>JABFTP020000103.1:5000000-10000000 GCA_013387265.2 Cryptolaemus montrouzieri | reverse complement strand
TTAAAACTGATGGAAAAAACGCTACCTACTAGGCTATCTATCATGTAGTATTTCGAAATTTGCAAGCACATACAGTGATAATATCAATCAATTTTTTGATATGTTACTTATGTTTTCATGAATTAGGGTGATATGTTGTAGAGCAAAATATTTTCAGAAAGGATAAGTTTTAATTTAATGATGAAATCGTCAAATGAAAGGTGATATACAGGGCCCGCCACATAACATTTTGTTTCATTGTAGTAAAACGAAACGGTTCATTGGATTTTCAAATTTATTTTCTTATATTAAAGTACGATCCTTCCGGTTAGCTGTGGGATATAATTCTATACAAATGGCTACCCCGGCTTGTCTTGCAGTACCCCATACTGTTGGTCCAATTTTTGAGTACATTTTCGATTATTTGCAGCTCTATATCAGCTTTAGCACGAATATTGTCCTTTAAAGCTTGGATTGTCTCTGGCCTGTTCAAATAACACTTATCTTTGACGGTCCCCCAAAGATAATAGTCCAACGGTGTCAAATCACAATTTCCATTCATAATTCGATCTTCGAAGACTATGCAGAAGATCGATCGTAACATTGACTGTGTGGCACAGAGCGCCGTCCTGTTGAAACCAAATGTTGTTCAAGTCTTTCTCTTCAAGTAACAGGAAGAACCAATCGGGAATCATGGCGCGATAACGCTCGTCATTGACCGTTACGGCGGCTCCTGCCTCATTATTGATAGTTTGATATGTTGACGTATCCGCCAAGATGGAAGTGCATCTCATTCGAAAAGATGATTTTTTGGTAAAAATCAGCATCGTTTTCAAGACCACCTGGCGGAGTGGAAACACAACGGATTTTCTCGTGGATTGTATTCCTTAACCAATTGGAAATTTCGGGAGTTAGTGAAGGGCTTTGATGGAAGTTGAGTATGGGGTGGAATAAGTTTTGGTCAAAGCACATACTCGGTTGTTCTTAGAGACTGTGAAATTGATGCTGTCTGTCGTCGTATTATGACAGTTAAATCAATGGTTATCCCCTTTCTTTATCTAATTTAGGATTTCATTCAAATCTTGTCGATGGAGTGTGAATTTATTAGGAATTCTAAGAATGCAATAGGCATCAAGCCTTTTGGATATAAAATGCATTGAATATCTTCGAGTTGAGATGTCGAGAATATTTACTTTTCTTCAAATCCTTCCAGAACCGCTTCAACTACTTGAAACACTTCTATTGATATGGCCAAATATACCCCGAATTTTCAAAGATACTTTGATTTCTGGATTGAAAGACGATATATGAGTCCGGTATTCATCATTTACGCATATGACGCTAAATTTCATCCGGTAACAACCAAACAAGTACTGTTAACTTTTCGACAGATCACATCTAGCAGACACAGTGTGTAGCGAACTAGTATGGCTTTTCAAAGTTTTCTGTTTTATCTATTCTTTGTTCCCAAAATTTTTCGGTAGCGCTAGTGGTAGTTTCAGTTTCAATTCATAAGAGGGCGCCAATATCTATATACATACACTTGATGCGCTGCAACAGATTGATATGAGTAGATGACAGTCTGGCCTTGTTATGTAAATGGGTATGCAACATTGACGATTCAACTACTACTTAGGGCCTTGGTTGAAGATGATAATGAAGAATGGAATACGATAATCAACATTCAACGGGTGGTTGAATATTGTTTAAATATATATATATATATATATATATATATATATATATATATATATATATATATATATATATATATATATATATATATATATATATATATATATATATATATATATATATATATATATATATATATATATATATATATATATATATATATATATATATATATATATATATATATATATATATATATATATATATATATATATATATATATATATATATATATATATATATATATCATATTAGGTTTCAATCATTTTAATTTAGATATAGTGCAACCTAGAAGCTTATTTGCATAATGATATAATATAATTATTTGATAGTCTTTCTTTTCATGAATCAGATTTTTTCTATAATTCAAGTATTTGATACCACACGTTGAACATTAGTCCTAGAATGATCGAATATGCTTTAGTTTCAAGAAAGTAGTTTTAGTTGAAATACTTTCTGGTTTTTCTGACTGACTTATCTTCCGGTGTAATAGCGATAGCTTTTCCATAATGAATAATGAATGAATACTTGAATTCAGTACGACTGTTTTATTAAGTTTTTTCTCTTATCAGTTTGTGAAAGATTTCTACTTTCTAGAGCACTTTATTGAAAATAACCGATATACAACGACGATTGAATACTACCACCACAGTTCTGCGCTATGATAGTTTCCAGAAAATAATTAAGTAACAGATAAGAAGTGGTTGGAAAATTCAGACAAAATAATGAATAAAAATAGTTAATTATTTAAGAAAATACCGAGTTTCATGTCAATGACAATTTTAAAGAAGTTGGATAGTTGAAGACTTTTTTTATTCCATGAAAGCTTACATTTTACGTGTTTTTCTTATTTGAATACAGTAAATACTCATTTTAGGTCATCTCAAGAATACAAAAATAATGAAGAATTCGCTAACTTTTTTCCAATCCAAGTTCTAAGCATCAGCAAAAGAGAATGAGTAGATGAGGTTACCTTCAACGGTGTCTATAATTTACATCGAATCCCTGTCTATTGTTAATTCCTTGCGGCTCTCCAGAACAGGTCGTAACTTGGGATTGAACGTTTGTTTCTATTAACGTCGAAATGTCCAAGTGAAATTTTTCGTTCGGCTTTAATTAAAACTTTGAACTAATGAAACTTCCTGATTGAATTTGTCACGTTTATCCTATCCTAATGTGCTGCGTTCCAGACGACCCAAAGTGGCTGCTGATGGCTACGGTCGTTTTATCTGGAATAATTACGTCGGGAACAGTTCAATTTTCGTTCGGTTTTTCTTCGTCTACTTCTTACACTCAGAAAACCTTTCTAATGCTTCTTCGTTGAATATATCTATTCACTGTTTTTATTAGGCTCAATTATTCGAGAGGGGAACGTTAATTGAGTGAAAAACTTCGTAAGACTCGAATAATTTCTACCTTTCTATCTATATTCACGTAGATAAAAATATACCGCTTTTTCGGTGAGTATTTTTTGGAACATTTCATAGTCAAGATATTTGTCTTTTTCCTTCGAGTAAAGTTTTTTCATGAATAGTTATGTTGGAATTTATTCTAATTTATTGCTTCAAATTGTTTGTTAGAGAATTATTCGAATGCCAGAAAATTTTTGAAAAATCCCAGAAAAGTATTCCAAAGGGATTTCATTGGAAACATTGATTCATGTCTATTATGTAACCATCACAAGTAGGCGCGAGTATGTCTAGGATGAGCATTTTAATAGCAAATAGTGAATAAGACATTGATTTATTGATTGATTGATATTGAAGAAAAATTTGGCAAAAGCTCTAAATTCATTATGAAAGGGATCTAACAACCTTATATTAGAATTACTACCAACAAAAATCACAACTTCCCTAATAATTTAATCAATAACATAGGCCTTCAACGATTTTGGTGCCGAGGATTTTAGAGCTGATTTAAATTATCTTTTACCTCTATTTCCTAAGGTAATAAATACACTTTTCTCCAAAAAAAATATTCAATTCGAATTCTTCATCAAGAAATTGCCTTTTGAGTGATTTTCCAGATTGAAACTCATCTGCACAATCTCTCACGATTCTCTGGCAGGAACTTTTTAATAGTAATGATAAAACTGATGAATTTGACAATACTGGAGTTTACAAGATTTCCTATATCGATATCGGCTTAGGTGCAAAATGTCGTAACCTACAAAAATTCGAAATTTTGAATTTGGCGGCTATGGGATCAGCTCACTCTTCTACACAGGTATTCAAGACATCGTCACATCAAGTTATTGATCAAGCTTTAACCGTTGCAACGAAATGTCGTATCAACATCCCACCACTATTGCCTAACCAAAACATCGTATTCGTCAGTTTACCAATGTAGTTCTCAGAATGACGTTCATATTCTTGTACACTCACCTGCTGAAGCAGGTGAGTTTGCCTAGTAACAAAGTTGTGTATTAGTTGAACAATGTTATTATAATCGCTATTTCCAAAAATAATTCCATTCAATCAGATGATATTCATGAATAACTACATCAAATCGCCGGCTCGGTGGCGTATGGGATATGATGCTTGTCTCCTACGCAGAGTTACCTGGGTTCAATCCCCACAAAGTCGGTGCGATTTTTCGGATTCTGGGAATCGCTTGAGTGTCCATCTTTCGGAGGAGAAGTAAAGCTGTCGGTCCTGTCTAACAGAGATGTGTTGGACATTAAAGATCCCTTCCCTCGACACGAGAGGGGTTCGACAAAATTCCCGGGTTAGTGAGGTGACAGAATTCCCCGGCGTGTCATTAGCCGAAAGGCAGAAACACAGCACGTTAAAGGAAAACCAAACAAACAAACTCCATCAAAAATTATCAATGGGTTACGACATTTTGAGTTCAGTTTTCGAGTACTATTCACCTGTGGCTTACGACAAAATTTCAACATTTCTTTCTTTTCAGTATGTCTAGTCGGGCTGCTAAAGTTTAGGCTCTTGCAACATCCGAAAATAAACAGGCAACAAAATAGATAGTCCAGGAAAAAAATTATAATATAAATTTTGATGATGAATTGCCAATGAGCAATCGATGAGAGTTTGCTCGATAATATTCCAATAGTTTTTCAATTACCTCACAACAATGATGCTACAAATTATCTGTTACAATGCGAAATAACTTGTTCCCTCACATTTTCTGCTAATATAGAAATTCGTTCTTTCATAATTCTTGCAGACAAGGGCACTGAATTCGCTTTATTCGCTTCTTTTTGACCACACATAATCTCTGCCATTTCTACAGCAGCTGGTTCAACCAAATCTTCACCAATAGCGTATGGTTTCTTATTTCGTGCAATCAACCAGGCTACTTCAAAGCTAGCCCTTGATGCTGAACGCTGATCGAATGAACCTACCAAACAAGTTGCTAATCAATCTTTGTCTTTTAACAGATATTTCTATATTTGCAAAGTATTCTCGCGGTTTGGAAGACAGGTGTAAATGAAAATTATCTGAATGTTTCTTCAATTGACTTTTTTTGAAAGATTCTGAAGTCAGTACCTTCATATATACAACACGCTGTGGTTTCATTGTACCACTGTCTTCTATTTGTGTAAAACCGTAATTAAAGGTGAAGGTATGGTCTTTTTCTATTTGCTGCCATCTGAAGGAAGACAAATATTTATATTTGTAAAATACTTGAATTAAAGTCTTAAATTGCGGCTGACCTTGATCGATATATCGATGATTAATGATGAAATGGTGGTCTGTCAGCAACTAACTTGTAAAAACTCGCTCTTGGACTCGTCAATGTATTTGTATCTTGACGGCATGGCACGGACTGAGCAAGTAGACGGAGCTGTGCTTCACTACGCAAACATACAACTCGAGAACACTTTAGTAGTGGGTAGTGAGATGGCGTGGCCTTCATTTGTCGCTAAATTGTTTAAGTTGAAAAAGATACTAACAGGTTTATAAAATAGCAACTTAATAGTATATACTTTTTACCCACAAAAGTTTCATTTTTACCCCTAAAAATTTTATTTTTATCCCATTTGGGGTAATTTACCCTGGTTCCCCGACCGCTGTACTAGCGATATCTTTTCGGCGCGTAAGTATACTAATAGCGGGGTTTAACCGTTACCACCGTAATAATAAAGTCTGAGCGCTATGACGTATCATGACATCACACATATCTAGTAATCATAACAAGCATGCGAAACGAAAGCTCAGTGTAATCGAAAAGCTGGTGCATGTCCTTCTGTTTTCTGTATTTTATCCGAAAATAAGTGTTTCTAGTGCTCAATTTATGTAGTAATGCATTTATAAGACATCAGGATACAGTATAGTGCTATGTGTTTACCGAATAATTACGTCAATTATAAATTTGAACGAATTTCAGTGAGGTCAATTGTGAGTGAGGTTAGAAAAGGCGTGTTAGTATACAGTTAAACTTTTCGTCTATAAACCTAAATTTTGTGTTGATATTTTTATTTTGAGACTGTTAGTGTCTGTGAGATATAACTTAATTATTAATTAATTATAAACTTTCAGTAGTTCTAGATCAAATGCCGCACAATCCTAAGAGGCCTTATAGTTATTGAAACAGAGAAAGATTCTGCTCCAGGCCTCATCACAACCTATGGTATTGTTATCAATTCTAATTTAAAAATGGAAAGATATTTTTACTGTCAGGAAATTTTTGTGAATATTAAAGGAGTGAGTACACCATGCAACATTAACAACTTAAAAATGTTGAAAAATTGCTTGGAGGTACTAGATTCTGAAACAGAATCGTTGAAGAGTTCCCCAAAGCTCAATGATAACGATGAAAATTTGAAACTTATAAATTTTTACGACACTCAGATTGTTTGATTCTGCCACATCCATCCACTTTGAATAACATTTGTAATGAGTTTTTAACAGATCCAACTAACGAAGATAGACATAATGTCCAATACGAAAAAAATGTCATGCTGCTTATGGACGAAATTCACATTCAACTCTACTTAGATTTCAAAGGTGGAAAAATTGTGGGGACTTCATATACTGATTTGTCTACATGTACATCAGCTTATACTCTCATGATAACTAGAGTTTCATATATTCATATATTCCCCCACATCGACAATTAATAGTGATATACTTTTCGATTATATAAAAATAATCGTTTCAAAAGATGAAGATATAGGTTACAGAGTATTTTGTGTTCTTAGTGACAATAATGCTTTTTATAGTAAAGCCATGAATAACTTTTCCCCGAAAAAAAAAGAGCATAGTTTATCCTCATTCATCGGATAATAAACGACCGATCTTTTTTTATTCTACTCATTCACATAATTAAATGTATAAGAAATAGTTGGCTAAATCCTGAAAGGAATAAGACTTTAACGTTTCCAGATTTTAAGACTGATGAAAAGAAAATAGGCAACTTCAATTCACTCATACAATTGCAGAATTGAAATTTGGATATTGTCTATCACTCAAGGCATTATTTCCTGGTAGTTTCGAACGCCAAAATATAATGTTAGCTTTGAAAATTTTCAGTCCATTTGTTATAGAAGCTCTATTGAAATTCCCAAAATTTTGGCAATATTTAACTAGCTTTTCGGAAAATTTTGATGATTGTCATGAAGAACAGAAATTTTGTGATAATTCCTTTTAGCCAGATATTCATCTTGACGAAAAATATTTCGAAAAAGATCAATTTTAGATGCCAGTTGTTACTTATTTGACAGGATATTGCAGCTGTAAGCTAATACGAAAAGTTAAATGTGACTTTTGTGAATCAAAATAAGTGTACGACGAGGAATTGGTTATCGAAGAAAGTTATAATTTGATAAAAAATTTGAGCCGTAGAGGTCTATCTTCTCCACACGATATTGTAGTCCGCTTGGTTTTAGTTAACTACGTTCTATTCAAGATATTAATCGAAAATTTCGAAGATAAATTCTTGGAACTCAATTTCAAGAAGGATTTTGTTGTGAGTTTCGTTTTCAATTATTGGATGACATTTCAATAACAAATATTATACTATTGAAGACGGCTTGATAATGGGCAAACCGTTAAGTCCTTTGTTAGCAGAAATATTCATGAATAACTTAGAGAAATTAATTCATAATCATCCACTCAGTAAATATTGTTTATACTGGTATCGCTATGTAGACGATATCATTATTTGCTTCACAGGAACAGATAGACAGTTGAAAATTTTCGAAAATCATATAAATTCATTACATCCAAAAATTGCATCCACAACCAAAATAGAAAGCAAAAATTCGATAAATTTCTTTGACGTAACAATTTCGATGAAAATGGAAAACATGTTTTCGCAATTTACCATAAGCCGTCACATACAGATATCATAATACATAACTCGTCGTGTTATCCATATCAACATAAAATGTCAGCATTCAATAGTTTTATTCATAGATTGATTAACATCCCGTTATCACCAGAAAATTTCAACAAGGAACTAAATTTAATTAAACAAATAGCCAAAACTAATGGTTACGATCCCAAACTAATAAATAATATTTTAAATAAAAACAAAGTAGAATCGCATTGAATGAAGTTTACACTGTCGATAAATTGAAACAAAAATTCAACACCTCAACCTACGTTGGCATTACAAGTGAGAAACTGAAATCATTCTTAAGTAGCAATAATTTCAACATAGCTTTCCAAACTAATAATAATTTAGGCAAATATATAAAAATAATAAAACCAAACCAGGTAAAAACAATAAATCAGGTGTTTATAGATTGAATTGCAATGACTGTGATAATTTCTACATTGGTAGAACATAAACGCAGTTTTTCAAATAAAAAATCAGATTCAAATTACGCGAATCATCTCTTAGAAAATAATCATTCTTTCGACCCACAGTTTGAAATTTTGCACACAGATAATAAATATTGGAAGGTAGATCTTTGGGAAACTTTAGAAATCAATAAATACAAACACTCAGGTAGACTCATCAATGAACAAGTCGATTTAAGCCCTTCACCTCTATTGAATCTCTTCGGGGAGCAATCTATTCCTTAATTTTATTGGATATACCTGTCATAAATAACCACTTAAGAAGAAGCAACCCAATAAGCTTTTAATTACTCAAGAACATTTATAGTTATATTATCATTTATATTTTTCTGTATATTCATTCGTCCGAAGAAGCTACGGTGTAGTGAAACGCGTTACGAATCGCAATTATTAAGTAAAATTCCTTAAAACACAGTACTTGTTTTTTATTATTTATTGGATGACAAATGAAATTGAAAACTATAGGTTACCTGCTTGTGAAACCCACATCCCGGAATATATTTTGAAACTACTAATAATAGGTACAACAAATACTCTTTCGAAGAATTATTGCGTGAAAGAAATGATAGATTGGGAAAGAACAAAAAAAGGAAATTTGATACAGTATCGAATAAATGAGTATCTGAGTCTCCTGAATATGTTCTTTTCTATATTTTCCTTGGCAATGTAGGTCTTTTGTGCTAATGCTTTTCCAAAATGAGAATCACTAAAAACTGAAAAATAACAAAAAACATTATAAAAATCCAAAACCCAAAAAAAATTATGTTTTCAATGTGTATAATAGTTAAAGCGCCTACGAACGTCCGGCTGGGTAGAGTATCGAGCTAGCGCGTTATGACTACTAGCGAGACGGTGCAGTCCGAGCGCTCAGGCCTTATTATTACGGTGGTAACGGTTTAACTGCATGTAGTGATGCCTGTTTTACCTTACTAGAGTTACTTACTTCTGTTACAACAAAACACACTCTACGAAGAAACAGAAAATGACATTATCAGCCTAGAAGAAGTACAACAAGTAATCCATAAATTAAAAAATAGAAACGAACTAATTAAATATGAGGGAGCAGAAATAACAAAACTATTCCAAAAAATTGAAAACAACAAGGAGATACCAGAAGAATGGAGAGAGAGCATAACAATACCCATATACAAAAAAGGCGTGAAGACAAACCCAGCAAATTATAGAGGCATCACACTCCTTAACTCTGCATCGAAACTACTCACTAAAATTCTATCGGAAAAGATATATGACAAAGTAGGTGTGTCTGAAAAACAACAGGGATTCCGACCAAATAGATCAACAACGGATGCAATTTTTATATTGCGGCAACTGGTGGAGAAGTCCATAGAGTTTGACAAACTGATGTTTATATGTTTTATAGATTTGGAAAAGGCATTCGACAGAATTCGAATGAACGATGTGATCACTATCCTTAGAAATAAAAACTTAAGCAATAAATACATAAACATAATCAAAGAACTAAATAACTCTAATAAGACGAAAGTAAAAACTACATAGGGACTTACAAGCGAGATCAAAATTAACGCAGGCATTAGACAAGGTGACAGCCTCAGCCCATGTCTATTTAATTTAATCATGGATGAAATAATAGCAGGTGTTAACCAAATGAACCAAGGTTATAGGATGGGTAACAAAACTATGAGAATACTGTGCTACGCAGATGATGCTTTACTAATAGCCGAGAATGAGGACGACCTACAACGCCTACTACAAAAGTTCAAAGTAACAGCAGAAAAATATAACATGGTAATATCAACACAGAAAACCCAATCGATGGTAATAGCGGAAGATCCAATTAGATGCAAACTAGTAGTGAACGACCATATAATAGAGCAAGTTTCACACTTAAAATACCTAGGAGTAGAAGTAACGAGCGATAGGCAACTATTACAAGAAGCAAAACAGCAGACAAGCATCGAGAATATCTGGTTTCCTGAGAGATGTAATCTGGCGGAATAAGTACATAAGCACAGAAAGCAAAGTCCGAATCTATAAAACCTGTGTGAGACCCGTGATGACATATGCGGTTGAGACAAGAGCTGAGACAACAAAAACAAAACAACTAATGAGGACAACAGAGATGAGAACACTAAGAGCTATAAGAGGTATTACACGCAGAGATAGAATAAGGAATGAGGATACGCTAAGGGAGCTAGGTGTCCAGGATGTGGTGAGGTGGACAAGAGCACGTCGATGCCTATGGAGAGATCACGTAGACAGAATGGGCCCCCGAACGTATGGCGAAATGGGCAAAAACACAAAAACCCAACACTAGAAGACCCATAGGAAGGCCGAAAACCGATGGCATGAGTGCTGGAGCTCGGGTTCGCAGCATGGGCTGTAACAGAAAAACAGGACATCGTCCTATTTAAAGAAGAAGAAGAAGTTACCGCATGGAATTTTATTGGAAGTGTATCAACGTTCTCTATGCATCAAGGGTCCCTGTCTCCCCTACTAAGTTATCGACGGATACAGTATTACAACAGAAAGCACTAGTAGTACTGTTTTTTTTTAGCCAGTTTGTTTACTTTTGGAATGGAGGATGTATAATTAAGGGTAATTAATGCAGCGACTCCTCATAAACGAATTTTCAATTATTCTTTTCTTTGTTCAAGTCCCATTTATTTCCAGCGAAACTAATTTCGAGCAGGAAATTCCTGAACGAAACCAATAATCAATGAAGTGAATTATTCAGAATTTTATTTTCTGAAACAGAATCTCATTTCCTGTTTCGTGAGTATACAATTTTCTGAGGTCAAACTTTTGATGCTTTGACAAATGACAGGTAAGCATGCTATTCCATTTTGAATGCAGTATTATATTGAAAATAGTGGTTATTATAATTGTCTTGAGGAAGTTTTTGGTATTATACATGTATATGAGTGTTCAAGCAACACTTCTAGTAATTGATAACCGATTTCATGTAACGAGACATTTTTATGGCTGAGTTGGATGTAGCAGGATCGATATGCCACACTGTCAATGAAACAATGAATTTATTGTATGAAAGTTCCCAAACTCGCATTACCGCTTAAACAACAAAGTCAATTAGCCAAAAGTTGCTACGATTTGATACTTTGATTTCCTTTATCGGATTATCTCACTGTTTTCACTAGTTGGGCCAAATAAAGGAATAGACAAGGTGTTCAAAAGATACAGGGCAATATTAAAAGAGGTGATTGCTAAAGTTCTTTCATTAAAAAAGTTCATATAAACATAGGTCCGCAAACACATCGTTACTCAGATATTGAGGTGAATTTATAGGGGTGTCGAAAACTTTCAAAGACGCATAAATTTCAATACGAAACAATATTTTGATTTTATCAGTAGCGAGCGTATGGGCACAACGCCTGTTATTCTTTTTCAATTTTTTTTCGAGAAAAGCTTCCTTCATTTTTTTACGATGCCCAGGTTTTGAGTAAAAAATGTTGAAGTTCTCTAAGAACTCTTAGGATTTCATTGATAATGTCTGTTGTATACTCAGTCATAGATGCGTTCAAAATGATTAATGTTAGTGTCATTTGAATGTTTTTGTTTCTCAATAATTTTGAGTCTATTCAATTTGATTTTCGAATCGGCTATCATAAATTATTATACGAATGCTGAGATATATATATATATATATATATATATATATATATATATATATATATATATATATATATATATATATATATATATATATATATATATGAATTGTGGAGGCCGTTACTTGATGTAGATCCATGATATAAATGAGATAAAAAACACAAGGTTTAACTTTAATCTACACTTTATTTGAAAAAATTCGACGACGTTTCGCTGACACAGCAGCTTTATCAAGAATGACAAACAGATTGAAGAGTATGGTATTATAAACAAATCGTAGAACAAGTTGGATGAATAACAGGAAAATCCACACCGAGCCATTGTACAGTTAGTATGGAAGGTAATAAAAACTAATTAAACAAGTTAAGTAGGGGTGAATAATTTACATCTACCTGCTCATTCATAAGCTTGTCCGAATGTTTGTATCTATTTATTTCTAATGCTTCTAGGAGATCTAATTTTAAACTTTTTGATTTTATATGTAATATGTCAAAGTTTTTATTGAATGAATGGTTTTCTTTTATTAAGTGGTTTGAATAATTAGAATCAGATTTATTTTATCGAAGCTACGTTTATGTTCAGATGTTCTTATGCCAAAACTAACTAACTAATCTAACCTATAGGTCCTACCGATATAAATTTTATCACAAGAACCGAAATTGAGTTTATAGATTCCTGATATACTTGAGTTTTCAACACGAGATTTATTATTTTTTATATGTTTACCTAAGTTATTAGAAGTTTTGAAAGTTATATTAAGATTTTGTTTGACGAGAAAGGATTTAATATTTGTACTTGCAGAACCGCAGAATGTTAAACTGTTGAATATTTTATAGTCTTTATGAATAGGATATACTTCATTTATTGCTTTCTGATACAGTTTTTACGAATGATTATATCTATCATATCCGGATTATATGAATTATTAATGGCTATCTGTTTGATGATGTTTAACTCTTTATTATAATCTTCTACTGATAAAGGTAAATTGAGTAATCGATGTACCATGCTGTTTAAAGCTGCAACTTTGTGTTGAATTGGATGTAATGACTAGTTATGTATAATTGTATCAGTATGTGTTGGTTTACGAAAGACCGAAAAACGTGATTATTATTTAGTGTAGTGATTTTTAAGTCCAAAAATTAATGGAATCGTTCTGTTCAATTTCTATCGTGAATTTAATGTTCAAATGGATGGAATTAATGAAATTAAGAAATAAGTCTAATTGACGAGTAGTTCCAATGAAACATACTAAGATGTCGTCAACATATCTATACCAATAAAGAAATTTGGAAATGATGTTTAAGATGGTTTAGAATCATTATGAACCCAATAATTTAAGTTGACATCTACCATATATTATTTCTTCGTGGTTCTTGTTCAATGTAAAGAAAAATTTGAGAGAAAAAATTTTGACAGTCGTTTTAAAAATATGAATCTCATGTATGGCGTGCTAACGGAAATGCATTAGAAGTTCGGCGGTTGTACATTGAAAGATTTCCAAGCCGTATTGCTCCCGATAGAATAACGTTTAAAACCATTCATCGATGCTCATGGGACTTTCTTTTACAAACCGAACACATTTGGACGAAAATTGGCCGACACATTTTAGATTCAACAGAAATTTTTTTTACGGGTACTATATCGAGAAAAAAGAGACACGTGTAAGAGGATTTTTTTTATTTTCGATATTTTGAAAAATAAACAAGATCTAAAATTGGTAAATTTGATTATTTTTCGTGATAGCCTATTTCTCAAAAATTCATAACTAGGTGGGTTACATTCAGGTCAAACTTAACAAATAAAGCGAGCAATAGTCTTAACGTAGAATGCCTCACAATAGGCGAAAATGTTTCATCATAATCAATATGAAACTTTTGGTTTAAGCCCTTTGCCACTCACCTCGCTCGATAACGCACATCACCTTTGTCGTCACTTTTTCTTTTGCAAACCCATTTGCACTCAACAATTGTACCTGTACTTGTTAAGTCGACCAGATTCCATGCTTCATTTTCTTGAAATGACTTCATTTCATCAACCATGGCCCCTTCCATTCTTCTACATCATGTTTTGATTGAGCTTCTGCAACTGAGATTGGATCATCTTCCACCATTTAATTGTTATCTTTGCACATATGTCACATGATCTTCAAAAACTTTGGGTTTTAGGATCCTTTCAGATCTCCGTAAACCTTCATAAACCGGCACTTCACTATCACCAGAAGCATCACTGTGTTTGTCACTGTCTTGAGTCATCCCCCACTGAATCTGGTAATCTTCCTTGTTCATAGCGAAAGTCAAATACATCTTTTGAATTTACATCAAGATTTTCCTTGATGACAACATTTCTGCTGGTAGTTATCAGATTCTTAGAAGGATCATACACCCTGAAACCTTTTGTTGTTTCAGTGTATCCAATAAAAATCATTTGCTCAGATTTCTTATCCCATTTTCTCCTTCTAGCACTGTCAACATGAACAGGACTACCGAATATTCTCAGGTTACTCACATCTGTCTTTTTCTGATACAACATTCCATAAGGTGTTGTGTCCTGCAGACCTGCTGCAATTCATCTATTACGCAAGTACACTGCTGTACTGATAGCTTTTACCCAAAATTTTTTGTCTAGGTTGGCATCGAATAATAAACATCTAGTTTTTTTCCACTATTGTTCGGTTCATCCTTTCCAGTACCCCATTCTGCCCTGCTGTGTATGGATTCGTCTTTTGATGAACTGGCGTTGTGGACAACCATAAGTGTGAAAGAGGATTCATTGGTGTAGAATTCTGGACTACTGATTTGGAGTGCTGCAGCTCGTTTTCGAACAGAGAGCTCTGGGCTTTGAATTACAGCTTTTCTCACTGTTTCCACGGAAGCTGGTGTCCTTATTCATTGCTGATGCAGTCGTTCTGAAATTCTGTACCCATCCGATGATTGTGTCATGTTTCGGAACTAGAGAGTTTTGACTAATGTTGAAGCGCTGGCGAAAGCGCCGCTACACGACAATGACAGACTCTCTCGATCTTGAATACTCTACAACTGCAAACGCACAGTGCTCTCCTGTTCATATAACCATTTTGAACTAAATGGTAGCTCTTCCTGAGTCGAATGATCTCAGCCGCTTTCCTCTACTCACTCACCGTTACGTGTATTACCCGTTTCAAAAACGCCCTTCCATTACGCCCCACTCTGTACATCAATTTCGTATGCTGATCTCGTTCACTGATGAAGCAAGTTTTTCAAGAAATTCCATAAGGAATTTCCATAATAATCATATATCGTGTGAAGAAAATTCACATAAAACATATGAAGACCAATGTCGACATCAGTAATCGTTGAACGTTTGGATCGGTATTGTGCCTGATTCGACTAGTACTTTTACCAGAGAGACTTACGGTACCGCCACTTTTTGGAGCACAGGCTTTCAGAATTTTTGTAGGATGTACCCTTGACAATGAGACAAATGATGTTCTTTATGCACGATGGCGCACCTGTCCAATTTAGTCAGCTTTCTCGTGACTTCCTAACTCAAGAATATGAAAATCGCTGGAATGTTCAAGATGGACCTCAATTTTGGCCTGCACGCTCCCCAGGCTTGAGCCCCATCGTTATTTTCCTTTGCGGTCATTTGAAGTATTTTGTTTCACACTATCTCCGTGGCTTATGTTGAAGAATTAAAAATAGAATCATGGCTTGGTTCAACTCGATAAGAATAGATCCTGGTGTTTTTGAAACAATTCGCCAATCAATGAGGAGAGGACTGGAATCTTTCATCCGAACTGAAGGAGGCCACTTTGATCAGCTTTTTTAATTTTTTAAGAGTTATTGGTGATAAACAAAAGTCTTTGTTTTGCCCTGAATTAAACTTTTGATTTTCAACATAGCTTATTCAATGATAAAGAAAAATACACCACGATGGTTCTTTTAATCGAAGACCACGTGTCGTACAATGAAATTTAAGGACTTTCTTTTCTTATACTTGTCAATCTTTTTTATTCAAGAAATTGACATCGTTGGAAAAAATATCAAGAGAGCTTCTTTCTAGGAAAATAATTAGAAAATTCAAGAAATTTTTTTTAAAGAATCCGTAGCGTCCTAGTTTTTCTTCGAGAATAACCAGCATTGTGCCCATACGCACGCCACTGATGATTAAAAAATATTACGAAGTATTTGAAAACCTATGTTTATATGAACTTTTGAACACCCTGTATAACCCTATCCGAGGTACTGTATAATTCAATTGGAAAATTCAACTCAAAGGAAAACTATATTTACGATTTAATTCACATTCAAATTTCGGACACTTTTCCATGAAATTACAGCGAAAATTCCCAACAAACGCCCAACGCATACACGCAAATCTCGATAAACGGGCGAGAGTTCTCGATTCTGCATTTCACAAATCCCTAATAACATCTGCGTCGAGAACCCATATATTTTTCCGGAATATCCAGGTTATAACGGCAACGAATTCCATTCGGGGACAGTGGGCAAATTTCGTCGTTTACGAGCCAGCCAGGCACGAAATATCCGAAGAAATGCGCCGGGGGCATCGCAGGAGGCTTCCACGTCCAGGGAATGGGGGATCTTGAATACGAAATGAAGGGCATGTCACACGCACGCAGCCTATTATACACACTAGACAAAATTTACTGCGTTCGACTGTAGCTCTGGTTTCCTGTAATTTGTGTTATTACGAAAATTCGTAATTCCTTTCTGTATGAAATGAATAATATGAAAACCTGGAACTTAACTGTTTCAAATGTTTTGATTTATGCAAGATATAATGAATCTGTACCCCAGAATAACGCTGTCCTAAGTCTTAAGACAGGCTTTCGAGTTATTGGAGTTTAAAAACTCTTTTTTTTTCGGTTGTTTCGCGTTCTCATCCTGTTGTAGAAACAATATTTTTGTTACAGGTTAACTATCTCATTTAGAGAAGGATGAATGAACTTTTTCAGGTAAATGTACCAACCCGAATATTAAAAAAAAATTAAAAATAAGTGGACTTGATAGCCTTTGTCCATTGAGTAACATCTTACATGAATGGACTTGATATCGTCGAAGACGATAGTTAATTCATAGTTTACGCAATTATAAGTCCAATCCTGTTGTATCACTATCAAAAAACTGAGATGAATTCAAACTGAGATATATTGTTATTCAACGAATACACTTAGACAAATAGATTGTAAAGTAAAAAAGAAAATATTGCACATTCAAGAAATAACGCTGTGAACATTCTCCTTGTTCTCCTTCTGGAAATGAATGTCCTTACTCATGATCACTTTCGGTGTTGCCATGCTTCAAAGTACTATAAAAGCATGAAACTATTTGGGTACCCATTTGAGAAGAATCTGCAAATGATTAAATTTTCTGGTTGCTAAAATATTAGGGCCTTCTCTAGTGGTTGGTGGCAACCCAATTTGAAGCAACCACCAATCTTTATCAGATCAACTTCTTTGAAGTCTTTCTTTACCACAGATAGTTTTAATACAAGGATACCGTTACTTTCAGCTCTCATCTGTAGATGCACCATTTTTGAGATGCTAACATCTGCTCCTAACTTATCTTTTTTTCTAACAATGAAAGGCGACGTGGAACTGGCGTACATTTGCTTAAATTCTCTGAAATCTTTTTTCTCCATATTTAGAAATTTGAAGGGGAATTGCCATGCTACATATTCAGAGTCCAGGTGTTTTCTTTTTTCTCTCTCTATCAGTGAATGACATGTATCCACCTCTAAGTGGGTATTTCTCGCGGAACAAGGACTTTCAGCTCCTTGAAGCATCTTCCGTGGAAGTATCTATAAAACAGGGAAAGGTCAGCAACTTGTCTTCTGAAGCCAGAGGTTGGAGATTGCGAGGTTGTCGATCAGGCGCACAACCTGTTTTTGAACACGATGCAACATCTGCAATGAATGTTTTGACGCAATATTCCAAAGAAGGTCGATTCTGCACCTTATATAGAAGCAACAGTTGAGATGACGTGAAGTATAGCTTGGCTCTGAAAAGAAAACTAAGTTTAGCTGATGCAGACTTAGCTATTGCTGGTATATGTTTACGCCAGCAACACCCGGAATTGACAGAATTCCGAGAAGGTGCATCGAATCCTTAGATGTAATTTGTTGGCCTTGCATCTTTGAAGAAAGTTCTTCAGCGGGTACCTTTCTTGAAAACGTAGTTGCTTGCTCACCAAGTTCAACTGCCTCACTCCAATACCTTCTGTCAGATTTTAAGATATTAATTTGTTGACATCTCTGACGCTGAGATTCCGCAGCTGTAATTGGCCGCAAACTACTGAAAAACGAAACCAGGATACAATCGTCTGCAAAACCGAAGCTCTAGTTCTCTGTAGATGACAGAAGATGGTTTATCTGCAACAAAAACAAGGTTGGCGAAAGAATGGATTTCTGAGGTACTCCTCCTTGCAACTGGAATCAATCAGATGTTATACCGTCGACCACAACTTGTATTGATCTATTTGAAAGAAAGCTACTTATCCAACACCGCATTTTTTGGAAAGCCATATGCAGCTGTTTTATTCAACAAGGCTGCATGCCAAATCGAAGGCTTAAAAGATGTCCAGGGCTGTTGCTCTAGATTCTATATCAAATAGCATGATTTGCGAATTTACATTTTATTGGTACGGTCCCTTCAAGACAAACTCAACAAACGATACATTTTAGTTTTACGTTATAGGAGTCAAACGTTCCTCAAGAATCTCAAGAGAATCAAGTGAATTTTTCAAAACCCTTCATGTCTGATACCCTCATAAAAAAGTCTAATGGCGTAATATGGGGTAATGTGGGTGTCACTCAGTTGGTTTTATTTTTCCAATCCATCGTCGAGAAAATCTGGGTCTATTTATTTAGGAAATAAAGTTGCTGAATTCGAAATTGAATCTTCTTCTATAGAAATACTTTATCCAGCCAAATTTTTTTTCATTCTCAATCATGGGTGGATGCGATATCTGTCATGTCACGTATGTGGACGCTCAATATGATAAAGTGAGTATTTACTAGCTTCTTGAAAAGAACCAAATTGTAACTTATCGGAAATATGTTTGGTGAAAGAGAGTTGCACAGCACATTTGCCTTGGACCACATTTCTTCAAAACAGTTGGTGATATTCCATAAGGACCCAGTGTGTTCTCAAAGTTGAGTTGTTGAAGAGCGCGCCTTACCGTACACAAATTTATTTCAGACATAGTCGATTGAATATATGATATGCTTGGGACACTGAGTTTCATATATCCAAAAGAAAATTTTGTGAAAATATTTGTGCAGAGAAAAATTACCTGAGTTATTAACTCAGTGTTTCTCAATAATTCAGAATATATAAATCATTTAGACCTCATTAAAAAAAGAAAACTGAATGATATTAAAATCGAGGGACTAAGTAAAGAAGCTATTTTCTGACAAATCGTCATGATTTTAACTAAGGAAAATCCATCCAAAGATTCTCCGTGTTAAGAAGCACCTTGTATAAGAATTATTCAGGTAGAGTGAATCATAATTATTCATGAGATTAATCAGGTTTCTCGCTTATACCCCTGGTATTTTTTAGTATGCTCTACAGATGTCAGAATATCTTTTTCTCGTAATAATGATTGGAGAGAATTCAACTCAACTAAAAGTTTTCGAACTATATTTCATTGGTTTTATTGGTGGTGATTGCTAAATTACTTAGTCTTTGCTGGTGCATAGTTGATCTCAAATAATTTTTTATTATTTTTTACTTTGAAAATGACCTTTCACCAGATGCAACTGAAACCAGCAATGTAAGTAGTATCCTTAGCGCTATTGGTGTATTCGGAAATGTTGACATTAATTCATTAGCAATGTATTGCAATATTTTGTGGATCATTCGACTGGTTTTCAGTTAAATGCAACTTTAAAGCATTGATTTCATTAAACATATCTATACCGTCAATATCTGCGTCACTACTTGAACTATCCTTTAGCTTCACATTCAAATCTTTACAATGTTTCATTAAATCATCTTTGGAGTAACTAAACAAGTTATTATTGGTGAAAAAGCCTAAAACGTCGGTAAAAGTTTCCAACTCATCGAATCTACGTTTTAAAGAAGTTAAGATTTGGTCCAGGATCCTAAAAAAAACATCTACCTTGTATTTTGTTTTAGGGTCTAGTAAGACTTCATCACTCTGTTCATACTGAAATTGAGTTGGTTTTCTTCGTGGACGAACGGTATCTATAGGCGGAAAATCTGCATCTACATTAAGTTCCCGAGCCACAGTGGTAGCTTCTTCTAACACCCTTTCGAAATGCTCATCTGTGCGATATTCGGTGAATTTATGAATCAATTTATTTAACAAATTTATGCAGATTTGAGTATTTATTGTGGGGTTTTGCATCATTTTGCTAATAGCATTAATTTCGTTTAAAATATCAAACCAAATTACAACTAAGCAAATAAATCTATAATTTTGAATATTCAAAGCAAGCGAATGTGCTTTGTGAGTTGTTGTACAATCCCATTCCGACGAATTGTTATCTGATATTTCAAGTAAAGTGTCAAATATTTTTTCGAGGTGATACCGTAAATGTTTGACTGCATCGATTCTGCTAGACCATCGCGTGGCACTTAATGCCTTTAGTTTTGAATCAAGTAAATGCTTGCAAATTATGGACCACCTTTTGGTAGAAGACGAAAAGAAAACGTAAATTTCTTGAATTAAGTTGAAAAAGTTGACCGAGTCGTGCGTTATATTTGCCGCATCGTTAGCGACCAAATTGAGACTATGCGCCGAGCATGGAACGTAAAATGCACGATTATTCATTTCCAATATTTTTGTTTGTAATCCATTGTGTTTTCCACGCATATTAGAACCATTGTCATAACCTTGGCCACGTAAGTTCTTAATATCAAGGATTAATTGCGAAAATAAATCTAAAACAAAATTTAATAGTCCTTCACCTGTAGAGCTGGTTGTCGGACAGATGCCAATAAAACTTTCGCATATTGTAACATTTTTAGTTTCACTGTTTAAAACAACATACCTTATTATAACTGTAATTTGTTCTGTGTGACTTACATCTGGTGTGCAATCTAATATGATAGAGAATTATTTTGATTCTCTGACTTTGTTCAGGATATAATTTTTTATGGTCGTGCCGAGTAAATCAATGATTTCATTCTGAATCTGATCTCCTAAATAGTGAGTCATGCGAGTTGAATCGAATTTCGAGGCTTGGATTCTGTGAATATGTTCCCGCATAACTGAATCAAAGGATGCTATCATTTCTATTGCTTTGAGAAAATTACCATTATCATGCTCATATAATATTTTGGACGAGCCCTAAACGCCAGACATTGATGAGATAAAAATTTTATAACAGCTATGATCCTTTTCAATACATCACACCATTGTTTTTTTTCAGATTCTAATAAGTCTCAGTTGCATTTGATTTACAGTAGTTTTATTTTTTAACATATGATTTAGTTGGACCCAACATTTTAAATTTTCGCTATGGGAAATGCTTGTTTCGTGTCGTTTTAAGGTAGATGACAGATGTTGCCAATCGGAAAAACCGCTTGAGCTGACAGACTACTTACAGTTTTACTGAATATTTTACAACAAAACAATAGACTGAATCTTTTGACGTAGAGTAAACAAGCCATTCTCTGTTAATTTTTTCTCAATTAAGAAGATTTCTAGAGTAATAACTGTTTGCAAATTTTCTTCCATCGATATTAGCAGGAAAATTGTGGTTAAACAGCTGCACGGGACCACGGCTAACCAAAATATTAACAATATCATTAGTCATACTGGCGGGCCACGAACCGGGATCATCACCAATCTAAACAGCTACTTGATGACGATAAATTGCTCACAGGTTCTTTAGCACTACTTTCTCTTTTTTTAGTTTCACTGGAGTCTCCTTCTGAAGGACTAACATTTTTCTCTTCAGATACCTCCATAACTTCTAGATTTAAAGCTGCGCTTGTTGAAGCTACATCTACGTCAACATTCTCTTGACATTCAGAGTCCCTATTTTCTGGTTTGCAAAATATTTCTCAAGAGATCCTGCTAGTTTTTTTTCTCTGTATCTTTTTCTCGTTTTGCCGTCGAAATTGAGCTCCTGAAATTTTTTTCTTTTTGCGGTTCCTGGAATTTTTTGAAAAAGTTTAGTATACGGTTGGTTAAAGTAACTTAAATCCCAAAGGGGTCGATCATTCCACCCATTATTGCGAACAACCTTTACTAGGGTCAACACTGAAATCGCGAAAAAATCAGCTTTTCCATACATTTTGTATGGAATAGTTATTTTTTTGGTGATTTCACCGTTGACCCTGTAGTAAAAGTTGTTCGTATTTATGTGTAGAATGACTTCCTTTCGGGATTTAAGTTACTTTTGTTACACCTGTATAGGTTTAATTTTAATATTTTTTTATAAATCTTCACTCTTAAGTTGTATAACAAAAAAATACCCTTTAACTCACAATAATAATCACAATACTACTGCGAAAAAAAAATGTTCATACCTACTGCAATCAAATGTAATGGAATAACTAATTTTTTAGCGACTTCAGAGTTGACCCCATAGTAAAAGTTGTTCGTTTTCGTTACTTAAGTTACTTTTGTTACACTCTGTATTAATTTTAATACATTTTTTAAATAAATCATTACTTTAAGTTTTTTCAGTAAAATAACTTTTGAATTTTACATGAATACCTGCTGTTTATATAAATGCGCCCATATGCTGATTAATTAAACAAAGACACTTACCATAATTATGATTTTTGCGCTCACGGATAATATAAATAATTTTCTAAATTATTTTTATAGTCACACTTCGCACAAAAATATACAGAATATTATTAATTTTAAGTACCCTGGACCGTTTCGGATCTCACATTAGGGCTATAACCAAATAATTGAAGTTTGTTGTTCACTCACATCACTTTCGCATTTGTGTTAAATAAATAAAAACAAAGAAATGAGTATATAGTTTTAAGGATTTCCTGATATCTGTTTCCTATTTCGCATAGAGCACGATACGGATTAACTTTGTTCTCATGAATTTCAATAGATGGCGCTATGTAATGCTACGATATAAAAGAAATATTTGGGCGCCGTTCATCATATTATTTTTATAAGGATAATCTTTTTTGTATTGTGAAGTGACTATGTCTGAATTTTAGTCGATGATTGTCTGATTTGTCGCCCCCCTGAATGCGCCGCCTGCGTGCATTGCACGCCTTGCACGCCCGCTCACGGCGGGCCTGTGTCCAAGGCAGCAATAATCGATTTGAGTCTTGCTTGAGAGGAAATTTTCAAGGTCACAAAAAAATCACCTTCGAAGGACATTTTACACAAATGTGACGGTCCAGATGACCTTCAAGTTGGGAGAAATCCGGTAAATCCAGAGGGATATTAGCTCTGCTAGTAAATAACATTCACAGCCTTGCTATTCAGTCAGCGCCAATTAGAAATTAAGTTCCAACATTTCCCCCACAGTTTTTTCACATAACTTGCCGCAACATCAACACTCTGGGTGCGAAAACCTTGTAGCCAGTAAGGACCACAAAAACTTCAGTACAAAAAACGATGCAACAGCTGTGATGTTTACTTGCTTTTAACCAGCCTCGCGTAAATTAAATTTTAGGGATGAAAATTTCCTTTTAAGTTCGGCGACCTCCCGGACCGTATTTATTACAAATCGTCAAATATTTTGCAAAGAGAATGGCTGCGTGTGGCCGGCACTCCAGCTATCTAACAAAACATACTTCGCAGCATCTGGGGAGAAAGGGATAAAATACGAACATGTTTCAACGTGCGAAGAACAAACAGCGGCCTTATAGCTTTATCGCTAACGAAATACTTTCAACATCCAAGGCTGAAATAGAAAATGGTTCGTAAATATTTAAACGAGCTCGACGGTGTTTTCCCTCCTTTTTCTTGTTCGTTTTTATCAAACAAGAAAAAGCAAGGTTGTGGAGAAAAGTGATACATTAACAGTGACAATTCAAAGTGTTTGTCTATAACAAGCAATCCAATAGTCTATTCTAGTCCTTGGGGGAACAACAGAAATATTAATGATTATCGAATTGCTGAACTCAAATCTAATCGGTCATAACGATACTGATATTATACAGGTGGCGTATCGAAAACATTCAACCAAGATTAATTGTGCAAGTTAAGATCAGAGTTCTTGTAAGGTGTGTTTCTTGAAAGACGCCCCAAGCGAAAGTTCCCACAATTGTTGATCGATTTGAATGAAAAAAACCGAATTGCTTCTCAAATTGAATTTATGCTGAAAATTTTCGAAAAATTGTTCTCAATGTATTCCCAAAAGAAGAAATAAGAAATCAATCTTCATGTTTGAGGTAACTGAGAATGAAATCTGTGATACTGTCATGAAAATGAAGAGTAAATCATCTTGTACTTATGATAATATTCGTACGAAATTAATAGAAAAATCTATTCACATTCTATTCACCTTTGTCTCTCATAATGGATCGAACTTTTGTAGATTGGGTTTCTCCAGATCGCCTTAAAATTGCTATTGTCAAACTAGTATACAAGAAGGATAATCCTGAAGAGTTTGGGAACTATCGACCCATAAGTTTGCTTACAAATTTCTCGAAAATATTCGAGAAAATCCTAGCTAACAGGTTTATTAAGTTTTTCAAGAAATTTAAAGTTTTTTCTCATTGTATCACGGTTTTGTGTGGGGTAAATGTACTGATACTGCTATATTTGAACTGATTCATGCAATAACAGAGACTTTGGAATCGGGTTGTATCCCACTTGGGATATTCCTGGATTTTTTTTTTGCGTGAAGCATGATATACTGAAAAAGCTTGA
This sequence comes from Cryptolaemus montrouzieri, assembly GCA_013387265.2. Taxonomy (NCBI): domain Eukaryota; kingdom Metazoa; phylum Arthropoda; class Insecta; order Coleoptera; family Coccinellidae; genus Cryptolaemus; species Cryptolaemus montrouzieri. Next base: position 9,975,114 of record JABFTP020000103.1, on the reverse strand, counting down.
AGCATGTGGCATCCGATAACCAATTACTTCTTATGAAAATTTACCTGAATGAGCGGAAATAGAGACTTGTTACAACAATAGGTGATCAAATTTTTACGTCCTCTGAACATAAATTAGTAAAGGGTGTCCCCCAAGGCAGCATTCTTGGCCCACTTCTTTTCGTAGTATATATAAATGACCTTCCAACGCTCATGATGGAGATGTTTATGACTCTCTTGTTATGTTTGCAAATGATACCAATCATCTTGTATCAGATGAAGTTCCTATCTCTGTCATGTCTCATGCGAATGTAGCATTTGAAAAGATTGAAAAATGTTGTGTTGATAATCAAATTTTGTTGAATATAAGGAAGACGGAAAGTGTTATTTTTCATACAGGTCAGTCCAAAATTGAAAGAACCGGTAAACTCAAAATGATATTGACATATCTATTAATTTTACTTGTAAATTTTTGGCAGTTACTATAGATGGCAATATGAAATGGACCAAACACATTGAGACACTAAGTAAAAGGCTCCATTCAGTTATTTATACTCTGAATGCCCTTAAACATCATGTCGATGAGGAAACATTACTACTTGTTTATTTTTTTAATTTCCAGTAACTGATGGCATACGGTTTTATTTTTAGGGATGCTGCTCGAATGTGAGTAGAATTTTTTCGGATCAAAAATGGGCACTCAGGATCATTTATCTATTGGGTTATAGGGATTCTTGTCGAGGCCTTTTTAGAGCAAAGGATTTATGACCCTTTTTGGTCTTCACATTTTTAGAAGCTTAGTATTTGATAAACAGCATAATGTCTATTTCTTACAACATGTTCAGGACAACAACACCCCTTACCAGTATCTGAAGTGTCGACTGACACTTACCCAAAAGCAGGCCGAATATACTTGCCTTAAGTTTTTTAATGCGTTACCCAGAGCTTTCAGACTGTTAAATAGGATTAATCTGTTCAAGAAAAGGGTCCGCAATTTGATAATAGATTGTGAACCGTATTGTGTGAATGAGTTTTACGACTATTATAAAAATCATCTGTATATCATTGTGACTTGTTCGTAGAATTTTTGTATTACATTGTACTTGTGTTTTCACGATAATTCTGTTGAATAAATGTATTATTATTCTAATCGTGGACATATGCACTATCTCAGCTTTAAGCTTGATATAATTTACCTTTTCCAGATTCAGCAATCAGAGGGAATAGGCTCGATAACAATATACTTGACATAAACTATCCTACATGTATTAAGAATTACAGCTTTTTGTATTTCTATATAGGTATTCTTATGCAATTCTGATTGCTCAAGGCTATCATGCAAAGTTTTGGGTATTAACCCAGTCGAGGATATGATAACAGGAACAATATCTATTTTATCGAGGTGCCACATCTGCTTGATCTCAATAGCAAGGTCTGTGTATTTGGACTTTTTCTCCTGGAACTTCAGCACGTTGTTATTATTCGGTATGGCGACATCCACCAGCATTGCTGTTCTGGCTCTCTTATCCTACACCACTATGTCCGGCCTATTATTCGTCACCATTCTGTAAGTGATAACAGGTCTATCGTAATCCGGACGTAATATGCTGTATAGTCTCCGATCTTATATAGCATTTTCTGCACTTATCTGTTTGTAATGTTCTGTCCTTAATTATAAATTTTTTGTAGTTGTTTGTAGCGATGACTTGGTCTTGAATGGCCATAAGGAATCTTTCTGTTTCCGCGAATAGTTCTCCTTTCATAAATCATTTGTTGGAAGCTTCTTTGTCGATGTGTGGTTGATTAATCTCATGGTGATGTCGTCCATGCAATTCCTTTCTTGACCATTGCTCTTGTTTTTCACAGTATCTAATAGGAACGGTAGATTCAGCAGTTCATCACTGGTAGCAAGATTTAGAGGTGTATATCCCTTATCAGCCAACGATATTACTCTGTGGAGGTCAGAAGTGTGAGCTTTTGCAGAGAAGAATTCTCTGAGATTTTTATCTGTTCGGTATGTAAGTTGATAACATCCATCAATTATTATTATTGCCTGAAATATTCTCATTGATTTGCCACTTCCGGAAACACATTCACTTGGACTTTTGAATGAGTGACCCGGGACTCACAACATACGGAACCTATTTATTTACCATAGTCAAGTATTCCTGTAGCATTAGTGACTTGTAGTTGCTGGATATCGATGCTTTCAATGCAGGTTCGTCTCTAATCTATCCGTAATGAGATTTATTGACCTACTTGTCAATCCCTCCACAATTAGGAGGTTAGCAAAGTGGTCAATTTTGAATATTTCTACTTGCATAGCAATAGCAAGATCGCCAGGACAGACACACTGTTCCTTGAAAGTCTCTCGAACATGGGGGATGAATAGAGTAGATTTAATGAATGTCAATACATTGCACAACTATTTATTCATGTCGACAAAACAAGTATATCGTCTACGTGTCTATACCAAATATGTACCGGATCATTCGCGAGTGATGTAAATATTTTTGGTTCTATCGAGTTTATGCTACAATGTCTACAAAGATAGGGCTCAAAGTAGTAGCTATAGCAAGACCATTTAGTAGCTTGTGAAATTTGTTACTATGCAGAAAACAATATTATTGGCGACAACTACCCAGAATAAAAAATAATTCGTTACTACCTATAAGGTTACAATGTCTCACAAAAGTGGTAAGCATTTCAAAACATGTGCTCTATATCCAAACTGACTGAAGGAGAATTACGTTATTTTCTAGTTCTTTGGACAATTTGATATACTAGTCTACTTCTGATGCAACAAGATAGAAGGTAGACCACATTTAATGAGAATGAATTGAGCTGTAGGAGTTGATGATTGATTAGAAAATAGCCACGAATTTTCAACCACAAATGAGCTAGAAATTCTTCACAAAACTCGAATAAGTACAAATCAATATCACCTGGAATCGTTGGAAATTGCATCTTCAATTATATTTTAACTACCTGCAATATTTTTATTAGTCTGTTATCTCCGGAAATACCGAAAGTTAACCCCTCAGTTGGACTCTTTAAATGACTAATCGACTAAAATAGCTCACCACTTAACTAAAGAACAGCAAGATAACAAGAACAGAAATTTAATGTCTACTCTCCTAAACTCTCTCGACAATTGAACCCGAAAAGTGGTTATAATTAATTTTGTGGTACAATGAATATTGTAACACATCATACCTCGATAGTCTCCGAGCTTTATCTTAACGCTTCCAAGTGTTTCCTCTCTAAATTGAGTGAAGTTCTAATTCAATTTGTTATTCTTGTGAGATTGGACTGCACCATTTCCAAAGAGATTTAGTAAACGTAGGAAACATCTACGACGTGAATTAATCATTCAAATATAATGCAAAGTTGTTTAATGACGGAAGGGTACTATTTGAGTAAGAGAAACACTCGATGAAATATCTAGGGAGAATACATTTTGACTGCAATATGTTTTACTTGTTGACGTAATTTCGATTTATTTTAATTCAGATTGATGTCACGTGAATGAAATATTTTATACAATGTTGTATAAAGTCTGCTCGTGTTTACGTCCACCCCTGGTAGATCACCAATAAAATGGCGGATGCGCTCAGCGTATACTTTTCCAACTTTGAAGCCAATTCAGAAATTGAATTTTCATGTAATTAGATGAAATTATGTTTTGTCTTTACATATCGAGCTTCAATAATGTTAGGATTTCATTTGTTGGAGGTTACTTACTCTAGAGAATAATCTTTATCAAAAAACCCTCACACTTCTCAAAACGAACGGTACTTATTTCCCTATCACCAATACTTCATCGCCCTCCTTCATTGTGTTCCTCAGGAAGATTTTTATCCTCTTCAGTATATATATATATATATATATATATATATATATATATATATATATATATATATATATATATATATATATATTAGTGTCGTGTGTACATAAAGATTACCAAAGATTTTTCTGCTTAGCCGCTTAATTCTCTCTTGCATTCCATGATTTCCAACCGAAGAGAAATGTGAAAGGAAGGGGGTTTCGGACATGAATCTGTAAAATGGAAAAAGAAAACCAGCAGAAAAATATTTCAACAATCATACTTCCTATATGTCTAAACAAATCTAAGAAAAGATAGTACATAGCACAAGGTCATGAAAAAGACTAAGGTGATAATAAAAAATACATAACCTGTGATATTTCTTCGAATTCCCTCTCTGTTTGACCAAGGGAGTCCCGATGGCCAGGTTTAATACCCAACACAAAACACTGTATTTTCGTAATAAACATATGTAAACGAAATAACTACAATCATTTAGTAGTTGCTTATTTAGAATTGTTGGGAACTCAGTATTGAATGATTCATTGGGAACTGAATGATGAATGAACTGTGTGTGGTAACTGTGTCCTATGTGCATATCTGATGGTTACCGCTAGATAAATGATCTGGATAAAGTCTCTTATAAAGTACATATAGTTCTTTCCAATTTTGGGATCACAGACGCCATAAAATTCATAGTAACGGCTCACTGATTGACATGGATAAAACATCTTATGAAATACATATGGTTCTCGCAAAGTTTGGGATCACAGGCGCCTTATAATCCATGGTTGGCAAGAATTCTCTCGTTTTTGGACGTTTTGGCTTTACTAAACGTAATTCCAAGAAATGAACGATAAAACATGCTGAAAGGCTCGATTCCACATGTTGTGCCATATTACATAATAACCCGGACAAATTCACTGAAAGAAAGATTTCTGGTCATATCATAGTACACCCCATGCTGAAAGGATCAGTTTATGAAAGGCTGAGTAAACAACAATGAAGCATAAATTACTGTTAGTAATGAATAACTAGATAATTGGTCCAAGTCCTATATGATAATGTTAATATGTCCTTTGTTTAATTCCTATATCAAACCATAGACGTAACATGAAGTGTTACATTAGGTACATAACATACTCAAAAGATAAAATATAATCACCATATATTTCCATACAATAGCACCCATTTTAAGCTTGTATCTTCTATTTTCTCACAAAATGATTTTAAATTCAAGAAATAGATTATCAATACATCAAAGAAACCACGACACATAATATGTATGTCCGAGAAAAATGATAAATGAGCAGACTTAAATGAAGGGTGCTCCGATAAATGCCACCAGGCAAGATATATGCAGCAGACTCTTCACAATAAATAAAGATAACCTGAAAATAACCAAAGTTTTCAGCCTCAAGATGCCTTCATAATGTCGCAGCAAACGATTCTAATAACTACTTCTAGAATTGGTTCGAAAAATGCAGAAGTATATTGTTCTTGGCGGAGAATATCTCAAGAACAATAAGATCTTTGAAGGCTCCCAATTCATTCTAGCTTTATATGAAAAACTCGAAAACACCCCTCGTGTACCATTTTTTAACCGGCTTGTCAACTATGGCTTCACATAGTACACTGAATTTAGATTGAAGTCAACAATTCATAGATTACACAGCTCTACAAAAAAAATTTTTTTTATTGTTGCCCTGGATATCATCGCAAATTTTCATGTTTTCAAGTGCCCAGATTACGAATATATTCATGAAAGTTCTCGATGTGCTCGTATTTTCATGATTTTTGCATTTCTTATATTTTGAACAATTATAAGCTTGTTAGAAATAAAATTTAATTTTCCAGTCATGATTAGGCTTCTGCGCAACTTTTTCGCGCATACAAACATCACCTGATCCCCACTCTCAGACAGAACAGCTGAGATCTCAGTTATTTGACAATATTGAAGTACATATACACGTAAATCTGGATAAAGTGTCATGCATTAATATTTTGTTTCAATTACTGAATGTCCATTCTTATATATTTGTCTTCTAGTCTAAACTATGAGTTCGTCACGAAGAAAGTGTAAATATTGTAGTGATTTATTTTGTTGTATTTGCGGTGTTTATATACCAAAAAAACAAAAAAGAAATATCACAGACTTTGTCAAGGAGATTTATGTTGAATATTTTGGTTTCAAAATGAACAAATTAGGTAAACCATGGGTTCCTAATAAAGTTTGTAAGTCCTGTGTTGAGTCTTTACGGTTGTGGAAAAAAGGTGAACGTTCTGGATTAGACTTTGGTATTCCTATGATCTGGATGGAGCCTACGAATCATTTAGATGATTGTTACTTTTGCGTAGTAGATGTTGAAGGTTTTAATCGAAATCAAACGTGGAGATACCCAGACTTACAGTCTACGAAATGTCCGGTTCTACACAGTGAAAATCTCCTCGGCCCATATACATTTCAAAAGTAATTCGCATGCCCTCAGAAACAATGATGTTACCAAATTCACAGAAATCGGGACCATCTACTAGTGGAAGTGAATGGGAAGGTGAAACATCTACGCCAAAGTTATTTTCTCAAAATGAACTCAGTGATTTATTACGTGATCTCAATTTATCAAAACAAGGATCAGAACTGTTAGCCTCAAGATTGAAAGAAAAAAATTTATTGGCACCAACAGTAACAATTACAACATACAGAACGCGAGAAAAAGAGTTATTACAATTTTTTAGTGAAAATGAAGGATTAGTGCATTGTAATGATATCGCGAAGCTGCTTATAGACATGGGTTTAAAAGAGTACAAATCTACTGAATGGCGCCTTTTATTGATAGTTGCAAAAGAAGTTTAAAATGCGTCTTATTGCACAATGGAAATAAATTTGCATCAATTCCAATTGCCCATTCAACGAAACTCAAAGAAGAATATGAAAATGTAAAATTAGTTTTAGAGAAAATTAAATACTCTGAGCATCAATGGCCGATCTGTGTGGATTTAAAATGGTTAATTTTTACTTGGCCAACAAAGTGGATATACAAAATACCCTTGCTTTATTTGTATGTGGGATAGTAGAGCAAAGCAACTTCATTGGGAACAAGATGTTTGGCCTGTAAGAAATTCTTTAACTGTCGGTAAAGCCAACGTAATAAGGGAGCCGCTGGTGAGCAGAGAAAAAATCATACTTCCACCATTACATATTAAGTTAGGTATGATTAAGCAATTTGTAAAAGCGTTGAACAAAGACGGAAATTGTTTTATTTAATTACATTTGCAGAAAATTTTCGAAGCTTAGTATGGAAAAATTGAAAGGTGGAATATTTGATGGTCCTCAAATACGGCAATTGATGAAAGACTCAGATTTTATCAAAGTTATGACTGTTCCGGAAAGTAAAGCTTGGAAAAGTTTTGTGTTGGTTGTCGAAAATTTCCTAGGTAACCATAAAGCAGCAAATTATGAAGAAATTATGCAAAATATGCTGACAAACTTTCAGACTTTAGGAGCAAATATGAGTATTAAGTTACACTATCTCCGCAATCATCTAGATAAATTTCCGGATAATTTAGGAAATTATAGTGAGGAACAGGGAGAGCGGTTTCATCAAGATCTAAAAGTGATGGAAGAAAGGTATCAAGGTCGATGGGATTGTCACATGATGGCAGATTACTGCTGGTCTTTGAAAAGAGATTGTCCCCTGAAAAATTATAGAAGAAAAGCTCATAAAAGGCGTTTTATGGAAATATGAAATATATTTTCGACATTTTCCTCTTTATTTACTTCGATGTATCCGAATTTCTCAAAACATAACTGACATTATGAATATATCTGTTATTTTGTTTCTTGTTTTACGATTCTTGTTATGTAAAATGAAAATAAAGATTTAAAAAGAAATCAGAGCAAATCCTACAAAATCATTGATAGTTTCACGAATTGTGTGCATAAATAGACCCAAAATCATTTTCATATCTAGGGCAACAAAACCATTGTAGACCAGTGTTATCAATTCACTCAAAACAAAAAGTTACTGTATGCGAGATTTCGCAATGTGTAGATACATCGAAGAAAATTATTTTTCAAGGGACAATATTCAACTATTCGTGACATCTGACTGTGCTGTACCACTTCGCTGTGGCCCGGGTTAACGGTGATTGTGAAAAGTAGATCGGAAAACAAGCACCTTCAACTCTCTTTGCTCCTTTTTGGCCAAAACAGTATTCTTTCGGGGTGATCTCTAGCTCCTTTTGAAAGTATCATTAACATTCTACTTAAGGTTGAATATTGTCCCTTGGAAAATAACAAGTATTATGAATAAAGCCAGAAGTATAATAAATACAAAATTTTCTTACCCACCGATGGGATTATTCAATTATATTTGACAGGTAATATGTTGAGTTTCAGAAAATGATGCTATTTGTATTAGATTCGCAAACAATAATCGCGAACAATATCTCTTACATCCGAAGGTAATAAGGATATCACTTAATTAACCATTTTCGTCATCCAGAATATAGGCCAGAGTTGAAGCACCATGTAGAATGTAAATATTGTAACGGATTCACGTGGTGTATGGAAAACTTAACTTCTTGACATACTAAGACTTTGCCAAGGATTCTTTCGAAATTTTTATGCCACCATTAAAAGTTTCCGCGAAGGGTAACTGTAATATAAATACTTTCCGAAGAGTTCGGCGATGTGCACGCTTCATCTATATATCATCTTTCACCAAATAACCTTAGCTTCACGTCTAGGGAATACTAAAATATCCAATATTACTACAGTGAATGCATTCTCGCTGTCGTCGCTGGAATTGTTGCTTACCACAATTTGCTTGTCGAGCCAGTTGAACTTTGATCATAAATTATTAGCAAATTTTTGATACCGGTTGGAATATACGCACTTGGATTAATACACATTTAGAGACTTTTTTCTTATTACTTCACTCAAGCTAACAGTTATTTTCAGTAAAACAGAGTTAGTGATGCCACCTACATTTGACTTATTGCGTTAGATAACTGCATTCGTTCCTTACTCCTATTGGCAGGGAGCGGAGTATATAGTGGGGACAGCTGAATCGATCACAGCGCTCGATGTGGTCAAATTATCGTTAAATCATGCTTTTATCATAAATAAACACGTTAACATTAAATAAAAAATGATAGTTGTTGTGTTGTTGATTGCAAAAATACAGCTAGAAACAGTAAATGTAAATTTTACACATTTCCAGTGGCCAAGTGGAAATAAATGGATGGAAGAAATAAATGGATGAAAAAATAAATGGATAAATGATGTTAAAAAAAAAAAACAAAGTAGTGTGTAACATTATTCAGTAACAATGCAACTAGGGTAATATATGTTCAAATTACGATTCGCAATTACATTGCCATTAATTTTTCATTTTATTTATGAAAATCATATTAACAATCAACACTTTTGTAATTTTCATTATTGCAGTTGTCATGTATTAAATTTGTTTACATTTTACAGGTTAACCCCATGGGATTCTAAAAACTCCTTTTAGTTATTTATAAACATATTTACAAGCTTTTATTTTAACTTGCAATGTATGTATGTTTGTATGTTCGGATGAAATCTTACAACTCCATTTTAAGGCACTTGATCTCAACCAACTGAGCTGAAATTTTGTATACACGTTGAGTTTGGATGACAATGCATGATTAATTATGTGACGTCATTCTAAATCCAACAAGGCGGTGGACCAATTATTCTTAATGCAAAACGAAATGGCGGATAATTTTCTTTTATTCGTTCCTACAATATGGGTACCAAATGAAAGATTGCCGAGAATAACTAAAAAATGAAATTAAGTTTAAAAACTTTAAACTCTTTAAAAACAACCTTTTATTTAAATGCGCTAAATAGAAAAAATTAACTTTCACACTAAATCTTTTACTGTTAACTTATAACGTCATTTCAAATTTAACACATTTGACACGATTTATATGTTATGCCTACCTGTTAATATTTCAAACTGATAAAGTAAATACGAGTACTTATATCTCGCGACAAGCTTTTATATTATAACATATAAATTGTTTCAAATGTGTTAAATTTGAAATGACGTTATGAATTAACGGTAAAAGTTTTAGTGCAAAAGTTTATTTTTTTCTTTTAGCGCATTTAAATAAAAGCTTGTTTTCTAAGAATTTTTTCCTTAATTTTTTATACACACTTTTTCCATCATAATGAGTTTTTTCAATTTAAAAACACGATCACAGATTTTATAACACATATTTATTTTCAAATTCATTTTTGAAACAATTCACTGTTATTTATACGGATCTTTCACATGTCATACCATTGCCGAGCATGATTTTACGCTACCATCAGATGTCGCTTTCGTCGTGCTCCCTGCGAATAGACAATATCATGACATTTGATGCTGTTGAAGTGAAGCTATAGCATTTGAAATGACATTATATTATAGTTGATTTGGTAAAACCGTAGAGTACAAATCCTAGGTGACATAATGTCATAGGGGTGCCTTCAATTATTTTCATCTTAAATTTTTTAATCCAGTGTAACTGAGTATAATATTGGCAATTCAGGTGGGTTTCATCTATGCTTTTCTCAAAATTTCATAAGCACTTAGTTGAATACCCATTAACTGATATGGAAATTGTTTTCATCTTACACAATAACCTGTATATGAGATCACTGTAGATGTAAATTTGATGAGTATCCTATCATGAATGATTTATAATAAACAAAACATTTTTGATTACTCAGTTGTACACAGGTACCACCGCCAGCCAGGTATATTGAGACAAATGTTCACTCGGATAATAAGTTAATGAATATTATTAAGTATATTCTCCGAATTTAATGCCAAGAAAGGTAATTATTACAAAGATATATAATTGGGCCGCACTTTTTCGACTGGCACCTCAATAGTGAAATGTATTTAGATTTTCTGCGAACCAGAGCATATAAGACAAGATTTGTGGTTTCAACATGATGGAGCACCGGCACATTACTCACATCAGGTTAGGGAGCATTTGAATCATATATTTCCAAACAAATGGATATGACGTTGTGGTCCTGTTAGATGGCCAGCTTGTGGGGTTATATTAAGGGCATAGTTTACCAGATTCCTTCTACAACACAGTTGGATATGTGACAGAGACTAGTCGACGCCTTTCAGTCAGTTAAACCGCAAATTTTGTCGAGAGTTCAACGGTCTTTCCTCAGAAGGATTGAGTTGTGTCTACAAAAAAACGGGCAACATTTCGAACACTTAGTGAAATAGTTCAACACCTTGTAGATCATCTCACCAAAATCCAATCTATTACGTATCTCATACACGAATACCTTAAACTATCTCCATTTCTCTGATCGAGTATAATGGTATGTACTAATAAACTCTTCTTTCGCAACCTCTGATTTTATTATTTTAGTTAATTTTTTTTATTTCGAAAATGGTCTAAGATAAAGATAAGGTTAGTTCTGCAAAAATATGGCACAATATTTAATGCGTTGACATAAATAATTGGGTGTTCCATTTGAAAAAATCAAGATATGGTATTTTTAAAATTACAATATTCAATAATCTTTTGAGTCACTCCTGTATGAAATGAGGATCATCTATTTCACTTCATCAGTGAAGATCAATAATAAAAACAAGTACTGTGTTTTAAGGAATTTTACCTTATAATTGCGATTCGTAACGCGTTTCACTACACCGTAGCTTCTTCAGACGAATGATTATGCAGAAAAATGTAAATGAGAATATAACTATAAATGTTCTTGAGTAATTAAAAGCTTATTGGTCGCCTCCTCCTAAGTGGTTATTTATGACAGGTATATCCAATAAAATTAAGGAATAGATTGCTCCCCGAAAAGATTCAATAGAGGTGAAGGGCTTAAATCGACTTGTTCATTGATGAGTCTACCTGAGTGTTTGTATTTATTTATTTCTAAAGTTTCCCAAAGATCTACCTTCCAATATTTATTATCTGTATGCAAAATTTCAAACTGTGGGTCGAAAGAATGATTATTTTCTAAGAGATGATTCGCGTAATTTGAATCTGATTTTTATTTGAAAAACTGCGTTTATGTTCCTATATTCTAATATTAAAATTTCTATGTGTTCTACCAATGTAGAAATTATCACAGTCATTGCAATTCAATCTATAAACACCTGATTTATTGTTTTTACCTGGTTTGGTTTTATTATTTTTTATATATTTGCCTAAATTATTATTAGTTTGGAAAGCTATGTTGAAATTATTGCTACTTAAGAATGATTTCAGTTTCTCACTTGAAATGCCAACGTAGGTTAAGGTGTTGAATTTTTGTTTCAATTTATCGACAGGGTAAACTTCATTCAATGCGATTCTACGTTGTTTTTATTTAAAATATTATTTATTAGTTTGGGATTGTAACCATTATTTTTGGCTATTTGTTTAATCAAATTTAGTTCTTTGTTGAAATTTTCTGGTGATAGCGGGATGTTAATCAATCTATGAATAAAACTATTGAATGCTGACATTTTATGTTGATATGGATGACACGACGAGTTATGTATTATAATATCTGTATGTGACGGCTTATGGTAAATTGCGAAAACATGTTTTCCATTTTCATTCGAAATTGTTACGTCTAAGAAATTTATCGAATTATTGCTTTCTATTTCGGTTGTGAATGCAATTTTTGGATGTAATGAATTTATATGATTTTCGAAAATTTTCAACTGTCTATCTGTTCCTGTGAAGCAAATAATGATATCGTCTACATATCGATACCAGTATAAACAATATTTACTGAGTGGATGATTATGAATTAATTTCTCTAAGTTATTCATGAAAATATTTTAAATAAAAACAAAGTAGAATCGCATTGAATGAAGTTTACCCTGTCGATAAATTGAAACAAAAATTCAACACCTTAACCTACGTTGGCATTACAAGTGAGAAACTGAAATCATTCTTAAGTAGCAATAATTTCAACATAGCTTTCCAAACTAATAATAATTTAGGCAAATATATAAAAATAATAAAACCAAACCAGGTAAAAACAATAAATCAGGTGTTTATAGATTGAATTGCAATGACTGTGATAATTTCTACATTGGTAGAACACATAGAAATTTTAATATTAGAATATCGGAACATAAACGCAGTTTTTCAAATAAAAAATCAGATTCAAATTACGCGAATCATCTCTTAGAAAATAATCATTCTTTCGACCCACAGTTTGAAATTTTGCATACAGATAATAAATATTGGAAGGTAGATCTTTGGGAAACTTTAGAAATAAATAAATACAAACACTCAGGTAGACTCATCAATGAACAAGTCGATTTAAGCCCTTCACCTCTATTGAATATTTTCGGGGAGCAATCTATTCCTTAATTTTATTGGATATACCTGTCATAAATAACCACTTAGGAGGAGGCGACCAATAAGCTTTTAATTACTCAAGAACATTTATAGTTATATTCTCATTTACATTTTTCTGCATAATCATTCGTCTGAAGAAGCTACGGTGTAGTGAAACGCGTTACGAATCGCAATTATTAAGTAAAATTCCTTAAAACACAGTACTTGTTTTTTATTATTGATAATGGAATTTTACCAAGTAGAAGCCTCCCAAATTCAAAAGTGAAGCTATCCTTGGGCAATAACAAAACGAAAAAAAAAAAGTATTCATCCTCTCTGGCTGAAGGAGCATGCGATGATGTGAGAGCCTATTTTCATGAATTTTTACGGCAAAATAAATATTGTGACGAAACTACTCACCAAAAAACTTATTATTTAAAGACATTATAACAGATTTGAGGACGCTCTTGAATCTTCAATAAAAAAGTGGTCTTCCAATTCAAAAAACCTTCCAAGATTTTTTTATAGAAAATTGGGATACCCTGTTTACTTCAAAATAAATTGCTGAAGTAGATTTTTACTTTCTAAATACAATATCGTTCGAACAAAAATGAAATCTTCAAGAGTGTACGAGCTACAGAGCACCACGCCACTGGTGAATCACCCAGTATATGGAATAAATGATTGCACTTTTTTTTAATAACAAAACGGTACCTACTCGATACACGCCTCGTATAAGGCACATTATCCTTTCAAATATAATAATAATAATAATAATACTTTAATAAATCAAAAACCATACAGGTGTAGATTCAGTCAAAAATACAAATAAACATGTAGAAAATACACAAAATTCAGATCACAATAATTTCTTGAAATCATTTTCTTGTAGGAACTCTCCTATATTATAGTAACTTTTATCAATAAGAAAATATTTGAGTTTTGTTTTTGCACTTTAATTGATAATGACTTAAATTTTTCTGGAAACTTATTCCACACTGACAGTAAACTATAAGTTACATTTTTTGTAAATATGAATAGTTGGGCTTATCCTCTTGAAGAATATTTTTTCCTCTTGTATTATAGGAATGTTGGAGTTGAAGATCTTTGAAATCATTATAGTTATTTAAAATGAACATCACTGATTCATAGATATATAGACCAAACAGTGTTAAGATGTTGAAATTCTTGAATATGTTCCTGCACGTTTCATATTGATTCATGCCAAAGATGATTCTTAGGCATCTTTTTTGTAAAAGAAAAATTTGCTCCGCTTCTGTAGATCTTCCCCAGAAGATGATTCCATATCTTATCCTAGAATGAACGTAGGCGTGATAGGCAGTCAGAGCAGCATCCAGCCCTATCATCCGTATAGTCCGCAATGCATAGCCATAGCGTGCTATCATTGGTGAAATCTTCTCAACGTGACTACACCAGTTGAGATTACGATCAATATTCACTCCTAGAAAAGACAGGTCTTCAACTGACTCAACTTCACAGTCTTGGAATCTTAAATTAAGTTGTTCTTTCTTTTCCTGAATAACAAAAGTTTTGTTTTTTCCAGATTTAGCATCAAGTTGTTATTAAGGAACCATTCATTCATATTTTTCATGTCAGTCTCAAGACTTTTCATACATTCATTTTGATTTTCAGCTTTACATATTACTGATGCATCATCTGCAAACATTATGACATCGTTGTTGGTAGTCTGAACTAGATCATTTGTATATATTATGTAGAGCAAAGGTCCCAATATAGAACCCTGCGGTACACCGTTTAATACTTGTTTGGAATCAGATCGTATTATATTTCCGTTTTTTCCTCTACTTATTGTCTTTTGGGTTCTTTTGGATAGATATGATCCAATGAGCTGTAATGCTACCCCTCTTATACCATATTTCTCCAGCTTATTCAGTAACTTCTCATGGTTGACTCTGTCAAAAGCGTTTGACAGGTCCAGACAGAGGGCCGCTGTAGTATTATTTTGATTTAGTGACCTGATGATAGAAGTAAGTGCTTGATATATTGCATTCAATGTTGACCTTCCTGTCTAAATCCAAACTGTTGTTTCACAAGTATGTTGTTTGCTTCAAAAACTGCATTAATTTGTCAAAATTATACGCTCAAATATTTTATTCACATTGGAAAGCAATGATATTGGCCTATAATTATCAATATTTTCTTTGCTACCTTTTTTATAGATGGGTTTCACCATTGCTTCTTTTTAATCTTTGTGGATACTTTCCTGTTTGTAGAATCTGGTTTATAATGTGAGTAAGTGGAGTTTTTATAATTGATGCACAATTCTTGAGCACTTTTACTGGTATGTTATCACTTCCAACTGAACTTTTATTTTTAATTGTAAAATATATTGGTACGTTTCTTGCTCTATAAGTGGACTTAAAAATATGCTATTATTATATTATTCATCTGATGAAACCACAGTGTGGTGAAATGCGTAATAAGTTTGTAAATTTGGTGCATTGTTTGATCTAATTTTAAAAATTTATATGTATTTTCATCAAGTAAGGACCTCCCTAATCAAAAATCAATAAGGAGCCTATTAGAAAACAAAATGTATCCGAATAAAATGAGCGGTTTCTCTGCCTCCTGTCATTTGAAAGCGTTTCCAAAGGTAATGTGCTACTGTGGCATTTTCGAACATAAAATCTTCGCATCACGTTAGCATATTGTTTCCCAAACAGCCTGTATAGATTTTCATCATGTATCGTAGCTTTACAATATGCTTACCCTAGAAGTTTCTTCACAAAATTTCCCCAAAACTTCAAATATTCAAGGGTGGACTCAGGACGGACGGTAGTAAGGAACGGAAATTGAGCTCGTATAAAAGTCACAGTGAAACGCAAGCAAAACGTAAATCACGGGGTTGGCGGTGAAAAGACGACGACGAAGACGTGGTCAAACCCAGTTCGAGTGATAAAAGGATGATAAAAAGAAAATACCTCATTTTTGGAGCTATTCGAGTGGTAGAAATCGAATTTTATCACACATATGGGGTTATTCATCCTTCTCCGATGCATCTGTCGATCTTTCAAATATAAGGAATCACAGGGGGTTTAGTCTGTGAAGAGGTTGTAATGAACGAATTTCTTTTCTCGCCAGTGAAGATCTGAATCCACTGGATTACATTTGTAGAAATCCTTCTGAAATGAACGTGCTACAAGAAGGTTTGCGATTAAATTTTGATGAATGGCTATTGTGAATTACATGGTGGCCACATCATTCAAAAAAGAAAATCTATGGTGTTCATTTATTCAATTTATCAGTTGCCACTTTATTCTGTTGATATTTATTGAAGAACTGGCTCGGAAGCGTAGAGGATATGATACTCGTCTCCTGCGTAGAGTTACCTGGGTTCAATCCCCACAAAGCCGGTGCGATTTTCCGGATTCGGGTATGCTTGAGTATCCATCTTTTGGAGGAGATGTAAAGCCGTGGGTCTTGTCTAACAAAGACGTGTAGAGCATTAAAGGTCCCTCCCCTCGACTTGAGAGGAAAAAATTCCGGGTTAGTGAGGTGACAGAATACCCCGGTGTGTCATTGGCTGAAAGGCGGTGGGTAATAATAAGATCTAAATGCGGTTGGTCGTTATAGTCGATGAATATCAATAAAGTTTTGTCGTTATAAGCGATATGTCGCTATATCTGATGTTATTGTTGGCGGTATGTTTACTGAATAGTTTACTAAAGATTCGGCCGGGACCTTACAATCTGGTCGTAATAACCGATCGGTCGTTGTAAAGATGTCGTTATAATCGGTTTTGACTGTATGTATGTAAAAGGACCTTCTTGAGCTATCGAAAAGTGGCAAGTGTTAGGGATTTAGGAATTCTTTTCCTTTTATGAGAAGGGTATTTCCTTTTAAAATAAAGATCTACTTTATGCTATGAAAATCTTGTCGACCAATATCATCAAACAACACTACTTTCTCCTGAAACAAAATGTCTTGCGGATCAAAGTATTATTCTCGAAAATTGCGTAATTGGCATCGAGTGAATTGAAATAGAAATATTTCATTTGTCATTTCCAATCCGCGAAAACCTCATTTTAGGAATATATTTCACAATCCATCATTAGTTATTTCAATAATGCATCTGACAACTGATCCCGATTGGACGTATTTACGACGGCCACCTCATCAAAACACTGTTGAATCCGAGAACTCATTCTACATTCAGAATTGCTATCAGCTGTAATTATTCATTCCTGATTTATGAGTTCACATGAATATCCGAATATCATAGAACCTTTTTCGATGTATCGGAATCTGTCATTTCTCATTTCGTTGCAAATACTCTCTCTCTCTCGTCCCAACCATATTCCAATACGAGTAATAGTTGAGTGGCAATTTGAATTTTTTTTACATGATTTATTCGCAAAGAGAAACTGGAATGATATTCCTTTTCGAGTCACGATCAATGTGTTATTTTGAAAATACGTTTGCGTGTGTATGTTGGCATGAAAAAGAAATGGATCATGGGAACAATCTCATCAATTACTATTTGCGAAGTTATCGCTGTGTGTGTGGACACATTCCGTAGAACATTAAATATCCTTTCCTGAAAGAGCTGGTTTTTCGATCCTTCCTTCATAATCTAACCTTACCTAGTCTTCTAAAATGATGCATTATCGTTGTGCAATAAATATTTCACTTCTACATAAAGCTGAATGAATCTGCAAACTATGATTGACTGGTTGAGTAGAATTATTAGTTGAAAAAGCCAGATTTTTTCATGTTCAGAGAAAGAAGGTTGCAATTCATCCATTCTTTTACTTAGTTTATAGTTTTGGAAGCTGCTGAATATACTTCATTCCATGTTTTTTCAGTTGAATACACTACCGTGTCGTTGGCAAAAGACACAATGTCCAAACCATCCCGCTCAGCAAATAAAAGATCATTCAGGTATAGATGAATAGTAGAGGACCAAGCACCATACCTTGAGGTACTCCACAATCTATATTCAATAATTAACTGCTACGTCTACCTATCTGAACATATTGATTTCTATTCTGTAAGTAGCTTTTGATGAGACTCAAACATTCCCTCCGCAGCCCATATCTTTCAATCTTACCAAAGAAAACATCAGGAGACACCGTATCGAAAGTCCAAAAACACGGCAAGAAAAGGAAGTATAGTCTTTTCGCTAGCTCTTTTAGTAGTTCATTCATTAAGGACATTTAACTAAGCATACCGAATCCCATTCATTAATATGACCCCGATAGTTGCTCATATATCTGCTCTGTTTGCAATCAAACTGATTTCATGAAAATATATAAATCCACCACCCGGTAATTAATACTATTGCCAGGCAATGATTATAATCAAAACATATCCTGGATGAATACATTCCAGCCATATTACAAGTATAAACCGGCGCCCGTATTGGAAAATGACTCTATCAGATTATACTACGATAGGCCTATTATCACTGACAGAATGGTGACGAATAATAGGCCGGACATAGTGGTGTATGATAAGAGAGCCAAGACAGCAATGCTGGTGGATGTCGCCATACCAAATAATAACAACGTGCTGAATAAGTTCCAGGAGAAAATGTCCAAATACACAGACCTTGCTATTGAGATCAAGCAGATGTGGCACCTCGACAAAATAGATATCGTTCCTGTCATCGTATCCTCGACTGGTTTAATACCCAAAACTTTGCATGATAGCCTTAAGAAATTAGAATTGCATAAGAATACCTATATAGAAATGCAAAAAGCTGTAATTCTTAATACATGTAGGATAGTTAGGAAATTTATGTCAAGTATATTGTAATCGAGCCTATTCCCTTTGATTGCTAAATCTGGGAAAGGTAAATTATATCCAGCTACTAGCTGAGATAGTGCATAAGTCCACGATAATAAATAATAATAATTTATTTACTGAAAAACAAGAGCAATGGTCAAGAAAGGAATTGCATGGACGACATCACCATGAGATTAATCAACCACACATCGACAAAGAAGCCTCCAACAAATGGTTGATGAAAGGAGAATTATTCGCGGAAACAGAGGGATTCCTTATGGCCATCCAAGACCAAGTGATCGCTACAAACAACTACAAAAAATTTATTATGAAGGACGGAACATTACAAACAGATAGGTGCAGAAAATGCCATATAAGATCGGAGACTATACAGCATATTACGTCCGGATGTGAACAACTGGCCAATACAGACTATCTTCACAGGCATAATCAAGTGTGCAACATTATCCATCAGAAACTTGCACACAAGTACGGACTTCTGAATACATTCCAGCTATATTACAAGTATCAACCGGCGCCCGTATTGGAAAATGACTCTATCAGATTATACTACGGTAGGCCTATTATCACTGACAGAATGGTGACGAATAATAGGCCGGACATAGTGGTGTATGATAAGAGAGCCAAAACAGCAATGCTGGTGGATGTCGCCATACCGAATAATAACAACGTGCTGAATAAGTTCCAGGAGAAAAAGTCCAAATACACAAACCTTGCTATTGAGATCAAGCAGATGTGGCACATCGAGAAAATAGATATTGTTCCTGTCATCGTATCCTCCACTGGGTTAATACCCAAAACTTTGCATGATAGCCTTAAGAAATTAAAATTGCATAAGATACCTATATAGAAATGCAAAAAGCTGTAATTCTTAATACATGTAGGATAGTTAGGAAATTTATGTCAAGTTTATTGTAATCGAGCCGATTCCCTTTGATTGCTGAATCTGGGAAAGGTAAATTATAGCCAGCTAACAGCTGAGATAGTGCATAATAAAAATTTATTGATCCCTTAAGACATCACGAGTATGTATAGGACAGGTCAATAGAAAAGACATTTAGACATTATCTAAATCAACACATAGAAACTCATTCACAGTATAAAAACATTTTGCTAAAAGAAAATTCTTAACTGCTACCTTAAATCTATTTACACTTAGACCCTGTTTATGCCGTGGAAGATGATTGAACAATCTGATACCCTGGTACAGGGCGACATTTCAAATCTAGAAGTTCTGTGTTTAGGATACATAATGTTTCCTTATTTCTAGTATTGTGGGAATGAAAGTTAGAAAGTTTAGTCATGTTACTTTCATTCTCTTTAATATTAACGAGGCATCTCAAAATGAAAATAGACGCCAATGTGAGGATACCATTCTTCAGGAACAACGGTCTACATGAAGATTGTGGAGCTGTATCGAACATCATTCGCAGAATTCTTTTCTGGATGATGAAAACTCTACCTACGTCTGAGGAATTTCCCACAGTAAGATATTATAGGACAGGTGACTATATACCAAACTGTAATAAACGTTCACAAGGGAACTTAGAGGTAGTGAACTCTTGATTCTATTTAGGGCATAATAGGAACTATTCAGCCTCTTACAAATCGCATCGATATGTGCACTCCACTTCAGATTCCTATCGATGTGAACGCCGAGGAATTTAGTGGTGTCCTTCGAAGAGATGACTGTATCTAAATACCTTATTGTTATGCTACCCTGATCACAAGACGACACAGTGAAGTGAATGCATTCCGTCTTGTTGACTGACATTGATCATAATAGCATTAAAATGGCACCATTCTACGAAACTCTCCACCAGCAGCTCGCATAACTTTTGAAGCTCCTCAAGAGTCTCAGCAGTAATAGCTATGGAAGAGTCATCAGCGAACAGTATCAACCAGATTATTTTTGATAATAAATTGCGAATATTAGATTTTCTGTAGAATATTTTTTTCAAATTTGGTGGCAGATCGTTGATGAATAACAGAAATAGAATATTAGTACCTATCATCTTCAGAATTTGTGCTGAGATGAAATCAACACTAGAACCTTTGTTGTTTTTGATATAATTATATATTAGGATAACGGTAAATGTTATGAGAATATATCAATCTACCAGAATATATACATACTATAGCATCATTAGACAATGATATCAATGTACCAACGAGTAGTGTCAGAGGCTTTCTCCCGGAAAAATCCAGTGTACGGACTTAGTCAAGTAACACTGAATGTTACTCATTAATAGTTTCCTTTGTGTGAAGTGGTGAACGATCGAATAGAATACTGTTCTGAATATAAATATGACAAAATTGTCAGTTGATTATATTACATTTATATAAACAAATAAATAAAAATGAAATGAGATTCTGAGCAGTATAAACTAAAGAGAAAACCTATGACTCCACCTCATTATTTTTTCGAAAAGAAACCTACGAAGAATATTACAAGATTTGATGACTGTTATCTTTTGTAACTGTTCAAACAAATTTTCTTCAGACCCAAAATCTCAATACTTTTGTGGAGATTCCTAGGAATAACACCTGTTGTGGAAATAATAATCGGTAGAATAAAAATTTTTTCATTTTCCACATTTTTTTAATCTCGTCGCCAAGCATCATATATTTAGAAATTTTTTCATTGTATTTATTTTGTATATTATGTGTCGGGTATAGCAATATCAATTATATATGTTATTTGATTCTGTTTATCAGTAAGAATGATATCTGGTCTATTGTGTTTTACAGCTCTGTTGCAAAGAATTGTTTTATCAAAATAAAGTTTATATTTGTCATTTTCACAAATAATCTCAGGTTCATATTTGTTAAATTTTTTTCTTTTGGGAATTAGGTCATGTTTAATTCCTAGATTGAAATGAATAATATTAGCGACGGCATTATGTCTTTCTAAATAATCTGTTGAAGCAAGGACTGAGCAAGATGATAATATATGAAAAACTGTTTCTGAAGAACAGAAACATCTACGGCAAGAATCATCTATATTTTGTTTGATGATGTGTTTTCTATAATTCCTCGTGAAAACAACCTGATCCTGGATCGCATTTGCCAAGCCTTCTGTTTCAGCAAACAATTCTCCAGAAACTAACCATTTATTCGATGCAAAAAATCGGCCGGAGCCCTGTCAGGTGAATATGGTGGTTGTTCGAAGGTATTCCTTGAGTTTATGGTCGGAAATTCATTCACAATGATAGCCTTGTCAGATGGTGCATTATCGTGTTGCTAAATACATTAGTTTTATTTCCAAAAATCTGACCTGTTTCGACAAATTTGTTCTCTCAGTTGACGCATAACGCTCAGGTAATATTCTTCACTTACCGTCCGACCTTCTGGTAAGAATTCCAAGTGCACAAGACCTCGGTAATCAACATTACCTTGACTTTGACGTGGTTTTTTCGGTTTCGGTTCAGTTGAAATGCTCCATTCCGAAGCTTGTTGACTGGTTTGGCTAAGCTTCAGATATGTTTGACAGCCTGTATCTCCTCTGAATCTTGCAACCTATCAGACATATGCTTCAATCAAAATTCTTTCCAGTTTCGAAATCAATGCTTTGAACAAAATCGGGATCAATGAGAACGCCAATTAGTTTTTTGACAGGTATTTTCTTGAAAATGTTAGAAAACACATCAAACCTAATAGCAACCTAGCCAAAAAGCATATCATGTTCTGTTATTGGTGAGTTGATGATAGTTTCATTGGTTTTCAAGCTAGGTACATTTTTGAACCTCATCGAAAATACTAAAATCGAACAATTATTTTGCAATCAAGAAAAACCCGAGAAAAGGTATGCTAGTTATAATTATAACGGACCACTTTCTCATAAATAAAACATTATTCATCAAACATCAAAATAACCACCACATTGTAAAGCTGTTCAAATCTTCCTTTTCAATTCTGAATTGATAAACTCAATCGGGTATTCACAAAATCGAATGTCACGAAATACCTCTAGCTTTTGTAGCTCAAACATGTAGAAATTTCGAATGCAGGTTCGAAGAACATATATCATCAGACGAGAAATCCCCAACGTTTCAGCACATTCAATCAGCAAACCATACAATAGTTTTCTACAAACTCAAATTCCTCCACAAATGCAATAAAGGAAGTAGAGTGAATCTGTTGTGAAGTTTGGAAATTAATAAACTCATCATACTAATCTCAATAGCCAACTTGAAATCAATAATTCTCCCTTACGTAACATTTAAGGAAAAAATATATCTTGTAATCAACTTTGTACCTGAGTTAGTATTTAGGATTTAGGTGTCAGAACCGGTCGTTTATTAACAGATAATCGTGGAAAACTGACAAAAGTGTTTATTCTCTCTCATATTTCAAGAACATTAATATTGTTCTCTATCAGTTCAGTTAGGATTACTAAGGGATGGTGAAAAGTAGCGTTATCTTGTTTAAAGAGTGCATTCGGACCCTATGTTTGGTGGTTAGGTCAGATTTATGTAATGTTATATTAAGTATTATTATAATTTAATCTTTTAAGAATTTCCTGTAATAGTTTGCCTTCAGTATAAACACGTGTTCAACTCTTCCATCATATCGCTGATCCACATTTACAAATTGTGATGATTTTCAATATACAAATTAATATTCAAAATTTCATGTATATTTTAATTTAAACCGTTTCGCAGCATTTTTTATGCTTTATTATCATCCAAAGAGAAATTCATTGGCGGATTGGTTGAAATATTATGAATTTTAATCATAGAAATTGCGCCTACTAACAAAGCCGTTTGAAATAAAAACAGCTTTCATCTCTCGAAATATATGTATTGAATTAAATCCAAATGAATTTTTCTGCTATTTTTCTCGTAAAATTTCTCATTAAACATGGCTGTTATAATCACCTTTATTCCGGTCGTGGAACAGAACAGCCTGAAATGAAAGTTTTAATGTTGAAATATAATTTTGATAATGGTATTTCAAGCTGTATTTTACTGTATAAATATAATATTCTGGGAAAACCATAAAATATTTTCTTTGTAAAGAGAAATTGTATTTTCACTGCAATCAGTTTATTCGTTATTCAATTCGATTTCACAGTTTCAAAAATACTTTAAATAACAGCGTGGTTAAATTAAATATTCAGAGTGAGACATAGCAACTCGCTATTACGAATTTGTCGTCCATAATGTATGGTTGTTTCAAGGAAGGTGGGGGTAAATGCATTTTGAGGGAAGGTGTTAAATAAATTCGTTATTTCGTTAGGTTTCTTGAGATCATGTGGTGAAAGAACACTCTGTAGTAAGGTATATTAAGAAACGACTGGAAAAAGGCGAAGTCTTTCGAGACATAGCGCGAGCTTTTGATAACAAACTTTATAGATCGATGGATAAAGCTATCGTAAATATAGGCGTAGATAACACCAAAGCGAGGTGGGTGGCTCGTCTGCTGTCGATCAGCGCATCAAGACAGTCCTCAAGGGAGAGTACTATGTACTCTCCTCAAGAACCTTGGGCTGGACGACCTCCTGGCGGGCCTCGCCGATGATGGGCACTTTGCAGTGGGTTATGTGGACGATCTTGTTCGCACCATATGCGAAGTGAGAATCTCCTGTCCGTTAATCCAAACAAAACAGACATAATTCTATTCTCACCTAAAAGGAAATTACCACCTTTTAAGCACCAACTCTTTCTAACGAGGAACTAATACAAGTAAAACAAGTGAAATATCAAGATGTTAAGCTTGACGACAATATAAATTAGGACACATCGAAAGATGAGCTCTTAAACTGCAAAATACACTCTGGGCTTGCCAGAAGTCATTTGGGCCCAGATGTTGACTGAAACCAAACAATATTATTATACACGTTGGTGATAGGACCGCTACTGACCTATGTGGCAATTGTATGGTGGCGTGCACTGGACAGGGAGACAAAACAGAACAAAATGAGTGGTACAAATGCCAGCATATCTTGCAGTCACGGGAGCCTTGAGATCGACACCCACGATTTCCATGGAATGTATTTCGTACCTCCTCTACACATGGTGGTGGAGGAGATGGTCATGAGAGCCATGAGACTCTTGAAAGAAGGCAGGTGAAGGGAAATAAATCTGACTTCGGAAAACTACTATACATAGCCTCAGTAAAGTTAGAGACATCTGGCCTGACCTGCTCACCAGAGCAGATCGAATGAGAGAGACTTACCGTTTTGACGAACCCTTTGGGGTCGTCATTCCACCAAAAGAAATTTGCTTCACATCCCACACCTTACTCATCCCACAGGACCGCTTCTGGTTCACATACGGTTCTAAAACCGTAATGGGTGCAGGATTTGGTGTCCACGGTTCCAGGGCAAACATTACGTCACCGCAACACACCAAGAAATATTCGCCGTTTTCTGGTGCGTTCAGGAAAACCTACACAGGAACTACAGATACGCATACATCTACATATGCTCTGACAACCAGAACGGGATGTCTGAAAGGTCCTAGGGTAACATCCAAACTAGTTCACGAATGCGAAGCAGGAGAGAGTTACTCTGCTTTGGTGACCAGCCCATCAGGATATCAAAGGAAATGAGAAAGCAGATAGCCTTGCCATAAATACACCAGCTGTTAGGCCAATGGAACCAGAGCCAATTCTGACTATCCCATGGACCCTCGTGATTTCTTTGGCCTGTTGACGGGACACCAACTCAATAAACACCCACCAATCATGAAACTTTCAGAAGCCACACAGTGCTGTGGTTTCCCAGAAAATGACGAAACATCTGGGCACCTAGTGCCCAGATGTTTCAGGACACTCCCTACAACAAACAGTCTTGCAAACTTCATTAAGAAGTTTCTGCTAGACTGATAACAATAACACAAAACGGCAAGCACAATGAGCCAAAGGGCCTGAGTGCTCATGAGAGCGCTGTGCTAGAAAAAGAAAATGTAGTAAAAGAAGGTTCATGTTCGCTATCGAAGCTACTGTCACTAGTGTGTCACAATAGACCACTGGGTTGCTAGGTAGCGCGCACTCATATAATATCTAATAAATACTGTCACTAGTGCTTCTCATAGTTGTTCCTGTCCGGTAGTCAATCATTTCATGGGAATGGAAATTTCAAGAAAGGTAGTGATGTGAAGAAAAAGCTTACACGAACATCAAATTCATCTCAAAATATTAACATAGTCTGACGAATCGATAGTGATCCACCAAGTCTAGCAGATCACGAAGCTGAAGTATGTTTCCCAACAAAGTTGTTGTGTACTTTACTTCCAGGAACTTCTTACTTGATAAAACTAACAAAAGCTCCCTATATGTCTTGGAATATTTCTAGAGTGACTTTGCTTTTTTCTAGACCTTTTTCAATATACCCTACTACAGAGTGTAGTGCTGACTCGACTGATCTACCTTGCTCGTTGGCATGTTGAGTGATATCTAGGGGGCGCTCCCTAAGATATATTTTTACTAGTCTCTCCATGGTCTTCAGTAGGAAGGAGGTTAAACAAATAGGTCTGAAATCTTTGGCAATTTTATGTATGATCTTGGCCGGCTTGGAAATCAAGACGACCCCAACCCTTTTCCAGGGGTGCATTATGTAAATGCATAACTATTTGGTTCTTTTCTTATTATAAAGAGTATTGGGTATAAACCGTCTGCTCCTGATGCTTTGTGTGGTAAAAACGTGGTTACTGCATTTGCGGGACTTACTATTGAACAAGTTTGTCATAAATTGTTATTACATATAACATATAAATACTCATTAACTTAATAGTGATCGTAGTAAAATTAGACACCTTTGTTTCTATAAAGAATATAGTGACTTAGTAATCGTGATATAATGGACCTTTTGATATTCTTCACTCTTAATTGCATTTTAGCCCTGTTTAAGGTGATAGTGAATGGGCGATTTTCACTCTTCTGTCGCATATTTGTTGATTACTGTGGCCCAACATTATGTCTGGAAATTAATTGTTGAAAAAGTTCAACTTTTGAAAATTGGTGTTCATCATATTCAAGGTACGACTCTAGAACTCATTTTGTTCTAGGGTATATCTGAAACAAAACAGTTAGCTATTCTGGGACGATGTTCATATCACTCACTTCTAAATAGAGTCGCCTTTCGTTTTCATCGAAAAGCTGATTCTATGCATGTGTCTTCTGTAGTCAATGACCATAAAGATACCACATGACCGTTTCCGAATATCTTGAAACTTAGTAATCCAGTGAGAAAAGCTATGCCTAACATTCATTGTGTCCGTTATTGATTGCTTAGGAATTTGCAGTGAGATGCCTTGTTTCATGCCAATACGTCAGCCTCTTCATTGCCTGAGTAGCAATAACTAAGTGTCCAGATGAGCGTGATTCTATTGTTCACTCCAATTCTATCTGGTGTAATGAGGTAGTTCCATACCATTTCCGTACATCTATGGGAATCAAGATCTCCTAAAGTTGCTAGACTCTTAAGGAGTATTATTACCATAACGAACCCGTCGTTTCAATACCATAGAGGTCTTTCTTTAATATGATCGCTTAAATTTCGAGCGCAGTGATGTGCTGGCCCCACGACTTTCACCCTATATTTTGGCTTCCGTGCCTTCAGAAGTTTTGTAACCATCGGCAACAAGCTCAGATCGACTATCAAGAGGATAATGGATAATCGATCCATTAGTTTAGCTATGGTGTGCATAACGACTTTGTTGTATGACAGTAAATCAGCATTTAATAAGATCAGTTCATTATCCATTGTACCTCTCTCTAAAGTAATAGATGAAGTAAAAGATGATCGGAAAGAACCATGGCCTGTGGTTGGGTATAGTACGGAGTGCCTCCGTATTTTCCAGACAAACTTGTTTCTTTTGGTGAATGAGTTTATCTTGGCCAATTAAATGGCCTTTTGGCTTTTTCTTTATGATACTACACAGCCATACTTGATTTGCACTCTGACCTATTGTTGAAATGTTGTATGGAAATAAGGTCTAATTTTGATGAGGTGTCTATCAATGAAATTATTAAGATAACCATTTATGACAATGTTATTGAATAGGTATTTATGCTATTTAAAATCACAAATTTGGTTCTATATATGAGATCTCACCACATTTGCTACGGGAGGACTTCGTTATAAATATTTCTAATTTATATTGTATATTTTTCGTTCTCGATGAGTATGTCTTTCTGTATAAAATCAGCTGTGATGCATAAACTTAATCCACGTAATTTTATTATGCAAGAATATGCAAACTCGAACACCGAATGAATTTAATTTCCGAGATAACCTGTGCAAGCGGATGTACGAAGTTGAAAATATCAAGAACTATCAGAAGAAAAAAATTCTGCTTCGTTCACAATAAAGAATTATAAAAGAATCAATCATTCTGTAATAAAATTCTGCCTGCAGAAAATTAAAACCTCGCCAAGTTTTATCGCAGTTTACATAAGCGCCCGTCGAAAGTTATAATTAAAATCTTACTAATTTATAGTTAATGAGTTTCGTTTGAATCCTGGAAGGAGAGAGCCTCCTGTTGAATTATTTCTCGATTCCCATTAAAATAAAGATATTGAATCTTGAACATTATGAAAATCTGTCGACCGTGATTCGACGGAATGGAACATCGGAGCGGAATTTTTCCTTGTCAGTTTAACGAACAAAAAATCGATTAACGTAGATCGCGAAATAATGATTTCGAGAAAACTTTTATTAGACTGTCGTACATTCAACCATTTTTTCATCTAGATGATATCATTCAGGATTAAACTATGAACAAATAAAAAAGATGCCGGGGCAGCCGTCTAGTTACATTTATTTGAACCGTATGTTCGATAACGCAGAATTGTTTTCATTCTCAAGTCTTAGGAAGAGGCAATGCCTATTATGTGACGTCTGAAGCCTTTCAAGATGATTTAACAGGCATGTATTTGTTCCAATGTTAACACATTTTAATTACTAAAGTAAGCTAAAGAAATAGTTGTATTAGAACAAAACAGAAAAATTAAACCAAAAGAATAACTACAGAATAGAATAGAATAGAATATGTTTATTCATGCTTGTATACAATCTTTGTACTTGCACATGTCAAAAAAAAATTAAAGGTAAACCGTATAACACTATAAATTATACATCTTCTTACCTTTTATACACTTGAAAATAGATAAGAGTATATCAAGAAGAAATTCATAACAATTTAATTATACTACAGGATTTACAGGAATATTGAAATTATGAACTGACCAGTTTTTGTACAGGAATTCCTCTTTGTCATGAAATACATTTCCAGTCAAAAACACTTCAAACAAGACTTGCATTTTGAAGGTGATAAACGTTTAACATTTAGAAGTAACAAATTAAAAAACTTCAGAGATAAGAATCCAGGACCATTCTGCGACTTACTCAGCCTATGGTAAGGTATATAGATATCATCTCTGGTCCTGTACTCGCTTCGGCAGTACATATACTAAAATTGGAACGATACAGAGAAGATTAGCAAGGCCCTGTGCAAGGATGACACACAAAATCGTGAAGCGTTCCACATTTTCACTTCAATTTGGAATAACGTGAAAATAATCAGAAACATCAATTACTCTTCGGTTCACCCTACCGCCATGGGGCCATGGACTGACGCATTTCATGATGAAATTTGCCCTCCTCTCACTTATGAGCAAATAGAACCTCTACCGGAGACTGACCACGGTAATATAGTGGATCTGCCTTTTGAATCTCACGAATTAGACAGAGCACTAAATCGAACTCTAATACGTCCCCAGTTCTTGACAAAATACAATATGTAATGCTGGCGAATATGCCTAATAATTCGAAATCGATCTTACTTAAAATTTTCAATGAATTAAAAAATTCTAGTTCTATACCAGATGATTGGAAGGACTAAATTATCGTTCCCATACTCAAACCTAACAATAATCCCTCAAATGCAGACGCATATAGGCCTATCTCTCTAGGTTCCTGAGTATTGAAAACTTTCGAAAGATTGATTAAGTTCCACTTGGACTGGTGGCTTGAACATAACAACAAGTTCCCGAATTACCAATTTGGTTTCCGTAAAGGCCATTCCACATATGACAGTATCGCACACCTGATCACAGATATCCAAATCGCCTCTTCAAAAGATGAATCACTTATAGCCTTTTTTGGCGACATAATTGGAGCATATGATAAAGTCTTATTGTCGGTTCTACACTTGGTTATGATTGAGATACGTTCATTCATAATCTATATTCCAATAGAAGAATATTTCTGAGAATTAGTCATGAATTGATTGGTCCAAGATTAACTAACATGGGATTACCCCAAGGCAGTATTTTGTCACATCTTTTATATATTA
Organism: Cryptolaemus montrouzieri; assembly: GCA_013387265.2. NCBI lineage: Eukaryota > Metazoa > Arthropoda > Insecta > Coleoptera > Coccinellidae > Cryptolaemus > Cryptolaemus montrouzieri. The sequence continues at coordinate 9,944,875 of JABFTP020000103.1, read as the reverse complement.
TATTGTACGACAAGTTGGAGGCTACCTTCTCCAACCCAACAGTGAAAGTTCAGCAATTTGCAGATGATATTTGCATATACTGCTCAAACAAAGACTTGACTGAAGTTCAGCAGATCCTAGATACTGCGATCAGAGAATTCAACCAACTCCTGAACACAAATGGTCACGAGATGTCACCTTCTCAGTCATCAGTTTGTACGTTCACTAGGAAACGCACCCAACTACCAGAAAAGAACATTCAATTACTGAGATTCATTTGTCATAACAAATTGGGAGCTTATTTTTTATCGATCATTCTTAAGATCAGTTATTGGCTATGGTTGTATCTTCTACGGATCAGCAGTAGACACTTAGCTTCAAAAGTTGGATACTCTACAACACAAGGCGCTGAAAATCTGTGTCGGATATCTCAGAAGCACACCTAATGATATTGTACTCGCAGAATCAAACGAAATGCCTCTCAAACAACGCAGAGATTGCGGACTCTCAAATTTCTTTCAAAAAAACACGCCTTTTCTCCTCCACTTATGGTCAAGATTCACAGCTTATATATTCTAGTCATATACAAAATGGACTTCTTCAAATTACGAGATGTAGAATGTTCCCATCTACGGAGAAATGACGACAAATGCCGATTTTCACCGACTGACAGACTCACGCTTGAGAAACTTTCATCACCTATACACAGACGCCTCCAAACAAGATAATAACGTCGGTTGTGCTATTTTGGATTCCTTACACATCTCTCATTCACTGTTTCGACTCAGCAAAAACTTCTCTATTTTCTCGGCAGAACTTCTAACTCATTATAGAGCATTCAATTACATTATATTGATCATCGATACATTTTCCTCAAGAAATTTTCTGATAATATTAGATAGCCTTAGCAGCCTGATGAGCTTGAAGAAATTGAAATATAACACAAACTTCAGTCTGACTCATAAAGATATTTTAGAAGCTTTGTCCAGGCTATCTGATTCAGGCTGTACAATCGAGTTTCTCTGGGCTAAGGCCCATTCAGGAATAGTGGGCAATGAAAATGTAGATTCCTTGGCCAAAGAAGCGGCATTCCTCGACTCCATCCACCTAGATTCCGCCATGTACAACGATTTTTTCCCCCTCTTCAAACACCTCACAACTTCAAGATGGAAAGAAACCTTTAAATCCAACCCAAGCGGACAGTTCTATAAATCAATTCAACCCTCCCCGCCACATTCCTACTGGTTCGATAACATCTTTGATGAAGTAGACAGTTCTGATCCCGTTAGGAATTTTAAACGAGATTTTATTCGTACTATCTCTAGAATGAGGAGTGGTCACGCTCTCTTTCCGAAATATCTTCACAGAATGAAATTGAAAGATAACCCTCTTTGTTCATGTGGGGAAATAGGAACTTTAAACCACCTTCTGTTTCAATGTAATAACAATGTTCGAAATATTCAATTGCTATGCTTAACCTTGAGTAAAATCACCAAACTCCATCAGCCATATCAGGCTGAACAGATTTTTGCACTCAACAACCCAGAAGTCTACTGGGAAATATACACATTTTTAAAGAAATCGCATATTAACTTATGAAGAAACACGTGTTTCTGAGTTCTCAGATGCCCAAGACGAGAGGCTGTGTGTGTATTCAAAAACTCAACAGTCAAAGTTTCACCATAAAATGTATCGTATAAATAATTATCCTTCTGCACTTATGCCTAACGACAGTCCAAACACGGAAGATCGGGATGGATGTGCGCAGATAATTCCCTTGCCTGCCTCGATCTTCCTTCAAATTAAAAAAAAAGTCACTGGTCCTCGTATTATGAGAGTGCCTGTCCCTATTGAGCAACAATGAGTCAACATTTCTGTGCGCATACATGAGATTTTCGAATATTAATAGGTTTGACAACGTAGGAATTCGATTTAGACACCCCAGACTAAAAGTCCATATCTAAGATGAGATTCGCATAAGGCATAATAAGCAATCTTCAAGACATCTGTTGAGACAGAAGATGCCAGGTTGAGCAGGACAAATGTGGTTTTGCTCAACCGGGCTGCAAGATGATGGATGGACCAGGTAACACGGGAATCTGGATAGATTCCCAAAAACCTAACACTCGTAGATTCAACATGTCTCAAACTAAAAACCACTTTTTCCGTTTCATTTTCGTTCATGCACATCCTGTTTTCCGCGAACCAATCCAGAGCCCTCGACTGCGCAATCTCAGACAGCTCCACCGCATGCACCAGTTCCGTACAATCGACCGAGATTGTAGAATCGTCAGCGAACAGAAGGGTCAGACAGTCTTTCGAGTAATCAGGAAAATCATTGCTAAAGATGAGAAAAAGTAATGGCCCAATGATTGAGCCTTGAGGTACCCCAATCGTGATTTCCTTCCCTCCGACCAACCGTCATATACACAGACTGCCTGAAATCTATTAGTTAAAGAAGATAATATCAATTCTCTACTTCTCGAATCGAATTTGTACTTCTCCAGTTTACGCATTAGTGCCGGGTGAGACACGCAATCGCCCTGGTTAGGTCAAGAAATAGTGAGAGTGAGACTAACCCTGCTTCAGAACAATGCATTGTATTATTAATGAATTGCACAATAGCATCTGTGGTGCTTCGGCCCTTTCTAAAGCCATACTGATTATCAGAAAAATTTCATGAGATTCGAAATAATCCAAAACCTGATTGCACATAATTTTTTCCAGTATCTTAAAAAATATTGGTACAAGGGAAATTGGCCTGTAGTTTAACAAATTATTGTCATCCCCTTTTTTGAAGAGCGAGATTACCTTAGAAATTTTAAGACTATCAGGGAAGGTTCCTTGTATAAGACATTTATTCATAAGCTTTGTAAGTGGTGCAATAATAGAGTTGACATATCTTTTAATGAGTACAGTAAAGAGTCCGAAAAAATCTTTAGACTTACTATTTTTCATGGAACGAAAGACATCTCGTATTTCGATGCAACCAACTTTTTTGAATGAAAACTTTATATCACTAGGGATTACCTTCAGAAATAATTCATGAGTTTCAGTTTTTCATCTGGAATAGATCGAGCAGTTTCATGGGGCTTGTTCGAAAAGTAATTATTGAAATCATCAGGTGACAACTTGGAATTAATTTTACTCTTTGACAGGTTTCTTTTAGAAGTTCTCATAGATTTCTCATGTTCCTTAGTTCTTCCGTATACCAATTCAAAGGAGAGCTGTACCCAGTCCCCTTAGCCTCTCTCTCTGGGAACGCAAACATGAAAGCATCAACAAAAGGTTTTGAAAGCATCATTGACGTTAATAGTATCATCCTCTATAAAATCCCAACTAAGCTGATCAAGTATAGAATGGAAAGTATTGTAGCCCTTTTTAGTTGAGGGACGTAGCTTATGAACTTCCCTTGTCACTGTCCTCTCTAGCACATCCACAGTCACCTGCTGAGCGCTGTGATCTGAGAAATCACAAGAATAGACATGCACGCTTTGAGACGAGATACTAAAATTTAGAAAAACATTGCCCAAGCAGTTTTTTCACGGGTATGTTCGAAGATCATTTGTCTTAAACCATGTGAGCCGAGAAAGTCACACAATGACTCTGCCTTCCTATCTCCAACATTAAAACGGACATTGAAATCACCACATAGCATTACATTACAAGATATACTTAAATAGCACAACACCCTCTCAAGTGTATCCAAAAACAGTTTAAAATCTCCTTTCTGATAACGATAAAAACACAAAATTATCATATTACGTGAATTCAGACGCACTGCACTAACCTCACAATCAAGTTTCACACTCAAACAGTTTTTACGATAAAGTGCAGTGAAGTCATCATCTCTTGAGAAAATAGCATCACCACCTTGCTGCAGGTTCGGTCGACCATAAGTAGAAGCTGTATGATAACCTTCCAACGCAATCTTCCTACACACCAGCATTCATAAATTGTTCGCTTATGCACAGAAATCGCTCAAGACGATTGTGCTTCTCCCATAGGCACTTGAATATTCAAGTGCAAGAGAGGTAATTTTTTTACCTTATGTGTGCTAGGTTTGTCAGTATTTTTTCTCATTTATGAGAGCACCTTCAGGCCACATATTGATTTCCTTGGCTAACTCGAAGTTGTCCGCATTTATACACACCCTAAATGAGGTATAACTATTTGGGTGCTTAGACGATAGAAGTTCACAAGTCGCCTCTGGTATATTGACTTGAACCATACTAGAAAAGTCTTCTAGCGATGTCTTAGGGCATATTCGAGACACAAATAAGAACATTTTCTTCTGACAAGCTTTGATTTTGTTGTTTTTAGAAGACCTAGTTATAGACCACTTATTAGATCTTCTATTGCTATGTTTAAAATGTACAGTTTGCCATTTGTTAATCTCTTCACCAACAATAGATTTGTCAACCACTCTCGGTAGTTCAATGTTTACATTGCTGTCAGGTACGTTAGAGCTACCCAGTTCCTCGCGACCAGTCAGCTATGCCCATGTCTCCGATGTCAACCTTACTTAAACCATTTTCTATGGTTTTGTTTTGTTAACCGAACTCGCCGAACTTAGCTGCGCGCGTCTCGTACGCGATATATTTGTCTGCTCATTGTTTACAATTGGCGGAGATTTTTTTTTATGTTGCTTTTTTAACATGGCGCGTTATTATCAGTAGCACTATGATTTAATTTGTCATTCAATAAACCGACTTGAGCTTTTAATAAATCAATAATTTTAGTTTTGTCTACAATTATTTGCGATTTGTCCAAAATTACCTCGTCTTTTTGTTGTAACAACAAATTGAGGAGCTCGATCTTGGATTCTAGATTCGATAATTCGTCAATGAATGACCGTGAATTCTCGAACAGATTATCCTCCTCGATACAACATATAACTTTTTCGCCACAGGCACTGAATTTAACATTATTTCGTTCGCAACATCTATTGTGGTGGAAGAGTTTGCATGTCATGCACTGAACAAGAACTGAGCGTTTCGTTGGCAAAATTTGAACAAGTTGACCAGAGCGGGCTGAGAACCGTGTTCACTCGGCGACATCTCGATCACAACTGTGATCAGAGAAACAACCAAACCATAAAAGGGGAATCCGTTTTTCAATTCAGCGATGGCCCAAGGGGCACCAAATGGCCTTAACTAGAGACATTAACCAGTAGAGTACAACAAATTTGTTTTAAGTAAAAAATATAGTATATTTCAGCCAACCTTTAACAGTCTCTTCTTTTTCCTCCCTCCTCAAACCTAAAGAAGTTTCAAACTCATGAAATTTAACAAGGCTACAATACTGACTCATCAAGGTGATTTTACTCTTCATACACAAACAAGACATGTGATACTCGCTGCACCGAACACTCGGTAACTGAAGAACAGACAGTATAGTCAATTTAGTCATTGCTAGGATTCAGAGTTTGGCAAATTCGCTAGAGTCAATCCAGTAAGAGAACGACGACAGTTCCGTTACATTTGCACAATCCAATATTAGAGCACAACTGAAGCATTCATCTAATTTACAAATTTTACTCAACCTAGAATTGAATTCATCTGAATTTGATGAAAATTAAGCTTTCAGTTCACAATTTAACGTTCTTTTCTGAATTTCGTATATGCATTGATGAAACAATGGATAGAAATTAATGAATGAAAAACGCCAAATGAAGAAGACAAGTTTAATTTCATCGAAAAAATATACTGTGGCACAAGTGAATGGCAACTTTATTTTAAACTCAACTTTGCGTTATAAACTATCACCTCGAGACACATCTATCTGAATGTTTAATGAAATAAAATAAGTTTCCATTTCAAAATTCAGAAAGTTAATGTCTTAAACGACCTTTAGTCAAACAAAATCTTCTGAAGTTACCCCTGTACTTTCCTCAACAAATTATAAATAGCTAATAGTTCTTTTTCACTTTTCGTAGCTACTTCAAACAAACTAACACATACCAAAATTCTACTTTGCCTTTGTATACCTGCCTTTCAAATTCTATTTGATCTGCTAAAAATCAATCGGGGTGAACTCGATACAGTACAGCTCGACTCGGTAAAAATGCTTCTTTGCCAGGTTGAAAACCATGAAAACGGCTATAGGATTCCATCAGTTTTAGACGGTTCAGCTTGTCGAAGAATTAATGCCAAATTACTTCTGCACATATTAACGACTTCAAAGGAGCCAGTAGCTTTGTGTAAGGCCTCAATCGATCACTTTATGTGTGTGAAAGCGTGTGGCAACCACTGATTTCATTATCTTGGCATATGGATTTGGAGTGGACGGAGGAAAAGGAAAGCCATGCCTTCTCTGTGTGCTCGAAAAGTCGAAAAATCGCTTTAAACTTGCTTTCATAACGAGAGCTTTAGTTGTATTCAGGGTGTTCCAATGAAAACTCAACCCCCTTTAACTCAGAAGTCGAAATAACTGAAACAAGTCGATTTTTTGTTTCAAGGGTGACCATTTGTTTTACCGAGTTCCAGCATGACAGATCTACTCTTTACTCCTACCTACAAAATATAATAGGAAATATACTCACAACCAAATTTATAAGGAATCACCCGATATTTTGAATATTACCTCAGGAATTTTGAAAATTTCGTTAGATTGTTAGAATTGATCCTTTTTTGAGATATTTCAATTTAAAAAAGAATTAAATTAAGGTTTATTTTTAGAAAGAAATGAGAAAAGACGATAAGAGACTCTTTCTGCATGTAGTAAAAAGATTGAAAATTATTTTTTCACGTGTAGGTGTTTTTTTCTCGACCTCTGTAGCTTGTACTATCTTCTCTTGCTCTGATACAAGTCTAGGCATGCTTTGTATTAGGTTTTTGACTTTCTCTAGGGTGATATTACGCCACTCTTCTGTGGCAGCCTCAATGGGGGTATTAGAGGGGGTGATTTCAAAAACCTACGCCCGATACGTGGAGCTACAATCTCTGCAAAATAGGCCAAGAAAAAGTCGTAGGCAGATCACTTCTGAAGAACAAGACCGCTTTTTGTGCCTTCAGACCCTAGTGCGTCGCACCCTTATTCCAAAGGCAATTTCTGGAAGCAACGGGCATCAAAGTATGAGTCGGAACGATACGTCAAAGACTTCATTCGAGGTGTATATACAGCAGACGGCGCTTAAGAATTCCAGAGCTAACCAGACAACAAAATATCAACAGACTTCTTAATTCAGATGAAACTAGTATTGGTGTTCGATCATATGACCGCCGGATTCACGTTTCAAAGGATCGTTGAAGATAGGCTAGAGGAAAAACAGATTTGATTACAGGAACCTAGTGCTGAAGCTCATAGTAAGACTCTGCGAGGTGCCCACGGGGAGAATTTCAATTTTATGCAAGATAATGCTTCTCTGCATACCAACTACCTCGCGCGACATTGTCTTGAAACAGAGGGAATCGCTATTTTGGACTGGGCAGCTTGCTCTCCAGACCTAAATCCTATTGAACATTTATCGGATAATCTCGAAAGGACAAATAGATCGCGCCAGGTTACGGTGGAGATTCGTCTTGGGCTTGAATATCTGCAGAAGGCAGAACTGAGATCGTTTTCATCAATGGGGCAGAGCAGAACGGCGGCAGAAATAGTTTGACTGCTCTTAGATACGTCGAAGAGATCCTAGAACCTAATGTAATGCCCTATAGTGGATTCGTCGGCGAAGGGTTCACATTAATGCATGATAACGCACGAGCACACACTGCTCGTGTTGTTCAGCAATACCTCACAGTCGATATTGAAACTCTAGATTGGCCAGCGTGCAGCCCAGATCAAAATCCACTGAAACATGCACCAATCGTAAAAAGAGACAAAATTGAACTGTTTTAATTTTCGAAGGAAGTTTCCACTAGAACAACAATTTTTTCGCTAACATACTCTGCTCATTTCAATGAAAAATCATCACTCTTCAAATAACCACAGTAATTATTTCAAACCAATTGGTGCCGATTTGAATATGATGAGTGGCTCAGTTTATTTGTATGCAAGTGTAGATTGAGCTAGGTTTCTCATTTTACGATCTGTCGGAAAAAATGAATCCCACCAAAAGCAACAGTTTTTCGTATTGCCCATCCGCTATTCCTTTTGGTGAACTAGTAAGTATAAATATAAAAGCTTGTGTAGTCTTATCCAGAGTTTTCCTTTAATTTTATTTATATGCGTATTAAAAGCAGAAGATGTGTCCCACTACGCTGGATATTTTCAATGTCGATTATTTTCAGCTGGGACCAGCTGAGGTTTCTTCATCAGATACTTCAGACCTTCGATTTTTGACATCAAATAAAGCGGTCTTCCAAGCTGAATATTTTTATAAAGGCGGTATGTCGATCGCTAATACTTTAGTTGGGCTCTTGTGTTTTCTAATCAGGGTCACCAGATACTCTAGATCTTCGATTATCCTAGTTTTCATATTTTTTCCTTTATGTTGCTATTAAACACCAACTCTGTACCAAATTTCAGCTCTCTGAGTTCATGGGAAGTACTAATTGTATTCTGATGATCATGAGTGAGTGAATTAGTGAATGAGTGAGTGAGGGTTATAAATTTGGTTTCGCTTGACTTCGGAACTAAATGACCTACAGACCTAAAATTTCGGTACTAAGTATGTGATTATAGCTTACTAAATGACGGAAATTTCTGCGCTCTGGTCTTATCCACAGGTTCTCAAATAGGGGCCTGGTAATGGGGTAAAATGGTTCCAGTAAAGCATGGTACGACAGTGTTTGCTTCACGCTTGACTTGGCGAAGGTAACGCCGTGTCCTCTAATTTATTGCGCTCATCTTCTAGGATTTAATTTACTTTGTCTCATTACACAGCTCTACAAAAAAAAATTTCTTATTGTTGCCCTGGATATCATCGCAAATTTTTATGTTTTCAAGTGCCCAGATTACGAATATATTCATGAAAGTTCTCAATGTGCTCGTATTTTCATGATTTTTGCATTTCTTATATTTTGAACAATTATAAGCTTGTTAGAAATAAAATTTAATTTTCAGTCATGATTAGGTTTCTGCGCAACTTTTTCGCGCATACAAACATCACCTGATCCCCACTCTCAGACCCCTTGCTTCACAGAACAGCTGAGATCTCAGTTATTTGACAATATTGAAGTACATATACACGTAAATCTGGATAAAGTGTCATGGATTAATATTTTGTTTCAATTACTGAATGTCCATTCTCATATATTTGTCTTCTAGTCTAACATATGAGTTCGTTACGAAGAAAGTGTAAATATTGTAGTGATTTATTTTGTTATATTTGCGGTGTTTATATACCAAAAAAACAAAAAAGAAATATCACAGACTTTGTCAAGGAGACTTATGTTGAATATTTTGGTTTCAAAATGGACAAATTAGGTAAACCATGGGTTCCTAATAAAGTTTGTAAGTCCTGTGTTGAGTCTTTACGGTTGTGGAAAAAATGTGAACGTTCTGGATTAGACATTGGTATTCCTATGATCTGGATGGAGCCTACGAATCATTTAGATGATTGTTACTTTTGCGTAGTAGATGTTAAAGGTTTTAATCGAAATCAAACGTGGAGATACCCAGACTTACAGTCTACGAAATGTCCGGTTCTACACAGTGAAAATCTCCCTCGGCCCATATACATTTCAAAAGTAATTCGCATGCCCTCAGAAACAATGATGTTACCAAATTCACAGAAATCGGGACCATCTACTAGTGGAAGTGAATGGGATGGTGAAACATCTACGCCAAAGTTATTTTCTCAAAATAAACTCAGTGATTTAATACGTGATCTCAATTTATCAAAACAAGGATCAGAACTGTTAGCCTCAAGATTGAAAGAAAAAATTTATTGGCACCAACAGTAACAATTACAACATACAGAACGCGAGAAAAAGAGTTATTACAATTTTTAGTGAAAATGAAGGATTAGTGTATTGTAATGATATCGCGAAGCTGCTTATAGACATGGGTTTAAAAGAGTACAAATCTACTGAATGGCGCTTTTTTATTGGTAGTTGCAAAAGAAGTTTAAAATGCGTCTTATTGCACAATGGAAATAAATTTGCATCAATTCCAATTGCCTATTCAACGAAACTCAAAGAAGAATGTAAAATTAGTTTTAGAGAAAAGTAAATACTCTGAGCATCAATGGCCGATCTGTGTGGATTTAAAAATGGTTAATTTTTTACTTGTCCAACAAAGTGGATATACAAAATACCCTTGCTTTATTTGTATGTGGGATAGTAGAGCAAAGCAACTTCATTGGGAACAAGATGTTTGGTCTGTAAGAAATTCTTCAACTGTCGGTAAAGCCAACGTAATAAGCGAGCCGCTGGTGATCAGAGACAAAATCATACTTCCACCATTACATATTAAGTTAGGTATGATTAAGCAAATTGTAAAAGCGTTGAACAAAGACGGAAATTGTTTTAATTACATTTGCAGAAAATTTCCGAAGCTTAGTATTGAAAAATTGTAAGGTCGAATATTTGATGGTCCTCAAATACGGCAATTGATGAAAGACTCAGATTTTATCAAAGTTATGACTGTTCCGGAAAGTAAAACTTGGAAAAGTTTTGTGTTGGTTGTCGAAAATTTCCTAGGTAACCATAAAGCAGCAAATTATGAAGAAATTGTGCAAAATATGCTGACAAACTTTCAGACTTTAGGAGCAAATATGAGTATTAAGTTACACTATCTCCGCAATCATCTAGATAAACTTCCGGATAATTTAGGAAATTATAGTGAGGAACTGGAAGAGCGGTTTCATCAAGATCTAAAAGTGATGGAAGAAAGGTATCAAGGTCGATGGGATTGTCACATGATGGCAGATTACTGCTGGTCTTTGAAAAGAGATTGTCCCTGAAAAATTATAGAAGAAAAGCTCATAAAAAGCGTTTTATGGAAATATGAAATTTATTTTCGACATTTTCTCTTTATTTACTTCGATGTATCCGAATTTCTCAAAACATAACTGACATTATAAATATATCTGTTATTTTGTTTCTTGTTTTACGATTTTTGTTATGTAAAATGAAAATAAAGATTTAAAAAGAAATCAGAGCAAATCCTACAAAATCATTGATAGTTTCACGAATTGTGTGCATAAATAGACCCAAAATCATTTTCATATCTAGGGCAACAAAACCATTGTAGACCAGTGTTATGAAAGCTTCATCTACTTGTCTCGTTCTTCTTCATTTTTTTTCCTATATACTTCAATCATTTGAGTGTCGCTCTGTTCTATCAAAAATGATAGCAGTAATCTGAGATAGCAATGGAGACAGTAGCAATCTCTTGAAATCGTGAACAACAACAATCGTGATATTAGCAATAAGATTTATCGCAAATGCTGTCTTCATATTTATATGACTGTTCTATCGATGTCATAGTAATAGAGAATTTACTGTTTTAAATTTTGCATAATACGTTTCCATTTTTCATATCAATATGACTCAAGATTCTATGAATAAAGTGTCAAGTCTCAAATATTTTGCGACAGAGTTGAATCGTCTTCATTTCTATGGACGAAAGTGCGTTCAAGTGAACTGATGGAGAAACGTTCCAACCCTAATTTCTGAAAAGGCTCTATGCCTCCAAATTTACATTATGAATGCGTTAGCGTAATTTCCACATGAATGGGAAGGGTTTCACAAAATTCGGATACCGGCAAAGAAATATACTCATGAAAAAGAAAATCGCACGAGCCGTATTTATCCGACGTACTCATGTATTCCTTTGAATATTCACTGGATTCATGGCGAAAGTTGTTTCGTTTATGAGTTAATTTTTGTAAAGGTTCCTTTTAGATGGCTGAAAGGTCAAAAAGGCGTCATACATTCTATCAGAGAAGTACAGGGAATTGATTATTCAGAAAATCAGTTTAACCCTTCAATTCCGATGCCTATATTAAGCAAGGAAGAAACCATGAGCCATATAAACTTTTACTGATACATTTGACACATCTCAAGAAAAGATGAAAGAAAAAAGCAACTATAGGTGACACTGGGCGTTATACAAATTACTCTTGCAGTTTTTTCTTTGTTTGTGTAGAAGTAAAATACCATTCTTTTCAAGAAAATATTTATTTACGTGCACGTTGGTGACAATATCCGCAAAGTCCGATTCACCGATTCAAATTGTTCAAATCATCTTAGGGAAAATGGTCACTCTTTCAATTCAGAATTTAAAATCCTACATTCTGAGAATAGAGGTATAAAACTCAACCTTCTGGAAGCACTTGAAATTAACAGATTTAGGAATTCGCCGGAAATTCTCAATGATCAGGTAGACATAAATAACTCACCCTTAATAAATTTATTTCTTAAACATTAGTTCAAGTACGGATAGCTCTGAGTGGATTACTTCTTTAGTATATATGAAAATTTGTTAGTAAGATATATTTGTATTATTCATTCGCATTTGATGAATATCATGTGTATCAAAACGAGTCGAGCATTCAATAATATATTTTAGTAGAAATCATCGTTCACTTGTATTTGTAAAATGGATTTCTATCACGTAAAAGCCTCGTCTAATGAATTTCCCAAGTTTAAACCCATATATTATCGAAAAATATATATCTAAGGCTACTATTTGCAAGAAATATATATTTCTTGCAAATCCACTTCTGCAAAATATATTTAATTTCAAGTGGAAAATCACCATTTTGGGGAAATTCCATTGAATCAAGAAATTGTCATTAAAATTCGTCTATCAATTTGGAATTTTCTTATTATCACTCAGGCGTGTCGAAATTGCATTAGTGACAATTTGGTTAATTTGGTGAAAATTAGGAATTCATAGGAGATAACAGTCGGTAGGTATTAAAATACAAAACCGAATTCTGGGACCATTGATAAAACTTTTCATTTACACATGTGCACACCTTTTTTTATCAAATATGAAATACAACACACGTTTTTTTGTATATGACCACATTTGCACTTGTTTAAAGAATGAGAGTTTTCCATTCTTTGATTTGATACAAATTCGATCGGTTGCGGTGTTTTGTGATTCTTTTACTGTTTACGATTCGAAACGGTATTTTTCATTCAGAATGAGAGATTGACCACCAACCTCAGTAGCAAGGGCAGTTACATTGATCGAGGAAGGGCGCACCTACCGCTCAGTCGGTACCATGTTGGGTGTCTCGACGTCGGTTATCCATCGAATCTACCGACGTTACAGGGATACTGGATTGTACGTGAGGAGGCGAGGACAAGGAAGAAATCGGGCAACCCGCGCTATACATGACCGTTTCATCGTAAATCAAACCATAAGAAATCCTGTTCAGGCACGTAACCTTTTACGAGCAGTGGATAACATTAACGTCAGTGTGAGGACAGTCGATTAAATGAAGTTGGTCTGTGATCATACGCGCAAGCAAGAGCACCAAGACTCAATAGAGCCCATCGGGTAGCAAGATTGGCGTTTGCTAGGGAGCATGTAGCGTGGACAATCAATTAGTGGAGACGAGTTTTATTTAGTGATGAGAGCCGATATTGTGTGAATTTCGTGGATGGTAGAGATAGAATATGGAGGCATCGAGGGGAACGGTATAATCAAGCGAACTTCGCAGGAACTGAGCAGTACGGTGGAGGGTCAGTTATGATATGGGGTGGCATATGCTTAGGAGTACGAACGGAACTGGAGATTATTGGCAATGGATCACTTAATGCCCATCGGTATATAACACAAATCATGGAGCCCCATGTTGAGCCTTTTGCTCCTTACATAGGGGAAAATTTCCATTTTATGCACGATAACGCGCGCCCTCATACTGCGCGCATAGTGATAGAATATCTCAATGAAGTTGGGATCACACGAATGGACTGGCCGTCGCGGTCACCGGATTTAAACCCGATCGAACACGTTTGGGACATTCTTGGAAGAAGGTTCGACAACGGAATCCAAGCAACGTTGAAGAGCTGACATTGGCTTTGGTGGAAGAGTGGGACAACATACCTCAACAGATGATAGACAACATCATTGGGAGTATGCGAAATCGTATGCGCGCTGTAATAAGAGCTCGGGGGGGTCATACTCGCTACTAAAATCAAATGTTTTTTTTATGTGGGTCATCGTGAACATTTTTTTCAACATGTTGATTTCATTTCACGAGTGTATCGCCAGGATACACACCTGCTCTCAATTTTGGACAGGAATGATAATTATTATAGAGTGTCACACAAAAAAATTCAAAAATAAATGTGCAAAATCAACGATTTTTCCAGTGTACTTTGAGTTCTCCCGGAGCGTGAATTGGCCAGTCTAATTTTGATTTTATTTTTTGGCTAACCTCCGATGTTATGCACCTACGCAAGATTAAAAATAAATTCTTGAAATTTGTGACTATTCGCTTCAAATTGGATATCTCTTGTAAAAATAGAGATAAATGCATAAAACAAGAAGGGCGTTACTGTAGGAAGATGTGCACTTGACAGACCATGATATTGTACGTTTCAACTCGGACCACGAAATTCCACAAGGTGTTACGAATTTTTGACAAAAAAAACACTTTTAGTTTTGCCCCCGTATAAAATGTTTTTCAAATTTTTTTTGTTTTCTCTTATAATTTCTACAAAGCAGAAGAGTTGATCTATAACTTGCCGAGAAAATCATCTAAATCGGTTGAGAATTAGGAAAAATATCGGACTTCGAATTTGGTTAAATTTTCGAGTGTTCCGCTAATTTTGCCTCCGAGTGTAATTATGTCCAAAAATCATTCGACGTTCTAGCGATGGCGATAGGTTAGAAGGTTGGTCGGTAACAGGTAACTTCAGGACTAATTGATAATTAAAACTATAGTACTTTTATTAGAAGCAAGTAATGAAGAACAGCTATTATATTCACAAAGAATCTGGTTTTTCAATGAGGTTTGAAGTTATGATGATTGAGAAAAAGTAGGTGTTGCACGTGAGTTTCAGGAAGCAGGAGAATTGAGATAAAGTAGCTCAATATGTGTTGATTATACATATAAATTCCTGAACGAGTTTTATTATATTATACATGCAGCTTTATCGGTCTTCATTACCGTCTTCACCAGCAAAGTGGGTAAATATGGCAACGCTATCAAGAGAATCAACTCCAGTCATTAGTAGACCCACTTTTCTTACATAATTAATAATCCCCCAGTGGCAAAAGCCTGGCTTTCCGCATCTCTCGACCGATATTGGAGTGGTTGAATTGGGCTTTCTATTCGATGAGGGACTTTTTCTCACCGTGATGTGAATTTCGTATTGAATATTTGATAAACACCGAAATCGTATTGAATATCAAATAATTAAATGCTAGCTAGTTCGAGAAATCGCATTAATATTCGAATGGTAGAAGCATTGTCTCATATATGGTTGAATTTATGCTCGTGATGCATATTTTAAAATCTTGAGGGAAAAAAACGTATGCACGTTGTAGCAAATATCGATTGTCGTTGAAATTGATTTATTGGAATCATAGAATATAGAACGCCAAGAAATACAGACATTTTTGCAAGTGGAACTGATTTAGATTCGTTCAGAAAGTTGATTGAACTCAAAATTCCAATCTTTCTTAATTTCAAATCGACAGGAATGAAAGTTAATCACGTGAACGCAGTTTATCGACGGAAAATGATAGAAACTCAACAAACCATCGTCACGAGAACATTATTTATTTTTCAATATATTTCCTGCTAACGGTAAATGCGAGTGAAGTAATATTTTCATGACAATCTTCGAACAACTTGTCGCACATCAATCTTCATGAAAAGCGGGGGTGACATCCTGACTTCGAAGCGTAATCATCCACTTTTCAGTAAGAACGTCCCCCGTTGAATATCCCTTCATCCCGATCTAACGATCTTCGGAGAAAGAGGGGGAAACTGGGCCATTTTACCTTTGGTGTGCCGGATATAAATTTTTATGGGCCAGATTTAATCCTGAAAACTTTCATCTAAAAAGCGTTCTATAATTTACGTGAACTTCAACCTGGAGTGCCATCTATTACCATAATATTGATGAAGGGTAATAAATTTGAATGCCTCACCTCGCCAGTGCATTGAACTTCATAAAACTCAACGGAATTCTTAAATCGGTTGAGCTCAGTCTTTAATGTTCATTCTCATTCCAGAAATTGATCACGTTTTACGATGCCACTGAAACAAGACGTCTGCTTTGTCAATAGTAAACCACAAAAAATAGGTAGTAATAGATACAGTATAAGCTGTAGGGTATATATTACAAGGGTTTTGTAATTTTTTCATGCTTTCACAAGGAAATCACATAGTTCATTTACCAATTTTGAACCTTTACTAAGTTTTTCCAAATTAAATATCACTTATTCAGTGTTTGTTGAAACCTTGTCGTTATGTGGTGGTTTCAGTATAATCTTCTTGTGCTTCGAATATTTTTGAGATGACAAAACATACTGAGATGGACGATAGTTACGGGCATTTTCCATATTTCCCCTCTTACGAATAGGTATCATTTTTGCCACCTTGGGTTCATCAGGAAATGTACCTCCTTCAATACATTGATTTCAAATGTTGTATAGGTCGGGTAATTGGTTTAATACACAACACCAAACACTGATTTTTTTGTAATTAATATATATGACCAAAATAAAATAACATTCATTTACTAACTGCTTATTTGAAAATGATGGAAACTGAATGCTCATTAGATTGAGAATCGTTGTGAACTGAATGATGAATGAATTCGATGATTGTATATATATATATATATATATATATATATATATATATATATATATATATATATATATATATATATATATATATAAAAAAAAAAAAAAAAAAAAATGCTCTGTAAATATCATAAGCACCACCCAAAGTCAGCTGTTCAGAGAGTTACACTACCTAGACATCTTGGAGGTCGTGGATTAATTGATTTGAATAATCTTCATAGTAAACAGATTTTTCATCTACGTTCCCATTTTCATGATAAACAGAGAACGTCTAGATTACATGATATTGTTGTTGCTTCAGATTATAATCTTACACCTCTGAACTTGACAATGCAAAAGGTAGATTTTGATATATTTGATGATAATTCTAAAAGAGAAAGTTGGATGCAGAAGGAATTACACGGAAAGCACCTAAAGAATTAAAAATGATTATATTGATGAAATTGCATCGAATAAATGGTTAGTATCTGGAGAATTGTTTGCTGAAACAGAAGGCTTGGCAATTGCGATCCAGGACCAGGTTGTTTTACAAGGAATTATAGAAAACATATCATCAAACAAAATATAGATGATTCTTGCCGTAGATGTTTCTGTTCTTCAGAAACAGTTTTTCATATATTATCATCTTGCTCAGTCCTTGCTTCAACAGATTATTTAGAAAGACATAATGCCGTCGCTAATATTATTCACTTCAATCTAGGAATTAAACATGACCTAATTCCCAAAAGAAAAAAATTTCAAAAATATGAACCTGAGATTATTTGTGAAAATGACAAATATAAACTTTATTTTGATAAAACAATTCTGTGCAACAGAGCTGTAAAACATAATAGACCAGATATCGTTCTTAATGATAAACAGAATCAAATAACATATATAATTGATATTGCTATACCCGACACACATAATATACAAAATAAATACAATGAAAAATTTCTAAATATATGATGCTTGGCGACGAGATTAAAAAATGTGGAAAATGAAGAAAATATTTATTCTACCGATTATTATTTCTACAACAGGCGTTATTCCTAGAAATCTTCACAAAAGTATTGAGATTTTGGGTCTGAAGAAAATTTGTTTGAACAGTTACAAAAGATAACAGTCATCAAATCTTGTAATATTCTTCGTAGGTTTCTTTCCGAAAATAATAATGAGGTAGAGTCATAGGTTTCTCTTTAGTTTATACTGCTCAGAATCTCATTTCATATTTTATTTATTTGTTTATATAAATGTAATATAATTAACTGACAATTTTGTCATATTTATATTCAGAGCAGTATTCTATTCGATCGTTCACCACTTCACACAAAGGAAACTATTAATGAGTTACATTCAGTGTTACTTGACTAAGGTCCGTACACTGGATTTTTCCGGGAGAAAGCCTCTGACACTACTCGTTGGTACATTGATATCATTGTCTGATGATGCTATAGTATGTATATATTCTGGTAGATTGATATATTCTCATAACATTTAACGTTATCCTAATATATAATTACTCCAGGATATGTTTTAATTATAATCATTGCCTGGCAATGGTATTAATTACCGGGTGGTGGATTTATATTTTTCATGAAATCAGTTTGATTGCATGAACAGATATATGGGCAACTCGTTGGGGTAAAACCCCTATATATATATATATATATATATATATATATATATAATGGTTCGAATATCTTCCGCGATAAACATCGCGAGGAGTCTACATATGTAAACTTGAGGCAAGAAGAATTATTCAAAATTCCGTAGATCAATGAATAATCCCTCCTGACAAGAGCTAGTTCCTGCGGGATTATTTCGCTCGTTTTCTTCCGTTGATGTGATTCACGGAACGGTGAAAGATGTCTCCCAAATGTAAGGAATTTTTAACGCTTCCACATCTGTTTGTTATTGTTCGTATCTTTCTCGAAGTCCGGTAGCGGGTTCAGCGTGTCGGTCCATAGAGGGCGACTCTCATACGTATGTACGAGGTGCGTCCTTTCTGGAATTGAAAGGGTACCCCAATGTAGCTTGATAAGATGCTGAGAAGCGATATGTGACACTAATAGTTGGCTCCTAATAAGGGCGAAACTGCAGTCTGCCGCTTCGTGGCGCTATGGGCTCTTGATCAGTGTACAATCAATTTTCGGGAAACTGACAACTGTAATTTTTGTATCTCAAACTGTTTTCGAATGAAAATTATTATTTGAATTATTTAAATTGTATGTTATTCGCTAAATAAAAAAAAATAATAGAAACACTCGATTGGTATGCCCAAAATTTGCTTTTGATAGCTTGTCTTCTGAGACTCAATTTATACTAATTCAATATCAAATTGAAAAAGAACAATAAAAACTAAAAATATTGCAAGAATACAGGTCTCTGTCCTTCTTGGCATATTATCACGCACTCTTTGAAATATTCATGGGGTATTTCTTATCGTCACAAGAAGTTATTATTCGATTTATCAATTCATTGTTCATTGGAATGGTATAAACTAAACTTTTGACATATCCCCATAAGAAAAAGTTTAAACTATTCAAGTCTGGGGACCTAGAAGGACATTGTTCTAGCCCAGCTCGACCTATCTATTGGTTGTGTATTATTCAAGAATTCCCTAGCTTCTCCAGTGAAATGTGCTGGTGCCCCGTCATGCATGAACCGCATTATGTTTCTCACCAAAAGTGGCACATCCTCGAGCAATAAAGGTAACTCCTCAAGAATTTGCAGATAAGCAAGACCGTTTAGTCTGTTAGGCAGAAAAAATTGCCTAATCAATTAATGTCCAATTATTCCGACTCAGCCATCTAGTGAGAATTGTTCTTGATGATAAGATTCATCCATCAAATGGGGGTTTTCCTCAGCATATAATGATTATTGTGAAAATTTGTAATAGCAGTTCTTGGAAAGTTAGCTTCATCTGTGAACATTATTTCACTATCAAAATTAGCATCTAATCTAATCTAATTTTATCTAAGAACCATCGGCAGAAATTCAGTCTTGAAGAAAAATTTCGAGGAAGTAGAGTTTGAAATATGAAACGAGTTCAATAAAAAGTCGTGGGGAATCCTCCAAAGTAGAACATGTAAAATATTCATCTGATTTCCAATTTTTCTTGTACTCACATGAGGATTCAAATCAATACGAATCAAAACTGCTTCCTCAATATCTGGAGTTCTCATAGTTTGAGTTGCACCTTTTAAATGATTATTTGCAGTAAAAGTACCAGTTTCCCTCAACCTTCTGTGGATATTTGAAAATGTTCGCCTGTCTGGTGTTACTTGATTTAGAAAGCGCACCTGATATAATCGCCTATCTTCTGCTGTATTTCCGTCAGCTGATTCGGCGTTAGTAAAATTAGTCATTTTTTTCTTACAGCAATAGCTTCAAAAATCACTCGTTCAACTTTAGCAACTGTCATAATAAATAAATAAATGAATAAAAAATCCTACTAGTCCTTTTTTTAATTAGAAGTGCTTTCAATTCAGCGAATGCATACAATCGTTTAATAATTTTTTGCTCGAGTACGGTCAGATATACGAAAAAATTACAGTTGTCAAAAAAGTTTCTAAATTGAACGAAGATGACGAAAATTGATTGTACGCTAATCAGTGGCGTACTGCAAAAAAGTTGGAAAGGGCAAAGGAAGACATGGCTCCGGAAAAGAAAAGACCCTTTAGATTCTAGTTAAAAATTAGGACGTGTAATGATGGAAGCTGTGAAGAATAGCTCGCATTCCAAATTTGGGCTAAATATCTCAAAAACTGCAGGAGTTTTGTAGAAAAAAACAATTTTTCCGGAAATTTCAGCACCCTGTAGCTCTTTCGGACCTATGTTTATATGAACTTTTTTTCTTAAAATTTCACGTAGATTAACCTCCTCAAGTTGTGACATACTAATATTCAACCTCCTGGATTGTCCCAAAAAAATTTCTTGCACATAGAACTCTAACAAATTTAGTTCCTCATAACTTAATAAACTGAATATCGTAGATGCAAAGTAAGAATATACTGTTCTGCCTATTTTGACTATCGAATGGCAAAATGCTATTAGCCCTCACTAAATGCTCTATTAGAGATGTTATAAAATAGGAATAGTGCAAGTAGACACTCATGTTTCAGGTCATTAAATTACACTCGAACGCTCCCGATGGTTTTGCTAGATACACTTTGTTGCTGTTTCGAAAGGTGGAAGTGTTGGGTTATAACACGAACGTGGATATTGGTTTCCAACGTTGTTATTCGGAGAATTCGTTGGAAATCCGGAACATGTTATATTTGCATTGTTTATGTCTGTGCTACATAATTAAGGATACTTCTAGGAATCAAATTACGCTCTTCGAACTGAAAATGTCGATGTGATTTATTTATATTCAATTGCTGCGCTGGGAGGAATATTGGTTCTGATTATAAACCTAGAAGATTGCACTTTTCATGTTCATGCGGGAAATCTATGTAATTATTTTCCACGTCATTTAGAGTTTCTCTATGAAAATATACGATGATAATTCGTGGGAAAATAAAGGGTTACTGATACGATGACGAGGAGGTCTCTGTAATTCATTTCGCCAACTGATACGTATCTAGTTTCAACCAGAAATGGTATATTGGTTACACGAAATTCGTTAATCGACCCTCCGGAAATATTCAATAACTAAAATCAAATGCTAATTCAAGAGAAGGCCGAGAAATATAATAAACATTCCTTATATGGAATGTATACAGGGTGAGGTCCATGGCTTAATTTGTAACCGTATTATACTAATATGATGATTCGACTTGGTGGTGCATGCTATATTGCTGACTAAAATGTATTCTCTAAGATTAAGAGGAGGAATAAATGACTAAATAAAATCATATATATCCAACCGGATGCAGCTTGTTGAGATTTATACAAATAAATCCTCTTTGCTCGATATAAAGTGTGTTGTCCCGCAGGGCTCCGTTTTAGGGCCTGTGTTATTTCTTTTAATAGTCAACGATATGCCTGATAATGTTGGTGACCCTGGTAATTTGGCTATGTTCGCGGACTACACTACATTGCTCGGTGCGGATCTTGATCTTGCCAACACACTCAAAAACGTTCGAAACTTACTCAATAAATTTTCTATCTAGTTTGATACCAACAAGTTTTATTTGAACCAACCAAAAACTATTTTAATGAACTTTTCACTAAAAAATTTTGGTTCAACCAATGCTTGCAGTCATCTATTGAGGGTAGAAAGTAAATCCATCTAAGAAGTTCAATCCACAAAGTTCCTAGGCATCACAATCGACAACAGCCTAAACAAGCCCAAACATATTGACTAGCTGTGTAGTTTCTTGTCTCCACTTTATTTTGCATTGTACAGATTGAGGCTATATTCCTTATGGCTGAAGACTAATTTGGTCAAATCAAGTCAGAAAAAAATTTCCTAGGGAAAATTATTGACTGCCAAGTTAAGCGTTAGAGCATAACGTTCATTTGTCTTCAACTTCAGTGACATCAGAATTTCTTTGATTGTCTACTGCATGACTTATTTGAATACAATTGGTCAAATGAGTCTACACCACTCTCATTCACAATAATTTCTAGGTAATAGCACTATTTTGTTTTTCTGGGTATAAATATAAGAAATCAGAGACTTATTTTTCATCGAAGTAAAACAGCGATGAAATCAAAAGGAATATTTCTTTCATTGAATTTGTCCGGGTTATCATATTACCTGTCATAACATGTGAGATGGAGCCACCCAGAATAATTTAATGGGGCACATCTTAGAACAAGGGAAACATTAAATCAAGAACTTTCAAGAACTAGAGAATTCCTTGGAATTCTTGTCAACTCAACCATGAATTATGTGGCGCCTGTTGACCTCACACTTTGCGAGAACCATATGTATTTCAAAAGATACTTGTCCAGGTCAATTCAGTCAGTGGTATATATAGGCAACAGTTACATTCATGCAAAAGATTCACTCACACTCATTCATTCGGTTCCCATTCTTTCAACATTCATTTCACCGTCAAGTTCAGGGTGGTTGTCATAAACACGACTTACAAATATACATATTTTCATGTAATCAAAAATAGTGTAGTGTAAAACAATTTACGTGTTTACATGTATTAAACTTTTGTATTTAACGAAAAGAATATGACTGATTGAAATCCGACCCGTTACAATGCTATCATGAAAAAATTTCAACTGTGATTTTCATTTTCACCACAGAGATATACCCTGTCCTGCATCTTCTGGATATAGTAGAATTTCACTGATACTAATATCAGTTTGGTTGAATATTGGGTATTTTCGAACTCTGAAAAGGGAAATGCTTAAATTTCAAATGCTCAAAGAATGTAACAGAAGTAAATATTTCTATCAAGAGTAGTGCCTAATTCACTGAACTTCAGTATTCCCCTTTCGGATTAGAAATGTTTATAAACAGTTCAACATAAATACGGAGCATATAAATTCTGAATTTCCATACACTCCCTTTAAATGAAGTTATTTCAGGAACGAAAATAAATATTACGTGATTCATTAATGTTTACCGTTTCAAGATCAAACGAAAGATACATCTAAACAACAAACAATGTTACACCAGGGCAGTATTAAAGGTAGTTCTACATTAGCTACCAAATTATAGATGTAAAATACCCGTTGACGATAGACAACTCCTCCTTTCTTAAAGGTGCCCTCATGTTGCATAAATACTTTATATTTGAACATAGTCAACTCATAATTTAATATTGTTCTTACAAGTTTAAAAATCTCACGCCTTTTCGGTTAGATTGCATTGGAATTCCGCCGATTTAGAGGCTGCCCACTTCAAGAACTTCTATTGGTTAAATTAACTCCTTTCAATCCTTAATTTGACATAAACACCTCAAAAAAGTCTAGGGAACACTTACCAATATCTTTAAAATATGAATTTGATGATTCGAATTGATAAAAATCTTTCGGTTTTGGTTAGGATGTATTGTATATAATGTATTCTCAAGAAAACGAAATAATATTTGACTTCTCCAAAGCACCTATTATAAAAAAAAATTGAAATTTGAAAATGACGAAATTTGGTAAAACACAAAAAAAAAATTTCGAAACGATATGGAAGCACTGTTATTTTTCAGTACCCAGAAGGTCCACCTCCGTTATTAATGACACTTTGGCATCGTCACGGCATGCTCAATATTAAATTGTCTATCACATTTTGGCCTAAGTCATTCCAAGCCTCCTGAACTGCTAATCGAAGCTCCCGTTCATGATGGAAGACGTTTTGACGCAGGAGATTTCTTTTTAGGGTGTCCCACACATGCTCGATGGGATTCAGATCTGGGGAGAAAGATGGCCACGGGAGAAGATCGATATCATTCTCTTCAAGAACGTTCAAGAAAACTCCTGCACGATGAGTAGAGGCATTATCTTGTTGGAAGAGTGGATTTTGACCCATTGTTTGGAGATACGGTACCACTACAGGTAAAACTATCTCATTTGCGTGAGAATTTCACGTGAGGTTGTTCTGTATGAAAACGAGGTCAGTTCTACCACCAAGGCGTATACCTCCCCAAAGCATCACTGATCCGCCTCCTTGTCTAACAACTTCTCGAGCATGCTGGAGACGGTTTTGCTTTCTAGGTTACCTCCATATTCGAATTCTTCCCGAATCGGGATAATAACTAAATCTAGATTCATCACTGAAGAGAACTGTGGCCTACCTCTCTTGATCCCAGTTTACGTGTTCTTGGCATCAAGTTAAACGAGCAGCGCGATTTCCATGGGTCAGTTGTGGAACTCTTAAAGGACGTCTGGAGTGGAGTTGACCTTCGTGCAGTCGATTTCTCACAGTTTGGTCGGAAATTTGTACATTAAGAACTCGTGATAGCTCTTGAGCTAATTGAAATGCTGTGGTAGTACGATCACTTCTGGCTTGTAAAACCAAAAATCGGTCTTGGGTGATTATAGTAATCCTGAAACGACCTGTATGGCGTTCTTCTACGCTACCTGTTTTATTGAAACGCGACCATAAACGGTTTATGACACTTGGGCTACTTCACAGAACCCTGGATACTTCCCGTTGTGAGCTCCTAGCTTGGAGCATGCCAACGGCTCGTAACATCCCTTCTCTAGTCAAATGTCGTCTTTCCATGGTCGAATCACAAAACCTGAATCTTTTATCTGTGCTTACAACAGAAACAAAGTGCCATTTAACTGATTTCAAATACTTAATACATGAAATGATTATAAAGCAGCATTGCAACTTCTACATTTTTAGTTTTTCATAAGAAAAAACTGAAATCTGTTGCGGCACTCTATATAACTTGGTGAGAAATTGAGTCAGGTGTTCATTTCTTGAAAAAAAACATACATATTGATCGTTCTGAATACGATATATCGATATTCAGAAGTGTTCCCTAGACTTTTTTGAGGTGTTTATATAAATCTTCTTACTTAGATACTTCAAAAGATCCCAAAATAGTAATAACTGGTTGGTAATATTTTTACTGAATTACCAAAGAACTGTGAAAATTTCCGTTTGGAAAGTAATGGTAAAAATCATAGTACATATATAGTACAACCTCACTAGTCCGGGCAGATATCGTTCCGGCGCATGTCCGGACTATGCCCGAATTAATTTGAAACAACCCAAAAGCTGTTAAAGCCGAGTTTATTTTGAAAATATCGAAAAGTTCAACGAAAAATAGTTTCTATTATAAAACAGAATCAAATTATAGAATTTCCATTCATTCTTATATTTCCTCATACAAAATATAGACTTTAAATATAAGCTAGTGTACATCAACAACTATTCCTTATGACGTTTAAACTATTCATCGATTTTACTCTGAACCTTTCTCGATACTGCCATCTGAACTGACTTTTCTCTTGCCTTTTCAGGACGTCTCCTATAGGAAGATCATTCCGTTCGGCTCAGTTGATAATTAGGGAGAATGCATTGACAGTATCTGCATGTTTCACTTTTACCATACTATTTAAACCATCCTCTGAGTCAGAAGATTCCTCTACGGTTTCAATATTTCTTCCTAAAGCATCCTGTATAAGCTCTTCTTCAGTCAAATCGATAACAAACTCTGTCTCCCACAGCCCAGTTGGTAATGTTCTCAATGGTTTAATCATTTTCTTGATCGATGACCCTTAATGATTCGACAATATTTTTCAAAGCATTTTCAATGATTGGACGAAGTTTCTCTTGAAGCTCTGAGAGTGGAATATTTTCATCATCTGATTCATCTACTTCTGTAGTGTCATTCCACAATGCTGTCTAACTTTTTCTAATATTTTTTGAAGGAATGGCTTTCCAAGATTGAGAAAGATTTTTCTCGGCATCGTTTACATTATACTGCTTCAAAATGGAATTCTGATCCAAAGGTTGGAGAACAGCATTACAGTTGGGTGGAAAATATAGCTCTGAAGTTTGGATCAGTATTAACCTCTTCCTCGGGTGGGTACGATGGTGCATTGTCTACCAACAACAGAGCTTTGGAGGGCTTTTTAATCTTAGTAAAACATTCTTCACCTCGGGGGTAAAAGATGTTTATAACCATTCATTAAATAATGGTCTGGTCATCCACCCTTTGGTAGATGCTTTGTAGACAACTTGTAGTGAACTTTCGCTTTTGAATGCTCGTCGATTTGCCACTTTTCCCAAAACTAGGAAAGGTATTTGGTGAGTTCCAGCCGCGTTGCAGCATGGCATTTAACCTAACCTCGTGCTGATTTGTCCCTTTAATGAACCCAAGTTGTGTCTGGTGAACATCTTCAAAAAATGGCCGATTCATCAGCATTATATACCTGTTCGTTGCTTAATTCTATTACTGTAAAGTGTTTCACCACAAATGTTCAAGAAACGAATTCCATCTCTAAGCTGATTTTATCTAACTATCCCGAACTTGCCGGAAAACCTTTTTTTCCTGTGATTTGTTCATAAAACTGTTTGGTTTTTGCTCTCAATATGTCTGACGAAATTCGTACGTGTGCATTGCGTTGTTGAAGAAACCAGTTATACAATGCGATTTAAACATCAAGATTCTCAGCTTCTCCAATAATTTTCTTTTTCCTACAAAAATACCTTGGGTAGAATAAATTTGGATATAAATCTCCTTATTTTGTCCTTGTTCTCTTTTATGTCAAACACTGTTGATTTTAGAATAGGGAACTTCTGCTTCTTTTCGACGAGTACTCATTTCATCATCAATAAAATCTTTTATTTTTGATTTCTCTGCCAGTGTGAGCGTTTTATGATTACTCTTGATAGGAGTCATTATGCACACCACCGGCGAGATTGAAATGCAAAATGCAACTGTAGAACAATACTCGCCACTCTTAGATAATACATACATGTACAGACAAAAAGATTATTATTGTTTATATATCAGCCGGCGTCGACGTGCCCAGATTATAGAGATAAAATTGTCAAAGTGCCCGAGTTACTGGAGTGCCCCATATAACAAAGTGTCCAGACTAGTGAAGTTGTACTGTAGTTCTAAAATGAAAATATGTCCATAAGTCCCTCCAATTTACATTCCATTATAAAATGAATAGTTTGTACGTCTCATATTTCAGTATCCCTAGATTTAAACTTGATGTGTATAAATGATTTCTTGAAATGTCAGAGTCAAGATTACGGTATTAAACTCAAACTGATGCTTCCTGTTCGAAAGAATCCTGCACAACTAAACCACCATTCTCACCTCGAATAGATGAATCACAGTTGTTAAGCAACACGCCGTTTGTTGTTGTTTTCGATAATTAATTTAACAACACTGTTTTCCTTATTCATAATCTTGATGGGCGAAGAGTGTGCCATCAATTTGGGAGAACAATGGAAACTTAGAGTGGTAGAAGTAGTAGGTACATTTTCCGCGTCATGTTGAATGTGTAAATCTGGAGCCTGCAACCCCAGAAAATATAAATCAACGTCTTTTATAAAGTTAAGATTTACGACTTGGGGTTGCGTCTGCTAAAGCACCTGTGTGTGCTTAAAAATAGGGGGAATACAGCTGTTTACCTTGAAATATGTCGTTGTTTCATGGTGTAATCTGTAATTTTTAAAGTATTCCACTGTTTTGACATAAGTTATTGGGTTAATGTAGGATTTGAATTTGATACCATTTGTCTGGTGAAATGGCAGTACAAATGGAAGGGGTTTGAAAGCCGACAGTCTATGCTTAGTGAAACTTCAGTTACGAAACGTATTTTTCAAGTAAAAACCGTTTTCAAATTCAAAAAGACGTGCAAGTATATCTCAATAATTTGAATTTTACAGCCTGTACCTTAATTGACATATATTTCTTCAATATCGGGGCATGTTGTACTAGTTTTTGAATACCATCCTCATAGAAGACTACCGCTTGATTTTGTATCAACTGCATCACAACTATTTTGACTTCGTCATCGTCTTGAAGACGTTGACCGCCCAGGTGTCTCTTCAAATGCAGGAAGAGATGTTAGTCACTGGGCGACTAATCAGGGTTGTACGGATGATGATCAAGAGTTTTTCATTGAGAAGATCTGATGAGATCTTTGGTCTAATTAGCCACATGCGGACGGACATTATCATGCAGCAGAAAGATGCCTTTCCTCAACTTGTCACGTCTTTTGTTCTGGATCAAACGGCGCTAGTTGTTTAATGTCTCCATAAGCTGCTGCACTTATTGTCTCATTACGAGGAAAAAATTCCACAATCAATACTCCTTTTCTGTCCCAAACAACTGTGCACATGAGCTTTCGGACAGAAGTTGGTAGATTAAACTCTACTTTTCTGGGTGAATCTGAATGCCACCATTCCATAGACTGTTGCTTTGATTTTTGTATGACGTAGGACACCCATATTTCATAGCCTTTAACATTTAGCTTAGGAAATCATCACCGTCGTTGTGGTATCGCTCAAGGAAAGTCTGAACGTTTTCGGTAATTAAAGTGCTTGGTCGCAATACTATACAAAACATTACGAGAACATAAGGGAAGTCAAAACACAAGGAGAAAATCGTAAAGCGTCTGGTTTCTCTTACCCTATTGTCAACTGGCGTCACCAAGCTTTTATTGATGACCGAAGGATACCAACTGAAGTGTTCATCATGCACATTTATGCAGCTTTCTCTAAATGCTTTCACCCACTTTCTAACCATTTCGTCACTCGTAATATTTTCTCCATAAAATGCACAGATCTCACGATGAATATCGATTAGTTATAGGCCTTTAGTACAAAAAAATCTTATGGCAGCCCGTATTTCGCAGTCGCCTAGACTAACGATTATCGAAGGCATCTTAAACACTCGTTAAACAATGTAAACAAGGAGTAATCATACTGCAATGGTGTCACTGTGTAGGCAAGAGATGTAGGTACCCAGTGAGCTTGCGCAGAACGCTGAACGCAGTGTACTTTTCGTATATTATATGAAAGATCAAGGATTAACTACAGGCAGAAACGAAATTCTGAAGGAAAGCATAAAAGTCCCTATTCCAAGTATGTCAGAAAAAATTGATTAATTCTGATATTATGAATTCTTCATTTATAATTTAGCAATCATAAATTATTTATCCATTCGTTAGAAAGAGAGAGTTACAAAAGTTAATCGGTGGAAAGCGCAATATGTATAATGGCAAATCATCTTAATACGCTGACTTTTCCACGCTTGCCGTGGCTCAGAGGGGTGTACTACACATAAAAATTTATGTGACTCAGCGAAATAAAGGCAAGAAACCTGAGAAAACATCCTCGTCTGTCCCTGATACTTCAATAACACCTAGTCATGCCATGTCTAAATATTGAATATTAAATATTCCTTACTGAAGGAACTGGTTTTCCGATCCACCTTTCATAATCATCATTAACCAGGACCACAGTACTCGTACATTCGCAATATCATGAGTAGAAGCAACAGTTCTTAGTTTCGTTCTCATTTGAACTCGTCAGCGATACATATCCTTTCACAACATCAAGCCAAATCGACAACTGCTTGTATCAATTCGTTACAACAAATCAAGTCATGATATGTATATATATAAAATTGGAACCCTCAAACGAAACGACGCAGAAGACTACTAAGGCCACCGGAAAACAGATAAGACGAAGTAGAGAAGCCAGACTTGCTTGACAATTCGCCGCAATACTACATTGTGCTTACTCGATGCAGTAGTCGAAATCAGGTAACACTCCAGTACTTGCTTGGCTGTTAAACCAGATGTACATCATATCTCAATATCCAATAATACTAGAATTTTATCGCTTTATGTGTAAATACTATATGGACTTTAATTTTGTATTTAATTTTCCAATGGCGGTTGCTTACTGCTCTACTAACCTAAATTAAAATCCTCAATGTGTTTACACATATACCGATTAATTTTGCATGTTATACAATATTAAAATATTATTTACATCGTGTTTAACAATCAAACAAGTACCGGACCGTCAACTGATTCTGACCACTGCATCGAGCAGGAACGGTGTATATAAGTACGACACAATCCATACATCAGGCCAGTTGATGGCTCACAACCAATGAGCTAAGACCAAGGCAAGTACGTCGTTTTCAGTCAAAAAAGACAATACAATGCTGACGGTTTTCGTGCATTACAGACTTATCGTGCATCAAGAATTTTTGCTATATGGTTATACATTCGATAAAGACTATTTTATCTTGAATAATTTGCGTGAGGCAATTGTTATCAATGAAAAACATTTTTGGAAAACATGTCTTGGATTATACACCACGATAACGAACTGTCACACAATGCTATCTATCGTTATCCTTGAGTTTTTGAGCGAAAACGAAACGAATACTATTCAACAGCCATGAATTTCTTCTGTTCGATCGAGTCGAAGAACCACTACGTAGAACGAGATTCAGCAGCCGAAAGTAGATAATGAAAAAATCTAAGACGGCTCTTATGGTCATACCGAAAAGTGAACTTGAAAAATGTATCGAACGTTGGTACAAGATTATTTTAGTTGATGAGTACTTTGAAGGGGACGATTTTGAGGAATAAATTTCTGGAATCATTTGCTCAAGTTTGTTTGTTTGTTTTCCTTTAACGTGCTCTATTTCTGCCTTTCGGTTAATGACACGCTGGGGAATTCTGTCACCTCACTAACCCGGGAATTTTGCCGAACCCCTTTCGTATCCATGGAAGGAATCTTTAATGTCCAACACATCTCTGTTAGACAAGACCGACAGCTCCTCCAAAAGATGGACACTCAAGCGATTCCCATTATCCGAAAAATCGCACCGACTTTGTGGGAATTGAACCCAGGCAACTCTGCGTAGGAGACGAGCATCATAACCCCCACGCCACCGAGCAGTATAACTCAATAAAATTAACTTTATGTTTATAATATCGATGAAGCATTTCGTATATTGAATAATAATATTTAGCATGTATCAAATGGACCTATACCTTCTTATCATCTGCTGATCCCTATCATGTTGCAATGAAAATGAAATATATGATACAACAAAACGTAGATATTTATTACATTTTAAGGGTCTGAATTCTGACAACTTATACTTTATAAAATAATACTCCAAGCTGCTTTTAACATAAGAATGTACGAGGCAATATATGAAGGGATCCAATATAACATGAAAGTCAATCGAGTATGAATGGCAACGAATATAATGAGATGTTCAGTATAGATTGAGTTGAGTATTGAAGAGAGTTCAGTATATTAGGCGGTTAGTATATTAGGTGTTTGGTGCATTATCATTTGATCATTTGAAGGGGTTTTTAATCACAATAATAACAAAAGCTGTTAGCTAAGAATTTATTCTTCAAATTAAGATATTCTTTATTAAAAACGAATTAATAACTAAATACACACCACAAAAATTGTCTCATCTCCTGGTATTCTGAATTCCACAATCGATTAAGCAGCTCGATCACAGTTTCTTTGTCAGCATATGTTTTTGGACATATGAGAGGAAAAAAATCTTATCTATGTAGTAACATTTCTTTCCATATGATCTCAAACACGTCTGAAACACGAATGATTTTATTTGACTATCTGTATTCATTCAATTTCTCTTCAGTTTTCACGCTAAATTAATGCAAGTTTTCTGTGTTTCTTGTTGATTTTCGAATGTTTGAATTTATTGTAATGGCTGCTGAACGTCCTATACGAATTTGAGTGATCATGAAGTGGTAAGAATTGTAACACTTCTAGAGGAGGGGCGAAGCCAACGTTACGTGGCCAGCTTGTTGAATGTTAACCAAAGCACTATTTCAAGAGCAATTAATCGGTACCATGAAACAGGGGAATATGAAACACCAGTTGATGATCGTTGGCTTCGTTTAACTGCACTAAGAGTTCGGCACTGTACGGCTAGAATGCTATAAAATGAATTTGCACTTTCCAGAAATGTGCATATTTCATTGTAAACTGTTAGGAACAGGCTCAGAGAATATGATATCAGACCAAGCATGGCTTCTACCGGTCTGCGTTTCACCAGAGAACATCGAGTTGCAAGACTTACGTTTGCGAGGGAACATGCAAATTGAGGTATTCCAGAATGGTCGAATGTTCTCTTTTCCGACGAGTCCAGGTTCTGTCTAGTATCAAATGATAGACGCATGCCTGTGTACAGATGACTTGGGGAACGGTATCAGCAATACAATATCCGGCAAACCGAAAACTTCAGAGAGGGTTCAGTAATGGTGTAGGGATGCATTTATTTCCATGGTCGAACTGTGTTAGTCCTAGTGAATAATGGAAGAATGACAGCGGGCAGATACATCGCAGATATCCTTGAACCCCATGTTGTACCCATTGGCCAATTGATTGGCGAAAACTTCATTTATATGAATGATAATGCTCGGCCTCATGCAGCTAGAGTAGTTACAGAATTTCTGCAAAATGCTGAAATAGATATTTTAAGATGGCAAGCCAGAAGTCCCGACTTGAATTCCAGAAAACATGTTTGGGACATTTTCCATCATAAACTCATCTCTTTTGAATGATATCTTCTTATTTTACACTTCTGAAAGTTACCAAGCGACTCTTGAATGACCAACCTAAAAGTTTATATAGTATTGTCGTAAAAGTAGGGTGATGCGACAATTTTTGTAGGGAATGTATTTTTCTTAATTTTCTGAGGTGAAATTATGACGCTGGTCGTTAAAGATGTTTATACAGGGTGCTTCAACGAAAACTAAACAGAGGCTATATCTTCAATACATTCATTTCTGATCAAAACGCAGAAACAGGTCAATTTTTGTTTCAGGGGAGACATCCTTTGGGGTACAAAACTTGCCTGAAATATCAACCCCCTAAGCGGGGTTTGCAATCCTTGAACATTTTGAATAGGGAAGATGGGTCGAGTGATGACTCAAAAGAAAGGTGGTATCTTTGTCTATATTGGCTTGAACGAATTTTCATTTTTAATTGAAAACTGTAAATGATACTGGGTGAGCAACTGAAGATAAGAAAGACTATTTCCTTGAGACTATTCATATTTCAGTGAGGTAAAATGGAATAGATTCAAGCTGATCAATGGCAGTCATCATCAAGTACTGTCCTCATCTCGAATTTAAACCCTGGAGTAGGGTGACAACCTTTGAAAATTTGGAAGCGGGTAGATGGGTCGAGTGATAACTCGAAAGAAAGGTATTATCTTTGTCTGCATTCCCGTGAAAGAATTATCATATTCGATTGAAAACTGTAGAAGATATAGAGTGAGCCACTGAAAAATAGAAGACTATCGCCCTAAGACTATTGGGGTATAAGTGCAAAAACTGGAAAAGATTCATTTTAGATCGAAAGCTGTCATCACCCTCATCTCGTATTTCAATCCTCAGAGCAGGGGTAATATTTCGATTCAGTAATACCTTAGGGCGATAGATAGTCTCCTCTATTTTACAGTAGCTCACTCTGTATCTTCTACAGTTTTCAATCAAAATGAAAATTCGTTCACGGGGATGCAGACAAGGATAATACCTTTTTTTCGAGGTATCATTCGACCCATCTACCCTATTCCAAATTTTCAAGGGTTGTGCCCTGCTTTGTGTTGAAATTGAGATGAGGATGGTACTTGATGATGACTGCCATTGATCAGCATGGATCTGTTCCATTTTACTTCACTGAAGCTTGAATAGTCTCACCCTGTAGCTTTTACAGTTCTCCATTCAAGGCAATATAGACAAAGGTACCACCTTTCTTCTGAGTCATCACTTGATCCACCCCCGCTTAGGGGATTGATATTTCAGGCAAGTTTTGTACCCCAGAAGATGTCCCCCTCGAAACAAAAATTAACCTGTTTTTGCGTTTTGATCAGAAATGAATATCTCGGTAGATAGGTGGTAGTTTAGTTTTCGTTGAAGCACCCTGTATAAAGAAAACTTTCGTTCTTCATCTACAGAAGTGATAGGTGCGTGTTCGTTTCCTGCAAATGTGGTCTCCAAATCGCGATTTCCTTGGGAATTTTCGAAACGTATCGAATTTCTCCAAAACCTTCATTATTTTCAAAAACCGTTTTCAATTCGCCGGACATAATTCTACCAAATTCATATCTCTATTTTTCGCATCCATTTTCAAAATTTTCAATTATTTCTACAGAATCGGTTAAAGCTGGTACTTTTTTCCAAAGATAAAATTGAATATGGAATGAAGTTATAACTTTATTTGAAGAATGCAAGACTTCTGTAACTTCTTCATTTCCTAATAGAGTTTTCTATGATACATAGAAGGAAGAATCTGATACTTCATTCATGATTTTTTGATTCGTTCCTCATGGGTTGTGGTGGTAGCTACAGATTAGGCATACTTTATATAACTGTATTCGAAGGAGCTTTGAGAAATACTATTTTACGCCATTGTACAGTTAGTATGGAAGGTCATAAAAACTAATTAAACAAGTTAAGTAGGGTGAATAATTTACATCTACCTGCTCATTCTAAGATGTCGCCAACAGATCTGTTGGACGTTTGAATTGAACAAAATTATTTTTCTTTCAACAACATCTATTACAGTAGTGAAAATGGTGTGATCGTAGGAAATCCTTTGAGTCCACTTTTAGCAGAGATTCTTATGAATAATATCGAACAGAAAATTCATACCCATCCACTCATTTCCAAATTTCTTTATTGGTATAGATATGTTGACGACATCTTAGTATGTTTCATTGGAACTACTCGTCACTTAGACTTATTTCTCAATTTCATTAATTCCATCCATTTGAACATTAAATTCACGATAGAAATTGAACAGAACGATTCCATTCATTTTTTGGACTTGAAAATCACTAAACGAAATAATAATCATGTTTTTTCGGTCTTTCGTAAACCAACACATACTGATACAATTATACATAACTACTCATTACATCCAATTCAACATAAAGTTGCAGCTTTAAACAGCATGGTACATCGGTTACTCAATTTACCTTTATCAGTAGAAGATTATAATAAAGAGTTAAATATCGTCAAACAGATAGCCATTAATAATTCATATAATCCGGATATGATAGATCTAATCATTCGTAAAAACTGTATCAGAAAGCAATAAATGAAGTATATCCTATTCATAAAGACTATAAAATATTCAACAGTTTAAAATTCTGCGGTTCTGCAAGTACAAATATTAAAACCTTTCTCGTCAAACAAAATCTTAATATAACTTTCAAAACTTCTAATAACTTAGGTAAACATATTTAAAATAATAAATCTCGTGTTGAAAACTCAAGTAAATCAGGAATCTATATATAAACTCAATTGCGGTTCTTGTGATAAAATTTATATCGGTAGGATCTATAGGAGTTTTGGCATAAGAACATCTGAACATAAACGTAGCTTCGATAAAAATAAATCTGATTCAAATTATTCAAACCACTTAATAAAAGAAAACTATTCATTCAATAAAAACTTTGACATATTACATATAAAATCAAAAAGTTTAAAATTAGATCTCCTAGAAGCATTAGAAATAAATAGATACAAACATTCGGACAAGCTTTTGAATGAGCAGGTAGATGTAAATTATTCACCCTACTTAACTTGTTTAATTAGTTTTATTACCTTCCATACTAACTGTACAATAGCTCGGTGTGGATTTTCCTGTTATTCATCCAACTTGTTCTACGATTTGTTTATTATACCATACTCTTCAATCTATTTGTCATTCTTGATAAAGCTGCTGTGTCAGCGAAACGTCGTCGAAATTTTTCAAATAAAGTGTAGATTAAAGTTAAACCTTGTGTTTTTTATCTCATTTGAATTTTTCAAATTACTATAAACGAAACAAAACCCACTCTTATGTATTATGTTGAAAAATGTCACAATAAACGACGCAATTGTCGGATGGAAGCAGCCAACAGTGAAAGTGCCAGAAGCGCAAAATTTAAAAGGCAATCTACGTGAGCTTCTAATACATAACCTCAAAATAAAAGTGTGACATTTCTTATGCTACTCGAAAATCATCACGTTATTCTCATCATAATTTTATTCGTCAATTTTTTTAGCCATATCTCTACCGGTTCATGGTAACGGTTTATAGTTTCCACCCCATTCGTGACTTGTATAATAAATGGAGGCTCTTGGCATATCCAATTATATTTTCTTGCCGTTAGAAATTGACGTTATGTACACGCACGCGAACACGAGGTCAACGCCATTTTTTATGCTTTATTCATTTGTGGTGTCTACAGGAATATATCGCTTTCAATAGCGTGCGATTCCTTTGCTAATAAAATAAGTATCTCATGTTAAATTCACTTACCGAAATTAGCTCAAGTAGATCATTGGCGACGCAGGGATGTATTAAGGAAATCTTCAATTAGGGAATACTTTTTAAATGAATGTTCATTGGCATTCTTATACAACTTTTAAGGCTTCGAATTGATATTTGTTGGACTCGATGGAAGTGATTAATATTTCTCATATCTTGACAATGCCATAATCTATATATAAAAATCAATTGTTGTTTGTTAGTCTCGCTGAAAGATACATACCATACAGAAAGAAATCAGAAAAAAAATACACACGCCAAAGAAAAATGGTACGAAGGAAAATGCGTAGAAATAGAAGAACTCCAAGCAATACATGATGACTTCAATCGCCATAAAAAGATTAAAGAACTCTTCTTCTTCACCGTGTAGAAGGCGTAGCGCCTGTTCAGTTCCGGTTTCCCTGCAGCAGTTCTTGTGAAGTTGATTGCCAACTGTCCGCCATCGTTTTGGTGGTCGTCCAACGGGTCTTCTTCCGTGTGGTATGTTGTTATTTACGATTTTGGCTATTCTATCTGTGGTCATTCTGTTTACATGCTGGTTCCATTCTCTTCTTATTTTTCTTACCCATCTTACAATATCGTCTGTTTCACATTTTCCCCTTATGTCGGTATTTCTTTGTCTGTCATTCAATGTGTAACCGGTTATAGTTCTTAGCGTTTTCATTTCTGTTGTTCTTGGTATCCTCTTTGTTACCGACGTTTCCGCTCTTGTTTCTGCCCCGTATGTCATAATTGGTCGCACACATGTTTTGTAGATTCTGGATTTGCATGGTATACTGAGGTGTTTATTTCTCCAAATTGGTTGTTTAAGATGTTCCGATACTGCAGCTGCTTTGTTCACTTGTCTCCTCACTTCATCTTCAAGGTATCCTGTGCTTGTTATTTTGCACCCTAAGTATTCGAATGACATGACTTGGTCTATAGTGGCGTTGTCTATTGTTAACTTGCAGCGCAGAGGTTCTTTAGCTATGGTCATGCATTTTGTCTTACTTGTTGAGATTCCACATTGAAAATTTTTGTGCGTTTGCTAAAGGCGTATAACATTCTTTGTAGGTCGTCCGTCTTCTGATTCTGCAATGAGTACGGCGTCATCGGCATAGCATAAGATGTTAATTTTGTAGGTTCCCATGCGGTATCCTAGTCCCAAGTTTTTAACGGTCTCTACAAGTTGGTCCATAACAGTATTAAATAGTAGAGGGCTAAGACTATCACCT
The DNA here is from genome assembly GCA_013387265.2 of Cryptolaemus montrouzieri. NCBI lineage: Eukaryota > Metazoa > Arthropoda > Insecta > Coleoptera > Coccinellidae > Cryptolaemus > Cryptolaemus montrouzieri. The sequence goes on along the minus strand of JABFTP020000103.1, from coordinate 9,907,312 downwards.
TGGCGGATGCCCGACGTTGTTCCGAAATGCTGCGTTAGGGTGTGGTTAAAGAAGTAGCGGGCATTAAAAGAACAAACAAACGCAATATTCTACTAGATAATTCCAGACACCAAAGGGAAACTAGAAAGATGGAAAGAGTACATTGAAAAATTGTTCGAAAAGTAGAGACAACAGGAAGCAATAGATGGAGAGACAGATAAGGATGAATGACGTTAAAACAGCTGAAAACAATAAAGCTCCAGGACCTGATGAAACACCAACAGAAATTATCAAATTAATTACAGAAGATCAAATTGGAGTACTGGTAGATCTGTACAACACTGTATATAACACCGGAATTATCCCTAGAGAATGGTTCAAATCCACATTTATTACACTGGCAAAAAAATCGAACGCTAAGGAATCCAAGGACGATCAGCCTAATGAGTCATACCCTTAAGATATTCCTCAAAATTATACATCGAAGAGTTTTTAGAAAGATTGAGCAAGATATTAGCGAAACACAATTTGGTTTCAGAAATGCAATGGGTACTAGTGAGGCGTTGTCTGCTTTCAATGTGTTGTCTCAAAGACTCATGGACGTCAATCAGCCAATATATCTAGCCTTTCTCGATTATAAGAAAGCTTTCGACAAAGTCCGGCATAATCATCTCATAAAACTTATGAGAGATAAAAACATTGACAGAAATAATATAAGATTAATAACATATCTCTATTTTAACCAGACTGTCTAAAGTTTCTGTGCAGAAGAGATAAAAATGAACGTGGAGTAAGGCAAGGATGCGTGCTTTCAACATTACTCTTTAATTCAAAAGATATAGTTCAAAAAGCACTGCAAAATCAAAAAACAACGGGAGTTAATGGGAAGGTTATAAACAACATTAGATACGCGGATGACACAGTATTAATAGCAGAAACTCTGGAGGAACTACAAAGGCTAATAGATCTAGTAGTACAGATCAGCGAAGAAAGGGGGCTCACACTTAACACCAAAAAGACTAAATTTATGACAATCACAAAACACCAATAACAGCGAGAAACATTATGGATCAAAGGGGAGCCAGTGGAGAAAGTCTGCAAATACAAGTACTTGGGAACAATTGTAAATGAAAATAATGATTATTCACAAGAAATAAGATCAAGAATCGGAAAGGTTAGAACAGTGTTTAATGAAATGAGGAATGCATTAACCAGAACAGATCTTGGTCTACATCTTAAAATCAGAATGCTTAAATGCTACGTATTTCTAGTACTATTATATGGAATGGGGAAATATTGGAAGCCTGGAAGTGCAACACTGACCGGCTGGAAGCATTCGAGATGTGGGCATATCGAAGAATCCTCAGAATACACTGGGTGAGCAGAACAACGAACAGGGAGGTATTGAGAAGAATGGGAAACGAGAAAGAAATAATCAACACAATTAAAATCAGAAAGTTGCAATATCTGGGTCACTAGATGAGAGGGGAAAGATATACACTGTTGAAAACTATTATACAGGGTAAAAGAAGTACAGGAAGAAGACGAATCTCCTGGTTGAACAACCTAAGACAGTGGTACAACAGTATCTGTTGATTTGTTCAGATCCGCAACTTTGAAGATAAAAATCGCCATGATGATAACCAACTTCTTGAAGGAGACGACACGTTAAAAACTACATATTCGTTCTCAAAAGCATTTGAATTTGGCAGGCTTTTACTTGGTAGAATTCCATTATTAATTTATCTATTAGAAAAAGAATAAAAACTTAATTTACATACAAAACATACTAAAACTAATTTTGAACAGTTAGGTGTTAACTCCGAATTCATTCTCAAAAACTCCAAAGATAATATTTTAGCCAATCAGCAAAAATCATCAGACTTTCCGAAAATTATCACCTCATTGCAATGCCGATTATAAAATAATAAAAACAATTCGTGAAAATACTACCAAGAACGATTTATTCTATCTAAAGCAGATAAAGGTAACACCGTCAAAGAGATTAGTAAAACCGATTATTTTTCAAGAACTGAAGAATTCTTAACAGCCGGAAACTATATAACACCAACCAAGGATCCTACTGCTAAATTTCAGAAAGCGGTTGAAAATGTAATGTCGACAGCAAAGTCAATAATTACAGACCACGAAAAAAATAAATTCATTAACTCCAATCCACAATCCCCCGAATTATATTCGTTGATAAAACTTCATAAACCTAATTACCTTATTAGACCTGTTGTTTCTTATGGAACGGCATTTCTTTCGAACTTTCAAATTTCCTAAACGACTTGCTAATGAAATATTGCATTTTTAAATCTGAATTTTTGGTCAAAAATTCATAAGAACTAATTGCCAATATCAAAGGTACCATTATACCATCTAATTCCAATCTCATTTCTCTCGACGTTAAAAATCTATTTCCCAACATTCCACCGAAAGATACGTACTCCTTAGTTGAAGAATTATTTGAAAAGACTCATGTCAATACGATCTCTAAATCAGATATTCTTTCATTATTACAAATTTGTTTAGATCAAAATTATTTCCATTTCAATAACAAATATTAAACTAGTGAAGACGGCTTGATTATGGGCAATCCGTGAAGTCCTTTGTTAGCAGAAATATTCATGAATTATTTAGAGAAATTAATTCATAATCATCCACTTGATAAATATTGCTTATACTGGTATCGCTATGTAGACGATATCATTATTTGCTTCACAGGAACAGATAGACAGTTGAAAATTTTCGAGAATCAAATAAATTCATTACATTCGAAAATTGAATTCACACCCGAAATAGAAAGCAATAATTCAATAAATTTCTTAGAAGTAACAATTTCGAATGAAAATGGAAAACATGTTTTCGCAATTTACCATAAGCACATACAGATATTATAATACATAACTCGTCGTGTCATCCGTATCAGCAGAAAATCAGTCAGTATAAATTATTTATAGATTTAACATTCCGTTATCATCAGAAAATTGCAACAAAGAATTAGATTTAATTCAACAAATAGCTGAAAATAATGGTTAGAATCCCATAATAATGAATAATATTTCAAATAAAAACAAAGTAGAATCGCATTGAATGAAGTTTACCCTGTCGATAAATTGAAACAAAAATTCAACACCTTAACCTACGTTGGCATTACAAGTGAGAAACTGAAATCATTCTTGAGTAGAAATAGTTTCAACATAGCTTTCCAAATATATAAAAATAAAAAACCTAATCAGATAAAAATAATAAATCAGGTGTTTATAGATTGAACTGACTGTAATAATTTCTATATTGGTAGAACACATAAAATTTTAATATTAGAATATCGGATCATAGACGCAATTTTTCAAATAAAAAATCAGATTCAAATTTCGCGAACCATCTCCTAGAAAATAGTGACTCTTTCGACCCACAGTTTCAAATTTTGCATACAAATAACAAATATAGGCAAGTAGATCTTTGAGAAACTTTAGAAATAAACAAACACAAACATACAGGTAGACTCATCTGAACAAGTCGATTTGAGTCCTTCACCTCTATTGTGTCCTTTAAGAGAGCAATCTTTTCCTCAATTTTATTGGATATACCTGTCATCAATAACCACGTGAGAATGGGCAACCCAATAAGCTTTTAATTACTTAAGATTGCAGGATTGCAATTTCAGTCTCTCGACCATCTTCAGCTGGCAAAGAGTATTGAACTAAAGTTGAGAATACATACATATATAACTAGGTAGATACAAAATTAATGACGTCAAACAAAAGGTACTAAACTAGAAAGCAGGTATCATAATCTCTTAAAGGTTGTATTTTGTTGATACGGCATTGAATAATCTCGACAATATTCTACGGGGAGATTATTAAATAGTATTAAATAGTTTTTCGTTTGGTTACAGGAAACATCAAGACCCTCGCTGCTTTGGATATTGAAACAAAAACTCATTATTGGCTGACAGTTTTCGCCCAAGATCGTGGAGTGATTCCATTGTTTTCCAGCGTTGAGGTAAGTTGATCTATATATTCCAATGTATTTAAATAAATCAATGGTTTTATTCTGATGATCAGAGGTTCTTTTCATTACATCAAAGGCCTTTTGAATATTTCGGTGATCTATGTCACCTGCCAAAGTCAATGTTTTTCTGAAGTCGAGTATCGATACGTATTGACTTCAGTAGGCAAGAAAGAGACATTGGAATAATACTGGAGATATCAAATAATCTATATTGGGGACTTTGTGATTTCATCTACTCAGCATCAGAAACTGAAGATACGATAGCTATGGTATTGCTAAACTAAATGTCAGATAATGGAACAAGACACAACTTTTCATTATTATCCAGACATATCGAAAGCCCATCCATTTCTGTGACAGCAAAACAAAATCATATTCAAACGTTTGATCTATTCTAGTAAGAAACTAATTCGTATGCGCATACGAGTAAGAAACGAACATACGAACATGAAGAACTGGATAGGAGCGAACCAAACACAGTAGAAACATTATTCTCGATTTCAGATACGAAGTGTACCTACATTCCCTAGTATTTACTTATTCTTTTCAAATTGTGTATCAAAATTAAGCTCTTTACCTCTGAAATTCTCGAAAGTGAATTCAAATGAATTAATAGCGAAAATACTCTGAACAACTGAACAGTGTTTGAGGAAATTTGGTACTTAAAAAATTTGCTGATTTTGTCTCAAATCTCCGTCCAGTTTCAGTTGGAATTATATGAGGCTTAGATAACGAGGCATAAAAATTCGTATTCGAGATATTAGCGAAGCAAGAAATATGGGTAACCTCATTTTTGGAAGAACCACTCTTGAGTATGAGCGTTGGTAAGACTTGTCATTTCAAAAGTTCGTGACATAAAAATGTGTATTCAATATATTGAGCACAGAGATGAAGAATCATCTAGCAGAGTTCAAAGTAGAGGCTGAATTATTGTGTTATGTGTACTCAAGTGTTGACAACGAGTTTTTTTCTTCGATGTAGTAGTTGCGGCAATTTAATTTTGGAATCCCTATCAACACTACATCATTCGAAATTATCGACCATTTTTGGGGTTGTTTGAGGTGAAAACAAATAGGAAGGATAAAATATACAAATAAATTTATTACCTATTAGAAAAATGCGTACACACATTTTGAGACCATGAATTTAGAAACAAGACCCGCTCACTCAGCTCGTTCTTTTGGGTCACAAGATTAAAAAAATTTTTGCTATAGAATAATCCGTGAGACAAAAACCTCATTTTCAAATATCTTTTTGCAATGACCAGAATTAAAACTGATTTATGAGGTCTTTTCTCTAGAGAAACATTTACACATTTTAAATTATGAGAAATCTTACCCTGTTGATAATTTCTGTAGGAGTCAATTATCATTTTCATCTTCAAATCATCTTGTTTCTTAAAACCATTAGTATATATACTGAACAGCAAAGACACTTCGGGATGCATTCTTAAGTCCACCTCTGTTAACCATTTTTGTGAATTTTCGGAGATATTCAATACTGCAATAATCGTGATCTGATACATAATCGAAAAAAGCTTCTGCTTAGCTGGAAAAAGAATTTCCCCAATAATCTTTGCTACATATTCTGAGATATATATATATATATATATATATATATATATATATATATATATATATATATATATATATATATATATATATATATATATATATATTTTTTTTTTTTTTGAGATATTCTGAATTATATGAGACTTAGATGACGAGACATGAAAATTCGTATTCTAGATTTTACGAAGCAAGAAATATGGGTAACCCCATTTTTGGAAGAACCATATTATTTTTGAGATATTGTGCCTGGGTATTTGTATTTATTAAATCCAAATTCAGATCAGAGTGTTTCAGGTTCAACACTAGCTGGTAGTTCCTTATCGAAAAGAGAACTCTTTCTTCTAATCCATTTGTAATCAAAAATCGAATCCATTAGATCATCATCCAGTGCAATATAATTTGTAGATGATGGCCGATATCATTTCTCAAAATCAATTGCTTTATTGCAGATTTGAATGAAATTTGATAAGGATTATTATTACAACCCATCGACGTCTCATTTTAGCAAATAACAATTCAAGATGATATTGAGAAAATCTGTAACTATGCAGATATTTGAATGGATCAGCTTATAAGCAACTAATAATATAGTCTTTATTACATTACATAAACCAACAATAAACGTTTTTCGTCTTGACTGAAACATTGGCTAATCCTCAAATTTCAATCTGAACAAATAACAAATGTTTTGTAGAAACATTCAGACTGTTCTGAAGGAAACCAATGTCTTTCGGATATATTGGCTTCTTGAAACCTTTCCCAAAGGGACTATCTCCTCACAGTCTTCAAAGTCAGAGCTACCCTCTTTCTTAGATGTTCTGAAGCATCAGCAACAGACGACATCAAAGTTTGAACTACAACTTTTACGATCATTCTTCTCCCATTGTTCGTAACCCAGTTTATTAGCAAATTTGAAAGTTAAGTCTCTTTGTAAAGTGTAAAGCAAGAAACGGGCATTTTTTTGGTTCCAGAGAAAAATTGCACAAAGTAATTATATGCAAGTTAATTGTCTATTGTTACACAAATTATCCAAAAAAACGACTCTTGAAAAGTCAGTGTTAACAGTTGAAAAGTAAATTTGAAATAGTTCACAAACAGTATTGAATATCAATCAACTTTGCCCAAACTGCAAATGACCGTCACCCCCCACCACTTGCTTCACTTTCTATAGAAGTTAGTAATCCAGCGTGTATAGATATAACATCCTTTGATCTATCATTTAACATAACCTAAAATCTACATTACCTTTACAAACTTCATAAACTCGATTTTGTTCCATAAAAACATCTGCAGATAAGTAGAGGTATTTTGGCTCCAGACATTGATTTGAAATGTCCAAGCAATCTTTAACAAAATGGATTGGAAACATCTACTTTATATATTAATAATCAATTAATCTTTATATTCCATATTACAGTCAACAAAACATACACTTCAATTGTCTATCATCTTTTCTAATTGATATTACAACTACGAATTGAAATCATATCTTACAGCACTGAAATTTCTACTATGGGTAGCATTCCACAGAAATAAAATGCTTCTGTGGTTAACCATAACAACAACATATATCATAATGTTCTGTGTTTTCCGATGTGACGTATCATGTATATTTCAGAAATCTACGAATAAAATGCTGCTCTGGTTAACCATAACAACAACATATATCATAATGTTCTGTGTTTTCCGATGTGACGTATCATATTTCAGAAATCTACGAATTGAAATCATATTTCGTTATGTCTTCTAGTAGAGCCAAATCAAAATTTCAAATGAATCATATCGAAATTCTGACAGCACTGAAATCTGTAGTATGGCAGACAGTCCACAGAAATAAAATAGTGATGTAGTTATCTATGACACTAGCATATATCACAATGTTCTGTGTTCTCAGATTTGACATAACATGTATATTTCCTACGTTGCTATCTGTTCGTTTCGATAAATTCCGAATGAGATACAACAAATACACAAATTCTAAATACTCAACAAATGTATGGGTAGAGATTTTCAAGAAATGTCATGTTTTGAAGCCGATACTCTGCATTGTTCCGTAGTGAATAGAACGTGGATGGTTTTATGTTCATATCATAGAAGTTTAGGAATAAATTCGCATGGGAAAATGAATACATTCATCGTAACAAAAGGTAACCTAGTTTTAAAACTCGTTGTAGGAGGATTGTTGAAGTATAGTTTAATTTGATATGACAAAGCATGTTCCTGTTTTTAAACGAGTTAAACAAAATATGAGTTTGGGAGACCGGGACAATTTATGACTTGTGAAAGATTTGGAGTTGCAGAATCACGAATAGAACTTCTATTTTAAAATTATTAACAATAATAATAATGGAATTCTTCACGACACTCATCCAGAAAATACTTTTCAATGTTCTTGGTTATTTTATTATTATCTCAGATTCCGAAACATTCGACTCGCCCATCGATCAGAATAAATATGGCGGGCATATCCGTCCAATCTTGTTGATGTGGAAGCAAAAATATACCGTTTGCATGAAACAGGCAAAGACTCTCGAACTGAGAGGTTGAACTTTGCTTTCCTTTCTTTGAAATTTAGATATTCATGTTTTCGCCCGTCTGTTGGAGAATATAAAGTTATGTCAATCCAATTTCAACCCGACCTAGCAAATGAGCAAGCAATTCTTTGCTCGAGGCTGAGCGGATGTTTTTTAGTGACGTCTCTGGAAGAAATCGAATCGATCAAGCAGCCTTTTATTTCGTTCAAAAGGACACTTGAACTACCGATAACAATACTGATGGGTGGGTTTTTCGGAGTTTGAAATATATCATAGCCAATAGACGAGAAAGTTTCAGTGCCTGCAAGTTTATGAGAATGCAATAATATGAGGTAAGTTCCAAAGAAAACTACTTTGAAATAGTTGCTTCAAGATGTGCCACTTATCTATACGTGGCGATAGATACCTACTCGCTCCTAGAGAAAATATTACACCATTTGGTGCACTGGAAACGGAGAATTGCATCTTAAGCTTTTTATGTGTTATCTGTCTGTAAAGAGTTCGGCTGCAAGGACTGTTCGATACTAAAGTATACTCTCCGAAATACGGGGGTCGATCCAGAAATAATGCTCCCAAAAAGCCCAAACGCACGGGAAGTTGTGAAACGTCCGAGATGATAGTTCTTATTGCACGCCAAAGGACCTCCATACATGTATATTCGTCGGTAGTTGACAAAAGAGTATGATAAGAAGTGTATGTCCGTTCAACACTTCTGGTGTTTCTACAGAGCGTTAAATGCCGATGTAACGAGGTACAGGTACACAACTTTTCAGAATCATCTCAAGATGATTCCATACGTGCCTAATCAGATCCTGATTTGGGTGATTTTCTGGTGGTTATCACAAAATTGCTATATCAACTCGATTAGGTTAGGTTAGACGACCATTTTCTTGCATAAGAAAGGCATTGTTTCTCGTTAAATTTCCGAAGGTCGTGAAATATCTCAAGATAGTGATTGCCGAATGAAATCTTCGAAAATAAGTTTCAAGAAACCGACTTATCTCTCCTGAACTTCGCCTTGCTGACTCACGAGCAACAGGATATTTGAGAGTGATCTTCGATTCATCTGAAAAAGGAAGCTGCTTCCTATGATCCGCATCCCAATTCTGATGATTTTTAGTAAAACATTACCTGACAACTCTGATCTCTCTAGTAAATACGGAAGCACCGACTATTTCCTACGGTTTAATTAAACTTAACCATCTTTTGTCAATTTCAAAATATCGTAGAATTAATGACCTGCCCTTTTTTCGAAGCATACTGTTTAAAAAACAGTTGATAGTGCATCGTTTTCGACCCCACCACGACCGTATACAATATATTCCTACTTAATTCAAGGATTTGGTGATCTGCAAATCTAAAAGGACTATTGAGCTATTGAAATGTGGTACGTGTTAAGGCTTTAGGAATATTTTTCCTATGCATTAAAAAATTAAGATGTGCTTTGTGCTATGAAAATGTTGCGGACTAAATCACTAGATAATTGGTTGACATCCACATATTTCGTCTAATAATATCGTTCAACTCATATTCACTCAAATTCCCTTGTCAATTCCGTTTTACTGTTACTTTTCCAAAATTGCAACCCTTTCCAAATCAGGACTGCGTGAAAGTATTCAAAATAGATGCCAAACAATCAAATCTGCAATTCTTTGATGTCGTACACTGCTGCATATGTTGACGCTGGCCAGGCAATCATCATTTGGATGTAGGAAAACCTAAAATGAGTCCCTTGAAGAAAGCAATAGTGAAAGATATGCTGATTTGTTTTTACGATTATAAGGGAGTTATCCACAAAGAATTTGCTCCACATGATCAGACAGTCATAATAAACTTTCAGTTGGGCGGCATAAAGCAATAACTGTCCAGAATTCGTCGTATTCGGCAAAAATATAGAGAAAACGGCAGTTGGACACTTTTGCACAATAATGCATCATCACATCGTTCAAAAAGTGTAACTGAATCAAATTGTTGCCTTGCAACATTCACCATATTCATCTGGTGTTACTCCGTGCAACACTAAACGGAAGCGGCGCGATTCGATTGGGGCCATTGAAAGTGCAGTGACCGACGCACTAAAGACCTTTGCAAAAAAGAAGATAGAGAAGTCGTTTGAAAACCTGTTGGCGCGTGAAAGGTAGTGTATCAATGCAGAAGGCGAATGAATTAATCCATAAAAAATATTTGTTTCAAAATTAATACTGGTTCTTTCTATTTTCATTAGATTTGGAATGGATTTCTCAACGAAATTTCAGCCATAACAACTTGCAGTTGTTATGGAACATTTGTTTGAGTGAGTTGATGTGGATGGTTTTGTGGAAATGGACAAAATCAATTGTCAAGTTGTCATTCATTATTTGATTTCGAAAGGCAATATGCCTATACAGATTAAAGCATCATCATTTGCCACAGTGGAATTTTGTTTTTTTTTTGTTATGCGCGCTTTGCAGGAATATGCGAACCTGTTATACCACATGAGTAGGCGCCTGGAAAGAATTGAGGTGTCTGTTTAATCTCTTCGTGAAGAGGGCTAAATTGTAGGTTGTTGGGAAGATGTTGGACGGAAGCGAGTTTCACAGATCACCGGCCCTGTAAACGATGGAATTCTTATAGAGAGGGGTTCGAGGGGTCGTTAAGTGAACCGCCATATGACGAGAACTTCTTGCCAGCCTAGTGTTGAGGCGACACATGAGTTTTCCCCGAACAAGGTCTTTCAGCTCCTTGGAGCATCTTCCGTGAAACTATCTGTAGAACAGAGAAAGATCAACAACTTGTCTTCTGAGAGCCAGCAGTTGGAGATCGCGGGTGATCTCCGGGTGGTTAAAGAGGCGCACAGCCCGTTTTTGCACACTATCCAACATCCGCAACAAATTTTTGGAAGCAGAACCCCATGCATAGGAACAATATTCGAAAGCAGGTCAAATATGCGCCTTATCTAGAGCAACAGCTGAGATGACGTGAAGTATCGCTTGGCTCTGAAAAGAAAACTAAGTTTAGCTGATGGCGACTTAGCTTGGAGTTGGCCGTTATTCCGAGATGGTTCATCGAATCTTTGGATGCAATTTGTTTGCCTTGCAGTATTAGAGGAGGTTCTCCACCGGAAACCTTTCCATAAAACGTAGTTGCTTGCGTCTTGCTCGCGTTGAAGCTCACCAGGTTCAACTAACCCCACTCAGATATCCTCTGTAAGTCAGAGTTTAAGTTACTAATTCGTTGACATATCATACGATGAGATTCCGCAGCAGCAATCGGCTGCAGACTACTGAGAGACGAAGCCAGGGTACAATCGTCTGCAAAACCGAAGATCTTGTTCTCTGTAGATGACAGAAGATCGTTTATCTGCAACAGAAACAAGGTTCTTTACCTGCGAAAACCATACTGACGGTCGTAAATAATTCCCTGCAACTCAAGGTATTTGATGAGTTCATCATTTATGACTCTCTCCATCACTTTGGACATAATGGGAAGAAGTGCAACAGGGCGGTAGTTTTGGGGCACGAACTCCTTTCCTTCCTTTGGAATTAGTTGAATTCTCGCTCTTTTCCAGCTGCTCGGAGTCTGGCTTTCATTAGAAATCTGAAACAGCCGGTTAAGAATGGGTACCAGTTCGGGAGCATACTTTCTCAAGACGATTGGCAGTATTTCGTCATGACCAACTGCTTTCTTGCAGTTCAACTGCTCCAGAGCCTGCCTCACAGTGAGGACTCTGACCTTGATTCTGCCATGGAAGAATTTGTAGGTGGAATGTTCGGTGGTATTGCGTTAGATGAATCCAGCACAGAATTGTTTGAGAACAAGAGAGCAAAGAGATCGCCTTTATCTTTCGGAGATGATGCTACACTTCCGTCTTCTCTAATCAGAGGCAGAAACGAAGATTTGCAGGGTACCTAAATTTTAACGTGACTGTGAGAGCTTTGGAGACGATGAAATTTTGGGACGTCCAAAAATAGCAACTACCGACGATAACAACGCCAAAGTTCACCAACTGGTGCTAGATGACCGCTGAATTGAAGTGAGAAGGATAGAAGAGGTCATGAAGATGTCAAAAGAACGTGTTTGTCACATATCAAATTAACATGAATACAAGAGAAAGCTGTCTGCGCTTTGGTTGCATCGTTTGCTCACGTTAGAGCAAATATCTGTTCAAATTAAGATTTCCAATACTCTGTTGCCGCAATTTGGGCGTAATAAATCCAAGAATTGGCGCCGATTGATTACTGTAGGTGATATTTGGATACACCATTATACGCCAGAAACAAGAATTCAACCAATACGTATGCAAATAAGCAAAATCGGCTGGCTAAACGATGGCGAAAATTTTTTGGGATAGTCATGGAAGTTATTTTGATCGACTATCTTCAAAAAAGGAAAACAATCACAGCAGCATACTTCACATCATTACTCGACGAGCTGAAAGAAGAAATAGCAGAGAAACGGCCACATTTACAGAAAGAGACAATTCTGTTTCACCAAGAAAACACACTGTTGAGAATCAACGAATTACGATTTGAACTGCTTGACCATCCATCTTACCAGATCCCCAAGCGGCTTCTTTCTGTTCCCTCATCTGAAAATTTCGCTCGGAGGACGGATATTTTCGTCAAATCAAGGAAGAGTCACCTTCGTGGACCACTATTGCAGAGAAAACCACTGAGTACTATTTCGACGACTTACAGAGATGCGAACATCGCTAAACTGTGTGGAGTTATAAGGACACTAGGTTGAAAAATGAAGAAAAAATGTCTTGTATCTTCGTTAGGTTAAAAACTTCTCAGAACACCCTCGTAGAAAAGGAACATATACAGACTCAACAAACCAAAGGGATTGTTTTAACCACATTACACATAAATTAGCATTAAAATTAGAAAAATTGCATCAAATAATAATATTCTAATTTCTTCATTCAACACAAAGAACAAAAACAAATTCCTCAATTTCTATATTCGATTATGAAAAACCAGAATATGAATACGCATGTCTAACATAAATTCGTCTCCTCTTTAATAACATCAGCAATTATCTCTACAAATTTTAATTTTAATTAAAACAGTCTGAAATATACAGAATTGAATGCAATGAATGACAACCAACTCGTAGGGCAAATAGGTTGAGATTTTGATCTAGATTCATAAAACATCTCTCTTCAGATAACAAATCCGTAGTTTAAGAACATATTGAACAAAAGACAATTCAAAAATTCTTCAACAAATGCAACAAAAGGATGACTATGAATCTGTTGGAAAGTTCGAACCTTAACAAAATTTGTGAAAACTCAAATTTCAGCTATTTCAATAGTTAACTATAATCTAATCACTTCCCACAACTCAACAGTTAAGATAGGTGTAGTTAGCACATTCTTTCTCGTAGCTGTTAGCTTTAAACACTCAAAAATGACGTAACTGTCGAAACTGGTCGTCTGTATTAACAATAAACATTGTGGAAATCAGACGAAAGTATTTCATTTCATTTATATTGAAATGAATATCCATAAGATCAATCAATCGGCAATATTTTTACTTATATCTCGTTTTGTTAAAATTTCTGAAGATGTCCCAGCATTATTGCTCCTAACCTCATCCATCAGTATACTTCGTTTCCTATCCCTTTTAATACCGTGCAGTCTTTCAATATTGGACTATTAAATGAATAGAACATGTAATTTTTGACGTTCAAACCTTATTTACTTTCATCATCCAGCTTTCCAATCGAAACACCCGATACACTTGAATCTTCCAAGATGGAACGATCTAAACATGTTCTTGCCAACAATTTGTATCAGTCATTTCTAAAGAAATCCTCAATAATTTATTGAGAATTCCCATAAATCATCTGCATAAGACGCCAGTCCCGAATATAATCTTAGCATGAGGGAAGAGGAGAGAAATACGTTTATTGATTGATTACACTTACCAAGGTTTCCGAAATACATTCAAGAATGTTAAGGTAGGAAGATATCAAGATCTAAACAATTCCTTCAAATTGTTTCATATTTTTCTTCAACCTGGTCCAAGAATGTTTTCGGAAGGATTACTCTTTTCAAATGAATGGAATGAGATAATTAAGGTTTTTTTTAGTCAAAGGAAAAACTAATTTCAATTCGGTGGTCATTCGATCTATAATGACAACGCCACTACCAATTTTTTATTGCTGAATCATGATTTTCCCCTAGCAGTGAAGTTGAAGCTACAGACAACTGTATTTCATCTTATTCTTATCGATTAAACTGTTGATTCGTTAAAATTGAATCAGCGTGATATGGATGCAAATAACTCTCCAAGGTGTGAACAATCAAACATCAATATTTTCACTTCAAGGGGTAACGTTGATTTTTTCATATCGAAAATAGTTTCTCAATTTTTTTAGGCGACATTATATATTAGGAAGACGTGGGCGTAAGCCTTAGTGAATTGAGTATACGATTTGAGAGCTCTTTATCAAAGTATATAAAACAGTGGTATTTTGTTGCTCAAAAACGTTCAAAAGTTCAGAAGTGAAGTAATAAACTGCGAGTACAACTATTGAATCGATAAAAGTGGATAGTTTCGTCAACATAGATCAATTTCACTCTTAAATTGTTTTTTCAAATACTCCTTCAACCACTTCAAACGATAAATTCCATCTGTGTTTTGTTTTGACTGAGCGATAAGGAGTTTTGCACCTTCTATTGCCGATCCGATTTAATATTAAAGGTAGCATACACCTCGAAGATTAACTACGAATTTCTGGAAATAATATATTAAATTAGCTATGGGCGACTTCAGCGAAGCACAGAAAAAATATTTGAAATCATTACTATCAGACTTCAATTCCATAATGAACGAAAAAATTGAGTTACTGGAGACTAATATAGATGTAAAGAAAGACAGGGTATAATTCGAAGAGAGGCTCAAAATATATGAAGACAAAATAATTAAATTGGAAAGTCGAAATGAACAACTTCGTAAAGAATTAAATATAGTTGCTAAAAAAGAAAAGAAAAATAACATTATATCATTCATCAAGTAACGACCTTTTCAATTAAATTAAGCATGAATTGTATTGTTGCAACCTTGACAGCGTCATCAGCTTCCTGAAGGCAATTTGTATTTTCGGCAAGTTTCACATTTATATACTTCGCTTATTCTAGAAACGAATCGGCAGTTTCTGTGAGCATAAATCTTCATCCATGTATGATTCAAATTCTTTTTCTTATCTTTTTTCAATGGAATAGATATTGGAGATATATAGTTTGTCATGGCATACACAGTGCGTGCGCAAGTGATTATTTTTCAGTGTTCTTCCCTATATGCCTCATGTGTTGAGGACTATCTATAGCGGCTAGCATGGTTAAGTGTTTTTGCACCCTTCGACTGGTTTTGTGGAGCTAATCGAAACAGAATTTACGATCATCTGAGAACTATGTCACTCGTAAAAGACCTCAAGCGGTCCCCAATAGACTCCTCGAATTCTGGAAATTATTGGACTAAAGTTCCGTGTTGTCGTTGCAACAAATCAGTAAAAAGGCTGCTAGAAATTCGATGGTAAAAATAAATTTGCATGTGATTTTCAAAGGTTTCACTTGATCCATTCGCGTTCTCTTCGGAAATGACCTTGATAACCATTCTGACCAAGAAGTATCTAATCAATGCAGAATTCCTGATCTGCGACACCAACAACTCCGCTCATTCCTAAGCATTTGGATACAAAATTCTATATATTCACCGAGGGCGATGTGATGCCTTAGTGACAAGATCCCCAAATCGATCGCATCGAAATGAGGATGTCGCAATCGTGTTCATCGACCCAAAAAATTCCGACTAGACATTTTCAGTCCATTCCAGTCATCGCGCATGAATTTATTCCGTTCCGATAGTGCATGCAGAATATGCATTTTGCTGCATAAAATGCATCCGAACGTCTGGTCAAAAATCTTAAAAGGGCCTGTTTTCTATTAACTTCCCGAAGCGAATGTGAATGTGGAAACCGCATTCAAATTCAACTATACCTTCGAATTTCCTAAGTTTAGTGCTTCGTTGCGGAACTAGTTTTCGAATAATAGAATTACGAATATCATCTTTGCAATTGTGTATACATAACATTGAATGTTTATTTGATATTGAATATATATATATATATATATATATATATATATATATATATATATATATATATATATATAGTATATATATATGGTCAAAAATCAAAGGGCCTGTTTTCTATTAACTTCCCGAAGCGAATGTGAATGTGGAAACCGCATTCAAATTCAACTATACCTTCGAATTTCCTAAGTTTAGTGCTTCGTTGCGGAACTAGTTTTCGAATAATAGAATTACGAATATCATCTTTGCAATTGTGTATACATAACATTGAATGTTTATTTGATATTGAATATATATATATATATATATATATATATATATATATATATATATATATATATATATATATATATATATATATATATGCAAACCGTCTATACACCTCCGATTTGCATAACATTACTAACCAACTCGCCTCGAAAACCGAAGGCGAATGCGAAAATCCGGAGGCCAAGGCCAAATAGTATCCCAATGTATATCATCACGGTAGAGTTCAATACAATGCTAGTATGCTAGGGTCTCACATCGAGGTTTTAGCTCGGAGGCATGGTTTGCCTCATCTTTAGATATACTATGGTGTTCAGCGAACTTTCGATGAGGGCGCCACCGTCATATACGCATATACAGCAAAATATCCTTTTGGCCTCCATACTTTTTTTGGCAAAAAGGAGAAAAATCTTCGAGAAGATGCATCCGGGAACGGGGCCTATGTCGGATTTTTTCCGACCAAAAACCTCCTCTTGGAGTTTCAGCTCGTAGGATACAGCCTCCATGTAATGAGAGAAATGGCAGAAGATGGGAGAGATTGACATCAAGCAAATGCGCTTTCGCAACCAAGGGCAACGCCTAAGGTACATATCTATTCTTAATTCTTCACAAACAATTGCTCTCACGTTTTATGACTAGGAACAGAAAAATCTTCGAAAACGTGCAACCTGTCTTCAGATCTCCATCCCATAGGCTAAAGTTTCCCTGTTGGAAGAATTTGATTGAAGTTTCTTAGGAATATTAAACTCAATATACTGTCATACTACAAAGTGATGTAGAGGAAGATATCTTAAAGATTTTTTATCTTGATACAAACTTCCTGACCCGAGAAGAAATGAAGATAATGACTGAAGCATTGCAAAGAACCATAGTAAAAAATTTTAGATATTTTGTCATAGCAAACATGTGGGTTATATTTTTCTGTCCAATTATGGCAGTAATAATAGTATATTATGCATTACAAATAAAGAAGGACCAGCTGGGAACTCAGATGAGTCTTATAAACACCCTCGGATTGGTACTTCACCCTCGTAAGAGTATTCCAGTGAGATATCAAGGATTTTTTTCATGATTAGGATAAGAAAAATGTTCTAAGAGATGCAACCTGTGTACAGGGTTCCAGACCGCAGGCTATAGCCTCCATACTGGAAGTATTGGCGCTAGAAGGGAAAATCTAACCTAACCTACTTTCACTGAGATTAGGCTTGAAAACTCAGAAAAAGATCCCGGTTGAGAGATGAATCTTGAAGTGTTTTGTCTTAGTGTGAACTTCCTGATGATTGCGAAAAAAGGATTGGGTGGAATTTGAGATATAACAAAGAATCAGAGCGGCAAATTTGAGATATTTCGCTACAAAAAACATCTGGCTTATATTTTCCTATCTAATTGTAGCAATAAGCATAGTATATAATGCATTACAAATAAAGAAGAGATAGCAGAGCACAGCCGACCGTTTCTTCTGTCTTTTTAATGAAAACTGTCCCCCCATTACCCACGTCTATACCTTACCCTAATACAAGTAACTGTATATTCCAGAATTGTCTGATTTTGAAAATTTAATTCTATTTTAATTTCAAAAGTGACACGTCTTTCCTTTCGAACGCTCAAATGCGAATCGAACTGAAATCAGGAAACTAGAGGATTCCACTTGTCTTGAAATGAACGCTGACGCAAACGAATGATGGTTACCACATCCCACTACTCACAGAAGTTCTGAAGAAGTATTTGGTAACATCGCAGGAGGCATATGCGAATATGATGTTTTGATCGAATATAAATATATATATATATATATATATATATATATATATATATATATATATATATATAGATATATAGATATATAGATATATAGATATATAGATATATAGATATATAGATATATAGATATATAGATATATAGATATATAGATATATAGATATATAGATATATAGATATATAGATATATAGATATATAGATATATAGATATATAGATATATAGATATATAGATATATAGATATATAGATATATAGATATATAGATATATAGATATATAGATATATAGATATATAGATATATAGATATATAGATATATAGATATATAGATATATAGATATATAGATATATAGATATATAGATATATAGATATATAGATATATAGATATATAGATATATAGATATATAGATATATAGATATAGATATATAGATATATAGATATATAGATATATAGATATATAGATATATAGATATATAGATATATAGATATATAGATATATAGATATATAGATATATAGATATATAGATATATAGATATATAGATATATAGATATATAGATATATAGATATATAGATATATAGATATATAGATATATAGATATATAGATATATAGATATATAGATATATAGATATATAGATATATAGATATATAGATATATAGATATATAGATATATAGATATATAGATATATAGATATATAGATATATAGATATATAGATATATAGATATATAGATATATAGATATATAGATATATAGATATATAGATATATAGATATATAGATATATAGATATATAGAAGCAAAATTTTTGATTATTGTTTAATAATGTGTATGTGTGCATTCCTTAAAATTATTTTCGTACATACAGGGTGTTCAATTTTTGCTCCAGGGACAAACATAGATGATTTTTAAATAGCACGCCCTGTATTTTTCATCATATTCTGATTACAATTTGAATGCTCTCTTCAACGATATCTGTTTTGTGCCCAAACAACTATCGGTAGATTTTAAATTAATTGGAATATCGATAATCTCGGGAATTTGGAAGTTTTTTCAAAAGTTCCCAAATGCCTCATTTCGCATAACTTGCGCATGATATTTTTCTCGAATGAAAAAGTTGTACCTTATTATCAAATGAAAAAAACATTCATACCGAGTGTTCCTAGTAACCCGGCGAAAATGAAATTTTTCAAACATGAAGAACTTTGTTTTTTCAAATATAACACCCTGTATCTTTTTCGCGTGTTTCGTTCCCACTCGAATAAGCTTTACAACGGTACCTCTTTTTCAACAATCCGATGGAGATTTCCCAGAAAATTTCGAAATTAGTGTGAGGTTTAGGTATTACTTGCAATAAACATGCTGTTGATAAAATTCAGACATTGAAATAAACAAATTTCAACACAAAATTAAATTCTTTGCTGTTGAATGAAACTTAAACATCAAAACTCTCATGGTGTTTCGAAATTTCTTCACAAGAAAAGATTCATTTGCGATATTATCATTTGTGCTCAGAGCTAAGTCTTCACTTAATTGAAATTATTCAGTTCGAAATTATCTCAATAAATATTCAAGAAGCCGAAATAGAGAAGATCGAGAATGTGGAAGGTTTTTCAGAACTCACAATCTTCATTCCGTATCATTTGAGTGTGACAATAATTATTCTCTGAAGAAAATATGTTCCTCATCATCGAAGTAAGAGATCAACTGTTTTTCAATAAATAAAATTTCGCTTCTATCTCAAATAGTTTCCGAGATATAGAAGTTCTTCTTATTGACTCACCCGGTATATATCTTTGTATAACTTCTCTTGGGAGATCATCTTTCAAGCTATGAGTTTTTTCAATCAAGAAATATAAGGCTTGGAAAACTCCTTCCGGCAGTCTTCACAACTGGAAACACTCCACGATTCCAGACATCGACACTGATCGGCATCCTATTAATTTCCAACTAGGGTTCTGTTGAACAATGTAGGGGATGCTCTCGAGAATCATCAACTCTTGATATAGACCTATTTTCATGAAAAGCATTACAATTAGTAAGATGTGCCCCCTCAGGGAAAAACTGACCAATTATTTGGATATAACCAACTTAAACTGCTTATTCGTTCCAGAACATCTCTTCGGACCAATTATGAACTTGACGTGATCTCTTCGGTTTCGGTTCAGTTGGAAGGCGCCATTCTGAAGCTAACTGGTTTGCATGTCAAACTTTTAAACCCATGTCTCTTCACCAGTTACAATGCGTTTTATGAATGTAGGGTCGGAGTTGACTCCTTCTAGCAGGTCTTCGTCGACATTCACGCGAATCAAGTTTTGAAGAGAATCCAGGTCTTTTTGAACTAGACGAGCGGCAATATAGAAAACAGTTGTGCCAACTTACCAACAACAAAAGTATCGACAATCGTTTTGAGCAGATATTTTGAATAATCAATTCTCGGTACTTTTTTGACAAAGGGAATATCTAACAGAATAGAGGTGGGATTCATTCTAACGATAGAAATTTCATTGTCTTTATTCGGTGGAATTACCTCGAAAACGGGTGAAAAAAATGGAAGTTCTATTACTGAATGAATTTCAAAAATTCTTCTTTTAACGCGTGTATTCCCGTTAACAACAGAACGAGGTGGTGGTCTAATGCAAATCCACAAGTCAAGGCGAAATTCAGATTTTGCTTCGAAATTGACATCAGCCGCTTTCCTTTCGAGGCATTAGACATAGTTTTTCTGCTGTTTAGAATTATTTTTCCATTAGAAGATTGCATATATCAAACTTGAATTATGTTGAAGCTGCTAAGGGACTAATAATTTTTCATTTGTTAGGCTTCGACCACACATTTCGTTGCTACTGCAAGTTTTTCCGGTGGCACCCATAAAGTTAACAGTCACACATTTTCCATTGTATTGAAATCAATGGTTCTATTGGTTACCTCAGATAAACTTGCGTTAACCACGCAATGTATGAACACACCTTCCTGATTCTTTGATATTCTAGCAGAGCTTATCGATCCATTCATTTCTCATTTATTTCATTCAAATCTTACAAGAAAACTAGCTACTATATCGGTAAAACATCAACTGATTATTGTTATTTAATGAAGAATATTCAGTAAAAAAGACGTCAGGTATATAAAGGCCTTCAGTAATATAGATATATTATTAATAAAAAGGAAGGGGTACTGATAACACAATGAACAGTATATGTGAACACAATGAACAGTATATGTATATAAGATAATATCAAATTATGTAAATGTTCCCTGAATAAACATTGTTCTCTTAGGGCCACAAACAGCTGAAATCATAGATTGAACCCACGACCTTGTATAAAGTTCGATGAATATTCGAAGTTACTGACTGTCTTCACCTGTAACCAAACTTGAAGAAAGTTTCAATTCCAGACAATAATAATTAAAGTTGTTGTGGTTGTGAATTCGGTGTTCTCTGTATCACAAAGCGAATGGCAAACATCTCAGCTAGACTTGAAGGTGAATCATATACATATGATGTCGCCAACTTCGTTGAGGAGATAGTTTGACAAGTTTCAACAACGAGATTTCAGAATTTCAATTCAGAACAAATTTTATTTGTTATACCTTTTTTCAGAAATTTGCAGACTTTCTGGGCAATATCATTTGAAATCATATATGGAGGGAAATATACGTCGGAGGTATTGAGGGGTAAGGTGAATTATTTCATTTTATAAAAGTAAAATTATAGCATCATCGAATAAGGTTTCGACTGGACTGGACATAAATTTTAGAAAAAAATTATTAATTTTAATAAATTATTGCCTTTCTAGACGAAAGAGGTTAGGTTGGATTACACTCAGATGTTGAAAAACGAAAAATGACTGACTGATTTGGCGTTTTTGACTGACACTTAAACACTATTAACTTGGAGCTTCATGGTAAACGAAAAGCTATTATTGAGCTGATTAGCATAGTCAACGCATTCCAAAGTAAATTGCAACTTATAATAGATCAACTAAAAAGAAAGAACCTGAAACATTTTATGTCTTTGAAAGCATGGATTCCTCAGTTGAATTATGATACGTATGAGGCTCAATTATCAAATATTTTGGGACAATTTGAAATACGTTTTTATGATTGCAGTAAATTGGAAAATATAGCATAATTTATGAGTTATCCTTTTTCATGTAAAAACATTGAGGATTTAGCTACTGAAATAGCAAGTCAATTCAATACGAACTCATGTTCTGTTGAAAATGAGTTGGTGTAGACTATATCAGATATACATCTCAAAGCTACAGCATCTGATACAAATTTCTGATGTTTTATATCTGAAGATAAATATCCGAATCTAAGGCAAATCGCCCTTCAACTGACGGCAATGTTTGGGTCTACTTACTTGTGCGAGTCTGCATTTTCTGAAATGAAGATAATTAAGTCAAAATATCGCAATCGACTAACTGACGATCATATGTCATCATGCTTGTGATTAGTACTCAGTGGTGACGTACCGTCTCGTGAAAAGTATGCTGCGGACATGCAGAGCCACGCTTCAACAACCTCTTTAGTTAAGTTTAAACACCATATGTAACTCGTTTGTTTTGTAACAACCAATAAACTCGCAATTTTGAATAACTATGAAATGTTTCATTGATATTATAGAGAAAAACCTAACTAAACCTAACCCAAACCTTGACTAAAATAATGTATATTGTGCGGAAAGCTAATATCTATATATGCTACGGTACACCCTATCTAGATATATAGGTAGGTTAGGGTGTAACGTGTATGTACCCTGCATCACATAATTGCAGCCTCTCTGAGTCGATCTAAAAATATTGATGTAGATCTCCAGCAGTTCAACTTTGAGCACCTCTGGTCTAGGCGGACAAACATACAAGCAGACAGAGAGACAGACGGACTACTGAGTGATCTTTCAGGAAACCTAAATACAAATAATTTGCAATCTTCCTCTGAAAAACGAATTGTTCTGATTGCACCCTACTATTCAATCACTCGATACACAATATGACGAAAACTGAACAGCAATAAAACAATACCTTCTGTTCCAGTTTCACGAAAGATCAGGAAAATCAAGGAAAGTATATTGCGAGTGGCCTTAATTCAAAACTAATGACGATTGCAGTTTGCTAGTTTTCATCAATGTCTATATAAAAAACTCGATAGCAGAGACTTATTATTCCAGCGAATTGGAAAACATGTTTAAGTTTAATTGATGAAGTTGTTGACATTCCTACTTGAGAAAGCACCGCCGCCGTCAGAGAAGTGAGAGATGAAACAATCTGTTCGCAAGGAAACAGCCGACGTACACTTAGAAGCGGAAGAATCAATTTAGAACTTGGCTCCGACCAAATTAGTTTCGGAAGTGAGCCAATATAGTAGCGACGTTCTAAAATAGTCGTCGAAATAAACTAGCATTTGTAATCTTCAAAAAGGCCGAAAATAATTACAATTAGGTTCATTTGATTTATTTTTTCCGATTTGTTGATATCATTTTGTAGGTTACTCACAACTGGTAATGAAATATTGAACAGCAACACTTCAGTTAACCCTCTGCGACTGACGTGTCTCAATTTTTACAATTATACTGACGTGGTAGTGCACGACACACTATTTGAACAGCAAATATTTTTATATTTCTCGTTTTGAAACCTCTGAACATAGACTGCATGCATTAAATCTATGATAAACAGAAAATAATGAAACGTCATCGAGTTAATTATTACAAAAAGGTTGACAGTCAAGCTTGACTTCTACCAGCCCTTCGAGCAGGCTGGTTTCCGGAGCGGATTTGGTACGAATGATCAACTACAAACTATTAAAACCTTAATAGAAAAATGCCTCGAATACAATAAACCCCTGGTTCTCATCTTTGTAGATTATGAAAAGCCATTCGATACGATAAACCAACGTAAAATGTTAGAGGCACTAGCTGAGTGTCGCATAGACCATCGATACATGGCACAGATAAAGTACATATATGATCATGCCACAGCTTGTGTGAAACTTCACGCAAAAACAGAAACATTCGAAATACAGAGGGGCGTGCGACAGGGAGATCCGATTTCGCCAAAACTCTTTATAACCCTACTCGAGTATATGTGCAAAAGGATAGACTGGGAAAATATGGGTATAAATATTAATGGGGAATACTTGAACCACCTTAGGTTTGCCGACGACATCGTCCTCATATCCGACAACATAGGAGATGCAAAAGAAATGCTTGAAAGGCTCAAACAAGCTTCTGAAAGGGTTGGACTGAAGCTGAACGCGTCTGAAACACAATATATGACCAATCTCGTTACAAGTGGAAATGTTCAGATAGGTGATGCTGAAATTGAACAATTCCAATCCTACAAATATCTTGGACATGAAATCAAAATAAGTCGAGACAACCAAACCTGTGAAATCTTTAGAAGAATTGGCCTTACTTGGGCAGCGTTTGGTAAACAGAGCAATATCTTAAAATCAGATATCCCAATTTGTTTGAAACGAAAAGTTTACAACCAGTGTGTGTTGCTTGTCATGACTTACGGCGCGGAAACTTTAACTCTGACCAAGAAATCGGCCAATAAAGTTCGAGTGGCCCAGCGTGCCATGGAGAGATGCATGCTCGGATTATACCTTAGAGACCGAATATCAAATGATATAATCAGGCAAAGAAGTGGGGTTGAGGATGCTATTAGTAGGATCGCCACACTTAAGTGGAAATGGGCCGGACATCTGGCAAGAACCACCGACGGAAGATGGACCAAGAAAATTCTAGAATGGCGACCAAGACACGAAGCAAAAAGAAGTATAGGACGTCCCCCAACAAGATGGTCTGACGATATAAAACGCATCCAGACGAATTGGATACAGACGGCACAGAACAGAAGGATGTGGCATAGTTTACGGGAGGCTTATGTCCAGCAGTGGACAGAACGAGCTGCTTGATGATGATCGAGTTTTGGACGTTATCTAGTTTGAACACGAATTTTATCTTGGTGTTGCTTGTTTTTGACGTTTGAGATTGTTAACAATGATTTTAACAAATGAGTATGAGCGTTTCATTGAATGTTTATTTGTGGCTATACTGCTAGGTGAATTTAACGCCAATTTCCAACCTCTAATTACAAAAGAAGTACGATATATGACCTTGAAGAAAAATTTCGGACAACAGGGTCATTAGGAAGAAGATCAGGATGACTGCTTCCTAAAAATCTCAGAGAAGGCAACTGTCAACAACATCTGGAGAATAATAATACGACGTGATTTTGTTTAACAAATTACATGGGTAAAAATATTCAACAAAAAGAACAAAGTACTCAGAATGGAATATGACCTCCATTGGCATCCACAACCATCTGCACCCGTCTTCTCCAGCTCTCTTTAGATCTCGAAATTACATCTTGATCAAGATCGTTCCAACATTCTTGAATTTTTTGCCTCAGATCCTCACAATTATTGAAAATAATAACATTTTTATACACCATTTCTTCCGAATGACCCCACAGAAAATAGTTGCACGGATTAAGATCGAAACTATTTGGGGGCCATTGTTCTGGTTCGATAATATCGTTTACGCGTTGTATTACATAATCCATAGTATAGTATGGCATCTGGCTCAATCCTAAAATCAAATGAAATAGATTTCATTCAGATACATCTAATTTGGGACACCCAGTACACTGACAACCAGTTGTTAGTCAGTAGCGTTTTATTGTGATATAGTACTAGTTGTTCATTTCTTTGACAAACGTTGTCAGAAGAATATGGAAAAAATTGTAGAATTCCAAAGAAGATTTGAACCAATAAAAATCATTCAAAATGCTACTCAATTTCTCAACCCTTCATTTTCAGCTGGTGGCAACTATACTAATTGATGTCATACAAAAAACAGCAATTATTCACCATGAAAGTGAACTGAGGAGTTGACGCCTCAAGAGATGGTAACATGTGATCGAGAATTATGTGACAATAATTTTCCGAAACTAATCTTATGCCTTGTTCTATAAAAATGATATTTGATTTAAAGTTCCTCGAAATACCGGCAGAGACCATCACATGCTTGGGAAATTTTTGTCTTTCCCTCTGCAAACGAATTAAAGGCACATTCCTCTTGATTTCATTCGTCGGAACACAAATTCTGTCATTCTGTCTGTTTTTTGGTGAGGTAACACTGAAAATTTTGTCGTCTGTGAACCAGATATTTCAGTTTGTCGACGTGTTCTAAATTTATTTAATACATTTCTGCATCACTCGAATCTGAGCTTAAGTTAATTGAAAATTATAGTGCCTCCGAAAATACTTAAAACCCAAATCGTGTCTTATTAGTCTTCTCACAGAGGTTTTTGAGATATGGCATCTCTGAGACATTTAGGAAACAGTCAAGCTGGTTACTGGAGTTCTGATAGGGCTTACTGCTAATGCAGAAATATCCTGAATGTTATCCTGAAATTGTCAATTGAGTTTGTAGTGCAAAAAATGTAGAGTTGATGCTGGAAACAGTTTATGAAAAAAGCGAGTATCTGTGTTCTAACAGTTCTAGCTGCACCAGGTGGAAATGATGCTGTAGAGTCTCTGTACGTAAAATCCAACTCTTAATTTCCATAGGCGTACTAACTTTCAAAAAGATAATATTTTATCCATTTCCACACAAACCATTCATATCAACGTACTCAAACGACATAATATTTACGAGTCCGAAATGGCTGAAAGTTTGGTGAGTAACTGTCAAGAGATGAACAATGAAAATTCTTTTGCTTTCATTTACGAATTATGCCATTTTCACGTAGTCGAAAGTTTTTAAGACCACCCTCGTATAAATACCATGCTACTTTTTACTCAGTTTTATATTGTCCCTTAATGAACGAGAGATTGAAACTTCGGTAACATTGATGTATTATCTTATTGTTGGAAGTAGAAAAATTTGAGTTTCAATATGTCTCAATCTTATTCCAACCAAAAATCAAAGTTTTCATTTTCTGAAACTAGTTCCACCAAACTCCTACCTTTCTCTCCATTAACATAGATTTAATATTTCATCCTGTTGGTCTCAACTCAAATTATCAGAGGTATGAATTCAAAATAAAAATATTTGGAAACTCATATTCATTTGCGCATTTCGAGGCTTTTCCAACTCTTTTGAACCTGGAGAAACTTAATTATGTGAACCGCAACTCTGTTCAAATATCCAACTTTAAAGCCACATTATCTTCACCGGTTACATTGAAAAATTTCATTCGGAAAGAATTAAAACGTTTGTACGAAATCGTTATCGAATTAGTGAGTCATGTACAGGCAACAGAATTTCAAAATTAAATTTTCGGCAGAAAACGCATTGAATGGCTAAAGTTATTAGTCTAGCGCTGGACTGATTTGAAAAATTGTGCCTTGAATATCAACGTTTGTATGAATTGAAGGCGACACCATATACACAGGTTGCATTTTTAAATTTCGCGCCTGACAAAAACCAAGTAACTTTGGAAAAAGAATTGCTTTCTTGTTTTTCAGCATATACCTTTGCTTGCGCTCAAACCAATTCTCGAAACACTTCTGCCATTCCGAACGGGATACCTCCAAAACATGGTTTTGGAAGACTGACCCTTCTGCCGTCAAAAATTGTTGCCCACGCGGTTTATTCTCGACGTGTGCAAACATAAAGAAGTCGATAGGTGAGATAAAGAACACAAGGTTTAACTTTAATCTACACTTTATTTGAAAAAATTCGACGACGTTTCGCTGACACAGCAGCTTTATCAAGAATGACAAACAGAATGAAGAGTATGGTATTATAAACAAATCCTAGAACAAGTTGGATTAATAACAAGAAAAACCCACACCGAGCCATTAGACAGTTAGTATGAAATGTAATTAAAAACTAATTGAACAAGTTAAGTAGGGGTGAATAATTCACATCTACCTGCTCATTCAAAAGCTTGTCCGAATTCTTGATAAAGCTGCTGTGTCAGCGAAACGTCGTCGAATTTTTTCACATAAAGTGTAGATTAAAGTTAAACCTTGTGTTTTTATCTCATTTATATCAAGTAACGGCCTCCACAACTCAAAAAAAAAAGTCGATAGGTCTCTAATCTGGACTAAAATGTGGATGGCCCATTAATTCAATGTTTTTGGTGTTCAAATTCTCCATCGTATACGTACCAAATGAAAAATTTGGGTTGAGAAACTACTTATTGATCGCTCACTTATATCCAGAAAAATACCTACTACTATATATATATATATATATATATATATATATATATATATATATATATATATATATCTATATAGGGGTTTTACCCCGACGAGTTGCCCATATATCTGTTCATGCAATCAAACTGATTTCATGAAAAATATAAATCCACCACCCGGTAATTAATACCATTGCCAGGCAATGATTATAATCAAAACATATCCTGGAGTAATTATATATTAGGATAACGTTAAATGTTATGAGAATATATCAATCTACCAGAATATATACATACTATAGCATCATCAGACAATGATATCAATGTACCAACGAGTAGTGTCAGAGGCTTTCTCCCGGAAAAATCCAGTGTACGGACCTTAGTCAAGTAACACTGAATGTTACTCATTAAAAGTTTCCTTTGTGTGAAGTGGTGAACGATCGAATAGAATACTGCTCTGAATATAAATATGACAAAATTGTCAGTTAATTATATTACATTTATATAAACAAATAAATAAAATATGAAATGAGATTCTGAGCAGTATAAATTAAAGAAAACCTATGACTCTACCTCATTATTATTTTCGGAAAGAAACCTACGAAGAATATTACAAGATTTGATGACTATTATCTTTTGTAACTGTTCAAACAAATTTTCTTCAGACCCAAAATCTCAATACTTTTGTGAAGATTTCTAGGAATAACTCCTGTTGTAGAAATAATAATCGGTAGAATGAATATTTTCTTCATTTTCCACATTTTTTAATCTCGTCGCCAAGCATCATATATTTAGAAATTTTTTCATTGTATTTATTTTGTATATTATGTGTGTCGGGTATAGCAATATCAATTATATATGTTATTTGATTCTGTTTATCATTAAGAACGATATCTGGTCTATTGTGTTTTACAGCTCTGTTGCACAGAATTGTTTTATCAAAATAAAGTTTATATTTGTCATTTTCACAAATAATCTCAGGTTCATATTTTTGAAATTTTTTCTTTTTGGAATTAGGTCATGTTTAATTCCTAGATTGAAGTGAATAATATTAGCGACGGCATTATGTCTTTCTAAATAATCTGTTGAAGCAAGGACTGAGCAAGATGATAATATATGAAAAACTGTTTCTGAAGAACAGAAACATCTACGGCAAGAATCATCTATATTTTGTTTGATGATATGTTTTCTATAATTCCTTGTGAAAACAACCTGGTCCTGGATCGCAATTGCCAAGCCTTCTGTTTCAGCAAACAATTCTCCAGATACTAACCATTTATTCGATGCAATTTCATCAATATAATCATTTTTCAATTCTTTAGGGTGTTTTCCTGTAATTCCTTCTGCATCCAACTTTCTCTTTTAGAATTATCATCAAATATATCAAAATCTACCTTTTGCATTGTCAAGTTCAGAGGTGTAAGATTATAATCTGAAGCAACAACAATATCATGTAATTTAGACGTTCTCTGTTTATCATGAAAATGGGAACGTAGATGAAAAATCTGTTTACTATGAAGATTATTCAAATCAATTAATCCACGACCTCCAAGATGTCTAGGTAGTGTAACTCTCTGAACAGCTGACTTTGGGTGGTGCTTATGATATTTACAGAGCATTTTCCTCGTTTTACATTGTAACTCATTTAGATCAGTTTTAGACCATTTAATAATTCCAAAAGAAGATGTAAGAATAGGAACGGCATAGGAGTTGATAGCTCTGAAAAGGTTTTTACTAGTTAAATAACTCTTGATGATAATTCTAAGTCTTTTGTAATATGAACTTCTAATATTTTCTTTAGTGCTGCTATGGTTTATTGTCTTCTCTTGACAAAATCCAAGATATTTATATGTATCTCCTTGATGCATTGGCTCGATTTCGATATTGGAAATCTTTATATAATCAGAGGTGATCTTTCCTTTTTCAATAGAAAGATTTTTACATTTTGGAAGCCCAAATTTCATATGAATATCATTGGAATAGTTGAAAGTAATCTCAAGTAGACTTTTTAAATGAGATCTGGTTCCGGCATATAATTTAATATCATCTAAATAAATTAAGTGACTTAATTTGAATTCAGTTAATAAACTCTTTATTTTGAAGCCGAAACTAGTAGCATTTAATTCATGAGATAATGGATTGAGGCAAAGACAAAACCAAAGAGCACTTAAAGAATCACCTTGAAAAATGCCTCTTTTGATTGGAATTACTTCGGATTTTAACGATTGTTTTGAAATATTTAAATGAAGATTGGTTCTCCAATTTTTCATTACAAATTCAAGAAAATGACGAAGTGTCTTATCAATTTTATAAATTTCCAAAATTTCTTGAAGCCATGAATGGGGAGAACTATCAAAAGCCTTTTGGTAATCAATGAAGGCTGTATGAATATTTCTCTTCTTAGTTTGAGCTTGATTCAAAGCAACAGAATCAATTACAAGTTGCTCTTTAGTACCAAGGTGTTTTTTTCTACATCCTTTTTGATGTTCGGAAAGAATATTATAATTCTCCAAATGTGCATAAATTTTTTGGGTAATACATGCAGTTAGAATTTTATATATTGTTGGAAGGCAAGTAATTGGTCTATATTGAGACGGATCAATAGTATTATCACTTTTCGGTTTTAAATAAGTAATTCCTTGTGTGAAAAATAAAGGAGTAGCTGAGGGTTCTTTATTATAAATGAAAAATATTCAGCCAATTTTTCATGAACGCAAGAGAATTTCTTGAACCAAAAGTTATGAATACCATCAACACCTGGAGATTTCCAATTTTTTGTGTGTTTAATAACTGATGTTATATCTTCGTTTGAAAATTTTTCAAATTGCATGCATTCTATTTTGGAAAATCGAGACCTTTCATTTAAAATCCAACTTGCATTGGAATTGTGTTGCCTTGGCACTGCCCAAATTGAAGACCAATAATCAGTTAAAATATCAATTTTAGGAACTCCATTTCCAGAAATATTTTTATTTGAACCTGAAATAAATTTGTAAAATGTTTTTCATTATATATATATATATATATATATATATATATATATATATATATATATATATATATATATATATGACGTAGATTATCTTTCCAAGATTGAGCAAATATTCATTTATTTTCCTAATTTTCTATACATAGTGTAGCATTCATACATGAATCAACTCTTACTACTAAATTATGAAACTGAACTTCTCATGCGTCATCTGACCGAATTGATTGTCGCGACATCTCTTGAATGTGATAAAATCTTTTCTGATGAATTTATTGCGAATTAGCTAGTTCGTTCGTATCTCGTAATATTCATGAGTATATAATAATAAAAGGCTTATACGCGTGTACGAAACATAATGAAGAATTATGGCACATTAATTTTTTTGTACCAGAAAAATGATATATTGCTTTGGGTGGATTTTAATGACGCCTAGAAAACATGCTGTACCTGGTTATATATCTGACGAGCGTAGTATATATATTTATTGAAGATTTATTAGCATATACCAGGTGCTTTACACAGTAAAAGGGAGGGCTTCAAGATGAATGCAAAATGCAAAACTGGTTATTTTATTGAAAACTGTCTCGTTCGCACCAGGAACGATGATTTTTACAATCTAAGAGCATATCGAATGTGTGTTTTAGTCCTTCGATCAATAACCTTCAAAATGGTAATACCAACCTTATAGGTGTTAAACGATTGTCAAAATGTTTGTGGTTGTTAAGTTGTTAACTGTGTTCTATACTCTGACGGTTATCTGTCATTTAGATTTTTTACAGTGCTTGATTTTGTCAGTTATTTCATGTGTATTTTGCGATTTCTACAGTGGATAAAAATAACGAAAAAATTGTCTGAAATTTTGTATTGCAATTGGAATTTCGTGTTTCGAATCGTTCTAACAGAAGGCTTACGTTGAATCGACTCTATCAAAAACACGTTCATACGTGTCGTGCATTCAAAGCGGTCGATATGTGGTGGTAGATTTTCCCGCTCTGGTTAGCCATAAACATCTTCAACTGAAGTTATCGATATCGATAAAGTGAAGATAATCGTAATTGATAATCGTGATTCAAGTTTGAGAAGGATAGGCAATGAACTTTCTGTGTCTAAAAGATCAGTTCGTACCATTTCAAACTATTGTTTTGGTATGACACGACTTGCCGCTCAAATAGTTCCAAAATACCAAATTTTTCAAAAACTGAATCGCGTAAAGGTCGCTGAAGTTATGCATTGTACATGCTGATGAGACATGAGTTTATGAGTTTTAGATGCGAACCAGTCAACAAACTGGAAAGGAGTCTTCTATCTGAATGAAATCCAAAAAAACCACGATCAAAAGTCAAGGTGATGTTGACTGCTTTCTTTGATCATCACGGTGTTTTGCACTCGGAATTTTTACCAGAAGATCAAACGGTAGGAAAATAATATTACCTGAGCGTTATGCTCATGCAAATTCGTCGAAAAAGGTCAGATTTATGAAAGAAAACTGATGGGTTTTGCACCATAGTAATGAACCATCTCATATGGCTATGAATGTGAACGAGCTTCTGAGCAAAAACACAACGAATACCATCGAACTATCTCCTTATTAACCTGATATGGCTCCATTCAACTATTTTCTTGTCAAATCTAATTTCATCGCCAAATGCATTGAATTTAATCAGGAGTCCATAACCTTCAGATAGTGATGAACTATATTCTTATTCACGGACAGGGATTTCACTTCTTCTTTAATCCACGTTTGTTCTGCAAGCCAGATAGTTTTCTTCTCCAAATGAGAAGTGGACTTAATCCTACTAGCACAAATATATGTATTCCTGAAGATTCACATCAACTATATTCACATAAAACTTCGGCTTACAACTTGATAATTCACAGAGTATAGGACAACAAAACATTTCTGTTCCTGCTTAGAACCATTCATACCCCAAATAATAAAAAAAGGATAAAAATAAAATAAATGAGCTGTGGAAAGAAAATAAATAATAATTCTCACAATGTGAGCTGAACAGAGCACGTTTGCTTTCTTTATCATTGAATGAGAAATTAGAAACATTCAAACTATGGATCACAAAAACAGTTTTGATGATGGTTAAAAAATCTAACCGAAATTCTTATCCCTCCTACATATTTTGAACAGTTAGTTGAAAAAATAGCTTTTCCAAATTAACAACTGGAATCGTAATAACATTTCGACATAAATAGTCATTACACCTATTTGATGCTAAAACAATTTCTGCTTAACTGAGACTTTTGTCACTCCTTCAAATTTAGATAAAAAAACATCGAACTTCATTCCTCAAAAATTAATGAGTTTCAGAAGTAGCTAACCACTGCATCCAAAAGGCCAATTTTTTTAGTATTGAAAAATTAATTTTTAATTTAATTGAATTTCTACAGGTGGAAATTCTCATATCTTTTTTTGATAGCAATTTTCAGATAATAGACGACCTGATTAATCTATGTAAGTCCCCCATTTAAGAATTTTCTTTCAAGGAACAATATTTAACCTTCCGTTGAATGTTAGATATCCCTCCCTGAAGGATCTGGTTTTCCGATCCACCTCTCATACTCATCGTTAACCAGGGCCATACAGTAGCGGTACAGCTCGGTCAGATGTCACGAATAGGAGAAATATACTGCAGTTTCGGTCTCATTTGACCTCGTCAGTATTGCATACTCTTTCACAACATCAGGCCAGACTTGATCTCAATCCGCTTGAGCGTGACAAAACATGTAAATGTTATGACGTAACAGAGACCACACACCAGCGCCACCGGGAAACCACGAGAACAAAGGGTAGATAATCTCAAAAAGTCACACTAGTTCGTTCAGGCAAGGACATTAACTGGATAGTTTACATTCTAAGGAAGGTTGAATATTGTTCCTTGAATAAAAATTCTTCAATGTGGCTACACACACACATTACCTGCTCAAATATCGTACCATCCAGCTCTAGCTTGCATCTTAAAGCTGTTTTCGATGTGTCATACTTTTGGTTTTGGTTGCGGAGATTATCATATTGAAAGTTTTTGCAGTTTGATTAAACGCATGTAGTAGACGTTGTAAGTCGTCTTTCGATTCCGCTATCAGGGCGCATAGCATACAATATTGATATCTTCGTGTACCAAACTATATCCTCTAAGTGGTGTTTTCTTCTTTATTATCGTATTCATGACAATATTGAAGAGAATAGGGCTCAATGAATCTCGTTGTCGAATGCCACTTTCCACCGGGATCAAACCTACTAGTTCTCCATTCATTTTCGGGATCGTTCCGTTATTCTTAAATATGTCTTCGATAGTCTTTACTAGATTATGTGGTATTCCTAAGTTGTAAGGTAATGTTATGATGTCTCTTAGCAGTATGCGGTCAAATGCTTTCTATAAACCAATGAAGCATATAACATCTGGTTTATTATACTCAATGGACTTCTCTGTTATTTTCCTTAATACGAAACTGCGTCTGTACATGACCTTCCAGATCGAAATCCTTGCTGTTCATCAGATAATGAGATGATGCTGTTCATTTTCATTGTAATTATTCTAGTTGTTAACTTGTGAGCAGTGTTTAGAAGATTAATCCCTCCTAACTCCTTTCGAGTTATCGTTAAATACAGTCCTAATATCTGGTTTTTCCAAATTCAAATAACGATTTATATATCGGGTTGAACAAAAGTCCTTAATAAAACTTAGAATTCATTGCTCGCACGGGTCGATTTTTAATTTTCGCGATATGCCACACTGATGAGTTCCTAATAAGATCTAAACAGTTTGCCACCTCGTTTTTCAGCATTCTGCTCAAATGCACTCGATGGCTGCGTTCTGGCAGGCAGATTTAAGACCAAGCTCTTGTTAGGAAGGTTTATTTATTGATCTACGGAATCTTAAAATTTCTTCTAAACTCAAGTTTACATATATAAACTCCTCTAGAAGTGTATCGACAAAGATATTTGTTTCATCAAATTCCATTCATGTTTTTATCAAGCTTAATCACCTCATAGTAACGGCTAAATCAATACAATGTTCAATTTCACTTCCATCAGTTCCAATCAAGGATTTGGCTGATGGTAGCTGAACAACTCATAGTTTCATTAAAATTATCAGTTATCATGGAATTCTGGTTGCCAAGTATGTTCATCTCTGTTACGGAATAAGCCATAATCCCCATACCCTAGTTGATCTTTAATCAGAGCTCATATGTGGATGGATACAGGATACTTCCAAAATGAAGACTCTGCTTCATCAAGCAGCTCGTTCTGTCCACTGCTGGACATAAGCCTCCCGTAAACTATGCCACATCCTTCTGTTCTGTGCCGTCTGTATCCAATTCGTCTGGATGCGTTTCATATCGTCAGACCACCTTGTTGGGGGAAGTCCTATACTTCTTTCTGCTTCGTGTCTTGGTCGCCGTTCTAGAATTTTCTTGGTCCATCTTCCGTCGGTGGTTCTTGCCAGATGCCCGGCCCATTTCCACTTAAGTGTGGCGATCCTACTAATAGCATCCTCAACCCCACTTCCTTGCCTGATAATGTCATCTGATATTCGGTCTCTAAGGTATAATCCGAGCATGCATCTCTCCATGGCACGCTGGGCCACTCGAACTTTATTGGCCGATTTCTTGGTCAGAGTTAAAGTTTCCGCGCCGTAAGTCATGACAGGCAACAGACACTGGTTGTAAGCTTTTCGTTTCAAACAAATTGGGATATCTGATTTTAAGATATGGCTCAGTTTACCAAAGGCTGCCCAAGTAAGGCCAATTCTTCTAAAGATTTCACAGGTATGGTTGTCTCGACTTATTTTGATTTCATGTCCAAGATATTTGTAGGCTTGGACTTGTTCAATTTCAGCATCACCTATCTGAATATTTCCACTTGTAACGAGATTGGTCATATATTGTGTTTTAGACGCGTTCAGCTTTAGTCCAACCCTTTCAGAAGCTTCTTTGAACCTTTAAAGCATTTCTTTTGCATCTCCTATGTTGTCGGATATGAGGACGATGTCGTCGGCAAACCTAAGGTGGTTCAAGTATTCCCAATTAATATTTATTCCCATATTTTCCCAGTCTATCCTTTTGCACATATACTCGAGTAGGGTTATAAAGAGTTTTGGCGAAATCGAATCTCCCTGTCGCACGCCCCTCTGTATTTCGAATGTTTCTGTTTTTGCTTGAAGTTTCACACAAGCTGTGGCATGATCATATATGTACTTTATCTGTTCCATGTATCGATGGTCTATGCGACACTCAGCTAGAGCCTCTAACATTTTACGTTGGTTTATGGTATCGAATGCCTTTTCATAATCTACAAATATGAGAACCAGGGGTTTATTGTATTCGAGGCATTTTTCTATTAAGGTTTCAATAGTTTGTAGATGATCATTCGTACCAAATCCGCTCCGGAAACCAGCCTGCTCGTAGGGCTGGTAGTCTTGACTATGAAAGACAAGACTCTGCTTACAGAGCAGCAAATGCCAACAAACTCCTCTGAAACTAGAAAACGAAAGTAGATCTTCAATGCAATTATTCCCATGTAGAAGGCACCACCAGAAGTGGCTACTTTGATAAAGTAGGGATTACGTTGTTTAACTCCCCTGAAAGAGTTGAAGGCGTTATCTTTGTTTTGATCGTGTTATTCTCACCGCATTAATAAAAGATTTCGCTTCTAAAGCTACCTCTGAAAAATATCTCTCTTGCGCAGCTCATGAAGTTCGTCAAAGTTGTATTCCAGTCAGTTACACACATAAATTCTCGAGTGTCTACGCAAGCTTGATTATGGCAAAATTGTTGATACAGACTCACCATTAGTCAAAGTCGAAAAGTTTTCATTTAGAGTTGAAAAATCGTCCCTAATGCCGAAGTTATTTCACCTCGCTGGATGCAGTAGCTTAGTAGTGCGTTCTTTTCGTTCCACCGAAGTTGTGAATAATTTAATGACCGAAAACGAAAATTGAAACGTCAAGCAAACTCAGGTGATCGTTAATCATTGGCGGCAAAAAATGGCAGTCTGGCCGATTTCGCGAATAAACATAACTCGAAAGGACAGATATAAATATCGTCTTTTCAACTCGTCTCCCTTTCCATCCGTCTCTATTCCTCACCATTTCAATGGCGAACTTTTGATATTTCCGACTTGTGTATGAGACGTCTTCATTTATCTCTGAAATAAAATTGCTGCGATAAAGTTCGAGATAAATATACATATAAAAATGATACATGGATGTTGAAATTTCTTTGAAGAAGTTTAGATTTCATTCGCTTTCAACAAAGAAACTGACTACTTACCGCTTGAAATTCCGATACATATCCATTGCTCAAATTACGTTCGTTTGTTCAATATGAATTTTTTGTGCCGTTTATTCACTTTGTGAAAATAATCGTAACAATTCATTATTCATCATTGCCAGACACTTCATGTGGATCCTAATTTATGCCAGACGCGTTGAAAAAATGAAAAAATTACTGATTTACTTCTTAGTCGATATTTTTAAAACATTTCCTGTGTGGGGTACTATTTTAAGACCGTTCATGCACATTTCTTTACTTTTCCTAGGAAAACAATGATAAATTCTCATAAGAGTGATTGAAGAAGTTCAATAATTCTGCCATTATATATTTCTCAATTTACTTCATAAATAAAGAGGGAGAGATTTAGGTTTCAAGTTCATCCCGCTAGCATTCCAGTATATAGACAGTACCCTCGCGGTCATGCTCATAGCAAAATTCCTATCGTGTCTTGAGGCATGTTATAACTTTCGGATTGGTCTGGCTGTTTATAATAAATTTCGGAATAGTAACACTAGTAATATATAAAATACAGCTTTCACGACGCGAGTTGACGAATTTTTCTTGAAGTTCCGAAGCATCTGGTAGAAATTAAAGCCCACAGATGCATTTTTAGGTAAAAATGTTTGGGACATTTCATCATGGCCTACATGCTACCTTGTTATGAGTGGAAATATATTCAAGTTCCTTCTGAGACGATATAGAAACCACGAACGAGAGACGCGAGCTTGATAATTTAGCACCTATTCCTATTCGGTTTTCGAAAACTTTTTAGTGAATTTTCGAGTCAATTTCACACCATGTGAGTTCCTCACCGTCAGAGGCAGATGTGGTTTCAAACAATATATACCAAGTAAGCCTGGCAAATATGGTATCACAATGTTTGCTCTTGTTGATGCAGAAACATCATACACGATTAATTTGGAACTCTATGTTGGGATGCAACCTGAAGGTTCATATTGTGTAAATGACTCTGATGAAGACGGTACCAATCGTAATGTTACCGGAGACAATTGTTTCAGTAGTTTACCAATTGTAGAGAAATTAATGAGGAATCATAAATCAACATATATTGGTACATTACGAAGGAATAAACGGGAAATTCCAGCAGAATTCTTACCAAGTAGAAACACTGAAGTAAAATCTTCACTTTTTGGTTCAAGGAAGAATCCACCCTTGTATCATATTGCCCTAAGAAGAAAGAATCACTGCTATTGTTATCGTCAATGCATCACTACAATTCAATAGATACCGAGACAGGAGATGACAAAAAAAGAGGTATCATTATATTTTGAATTTGGGAGGCTTTTACTTGGTAAAATTCCATTATCAATAATAAAAAACAAGTACTGTGTTTTAAGGAATTTTACTTAATAATTGCGATTCGTAACGCGTTTCACTACACCGTAGCTTCTTCAGACGAATGATTATGCAGAAAAATGTAAATGAGAATATAGCTATAAATGTTCTTGAGTAATTAAAAGCTTATTGGTCGCCTCCGTCTAAGTGGTTATTTATGACAGGTATATCCAATAAAATTAAGGAATAGATTGCTCCCCGAAAAGATTCAATAGAGGTGAAGGGCTTAAATCGACTTGTTCATTGATGAGTCTACCTGAGTGTTTGTATTTATTTATTTCTAAAGTTTCCCAAAGATCTACCTTCCAATATTTATTATCTGTATGCAAAATTTCAAACTGTGGGTCGAAAGAATGATTATTTTCTAAGAGATGATTCGCGTAATTTGAATCTGATTTTTATTTGAAAAACTGCGTTTATGTTCCGATATTCTAATATTAAAATTTCTATGTGTTCTACCAATGTAGAAATTATCACAGTCATTGCAATTCAATCTATAAACACCTGATTTATTGTTTTTACCTGGTTGGTTTTATTATTTTTATATATTTGCCTAAATTATTATTAGTTTGGAAAGCTATGTTGAAATTATTGCTACTTAAGAACGATTTCAGTTTCTCACTTGTAATGCCAACGTAGGTTAAGGTGTTGAATTTTTGTTTCAATTTATCGACAGGGTAAACTTCATTCAATGCGATTCTACTTTGTTTTTATTTAAAATATTATTTATTAGTTTGGGATTGTAACCATTATTTTTGGCTATTTGTTTAATCAAATTTAGTTCTTTGTTGAAATTTTCTGGTGATAGCGGGATGTTAATCAATCTATGAATAAAACTATTGAATGCTGACATTTTATGTTGATATGGATGACACGACGAGTTATGTATTATAATATCTGTATGTGACGGCTTATGGTAAATTGCGAACACATGTTTTCCATTTTCATTCGAAATTGTTACGTCTAAGAAATTTATCGAATTATTGCTTTCTATTTCGGTTGTGAATGCAATTTTTGGATGTAGTGAATTTATATGATTTTCGAAAATTTTCAACTGTCTATCTGTTCCTGTGAAGCAAATAATGATATCGTCTACATAGCGATACCAGTATAAACAATATTTACTGAGTGGATGATTATGAATTAATTTCTCTAAGTTATTCATGAAAATTTCTGCTAACAAAGGACTCAACGGATTGCCCATAATCAAGCCGTCTTCAATAGTATAATATTTGTAATTGAAATGGAAATAATTTTGATCTAAACAAATTTTTAATAATGAAAGAATATCTGATTTAATGATAGGATTGACATGATTCCTTTCTAATAATTCTTCAACTGAGTAATACGTATCTTTTGGAGGAATGTTGGGAAATAGATTCTTAACATCGAAAGAAATAAGTTTGGAATTAGGTGGTATAGTGGTATCTTTGATATTGGCAATAAGTTCGTATGAATTTTTGACCGACAATTCAGATTTAAAATTGCAATGTTTTATTAGCAAGTCGCAATTATTAAGTAAAATTCCTTAAAACACAGTACTTGTTTTTTATTATTGGTATCATTATAGGCTATAGCAAAACTAAAATTGGTGTTGATTTAGTTGATCAACTCTGCAACAATTACAATGTTGCTAGAAATACCCTTCGGTAGCCTATGGTTGTGTTCTATGGCTCACTGAACATAGCAGGATAAAGGCATTATGCGTATTCAAAGCTGATCGCCCAGTACAACGAGGATCTCGTAGTGATTTCGTGGAAAAATTTTCTTCAGAACTCATAAAACCCCAAATCGAGTTTAGGGCAACAATAGAATAGTTACCTGCAGAAATGACGCGCTGCGCTCGACATCTATTAGGTATTAGTAAGATCGTACCCCACGCCCACAGAGACCTCAAAATTGTTAGACGTTGCTGCATATGTCCTAAAAGTGACAATAAATCGACACGAAAATATTGTGCGAAATGCTACGGGTATGCTTGTAAAAATCACATGAAGGAAATATGTGTGGATTGTGTAGGTTAGCTAACTTGACTTGTTTCAGGTGAACATAAGAGGGGTGAAAATTGGTAGAATTTCAGATTGTAAACATTCTTTTCATTAGCTTGTTACGTTCAGTTTTATATTGCATGTTTTTTCATGTTCATGTATTTTTCAGTAAATGGAAAATATTTTGATTGCAAATAAAGGAGTTATTCTGGGACTTTTTGGTTTTCTTCAATTCCACAGAAAAAATCAATATTTTTCATCAGAACTGAAACAACTTTACTAAAAATGATCAATGGAACTATTTCATTTCAAATACGTATTAAAATGGGTGAATATGGTCTACAATCGTAGACCACGCAAGTAAATACGTTCGAAATGTTATTGTTATTTCATTGAACTTTTGAAAGTTCATAGAATTCATATTACTGACACGTTACTTATGAAAATTGCTTTATATATTCCGTGCTATTTGATGAATACTCGAAATATAATAACCAGCATTTCTTAGGTATCAATATAAAATACTATCGAAAATAAAATTTTTCGAACATTTTTAGTGTTTGAGTATCAAATGCATGCTCTCAGAGGCTTCTGTTGTCGATTGTCAATCAGAATTTCCTAAATGAACTCTAATTTCTTTTTCTTTCGACCTTGATAACTTTCTTCTCAACAAATTCGTTTTCCACGATTCGCGCATTAATTTTATAAAAGATTGAAATGTATTCAGAATTCCCCTCGGTATATCTCGGAATTGTCAAGAGTTCCTACTGTGAAATTTTGATTAATTTTTAATCTGTACACGATATGGACCTTAAAAATCTTAATGCGTTTTACTGACGTAGGAATTCTATATTTTCCTGTAAGGTAAGGAGCTTTTCCTTTCTAGAATTACTGATATATGCAGTGAG
This sequence comes from Cryptolaemus montrouzieri, assembly GCA_013387265.2. NCBI lineage: Eukaryota > Metazoa > Arthropoda > Insecta > Coleoptera > Coccinellidae > Cryptolaemus > Cryptolaemus montrouzieri. Next base: position 9,865,414 of record JABFTP020000103.1, on the reverse strand, counting down.
ATATCTTGTACATATTAGATATTTTTAAGATTCCTCTATTGTTAAAAGGTACACCGTATTTAAATAGTAATTCACTTGAACTCTTTCATAATTTCAGCGAATTTTTTATTTGTTTCTATCAGAATATTCAAAAATACCGCACCATAAATAACGACAAATAAGTTTTGAAAAGCAAGATATACCCATAAAGTTATTCTAGTATATGAATTACAACATCACCTTCAGAAGAATAATGGCAACAACTTGGCAGCTACAAAAATACAAAATATCTCAGACGATTATTCTTCCATGAATAAGAAGAAGATGGTTCAGAATCTTATGACGTCTTGGGATCGCATTCTTGAAGAGGCAGAAGATCGGACAATACTCGACTTGAATCGAAAAAGTTGTTACATAAATATATCTTTTGGATCTCATAACTGAAAGACAAAGACAAAGGCAGATAAACTCAGAAAAGCAAACTTTGGTTATGTACCTGGTCTCTTTTAGACTTTGAGATAAGCTGATTAGCGAATTGTAGAAGACAGTTTAGATAAACATGTAGCACCTGATGATGGATCTATGACAATTTGAGTCCATATATTAGAAGAAATTGGAGGTAGAAGTGCCGGGGCTACTTTTTGTATTATCCGATCTGATCCCTTAAAACCCAAAAAAAATTCATGAACACTGCTAACCACCTCACAAAACATGCAGAATATTTTTGTAATCATTGTGTCCTCACAAGGGTCTATGGCTAATGGAATATGGGCAGGTTTAGTTTCTACTGTGTTTGGTTTCTGTTGTTGAATTTTTACTGATTCTCCTATTTGGCACACTATCTCCAAAACCGTGAAAGCAATTTTTCTTGCCTTTTAAGCCGGAAAATTGAATTTTCTATATATCTGTGCGAGCAGGAAACAATGAAAATAGTTAGATATTATAATTATCTACAAACATACTACCCAACTAAACATTTACCTATTCAAACAGAGATAATTTTCAGAGATAAGTTTTAGGTATTTTTGTCACTAACCTTACTTTTCAGCCGTTTTTCATAAAATTAGTCTAATATTTGTTATTCTAAAAACATTATAGCCAAAAAACTCTTTAGCAACAACTTATAATTATGTCTGCCATTTATCTCACTTACTTATTACTTAGTTATTCATGAAACTACAATTGCCAAATTGAACGTTCACCTATGAAAGTAATCAATATCGAGTTGTGCAAGAAACTTGCAAGGGACTTTTACTGACTTTTTAGTTTTTTAGGTTATGCTTTCAAATAGCAGTTTCAATTCATTTTCTGGAAACTATTTTAAGTTATTTTGTAATCGAGATTGTGAAATACGGTATGACTTGTCATTTCTTCATGGTCGTCATGTTTTTTGAGGAATTTTACTCAATAATTGTGATTCGTAACTCGTTTTACTCCACCGTAGCTTCTTCAGACGAATAAATGTACAGAAATTATGACAACTATATATAGGTACAACTGAGAATATAAATACAGATGTTCTGAAGTATTTAAAAGCTTGTGGAGTTGCTTCTTCTTAATTGGTTATTGTTGACAGGTATATCCAATAAAATTAAGGAATAGATTGCTCCTTGAAGACATTCAATAGAGGTGAAGGGCTTAAATCGACTTGTTCATTGATGAGTCTACCTGAGTGTTTGTATTTATTTATTTCTAAAGTTTCCCAAAGATCTACCTTCCAATATTTATTATCTGTATGCAAAATTTCAAATTGTGGGTCGAAACAGTGATTATTTTCTAGGGATGATTCGCGTAATTTGAATATGATTTTTTTTGAAAAACTACGTTCATCTTCCGATATTCTAATATATGTGTTCTTCCAATGAAGAAATTTTTACAGTCATTGCAATTCAATCTATAAACACCTGATTTATTAATTTTATCTAATTTGGTCTCATTGTATATATTTGCCTAAGCTATTATTAGTTTGAAAGCTATGTTGAAATTATTTCTACTCAAGAATGTTTTAAGTTTTCACTTGTATTATCATCGTAGTTAAGGTGTTAAATTTTTGTTTCAATTTATCGACAGGGTAAACTTCATTCGATGTGATTCTACTTTGTTTTTATTCAAAATTTATTTGATTAATATAATATAACAATTAATTTTGTTTTGAATGAAAAACAGAGTAGAATCGAATTGAATAAAGTTTACCATGTCGATAAAATGAAACAAAAATTCAACACCTCAACCTTCGTTGGCATAACGAGTAAAACCTTGAATCATTCTTGAGTAGAAATATTTTCAACATAGCTTTTCAAACTAATAATAGCTTAGGCAAAATATATAAAAAAATAAAACCAAATATAATTTAGTGTTTATAGATTGAATTGCAATGACTGTAATAATCTCTGCATTGGTAGAACACATAGAAATTTTGATATTATAATATCGGAACATAAAGGCAGTTTTTCTAATAAAAATCAGATTCTAATTACTCGAATCATTTCCTAGAAAATAATCACCCTTTCGACCCACAGTTTGAAATTTTGCATACAGATAATAAACATTGGAAAGTGGATATTTGGGAAACTTTAGAAATCAACAAACACAAACACTCAAGTAAACTCATTAATGAACAAGTCGATTTGAGCCCTTCACCTCTATTGAATCTCTTCAGGAGCAATCTATTTCCCAATTATATTGGATCTACCTGTCATCAATAACCACTTAAGAAAAAGCAACTCCATAAGCCTCTAATTACTTCAGAACATTTATATTTATATTCTCAGTTGTATCTATATATAGTTGTCATAATTTATGTATATTCATTCGTCTCAAGAAGCTACAGTGTAGTGAAACGCGTTTTGAATCACAATTATTCAGTAAAATTCCTCAAAAAATAATACTTGTTTTAATGTTGATAATGGAATTCTACCAAGTAAAAGCCTCCCAGATTCAAATAATTTATTCTGTTGTGTATAGTACTAGTACTAGATCTTTTGTATAGAAACACTAAAAGTAGAATGATTAGCAACAATAACTAAAAATCGTCACTAAAATATTTTTCAAAATAAGAAAGTTCTCAGTTTTAATTATGTATTGGATATTATAATACTGTTTTCATTGAAAGAAACATAACCTGCCCGACATCCATTACGCGGGGGTGAATAACTCTTGAAGAAAAACTTTTGAAACCCAGTAGAATGCCCAATAATCACGAAAAATTCTGCATGATTCGAGAGGTGATTAAGATAGTTCTTGAATATTCTGAGATTTTTAAAGCGATCTGGATCCGAGGAAAAAAAACAAAATGTAAAAAACACGTTTTTGAATATTGGATGAAGGGGGTAAAAATTACGATGAAAGCTATTCCTTTAATCAAACCAACTATGTTACCAAGGAAAAAAAGATTTCGCGAGTCTGAGCTTATCGACTTACAGGGGAATCCTTTATGATGTTTATTCTAAATAAAATAGATTGAGACGAGTAGATATTTCATGAATTTCAGAGGATGTTCATAGTCTTAAGCCCTAAGAATTAAAAATATTAAACATTGAATGATTTTTACTACATAAACTAGTGAACAATACGTATTTTATTTTTCTAAATGGAATTCACTGTTCCATTTGAACCACAATTTTCAGAAAATGATTGTTTTCTTCAGTTGTTCTGTAGAAAGTTAAAATTTTAGCTGCTCTATTCCGATTCGAATTTATCTTGTTTCCTGTTAGGGATTAAGAATTCGTAGATCTACCTAAAATAAATTTCCTTAAAATTGTCATATCCGGCCATATCCCTGCTGTCACTATTTCATAATCGCCCAAATTCAGAGAAAATTGAAATTCTCTTCAGAGAACCCTTCTCTTATCATAATTATTCACAAAACTAGTCCGAAAAGTGATATTTCAGTAGGCCAGCTCTAGGTTAAGCCGTAGGCAATTCAGGAAAGCCTTAATGTTTCAGGAGGCTTTCAGTCCGAGTGACAACATTGTTTCCATTGTTTCTGCTTCGGAACATCTCATAATTCTTAAATAATATCTCGGAAACGTTTAAGCTTCATTCTTCCTTCACCCATTATCTAGATATTTTATCTGTTTCATTTCTAGAAAGCCTTGTCCTTTCTTCAAATATTTCTGAAGAAGATTAATCACTTCCCTATATTATTTCACTCGTATTCAACATTGAAATATCAATGGCGAAGTGATGGAAAGTCTCATTAAAAATGAAATCATAGTTATTCTCTTCTTACTCCAGCTTGATTGTTGTTTCTCTCCCATTTCTCTTTTATACACTCATCGGAAAAATTTTTGATAAATCAATTATCCTTTAGTTTGAAATTCCATAACCTCTGATTTATCATTCGATATCGTTAAATTTTGGATAAGTTACTTACTAACTCGGAATAAAAATTGATATTTGTAATGTGTGAGAATGCATTTTAAAAAGCGATATACAGGGGTGAAACAAAACTGCGTTTTTCACGAATTTTGAATCACCCTGAGAGGTTCCGAGAAAGATTTCGTCATGAAGATACATTTCATAAGAGAGCTGCAGTCATTCTCAATGAAGTAACCTCTCATTCATGGCGCTAGCTGATTTTTTACAAGAAATACAGTTCTTTCAATAGTACTGTTAGTAGGTGAAGCAAGTATTTTTATTGAGGATAAAATGAAGTGGTAAAGATGCTAAAGAATATAAACACAAAGTTATTAAATAAAAACCCACTCAATAGTGGAAGGTAACCCCTCGAGCTCTCATCACGGCTTGAATACGTCTTGGCATACCTTTAATACGATTAAGGATGTACATTTGGTCTATTCATGTCCATTCTGCTTTTAAAACCCGACCTCCTATTCCCAGATTTTGCGGATCAGGGTTTGCTTTCTTAACTCTTTACCCATTGTGTCCCACACATCCTGAATCGGAGATCAGCGCTCCTTGCCGGTCAGTCTATTACTTTTTTCATCCATACTTATGCCACCTTGAACCATAACGAATCCGCTACCATAACCGATTCTTTTAGCACAAGTATCTTGATTGAAACGTTCACCAATTCGCCGATGAATTCTGAGACGCCCATCTAGACATTCAAAAGCAAAACCGGGATTCATCAGGGAACAGATCACTTTCCCATTCTTCGTAACCCCGATGCTGGTATTCTCTGGCAAATTGAAAAACCCCGAGTGGTGTATTCTATTCAAATCTAGACGAAGACCAATTTATCTCAAACACCTTCTTACTATTACCTCACTCCTGATACTTGTCTCGCTTCCTTCAACCTGTTTCTTTCCATAACAACTCTACTAGGTCTGTCTATCAAAACACCAAGATATAAAAAATGATCATAGCGAGTAGTCGTTTCCTTCGTCTTCCCTATCCTTTTCGTCTTGTGAATTCACCTGTCTCTTGGAAACGCTCCAATGCCTTTTGTATGCTGCTTCCCGAACTACTAATTTTTCTAGTGGTTTAATTTTGTGATCTTGCATCAATCATTAATTATAATTGATTTCAACATTTACTACTTGGTTTGAATGTACCAGTACTCGTCAGAATGGCATGAAAATTGTTTCTACATCGGTCACGTTTTACATAGCACTCTTACGTGGAAAATAATAATATTCTCATTTCGTTGGAAATTTATGGGGAGTCCATTGAATCCTGGTATATTTGTTACAAATGAAATTAAATCGTCATGAATCAAAGATGTTATTGAGAATTAATGTAGGTTTATTTAAGTGGCAGAATGCAGCTAGGAAAATTCTATAGGGCTATTCAAAATTTGCGAAAAACAATGATTTTTTGTTCACCCTCGTAGAATGTATGTGAAATGCATTTTCACATATCACCATTGTCAACTATCGTTCTGCGTTAAATAATCTGTGACTTCTCTAAAATTCAAGGATATCGACCAATAAATCAGAAAGTTATGGAGTTTGAAACTAGATGATAATTTCTGCTTCACTGAATTTTTCGCTTGTAAGTTTATGAAAGTGGTGAACTATTTATATCATTACGTGGGGTATTCCAAATGTTTTCTGTCGAATAATGAATATTTTTCTGGATCTTTCAGAATATTTAAACATAAACTGTACAGACGAATGCATTATCAAGTTCACGTGATTCCTCTTTACTGGAAATTGTATTTTTCCTTTTCATTCTCCACTATAACATTTCAATGAATCTACACAGAAACAATGATGATTTCACCCTTTTGAAGGTGTCGTGGAGACAACTTCTTCAGAATTCCAATATATAATATAACTATGTATATGTAATAACAAAAGAAAATACAAATAAAATACAAAAATATGTTTTTTCATGAAATTAAGTAATTTCATTTATTTCTGTTCTTCATTCCTGAAAAAGCATCAATTCATTCTGAGTAATTTGAGAACATAATAATGAAAATACCCCAGCCAAGTGATTTTCGAACGTGAACTCAAAAACGTGAGATAAGCAGATCTTGATCAATTTCATGATCACTGCACAAGTCAATTGGAGAGAAACTAATAGTATGAGATCCGGCTGCAAAATTAATACATGAAAAATGTAGATAGTCAAAAGCTAATTTTAAGTATTCTGATAGATTGGGAATTCATTTTTCATAAGGTGCCAATTAAAATTACCCGCCAATGTTATTAATTAATCCATTAATGATCAATTTTAGTTAAAAATTTCGTTAATATCTTATGGAAATAAAACCTACACCACTTCTTAAGAGTGTAATTGTAAAATGTATAACGTCACAGTTGCAGCTGATTGCTTACCCGTAACCTCTTCGCAGCCAGGTGTAAACAGGTATGATTTTACTACAACTTTTCGTTCATGATGTATATTAATTTCGTTCGTGCCACGTTGAAGCTGATTTTTTCTGTATTTAATGCTATATAGCTGCTTGTAAAGAAAAACCCGCAAATTGAAGTTTCCTGCCCTTAAAGATGCTAGGTACTGAAAATAAAGTGACAGAGAGTGAGTGCGTGACGTTACTTGTTAGACGAGGATGCTAAATGTCAGCTGTACTCGTTTTTCGAGCCATTGCGCATGCCTCAACAGATAGGGTTCTCAACCAACTGTCTAAGTAGTAATAACTACGATTCTATTTAAATGCTCCAAAAACTTTAACATATCAAACGATAATAATAAAATTAAAATAATAATAATAATAATAATAAAACAAACTTAGATACGTACTTTGTAAAAATTGGATTTCATGAATTTTAGTTTAGTTGTTTTCAAAACCACACATGATGACAAAACTTTGATTTTAAAGTAAAAATCTAATTTATTTTTAAATAAAATTGAAAGACTATACTTATCAAAATAATACATTGATTAATTATGACAAAGAAAATGTTATTATGTAGGTAGTGTTTGAGCAAACGTTGACTTTATTAATAATTTCAATACAGTCACTTATAAATTACAGTAAATTAACGGACGATAATTATTGAGTTATAATAATAAGTTACAGAATAATGAACGTTTTATACAAAACAAATAGGAGTGTCAGATAGAAAAATAGCCAAATTATTAAAAATTATAAAATTTCGTTTCCTGTCACTTATTAAAATCAGATTCCTCGCTACTGTCACTTTCATCGCTGCTATCAATTTCGTCGCTACTAATATCAGAGTCTTCTTCGTTGTCAGCAGATCTGTCCTGAGAATTACCTACTATGACACTCTCTACCTCTACAGGTGTTGAATCTCCTTCAAACCATGTTGGCTTAAGAAAACCATCCAACACTAACCAGCCGTTATTCTCTGCACTAAACTTGATGAAATCTGGATCAGTAATCTACAGAACAATAATTTATTTTCGGAGTTTACGATAATGAAGAAAACGTATATTAAAAATTGAAAAATATCGTATGTATATACAATAAAAATTTAATTTGAATTTTTTCAATTGATGTAGTAAAATATATAGTATAGTAAATAGAGAATTTCTGTGATTGTATTCATTCTTACTACGTATTAAATAATACTTAAAAGGTTCGACTACCTGATAAATTCTACCTGCCTAAAAATGTCATACTTTGGTACCTATAAGTTATACAAATATTAATATAATAGAAATAAATTAATTGTTTATGATTGAAAATAGACAACTGCATAATGAATAATTATTTATTGAAAAGATATAGATTCTGCAATTGTCTGAGTGTCCTTTATACTAAGTATTAATTTACATCTGCCACATTCACAGTCATATATATTCATACACTACTATTCTAGATAATACATGAGTTAAATAAAAATCTTTACTTACAGTTTGAGTTTTGCAAAATTCTTCAAACTCGTCTTTATCTTTTGCTTTAGAACAGTCACTTTTTAAGACACTCAGTATGATAACCATAGTAGTCCGTAGAATTCACAGTCAATATTATGTCATGATACTTATATTTTTTTTCGGCGAAATAACAACATTGAAAAACATTTTCTGAACGATGCATTACTAAATTGAAGTACATTGTTGGATTTAGTACACAAAAACACTTAGGCATTTTGTAAATTTTAGCTTTGCATAAACAAGAGTAATATTATGTCAATATTTATAAGACAAAAACAATATATTTATAAGACAAAACAATAAGTATCCACGAGCTCCAAAACAATGTGGTTAGAATTTCCAATAAACATAAGCCGTAGCTCAGCTGCTTGACTGAGAACCCTATCTGTTGAGGCATGCGCAATGGCTCGAAAACGAGTACAGCTGACATTTAGCATCCTCGTCTAACAAGTAACGTCACGCACTCACTCTCTGTCACTTTATTTTCAGTACCTAGCATCTTTAAGGGCAGGAAACTTCAATTTGCGGGTTTTTCTTTACAAGCAGCTATATAGCATTAAATACAGAAAAAATCAGCTTCAACGTGGCACGAACGAAATCAATATACATCATGAACGAAAAGTTGTATTAAAATCATACCTGTTTACACCTGGCTGCGAAGAGGTTACGGGTAAGCAATCAGCTGCAACTGTGACGTTACACATTTTACAATTACACTGTTAAGAAGTGGTGTAGGTTTTATTTCCATAAGATATTAACGAAATTTTTAACTAAAATTGATCATTAATGGATTAATTAATAACATTGGCGGGTAATTTTAATTGGCACCTTATGAAAAATGAATTTCAATCTATCAGAATACTTAAAAATTAGCTTTTGACTATCTACATTTTTCATGTATTAATTTTGCAGCCGGATCTTAGACTATAACATGATTAAAACTTCTTTGCAATGCATCCCAAGCTTGCTCAATCGGATTCAGGACAGGTGATTGAGCAGGCCAAGGTGGGATATTGATTTCCAGCAGATTTATCGTATTATTTGCTACACCATATGGTAGTACAGAGTGTTGAAGAATTCGAATAACGTTAACGTTCGCGTACAAATAGCTGTTAACTGAAACGAGGTCAGGCAGGAGATTTTAGTCAAAACCATCACAATACCTACTAGTACGCTGTGTATTGCCTCAACTTCACTGAGAATTACCAGGTTGTACTCATCTGAGAATAAAACACTAAATCTATTGCCAGCGGTTTTATCTGAGCTACTGCGGTTATGCGTTTGATTATACTGATTACGCAATTTATTCGACGGTATATTGAGATTCTGGCTAGCTGTTTGTTGAAGAACTCCATCCTGTACAACTGTTGCAACATGTTATATCATCAATCGCGAAATAATACTCCAACTAGTGCAATTTCTTGTCTGAAATCGAGGACAACGAGATGCTGAGTATGAGGTCTGACATAGCAATACCCAAAACTAACATGGTGCTGCCATTCCAGATCATCATTTCTTAACACAGGAATGGACCAGCTTTAAGGACCGTCTACTTGAGGGTCTCTGTTCGTACACAGACGGCTCGAAAACTTCAAAGGGCAAACGGGACAGTCGATCTATCTTTACAGGCTTGCGACTGTTTTTCAAGCAGAAATATTTGCCATTGACCACTATGCTAACCTCTTGTTTGTGGGGGGGGATAACGAATAGGTCAATATAAATCAACACTGATGCACTGAAGGTATTTGCATCCTATACCTGGACGTCACTTATGGTGCAGGAACTACGCTCAATTCTTACCAAACTGGGAGAACGGAGCAGGCTCTATTTGATGTTGGTTTTCAGACACTCGGCATTGAGGGGAATGAGAAGGCGGACTCATTGGCTGCTCGAGGAACATGCTTGGGATTCATTGGAGCGGAGCCTAGGCTTGAAATTACCTTGGATAGAAAATAACCGATAGTTGAACTTAAAGTGCGTAAGCACTCGATGAGTCTCTCAAGTCTCAAGTACGCTCGACTTACCATCAGTGGATCTTCCACTGTCACTTCAGAATTCACCTGAACAAGTTCGGATTCATTGAGGATCCTTCATGTAGACTATCTGAAAAAGAGATATAACCAAGTGTGCGAGTGCCCAGTTAGACGAACTTGGCTGAAGCTGACTGAATCTACTCAGATATCGCACACAAAGCTCGCATCCTATGCAAGAATGATTGAGCTTGTGGGTGAAATTTAGGACAGACTGTGCTACAATAGACCACTGGGTCGTAGTGGCCGGTCTGCTAGGCAGCCTTCACTCATTATCTATATATCTATTTATCTATCTGTCTGTGACGTCCCATCCTCAAGAATCCCAACTGATCTGTTCATTTATATCATGCCTCACTATCGTATATCTCAATACAGAATTACTTTGAAAACGAATTTCTGTCTTGAGTGTATGAAAAATGAAAATTCAAAGAAACCGAATTTCTAACCGATATCTTTGCGCTGAACGGATAAAATGTGCTGTTGAACATCGTTACAATTCATTGAAGAAAACTGGACTTTATTCCATTTGATGTTAGGAAATGAGAGAGAATTTCCATAACACCATTTTCGTTTGCCATATCTGAATACCAGCATGTACCGTCAATGAGGCACTCTGAACTGAAAGTTATTCCTGCATGAGCCGCCACCGATACGCCTCGCTCCTTCTCCTCCAGGCACGATGAATATCGCTCATATCGTGAATGACTTGTTTAGTCCATATTCATGAGATGCTCGATATGGTTCAGAACACATCTGATATTCCCAAAAACAACTGAAAATATGTTGCACTTTTATTGGTATATCTTTGGTGTTTCTCACTTGGGAGAGATAGAGAAAGAGATTTCACCTACTTGTTAAGATATTTTGTGTCGTTTTACAAGGTTGTCTAAGTCTTCAGCAACTACATCTATTATCTTAGAATCAATTCTACAGCTAACTTCTGTTAAGGAAAGGCATCAAAAACAATATTATTAAAATGTCGACAATAATTCCTGATTCCTAGTATTCCAACTTCCTTTGCACAGTGGTTACCTGTTTTGCTGTTGAAATAGATACTAGGAACTTTGTGGTACAATATCAAACAACTGTTTGTGGCCAGGATTAGATGCTGTGATGATACTTGAGAAGAGTATATAATTGCGAATGCAAAACATGGGTATGAAATTAGAGCTGAATAGTTAGAAATTATTGAAGACTAATCCTTTCACCTTTAACGACTGTCCGCCTTAAGAGTCATATTTCCATTCAACGTTTTTCATGATAGTTAACTAGCAACTTGCGACGCGAAGTAGGAAACGTTTTCATCGTGAAAATACTATTTTAATGAAAGTTATGTCGGCACGAGTTGAACATCGACCGTTATAAATAATATGGGAGTTTGTAACAACTTAATGAAAGATCCGATAAATAACAAGTCACTGCTCAGCTTTTGCAAAAAAGACAGTCAAACGGTGAACGTAATTTTCAGGAGAAATCATACCTCCGATAATCAGGATACAAATTTTCCATGTACCGTGGGAGATCAAAAATTCTTCTAGTTTACGTTGGAATAGAAGTTGTTGAAGCATTTTGTGAGGAGAACAATATTTGCTCTGTTACAGTTTTAGTTTTTGGCATACTGAGGAGAACGTTATTCATTTTCTGTAATATTCCCATGGAAGTAATTTCGGGTTGTGAGTTTGGATAAGAAATTATTTCTTCATAGAACTACACTGGTCTACAATGGTTTTGTTGCCCTAGATATGAAAATTATTTTGGGTCTATTTATGCACACAATTCGTGAAACTATCAATGATTTTGTAGGATTTGCTCTGATTTCTTTTTAAATCTTTATTTTCATGTTACATAACAAAATCGTAAAACAAGAAACAAAATAACAGATATATTTATAATGTCAGTTATGTTTTGAGAAATTCGGATACATCGAAGTAAATGAAGAGGAAAATGTCGAAAATATATTTCATATTTCCATAAAACGCCTTTTATGAGCTTTTCTTCTATAATTTTTCAGGGGACAATCTCTTTTCAAAGACCAGCAGTAATCTGCCATCATGTGACAATCCCATCGACCTTGATACCTTTCTTCCATCACTTTTAGATCTTGATGAAACCGCTCTCCCTGTTCCTTACTATAATTTCCTAAATTATCCGGAAATTTATCTAGATGATTGCGGAGATAGTGTAACTTAATACTCATATTTGCTCCTAAAGTCTGAAAGTTTGTCAGCATATTTTGCACAATTTCTTCATAATTTGCTTCTTTATGGTTACCTAGGAAATTTTCGACAACCAACACAAAACTTTTCCAAGCTTTACTTTCCGCGAACAGTCATAACTTTGATACAATCTGACTCTTTCATCAATTGCCGAATTTGAGGACCATCAAATATTCCACCTTTCAATTTTTCCATACTAAGCTTCGGAAATTTTCTGCAAATGTAATTAAAACAATTTCCGTCTTTGTTCAATGCTTTAACAAATTGCTTAATCATACCTAACTTAATATGTAATGGTGGAAGTATGATTTTGTCTCTACTCACCAGCGGCTCCCTTATTACGTTGGCTTTACCGACAGTTAAAGAATTTCTTACAGGCCAAACATCTTGTTCCCAATGAAGTTGCTTTGCTCTTCTATCCCACATACAAATAAAGCAATGGTATTTTGTATATCCACTTTGTTGGCCAAGTAAAAAATTAACCGTTTTTAAATCCACACAGATCGGTCATTGATGCTCAGAGTATTTAATTTTCTCTAAAACTAATTTTACATTTTCATATTCTTCTTTGAGTTTCGTTGAATGGGCAATTGGAATTGATGCAAATTAATTTCCATTATGCAATAAGACGCATTTTAAACTTCTTTTGCAACTATCAATAAAAGGCGCCATTCAGTATATTTGTACTCTTTTAAACCCATGTCTATAAGCAGCTTCGCGATATCATTACAATACACTAATCCTTCATTTTCACTAAAAATTGTAATAACTCTTTTCTCGCATTCTGTATGTTGTAATTGTTACTGTTGGTGCCAATAAATTTTTTCTTTCAATCTTGAGGCTAACAGTTCTGATCCTTGTTTTGATAAATTGAGATCACGTATTTAATCACTGAGTTCATTCTGAGAAAATAACTCTGGCGTAGATGTTTCACCTTCCCATTCACTTCCACTAGTAGATGGTCCCGATTTCTGTGAATTTGGTAACATCATTGTTTCTGAGTGCATGCGAATTACTTTTGAAATGTATATGGGCCGAGGGAGATTTTCACTGTGTAGAACCGGACATTTCGTAGACTGTAAGTCTGGGTATCTCCACGTTTGATTTCGATTAAAACCTTTAACATCTACTACGCAAAAGTAACAATCATCTAAATGATTCGTAGGCTCCATGCAGATCATAGGAATACCAAAGTCTAATCCAGAACGTTCACCGTTTTTCCACAACCGTAAAGACTCAACACAGGACTTACAAACTTTATTAGGAACCCATGGTTTACCTAATTTGTCCATTTTGAAACCAAAATATTCAACATAAGTCTCCTTGACAAAGTCTGTGATATTTCTTTTTGTTTTTTGGTATATAAACACCGCAAATATAACAAAATAAATCACTACAATATTTACACTTTCTTCGTGATGAATTCATATTTTAGACTAGAAGACAAATATATAAGAATGGACATTCATTAATTGAAACAAAATATTAATCCATGACACTTTATCCAGATTTACGTGTATATGTACTTCAATATTGTCAAATAACTGAGATCTCAGCTGTTCTGTGGAGCAAGGGGTCTGAGAGTGGGGATCAGGTGATGTTTGTATGCGCGAAAAAGTTGCGCAGAAGCCTAATCATGACTGGAAAATTAAATTTTATTTCTAACAAGCTTATAATTGTTCAAAATATAAGAAATGCAAAAATCATGAAAATACGAGCACATTGAGAACTTTCATGAATATATTCGTAATCTGGGCACTTGAAAACATAAAAATTTGCGATGATATTCAGGGCAACAATAGAAAAAATTTTTTGTAGAGCTGTGCTATTGATTCCCTCGATATCTCAACAAACAACAATATGGATAAACTTTTTAGTTGATTCAACACAAAATAGTATGCGATCACACTTGTAACTAGTCAACATGAGATTATATGTATCGGAGTACTCAACAATTTTCTATTAGTTTACATTGAAAAATTTCGTAGCATAGAGAACTTTTACTGCGTCAAAACTGAAAAATGCTAAATGTCGTTAGCTAGTTGATGATGACTGCCATTGATCAGCATGGATCTGTTCCATTTTACCTCACTGAAACTTGAATAGTTCAGGAAATAGTCTTCCCTTTCAGTTGCTCAACTTGTATCTTTTACAATTTTCAATTAAAAATGGAAATTCGTTCAGGGCAATGTAGACAAAGATACCACCTTTCTTTTGAGCTGTCACTCGACCCATCTTCCCTATTCAAAATGTTCAAGGATTGCAACCCCCGCTTAGGGGGTTGATATTTCAGGCAAGTTTTGTACCCCAAAAGATGTCCTCGTTGAAACAAAAACTGACCTGTTTTTGCGTTTTGAACATAAATGAGTATCTTGGTAGATATAGCCTCTGTTTAGTTTTCGTTGAAGCACCCTGTATAATTAAGAAACTCATTTAAAATTATGCACATATGTTTCCCCGAGCGTAGTCATTATTGAAAGTTTTTACTGTAATTGAACATCTCTTCAAATTCTATTTCTAATACTCGCTTCCTTTCCGCAGACAAATTTACATAATTTTCTCGTTTGTAGGTATACGTCGAGGTCGAGAACGAGAACGATAATTTTCCTCTGAGCGAACAGCCTGTATACTATCCCTCTGTTCTGGAAGATAGCCCAGCTGGAACAACAGTGCTGCAGGTTCGAGCCACCGACCGTGACCGTGACCCCAGCCAAAGGATAAGTTACAGAATTACGTCAGGAAATCCTGAGGGCTTCTTCTCCATCGATTCGAATTCAGGTGAGTGATGATTCTAGAGTGAATATTTCGATGAACTGTGCGAACTATTTTAAGAAAAATGATGGGGATGATCGTGGGAGCTTGTCATTCACGTTTCTTTTAACGGAATGTGTTCGTTTAAATTGCTGTGGTAGCAACGTTATTTCGGTAGATTTAACTGGATATTAATGGAATCGACATTGAAGCTAAGCTTGAATTTCTACTGAGGTCATGCAGAATTGGCTCTTACTTATATAAACGTTCAGACGTGGCACTTAATTATGAGTAATATTGATACCTCATTTATTTTGTGGAAATTGAATAACAAATTTTTTTTTGTTGCACAAATAGAACTCTACGTTCAAAATTGTAATTTATTTCCGTTCCAAAATGATCTAAGGAAGAATTCGCTATATTTTAACCCCAGTGAAAATACCTTCATTGATAATCTATTTGCCTGTATCAACAAAAATTCGGTTACTATTTTGTAGCTGATCAGTATTCAATTCTCCGTCTCCCAATTTATTAAAATCGAAATTGATCCAACAAATTACACGTAAATGTAACAGTGACGGGTGAATGGCGTAAGCATCACTCGATGGCCATCAATTCGGACAAAGCATGGAGATATTCAATTTTATGGCCACATAATCGCCGTTATCAAAATTGGATTACGTTCTGCCATTAAATACACAATTATGTAACGCAGTGATCAGAACCGCGTTAAGGGGAGGATTTCGCTACGTTTCGATATATTCGCGTCCGAACGATCGGTTTTTTCATTAGGTATTTTCGGTTAGCTTTTGTTTTAAGCGCAGCATTTGTGAATTATAGCGGGGAGGGTAGATATTCTATGTGGAACACCCGCTTGAGATGTTTTACGAAAACTTTGCCGCTACATTTTCGTATGGTTGCTTTGTCAAATATTTCTACATGAGGTTTGAGTATATTGGTGTGCTATCGCTATGAAGCAGCCAATTGTTACTTACCAAAGTTGTGGTCGTTTTCTTTTTCTTGCCTCACATAACTTTCTACAACTTCAATAAAATATTCCTTGGTCAAACTACAACCTTCAGAAGTATACTCGTGATGTACATCATCGAGCAGCTCTGTCCATTGCTGGACATAAGCCTCCCGTAAACTATGCCACATCCTTCTGTTCTGTACCGTCTGTATCCAATTCGTCTGGATGCGTTTTATATCGTCAGACCATCTTGTTGGGGGACGTCCTATACTTCTTTTTGCTTCGTGTCTTGGTCGCCATTCTAGAATTTTCTTGGTCCATCTTCCATCGGTGGTTCTTGCAAGATGTCCGGCCCATTTCCACTTAAGTGTGGCGATCCTACTAATAGCATCCTCAACCCCACTTCTTTGCCTGATTATGTCATTTGATATTCGGTCTCTAAGGTATAATCCGAGCATGCATCTCTCCATGGCACGCTGGGCCACTCGAACTTTATTGGCCGATTTCTTGGTCAGAGTTAAAGTTTCCGCGCCGTAAGTCATGACAGGCAACACACACTGGTTGTAAACTTTTCGTTTCAAACAAATTGGGATATCTGATTTCAAGATATTGCTCAGTTTACCAAACGCTGCTCAAGTAAGGCCAATTCTTCTAAAGATTTCACAGGTTTGGTTGTCTCAACTTATTTTGATTTCATGTCCAAGATAATTGTTTTAGACGCGTTCAGCTTTAGTCCAACCCTTTCAGAAGCTTGTTTGAGCCTTTCAAGCATTTCTTTTGCATCTCCTATGTTGTCGGATATGAGGACGATGTCGTCGGCAAACCTAAGGTGGTTCAAGTATTTCCCATTAATATTTATACCCATATTTTCCCAGTCTATCCTTTTGCACATATACTCGAGTAGGGTTATAAAGAGTTTTGGCGAAATTGGATCTCCCTGTCGCACGCCCCTCTGTATTTCGAATGTTTCTGTTTTTGCGTGAAGTTTGACACAAGCTGTGGCATGATCATATATGTACTTTATCTGTGCCATGTATCGATGGTCTATGCGACACTCAGCTAGAGCCTCTAACATTTTACGTTGGTTTATGGTATCGAATGCCTTTTCATAATCTACAAAGATGAGAACCAGGGGTTCATTGTATTCGAGGCATTTTTCTGTTAAAGTTTTAATAGTTTGTTGATGATCATTCGTACCAAATCCGCTCCGGAAACCAGCCTGCTCGTAGGTCTGGTAGAAGTCAAGCTTGACTGTCAACCTTTTTGTAATAATTTTCATATAGAGTTTGTATATGTGAGATAAAAGGCTGATGGGTCTATAGTTGTTAAGGTCAGTGATGTTTCACTTTTTGTGCATTATCACCACCACGGCGTTGTTCCATTGGGTTGGAGTTACACCCTCCGTTAGGCATGCATTGAACAACTTCTGGATCTCTCGCAGCAGAGTCTCTCCTCCTGCTTTCAGAGATTCTACCACAACGTGATGTACAAGATCCACTATAAAATGAAAAAAAAGTCAACAGTAACATTACATTTCGCCAGGGCTCAAATAGAATCTCCCACCACTGATAAGACAGGTGGTCGGTTTCGGTATCATAAACCTAAACCCTCGCTTCGTCACCTGTTAAAGTCTTTTCGAGCAAATTTTGATATTGACCATTTCCAATGCTATAGCTCTTATAATCTCGATATTCAGGATGATATACAGTTTTGGAGCAGTTTAAACTTATATTTACATTAGTATCCAAATACTCTGTTCATCATTTCCATTGATTCCACACAAATCTTATTGAGTATGAAGCTAATTCAACAAAATATTTCTTCATATTCTGCTTTATATATCTTATTTCTCTTGTATCAGTTCAATACATCAATTCTTCTCCAGAGCATGAGTTTGAAATTTCGAACAATGTAACTTTTTCAATATAAAATTCAATTTGGTGAATAATAGTTATCGAAATTAAATAACATCTTTTATCCACGACGAGGTATTGTTCGGCTCAGAAGACACGGCTGCAACGGGGCGAAATGCCCTTTGTTCTTTTTTCCTTTTTCCCGAAATCGATATGTAATAAATTAGCCGTGACATTCGCCCTAAGGGATTCGAGTTTTCCGCAACTGTACGCTGTACTCGGATGAACACCGCTCCAGGTGATAAAACGACTTTGATTCGTTATGCGAGATTTGAGTTGTCACCTAATTTATCATAATATTTTCATGGGATCTGTCGGCTAACCAAAATGAAGAGTAAGGGTGAGTATAATTATGAATTAAGCTGGTAATTTCACTGAAAGGATTTGTGATTGTAAAATGACAATGAATGATTTTTAGATGGCTTCAGTACTAAAAGATACTGTTCCACGAACTCGTATCCCTCAAATCTCAAATTTTGAAATCTCCTTACATAGTTTTGAGGAAAATAAAATGGAACAATTCGAATTTTATGTCGAGATTTCTTCTTTCTACAAACTAAAAGCTTGATAGTTGTCGTCTTGCTCACAGACAGATCTTTGAAACTCAAAAGTTTTAGCCACACGAATTTGTCTGCTATTAGAAAATATCCAAATTGTTTTGAAAATGTCATAAATTAAAACTCGAAGATATCTAAAGGCGCAGTGGAGATTTCCGGACAGAGTATCAGCAGGTATTTTCCCTTTAAGCTGTTTTAAGTATCTGGGAGTTGGATATTGGAGATAATGATATTTTATTGGGCAATCATCGCCAAATTAGCTACCTGCGTCATCAAGAGGGTCGCTAATCCCTTGTCTGATTTGTGACCAAATGCAAATGTCTTCATCATTATCGGATGGCAGGAAGAATATTGGAATTTCTTACTTTTCTGACTGTCGATTTTCACATAGAATTGATATTTACGAATTGCTTGGTAAAAGTAGGAATGCTACTAATTTTTCTTAAGGGAAACGTAAATGAGATTTCGATGAATATTATCACATTTTATCTCAATAATAGCGAAATTTATTGCTATAGGGGGATATTTAACATTCTATGGAAGGTTGACTATTGTTCCCTGAATAGAATTCTTCAACGTGCGATAAATTTCGTATGTTTTCATTATTTAGATATGATGTACACTTAGTTAACAGCCAGGATAATTACGGGGGAATAAGCTTTTCGTCAGATCGTTGTTTTCAGATACAGTGTACAGCATTGCGGTAGATAGTCGAAGTGTATACCTTTTTGAAGTTTTCTGTTTGATCTACTCTTTGTTTTCATCTTTTTTGGTGGCACTGATCGTAGCGTCTTTGTCAGTTCGTTGGAGGTGGCCAATTGTACGACGTGTATTTTTTAAGTAAGTACCGTTTTGAAATGAAGAAGGAAAGTGCAAAGATTTCTTAATAATTTTAATTTTTCATGGAAGCCTGTATTTTAATCTACTTTTCTACATAATTTTCTTCATTATTGAGGCAGTTGTCATAATATTGTACCAGTTTTTGAAAACCCTCCTCATAGAAGTCTGCAGTCTGACTTCTCATCACAACTGTTGTCATATGAATTTAAGTACTCGGTCACAATGCTACACGAAACACTACTACAAACATTTGGAAAGTCAGAACACAAAAAGGACATCGTAATTTGTCCGTTTTCTCTAACCTGCCCACTGCAGGTTTTGAGAATGCTGCCTTAACTTCTAGCCCCCTCAAATTCGTAAAATTTTCCGGTTACTCATGTGCGTTGAATAACCGTCGGTACAACGGTCTTGG
Source organism: Cryptolaemus montrouzieri (assembly GCA_013387265.2). Lineage (NCBI taxonomy): Eukaryota > Metazoa > Arthropoda > Insecta > Coleoptera > Coccinellidae > Cryptolaemus > Cryptolaemus montrouzieri. The sequence goes on along the minus strand of JABFTP020000103.1, from coordinate 9,845,469 downwards.
TAAGGATGATTATTACAGTGAGAGACAGCAGCCAACTAGCAAATATAAATTATCCATACAATGCCAGAAAACCTCACATAAACAAGTGATAAATATTGTTTAATGGATTTTGCGGCTACATTATCCAGTCGTTTATTTTTGTATTTGTATCCTATATCAACTATAATATTAAGTAACATATCTTCATTTGCCTTTCAAACTTTTTTGCACTATGCTACTGATCAGCGTACAACAAATTTTCGTCATTTTCGTGCAATTTAGAAACTTTTCTGACTCCTGTAATTTTTTCGTATCTCCAACCGTTCTCGAGCAATAAAATATTAAACGATTGTATTCATTCGTTGAATTGAAAGCACTTCTAATTAAAAAAATGACAAGAGGGCTTTGATTTTTTCATTTATTTATTTATTTTGACAGCTGCTAAAGTTGAACCAGTGTCTGCTCGAATTTTTCATTAAATTTACGATTAGTTTCAAGACTTTTGAAGTTATTGCAATGAGAAAAATTTGCAAATTTTACTAACGCCGAATTGGCTGAAATCCATTACATGTTCGGTCTGGCTAACGAAAACACAACAGAAGCTAGGCGATTATATCAGTAACACCAGACAGGCGAACATCTTCAAATATCGCACAGAAGGTTGAGTGAAACTGGTACTTTACTACAAATAATCATTTAAAAGGTGCAACTCAAACTATGAGAACTCCAGATATTGAGGTAGCAGTTTTGAATTGTATTGATTTGAATCCTCATGTGAGTACAAGAAAAATTAGAAATCAGTTGAATATTTCACATGTTCTAGTTAGGAGGATTCACTACGACTTTTTATTATACCCGTCTCATATTCAACGCGTCCAAACTCTACTTCCTCGTGACTTTTCTTCAAGACTGAATTTCTGCCGATGGTTCTTAGATAAAATTAGAGAAAATGCTCGTTTTGATAGTGAAATAATGTTCACAGACGAAGCTAACTTTTCGAGAACTGCTATCACAAATTTTCACAATGATCATTATTAGGCTGGGGAATACTCCCATTTGATTGAAGAATCCTTTCATCAAGAACAATTATGGAAATCATTAGATTTGGCCATTTTTTTTGCCTAACAGAGGAGTTACCTTCATTGCTCGAGGATGTGCAACTTAAAGTGAGAAACATAATGAGCTTAATGCAAGACGAGGCACCTGCACATTATAGTGGTGATGCTAGAGGATACTTGAATAATACATTCAACAACCGATGGATAGGTCTGGGTGGGCCAGAACCATGGCCTCCTAGGTCACCAGACTTAAATAGTTTAGACTTTTTTTTTTAATTCGAAGATAAAAAAAGTAATAATCATGAACAACGGACGGCCCAAATCATAGTTGACAGTCGAATCTGTTTCACAAAGTCGTGATAAGTAATAGACTCACAAATTTAATATAAACATTAATTCAGAATACAAATAGAGCAGCGAAACAAAGTTTTCAATTTGCTTTTTCTGTCTACTCTCTGAGGGTAATTCAAATTGGGCTGATATGATATAAGTGAATTATTGTGCTATCAACAACCCTCTAGTCCCCAGCCACCCTCACTTTTCATTTCCAAATGTATTCTCGTGATTGCTCATTTTTAAATTCTATAAAGCTTCTGCATAACTGTGTAATTCTAGAAAACAAAAACGATTGCTCGCTTCAATACATGGTGTTAAAATACCCGTTATTCTCGTCACATCGCCTCATCATATCACAAAATTGGTCTCGGGTTGATGGGTTGGAAACTAAGCTTGTGATTATTTTGAAACACAATTATTTGCGCATTTATGTATAAGCTTCATGAAACTTCAAATAGAGAAATCACAAGATGGGGTTGCTATTTTAAAATAAAAAGTGAAGGTGGCTGGGTGTTAGTGGGTTCGGTGTGAACTCTTCAATTTATTATAAAAAAATTAAGAATCATAAATCGACCTATGCGATGGAATAAGTTACCATAAAAATTAATAAGAGATAAGCTGTAGTCGCAAGTGGAGATATTGAACTGACGTCATTTAACGGAGTTTGCTATATTCGAAACAATGTGAACTGTTTCCGGCTGAAGTGTTTCCGGAAGTTTCTCCAATATTCGCGAGAGGTTCAAGAATATTTGGACAATATTGATGAGCTGACCAACAGATCTCAATAGCCTTTGTTTCGATTAATAACTTCTCCATTAATGTCGTAGTATTTTCATACCTATCTAACATTCAATGAATGTGTCGACAGAAATATTGAATATCACACTCCAATTTTCCTCTACATCTGCAAATGCATGTAAAAATACACTCCTCACAAAAATTGTCGCATCACCCTACTTTTACGATAATACTATATAAACTTTTAGGTTGGTCATTTAAGAGTCGCTTGGTAACTTTCAGAAGTGTAAAATAAGAAGACATCATTCAAAAGAGATGAGTTTATGATGGAAAATATCAACAATTTTCGAGTTAATGAAAAATTAAAAAATTCTACCAACTTCAAACATTCGCGAAGAGACCAGTCAACTAGCATCGAATGGTTACTATTCATTTTCGAAATCGACTGTTTCCTCCCCGGGCCCTAATTACTGCCAGTATACGTCTCGGAAGCCCTTCAGACAAATTTTGGATGTACTCTTGAGTTCCAAATTTCAGGAAGCAGATTTTGTAGTTGTTGGAGTGTTCTACGAGGCATCCTACGTTGCTGAATTAGCCACCCCTTGTTGTCCCAAATATATTCTATATGATTCAAGTCGGGGCTTCTGGCTGGCCATCTTAAAATATCAATTTCGGTATTTTGCAGAAATTCTGTGACTACTCTAGCTGCATCAGGCCTAGCATTATCATGCATATAAATGAAGTTTTCGCCAATCAATGGGCCAAAGGGTACAACATGGGTTTCAAGGATATCTGCAATGTATCTGGCCGCTGTCATTCTTCCATTATTCACTAGGACTAACTCAGTTCGACCATGGAAATAAACGCCTCTCCACACCATTACAGAGCCTTTCCGAAGTTTTCGGTTTGCCGGATATAGCATTGCTGATACCGTTCTCCAGGTCGTCTGTATACAGGCATGCGTTTATCATTTGATACTAGACAGAACCTGGACTCGTCGGAAAAGAGAACATTCGACCATTCTGGAATACCCCATTTGCATGTTCCCTCGCAAACTGAAGTCTTGCAACTCGATGCTCTCTGGTGAGACGAGTTCCGGTAGAAGCCACTCTTGGTCTGATATCGTCTTCTCTGAGCCTGTTCCTAATAGTTTACAATGAAATATGTAAATTTCGGGAAAGTGTAAGTTTATTGTGTAGCATTTTAGCCGTACAGTGCAGAACTCTTAGTGCAGTTAAACAAAGTCAACGATCATCAACTGTGTTGTTATCCGATTTCTTCCCTGTCCGGCCCTTCTTCCATATTCCCCTGTTTCTTGGTACCGATTAATTGCTCTTGAGATAGTGCTTTGGTTAGGTTAGATTAGATTCTAAACTTCTAGATTCCTCTGGAATTGTTAAGTCGATTGTGGAGTTCAGAATTCTAGGTGATGCAACAATTTTTGTGGTGTGTGTATGTACTTGTTTTATATGGTTTTTTGAGGAGCTAGTGGAAATCGATATAAACTTTACATTTTAATGAGGAGTAGATGCAACGATATGCATTCAAAAGGTAATGGCCAAATCTTTATTCTCCAAAAACTTAACAGAAGAAAAATGACGATGGATCTTTCAATATTTAATACCTCATGATAAAACAATTTTCTCTATCGTGTTCAGTTTTTCTTTGCGAAACCTCTGTTTTCTCAATTTAATGAGATCCACTGGTATAAACGCTATATTTCCTGAAATTTCTTCTTATATTGAGCCTTTCAGAACACATTGATTAAACTAATACATACGTACTGAATCTATGATATTGTCTAAAAAGAAACTAAACATCGAAATAACAACCCAGAAGTTCAACAAAGCAATTTCCGCTCGCTATATCGAGATTCCAATTTTCAGAAGCGTCTGATATTTCAATCAAGCAATTCCCATTATAAACGTGAGGAATTTTCACAGTGTTATTTATTTCCACATGGTTCATTGCGTACTGAAATAGTTTTGAGAAACCGCTTTCCGAGGAAATATAGTGAATTTCCTAACATTGGTTGGTTTCAAATGAATTTGAACGATTTTCTGTACGGAACACGAGAAGTTGGCTGCACACGTTGTTTTTGCACTGAAAACTGGATTCAATGAAAACATTCTGCTTTGTCGATATACTTGGCGATCATTCCTGAATATAAAGCAGGCCATATTATTACAGACATTTTCCAGTTTTCTGCAGATTAATTGAATTTCTCTAACGAATGATTAGTTGTTGATCTTCTATATTTTATTGATTTGTATCTCTGCATTCTAATCCGACCATAAGAATAACTTAAACTTAGGTCAAACCATTTATGATTATGTGTAATTTTTTATTCTTAACTATTGGGTAGAGGCTAAGTCTATCATTCCTATTAATTTAATTTGTTCGTTCACTCGCTTCTTGAAAATGATTTTTTCAACTACCCTTTGATATCATTTTATTTCTTATCAAGATCATTTCAGCTACATTTATAATCTTTATAAAACATTCTTCATCTCTAGACACTTTTGTCACTTTTCAACAATTTATTCAATAATTACGACCGGTTTCGACATATATATATATATATATATATATATATATATATATATATATATATATATATATATATATATATATATATATATATATATATATATATATATATATATATATATATATATATATATATATATATATATATATATATACACTTCGTCTTTTCTTGAATTTGTAATGAAAAATTGGAGAACCCATCTTCATTTAAATATTTCAAAACAATCGTTAAAATCCGAAGTAATTCCAATCAAAAGAGGCATTTTCAAGGTGATTTTTAAGTGCTCTTTGGTTTTGTCTTTGCCTCAATCCATTATCTCATGAATTAAATGCTACTAGTTTCGGCTTCAAAATAAATAGTCTATCAACTGAATTCAAATTAAGTCACTTAATTTATTTAGATGATATTAAATTATATGCCGGAACCAGATCTCATTTAAAAGTCTACTTGAGATTACTTTCAACTATTCCAATGATATTCATATGAAATTTGGGCTTCCAAAATTAAAAATCTTTCTATTGAAAAAGAAAGATCACCTCGGATTATATAAAGATTTCCAATATCGAAATCGAGCCAATGCATCAAGGAGATACATATAAATATCTTGGATTTTGTCAAGAGAAGACAATTAACCATAGCAGCACTAAAGAAAATATTAGAAGTTCATATTACAAAAGACTTAGAATTATCATCAAGAGTTATTTAACTAGTAAAACCTTTTCAGAGCTATCAACTCCTCTGCTGTTCCTATTCTTATATCTTCTTTTGGAATTATTAAATGGTCTAAAACTGATCTAAATGAATTACAATGTCGAACGAGGAAAATGCTCTGTAAATATCATAAGCACCACCCAAAGTCAGCTGTTCAGAGAGTTACACTACCTAGACATCTTGGAGGTCGTGGATTAATTGATTTGAATAATCTTCATACTAAACAGATTTTTCATCTACGTTCCCATTTTCATGATAAACAGAGAACGTCTAAATTACATGATATTGTTGTTGCTTCAGATTATAATCTTACACCTCTGAACTTGACAATGCAAAAGGTAGATTTTGATATATTTGATGATAATTCTAAAAGAGAAAGTTGGATGCAGAAGGAATTACACGGAAAGCACCCTAAAGAATTGAAAAATGATTATATTGATGAAATCGCATCGAATAAATGGTTAGTATCTGGAGAATTGTTTGCTGAAATAGAAGGCTTGGCAATTGCGATCCAGGATCAGGTTGTTTTCACGAGGAATTATAGAAAACACATCATCAAACAAAATATAGATGATTCTTGCCGTAGATGTTTCTGTTCTTCAGAAACAGAAGACATAATGCCGTCGCTAATATTATTCATTTTAATCTAGGAATTAAACATGACCTAATTCCCAAAATGAAAAATTTCACAAATATGAACCTGAGATTATTTGTGAAAATGACAAATATAAACTTTATTTTGATAAAACAATTCTTTGCAACAGAGCTGTAAAACACAATAGACCAGATATCATTCTCAATGATAAACAGAATCAAATAACATATATAATTGATATTGCTATACCCGACACACATAATATACAAAATAAATACAATGAAAAAATTTCTAAATATATGATGCTTGGCGACGAGATTAAAAAATGTGGAAAATGAAAAAAATATTTATTCTACCGATTATTATTTCCACAACAGGTGTTATTCCTAGAAATCTTCACAAAAGTATTGAGATTTTGGGTCTGAGGAAAAATTTGTTTGAACAGTTACAAAAGATAACAGTCATCAAATCTTGTAATATTCTTCGTAGGTTTCTTTCCGAAAATAATAATGAGGTAGAGACATAGGTTTTCTCTTTAGTTTATACTGCCCAGAATCTCATTTTATATTTCATTTATTTGTTTATATAAATGTAATATAATTAACTGACAATTCTGTCATACTTATATTCAGAGCAGTATTCTATTCGATCGTTCACCACTTCACACAAAGGAAACTATTAATGAGTAACATTCAGTGTTACTTGACTAAGGTCCGTACACTGGATTTTTCCGGGGAGAAAGCCTCCGACACTACTCGTTGGTACATTGATATCATTGTCTGATGATGCTTTAGTATGTATATTCTGGTAGATTGATATATTCTCATAACATTTAACGTTATCCTAATATATAATTATTCCAGGATATGTTTTGATTATAATCATTGCCTGGCAATGGTATTAATTACCAGCTGGTGGATTTATATTGAGAGGATTCACAAAATTTGAATAATTGTATGTAGAATAAATGCTTCTATAATCTATATCTATCTATAATTTGGGTGTGTCCCTTACATGAGTAGGCAAGTAGAAGTACAGAATGAAATTTATCCTGAATATTGAGTAGTGGTGATCCAATATGCTCTGGTTGGCTGTTGAGGGTAATAAATTGTGGGTTTCTACATACTTTGTTGATCTCCAAACTTTCCAACAAATTCATCTCACTCCCTTTGTTACATTTATGAAGCATTCTAAGATTGTTCAATGATATCGAGTGGTTAGTTGATTTTATGTGTTCAAATATTGGCGAATTTTTATCTGAGGAAATATGTTCCTTGAATCTAGCTTCAAAACTACTCCTTGTTTGTCCGACATAGGCTACCTGACATTCATTGCATTTGATTTGATAAATTCCTAATTGTTTGAATTTATCCTTCTTCTGTTTGGCATTGAATAATAATCTGCTTAAGTTGGAGCCGCTTGAGAATGAAGTAGTTATGTTCGATTTGGAAAAGTAGTTACTGATTTTGTTAGAGTGTTCGCCGGTATATTTGAGACTAGTGTATCTTTTTTTCGTGGTTTCTACGATGCTATATAGTAATTGAGAGGTAATACGTTGTTCTATGCGTTTAATGATTGTATTTAGAAAAATGTTGTGGTATGTTGTTATTTGAGGCAATTTTTCTGATGATATTCAGTTCAGTTTGAAAAGTTTCTGTCGAAAGGGGAACAGAGTAAGCTCAATGAATCATTGAGTTTTATGCAGCTAGTTTGTGGCTTAAATGACTGAACGAGTCCATTGGAATCGATGCGTCTGTGAATGTTTCCTTTCTGTAAATTTTATAAGTGAGTTGGTTATTTGAATTTATAATGGTTAAGTTGAGGAAATTAATTGAGTTATTATTTTCTAATTCAGAAGTGAAGCTGATTCGGCAATGTATTTTACTCAGGAAATTAAAAATTGCTGAATTTGTCTGTTTGAACCACGAAAACCAACAAGAATGTCTACATATCTGTACCAGAAAGTAATGTGTTTTTAGCGAAATCTAAAATCTATTTAATATTGAGTTTTATCTAAATTATACATGAAAATGTCAGCTAGTAGAGGGCTAAGAGGTGAACCGATTGGAAGACCTGAATTTTGTTTAAAGAATTTAGATTGAAAGTGAAAGTAACTTTTTTTTCAAGAAAAAACGGCTACTTATCGATCAGTTTTCAGTGGTACAGCCAACAAGAAAATACCACTAATTTTCTTCATTCCACAATTTTTTCATTGAGCTTTTTACAACACCCGGTATACAAAATTTTTTCGCCATAAGAACTTGTCTTATACCAAATTTAATGCTCTTTCCGATCGTATGGTCAGATTTGATGTAGCTGTAAGAGTAACAGAGATATTCTTGTTTTTATAGAGAGAAGCAAACAATTTCGTAAAATCAAGAAGTGTTAAATAGCTCGATAATAATCAGCTATTTGAAAAATGTTATAGGACATTTTTTGTTGCAAATGACTGGTACTATCATCTACTGATAGTTTGGCGCATTTCATAGTGACTTCCTGTATACACAACACAAAACATTGAATTTTGTAATTATATTTATATTAGCATAAATAACATATTACTCATTTATTAGTTGCTTATTTAGAATTGTTGGTAACTGAAAGCTTATTCGCTTTGTTGAGAGCTGTAGGATAAATGCTGAATGAAATGAATCAATGCTGAATGAATAAATTAATCTGAATGAATCTGAATTGAATGTAGCTGTGACCTATATATACCACTGACTGAACTGACCTGGACAAAGTATCTTATGAAATACATATATACATATGCGTATATGAATATATACGCAAAGTTTGGGGTCACAGGCGCCATATAATTCATGGTTGAATGGAATTCTAAAGAATTCTCTAGTTTTTGAAAGTTCTAGAAAACATTGTGAATGTGTCTATTTCACATGTTGTGCCATGTAACATGATAACTCAGGCAAATTCAATGAAAGAAAGATTTCTTTTCATTACAGAGTAGATTGTTGGTCTTAGTCTGAAGTGAAAATGTAAATTTATACTTTGTTTAATTCCTATAGCAAATCATAGGCGTAACATGAGATGCTGGTTAGGTACATTACAATACAAATATTCAAAAAAAACACAGACGTTTTGAAGTCGATGAAAATTGTGTATGAAGTTTTACTAACAAATGAACAAACAACCAAGCGAACACACAGGTCGAGCTTCTAAAAACGTGTTAAAAAGTAATCAGATTGTGATCTATCTTTCGCTGATCAAAACAAATCTAGCTTATGGTCAGCACTGGGAATAGCTGGAGGAATAGGTACGCGTATATATTTCAATTCCGATCTCCATTTTCTGTGGTATTACCCTTAACAAATGTCGGCAACATATTGCGCGAACGGTTTCGAAAGTTTCACAGTCGAAACCGTTAGATTTTCTTTACGAGGATATAAATAAATCTGTCAGATATTGCTGCAGTCTGATTACTCTGATGCGCACGTCTTTTATTGGACAAGCGAATGGACCATTAAAGACTTTTATGACCCAGTAGCGTACTTGTAATAGCTCTTTGGCCGTGAAATATGCGCGAGTTTTGAATGCGAAATTTATCGGATGATCCAATCCTCCGGGCACATAGGATTTTCACTTCAAAAGTTTCCTGCAAATTGATGTCTGTGTGCTATTAGTGATCTCCTGGTGGATGTAGATCGGGGTGAATTACATCAAAGGGAATTGCTGAATTAGGTGAGGAGATTTGCGAGTAAATAAACTTCTATGACGGATTATTAGAATTATTTGTTGAGGAATATTCTCGGCGATAAGTATTGGATATAATCGACAATTACATTCACTTGTCACGTTTAAAGCACAGAAATTCGTCTTTGATATCGTATTAATTGCATATAAATAGGAAGGAAGGTAGGATATTAGTGGATAAATTTGCCCATAGAGAACCCTTGCTATGGAAACATAGCAACGCAACATTCAAAACAAATAGCACGGTCTTAAAACTGTCAAGAACATTCATTTTAGTCAAAACAATGCGGAACACAACTGCGAAAATGATGCAGAATATGTATTTCGAAAAATTCAACATGAGTATTGTTGCGTCAAGTTGCGTATGGTGCTGCAGTTTATTTACGAGTCGAAAGTCATAATGTCGTACACGTCAACTTAATTTGCTCAAAATCTAAAATTGCACCTCTCAAAACTATTTCGGTGACTCGTTTGGAATTGAATGCAGCTCTTTTGTTGTGCAAATTACTCAAATATGTCATATCTTTTTATAATTTGCGTTGTAAAATTGATAGTGTTTTAGCTTGTAGTGACTCAAAAATTGTTTTGGGTTGGTTATTTCATTCTCCTCATAAATTAAAAACGTTTGTTGCCAATAGCATTACAAAAATTCAAGATAATATTCCCTCAGTTGTTGGTTTTTTGGTTTGGTTTTCTTTCGACTAGCGAAAAATGTTTAGTAGGACCAGACTGGTTAAAAGAATCGTGGGAACATTGGCCATTGCAAGCAATGGAAAGTGTGTTAGTTCCTGAAGAATTGCCCGAGGTACAAACTAATTCTTTAGTTCTGGTGACTGAACCTGATCAGAATTTTATTTATGATTTTTTATGTCGTTTCTCTTCCTATTCAAAGTTGCTTAGAAGTACGGCATATGTCTTGAGATTTCTTAAACTTTTACCCCTTTCCAAAGATATCACTGTTGAATATTTAGATAAAAGTGAGAAATATCTCATAAAGGTTGTTCAAAGCGTATATTTCAAGGAGGATCTCATCGTAGACCTCAGAACAAGAAAGTCAGTACCTTATTCTTTTACATTTGAATTTGGGAGGCTTTTACTTGGTAAAATTCCATTATCAATAATAAAAAAAAACAAGTACTGTGTTTTAAGGAATTTTACTTAATAATTGCGATTCGTAACGCGTTTCACTACACCGTAGCTTCTTCAGACGAATGATTATGCAGAAAAATGTAAATGAGAATATAACTATAAATGTTCTTGAGTAATTAAAAGCTTATTGGTCGCCTCCTCCTAAGTGGTTATTTATGACAGGTATATCCAATAAAATTAAGGAATAGATTGATCCCCGAAAAGATTCAATAGAGGTGAAGGGCTTAAATCGACTTGTTCAATGATGAGTCTACCTGAGTGTTTGTATTTATTTATTTCTAAAGTTTCCCAAAGATCTACCTTCCAATATTTATTATCTGTATGCAAAATTTCAAACTGTGGGTCGAAAGAATGATTATTTTCTAAGAGATGATTCGCGTAATTTGAATCTGATTTTTTATTTGAAAAACTGCGTTTATGTTCCGATATTCTAATATTAAAATTTCTATGTGTTCTACCAATGTAGAAATTATCACAGTCATTGCAATTCAATCTATAAACACCTGATTTATTGTTTTTACCTGGTTTGGTTTTATTATTTTTTATATATTTGCCTAAATTATTATTAGTTTTGAAAGCTATGTTAAGATTTTGTTTGACGAGAAAGGATTTAATATTTGTACTTGCAGAACCGCAGAATGTTAAACTGTTGAATATTTTATAGTCTTTATGAATAGGATATACTTCATTTATTGCTTTTTGATAGAGTTTTTACGAATGATTAGGTCTATCATATCCGGATTATATGAATTATTAATGGCTATCTGTTTGATGATGTTTAACTTTTATTATAATCTTCTACTGATAAAGGTAAATTGAGTAACCGATGTACCATGCTGTTCAAAGCTGCAACTTTGTGTTGAATGGGATGTAATGAGTAGTTATGTATAATTGTATCAGTATGTGTTGGTTTACGAAAGACCGAATAAACATGATTAATCTCTTCATTCTATTTTTCATTCTTGATAAAGCTGCTGTGTCAGCGAAACGTCGTCGAATTTTTTCAAATAAAGTGTAGATCAAAGTTAAACCTTGTGTTTTTATCTCCCTTATTCTTTTCTCAAATTGGCTCCCTTTATAGATTCAGATGGCTTTGTTCGCGTAGGAGGTAGATTATTGCACGCTCAAATAGGTTTCGATCAGAAGTACACATTTCTCATTCCTAGAAAAGAACGTTTTGGGACATTCAGATTGTTACGAAAATAATTGAAGATCCACAAAAAAAAATCGACTTAAACTTCTGTTTCTGTTGAGATTTTTTGGTAATTCTTACATTTGGCTTCACCTATTGGTTGTAGAGCCTTCTATGTTCCTACATGCGAGGTCGAACGCCTTCGACTATTCACCTACACAGAGGTAAAGATTCCTGAGTACCGATTGCGATGGATACGAAGTTAGCACAAGAACAAAAAAAAAATACGTTGATGACATTGTGGATTTTCAAGTTGCAACAGACAAATAGACCAGTTCTTACATTTTCTGAATAAAATGCACATTAAAGTAAACTTCACTGCTTAAATTAAACGTAACCATTCAATAAATTTCCTTGACATAACCATCACTAAACTCAATTATAATCTCACCCATAACTTATAAAGAAAAGAAAAATTTACATACCTCTCGTTCCAGTGGTCCCAACATAAGCAAATTGTTATTCAATGTCGAAAAACTAATTAAGTTTAATAATCAAGAATATACCGAATAAATCAATTATTTTTTTCATTTTGATTTGATATGAAATCGTTTTTAACAGTTTTTCGTAAGTACTGTTTAGAACTCTGATCCACATTTTCAACTAATCATCTATTAATAGGTAAGACTGCTCTGCAGAAATATCAACAGTGAACTACTGGTCAACTTTCTCTTGAAGATGTTTTTTCCAGAATAGCGCAGCTTTGCCAATTTTTTTCAGATATTTGAATTGGACACTTTATTTTCAATCAGAATATCGAACGAATATCGACATGAAGTGTACGAGCGTGGCGCGAGAGGTAATGTCACTCTGTCGCTTGTATTTGCTTTAGATTGTTTTGTTTGTTTGTTTCTTCTTTAACGTGCTCTATTTCTGCCTTTCGGCTATTGACACGCCGGGGAATTCTGTCACCTCACTAACCCGGGAATTTTGCCCAACCCCTCTCGTGTCGAGGGAAGCGATCTTTGATTTCCAACACATCTCTGTTAGACAGGACTAACAGCTTCACATCTCCTCCAAAAGATGGACACTCAAGCGATTCCCAGAATCCGAAAAATCGCACCGAATTTGTGGGGATATTAATTACCATTGGGCCACAATTTTTTTTTCAATTCTGTAGTCGTTTTTAGCACTTAAAATTGATACTATTCTGTAATAAAACAACATTTCGATCTCACCCATATTTTATATAGAACAGAGCAAATTGCTATTCAATGTTGAAAAACGAATTAAGTTTAATAATCTAGGATATACCGAATTAATAAAAATTATTTTTTTCATTTTGATTTGATATGAAATCGTTGTTAACAGTTTTTCTTAAGTACTGTTTTGTACCCTGTTCCACGTTCTCATCTAATCATCTATTTAATAGGTGTGACTGCTCTTCCGAAATACCTCAACAGTGAACTTCTGCTCAACTTCCTGTTGAGGATGTTTTTTCCAGGATAGCGTAACTTTGTCTATTTTTTTCAGATATTTCAGTTGGACACTTCATTTTCGATCAGAATGTAGCGCTGTTCTTCATCATCTAAATATAAATAAACAAACGAATATCGACATGAACTGTACGAACGCGGCGCAATAGGTCGTTTGTACCTGACTAATAATTACCTTGGGCCACAACTTTTTTTTCAATTTTTTAGTAGTTTTTGGCACTGCAAATTGATACCATCTTAACTATTCTCTTTCGCTGTAATAAAACAACATTTTGAAGAAAAATGTATCCAAGTTCTTTTCTCTGGAACTATTTATCGAGAAGTTACGGCTGAATTACGAGAGGACCTATTAACCGAGAAACTGATAGTCATTCGATAAAAAGGTAACGGAAACAGATTATTTCAAAAATCTGCTTAAAACGATTGTCACAATTGTGGTTGTTGCTAAGTTGGCACAAATGTTTTCTATACTAAGGTGGAGTTTGAACGACATCATGCAGATTGTTCACACTGCTGTATTTTGTCAATTCAAGTGTGTTATGCGATTTTCACAATGGATAGAAATATCGAAGAAAGAATTTGTCTCAAGTTTATTATTGTTAATGGAACATCGTGATGATTTAATATTTCTTCTATTAGGTTAAGCTATTCAGCTAAGAATATCTTCGTTGCAAAAAGAATAAACGATCCCCAAAAAAATCGACTTTAACTTTTCTGTTGAGATTTTTTGGTAATTCATACATTTTTCATCACCTATTGGTTGGACAAAACAAAGTTTGTAGATCTGTAATTCATCCTGTAGAGCCTTCTATGTTCCTACATGCAAAGTTTAAAAATAACCCTCGTGAAATTTCGTCAAGCTTAGAATCCCAACACGAATTGATAAAAAATCCAACAGCTCAAGGGCAACATTCTTTGAATTTATTCATTTTTGCAAAGCGTCATCATAGTATTTGATGAAGCTTTTTAATTCAAATTTTTCAGGCACTTAATGAATTTCACTCTCATACTCAACGAAGCAGAATGATCTGACTTTCGGTTGGCCTTGTTTGGGGGTGAAAAGGAATGAGAGAAAACGGACAAATTCTTTCAGTCGACAAGCTATCCCCTGACATTTTTTGAAATCTCATTATAATGACATCTCTCCTTAACAAAGCGATTATTATGATTTGAAAATATTAAATAGTTTAGTCTTAATAGTAACTTTGAAAATTAACGATCCTTTAAATGCGTCTCATATTCCCGTTCTCATACAGAATATTGTAAATTAAACGACTAAGCTTAATTGAAAAATAACGTTTCCGAGCTTAAAACGAAAACCGTTTAATTAGCAAGAAGTACACAGCCGGAACTGCATATTTATAAGTGTTAATTCGCTGTTTCAAATTCAAAACGACTTAGAAACTTAGAAACCAGCGATTGATTCATATAAAAACTTCAGTTGTCGATTACCGGAAAATTATGAAATTCAGTTTAATGTCGGGAATATACAGGATGAACAAATTTCGATTTTTCAGTATGACAGCTAGGTGATCTATTATATACATAGAATTAAGTTGGATATTCTACAGGCAATTTCTTGAGTAAAGTTCAGTGTTGGGAGAAAAGTATTTTTTGGCTCATTGGTTCTCGAGTTACAATGCAAACATGCTTTTTTTAATACAAGCCATAGATAATTTTCCTTTTACTGGATGCACTATTTCTTTTCAGTAAGTAATATTGATGCTATATTTATTTTATGATAAGCTATTGTACATTCATTGCAAACTATTTCGTAAGCCCCTGATTTTTTTGAATTTCTCTGTTTTTCGTTCAGCGTTGAATACGTTGCTAAAAGGCTTATACAAGGATTCCGTGATCTGAGTGCACAACGTTATACTACAGATTTTTCAGCTCGAAGTGAGTCAATTTAGGCCAGTTTGGCCGCTAAAATTTGAACGTGTTTTTAATCAACCATAATTTTTCAACTGTCCGCGTTTGAGCAAAACTGCTTCAGACATTGAGTAACTAGGCTAATCGTCGAACATTTAATTTCATGATTCATTTATTCAACCACCTAGCAAGTCAAAAATATCACGTTTGACCATGTTGGCTTCGGATTTATTGCTGGGGTTTCACAGATTGTCATTTTATTAGGCTTGACAACCAATTGTTGACACAACAGTGTTCTTTAAGTTCTTAACTAGGTGTTTTGGTGATTTTTTTTATCGCTATTAGGCACGGAGATGTACCGTAATTCTGAAATGGTTTATATGGTTATGGTGTACGGATTTCATCAAGGCAATGGACGTGAAAGTGCGAGAGTATATGCTGAAAATTTTCCAGATCGCATAGTTCCGAACCACCAAATGTTTGGAAATCTGGAGAGGTCCTCCGCGAGAATGGTTGCTTCAAGCTCAGGAATTTGGATCGAGGACGACAACGAACAGTAAGGACGGTAGAACAAATTTTGGACATGGTTGAGGAAAACCCACAATTAAGCACGCGGCGTATAGGTGTTTGGAGTTGGTCGCTCCTAAAACAATGATGTCATGAACAATTATTTTAACCTTACCACATTCAGAAAGTTCAGGAATTATTTCTCAACGATCCTGAGAATCGCCTAACTTTCTGCCGATTTATCGAAGAGAAGAGAACTCAGAATCTCCACTTCAGTAGGAAAGTTCTATTTACTGACGAATGTACTTTTACTAGGTCTGGCATCACTAACCTTTACAATGAACACGTGTACAGAGTCGAAAATCTACATGCTTCTACAAGTACACATCATCAGAATCAATTCAAAATTAACGTATGGATTTCAGTAATTGACAATTTCATTATTGGTCCTATAGTGATTCCTATGTTGAACTTGTTGAACGATATTCCACTATTACTGCGTGCAGAAATGTGGTTTATGCACGACAGTGCACCTCCTCACTTCACTTTAGTGGTTCGCGAGTTCTTACATGCACAAATCATTGGTTCGGAAGGGAGCTGATGCTTCTGCAAGTAGGCCAGCACGATTTCCCGACCTTACACCGTGCGACTTCTTTCTTTGGGGTGCTTTAAAATCTAGAGCTTACTCTTCTCCAATTGATACCCGAGAAAAATTACATATGAGGATTTTAAATGCGGCCAAGTGTTCAGTTTAATTTCTTCAAGAGAATTACCTCCTGTATTCAGCAACATGGTAGAATTTTTGATCATTTACTATAGTTGAATGAAATTTTGGTTGTAAACTAATTAATCGTTATTTTGAAGTGATCTGTTTTTTCTTATTTAGTTTCCAACTGGCCAACATGTTTTCCTATTTTTAAATAATTATTGAGAAAAACTTAATAAATTTTTTCTTCGAATTTTTGATTTTCTAATACTGAACATTGAATTTAATATTTGCTTGATCCGATTAAGCAACCTAGAAAACATCATTTTGTCAACAAATAAAATGACAATCTACTAGACTACAGAAACAAATCCAAAGCAAACGTGCTCAATATGTGATATTTTTGACTTGCTAGGTGGTTGAAGAAATGAAATCATGAAACAGAAAAACTGTTTTTGTGATTGAATTGCTCATCATATATATATATATATATATATATATATATATATATATATATATATATATATATATATATATATATAAATGTCGGCCAAAGCGGCCGACATCTAACTGTGCTGTATGTCCCTCGATTGACGGTGATTATAAAGGGTGGATCTTGAAAATGCATGTTTGCATCATATCTCCAAAGCTGCCCAGCGAAAAGTATAAATACAAACACTCAGGTAGACTCATCAATGAACAAGTCGATTTAAGCCCTTCACCTCTATTGAATCTTTTCGGGGAGCAATCTATTCCTTAATTTTATTGGTCATAAATAGCCACTTAAGAAGAAGCAACGCAATAAGCTTTTAATTGCTCAAGAACATTTATAGTTATATTCTCATTTATATTTTTCTGTATATTCATTCGTCTGAAGAAGCTACGGTGTAGTGAAACGCGTTACGAATCGCAATTATTAAGTAAAATTCCTTATTTTATTTCCGTATTTGTTTTTTATTATTGATAATGGAATTTTACCAATTGAAAGCCTCCCAAATTCAAATGAAAAAGAATATCAAACTTATCTTCATGTCACTTAGATCGAAAGTTGATATCCGTGAATAGAAGTAACTTTTTTCCTATTGATTTGCTCACCCTGTATGTTGTGGCAGTTAGGCGCGACAAGAAAACTCCATATGAATAACATGAATTCGCATAACGATGTTAGTTGTTCTAAGTATTCGAACATTCAATGGTTAGGGTTAAATGAGTTCTCGAAATAATTCGCAAGTAAAATAAACACGTTTCAACAGCTAAATCAGCTCACAGATGGCGGCAAATCCGAAATTCACGGGCTCATAATAGCGTAGAGTAGGTTTAATTCAACCTTTTCATTGTGTATATTACGGGGGTTTGGCATTGTATTAGCACGTACCGTCTTGTTTGTTTCGGGAAATTTGAGTCCATTGTTTGGTTGATAGATTTATTCGAGTGCTCCTCCTACAAAAATAATCCGCCTTTTAATTACTGGTATGTTTTGAAAGAGAAATTCAGAATTGTCCGTTGACATTCTCTGAGATTTTGCTATTAAATGCTTTTATTTTTTCAGTTTAGAGGCGCATCTCCATAGTATTCAATAAGTTTTGTCGTTCGATAAGAAAAACACAATGTTGTGGTTTAAAATACCATTTATTATTCAGTATAATATCCCTGAACATAATTCACTTGCTCCAACGATCCTTTGATCTGCGGATCTAATCCCTGAAGTGAGAATCCGGAAGGTCTGCAAAATACGCTTCAACAGCCGTTATGACCTCTTCATTTGATGGAAAGTGCTTGCCACGCATACATTTTTTGAGATCTGGAAACAAATGGAAATCGCTGGGGACCAAATCTGGTAAATACGGTGGATGTTCCAACAATTCGGACTTTAATTCATGGATTTTAGCGATTTTCAAAATGCTTTTGTGACACGGTGCATTGTCCTGTTGAAAAAAATTTTTCTTCTGCACACCGGTTCTGTTTTCCTTCAACTGGTGGGGAGTAAAAATGATTCAGATATCAAGATGGAAACTTCCAAGAACGTTTTGGGTTCCATAGGTTGCCATAGGTTGTTGTGAATGAAATATATTTTCAACAAGATGGTCAATCAATCAATCAATTAATCAAAATTTATTGGTGTTTTACAATATTTGTGTACACATATCAAAATAAAATACATACAAGTAAATATAAAAAGCTTACAAGGAAGTTACTTGACGTACATATCAAAATTTTCATTATAAAAGCTTGAATTCTTTCAAACTCATGGTTCGAACACAATTATACATTATACAGTTTGATAGATAGGAAATTTGGGCCATTTTGTGACTTGCGTAATCTGTAGAAAGTTGCATGAATACAATTCTTTCCTCTAGTATCGTATGCGTGAAAATCACTGTTTAATTGAAAATTATTTAGATTTACATGAGCATGCAACAAACATTCAAGGATAAATAAGCTAGGCAAAGTAAGAATTTCCTTGCTTCTGAAAGTGTTCATACAACAATCCCTATACCATAATCCAACAACTATTGCCCGTCTCTGCAATCTGAAAATACGATCGATCTCACTGGATGAACCCAATGCAAGAAGCCCATATCTAATATGAGACTCACAAAGAGTATAGTAAGCAAACAGAACATTGGGAGACACAAGCAAAGACATTTGCCTCAGAACAAGGATGTTTCTGCTCAACTTTTTAGCAAGATCATGGACAAACCATACAAGACGAAAATCGAGGTTAACACCCAGGAATCTTACACTGGAGGGATTCACATGTCTCATAGTGAGCACCACCTTTCCTATTCTGCCTTCATTCATGCACAACCAGTTCCCTGAAAACCACCTCAAAACAGTAGACTTCCCCCTCCCGGACAGCTCCTGCGCCCTTGACAAACTTTGGTCAGATAGTCAGGAAAGTCATTGATATATATTAAGAAAAATAAAGGACCCATAATTGAACCTTGAGGAACCCCGATTGGGATAGTTTCCCTGTCGGACCACGTATTATTTACAAACAGTGACTGACATCGGTTAGATAAAAATGATTCAATAAGCTTTCTGGCGACCCCGCCAAAATCATACCAACCCATCTTATACAGAAAAGCTGCACGAGGGACACAGTCAAAAGCCTTGGATAGGTCTAAAATTAAATAAATCGAGTATAAACTAACCGTGTCAAACACAAAAGCATTTATAGCATCTTGAGTACTGGGCTTCCTAAGGAAACCGAACTGGCATTCAGAAAACAGGCAATTTTGTTTGAAATACGAAACTATTTGATTGCAAATCAGCTTTTCGAATATCTTAGAGAAGACAGATACGAGTGATATTGGCCTATAGTTATCAACGTCCGTGAGATCACCTTTCTTGAGTATAGGTACAGTTTTAGCTAATTTTAAACAGTCCGGATAGATTCCGTCATTTATACATCTGTTAATAAGAAATGTTAGTGGTTCGATACTACTGCTGATGTTTCTCTTTAGAATTTTGGTTGTAAGTTCATAAGCATCCTTGGATTTGCTATTTCTGAGTGATAGAATAGCATCTCTAACCCCTACGTAACCGACAGATCTGAAAGTGAAATTTAAATTTGAAGGAATAGTTTTCACGAGTAATTCAGTGAAATTTTCTTGTTGTTTTGGGATATTATTTGCTTTATTTATTGGAATTGATTTGAAACATTTGCTGAAGACTTTTGAGCTAATAGCAGAGCGATTAGGCCTTTTTTTTGGATTTCTTTGGGAATTTATAATATCCCACATAGTTTTTTGCTGATTAGAAGAGTTTAGTATAGTTTTGTTCTTTTAGCCCTATTCATCTCCAACTTATAACGCAGTATGGTCTGATTGCGCAAAAGCTTGAGATCTTTTATTTTATAGCGATCATACACCACATTGATTAAATCAAGATGGTTCTTGATAACCCTAAGCTCCTCAGTGTACCAATCAACCTTGAGGTATGAGCTGAAATTCCCTATCCTTTTGTCGGGAATGAAACGTCAACAAAGTTCTAATGGAACGTTTTGAAAGCATCGTTAACCTGAATATTAGGATCTCTAGTAAATTCCCAACTCAGCCCACCCAGTATAGAATGCAATATGTTTAGACTCTTTTCAGTCACCGGTCTGCACAACCCAGAAGTATATTCAACCGTTCTACCTGGCCACTCCATGCTTAGCATATGTATCTTATGATCTGGAAAATCCTAACTCAAAGTTTGTTCATGCTCATTCAAGGGAAAGAAATTAATGGCAATATTGTCAATGCAGTTTTTCCCTCTAGTGGGCTCAGTAATAGTCTGACGAAAACCAAAAGAATTCAATTAGTCACACAATGCCCCAGATTTCTTATCAGGTAAATTAAATAGAACATTAAAATCACCACATATCACAGTTTTACAAGACAAATTCAACAATGGTAAAATCTTTTCAATAACCTCAATAAAAAGGTCAAAATCTCCAGAGGGCGAGCGATAAAAGGATAAAATCACTAAATCTAAGGTATGCAAATGTATAGCAGCCACCTCGCAATGAAGTACGATGCTGAAATTCCTAATATTGCCAAGAGCTGTGAAATCACTGTCCTTGCAGTGGATGGAAACTCCACTCTGTCTGAAATTACTGCGACCGAAAGAGGCAGCTGTATGCCACCCATCAAGTAAAAACTCACCGCAGAATGAATCCTCAGAAAGTGCTCCGTGAAGCATACAATATCTGGTGAGTTGTTATCCTTCAGGAATATTTCAAGAGGATTTGTTTTAGATCCCAGGCCCTGAAGGTTCAGATGAAAAACTGACAAATTCGATTTCTTCTTGTCAATGGACTGGATAATATGTTCATCACTGTCAACTTATCCAAATTCTGTTTCTTTGAGGACTTGTGGAAAAATTTCTTGATGAGGGCTCTCTTTGGCCAGAGATTAACATCTTTAGCCTTATGAAAGATATCTTCGTTGATTGTTATCTTGAACGAACTATAGCTGTCGGGATATCTCCATGGTACAGCGTCACATTTTGCCTCTGGGATGATGACCTGTACCATTGCTGCAAGATCGTCTGACTCTATATCCGGTGCTAACCTAGACGCAAATAAGTGAATTTTCTTCTGAGTGGCCTTGACTGTTTCATTTTGGGATGGTGCACTTCTTCACAACACTAAGGAG
Organism: Cryptolaemus montrouzieri; assembly: GCA_013387265.2. Taxonomy (NCBI): domain Eukaryota; kingdom Metazoa; phylum Arthropoda; class Insecta; order Coleoptera; family Coccinellidae; genus Cryptolaemus; species Cryptolaemus montrouzieri. Next base: position 9,823,784 of record JABFTP020000103.1, on the reverse strand, counting down.
GTCTCGCGGTATCTCGACGAAATTCTTCCCGAAAACTAGATAGATACAAATGGTCCCATAAGATGGCCAGCTAGATCGCCAGATTCGAGTCCACTACATTCCTCCCTGTGGGGCCATTTGAAGAATTAGGTTTACCAAACACCTGTTAGAACCCAACTAGAATTGGAGAACTGTCGGAGACAGGCTACTGCATGCATTACAGCCCAAATGAACTGTTAACATCTATTTCTGATACCCAATGATTGTTCAATTGTATCTAACTTGATTGAACTTTCCGACAAACCTAATCTTCCCTACATAATTATAAAGAACATAATAACTTTGTTCAATTAGAGCATGAAAAATTTTGAGAACATTCTGTCCACCTCCATGAAACACCTTTCACATTCATTTCTCGAATACCTGCACCGAATATAAAAAAATGACATATATTATTCATAATCACGTAGAACGTGCCTGAGATAAAATGCTAAATGTTCTGTGCATAATAGAACTGCATGACAATGCATACTTTGTTCTACGAAATACGTCATTTCTCTTCAATTTCCTCCAACAGACATCATCCGCTCTGGTTTATGGATTTCACATTTTCACAATCGTTTCGTGAAATCGAACAACTCTCGGGGTAAATGAAGTGGAAATTGGGTGCATTTGGCGCAGGAAACATATTTCAATGCGATTTTCCATAATGAATTTGGCCATATTCGCCGAACGTAATGGTGTTGATAGAAATGTCGAATGGTTTGTCTGGAAGGACGACGAGTCTTTCTGCGGCGACGAGTCTTTCTGCGGCGACGATATTTTATTGAATTTGAGGAAATCAAGGCGCCTTTAACTGGCTCAGAGGTTATATAAGACTATTATTTTTGATGTATTTGATCAGAAAATTAGGAAATGCGGCGTTTTGAAAGTTTCTGAGGTGTCGAAAAATTGAATTTCTTTAAATGTTGCTTCCGTAACAATCAGTAAAACAAGCTCAGAGTGCAATATGTTGATTTAAACCCTTAACCGACGTTGTGAGGTCCCTGGAACACCCCGTAGGAAACAAAGGTGAATATTTTTGTAATTATTGACTTTATCAACTGGTGGCGCTCAGTACCTTCATATGGTTTAAGTCTCTTCGATATACTACTGAAGCACGGCGTTCAGTGCATCGAAAGTTTTTGAAGGTGGAGGTTGAGTGTCCCTGCGACGTACAACGTAGTTGATGTGATTTTTTAACTTGGCGATAAAAGTTCAAAGCGATCCGTGAAGCCAACTGATCCAGATTTCGAGAAAACACTCTTTGAATGGTGTGGGGAAGTGAAAGTGACTTTTCTGACCAAGATGGAGAATAAGCTGTACCAAATGAAGTAGAATCAGCAATATTGAGTAATCATAGCAGTGATTCAGAATCAGAGATATTTGTATGGAAAGAATATATATAAATGGTCATCAACTGAACCATCGCGTAACACCAGAACACCTGCACATAATATAATGAAAGTTTCATTTCCAAGAGGTAATGCTGAAGATTTGGAACAATTAGTCGTGGCAGAAAATTTTTTCTCAGGAGATTATGGAAATAGTTGTGCATTACACAGACATAAAACTACGGTAGTTTCGTATCAAAGAATGTAACGATAATCGTACTGAATTCAGGGATACGGACGAAACGGAAATCGATGGATTTTTGGGTCTACTTTTGTTACCGTCTGTGTTCAAATCAAATAATGAAGATATCCAAGTTATTTTCGCCACAGATGGTACTGGCAGGTAATTATTCAGATTGGTTTCTTCTGCCCGCCGTTTTTCTGTACCTTTGATGTGTCTTTGATTTGATACACAGGAAGAAAGACAGGAATTAGTTCAAGACAATCCATCTGCAGCAGTGTCACATATTCTGAAATAAATCAATAAGAATTCACAAAACTCGTTTTCACTTGGAACAAATTGCACAATCGATGAAATGCTTGTGGGTTTCAGGGGGTGATGTAAGTTCAAGATGTGTATTCCTTCAAAACCATAAAAATACGACATAAAAGTTCAATGTTTGGCAGATGCAAGAACGTACTACGTTTAGAATACGTATATTTACTGTGGAAAGGGAACGGATGCTCTGGGAGATGTAACACCTTAGGAAAAAAGTTTGCAATACTCACCCAAGCAGTTCTTCGCTTATGCCAGCCAATATTTGGAAGCAACAGATTACTGGTGATAACTGTTATTCATCTATTGAACTTCTAGACATTTTGCTGAAGAATAAACTAACATATATAGGAACTATTGAGAAGAATGAAAGGAAAAATTCCTCGAGAGTTTCTGTCTTCTAAATCTAGAGCTGTTGGATCGACATTGTATGGATTTACAAATGATAAAACTAAGACTGTTGTTTTGATTTCATCAATGCACCATAGCAAGAAGATGATATTGAGAATGGGTTGCCGGAAATCAATTCATATTACAATAGAACAAAGGGAGATGTGGAATCAGTTGACGAAAATTGCTCGAAATATTCTTGTAGCAGGAGAACCAGACGTTGGCCGATGGCCTTAGTTTTCCGTATTATCGATATGAGTGGCCCGAACGCTTATATAATCCACCAAAACGTTTCAGAAACTCAGTACACAAGATTGCAATTTCTGAAACCTTTGGCGAAGCAACTCTATGATCCTCTTCTGAAAGAAAGGGCAGTTCATAGAGTATTAGGTACTAAAGTTCCAGAAATTCCAAATGATTCCGATACGCTGCCTAAAATTACAGTGGAATTGTGATCCGAAACTGAAAAGAAAGACAAGTTACCTGTGCAACATATGCAAAAGACCCATTTGCTTACAGTGTAGTGCAAAAGTATGTGTAACTTGCGTAAACGAGCTAAAATGACCTACCGAATGTATTTCATGTTTAGATATTGCAGAGATTTTTGTGAAAGTACCTGCACATTGAAAATTCATTCCATAGCATACGTTCCAGTTTAGAATTTCAATTTATGTCATTGTTTTCGTAAATTTTTCTCTTCATTATTTTCAATACTCACATAATTTTGGGAGATATTTTTCTCATTTCGAATATTTTATTTTTATTTTTCATTTTGTTGGTTTGTTACATTGGTTGCAACTATTGAATAAATTTCCTTGTTTTCTTTCAATCGCAATAAAAAAGATCTCACAAAACTAAGAAAGAAAAAAATTTTAGCATGTGAACAAGTAAATTAGGTTAGATCCCCGGTCCGAGGGGCCTTCCCATAGTTAACGCAAAATATTGGCAACACGTCGGTTGAAGGTTAACTGATGAATACAATGACATCAATCCTTAGTCAATATGTTCTTCTTGCTTGAGTTGTTATGTCTTCATCATTGGATGCTTTCTTTGTATCTCATGCCGTGAACTATCCATATGCTTCCTTTCAAGAGCTTTGTTATGAATTAAGTATTCTTCTTCCTCATCTCATATTTGTGATAACTATAATTGAGTCCTTACAGTGATTTTCGTTTACTTTGTGAAAAATTACACAAAATGAAATTAATATTCAATTAACAAATGAATAGCTATTTCGATATTTCTATCATCATCAGACGTTTACAAATTGTGAGTTGAAAATAGGGTACAGTTGTCTTGTATGTAGAAAAACGGGTATGCATTATAGAGAGAGAATAACAATAAGTTTTCTACTATTGAAATATGGATAGGTAAGTTGAGTGGCCAATTAGACGTTTATGGAGAACTAATAATGTTTTCGTTTTGAAATTTTATTAGTTGATTTAGCTGGTCCGAACCTCTATTTCTAAATTATTTTCACCTCGTCTCAGTTCCTCCACATCCAACTGCATGCAAGCATTATGCAAATCATATCTTGAAGTCACAGGTTCAGAAATAATTTCTTCTTTTAGCGTTCCCCAAAGATAAAAACCCAGGGGCGTTAGGTCAGATGGCCTTGAAGGAAACGAAGTTCGTTCCAATTCATCTATCTTCAAACTTTATTCAGGTACTGATAAAGTGTCAACGAAGTCACTACCATCTTCAAAATCTCCATATAAAGTTCACTATTTAAGTTTTCATCATACACAAAATATGAAAGCCTTTTGTCTTTCAGAAGTGCAAACACATTAAAACTAAATATATTTTGACTATTTCTTTCCCTCGTAATATGGGGTTAAAAAACTCCCTCATTAGAAGGTTAGGCCTCATCCCTTCTGATAATCCTTTTGAGAAAATCGGGATCCTTTTGTGTTCCGAGAAGAAGGATCTCACACAATTCTATTCGAAGCTGTGGATCGCCATCTTGTAGACTTTGGACCAATGAAAATTTATAAGGGTTCAATTTATGTTTTCTTAGAATTCTGTGAATACTACACTCGGAGGCAAAATTAGCGGAACACTCGAAAATTTAACCAAATTCGAAGTTCGATATTTTTCCTAATTCTCAACCGATTTAGATGATTTATTCGGCAAGTTATAGATCAACTCTTCTGCTTTGTAGAAATTATAAGAGAAAACGAAAAAAATTCGAAAAAAATTTTATACGGGGGAAAAACTAAAAGTGTTTTTTCTGTCAAAAATTCGTAACACCCTGTGGAATTTCGTGGTCCGAGTTGAAACGTACAATATCATGGTCTGTCAAGACACATCTTCCTACAGTAACGCCCTTCTTGTTTCATGCGTTTATCTCTATTTTTGCAAAATATATTTAATTTCAAGTGGAAAATCACCATTTTGGAGAAATTCCATTGAATCAAGAAAGTGTCATTAAAATTCGTCTATCAATTTGGAATTTTCTTATTATCACTCAGGCGTGTGGAAATTGTCGTTTGCGATTTTTATGTTCGAATTGCATTAGTTATTGATGACAATTTGGTTAATTTGGTGAAAATTAGGAATTCATAGGAGATAACAGTCGGTAGGTATTAAAATACACAACCGAATTCTGGGCCATTGATAAAACTTTTCATTTTCACATGTGCACATCTTTTTCTATCAAATATGAAATACAACACACGTTTTTTTGTATATGACCACATTTGCACTTGTTTAAAGAATGAGAGTTTTCCATTCTTTGATTTGATACAAATTCGATCGGTTGCGGTGTTTTGTGATTCTTTTACTGTTTACGATTCGAAACGGTATTTTTCATTCAGAATGAGAGATTTACCACCAACCTCAGTAGCAAGGGCAGTTACATTGATCGAGGAAGGGCGCACCTACCGCTCAGTCGGTACCATGTTGGGTGTCTCGACGTCGGTTATCCATCGAATCTACCGACGTTACAGGGAAACTGGATTGTACGTGAGGAGGCGAGGACAAGGAAGAGATCGGGCAACCCGCGCTATACATGACCGTTTCATCGTCAATCAAACCATAAGAAATCCTCGTCTTACTGCTGTTCAGGCACGTAACCTTTTACAAGCAGTGGATAACATTAACGTCAGTGTGAGGACAGTCAGAAGACGATTGAATGAAGTTGGTCTGAGATCATACGCGCAAGCAAGAGCACCAAGACTCGATAGAGCCCATCGGGTAGCAAGATTGGCGTTTGCTAGGGAGCATGTTGCATGGACAATAAATCAGTGGAGACGAGTTTTATTTAGTGATGAGAGCCGATATTATCATACTCGCTACTAAAATCAAATTTTTTTTTTGTGGGTCATCATGAACATTTTTCTCAACATGTTCATTTCATTTCACGAGTGTATCGCCAGGATACACACCTGCTCTCAATTTTGGACAGGAATGATAATTATTATAGAGTGTCACACAAAAAAATTCAAAATGAATGTGCAAAATCAACGATTTTTCCAGTGTACTTCGAGTTCTCCCGGAGCGTGAAATTGGTCAGTGAATTACAAAATTTTCATTTCGTTAGATTTCCGCTTCTCTAATTTTGATTTTATTTTTGGCTAACCTCCGATGTTATGCACCTACGCAAGATTAAAAATAAATTTTTGAAATTTGTGACTTTTCGCTTCAAATTGATATCTCTTGTAAAAATAGAGATAAATGCATAAAACAAGAAAGGCGTTACTGTAGGAAGATGTGTCTTGACAGACCATGATATTGTACGTTTCAACTCGGACCACGAAATTCCTCAGGGTGTTACGAATTTTTGACAAAAAAAACACTTTTAGTTGTGCCCCGGTATAAATTTTTTTTCAAATTTTTATATTTTCCCTTATAATTTCTACAAAGCAGAAGAGTTGATCTATAACTTGCCGAAAAAATCATCTAAATCAGTTGAGAATTAGGAAAAATATCGGACTTGAGGTAAATTCAGATCATGTTCTGCTTTTGCCAATGATGCACGTGGATTTACTTTAAAATAAGCTAGAACGGCAATTCCATTGTCTTCAATGTTGAATACAGGCGATGAAAATGATGGCTTATTCTGGACCGTTTCTGCCAAAAGAAAATTTGTAACGTATTTCCTGAATTTTTTAGCTGTCATAGACAATTTGGTTATTAATTCCCTACAAGTTTTACTCATATTCCGTCTCTCATCTCCATGAATGAAAAATAAATTAAGTATTATCTCATTTGTGTAGCTAGCCATTATGTTCGAATTAATTCGACTGACAGTTAAAACAATAATAGTTTGTTATCTATGCTCTGGAGCCTGTCTATGCTCTGGGATATGTCTATGCACGAGCAGGAATCTATGCCTCTTCCACTAACTTCAGGCAAGAACGTAAAATTCGTTTTTTCGCCATAACTTGAAAACTTGAAATCTCAGGTACAGGATAATGAATTGAAAAAAATATGGGTGACAATTTGAAAAACGTAGTTTCTTCGTTTCGAAATTAGGGCGGAAAGAAGATTCAGTCGGAAATGAGTTATGACCCGCATGGTTTCTTGTTTGCAAAACTCTTTTTATTGTATTGGTAGCTTACGCCGTTCTTGAGATATATCAATTTTTTCAAAAAGCAAAAGATCGATAATTTTCAAGTAAAATAAGGATATTTCAAGAACGAAACAAGATTGACCTCAGTGTTAAGTGTTTTTGTAATTGAAATAACGAAAGTTATCGAACCAGTCATAAATATACAAGGTGTTCTGTATTAAATAACAAAGTTGGTATGCGATTTCGTATAATTGGAAGTACCATTGAAGTGAAAATAATTTGAAAATAGAGTTTCGGACCAGCTGAACTAACTGCCAAAATTTCAGGAGGATAGCATTATTAGTTCTCCATAAACGTGTCTAATAGACCACTCAACTTGGGATACCCTGTATTGCATTTTTCTGTTTCTGATTTTCAACTTCTTGATTTCTCAGTATCAATTTCAAAAATAATTTTTTAATTATTTCGGAAATTAACATTGAAGGAATTCAAATTATTATGTGAAATCAAACTTTGTGCAAATTGGTATGTTATGTGATTATTTTCGAGTTTTTGATATTTCTCGACGCTTGGTCTTGGTTAATTCATGGTACATTTGAACTTGGTCAACTATGAATTTGAAATGAAAAATTTTCTCTTAGTCAGCAGGTGAAAAATTCGAACCATTCTTTCATACCAATAACCGGAAAACTATGTTGACAATCTGAAACAATCAAATATAGTACTCAAAAGCTTAAGCAATATCTAATATTAAAAATATTGATACAATGTCACAAAAAACAATGGTTTTATAATAATTCTCAATATTAAATTTCAGCTGATTGCGAAGTCGAAAATTATTTCGAAGATGAATTGTTCGCGTCGTTAAAATCAATATCTAATGTTCTATAATGAATCTTCTGCTGAAACACCTCTGCAACGTTGCAGCCATTATTAAGAAGAATTGGGTTATTATTCAGGATCGAAGTGTCACGTAATTATTCACAAGCATTACTTTTCACTATGAGTCCACGCCCTTCATTATTTGATGTTCAGTAGGCGTTGGAAGAATCATTCAACTTGTTGTTATCATGCAGTTATTTATTGACATCGTATTTTTCATTAACCTGATTACAGGGTGTCCGTGAATTGCGTGTACAACGTTAAACCACAGATTCTTCAGCTCGAAATAAGTCGATGTAAGTCAACTTACCTACATCAAAAGTATCTTCTTTTGGCCGCCAGATGTCGCCAAATCCAAAGAAATTTTTCTTAGTTTTCAAATATTTCGAGAACGACTCGATCGATAGAAACCATATTTGGTATGCGTAATCGGGTGCGTTATTCACATTTTTTAGTGATCCACTCAATGACCTTGACGCTTTTCAAGTGTCCCTAAAAACTCGAACGTGTTTTTAATCAACCACAATTTTTCAACTGTCTACGTTTGGCGAAACTGTTTCAGACATTGAGTAGCTAGACTAATTACACTGGTCTACAATGGTTTTGTTGCCCTAGATATGAAAATGATTTTGGGTCTATTTATGCACACAATTCGTGAAACTATCAATGATTTTGTAGGATTTGCTCTGATTTCTTTTTAAATCTTTATTTTCATTTTACATAACAAAAATCGTAAAACAAGAAACAAAATTACAGATATATTTATAATGTCAGTTATGTTTTGAGAAATTCGGATACATCGAAGTAAATAAAGAGGAAAATGTCGAAAATATATTTGAATTTGGGAGGCTTTTACTTCGTAAAATTCCATTATCAATAATAAAAACAAGTACTGTGTTTTAAGGAATTTTACTTAATAATTGCGATTCGTAACGCGTTTCACTACACCGTAGCTTCTTCAGACGAATGTCATTCGTCATTAAGTAAAATTCCTTAAAACACAGTACTTGTTTTTTATTATTGAAAATATATTTCATATTTCCATAAAACGCCTTTTATGAGCTTTTCTTCTATAATTTTTCAGGGGACAATCTCTTTTCAAAGACCAGCAGTAATCGGCCATCATGTGACAATCCCATCGGCCTTGATATCTTTCTTCCATCACTTTTAGATCTTGATGAAATCGCTCTCCCTGTTCCTCACTATAATTTCCTAAATTATCCGTTAATTTATCTAGATGATTGCGGAGATAGTGTAACTTAATACTCATATTTGCTCCTAAAGTCTGAAAGTTTGTCAGCATATTTTGCACAATTTCTTCATAATTTGCTGCTTCATGGTTACCTAGGAAATTTTCGACAACCAACACCAAACTTTTCTAAGCTTTACTTTCCGGAACAGTCATAACTTTGATAAAATCTGAGTCTTTCATCAATTGCCGTATTTGAGGACCATCAAATATTCCACCTTTCAATTTTTCCATACTAAGCTTCGGAAATTTTCTGCAAATGTTATTAAAACAATTTCCGTCTTTGTTCAACGCTTTTACAAATTGCTTAATCATACCTAACTTAATATGTAATGGTGGAAGTATGATTTTGTCTCTGCTCACCAGCGGCTCCCTTATTACGTTGGCTTTACCGACAGTTAAAGAATTTCTTACAGGCCAAACATCTTGTTCCCAATGAAGTTGCTTTGCTCTACTATGCCACATACAAATAAAGCAAGGGTATTTTGTATATCCACTTTGTTGGCCAAGTAAAAAATTAACCATTTTTAAATCCACACAGATCGGCCATTGATGCTCAGAGTATTTAATTTTCTCTAAAACTAATTTTACATTTTCATATTCTTCTTTGAGTTTCGTTGAATGGGCAATTGGAATTGATGCAAATTTATTTCCATTGTGCAATAAGACGCATTTTAAACTTCTTTTGCAACTATCAATAAAAAGGCGCCATTCAGTAGATTTGTACTCTTTTAAACCCATGTCTATAAGCAGCTTCGCGATATCATTACAATACACTAATCCTTCATTTTCACTGAAAAATTGTAATAACTCTTTATCTCGCGTTCTGTATGTTGTAATTGTTACTGTTGGTGCCAATAAATTTTTTTCTTTCAATCTTGAGGCTAACAATTCTGATCCTTGTTTTGATAAATTGAGATCACGTATTAAATCACTGAGTTCATTTTGAGAAAATAACTTTGGCGTAAATGTTTCACCTTCCCATTCACTTCCACTAGTAGATGGTCCCGTTTTCTGTGAATTTGGTAACATCATTGTTTCTGAGTGCATGCGAATTACTTTTGAAATGTATATGGGCCGAGGGAGATTTTCACTGTGCAGAATCGGACATTTCGTAGACTGTAACTCTGGGTATTTCCACGTTTAATTTCGATTAAAACCTTTAACATCTACTACGCAAAAGTAACAATCATCTAAATGATTCGTAGGCTCCATCCAGAATATAGGAATACCAAAGTCTAATCCAGAACGTTCACCTTTTTCCACAACCGTAAAGACTCAACACAGGACTTACAAACTTTATTAGGAACCCATGGTTTACCTAATTTGTCCATTTGAAACCAAAATATTCAACATAAGTCTCCTTGACAAAGTCTGTGATATTTCTTTTTATTTTTTGGTATATGAACACCGCAAATATAACAAAATAAATCACTACAATATTTACACTTTCTTCGTGACGAACTCATATTTTAGACTAGAAGACAAATATATAAGAATGGACATTCTGTAATTGAAACAAAATATTAATCCATGACACTTTATCCAGATTTACGTGTATATGTACTTCAATATTGTCAAATAACTGAGATCTCAGCTGTTCTGTGGAGCAAGGGGTCTGAGAGTGGGGATCAGGTGATGTTTGTATGCGCGAAAAAGTTGCGCAGAAGCCTAATCATGACTGGAAAATTAAATTTTATTTCTAACAAGCTTATAATTGTTCAAAATATAAGAAATGCAAAAATCATGAAAATACGAGCACATTGAGAACTTTCATGAATATATTCGTAATCTGGACACTTGAAAAGATGAAAAGTTGCGATGATATCCAGGGCAACAATAAAAAAAAATTTTTTTGTAGAGCTGTGTTATCAAACATTTTTGTCTGTAGAGAATTTCGATATGATGAGCGGTTCAATCACAAAAAACAGTTTATCAATTTCAAGATTTCATTTCTTCAACCACCTAGCAAGTCAAAAATATCACATATTGACCAACTTGGCTCTGAATTTGTTTTTGTAGTATGACAGATTGTCATTTTATTGATTATTGAGATTTTGTATATACGAATTTACGTATTTCAACTTCATTACAGTACTTGTTGGTCGAGAAACCGAAATTGAAATCCTGATTCTCAATAAACTCTGGTGATAGTAAAATACATAGTTTAATTTTTTATTATCATTATTTTAGTCCCTTTTCGAGCTATTAAGTGTCCCGCTTCTGTGCTCAGAGGAAAAAATGAAAATAGTCTAGTACTATGTTTTCCTACAAACATAAAATCCAATTGAACATAATTTAAATTCAAAAAACATTCAAGTAAAGATCTTCAGTTAGTTTCTGCAATTTATCTTGCTCTTCCGCCAAATTTCTGCTTCCTGAAGTTGAGATTATAATTCACAATACGTACTTCCCTTGAGTTTTGAATATTTATGAAATCAAAAATACAAAATACGACATTCAACTAAATAATTAATGCTTATGCGAGAAACCTAGACTTTTAGTGATTTTTAGGTTATGATTTCGAATAGCAGTTTCAATTCACTGTTATTTTCACGAAGTTTCCTCTAATTATATCGTAATCGATATTTTAAATTACATGATGAGAGAAGGGAAACCGTAACTTTAAACTCTGAGCGATATGTTTTCATGATGTAGAGCTTTTTTATCCTAGAATTGCGACGACGAAGAATGAACAGAAGAAATGTATGGTTCCAACAGGTTGGTGCCACGGCACATACATCCAGAGCCTCAATGGAAGTTGAGCTTCGTATTTCTCCTGGTCCTGTAGTCTCTCGTTTTGGTGATGTTCCGTGGTCCCCTCGTTCCCCGGAACTCATCGCTTGTGATTATTTTTTGAGGGAAAACCTAAAGGATAAGGTCTACGTCAATAAATTTCAAAATCTGCAAGAGTTGCAAGAAGTCATCACAAGAAAAGGTAGGGCAATCGATACCGATTTGTTAGAGCGTATGATGCAGAAATTTGAGAATCGACTACAGCAGTGCATTGCAGAACACAGACGTCATCTGCCTGATGAAATTTTCAAAACTTTATTCTTTTCACTGAATGGTAACATTGAAGCTTTCATTTTACGTAATTAAAAATGTTCTACGTTGAAGAACAGCTGAGTTGTTCTCATTTCAAAACGCGCTTCCATTACGCCCCACCCTGATCATGACCTCTTCTTGCCCAGTCTGTCTGCGTGCTTATGAGCTCCTATGAGCGCATATGATTATTTTTGTTTATGATGAGTGTCTGATTGAATACATTTTCAGCAGAACAAAAAGTAAATTGAAACCGCTATAGGAAAGTATAATTTAAAAACTAAAAAATACTAAAAGTCTGAATTTCTTGCACAACCCGATACTTATTACTTGTATGTTCTATTTTGCAATTGTGGTTTCATGAATAATTAGATCTTGACGGAAGTTTTTATTGGGAATTATGATATCAACTTCAGGAAGTGAAAATTTGGAAACCGTTAAGTAAGAGAAATGGCAAAAATAATTAAAAACCGTTACTAACTAATCTTCAGTTGTCTTTTATGTTTGTGGAATAATAAAGTATCAGAGTATTCTCATGGTTCCCTGCAAGCACAAAAGTGGGAAGTTGAATTTTTTGCTCAGAAAGGGGCATAAAATTAGTATCAATGGCTAAAATACAGAGTGTTTCAAAAAGGGCAATATTTAAGGAGGTTATTGCTGAAGTCAGTCCATGAAAAAAGTTCATATAAACATAGGTCAGCGAATACTATGTTGCCGATTTATAGGGTGTTAAAATTTAATTGAAAGATGCAATCACATTTGAATTTTTCGTATACCGCTTGAGATATTAAGGTAAAATTTTGGGGGTATCGGGAACTTTCAATGATGCATAATTTTCAATACATAGCAATATTTTGGACCCTCCAGTGGCTCGCGTGAGGTTATCCTCAAAGAAAAACTAGAACGCTACTGATTTTGTCAAAGATAATGAAATAGTTTCGAAGTTTTCAATCATTTTCAAGAAAAAACCTATCTTAACATTTCTTTGTACTATGCCAAGTTTTTGAGTATAAAAATGTTGAAAAGAATAAGAAAGCAGAATTTATACATTGTATTGTACGACACGTAGTCTTCGATTTAAAGAACCATCGTAGTGTATTGCTTTCTATCATTAAATAACCCATGTTTGAAACAAAATTTATTTCCATTCAACAGCAAAATAAGGTTTTCGAGTATCACCAATATATTAAAAAATTACAAAAGCTGTTCAAAGTTATATCCTCGTTCGCAAATGCAAGATTCCATTCTTCTCCTCATTGATTAGCGAACTCTTTCTAAAACAACAGGATCTGTTCTTATCGAATTGCACCCAGCCATGATTCTATTTCTTAAGTCTTCAATATTCACCAGGGGGGTAGTGTAGACCAAACACTTCAAATGACCTCACAGGAAGAAATCGAGAGGGATTAAGTCTGGGGGCCGTGCAGGCCAAAATTAAAACCCACCTCGAGAAATCCAGCGATTTTCCTACTATTGCGTAAGTAAGTCACAGCAAACTGAATAAAATGGGCAGGTGTGCATCATGGATAAACCACATCTGATTGCCAAAGGTACATCCTCCAAAAGTTTTTGAAGCGTGTGTTTCAAAAAGTGGAGGAACTCCTCTCTCGTAAGTTCATTTAGGCAGTCACCTTCACTGCCGATCCTAACGTTCAACGATAACTGATATTGAAATCGATCTTCATATGTTTGTTGTGGATTTTCTTCACACCACATATGATAATTATGAAATTTCCTTATGGAATTTCTGAAAAAACTTGCTTCATCAGTAAAAACGTCCAGTATAGGAAATTGAGGAATTTGAATCAATCTCGCGAAAGCCAAGACAAGACAATACGAGCAGGAAAATCGGTAAGAAAAAGTGGTTGTAGGTGGATTGGATACAACAAGTTTTCATGAAGAATTTGCCAAACAGTTCCATTGCTGACATCTAAAACGTCAGATATTTTTTGACTGGTAGTACCAGGACCGTCTTGAATTATTGCAAGAACCTCATTGTTTAGCTCTATCGTTTTAACTTCCCTTCATATCGTCTTATATACCTTTTGCATATAGGCGTCCATGAATGCTTTCATGAGTTTTTTTATCGGGGGCAATACGGTTTGGAAATCTTCCTATGTGCAACCGCCGAGCTTCTAATGCATTTCTGTCAGCACGTCCGTACATGAACTGCATTTTGCAGTATAACGATTCATGATAGCGGATTTGACATTCAAATTCAATAGATTCAAAATTATTGAAAAACAAAAAACAGAAACACTCAAATGACACTGACGTTAATCATTTTTGAACACATCTATGACAGAGCATAGAACAGGTATTATCAATGGAATTGCAAGGATTTCTTGAAAACTTTTCCAACATTTTTTTACTCAAAAACTGGGCGTTGTACAAGAAAATGTTAGGAGAGCGTTTTTCTTGGGAAAAATTAGAAAATTTAAAGGTATTTTTTATTTTTGATGTATCAGTAGCGTCCTAGTTTTTTCTTTGAGAACAACCTGAGTTGAGACCATACGTGCGCCATGGGCACGTGGTGAGTCCAAAATATTGTTTTCAACACTCCCAACATTTCACCTCAATATCTCAAGCAGTTTACTAAATATTCAAATTTTTGGCATCTTTCGATTAACCTCCCTGTAAATGGTTGATAAGTATTTGCGGATCTATGTTTATATGATTTTTCTTCATGAAGCGACTTCAATTTAAAATATTGCCGTGTCTTTTTCAAACACTCTGTCTATAAAACTCATCTCTCAAAAATTTTTGAATAGAAAAATCGAAAAATCTTCAGTTGGATATTATTTGTATAGGACACTGAACTAATAATGCACTGTTTTCACGCACAGTCATGGAAAATGGAATTTTCGGCACTAAAAATTCAGAGCAGTACTTTTCAATAACAGAAAACAAGCGCTGTAGGAACTAGAACTTCCCAGACTCCCATTTAGCGTAGAAAAAAATTGTTTTGAAGAAAAATAATTTTAGGGCGCTTGAAAAATCCCATTAAATCGAAATAATTCTTTATGTTCCATGAGGTACTTTACAGTGTTCACGAATTTTCTCAGTGTTTAAGCGATCAGAGTTCAAGGAAAAGAATAAAATATGAAAAACACGTTTTTCAATGTTGGGCAAGGAGATTATATGAAAGAGGGGTGAAATTACGATAAAAGCTTTCCTTCTGATAATGTTAAATTTTTTTGAGTGATTTATTCCATCTCCGAGATTCGCATGCATATTTAACTGTTCCTGTATGAAATATGGATTATATTCAAGGAAATTTATTTTGAATGCTTCAACCTCTGTCGAGTAAGCTAATTCATTGAAATTTCCTCAAATATTAATTCTAAAGCCATTTTCTTCATGCATGACTCCTTATTTTCGCATTTTCACCCAATATTTATTTTAAACTCTAACTCAGTACTTGGGACTTGCGAAGCATCGCCGACTGAATATCAAATGGCCAGGGGGTAGGAAATAATGAAAAATAAACCGCTACTGATTCAATTTCCGTCCGGTATATTTGTCAACGTCTCCGATGTCACTTACTGAGACAACGAGAAGCGGTTGGGATAATTGCAAAAAAAGGCACAACATACAGCTTCGCTGGAAAAACTGCAAATCGCAGTATAGTTAACAAAAGCGCAAAACCTAAAAAAACTTCGCCTTTGTTGAAGCTAGACAAGTCATACAACAGGCTTGAACTTTTTGTTCTTTATGGATCTCGCGATCCTCGAAGACACTAAACGAAGTTACACTTTGCCTTCTTCTCATTTTATTACCTAACTTTTTATATCTGCTGAGGGATCGAAGCGGAAACGTTATACGGTTTTCGATATTGCCTGACTGAATGTCGAGTATAGAAAACGAAAGACAAAAATCCATCACCGCTTGAAAACAAATTCTGTCGAAGATAAAACGTTTTTATTGATTGAAATGTAATTTTTCGTGGTCTCAGATATTAGTAATAAGGTTATTGGGGCAATATTCGGATAATGCTGTTTATCAGCAAATAAATTCAGTGATTTTTTTCTTATTACACCATTCTTGGGGTTCATTATCTCAATGAGGAAAAGTCACTCTCTTTTTCATCTGTATGATTTTTTTCGACTTATCGTTCCGATGAAAATTTTCTTAATCATTGTAAATGTATTATACTTACTTAAATTACACTGCATCAGGAAATTCTCATGACTGAGTTATGGCAAATGTTATCACCCTAATTTTGTAATCCACAAAAAGAAAAAAGAATATGTTTTTTCCTTCTATCTACTCTATGTAGGGAACAGGCTAGCTCCTACCACGTAACATATAGTATACAGCAAGGTTAAAACTGATACTGACATATTTTTGATATCAATTCAGGGCAAAGTTAATTAAATGACGACGGAAGTAATATTCTGCTGCACCACTCACGGCACCGTCGTTTATTTTTTAATCAACTGAGTTAATTCTCGTTTATTTCTATTAAGTCAGCGTGAAGAAAGAGCTCTTCTATAAGCGTATCACAACTTAAATTAGGTCCTTTATTTTCTTGGTGACTGTAATAAGTTGGAAGATCGAATATGAATGAAGACTATCGTTGTCAGTTCCTAAATGAAAGTAGAGATGAAGTTGTGATACGATGAGAAATATAACGATGAAATATTTCGAAGTCGAATTGCTTTCCACAATTTTATCTTTATGAACACGACCGATTTAGACAGGTCATTTTCAATTGGTCAATTACAGGAAATGAACTTTCTTATCGGTGGCGTGGAGGACTTGACGCTCGTCCCCTGCGCAGAGTTATCTGGGGTCAATCCTCATAAACTCAGTGCGATTTTTCAGATTCTGGGAATCGCTTGACTGTCTAACCTTCGCAGGAGATGTAAAGCGGTTGGTCCTGTCTAACAGAGATGTGTTGGATATTAAAGATTCCTTTCTTCGACCCGAGAGGGGTTCGGCAAAATTCCCGGGTTAGTGAGGTAACAGAATTCTCCGGCGTGTCATTATCCGAGAGGCAGAAATAGAGCACGTTATAGGATCAAAAAAAGAAAACTTTCTTATATAGATAGCACCCTAATTCGAAATAGAGTAGTGGAGAGGTATTAATGTCTAGCTAGCTATAAAGGGTGATTTCACTTGGGTTTTAGAAAGTTTATTGATTTCCTAACTTTCCAACAGATTGATTGTCTTTCCACTGTCGGAATTATGAAGAATTTTGATTTTAACTAATGTTATTGAATGTTCTGTAGTTTTTATATGTTCACATATTGAACATTCATTGTCAGAGTATGAATTTACTTCACATCTTGTTTCGAAACTCCCACTTGTCTATTCAACATAAGGTACTATACACTCATTGCAAACAATTTTGTAAATTCCTGATTCTTTGGATTTGTGTGTTCTTTGGTTGGTATTCAATAATAATTCAAGTTTAGACCAATTGTGAAAGAGGTAGTTGTTTTGAATTTAGAAAATAGTTGCTCAAGCTATTGTGGAGGACCAGCGTAGTTGTAACCAGCGAAATAATTGTGTTATTTGATGTTTTCCTTAACATTAGATAATTTTGTCTATGAAATCCAAAGGAATTTTTTTATTCAAGGAAATTTTTTTGATAGTATTTTTTTCAATTTGAAATTATAATTCTTATTTATTGTCTGGTCTGAAAATTTTTTGGGTTAGTAATTTCTTTTTCTGCTGTGAACTTAGTGTTGCTATGAAATTCATTCAGAAATTGCAGAAATTCATCAATTTTCCTGTTTTAGCCCTGGAAGTCTACGAAAATATCATTTACATATCGGTATCACTTTTCGATGAGTGGCTATTTAATATTACCTTTCTTTCTAAGTTATCCATGAATATATCGGTTGAAAGAGGGCTAAGAGGTGATCCTTAATGAAGTCCTGATGTTCGTTGGTGAAATTTTGATTGAAATTGAAAATAATTTTGAGAGTTCACAAAACTCATCAGCAATGTGTGGCATTTTTGTTGAATATTTCTGTGACTATCCGAGGATATTGAGTTATATAGTCAGGTAAACATTCACCGAAAATAAAACGCTACTACACACTGCTGATGAGTTTTCTAACCTTCGAGGTTGGCACCCACATTGGGCGTCATATTTCATCACGATATTTATATATTCTTATGAAAAGAGAATACCCCGGCAGCTCGGTAGAGTCACAAGTACCCTGAAATATTTCGGAGCACCTATCTCTGAATCCGTTGTCAAAATTCAAACAGTTTCAATTTGAATTACCACTATATTAAAATGATAATATTTGCAAGGTTCTGTCTAATTATAATTCATTGGAGAAAAATTCAATATTTTGAATTACAATGAATTACATGGAACGTGCCTCATTGAAGTGAAAGGGAAAGAAAAACAAGAGAACAACAAGAAACAAATTTATAAGATTAAATCATCACTTGAAGGTTATACTGGAATAAAATTTAATTAAGTCATTTGATAGAATCATCGGAAATTGGAAGGGATACAAGAATATAGAATACTAAGGAAATTATAGAGAGGGGAGTCGTAAATGAGATCATGGTATAGTTTCATCGGAGCATAGAAAGTGAACATGTAAAGTGCATTTCTGCACGTTACACCTGCCTATTTGGAAATTATTTTCAATTTCAATCAAAACTTTACCAACAAATACCACGACTTCCCATAGGCCCCCTTTTGGCCGATCAATTCATGTATAACTGAGAAATAAGAGTAATATCGAAAAACCAAATGGAAAAAACAAATAGTGTTCTGGTACCGATATGTAGATGATATTTGTTAGGTTTTCGGAGCTCAAACAGGCGAATTTATACATTTCTGCAATCTCTGAAGTTCATACTAACATTAAGTTTACACCAAAATTAGAAATAGCTCAATAGAATTTTTAGACCTGACAATAACAAAATCGACAATTTTATTTATAACATCTACAGAAAAGAAACCTCCACAGATTCCATGGATTTATTCAATCCTTTAAATCTCAAACAGCAGCTTATAATTTTATGATTGGCATGTTCCATTCCGCTGCCACAGGCTTCAAAATAGAAATGAATACTATCAAAAAATTGCTCTAAATAATAAAATTCTGCCGATTTTTATAGACAAAGTCATCCAACGTAAAGAAAAATGATTTTCCATAAAAGATACTCCTTGAAAAAATACGCTAGTTTCAACTACGCAAGTCCTCTATCCGATAACTTAAGCAACTATTCTTCTGAATTACAAATAACTACCTCTTTCTCAAGTGGTCTGAACTTGAGCAAATTATTATCAAATACTGAACAAAAAACAGACGACTTGAAAAAAATAAGTGACAAAATTGCTGGCAATGAGTATACGGTAGCTTATGTTGGACAGATAAATAAGGTAATTGCTACATCAGATTCAAAGAGCATTTATCAACTGTCAATAGTTCTTCAATATGTGAACATATAAAGCACAAATCATTCAATTACATAGATAATATCAAAATTTTTCATAATTGCGACAAATGAAAGAAAATTAATATCGGTATCACTTTTCGATGAGTGGCTATTTAATATTACCTTTCTTTCTGAGTTATCCATGAATATATCGGTTGAAAGAGGGCTAAGAGGTGATCCTTAACGAAGTCCTGATGTTCGTTGGTGAAGTTTTGATTGAAATTGAAAATAATTTTGAGATAGACAGAAGTTCACAAAACTCATCAGCAATGTGTGGCATTTTTGTTGAATATTTCAGTGACTATCCGAGGATATTGAGTTATATAGTCAGGTAAACATTCACCAAAAATAAAACGCTACTACACACTGCTAATGAGTTTTCTAACCTTCGAGGTTAGCACCTACATTGGGCGCCATATATATCTCTGAATTCGTAGTCAAAATTCAAACAGTTTCAATTTGAATTACCACTATATTAATATGATAATATTTGCAAGGTTCTGTCTAATTATAATTCATTGAAGAAAAATTCAATATTTTGAATTACAATGAATTACATGGAACGTGCCTCATTGAAGTGAAAGGAAAGAAAAACAAGAGAACAACAAAAACAAATTTATAGGATTAAAGCAATCACTTGAAGGTTATACTGGAATAAAATTTAATCAAGTCAATTGATAGAATCATCGGAAATTGGAAGGGATACAAGAATATAGAATACTAAGGAAATTATAGAGAGGGGAGTCGTAAATGAGATCATGGTTTAGTTTCATCGGAGCATAGAAAGTGAACATGTAAAGTGCATTTCTGCACGTTACACCTGCCTATTTGGAAATTATTTTCAATTTCAATCAAAACTTTAGCAACAAATACTACGACTTCCCATAGGCTCCCTTTTGGCCGATCAATTCATGTATAACTGAGAAATAAGAGTAATATTGAAAAGCCAATATGAAAAAAACAAATAGTGTTCTGGTACCGATATGTAGATGATATTTGTTAGGTTTTCGGAGCTCTAACAGGCGAATTTATACATTTCTGCAACTTCTGAAGTTCTTGCCAATATTAAGTTTACACCAAAATTAGGAATAGCTCAATAGAATTTTTAGACCTGACAATAACAAAATCGACAATTTTATTTATAACATCTACAGAAAAGAAACCTCCACAGACTTCATGGATTTGTTCAATCCTTTAAATCTCAAACAGCAGCTTATAATTCAATGATTGGCATGTTCCATTCCGTTGCCACTAACAGGCTTCAAAATAGAAATGAATACTATCAAAAAATTGCTCTAAATAATAAAATTCTGCCGATTTTTATAGACAAAGTCATCCAACGTAAAGAAAAATGATTTTCCATATAAGATACTCCTTGAAAAAATACGCTAGTTTCAACTACGCAAGTCCTCTCTCCGATAACTTAAGCAACTATTCTTCTGAATTACAAATAACTACCTCTTTCTCAAGTGGTCTGAACTTGAGCAAATTATTATCAAATACTGAACAAAAAACAGACGAATTGAGAAAAATAAGTGACAAAATTGCTGGCAATGAGTGTACGGTATCTTTTGTTGGACAGATAAGTAAGGTAATTGCTACATCAGATTCAAAGAGCATTTATCAACTGTCAATAGTTCTTTAATATGTGAACATATAAAGCACAAATCATTCAATAACATCAGATAATATCAAAATTTTTCATCTGTTGGAATGTTTGGAAATCGCTTGAAGAGCGGCAAATTGTTTGACATTGCGTTGCCATACAAATTATTGGCATATAACCTGAAATTGAATATCTAATTGATAAATATCGGGTCATTTAATTGAAAAATAGGGTATCAAGTTTTAATATAAGCAATTAACGAAAATTAGTTTCTTCAAATAGAAATTATCATAATATTTATAAGCCTCTGCTATAGATAGTGGCAAGTATTAGTTTTAGGATATTTGTTACTACATTCTGCTTGAACATCTCATTGGCCATTGAATATCCTTTCTTGAATACTATTTCGCTGCCTCGATAATGATATTATTAATTCGATCCTGAATTTTTATATTTTACACTCAAAATACTTCAAATCTTGTTCATTTTTACCATGTCAATATTTCTTGAATGGAGTTTTTGAAAAGCTCGATTTATTTCTAACTACCTCGATTATAGTGAATCTAATTAATTTATGAGTATCTCTATACCACCGGTACGAGAGCAGTATACACTGAGTATTGTAAATTCCATTGCTTGTGAAAAACTGCTGAAATTGCTATATGATTTTCAATTGACGATCAATTAATACCTCGAATATGTGTTGAAGTCAATTCCCTTCTGTTTAGAATCAAACTGCCTCCATGTTTTGAATATACTCGGCAGTAACTCAGCGAGATTGAAATTTTCTGTTATAAAAACAGGCTAGGTCGCAACTTAAATTATTGATAAATTGATCGATCTGAGTGATCCTATTCGTTACTAGCAGTACATTGAAATGAATGATTTTCAATGTTTGTTCTTTGATGGTTTTCTTATATTTAGTTGAATGTTTCTGCTGTTTTTGTTCGAGAAAAAACGAAATTTTGAGATGGCTACACCTGCTGCCCAATTCGAGCCCTCGAACAACTCCTCTAGAATTGATTTATCTGCTTCTAGCTTGAATGGTACACTTTTTGCACCGCTTCGTAAGCTACAAAGCACTAAAGTCAAGTGGTCAGTGATCTCAAGTAATTCTCTACATCCTCAATGCTAATGTGGGGGAATCTTTGCCAAAATGAATAGAGCTCTCTAAAGCAAGACAGAAAGAGGGGGAACTCATTCCAGAAGTTCCCATTGGGGTTGAACCTATTACAATATTCATTTGTATCTCTTTCAATTAACTTTTGGTGAAATCTTAAAAACCTCGAGCTGATTTACACATTTTGTCATCAAAATGTTTTTATAAGGTCTTGATTGTATTTTTCTATCATTGTTCAAGTTTTTTTACAATTTTGAGTTTATTCTCTAAGCGATAGTTTGTGCTGCGATTTCTGGATTATTCAGGTAAAGTTATGACCTATTAGCCCTTTGAATCAAGACGCTACAAGTTAATATGATGATGTTCATTTGCTACATTTCACTGTGAATCTTTCAATCAGTAAAAGTGAACTCATAAAATTTACATTTCGAATAACTAAACAAAATGAATATCTAAAGTAGATATATATGGACATCCAGGAACACCCAGTTGCACCTTTGGTTTTAATCCAGTATTCACGTTACTTTTGATTGAATGATCTCAAACAGTGCATAATGCAGGAAATCATGATACAGTTGTAATATTATGTCACCAAGTATAATATTTATGAAATATATGCTGGATATAGGTCTTCTTTACGTCTAAATACGAAGGTAATATTCCTGTAGCGGAACTTGATTCAGGAATAACTGGGCACTGTATTAATCAAATAATAGCATTAAACCATCATTAATTATATGTAACCCAACATTCAGTATCCATCATCAGAAGCAGAGCATTTATATTAATCTATCTTTGCGTCACATCAGTCGTAGGAACACTAAATCCAAACACATAATTAATTGCTTATTCTGCAAGGCCTTTCTAATATTATGAGTTTGTGGGGTTAACAGACATGATATATTTGAATATCACCGCACGATTAAATACTCTTAAATTTGTATGAAAATGTTGAAGTTCTCAAGTTATTACTCCGGACTTATTGAAATAAGTGAATTTTCGAGTTCATAGGTGGTGTCGGAGGTGTTTTTCTTGGATAGTATATATATATATATATATATATATATATATATATATATATATATATATATATATATATATATATATATATATATAAAGAGTCTATTAACTGAATTCAAATTAAGTCACTTAATTCATTTAGATGATATTAAATTATATGCCGGAACCAGATCTCATTTAAAAGTCTACTTGAGATTACTTTCAACTATTCCAATGATATTCATATGAAATTTGGGCTTCCAAAATGTAAAAATCTTTCTATTGAAAAAGAAAAGATCACCTCTGATTATATAAAGATTTCCAATATCGAAATCGAGCCAATGCATCAAGGAGATACATATAAATATCTTGGATTTTGTCAAGAGAAGACAATTAACCATAGCAGCACTAAAGAAAATATTATAAGTTCATATTACAAAAGACTTAGAATTATCATCAAGAGTTATTTAACTAGTAAAAACCTTTTCAGAGCTATCAACTCCTATGCTGTTCCTATTCTTACATCTTCTTTTGGAATTATTAAATGGTCTAAAACTGATCTAAATGTCAAACCATGTCAAACGAGGAAAATGCTCTGTAAATATCATAAGCACCACCCAAAGTCAGCTGTTCAGAGAGTTACACTAACTAGACATCTTGGAGGTCGTGGATTAATTGATTTGAATAATCTTCATAGTAAACAGATTTTTCATCTACGTTCCCATTTTCATGATAAACAGAGAACGTCTAAATTACATGATATTGTTGTTGCTTCAGATTATAATCTTACACCTCTGAACTTGACAAAGCAAAAGGTAGATTTTGATATATTTGATGATAATTCTAAAAGAGAAAGTTGGTGCAGAAGGAATTACACGGAAAGCACCCTAAAGAATTGAAAAATGATTATGTTGATGAAATTGCATCGAATAAATGGTTAGTATCTGGAGAATTGTTTGCTGAAACAGAAGGCTTGGCAATTGCGATCCAGGATCAGGTTGTTTTCACGAGGAATTATAGAAAACACATCATCAAACAAAATATAGATGATTCTTGCCGTAGATGTTTCTGTTCTTCAGAAACAGTTTTTCATATATTATCATCTTGCTCAGTCCTTGCTTCAACAGATTATTTAGAAAGACATAATGCCGTCGCTTATATTATTCATTTTAATCTAGGAACTAAACATAATCTAATTCCCAAAAGAAAAAATTTCACAAATATGAACCTGAGATTATTTGTGAAAATGACAAATATAAACTTTATTTTGATAAAACAATTCTTTGCAACAGAGCTGTAAAACACAATAGACCAGATATCGTTCTTAATGATAAACAGAATCAAATAACATATATAATTGATATTGCTATACCCGACACACATAATATACAAAATAAATACAATGAAAAAATTTCTAAATATATGATGCTTGCGACGAGATTAAAAAATGTGGAAATTAAGAAAATATTTATTCTACCGATTATTATTTCTACAACAGGCGTTATTCCTAGAAATCTTTTTATATTTTTTCATGAAATCAGTTTGATTGCATGAACAGATATATATGGGCAACTCGTGGGGTAAAACCCTATATATATATATATATATATATATATATATATATATATATATATATATATATATATATATATATATATATATATATATATATATATATATATATATATATATATATATATAATAATATTTTTTATGTCTTCTATCGATTCAATTTTTGAAGAAAATTCAGGTCTCTTGGTACTATCCAGCAGCAACGCTTTCAAAATGATACGAGTTGATTAGGGAGACAGAAAGTTCATTGCGCATATCTCTCAAACTCAAATGATGATTTTCATAAACCATTTCCTTTACTTTTCGATATTATCTTCAGTTGAAGATATCTAGGGCCGATCAGAGAGAAATATTTGACCAGATCTCGGCAGTTGTTGAATGCACTGTACCACTCATATGGACGTGTTTTTGATAAAGTCGTTTTTGTAACATTTTCAGCGATACGGCACACGAAAATCCATTTGCTATGACATATCAAACAAAGAATTTGTCTCAAATTCTCTGTTTGATATGTTTATCCATTGTAAAAATGGCAGAACACACTTGTGAGAACTGACAAAGTCGGGCACTTTAACAAACTGAATGACCGATCGCGTTCAAATTCCGCGTTAGTATAGAAGACAGTTGTGCCAATTTAGCAAAAGCAAAAATTTCAACAATCGTTTCTAGCAGATGTTTTAAATAATCGATCGCCAGTACTTTTTTGACAGAATGTATATCATCCCGTCAGCGGCTTAGATTCTCATTTTTTTATATTTATGTGTACATTATGCGAAATTACAGCTGTCTGTGTAGATACGTTGAATAATTCTTATTCAAAGAACAATATTCAGCCTACCGTAAAACGAATATTGTTCCTTGAATAATAATTGAAGTTGTCACTGATTGAACTGTATGCCTGGTTGATAACCAGATATGAATAAGGAGCGTTAGTCTTTCGACAGATCACTTCATTGCTGACACGGTGTGTAGCGTTGCGGTAAATAGTCGAACTAGTGTGACTTCTTGATGTTTTCTGTTTATCTACACTTTTTTTTCATGGTTTTTCGGTGACGATGGTGAGTGGCCTCTGTCTCAGTTCGTTGGAGATGGCAATAACATTTACATGTTTTGTTACGCTCCAACGGATTGAGATGAGTAGGTAGCAGTCTGGCCTGATGTTGTGAATGGGTGTGCAATACTCACGAGTTCAAATTAGGCCGAAACTGTTGTTTCGCCCTAGTTGACGGTGATTACGATGGGTGTATTGGAAAACTAGCTCCTTCAGAGAATGATATTCAACATTCTACGGAAAATTGAATTTTGTTCCTCGATTAAAAATTTTTCAAGTATGATCCATTCTGAAATATAGCTTCATGACAAAGAATTATTTCTTGAATTTCAATTTGTACTCTCAAAAGAATATAGTAGTTCTAACTACATTTAACATTCTCAGATATAGTTAAGGAGCAAATAATATACTGATAACATAGAAGAAACTTTTAAAAAGTATGAGCATGGGTAAATGTTTTCCACATTTTATCATGAGAAAAATTGGATTCTGTATACAATTAAGTAAACCTTCGCTTTCAGTTATCAATTTCAATTCTGAAGCTGTTTCTCCATTCTTGGTGATATTTTTCATACAGTTTCTTATACGAAGAAAAAAATTAAAGTAAGCAATACAAAGGGCCATCAACTAAGAAAACAACTCGAAAGACCGAAAGAAAGGGCAGATTCAAAGGAAAACCTCTCATTCCGTACATCAAGGATATAACCGAAAGAATCATCTGAGAACTCGGGGAAAACGATAAACAAGCCATTTTTCAACCATATAATGTAGCCTGAGTATTGCTGGGAAATCTCAAAGACACAAAACACTCGAAAACTAGGATATATATATACTCGTGTTATCAAGAAATATACCTACATAGTGTGGTTTTTGAATGGAATAAATTCGTTAAACCTCTGACAATATTTTTCATGAAATTTTAATGTTTCACTTGGTGGAATGAACCCCTTGCTCGACGTGCATGAGACTGATAATAAACTACTCTTTTTGAACCTAATCACATAACATTATAAATACATGGAAGACTTTCCTTATAATAATTGAAGGTGTAGATTTGAACATGCGATGAATGATTGTCTAGAATTAGTAAGACTTTGTGCACTATTGAAGCATTGGAGAATTCTTTTAAATGTTTAAGAAAGACCAGAAAAGCTGCATCTTGCACTCAGCCTGAAGGAGTTGCAGTCCCAGCTGGTTCTATCGGCCTGGTCGTGATTACGAACGCGATCGAATATGAAAAAAGGAAAAACGATTTTCCCTAAGACATTGACTGCAAATGTTACCGTGACTAACTTGTCCGGTTACACGTCTGGCTACGACTTTGTCTGGCCTTTGGATGGTAGTCACGCCTCTTTCATCAACATTATGTATGTCTGGTAGCATGTAAGTGTGTCCATCCACAACAACTTGTAGGTTATCATGAAAAGCTTCTACATTTGTTCTATTAATACTGGTTGCTTTTGAGTGAATGGTAGCTTGAGCCACTCGAACTGAGAGCAAAGAATTTCTTTTGAAAAATGAATGGAACCATTCCTCGCCCGCCATCTCATTCTCAACCCATGTAGTTGGTCGTTTTAGATAAGTTTCATTTGTGAGCTGAAATGCTAACTTCCGCACCTCTTTAGGAGGGAACCAAAATAAATATCCGCGCAACGTGTTGATTATTTTGATAGCTGCTGCTCTTATTATTCCGAAAACACTCTCATCCGTGTCGGCATGATCTCGTTAACTAATGTATTGGAACAAGGACATTCGATTTATTCGAAACCTTTCTACTACTTGTCGCAGTGAAACACCTCGTTTTGTGTCATAATATGCTTTTTCATACTGAGAAATATCTTCACCTTTCGGTCTTTCGTAAATGTTGCCTGAGCATCTAAAACAAGGAAAAATAGCTGTTAGTTAAGTCATAGCCGTACCCATGAAAAATGTCCACCGTAACCAACGCACTTTTTTGCAAAAAAGCAAATACCATGCTTAAACGAAATATTCTATGAACATAATAATATTATATCGTGTTAAATGACACCTAGTACTCTATCTGTATAAATATAATAGCAATTATTTTAAGAAATAGAAACAAAGTACCTACTTTTGACTGTCGAAAATATATACGGGTCTCTCCTAACGTACGCAGCGCATAGCGGCTGACGTGATACGGTGACAGCTTCAGAAAAGCAAGCCGCACCCCTCTTCTTGAAAATTCCCCGCTTCACCAGGTATTTTGGCTAAAATTTCGATTGTCACTTTCGAATCCTGGCTCTACCGTATACTACTACTAGCGCCACCGGGAAATGATGGAAACAAAGAATAGATCAAACAGAAAACTTCAAGAAGCCATATTATTTCGAGAATCTACCGCAACGCTACACACTGTGTCTTCAAGATGCGATTTGTTGAAAAGCTTACGCTTCTCGTATTCATCTGGTTGTTAACCAGGTTAACATTATATCTCAACAATAATAGCGATAAAATTCATCGTTATTTGTGCGAATACATTGAATACTTTCATTCTGGAACAGTATTCAACCTTCCGTATAAAGTTAGGTGAGTTCGTATTCTTTTTCATCCTTCATAATCATCATGATGTTTTTCGTCACAGATGGTTCTTTTGATATTCTACTATCGTTTAATTTGATCACATAGTCCAGTATGCATCTACAACTCAAGCGGGACACCCTGTAATGATGAGCCAACCTGAACTTTATGCAATAATATTTAAGAGAATTAGATTACTTTTTCAATCGATCTAATTTTCCCGAATAATCTTCAAGCCAAATCAACTTCAAACCAAAAATTGTATCAATTAGCAGTTTTCGCTAGTATCACACTATTCAGGATAAAGTGCGGGTGTTAAATTTTTATTGGAACACAGCGTATATCTCGAACTGTACCCAATCGATCTATATAAAAGAAAAACGTATCTGTAGATCTTCATTGTTGAGAAACATTTCGACCAAATCTTCAGTGAATCGTTAATTTTGAATTATGAATGATAAAACAAATTGTGAATATTTGAAAAATCATGTTAGAGTTTACCATATGCCTATTGTAAAAGATCCATGTAGCGAAGTGTTACCAGAGCACGTAGTTGGGTGTGCTGGTTGAAAATTTTGAAAAGATGGGATTACAGTGCGCTCATTAGAGAAATCTGTTTTCTGTTGTTCAAGATAATTTTGAGGCATTTCAAGGGTTCATCGTTTCGTTATTCAATAATATGATTGTAATATGTATCAATCTGAAAAAAGATTATTGATAATGGAGCTTGTATTTACTTCTCGAAATATATATCATTAAAATTAAAAGAAACGAGGGCAACACCACCAAGATTGCGGGTGCTTTTTCTTCCACTTCGTCATAGAGCAGAACACCTGTCTGCACAGAAAAGTAATTCAAACCGTGAGATGAAACCTGAGAGGGTAAGAAAGCACATTATTCATTATGTCGCTCCGTGAAGTCCCGAAGTAATAAGCTTGTTTGTTCTAGCAAAGTAAAATACCGTGAAGAAGAATTATAACTACGGATCGAATTGTTTTCCGCTTCCGAAAACTCGGCGTTTGCACAAAATTATCGCCCTGGTGGTTAACTGATTGTCCGTGTCTCTTACAACGGGGCGAATGTTTCTCTATTTTCTTGGCGTATTGTCAAAAGTAATCGAAGTAATCGATTCGAGTCCGATATAATCGGATAATCCGGTTGTAATGGCTGAGTAAGAATTGCAATGTTTGGAGTGGAATTGGGTTCAGCAGTTTTTCATGAATACGAAATGTGGTTGGTATTCATACGCGATAAAACCGTAAAGGATTTGCCCAAGCGAATGATTTCAAACAATCATTTTAAGTATTTTAAATGGAATCTGCTGGCGGTTTGAATGAAAATGCATAGTCGCGAATTCGTTGAGGAAGTTTCAAAAATTGTTGGTAAAACTTTTACATAAGTTGGCAGTTTGAAAACTAGACTAGCCAAATTCTAGTAATGGGGAACTTACAAATTGAAAAGATTTGATTGGGGAAATTTTTTTGTGTATAAAAACTTTTGCAATTTCTACTGACAACGCTAATAAACTAGCTGTGTCTCTTGCAAAAAATCAGCTAGCACCATGAGTCTAAGACAAGTCATAACAGCTTTGTAATGAAGTGTATCTTCATGACAAAATTCAGCTCAGAAATTTTACAGTACGTTTCGAAATAGGTGAAGAAAAAGATGGTTCACCCCCGTAAATAGCTTTTTAAAATGCATTTTCACCCATGATTAATGGGTTAAATAATTTGAATTGTGGAGGCCGTTACTTGATGCAGATCCATGATAATAAATGAGATAAAAACACAAGGTTTAACTGAAATTACAGGTGGTTTGAATAATTCAATTCTGATTCAAATTATTCAAACCACCTAATAAAAGAAAACCATTCATTCAATAAAACTTTGAAATATTACATATAAAATCAAAAGTTCAAAATTAGATCTCCTAGAAGCATTAGAAATAAATAGATACAAACATTCGGACAAGCTTTTGAATGAACAGGTAGATTTGAATTACTCACCCCTACTTAACTTGTTTAATTAGTTTTTATTACCTTTCATACTAACTGTACAATGGCTCGGTGTGGATTTTCCTGTTATTCATCCAACTTGTTCTACGATTTGTTTATAATACCATACTCTTCATTCTATTTTTCATTCTTGATAAAGCTGCTGTGTCAGCGAAACGTCGTCGAATTTTTTCAAATAAAGTGTAGATTTAAGTTAAACCTTGTGTTTTTATCGGGTTAAATAATCTCTATCATATCCAAAATTTGAGGATTTCGAACTATAAATTAGAGAGTTATGAAGTTTTAAACTAGATATATCGAATTTATAGCCGGTGAGTGTATTTTATTCATCGTGTTCATTCAAAATATCGTAAAGAACGATGTTGACGTTTGCTGCATCATAATGCAACAAGCTTTCCGATGCTGGAAATCACTGTATCGGAACGAATACTTTTCAAAATGAAATAAAATGATTTCACAAAGAAAAATTCCGACTTTAATATTTTGTTTACTCTGCAATGTTACCCGAACCTTGAATCTCTGTATATTCATGAAAGAACACTGTGAAACATTACCTCATTAAACAGAAAATAGTTGGAAAGCCCGCTTCCACTTCGAAAAGTAACTTTTTGTATATTGGAAAATATCTCTCGAACGTTGTAAAAACATAATTGGAGATCGAGTCAAGCTCCTACAAAAACGGCTTAAGATCTACGAAACTAACTGCTTTTTCTGTGTATATTGATTGAACCATTATGTCTTGCAATAATAGTAATTAAGTACCGTTGTTACAGGTCTCATTACCACTACGTCCAGGAGGTTGGATAGGGAGGCGCAGGACGAGCACGTTCTCGAGGTAACAATACCGTATTCATCCCCTCTAATTACCTATCCCGTTGGATATGGAAATAGTTTCTGCTCTGCATGCTCGTTTGCAGGGTATCTGCATTTTTACATTTTACGGAAATGTTTATCGGAAATTATACATTCCTTTGTTGCTTGGAATTTCATCGAGTTCCTTAGATATTCATAATGATAAGAATGCAATTTCATTAGTCTATACCGATATTGTATTACATTCTGGAATTTTTCCATCAGCTTCTTTCAATTTTAAAACAAATTTTGTGTGGAGGTGTCTAATTTTCGGTTTATTTAGCCAAAATGACATGGATCCAAATCGGGCAAATTTGGTGACTTACAGAAGAAAGTATTTTTCACACAACCAAATTCATATGTAATCACTCGGTATTTCACATTATTGATTGTTTCTAACCATGGATCTTTGACTACTTGTGAAGAATGAAGTATTTTGTTGTAAAAACACTGGATAGTATGATGTTGAATTATCACCACATATCACTGAGATTTGAAACTTTGAATTTCAACATTTAAAAGAGCCTATAATCATAATTGAAAATGCCTTACGTTCGATTGTCCGAGGGGTCAAATTATGGCTCTCGTAGAAGAAGGGGTGACACAGGGATATAGGAGCCACAATGGGGGTATTACAGGGGGTGATTTTAAACACCTACATCTGATATGTGGGACTACAATCTCTGCAAAATTGGCCTAGAAGAAGTCGTAGGAAGATGACTTCTGAAGAACTAAACCGCTTTTTGTGAAAAATTGCGAGAAGAGATCCTAGTGCGTCGCACTCCGTATTCCAAAATCAACTTCTAGAAACAACAGGCATGAGTATATCAGTCGAAACGATAGTTCAAAGACTTCGTTTAAGGGGTTCATACAGCAGAAGCCCCCTAAGAGTTCCAGATTTAACCAGACAACAAAAAATTAACCGACTTAATTGGTGTATCGAGCAACAAAATTGGAATATTAAGACGAGACAAATTCCGAAATACCAAGGGGACAGTGTGATGTCTCGGGATGTCATTATGCTGGGAGTAAAACAGATTTGATTTCGTTTCCTGCGAGTGTACGGCTAGAAATTACGTGGACCTTGTGATGGACCCCATAGTGAGCCCATAGTGAGACTATGGCGAGAAGCCAACGGTGATAATTTCATTTTTATGAAAGAT
Organism: Cryptolaemus montrouzieri; assembly: GCA_013387265.2. Classification (NCBI taxonomy): domain Eukaryota; kingdom Metazoa; phylum Arthropoda; class Insecta; order Coleoptera; family Coccinellidae; genus Cryptolaemus; species Cryptolaemus montrouzieri. The sequence goes on along the minus strand of JABFTP020000103.1, from coordinate 9,791,466 downwards.
TAATGCTCCTCCGCATACAAGCAACCTCACTCGACATTATGTTGAAACAGAGGGAATCGCTATTTTAGACTGGTCAGCTTGCTCTCCGGGCCTAAATCCTAGTGAACATTTATGGGATAATGTCAAAAGGAAAATTAGATCTCGCCAAGATAATTCAAGAATGCGACAACAGCTCATCCAAGCCGCCACAGAAGAGTGACAAAATATCACTCCAGATGAGGTAGAAAACCTAATCCAAAGCATGTCTAGAGAGACAAGATAATACAAGCTACTGAGGTACACATATTGTGTTTCAATTTTTTACTACATGCGGAAAGAGTCTCTCATTTTGTTTTATTTGTTTCTTTCTTAAAATAAATCTTAATTTATTTGTCTTTTCAATTGAAATATCTCAAAAAGGATCAATTCGAATTTCCAAAATCTCTGAAGTACTATTCGAAATATCGGGTGATTCCATATAAATTTGGTTGTGTGTATATCATAAGAGGTGTGTTTCCATTAAAATGTTTTAACTTGGTGTATGAGTACTAATAGATATTAATTTGTGAGTGATACAATTCGTCCTAAACAATCTGCAATAGTTTTCGACATATCTTTGATGAAGATTTTTCAAAAAATCATTCTGTAGTTCAGTTTGAAGCTTTTTTTTGTTTTGAGTGGATTTGGGAACAAGGTTTCAATTGCCAATAATCCCAACAATTTGTAATGAATAACAGTAAAATATTAACCATTTCAGTTGAATAATTTGCGAGATATTATAAAATACCACTTTTTTAGCTAAATATATTAACATTTGAATTTGGGAGGCTTTTACTTGGTAAAATTCCATTATCAATAATAAAAACAAGTACTGTGTTTTAAGGAATTTTACTTAATAATTGCGATTCGTAACACGTTTCACTACACCGTAGCTTCTTCAGACGAATGAATATGCAGAAAAATATAAATGAGAATATAACTATAAATGTTCCTGAGTAATTAAAAGCTTATTGAGTTGCTTCTTCTTAAGTGGTTTTTATGACAGGTATATCCAATAAAATTAAGGAATAGATTGCTCCCGAAAAGATTCAATAGAGGTGAAGGGCTTAAATCGACTTGTTCATTGTTCCTCAACGACTTGCTAATAAAACATTGCAATTTTAAATCTATATTTTCGGTCAAAAATTCATACGAACTTATTGCCAATATCAAAGATACCACTATACCACCTAATTCCAAACTCATTTCTTTCGATGTTAAGAATCTATTTCCAACATTCCTCCGAAAGATACGTATTACTTAGTTGAAGAATTATTAGAAAAGAATCATGTCAATACTATCATTAAATCAGATATTCTTTCATTATTACAAATTTGTTTAGATCAAAATTATTTCCATTTCAATAACAAATATTATACTATTGAAGACGGCTTGATTATGGGCAATCCGTTAAGTTAGCAGAAATATTCATGAATAACTTAGAGAAATTAATTCATAATCATCCACTCAGTAAATATTGTTTATACTGGTATCGCTATGTAGACGATATCATTATTTGCTTCACAGGAACAGATAGACAGTTGAAAATTTTCGAAAATCATATAAATTCATTACATCCAAAAATTGCATTCACAACCGAAATAGAAAGCAATAATTCGATAAATTTCTTAGACGTAACAATTTCGAATGAAAATGGAAAACATGTTTTCGCAATTTACCATAAGCCGTCACATACAGATATTATAATACATAACTCGTCGTGTCATCCATATCAACATAAAATGTCAGCATTCAATAGTTTTATTCATAGATTGATTAACATCCCGCTATCACCAGAAAATTTCAACAAAGAACTAAATTTGATTAAACAAATAGCCAAAAATAATGGTTACAATCCCAAACTAATAAATAATATTTTAAATAAAAAACAAAGTAGAATCGCATTGAATGAAGTTTACCCTGTCGATAAATTGAAACAAAATTTAACACCTTTACCTACGTTGGCATTACAAGTGAGAAACTGAAATCATTCTTAAGTAGCAATAATTTCAACATAGCTTTCCAAACTAATAATAATTTAGGCAAATATATAAAAGATAATAAAACCAAACCAGGTAAAAACAATAAATCAGGTGTTTATCGATTGAATTGCAATGAGTGTGATAATTTCTACATTAGTAGAACACATAGAAATTTTAATATTAGAATATCGGAACATAAACGCAGTTTTTCAAATAAAAATCAGATTCAAATTACGCGAATCATCTCTTAGAAAATAATCATTCTTTCGACCCACAGTTTGAAATTTTGCATTCAGATAATAAATATTGGAAGGTAGATCTTTGGGAAACTTTAGAAATCAATAAATACAAACACTCAGGTAGACTCATCAATGAACAAGTCGATTTAAGCTCTTCACCTCTATTGAATCTTTTCGGGAGCAATCTATTCCTTAATTTTATTGGATATACCTGTCATAAATAACCACTTAAGAAGAAGCAACCCAATAAACTTTTAATTACTCAGGAACATTTATAGTTATATTCTCATTTATATTTTTCTGTATATTCATTCGTCTGAAGAAGCTACGGTGTAGTGAAACGCGTTACGAATCGCAATTATTAAGTAAAATTCCTTAAAACACAGTGCTTGTTTCTTATTATTAAATATATTAAGTTATTTTCGTGAATGTATCACCATTTCGTTTCCTCTACTCTTTACTCAAACTTTCCGAGAACTTCAATAAATAACGACACAACTACTTTGATGTCTCATCCATCTTTATCTCTGCAATTTCTGTGCTTTCTAAATATTCGTAGCCTTCACACACACTTTAAAGTTTTCATTTTCGACACTGACGAGCAGCTGCTTTTGCCGAGTCGCTATCCTGAAACTTGCCAAACTAAATCACATAATTATCGAAGTGTGCTACAATCGTTGGACCACATATCTCACCGACTAGACAATTCTGAAGCGATAGATAAATCAATGCAACCTTAATCTAACTTTATCCTTCTTCCTCATCTTCTTGCCTCTTTTCAAATCGACTGTGAAATGATGCACGATGGGGTAGCACACATCTGGTTTTATCTCCGGGGACATGTGTTCTTATTCAGGTGGAATATTTTACACAACTTTTTCCGTTGGTTCAGAAGATATTTAAGGATTCTTTTTGGGTATCCGTAAATGTTTTATGATCATTGAATATTTCATTGTGAGTGTTGAAGTAGCGAGAGAATGGGAATTTCAGTTGGGTTACAATGAAGAAGGATGGAATGATGAATCTAGATATTCACTCGAATCGTGTTTTCGGTTTCAGGATAAAATTCATTTGATTTCTTTTTTGTCATTTGAAGCGGTTAGGAAATATGATGGGTAAAGTTGGAAAGGTGAACAAATTGAATGCGTTCTGTCTTTACGAGTAACGTTTTCACATATTGCATTTTTTGTTCGAATTTGTTTGTAAAAAGGGGTACCAGTATTGTAAGATCCCTGAATGATAACAAAATAATGTTTAACTCATCAACTAATAAACCTGAACCTAAACACAATACTGCAAAATGTGATCAAAGTTATTTTTTTGTGAGAATGAAAAAGGGGTATCAATACAGTTTTCCTGAAAACACGGAAAATTTTACTGTTGAACTACAAAAAGAAAGTGAATGAATGATTGGTTTATAACCTGGCGAAGGGTTCACAAATATTTATTAAAATTACTTGACATATGTTTCGGGTTGTTAGCAATTACACAGCTCTACAAAAAAAAATTTTTTTATTGTTGCCCTGGATATCATCGCAAATTTTTATGTTTTCAAGTGCCCAGATTACGAATATATTCATGAAAGTTCTCAATGTGCTCGTATTTTCATGATTTTTGCATTTCTTATATTTTGAACAAATATAAGCTTGTTAGAAATAAAATGTAATTTTCCAGTCATAATTAGGCTTCTGCGCAACTTTTTCGCGCATACAAACATCACCTGATCCCCACTCTCAGACCTCTTGCTCCACAGAACAGCTGAGATCTCAGTTATTTGACAATATTGAAGTACATATACAGGTAAATCTGGATAAAGTGTCATGGATTAATATTTTGTTTCAATTACTGAATGTCCATTCTTATATATTTGTCTTCTAGTCTAAAATATGAGTTCGTCACGAAGAAAGTGTAAATATTGTAGTGATTTATTTTGTTATATTTGCGGTGTTTATATACCAAAAAACAAAAAGAAATATCACAGACTTTGTCAAGGAGACTTATGTTGAATATTTTGGTTTCAAAATGGACAAATTAGGTAAACCATGGGTTCCTAATGAAGTTCGTAAGTCCTGTGTTGAGTCTTTACGGTTGTGGAAGAAAGGTGAACGTTCTGGATTAGACTTTGGTATTCCTATGATCTGGAAGGAGCCTACGAATCATTTAGATGATTGTTACTTTTGCGTAGTAGATGTTAAAGGTTTAAATCGAAATCAAACGTGGAGATACCCAGACTTACAGTCTACGAAATGTCCGGTTCTACACAGTGAAAATCTCCCTCGGCCCATATACATTTCAAAAGTAATTCGCATGCCCTCAGAAACAATGATGTTACCAAATTCACAGAAATCGGGACCATCTACTAGTGGAAGTGAATGGGAAGGTGAAACATCTACGCGAAAGTTATTTTCTCAAAATGAACTCAGTGATTTAATACGTGATCTCAATTTATCAAAACAAGGATCAGAACTGTTCGCCTCAAGATTGAAAGAAAAAAATTTATTGGCACCAACAGTAACAATTACAACGTACAGAACGCGAGAAAAAGAGTTGTTACAATTTTTTAGTGAAAATGAAGGATTAGTGTATTGTAATGATATCGCGAAGCTGCTTATATACATGGGTTTAAAAGAGTACAAATCTACTGAATGGTGCCTTTTTATTGATAGTTGCAAAAGAAGTTTAAAATGCGTCTTATTGCACAATGGAAATAAATTTGCATCAATTCCAATTGCCCATTCAACGAAACTCAAAGAAGAATATGAAAATGTAAAATTAGTTTTAGAGAAAATTAAATACTCTGAGCATCAATGGCCGATCTGTGTGGATTTAAAAATGGTAAATTTTTTACTTGGCCAACAAAGTGGATATACAAAATACCATTGCTTTATTTGTATGTGGGATAGTTGAGCAAAGCAACTCAATTGGGAACAAGATGTTTGGCCTGTAAGAAATTCATTAACTGTCGGTAAATCCAACGTAATAAGGGAGCCGCTGGTGAGCAGAGACAAAATCATACTTCCACCATTACATATTAAGTTAGGTATGATTAAGCAATTTTTAAAAGCGTTGAACAAAGACGGAAATTGTTTTAATTACATTTGCAGAAAATTTCCGAAGCGTAGTATGGAAAAATTGAAAGGTGGAATATTTGATGGTCCTCAAATACGGCAATTGATGAAAGACTCAGATTTTATCAAAGTTATGACTGTTCCGGAAAGTAAAGCATGGAAAAGTTTTGTGTTGGTTGTCGAAAATTTCCTAGGTAACCATAAAGCAGCAAATTATGAAGAAATTGTGCAAAATATGCTGACAAACTTTCAGACTTTAGGAGCAAATATGAGTATTAAGTTACACTATCTCCGCAATCATCTAGATAAATTTCCGGATAATTTAGGAAATTATAGTGAGGAACAGGAGAGCGGTTTCATCAAGATCTAAAAGTGATGGAAGAAAGGTATCAAGGTCGATGGGATTGTCACTTGATGGCAGATTACTGCTGGTCTTTAAAAAGAGATTGTCTGCTGAAAAATTATAGAAGAAAAACTCATAAAAGGCGTTTTATGGAAATATGAAATATATTTTCGACATTTTCCTCTTTATTTACTTCGATGTATACGAATTTCTCAAAACATAACTGATATTATAAATATATCTGTTATTTTGTTTCTTGTTTTACGATTTTGTTATGTAAAATGAAAATAAAGATTTAAAAAGAAATCAGAGCAAATCCTACAAAATCATTGATAGTTTCACGAATTGTGTGCATAAATAGACCCAAAATCATTTTCATATCTAGGGCAACAAAACCATTGTAGACCAGTGATTATCAATACAATACTAAATTCAAAATGAGTAATTTCACTTATGTATATCGTCATTGACAACAGGAGGTAAATTAAAGTCTAGTTGATCGTTGCCGATTGGCTGCTTTTTCCTATGAGCGGAAGTAATTTCAATAATCTCCAAGATGTCCATCCAATCCTGTTGGATTTGTGAAAGGAGTTGGGTATTGGTGAGATCGGAATGGGATTGAAACGGCGTTATCTGTCAAATCGAAAACAATTAGTAAAAATTGAGAATACATTTAGTGATGAACTGCCGTTAAAATGTGGAGTACCACAGGGTGGTTAGCTAACAAAAAAATACCACTAATTTTGTTCATTTCCCAATTTTTTAGCCTTTTACAACACCCGGTATACTAGATTTTTTTCACCATTAGTACTTACCTATCTTATCAATACTCTTTCCGATGGTATTATGGCCACATTTGTTGTATCTGTAAGAATAACAGAGATATAATTGTTTTAATAGAGATAAGCAAAAAATTTCGTAAAATCAAGTAATGTTAAATAACTCGTTAATTATCACTTTTTGGAAAAATGTTATGAGACATTATTTGTTGAAATTGACTTTTACTACCATCTACTGAAGTTTGGCACCTTGTATAGTAGACACCCTGTACAGAGGCGAATCCATCCTAGACCAAAACTTTTTATGTTGCTCTCAAATCGGCGAAGTTAGATAACAAAATGGCAAGTGAGTTCGTCTTAAGCAGATTCATTATCTTTGACTTCGTAGGTAAATTTAACAGTTGTTTTGGAACATTCTGTATTCGCTTAGTGTTTTGCATTTTCTCACGAGTTTCGGGGACATCCTGCAATTAGGTGATCAATTAGAACAAGAACACCTAAACTTCACATCGAAATTGTTGGAGATTGCTGAGTAACAATGGAAGCAATTGAATGGACGCATAGAAGTTGATGAATTTCTTCCCAATTTCTCCAAGAGCTGTTGTTTGAAGTTTAGTTCACTTGAGTTGCTACTAGATTGATTATTACTTGATCGACTCGATGCAGAGTTGTTCCAAGAATAATTCTACAAGTTTCAATGAATTTTAGCAAGAGTATTTTACTTTCCTACGTGAAGGTAGAGAAAGAAATAAACAAACATTTAGGGACACCCCTTCGATCTAGAGTGTGCACAAAAAGTTTTGGATCATATATTTATGTTACTATTTGTTTTTTAATCATTAATTTTTTGAATTTGGGAGGCTTTTACTTGGTAAAATTCCATTATCAATAATAAAAAACAAGTACTGTGTTTTAAGGAATTTTACTTAATAATTGCGATTCGTAACGCGTTTCACTACACCGTAGCTTCTTCAGACGAATGATTATGCAGAAAAATGTAAATGAGAATATAACTATAAATGTTCTTGAGTAATTAAAAGCTTATTGGTCACCTCCTCCTAAGTGGTTATTTATGACAGGTATATCCAATAAAATTAAGGAATAGATTGCTCCCCGAAAAGATTCAATAGAGGTGAAGGGCTTAAATCGACTTGTTCATTGATGAGTCTACCTGAGTGTTTGTATTTATTTATTTCTAAAGTTTCCCAAAGATCTACCTTCAATATTTATTATCTGTATGCAAAATTTCAAACTGTGGGTCGAAAGAATGATTATTTTCTAAGAGATGATTCGCGTAATTTGAATCTGATTTTTATTTGAAAAACTGCGTTTATGTTCCGATATTCTAATATTAAAATTTCTATGTGTTCTACCAATGTAGAAATTATCACAGTCATTGCAATTCAATCTATAAACACCTGATTTATTGTTTTACCTGGTTTGGTTTTATTATTTTTTATATATTTGCCTAAATTATTATTAGTTTGAAAGCTATGTTGAAATTATTGCTACTTAAGAATGATTTCAGTTTCTCACTTGTAATGCCAACGTAGGTTAAGGTGTTGAATTTTTGTTTCAATTTATCGACAGGGTAAACTTCATTCAATGCGATTCTACTTTGTTTTTATTTAAAATATTATTTATTAGTTTGGGATTGTAACCATTATTTTGGCTATTTGTTTAATCAAATTTAGTTCTTTGTTGAAATTTTCTGGTGATAGCGGGATGTTAATCAATCTATGAATAAAACTATTGAATGCTGACATTTTATGTTGATATGGATGACACGACGAGTTATGTATTATAATATCTGTATGTGACGGCTTATGGTAAATTGCGAAAACATGTTTTCCATTTTCATTCGAAATTGTTACGTCTAAGAAATTTATCGAATTATTGCTTTCTATTTCGGTTGTGAATGCAATTTTTGGATGTATGAATTTATATGATTTTCGAAAATTTTCAACTGTCTATCTGTTCTGTGAAGCAAATAAATATCGTCTATATAGCGATACCAGTATAAACAATATTTACAACCGATGATTATGAATTAGCAAGTTATTCATGAAAATTTCTTAACAAAGGACTCAACGGATTGCCCGTAATCAAGCCGTCTTCAATAGTATAATATTTGTAATTGAAATGGAAATAATTTTGATCTAAACAAATTTTTAGTCAATACTATCATCAAATCAGATACAGATATTACAAATAATACATTATAATCCGTTGAGTCCTTTGTTAGTCGTATCATCCATATCAACATAAAATGTCAGCATTCAATAGTTTTATTCATAGATTGATTAACATCCCGCTATCACCAGAAAATTTCAACTAAAGAAAATTTACTAAATTTGATTAAACAAATAGCCAAAAATAATGGTTACAATCCCAAACTAATAAATAATATTTTAAATAAAAAACAAAGTAGAATCGCATTGAATGAAGTTTACCCTGTCGATAAATTGAAACAAAAATTCAACACCTTAACCTACGTTGGCATTACAAGTGAGAAACTGAAATCATTCTTAAGTAGCAATAATTTCAACATAGCTTTCTAAACTAATAATAACTTAGGCAAATATATAAAAATAATAAAACCAAACCAGGTAAAAACAATAAATCAGGTGTTTATAGATTGAATTGCAATGACTGTGATAATTTCTACATTGGTAGAACACATAGAAATTTTAATATTAGAATATCGGAACATAAACGCAGTTTTTCAAATAAAAAATCAGATTCAAATTACGCGAATCATCTCTTAGAAAATAATCATTCTTTCGACCCACAGTTTGAAATTTTGCATTCAGCTAATAAATATTGGAAGGTAGATCTTTGGGAAACTTTAGAAATAAATAAATACAAACACTCAGGTAGACTCATCAATGAACAAGTCGATTTAAGCCCTTCACCTCTATTGAATCTTTTCGGGGAGCAATCTATTCCTTAATTTTATTGGATATACCTGTCATAAATAACCACCTAGGAGGAGTTGACCAATAAGCTTTTAATTACTCAAGAACATTAGTTATATTCTCATTTACATTTTTCTGCATAATCATTCGTCTGAAGAAGCTACGGTGTAGTGAAACGCGTTACGAATCGCAATTATTAAGTAAAATTCCTTAAAACACAGTACTTGTTTTTTAATCATTAATTCATTAATTTTCTGTAAGAATGGGAATGGAAACAGGACGTATAGCCCTTGGATAACATAATATACGGTGCGAAAATTAACTAAAATAATTATACAATGCAATATCCTTGACCTATAAATTAATATAAATTAACTCAACTTGATTACGATCTATACATTATTTTATATTTACATTTTTCTTATCCCAAAAATGTTAAATAGATTAGAAGTTAGCTAGAACTTATCAACGTGCCTCCGCTTCAAGGTTTGTAGGTTCGCTTATATCTAAATTACACACATCATCTGAAATTTGAGAGTTTTCCAGATTTAGTGACTTATCATCAATATTGACATCATCATCTACAGGCGGTTCAGAGACAATACAAAATTAATAATATACTATAGTTGAATATAAATAATCAATAATTAGTACATGAATAATGGGCATTATTTGATAGTTATAATTTTTCAGTGAATAATTAACTTTATACAACATACTGATAACCATACCACTAGACCTTCCATTAGGTCATATATAACAGTACTCGTATAGTTAATCGTATGAAAAAAGTTCAAACAAAAGTTATAGAGAATTGTACACTCTATAACTTTTATCATAGGTGTAAATCTCATTTAAATGAATGAAAGCGAGATATTTACGAAAAACCTATTTTCATAACCTTTGACCTTTAATATCTTAAGACGTAGATACGATAGGACTTGTGAATTTCGAGACAACATTTACAACGACAAAATGAAGGTTTATATAAATTTTTTCAGCTTATTATCTTTCATTCCGAGGTTGACCCCTTTTTTTACCTAAGATGACTGGGCTAGTACACTTGCCTACGGGATAGACAATCATTACCATATGTAGTTTGTAGCATTTGGTGGGTTTCGGTAAAAGTTTCACCTAGTTTAACACAAAAAAACGACCGATGCACGGAACGCACTCTCAAAGGAGACGTAATCACTCAATTTGATTATATACCAATGTCATGACATTTTTAACAGCTGTCAATGAAGTACTAAGTTTTCAACAGTTAGGTTACTTCTGGAATGGAGGATGTAGTTTCCGAGAAATTGGCTTGTTACTACCTACCCCTGTTAATTGTAGCTCCCGTCTCCCCACTTTTACTTTCTCCAAGAAAATACTTAGATATCCCCTACTTTTTGTACTCAGTGTATATTAGAAACATTAACTTTGAAGGGTAGACATACAAATATGTAAAGACTTAATTTTCGATCTATGAACTCAATAATCTCTTTTGCAGTTAGTTGTATATAATTCTCACATAGATGTCAAGTTCCAGAAATGGCCACGCAAATATGTGGGGGACTTATAAGTTCGAAATAAACCTATTACAGGCGTGCTCAGTTTCCGAGTTTAAATTGCGGAATAAGTGTATTACAACCGCACAGGGCTTTTCTACTCCTACAAAATTTAAATCTGCTGTGATTAATGTTGTATGTGCCCAGAATGAAGAAGCGGCGCGTGATGAACCCACTTGCTGCCACTTTGTGAAAAGCTCGCAGTTCCGTCAGAGCTGTGAAAATTGGGGGTTTGATACGAAAATCTGGGAATCCTCAACTACCTTCAGGGCGTCTTCTTTAATTGATCCAGCAGCATGAATTATTTTGCTAGACCGAAAATTTCTCGTGCTGTAATCCAAAACTGTGCAAACTCTAATGCTTTTACAAAGATTTCTTCTTCGACTCAGTCCGATTTTCGAAATTGCCTGGATATGTGAATCTTACTTCGTCAATTTGTTTTGATGTGGGAACGTATTTTTGCATCATTTCCAGAAAGTCATAGCACGTTTGAATATTTAGTTTTTCTTCACAACCAAAAAGATACAACGCAATTTGGGTTGAATTTCCCTGTAAAAACACAACTGCAACGTCGTCTTCGAAATATGTAAAGTCGCTAGGTTGACCGGAGTGACCAAAATCTAAAGACTCTAGTAAGGTGATCAGGAAAAGTTAGTGAAAACAGATTGCCAACTGGAAAGTTGAGAAAAAAGTGAGATTTCAAACTATTGGATCCCCAAAATTTCGTCAATGATGATGAAATAAAGAATTTAGTCAATTGATACTCTTATCCCAGCCATAGTCCTGACAAATGAAGCAATTCATTGACATAAAACCTTTGATATTTCTATACAAAGCTCCCGATCAAGACTTTAAAAAATGTATACAGAATAAACATATCAGTGGTTATTTTGGTTTTTTATATCACTGGTTTTTGTGGAAGAAAAACACTTCTCAAACTCTAATTTCAAAATCTAGTGGCGTCAAGTCAAGGGGGACTAAGCGGCCATCTCACAGGACCTTCAGTCCGTATCCAATTATGTCCAAAATTCAAATTCAATAGATCAGTGATGGCCCATGTTTGGTGGGAAGGGGCACCTTCGTGTTGAGAAAAAAATATTTAATTTTTGTGCTAACGGAAGTTGATCAAGAAATCCTTCAATGATATTGTTGATGATTTCTTCATAACGTGTTCCATTCAAATTTTCATAAAAAATTTCAAACGCCAAAACGCAACTACCTTTCAGTGCACACCACACAAGGAAACCATATCTTCCTTGATGCTGAACATCAATATGGCTTTGCGGATTTACATCGGACCACAAATGTTCATAACAGTGATTAAACTTCCCATCGCTAGTGATGCGGACTTCATCTGTCCATATGACTTCTCTGAACAAGTCTGGGCGTTCATGGATATATTCTAGATACCAATTGCAGAAATTTAGTTGGCGATGGAAATCCCTTGTCCGCAAAAATTGTGAGACGCGCATTTTGTAGGGTTTAAACTGGTTCTCCTTCAGAAGACCGAGCGCCCGAAATCTAATCGAAATTCCTATTTCTGTTTCTATTTGTCTACTCAAAATTTAACGTTTTGATGTTAAAGCACCTACCACTTCGATCGTTGCTTCCTCTCTATCCATTACATGATATTTTTTATTTCTCGATTTTCTAAATGAGACATTAATGATAAGATTCTCTATCGTTCTTCGAAAAATAGATTCATTTCGCTGGGGATTTTCAGGAATCAAACTGATTCCATGAAAAAATATAAATCCACCACCCGGTAATTTATACCATTGCCAGGCAATGATTATAATCAAAACATATTCTGGAATCATTATATACTAGGATCACGTTAAATGTTATGAGAATAAATCAATCTACCAGAATATATACAGACTATAGCATCATCAAACAATGACATCAATGTACCAACGAGTAGTGTCAGAGGCTTTCTCCCCGGAAAAATCCAATGTACGGACTTTGGTCAAGTAACACTGAATGCTACTCATTCATATTATTCTTTGTGTGAGGGATTAACGATCGAATAGAATACTGCCTTGAATATTAGGGTGCTTTCCGTGTAATTCCTTCTGCATCCTACTTTCTTTTTTAGAGTTATTATCAAATATATCAAAATCTACCTTGTGCATTGTCAAGTACAGAGGTGTAAGATTATAATTTGAAGCAACAACAATATCATGTAATTTAGACGTTTTCTGTTTCTCATGAAAAAAGGAACGTAGATGAAAAATCTGTTTACTACCTCCAAGATGTCTAGGCAGTGTAACTCTTTGAATAGCTGACTTTGGGTGGTGCTTATGATATTTACAAAGCATTTTGCTCGTTTGACATTGTAATTCATTTAGATCAGTTTTAGACCATTTAATAATTCCAAATTAAGATGTAAGAATAGGAACTGCATAGGAGTTGATAGTTCTGAAAAGGTTTCAACTAGTTAAATGATACTTGATGATAATTCTGTTGTAATATAAACTTCTAATATTTCATCTTCTCTTGAACAAATCCAAGATGTTTATATGTATCTTCTTGATGCATTGCCTCGATTTCGAAATTGGAAATCTTTATGTAATCTTTATCTTTCCCTTTTCAATAGAAAGGAATCCCAAATTTCATATGAATATCATTGGAATAGTTGGAAGTAATCTCAAGTAGACATTTCAAATGAGATCTAGTTCCGGCATATAATTTAATACCATCTAAATAAATTAAGTGACTTAATTTGAATTCAGTTGATAGTCTTCATTTTGAAGCCGAAACTAGTAGCATTTAATTCATGAGATAATGGATTAAGGCAAAGACTAAACCAAAGAGCACTTAAAGAATCACCTTGAAAATTGCATCTTTTGATTATGAAGATTGGTTCTCCAATTTTTCATAATAAATTCAAGAAAAACGACGAAGTGTATATATATATATATATATATATATATATATATATATATATATATATATATATATATATATATATATATATATATAAGCAGGTTGTTCCATCAACAATATTTTAACTGCGGAATTTCAGGCTCAAAATTTTAAGATTCAACCCAACTCACGTTGATCAAATGAGTCTCCTTACTGAGATGTAGGGTGTCAAAGTTTCGTGAAACAATTGTTTTTTGTTAATATCTCGTTGGTATTTCGTTCGATTCAGTTGAAAAATTGGTAGTGATATGCAATGTAACAAAAGGCTAATATGACTTTCATTTGTTTCAATTTATCGACTCCAATGGCGTCCCGGAATACAGGTCAACCAAACCTTTCGATAAAAAACAGCATGCTACTGATTTTTCTTTAATTTTCATATGTTTTTTCAGATTGTTCTACTCAAACTACAACTTTTTGCTTTTGAGAGTTTTTCACGTATCTCTTTTAGTTTTCGAGATATAAATATAAACCACTCTGTGACCTGTCCGTGATACAAGTACAGAACCTTCAAACTCGAAACACAAGAGTTGATTAAAATTGTTCAAAGTACAACATATCTCAAAATCAAAAAATTTAACCGGTACAATAAAATCAGTACCAAACATGCAAGGTACAATAAAGCATAGGAAACGAAATTAATCCGTCTATTGAATGAATTCTTATTTTGAAGAGGCCAATTGCTAATTCCGCTGAATATGAGTCTGAATTGCGAGAGTTTTCAACAACTGCCACGCACAAAAAATTACAGAACCCTTCAAACAATTGCCTATGCCTGAATATAATAATTAATTCATATGGTTAAAAACATATACCCCTCGAATAATGCGCTTATATTATACTAAATTTAGCACAATTGATAATAACATTAGTATCACAAGTCATTTTCAAGCAGATATAGCAGAAAGAATATTAATGGTACTTGCTTGTAGTACCTTGTTTCCACAAATGAAATTAAATGTACACACACCACATAAATTGTCGCATCACTTGGTATTCTGAATTCCATAATCGACTAAGCAGCTTGATCGCAGTTTCTTTGTCAACATATGTTTTTGGACATATGAGGAGAAAAGAATCTTAACTATACAGTGTGTTCCAACGAAAATTTGACCCCCCCTATTACTCCGAAATGAGTAACATTAGCGAAAAACACCAAGACACGTCGATTTTTGTTTCGAGGGGGAGCATTTTTCGAAATAATTCGAAACTTCTCAGATCAACCCCCTACCCCCAGCAACCCTAACTTTGAAATTCATCATAGGGAATAAGGGTCGAGTGGCACCTTACTGAAAAGGTCTGTCAATTCTCCACCTTGATTTGTCATTTTAGAATTTTAAATTAACATACAGGGTGTCCCAACCAAGGGTGAAGTTGAATTCTGGAAATCCCAAATACTAAATGAAATAGATTTATTTTGGCATAATGCAAGCGCAGGTTTATGCTCGGTCTAGAAAAACGACCTACACTTGTGAATTTGGAGTTGGTGCAATCAACCCCTATTTCCAGCATCCCCAACTCAAACATCATTCGATCGATAATAGGTCAAGTGGCACCTCGTTGGAAAGGTACTGCAATTTTCTCTTCGAATTTGGTTTTTCGAAATTCAGAATCATCATACAGGGTGTCCCGAAGCAGGAACATTGAAAATCCAAATAACTTTTTGAAACTGGTTCATTTCGGTATACGAGAACATGTTTGATCCGAGAATAGGACTTTCTTGTGTGGTTATAGAATTTTTGCAATCAACCCCTTCCATTCAGCATCCCCAACTTGAAAATCATACAAATAATTCAAGTGGCATATCTTCAGAAAGGTTTTTTGAATTCCAGAATGATTAAAGCATTTCATTCAGTTCGGCTCTCCATACAGGATGTCGCTTTCGAAAAATTCAATATCGTCATTTGAAATTATCAACTAAAATTAATTCGAAACTGTTAAAAGTATTGGGGTACGATGTGTTGAGCATCAACTACGAAGTAATAAAGCTGATTTCTGCATTGAAAATGTTCACATTTTTTCATTTCCATCTGGCGTGCAGTCATCTGTTATTTCTCATTTTGCAATGAAATATTATTATTATTCAGATCAGTTCCTCATTATTGTTGTTGTTCGTCAGTTGAAATTAATCTGAAATTGGTTTATTCCACTGAGGAAAGGGTCGAAATTGTATCGACGTATTTTCGAAATAACAGTTGTGCCAAAGAAACGGCAAGGATATTCGATAGGAACCATCCTGAAAGAGAAAGGAGTCAGTCACCAGTACGTTAAATATTTGGTTGACAAATTCCTAGCTACGGGTTCGGTGGCAAACAAAAACATGAAGTGGCATGTCCTGTCAGAAATGAGGCAACGGAAGTGGCAGTAGTGGGTCATCTACAAATGGAGAATACTACTTCGATCAGAAAACTATCTCGTCTGACTGGTGTATCAGCTACAACTGTCCATAGAATCGTGAAACATCACAAATTTCACCCCTACAAGGTAAAATTAGTGCATGAAATAAACGAAGATGATCCAGATCGTCGTTTACAGTTTTGTGAAAATCTAAGTGAAAACCTAAACGCTAATCCAAATTTTCTGAATAACATCTGTTTTTCTGATGAAAGCACCTTTATGCTCAGTGTTGAAGTGAATAGACATAATTGTCGATATTGGGACACACAGAATCCTCATTGGTTTAGAGAGGCCCACACGCAAAGGCCTCAGAAGTTGAACGTTTGGGCAGGAATTTTGGCAATCATCTAGTTGGGCCTTTCTTTATTGAGGGTAATCTGAATGGAAATGGCTACCTACAGTTGTTAGAGGAACACATACATCCTAGATTGACAGAAATTTTACAGAACGATCCAACTCTTTCTGAGGACGAAATGCGTTTTCAACAAGACGGTGCTCCTCCGCATTATGATGCTCGGGTGCGCCAATATTTAGACGAAAATTTCCCAGGAAGGTGGATTGGTAGAAGAGGACCTGTTGAGTGGCCAGCCAGGTCACCAGATTTAAATCCCCTAGATTTTTTTTGTGGGGCCATCTAAAATCTAAAGTTTATGCCACAAGACCAGAAAACCTGGAGGAGCTGCGGATGAGGATTATCACAGAATGCCGACTTTTGACTCCTGAAGTTTTCGCTAATGTGAGAAGAGAGTTCGAAAATCGTCTGTATAACTGTATGGAGGTGGGCGGAGGTCATTTTGAACAATTGTTGTAATAATCAAGTTAGTTTTTGTTCTCAATTGAATACAAGTTCAATAAATCTCGTTTTCCTGTTTAGATGAGCATCAAATCAGTTTCTCCATCATCCCTCATCCTGATCCTCACGCCAGAAAACCTCGATTGCCAAACTGAAACCAATGCCTCAGTGATTCAGAAAATAGAAAAATCTTTCTGGAACTTTGCCACTCAACCTGTAATCACTTGTATGTTTTTTGAGTTGGGGATGCTGAATGGAAGAGATTGATTGCAAAAATTCCATATTCACGCAAGAGAGTCTTATTCTCGAATCAAACATAAACATGTTCTCGTATTATACCGAAATGAACCAGTTTCAAAAGTTATTTGGGTTTTCAGTGTTCCTGCTCCGGGACACCCTGTATGCTGATTCTGAATTTCGAAAATACCAAATTCGAAGAGAAAATTGAAATACCTTTCCAACGAGGTGCCACTTGACCTATTTTCGATCGAATGATTTTTGAGTTGGGGATGCTGGAAATAGGGGGTTGATTGCACCAACTCCAAATTCACAAGTGTAGGTCGTTTTTCTAGACCGAGCATAAACCTGCGCTTGCATTATGCCAAAATAAATCGATTTCATTTAGTATTTGGGATTTGCAGGAATTCAACTTTACCCTCGGTTGGGACACCCTGTATGTTAATTTAAAATTCTAAAAATGACAAATCAGAATGGAGAATTGACAGACCTTTACAGTAAGGTGCCACTCGACCCTTATTCCCTATGATGAATTTCGAAATTAGGGTTGCTGGGGGTAGGGGGTTGATCTGAGAAGTTTCGAATTATTTCGAAAAATGCTCCCCCTCGAAACAAAAATCGACGTGTCTTGGTGTTTTTCGCTAATGTTACTCATTTCGGAGTTATAGGGGGGGGTCAAATTTTCGTTGGAACAACTGTATAGTATTGTCGTAAAAGCAGGGTGATGCAACAATTTTTGTGGGGAGTGTATTTTAAGCTATTGAAGAGTATACTTCCATTAAAACTTTCATTGTGGTGCGTTGAATATATTTTTAGATGTCAACAAAGGGAAGAAACGATAAAACACTTTTGAATTCAGTGAATAATTCAGAGCTATGTTGGTGACCTTGTAAGGCTCAGTTTTGCACGAAAGATATTTTCTTATCAACTGAATGTTTCTTTTTGACTCAATTTGCAATGTAACAATTTGCGTATGGCTATTTTTTCTGAAAAAACATTAATATAGTCGAACAGAGTAATGCGCATTTGACTGACAATTTGACCTCAATCTTTTTTGTTTTCAAAATCGCTTTCGTGTAGGTTAATAGCATAGACCACATTCGAAAGAATTGAAGAGTATGGTATGGCTGAATAATTAGTATCCCCTCTCTCAATTTTTTACAAAGTAACCTGTTTGCATACGTTAGAATTCTATTGAATGAATTGACGGAAAAATTTGTTGAAACCTTCAACAATACATGTTGCCTTCTATAATATATTTTCTCGTTTCAGATATCTATAAGTGACAATGGGGAACCACCACTTTCTTCAACAACTAGGGTGGTTGTGAAAATTGACGATATCAACGACAATACGCCGGAATTCGAACAAATCTCCTACAATGTTCAGATACCAGCTATTGCTACCAATAACAATCCGATGTTTCAGGTGGGTTTAAAATACGTTGTTTCTCTTGTAACAAAAGTAATGTTTTAAAAATGTATTTGATATTTGCAGTGTGTTTGAGTGCATAGAGTGAATGCTACTACTCTGTATTAATATTTCCTAGAATTATGTTCTTTCTAGTTGAAAGATGAAAACGCTATACCACATATTATAGGGATTTCCTTCTTCTCGAAAACATAGAATTATATTTCCAATATTCCAGAGAATTAGTATCCAAATAAAACAGTTTTGAAACACGCGATACTTCATGTATCGGCAGTGCCATCTGGCGGTAAGTTGAGTGAAATAAATTGGGACAAAATCTTTAGTATGAAGAAAATATATTAAGTCTATCGGTTAAACGATGTTGAACTTAACCGTGAACATTAGTATTAAGATCATGCAAAGATTTATGACATATCATTAAGAAACATCTGTATATAAACATTCATTTTATATATTCTGGTACGAGTATTGATTTGGCAACAGTAGTACAACAAACCTAATTTTGAAAAATACTTTTTGTATTCAGATTTAATAAGCAATGGAAATTATAAAATAATCTCATGTGATTATCACCGTTCGATTGTCATGTCATCATACAGGGTGTAACATAATGATATGTCACAACTTGAGGGGGTGAGACTACGTGCAATTTAAAAAAAAATGTTTAGGTCTGCAATATCTTCGTTACGGAGCTACATCATTACACGTCCTACATTTTAACTAAAATTCACAAGGTGTTTTCTTTTTCGAGGCCATGTCACATTTTGCCCTTTCAAACTTTTTTGCAACACTCCACAGATCTGCGTTCAATCAATTTTCGTCACCTCCGTTCAATTTAGAAACATTTTTGACACTTGTAATTTTTTCTTATCTCCAACCAATTTGGATTATATGAATTGTATGTTATTCGCTAAAAAAAAAAAAAAACCTAATTCTCGATAGTTATGCCCAAAATTTGCTTTTATTTTGATAGCTCGTCTTGTGAGACTGAACTTATACTCATATAATATGAAACTAAAAAAAAACAATAAAAAGCTGAATAAATTGCTGGAAGTGTCCTCCACCTGTAAGAATACAGGTCCTTCCTCCCATATTATCACGCACTCTTTGAAATATTCCTGGGGTTAGATTCTTATTGTGTCACTAGAAGGTTAGTATTCGATTTCTCAATTTTTCTATAGTGTTCACTGGAGTGGTATAAACTAAACTTTTGAGATATCCTACTGAGAAAAAGTCTAAATTATTTGAGTCTGGGGGCCTAGGAGGCCATGCCTCTAGCCCACCTCGACCTATCCATTGGTTGTTGAATGTATTATTCAAGAATTCCCTAGTTTATCCACTAAAATGTGCTGGAGTCCCGTCATGCATGAACCACATCATGATTCTCACCAAAAGTGGCACATCCTCAAGCCAGACCCAGACATTTAGTGAGAATTCTTCTTGATGATGAGATTCTACAATCAAATGGGGGTTTTCCTCAGCCCAATAATGAGAATCATGAAAATTTGTAAAAGCAGTTCTTGAAAAGTTTAGGTCTGTGAACATTATTATTTATCTAAGTACCATTGGTAGACATTCACTCTTGAAGGAAAATCCCGAGGAAGTAGAGTTTGGACGCGTTGAATATGAAACGGGTACAATAAAAAGTCGTGGAGAATCGTTGCACCTTTTAAATGATTATTTGCAGTGAAAGTACCAGTTTTCCTCAACCTTCTATGGATATTTGAAAATTTTCACCTGTCTGGTGTTTCTCGATTTGGAAAGCGCACCTGATATAATCGCCTAACTTCTGTTGTGTTTCCGTCAGCCAGACCGTACATGTAATGGATATCAGCCAATTCGGCGTTAGTGAAATTAGCAATTTTTTCTTACAGCAATAACTTCAAAAGTCTTAAAACTAATCGGTAACTTAATAAACAATTCGAGCAGACACTGGTTCAACTTCAGCAACTGTCAAAATAAATAAATAAATAAAAAAAATCAAAGCCTAATAGTCATTTTTTTAATCTTTAATCTTCCAAGATCGTATGTTATAGTAGCAAGAACCTACTTCAAATACTTTCGAAACTTCTAAGTCTGGGGCCGAGGTAACTACTCTAGCTAGAGAAAGTTAATCCAAAGATCGTACTAAGGAAGTTCAAAATGATGTGACAGTAAAAGCTCTTAGGACCATAGAAGTTATCGACGAGCTTTTTGCGTCTGTGAACGCTTCTATAGATATTATAAGTGAAGGTATTGTTTATAATTGTTAATGTTGAGACAATTTATGGAGTTTTCGATTTCAACTGCAAAGGTGAATTTTGAATGATCGCGGGTTTTATTGAGAAAGTTCAAAAATGCATCTGATTATCTATTTGGGCCATGACAACCATCCAAATTATCATCAACGTACCGATACCAGAACATGATATGAATTCTGAATGATAATGTTTTATTTTATGGTGAAAAGGGTTGATATAATAAAAACTAGCATATCTTTTTCGGGTCCTTCTAGAAAGCAGTATAATAATTCACGTCTAAGGATTTCATTCATACAAGAGGCTAGTATATTGTTGTGGAAGTTTATTCTTTTCATGGTATTCATTTTCGTTTTGAAATCTCAAATTGATAGGGGTAAAAGCTATGTGGACCATGGAATCGAAGGCAGCGAGTTTATAATTTGAATGATTGAATTCTATAGATAGTATAAATTAGGGTATTTTTTATGTTTATTATTATTCATCGTTAAAGCTGAAAATAATAACTCCATCAATTCCATTCTCTACAGGGATTTAACTATCCGCCTCTCAATCCAATATTTCAAAACGGAAATGAATAGCTACCATAACAATAATAGCCTCCAACAATAATATATCTACCTCCTTCATAAGTAAAAGAATTAGAGGCAAGGAACAAAATTGAACATCACAAATATAATATTGCGTTAAAAAAAACCCGAAAAAAGATATTCAACATTATTTTTCGAAATTCGAACTAATTTCCTCATTTTCAAGCGGTTCCAATCCTAGCAAATTACTTTTTAGTGCAAAATAGAAAACAATCAAATATTTACTAAATCGAATGAAACTAATGCTCTTCAGTTTATATAGGTCAAACTGGTAAAATTTTGAATGCAGGTTCGAAGAGCATATATCTTCAGACAATAAATCCCCAATATTTCATTAAGGGGTTAAATCCACTTGCAAGACAGAAAAAATGTATTTTTGAGAATTTTTTATGAACAGGCTTTTCATCTTATGAATGAATAGAAAAAATGTACATAATACATTTATGTACATAACCGCTACACGTTTTGCATAGTACATATTCAGTTATAACAGCAAGCACAGTTGAAAAATTTAAAATACGATATTGAACTGAACTATCAGAAGTCACAAAAATTTTGTCTTCGCCTTGAGTTTTTTAACTGATAGTTAAAACTGCTGTGTTTGGATTAAAAATGTTTTAACATCTTTTCGACCCACTCGTACTTTTTCGGGCTATTCTGCTAACATTCCGAGGCATTCTGATAAAGAAAACTACACACTGAGAAAAACACAACTTGGCTACGTGAAAGACAACGTTAGACTGAAATTTATTGATTTTTAACCTAAAATTTATAAATATAGCTTTCAGGTATGAAGTGAACCTTTTGTATCTCCTTTACGATTACATACATAACTGAAATTCTGAAAAAAGACATAGGGGCAACGAGAAGCTGCAGCTATTCCGATCGGCGTCCACCTACTTTCAAACGCTCGGAAATGTCTTTATTAATACGCTCATATCTCCGAGATCATTTGTCGAATCAACTTCATAATTTCAGAGAATATTCCTTAGTATATATAACTTCGAAATTGCGTAAAATTAATTTTTTGAAGATCACAAGTGGATATAAACCTTCAAATCATTCATTCAACAAACCAAACAATAATTTTAGACAATCTGAAGGACCTCCACGAATGTCATAAAGGAAGTAGAATGAATCTGTTGGACAGTTTGGAGATTAGTATATTCAGGAAAACTCCACATTATACTACTTTCAATAGCAAACTCGAAATTAATAACTCCGCAATTTTAACATTCAAAGAAAATATATATCTTGCAATTATCATTGTACCTTAGTATTCAGTACTGAAGGGTCGAAGGTGGTCGCGTATCAAAAAATAAACAGGGAAAACTAACAAAAGTGGTTTTTCTCTTTCATAAACACCTCAAAAAAGTCTAGGGAACAATAGCCAATATCTTCAAAATATGAATTTGATGATTCCAATTTAAAGAAATCTTTCTGTTTTTGTTAGGATGTATTGTATATAATGTATTCTCAAGAAAACAAAATAATATTTGACTTCCCCAAGGACCTACTATAAAAAAAAAATTTGAAATTTGAAAATGACGAAATTTGGTATAACACAAAAAAAAATCCTGAACTAATATTTTCGAAACGATATGGAAGCACTTATATTTTTCAGTACCCAGAAGGTCCGCCTCTATTATTAATGACACTTTGGCATCGTCGCAACATGCTCAATATTAAATTGTCTATTACATTTTGGCCTGAGTCATTCCAAGCTCCCTAAACTGCTAATCGAAGCTCCTGTTCATGATGGAAGACGTTTTGACGCAGAAGATTCGGTTTTAGGGTGTCCCACACATGCTCGATGGGATTCAGATCTGGGGAGCAGGATGGCCACGGTAGAAGATCGATATCATT
The DNA here is from genome assembly GCA_013387265.2 of Cryptolaemus montrouzieri. Classification (NCBI taxonomy): domain Eukaryota; kingdom Metazoa; phylum Arthropoda; class Insecta; order Coleoptera; family Coccinellidae; genus Cryptolaemus; species Cryptolaemus montrouzieri. Next base: position 9,768,087 of record JABFTP020000103.1, on the reverse strand, counting down.
CTCTTCAAGAACGTTCAAGACAACTCCTTCACGATGAGGAGGGGCATTATCTTGTTGAAAGAGTGGATTTTGACCCATTGTTTGGAGATATGGTACCACTACAGGTAAAACCATCTCATTTGCGTAAGAATTTCCCGTGAGGTTGTTCTGTATGAAAACTGTAGTAATCCTGAAACGACCTGTATGGCGTTCTTCTACGCTACCTGTTTCATTGAAACGCGACCATAAACGGTTTATGAAACTTGGGCTACTTCCCAGAACCCTGGTTACTTCCCGTTGTGAGCTCCCAGCTTGGAGCGCCAACGGCTCGTAACGTCTCTTCTCTAGTCAAATGTCGTCTTTCCATGGTCGAATCACAAAACTTGAATCTTTTATTTGTGCCTACAACAGAAACAAAGTGCCAACTAACTGATTTCAAAAACTGAATACATGAAATGATTATAAAGCAGCGTCGCATTTGCTGAGTTTTTAGTTTTTTATAAAAAAAAACTGAAATCTGTTGCGGCACCCTACATAATTTGGTGAGAAATTGATGCAGGTGTTCATTCTTAAAAAAAGTCATCCATATTGATCGTTTTGGATACGATATATCGATATTCAGAAGTGCTCTCTAGACTTTTTTGAGGTGTTTATTGATGCGGCAACTATAAGTGTTGCAAATAAATATATATTCATTCATGACAGTGTTGTTGAATAGGTGCGTCAATAGTTACTAATTGAAATAATTGACCCAGGTTTTCATAATAACCTTACAAGGAAAGAAAACAGTGCGTACGAAGCTCTCAAAAATTAGCGAATTGAACACTCAAAATTCATTTCTTTATATCAACCTCACATCAATGTGAGATAGGAAACCTACCTGCTTAAAGAGAGGTAGGAAGTATTCAATAGAACCTACAAGATCTAATTGGAGAGCAAACATGTTCAATTCTCAAGGACGCTCACGTTCAAATGTAAATCCATTTTATATTCATTTAATCCTTGTAGATTACGGCTTGGAAATCAATATGGTCTGTCAAATTAAACACGTTGAACAGGGAATTATTCGACTCTGTACATGAAAAAGGCATTACTTGAAATAGTTTTCGCTATTCCCATTTTCCAAATTAATGCTACTTAAACCGATAATAATTCAATTCAGTTCAATTCAGTCCACACATAGACCATTCAACAGACGAATTACACTGGCAGCATTACGACTGAATGCACAGGTGTGGATAACAAAATTTGGATTCGGCAACTCAATAATCCAGTAATACTGACACTAATCATTATTGATGAACGTATTACCGAATCACCGGACCCGATGAAGTGCACGTGACACCAGTCGTATAGATAATGAATCAAGGGCAACGTAGATTAGCGATGGTGACAATGAAATGAACAATTTAACAAAAATACCGTTTTGTTCCGTTGAACGCAATTAGCCGTCAATAAAATGGGGCTTATGTTTTCTCGTCGCTTTGATATACTTCATAATAAACGAGAGATCATAATTACCGTGAAAATTCTAGTATTTAATAAAATTCAATTAGTAATTACGGATAATTACTCTCTATGTTAGCATAAATTTATTGGTGTTACATTGTAACCTGTATCGATTTTTAATGATTTAGTACGTTGACTCTGTTGACAGCACTTTTTTGCGGAAGGATTTCTCTTTGAATTTATGATGTAAACCGGAGCCAATTTTGGCCAAAAGTAATGAGTTAAAATTAATCCATATTTTGTTATAAATTTATTGCCATAAACTACAAGTTTCACTGTTTTTTTGTTGATTTAATAGAAAGATATACTGCATTGCAAATAGTCTTTTACCTAAGAAACACCACTCAACATTATCCTGTCGAAATTATGATACAAAACAAAAGCACTCTATTCAATTAAAAATAAGTTATAAGCACTCTCTATATATTCAGATATAGTAAAGCTAAAATTCACTACTCTCTGGGATTTTTTGTACAATTTAAACACATATTGGAGTATGTATTAGAGGTTTTATTTTAGGTTCAGAGTTAATCTTAATATATTTTACTAACATGTACTCATATATACCAAAGAGGCAATCCACTCAGAGCTATCTGTATTTGAACTGGTGTTTAAGAAATAAATTTAATAAGGGTGAGTTTTTATGTCTACCTGATCATTAAAATTTTCAGTGAATACCTAAATCTGTTAATTGCAAGTACTTCCAGAAGGTTGAGTTTTATACTTCTATTCTCAGAATGTAGGATTTTGAAATCTGAATTGAAATAAAGACCATTTTCCTAAGATGATTCGAATAATTGAATCGGTTTTCTCATTGATGAAGTTGTATTTATGTTCAGAGATTCTAACATTGAAATTTCTTCCTGTTCTACCTATATAAAAAACAATGGCAATATGCACAATCCAATCTACAAACACCTGATTTATTTCCTTTATCAATTGGAGATTTATAATTCCTGATAAATGAACCTAAATTTGTTGATGCTTTGAACGCTATATTCAAATTTGAATTTTCATTATATATATATATATATATATATATATATATATATATATATATATATATATATATATATATATATATATATATATATATATATTGATAAATGGTATTTATTATTTGATCTTGTTATTGTTAGGTCTAGGAAATTGATCGAATTGTTCTGTTCTATTTCAGAGGTGAATTTTTTTTTGGCTGCAGGTTGTTGATGCAACTTTCGAATACAGTGAATTGTCTGTTTTTTCCTGTGAAACTTAATAATCGACATATCGATACCAATATAGGAAATGTTTACTAAGCGGCTGTTTATGTATAGTTTTTTCTATGTTATCCATGAAGATTTCTGCACCCAAAAATAAAATTCTCTTCTGAAATAGAACTGAACAATTCGATCAATTTCCTAGACCTAACAATAAAAGATCAAATAATAAACACCATTTATCAATTTATCATAAGCCTTCTCATACAGATATCACAATTCATTATACATCAGCACATCCTTACCAACTTAAACTTGCAGCATGTGATAGCTATATACATAGACTCTTGTTCACACCGATGTCTAATGATAATTGTTTCAAAGAATTCAATTTGATAAAACAAATCGATAAATAATGGTTATGATGCAAATTTATCTAGCAGCATATTATATAAGAAAAAACGAAAATTATCTTTAAAACATATATATCCAATCTGTGAACACCAATACAATATTAGCAATAATGTGAAATCCCTTCTTAAAAATTCAAATTTATATATAGCGTTAAAAACATCAACAAATTTGATTCATTTATCAGGAATTATAAGTCTCCAATTAATAAAGAAAATAAATCAGGTATTTATAGATTGGATTGTGAAGATTGCAATTGTTTTTATATAGGTAGAATAGGAAGAAATTTTAATTTTAGAATTTCTGAACATATACGCAGTTTCGTCAATGGAAAAACCGATTCAAATTATTCAAATCATCTTAGGAAAATTGCCACTCTTTCAATTCAGAATTTAAAATCCTACATTCTGAGAATAGAGGTAAAACTCAACCTTCTGGAAGTACTTAAAATAAACAGATTTAGGTATTCACCGATAATTCTCAATGATCAGGTAGACATAAATAACTCATCCTTATTTAATATATTTCCTAAACACTAGTTCAAATGCAAATAGCTCTGAGTGGATTGCCCCTTTGCTATATATTTATATATTTATATTTGTAGTATTCATTCTCTCTTGACAAAGATACTGTGTATCGAAACGCGTCGAGCATTTAATATAATATTTTACTAGAAATCATCGTTCACTAGTATTTGTTAATCTAGATGTTAGTGAATAACCCTGGCGCATCCGCCAAACTGTTAAACTCACAGAATACCTCGTTAAATTATGATAATAAGAAATTAAACTATGTACTATAATATCACACGGAAATTCAGGCTTGCAACTTTGTTCTCTTGACCACCTTCAGCTGGTAGCGAGTACTGAACTAAAGTTGAAATACATACATAAACAGGTAGATACATAATCAATAACAAACAAGAGGTAATAAACAGATTATGATGAAAGCAGGTATTATTTGAATATATGAAATATGGAGCCCTACTGGTCGTTCAGAAGATTATCTCTATAGTGTATTTTCAACTTCAGTTCAGTACTTTTTGGCCGCTGAAGATGGTCGAGAGACCGAAATTGCAATCCCGACTTTCAATAAATCTCTTGTAATGTATAATACATAGATTGATTTCTCATTATCATCGTGAATAACTATCTCGTAGTAACGGCTGAATTGATTAACTATTCAATAATAATTGAGTGAAACATAAAATGCTAACTCATTAAGATGTACACCATATCGTTGGAGGATTATACGAGATACAGTTGATATAAAAATTATATATATATATATAATATAATATATCGAATAAGTAGGGCCCTTCTGGTTGTTCAGAAGATTATCTCTATGGTGAGTTTGTTGGATTCTAAGAAATCTATTTTCTTCCTTTAGACATTTTATGAATGATATGAAGTCATCTATTGATGCTCTTTGTATCTAGTTTTGAATGAACGACCATTCTGGCCTATATAAGTGCCTTCGCAATCAATATTGGTCAACTTGTCAACCCCAGTGTTATCAAATCCAGCAGTTTTATATTTACTATTGAAAAAAGTCGATTATATTATCAGATTCACTTTTTAGTCCTAACAATCATTCGTGAAAATAACTCACTAAGTTTTGATTTATCAAAAATTCAGTATTGTCAATTCTATCAGTTTTATCTTTACTAATGAAAATTCTTGAGTTTTGAGTGGATTTTGAAAGCTACTTTCTTGTGCTATTTGGAAATGACATTAGCAGTCTTTTCACTGGTATGGCCAAAATATGATAGTGAAACGTACTTATCTGAATTAGTTGATTCTATACGTGGGTAAATATTATGATATGCCATTTATGTTTATTCGTTTCTTTCTGATCTTTCTGTTTATTATATTTGGGGGATAACCATTGCCCTTGGCTGTTTTTTCATCAGTTGTCACTTCCCTGGACATGTTTTCTCCTGATAATGGCAGAGAGAGAGCCTCCTGAAGGATAGAATTAAACGAAGCGTATTTATGAGATTTCAGGTGTGTTATGTCATAAGGAATGCAAATATGCTCATTTCCCCAAAAACTCAGTCATGAAGTGTAAAAGCTTTTGTTTTTCTCTAAATGGAATACAAAGTTCATGAATTAATCTATCGTCCGCCATTGATAGCCGTTTATCAAATATCATAGAAAGTATCGAAGAGGACGGCGCAATGCGCAAATATGTATATATCAATTGTATGTTAAACACGCTCGATGGCTTTAAACCCTGCACACTCCACACATTCATGACAATCGCATGTACCTGTTCCAGATATATGTCGTTGTTTTGTTAACATCCCACTCCTAAACGTTTATCGAGACGCGATAAATTTGCTGCACTAATATGGCGAGCACAAAGCCGTTTACGTCACTTGGCAGATAATAATGGGCACACATCAATGTGGAATATTATTTACGTGCCCCGAACGGCATTATTGTTCGGCGCTGTCTGTACAATGAATACATATAGAACGGAAAGTGCAGCGTCTCGATAATTTGCGATCGCATTTTCCTTCTGTGGGAAAGAAGATGCATTGGTCGAGCAATTTTTCGTGTAATTTTGGATCGAAGCGATTCGATTTTCCGTTAAATCAAAGTACGAATGCTTTGAGATTCATTTTGAAAATAAACTTCCCATCTTCTTCGATGATTCATAAGTGCACGGAAATTAAGAGTAATTTTTCAAGAGTACGTTACTTTCAAGTACCTTTCGTTACATGAGAAAGAAGAAAAATATCACGTGCAGAAAGAAAGAGCGATAGTTACACATAGCAAACGTGTATGAATATACTGGAAATTCTATCTAATTTCCAAACGTCTTATGCAATGATGCCCAATCTCTCAATAATTTTCCATCTAATTGAACCACATACGTTTATTAATTGATATTTTTAGTTTCCATATTCAGGCTTCTTTGGATTTTCGTACAACGAGGACGAAGATTCGTTCTTTGCCAAAGTTGGTAGTAGTAAGGTACCCCTACAAAACTATCGTGAGGTATCGCTCAAATGTTGATGAAATGAACAGGGCTTAATGATTGAAGTACGATAGCAGGAATGTAAGGAAACGACGTGAAGAAAAATATTATGTTCCAATAGTCGAACAGGATCAATTTCTTCAATAAACCGCCCGACGTTATCTCCCAATTACTGCACTATTAGTTAAATCAAAGGTATAACCTGAATAATTCGAGAAGGACATGCAGTAGGTTGCATCAAGACAACCCTCACTCCAGAAGTGAAGATTTGAGCCACTGACAAAAGAAAATAGCTCATCAAGATTAGAATGGTCCCAAAATCATGTGGAATAGAAGCTTATAGCGGGTTCACAGCTTATTCTCAGATGAATTCTAGTTTGGACTCCGCTTGTAGATGAAGACGGTTGTGGATTCAACTAGGTCATGTTCAGAACTTGAAGGAGTTCAGGAAGTACACAGAGAGTACTGTGAGGGTTCGAAACTCTCCTTCAATATTTCTTTAGCCAAAAGGTTCCCGCTGAAGAACCTCCTCTAATGATGCAAGGCCAACAAATTGCATCCAGATTCGATACAAACAATGTTTGGAACCCACGGTTTCTTCAGAGCTGTTATCTTTAATATTAAAGTCGTAAGGCCCATTTCGGGAATAATCCAAGGGGATAACGATTGATTGAACTGGACGGAGAAGAAATGACGCTGTGAAAAATTGGGGTCTTTGGCCCCCGCCAATATTCTTTTTCCGGAGGAGAAGGGTCTAAGGAAGGTCTGTGCCAAATTTGGAGCCCCTAGCTAGAACAGTGGAGCCCTGAGGACTTTTCCAAATTTTTAGCCAAAAAATAGGCAAACGAATAGTCAAAAATGCGAGATTCCTTCGAAATAGGAAACTTCAAAAATTCCCAAAGAAAGCCTCGAAGAAGCGAAAGTAGAAATGGTCTCCGATTTTTCGCGAGTGGAGCGGATAAGTTCGACGAACTTTTACGTCTATACAAATTTTTCCATCGCGTTGGATCGTTTCAAAACCTGGACAATGAGGAAGGCTCGAGTTCCGCATGTTGCGCCGCAATAGTTTCATTCCCGTTAAACCACGGGAAAACTGGAAAATATTCGATTCAACGAAGGGCTATCGACGGACTTTCGCAGAATTTCGCTCCATTTTTCTCGTTCCGAATATTTCTGACGGCCAGAAATTAACGAACATCGAGATGTCAAAATAAGTGGTTTTCTTTCATCCGTCTCACTTATATGGGGTTACCGGGAGAATGGATTCGGGTGTCAAACGATTCCTACATATCTCGAGATCGGATCCGCGAAGAGAAATCGTTACTCTACGACTCAACTTTCAAATTTGGGACGATTTTGAGACCAAGATTCTCGAAGAAAAGACCGGAAGCATGGTGGAAGAACCATTCACCCCTCCTACCGCCTCTACGATAGCTATTCAATGTCGGAAGTGGGCTCTACCAACGTGTAAAATTTCTTTGCCTAAAGGATGATTGAACAATTTGTTTTTTTCGAATCGATGTTGGAATATTTTTAATTTTATCTTATGCTAGCTCAATTGGAGAAAGTTGAGATTGAATCTCTTTGGATTGGAATAGTATTGAAATTTGTACGGTTGATGAGTCAGTATCCATAAAACAATACTGGAACTGCGTTACCATAAGGATATGTGAGGCAAGATATGAGAGAGTTCCCTGCAACATAAAGAATTTTCAAGTATAAATATCAGTGAATATAATGAGGCGTTCAGTATAAATGGAGTTGGATATGAAGAGGCGTTCTGTATATTTGGGATTAAGGATATTAGGCGTATAGTATATGAGTCGTTTTTGTATATTAGGCGTTTAGTATATTAGCTGTTTAAATATAAAAGGCGATTTTAATGGGCTCACTAGTCTTTATCTTAGAGTAATCTACGTATGTCTTCTTCACTGAATCTGTTATGCGTTTTCTAAACGTTTTCACTACATATCCACCACAAATATAACAAAATTAATTCGGATCGTTAACACGACACCTTTTTGACGACGGCATCCATATTATGTATTAAAAAAAAAAAATTAATACATTTTTTAGGTTTTGATCGATCGGTACAAACCTTAACGCAGCTTCTAGATTTGCAGGCTAATAAACCAAATTATAACGAAGAATTAACAACAACAAACAAAAGCATTTTTTTAAAGACCTGTGTAATAAAATATAAAAACTGTAATGAATATTAAAGCGCAATTTTCCGAAATACAATAAAGCTTGCGCTCTTGTTTTGTAACAAACTAATATGAACACCTGTAGGATGATTTCGAGGTAACATATTCAATGTTCATCCAAAAAAATAATTTGTAAAGCAAAATACTCAACTCACTACAATTTCTTCTAGATTTTCCCTAATTCTTGTTTGAAATTGCAGCATTTTCGAACGATTTGCGAATTTGGTAGATTGTACTTGTCGCAGATTCATGCTTACATTTCACTTGAATTATTCAAGTTTCAAAGTGGTTTCCTGTAATGGAATTATATCTGCGCGCTATGAGCTGATAAAGAAGTTTTCTCCGTATCTTTGCTCTTTGATGTGAAAAAGGTTTTCTCCGCCGTTCATTCCCAGAACCCGGAAGTATCGTGGATCTTCAGAATCCAGGAAACATCTGTCACATTATCTTATTTGAAGCGATGAACGCATTAATAGAAATAAATACGTTGGTATTTTGGATCAAACTGTATTCGTGAGTTAATGTTTATTGAGTTCAATATCAGGAATGGATTAAGCCAGTGGTTTCCATTCTGACCCCCACCCTCTCAAGGTGAGATTATGCAGTGGCAGAATATTACCCCAAAGGAAGTCGAGAACCTAATCAAAAGCATGCCTAGACGAATTCAGGCTTGTATCATGGCTAGAGGAGGTAATACAAGCTACTGAGGTCGAGAAAAAACACCTTCTTCGTGGGAAAACAAACTACAAGAGTCTCTTATTTTCTTTTATTTGGTGTCTTTCTCGAAATAAATCTTAATTTATTTCTCTTTTCAATTTAAATATCTCAAAAAGGATCAATTCTAACAATCCTTCGAAATTTCCAAAATCCTTGAGGTAATATTCAAAATGTCGGGTGATTCCATATAAATTTGGTTGTGTGAATGCCAGCTATATTGTTTTCCTCCAAAAGATTGTAATATGCTGTGTTTCAGAGCTATAGGTATTTCAAGCTAAATATAAACACCTCAAAAAACTCTAGGGAACACTTAACAATATCTTTAAAATATGAATTTGATGATTCGAATTTATAGAAATCTTTCGGTTTTTGTTAGGATGTACTGTATATAAAGTATTCTCAAGAAACCAAATAATATTTGACTTCTCTAAAGACCTATTATAAAAAAAAATTTGAAATTTGAAAATGACGAAATTTGATAAAACACTAAAAAAAATCCTGAACTGATATTTTCGAAACGATATGGAAGCACTTATGTTTTTCAGTACCCAGAAGGTCCACCTCTGTTATTAATGACACTTTGGCATCGTCGCGGCATGCTCAATATTAAATTGTCTATTACATTTTGGCCTAAGTTATTCCAAGCCCCCTGAACTGCTAATCGAAGCTCCTGTTCATGATGGAAGACGTTTTGACGCTGGAGATTTCTTATTAGGGTGTCCCACACATGCTCTATGGGATTCAGATCTATGGAGCAGGATGGCCACGGTAGAAGATCGATATCATTCTCTCCAAGAACGTTCAAGACAACTCTTGCACGATGAGGAGAGGCATTATCTTGTTGAAAGAGTGGATTTTGACCCATTGTTTGGAGATACGGTACCACTACAGATAAAACTATCTCATTTGCATAAGAATTTCCCGTGAGGTTATTCTGTATGAAAACAAGGTCAGTTCTTCCACCAAGGCGTAAACCTCCCCAAAACATCACTGATCCGCCTCCCTGTCTAACAACTTCTGGAGCATGGTGGAGACGGTTTTGCTTTCCAGGTTCCCTCCATATTCGAATTCTTCCCGAATCAGGATAATAACTAAATCTAGATTCATCACTGAAGAGAACTGTGGCTCACCTCTCTTGATCCCAGTTTACGTGTTCTTGGCACCAAGCTAAACGAGCAGCGCGATTTCTATGGGTCAGTTGTGGAACTCTTAAAGGACGTCTGGAGTGGAGTTGACCTTCGTGCTGTCGATTTCTTACAGTTTGGTCGGAAATTTGTACATTATGAACTCGTGATAGCTCTTGAGCTAATTGAGATGCTGTAATAGTAAGATCTCTTCTGGCTTGTGAAACCAAATGTCGGTCTTGGGCGACTGTAGTTATCCTGAATCGACCTCTATGGCGTTCTTCTACGCTACCTGTTTCATTGAAACGCGACCATAAACGGTTTATGACAAGTTTCCAGAACCCTGGATACTTCCCGTTGTGAGCTCCCAGCTTGGAGCATGCCAACGGCTCGTAACATCTCTTCTCTAGTCAAATGTCGTCTTTACAACAGAAACAAAGTGCCAACTAACTGATTGCAAACACTGAATACATGAAATGATTATAAAGCAGCGTCGAATCTGCTGCATTTTTAGTTTTTTATAAAAAAAAACTGAAATCTGTTGCGGCACTCTACATAATTTGGTGAGAAATTGATGAAGGTGTTCATTCCTTAAAAAAAAATCATCCATATTGATCGTTCTGGATACGATATATCGATATTCAGAAGTGTTCCCCAGACTCTTTTGAGGTGTTTATCTTTCAAGTATATTTCTTGGTTCTGATGGAAATAACAAATCGACTTTTTTAATATTGATGTTTCTAAATAAACTAAATGGTACTTGACAAAATGTACTATTATCTTTTCCATATTACTCAGATCTGCAAAGAAGTCAGGTGCAACCTATTATTTATATTTCCATATGATTTAAAACAACCCAAAGAAATTAAATGAGCAAAACAACAACGGAGGACGTCGCTTCCACATCCAGCATCCGTTCACAGTCTTTTCTTCTTCATTTCCTTCTATTCAGAGCTAGTTGAATACCCAAGGGGGAAAATTGATCCACGCCATGCGAACCCGTAGTGTCTCGTGAAAGTCAGGATCTCGTTAGCACTAAAAATACACGAAATGCATAATATATTGTATTTGACACGTATGCTGACTCTCGTCGTCGGCTCACTGATTTCTACGTTTCATTACGTATAAATATGTTGACTTGCAAATCATTCCGGAAAAGTCTGGAGACGTTCTGGATTTGGAGCGTTGGTGTTAATGTGCACATTTATATTCGACTTTCCGACATAAAGTCGAACATATAAATGCTGATTGTCTCCATTTTCGAATACTAATTTTTATTAGGTTTTCTTTTGTGGATCTGAATTTCAAACGCGGTCATCGTGAAGAGTTTAATCGTCCGTTCTGTTGGTTCTCTTCCTTCGTTTAGTATTTCTCGACATCCTTCATCTATGTGCAAATCTGGCGTAATACCACAGGTCTACCTACGACCATACAAACTGATTTACTCTTAAAAATGTATCCAATAAGATATAGGATTGGAAACTAAACAATAAAAGCGTTATGGTTCCTATATTCCAACGTAAGTAGTATATTGTTACGAGTTGTGAGAAAAATAGTTTCGCCTGGGGCTCGCCCTTGAATATGCTTAAATTTATAACGTAACTAATGATTAATTATCATTGTAATTTTTTTGTTGGAATGTGTCGGATATTCCGCGAAGAACACCACAAACTTTAGCTCCTACATTTGGATTTGGGAGGCTTTTACTCGGTAAAATTCCATTATCAATAATAAAAAACAAGTGCTGTGTTTTAAGGAATTTTACTTAATAATTGCGATTCGTAACGCGTTTCACTACACCGTAGCTTCTTCAGACGAATGATTATGCAGCAAAATGTGAATGAGAATATAACTATAAATGTTCTTGAGTAATTAAAAGCTTATTGGTCGCCTCCTCCTAAGTGGTTATTTATGACAGGTATATCCAATAAAATTAAGGAATAGATTGCTCCCCGAAAAGATTCAATAGAGGTGAAGGGCTTAAATCGACTTGTTCATTGATGAGTCTACCTGAGTGTTTGTATTTATTTATTTCTAAAGTTTCCCAAAGATCTACCTTCCAATATTTATTATCTGTATGCAAAATTTCAAACTGTGGGTCGAAAGAATGATTATTTTCTAAGAGATGATTCGCGTAATTTGAATCTGATTTTTATTTGAAAAACTGCGTTTATGTTCCGATATTCTAATATTAAAATTTCTATGTGTTCTACCAATGTAGAAATTATCACAGTCATTGCAATTCAATCTATAAACACCTGATTTATTGTTTTTACCTGGTTTGGTTTTATTATTTTTATATATTTGCCTAAATTATTATTAGTTTGGAAAGCTATGTTAAAATTATTGCTACTTAAGAATGATTTCAGTTTCTCACTTGTAATGCCAACGTAGGTTAAGGTGTTGAATTTTTGTTTCAATTTATCGACAGGGTAAACTTCATTCAATGCGATTCTACTTTGTTTTTATTTAAAATATTATTTATTAGTTTGGGATTGTAACCATTATTTTTGACTATTTGTTTAATCAAATTTAGTTCTTTGTTGAAATTTTCTGGTGATAGCTGGATGTTAATCAATCTATGAATAAAACTAGTGAATGCTGACATTTTATGTTGATATGGATGACACGACGAGTTATGTATTATAATATCTGTATGTGACGGCTTATGGTAAATTGCGAAAACATGTTTTCCATTTTCATTCGAAATTGTTACGTCTAAGAAATTTATCGAATTATTGCTTTCTTTTCGGTTTTGAATGCAATTTTGGATATAATGAATTTATATGATTTTCGAAAATTTTCAACTGTCTATCTGTTCCTGTGAAGCAAATAATGATATCGTCTACATAGCGATACCAGTATAAACAATATTTACTGAGTGGATGATTATGAATTAATTTCTCTAAGTTATTCATGAAAATTTCTGCTAACAAAGGACTCAACGGATTGCCCATAATCAAGCCGTCTTCAATAGTATAATATTTGTAATTGAAATGGAAATAATTTTGATCTAAACAAATTTTTAATAATGAAAGAATATCTGATTTAATGATAGTATTGACATGATTCCTTTCTAATAATTCTTCAACTAAGTAATACGTATCTTTTGGAGGAATGTTGGGAAATAGATTCTTAACATCGAAAGAAATAAGTTTGGAATTAGGTGGTATAGTGGTATCTTTGATATTGGCAATAAGTTCGTATGAATTTTGACCGAAAATTCAGATTTAACGTTGGCCATACAAGTGAGAAACTGAAATCATTCTTAAGTAGCAATAATTTCAACATAGCTTTCCAAACTAATAATAATTTAGGCAAATATATAAAAATAATAAAACCAAACCAGGTAAAAACAATAAATCAGGTGTTTATAGATTGAATTGCAATGACTGTAATAATTTCTACATTGGTAGAACACATAGAAATTTTAATATTAGAATATCGGAACATAAACGCAGTTTTTCAAATAAAAAAATCAGATTCAAATTACGCGAATCATCTCTTAGAAAATAATCATTCTTTCGACCCACAGTTTGAAATTTTGCATACAGATAATAAATATTGGAAGGTAGATCTTTGGGAAACTTTAGAAATAAATAAATACAAACACTCAGGTAGACTCATCAATGAACAAGTCGATTTAAGCCCTTCACCTCTATTGAATCTTTTCGGGGAGCAATCTATTCCTTAATTTTATTGGATATACCTGTCATAAATAACCACTTAGGAGGAGGCGACCAATAAGCTTTTAATTACTCAAGAACATTTATAGTTATATTCTCATTTACATTTTTCTGCATAATCATTCGTCTGAAGAAGCTACGGTGTAGTGAAACGCGTTACGAATCGCAATTATTAAGTAAAATTCCTTAAAACACAGTACTTGTTTTTTATTATTTAGCTCCTACAACTGTTCGATCGATCGATTTCAATGGAACAAAAACCCAACTGCATCTTGAATGATGTTCTAACAGCCTAAAATAGTTCCATTGGTCAGTCCCTTCCAGAAACAACTGAAGTTGACCTTTACTTGGACTCTTTAAGCGGTAATCCCATATTATCATTTCTTTCCATTACTCAGTATCACACTAATCTAACTTAGCATTACTTAGTGTTTAAATTGACGATTTAGCGGACTGTTTTTCATTAGGAGAAGCTGTTACAATTTTCCTATTTCATGCGGAAACCCTGCTTCTTTCTTTCGGAAAGATACTCGCTACAATATGATCGAAAATATATGATACGATAAGATAAGTAAGAGAAAAGACTTACCAATTGGGTGTACAGGAAATGAGAGAGCAACAAAAAAAGGAAAGCAATGTCAGTTTTTCGTTGTCTTGTAGAAGAAATTTCGCCCTCGTCGATATGAAAGTTTTCCACGATTCGGCATCTTCACTCACACACCGGATACGTTTTTAAATTGTGAAATATTAATTTCATTTCGTAATGAAAAGAAAATTTTAAGGAAATGTGGTTCGTGTTCTTGCGTGCGTATTATTTCCTCTTGTCTCGTGTTGTATGCAGTTTCTCTGCTCACTTGATGTTGAACAGTGTTGCCAAGGTGTAAGGAAGGAAGGTAGAAAGGAAGTAGGTAAGTCGAAATTTTGAAAAACGATATTTTCAAACAAATATATGAAATTAAGCCAAAAGTTTGATGTCGAGAATTTGTTTCAAGTATTCCACCGAAAGATCCGTATAATATAATCAATTATATTATAAATATATAAGTAATATTAAATTAATTAAAATTAAATATATATATATATATATATAAATATTACGAATCCACGAATTAAATACGACATTATGGCATTATTAGATGCTTGCTTATCTCAAAATTATTTTTATTTAACGATTGTTTTCAAAAAAGTGATGAGGAATCCCTAAGCCCTCTTTTAGCAGAAATCTTCATGGATAACATAGAAAAAACTATTAATAAACACTCGCTTAGTAAACATTTCCTATATTGGTATCCGTATGTCGATGACATTATTGTGTGTTTCACAGGAATAAACAGACAGTTCACTGTATTCGAAAACTTCATCAACCCAAATATAAAATTCACTTCTGAAATAGAACAGAACAGCTTGATCAATTTTCTAAACTTAACAATAACAAGATCAAATAAAAACACCAGTTTTTATTTATCATAAACCTTACCAACATGAAGTTGTAGCATTTAATAGCTATATACATAGACTCTTAAGCACACCGATGTCTAGTGAAAATTATCTCAGAGAATTGAATCTGATAAAACAGATCGCAATAAGTAATAGTTATGATGCAAATTTAGTTAGCAGCATATTATATAAGAAAAACAAAATTAGCTTTACAACATATATATCCAATCGGTGAACATCAAGACAAGAAATTTAATAGTTTCACATATATAGGCAATATTAAGAATAATGTGAAATCCTTTCTCAAAATTCAAATTCGAATATAGCGTTCAAAACATCAACAAATTTAGGTTCATTTATAAGAAATTATAAGTCTCCTATTAATGCAAAAAATAAATCTGGTGTTTTTAGATTGGAATATGCAGATTGCAATCATGTTTATATAGGTAGAACAGGAACGAATTTCAATGTTATAATCTCAGAACTTAAACGCAGTTTCATCAATGGAAAAACCGATTCGAATTATTCAAGTCATCTTGGGGAAAATAGTCATTCTTTCAATTCAGAATTCAAAATCCTACATTCTGAAAATAGAGGTATAAAACTCAACCTTCTGGTACTTGAGATTAATAGATTTAGGTATTCACCAGAAATTCTTAATGATCAGTTAGGCATGAATAATAATTAAACTTGTTTCGTAAACACTAATAAATACAGATAACTCTGAGTGGATTGCCTCTTTAATCTATATAAGTATATGTTAGTCAGATATTTTGTAGTATTCATTCGCTCTTGACAAAGATTCTGTGTATCGAAACGAGTCGAGCATTTTATAATATATTTTAGTAGAAATCATTTACTTGTATTTGTGAAAATGGATTTCTATCACGTAAAAGCCTCGTCAATTGAATTTTTTAAACAGTCTTCACTTTCTAGATTCCCTTTTCAAAAGTCCTATGACGACCCCTTTACATTAATAAATGAACTCTAAGAAAAATATAATTTTTCTTTCCATGCCTATATTTCACTTTTCGAGGGGGCCCCAACAACAATTCAAAAAAACAAAATTGTGAACAAATATGGTCCACTTTAGCGGACGACACCCTATATAAATTCTTAACCCTTCATCTTCCATCATGATGAGTAGAATTTGAAAAAATAATGGCATAAACCTATCCCTGAAGTTCAAGTAAATATCATTAAATACGACTAAACCACATAGTCGTGATTCTTAGATAAGGATATTACAGTACATCAGTTTCATTCACATTCATTCATATTAAACACCTCAAAAAAGGCTAGGGAGCACTTTTCTTAGTAGAAAACATCATTTACTTGTATATAAAAATGGATTTCTATCATTCAAAAGCCTCGTCAATTGAATTTATTAATTATTCGTGAGAAAAACTCGAGACGAAACAATAACTGGAGGGTAGGTATCTAATCTGTAAAAATTCCTCGATATTCAATGTGAATGACATACAATATATTTCCAAAAGATCGGCATCCTATTCGATAATTATTTTCCTCCAAAAATACATCATTTTAAGTGATACTTCTTTTCATAAAATACTGAAAATTGAATCAGCAATTGTAAAAAAATTGAGAAAATATCGGGTTATTACTCAAAAGAGTTAAGATCAACTTACGGTATTTCCGAAAGAGGCAGATCAAAGAGAATGAAAATTTCATGCTGTTAGAATGTCATTTCAAGATAGAATTCTGTTTTTGTTTCATTGAAATCAACAATTGTAGGCGTTTTTAACGGAACTCCCAAAATAAAATTATTACTGGGTGTGCTTGTAACAGTCCTGCCGCCTTGAGTAAATTTTGGATTAAAATAAGTAACCTCAATTAGTTATAAGTAATAACTATTCAGAATAACGCATAAATCAATATCAGAAGAAAAATTTATTCGCCTTAAAACGGTTCTTTCGCAACGTCCCCAACCGCGCCACAACTTACCCCCTTTCTCGCCTCAGAAAATGAACCGTTCGGAAATACCTCCGAATTGAGATTCAGTCTCAAAATTGTAGGATTAGTTCCAATTATATCCATGTCAGAAACTTCCACATGAAATTCTGTTATCAATCTAGAACGATGGTGCCGATGAGTTTGAGGGTGCTGATTTTGCAAGCGACGACGATTTGTGGGAAATGTTCAGCTCTGCTGATCTAGCGGGCTTAGAGCGTATAACGCGGGTAAGAATCATCTTTATATTCAGTTTAATGCTCTTAGAGATCGTTTCGTAACTAACCATTTGCATTTTTATTGTTTCACTCATTGCATTGCATGGTTTTTGATTGGATTTTAATGCACGAAAGGCAGACTTTGAATGAACGTCGAATTATGACAGACCGTTTGCTGACTGCATGTCGTATTCAGTCCATTTGCGAGCATGCTCTTCATAAAATTAGACTGAGTTTGTTATTTTCCAGAAAGAAATAGCTAAACATAATTTCCTGCAACATTTGTTGTTGAAGCTATAACATCTATAAAGTTTATATTTAGTTTTATATAACTGTTCATTTGGGTGCTCTGAAAATCATTAGGCTATCAAAAATAAAACAATTCAGTCAACATCTATACAAGCATTTACATTCAAATGGATTGACAATGTTCATTCTTGAAACTTAAAAGATGCATCTACGCTTCTTGCACTTCTTTCATTTTCTAATTGGATATCTTTGAAAATTGTTAAATTTTATGGTAAGAACAGAATAAAATAAAAAATAATGCGTCCGAAAGAAAAGTATAACATTTCATATTAGGAACAGTCTCGGTTAATTTTTGGCTTCGTGTATGATTCTTGCAGCTAATTGTACAGAGACGTCTTAGGCTTGCATGGCGATGTTACTGATTGGTCACCGGTATCCCCATTCTATCGTCTCTCCTGTCTCGTTCTTCTCGAGATTTTCGATGTGAAGTTGTGGGACATTACCAGTTATTCATAATTAGTCAATTGAAGCAGTGAGTTGTGTTCAGAATCAGGTGCGTTTAGGTGTTCACACCACAAGCTCCCCGCGAAGACCATGAAGAAAACACTGGCAGAGTTATTTCCTCCAGCGGCAAGATATCACAGGAGTCGCCAGGAAGCGTTCGAAGTATTGAAACCGTTTACGGAGCAGGAGTTAAAGAGGGCAGTGGCAGCCATGAAAACAAGAAGAGCGCCGGAACCAGACGGCATGTCTCCCAAAGCACTCAAGAAAGCACATGAAGCACTACCAGAAAAGACTCTTAAAATGTTCAACGCGCTCCTAGAAAAGCAATAATTTCCGAAAACCTCTAACGAGGAGGTGTTCTTGCTAAAAAATGGGAAAGATCCGAACGCTGCATCGCGACACCGACCAATATTCCTCCTTAACATGATGGAAAAACTATGAGAAGTTGCTATTGAACCGAATAGAGTGATTTCAGTGCGAAAACACAGCTTCCGGAAGGTGAAATCAACGGTGATTATTATGTTAACCCTGAAAAACATCGTGACCGAATCGAGAAGAAAGTGGTCCATAATTGTCACAATGGACATAAAAAATGCATTCAACATGTTAAGCTGATACCATATAATAGAAGAACTGAGCAAGGCCAACATAAGCAACTATCTAATTAAATATAGAGGCTTATCTATCACATAGATATGTCAAGGTTGGGATAGTACCGCACAAATGTAGCAGAGGCGTTCCACATGGATCCATAATCGGGCACACCCTGCAATACAACGGAGTCCTTCAATCAGGGTACGGAGAAGGGATCGAAGCGCTATCGTATGCGTACGATCTACTCTTCGTAGTGGAAGGAAACAGTGAACAAGAAGTGGAGCGCAAAGCAGAGTACACGGCGAAGAAAGCAGCCGCCTGTCTGGAAGAAAGGTCCTCGACATTGCCCAAAACAACACGGAGGCGATGGTAGTGAAAGGTCCTAGAAACGTACAGAATCTGGCCATGAACTTTTGCGGTACGATAATCCAACCCTCCAAGACAATAAAGTATCTAGGTGTGATTTTCCAGCGAAATCTGAGTTTCGCACACCACATAGATGAAGTAGTTGAGAAGGTTGGCGACAGGCTATATGCCATCTCCAGGCTGATGTGCAACGTGGGAGACCCAGCGTACTCAAAGAGACGCATATTGAATGAAGTGATCCACAGCATCCTCTTGAAACATCTACAACTATTAGTATCAATGCAGAGAAAGGGTCTACTTCGTGTTATTTCGGGATACCGAACTATATCTGCGGAGACAGCACAGGTCATCGCCGGCTTTCCCCCTATAGACCTTATGATCTCCGAGAGATGTTTTTTATTCAAAGTAGGAGAGAGGTTGCAGAGAAACCGGCATACGGCGAGGAAATGGACACTTCTAAAGTGTTAAGAGCGATGGAAGAGAGGGGATAGAAGAACAGCCGAATGGACAAGATCTCTCATTGGTAAGATTGCAATTTAGATCTATATATTTCTTAACCCAGTTCCTCACGGCCAATGGTCCCTTTGACACCTATACCCATAGAATTGGGAAAACACCAACCGACAGGTACCGAGTGTGTCAAAAAACGGACGTTTATGAGAAATGCCAACGATGGCATACAGAAAGGGCACAGATAATATATAAGCTTGGCTCTCTCCCAAGAGTCGAGACCGTGATCTCAAAAATGGTATCCAACAAAAAGATCTGGAACGAATTGTATAAATACATTGTAAACATCATGAGGAGGAAGGAGCAGGAGGACAGGGATTGGGAGGAAAGAAGAAGATGAAAAGGAACAGGATGCACCTAACCCTGAAGTATGGGCTTTTCAGCCTTTCCCGGGCACAGGTAGCTTCAGAAGAATGAGGGAGGGTATTTTAGGTGGTGCAAATCCCACACTACCCACGGCATTGCACTGCCCAGCAGGTTGGCCAATAGGAATTTCCCCCTTTCTTCCGGGGCAAAAAAAAGGTGTTCACACGATAGTAGTAATGGTTTTACCGTGCCTCAAAGACAGAGGAATTTAGACCCATCAGTTGAATTTGTTTATTCCGAATACGATTGAGAAACCGATAGATGGGTACGTGAGGAAATCGATTATCATCGTAAGACCTTTACGCGTTAATCAGCACGCCTATGAGTCAGAAGAATCATACGAATCAGCACTCCACCACCTTGTAGACAAACTGAAGGCTGCTGCGTAGAATCAAGTAATTGCTATGACTGCTTTTCCTGACATATAGGATGCTTTCAATAACATCTCAAGAATATAAATGGTTGAAGTAGTACACAGGTTTGGTTTTAACAATTCCCTCTACAGGGTGATAGATAATATGCTCAGAAACAGAAAAACTTTAGCCAAATTGTTTGGTGTAACCGGAAGATCAACAACATCAACTGAGGATGTTCGCAGAAAGGGGTTCTCTCCTCATTGTGAAACTTGGTAGTGGATGACCTTCTGAGTATAGCAAACAAGGTCTTCCATTATCAGGGCTATGCCGATGGTATGGTCGTGGTAGTGAGAGCAGTTCAATATAATATCTGAAGTCATACAAGAAGCTCTGAGAATTGTGAGGACTGGTGAGACCGAATAGGGTTTACCCAGACAAGGTCAAACCAGTACTGTGTTACACTTAAGGAAAATACCGATGGCATAATTCATTTGAAAGAAGAGTGGAGTTTGTTGATAAAGCCAAATATCTGAAATTATTCTTGGATAAGACACTTATATGGTGTTAGCATCTAACCTAACCTAACCTCAATCAATCGGCAATAAATGGGGACCTAATCCAAAAATTGTAAACTGAGGTGAAGAAACTCACGATTGTATACTGTACTCTTGTAGGGTGACCTAAAGTAATACAGAGGAGGGTAAGGGAGAAGCTGAACAAACTTCAAAGATTAGCCGGGCTCTGCATCACTGTTTCCTACCAAGCTGGGTCAAAATTAAGCATGATATTTTTATAAGAGATGAGGCAGGAAAGCGGCATTTAGGCAGAAGATAAATCGAAACTAGAGAACCATACACGCGAGGCACACTGAAATTGAGGAACTCTTTACAATCTAAATACTGAATATGTGTAATTATACGATATCTGAAAAACTTGCAGAGACCAAGGAGCATAAAAAGGTGATAGAATTGGAATAAGTGGCACAGAGGCACACAATAATCTGTCAGGCAAAAGTATATGCTATATTAACTTGTGTTCTTGAGAACCTCAAAAAACGCAATAAGAATGGGCAATAAAAACTTTGGCTGGGAGGAAAATACGGCCAAATCTTATATAAGAATGTTTACTGTTACTAAATGAACTGACGAAATGGAACCAGGTAACTTTCGCCTAGGTTTCCCTTGCCAGGAAAACCGCCATGGCATATAGCTAACTTCAACATACAGGACACGATCAACAGCTGGATACGAAAGCTACACACTGAGGGTGGGTTATTGCCCCGGGCAAAGACAAACCAAACTAAGAAGCTAATAAACATCTACATACGATTAGTATTCATCTCGAAGATACTAGATGTAGACTATACAATGAAGAGGAAGAAACAGCCTATTACAATGTAAAAGAATGCGAAACTCTAGCCTGAAAAAGACGAAAAATTTTAGAGACCGAAGAAACTAGATGTAGAGGATGCAATGAAGAGGAAGAAAAAGCTTATCACATTGTAAACCAATTCCAACCTCTAGCCTGAAAAGACGGAAAACTTTACGGGTCGAAGAAACCTCAAAAGAGCTAAGCGTAAGGGACCTGATAGATGCACTCTGAATATTGTTAAAGAAATAAACCTAGACAATGAGTTCAACGAAGAAGCATAATAAGCCTTGAAAGGCTGCAGTGTCTTCGAACGCTGAAGACACGGGACAAGATTCAAGATACCCTTCATCATCCAATATTAGAATATTTTTTCACCATTTTATATATATTTGAATATATATCTTCTGAATCTCGAACATAATTTATTACATTCGAGAATAAGCATTTCGACATTTGATTATATTCAAATGGAATGGGAATGAGAATATGCATTCAGATATTTTTTATATCTTGAGAATCTTAAGCATTCCCATTTCTCGAGACATCTTAAACTACAATCTGGAGAAATACTTCACGACGAACAGCTTCAGAAGCGTCAGGCGCAGAATCGAGTGTAGACGAGGGTGGAGTCAAGGGTTTGGTGGGGACAGCTTCGTTCAATCAGAAACGCCAGTAGGTAATGAGTGAATAGAATTAGGAGCTGAGGTATAAATAGCAGTATGAAGTATGATTGAACTCAGTTTGTTGATAGCGCCCAATATATATTATACGATACTTTCTCATTTATATCTTCATTGCAAGCATTTTCTGTAACCCAATCACAGTACTTTTTATGCAACCATTTCTGTTAGTAAATATTCTTCTATTACAAGCTAAATATGTTTTACAATAATTCATGTAGGTCTCTCGATCGTTTTCATATCATGATGCTATGGTAAATTCAATATCGGCTTGAATTCGTCATTTTAATTGCAGCGCATTATTCATGAAAACTAGCAGAGGATTATCGTAATTTCAAGAACATTTCAATTGGGTGAAATAGCGAACAATATTTGTTTAACAGCTATGCGTTTGTTTGTTTTAGAAATTAGCGAGTATTTACTATGTCGTTGCACATTGAGATGTCGTGCACAGATTCACATGACAAATTTTCTGCCAATTCATGAATAAACTAGTATCATCAAATAAGCTCAATAATACTGCATTAATGTCTTCATGTATATTGTGGCATGAACATGCAAATTGCACCAATGTCGCACAATGTGTATTACAGTTGTCCTTATAATAAATCTAAATTTCCATAACATAATGGAATTCGCGAGTATATAACATTCGACACCGAATTGCATAAGGACAGTTTCTCGATTTATTGGTAACCTCTATTGTAATAGGCAATAGAGATGCATATCTTCCACGCGAAGACGATGGGAAATTGTCTCTTTTTCGATTTATGTGTTTCCAATGAGAAAGGATACTCCATACCTGACCTGACTGAGTCGCATAGATGCTCGACAGTATGGAAATTGGAATTGATCTCCTGCAAGAATACGAATAATCCCGTTTGAGTTTACGCGAAACCTAGTTGTACGGAAAATTCTGCATGTTTTTTTTGTTGAAACTTCAAATGAGATGTGGAAAACTTGTTTCAACTGTGCATCGCGTTTCGTAGCCCTAGGGCTACGTTTCAGCTGATGTATCTTTAAGTTACGCTAGCAAATCTGTCTTCGCACGAATATATTTCAAACTTTAATATTAATTTTGATGGTTCTATCAAGATGTAATGAAACTCATTCTGCTAGCGCTTCGTTTCACTGTTACCTACATCACACAGTTTTGGGATCTATTCAATTTTCCCATCGTTAATCCACTTCGGAGATCTAATTGAGTTTTCGAAGACGCGATGGGAAATAATCAACCATATACCACCCTTAAATTAATTGTTTTTTCGATTATAGGTGCTGGCTTACGACAGAGACGAGGGACCAAATGCACAACTCCAATACAGTATTAAATCAGGCAAGGGGCGTTCAAAGTTCCGTATCGACGTGTCCACAGGGATGGTATACGCTCAGAAAGGTTTCGAACCGGGACAGGTCTATGAATTGAACGTGAGTATCCCAGTTTCTGATGAAGTTTACCAAGGGAATTCGTGCAGTAATCACCTAAATCTTAAGTAAAATCGAAAGAAAGAAATCAGACAGAACGTGAGAGGGTTTGGGGGTATAATAATATATTAAACAAATGTGTCGAAGTTTCAAATTATTCAAACGAAATTTGATTCTTGACGAAATTTCTACTTACTAGGTTTTGTAGCGTTTCTATTTCTACTATGACTATCACAATTTTGTGCCTAATATTCAATAGGATCGGATTGGACTAGCCAGGTTATTGTTGTGTATACAAACAATATACTGTGATATGCGAACTAATTTTAGGTCTTGCTTGAGGTTATGTCAGGAAGATTAAGAGACAACGAGGACATATTGTCACCTACTTAGTAGAAGGACAATACGCTCCTTATCAACCTACAAAGGGTTTCGATATTCTTTTTGTTTCAATTAAGGACATTTTCTAATATCTTACGGTTTAAATATTATAACTTTGTCTACCTCAGTTTTTTGATCTATTCGAAGTACTCATAGTACAGGTATTTTTATATGCCACATTGTTTCACTATCACTTTCCTTTAGCTCCAGTTAGGTCAGGAACCTATAGAGGGGATATCTGTGCACTTACTTTTGTGAGTTGCCAAAGTGCTCCTCCATGCCTCTGTTGTTCAATACCAGGTCGTTGAGGAAGATATAATCTTCGAATATTTATTAAATAATTCGTTATCATGTCCCCTTTCAGAACTACCTAGTTTTAATGCTCAGCCTTTGAGAAGTTGATTCAGCCTCGACAGACTCATTGTCAAGAGTTCGATCTCTGCTGCCTGGCTACAGTTCTTCCTAATAATACCACTTTGTATTCATTTCTTCTTTGAAGGGTCCATGTCTAATTTCTGCGAGAAGTTTATGATCATAGATTTTGCAGTTTCCAGTTATTCACAGCAGAGAAAACTCGTGAGCCTGGATATCCTCTACACTTTGCGTTGCTGCTTATTCCTTCACTTGCACACTCTTCAAACCTTTGGTGACACGAGGTCTTTCTCTTTTTCTATGTCTGTTATTCCCGTCTCTCGAACTATATGCCCTGATCATTAAATACATTATATATACATTATAACTTCTGGACTAAGGATCATGCTGACTTTTCTGTTGGTTCTAACAATAGATAAAGATACGCCTGAAACGGTAGGTCTGACCTAACAACAATATACCACCATCCTGATTGCTCTGCTAATGAGTTTATGTTTGGGAAGAAGGCTCTGTTTTCTCCACAAATTTTATCTGTAATGTTCCGTTTGGTTTTTCCATCGTCTTCGACCATATTTCCAAAGAAACTGATCTCCTCCAGAAGTATAATGGGACTGGTGGGCTGCTCAATTTCTTCTTATGATAATAAGATCATGTATTTAATGGAATTTTTTTATGCGCGCTTTCCCGGAATAGGCGAACCTGTTACACCAGACGAGTGGGCGCTTGGGAAGAATTGAGGTGTCTGTTTACTCGCTTCTTGAAGAGGGCCAAATTGTAGGATGTTGGGAAAATGTTGGCCGAAAGCGAGTTCCATAGCTCACCGGCCTGTTGAACGAAGGAAATATAGAGAGAGGTTTGAGAGGTCGTTAAATGTACCGCCATATGATGAAAACTCCTTGCCAGCCTAGTGTTGCAGCGAAACATGAGTTTTCCCGGAACAAGGTCTTTCAGCTCCTTGGAGCATCTTCCGTGGAAGTATCTGTCAAACAGAGAAAGTCCTGCAACTTGTCCTCTGAGAGCCAGCAGTTGAAGCGCACATCCCGTTTTGCACACTATCCAACATCCGCAACGAATGTTTGAGCGCAAATCCCCATACATAGGAACAATATTCCAAAGCAGGTTGAATCTTCGATTTATATAGAAGTAACAGTTGATATGACGTAAAGTATTGCTTGGCTCTGAAAAGAAAACTAAGTTTAGGTGATGCCGACTTATCTAATGCTGATCCATGTTCATGCCAGCAAAATCCGGAGATGGCCGTTATTCCGAAAAGGTGCATCGAATCTTTGGATGCAATCTGTTGGTTTTGCATCATTGAAGGAGGTTCTCTAGCGGGGACCTTCCTAGAAAACGTAGTTGCTGGCGTCTTGCTCGCCATATTCAACTGATCCCGCTCAGATATCCTCTGTAAGTCATAGTTCAAGTTATCAATTTGTTGACATCTCTGACGCTGAGATTCCGCAGCTGTGATCGGCCGCAGACTACTGAAAGACGAAACCAGGGTACAATCATCTGCAAAACCGGAGATTTTGTTTTCTGTAGATGACAGAAGATCGTTTATCTGCAACAGAAACAAGCTTGACGAAAGAATGGATCCCTGAGGTACTCCAGCTTGCAACCGGAAGCAATCAGATGTTATGGTATTACTATAATACTTAATTAACGTTACTCTGATTCTATAGAGCTTTGGGTTTGCTATATAACAAGTTAAAACGACCTCATAAAAGTCTTGGAAAAATTGCACCCTAGTACTTATTTCAGGACATGTGCTCAGTAATGAAAATGATATGTAGCCTGTTATGAAGCTACGAAGTTTCTGAAGCTTTTTTGTTTCAATTAAGGACTTATAATAACTTCTTCGGAATAAAATCTTAGAACTTTTGACTACCTCAGTCCTTTGATCTCTTCGAGTTGCAGGTATTTGTATATGTTACGAAGTTCTACCATTATGTTTGCTTACTAGAGTTTCACTGTAGTTCTGTACCTATGAAGGGCATCTCCGTTTTTTATTTATATGCGTCTATTATCTATTTCGTTGCTAGACCTCTGCTGTTAAGTCTCATATCGTTGACGGAGTTGGAACCTTTGAATACTTTTGATGTTGTCAAGAGTTCTACGAGTAGAATCGTAAAGTTTGACTGAAATGATATTGACCTATGATGCCTGGGGAATGTTTTATCTGCAGCTACTATACATTAATTTCACTTTCAAAGCGTCCTTCTCTAGTCTCTGTAAACCATTCATGTTCCTAGGTAACTTAAGGTTCCAGTTCTGTCACGTGAAAATTGAACTATACAGTATTACAACTTGGTGTGAGCCTTGGCTTTCTCTACAATGACTTGCCACTCAGCCCTTCATTTAACTTGGTTGACCCATCCCTTGACATTCGCCTTTGAATCTTTGCTGACGCCATCAAGCTATCGCAGACGGGATCTCTCTCTTCTTCTAGGTGGGAATATTTCGATCACTCTAATATCATCCATTCCAACTATATGTCCTTATCACTGAACGCTTCAAGCCTAGATGAAAATCTTGATTTAGCATGTTGCTGATCTTTGTGCTTCTTCTAACAATAGACGCTCCCCATCTCTGATTTATCCATAGATACGCCAAAGGACTTTTGGTTCGAAATACTGAAGAATATCTTGTTCGTTCTCGGTCGGTCTATTTCAAGTTTCTTCTCTGTAGGATATTGATCTGAACTGAGTACATTATAGCTTCATCTGAACTGACTGTCAAAATTTATTGTGAACGTTTTTCAAAAATATATTCTGAAAATCCTTGGGCTTCAACTTATTCTTTAGTTGGAGTATCGTAGATCCAAATTCCAAGGATGAGGAATAAATAGTGGAATGAGTAAATAACCTAATCTGATTGTTTTAATAATGAAAAACAAGTACTGTGTTTTAACATCAAAAGAAATGAGTTTGATGTTAAGAATCTATTTCCCAACATTCCTCCGAAAGATACGTATTACTTAGTTGAAGACTTATTAGAAAAGAATCATGTCAATACTATCATTAAATCAGATATTCTTTCATTATTACAAATTTGCTTAGATCAAAATTATTTCCATTTCAATAACAAATATTATACTATTGAAGACGGCTTGATTATGGGCAATCCGTTAAGTCCTCTGTTAGCAGAAATATTCATGAATAACTTAGAGAAATTAATTCATAATCATCCACTCAGTAAATATTGTTTATACTGGTATCGCTATGTAGACGATATCATTATTTGCTTCACAGGAACAGATAGACAGTTGAAAATTTTCGAAAATCATATAAATTCATTACATCCAAAAATTGCATTCACAACCGAAATAGAAAGCAATAATTCAATAAATTTCTTAGACGTAACAATTTCGAATGAAAATGGAAAACATTTTTCGCAATTTACCATAAGCCGTCACATACAGATATTATAATACATAACTCGTCGTGTCATCCATATCAATATAAAATGTCAGCATTCAATAGTTTTATTCATAGATTGGTTAACATCCCGTTATCACCAGAAAATTTCAACAAAGAACTAAATTTGATTAAACAAATAGCCAAAAATAATGGTTACAATCCCAAACTAATAAATAATATTTTAAATAAAAACAAAGTAGAATCGCATTGAATGAAGTTTACCCTGTCGATAAATTTAAACAAAAATTCAATACCTTAACCTACGTTGGCATTACAAGTGAGAAACTGAAATCATTCTCAAGTAGCAATAATTTCAACATAGCTTTCCAAACTAATAATAATTTAGGCAAATATATAAAAATAATAAAACCAAACCAGGTAAAAACAATAAATCAGGTGTTTATCGATTGAATTGCAATGACTGTGATAATTTCTACATTGGTAGAACACATAGAAATTTTAATATTAGAATACTGGAACACAAACGCAGTTTTTCAAATAAAAATCAGATTCAAATTACGCGAATCATCTCTTAGAAAATAATCATTCTTTCGACCCACAGTTTGAGATTTTGCATACAGATAATAAATATTGGAAGGTAGATCTTTGGGAAACTTTAGAAATTAATAAATACAAACACTCAGGTAGACTCATCAATGAACAAGTAGATTTAAGCCCTTCACCTCTATTGAATCTTTTCGGGGAGCAATCTATTCCTTAATTTTATTGGATATACCTGTCATAAATAACCACTTAAGAATAAGCAACCCAATAAGCTTTTAATTACTCAGGAACATTTATAGTTATATTCTCATTTATATTTTTCTGTATATTCATTCGTCTGAAGAAGCTACGGTGTAGTGAAACGCGTTACGAATCGCTTGTACTTGTTTTTTATTATTGATAATGGAATTTTACCAAGTAAAAGCCTCCCAAATTCAGATTGTTTTAGATGTTAAATTCTGTTTCGATGCCGATGATTTCTTTATCCAATTTAGACGGTGTTTATGCAGGTGTGTATTTTGGCCTTTTGTTAAGTACTCTTACCTCTTGCTCTGAAAATTGAATCTCTAATCACTCTAATCACTTATCATCGGAAAAAGTTATGTTCGGTATTGTTATTACTGGGTATGGTTAGTTCATTGGACGTATTTCTTTCTATTGTTTTGGTTAGCTTAGATAATTTCTTGCGTATTTTCTTACATAGTTTCTCGAATTCGATGCTAATTTGTAGTTCATCGCAGTTCGTCTTCTATACATGTCGAATAAGTTTTCGTAATATCCCATTTTTTGTATAACTCACTCATCTCCTCTTTGATCCAGAGTTTCTCAAATTTGGACTTCAATTTCTTAGTTGTGTTATTGGTTACACAGAATTTAAGTTTGATGTAATTTGGGGTTATTCCTCTTTTTATTCAATTCTTATTGAACCATAATCTTCATTGTATTTAACTTTCAGTTGGTAGTATAGTTTGATCAATGTTGCTTGATCTGTAGATCTGATTGAAAGTATTGTTGATTTTCTGAAATTCCATATTTAGTGGGTTAATGATACCTAACCCGGGAATATCATTACCTAATTCAAAATCCGAACTGAATAGATTCAAGAAATCTGCTGTGTACAAAATGGAATGCAGTGAATGTACTGCATGTTATGTTGATCAAACCGGTAGAGACTTCCAGATTCGTTTCAAAACGCCTACATATACAGACAACAATTTCTCCGTTTTCGATCATATCACAAATACAAATCATATTATATATTCTGAAAACCTAAAAATAACACATCTCTGTAATGAAAAAGATGAATGAAACCTTCTGAAATGTTTGGAAATTAACAAAATTAGAAAAAACCCACATTTTCGAACATTCAGCAATCAATCAGAAGGAAATAATTTCCCGTTGATTAATCTATGATAACCTCACCCCCTCCTTGTCTTAGCAGTAATAAAGGGTGGGGCGTAACGAAAGGGCGTTTTTGAAATGAGAATAACTCTCTGTTTTTAAACGTAGAACATTTTCAATTACGTAAAATGAAAGCTTGAATGTTACCATTTAGTGTAGAAAATGGTGCTCTCTTGTCCGGTTGACCATTGTGAGTCGAATGATCTACTCACTTACCGTTACGTGTACTACCCGTTTTAACAACGCTTCTCCATTACGCCCCACTTTGTATAAATATCGAAATTTTAATTTTGTATAAGTCTAAACCTAACATAAACAATAAATAGTTAACATTTGATTTAATATAGTATATCATTTACCCATGTAAGATAGATTTTCTGAAATTTAGTCAATCAACAATACTTTCAAATAACTGGTAGATGGATCTAAAGGTACAGGATCATTGCTTGAACTCACAGGACTCAGCTACGTTTGGCTCGCCATCAATCAAGCTCTGCTGAGAAAGCCAAGACCTGGCTTAAATTCTCAAGGCTAAGCTTGGGAGTTTGAGTGTCTTATCACCTCAGTAAGTCAAAATAAGTTGACAGCCTCTCATGCATAATATGCAGAGAAGAATATATTGAGTGCGTTAATTTCGAACACCCTGCTATGAGATAGGACAAAGCACCAAATCGGATAAACTCGGTCTGTTGGATTGTAGTTGTTGTGCTTGTGAACAAGAAGCCATGGAGATTAATAAGGTGGTACCTCAATCATCTAAGAAGAATCAGATGCTCTTTGCTGGCTGTCTATCCTACCTTCGCGTTGCTTATCGAATCTCTCTGTTGTATGAAATTCAACCTATTGGCAATATTATCTAGAACAGATCCAACTTGCGCTCTCTTATTTTGTGTTCATAATTGTTACCAAATAGGTTCTTATAAAAATTTCTTCAAGTTTTTGAATATTTTGTCAGCATCTGATGACTAACCTACCACTTTTCAACTCCCGACAGTTTCACGACCACTTCTAAAACATTGTATGCAACAAATGAACGTTTTAATTGCTGAAACCATTCTCCATAGCATTAAATCCACTTTTAGCATGAAATTTAATGTCTACTCTCCCGACTCTAAATCTATCGACGAAGTAATCAAAAGCATAAAGCGAAATCAAAATATAATCAGATTTTCACACGAAACAAACCATATTTTTTTATCTCGTCCCGAATATTTGCAGCTTTCCAATTGTATTTCGGGCATTATATTTCTGGATTCGTTCCGATATTTGGGGTCATAAAACATACATAGATAATTCCAACAAGAATAGCGGAACAATAAATTCGTTTTAATGTTTTTTCGTGTTTTTTTTATCATTTTTTGTTGAATCTGCCATAATAGATAATATAACGTTCGAAGGGAAAATGAAATATTCCTGTATATTTTTCCACGTTCAAAAATTGTAGCGTTGGAGACCTAATGCATTTTTTATTTCGTCATGCAAATTTGGATGGATTGTATGGGAGTTTAGTTTTGAAATTGGGGGAAAATGAAACTAATGGAATTTACAATAATATTTTCAAAATATCTGTTTACCCTAAGCTATTAAATGTAGCAATTAGTCGGTTACCAAACGATGATGTGTAAGAATTTTCAATAAGAGAAAGAAATTCGTATTTTTACATTTTTTCGATATATGGGATAATCATTTCGTTCCTAGTCGATCCATAAAATTATTATTACGATATTCATATTATTATGATATAGAATGTTCCTTAACAGATTCATATCAATGGCTCACATCGTTTCTGAACGTGTTAATTTGAATTAAGTAGTCTTTTCGAATCAGTATATGTATTCACTGAAATGTTTTTGACAAAACCGACAATTCATGAGAATATGACTTACTTATATCATTTTCGTTATCTACTGTAGGTGTCTTACATCTTCCATTCTAAAACTAACCGTACTGTTTCTTACTTCCCTTGAGTTTCGATTCGCTTGTCAAGTAGATGACTTATTGCCAGCTATGGCTCATGTGGAGAAGGCGTGGGCTAACCAACTTAGCTCAAAGTTTTTCGGCGCCATCCCGTTGATCAGGTGACTCAATTAAAGCAAATAGAACGATATGGGCTAAACAATGGTAGGTTAACTACTAATATCACTAATATCTGATAAATATTAAATAGAAAAATCAATATTTAAGATCTACGACTCGATCAACTAGTCAAATTGTGATCACAAAATGCGCTTAAGTTCACAGTAATATTCGTATTAAGAGCTATTAAAGAATGTTAACGATAAAACAAAAATATCATTGAAAAGTTAAAATTCGGTTAATTAGTTTCAATAAGAAAATTTATTTAAGAATTTATCTTATCTGTATCATATGCGCAAGGTGATAGGGGAGGTTGGATGCTCCTAACAGGTGTACAGCTTAACTTTCCAAATCCAATCGCAACTCAAGGCTCCAATTCTTTTTGCAGATCAACCCCTCTATCTTCGATATATTTAGTCGTTGCTATGTTATGACGCCGACACCAATCCATAAACCAATCTGGAATTCTCTTGCCAACTCGAAGTGCAATCCAATCCCAAAGCATCCAGCGAATTCTGAGCCCTTGATCTTGATCTTCATCTTGAGTTCTCTCGCTAATCCTCAGTTTCTATACGTTTGAAAATATCGGAATAATATCACGAAATCTATTTCCACGCAACAAATGCCAATGAATGACTAATTAAAATGATTATATCTTACTCCAAGATGTAAAGGGGAACCACGTGCTTCCTTCTAGTTCAAAATGGTCGCCAAATCTATGCAAAACGAATTTTTTAATCTTCAAAATCACAAATGAAAAAGTGATCCAATCCAGAGCAAATCCTGATTTACGTAGAGAATATCTCACAATCAACACTCTCTATGTCCCTGAGCTCGGAAAATTTATAAAAAAATAAAACTTCCAACAGTACTTGATTCTTTGAGTTCTGAATTCAGGAAAAACCGTTAGCCTTCAGAATTGATGAAACGAAATCGGCGCTGCCAAGTCGAACATTAAAATTCAGATCTTACTCTTAGCAATCGTGACCACGTAAATTCATAAAATTAATCAGAGTCAACGAGAACCTTAAGAGAAACAACTAATGCTCCAGGTCCTATCGACTTAACCAATTAACAATACATCAAGAAATTGATGGATAACTGAATGACAGGGACGTGAATAGTCTACGTTAGATGGTATAAGCTTAAACTCACAAACCAACTGATGTTTTCTCACCGCCGGCAATGTCGCAGCAATACGAGATATATTTTCGTTTGACAGTTTAAACCAACTTATAAAACATCAAAACAAAGTGATGAATCCTATCGAAAACTTTCTCAAATAAAAGTGTTTGACGATAACATGCCACACGATTTCATGAAATCCGCATCGGTTCATCTTGCTTATTACTGGAGATATGGTGATTGGAAAATTTCAACCCCTGTATACTCCTTTCAAACCAAAAAAAAAATTCATCAAAAGTCTTCGACAATAATATGCCTAAGGACAAAATGAAAACAGCATAGATGTATCTTAGTTATAACTGGAGATATGGCGATTTAAATATGTCAACAATTCTCCTTCCCGATTCAGGAAGTATGGGTGGTATCGAAAAATTTTTCAACCAAAAATATTGACAATAACAACTACTAAGAATATTATGAAAGCCATATAGGCTTATCTTTGTTATTATTTGATATATGGTGATTTGAGAATTTTCAACCCCCATTTGAGCCGATTGAGTCCCCCAGCTATCTCCGACGAGATTTTAGAACCTTTAATGACTCTATAAATTTTGGGGAGTAATCGTAGATACAAAGTTGATATCCAATACTCTGGCCAGCAGTTTTGGTTACATTACATTTTGCAGTATACATTCCGTTAAAAAGTACCGAGAATTGTTTTTTACTAAATCTGCTCAAAACGATTATCAAAATTTTTGTTGTTGATAGGTTGGCACAACTGTTTTTCATACTAGCACGGAGTTTAAATGCGATCTGTCATTTAAATTGTTTATAGTGCTTGATTTTGTCAATTCCCACAAGTGTATTTTGTGATTTTTTCATTGGCAGAAATAAGGAACAAAGAATTTGTCTCAAATTTTGCATTTCAAATGGAATTTTGTAGGCCAAATCGTTGAAAATGTTACAGAAGGCTCACTAGCCTCCGAGATATGTTGGAAGATTTACCTCGCTCTCGTCAGCCATCAACATCTTCAACTGAAGTTAACATCGGTGAAGTGAAGGAAATGGTAATCGGAAATCATCCCTCAAGTTTGAGAGTAATAAGCAAAGAACTTTTTGTATCTCATGAATCAATTCGTACTATTTTAAACGATTGGTCAGGCACGAAACTCATTGGCACTCAAGGTCGCTGTGGTCGAAAAGGTCCTAAGAGAGGTCAATTCCCACCACACATTCATGAATCGTAATTGGTGATGATTCAACTGTTTATGACTTTGGCATGCAATCCTTTCTTCAGGTTTGTCTGATTATTGCAGCATTACAATATTTTCGAATTATTATCATTCCCCCAATTGTTAACGATTTGTCGGCACAATAATCAATTACTGGATCATAGTGGAATGCAACTCGTTCAAGAATCATAGGATTAATACAAACTTGAATAATTTAAAAAAATATTATGGTGTAATACCTTGAAAGTGGTCATGGAATAGTCCTGTATAATATGTGTAGCGCCAAACGATGTAATCTGAAAACAGCTGTTGTATTTCTCAATGTTGGCCAAGAAGTTCTTAAAATCATGTCCAATCCCAGAAAGTGAAGGTCGTAAAGGATCTGGTGGTGGAACCAATTGTAGCGATATTACTTTGCCTGTAGATTCACTATTTATTTCTTCTTCTTCTTGCACGGCGCCTTTATGGGCAGCACTCAGACCGTTTGGCCAGTTGTGCTTGCCGGGTTGTATTATTTTGTTTTGTGTCTTGAAGAAACTTTTTGATGAAGCTTGCAAGACGGAAGGTGTTCACTCTGGTCACCTTATGAGAGGGATATTCGAAGAGTATGTGTATCTTTGTTTCTTCATTTTCTCGGCAACCACAGCACCGTGTGGTTTTCATAGTCTCATGACGTGTAGGTGTTTGTTGAATTGATATCCCGTCAATAAGCCAACTACCATCCCAATAAACTTTTTATCGAGGGAAAATAGTTCATATACCCTCTTCTTTGATAGCGGTCCCTTTATGAGCTTTACAATATTTCCAAATTATTATTATTCCGCCAATTGCGGTGGAATGCAGATCGTTCAAGAATCATAGGAGAATTGCGTCTGCGGATCCTATCGATTTCATTATGCCGTTATTGCTGCTGTTGTGTTTAATGTGCACGAACTTGTTGCATTCTAAGCCTATATACTTCATTGTTACTCACTAAATAACGCGATTCGGACATAGCAATACGACTATTTTCTTGATCTGTCTCTCTCTGGTCATCAGTGCGGTTAGCACGTGAGGTAGCTCTTCGTACATTTGATTAACTGCGACGACCTTAGTCAGGTCTTCTTCTCCTCGGCATCGTAAATTGTAATTAATCAAATTAGGAAAATTTCACGCTGACCTAGCAGTAAAGTGTCACTGTCACAGAATATCAACAAAAAGAGCACGTTACTTGGAATGACGCCATCGCAAAGGATCACAAAAGTAAGGAAAGTTCTCGCGCAGATAGCGGTAATCTTCATAAGATGCATTCATAGATATCGTAATACTTTTTTCCGTGTTCTGAAGTGCGACAGGATGAATTGATAATCTACTGTCAAAGATTAAGTTTGCGTTCAGAAATTTAATTTGTTACAAAACTTAAGATTTATAAATCTTTAACAACTGAAGTTAGCTTAAATTCAGTTACGCAAAGCGGACCAAATTGAAAATTAGTACTACTAATGATCTATTACATTTTGTGACTATGCAATTTTGTCACGTTAGCGATTCACTTTTGTTTAGTTTCGGAACGCGACACGCGAAGACTAACTTCATATATATGATTTAATTTGAACTTTTTGCAACGGTAATAAATTGCAAATTGTCTCTTTAACGTTAGGAACACACCTACATTGCTAAGACAACAGTGAGTGATTATAATTTAATATGAACTTTATTTAATAGCAATAAAGTTCAAATTGACTCTACAAATTATTTAGAAAACGTTTGGGAAATAAAAGAAGGCTATTTTAATGGTTTTTCCGGCAGTTATTCGAATTTTTCTCACCTTTTAAACCTTCCCTAGACCTCCACGAACATTTCAAGACTAAGATAAGATAAATCCGTTCAGCCATTCTCGAGTTTTAGCGGGATTAATGAACAGCAATTGATTTTTATATATATAGAAGTATTTTGCTCCTGAATATCGAATTAAAATTACTACTCTTATGAGGCAATCACAAGAAAAAAACATTCTATTCATTATTTTGTTCTACTGAATTGCAATCTCAAGTATGCAAAATAAATGATGCGAACCTATATATTATTAAGACTTTTCTGTTTTTTTATCCATCACCACTCCATAACGAATAAAATAAGAAGAAGAATTCAAATAATGCTGCTAATAATATTTTCTGGCGTATTTCCCGTTCTGACAAGTAAATACTTGAAATATTCATGATTATTGTGGTATATTTCATCCGAGGAGCTCACTGTGCATATTACATATTTTCCTGCTGATTGCATGGCAGCGAAAGTTCGCATTTATTGTTATTGCAGCGAAATAGGTATGTAAATTATGTTAGATAATCCATGAGATAGACGTACAATCTCTTTTCGGAAACCATTTCTTTAAATATTTATTCTGAAGTGGGGAGTTTTGCCGATTCCTTCATAAGAAACTGGAAAAGTTTGTTTGAATGTGCTAATCTCAGGAACTATCAGTCGAATTTAATCGAATCTTTCAGCCGTAGGTAACTTAAGTTGGGCTAAACCTGTTATAAATGAGATAAAAAACACAAGGTTTAACTTTAATCTACACATTATTTGAAAAAATTCGACGACGTTTTGCTGACACAGCAGCTTTATCAAGAATGAAAAACAGAATGAAGAGTATTGTATTATAAACAAATCGTAGAACAAGTTGGATGAATAACAGGAAAATCCACACCGAGCCATTGTACAGTTAGTATGAAAGGTAATAAAAACTAATTAAACAAGTTAAGTAGGGGTGAGTAATTCACATCTACCTGTTCATTCAAAAGCTTGTCCGAATGTTTGTATCTATTTATTTCTAATGCTTCTAGGAGATCTAATTTTGAACTTTTTGATTTTATATGTAATATGTCAAAGTTTTTATTGAATGAATGGTTTTCTTTTATTAGGTGGTTTGAACAATTTGAATCAGATTAATTTTTTATCGAAGCTACGTTTATGTTCAGATGTTCTTATGCCAAAACTCCTATAGGTCCTACCGATATAAATTTTATCACAAGAACCGCGATTGAGTTTATAGATTCCTGATTTACTTGATTTTTCAACACGAGATTTATTATTTTTAATATGTTTACCTAAGTTATTAGAAGTTTTGAAAGTTATATTAAGATTTTGTTTGACGAGAAAGGATTTAATATTTGTACTTGCAGAACCGCAGAATGTTAAACTGTTGAATATTTTATAGTCTTTATAAATAGGATATACTTCATTTATTGCTTTCTGATACAGTTTTTACGAATGATTAGATCTATCATATCCGGATTATATGAATTATTAATGGCTATCAGTTTGATGATGTTTAACTCTTTATTATAATCTTCTACTGATAAAGGTAATTTGAGTAACCGATGTACCATGCTGTTTGAAGCTGCAACTTTGTGTTGAATTGGATGTAATGAGTAGTTATGTATAATTGTATCAGTATGTGTTGGTTTACGAAAGACCGAAAAACATGATTATTATTTTGTTTAGTGATTTTAAGTCCAAAAGATTAATGGAATCGTTCTGGTCAATTTCTATCGTGAATTTAATGTTCAAATGGATGGAATTAATGAAATTAAGAAATAAGTCCAATTGACGAGTAGTTCCAATGAAACATACTAAGATGTCGTCAACATATCTATACCAATAAAGAAATTTGGAAATGAGTGGATGTGTATGAATTTTCTGTTCAATATTATTCATAAAAATTTCTGCTAAAAGTGGACTCAAAGGATTTCCCATGATCAAATCATTTTCACTACTGTAATAGATGTTGTTGAAAGAAAAATAATTTTGTTCAATGCAAACGTCCAACAGATTCAATATTTCTGATTTAATTATGTGATTAACATGATTCGAATTTAACATGTTTTCGATTAATATTTTGACATCACCTGGAGGAACACTTGGGTATAAATTCTCAACATCAAACGAAATAAGTTTTGCGTTAGGTGGTAGGTTAACGTTTTTTATGTTATTTATCAATTCGAAAGAATTTTTTATAGAAAATTTTGATTTGAATGAACTTTAATTTTTAATGATATCTATAAGGTAGTGCGACAATTTCACGGCTGGGGCTGTAACGTAAGATACGACTGGTCTAACGGGGTTATTTACTTTATGCAATTTAATGAGTGAATACAGTTGAGGTGGTTGAGGGTTTGGTAAAATTAATTTGTATTTATCTATTGCTTTAATTAAAGATTTTGCGTCATTTGTTGCAATTTTAATATTTTCTGGAATTTAATAGTTGGATCTTTGTTCAAAATTGTATAGTTTCCGGACGAAATGAAATTTAGAGTTTTAAATAGGTAGTCATTTTATTTAACGCAATAACAGTATTATCCTTATCTGCTTTTGTAAAAATAACTTCATTCAGTTGAGATTTTTGTTTGATGGCCTTTAAAATATTTTGTTCTTTACTCGGTTTAAAGTCAGCTAATGATTCATTTTTATAATGTTAGATGCTGAATATTTAAAATAATAAATCTCGTGTTGAAAAATCAAGTATATCAGGAATCTATAAACTCAATTGCGGTTCTTGTGACAAAATTTATATCGGTTGGACCTATAGGAGTTTCGGCATAAGAATATCTGAACATAAACGTAGCTTCGATAAAAATAAATCTGATTCAAATTATTCAAACCACCTAATAAAAGAAAACCATTCATTCAATAAAACTTTGACATATTACATATAAAATCAAAAGTTCAAAATTAGATCTCCTAGAAGCATTAGAAATAAATAGATACAAACATTCGGACAAGCTTTTGAATGAACAGGTAGATGTGAATTACTCACCCCTACTTAACTTGTTTAATTAGTTTTTATTACCTTTCATACTAACTGTACGATGGCTCGGTGTGGATTTTCCTGTTATTCATCCAACTTGTTCAACGATTTGTTTATAATACCATACTCTTCATTCTGTTTTTCATTCTTGATAAAGCTGCTGTGTCAGCGAAACGTCGTCGAATTTTTTCAAATAAAGTGTAGATTAAAGTTAAACCTTGTGTTTTTTATCTCATTTATAGCATGGATCTACATCAAGTAACGGCCTCCACAATTCAAATAAACCTGTTATATCAAGTTGTAGATCCTACTTGAACTATCATTTTAAATTTTGGCAATTAACTCAGCTCATTAGAAACTCTATTTTCAAACTGTTTTCAGCTACGTAACATGTCCGGTTATCGAAAATACTCATTGACTCTTTTTGTATGAAACACTTTTTATTAAGTTGATAGTTTGATAATACTTCGAATTCTGAACCTAAAAATGCCTAAAACGTCAATCATAGTGGTTTGGTTCATGAGGTATTCTTATTCGTTGTGAGTATTATTGCTGATTAGGTGGTGGAAATTTATTATCAATGAAGATGAAGTAAAATAAATTTTATACTTTCTACAAAATTATTTATACGAACACAACCGGTTTCGAGGTCATGTTCAAAAGGTCAACTGAAGAAAATGAACTTACTTAAATAGATTACTTGGCTAATTTGATATTAAGCATTTGGGAGGTAATAATGTCTAGCTGGCTATTAAGTCTGATCACACTTGATTTCCAAACATTCTAACATACCCATTTTCCTTTCCTTGTAGAAATTATTAAGAATTTTGATATCATTTGAAGTTATTGAATGTTTTGTGGTTTTATTTTTTCACGTATTGGAGAATTATTGTCAGAGGATAGATGTTCTTTGAATCTAGTTCGAAATTTAACTTCTGATTTTTGAATTATCAAAATTTTTGTTATTGTTTTCTATACTGACTTTCCTACTTAATATTACAATAGGTACGAAAGGTATGTTGGAAAACCCATCGGAGTTGCTTACTTTATGAATTGAAAAGAATCAGTAAAGGAGAGAAGGATTAAGATTGACTATCAAGTAACCTACCTGAATTCTTTTCTTTGTTGATCTCTAAAATTTTCAATAGATTGAGTTTTTGTTTATTATTTTCATTGTGTAATTTTTTGAAATTGGGACTGGCATAGCCGAGTTTCACTCTTAGTCAATCTTATATAATAATTCGTTCCCACAAAAAATTTTACTTCATCTTGATAACGCACGTGATGATTTCATAAACCGAACAACTTGGATTCGGAGTGCATTTTTGGTAAAACTGGAGTAACTATGAATCTGAAAATATTCTGAAGAGAGAGCTCATTCTGAACTGAGGCAACCGCCAAAATTTCAGGACGATGGTTCAAATACCCAAACCACAAAAATTGGAAGAAGGGCCGGACATGGAAGAAATCGGATAACAACACCAGTTGATGATCGTTGGCTTCATTTAACTGCACTAAAAGCTCGGCACTGTATGGCTAGAATGCTACAAAATAGACTTCACTTTCCAGAAATGTGCATATTTCATTGTAAACTGTTAGGAACAGCCTCAAAGAAGACGATATCAGACCAAGGGTGGCTTCTACCGGCCCGCGTCTCACCAGCATCGAGTTGCAAGACTTCAGTTTGCGAGGGAACATGCAAGTTGGGGTATTCCATAATGGTCGAATGTTCTCTTTTCCGACGAGTCCAGGTTCTATAAAGTATCAAATAATGCATGCCTCTGTACAGACGACCTGGGGAACGGTATCAGCAATGCAATATCTGGCAAACTGAAAACTTCGGAGGGGGCTCAGTAATGGTGTGGGAACGCATTTCTTTCCATAGTCAAACTGATTTAGTCCTTGTGAATAATGGGAGAATGACAGCGTCCAAATACATCGCAGATATCCTTGAACCCCATGTTGTACCCTTTGGCCCATTGATTGGCGAAAACTTCATTTATATGCATGATAATACTCGGCCTCATGCAGCTAGAGTAGTAACAGAATTTCTGCAAAATGCCGAAATTGATATTTTAAGATGGCCAGCCAGAAGTCCCGACTTGAATCCCATAGAACATGTTCGGCATAACATGGGATGGCATATTCAGCAACGTAGGATGCCTTGCAACACTCCAACATCTAGAAAATCTGCCTCCTGAAATTTGGAACTTAGTGACTTAAGAGTACATCCAAAATTTGTTTGAGGGGCTTCTGAGAATGGTTAGTAACCATTCGATGCTAGTTCATTGGACTCTTCTTCTTATTTTACACTTCTGAAAGTTAGCAAGCGACTCTTGAATGATCAACCTAAAAGTTTATATAGTATTGTCGTGAAAGTAGGGTGATGCGATAATTTTTATGGGAAGTATAGTTCTCTAATATGACATTTCAGAACAATTGATCATGACCTACTGCAATCGATGGAAAGCCAGTTATGAAACATCTCGGGCATTACCTTGAAAATTTGCACAAGGAAATTTATATCTAACATAAGTTTCATTCAATTTTTTTTCAGATCAAAGCTGCTGATATGGGAAATGTATCACGACATAGTATTTGCAAGGTAAACATTCGCGTAATTCCTGTTTCTTCCAAGTCCACGCACGCACCTGTCATCAAACGTCCAGCTCCTGTCAAACTCACAGAAGGGGATGAGATTGGTTTTCTAGTATCACTCATTTCTGCTGTGGATGAAGACAATGACACGTTGTGGTATGATATAGTTGGTGAGTAAATGCATTTTCTACTGAATAGATTATTTACTGGACGAACTGTTCTCACAGATGTGTGGTTAGGTTAGTTTATTTTCTGAATATGGATGAACATATTGAATACTATCAAACTCGGCAGACCTTGTTCTATCTTGGAACAGTATTGGAACATAGATATGTTCAGGGTGTATCCGGAAGAAGGTTTATACTGTGATAGGAGATGGAGTAACTACAGGCCTTCAAGAAATGATGTATGAAAGTAATCAATCATAGCTCGAAAACCCGTTGACCAAAATTGATTAAGTTTTACATATTTTTTAGTATAAACGTATAAAATGGACACCCTATATATGGATAATCTGAATTTTTCTTTACCTAGAAGCTACTACTCATAGCACCATTTGTAATATCTAAGCAATCAACAATGAAAAACTCGAGAAGAAATGTGAAAACGAAAATATTTGGGTTTCACCTATAAGGTGAAAATCGAGACCGAGTAAAGAAGGGTTGCAATGTTCCACATAGCTGCCCACAGAACCATCGAATTTCGGACACCCTGTACTACGATACTTCCCTGTTTTCATAATCACTGTCCTATACTTTGAGAACTTAATGAATTGAAATAACCGAACAAAGCCCTTGAATTTCGCTAAAAATTTCAAGAGAAATTACAGTTATTTCTAGGCCTGCAATTTACCATAATAGAATGAAATAATTTGTACATGACGTCATCAAATATGCTTATCGAAATCTATCCTTAAAATTAATATCTTTATCGACGTAAAAATGATTCCGATTTTGAAAACTTATAACTTCAAGTGACTATGTGAATAGGAAGAAGATGTAATCGATAATTAACGAAATACTAAAATATACTTCCTAATGAGTTTGAATCAATAAATTGTTTAAATCATTAATATTCATCCTCAACGCAACAATTTATTTCTGAATCAAAGTTATCGCTGTTGTCGTGAGAGTCGCCCGGGAAACGACTGAAATAAAGTTTCTATTGTTCTACTAACATTATGGAACACTTTGGCCAACACAATC
Source organism: Cryptolaemus montrouzieri (assembly GCA_013387265.2). Lineage (NCBI taxonomy): Eukaryota > Metazoa > Arthropoda > Insecta > Coleoptera > Coccinellidae > Cryptolaemus > Cryptolaemus montrouzieri. The sequence continues at coordinate 9,725,121 of JABFTP020000103.1, read as the reverse complement.
GTCTCGAACAATGTCACACATAGTCGATGTAGATAGTATTTTTTAGAGACTATCATCCTTGATAAACCGAACCATTATACGCGAAAGTGTTTCCTTCCGAGTTTTATGGGTCCGTTTTATATTTATGTTATGGTATTTTCTGAACTAATTCATTTGTATTGATTCGCTAAGATGGCACTGTTTTCCGAAGAAGAGGAAAATGACATTGGTAATAAAGTGATAACTTTTGGACGGATATCAACTTTATATCTATAAATATTGAATCATTGATTGAAATGCCTCTATGACATTGTCTTTTGCTTGGAATAGACTTCATTTCGTGCAGTTTCCCTTTAATTGGAACCAAATATTATTGTTTCAAGCATAATTTTCTGGTAGACAAACAGATAGGACTCACGAGAATATTTCTTTAATCTTAGAAACCTTTTCATTGGCTTTCAAGTAGCACCTTGATGTTCAGTGAAAAACATTGATAAATTTATAATCTAAGATTCACTTTTCATGAAGTAATTTGAAAAAGGTTGATTTTAGAATAAATTTGCTCAAACCCAGGGTTTTGATCGCGAGATAGTGTAGTATAGCAGGACAACACTATTGCGTTAGTGTTAAGCTATCCTTATGACTTTTGCAAGTACAAAAAGTGCACAAAAAAAAGGCATATACCCTAAATACCCCACATTACCGTGTGTACTTCAAAACTGGCATGTGAGCTCATTAATCAACTGCGTGTATACGCTCCTTTTTGAATCGTCGTTCTCTTTTTCTCCACTATCATGAGGTCGGGAAATATTCTTTCCTCTATATGTTTTTCTCTCATGTAACGTGACTGAAACATGAAATTTCACTTTCAATTCTTATGATTCTCAAGTCACCATCTAAAATATTTTACTTCGAAGAGTAGATTATAGACAATTATAATTTATGCAGTATTTAGAAAAGCTACAGTCCCACTCACGTAAGAAAAATTGTTGGGAATATTGGGAGTATGATAAAAGCAGAGAGAGTATTCGGAGTAAGGGAGATAGAAAGGATGCATGGCTCGAATATCAGCAAAGTACAATGCGCATTTAGATTTTAGGTAAAAATTTGAACGGATCTAACGGAAGGGAAGGCTTCAGATATGTTTGATAGCCTCTATTCTAAATTGTGCTCAAGCATTTTCCTCATCATTAAAATGCAAACTGTAATGCAGCAAAAATTGAAAAACCCCCTGTATAATATAGTTCATACAGGCCGTCAAACGAAACGGAAGTTTCCCCTTCCCTTAGATAGACTTTATAACAGGTTGCTCAGTAGAAAGCGCCTTTCAATGGTTAGTTCATCAAAGCTCTCGCGGAGTGAACATCGTGAAATACACTCTGTGCAACAATTATTTGGTATTAGGTATTCGAAATTGGAATTCAAAACGAAAGTGCCGAAAGTGCGGGTAGCAAATGTGATTCATTTTATGCAGCAAGAGGCAAGAAATGATGGACCATTAATAAAAATTAAAAAAATTCAAGAGCTTGCAGCAAAGGCGACTGGGGTGAGTTTCGGTTTCGGTACAATAAGAATGATTTCTGCAGAAGTGAGAATTGTTGAAGAAGTAGAGTCGTCCTCATTTAGATTTAGATTATTTCGATGAAGGTTTTCTTCGTCGTATGATAATGAACTATTTTACAAAGGAAAATAGAATTCCAACTCTAAGACCTATTCATAAGAAACTTGTGATGACATATTCTGGTTCATATGAATCTCTAAGGAAAGTGAAGAGAAAGATGAGATTTCGCTGGTACAAAGACCCAAAATAATAAGAAATTACTTATGCAGAAACCAGAAATCCAAATACTTAGGAAAAACTTCCCAAGGGATATGAAAAAGTTCAGACAAGAAAATCGGCCTACAATTTATACGCACGAAACATATATCTACTCATTGCACACATAAACGAAGCAGCAAGCGAAAAAAATTCAAATGAAGTTCTTTGTGAATTCAAGTGAAAAGGTTAAGAAAAGAAATTAGGCGACACTGACTGCAAATACATTATAGTTGTTATCTGATAAAAGCTTGAATTTAATTTTCAGAAATTCTTTTTTTACAACCAAATAAATCGATTTATTGATTAAAATAATGGCACAGATGTTGAATTTCTCTTATTGCAGGTGAAAGATATAACGTGACAGATTGAGGAATAAACATTTTAATTACAGAATTCATTCAGATGTTCTAGCTTTATAATCAAGTAGTCGTGCGTATTCTCAGCTCGACAGATAATTTCGAGGTTATCTGCAAAAAGGAGAAACTCACCGTTCATGACACAGTTGGTTATTTTGTTTATGTAAATCAAAAAGAGTAAGGGACCCAGGTGAGATCACTGGAGAACTCCTGAAGCTGTAAGAGAAGTTTCAGATTTGAAACCCTCAATATCAACGTACTGCGATCTATTCAGCTGAGTTTGAACTAAACCATCGAAGTAAGGGATCAACAACGCCTGTTACAGCAAGAGCCAAAACCTGATGATTCATACTCAACTTATCAAATGCCTTGCTGAAGTCAGTAGATTGTCAACTTGAATGCGATTATCGAGAGACTCATGCAAAAATTCCACAAAATTCATTAAATTTGTTTCAACTGATCTGCCTTAAAAAACCATAATGTTCAGGTATCATTTGCTCTTTTACGAGATTGAATAAATGAGGAAAAACAAGGCATTCGAAGAGCCTCTCAAAGGTACAGAGTTTGCTGATGGGTCTGTAGTTATTGACTAAGTTTTTATTTTCGTTTTTCTGAATGGGTGTAATGATAGCGGCCTTCCACTTGTCTGGAAATACACTCAAACGAAAGGATTTATTATAAACTAGTCAGTCTATTAAGACCGCCTTTTATGTCTAAATAGCCAACGTACTAAACATTATTGTAAGTCTCCTTAACTCCTTTTTATTATAACATTACATTGAATCATATTATTTAGGTTAGAATAAGCATCGAAGAAAATTATTTTTCAAAGGACAATATTCAACCTTCCGTATAATGTTAAATATCCTCCCTTAAAGGAGCCAGTTTTCCAATCTACTCTAAATAATCACTGTTAAGCGGGGCCACAGGGAAGTGGTACAGCACGGTCAGATGTAACGAATAGGAACAGTGGACTGCAGTTTCGGTCTCGTTTGACCTCGTCAGAATTGTCTATCTATTCGTAACACAAGGCTATGCCGTTACCTACTCATCTCAATTCATTGGAGCGAACGCAATAATGTAAATGTCACTGCGCCCCCCAACGAATCGAAACAGAGGCTACCTCACCAACGCCCCCCGAAACGGTGAAAACAAAGAGTAGATAACACAGGAAAACGTTGACTGGTCATCATCACTAGTTCGATAACATACCGCCATGCAACACTCACGTATCAGACAGAAGCGGCCGTCGAAGGACCGACGCTCCTCATTTCTATGTGGTTTACAACCAGGCATACACAAACATCTCAAAACAATGTGTCTACACTTTGCGAAATCTCGCATATAGTAACTTTTTGTTTTGAGATGTTTTAGAATAAGCACAAAATGTTGAATTTATGAATTTTGAAAGTTCGTCCTTGAACATAATATTCATGAAAATGGATAAAATAAACATCAAACTACGTTTACTTACCTCTAAAAGTTTATTTCAAGTTTCGGAAATACTTATTTTGACAGATCGAATATAATACTACAAGAGAGAGGCAGCACTATATTCTAGATGTTGGTGGTACCGAAATTATGTTGGTGAAAATAAAAGTTACTGACTATTTCCATCTCAATATCGTCATTTAGAAGAGAGAGAGAGAGAGAGAGAGAGAGAGAGCATTAAATTTTACACGTTGGTAAAGCTCACTTCCGACATTGAATAGCGATCCAAGGGGAGGTAGGAGAGTGACTGGCTCCGCCCAGGTCTCAAAAATTGTCCCAAATTCGAGAATTAAGTCGTAGAGTAACGATTTCTCTTCGTAGATCCGATCTCGAGATATGTAGGAATCGTTCGACACGTGAATCCATTCTCCCGGTAACCCCGTATAAGTAGGACGGATGCAAGATTTTGACAGCTCGATGTTAGTTAATGTCTGGCCGTCAGAGATATTCGGAATGAGGAATATGGAGCGAAATTTTGCAAAAGTCTGCCGATAGCCCTTCGTTGAATCGAAGATTTTCCAGTTTTCTCGTCGTTTGATGGGAATGAAACTATTGCGGCGCAACATGCGAAACTCGAGGCTTGCTCTTTGTCCAGGTTTTGAATCGATCGAACGCAATGGAAAAATTTGTATTGACATAAAAGTCCGACGAAATTATCCCCTCCACTCGCGAAAAATCGAACACATTTTTTATTTTCGCTTTTTCGGTGCTTTCTTTCTGAATTTTCGCTCGATCGATTTACGATTTTCGTCAACAAAATAGGGTTCACTATATCATTAGAAGGTCTTGAAATATTCCATGTACGATTCTCATATTTCGCCACCAGAGCTACCAATTTTTTGTTAAGTTATCGAGTCTGGAAAATTTGGATTTCTATCATTAGTTGAAATGGAACTGAATATGAAACCTATTGGAATTTGAAAATGCCGCTTTATATTCACTACAGCATAACGCTGTTTTTCATTTGCATCATAATCAAAATCCCCGTTCAGTATCCAGAGTACGTCAAGTTCTTCCTAAACGTCGGAAGACGTTACAGAAATAATGATTATTAATCGCATATTCTACCGCTTCAAAACATAAATGGTGTCTGGGAAGCGGAAGTACCCTATTTAAATTTCAATTCTGCTTTCACACTATTTCTAATCCGCGCTTTGTCTCTTAGGCTGGAAACTCCGGAATATTTCGTTGTCTCCTGAGCTTCTATAGATTGTTCACTGGCTGGAAATTTGCTTTTAGATTGTTTTTTCTTAGACGTATTCTAAAGTTGTATATTGTTCGTTTGAATTCGAAAGAAAAAACAAGTTTCGATTTATCGAAGAATACCATCATCTCGACTATATTTTCACACTCTAGTTTCCACGAAGTTCTTTATTCACATCATAATTGAATTCGACGCCTTTTCCTTGGTCTGGAAAAGAAACATTTCCTGCCTCTATGGCATGGAAAGTGGAATCTTACTTCCTGGAAGTATTTTCAAAAGAATTTCCTCTTATTATATACTTTGCACTCTTTCAAAAACTCACTTATAAGAAACAATAGGTTTTTCATATTTTTATTTCAATTTGTTCAACATTCAAGATTAAAATTTCATGATGTTCATGTTTTTCGATTGATATTCGTCCTGCAGAATTTCGAACAGTCTGATGAAATTTTAATACACCTATCTGATGTTTAGAGGAAAGTATTTACGCAGATTGCAGAAGGACTGAATTGATAGAAGTCATCAGTAACAAAACATTGTTATGCACATCTCTATTGGACAATGTTCGTGCAGGTGAAGCCACAATATACCAAAACTTTGATAGTAGGCCTTCATCAGTTGGTAACATTTGTTCAATGGAGGAACTCATGATATCATGATGCTGGAAAAATATTTTTTAACGGGACATCCTGGGGTGCAGTTTTCAAGATATCGACACATCCTGGAATTCAATCAAACACCCTGTATATTAAATAATCAAATTCTATTCGTTGAAACCTTTATGAATAATTTATCACCCACCCCCTCTATCTCAAGGTGAACTGTTTTTGGTTGAAAAAGCTGAGACGTGTTGATTTCTGATAGGAGGAAGACCAATTTCTGGTAGGACGTTACACACTGTATGTAATTGATGAAATGACCAAGGATTTGTCGATGCTTCCTGAGGTCCTCAACGTTCTGTGTTCTCGACAAATACCAATAAATATTGAAGATCAAACGACTTTCTATTCTGATATCCATCAGAGAGCATGAGAGATACCAAGGTGTTTGTAGATGATAAGTCAACCCCTCAAAGTTAAGTATATTCGACATATAGCCAATATTATCGGATATTCAAAAGTTGCTTTCCTGGTATAGATCAGAGAGCATGGGGTAGGCCAAACAGTTTGCCATTGGATCCTGAATCCCTCCAGGTTCGGTGTTCTTGATAAACAGCAACAAATATTGTAGATCTAAACACTTTCTGTTTTGGAAATAGAGGAATAGAGAGACCAAGGAGTTTGTAAATGATACCTCAACTCCTTATGCCTCAAGTATAAGAGACTGAAATTCTTTCTTCTCTGGTATGAATCAGATAGTATGAGGGAGACCAAGGAGTTTGTGAATGATAAGTCGAGCTCTCGAGGTTTAATGTGTTCAACAATTATCGACAAATATCTGAAATTGAAATATTTTCAATCATGGTACAGATCACAAAGCATAAGGTAGACAAAGAGGTTCCAGTCGACTCTCAATCCCTCAGGGTTCATTGCTTTCATAGAAGACTAAGTCTTCTTTATTTTATCAAACCTAGTCAGTATTCTGATTCCAATAATTATTTCATCTATTTTTTGGAATGTTTTCAATAGATTTGAGTTTGATGTGACATTGGTTCCGAGCATGTAAAATCATCCCTCAATTAATTTTCCCTAGTACTTTCATTCAAGGCTGAAAACAATCAAAACACGGGCCTCAGTCCCCGGCAGACCTTAAATGATCGGAGGCTGTGAAGAATCTTCGGGTCAGCCACTAAGATTTTTACATGGAATGTAAAAACATTATATCAAGCCGGAAAAGTCCATAAAGTCATTGAGGAAATGAAGAGATCAAAGATAAACATCTTAGGTATTAGTGAGATGAGATGGCGAATATCCAGTATATCACTGGGGAACAAGTACAGATAACAACCAACACGGAGTATGTATCATCATTGAAAAAACCATTCAGAAACACGTCCACCAATATCAGAAAGGGACCTGATTTTACAAATCAACGCAAGCCCAGTACCAATCAATATAATTCAGATATATGCTCCCACAGCAGATGAAAGCGAAAGGGAAATTGAAAAATTCTACAGCGAAATATCAAACATCTACAAAAGACTTACTAAACATCATCTAACAATAATAATGGGGTACTTTAACGCCAAGATAGGTAGCAGGAGAAAGGGAGATTCTGTCGGCCCTTATGGATTAGGTGAAAGAAACGAACGGGGATACAGATTGGTAATGTTTGCGCAAAAGAGAAGTGGGCAGTGCTTAAAACCTTCTTCAAATTACCTCCCAGAAGGTTGTACACTTGGATATCGCCACTCGACTCGAAAGAACATATAGTTAGAAATCAGATTGACTATATACTGGTTAATAAGAGATACCAGAACCCTTTTACATCCGGGGGGACATAATGTCAGACTATACTCCTGTTGTTGGCACATTAAAATTAAAATTAAAAACTGTGTAGAAAAGACAGAGGAAAAACAGTTATGACATGCAGAAGCTAAAAAATCCGAACATGAAAGCAGAAGTAAGAAACGCGTTATGTGGTCCGAACTAGAAAGCTAAGCAGCATAGTTAATAGTGCAAGCGACAAATATTTAAAACCAGGTCAAAACATCGAAAGAAAAATGTGGATGACAGACGAAATCCTACAGATGATGGAGCAAAGAAGACTCGCGAAAGATACACTGCAATACTTCATAATACATAGACAAATACAAAAGATGATCAGAGAAGCCAAAGAAAGAAGATTGCCAAGAAATAGAAGCTCTGCAGGTGAAATATGACAGTTTCAATATTCATAAAAAAGTTAAACGAACGGCTGGCATGTATAAGCCCAAAACAATATGTAAACTGATGAACAATCGAGGGAATATAGTCATAGATAAACAAGACAAAATGAAAGTCTGGGAGACATATATCACAGAACTACTGCAGGACTTAAGACCACAGCTGCCATAGATATTGGATGGATCAGGGCCCTCCATCACCAATGAAGAAGTAAGAGCAGCAATAAGACAAATAAAAGAAAGGAAGGCTCCTGGGAAAGATAACATTAGATCTGAGTTCCTCAAACTTTTAGAGGACTCTACAATCGCAAAAATCACAAACCTGTCCAATCACATCCACGAAACTAGAGAAATACCTAAGGGATGGTTATTATCACTATTATTTCTATTATGGGCTATCTGTTAAAGCTTTTCCTGAAATTTATACACAAAAGAATATACAGGATCTGTGAAGAATACATGTCGGGGACTCAGTTTGGATTTCGGGATGCAGTAGGCACCGGAGAAGCCGAATTTGGTATTCAGGTGCTGTTTCAGAGGTGCAGAGATGTTATCTGCGAAGTATATGCTTGCTTTGTGGACTATAGTAAGGGTTTCGACCGAGTACAACATCACAAATTAATCGAAATTTTGGGCAATATAGGTATCGACGGAAAAGATCTGTCAATAAAATCACTACTATATTGGGGACAGACAGTATATAACCATAGACGAAGAACAGTCAACGGTGATAAGTATTTCCCGAGGCGTAAGATCAGGATGCGTGCTTTCCCCACTGTTAATCAATGTGTACACGGAACATATTTTCAGAAAAGCTCTTGAGGTAACGTCAACGGTAAAATACTGAACAACATCCGGTACGTTGACGATACAGTTATCATAGCAGATAGTATTAGTGGATTACAACAACTGATGACACGGGTGGTAGAAGTCAGCATGGAGTACGGTCTAGATATTAATGTCAACAAGACAAACCACATGGTGATCAGCAAAAATCAAATCCCACACGAACATCTAATACTCAACCAACAATAAATCGAGAGAGTGACAAAATACACATACCTGGGCACTGTACTTAATGACAAATGGGATCATCCGCAGGAGATCCGTTGCAGAATAGGGACATAATGGAAAGAAGTGCAACAGGGTGGTAGTTTTTGTGTGAGGACTTCGTTCCTCTCTTTGGGATCGGTTGAATTCTTACTATTTTCCAGCTGATCGGAAAAGTCTGGCATTCATAAGAAAAAATAGATGGTTAAGAATGCGTGCCAGTTCGGAAGCAAACTTTCTCAGCACGATTGGTTAGATGGCCTTCCTGTAATTCAGCTGCTCAAGAGCCCGTCTCAAAGGTGAAGATGGAATGTTCGGTGGTATTGCGTTAAATGAATCTAGCACACATCGGCTTTCTCTTTGGGAGATGATGCTATACTTCCGTCTTCTCTAACAAGAGACGGAAACGCAGATTTGCAGAAATTGGCACTGACAGTCTTCGCCATAGACCAGAATTGTCTAGTTCCGTTTGCCTGTTCAAGGAGTTCATTAGTTACCCCTTCGTTGAAATCGACCTTTGCTCTTGTAGTTGTCAGGCTGCATACGTTCCGTATTCGTACGAAGGTTTTTCTTGTTTCCTCAGTTGCATTCATCTTCCATGACTTGAAAGCTCTGCTCTTGGCTACAGAGGTTCTTTCACAGTCTTTATTGAACCATGGCTTCTGTGCTGCTGTTCTTTTCATTGAATGAGGGATGTAGAGATCTATTCCTGCATGAATGATTTCAGATTCAGATTCAGTGCACAATCTAACCTAAGTCACGAGCAAGCTGACTAAAATGGCACGTGCGTCATCCTGTCTTATTGCTAAAGGTACATCTTCGAAAACTTCTGGAAGCATGTGTTCCAAAAAGTGTTGGTACATCTACCCTGTAAGCCTCCCTGGTAGAAATACTGGTCCAATTGGGCAGTCAAACACATTGGCGATCCAAACATTCAACGAGAGCTGATGTTAAAATCCATCTTCATATGTTAGATGTGGACTTCGTACCACATATGATTATTTTGAAATTTCTTGAAAAACTTGCTTCATCAGTAAACAGGATCAGCAAACTCAGAAAGAAGTAGCGGTTGCACACGTTGTAGATGGAGTGGAAACAAAAAATTTTCATGAAGAATTTGCCGAACGGTTTCATTACTTAAGCCTTAAGCGTCAGAAACTTTTCGAGTGAAGGTACCAGAATCGTCTTGAATTATTACAAGAACCTAATTATCCTTTTCTACCGTTCTTACTTCTTAACCTTTCTGCTCCTTCATATCGTCTTAATGTGCCTTTTTCATATAGAGGAGGATGAATGCTTTCAACGATTTTTCTATTAGGAGCAATACGGTTCGGAAATCTTTAAATGTACAACCACCGAGCTTTTAATGCATTTACGTCAGCACGACCATATATGAAGTGCATGTCGGTCATCTCAGCATTCGTATGATGATTCGTAATAGCCGATTTGATATTCAATTTCAATAGATTCAAAATAAATGAAAAACAGAAACACTCAAGTTACACTGACGTTAATCATTGTTTAATACATCTATGACTGTGGATGAACAGGTATAATCGATTGAGTAGCAAGGATTCCTAGAACACTTACTACCAACTCAGAAACTTGTCCCTCTCCAATCGAAAATTGATTTTCCGCCAGAAGCATTTCATTTTGAAATGGTGGCAAATTTTGGTTGGAATACACTCTGTAACTGAAAAATGAAATTATCAAATAAAAGATTCAGATTCTACCTAAATGTTTGAATTTTCATAGTCTTCGCATCCAGGAAAAACAAATAGCCCGTTATATGCAAATAGAATTATATCTCGCCGAGTATTTTCATTTTAATGCTTGTCACTGTTAGGTAGGTTGTCGTTCCACACCTTCCTCATTATTTCAGCGTTCCGAATTCTCCAACGGTTATGCTAAACTCAGGAAATTTCGCACCTCGAAACGTCAAAAATAATTCCACATCCCGGTGCGTTTCTGGAAACTAAAGGAGATCGTTTAAATTTCCAAGCCACCTATCGCATTGTACATAATCCGTTCATTGTCTTTCCAGGCGGCGATCCCCGGAACGAATTCTTCATTGGACGTGACCTGGGAAACGTCCTACTGGCCCGAAAATTAGATCACGAGGTGGAGGACCTTTACACCCTCAACATCAGCGTGAGCGATTCGGTGAATACGGTTTACGAACAGTTGAACGTATCCGTAATTGATATAAACGATCACAGGCCCCAATTTTCAGAGAATCTTTATAAAGTCGACATTTCTGAAGCCGTGCCGCCGAACACCGAGATCTTACGTCTTAAGGCCACAGATAAAGATACCGGAAGCAGGCTCATCTATAGTCTGCACTCGGCGAGGAACTCAATTTCTTTGCAGACCTTCAAGATTGACTCAATAAGCGGGGTTATATATCTCGCCTCGAATTTGGACAGGTGCGTAACTACTATTTCTACCATGTTTTACTGTATTTTCACAAATATCCTACTCTTCGTGAAGCTTAAATTAGATTCAGAATTTATACATGTTTTATACTTTTGTGACCAATAATCAATCCTGTTCCATTTGCCAGGAACTTATCACTTTCTTTCTAGAAAAGATGGAAGAGATAAACTGAGAAAACACCTACGTATGAATTCGATTTTTTGATCACGTTAGTAAAATATTAGCTCATAAACTTGCTTATCCATATCAGAATCGAATTTCCAGTCTGCTCATGATTCTTCGAAACAACAAAGAACATAGTATTAGCTGGGACCAAAAGATATCCTACCAGAGGCTTGTCAGTTTGACTTTAGACTACGTTGGCACTCGCAAGACCTAAACCTACATTCAAGGTATTTCAGAAGTCGAATACTTATTATTCAATGGTAATGAGATTTGGTCAAGTATAGGTTAGATATAGGCTTTTCAAAATTTATCTCACCTTTTCAAACTGTAGAATCTGGTTACCAGTTGGTTCCAAGTGGTCAATGAAAGCAACAGTGACCATCACAGCTATAAAAAACAGGAATTGAAAGGAAAATGTGAAATTCTCATTATTCATAATCATCATCAAAATTCACTCCACTCCAATTAATAAGTAACAACTCAATGTATAACTTTCTAGAATTCTTAGTAGGAAACAAAAAATATCTTTTGAAATTTACGCATTTTTCTCCGTGAAATTCATTTATGAGAAATCTACTCCAAAAATAACAGTATCTCTCTTTTCACAACCATATTGTTTTTTCTGTCATAGATTTTGGGGAATTATACATTGCTTAGTTAACTATTAATTGGCTTATACTAGAAGTGATAATCCCGAGGATATCTTGTGTCCTTTGGGAAGCAATTTGAACAGAGTATACTTTTGTGTTAGGAGATCTAATTTCTACAGTGTCCAGATCTGTCATACAAAAGTTAGAATGGCTACACAAGCATTATTTATTTGTATAAAAATATCACTAATATCACCAGGAAAGCGATTTGTATATAACCTATGGCGCAGTGGACATGCCTTACACAAGGTACAGGGTGGGGCGTAATAGAAGGGCGTATTTGGAACGGGTAGTACACGTAACGACGAGTGAGTAGAGGGAAGCGGCTGAGATCATTCGACTCAGGAGGATTTACCGTTTAGTTTCCAATGATTACCTGGAGCACCGTGCATTCGCAGTTGAAGAGTATTTGACATCGGGAGAGTCTGTCATTGTCGGGCAGCGGCTCTTTCGCGAGCGCTTCAACAGTGACACAATCATCCGATGGGTACAGAATTTCAGAAGGACTGCATCAGGAATGAATCCGAAACCTCAAGGTTGTCTACAAAGTGTGAGGACACCAGCTTCAGTGAAAAGAGTGAGACAAGCTGTAATTCAAAGCCCAGGGTGCTCCGTCCGAAAACGAGTTTCAGCACACCAAATGAGTAGTTGAACTGTTCGCAGAATTTCACACCAAGACCTCCGCTTTCAACCCTATAACCTCATGTTTGTCCAGCATCTGAATGAGGGAGAATTTGCACAACGCCAGCAGTTTGACGAGATAATGCAAATGATTATCGCTGATGCAAATAAACCAGTCATAATGGTGAGGGATTCATTTGAATTCTTTGGTTAATAAACAAAACAGCCGATATTGGGCAACAGAAAACCCCCACTTCACAGAGTCAACGTTTGGTACGCTATGACCGATATGTTTTTATGCTGGAGAACTCTTTATCCCAGAATTGCGATGACGAAGAATGAACAGAATAAATGTTTGGTTCTAACAGGATGGTGCCACGGCACATACAGCCAGAGCCTCCATGGAAGTTTTGCGTGCATTTTTCCTGGTTATGTTATCTCTCTTTCTGGTGATGTTCTGGTGATGTGTCGTAGCCCCCTCGTTCCCCGGATCTCACTGCTTGTGATCATTTTACGAAACCTAAGGGCTAAGGTATACATCGATTAAACTCGAAATCTGCATGAGTTGAGAGCAGCCATCACACGAGAAGTTACGGCAATCGACACGGATTTGTTACAGCGGGTGATACAGAACTTCGAGAACCGACTTCAGCAATGCAATGCGGAACACGGACATTATCTGCCTGATGTCATTTTCAAAACATGATTCTTCTCACTTTTTCTAGGCTAAATGGTAACATTTAAGCTTTCATTTTACGTTATTATTATTAAAAATGTTTCACGTTAAAAAAGCTGAGTTATTTACATTTCAAAAACTCCCATTACACCCCACCCTGTGCATAGCTTCGAAGATGCGGACTGAGGTATGTCAGCTTACTCAGATGTTTACTGAAATGTCAAGAAGACGTTCTTGTTTTCATCTTGCTCGCCTTTGAAATTCAAATCCACTGCAACATTTTCTGTACATCAGGGTTCAGAATCATAGTTTGGTAATATATTTGATTTCTTGATGGATCCAAAATCCAAATACCTAAGATCCTTAATTTATGGCTCCAGATAATAGCAATAATTTCAGGCTGAGGATATTAATTGTAATTGTAACTATTCTTCTGATTCATTCACTATTCAAGTCTTGCTTGAGCGCCTGGCCAGCCGCACGCTTAAGACGCAAGCGAACGAAAGAGTGATTTTGACAAATATATCACATTTTGGGATTGGATACATAGCCTTTATCTAAGTCCATAACCATTGAAGGCCAGAGAACTTATAATCCTGAGTGGTGGTAGTTATCATTGTACGATCTAGGTGAGTAATTAGGAGTCCACTTCAAACTGTAGGTCCATAGAACCAACAACACAACAACAACAAATCTTGGTTATGAATAATGAGAGTATGAACCTAATCGTAGTTTCACAACCACGAAAAGAAAATATTTTGGGATCACAACAACAAATTGCTTGTACTCTAATAGCTTCAACATGAAACATAAGTGAATCTGTATTATTTGTACATTGTCATTACATCATTTAGTTTGAGACAAGAAAAAAATTTGATACATTTCTTCACAGAGAATCACTAGCGGAACATGTACTCACGGTTTCGGTCCGTGATGGCGGAACTCCAGCTAAAAGAAACTTCGCTAGAGTGAAAGTGGTGGTTCACGACCACAACGATCATACTCCCCACTTCTCAGAGCAAATCTTGGTGGGAAAAGTGTACGAATCAGCACCAGTCGGCAGCGTTGTCCTTAGGGCTCTAGCAGCAGACCATGATAAAGGCGAAAATGCAAGGATAACGTATTCCATCATTTCTGGTAATATTGGAAATATGTTTAGTATACATCCAGAACTGGGAGCTATTACGGTGGCTAGAGAACTCGATATGACGTCATCCAATGAATACATGCTCCGGATAAAAGCAACAGACCACGGACAACCAGCGTTATCCTCGACGGTTCCAGCACATATTCTCCTCACCATGGCGGATAATGCTCCTCCTAGATTTTCACGGAAGGAGATCGCTGCTGAAATATACGAAGATCAGCCTTTGGGCACCTATGTCGCCCACTTGTCTGCCAGAAGTACATCGTCCTTGCAGTTTGAAATTCAGGACGGAAACACCGGAGATGCCTTCATCATCAGTCCAAGTACTGGAGTAATCACAACGCAAATTTCTTTGGACTATGAAAGTGTGAGATTCTACAACCTGACGATTCTGGCAACTAATATGGTGAGTTCACCTTTCTTTGTTATGAATGTCTTTTCTAGTTCTTTCATCTCAGTTACTAGCACCATAAAGTATAGAAAGAATGTTTGTTATATATTTGAGTAAATTCTCTCTTTTATTCTCCATCATATTTTTCACTTGTATATTATATCATGTGATTTTAAAGGTTTCGGTCAATTAAACAGCTCTACAAAAAAATTTTTTCATTGTTGCCCTGGATATCATCGCAAATTTTTATGTTTTCAAGTGCCCAGATTACGAATATATTCATGAAAGTTCTCAATGTGCTCGTATTTTCATGATTTTTGCATTTCTTATATTTTGAACAATTATAAGCTTGTTAGAAATAAAATTTAAGTTTCCAGTCATGATTAGGCTTCTGCGCAACTTTTTCGCGCATACAAACATCACCTGATCCCCACTCTCAGACCCCTTGCTCCACAGAACAGCTGAGATCTCAGTTATTTGACAATATTGAAGTACATATACACGTAAATCTGGATAAAGTGTCAAGGATTAATATTTTGTTTTAATTACTGAATGTCCATTCTTATATATTTGTCTTCTAGTCTAAAATATGAGTTCGTCACGAAGAAAGTGTAAATATTGTAGTGATTTATTTTGTTATATTTGCGGTGTTTATATACCAAAAAAACAAAAAAGAAATATCACAGACTTTGTCAAGGAGACTTATGTTGAATATTTTGGTTTCAAAATGGACAAATTAGGTAAACCATGGGTTCCTAATAAAGTTTGTAAGTCCTGTGTGTTGAGTCTTTACGGTTGTGGAAAAAAGGTGAACGTTCTGGATTAGACTTTGGTATTTCTATGATCTGGATGGAGCCTACGAATCATTTAGATGATTGTTGATTTTGCGTAGTAGATGTTAAAGGTTTTACTCGAAATCAAACGAGGAGATACCCAGACTTACAGTCTACGAAATGTCCGGTTCTACACAGTGAAAATCTCCCTCGGCCCATATACATTTCAAAAGTAATTCGCATGCCCTCAGAAACAATGATGTTACCAAATTCACAGAAATCGGGACCAGCTACTAGTGGAAGTGAATGGGAAGGTGAAACATCTACGCCAAAGTTATTTTCTCAAAATGAACTCAGTGATTTAATACGTGATCTCAATTTATCAAAACAAGGATCAGAACTGTTAGCCTCAAGATTGAAAGAAAAAAATTTATTGGCACCAACAGTAACAATTATAACATACAGAACGCGAGAAAAGAGTTATTACAATTTTTAGTGAAAATGAAGGATTAGTGTATTGTAATGATATCGCGAAGCTGCTTATAGATATGGGTTTAAAAGAGTACAAATCTACTGAATGGCGCCTTTTTATTGATAGTTGCAAAAGAAGTTTAAAATGCGTCTTATTGCACAATGGAAATAAATTTGCATCAATTCCAATTGCCCATTAAACGAAACTCAACGAAGAATATGAAAATGTAAAATTAGTTTTAGAGAAAATTAAATACTCTGTGCATCAATGGCAAATCTGTGTGGATTTAAAAATGGTTAATTTTTTACTTGGCCAACAAAGTGGATATACAAAATACCATTGCTTCATTTGTATGTGGGATAGTAGAGCAAAGCAACTTCATTGGGAACAAGATGTTTGGCCTGTAAGAAATTCTTTAACTGTCGGTAAAGCCAACGTAATAAGGGAGCCGCTGGTGAGCAGAGACAAAATCATACTTCCACCATTACATATTGAAAGGTGGAATATTTGATGGTCCTCAAATACGGCAATTGATGGAAGACTCAGATTTTATCAAAGTTATGACTGTTCCGGAAAGTAAAGCTTGGAAAAGTTTTGTGTTGGCTGTCGAAAATTTCCTAGGTAACCATAAAGCAGCAAATTATGAAGAAATTGTGCAAAATATGCTGACAAACTTTCAGACTTTAGGAGCAAATATGAGTATTAAGTTACACTATCTCCGCAATGATCTAGATAAATTTCCGGATAATTTAGGAAATTATAGTGAGGAACAGGGAGAGCGGTTTCATCAAGATCTAAAAGTGATGGAAGAAAGGTATCAAGGTCGATGGGATTGTGACATGATGGCAGAATACTGCTGGTCTTTGAAAAGAGTTTGTCCCCTGAAAAATTATAGAAGAAAAGCTCATAAAAGGCGTTTTATGGAAATATGAAATATATTTTCGACATTTTCCTCTTTATTTACTTCGATGTATCCGAATTTCTCAAAACATAACTGACATTATAAATATATCTGTTATTTTGTTTCTTGTTTTACGATTTTTGTTATGTAAAATGAAAATAAAGATTTAAAAAGAAATCAGAGCAAATCCTACAAAATCATTGATAGTTTCACGAATTGTGTGCATAAATAGACCCAAAATCATTTTCATATCTAGGGCAACAAAACCATTGTAGACCAGTGTTATTATATTATATTAGCATGCTAACAATACAATGCAAGTTGTTCAGTATAATACAGGGTATTCCAAGTTGAGTGCCTATTAGACGTTCATGGATGATGCTATCGTTCTGGTGGTTGATTCAGCTCGTCCGTAACACTATTCTTGAAATATTTTCACTTCAATGGCTTTTCCGGATATACCAGAAGTGTATACCTACTTTGTTATTCAATATAGAACACCTTGTATATCAGTGACTGGTTCAATAACACTTTATTCCAACCACAAAAGCACCTAACACATAAATCTAGCTTGTTTCGTTCATGAATTATCCCAATTTCACTTGAAAATTATCGATTATTTGCGTTTTGAAAAAATTTATATATCTCGAGAACGGCGTGATTAACCTAAATAACGAAAGGTGTTTTGGATGGAAACAAGTAACCATGCGGGATATAACTCATATTCGACTGAATCTCAGTCAGCATACAGAGTGCTCTTTTTTCCTGCCCACATTTCGAAACGAATAAATTTTGACAATTACAGTTTTTCAAATTGTAACCCACTTCTTCAATTCATTAGAATCGGTGTAAAACTACATGCAGTTCCCCATAAATACTCTTTCCCTGAGTTTTCAAGTTTTCAAGTTATAAAGAGAAAAAGAATTTTACCTACCTGAAGTTGGCAAAGAAGGCTTAGATTTCTACACGTGCATAGATTTCTACACGAGCACAGACAAGCTCCTGAGCATAGATAACAAACTATTGTTGTTTTGATTGTCACTCGAATTAATTCGAACAGATTGGCCAGCCACACAAATGAGCAATTAATTTATTTTTTATTCATGCAGATGTGAGACGGATGTTAGTAGAACTTGTAGCCTTAACGAATTATATCCAAATATGATGTCCATGACAGCTAAGAAATTCAGGAGATAAGTTACGAATTTTCTTTCGACTGGAATGGTCCAGAAGCATCATTTCCATCCCCTGTGGTCAACAATGAAGACAATGATGTTCTAGCTCATTTAGATGTCAATTCACGTGCATCATTGGCAATAGCAGAACATGATCTGCTCATGTAGTATTCACAAAATTCTAAAAAACATAAATTTCATTTTATTTATTTTTCACGGCGAATCTAATGAATTGAAGAAAAATATGGGTTACAATGTGAAAAAACATAGTTTTCGATGTTTAATCGTTTCGAAATGTGAGGCGGATAAAAGAGCACCCTGTATGCTGACTGAGATTCAGTTGGATATGAAAAATGTCCCGCATGGTTTCTTGTTTGCAAAACACCTTTCATTATTGTGGTAGTTCACGGTGTTCTCGAGATGTATCAATTTCCTCAAAAAGCAAAAAATTTTCAAGTAAAACTAGGATACTTCTTGAATGAAACAAGCTTGACTTATGTGTTAGGTGTATTTGTTAATGAAAAAACAAGTGTTATCGAACCAGTCATCAATATAGGGGGTGTTAATGAGATAAAAAACACAAGGTTTAACTTTAATCTACACTTTATTTGAAAAAATTCGACAACGTTTCGTGACACAGCAGCTTTATCAAGAATGACAAACAGATTGAAGAGTATAGTATTATAAACAAATCGTAGAACAAGTTGGATGAATAACAGGAAAATCCACACCGAGCCACTGTACAGTTAGTATGAAAGGTAATAAAAACTAATTAAACAAGTTAAGTAGGGGTGAATAATTCACATCTACCTGCTCATTCAAAAGCTTGTCCGAATGTTTGTATCTATTTATTTCTAATGCTTCTAGGAAATTTAATTTTAAACTTTTTAATTTTTATGTAATATGTCGAAGTTTTTATTGAATGAATAGTTTTCTTTTATTAAGTGGTTTGAATAATTTGAATCAGCTTTATTTTTATCGAAGCTACGTTTATGTTCAGATGTTCTTATGCCAAAACTCACATAGGTCCTACCGATATGAATTTTATCACAAGAACCGCAATTGAGTTTATAGATTCCTGATTTACTTGATTTTTCAACACGAGATTTATTATTTTTAATATGTTTACCTAAGTTATTAGAAGTTTTGAAAGTTATATTAAGATTTTGTTTGACGAGAAAGGATTTAATATTTGTACTTGCAGAACTGCAGAATGTTAAACTGTTGAATATTTTATAGTCTTTATGAATAGGATATACTTCATTTATTGCTTTCTGATACAGTTTTTACGAATGATTAGATCTATCATATCCGGATTATATGAATTATTAATGGCTATCTGTATGGCTATGATGTTTAACTCTTTATTATAATCTTCTACTGATAAAGGTAAATTGAGTAACCGATGTACCATGCTGTTTAAAGCTGCAACTTTGTGTTGAATTGGATGTAATGAGTAGTTATGTATAATTGTATCAGTATGTGTTGGTTTACGAAAGACCGAAAAACATGATTATTATTTCGTTTAGTGATTTTCAAGTCCAAAAATTAATGGAATCGTTCTGTTCAATTTCTATCGTGAATTTAATGTTTAAATGGATGGAATTAATGAAATTAAGAAATAAGTCTGATTGACGAGTAGTTCCAATGAAACATACTAAGATGTCGTCAACATATCTATACCAATATAGAAATTTGGAAATGAGTGGATGTGTATGAATTTTCTGTTCAATATTATTCATAAAATCTCTGCTAAAAGTGGACTCAAAGGATTTCCCATGATCAAACCATTTTCACTACTGTAATAGATGTTGTTGAGAGAAAACTAATTTTGTTCAATGCAAACGTCCAACAGATTCAATATTTCTGATTTAATTATGTGGTTAACATGATTCGAATTCAACATGTTTTCGATTAATATTTTGACATCACCTGGAGGAACACTTGGGTATAAATTCTCAACATCAAACGAAATAAGTTTTGCGTTAGGTGGTAGGTTAACGTTTTTTATGTTATTTATCAATTCGAAAGAATTTTTTATAGAAAATTTTGATTTGAATGAACAATAATTTTTAAAGATATCTATAAGGTAGTGCGACAATTTCACGGCTGGGGCTGTAACGTAAGATACGACTGGTCTAACGGGGTTATTTACTTTATGCAATTTAATGAGTGAATACAGTTGAGGTGGTTGAGGGTTTGGTAAAATTAATTTGTATTTATCTATTGCTTTAATTAAAGATTTTGCGTCATTTATTGCAATTTTAATATTTTTCTGGAATTTAATAGTTGGATCTTTGTTTAAAATTGTATAGTTTCCGGACGAAATGAAATTCAGAGTTTTAAATAGGTAGTCTTTTTATTTAACGCAATAACAGTACTACCCTTATCTGCTTTTGTAAAAATAACTTCATTTAGTTGAAATTTTTGTTTGATGGTCTTTAAAATATTTTGTTCTTTACTCGGTTCAAAGTCAGCTAATGATTCATTTTTATAATGTTAGATGCTAAATATTTAAGGTGAGTGTTATTAGGAATATTTTTCAGAGAAATTTCAGTATCTATGCCAAGTTCCTCTAAATCAGATTTTATCTTGTTTGATTTAATATTGTGTTTGAAACCTTTTTCCAAGAGATTTGTTTCATCAGTTGTGAAATTAGTATCAGAAAAGTTAACGAATCTATCAAAAAATTGATGGTCAGAAAATTTAGTTTTACGTGGAGTAGGTTTCGGTTTTCGTGACACGAGAAACTTTAGTTTGCGGTATTGGATGGTATATTTGTTATGTATTATTGATCTAATTTTGAATCTATTATTGTAATCTAATGAATCGAATTCAAGTAGATGAAGTCTGTACAATAACGCGGTATGAATTACCTTGAGATAAATATCGTAGATGTCTCGTTTGTGGAACAAAATCTTGCATTCTGATTTGATCCATATCTTCTGTCCAGAGATAACTGCTCTTCGAGCTGCATAACTGTTGTTGTTGGTCTTGAGTTTGATGTATTTAGGACACACTTCACTCTTCAAACACGTGGTTAAAAACCACAGGTTTTGGGATGTTATAGCATTTTTAAGTAACAACTTAAAATACCAAAGGGCCAAAAAGCTTGTATTCGCTTTCTTCAACATTTGAATTGGATCTACATCAAGTAACGGCCTCCACAATTCAATTAGGGGGTGTTCTTCATTGAATAACAAAGTTGGTATATACTTGCGGTGTAACCGTGCCATTGAGGTGAAAGTAATTTAGAAAAAGAGTTTTGGGCCAGCAGAAACGACTACCAAATTTTCAGAACGATAGCATTATTAGTTTTCCATATACGTCTTACAGGCCACTCAACTTAGGATACCCTGTATATTATTATTATTATTATTATTACTGCATTACCAATAGTATGGTACAAAAATTCAGTTGAGCTAAGCTTAACACAAAAGTTTGAATACATTTTATTTTTCAGGCATCAGTGTCAGCTGCTTGCAACGTCATCATACACATTTTAGACAAAAACGACAATGCTCCCCAATTCATACAGGCCAACTATTCGGGGGTGATAAGCGAGGCCGCCCCTATCGCATCTCTGGTCCTCACGAACTCCAGCGAACCCCTAGTCATCAAGGCCACAGACGCCGATTCCGAAATTAATGCTCTGCTTCATTACGACATCGTCGAAATATTACCGAGGCGCTATTTCCAAATCGACTCCAACACGGGAGCAATCAGAACGATAAAATTATTGGATTACGAGTCGTATAAGAGATTTTCGTTTCACGTTCAAGTGTCAGATCTGGGTAATCCGAAATTATCCTCCGAGACAACCGCACGTGTCGATATTTTAGTTACTGACGTGAACGATTCTCCGCCGAGATTCGTACAATCCGTTTATAACGTCACGCTGTTGCTTCCGACCTACAAAGGCGTCTCCGTACTGCAAGTGAATGCAACAGATCCCGATAGCCCTGAAATATCGAAACTTCGATACGACATCATCGAGGGAAACAAGATTGGAGTCTTTGGGATTGATTCTAGCACAGGACACATCGTTGTTCTCCAACCGAATAATATGAAACCTTTGTACGTCTTGCACGTCAGAGTGTCTGATGGAAAATTCTCGAAGGTTGCTAAAGTTTTTATTAAAGTAGAAGAATCCGACAGTTCCGGACTAGTTTTCCAGAAACAACTGTACGAAGGTTCTATAATAGAAAACTCGACTAAAATAACTAACGTTTGCGTAGTTAACGTATTGGGAAGTGCCTTGAACGAGCATGTAGAGTTTCGCATCTTAAATCCTACCGATATGTTTACGATTGGTTATACGTCCGGAGTCATCCGAACGAATGGAAAACGTTTCGATCGGGAGATCCAGGATGCCTACGAACTTATTGTGGAAGCCCGTAGCGCGAACGTGGATACGGAAAAACCGAGAATCGCACATGTTGTTGTTAAAGTTTCGATAGTTGATATAAACGATAATTGCCCGATGTTTGTGAACCTCCCGTACTATGCGGTCGTTTCTGTGGACGACAAAAAGGGAAGCGTGATAACCAAAGTTCATGCCATAGATTTGGACTCAGCGGAAAATGGAGAGGTCAGATACGAACTAATTAAGGGACATGGCGAACTCTTCAAGGTGCAGAGAGAGACTGGAGATATTGAGATCAAGCAGAGTTTGGAAGGTCATAACAAAGAATATGAACTACTTATAGCTGCCTACGATAAAGGTATGTAAGAGATACGTTCTCATCATTCATTTGAAGGTCTTATATTCATTTAGATAATTTCACTTATTAGCTAATTGTTTCAATTCTATATTTAATTATCATTTTCTCCTCAGTCAACTTCTGTTTTAGACTGGTAGGAATTCTGACACCAGATTTGAAGAACATTTATACTCTGATAATAATTCTGTAATATGTAAACATATGAACACCACAAAACAGTCGATAATATTAGGTAATATCAAAATTCTTCATAATTATCACAAAAGGAAGAAAATTAATGTGTTGGAATGTTTGGAAATCAATAAACTTTGTAAATCCGTAGTGAAATCACTCTTAATAGCCAGCTAGACATCAATACCTCTTCACTACTTAATTTGTAGTTAGGCTAGTATCTACTGGGTGATTCACCAATGG
The DNA here is from genome assembly GCA_013387265.2 of Cryptolaemus montrouzieri. Taxonomy (NCBI): domain Eukaryota; kingdom Metazoa; phylum Arthropoda; class Insecta; order Coleoptera; family Coccinellidae; genus Cryptolaemus; species Cryptolaemus montrouzieri. The sequence continues at coordinate 9,701,853 of JABFTP020000103.1, read as the reverse complement.
CGTAGTGCTCTGTAGCTCGTACATTCTTGAAGATTTCATTTTTGTTCGAACGGTATTGTATTTGAAAAGTAAAAATCTACTTCAGCAATTCATTTTGCAGTGAACGGGGTGTTCCAATTTTCTATAGAAAAATCTTGGGTGGTTTTTTCAGATTGGAAGACCACTTTTTCGTTCAAGATTCAGGAGCGGCCTAAACTCTGATATACTGTCTTTAAGTAATAAGTTTTTTGGTGAGTAGTTTCGACACAAAATTTTTTTTTCCGTAAAAATTCATGAAAATAGGCACTCATATCATCGCATGCTCCCTCGGCCAAAGAAGATGAATACCTTTCTCCTTCCGTTTTTTTATTGCCAAGGATAGCTTCATTGATGAATTGAAATAGATTATCCTCATTTTATACAGGAGTGACTCAAAAAATTATTGAATATTGTAATTTCAAAATATTATATCTTGATTTCATCAAATAGTACACCCTGTATATTATTATTCATGTAAACGCATAAAATAGTGTGCTATATTTTTGCGAAGTAACCTTATCCTTATGTTCAATCATTTTCGAAATATTCGATTATTTGTGAAAATTTCTGATGAAAATTCTACAAACCGTATCAAACTCATCAACATACATCATTATTCGCACATAAGTTTTTTTTGTAATGATTCAAGTAGTAAAAAATGAAACCTAAGCAAGATAATTCTTATAACAAATGATAAAATCCAGATGATTAAAACGTAAATCGAGGTATGTGTTGACATTTTTCATTCATTTGTGCCTTCTGTCCGGTGTCCGGACATATATTCTGCATTTTACATGGTGAACTTATCAGTGCTTCGTTATTAAACATTGTTGAAGTGAGGTTTGAACCCAATTTTCTCAATTGACTGCCATGAAGTTCTCCAAAGAAGAAATGGTTGATATGATTTTTATTCTGGGAGAGTGTGATAGAAATTCTTTGTTGGCTAGGACAATTTATGCACAAAGGTTTCCTGATAAGAGGCATCCTGATGCTTTGAAGAACTTCTAATTAGATTCATCGAAACGGGTAATATCGCTTACAAAAAACATGAAAAACCAGCTGAAGACAACCCGTAATCAGCTTTGTTGACAGTGACAGAGGACTCATATAAAAGCCAAAGAGAGATTTCTTAGTTAACAGATATAAGTCAAACTTCCGTCCAGAGAATCTTGAAGGTTGATAAATTTCATGCATATCATGTACAGCTGCACCAGTTACTGAACAATCAAGACTATGAAAATCGAATCAATTTTTGCAATTGGGCAAGTGTCAAAGTAGCAGAGTTCTTTTCTCCGACGAGGCAACTTTCCACAAGAATGGGGTAGTGTTAACAGGCACAACTTTCATTATTACGCCACAGAAAATCCACACCTCATGAGGCAAATGGATCACCAGCAGCGTTGGTCCTTGAATGTATGGGCCGCTATAGTAGATGGATATCTAATTGGGCCGCATTTTTTCACCTCAATAGTGAAATGTATTAAGATTTTCTGCAAAATTATCTAGCAATGAACTTGCCGATGTACCAGAGCATATAAGACAAGATTTGTTGTTTCAACAGAATGGAGCACCGACACATTACTCACATCAGGTTAGGGAGAACTTTAATCATGTATTTCCAAACAAATGGAGATGACGTGGTAGTCCTGTTAGATGGCCGGACCTTACAAGTTTAGATTTTTCCTTGTCGGGAAGGGTACCGTTTACCAGATTCCTTCTACAACACAGTTGGATATGAGATAGAGAATGATCGACGCCTTTCAACCAGTTAATCTGTTAATGTTGTCGGGAGTTCAACGGTCGTTCCTCAGAAGGATTGAGTTGTGTCTACAAAGAAACATTTCGAACACTTATGGAAATAGTTCAACACCTTGTAGATCATCTCACCAAAAACCAATCTATTACGTATTTCATACACGACTCCATTTCTCTGATCAAGTATAATGATATGTACTAATAAACTCTTCTTTGGCAACCTCTGATTTTATTATTTTAGTTTACTTTTTATTTCGAAAGTGGCAAAATATGGCACAATATTTCATGCGTTGAAATGAATGATACAATACAATTCCCTTTGAAAACATCAAGATATGATATTTTTAAAATTACAATATTCAATAATTTTTTCGAGTCGCTCCTGTATAAAATGAGGATAATCTATTTCAATTCATCAATGAAGCTATCCTTGGGAAATGAGAAAACGAAAGGAAAAAAGTATTCATCCTCTCTGGCCGAAGAAGCATGCGATGATGTGAGAGCCTATTTTCATGAATTTTTACGAAAGAAAAATACTGTGACGAAACTACTCACCAAACAAATTTATTACTTGAAGACATTGTAGCAGAGTTTAAGACGCTCTTGAATCTTAAACAAAAAAGTGGTCCAATCTGAAAAAATCACCCAAGATTTTTTTAAAGAATGTTGGGACACCCTGTTTACTTCAAAATAAATTGCTGAAGTAGATTTTTACTTTCTAAATACAATACCGTTCGAACAAAAATGAAATCTTCAAGAGTGTACCAGCTACAGAGCACCGCGCCACTGGTGAACCATCCAGTATATGAGTAGGTTCGTTTCTTTTAGTTGACCATATAGAATATATTTTACTTCATCTTCTATGAAAATTATTTTTACTCCTTCTGTTAGTTGTTAGTAATGCATTTCTAATTACTCTATTACAGGCATAACTCCATGTCGAACCGACGTAGCGGTACACGTGAAAGTTATCGACCGTTCTATGCCGGTCTTCAAGAAGCAATTCTATTCAGAAACAATTCCCGAAAATGTGGAACTTCACTCACCTTTATCTCTTTCGATAGTGGCTGAATCGCCTTTATCGAGGAAACTTATTTACAGTATCGTCAAAGGCAATGATATGGAGGAATTTGCACTTGATTTCAATACAGGTAAGTGCCTTTCATCGACCTTTGCGCTTGAGGCTTTCTCACATATTCATTTTATTCTGTGATGGTAGGACTGGAAAATGATGGTCCAATCAATTATGACGGTATCATATCGTCGCCAATGAAGCGTCGTCTCTACGAAATTGACAATAAAGGTAGAAAGTTTACCTTGAGAGATTGAAGAATTGATTAACGATTGAAGATGCGTTTGAATGCCTACTAAAAATAAGTACGAGGGTTTAATGAAATCAAAGAATATTTGATATATACTACTTCTAGAAATTAACACTCAATTTTAATAGCTCAAAGTTCTTTTTTGATGGATAATCAATTACACTGTGCAAGTTCAAAATTCTAACATGCGGGAGACATACCCAGTAAACCTATATCGAGTACGCTGAATCCAGTGGTAACCACCGTTTTGAAAGTTAGCTCTTGTTTAGGAGATATTCGCCTTTGAAGTTAGCTGATTTTAGTAGGGTTCGTCGCTTATGACTTCAGTAAATTATATGCTTGTAATTACCAAATCGTTCGGAATATCGCTTTACTGTCTTCGGCAAAGTTTTAGTTATTGTCATGGCCAACAACATTTCTGAATATACCAACATAGAAAAACCTCATTCAAACAGCGTTTCTTTACAAAATGTCCAAAAAACTCCATTTCTTTGCCATTTTTTCGTTAATTTTCGTCTACATAATAGAGAAATAAAAGGAATTTCGCTTTAAAATCTCAAAATAAGAAAAGAAAACACATTTCCTATAGTTAAATCAAAAAATTTAAACGCACAATCATGATTTTAACTCAAATTTTTATTCCAATTCCAACAATTTTCAACAAATAAACATATAAATTCATGATCATTCTTCTTCTTCTCCATCTTCATCTTGCTGTGAATTCCAGCAAATGTCTCCTAATAGAGAATCAAGTTTTTTTCCACTATACCAGTGCTCAAGCCTAGCCGCCACCTGATGAAACCGTATACCATGCTCATCTGATTCACATGGTGATGGTTCGGCAAACTTGTCTACATGATAATGTAAAAAATGAATTTTCAGAGACATTTTTACACCCATGTTACGGAAAGCAACGAGCATATTTTCAACGTGTATGCGCCAGTTTTCGTCACGATGAATTCCAAGTACATTTTCGATTACTCCTTTGACGCAATCCCAAGCAACGAGCTGCAAATTCGACAAACTGTTTTTAAATTGTTGGTCTCTCATCAAGCGTCGAATATCAGGTCCATTGAGTATGCCTGTAATAAAATAATTCGAAAAAATATGTGTTAAATATTGAATAAGTTAGGTTGATTGGTACGTATATAGTTTCACACAAACCTTCTTTTATTTTCATTCCACTCAAACTTGGGAAAATTCGCTTCAACTCATTGAATGCATTGCCTTCAGGATCTAGGGCCTTGATGAAATTTTTAGCAATCCCAAGCTTGATATGCAGAGGTGGAAGCTACACTTTTTCGATTGGCACAAGTAGAATTTCAACGACGTTTTCTCGACGCAATCTGAACCCCTGTCTCATAGGCCAGCTTTTATTGGCATATTGGTCGCCGGCATTCCTCTCAAAAGAGTTATCACCTTCAAATCTGCACAAATCTTCCAACGATAGTCTGCATATTTCACCAAATCGAGGATTTTTTTCAATGATTCGTAAATTTCTTTCGTTTTTGTGCTGATGGCAATCGGGACACTGTTTTTTGAGTTTGTGACATGAAGCAAAACCGCCTTGAGACTATTTTTGGACGAATCGATGAAAAGACACCAGTCTTCTGGTTTATACTCATGATGCATTTTTAATTCCTTGATATCAGTGCAGTACGCGAATGAATTGTCTTCGATGGTTTTGAATAAAGCAGTGAACTGTCTATGACGGCCGATTGCTCCATATACTTTCATATCAGGTGCTAAGACATTCTTTCTCTTTTTAATTCCTTAGTCAAAATAATGGACTGACGCTGCGATAATTTCAATCGACGAATGATTTTATGCAGATCTTTTGAGAAAATTCGGCATGATTACATTGTGGAGATACATTTGATGGTACATAAACCGATGCAGACGTTTCACCAATAGTATCAAAAGTAGATGGATATATATATATATATATATATATATATATATATATATATATATATATATATATATATATATATATATATATATTTTTTAGATGGAATGTACTCTTCTGTCGGACTGGGTCTCTGAACAAGCCGAGTTCCTCTAAGTTCAACTTTACGTTTTTTAGCTCTGTTCAATCCGACAATTTCATTTACACAAGCAGAACAGTAATCTGGATTATGTTCTTGAGGAGTTGTCCAAATTACTGAAATGCCAAAAGGCATAGATTGGAATTCACCTGTAATAAAAATAGCTTCAATTGATATAATTTTGAAATAAATGATAAATCATTTCATTATACCTCTTTTCCGTCCACTCCATCTTATGACACAACCAGTACAAACGATTTTTGGAGCCCAGTTCACATCTTTGATTACAGTTTGGTTGAAATATTGTGTGTACGATTCAGCAATTTCTTCAGAAATTGAACGCTTGCTTGTCATTATAGTAAACTTTCCACAAATGTAGCAAAATCTATTAAATTTACTGCACGAATTCATCTTTGATATTTTTACCAAATATGTAACTTGTGTACACAAAGAAGCTACAACAAGAAATGACAAATTAAAAATATCAGAACTAAGACTATGAAAAATGGCACACAAATACATAGCAAAATACGTAGTAACATCAGTGACAATACTAATAAATACGTATTAATAGTGACATCTGTGAGAAATTTGAGTTGAAATCATGATTGTGCGTTTAAATTTTTGATTTAACTATAGGAAATGTGTTTTCTTTTCTTATTTTGAGATTTTGAAGCAAAATTTCCTTGATTTTTCTATTATTTAGACGAAAATTAACGAAAAAATGGCAAAGAAATGGAGTTTTTTGGACATTTTGTTAAGAAACGGTGTTTGAATGAGGTTTTTTATGTTGGTACATTCAGAGAAGATGTTGGCCATCACAATAGCTAAAACTTTGCCGTAGACAGTAAAGCGATATTCCAAACGGTTTGGGAATTACGAACATATAATGTTCTGAAGTCATAAGCGACGAACCCTACTAAAATCAGCTAACTTCAAAGGCGAATATCTCCTAAACAAGAGCTAACTTTCAAAAACGGTGGTTACCACTGGATTCAGCGTACCCGATGTAGGTTTACTAGGTATGTCTCCCGCGTGTTAGAATTTTGAAGTGTCATTTTCACGCACTGTGTTATTAATAGATGTTTTTTCAAATATGTCCGGAGATACGCCAACAAAATTCGATGGTGCATATATTCCTCACATGAGAACTGAAATGAAATAAATAAATTGATATTTTGCAGAAAAAACGCCATAATACCAGCAGTTGTTGATCATTTTTTGCTTGGAACGTTCGTTCTTCTTAAAAATTTTAACGTCACATCCTCCAACAGTTTCATAGAATTCCTTAGTAACAGGTAACTGATTCTGATTGAATTTCCAAAAGAAGTTTATAGTCATATGGTATTACTGCCTACTTTTTGAGGAGACAGAAACGTTAATCAGAAAATTGGTTTTCACATCTAGAAATTCGCCTGGATATGGCTGAAACGTATCTGATCTTGTAGCCATAAATCAGAAACTGCCAATGAGACTACTGATGCCGGTATTTTTCATACTGTTTCGCCAGTAAGTTGTATTTCTCTCTCTTGACAGTAGGTAGCTCCATATGTCGTTAATTCCATAAGTTATTTGGTCAATAATGAGATTCCGAACATAATTCGAATATTCACCATTTTCGGTCACTATGATCTCCTACTTTAATATCTTCAGAATGGGAAAGCTGTTCTTAAACATTATAACAAGTGGACTAAAAAGTTCTAAGGCTGATATACAGATGGCGCTATCTAACCTAACCTTATATAGACACGAGTAAAAAGTTTTCCGATCGTTGGTTCACGAGAAATACACTGTGACAGAAAAGTATCCGGAAATTTGAAATAAAACGCAAAAAATCTTAATCTACTTCAATATTTATTGAATCTCCTTCAGAATATGCTCGATTAACAAGTGCCTACGTTTTTTCCAATCATCGAAACATTTTTTATTGGCGCTTTCAGCTTCTTCTTCGAATTTTACTCTTATGACGTCTGTGCGATCGAATCTGGTTTCTCGGAGCGGCAATTTCAGTCTGGAGAAAATAGAAAAGTCACACGGAGCTAGTTCAGGCGAATGAGGCGGCTGCTCGATGGTATTTATCGAGTGTTTGGTCTTGAAGTCGTTACCGTGGCTCGATTAGATGGTCCGTTATCGTCATGCAAAATCCACGATTTGTTTTGCCACAAATCCGGCCGTTTTCAGTAAATATTTTCACGTAAACGTCTCAAAACGGTTGAATATAAGTTATTATTGACCGCATGACTTTTCGGAACGAATTTATGATGAACCACACTACGAATATCGAAGGGAACAATCGGCATCGTCTTGATTTTCGAACGAATTTGGCGAGTTTTTTTCGGTTTCGGCTCCTTTTTTCTCACCCATTCCGATGATTTTTGGCTCGTTAGTTGTCGTATTCATTAACCCATGTCTCGTCATCAGTTGTGTTCAATTCGATTAACGTGGGTTCATAATTCGCACAACATTCAGAATGTCTAGAGAGGGCGATGAAACTACCGAACATATTCTTTGCTGTTGCAAAGTTGACTGTTTGTCAAAGACATATACACTTCCGTAGCGACAAACTAGAGCCGCACGAAGTAAAAGCGAAGGCTCCCAGGGAGATTCCTAATTTTGTAAGGGATTTAGACCTACAGAGAAATTAAAAAGAAGGGTTACGAAAAGAAGACCAATTTTGTCGCAGTTCGGAAAGTCTTGTAAAGCCAATCGACCCCCACGAATGTAATGTAATGAAATGTAATGTAAGCAAACTGATTGAGGCGCTCATATGGCATAGTCATTAAGGACAGTCCTTCTAACATATAGAAATTTAAAATGCTTAAAAATACCCAACGCGGGCAATTTAAATGAGAGTTTCCGGATAATTTTTGTCACAGTGCAACATTGAAATTGAATCTACTTTTATTATTGTTGATTAAACATTGTTTTTTGATGAAAGAATATCGTTGAAGCCAAAGCATGGCTTGGTAAACATTATTCCAACTCTGCGCCAGGAAAAACAACGGTGGAAAAGTGGTTGTCAAAGTTTAAACGAGGTGATATGAGCATCGAAGACGATGAACGTTCTACAGAGACTATCATCGATGGAAACATTAAAAAAGTACACAAAACTGTTCTGAATGAAATTGATCGAGATAGCTGAGACAATGAAGATATGAGAATGTTTGGGCATGCGAAAGCTATGTACCAAATTGATGCCGTGTTATTGACCCTTGACATAAACAAGAACGAGTCGATGATTCTGATCACTGTAATATATTCATCGATCACCTTAAAAAGGGCCAGACGATAAACAGCGACTATTACAATGATTTTGTGGATCAATTGAAGGACCAATTCATGAAGAAACGGCCCCATTTAAAAAAAATTAAGAAATGTTGTTTCATCAAGACAATTCATGCCTAAATCAAAACAATGGCAAAATTAAACGAATTGGGCCTGAAATTACTTCCCCGTCCACCTAATTCACCAGATATTGCCCCCAGCAACTTTTTTCTTTATTCAGACTTGAATAGAATGCTAACTTGAATTTCATCAAATAAATGTGTTTTACCATATTAGCTTATGAACTTTTCAGCCGAGGTAGTGCGTAAAAAGTTGAAAAGATGCTTCCTACTCCGGCATTAAAGGGTCCATGTCGTACGGGCACTGAATCATAGATATTCTTGGTTGATCAACCTTGGAAATAGCTCTGCTAGTTGATAATTTACGAGTTGATGAATAATTCTCCTCGATAAAGTTTGCAAGCGAAGAGTGCCTGATGGAACTGATTATGCAAATCAGAGCTTAACTAGCATTAGCAATTTCAACGAACTGATGTTCGAAAGAGCGAAAACATTTACATCGAACTTTTAAATAGGCTTAGAAATTATTTTCTCTCACGAATAAGAAATGATTTTGAATGCCTCTTTTGTAGACGAAAAAACAGGATCTTTAGATTGTTTTTCTCCAGCTGGAGCCTGCTCTGTCGACGAAGGAAGAAAGTAAACACCATTCACCACAATTCCCGAGGGATTCGATAAAGGATTATTGTTCTATTAAATTCATTCGCGAGTTTCAACAGAACATAAACTACTTACTATATCAAGACATAAACTCAACAAGGAATCTCTCTATTCGTCTTCGTTATAATTTTCAGTAGGTACGAGTATCTATTAAAAGCCGCTAAAACTCCGTATATAGCTGTAGATCGCACAAACTCCGAAAGTTTATTATATCGTACGCTTTGAAGTCGAATTTCAGCCATTTACGAGGATTAAATTAAATTTCTATGAATGTTTCCTTCTGAATAAATCAGAATAATATATGAGTTGTGAAAGATGACTAGCTGAATTTTCAATTTCGCTAATAATTTCGCGAGACGTTTCTTATTGAAAATTTAATATGTTAGAAAATATTTGAATTTCATTCATTAAACCTCGCTTTTTACCTTTAGTATCACTAACTCCTTATTTGGTGTGAGCCCCAAGAGGTTATATACAGTTAGAAAGCCGAGAAAGCGAATTTTTCAGAATTTATTCTGAGAAAACTTAAATTTATTGATCCAAAAGTTTGTTATACATATTATGGTATATTTTAACTATCTTGATCTCCGGGAGCTTCTCTCAGAAAAGACGTTTTGCGGTGACCACTATATTACTTAACTAGATCCTCTGAAATTGAAAAACCAAACATTTCGTTAAGGTGAAGTTAAATCTAATAATTATTCGAAGGAATAAACAAAATAAAATTTTGAATTTGAATTTTGACCAAAATTTCGGCATTAAATAGTTTATGAAAGAAAATATTTATTTGTGAGTAAACATCTTCGATTAGTTACTGATGAATATATTAAAGAAGCTCGTGTTAAAATTTAAGACTAATCGGTTGTGCCGTTTTCGAGTTATGTTGGTCACCGACCTTGAAAACACCATTTTCTGGAAAACGCACTTTACATGGGATAAATTTTTTGTTTAACTTACATGGAGTCGTCTATTCCAGGACCATATAATACCCTCCGCCCATTCGGCGGCTTCTAATACTCGAGATGATGTCTTCGGGCCATTCTTCCATCTCGGGTGCTCTCATGTGCTCTCAAATCGGAAATGTTCACGAGCTGCTCATCTTCTTCCTATTGCCTTCATATAATACAATAGTGATATCATTCCTTCATTAAATATGCCGGTAGCTACGTATGCAGTGATTTCCACAGTTTTCGAATCGAATTGTAGCTCTCGTTGTTGTTTCGGTAAAACCACCTACACATCTTTCTAATAAATTTTCCCAGCTGAGATCTGTAAAACTCGCACGTATAGCCTCAGCAACATCTTCTGGCAGCTACAGTCCTCTGTCAGCTGCACCATAAGTCTGGTCCATCCGTGCACTTGTGCTTAGATTTTTGTCAGTTGAACAATAATAATGATAATATGTGGCCCGACTTACGTATGCTGAGAGATTTTCTCATTTCTCTGGGAAACTTCATTTTCACGAAAAAATTCAGAAAAAATATGATCGAACTCACAACTTTACTGCTTGGTTTATCTGCTTATACTGACTACCACTCTCTTGAACATTTTCCAATTTGGGAACAAAAAAATTCAAATTTACATTTCTAGTATGAAAAAACACTAGCACAGTGTTGCTTTACGCATCTAAATACATTACACGGGAGCTTTTACAATAGGCAGGTGCATAAACGCCTTTTCAAATTTACGTGTAACTTCGAAAATATTCACCGGAACGATATGAAATTTTCTGTGTGTATTCTTAAATATATGTACATTAAGAAAATTCTAACTGTATATAACCCCTTATTGTCCCTCGGACAATCGTTATCGATCCGAAACTAATCATGTAGTTAATTTGAAATTAACATATGTATTATCATGATTACGCTATTCTACAACCTCCATATTCTTGTAGTTTACCTCACCAAAAATACATATTTTTACATCTAGAATTTTTGGTGATTAAAATTACATTCCGAAAGATTTCAATTAAATTTTGTCTTTTAACACCATGTCAGAAAACAATACAGAATAAGTTCAAAAACAAAGACAAATCTTTATCGGAAATACAGGATGTTACAGAATAGTATGTCACAACTTGAGGGGGTAAATCCACGTTTTTTGTAAAAAAAAAAAGTTCATATAAATATAGGTCCTCAAATGCTTCGTTACGGAGCTACAGGGTGTTGAAATTTTCGGAAAAATTGTTTTTTTCTTCAAAACTCCTGCAGTTTTTGGGTTTTTCAGTCCACATTTGGAATGCAACCTATTTTATTTTTTTATTTTAACTAGAATCTACAAGGTGTTTTCTTTTCGTGAGCCATGTCTTATTTCGGCCCTTCAAACTTTTTTGTAGTACGCCACTGAACAGCGTTCATTCAATTTTCGTTATCTCCGTTCAATTTGAAAACTTTTTTGACATGTGTAATTTTTTCGTATCTCCCACCGTTCTCGAGCAAAAAATTATCAAACCATTGTATGCATTCGCTGAATTGAAAGCAATCCTAATCAAAAAAATGACTAGTAGGCTTTGATTTTTTTCATTCATTTATTTATTTCGACAGTTTGCTAAAGTTGAACCAGTGTCTGCTCGAATTGTTTATTAAATTGATGATTAGTTTTAAGACTTGGAATGCAAGCTATTTTTTACAGCCTCCATCATTCCACGTCGTAGATTTCAACTGAAACTCGCAAGGTGTTTTCTTTTCCAAAGCCATGTCGCCTTTTGCCCTTTCAAATTTGTTTGCAGTACGCCACTGATCAGTGTACAATCAGTTTTTATAATCTTCGTTCAATTTAGAAACTTTTGAGACATGTAATTTTGTCGTATCTCCAACTATTTTAGAGTGAAAAATTATTGAATTTGAATTGTATTTTATTCGCTAAATGAAACAAAAATAATAGAAATTCTCGATAGGTATGCCAATATTGCTTTTATTCTGATAGCTCGTCTTCTGAGACTCAACTTATTACTTATTCAATATCAAACTAAGAAAGAGAACCATTGAAAGCTAAATAAATTGCTGAAAGTGTCCTCAACCTGCAAGAATACAGTCCTTCTTCGTATACTATCACGCACTCTTTGAAATATTCCTGGGGTGTTTCTTATGGTGTCACAAGAGGTTATTATTCGATTTCTCAATTCTTCTACAGTGTTTACTGGAGAGGTAGAAACTAAACTTTTGAGATATCCCCATAAGAAAAAGTCTAAACAATTTAGATCTGGGGACCTAGGAGGCCATGGTTCTGGCCCACCCCGACCTATCCATCGGTTGTTGAGTGTATTATTCAAGAGTTTCCTAACTTCTCCACTAAAATGTGCGGGTGCCTCATTATGCATGAACCACATTATGCTTCTCACCATAAGTGGCACATCCTCGAGAAATAAAGGTAACTCCTCCTCAAGAAATTGCCAATAAGCGGGACCGTTTAGTCTGTTGCGCAAAAAAACTAGCCCAATCAAATAATTTCCAATTATTGCAACCCAGACATTCAGTGAGAATTGTTCTTGATGATGAGATTCTTCAATCAAATGGGAGTTTTCCTCAGCCCAATAACGATTGTGAAAATTTGTGAGGCAGTTCTCGAAAAGTTAGCTTCGTCTATGAACATTATTTCATTATCAAAATGAGCATTTTCTCTAATTTTATCTAAGAACCTTCGGTAGAAATTCAGAAGTGCTTTCAATTCGGCGAATCCATACAATCGTTTAATAATTTTTTGCTCGAGAACGGTCGGAGATACGAAAAAATTACACATGTCAAAAAAGTTTCTAAATTGAACGAAGATAACGAAAATTGAATTGAATATACGCTGATCAGTGGTGTACTGCAGAAAAGTTTGGAGGGGCAAAAGAAGACATGGCTCCGGAAAAGAAAACACTTGTGATTCTAGTTAAAATTTAGGACGTGTACTGATGAAGGCTGCAAAAAATAGCATGTATTCCAAGTTTGGGCTGAGTATCTCAAAAATTGCAGAAGTGCTGAAGGAAAAAATACAAATTTTTTTCCGGAAATTTCAACACACTGTAGCTCCGTAACGATGCTTTTGCGGACCTATGTTGATATGAACTTTCTCTCTTAAAATTGCACGTAGATTTCCCCCCTACAATTATGACATTCTATTATGTAACATGTTATTATTATTGTATCAATGGAATTAATAGTTAACTTAGTATTCGAATGAAAGTAGAATTACAAATAAACTTGAAAACCTATGTTGTTTATTTTTAAATTTGAATGATAGTTAAAATAAGACCGAAAGAAAACACAGTATGTCAAATAAACAAACATTGAAAACAAACTGAAACTTCGAAGTTCGCCCTGAAGTGTGAGCTCTGATATATTAAAAGATAAGGGTGAACCATACAGGGTGTCCGCACTAAAGGGCCCTTCAGAGGAATCTGGGGAAAAGGTTTATCGATCAATTTCAAATTTTGGGATCAGAATGAATTGATACCCATATACAATTTGCAAATTGTTTTCAGAGACTCCAGATACATTTATTGAGCTAATTAGCGTGCGAAAAAAACCTTAAAACAGTTCCTGTCGCGCCAGTACATCTCAATTATTGTATTTACGCTTCATTCTTCTTTCTGATTAGTAGTACGATAGCAGTAACCTATAAAATAAAAGTGATAATCAGCAGAAAGGTGTGGTTGAATGTTTTTTTTTATTAACTTTTGGGGGGAGACGATGCTTATCATCCCACCGGTGTTGGCGCTCAAGATAATTTAATATGTCTGTTCACTCACTTCTTGCAGAGAGCCAAATTATGAGTTATCGTAAAGATGTTCAGTGGAAGCATGTTTGGAGCCGTGGAGTATTCCTGCTTTAACCTGAAAAGATTCACTCGTTACACCATCAACTACTATCCGAATCGATCCACTGAAGAGAAAGCTGCTAATCCAACCACGAATTTTTTCGGAAAATCCAAATCCGATTAGTTTATTCATCAAGGTTGCGTGCCAAATCCAGTCGAAGGCCTTTGAGAGGTCAAGAGCAACGGCTCTTGATTCGTCATGCTTTTCGATTGGTGATGTCCACAATGTAGACTATGCAAGGAGGTCACCAGTTCATCGTTGTTTACGGAAAACGTATTATTGATCACTGATGATACTCTGTAACCCAAAATATTGTATGAGCTCATCGTTTATCACTCTTTTCATGACTTTCGACATAATGGCAACAATGCGATTGGACGATAATTTTGGGACAGGTATTTCTTCCCTTTCTTTGAAATCGGTTAAGAATAAAAGAAATAACAGAGACCCTAAAACGGAGCCCTGCGGGACACCACACTTTATGTCGAGCAAAGAAGATTTACCTCCATGAATCTCAACAAGCTGCATCCGATTAGATTATTTTATTAAGTCATGTATTGCTCCTCTAAATCCTAGAGAATACATTTTATTCAGCAATTTAGTGCACCACCCAGTCGAAAGCTTTAGTGAGATCCATGAAGACCGCAAAACATTTTTTATTTTCATTCAAGCATTCAAGGAGGAAATTGACGAAACTCATAATGGCTGATTGAGTCGACTTACCCCTTCGAAAGTCGTGTTGACAGGTTGTTAAGATATTATGATCATTGAGGAAAGTTACCAAATATTACCCTTTCCAATACTTTAGACAAAACAGGGAGCTCTGAGATTGGTCTGTAGTTCCAAGATAAGGTTGAGTCTCTTTTTGAAGAGCATAGCTACGCGAGCAACCTTCAGGATATTGGGAAAAACGCCACTCTTTACAGCCCTGCTAATTAGTTTAGTGAGTATTGGTATCAGGAATATAGATGCTTTTTTTTAAAGAGGTTAACTGGGATTCCATCAGCTCCATAAGAATTTAAATCATGATGATTTCACAAATCATCTCCGATATCAACCTTGTCGAGACTCTCAGCTGCCATGCCAACCAAATATTCATTGAAGTGATTCGACACTACTGCTAGGTCACTCACCAATTTCTCAGAATATTGTGCAAAGTAACTCTGGATTTCGAGTTCTAGTTCACATTATCATTAATAATCCACCACGCTACCTTCGGCTTGTTATAAGCACCAAGATACCTACTGATATTGTGAAGTTTTTTGGCAGCTTGGAGAGTTGACTCGTAAAAAAACTAAGCTCATGATAATCAGCAAGAATCCCGATGTATATGGGCAAATAATAATAAAGAGTGTCCTGTTACACATGTCTGGTTACCAGAATTACCAAACAGTGAGATCACTCCTGAGAAATAAGATGTCGCATAGAGAAAGCGAGGGCAAAGTTTATCAGAATGCTACACTATTCAAGAGCCAAAATCTACATATAAAAACAAAAATGAAATTTCTTAGGTGTTATGTATTTTCAATACATTTGTACGACGCGGAATCATGGACGCTAGTCCAAGCATCTATAAAAAGGATAAAAGCCTTTGAGATGTGGTTACACTGTCGCATGCTTAGAATTTCTTGGGTCAACCAAATAGAGTCCCGGAAAAATCCATGAAGATGTTGAGGTGATTACTCCATGAAGCGAAAGAAATTAGAATATCTCGGACGTATAATGAAAAACTGTAATAGATATGGATTACTGAGAGAACTAGGCAGGCGGAAAATTTCATAGCTTAAAAACCTTAGAACTTGGTTTTGTCTTTCTACAACTGGCTTTTTCAGGGCACCTGTTATTGAAGTCCAAATTTCCTTCTGATCGCCAACATCCAGAACGGATAGGCACATTCAGAAGAAGAATTTGAGTGGTGGAGCCATTTCATGTTGTGGACGTTGAAGTCTCCCATTTTGATCACCTAAGCTGAAGTATGCTGTATTTGGATCGTGTCAATCTTGTCGCCTAGGTACCAAAACAATCTAGGGTAGTTGTTATTGTTCGGAAATCGATACAGACAACAGAGGAACATGGTTTTGTTGTATAAACAGATTTTGAACGATACCAGGTCGAAAACGTCATCCTCCAACGTATACTCTCTTTGGCAAAAACACTAAGCCCCCCTTAAAATGCAGCCTTGAGTGCAACTCATAACCTTTGAAACAAAGATTAGGTGGTGTCTGTTGTTGTCATCATTTGAGTTACCGTTAGAGCTAGGACATGAGGTTACGTGTTTTGTAAGTACTGATTTACTGCACTCACATTCATGTTAGTGTGTCCTAGTGCTCTTATGTTGCTAAACTCAATAACGAATTGGCTTCTCTCATCAAATTTTAGAGGACTTCATGCGTCCGCCAGAGGGTCGTTGTTAGTTCTATTATCATCATGCGCTGTTGGAGATCCGACTGGGGAACGAGTTTACCTACGGATAATTTTGTCCCAAGAGAAATCACCATATTTTGTCTATGTAGGTGATAAATATCCTTTCATACTATTGAAGGTGAATTGTACTTAACAAGGAAAACTATACACAGGACTAAGGAAATAATTACATAATGCACAACCTTCTATACTTCCCCCTTCATGATCTTACCTAAGGTCGCAGTATGTGTTTATTTAAGATGTAGTTCTACATAATAGGTTCTTGCTTGTTAATTTGAAAAATTATTCATTTCATTCGAAATGCTCTGAATAATTAAGCTCAATAACATAATTTTCTTTGTCTTCGACTGAGAGGGTCCTAATAACCGATCTCTCACGCATGGTTATAGTATATTTAACACATCTGATGCCACGTTTTTTTCGAAAAATATTCCCAACTTTTTCTATATAGAAAGTATTACTGGAAATTGAATATTTATAACAGTAACCAGTTGTAATATTCAAATGTCAATATGCAAAGTCATTCTCAGGACGAGAAAAAATTCCACGTGAACCGCACGAAAAACGTCATAAACGTGGCAGTACAGGCTGGAATGGTTTTTCAATCTTCTTGTCCACATTCTGCAACATAAATTAAGAATTAAATTGTCAGCATGAGGTAGGGCCGCAAAATGCATTAATATGTAATTCCTTGCGTGCATCTAACGGTATTTGGGTTGGTGTGTACTAGGATAACACGTAAAGTAGTAATTATTTAGAGTAACACTAAAAGTTTTTCCACAGTAAAACTTGCCATTTTGTTCCCATTAACTGATAGTCGTAACATTTTAATACCACGTATTTACTTATGAATGCAACTGTAACGTAATTTTCCTTTTCACAGCTCCCGACAGTAACAATGGCCCTTGTGAGTATTTTTCAGATCATCAAAGAAACTATTTTCAGAAGAACGCTGGTTAATAATTGGTTTTTAATTTTCTTCTATTGTATTTCATCCATCCCTCCACTGTAAAAGGATACAAGCTCAATTGTTCGAAATATACATTTATACAGAAAATTCTTCAAAATGTTCGCCTACGTTGGTGCGAGGTGGTTGTTATTATAGAATGTAACTTATATACAGGGTAGGGAGTTTTTGGAACGAGTAGTACACGTAACGGTGTGTGAGTAGAGGGGAACGGCTGAGGTCCTTCGACTCAGGAGGAGTTACCATTTAGTTCACAATGGTTATCTGGACAAGAAAGCACTGTGCGTTTGCAGTTAAAGAGTATTAAAAATCGGAAGAGTCTGTCATTATCGTGCAGTGGCGCTTTCGCCAGCGCTTCAACATTTGTCGTAACGCTTCTATTCCGAAAGACGACACAAGTATCCGATAGGTACAGAATTTCCGGACGACTGTATCAGTAATAAATTCAATACCACAAGGTCGTCCCTGAAGTGCAAGAACACCAGCTTCCAAGTGAGACAAGCTGTAATTCGAATACCAGAGCGCTCCATCCGAAAACGAGCTGTAGAACTCCAAATGAGAAGTCGACCTGTTCGCAGACTTTCACAACAAGACCTTCGCTTTCACCCCTATAAGCTTATGGTTGTCCAGGAAAAGGAGATTTTGCACAACGCCAGCAGTTCGCCGAGAACATGCAAATGATTATCGCTGACGAAAATGAACTAGAGATAATGATGAGTGATGATGCTTATTTTCATTTGAGCAGTTTGATTAATAAACAGAACTGCCTATATTGGGCACCAGCAAACCACCGCGAACTGCAGCGATCCCCACTTCACATTGTGAGAAAGTCTTGGGTTAGATTAGATTTTACGTAATCGAAAATACTCTACGTTGAAGAACAACTGAGTTTATCTCATTTCAAAAACGCCCTTCCATTACGCCCCACCCTTTATGATCTCATTTTGACGGAATTAGGATTATTATTATTATTTATCATAAGATGTTCGCTTTGTGGGCATACATTCTGTCAAAAAAGTACCGGAATTTGATTATTGAAAAGATCTGTTTCGAGCGATATTCGAAATTTTTGTTGTTGCTAAGTTTACACAACTATTTTCTATACTGACGCGGAGTTTGAACGCGATCTGTCCATTAGTTTTTCACAGTGCTCGATTTTGTCGGTTCTCACAAGTGCGTTTCGCAATTTTCACAATGGATGAAACTATGGAACATTTCTCGCAAATTTTGTATTGCAAATGGAATTTCGTATGCCGAATCGCTGAAAATGTTACAGAAGGCTCACGGTAAATCGACTTTATCAAAAGCACGTGCATTTGAGTGTTAGAGTGCATTCAATATCAGGCTTCGCTCTGGTCGCCATTATTATCTACAACTGAAGTTAACATCAATAAAGTGAAGGAATTGTAATTAAAAATCTTCATTCAAGTTTGAGTTAGATAGGCAATGAACTTTCTGTGCCAAACAATTGTTTGAGCATGAAACGCGTTACTGCTCAACCAGTTCAAAATGACCTGAATTCTCTTCAAAAATTGAATCGCTTGAAGGTCGCTGAAGACGTGCTACAACGAGTCAAATCTAACCCCACATTCATAAAACGCATTGTTACTTGTGACGAGATATGGGTTAAACAACAAACTTCGGAATAGTATCTTCCAACCCACTCGGAATTCTTGGCAGAAGATCAGGTGGTATATTGAGAATATACCTGAGCGTTAGACGGCGTTTGAGAAAACAAATTCGTCGAAAAAAGCCAGATTTGTGAAAAGAAAACTCATACAAACAATATAAAATAGTTAGGAACAACAGAACAAATATAGATCTCAATAATGGAATACAGGGAAGGATTCACACGACCTTTATGGAGGACAGAAGAAAATATGGGTAGTGCTAAGAAGGAGAAAAATCCCCATCAATGAAGAAATGAAAATAAATACCATCACACCAGAACAATGAGAAAACTATATACAAAACCTATACCGCAAAAAGCTGGAACCAACGCCGAGTATTTAGAAAATGACCTGCCAGTTCTGTTTATTAACCAAACCGCTCAAATGAAAATAAGCTACATCGCTTATCATTATCACTGGTTCATTTCCATCAGCGATAATCATTTACATTCTCTCTGTAAACTGTAGGCGTTGTGCGAAATCTCCTTCATGAACCATGAGCTTCTAGGGGTGAAAAACAGTTCGACTACTCATTTATAGCGCTGTGGCTCGTTTTCGGACGCATCGCTCTGGGCTTTGAATTACAGCTTGTCTCACTCACTCACGACCTTGAGGTTTCGTTTTCATTGCTGATGCAGTCCTTCTGAAATTCTGTATCCATCGGATGATTGGGTCACGTTTCGGAAATGAATGTTGAAGCGCTGGCGAAAGCACCACTGAACGACAATGACTGACTCTCCCGATTTCAAATACTCTTCAAATGCGAACGCACTATACTCCCTGGTAAAGATAACCATTGTGAACTAAATGATAACTCCTACTCAGTCAAATGATCTCAGCGGCTCCCCTCTACTCACTCACCGTTACGTGTACTACCCGTTCCAAAAACGCCTTTCCATTTCCCATTCTGTACATATCGGAATTCGATGCATTAGTTAAATGATGTATAGTTAGAAACCTCCTATTCAAAATGGAAACATGAAATATGTTTCTATGTGAAAGTGGTTAAGAAATTGAATATATAACTCGACGAGCCCGATTATTGAAAAAAATGTCAATTCGATTATCTAAACAATAGTTTATCCATCATACAAACTTTCAGATGGGTTTATTGATACAAGCAAAAGCCATATTGTTGAATATTCGCTTCAATGGGAGGGTTTGAACCACGCAATACTATATTTGAAACAAAGTGAAATATTGAATTAATTGTTCAGTGTTGACCAACTGATTACAGCCTCGTTTTCCTGAAAATATTTACTATGAATAATGTATGCATAAATTGATGTTTATAATCAATATGCGGTATATTGGTCCACGCATGAATGCAGCATGATGCTTAGATAATAACACACAGCTTTGCATGTTCAACATTACTAATCCTTCATCATTATAAATACTAAACTAACCATTAGCATCCGATAACGCATGTATTGTGACTGTAATAGAATCAGGTGCACACTTGATGTAGTTGAACGCTACCCTGCGATTATTGTTGATTAAACTGATGGTTTAATTTGAATTTTAAACTGTCCGTGGTCGAGGTTAAGATAAGCTTTTGGTTCTCAGGTGAATTATTGAATCATTCTGAATGGAACACTAGAAGACTTGAATATCCAATTGGTTCAACCACTATAATAATTCGCGACTTCCGTGGGACTGTGTTTTCAACAAAATTTATCTACTTGATATCGTTAACCTTTTGTAAACCACGTGGATAAAATTCGTTCGTTCGTCCTACACTATGTGGAATTTCGGGTATACCAATATTATCTGTTAAAAGGTAGTATTTTATTGAAGTTTATTTACATGTATTATTATTATTACTGGGGGATACAAATAAAGTCAATTTGCTAAATATAATAAATACTTTTAATATCTTAAAGCATTGTAACAAAAATAGTACTTTTATTACTAACTAAAAGGAGACAATCTTCTTTGGCTCAGCCTCATAAAAGAACTTTATCTACCATCTTCTAATTGTCCTTTATTTCAAGGCCTAATGGGATAGGAGACAAAAATAAAATTAAAATAACTAAACATAATTAATCTTAGGGTACCAAGTGGTTCAAATGTGAACAGTTTCTACAAAATAAATGAACGAACATCTTGTTACACGTCTTGGAATTTTGTTTGGCTGTTCCACACTCAGTTCGCGAAGTAGAACATGTATGTTAAGATCTTTGCGGTTTCTCAGGTTCTCTTCAATCAAAGTCATTCCTAAATCACGAAGAAACTTTCTCCTATTGTTAGTTTTTTTGCTTCAATATCATTATTGAACCTATGGGAAAGCATAGCGTTGATTTCTGCGTGATTGGGCATAGAGGAAAACGAAGTAACACCAACGTTTGGAGTTGCCAGAAACATCGTATATTATGTCGAGCTTATCTACCACATCTACTCCACTTTTGGTGTGATTCTAGAAAGTTATGATGGATGGTTTCTGCTTTATCCCAGTTTCATTGTATGCTCGGTGGCATAGGGGATATGATGCGCGTCTCCTGCGCTGAGTTACCTGGGTTCAATCCCCACAAAGTCGGTGCGATTTTTCGGATTCTGGTAATCCATCTTTCGGAGGAGATGTAAAGAAGTCGGTCCTGTCTAACAGAGGTGTGTTGGACATTAAAGATCCCTTCCCTCGACACGAGAGGGGTTAGATTAGATTCCCGGGTTAGTCAGGTGACAGAATTTCCCGCCGTGTCATTAGCCGAAAGGCAGAAATGGAGCACGTTAAAGGAAAAACAAACAGACACAAACAGTTTCATTGTCGATTCCTCTATCATGATGAAGGGATGACTTCATATACACGTTCTTTCGAGGCTTTGGAGCATAAGAAACGATGGTGACATCTTTTTGAATGCCAAACCTTGTTGAATATACCTTGAAACTGTGGAATGCTAGCTAATAGTACTAACTATTATTGATTTATGCTTCTTCGGCAAGTTTTCAGCAGCTTCGTGACTAGTGAAGAAATTATCCATAGTAATATTTCTTGACGAGCCAGAAACTTAGTTTACCATACGCTCAATTAAGTCAAATGGCCTATTGCTCAACACAAATGGACTGTTGTCTAGTTGTAAATCTCTACATGTACGGTGTGAAATGTTTTGCATCTACTATGGCATAAATTTTTATTCCATACTTTGCCGGTTTCGATGGGAAGACAAACAATTTTTCATCAAGTGTTGGGTATTCGGATGGTGTATACGCATTCTGGCAACGCTAGACAAAGATGTCAAATATTTCCCGGATTGGTGCTGAACGATCAGTCTTTATTCTGTCTTCCCTAGTCGTAGCCTCATCGAACATCATATTGTTGAGTCAGAAAGAGAATCGATCATTGGACATCGTACATAGAAATATTTCGATCCCAGTACCATCTGAAGCCCTGATCTCATTGAGGTTTTATCTCCCAGAACAGAACGGTACAAGTCATATGTACAATGAAAGTCCAAATACTGCTTTTATCTCATATTAAGATTTTTCATTATAGGGAACATTTAGCGGTTCACCGTCTGGTGGCGTCTCGAAAAATATATCTTTGCATTCGTATGTTGAATAGGATTTAGGTGTGGAGAGCAAGCTGGCCAGTCCAAAATAGCGATTCCCTCTGTTTCAAGATAATGTCGCGCGAGGTTGCTGGTATGCGGAGGAGCATCATTTTGCATGAGAAAAAATTCTTACTGTGGGCACCTCGCCAGAGTCTCACTATGGGCTCCACGTAATTTCTAGCCGTTACAATCCCAGGAAATAAAATCAAATCTGTTTTGTCTCTCAGCATAATGCCACCCCAAAACATCACACTACCCCTGGTATTTCGGAATTTGTCTTGCTGCTCGGAGTCTAGATTGTCTTCCACGACCCCTTAAAACCCGAATCCGGTGGTCATCTGATCGAACACGTCTTATCCGAAAAAAGAACATTTCGCCAATTCACAATATTCCAATTTTGGTTAATTTTTCGTTGTCTGGTTAGCTCTGGAACTCTTAAGGGCCTTCTGCTGTATAAACCCTTTGAATGAAGTCTTTGACGTATCATTTCGACTGATGCATGTCGCTTTCAGAAATTACCTTTGGAGTATGGGTTGCAACGCACTAGGTTCTTTCCTTGCAATTTGGCACGAAAAGCGGTCTTGTTCTTCAGAAATGGTCTTCCTACGACTTCTTCTAGGCCTATTTTGCAGAGATTGTTGCTCCACGTATAGGGCGTCGGTTTTTGAAATCACTCCATTTGTGGCCGCTATATCCCCCTTTGTCGCCCCTTCTTCAACGAGACCAATTATTTGACCCCTCTGCACATCGGACAATATAACATAAGGC
This sequence comes from Cryptolaemus montrouzieri, assembly GCA_013387265.2. Classification (NCBI taxonomy): domain Eukaryota; kingdom Metazoa; phylum Arthropoda; class Insecta; order Coleoptera; family Coccinellidae; genus Cryptolaemus; species Cryptolaemus montrouzieri. The sequence goes on along the minus strand of JABFTP020000103.1, from coordinate 9,678,522 downwards.
ATTTTCAATTATTATTATAGGCTTCTATAAATTTTGAAATTCACAGTTTCAAATCTTAGTGACGACTGAGTAATATATCCCGAACAGGTGGTAATAATTCAACAAAGATCCATGGTTAAAAAGAATCAATAATGTGAAATACCGAGTGATTCCATATAAATTTGGTTGTGTGTACTTACATTTTCCATATTATACTGCTAACCATTTAGACGACGTCCCGAACTACGTGGGGTTTGTGACACCCAACCTCACCTGAATCAATATTATGATGCGATTTGGCAACGTCACAGTTCCAGCTACAAGAGATTTCGTGGAATTCGATCCTCAGGTAAAAAAGATACGACAATTGTTGCTTCGCTAGAGTTTGTGAAACCCCACGTGGTTTACGGATGGTTAAACCTCATATTCCCATTCCATACAGTTGTGCTCGACATAATTACTACATATTTCATCTTAAATAAAATCCTGAATTACAAATGTGCTCTTCAACTAATGAGCTTCTGCTGTGAGATGCTAGGATCTGTCAATTTCACGGTTTTCGCGTTATAATTTCACTGACCTTAACATCAACTACGTAAATCCAGCATATCAAGTATTTGGACTATTAATCTATATTGAAGGACATTATATTCATCAAATTTAACTCTGTTATTGATCAGGTACACAAAGTTATTTATGTTAAAGCTCAAATTTTAACCCAACCTGTTCACGAAATTGCCGACGCTGGTTCTCTATGTGGGTCTGGGAACACAACATCTAATTTAATTATTTCTGTATTTCTGAGGAGAATGCGGGATATAACTTGGCTTCATCATACTCAGCTTAGAGAGTCGATATTTCACAAATATAATAAAGGGGAACGGTATTCCCTACTTCCGCTTCTTTTATACTTCCTTGAACACATTAAAATATGAATCGACCCTGACTTTGCCACTGTTGTATACATATCTGAATTTGATTTTAGAATCGTCTTTCAGCTCACGTATTTTCGGGGCTGTGGATCGTTAAAATATTCATGGGAAAGTTATATCATCCTTTTTCATGGATTTAAACAATTGATTCTAGTTATTTTTGAGTTTGTCCATTATTTTTATATAAGGCGACATTCGTGCTGAAGAATCGTGAATATTCGTGGCGTCTCATTTCATGTTTGAGAGAGAAAATTCCGTCTTTAGAGTTAGCTTGACACTGGAATCAGTTGCATTACTGGATTTGTTTTAAATCTTATTTTTTTATTCTCAACTCTTGAGAGAAGACTATCATCATGCCAAGCTATGGCTGTTCAAAATGATTTAATGTCGAGCCAGCAGTTTTCAATGAACAGAAACTTTTGTGCGGAGGTTTATTTCTAGAGTTTGGAATCTAGAGGTTCATGCCTATCAAAATAACTTCAGTGCAAACATTGATGTCAGGATCTAAAGAAAGCAGACGTAATTAGAGGGAAAAGACGTAAAGAACTCGTGCAGGTCTTCCAGCTGGCTGGGTTGTAATATCATTTCTTCTTGGAATGCTTTGAATCTTTGTTGCTTTGATGTACGAAGTTACCCGTGGAAGAAACCTTGTTGTGGTTGGAGTTGCAGAAAGCAGTTGAGACAAGTAAAAGGAAGTTATCTACATCTGAAACTCCTCCATTAACCTGAAAAGATTTACTCGTTACATCATCAACTAACACCTGAATCGATCTACTTAAGAGAAAGCTACTAATCAAACGGTGCACTTTTGAAATTGAAAATCTCTAAAATCCAAAATAATCTGTTGAGCCTCAAGTCTAACCTAGTGATTTGAAAATATTGTACGCAGAAATAGTCCTAACACTATTTGAATGTGATTAATTGTTGCGTGGTTATGAAGATTTGAAAACACAGCCTTGTGTACAAAATGCTAAAATAACACAAGATAAACTCAAAGTTTATCTTGATTAATTAATTGGCTTCACTCCAATTGTCAAATTATGCCAAGCTATGGCTGCCTAAAATGATTTAATATATGTATTCACTTGCTCCGTGAAAAGGAACAAATTGTGAGTTATCGGTAAGATGTTCGATGTAAGCTAGGTCCATAGCATACTAGCCTGGTAAACGAAAGAATTTTATAGACAGAGGTTTGTCCGGGAGTTTTCCGCAGGCGTGGTTCACATTCAGATCTGTCGCTCCTGTGTTTTGTATGAAAGCATCAGCTACGATGGCGGAACTACTGGTTAGTCCTGAAAAGGAAACTGAGTTTAGCAGAAGCAGAATTGGTAATGGCTGACACATGGTCGAGCCAGCAGTTTTCAGTGAACCGAAACTTTTGTGCGGATGTTTATTTCTAGAGTTTGGAATCTAGAGGTTCATGCCTATCAAAATAACTTCAGTGCAAACATTGATGTTTGGATATAAAAAAAGCAGACGTCATTAAAGGGAAAAGACGTAAAGAACTCGCGCAGGTCTTCCAGCTGGCTGGGTTGTAATATCATTTCTTCTTGGAATGCTTTGAATCTTTTTTGCTTCGATGTACGAAGTTACCTGTGGAAGAAACCTGGTTGTGGTTGGAGTTGCAGAAAGCAGTTGAGACTAGTAAAAGGAAGTTATCTACATCTGAAACTCCTCCATTAACCTGAAAAGATTTACTCGTTACATCATCAACTGACACCTGAATCGATCTACTTAAGAGAAAGCTACTAATCAAACCGTGCACTTTTGAAATTGAAAATCTCTAAAATCCAAAATAATCTGTTGAGCCTCAAGTCTAACCTAGTGATTTGAAAATATTGTACGCAGAAATAGTCCTAACACTATTTGAATGTGATTAATTGTTGCGTGGTTATGAAGATTTGAAAACACAGCCTTGTGTACAAAATGCTAAAATAACACAAGATAAACTCAAAGTTTATCTTGATTAATTAATTGGCTTCACTCCAAATGTCAAATTACGCCAAGCTATGGCTGCCTAAAATGATTTAATGTATGTATTCACTTGCTCCGTGAAAAGGAACAAATTGTGAGTTATCGGTAAGATGTTCGATGTAAGCTAGGTCCATAGCATACTAGCCTGGTAAACGAAAGAATTTTATAGACAGAGGTCCGTCCGGGAGTTTTCCGCAGGCGTGGTTCACATTCAGATCTGTCGCTCCTGTGTTTTGTATGAAAGCATCAGCTACGAAGGCGGATCTACTGGTTAGTCCTGAAAAGGAAACTGAGTTTAGCAGAAGCAGAATTGGCAAAGGCTGACACATGGTCGAGCCAGCAGTTTTCAATGAACAGAAACTTTTGTGCGGAGGTTTATTTCTAGAGTTTGGAATCTAGAGGTTCACGCCTATCAAAATAACTTCAGTGCAAACATTGATGTCAGGATCTAAAGAAAGCAGACGTAATTAGAGGGAAAAGACGTAAAGAACTCGCGCAGGTCTTCCAGCTGGCTGGGTTGTAATATCATTTCTACTTGGAATGCTTTGAATCTTTGTTGCTTCGATGTACGAAGTTACCTGTGGAAGAAACCTGGTTGTGGTTGGAGTTGCAGAAAGCAGTTGAGACCAGTAAAAGGAAGTTATCTTCATCTGAAACTCCTCCATTAACCTGAAAAGATTTACTCGTTACATCATCAACTAACACCTGAATCGATCTACTTAAGAGAAAGCTACTAATCAAACGGTGCACTTTTGAAATTGAAAATCTCTAAAATCCAAAATAATCTGTTGAGCCTCAAGTCTAACCTAGTGATTTGAAAATATTGTACGCAGAAATAGTCCTAACACTATTTGAATGTGATTAATTGTTGCGTGGTTATGAAGATTTGAAAACACAGCCTTGTGTACAAAATGCTAAAATAACACAAGATAAACTCAAAGTTTATCTTGATTAATTAATTGGCTTCACTCCAAATGTCAAATTATGCCAAGCTTTGGCTGCCTAAAATGATTTAATATATGTATTCACTTGCTCCGTGAAAAGGAACAAATTGTGAGTTATCGGTGAGATGTTCGATGTAAGCTAGGTCCATAGCATACTAGCCTGGTAAACGAAAGAATTTTATAGACAGAGGTTTGTCCGGGAGTTTTCCGCAGGCGTGGTTCACATTCAGATCTGTCGCTCCTGTGTTTTGTATGAAAGCATCAGCTACGATGGCGGAACTACTGGTTAGTCCTGAAAAGGAAACTGAGTTTAGCAGAAGCAGAATTGGTAATGGCTGACACATGGTCGAGCCAGCAGTTTTCAGTGAACCGAAACTTTTGTGCGGATGTTTATTTCTAGAGTTTGGAATCTAGAGGTTCATGCCTATCAAAATAACTTCAGTGCAAACATTGATGTTTGGATATAAAAAAAGCAGACGTCATTAAAGGGAAAAGACGTAAAGAACTCGCGCAGGTCTTCCAGCTGGCTGGGTTGTAATATCATTTCTTCTTGGAATGCTTTGAATCTTTTTTGCTTCGATGTACGAAGTTACCTGTGGAAGAAACCTGGTTGTGGTTGGAGTTGCAGAAAGCAGTTGAGACTAGTAAAAGGAAGTTATCTACATCTGAAACTCCTCCATTAACCTGAAAAGATTTACTCGTTACATCATCAACTGACACCTGAATCGATCTACTTAAGAGAAAGCTACTAATCAAACCGTGCACTTTTGAAATTGAAAATCTCTAAAATCCAAAATAATCTGTTGAGCCTCAAGTCTAACCTAGTGATTTGAAAATATTGTACGCAGAAATAGTCCTAACACTATTTGAATGTGATTAATTGTTGCGTGGTTATGAAGATTTGAAAACACAGCCTTGTGTACAAAATGCTAAAATAACACAAGTTAAACTCAAAGTTTATCTTGATTAATTAATTGGCTTCACTCCAAATGTCAAATTACGCCAAGCTATGGCTGCTTAAAATGATTTAATGTATGTATTCACTTGCTCCGTGAAAAGGAACAAATTGTGAGTTATCGGTAAAATGTTCGATGTAAGCTAGGTCCATAGCATACTAGCCTGGTAAACGAAAGAATGTTATAGACAGAGGTCCGTCCGGGAGTTTTCCGCAGGCGTGGTTCACATTCAGATCTGTCGCTCCTGTATTTTGTAAGAAAGCATCAGCTACGATGGCGGAACTACTGGTTAGTCCTGAAAAGGAAACTGAGTTTAGCAGAAGCAGAATTCATAATGGCTGACACATGGTCGAGCCAGCAGTTTTCAGTGAACAGAAACTTTTGTGCGGATGTTTATTTCTAGAGTTTGGAATCTAGAGGTTCATGCCTATCAAAATAACTTCAGTGCAAACATTGATGTTTGGATCTAAAAAAAGCAGACGTCATTAAAGGGAAAAGACGTAAAGAACTCGCGCAGGTCTTCCAGCTGGCTGGGTTGTAATATCATTTCTTCTTGGAATGCTTTGAATCTTTTTTGCTTCGATGTACGAAGGTACCTGTGGAAGAGACCTGGTTGTGGTTGGAGGTGCAGAAAGCAGTTGAGACTAGTAAAAGGAAGTTATCTACATCTGAAACTCCTCCATTAACCTGAAAAGATTTACTCGTTACATCATCAACTAACACCTGAATCGATCTACTTAAGAGAAAGCTACCAATCAAACCGTGCACTTTTGAAATTGAAAATCTCTAAAATCCAAAATAATCTATTGAGCCTCAAGTCTAACCTAGTGATTTGAAAATATTGTACGCAGAAATAGTCCTAACACTATTTGAATGTGATTAATTGTTGCGTGGTTATGAAGATTTGAAAACACAGCCTTGTGTACAAAATGCTAAAATAACACAAGATAAACTCAAAATTTATCTTGATTAATTAATTGGCTTCACTCCAAATGTCAAATTATGCCAAGCTATGGCTGCCTAAAATGATTTAATGTATGTATTCACTTGCTCCGTGAAAAGGAACAAATTGTGAGTTATCGGTAAGATGTTCGATGTAAGCTAGGTCCATAGCATACTAGCCTGGTAAACGAAAGAATTTTATAGACAGAGGTTTGTCCGGGAGTTTTCCGCAGGCGTGGTTCACATTCAGATCTGTCGCTCCTGTGTTTTGTATGAAAGAATCAGCTACGATGGCGGAACTACTGGTTAGTCCTGAAAAGGAAACTGAGTTTAGCAGAAGCAGAATTGGTAATGGCTGACACATGGTCGAGCCAGCAGTTTTCAGTGAACACAAACTTTTGTGCGGATGTTTATTTCTAGAGTTTGGAATCTAGAGGTTCATGCCTATCAAAATAACTTCAGTGCAAACATTGATGTCAGGATCTAAAGAAAGCAGACGTAATTAGAGGAAAAGACGTAAAGAACTCGCGCAGGTCTTTCAGCTGGCTGGGTTGTAATATCATTTCTTCTTGGAATGCTTTGAATCTTTTTTGCTTCGATGTACGAAGTTACCTGTGGAAGAGACCTGGTTGTGGTTGGAGTTGCAGAAAGCAGTTGAGACTAGTAAAGGAAGTTATCTACATCTGAAACTCCTCCATTAACCTGAAAACATTTACTCGTTACATCATCAACTAACACCTGAATCGATCTACCTAAGAGAAAGCTACCAATCAAACCGTGTACTTTTGAAATTGAAAATCTCTAAAATCAAAAATAATCTGTTGAGCCTGTTTTGAATGTTAATAATTATTGCGTGGTTATGAAGATTTAAAAGCACAGCATTTTGTACCAAATGTTTAAATACCACAAGATAAGCTTAAAGTTTATAATTCAATTGGCTTTACTCCGAGTATCAAATTACCTTCACCATCTTTTTTTTAGTTCACTAGAAAATGCTTGGGATGCAAATTTGTTTGTGAATGAGAGCTTTAGTTTGATATGCTTGTGCTCTAATCAATTTTACCAATAAACTAAATTTCAATTTATTCTATAGGTGTAATATCAGTGGTGGATGAACTAGATTTCGAACAACAGGCTCAATACGAACTCGTTATAAGAGCAACCGACTCCGTATCTGGTGTATTCGCAGAAGTTCCTGTTTCCATTGTTCTCCAAGACGTTAACGATTGTCCACCTGAATTCGAACAGGAGAGTTATAACGTTTCCGTTCCGGAAACAGCTCAATTTGGACTACCAATTTTAAACGTACAGGCTCACGACAACGATACCGGAATTAACAAGAAGATAATGTATTCCATACAAAAGGATACCAACAATGCTACAGAATATTTCTATATAGATGAAAACGAAGGAACGATTTTTTTGAAGCAATCGCTTGATCATGAAGAAGCGAAATCTCATCATTTTGTGGTTGTGGCAACGGACCAGGGAAATCCTAGTTTATCGACAACTGCTCACGTCTGGCTTAGCGGTAAGATAGTTTTTTTTCTCTTATAACCATGTCTCAAAACGACTGAGCTTCCTGCTTCCTGATTGAATAACTAGTTGCATCTTCGCAACATTTCAGGCATTATCAGATAGATAATAAAAAACAAGTACTGTGTTTTAAGGAATTTTACTTAATAATTGCGATTCGTAACGCGTTTCGCTACACCGTAGCTTCTTCAGACGAATAAATATTTTTGTTGAGGTTCTTTTTTTAAGAATATTGTACAGTGTAGATTGAAGAAGTTAAATTGAACAGTAAAGAAATTGTGCCACCAACAGCAATCTATCTGCTGAACCAGTTTGGTAGTAATTTAGATAAACATGCGTTTTATCAATTTCATTACATTAGTTACATTGTCACTGTCAACAATTCATTAATTAATGATACGAACACTTTCAGTATTAGATATGAATGACAACCCACCGAAATTCGAACAAACTTCCTACACGAGCGGACTATCTATAAATGCGAAGAGAGACCAATTTGTCACCATTGTGAAAGCTAGTGATCCAGATTATGTCGATCGGGACAATCTTCATTACACTCTCATTTCCGGAAACGATCAACAGACGTTCACAATGAATCCTGATACAGGAATCATTACACTCACGAACTTGGCCAATTTCGGAAAACAACAGACGATTATACTCAACGTATCTGTATCAGATGGCGTTTACAACAACTTCGCCAGGCTCAAAATAGAGATCCTGCCAGCGAATATATATTCACCTGAATTCAAGGATGTTATTGTAGATGTGCAAGTCGCTGAGAATTTACCTGCAGGACATCTGGTTGCTGTCGCCAAAGCCAAGGATAACGATTCTGGCGCCTTTGGCACAATATCGTATTCAATTCATTCTGAACTTCTAAGTGCTAAATTTAATATCGATAAGAATAATGGAAGAATAACAACACGAAAACGATTGGATAGAGAAGAACAAAAAATATATGAGATACCCATTATGGCAACAGATGGCGGAGGAAAATCAGGATTCTTCACAGTTAGAGTTAAAGTCACTGATGAAAACGATAATGCCCCTAAATTTCTATTGAAAGAGTACAAGGCTAGCATATATTACAACCAAAGTGCTTCACTTCCTTTTATCACAGTTAAAGCTACCGATGCTGATGAAGGTCCTTCAGCAGAGATTGAATATTCCATTTACGAAGAGAAAACATCTGAAGTCATGGAACTCTTCAAGATCAACTCGAAGAGTGGTGAACTATTCTTGAATAGAATTGCACCAGCTTCAAGTAAGTAGTGTTTCACTCTGTAGTAAGTTCCAATAATTGAATATTTCATTTCAGTTGGTCAGGTGTTTCAATTTTTTATTCGTGCAAGAGATAAAGGTAAACCTGATAAACATTCTGATGTACCAGTAAATATTCTTATAATGGGAACAAATGATCGTCTTCCAATTTTTGAAAGGAATGATGCCAAATATTTCTTATCTGAAAATTCAGCTACAGGTAAGAACTTAATTAATAAATTTTGATCAGTTTCATTAACTTTAATATTTCAGGAACAATAATCACCAAACTCAAAATGGTGTCTAATGTAACTGTAACCTATAAAATACTGTCTGATAGCGAAGAGAATCCCAATTTTATGATTGATAATGAGGGACAAATATCCTTAGCCAGACCTCTCAATTTCGAAACTAAAAGTTCTCATCTAATTGGAGTTGTAGCTCTGACAGATTCAAGTCCTCCAATTTCTGCTCTAACTGAGATAGTTCTTCAAGTACTAGATGAGAATGATCATGCTCCACAGTTTGAAAGTAGCACATACATTCTGTATCTGGCAGAGAATACAGAAGAAGGAACATCCATAATGAAAGGTAAGGAGGGAAATACATCAATGAATATTTTGAGAGCTTCAAATTTTCTGATCCCTGCATAATAAAAGGTATAAATCGAATTATAGGGACTGTCATTTTACAGGAATTTGTTCTGGATATTGAAAGTAAGAAATCTGACATTTAGAAAGTGTATAGCAGGCTTATTGATTAATAATTGAATGCATTTTATAAATTGAATTTTACTGGTAATAATGCTTCTTAGTATTTATACAGCACAACCTCTCTAATTCGAATATTATGGGATCAGGGCTTGTTCGGATTACTGAAATATTCGGATTATCGAGGTAATTGAAATGAAATAGTGAAGAAAAGACAGAGCTGAAAAAAGTAAAATATTTATTGAAAAACGTGAAATATTTATTGAGAATTCAAAATTATTGTGATTCACAGAAGAACATGAAAATATAACTACATATTCTCAAGAAAGTGATACATTTCGTAGATCATTAGGTTCTGAAGAAGTCTTGGATCGTTTTCTGTTTTAACGAACGAAGATGAGAATTTGCTCTCTCAATTTATTCAATAATAGTATTTGGTGCTGAGGGGTATCATTTTCTGTGCACCTTTCCAAACATTTGTTGAAACACAAGAGAGCTTCTTTATGTTTCACTGAATTCATGGTGACATCGCCTTCTTCAAGTTCTTCTGTATCTTCGTCACTTTCCATGTTGTTGATTATTTCAGCTTCAGAGAGATAATTCTCATTATCTCCAACCCATTCTTCAATGTCTTCAGTTGTTAATTCTTGAACAGATACATTTGTTAGCACATCTGTCATCATGCGTAGATTGCGATTTTTCTCTTCTTTCTCTAGCAAAGTTTTTTCTCTCAACCGTGAAAGATTCAACAGGTTACCTGCTTCATAATCATCATCTATTTTGGGCCATAAAATCTTCCATGATTTTTGAATTAACTCTTGGGACACAGATGACCAGGCCCTTTCAAGAGAAAACACCACATGTTTGAGGTCCAATTGCTTCAGTAACTGCGAAACGTTGTTGTCTTCTTGTCCCACAAGCAATTGAGTTTATAGATTCCTGATTTACTTGATTTTTCAACACGAGATTTATTATTTTTAATATGTTTACCTAAGTTATTAGAAGTTTTGAAAGTTATATTAAGATTTTGTTTGACGAGGATTTAATATTTGTACTTGCAGAACCGCAGAATGTTAAACTGTTGAATATTTTATAGTCTTTATGAATAGGATATACTTCATTTATTGCTTTCTGATACAGTTTTTACGAATGTAAAAACTGTATCTGTAACTGTATTAAAATAATAAATCTCGTGTTGAAAAATCAAGTAAATCAGGGATCTATAAACTCAATTGCGGTTCTTGTGATAAAATTTATATCGGTAGGACCTATAGGAATTTTGGCATAAGAACATCTGAACATAAACGTAGCTTCGATAAAAATAAATCTGATTCAAATTATTCAAACCACTTAATGAAAGAAAACCATTCACTCAATAAAAACTTTGACATATTACATATAAAATCAAAAAGTTTAAAATTAGATCTCCTAGAAGCATTAGAAATGAATAGATACAAACATTCGGACAAGCTTTTGAATGAGCAGGTAGATGTGAATTATTCACCCCAACTTTACTTGTTTAATTAGTTTTATTACCTTTCATACTAACTGTACAATGGCTCGGTGTGGATTTTCCTGTTATTCATCCAACTTGTTCTACGATTTGCTTATAATACCATACTCTTCATTCTGTTTGTCATTCTTGATAAAGCTGCTGTATCAGCGAAACGTCATCGAATTTTTTCAAATAAAGTGTAGATTAAAGTTAAACCTTGTGTTTTTTATCTTATTTTTAAATGATTCTACTGCACTAACGTCCGACGACAATTTCTCTCCTGATATGGTAAGTTGTCGAATTCCGTAGTTTTTGAATTATTCCAACCATCATTGAATTGCCTTGAAATCATATCTACCTGTTATGCTGGTAAAAAAAAATCTTGCTTTCTCACATATGGGATTACCAGATAAAGGTATATGTCGAGATCGATCTTGTAAGAACCAAGGGTATAGAACATTTTCAACATTTGGATTTTCATTAGCTCTTAGCGTAGGCCGTTTCTGGACCAAAATCAGAAGGAAATATAAAATTCTCAATTGATTTTCTATTTTTCTTTATATCGCATACTGTAGATTTTCCAATTGAGTGTATTCTGGCCAAATCAGAAACACTTTTTCCATTATCTAATTCTTTCAAAATTTTTCATTTTTGCTGCAATGTAAACATTTTATGTCGACGCGACATGATTAGTACGGATATCGGGCGCTGAATGTAAGAAGAGAATCTAATCTGCACAAGTGAAGCGAGTATTCAGACAAGATATTGCAAGTTCGGACACTTTCAATCGATGAAATTATTGACGGCGTTCGGATTATAGAGGTAAAAAATAAATTGTGCGGATTATAGAGGTGGGTGATTTCAAAGTTTCGTTGTTTGGATTACTGGATGTGCGGATTAGAGTGTGTTCGGATTAGAGAGGATGTACTGTATGTATATAAAGTTCGACGTTTCACTTCATCCCCACCCTCAACAAAAAATTCAGCAATCTCAAAATACATTGGAGAATTTTTTTGTTCAAGGAACAATATTCAACCTTCCGTAGAATGTTAAAAATACTTCCCTGAAGGAGCTGGTTATTCGATCGATAATCGTCGTCAATCAGGGTCACACAGTAGTGCTATAGCTCGGTGGGATGTCATGAATAGGAGCTATAGACTGCAGTTTCGGTCTCATTTGACCTCGTCAGTATTGCATACCCCAGGTTAACGATGAGTATGAAGTGTGAATCGGAAAACCAGCTCCTTCAGGGAAGGATATACTCATGACTGAGAAAAAAATTTCAGAAACAGATCAGAAACATTTTTCTGTTCCTAAGAACTCAAATTTGCGTAAATTTCCCCAAAACTCAAAACAAATTTGATGGGCATTTATTATAAGATACCATTTTTGTAGAGTAGTATATTTCCTATAAAACTATGAGTTTTATGATATATAATAATTTTTTCATTGAGTTATAAAATTTAAAATATAAGAAAAATTCAGCTTCAAATAATCAAACTTCAACCGTTGATATCTTTCAAACAGTTAGGTTTACGAAAAAATCAAAGCAGGCTTTTTGTAAAACATTCAATTTCCAACGAAATCTATGAAACGATATACACTCCTCACAAAAATTTGTCGCATCACCCTACTTTTACGACAATACTATATAACTTTAAGGTTGGTCATTCAAGAGTCGCTTGGTAACTTTCAGAAGTGTAAAATAAGAAGATATCATTCAAAAGAGATGAGTTTATGATGGAAAATATCAACAATTTTCGAGTTAATGAAAAATTAAAAAATTCAAACATTCGCGAAGAGACCAATCAACTAGCATCGAATGGTTACTAATCATTTTCAAAATCGAGTGTTTCCTCCCCAGGCACTAATTATTGCCAGTATACGTCTCGGAAACCCCTCAAACAAATTTTGGATGTACTCTTGAGTCACTGAGTTCCAAATTTCAGGAAGCAGATTTTCTAGTTGTTGGAGTGTTCTACAAGGCATCCTACGTTGCTGAATTGGCCATCCCATGTAGTCCCAAACATGTTCTATGGGATTCAAGTCGGGACTTCTGGCTGGCCATCTTAAAATATCAATTTCGGCATTTTGCAGAAATTCTGTAACTACTCTAGCTGCATGAGGCCGAGCATTATCATGCATATAAATGGAGTTTTCGCCAATCAATGGGCCAAAAGGTACAACATGGGGTTCAAGGATATCTGCGATGTGTCTGGCCGCTGTCGTTCTTCTAGGACTAACTCAGTTTGACCATGGAAAGAAATGCCTCCCCACGCCATTACTGAGCTCCCTCCGAAGTTTTCGGTTAGCGGGATATCGCATTGCTCATACCGTTCCCCAGGTCGTTTGTATACAGGCATGCGTTTATCATTTGATACTAGACAGAACTTGGACTCGTCGGAAAAGAGAACATTTGACCATTCTGGAATACCCCACTTTGCATGTTCCCTCGCAAACTGAAGCCTTGCAACTCGATGCTCTCTGGTGAGACGCGGGCCGGTAGAAGCCACCCTTGCTCTGATATTGTCTTCTCTGAGCCTGTACCTAACAGTTTGTAATGAAATATGCACATTTCTGGAAAGTGCAAGTTCATTTTGTAGCATTCTAGCCGTACAGTGTCGAACTCTTAGTGCAGTTAAACGAAGCCAACGATATCCAATTTCCTCCCTGTCCGGCCCTTCTTTCATATTTCCCTGTTTCGTGGTACCGATTAATTGCTCTTGAAATAGTGCTTTGGTTAATATTCAACAAGTTAGCCACGTAACGTTGGCTTCGCCCCTCCTCTAGAAGTATTACAATTCTTACCACTTTATGATCACTCAAATAGCGTCCAGGACGTTCAGCAGCCGGTACAATAAATTTAGAGATTCGAAAATCAACAAGAAACATAGAAAACTTGCATTAATTCAGCGTGAAAACTGAAGAGAAATTAAATGAATACTGATAGTCAAATAAACTCATTCTTGTCTAAGACGTGTTTAAGATCATGTGGAAACAAATGTTACTACATAGATAAGATTTTTTCCTTTCATATGTCCACAAACTTATGTTGACAAAGAAACTGGGATCGAGCTGCTTAATCGATTGTGGAATTCAGAATACCAGGTCATGCAACAATTTTTGCCAAGTAGTTGAAAACGTGATATGTGATAATAAGAAAAAAGGAAAACTGTAAGGTAGAGGACCTTTCCGTTTCAATTAAGAGCTCAGGAACCTATCTTTTAGAGTACCAAGCGAAATGAAATATTCGTTTTTTTTACCCACCCTAATGTGTTAAGCACCTAAGTATTGGGAATTCGGAAAAGAGTATATGGATAAAAACTCTTTGAATATAAGAGGTAGATTGTGAGAACACAAGCATATCTTATAACTCACCAATTTCAATATCCAAGATCAGCAGTTTATAGAAACAAACTAAAATTTATGACGGAATTTAAATCAATAAAAATATCAAATCTATTACTGTGCTGAATAGTAAACTTGTTATAAACTGACCCTTCTATACTCAACTAGTTCCATTGTTAGTAAACTGGATTTCCTATAATATCTATAATTATTTCTCTCATCTTCAATTTTAAGTGTTTCTTCTTTCATGTCCATGTTTATGCTGACTTTAATTTTTTCAATCTTTCTTTTGAGGCTACAAAAACTTGTAACTTTTCCAGTGATAGCACATGACGAAGATCAAGGTAGCAACGGAGAAGTTAGATACGCTTTTGGATCAGATTCTGGTGAAATTATAAACATATTTGCCATAGATCCGCATACGGGGTGGCTTACAACAATGGTTAAACTAGACAAGGAAATAAAATCTGAATACAAATTTTACGTAACTGCAACTGATAATGGTACACCTAGACAATCAGCACGTACTACAGTTTTTATCAGGTTGAAAGACTATAACGATAGTCCTACAGTATTCAAGAAACCTTTGTACGAGACAGACATTAAAGAGAATGCTTTGCCTGGAACTGTACTATTAACTTTAGAAACTAGCGATGCCGATGTTGACCTGAAAACTCCTGTAGAATTTTATATAACTTCAGGAGATCCAAGCTCATTATTCCAAATTCGTCAAACTGGAGAGGTTTACGTAGCAAAGAAACTAGATAGAGAGACCACGCCTAGCTACGACCTGGAGGTATTAGTTACTGATGGACTATTCACTGATACCACCAAAATAACAATCACAGTCTTAGATGCAAACGGTGAGTACTTGAGTAAACCATTTTAGAGAATACTTTCATGCTTATATTATTATTTTTGCAGATAATCCACCTTATTGCTTGAAATATCGATATCGCCAAGTACTATCTGAAGGAATAATGCCTGGATCTTTTGTGCTTTCAATTTTGGCAACAGACATGGATGGCCCAGAAAATTCAAAACTGAAATATATCCTGACTGGCGAAGGTTCTGACAACTTTGTACTCGACAAAGATAATGGACATTTAAAAACAAATATCCCACTTGATCGAGAGAATAGATCCAAATACATTCTAACTGCACACGTACATGATAAAGATCACCCATCTTGGGAATGCACCTCCCAAATTGAATTGGTGATATCTGACCTTAACGATAATTTCCCTGTGTTCACAGTTCCTTATTATTCAGTTGCTCTTCCTGAAGACGTCGAAGTTGGTACGTTAGTAACCAAGGTGCATGCTACAGACGCCGATATTGGCATAAATAGGAAGATAAGATACGCTTTCATTGATTCCTTCAATAACCATTTCAAGATGGAATCTGACAGCGGAATAGTCACATTGGCGAAACCATTAGATCGGGAATTACGAGCTATGTATAATTTGACTATACAAGCTGTAGATCAAGGTTCCCCACAACTGTCTAGTGTAACCACTTTGATAGTAAATGTTCAAGATATCAATGATAACCCACCAGAATTTTCCAACAAATATTACTTTGCCACTGTACCAGAAATTGATGCTGTTGGAACTGAAGTCGTTCGTGTTCTTGCTACATCAAAAGACACAGGAGTAAATGCTGATGTTTATTACAGTATAATTGGTGGAAATGAACATAAGAAATTTTCAATACCGAATAACAAAAGTGGAGCAATTGTTATTGCTGAAATGCTGGATTATGAAAGAGCTAAAGATTATTTTCTTACAATACAAGCTGTTGATGGTGGTGAACCACCTCTAAGTAATGTAGCTACAGTTAATATAAGTATTATTGACTGTAACGATAACACACCTGTTTTCAACCAGATATCATATTCTGCTCAGATCAAGGAGGACGCACAAGTTGGGGAAGTTGTTGTTCAGGTAAGTGAAGATATACATGAAAATAACGTAGCTATATTCAAACTTTTGTGAATATGTAGAGGTACATGGCCATTCTGTCAAGAAAGTACCGGAAATTGGTCAATGAAACACAAAATATTTATTTCTCATCAAAATTTATTGTACCGTCTTTCCGAAATAATATTTATATTTATTTATTTATTTATTGATACAAGCTCAACAGGATTACTCCCAATTACAGAGCCGAACAAGTATAGACAAATTTGCTCAAACCTAAAATACAGCTTTAAAAACAACTTTCAAAAACAATAAGGACATAAAACGCATTGATAATGCAAACTCAAATAATAGAAATACACACCAAACGATCAAAACAGTTTAAGTGCGTGAACTAAGTTTTGCTAATAGGTTTCTTTTGAATGTAGCTTGAGAATGACTGATATCAATCGAAGAGGCCACCGTGTTGAAATAGTGACAGCTTCGATTGATAGGTGAGTTGAAGAAAACATCCGTAACAGACATAAAAAGTGACATTGCCTCTGCCAGCGAGCCTGGGTACCAAAAACATCAGTCTGTCAATCAGACACGAACAACAGATGGAGTTATTCAGAAGTCCATACAAAAATAAGCAGCACAAATATTTCCTTCTAATTTGAAGCTGCAACACAGAAAAACGATCGGTTAACAGAAAACCTGGCATTCCTTGGATAGGATATAGTCCATCTTGTTTGTATGCCAGGTACCTTAGGAAGGTTCTCTGGACGCTTTCCAATGCAATTTTATATTTTACATAGTATGGATCCCAGATAACACAGGCATATTCCAATCTAGACCGAACCAAAGCGAAATACAAAACCCTGAGAACAGCAGTGTTCCGGAAGCTCTTGGAATTTCTCAGAATAAAACCCAACATTTTTCTTGCTCGCAGAACAACAACACCTATATGGTCCCGGAACGACCATTTCGAGTCGAGAAGCATCCCGAGATCACGAGAACAGAAAACACGTTCAAGCCGTTAGCCCGCCAACGAATAAGGAAAGAAATGTGACGACTGTTTGCGCGTAATTGACATGTACTTGCACTTAGAGACGTTCAAAGGCTGTTTGTTTTCTAAACACCACTGATGTATCATCAGTAACTCTCCTTGAAGACTCTGACAGTGCTTAGTCGATCTTATTTCTGTGTAAATCTTGAGATCGTCCGCAAAGGCTACGCCCCCAACGATTAGCCTCTCAAGTGAGTCATTTAAATTGTGAACTGAAGCGGACCCAAAACCGACCCCTGGGGGACTCCCGAATGGGCTCCAAAATCCTGGGATCTAAATCCATTGTACATGGCATATTGCTTTCGATCACTCAAATATGAATAGAAAAACCTGAGAAGGCTCAGAGGGAACCCTATCTCCTTCATTCTTTTATTTGAGCAACGTGGTTCATGCGATCAAAGGCCTTAGAGAAATCCGTGAAGACCGTGTCAACCTGGCCACCCCGGTTCAATACCTCAGTTACATATTCCGAAAAGCATAAAAGATTCGTTACAGTTGATCTACCGATCCTAAAACCATGTTGCCGGTCCGAAATCGATTGGCTCAGCTGGAATGCTAAAGATTCATGCAATAGAAGCTCAAAAACCTTTGTAAAGGAGCAAAGCAAGCCCACAGGACGGTAGCTCGCTACATCGGTCCTATCACCGCTTTTGTAGATGGGACAGATTTTCGCGATCCTCCACTTAGACGGAAACTGGTTGTTCTTCAGGCACAGATTAAAAATTGAACATAGCAGAGCTACTATCGTCCCTATGATATCTTTTACTATAAAACAAGGTCAGCCCCAAAACTAGCTTTACATTTCATATTTTTAGTCACACGCAAAATATCTTGTTCGGTTATTGAGGGAAAAAAAATTCGACCCTCGACAATCCCTCCGAGATAACGTCATCAATATTGACATCTGAATCCACAACATCGTATACCCCACCGAAAAATATAACAAATGCAGAAACGATCTTCTGGGGGCTATCCAGTCTCTCACCTTGGTAATACATGACGCCAGGTAGTCCATCCGCTTTGCGTTTACTCCGAACAAAAGACCAAAATTTTTTAGGCTCCTTCTCAGAACTATTTTCCGAGCTATCCAAGTACTCCCTATATGCAGACCTCATCTTAGCAACTGACCTTCTCAATTCTCAGTACAAATCGAGATAGTGATCGTTCCTTGTTCTAATAAACTTTTTGTGCGTCCGATCAGCATCAATGATCTCTTTATTGTACCATGTGGGGTACCTCCTATTTTGTTTACGATAAACTGGGACTGATTTTCTGATTGCATTGTATAGTTTTTTATAAAAATCATTCACCAGAAAGTTTATACTATACTTCTTATACTTCTTGCCGCGAATTCTCTTTTATGTCTTCTATCGATTCAAAACGGGTACCTCGAAGTGCTAATTTGAGTTGGATGAAGAAAGTCGGCTGGAGTCATATCAGGTGAATACAGTGGTTGTTCGCTGGTCAGAAATGCATTCACAATGATAGTCTTGTGAGATGGTGGCTTATTTTTGCGATAGTTTCAACTAATAAGTTAGTAGTTGAAACTACCGTAACATGTCCAGAGGAAGTCAAGATAACCATCGGTGATTTGAAGCAAGGCAAAACACCTGGAAGTGATGGAATTCAGTCTGAAACCCTCAAACAAATCCGAGATGAAATATCCAACCCTTTATCATGATTAGATAACAAATGGTTCGTTACGGGCTGTTGTCCGTCTGAATTCAAAAGGGGTATCATAAAACCACTCTAGAAAAAAAGAAAAATGAATGGAATTATTTCAGAAACACAAATTGGATTCAGGCGAAATTCATCAAAGGAGGATGCGATACGACATGTGACGCAGTATATTTATGGAATGCTTGATAAAAATAAACCTTTACTGAGCATTCTCCTTGATGTGTGTCAAAGCGTTTGACAGTGTAACACATAAGAGACTACTGGACATATGGTTTCAGAGGAATAATGTTCAAATTATTGTCTAGTTACCTGTCAAACAGAAAACCACTTGTAAAAATCAGTCCTGAATTGAGTGAAGAAAAAACTGTGACGTAAGGTGTTCCGCAGGGCACAGTGTTGGGTCCACTATTATTCATAATATTCATGAATGATCTACTGAGGCTAAAGGTTCTTGATAAAATATCGAGTTTTGCTAACGATACATGTGTGTTCTATGAGCCGATACCAGGAATGAACTCAAAATGAAAACGGAAAGAGACTTTGTTGAGATTAAACATTGGTTGCAGCTCAATAAATTGACTTTGAATGCTGACAAGTCATCATATTTGCTTTTTACGTCTCACGAGCCCGGTATTTCAAAGTTGGGTCCTCTAAGGATGGGGATATTGTCATTAGGGAACCGGATGAAGGGTGTGTGAAGTATTTAGGGGTGGTTCTGGACAAGCACTCACGATGGAATCATCATTCTGCTTATATAGCGAATAAATTTAGAGAACTTCGGTATTGATTTGAATTCTTGAAAAAGCAGATGAACATAGAACACTTACGAATTTTGTATTTTGCATTGGTGCAGTCACATCTTAGTTACGGTATTTTGGTATGGGGTGGAGCCTATGATTGCCACCTAGAATGCCTCAATGTTCTACAAAAATGGATAATGAAAGTTATTTATGGTAAACCTCCCAGATATGTGAGTAAAGAAATATGCAGAGTGTCTCAGGTTTTAGATATCAGACAGCTTTTTCTGTTCAGGATCATCTCAAATGTTTTCAGAAATAAAATAAGCATTACTCTCCTCGACCATAGCCACTACACGAGATCCAGGCAAATTGCATACGTAACACCGAGGGCAAACAAAACAAGTGGACAGAAGTCAACATCATATATTGCCTCTAGAATATATTCAATAATGCCAATCAGTATAAAAAATTGAAAAAAAAACAAGAAACTCTTCAGAAAAAGGATGGAAACTTGGATTTTGAATTATAGTCGAGAAAATGTACATGATTTCATCAATAGTTGTTGAAACAACAATGAACGTGAATTTGGCAGACACCATCACCGAAGATGAAGGAAATGTTGAGTTAGAGAAAAATACTGACCGTAAAAGTATACCTGATTATGACAGATTCCCTTATTGTGGCGAACTACCCAATTATGACGAATAAATCTACCGAACCACTGATAGAATATCCTAAATGTGAGATAAGAGAGACATTAGATACCTAAATAACTGAAGTTTGCTTCGAAGTGATTTTTATTTTTTATGGGCAAACAGCTAAGACATTTCAATGTACAAGCCTCTGCTTCATCAAGTTTATTTGTATGAAATTTATATTTTTTCTATTTGTTTTCATTATGGGGTCTATAAACAAATAAACTTATGTTTATTAAATAAGAGCTATTCTGCCTCAATGATAGACCAACTTGTGTCTGAAAAGTTTGCTAAAAGCCTATAACAGTATTTATCCTGAAAATAGTTCTGAGAGCCACACACATCAATATTCCTCATTAACATATTTCTGCCCATTTTCTAAAAAATCGCAATAACATCCAAATCCCCAAAGTAAAATTATCCCACAAATCCCCAACCAAACTATCAAATATATTCGTCAATACCAAGGACATAACTCAAAAATTAGATAATTGAAAAATGTATGAACTAACATATCCTAATTGTAATGGAAGTTATATTGGTCAAGCAGGCAGGTCGTTCAGAATTAGATACAAGAAACATCATTCACATTTTCGTGAAAATAAAACATATTCCACTATAGCACATATTTTTCCACCAATAGACAATCTACAGATCCTATACACAAGGTATAAAACCCAATTACCTTGAATCCTTAGAAACATTAAGAGCCAAATACAATACAAGCAATAATCAGATATCAATCAACGACCTGAGTGATTTATGTTATTCCCGAATATTTGGTACTTTTTATAGTTTTCAATTATGTATTAGTACCCAATATTCATTTTTAATATGTACTTTACCGGTTCTGTTAACCAATTTCTGTGTACCTATATACAGGGTGTTTCCGAATAAGATGTCATAAATGAAGGATGCGAATCCTGAATGATTTGAGCAAGAAAGTTCGAAGAACCAATGGTCAAAGAATGCTTCGTTGCCGAGATACAGGGTGTTAAAGTTGAGAAAATTTTCGATTTCTCTCCATAAAACTAGACTTCTCAAGATTTCGGGCTCAAATTTTCCACATAAGCTATTAAACACAATCTGAATCACCAGGTGAGGCCAAATTTTGAAACAGTATACAGGGTGATACTTTTCATGGGCCATGTTCCATTTTACCCTCGGAACTTTTTTTTGGTACGCCACTGGCACTAACAAAAAATAAAATCGAATAGATCATTCAATTTGAAATTTTTTTTGACTCCTGCATTTTGATCGTAACTATCACCGTTTCTGAGATATTAATTATTGAAAATAATCCAATAGTTTTCCCATATCGAAGCCATGGAGATATTATCTTAATAACTGATGCAATTTTTCAGAATTGAGCTAAAATTTACATCAGATATCTCCTTATTGTATGTTTATAACAATGAGGCAGAAATTCCTGACAGTATACAGGGTGTCATTTTTTCACGTGCATTTTCCTCTTTTGCCCCTGAACTTTTTGTGGTGCGCTACTGGTATATTCTGAAAACAGAATCAAACAGATTATTCAAAGTGAAAACTTTTCTGTTCCTTGTACATCTTCTTTGATCTGTTCTGTTTGTTCAATTTTTGTTTTCATCATTATGAGTTTTTGTTATTGAAATCATTCGCGATTATTTATGTTGTTTATTCATTTACTTCCGATTTATACACTCAATAAAACACATTTTGAATTCGAATTCAATGATCAGGAAATGATATCACCCTTTATACTTTCTCATAAAACCTACCAATCTAGTGGTGCAGATCTTAAAATGTGAACTTCGTTTGAAATTCGAGCTCAAGGTCTTCACAAATTGCCGAAATAACATGAAAAATATCTTCAAGCTTTCAATACGGAAGGGACTATACGATTACTTTTCTTGATTAATATCTCGAAAATGGTGGCAGATACGGAAAAATACAAGGAACAGAAAAGTTTTCACTTTGAATAATCTGTTTGATTCTGTTTTCAGAATATACCAGTAGCGCACCACAAAAAAGTTCAGGGGCAAAAGAGGAAAATGCACGTGAAAAAATAACACCCTGTATACTGTCAGGAATTTCTGCCTCATTTTGTTATAAACATACAATAAGGAGATATCTGATGTAAATTTTAGCTCAATTCCTGAAAAATTGCATCAGTTATTAAGATAATATCTCCATGGCTTCGATATGGGAAAACTATTGGATTATTTTCAATAATTAATATCTCAGAAACGGTGATAGTTACGATCAAAATGCAGGAGTCAAAAAATTTCAAATTGAATGATCTATTCGATTTTATTTTTGTTAGTGCCAGTGGCGTACCAAAAAAGTTCCGAGGGTAAAATGGAACATGGCCCATGAAAAAGTATCAACCTGTATACTGTTTCAAAATTTGGCCTCACCTGGTGATTTAGATTGTGCTTAATAGCTTATGTGGAAAATTTGAGCCCGAAATCTTGAGAAGTCTAGGTTTTATGAGAGAAAATCGAAAAATTTTCTCAACTTTAACACCCTGTATCTCGGCAACGAAGCATTTTTGACCATTGGTTCTTCGAACTTTCTTGCTCAAATCATTCAGGGATTCGCATCCTTCATTTATGACATCTTATTCGGAAACACCCTATATATGAAACTTGCTAACTTTGTATTTTAGTTTTAAGCTTATACTTGTCTGATGATCAGCTGAAGCTCAAAATAGCTATAACATTAAAAACTCTTGCATCTTGAACTTATACTTACTTTATTTTCAGGTATTGGCAACTGATTTAGACAGTGACAAGAATGGGAAAGTTATATACTCAATAATTGGAGGAGATAACCAAGAACAATTCTCTGTAGATCCTGATACTGGTCTTATATCTATAGCAGATTCTCTTGATAGAGAGAATATTTCTAATTATTCTTTAGATATTTTGGCCAAAGATAATGGTTTACCAGAGCTGTCAAGACAAACAACTGTTTACATAGATATTCTTGATGCTAATGATAACCCTCCCCTATTTTCTCAAGCTAACTATACAGCTGTAGTACAAGTAAGTTTTCTCTATTCCCTCATTATGGACTGTATTACATCAATTACTCGTTTCAGGAGGATAAACCAATTGGGCACAAGATCTTGAAATTTGATATCAAAGATGCAGATATCCCCCCTAACACCGTACCATACACCTTCGATTTTCGAACTGGCAACGAAGGAAACATCTTTAGATTACAAGACGCTCATCTGCTCACAGCCACCAAGTTTAATCATAAAATTCGAGACAAATATCTACTTCAAATAAGAGTCTTCGATAATGGTAGTCCACCATTATATTCAGATGCCTGGGTTGTAGTACAAGTAATTGAAGAATCTCAATATCCACCTATTATTACTCCTTTAGAAATAAATATCAATTCTTTTCTTGACGAATATCCAGGAGGTATCATTGGTAAAGTGCACGCAATTGACCAGGATCAATATGACACTTTAACATATTTCTTATCTCCTACTTCTGGCATTTCTTATCCGACCCATGAGCTTTTTGAAATAAATAGAACAGATGGTACACTTACAGCGTTGCCCAGATTGGATGTTGGAGATTATAGATTAAACGTATCAGTTACAGATGGGAAATTTTTCAGTCATATTATTGTTAAGATCAACGTTGAGATAATATCGGACGATATGCTTGAAAACTCTGTTGCCATCAGATTTAGAGCAGTTTCGCCAGAGTCATTTGTTCTGAGTCATAAAAAAGGCTTTGTCAGAGTAGTTAGAAATGCGTTGAATTGTCGGTTGAAAGATGTTATAATCATAAGTGTGCAATCTTCCGAAGACGAAGTTCTGAGAACAAAGAGACAAGTTAGCAGGGATCTTGATGTATTGTTTACTGTGAGAAAACCAGATGGTACCTATTTCAGCTCGGATAGCATTCGTAAAGCTCTAAATGATAATCTCGAGGAACTTGAAGAGAGTACAAAGCTGATAGTAGAAGAAATCATAAGATTGAAGTGTAGTAATTCATTTTGTGTATTCGGAGTATGTCAGGATCATTATATCCTCAAACCAAGTGAAATAGAACCAGTCGCCACTGATGTTATTAGTTTTGTGTCGCCTCGTCACCAACAAAAGTTCGAATGTAATTGTAAAGAAGGTTATGGCGGAGACAGATGCAACGCAATCGTTAACGAATGTGCTAGAGAACCCTGTCCTTCGTATAGAATATGCGTTCCTGATTCTTCCGAAATTGGATTCACCTGTCAATGTCCTGAAGGATATTCCGGAGATAAGTGTGAGAAAGATATCTCTCAATGCCACAATCAAAATTGCTATGTAGCTAGAAATCCGATTTCATTCAGTGGAAAGAGTTATTCTCAGTATCATATAATCAACAAAAAGTTAATTGAGGACCAGTTTAGTCTGAGTTTGAGAATAAGAACAGTACAACCCACTGGTAATCTTATGTATGCTGCTGGAAAGGTTGATTACAATATCCTAGAAGTGAGTATAAGCAATATTCTTTGATCTAGAAGATATTGATGAAATCAAAGTCACTACTTCTCTTGCTTTTCACTGTATAGCTTAAAATATGTTTGGCAACATTAGAGCAGTTCTTTCAATAATTCCAAATAATTTGTTATTACAAAAAGATACCTCAATTGTATCTGCTCTAAGAGGATAGATTTCTTGTAAATTTTTAAAGTGCCTCTCTGACTGAAACTTCCCACAAAATACGTCTTGATTTCGTGATTCATTTGTGAAAGCTAATACTCCATAGCCTACTTCACGAAAATAATATATTTCATCACCCATAATCAGTACAATATTTTCAAGAAGCTCATATGACAAATTAAAAATTGAACATTGAAAGAAGTACAAATAATGAATAATGGAAAATAATACAGACATCTCATTACCTACATGTACAATCTCAACAAGTAATCCTTCAGTACCCTACTCAAGTGGCCAATGTTTTCTGCTGCTATTATGTTTTCTGGCAGTGCATTGAACGTCTGTATGCTTCTGTAAATAGGGGAATCTTGTGATCTGTTTATTTATGTTAATATGGTTCTGTGATTTTCATGTGTTCTCTTATTTATGGTCAGATGAAAATCCCTAGTTCTCTGTAAGTAATTTTCAGATTTGAGTAACCTGTTCTGAATGGTATATACCAGTTTAGCCTTTAAAAGTTTTTGTAGCTTTCCAATATCAAGTACCCCAGTATTCTCATAAAATTGATCTGATGGTGATTTAAAGTCCAATACAAATGTTACTTTCACAGCCTTATTTTGAAGTCTCTGAAGTCTCTCCAGTTTATACTTTCAGCAGTTTTCCTAACATGTAATCAGGTACCTGAAATATGGTTCAATGAGGCTGTTATATAGCATCAACCTTGCAGATTCTGTAAGCACAGAGGTAACGCTACGAATTGCTTCAATCACTGAAGCTACACTTGTCATAACAGACACGATATGACTATTGCAAGTTTAATCTCCACCAATAGTCAGTCCAAGATATTTATATGAGACCTCATGAAGCTTCTTTCCATTAATTCTAATGATAATATCACAGAGTTTCTTTTTGCTTCCTAAGCTTATAGTCTGTTCTTTTCCATTCTTAATCTATCACAATTCAGTCAGTTACAGTATAAATCTAAATCATTATTTTCATCAGTCCCCAATCTCTCAATATTTCCATTCGAAAACACAAGCACTGTGGCATTTGTAAACATGAAATACTTAGATTTTGATATTTCAAACTATGAACATATAACAAGTACAAAAAAGGATCCCAATAAGAAATTTTTTATGTCACTTTCACTTTCATTTATCACAGAACCGTTTTCTATTGTCCATAAACGTTCTGAAGAGCTCATGACATACACCTCGTATTCCCATTTTCTCCATCTTGTTCAGTAGCCACTTGATGTCAAATGTGTCAAACGCCTTTCGTAAATTTATAAATATCATGGTAACGTAGTACCCCCTGTCCATTTAACGAATTATGTATTCTAGTTGGTCCACCCTTGCTCCAGTGAGCTACTCTGTTGTCCAAAACTAAACAAAATGATCTGATTATGAATCCAACCAACCTGAATATTTTTTATTACTTTCGCAAGAGTGCTTAGAGCTGATATCGTCCCACAGTTGTTGAAATTATTAGCTTTCCTTTTTTTAAATACTCGAATAACCTTAGCAATGACTATTTTGTTTCTAATCTGGTGAAATGTCAGCAATCTCTTGAGTAGAGATGAGATCGTTTCCAGGTGCACAATTCTTTTATATTTCTGCCGATGCTTTCCTGACTTCTTGTATGTTTGTTATTTCAAAAAACGTACTCCTGTGACCTCTTTCTTCAACTTATATTCTTCCGTTGTGAGGAGGTTTCTGCCAATTTGTGACCTAAAGTTGGAAGTATTTGCTGAATCTGTTGGTGGATGTTTATCTTGTCCATTTTGATAAGTTTTTATGTTAATTTGTGATTTTCCTCTACTTCTTCCATAAAATGTTAAGTACAAGTACTGCACTTTATCACCTTTTGAAAGAACTGTACATCTGTGGGGGTCCTCGGATCTTAAGTAGACTCCTTTTCTCATGAAATCAGGGATCTCAAGAGAATGAGACTGTAGTTATGATGCTGTTGTTGTACTTCTGGCACTCAATTGGAGTCATCAGTCTTCCAGAGTGTGGATTTAGTTTTAAGCAATGAAGTTTAGTTGGAATGTCGAATAGCAAGAACTTAATTTCTTTCTTCTGAATAAGAGTGAATATTGAAATTTTTGGAAAAAATCTTAATCAAAATATTCATGTTGCATATTCACAGATTATTTTTACTAGTATATATCCTTCATACGTGTACGTATCATTTATCATTCCTGAAATTCACATAAATAATTGAACAATTCTAGACGTCTTCTATCATTCACAGGTTATAAATGGTATTGTGCAGTATCGATTCGAGCTAGGAAGTGGTGAAGGAATGGTTCGAGTGACAACAGTATATATAGCCGATGGTAAATGGCATGAAGTAAAGCTGGAAAGAGAAAGAAACAGTGCTAGGATTACTGTGGATGGTACTCACACTGCACAAGGCTCAGCACCTGGTATCAGTGATGTTCTCAACCTACAGAATGACGAAATGTATCTTGGCGCTGAAGTACACCAACACCCATCTATTCTAGGATTCGAAGATATCCAGAAAGGTTTTACTGGGTGCATGGACGACATCAGAATATCCAGAATTTCAGTTCCACTCCATAAGTCCGGTGATAACTCAATTGCTGTTCTAAAAAGGTTCGCGAATGTTGAGTTCAGTTGTGACGCGAGTAAAGTCCTGCAACCACCGGGACCTTGCGGTTCTCAGCCATGTTTGAACGGTGGAACGTGCGTGGAAACATTGACTGGTTTCGAATGCGAGTGCCATAATAGATTCTCGGGCGCCCTTTGTGATATTGACTCGGATCCTTGCGCCTCTGCACCTTGTTTGTATGGTGGAAAATGTATTACTGGACTTTCAGGAAATTACGTGTGTGAATGCGTACGCGGATTATCAGGGAAAAGATGTGAGTATGGTAGATTCTGCACGCCCAATCCGTGTCAACACAAAGGAGTTTGTGAGGAAGGTGATAAAGGACCTTTGTGCAAATGTCAGTCGTACGCCGGCGAATTCTGCGAATTCGACATGAACGAATGCGAATCGAATCCATGTCAAAACGGCGCCACATGCATCAATGAAATCGGATCTTTTCATTGCAATTGCCCACCGAATACTACTGGAATCTTTTGTGGACAAATATTATCGAATACGACGTTGTTCTATTTCAATTTTACTAGAGAAGAACTGATCGGAATCTGCGTGGGAATTTTAGTTATATTTATAATAATCGTTCTCATTATTTGCTTATCGTGTAGACAATTCCATAGGAAAAAATCGCGAAGGAAACGCAACATGATCAAAAATGATAATCTCAAAGATCACATTGTGCTCAACTCAACGAGACCCCACGAACTGACTGAATTTAAACGGGGTTCGAAATTGAGTAATCTGGAAGTTAACCAACGTGACATACCCTTATGCTCGCAGAGACCTGTGTCATACACTCCAAGCTCAAACGATCCAATTTACAATACGAATACTGCCTTAGTTTTGAATAATTTGGATACTTTACGCAGCTACGGTTCAGCTGGAGACGAACTTGAGACTGTTCCTCCGGATTATGTTCGTAATCTCAACAGAAAAACTTTAGCAAGTAATACTAGTAACCACTGTGATTCGGAGAAGGCAAGATGGGCTGATCAGATGCATTTGTCGTCGACGCTCAACGAAAAGCCGAAAATCAAAAATGGTAAGTGGATAGTTGACTATTTGCTTCATGATCTCTGTAGCATACATACTGGCATCAACAGATTATATTGTTCCTACAAAATCAATCTTACTCCATATCAAATCATAATAGGGGAAAAGTCTCTTACTATATGGCTTTAAATAGTTCAACGTTTCAAGTAATACATATCATATTGTCCAGCTGATTTTATACTCCACAGTATCCAAATAAGATTTCAGTTACTTGTGTAGCGTTGAAAACTCCCTTGCTGTGGTAACTATTTACATAAGAAAAAGGAAAACGAAATGAGACACTTTTGTCACTTTTCTACAATTTATTCAATATTCACGACCGGTTTCGACCCTACGGTCATTTTCAAGCGAATAACAATATAATACATGAGTAGGCAAGTACAAGTTCAGAATGAAATTTATCCTGAATATTGAGTAGTGGGGATCCATTATGCTCTAGTTGGCTGTTGAGGGTAATAAATTGTGCGTTTTTACATAGTTTGTTAATCTCCAAACCTTCCAACAAAATCAGCTCTCTCCCTCTGTTACATTCATGAAGGATTTTAAGATTGTTCAATGATATCGAGTGGTTAGTTGATTTTATGTGTTCGAGTATTGGCGAAGTTTTATCTGAGGAAATATGTTCCTTGAATATAGCTTCAAAACTTCTTCCTGTTTGTCCGACATAAGCTGCCTGACATTCAATGCATTTGATTTGATAAATTCCTGATTGCTTGAATTTATCGTTCTTTTGTTTGGTATTGAATAATAATCTGCTTAAGTTGGGGCCGCTTGAGAATGAAGTAGTTATGTTCAATTTGGAAAAGTAGTTACTGATTTTGTTAGAAAGTTCGCCAGTGTATCTGAGACTAGTGTATCTTTTTCCGGGGTTTCTACGATGCTAAATAGTAATTGAGAGGTAATACGTTGTTCTTTCCGTTTAATGATTGTATTTAGAATATGTTGTGGTATGTTGTTATTTGAGGCAATTTTTCTAATGATATGAAGTTCAGTTTGAAAATTTTCTGTCGAAAGGGGAACAGAGTAAGCTCTATGAATCATGGAGTTATATGCAGCTAGTTTGTGGCTTAAATGACTCAACGAGTCCATTGGAATCGAGGCGTCTATGAATGTCCTTTCTGTAAATTTTTTAAGTGAGTTAGTTATTTGAATTTGTAATGGTTAAGTCGAGGAAATTAATAGAGTAATCATTTTCTACTTCAGAAGTGAAGCTGATTCGGCAACGTATTTTATTCAGGAAACTTAATAATTGCTGAATTTGTCTGTTTGAACCTCGAAAACCAACTAAAATGTCATCTGCATATCTGTACCAGAAAGTAATGTATTTTTTAGCGAAATCTGTGTTTAATATTGAGTTTTTCTCTAAATTATTCATGAACATTTCAGCTAGTAGGGGGCTAAGAGGTGAACCCATTGGAAGGCCTGAATTTTGTTTGAAGAATTTAGATTGAAATTGAAAGTAACTTGAGATATGCATAATTGAAGAAAATTGCTACATTCATTAGTGATGTATGGCGGTGTGTTAGACTCGGATAATATATCTGTAACAAGGGGAAGACACTCATTCGTTGGAATGTTCGGGTACATATTTTTGACATCGAAAGAGACTAACCTAATATCTTAGGTGATTGTGAGATTTAAAGATTTTTGCAGAGTTTCTCCTTATCTAGTTTAATCAATCCGTACACTTTTGGAGCTTGATTTTGGAATCAGTTTCCTCTTCTTACATTATGGGTGTTTGTCAGAACACCTGGCACACACAGAATGGGAGAAGAGGAAACTGATTCCAATGAATGTTCATGCTCCAAAAATGTACGGATTGATTAAACTACATACGGAAGAAAAATGTGTGATTATTGAATAAATTGTGGAAAAGTGACAAAAGTGTTTCTACTTTAAGAGTGAATTTCCATGAAATAAATAAATCATCAATGCTATCAATTATTTACATAAGAATATTTCAAAATCTTCATGTTTTCTGTCTTCTGCTCTAACATAATCAATATTTAAACTAATTTTTTAGAATACAAAGTTTCGAGTCCTGTGAACTGTGATCCTCCAAATCGCCTCTATGGAGGAAGAGGGAGTATTGTGAACACAATGAAATCAAATGGGACTGTATGTCCGGAAGACGATCAGAGATCTATTGGAAGTAAGTAAATCTTCATTTTATTTAATGTATGTAATGTAATGCAAACAGCATGTAGACAACTCTAGTGATTTGTTCAGTTTTAAGAGACTGTAATAAATTAAATTACCGTATTTTGTTACTTTTCCATAAAAATTATAAAAGTCTATCTTGCCCTAGAGTTATCTTGTAGCGATTATCGAGCAATCAGTTATACTTTGGAGTAATATTCAATTCTCATTATGAAGTCAACACTCGGGATCTCGTAGAAAGTATAAACCAGGAAGTATTTCTTTGAAGTTTTGCATAGTGTGACATGGGAAACCGACTAGTTGAATATCATTACTGAAAATTAACCTTCATCATTTGTTTTAACCTAAATTCAAAGTTATAGGTTTGTCAATTAAGTTCGCGGAAGTTGGCAATTGGTTTCATTCGAAACAGAATTCATTCTGCGTCAGCCTTTGTAAGTTTCGTGTTGAACGATTGTATACTTCGTGTTTTATTGTCCTTTGCACATCGTCCTGTTCTGACCCACCGTCGTCAAGATGAGTGATAAAATAACTAAGCAAAGAATAGTGATTAAATTTTTGATGAAACGCGGCGAAACTTTCGTGGAAGTTAACCGACGTGTATAAGGAAGATTGTCTGAAAAAATCAGCTGTCTACGATTGGGGAAAGCGGTTCATAAGCGGTAGAGAGTCAGTGGAGGATGACCCGCGCGAGGAAGCTCCCACGACCTCTTGAAAGGCACAAAACCTCGATCGGCTGCTCTCGCGAGTACTCGGAGACCGTCGGGTAAGCCTTAGAATGTTGGGAGACGAGTTGAGCATCAAAAGATTTAGGGATGCGTAAGCTGTATGCGAAAATGGTTCCCAAAGTTCTCACAGTTGAGTAGAAAGAGCTCCGATTGTCCATCTGTCGAAACATGATTTCTCGAATTGACGAATGTTTTCACTTTTGAGTCGTGGGTGTTCAAATACGACCCTGATACCAAAAGACAGAGCATGCAGTGGGTAGAGAAGCGGGGTAAGCACCCCACGGAAGCCAGAATGTCAAAATCGTAAGTGAAATCCTTACTCATCGCATTTTTCGATATTAATGGAGTTGTACACCGCGAATACGTTCCAGCAGGTCAGACAGTCATCGCAGTGTTCTAATTGAAGTTTTGAAACGACTTAAGGCCCGTGTGTTTCTTGTACGACCCGAATTGGCAGAGCGCGGATGGGAGCTTCATCATGAGAATGCTCCGGCCCACTCTTCATTCGTAGTTCGTGGTTTTTTAACCAAAAACGGCATTACAACACTTCCACACCCCCGTACACTCCAGATCTGGCCCCCTGTGACTTCCATCTATTCCCACAATTGAAGTCGTACCTTAAAGGGAACAGATATGACGGAGTTTCGGAAGTCCAAAGCATCACGACGGTGGCTCTGAGGGACCTGTCTTCGGGGGGGTTCTCGAGGAAGACTATTGCGAAGGAACATAAGGTATTTTCAAGTATTTATGTACTTTCCGAACCGTCCGGGCACTTTTCCGCGAACTTAATTGACATACCTCGTAAGTAGTGTTGTAGCTACAACGAACTTTAAGTTCGTTGAGAAATGTATCTTGAAAGAACTAAGTAGTGCATTTAAATAACTAACCCGCTGAAGTAGAGCATTCTAACCGCTTCTTCATTCATTCTAATAGGTTATCATTGGGATTGTTCAGATTGGGCGCGACACAGTCAAACTCTACCGAACATTACCGAAGTACCGGGAAGCGAGATTCCCGACTCATCGAGCTTCCACAGTAACGAGAGCAACGAATCGCGTTGTCATCATCCGACGATGATGGGTCCGTTAGATTCTCACAGAGGTATAAGTACGTTGAACGAAGACATCGAATCGGAATATCTGCCCGAGAGCGATCTTGATCAACGTACTAATCTCAACGTTCTGGATAGTGGAAATGAAGATTATCATTTCACCACAGGTAAAGTTGAATTTACTAATACTAATTCATATCCCAGTCAGAATACTATCATCTACAGCATCTTTTCTCAATCATTTTTATGTTGCAACTTACGAAAAATCCAAAAAGTTAAATAGAAAGTTTTTGAATTTGGGAGGCTTTTACTTGGTAAAATTCCATTATGAATAATAAAAAACAAGTACTGTGTTTTAAGGAATTTTACTTAATAATTGCGATTCGTAACGCGTTTCACTACACCGTAGCTTCTTCAGACGAATGAAAATGCAGAAAAATATAAATGAGAATATAACTATAAATGTTCTGAGTAATTAAAAGCTTATTGAGTTGCTTCTTCTTAAGTGGTTATTTATGACAGGTATATCAATAAAATTAAGGAATAGATTGCTCCCGAAAAGATTCAATAGAGGTGAAGGGCTTAAATCGACTTGTTCATTGATGAGTCTACCTGAGTGTTGCTATTTATTGATTTCTAAAGTTTCCCAAAGATCTACCTTCAATATTTATTATCTGTATGCAAAATTTCAAACTGTGGGTCGAAAGAATGATTATTTTCTTAGAGATGATTCGCGTAATTTGAATCTGATTTTTATTTGAAAAACTGCGTTTATGTTCCGATATTCTAATATTAAAATTTCTATGTGTTCTACCAATGTAGGAATTATCACAGTCATTGCAATTCAATCGATAAACACCTGATTTATTGTTTTACCTTGTTTGGTTTAGGCAAATATATAAAAACAATAAAACCAGGTAATAACAATAAATCAGGTGTTTATAGATTGAATTGCAATAATTTCAATAAATCGGAACAGAAAATAATCATTCTTTGCATCAGGTAATAAATATTATTAGATCTTTGGGAAACTTTGAAATCAATAAATACAAACACTCATCAATGAACAAGACGATTTAAGCCCTTTCTAATCGGGACAATCTATTCCTTAATTTTATTGATATACCTGTCATAAATAACCACTTAAGAAGAAGCAACCCAATAAGCTTTCAATTACTCAGGAACATTTATAGTTATATTCTCATTTATATTTTCTGTATATTCATTCGTCTGAAGAAGCTACTGTGTAGTGAAACGCGTTACGAATCGCAATTATTAACTAATATTCTTAAAACACAGTACTTGTTTTTATTATTGAATAGAAAGTCTTGCAACTCCCTCGATATAAAATTAGTTTATTTTTTCATGTTATTACATTGTAATATTTAATTTTATAACACTACACTAAAATTTGTTCACAATAAACGAAACTTTTCTAAAGTGTGCAAGTTTCGAGGTCTTATTACGACAGACCGACTGACCATCAACCTCCTTTAGTAACAAATGCGACCCCCTCAAGGGTCGTTACCTCCCGGTTGAGAAATGATGGACAGTGTACGCTTCAATTAAAGTTTACAAAATGTGTATCAATTAGGCTTGTTTCCTTATTTCTCCGAGAAAGCAATACATTTTCAGCGACATATTGGTTTCATGTGATTGCATAATTTTTCTGAGAAATATTGAGCGTTCAGTATTGCCTCCATATCTAGGTAACTACCTTGAAGATACTTGAGCGTTATACTATGTAAGAATGAATGTACTTCCAATATATATATACCAATTGAACGCTACTTAGTCATTATACAGGGATATCCACCGGAACCGTCCGTTAAAAACTTTTTGAGTTCCAATTACAATATCAAGCGGAAATTTTATACGCGGCCATAACTAGCGATTTCCAATTGGAGTGAAATATTTTCGAAGTGATACCATTTCCGGGTACACCGAAAGTGGATCATTACTTTGTTATTTCAAATGGCAATCTACCTTTTTTATTATACATCTAGAACCGACATTTGAGCAAGGCATAAAATACCCAAGTTGATGGCACTTCTCTGTTAAAACTTTTGACAGATTTAATTATTTTTGTTATGAACTCGATTTTTGAGGAACATTTAAACAAATTGTAGCTTTTGCACTACAGACACAATTTTTACTTGGGTGGATAAAAGAAGGATCAAGGAATTTTTTAAGCAGTCTACACATGTCAAATGTTTATTGCGTTGTTTTGTATGATTTTTTCCATTTGGCTTTTTTCAAACAGCAATAACTAAATTTTCTTCAAATGGCACGTGCCAATTTTTATATCGCCATCAGATGAAGCGTCAAATTTGTAATGGAATTGTATCAGCATGTACTATACCCATCTCTTATAGTTCCGAAATAATTTGGGAATATATTGAATTTTGATGATTTTGCAAGAACTAACAGAGAATTCTTTGAAATATTTGAATCAAGTAGCTGAACTGGCTACTCTCACCTGACAGGTGCCTAAAATTGATGTATTTGTCACTTCGTTCATTCAAATTTGATATTTGAACAAGAATTGTTGGTAATTTGAAGTGAAAATTTTTGAGAAACACCAGATTGATAATAAAATGGCTGATTATTCAAACAAGGATATGTTGAATCTTTTTTTAATGGACCACAGGAGTGTGACGTAACGACGGCCATTTTGTTGAAGCAGGTCAGTGTCCACTTTCCAAACAAAGTTAGAAGCAGTGTTAATTTCCATAAGGACAATTTCAAATCGTGATTATTTTTTATCCAGGAAGTTCCTGAACATGTGAGTACATTTTATGATTGAATTATGTGATAAATTAAAGAATTTCACTAAAAGCCAATTCTTATGCTCGTAAGAATATGTATTTAGACCTAGTTATTGAACTAGTGGGGTTAGGATCTGTAGATGATTATATACGTTTTACATATTTGGTGTTTTGAAACTATTTCAAAAAGAATTTTCAATGACATCTAAACATGTTCTCAATTTATCCTCAATTTTGGAGTTCTTTAAAGACGATGCCAAGCTTGTAGCTCGAGGAGAAAATGCTGTAGAGTCCGGTCATGTGAAAGACATGGCATTTGATGGAGAACTTCTCATCATTTGCGGCAATGTTCATGCTAGCATGCGGGATCGTTTATATAAAGTAGAGGTATGAGACCAAAGTAGCGAATGTGTTCTGTAGCATACTAAAAAATTCATTTTCTAGATAAAACTTGACACAGACAAGTGTATCAGAAAAAGCCAGTTATACATGCCCAATAAGAGGTCAGTTGGTGTGTCATCACATGGCAGCATTGTCGATTTTTGGTTATCACAATATATCTGTAACAGATATAACTTGCATACATGGATTAGAAATTCTTTAATTTATCACATAATTCAATCATAAAATGTACTCACATGTTCAGGAACTTCCTGGATAAAAAATAATCACGATTTGAAATTGTCCTTATGGAAATTAACACTGCTTCTAACTTTGTTTGGAAAGTAGACACTGACCTTTCCCAACAAAATGGCCGTCGTTACGTCATCACTCCTGTGGTCCATTCATGGCGAATGTCAAAAAGTGGTGGATAGAACTTGCAGGAAATTCAATAACCAATTTCCAAATTTGGCGCCTATGAGTAAAACAAAATTTCGAAGGATTAGAAACAATTTTCGGCAATTTGGAGGAACAAAATACATAGAAACTAGAAGAAAACCAATTCTCGGGGACGACGACAATCAAATTAATACGCTAGCGTATTTTCGTGCCATTCCACATACGTCCATTCAGTCAGCATCAATGGATATTGGATTGAGTAATACTTCCATTCAAAGGATCTTCAAGAAACATAACATGCACCCATATTCTTTTATCAGACTACAAAAATTAAAACCAACTGACCTTCCCAAGCAGCTAAATTTCTGTGAAAATTTATTAATTCGTCTTCAAGAAGATGAGACAATTCTGCAAAAATTGTATGGTCTGATGAAGCCAAGTTCAATGAAAGTGGAATAACCAACAGGAGAAATCGACATTTCTGGGCCTCAGAAAATCCACATTTCATTGAGGTTATTGTTTTCCAAAATGAATTCAGCGTGAACGTTTTTGCAATTTCAATGAATGATTTGTTGACACATTTATGAGGAAAATCTTAATGGACAAAGATGCTTGGAAATTTTGAGAGGAACATTAGCAAATTATTTAGATGGATTACCCCTTAACATTCTGAGGGATTGCTATTACCAAATAGATGCTGCACCAGCACATAAAACACGAGCTGTAGAACGGCAGCTAACAGAAATGTTCGAGGATAGATGGTGGGGTAATCAAGGACCAAATTGATTTCCTCCGCGTTCTCCGGACCTGACGCCCCTTGATTTTTATTTATGGGGCAAAATCAAGAGTGAAGTGTATCTTATTCCTGTAAGAAGCTAAGAAGAGTTACTAGAGCGCATTCATAACGCTTTTCGTAATATTGATCCTGAGGAAACTAGGAGGGCAACTCATCATGTTCGTATACGAGCTGTCAAGTGTATAGAGCAAAATGGGGCCCATATTGAACATTCACTCAGATCGTAAATGAGTTTTCTCCCATGATGTTTGCTATCATTTATTCGTTTTAATGTAATTATCTTCCATGATTGGTTTTCGCTTAGTTCCTGCAATTTTTATTCATCCGAATTGTAGAAAATTGCTTCTAATGCTTCGAAATTTCATTTTACTTATAAACGGTAAATTTGGAAATTGGTTATTGAATCGCTTGCAATTTCTACCCACTACTTTTTGACATTCTAAAATGAATTAAAAAAAGATTAAATATATTTTCGTTTGAATAACCAGTGGTTTTATTCCAAATGTGTTGTATTTTTTTTTATATTTTCAATCTGAAATAACGACAATTCTTGTTGAAATATCAAATTCGAATGAACGAAGTGACAAATACATTAATTCTAGGCACCTGTCAGGTGAGAGTAGCAAGTTCAGCTACTTGATTCAAATATTTCAAAGCATTCTCTGTTAGTTCTTGCAAAATCATCAAAATTCAATATATTCCCAAATTATTTCGGAACTATAAGAGTTGGGTATAATACATGCTGATACAATTCCGTCAGAAATTTGACGCTTCATCTGATGGCGATATAAAAATTGGCACGTGCTATTTGAAAAAATTGAGTTATTGCTGTTTGAAAAAGGCCAAATGGAAAAAATCATACACAACAACGCAATAAACATTTGACATGTGTAGACTGCTTAAAAAATTCCTTGATCCTTCTTCTATCCACCCAAGCAAAATTTGTGTCTGTAGTGCAAAAGATCTACGAACTACAATTTGTTTAATTATTCCCCAAATATCGAGTTTATAACAAAAATAATCAAATCTGTCAAAAGTTTTGACAGATTAGTGCCAACAACTCGGGTATTTTATGCCTTGCTCAAATGTCGGTTCTAGATGTATAATAAAAAAGGTAGATTGCCATTTGAAAGAACAAAGTGATGACCCACTTCCGGTATAACCGGAAATGGTGTCACTTCGAAAATATTTCGCAATTGGAAATCGCTATTTATGGCCGCGTATAAAATTTCAGCTTGATATTGTAATTGGAACTTAAAAAGTTTTTAACGGACGGTCCCGGTGGATATCCCTGTATTCTAGCAAGGAAGAGAACGTAGTATGCTTTAATGCACAATTATTGAGTGCTGTTCAGTAATTTCATATAGAGTAAGGATAGAGCATAGTTTACTAGGACTTGAAAAAATTATTGCCAGAACAAGCTATAACTGTATCATTGGTTTAATCTTGCGCTCAGTACTCAGTCATATGGAAAATGGAATATGACATTAATTTCCGACGCTTTTCATATAAGGTTTATTGTTGAATTCTACAGAACCAAGTTTGTGCAAAGCTTAAGTTTTTACACCTCATATATAGATCGAGCTTCTCGTAAAGTCCGACAGTGACTGACAAAAAAATAATGTTACAACAATATTGATTTCAAATGTCTTGGATTTATTCATATATTCTATTGAATTTTCTATTATCCAGAATGTTTTGCAATAATCAATAAAGTATTTTTTAAACATAAGAGCATAATCAAACTTTGATAGATTATTATAGCTTTGATATTATCAATTATTTTCACCTTTATTTTCGAATATATTTTTAGTTTGGAGAGAAACTCATTTGTAAGGCCAAAATATAAATAGTAAGTTGGAGTAAATATTTTGCGTTGTTTTGAGTACTAATATCTTTAAGAATTAGTTGCATCTGAAATGTGCGTTTGAATTTGTTCTCATCTTCTTCTACTAACAATACTTTGTCACTATTCTAATGCTTGCCTGTGTTTTCATGCAGTGCCTTTAGTCGTTAAACCAAGTGAGTATTACA
The DNA here is from genome assembly GCA_013387265.2 of Cryptolaemus montrouzieri. Lineage (NCBI taxonomy): Eukaryota > Metazoa > Arthropoda > Insecta > Coleoptera > Coccinellidae > Cryptolaemus > Cryptolaemus montrouzieri. Next base: position 9,639,709 of record JABFTP020000103.1, on the reverse strand, counting down.
GTTTTAGAAATAACATGTAAGCATGAAAAATGCTGCCAACATTACGACGATATTCCTGTATTTCAACAGTTAAAACACATGACTTGACATGAAATCTTTCATACTTACTTATATCGAGAATTTTTCTTCGAAGACTATTGTTAAAAATTGTTTCGAATAAGTAGTTCATAAAAGTTTTAATAAATCTGGTCTTCCTGTCTTCTTGACAGAAAAATTTAATATGTTTTTACCGAATCCTCTTGAAACAACTACTAACTTTAACTATATAAAGTGTTTCAGTATCTAAGAATAAACTCGTCTTTTAATGCAACATTTGTTAATGTGTGTTGTGCCTGTTATTTGTATTCTTCATGTCAGACATACTAATACGTTTAATTTGCAGCAGATAGCTATATACGTCACCCCAATTCATATCTGCCAAGTCATGGGTACAACATTCCAAGTGAACCAGAAGGCGATTGCTTACATAGTCCTGGTGCAGACTCCGATGACGTTGAACCTTATGGATTCCCAAGTAACAGAAATAGAAGAAAAATATGCGAATACGACGCAGGATCGGTCATCACAACCTTAGGTAAGGCTTGATTCTACTGAGTTACACGAATCACTTTCAATACTATTTATGGTAAACTAATAACGAATTTGAATTCTTATGTATTGATTTTTTGACAATGAATAATCTGTTAACTATTTTTGAAAAATCATTGTCTCATGCATCTTGATTTGTTTTTCTCAATTTTCGTTAGATTCAGTTTACTGGAAGGGTACCTCTCGTTGAGATAGTAGAAAGGCCCTCACTGTCGAATTCCTTTTTTCTCCTGTTGACATAATTGGTGTGATCAGAAGAAACAACCTTCATTGTAATTTTAGCCCCCCTTTTCCCTCCATCAATATTCAAGAACCTTGTTTTTACACATCTTATTCGTCTCCTCGGATACTGATCGCTGAAAAATTTCATGAACATTGTTAATATGGAGAAAATTTTCGTGAATATGGGTCTAGTTAAAGGGCCCAAAAAATTTTGTTTTTCGCTAAAAATGTTTTGTTACGCTCAATGGTTGTCTGGGCAAGTCGAATTTCTACGGTGGTTGGTTCTGTTGTTGAAAAGTACTCCTCTAAAGCTTTTCGTCACTTTCCTTATGGTGCACCACCTCTAAAAATGCGAAAAACCACTTTCTTTTAGCGCGGAAAATTCTATTTTCAAGAGCCTGTAATTGCGGGAAACAATGAAATCAGCTTAATATTATAATATCTCACAAACATAATGTTCAACTGAAGATTTTTTTATTAATCTTACTTTTTACCCTCTTTTAGTATGAAAACTCAATTTTCCCTCTTCAGCATTGCAGGAAACTATAGACATAGTCTGACACCTTGTTATCCTACAACTTTAACCTGACAAAAAATTTTTTAGTTAAGATTTTTAGTTATTTTTGCCTTTAATCGTGCTTTTTAGCCCCATTTGGTGCGAAAAACTCAATATTTTCTTTTATTCATTGACATTACGGTATTGACTACTACATTAGAGGCAATCTTGAACTGGTTCTATACACAGCAAAAAAATAATGATGACTATAAAGAAATTAAATGTAATACTGTATTCAACAAATTCGATCACAAAATAATAAAAACAAGTAATGTGCTTTTGGAATTTTACTTAATAATTATGATTTGTAACGCGTTTCACTACACCGTAACTTCTTCAGACGAATGAATGTACAGAAAATAAGAATGAGAATATAAATATAGATGTTCCTAAGTAGTTAAAAGGTTATTGGGTTGATTCTTCTTAAGTGGTTATTTATGACAGGTATATCCAATAAAACTAAGGAATAGATTGCTCCTTGAAGAGATGTAATAGAGGTGAAGGGCTTAAATCGACTTGTTCATTGATGATACCTTAGTGTTTGTATTTGTTGATTTCTAAAGTTTGGAAAGATCTACCTTCAATATTTTGGAATTGTTGCAAAATTTCATACTTGAGTCAAATATATAAAAAATAATTAAAAGAGATGAGGTGAAAAATTTAAATCAGATTTTATTGCAAAAACTGCGTTTATGTTCGATATTGGTAGAACACATAGAAATTTTAAAATTACCAATATCGGAACATAACGCAGTTTTTCAAATAAAAATCTATTCAAATTACCTGAATTATTCTTAGAAAATAATCACTCTTTCGATTACAGTTTGATATATTTGCATACAGATTATAAATATTGAAGGTAGATTTTGGGAAATTTTAGAAATCAACAATTACAAACACTCAGGTATCATCAATGAACAAGTCGATTTAAGCCCTTCACCTCTATTAAATCTCTTCAGGAGCAATATATTCCTTAATTCTATTGGATATACCTGTCATCAATAACCACTTAAGAAGAAGCAACTCAATAAGCTTTCAATTACTCGAGAACATTTGTATTTATATTCTCAATTGTATCTATATATAGTTGTCATAATTTATGTACATTCATTCCTCTGAAATATTACTTGATTTTGTTATTGGCAATGGAATTCTTCCAAGTAAAAGCCTCCCACATTCAAATTTTGTATGGGTCTGACTTCATCAAGGATTTTTGATAATTTCTAAATATTCTAAACCTCTTGTATAATGTTTTACTTCTCTACAAAGCTTATCATCTATTTCTTGATTTCTCTGACTGAATTTTCGTTAAGAATCTGTCTCCTCCTTAGTTTGCATATATAAATGATAATGTGAGGGATAAATGCATCACCTATATTTTAACTTGTGTTACAGAAGAAAGAAATTCGTTGCTGGGTGGAGGTTTTGGAAGCGGAAGTGATTTATCTACCAACGTCTGCGAAATAGAAGATTCCGAATGCGAAGGTGAACACAAACCTTTAAACTATCATTCAAGTGTTCAACAAACTTCAGTCTGACACCAACTGATGCCGATGTTCGGCTTTAAGTCCCGGATTGCAGGATAGTGACATTTAATTATTGTACCCATGGATTGCATTTAACTCAAAAGATATATAGCTATAGTGTTGCCGGATTTCCTATTTAAGAAAATCTCTACCAAAACTGTCACCATTTTTAAATTGGAATTGAGGAATAGTCCGAATAATTTTATCAAATAATTTGCATATCACTGATATTTCAGTTGATTTAAATGAAAATATTGTAAAATATTTTTTATATAAATGACAACTTTCCATTTTGTACGAAAATTTTCGAGAGTTTTCAATAAGTTGTACACTCTATTTTTATTCTTCCACAATTTCCAGGGCTTAAAAATTAAAACCACAATACTCTAGTTGAAATAAATATTTACTTGCTGCTATATACTTAGACTGAGCAAATCATCAAATTTAATCACTTTTTATGGTGTTTCTATTTCGAAATAGGTTTTAATTTTCAACCCTCTAAAATGTGTTCATTAGTTAGGTATTTTCTGCATTTAGGATTATAATGTGCCTATCAAATAAAATTAATTATAAGTAAAAAGGTAGCTGTTGAAGGCAGCTGATATTTACATTACAGTAGAATTTGCGACCAACTGAACAAGAATTATCATTCCGCTGCTATAAACAAATCAAATTATTTACCATTTAGGTATATATGTCATACCTAATCAATTGTCATACATGTTTGTATCCAGGATATTGTATATGTTAATTCCAGATCTTCATTCCTAAACTGTGTCATTTCAATGATGTCGTTCATTTTACTGTGAATCGTATTTAAATATTTAATTTAATTAAAAGACTTGTTTTATGCACGTGATATGTAATTAATAGGTTTTTCTATAATTAGGTTAAACCCTCAGTTATTTTGTATTGTTAAGTCTCGAATTTTTACCAGACTAGGTAAAGATTAATTTTATTGCCATTGAAAATTTAGATTATGTAATTTTTAAATAAATAACTTGAAAATACTTGATTATGTCTTTTTTAGTGTCCATATAATCTCACGAATGTGCACAGCAGCTTATGAAGCTTGTGGCTTCTTGTTATTATAGAAAGGCATCATTCATGTCTGCAAGACATGATAGCTGCAGCTCTCAAAGTTACCTCCAGGTGACATGTTTAATGCAAAGCGATGTGGCTACAACGGATAAAACACAGTGTAATTTCAAAGACATGCTCGTTATTGTAAAACTGGTAATATTGTGGCATGACTGAACTCCCTCTAGTCCTCGCTATCCTCTCTAATAAGATCACCTCAACTGTAGTATCAGCTTCTGGATGTCCATGTGATGCCAATTTCATGATTATTCGTTTCAGAGAAGCCTAGGGAAGATTTAAAGGAGCCTCAAGATGATTAATCATTTTCAACAATTTCATTTTTACAAACACGATCGGTTTCGATAGAAGTTATTTTCAAGTAGTCAACCACAGGAAATGAACTTACTTGTATAAATTCTAACTGACTTTGATATTAAATAGTGTGTGATATACTATTTATTCTATCTTCTAAAATGATTTTACTTCCATTAAGTTTACTAGTTATAGCTTCGTTATATTTTTCGCTCGACTTACACTTTCTGAATTATGTGACTCTGAATTGAATTTACTTGTTTCTGATCTTCGTGCATATTCCAATTGGCTTAATTTTTCTGATTTCCTATTAAAAGTTTCTAAATCTCTACGTCTATGTTGATTGTCCTTAAGGGGTTACATGGGTTTCACGGTTTCAAAAAATCGAAAATTTTTTTTGTCTTATTAAATTCTTTAACATCTCTAGAATATTGTCCTAAATTTTCAAGTTGATCCGACTAATATTTTCGGAGATACAGCCTTGAAAAGGTGGACGCTTGAGGTCAGGTATAGGCTGAGGGCGCAATAGGTATAACCCAGCTGCAGCTCATATATTGTTAGCCGTAATTATTGTCCCTTTTTTTCTATATAATAAGGTAAACTACTGGAAAATAATTCATTTGGTAATTTCTCGTTGAACTACGAAGTTCACTTTGAGTTTATAAGTGTTTGTTGTGAATTTTATTCGATAAAAAATGTCTAGAACCCAGATAACGGAAGGTGTTCGTAGAAAAGATAGACGTAAGAAGAGGAAACAATCGTTTAATCCAAAAAATCCTGAGGCAGATGATAATTCTTTCACGAGTACTTCGGCAAAAAAATTAAAAGGCGATGACAAACAGCACTTGCCAGAGGAAGCCACGCTACAATATTCGATCATTGACTTGGCTCTGGTTTTTTCTACACTTTCGTGTTTTGTACGGTGTTCAAACATTATTGAAAGTGGAGGTGAAGAAAAATTTTGTAATGGAAAAGTAAATTTTAAACAATGCTCCAAATTCGGTCTGGGATTTAAACTTGTGGTAGAATGTGAACGATGTATGCCAAAATATATTTTATCATGTCAACAAATTGGCAGAATGTATGAACTAAATCGGCGGTTCATTTTTGTTATGCGAGTATTGGGTTTGGGTCTTGCTGGATGCAAGAAGTTTTGCGGTTCGATGGATCTAAGCAGCTCCTTTTTGAATCAATCAACATACGACTTTTATATTAATAAAATACATGAATGTATTACCATCGTTACTGAGAAACTGTTCTCCTCTGCTGCTACAGAGGAAAAGCAATTGACAAGTTTAGCAAACAACATGGAAGATACGACAGATGTGACTGTCTCCGGTGATGGGATGTGGAAAAAGCGTTGTTTTGCATCACTTTATGGTGTCAGTTCTCTAATCGGATATCACTCAGGAAAAGTCTTGGATGTCATTGTTAAATGTTCATATTGTAAACTATGTGAGTCTTGGAAAAAAAAATTAGATACGGCAGAATTTGAAGAGTGGAAAGAAGAACACATCAAAAATGAACAACGTACCGCCAATCACACTGGAGCATCTGGAAACATGAAAGTATCTTCAATTATTGAAATATTTAAACGTTCTATTGTAAAACATGGCTTGAGGTACGTAAATTATATAGGAGATGGAGATTCTAAAACATACTCTGGTATTCTCAAAGCCAAACCTTATGGTGAAAATTTTGTTGTCAACAAGAAAGAATGCGTTGGCCACGTACAGAAGAGGATGGGAACCCGGTTGCGTGATTTAGTGAAGAAAATTGTTGAGGAAAAAATAGTCAATGGCAAAAAAACTCAAAAAAAATTCTTTCTGGTAAAGGTAAATTGACTAGTAAATTGATTGACAAATTAACTGTATATTACGGCTTAGCGATAAGAAGAAACAGTGATTCAGCTGAAAAAATGAGGGATGCGATATGGGCAACTTACTACCACTACAGTTCTACAGACAAAAACCCGCAGCATCAAAATTGCCCTGAAGATCCAGACACGTGGTGCACCTGGCAGCGAGCATCAGCATCAGGTACTCTCTCATCGTTCAAACACCAATATACTCCATTACCAGATGATGTTTTGACTGCAATGTAACCAATTTATGAAGACCTAAGTAAGGATGAGCTTCTGGATCGGTGTGTTGGAGGATTTACACAAAATAACAATGAAAGTTTCAATCAGTTGATTTGGAAAATTACTCCCAAAATACAGCTGGGTCGATAATCGTTCAAAATGCTGCATTAATCGCTGCTTGTGTTTTCAATGAAGGGATATCAGCATTATTAATAATTATGCACGGTATGGACCTAAAACTTGGTCCAAATTCCCATGAATATGCCCGAAACATGGATGAGAACCGGGTGACCGCAGCCGAAAAGAAATCTACCAGCGAGACTCGTGAAGCCAGGATTCGTCATAGACTGGAGCAAAAGGATGCCCTGGACATTGCAGCTGCAGCAGGTTCTCTACTTTATGGACCAGGAATCGACGATTCAATGTAAGTTAGAAAAAAAAAATTTTTCTCACTTTTATTGTCTCTTAAAACTTTAAACCCGTTTTTCTCAAAACTATGTTTTCAAAGTCGGTTGTCAAGATTTCTCGCGAACTACTCAACCGATCTTGATAAAATTTTACACAGGTCTTCGAGATATCATTTACAAGGTCTTGAACGAATGATTTTTTTTTATTGCAACTATTTGAAAAGAAAATGTCGAGAAATTTTCATCGAAATTTGCATTTTTTTATAAAAACGGCTGCCAAAAATCCAATTTTCATTTTTTTTCCTTCGTCCAATACCTAGTTTATTGTCTTTACTAAAACACGCATTTTTTATTTTTATTTCAGATGATCCTGAAAGAAGTTCTGCTGACAACGCGAAGGCACCTCTTTTCCGAGGGACTGCCGGAAATGGCGTCGTAATGACCGCCATTTTGATATTTTTTTTGAAAATTTCACAAAATGTTTATTAAATATGTATCTTTTAAATGAAGAAAATTTCATTGAAATATTTCATTTTTATATGTAAAAAAAATTATTGAAAAAAGGCCGTTTTTTGTCCGAGGAAACCCATGTAACCCCTTAATAATATTAGAATCAAATGTCTTACAAGATTCGTAAATTTCCTTGAATTTCTCTTGCCTTTCCATTAACAAATCTATAAATATTTGCGAGTTTGTGGAACATACCTATATTATATTATCGATTATATACATAATCGAAGTCAAATAGAGCAATAATTCATAAATTGAATTCAATAAAGCTTAAACTTTTGTTGCTCCAATATTGCGGTTGCACCTATACAATCTCTTTGCTCCTTGTTATTTCGCGTCTAATCTTCTTTTCAATGGATCTGTTGCATCTTTTCTGTATGATCCGAACTGCGATACCAATGGTAATCACCAATGCCACAATTCCCAGCAACTCAATTGCTGTAAGGGAAATACATTTTTCAACTATAGTTCCTCCGCTATCACCAGCTTACGTTACTACTGCTTCTTCTTTGCTCTGGTCTTTACCCATTATTGATTCACAGCATCTCCACTTGTGATATACTACCCTTAGGGTACTTGGCTGTAGTTGATGTTTAGTAAAAGTAACACTTTCAAATTGAAATAAAATGAACAAAATAAACTATAATCGATTCATTTGAATTTGGGAGGCTTTTACTTGGTAAAATTCCATTATCAATAATAAAAAACAAGTACTGTGTTTTAAGGAATTTTACTTTATAATTGCGATTCGTAACGCGTTTCACTACACCGTAGCTTCTTCAGACGAATGATTATGCAGAAAATGTAAATGAGAATATAACTATAAATGTTCTTGAGTAATTAAAAGCTTATTGGTCGCCTCCTCCAAAGTGGTTATTTATGACAGGTATATCCAATAAAATTAAGGAATAGATTGCTCCCCGAAAAGATTCAATAGAGGTGAAGGGCTTAAATTGACTTGTTCATTGATGAGTCTACCTGAGTGTTTGTATTTATTTATTTTTAAAGTTTCCCAAAGATCTACCTTCCAATATTTATTATCTGTATGCAAAATTTCAAACTGTGGGTCGAAAGAATGATTATTTTCTAAGAGATGATTCGCGTAATTTGAATCTGATTTTTTATTTGAAAAACTGCGTTTATGTTCCGATATTCTAATATTAAAATTTCTATGTGTTCTACCAATGTAGAAATTATCACAGTCATTGCAATTCAATCTATAAACACCTGATTTATTGTTTTTACCTGGTTCGGTTTTATTATTTTTTATATATTTGCCTAAATTATTATTAGTTTGGAAAGCTATGTTGAAATTATTGCTACTTAAGAATGATTTCAGTTTCTCACTTGTAATGCCAACGTAGGTTAAGGTGTTGAATTTTTGTTTCAATTTATCGACAGGGTAAACTTCATTCAATGCGATTCTACTTTGTTTTTTATTTAAAATATTATTTATTAGTTTGGCTATTTGTTTAATCAAATTTAGTTCTTTGTTGAAATTTTCTGGTGATAGCGGGATGTTAATCAATCTATGAATAAAACTATTGAATGCTGACATTTTATGTTGATATGGATGACACGACGAGTTATGTATTATAATATCTGTATGTGACGGCTTATGGTAAATTGCGAAAACATGTTTTCCATTTTCATTCGAAATTGTTACGTCTAAGAAATTTATCGAATTATTGCTTTCTATTTCGGTTGTGAATGCAACATCCAAAAATTGCATTCACAACCGAAATAGAAAGCAATAATTCGATAAATTTCTTAGACGTAACAATTTCGAATGAAAATGAAAATGTTTTCGCAATTTACCATAAGCCGTCACATACAGACATACCTTGTCGATAAATTGAAACAAAAATTCAACACCTTAACCTACGTTGGCATTACAAGTGAGAAACTGAAATCATTCTTAAGTAGCAATAATTTCAACATAGCTTTCCAAACTAATAATAATTTAGGCAAATATATAAAAATAATAAAACCAAACCAGGTAAAAACAATAAATCAGGTGTTTATAGATTGAATTGCAATGACTGCGATAATTTCTACATTGGTAGAACACATAGAAATTTTAATATTAGAATATCGGGACATAAACGCAGTTTTTCAAATAAAAATCAGATTCAAATTACGCGAATCATCTCTTAGAAAATAATCATTCTTTCGACCCACAGTTTGAAATTTTGCATACAGATAATAAATATTGGAAGGTAGATCTTTGGGAAACTTTAGAAATAAATAAATACAAACACTCAGGTAGACTCATCAATGAACAAGTCGATTTAAGCCCTTCACCTCTATTGAATCTTTTCGGGGAGCAATCTATTCCTTAATTTTATTGGATATACCTGTCATAAATAACCACTTAGGAGGAGGCGACCAATAAGCTTTTAATTACTCAAGAACATTTATAGTTATATTCTCATTTACATTTTTCTGCATAATCATTCGTCTGAAGAAGCTACGGTGTAGTGAAACGCGTTACGAATCGCAATTATTAAGTAAAATTCCTTAAAACACAGTACTTGTTTTTTATTATAATCGATGCGGTAATGCCGTAGAGTAATGAATCTTTAGGTGACAAGATGATCATCAGTGTGCCACTTGGATGAGAGTTAAAACATATTATTGAATATTCACCCCAAGAAAGGTAATTATTACAAGGATATATTTTAAGAAGTGTTCTTGAAGCAGTTTAATCACTAGTATGCATCATTTAGAAGTTGGTAAGAGTGTTTTGTTCATTCCACGAATAATGGAAAAGTTTTCTAATTTCACCCCTACTAAATATACCAAAAATATACCACTTTCCCAAAGTGAAATATTAATTATATTGTTATATTGAGCGTATACGATGCTTCAAAGTATCGATGCCTTAACTTCATTGATGAAAATATCAAATGCGTTCTGAGATGACGAGAACTAGACAGTCCACATAAACACTAGATAAAGAACTCAGTCCAACCTGTAGCGTGTATTTCGCGTGAAAACAGTCTGTCTACTGGCGCCCTCCTCGATAATGGACTATATGTGGGGTACTATTTATACTCAGACGTCACATAGATGTCATGTGAAATCGAAGCTACATCTCATTTGCGCTATCATAAGCATATATATGAACAGAATGAAAGGGTTTTAGTCATTTTCTACATTCCGTAATCTAGGGTTGATTATTGAGTCAATGAAAAATGAAGAAATAGGCCCAATTATATATCAATAGCATTTCAATATATGCTTTCCTAACCCATATATACTTAATGACAAAATATTATAAATATCCATTCTGCTTTGGGTACCCTTTTCAGGGAAGTGAAGACAATATATGAATGTTTCATTTTCAAATCGAAGGAGAGAATAGTCAACATCTCTAAAAATAAGTCCTATACAAGTAGCACGCATTTTAATTTAAATTTTTAAAAGACTATAGCATGCTATCTCAAGATAGGAATCTAAAATTGAAAATTCGAGTTCAGAAAATAATTTTCCTTTCCAAAAGTGCAATAATTGATTTATTGCCAAGAATCAAAGCGGAAAATTTCACATGTTTTGCCATCTATGAACTTCACCTCAATCTCAATTCTTGTCGGCTTAGAAACTTCAACCAACCCTACAGGTAGCGTTGTCTTATTATATACTTAGTCAATGCTACAAAATTTAGACGTCTAAAGTAAACATTTTATAAGAATAGCAATATTCGTTTAGCAACAAAAAAGACATAGAAGCTTGTAGTCAGGTAATCGGGTTCTTCCAGGAGATTTGTACGAGGGTTTCTTTCAAAGATCTAGAAATAAATTGGTATCACAAATATCATCTCGAATGCCTCCAAAGGCGGAACATTCTTCATGACACCTTCTCAGGCAGCTACGACACAGAATCCAATTTTCAATTGAAAGATCATCAGCTTCAAAACTTATTTCCCCACAAAAGAAGCATAAAATATCTTCTGAAGTTCCTTTGAGTTTTTACCATTTTTATTCGTTTTCTTAGCAGTCTTTCTATGACCTTTTTTTGATTCTACATTTATTTTTTTAGTAACAGTGTTAACTTATGCTTATCGATCATCTTCAATAGGTGTGCTAGTTAAAATTTCTGTCTTCTGACGTTTCCGTTTGTGAGAACTCTATCCAAACTATCATCTACATATCGGTAGCAGAACACTTCATGTGTTTTTGCCTAGTGGCTATTTTATATTACTGTTCTTTCTAAATAGGGGCTTAGAGATGATCATCTGGGAAATTCTGATGTTTGTTGGTAACATTTTGATATATTCATGTATTGTATAGCTTGGTGTTGGTATCTGGAAGATAAAAGATATTTTGGTAGGTTTCCAGGGCTCAAATTGATAGATTTCTGAAATTTCTGAGTGAAATTCATACCAGCAGAAGGAAAAACTGATAACTCAGTAAATTTTTCAGACCTGACAATAACAAAATTGACTAACAATTTCATTAATAACATCTGCAGAAAAGAAACCTTCCCAGATTCGAGTATTCCCATGGACTCATTCAATCACTTAAATCACAAACTAGCAGCTTATAATTCAATGATCCCTAGGGAATTTTCCATTCCCCTGTCAGCGACAAACTTTGAAATTCCCGAAGGAAGTCAAAAATTATATTCAATACTCAATCTATAGAAACCCAATATGTTCGATAATGCAAAATCAGCTTATATCTGTCATCAATTTAATTTAATTCTATTTGTAAAAACTAACTGTTGTTCGCCAAACACTTTTTTTTATGCATTATCGAACATATTGGGTTTCTATAGAAATTGAGAATAATTTTAGAGTTCCTTCGGGAAATATGTAGTGTTATAAGTTTTCACTTAATAGAGTATGAAAATGACTCCGGAGTTTTACTAAACATCAACTATACCCAACTACCCTAAGGGTATTATATCACAAGTGGAGATGTAGTAATGTCTATCTGGCTATTGATGGTGACTTCATCTGGGGTTATACAAAGTTAATTGATTTCCAAACATACCAACAGATTCATTTTCTTTCTTTTGTCACAATTGCGTTGTTAAATGTTTTGTGGTTTTTATATGTTCACTTCTTCTTCTGAGCGTGCCTATCCGTTCCGGATGTTGGCGATAAGCAAAGCAATTTGTACTTTGTTGACTGCTGTTCTAAACAGCCCTCTTGTAGACATAGAAAAAGAAAGTTCTGAGGTTTTTCATCCAGGAGATTCTGCGCCTTCCAGGCCCTCTCTTGCCTAAAACCTTTCCCTGTAGTATTAACTGGAGCAGACCATATCTTTTTTGATTCCTCATTATGTGTCCGAAATATTCTAATTTGCGTTGTTTAACGATGTTCATTATTTCGGTCTCTTTTTGTAGTGTTTCTAAGACTCTTTTGTTGGAAACACGATCCACCCAGGAAATTCTAAGAATTCGTCTGTATAGCCACATCTCAAAGGCTTCAAGTTTTTTTGTAGATGCTTCCGTCAGGGTCCAGGACTCGGCACCGTATAGAAGCACAGACCAGACATAACATTTGAGTAGTCTTAGTTTGGTATGTATATTAAGATCTCTACTCTTAAATAGGTTTCCCATTTTAACGAAAGTGGCTCTGGCTTTTTCTATGCGGCATTTTATTTCCACAGAGTGATCCCATTGCTCATTAATCGTAGTATATGTTCACATTTCGGATAATTATTGTCAGATGATATATGTTCTTCAAATCTGGTTTCGAAAATGCTATCAGTCTGTCGAACATAAGCTCCGTACACTCATTTTGTAAACTCCTGATTTTTTGAATTTGTCTGTTTTTTGTGTAGTATCGAATAATATTTTGCTCTAGTTTAGACCACTTGACAAAGAGTTGGGTATTTTAAATGTGGAAAAATAGTTACTGAAGTTATGGAAGAGAGGACCAGCGTAGTTGAAACTGTTTTCCTTTACATTGGATAATTTTGTCTTAAAAAAGCAGAGGAATTTTGTTATTTAAGGCAATTTTCCTGGTAGTATTTATTTCAAAGTTTGTCGGTGACGGGGGAATGGAAAAATCCCTAGGGATCATTGAATTTTAAGCTGCTAGTTTGTGATTTAAGTGACTGAATGAGTCCATGGGAATACTTGAATCTGGAAAGGTTTCTTTTCTGTAGATGTCATTAATGAAATTGTTAGTCAATTTCGTTATTGTCAGGTCTGAAAAATTGATTGAGTTATCAGTTTTTCCTTCTGCTGGTATGAATTTCATTCAGAAATTTCATTTCAAATTTCATCTATCAATTTGAGCCCTGGAAACCTATCAAAATATCATCTATATACCAGATACCAACACCAAGCTATACAATACATGAATATATCAAAATGTTACCAACAAACATCAGAATTTCCCAGATGATCATCTCTAAGCCCCCATTTAGAAAGAACAGTAATATAAAATAGCCACTAGGCAAAAACACATAAAGTGTTCTGCTACCGATATGTAGATGGTAGTTTGGTTAGAGCTCTCACAAACGGAAACGTCAGAAGACAGAAATTTTAACTAGCACACCTATTGAAGATGATCGATAAGCATAAGTTAACACTGTAACTAAAAAAATAAATATAGAATCAAAAAAAGGTCATAGAAAGACTGCTAAGAAAACAAATAAAAATGGTAAAAACCCAAAGGAACTTCATAAGATATTTTATGCTTCTTTTGTGGGGAAATATGTTTTGAAGCAGATGATCTTTCAATTGAAAATTGGATTCGGTGTCGTAGCTGCCTGAGAAGGTGTCATGAAGAATGTTCCGCCTTTGGAGGCATTCGAGATTATATTTGTGATGCCAATTTATTGCCGGATCTTTGAAAGAGACCCTCGTACAAATCTCCTGGAAGAACTCGATTACCTGACTACAAGCTTTTTGTATTTTTTGTTGCTTAACGAATATTGCTGTTCTCATAAAATGTTTACTGTAGACGTCTAAATTTTGTAGCATTGACTAAGTATATAATAGACAACGCTCCCTGTAGGGTTGGTTGAAGTTTCTAAGCCGACAAGAACTGAGATTGAGGTGAAGTTCATAGATGGCAAAACATGTGAAATTCTCCGCTTTGATTCTTGACAATAAATCAATTATTGCACTTTTGAAAAGGAAAATTATTTTCTGAACTCGAATTTTCAATTTTAGATTCATATCTTGAGATAGCATGCTATAGTCTTTTAAAAATTTAAATTAAAATGCGTGCTACTTGTATTGGACTTATTTTTAGAGATGTTGAATATTCTCTCCTTCGATTTGAAAATGAAACATTCATATATTGTCTGCACTTCCCTGAAAAGAGTACCCAAAGCAGAATGGATATTTATAATATTTTGTATTTAAGTATATTTGGGTTAGGTAAAACATATATTGAAATGCTATTGATATATAATTGGGCCTATTTCTTCATTTCTCATTGGCTCAGTAATCAACCCAGACTACGGAATGTAGAAAATGACTAAAACCCTTTCCTTCTGTTGATATCTATGCTTATGACAGCGCAAATGAGATGTAGCTTCGATTTCACATGTCACCTATGTGACGTCTGAGTATATATAGTACCCCACATATAGTCCATTATCGAGGAGGGCGCCAGTAGACAGACTGTTTTCACGCGAAATACACGCTACACGTTGGACTGAGTTCTTTATCTAGTGTTTATGTGGACTGTCTAATTCTCGTCATCTCAGAACGCATTTAATATTCACATCAATGAAGTTAAGGCATCAATACTTTGAAGCATCGTATACACTCAATATAATTAATATTTCACTTTGGGAAAGTGGTATATTTTTGGTATGTTTAGTAGGGGTAAAATTAGAAAACTTTTCCATTACTTGTGGAATGAACAAAACACTTTTACCAACTTCTAAATGATGCATACTAATGATTAAACTGCTTCAAGAACACTTCTTAAAATATATCCTTGTAATAATTACCTTTCTTGGGGTGAATATTCAATAATATGTTTTAACCCTCATCTGAGTGGCACACTGATGATCATCTTGTCACTTAAAAATTCATTACTCTACGGCATTACCGAATCGACTATAGTTTATTTTGTTCATTTTATTTCAATTTGAAAGTGTTACTTGGAGTTTTGAGCAATTAGTAGGTAATTACTATGCCTGAGCACCATATCCAGTTTACTCGTAGGTCTGAGCAAAGAAGAATACTAGCAAATGTTTGAATTTCAATATTATTCACTAATTGAATCAGTTTTCAAGTGAAATGATTATTACATAAGTAGAACCAATTAATAAAGACTAATATAAGCTAGTATTTTTGTTGCTATTTCTTTTACCTTGTGTTATAAAGCCTTGAACCTCGAATCCGACCTTCCCCTATTGTTGTCTCTCAAGATGACCATAAAACCCACGAAGGATTTCCAAAATATTCTCGAATTTTGTCTGATGTAGTTAATTCTGACAGGTCCGTGACCTCTTAAACGAAATGGCATCAATTGTTTATTAATCAATTGCATATTAGATCAGACCTTATGCTGAAAGTCTTTGCTCCTAATAATTGTAATTAAAGTTGTTTTTCGAGAAGGAAACAAGCAATTTCTCGTTATTTATTCAAATACAAACAACATTATCTCTGAGTTTTTCATTTGTTCATCAACTAGATACTCAAAATATTATGTACAGTATCTTTTGGTCGAATTCTTTGTCAATTTCTGTGTGCCTACAGGCTGCAGTTATATTCAAGTTTGGACGATCAAACTCAGTGACCCCCCCCCCCATCGATTCAAAAGCTGCCAGAGCACTCTACATTCACTCTTGGATATAGGAACAAAAGCTGCTTCAGGCGAGGAGATATAGGAATCGGAAAACATTGAAACTCTGAATCACTGATAACATTTATTGTTTCAACGACCTTTAACATTTCCGTTTAGCCATCCAACAACAGATTCTAAATGGCGTCTTTTCCAATCTATTCGCAGTTTTATCTTGTTCACAGTTTCTTGCATTACACTTGCAAATGGTTCTAGATCGTCCTGATGTGTTTTATAAAACTGTGTCAGCTATAAAATCATAGTCACATTAAGAATCATGGTGTTGCATTTAAAGACATTTTTTCAAGAATACATAGGGTGAAAAGTGAATTATATTTCATTAGAATGAAAGCATACTCTTGATAAAGTACTTTAAATAATTAAGGGCTTTCGCCACAATAGTACTTACATCCTCTAGATCAATTTCTGTGGCTAAATTCGAAAGAAATTCATTAATGATAACTTTCATTACGAAAAATATATCTTTATAATGTTCATATATTTGGTTCCAATTCAGTCGTAAGAAGGGAAAACCTGTTCTTAAACCAACAGGATGACTCAGAGATTTCCAAACAAGTGGTACGTTTTCCAGAGAGATGTTACCTTTTAGAGACAAGTGTAAATATCTGAAAAAATAGATCTAAGTATGATTCAGTCTAGTTAACGTTTTCAGCCTACTTGTTTATTAGCCAGGGATCATGTGTACATCCCAATGATAAATAGATAACGTTGAGATCTTCTGGTGAAATATTGGGATTGTAGGTTCTATCCCATAAAAAGTACCATTCTCTTCGACTACCTTTCTCAATAGCCATGCACTGAACGATACGGCGATAGTCGCGATGTATACTGCAAAGAAAAATAGAACCAGAATTGAACGAATAATGAATAAAATGAAAACACTTACGGATTATTAGAGTCAGGGTCTTTCTGATCAATCCATCGTTTAAGCTGAGCCTTAGCCCAGTCAATACAAGGTTCGTAATAAAGTTGGCAAGCCAGATTTATTATATCCAATCGCAGAAACTTATCATTCAGTGATTCCCTTTGCTTTGGAGATGTTCCCAGAATGTTAAATCTTCTAGCAATCAAGTGAATTAAGAAAGTGTGGTATATACCAGAGTATTCATGGTAATCCATAATTGTCTTGATATACTTCAAATTATTTAGAGCTGGATACCATGCGACATAAGCTGATTCGTTGTATTTCAGAAAATTAGTTAAACCAAATGGTACGCTGTAATTTAAGTTTCCCATTTTCGCTTGCTCGAATGAATCGTCCAGCAACTGAGCACGATTTGGAAGAGGTATCTTATGATGGTCTTCTTCAAGTTGCTTTCTGAGCATTCTCCAATTCAATTCATCATAGTTCACCCTGTAGAAACCTTAAACAAGAAATACATAATAGAATGTTGTATTATTTTCAATTACAATTATCTAGAGGAGCTGTGAAGAATTTATTGGATGAAAGGTTAACTGGGGCTGGTTTTTTGAAGTTGTGTGTGTACTTCAAACAAACAAAATGGCTATATTCGAGTATTATCGAGCTGTCTATGTTTCCATCCGATAAATAAGATCTGCTCAACTCATTGCTTCCCAGAAACCGAGGCGATGTACTTTGTGCAACAGTATATCTTTCAAAACCAGTTCGAAGGGTTTAGTGAGGTCCATGAAGGCTGCTATGCAATTTTTATACATTTATATAGAGAGTTGACAAAATTCATTGTTGCCGTTTGAGTTGATTTATTCTTTCTTAATGCCTTCTGATAGATTGTTGAAATACTTTGTTCATTCAATCATATACGATTTTTTATATATTTTGGCTGGTGCAATTATTCTTGTTCTCGGATACATGCTACTTATTTGATGTAAAATTGTTTATTAAAAATAGGAGTGATTCATATTTCTCTTACCTTTTCTTTTAAAATTAACCAGAATCCAGGAATTATTCGAATAATCCTCTTGAGTGTCAACAGAAATAAATCTTTCGTTATTTAGCCATTCGTAACGAACATTGAAATTTTCTCTGGTAATATAAGAGATGGGAACAAACCATGAGTTGGTTGCATTTTTTTCTTCGCCAAATTTACTTTGCGTTATCGTGTAAATGGATTTGTTTCGTTGTTTCTGAAAACGTTGATACACGGGTAACCTGGTTGTTTGGTCCAACTGTCCATGATTAACTTTAAATTAGCTGCGTTCCAACTTGTGCCATTATTGCTATTATTCTCTGAAAGTTTTACTATGGTAGCCCAGAATTCATCTTGTCCAGCAGATTTATAGGAACTGTAAAAATAATTATATATAATAAAGGTTTATAACAATTTGATTAAGGATGTCGTTATTTGATTAAAATTGATATACATTTTCAAATGAATAATTCAGTGCTGCTCAAGTTTTCTCCTTTTTCAAACTTAGACATATAAGAGTCAGGTTTGATTGTTGATATGCTTTCCTGCTGGTTTTCTATTTCTATTTTTACAGATTCCTGTCCCGAGCCCCATTCTCTTCATCCTTGTCTTCGTCTGGAAATCGAGGAATGCAAGAGGAAAATTGAAGCTGCTAAGCAGAAAAATCTTTGATACTCTTTATGCACACACGACACTAACACAACATAAACAGACAAGCTATTGCTAGTGCAGTAGCGACAGGGAAACGAGTTTTTTCCTCAGGTTTTTTCACTCGTTTATTGAATCATACGCAAGATAGTACGGTTCCCCTATTACATTTTCTTGAGCTCACAGTTATGTTCTCCTGACACACACCAAAATTATAGATATAAGCATTTATTGTTAATACAATTATGTAAATTTGTGTAAATCCTCTCTTTTTTCAAAAGAATATATATCAGATAAGTAGTTACATTCCAAACATTCAAAAAGAAGGTTCACCCTATACGAGTGTGAAAGAAAGAAACAGCAATATTTAAGGAGGCGATTGATGACCACCACTTTGAATATTGTTGTGTCTTTTTTTATTACCCGTACAAGCAAATCTTCTTTTTGAATGTTCGGAATGAAACTACTTATCTGATGAAGCTATAGTATGTTGAAACGCGTCATAAGTTTGTGAATAGGGAAAAGATTTGAGCAATCAGTCATTTCATGAAAAAAGTTCATATAAACGTAGATCCTCAAATACTTCGTTTTCGTTACCAATAAACAGGGTTTAGAAGGTTAATCAAATGATGCAGTTAAATTTTAATTTTTCGTCAACCGCTTAAGATGTTGATATAAAATTTTGGGGGTAAAAATTTTCAAAGATGCATAATTTTTATTACGAAACAATATTTTGGACTCACCAATGGCTCGCATTGACTTTTTCAAAACTAAGAAATCATTTTCAAAGAAAAACGCTCTCTTGACATTTTTTGTACAACTCCAAATTTTTGTGTCTTTCTGTTTTTCAATAATTTTGAATCTTTAGAATTTTGGTTTCAAATCATACATCTAATATCCTTTTAACTCGGACACCCTGTATTCTATCCATTCTGCAAGAATGTTCCACAAAGAAATCATTCAGGCGCGTCCATCTATAAATGCAGTGCTTTATATCAGCGGTTTGGACCGTTTGCTTTGTCGTATTCTCGAAAAATGAAAAAAAATTATATTTTAAAGATCAACCACGACCAATATTTTCATGGTTTGGTGTATAAACAGCCGCACCTTGAGCGAAAAAGGCTAATTTCAATACATTAATTCGATTTCAAGAAAAATTCCTTGCAATATTTCGAAAAAGTTGTGTTAACTTCAGGAAGCACCTCGTACAACACAAATGTATTTGTTTGTATATACTTACAAAGTTTTTATATAGTTTCGGACGGCATCTTCAAACACAGGCTGACTTACAGTGTTGTTTAGCATTCTTAACAAGCTACTTCCTTTCTCGTAAATAAGGGAGTCTGCAATTTGCTCAATTTGCTCATTATCCACAATCTTACTTCGGATACTTGATGACGAATTCAAACTGTCTTCAAACAAGGAACTTTCGATTTCCATCAGCGGAAGGTTGTTAAAAGTATCCCATTCAGGTTTAAGCTGTGAAAAAACGTATATAGTTCATCATAAATAATGAAGTCTCCTCTGAGGACAAAATAAATGTTCAACTACTTTTGAAATAAATAAAATCAACCTACATCTTTTTCTATTTTAGCAGACAATAACATTGCAAATCCTTCTTTTAGCCAGGCTTCTGACCACCATTTGATCGACACCAAATTGCCCATCCATTGTTTAATCAAATTTCTCGACAATACGTTGAAAATTTGTGGTTTTATCAGTACGCTTTCTTTATTTGGATCGAATAGTAACGATGATTTCCTGGAATAAAAAGTACAAAAGATAATTTCTGTTCTTTCGAAATGTCTATGAAGTTGTGTGCAGCAATTCTTATGTTGGATTGAATAATATTTTCTATAATTTTATCTATACTTCCTTGATTGTATCATGACGTGAAATATATAATCCGGAAAAAATATAGTATATTGAATGAAAGATAATAATAATAATACATATCCCTGAGCTGTGAGCTCAGACTACTGTGAAGGAAAGGGGTGTACCATAGGTTGTCTTCTTGTATAGTGCAAGAGGACATTGCGAAGAATTCTGAGAAAATTTTCTGTCACTGATACATCAGTATTAGCTAGTTTGTGAATGTGTTGTGAATATGAGGTAAAATCAGAATGATGGTGTCTATCTAACCGAATATTTGATTGAAAGTGGGATAACAGTAACCTGAAGATTTTCTCTTCATTATTAATTCTCTGATGAGGAAGTAGCGACCACTGTCGTGTACAAAAGCTCTCGATTCTATTTTATTTTGTGTCACGCCTATAATTCAATGTATGGGTAAACCGATTGTTTGTTTGCGTTTGTCAAGTCACGCTGTTGCAGATATTCCTTTTCGACTTTTGCCGTTCACTTTACCTTGTATGATAAGTGTCTTTATATATTCTGCGCCACTTCTTATGACGTGCCCAAAAACTTCTAACATCTTCAGCTGAATAGTACTCGGCAGTTTCTGTCTTATTCGGGGTTAGTCTAGCATTTGTATATTTGTTCCATATTATATTGAGCTTTTTTTCCACAAAACGTCTCCTTAATATCTATTTTATTTCTTTTCCTCGTACGGATGGATTAGCAAACCGTAAGATCAGGCAGCTCATAAGTTGTGTCTTCCTAGCTAGTTTTTGCTTTTGGCTTGAGGAATAACTTCTTGAAATCTTTAGCACTTATTTATTTTTTGAATTGTGGAGGCCGTTACTTGATGTAGATCCATGATATAAATGAGATAAAAAACACAAGGTTCAACTTTAATCTACACTTTATTTGAAAAAATTCGACGACGTTTCGCTGGCACAGCAGTTTCATCAAGAATGAAAAACAGAATGAAAAGTATGGTATTATAAACAAATCGTAGAACAAGTTGGATGAATAACAGGAAAATCCACACCAAGCCATCGTACAGTTAGTATGAAAGGTAATAAAAACTAATTAAACAAGTTAAGTAGGGGTGAGTAATTCACATCTACCTGTTCATTCAAAAGCTTGTCCGAATGTTTGTATCTATTTATTTCTAATGCTTCTAGGAGATCTAATTTTGAACTTATATGTAATATGTCAAAGTTTTTATTGAATGAATGGTTTTCTTTTATTAGGTGGTTTGAATGATTTGAATCAGATTTATTTTTATCGAAGCTACGTTTATGTTCAGATGTTCTTATGCCAAAACTCCTATAGGTCCTACCGATATAAATTTTATCACAAGAACCGCAATTGAGTTTATAGATTCCTGATTTACTTGATTTTTCAACATCACTTATTTATTCACACCCTATATACGCAAGGATGGTTGTCTACAGTCTGTATTGACTCAGAGGTTTTCCCCTCAATTATCTGGGTTTCATTATTAGCTGCATCAGACCTTTCAGCTGTGTCCAAGACACTGCAGAGTTCGTCTATTCATGACCTGTGGCGTATAAACAAGAAATGAAACTGACGAGTCGTGATAGAGACCAATCTACAATCGATTAATCGATACTATGAAATCCAGCTATATCATAGATCGACACCACTTCCTTGGTAATCATGATCTTAATCAAGAGTACGGAATTCTAATTCTCGAGGAAAGTACAGATTATTTGATATATTTCACAATATTGAAGTTTTCTGAATTGAAGTTCACATTCATACAACCTTCGATTGCTTCTGTTCTTCCTTATGATCAATCAAATTAAGTTTTAATGGAATGTCACGAAAATTCCATCATTAATGTTACTACTCCATTGGTGCAAATGAAATTCAATGCTGAATAATCAGACAAA
This sequence comes from Cryptolaemus montrouzieri, assembly GCA_013387265.2. NCBI lineage: Eukaryota > Metazoa > Arthropoda > Insecta > Coleoptera > Coccinellidae > Cryptolaemus > Cryptolaemus montrouzieri. The sequence continues at coordinate 9,617,339 of JABFTP020000103.1, read as the reverse complement.
CATAATCAGACATCACCAATTATTATGAATGAAATAAGTATATGGTTACGATGCCAAATACACTAGAAATGAATGCGAGACCGGAAAAAATTGAATGACTTCAACCTTGAGGTGAATATAATCTTTTCATGAATATGAAACGTAAATGCACAAGGTATTTTATTGAATTCTAGAATATGTTTGTGTGTTAGTACCATCCCGAAATATTTTTGCCATGGATATTCAATAGAAATGTAGTTGGAGGAATCTATGCGCCCTGCAGTCTTTAAACTTTCACGAATAATCTGTGAATATACAGGGTGTTCGAAAAAGACACGGCAATTTAAGGAGGTGATTCCTCAAGTCATTTCATGAAAAAAGTTTATATAGACATAGATCTGCAAATACTTCGCTACCGATGCAGTTAAATCTGAATTTTTCTCAAATCGGTTGGGATATTGAGGTATGGATAACAAAGACGGATATTTTTCAATAATAAACAATATTTTGGACTCTCCAGTGGGGCGTATATGAGCACAACGCAGGTTAGTCTCGAAAAAAACTAGGACACTACTGGTTCATCTCGAAAGTTAAAAATATTATTGAATTTTCAAAATTTTTTCAAGAGGAAATCTCTCTTCACATTTTTTGTACGACGCCAAGTTTTTGAGTGAAAAAATGTTGAAAAGCATAAAAGATGAAAGTCCATACATTTCTTTGTACGACAAGTAGTCTTCGAATAAAAGAACCATCGTAGTGTGTTTCCTTTTATCATTAAATAACCTATGTTTGAAAACCAAACGTTTAATTCAAGGACAAAACAAAGACTTTTGAGTACAACCAATGAATCTTAAAAAGTTACAAAAGCTGTTCAAAGTTACATCCTCCAGCTCAGATGCAAGATTCCAGTCATTTTCTCATTTATTAGCGAGCTCTTTCCATAACATCTGTTCTTATCGAGTTGCACTCAGCGATAATTCAATTCCTCAAGTCTTCCACATTTGCCACGTGGGTAAATCAAAGACTTCAAATGAGTCCACAGCAATAAATCGAGGGGATTTAGGTGTGGGGACCACGCAGGCGAAAATTGAGGTCCACCTCGACCAATCCAGCGATTTCCATATTCTTGAGTTAAAAAAGACAATCAAAATGACTAAAATGGGTAAGTTCGCAATCGTGCATAAACCTTATCGTTTGTCTTATTACCAGAGGTACATTCTCTAGAAATTCTGGAAACGTGTGTTCAAAAAGTGGCGGTACATCTCCCCGTAAATCTCCGTAAGAAATACTGGTCCAGATAGGCAGTCACCCACGAGAACTGATGTTGAAATCGATGTTGGTATGTTTGGTATGGATTTTCTTCACACCACATATGATAATATGAAAATTCCTTATGGAGTTGCATGAAGAAGTTGCTTCATTAGTGAACAGGATTAGCATGAGAAATTGAGGAATTTGAATCAAATTATGCAAAAGCCATTGACTATACGCAATACGGGAAAGAAAATCGGCGGGAAGAAGTGCTTTTATGTGTTGTTGGTGGAATGGATACAATAAATTTTCATGAAGAAATCACGAAACCATTCCATTGCTGATACCTAAAGCGTCAGAAATTTTTCGAGTGAAGGCACCAAGATCGTCTTGAATTATTGCAAGAACCTCATTTTCCAGCTGAACCGTTCTTACTTCCCTTGGCCTTCCTACTCCTTCATATCATCTTAATGTGCCTTTTTCATATAGATGTCGATGAATGCTTTTAAAAGTTTTTCTATTGGGAGCAATACGGTTTGAAAATCCTACGCCATGGACTTCCAGAATATGAGACTATAGTTAATCGTTTTGAATTGGTTTTGGGTTTTCTTAGCAGTTAATTAGTGAATCTCTTTAACGATGAGAAGAACTCCACATGGTTTACAAATTTTTCAGTTTTGTTACTAGTTTCAATTGAATAAGCAAAAAGCTTTGAACTCTCACTCTGTTTTGTGCCTATTTCACTAGACATATCCCCTTTTCCTCCTCCATCTTCAGAGATACCCAAATCACTCATTATATATATTCGACTTAAATGTTGTATGATGAGAATAATAATAGTAAACTTTAAGAATTGAGTGTTCAAACGGAAGAATATAAGACCAACGTTGAAATTTCAAACAATGGAATTTCGAACAGCATGAATATGCTTCAGTGTACTCACTACAGTTAGAATATGCGTATAATAAACATATGTGTGAAATTCAAAGTAAATTATGTATATTTACCTGAAAGAAATGAGCCCCCAGTTTTCGGTAGCAGGTTGTCCCAAATTAGGTATAGCAAGAAGATCTAATTTGGGAAGGGAATATTTAACGTCAAAGAATACTTCTAAATACTGAATTATTGCAGCAGCAGATTTCAACGCAAAATCACCTTTGGCTATGTCACTTTCAGGTCCCCAAATTTTCACTATAGAATCCGGACATGATGTGTTGCATTTTAAAGGTACGAAATGACTTATTGTGAAGGCAAGCGAGTAAGTTGACATTGGCGGCGTTCTTTCAAAATAGTCCCAGGTCCATTCAGTACTATTTTCCCTGGAACAAAAATTTTGTAAGAAGGAAAATTCATATGAGTATGCAGATTGAATTATATTCTCGCAAAAAAATTATTTTTGATCAGTTCGTTATACTCACATAGGTTCAGAAAATTTTAATGGTGTGTTGGTTAATGTAGTCATATTATTTCTTCTTGCGATGATGAGATCAAAGCTTGCTTTGAAATGAGGTTCATCGAAGCATGGAAAGAGTCTTCGAGCATAAATTGGCTCAAAATCGGTTGTTAGAAGCCACCTAGTCAAAAAAGCAAAAACGAATAATTTAAATAACTAACACGATAAGTCAATTAATAAAATAGTTCATACGGTTCGATGATAAATCACAAAGTATTTCCTAGTTATTATAATCCATTATTGGGGAATGAATTAGTAACATGATGAATGCTAGAGTGATAAATACTTCCCAGAAAGGGGAAGAAGTCAGTTTTGTGGTTGGCAAAGGCTGGCCTCAGGGAGGAATATTATCCCCTCTGTTGTGGTCCCTGCTTGCGGTGGGAAACTCAGCACAAATCCCCACAAAACCCTTATGGTACCACCAGGAAATGGAGGATATTTGTTTTTCCCTGATTCTGGATGGACTGTTTATTCCAGTTCTGGAGGAAGCAAAATATCTGGGGGTTACCTTGGACAGTAATCGCACCTCGAAAACATAAGACTAGATTGGACATTCCTTATGGGCATGTCAAATGACCTGTGGAGAAAATGGGGTCTTGCACCAAAGCAACTTCAGTTGCTATATGGTGCTGAGATCACGTTTTAAATACGGCTGCGATGCTTGGCAGGACTGCGGCATTAAGAAGCGATCCCAACTCAAGCTCTCTAAATTGCAGAAAATAGCCTGTATGATGAGTACGGGAGTTTTTCGCTCTACACCCACTGTCACTATGCAACTGATACTGGGTCTTGCCCCCTTAACCTGGTGATTAAAGAAGCAGCTAAAATGGCTTCCTACATATTCCGTCACCTTTCCCGAAATAGTATGGGTATATTCAGAAATGAGGTTTACAGTCTAAAATCGAGGACTTCGAGATACTGAGTATACAGTCTGATATAGCAATACCTAAAACCAATATAGAGCTGCCATTCCAGATCATCATTTCTAGCAAGCAGAATTAGACCAGCTCTAAGAACAAAATTGGAAAAGGTGTTGAAGCCGGTGTCAATAGCCGAGGTGCCGCCAAGGAATAATCGATCTGTCTTGGTGGGCTTGCGACTGTTCTTCAATCAGAAATATTCACCATCATCCACTGTGCTAACCTCTTCCTTGCTAGAGAATTAACAAATAGGCCAATTAAATTCATCACCAATAGCCAAGCTGCGCTGAAGGGTTTGGCATGATACTTGTATATCACTTATGGTGCAAGAATGTCGCCGTCTAGTGTGTATACCTGGACACTCTGGCATTGAGGTCAAAGAGAAGGCAGACTCTTCGAACGCTCGAAGAACAGGCTTGGGATTCATCGGAACGGAGCCTAGGCTCGGAATTCCCGTGGAGTCTGCAAGGATGGAAAATAACAGGTGGTTAGTTTACATCCTATATTTTTTGATTATTTTAATTATTGATCTCCTCCTACGACCTTTTGACATTGATAGTAACAGGCGTAAGAGAGCAAATCCTATTTTAACTTGACGACACCGCGAGTACCTGAAAAGGATAGACAGTTGATATTTCGCTTGAATGCTAACAGTCTGCTATAGTCCTGAGGAGATACGTTACAAGGAAGGGAGTTCCAGAATTGGAAGAGTTGCCATTAGCAGTTATGAATGAATGGTCCCATAAGAATGGCCAGGTAGATCGCCAGATTTGAGTGATTAACGAAACACCTGTTAGAACCAAATAAGAATTGGAGAACCTTTTGAGACAGACTATTGCAGGCATTACAGACCAACAGTTAAATAATCAATTGTGTGCGATGTTGTGTTCGTGAGAATTGTGGTAATTCTGAACAGTTATTATAATTATTATAACTATTTCATTTTCGCTGTAAGCTCTTTTGTTATTAGCTTCGACACCCCGTAAAACAAGCAATTAAATATTTAGATACAATCTTGTATTTTCGTGATAGGTGATGTTGAGATAGGACAATTGTCACGGTTCCTGGCCTTCTAGAACGAAAGATGAAAATTGCAAAAAAGTAGATTGTATTTTGTTTTTCTTTCAAAAATATGTCAAAAGGTCGTAGGTAGAGGGAACAATTAAAATAAGCGAAAAAATACAGGGTGTCCCAGTTGAAAATTTAGTATCGTTTCCAGCATAACCGGAAACGAAATATCAAACATATTAATGTTATCAAATTCAACATGTTGTTTCCTATCTGTTTCCAAAATTTCATCAAAATATTCCAATTACAAGGGTGGACCTAGTTTCAGTTACACCAGGTATTATACAGGGTGTCTACTATAAAAGGTGCCAAACTTCAGGAGGTGATAGTACAAGTCATGATTTCACGAAATTTTTTGCTTCTCGCTATAAAAATAAGAATATCTCTGTTATTCTCACAGTTACATCAAATCTGACCATACCATTGAATTTGCTACAAGATACAATAGTAATAATGGTAAAAAGCCATGTCTACCGTGTGTTGTGAAAGGCTAAATGAAAAAATTGTGAAATGAACAAAATAAGTGGTATTTTCTTGTCAGCTGTACCACTGAAAACTGGTCGATAAGTAGCTGTTTTTTATTTTTGGAAAAAACTACTACACTCATCTGGCTTTTAAACGGTATATCAACTTTTGAGCTTACTATTTTTATTCCAGCAATATGATGGGAAAGAGTTATAGTAAGAACATTAAATTCTCTCATTCTTGGACCACAAATGAGCTAGTTTCACCGGAGGGTCTAAACAATTCCACAAATGACTTTTCAATTATAGTAAGCGATAAATATATAACATATCTGGATATTGAATGTTTAAGAAACTGGGAATTATTAATTTTTCTCGGAAGAAATTAGAAAAAGAATCGTAAAAGAATGAATCACAGAAGGCTTGAGTCTCGAGATATGTTATTTTTTATGGCTTCGAGAATGGAAATTCCCGGTATGTAAGGGAGTATGCATTGCGCTTTCTAAACAGACAGCAACCTTGCAGAAAGACATTTGCTGACGTGTTTAGCTCCGATGAAACTGGTTCATTAAGTTGTTTAAGAGTTAGAGCAGGTGATACTCAGCAATGGAGACAAGCACCTGCAATATAGCAGGCTGTTCGCGAGGAGCCTACAACAAGTACTCGGATAATTGGTGCTACATTGAAACTTCATCATTCCCCGGCTCATAGAGTTCTCGAGGGAAATAATTTACATTCTTACCATTTGAGTAAGGTTCAAGACCTATTGCCAGTGGATAATGAGGTCAGGTTGCAATTTTGTAGGTGGTACATGAATAACTTAGTGGAGTGGGGATGAGATTTATTTATTTATTCATTTATTTATTCATTCAAGTACAATATAAGGAATGTCCACAGCCGAAGCCAAAATAACATTCACTAGATGAATATTAGTTACATAGCATCTAGTATTCTAAAAAAAAAGTTTTACATAAGACATTAATAGTGAGTTGTATTCACAGAAAGAATGAAAAAAGAAATACAAAATGAATATTACAAAATCGAACGATTGAATGAATTTTATATCAGTCAGTAAAGAGCAAGCGTAATGTTCTCTTCAAAGAGGCCAATGTGACCCCAAACAAATTGATACTCCTATGCGTGTTGCAGACACGTAGCATCCTATCGATAGGGGAGTTCTGTGCACTGTTAGTTTTTCTAAAAGTTATAGAGAAGAGGTCGTGGTGCCTCAATGATTTCATAGGAACATTAAAAGTAACCATGTGCAAGATCTCAGGTACCTGAAATACGCAGTTCAATATTTTAAACAAAACCAAAATATCAGATATAGTTCTACGATTTTCAAGTGACAATAAATTGAAATATTTACGGGCAGGAGCGTAGTCGTGGTTCAGGATAAAAAAGTTAGTTTTGAAGCATATGAACCGTATGAATCTATTCTGAATGCATTCAAGTCGGTTGGAATAACAATCATAACGAGGGTTCCAAATACATGAGGCAAAATTTAATTTACTGTAGATGTAAGCATAATATGAAGTGATAAGTGATTTTACATATTTAAATTCCTTACTTTTCCTAAAAATATAACCCATCATTCGACTTGCTATGCGATCTATGTGTGCATCGAAGATCAACTTCGAATCGAAAGTGACACCCAGATCAAAAGCCGTGGACACACGTCGCAGCAATGAATTTCCAATTGAGTACTGAAAAGTGATAGGGGAATGGTTTCTAGTAGAACAGTTATCGTGAAACATTTATTTAAATTCAAAAATAAGTGGTTTTCTCTACAGTACTCAACCAAGTTATTCAAATCTAGTTGAAGATCAAGGCAGTCCCTTAAGCATGTGATAGATCTAAAAACTTTCAGATCGTCTGCATAGAGCAAGAATCTGGAATGCCGGAAACATTTATCTATGTCATTTATATAAATTAAGAAAAGAAGAGGACCGAGATGAGTTCCCTGCGGTACCCAAGAAGTACTAATGAAAGATTCAGATTTAAAACCATTTAAACTAACGAAATGTGACCTATTCAGTAGATACGATTGGATCCACTCAAGCAACCAACCACTTACACCTGCTTCGGCTAGTCTAAAAATGAGAATATCGAAACTTATTTTGTCGAAGGCTTTAGAAAAATCTGTGTAAGTAGCATCAGTCTGAATTTGAGAATCCATTGCACTCTGCAGGTACTGACTATAAACGATCAAATTAGTTTCCAGAGTCCTACCCTTAAAAAATCCGTGCTGTTGTAGGATAATGAAATTTTTCACATGAGAGAAAAGATACTTATAAATGATACGTTCAAATACTTTAGCAATGATCGAAAGCTTGTTAATAGGTCTATAATTAGAAATATCATTTTTATCTCCACTTTTGAAAATTGGGACAACGGCGGACTCCTTCCACTTTTTTGGAAATACACCATTAATCAGAGACTGATTGAACAAAATATGCAGTGGTTTACTTAATTTGTGAGCGCAATTTTTGAGAAAAATTGGTGGAATGCTGTCTGGACCTGAACCCTTCGACATGTCAAGGGATAAGAGGACCTCGCGAACCTCTTCCTCTTCAATGTGAATATTTGATAGTACATCATTGTTGCAGTTTTTAACAGTTACACTACGACTACGCTGCTGACTTACAGGAACATTTACACTCTCGAAATAACGGGCAAAAAGATTGCATATCTCTTTTCCATCTGATGAAGAAATATCCCTATACCTCATTTCATTAGATAGTTTAGAGCCGCCCCGTCCCAGAGATACATATTTCCAGAATGATTTGCTGTTCGTTGGCAGTTCCCGCTCAATGTTAGAGGTGAATTTATTCAAATCAAGTTCAATAAGTTCCTTCGAATGAGCACGAAGCTGTTTGAATATATTGAGATCATTGACATTTTTACTAATTTTCCATTTTTTATGAAATTTTGGCTTTTCTCTTATTGTAGCAATAGTAACTTTCGAAAAGAATGAAGGAAAACACTTAGTGACTCTTTTCTTAGGAACAACAAAACCGATTATGTCATTGATTCTCTCATAAAAAATATCCAGATTTTCATCAATTCCCTTAGAGCTGCTGTTGAGCAGAAACTCCCAATTCACCAGCGATAATGAAGCATTAACAGTTTCATAATTAGCATTTCTAAAATCGTAATAAAAACTTTGAATTTTCGAATTTTTCATCATCTTCTCTTTAGACAAGGCAACTATAAACTCCAGTGTGGGATGATGTGTGTCCTCGTTTACAAACGGAGATAAAATTCTATGGACGGATGAGGAAACTTTTAACAAAGTTAGTATGATGAATTAAAAAAATTCCTATATATGGGATACAGAAAATCCTCATGGCACTGTTGTGTCACACTCTCAGCACGAGGTTAGAGTAAATATGTGGTTCGGGGTTGAGGAGATTCAAACGAATTTTTGAATCTATTAAATAACAAACTAATTAATGTTCTGGAAGAAATGCCTATAGCTACCCGGCAGCACCTTTGGTTTCTAATGAACGGCCGCCTGGCTCATAATTCTAGAATGCTCCAGAAATGGATGACCGAGACATTCGGAGAGAAATGGATAGGTCGATTCTGGTCGGTTAGATGGCCACCCAGAAGCCCTGACCTTACGCCGCTTGATTTTTATGTATGGTGCACATTGAAGACTAATGTTCATAGAATTCCCATTGATACTTGAGAGAGTTAACTGAGAAAGGATTCGAATCTTTCGAAATATGTGTTAAGTGCATTCAAGAAAGAGGAAGACATTTTGAACACCTATTATAGTTTTCAAATCGCTTTCGTAAAAATATCATTCATTAATTTTGTCTTGTTTAGTTCCTGTTCATCTTTCATTAAGTAATATAAGATATTTGCGTTTTCGAAATTAATGTTCTTATTGCTCTTACCCATGATAATGCTGGAAAAAAAATAGTTAGCTTGCAAGTTGATGTACCGTTTGAAATTCAGTTGAATGTAGCAGTTTTTACAAAGAAAATATCCACTTATATACCAGTTTTTAGTGGTACAGCTAACAAGAAAATACTACTAATTTTGTTCATTTCACACTTTTTTCATTTGGACTTTTACAACAACTGGTATGCAAGATTGTTTTACCATTTGTACTCACCTATTTTATTGCAAATTCAATGCTCTTCCCGATGGTATGGTTAGATTTGATGTTGCTGTAAGAATAACAGAGATATTCTTGTTTTTATAGAGAGAAGCAAAAAAATTCGTAAAATCAAGAATCGTTAAATAACTCGCTAATTATCAACATCAAGAAAAAAATGTTATGAGGCATTTTCTGTTTCAAATAACTTGTACTATCACCTCCTGAAGTTTGGCACCTTTTATAGTAGACACTTTGTATAGATATTCTAATTTCCTTTTCTTGCAGATACATTTATGTTCATTTGTTTCTAGTGAAACAATAAAAATTCCATTCGTATTTAACCCATTTGTTTTCTTCACAATATCAATTAATTTTGAAGATATTGAGAAATGCTTGTAGTTGCATACAAGGAAAAACGTCTAATTTGTACAACAACGACAATATATATTTCCGTGTGTATATCATTTTCGTTTATATTTCTGCTAAACTTTTCGTGACTCTGTAATTTTCATTGTCATCAGTTATATAAACAATTGAATTAGCATATATTCAAATTCTACTATTCAACTGTTCTTCTTGACTAAGAAGGTTATTTTTAGACATGCTATCTGAAAACTATGGGAATTCTGAAGGCTTATTTTTCTTAAGAATTATGAATAACGAAAACCACTCGTCAATTATGCATTCTATTGGATCATTAAATCCTTTGCTCCCAGATTTTGTTCAAAACATTAAGGTTGTTACCAGTTTAACTGACAAAATATGACGAAGTTTGATTTAAATGAAAAATACCAAATTTTTCTTGTTCAAGAACAGTAATTTTAAATTACTAAATACATACAGGGTGACTCAACGAAAACTAAACAGAGGCTATATCTACCAAGATATTCATTTCTGATCAAAACGCAAAAACAAGTGAATTTTTGTTTCAAGAGGGGCATCTTTTGGGGTACAAAACTTTCCTGAAATATCAACCCCCTGAGCGGGGGTTGCAATCTTTTAACATTTTAAATAGGGAAGATGGGTCAAGTGATGACTCAAAAGGAAGGTGGTATCTTTGTCTACATCACCTTGAACGAATTTCCATTTTCAATTGAAAACTGTAAAAGATACAGGGTGAGCAACCGAAAGATAGGAAAGACTATTTCCCTGAGACTATTAAAGTTTCAGTGAAGTATAATGGAACAGATCCATGCTGATCAATGGCAGTCATCATCAAGTACCATTCTCATTTCGAATTTCAACCCCTAGAGCAGAGGTGACCACCCTTGAAAATTTGGAAGAGGGTAGATGGGTCGAGTGATAACTCGAAAGAACGGTATTATCTTTGTCTGCATTCCCGTGAAAGAATTTTCATTTTTGACTGGAAACTGTAAAAGATAGAGAGTGAGCCACTGAAAAATAGAGAAGACTATCGCCCCAATACTATTGGAGTAGTAGTGCGAAAAACTGGAATAGATTAATTTCAGATCGAAAGCTGTCATCTTCCGAAATCACCCTCATCTCGAGTTTCAACCCCTAGAGCAGGGGTAATATTTCGATCCAGTGATACCTTTCAAGTGAAGGATTTCGATTGCCTTCATGACTGCTCGCAATAATTCTATTCTCATTGACTTCCATAGGAGTTAGAGTAGCTCACTTTGAATCTTCTACAGTTTTCAATCAAAAATGAAAATTCGTTCACGGGGATGCAGACAAAGGTAATACCTTTCTTTCGAGGTATCACTCGACCCATCTGACCTCTTCCAAATTTTCTAGGGTGGTCATCCCTGCTCTAGGGATTGAAATTCGAGATGATGATGACTGCCATTGATCTGCATGGATCTGTTCCATTTTACTCCACAGAAACTTGGATAGTCTCAGGGAAATAGTCTTCCCTGTCTTTCAGTTACTCACTCTGTATATTTTACAGTTTTCAATTAGAAATGGAAATTCGTTCAAGGCGATGTAGACAAAGATACCACCTTTCTTTTGAGTCATCATTCGAGCCATCTTACCTATTCAAAATGTTCAACGATTGCAACCCCCGCTAAGGGGGTTGACATCTATTCTGCCTCCCAGCATAATGCCACCCCAAAACATCACACTGCCCCCTTGGTATTACAGAGTTCGCCTTGCTGCTCAGAGCCTAGCTTATCTTTCACGACCCCTTAGAACCCGAATCCGGCGGGCATTTGATTGAACACCAATTCTGGTCTCATCCGAAAAAAGAACATTTCTCCAACTCTCAATATTCCAATTTTGGTGCTCAATACACCAATTAAGCCTGTTAATTGTTTGTTGTCTGGTTAGCTCGGAAACTCTTAGGAGCCTTCTGCTGAACTCAGTCTTTGACGTATCGTTTCGCCTGACACACTGGTACTGATACCTGTTGCTCTAGAAATGACCTTTGAAGTATGGGGTGCTACGCACTAGGGTCTCCCCTAGCAATTTAGCACAAAAAGCGATTTCTTCTAGGCCCATTTGCAGAGATTGTATCTCAACGTATCGGGCGTTAGTTTTTGAAATCTCCGTCTCTAATACCCCCATTGTGGCCGATACATCCCTCTGTGTCACCCCTTCTTCTACGAGAGCAATTATTCGACCCTTCTGAGCATCGGACAATCCAACTTAAGGCATTTTCAATTATGTTTATAAGCTTTTCAAATTTTGAAATTCACAGTTTTAAATCTCAATAACGACCGAGTACAATATCCCGAACATGTGGTGATAATTCAACATTTTTCATCATACTATCCAGGTTTCTTACAACAAAAATCTTCATTCTCCACAAGTATATAAATTTGTTGTGATGTTATGATGCGATTTGGCAATACTGAGTGATTCTATATAAATTTGGTTGTGTGTATACTATTAAAACAACACGGTTTCGGTATAAAAATCATTCCAGCTAACCTGAAAATGTGAGAGGATCTCAGTGAGCCATTTGAGAGTGGTATGTGTTGAGGCTTTCAAAATAGCTTTCCTATTATAAGACGGGTATTTTCATTTGAAAAATAAAGATCTGCTTTGTTGACGAAAATCTTGTCGAGCAGCGTTTTGTTTTCTCTATCCTTTTTGTCATATCTGAAGTTTTGAAAAATTATTAGGTATCAAATTGTCTGTAGTTATTTAAATTTGATTTATTATCGTCACCACTTCTTCACCACATGTAAATTTAGGTCTGGTATCTGAGATGGCGATCACAAACGATTCCGGAGATTTAATCTTAATATTTATAAAACGCGTGTCACGTTGCATGTCCGCGATGAACTCCTAAACTACTTGACCGATTTTAAATTAAATTTGCACACCGTGTGCAGTTTGATAGAACTCGAAAGATAGGAAAGCTTACATCTTAATTTATAGCCGCAATATCATTTTATTGCAAATTATATGTCTATTATTTGACATCCACAATTATCTGTTAACTCCAAACGATTTTAACAGGTGGCGATATCTGTTGATTGCATTGAGTAAGTAATCAATAGATGGCGCTGCTATGTTGAACCTACAAATGTGTCATATAAGCTACAATTTAATAGTATAACCACCACGTTTTGGTGAGGTGAAAGTGTGAGTTGAATTTATTTTGTAGTAAACGAAAAACCCTGAAATTAAATTGTTTATACTTTTCAAATTTTTGGTGTTAGTATAGCCAGCCACGTATTACTCAGAAGTGTAAATTAAATTCATATTATAGTGAAGATAATAAAGTGAAAATTATTCCTGCTTTTTACTTATTTGTCTTCATTGTTCAAAACTCTATAATTTGAATATCTACACTATCACATAGTTATAAAAGTTATTCAATGTATCAATGAGAAAATGGTACAAAGCTCGCCACACTTTTTCTGTAATTGTACAAATAATTGTTTTAATGTTTTAATTCAACCTCTTCTAAAATTTATTTTGCTCTTATCGTTTCAATGTGCTATAATAGAATGTTCTTCAGTTTTTTTCTAATATTTAAACGATTAAACTATTATTTTCAGTCAAAAGCCACCGAAAAAATCTAACCTCAACAACAGCTCAAAAATCAGGACAGCAGAAGGTCGTGCCTAAGAATCTGCGATAGACTATCATGAGAACAAGAACGGCACTAGAACGAACACATTAGAAGACCAACATAATTAAACTACTTTTTGAGAATTTCCAATTATCATATATTACTTAAATAAGAAAAACTTACCTAATTTCACCTTCTGTTGAATTATAAGAAGTTTTATACAATCCAATTAAATTGTCCAAAATTTTCCCAGAAAAATTGATGATTATCGTATAATTATTATTAAGTGCCAAGTTCTCCTTCACTTTTATCTTGATTTTACCATTATCTTTATCCTTCACCACATCTGTGACCGCTATGTTAATTTTCTCGGACTTCAATGCGTTTTCTATATTTTTAGCATGCTCTACGGCTGTTATAAAAGATCTCCTGTTAGATGTAAAAGAATTATTAGTTTCAAAGTTAGGAAGATTTGTTTCATTAACTCTGTTGTTCTCTTCAGTCACGTTTCCTTCCACAGTAATTCTTTCTGGCAACAAATTTTCAATAACATCAGTAACTCGTTCAACAACGATTTGATTGTCTATGTGGACATTGTACCAATTCAAAAAAATTGTATTTGTCGATTCTTTGCATTGTACTGTTATACGGACTTCACCAGTATATGTAAAATTATCTGGACTGTGTGGATCTATAATAGGATGTATTTTTAATCTATAATTTAATGGATATAGATTCTTTGGTAACCTAATATCTCTTTCAACTTTATTTTCTAAGCCTTCTTTGAGTATTACTTCTATATCGTTACCTTCTTCCTGGATCTGAAATAGAAGAAATTCAGTCAAGTTCGTATATGAATTGCTTAATTTAACACATTTTACTAAGTTTCTTTTGTCCGAATGCTAAAAGCCGCTCGAGAAATTAGAATTTCGTTTTATACTATTGTCAAATTCATAACTCAACTTTCAATTCAAATTAGTATATTTTGCTCTACTGAGGCACAGAGTAGTGATGGTGAGAAGTGTGATGTGTACTCAAAGAAACACCCCCATCGCGACGCTATGTGCACTATTGAGGGTTGAATCACTGTACCTCACAGTCATTAACAGGACAGTTTTAACTGCTGGTAGGCTAAGGACGGTGTTTCCTGTAGCTATTATCAATATCTTTTCTAGATGAACTCGAACAAAACCAAGCTGAGGTACCACTTCGAAGATAACATCGAGGTAAAAATCTAGGTAAGTGACGCACCTTACCAGTTGAAAATTTCATCTGGTAAACTGATGTCTCGAAGACCAAAAAGGGATCAGATAGTGGAGTATACTACCAGAGAAATGGGAGGGGTTTCTACTTCCTATCAGATAAATGGCTTAAACGTGAATGCCAAGAAATCGAACAACTACAAACCCAACATGATGACTTTAACATGCACAAAAAACTGAAGGAAACTGCTGGTATATATAGAAAAATGAGAATAACTGTAACAGTCAATAATAACAACCAGATAGTCCTCGACAGCAAAGAGAAAAACAATGTTTGGGAAAAGTATAAAAAAGAACTATTTGCCGATGACAGAACTCCAGCTGATGTCAATATTTCACTAACCGGTCCACCCATAACTAAAGACGAAATTGAAAAAGCTATACGCGACGCAAAAAATAATAAAGCAGTTGGCCCAGACGAAACTCCTTTAGAAATACTTAAACTCCTAGATGAAAAAGGCATCACAGCTCTACATAAAGTGTTTAACACTATATATGAGACAGGACACTATCCCAAGCAACGGTTGTGCTCAACTTTTATCCCCCTGCCTAAGAATACCAATGCAAGAAAATGTGAAGACCACAGACTCATTAGCCTGATGAGCCATACCTTAAAAATATTTTTTAAAATCATACACCAGAGAATTAACAAAAAATGTGAAAGAGACATAAGTGACTCGCAGTTTGGGTTTAGACAAGGGTTAGGTACAAGAGAAGCAATAGTCGCCATAGTCGCCATACAAGTGCTTGTCCAGAATTGCCATGATCAAAGAAAGGATGTCTGTCTATGTTCCATAGACTACGAGAAAGCATTCGATCGTGTACAGCACCACAAATTAATGCAGCTTCTAAAAAGGCTTGATATAGACCAAAAAGACATACGATGCATGGAGAATTTATACTGGAACCAAACAGCACAAATAAAAGTAGACAATAATATGTCTAATGACATCCAAATTAGAAGAGGAGTGCGACAGGGATGTGTGCTTTCTCCACTCCTATTCAATTTGTATTCAGAGACGATTTTCCAAGAGGCACTAGAAGACATGGAAATGGGAATCATATTCAATGGAGTGTGGATAAACAATATCCGATATGCTGACGATACGGTCTTAATAGCTGACAACATGACCGACCTGCAACAACTGGTCAATAGGGTAGGTGAACAAAGCCAATTAATGGGCCTAAATATAAATGTAAAAAAAAACAAAATTTATGATTATCTCCAGAAACCAGCAAATGTTCGAAAACTCTACGCTAATATTTAACGCAAGGCTCATAGGAAGATTAGAAAGTTTAAATACTTGGGAATCTGGCTGTTTCAAGGCTGGTCATCAGAAAAAGAGATAAAATATCGCATAGAGCAAGCACGACAGGCATTCCAAAGTTTCGAAAAGTGTTCACCTGCTCCGACTTTGACCTTAACCTAAGGCTAAGATTCACTAAGTGCTACATTTAATCGGTGCTTCTTTATGGTATGGAAGGTTGGACATTAAAACGATTGAAATAAACAAATTAGAGGCTTTCGAGATGTGGCTATACCGCAGAATCGTTAAAGTACCCTGGACGGCTAGATTGACAAATGAGGAAATTCTTAGACGAGTTAACAAACAACGTGAACTGTTTGCAGTGATCAAAAAGAGGAAAACAGCATATCTGGGTCATATAATGCGAAACACGAAATATCAATTCCTGCATTTGTTAATCAAAGGCAAGATCGAAGGTCGGAGAGGGATCGGACGGAAGAAAATGTCTTGGCTGCGAAATATCAGGCAGTGGACAGGACTACACGATATACAGTCATTGATACACACCGCAAGAGCTGAAGACGCAATGGAAAATGTTATCGCAAACATCCATTAATGGATATGCATCAGAAGAAGAAGAAGATCAGATAAATAAACAAAAAATTTCCAGATCTGGACGATACTTGACTATGTTCACAGGCTGGCAAAGCTGGGTACAACTACTGAGTGGATACCAATCTGCTCTGCTAGTCAGGCTACTCTAGGAGGAGAAAATGAGATTGCGGATGCGCTGGCCTGTTTAGGAGCTAAGAACACCTTTATGGGATCACAGCCCCAGATCGAGATCCTAGTTTGTGTCGTTAAAGGAAAGGCTGGGAGACTGGTTAGTGGAGCAACAGAAGGACACCTGGATGCACAAAGTTGTTGCCAGTACAAAGCAATGTTTGGAACATCACCTAGTAAAACCTGGACAAAGTTGGCATTTTAAGGCGGTAGAACTAACGCTCAGCCTCTGGCATATATAGTGACGGGACATAGTAACGTCATACATCACCTGTGCCGAATAGGACTGTAGAATAAATCTTAGTTGAGTTGGTGTGAAATAGGGGTCGAAACACCAGTTCATTTGATCATCACATGGCCAGCATGGATCTGCTTTAAGCGTATCCTGTAAGCGAAAAAGTGAGTGATCTGCCAAATATACCCCATCGCTTATAAGTTAACAGTTTTATTATTGCAGAAGAAAATTGCAATTTTACTGAAGACGTTTTTACAGAGTGTAAATAAATAAGAACGAAAGATTTCACGAGTTGAGTCCTCTAGCCATTTTATGACACTCAGTTCAGATTAGGCAAAAAGGTTCCTTTCTGAAATCTACATAACCAGATTAATTTTTTTCCAGTAAACCCGGAAAAATTAAAATTTTTTCTCATGAATCTACAATTAATTTTCAATCTTCTTATACATTGCATTTTCTCCGTGTGTCAGTTTTTGTATAACAAATAGGGCAGTTTTATGTGTTTGATGAATACATAATGTAAAGGAAGCGATCGTAGAAAATGGCCTCCTACAGCCATTACACATAAGTTTAGACGACAGGAGTGTTTTAAGTTAATCTACAAGAAATGATAATGCGGTTGCTTAAGTCTTCTATGTCTTCTTGTACAGGGGTTCTGTAAACCAACGATTTCAAATGTCCCCAAATAGAAAAGTCTATCGGATTTATGAGGTGAACACATGCCAAAATTGGGGTCCAGCCCTCGTGCCATCGTGCGCTTATACTAGCTGGATAATCGTTTCCTAGTTATTTTGCAAAGTTGAATATCTGCTCAGGAGGTTTTACCTTGTTCGGTTCTAGTACTCTCTTGTCGAAGAGCAATTAGAATGCAATTACAGAAAATGTGCTAACGAATTTTTCGCCTAATTGTCTAGCTATGTGTTCTTGTTTCCAACTTTCCAATGTTCCTGAGGTGGTATCTATGTGACAGTGCCTTGTTACGGGTTAGTGATGGTCCTCAATTTGTTCCTTGATAGGTTGAAGAGTTGTATAGCTTACTTTGGCGAATAGTCGATAAACTTCGTCAGCTTGAGACCTAGAGTAATTTTCAAAGATAACTTCTTCTCAATGATATAGTTCCTCTCTTTGTATCTTTGTAGTTTGTTCAAACAGAACGATTACCCTCTTTCCTTCCTGACTACGTTCGCAGGTTTTCGATAAAATCTCGAATAAAATGAGCATGAATCGTTTCAGGTGTTGTAAAACCTAATACCAATCAATAATAACTTAAAATACAATTCTGATAAAGTGAAAAAGGTATTCGTATTCCAAAAACGTGTTCTCGACACGTGATTTTTGAGCTGCCTATAAATGAAATAGCATCCGAAAGTACGTTGCCCTCAAAAATAACACTTTTCTCGTCAAACTACAAAAGAGTAATGATCTTACTCAAGTTTTTTTCGTCAAACAAGATGTTACTATCATTACAAAAGTTTTGATAAGAAAAATCAAAGCACAATGGTGATTAAATTCAGATTGGGCAAATCTTAACAGAAGATGCTTAAAAAAGGATTCCCTTTAATAAAAAAAAATTGAAAAGTACACTATACCGTTTGAAATAGGAAAGCTGTAGTAGATGTCCGTTATAAACGCTAAATTCGAAATGGGTCGATTAACCCGTTCCTCTGATTCTTCTAATGGATTCTATAGGATGCGCCAGAGAAAACCGGACGTTTTTTTTCCGTTTTAATTTTCGCAATTTTCGAGCTAGATCATTCGTTCTTGCTTCATTGGAAAGCCAATGGACTAGGTTTTCCAGAGATTGTATCGAAATTTCACTTACGGTAAAATCCAATATGGCTGACTCATTCGAAAATGAGCAACAATACAAGATCGCTGGACGTTGTTTTTCACTGAAAAATTCAAATACGGCATTTAGTCAATAATTGAGTCTTTTTTGAACAATTTTACATATTGGTCTCAAAAATATTCCAATAATTGGTGAAAAAGTAGCGTGAAGAATTTTTTCCATTCTGTTTTCAGCTGAAATCGAAATATTTTTTTCACCTCATGGCGTTGGCTCTCCTCAAGTTGTGTTTTTCTTGGATGCTCTAAGACAAAGAACTATGTTTTACTAAAACCAACCTAAAATTTGATTTCCATCCGAAATTTACAATTTTCCCCCCGCATTAAAAAATTTTTCGCGGTCGTAATTGATCAACTGCGTAATTCACTCACCAGATTGAACCTTACCCATCATTTTGAGGTATCGAACTCGAATATTGATTCAGAATTGTGCCAGTTCTCCTCACAAAGGTTTTTGAGATTTGACATCTCTGAGACATTTGGGAAACAGTCAAGCTGGTTCCTGGAGTTCTGATAGGGCAGACTGCTAATGCAGAAATTCGCTGAATGTTATCCTCAAATTGTCAATTGAGTTTGTAATACAAAAAATGTAGAGTTGATGCTTGAAACAGATTATGAAAAAGGCGAGTACCTGTGTTCTAACAGTTCTAGCTACACCAGTACCCGGTCGAGTTCGACCCCTCAAAACGATGGGAACTCCATCGTTTCCCAAATGTCTCAGAGATGTCAAATCTAAAAAACCTTTGTGGGTAGAACTGGCACAATTCTGAATCAATATTCGAGTTCGATACCTCAAAATGATGGGAAAGATTCAATCTAGTGACTGAATTACGCAGTTGATTCATTACGACAGCGAAAAATTTTTTAATGCGGGGGGAAAATTGTAAATTTCGGCCCTTTTGAATTCGGATGGAAATCAAATTTTACGTTGGTTTTAGTAAAACATGGTTCTTTGTCTTCTTAGAACATCCATGAAAAACACAACAACTTCAGGAGTGCCAATGCCATGAGGTGAAAAAAAATTTTCGATTTCAGCTGAAAATCAGAATGGAAAAAATTCTTCACGCTACTTTTTCACCAATTATTGGAATATTTTTGAGGTCGATATGTCAAATTATTCAGAAAAAACTGAATAATTGATTGAATGCCCCATTTGAATTTTTCAGTGAGAAACAAACATTCCAGCGATCTTGAAATATTAGTCAGCCATATTCGATGTCACCTCAAGTGAAATTTCGATACAATTTCTGAAAAACATGGTCCTTTGGCTTTATAATGAAGCAAGAACGAATGATCCAGCTCTAAAATTGCGAAAGTTATAACGGAAGAAAAAACGTCACGTTTTCTCTGTAGCACCCTATATAACGCAGACATCCTTCATTGAAATACTTTCAGCTATGTTTCTATAAATCTAATTTTCGAACACAGTGTATATTCAACGCGGATACTGATTTTCAAGGAAAACTTCTTCTACTAAGAATAGAGTGCGAATATTCCCTATGCACAAGTATATAGATATATTTTTTCAAGGAGAAATATGGAATAATTCATGAAATAGTCAATAGACCTCCCAAATCATCTTAGACTCGAATAGACCACCTGTTTCAAATGCAAAAGTTTTCGAGATGTAACATTTCTAAATCTATCCTAGTTCACCCTGTATATTCTATTGCAGTTTAACTATATTCTATATAATTTCCCTGTATACCTGAATGCAATCATATCAGACATTTAGGACATTCTCATACCAAACCATTATGTTGATCGATAACAAAAGCTTATGCATTTTTTTCATTCGTTTTCTTGGTTGATTTTCCGCGTCAACGATAACAAATGTTACTCATTAATTATAATAAACCTGACATTCAACAATATCTCAGCTATTGTTCCGCGAATTATATTTTAAAACGTTTTACTACTTTCAGTAGAAAACGTATTTTTTAAGAACGATAATTCTAATAACTGTATCTATACGCAGCCTACTTTAGATTCTTTGACGTATATTTACAGGCTACCGTTAATCATTGACAATTTTCTTCGAAACGCTACAGTGTTCTCTAATTTCAAGATAATGACATGAACGTCAATTCTTCGGAGTTAGAAATTATTAGTTCATCTGGAAAATTCCATACATCTTGTCCTTCATAATTTCATATCAAATATTGATACTACATCGTATGCAGGAGTATCAATAAATACTTCGTTTCTGTGGGATACCAATAAAATGAAAAATTAAAATAAAATTGCATGTTCCTGTAAAAAAACATAGATAAATAAAAAATACCATAAATTTCAAAATATTAAAGGGGAAACAAAGCTTTTCCACGTTTTTTTTGTTAATATACTACCTGTATGAACCCTTCTGTCGTTTCACAATAGGTTTCGAGTTAGAAAGGAGCTCAGCTAGTAAAAAATCCAACTAGGTGGGTTTAGAGTATTCTTTATAAAGTATATTATACTCTTTGATATAATATATTTCTATTCCCTTGTTCCTTTTAGATTCGATCCTAGAGTTCCGACTCTGTCAGATGTCGTCAGTAAATGGGGTGATTCTTACAGAATCCGTATGTATCACCATACATGAATCCAATTTTCTTTATTCCATCACGTGAAATGGACACTGCAGCATGTGTTTTCCTCTACAATAAAATGAAAACCGACAATAGCAGAGCTCCTCTTCTATAACTTTCTTATTTATTCATGAAAGAATGTTTAACGAATATTGGAATATTTTATTCTCATTAATTATGAAATAACGTCGAATAGCTGTTGGTCAAAGTACGGAAAGCATATCGAAATGGTCTTGAGGGAATTGTACATGGAAATTGATTTCACAGTTTATTTATAGGCTTAGGCTTATACCAAATTCTTCCGCAACATCTCAGTTTAGATAATGGTGATGATTCCCATTAAATATAAATTTGGATATACCTTATCTAACTTCACTGGGTGTCTTCCAGGGCAAGACGCAAATACTAGCTAGCGGCCAGAGTGTGCCACAGAAAAGGGGCAAGTAAGCACCTCAAGGCAAGGTCCCTGGTCGTTCTTTCACATCTAAATGATGGAGAGGGGGATCAGGTACTTTCAGGCTAATATACAGCGTTGTAAGGAAGCTGAGTCTGGCCAACCGATGCTCACTTTGCGGTCTCGGAAATCTACCAGGCCAGATAATGTACTACTGCCCTGGGGGAAACGACAGGGCCTTTTAGTTACCGAATTCTGTAACATAAACACTACCTCCGTACTTATGAGTATCCGGGGAGAGCATGGCAGACTGGATTCAGTGGTCTGCTCAAAAAATTTTCCGAGAGATTCTGATGAATGCCTTCATGATATATCCTGTAACCTGGTGAGGCATAAAAGGAGAGTAAATAGTCGGCTTGTCCATTCTTTTCAACATAAGGAACTATTATTTCTCTAGGCTCTATGCGAGTTTTTACATTTAGGATCTATTTTAATATTATTGTGTAAGAGGCCTAACGTCAGTATTGGTATTACCTAACTTTGACATCAACATTTAAAAAATAACTCTTTCAAAATATAATGATACTTCCTATCGTATTCTCTTGCTTTTCTGTTTCCAGAATATTATACAGCACGTATGGATACCAAAAGAGAAAAAAACAATTCTCGGACGCAAAACCTCTTCAAATATTAGACCAGCTTTGCTTCTCAATACAAATTACTTAGTGCACTGGAATGGAATAAATTTGGTTAGATATCATCCATCATTCAATCTTGAATATGCCAATGCGTTGCATTGGCATATTTCGAAAACATTCATATTAAAAAAATATTTTAAATTGGGTGGGGGATAATTGCCTCAGGTACCTTACCCCTCCCAATTATGTACTATTAGTTGAATCGAAACTTCTAATAATGAATTGTCTCATGTGTAAGATTTACCTGCTGAAAAGCATCAGTAAAATAACTCAAAATAACAGTTAATAATTTCTTTTCAATTACTATTAGAAAACATATAAAAAAGAAAATATACTTCACTCTTGTATCAGAGATGTAATGTGCTATGAAAAATTGATAGTAAGTCAAAACGGATGTAACATATTCAACTTCGAATACCGGGCTCTGTCAAAAATTACTGCATTACATTTAAGATTCATACTCAAAATAAATGACGTTATGGCATTCTAATCCATTTTGTTTCGAACCTCATTCACGTTAGCTGGTTGGTTTTGCTGGCTTCTTAATCTTCAATTGGGTATGTCTCAATAATCTGGACATTCAAGTGATTTTGTGACCTTGAAGGTAGTTTGTAACGATATGAGCGTTGTGAGGTCTGACCTTATTATGTATGAACAAAATTAGTACAACATATCATTTCAAAATATCTGCAACGTATCTCTGACCATTCAGAATTTCATTATATAAGATTATAAAAGCAGTGTGGTTGTTCAAAGAAATTCCTCTCTACGCCATTATTAAACCTTCACCAAAACCATAGGTGCCTATTTTCAAAGTTTGTATATTAGAGAACGTCAGTTGCAATGTAAGAGATAAAATCTAAATCCATTCAAGAAAACTCTTCCGATTGAAATTGATTATTTATATCCAATTGACATGCAAAATTCAATCGATGCGCTGTGGTGAGAGCTCGGCTTCAAGCTGCAGGATGTGGACCTCAAACAAAATTTCTTGGGACGTTCTTGTATCAATTCAATGCTAATTTGCACTCCATTGTTCCATCGAAGCCTAACAGAAACAGATTGTTGTCTCAATGATGGAAAACTTGAACTACGGTCATGGATCTCCGTGATTATTCGAGATCGATATTGCCTAGGTCTCCTTTCATGATTACCAGTCTGTCTGTACTGAATGATTCTGGCATAAGCTGAATGGGACAGCCCAAGCTTTTGGCCTATTTTTGAAAAATTCCAACCTAGGTCATCTAACACAACTGCCTCTGCACAGTCTACTGAGCTAAAATTATTACCGAAAAATACAACGTTACCCGCAGAAATATACCAATAACCGGTGTTTTCCATACGGTGTCTTGCAAAATATCAATTTATTTATTTTATTATATTTATTAAAAGCGGCACATGTGCGTCAAGAAAAATCATCGAATTCCATTGGCAGATGTCCGGATATATCCAAAGAAAAACATATGTTAATAACTATTTATCATAATGAAATATTTCACTACATCTATAATTCCTTGAACGTGTTTCTCAGTTCACATTAAAACACTCAAAATATGAAATTCTATAAATGATTTAAAAATAAATAAAAATAGACCAAATAATCATGCTTACCTATTAACTTAATACTACACTCACCTGAATGATTTTTCTGTTAGGTCCATAATAATACATAAAAACTATGACAAAAATCAATGTGAAAATTGCCAAAACCACTAAAGCTAAAGCTTTTTTAGTTGTCACAAACCACCCGACCGCTTCCGTTTCCCCTTTCAAAAACTGCGTGGGGTTAGAGTTCATATAATTCACTGTTTTCACCATTTTTCAACGATACAGTTTCATTAACATCATTCGACTGAAAAGTTTTATCGAGAAGAATTGCTCGCGTAGAACAGATGAGTATTCGCAACAAATAAAGTGATAATAATTATTGAAATACCTGATTACCGTGAGGTCACATGGTACATAAGAATATATGGAATCACTTCTGTTTACGTAACGAATTAGTTCCGCTGGCATGAAACTAACTTGTTCGAAAACAATCAGGGATATCAAACAAGGGACACGCTCTTTCAAGAACAGAATATTGTATATATCGCTGTTGTTAATTGTTTTACTGACCGAGCATAGTTGGACGTGAAATGCGCTCCCTTTTTATTTCATTAAAGTCTGAGTTGAGCACGCCTGAATTTATGAATGAAAGTTGAAAACGTTAACTTATAAGTGCAGTATATAAAACTCAGAAAAAACTACCCGACCCAACGTTCTCCACTCCAAATGTCATTGAATGCTCAAATCGGTCTTCAATACAGGTGTGAACAATAAACATTATTATTTCGATAGTGTTCTTTAAATATTTACTGAAAATTATACTGCATCATTTAAATAAATTATAAGATATATACATTCCATCCTGTTCACCATGTGAACGTAGCGAGTGCCGTTACTTGCTTTTCAACATTTTGAAATTTGAGAGAATATGGATTTAGTCTTTTTTTGGTATTTAAACATGAATGAATCCCGGATGGAACTTGTATACAAATACCTTACTCACATCAATGTTTTCTCATTATTGAATTTACAAAATAAGCAACCTCAAGTCCGAGCTCTAACGGAAACACAAATAATTTCAACAAAGACACTACCTATCTATGCTTCAATGGCTACGAGTTGCACTCGGTTTGAAAGAGGGCTTTGTGTTTTTGCAGGATCTGATGTCGTATTTCCAAAGGAAGATACGTTGGAGGATATCGCTTTCATATTGGCATGGTTCCAGATCTAACAAAATCATGTTTCTATATATCGTTATCGATTTCATAACGATAACAACTACCGTAGATCCCTTCAATATCTAGACGACAACGTAAACACGAGCCAAGTACAGCATCCGTCTGCTGAGGTGATCATATGGGAGATTTCATCGTCCACAATATCAAATGGCTTCAACAATCAAATAGGACCGACTGAACAGAAAGACAAGTGGAAGCGTTTACGATCAACCGCAACAAGAATTCTTGACAATACAAGGTGGGGTGTAATGGAGGGTCGTTTTTGAAATAAGAATAACTCAGCTATTCTTGAACGTAGAACATTTTTAATTACGCAAAATGAAAGTTTAAATGTTACCATTCAATGTAGAAACAGTGAAAAGAATCATGTTCTGAAAATGACGTCCGCATTCTGCATCACCCGCTCTAACAAATCGGTGTCGATTGCCCTAAATTCTCATGTGATGGCTTCTTTTAACTTTTGTAGATTTCGTGGTTCATCGACGTAGATATTAGCCTTTAGAGTTCCTCATAAAAAATGATCACAAGTAAGGAGATCCGGGGAACGAGGTGACCACTGCACATCACCAAAACGAAAGATCACATGACCAGGAAAAATGTGACGCACAACTTCTATATGGCTCTGGCTGTATGTACTGTTAGAACCGAACATTTATTCTGCTCATTCTTCGTCTTTGCAATTCTGGGATAAAAAAGTTCTCCAGCATGAAAACATCGTTCAGAGTTTACAGTTGTCGAAACGTCGCCACAATCGAAATGGACCACGAAATAAAACCCGTAACTCATCAAATATATATATATATATATATATATATATATATATATATATATATATATATATATATATATATATATATATATATATATATATATATATATATATATATATATATATATATATGTATATATTTGAGGCAAGACGAATTATTAAAAATCCATAGAGGGCGACTTCGTACGTATGTACGAGGTGCGTCCTTTCTGGAATTGATAGGGTACCCGGATGTAGCTTTGTAGGATGCTGAGAAGCGATATGCGACACTGATGAGCTCCTAATAAGGGCGAAACTGCAGTCTGCCGCTTCGTTTCTCGGCATCCTGCTTGGTTGCACGATTGTGGCGCTTGGGGGCTGCGTGCATGGCGGGCAGATTTGGAAACTAGCTCTTGTCAGGAGGGATTATTCATTGATCTACGGATTTTGGAATAATTCGTCTTGTCTCAAATTTACAAATATAGCCTCCACGCGAAGTTTATCGCGGAAGATATTTGACCAATATATATATATATATATATATATATATATATATATATATATATATATATATATATATATATATATATATATATATATATATATATATATATATATATATATATATATATATCTTTCTTCTTCTTTCACAGTCTCATCTCGTCCACTGCTGGACATAGGCCTCTCTTAACCTTTTCCAATTTGACCGATCTTGGGCATCCTGAATCTAATTTGTGAAGATCCTCTTCATGTCGTCCGTCCATCTTGTTGGCGGTCTGCCTCTGCTTCTGAAGGCTTCGTGTTTAGGGCGCCACTCCAATATCCTTTTTGACCATCTGTTGTCTGACATTCTTGCGACATGGCCTGCCCAGTTCCATTTTAAACGTGTGACCCTATCTACAGCATCTGTAACCTTACTTCTTCGTATCTCCTCATTTGAAATCCGATCTCTCAGGCTTATTCCCAACATGGATCTTTCCATGGCTCGTTGGGTCACTTTTATTCTGTTGACAGTCCTTTGGGTAAGTGTTAGTGTTTCGGAGCCATATGTCAGTACCGGAAGGACACATTAATCATAAACTTTGCGTTCAAGACTTATTGGAATATCAGACTTGAAAATGTGTCGTAATTTTACGAAGGCAACCCAGGTCAGTCCTATTCGTCTGCTTAGTTCACAGGTCTGGTTGTCTCTTCCAATTCGTATCTCATGCCCTAGATATTTATATGAGGTTACAAATTGGATTTCTATTTCTCTTAGTTTAAAGTTACAGCTGGGGACTAAGTTAGTCATGAATTCTGTTTTAGCGGTATTGATCTTTAATCCAACTTGTTGGGAGATACTTGACAACTCTGAGAGCATTTCGTATGCCTCATCTAGGCTATCTGAGATCAACACAATATCGTCGGCGAAACGCAGGTGATTTAGCATTTCCCCATCCACACGTATGCCTTTATTTCCCATTTCGAGCTTTTTAAACATATACTCTAATAAAGTTGTGAAGAGCTTGGGAGATATTGTATCGCCCTGACGGACACCCCTTTCGATTTCAAATTGGTTTGTTTCTTCGTGAAGTTTCACTTTTGCTGTTGCATGTTCGTAGATATGTCGTAGTAGGGAGATATATCGATGATCTATACGACAGTCGGCAAGAGCTTTAAGCATTTCGTAGTGATTTATGGAATCGAACGCTTTTTCATAATCTACAAACGTGAGTAAAAGAGGTTTATTGTATTCCACACATTTTTCTATCAGTGACTTTATAACCTGTAAGTGGACGTTTGTTCCATATCCAGCTCTAAAGCCCGCTTGTTCTCTTGGCTGATATAAATCCAGTTTGTTCGTAAGTCTCGCTGTTATGATTTTAGTAAAAAGCTTATGAAGATGTGTAAGCAGACTAATTGGTCTGTAGTTTTGTAGGTCGGTGATATTACCCTTTTTGTGCATAATAACAATGATGGTGTTGTTCCACTTGTCTGGGGTTGTTGCTTCATCTAGACATTTGTTGGAAAGTCGAGTTATGGACTTAAGTAGTTGTTTTCCTCCCATTTTTATAGCTTCTGCAACGATGCCGTCTTCACCTGGTGCTTTATTGTTCTTCATTTCGTTAAGCGATCTTAAAACTTCATTTTCAGTTATTGCTGGAATATCCTCAGATCCCTGGTTTACTCTATGAGGTAAAGGAGGTGCATTTTAATATTCCGGCTTGGTGTTGGTCACTGTATAAGCTAGTATAGAAATTTTCGACAATTGTGATTATCTCCCTTCTGTCGTTTGTTACTTCTCCCTTCCATTTTGTAATTTAACTATTTCTGTTTTTCCCAAACTCAGTTTTTTTTGAAGTATTTTCATGTTTTTATTATCTTCTATGGTTTTGGTTATCCATTTTTTATTGTATTTTCTGACATCGGCTCTTACATCTTTTGTTATATCTTTGCTTAGTTGTCTTCTTTGGTCTCTACGATGTGAATGTCTTCCTAGCAGTTCTCTTCTTTGTTTCATTAATTGTTTAGTATACGTCGTTAACTTCCCCTCGTTGTTCATTGATTTCGGGCAATGTTTTTCTGAGCTTCGTTGATTGATTTGACTATGTTGTCGTTTGATTTTTCAATGCTCATTTCATCAGGGTTTTCAAGATTCTCTTCTATTGTCTTCTGATATTCTTCGATGTCATCTATATTCGTCCACATATATATATATATATATATATATATATATATATATATATATATATATATATATATATATATATATATTTCTTCACCCTATGAATTAAATATACAGACATTCGGAATTGTATAAATATTCGATTAAAACATATTCACATATGCCTCCAGCGATATTTCTTAGGACGTTTGTGTTTAAAGTCTTGCCAACATTTTTGAGCTTTTAGGAAATTTACTCTTGATAGTGTTTTATCTCTCCGTAAATCTGGATTTCTATGTGGGGGATTCAGAATTTTCGATGCTATACAGATTTTGAAAAATCTGCATTTTAAATGCTTTTGGAACCGGGAAGTATGCACTTCATGCTGTTACTTGCAAACTAGATGGAAATCAGGAAAACAATGACTGGGTTTGCAGTTACTTTAGCAGCTCGACCAAATAAAAATGATTCCTTATCCAGCAGGTGAGATCTTCCTTAAATTAGTGATATGTTTTCGATGGTCCAAAAATAATTGTTTTTGTCGGAATGTTTCACAATTCGTGGAAAACCAAACAATTTGAGAAATTCAATTTTTGAAAACAAACTTAAATCTCCAGGAATATATTTGAAATAGGCACTAGTCATGATTTCCATATACTCCTCTAAATTCTTTTCGGAAAATGAAAAGAATAATTCCTCGAAATCTGGATATCTAAAAAAGGGTAGTAAAACATTTGATTCCCATATTTGATTAACGCATTGATTCGCATAATTATGAAATATTAGAACGTGATGAAATCTTTTTTGAGGTGAAAAAGACAAGTGCAAGTACGAAAAATTTTCCTTTGGAATACGTCCTCTGCCAAAGTTACCCCTCATGCCTAAGTAGCCCTAGTTCAGGGAACTGAAAGATAACTTCGACATTCTCCAATTGACACTTTTTTCTTAGAGATTTAAGCTGTTCAAAAAAGCTTGGAACAGATCTCTTCTAATAATTTTGCATTTGATGCTGTTTTTATGAATGACACTCATCAGAACACAAAGGCGACTATTGTCACAGGTACTTTTCATGAATGCGTGAAAATACTATCAAAGTATCAGTAGCAATGCAAGTAATGAAAACAATTTTTTGTTATAACCATTAAACATCTCTCGAATATCCAAAGAAATAAGTATTGGGCTTTTAATATTGTTGTTTCTAATGTAAGGTACATATTCGCGTCCTCATGACATATAAATGTCATTCCCTGATTTGTCACTCTCAGATTTGATGATGCACTTCGGCCATTTAGCACCGGTAGCATCTAATTTAATACTCATTGAATTTGTTGGTGGTTTAATAAAATAATGGGGCCCTATTGTCGGAGTTTAAAATTCTACGCCGATGTTTCATCCTATGTGATGTAGCAACTTTGAGATAACAATTTAAATAAATTTGTTGTAATGCAAATTTGAATTAGTAGTCCTGTATGAGCTAGACAGAAAACACCTTTTTGGATTTAGTTATGTGATAGTGTTTTTTTTTTATTTTGGAGCTCAATTTAAGTGAGTAAGAATTGTATTTGAATGAAGGGGACGATTTTTATTTGCGTATACTTCGAAAAATTACCAGTTGAATATCAAAGCATAGTTCAGGGTATAGTTGAAGATTATTTTCTCCAAAATATTTGATGATCGAGCTATGATTTCAAACTATTCTTATAATTCTGCACAGTGAACTTGGAAAGCGATAACCGTCCTATTATTTTGTCATTATTTTTATTAATTATGGAAAAATAGTGAATTGAATCATAAATTCATTCATTCTTATCGTTTTATATTATGGAATTAAATACTTGCTAATATTTCTCCTGAAATGCAAATTATTAGAAAAATTCAATACTCTAATCATATAGATTAGATTATTATATTATAAAAAACCCCGAAGGAACAGAAAGGAGTTTAAAACTGCTTTATTATTTTCTGTTTCAATTAGCAGAGTTCACATAAATATTGACTTTATGAAAACAAACAGATAATCCAAGTGGAAATCATGTAGGCAATGATGGATGATTCGCGTAAACGCTTTTTTCCTAATTGATTTTATACTGTGTACTTTTTCCTAATTAGGAAAATATAATAAATGTTATTTACGGTATAAATTTAGATCATCATATTAGTTTTAACTTTCAAATCCTGAAAATAAGAAATTCAGTGAGGGTTTCAGAAGAATGAATCTAGTATATTAGGCTATAAAGAAATAGGTAACGACGTTAAATTATTTTACTTCTGCATCAATTATTAATTTAAAAATACTCTACAACAAGGGTGCTCAAACGGTAGATCTAGAGAAGAAAAAAATTTTTATTAAGTAGGTAACTAAACTACAAAACTTTATTACGTAATAAAATAACACTCTTCTACCGGCAAAAGGCGGCTTCATCAAAGGAACGTTCGGTACTTATCAAAGAAAAGCCTCGACTAGTTCCAAAAGGCCAGAATTTTCTTCAGAAATTGAATCACGGCTGGGTGGATCAGAAAACCAGTTCTTTCAGTGAAGGACATTCTACGTTCTAAAGATAGTTGAATATTGTTCCTTGAAAGAAATTCTTCAATGTGTCTACACATATAACATACCTGGTTGACAGACAAAACTCAAATAAGAACTTCAAGATAAACCGTCCGGTAGTTGCACGGTTAGTTCGCAAGCATAATGGAACCGAGGTGCCTGGTTCAAGTTATAGATGTTGTCCTTGAACAAAAAAGTGACACTTGCAAGAGTCGCCTAAAGAGGGCTTGTGCTTCCGAAGACCAGATAATCCTTGTGGTGGCAGTTATCATATCACAGTCTAGGATAGTGGTTCGGAATCCGCTATAAGTTGTGAGTTAACCTGTGTAGATGGGCTAAGTTCCCGAGCACATCGTAAAAGGATGAAACAAGAAACAAGTCAATTCTGGAAAAAACGTCTGAAAATTGTTTTGTTGATTGTATAATTAGTTGGCGTAAATGTTTCATTTCAGAAGGAGACTACTTTTTTTGGATGAAAAATACACAGTTTTGGTTTCATTGACCAGTTCCTTTGGATGAAAAATAAATATTTTGTGTTTCATTGACCAGTTTCCTGTACTTTGTTCACAGAATGTATCTTGAAGAGAGAAATATGACCCCCTTACCCGTGTTTTCTCTTAGCGTGAGATATTCACTGCTACAAACAGATTCAAGGTAGCTGTTCTCGTTTTCGAGTTATCTGAAATTTTTCGCATTCAGTCAATATCGATTGTTTTAGAATTTATGTTAAAATGGTTTTGACATATGAGGGGAAAAAAATCTTATATATGTGGTATTATTTGTTTCCATATGATCTCAAACACGTCTGAACCAAGAATGAGCTTATTTCACTATCAGTTTTCATTCAATTTCTCTTCAGTTTTCACGATAAATTGATGCAAGTCTTCTGTGTTTCTTGTTTATTTTCGAATCTTTGAATATTTGCTGCTGAACATCCCGGACGCTATTTGAGTGATCATGAAGTGGTAAGAATTGTATCACTTCTAGAGGAGGGCGGAGCCAACGTTATGTGGCTAACTTGTTGAATGTTAACCAAAGCATTATTTCAAGAGTAATTAATCGGTACCACGAAACAGGGGAATATGGAAGAAGGGCCTGACAGAGAAGAAATCGGATAACAACATCAGTTGATAATCGTTGGCTTCGTTTAACTACACTGTACGGCTAGAATGCTACAAAATGAACTCGACTTTCCAGAAATGTGCATATTTCATTACAAACTGTTGAAAACAGGCTCAGAGAAGACGGTATTGGACCGAACGTGGCTTCTACCGGCCCGTGTCTTACAAGAGAGTATCGAGTTGCAAAACTTCAGTTTGCGAGGGTACATGCAAATTGGAGTATTCCAAAATGGTCGAATGTTCTCTTTCCCGATGAGTCCAGGTTCTGTCTAGTATCAAATGATAGACGCATTCCTGTATACAGGCTACCTGGGGATCGGTATCAGCAATGCAATATCCAGCAAACCGAAAACTCCGGAGAGGGCTCAGTAATGGTGTGGGGAGGCATTTCTTTCCATGGTCGGACTGGGTTAGTTCTAGTGAATAATGGAAGAATGACAGCGGCCGAATACATCGCAGACATCCTTGAACCCCTTGTACCCTTTGGCCCATTGATTGGCTAAAACTTCATTTATATGCATGATAATGCTCGGCCTCATGCAGCTAGAATAGATATAGAATTTCTGCAAAATGCCAAAATTGATGTTATAAGATGGCCAGCCAGAAGTCCCGACTTGAATCCCATAGAACATGTTTGGGACAACAAGGGATGGCAAATTCAGCAACGTAGGATGCCTTGTAGAAAATTCCAACAACTAGAAACTTTGCTTCCTGAAATTTGGAACTCAGTGATTCAAGAGTACATCCAAAATTAGTGTGAGGGGCTTCCGAGACATATACTGGCAGTAAAAGTAGAGTGATGCGACAAATTTTTGTGGGGAGTGTATATCGTTTCATAGATTTCGTAGGAAATTTAATATTCTACAAAAAAGCCTTTTATGATTTTTTCGTAAACTTAACAATTTAAAAGATATCGATGGTTGAAATTTAATTATTTGAAGCTGAATTTTTCTTTTATTATAAATTTTATAACTCAATGAAAAATTATTATACATCATAAAACTCACAGTTTTGTATGAAATATACTGCTCTACAAAATGTTATCTTATAATAAATGAATAAATTTCACACTTCTGAAAGTTACCAAGCGACTCTTCAAAGACCAACCTAAAAGTTTATATAGTATTGTCGTAAAAGTAGGGTGATGCGACAATTTTTGTGGGTAGTGCATTTTGTGAATATACTATCTTATGTAATAACGAATCAATCAAGCTGTACAAACATTTTGAAAAGTTTGATATGTTATATTGAAAATAGTTATTATGCTGATGCTGTAGTAGGACTCCCTCAAGTATACTCTATAAATGGAGGGAAATCCCTATGAACCATGCTACATTAAATGTCCCAAGGAAATAAGAATATGATGAACAAGCTGCAACAATTGATGCATTATGTAGTATAACTGCCAACCCATCGTTTTCAAGTAGTCAAATTGAAATGGAAACAGGCATCTAAAAGTCACGCTCAAAATTTTCAAAAATATATGTATATTAAATTAATAAATTGAGAATATTCCAGTTCTTTCAACCTGAAGATTTCAAGCTTCGACTCGATCGAATTGATTTCTGTGAGAATCAGAGAAAAATTCCGTAATTTTTCTGAGAAATAGTTAATAGTGAGTAAGTTCACATCAGAAGTGATGGAAAATTCAATCGTCGAAATGGACATTAGTGGTTAGATCAAGACATCCATTGCCATATTAATATTCAACGTCAAGACCGATATAGGTCCAAAGATTTGTACGGCACAGACGCTTCCTTATTACAAATTATATATGCACCAAATAAATGTAACATGGTGAAAAACAATAGATAAATCATCTGAATGGTCACTGCAATAATTAATTCTCGAAATTTCATAATGAGAACAAAGAACATACTTAAGATATTTTAATCATTCCATGTAAATTCTATGAATGGACAAAGAGTTAGAAGATAAAATTAGGGAAAGTGATATTATTTTCAGTTTTTCATGAAAACACGTCCAATATAAAAAATTGAGTGCACATGTGATATATTATCGGAAAAAAACTGCATATAACGAAATCAGAGTTGTCTTTGTTCATATTTTTTGAGAGTATCATATGAAACCTGATTGGAAAGGTCTGTTGGTACTCTGAAAGAATGAGGTTAACACTCAATGGTAGGAGTCTATACGGGATGTTCCATTATAGATATTCATTCATTAGCCAGCTGGATAAATCGAGTCGATTAATTCAAATACAAAAAATAGAAATTGTTACTATGTATTTTCAAAAAAAGGCAAGATTATCTAATACGAATCATTTATAGAAACAAATGAGTCTACAATATGTTGAACTGTATTGTAGCAGTGAAGCAATTAAGGTAAATTTTATTAGATACTGGTCAAAAAAAACCTCCTCCCCCAATGGTGTAAACGGTTCCCAAATTTCTTTCTCACATTCTCAAGAACATTAGATGTTAATATTCAGCATTCTGTCATAATTCTACGACGTATTTCAATAAAAAGGATTCAAATCCGAAGACCTTGCTGGCTGAGGTGGATGGCATATGCCTACTTTGCTACAGCAAGGCTCTCTCGGTCAAGTCTAGCCTGGTTGTCGTGACCAGCTGGCGGAAGGTTCAGGTTGATCCCTAAGGTGGATAAATCGAAGTCACAACCTAAATCGTTTCGATTTAGATTGTTTTTCGTTCGGAAAACTCTGGAGAAGGTGTTAGATGAATACATCAGGCCAAAGGTGTTACCTCTGAAGTCACTGACTTAAAATCAATAGCTTTTCAAATATAAATCAACTGATTCAGCACTCGACAACCTAGATGGAAGGATCACTTAGTCTCTGGGCAGCAGCTGAACCCTTTATAGAAATTGAGGGTGCATTTAATGCGACTCTCACTAGTTCGCTATGCGAGGCTGCGAGAATACCAAATATTATTGCGGAATGGATGCAAGATACCAGAGTGGTCACCACTACCCTGAAAAGGGTGAAAATTCAGCTTTATTGTCAGCAGGGAATGCCCTCATGGAGAAATATTTTCCCTGTGTTGTGAAGCCTGCTGGTTGATGACCTGCTGGCAACAATCGGTGCACTGGATGTTTATGTACCAGTGTACGCTGACGGTATAATCATTCTTACTGTCGGAGATGACGAGGACGTTTCCGACAGGCTTCAGGAAGCTATATCATCGGTGATGTAAAGTAGAGAAACTTAACATAAAACCCACAACACCTGTATGGTACTACTAACCAGGAAAAGGAGAATATTTGTTTCTCCCTCCCTCGAACCTGGCTAGAGTGTTTATTCTAGTTGCGGAGCAAGCAAATTATCAAAAAATTACCTTGGATAGTAAGCTCACGTAGAATTTGCACCTGAAGAGCCCACTTAACTGCAGAGAATAGCTATTTATAGCTTCCATAACTTTTTCCGAAATGAAACAAATATGTGCAGCTTTAGGTACTTTTCGGTGAATGCTCATCAAGTTAGACTTATTATTTATTGGCACTGACCATGAATAATGAATGGATTCTGAATACCCTCGTTTGAGCATTTATTTGCTATTACTTTCAACAAGAAAACTAGACACTCGATAGATAGATATTATTATTTGAGTGAGGGTTACCTAGCAGCCCAGCGTAGCAACCCACCACAGCGACCCAGTGGTCCATTGTGGCACACTTTGTCCTAAATTTTATCCACGAGCTCCATCCTTCTCGTGAAGGATGCGAGTTTTTCATGGGTGAGAGCTTAACAAGCACAGTAAGCTTCAGTTTGCAAGATCCAAGTTCTTCCATACTGACGCTGTCCCCAGCTGGGCGCTCGCACCTAACACGTTCCATTGATTCTATATCTTCTTCACATAGCCTACTTGAAGGATCCTCAATCAATCCTAATTTATTTGGGTGTTTCCTGAAGTATGACAGTTAAAACTCTCAGTTCGAACCTAGATAGTTTAAACCAGGCCTTGGGTTTTGCAGTGGAAGGTCCACTGATGGCACGTAAAGCGCGTCTGATACCTGGGAGGCTCATCCAATGCTCACGTCCAGCCATCGGTTGTTTTCCATCCTTGCAGTTTCCAGGGTAATTCTGAGCTTAGGCTCCGGTTCTATGAACTCCAGTTTAGTTCCTCGAGCGGCCAATGAGTCCGCCTTCTCATTTCCCTCAATGCCTGAGTGACCAGGAACCCATATTAGACGGAGCCTGCTCCGCTCTCCTAGTTTGGCAACGTAAGAGTGATATTCCTGCAGCATAAGTGAAGTACAGGTATCAAATGGCAATGCTTTCAGTGCAGCTTGGCTATCGGTGACGATTTTAATTACCTATTTGTTAATCCCCCTACAAGCAAGAGGTTAACACAATGGTCAATGGCGAATATTTCTGCTTCAAAGACAGTAGCATGTTCACCAAGACAGATTGTCTGTTCCTTGGCGGCACCTCGACCATAGACACCAGCTCCAATACCTTTTCTAGTTTTTGAGCCATCCTTGTACCAACAGCGTCCTTGGAGCTGATCCGTTCCTGTCTATCGGAAAGGATGACCTGGAATGACCTCTCCATGTTAGTTTTAGATCTTGCTATATCCAACTTCATACTCAGAAGAACTAGACACTAACAAAACTTGTATAGGCAGAGGTATTTTCAAATTATTTCCAAACGTTAAACAGTGGCCAAAATTCATAGAAACTTACATAGATCCTTGTGGGATGTAGAAAATGGCATCAGAATGGAATCCACCCTATCTATTTCTGATCTTCCACGGTCTACTGATTTTATTTTGCGAAAGATTTGCAGGATCTTGATAAAATCTCGAAAAAAATTAAAACGAGCCATTTTAGGTATAAGGTAGTCAAATACTAATCAATACTCATTAAAAATTCGGTTCTGATGAAGTAGAAAGGAAAAGCATCGGATAGTACTTATCTAAACCTTTTCTCGTTAAACTGATATAAAAACCAAAGTATAAATAAATACACAATTTATATTGATAATTTATTAACTTCCAACAAGCACAATAATAAATTGATGAAAGAATTAGGAACTTATAATAATTACAAAAATAGTGGCTTTGTTAAAATACATACTTTAATAGATTAAAGGTAATGAATGTATTTTTCTTGAAACTATTTAGTTTCATTGACTTTATTGACAAGCCAAAAATGCATACACACTGAACACATAAAAATTATCGATAGCGATTCAACATTTACATCTTGTTACTCTTGAAGTACTTGCGCCATTTCTGCTTGGTTTCATCGTTGAATAACACGTAAAAAACGAATAAAATAAATCCTTGTAAAGTTCCTGTGGCACAAAATAAAAATAACAATATCATTTTCAACATATCATCAGTTACAAAATCGGCTGTAATCGCAAAGACACTAGGCAAACCTAATACAAAAAATAACAAAATGGCAAGGTAAAGCTGAAGTAAGCTAAATTTATGATCAACAGTTGTTGATTCTATGTTGCTCGTGGAAACATTATACATGACAAGAATAAATATCGTCAGATTAGAGATTATAACTAAGCATACTGGTAAGGAAATAGCAAGGTAAAACGGTAATCCGCGTAAGTAGCATATGGTACTCTTGGTATAACTTTCTGGAGCAAATATAAGTGTCAATATAACAGGTATCGAAGCGAAACCCCATCCAAATACCATTGAATGTAGAATCAAATTTTTCGGTGTTGGTCCCAAGACCTTAACAAAACGACGATATTGCAACAAAGCATATATCAGCATCCAACACAACTTACTTAACAATGTATAATGCAACAAACACCCTACTAATTTACAATTATTATTAGAAAGGAATTCGGTTGCTCCAGAAAACTGTAATACTATAATCTCTGATAGAATTGCAGTCGATAGGTTTAGGAGAATTTGAGTACCATCTTTAGCACGCCATTCACTGAATAGTATGGCTGTTAGATATATTCCTATGATACCAAACACTGAAAGAGCACCGCCGATTAGGGTAATTATAGTTAAATAAGAATCCCATTCATTTTCGTCAATTAAGAAGTCAGTAATTTCTTGTCCCCCTTCTTCAATTTTTATATGTTCACTAACTATTAGTAGAGCGAAGTGAGTTAGATGAGAAAAATGACACAAGTGCAAATCAGAGTTGTTAAGAAAATTTCCAGAGTACTCCCCGCCAAATGAGGACCATTCCCCTTTTTTACGTTGAAGACTTTGTCCAAAATTCCAGTAACCACATTGACTCTTCGAATTAATGGAAGATCTAACTATGATCGGGATGGATTCATTCAAATAAGTACCATATCCTGGGATAATCACACTCACCACTTTTCCTGCAGATTTCTTATTTGAACTTACAAATAAGGAATCCTCATAAAACACTGTGAATATTATTTGTATGCCAGATTGGTCTCCTGAGTCAGCTTCAATACTCTTAAGAACATCCTCAGGAACATTCACTGCAATATCAAGATCTTTTATACGATCTGGATTTATATCTTTTATAGTTTCATTCCTAAACAAAAAGAAAACCTCCATTTCATTCAAAGGTGTTTGCATTGTTCCTAATAGATATAACCCTGAGATATTAGATTTAAAAGGATTAACAGATTGTATTAGAATATTCTCGTCTGAAAACGAATACGATTCATTACTTTTAAAAAAGTTTGTAGTTGCTTCTTTATCAAGCAATCGAAGAATGGTATCGGTAGCATTAAACAAAGTTTGTGACGTTTTCAATTCAGTTTGATTCATCTTGGATAGGTTATTAATAATCTTAAAAACGTTTTGGGTACAATTTTGATCTTTACTAACATTCACTTTCTTAATTAACTCGCTGTAAAAGTATATATCAAGGAATGATAAGGAATTGTTATATGTTATCGATGTTACATTATCAATAAGATTTGATGTTATGTTAGTGTACAAACTTTGGTGCAGATATTTCGTTAAATCAGGTACTTTAATATCTTTTGCACATATACCTGTTGGTTGTGACCAGCTTCCACCAGAAACAAAATCACCTTGACAAGTTCGCATAACAGGAATACCATCGTCTTGCAAACAAAGTTCCCTTGGTACTATTCTGTCCCAAATTTTTGCTAATCCCCAGTGTAGTATCAAAGATTCTTGCTTCGTAGTGTCTGGTAAACAATATCCTACAACTGCCAAACTAAGTACTTTTATATAATCCGGCAGTTTTTCAAGCTTTTCTTTCACACCTTTATATTCCATGGAAATATTAGCATGTGTTTTAGTTGTTAAATGTAAAAGAAGATCTGCTTCATTGAGATTCAACACAAAGAATTCCATGAAACGTACATCTACTTTCAAAACGTTTCTTATTTCAGATGAGAGTTTTCTTTGCATAGAATCTACACGAATTTCCTCATTATTATAGTCGAAATGTGAAGAAGGATTCTTTATTGATATCCTTAAGGAGTAATCATTACCAGCCTTTTCTTTGAAAGCTAAAATAGTATTCGATTGAATTTTAGTCAAATTTAATGAGAATGCTTCACACCAATATTCTCCAATGTATTTTCTAAAGATAAATCATAAACTAAGAAGTCCTTTGAACTATGTCTATTTCTACTTTTGATTTCTCTAATTCTTATATTTCTAATACGATCAGTTCCTGCGTTTGTATAACATTTAACAGTTGCGTATTTTGAAGTAGATAAACCTTTTGGACTTTCAATTAATAATATCAGTTTTCGTTTGCGTTCGTTGAAAGATAAACTTAGTGATGGAGAATCAATCTCATCATTTTTCAAGGCTTTAGTTTCTATAATCGAACAATTTGTTGTATTCAAAGTGTAACCATAAAAGTTGTGAGTTATAACTGGGTAACAATTACAAAGTTCAGATGGAG
This sequence comes from Cryptolaemus montrouzieri, assembly GCA_013387265.2. Taxonomy (NCBI): domain Eukaryota; kingdom Metazoa; phylum Arthropoda; class Insecta; order Coleoptera; family Coccinellidae; genus Cryptolaemus; species Cryptolaemus montrouzieri. The sequence continues at coordinate 9,577,391 of JABFTP020000103.1, read as the reverse complement.
AATTGCTGTCTATCCTGCATATATCGGATCCAGCTAATTGCGATAGTAGTTTCTTCTGAAGAATATCTCTTACTCTTGCTAATTTATTATGTTTTGCTTCTGTAACTTTGCAAAAACATTTTTCACTAGTTAAATCTGATGGAACACAGTTTTCTGGACACAAATGAAATCTGTGATCGAATGGTACAACGACGTAGCTCGTACCATTGCAGTATTTCTCGAGTCTACTAGAATTTTCAACTTTTAATTGAAAACTTTCGCTGAGAGTGTACGCAATTGTATTACTCTTGAATTTATCGCATGTTCTTAGTTTTGTATTGTTTTTCGTGGTAGGAATCTTTGATTTTAACGTTGAATTTCCAATCATATGTTCATCAAATTTTGCAATGCAAAAAGTTCTATACTCATAGAAGCTTTCTGGGCAATGGTCGTTGTTAGTAACTCTGTCACATAAAGGTGTTGCTTCTGGAATCCAAGAGCCATTATGGCAAATCCTCTTGACACTTTCACCCTTTGCATTCAAGCAGCTTGGATTCGAGAATACCACAGGACTGTCGCTGTAGTGATAATCCACCCATAATGCTGTATCATTGGAATTTTTGATGATGGAATATTCTCCGTGGCAGTACTGAAACAAAAAGAAATTAAATTTAAATTCGTACTTTCTCGAACTTTGTAGTGGTGAAGTACCACAATAAAGCTATGGAGAGGTACCATTTATGTGTTAATGAAATGAGCAAAGCATAGATGCTGGAGAGTGAGGCAATACTGACCAAAGTTTCACAAACTGTGAGCACTAGCAAACCAGTTATTGCGCGATTAATCACTCGGTATAGAGAAGTAGGGAGTGAAAGGTTAGGTTAGACACCAGAAGGAAGACATCCTGCTACAACAGTTGCACGTGATTGCGCTCTCTTCAGCAGAATACTATAATCTGCAATAAATTGCGAAAGCTGATTCGAAGGCATAGCGCGAATATTTGAAAAAAACTGTTAGCAGTTCGACTATTAGTTCTAAGTCCTATCCACTCAAGAAAAAATGAGTAATGAATAAGTGAAATGGAGATATATATGTGGATGTGAAAAGAAAATAACAAAAATGTATGTATAAAAATTAGACGAAAACAATGAACATTCAGTAATTATAAACTTTCTGGTTCTACTCATTATTGAAACTATTCACACTATTTCAGTTTACCACCCTCGGGGAGAGTCGATTCCACCACTAGAAGACTGAGAAACCTCTTCCGGTATGTAGTTTTTTCCCTCAGGAAATTAAAGGTTTCACCCCGCCGATGGGTGCCAATATTCATAGGGAAACATAAACTCGGCAATGATCCAGATACCTATCAGTCGCAGCAGCTACTCACAGTTTGGACGGATGAAACCATACGGAATCCTGGTGGTCCAGAGTTGAATACTTCCGAGAAGGTCTACGTCGCGTGTGATTGAAGGACTCTCTATAAGACCACCAAACTCTACTATAGGATGAACAAGCGTTTTGTAGAGAACACTACAAGTGTTGGACAAGATCTGTTCGATCTTGCCAACTTTCTCGAAAATTTTTGATTGCCTTATAAAGACCAGACATGTCATCGAATACAAGTCATTGCTGAATGCAAACCAGCATAGTTTGTACATTTGATAACTTGGAAGTGGTGATAGTCATCTGCTTGGATTTGATGAAGACTTTCGATTGCGCCAGCCACGAGAAGCTACAACGTTGTGAATTGGAAAGGCTCAAAATCTTCTCTGACGAAAATTGTGATGAGGGTGCCTCTGGGTTCCATATTGAGGCCAATTCTTTTTATAAGTTACATACAAGGCATGGACTTCAATGTTAGAGCAGATAGTGTAACAGTTTTTGCTGATGAAACTTCCATTATAATAGATAAGGCAGGGAGTACTGAGAAGTTGAACTTTAAATCAGCTATTTCGAAGGAAGAGACCGAAAAGTGGCTGGACAGCGATGGTTTGAGGCTAAACAATGGTTCATCGAGAACAGACAGTTCTTTACTTTGTTCGAAGCGTGAAGAACATGAGCAGACCAGAAGAGATCGTATGCCTAAGTCAGAGTGCCGGCTTTCAGGTTGGATCACAGACCCTGAAAGTACGTATTGCCTTCGAGGATTAACTTAACCCATATAGATGATCCTACACTTAGAGAATTCGTTTAACCAGTTCATAATATCATCAAAGGCGTTCTGAATCACGTGGTATGGGTTGTTGTAGATATTGGTATCGTCTGGGAACATGAAACATTTTGAATTAAGAGAACGGGATATACCGGACGAATATTAAAGAAACAAGAGGGCCCCAAAACCGAGCCTTGGAAGACACCACTGCCAACTAGTTTGGGAATGGACAAAACATCACCATCAAAGTTTGACTAGTTAAGAAGCCTTTATCAATAGCAACAAGTGGTCTAAAATCCAGATACTCCACTTTAAGTGGATCTCTTAAAAAGCAGGGCATGGTCGAATGCAGGACAAAAGTCTAAGTCAACCACTTGGACAGGGACTTGTTTGTTAAGAATCAAACTCAGATTTGCGTCTAAGTAGGATTGAAATTACGGAATGAACAGGTTGTCTGATTTGATACGGTTCGTCAGTGTAAAGTCGGGAACTCACTTCAGAATCATTACTCAAGTATCTCAGCCAAAATGGGCACCAAAGGGATTGGATGGTAGTGATAAGCATCCAATTTATTGTTTGTTCTTTTAAAACATAATTATGTTGTTTTCTATTTCCATGAGTTTCGAAATTTCGCAACATCTTTGAAGTTCATTTGGAATCTCTGTACTTTCTTGTACATAATGTACTTACGTTTCAGTTTCTTTCAATGAATGTTCTGCAGGACCGACAAATATTGTTATGACAGTGGCCATAAATCACAAAAATATTAATGATTTCTGCATTTGTGTATTCCATATTTCGTCAATTCAATTCAACACCGTTCCAGCAAATGAAAACAATTATTTCTACTTATATCGAATCGTTAAAAGCATTATTGCATTTTATGTATTCCTTCTTTCCACAGAATAAAACCAAGGCCTTTATTATGAAATGAAACTTTTGCAGTTTCAGTTTTACTGACTTAATTGAAATTTAGGCTTAGACAATGTTTTTTCGTCGAAAAGAATTCAGTAGAGTATTAAAAAACATACGTTGAAGTATCAAAATAACGGAATGTCTCCGCATTTTGCGATTCGAACTTCTCGATTGATTTTGGCTCAACCTGTATCTTTTCAAGATTTCTTTCGCAAATGCAATCATTACGTCGATTATGGTTTTTCTATGAAAGTGTCCGAACTTTTTTCATCTTGCATAATTTTTAAGTTATGATACTTCATCTATGATGGTTCAAAACCATTTTTTTTTCACAAAAAGTGTTTTCAGAAAATATTAATTAATTCTTATGAAGTGGTAGGTAAAATCAGAATTTAGAGGGGATTGTAATTATGGCAAAATATACAGTGTTCCATTCAAGGTGAGAAATTTTATGCCCACTTCCGGTCAAACCCAAATTGGCGAAAAGTTAAAAATATTTCCGACTTGTATTTCGCCAAACCAAAACCAACTATGAAAATTTCAGGAAAATATCTTAACCTACGAGGACGGTTTGATAAGTCAGTGACTTTTTGAATAATAAATTTTTTTCGGCATAAAACATTTTAATTTTCTACATAATAAATTTTAAGCTTGATAAATTTAGTTCAGCGTATTTCTAATTTTTTTATTCCCTGCAAATAATATGTTTTCTCAAGGTTATCAAAATACGCGTTTTTTTCTGTAATGACTTCTTCATTCGACTAAAATCCCTTAACGCTCAGCCATTTCTCTAGAAATGGAAACAGAAAATGGGCGCAGGGGGCTAAATCTGGAGAATATGATGGATGGGGTAGAAGTTCATATTCCGATTCGTAGATTTTGACCATCGTGAGTAGACAAGTGTCCACACGTGCATTGTCTTGATGAAACAGCTTTTTCTTCTTCGCCAAATGGTGACGTTTTTGTTTCAAATAAACGTCGAATCTGTTCAAAGGCTTTGAATAATATTCGCCGTTGATCATTTCACCTTTCTCGAGGTAATGGATGTGAATGACACCGCGTGCATCCCAAAAACTGTGGCCATGACCTTGTTGGCTGACAGACTCTGTTTGGCCTTCTTTGCTCCTGTTTCGAATGTTCCTTGGTCTCTGGCTTATTGTGATGGATCCATGTTTCGTCCATAGTAACAAAACTCGTTCTGATTACGGCTGAACATCGCTAAACACTCTCTTGAAATGGTCAAACGATTGAGCTCATGGTCTTATGGTATTTTTTGTCCAAATATTCATGTAAACAATTATGTACACGTTCAGCTGAGATATCTACATTATGAGCTAATTCACGCACTTGCATTATCCGAACGTCCAATATCATTTTATGGATTTTATCGACGATTTCAATCATGATCACTTCTTCTGGGCGACCTGAACATTCGACGTCAATAGTGCTGGTATGACCACAAACGAAACTAAAAAGTTGATCACTAATAGATTACAGGTGACGGCAGCACTTTTGCATTTGAAGTAACTGCACGGAAAATTCATAAAGTCACTGACTTATCAAACAGCCCCCGTATTTTACATAAACTTCTCATAGGCCATCCAACTTGGGAATACCGACTTACAGATTATACCTTAATTCATAGTTTTAAAAAATTTTTCATCGCTCAGTTTCAATAGTTGAATAATGAACAAAGAAATACCAAATATCCCTACAGTTTTTGCCATGTTAGTATGTTTGTTTGTATTTGGTCTAATTGAAATAATCACACTGCATCAGTTTCAAATTTGCACGTGATACTAAATAAATCAATTTCAAGAAGCCGTTTTCCGACAGAATATAGGATGGAACAAATTTCAATTAATTAATTTCCTTATTTATCAAGCTAATAATGAATCCTCTGGAACGATAAATTCAAATTTTATAATTAATTACCTTTTAGGGTAGAATACAATGGAAACAAAATTCAGATTGTTTATTTTGTACAAAATATGAATTATTAACGTTCAATTAAATTAATTCTACGTTTAGAATTATTTCAAATTATTTTACTTGACGAATCTCTCAGTTAGTGATAATAAATCGAGAATATTTTCGAACTAATTAAAGAATGAATAGAAATGGCATCAGTTGTTCAATAGAAAATGCTGACTTGGTGAGGAAAGAAAAGCTTAGACTAGTGCATAATATATTTATCAATAGAAAAATTGAGACTTCTGTTTTTAAATAAAGTTACAGGAATTCAAACAATTTTTAAATTAAAAAAAAATCCTCGTTCCAGTCCTCTCACTATATTGAATCAAACTTATTTTTAACTAAGGGTCAATGCAGCCATCAAATGTATTTCCTTCGTCGATTGACGTGAAATTATTCTATCGAAAAATTGTAGATGGTTCAAAATAGCCCCCGTCATTTTTCCGAAAATGCTTCACGGCAAAAGAAACACAAGAGTCACGAAACCGTATCTGCCAAAATTTGGTTTCTTCTTTCGTTCACCCTATTTATCCAGGGTCAGCAGGAGGTATCTTTCGCATATCAGAACATTTTTACATAATTCTTTCAATTAACGACTTGGTAAGAGCCCGAAAGGCGTAACATCTGCTACTGAATAGGTGTTTATCTAATAACTTTTTGTTCGTATTCTTTTGTTTACCACTTCATTCTGCTTTTGCTTTACCTACTGACAACGTTAATGAAAAGACTTATATCTTCCTCAAAAAATCAGCTAGGACCAACGAATACGTAATTGAGAATGGAGGATATTTTTAGTTTGGAACTACAGGATAATTTGGCTTCACAGAATTTTCTTACCGGTGAGTGTATTTCAATGATATCGCTATTCTAATTCTTATGCTAATATCAATTTTTTTCTCGAAACGGATTGAAAAAGAGAGGGAAAGTAAGAATGTCTTAAACCAAGTATTTACTACAATGAAAACGTCATGTATTAGTTTCTCTTTGGATTGTTCTTTTCGATTGATTTCTATTGGAAGAATTGTTTCTTGTTTGTCATAACTGAAAAGTTACTTCCATTCCTGAAGAACTGTCAGAGTTCACGAAGTTGAGAATTTGGAAAACGAACGGAAGTTATTGAATATAAGTTTGGATGAAATTTTATATCCATCTACAGGGTGTTACATGATAGTATGACACAACTTGAGGGTTTAAATCTACGGGCAATTAAAAAAAAAGTTCATAATAACACAGGCCCGCAAAATCTTCGTGACGGAGCTACAGGGTGTTGAAATTTCCGGAAAAAATTGTTTTTTCTTCAAAACTCCTGCAGGTTTTGAGATATTCAGCCCAAATTTGGAATGCACGCTATGTGTTTTCTCTTCCGAGGCCATGTCTTCTTTTTTCCCTTCAAACTCTTTAGCAGTACGCCACTGATCAGCGTACAATCAATTTTCGTCATCTTCGTTCAATTTAAAAACTTTTTTGACACTTGTAATCTTTTCGTATCCTCATCTGTTCTCGAGGAAAAAATTATTGAATTTGAATTATTTGAATTCAAATTACTCGATAGGTATGCCCGAAATTTCTCTTTATTTTGATAGCTCGTATACTTACTCAATATCAAACTAAAAAAAGAACATTTAGAAACTAAATAAATTGCTGGAAGTGTGCTCCACCTGCAAGAATATAGGCCTTCTTTGCATATTATCACGCGCTCTTTGAAATATTCTTAGGGTATTTCTTATCGTGACACAAGAGGTTATTATTCGATTTCCCATTTCTTCTACAATGTTCACTGGAGTGGTATAAACTAAACTTTTGAGATATCCCCATGAGAAAAAGTCTGAGCTATTTAAGTCTGAGGACCTAGGAGGCCATGGTTCTGGCTCGCTCCGACCTATCCATCGGTTGTTGAATGTAATATTCAAAAATTCCTGAGCTTCTCCACTAAAATGTGCTGGTCACCCGTCATGCATGAACCACATTATGTTTCTCAACAAAAGTGGCACATCCTCAAGCAATAAAGGTAACTACTCCTCGAGAAATTGTCGATAAGCTGGACCGTTTAATCTGTCAAGCAAAAAAAATGACCCGATCAAATAATTTCCAATTATTCCGACCCAGACATTTAGTGAGAATTGTTCTCGATGATGAGTTTCTCCAATCAAATGGAGGTTTTCCTCAGCCTAATAATGATAATTGAAAAATTTGTGATAGCAGTTCTCGAAAAGTAAGCTTCGTCTGTGAACATTATTTCACTATCAAAATGAGCATTTTCTCTAATTTTATCTAAGATCCATCGGCAGAAATTCATTCTCGAAGGAAAATCTCGAGGAAGTAGAAATTGAACGCGTTGAATATGAAACGGGTACAATAAAAAGTCGCGAAGAATCCTCCATACTAGAACATGTGAAATATTCTACTGATTTCCAATTTTTCTTGTACTCACATGAAGATTCAAATCAATACAATTTAAAACTGCTTCCTCAATATCTGGAGTTCTCATAGTTTGAGTTGCACCTTTTAAATGATTATATGCAGTAAAAGTACCAGTTTCCCATAACTTTCTGTGGATATTTAAAAATGTTCGCCTGTCTGGTGTTACTCGATTTGGAAAGCGCACCTGATATAATCGCCAAGCTTCTGTTGTGTTTCCGTCAGCCAGACGGTAATGGATATCAGCCAATTCGGCGTTAGTAAAATTAGCCATTTTTTCTTACAGCAATTACTTCAAAAGTCTTAAAACTAAACGTTAATTTTAAACAATTCGAGCAGACACTGGTTCAACTTTAGCAACCTTCAAAATAAATAAATAAAAATTATTAAAGCCAACTAGTCATTTTCTTAATTAGAAGTGCTTTCAATTCAGCGAATGCATACAATCGTTTAATAGTTTTTTGCTCGAGAAATTTCAAGTGTCAAAAAAGTTTTAAAATTGAACGAAGATTACGAAAATTGATTGAACGCTGATCAGTGGCGTACTGCAAAAGAGTTTGAAAGGGCAAAAGGAGACATGGCTCCGGAAAAGGGAACACCTTGTCGATTCTAGGTTAAAATTTAGGACGTGTAATGATGGAGGCTGTAAGAAATAGCTTGCATTGCAAATTTGGGCTGAATTACTCGAAAACAGCAGGAGTTTTGAAGGAAAATCCATTTTTTTTAGGACATTTCAACACCCTGTAGCTTTTGCGTACCTATTTTATATGAACATGTATTTTCAAAATTGCACGTGGATTTACCCCCTCAAGTTGTGACATACTATGATGTATCACTCTGTATAATATTTTTGGTTTTCAAAACGGATCAAGAAATACAGAAAAATTATGCTTTAAATCAAAAAGCTACCACAATGTCATATATCAGGTTTCAATTCGGATTCTTGTTTTGAATTAATTTCTATAAGAAAAATTGATTTTTGTTTCAAGCAGAAAAGGAAAAAGAACAAACACTGACTCAGATGTATAAAACAGTTTCATGATGTCATTTATGAATCTCTAATCTCACAATCTTTACTAGTTAATCGCACATTTTATTAATATACATACACTTATACAAATTAAATGACAGCATACTCCGCATTTTAATCACCATTAAAACCAACAAAGAATTTGAACCTACCTTTCTAGCTTCAGATGATGTTAGCACGAACAGAATCACAATAATGTTGACACGACAAAATGGGACATATTTCAATAAAACTTGCTCATTCCTTAACCACAAATTAGTAGCGAATAAGCAAAACATTTTATTACACACTCCTTTCTAGGGAGCCCACTAGGAATAATAATTCGTCGTTTGTTTGAAGATTAGAATTGTTTGTTGGGTATTGTAAATATACGGTTGAACAATACTCACGACTTGTAGAGAGTTAAAAAATGTTAAGCGATTCCAGTTGGCTATGACTACTCTTTTTCTGTACGAATGAGAAATAAAAGGTCAAGTCAGAGTTGAGTTAATTAAATCAGCTGGCCTTACCTACCCTTCTAACTTTATTGGAAGAGGTCCTTGGGTAGATAAATTTGTCTTCGCTCCCCCTCCCTTCGTAACCGGAGACGAAGTCGATAAATTACTGACATCAGAAAAGATACGCTTAATATTATCGAAATTGATGTTTGGGGTGGATGAGTCATTCATAATTTCGTGACTTTTCAGTAAATTTAAGATAGATAAAGTTCCTCCTTTATTTCGCTCACATAATTTTCTGATAAAAAAGACAAGAAGTGGAAATATTCCAACTATTTTGATATCATTTCGTTTTCTTTCGTTCATTCCAAAAACGTAGAAACTATTGGTTTGTTAGAATAACATGAAAGTCAGTCTGATTTTAAAAGGGGTGACTACTATGGGCTGAATGATTTTTTTTTCTGTGCTGACTGATCTTATTGGAGAACTGATGAAATAAATGTTGCTACTTGTAAGTTTTATGATACTTTATATAATGGAATGGAAATGTTTGTACCTAAGAGAGTTTTTAAGAAGTCTTGTTGGTTTGATGTGTAAGACCTTGAGTAGCACATATAGAAAATATTAACAAGGATGAACCTACTTCTGCGTAAACGCACGTTTGCTTGCCCACCTTCCGACGCCATTTTCAGAAAAATGACAGATGCCAAACTTGATGTTTCAATTTTTGTCTAAGCCAGTGTAGTCACAAGATGTCTCCATTATCAAATTTTTAGAGAGCACATATTTTTATTTATCCTACATACTCTGTGCAGTACAGATGTATGTAGGAGGCTATGGGTGGAAAACGATGGCAATTTTCGATACAATGTTGAGCGAAAAGAAATTCGTCGATTCTCTGGTTTTTAAACCTGATTGATGCTCTCTGTTTCTGGTTTTGAATGAACGAACAATATGACCATGACAAACGGCTTAAGAATCCATACGCGAAAACTTGTAAACTCCATTGTTGTCAAATCTATTAGTTTTATCTTTATTATAGAAAAATTCTTGGGAGAATCCAGTTGATTTTCGAAAGATTCTATTTATGCTGTTTTGAAATGACATTTGCAATCATTTCGCTGAAAAAACAAAATATGTTAATGAAATATATTCATCTGTACTAGTTAATTGTATACGTGGGTAAATTTTGATCGTTCTGTTTATCATATTTTAACGATAACCATTGTTTCCTTTAGTAATGGACATTACTCTGGAGATATCTTCTTCGAATAAATTCAGCGAGAAAGCTCCTTGAACCTTCGAATTGAATGCAGCCTCTTTATAGGATTTTGGGTGTGTTGAGTCATAAGTCATGTTGTTGAGAACCCACCTTTGCTGATATTTTCATTCCTCTACACACCGAAAATCTCATAAATACGCTGCGTTTGATTCAATGATTCATAGAGCTTTCTCTCTGCCAAATAGCTGAGAACAATGGTTATCACTCAAATATAATCAATGGAATTATCAGAAAGAAACAAAAATCCACGAATAGAATCAACTAATACAGATAAATACATTTATTAACATAGAAAAGTAGCCTGCTTAGCAATAATTTAAATTTAGGAGTATAATTTCATACGTGTTGAAGGTAATTGAAACTTAATCACATTGATTGAATTCAAGGATAGTAGTTGAGAGAGCTATTTGGCAGAGAGAAAGCCCTATGAACCATTGAATTGAACGCAGCCTATTTATGAGATTTTGGGTGTGTTGAGTCATAAGAGATATAGAGAACCCAACTTTGCTGATATTTGCATCCCTCAACACACCCAAAATCTCATAAATACGCTGCGTTTGATTCAATGATTCATAGGGCTTTCTCTCGGCCAAATAGCTGATTACAATGGTTATCCCTCAAATATAATCAATGGAATTATCAGAAAGAAACAAAGATGCACGAATAGAATCAACTAATACAGATAAGTACATTTATTAACATAGTAAACTAGCCTGCTTAGCAATAATTTAAATTTAGGAGTATAATTTTATACGTGTTGTAGGTAATTAAAACTTGATCACATTGATTGAATTCAAGGAAAGTAGTAGAGAGAGCTATTTGGCAGAAAGCCCTTTGAACCATTGAATTGAACGCAGCCTATTTATGAGATTTTGGGTGCGTTGAGTCATAAGAGATATAGAGAACCCAACTTTGCTGATATTTGCATCCCTCAACACACCCAAAATCTCATAAATACGCTGCGTTTGATTCAATGATTCATAGGGCTTTCTCTCTGCCAAATAGCTGAGAACAATGGTTATCCTTGAGATATAATCAATGGAATTATCAGAAAGAAACAAAGATGCACGAATAGAATCAACTAATACAGATAAATACATTTATTAACATAGTAAAGTAGCCTGCGTTGCAATAATTTAAAGTTAGGAGTATAATTTTATACGTGTTATAGGTAATTAAAACTGAATAGCATTGATTGAATTCTAGGAAAGTAGTAGAGAGAAATTATCAAATGACTTGGGAGAACAATCGCTGAATAAAAGATGCTCATTAATCAACATGTGACCTGTTATTTCATTTTATTCAGGTTTCAACGAAACTACATTATACCAAAATTAACATTATAAAGAATTATATTCAAGAGTATTTTGAATATTTGGAAAGTGCGTAACAATGGAAAATACTTCCAGAACTAAAAGGCTCTAATTTAGCAACTGTCAGGAAACGTAAAAAAAGCAATGGTTTTGCTATAATTTGATTTTTTCTAGAATCCAATTATATAGGGTGCGCAAGAGAAAACCCGACAATATTTTTTCCGTTATAACTTTCGCAATTTTACAGCTAGATCATTCGTTCTTGCTTCATTGGAAAGCCAAAGGACCAAGTTATTCAAAAATGGTATCGAAATGGCACTTCCGGTGAAATTCAATATGGCTGACTCATTCGAAAATGAGCAATAATTCAAGATCGCTGAAACGTTTTTTTTAACTGAAAAATTCGAATTGGGCATTCCCTCCATAATTAAGTCTTTTAAGAAAAATTTGACATATTGATCTCAAAAATATTCCCAGAATTGGTAAAAAAGTAGCGTGAAGAATTTTTTCACTCTGATTTTCAGCTGAAATCGAAATATTTTTTTCACCTCATGGCGTTGGCACTCCTGAAGTTACTGTATTTTTCATGGAACTTCTTGGAAGAGAAAAAAACCCTTTTTTATTAAAACCAACCTAAAATTTGATTTCCGTTCGAATTCTAAATGGCCGACTTCCTCAAATATTAACAATTTTCCCCGCGAAATGAAAAAGTTTTCGAGGTCGTTATGAATCAACTGCGTAATTCAATCACTTGATTGAACCTTTCCCATCATTTTGAGGGGTCGAACTCGAATATTGATTCAGAATTGTGCCAATTGTCGTCAATAATGTTTCTCTTTTCCACCATCATATGCACCTCCCATTGTGAAACTTCTGAACATAGACTGCATGCATTAACTAATTAACTCTATGATGAACAGAAATAATAAAATTTCATCGAGTTTTAGACGACATCTGGTTCGAACTCGAATTTTATCTTGGTGTTCCTAGTTTTTGACATTTGAAATTGTTAAAAATGGTTTCATTTGTGCGTGGCTATATTACGCCAATTTCTTATTCATGCAGGTGAATGATTGCTGTTTTTTGTATGATATAAACAAGTACTCTTGCCACCAGCTGAAAACGAACTGTTGAGAAATTGAGTAGCTTTTTGGATGAAATTATTGGTTCAAATCTTTTTTGGAATTCTACAATTTTTTTCAATATTCTGGCAACGTTTGTTGAAGAATTGATCAACCAGTACTTTATCACAAAAAAACACAACTCACTCTCAACTGGCCATCGGTGTACAGGGTGTTCCAAATTAGAGGTATCAAAATGAAATCTATTTGAATTGAGTGTAGGATGGAGTTAGATCTCATAAAAGTAACTGTTCTATGGGTTATCTAACACAACGCGTAGACAATATCATCGAACCAGAACAATGGCCCCCAAATAGTCCCGATCTTATTCCGTGCGACTATTTTCTGTGGTGTATAAAAATGGTATTATTTTCTATAATTGTGAGGACTGAAGCAAAATATTCAAGAATGTTGGAACAATCTTGATCAAGAAGTAATTTCGAGATCCATAGAGAGCTGGAGAAGACGGGTGTAGATGGTTGTGGATGCCAATGGAGGTCATTCCATTCTGAGTATTTGAGTCTTTTTGTTGAATGTTTTTTTTATGTAATTTGTTAAACAAAATCATGTCGTATTATTATTCTCGCAGATGTTTTTAACAGTTGACATATCTGTCATTTTGGGAAACAGTCATTCTGATGACCCTGTTGTACGAAATTTTTCCTCGGAATAATAAATTGTACTTCTCCTGTAATTGGGGACTGGAAATTGGCTTAATATCTAGGAGTATAGCCACGCATAAATAAATATTCAATGAAAAGATTATCCTCATTTGGTAAAACCATTCTTAAGAATTTCAAACGTGAAAAACAAGCAGCACCAAGATAAAATTCGAGCTCAAACTCGCTTATATTTCATTAATTTTGGTTTATCATAGAGTTAATGCATGCAGTCTATGTTCAGAGGTTTCACAACAGAAACATTATTGACGACAATTGGCACAATTCTGAATCAATATTCGAGTTCGACCCCTCAAAATGATCGGAACGGTTTAATCTAGTGATTGAATTACGCAGTTAAGTCATCATGACCGCGAAATTTTTTTTAATGCGCGGTGAAAATTGTTAATATTTGAAGAAGTCGGCCATTTTGAATACGAACGGAAATCAAATTTTAGATTGGTTATAGTAAAAAATGGTTCTTTGTCTTCTTAGAACATCTATGAAAAGCATACCAACTTCAGGAGTGCCAACGCCATGAGGTTAAAAAAATATTTCGATTTCAGCTTAATATCAGGATGAAAAATATTCTTCACGCTACTTTTTTACCAGTTCTTCAAATATTTTCAAGATCAATACGTCAAATTGTTCAGGAAAGACTGTCTTATGGACTGAATGCCCCATTCGAATTTTTCAGTGAAAAAAACGTTCCAGCGATCTTGAAATATTGCTCATTTTCGAATGAGTCAGTCATATTGGATTAAACCGGAGGTAAAATTTCGATACAATTCTGAAAAGCCTAGTTCTTCGGCTTTCCAATGAAACAAAAACGAATTATTTAGCTTTCAAATTGTAAAAGTTATAACGGAAAAAATTGTCCGGTTTTCTCTGGAGCACCCTATATATTCTCCATTTTGATTTCGATAACTCATGTTATGTACATTAACAAATATTTTCTTTTTCAGATTCTCAGGAATGTTTCTGAAAGTGAGGGCATTGTCCCTCTTTTTCATTTTTACTTTTGTGAGTATAAGTTTTCATACTTAATTAATTTTTTATTTGGTTTTACTATTTCTCGTTTTCTCGAATACATTTTCGATGATTCTACATTCCGTCAAAAAATTACAGGGAATTGATCAATGAAATACGAAATAGTTATTTTTCATCCAAATTTTTTATATCGCCTTCAAAGTAGGGCCCTTCCGAAATAACACATTTACGCCAGAGAATAATGAATACATCAGAACATTTTTGGAACGCTTTCTCCGGAATCGACTTCAGATCTAGCCGCGAATTTTCGTTAATGTCACCTATCGATTCAGAACGAGGTGGTAATTCGAGTTTTGGAAAACTAAAAAATTTGAATTTGGGAGGCTTTTACTTGTTAAAATTCCATTATCAATAATAAAAAACAAGTACTGTGTTTTAAGGAATTTTACTTAATAATTGCGATTCGTAACGCGTTTCACTACACCGTAGCTTCTTCAGACGAATGAATGTACAGAAAATAAGAATGAGAATATAAATATAAATGTTCTTGAGTAATTAAAAGCTTATTGGGTTGCTTCTTCTTAAGTGGTTATTTATGACAGGTATATCCAATAAAATTAAGGAATAGATTGCTCCCCGAAGAGATTCAATAGAGGTGAAGGGCTTAAATCGACTTGTTCATTGATGAGTCTACCTGAGTGTTTGTATTTATTGATTTCTAAAATTTCCCAAAGATCTACCTTCCAATATTTATTATCTGTATGCAAAATTTCAAACTGTGGGTCGAAAGAATGATTATTTTCTAAGAGATGATTCGCGTAATTTGAATCTGATTTTTTATTTGAGAAACTGTGTTTATGTTCCGATATTCTAATATTAAAATTTCTATGTGTTCTACCAATGTAGAAATTATCACAGTCATTGCAATTCAATCTATAAACACCTGATTTATTGTTTTTACCTGGTTGGGTTTTATTATTTTTATATATTTGCCTAAATTATTATTAGTTTGGAAAGCTATGTTGAAAAAATTGCACCCTGTTGAGTTTGATATTTTAGATTCTGAATCCAGATACGATGTTAAAATTTTAATTCATAAAAGTTTCAGCAACAACAGAAAAAGTTGAATTCACTTAAATTCAAAATTTCTCCACCCAAACCTTCAACTGATAAATTTTCAGACCATAAATTTTTGACAGATTCACTAATTTAACTGATACCGATTTTACACAACCACAAAAAGATCTATTAGAAAAAGGATTCAAACATAATTTACATAATAAAACTAATTTTGAACAGTTAGACATAGACTCGAATTCATTCTCAAAACTCCAAAGATAATATTTTAGCCAAACATCAAACAGCAAAAATCATCAAAGAAGACTTTTCGAAATTATCACCTCATTGCAATTCCGATTATAAGATAATAAAAACAATTCGTGAAAATAGTACCAAGTACGATTTAGTATTCACTAAAGCAGATAAAGGTAATACCGTCATCGCGATTAGTAAAACCGATTATATTTCTAAAACTGTAGAATTCTTAACAGCCGGAAACTATATAACATCAGCTAAGGATCCTACCGCAAATTTTCAGATAGTGGTTAAAAACATAATTTCGACAGCAAAATCATTAATTACAGACCACGAAAAATATAAATTCATTAACTCCAATCCGCAATCCCCCGAATTATATTCGTTGATAAAACTTCATAAACCTAATTACCCTATTAGACCTGTTGTTTCTTATGTAACGGCACCTTCGTTCGAACTTTCAAAATTCCTCAACGACTTGCTAATAAAACATTGCAATTTTAAATCTGAATTTTCGGTCAAAAATTCATACGAACTTATTGCCAATATCAAAGATACCATTATACCACCTAATTCCAAACTCATTTCTTTCGATGTTAAGAATCTATTTCCCAACATTCCTCCGAAAGATACGTATTACTTAGTTGAAGAATTATTAGAAAAGAATCATGTCAATACTATCATTAAATCAGATATTCTTTCATTATTACAAATTTGTTTAGATCGAAATTATTTCCATTTCAATAACAAATATTATGCTATTGAAGACGGCTTGATTATGGACAATCCGTTAAGTCCTTTGTTAGCAGAAATATTCATGAATAACTTAGAGAAATTAATTCATAATCATCCACTCAGTTAATATTGTTTATACTGGTATCGCTATGTAGACGATATCATTATTTGCTTCACTGGAACAGATAGACAGTTGAAAATTTTCGAAAATCATATAAATTTATTACATCCAAAATTGCATTCACAACCGAAATAGAAAGCAATAATTCGATAAATTTCTTAGACGTAACAATTTCGAATGAAAATGGAAAACATGTTTTCGCAATTTACCATAAGCCGTCACATACAGATATTATAATACATAACTCGTCGTGTCATCCATATCAACATAAAATGTCAGCATTCAATAGTTTTATTCATAGATTGATTATAATAACGTTATCACCACAAAGTTTCAACAAAGAACTAAATTTGATTAAACAAATAGCCAAAAATAATGGTTACAATCCCAAGCTAATAAATAATATTTTAAATAAAAACACAGTAGAATCGCATTGAATGAAGTTTACCCTGTCGATAAATTAAAACCAAAATTCAACACCTTAACCTACGTTGGCATTACAAGTGAGAAACTGAAATCATTCTTAAGTAGCAATATTTCAACATAGCTTTCCAAACTAATAATAATTTAGGCAAATATATAAAAATAATAAAACCCAACCAGGTAAAAACAATAAATCAGGTGTTTATAGATTGAATTGCAATGACTGTGATAATTTCTACATTGGTAGAACACATAGAAATTTTAATATTAGAATATCGGAACATAAACACAGTTTTTCAAATGAAAAATCAGATTCAAATTACGCGAATCATCTCTTATAAAATAATCATTCTTTCGACACACAGTTTGAAATTTTGCATACAGACAATAAATATTGGAAGGTAGATCTTTGGGAAACTTTAGAAATCAATAAATACAAACACTCAGGTAGACTCATCAAAGAACAAGTCGATTTAAGCCCTTCACCTCTATTGAATCTCTTCGGGGAGCAATCTATTCCTCAATTTTATTGGATATACCTGTCATAAATAACCACTTAAGAAGAAGCAACCCAATAAGCTTTTAATTACTCAAGAACATTTATAGTTATATTCTCATTTATATTTTTTCTGTATATTCATTCGTATGAAGAAGCTACGGTGTAGTGAAACGTGTTACGAATCGCAATTATTAAGTAAAATTCCTTAAAACACAATACTTGTTTTTTATTATTAAAACTGAAAAAGTCAGGGGGAGCTATTTCAGGTGAATATGATGGTTGTTCGATGGTACTTGTTGAGTTTTTCGAGGAATTCATTTACAATGATAGCCTTGTGAGATGGTGCATTATCGTGGTGCAAAATATAATATACTTCATTTACCGTCTGACCTTCTGACAAGAATTCCGAGTGCACAACATCGCGATAATCAAAGAAAGCAGTTGACTTTACTTTAACGTTTGATCGTATTTTAGGAGGTTTTTCCGGCTTCGGTTCAGTGGAAAGGCGCCATTCCAAAGCTGGTTGACTGGTTTGCATGTAAACTGATAAACCCATGTCTCATCACCAGTTACAATGCGTGTTATGAATAAGGGGTCACAATACACTCCTTCTGGCATGTGTTCAGTAACCTTTACGCGATTCAATTTTTAGAGAAATTTCGATCTTTTAAGACTAGTACAGGGGCAACGAGTTTCATGCCCAAAAATCGTTTGAAATGGTACGAATTGATCCGTGAGACAAAGAAAGCTCATTGCCTATCTCTCTCAAACTTAAATTACGATTTTCAATTACCAAAGCGAGGCTAATCTTCTACCCCATCTCGGCCACTTTACCACTGAAATGCACTTGTTTTTGATAAAATTGATTCACTGTGAGCCTTCTATAGTATTTTCAGCGAATTGGTACACGAAATCAAACATTTATTAAGAGTCAAGGAAAATTTGCGTATTAGAACTCGAATACAAAACAAAAAGAAAACAATTGTGCCTATTCTAAAAGTTTTACAAATCAAAACAATATTGGAAGTGTTGGCGCATGAAATCAAAATAACTAATAGATAACTTAATGAATTAATTTGTACAAATTTTTTTTTTCCTATATAAGAAAGAGAAAACAAAAATATATGAGATTCAATATGAAATATTATTAAAGAGTTTGTTATTAATCGGTCAACCACTCGTCGAGGGAATTCTTGAAAGCGTTGGTAGAAGAAGCTTCAACGACACTGTTTGGCAACGAGTTCGATTTGGGGAATACCCGGTTCGGAAGAAAGCTCCGACGCTGAGTAATTTTGAAATTTTCCTTATGCAGTTTAAGGTTTTGAACTCTAAGTTGTCTATTCTGATTCAGTGGGAAGATATTTGAGAGGTCGCAGGTGAATAGAGATCGCAATGATCGAAAAGTAATTATGAGGTCTCCCCGGAGACGGTGGTTCTCAAAAGATGGGATACCAAAAATTTTTAGTCTCTCTGTATAATATGGGCTTATGCGGCCATAGGGAATTCTTGTCATTCTTCTTTTAATTGAGTCCAATAGATCCACATCACTCCTCAAAACAGGAGACCAAACCGGCCCAGCGAATTCCATTATAGGTCGTACATAAGTTTCATAGAGTAAAGCACAAGTTTTGGGTTCACAACGCCTGAAAGATCTTTCGAGTAGGCGGGTGAGTCGGAAAGCCTTGGTGAACACATTCCGAATATGTTCAGAACACGTTAAGTCATCTGTAACAGTTACACCAAGATCTGCTGCTTTCGGGTGCTGTCGAGATTCTTTCCATTCAGGTAATATTTCTGGTGGGGGTTGTTTTTACCAATATGGAGGATTTTGCACTTATCTGCATTGAGCGGTAATAGCCAGTCAAAACACCATAGCGATAAAAAGTCAAGATCTTGTTGAAGAGTGTTCGAACTAAGAGTAGGAACATTGTAGATTTTCGTATAATCCACGAAGATAGAGTGGCAGAAAGAAGTGATGGAAGATCAGATGTATATAGCAGAAATAACAGAGGTCCCGGAACAGAGCGCTAAGGAACTCCGCTTGTAACCGATCTGACCTAAGTTTTGGGATGTTTGATTTCGACAAAATATTTCCTGCCGCTAAGAAATGCTCCTATCCAAGCGAGAAGAGGTCCTAAGTTTTTCAGTTCGAACAACAAGCGCTCGTGTCGAAGGCTTTCGAAAAATTTTGCTAAATAACATCGGCAGGTATCATATTATCCATTGACTCCAATCATTTATACATTTGAGTGAATTCGTTATCACAGAACGCCCAGGAAGAAAACCGTGTTTCTGCTCAGGTATAAGCTTATTGATGGGAACAAAATCCAACATTTGATCAAGGATGATTCTCTCGCAAAGCTTAGCAGCAATGGAAACGAGGCTTATCGGTCGATAGTTATCGGCAGAAAGTTTATCTCCTTTTTCCCAAATGGAAGTCACAGATGCGATAAGCCAGTCACTAGGCAAGTCTCCTGATCAAAACGACTCTTCAAAAATAATGGATAAGGGAAGAGCCAGACTTGATGAACATTTTTTGAGAATATTAGAAGATAAACCATCAATTCCAGGTGAAGAAGAGGGATCCAGTATGCTCAGTTGTTGTTCAATCAAAGCGGGGCTGAAGCGTATCTCACACAGACTATTGGCGCATGGTTGGAACAAAAGTGGTGGCATAGGTCCCTGGGATTCTACAGTGGAGAAGGATGCGAACGTGGCTGCCAGTATCTTAACAGTTTCTTGAGAATCGACCTGTCCCGTTGAATTACGAACCTGGAGCACCGATATCTTAGTGTTCGTGTTAGATCTTACATAACTGATAAACTTCTTTCTATTTTTTTGGTGCAGCAAGTCAATGCTCAAAGGTTATTTTGGTCTACTAATTTCGCTGCTCAGCTTGTTGGAAAAGTTTCGATTATTTCTATAATCAGCTTCTTGCTTTCTACGTAAATACCTCTACCATATGGTTTTCTTATGACGTATCATTTTCAGAATGTTTGGGCCAACCATGGTTTAATAGGGTGGCTGACTACCTCCCTTCAAGTCGAACACTTCTCCAATTCGGAATTATATATTTCCAGAAATCGCTTTCACATAGCCGCAATGTCATCCACATGCAGAACCGCCGACCAGTCGGTAGCATCAAATGCTTCATTTAGTTTTCGTAAATCGACAGTAGTGAACATTTTTGTGTCAGGTTTGGTGGGGACTGATTTTCAATATTTTTATCCTTTGTGAAAATCGCAAAACGCACTTGCGAGAACTGACAAAATCGAGCACTGTAAACAAACTAGATAACAGATCGCGCTCAACCTCCACATCAGTATAGAAAACTGTTGTGCCAACTCAGCAACAACAAAATATCGAAAAACGGTTTAATCAGTTTTTTTAAATAATCAATCCCTGGTACTCCTTTGACAGAATGTATTATTTTCATTGAAATATGGATCATATTTTTCTCAAGAGAGACTACTAGGTCTAATGGTACAGCATGAAATTCAGTTAGATTCACCATACTAATACATGAAAGAGAATTTTTGATCAAAATTCAGTTAAACATTAGCGAATAATTATTGTTACCTTGAAATTGAAATGTCTTTCTATCCAGCGTAACCTCTGGAGGTAGATTAACCCAGAATAATAATGATAATTATCAATAATAGTTTACTGATTCGAGATCATTAGGATTAGATATAATTGAATAAACTTAAAATTTAGGATTGTAGGTCGAAAGACCTGAATAACGAGAAATTTTTAAACTATAATTCTGCTTCAGTCAATGATTGTTGATTCAGATCCAAACGTACCTGATGTTCACTAAGACTAGGATCAAACATTGCCAACGCGTATTAATTTTCTCTCAGCTAGTATACACTCGAGCGGTACCCATCTCGACCCCAAAATCACCGTTTTGAACTCTAATCTTTTGTAATAACACTTCGAAGATACCCTCTTCTGGGCCCAGAGTTTCACAGTTAAAATCTAAGAGATAATCCCAACCCCAATCGTTATTTTACTGTTCATTGGTAATTTATGAATACAAAAAATCAAGTCAATCAGTGAAATGCTCATTCCATGGGGAAAAATACTTTTACTTCATAAATGTTTCAAATACACACATCCAAATTTATGTGGAATTACCTGATCTTTTGAATATTATCTCAGGGATTATGGAAATTTCGAAGGATTGTTAGAATTTATCCTTTTTGAGATATTTAAATTGAAACGAGTACTGTAGTAAGAAAATTAAAAATTGTTTTCCCACGGAGTACGTATTTTTCAACCTCAGTAGCTTCTATTACCTCCTATTGCCCTATTAAAAGCCTGGATCCGTCTAGGCATGCTCTGAATTAGGTTTTTGACCTCTGGGGTTATATTCTGCCACTCTTCTGTGGCGGCTTGGATGAGCTGTTGTAGGGTTCTTGGATTATCCTTGCGCGATCTAAATTTCCTTTTGAGATTATCCGATAAATGTTCAATAGGATTTAGGTCTGTAAAGCAAGCTAGCCAAAATACCGATTCTCTCTGTTTCAAGATAATGTCGCACGAGTTTGCTGGTATGCGGAGGAAAACTATCTTGCTTGAAAGTGAAATTCTCACCGTGAGAACCTCACCAGAGTCTCACTATGGGTTCCAGCACTAGGTTCACGTAATTTATAGCCGTCACACTCGTAGGAAACGAAATCAAATCTGTTTTGCCCCCCAGCATAATGCAACCCCAAAATATTACACTACCTCGTTGAATTTGTCTTGCTGCTATGATTCTAGCTTCTCTTTCACGATCCCTTAAAATCCGAATCTGTCGGTCATCTGATTGAACACCAATTCTGGTCAAATTAGAAAAATGGACATTTCGCCAATTCTCGATATTCCAATTTTGGTGCCCGACACACCAAATAAGTCTGTTAATTTTTTGTAGTCTGGTTAGCTCTGGAATTCTCAAGGGCCTCCTGCTGTATGTATCGTTTCGGCTGATAAACTGATGCTTTTTGCTTCCACAAATAGCTTTTGGAGTATGGGCTTCGACGCACTAGGGTCTCTACTTGCAATTTGGTACAAAAAGTCTTGTTCTCGAGATCTTACTACGATTTCTTCTAGGCCTATTTTGCAGAGATTGTAACTGCACGTATCAGGCGTAGGTTTTTGAAATCATTCCCTGTGATACCCCCATTGTGGGCGCTATATCCCTCTGTGTCACCCCTTTTTCAAGTAGAGCAATCATTCGACCCCTCTGCACATCGGACAAGCCAACGTAAAGCATTTTTAATTATGATTATAGACTTTTTTAAATTTTGAAATTCACAGTTTCAAATCTACGTATAATATCCCAAACAATTCAACATTTCTTATCATACTATCCAGATTTTTTACAACAAAAAACTTCATTCTTCACAAGTAGTCAAAGATCTTTGGTTAAAAACAATCAATAATGTGAAATACCGAGTGATTCCATATAAATTTGGTTGTGTGTATAAAGAACAAAATCGTAAATTAGCATCAGGTGAAATTCATTAAAGGTGCGTTAAAGATAAATATGCAGAATATCTTCGAACAGTTGGTAAATCTGGAATCAGTGTTATAACGAATTCGAATGGAAACTATAGTTACCAAATAAGCAACTTATCGTTCAACAACAAAATATGAGTTCCTGTGGTAAACAAAATCCATGATAAAACATTAAATAATTCTTGGAATGGTCATTGTATGAATTATAATGACAGCAGAGAACATATATGCTGTAAGTGGACATTTAGCTACTAGATAGAATTAGGAAATAGTTATACAATTTTCGATTTTTCATGTAAACACGTCCTGAAGAAAGAATGGTATGCACTTGTGATACATTTCGGAAAGTAAATAAAAAACTCTTCTTCGAAATCAAAGTTTCCTATCGTGCATATCGATGCAATGAAGTTTGCAGTATAACTCAAAAACCGTTGGACAGAAGAAATGTCCGAACTTAATTCGATTTTATGTGAAAAATTCCCTTAGAATGTCCAAAATATTTGTGCGTAACTTCAGAAATAACCGAGATATTGGCACTTCATTGATTCCGAGAGTATAAACAATTTCTGAACAACGAAAAAGCTGGCCTGAATTCGTTTGCGGCAACAAATTTTTTACGCAAGAAGAACATGGGGTCGAGGGGGTTCTTTTCCTCTTTTCCCAGTATTTCACATTGCTGCAGTGATATAACGTCCATCCTGAACACTTTCTAGAACCTGAAACAAATACGTCATAAATGTATTCAATAATTTTTTCTCTTGATAATTATAAATGTTCAGAATTACCAAAAATGTGAAAAATAATTGACTATTAACAAGATTGAAGACACTATAGCACCACTACACCAAAACTTTAACCTTCACTCTCAACGCGCGTTTCGCTAAGTTAGCATCATCAGGAAATGATAATATACTGTATATTATCATCTCCTGATGATATTAACTTAATTAGCGAAATGGGGGTCGAGAATTAATGTTAAAGTTTTGGGTGTGGTGGTGATATAGTGTCTTCATTGTTCATACGCCAAAGGTTCCAAAATCACAACATAATTAACAAGATGACCAACCTGCGGTTCAGCAAGTTTTTAGATTTCTGTAGTCTTCAATAGAAACTGAGATCTTCAGCGTTTCGACTGTCTAACCTTTTCAAAAATTGATTGAAAAGAATTTTTTCAACGACATATTAACACCATAATTTTCAAAATTATGTTTATTTGATAATTCCTTCAAAACATCACCCTGGAGACTATACACTTAGAGATATAATAGTATAATATAGACAACTAATTCAATTCACAGGTTAATGCCTCAACTATAAGAAAAAGAAGTATAGACTTAATACAGGCACATAGCTTGATATCTGATAATAGGCTTCCATTGGAAGTTACTCCAAATAGTTACAACTTAGAATTACTACCTTTCATAGACCAAGGTAATTTTGAGGGGAAAGTAAAGATCACTGTAACATGGGTTGACCAAACAGATGAGATAACTCTTCATGCAGATGAAAACTTGGAAATCATTGAAACACAAGTGACACAAATTGCTGCAGAAGATGAAGTGTAAGTTGCTCATATATAACTTGAAAGTGGAATGCTAGGATGTTTAAATTAGAGTAGAATGCTAGAAAGTAAAATAGAGTTCATAAGTCTCCATAATTTTGATGTAAGAATTCTTAATTAAATAAAACTATGATGTTCAAATTTTCACTTAATTAGCAAACTCATGAAGAATTTCACTATAATGTGGCTCCCTCAGAAGTAGTACATATAAAGAATGTATTTTATGGAAATTAATTTTCAGCGAAGATGAAATGAAATATATTCTATACTTTTCACAAATGTATTTTTACAAACACGACCGATTTTGACCGTCAGGTCATTTTCAAGTGGCCAACTACCACTCCATTGAAATGTTACAATTTTGTTGCATTTTTTAGAGGACGCAATTTCATTGTTGTGACATGTGGGGTAGGGGGGGGTCAATAGCTCAACTACAAGTTTGTGTGGTTGCAGCCCTTGTCCCCCAGCCGCCATCTTGAAAAAGGGGTGCAAATATATTTTCTCGATATCTCGGGAATTATGCATCTCATCAAAATAATTTGAAACATAATTTATAGCAAATTGCTTCATCTACAAATGAGGTTGTATCAGTTTTTGCCGTAAATGAAAAATTTCAAAAATTATAAGCAAAAAAAGTGGAAAAATTTTTATGAAAATTTTTGAAAAATAACGGACCAATCTTGTAGACGGTCTTTTGAGGAACATTTACACATATTTTTTTTTTTTTTCATTTATTTTTAACGCTAACGGAGCTCCAAAGTCGACCAGGTTCGTCAATTTCCACAAGAATCCGGTCAAAACGAAATGAATCACTTCGTTTGATAATTTTTTTCATAATCCTTATATACTAATAATTTTTTTTTCACATCAATACCTACAACTCAACTTATTTATTCAAATATCTTTTCCTTCACTATACAACTTACAGAAGTATTGTTTTTTGAGTAATTTCGTACAGGAGTGTATATTTTTGAGAATGTTTAGCAGGTACAAAGAAGTCCGGGACAGATGAACATCTGCCTGCTACGATATTATTATTCGTAGTTCAGCTGTTTCTTCTACCTCATTTCATTCTTTCAGTTGTGCTACATATTTCGACACGTGTAGACGTATTGATTACTGTGTATAATTTAAACTCTTCAAATCTAGACTTCTTGGTTTTTAGAATAAACCTACAACTAGTTTTCTTCTAACATCATTAAATTTGCTTAACATCATTTATTTATGATTGAAAAGATACGGTACGCAAAACCTTCCAAGCCTATATTAAGGATCTGGCAATGTCCTAGAGAAGTTCTCAGAAAAAATTATCAAATTTATATCAAATTCATATCATATTTATAGCAATTGATTGAGTCAATTCTTCTTAATATCTTTTCGATGACTTTTGATACGCTAAATTGATGAACAATATCTCAGAATTAAATCTATCTATGCAAGTTCTCATAACCTATACATATTTGAGTTTTTGTACTGCCATTCATTCATTATATGCAGTAAATAAGTAAGTGGGAAATTGAATTACGCACATCGTATCTTATTATCCAATGAACACGCGAAATTTATAGCTATACTAGCTGACCCGGCGAATAATAAATATCTCTATTTGAAGCAACTGGTTTTCCGATCCACTCTTACATACTACATCATGAATAGGAGCAACCTACTGAACTATCCATTTCGTACGACCTGGTCAGTGTAGCATTCTCATTGATGACATCAAGCAAGATCACCATTTACTCATATCAATGCTTTGGAACGCATCAAGTACATGTGTTTATGTATACATATACAATTTGCGCTCTCTGACGAACCGGCACAGAAGACTAACAGAGGCACCGGTAACCTATGAAAACAAAGAGTAGATCAAATACAGAAAACTTCAAGAAGTCAGACTACTTTGATCATTCATCGCAACGCAGTACACTATGCCTGATTCTCACAGTGGTCAAAATCAGCTCCAATACTTGATTGGCTGCGAGTAGCAGGCATAGTGTGCAGCACTGCGGTGAATAGTCTACTTAGTCCGGCTTTATGAAGTTTTCATCTTCCATTTGCAATCATATTTTCTCAGTGCCTCTGGTAGTCTTCTGTGCCGATTCGTGGGAGGGCGGCAATTGTAACTGAAACTGATGAAATTTGGGAATTTGATAGAAGACAACATTTTGAATTTGATAACATTAATATGGTTGACATTTTGTTTTCGGTAATGCCAGAAAAGATTTTCAAATAGGACACCCTTTATTCTTTCTCATTTTAATTATTTATTTCTTCCTTCGAGCTTTTGACATATATTTGAAAGAAAAACACAACACAATACTTATTTTTGCCATTTTCATCTTTCGTTTTAAAAGGCCATGAACAGTTACAATTGGCTTCTATCACGAAAATACAAGATTGCATCTAAGAATTTAACTGCTCATTTTGTGTGGTGTCAAAATTAATAACAAAAGAGCAAAGAGCGAAAACGAAATAATTATAAAGAATGTTCAAAGATACCACCATACTCACGAACACAACATCGCACACGATTGATGGTTCCCCTCACAACATTATTTAACTGTTGGGCTGTAGTGCCCGGAATAGCCAATTCTTCTTAGGTTCTAACAGGTCTTTGGTATACCTCATTCTTCAAACGGCCCCCACAGGAAGAAATCTAGTGGACTCAAATCTGGCGATCTAAGTGGCCATCATATGGGACCATTTGTACTTTTCGGGAAAAATTTCGTCGAAAAACCGCGAAATCTCCCTTGTGTTTTGATGAGGTGCACCATCTTTTTGAAAAAATATTTCATTCACAACAGCTAATGGCAACTTGTTCAATTCATCTTGTATTTGGAACCTCAAAAATTCCAAATATATCTTCCCTGTCAATGAACCTTCTTGAATATCTTACTATTCATTTCCTTCTTGATGTCTGTGCTCATTATGTTGCGACCAGTACCTGGTATTTTGCCTATTAAACATCCAATTATTCGTGAAACGTGATTCGTCGCTGAATGAAATGTTTGTGAGATATTGTGGATCACCCTCCATTTTCGCCTAACACTATTGTTAACAATAGGTGTTGGTGTAATTGATATTTGAATGAGCGGTACTCAAAATTGTCCAGGCGCTTTCGTGGCTAATTTCAAGCTCTTCGGCAAATTTCTTGTTGATGTGGTTGGATTAGTATCAACAAATGTCAATACGTCTATTTCGGTATCTTCGTCGATAACGAAATCCTCTTCTTCAGCAGGTTGCACCTTACGAAATTTTCGTTCAACTCTAGAGAAATAGGTTTTTTTCGGATGAAATCTTTCCAGATAGCGCCCTCTGTATAATTGTTCAGCTTGAACGCGATATTAACTGCACTCCCCATAAATGAGGAGCATATCGATCTTTTCACTTTGGGTGTATTGATTCATACACAAAATTCGCAATGTCGATAATTAACAACAATTGTTATTTTTTTAACTCAGGATATTATAATTATGAACAAAAATTCTGCATCGCCAACATAGTTATTGTTATTAACGAATGGGGAAAATTCAAAAGTTACCTAGGTATTTTCCACTAGAACTCCGGAATCTTAGGAATAGAGTGACGTTAGTGGTATAATAAAATAGATGAAAAATAGTGTTTCTGTAATATCGAATAGCCCGATACGGTTATCTCAGAAGAAAACCTACTTTTTGATGAAAAACTGAAATTTAAAACTTTGACACACCGAAAAAAAATTAAATTTTTAGATACAATCTTGTATTTTCGTGATAGGAGATGTTGAGCTGAGCCAATTGTCACTGTTCATGGCCTACTACAACAAAAAAGAAAACTGCAAAAGAAAATTGTGTTTTGTTTTTCTTTCAAAACATGTCAAACGGTCGTCAAATGAGATGATCAATTAATATAAACAAAAACATACAGGGTGTCCCATTCAAAAATCGAAAGTTGGTATCGTTTGCGGCATAACCGAAAACGAAATGTCAAGCATATTAATGTTATCTTCTAACGGATTCCTTAATTTCATAAAAATATTCCAAATAGAAAAAAGTAACAGGGGTGGCCCTACTTTCAGTTACGCTCAGTATGTATACGTATACATGTACTTGATTCGTTCTAAGGAATTGATACGAGTAGGTGGCGGTCTGCTTCAATGTGATGAATGGTTATGCAACACTGTCAAGGTCAAACGATATCAAAACAACAACCTGCTGCTTCAATTCATGACATCCGAAGAAATTGTACTACTAATATATGGCTCCCGTTAACGATGATTGCATGCATCGGATAATCAGATTCTTCTGTAAAGGGTATAACATTAGGGGAAAGGTTAAATTGTTCAGTTATTTCAAGAGACATTCCAACAGTTTGGTCGTGAAAAAAAATTAATTTTAAGTAGCCATATATTTCATATCACTTCATATCCCCATTGCTTATTCTTATGAAATAAATTATGGATAAATGCTATTTATATAAATTTAACAAACCCATAGCCCATCCACCACTATCAATTATGCTTGTCAAGTACGAGGCCTCTGGAGTCAAAATATTGGACTACCCAGATAATTGAATGATTCGCTTTATATTTTATCAGTTTTTTTTTAACAGCGAAAATCCATCATCAACGCCCTTATTCCAAGAAAGCTCAAGATAAAAAAAACAGAAAAACTTCCAAAGAAACCACTTTTTGTTATTCATTTGGACCAGCCAGCTAATCGTGGTACTCAGTGCGAAATCGAGTTAAGTTTTCAGGGAAAATTATCGAACGATACTTCTGAAGCACTCTTCCGAAGTAGCTACGTTGATCCACAAACAAAGGAGAACAAATGGTTCGTCTCTACCTATATGAGACCAAATCTTGCTAGAAGAATATTTCCATGTTTTGATGAGCCAGCTTTCAAAGCACCATTTGAAGTTCATGTAGCCAGAAAGAAGGAGATGGTTGCTATCACTAATATGCCGTTAGAGAGAACGGAAGAAATGTAAGCTTAATAATTTGTTTAGATAATGAATATAACATAAATTTACTGGGACATTCAGTTGCCAAAGGCTTCTGATTAAAGCCGATTCTATTGCACATTTTCTGAAATCTAATTTCATGAGAAACCAGGTGTGCGAACAAGCATCATTCTTATTTCAACCTTTTCAGCTTAAACTCCATCACGTCTGAAAAAGTAGATATGCCTCAGATTCCTGATGAAAGTAATGAAACTAACCTAACCTAACCTCGCCTCTCCTTCAGATGCATTTGAACGAACTGTTAAATGTTCTTACTCTGTAATTTTTCCCTAGACCATGTTCCATCAATCTCAGCTTCACTAGGCGATGAAGATATTCTTCTAATACAAATATCCATTCGTCGATTTCCTGAACTAATTTTTTCGTTTATATAGGAAGAATAAACCTGGCTGGGTATGGGATCATTTCCAACAAACACCTCCAATGTCCACATTCGCTCTTGGTATTGTTATATCAGAGTTCACATCCATGACAGTAAATAAAACGGACAAAGCGAATAGCAAAGGTGAGTAAATATATATCGCTTTTCTTCGACAATTCCACTCATGTGTCAAAATGCACGTTTAAGCACACAGAAATTCGAGTTTGATATCGGATAACTTGCATAGCAATGGGAAGGAAGGTAGGATATTAGTGGATAAATTTGCCTATAGAGAATCCTTGCGTTTCCAAATCAACGCAACTTTCACAACAGATGGCACGGTTTTGAAACTGTTGAAAACAGCCATTTTAGTACCTGTTGTAAAGTTTCTGCCGATATAAATTAAAATGTCTCGTTTTGGAAGCACTAGTGAAGCAGAAATAAATAGTTCTATACAGAATTCCATCCTTAAAAATACAAGAAAAACGCAGAGCTCGATTTTGAATCCATTCAGTATATTCTGCAAGGAACGAATGTTGGATTTGGATATACAGCATTCTATTGAAGATATTGCAGAAATTTTTATGGATTGGGGTTTCAATATGAAACAAATGAATGGACAAGATTACAAAGAATACGTTGTCAAAACCATGTGGAACACAACTGCGAAAATGATGCAGAATATGTATTTTGAAACAATCAACATGAGTTTCAATCCCTTTACCGATTCAGCATTTAGAAAGGCTCGTGAAGCTCACAATTTTAAAAGGAAGATGTTACAAGGGGATGTGAAAAAGCGCGAAGAAAGTTCCGTTGCATTAATATTAACTGAAATTGATAGCATGGCTCTGTACAGGGACGAAAATGCCCCGATAGGTTTGTTGAAAAATGTTTTTCATACTATTGCTTATGAATTAGCATGGCGTGGCGGTGAAGCAGCAACTTGCAAGGTACACTTTTTCAAAGAGGTAAAATTTAATAACGGAGAAGTGACTGATCGTATTGAATATAACGCAGTATAAATGAGATAAAAAACATAAGGTTTAACTATAATCTACACTTTATTTGAAAAAAATTCGACGACGTTTCGCTGACACAGCAGCTTTATCAAGAATGACAAACAGAATGAAGAGTATGGTATTATAAACAAATCGTAGAACAAGTTGGATGAATAACAGGAAAATCCACACCGAGCCATTGTATAGTTAGTATGAAAGGTAATAAAACTAATTAAACAAGTTAAGTAAGGGTGAAAAATTCACATCTACCTGCTCATTCAAAAGCTTGTCCGAATGTTTGCATCTATTTATTTCTAATGCTTCTAGGAGATCTAATTTTAAACTTTTTGATTTTATATGTAATATGTCAATTATTTTATTGAATGAATGGTTTTCTTTTATTAAGTGGTTTGAATAATTTGAATCAGATTTATTTTATCGAAGCTACGTTTATGTTCGATTGTTCTTATGCCAAAACTCCTATAGGTCCTACTGATATAAATTTTATCACAAGAACCGCAATTGAGTTTATAGATTCTGATTTACTTGAATTTTCAACACGAGATTTATTATTTTAATATGTTTACCTAAGTTATTAGAAGTTTTGAAAGTTATATTAAGATTTTGTTTGACGAGAAAGGATTTAATATTTATACTTGCAGAACCGCAGAATGTTAAACTGTTGAATATTTTATAGTCTTTATGAATAGGATATACTTCATTTATTGTATCTGTATCAGAAAGCAATAAATGAAGTATATCTATACATAAAAATATAAAATATTTAACAGTTTTAATCAAAATAAATTATTTAGTTAAACCTTGTGTTTTTATCTCATTTATATCATGGATCTACATCAAGTAAGGGCCTCCACAATTCAAATAACCCAGTATTCTCGAGAACTTGCCAAGGCGACTCAAAAAATGCTGTGATAGTAAATGGCTAGTGAAAAATAAGGAAAACCTAGATTTCTGTCTTGTGAGGTTGTTTCATAAGATATTGTCGAAAAGATCCGATCATATTACTAGAGATAGATTATTTCTGGCTCCCAATCAATTTTGGAGAAACAGTACTTCTAAGGGTTGGTACAAAAATATGCCTTTGGGAACAAATGAAATATCCAAATGGACAAAAAATTCAGCAGAGAAAGTTGGACTGGATAGGAAAGATAAAAAGATCACAAATCATTCCCATAGATCCAGTGCTGTTTCGAACCTATCTGAGGCAAGTGTTAGTGAACAAGAATTGATCAAACTAACCGGACATTCTTCGGCAATCTCCATTAAACCCTACCTGCAACTGAACAATGAGCATCATTTGAATCTTGTTTCAAATCTTCGAAAAACTTCTGCGAATGCTGAATCTTCCATATTTCCTCAGGCATCGTCCGTTATAGAATCGCAACGGAGTGCAAAAATAGTTTATTAATTGCATTTTCAATAACTGCTCACTCCAATAGTAACTGAACATGTTTGTAATGAAAGCTTCATGATTTTCTCGTTGAATTTGTGTGCATTTCTCGATGAAGTTCATTTTGTACGTTTTGTCATTCGCGGATTCGCAAATACCACTCGAGGTCAGGTTTGGAAGGATTTTTTTCTGAGCTCGTTTTCTCATACTTACTTTTCGATAATTTAACTCAACCTGCTCGATAAAATTACTCGAACTACGCTCTCGTTGAATTGCCTGCACGTAAGTGTAGCTCTTGTAGAATTACTTACGACAAAATTGAATATTCTTTCACGATTGGTAATTAAATTGACACCAATATTTTTTTTAGTTCATGACATACGAGTCTGGGCTAGACCAGACTTCATAGAATCACTGGTGAATGTGACAGACAAAGTAGAGAATGCCCTAGAGGTTCTAGAAAATTTTTGGGGCCTGAAATATCCATTAGCTAAGCTGGACATTATTGCTCTACCAAATTTCCAAGCAACAAGGCCAGCGGATAGCTGGGGACTTCTTCTGTTCAGGTAAAATTCCAGAATTCTCTAAGAAGTATTGTTTAGAATTTTGGTCAGCCCCTCTTGGAATACCTTTTAAGTCCTTCACAGAAATTAATAATAAGTTCCCAATCTTCATTAATGATAGAAGTGCTTCCGCAGATTTAGGAAATATGTTTGAATGGAACGAATACCAGTGACCTCATGAGAATCTTTACAAAATTACTCACTGTTATTTCGCATTCACCTTATTTGAACAATCCAACATTGATATATGGAGGTTTATTCAAATAATTATCGCCATCATTGAACACTGTTTAAATATTGTAATAAACAGAACATATATGGGGAGTTTGCGCGATATTTGAGGTCTATTTAGTTTTAATATAACACAAGAATTTGAACTGAAGTATGACGTTCACATAATATAAATTTTTCCTCGCTATGTTTAGGTATTCATGAAGTGTTATTAATAATTAATATAAAATTTGCTTACTAGAATATTTAACTAAATCTGAAAAAACAGGATGATTCCGCCAGCATCAGTGTTAACGAACTCAGACCAGGGGTGCTCAAACGGTCACCCGCGAGTGCTTTCTGAGTAAACTACAAAAATTGATTACGTAATAAAATAACAATCTGCAAGCGGCAAAAGACGGCTTTATCAAAGGAACGCGCGGTACTTGTCAAAGAAAAGCCGCGTTCTTTATTCTTGCTTCTCTTCTAGAAATTTCGGGCGGCGCGTTTGACGGGAACATTCAAGACTTTCGTTGCGCCTGAAGGAATTGGAGTCATTCTATTAAATAGTACAAAATGTGACCACCCCTGACTCAGACAAAAAAATGACAATATTAGAGAGATGATAGCAAATATGGAATTTGAAGCAAATAGATTTTTGAACATCAAAGGAACAACCAATTTTTTGCTGCTTCCAGATATTAGTCGAATGGGTATTAATTCAAGTATAAGACCCTTTGGGGTTTGTTTCCTCTTATTCATTATCATATTTTCCTTAATAGTATATTCAACCGGTAGACCACAGTTTGTCAAACAACTTTCGTCCTCTAGGTATTCTGTGAATAATTTCAAGTTGATCTTTAGTTGGATGATGGCCATATTCGTTACAATGTGAAGCCAAAGTAGATTCTTTGGATCTCTTCTTATTGTGATATGATTGATGCTCTTTGTATCTAGTTCTGTATGAACGACCAGTCTGACCTATATATGTAGATGCCTTCACTATTCATACAGGACAACTTGTAAACTTTAGTATTGTCAAATCTATCAGTTTTATCTTTAATATCGAAAAATTCTTTGGAGAGTTTCACGTGGGTGTCGAATCTACTTTTTCCTCGTGTTTTGAAATGACATTTCCAATCTCATCGCTGTTAAGGCCAAAATATATTAATGATATGTTTTTATTTGTATTAGTTGATTCTAAACGTGGGTAAATATCTCGATATACTTTTAGTGTTAGATGAAGATAATATGTTTTCCAACATCCCAGGAAATTAATGCCATCCATTGGTCTCTGACATCTTGAACAAATCGCACGGTAACCCAGTTGTATAAAATGATTTCATGGTTGTGTCTACAATAGAATTATTTCAAATTTAGTAATAAATTTTATGAACATGATGGTCTATCGATGATATCCGCAGGGAGCCTTCACTAGCTGACATTTTCATGGTTTATACTGAACATATCAGATTCAATTCCTCCAAATCGAAATGAAGAGAAAAGTCGACAATCAGATTCCATTTTTAGACTCAACAATCATGAAAATAACACACCTAGATTTGATATATATCGAAAACCCACCTTTACTGATATTTGCATCCTTCATGATTCAAAATACCCAAAGTCTCATGAATACGTTGAGTTTAATTCAATGAATCATTGAACTTTCTCTCTGCCATTATCCAAAGAAAGTTTGACCACAGAAATGTCAACTATTAAATGAATTACTAAGATCAAAAGTTATCCCTCAAATATAATAAACAGAATGAAACAAACACAAATAATGCTATTTGTGTTATTGTATTACCTACGTTTGGTATCAAATAATACACATAAATACATTTCATTGACATATTTTAAGCCTATCAACGAAAACATGGCAAATGTCATTTCAAAACAGCATAAAAAGTAACTTTCAAAACCCACATGAAACTCTCCAAAGAATTGTTCAATAGTATATATAAAACTGATAGATTTGGCAATACTGGAGTTTGCAAGTTGTTCTGTATAGATTGTGAAAGTGTATATATAGGTCAGACTAGTCGTTCAGTCAAAACTAGATACAAAGAGCATCAATCAAATTATAATAACCAGAGAAGCGACGAATCTACTTTCGCTTTACATTGCTTGGCCATCATCCAACCGTAGATCTCAGATCACCTAAAGGACGAAAGTTAGATTTCTTTGTATCAATCGAAATATTCAAACTCCAACAAACTCCCCATAGATAATCTTCTGAACGACCAGTATGGTCCGGCTTATTCGTCCATATTCGATACCTTATGATATATATAAATAACACCTGCTTCTAACAAAATTCGTTTATAACCAGTTTTGCAACCATAATTTATGATCATGTATGTATGTATTTCAACTTCAGTTCAGTACTTGTTGCCAGCTGAAGATGGCCCAGATACCAAAATTGGACTCCTGATTTTCTATAAACCTCTAGTGAACTTTTGAACTCTTTTTGAACCCTTAAGGACATTCATACTCTTCTTCATGATTTGGAAGTGCGTTTCCAATTTGAATACCTTTAACTTTTCGGACAGTGCCAGATTCGCGGAAAGGGTTCTTGGCTTTGGACCTCACCCTTAGAGGTTTTGTTTGTCAAAATTCTTGCTTGTTATACCTGGTAAATGAAACTAAAATTGAGTTTGAATCGATTTCATCGACATACACAGTATGTCGGAAAAGTTCCCGAACTTTTGAAATAAAACATCGGAAATTACTTCTAACGAAATTCATTCCGATTAACTTCAACATAGTCCCCTTCCCTAGATATACACTCCTCTGGGCGCTCCACGAGTGATTCGAAGCCTTTCTGGAACTCCTCTGAAATTATCGCTTTGAGACGCTCGGTGCAAGCCGCTTGAATGCTCGGTACTCCTTCAAAAAATCGTCCTTTCAGGTGCATTTTTGGCTTGAGAAATAGGAAAAAATCTGCTGGGGCCAGATATGGCGAGTATGGGGCATGGTTGATATGTGGAATCTGATTTTCGGCGAGAAAACTCCACGATCCCGGATCCTTGTATTCGGGACTGACGCGATAAATCCGGCGCTTCAGAAGTTTCAATACTTCTGCGTAATACGCAGCATTCACGGTGATGCCTGGGGGCACAAATTCTTGGTGGATCAGACCTTTGGAGTCGAAGAAAGCGATGAGCATCGTCTTCTCACGTGGTTTTTGTTGGCGCACTTTTTGATGACTCGCACGGTCCGGACGACTGCCGCTTCGTGAAAGGATCATATTGAAAACATAAAGTCTCGTCACCAGTCACAATTGAGGTTAGAAAGTTTGTAGTGTTCTCGCAAGTCTCGATAAAATTTTCACAACATTTGACGCGATTCTGCTTGTGCTCGTGTGTGAGGAAGTGCGGAACAAATCGAGAACAGACCTTCCTACGGATCATTTTTTCTTTCGAAATCAAAGCTGCCCTATCCTTACTCATGTTCAGTTCGTCTGCTAACATTCTGAGAGACACGTGGCAATCCTGGTTCAGTAGCGCGCACACAAGTTCAGAGTGTTAACAGCCGGCCGCTTCTCTCGTCTTCTTCTAAGGACTCTCTACCCTTCTTAAACCGATTGAATCACGCGTAAATTGTTGTACGAGACACTACACCTTCACCGTAAGCCAAGTCGATCATTTTTTTGTTTCCGTGAATGTTTTTTTAGGTTTATAACAGAATTTAATAGCCGCACGGTGTTCAAATTTCTCATCCATCGCGAAGCTCGTACCGGGGTACCAAACACACGTTCACGCAAACACGTCTATCTCGAGAACTAATGAACCGATACTGGGGAAAAAATTCTTAGGCACTCCTAAAGGATGAAGCAATATGGTACCGGTGACGTTAAACAGATCACGCCACTTGTATGGGCGCTGAAAAATAAGTTCGGGAACTTTGCCGACATACTATGTACGTCGATCTATTACTGCATATTGCTTAGCTTTACCAAAATATGAACGTATGAAAAACCCATCTTGGATTTCGGGATTTGTTCGAAGCAGATACAGATTTAATTCAATAAAGATCTTAAGGCATTTTCTTTGCCTTATAGATATATTTCTGTCCCCACGTAGCCTAAGGTTTTCCACACTTATTTCTCTAGCCTTGAGTTTTGCTATTGGAAGACTAGAGAGTGCATACTATTCCTGCACAACGCTTTCATACTCAATCCATCAGTTTCAATGTTGTTGCGTATCTACTCGTACACATACATATTTTTATGAGCTGTTTCCCTACGATGTAGACACCTATTCCTCCATGTTTTATATCTGCACAAATTTTTCATCTAAATTGAAATTGGGATTCTTCAATTATTCTGATAATTCAACAAGAATTAATTTTCAGAGAAAGTGAACTGACAAGTAAAGGATCCTGGAATTTAGCACATGAACTAAGTTATCAATGGCTAGGGGATCTTGCTACCCCTTATTGGTGGAGTGATGCCCACCTGAACACTGCTTTGGTGCGTTTCGTAACTGCTTACACCATTCTTCAGGTGAGAAACAATAACAAAAAATAGATATTGCAGAAACTTCACAATTAATTGACGAACTTTAATATAATTTTTCTAGATTGATGATGCGGATTCCCTTAGTAACTGGCCAATGACTATGCTTTATTCGATATACTACGAATTGAGTAAAAGATATCCTCATGGAAAAAGCACTGTGATCAAACAGGATTCCAACTCCGCTAAAACAGAACTTGTCTTCCGAATGTTAAACTATACGCTAGGAGAAAAAACATTTAAAAGAGGATTACAAAAATTTATGACAGATAGGTATATATAAATGGATTATTTATTGATTAACTAATTCTAATTCAAAGTTTCAGAATTAGCGAATTGTTTCTTTTTGTCAACTTTTGAAAATAGACGATGCCACAACTGTGGCCGCCCAAGTTGTATAAAAGCATAAGCTGTGATGTCATCAGTACTGCGTAGCCCTGATGAGAAAACTAAGTTGAGCAGAAATGCTGACACATGATCATACAAGCATACGCCAGTATTGACTGTGATGCCGAGTAGGTGCATGTTCGTTTCTGAGGAAATTTGATGTTCTTGCACAATAAGAGGAAGTTTACATTCGTCCGCAAAACCAAATATTCTGTTTTCGGTGAAGTGGAGCAGATCATTCATCTGAAACAGAAAAGGGTGGGTGAGAGTATGGAGCCCTGGGGTACCCCTGCATTGGACTGAAAAGTTACAATCGTGACACTATCAACTACCATTTGAATCGATCTACTGAAGAGAAAGCTACTGATCCAACCACACAATTTTTCAGGTGATAAATTCATTGATCAAGGTTGCGTGCCGAACCCTGTCAAAGGCCTTTCAGATATCAGGAGCTCTTGATTCACCAGGCTTTTTGATTTTTGATGTCCACATGCGTAACGTATGCAAGGATGCTAGTTGGTCGTCGTCTACAAAAACCGTGTAGTCGATCATTTTTGATACACTATAACTCAAGATACTAGGCGTATTTTTTAAGTACCGTTTTGACACACCACGGCGTCAGCGCGTCATATCTTGCCTATGCACTGACGCTATTGCAGTCTACTCTTCCATGTTCACTGAGTGTTAAAGATGCCTCAGATGATCGTGAATCCCGTCGCCTGTGAAGTACAGGTTGCATTTTAGTGCTAAAGATCTAAAACCGATCGATATTCATCGTGAGATCTGTGCAGTTTATGGACTGAACATTATGAGTGATTGAATGATCAGAAAGTGGATGAGATTTTTCTATGAAGGCCGCACAAATGTGCCTGATGAACAACGCAGTGAGTTTCCTTCGGTCATTAATAAAAGTTTGGTGCCGGAAAGGGACAATAAGGTAACTAGCATCTGTTACCGCACTCGAAGAAACACCTGGGCGGTCAGCGTCTTCAAGACGATTACGAAGTCAAAACAGTTGTGATGCAGTGGTTAGCAGTCAGGCGGCAGACTTCAATGAGGAGAGAATTCGAAAACTGGTACAATTTTATGACAAGTGCCTCAATTTTCAAGGAAATTATGTAGAAAAGAAGATTAAAGTACAGTTTTTCATGTAAAAATTGGGATATATTTGCAAGTCTTCTTTTAATTTCAAAACGGTACTTACTTAAAGAACACGCCTCGTATTTTATAAGCTTATAGTGCGATACAACCGCCATCTCTAATGTGGGAAGGATAACTTTGAAAATTTGTTGCTGATTTCCTCCGCTATGGATCAGAACTAATGAGTTCCAGTGGTGTGCTCCAAGCGTCAACTCATAGCTCTTTTATTGAAGTAGGTTTTCGCTGCATCAACTCTTGAGTCAAAAATGTTCCTGCAGCACACGCATTCCACAGTTCCATCTGTTGGATTTTTCTTCCAGTTCTCATTTTTTGTTTGTCTTTGTTTCAACTTTTTGACAGTTTAACTGAACCAAGGCGTTTGTGCGTTGTAAAGGTATAAGCCAGCAAAGATAGCTTCAGTGTAGACATTGATATCAATATTTGAAAAACATTAAAGTGAAGGGATAAGAAAAACTTGCGAAACTCCTCCCAGCTGGCTCGGTAGTTATGCCATATCTTTCGAAATGGCGTTGGATCTTTATTGCGTGGCTTTTCGAAGTAACTAGTGGCAGAAACGGGTTTGTGGTTGGAATTGTGCCTGGACCTATAAACGAAAATCATGTGGATCTGAATCGAGAAAGAGATGGAGAGTTTTGGGGAAATTGGTTATATTGTCAATAATTCTTGCCAGCTCATCGGCAAATTGCGTAAAGTTTCGGAAGATCGCATGAAATTCCGCTTGCCTTCCTGCTTCGTCGGTTCTATTTGAATGTAGGAGCCAGTAGATGTTGTGGACGTTTATGTATCCCATTATGAACACCTCAGCTGACGGTTGCTGTATTTGGATTGTGTCTACTTTGTCGCCCAGATAATGAAAAATTCTAGGGTAATTGTTGTTGATAAAAGATTTAAATTAAACTGGTGAAAAGCGTTGTCCTCCTTCGTATCCTCTCTTTGGAATAGGACGTCCAATCCAAAATATAACGCCCTTCCTTAAACTGAAACCTTGAGTGCAATTCATAGCCATCGAAGCAGAGGTAGATGGTGTCTACTGTTGGTATTATTTGGGTTTTCGTTAGAGCTAGTAGAAGAATTTGCCTGTCTTGTAAGTACTGGTGAGATGCTCTACGTTAGTTTCAGTCTTCAATGGAAAAGAGAACACAAGGGCGAAGAAAAACACAAAAAAAAGGAGGATAGCAGAGTTATCCTCACTCGAGGCGAAACCTCAAAGAAGCTGGTGACCCAATACCATAAGTAGGCTAGAGTAAAATTTCTTGGAACGAGACAATGAAAAGAAAGTAGCGGAAAAAAGGCGAGGGAAAACGAAGAGACGAAATCAAGGCTATTCCGGCACTCGTCAAAATTTAAAGGCATCCTAGTACTCTTATATTCCAAAATTCAAAAATGAATTGCTATCATGAGCTTCCCAAGCCAGTTCTCCCAGGAGATCCGACTGGGAAACGAGTTTAACTCCGAATAATTTCGTCCCATGTGAAAAAACCTTTCCATTCCGGACACTGGACCATCTGCTTAGGTACAATGAGCAATTCACAGAGCTTATAGCATGATGTGGTGTGTGATTAAGTTCTTGAGTATGAACTTGTTGCAATATATCGAATCCTCGAAAATTTTCACTCTTTATTTCCTTTTTTTTTCAATATATATATTATATAATAAAGGGTATTTTTACATGAAAATGCAGTTCGATTGCTTTGAAATAATACAATAATATTTATAGGCAATACAAGACGTTTTTTGGTGACGATATTTGGAATGCTTTGACTGAAGAAGCAAGGATAGATAAAGTTCTTGATGAAAAAATTTCAGTCAACGAAATCGCAGCCTCCTGGATCACCAAAGACAGATTACCAGTTGTTGATGTCATAAGAAATTACCAAGATAAATCGGCTTTAATATCACAGGTAAAAAAGTTTTCTAGTTGCTTTGAATCAATTCCATAGATCTCTAGTTTGGCAAACTGGTTAGTTTCTATGAGATAATGACAGCTACAGATGTTCCTTAGAGGTCCTTTCAGATTCAGTTGTACTTCCTATGTATACAGCAAATTTGTGCTGCAGAAGTATAATCAAATAATCTCAGAAGTTATTTTACTGTTGTATTCACTGTTCCAGAAAATTTACCTTCGAGAAAGACCGCATGATGTTCCAGACCAAGACAAGTTTTTGTGGTGGCTCCCTATTATCTTAATCTCACAAAATAACCTGGATTTCACCAATTCCAAACCGCGGATTTGGATGAAAATGGAAAGAGAAATTAAGTTGGAAAACATTGCTAATTCGAATGATTTTATTATTTTGAACCCAGAAGAAATTGGTGAGAACCGTTTTTTATCAGATGATGTAAATACATGAGAGAGAAAATTATGAAAAAGAGGGAATTAATTTTCGTACTTTGTACCTTGGAATCATTAGTTTTCTATTTTAGTGGAATTTTTATTGAAATTTCATGAGATGCGCCATCTCTCGACAATGAAAAAAGTTATAACCGTACATGGTCAGCGAATGTTAAAGATTTCTACTGTAGGTGGCGAAAGCATGTAAACAACTTGCTAGCGTCACCACTAGATGACACTACATCAAAGTTACGTGAAATGGTTGTATTCAAACACGATACTGATGCAAAATCACTGATATCTTTCTTATAAAGAAAATATTACTCAAATTAATACGCTGCTTCTAGCCACTTTGTTAAATATCTGAAATGAAAAAAAATTCTAAATCAACATTTCAGGGTCCCCTCAATGTATTTTTCTTTTTTCAGCACCCTTTCCTGTGAACTACGATCAGACAAACTGGAATATGATATCACAGTTTCTCTGTACAAACGAAAGAATCAGAATTCCTGCCAATACAAGGGCCAAACTCTTGCATGATGCTTGGAATTTAGCGTATGCAGGAGATTTAAGTTTTGCGACGGCGCTGAATATGACACTTTTCCTGAAAAACGAGAGGGATCATTTAGCCTGGGATCCCGTATTTACTCTTATAGATCACATAGGAAGAAATATTGAAAATCCGGAAATTTACGACAAATTTCAGGTAAATATGCTGGTTCTGCTATTTTTTATTCATCGCCTGGAAATATTCGTAGCAAACTGTGAAAATTTGTAAAGATGAAAAAATCTGTAGAGTGCAAGTCAAGCCTTAAATTTTTCCATAAAATTTGATACCTAAACGATTTATCTCATACCAACAATCAAGAGCATCGCAAATGTTATCAAATATCTGCTGACATTTGTAACAACCGTGTTTGTTTTTATATGTTTGAACTCGTGATTTGTCCCAAATATATCGATTATTGTTATTATAATTTCTTACCGTGGTATGATTTTGAACATTTTTTCTTGATTTTGAGACAACATGAGTGATTAATTAATTCAAGCTTCATACCTACACGATCCTGTGAAAATTGCGAATAAGTTCATTATTCTATATTTCATGTCATGCAACTTTTATTTTTCAGTTTGCGTATTTTTCCTTCCATTTTTCATAAGCAACTTCACTTCTTGCCAAATTTTATGATACTTAGTGAAATAAGCCACAACCGGGTCTATAAAAGACGAAACAGAGTACGTTGCCAAGAAGTTCTTTTTTTTTCAAATAAAACCTTCTGTCACGTTGTGCATTTGTAGTAACCTATTGAATATCTTTTCGACCTTTGTAATATTCGTATTAAATTCTCTTCTTTGCAATCTTTGTCGTCTTTGAATAAATTTAATGAAATGTGAGATCATTTAGAGATAGGCCAAATTGGTCCTCGCCCATATTTTGAGGGTTATTTGGGATATTAGATTATTATAGACAGACCTACTTGACCCTCATCCGTATAATGAGTGGTAGCTGACCTCTCTAAGGATTTTGGTAATATGATTATGTTTTATGAATGGTCATTGCCCTGAATCTCCGAACTGATTTGATTTTGAAACTTAAGGAACAAGTCCAAAGCTGACGAACCTTACTTCACTCGCGTATTTTCAATCGATTCAATAATTTGTATAGTAATAATATGTTTTATGGGACTAGATGTGAGCCGGCGAAAGCCATACTTGCTCTTTTTGCCCAATTGAGCGCCAACTAGCCATACTATATCACTGATTACGAAACAAACTCAATTCCCACATTCGCAGATTTGCCAACCGCACCACAAATATCATATACATGCCACCAACTCAGATATTCTTCGAAACCTTCACACTGACTGAACACACAAGCCTCAATGGATGTAGGGTCATACATGCGCATCGTCCATAAATCAAATTCTTCATACTAAAGGGACAGATTATAATTCAGAGGCGATTAATGGAGCGAAAACTACCCTTATTGAGCTTAAACATATCGGACATCAAATCAATCTTTTGAGTGAAAACCTTTCCCATAAGGTAACCTTCACAGTTTCGGTGTTTCTATATCTGTAACATAAGACTATGCTTCTTACCAAATTACACATTACTGGGTCAGCAGGAAGTGGTCTACTACATTAACTGCCGTATCTTTGCATTGCATTGACTTTGTAGTTTCATGTTTCACAATCGCAACTGATTGTTTTCGGTATCAATTTTAAGTCTATACCTACAGGCGTTCCTGTAGAAAGTATTTTGACAGACTTCGAAGTGGTTCTATAAGGAAACCTTTTTTCTTTTGGAGTATAGAACCCACAAAAGCACCAAAGTAATCGTTTGAGGAGATTAAATTGCTAACATTCTTTGAGCAGAACCAG
The DNA here is from genome assembly GCA_013387265.2 of Cryptolaemus montrouzieri. NCBI lineage: Eukaryota > Metazoa > Arthropoda > Insecta > Coleoptera > Coccinellidae > Cryptolaemus > Cryptolaemus montrouzieri. The sequence goes on along the minus strand of JABFTP020000103.1, from coordinate 9,533,630 downwards.
GAATGTGATTCAACGTAGAAGCGATAAATAAAATAATCGAATCAATAACTCAATCATTGAATAATTAATCCTTTCCGTTTATTGACAAATCAATCTGCTCTGTTCAATGAGAAATCATCTCCATGAGGAATTGATTCAATTCAATAGCCAGCATGGAATGACAAATTGTAGCTGCTATGGCTGCTTTAATAGTCTAGTATAATTCATTTTAAAGCTATGAACAAATCAAAGAAAATCATTTACAGCTGAGTAAGAAAAAATATATTGCACTCCATAATTATTTGAATAGCCAAACATGTTATAACACGTGTAAATTCGATTCAGTTGATTCATGTGTCCAAAGAAATATGGAAACGTATCGCAGTTTTCATCACGAGCTACCCTAAATTCGTTCATATTCAAACTTACCAATTTATAGGAAATCTCACAAATATTTTATTGAATGAACTTGAGGAACTAGGTAGTCGGTAATTGAAAAAAGCGTAAAACACTTTCGAATGCACCAATTAACGAAATAATTAGTACTGCAACATAAGCAATCTTTTTGTTCGTGCATATCAAAATAAACCGTTTTGGCGCTGGGTTTTCTTGATTAATTTGAAATGCTAATAGTTCCAAGTTGACTTTTAATCATTATCAAAGCACACAAATCAGAGTTTGTTTGTTTGTTATTCCTTTAACGTGCTCTATTTCCGCCTTTCGGCTAATGACATGCCGGGGAATTCAGTCCTCTCACTCACCCGGGAATTCCGCCGAACCCCTCTCATGTCGAGGGAAGGGATCTTTAAAGTCCAACTCTGTTAGACAGGACCGACGGCTTTACATCTTCTCTGAAAAATGGATACTCAAGCGATTTCCAGAATCCGAAAAATCGCACCGACTTTGTGGGGATTGAACCCAGGTAACCCTGCGCAGGAGACGAGCATCATATCCCATACGCCACTGAGCCGGCTACATCAGAGTTGGATGAATCATTTAATGCTGGTTGCGAAGCTAATAGATAATATATTACAAAGATTGCAGATTTAACAAATTTCGCTCCCTAAAAGAGATAAATTTCGAAGATTATCGAAATAAATATAAAAAAGTTATCTGCTCGATAAGTAACGACTAAACAGTCAAACGCCCTCAATAAAAATTCATGATTAAACGGTATATATTGTGAATAACCACTCAAATATTGAAACGTACATGGCAAGCGTTTATTTGTATCTCGTTGTATCTTCAGAACAAAAAATCTTGTGACATGAGGTCTGGGCTCCTGGCGTGCCACGGAATACGTATCACCCAGTATTTGAAGACCATAAGACAAAAATTGAGGGGTAATGCAATAAGGATGCCAAATAAAGGAATTGATAAAATTTTGTTTACCAATTTTATTATTAGCCTTGGAAATACTAGAAGTAATGTTTGAATAATCTTTATGATTGTAGTAAGTCGATATATCGAATAATTTAAATATTTTTATTAGTAGTTGATTGTATTCGTACCTCTGAAACAGCAAATATCATTTCTTTTAAATTAGCGTATCGGTAGATTAATTGAAATATGCATAAATATTCGAAGTATATCTGATTCAAACTGGCGAAGCAAAACAGTGACGTAAAAATGTTGAGCTTGAAGGCCAACGAGAAAATATTTAAGTGAAAATAAATATAAGAATATAAGCCCACTCATAAAAGCATTTTGAATAATTTCAAACTTTCAGAATAAATAGAAAGAAAAACTGAAGGCTGTTAGTTATTACAATATTTTATTGTATTAGCAGTAATGATAATTGGATTCTTTCAGGCATACGTTCGACTTCTCCTTACTCCCCTTTATAAAGATCTCGGAAATCAACCAGTTGAAGGTGAAAGCGAAACCAAAGCTCATCTTCGTTCTTCTTGCAAAGTTTTCCTCTGTCAAGCAGGTTACAAGCCATGCATTGAGGAGGCTCAGAAAGCTTACAAGAAATGGATGGAAATGGAAAATCCAGACGAGGGAAATCCGTAAGTGTATCTAAAAAACACATAGCAAAGACGCTTGTAGAAAATGAGGAATGTTTGATATCATTGTTAGTTCCAATTGAGATATAGAGACATCTTCCACATCATTCGTTTGTGTGTGAGTATGTATGATTGTATAGGTCGAGATTGCTGCACATAAGCATAATTGCACCTTTTGTACATTCTCACGGCATTCCTACAATCTACCTTCAGTCATCCCAATTCATGAAAAAGTTGCGAAATTCGCCAGTGAGGTACTCCACATGGGGCCTAGGGTTGATCTTATTCTCTCCGAGCGTGTGTATTCTTGTATTTAGGATTTTCGTATATTCGCTTTCGAGCAGAACGAGTTCAATAGGTTTGTCCTCCTTTTCATCCCCTCTATAGAAGAGTGTGTCTTTTTTACTCATGAAATAAAGTTGCTTCTTTAATAGACATCCAGTCAGTATGCTTGTCATGTATCATAGCTTTCGCTAGATATTTCATTATCAGTTTTTCACTAGAGTACTACCAAAGCGAGATTACACCATACGGCGTTTCTCGCAACCTAGCTTCCATATCTTGATGTCTTGCCAGTCATTCTCTTGAAGGTTTCATCCTGTCATGGCTTTATCGACAGCTTCGTTCCAACTTGTTCTTGGTCTAACTCTTCTTCTTCTCTATGCTGGCTGTCATTTCCATATTCTAAGAGGCCATCTTTCTTGTGTCATGTATCTTAGATGTCCATACCACTTGAGTCTTTTTGTCTCTATTGTATCTTTTATGTCTAAGTCTACTTGTGCTCTCTCCCTTATTTCTGTATTTCTTACACGATTAAGTCTTGTGAGGCCGCAGCAGCGCCTATAGCCCATCTCCATTGTTTGTAGTCTTTTTTCATTTTTCTTTGTCATCTCCCACACCTCTGATCCATATGTAGCCACTGATTGTACAATAGTTTTATATATCCTTCTTTTGACAGGTTTACTGATATTCCGATTCATAATAACGCCGTGTAGTTGTCTAATCGCTATCTTCACCTTTATTATTTTGTCATTTATATCCTCTTCACTCCCACCTTCGTTTGAAATGGCCCCAGATAATGGTATTTACTAAAGTTCACTATAGCCCCCTCCTCCATGATAAAATCAGTTCCATTTCCTCCCACCACGAGACACTCCCATTTTGTGTATTCTTCGTTGAGCTTCCGCAACATATAATGGGCGTCATCTCCATCCCCTGCAAATATGACTTGGTCGTCTGCAAAGTTGAGCGAAAAAAGCATACCATCATCTACCCCTATCCCCAAACTTCTTCATTTTCTCTTCCACTCCTTGAGCACTTCATTCAGGTATAATTGGAACAGAGTCGGAGCGATACAGCATCCCTGCCTTAGACCCTTGGAAAACTTGACTCCCGAGAAATCAACGAGTTATAATAATAATAATACCTCAGGAGGCTCAGAAACATCTCTTCTGAGTACGGGCTTAACGAACCAGAGGTACCCTAGCCTAACATGGCATGAGGTAAAAAAAGAAAATTATTTAATGATGTACAATCAACGGAATAAACGAGTGAATCGACATTGTACCACCATAACCTATATCTTCAAGATTTAGGAACAGGGTCTTGTTCAGAAAGTGAGTCACAGTCTCCCTCGGTTAGCGGCGAAAGCAGCGTGATATCGAATAGGTATACTGCAACAGAAAAACAAATGGGAAATAACGTCAATATCTCCCAATCAACTCTTGATGTTTCAACGGTGGCGCAAGCCATTATGCCTACGACCACGAGAGCTGGACTCCCTAGGAAACGCATGAAGTGGATCCCAGAAATGAATTGCTTCATTATGCGTTCCTATTACAAGATTACAATACAGATACGCGTTACATCTTGCGTTCGTAGAAAAATATTCGGAACTACAGCGAATATCCGAGCAGAGAATTGGGGATCAAGGAAGAACAATTGCTAAGAGATAGGCTTCTTTCTTCAAAACGCTGCAAAGCATACCAGAAGATGTCATAATGGAACTCAGAAGCGAAGATGATACTCGTAACGGTATACCTGCTGGAGTGAATGAAAGTGTTTCACCGTTTCTATCAGGTACTGTAAAACAAGAGCAATAGTCAAGAAAGGAATTGCATGGACGACATCACTATGAGATTAATCAACCACACATCGACAAAGAAGCTTTCAACAAACTTTTGAGTACCTCCCACCCATAGTAGAAGTATCAACCAGCGCTCTTATTGTGAAATGACTCTATCAGATTATACCAAGATAGGCCTGTTGTCACTGAAAGAATGGTGACGAATGATAGGCCAGACACAGTGGTGTAGATAAGAGAGCCGGAACAGCAATGCTGGTGGATGCTGAACAAGTTCCAGGAGAAAAAGTTCAAATACACAGACCTTGCTTTTGAGATCAAGAATTGATAAAATAGATATCGTTCCTGTCATCATTTTTCTACTAGGTTAATACAGAAAAGTTTGAATGATAGAATTAAGACATTAGAATTGCATAAGAATACTTATATAGAAATGCAAAAGCTCTAATTCTCAATACATGTAGGATAGTAAGAAAATTTATGTCAAGTATATTGCAATCGAGCCTATTCCCTTTGATTGCTGAATCTGGGAAAGGAAAATTATATCTAGCTTAAATCTGAGATAGTGCACAAGTCCACAATAATAAATAATAATAAAAGGTTTCTATTTGTGAGCAATTTATCTTGCAGAATAACAAGTGAGTCTAGTCTGGCAGAGCTATTCCTACTTAACCTTAATATTTAATATAACTATAGATTAAAATGAAAAGAACAAAAATGAATTACAATTGTTTTCAAGAAAATCTAGTAGCCATTCAAGTTAACTGAAAAAAGGATAAAGAAATAAGACAAAATGAAAAACAAAAACCATTCCAGGGCAACAAGAACAAATACGAGCAAAATCAATTGTGAAGAAAGAAGAAGAGATACATTAACCTGGTGGTGCCTCAGGCGAGTACGCATTGAGGTTGTTGAAACATTTTCCAAAAATATATGAAACCTTATCATAAATATTCATAGAATTATATGTGAACGATCTCCTGAAGAAAGCCAAATGAAATCTAGGCAGAGAAAGTGTAAGAAAATTTATTAGATTAGTATTGAGAATATCACTCCTAAATATTCATTTCTCACGAAGGTACGAAGGTTCACCTGAATATGAAATGCGTTGTACTAATGAAGTGAGATGAAATTCAGATAAGCGATGAATCATCAGCCATTTAAATTTTTTAATTTTGGCAGAAACATGATCATATTTCTGTTAACAGCAGACGAATCAGATGCATTGATTCTAGACACGCTAGTATATTCTGCGTCAGCTTGTCCAAGCAAGGAAATACGACCACCAAAGATAATTCAAAATAGGTAGCACTAAAGCCTCAACTAGTTTTTCGTGAATTTGAAATTAAGATTCCTAGCATTCATATATAATGACCATAATATTTTATGATCACCTGGGAAGTATAAGCCTGAAAACGAAAGTCACAGTCAAAAATTACACCGAGGTCCTCCACAATTATTGATTCCCTCGAGATCTCAACAACAACAAAGTCCGAGTCAATAATCTCTCTACTAAATTCCATACAAAGCATTATAAGATCACACTAATATTTAATTTGAGGAACTCAAAACTATTCGACATATCAGCATTGATAATTTCTGCAGCAGCGGAAGCACGTAGAGCGTCAAAGCTGGGTGTCATCTGCAAAAACACGAGCCTTACACGAATCAATTTCTCGAAAAATTTTGGCAGTGTAGGAAAGAAAAAGTACGGTCCTCAGCACAGATCCCTGTAGCACCCCAGACACCACAGGAATGGCGTCAGAATGGTCATTAAGAACTACTACCTAGGAAAGCTTGTCCAAATATGACAAAAAAAAATTGTAACTCAGTCACATCGAAACCAAAGTACTTCAATTTTGCACATACTAACTGGTGATCAACTCTGTCGAAAGCCTTCGCAAAACATACGAGGTGATATTTCTCGCTGACCTACTGCCTTCCGTTCCATCACATAACATTTGGGATTGTTGTAAGGTGTAGTCTTTGAGCAAAGGTATCTGTGTTGAACCGAAAGATCTAGTATTACTCATCTGGACGCCCTTTTATATAACATGTCGGTGACTCTGCTCTATGTGTGGCCCTTCATTCATCAAACGCAAATGTTGTCGGTACAGTATCTTCTATGACTGACTCCTGGAATTCCATCTTGTCCTGGAGGAGATGGTCTTGATTATCTATAGTCAGTGTAGATTGTAATGGTTATGCTCCTTATATTCTTTCGGACTATTTTTGTTGTCGCTAGAGTCTGATCTATCAGCTCTGAATGAGTAGCTTTGCTGTGTCTGTCCATAGCCAATAGATGTTGGCATCTGTAATAAAATCCGTATGATGCCTTTATTTTGTTATTTGCATAACATTTTCTATATTGACTCTGCCAATTTTTCCAGACTGGCTAACCAATATCTTTGCCCTGTTTTCAAATGGGGAACTTGGGAAGAATGGTACTTTGGTTTCCAGAGAGTATTGAAGTTCCCTGCAGACAGAAAACAAAGTGAACGAACCTATCTCCTAAAAACATTAGCAGGGTGTCCAAATGATGCCACAACTATCAATAAACTACTAAACTATACAATTCTATCAGGAGAAGATCTATTTAAGGACAATGATATCTATCTGATCTTCAACATGTTGACAGGAAATCCTAAAGGATATACGGCACTCTTCAATTTTTTGAAAGAAAATTGGGATAAACTCAAGATTAGGTAAGAGATGAATATTCTTTTTTAAGGTTATGAACTATATTTCGTGATGAAAATATGGGGAAAAAATTTGCATGAATATCGATAAGGTCATTGCAAAAAATAAATACTGGGAAATTCAATTTTCAATTATTTGATTAACTATTTCGCCATCACATTATTGGAGGAAATCGTAAAACGACTAATAACAATAAATTGTATGCAAATTTCAAAATTTGATTTTCCGATAAAGTCATAATTGCAGAAGTAGAATGTATTTTCAATGATTTCTATTATTATAGGTAGATTAATTAAACGAAAAATAATTGAAAAAAATTCCGAAAAGTAAATCAGCAAACTAATGTTTCTGTTAATATAGCAGAAGTGAAATTTAGTTTTCGTAAATAAAGTCACGGATGAAATGTGAATCATCTATGAAAATATGTTGGCATTGCATGTAGGATAGTGAACTCTCTGACAATATTATATTTCAGTTGGTTTATTGGCATGAATATGATACTTGTGGAAGGTCGCGAAATATCCTTTCACTTTTCCTTAAACATTTGGTTTGCGTTCCAAATTTTCCAACTTTCTCGAAAATTATCAAAATTTCTTAAGATATTCCTGAGTTCTCGAAATTCACAAAAATTCTCCCAAATATTCCCTAAACCGAAAATTTAAGACTAAGAATCTGTCGAGCTTTCTAAAATTCACAATACTTCAGAAATTCCTCGATATCTCATAAATTTCAAACTTGTCAGAAATTTTGGGAGAATATTTTCATTCTCCTCAAATATTATTTTTATTATATTAAAACAAACTGAAGTTTCTCAAAACTGTCATGAATTTAGGAATTGTATCAAAATTCCAAAACCTTCAAAAATTTTAAAATTAAAATACTTTTTCTTTTCTACATTTTCATGATTTTCTTTTTTTTTTGGTCCAAAAATTTTGATAAGAATGATTTTAATAATATTTCTCAACACTCAACAAGTATTCAAAACTTCTCGATGTTTTATCGACTCCTTCATAATCACGACGATACTGAAAATTCATAGAAATTTTCTGACAAATTCCAAAATTCTCGAAGCTTCATAACATCTCATTAATGACAACGTTGCTGAAAATTCATAGAAATTCTCTAAACTCCTCAAATACTCAAGAATTCTCAGAATTCCTCAAATTTCCCAAATATTCTTAAAACTCGCAAAAGTTTACAAGTTTCACAGAATTTCTTTAAAATTGCTCCCAGAATCGTACAAATTTCTCAAAAGTTTTGAGAATTTCTTATATATACGCAATTCCTAAGAAATCATCGAAATTTCGAGAATTCGATACTTTTCAGAAATTTTCAGGGGTTTGGTGGAATATTTTCAAGTTTTTTAGAAATTTTCAAAATCAGATTCTTCAGAAATTCTTAATTCTCTCAAAAAAATATTCAGGAATTACTAAACACTTTCAAAATCTCCAGATTTTTTCCCATATAATAAAATTTCAGAAATTCTCGAAGCTTCAGAACATTTCATTTATCACGACGTTGCTGAAAATTCATAGAAATTCTCCAAAGTTCTCAAACACTCAAGAATTCTCAGAATTTCCCAAATTTTCCAAATATTCTCAAAATCCGCAAAAGTTTACAAGTTTCACAGAATTTCTTTAAAATTGTGGAACATCCCAAATTTTTCAATAATTCCCATATTTCTCAAAATCTGGTCCTTGGTATTGCTCGTAGTGTAGTCAAATTTTCGTCGGTAATGTTATTTTTTAGTAAATTGGCACGAATCTGTTATGTTAGCCTCTAGAAATTGACATTACACCAGAGCTTGTGAAATGCCATGGAATATCCTTTTGCTCTCAGAATCGTACAAATTTTTCAAAAATTTTGAGAAGTTCTTATATTTACTCAATTCCTAAGAAATCTTCGAGAATTCCCATAATTCTCAAGAATTTTAAAATTCTGAAAACGCTGAATTCCATACTTCTCAAAAATTTTCAGAAGTTTGCTGGAATATTTTCAAGTTTCTTAGAAATCAGGTTCTTCAGAAATTCTTAAGTCTCTCAGAAATATTCAAGAATTACTTAACACTTTCAAAATCTTCAGATTTTTCTACATATATCAAAAATTCAAAAATTCTCGAAGCTTCAGAACATCTCATTTATCACGACGTTGCTGAAAATTTAAGAAAATTCTCCAAAGTTCTCAAACACTCAAGAATTCTCAGAATTTCCCAAATTTTCCAAAAGTTCACAAGTTTCTCAGAATTTCTTCAAAATTGTGGAACATCCCAAATGTTTCAATAATTGCCATATTTCTGAGATTATGGTCTTTGGTATTGCACTTGAGATAGTGAAATTTTGGTTGATAATCTTATTTTTCAGTAAATTGGCACGTGATATGTTAGCCTCTAGAAATTGGTATTACGCCAGAGCTTGTGAAACGCCGTGGAATATCCTTTTGCTCATTTCCAGAATTCAAACCTTAGCCTATAGGATAGAAAAAAATGTGGTCGAGAATCTTATTCTTCAGATCATTGGCATGACTACAAAATTTTATTTTCTAGAAAAGAAGTATTTTGATATTGACCATGTTGAGAAATTCTTCTATATTCAATTCATCAAAATCTTTGAAACTTTTGAAAATTCTCATAATCCTTCGAGAATTTTTAGAATTCTAAAACTCAGAAATCCTTACGTCCGAAGAGATCTTAGAAGTTTGCAACTATATCTTTAAATTTCTAAGAAATTTCTAGAATTTTCAAACAACTGAAGAATTTTGAAACCTCCAACATTTCATGAATTGAAACTTATCTTCGAAAATTCACAGAATTTTTCGAGAATATTTCAAAATTCCTTAATTTCCTCAAAATTCGCACAAAGTTCAAAATTTCCTCAGAAATGTTCAAAAATTCAAAGAATCTCTAAATTGTAAAATTCACAATTCTGAAGAATTCTCAAAACTCCGATTTCTCAGTCCTAGTTCTGAAAATAAAATTCTTTCGAAAGTTTTTGAAATTTCAATAGGTAAGCGTAAGTGTGAAAAAATAATTTACAAGAATGATTGCTTAAAACTGATTTTTCTTTAGGTTTGTGCCAAAGCCTAAATCAGAGAATAGTCTTCGTAGTTCCCAAGAAATCTCTGACTTTACAGCACTCTTTTGTTTGACTTCTTCTTTTTATAGATTTGAACCGAAGCCCCATTTATGGAATAGTCTCGTCACATCTGCAACATCTGTTTTCAAGTGTCAAGAAGGTTTCGATATGGTCTCTGAACTATACGTACAGAAACAAGGAGACTTTGGTACTGCAGATTTCGTCATAGAAAGAGCTCTGAAGAATATCAAGGAAGAAGTGAAATGGAGTAATGAAAATTTGCCAGTTATCGAAAAATGGTTAGAAAATTATTTAAAAGAAAATAACGACTCCACTATAAGATAATTTTCCTCATCCCGTTCTGGTTGTTTTGATTGATATATTCAACAAAAGTCTTATTTATTTTATTTTATTACTGACGTAACTTGTTGAATTTATTAAGATTAATAAATTGATTAGGAATATTGGACTTTTACCTTACATGTGTTTTTTGGAGTTAATATAAATCTATCTCCATTTGGAATTATATTTGATATTTCACTAATTATTTTCATCGAGAGTGTTTCATTTGTAGCTTCAAAAGAAACGATTATAATAAATAATAATTTTGTTATTTTTCATATAAGACGATTAACGTTCAATTCAAATTATAGATCATTTCAGTTACCTTGAAAACGCATTTGTTTGATTAGCAGCAGACTGTATTGATATCATTTTCCCATATGAATGCCAATAATATTTACTTTTGATAGAAATTCTCATGTTATCAATAATCTTGCTAATTTGACACTGACACAGATACTGAAATCATTCCGTCATCTGATCTATTTATTATATACACAACCAAATTTATATGAAATCACCCGATATTGTGAATATTACCTCAGGGTTTTAGAAACTTCGAAGGATTGTCAGAACTAATTCTTTTTGAAATATTTCAATTGAAAAAATAAATTAATTGAGGTTTATTTAAAAAAATAAGAGATTCTTTCCGCATGTAGTAAAAACATTGAAAATTCTTTTCTCAAGGAGGTGTTTTTTTCTCGACCTCAGTAGCTTGTATTACCTCCTCTTAGGAGGTAAAGGATACGAGTTTTATGGGGGAGATCTTAATAAGCTCAGTCAGCTTCAGTTTGCAAGATACAAGTTCTTCCATCCTGACCCTGTCCCCAGCTGGGCACTCGCACATAACATGTTCCATTGATTCTATATCTTCTTCACATAGCCTACATGAAGGATCCTCAACCAATCCTAATTCATTTAGGAATTTCCTGAGGCGACAGTGCCCCATAAATATGGCAGTTAAAACTCTCAGTTCCAACCTGAGAGCTCAAGCAAGGCCTTGGCTTTTGTAGTGGAAGATCCACTGATGGCACGTCGAGCGTGTCTGGGAGGCTCATCCAATGCTCACGTACCCCTAAGTCCAGCTATCGGTTGTTTTCCATCCTTGCAGTTTCCAGGGGAATTACGAGCTTAGGCTCCGGTCGTATGAACTCCAGGTTAGTTCCTCGGGCGGTCAATGAAACCAACTTTTCATTTTCCACAATGCCCGAATCCCCAGGAACTCATATAAGACAGAGCCTGCTCCGCTCTCCTAGTTTGGCAAGGGTAGAGCAACAATCCTGACCCATAAGTGAAGTACAGGTATCGGATGCCAATGCTTTCAGTGCAGCTTGGATATCGGTGAAGATTGTACTTGACCTATTTGTTAATCCCCCCGCAAGCAAGAGGTTAGCACAGTGGTCAATAGCGAATATTTCTGCTTGAAAAACAGTCGCAAGCCCGCCAAGACAGATCGACTGTTCCTTGGCAGCACCTCGACCGTAGACACCAGCTCCAACACCATTCGCAGTTTTTGAGCCATCCGTGTACCAGGGACCCTCAAGTAAACGATCCTTGGAGCTGGTTCATTCCTTTCTCTCGGGAATGATGACCTGAAATGGCCTCTCCATGTTGGTTTTAGGTGTTGCTATGTCGGACCCCATACTCAGCAGTTCATACTCCTCAATTTCAGGCACAAAGCCCAAGTTACCCGATTCACTGCGGGAAAGATGATGGAATCTGTAGAAAGGCATTCAAACCACTCCTCTTATCACAATATGAAGAGGAACAAGGCCCAATATCACTTTCATGGCCGCAGTGGGTGTAGAGCGAAAGGCTCCTGTTATCATCATGCAAGCTGTTCTCTGTAATTTAGAGAGCTTGAGTTGGCATTGCTTTTTAAGACTGCACTTCCACCAAGAAATGCAGCAGTATGCAATACTGCGTCTAACCACCATAACATATAGCCAATAGAGTTGCTTTGGGACGAGACCCCACTTTTTTCCACAGGTCTTTTGACATGCCCATAGAAAATGTCTAGCCTTGTGTATTGTGTTTTCCAGGTGCGAATTCTACATGAGTTTGCTATCCAGGGTAATTCCCAGATATTTCGCTTCTTTCACAACTGGAATAAACACCCTGCCCAGGGTCGGGGGGAATCAAATATCCTCCTCTTCCTGGTAAACGGTAACATAAGGGTTTTGTACCTAAACTGTATACAACCAGCCCTTACAAATTTCGAAGTAGGAGAGAGAGATGCCCTAAGATCCATAACAAAGATAAGGCACCTCAACAATAGGCTACACAATCCTCCGAACACTCCTCTACAACTAATCCAACTAATTACAGAGATATTAATGAAATTGAACAAGAAATTCTTCCAGGGACTGAGGAACCAAAATAAGATATTGGAACTCTTCCTAAACTAGCCCAATAATGCATTTACAAGACAATTCCCAACATTAACTATTCTAAAAAAAGTTAAACCAATTTTACAATTGATAATACTATATAAATATATATGTATATTTACCCTAACTAAATTTTGAAAACAAAATGCGGAAGTGTCTGGAAGTGGACAGGATAGGAATGACATGAGTGGTTATTTTCTTGTTTTTATTACGGTTCTTGAAATAATTTCAGTAGAAAATTTGGAGTAAGGTTCAGATAAACTCTGAAAGTCATAAATTTTGTACACAATCTCTATGATGGCGATAAGTACAACATAAGTTATTCTTTTAGTACTGTAGTGAAGAAAATTGAGTTGAAAACGACGTCTGGTAGATGGGGAAATTCATTGACAAAATTTTTATAGGTCTTAGGTCGAGTCAGCTAGTTGTGAAATAAAAATTATCAATAATCATTACCGTTTTCGTTTGTACGTGTCACACAATGGATCATTTACAGAAAACAATGCTATTATATTCATATCGATAACATAAACCTATTTCTGAATTTATCATTTCACTTACTTACAAATCATATTTTCAGCTGGTATTTATAGAACTAGGTTACATAACAACTGCAAATATTGAAATGCAGTAATGATTCAATTTTTGTGTTATTGAGTAGCTGAGGTGTTTATTCTCATCCATCAAGTTCAGTCTATTTTAAGAATAGAATCGTAAATCTTTTATAAGTGTGATATTTTGAAATTTAGAAAATATACAACTGCTAACTGTCAGCCCATACAGGGTGATACAGAATAGTATGTCACATCTTGAGGTAAAAAATCAACGTGCAATTTTTAGAAAAAAGTTCATATAAACATAGGTCCGCAAAAGCTTCATTACGGAGCTACAGGGTGGTGAACTTTCCGTTTGGTGTTTTTTTTTCTAAACTTCTGCAGTATTCAAGATATTCAGCCCAAATTGAGAATGAAAGCTATTTTTCATAGGCTTCATCATTACACGTCCCCAATTTTAACTAGAATCTACAAGGTGTTTTTCTTTCCGGAGCCATGTCTCCTTTTGCCCTATCAAACTTTTTTGCAATAGCCACTGATCAGCTTACAAACAATTTCGTCGTGTTCGTTCAATTTAGAAACTTTTTTGACACTTCTAATTTTTTCGTATCTCCGACCGTTCTCGAACAAAAAATTATTAAACGATTATATACATTCGCTAAATTGAAAGTACTTCTAATTAAAAATATGAATAGTAGGCTTTGATATTTTTCATTTTTTTATTTTGACAGTTGCTGAAGTTGAATCATTGTCTGCTCGAATTGTTTATTAAATTAAATTAAATTAGTTTTAAGACTTTTGAAGTAATTGCTGTAAGATAATATGGCTAATTTTACTAACGCCGAATTGGCTGATATCCATTACATGTACGGTCTGGCTGATGGAAACACAACAGAAGCTAGACGATTCTATCAGGTGCGCTTTCCAAATCGAGTAACACCAGATAAGGGAACATTTTCAAATATCCACAGGGGGTTGAGGGAAACTGGTACTTTCACTGCAAATAATCATTTAAAAGGTGCAACTCAATGATGATATGAGAACTCCAGATATTGAGAAAGCACTTTTGAATTATATTGATGTGCATCCTCATGTGAGTACAAGAAAAATTGGAATATTTCACATGTTCTAGTTTGGGGGAATCGCCACGATTTTTCATTGTACCCATTCATATTCAACGCGTTCAATCTCTACTTTCCCGAGATTTTCCTTCAAGACTGAATTTCTGCCGATGGTTCTTAGATAAAATTAGAGAAAATTCTCATTTTGATAGTGAAATAATGTTAACAGACGAAGCTTACCTTTCGAGAACTGCTATCACAAATTTGCGCAATAATCATTACTAGGCTGAGGAAAACCCCCATTTGATTGAAGAATTTCATCATCAAGACACTAAATGTCTGGGTCGAAATAATTGGAAATTATTTGATTTGGCCATTTACTCCGCCTTACAGACTAAACGGTCCCGCTTATCGGCAATTTTTTGAGGAGGAGGTACCTTTGTTACTCGAGGATGTTCTACTTTTGGTGATAAACTTAATGTGGTTCATCCAAATTGAACAAAACTACTTCATTCTCAAGCGGCCCCAACTTAAGCAGATTTTTATTCAATGCCAAACAAAAGAACGATAAATTCAAGCAATCAGGAATTTATCAAATCTAATGCAATGAATGTCAAGTAGCATATGTCGGACAAACAGGGAGAAGTTTTGAAGCTAGATTCAAGGAACATATTTCCTCAGATAAAAATTCGCCAATATTTGAACACATAAAATCAACTAACCACTCGATATCATTGAAAAATCTTAAAATCCTTCATAAATGTAACAAAGGAAGAGAGATGAATTGGTTGGAAAGTTCAGAGATTAACAAACTATGTAAAAACCCACAATTTATTACCCTCAACAGCCAACTAGAGCATAATGGATCCCTACTACTCAATATTTATGATCAATTTAATTCTGTACTTGTACTTGCTTACTCATGTATTATATTATTATTCACTTAAAAATGAACGTAAGGTCGAAACCGGTCGTGATTATTGAATAAATTTTGGAAAAGTGACAAAAGTATCTCATTTCGTTTCACTTTAAAATGAATTTCCATAAAATAAATGAATCATCAATACTATCAATTAATCAAGATATCCTTTTCAACACAATGTCCACAAAGTGCATTTTTGATACAGTTCATTGAAATTTATCTCGTGTCTACTTAAAACTACTTTTAAACAATAACCTTCGTTTTTATGAAATTGGAAATTATCAATCTTTGGTGATACTTTTAATTCGATATACAAGACTTGATATAACTATAGAAAACAATGTGAGATTTCATGTGTTTATTTTTACGTTTTTATTATTATTATTTATGTTTAAATAAAATGATGGAGTTCTGAGTTCACTAGACCATTGTGCAAGTGATTTCAAGTTGATTAAAACCCACAAATGTAATTCATAATTCGCTATATCATCATCGTATTATTGATGATGCAAAGGAAATACAAAAAAATTACAGTTTGAAGTTTGCTCAGTCGTGCTAAATGGGAAAACTGACAGGAACTAAATTAAGTATTCATTTTCTTGATTATATTCATACTTCTTTCCACGAAGTTTAGAGTATGAGTTAAAATGAAAAGTCATTCATTTTGATTATTACCGTTTTGCTAAAATGAAGTTGCAATATCGAAGGTCTTTCCATGGTTTAAAATTCAAATAATATTTTGAATTCCTGGTAACTGGTAGATAATTATAGGAATAATAACTCATCGAAATAAAATATTTAAATTCCATGACAATCGACTAATGGATATACTTGCTTGGAAATAACCAGATATTTATTATATGATTAATTTTAGAGATATCATAGTTTTTCAAAGAAATCATACAATCCTTCTTGTGTAGTTTTTCCAATTAAAAATATTTCTAAAGCAATCAACGTATGCCATCAATTGTTTAAGTATAGTTGTGCTTCTTTAACTATAATTGCATTGTCCTGTACGCAAACTTTCTCATTTAATATACAATATGAGTCAAAATCAATATATACAAACATTAATTAATTGCAGATCATCGGTAACAGCATCAAGCAAATATTCCTTAATTTCATTGAGGAGGTCTTACTTGATGAAAATCGATATACATATTTTCAATGTAATAAAACTACGGTATTTAGATTTTCAATATATTAACACAACTATGACCGGTTTCACCACACTGTGGCTTCATCAGATAGATACAAACTAATGAACAGAGTTATTCCTTATATAATATTCTCATTTCCTACTTAATATTACAATAGGTACAAGTACAAGGGGTGTTGGAAAACCCATCGGAGTTGCTTACTTTATGAATTGGAAAGATTGAGTAATGGAGAAGGATTCAGATCTAATTGACTATTAAGTAACCTACCTGAATTCTTTTCCTTGTAAATCTCTAAAATTTCCCATAAATTGAATTTTTGTCTACTATTCTCATTGTGAAAAATTTTGAAATTATCAAAATTCCCAAATTTTACACAATGAAAATTAGATATAAATCCTTCTTCATTACTCAATCTTTTCAATTCATAAAGTACGCACCTCCGATGGGTTTTCCACCATACCCTTTGTACTTGTACCTTATTTGATAATAAGTAGGAAGTATATTATATAAGGAATAACTCTGTTCATTAGTTTGTATCTATCTGATGAAGGCACAGTGTGGTGAAACCGGTCATAGTTGTGTTAATATAGTGAAAATCTAAATAGCATGGTTTCTTACTTTGAAAAAATTCTATTAGCATTTTTCTAAATGAAAAATTGAAGAATATGACCATAGAATTCAATGATTCGAGAAAAACTGTGGCAATAAAAAACTAGTCATAGGCGTGGATAAGATTTCTCTTCTTTCAAACTATATTCCATTCATAAAATTAGTTTGGATTGTTATATTATTTTCATAAATAGAAAATCTATTGAGTACCTCTAGGAATGGCTTCAATTAAAAAACGAAATAATGAGTTTCATGATTTTTCTTCATTGGGTTATAAAATTCATAAGAAAAGAAAAATTTACCTTCAAATAATCAAACTTCAACCGTAGATATATTTAATCTTTCAATAATTGAATAAAAAAATCATAATGAATCCTCGAATACATTGTTTTGTGGGAAATTTACTGCTGTATATAAATGGTCACCTATAATTTTTCGATTAAGTTAATCGTTTACGAGATATTCTTCGTCAAACATCAATGCCTATCAATTTTTTCGTGTTTCGATCAATAATTCAAAAATTTCAATTGAATTTATGAGTTTTAAGGAAATTTACACAAATTTGAGTTTTCAGGAAGAAAAATGTTATGAACTGTTTTTAATTTTTTTTCTGGTAGGAGCATGGTGGGTTAAGTTAGATGTGTAGAGGTATACTGATAAAACGGATTTCTTCATTCATTGTAGGTTAACTCACGATGAATAAATTTATGTGATGATTATAAGACTTATTTGGAATTAATTATTTTATTACGTATGCAAGGTGATCAGTTCCAGGATCAATGAGAATACCGTATTAAGAAGGTAGATACTGAAGATCGTTGAAAGTAAAAACATAGATGGTGTTTGCCTCAGAAGACAAATAGAGAAGTAATGGACAAAAAAATTTTTGAAAAAATATATATATATATATATATATATATATATATATATATATATATATATATATATATATATATATATATATATATTCTTTTGAAAAAGAGAGGATTTACTAAAATTCGAATAATTATATTTACAATAAATGTTTATATCTATAATTTTGGTGTGTGACAGAAAAACACAATTGTGAGCTCAGGAAAATGTAACAGGGGAACCATACTATCTTGCGTATGATTCAATGAACGAGTGAAAAAACCTGAGGAAAAAACTCGTTTTCCTGTCGCTATTGCACTAGCAATAGCTTGTGTGTTAATGTTGTGTAAGTGTCGTGTGTACATTAAGAGTACCAAGGATTGTTCTGCTTAGCAGCTTCAATTCTCATCTTGCACTTGTTCTTGCTTGCCAGTTTAGAAGTATAATCTCGCAAAATCCCTTCAATATTCAAACTCAATAAAACAATTCCCTCTCTGTTTGACCGAGAGAGCCCCAATGGCTAGGTTCGGTCTTCTAAGTGATGCCGACTATGATCTATAGATGTTCTAGAATCATTATGAACCCAATAATTTGAGTTAACATCTCCCATATATTATTTCTTCGTGGCTCTGTTTTAATTTAAAGAAAAATTTTTCGAAAATATTTTGACAGTCGTTTTAAAAATATGACAAATGTCATAAAAAAGATAAAATTGAAAAGACTAAGTAAGTAAGTATTTATTCATTATTATACAATGAAACATATTATAATAATGAAAATCAAACGGGATTATCCCCATTTACGTAATTATAACGAATTAAATAACTATTGTGACAGGAAACCTCATTCTAACTCTCAAAATTTTTGAGAAAATTAGTTGAAGCCAAAGTACCTTGAAATTTGTGGTCTGAAACACGACAATGAAGACTTAAATAGATCTATCCTATGAGGAAGGCTGTTGCATAATGTGGAGCATCTCACAACGAAAATGTTTTGTCTATAAAAGGTATTACACCTCTGAACATGAAAGAGATCTGGTGCCCAGGTTTGACGACAAGGAATTTTGAACCCGAAGGATTCTAGTAGAGAAGGAGAACATACCATACCATTAATCAATTTGTGCAGAAGTGCCAGATCCAAAATTTTCTTCTGACATATATATATATATATATATATATATATATATATATATATATTGGACATTGGTCGTTTCTCTTAAATTGACATAATTCGTTTGCGCTAAATGTATATTCAGCTTATATGCAACAAATCTCATAAATTTATTTTGGATTTTTTCCAACATTGTACTGGCTGTTATTCCCCTCGGTGACCAAACCACAGATCCATACTCCAAAATACCACTTACGTACAATACAAAATTCTTACGGTTGCTGAAGAAAAACCCTGACTATTTCTCAAATTGAAACCAAGTGAGTGTCGTTTCAGAGTCGAGTAAAACTCCCAAATCTTTCACTACTGAGGTACGTTTGAGGTTACAACCCTCAAGAATATCATTTGCAAGTCTTGAGGACTTAAGCCACGAAAAAGTTATAACTTGACACTTAGAAACATTGAGAAACATTGTGTTGAGATGGCACCAATCCTCCAAACGAGAAAGATCCTCCTGCAATAATGCAACATCCTCCACCCAACATATCGTACGAAAAATTTTTAAGTCATCGGCGAACAAAAGATATGGCTGTTCAAAATTACCGAACCCATATCGTTAATGAAACGAACGAACAACAACGGCCCCAAGTGCGATCCTTGCGGAATCCCCGAGCTAACTGAATTCGAATACAATGTGTAACACTGCAATCTCACTTCTTGTACTTTGTTCTTCAGAAAATTGCATCATCATCATACAGCTAGAACTAGAAGCAAAGTATGGTTCACCTTTTCAAAGGCTTTGGAAAAATCAGTGTAAATCGCATTAACCTGCGACCTAGTATCCATGGATGCTGTGATGTCACTGATGAAGAGGAGCAGGTTAGTGATAGTTGATCTATTTCAAGTAAGGTAGTTACAAACTAAATTGGAATAACAGATTGAATACACACCCTTCTATAATTAGAAACATCAGATTTATCACCTGATTTAAAAATAGGAACCACGAAAGCCTCCTTCCAATATGAAGGAAATCTCCCAATACTAAGAGAAGAATTAAATACCCTCGAGGAGAAGCAAGTGAAAAAATGCAACTTTTAAAACTATTGATAGTACACCATCTGGACCCAAAATATACTCATTTTTAATGCTTTGGATTTCCTCAAAATCTCAGTGGAACTTGAATTGAGTTGACTTATATCTAGCCGTTCTGAAATATCGAATTCTTGAGGCACAATTTGTTCTCTAATGAATACTTCAGAGGGGAAATCGGCAAACAAATTGGCCCCTCAGAACATCTGTCGCGAAAATGTATTGTTTGTGGAATCTAACTTCTTTTTGTTTTGTATCTACCCACTATACAGTTCGTCATTGAGTTTAGCACACTACTTCCGTAATTCCTTGAAGACTTGATAATCACAAAGAATACTCGACAGCTTAAGCTTCCTGTGATATTTTTTTTGTTTAATATTATTGATGAGATAAAACCATGCTTCTTCTGTGCACCTCCGATCATAACTTTTGATTATTTCTATATTAAAGATGAATTATACAAATTCTAATGTTCATATACTCTTTCGATTATAACTGAAAATCAAATACTTATTTCTTTGATTCTCAATTATTTTGTTGTAGGGTTTTAATGCGTTAATAAGATATGAAGAAAAGTTTTCCATTAAAGTTTTTTCAATTACCAAAAATCAGAACAGTTCTTCATTTCATAAATTATCTTAATGGTGTATTCATTACGTTGTTTCATTTGATAAGAAACTGATTGTGTACTAAAAATGTTACTTTATTTATGCAGTATTAAAGAGAATTTCTATTCTCTAGTATCTATGATTGACTCAAAAATTTTCCGTTGAATCTTATCTCATATTTTCCGAATTCTAGGAATATTCTTGCTTGTTCAAAGCTAAGCGAAATATTCTATAAATAAATCTATTGTAAATAAATTTGTTACGAAACAAATATACCGTATATTTTAAAAGTTTTGGCTTGAAATTCAGGGGCCAAAAATTTAGATAATTTAAAATTGAAAACTGGCTTTGAAGATAAAAGTTCCTGGATAAATTTTTCTTTATTTTGACGGTATAATTTTGAACATAATATGCAATAAAATGGCATATAAATTAACTTTTCGTAAAATTACTATGATTTATGAAAAGGATTTCGACAACAAAGTTCTTATTATAATACAAATGCGAAAGTTTGTTCGCGTGCCTCTTATTGTATCACATAAAAACAGTTGAACCGATATGGAGATACCTAGAGGATCATGAAAAAACGAATCTATTCGAAACTTTGCATGAAGAAATGAAAAACTACAGGCACAAATATAGATTATTTTTTACAAATTTCATTCATAAGAATGTGAAACAGTGTATTTTTTGAGTTCTAAAGTAGGATACATGAAATTTGTATTCTAGATAATGAATATAAAGAAACGTTGAGTATTCTTCAAAGAAGCACCCTTGAGGGTACGAAATAGGGGTTGAACTCATTGGAATGAAATTTCAGCTTCAAGATTTGAGACATGGAAAATTGGTTTGCGATCTTGATTATGATGAATATAAATTGAGTTTCAACATCTTTTAATAAAATTATCTGTACAGACGTGAAACGAGAGTTAGTTGAATATTATAGAGGGTGTTACATAATAGTAGGTCACAACTTGAGGGGGTAAATCTACGTGCAATTTTAAGAAAAAAGTTCATATGAACATAGAACCGTTAAAGCTTCGTTACGGAGCTACAGGGTGTTGAAATTTCCGGAACAAAATTGTTTTTTCTTCTAAACTTCTGCAATTTTCGAGATTTTCAGCCCAAATTTGAAATGCAATCTATTTTTACAGCCCACAAGGTGTTTTCTTTTCCGAGGCCATGTCCCATTTTTCCCTTTCAAACTATTTTGCAGTACGACACTGTTTAGCGTGGAATCAAATTTCGTTATCTTCGTTTAATTTGAAAACTTTTTCGACACTTGTGATTTTTTCGTATCTCCAACCGTTTTCGGGTGGAAAATTATTGAATTTAAATTATTTGAATTGTATGTTATTCGCTAATTAAAAGAAATAATAGAAATACTCGATAGGTATGCCCAAAATTTGCTTTTATTTTGGTAGCTCGTCTTCAGGAATTATCTTTTCAAATCTAAATTAACGACCTTCTACACTTGTCCGCATAAGATAATCACTATTCAATGCCAAACGAAAAACTAATAAATTTAAACAGTCTGGAATATACAGAACTGAATGTTGTAAATTACCAACAGCTTATGTATGACAAATAGGTCGGAGTTTTGAATCAAGATTCGAAAAACATCTCTGTTCAGACAATAAATCAATAGTTTTTGAACGAATTGAATCTACAAATTACATAATTACATTAGACAATTTGGAAATTCTCTACAAATACAATAAAGAAAAGACAACGAATCTGTGGAAGAGTTTGGAGATTCACAAACCTTGCAAAAATATAAAATTCAGCACTCTTAATAGTCAATCAGAATTAAATCACTCTCCACTACTTGAGATTTGAAATAGGTACAGTTAGCTTATTCTGTCTTGTAATTCTAGACACTTGAAAATGACGTAACTATTGGAACCGGACGTGTGTATCAAATATATAGTGAAGATCCGAGAAAACTGTTTCATTTTTTTTTCACGAATTTCTATAAAATGAACATATCAACAATATCAGTAATAAGTAATACGGTATGGGTTTCGATTTTTCAATCCTAGCATGAAACAATCTGATATATTACACAGGGTATAAATAAATAAGTCTAAAGATTTCTCGAGGTGATTTATCAAGCCCTTATATAACGAAAAGTATGAACATATGTCCGAAACACTTCATTACCGACATACAAATTTTTTCAGATATTTTTTTGAAGAAGTACTGTAATAATCATAAGAAAAAATCACACCCTGTATTTCGGTTTCGAATATGTTCATAGGAACTTATCGTCATAAAATAGCTTGAAGAATCTTCTTATGAAATCAATTCAAACTTTTTTGCAGTACGCCACTGTTTAGCGTGCAATCAAATTTCGTTATCTTCGTTTAATTTAGAAATTTTTTTGACACATGTAATTTTTTCGTATCTCCAACTGTTTTCGGGTAGAAAATTATTGAATTTGAATTTTTTGAATCGTATGTTATTCGCTAATTAAAAGAAATAATAGAAATACTCGATAGGTATGCCCAAAATTTGCTTTTATTTTGATAGCTCGTCTTCAGGAATTATCTTTTCAAATCTAAAAAAACCACCTTCTACACCGCCTAAGAAAATCACTATTCAATGCCAAACGAAAAACTAATAAATTTAAACAGTCGGGAATATACAGAACTGAATGTTATGAATTACCAACAGCTTATTTATGTATGACAAATATGTAGCAGTTTTGAATCAAGATTCGAAGAACATCTCTCTTCAGACAATAAATCAATAGTTTTTGAACGAATTAAAACTACAAATTACATAATTACATTAGACAATTTGGAAATTCCTACAAATACAATAAAGAAAAGACAATGAATCTGTGGAAAAGTTTGGAGATTCACAAACCTTGCAAAAATATAAAATTCAGCACTCTTAATAGTCAATCAGAATTGAATCACTCTCCACTAATTAAGATTTGAAATAGGTACAGTTAGCTTATTCTGTCTTGTAATTCTTCCTCTGAAAATGAAGTAACTATTGGAACCGGACGTGTATCAAATATATAGTGAAGATCAGAGAAAACTGTTTCATTTATTTTATTTTTCATTTATATTTATATTTTCACGAATTTCTATAAAATGAACACATCAACAATATCAGTAATAAGTAATACGGTATGGGTTTCGATGTTTCAATCCTAGCATGAAACAACCTGATATATTATACAGGGTGTAAATGAATATGTGCGAAAGATTTCTCGAGGTGATTTATCAAGCCCTTATATAACGAAAAGTATGAACATATGTCCGCAACTTTGTTACCGACATACAGATTTTTTCAGATATTTTTTCAAAGTACTACTGTAATAATCATAAGAAAAAATCACACCCTGTATTTCGGTAACGAAGCATTTTCGAATATGTTCATAGGAACTTATATTCATAAAATAGCTTGAAGAATCTTATGAAATTTTTCGCACTTATTCGTTGGAAACCATTTTTATATCAAGATATAGGAAAGAACAAGACTCAGATACCTCACACTTGTTTTTTGATCTTGAACAGCATGATTTCACTTCGCTCATTGTCAATTTCGAAAACAGATGCAATAAAATTATTTGACGCTCCAGTACGTCATTCAAACAAGCAAACGACCAAAGCTTGCATGACCAGTAGCTGCTTCAAAACTTTTAACTGAGCACTTGTAAAACTAGTGAACGAGAGTAATTGTCTATCACTGAGCTCTGGCGTAGTTTTATCTAGGAATGTTAATTCTGTTGAGTCTGATAATTTTGTTGAAAATTAACATATTTCATCAGTTAAGACACTTGTATGACTGTATACTTGTATCATCCTCAAGTCATCCTCAAAACAGTGTATTTTAATTAAATACTCTGAGCAAACTCGATTACCTCCTGGTATAAAAATTTTTAATTCGTTGAAGCATTGCAACCTATCAGTCACTGTACACTAGTAAAGATGTTTTCAATTTTGCAAAGACACCTAATTACATGTGTGGCAATATTCCAAATATGCCAATATGTCAGAACCTTTGCAGTACGATTATTTTTAATTTTAAAACATTATTCTGATTTGAAAATGAGTTCTACCGCATTTTAGAGTTATATTAATTATATTAACAGTAGATTTTCAGGTTATGTGTCAAATAAGTCCCAATAAGGCAGGGAAAATGTTTCTTTCCTTCTCAAAGTCATCAGTTTTGATTTTAAAACATTACTGTTACCTATAAATGAATTTTCCAGTGTACCAAAGCTAATTTGCAATCATTTGAACAGTAGATTTTGAGGTTATATGTCAAAAAAGTAAGAAAAACGGTTTTTTGATTCTCAGGTTGATAAGTATTGGTTTTAAAACTTTATTTTCACTTGTGAATGAGTTCTTCATTGTTTTAGAGTGAATTTAAAATCATTAGCTCATCTGATTTTGAAGTAATGTACGAAATGAGTATGAAAAACAATGGAAAAACTGGTTTTTGCGTTTTAGAGTATGACGCACCATGAAAATGTCCATTCTGGTAGCATTATTTGAAAGAACGAAAAAAAGGCATAAAATAGCACTAATTAAAAGTTAGCCAAAAATTTCGAACATAACCTAAAGAACAGTTGGAAATTTCAATTAATTTTGCTGGACTCATATTTGATCGGAAAAATTCGAAAAAAATCATGGTTGTTTATGACCTAAAGATGAACTGCCACGAATTTTTTTAGATTTTTTAATTGAAACAGTGGCTGTGAAAAAGTAATTACGAAAAAAATAACATAGCATATAATATCGACTGTAGAGCCCCTAGAGGGCTGAAATTTTTTTTGTAGGCATCTTTTTACATCCTCTATCGAATGCGATACCTGCCGTAACGATTCGTTCTTAGGTAATTTTGACCATCTTATCCCGCCTTTGTCCCAAATTGTTTGGAATATATTTTTCTCATCAGTTTCGATTCAGTATTCACAAACGGAATTTATTGGTTCAATATTTTAATAGTTGAATTGTTCAGCAACTCCCAGATTATTCCTTATTATATTATTAATTACGATAATATACTTTTTTGTTTGGAACATTATATTCCAACAGTTTTTTTATTTTCTCCAAGATATATCCAAAATTGTTATCATGCATCTGTATGCCATAAATTTATCAATTGTTTAAGCAACAATAAATATTCTTATATAAATTAATTTACGGAATGATTTATAGCAAATGATTAAAGCCAATTTCTTGAAACCAATGCTAGAACAGTATCTCTCATTTTTCTTGTATGTTCTTCTCCAAGCAGATCTTTTCTAGTCCAATCAGTTATTTCAAATTTATCTATCGTATTTGTAACTTTTCCTCTTTGTGAACAGATTATTTTGAACATCAGTAAAACATGATATACTTCGTCTGGAGCAATTTTGTTCAATTCTTTGTTGAAATTATCCCAGGAATATGGTGACATGTCTATGTCAAAATACTTTAGTGTATGGACAAAATTATCATAATATAATTTGATGAGCTCGTCCAGATTTTGCACAACAAAATTATTTTGCACACTTGTAAACAAGAAAAATATAAGATCTCTTAGCGCAGAACTGTAATTTGTTAGTTGTAAATCTAGGAATTTATTTTTTTGCACAACGCCATTACTATCCTTCAAAACCATAATGTTAGAAGTCCAAACATCGCAATGACTTATGGTGCCATATTCTTCACTTGGATCCGGTCTATTTGTGTAAGGATGCTTCGCGTAATAATCGACAAGTTTTTGTAATCTACTAAGATAAGGTGAGAGTTCATCACATTTTCTTGCTGCTATCATAATTGAATTGTGAAAAACTGAAATAACTTCTTCACCTAACTGTTCCGCCCCCAGATGTCGAACTAAACCAGGCATCACTTTTTCAGCGAAGACTTTCGGTCTTAGTAATTTCAAAGCCAACGGGACGGCGTGAAACTTTGCCAGATTTGTAACAACGACTTTGGCACCCTCCAAATCAAAGCCAACAAGTCTATCAATGGTTTGGTACCCCACATTTATTAAATTTTCGAAAAGAATTGCTGCATTTCGATCCACATTTCCATCGTTGCCATCTAGATTACACCTTGCCCCATAACATTTAGGAAACATATCCAACAAGTCTTCACTTGGAACTTTGAATTCCTTCTGGAATTCCAACAGTGTTGGAAGTGAAACTGTATACGCGAACGATTCTTTTCTGAATGTCACTTGTACATCAAAAGCTTTTTGAAGAAGTTCACTAACAGGAATTTGTTTGGCAACCAACTTTAACTCACGTGGTATTCCTTCAATTTTAACATTTAAATCCACTTTTAAAATTATACTTCCGTAATGTTCACCTGGACCAGTCAATATTTTCACGTGTTGCTTTTCGATTTCAATTTTTTCTTTGAAATGTTTCTCTAGTAATTCTGATATGTTCAAAAGCTCGAGATTATCCATTTCAGAAAGTCGCTTATCTGTATCAGATGGATCGATGTGGATCGCACCAGAGTAAGTTTTTAAACTACAATTGAACTGAGCATTCAATGCCGTAGATTTGCGTTAAGTCATGTGACTAGACAAGTGGGGTATTCAAATTACAATTTTAGCTTATCTTTCAATTGAATGCACCTACCAACTAACTAATTTAGGTTAAGTAAGGTTAAATGAAAATAAACATTATTGACATGATCCAGGAAATTGATACACTCAATCGTTTTACGAGAGGGAATTAGATAACATACAGAGTGATATAATAGATAGGTTAGATATAACATAAACTTGAAGGAATCAGCTGTTACTTCAATTCCATTTTTAAATTATCCTATTGATATACATAAGGCATTTTAATGGAAAAGTTCATCTTTTTCTGCATGTACAACACTTTTTTGGGTTCCGTGCTCTAAACGGAAAAGAAATCCATATAAGATCAGGTTGTCCGTCAGTTCGTATGTCTGTCCGTCAAGGCAATTTTCTCAAAAAGTAGGTATAGAGTTGAAATTGATAGCAAATACTGAAGTAAGTATTCTAAAGCATCGGTGAAAAAAATCAAGGTTCTATATCAACGCAATCAAAATATAGGTTGTCAGCGCTAAAGGACCAATTTTGTCTAGGCAACGAGTTTATCGATCAATGTCAAATCTTGTCATTAGAGTAAATGATAATAAGAAATTAAAGTATGCATTATACTATCACTATTCAATCTCGCCGCTGATTTGCATGATGGCTGCAACCAAGAGAAATTTTAAAACGCTAACACTGGCAGAGAAATCAGAAATAGAAGATTTTATTGATGATGGAGTGAGTACTCAAAAAAAAAGTTCGAATTCAAAGTGTTTGACATAAAAAAGAACAAGGACAAAATAAGGAGATATATATCCAAATCGTATCAAGTACAAGTTGTAATTAGGGATGCACCAAGCAAAGGTTTTCACAAAAAGGCGAGTACTCAGCTCTCGACCAAACAAAATTACTGCATGCCGAGTATCACGGCCGAGAGCTCGGCTGGCCGAACCGGATCCTCGGTGCATCTCTAGTAAGAATATTGTTTCAAACTTTTCTCGAACTTTTTCTATCCAAAGTATTTTTGTATAAAAAAGAGAAGTTCGTCAGACATACTGAGAGCAAAAGCCAAACAGTTTTATGAACAAATCACAGGAAAAAAAGATTTTTTGGCAAGTTCGGGATGGTTAGATAAATTCAATCTAAAACATGGAACTTGTTTCTTTAAGGTTTGTGGTGAAAATCTTTCCAGTGATGTTTCCGCTGTGATACCATTTAAGGAAAAATTTCTATCGGTTGTTGAACAGATGGAATTAAGCAAAGAACAGGTGTATAATGCTGATGAATCGGCCATTTTTTGGAGAAGTTTACCAGACAGAACTTGGGTTCATCAAGGGAAGGAATCAGCAGCAGGTCGAAAACTATCAAAAGACCGCTTAACATTCATGACATTCTGCAACGCGGCTGGAATTCACTAAGTACCTTCACTAGTCTTAGGAGAAGCGGCAAATCCAAAAACGAAAGTTCACAACCAGTTGTCTACCAGACCATTATTTAATGAATGGTTCATAACATCTTTTATCCCCGAGGTGAAGTTTTTTTTACTAAGATTACCAAGCCCTCTAAAGCTCTGTTGTTAGTAGACGATGCACCATCGCATCCACCTGAGGAAGAGTTTAATACTGATCCAAACTTCAGAGTTATGTTTTTGCCACCCAACTGTACTGCCGTTTCCCAACCTATGGATCAGAATTGAATTCGAACTATTAAAGTGTCGTATAGAAAATGATATCATTTCGCATCAAGGTGAATAGATAACTTCTATTTTGAAGCAGTATAATTTGAAAGATGCCGTGAACAATCTTGCCCAATCTTGGAAAGCCATTACTTCAAAATATATTAGAAAAAGTTGGACAGCATTATGGCATGACACTACAGAAGTAGAAGAATCAGATGATGAAAATATTCTACTCTCAGAGCTTCAGAAGAAACTTCGTCCAATCATTAAGGATCATCGATACAGAAAATGACTTAACCATGGAGAACATTATCAACTGGGCTAGTGGAGACAAAGAGTTTGTTATCGATTTGACTGAAGAAGAGCTTTTACAGGATGCTTTAGGAAAGAATATTGAAAACGAAGAGGAATCTTCAGACTCATAGGATGGTTTAAATAGTATGGTAAAAGTAAAACATGCAGATACTGTCAATGCGTTCTCCCTGATTATCAGTTAGGCAAAACAAAAACAGGTAGATATCAAATATGGACAAAGCTCATTATGTCTATGGGGAGTTTCTTGGGGTCTGAGATTTTCGAAGTTCTTTCGTCCTTTAGGTATTTTGTAGATAATTTCAAGTTGATATATGGGTAGGAAATGTTCATTTTCGATACAATGTGAAGCGAAAGTAGATTCGACGGTTCTCTAGTTATTGTAATCTGATTGATGCTCTTTGTATCTAGTTTTGAATGAACGACCAGTCTGACGTGTATAAACGTCTTCACAGTCTATACTGGACAATTTGTAAAGTCCAGTATTGTCAAATCTATCAGTTTTACCTCCACTAATGTAAACTTTCCGGGAGAATTTCATGAAGATTTCGCAAGCTACTTTTTTATGCTGTTTTGAAATGACATTCACAATATTTTCACTGATAGAAGCAAAATATGTAGATGACATGTATTTATCTCTCAGTTCATTATATTCGTATGTAAATATTATGATAGGTTGCTTGTGTTTGTTTTGATCATTCCTTCATTATAATCATTGTTCTTGGTCATTTCCTTAATAGTTGACACAAATAGCTTATTTCACGTACAGAATCAACTAATACGGATAAATATCATTTTAAACAGCAAAAAATTGTGTTAAGCAGTTCACCTCGAGCAGCTATAAGTAAAGTCTGAACTGGTTCTATTGTTGGTAATGTAGATCAGTTTCAAACCCCTAATTCTGATAACCAAGCCACACTTGAACTTGGTAATATCTCTGAAAAAATGTTGATGAGTAGACTTTGATATAATCTGTTGTTATTGTTTTTCATTTCGTTTATTTTTAACGAAATATGTATACCAAAACATAGCTAAGCAGATAGTTTTTAGGAGCTCTGTACATAGAAAGATGAAATAGAAATATAAATATGGCATCAAATTTTAGGTTCTATGTGATTCTGCCACAAGGCATGCGTATAGCCCTTGACTTGATTAGTGGCCTGAGAGGGCATAATCTTACGGTAGATCATTTTTTTACATGACATCAACTTGGACAGAAACTATTAGAAAAACAGATCACTGCAATAGGGACTATACGTAAGAATAAACCAGAATTGCTTATCAAAATAGTAACAACAAAGGGAAGACCGTTATATTCATCATGTTTTGCTTTTACCAAAGATACTACACTTGTTTCTTACATACCCAAAAAAATTAATCTTCTCAGCCCTTTGCATCACAACTCAGAAGTGAGTGCAGACAAAAAGCCTGTAATAATATTCGAGTACAAAAAATGTAAAAAATGTAAAGGTGTTGTGGATAAAGCTGTCTCCTGTTACAGTTGCAAAAGAAAAACAAAACGTTGGCCTCAAGTGGTATTTAGTAACATGGTAGACATATCAGCTTACAATGCTTTCATATTATTTACGGCTGCCATTAGCAGCTGGAAGGAAAGATGCCTAGCAAAACGAAGACACTATTTGGAAAATTTAGGTATGCCATTGACATAGTACAGGGCAGCTTTTTCAATAGAAATTGCAAAAAAGCTCCGTCAATCTAGTGACAATGTACAAATTCCATCAACATTCAACCAACAAGAAGAAAACAACACTTGTACAGGTAAGAAGGCTCCCAAAAGAAGTCGGTGCGAACTATGTGCTAAAACTGACAATAAAACACCTTTGATATGTGTAGATTGTGAGAAATTCGTATGTAAAAAACATTCTAATACAGTTGTTCAATTGTTCAATGATCCCGGTGTAATAAAATATAATTTCATTTACAGTACAATTACTGCTCAGTCGCTTTTTATAAAAATATCTAACAACATAATATATTCTTTTTATATTAGATATATAAAATCATTATTTTTATAAAATAAATAGTAATTTGTAGAAATGAATATATATATATATATATATATATATATATATATATATATATATATATATATATATATATATATATATATATATATATATATATATATATATATATATATATCAAAACATATCCTGGAATAATTATATATTAGGATAACGTTAAATGTTATGAGAATATATCAATCTACCAGAATATATACATACTATAGCATCATCAGACAATGATATCAATGTACCAACGGGTAGTGTCAGAGGCTTTCTCCCGGAAAAATCCAGTGTACGGACCTTAGTCAAGTAACACTGAATGTTACTCATTAATAGTTTTTTTGTGTGAAGTGGTGAACTATCGAATAGAATACTGCTCTGAATATAAATATGACAAAATTGTCAGTTAATTATATTACATTTATATAAACAAATATATAAAATATGAAATGAGATTCTGAGCAGTATAAACTAAAGAGAAAACCTATGACTCTACCTCATTATTTTTTCGGAAAGAAACCTACGATGAATATTACAAGATTTGATGACTGTTATCTTTGCAACTGTTCAAACAAATTTTTCTTCAGACCCAAAATCTCAATACTTTTGTGAAGATTTCTAGGAATAACACCTGTTGTGGAAATAATAATCGGTAGAATAAATATTTTCTTCATTTTCCACATTTTTTCAATCTCGTCGCCAAGCATCATATATTTAGAAATTTTTCATTGTATTTATTTTGTATATTATGTGTGTCGGGTATAGCACTATCAATTATATATGTTATTTGATTCTGTTTATCATTAAGAATGATATCTGGTCTATTGTGTTTTACAGCTCTGTTGCAAAGAATTGTTTTATCAAAATAAATTTTATATTTGTCATTTTCACAAATAATCTCAGGTTCATATTTGTGAAATTTTTTCTTTGGGAATTAGGTCATGTTTAATTCCTAGATTAAAATGAATAATGTTAGCGACGGCATTATGTCTTTCTAAATAATCTCTTGAAGCAAGGACTGAGCAAGATGATAATACATGAAAAACTGTTTCTGAAGAACAGAAACATCTACGGCAAGAATCATCTATATTTTGTTTGATGATGTGTTTTCTATAATTCCTCGTGAAAATAACCTGATCCTGGATCTCAATTGCCAAGCCTTCTGTTTCAGCAAACAATTCTCCAGATACTAACCATTTATTCGATGCGATTTCATCAATATAATCATTTTTCAATTCTTTAGGGTGCTTTCCGTGTAATTCCTTCTGCATCCAACTTTCTCTTTTAGAATTATCATCAAATATATCAAAATCTACCTTTTGCATTGTCAAGTTCAGAGGTGTAAGATTATGATTTGAAGCAACAACAATATCATGTAATTTAGACGTTCTCTGTTTATCATGAAAATGGGAACGTAGATGAAAAATCTGTTTACTATGAAGATTATTCAAATCAGTTAATCCACGACCTCCAAGATGTCTAGGTAGTGTAACTCTCTGAACAGCTGACTTTGAGTGGTGCTTATGATATTTACAAAGCATTTTCCTCGTTTGAAATTGTAATTCATTTAGATCAGTTTTAGACCATTTAATAATTCCAAATGAAGATGTAAGAATAAGAACTGCATAGGAGTTGATAGCTCTGAAAAGGTTTTTACGAGTTAAATGACTCTTGATGATAATTCTAAGTCTTTTGTAGTAACTTCTAATATTTTCTTTAGTGCTTCTATGGTTAATTGTCTTCCTTGACAAAATCCAAGATATTTATATGTATCTCCTTGAGGCATTTGCTCGATTTCGATATTGGAAATCTTTATATAATCAGAGGTGATCTTTCCTTTTCAATAGAAAGATTTTTACATTTTGGAAGTCCAAATTTCATATGAATATCATTGGAATAGTTGAAAGTAATCTCAAGTAGACTTTTTAAATGAGATCTGGTATATATATAT
Organism: Cryptolaemus montrouzieri; assembly: GCA_013387265.2. NCBI lineage: Eukaryota > Metazoa > Arthropoda > Insecta > Coleoptera > Coccinellidae > Cryptolaemus > Cryptolaemus montrouzieri. The sequence goes on along the minus strand of JABFTP020000103.1, from coordinate 9,500,598 downwards.
ATATATATATATATATATATATATATATATATATATATATATATATATATATATATATATATATATATATATATATATATATACATGTCAAATAAATCCATTAAACAATTAATCTTTATTATTGTGTATAAAATTAAAGACCTAATGAAGGTTAACGTCTCCAACAATTTTCAGCTTTCTGCGAATTTTGTCTAGGTCAAAGGTGTCTGTTGTGACTGGACTATGTTAGGAGCTTATACTTTATATTCTCTTTGTGTGAAGGTTAACCGAAAATATATCTTCTTCATTTTCGTATAGCGGGTGGCACAAAAACCATATGGTGATCAATAGTGGAATCATTAAATTCAGAGAAAATTCATTAATTTTTTTGCAATTATGTAGAACACATGAGATATTGAATACTGAATAATAGTTCATAAATTAGTATAAAACATCCATTTTATTTCAATCTTAAACCGCTTATACATTTATTCTCTTGGCACTGAAAGCTTAAGCTAATGCATCAATGGAACAATCAATCAACTAGAAAATAATATAATCTGAGGAAACTATCATAACTAAATCATCATCTATATAAATATCAAAAACAATGAAAAAATAAACGTATTTATGCAAGATTCAAATTCTTATTATATGTGTTTCTATATATTACTAAGATAAATAGTTTTTATTATAAATAACTTAACCTAATATAACACAGTCAAAACAAATGTAAGTATCTTAGAATCTAATCATCTATTACTCTTCCCCACACGTGTTTTTTGTAACCATATTGTATCGCATATAATTCGTCTCTGAATTTCTTGAATACTGGATTGGTTTGCTCTGTTGTTGGAATATGTATTAGATCGCCCAAATAATCTATTGTTGAAATTGGGCATATAATGCAAGCTGTTCCAGTTCCAAACATCTCCAAAATCTGAAAGAATAAGGTTGATTTAATCATTCTTCAGAATGATTTCTGATAATCATCTTGTTCATATCTCCAATTAAATATTACAAAAGATAATGTATAAGCCGAAATGGAAGGTGTGAAAATCCCCCTCTCTCTTCATGCGAGCTCTGTTGAAGTAATAAATGTGATTTAGTCTGAAAGAGAAACGAGGATCTATACTGCACTCCCCATTCCAAAAGTAAACGAACTTTTTTCAAATAGAAATAACCAGTATTAATGAATAAAACGAAATGAGACCCTTTTGTCACTTTTTCACAATTTATTCAATTATCACGACCGGTTTCGACCCAAGCCTCCATAAACACAAACACACAGAAATTAATAGAATATCTGACATAAAAACTATCAATCAGACTCAGCTGAAAATACTAAAGTCCATATCAAGCAAAATCTAACCAAAGATCTCATAATGACTAAAGCTGACAAAGTATTGATGATTTATTTATTTAATGGAAATTCATGTTTAAAGTAAAACGAAATGAGATTCTTTTGGCACTTTTCCACAATTTATTCAATAATTTCGACCCTACGGTCATTTTCAAGTGAATAACAATATAATACATGACTAGGCAAGTACAAGTACAGAATGAAATTTATCCTTTATATTGAGTAGTGGGTATCCATTATGCTCTGGTTGTCTGTTGAGGGTAATAAATTGTGCGTTTTTACATAGTTTGTTAATCTCCAAACTTTTCAACCAATTCATCTTTCTCACCTCGTTACATTCATGAAGGATTTTGAGATTGTTCAATGATATCGAGTGGTTAGTTGATTGTATGTGTTCAAATATTGGCGAATTTTTATCAGAGGAAATATATTCCTTGAATCTAGCTTCAAAACTTCTCCCTGTCTGTCCGACATAAGCTACCTGACATTCATTGCTTTTTATTTGATAAATTCCTGATTGCTTGAATTAATCGATCTTCTGTTTGGCATTGAATAAAAATCTGCTTAAGTTGGGGCCGCTTGAGAATGAAGTAGTTATGTTCAATTTAGAAAAGTAGTTACTGATTTTGTTAGAGAGTTCGCTGGTGTATCTGAGACTAGTGTTTTTGTTTACGGGGTTTTTACGATGCCTTATAGTAATTGAGAGGTATTACGTTGTTCTTTGTGTTTAATGATTGTATTTAGAAAATGTTGTGGTATGTTGTTATCTGAGGCAATTTTTCTGATGTTATTAAGTTCAGTTTGAAAATTTTTTGTCGAAAGGTGAACAGAGCAAGCTCTATGAATCATGGAGTTATACGCAGCTAGTTTGTGGCTTAAATGACTGAACGACTCCATTGGAATCGATGCGTCTGTGACTGTTCCCTTTCTGCAAATTTTATAAGTGAGTTGATTATTTGAATTTGTAATGGTTAAGCCGAGGAAATTAATTGAATTATTATTTTCAAACTCAGAAGTGAAGCTGATGGGGCAATGTATTTTATTCAGGAAATTTAAAAATTGCTGAATTTGTCTGTTTAAACCACGAAAACCAACTAAAATGTCATCAACATATCTGTACAAGAAAGTAATGTGTTTTTTAGCGAAATACGTGTTTTATATTGAATTTTTTCTAAATTATTCTTGAAAATATCAGCTAGTAGAGGGCTAAGAGATGAATCCATTGGAAGACCTGAATTTTGTTTAAATAATTGAGATTGAAATTCAAAGTAACTTTGATATAGGCATATTTGAAGAAGATTGCTAAATTCATTAGTGATATATGGCGGTGTGTTAGACTCGGATTTGATATCTGTAACAAGGGGAAAACACTCATTCGTTGGAATGTTCGGGTATATATTTTTGACATCGAAAGAGACCAACTTAATATCTTGATTGTGAGATTTAAAAGTTTATGTTTGAGATCTACACAATTAGAGATAGTGTTTTGTGCTTGAAAATTCGAGAGGTCTAGAAATTTTTGATTCAAGAATTTTGCTAGTTTACCTGATGGTGTGTTTATATATGACACTACAGGTCTTGCAGATTTTTCTTCCTTATGTAGTTTAATCAATCCGTACATTTTTGGAGCTTGAACATTCATTGGAATCAGTTTCCTCTTCTCCCATTGTGTGTGTTCTAGGTGTTCTGACAAACTTAGCTTTTCTTTGATTTCTTTTGTGAAAAGTTTGATCGGATCTTTTGGTATTTCGGTGATATCCATTGTTTTCAGTACATCCTGCTTCTTTTCTTCGTATAGGTCTTTATTGAGGCATACTTTACAATTGCCTTTGTCAGCTTTGATCAATATGATATCTTCGGCTTGGATTTTGCTTGATATGGACTTATTTATTTTCAACTGATTCTAATTTTTAGTTTTTATGTCAGATTTTCTGATAATTTCTGTGATTTTGTGTTCATGGAGGCTTGGGTCGAAACCCGTCGTGATAATTGAATAAATTGTGGAAAAGTGACAAAAGGGTCTCATTTCGTTTTATTCATTAATACTGGTTATTTCTATTTGAAAAAGTTCGTTTACTTTTGGAATGGGGAGTGCAGTATAGATCCTCGTTTCTCTTTCAGACTAAATCACATTTATGAATCTCCATAAAATAAATAAATCATCATTATTATCAACCAGTAATAATTTTGATACAAATCTTCTTTATTAATCGAAGTATTCGCCTTCTTCATTGATACACAAAATTGCTCGTGCCAACAGGTTATCAAACGACTTCTCTATCTCTTTTTTTGAAATGGTCTTAAGCACGTTGGTCACCACACTTTCAATGGCCTCAATCGAATCGTTTCTCTTTCCTTCCATCGTCAAATGCGTAGGAAACAGATAGTAGGCAATAATGTGATTTTTGATCAAAATTTCAATAAGAACTCTTGAACGATGTGATGGGGCATTATCGTAAAGGGTCTAACTTCCGTTTTCTCGATATTCTGCCGAGTACGCCGAATTCTTGCCAGAAGTGACCTATGACTATCTGCCGCGCGGTACAAATCCCTTGTGTTCACTTTCTTTACAATCGTAAAAAAATCAGCCTAAATTTTACTTTTTTTGGGTTTTCCTTCATCCAACGCTCTCCATTCAGCAGTTTCTGTTCTGTTTTGGGCTCATACTGACGACACCACGTTCTGTCACCAGTCACAATCGTTTTAAAGAAGTTTGGGTCCTTCCAAGAACTTTTGATGTCTTTGCTATGCTCAATTCGATTAAATTCTTCGTCGGTGGTGAGTTTGTGTAGCACAAACCTCGAATCAACCTTTCTTAGGCCCAACACTTCGGTCGAAATGTCACTCGTACACTTGTGGACGGGATAGATAATCATTATCATATGCTGTTTGTAGCATTTGATGCGTTTCGGTAGAAGATTTACCAAGTCCAACTCATTTTCCGAAAAATGTACTAAATGCACTAACAAACATGATACAATAACTCAAGTTGTTTATACAGTGTGTTCCAACGAAAATTTGACCCCCCCTATAACTCCGAAATGAGTAACGTTAGCGAAAAACACCAAGACACGTCGATTTTTGTTTCGAGGGGGAGCATTTTTCGAAATAATTCGAAACTTCTCAGATCAACCCCCTACCCCCAGCAACCCTAACTTTGAAATTCATCATAGGGAATAAGGGTCGAGTGGCACCTTACTGAAAAGGTCTGTCAATTCTCCACCTTGATTTGTCATTTTAGAATTTTAAATTAACATACAGGGTGTCCCAACCAAGGGTGAAGTTGAATTCCTGGAAATCCCAAATACTAAATGAAATCGATTTATTTTGGCATAATGCAAGCGCAGGTTTATGCTCGGTCTAGAAAAACGACCTACACTTGTGAATTTGGAGTTGGTGCAATCAACCCCCTATTTCCAGCATCCCCAACTCAAAAATCATTCGATCGATAATAGGTCAAGTGGCACCTCGTTGGAAAGGTACTGCAATTTTCTCTTCGAATTTGGTATTTTCGAAATTCAGAATCATCATACAGGGTGTCCCGAAGCAGGAACATTGAAAATCCAAATAACTTTTTGAAACTGGTTCATTTCGGTATACGAGAACATGTTTGATCCGAGAATAGGACTTTCTTGTGTGGTTATAGAATTTTGCAATCAACCCTTTCCATTCAGCATCCCCAACTTGAAAATCATACAAATAATTCAAGTGGCATATCTTCAGAAAGGTTTTTGAATTCCAGAATGATTAAAGCATTTCATTCAGTTCGGCTCTCCATACAGGATGTCGCTTTCGAAAAATTCAATATCGTCATTTGAAATTATCAACTAAAATTAATTCGAAACTGTTAAAAGTATTGGGGTACGATGTGTTGAGCATCAATTACGAAGAAATAAAGCTGATTTCTGCATTGAAAATGTTCACATTTTTTCATTTCCATCTGGCGTGCTGTCATCTGTTATTTCTCATTTTGCAATGAAATATTATTATTATTCAGATCAGTTCCTCATTATTGTTGTTGTTCGTCTGTTGAAATTAATCTGAAAATGGTTTATTCCACTGAAGAAAGGGTCGAAATTGTATCGACGTATTTTCGAAATAACAGTTGTGCCAAAGAAACGGCAAGGATATTCGATAGGAACCATCCTGAAAGAGAAAGGGGAGTCAGTCACCAGTACGTTAAATATTTGGTTGACAAATTCCTAGCTACGGGTTCGGTGGCAAACAAAAAACATGAAGTGGCATGTCCTGTCAGAAATGAGGCAACGGAAGTGGCAGTAGTGGGTCATCTACAAATGGAGAATACTACTTCGATCAGAAAACTATCTCGTCTGACTGGTGTATCAGCTACAACTGTCCATAGAATCGTGAAACATCACAAATTTCACCCCTACAAGGTAAAATTAGTGCATGAAATAAACGAAGATGATCCAGATCGTCGTTTACAGTTTTGTGAAAATCTAAGTGAAAACCTAACGCTAATCCAAATTTTCTGAATAACATCTGTTTTTCTGATGAAAGCACCTTTATGCTCAGTGGTGAAGTGAATAGACATAATTGTCGATATTGGGACACACAGAATCCTCATTGGTTTAGAGAGGCCCACACGCAAAGGCCTCAGAAGTTGAACGTTTGGGCAGGAATTTTGGCAATCATCTAGTTGGGCCTTTCTTTATTGAGGGTAATCTGAATGGAAATGGCTACCTACAGTTGTTAGAGGAACACATACATCCTAGATTGACAGAAATTTTACAGAACGATCCAACTCTTTCTGAGGACGAAATGCGTTTTCAACAAGACGGTGCTCCTCCGCATTATGATGCTCGGGTGCGCCAATATTTAGACGAAAATTTCCCAGGAAGGTGGATTGGTAGAAGAGGACCTGTTGAGTGGCCAGCCAGGTCACCAGATTTAAATCCCTAGATTTTTTTTGTGGGGCCATCTAAAATCTAAAGTTTATGCCACAAGACCAGAAAACCTGGAGGAGCTGCGGATGAGGATTATCACAGAATGCCGACTTTTGACTCCTGAAGTTTTCGCTAATGTGAGAAGAGAGTTCGAAAATCGTCTGTATAACTGTATGGAGGTGGGCGGAGGTCATTTTGAACAATTGTTGTAATAATCAAGTTAGTTTTTGTTTTCAATTGAATACAAGTTCAATAAATCTCGTTTTCCTGTTTAGATGAGCATCCAATCAGTTTCTCCATCATCCCTCATCCTGATCCTCACGCCAGAAAACCTCGATTGCCAAACTGAAACCAATGCCTCAGTGATTCAGAAAATAGAAAAATCTTTCTGGAACTTTGCCACTCAACCTGTAATCACTTGTATGATTTTTGAGTTGGGGATGCTGAATGGAAGAGATTGATTGCAAAAATTCCATATTCACGCAAGAGAGTCTTATTCTCGAATCAAACATAAACATGTTCTCGTATTATACCGAAATGAACCAGTTTCAGAAAGTTATTTGGGTTTTCAGTGTTCATGCTCCGGGACACCCTGTATGCTGATTCTGAATTTCGAAAATACCAAATTCGAAGAGAAAATTGAAATACCTTTCCAACGAGGTGCCACTTGACCTATTTTCGATCGAATGATTTTTGAGTTGGGGATGCTGGAAATAGGGTTTGATTGCACCAACTCCAAATTCACAAGTGTAGGTCGTTTTTCTAGACCGAGCATAAACCTGCGCTTGCATTATGCCAAAATAAATCGATTTCATTTAGTATTTGGGATTTGCAGGAATTCAAATTTACCCTCGGTTGGGACACCCTGTATGTTAATTTAAAATTCTAAAAATGACAAATCAGAATGGAGAATTGACAGACCTTTACAGTAAGGTGCCACTCGACCCTTATTCCCTATGATGAATTTCGAAATTAGGGTTGCTGGGGGTAGGGGGTTGATCTGACAAGTTTCGAATTATTTCGAAAAATGCTCCCCCTCGAAACAAAAATCGACGTGTCTTGGTGTTTTTCGCTAATGTTACTCATTTCGGAGTTATAGAGGGGGTCAAATTTTCGTTGGAACACACTGTATACAAATGTCAGAAAATGTTTAACAGCTATCAATGAAGTACCAAGTTATCGACGGGTATTGAAACAGATGGCACTAATAGTATTGTTTTTCTTCAACAAATCGGTTTTTTTTTGAAATGGATATTGTACAGTGTAAATAAATTGCTCTTTGCTTCAATTGGATGATATGAATCTTGTATATATGCCACACTAATGAATCTATTGAATGAAAGTGCTACCTAACTCACGATTAACCTTGTGTATTCGAATATCACTTTGTTGATCTTGACTTCTTTAACTGATGGATTCAGAACTCGTGTTACAGGAATCTGTAGTGGTGATCCTTAGGTAAGCAAATCACTGAGCACAGGTCTACATGCAAGCTCATTCCTGGTAACATCAAAATGAAGACCTGCAAATGTCGAGTCCACTACGGTAACACTTAAATAGCAATGAGATCTCTTAATTCGTATATCTGTACCTCAAAAATGGTATAGAACAGGCGAATCCTCTTGAACAGGCTTGGAATGAACAAAAGTTGAACCCTCGTCTGGGTACCAAGCCATTCGGGTTATTGGCACGAAATAGACCAGCTTTCTCTGATGGAAACACAATCCTGTTTGAGTATATCGCTTCAAATTGCCAAGCGGGTAATGGTGGCAGGTCTAACCTTTTACTGAATACATTCCGACTAGATCAACAAAGATTAAAACATTCGAAAAGGTTCACAAAGGGTGGATCAACAAGGATCAATAGCAAAGTACTTTCCTATAACTGGGACGAGTGAAAACGGAACTGAAAACTCTTGCGGTATCTTGACAGGCCATTGCGTCAGACATTCACAGAATTGGTTTGGTAGGTGGAGACGAATGCTGGCACTTTTTGGAGAAGAAAGTGAGAGAATAACGCTCATTATGTTAAAATATTCAGTAGCAGTTAAAGCTGGTCCTAGGTTTCTAGTCAGATTACCTTAGAATACGAGGATATCTTTCGATATTTGCATATAGAATAGAATGAATCAATTTGGAGCTTTTATGGGCTTTACTGTTTCTTGAAGCATTCTCCGTGAAAAATAATACACGTTTGCATTCTTTTTAACCAATTCTGGAAACAGTTAATCCAATCGTTTGATGCAACGTTCAAAATGGCCTTTCGGGATGCTTTCTCCTTCGAAGGCGCTGTCCCTTCTTGTTTTTTTGGAAAAGTAAACAAATGTTTTCCAGGCTTTTTGCAAACCTACACTATCTTAGTGGAGGATGATTTGCCATTGGGGATTGGCAAACAAATGGTTGTATATCATTCGGAATTAACAGTTTTTTGATGCTGTAAAGGAGTTGTTGCTATATGACCTATCTTTGAAATAAACGATGCGACCATGTCTTAAGACACTTCGGCTACGGATTTCTTTTGTCGGTTTTTCTTCCGCTTGGAATACTCAAACAGAGGAATGACGTTCATTTTCTGGTTTGTATGAATAATTGAAGATATAGCGCCACTGACAATGTTGTAGATGCTTTTAGACTTTCCGATGTTAAAAAGACCAGAGTTTTTCAGCTCTAGGTTTCTGTTTTCGGTCATCAGATGCAGTATCCAACAGGAAACTAATTTTTTCATACGTAATTTTTCTCGCGAAATTTTTTGTATTGCGGTCTCTTCCTGGATAATCGCTCAGCATCCACATGTTCTTGAGTAACCACTGTTTTCGGTAAACCTGCTGTTAGATCGTCCCTCCGCCCAGGTCTTTTGCGTTTAAATTCTCCATATCAACTAAATATTGTAAGAAATTGTGCAGCTTTAATGCCGAAATCAAAAACCAAATTGCCGAGATATTCTTTTTGGTATAATTGTCTCTGAAAATTGTATAAAATTCTTGCGCAAAAATGCTCACGCCATAATACAATTTTTCGAATAACTTGTCATCTTTGAAAGTTCCTTGTAGCTGAAACACAGCCCGCATAGAACTGAATTTTGGATTTATAATAAGAAATAATTTGGGTTCATTTTTAGTGCTGACAGTTGATAAATAGTGTCCTCTATGTCCGGGCATGCAAATCATAGAAGACATCCCTTGTTCAAGGAACATTTCCTTGAACAAGATATTTGACTTTCTTTCATCATGCTGTGTTACAATAAGTTTATTCTTGTTACCTACACTTTTTACACATTTACTCAGTGTACACTTTTACATTCTTGCTGCCGGAAAGGACGACATAGTTGCTGTTCTCGTTGCAAGGTGTAGCTATACCAAGTGTAATATTCGTGACACTTTCCACTCCTGTTCGAAAAGAGTAAAAGTATAGGGATGTTAGAATCAATCCTGTGAAACTTCTGTCGCTTTATAAAAAAATATATCGCTGTTTTGAAGACATTTTCATTATACGAATGTGATTCCTTGGATCTCTTTGAAGTTTGGATGGATAATTTGACTTATAACTCGAACATTGATCTTTTTGTCATAGTGTTTTATCTCCTTAATCTAATCACATATTTATTTATTCTTGGTTTATAGGAATGAAACTCCACTCAACTAATACTACTGTGATGGTATGGAGAATTTTCACTTGATAATTATTTTCATCACCTTCATCGTCACAATTTGAGAAACCGAAAGGTGGAGGTAACACCGCTGTCATTTCGATGAATCATTATAAAATTCGAATACTATCACCGCACAAAAATTAGGAGAAATGGGAAACAATAACCATAAGTTTCATTTTTGTAGGTTAGAAAACGAAAATGTAGAGATGATACACGAAACGTCATGGAAAGTCTAAGTCTACACTATTTTGGTTCTCGTTACTCAGCACGCCCTCTTCGTAAAATGGTTAGGTAAATGTAGTGAGAGATTTGTTTAGTCTACAAAGAAGACATATTGAAAGGCTCTAGGAATCAAAAATCGTCATCAAATTTCTCAAATCATCTTTCAACTGATCTTTGAACATCTTCACGAATTATAGGGCTTGAATGTTCTGGCAAGATTAGTAAGTGTCTTGTGGGCAGTTCTATAGACTAGATGTCAGCAGATCAGTTAGTCTCCGGGATTGACGCTAAATATAAAAGAAGGAAGAACCGAAAACAATCACAAATCAATTTCATGATCTCTATTGAGATATTCAAAATTATAACTTCAAGAGAAATGATATGAAATGATATATATTCAATGAAAACAATACTCACCCTATCACGCCTACGGAGATTTATTACGTCATTCATGGTTATGAGTTTTTCCTCAACTCTTATATCTTTATATTGGAATGCTAAATCAATTATGGATTGCCGTGTTACTCCAGGTAAAATCAATCCGTTTAACGGTGGTGTAGCTAGCACTTTATCTGGAAATCAAATGACTATATTGAAATATTTCAACGTTCCTTCTTTGACTTTTTCTAATGCACAAATTATTTTTATAACTATATTTTTATATACTCCATTGGAACCTCATCTTATAATCCGTTCTGGCTGGCGAATAGCCTCGACTGAATGAGTCTAGATCGCAATATGCTATAAAGATCTGCGACTTTCGATTAAAGACACGTCAACAAACATGCACCGAATTCACCAGACCTAGTTCCATGTGACTTCACCCTAAAAATTATGAAGAAGGCGAATACTTTTTGAGAACGGTATTGAGGTTATGGGAAAATATACACACAAACAAATTTATATGGAATCACCTGATATTTTAAAAATTATCTCAGGGATTTTGAAAATTTCAAAGGATTGTTAGAATTGATCCTTTTCCAGATATTTCAATTGAAAAAAGAAATAATCTTTCCGCATGTAGTAAAAAAATTAAAATTTGTTTTCTCATAGAGTAAAAGTAGTTTCTCGACCTCAGTAGCTTGTATTACGTCCTCTTACCCTGATGCAAGCTTGAATACGTCTAGACATGCTTTGGATTAGGTTTTCGACCTCTTTTGGGATGATATTCTGCCATTCTCCTGTTGAGGCTTTGATGAGCTGTTATGGGGTTCTTGGATTATGCTGGCGCGATCTAATTCTGTTTTTGAGATTATCCCATAAAAGTTCAATAGGATTTAGGTCTGGACAACAGGCTGGTCAGTCCAACATAGCGATGCGCTTTATTTCAAGATAATGTCGCGCGAGGTTGCTGGTATGTGGAGGAGCATTATCTTGCATAAAAGTGAAATTCCCACCGTGGGCACCTCTCCAGGATCTCACTATGCGCTCCAGCACTAGGTGCACATAGTTTTTAGCCGTTACACTCACAGGAAACGAAATAAAATCAGCCTCCCAGAATAATACTACCCAAAAAAATCACCCTACCCCCTTGGTATTTCGGAATATGTCTTGCTGCTCCCTTAAAACCCAAATCCGTCGATCCTCTGATCGAACACCAATTCTGGTCTCGTCCGAAGAAATAACATTTCGCCAATTCTCAATATTCCAAGTTGGTTGCTCAATATACCAATTAAGTATGTTAATTTTTTGTTGTTTCCACCCAATCAATCAACGTTGAATCAGAATTCGCAGGATCCAGAATGCTCCAGTTCAATAGATAAGTTTCACGAGATATGTTGAGATCTCGAGCTATCTCCTTAACACTGGCATGACGTTATTGTCGGTTGAAGAGGGCGGAAGTTTTACTGAACGCGGCAAACCTTCGACGATCTCCCGACCGGCTTTGTACTACTCGTTGACTTGAGTGTTTGATAAAATAAGGTCTCCATAAGCCTTTTTCAGCATTCGCAAAGATTGAGCACACGAAATTTTATACAAAACACAAAATTTGAGGAAAACTGTTTGTTCGGTATTTTCTCCATTGTAAAATTCGCAGAGAACCACTGAGGTCGACTGGTTTCAACAGCTGTCGTGAACAAACTAGTTGACAAATCGCGTTCATGTTTGGCATAGTAAGTAAACACAGTCCTGCCAACACACGGAATCTCAAAATACTTAAAAATACTCAAGGCAAGCAATTTAAATGAGAATTTCTGGATACTTTTTGTACAGCGGGTTAGGTTAGATTGGTTAAGTGCTTTCATAATTACGTTCTACTCGATAGTAATAACTTTAGATGTGGTAATAACGAACAACATAAATTGCATTTCAATCTTTTTGAAAAAGTTTCCCTACCCACGGTGTTCTTAGATACTTAATTATATTTATACCTCCATTATCATCTGTGTATAAGATAAAGATGTTCATAGTTCCCACTTCTGTGAGATACTGTTCAGGTCCATACAACCATAAAACTTGTTGTCTGCCTCTCAAAGCAGCTTGTCTTTGAACCCTGATTGTTGGTCCATAATTCGATCCCATTTTCTGGTCACCGCATCCTCCTGGCCATGACCTCGTATAGGATGGATCTGCCAGAAGAGACACTCCCTCTTCTTTTTGTCCTGAGAAGTATGCACCAACTGGGCAGAGGATTGTGTAGAGTAGAGCTGATTCTGACTGAACTACGCCTAGTGTTCCCTGCAGAGAAAATGAATGATTATAATATGAAATGATCACAGAAGGTTTTTCACAGACATAGAATTGAATTATTTTAGAACTGTTTGAATTGTGCGCAAATTGAAGTCGGCGTTCCTAGATTTTAGAATGGTAAGATCAGTAATGTATTATTGCGAGTACAGTAAAAGCTCATCCAACATTCGGGTCTTCACTATTCGCGGATAAAAAAAATGCGACCCAATTTCTATATTCACTGCTAATTGGGCATCGGTACATACATATGTATCAATAAATAAGATTTGTTATCCTTCATAAACGCATCGTCAAATGGACTAATAAAAAGTAACTGAAATAGAAATTATTACTACTATGCCTAAAGTATGTTATTAAATGATATCGCCGCTGCATTGGTTGAGCTTTTCCTTTGACACAAACCGCCTTCGCCGCGGTCGGGTGGGGAAGGACGTTTTTGAAAAGAGAATAACTCAGCTGTTTTTCAACGTAGTTACGTAAAATGAAATCTCAAAAGTTACCATTGAGTGTAGAAACAGTGAAAAGATTTTTGTTCTTCAAATGACATCAGGCAGATGACGTCCATGTTCCGCACTGCATTGCTGTAGTCGATTCTCCAAGTTCTGCATCACTTGCTCTAACAAATCTTGCCCTAACTTCTCTTGTGATGGCTTTCTTCAACTCTTGCAGATTTCGAGGTTTATCGATATAGTACTTAGCCTTCAGGTTTTTCCACAAAAAATAATCACAAACAGTAAGATCCTGCAAACGAGGGGCCACGGCACATCCCCAAAACGAGAGATTACATGACCAGAAAAATTCGACGCACAACTTCCATTGAGGCTGTGGCTTTATGTGCCGTGGCATCAGCCTGTTGGAATCAAAAATTTCTTCTGTTCATTTTTCGTCATAATTCTGGGATAAAAAAGTTCTGCAACATGAAAACATATCGCTCAGAGTTCACAGTTACGGTTTCCCTTTTCTTATACTCGAAAAAATACGGTTCAATGACTCTAAGATGACTCATAGCGCACCAAACGTGGACTTTGTCACTGTGAAGTTGGGATTGATGCAGTTCGCAGAGGTTTTCTACTACCCAATATCGGCAGTTATGTTTATTTACCAAACCGCGCTAATGTGAGCCTTATCACTCATCATAATCACTGGTTTGTTTTTATCAGCGATAATCATTTGCCTTCTCTCGGAAAACTGCTTTCGTCGTGCAAAATCTTCTTCATTCAGGTGCAGGACAAACATGAGCTTAAAGGGTGAAAGTGCCCTGGGCTTTGAATTACAGCTTGCCTCACTCTTTCTACGGAAGTTGGTGTTCTTACACTTCGGGGACGACCATGAGATAACCATTGTGAACTAAAAGGTAGCTCCTCCCAAGTCGAATGACCTCAGTCACTCCCTTCTTCTCATTCACCATTACGGGTACTACCCGTTCCAAAAACGCCCTTGCATTACGCCCCACCCTGTGCAAACGAAATATTCAAGAAAACTGCTCTTATTACTCAATACCACTTATTAGACGTTCCGTTTTTTCGTAAAAATCGCTTTGCGTTTTTTATTGTTTCATTTTTCCATTCGTTATGAAAATTGTGATCGTATAATACTTCTTCGTAACTTAAAATATCTCCTAATGAACGTGAGGAACGAGTTTCGATACGAAAAGGAAAATTACTGCTTCGAGTGAAAATGGAAATGCTTGATCGTTTACGCCTTGAAGAGTCGTTAAATCCGTGTCAAGCTCATTCAGTGTTAACGAATCAACTGTACGAGATAAAAAAAAGCAGAAAATAAAATAAAGTTTAATCAGTAATATAGAGTTATTTCAAGAAAATTCATTTTTAACGAAGATGAAGTGAAATATAATTCAGACTTTCCAAAATTTCATTTTTACAAACTTGTTTGGATTCAATAAACTCTGTAAAAACCCAAGTGAAATCACCCTTAATAGCCTCTTCACTACTTAGTATCAAATAAGGCAAGTATCTGTTTGAGTAAGTTCATTTTCTGTAGTTGACCCCTTGAAAATGATCGGTCTAAACCTATCGTGTTAGTAAAAAAAATGTGGAAAGTATAAAATATATTGGACTCCATCTTCCTTTGAAATGAGGTCTACTGTAACTTCGACTTCACTGTGAGCTAAAATTTTTCATGATCCAGCAACAGAAAAAATGGAAATGCATTGTCATTATGGATCGAAAACCGCAACCTAAAAAGTGTGCCCCTGTGAGTTCCAGTTATCCAGGAGAGGTCAGAGTCTATGATTTTGTAGACCATTGAATAAATTATAATATCAATTGAGTATTTATGAAATTAGAAAAATCAAGAGGGCGCAACCATTTTTTTAAAGGGAGGTGCAAGTACAAAAAGGTTGTTAACCACTGCTCTAATACTCCTGGAGATCGTGTCATCAACCCACTGATGCTTTAAAGATTTACAGATCGTTAAACTCTTGTGTTTTAAAGAATCTAAACAAGAACGACCTGCAGTAGTTTGGTATGCTAATGAGGAGTACCTACCATTTATCGGAAAAACTCTCAGAAACCCGAAAGACAACGTTCCTTTAGAAAATCAGGGAGTTTACTCTATACCAGGCGCAGATTGTGACGAGATGTACATCGGCCAATCCAATCGAAGAATAACAGAAAGAATAGAGGAACATAAAAAAGCACTAAAATATCCATCTCATCCGCCATTTATCCACATAAACTACATACAGGGCAAACAACACATTTCGATGACTCTAAACAAATCAGCACCACACAGCAACTTAGAAACGTCTAATCAGAGAAGCAGTTGAAATTGGAAAAGGAGGCACAATGAACAAAAGAGACGAAACCCTCAAACTATCAAATGCTTCGAAAGTTATTTTACCACCTAGGAAACTGGCATTGTCAACAGATATTAATGAAAGCATCCTCACCACCAGGTCTACTGACGTCGACAACGAGCACACAAAAAGAGAACTGCTACGCCCTACAAAGTAGTTTCCACCAAAAGAAATTCGGACCACACCCCACGCCTTATTAACACCACAGGGCCTCACCTGGTTTACGGATGGGTCCAAAATCGGGACAGGTACAGGCATCGGCGTTCACGGTCCTAGGGCAAACATTATGATTGCGTTGGGAGACAACGTCACCGTAACACGCAGAAATATTTGCTATTCTCCGGTGCGTTGGTGCGTACAGGAAAACCTACATAGGAACTATAGAGGAGCATACATCCACATATGCTCTGATAGCCAAAACGCCCTTAGATATCTTGAAGATACGAAGGTTACATCCAAACTGGTTGACGAATGCAGAACAGCACTCAGTGCTACAAACAGTCACTCTGATCTGGTGCCCAGCCCATCAGGGCATCGAAGGAAACGAGATAGCAGACAGCCTCGCAATTTCTATTGAGAATTCAGAATGCTCGGACTCTTAGAAATGCCTGTTTCCATTCCAATTTACCAACTCCAAATCGATGGGTAGGAAATTAGACTACCTATAATATCAATATTTGCATTTTCCCCACCAACCTCTTCATATTTTTTGGTCTTTGAATGTACCATCTTGAAGATTACCCCCATTTTATCAAATATACTTTTATAAGGTTGTTGCTTCTCAGGAAAGCGATTAAAATAAGGAGCTTCTGCAGCATCAGCATCATAATTATTTTGGATATTATATTCAGTCATACCAAATTTTTCAAAATTATCGTACGGCATGGTTGCTTCGTTATTAAAAACGGCATTATATTCACATAATAGTTGTGAGTTGATGAAAAACATTGAATAATTCACGTGAATTGTCACTGCAAGAATTGATTTTCGAACTATTTTAGACATCCATGTAAATTCTGTTACTAGATGATATTAGGAAAATGATATACAATTTTAGGTTTTCCATGAAAGACCTGGATGCGAAAATTGACTGCATATATCCAATTTTTTTTAAAATGAAGATAAACTGTATTCAATAAAATCAAAAATGCATAAAGCCTATAGTTCAATTTGAAAAAAACGCAACCCTGCATGTTAACACAAAAACCGTTGGGCAAAAACCGCATGTAGTTCAATTCTACGTTGGAAAGTTCCTATAGAATGTAAAAATCATTTTCACATATTTTCGAAAACAATCGAGATATTGGAACTTGATTGATTGAAACAACTTTCAAAATTTCCGAATAACTCGAAAACGATAAGACCTGCTTTGAGTAATAATAATAAATTACTAACGCAGAAAAAGACAGAAGGAAATCATACTCCTTTATCCACAATATTTACAATGTTGCAGTAGTGTAACGTTGAAATCTTGCCAGGACATGTTAAGGTTTAGAAGGAGTCTTTATATAGGTAAGATAGATTTCATTTTAATATTGCAGAATGATAAACGGTAAATAAGAATTTATAGTAATCGCACTAATATACTTTTGATTTTGCATTATCGATGAGTTCGAGTCTTACTATAGAAGGATTAGCTATTGAATCTTGGCACCACTGTTTTAGCTCTTGTCGGCGCCATCTCGATAATGAAATACTTGACGAAATATCTGCTACTGCAGCCGAACAACCAATTAACAGAGATGGTTATTTTGTATGTCCAAATCTTTATCTTCTATATAAGAAAAATGTAACTGAATGATGAAATATAGAGCAATCGTAAGGAGAATAATCGGGATGATGAAATTACAAATTTATCTTGTCTATGTTATTGATCTTTCAATTGGTTAGCAACAGCTCGCGCCATGATATTTCTAGAATGATTTAGTTTATGATTTTGTAATTATATTTTGATTGTTTGTAAAATCCAAACAATTTGCAACATAAAGTCATGTCAATATTTATGAAACAAGTTACATCAACGAAATAATCTTAGAAACAATATTAATAAAGTAAATTTTCATAATGAATAATAAAATAAAACAAGTTACTATGTTTTAACTATCACTAATTTATTGATGTGAAGAATGACAAGATTTTACATTGGTTGGAGCGGTTTCGGACATACGTCCATTATCAACAACAAGCTAATGAAAACTGAATACTCATGTTTAGTACAGGAATTACCATAAATAAAATGCTAGTAGAGGTCACAGTAACTTGAATAATGGTGATTGGTAGGTAATTAAGTCACCCTGGTCGTTAAGGAGCTTAACCCTTTCTACCGTAGATGCCTTGAAAATTTCCATCGATTCAAAGAAATTGAGTTTACAAGATTTATCACAGGAATGAAGAATTTTTAGCTGTTGAAGTTCTGGAAAAGGATGACATTCATTCAGACAATGTGCAGCTAAAGCTGCGTCCTGTTCGATCTATATAAAAGGAATTGCACTCAGAACATGTTGATTGGTATACTCCTGATTTTTCGAATTCATCGGTTTCATCTTTTGTGTTGAAAAGCAGGCCTGACAATTTGCTAACTGGTTTGAATGCAATATGAACTTTTTTTCTAGCAGACAAAACTCTAGCAACCTGTTCTGAGGTCTTCCCAAAATATGTTAGAGACATAAATTTTTCGGGATTTTCTCTAATGTCTCTAACATATTTTGGAAAGACGTCAGAACAGATTACTAGAGTTTTGTCTGATAGTAAATAAGTTCATATTGCACTCAAACCAGTTAGCAAATTGTCAGACCTGCTTTTCAACGCAAAAGATAAAACCGATAAATTCGAAAAATCAGGAGTATACCAATTAACATGTTCTGAGTGCAATTCCTTTCATATAGGTCAAACAGGACGCTCTTTCAAGGCTAGATACAAAGAACATTTCCGGTCAATCCTACATCATAAATATGATTCAGCTTTAGCTGCACATTGTCTGAATGAATGTCATCTTTTCCAGAACTTCAACAGCTAAAAATTCTTCATTCCTGTGATAAATCTTATAAACTCAACTTCTTTGAATCTATGGAAATTTTCAAGGCATCTAGGGTAGAAAGGGTTAATCTCCTTAATGACCAGGTAGACTTAATTACCTACCAATCACCATTATTCAAGTTACTGTGACCTCTACTAGCATTTTATTGATGGTAATTCTTGTACTGTACATGAGTATTCAGTTTTCATCAGCTTGATATTGGTAATGGACGTATGTCCGAAACCAGTCCAACCAATAGAAAATTTTGACATTCTTCACATCAATAAATTAGTGATAGTTAAAACATAGTAATTTTTTTTATTTTATTATTCACTATGAATATCAACTATCACGTAGTTCAGGCTTCATCCATCAATTATTTGAAGTAAATTTTCGCTTGCAATATAATTCGCTTGAACATTAAAATTGAGGTACAATAGCTGATGATAACTGAAAAACGACGAAAGCTTTAAGGAATTCGGGGAAGAACATATAATCCCTGAATATCATCTGATGGTCCATGCTCCTTCCTGTAGTTCAGTTTACCCTAGAATTAAAATTCATGCGGAAGCTCCTGCAAAGTTATACCCAAATGAACGGTTAAGATTTCTCATAAATTCAACCAAAACGCTTACATAAATAAATATAAATTTAACCTTTTAGTTTTTCGAGATTTTTGTCTCTGAGTAGAATCTTACTTGAAGAGATTGCTGACGCAGATACAAATACTAGCACTAAATAGCAAAAAATGTAATATTATGAACATTCTCCCTAATCTAACCTAACCTAATTGCTAATAACCATAAAGAAAGAGGGCCATCTTTATAAATATGCCTATTATTCGAGCACACATTGATTCATAACGAATAATGAAACCGAGGGTGTAAGGTCATGTACCATGAAGGTAGAAATCATACTAGAACAGTTGGAGAAGACCGTCTTCTTTGGATCCTTGGAATTACTGTTGGCAATAGGTACATACCCTGTAGCTGAGATTTCAAGTTTTCAAGTTATGGCAAAAAAAATAATTTTACAATCAATGAATTATGAATCATACTAAGGACTTTCGCGAAACCCAGTTTAATTGAATCTCTGATAAATAGTTGAGATAACCAAACAAAGTCTTGAACAAACTCACATCTATTCCTATAAGTGTTGGTCTAATATATAAACTAGCCCCTTCCTGATGTGGTACCCATTCCTGATCAACTTGTACTAGCCTATTTATACATTTTATGAGCTCTTCACCATAGAATGTTGGCAATCCTGAACTTAGAGCTGAGGAATTCATTCTATTCATATTCAAGTCAGGCCTAAATATTCGTATTCTTCCATCTTGCCCTCGGTATGCTTTCATCCCTTCGAACAACTGAAAAACGAGTGAATTTTTATTCAATACTGTTACAGAAAAGTACAAAACTTTCATGGGTAAAAATCCTGGTTCTTGAATAGTAGATAATGTTAATCTTAGAAGCAGATCAAGAATATATTTATTCATTATAAATATAATCTGAGAAAACAAATAAATGTGTCATTCTTCGTAGCAAAATGTTTATCTGGATTTTGAATAATTATTGGGAATTTCACAAGAGATATTTAACCTTCAATATCAATATTGATTCAAGTATTTCGACATGTTTGATGAATTAACAGAATTCATATCCTATTGAATTGAAGATCTACACTTTACCCAATAAATTGAAATTGTTTCCCCACTTATTTGACGCAGGCGACTAACTTAGAGTTACTGTTATCTACTCTGAATCAATGGAGGGTCATCAAAACATAGTTAACAGAAATAAAAAAATGTATACAATAAACGAAACAAAATTAATATAAAATAAGTTTGATAGCAAAAGATCATTCGCGCTACAACATGTAAACCACATGTAACTGAAACTAAAGCCACCTTTTCTATTCGGAATATTTCGATAAAATTTGGGAATCGGATAGAAGACAATATTTTGTTTCTGATAATATTAATATGTTTGACATTTCGTTCCCGGTTATGCCGGAAACGATACAAACTTTCGATTTTCAAATAGGACACCCTGTATTTTTTTGCTTATTTTAATTGTGCATCTCATCCTACGACCTTTTGACATATGTTCGAAAGAAAAACAAAACACAATTTTTTTTTGCAATTTTCATCTTTCGTTCTAGAATGCCTTGAACAGTGACAATTTACTTAGCTGAACATCTCTTATCACGGAAATACAAGATCGTATCTAAAAATTTAATTGGTTATATTTGACGGGTTGTCAAAGTTTAAAACTTCAGTTTTTCCTCAAGAAGTAGGTTTTCTTCTGAGACAAACATACCGGGCCACCCAGTAATACAGAAGCAATATTTTTTATCTTTTTTTATACCACTCAAGTCACTCTATGCTTAACGGTTTCGGAACTGTCGTGGAAAATACCTAGGCAATTTTGGGAGAATTTCCCCATTCGCTAATAACAATAACTACGTTGGTGATGCAAAATTTTTGTTCCTACTTATAATATTTTGTGATCATAAAAAATCAAAATTCCATTGTTGTTAATTATCGACGTTGCGAATTAATGAATTCAGTTTTGAGTATGAATCAATACTCCCAAAGTGAAAAAGTCGAAATGTTCTTTATTTATGGAGAGTCCAGGCAAAAAGCGTTCAAGCTGAACAATTATACAGAGAGCGCTATCCGGAAATACTACATCCGAATACAACCTATTTCTCTAAAGTTGAACGAAAATTTCGTGAGGTACAACCTGCTGAAGAGGAGGATTTCGTTATCGACGAAGATACCGAAACAGACGTATTGACATTTATTGATATTAATACAATCACATCAGCAAGGGAAATTGCCGAGGAGTTTTTTGAAATCAGCTATCTAATAGAGTCATTTTCCAATACTGGCGCCGGTTGATTCTTGTATTATGGCTGGAAGGCATTCAAAAGTCCGTACTTTTGTGCAATTTTCTGATGGATAATGTTGTACACTTGATTATGCCTGTGAAGATAGTCCGTATTGGCCAGTTGTTCGCATCCGGACGTAATATGCTGTATAGTCTCCGAGCTTATATGGCATTTTCTGCACTTATCTGTTTGTAATGTTCCGTTCTTAATTATAAATTTTTCGTAATTGTTTGTAGCGATATCTTGGTATTGGAATGCCATAAGGAATCCTTCTGTTTCCGCGAATAGTTCTTCTTTCATCAATCATTCGTTGGAAGCTTCTTTGTCGATGTGTGGTTCATTAATCTCATGGTGATGTCGTCCATGTAATTCCTTTCTTGACCATTGCTCCTGTTTTTCAGTATCTGATAGGAACGGTAGATTAAGAAGGTCATCTATGGTAGCAAGATTCAGAGGTGTATATCCCTCATCAGCCAACGATACCACTCTATGGAAGTCAGAGGTGCGAACCTTTGCAGAGAAAAATTCTCTGAGATTTTTAATCTGTTCGGTGTCAATTGACAACATCCATCAATCCATTATCATCATTATCATTATTAGTATTACACTCTCCACGAAATTGTCGCATCACCCTACTTTCACGACAATACTATATAAATTTTTAGGTTGGTCATTCAAGAATCGCTTGGTAACGTTCAGAAGTGTAAAATAAGAAGATATCATTCAAAAGAGATGAGTTTATGATGGAAAATATCAACAATTTTCGAGTTAATGAAGAATTAAAAAATTCTACCATCTTCAAACATTCGCGATGAGACCAATCAAGTAGTATCGAATGGTTACTAATCATTTTTAAAATCGAGTGTTTCCTCCTCGGGCCCTAATTACTGCCGGTATACGTCTCGGAAGCCCATCAAACAAATTTTTGGGTGTACTCTTGAGTCACTGAGTTCCAAATTTCAGGAAACAGAGTTTCTAGTTGTTAGAGCGTTCTACAAGGCATCCTAAGTTGCTGAATTTGCCACCCCATGTTGTCCCCAACATGTTCTATGGGATTCAAGTTGGGACTTCTGGCTGGCCATCTTAAAATATAAATTTCGGCATTTTGCAGAAATTTTGTAACTACTCTAGCTGCATGATTATTATAATGCATATAAATGAAGTTTTCGGCAACCAATGGACCAAAATGTACAGTATGGGGTTCAAGGATATCTGCGATGTATCTGGCAGCTGGCATTCTTTCATCATTCACTAGGACTAACTCAGTTCGACCATGGAAATAAATGCCTCCCTACACCATTACTGAGCCCCCTCAGAAGTTTTCGGTTTGCCGGGTATTTCATTGCTGATACCGTTCCCCAGGTCGTCTGTATACAGGCATGCTCATTTGATACTAGACAGAACCTGGACTCTTCGGAAAAGAGAACATTCAACAATTCTGAAATACCCCAATTCGCATGTTCCCTCGCAAACTGAAGTCTTGCAACTCGATGCTCTCTGGTGAGACGCGGGCCGGTAGAAGCCACCCTTGGTATGAAATCGTCTTCTCTGAACCTGTTCCTAACAGTTTCCAATGAAATATGCACATTTCTGGAAAGTGCAAGTTCATTTTGTAGCATTCTAGTCGTACAGTGCCGAACTCTTAGTGGAGTTAAACGAAACTAACGATCATCAACTGGTGTTGTTATCCGATTTCTTTCCTGTCCGGCCCTTCTTCCATATTCCCCTGTTTCGTGTTACCGATTAATTGCTCTTGAAATAGTGCTTTGGTTAACATTCAACAAGTTAGCCACGTAATGTTGGCTTCGCCCCTCCTCTAGAAGTGCTACAATTCTTACCACTTCGTGATCATTCAAATAGCGTCCAGGACATTCAGCAGCCATTACAATAAATTCAAAGATTAGCGTGAAAACTGAAGAGAAATTGAATGAATACTATTAGTCAAATAAACTCATTCCTGTTTCAGACGTGTTTGACATCATATGGAAAAAAATGTTACTACTTAGATAAGATTTTTCCAAAAACATATGTTGACAATGAAACTGCGATCGAGTTGCTTCGACTATGGAATTCAGAATACCAGGTGATACGACAATTTTTGAGGTGTGTGTATTATTATTTCGTTTCCGTTGTTCGCTATTTTGTTATTAACTTTGACACCCCGTAAAAAATGAGCAATTAAATTTTCGAATACAATCTTGTATTTTCGTGATAAAAGATGTTGAGCTAATCCTATTGTCACTGTTCATGGCCTTCTAGAACGAAAGATGAAAATTGCAAAATAAAACAATTATGTTTTGTTTTTCTTTTAAAGAAATGTCAAAAGGTCGTAGGATGATATGAACAATAAAAATAAGCAAAAAAATACAAGGTGTCTTATTTGAAAGTCAAAAGTTGGTATCTTTTACGGTTATGCCGGAAAAGTTGGCATCGGCATAACCGGAAACGAAATATCAAACATATTAATGTTATTAAATTCAAAATGTTGTCTTTTATCTTTCTCCCACATTTCATCAAAATATTCCAAATAGAAATATAGTTACAGGGGTGGCTCTAGTTCAGTATCATAAATAATAGATATTATCTTACCTCGATAGCGTAATGTAAAACTTTTGCTGCTGGATGGAGAGATATATTTTCGAATGGAATTATTACTGGTTTCTGCCATCCATCTAGTCGTTGATGATAAAATATTTTGAGCATATGGTCTGTAAATATGTGTCCGAATTTCAAATCACTTACGTCTGGTTTCAATCTGAGTTGATCAGGCTCTGCCAATTTAGTTGTTAGGTCACTGCTCTAAAAAGAAGAATAATTTTACGTATTAGGTATAGACATTTCAATCAAAATAAAAATCTCTGTTTCAATGATCGGAATCTTAATTTTAAGTACAGAGATTCAGTTTTCATGTTTCTAAAAGAGATTCTCTTGAGTTCATTCAAGATTAATTTAACTAGGAAGTTCTTGAATGCTTTGATCCTAGAATTCCATCTCATATTCCAACATGCTGGAGAAACTAATCCAGAAGCATTGAACCTACTACTGTGACAAAATATTATCCGGAAATTTGAAATAAAACGCAAAAATCTTGTTCTATTTCAATCTCTTCCAAAATATGCTCCATTTGGAGTTTTTTCCTATCATCGAAATATTTTTGATATGCGCTTTCAGGGATGAACTCCTTCTGCGAATTTTCTTTTATGATGTATATGGAATCAAATCTGGTTTCTCTGAGCTGCAATTTCAGTCTTTGTAAAAGAAAAAAGTAACACGGAGCTAGATCAGGCGAATAAGGTGGCTGTTCGATCGTATTTATCGAGTGTTTGGTCTTTAATAACCGTGGCTTGATGAGATGGTGCTTTATCCTACCCTTGAAATTCCCCTAGAGGCTGCGAGGACGGAAAATAACCGATGGTTAGACCTGACGGTACGTGACGACTGGATGAGTCTCTCAGGTCTCAGACACGCTCGACTTGCCATCAGTGGACCTTCCACTGCGAGAGCCAAGGCTTGTCTTCAACTTTCTAGCTTGTACCTGAGAGTTTTAACTGCCATACTAACCACTGTTACCTCAGAAATCACCTAAACAAGTTAGGATCGATTGAGGATCCTTCATGTAGGCTATGTGAAGAAGATATAGAATCAATGAAGCATGTTATGCGCGAGCTCCCAGCTGGGGACAGACTCATAATGGAAGAACTTGGATCTAACAAACTGAAGCTGACTGTGCTTATTAAGCACTTACCCACAAAACTCATATCCTTTACAAGAAGGATAGAGCTCGTGGATGAAATTTAGTAGGATAGAGTGTACCACAATGACTGATGAACTAAGGCAATAAGGTGTCAATTCATGATTGTTGCAAGGAAATCCCAGTTGATCCTCTGTACAATAAACACCATTCCATCTCTCCTGGCTGCAATAGACCACCTACAGCATGTGAGGCTGCTATCCTTTCCTAAGCTATTTCCTAAAGAGAGAGAGATCGAGTGAAGGCAGATACATTCGGATCTTCTTTGATTTGAAGAAGTTCATTTCAACCAAAGATATAGGTTCGTTCAGTATTGATATCTAATGAGTAACGCAATTCATACCCCATTATGCAAAGATCAAAAAATCCCTTATGTGTTACCTAAAATATAGTTCTGATAGTAATCTATCTACTTCCCAAAGAAAAGCAACATTGGCTGAACGAGTGTAAGGGATCATTGAGATAATGGACATATGCTACTTTGAACTCAGATAATAGTTATAAATCCAGTTCAAGTAGGATCCGGAAGATTTTATTTATACTCGATATTATTGCCGTTAATTATATATGTTATTATATTCGGTTCCGAAACAAATAGGTCGATGGTAAGATAGGAAGCAAAGTTGCAGATTGTTATTTGAATTAAATAATGACGTTGTTTCAATATTGCTTCATTTACAGACTGATATGATGTAAACTCGAATTCAGAATCTAATACCCGTTTTTCGATGAATCCATATTTCCAATGACTTTCATTAGAGCAAAACAACAAAAATCGATCTATGGTACGGAGATGTGAGAAAAAATATATTTCGGTTTTCTATTTCATTTAAAACAGTGTTACTTGGGAGAGTTCCTTCAATTTGATACAACTTTGACGTTGTATCAAATTGAACACACTATGCACCATATCATAAGAACTTTATTTCAAAACTCGACGCGCGTTTCGCCAACCTAGCTATTTATGAATTTAAACTTAATCTATGCCTGCTGCTAGAAGCTTTCGCCGAACCATCGTCCTGATTTATTGAATGCTCTCTTAGTGGGCGTGTCTGACCTAAAAGATTATAGAGTACACTGAACGGAATCGGACCTCTGTCTTTGTTTGGTGGATGTTCGCATTTCATGATAAGGATACTTTCCTAAACTTTCAGTATATTTGCGTTATAACACTTTTTATGAATTTTACATTCCCTGAAACTATTTTATGGACTTGATCGAAAGCATGTTGGGCAACGCTAGATTTTTGTGCATTCAGTACTGTTTGTCATATTCTTTCAATCTGGTTTTAATTGATCTTCCAGTTTGTCTAACATACTTCAGTTTGTAATTTTTGTAGAGGTGAGCTCATAGCTGATATAATTGAGATAAAATTATTGAATGCTACTTTTCTTCAACCTCAAGAAAAAATAATGAAATTCGTTTATTTCACTTTCGTTTCGCGATTTACAGAAGGATTAGAAAAAAATTTAAAAATATCAACATCAAATTGGCCTAAAATTCAGGTTTAAGTTCACTCGGAAACTCAAATGGTTTTTTTTTAACTCAAATCAAGGAATGACTGTGAGGTGGTTGACGCCACTTCGAATGTAGCAGGAAACGATTGAAATAACTGCTTCGAGAATTGGTTCGAACGAATACGCGGAGAATACTTCGGAAAACTATAAAGCCTTTAAAAGCTCTTCTAGTTCTCTATGAAAAACTCTAGAGACATCCCTTGTGAAAGTGCCATATAGGAAAGTTGTAAATATTGTGAACGAAAGTGTGTTGCATAAACTAAACGATCAATTAAAACTAGTTTATTAATCATGAGGCTCATTTAAAACACGGATGTGAGGAAAAATCTATCGTTACCCAACATGCTTTTGATCTAGACTATAGAATATATTTTGAGAATGTAAAACTCATTTAGAATGTTAAAAATTCGAATAAACTGAACACTTTTGAAAGTATTCTTGTAATGAAATGTAAACATCCATTAAACAACAACAAAAGTCTGGTTCCGTTCAGTGTATTCTACAGTTTGTTGGATTTAACACGCCGACTTAGCGCGTTCGACTATTCAGGACGATGGTTCGTCAAAAGCGATTATGAGCAGGCATAGATTAAGTATAAATGATAGAGCCATGTAGAATTAGATTCAGTTTATTATCATCTCGACATGATACCAACAGAATTGTTGAAACGCTTCGAGTTTTGAAGTGAATTGACGTACAGTGCAAAAAATTACTCACTTTGAAAGTTTCTTGTGAATCTGGCTCATAATTTCTGTAATCGTCCAATCCAAATACTTCTTTCACTTTCAAATGGCAGGTTCGTACTATTTGTTTTAATTTGTGCTGATGTCTTAACACCCACCTGCAGGAACCCTGAAAATATACAAAATCGTAAATAAATTTTATCGTTTTGATTAAATAATACATTATAATTTTAAAATCAATTGTTCACAAAGACATTTCTCGTCGAGTTGATTCATGTTTCAGCAATGAACACATTAATCAACAATTTCATTGAGATGGAGAATTTAGACCTGAACGATAAGAGGCAGAGGAAAACAACAAGAAATATGTATCAGGAATTAGTGTCTGATTCTGTTAACAGCATATCAGAAAAAAGCTACGGTGAAATAGTGTCAGCTGCATTTTTTGATATATTTATATTAGAAAGGCAAGAATGCAGTTTTCGTAATACGTGATACTTCTCACAAAAGTGGCTGTCAACAATTGTAAATGCGATGGGTGAATGAAAAAATATTTTTCCAACATTAACTCATTAGTGCATACAGTCCTTTTAAAAGAATCACAATATAAATGCATGTCGTGAATATTCAGAGAGTGGTGGGGAGCCGGCAACACGTGTATATTCTCATTAGACCTTTCTCAGAAGCATTTATGTCTTTGGCACGACATAAAATACGATAGTGTTGAATTCATTGACGACCATGGATCGCAGTTTATATTCTACCAAAACTGGCGAGTAAGTAATATTCAATAACTATTTAACAAAAATATTTTTAGAACTCTATTGAAAAATTCAGACGCATTATGGTCTCTTGTTCACAACTGCAGTGTTATTTTCACATTTCTTTCTAATGCAAATTTTTCTCGGTGATCCTCTTAAAAGGACTATATCACAGGAGTCATTTATGTTCACATTTCAGATTATCTCTACATCAACTTTTCGACATCGTAGAGGGCGGGCGATGATTTTTATGAAAGTAATACGAAAATATATATTGAACCTCCCAATCAAAATACAGCAGAATCTGAAGAAGACAGCGATGTTTCTGACCAAGAAGCTGGCGATATAAACCACCTACCCAGAGGTATTCTGGGTCAAGGATGCGAAATTTCTTTCGAGAATAGTGAAGATGCGGAAACTCATGAACGGCTTTCTGCTAGAACAAGTGGATTTCAACCTCAAGCCACCACACTTTCCGATTTATCGGAGAGTGATGATGTAGAAAATATACCACTTTCTGTTATGCAAGAGCTTTCCAGGAAGAAGAAAGGTAAGACTGTTAAAAAAAAATTCATAAGTGGACGGGAAATCCAAATATTGTACGAACACCACTTGTGATCCTGTGCCCCATCTCGCGATGCACAGTCGACCGAATCTCCAGCCGATTTCTTCAAACTTTTTTTCACGGAGGCGATCATGGAAAATATCGTTCACTAGACGTATTTGTATGGGCCACAAAAAAACATTGCTTTAAATTTTTCTATGGATGAACTGTATGTAATCTTTGGAGCTTTATTGCTTAGTGAATATGCCAAGTTCTCTAATAAACGCATGTATTTGAGTGCCACTAATGATACCACTTCAATACTTCGGGACTCAATGAGACACAATCGTGTTGAGCTTCTTTTACGTCATCCTCACTTCAATGATAACAACGACAGACAAACTTCACAAGTTAAGACTACTTATTTTCGAGAGCACGGCGGTATAGATGAGCATCTATCGATTGACGAGAGCATGATACCATACTATGGAAAGCATATGCGAAGCAATATATCACGAAAGCCAATCAGGTTTGGTATTAAAAATTGGGCCCTTGTCAAAGTGGAGGGTATATGTTAGCATTTGAAATATACACTCATAAATCTGATAATGAAAAACAAATTGGATTGGGTGGCGATGTTGTTTTATCTCTAATTCGATTAGCAGGACTGAAGAGAATAAGGGTTATAAACTTTATTTCGATAACTACTTCACTGGTATTGATCTAATGTCCCATTCAGCGGACCGCAATATTTTTGCTAATGGTACTATACGCCAAAATCGTTTGGAAGGATGTCCTTTTCCAGAGAAGAATGTATGGAATAGAGAGAAAAGAGTATCTTTTCAGTTTTTATCGAACGAGAAAGAAAGACAACAAGGTGGTCACGATGGCCACCGACTTCGAACATAAATCTATGATGACCGTGTGACGTTGGTGCCAAAAAAGCCAAATCCAAACAGAATGATCCCCAAATTACAATAAATACATGGGAGGGGTTGATAAGATAGATGGATTTGTAGCTGCGTACCGATCGAGGATGCTGCAAAGAAAATGGTACTGGCCCATTTTTCAGTATGTGTTCTATGTGACTGTGATTTTGATGAAGAAACTGAGACCTGACGATCCAAACTGTGCAAATCTTCTAATATTCAGACGTCGCATAGCCGTGAGCTTTCTGGAAAATATGGAACCAGATCAGTCAAAATCTGCTGATAGTTTGTCAACAATAACGATGTTAGATTCGATAATTTGGGACATTTGGTCAAATACTCTAAAGGTGACAGGAAATTTAAATGTGCCATAAAAATTCGAACTTCATATGTGATAAGTGCTATATTGGCCTACACCCCAAAAACTGTTTTTTCGATTTTCATAAGAAATAATGCCAAGAAATATGATGCTAATGTTATCGTATTTAGTTTATTCAAATGTGTTACTATTCAATATTTCATTCGTAGAAAGAAATGAATGAATTTATGAACCAAATATGCTCTTATGCATATATTTTTTACTAAACTGATAGAGAAAATTTAAAATAGCGACAGAACTACGTTCCAACAGTAAAATTATATCCATTTCAAGAAAGAATAATAATCAAATCAAAAATTTTTCTCCACATGCACTGATGGGAATCCCAGAATTCTACCACTCACATATATGCTATCCCTGTCAAATTAGAATTCTACCACTCACATATATGCTATCCCTGTCAAATTAGCTTAAAAAAGGGTAAGGTTACATTAATTAGCACAAAGCTGAAAATTGCCATTAGTGTTGGAAACACTGTAACAATTTATTTATCGAAAATCTCCTTCGATCCGAAGTGTGCAAAATATTTATTGTAGGTCAAAACTGTTAAATGCATTTTTCATCTAAATGGCAAGTGTTATCATAAAACCAATTGAAATAAAAATTATTCGTTAAGCTATTATCTATAAAATCTATCTTCACACATTTTCCCCTAAGAATCACCATTTCGGAGATAAACCGATACAAAAGGTTGAAAGTGTTGCGTTCTTCATAATATGTAAGTCAATGAACGTTCTATACATTACAGAACGGTAATACAAGTAAAAATGAGTATTATTAATATGCAATTGGAAAATATTACGAATAAGAATTGACTCCGTAGCCGCTGTCACTTTTCGATGATGCTGGAAAGCGTAAAACACAAAAGTCAGCCATGTACGATTATTTTCATTAATAGTAAACATAGATATTGACAACATAAATGCTACGACGTACATCATCGACGGAGGATATCTATTACACCGTGTTGTGTCAGATCGAGAAGGAATATTCAACAATATTTTAGATAAATACGTGCGGTATGTACATATACGTTTTGATCATAAAGTAACTGTTGTACTTGATGGCCATACTGGTTGTACGAAAAATATTAAAGCCGCAAAGCAACATCGAAGAGCTACAATAACATCTGCATCTTCTGATGTCATTTTTTATGAATTTATAACAGTTCCCACAAGCCAATAGATGCCAAATTTAGCCGGCTCGGTGGCGTATGGGATATGATGCTCGTCTCCTACGCAGAGTTACCTGGGTTCAATCCCCACAAAGTCGGTGCGATTTTTCGGATTCTGGGAATCGCTTGAGTGTCCATCTTTCTGAGGAGATATAAAGCTGTCGGTCCTGTTTAACAGAGATATGTTGGACATTAAAGATCCCTTTCCTCGACACGAGAGGGGTTCGTCAAAATTCCTGGGTTAGTGAGGTGACAGAATTCCCCGGCGTGTCATTAGCCGAAAGGCAGAAATAGAACACGTTAAAGTAGAAACACACAAGATGCCAAATTCTTGCAAATACACATAACAAGCCTCAACTTATGTCAATATTGAAAGAAATAGTTACCATTATCAGCTTGTTTTACAGCTGATAATGGCGCCCATGTCCTCATAGTGAAAACAGCGATAGAACAATTCAACTTAACCAATCCTACTTTTGTTGTAGGCGAAGATGTGGATCTATTGGTATTAGTTACCTACTATTCCAACACCAACCGAAAAAGTTATTTATTTTTTAAAACCTGGAAAGGCTCCGCAGAAATCGAATATACATTTCTATCATTCTATTTTATTATGAAAATGAAAATTATTATTATATAGGGTGCGCCAGAGAAAACCCGCCAATTTTTTTCCGTTATAACTTTCGCAAATTTAGAGCTAGATCATTCGTTCTTATTTCAGTGAAAAGCCAAAGGACTAGGTTTTACAGAAATTGTATCGAATTTCACTTCCGGTAATCCAATACGACTGACTCATCCGAAAATGAGCAATATTTCAAGATCGCTGGAACGTTGTTTTTTTTCACTAAATTATTCGAACGGGATATTCAGTCGATAATTCAGTCTTTTTTGAACAATTTGACGTATTGATTTTAAAAATATTTCAAGAATTGGTGAAAAAGTAGCGTGAAGAATTTTGTTCGTTCTGACTTTCAACTGAAATCGAAATATTTTCTTCACCTCATGGCATTGGCACTGCTGAAGTTGTTGCGTTTTTCATGGACGTTCTAGGAAGAACCAACCTAAAATTTGATTTCGGTTCGAATTCAAAATGGCCGACTTCCTCAAGTATTAACCATTTTCCCCGCGCATTAAAAAAGTTTCCGAGATCGTGATGAATCAACTGCGCAATTCAATCACTAGATTGAACCTTTCCGATTATTTTGAGGGGTCGAACTCGAATATTGATTGAGAATTGTGCCAATTGTCGTCAATAAAGTTTCTCTTTCCCACCATTATATGCACTTCGCGTTGTGAAACCTCTGAACATAGACTGCATGCATTAACTCTATGATAAACAAGAAATAATGAAATGTCATCGAGTTTTAGACGACATCTGGTTTGAACTCGAGTTTTATCTTGCTGTTGCTTGTTTTTGACGTTTAAAATTCTTTACAATGGTTTTAACAAATGGGGATAAGCGTTTCGTTGAAAGTTTATTTGTGCGTGGCTATACTGCTAGACAAATATTACTTATCTTCTTCCTAATGACCCTGTTGTCCGAAATTTTTCCTCGAGATCATAGATTTGCACTTCTTTTGTAATGAAGGGCTGTAAATTGGGGTAATATTTGCATAGCAGTATAGCCACGCACAAATGAACCTTCAATGAAACGCTTATACCCATTTGTTAGAACCATTGTTAACAATTTCAAACGTCAAAAACAAGCAACACCAAGACCGATTATCATCAAACGAAGACAGCAGCAAAATACAAGCGAAAACATTATGAAAAATAAATGTGATTTCTAGTCATTTACATAATGTATTGTATTATATACCTGAGAAAAGGTTAACGACCTCAGAAACAAAAAATAATAAATAAAAAATATACACTGTCAACCCCAACTTAAACACAATAAACTCTGACAGTTGGGAATTGGAGATTTCCCAGTTTTTGAAAAATTAAATGAAGCGATCTATTGTATAAACGCACAAATTATCTTAGGATGTATCTTAGAAGTAATTTATCTATTTTCACAACTAGATGTATTCACTTATATTATTTATAAAGTTTCATCATTTGAATACAGTTGGACCAAACGGGTTAATACTTTGAAATTTCAACTCTCCAAAGAGATAAAGTACTAATACGAATGCACGAAAAGTCATCAAAGTCGCAATAAAATTGCACACACACATGATTTTCTGGGTAAAAAGGCAATAAAACTTAATGAATTTATGATTTCACATCCGAAAAAAACTTTTTTTCGTAATATAGCTAGAATTAGAACAGATAGAAAAAAACAATAATCTCTTTCGCTTATAAAATTAACCCAGAAATATGGCAGAATGCTTATTTACCAGTGTTCTTTGAAGAATCATAGAGATGCGACCATCTGAGTGTATTGAGTTCAGTATCAATGTCTATTTATGTTGACCTGTGTCTATTGCTACATTTATCTTTTGAAAATATTTACATGATATTAATTGTTCTAATAGTCAATCATTTGCTAATTACTAAGATCGAATGATGCAAATTTTCTGTAATAATTCTCCCACTTTAAGTTATAATTTTTTATCTGATTAGCAACTATGCAGAGATATGGATGACCTCTTAATGTTAAGTATTTGCAATTTGTATACTGTGTATTGCTTATTGCAATCTCTTCAACTCTTCAC
The DNA here is from genome assembly GCA_013387265.2 of Cryptolaemus montrouzieri. Lineage (NCBI taxonomy): Eukaryota > Metazoa > Arthropoda > Insecta > Coleoptera > Coccinellidae > Cryptolaemus > Cryptolaemus montrouzieri. The sequence goes on along the minus strand of JABFTP020000103.1, from coordinate 9,466,661 downwards.
GTTCTGCTGGATGATAATTACATATATCATGATAAAAATTGGTAGATGGAAAATAAGTGAAAAATAATGTACAATATGTCTCAGCACTACATGTCATATTTTTCGCAAATTTTTCTTTAAATTAAACAAGTGCCACGAATAAATAATATATGGGCGATGTCAACCCAAATTGCTGGGTCCATAATGATTCTAAAACATCTATAGATCATATTCGGCATCACTTGAAAGGCTGAACCTGGCCATCGGGGCTTTCTCGGTCAAATAGAGAAGGAAGTTGAGGAAATATCGCAGGTTATATATTTTTTTTATTATCTCCTTAGTCCTTTTCATGACCTTGCTTGATATGTAAAATCTTATCTTAGATTTGTTTAGACATATAAGAAGTATGATTGTTGAAATATTTTTCTGCTGGTTTTCGTTTCCCATTGTTACAGATTTCTGTCCCAAACCCCCTTCCTATCACCCTTGTCTTCGTTTGGAAATCATGGAATGCAAGAGAGAATGAAGCGGCTAAGCAGAAAAATCTTCGGTACTCTTTATGTTCACACGACAATAACATAACATAAACAGACAAGCTATTGCTAGTGCAATAGCGACAGAGAAACAAATTTTTTCCTCAGGTTTTTCACTCGTTTATTGAATCATATGCAAGATAGATTGGTTCCCCTGTTACATTTACTGAGCTCACACTTGTGTTTTTCTGACACACTCCAAAATTATAGATGTAAGCATTTATTGTAAATACAATTATTCGAATTTTTTAAATCCTCTCTTTTCAAAAGAATGTATATATATATATATATATATATATATATATATATATATATATATATATATATATATATATATATATATATATATATATATATATATATATATATATATATATATATATATATATATATATATATATATATATATATATATATATATATATATATATATAAAAACATATATTTCTATGTAAGTTTCGCTTAGTATATTAGCTTCTTCAGAAGACGATTATATACTATGCCAGTATCTATACCGATCGAACGTTGTGAAACATAAGGAATCAATTCTGAAATAATTTTTGAATGAAGAAAAATCACCCATCTGAATATTCTGAAACTAAGAAACAGAAGAGTAACTTTTTCATGATATTCAATATAAATATTATGGTGTTAACTATGTTTCTAGTGATATTTCGAATCGTGCTTGGATAAAAACAAATGGTTGTTTTTTTATTTGTTCTTTCTCGACACTCCCCAACAGCTCCTAGGGATTACTCATAAAATTGATCGTCATTGATCACTGTGAATATTTATACCAGAAAATACGTTCTGTCGAAAAAGGACAGGTAATGGATTATTTAGAAAAATCTGCTTAAAACGATTGTCAAATTTTTTTTTTTTGCTAAATTAGCACAACTGTTTTCTATGCTGATGAGTTTGAACCCGATCTGTCGTTGAGTTCATTCACAGTGCTCGATTTTGTAAGTTCTTGCGACGATTGTTCGGGCATGAAACGCGTTACCGCTCAATTATATCCTAGATACCTGAATTTTCTTCCAAAATTGAATAGCGTGAAGGTCGCTGTAGATATGCTAGAACGAGCTTATTATGACCCCAAGTGGGTACAGCAAAAAGTGGGCTAAGATTTCGATGATTTACCAGAATGTGGCTCAATACGAAAAGTGGACAAAAAAGATGAAGAAAGAATATTGAATCTGTTTCGCGGAATGCTGCTTTAATACTGCAAGGATAAGCCAAATGAAGGGTAAAATGTTGAGATATATCCTACGAAACTATCCGAACCCATCTTCGTACTCATGACTTGAACACAATAAAGAAGCCTCAGTTGACTGAAAAACAAGTTACAAAGCGACTCGCTTGGGCGCATGAGAATACTGATAGAGATTTTGAAAATATCATTTTTACTGATGAATGTTCTATATGGGCATGTTGTGTCCTCACGCAAGCCTGGTCAACTTACACCAATAGACTTGTTCAGCAGACCATAAAACACTGAATAAAGGTGCATCTTTGGGGCTTTCTCAAAGCAGAGATTCGGCAATATGCACCACTTTTCCGACAACCTTATTGCCGATAAAATAATAAAAATCTACGAAAAGTCTTTACTGCCTCTGTTGAACGATGGTTCATCAGAAAAAATGAATATTGAATTCTGTAGGAGGACAACAATCCTAAACACCGCAGCAAGCTCTCTACTAAGTGGAAGACTCAATCTGGCATCGTTACATTGAAATGGCTGTCGCAGTCGCCCGATGCAAACCTTATTGAAAATGTGTGGGCATATATTAAACAGAAGCTTCATGGAAAACGCACACACACTATGAAGCAGTTGTCTTACAAAACTCGTTGGATCTGGAGAGCGTTGCCACTAGAATTGCCTTCAAATAAGTAGAAAGCAAGCCTCGGAGATGCCAGGCAATATCGATGCCGGTGACCGAATTGCATCATCGTTTGTAATGTGTATCAAATAAATTTGACGAGCACGCTCTTGCTTGACTGACTGTAATTTAAGTCGACAATCTTATGGTTTTCTCAGAAAACCGCAGCCAAAGATAAATATCGCACATCCGATGACGTTTCACATTACAGATGATCAATAATCGAATTTCGAACTTAATTTTCATTTGACTGTGAATTGGTGGACTCTACGGAGTACTCGGTTTTTCGCCCAGGCCGTTCTTCATCTGCTCGAAATAGTTTGCAGCCTCTTCTCATTCAAGATTTCGAAAGTGATGCTGAAGATCTCTTGGTTCGTGTTGTTGTCAATAATGAGATTGTTTTACTGGGCTGTGTTTACTTGTCTCCCAGTGACAACATACCTGGTTCCCAAATTGAGATCAATTAAAAAAGCATCGAAAACCGTATAGTTCTTCTGGTGGGAGACTTCAATTTTTCATCAGTGTCGTGGGTGTACAATGAGGTGGGTTCATGTTCAGAAGCTTTCAATGTTGAACCAAGGTTTGTAAGTTTGTTAGATTCATTTTCTTTCCTAGAATTGTTCCAATTCAATAACATAACTAATGAGAATGACACCATTGTAGATTTAATATTGAGTAGTACCTATAAAGTTGAAAATCTGGAGCGATGTGATAGTCCTTTAGTCAATGCAGACAATCGTCATTCACCTCTGTAATTTGTATTTGAAACTAACCATCAAAGCAGTCTTCTCACAGACACTAAATATTTTCTAAACTTCAAAAATCCGACTAAAATAAAATAAACCAAAATATCAATAAAATTTGTTAGCAGAGCTACTGAATAACAATAATGTAAATTGAGATCTACAGGTTTTTTATGAACACTTATCAGAAATTATAGATGAACATGTTCCTAAAACTAGAATAAGAAAAATTTCCTCTCTATTACTCGTATGAAACAATTAGGCTGATAAAACGTAAGAATAAACTCCATACGAGGTGGAAAATTTATGGCTGCCTGAGTGATTTTCTCGAATTCAGGCAACTTCGAACAAGATCGAAAGTACTGCTTTGGTTCAGGCTGAGGTTTCGGTGAGTCCAGGGAAGTTTTTCAGTTTTATTTCAACTAAGGATAGAAATAAAAATTTTCCAAGCTCAATAACTTTCAACGAAAAAAATTGGAAGATCTGGTGGCGAAATATGTGAATTGTTCGCGGAATATTTCAAAAGTGAAACAGTGAACCCTATTTCTGATGACGTAAATGTTAACTGCCCGCATGTTTTAACTAGAATTCAGAACTCAAAAATCTATGTTACCAAAAAGGGTGCAGGATCCGATCGCATTCCAACCAGTTTTATACAAGCATGTGGATCATCACTGAAGACTCCCCTTACTCTCATTTATAATAAATCACTTCACTTGGTTGTATGTCCAGAAGAATGGAAGGTCGCTATCGTTATGCCCATTTATGAAAACGGAAATAAAAACTTGGTCGATATCTACAGATCCATCAGCAAACTCTGTATCTTTGGGAGGGTCCTCGAGTCCCTCGTTTTCCTCATTTATTCAATCTCGTGTGAGCGTAAATTATACCTGAACAACATGGTTTTTTTAGATCAGTTGAAAAAATTTTTATGAATTTTGTGGAATTTTTGCATAAGTCTCTCGATAATCGCATTCAAGTTGATAATCTATACTGATTTTAGCAAGGCATTCCATAAGTTCAGTATAAATCATCAGATTTTTGGCTCTTGCTGAAGCAGGTGTTGTTGATCCCTTACTTCAGTGGTTCAGTTCATATTTGTCGAATAGATCGCAGTACTTTGCTGTTGAGGGTTTCAAATCTGAATCTTTTTTAACAAACTCATATGTTCCCCAGGGATTCCACCTGGGTCCTTTTTGATTAACATAAACAAAATAACCAACTGTTTCGTAAACTGTTCCTTCTCTTTGCAGATGATCTCAAAATTTTCTGTCGAGTTGGGGACACGAAGGACTGCTTGATTAGCCAGCAAGAGCTAGAACATCTAAATAAACCTTGTAATGAAAATAGTTTATTCCTCAATCTGTCAAAGTGCCACTTTATATCTTCCATCCGCAACAAAACTTCAATAAATTACAATGGTCTACAATGGTTTTGTTGCCCTAGATATGAAAATGATTTTGGGTCTATTTATACACACAATTCGTGAAATTATCAATGATTTTGTAGGATTTGCTCTGATTTCTTTTTAAATCTTCATTTTCATTTTACATAACAAATATCGTAAAACAAGAAACAAAATAACAGATATATTTATAATGTCAGTTATGTTTTGAGAAATTCGGATACATCGAAGTAAATAAAGAGGAAAATGTGGAAAATATATTTCATATTTTCATAAAACGCCTTTTATGAGCTTTTCTTCTATAATTTTTCAGGGGACAATCTCTTTTCAAAGACCAGCAGTAATCTGCCATCATGTGACAATCCCATCGACCTTGATACCTTTCTTCCATCACTTTTAGATCTTGATGAAACCGCTCTCCCTGTTCCTCACTATAATTTCCTAAATTATCCGGAAATTTATCTAGATGATTGCGGAGATAGTGTAACTTAATACTCATATTTACTCCTAAAGTCTGAAAGTTTGTCTGCATATTTTGCACAATTTCTTCATAATTTGCTGCTTTATGGTTACCTAGGAAATTTTCGACAACCAACACAAAACTTTTCCAAGCTTTACTTTCCGGAACAGACATAACTTTGATAAAATCTGAGTCTTTCATCAATTGCCGTATTTGAGGACCATCAAATATTCCACCTTTCAATTTTTCCATACTAAGCTTCGGAAATTTTCTGCAAATGTAATTGAAACAATTTCCGTCTTTGTTCAACGCTTTTACAAATTGCTTAATCATACCTAACTTAATATGTAATGGTGGAAGTATGATTTTGTCTCTGCTCACCAGCGGCTCCCTTATTACGTTGGCTTTACCGACAGTTAAAGAATTTCTTACAGGCCAAACATCTTGTTCTCAATGAAGTTGCTTTGCTCTACTATCCCACATACAAATAAAGCAAGGGTATTTTGTATATCCACTTTGTTGGCCAAGTAAAAAATTAGAAATTTTTAAATCCACACAGATCGGCCATTGATGCTCAGAGTATTTAATTTTCTCTAAAACTAATTTTACATTTTCATATTCTTCTTTGAGTTTCGTTGAATGGGCAATTGGAATTGATGCAAATTTATTTTCATTGTGCAATAAGACGCATTTTAAACTTCTTTTGCAACTATCAATAAAAAGGCGCCATTCAGTAGATTTGTACTCTTTTAAACCCATGTCTATAAGCAGCTTCGCGATATCATTACAATACACTAATCCTTCATTTTCACTAAAAAATTGTAGTAACTCTTTTTCTCGCGTTCTGTATGTTGTAATTGTTACTGTTGGTGCCAATAAATTTTTTTTTCAATCTTGAGGCTAACAGTTCTGATCCTTGTTTTGATAAATTGAGATCACGTATTAAATCACTGAGTTCATTTTGAGAAAATAACTTTGTCGTAGATGTTTCACCTTCCCATTCACTTCCACTAAAAGATGGTCCCGATTTCTGTGAATTTGGTAACATCATAGTTTCTGAGGGCATGCGAATTACTTTTGAAATGTATATGGGCCGAGGGAGATCTTCACTGTGTAGAACCGGACATTTCGTAGACTGTAAGTCTGGGTATCTCCACGTTTGATTTCGATTAAAACCTTTAACATCTACTACGCAAAAGTAACAATCATCTAAATGATTCGTAGGCTCCATCCAGATCATAGGAATACCAAAGTCTAATCCAGAACGTTCACCTTTTTTCCACAACCGTAAAGACTCAACACAGGACTTACAAACTTTATTAGGAACCCATGGTTTACCTAATTTGTCCATTTTGAAACCAAAATATTCAACATAAGTCTCCTTGACAAAGTCTGTGATATTTCTTTTTTGTTTTTTTGGTATATAAACACCGCAAATATAACAAAATAAATCACTACAATATTTATACTTTCTTCGTGACGAACTCATATTTTAGACTAGAAGACAAATATATAAGAATGAACATTCAGTAATTGAAACAAAATATTAATCCATGACACTTTATCCAGTGTTACGTGTATATGTACTTCAATATTGTCAAATAACTGAGATCTCAGCTGTTCTGTGGAGCAAGGGGTCTGAGAGTGGGGATCAGGTGATGTTTGTATGCGCGAAAAAGTTGCGCAGAAGCCTAATCATGACTGGAAAATTAAATTTCATTCCTAACAAGCTTATAATTGTTCAAAATATAAGAAATGCAAAAATCATGAAAATACGAGCACATTGAGAACTTTCATGAATATATTCGTAATCTGGGCACTTGAAAACATAAAAATTTGCGATGATATCCAGGGCAACAATAAAAAAAATTTTTTTTGTAGAGCTGTGTTACCCATACTGCATTGAAGACACTTAGCTGTCTAGAATAAATGTTAATAGAGATCTTGGCAATATTCGATGAAAAGTAAACTTTAAATCGCCTCATCGAATAAATAGTAAATCAAAGTAGTAAAATGCTTCGATTCATTACTTGACAATGTAAATACTTCAACGATCGAAAAGCTCTCTTTATAATGCTTACATCTATTCAAATCAAAAGAGATTTGAAAGGTTTTTAAGTTTCAGGAGTACCTCAAGGTCGACTCTCGGGGTCCCCGAAAATTATCTCAAACGTCTCAAAGACTTCGGGTTGTTGGGCAGAAAAATTAACGACATTTCTTCGTTTTCAAACATTTGAATGATTTCCTAGACTCGCCGGAAATTCTCTAGTGTATTTCTTTTTCCGTTCTACTTAGGCAGGACCTATTTTACTTGTGTTGTAGAAACACTAATAGTGCCCCAAACTCTTGAGGAGAAATCCACATCTGTGCAATTATTTTAATCAAGAAATTGATTTTTTCGGTCGTAAAAAACAATTTCTGAAATCTAAATTGAAGCTTTTATTAGATAATAGTCTATAATGTATTTGTATTGAGTATTGCCTTCCTTTCTTTCATTTTCCTTACCTTTTCACTTGATTTTTATTGTAACTTTCGATTGTTATTCAACTTGAATTCAGTACTCATTATATAAATTTTTGTTGTAACTTCAATACTAAATTAAGAATTTGTGAATACAGTTTTTGGGTGTTAGTTCACCTGTGTGTATTCCTGATTGGTGAATAAATAAATGAATGAATAAATAAATTTAATGGACTCCCAAATCGTGATAAAGAGGTCTCAACACTGACGCTAGTTTGTTATCCTATTATACAACACTACCTCTTAAGCAGAGCTGCAGATTCAGGTTTGTTAATAGTAAAAAAATACCTTTAATTGTTTCGAGATTATACACTCCCCACAAAAATTGTCGCATTACGACAATACTATATAAACTTTTAGGTTAGTCATTCGAGAATCGCTTGGTAACTTTCAGAAGTGTGAAATAAGAAGATATCATTCAAAAGAGATGAGTTTTTGATGGAAAATAGCACGGAGTTCCAAATTTCAGGAATCAGATTTTCTAGTTGTTGCAGTGTTCTACAAGGCATCCTACGTTGCTGAATTTGCCACCCCATGTTGTCCCAAACATTTTCTATGGGATTTAAGTTGGGACTTCAGGCTAGCTATCTTAAAATATCAATTTCGGCATTTTGCAGAAATTCTGTAACCACTCTAGCTGCATGAGGCCGAGCATTATCATGCATATAAATTAAGTCTTCGCCAATCAATGGGCCAAAGGGTACAACATGGGGTTCAAGGATATATGCAATGTATCTGCCGCTGTGATTCTTCCATTATTCACTAGGACTAACTCAGTTCGACCAAGGAAAGAAATGCCTGCCCACACCAACACTGAGCCCCCTTCGAAGTTTTCGGTTTGCCGGATATTACATTGCTGATACCGTTCCCCAGGTTGTCTGTATACAGGAATGCGTTTATCATTTGATACTAGACAGAACCTGGACTCGTCAGAAAAGAGAACATTCGACCATTCAGGAATACCCCAATTTGCATGTTCCCTTGCAAACTGAAGTCTTGCAACACGATGCTCTCTGGTGAAACGCGGGCCGGTAGAAGCCACCCTTGATATCGTCTTCTCTGAGCCTGTTCCTAATAATTTGCCATGAGATATGCACATTTCTGGAAAGTGCAAGTTCATTTTGTAGCATTCTAGCCGTACAGTGCTGAACTCTTACTGCAGTTAAACAAAGCCAACGATCATCAACTGGTGTTGTTATCTGATTTCTTCCCTGTCCGGTCCTTCTTCCAATTCCCCTGTTCGTTGGTACCGATTAATTGCTTCATTCAGAAGCCATTAAAATAAATTCAAAGATTCGAAAATCAACAAGAAACACAGAAAACTTGCATTAATGTAGCGTGAAAACTGAAGAGAAATTGAATGAATACTGATAGTCAAATAAACTCATCCTTGTTTCAGATGAGTTTGAGATTATATAAAAACAAATGTTACTACATAGATGAGGTTTTTCCCCCTCATATGTCCAAAAACATATGTTGACAAAGAAACTGAGATCGAGCTGCTTAACTGATTGAGGAATTCAGAATACCAGGTGATGCGACAATTTTTGTGGTGTGTGTATATGAAGTTAATTTGATTAACTAACTATTTAGGTATACCATATTCTCCAAGTGGTCTTGACCTCCTTTTCATATGTGAAAGTTATCAAAAAAATATGCTAATATGGAGATAATTTAACAATCATTTTTTTATGACATATAGGAATTAAAAGATGATTCAGAAATTTTATGGGAGCATTTTTTTGCTTGAAAATATTTTTATATATATTACTCGGTCATTTCCTCCACTGTATGCATCGAACTGCGCATAAAAAATTAACAGTGTCAAATTTCATTCACCTTTGTGATTATTCAATAAGTCTATAGATCCGTTTATGAGTCAGCGAAAGGAACAATAGAAGTTCAAATGGAATCGAACCAATTCATGATTGCATCCCGTGCCACCAGATTTCCATCGATAAAATAGGATAATTTTACTATATAATTAGTGTAATCAATACGTTTGAGGACTACACGAAAACCTTGACGCTAAACAAAAGACGGTCGTATAAAATAAAAATTTGAATAAAAAACATTTTATACTTGAAAAAAGCTAAATTGAAGGATATCGAAAAGTTCTTGGGATGATTTTATTTTTCGAGAAAAAATTGTGACGGATAAATAAACTATTCCGTTTTTTTGAAGAATTGTATCATCTTGTCAACAATGAATTGATTTTATTGAATTTCAGTGTCCGAAAATGACTGAAAAAATAAAATCTTCCCCAATTACGTTTCTCTTCAATAAATTTTTTTAAATGTTTATTTCAACAGCGACTGTTTAATCGTATCGATATCTAAAATGAAATAATTTTTTCTAAGACCTGGAGACGAGTCAAATTTTTATTCTTTCAAAAGTTCCAGGGTGTGCTAATTACATTGAAATGCATCAGCTTTTTTATGGAGGTTAAAATTGGATACTGCATCGATCTATTTGGTAGTATGATTTAAATAAAAATGGAATTCAATACTACCAACAAATGAATTAATTTAAAAGACTACTTTTACCTCAGTTTCAAACTCACATTCATCATCGGACAGTATGAAAACGAAATGACATCGAATATATACAGGGTGACCCACGAGTCACTGGGAGTAGCATTATGCCAAAAGAAAATGACGAATTTTAAATTTTTTTTGTGATATGATGCACTTCCCTCATGGTCACAATTTAAATTAATTTCGTATATACAGGTTTTTCCGTTTATGAGAAACAAATCAAAGTTATGTTTTTTAAATAGACCACCCTTTATATTTTGATGATGTGATGTGACTTTGTTCAATATTTCCTATACCCAAGTTCAATGGTTTTCGAAATATTTGAGATTTTTTGAAATTCGATAACTTTTTTGAAAAATTTATTATCTTTTCTCGTTGTGACTTTCCGATTGTAATTTTGGAAAAATTATGTTTCTTATACTCCATTTCTGAGTAATCATTGTTGGGAAACTCTGAAATTGATACAGAGTGTATAATACAAAATTTCCGATTCTGTCCTTCAAGCCTTATTTTTTCAATTATTTCAAATGACACATCCTGTGTTTTATACTCTGTAATGGTCGGTTATTCTTATACCTATCGAACGATACCCATGTTTTCTATGCCTTTCTCTCGCGGTTTCTGAGATTTCTCAAATTTTCCGATATTTTGTGTCCCAACATTCATCTCGAAATGTTTTTTCTCGTTTTTGAAGAGGGATGCAGGTCACTTGACAAAAAAAAACAGGAGTTTGTACGATATGCTACTCAAAACACCAGTTTCGAGTAAATGAGTCGAAAATGATCAAAAAATCTCTGCATGGACCGATGTGAAGTTTAAAAAAAATTCTGTGTCGAGAAGTTGAAAATTGTTCGTTTCAAGCCTTTTTATTATTTTCATCCTTGTAAACTCATCGCCTTTTCCGGTGATAGGTATTCATAACATTTTTCTTCAAATTCAAATTTATGCATAGACCAAAATGGAGGCCATTTTGAACATATTTTGTAACATTTCTATTGCTTCAATTATTCATGCATCTCTCCATTATCGAACATTTTCATTCATTCAAAGCATATTCATTTCCATTAAAATAATATATGTTTTTCGAAAGATAGTTATATGAGCATAAAACAAATAAATTTGAAAAAAAGTTTTACAATACCCAGAAATGGTAAAGCGTTTACAAGGAGGAAAATAAGAAATCGGCTCGAATTAAACAGTTTTCAACTTCTCCGAACACTGCATTTCTTTTAAAACTGAATTCCATAAAATACTCATTTTTATCGCCTATACAGTGGTGAAAACATTTTTGTTGACCCTGCCTTATTAGTGCGGAACACTGCTATCTCTGTTGACAATCTTCGCACAAATAATACTTAATATATTAGGCTCTGTCCTTCAGAATAAAGATTTGTATCAAATTTGTACAGATTCCACCATTCCAAAATAAGTTATTTCAATATTTCTTCACCAATATGCAAAAGCGCATTTTCAGGATTCAACACCGTATCAACAGTGGTTTCTAAAAATTTATTTTCAGTTACCAAAACATTTGAAGTTCAGATAATCTTAGAGAACCATTTGTTATTTTCTTCGATAGAACTATCCTAATATTTTATGATGAAATAATGAATTGCACGTGGTGGATCAAAAGCTCCACTGCTTCGACATAACATACCCAACCTACAATTCAGGCTGCTGATTTCGCAATCTTATCAAATATTGCATGGTTCACTAAGATCGGCGAAGATCAAAGAATCATGGTTTATCATTTCATGAAAAATATAACTGGAAAAACCACATTTGGTATAATCAAACGTCTTGAAGTATGTTTAAACATTGCAAATTTATATATTACTATTATTTAAGCTATGCCATATAAAATTCCCACCTTTCTGGACGTGAGTCCCGCCATTAGTCCTTTTATTTTATTCGTATCACTAAATATCTTCACCAGATCAATCTTGCTTCTTTAAAAAAATCACTGTCACAAATTCGCTTCAAATAATCAACGTTCTTCAGCAAGTCACTTTTTTTCACGCAATTCGATGGGTTCACTCGAACACTGTTGTGTTTCGTTCAATGAATTCATGAATAATAAGTTATCTAGTTTATGCCATGTTAATTTATGAACTGGAAATATTTTGAAAGATGAAAATAAACCCTACTGACGCAACTTTGTTTGTTTTTGAATCGGGATGTCCAATTAAATTTTTCCTTCGATATGCAATCAGTTTTCGAACCTCTATATTTGATAAAGAATTGATGCCTTAATGTTATTCTGATAAAGAGATCACGACCTCTCTACCAATATACATTTCTTAATTCCCTAGAAATGAGATACAGGGGCGATTATGATGCTTCAGGCGTCTGTTTCCAACATACCAGAACATTTGATAATGAGGTGATAAAGTACACAAGACCCTAATTTTTTTATATCGCTTTTATTTCCGAATTTATTCTTCTTCCTGATGATGTCAAAATCCAACATCTTTCTCATTTTTCGATGCTGTTCAAACAGTTAAATTTTTCTCTAAACACACCAATTAGTTTAGAGATATAAATTCGCATTTCATATTAACCCTTTAATGCATATAGTTGCATTATTAGAGCTTCTCGAAAAGCTAAACTTTTTCTATGCATTGCTAGAAATATTTACAACATACCGCATTTTATGTTGCGCACTATCAAGTGGCGCATGTAATACAATAATTTAGTTCTTTCACGATCGTGTGTGAGTAATAACCTCAAAGTGAAGATTCTTTTCGACCATACATTTTCTTAATAACCGGTATTCTTATATACTAGAGTCAATATTATAAGGTATGTAGACAGTGTTTTGAATATAGATTTAGTGGATTTTGTCTTTATGAGGGTAAACATATGTGTTATAAAAGTACATCATGCAGTTATCTCCATTTTTTCTTCTAATCCATGGAACATTATAAAATGTATTGAATATTTTTCCAGATTCAATAATACTAGGAGATAGTAATCGAATTTAATCATGACAAGAAAAAAGTTGAAATATGTTAGTGAGGACGAATTTTCAGAAACAGATAGTTTGAATGATCCAGCCTATATGCCACAACTTGAGGACGAAGATGAAAATAGGAAAACCCCGACTAAAACATAGAAGAGGAAAGTGTGGAGATTAATAATAAAAGAAGAAGAAATTGAAAAAGAAATAGGTAACAAATCTAACAAATCGAAAAAAGAGAACGTGAATATAATTTGAAAAAAATAAAAACTTAGTATTGAGTGATACTCAGAAGACATCTTGGCACAGAATTATTATCTGCTAGGGCTTTAGAACTCAATACAGCTCATGAGTGATTTTCATATTTTTTTATTATTTTTTTAGGAATGAACTCTTTATCAATTTAACGGAACAATACTGTTTATATGCACATCAGACTGATGTGAACAAACCACTCCATCTTACTGTATCTAAACTGAGGAAGTATTCCGGAATCATCATCTGATGTCTTGCGTTCAAACTCCAAATACGCGTTCTTATTGGAATAATGATGTTGGAGTTGAGATGATAAGAACATCTTTATCTTTGACTCGCTTAGAAAAAATTGGATAGTTTGTACACTTCAATACAACCAAACCCACTTACCTCGAAAAAATCCAGGACTTGATCGCATCCATAAATTTCGTCCTTTAGCATATGACTTGAATATGAAATTTTCCGCTATTCTAATAGAAGGAAAACTCTCAATTGAGCAATTATGCTCAACAAAATACGACATTTCATGAAACAATAGAGAGGATCCAAATTGTTTGTACTGGGTGGCGTTGGTGGTTATACTCAGGACAAGAAAATGATGATTCTCGTAGATCTACAGAAGAACCAGATATAGGTGCTTGTGCAAATATTGTTGTCAGGCTGGCCAGAATTATCCCGAAAAATATCAATCATCAATTTTTTTCTGATAATTAATTCATATCTCTAGATCTTTCAGAATATTTAGCGAAAAGTGGAATCTTGGCGCTAGGTACAGTTCGGCGAAACATAATTCCGAACTGCAAGCTACCTATTGGAAAAGAAACGGACAAAACTTAACGAGGAACAAGTTATGAGTTTGTAGCTACTTATTGAAACATAGATGTTAGTTCCGTGGCATGGAAGGATAATCGCGTTGTCAGTTTATTGCCAACTTGTTTGGGAAAACTCTCGATAACATCTGTGATAAGATTCGACCAACAGTCAAAATCAAACAAGGATATAAGTTGTCCATATATTATTCACGAATATAATAAGCATATGGGGTGTCGATTTGCTTGCTGCGAATAAAGCCAGGCACAAAATACTCACAAATAGTTAAAAGTGGTATAAGCGAATTTTTTACTACTGGATATGACGTTAGCCAATGCGTAGATTCTTTATAGAAGAATCAGCAAAGGAAAGCAGATGGATGATATGGAAAAAATTACATTTTTTGATTTTCTTTTTAGAAGTGGCGAAATGTCTTTGCTTAGTCTTTCAAGGTAATGCCATCGAAAGTGGAAGCCCATCTTCTAGTACAGTGGAAGAATGCTGCCTTTGAAAAAAACAAAAGGCCCAACACAACACAGGCCCTCTAGGAATGTACGACTTGATCAAATGGGGCACTGGATAATATGGGGTGATAGAAACAGATGCAAATTTCTCGAATTCACTGGATATTCCCAAACACTATGTGAAAAATGCGGCATAAATTTGTTTGCAGCAAAAAAAAAACAACTGTTTCAAAAATTTCCATACAAAAGTATGAAATGAACAAAAGATGCAACTAATGCATGAAGTTGTACATCTACAGCAGCTATGTTTTTGCTTTTCAAAACGTTCTGATGAGAAAAATAAATATTCCGTTATTTTTTTCCAATAAAGTATTCTAGAATACACGTTCTACATTTATTTCAAACCTTTTCGAAAAATCATACATATGAATGTTAGTGTTTTGGTTACCTCAGGATTGGTTTGCTGAATCCAAAATATATGATTAAAATTTTCATAATGAAAGTTTGAAGCATGAAATGAATAAGAACCCTGTAATTACCTTATAATTATCGAACATTGGGAGGATAGACTCCAGATACACCACCCTCTTGGGGAATATCTACAAAAGCGCCACATTGAGAGTGAGGCTCCACGAAGAGACGCAAGACTGAGCTCAGAGGGGAATAAGACAAGGGGATACAATATCTCCCAAACTCTTCACTCTTGTTCTAGAAAACATCTTCAAAAAACTCAAATGGGACGAAAAATGTATGAATGTGGATGGAAAACACCTGAATCATCTCCGGTTCGCCGATGATGTGGTCTTAATCAGTTCAAACGAGGAAGATTTAAGAACTATGTTTACTCAACTGAACTAGGCATCCAAGGAGGTAGGCCTTCATATAAACTTTAGCAAAACAAAACTCTTAAGCAACAGAGATGTTCCCATCTCTTTACGCAGGTAGGTGTTCGACTCCTGCGTTCTTCCCGTCATGGCCTATGGCCTAGAGACTGTGACACTAACTGAGAAGAGCGCAGAAATGCTGAGAGTTGACCAAAGAGATATGGAAAGGAGCATGCTGGGGTGACTTTGAGAGGCAGACTCCAGAACGTAGAGATAAGGAGAAGAACCTGTGTTACAGATATAATGGAAAGAACTAGTAAATTAAAATGGAGTTGGGCAGGGCACGTAGCCAAGAAAACAGAAGATGAATGGACAAATAGACTAGTGCACTGTAGACCTAGAACAAGCAAGAGGGGCATTGGAACACAACAAAAACGATAGGTAGATGACCTCAGACAATACGCAGGCTCCAACTGGTATCACCGCGCACAGGATAGGGAAGAATGGAAAAAGGTTGGGAGAGGCTTACATTCAGCAGTGGATGACTGGGAGCTGATATGATGATGATGATATCGAACATTCCTGTATTTTAACTGTGCCAATTTAGATTTATTTCCTTGAATTGTCAAATTTAATATTGAGGAATAACTATATAATATGAATAGATCATATTGGACTTGGCAGGTTTTTATTGAAGCGTTCAGGAATATGCTTGAGTCAGTATTGTGTATAATTTACGTTAATGGAAGGAGTATAGTGTATTGGAAGTCGTTTTCAATGGAAAACATCAGTTCTCCGCACTTTAGGCAATAATTTTTAATTTTTTTGACATGATCTGAAGAGAACAAATCCCAAAGCAGATAGTTCATCATGATTTTTTCCTATAACTATATGATACTCATGCCAAAACTTTCAGTGAAGTTGAGTATAAATAAATGAAAATTTCAGTTAAATGATATTATGTGAAGCTTATCATTAGCATTTTAGTAGACTTAAACATTTGATATTTATCATCTATATGCTGGAGTAACCTGGTGGATTCCTTACAACTAAGGTCTTATAATATAACTGATAAAGTCATTGTCTGTGTGATGTCTCATGTGAACTGTTAGGTAATACTTCTCAAAATATTTCATTTAGATCATAACGCTAACGGTATGGCGGACGAATCTCAACTACAAGTGCTGGAAAAGATCAGAAGACTTAAATAGTTTAAAGCTCATCTACAGCTACATGCTGACAGGTGGGTGCTTACACTGGGGCGTAAACAAACCAAACTTCTGCTAGAAAAACCTGGCAAGAAATTCACTAAAGATCGTCTATGACTGAACATAGAAAAACTAAGCACCGTTACAAGCCTATTAATAGGACATGGGAGGCTAAGAAAAAATGTACACACAAAATGAATTTATAGTGAAGAACCTATATGTAGACTATGCAATGAAGAGGAAGAAACATCCTATCTCATTATAAACGGATGCGAAGCTATAGCCTGGAAAAGGACCTTATAAATGGGGTTCTAAACCTTGCTAAAGTGGTTAACCTAGATATTCAAGAATGGGTGTCAACGGCATAGCACATTAAACCTTGAATGACTGTAGTGGTACCGAACTTTGAAGACCCAAGACAAGATTTGCCCATGGGGCAAATATTGAATAGAACCTGAAGGAATACAGTAGCGGTATGCATAACATTCAGTATTATTATAATTATTACGTAAAATATACTTTTTCCGAAAGCTTCAAATACTTATAATGTTTTCCTAGGTATCAAATGACGTAAAAGGATATTCGAGACACTGGTTATGACTGTTATTCTTGGGATTTCTATTAAGAAATTATCATAAACATGTTTTTTCTTTGAAGACGTTTCGAAAACTTATTTAGTATTTCATTTTCTAATTCCTTATTTCGATGACGCTGTGTGTGGTAATTATTACACATTATTTGTTTTCCTGCAATCTGATTCATAATAAGACTACTTCCCGTAGAATCGAATAAATGTCCAAACAAACTTCTATAATTGTCTCAAAATAGTCTACATTCAATCAAAACACTGCTTACGCTCTAGAAATATTTTGTTGATGCTTTCACGTTGAAGCTTTGATTCCTATATTTCTTGTTATAGTCAAGAAGAGATATGACATACCACTGTTTTGTAATATGTGCTACCAACGTCACTTTTTTATTCTCTATTTTTATGGCTTTTTTTCTTGCTGTCACAGTAAAATAGTGCTGTATATACTGAAATAACCTTTCACAGTAAAATTTTTCCTATTTGAAATACATAGGAAATTTAAGAAATCAGTTGATCTCAATTAGAAGATAATTAATCGCTCTTTGAAGATTATCACAGCTAATTAAACTCAAGTCATATATTTTCATGAATTATATTAGCTAAGTAACATTTCACGAAAGAAACTTAGTTTTGACATTTTCCAATGAATAAGGTATTGTTTCAAGAAAGTTCGATGGAATAATTTTAGTTCGGTTTTCTAGAAAAAAAAGTCAAAAAACATTAAAGCGATATAATTCATACCTTTGAAGGCATTTGAAGATTTATTTGCCAATATTTATATGGTGTAATACGCAATGAAGAATAAAGACAAATTTTTCAATGAAATAAACTAAAGTATTTAGATTTTCACTATATTAACAAAACTATGACTGGTTTCACCACACTGTGGCTTCATCAGATAGATACAAACTAATGAACAGAGTTATTCATTATATATTAGTCTTATTTCCTACTTAATATTACAATAGATACAAATACAAGAGGTATGTTAGAAAACCTATCGGAGTTGCTTACTTTATGAATTGAAAAGATTGAGTAAAGGAGAAGGATTTAGATCTAATTGACTATCAAGTAACCTACCTGAATTCTTTTCTCTGTTGATCTCTAAAATTTCCAATAGATTGAGTTTTTGTCTATTATTTTCATTGTGTAAAATTTTGGAATTATCATTAAAGTTCTGATTTTCTTCGAGTAAATGTTAAGAATAATGGGAATCTGATTTATGATAATCAAAACTACGTTTGTTCTAGAATAATCTAACTTTGAGATTTCTGAAAGTTCTACCAGTTTAAATTTTATTACAATACCCGCAAGACAGTTTATAAACACCGGATTCATTACTGTTATCAATTTTAAATTTGCAGTTTTTGACATTTCGGCCTAAAGTATTATCAGTTCGGAATGCTATATTGAAATTGTAATGCGAGAGGAATGATTTTAATTTTAGACTAGGATTACCAATAAAAGTTAAGCTGTTGTATTTTGTGTTAGAACTTTTTATACTTGGAAATAGTTCCTGGATTGCTTTTTGAAATTTTTTGCGTGAAATCATGTTCGCAATCATAGTTGGACTGTAACCTAGACTGCTATTTGTTTAATTATATTTAGCTCTTTTATGAAATTATTTTGTGACATTGAAATATTAATGTGTCTATGCACCATCCTATTTTAAGCTGCTAATTTATGTGGATGAGGATGTGTAGATGAGCTGTGAATAGTAATATCTGTATGCGATGGCTTATGAAAAATAGAAAAATCATCAATCATCAAGTAACGACCTCTTCAATCAAATTAATAAAGACAAATTCTACAAATCATTCAAGATCACAGCGAAAAAATTTCAACCTTTATAGAGTTATACAGAAGTTCTGCTTCAAAGAACAACTCTCCTCAGTTAACAAATCCGCAGTTCCTGAACATATTAAATCTACAAATCATATTAGATAATTTAAAAATTCTCCACAATTGCAATGTAGGAATGACAATGAATCTGGAGGAAAGTTGGAAATTAATAAACTTTGTAGAAACCCAAAATTCACCAATCTCAACAGTAAAGTAGAATTAAATCATTTTCCACTACTAAAATAGGTTTCTTCTTTCTGATCACTGATAGCTCTAGTCACTTGAAAATGACGTAACTATGGAAACCGGTCTTGTGGATTATAAATAAAGATTGTGAAAATCGGACAAAAGCGTTTCATTTTATTTATATTGAAATTGATTCAAAGTATTGTTGATTGATTTCTTTGTGAAAATACATCTTAAATGGGTAAATGATACATTATATTTTATTGAACTTTCACTATTTTTTATTTAGATACTCGACCAGTTTCGAATATGACTTCATTTTCAAGTGTTTATACTACTGCAACAGGCCATTCGTCTGTGTTAAATGTGGGGAACCACACAACACTTCAACCTGCAAGAAAAGCAAAGATTCCCCAGCGACATGTGCTTTATGTGGTGGGGCTCACCCAGCGAGCTACAAGGGATGTGAATTCTATCATAAGCTATTAATAAATAATAACGCAAACAATAGAAAAAACATTCAACAGAACAATAGGAAACTCAACAACAACCAACCCCCTCCCACAATGCAAATACAACAAGCACCAAAAGCTTTAAATAACCAGCAATTTCCAAGGTTTCAATCACGTCAGGAACAAACCCAACTACCACACCACTACCAGCAACATCCAAGGAGCTATGCAGACGCAGCCAACAACAGAAACAAACCAGAACAACCTAATGATATCACAAATGTTATGGACAGATTTCTGGAAGAATTTAAAGAAATGTTTCAACAACTAATTCAACAGAACACCATGATGTTGAACATGTTAACCACCCTCATCAGCAAAATTCACTAATTTCTTGAAAATTGCAGAATGGAATGCCAATGGCCTTCTACAACACAAAAACGAAATAGAAATTTTTCTCCGACACAACTCTATAGACATTTTGCTGATCAGCGAAACCCACTTCACAGAAAGGTCGTACTTCAAGATACCACACTACACTACGTACCACTCGAATCACCCAGATAACACCGCTCACCCTGGCACCGCCATCATTGTGAAAAATTCGATAAGCCATGTGGAACAACCAAAATATGAAAAAGATCTGCTGCAAGCCACAGCAATAAAAGTAGAGCTTGCAACATACGAAATTACAGTCTCCGCAGTATACTGTCCCCCACGCCACAACATCAAGAAAGAAAACTTCAATGACTATTTCTCAACACTGGGCCCCAAATTCATAGCAGGAGGAGATTTCAATAGCAAGAATATATTATTTGGTTCACGTCTTACAACAACAAAAGGAAAGAACTAGCAAGTGTTATACAACAAAATGGTTACAACTTCCTTTCAACAGGCACTCCCACCTACTGGCCAACGGACCCCAACAAGATTCCAGACCTGCTAGACTTCTTCGTAACAAACGGTTTATCTCATTCCAACATGGACATAACACCAAGCCACGACCTATCTTCGGACCATTCTCCCATAATTGCAACAGTTAGTGCGTTTATAATCCATAAAAAACAAATTCCCAGACTGCACAATAGGAAAACCAATTGGGACAAATATCGAAAAAATATAGAGGAGACGATAAGCCTGGACGTGAGACTGAAAACCCACGATGAAATAGAGAATGTGCTGTCCACATTCAATAACCAGATCATACAAGCAGTGAAACAAGCAACCCCAATAATCAATGTAGCAAATCAAACCAATAACGTCTCTGAAGAAATTAAGAAGCTGATAGCCCAGAAGAGAAGAGCAAGAGCGAGGTGGCAGGTAACACACTCCCCAGCTGATAAAAACATCTTGAACAGAACAACCAACAGACTCAGAGCGAAAATCAAAGAAATAAAAAATCTCATTCCACGACTACGTCTCAAACCTGAGCAGACTCGATAATTCAATATGGAAGCCAATAAAGAACTCTACAAAGCCAATGACGCACACACCAGCTATACGTATTACATCAGCATCTAACACACACTGGGCCAGAAGTGACGAAGAAAAAGCCAAACTATTTGCCGAACACCTAGTAACAGTATTCACCCTAATAATGACGTCAGAGATAATGAAATAGAGAGAGAACTTCTAGAAACACCCAACAACACATCACCAATTAAACCTTTCACTGCAGCTGAAGTACAGGACGAACTCAGTCGCCTCAACACAAGAAAAACTGCAGGAATTGACAAAACCACACCAAAAATGCTTAAAGAGTTGCCAGAAAAGGGATCACTCTACTGAAGTATATTTACAACGCTATGCTGAAACAAAACTATTGGCCAGAGCAGTTCAAGACAGCAGAAATTATTTTAATTCAAAACCAGGTAAAGATCCGAGCAGTGTAACCTCCTATCGGCCAATCAGTTTGCTACCTGTAACCTCAAAAGTACTCGAGAGACTGGTCTTACGCAGAATCAACACAGATCCAAACACAAAACAATGGATACCTCACCACCAGTTTGGGTTTCGAGCATCCCACTCAACTGTTCAACAAACACACAGAACAAGCCATACGGTAAACCAAGCACTTGAACAGAAGAAGTACTGCACATCAACATTTCTCGATGTGAGCCAAGCCTTCGACAAGGTTTGGCACCCCGGTCTACTATACAAAATAAAAAAACATCTTCCTACAACATATTTCAAACTATTGAGATCCTATTTAGACACAAGGAAATTCAGGGTAAGAGTGAACGACAAGATATCCAACAATTTTCCCATATCATCTGGAGTACCACAAGGTAGCGTCCTCGGTCCCATATTGTACTTATTGTATACAGCAGACCTGCCAACAAACCCCCATACAGTGATGGGCACATTCGCGGATGACGCAGCTATACTAGCAAGCGACGAGGACACAGCACAAGCTTCTCATTTGCTACAGAGCCATTTGGACCAGATACAAGAATGGTTGCAAAAATGGAGAATTGAAATCAATGAGACCAAATCTGTACAAGTAAATTTCACACTAAAAAAAGGCCAATGTCCGCCAGTACAGATGAACAATATTCGGATACCTGAATCTCCTACAGTGAAATACCTGGGAATGCACATGGATAAAAAACTTACCTGGAAGGAACATGTAATCAAAAAAAGAAAACAAATTGACCTGAAAGTCAAAGAATTACACTGGCTCATTGGTAGGAAATCGAAATTATCATTAGAGAATAAACTGCTCATCTACAAAACAATAATTAAGCCCATCTGGACCTATGGAATCGAGATCTGGGGATGCACCAGTAAGTCCAATATGGCAATCATCCAAAGAAGCCAATCTAAAATCCTCAGAATGATTGCAAATGCCCTTGGTACGTTTCAAATCAGACCCTACATGAAGACCTGATGGTACCGTATGTAAAGGACGTCATTAGAGAAAACAGCAACAAATATCACGCAAAGCTTGAGATTCACACAAATATTTTGGTACAACCTCTGTCTGAATCGCAGAACGATCGGCGACTGAAACGAAATTGGCCAGCAGATTTAAAGGAGATTTAAAGAGGACTTGTCACTGGACAGGACCTCATCATGACACTTGGGAGCGTTAGCTCTAAAACCAGCAAATGAGCTTATAGAATGCAAATTATTCTGATTGCTTGTAACTACTATTACAATAAAAAAAAAAAAAAAAAAAATGTTTATACTACATTACATTTTCGCTATTAATATTACTGCTAAGCTCAGGAGAGGGACGTTATTATATTGGGAAATTATTTCCATCTTATTGATTGTTTGATAATGTGCCTTTTTTTCTAATTTTGTTAACTAACCAAACACTCTAGGAGGTCTGGAAGTCTCTATCGGTTTAGCCTGCATAACATGCAGTACATTCACTGCATTTGATTTCTTGAATTTATTCAGTTTTGCTTTCGAATTAAATAATAAATTTCCTAGGTTAGGTTAATTTTTCATATTGAATTTGGAAGAATCATTCTGTTTTTTAGTGGATAAATGTCCATAGATAGAGATAGAGACATATTTGGCTGTTTCTTTGTCTATAAGTTTCAAAATCCAGTTATTATGTTCGTAAGTAGTTTTTAAATCAATTGTATTGAGAGATGATTTTTATGCCCATTTGTTTAATTAAATTAATTTATGACAAAATTTCTTTCCGACATTGGTACTGTAAACGCTTTTTGAATCATGGAGTTAAAGGTTGCAAGTTTATGATTTAGGGGACTAAATGAAAATTAGGTTAGATCTGTGAATGTGTCATTTCTGAAGATTTTAAAACTGATATTATTATTGATTTCAGTTAAGGTTAAGTTTAGAAAGTTAATAGAACCGTTCTATCCAATTGAAGTTGGTCAACAATTCATTAGAACCAGTCCAAAGTTTACGTCAACCTGCGCCGGAAATCTGCTGAACACACTTTTTTGCAACTGCAAAAATGGGTGCAGTGATATATGTGGTTGCAAAAATGGTGGACTGTTTTGTTCTCTGGCATGTACACATTGACAAGGCCTCTTATTGAATCACCAACAGTGGAGGATCTGTTTGATTCCAACGAGGCGACATGCGATACATCGCTATTAACGCAGTTTACATGCACAGGTTGAAGATGAAGAAGAATAAGAACGAGAAGAACACGAACAAGAACAATAATATCAATATGAAGAAGAAAAAGAAGAATATCAAAGTTAGAAAGTTACGACTTGAGACAATTGAATGTCACTACTCTTTTTCTAACTTTAATTGCTTTTATCTTTTCAATCTCTGTTATTGTCCATTATTTTGCAATAGTTTCAAATTGAAAAGGATCACAACTGACCCGTGGAATGAGCCTACTGGGGAAACCACGTTAAAAAAAACGCGATGAGTACTCTATCCCATAGGTGGCGTTGAAATGTGTGCATATTATGACACATTACAACATATCTCAAAATCGATGGCTCGTAGGAAAAAAATTATTAACAAATTTCTCGTAGATAATCATACGATCTACAATTTTTGTCGGAGGTATTTTATGATAAACTTAACCGTTTTGCTGAAAATCGCGAAAAACTCATTTTTTTATCTTGAATGATTCTTTTCCATACAGGAGAATGATGGGGAACTTTCAAATTTTATTTTTAATCATATTTTAAACAATCTCACTGATTTTCAGCTTGTTTGGAATTTATATAGCTTTACTCTTTAGTTTTTGGTCTAATTTAACCGGACTAATATTGAGGATTTAACCTCATAAACTTGAATCCATCTAGTTTCGAAAACAAACTATTTGAGAATACAAAAAAATTTATTCAAATTATTCTGTTTAAATATATAATGAGAAATAAAATGGCATTGTTTTTCTGTTATCTAAATTCTTTAAAAAGCATTTCAATTAATACAAGTTTTGATTTCACTTTAAGATTCCAGCAAAATACTTTTGTACAACTATATATAAAATGCTACCTTATTTGAGTTAGAATTTGAAATATTAACAAAGTTTCGATTCTATATTGAAAATCAATACTTTTCATCCATTCGGTTAGTTAAATTGATTTAAATGAACCGTAATGGTTATTTCAACCTTTTCCATAAGGAGGTCTATCATATGTTTCTAAGAAGAAACTACCTCTGATATTTCTCGGACTCTCTTCACCCATTATAGCTCTCTTTCTATTGGAACATAATCCTATTCTATACACAAAAGGATTTGGGCATTCTCGACCCATCAGTTTTTGGATGTAATAGATTCTTGGAAGAGATCTACCGCTCTGGCATGACTGCAAACAACTGAAAATTGAAACATCACTTTTATTTTTGAATTCACATTTCAGGAATATTTTCTATATTTAAAAACTCTTTAAGCTCAACTTACGATCTTCAAAGAAATTGTTTGTGTTACATCCTGGTTGGATTGGACTTCCATTTTCCACAAAGAAGTCAGCAGATCCATATGCTGAGGCAAAGCCGAAGAAACCCATATTCGTATGAATTCCATCAACATATTCAGCATCTTCTGCTTCTAGTCTTAAATGTCTTGGAACTTTGAAAGGGAATTCGAAGAGAGGTGCAGCCGCATCCAAACCTGTGGACCATGGAAAAAAGAAATGCCTCAAATCAAATGTTTTGGAGCTAAGAAAAATCATTGAATTGCCTGAATTGGAAAAAATGGACGTTCTGAAGAAAAGTTTAATTAATTTAGTAAATTTCAGAAAAAATGATATGTATACTTCTGAACAGCTCACCAGTTATTCGACCTATCTTCCTACCAGTCCTGTTCATCATTTCTTTTCCAGCAAATGCTGCCACTTGTGCTCCTAGAGAATGACCAATAAGATGAATGTTTGGTAATAATTTAAGGTCTCCCTTCATCAATGTCAGTAGAAATTCTGTAATGGCTTTCCCAATATCTCTGGTAGAACATGAAGAAGCAATATAATCTCTTCTAGAATGTCTAGACCAATCAATTCCTGTAAGATTGATATAACTTATATCCAAATTATCTTTGTTGACTTAAACATATCGAATGCCTCATTATATCTATTACATATTGAAGATTCAATATTAGATCAATTAATGTTTTCACCAGATATTTCGAGAAACTAGAAAACACCGAAGCTGGTGTTACCATATAGAGTAATAATTTGGCAGTCTAACGGTATTCAGAATTTAATGCAAAAATCATTACTGAGGAACACAAACATCATCTAGTATACCTACAACCCAGAATACTTTGGTGTTTTCCTGGTTGCTAACAAACCTAATTTGAATTTATAATTTTAAATTGAGATTAGTAGGTTAAATTTTAGGTAAAATTAGGTTAGTTAAATCTGAATCTCGCTACTATACAGGGTGTTACATAATAGTATGTCACTACTAGAGGGGGTAAATCTACGTGCAATTTTAAGAAAAAAAAAGCTTCGTTACGGAGCTACAGGGTGTTTGTTTTTTCCGGAAAAATTTGTGTTTTTCTTCAAAACTCCTGCAATTTTGAGATATTCAGCCCAAATCTGGAATGCAAGCTATTTTTTACAGCTTCCATCATCACACGTCCTAAACTTCAACTAGAATCTGCAAGGTGTTTTCTTTTCCAGAGACATGTCCGCTTTTGCCCTTTCAAACTTTTTTGCATCAGCGTAGAATCAATTTTCATTATCTTCGTTCATTTTAGAAACTTTTTTGACACCTGTAACTATTTCCTGTCTCCGACCGTTCGCGAGCAAAATATTATTAAACGATTGTATGCTTTCGCTGAATTGAAAGCACTTCTAATTGAAGAAATGACTAGTAGGCTTTGATTTTTTTCATTTATATATTTATTTTGACAGTTGCTAAAGTTAAACCAGTGTCTGCCCGAATTGTTTATTAAATTAACGATTAGTCTTAAGACTTTTGAAGTTATTGCTGTAAGAAAAAATGCCTTACGGAAACACAAAATAGAAGATAGGCGATTATATCAGGTGAGCTTTCTAAATCTAGTAACATCAGACAGGCGAACATTTTCAAATATCAACAGAACGTTGAGGGAAACTGGTACTTTTACTGCAAATAATCATTTAAAAGGTGCAAGTCAAACATTGAAAACTCCAGATATTGAGGAAGCAGTTTTGCATTGTATTGATTTGAATTCTCATGTGAGTACAAGAAAATTTGGAAATCAGTTGAATATTCCACATGTTCTAGTTTGGAGGATCTCCACCACTTTCATATTCAACGCGTCCAAACTCTACTTCCTCGAGATTTTTCTTCAAGATTGAATTTCAGCCGATGGTTCTGAGACAAAATTAGAGAAAATGCTCATTTTGATAGTGAAATAATGTTCACAGACGAAGCTAACTTTTCGAGAACTGCTATCACTAATTTTCACAATAATCATTATTGGGCTGAGGAAAACAGCCTAATAGACTAAACGGTCCCGCTCATCGGCAATTTCTCGAGGATGTGGCATTTTCGGTGAGAAACATAAGACGGGACCCCAGCACATTTTAGTGGAGAAGTTAGCGAATTCTTGAATAATACATTCAACAACCGATGGATAGGTCAGGGTTGCTCAGAACCATGGCCTCCTAGATCCCCAGACTTAAATAGTTTGGACTTTTTCTTATGGAGATATCTCAAAAGTTTGGTTTATACCACTCCAGTGAACACTGTAGAAGAATTGAGAAATCGAATAATAACCTCTTGTGACACAATAAGAAATACCCCAGGAATATTTCAAAGAGTGATAAATAGATAGATAGATATGCCTATATCTATATATCTATACCTAGCACAAATAAAATAAAAATATAAGTATAATACAATTTCAAAATATAACGAAGAAACAAACATATAGAATGTACAGCTCAAATTTAATAGAAAGTTAGAATGTTCCAAGTTATTATACGAGACTACTGAAATCCCTTTCCAAGAGAAATTCTTTGACACTATAATAACATTGTTTTACTAGAACACGCCTCAAATTCATCTTCTTTTTTTCCAGTGTCTGTCTCTCAAACTCAATTCGGAGTTTATTCCAAATAGTGACAATCATGTATGATACGTTCTATTGGATAAATGTGAATTTCGTCTTTTTTTGGGTGAGACAATTTTAGTTTCTTGGATCATAGTCATGATGCCCTCCATTTCTATGATTAGCGAATAATTTTCCGCCACAAATATCACACACTCATAAATATACAATCTGTACAAGGTTAGCATATTCATGCGGTTAAAAAGAGCTCTACAATTCTCAGTCTGTCTCATCTTGAAAATGGTTCATGAGTGAATGATAATATGCAAAGAATCTGTTGGTATCATTAATGATCGTCAATATGGTTCTGGTACCAGAGGTCCACAGGAGATCTACTTGCCTATGTCACTCACATGTAGAAGAGATCTACAGAGAAATTTGGGGAGTCTTTGGCTGTGGCTCTCGATATTTCGAAGGCAGGGTTTGCCATAGGAGTCTGCTGGGCAAGCTGTCCTCATATGGCTTATTCCAACACCTATGCCTATGGATTTCAAGCTTTCTTTCAGATAGATCTCTCAGTGCGGTCTTGGATGGAGTTACATCAGACACACTTGCCATTAATGCTGGTGTGCCTCAGGGCTCGATTCTAGCACCAACCCTGTTTCTACTTCATATAAACGACTTGCTTACTGTTACAGGATGTGAGATCCACAGTTTTGCGGACAACAGTACACTCCACGCATCCTTCTGGTCGAGAAAACCTCTATCATCCCAAGTTACAGACGAAATACGTCTGCAAGAGTGTGCTAAAATCAATAGTGACTTGAAGGCAATTCTCGATTGGGGTCTGCGAACCTGGTGGAGTTTAATGCTAGCAAAACTAAAGCTTGTTTGTTTTCTAGGAAGGTTAACAGTACTGTACCAGATTTAGTAATGAACAACAAGACTATCTCACTCACTTCCTCCATAACAATGCTTGGGGTAATAATCGGAGACAGTTTGTCATGGCACGACCATGTTATGAATACTACTAAGTCAGCATCTCAAAAACTGGGTTTTCTGTATCGTGCCAGAAGATATTTCACTCCGACTCAATTCCTAACTCTCTATAAATCTCAAATTCGTCCCGTTTTAGAGTAAGATTCCCACGTGTGGGGTTCTGCCCCTAAACACACCTTGAAACTCCTGGATTCCATTCGGTTGATCGGTGACTGCGCTCTTCCAGATTCCATCCCTCCACTGGAACATCACAGGAAAGTGGGTGAGCTCTCTTTTTTTTACAGCTATTTTGATGGAAGATGCTCTGAGGAGATTTCTATGCTTGTTCCTCCGCTCGTTTATGTTTAAAGGCCAACTCGCCAAACTAATGCCAACCATAATCTAACCTAACCTAACCAACCCTGTTTCTACTTCATATAAACGACTTGCTTACTGTTACAGGATGTGAGATCCACAGTTTTGCGGACAACAGTACACTCCACGCATCCTTCTGGTCGAGAAAACCTCTATCATCCCAAGTTACAGACGAAATACGTCTGCAAGAGTGTGCTAAAATCAATAGTGACTTGAAGGCAATTCTCGATTGGGGTCTGCGAACCTGGTGGAGTTTAATGCTAGCAAAACTCAAGCTTGTTTGTTTTCTAGGAAGGTTAACAGTACTGTACCAGAAATAGTAATGAACAACGAGACTATCTTACTCACTTCCTCCATAACAATGCTTGAGGTAACCATCGGAGACAGTTTGTCATGGCACGACCATGTTGTGAACACTGCTGAGTCAGCATCTCAAAAACTGGGTTTTCTGTATCGTGCCAGAAGATATTTCACTCCGACTCAATTCCTAACTCTCTATAAATCTCAAATTCGTCCCGTTTTAGAGTAAGATTCCCACGTGTGGGGTTCTGCCCCTAAACACACCTTGAAACTCCTGGATTCCATACAGAAGAGGGCGATTCGGTTGATAGGTGGCTGTGCTCTTCCAGATTCCATCCCTCCACTGGAACATCGCAGGAAAGTGGGTAAGCTCTCTTTTTTTACAGCTATTTTGATGTAAGATGCTCTGAGGAGATTTCTACGCTTGTTTCTCCGCTCGTTTATGTTTAAAGGCCAACTCGCCAAACTAATGCCAACCATCCTTATGTGGTGTTGAAATTAAGACACCTAGAACGTCTTTATACCAGAAGGCGTTTTTCCACAGAACAGCGCAACTTTGGAACTCTCTTCCATGTAACGTATTTCCCCATGACTACAATTTGCTAGCCTTCAAGCGGAATACTAACCGTCTCTCCTTTTCAGGTACTCGCGGTGTCGTCGAGACATAATAGGATTCAGTTTCCTTACGCGTGTATCTCTCATATAAAAAAACAAAAAACAAGGACAGAGGCCTGTATTCTTGCAGGTGGAGGACACTTCCAGCAATTTATTTAATTTTTAATTGTTCTTTTTTTTAGTTTGATATTGAATAAGTATAAGTTGAGTCTCAGAAGACGAGCTATCAGAATAAAAGCAAATTTTCGGCATACCTATTGAGTATTTGAATTTTTTTTTAATTAGCAAATAACATACAATTCAAATAATTCAAATTCAATAATTTTTCACTCGAAAACGGTTGGAGATACGAAAAAATTACGAGTGTCAAAAAAGTTTCTAAATTGAAAGAAAGATGACGAAAATTGATTTTACGCTGATCAGTGGCGTACTACAAAAAAGTTTGAAAGGTCAAAAGAAGACATGGCTCCGGAAAAGAAAACACCTTGTAGATTGTAGTTGAAATTGAGGACGTGTAATGATCAATTGCAATCCAAATTTGAGCTGAATATCTCAAAAACTGCAGGAGAAAAAACCAATTTTTCCGAAAATTTTAACACCCTGTAGTTCCGTAACAAAGATTTTGCAGACATGTTTATATGACCTTCTTTCCTTAGAATTGCACATAGATTTACCCCTTATGTGACATACTATTATGTAGCACACTGTATAGAATAATTACCTTAGTCGCTAATAAAATAAATTAAATCATAATTTCTAGAATAATAATGATATATCTTTGCGAGCTACTCACCTATAACATTATACTTTCCTTTTTTGTGATATTGATTTGCCAGTTTTTTGATGAAGTCATTATTCCCAGTACCAAACCAACCATGAATTAAAACTTTTGTTGGAAGCGATATATCAATATTTATCTTCTCCAAGACTATTCTAGTTGGTTCTGTTTGATTGCCAGTAAAATGTAAAAATTGCAGTTCATCAACTTCTGCCGTACAAAATTTAAATCGATCTGCTACCTTCAGCACATTCGACAGAGACGAATTGAACAGAGAACCAAGGAAAGCATTCGTCAGATGATTTGGAAAAAGTTCCAAAAATTTAATGTTGATAGCTGACCGTGTTGCAGTACTATATGCTTCTGAAAAGAAAATCGAATTTCTGTATAGAATTGGAGATCCACAGGCTTTTCTAGTTTTATGATAATTTCATCAAAGCTATTTCTTCATAACCACTAAGATCTTGAAAGAAACTATAGATTTAGAATCATGATATATTTTCTTTGTAATGACAAATATTAGGTTCTAGTACACTGAATGAAAGGAATTTACCATGTAAATCTTCTTATATGCATTCTTATAATTCATAAGTCGAATCAGATTTGAAAATTATATATTTGTTGCCAATGTTCATTTCAGGTATAAAATACAAAATAATCAACTTCCTTCAAAAATACCAGTCAAACTCTAAGAAAATCGAAGATGATTTACTCGACTTTTTTGTCTTATCTTTCATGAACATTGCCACTTTAGAAGATACCCTGTTCACTCAATTTCGTTTTATTCATATCTTACTACATCTATCAATTATTTCATGTCCTTGATCTCATTTTAAAGAAAACTTATTTCCGTTTGTTCTCCCGAATTTGAAATTGTTGAGAATCATGTTGTAATGTAGAATCAGAGATGAGAAACATAATTATGAGATTATGCAGGCAAAACTTGGTTGCTAAATTAGGTTAGATGTTTACATTTCGATATATTTGACACTTTTAACTTTTGACTTTTAACGCACCATAGAAAAAAAAAATTGGTTTTTCTTCAATGATCTGGATTTCGCTAGTTTGTTTCTGGAGATTCATGCAAAGTTTGTATGATGGGTTAATTATTTATCTTCAATTGATTTATCCAAAAGAATATTTCACTCAAGACATAAAAACCTAATGCAGTAGGAATATTAGCGAATTGTTGAACAATTTTCAAGACTAACTAGGTGCAATGTGGCTAACTCATCATTATACATATTCACCAACAAATGAAGTGGAATATCACTATTTACTTGATTCAATTTTTATTGAGGATACTCCAATATTCGCTTAGTTCGTCTTTTTACCGGATTAATGATTCAGCGATAAATGTAACTGCCACATATTTCAAACTCAACATTTATATGGTTATGAAGCCGTTATACTGTAATCTGTCTAAACGACCGAATAAAGCTTTCAATTCAGAGTATTGCAAGAGTAGTTTTGGGTAGGGTTAGCATGTTAATTGAAAAGGAGTATATTTTTTGAATGTAACATTGAGTAATAACAATGACTTATTTATTTTATTCTGAATTTAAACTAAACATTTCTTTCTCAAGTGCTATGAATTTGAGAAATTTATTATTCACTGCTAAACAAAAAACAGACAAATTAAAAAATCGAGAATTTGCAAAATTGCTTGTACTGAGTGTATAGTAGCTTATGTTGGACAGACAGGTAGAAATTTCAAAACCAGATTCAAAAAACATTTATCCTCTGACAATAATGCCTCAATATGTGAACATATGAAGTCCACAAATCATTAGATAACATTAGTGATATCAAAATTCTTCATATTCGCGTCGAATAAAAGAAAATGAATCTGTTGGAATATTTGAAAATCAATAAACTTTGTAAAAACAAGTGAAATCACCTTTAATAGCCAATTAGACGTTAATTAGGTAGTATCTATATAAGTAAGTTCACTTCCTGTAGTTAATCACTTGAAAATGACTGTCGCAAACAGTTGTGTTTGTAAAAATAAAATTGTAGAAAGTATAAAATATATTTTACTTCACTAATATTGCTGTATACCTTCTGTCAGCTGAAGAACCATTAAATAAATTTTCTTCCTTTTGATTTTTATTATGATTTTTATATGCAAGACAGAAATTTTAGTTAAAAAACATCAAGTATTGACTTTGGAATATTACTGTTCAACTCACCATATCCAAGACATGAAACTAAAACAAGTAGAAAAATATATCTTTTCATTGGTATTATTAGAAACAAACCCCAAACAAACACAATTCGTGAGGGATACAATTGAACTGAAGTGATCTAATTGTTCATTCAGTTTATAGACGTAAAATGATTTGCGTATTTATTTTTTACTGTAATTGCAAGAACAGATAATTGAATTGCAAGTTACTAGACTCACGTTTTCTTAACATTCACTTGGGGAAGGTCAAAACGGTGGAAAATTTGAATTTCAAACGAAATCATTGTAGGAGATAACAGGAAGTTGCCTCAATTCCTTTGATTGATTACAATATGAGAAAGAATATTTGTCTCTGAAGTATACATTGTTAGAAGTAATGCACCCTTCAATACAAAAGTTATCAACACTACACTAATACTTCATTACAAGACATGTGGTTTGCTTGCTATGTTAGCATATTCAGGAGATTCTTATCTGACAGTGTTCGAGCACTGCTTTTTTTGATAGTGTGAACTCTTTCGAAGTATTTAGCGGTTAAACTAGTGCACTGTTAGACAGGGCACGGTTGTACCATTTTGCATTTGATCGGCCATAGTTCTGTATGTCCACCAGTTAGCTGAACAAAAAATAATTTTTTGTATAATCTATACATAATTCTACGCATGAATAATAAAAGTTTTATCCCTGAACATAATTGTCTACTTACAGGAGCAAGTTAAAAAAAAGGGAAGATATCACAACCTACCACACTCCAGGGGCGGTTGTGACAGTAGTTGGGGTTGAAAATGACATATTCAATAATAATAAAACACATATATTGTAGCTCGCTAGCATTAATCTAACATAATACTCTTCTCGAAAGAAAACGAACAGAAAAAATTCACTTATCTAAATTGAATAAACCTCTTTTCTAGATGGAAACTAGCATAACTAGCTTTATACTCCTTAAGATTACATATAAAATATCAATAAAGGTAGCTTTGAAATGAAAACACAACAACGTGTTCTTCGATAAAACAATAAACATCTGTTTATTAACATCAACACCTAAAATCAACTAAATAGGTATACATAGCACGCAAAAAACTAGGAAGTATCTAATCAGACTCATCACAGTTATGATAGATATAATGGCGACTGCCATCTGTGTTCACATTTTTCTTAGCTTTCGATCCATTCTTCTCCAGGTCTATTTTCAGAATACCCGCTTACGCAAATCAGACAAAAATACCCTATTCATCTGATGGCAATGGTGATGTCTTACTTTTCTTTGTCTATTGAACATATACAATAGAATTTTGAATTGAAGAATTAGCCGATAAGGAAAATGAAGGTAAGATCTTGTCAGATCTAGAATAGTTCTCTCTAGCGTTAGGGATTGATCCAGCTTTTTTGACGGACGGTGATGGGTCAATCTCTTTTAATAAAATCGTCGGCATTTCATTACCAGCTACAGTATTATCGTCAAGGATTGATATTGCAGAAGATGGCGATCCAGGAGTAGTCTCTTCTGTGTCGGGATTTCGTCAGTCTGTTACAGAAGATGGTCCTGCTGGACTGTTTTCTTCAGAATCGGATTTGGTATGTCTGTTACAAAATCAACTTCTCCGAATAGATTTTGATTGTATGGGTTAGTAGCAGATGTCGAAAAACCATCCTGAATATTCGTTTCCGTGACAGTCCGAGCCATAGCAGTCCTTACAATAACTGGTATGTCATAAATTGACATGGTTTTGATCCGCATCCATCTATCGTATGCAGTATTGATGGCTTTTTTCAAAGTTCAAAAAACAGACTGGTCAAGCGGTGCGATCAGTGAGGTGGGAATGCGAATAGTGATTTCGTTTTCCTAACGAAAGTCCAAAACGTTGATATGAACATGCGATGAATGATTGTCCAGAATCAGCAATACTTTGTGCATTAGTGAAGCGTTGGAGAATTTTGTGGATGTTTGAGAAAGACCAGAAAAGCTTCATGCCCATGGTGATTGCTCAGGTGCAGTTTGAGACCTCGATATGTGATTTTTGCAAGTAACTTAAGTAACTTTTTAAAATTGACCAAAGTTACTGTAGCTTCTCATTAAAGTAATGATTCCTTATTTATAGTTTTATACTAGTCGTTATTTGGGTACCTATCTCAGATATGGGTATCTATATGTTGATTTTGTTTTTGTGTAAATTTTATCTTTCGAACTAATATATGTCCAACAAGACTCTTCATAATTTGAGCGCAACTGTATGACTGCTAATAATTATTAACCATACAAATATTTGATTTACAATATCGTTTATTTCTGAAACACAAAAACAAAATGGTATTCCATATTTGGTTACTTTCCTCTATCCAGTTATTATTGATAGAAAGTATCATCATGAATTTTGATTATAGGAATGTATTTGTGAAATCATGAATCGTACAGTGTATTGAAATTTTGTGGATTTCATAGAATATTTCAGAGTTGTAAATTTAGATCGGTAGTGAGGTAGCATGTAGAAAACAATTAATTATATTATATAGGCAGATAAGTATTTGCAAGACCCATGAGTTGCACTAAATGCAATGAATATTCACCAGTGAATTATAATAAACTGGCTGGAACATAGTGAGTTTTGACACTGACATCTTCAGAGGTAGGTCAGCTGCTATATAAGGGAATGGTTTCAGGAAAGGTCCGTAAATCATTGTCCACATTGATTTATCGCGTTCGAGCGGGAGTAGAATAGACGGCTGTGGTGATTCATTCATCGTCAGACCACTATCGTACTGAGAAAAATACATCCAACATGAAAATACACTGTTCCAGATAGTCAACAATATTTACACGACCATAAATTTTGCGCTACCCAGAAAAATACAGCAACAATGCAACCTTTTCTGAATGTTTGTTTTTTCGATGAAAACGCGTTGAAAAATATAAATCAAACTTCAGAATGTTCCCAACGTCAATTTATATAAAATCGCATATTCACATATTTCTTCATTTATCACGGAGAAATAAGTTTTCAGTTGATATATAGTTTTAACATTTAATACTTTAACATTTAAAATGACAATTTTCAAAACTCGTTGACTTTATCAGATGTCTTTTGTTGATCATAATCAGTTACAAAAAAATGTATAATTTTAAGAGTATATTTCCCTTATCTTTTTTCAGATCTCGTAGTTTATCTCCCTGTATTTGTGACGGTAAGTATTTTTGAAATGTCTCCTTTCTTCATTATGTCCAATATATTATCTGTCATCCAGTTTTCTCGCTTCTTTGTGTGGTTTGTCAATACCTCCTTGCATTTATCAAGCAGGCATTGCTTTAGTGATTTCCACTCAATATCCTTGCTGTTCATATTTATTATATATCAAGGTTTTCGTTCAACTGCTTCTGGAGACTTTCCATTATTTCAGGTTTTTCAAGCATTTGCGTGTCTAGTTTGGGCATTTTTCTTTGCTTCTTTATATTTTTGAGTCTGAGTAAGACATGCGATGAGTGTAAATAGGTAGTCTAATTTGAAAAAAAAAAGAAAACATTTGTTCTTTTGAATGCACTGCGATTTGCCGCATGCTTTGGAAACACCCTGTATACCGTAAAGCCTCTAAATTCATTAAATTCTGCTGAATGAGACTCTTTACTTACAACGAGCTACAAATAATCGATATTGAATGATCTTTAGTATTTTTATGATGCCTTCTAAAAAACAACCAAAAATTGAAAGATACATATCTTCCTTTGAATTGATTTCAGGTGAATGATATGCGAAAAAATTGTTCAGAATTTAATTTTCTACAATAAAAAAAATAAAAACATACATATCCTATTTGAAATAACAAAGATGGGATCAACCTTCCGGTATAACCGGAAGTGCCACAGCTTTGAAAATATTTTCTGTACTTAGTTCGAATAACATTGAAGACAACAACAAAAAATTCTCCAAACGGTTATTCCTTTCTCCATATACTTTTAATGTCCCATCTCGCGTGGACACACGGTATATTAAAAGTATAGTTAGTATATACAACCATCATATTCTGAACTGAAAAAAATATACTATGAAAAACGTTGGGAAAAACTTTTTCTGTGTATGTGGCCATTTTACCGCAAATACTTCTTTTAGCTTATCACGTGATGATGCTTCCATGTTAGTTTTTCTTTTTTGAAGAAAATTGATAAGAGTAATTCCATGATTATGCCAAAAAACAGTCGACTTACTACCATTGCCAAAAAACAGTTTTTGCTTCTTTTTGAACCGGTTCCCCTTTTGCAGTTTTATCTACAGTAAATAATCAGATTTGTTGCGCGCAAACTGCTCTAATAGAGCGTTGGAAATGTTTATTTAAACACGTTTTTGATCTAACGTGAGCAAACGTGGCCCCCAAAGCACGGACAGTTTTCTCATGTGTATATGTAGATTTAATATGGGACAAACATGTTCGGTCAGCATGTTCGTAACCTCTGATATCTATCTCACTTAAATTAGGCGGTCATCTAGCACCATTTGGTGAACTTTGACGAGGTTATCGTAGGTAGTTGCAGATTTGGGAGGTCTCGTACGTTTATTGTCTCCCAAGCTCTTATGGCCAAGTTTCAATTCAGCTGCCAAAATATGACTATGGCAAATGATGGTGCAGGGTTCCCGTATGCAAAATCCAACTCATCTTCAATTTGTATAGGCGTATTGCCTCTCGAAACAAATATTAAATGACAGCTGAAACCCGATTTGGTCCATTTTCACATAAATTCCACATCAACGAATGTTCCATAACAACTGCAATTCCAAGATGGCTGTAACTTTAGTGAGTAACTGTTTACAGATGAACAATGAAAATTCAGTAGCATTTTTGAGTGTTGCCATCTTCACGTAGAGGTCGGAAACGTCCATCCTTGTATATTTAGTACCGAATATAAGGTGTTTTTATTATCGTTTCATTCTCTTGAGTTAATTGAAAATATTTTTGGATGCAAAAAAGTCAAGCGTTGATGATGAAACATCAAACATTCAAACATGAGCTCCAAGGACTTTATATTAACAAAACATTTGAAGCAGCTTCAAAAGTGAAAAGTGTAATTTAATTCATGAAGAAATTGTTGACTGCTAAAAGCAAATCGTATATTGTGTAATTGGCTCTGCTTTGAAATTGAGAAGGGAGAATGTTACTGGTGAAGTGCTTACTTCAATGAAAAACAATTCGAGCTCGTATAACAATATGTTCAAAACAATTTTCAAGCAAGGTGAAAAAAAGATTAATCAGGTTAGGAATGAATATTTAATTCATACCTACCGAATAACAAATTCTCGAGGTCTAAGTTCGATATATTTCATTCAGAACGGCTAATAAACGAATTGGAAACCGAACAAAACGGTTGAGATGAGAATCGTGTCTGAGACAGCCGGGTGATGATTTCCATTTAATATAATTGGATTTTGAGAGCTGAAAGCATATTTTAAGATGGCTATCCTTTGTGAAAATTCGTTTATTAGAAATTGATTCCATAGTATTCATGATAAATCGCCGGTTCTTTAAATTCACGCTTATTCTGCTCGAAAAATTCCAATCGAAAATTGAAAAGGGTATGGAATGGGTTTGTTGGATAGAGTTGCATATAAGGTGACCTCGTCTGAATAGCAATAGACGAGGAAATTAAATTTTGCTATTTTTATGTAAGAATTCAGTACTGGAAAATGAATTTATTTCCTTTTTTCTACGGTGGAAGTTGAACATGTGGCGGATAAGGTGGGCTATAGTGGGCCCTTCGTGGTTAGATGCTGGACTAAAGATGGGTTGGGAAATGTGGTGAAAGCGGATGAAAGATTTTGGGTGTTCGTAAATTTTTGGTATAGGAAGAATGAGAATTGAACCCAGGTGACTCTGCGCAGGAGACGAGCATCATATCCCATACGCCACCGAGCCAGCGATTTCAATGATTTTGAAGTATTGAAACAGTTATAGAAAGTTTCAAAAATCTTGAGGATTTGTGGAAATAATGAGAATGACGACTTTTTTATGAATATCTGAAACTTATAGGAAAATTTCAAAAAGACAGACTTTTCGGAAATATTCAGAATTCCAACAATTCTCAAAATTTTGAAAATTTTGATACATTAAAAATTTCGGTTGTTATATAAAATCTAGACAACCTAAAAAATTGAAATTTGGCCATTCTTCGTTTCTGAAATTAAAGAAAATTCCAAATTTCAAATCATTATTTTAAAAGTTTTGTGAAGGTTTTACTCAAATATTTTTTGTTCCCATAGATCCTTATCTTCACCAGCCTATTATAGTCCCTCATTTCATTCTAAAACAATGAGAATACTTCATTCGATATGAGAACATAATTCGTAATTCATAATACAAATAATATGTATTGAATTTTTCCGATTAGTGTAAGATAAAACAACAGTTATAGTGTAGGATAATGAGTGGTCGATATATTCAACCTTCGATAATGTTGAAAACAGAAACAGTAAAGTTGATTAAGTTGCATAATACATATTTCATTGCCACTATATCGAACAATAAATAATTCAACTGGATTTATGTATTCATTCGATTACTGAGAAATTTATGGAAAATTTTATTCGATCAGGATTTTCGTAAAACCAATTTTGCATAATAATTTGCAATTTTAACGAATATTTTAATGATTTTATAAAAGTTGAAATAGAAGGGTTTTCGAAATTCAATGTGATGTTAAATGTTTTAATTCACGGATATACTGGTTGTTTAGTATCATGCATCTCCAAAATTATGAAGAATACCTTTAAATATATTATATTTCGCAGGTTCGCAGGATTATCTATACTTAATCGTTGATTTCACTCGAAGTGAACTGTTTTAAGGTTGTTTTATACTAATACTATTCCACTTGATTTATTTCAGTTATTGTTTGTTATAAACAGAGTCGAAGCAATGTTGTACTAACTTATTTTATCATGTTTTCGATTTTACAAAAAACTGTGTTTCCAAAAAACATTTGAGTTGAGTGTCGTTTAGAAGATATTTTTTTGTGGAGTCATTTATTTGGTTTTTAAGTCTCAATTATCTTTCGTGTTTTTTGAAATTCATCTTCTGGGGAAATTTCTTGGGTTTTCTTTCGTTCGGCCTTCGGTTTTTAATGATGTTTTTTGTTTTTGAGTTGTCCTCAATTGAATATACATCGACAGCCATAACCTCAGATCTATCTGTTGAACTGGAAGGCTAAAGTGGCTGCTTGAAGACTTCTTTGGAAATCGTTGCAGGCTGAAACAACTCATTTAGGCTCGGTGATTCTGTGTTTATTGTACACAAAGCGGAATTAAATGAATTATTTACGATTTCTGAATCCTGCGTTATCATCCCTTGCTTCTGTTGGTCGTTGTTCACTAGTGCCTCCCTGGGGGAAACGGTAGAGGCAGAGGAGCAATTCTTGGCGATATGACCTGGCTCCTTACATTGAAAATAGGTTCCATTATCTGATCTATATTATTAAATTCGTAAGGTCTTTTTCGGGAATAATCCGCGGGGACAGCGGTAGTTTGAACCGGGCGGAGAAGAAGCGTCGCGGCGAAAAGCCAAAAGCCCCCGCGAATATTTTTTTTCCGGAGGTGAAGGGTCTTAGAAAGATCCATGCCAAATTTGAAGCCCCCAGCTTGAACGACGGAGCCCTGAGGATTTTTCGAAAATTTTCGCCGAAACGTCGCAGAGAACGAAAGGAAAGTCGAAACGGCGAGATTTCTTCGGAATCGGAAACTTCGGACTTTCGGAAGACAATCGGAACAATCGATCGAGCGAAAACCCATAAAGAAAGCCCCGAAAAAGCAAAAATAAAAAAGTCTTCGATTTTTTATGTCTATACAAATTTTTCCATCGCGTTCGATCGTTTCAAAACCTGGACAAAGAGCAAGCCTCGAGTTTCGAATGTTGCGGCCAGAAATTAACGAACGTCAAGCTGTCAAAATAATTGGTTTTCTTTCATCTGTCCTACTTATACGGGGTTACCGGCAGAATGGATTCGGATATCGAACGATTCCTACATATCTCGAGATCGGATCCGCGAAGAGAAATCATTACACTACGACTTAATTTTCGAATAGATTGCTATTCAATGTCGGAAGTGAGCTTTATCAACGTGTAAAATTTAATACTCTCTCTCTTTTGAATGAAAATATTGGATGGAAATGGTTAGTAGCTTTTATTTTCACCAACATAATTTCGGTACTACCAACATCTAGAATATAGTGCTTTCTCTATTCTGAATGATAATCGAATCTAACCTTATTTCAATTAGTCTTATATTCTATCTTTCAAAATGAGTAATTCAGAATTTTATTCGAATGAAAAGTTTGACGAAGCTTGAAATAAACTTTTAGAGGTAGGTGAACGTATCTTGATATTTATTTTATCCATTTTATGTATATTTTGTAGAAGGAAAGAAACGACAAACTTTCAAAATTCATAAATTTAACATTTTGTGGTTATTCTAACCTAAACAATTTCTTGCTTGATTGCTTGCATCTTTCAACAATGTGCTCGGGAACTTAGCCCATTTACACAGCTGGATCTACAGTTTATAGTGGATTCCGAACCACTCTCCTAGACCGTGCAATGATAACTGCCACCACAAGGATTACAAGTTATATGGTCGTCGGAAGTTTATGCCCTCTTTAGGCGACTCTTTCAAATTCAACACTTTTTGTTCAAGGACAACATCCATAACTTGACCCCGGATTCAAACCAGGAGCCACGACTTAGCAGTTCCAATATGCTTGCGCACTAACCGTGCAGGTACCGAGGCTGTTAACCTAAACAATGTGATTCAAATGGAATGTTATAATAAAAAGGAGTTAAGAACACTTACGATAATACCTGAAAGGTAAGTGAATGTAATTTGAGGTTTATTTATGTAATTTGATGTATATTTTTTCAGCATACTCAAGAAATGTATTCAGAATTCACATATTTCATTTTTCTTTCATGGCTATTTTAAC
The DNA here is from genome assembly GCA_013387265.2 of Cryptolaemus montrouzieri. NCBI lineage: Eukaryota > Metazoa > Arthropoda > Insecta > Coleoptera > Coccinellidae > Cryptolaemus > Cryptolaemus montrouzieri. Next base: position 9,424,894 of record JABFTP020000103.1, on the reverse strand, counting down.
CTCTATGCTTTGAAAATGTCCTGTAATTAATAGGATTTTTCAACGAATCAATTGGGGAATCTTACAAAATGATGGGATATTCTTTGAGTTGCTATTAATAGGTATTGAGCTCTTTAGTATAATATTATTTCTGGAAGGAACTCGATAAAGTTTTCGTTAGGTCAGTTAGAGTATGTATCAAATAAATATTGAAAGCTATCCACTAAAGGTTATATCTGTATTAAAATATTTCAAACTGGATGTCAATAAGACCGAGCCATTTCAAATTGAATTTTCGTTTCAGTTTATTCAAGAGGAAGTACGTTTCTATTCTACAATTATCCAAATGTGAAAGTATATTAGATTCAATGTGTTTGACAATGTTCAAGTTTGAACCAAAGAAAATAAGATTCAAATTTGCACAGAAGGTAATTATTGTGAGTTTCTTCTATAAATCCAGAAGAAGAAGCCATCAATTTCCTCTTTTAAGTTTTCAGGAATCTTTTCCACGTCTTCAGGATGGATGTAGACCTGTAAGCCTAAACTTCCTTCAATGACTTCGCCAGGTACGAAGAAAACGCGTTTGTCAGTACAATTATTTTGTTTCTGGCTATCCACGGTCTTATCGAGAGGGACTGGCTTCGAACAGTGATTTCTCTATCGATTATAAGATCTGCACTTTCTTTTGAATCTAGGAACATAAAATTCTAGAATTTGAAATTCTAGAGATCCACCCTACTTTAGTTCAATTATTTTACTGATTGCCACCACATGTTCGGGAACTTGAGCACCATCTATAGAATCGATAATGATTCCTTGTTTCCCTTTCAGATAGTTAGACTACTTAGCAGCCTTAGCATAACTTTTTGCTTCCACTTGACTTTGCACTTTAGAGTTTTGAGGCTGATTATTAGTCCCTGGTGGAGCCATTTTCACAAGTGACTCGATCCACCAGGGTTTTATGAATGAGATTTCAGGATGCAACCGATCACAGGTGTTCCGCTCTTGCCACTGTATTTTTATTTTAATTATCCATTTAAGATTATTGAAGTACGTCTGACAGTTTTTGACGTTTCTACTGTCCTATTATTATTTATTGGCAGTAAAACATAGCAATGAATCTCATTGTTTTCATTATTACTAGACTCCAAGTAGTAGCAGCTTAATCTATTCAATATTTTCCATACAGATATTCGTTTTTTAATTATGCACTCTCGAAAATAATTTTTTGTTTTTCACAGAGATTAATGCTGCTGTGACAATTGATGAATCCAAAATAATTCCATCAATAGAGTAACGCAGAATATTCTATCAACCACATCAAACAAATGCTACAAATTGTCCACAAACTAAAATGATTGACTTGTAAGTCGAAACAGAATGAATAGGTGTCAACAGAAACAACTATTATTGAAAACGGATATTGAATTATTTGTCAGTGACCAAGCTAAATTGTGTAATAAAATTTCGAAAGCAATTTCATGTATTCCAGTATGGGATACTTGTTAATCGGAACAGAGTTGAGTGTGTGACAATGTTGTTTGGTATTGCACGATGCCAAAATCAATTGCTCATAACTAGAGTCTGAATTATGCGCTTTTCAATTCACCGAATTGATTTGTGGGGATTTGTGGCAGTTTTATTTTTAGTTTTTAGAAGCGTACATATATTTCCGTTCACTTCATAATGGCTTTCAAATTTTTTTGAACTGGGAAATGCTTTTGTTTTGTCGATGAATGTAGTACTGATTGAATGCGGTTGCACCAACGAAAATTGGGATGTGATTGAAATTTTGAATAAATATGCGTTTTTAAAATCAAGTGATTTATTGAAATTATTATTTTCCGTGGACTTGTGCATCCAGCTCTTAGCTGGATATAATTTATCTTTCCCAGAGACAGCAATCAAAGAGAATAGGCTCGATTACATTATATTCGACATAAATTTTCTTACTACCCTACATGTTTTGAGAATTACAGCTTTTTGCATTTCTGTATAAGTATTCTTATGCAATTCTAATTTCTTAAGGCTATCATGTAAACTTCTGGGTATTAACCCAGACGAAGAAATGATGACAGGAACGATATATATTTTACCGAGGTGCCACATCTGCTTGATCTCAATAGCAAGGTCTGTGTATTTGGACTTTTTCTCCTAGAACTTGCTTAGCACGTTGCTATTATTCGGTATGGCGAAATTTACCATCATTGCTGTTCTGGCTTTCTAATATAGTGAAAATCTAAATATCATAGTTTCATTTCATTGAAATTTGTATATCGATTTTCATCAAGTAACGATCTCCTCAATCAAATGACATCCTTTAATTTGGCATCACTTAATTTGAGAAAGACTTCCTATAAACACTTGAATCCATCGCTATCTTTATTTGTAGCCTTCACAAACTTTCATCAGTCTAAGTTGAATGTGAACAAGAGGACATTTTTGGGGTCTACAAGAGGTTTAAACTAAACATTTTGAGATCCTGTTTGAAATTCATATGATGCTGGCTAAATTTTTCTTATATAATTCTGATTTATTGCACGACTGTCCAATAGACAGATATTATAAACCCTCCTTATAGTCCCACTAACATTCCTATAACTTTTGAGTCCCCACATATGTGCCATTTATACTTGTAGTTCATTTTATTCAAAACACTGCGCATATATTCATAACTTTCTTTCATCATCACTGAATGGGCAACTGGTATAGAAGATTTTAAATTTCCTTTATGCAATAAAACAGCTTTTAAACTGTATATAGACGAATATATAAACACCTCAAAAAGTCTAGGAAACACTTACCAATATCTTTAAAATATGAATTTGATGATTCGAATTTATAGAAATCTTTCGGTTTTATTAGGATGTATTGTATATAATGTATTCTCAAGAAAACAAAATAATATTTGACTTCTCCAAAGCACCTATTATAAAAAAAAATAAATTTGAAAATGACGGAATTAGGTAAAACACAAAAAAAAATCCTGAACTAATATTTTCAAAACGATATGGAAGCACTCATATTTTTCGGTACCCAGAAGGTCCACCTCTGTTATTAATAACACTTTGGCATCGTCGCGGCATTATTCTTGACCATTCTGTCAGTGATAACAGGCCTATCATAGTTTAAGCTGATAGAGTCATTTTCCAATTCAGGCGCTGGTTGATACTTAAAATATGGCTGAAAGATATTCACTGCACTTGTGTGCAAGTTTCTGATGGATAATATTGTATACTTGATTATGCCGCATTGGCCAGTTGTTCGCATCCGGACGTAATATGCTGTATAGTCTCCGATCTTATATGGCATTTTCTGCGCTTATCTGTTTGTGATGTTCCGTCTTTAACTATAAATTGTCTGGTAATTAATTGTAGCGATGACTAGGTGTTGGATGGCTATAAGGAATCTTTCGGTTTCAGCGAATAGTTCTTCTTTCTTCAAGCATTTGTTGGAAGCATCTTTGTCGATGTGTGGTTGATTAATCTTATGGTGATGTCGTCCATGCAATTTTTTTCTCGACGATTGCTCTTGTTTTTCAGTATCTCATCATTATTATTATCAATAATTATCGTAGACTTGTGCACTATCTCAGCTTTTAGCTGTGCGCCAGTGTGTCATTGTGTCTTCAAGAATTCTACCAGGACTGGGTGAATTTTGTATATCTGCAATACTTCAACAAGCCAAGAGTGGGCGGTACTATCGAATGCCTTCAGATAATCGAGAAAAGAATTATTATTATTATCGTGGACTTATGCACTATCTCAGCTGTTAGCTGGATATAATTTATCTTTCCCATATTCAGCAATCAAAGGGAATAGGCTTGATTACAATATACTTGACATAAATTTTTTTACTACCCTACATGTATTGAGAATTACAGCTTTTTGTATTTCTATATAAGTATTCTTATACAATTCTAATTTCTGAAGGCTATCACGCAAACTTTTCGGTATTAACCCATTAGAAGAAATGATGACAGGAACGGTATCTATTTTATCGAGGTGCCACATCTGCTTGATCTCAATAACAAGGTCTGTGTATTTGGACTTTTTCTCCTGGAACTTGTTCAGCACGTTGTTGTTATTCGGTATGGCGACATCCACCAGCATTGCTGTTCTGGCTCTCTTATCATACACCACTATGTCCGGCCTATTATTCGACACCATTCAGCCAGTGATAACTGGCCTATCGTAATATAATCTATCTGATAGAGTCATTTTCCAATACGGGCGCCGGTTGATACTTATACTATGGTTGGAAGCTTTCAGAAGTCCGTACTTGCGTGCAAGTTTCTGATGGATAATGTTGCACACTTGATTATGCCTGTGAAGATAGTCTGTATTGGCCAGTTCTTCGCAGCCGGACCTAATATGCTGTATAGCATCAACAAACCCTTCTGCCGTCGAGAATCGTGGCACACGCAGTTTTTTCTTGATATGCGCAAACAAAAAGGTGCTAACTTGAGACTATAAAGTGGATGGCCCATTAATTCAAATACTCCATCATATGCGCTTATATGTATTGAAACACCCCGTACCCCAGTCTATGAAAGACGATGCGAAATACATCGCCTTCATGTAAATTGCAATACCTGAATTATTTTATTTTCTTCTGCACATTATTTGAATTTGGAAGGCTTTTACTTGGTAGAATTCCATCATATAATAAAAACAAGTAATGTTTATTTAGGAATTTTACTGGATATTTGTGATTCGTTACGCTTTTCACTACACCGTAGCTTCTTCAGACGAATTAATATACAGAAAAAATATAAATGAGATTATAAATACAAATGTTCTTAAGTTATTAAAAGCTTATTACGTTGCTTCTTCTTAAGTGGTTATTGATGACAGGTATATCCAATAAATTAAGGAATAGATTGCCCCGAAGAGATTCAATAGAGGTGAAGGGCTTAAATCGACTTGTTCATTGATGAGTCTACCTGAGTGTTTGTATTTGTTGATATCTAAAATTTCCCAAAGATCTACCATCCAATATTTATCATCTGTATGTAAAATTTCAAATGAAGGTCGAAAGAGTTACTATTTTCAAGGAGATGGTTCGCGTAATTTGAATCTGATTTTTATTTGAAAAACTGCGTTTATGTTCTGATATTCTAATATCAAAATTTCTATGTGTTCTACCAATGTAGAAATTATTACAGTTATTGTAATTCAGTTTATAAACACTTGATTTATTATTTTTATCCGAGTTGGTTTTATTATTTTTTATATATTTGCCTAAGCTATTATTAGTTTGGAAAGCTATGTTGAAATTATTGCTAGTCAAGAATGATTTCAGTTTTTCACTTGTAATGCCAACGTAGGTTTAGGTGTTGAATTTTGGTTTCAAGTTATCTTTTGAGCTCGTTAAGTTGTGTGGGATTCAACGCGATCAATTCTTTTTGACCGCCAAATGTTCATGCAATATTTAATGTACACTGGTGGAACTAATGTCTAGGGTTGTTTCAATTTCACGATAAATCACATGAATATCATCGTGAATCGTTTCGTGCACTGCATCGATAGTTTGTGACAAAACAAAAAGTGTTGTGAAATACGTTTAGGTTAAAAAATGTCAATATACACGAAGCAGTTGTCGAATGGAAGGCAACCTACGTATAGTGGGTCATCTTATTCACATTTCAAAATATTATTATGTGATCAATAACGAGTATTGAATGCGGAATCAAATGGCAACACGTTCATATAATGACTGTTTTGATCCCAAACAAACATTGATAGAACCCAACACTTTCAAGGGTACAAACGATATATTACAAATTGCCTTGAGTAGCAATCGGAGAGATGAATTTCAACATGCTACGATGAACGATTAGAAGTTTCAGGAGTTAGATGGATGTTTAGTGAAATCACACCTATCACTTTTCTATATTTCCTAATTAATGACATGGAGTGAAATCTACTGCACCTGCAGGGATTTTGATAGCATTTCTCATAACAATGATGGTGACTGATATAAGCTATCATATCAGATTTCTATAGCTTGTTAACCAGAGAAGAAAATGTTGTGAGTGTTTCGCAAATATTTTCCAAGAATACTTTCAATCAGAAGATTTCCAAATATCTTAAATTTTCATTCATCATCATATAAATCTGAACAAGAATGTCTTAGATTCACGTTTTTTATTTTAATATAAAAATTTGATTGAAAACGAAACTTCTACTTCTTGCCCAAAACTCATTCTCCCATGTTCCCTCTAGCGTTTGACCTATCGAAAGTAACATCACGATAATATGCAAATAAGTAAAAAGCAGATTTTTTGTAAGGCCGAAATTTGAAATCATGTACATACATATATTATACAGGGTGCTTTAACGAAAACTAAACAGAGGCTATATCTACCAAGATATTCATTTCTGATCAAAACGAAAAAACATGTCAATTTTTGTTTCAAGGGGGACATCTTTAGGAGTACAAAAATTGCCTGAAATATCAACCCCCTAAGCGGGGGTTGCAATCCTTGAACATTTTGAATAGGGAAGATGGATCGAGTGATGACGCCTTGAACGAATTTCCATTTTCAATTGAAAACTGTAAAAGATACAGGGTGAGCAACTGAAAGGTAGGGAAGACTATTTCACTGAGACTATTCAAGTTTCAGTGGAGTAAAATGGAACAGATCCATGCTGATCAATGGCAGTCATCATCAAGTTCCATCCTCATCTCGAATTGCAACCCCTAGAACAGGGGTGACCAGCCTTGAAAATTTGGAAGAGGGTAGAAGGGTCACGTGATACCTCGAAAGAAAGATACTACCTTTGTCTGCATCCCCGTGAACGAGTTTTCATTTTGATTGAAAACTGAACATGAATGCACATGTGAACCCAACTCTAGATGCATTTCTCGCATATCGCACAACGAATGTTCAAAGATCAATGGAGTTACTATGACTGATAGTTTTATCGTTTTATTTCAAGATTCATAATCCTTCATAATCATTCCAATGTTTCAGCTGCTCACCCAGTAATTTTGATGGAGAACGAAAACTTGCACACAATTGTGGAGACAAACAAAAATCCTTTCTCAGAAGGTTATAACTGGACCTATCTTCTGCTTTAAAAATAACACAGGATGGTCACAGCTGTGAATGGTGTTTCGGAATATGACAGCCTTCGATATGGAATGAATCTGTTCCATTTTTTTGCACTAATACTTGAATAGCTCAGGGCGATAGATAGTCTCCTCTATTTTTCAGTAGCTCACTCTGTATCTTCTACAGTTTTCAATCCAAAATGAAAATTCGTTCACAGGGATGCAGACAAAGATAATACCTTTCTTTCGAGGTATCACTTGACCCATCTGCCCTCTTCCAAATTTTCTAGGGTGGTCATCCCTGCTCTAGGGGTTGAAATTCGAGATGAGGATGACTGCCATTGATCAGCATGGATCTGTTCCATTTTACTTCACTGAAACTTGAATAGTCTCAGGGAAATCTCATATTTACCTCAAATGCTGGTTAAAAATAAATATACTCAATTCAGGCACTTTGCGATTGCACAAGAACACTGTAAATCAGTTTTTGTACACTGTTCAAAATTTCGTTTTGATCGAAATATTTGGGAAAATCAGCAAAAAATTGTGAAAAGTGTGTCATTTTTACACCACTTGACCCTATTCAAACATCAAAACTGCTCGACCCCAAAGAAATCTTAAAAATTATACGTAATATTATTTTCCTTCATGTGTTTGTGCTTCAAGTATTTCATTTCATCTTACCTGTTGAGATTGGCAAAGTCATTGTACAAAAACGCTTCAATTCAGTTTTCAATTTAGCCAGAAGCAACTAGTACATTAAAAATGTTGAAATACTTCACTAAATATGACGTTTAAAATGTGTTTCAATTTCTTTGTTTCACAAAATACTTTTCTTCTGTTGCGAACAATATTTTTCAACTTATAAATGCGGACTTCCATGGAATTCAACTTGGATTATCGCGGGCGAAGTTGTGAATTCAATTTCTCAGCAGCCATCCTCCGTAAAATGTTGATTCGCAAAGTACTCGAAAGGAACATAACTGAATTACGATGGCAGTCGCAGTTATAATTTAATTAAAAAATTCGCAAATGTCTTTTCCGCCTCTCAACCATTGAGTAATTGCTCAAGCAATGGCTTCGAATACCAATGAGGAGAAATGGATTGACGTCTATTTGAGATTCTGAATTCAAAAGAAATGTTTTTAATTCCATTCAAGAAATTCGTTTGATCAAGCACTGGAAAATGAATACTACTACACGCTCATGGCTAATTGGGATACTGACGATTTTTTCCTGTATTCAATAGCTCGTAAAATTAATTAATATAGGAACAGTGGGTTTTCTATACAAATGGCTGAATTCTCCTGAAGTTAATTAGATCTTTTTTCACAACTGAATTGATGTTCATATTCATATTTACGAAAACAATATACGAAATTTTCATGAAGTCACATGGATGAGGTATTTTATGATTAACTTTAAAGAAATGAGCGTGTGATTTTCACATTTCAGAAAAATAAGTTTATGGTCGCACTTTTTCAGAACTCTTTTTTCTAAGTACGAAATGTCTTTTACGTTTGAGAGGGTCAATATTTTGAATAATTGATGGATGAAGCCTGAACTACGTGATAGGTGATAGTCATAATAAATAATGAAATAAAACAAGTTACAATGTTTTAACTATCACTGATTTATTAATGTAAAAATAAAAACTACTTCACATCACAGAGCGATTTCTTTGCCTTTATTGGGCATGGACCAAAAACCAGAAGTTAACACCATTATGTCAATAGCAGAGATCAACGGCTTCGATATGAGAGCAATAGACCGTTTAATTAATTGAGAAATACGCAACAACACATTTAACATGATATATCCACCATCCAAGAGAAAAAAGCCCGAAAAATTTATGTCTCTAACATATTTTGGGAAGACGTCAGAACAGATCGTTACAGTTTTGTCTTATAGTAAAAAAGTTCATATTGCATTCAAACCAGTTAGCACATTGTCATGCCTCCTTTTCAGCACAAAAGATAAAACCGATAAATTTGGAAAGTCTGAATTATACCAATTACCATGTTCCGAGTGCAATTCCTTTTATATAGATCAAACAGGACGCTCTTTCAAGGCTAGATACAAAGAACATTTCCGGTCATTCCTACATTAGAAATATGATTCAGCTTTAGCTGCACATTATCTAAATGAATGAAAACTTTTGAAAAACAAGTCCGCTTTTTTTGCCAAATTTCAAGAAGAAACCGTAGTGCGTCGTACCCCATACACCAAAGGCAACTTCTGGAAGCAGCAGTCATCAGCGTATCAGTCGAAATCATAAGTCAAAGACGTCGTTCAAGAGGTTTATACACCAAAAGACCCTTAAGAGTTCCAGAGCTAACCACACAATAAAAAATTAACAGACTTAATCAGTGTATCCAGCACCAAAACTGGAATATTAAGAATTGGCGGAATGTTCTTTTTTCGGATGAGACCAGAATTGGTGTTCGATCAGATGACAGCCGGATTCGGGTTTTAAGGGGTCGTGGAAGACAAGCTAGACTCCGAGCAGCAAGACAAATTTCGAAATACCAAGGGGGCAGTGTGATTTCTTGGAGTGGCATTACGCTGGAAGGCAAAACAGATTTGATTTCGTTTCCTGCAAGTGTAACGGATAAAAATTACGTGGTCCTAGTGCTGGAGACCAAAGTGAGACTCTGGCTAGGTATCCACGATGATAATTTCACTTTTTTGCAAGATAATGCTCCTCCGCATACCATCAACCTCGCGCGACTTTATCTTGAAACAATAGGAATCGCTATTTTGGACTGGCCAGATTGCTGTCCAAACCTAAATCCTATAGAACATTTATGGTATAATCTGAAAAGGAAAATTAGATCAGACCAGGATAATCCAAGAACCCCATAACAGCTAATGCAAGCTGCCACACGAGAGTGGCAGAATATCACCCAGAGGAGGTCGAAAACCTGATCCGAAGCATGCCTAGACGGATTCAGGCTTGTATCAGGGCAAGAGGAGGAAAAACAAGCCAAATCTAACCCTAATTTATTTCTTTTTTCAATTGAAATATCTCAAAAAGAATCAATTCTAACAATCTTTCGAAAATTTCAAAATCCCCGAGGTAATGTTCGAAATATCGGGTGATTCCATATAATTTTGGTTGTGTGTATATATATGTATGTCTATTCAACGAAATCTAGAGAAAATTAACACATTTGTCCGAAATAATTTGCCTAATCCTCTTTTCAAGTGAATTCACTGAGGCAAGAGAAATCCTGTTAATAATTGAAAATGCATTACTGAAACCAGGACCACTACGACGGTATTTCAGTCTGAACACGCGTTAGGCATTTTGTAATCTTATTTGCATAGTAATGTCGAATCCAACTAGTGTTTTGTGAGGATTGAATGTCCGCAGGTTCTTTGTAGTAGAGCACGTTGAAACAAGCTTTCACTTATTCATCAGATGAAATACAAAAAGAGGATTTAGTTTTATAGAAAAAGACATTGTTGAAATTGAGAAGCCTTTGTCCTTATAGTGTAGTATATTATCGAAATGTTTCAAATAAAAATAAGCATAATTAAAAGAGATAGTTTCCATGGCTTCTGAAGATCATGAGTTTTGTCTTTGGAATTAAAAAGTTATTGTAGTAATTCACATGTAGGTTTGAAGGGTATTTTTATCTTGTGACTTGACATTTGATTTGTAATTTGCTGTGAAATTATCGAAATATCGAAATAACTATTACTTTTGTGAATTAAATATTTTCCACCTAATTTCGTGATATTCTTCACAAAGTAAACCACCACTGTACTATAATCAAATATCACTTGTAACTCAATTTCATTTTAGAACGGAAAAAATTATACAACATGGGAGAACTTTATTAAGAATTTTTGCGATTAAATTTCTTATGTTACTTCAAGATTGCCTTATGCTATCACAACACATTTCAGTAAAAATCCAAACTTCTTCGTTTTTTATGTATAATGACTGATAAAGAATGGTAGCAACTTCCTTCACTTTGATATTGGGGAGTCAAAGCTAGTTAACCTCCGAAAATACGCAATAGAAATAAATCGTTCCATTCCATTTCCTTCATTAGCTCTTCGAAAATCCAGACAGTCAAACACGCGCCGTAAATTCAATCCATAAATCAAGTAATCTATCGCTGCTTTGTCGACGAAACACACGGGAACAGGTTGAAGCACCTAATATAAATCCAGAATGTGCTGGTGCCGCCCCTACCCATCACTCGTACCCGATTACCATGTAAGAAGCCTCGGATTATGTTGCTCTTCGATAATCCTAAGATATGCAAAGGTATGTACGCTTCATTCTGAAGGGTTTCAAAAGGGTCACGCAAGTTTACATTTGTTAATACTAATATAATAAAACAGAACAGATTTTTATTTTTTGTCTTCATCTCAGGAACTATTAGTAAATTCTGAATAAATGATCTTATATTAGATAATTAATTTATTCGTGAAGCCGTAGGTTATATTGAATTACGCTTGAACCACTGCTTTCACTGCTTTATTCGTTTCTTTGATAATTATATAATTGGCTGGAAGCTCCATGTTCGGTCATCAGAAGGATGTTTCTATGCTCTTATATCTAACTAACCTAAAAAACATAAAGTGATCGTACTCATGTCAAGCCTTCACCACGATATGAAAATTGATGGAGCGGCAGGAGACTGGTTTTTTGACTGGCCAAAGATGATAACATTCTACAATTCAACGAAAGCTTGAGTAGATGTTGTCGACGAACTATGTGGTAGTTACAATGTGTCGTGTATCAGCAAGCGCTGGCATATGACTATTTCGTCACTGACTGTAGATCATACTCTATTCCCATATCGCGGATTTGCCAACCAGAGAATCAAGCCTTCTGATCATACACCTGTATGTACCACAAACATTACATACATGCCACTAAATCTAACATTTTTCAAAACTTTCATAACGACTGAACATACAACCATCAAAGTCTGTTGGTTCATACATGCGTATCGTCTCTACAGGGATCCAGTGAGGGCTACTGGCACTTGTGTGCAAAAAAGGATTTTGGCGTCCCTTAAGGCATTTTGGATCATGTTCTTTTATTTTTTTTAAGGTAGGTAGGTGCTTGAAGTAAAGCAAAAAACTGAACTTTAGAAGTCATATTTATTTGTGGACTAAAATATCGAAATGAAACAAACAGAACAAAATCATAACAAAATAAATTCTCAAGTTTCAATATTCAGATGAATCTCCCTTATTCGGCAGTTTGATGAGAAGACCTCTCTTCCAGTCCTTAGGAAATTGTTCGTAGTTTCATATTTGGCTGAAGAGGTCGTGGAACATGTTGGCGATTACTTCCAGGTTGACTTTAAGGACTCCTGCTGGCATGTGGTCTCCTCCTGGCATATTCATCATTCTTTATCAAGTGATTGTATTATTTATGATTTCGTTGGTCGATTGAATCTTACTCTAATGTCTTCAGTCACGTCTTCGTCCTCCTCATCCGTTGGTTGGTCTCAGGGCCCCCGTGGCTACTGGCGCTTGTGTGCAAAAAAGGATTTTGGCGCCCCTTAAGGCATTTTGGATCATGTTTTCTATTTTTTTTTTGAAGATAGGAGGTAGGTAGGTAGGTGCTTGAAGTAAAGCAAAAACTGAACTTTAGAAGTCAAATTTATTTGTAGACCAAAATATCAAAATGAAACAAACAGAACAAAGTAATAACAAAATAAATTCTTGTTCACACCTATTTTAATTTACCATTTACTTAAGTAATGAGACACTTTGACTCGTCGCTCATAAATACTAGAAAATAACCTAAAACTAAAAATTACATTTTTTTTAAAGAACAAATAACAGAAAATATTGCCTAATGGGTACGTATATATATACAGTGTGTTCCAACGAAAATTTGACCCCCCCTCTAACTCCGAAATGAGTAACATTAGCGAAAAACACCAAGACACGTCGATTTTTGTTTCGAGGGGGAGCATTTTTCGAAATAATTCGAAACTTCTCAGATCAACCCCCTACCCCCAGCAACCCTAACTTTGAAATTCATCATAGGGAATAAGGGTCGAGTGGCACCTTACTGAAAAGGTCTGTCAATTCTCCACCTTGATTTGTCATTTTAGAATTTTAAATTAACATACAGGGTGTCCCAACCAAGGGTGAAGTTGAATTCTGGAAATCCCAAATACTAAATGAAATAGATTTATTTTGGCATAATGCAAGCGCAGGTTTATGCTCGGTCTAGAAAAACGACCTACACTTGTGAATTTGGAGTTGGTGCAATCAACCCCTATTTCCAGCATCCCCAACTCAAAAATCATTCGATCGATAATAGGTCAAGTGGCACCTCGTTGGAAAGGTACTGCAATTTTCTTCGAATTTGGTATTTTCGAAATTCAGAATCATCATACAGGGTGTCCCGAAGCAGGAACATTGAAAATCCAAATAACTTTTTGAAACTGGTTCATTTCGGTATACGAGAACATGTTTGATCCGAGAATAGGACTTTCTTGTGTGGTTATAGAATTTTTGCAATCAACCCCTTCCATTCAGCATCCCCAACTTGAAAATCATACAAATAATTCAAGTGGCATATCTTCAGAAAGGTTTTTTGAATTCCAGAATGATTAAAGCATTTCATTCAGTTCGGCTCTCCATACAGGATGTCGCTTTTGAAAAATTCAATATCGTCATTTGAAATTATCAACTAAAATTAATTCGAAACTGTTAAAAGTATTGGGGTACGATGTGTTGAGCATCAATTACGAAGAAATAAAGCTGATTTCTGCATTGAAAATGTTCACATTTTTTTCATTTCCATCTGGCGTGCAGTCATCTGTTATTTCTCATTTTTGCAATGAAATATTATTATTATTCAGATCAGTTCCTCATTATTGTTGTTGTTCGTCAGTTGAAATTAATCTGAAAATGGTTTATTCCACTGAGGAAAGGGTCGAAATTGTATCGACGTATTTTCGAAATAACAGTTGTGCCAAAGAAACGGCAAGGATATTCGATAGGAACCATCCTGAAAGAGAAAGGGGAGTCAGTCACCAGTACGTTAAATATTTGGTTGACAAATTCCTAGCTACGGGTTCGGTGGCAAATAAAAAACATGAAGTGGCATGTCCTGTCAGAAATGAGGCAACGGAAGTGGCAGTAGTGGGTCATCTACAAATGGAGAATACTACTTCGATCAGAAAACTATCTCGTCTGACTGGTGTATCAGCTACAACTGTCCATAGAATCGTGAAACATCACAAATTTCACCCCTACAAGGTAAAATTAGTGCATGAAATAAACGAAGATGATCCAGATCGTCGTTTACAGTTTTGTGAAAATCTAAGTGAAAACCTAAACGCTAATCCAAATTTTCTGAATAACATCTGTTTTTCTGATGAAAGCACCTTTATGCTCAGTGGTGAAGTGAATAGACATAATTGTCGATATTGGGACACACAGAATCCTCATTGGTTCAGAGAGGCCCACACGCAAAGGCCTCAGAAGTTGAACGTTTGGGCAGGAATTTTTGGCAATCATCTAGTTGGGCCTTTCTTTATTGAGGGTAATCTGAATGGAAATGGCTACCTACAGTTGTTAGAGGAACACATACATCCTAGATTGACAGAAATTTTACAGAACGATCCAACTCTTTCTGAGGACGAAATGCGTTTTCAACAAGACGGTGCTCCTCCGCATTATGATGCTCGGGTGCGCCAATATTTAGACGAAAATTTCCCAGGAAGGTGGATTGGTAGAAGAGGACCTGTTGAGTGGCCAGCCAGGTCACCAGATTTAAATCCCTAGATTTTTTTTGTGGGGCCATCTAAAATCTAAAGTTTATGCCACAAGACCAGAAAACCTGGAGGAGCTGCGGATGAGGATTATCACAGAATGCCGACTTTTGACTCCTGAAGTTTTCGCTAATGTGAGAAGAGAGTTCGAAAATCGTCTGTATAACTGTATGGAGGTGGGCGGAGGTCATTTTGAACAATTGTTGTAATAATCAAGTTAGTTTTTGTTTTCAATTGAATACAAGTTCAATAAATCTCGTTTTCCTGTTTAGATGAGCATCCAATCAGTTTCTCCATCATCCCTCATCCTGATCCTCACGCCAGAAAACCTCGATTGCCAAACTGAAACCAATGCCTCAGTGATTCAGAAAATAGAAAAATCTTTCTGGAACTTTGCCACTCAACCTGTAATCACTTGTATGATTTTTTGAGTTGGGGATGCTGAATGGAAGAGATTGATTGCAAAATTCCATATTCACGCAAGAGAGTCTTATTCTCGAATCAAACATAAACATGTTCTCGTATTATACCGAAATGAACCAGTTTCAAAAGTTATTTGGGTTTTCAGTGTTCCTGCTCCGGGACACCCTGTATGCTGATTCTGAATTTCGAAAATACCAAATTCGAAGAGAAAATTGAAATACCTTTCCAAGGAGGTGCCACTTGACCTATTTTCGATCGAATGATTTTTGAGTTGGGGATGCTGGAAATAGGGGTTGATTGCACCAACTCCAAATTCACAAGTGTAGGTCGTTTTTCTAGACCGAGCATAAACCTGCGCTT
The DNA here is from genome assembly GCA_013387265.2 of Cryptolaemus montrouzieri. Lineage (NCBI taxonomy): Eukaryota > Metazoa > Arthropoda > Insecta > Coleoptera > Coccinellidae > Cryptolaemus > Cryptolaemus montrouzieri. The sequence continues at coordinate 9,409,307 of JABFTP020000103.1, read as the reverse complement.
GCATTATGCCAAAATAAATCGATTTCATTTAGTATTTGGGATTTGCAGGAATTCAACTTACCCTCGGTTGGGACACCCTGTATGTTAATTTAAAATTCTAAAATGACAAATCAGAATGGAGAATTGACAGACCTTTACAGTAAGGTGCCACTCGACCCTTATTCCCTATGATGAATTTCGAAATTAGGGTTGCTGGGGGTAGGGGTTGATCTGACAAGTTTCGAATTATTTCGAAAATGCTACCCTCGAAACAAAAATCGACGTGTCTTGGTGTTTTTCGCTAATGTTACTCATTTCGGAGTTATAGGGGGTCAAATTTTCGTTGGAACACACTGTATATATATATATATATATATATATATATATATATATATATATATATATATATATATATATATATATATATATATATATATATACTACTACTTTCTACTTATACTTAGATATTTTAAAAATATGCAGATATTTCTAATAACAAATACCTACGAAACTTCGTTTTAAAATCAAAATGATAGCTAGGTCTAGGTGCAATAGAAAAATAAAAAATAGCTATTGTAGTAGAGATATTTTCCGAGATTTTGAGGTTGCAAATTCATTAATTACATCACTAAAATAATTTTTAATGATTTTTAACTTTGAAAAAAGATCGCTCGCCAGTAGCTACAGATGCAGGCAATGTCAAAATAATTCTTAGTGAAATGCTCACGTTTGGAAAGGTGGAGAGTAAATTGTTTTCAAATATATATTGTAAAATAATTAAGGGGTCAGTATCATCAGGTATTGAAAACAACTTTAACTGATCTGTCAGTTGCTCTTCAAGAATAAAACAGCTTTAGAGATCCAACCATTTTTTCCCCTTTCTTGTAGTCTCAGTTTCTTTTGCTCGCGAAACTTCGCACCTGAAGTCTGTGTCCCTAAAGCCATTTCTTTATACTAATGAGCCATGGTATAATTCGAAGGCGATTATTACACCTGAATGAAAATATCTTCGTTACAGTTCAAGTACGTTCTGCTAAGTTATAAAAATAGATAAATATAAATTTTGAATGAATGGATTAAGATGTTTCAAATAGATAATTGGCCCATTAATAGAAGCAAAGATAAGAATCAATATTAAATGTTCTCACATTCAAATGTATCATATATAGATTTGGTAACATTTCAATAAGATCAATTTTCTGAGTTATACAAGTAAAATTTCAAATCGAAATTAAACTTCATAACATTTCAAATTCAAATAGTTACCAAGTTATTGGAAACAGTATACAATCGTATCATTGCGTTTCAATAATGTTGCAAGTTAGGTAAACAAATGTTCGAATCAATATTAAAAATTTGAGTACACTTCAATTAAATTGTCGTGTTAGAAGAACTTTGAAAATCAATATAAAATAATTTCAATACATTACAAATTTCGCCAAGTTATGAAAAATTCTAAATTAATCTATGAGAATAACTCTTCAATATATATATTTTAAAATGTCAGTGCAGTTCAAATGGATCATTTGCCAAGTAAAAACAAAATGTGCTCCAATGCATTCAGAAATTATGAGGCATTTATTTCAAGAAAATTTGTAAAATTATATAGTGAAGAGCAATATTGAAAAAATTTATTCTAGACTCATGTTACGCACGATTAATTAACTTCAAATTTAATTCCGATTCACACGAGTGAGTAAATTCACTGAGCTTCGAAAACTGAATAGCTGAATAACTGCATATCTGAAGAAAAAATAAATAACTGAATAATCCCATAACGTCGCAATCACGGCCCAGAAGCCCTTACACCTGCACTGCCCTCTGCCCTTGGTACTCAAGTACCTGTTACATAGTCATTTCTAAACGTGTTCCTTCGTCGCGACGTGGGAATTGCTGTTTGAGAAAATACCAGATGTTGTCTGCGATCTTGAACACGAAAGGGTGTTTAATAAATATCAGTGATAACGTCGAGTACCGTTTACTCTGGATTTCTTATCTGAGTTTAAATTAATTTCTTCGTCTGGATATTTACTCTTTTGGGTAATTTTAAGCTGATTTAAACATACGTAATATTTCACTACATTGATAATTTAAAATGAAATCGTTGAATCATTCTGGCAAATGACCGTCTTTTCACTGTAATTTTGAATTCAGATAATACAATGGTATGCAGGTAGATCTAAACAGTACAGTATTCATAATTAATAATAAAATTCAGTTAGATAAAAATCAAGAAATCTTTAGATAATTTCAGCAAATGAACAAAAAAATACACCCGGGTTCTGGGTCGTCTCACTAGAGAGAGATGTAGATGATCAGATTCATTTTTCAGACCAAACAATTAATAATAAAAATAACTAAGTTTTGATATATCTCGGAAATCCTCCTTTACTGACTCCTTTAGGACTTAACACACCCAAAACCTCATAAATAGGCTGCGTTTAATTTAATGATTTATTAGGGGTTTCTCTTTGCCATTATCCGACGAAAGTATGTCCAGAGAAATCTCATCTATTAAAGAAATAGCTACAAACAATGGTTATCTCTCAAACATAATAAACGGCGTGATCAGAAAAAACAAACACACATCATAATATTTACATCAATAAATACATTTTTACAACATATTCAGGCTCTATCAGCAAAAATATTGTAAATGTAACAGCGTTAGAAAGTAGCTTTCAGAAGGAACATGAAACTCTTACAAGAATTTTTCGATAGTAAAGATGAAACTGGAACTTTCAAGTTTTCATGTGAGGATTGGGAAGGAGTTTATATAGGCCAGACTGGTCGTTTATTATTATCATCATGATCAACTTTAACATAGTGACGACGGAAACAATTAACTATTAGAAATAAAGATGTGTAAATTAAGATACAATTAGTATCAAAGTCGGAGAGAAATTCTGAAGTTCAATTGACGAGGCTTTTACGTGATAGAAATCCATTTTCACAAATACAAGTAAACGATGATATATTTTTGAATGCTCGACGCGTTTCGATACACGGTATCTTCATCAAGAGCGAATGAATACTACAAATATATCTTACTAATAAATTTTTATATATACTAAAGAGGCAATCCACTCAGAGCTATTCGTACTTGAACTAATGTTTAGGAAATAAATTTAATAAGGGTGATATATTTATGTCTACCTGATCATTCAGAATTTCCAGTGAATACCTAAATGTGTTAAGTTCAAGTACTTCCAGAAGGTTGAGTTTTATACCTCTATTCTCAGAATGCAGGATTTTAAACTCTGAACTGTAAGAGTGACCATTTAAATATTAGAATCTCTGAACATAAACGCAGTTTCATCAATGGAAAAACCGATTCAAATTATTCAAATCATCTTTGGGAAAATGGTCACTCTTTCAATTCAGAATTGTAAATCCTACATTCTGAAAATAGAGGTATAAAACTCAACCTTCTGGAAGTACTTGAAATTATCAGATTTAGGTATTCACCGGAAATTCTTAATGATCAGGTAGACATAAATAACCCACCCTTATTAAATTTATTTCCTATACATTAATTCAAGTACGGATAGCTCTGAGTGGATTGCCTCTTTAGTATATATACAAATTTGTTAGTAAGATATATTTGCGGTATTCATCCGCTCTTGATAAAGATACTGTGTATCGAAACGCGTCGAGTATTCAATAATATATTTTAGTAGAAATCATCGTTTACTTAAATTCTGAAGTGATATTTCCATAAACGGATTCTGTTTGAAATGAGTAAATCATTTGCGAATATCAAAAGACTTGCATGGATTTGGTACATTTCGGAGGATAGAAGAGGATTAGAGTAATTTTTATCTAAAAGTGAAATAACGTGAACTTTAAATATCCACTTTTGCGCTGATACTAAATCTGCATTTACAGGTCGTAAATATTATTCAAAATACATACAAGTATCTTGAATATTGGATGAAATTGCAGTCCACGTGGAAATTTCATGCAATTGGCCCTAAAGGAACGTAAATTGGTACGAACAATCCTCATCTTTGTCTTTCTGATTGCGTAGAGTTCAGCCACTTCACAATATGCTAAACAAGACGGCCTTTTCACAGACAAACAAATACACTTGTTAGCGTGACATGCGTGCTAAATAAACCACTTCAAATTAATGAATTCCATTAATATCGACGTTATTCAGGAACGAGGTTCCTGTACATAGATCCAGAAAGATAGAAATGGAAAGGGAATGCAATTATGTTGGGAATGGAAACAGCTTAATGAAGTATTTGAAGAAAATTGTGAGAATGAATTCTAGCTGGCATATTTATGCAGTGGTCTTCGGAACTAAACTCTACTCATAGATTTCGTGAACGTAATGTTATGTAAATATCTTTTCTAGGTATTCAATTCGACGTTTCTGTGCTTCTATCTTAGAAGAATCCCATCGCATCGATAAGGGGTGCCCTTTTCGCTATCTAATGGTAGAATTTAACGGAGTACAGGAAACTGAACACTACGATTTCACGAATGAGTTTCGAATAAGACTGAGTGGTTAAAGATTGTATGACTTTCGAGTTGTGATTCCACCCATTAACCCGATTTTTCTCTTCTAGGGACAGTCCTCTATTTCTGCATTTTCAACATCAGCGTCTTTCAACAATCCTTCTATCAAAAACTGTCGGAAAGTTAATATATCTATTTTTTTATTCCTGTTTCTCTGGTGGATCACCCATGAGTGGAGCACCTAAAATTATATAAACAGCCCTTCTATACCATTTGATTGTTTTTCTCAAGCATGTATAGTATGTAACAAAATTAACTCTTATGCTGGTTAAGCCCAGAGAATAATGAGCAATGAGACTCTAATTCAATAATTGTTACTGAAATCTTGGTGGAAAAGTCAATGACGTTTAGCTCAGATATTTATATTAATTACATTTTATAATTTAGGTACATAATGTCACGAATGTTTTTTTTATATCTTATATACACGCAATAAGACTTATCTTGGTGAAATAGTTCCCAAGCGTTCTTGTTCTAACAGCTGCCTATGGGGGAAAACCTCTATTTCAGCTTCGGATCTGGATTTCTGGACTCCAGATAGAAATTATTACATCTTAACCTCTGAGCTCCACGTACGAGTCTCTACCTACGAATTTCAGTCTAGGACTCTCCACCTGGAATTCTTGAGGGCCTTCTGCTGTATAAACCCCTTGAACGAAGTCTTCGACTTATAGTTTCGACTGATATACTGATACCTGTTGCTTCCAGTAATTGCTTTTGGATTATGGGGTGCTATGCACTAGAGTTAATTTTTGCAATTTGGACAAAAAGCGGTCTTGTTCTTCAACTGATCTTCCTACGGTTTTAGCTCCACGTATCGGGCGTAGGTTCTTGAAATCACTCCCTGTGATACTCCCATTGTGACCGCTATATCTCTCTGTGTCACCCCTTCTTTTACGAGAGCAATTATTCGACCCCTCTGCACATTGGACAATTCAACGTAAGGCATTTTCAATTATGATTATAGGCTTCTTTAAATTTTGAAATTTACAGTTTGAAATCTCAGTGACGACTGAGTTCAATATCCCGAACATGTGGTGATAATTCAACATTTCTTATCATACTATCCAGTTTTTTTACAACAAAAAATTTAATTCTTCACAAGTAGCCAAAGTAATCACCCGATATTTTGAATATTACCTTAGGGATTTTGGGAATTTTGAAAGACTGTTAGAATTGCTCTTTCTTGAGATATTGCATTTGAAAAAAGAAATAAATTGAGGTATAGTTTAAGAATAAAACAAATAAAAGAAAATGAGAGACTTTCCGCATGTAGTAAAAAAATTGAAAATTGTTTTCTCACAGAGTAGGTGTCTTTTTCTCGACCTCAGTAGTTTGTGTTACCTCCTCCTGCCCTGATATAAGCCTTAATCTGTGTAGGCATGCTTTGGATTAGGTTTTCGAACTCCTCTGGGGTGATATTCTGCCACCCTTCTGTGACGGCTTGGATGAGCTGATGTGGGGTTCTTGGATTATCCTGCCGCGATCTTATTTTCCTTTTGAGATTATGCCATAACTGCTCAATAGGATGCAGGTTTGGAGAGCAAGCTGGCCAGTCCAAAATAGCGATTCCCACAATCGATCGACAAGAATCCACAACAAAATATGAGGCCACCAATGACGCGGTATTTTCCAGATATTCATAGTAAAACAAGTCCCAAACTTTTTCAATGATAAAAATTCCTGAATAACCTACATCTTGTAAGATAATAAAAATATTTTAACCGATATGAACTTCTCATGCATTCAATAAAAGAGGAAAAATTGTTTTCTTATCGGTCACCACGCTCAAAAATTGTAACTAGAATTTTTATGAAAGAAAAAATTCAATTTATATCAATGAGAACACTTGCATTAATATCAAAGGAAAAAAAACTGCATAAATAAAAAATAAATAAATAATTATAATCAATAAGTTGATAAAAAATGCTATGCAATAGCTTTACCGCGGCGGCAATCTCCGAGTGCCTCATCTTTTGTTGTCAGCTAGTTGATATGCTAAAGATAATAATCCTTTTTTGTTATCTCCATTCAATAATGGGAAATTTCGAGTGATTTCATATAAATTTGGTTTTGTGTATTTATTTCTGATGTTAAGGTACCTGAAGAAATTAACGCCCTTTTTCTAATAACGCCCACTCTACAGAAAACGTACTATAATTAGTTTTATTTGCGTCAATGCTCACGCACACTTAGAATACACCAACAGGAATACACGAACCGCGAGCGCTAGCCGCTCCCACTGCCATCTTGCCAGTGACCCGCTGTGTTTCCGAGACTCCGGTCGCAGACGCAACTGTTGTAAAAAATTGCTCTACAAAACTGTTAGTTTCCAGATGTACATTTTTGTTTGCTTTTATATTTGTTACTCTTGTAGCATCTGATTTCCACATAGTATTTTTAATAACGCCCAAATGAAGGGTTTTGATATTACGTTATTAGCAAGAGAGTTTTAAATAATTACACTTCTTAACTATCATCTTTCAATTCAGAAATATATGTTCAATTTTCACATAACAAGTTTGAGTCCATTTCATAAGCATTCATATAAAAAAATATTTTAAATTAGGTGGGCGTTAATTGCGTCAGGTACTTTAATTTCAATCTCAAACTACCTCTGAAAAATATTAATTTAGATTTATCTATCAAAAAACATCAGAATTTCCAGTAACGCCATCATTTCCGAACTCTCAAGGCGTGGGAAGTTGAAAACAACCCAAAATAGCATTACCAACATAATAACTTACGTTCAGTGACAATATCCTGACACAGTCAGTTCGCAACGAGCTGACTGGAATGCATTTCGAATTTATCGCAGCCACAAGTCTGTCCAAAGTGTTAAGCCCGTAACACCGGCAGTAGCTTTAAAATTAATTTTTAGTATCGCAATATGAACGTTATTCTGCGGAAATATCTCTCCCCTGCGCTGGCAATATAAATATTATCATGACACTTATTGCCCAGTTTTAAAGCCTTGCTATTGTATCAGCAGCAAATACTATTCGGGTGGTTGAAATTGGGTGATTCACTAAAAATACATTTTTCAATTTTTTTCAAAGATTTATTCATGTTAATATTATCAATTATATTTATTCATTCATACAGGGTATCCCAAATTGAGCGGCTTATTAGACGTTTATGGAGAACCAATGATACTATCGTTCTGAAATTCTGGTAATTGATTCAGCTGGTCTGAAACTCTATTTCGAAAATATTTTCACCCAATGGCACTTCTGGTTATACCGAAAATGCATACCAACTACGTTATTTACTATAAAGCACCCTGTTTGTTAATAGCTATTTTAATAACACTTGATATTCCAATTACAAAAACATCCAACACATAAGTCTTGCTTGTTTCGTTCATGAAATATACTAGTTCTACTTGAAAGTTATCTATTTTTTCTCTTTGAAAAAATTGATGTATCTCGAAAATGGAGTGAACTACCAAAATAATGAAAGGTGTTTTGCAAACAAGAAACCATGCGGAACAGAACTCATATCCGACTGAATCTCAGTCAGTACAAAGAGTGCTCTTTTTTTCGTCTCACATTCTGAAACGAAGAAACATCGAAAACTACCATTTTTCAAATTTTAACCCATATTTTTTCAATTCATTTAAATCGCCGTAAAAACTAAACGAAGTTCCTCATACATAACCTGTATCTGAGATTTCAAGTTTTCAAGTTATGGCGAAAAATCGAATTTTACTTACCTACCTAAAATTGGCAAAGGCGGCTTAGGTTCTTTCACGTCCATAGGCAGTTCCCAGAGCATTAACAAATAACTATCCTTCTGTTATTGGATAATTAATAAATTAAGAGAAAAAAAATGCGGAACTGCAATTTCGAAAGTCAAATTAAAAAGTATCAAAACAATTGTACCACAGTGTTAACTCACAAATACTAAACGACTGATGATGATAAGAAATATCGAAATAGCTATTACGTTTGTTAATTAAATATTTTCCACCTTATTTTATATATTCTTTACAAAGTGAACCATAATCACCATATGATGATTGAACATCAATTACTAACATCCGACATAATATCATTTATCTTTGATCTTTAAATCACAGCTAAACTATCGAATGACCATACCTTTTTTTTTGCATATATATACTAAGGTTATCAGGCGCGAGTCACAAAAATGGTGGTTTTCATGGTGGCTGCTTAATTGTCTGTCCACAATAGAAACTAAACCATATCGTTACTTGTGGCACCCAACTAACTTCTGATCTTTCTGTCCTTCTGAGTAAGTTGGAGACTGGAACCTTTGGCGTTGAATAACACTAAAAAACAGTGTAACTACTACACCAAAAGCTTTATTTCGAAAACTCGACGCGCGTTCCGCCAACTAAGTTGACATCAGGAGATTCTAGTACATTAAATCTCTTTGACTTTTAAAAATTCAATTGACGAGGCTTTTACGTGATAGAAATCCTTTTTCGCAAACATAAGTGAACGATGATTTCTACCAAAATATATTATTAAATGCTCGACATTTATCAGAAATTATAAATCTCCAGTTGATAAAGAAAATTAATCAGGTGTTTTTAGATTGGATTGTGCACATTGCCATTGATTTTATATAGGTAGAACAGGAAGAAATTTTAATGTTAGAATCTCTGAAAATAAACGCAGTTTCATCAATGGAAAAACCGATTCAAATCATCTTGGGGAAAATGGCCACTCTTTCAATTCAGAATTTAATATCCTACAGTCTGAGAAAAGAGGTATAAAACTCAACCTTCTGGAAGTACTTGAAATTAACTGATTTAGGTATTCACCGGAAATTCTTAATGATCAGGTAGACATAAATAACTCACCCTTATTAAATTTATTTCCTAAACATTAGTTCAAGTACGGATAGCTCTGAGTGGATTGCCTCTTTATTATATATAAAAATTTGTTAGTAAGATATATTTGTAGTATTCATTCGCTCTTGACAAAGATACTGTGTATCGAAACGCATCGAGCATTTGATAATATATTTTAGTAGAAATCATCTTTTACTTGTATTTGTATTTGACTTTTACTTGACTTTAACATAATCTTTTTCAAGTTCCAGTTTTATAACTTCTAACTTTACATCTCTTATTGAATTTAGAAGGAAAATACAACAATTTTTGGCTTCTAAGCCGTGATCTGAGGGATCTGAATGTAACCTAAAATAATTAAATTAAGTACAATTCATTTTGTTGTCCTAGTGACGACGGTCTGAACATATTCATTTTACAAGATTCTTATTGTTAATCAAGGTCTTGTCGAAACTGCACTCTGGGCTTCTTGTATTTTATCGGTTCGTCTTCCTCGTAGTTTCCTAAGGTGTTTATCAATGAATTTGAGTGTTCGTCAACAGCTTGGAACGCTTTCACCGCTGTCTCTCTGATGAACTCCATCACACTCGGAATTTGCAGATCTTGATATAGCTGGGAGTTTCGCATGTACCAAGGGGCGTCCACAGTAATCTTCAATGCTTTGTTCTGCACGACTTGGAGCTTCCGGATGTGACATGCAGCTGCATGTCTCCAGACTGTTGACGCGTATGCCATCATAGGCCTGATGATGGTCTTGTGGAGCTTCAGCTTGTTCGCTGCGCTTAGGTTACTCCGCCTGATCATCAGGGGGCTGCCTTCGCCTTGCTCGTGCAGTCTTCCACATGTTGTCGCCATGTCAGCCGCCAGTCGAGTGTAACTTGACTTGGCCTTGTTGACCCACGGAATGGGTTGGCCGTTCATGGTGATCTGCTCCTGGGGGTTACGTTTTCTTCTGGACAGATAGAGTGCTGAGATATTCGATCTTGGCGGCCCAGAACGCATTGCGGTGGTCCTCCAAAGCTATCTTCACCTCCGTCGCCAGGCGGTTATATTTTCTGTGGGTCCAAGGTTCTCTGGAACCGTCGTCGGGCCCTGTTTCTCTCTCTGATCATCTCACGGATGTCATCAGGGAGTTTGTCCGGTCAGCGTTTGGTTTCCTTTGTCCTCGTGCACGCTCCCACTGACTGGTGTGAAGCTGTTTCGAATACTTCGACGGCTCTGTCCAGGTGGTCGGTCAACTCTAGCTTGCCCAGGGACGGCAGGTTCTGTTGGAAGTGGTCTGTGAATGCATCCCAGCACGTTGTCCAGGTCTTCTGAGTTGTTTCCTCGTTTGGTAAGTTATCTAAAAGGAGGAGAACTGGGTTGTGATCTGATGTGAGATCGTTGACTGCAGTTAGGTTGTATGAAAGCGATACTTCTTTCATAACAGCCATGTCTAATACATCACCGAGTCCTAGGTTGTTATGGTGAGTTGGTTCTGGAGGTCCATCTACAATCTTCGTCAGAGTAGTTCCTTAGGATGTTTCCATTTGGATTGCTCCTTCTCCTGTTCCACGATGGGTGCTTACAGTTGAGGTCGCCCGCTGCAATCGTTGGGGAGTCAGCTTATCTAGGTCTGATTGCCGTAGTGGTCGCTGGGGGCCTTATACACTGAGATCAGTCTCAGGGTTCCTACTGAATCAGTTTGAATCTCTACTGTTGTCGTTTCTACGTCCTCCAAATTATCAATTAGCGCAACGTGGTGTTCCAGGTTGGATCTGACATAAATGTCAGTACCTTCTCCTCTTCGTAAATCTATTTACATATAAAAATTCCAAATAATGAAATGCAAATATTCACTAAACAGAGACAACGGTCCCGTTTCCTTCAGCGTACTCTACAGTTTGTTAGATTAGCTTTTTGTGTAGTGATGTACAGTATCTTTTAGTGCTTTCTGTCCTTGTCAACAACGATTTTGTTGTATGGTTGAAAAAAAAGTTGATCGTACTACATAGCGATTCTAAATTCGTCAAGAACTTTCAGTATTCCGTCCGATTAATAAATGTTTTTGCCAGTATATGAACCGTACAATCGTTTCAATGTTTCAAAGAGAACAAGGGATAACTACACAATGTCAGTTGTCATTTTCAAGTTACGACAGTTCGGAAACGTTGTCGAATATCTGGAAACCTTGTGAATCATTTGTGTTTACTACTTGAACTCTTAACCCCGATTCCCTTAGAGATGTTGTGGACATAATAAGTCACGTTCTTCCACAATATCCCAACGTCGCAGCTTGGAAGCGAGCCACCGGAAATGCTCTTCGAATTTATTTCTCCGTCAGAGAAATGACGAGAAGTTGAAAATGAAGAGATTACTGCTCCAGAGCGCACCTGGTTGTATTTGCCGCTCGAATTTCGCCCAGGCTCGATCATTCAGGTCTGCAATGAGTTTCTGGAAAATAAATGTGTGTAGGAACTTTAAGTGCATTAACACTTTCAAGTTTCACAATGGAATTATAGTCTTAACGTGAATTTTCCAACGTAATCTCCAATTTATAGCAATTATACGTTGACTCTAGGAGAAATTTGGTAAGTTATAATTGATATTGAAGATGTTCGTTTTGTATACAATTCGAGGTCTTTCGGAAAAAGAAAATTTATGAAAACGACACTACTTTCAAGTGATGTTAACAAAAAATTTTATGGATTAATGACTTAATAATAGTAAAAATTGCTAATCGATGTTTTGCCGCCCGGAGTTGACATTTTGTGCCTGGAATTTTGGCAAAGCTCAAGTAAGAGATTTTTGTAATAAATATGAAATATAAATGAATTTGTTTCGTTTTTAGCAATAGTAGGTTAGATTTCATTATGGTTAAGTGAAATTAGCTATTTATAACGTTATTATTGTGTGAATTCAGATTTGGTACAATGAAAAATGTTACTGTTGTTTCTTCAGTACGATGGTCATAAGGTACTGGAGGTAAATATGGGACGGAGGGTAATATGGACCAATGCTCACAATACTAAAATGACACATTGTGGCAACGGTGTACAATTGCTTTCAAGTCGGTGAGTTAAGATTTGGTTGAATCGCGCCCTCTAACTAAAATATGTTTATAGTAAATTAGGTTATGTTCAACCGACCGTGAGGTAGACATATTTATAAGTTTTCTTCTTTGTTTACGAATTAAATTCAGTGTTGAAAATAAAAGGTTTTGATTTTTAATAACGCAAAGGTAAGTTGTGTAGTATAGACCATTTTTTGATGAACTTTATAACGTTTTTTGTAAAAAGTTATTTTTTTTTCTTATATAAATTCGGTACATAGTCAATTCGGGCAATATGGGCCATGTTTAAGGCGGGTTATATGCACTGCGGCGCATATAGCCCGACCTCAGTTTCTTTGGAGATTATTCGATAAAATCAAAATTATTTTTTTAATTGTTATTACAGATGGGGTCGCGAAAGCAATGGAGTCAAATTCAACTCGAAAATGCTCTTAAGGCAATAAATGAGGGGCAAAGCCAAAGAGCTGCTAGTAAAGAATTTAAAGTGCCTAGACGAACTCTAAAAAGATATTTGGACAATGGTTTGTCAGAAAAACGACTTGGTCGCCCAAGCATTCTCAGTGTACAGCAAGAAAGGGATTTTGTTCAGCGAATAAAACGGTATTGTGAAGTTGGTTTACCTCTTACACCAAAGTTAGTCCGTCGTCAAGTGTTCAAATATTGTAAAGTCAACAACATTCTCAACCAATTTAATGCAGAAAAAGAGATTGCGAGTAAAGACTGGTTAAAGCTATTTATTAAACGAAATCCAGACTTGTCAACAAGAAGAGCGCAGGCTATGAACCCCGCTCGTGCGCAAAAACTTAACAAGGCAATTGTATCGGATTATTTTATGAAGATCTCAGAGCTTATGAGGACTTTGCATCTTACAAACAAACCTCAAAACATATACAATATGGATGAGAAGGGATGCCGACTTACTATTCACCACCAACAACGTGTTCTCGCTGCAAAAGGAGAGAAAAGAGTTCATTTGGTAGCGCCAGAGCATGCAGAGAATGTTACAGTAGTGGCTTGCTGTAATGCAATTGGTAACTCAATCCCACCGATGGTTCTATTCAAAGGTAAGCGACTTAAAAGTGAGTTTCTTGACAATCTACCACATGGAGCATTGGTAAAAATGGCTCCCAAAGGAAGTATGACCACAGAGCTCTTTATTGCCTTCTTAGGGCATTTTTGTAAATATAAATGTAACAATGGTCCAACGCTGCTTGTATTTGATGGGGCCTCAAGCCACTTGGATTTTACCATTGCGGAAAAGGCGGATAATCTTGGCATTACTCTATTTTGCCTACCATCAAATACAACCCATGAGCTTCAACCACTGGACAAAGCTGTTTTTAGGTCGTTTGAAGCTCATTGGGACAATGAACTTTTGCGTTACTGGGACGCTAATCCACATAGATCACTAAATAAGGCTAGATTTAATATTATTTTGTCCCGAGTTTGGCCTAAATGTATGACTCCAGATAATATTATAAATGGATTTAAAGCAACAGGATTATTTCCTTTAAATTCAGAAGCAATTCATGAGTCAGCCTTTGCGCCTTCATTGCCATCGCAAAGGGATATGAAAAGAAGCATATTAAACAACAGTCCTACACCTAATACTCAGGATCAGGTGTTACCAGATTATGATACTCATTTATCGTTGGATGAAGATAATATGACATTGGCTGTTATAGCACACAGGACAAAAAAAAATTCTAATCATCTGTCTCCTGACATAGACAAAAATGTATTAAATAAGTCATTTAAAGAAATGTTGCCGACTCCTCTTAACCCAACTAAAACAGTTGCAATTCGCAAAAAAGCATTAAATTACAAAGCTCAGCAGGTGACAAAGGACCTATTTAACTCTGTAAAAAGTCACTCGTCTCCGAGGTCTCCATACTCCTCAACTTCTAAACAAAGTGCCAAAAAACAGGTGGATACTGAATCTTGGTTTTGTGTTGCTTGTCAATCTGATGACCAAAAAGATATGAGGATGTGTGTTAACTGCAATACTTGGTACCATGAGGAGTGCGTTGGTTTAGAAGAGGATGATACAGAAAATTTTGAGTGTTGTTGAACTTTTTTTATGCGCAATATTTAGGATTTTTTGTTATAAATTTTATAATTATAATGTTATAAAATTAATTATTTTACTAATAGATTTTATTTAAATATAATTTTTTTTAGTTTTGTATTAATATGTTGTGTTTAATGAAGTTCTTTATCAATTCTGGGTAATGTTTTTAGGTGGCCCATAAAAACACTGTGAGGATAATATGGGCCGAAAGAAGACTTTATTAATGTAATAATTTTTCTAAATTAAGTTACCCTTACGAAATAATTAATAAAGGAATAACATAATGTATTATATGAGTTTTCACTACCGTATTAAAATATTATATTCAACGCAAAAATATTTATGTAAACTGAGTGTAAAATAAGGAGGCCCATATTTACCTCCAGTACCTTACAACTGTTAGTTTATTCCTCAATATTTGGCATCTTCAAGTAATTATGAGTGAACCTTTGACTACCTATCTATATTCCAAAAGTAAAAAACTTTTTCTTTATCTTTGTAATTCATACCTGTTTTTCTATATTTGAGTCTAATTGTACAACTGTACCTTACCTAAGTTGGGTACAGGAATCTTTGGCGTTGAATGACAGTAAAAAACACTGTACACCACTACACCAAAACTTTATTTCGAATACTCGATGCGCGTTTCGCCAACTAAGTTGGTATCATCAGGAGATGATCTATTTCTACATGACTCTATAATTTGTACTTAATCTATACCTGCTACTAGACGCGTTTGATAAATCGAGCGGCCTGATTGGTCGAACGCGCTATTAGGGGGCGTGTCGAATCTAACAAACTGTAGAGTACGCTGAAAGGAACGAGACCGTTTTCCTTCTTTAGTGAATGTTTGCATTTCATTATGTGGATACTCTCAAAAGCGTTCAGTGTACTCTCGTTTTTAACATTATCTTTCAAGTTTACATTCTAGAAATCTATTCTATGGTCTTGATCGAAATCATGTTGGGTAACACTTGATTCTTCTGTTCGTCCGTATCTTTAATGTGCCTCATGTTCTTTTAATCTAATCTAAACAGATCGTTTACTTTGTCCAACATACTTCTTCTCACAATATTTACAACTAATTTCATACATGCCACATTTATCTAACGCGTTAACTTTGTCTTTTGGGTTTCCGAGTTAGGTTTTCAAAGTTGAATTTGATTTGTAGAAAGCTTTTATGTTGATATTCTCAAGAAATTTGTCCAATCCTCTAGTGTATCGCGGATCGAAAGATAAATACAAATAATTTTTTGTTCTTCCGGTTGGAGAAGACTGGACAATTCTTCCTTATATTTGTTCCTATTGATTAACTCGTTGTAATAGACGTGTGATATCAAATAATCTCATAAAAAGAAATCTAGGAAGTCTATTCTAATCGATAGAATCATATATCAATACATGCAGTAATTGAAGTGTTTCAGAGGCTGTATGGTATGTCGCACCGTCGTCACCGTTTCGGAAAGAAACACTGTGTTTTGATGTCGCTATATCGAGCACAACTAACAGTCACCGCTTGACCAGCCTCATTTTTGAAGAGTATGGTCCAATTATGCCTCCAGCCCAAAATCCATACGAAAAAAGTGACACATAGTGTATGCATTTGTTCTTCGATAAACACGCGTGGATTCTCAGAACCCCAAAACCGGCAATTTTCGCGATTAACAAGCATATCGAGGTGAAAATGCGCTTCGTCTCTTTGGATGATTTCGTTTGAAAAGTCAGCATAAATTTGTTGATGCTCAATAGAGCATTCAACAAACTCTCTTTACCATGCATGGTCATTAGGCTTCAGTGTTATGTTGATTGAATTTCGCGAGCATGAAGACACAGATCTTTACAGAATAAAGGGGAGCTGGGGGCAATAGTAGCCAACTAAGGAAAAAGTTATATAAGAGTCATCATCATCATCAAGAAGCGCCTGGGTGGGTCTTGGCTAACTTCATAATACTCCTCCACCTATTGCGATCTTCCATACGGTTTGGATCAAAGGGGATATTCAATTTAGACAGATCTGTTTTTGTATTAACCGTGGACGTTCTGGTGGTCTCCTTCCGTGTGGTATCTCCTCCTAAATCAGCCTTTCCTTCCCCATCCTTTGGACATGACCTGCCCACCTCAACTAGGAAATCAAGCCTGGATGATGTTACTGTCTCTGTATAGCTCTTTCAGTTCCGCATTAGTTCTTGTACGGTATTCATCTGTAGTGGGGTCGTGGTGGGACCGTAGAATTTCCGTAGGATCTTATGTTCGAACCGTCTAAGCTTTTCCTCATTGTCTTTGGTTAATGTACAGGTTTCACACTCGTAGGTCTTATTATCGATTTATAAACTTTTAGCTTCAACATTCTAGATAGACCTTTGGATCTCAGAAGCTTCTCCAGAGTATACATGCAACGGTTGGCCGATTGGATTTTACCTTTTATCTCTTCTGTCATGGCGTTATCTGATGTTATTGCAGCTCCAAGGTTTTTGAATTGCTCTAACCTTTCGAAATTATAAGGTGCAATCGTTATATTTTGTCCTTGCTTATCTCTACGTCCCTGTCTGTTGAGGCACATGTACTTCGTCTTCTCCTCGTTGATTCTCGAGCCCACCTTCCTTGTTTCTGGTTCTAGTCTATTGAAGATACCTTTGATAGTGGCCACTGTATTTCCAACGAGATCTATATCATATGCATACGCAAGAAATAGTTTGGAACCCGTAGCTTTGAGAAACTCCTCTTTTATTTGTGCTGCTCGTATGGCTTTTTTTCCAGGAATATATTGAATAGTAAAGGGGACAGAGCATCGCCTTCCTTGTTACTTTTGCTTTGGTTCCGTTATTTTACAATATTTCACATAGCTTTACTACCAATACCACTTAATATTTCCACCCTGTATACTAAATCTCTCTACCAAAACCAAGAATCTTCTGAGTAAGATCATGTATGAGGAACCTATTCAAAACAACAACTTCATCCTATTCGGTTATCCAAAGGGTTTAATGCATCTAAAGAAGTACTTATATCAAAACGAGTTGACTCCGAAGTTCATGGATAATTGGGAAAAGTTCCGGAAGAGAGTACCTTATCAAAGAGTAGTTTCCACGAATATACGAAGAAACTATACGTGTAGAGAGATGATGATTTATCAACGCTCGTTTCAATTCTGAGACAACCCCCAACTACGTTTTTCAGAAATTTTGAGGTTCGGTCAGAAATCTATGGAAATTAAAGTTGTAGATGGTTTGGAGTATTTCATTTTCCAACTGCCATTTAATCGTTTTTCCTCCTTTTTTGTATCATTAATTTTCTTATATTCGTGATGGCCCCCTAGAAATGCTCAAATAACCCCTCCTAATAATCGTCAAAAAATAAATCCTTGATCGAAACTGTACAATCTCCTTCTTCCAATTTAATTTTCAATCTGAAAGACTGGAGTATCAGTGCCAAATCGATTCAAAAGTGGGTATTTATTGGGTAATTCCAGTAAGCATCGATAATGTAAATAAACATTCATAGTTAAGCCATAAAGGAATAAAAATCAAGAAAAGTGTTGAGCCATTCACGAAACGCTAGAAACTGAAGCAATTACTAGATGGTCTTCCAGTTAAATCGTTTACGAAATACACTCAGGCACTTTATTTAATGAAAACCAGATTTACACCAGTTCTAGCTATACAGGATTATCAAAGTGGAACTGTATATGGGGTGGAAACGTTTATTTATTTATTCGGTTACAGGCGATGTGAACAACTTTCTACGTCACTGTGTGGTAATAGAATCAAGGAAGCAAAATAAACCTGAATAATGAATACGTTTATTGTTACTACAATGTCAGCGATTTCCTGGAAATTGTGAATTCTTCTTATTTCAAGCCTGGAGTGAAGAAATAATGAGTGCGGATGACAGTGGAAATGTTATTTAGTTAGGTGTTTCGACTGATGTTATGCTGAGACGAATAAAGACTCGTTTAGGTTGTTTTTTTGTGAAAAATAAGTCTTTATACCAGTGGTTCTTAACCGTTTTGTTACAAGGGACCATTTTACCAAATCTTTGTCGTGTCGGGGACCACCCAGTTGGGGTATTGGTATTACCTACATATAAATGAATTGAGGGGTTGTTTGATGAACAAAACAAGCACAATTTTATAATTAGCACTCATTTCTTTATCATTTGGAAAAAATGTGAAAATCACAGACTAATGAGATTTTGGAGAACGCATAGTCCATAATAACTTTTGAATTCTTGGTTCAGGGCTAGTCAAAGCTAAACGCTTATCGGCAGCAGCATGCAACCGATTTCGCTATTCGTTTTTTATAATTAGAAGCGTCGAAAACTCCTGCTCGCATAGATACATCGATAAAAATAAAGTTAGGTAACGTATAGCAATGCCTCGATGCATTGGAAAAGAAATTGCCATTTGGCTCCAAAATATTCAAGATTTATTCCTGATTCGAATGTATCCTTTAGGTTAGTGTCGTGTTGCATTTCGATCAATTCTTCCTGAATTTCATCAGCTACTTCGGAAACGTTGACGTTGAAAGGATTCCCGATCAGTTTCTGGTTGGTTTTGTCCTCGCAGTCAGTAAAATAGCGATTGAATTCACTTTTTAAATTGGTCAAATGGATAACTACGTTCTGCTCAATTTCTTTTTCAATATCTGCACCCTGTCCGTCAATAATTTTGCTGAGCGTATCAAACGCAGAAAAGATTTTTCTTTCCACCTAACCGATCTATAGCTCTATTTTAGCAATAAACGCCCTGATTTCATCTTAATATGCAAATTTAAATTTCCTGACCCTTGCAGTTGAAGGTCCAATTTATTTATTTCTGCGAAAAGACGCAAAACGCATTATGTAATCGGGCTCACAGAACTGATCTAGAAACTCTTCGTTTCTTTGTTTATTAGGAATATTTGTACTTCCTCTCTTAGTTAATACAACATCGACAGCATGTTCCCATTCGAACAACTTCCGTGTGGAAAAGCAGAGTTTCCTGTTCAGAGTTCATGTCAAAACACAACTGTTTGAATAGACGATTATTGCGTGCGCTCTTTTTAATACAATTAACTACTCAGTTGGTATCGGTAATTATTTAACATAGAAACTTGATTCAGAATTCACTAAAAAACGTTCACCCACTAATTTTGGGGCCCCGAATCCAAATCCGAAATCGTTTTGTCCTGGAAAGCTATGGTTTAAGGAAAAAAAAAACAAAATTTCCTTGAACATTATCTTGTTAATATCTTTCAAACTATATCATTGCTTCTTCGGGATTTATTTGTTACTATTACAAGGGATAATGTATACAGGGTGCTTCAACGAAAACTAAACAGAGGCAATATCTACCAAAATATTCATTTCTGATCAAAACGCAAAAACAGGTCACTTTTTGTTTCAAGGGGGATATCTTTTGGGGAACAATACTTGCCTGAAATATCCTTGAACATTTTGAATAGGAAGATGGGTCGAGTGATGCCTCAAAAGAAAGGTGGTATCTTTGTCTACATTGCCTCGAACAAATTTCCATTTTAATTGAAAATTGTAAAAGATACAGGGTGAGCAACTGAAAGATAGGGAAGACTATTTCCCTGAGACTATTCAAGTTTCAGTGAAGTAAAATGGAACAGATCCATGCTGATCAATGGTAGTCATCATCAAGTACCATCCTCATCTCGAATTTCAAACCATGGAGCAAGGGTTCTAACCCTTGAAAATTTAGACGAGGGTAGATGGGTCGAGCGATAACTCGAAGAAAGGTAGTATCTTTGTCTGCATTCTCGTGAAAGAGTTTTCATTTTTGATTGAAAACTGTAGAAGATACAGAGTGAGCCTTTGAAAAATAGGGAAGACTATCGCCTCAAGACTATTGGAGTATTAGTGCGAAAAACTGAAATAGATTCATTTAGATCAAAGATGACAGCCTTTGATCTGGAATGAATCTGTTCCTATTTTTTGCACTAATACTTGAAAAGCTCAGGGCGATAGATAGTCTCCTCTATTTTCCAGTAGCTCACTCTGTATCTTCTACAGTTTTCAATCAAAAATGAAAATTCGTTCACGGGATGCAGACAAAGATAATACCTTTCTATCGAGGTATCATTCGACCCATCTACCATCTTCCAAATTTTCGAGGGTGGTTACCCCTGCTCTAGGGGTTGAAATTCGAGATGAGGATGGTACTTGATGATGACTGCCATCAGCATGGATCTGTTGCTCACCCTGTATCTTTTACAGTTTTCAATTGAAAATAGAAATTCGTTCAAGGCGATGTAGACAAAGATACCATCTTTCTTTAGAGTCATCACTCGATCCATCTTCCCTATTCAAAATGTTCAAGGATTGCAACCCCTGCTTAGGTGGTTGATATTTCAGGCAAGTTTTGTACCCTAAAAGATGTTCCCCTTGAAACAAAAATTGACCTGTTTTTGTGTTTTGATCAGAAATTAATATCTGCGGTCTAGTTTCTCCATTAATTTCTATTGAAGAAAAACCCAGTTTAATATAGTCATCGTTATACAGTACAACTTCACTTGTCCGAGCAGATATCGTTCTGGACTATCGAAATTCCCGAATTTCTGAAGTGACATGAATTTGTTTCATTTTCAAAATAGAAACAACCCAAAATCTTTTAAAGCCGAGTTTATTATAAAAATATCGAAAAGTTGAACAAAAAATAGTTTCTATTATAAAACAATCGGATTATACAATTTTCATTCATTATAATCTTTCCTCATAGAAAATATAGAATTTAAATATAAGCTAGTGTACATAAACAGTCTGGTATTCCTTATGACGTTTAAAATATCCTTCGATTTTACTCTGAACCTTTCTCGATGCTGCCATCTGAACTGATTTTCTTTGAGCCTTTTCAGGAGCGATACGTCTTCTATAGGAAGATTATTCTGTTCGGTCCAACTGATAATCAGGGAGAACGCATTGACAGTATCTGCATGTTTGTTTTACCATACTATTTAAACCATCCTCTGAGTCAGAAGATTCTTCTACGTTTCCAATGTTCCTTCCTAAAGCATCAAACCCCTCTTCTTCATCAGGAACACTGGGTTCTGGGGAAATTATGGCTACGTCATACTTAAAACCATCATCACTAACTCCTTTATTTATGGCTTCTTCTAAGCCCAAGTAGTTCTTACTAGCACCAAATCTTCGCCTACAACTCATTTTTGAAATCTATACAAAACAAGAAAAAATTAGTACAGAGGTGGCCGCTTTACCCGAATTGTCACAGTAATGTTTTGGGTATCACAAAAGCATTCACTATCATTATTCGTCACTACAAAATTTTATGGATAACTGAATATACATTGAACTACAAATAATCAATAGTAATGTGACGTATATTATATTTACAATAAAAATAATTGAAATAAATAGTACACACCTGTTAATAACGTTCACAATTTTATATATGCTGCTAAAACATTCCAATGTCATTCCGAATCCAACTAAGTATCGCTCATATTCTTAGCACTTCCGTCGAATAATTACCGATTTGGGCTTGCTAACTACGCTAAAAGAGGAAGAACATTCCTTTTCTTCTTCTCTATAATTTATAGAATAACATTATCAAGAAAAACTAAAACTAGCTTGAGTACTTTAATTACAAAATCAAATTAGAACAACTTGCCACTTTTTTGCTTCACCCATAATATGAGATCCAAACACTATATCTGCGCATGCAATACAACACCCACATAAAAATGTGAACACTAGGAGACAGTACATAATTGTGAGATAACAGAATGCAAAAAGGTAGGTTCCCTTGTGGCAATAGCGGTCTTCTTCGGGAGAGAAGTTCGGTGAATATATACTGTAAACCCAGATCGAACCTTAAAAAAAAAATTTAATGTTCACAAAAGGTTTTTTGTCAGAATAAGCATACCCACCCAATATAAAAATTATGAGTTCGGAGAGGTATATTACAAATGAGAAAGTGACAAGTAAGCAGAAGAACGTTCGGTCCTCAATGAAATATTTGACGGTACCAAAGCCTCTCGACATCAGTCCCAGTATTCCTGAAATATAACATTCTTCAATTAAATGCTGAAAAAATCTATCGTTAGTTAAACTGAACAATTGATAAAACGAAAACTTACTTCAATTAAAAAAAAGGAACAGACCAGTGGAACTTGTCAGTTCTGGACTACGCCGAAGGCAGTCAACAACAACTTTTGCAAGTCATCACATGATCACATCTTTTCCGAAATGTTTTTGCGAAATTCTGTTGCGCATTATGTCTAAAGTAAAAGAGTGAAAAACGATGAGCACAAAATCTTGAGTTACAGGGTACCATTAGTCTCCTTGCATACCTTATGCATTTGTGAACATCAATGATCTAAAAGCATGGCGAATCAAGGGCCATTGATCCTGATTTCTCAAAAGCCTTCCACAGGCTTTGGCACTCAACCTTGGTGAATAAACTAATTGCGTATAGACAGGTCGATGCAGGAGTACTCCAGGGCTCCATACTCTCGCCAACTCTTTCAGTGTTTAATAATCGGTTCCACTCCATCAAAGACATAATATTTGTACTCTGGTGTTCCCATCTTCTAGTCAGTGTCCTATAACAGATGATGAGTCACACCGACAAGGATACCAACATTCTTGGAGAATATTTCAGAGTTGAGCCGGTTGAACTAGACCAATTCAAAAACGAAAAATATGTCATCATCAACGCTCCCCAGAAAAGTCACTGTCACGGTGTACATCGGAGTTTGCTTGCATGACCATACGTAGCTCTTACTGCTATTAAACTCAGTTTTCAGGGTGAAGCAGTATTTGAAGCCATAACACCTGATTATTTTAATCAAAGAACAGGCTCCACCTTACCTGGAATCTTACCTAACCTAATCTCATTGACTTCCCGAAGAATCACTAAGACCCAGTGGTCTTTTGTGCCACACTCTGTCCTAAATATCATCCACAAAATTCATTCGTCTTGTAAAGGATTTAAGCTTTGTGGGTGGCAGCTTGATAAGCTCAGTCAGATTTACTTTGTTAGATCCAAGTTTTTCTAGCTTGAGTCACTACCCAGCTGGGCGCAGCCAGTGCTCTCGTACCTTCAGATCTAACCACCGGTTGTTTTCCAATTTTGTAGTCTACAGAAGAATTCCGAGCCTAGGTCCCAGTCTGGTGTATGCCAAGCCTGTTCCTCAAGCGGTAAATGAGTACGCATTCTCATTCTTCCAATGTCGGAGAGTCCGGGTACCCACATAATCATAAGTAACGTGCACGTGTCGGATGCCAATACCTTCAAAACAGCTTGATTATCGGGGATGACTTTTATTTTATTAATGACGTTTTCGACTTCCCCTGGGGTGATATTCTGCCACTCTTCTGTGGCGGCTTGGATGAGCTGTTGTGGCGTTCTTGGACTATCGTGGCGCGATCTAATTTTCCTTTTGAGATTATCCCATAAACGTTCAATTGGATTTAGGCCTGGAGAGCAAGCTTGCCAGTCCGAAATAGCGATTCCTCTTGTTTCAAGATAATGTCTTGCGAGGTTGCTGGTATGCAGAGGAGCATTATCTTGCATAAAAGTGGAATTCTCACCGTGGGCACCTCGCTAGAGTCTCACTATGGGCTCCAGCACTAGGTCCACGTGATTTCTAGCCGTACACTCGCAGGAAACGAAATCAAATCTGTTTTGCTTCCCAGCAGAATACCACACGGAATTTGTCTTGCCTCTCGGAGTCTAGCTTGTCTTCCACGACCCCTTAAAACCCCAATCCGGCGGTCATCTGATCGAACACAAATTCTGGTCTCATCCGAAAGAAGAACATTTCGCCAATTCTCAATATTACAATTTTGGTGCTGATACACCAATTAAGTCTTTTAATTTTTTGTGGTCTGGTTAGGTCTGGAACACTTAAGGGCCTTTAGCTGTATAAACCCCTTAAACGAAGCCTTCAACGTATCGTTTCGACTAATACAGTGATGCATGTTGCTTCCAGAAATTTCCTTGAAGTATGGAGGGCGACGCACTAGGGTCTTGTTCTTCAGAAATGGTCTTGCTACGACTTCTTCTAGGCCTATTTTGCAGAGATTGTTGCTCCACGTATCGGGCGTAGGTTTTTGAAATCACCCCATTTGTGGCCGCTATATCCCTCTTTGTCGCCCCTTCTTCAACGACACCAATTATTTGACACCTCCGCACATCGGACAATTCAACGTAAGGCATTTTCAATTATGATTATAGGCTTTTTTAAATTTTGAAATTCACATATTCAAATCTCAGTGACGACAATATCTTCAACATTTCTTACAATACTATCCAGTTTTTTCACAACAAAAAACTTCATTCTTCACAAGTAATCAAAGATCAATGGTTAAAACAATTAATTATGTGAAATACCGAGTGAATCCATAGAAATTTGGTTTTGTGCATTGTACTAACACCGTCGATAAGTAGACTGACATAAATATAAGAGACGAATTTACTTGTGAAAAATAACGAATTCTTCATAACCAGCAGTTTGGGAGTATGTTCACTCACCGAACTAAATTCCTTCAGGTAACTTTTTGCTCGATTTGTATTCGTTCTACATAAATATCAGTATTAACTCGCGTGTAATGGCTATTACCCGCACTCAAACCTCATTCTCGCGAGTGGATTTTATCTTTTCTACGTCTACTTCATTATTTCAAACTAACAACACAACTCAGGAAAATATTTGGAGGCCCTATGACTTGTTCATATTATACATCAACGATTTCATATTTCAGAAACAAACTCAGCACAGATAAAATGAAACACTGTATTTTAAAATCGCTTCTTTGCAATAGAAATCACAATCATTTGTAATATAAATATTTTGCAAAAAAATAACCAATTTCACATTATAAAACACGAATGAAGAATGAAAAAATTCTAGAAAGTTTAGAAAGGTGTAATTTCCTGATGGTATAATCCTTACCTTGTAATTTGAGGTAAAAAGGTATGAGAGGTTGCAAAGGACATTCAGTTTCATATAAAAATCCAACCACTATCATGGCTATGTAAAGGATTGTATAGATACAAAGAAAAATTGGTAATTTAATTATATATCGATCTTTGTTTTCGGCTGGTATTTCATTGCGCAACATCGAAATGGTTTTCTTGATAGGTGAATATCGGAGAAAAAAATTAAAGTTTCAACAAACGTCATTTTGAAATTGAGGAATTTGATCTATCATAAAAAAGAATTCTTATTTGAAAGATGAAAATTGGATACTTTTATTTGACAGCATAGAACGTTAGGGAATTTCTGTGTTGGTCATCACTATAGAAAACTGTTCATTTTTCAAGGCTACATATAAAATACTTGGGAAACTATTAGTGATAGGTATAAGACATTTCGAACAAAATCACCTCCATTTTTCCTCATAAAGTCAAAAATGAAACAAAGTATAGGGTGTTCCATTTAAAACTCGAAACTTCATTATGGAACATCCTGTATAGTCTAAAATACTTCAGGTTTGTAGTCATACGCAAAAAAAAATAAATTGGCCGTAAAATATTACTAATCCTGGTTCTTGCAGAATAAACCAAAGAGACTATTTTCATTGATAAATATGAAATTCAAAACTTTGCTCTGATCTACTTTTTCGATGAACGTTAGTAAGAAAAACCCAAAAAAAATCATAAATTTTGACCTTTGAACCCCGTTGACCTCTATTAGCACACATGGGAACGATAGTGGCCTTTGACACTTTATTTTTATTGGAAAACCAAAGTTCTCCACCACAATGTTGCTTTATCGGAATGTCTGTCATTTCAATCGTCTAAATTAACCAGACTATGATGTAGAATCGGGCGAGCGTTTATTTAGAATTCTTAAGGACTTTTTGTACGATCCTCGTACCTCATCAACTTGAAATAATCCCCTGAAATTGGCAACGAAATCAAACTGAAAAACGGATATGTTTCAATGAAATTTTCAAAGAATAAATTTAATTCTACAATGACCTGGTTATAAAAAATAATTACTGGATATTCCTTTCTTGTTCCAGTTGTATGGATTTGTAGTTATTGGTCACCCAATTCACAATAGTTTTCAATGCAATACTTCGGTGTATTATGTGTTGCCGTTCACTCAAATAGAAGATAGCTGTATTAATCTTCTAAAATATATTTTGGAGTGGATCTGTGAAATGTCAACAATGATCCGATTACAATTTCAAGGTCGTTAAGTAAACGCGCAGGATCGAGGCGTGTATGCCACCATGTGCTAAAAATCTACGTCTAGCGTATCAAAATAAACTTCTAGAGTCGATCAAGTTAACATTGAATCGGTTGTGACAAACGAAAGTGAAGAATTGTGTTCAGTTATTTCACGAACGGGATCGAATGGCGACGGATAGTAGAAATGAAAGCAATCCCGCAGAGAGGAGGAAGAGATTCATATCTTCCAGAATTAAAAGTGAGTTGAGACGTATGGAATCAGTGGGAAAACAAGAAAATGAAAATGAGCTTATTATTTTTGACTTCATTGTGAATTAACAGTATCTATGTATAATGTATATGTATAGTTCTAAATTCAGTTTATGCAAATTCAATTGTAATAAGGAGATTCAAGTTGGGGAAAACCGCTAGATATCTTTTTCAAATCTTATCTTGATTTCTATTATTTGTTATTTTGCCGCCACGCAATAACAGCTGGAGTCATATTCTAGGAATTCCGAACAATCCAATTTTCTGAAAGCTGCTCGCGCTTCTCTGATTCGAATTGACATATTTCTCTGCTGAAGTTTATTGATTATGGCGTAGGTTCAAGAAAAGAGAGGCGTGTTATTTTGCTGAGTTGAAACGAAATCTACTTTACTGAGAGTCCACACTCTTAGATGACAAGATTTATCGAAAACAAATGAGCCTGCTGCTTCAACCTTTTTCTTTCGCTATAGGTTTATCATTGTAGAGGGTGTGAATAATTTTTTTGTATTATCAACTCTTGGGACGACGCCGAACATGATTCGATGTGGGTGTTAACATCCTTCTTGAAGGGCACCAAATTGTAAGTTATCGAGTAGATGTTCTATGGAAGTGGGTTTTATAGGACACTAGCTCGGTAAACAAAAGTATTTTTAAGGAGAAAGGTGCGAAGCTTTGCTAGTTGCTTATTAGTATTCCTCAAATCTAGTTTATCTCTGGAATTGGATTTTTTCCAGAACAAATCCTTCCAGTTCTTCATTCCCATTTTCATGGGAGCATTTGTTAAACTTATCGCCTTCGAGCGGGAGGCTATAGATCACGCATGATCTCCGGGAGGTCGATGAGGGGTACTATAGTTCTCTGGACACAGTGCAGAGCCAACACATGGTAATAGAATTCCAGACCAGGTCGCACTTGTGCTTTGTATTTACACACAACGAAATCTATATGGAATCACTCGGTGATTCGGTGATTTCACATTATTGTTTGTTTTTAACCATGGATCTTTGACTACTTGTGAAGAATGAAGTTTTTTGTTGTGAAAAAACTGGAAAGTATTATAAGAAATGTTGAATTAACCCCACATGTTGAAGATATTGTACTCAGTCGTCACTGAGATTTGAATATGTGAATTTCAAATTTAAAAAGCCTATAATCATAATTGAAAATGCCTTACGTTTGATTGTCCGATGTGCGGAGGGGTCGAATAATTGCTTTTGTTGAAGAAGGGGTGACACATAAAGATATAGCTGCCACAATGGGGGTATCAAAGGGGGTGATTTCAAAAACCTACGCCCGATACGTGGAACTCCAATCTCTGCAAAATAAGCATAGAAGAAATCGTAGAAAGATCACTTTCAAAGAACAAGATCGCTTTTCGTGCCAAATTCCAAGAAGAGACACTAGCGCGTCGCACTCCATATTCCAAAGGCTATTTCTGGTAGCAAAAGGCATGAGTGTATCAGGCTAAACGATTAGTCAAAGATTTCGTTCAAGGCGTTTATACAGCAGAGGCCATTAAGAGTTCCAGAGCTAACCAGACAACAAAAAATTAACAGACCTAATTGATGTATCGAGCACCAAAATTGGAATATTGAGAATTGGCGAAATGTTCTTTTTTCGGATGAGACCAGAATTGGTGTTTGATCAGACGACCGCCAGATTCGGGTTTTAAGGAGTCGTGGAAGACAAGCTAGACTCCGAGCAGCAAGACAAATTCCTAAATACCAAGGGGGCAGTGTAATGTTTTGGAGTGGCATTATGCTGGGAGGCAAAACAGATTTGATTTCGTTTCCTGCGAGTGTAACGACTAGAAATTACGTGGACCAGTGCTGGAGCCCATAGTGAGACTCTGGCGAGGTGCCCACGGTGAGAATTTCATTTTAATGCAAGATAATGTTCCTCCGCATACTAGCAACCTCGCTCGACATTATTTGAAACAGAAGGAATCATCCACTTCAGGCCAAAAGAAGTTGGTAATCATTGACCTATAGCGCTCGCCCTTCTTAGAGAAATATGGACTGATGACTCTGCCAACCCGAAATCCACACAAAACAGTACCGCTTTCGGGAGGCATTGGAAGCTCTTGGATCTCATGTGGATTGGTATTTCAAATTACACAATTCACTTACCCATTCATCCAGAAATGGGTGGAGATCATTTTTCGATGAAAATTACGATTAGCTGCCTACTGTTCCAGAGTTTATTCAGCAAACACACGTGGTTTACCTTCAGTTCCTGGGTCAGTTGAATTTTGTACTGGTGCAGGCCCAAGTCACGACGCGAAATTCGCCAAGTTGTGGTTTGTGAAATACCAAGTACTTGTGAGCGACGCGAAATCGACTGCCTCGGATTCTAAAGCACATTCTCATAGACAGCGGCGATGTTTTCGGCAGATCTTGCGTTTTGTCGACGTACGGAGTTGGTGGATGGTTTACTGATTCAGTGGTATCAAATTTATCCAGCACATTGCAAATAGACGTCTCGGTAGAACGATTATGGGCTCCGCAAAATGTGTGAAAAGCGAGATACGTTTCTCGAAAAAAACATCTATTTGATAAAAAATTTTATCATTTGCATGTGTTGTTGAATGGTGTATGGTGATTTGGCAAAATAGACTGAACGAATGACAACTAATTTGGACTGGCCAGTGTGCTCTCCAGACCTAAATCCAACTGAACATTTATGGGATAATCTCAAAATAAAAATTATATCGCGCCAGGATAATCCAAGAACCCCACAATAGCTCATCCAAGCCGCCACAGAAGAATGGCAAAATATCACCCCAGAGGAGGTCGAAAACTTATTCTTAAGCAAACCTAGACAGAATCACACTTGTTATAGGCAAGAGGATGGAATACGAGCTACTGATGTCGCGAAAAAACCTTTTTCGTGTGAAAAGAGTCTCTTCAAATACTCATTTATCTGATGACTGGAAGCTTTTTATCTGCATTCTAATCTCCACGAAAATCATCCGCACAAAAGCCTCGGTTTAATCAAAACTATAGCTCTGTCAAAATTAAGAACAGAGACTGTAAGAAATGGATGAAGGACCCAATAGATGAAACTAAAGTTGAATATGTGCGTTTGAGGAATATCTGTAAGAAGCCACAGACAATTCGAACAGACTAATGGAACTCAGTTCAGGTCTATGGCAGTCAGCTACATCTTCTGCTAGTCCTCCTTCCCACCTTCAATT
The DNA here is from genome assembly GCA_013387265.2 of Cryptolaemus montrouzieri. NCBI lineage: Eukaryota > Metazoa > Arthropoda > Insecta > Coleoptera > Coccinellidae > Cryptolaemus > Cryptolaemus montrouzieri. Next base: position 9,379,245 of record JABFTP020000103.1, on the reverse strand, counting down.
AGAGATTTTTTTCGCAAAACTCTGTTTATATACACATCAAACGTAGTGCCACCAAGCATGTTCAATCGGATATGTTTGAAGTAAAATTCAGAGTGGGTATGGTAAGGCGCGTTCTTCAATAACTGAACTGTGAGAAATAAGTAGGATGGAATACCACCAGCTTTTTGAAAGAATGTGCTCCAGAGTTGGCACTTGTTCTTAATCGTCTGTTTCAGATTTCGTATGAGTACCACACGTTTCTGAAGTGTTGAAATGTGGAGAGAGAAAAACCGCTTCCAAAGAAATTATGGCATTATGGCGACATGTCTGGTTTTCCTAAAAAAACAGGCGACCATTTACTTCGAAGTGCTTCGTGCACGAACAACTTGTTGTGGGTTTGGCTTGTCTGGAAAGACCCATACTGTCGATTGTTGTTTAGTTTTTGGCTCGTACGCATGTATTCAAAATTCGTAGCCTGTAACGTTTTGAAGCATCTCAGTCGAATTTTTTCATCATTTCCTTGCACCAAACACGAGCTTTCTTTTGAGCAATTGTTGAGTTTTGAGGGATTCAACGTGATTTGACCGCCAAATATTCATGAAATATTTAATGTACGCTGGTGGAACTTAGTTCAGGGTTGTCTCAATCTCACAGTAAGTCACATGACGATCGTGTATCATTTCTTTGTGGGGTCTCCCAAGGTTCAGTGCTGGCCCCCCTACTGTTTCTGGTCTACATTTCTGATTTACCTTCTTCTTTGAAATCTGCCTGCTTCTCATATGCTGATGATACAAAACTTTTCAATTGTCCATCTTGCATCACATCACCCTACAGAATGACCTGAACATTATTACTCGTTGGTGTGAAGACTGGCTCCTGCCACTAAATACCGAAAAGTGTAAGGTTCTCCACTTAAGGAAAAATAATCCTTATTTGGTGTATTTCGTTAATGGTCACCAAATAGAGAGTGTAGAAATGAACAACGATCTTGGAGTAATTGTATCGGCCAATTTATCCTGGAGCCATCATGTTATGCACTGTTCTAATAAGGCCAAAAGTACAGCTTATTTACTTCAAAGATCTTTTCATGGATGTGATCTCTCTACTGCTGCAGAGCTAAACAAGACCTACATCCGCCCGATTTTGGAGTTCTCTGGTTCAGTATGGTATCCTTGGCTAACTAAAGACGTGAAGCTTTTTTTTTTTTTATATTCAGAGAAGGGCTACTAGGATGTCGTATGGTGTCGTACGCCCAAGCTATGAGGAGCGCTTGTCGATTATGAAGATTCCCACTTTCGTTCATATGCGACTAAGAGGAGATCTGATAGTCGTCTACAAAATTATGCATGGCCTATTTAACAGTGACTTAAGTGAGCTTTTCGAACTTAATATGAATAACTTACGTGGACATCAGTTTAAGATAGTACATGAACGGCATCTCGCGAGCACTTCATTTCGAATAGGACCTTCAGTGTTTGGAACCGTCTAATGAATAGTGTAGTTAGTTCTGCATCAGTGAATGCCTTTAAGAATTCTTTGGACAATTGGTTCATTAATAATAGAGTTGCTTAGTTTATTTCAAATCGGCTTATAATTATTTCAGATCATTTTCTATAGCTTTTAGTTTTTAGTTATCTTTAAGTATTGATTCTCATTTTGTCACTTCACTTTAATTTTTGTCACTGAATATTTAGTGTACTGTTTGAGTTGATAGAATTCAAAATCTCAACTCTTTATGAAACTTAATAATAATAATAATAAATAATAAATATTTTAGTCATAAAAGAGTTGCCATATAAAAGTGAATTACTCACATATTCAATAAGTAACTACTCGTTATTTCCTGTTCGGAAAAGTTCCAGTTTCTAGAATACGATGGTCGATAGTTAAAGGGCTTCAAAGCCTGATATCATCTAGAATGATAGAACTGAAGAGTCTATTTGATATCAATTTTGAATTCAGCAAATGTCTATTTCTTCCACGGGGAAAATGGTTATCTGCCAGTCTAGACTTGATGTCTGCACAGCACTTTGTAGGAGGAGAGTTCGTTTATTCTTTTCGAATAGAAAAAGTTCTGGAAATAACAAGCGACTCATATTTTCTTTGGAGTAGTGCCTTCAAATCAATTGAATTTCTCTCTATGAAGACATTCGTATTGAATACTAGATTCACGTGGATATCTATTCAGCAGTTAGTGATATTGCATATGAGTGCTGAGTAGGGGTTGCGATGAAATAAACTGTTGTTCTTCAGTTTTGAGTAGATTTTTATCGAACAATATGTAAACTTTGCCGAAAAAACAATTCAGTCTTATGGAGAATATACTTATTTCACTATATTCATGGTGTTAAAAAAACACGACAATATTTAAGGACATGATTGCTGAAGTTATTTCATGAGAATAGTTCATATAGTCTGTTCACGTTAAGTTTAAAGTGACGTCAACAACCAGTTCTTTCGGATGTTTCCCAAAATTCCTATTCAGTGCGACTGTAAAGTATGGAATAAAATTCATAATTTATTTATTTTTGATTTTTGTGCGAAACGTTCAGACAGGTCGATTTTTTATATTCAACCATAATTATTTGGAAGAAAAAAAAATTTTTCTTTTGTAATTCGCAAGATATGACGTCATCAACCATTTTTTCACACTACAACCCATACTCTTCCATCATTATTCTACAGAGATTATTTTTGAGTGTTTTGATACCTATAGTAGGGGTCTGAGATGCGTATTTTCTGAAATACAGGCTGTTTCATTCAAGAGGTAGTGGTATAAATTTTTCTCAGAGTAAATTCGATTGTCACTTCGAATTTTTTCTTGAGAAAACTTTGTCTGATGTCAATTCGAGGCATATGAAATTGAGTCGCGACCTTCATTTACCGAAAATAATATTTTTCAATAATCATTCATATCAATCAATACCTTTCAGAATACTAGTACTTACCTGTAAATACAAATGAAATGAATAAGGTTTTAGAGAGAATCAGGTTCTTGAATAAGTCCAAAATTCAAATCAAAATGTTACTTTTACTGATAAAAATCAATTTTACTAGGCCTTAAAATAATAATTATTTCCTAAATATTTCAATCTTTCAAAAGAAACTAGAATTTAGCCTACTTGGCACTGGCAGATTTAAATAAGGAGCACAGGTAAAACTATCTGATAACAGAAATCAACCAAATCATTTATTCATGATAATTTCACAAAGGAAAGGTTGAAAAGTTGAAATAAATTGAAAAAATAAATACTCCATTTCATTCTGAGTGTTCGTCTAAAAATGTTTCACTGTCACTGTTCATTATCGTCCATATTTATTATCAAAGGGGGAACATCTTCAAGACCAATATGAAGTTCGTGTTCCCACCAATATTGAATTTCTTTTTCTGTATGCTCAAAAGTTTTACTGCATACCTCTGGAGTAATTTTCTGAAGAGCTTCTTTCCATACAGAAAGAGATTGTTCAGCGGAACTCCCTTCATTCCCTACATGGTCCCGATAATAGTTTTTGGTTTTACCCCAAATATTTTCAATTGGGTTGAAAATGCAGTGGTATGGAGGAGGACGAAATACTTCGTGTCCTTATTCTTCAGCTAGATTATCAAACTCATATATTGGTTTTGGTTTATTCCTGTGAAACAAATTGAAAACACTACTACTCCTTGAAATACAATCCTGTTTGAATTCAGTACTTACATTTTATCTAGATTCAATAATTGTGGCTTTATAAGCAATATTATTGCTTCTTAACCATTCTTGAATCTCAACCTTTTTAGTTGCTGTTGTGGGGGCTTTGTACAAAATAGTTGTATGATAACTTGCATTATCGAGTATAATTGTTGAAGGCTTTTCCAAATTCAACAATAGTTGGTGTACAAACCAATGCTTGAAGTTTTCTTGATTCATTTCCCCGTGATAATCACTGTCCAAAGGTTTTGAGGAAAAACAAGTTCTGCACCACGAATGAAACCATGCCTGTCGCCTGCATGGAGTACAATGAATCTGAAACGAGCATCAAATTTAGAATATCTTGAAACAGTACAAACATTAGTAGATAAACTCACCTGGTGGAATTGTGTTAATTGTCGTCAATAATGGGACGGGATGGGGTCACGCACACGATGGAAACACTGATGGTTAACACAAACACTCTTTCTGAACTTAAATTCAAAATTAAATAAAAACACGTGGTTCGTTGGTAAACAATGGCGGTTTGGCAATACAGTGTGTTCCAACGAAAATTTGACCCCCTATAACTCCGAAATGAGTAACATTAGCGAAAAACACCAAGACACGTCGATTTTTGTTTCGAGGGGAGCATTTTTCGAAATAATTCGAAACTTGTCAGATCAACCCCTACCCCAGCAACCCTAATTTCGAAATTCATCATAGGAATAAGGGTCGAGTGGCACCTTACTGTAAAGGTCTGTCAATTCTCCATTCTGATTTGTCATTTTAGAATTTTAAATTAACATACAGGGTGTCCCAACCGAGGGTAAAGTTGAATTCCTGCAAATCCCAAATACTAAATGAAATAGATTTATTTTGGCATAATGCAAGCGCAGGTTTATGCTCGGTCTAGAAAAACGACGTACACTTGTGAATTTGGAGTTGGTGCAATCAACCCCCTATTTCCAGCATCCCCAACTCAAAAATCATTCGATCGAAAATAGGTCAAGTGGCACCTCGTTGGAAAGGTATTTCAATTTTCTCTTCGAATTTGGTATTTTCGAAATTCAGAATCAGCATACAGGGTGTCCCGGAGCAGGAACACTGAAAACCCAAATAACTTTTTGAAACTGGTTCATTTCGGTATAATACGAGAACATGTTTATGTTTGATTCGAGAATAAGACTCTCTTGCGTGAATATGGAATTTTTGCAATCAATCTCTTCCATTCAGCATCCCCAACTCAAAAAATCATACAAGTGATTACAGGTTGAGTGGCAAAGTTCCAGAAAGATTTTTCTATTTTCTGAATCACTGAGGCATTGGTTTCAGTTTGGCAATCGAGGTTTTCTGGCGTGAGGATCAGGATGAGGGATGATGGAGAAACTGATTGGATGCTCATCTAAACAGGAAAACGAGATTTATTGAACTTGTATTCAATTGAAAACAAAAACTAACTTGATTATTACAACAATTGTTCAAAATGACCTCCGCCCACCTCCATACAGTTATACAGACGATTTTCGAACTCTCTTCTCACATTAGCGAAAACTTCAGGAGTCAAAAGTCGGCATTCTGTGATAATCCTCATCCGCAGCTCCTCCAGGTTTTCTGGTCTTGTGGCATAAACTTTAGATTTTAGATGGCCCCACAAAAAAAATCTAGGGATTTAAATCTGGTGACCTGGCTGGCCACTCAACAGGTCCTCTTCTACCAATCCACCTTCCTGGGAAATTTTCGTCTAAATATTGGCGCACCCGAGCATCATAATGCGGAGGAGCACCGTCTTGTTGAAAACGCATTTCGTCCTCAGAAAGAGTTGGATCGTTCTGTAAAATTTCTGTCAATCTAGGATGTATGTGTTCCTCTAACAACTGTAGGTAGCCATTTCCATTCAGATTACCCTCAATAAAGAAAGGCCCAACTAGATGATTGCCAAAATTCCTGCCCAAACGTTCAACTTCTGAGGCCTTTGCGTGTGGGCCTCTCTAAACCAATGAGGATTCTGTGTGTCCCAATATCGACAATTATGTCTATTCACTTCACCACTGAGCATAAGGTGCTTTCATCAGAAAAACAGATGTTATTCAGAAAATTTGGATTAGCGTTTAGGTTTTCACTTAGATTTTCACAAAACTGTAAACGACGATCTGGATCATCTTCGTTTATTTCATGCACTAATTTTACCTTGTAGGGGTGAAATTTGTGATGTTTCACGATTCTATGGACAGTTGTAGCTGATACACCAGTCAGACGAGATAGTTTTCTGATCGAAGTAGTATTCTCCATTTGTAGATGACCCACTACTGCCACTTCCGTTGCCTCATTTCTGACAGGACATGCCACTTCATGTTTTTGTTTGCCACCGAATCCGTAGCTAGGAATTTGTCAACCAAATATTTAACGTACTGGTGACTGACTCCCCTTTCTCTTTCAGGATGGTTCCTATCGAATATCCTTGCCGTTTCTTTGGCACAACTGTTATTTCGAAAATACGTCGATACAATTTCGACTCTTTCCTCAGTGGAATAAACCATTTTCAGATTAATTTCAACTGACGAACAACAACAATAATGAGGAACTGATCTGAATAATAATAATATTTCATTGCAAAATGAGAAATAACAGATGACTGCACGCCAGATGGAAATGAAAAAATGTGAACATTTTCAATGCAGAAATCAGCTTTATTTCTTCGTAATTGATGCTCAACACATCGTACCCCAATACTTTTAACAGTTTCGAATTAATTTTAGTTGATAATTTCAAATGACGATATTGAATTTTTCGAAAGCGACATCCTGTATGGAGAGCCGAACTGAATGAAATGCTTTAATCATTCTGGAATTCAAAAAACCTTTCTGAAGATATGCCACTTGAATTATTTGTATGATTTTCAAGTTGGGGATGCTGAATGGAAGAGATTGATTGCAAAAATTCTATAACCACACAAGAAAGTCCTATTCTCGGATCAAACATGTTCTCGTATACCGAAATGAACCAGTTTCAAAAAGTTATTTGGATTTTCAATGTTCCTGCTTCGGGACACCCTGTATGATGATTCTGAATTTCGAAAATACCAAATTCGAAGAGAAAATTGCAGTACCTTTCCAACGAGGTGCCACTTGACCTATTATCGATCGAATGATTTTTGAGTTGGGGATGCTGGAAATAGGGGGTTGATTGCACCAACTCCAAATTCACAAGTGTAGGTCGTTTTTCTAGACCGAGCATAAACCTGCGCTTGCATTATGCCAAAATAAATCTATTTCATTTAGTATTTGGGATTTCCAGGAATTCAACTTCACCCTTGGTTGGGACACCCTGTATGTTAATTTAAAATTCTAAAAATGACAAATCAAGGTGGAGAATTGACAGACCTTTTCAGTAAGGTGCCACTCGACCCTTATTCCCTATGATGAATTTCAAAGTTAGGGTTGCTGGGGGTAGGGGGTTGATCTGAGAAGTTTCGAAAAATGCTCCCCCTCGAAACAAAAATCGACGTGTCTTGGTGTTTTTCGCTAATGTTACTCATTTCGGAGTTATAGGGGGGGTCAAATTTTCGTTGGAACACACTGTATGATAAACAAACAATAATGAAATGTCAACGAGTTTTAGACGACATCTGGTTTGAACTCGAATTTTATCTTGGTCTTGCTTGTCTTTGACGTTTGAAATTGTTAACATTGGTTCTAACAAATGATGATAAGCGTTTCATTGAATGTGTATTTGTTTGTGGCTATACTGCTATTACGCCAATTTCTAGCCCCTTATTACAAGAGAAGTACAATCTATGATCTTGTGGAAAAATTTCGGACAACACGGTCATTAGGAAAAAGACCAAGTACTGGTGCAGCTAGAACTATTGGAACATGGGTACTTGCCTTTTTCATAAACTGTTCCAAGCATCACTCTACATTTTTTATTACAAACTCAATTGACAATTTCAGGATAACATTCAGCGAATTTCTGCATTAGCAGTCAGCACTATCAGAACTCCAGGAACCAGCTCGACTGTTCACCAAATGTCTCAGAGATGCCAAATCTCCAAAACCTCTGTGAGAAGAACTGGCACAATTGTGAATCAATATTCGAGTTCGACCCCTCAGAATGATGGGAAAGATTCAATCTAGTGATTGAATTACGCAGTTGATTCATTACGACCGCAAAAACTTTTTAATGCGGTGGGAAAATTGTTAATATTTGAGGAAGTCGGCCATTTTGAATCCGAACGGAAATCAAATTTTAGGTCGATTTTTGTAAAATATGATTCTTTGTCTTCTTAGAACATCCATGAAAAACACAACAACTTCAGGAGTGCCAACGCCATGAGGTGAAAAAAATTTTTCGATTTCAGCTGAAAATCAAAATAAAAAAAAATCTTTACGCTACTTTTCCACGAATTATTGAAATATTGCCAAAGTCAATATGTCAAATTGTTTAGAAAAGACTGAATTATCGACTGAATGCCCCATTCGAATTTTTAATGAAAACGAAACGTTCCAGCGATCTTGAAATATTGCTCATTCTCGAATGAGTCAGCCATATTGGATTTCACCGGAAGAGAATTTCTGAAAAACCTAGTCCTTTGTCTTTCCAATGAAGCAAAAACAAATGATCTAGCTTCAAAATTGCGAAAGTTATAACGGAAAAAAACGTCAGGTTTTTTCTGGTGCACTCTATATATTCGAGCCTTCTTAGCATTTCTAGGTGTTCCATCAACCCTTGAGGTTTCTCACCTATCCTCAATGGTCTTAGAATTATTAATTTGCATCGAATAGAAGGGAGTTATCTCGGAGATTAACGTTGAACAAATAAAACTCCATGAAAGCATACACATTCAGGAATTACTCATAAACAGATAATTCTATCTGATTTTAATCCGCCCCGAAACTCGTAGCTTTCACGTTCATAACTTATACAGATTATCTTTTCCGTCGTCGCCTGATAGAGTAAAATTCTAAATGATCGCGATCCTAGCTAAAAATAACTTTTTAAAAAGTAGATCAGCAAAGAGAAAATCGGAATTAATCTCTGTCACATTCATAGGATTCATAATATAAAAAACTAGTTGGATATTCTGGAAATCAACTTTCAAAGTCTTATTCAATGAAGAATAATTTGCATTGAGTTTTCCGACCAAGAATCTGCATCGAATTTAAATTAATGAAATTAGAAGTATACTTTCTTCAGTGAATAAGCGCCTGAAGATTTCTGTGGAATATCTACAAATATCAATAAATCTTGAATGAAATGTTTCAATTTTATGAAAACCCTTTGCTTGATAAAAATTATTGAAAACAAAGTTCATTTGATTACCTTAGGAGACCACATTTCAGACAATCACTTTATTATCTTCATTTATGTAACCATGTTATTAATTTAATTTTCAAATGAGCTTTATAGAAATTCTTTGCCCATATTAAAATGTTTTAATATATAATGTTATAATCACTTGCCTGCCAACACTCTTCAAAATACTCACCTCATGCAAATCCAATCGAATATACCAACACCTTGACGACAAAAATATATTAGCAGAAGAGCAGTAAGGATGCAGAAAGAAACACCACGGGTGCAAGGAACAACTCATCATCGATTCTGTGATAATGAAATAGGCACACGTAGGGCATCGAAATGTTCATTCAGCTATTCTCGATTATCTGAAGGCATTCGATAGTACCGCCCATTCTTGTTGAAGTATTGCAGATTTACAAAATTCACCCAGCCCTGGTAGAGTTCTCCAAGACAACAATGACACACTGGCGCACGTCTCTGCAGGTCAACATGAATAATAAATCAATTAAAACGGACGAGATACCCATACGTCGTGGAATTTTTCAAGGAGACTCTTTGAGTCCAGTATGGTTCTGTTTAGCTATGAACCCATTGTCCTCAATTCTCAATAGAACAGGATACGGATTTAGGATAAAAACAGATAGGAATTATTATACAGTCTCCCACCTGCTGTATATGGATGACATCAAATTATATGCTTCGAACAAGAAGCAATTGGATGATTTGCTGAAAACTGTGAGTGAGTTCTCGGCAGATGTTTATATGAATTCGGGATTGAAAAATGCAAGACTCTAAACATTCAAAGAGGGAAAGAAAGATGGTGAAACACAACTTCCAAACGGTGATATTATACAGTGCATGAGGGATGGCGAAACATACAAATATCTAGGATACCAACAAGCCAGATTGCTAGACCAAATACAATCAAAGGAGAAGATTCGTTCAGAATACAGTCAGCATCTGAAGACTGTGCTGAAATCAATGTTGAACTAGGGGAATCAAGACAAGGCAATTAAGCAATTAACACCTACGCCATTCCAGTGTTGCTTTACTCATTTGGAGTAATCAGATGGACTAAGACAGAACTGGATGATATTCAACGGCAACCCCGAACGATGCTAACAAAGTACAACAACCATCATACAAAATCGTCTGTGATACGACCAACTTTGAAGCAGAAAGAAGGAGGACGTGTATTAATAGATGTTGTCAAGTTACACACCGAACAGATAAAAATCTCAGAGAATTCTTCTCTGCAAAGCTCTTACTTCTGACCTCCATAGAGTGGTATCGTTGGCTGATAGGGGATATACACCACTAAATCTTGCTACCAGAGATGACCTGCTGAATCTACCGTTCCTATCAGATTCTGAAAAACAAGAGCAATGATCAAGAAAGGAATTGCATGGACGACATCACCATGAGATTAATCAATCACACATCGACAAAGAAGCCTCCAACAAATGGTTGATGAAAAGAGAATTATTCTCGGAAACAGAGGGATTCCTTATGGCCATCCAAGACCAAGTGATCGCTACAAACAACTTTAAAGAAATTTTTATGAAGGACGGAACATTACAAACAGACAGGTGCAGAAAATATCATATAAGATCGGAGACTATACAGCATATTACGTCGGGATGCGCACAACTGGCCGATACGTACTATCTTCACAGGCATAATCAAGTGTGCAACATTATCATCAACTTGCACACATGTACGGACTTCTGAATACCTTCCAGCCATATTACAAGTATCAACCGGCGCCCGTATTGGAAAATGACTCTATCAAATTATACTACGATAGGCCTGTTATCACTGACAGAATGGTGACGAATAATAGGCCGGACATAGTGGTATAAGATAAGAGAGCCAAAATAGAATTGCTGGTGGATGTCGCCATACCGAATAATAACAACGTGCTGAACAAGTTCTAGGAGGAAAAGTCCAAATACACAGACCTTGCTATTGAGATCAAGCAGATGTGGCACCTCGATAAAATAGATATTGTTCCTGTCATCGTATCCTCGACAGGGTTAATACCCAAAACTTCGTATGATAGCCTTAAGAAATTAGAATTACACAAGAATACCTATATAGAAATGCAAAACGCTGTAATTCTTAATACATGTAGGATAATTAGGAAATTTATGTCAAGTATATTGTGATCGAGCCTATTCCCTTTGATTGCTCAATCAGGGAAAGGTAAATTATATCCACCTAACAGCCTGATTTTGACTATGGTATTTTGTATGAATATGTTTATCTCACCCGTTTTCAACCTATCTACTCCTGGTTCAGATGGGATCAAAGTCTAAGTCTATGACTTGACTACTCCAAGATAGAAAATAGTATGTGTTGATAAGACCACAATCTGCCTGATTTCTGATCAGGGGGTGAATGAATGATTCGAAAAGTTTCTTCAGAATGTAATTTTGGTAACACTATGCATTCCTTCTACAAGGTTTTTCAGGTTAGCAGTCATGAGTTAATAATGAGATTCCTCATCAGAAAAAATTGCCCATATGTCCAAATTAGGTGAATTTACGTGGCCACCACTGCTTAGAGTAGGATTTGAAGTTCAATGTTCGACTTGGCAACGCCAATTTCATTTCATCAATTTTGAGGGCTAACGGTTCTTTCTGCATTCAGAACTCGAACAAACATATGCTGTTGTAAGTTTCATTTAGGTTTTATAAGTTTTCCGAGCTCAAGGATATAGAGAAAGGATTTGCTCTGGATTGGATTACTTGGCCGTAAATTCTTCTTATATATTTGGGGTTTTGGAGTTCGAAGAATACGTATTGCACGGATTTGGCCATCATTTTGGATTTGAAGGAAGCACGTGGTTCCCGTATACATCTTGGAGTAAGATATAATCCTTTCAATCGATCATTCTTTGGCATTTGTTCCGTCGAAGTAGATTTCGTGATACTATTGGGATTATTTCAAACTTATAGGAATTCAGGATTGCCGAGAGAACCTAGGATCGGATATAGAACTTGGAATTGGATAGGGAGCTCAGGATTAGCTGGATGATTTGGGATTGGAACCTGGAGCTGCGAACTTATTGTTGTATTGATGATACTAACATATTACCACTTTATATGAAATAACTCCACCGTCTTTGCATCACATGTTATGGTATTTGGGAGTGGAGAGTCAATTTAGCCATCCTACAAAATCTCTGATGTAGATGGCAGCACTTGCAATGACTTTCTTCAAAAGTTTTCTTCGTTTTCATCTTATTTGGTTAGAAATTTTATTTTGCATATAGTCGATTCAATTTTTTATAAATATTCATTGAAGACTACGTACGAGTAAAAGCAATATTTTTTTTCAGAATATTTGAAGATATCCCTCATAGTTCCAATTTTGCTTCACTTAGCCATGATTGTCATTGGTGCCATGAATTTGAAGAAATGTCCGGTGGAAAAGAACATACCAATTTATCTTCTGTCAGCAGGTAAGTACTCATTGGTGTAGGACAACGGAATTTTGCGTCGTCATCGATAGTACCTTTCGAGTATATTGAACACGATAAGTGAAACACTGAAACCAGTTTGACACGGACAACGTTTGCAGAATTTATGTGTTGACAGTAGCCAGTAGAAATCTTAAGCGATTTTATATAACACAACGAGATAACAATTCACTTGATATGGCCACAGCCGACTTTTTTCTGATTTCAGAACTTAAGTTACCACTTCGAGGTACCCGTTTTGAATCGATAGAAGACATAAAAAAGAATTCTTTCCATGTACTAACGGGTCAATCTAGACTTTCTAAGTAACATAAATTATCATCCAGCTGAAAATCCTCCAAATAAGTTATTTCGAATTGGTGGAATCCGTTCATTTTTTCCAAAGATCTTTATTTATACATTCAGTCGACGTTTCGGCACAATATTTTGCCTTCTTCAGGACTCTAAAATGAATTTCGCTATCAGAAAATAAAATTTTCTTCTTTGAGAAAAGTGAAGCTACAGAACATATATGTGTATAAATTAAACAGACTCTCCTCTATCGAAAACCGAATTGTTTGACATTACACGAAACACTCACAAGCTCGAACAAATTGAAAACACTATGAAATGTATATGTAAAAACTATACAATTATACAATAAATAAATAGGATAAAATTTTCTTTTAGAATTAAAAAAAACTAGGTACTCACAAGGTATATACAGATCTCCTAGGTAATAATAAAACGAAAGATACATATTTAAATAATTCAAGGGCTGCTTATCATCTAGATATGTATCTTTGAATAAAATTTTCACAAAAAACAGAACGATTCGGAATTTTCAAATGTTATTTTAATCATCTTTTGAAATATTTCCAACATTTTTAGCTAGATGGTAATTTATGTATCTTCACTCTGATTAGTTGGTTGATTATTGGCGTCGCAAGAACAGTGATTGATTGTTTCAACTACACTCGGAGGCAAAATTAGCGGAACACTCGAAAATTTAACCAAATTCGAAGTTCGATATTTTTCCTAATTCTCAACCGATTTAGATGATTTGTTCGGCAAGTTATAGATCAACTCTTCTGCTTTGTAGAAATTATAAGAGAAAACAAAAAAATTTGAAAAAAATTTTATACGGGGGCAAAACTAAAAGTGTTTTTTTTTGTCAAAAACTCGGAACACCCTGTGGAATTTCGTGGTCCGAGTTGAAACGTACAATATCATGGTCTGTCAAGACACATCTTCCTACAGTAACGCCCTTCTTGTTTCATGCGTTTATTTCTATTTCTGCAAAATATATTTAATTTCAAGTGGAGAATCACCATTTTGAAGAAACTCCATTGAATCAAGAAATTGTCATTAAAATCCGTCTATCAATTTGGAATTTTCTTATTATCACTCAGGCGTGTCGAAATTGTCGTTTGCGATTTTTATGTTTGAATTGCATTATTTATTGATGACAATTTGGTTAATTTGGTGAATATTAGGAATTCATAGGAGATAACAGTCGGTAGGTATTAAAATACACAACCGAATTCTGGGACCATTGATGAAACTTTTCATTTACACATGTGCACACCTTTTTTTATCAAGTATGAAATACAACACACGTTTTTTTGTATATGACCACATTTGCACTTGTTTAAAGAATGAGTTTTTCATTCTTTGATTCGATACAAATTCGATCGGTTGCGGTGTTTTGTGATTCTTTTACTGATTACGATTCGAAACGGTATTTTCATTCAGAATGAGAGATTTACCACCAACCTCAGTAGCAAGGGCAGTTACATTGATGGAGGAAGGGCGCACCTACCGCTCAGTCGGTACCATGTTGGGTGTCTCGACGTCGGTTATCCATCGAATCTACCGACGTTACAGGGATACTGGATTGTACGTGAGAAGGCGAGGACAAGGAAGAAATCGGGCAACCCGCGCTATACATGACCGTTTCATCGTCAATCAAACCATAAGAAATCCTCGTCTTACTGCTGTTCAGGCACGTAACCTTTTACAAGCAGTGGATAACATTAACGTCAGTGTGAGGACAGTCAGAAGACGATTGAATGAAGTTGGTCTGAGATCATACGCGCCAGCAAGAGCACCAAGACTCGATAGAGCCCATCGGGTAGCAAGATTGGCGTTTGCTAGGGAGCATGTAGCATGGACAATCAATCAGTGGAGACGAGTTTTATTTAGTGATGAGAGCCGATATTATGTGAATTTCGTGGATGGTAGAGATAGAATATGGAGGCATCGAGGGGAACGGTACAATCAAGCGAACTTCGCAGGAACTGAGCAATACGGTGGAGGGTTAGTTATGATATGGGGTGGCATATGCTTGGGAGTACGAACAGAACTGGAGATTATTGGCAATGGATCACTTAATGCCCATCGGTATATAACAGAAATCTTGGAGCCCCATGTTGTGCCTTTTGCTCCTTACATAGGGGAAAATTTCCTTTTTATGCACGATAACGCGCGCCCTCATACTGCGCGCATAGTGATAGAATATCTCAATGAAGTTTGGATCACACGAATGGACTGGCCGTCGCGGTCACCGGATTTAAACCCGATCGAATTGGGACATTCTTGGAAGAAGGGTTCGACAACGGAATCCAGGCAACGTTGAAGAGCTGACATTGGCTTTGGTGGAAGAGTGGGACAACATACCTCAACAGATGATAGACAACATCATTGGGAGTATGCGAACTCGTATGCACGCTGTAATAAGAGCTCGGGGGGGTCATACTCGCTACTAAAATAAATTTTTTTTTGTGGGTCATCATGAACCTTTTTCTCAACATGTTCATTTCATTTCACGAGTGTATCGCCAGGAATGATAATTATTATAGAGTGTCACACAGAAAAATTCAAAAATAAATGTGCAAAATCAACGATTTTTCCAGTGTACTTCGAGTTCTCCCGGAACGGGGAATTGGCCAGTGAATTTCAAAAATTTTCATTTCGTTAGATTTCCGCTTCTCTAATTTTGATTTTATTTTTTGGATAACCTCCGATGTTATGCACCTACGCAAGATTAAAAAAAAATTCTTGAAATTTGTGACTTTTCGCTTCAAATTGGATGTCTCTTGTAAAAATAGAGATAAATGCATAAAACAAGAAGGGCGTTACGGTAGGAAGATGTGTCTTGACAGACCATGATATTGTACGTTTCAACTCGGACCACGAAACTCCACAGGGTGTTACGAATTTTTGACAAAAAAAACACTTTTAGTTTTGCCCCCGTATAAATTTTTTTTCAGATTTTTTGTTTTCTCTTAAAATGTCTACAAAGCAGAAGAGTTCATCTATAACTTGCCGAAAAAATCATCTAAATCGATTGAGAATTAGGAAAAATATCGGACTTCGAATTTGGTTAAATTTTCGAGTGTAATTTATAACACGGTTTTCCACTATTGAACTTATTATTTTCCACCTTGTGAAACTCCTCAACCTGCCAATGAGTATTTGCTGAATTATAAATGAACTTTGAAGAATTTTATTCAACGAATAATATTCAACCATCCGTCACCTGAAGAAGGTTTTCTGATCCATTCTTCATAATCATCATTAACCAGCATCACACAGCAGTTGTATAGCTCGGTCGGATGTCATAAATAGGAGCAATAGACTGCAGTTTTAGTCTCATTTGTCCTCGTCAGTATTGCATACCCATTTAACATCAGGCCAGACTGCCACCTACTAATCTCACTCCGTTGGACCGTAATCTACCCTTCGTTTTCATGGTTTCCAGGTGGCAATGTTGAGTGGCCTCTATGTGAGTCTGTTGGAAAGCGCAGTCACATTTACATGTTTTGTTGCTCTCCAATGGATTGAGATGAGGAGAGAGGGATATATAACATTCTACGGAAGGTTGAATATAACTTGAATACAATTCTTCAATGTATCTACACATATAGCGATAATTTCGCAGGTTATCATTGATGAGATACCAATAAATCATTTTTTCCGATAAGACAGTAAAATTTGACGAATTTTCCTCTTGTTTTTAATTTCAGTTTTTTGAGATTCAATATCCTAGAATTACAATCTTTACTATTTCCATTTAAGACCCATCAGTATCGAATATCATGAATTTTAAACTCATTGTACTACTCAAAGAATTTCTATCAAGACTGTAAGAATACTTCAATACCATATTTTTCAGGAATACTAGGAATCCTAACAAAACTAGCCGGAATTGGTCGAAACTGGATCATCAAGTATATTAGTTTCGATACAATAATGAGCGTTATATATACTCTGGAATTTGTTTATTTCCTGTTAGGTAAGTATACTGTCGAAAAGATCCAACATTTCTCATTTGTTTCACCCATTTTAGGTTCATATTGGGTCTATAAAGAGTACAAACCGAGTTTCAACTCTCACGATGGAAATGCATATTGTGATAAAACCACTTTTATGTTCGCCTTTATTTATATAACTCTTACTTATGTTGTGCTTGCTTTTCTGCTTCTTCTTCTGTGTTGCTGCATTGCTGGTGTCATTGCGCTCGATAAATTGGTTCCCGAAGAAAAAGAAGAAGGTAGAAACCTGCAAAGTGTTTAAATTGAAAGTATTAATGTTTTTTATTTCATCGCTTTTGTAACTAGTATGTATCATACATTTGACTGATATTAATAAAATTTTCTTGTATAACTAAATTATTTATGTTCTTGAAAGGACCCAACAATTTCTTTTAGGATATATCCATCAACCGGATTTTAGTTTGCCAAAATAAGATCTTCCAGTGTCTGAATCCGTCAAAGTAATGCTTTCATTCAATATTATTTCCTATGACGCATGTCTTTTGAGATTTAAAGAAAAAATTCCCAAACATTTATATAAAAAGAAAAGATGCAAGATATCAATTTATTTTCTTCTCATGAACGTTAGGAGTGAATTATCCCTATTCATTACACTCTGATCTTTGAGGAGTTAAAAATTACACACATCATAAAAATTGTCGCATCACCTGGTATTCTGAATTCCACAATCGATTAAGCAGTTCGATCGCAGTTTCTTTGTCAACATATGTTTTTGGACATTGAGCGGAAAAAAACTATGTAGTAACATTTGTTTCCATATGATCTCAAACACGTCTGAAACAAGAATTAGTTTATTTGACTATCAGTATTTATTCAATTTCTCTTCAGTTTTCACGCTAAATTGATGCAAGTTTTGTGTTTCTTGTTGATTTTCGAAGTTTTGAATTTATTGTAATGGCTGCTGAACGTCCTGGACGCTATTCGATCGTGATCATGAAGTGGTAGGAATTGTAAAACTTCTAGAGGAGGGGCGAAGCCAACGTTACGTGGCTAACTTGTTGAATGTTAACCGAATCACTATTTCACAAAACAGGTGAATATGGAAGAAGGGCCGGACAGGGAAGAAATCGGATAACAACACCAGTGGATGATTGTTGGCTTCGTTTAACTGCACTAAGAGTTCGGCACTATACGGCTAGAATGCTACAAAATGAACTTGCACTTTCCAGAAATGTGCATATTTCATTGCAAACTGTTATGAACAGAGTCAGAGAAGACGATATCAGACCAAGGGTGGCTTCTATCGGCCCGCGTTTCACCAGAGAGCATCGAGTTGCAAGACTTCCGTTTGCGAGGGAACGTGCACATTGGGGTATTCCAGAATGGTCGAATGTTCTCTTTTCCGACGAGTCCAGGTTCTGTCCAGTATCAAATGATTGACGCATGTTTGTATCCAGACGACCTGAGGAACGGTATCAGCAATGCAATATTCGGAAAACCGAAAACTTCGGAGGGGGCTCAGTAATGGTGTGAGGAGGCGTTTCTTTCCATAGTCGAACTGAGTTAGTCCTAGTGAATAATGGAAGAATGACCAGACCAGGTACATCGCAGATATCCTTGAACCCCATGATGTACCATTTGGCCCATTGATTGACGAAATTATCATTCAATGGGCCGAAGGGTGCAACCCCATGTTATATCAAACATGTTCTGTGGGTTTCAAGTCGGGACTTCTGGCTGGCCATCTTAAAACATCAATTTCGGCATTTTGCAGAAATTCTGTATTTACTCTAGCTGCATGAGGCCGAGCATTATCATGCATATAAATGATAATTTCGTCAATTATATGCATGATAATGCTCGGCCTCATGCAGCTAGAGTAGTTACAGAATTTCTGCAAAATGCCGAGATTGATGTTTTAAGATGGCCAGCCAGAAGTCCCGACTTGAAACCCATAGAACATGTTTGGGACAACATGGGGTGGCAAATTCAGCAACGTAGGATACCATGTAGAACGCTCCAACAACTAGAAAATTTGCTTCCTGAAATTTGGAACTCAGTGACTCAAGAGTACATCCAAAATTTGTTAGAGGAGCTTCCGAGACGGAGTAATTAGGGCCCGGGGAGGAAACACTCGATTTTGAAAATGATAAGTAAACATTCGATGCTAGTTGATTGGTCTCTTCGCAAATGTTTTCAGTTTTCATTAATGATATCTTCTTATTTTACACTTCTGAAAGTTACCAAGCGACTCTTAAATGACCAACCTAAAAGTTTATATAGTATTGTCGTAAAAGTAGTGTGATGCGACAATATTTGTGGGGAGTGTATTATATTTATTTTTATACCTCTACTGATATTTGTCCCCTTATGACTCAACATACACAAAATCTCATAAATACTCTGGGTTTAATTCAATGATATGTAGGATTTCTCTCTGTCATTATCCGAAAAAATATGTCTTAGGAAGTGTAAGCTATTGAAGAAAAAGCTAAGAACAATGGTTATCCTCAAATAAAATGAAGAGAATGATTAGAAAGAAAAAACACAAATAGCACATCATAATATTTACTCACGTATAGAATCAACGGATACAAATAAATACATTTTATTAATATATTTTAGCCTTATCAGCGAAAAGATTGCAAATGTCATTTCAAAGCTGAATAACAACTAGCTTTCAAAAATCCTTATGAAATCATTATATACACTTTGATAGAAAAGTAAGTAAGTAATAAATCGCAAACATATTAATGTACTTCAATATTTATTGAAACTCCTCTATTTATTATATGCTCTATTTGAAGCGATACACATGTACTAGTGTTCTTTTTTCAATCATCGAAACATTTTTTTTGAGGTGCTTTCAGGTATGGCCTTCAGCTCCTTCTGCGAATTTTTTTTTATGACGTCTATGGAACCAAATCTGGCTCCCCGGAATGGCAATTACAGTCTATAGAAAAGAGGAAGGTCACACGGAGCTAGATCAGGCGAATAAGGTGGCTGCTCGATGGTGTTTATCGAGCGTTTGGTTTTAAAGTCGTTGATAACCGTAGCTCGAGGAGATGGTGCGTTTTCGTCATACAAAATTCACGAATTGTTTCGCCACAAATATTTTCACACAAACGTCTCGAAACGGTTAAATGGATTAAATAGACTCATGTTTCGTCACCAATTATGATCTGTCCCATGAACGTGGCATGCCCAATTGGTTCACCAAGATCAAACAAACGGTTTCACAATAGATTATGAGATCACGAGCTATCTCTCTAACACTGACATAACTATTTTCGAGCAACATTACCTTGATTTTCGGACGTTATCGTCGGTTCAAGAGGTCAAAGATCGTCCGGAACGAGGAAAATCTTCGACGATCTTCCGACCGTCTTCAAAGACTTTGTACCACTCGTACACTGTGGTTTTCGATAAAACAGAGTCTCCATAAGCAGCATTCGCAACAACTCAGCACACGGAATTTCGTTCAAAACACAAAATTTGGGACAAACTCTTTGTTCCATATTTTTTCCATTGTAAAATTCGCAGAGTACCACTGAGGTCGACTGGTTTCAACAGCTGTCGTGAACAAACTAGTTGACAGATCGTGCTCATGTTTTGCATAATAATTAAGGAGAGTCCTACCAACATACAGAAACACTCAACGCGGGCTATTTAAATGACAATTTTCGGATACTTTTTTATAGCAGTGTATATCAAAAATCACAGACTTTATTCAAAAACAGAACATAAGGAAATACCCAAATATTGAAACAAAGATATCCTAAAAACATTGAAACAACTCTAAAAGAAATTTCACTGATAATAATAATAATACTACCACAATTCTTGAATATGAATCGCAGACCTCCAAAACATTTTACGACTCAATAAAAATTCACAACGGCAATGGTTCAATACGTCCACTAGTGTCATTCAGGACCTGCCAAAAAATTCTTTTTCACTAAGACAATGCTCCATGTCATAAGTCTATGTAAAAAATGGCAAAATTGAACGAGTTGGGCCTTGATTTGCTTCTCCACATCCTGTATAAGCCTATTTTGAAGCAAAGAATAAATCTTTCAATGAGCATAGTATACAAATATTAGAAAGGCGTTGGAAAGATTGTGTCACTCTAACAGGAGATTATATTAACACATAAAAATGATTCTTAAAAAAAATATGTTGTTCTCGTTGTTAGTCATAACGAGTAATATAAAGATAAAATTGATAATGAATAAGTTGTAATGGGAGAAATTATAGGATAGAGACCTCTTCGTTTGTTTGAGATGTGACTCCTGAATAAATAGGTGAATAGATAAATTATTTATTTAATGATATAAACTCAGTATAATTGAGATATTCCATAGCAATTTTATCTATTTAGGAAGTTAGGTATAAGTCCCTGACTCCATCGCTCACCAATCGACAAAAACTTACGCAGTTCGCGAAATTTATTTCAACGAACCAGATCATTCACTTTAATCCTTTTCCCATCTAGAATCACAAATAATTCCCCTCTTTTCGATGGCTTCCAGCCGCCCAGATGAATTTCTGCAAAAGTTGTATTGATTCAAATTAGGAATAATTCATTCATTCAAAAATGTTTTCACGTATCTTTTCCTCAACTAGCCTGCAAATTACTACTGCGGAATCTATGTCATTTCTATATTTGTAAATCTATTGTTGTCTCGTACCGTAGCCAGTCATGCAGAGTTCCACTTGTTATTCACTCCCACATACAATTATACATAAATAGTAGCGAAACACTAATCTGAAATTCTATTCGAATTTCGAATCAATTAAAACAGATGCTTTCGAACTTCCTACGCATAAACTGGTATGTGGAATTCGTCTCAATAATTGTATATACGAGGGTCTTCAGAGAAGAAACTGATTTTTTATGGACCAGTGAAGGTTACATTTAAACTTAATAAGTGAAGAGTTTCAATGACTATTTTCTTTGGGAAACAGGGATGATCGGTTAGGAGAGAGAATATTTGACCTGAGGCAAGTCTATGGCCACACTCTGAAATACATTAATCACCGGCTCTAAATATTATAAATACTTTGAAATGAAGCAAAGCCAGTACATAAAAGTCCTAGTAGCTACTGATTCACCTAATTGGCTTGTTTGTTTCAAACTGTGTTGCGCTAGTCCATTGAAGATCGGTGCGAAGTTTTCGTTAAAAAGCCGACAGGATTTATGTTCTGGTGACCATCGTGTTTCACATAGAAGAGGTAGAGCAGAAACATGCACACTCCTTAGAGGTGACTCTCGAAAAAATTGTATTACGTCTTTGATAGTTCCAATTTTGTTTCTCACTTCAGGAACGTTGTTAAGGTCGTTAACAACCTGGTTGAGCTTGTAGTTTGCATAGTAGAAAAACAACGCTCTTGGAAAAAATTGTCGTGGACAATACCAGTGTCGAGCAGTCATTGTAGCCCTGGTCTATGCATTTATGAGGATCAACTTCGAGACTTTCAAAAACAGCTTGAATGCTGAAGCAATTGTCAACGCGTTCATTGTTTATACTTCGAGGAACCCAAAAAAACTCCTATCTAATATCTGACAACAATTGATAGCATCTGCGTCAGATAAATCAAAAGCTATTTGAAAAATTCTAAATAAGGAAGCTGGTAAGGGCAAGACAACTAATGATACTGAAAGTACAATCTCTGCAGACGATTTCAATATTTTTTCTTCTCGGTTGCTCAAAAATACCTCATTCAATGTAATCCGACTGAGAAAAAATCAATTGATGTGACAGAAAAACAGATGAAGGAGATCCCATCGTCAAAACCCTTAAAAGCAAACACACTGCAGACATTTATGGTTTAAATACCACACTACTGAAAAGAGTGTTTCCAATTTTATCGGAGATACTTTGCAAAATATTTAATCAGTGCTTGGAACAAGAAATTTTCCCTAGAAGCTTAAAACTAGCAAAAGTCATACCTATCTATAAGAAGGATGATGTAAATGATTGTTACAACTACCGACCCGTATCCGTATCCATACTTCCTTCGATCTCGAGAATTTTCAAAGAATTACTTAAAAGAAGACTTGCAAGCTTTTTAGAAAGTAACAACATAATAAGCAATTCACAACATGGTTTCAGAGAACAACTTCAACAGCCCTCCTTCAACTAGTGGAAGCAGTAATAGTCGCTTTCGACTCATACGAACATTCTGAACTATTGGCTCTTGATCTGAGTAAAGCATTGGATTGCATTCTCAGGGAGTTTTTACTGGATGAAATGGATAGGTATGGTATAAGTGGGAGAGCTCTGGGAATTTTTAGGTTTTATCTACAGGATAGAACACAAATTGTATCATGAAATGGAAATGTTCTAAGGGAAATAGAAATTATACATGGAGTAACGCAGGGCTCAATTTTGGGACCCGTTTTTTTTCATATATATTAATGACTTGTCATCGAACTTAACATGCCGAGAAACATGTCTTTATGCTGATGATACAAACCTATTGAACATGGCTCCAACAGACACTGAGCTAGACTAAAAGGTGGCCGAGGGCCTAGACGCAGCAGACTAGTGGTTTTTGGCGAATGGGCTGAGGCTGAACCGAGAAAAAACACAAAGAATCAAGTTCCAAGTGAATGGCAGAAAGAAGAATACCATTAATCTGTTAGGCGTTGTTATCGATGATGCTCTGTATAAATTTCATATCGAAAAGATTGTCAACAGCTCTGTTTTCCATCTGCCGAGTAAAGGAAATAGCCAATCAGGATATCTGTAGATTGGCATACTTCACAAATTTTCATACCATAGCTTCTTATGGGATTGTATTGTGGCGACATTGCACGGGGGTCAGTAGGATACTGCTAAAACAAAAAGAGGCTATAAGAGTAATTTGTGGTGTTTCCAGAGCGACGAATTGTAGAGAATTGTTTTAATCTCAAAATATGCTTACCATTGTGTCTGTTTATATACTTGCCTGCCTCAAATACGTCTACAGTGAGAATTGCAATAATGAATTCCATCTCAATTATGACTTTCATCCATATCATACAAGGGCTAAAAATCAAATATCTTTGCCACACCATCGTATTAAGAGAACTCAGCTGAGAGGTATTTATCTTGGAATAAAGTTATACAATAAACTTCCAAACAGACTGAAAAGCTTGCCAGAAATTATATTTAGCAGTGAGATTAGAAAATTCCTACTGAGCAATCATTTTTACACAATAATTATTTCAAAATCATTGTTTGTTACATATTTATTGTGAAGATATCTTTGTGAAATTTTTGACTAGATGTCACTATGTGTATAGTTCATTTCCGATCATATTTGATAGAAATTTTTTCATTCCCTGACATGCCATGTAATTATTTTTGATGGTGACTAAAAAAAAATCTATTCTGTCCTGGATATATCACAGCTCTCATCTGCTAGAATACTATAGGTCATGCCATTTTAAGATATTCCACAACTATGTCTCGTACAAGTTAGCCGCTTGTCTTTCTTACTCAATTTTGAATATGTGGCGATGAACAATGCATTTTTAATTAGTACTGCATTTTGTATATAGCCAATGATATTCATATTTTCGGCAGCATTCTGCTGACGGGCTGATTCGAATTGATCAATAACCGCAGGATTTTCAAAGAAGATACAAACAACTTCAGTAGCTTGTTCATGACATTGGCTAGCCCCGTATTCGTCAATTTTCTTAAACATTTAGAAAAGGCCTGATTATGAAAGAGTCATTAACTATTTGCACTGTAGAGGGTGAAAATACCAAGCAGGATATAAACAGAGGTCTTTCAACACTTTATCAGAATATTTAATCCACGTCAAATAATCTTTAAGGCACTTGTGATTGAATTTTTCCTCAAGGTTCTTCTCGTCTTCCTTCAAGTCGTAACTTTCGGGCAGATCCCAGCAAGCATTTCCGCCTTCTTTTTCGGCTTCATAGAGCTACTACACAGCCAGTTTTCCATGTCGTTTATTTTAACCAAACCTGTTTCATCTGTTATATCTGACTCCTTTCCAAATTCCTCCTCGCAAGGTGCAACTCTTACCTGCTTTAAGTGACTTTGACGTTCACAGTTCACCAAGCATCCCCATCTCCCATCTGACTACGCCCATACGCAGACCTATTCATGATGGTGGTGCCTAAAGTTGAAATGGGGAGTTTTTTCAAATAACTTCTTTTCTAGAGTCCCTCTTTTTCGAGGGATAGCTGTTCAAAGTGGAGACACAAACTGTGGTTTTTAACTTGCTTTTCGTAAACGAAAAAAGCAGCTAGATTGTTGGTGTTTTAGTTCCCCACTAACTTACATATCAACATTTCAACAATATACGAGAAATAAAACTTTGAAAACCAGAGAAACTTTCCTGGATCATGGCCAGGGCCACATCATGTAACATACATAACAATACAATTACATAAGACAAATATGATGACTAGTAGTAAATGATCATATCTAAGTATTCGCTGATTGAACAAATCACCCGATTTTTAAGTATTGCGTTGGTTTTGGCCCAAAATATTTTGAAACTATTAGTGTTTTTTCTGAAATCTGGCAAGTGATTGAACATGTTTACGCCCAGATACATAAACACTTTTCTGCGTTGGGCTCAGTCTTGTCCTTTAGGGAATCAGGATCCCACAGTACTTCATTCCATATCCATGGTTCTGATTATGGTGAATATAGTCATTTTTGTTCATATGATAGAAACAGGCAAGTACGTCAGTGGCCAGCGCAGTTAGTTTTCCTAGTTTCTGAATTAGAGGCCTAGAGCTCGTGGTCTGTATGACTCCTAGTATCGCTCGTGTGGCTCCTATTTGTTGCCATAAGATGCGCGAAGACTTAAGAAGATTTAAACTTCATATAGAGTATATGGCAGAAGACATTTTTTTTGCACACGGTCTCCACATGATTGGTCCAGTTTAGTGCGGTATTCTGATGGAATCCTAATAATTTGACTGATGTTTTGCTATCGGAGTTTCTCAGTGAAAAAATTCTGACTGGTTCTGAATGTCTGATTGAGTCTTAAACCATCCTGCAGCACTATTCACGGAATTTCCAGCAGTTCTATTCAATTTGTTTTTTTCATCGCTAGTGAACACCACTGGAGCATCATCTGCTCACATCGTTACTTTATATGCTTTCATATATTAAGTGAGATCGTTAATATGTAGGCTAATTAGAAGCGGTCGAATTATGGAACCCTGCGGTATTCCAATTTTCTAAATTTTTCTCCTGATATACATTCCCGTCCGGTAAGCGATTGCCAAGTTAGGTTCACATAATGTTGATCTTCCTTTGATCCCCACAAAATATAGTTTGTCTAACAATGCACCATGGTTCACATTGTCAGAGGATTTGCTCGTATTCAAGCATTTCAGCAAAGTTCCGTCTGTATTTTACCTTTACCTACCTCAATTTTTCAAGTTGAATTAGATATTTGGAGAGTATACTTTGACATTGCAATAATCACTTTATCGAGATCGATTTTAATGAAAACATTCATTGTTTTTCCCAAGAAATGAATGGAATGAATGAGTTATCGATTACATGAAACTTGGAATAAGATAACTGTGATTCACTTTTGTAATTTGTAAACACTTCTCCCCAAAGCTTTTGGAGTAATAGATAGACCAACATTTGCTAATCGAATTATTCTATTTTCTAGAACCAATTCTTGATCTGCCGTTGAAATTGGTTTCTGACCTAGGATTCTTGAGGTTTTATTATTATTATCATCCCGCTATTCCAATTAGCTCTCAATCCTTCATATTTAGCCATCTGAAATATAACAAGAAATAATTCAGTCTTTTATGCTGGTGTGAAAGTTATCAGAAAATAAGGCCCGAAAAAATTTCCGAAAATAAGGCTCGGGCTTTACTTTCAGCAGGGTACATATCCTACTCATATCATAACCACCTGAAAATAAAACCATAACCTCACAATTGCCAATTGAATAACCTCAAGGAGGAGTTCAGCAGGCACTTCCCCAACTCGTCAGATAAGTTTTACAAACAATCAACTGACCCGTTCAACATGGACATATAGTGGCTGCCAGAAGAGTTGAAAGAGGAGGGAAAGAAATAAAAAATGACTCAGCTGTAAGATACGATTTTGAAAAAATGGACAAGCCCTCATTTTGGTAAAGTACTCAAAAGTTTACCCCAGTGTTTCAGAGAAAGCTGTTCAGATGTACTTGCCATTTTCAACAAAAAAAGCGTTTTCATCTCTTGTGGCGATCAAGTACCGCAACAAACTTGATGTCGAAAGTGACCTACTCTGTGCTTTGTCTGAAACTCAACCCAGGATCCGTCAACTTATCCAAAACGTGCAAGCGCACTCATCTCACTAAATCATATTTTATGTTCTGCTTTCGTAAGTAGGTATGCCTATTGCTTTACCTTCCTTAAATTAAAAATGTATCTGTATTACAATGTTAAAATTTGTATCAGTAATTATAATCGTTTTTCATGTGATACTTGTTTTAATTTGGGTGGTTTCCAAATAACCAGTGGGGGCGTGGTACAGAAAAGTTTGGGAACACCTGTGTTACATAATAGTTAAGGACGCTTCAGACGTTCTGAAGAATTCGCTTTCTATTCTAATAAAACGAGAATTTTTAATCTACCTGATCATTCAATTTCGGTGGTAGAATCAGAGATAGGCCTGGAAAATAAAAACTGCTCTGGAGTGTATCTATACGAAGAATTAATCACAGAGTTATGATTAGTTGGAGTATTCACAAACGGATTTCATAGGAGATAAATCTATTTCCTCTCATATCTAGGATTTACTCAGTCATAGAGCTGGATGAATACGTGATTATACATTTCTGCCCAATTTAATCCAGTAAATCCATCTGAATCTATGTGGGATATTCAAAATCTTTCATTTATCCTTTCGTCGCGTAGCCTACAATGTGATGTTCCATTTATATCCTAGTAATAAGAGACAACGAACGACGAATCGATTCGCCGTCCGCCGCCCCACAACCTTGAAACCGTTGAACACAGTAAACAGTAGGAATGCGATCTGAAAAACGTTTGGCGCCAAGTTTTGTTGTTTCGAGAACGTTGTCGCTGATGGCTTGTAGCCATCTTTTAACGCATCGCGTACGCTCCTTTGTGATAATGTGAGGTGAAATGCCCGGTTTACTAGATTAATTGTTATTAATCGTTTCAGATAATTACAAAAAAGATTGTTTACATAGCGTGAAACATAACCAACAAAATGTCGGAACGTATTGACGAGCCAGCAGCAGAAGCTTTAACAATTACCGTAAGCGAAACACCGGAAAAGAAAAAACCATCGAAAGAAACGCAAGATGCTATAAGGAAACTGAAGGCCAAATTGATTCGTGAGTTTCTATGCCTTAATTATTGTTTCGGAGCATGTTTAAACATTGTTATACCGTGCGAGTGTAAAGTAACATGAAATTCATAAATATTCTTATTTTGGGTCATATGAAATATGCTGAGATATGTTAATTTTTATATTCACCTCGAAATTTCCAGATGAAAGGAAAATTTTTATTCTTGCTTTTCAGTAGAGCTTGACGTCATCCACCCCTCTTTCAATTTACAATTTTTTATCATCATGTTAAGTGTTTATTTTTGCGTGTGTTTTGATACCCCTTAGTTGGGGTCAGTGATGAGTAGATTCCGATATATAGGCTGTTTCAATCCATGAAAATTCTGTCAAAAAAGTAATTGGTCAATGAAATACAAATACTTATTTTTTATTCTCTTATAATAAGGCAATATCAAAATCGAAATACCTTACGAAAAATTGATCACGTCTATATGATATCAGGTTCCGAAAATTGGGGAGATAAATACTCAAAATAGCTACTTATATTTGGATTGGGTTAGATTGAACTCATTGGTGGCGTTTGAATCGAAAATCAAATATTTGTTGATAACAACTGACCGATTGAAAATTCATGATATTATTGAGAGAAAAGTATAAAAAACTTGAGCCTATAACAGCGATTTTCTTTCTCATTGCTGCATATTATAGAAGAAGAAACTTTGGTTTATATTTTAATTTCCAGTTGTGAAATTGTTGTTAGTTTCAGAATGTTTTTGTTAAAGGTTTCCTCCTCGATTCATCTGCAAAGAAGCCTCAAAAGAGGCTTGGCAGATTATCTCACTTTGATTTGTAGGGATTATGTACTAAGAAGGATGAAATATTTCGTTGTTAATGTTGAAACGAGTTGAGATTATTTGTATGAATATTTCTTAATCTTGTATTTGTTATTTCGCACACTGAAGCATTATTATTCAAAAAAAAGGACGTTCCTCGAATTGGTAATTTGAGTTTGGAATAAGAAAAAATTCGGCCGAAGCCATATCATATTTTGTTCAGAAATTCATTCACAATGATAGCCTTGTGAGATGGTCCATTATCGTGGGGAAAAGTCCATGTGTTTTCTTTCCACAAATCTTGCTTTTTTCGACAATTTGCTTTCTCAAACGCCTCATAACGCTCTGGTAATACAGTACAACTTCACTAGTTCGGGCAGATATCGTTCCGGCGCATGCCCGAACTATCAAAATGTCCGAATTTCTGAAGTGACTTGAATTTGTTTCATTTTCAAAATAGAAACAACCCAAAATCTGTTGAGGCCAAGTTTATTATAAAATTATCGAAAAGTTGAACAAAAAATAGTTTCTATTATAAAACAGAATCGAATTATAGAATTTCCAATCATTATAATCTTTCCTCATGGAAAATACAGAATTTGAATATAAGCTAGTGTAATGAATAATAAAATAAAACAAGTTACTATGTTTTAACTATCACTAATTTATTGATGTAAAGAATGAAAAATTTTACATTGGTTGGACCGGACATACGTCCATTATCAACAACAGGCTAATGAAAACTGAATACTCATGTACAAGGCAGGAAATAACATCAATAAAATGCTAGTAGAGGTCACAGTAACTTGAATAATGGTGATTGGTAGGTAATTAAGTCTACCTGGTCGTTAAGGAGCTTAACCCTTTCTACCCTAGATGCCTTGAAAATTTCCATCGATTCAAAGAAATTGAGTTTATAAGATTTATCATAGGAATGAAGAATTTTTAGCTGTTGAAGTTCTGGAAAAGGGTGATATCCATTCAGACAATTTTCAGCTAAAGCTGAATCATATTTCAGATGTAGGAATGACTGGAAATGTTCTTCGTATCTAGCCTTGAAAGAGCGTCCTGTTTGACCTATATAAAATGAATTGCATTCAAAAGATGTTAATTGGTATACTCATGATTTTTCGCATTTATCGGTTTTATCTTTTGTGTTGAAAAGCAGGCCTGGCAATTTCCTCGATGATCGATTTTCTCGATGCTGCCATTTGAACTAATTTTCAGTAGCAATGCGTCTTCTATAGGAAGATTATTCTGTTTGGCCCAACCGATAATCAGATAGAACGTTCTAACAGTATCTGCATGTTTCACTTTTACCATACTACTTAAACCTCCAGGTCAGAAGATTCCTCTACGTTTTCAATATTTCTTCTTGAAGCATCCTGTGACAGCTCTCCTTCAGTCAAATCGATACTAAACTTTTTGTCTCCCACAGCCCAGTTGGTAATGTTTTCAACGGTTAAGTATTTTTCTGGATCGATGACCCTTAATGATTCGGCAATATTTTTCAAATGCTTTTCACTAATAGGACGAAGTTTCTTCAGAAGCTCTGAGAGTGCAATATTTTAATCATCTGATTTTTATACTTCTGTAGAGTCATGCCACAATGCTGTCTAATATTTCTTTGAAGTAATGGCTCTCCAAGATTGGGCAAGATTGTTCACGGTATCTTTCAAATTTTACTGCTTCAAAATGAAAGTTATCTCTTCACCTTCATGCGAAATGATATGATTAAGAATTCATTTTCTCTACGACACTGTTCTATAGGTTGGAGAACGACAGTACAGTTAGGTGGCAAGAACATAACTCTGAAGTTTGGATCAGTATTAACCTGTTCCTCAGGTGGGTGCGATGGTGCATTGTCTACCAACAACAGAGCTTTTGAGGGGTTAATCTTAGTTAACAAATTCTTCACCTCGGGAATAAAAGATGTTTTAAACCTTTCATTGAATAATGGTCTGGTAATTCTCCTTTGGTATATGCTTTGTAGACAATTGGTAGTGAACTTTCGTTTTTGAATGCTAGTGGATTTGCCGCTTTTCCCAAGACTAGTGAAGGTAATTGGTGAGTTCCAGCCGCGTTTGCAGCATGGCCTGGTACTGATTTTTTCCCCTTAATGAACCCAAGTTGTGTCTGGTAAACATCTCCAAAAAATGGCCGATTCGTCAGCACTATACACCTGTTCTTTGCTTAATTCCACTTGTTCAACAACCGATAGAAATTTTTCCTTAAATGGTATCACAGCGGAAACATCACTGTAAAGTTTTTCACCAAAAACCTTCAAGAAACGAATTCCATGTCGAAGCTTGAATTTATCTAACCATCCGGAACTTGTTCAGAAAACCTTTTTTCCTGTGATTTGTTCATAAAACCGTTTGGCTTTTGTTCTCAATATCTCCGGCGAAATTGGTACATGTGCGATGCGTTGTTGAAGAAACCAGTTATACAATGCGACTTCAACATCAGGATTCCCAGCTTCTCTAATGATTTTGCTTTTTCCTACGAAAATACCTTCGATATAATAAATTCGAGAAAAGTTTAAAATAATATTCCTACTGGGGATGCACAGTGGGACCGGTTGGGCCAGCCGAGCTCTCGGCCGTGATACTCGGCATGCAGTAATTTTGTTTGGCCGAGAGCTCGGTACTCGAGCTTGGCTTTTTGTGAAAACCCTAGCTCGGTGCATCTCTAATTCCTACCTGTGCCTTGATACGATTTGGATATAAATCTCCTTATTCTGTACTCGTTCATTTTTATGTCAAACACTGTTGATTTTGGAATAGCGAACTTGCTGCTTTTCGACGAGTACTCATTCCATCATCAATAAAATCTATTATTTTTTATTTCTCTGCAAGTGTGCGCGTTTTATGATTTCTCTTGGTTGGAGCCATTATGCACACCACCGGCGAGATTGAAATATAAAATGCAACTGTAGAACGATACTCGCCACTCTTAGATAGTACAAGTACATACATGTTTGTTTATTATTGTTTGTATGTAAGCCGGCGTCGACGTGCCCGGATCAAAGAGGTAAAATGCCCAAATGAGTCGCGTGCCCGAGTTACTGTACTCATAAACGCAAGTCTCATCACCAGTTCCAATGCTTTTTATGAACGTGGGTTTGGAATTGACTCGTTCTAGCACGTCTTCAGCGACATTTATGCGATTGAATTCATGATGAAAATTCAGGTCTTCTGGAACTAGTCGAGTGGCAACGCGTTTCATGCCCAACCAATTGTTTCAGATTGTACGAATTGATTCGTGAGACACAGAAAGTTCATTGCTTATCTTTTTCAAATATGAATGACGATTTTCAATTACCATTTCCTTCACTTTATCCATGTTAACTTTGATTGTGGATGATGATGGCCGACTAGAGCGATTCACCGTAAGCCTTCTGTAAGATTTTCAGTGATTTGGCTCACAAAATTCCATTTGCAGTACAAAATTCGAGACAAATTCTCTGTTCGATATTTTTATCTACTGTAAAAAACACAAAAAGTTGGGTAATTGAAGGTATTCACTATATAGATACGAAACAATTTGGTCCTTTTCGAGAAGCGTGTGAACACACATATTAAATCATCTTGGATATCCTTCGCCTCCTCCTACGAGTTGAGAATAAAAGAAAAAAGTTGAGTAGGGCCCCCAGCAGACCATACAACACTCTTATCTCGTATTAGTATTCCCAAATAAATTTTAGCATCTGTAGTGGACTGAACTGGTCAATGCACAAGAACTGCAGAATGTGGACTTATAATCAACACCCACACGAGTTCACGCTTATTGCTGCAATTAATTTATCTCGATATCGGTGTGTATCCATCCTCAAACTACAACCAATTCGACCCCAGACAAACATGGAGCATCTACCAAAACCCGTTTCTTGTTTCCAAAATTGCTCTACATAACGAAAACTGCCCTCGTTCTTTCAAAACCTTCACACCATCCGAGTAATACAAGTAGAACTCACAATTATATAACCACAATGAGGTAAATTCCCCATTTACTTATGGCATAGCTTCGATGTTTTTTAGTGCACTGCGCATGTCTTCTTGCCCTTGAAGCAACTGCAAGGAACTTTCATCTCACTATTAGGTTGGAATTATAATTACAGTTGCACTTATAAGGGAGTTGTTGATGAGTATTGTTGAAAAGGTATGAGTTTTCCTTACCTGACCAGTCTCCGGATGAAGTAGTGCTTCTTTGTCCTTCTCCACCGTGGGTATAATGACACGAGTGCTTCGTTTTGTTGAATAGTAGGCTATAAGGCATTTTGCGTGGGGCATAACATGAGCTCCGTATGAGGCAGTTGGCTTAGACTTGGATTTACAAATAAAATTCTGAAAAGATCTGAAGTACACACAATCAAATTTATATGGAATAACCAGATATTTTGAATATTACCACAGGAGTTCTGGAAATTTCGAAAGATTGTTAGAATTGATCTTTTTTGAGATATTTTAATTGGAAAAAGGAATAAATTAAGGATCATTCTATGAAAGAAACAAATGAAAGAAAACAAGAGAGTCAATTAAAAATTGTTTTCTCACGGAGTGGGTGTTTTTTCTTGACCTCAGTGCTTGTATTACCTCCGGTTGCCCTGATATAAGCCTGAATCCGTCTAGGCATGCTTTGGATTAGGTTTTTGACCTCCTCTGGGGGGATATTCTGCCACTCTTCTGTGGCGGCTTGGATGAGCTATTGTGGGGTTCTTGGATTATCCTGGCGCGATCTAATTTTCCTTTTGAGATTATCCCATAAATGTGCAATAGGATTTAGGTCTGGAGAGCAAGCTGTCTAGTCCATAATAGTGATTCCCTTTGTTAAGTACATTATGTACAAGAAAGTACAGAGATTCCAAATGAACTTCAAAGAAATTTCGAAACTCATGGAAATAGAAAACAACATAATTATGTTTTAAAAGAACAAACAATAAATTGGATGCTTATCACTACCATCCAATCCCTTTGGTGCCCATTTTGGCTGAGATACTTGAGTATTGATTCTGAAGTGAGTTCCCGACTTTACACTGACGAACCGTATCAAATCAGACAACCTGTTCATTCCGTAATTTCAATCCTACTCAGACGCAAATCTGAGTTTGGTTCTTAACAAACAAATCCCTGTCCAAGTGGTTGACTTAGACTTTTGTCCAGCATTCGACCATGCCCTGCTTTTTAAGAGATCCACTTAAAGTGGAGTATCTGGATTTTAGACCACTTGTTGCTATTGATAAAGGCTTCTTAACTAGTCAAACTTTGATGGTGATGTTTTGTCCATTCCCAAACTAGTTGGCAGTGGTGTCTTCCAAGGCTCGGTTCTGGGGCCTTCTCGTTTCTTTAAAATTCCTCCGGTAGATCCCGTTCTCTTAATTCAAAATGTTTCATGTTCCCAGACGATACCAATATCTACAAAAACCCATTCTACGTGATTCAGAACGCCCTTGATGATATTATGAACTGGTTAAACGAATTCTCTAAGTGTAGGATCATCTATATGGGTTAAGTTAATCCTCGAAGGCAATACGTACTTTCAGGGTCTGTGATTCAACCTGAAAGCCGGCACTCTGACTTAGGCATACGATCTCTCCTGTTCTGTTCATGTTCTTCACGCTTCGAACAAAGAAAAGAACTGTCTGTTCTTGATGAACTATTGTTCAGCCTCAAACTATCGCTGTCCAGCCACTTTTCGGCCTCTTCCTTCGAAATAGCTGATTTAAAGTTCAACTTCTCAGTACTCACTGCCTTATCTATTATAATGGAAGTTTCATCAGCAAAAACTGTTACACTATCTGCTCTAACATTTAAGTCCATGCCGTGTATGTAACTAAAAAGAATTGGCCTCAATATGGAACCCAGAGGCACCCTCATCACAAATTGTTGTCTGGTTAGCTCTGGAACTCTTAATGGCATTCTGCTATATAAACCCCTTGAATGATGTCTGTGACGTATCGTTTCGACTGATACACTGATGCCTGTTGCTTTCAGGAACTGTCTTTGAG
Source organism: Cryptolaemus montrouzieri (assembly GCA_013387265.2). NCBI lineage: Eukaryota > Metazoa > Arthropoda > Insecta > Coleoptera > Coccinellidae > Cryptolaemus > Cryptolaemus montrouzieri. The sequence continues at coordinate 9,344,414 of JABFTP020000103.1, read as the reverse complement.
TATGGAGTGCGACGCACTTGGGTCTCTTCTTGCAATTTGGCACAAAAAGCGGTCTTGTTCTTCAGAAGGGATCTTCCTACGACTTTTCCTAGGCCTATTTTGTAGAGATTGTAGCTCCGCGCATCGGACGTAGGTTTTAGAAATCACCCTCTATGATACCCATAGCTATACCCTCTGTGAGCAATTATTCGACCCCTCTGCGCATCCAACAATCCAACATGAGACATTTCTAATTATGATTATAGACTTTTTTAATTCTGAAATTCAAAGTTTGAAATCTGAGTGCGACTGAGTACATTATCCTGAATTGTGTTAATTCAACATTTCTCATCATACTATGCAGTTTTTTTAAAACAGAAAACTCAGTTTTTCGCAAGTGGTCATGGTTGAAAACAATAAATAATGTGAAATACCGAGTGATTCCATATAAATTTGGTTGTTTGTATAGTTGTCTAGATCTACAAATGAATGGTTCTAAATTGGAGTGAGGTGTAACCCTGAATGAACTATATAGGATGTGTAACCAAGAAATGCATCGCTCGATATATAAGAAACTATACTGATTTTAAATACCGAGGAAATGTTGATTTGGACAATAGTTCTCTCCATATTCGACTCTACATTTGACATGAAACTGGAGAGCAGTAATACGTTTGAAGTTATTGATTCGTCTGTAAAGAATTACCTGAAGATAATCTGAGATCTTCTTATACCTATAAGATGTTCATGAAATGTGAAACCTCCACAAAATATTGTGAACTGAAAAAATAATGGAACTTCTCTGACTATTTGGAACTCTTTAGTTGTTATGAAAAACGTACGAACTGGTCAGCTTTTGCTATCTTCTGATAGATTTTATTTGTTTTTTTTTATCAACCACAAACAAGAATCCATCAATTCAATTCCGACAGTACAGTTCATCATAGAGAAAACAAATTGTAAATAAAAAGTTCTCTAGAATCTTGGGGTTGAAATTCATTATGCTGAAAATTGTCTAGTTATTGGGATAGTTCATTATAATATTCATTATAAGCAACATAATGAATCAGTTTAATAAAACGAAAATTTTATTTTACTTTAATTATTTAGCCTATGATATTTACTGAGATATTTCTCAGAACGTCATAGAGATTGGCTGCTAATTAGAAATTTAATTACAACCAAATTGATTGATGTAGTCGAAATTATCGGCGAATAATTACTTTCGGGTTCGCATTGAATTCAGCAATATTTGATATATAAATATTACGAAAGTTATTGTCAGTAAACAAAAATAGCAGAACGGATTTTCAAATAAATAGATTTGTTTAATATTCTGTCTTTGAAGAATCTTGGAATAAACTTCGGGGATGCCAATGTACGTCAATCAATTCGAAGTGGCGGAGGCTAAAATAGAATAGGTAATGGGAACAGGCCATGGGCGATGTAATAGTATGCTTTGCAAATGGAATTCTATAGAATTTGGATTGCGAATATTGTGAGACTGAGGATCTATGTCATTTGATCTTGTACTATTCTATATATCGATATCCAGATGGTTTTCAACATTTACAATTGATATGAGATTCCTTTCTTGTTTAGATCGAAACTTCTAAATTCATTTAATTTAAATTATATAGTGTTCTTTTGAAGTTCTTCTTTTCTGTTCAGATGACTGCCAAGCGAACATTCCACATTTAACTATCGGAGATATGATTAGAATGAAAAATTAAACGCAAACGCAATTCACACTTATAGACTATCTGTTACTGTTGTATGAGTGACAGGTTTGCTCTTCATGTTCTCTTGAATGATTCAAAAGATACGTATGGTTCAACCATTTCTTGTCATTTTTCTGGGCTGACACATGAGGGACGATCGTGGAAGGATTAGAGTATTTTGAAACTTTATTCATTTTATATACGATGTTTTTTCCCGAACGCGTTTTGAATCACATCAAAATTTGCGATTACGCATTATCCTATTTTTGATAAGTAATTCCCTCTTTCATTGGAATAAATGAATGAAGATATATAGGGTTCTTCAACGAAAACTAAACAGAGGCTATATCTACCAAGATATTCATTTCTGATCAAAACGCAAAAACAGGTCAATTTTTGTTTCAAGAGGGACATCTCTTGGGGTATAAAACTTGAATGTATTATCAACCCACTAAGCGGGGTTGCAATCGTTGAACATTTTGAATAGAGAAGATGGATCGAGTGATGACTCAAGAGAAAGGTGGTATCTACATCGACAAATTGATTGACAATAGTTCTGAGCAGATTCCCGGTATTTTTTTGACAGAATGTAGATCATATTGTTATAGCTTTGAACCAGGCAGATTATTAATTTGAATTAAAGAATTATATTGAATCTGGAAATTATTAAAAAATCAAGAAAGATTCATAATGAATTTCAATCCAATATTTGACACGCGTTAGGGAATTCCAATTCTTCAATATCGAACAATCAAAAGCATAAACTTTCAGTTAACAATGTGTAATCACCAAAACTTCATTCTCTCGTCAAACTCCATCTGACTAGTGATCGTATAATTCACAGCCCTAGGAGTCAAACTTTTACGTTATCTTGAAGACATCATCAAACATCCTTGTAATTTCAATCTAAAATTTTCAATTTAGAATTCTTCTAATCTTATAGAAACAATTCAACATACTGTCCTATCAAATAATGCTAAATTTATGTCCTGGGATAAAGTTAATCTCTACCCTAATGTTTCACGTCACGATCCATTGAAATTGATCGAATAAGCTTTGATAAATAATAATGTAGTCCAACTATACAATAAGAATTTATTCATCTTTTAGAATTAGGTTTGAGTGATAAAATTTATATGAGCAACATTGGCTTAATAATAGATAATCTTCTCAGTCCTTTACTAGCCGAAATTTTCATCAATAACATTAAGAAAGTAATTCATAATCATCTACTGTCGATACACTGCATTTGTTTTGTTTAGACATGTGCTTAGGATAATCTGTTGTCCTACACGTACAAATAGAAAAGTAGACTCATTTAATACCTTCATAAATTCTACGAAGAGGTCACATTGGAAATGGAAATTGAGAATTCCATTGAATTTTTGAATTTAACTCAAAACAATATTGACCACAGACATGATTTTTTTCCACAAATCTTCCATACAGATATTACCATTTATAGGTGCTTATAACAATAAGATATGTAGATCCACCATAATACTATTATCAGAAAATAACTAAGCTCAATATTAAGAAATAATAATTATAATTGTAATATGATTTAAAGCATGCTTTCTCGAGAACAATTTCAACATGCAATCCATGTGGTTTTTCCTAGCATTATAGAGACGAATCAGAATTTTGATACATATAAGTAAACTTAATTTCTTTTCTTCTCATAATTTGAAGGTTGCTTTCCGAACGGATAACTCTCTAGGCAGATATATTGAAAACTGTTAATATTAAATTCATAAAGGAAATCAGGTATTCTTGAACTCTCTTGTGGAAGTTGTGGAAAAATTTATATCGGTAGAAATTTCAATAATCAATAATATATTACTAGAGCATAACAATATAACATACAAAAAATGAGATTGTTAATAAGCATAAATAAGTACTGGAAGAAAACCATTCTTTCAATGATAACTTAGATATTTTACATCATGAAAATATCAGATTGAAACTGAACGTATGAGAAGCATTGGAAGTCCATGAATACAAGAACTCCAATCAGTCAGATCTAAATTCGTCACCATTCCTAAATCTTTTCAGTTCACAAACGAAATAACCCTGTTTGGATTATCCTTCTATTGAGGTGAGTACCCTTTTCACCAATGTAATATACAAAACGGACCATTCTTTCAAATGTACTTCTCATCTGATGAAGCAACAGTGTGGTGAAACGCGTAATAATTAACGACCGCTTCATTTAAATTATAGCAAATTTGTTCTACCTAATAATTTGTCAATCATCAAAAATATATAGTTGTTCGAATGTCACACCATGGTATCACCACTGATGAATCCGTAGCATAGACGTCGTTCCATGTGAACGTTTATGAGTTTGGTGACAAGGGGCCATGCAGACATTCGATTTTTTGTAGAATTGTGATTGTAATTTCTGAATTATTGATATGGGATTAATTTAATCTGTTATCCCCCTGACAGCATCTTCTTTTATAAGGATGAAGCAATATTGCTGAATGGATAAAGTTTTCACTTCACATTTATTCAGAACAAGACCAAAACCTTCTTCAGTTCAATGAAAGCAAATATTATTTTATTGTACAAACATATGCTTTTATTAGGTTACTAATTTTAACCATATTTCTTTTTTCAGCTGGTTTAAAATACACTCTACTCTTCTCGTTGGTTATCTATTTAGCAATGCTGATAGTTGGAATCTTGTCTGTGAAAAAGTGTCCCGTAAATGAAGACATACCACTCTTTTTGTGTATAATTGGTGAGAATAACTAACAATAATAACATAAAAAATACTACTGTGTCCAAAAAGTAAGGTGATATATGAATTCAAACTGCGCGTGCAGATGGATTTGGAGCAGTGATCTTTTTTTATGTTGCTAATTCCGTCTTTGAAATTTGTGCCGAGGTTTACATCAAATTATTCATTCTGTGATTCGCTTCATTTTGTAAGCTCCTGTATTTGTTAAACGAAAAATTTGCTTTAAGCTTTGTTTGAGGAATGAATTTTCTACTGCTGATTCATTGAGGAAGATGCAGCAAGCCTCTGGGGATGAGGCTTTGTTGTAAAAAAAAATTTTACAAGTGGTATAAAGAGTTCCAAAAAGTAGAAGACGAAGAGAGTTACTGTCGGCCATCAACCTCGACCGACGAAGATCACGTCCAAAATATCAAAGATTTGGTGTTTGTAAATCTTCAATTCACAAAAGTGATCATGATAATCATGTAAGAATTTCGAAAGGATCAGTCAATAACATTTTGAAAGATGTTATATCTCAGACGCATCCAATGTCGATTGGTACCGAAAACACAGAATGTTCTGGAAAATATCGTGGCGTTGAGGTGTGTAAAAGAATGCTTCCTGTCTATCAGTACCGAATGAAACGCATTATTCAGTAGATGAGACGAGGCTTCATGCTCACTACTCAAAATCAATCGATTAATCAAGTAAATATCGAGCTAAAGGTGAGGCGAGATCACCGATTCCAAGTCGCTCAAATAGCAGGGTCATGTTGACTGCTGTCTTCGATTATCAGGGTGTTGTGAATTTTGAGTTCCTTCCGCTGGGCCAAACCGTCAAAACGGCTGGAATTGTAGTGAGACAATTCTTGGGGTTGTACCTCGATTCTCACACTGTATTGGTTCTTCGCTTAAAATTCGACCCATATTGTTGCTTAACCACCGTAATCCCCTGATTTGGTAAAGTGTGAATTCTGGATTTTAAGCTAACAGAGAAGACACCGTTTTGAGTCAATAGAAGATATATAAGCAGCATCAAAGAGAGAACTGAAGGCCATGCCGGAAATAGATTTTTTTTTGATTTGAAGATTGAATTGTATCTATGGGGATCACTTTGAAGGGGATGAAATTCATTTGGGAGAAAAATAAAAACATTTTGAAATAATGTCACCATACTTTTTAGACCTAGTAGTAAACTTAATGTAATTATTTTATTATAAAAATTCGCTACAAGTGAACAGTAGAACTGTGAATGGAAGTTTGAGTTTCAATTAAATGTTTCGCTTGAGAAAGCGAATAATTTTATTAAGATGTGAAAAGTAGGAAACAATACAAATAGTTGAAAATTTTATTATCAGAATAGGCATGTCAAAGCCTGAAAAACGAAACTGTATTCTGCCGCTTCGTTTTTCAGCATCCTGTTCAATTGCACTATTGTGTGTTGGAATTTATACGTTTTCATATCTGTTAGTTATTGTTCGTTGCTTTTCTGAAAGTACGGTAGAAGGTTTACCGTCTCTGTCCATAGAGGGCGACTCTCGTATGTATGTACGAGATTCGTCTTTTCTGGAATCGTTAGGGTACTCCTAAGTAGTTTGTTAGGATGCTGAGAAGCGATATACGACACTGATGAGCTCTTTTTAAGAATGAAACTGCAGTCTGCCGCCTCGTTTTTCAGTATCATGCTTAATTGCACTAATGTGGCTCTTGAAGGCTGCGTATATGGCAGGAAGGATTATTCATTAATCTATGGATCTTTGTATCATTCTTGTTGTTGTCTTAATTTTACATATGTAGACTCTTCGCGAAGTATATCATGGAAAATATTTATTACATATATATATATATATATATATATATATATATATATATATATATATATATATATATATATATATATATATATATATATATATATATATATATAACAAATATCTTCCGCGATATGATTTTATTTCTTCCTAGAGGTAGATGTAATTAGTATGTTTTTTTTACTGCAGGTTTTGTGGGATTAGCATCAAAACTGGTGACCTATCTTCGTGACCGAATAATACCATTTTTCAAGATCAAATACATCGAGTCTGCGCTGTATACAACAGAGACTGTGTTTTTCTTGCTAGGTAAGTAATCGTTATCATTTTTTGTATTATATTACCATATGAGCATAAAAAATGGATTGAGGGTCGTTATATTGATCTCTTATATGAAGAAAGGAATGAAGTTTAATTCATGAAATGGATTTCCCTATTCGTCTTAGTACCATGTAATTTACTAGTCTATAGGACTCAAAAGGAATGAATAAAATAGTCTTTCTAGTTTTCATTTTCATATATGAACAGTGAAAATCACTAGAAAGTGTTTTAATAATAAAAAACAAGTACTGTGTTTCAAGGAATTTTATTTAATAATTGCGATTCGTAACGCGTTTCACTACACCGTAGCTTTCAGAATAAATATACAGAAAAATATGAATGAGAATATAACTATAAATGTTTTTGTGTAATTAAAAGCTTATTGGGTTGCTTCTTCTTAAGTGGTTCTTTATGACAGGTATATCCAATAAAATTAAGGAATAGATTGCTCCCCGAAAAGATTCAATAGAGGTGAAGGGCTTAGATCGACTTGTTCATTGATGAGTCTATCTGAGTGTTTGTGTTTATTGATTTCTAAAGTTTCCCAAGGATCTACCTTCCAATATTTATTATCTGTATGCAAAATTTCAAACTGTGGGTCGAAAGAATGATTATTTTCTAAGAGATGATTCGCGTAATTTGAATCTGATTTTTTTTGAAAAACTGCGTTTATGTTCCGATATTCTAATATTAAAATTTCTGTGTTCTACCAATGTAGAAATTATCACAGTCATTGCAATTCAATCGATGAATACCTGATTCATTGTTTTTACCTGGTTTGGTTTTATTATTTTTATATATTTGCCTAAATTATTATTAGTTTGGAAAGCTATGTTGAAATTATTGCTACTTAAGAATGATTAAGGTGTTGAATTTTTGTTTCAATTTATCGACAGGGTAAACTTCATTCAATGCAATGATTCTACTTTGTTTTTATTTAAAATATTATTTATTAGTCTGGGATTGTAGCCATTATTTTTGGCTATTTGTTTAATCAAATTTAGTTCTTTGTTGAAATTTTCTGGTGATAACGGGATGTTAATCAATCTATGAATAAAACTATTGAATGCTGACTTTTTATGTTGATATGGATGACACGACGAGGTATGTATTATAATATCTGTATGTGACGGCTTATGGTAAATTGCGAAAACATGTTTTCCATTTTCATTCGAAATTGTTTCGTCTAAGAAATTTATCGAATTATTGCTTTCTATTTCGGTTGTGAATGCAATTTTTGGATGTAATGAATTTATATGATTTTCGAAAATTTTCAACTGTCTATCTGTTCCTGTGAAGCAAATAATGATATCGTCTACATAGCGATACCAGTTTAAACAATATTTACTGAGTGGATGATTTTGAATTAATTTCTTCAAGTTATTCATGAATATTTCTGCTAACAAAGGACTTAACGGATTGCCCATAATCAAGCCGTCTTCAATAGTATAATATTTGTTATTGAAATGGAAATAATTTTGATCTAAACAAATTTGTAATAATGAAAGAATATCTGATTTAATGATAGTATTGACATGATTCTTTTCTAATAATTCTTCAACTAAGTAATACGTATCGTTCGGAAGAATGTTGGAAAATAGATTCTTAACATCGATAGAAATGAGTTTGGAATTAGGTGGTATAGTGGTATCTTTGATGTAGGCAATAAGTTCGTATGAATTTTTGACCGAAAATTTAGATTTAAAATTGCAATGTTGTATTAGCAAGTCTTTGAGGAATTTTGAGAGTTTGAACGAAGGTGCCGTTATATAAGAATTTATTAATTACTCAAGAACATTTATAGTTATATTCTCATTTATATTTTTCTGTATATTCATTCGTCTGAAGAAGCTACGGTGTAGTGAAACGCGTTACGAATCGCAATTATTAAGTAAAATTCCTTAAAACACCGTACTTGTTTTTTTATTATTGGTAATGGAATTTTACCAAGTAAAAGCCTCCCAAATTCAAATGAGAAAGTGTTTTCATTCTTTATTTCTAATCATTGCTATATTGGTTGACACTATTACTGATAGATTTGCCGTAATTGGGGATGGAAAATAGGTTTTGAGAAATGAGTTAAACAGCTTGACCAGCAAATTAATAAAATTTTATTCAATATTGTACTTTCATATGACAAGAGAGCTACATAATTGGTGAAGTACCATGCTCTTCAAGAACCTGCAATTTGGTTAACATATTACTTATATTCCGTTGGACAATGTTTCGGTCCACTTCTTTCCGTAACAGTCGAGTTCGCAATTATTGCTCATTTTGAACCTCCAAACCATGGTCAAACACCTTTCGACTAAATATAGAACACATTTTTCTATTGGTCGAGCTTGAAAGACATTTGGATGATTATCTTCTTTCGGTACATAATTCACATTATTTTGTTTCAACCATTCCCGAGTTCTCCTATAACGAAGCAAGATGAAATCAGAAATTTATATCATTGTTCTAATGATACATGTTGATGAAATTGAGGAGTTTTGGTAAGCATCTTTGAGTATAAAGTTCAAATTCCACAGCTTTTCCTAAAATACGGCCAACATAGGGAACAGAAACTTCAGCCTCCGGAATAACGCAACATACTTCTTATTTGTCAACTAATTTAGCTGAGGTTTTGAATTATAGACCAATTTCTTCAGTCCCAGTTTTCTCTGTCTGATATAGGGTATATAATCACACAATTTTTCAAACCGAACATTATTTTCTTACGGTTTAACTTTGGTTTAGAAGGGGTAGGTGTACGGGTGATGCTTCAGTTGATTTCATTCTTAACATCATTGAATGCTTCGAGATGGGGATGCACTCCTTGGCTGTTTTCTTGGACTTGATTGATTGTATCTCATGTGCTCTATTTTGGTACCCTTTTTATTTACGATTTTTTTTAATCACTTTCCTGATTAAATACCAAAAACCAACATAACATTATATTATACTGTTACCTTGTTCACTATGCTATCTAACCATAGATCGTCTAGTGGACACAGAACGTACTCTGTGCCTACTTGATCTGAGGATTTAAATATCGGTGTATTTCTCAGATAACATATACTTTTTCTTAGTCGACCTCATCGATTTCAGTTCATCTCCGTAGATCGTCTGCAGCACGCTTTGCCACGAGTCGACTCTGCAGGCAACCTACGCCGTCTGCCATATTGCCAAACCGCCGTTGTCTACCAGCGAACCACGTGTTTTATTCAATCTTACATCTTAATCAAACAATCTTTATAAAACAGCGAGTGTTTTTCATCCATCGAGTTTTTTTCTTCATGTGTGTGACCCCACCCCGGTAGAAATACTCTCTCCGTTAGGTCGTCTACGTTGTTGGCGATGCGGGTTTTGGCAGTCGGGGCACAAGAGAGGTTCTTGGTTTGGTATTTATTGAATAGTCTCTATATCAGAGGTTCCCAAACTTTTTTTACCACGCCCCCCTCTGGTTATTTGGAGACCCCCCACGCCCCCTTTTGTACGTATGATGAAAATTAAAACAAGTATTACATGAAAAACGATTATAATTACTGATACAAAATTTAACGTAAAGCAATAGGCCTACCTACTTACAAAAACAAAACATAAAATGTAATTTAGTGGGATGGATGCGCTTGCATGTTCTGGATAAGTTGACAGATCCTGGGTTGAGTTTCAGACAAAGCACAGAGCACAGAGTAGGCCACTTTCGACATCAAGTTTGTTGCGGTTTGGATCTTCAAAAGAGTTGAAAACGCTTTTTCGCACATGTATGTTGTTGAAAAAGGCAAGTACATCTGAAAAGCTTTCTCTGAAACACTGGGGTAAACTTTCGAGTATTTTAACCAAAATGAGGGCTTGTCCATTTCTTCAAATTCGTATCTTGCAGCAGAGTCACTCTTTATTTCTATTCCCTCCTTTTGCAACTCTTCTGGCAGCAACTATACATTCATGTTGAATGGGTCGGTTGATAGTTTGTAAAACTCCTCTGACAAGTTAGGAAAGTACCTGCTGAACTCCTCCTTGAGGTTCTTCAAATGGTCAATTAATAAGTTTTTCAAAAACGTCCTCAAAACATGCTTTTTCTGAGACTGACACTACTTTGTTAAACTTGAATAGTTGCTGGGGTTCATTCAAATCCAAAGTTGTAGTTTCTCAACGTACATCTTGAAGGCATCCCGATGTGTTACTATATTTGAGACTGCACATTACAGTCCCAAGTTTAGGTTGCTTAACAACGTGTCAAAAAAAGTCTGATAAATAGGCCAAAATCACTTGGTTACTGGGTTTTTTGAACTCTACACTAAGCTCGTTTTGCACGGAGCTCAAATAGTCTTTCCAACATATTGCCTTTTGATAGCCATCGCATGAAATAGCAGCGTTATGTGGTCACTTCCTAAATCTTCACAAAGACTTTTAAACAGTCGATGATTTAATGCACTGTTCTTTACGTTGCTGACTACTGTAGTACATAGCTTTGAAATAGCATTGAGTTCGGTTGGAAGCGTTTTTGCTGCCAAGGTTTGGCAGTGAATGAAACAGTGAATCCCAACCACGTCAGCATTTTTCTGGTTGACCAACTGAAAAAAGCCCGAACGAGAACCGAGCATTGAAGGAGCACCATCTGTGCATACACCTATAAGTTTTTGTTAGAAAATTCGTGTTTCTCAAAAAAGTCTGATTCTGCTTTCATCACATCTGCAGCTTTAGTAGTGGTCACTAGCTCAGTAGAAAACTGTTCATCCTTCATTCTTTCATTTTCAATGTAACGTACATATACAATCAAATGAGAACATTGTGCTACGTCTGTACTCTCGTCAAACTGAATAGCAAAAAACGGGGATTGTTTTATTGCATCAACCACCTGGTTTTTAATGTCCTCGGCCATAACATCAATTCGGCGTTTTACGGTGTTATCTGAAAATGGCGTTTGTGATAGCTTTTGTCTACTATCAGTTCCAAGGACAACATCGGCTGCTCTTAAAAGGAACGGTTTTACAAGTGTTTCACCAATAGTGTGACTTTTCTGTTCCTTAGCAATGAGAAGAGATGATTCATAGGATGCTTCAAGCACTTTTAGAGATGACTGAGCAGCAGATCCAATGCAATCCAATATTCATGCGCATTAAATTCTGAGATTTTGCAGCGAAAAACTCTTTAGGTTTGTCCTTCAAAGAGGCATGTTTGGTTGACAAATGTCTCGGAAGATGATTAGGCCTCATCGCGTCAATGCTTAAAACTTCATAGCAATTAACGCCTTGAGGGTGATGCCATTATCTTCAAGCAAGGAAACAAACCCATATTGAATATAATCCTCAATATACTTGCGTTTCTTTGCCGTGTTCATATTCTCTGATTCTGCTTCACACAGAACTCACACCACACCAAAACAATCACTTCAAATCAAACGTCTCAAATATTATAGAACACCCATAATACAGCAAACATGCTGACTGATATTTCACGGAAAGCACTGTGCCAGAACGGACTAATTACAACTCAAGCACTGAACTAACAAATATTGACATTGCACTGAAGATGCGGTGGGGTGGAAGGGGTGCAGGGACACTCGCACTCATACCACAGGCCAAACGCAGGTATCGGTACACACGGCCGTTGCTGTAAAGGGGGGCGGTTTTGAGAACCTTGAATTCTTGTGAGATTTGTAGTTTTAGAAACTGTAGCCTTCTTTGATAAAGTTTATTAAAACTACAAGAAAATTATAAAAACTTAGAAAGACTTTATTTCAAAGATTTCAGGGAATTATTTTTGTAATTTTTTTCATTAATTTCATTTGGGTGTCACCTCTCTCCTGGACTTTCTCCAGGCCCTCCCAGTTTGGGAACTCCTGCTCTATATGAATGTGGAAAACCCAGGAAATTTGATTCAGTCCACGCGACATAGGTGACATAAACGGTGTTGACCGTGTGGAATTTCTGGATATTTATTTAGACCCTGGTTTGAACTGATAGCAGCTTCGTTATGTCCAGGCTCAGCAGCAAAATTTTCTCTCTGTGAAGCCTGGCCTCGGTTGTGTCATCGTGTATTATGTAAATCGTCTATTTTGACATTATAGAAATCCACCTGCAATACAATATCATGGGTTTGGGTAATTGTACCATGTAGACTTGCATTTTTGGAGTTCAATGACGAATAGTGCAACTGTACTGAATTATCGCGATTCTTGTAGAGGTACCTAAACGCGCGTTAACCTTGCCATCATTATACTTCTTGGAATTTCGTTTGGTTCTGTACAGAAGAATGATTGTTTACTAGGTAAATTTGAATTATCATTGCCACAACACAAGAAATAAAGACAAGATTAGGAAAGACTTCTATAGACTCAGCAGAATGGTCCTTATTTCCATGCAATTAATTCTATAATTGGCTCCCTTCTAACTTGAAAGATCCATTCAAAGGGAGATTGTATATGATGTACATTTAAGTCAATTTATTCATCCTTGTTCATTCTTGAATGTTTTTGTAAAGTTTTGATATTTCTAACGAGAATTCAACTGTTTGGCATATAATTGCTTTCATTATATAATTTTACTGGCGTCTGCACCTGTAATTATTTTGGGTAAAGGTTAAATAAATATATGAATATTAGTAGATACTATTTCGAATCTCTTATTTGTACGCCATTTCAAACTTAAAAGAACAACAACAGAACGATATTTAAGGTAGGTTTTGTTTGGGTGTCACGTACTGATGAAGAAAAATCATTAGTCTGGAAGAATCTGTAGTCTGGGACGTCGTCATAAATGATAATTTTGTAACACTTGCTGTCCTTGGTTGATAGATATGAGATCTACCTTCTCATTATTTATCGATTCATGAATTCTTGAATAGCTTCTTGATACAAATACATGATAATGTTTTCTATATCTAAATTCCTCGAAATTGAGCGAAAACTGTAGAATAATTAAATTAATTAAGAGTAGTGTTCAACAGTGTTTATAATGATTAGAATTGGATTGACCCCTAGAAAGTTCACGCTTTGCGTTGAAATACGTATTACCTCATTGTTATCTCATTCATCAATTCAGTGAATTATCTTGATCTCTATACAAGGTTGAACTCATTACTAGAATTAGATTCGTGTATCGGGTGTATCCTGAAATCGTCCTAACCTGTATCTTTTACAATTGTTGATCTATTTCAACAAAACAGAAACCAAATGGTATCATGAATGATATTTGAGTAGCTTAAAACCGTTTTTCCGAAATACATTTGCATGGACTTTTCAAATGGTCACGGTATATATTCATCAATTTTTTTTCTCGTTACTCATATAAGCAGTTTTCAAGAAAAAAGTAAATTTCGGAAGAAAACGCTCTTTTCTAATTCATCTGCTGTCCTAGCTAGTGTTTTGGATATTATTTCAGTTCAGGTAATTCACATTATTTCGTAATTGTGTTCATTCTGTCAAAAAAGTTCCGAAAATCGGAATCTCTTATGTTTTCTATTTATTAGAAACGGATACCTCGAAGTGGTAATTTGAGTTACGGAAAATAAAGAAAATAGGCCAGAGCCAGATCAGCTGAATACAGTGGTTTTTCGCTGTTGAGTTTTTGGACAGATATTCATTCACAACTAGTGAGCCCATTAAGATTGCCTCTTATATCTGAATAACCAACATACTGAACCCCTAATATACTGAATGCCCTATATACTGAACGCCTAATATACTTCACCACAAATATACTGAACGCTTTTTCATATCCAACTCTATCTATACTGAACCCCTTATTATATCACTTCATTACTCATATTTATACTTAATAGTTCTTTATGTGACATGGAACTCTCTCATATATTGCCTCAGTTATTCTTAGGGTAACGCAGCTTCCAGTATTGTTTTATGGATACTGACTCATCAACCACACAAATTTCAACACTATTCACTACTATCCCAATTTAAAGTGAGCTAGCATAAGATGAAATAAAAAACATTCCAACATTGATTCAAAAAAAACAAATTGTTCATTCACCCTTTAGGCATAGGAATTCAATCATTAACAATTCTAATATTTATTCACAATATTCCAAATGTTTTGTTCCAAAAGTATTAAATATACACTTCAGAAAGATGAATATATGCAGACCTATAGTTTCAAATCTTTTATTCTTACTCAACAGTTTTGATTCGTATGAGATCAGATAAGAAGAGCATAAGATTCATGAATTATAATAAACAATAAATATTACCTTAAAACAGCAAGATGGGAGAATTACTTTTCAAGTATATTAATGAAATAGAAAATGAAAGTTTTTCTCAAATTAAAATTTCACAGGAGAAAGACAAAAGCTAGAAATTAGTAATCAAATATTACTGAATACATAAAAATCTCACCTTATGTGATTGCCCTACACGTAACTATTTTGTATAAATTCAAAATGACCAAAGTTCACACAATTTGCTTACCAGTAAGAACAAAAATCCCCTGAATTGAAGTGTTCTTGTGGAAAGCAGAAATGAGATCCACAAATTTGAAAATTACATTATGTACCCTCATGTACAATACAATGAAGTCTACTATATATCAGTTCCAGTGAAACTGTTTCTATGGGGTGGTATTATGCTAGGAGACAAAACAGATTCATTTCCTGCGAGTGTAACGGCTAGAAATTACGTGGACTTAGTGCTGGAGCCCATAGTGACACTCACTCTTTCCAGGGTGAGAATTTCACTTTTATGCAGGATAATGCTCCTCTGCATATCAGCAACCTCGCGCGGCTTTATCTTTAAACAGAGGGAATCGCTATTTCGGACTGGCCAGCTGGCTCCCCAGACCTAAATCCTATTGAAAATTCATGGTATAATCTCAAAGGGAAAATTAGATCGCGCCAGGATAATCCAAGAACCCAACAACAGCTCATTCAAACCGCCACAGAAGAGTGGCATAACCAGAGGAGGTCGAAAACCTTTTCCAAAGCATGCCTAGACAGATTCACGCTTGCATCAGGGCAAAAGGAGGAAATACAAGCTACTGAGGTCGATATCTAACCTAACCTATTCCGTGAGAAAAAATTTTCAATACATGCGGAAAGAGTCTCTTATTTTCTGTCTTTTGTTTCTCTCTTAAAATAAACCTTAATTTATTTCTTTTTTCAATTCAAATATCTCAAAGAAGATCAATTCTAATAATCCTTCGAAATTTCTGAAATCCTTGAGGTAATATTCAAAATATCGGGTGATTCCATATAAATTTGGTTGTGTGTACATTATTGTTATGAACTTTGAAATTATGGAAATTTAATAAAAAGTGCAGCAACAAATTTGACTCATCGTGCAAGAAAAAGCAACTCTGTGATGGAAATAATTTCTAGAATTTAATGTAAACCTTTTTGTTTTCTATTGTTTTTCGTTTGTAGATTAAAATTTATGAGTAATCATAAATTTTATTTTCATGTTTGTGTATCACCTAACAGGAATTAATTCATTTCACGAGAGTAAAGTTTCTCATTTGGACACGTGGAATTTTTTGTACTATTTAATGTCCTCTAAAACAATGAATTCAGCAGAAATTCATAATTTTCACGTTGCAAATGAATATTTGATTCGGATAATGGAAGTAACTTACACGAGATTGGCTAAAAATAGAAGATCGATGAAATGGCAGATCCCGCCTATGTTTTTCAGAAATTTCGTGAGGCAGAACAATGAATTATCGAAGATTCTTATGAAAAAATGACTTCTAGATACACCGAACATGTTTCTGATACTTCGTCAACATAAAATTGTCATTCAAATTTTATCCCGCTTTTGTCACTATTGGAACATATGACACTTGATAATGCGAAATGTTACGAAATTGTCAGATATGTCAGAAATATAGTTGATGTGTTCACATTCTGGAATTATAATTGAAAATTTTCTAAACGATATACAGGCTGGTTGTTCTAGATGTACGAGGTCTGGCTATTAAATAACGAGACTGGTTACGAAAAAGGGTTTTAATGTAAAAATTATTCTACATTCGAATGCTCCCCTTGAATATACTCAACTTCCCTAGCCACACACCCTTCCATATGTTTTTTTCATTGATCGAAGTAGTGCTGGAAGTCTTCTTTGGTGAAGCCTTTAGGAGCTCTGCCGTTGTTTGCTTAACCGCTTTCATCGACTCGAATCGGGTCCCTTTCAAAGTAGATTTTATCTTCCGCAACGAAAAAAAGTCGCACGGTGCCAAATCTGGCGAATACGACGCGTGTTCGAGCACTGGAGTGCACATACTGGCCAAATACTGCTCCACAGATAGCGCGTTATGGGCAGGCTTTCTAGCACCAACCTCGCACAGAATTTTGTCATGTGTAATTCCTCGTGTGAAATTTTTCTAACCGTTTCTTTATCGACGTTTACAGCCTCGGATACTCATTCGACGATCTGCACGCACAATTTGATTAACTTTGGTCACTGTTTCTGGAGTTGAAACAGTGACCTGGGTGCTGGTCATCTTCAGTGCTCTCTCGGCTCTTACAGTATCGCTTACACCACTCAAAAACACGCGCACGAGATAGAGATTGATACCTGTGGTTTTCGGCACGAGATTAAAACAAATTCGTTCCAAACCGCTACTGCACAAATACTATAGTAGTAGATATCTAGATACCTAACGCACTACTCGTTTTTCCCACTACTCTAAGGCATCCTCTAGGTGCAGAGTCTCGTTAGTTATTAGGCAGACCTCGTATTGAAAAACCATAGATTATGAGCCAGACCTGAGGGGTTTTTCATTCGTTGATCCGCAAAGAAAACCAAAATACTCATTTTTCCTAGGTCACTTCCTGGAAATAGAAATTATTGATATAAGAAATTTGGAGCGAAATCGAAAAACTACCTTGTATATCGTAAAGGAAGGCCGACGAAAGAAATTGGAATATATCATGAGATAGCGCTTGGTTTCACCATGTCCGTTTTGTAGCGAAACGCCCTGTATAAACAAAAGATGAAATTATTCCATTAACTATGTTGTTTTTGTTCCAGGAACTTATTGGGTATACAAAGAATTCAAACCCAGTTTTGATCCAGCAGATGGAGCCAAATACTGCCAAAAGACTGCTTACCTGGTAGCTTTCATCTATCTCACAGCTTTTTATGGAATATTGATATTGATTCTCCTCGCCGCCGTCTGTTTTTGTTGTTGTGCTTGCCTAGGTGTAACTCTCTTTGTCACAACTATTAATACTTTGATCGAAAGTGATATTGCAGAAAATGAATCACAAGTTCCATATATCGAGGAAGAAGTAAAAGAAAATGGTGAAAATCAAAAGTGAAGGAAAGTTTGATGTTAAAAACTGAATTTTGCTTTACAAAATGATTGGAGTTCCATCTATATTTTATATTACTCATACTCGTCCAAGGATCTGATCGTCTACCAAAGAAAATATATTCTCGATTTTCTACTCCAATATTAATGTATATAATCCAATAACTAGACGAAAGAAATCTATTTTGATAGTAAAGTGATCAATTTATCACTAAATTAAGAACATTTCAGGAAGTTTGCAACAATTTATAATGCTTGCTGATCTATTTGCAATTTTTCTATGTATTCTATGTTTCTGATTAAATTTGTTATTATTAATAATTTTACTCCTTCCCGAATTGTATTTGCATTTTGATTGAATAATTATTTTCCTAAACATCAGTTGATGATGATTGATGACTTCATCAATCACCTGCTTACATATTGCCGTATCTTTTTCAAACACCCTGTTTGTATAAATTATTTTGGCACGGAATGTAAAATCAGCCATAGAATGTATGTTTTGGAAAACTTCATCACTGGTTTATGGTGAGGTGGAGTAATGATAAATAGATTTTATTTGATACAGATACCTGTCATCTCCTATCTATGATTAATTTAGTCATAGAACTGGTTCACGTTATCTAAATCCTTACGAACTCGAATCGATTTATTGTTTACACACTGATAAATATCCTCGATACATTTGAATTGCAAACAGTTGTAATGCTATTTGGAAAACGATTCTCGCTATAATTCGTCAAGAACGTCATGGCTGATAGTTTGTAGCCAGTGCTTGAAAGTACGGCAATGTGAGGTGAAATAATTAGATAACCTAATTTACTGTGATCAATCATAACAGATATTGTTTACATAGTGTGAAACATTGAAACAACAAAATGCCAGAAGTAGAATCTGTTATAACAGTGAGCGAAAACACGGAAAGGAAGAAACCATCTGATTCTCAAGATGCTATAAGGAAATTAAAAGCTAGATTAATTCGTGAGTAACTATTGTATAATTCTTCTTGAACTAATTTCTAATTTTTAGTAGCCCTTTACTTTTTCTCTTCTATTGTTCCTCCGTTACACACACAAGCTACAATTTATAATGAAATATCTATAATAAATAAAAAAAATTTTTTACGTGACAATATCATTCAGGAGAGTGGTAATCTGATAATAAACACACCACAAAAATTGTCGCATCACCTGGTATTCTGAATTCCACAATCGATTAAGCAGCTCGATCGCAGTTTCTTTGTCAACATACGTCTTTGGATATATAAGGGGAAAAAATCTTATCTATCTATTTTCGATGAAATAAAACTATGGTACTAAGATTTTCACTATTTTAACGAAACTATGACTGGTTTCACCACACTGTAGCTTCATCAGATAGGTACAAGCTAATGAACAGAGTTATTCCTTATATATTATTCTAATATGGTATGTTGGAAAACCCATCGGAGTTGCTTACTTTATGAAATGAAAAGATTGAGTAAAGGAGAAGGATTTAGATCTAATTGACTATTAAGTAACCTACCTGAATTCTTTTCTCTGTTGATCTCTAAAATTTCCAATAGATTGAGTTTTTGTCTATTATTTTCATTGTGTAAAATTTTGAAATTATCATTAAAGTTATGGTTTTCTTCTAGTAAGTGATTAGAATAATGGAAATCTGATTTATGATAATTAAAATTACGTTTGTGCTCGGGTAATCTAACTTTGAAATTTCTGAAAATTCTACCAATATAAATTTTATTACAATCCCCGCAAGACAGTTTATAAACAACGGATTTTTATATTTCATAACCTGTCTTGCGGGGATTGTAATTAAATTTATATAGGTAGAACTTTCAATTAGAAAATCTGCTTCCTGAAATTTGGAACTCAGTGACTCAATAGTACATCCACATATTCGGGGGGCTTCCGAGACGTATACTGGCAGTACTTAGGACCCGGAGAGGAAACACTCGATTTTGAAAATGATTAGTAACTATTCTATTCTAGTTGATTGGTCTCTTCGCGAATGTTTGAAGATGGTAGAATTTTTTTGATTTTTATTAACTCGAAAATTGTTGATATTTTCCATCAAAACTCATCTCTTTTGAATGATTTCTTCTTATTTTACACTTCTGAAAGCTACCAAGGGACTTTTGAATGACCAACCTAAAAGTATTGTTGTAAAAGTAGGGTGATGCGACAATTTTTGTGGGGAGTGTATTCAGCAAAAAGAAAAAAGAAGATTTCAAGTATTTCTCTTTTTCTCATTATTCCTCTTTTTAATTTCAGGTATAGAGTTTCATGTATTTTCATTTATTTTTAAGTAGATTCCGTAAGAAATACTATCCGTCAGTTGTCTTCATGGAGGAATTTTCGGCAAATATTCTCGCGGAATATTCTCCACAGATCATTATCTCAGACTCTGAAATTACCACCTGTTCAAAAGTTTAGATGTATATACATTCTGTCAAAAAAGTACCAGAAAATCATTATTCGAAGAATCTGCTCGAAATGATTGCCAAAATTTATGTTGTTGCTAAGTTGGTACAACTGTCATTTAGTGCTCAATTTTGTCAGTC
This sequence comes from Cryptolaemus montrouzieri, assembly GCA_013387265.2. Lineage (NCBI taxonomy): Eukaryota > Metazoa > Arthropoda > Insecta > Coleoptera > Coccinellidae > Cryptolaemus > Cryptolaemus montrouzieri. The sequence continues at coordinate 9,324,049 of JABFTP020000103.1, read as the reverse complement.
CTCACAAGCGTGTTTTGCAATTTTTATAATGTTCAAATGGAACTTCGTGTTCCGAATGGCTAAAAACAAAACCACGTGTATATGAGTGGTACAATGCGTTCAACAGCGACCGAGATGTGGTGTAATATTAGCCTGGCTCTGGTCGGCCATTAACATCTTCAACTGAAGTTAATATCGAAAAAGTGCGGGAAATGGTAATTTGACATCGTCGTTCAAGTTTGTGAAAGTTAGGCATTGAACTTTCTGTGTGTCACGAATCAATTCAGACATTTGAACGATTGTTTGGGCATGAAACGCGTTGCTGCTGGAATAGTTTCAAAAGATCTGAATTTTCTCCAAAAGTTCAATCGCGTAAAGGTCTGTGACGACATGCTGAAAAGAGTCAATTCCAAGCCTATATTCATAAAACGCATTGTAACTTGTGATGAGACATGGGCTTATGAGTTTGACATGCAAACTAGTCAACAGGCTTAGAAAACGCGTTTTCCAACTGAACAAGTCAAGATAATTCCAACAAAAACATTCTGTAAAAAACTAGCCAAGTCTCGATGGACCTGCTGGTTTATCTCTAAAACGTAATGAAATCTATACAAAGTCGTGCCAAGTCTAAGGTTTCTTAATGCGGTTTTTTATTATTATAGTTAATGTTGTGTGACTCTAATAAAGAATAAATAAATATTAATTTCATTATGCAAAGTTGAACAAATAGGAGTTAAGTTCTTCAAACAGATCTTCCTTATAATCCTTACTAACCTAAAAGAGAAAAGAGTTCAGATAATCATTCAGAAAAGAAGGGACAAGATATAGAAACCTACCCCTGAACCTGGACGTTTTGTGTTGAGGAATATGACATTTTTCCACCCTCACATTAAAATTGACAGTATGAATATCTGACCTCCTTTTAATGAGTTCATACAAAGAGTCTGGACATCTGCTGTGGCAAAACGCAGTGAGTCATAGCTGTATGTGATAATTTCGCCTATGTCCTTAGGAAAAGCTGTCATACGACTGCCAAAAGGAATCCAACAAACAAATCGTACCACACAGTTCTGGATTTTTTTGCAATGTCCTCCTATTTTCATCTCTCTAAAAAAAAACACACAGAGCTACAACACATGAAGTAAGGGTAAACCAAAGCTTTTGCAAGATTCAAATTTGTGTCCTGGTCAAGTTCATGTTCATGTTGATATAGCATCTTGAGCTTATAGTAAGACTTTTTATAAGTGGAATTTATATGTTGCTGAAATTTCAACTTATAATCTAGGATAATTCCTAATTTCTTTACACTTTCCACCCATGGCACTCTGATGTTATTTACGGAGATGTTACCAATCTGTGATGTACCAACTTGGAACAGCTTTGAGGAAATAATCATGAAAGAAGACTTGATTGGGATGATCATCAACCCATATGAATTACACCAATATGATATACTGCTTGCAGCAGAGTTTAGGATTCTTACTGCATCATCGATGATTCTGCATGAACATACATGCAGTATTCAAGACATGGGTGAGTGTCAACTAATATGCTAAAAAAATCATACCATACATCGCAGAACCCATTAGTTGATAAACAGGTGTTTTGCAGAGGGATTATATACAGAGCAACTGAAAAGAGCGAAAGTGGTTCCTATATTCAAGGCAGGAGATCCAAATTCATCAAATAACTTTCGACCAATATTGATTCTACCTGCAGTGTTAAAGATTTCTGAATCGGCAATAAAAGAAAGACTGTTGGATTTCATCGAGCGATTTAGTGTTTTATGCAAGCAGCAACTCGTTTTCCTGAGGAAGAAATCGATAACAACAGCACTAACCCCAATATTGGGCGAGATAGCTGAAGCCTTTGATGGTGGTAAAAAATGCAAGTTGTTATCCTGCGATCTAAGCAAAACCTTCGACCACATCGTCCGTCAAATTATGCTGAGGAAACTGAACTACTACAGTATAATAGGCGTAGCTCTAGAACTCATAAAAAGCTATTTGAGCAACCGATCTCAGCAAGTGTGGTTCCAGAGTGGAAAGTCACAGTGGCGAACGATCAGTCATGGTGTACCACAGGGTTCCATCTTGGGCACGCTATTGTTTGTCATTTATGTAAATGATTTGACAGACATTTTGGTTCGATACAAACAAACTGAAGATGAATTGAACAAAAACCCAACATCTAATACTCGAAACAAAAACACAAATGAATACTTATCTTCGGTTTTTAGGAGTCACCCTGGAACCGGTCTTGAAGTTTGCTCTTCACATTGAAGACCTAGCGCGTAGAATCTCGGTGCCATCTTCACCATCCGTAGAATGGAGCAAATTGCTGCTGAGACATTTTCTGGGGTGATCATCACGAGAGTAGCAGAATATTCCTGGAGCAAAAATAAGCGCTGCGAATCCTGTGTAACGTTCGAAGATGGGAAAGCTGCAGGAACCTGACATCTCTTTTCATACACAGCCATATCTGTTTAGACGGCATCAATTTGAATACCTACATAAGACTTACTACTTACGAAATGAACGTAAGAAGTTAACACCGACCTACCTTTAAAAAACCCATGTTGAGATTGAATCAATTTGGAACTGGACTAATAACAAAAATTAACAGTTACTATTGCTTCAAAAATTTTACCGAAATAACTTAGAATAGAGACAGGTCGGTAATTACTTATTTCATTTTTCTTACCACTTTCGGAACTAAACGACTTATAGACTTGAAATTTTTAATTTTACGTATGTGATTATAGCTTACTGGATGAAGAAAATTTCTGCGTTCTGGTCTTTTCCAGAGGTTCTCAAATTGGGGCCTGAAAATGCGGTGAAATGGTTTCAGTAAAGGATGGTACGGCGGTGTTTGCTTCCGCGATCGACTTGGCTGTGCCCCTAAAGTTGACTATTTTCTTTGATTATCGACGTATAGTGCACTTCGAATTCTCGCTAGAAGGTCAGACGGTAAATCAAGAATAATATTTCGGCATTATACGACGTTTGGGACAGCCAATTTGTCGAAAGAGGCCAGATTTGTGGTATTTGCACAACGATTAAAAACCATCTCACAAGGCTATCATTGTAAACCGTTATTCGACCAATAGCTCAACAAATACCATCGAACAACAACCATCGTTTCACCTGATATGGCTCTGCCCGACTTTTTCTTTTTCAAAAACTCAATTTGTCACTACGAAGGGCCCACTCTGCAGGCGGTGCAATAAATTTGTATGTAAAACAATTATTTTGTGTTTCATTGATCCATTTCTCGTACTTTTTTGACGAAATATACCTCATATTTTCGTAAATCGTACAATTTTGCATTTTCTCTACATTTCAGTGAATTTGCTATCGTCGAGGACAATTTCAGTAGGAATGACGCAATGTGAATTGAATTTTATCATAACGAGTTTCCTTAAACTCCTTTTGTTTTGAGATCGTAGCGACGCGCGACGGTAAGCTAATATAATTTAAAATCGGGCTTTATTCAACAGAACATGGAGGCCGGTCTTTAATAGAAGAGTATTTCAGTGGATGTGAAAACATAAACTCCTTTTCCATCCTAGAATAACTTTGTTATCACATTTATATATACAAGGGTACATATGAAACAATATTTATATATAGAAGGGTATACTGGGTGATTCACCAATGGCGCTTTACTCTGTAGCTTGTACACTCTTGAAGATTTCATTTTTATTCGAACAGTATTGTATTTAGAAAGTAGGAATCTACTTCAGAAATTTATTTCGCAGTAAACAAGGGTCCCAATTTTCTATACAAAAATCTTGGGTGGTTTTTTCAGATTGAAAGACCACTTTATTGTTGAAGATTCAGGAGCGGCCTAAACTCTGCTATAATTTCTTTACGTTATAAGTTTTTTTGGTGAGTAGTTTCGTCAAAATATTTTTTTCCATTAAAATTCATGAAAATAGTCTCTCACATTATCGCATACTCCTTCGGCCAGAGAGAATGAGTACTTTTTTCCTTTCGTTTTCTTATTGCCCAAGGAAGGTTTTATTGATGAATTGAAATAGATTATCCTCATTCGATACAGGAGTCACTCAAAAAAATTATTGAATATTATAATTCTAAAAACATCATATCTTGATTTTATCGAATGGTATTTTATTATTCATGTCAACGCATAAAATATTGTGCTATATTTTGCAGAAGTAACCTTATGTTTATCTTCGATCATTTTCGAAATATTCGATCATGTGTAAAAATTCTTGATGAAAATTCAACAAACCGTATCAAACTTATCATCAAGCATCATTATTTGCAGAGAAGTTTTTTTTTCTGTAATGATTCAGGTAGAAACCAAAACAAGATAATTCTTTTAACGAATGATAAAATCAAGATGATTAAAACGTAGATCGAGGTATATGTTGACACTTTGTTCACTTATGCCTTCTGTCAGGTATCTGGACATATCATATTTTGCATTTTGCATGGTTAACTTATCAGTATTTCGTTATTAAACATTGTAAAAGTGAGGTTTGAACTTAATTGTCTGCAATGAAGTTCTCCTAGGAAGAAATGGTTGATATGTTTTTTATTAATGGTGAGTGTAATAGAAATTCTTTGTTGGGAAGAAGAGTTTATGCACAAAGGTTTCCTGATAAGAGGTATCCTGATTTAAGATGCTTTGAAAAACTTCTAATTGAATTTATCGGGTAGTATCGCTCACAAAAAACATGAGAATCCAAAAACTGCTACAGCTGAAGACAACGAGTTATCAGTTTTGTTGACAGTGAAAGAGGACCTATATAAAAGCCAAAGAGAGATTTCTTAGTTAACAGATATAAGTCAAACTTCCGTCCAGAGAATCTTGAAAGTGAATAAATTTCATGCATATCATGTACATCTGCACCAGGAACTGAACAATCAAGACTATGAAAATCGAATCAATTTTCGCAATTGGGTGAGTGACAAAGTAGCGGAAAATCCAAATATGTTCAACAGAGTTCTTTTCTCGGACGAGGCAACTTTCCATAAGAATGGTCTTGTTAACAGGCACGACTTTCATTATTACGCCATGGAAAATCCACACCTCTTGCGACAAATAGATCACCAGCATCGTTGGTCCTTGATTGTTTGGACCGCTATAGTAGATGGATATCTAATTGGACCTCACTTTTTCGACGGGCACCTCAATAGTGAAATGTATTTAGATTTTCTAATAATTCTAATAATCATGTACCAATGTTACTTGCAGATGTATCAGAGCATATAAGACAAGATTTGTGGTTTTAACAGGATGGAGCACCGGCACATTACTCACATCAGGTTAGGAATTATTTGAATCATGTATTTCCAAACAAATAGATAGGACGTGCTGGTCCTGTTAGATGGCCAGCTAGGTCTCCGGACCTTACAAGTCTAGATTTTTTCTTGTGGGGTTATATTAAGGGCATAGTTTACCAGATTCCTTCTACAACACAGTTGGTTATGAGACAGAGAAGAGTCGACGCCTTTCAGTCATTTAATCCGCAAATGTTGTCGAGAGTTCAACGGTCTTTCCTCAGAAGAAAAGTTCAACATTTCGAACACTTATTGAAATAGTTCAACACCTTGTAGATCATCTCACCAAAAACCAATTTATTACGTATTTCATACACGACTACCTTAAAATATCTCCATTTTTCTGATCGAGTATAATGATATGTACTAATTAACTCTTTTTTCGAAAACTATGATTTTACTAATTTAGTTTATGTTTTTTAATTCGAAAATAGTCGAAGATAAATATAAGGTTACTTCTTCAAAAATATAGCACAATTTTTTATGCGTTGACATGAATAATAAAATGCAGGGTGTTCCATTCGAGAAAATCAAGATATGATATTTTTAAAATTACAATATTCAAGTCACTGTATAAAATGAGGATAATCTATGTCAATTCATCAATAAAGCTATTCTTGGGCAATAAGAAAACGAAAGGAAAAAAGTATTCATCCTCTCTGGCCGAAGAAGCATGCGATGATGCGAGAGCCTATTTTCATGAATTTTTGCGGAAATAAAAATATTGTGACGAAACTACTCACCAAGTATACATTTCCCTGAGGTGGTATCACTTTAACAAGTATATGGGATCACCAAAACCCTTATGGACAACACGAGTTTTGTGCTACTTAGCAAATTATAACAATTTTTTCTTTTCAGCTGGTTTAAAATATACCCTACTCTGTTCGTTGGTATTCTATTTAGCATTGTTGATTATTGGAATTCTCTCCGTCAATAAGTGCCCTGTAGATGAAAATATACCACTTTTTCTGTGTATAACAGGTAATGATTTTTGACAGTATAATGAATCCGATACTAAAAGAACAAATAACACTATCACAATGATTTATTTTATAATAAATGAACATAAGCTATGTAATATAAATTAATGTGTGAATAATGAGAAAATGAATAGCTTCCTTTACCACCACGTAAAAAGCGAAACGGAGTTCAAACATATGAAAAACTATCATATTCGCAAGAGTATCGCAACACCAATCAACTGACTAGACTGTATCGAAAAAAAAATTTTTTTTCACGGGTACATATATCTAAAAAAATTCTTTGGCACAAAAAATTCTCCTAATATTTAAACTCGAAAATCTCAAAATTTAAGCTGGTCAAAAGGATCTCTTTTTTATCCAAAAATTACTGTGAATTTCTTTTATTTTTGAAATAACTACACACATAAAATTTGTTACAATATACGAATGAGTGATGAATATCATTCTACCCGTATTCACATTTGATGTATCAAAACAAATCGCTTTTATAATATTCTCCAGCTATCAATCATCCAAAATACTAACTATAGCAATAGTGTTTAATCCCAGCTGCAGAGTGTAATTTTGGGACAAAAAGTTGTTCAGTACTTTCCCATCTTGGAGCGATTTGCCATACCAGTGCAGTACAAAATATTACAAAAATGTTAATAATTTCCTGCAAATAATTATCTGTTTCCCTTAATCGGCGATATACAGTCACACAGTACGCCGATTAGGTAGTTTTCCATTTGGAAATTGCTCCAAATAGTCTTCTAGCACCAAATGCTACACCAACCATTAAATGCTTATCTGCATATTCTTCGAAAGTGTATTCCATGTTTTAATTAACTTATGAATACGATAGATACGAAAAATTAAATGCGTGAGCTGTCAAAAAACAAAACAATAATAAAATTTTCCACCTATGATTTTGTCTGTCTCTCTTGTGGTGTCTACTTGGCATACTTCTGTGAATATGAATCGCCGATTAAGGAAAAGGAGTAATATTTCGCAAACTTCTTAAGTATGACACCTTATGCGGTTTATGCACGATGATCCTCCACCACATTTTAGCTTAACGGTTAGAGATTAAATAGAGATATGCTTCGTTTGAATATAATTCATAGTTCCAATAAGATAAAAACAATCTTCAAATTTATATTAAAATAGAAAGATCTCTTGTTTCAATAGCTAGATCTTGAATAAGGGTTAGTGATTATCAATTTAAACAACGAATGTAAATAGTGGCTATGTAGTAAGATTTAAATAATTGGAAATAATTATAAAATAAATAACAAAAATATTTTTACTAAAAATATCGTTGGCTCTTTGAGCAAAAAACTTTTATAAGATACTATTCCTTTAAACATTGTCTTGAAGGGCAAAGATTAAACCTTCATAAGGTCTTTAATTTTAAAAACGTTGTCGTGCTTTGGGTCAGATTTGACTCAAATAGTAAAATTATACTGCAAAATGAACAAAAAATATGTTTAATGGATTTATAAGACATTTATATTCATTTCTACAGAATTACCATTTATTTTTGTAAAAATTATAATTTTGTATATCTAATATAAAAGATCAAACCATATTGTTGGATATCTTTATAAAAAGAGACTGAGCTGTAATTAAACAAAAATGTAAATAAAATTATATCTTATTGCACTGGGTATATAGAACAACTGTGTCAGAATGTTTTTTACATACGAATTTCATACAATCTACATAGGTCAAAGGTGTTTTATTGTCAGTTGTAGCACATAGTTAGCTGCGACTTCTTTTGGGAACCTTATTAGCTGTACAAGTGTTGTTTTTCTATTGTTGGATGGAAGTTGATGGAATTTGTACATTGTCACTAGATTGACAGAGCTTTTTTACAATTTTTATTGAAAAAAGGTGCCCTCGGTAATGTCTTTCTGTTTTTTATATACGGTGTAACCAATTGCATACCCAAATTTTCAAAATAGTGTTGCCGTTTTGCTAAGCAGCCTTTCTTCCAGCTGCTATTGGCAGCCGTGAATAATATGAAAGAATTGTAGGCTGATATATCTACCATGTTACTGAATACCACTTGAGGCCAACGTTTCGTTTTTATTTTGCAACTGTAACAGAAGACAGCTTTATCCAGTGTATCCAGACCACCCTTACATTTGTTGTAGTCTAATATTATCACTGAAGTTTTGTCTGCGCGATTACTCACTTCTGAGTTGTGATGCAACGTGCTGAGAAGATTCACCGACTTTTTTTTTGGGTATGTAAGAAATAAGTGTAGTATCTTTGGTAAAAGCAAAAGATGATGAATATAACGGTCTTCCTTTTGTTGTTACTATTTCTGGAGGCCATTTATTTTTAAGTATTGTCCCTATTACATTGATCTGTTTTTCTTATAAATTCTGTCCAAGTTGATGTGATGTGAAAAAATTATCCACCGTAAGATTATGTCCTCTCAGGTCGCCAAGGACTACACGCATACCTTGGTTTTTTTCAGGCACATCTCCTACTTCTTAGTCCGTGCAGGGTCGGATATTCCAAACGTAATTTGTGGCAGAATCACATAGAATCCAAAATTTGATGTTATATTCAGCTGGTTTCGATGGCATGTACTGTCGAAATGGAGATCTTCCTCTGAATTATACAAGCTGCTCATCTACTGTAACGTTTTCAGAAGTATAAAATTTTGGCAAAAGGTCAACTCACTGATTCCACAGATCTCGAATTGGAGTAAATTGATCTAGCAGTCGCCGTTCGGATCGAGATTCTCTATAGTCAAACCTAATCAACCGAGACAAATTTTTAAAGTTTTTAGTGGCCTATCTTTCTCATTATTTGAACGAAATACACTAGATAGTAATAGCTGCCCAATGTATGCGAACAGATCAATATCATAAATCTCATTCCAATCATCAGAGAAACCACTCTTCCTTCCAAATTTGTATATTTCAATATGGTGTGTATCAAAGGTGGAGGGAAAAATAATTCAAAACTGGGTTTTTCTTTTAGGGTAATCCTTGAGCAAAAGTATCGTGTCAAACCTGGTATCAAGTTCATTATGTTTTTCTGGAAGCTCTTCCATAAGACTTTGTGACGGTGTTTCTGGAATATTTTAGTCGTCCATTTCTTATGTCATTTTTGGCGCAAACGCTAATTCACTGCCACAATCCGAGCTATCAGATGATTCAGCTTCTTCGACATACCTTCTGTTTCAGAACAAGATTCATTATTATCCGACATTTCATCTAATAAGGCCGCTCCTATTTGATTGTCTAAGATTTTTTATAAGCAAATAACGTTTTCACAACTGTAAACTAGGGTACGTGTTGTTCGATTGATGTTATAATTCAAAAAGACTTGTGTGGTAGAACAAAAAACGTATCATTCGAATAGTTATACGATACATAAACAATTAGCACGATAACAGATGGGCTGTGCGTTTGTTATTAGTTGCGGTAAATTCTGACCCGAAGACTGTTACAGTAGAAAAAAATCATATGTGGAATATTTTAATCATTTTTGATAAACTTATTCTAGTAATAAGTAAATTGAAGCGAATAATTGAAAGTCATAGAATATGAAACTTCTTGAACGCTTATTTTCTGAGAAAATTACATTTTTATCTCAAAAAAGACCTTACGAAGGTTAATCAAAAAATTTCCCAGCTGGGATTCATTTTTCGAAGAAAAAAGTATATAAAGTTGTGTCTCCTCATTCTGGGACACCTGTATATCTATAAGCTATAATACAATGTTTAGGAATGGACACTATTTAGGTAATCATTCTTGAACAGGAGAGTTCTAGCAACGAGCCTTTTTCAATTGGTTCTACACTCTTCTGGCGGTTAGAGCTTCGTAAATGACCTAGAGAGTAAGGTTAATATGGTTCAATATCTCTTATGTAATTGAACTACTTTTTCTTTCTAATAACACACAAAATAAGTATAATTTCTTGTATAGGTTTCGTTGGTATGTCATCGAAGCTGGTAACCTATCTAAGAGACAGAATAATTCCATATTTCAAGATCAAATACATCGAGTCTGCACTGTATACGACAGAGACTATATTTTTCTTTCTTGGTAAGTATATATTCATTAGCATTTTTGGTATGTTGCCTGATAAATGAAGATAATGAAAAGGGTTATGGTTCGTATAAGTTCTCCATATAATTACACTGCGCCAAGAAGGTAATACGCAATTTAAATTTTCAAATTTGGTAGGCAAGCTCGATTTTTTTCTAAACGCACATGTTTCTTATCTAATTCACATTTTTATAGAAATGCAATTATTTATATATTTTATTTTTATTCTTTCAGGAACTTACTGGGTTTTCAAAGAATTCAAACCCAGTTTTAACCCAGCAGATGGAGTCAAATATTGTCAAGAGACGGCATACATGGCAGCTTTCATCTATCTCACTGTCTCCTATGTGCTATTGATAACAATTCTCCTTGCATTTCTATGTGTTTGTTGTTGTTGTATCTGTGTTGGTGAGGTTTGTTGCGTATCATCTGAAATTGAATCTGTCAAAATGAACGTCGAAGTAAATGAATCACAAGCCCCTTACATTGACGGAGAATCAACAGAAAATGGTGAGAATTAAAAGTGAAGGATATTAAAGCAAGATGTCGGAAGCTATTATTGAATGATTGACTCTTCATCTAATGAAAATATTCAAAACATAAATTTCAATATGATATGGTATCATTTTTTGAAGCTTTTTGATATGTTAGTAGATATTTTCTATATACAGGGTGCTTCAACGAAAACTAAACAGAGGATAGATCCACTAAGATATTCATTTCTGATAAAAACGCAAAAACGTGCTAATATTTGTTTCAAGGGGGACATCTTTTGGGGTACAATACTTGCCTGAAATATCAACCCCCTAAGCGGGTGTTGCAATCCTTGAACATTTTGAATAGGGAAGATGGGCCGAGTGATGACTCAAAAGAATGGTGGTATCTTTGTTAACATTTCCTTGAACGAATATCCATTTTTAATTGAAAACTGTAAAAGATACAGGGTGAGCAACTGAAAGCCTATTTCCCTGAGACGATTCAAGTTTCAGTGAGGTGAAATGAAACAGATTCAGGCTGATCAATGGCAGTCATCATCAAGTATTATCCTCATCTCGAATTTCAACCCCTGGAGCAGGGGTGACCACCCTTGAAAATTTGGAAGAGGGTAGATGGGTCGAGTGATAACTCGAATAAAAGGTATTATCTTTGTCTGCATTCCCGTGAAAGAATTTTCATTTTTGATTGAAAACTGTGGAAGATACAGAGTGAGCCACTGAAAAATAAAGAAGACTATCGCCCCAAGACTATTGGAGTATTAGTGCGAAAAACTGGAATAGATTCATTTTAGATCAAATGCTGTCATCTTCCGAAATCACCCTCATCTCGAATTTCAACCCCTAAAGCAGGGGTAATATTTCGATCCAGTGATACCTTTCAAGTGAAGGATTTCGATTGCCTCTATGACTGCTCGCAATAATTCTATTCTCATTGAAATCCATAGAAGTTAGAGCACATCTGCTATAGGGATTGAAATTCGAGATGAGAATGGTACTTGACGATGACTGCCATAGATAAGCATGGATCTGTCCCATTTTACTTCACTGAAACTTGAATAGTCTCAGGGAAATAGTCTTCCCTATCCTTCAGCTGCTCACCCTGTATCTTTTACATCTTTCTATTACAAATGGAAATTCGTTCGAGGCAATGTAGACGAAGATACCACCTTTCTTTTGAGTCATCAATCGACCCATCTTCCTCATTCAAAATGTTCAAGGATTGCAACCCCCGCTTAGAGGGTTAATATTTCACGCAAGTTTTGTACCCCAAAAGATGTCCTCCTTGAAATAAAAATTGACCTGTTTTTGCGTTCTGATCAGAAATGAATATCTTGGTAGATATAGCCTCTGTTTAGTTTCCGTTGAAGCAGCCTGTATACATTATCCCTTGTAATAGTAACAAATATATCCCGATGAAGCAATGATATTGTTTGAAAGATATTAATAAGAGAATGTTCAACGAAATTTTGTTTTTTTCCTTAAACGATAGTTTGTTTGTTTGTTTTTCCTTTAACGTGCTCTATTTCTGCCTTTCGGCTAATGACACGCCGGGGAATTCTGTCACCTCACTAACCCGGAATTTTGCCGAACCCCTCTCGTGTCGAGGGAAGGGATCTTTAATGTCCAACACATCTTTGTTAGACAGGACCGACAGCTTTACATCTCCTTCGAAAGATGGACACTCAAGCGATTCCCAGAATCCGAAAAATCGCACCGACTTTGTGGGGATTGAACCCAGGTAACTCTGCGTAGTAGACGAGCATCATATCCCATACGCCACCGAGCCAGCTCTTAAACGATAGCTTTCCAGGACAAAACGATTTAGGATATGGATTCGGGGCCCCAAAATTAGTGGGGCCCCTTAAGGCATTTTGGATCATGTTTTTTTATTTTTTTTTTAGGTAGGAGGTAGGTAGGTGCTTGAAGTAAAACAAAAACTGAACTTCAGAAGTCATATTTATTTGTAGACCAAAATATCAAAATGGAACAAACAGAACAAAATCATAACAAAATAAATTCTTGTTCACACCCATTTAAAAACATTTACTTAAGTAATGGGATACAGACACGTTGACTCGTTGTTCATAAATACTAAAAATAACCTAAAACTAAAATTTGAATTTTTCTAGGAACAAATAACAGAAATATTGCCTAATGTCTATATATATATATATATATATATATATATATATATATATATATATATATATATATATATATATATATATATATATATATATATATATATATTTCATCTACGTTCCCATTTTCATGATAAACAGAGAACGTCTAAATTACATGATATTGTTGTTGCTTCAGATTATAATCTTACACCTCTGAACTTGACAATGCAAAAGGTAGATTTTGATATATTTGATGATAATTCTAAAAGAGAAAGTTGGATGCAGAAGGAATTACACGGAAAGCATCCTAAAGAATTGAAAAATGATTATATTGATGAAATTGCATCGAATAAATGGTTAGTATCTGGAGAATTGTTTGCTGAAACAGAAGGCTTTGCAATTGCGATCCAGGATCAGGTTGTTTTCACAAGGAATTATAGAAAACACATCATAAAAAAAAATATAGATGATTCTTGCCGTAGATGTTTCTGTTCTTCAGAAACAGTTTTTCATATATTATCATCTTGCTCAGTCCATGCTTCAACAGATTATTTAGAAAGACATAATGCCGTCGCTAATATTATTCACTTTAATCTAGGAATTAAACATGACCTAATTCCCAAAGAAGAAAATTTCACAAATATGAACCTGAGATTATTTGTGAAAATGACAAATATAAACTTTATTTTGATAAAACAATTCTTTGCAACAGAGCTGTAAAACACAATAGACCAGATATCGTTCTTAAAGATAAACAGAATCAAATAACATATATAATTGATATTGCTATACCCGACACACATAATATACAAAATAAATACAATGAAAAAATTTCTAAATATATGATGCTTGGCGACGAGATTAAAAAATGTGGAAAATGAAGAAAATATTTATTCTACCGATTATTATTTCTACAACAGGCGTTATTCCTAGAAATCTTCACAAAAGTATTGAGATTTTGGGTCTGAAGAAAAATTTGTTTGAACAGTTACAAAAGATAACAGTCATCAAATCTTGTAATATTCTTCGTAGGTTTCTTTCCGAAAATAATAATGAGGTAGAGTCATAGGTTTTCTTTATTTTATACTGCTCAGAATCTCATTTCATATTTTATTTATTTGTTTATATAAATGTAATATAATTAACTGACAATTTTGTCATATTTATATTTAGAACAGTATTCTATTCGATCGTTCGCCACTTCACACAAAGGAAACTATTAATGAGTAACATTCAGTGTTACTTGACTAAAGTCCGTACACTGGATTTTTCCGGGGAGAAAGCCTCTGACACTACTCGTTGGTACATTGATATCATTGTCTGATGATGCTATAGTATGTATATATTCTGGTAGATTGATATATTCTCATAACATTTAACGCTATCCTAATATATAATTACTCCAGGATATGTTTTGATTATAATCATTGCCTGGCAATGGTATTAATTACCGGGTGGTGGATTTATATTTTTTCATGAAATCAGTTTGATTGCATGAACAGATATATGGGCAACTCGTCGGGGTAAAACCTCCTATATAAATATATATATATATATATATATATATATATATATATATATATATATATATATATATATATATATATATATATACCTAGGAGCTTCGTTTTAAAATCAAAATGATAGCTAGGTCAATAGGTGCAATAGAAAAATAAAAGATAGCAATTATAGTAGCGATATTTTCCGAGATTTTCCAAATTCCTTAATTACATCGCTGAAATTTATTCTGTCAAAATTTCTTGTTCAATTGCTAATATTGTTAGCCAAGACAATAACCAAGTTTTTCGAAAAGGAAACTTTTACGAGGATTTATCATTTTTCATATAATGTCAGTTGATAAAATATTTATGGGTTTAAAACAACTTCATGAAATATTTTGCAGGTTGCATGCAGATGAAAATGGATAAACAAAGCTAATCCAAATTCAAACTGATTTATTATTTGAACAATTAAAAGTTTCATTCTCTGTATAATGGGATAAATATTACATACCCGAGAATAACATGTCTTTGTAAATGGAACAAATTTCATCATCATAGCAACTTTTGTGCAAATTAAAAACATTATTACCTGAATAAACCCAGCAATACTTCAACCGAATGTTCATTTCAAATAAAAGGCGATATGCAAATCAGAGTTTCTATATTAAAATAGGCCATATTGGAGCTATTTCGTATACACGATACACCCAAAGTTTTGAATAGGGTTAATTTCGGAGGAACTCCTGGAATTCTCGATTTGAATAAAAACGTTAATGAATTCAAAATTGAACTAGTGTTACCTGTATATTAATATACATGGCAACAGGGTGGAACTAGTGATCAGTAGTGCACATCAGATTTTATATTGGATCTTTTAATTGACGTTTAGGAGTCGAGACTAACATTTTGAAATAAAAACACAACTTAAAATGAGACAAACGATCAAAAACAATGTTCAGGAAGGAATCTACAACAGGGTGTGATATTAGTTTGTTTATATGATACGCTAACGAGCACTTGTTCTTAATTTGAATACCCTTACCCCCTCTTACCTGACATTTCTCAAGGTCACGAACCACAACTCGCTCGAGTCAGTTTCGTGCAAGACTTCACGACGTCTGTTTTGGTTTTGTCACATGTTGTCTTATTATGTAATCGAAAAATGGGGAAAGTGGATCTGTTTCCACGAGAAATTAAACAAACATTTGGTTAGCTGATCAAATGACGACTAATTTGAGTCCAACGAAGTTGCCATCAATCAAAGAAGAGTTGCAGTTGTTTTTTCACTACAAAAATAAAAACAATATATGTACTCTTGACTGTGATTCTATGGCTCCTTGCGATATCTTGGAAATACGGTAAAAACTGAAGTACCGACTTGGTTGAAAAAAGATGTGCTTGCTAAAGTGGAACAATACTGCATAGAGTAAGTAAAAGCGTTCTAAACAGTGTTTGCTTGCACAACGTGAGGTTGGCTGTACTCGTCTAATTGGTGCAATGGATAGAGCGTTGAACTGTCTACTAGATGCGTGAATGATGTGGTCAAATTCTAAATTTCGGTATACAAAAACATTTAATGACTCTGCAGGTCTGAATAAAATTTAAATTTTTCACTATTTCATTGGATTAGATTTTATAGATTTGAAAATACTATTTTTTCCAATTTTTAATTTTAATTAACTCCACAATAGCTATATCAGGATTCAGTTCAGAAGTTCAGCTGTAAATAGCAGTATTTTTCTTGCATACCGAATGGTAGATATCAGAAAATTCGTAATCCAAGATTTAGCGTTGAATAAAAGAATTACTTTAATTGACGAAATTCGTCATTGGGACATATTGTCGCGCATTTATCAAGAATTCTGGCTTGAAAATTCGTAGCGAATTGATAATTTCATAAAAGGTAATAGTGCGGTTTTACCGGAAGATATTAGCATTGAGTTTGCACCTTAGTTTGGGTACTGACTTATTAGGTCCGTCGATGTAGAACGATCATTCACCTTCTATAAAATCGCAAGAACGATTTGACTACAGATAATTAAGAGCAGTAGTAGATATTGTAATCAAAAAGAAACAAAAATGACTTAAGAGAATTCACGAGCCTGAAGCAGAACGCATTACCTCATTGAAAACAAAACTTTTGTATTCATCATCCACAACTACTAGCAAAAACTCACATGCAAACCGTTCATCTGAAATTATGGTTGCCAGTCGTTCCACGGCTAAGCCACCAGCAAATAAACGATATCAGGTAGAGTTTGTAAATAGCCGTTTAGCTTCAAGTCTTGACGTCGCCAAATTAAGTTAAAGTTGTGATTTTAATTACATCTACACTGCAACGTGTAGACTCTGACCCCATGTAATTAGCTGTCAGCAGGTTGTTCGTTCGTAGTCTGCTTCAACAGCATCGTGAAGAGATGGAGTTGTTGAGATTTGAAGTCAAAACTAATTTGCCTTTGATTGTTCACTCGTTTGGAAAGCTACTCGAAGGGTATATATTTGGACAATCATTCAAGGTGGGAAACCCATATCAATAAATTGGTATCTAAGCTGAGAGGTTTGGTGTCAAAATTCAAGCAGCTTTCGAATATTTTGGAAATACCCCAAATGATTAGACTTTAATCGGGTTTAATAGAATATTAACTACGTTACGGAATAAATGCTAGGGGTGGGGCTGATATTTATGTTTTGAATAAGTTCCAAGATCCAACAAAAGTGGTTACTAAAAATTATATATATAAAAGAAATTCAATATCCCAGCATACTTCCTTACGAAACGTGTACCAGTCATTCTGCTTTTCTATTATCAATCTAAAAGTAAATATATCAAATCAAAGTACATCTGCAAACAGAAAAATACAAGATATGGACAATTTTCGCTTTACATTACAAAAATTAAAAAGACAATAAGTCAAAGAAGCTTCCATTACCGTGCACTGTGATTGTACAATAAACTTCCTTCGTACCTCAAATGCATTGTGAATCTCAAAAAATTCAAAATCTCTTTAACAAAATGGATAACGTCAACAGAGAGATACTATCAGATGTTATATACCCGTAAAAATTATGTTACTTGTAGGTGAGCTGCACCATGTTGTTCTGGTTGTACCTTACGCTACCTTATTATTGTGTTATATTCTGCTTCGAGAATTCAAAACTGTCCTAGTCGATGTAACATTGCTAGAATCTCATATTAAATTTCATTCAAAATATGTGCAAAAATTATATAATCCCCCACCTCAGGTCTTTGACTTTTGTAAGGTTTTTCACTTCATTGTTATGTGAAATTTCTATATAATGCAATAAATTATTATTATTATTAAGATATCACTGGGCATGAAACCGTGGAGGATCTTACTATTTTGGTGTGAAATCAGAGTTCTTCTTCTTCTTCTTACTCGTGTCGTATTCGCTCAGTGAACTTTGGCAATCAACGTCGCCATGCTGACCCTGTTTACAGCTGCTCGGAAAATTCAACCGATGTCATTCCAAACCACTGCCTAATATTTCTCAGCCATGAGATGCGCCTTCTACTTGGTCCTCTCTTTTCTTCAATCTTGCCTTGCATGATCAGCTATACTAAAGTGTATTTCTCCTCTTGCATGATGTGGCCAAAATAGGAGTGCTTTCTTTTCTTGATAATACTTCTGTTGACTGAAGGTCTATTTTTCTTAACAACTCGTCATTGGTGATATGATCCGCCCAAATTAATTTAAGGATGCGATGGTACACCCACATTTCAAATGCATCAGCTCTTCTGCAAGTAGCCTCTGTTAGTATCCAAGACTCAACACCATGTAGAAGTACCGAAAACACTAACAGATCACAATTCTCCTCCTCAGTTGGAGACTGAGAGAATGGCTGCTTGGATTTCATTCTAAGAAAGACAGATCTTGCTTTCTTCATTCTCTGACAAATCTCTCTCGAGTGGTCCCAGTCATCATTCAGTGAGCATCCTAAGTATAAAAAATGGTCTACTCTCTGTATCGTCTTGTTATTGATGACTAATTGTTGATTGAGATGATTACGTTTACTAATAATCATGTATTTGGTTTTTGACGCATTCAAGTTGAGACCGTATTCATTACCAGTTCTTTCAATAGTTTCTAATAGTTCATGCATACCCTTAAATGTGTCTGTCAAAAGAATGGTGTCGTCGGCGTATCGTATATTGTTAATGCGCTCTCCATTAATAGAACTACCTTCTCAAATACATCGGCAAAGAGTTCTTCCGAGTATACATTGTATAACAGTGGTGATAACAAACAACCCTGACGGACTCCTCGTCGAATGTTTATCTCATCCATCATTCATCTTCCACTTTCACTGAGCTTTCTGTTCCCAATCAGGTACAACTACTGGCTTTCGATTGGTCTGATATCACCGATCAGATATTATCAGTCCTAAAACTGAATGCCAGAAGGACTGTACAGGGCTCGCTAGATGGCGAAAGATATGTATTGCTTGAAAATATTCTTATCTAGACGCCAGTTCGAAATGGTCAAAAAAGAAGAGAAAAGAATTAGAGATG
Source organism: Cryptolaemus montrouzieri (assembly GCA_013387265.2). Taxonomy (NCBI): domain Eukaryota; kingdom Metazoa; phylum Arthropoda; class Insecta; order Coleoptera; family Coccinellidae; genus Cryptolaemus; species Cryptolaemus montrouzieri. The sequence continues at coordinate 9,305,067 of JABFTP020000103.1, read as the reverse complement.
TTTGCATTATTTCAGACATGGTTCACGTTAAATAATAACATCTTGAAAATTAAGCTTCTGTTGCTTAGTCGGTGTCCAGAAATTACTTGCAGCTATTGAAAGACCTGATTTTATTCGAAAATATTAATCCAGAACTATTCAAAGTTGTTCTGAATGTTACTGGACATTTGTAGTACTTGTTGGAGATGTTCGTGTCAATTGCATTTTTGATGACGAGATTACTTTAGATACCAAACAAAAAATGGTACAGGCATTAAATAACTAAGGTCCCGATTTCTCTCCGAAGTGAATAAGACTGGATACTGAAGATGTTACAAGAAAAAATATCGAAAACTTCGTTTCTAGTAATTATTATTATTATTATTATTTAATATAAATTAGAGTTGAGGCGTGATGCCTATATAACTCAAAAATCATAATATACATTATGTCTAACAGGTTGCAAAGCAGTGAAAACAAAGTAACACAAAATGACTTAAAAATTGGTTAAGCTATTCTAATCTGGTGAATACAGAATAAAAAGATTCTCAAAAGCAAGTAGATCAAACATTTAACCTACCTACAGAAAACTCAAATGAAATACAATAATTGCTTATCAAAAACATGTTGTAGGTACTTAGAAATCTTCAGTTGCCTGTTTCAGATAATATCCATGAATCATAGGCATTCTTGAAAGCATTGACAGAAGGAGAAGAAATTACATGTGGTGGTAGATCATTCCATGCCGTAAATACACGATTGGAAAGAAAATTCTGTCTTGGGATGGATTTGAAGTTTTCTCGATATAATTTCAGTCTGTGGCCTCGTAGACGTCTGTTGTGATTGATCGTTAGAAGTGGAGATAAATCTACACCGAACCTGTTATTCAAGGCCCTGTAGACAATTATAAGATCACCTCGAAGCCGTCTATCATTGAAAAGTTGAAGATCGAATATTTTGAGGCGTTCGGAATAACTTGGTCGCCGACGCCCGTACGGAATTCTTGTTATCCTCCGCTGAATAGATTCGAGAGAATTCGTCTCGTAATTGTAAATGGGAGACCACACAGGACCTGCGAATTCCATTAAGGGACGAATATAAGTTTTATATAAGAGACTACAAGTTTTGGGCTGACAACCTTTGAAAGATCTCTGAAGCAGAAACGAAAGTCTAGAAGCCTTGCTGCAAATACTTTGAATATGATCAGTCCACGTTAGGTCATTAGAGATGATAACTCCAAGATCAACTTGCTTCGATGTGGTGATCAGAGCAGTTCCAGAGATTTTGTACATCCGATGGGGTTGTTTTTGCCAAGGTGTAGGACCTTGCACTTATCCAAGTTCAAGGGTAAAAGCCAGTCGGTGCACCACCTGGACACAAGATCTAGATAATGTTGAAGAGTGTGAAAGTCAGAAAATGGATTATTATATAATTTTGTATCGTCAGCATAGAGACAGCAGGTGGAAGAAAGTATAGAAGGAAGTTCAGCAGTATACAGTAGGAATAGTAATGGGCCTAAAACGGAACCCTGAGGAACACCACTCGAAACCGGCTTGAGTGAAGACTTCTCATCCGAAACTTCAACGCGAAATCTTCTCCCAAGTAGAAATGCTCTAATCCATTCTAAAAGCCGACCTCTTATGCCAAGGTGTTCAATCTTATACAGCAGTCGTCGATGTGGAACTCTATCAAACGCTCTCGAAAAATCTAAATAAACTACATCAATTGGAATCCCGCAGTCTACAGCCTTTGTCCAATCGTTGATACATAGAAGCAGGTTTGTAATCACTGAACGACCGGGAAGGAAACCATGCTGGTTTTCAGGAATCGATTTATTGGAAAGGAGAAAATCGAGCATTTGGAGGTGAATTATTCTTTCACATATCTTCGAAGCAATCGATACAAGACTGATGGGTCTGTAATTATCTGCTGAGAATTTATCTCCTTTTTTGTAGATTGGGGTAACTGTTGCTACCAACCAATCATCCGGAAGAGCACCTGTTTCGAAAGATATGGTGAAGATGATAGACAGCGGTGTTGCCATTCAAGTTTGTCGAGATATTTTTAATATCATCCAATTTTTTGAAGAAAGATGTTGCTGCCTGGCCAGATGATGAAAAGTATGAAGCTGAAACAGACATAGTGTGGTCAATGATACAGGTTGGGGCGTAATGGAAGAGCGTTTTTGGAACAGGTAGTACACATAACGGTGAGTGAGCAGAGGGGAGCGACTGAAGTCATTCGACTCAGGAGGAGTTAACATTTAGTTCACATTGGTTATCTGGACAAGAGAGCACCGTATCGTTCGCAGTTGAAGAGTCTTTAAATTCAGGAGAGTCTGGTCCTAACGATTCAGCTCCGAAACGTGACAATCATTATTCGCTCTTGATGATTCACTGGTATGAAAAGCTACTCGATATCACTGGGCATGAAACCGTGGATGATCTTCCTATTCTGGTGTCAGACCAGATAATTGATCAGACACAATCATCCGATGGGTAAGGAATTTCAGAACGACTGCATCAGCAATGCATCCAAAATCTCAGGGTCGTCCCCGAAGTGTAAGGACACCAACTTCCGTGGAAACAGTGAGACAAGCTGCAATTCAGAGCCCAGGGAGCTCCGTCCGAAAACGAGCTCCAGCAATCCAAATGGGTAGTCGAATTATTCGCAGAATTTTACACCAAGACCAAGCTTTGGCACCTATAAGCTGATGATTGTCCAGATTTTGCACAACGCCAGAAGTTTGCCGAGAGAATGCAAATGATTATCGTTGATAAAAATGAACCAGCCATAATGATGAGTGATAGTGCTCATTTTCATTTGAGCGGTTCGGTGAATAAGCAGAACTACCGATTTTGGGCAGCAAAAAACCTCTGCGAATTGCATCAATCCCAGAATTGCGACGACGAACAATGAACAGAAGAAATATTTGGTTTCAAAAGATGGTGCCATGGCACATACAGCCAGAGCCTCAATGAAAGCTGTGCGTCGAATTTTTTCCTGGTTGTGTTATCTCTCGCTTTGGTGATGTGCCGTGGCCCTCGTTCCCCGGTTCTAACTGCTTGTGATTATTTTTTGTGGGGAAACATAAAAGCTAAGGTCTACGTCGATAAACCTCGAAATCTGCAAGAGTTGAAAGAAGCCATCACAAGAGAAGTTGGGGCAATTGATACCGATTTGTTAAAGCGGCTGTTAAGTAATTTTTCAATTGGCTTATGTAATCTATGTTCACACTTGACTATCTAAATAATTTGAAATTTAATTTCTTTTTGTTTTTCACTGCTATAAATGAATGTGGTAATTTATATACAAAATAGTCTTCTTTTATTAATTACTCGTTGTGAAAGTCTTTAATAATAAAGTCTAAAAAAATATCATGTTTCTTTCTAAGCCTATATATCACTTTGCGAAAAGGCCCTAACAAAATTTGTGTACCTAACCTAATACTCAAAACTCAAAACTTGAACACATTATTTTTGTGTCTGGTATTACAAAAAAAAAACGTAAAAAAATAGCATTAGTGTGGTGAAAATAAAACTATGAAAACTAGCGGAACTGGAACTTTGAAAATATGATTAAAGCATCATCAGCAGTGTACCAGATGAAGTTTTTATCACTGAATTCAAAAAGAGTGGAAACTTACAGCTGCTTACGAAATAGATCTTATAAAGTTGGGCAGAAAAAGCAAATTGAAATTTATATTTGATTTAAATGAACAAAAAGCTCTGTTGGAATATACATTAATTAATCTCTTGTATAGGGCTTAGATTCTCTGAACCACAGCTTCTTTAGAAATTATTTATACATGGAGGAATATCAGTTACAAGTTGCTACATGAATATTCAATGAGGTATGAAAACAACGAAGGGTGACAAAACATTATAGAGATTGGAAAATCAATTTTGAACTCCACCTGGTTCTAATTAATCATCAATTATAATAATTAATTGACTGTCTCTTAGGCATTCATAGATATATTGCATCCAAATGAAAATTTATATTTTAATTAGGTACAGGTAATGAAATTGATATTTCAAATTGAAAGAGATCGCCAATTAAATTGCGCCCACATTCTATTCTATTTTGAAAAATGCAAAGAAATCTTTAGAAATATCAATAGATCCTGAGTTGAATGTTTCAGTTTGGTGAAAATCGATTATTTGTTACCAAGCCGTATTGGAAATAAAAATTAATAAAATTTTTAGGAGAAAATTGAGACATTTGGGTATTCTTGATATTTTGGAGGTCCATCTGTTGTTGATAATACTTTGGTAAAGTTGTGGTTAACAGAATTATCGATGACGTTTTAGCTCCAATTAATTCTTCGAATGCCAATCGAAGTTCTTGCTTATGTTAGTTGATGTTAAAAGAAAGAAGTCTTACCTCTGAAGATTTTTTGTGGTGGCTCGCATATACTAAATATGATTCAGATGTGAAGAACAGAATAATCAGGGAAGTATTCAGTTCCCTGGTGTAGTGTTCAGCACTACTATCGTTGGAAGAGGAGTAGCATTATATCGTGCAAGAACTATATAAGAACCCATTGATCGGGATAGGGTCTACTATTGTTGAAATTATCTTATCTCTTTACAAAATTTCCTTCAGGTTAGTTGGTATAAAATAAGAATCAATCTCCTGCTAAAAAAATTCCAACAACAAAAAATCTATTCTAATTTGCGTGTTCTTGGCACCAAGCGAAACGAGAAGCACAACTCTCGAATATCAGTCGAGGAATTCTCGAAGGACGTCTGAAATCGCTTTCATGTAAGCAACTTCTGACAGTTTGGTCAAAAATTTTTTCATCATCTGCTCCAGATGATAAAGTAATTGGAATAATGTGTACCTTTTGTCGCTCAAAATATCAGAAACTATTATTGGGTTAGAGTGTTCATCATCAAACGACATATATGGCGTCTTTCAACAATACCAGTTCCATTAAAATGCAACTATAACCATTTGATGACACACGAGTTACTTTTAGAAACCTGTATACGTAACTATGGAATTGGAAAATATTTAGGAGAATTTTGTGAGCTTCCTATAATCTTGAGGTGACTTTTGACGTAATATTGTTCCTTTTGAATTGTGGAGGCCGTTACTTGATGTAGATCCATGATATAAATGAGATAAAAACACAAGGTTTAACTTTAATTTACACTTATTTGAAAAAATTCGACGACGTTTTGCTGACACAGCAGCTTTATCAAGAATGACAAACAGAATGAAGAGTATGGTATTATAAACAAATCGTAGAACAAGTTGGATGAATAACAGGAAAATCCACACCAAGCCATTGTACAGTTAGTATGAAAGGTAATAAGAACTAATTAAACAAGTTAAGTAGGGGTGAATAATTCACATCTACCTGCTCATTCAAAAGCTTGTCCGAATGTTTGTATCTATTTATTTCTAATGCTTCTAGGAGATCTAATTTTAAACTTTTTAATTTCATATGTAATAAGTCAAAGTTTTTATTGAATGAATGGTTTTCTTCTATTAAGTGGTTTGAATAATTTGAATCAGATTTATTTTTATCGAAGCTACGTTTATGTTCAGATGTTCTTATGCCAAAACTCCTCTAGGTCCTACCGATATAAATTTTATCACAAGAACCGCAATTGAGTTTATAGATTCCTGATTTACTTGATTTTTCAACACGAGATTTATTATTTTAATATGTTTACCTAAGTTATTAGAAGTTTTGAAAGTTATATTAAGATTTTGTTTGACGAGAAAGGATTTAATATTTGTACTTGCAGAACCGCAGAATGTTAAACTGTTGAATATTTTATAGTCTTTATGAATAGGATATACTTCATTTATTGCTTTCTGATACAGGTTTTTCGAATGATTAGATCTATTATATCCGGATTATATGAATTATTAATGGCTGTCTGTATGATGATGTTTAAGTCTTTATTATAATCTTCTATTGATAAAGGTAAATTGAGTAACCGATGTACCATGCTGTTTAAAGCTGCAACTTTGTGTTGAATTGGATGTAATGAGTAGTTATGTATAACTGTATCAGTATGTGTTGGTTTACGAAAGACCGAAAAACATGATTATTATTTCGTTTAGTGATTTTCAAGTCCAAAAATTAATGGAATCATTCTGTTCAATTTCTATCGTGAATTTAATGTTCAAATGGATGGAATTAATGAAATTAAGAAATAAGTCTAATTGACGAGTAGTTCCAATGAAACATACTAAGATGTCGTCAACATATCTATACCAATAAAGAAAAATGAAGCTCCAACAGTGGAAGGTTTACTATGCGAATTGATATTGTATATGTACTGTAAAGCTGAGTCAGTGATCAAATATCTTCAGATCCTTTAACTGGCCATTTTCCATCCTTGCAATCTCTAGAGTCAGCCTTTAGGATATTCAATGCTTCTGTTTTCTCATTGCCTTCCAGGTTCAATGGCCCGGGACTTATATCATCCGCTCGAGATATCTCTTAAACTAATTGGAATATAGTGCCTGTACCATCTTATGTCTCTCAAAAAAAATCAGAAATTATTATTGGGTAAGAGTAGATCATTAAACGATACTTATGCCGTCTTTCAACACTACCAGTTCCATTAAAATGCAACCATAACCATTTGATGACACATGGGTTATTTTTAGAATCCTGTAAGCGTAACTAAGGAATTGGAAAATATCTAGGGGAGTTTTTGAGGTTCATATAAGCTGGAGGTGACTTTGGACGTAATATTGTTCCATTAATATGGAATCATATTCTTAGCCTCAATAGTGGGTCTAGCCTTGGCTCATTCTTGCTCAAGTATCTTCAGATCCATTAACTGGTCATTTTTCTTCCTTGCGATCTCAAGAGGTAGCCTTTAGGACATTCAGTGCTTCCATTTTCCCATTGCACTCCAGACCTGATGGCCCGGGACTCATATCATGTGAATCCTGTTGCTCTGTACCAATCTAGCAGGAGTTCAAGGGCAATCCTGTATCATGAACGTAGTGTAGTTGTCAGATGCCATTGCACTTGGTTTCCAAAAAATATTACCACAGTGGTCATTGGCGAAAAATTCAACTTTGATAACAGTTGCTAGCTTGCCAGAACAGATGCACTGTTCAGTTATCCTCTATCCGTATACACTTTCGTTATGTGAATTTTGCATTAGTTAACTTCATATTGGTTTCGGTTAAGACTATTTCAGATCTAATACGTGGCATCTTATTGGCACGAAGCTGATGATATCTGGCGTATATTGGGAAATGGGGTGAAATTTGTACGTTTGAGGTTCAGCAACCCTTCTCGGAACACTGATTCCTAAAATTTTCAACTTAAATAAAATGTTTGACGGTTTATGCTGATCTCTTTCTTTGAGAAAGGATTTTGTTCTTATTGAAGTATTAGAGAGCTATGTACGCTAGGTAACGAGTTAAACACATCTCTTAAAACAGCATGAGATGTGATGCAAGAAATGCACTTTCAACACAATTGACCTTAGAGGACAATTTACCTTGGTGGAGAATTTTCGGTGTGCCATCTGTATTATGACTACTATAGATATCATGATTGCCTATGATAGTCATTAACGACAGAGGAAATATTCAAATGGAAAGTATATTCGTTTTTGTATCAAGAGTATTCCGAATTCTCGTCAGCCCAACCCTGTCGAAACGGTTACAACAACCCTACTTCTCGCGCAGCCATCGAATTAGTTATTGGAAGAGTTTCATGCATACATGGACATGTATTTCTATATGAGGCGATATAAAACGTGGAATTCACCGCAGAGAAGTTTCGTCTTTTTTGGCTCCATTGAATAACAAACGCGTGCATTGGGCATCCCCTAGGTTATAATTACTTTTCTGTTACTGTGAAGTAATTATTGCAATGGGGTTGAGTTTAAATTCGTCAGTTTAAATTGGATACGTGATGGTCCATGGCTGAATATTTATTTTGTTGTTGATATGTTTGCATTAGTTTCGATGCCATTACAAACTTTTGAAAATGTCGGAATATTGATAGAACTTCTAAACTCGTATTCATTCAGGGTGAAAATGTGAAATTGGAAAACGGTTCATGAAGTTGAAGTGATGAGAGTTTGTATCAACACCAATAGAATGGATAACAGAGATAGTAAAAGTTTTTCTTTTGAGGATGTCATCAAAATTGATCACTTAAGGGTATAGTGATTATACCGATCTTTGATTGATCTGGGAATATTAAATATGAAGGACGATAATAATACTTTCGAAAATGGATGGTGTACAGGCTGTCCTGAATGATTTGTTTTTGTAATTAGCGGCTGACAATGCTAACAAGTAAAAGAAGTTATTCTTTTGAAAATAGGTTACTGCATTCCAAAGAAATATGAACAACTTTGATGAAAGAATATATAATGTATCTCTTACAAAAATTTATTATATCTTACTCACCATATTGTTTGCTGGTAATAAGAAGGGGTTAACTATTTCTCCAGGTCAGATCAATTTTGGTTTCCACATAAATACAATTGTCTTTGTGCAAGTAGACTGGACCACAGCGAACACTCTAAGTTGTTTCTAGGCACAGAACTCCACCCAAGAGCGAGTAGACTGGATGCCTACAAGCTCCAAGGAGGAACCGAAATATTCACAATCGAACCAGCGCCACTTGCAGAGTGAGTTCATTCAGCTTTGTTTTATGAAAGAAACACAAAAAATCATTTCTAAATACTAATAATTTTGAATTTTGGTGCGGTTTAGTACGTCTGTGACCGTCTTACTTTTACGTACCGTTCAGCATCAACGTGATGAGACAAGGGAAACCTCAAAAAACAATGTCTTACGTAAATTGGTGATGAGAGGTCCAAATGGTTGATCAACAAATTGATGTTATCTTGAAATTAATGGGATTTCTTCTAGGTTGGGAAGTTCTTTGGGCGGTTCTTGAATGGATTGGAGAATTTTCGCAGGAGGAAATGGGAATTTCTTCTCTGGCTTTCTGCAGGGAACACAACGTGGGAAGTACCAGAGGACACCAAAGTTACTCGAGCTTCTAGATTTGGTTCGTGCAATGACTGGGGTTTTTTCAAATGATCGAATAGTATAGGAAGGTTGATTCTATTGTATAGTAAATTTGACGGAAATCCGAAGTGAAGATAAAAGATGCTGCGACAGATTACTCTGTCACGTACTTCAATCGGTTTTGGAAGGTTAGCTCTGCTTCTTACTCTTTTTATTGTGTTTTGAAGGTCATCCATCTCAAAAATTGGTCGAAAGTTATGCCGTGATAGACGATGCTCGTTCTAATTCTTAGGACTTTATCCCAAAGATTAAGTCATATCTCGTTGAAGGAAAATTTGGATGCTTGAATAGGATGACCTGAACAATCCCAGATCGCGGAGTTCATAAATGCGTTGCACATTTCGAAACTTGTTACTCAGTCACGACGCAGGGATTACTGGTCTGATAAATTACCAGATGGTATCTGCGATCGCGGTCTCCAAAGGGTGTTTAATAACTATCGGAAATATTGTCGAATTTTGAGTCCGCCTAATTTCTTATCTGAATTCAACTGCTTTCCAACGATACAATTTCAACACTTTATTTGATTTCAAGTTGCTTCAAATTACGTAATATTCTACTACATTGAGATTTTGAAATGAAATTATTGAACAACTCTGTCGAACGACTTATCTGTGTAACTTTTTTTTCAAATAGATCTATATAATACATTATTCACAATTGATAATAAAATTCAATTAGATCAAAAATCAAGAAATGAATAGACAATTTTAGCAAATGAACAAAATACTTAAACCCCAGTTCAGGTCATCTCATACCATGGGTGAAAAATAAAAATGAGACTATAACTTGCTATTAAAATACCCGAAATGTCTCTGAATTGATAATTTGAGCTTAGAGGCACACAATAACCTACTCTAATCATTTAAATTTCATTTCTTAAAGTACTTAGCACTCATTTCGAGCAAAATAAAATTACCTCGAATGCTTCTTTTATGCAAACAAAGGACGCGTACTGAACAGGTAGGTACTTTCGTGTTGATGTCAGAGTACTTACCACAATTGCATTTGACTCCTAGTATACCTTTTTTCTCCTATATTATAAGCATAAATTTTGAAGGCACTATATCAACACTACACCAAAATTTTAACTTTAACTCTCGACGCTCATTTCGCTAACTAAGTTAGCATCATCAGGAGATGATAATATACTGTATAGTTATTATCATCTCCTGATGATGCTAACTTAGTTAGCGAAACTCGCGTCCAAAGTTAAGGTTAGAGTTTCGGTGTAGTGGTGATATCGTGTCTTCATTGTTCATACGCCAGAGATTCCAAAATCACAACATAGCATAAATTATGATATACATTAGGGTGTAATTATTTTTCAAAATTTATATTTATCAGGAATGAATTTTTTCTCTATTTGAAAAACGATACTTGTGCCGACTTGCATCGAATCATGTCATTTGTCCTCAGTTAGTCTCGTGATTAACAATATGTTATATACAGGGTGCTCCAACGAAAAAAAACAAAAGCTATATCTACCAAGATATTCATTTCTGATCAAAACGCAAAAACAGGTCAATTTTTGTTTCGAGGTGGACATCTTTTTGGGTACAGAACTTGCCTGAAATATCAACCTCCTTAAGCGGGGGTTGCAATCTTTGAACATTTTGAATAGGGAAGATGGGTCGAGTGATAACTCAAGAGAAAGGTGGTACCTTCGTCTACATCGCCTTGAACGAATTTCTATTTTTAATTGAAAACTGTGAAAGATACAGGGTGAGCAACTGAAAGATAGGGAAGACTATTTCCCTGAGACTATTCAAGTTTCAGTGAAGTAAAATGGAACAGATCAATGCTGATCAATGGCAGTCATCATCAAGTACCATCCTGATCTCGAATTTCAGCCCCTGGAGCAGGGGTGACAACCCTTGAAAATTTGGAAGAGGGAAGATGGGTCGAGTGATAGCTCGAAAGAAAGGTATTATCTTTGCCTGCATTCCCGTGAAAGAATTTTCATTTTTGATTGAAAACTGTAGAAGACACAGAGTGAGCCACTGAAAAGTAGATAAAAAGAATTGAGGGGTATACATTTCGATATTCGAAAAAAAAAATAGTTTCATCCATTTTAGGGATACCCTAATATACACATACGTTTATCTCAAAACAGTTATTATTTCATAACCCTTAATCGCTCGAATCGTACGAGTGGTCGGCTGAAACGCCCGTTGACGTCCAGGGCGGATCGCTTATACACTACCCACAAAAATTGTCACATCACCCCACTTATACAACAATACAATATAACCTTTTAGGTTGGTCTTTCAAGAGTCGCTTGGTAACTTTCAGAAGTGTAAAAAGATAAGATAACATTCAAAAGAGATTAATTTATGATATAAAATATCAACAATTTTCGAAATAATGAAAATTAAAAAATTCTATCTCCTTCAAACATTAGCCAAGGGACCAATCAACTAGCATCGAATGGTTACTAATCATTTTCAAAATCGAGTGTTTCCTCCCTGGGCCCTAATTACTGTTAGTATACGTCTCGGAAGTCCCTCAAACAAATTTTGTATTTACTCTTGAGTCACTGAGTTCCAAATTTCAGGGAGCAGATTTTCTAGTTGTTGAAGTGTTTTACAAGGCATTCTACGTTGCGGAATTTACCAGTCCATGTTGTCCGAAACATGTTCTATATTCAAGTCGGAACTTCTGGCTGGCCATCTTAAAATATCAATTTTTGCATTTTGAAAAAGTTCTGTAACTACTCTAGCTGCATGAGGACGGGCATTATCATGCATATGAATGAAATTTTCGCCAATCAATAGGCCACAGGGTACAACTGGGGTTCGAGGATATCTGCGATGCATCTGGCCGCTGTCATTTTTCCATTATTCACTAGGACTAACTCAGTTCGACCATGGAAAGAAATGCCTTCCTACACCAATACTGAGCCCCTTCCGAAGTTTTCGGTTTGCCGGATATTGCATTGCTGATACCGTTCCCCAGGTCGTCTGTATACTGGCATGCGTCTACATGATACTTGACAGAACCTGGACTCGTTGGAAAAGGAAACATTCGACTATACTGGAAAACCTCAATTTGCATGTTCCCTCGCAAACTGAAGTCTTGCAACTCGATGCTTTCTGGTGAGACGCGGTCCGATAGAAGCCACCCTTGGTTTGATATCGTCTTCTCTGAGCCTGTTCCTAATAGTTCGCAATGAAATATACACATTTCTGGGAAGTGCAAGTTCACTTTCTAGCCGTGCAGTGCCGAACTCTTAGTGCAGTTTAACGAAGCCAACGATCATCAACTGGTGTTGTTATCCGATTTCTTCCCTGTCCGGCCCTTCTTCCATATTCTTCTGATTCGTGGTACCAATTAGTTGCTCTTGAGATAATGCTTTGGTTAACATTCAATAAGTTAGCCACGTAACGTTGGCTTCGGTTCTCCTCTAGAGAAATTGAATGAACACTGATAGTCAAATAAACTCATTATTGTTTCAGACGTGTTTGAGATCATATGGAAAAAATGTTACTACATAGATAAGATTTTTTTCCCCTCATATGTCCAAAAACATATGTTGACTGCGATCGAGCTGCTTAATCGATTGTGGAATTCAGAATACCATGTGATGCGACAATTTTTGTGGTGTGTGTATAAGTGAGAAAAACTCCTGAAACAACTTTCTCTTCCAGTAAATGTTTAGCGTTTAGCCATAAACGTAAACATTTTTTTCCATCCCTTTATCTTGTAGTTCTAGATTCGACATTCAATAACAGAAACCGTGGATTCACCCTCTTCATCTCAGAAATGTTAAATAATGAAAACACTGCTCTATTTGACAGATTTTCAGCCGCTTGTCCGCCTACTTCAGTTTAGAATCACGCTAATTACATCAGTGCGTGCTCGCGACGTTGATAAGAATTTTATCTGGGCGTGCTATGCGCATAATTAGATTCAGTTGCTGCCGAATAGACTTATCACAATTACTTGTTGGAGGGGACGCTTTGGACGGGTTTGTACTCAATTGTTTTACTTAATTTATTCAGAATTCGTTCTTTTATTCAATTTAATCCGTTCGCGTAATTCGATTAACCTAAAAAACGGAATTGCTACACAAAGAACATGGAAAATTCATTTTAGGTTAGATTTCTGAAAAGTGGTTATTACGATTCATGATTCAGATTGAGAAATTAATTCGATTATGTAGTAAGAAAATTTATTTTATGTCTAGGAATAATAATATCACAACTATCGCAAAACTTAAAAGAAGATTGAAATCTTGTTGAAAAATGCTTTCAATGATTACTTTATATGGAATCATCCAAATACTCAACTCATGTTTCAGGTTATCAGTCCATTTTCAAGAGTAATACAATACTGAAAGACAAAAAAAGTAGTTTTTTTTTATATAAGACGCTTTACAAAAGAAGATAGACCAAAGTCTGTTGGTTCATTACAAATTGGCTGGTTCTTCCTACGAGCGGAGGTGATTTCCTTCATCTCTAAAATGTCGATTTTCTTCCTTTACTACCTGGATGTTTACGTTCAATTCTTTCGAAAACTGTGAGATGATTTTTAAATATACAATGGTCAGATAAACCATTAGAATTTTTGTTTTGAATAATCTTCTACGTTTTTAAATTTTCTTCTCGATACATGCATATGAGTGCTACTGTGCATACAACCGCAGCCCGGATGTGGTATAAGATTTGTCTCGTTCTCAAACAAAATATAAAAGAAACAAAAATTGAAAAATTACTTTTATGCAATTATATTCACAGATGATAGATGTCTCATGAAGCAAGCTTTCTCATATCTTCTGAACTTTCCTCAAGTTGTTCAACACTTCCTACGTTCTAGTTTGTGGTGCTTGCAACTGTTTGGATTATTCTAAGACATTTAAATAAAGGGATCTTTCTTCATTTATAGCCCTCGATAAATTTTTAAGACATTTTTCATCTGCTTCACATGCGAGTCAAATTAAAGACAAGGTTCCTGCTCTTGGTACAGTTCTAGATTCCTGTCAAGTTGAACATTTTCCTTTTAGGTTAGGTTAGGTTAAGTTTTCTAGGCATCTTCAGCCTTTCTTTTTTCGGCAATTACATTAGATTGAGTCAAACTAATGACAAAGTCATAGAAAAGCAACTTCCTATCGAAAATGAAAAATATATAATTCTTTCTCGTCCGCATTGCCGATAGTTGATTAAATATTATTCAAGATTGGTAACTCTGTGTTCGATAAGTGGGAAGTTATCACGCTGACTGCAGATGACAGATGCTTCAACTCCGATCTGAAACAAACGGTTACGTTGACAACCCACCTAACCTCAAATGACTGCAGCATGATATTTATCGTTTACTGTACAGAATCTGATTGATAGATATAACCTCACTTATTTGAATTTTCAGAGGAGCAAATACTAAACGCCCCAGCGCTTTCGATATTATTGTCTAAAACTAATCAATTGAACGATATTTGAAAATGAACTTTCAAAATGATGTTTTGTCTTCGCCAATCGATATAGGAGGTAAATAAAATCATCTTGTATGCGAACCATGAGTAATTAGGACGTGCGAAAGGAAAAAATATATAGATGTGGATCGCAAGTGAGATTATGAAATTGATAATAAACACCTCAAAAAATTCTAGGGACCACTTACCAATATCTTTAAAATATGAATTTGATGATTCGAATTTATAGAAATCTTTCGGGTTTTGTTAGGATGTATTGTATATAATGTAAACAAAATGATATTTGACTTCTCCAAAGCACCTATTATAAAAAAAATTGAAATTTTAAAATGACGAAATTTGGTAAAACGAAAAAAAATCCTGAACTGATATTTTCGAAACGATATGGAAGCACTTATATTTTTCAGTACCCAGAAGGTCCACCTCTGTTATTAATGACACTTTGGCATCGTCGCGTCATGCTCACTATTAAATTGTCTATTACATTATGGCCTAAGTAATTCCAAACCCCCAACTGCTAATCGAAGCTCCTGTTCATGATAGAAGACGTTTTGACGCAGTAGATTTCATTTTAGGGTGTCCCACACATGCTCGATGGGATTCAGATCTGGGGAGCAGGATAGCGACGGTAGAAGATATTATTCTCTTCAAGAACGTTCAAGACAACTCTTGCACGATGAGGAGGGGCATTATCTTGTTGGAAGAGTGGATTTTGACCCATTGTTTGGAGATACGGTACCTCTACAGGTAAAACTATCTCACTTTCTTAAGAATTACCCTTGAGGTTGTTCTGTATGAAAACAAGGTCAGTTCTTCCACCAAGACGTATACCTCCCCTAAACATCACTGATCCGCCTCCCTGTCTAACAACTTCTCGAGCATGCTGGAGACGGTTTTGCTTTCCAAGTTCCCTCCATATTCGGATTCTTGCCGAATCGGGATAATAACTAAATCTAGATTCATCACTGAAGAGAACTGTGGCCCTCCTCTTTTGATCCCAGTTTACGTGTTCTTGGCACCAAGCTAAACGAGCAGCGCGATTTCCATGGGTCAGTTGTGGAACTCTTAAAGGACTTCTGGAGTGGAGTTGACCTTCGTGCAGTCGATTTCTCACAGTTTGGATGGAAATTTGTACATTATGAACTCGTGATAGCTCTTGAGCTAATTGAGATACTGTGGTAGTACGATCTCTTCTGGCTTGTAAAACCAAAAATCGGTCTTGGGCGACTGTAGTAATCCTGAAACGACCTGTATGGCGTTCTTCCACGCTACCTGTTTCATTGAAACGCGACCATAAACGGTTTATGATACTTGGGCTACTTCCCAGAACCCTGGATACTTCCCATTGTGAGCTCCCAGCTTGGAGCATGCCAACGGCTCGTAACATCTCTTCTCTAGTCAAATGTCAAAAAAAGTTCCAACTAACTGATTTCAAACACTGAATACATGAAATGATTATAAAGCAGCGTCGTATCTGCTGCATTTTCAGTTTTTTATTAAAGAAAACTGAAATCTGTTGCGGCACTCTAAATAATTTGGTAAGAAATTGATAAAGGTGTTCATTTCTTTAAAAATTATCCATATTGATCGTTCTGGATACGATATATCGATATTCAGAAGTGTTCCCTAGACTTTTTTGAGGTGTTTATGAGTAACTTTATGTGAACAGTATACAGTGTGTCCTCTTATGTTGAAAGTTGTGATTTGAAGGCCCGTAAGGATCAAAATTTTGAAGCTGAATATCTTGGAATTTAAATAGATTCGGAAAATGCTATTCTCATTAATTTGTTTTAGAATTTTTGCAGGAACCACCCTCGAATTTGTCATAGAGCTTGGAGAACACCCTGTATTTCCCTGCAAAACGTATCAATTTTATCAACTCGAAATAGTATCGTGTTACTTTTAATCCAAATTTCTTCTTCAGTAGATCCATAATTTTTACTCTCGATAACTAATTCATATCAAAATATAAATATCACCTCAGTTTCTATATTTATTCTTAGTCTCCGGAATTATTTGAAATGATAAACTGACAGTTTATGAAAAATACATCTCTTTTCTCGAAGTTTCCTAAATATATCTCAACACGTTGCACTAGATATATGATCGGAAATCCCGATAGAAGCTTGGAAAAATAAAGAAGTTATCGAGTCGCAACCGGATGGCGCCGGTATCGCAAAACATCTACCGTTGATCAGGTGGTCAGTGTTGTGTGAAAGGTGTAATGTCAGTTTCCGAACCGATAAGCCGGAAATGACCAAAAAAGACTTCGGTTCACAGTTTTCCTTGGAAGACGATTTTGTTTTTACCCTATTCTAGTCTCGGACTTCGGTTAAGAATTTCTATGGATGGTTATTGATCTCTAGAGCAATATAAAGAATCCTCTCGAATGGAATGGCATTGATTTTACATATTGTGAGGAGAGCAGTTTTGTCTTCGAGATACAGATGGAAAGGAACACTTTAATATATTTTCTTTCGTTATTGTTAAATTCTTAATATATTCTCATTTCATTCCCTAAACTTAATTCAAATCAATTTCAATGTTCTCAAGAGTCTAAGTGCTTGAAAAGTACAAGGTATGACTTTTCTTTGAATATAAGGTTCGAATAAGATAGTCGACAGCTGTCAAAGGCTTCGGACAGACTATTGTTACCACACTGGTGAAAACCATAAAAGACAAAGAATCATTTTATCAGCCTCTTGGGGTTTTCCAGCAATCATAGAAATATATGCTCATTTTGCTCTACTGAGATCCATATGAATCGCTTCGCTAAAAGCTTTCATGAGTTCTAATTGACCCTTCAGTTGTTGTTCATTGTCGGCATATAGTTTCAGATCATCCATATACAACAAGTGACTGATTTTTGTTGTTGGTGTTCTGGTCAGTCCATAAGAACTCTTTTCGATCATAGTGCTAAGAGGGTTCAATGCCAAGCAAAACCACAGTGGACTAAGGCAGTCGCCCTGAAATATTCCTCTGGCTACTCTCACTGATGCAGTAGTATATTGGAAGCTGCTCGTTCTGCCAATAAGACTTGTTGACCAATTATGCATTAGGCTTTCTAGTAGATGGAAAAAAAATATCCTCATTACTTTTAATTTTATTATTATTGGAACCAAAAATATTTTATATAATCTCTTATCTAATTACTGTTGGTGAATTGCAATCTTTTCTCAGCAAATACTTCCAGTATCTACCCCAACAGGCCATGAATTCATTAAAATTAGTTTGTAGGTTTTCTCCATCTTGAATATATAATTCCATATACCGCATAATGTTGATTCATGAAATTTCCAATTATGCCCAAATATCATTTGCTACTTCATTCACGCTTTTAGTTTACGAACTGAATACACTCAATTTCAAATTACACGAAACTCAGCACTACGTCTCCGGAAATGAAAGCCAAACAAATTCCAACCCCCATTGTTCCGTTACATTTGAAAATTCAAATGGCGGCGCCACTTATTATTCACCAGCATGGCCCTCTTCGTTATTAAGTTCCGGCAACGCATTGGCACGAATATAAACGTCAATGACGACAAAACGCGTTGACAGCTTTTCGACAGGCCGTTTCGGAAATTTTTCATTTAGCCGCGGGCTCATTTAAAACTGGCGTTCATCATCCCAGAAGGCGTCGCGCGACGATCAATCATGGTCGACTATGATTGATACGCGGACTGACAGACGTCACGTCCTTGCTCGTATGCAAATGGGCTGAGTTGGGGGAGAGGTGTCGCAAAGCCTTACATACTAGATTTATGTAACTTGAACCAGGACTGGATATTAGTCGTCGTTATTGAGATATTGAAGTTGGCCCTGAACGTTTTGTTTCGGAAAAAATGTTGTTAGAAAAAGGTTTCGGCGTTATCAAAAAGACTGATGAGTATGAACTTGAAATGTCAGATCCTAGATGTACCTTTCATTAAATTTTGGTAATAGTCTAAGAAATAACTCAATTGTTACTTAGCTACTAGAATCGTAGTAATTGAGTCAGAAAAGGGTAAATGTTCAATCTCCTTCCTTGAAAAAGCAGGATTTTCGTGATACTCTTCAGAATCTTCGTCAACCATGGCCATATAGTTCTAGTAGAGTGTTGAACACCCATTCACAACACCAAGCCTGAGTGCCACCTATCAATTCCAATTCGTTAGAGAGTGTCAAATTCATGTATGTGTATAAAGGTTGTAGTCAGGCTTGGTGTTGTGATTAGTGACGAAATCAAACAAACACTAAATAGCAGTTTACTGCTTCGATTTATGACAACGGAGCAGATTGTACCATTACTATCTGGCCCTGGTTGATGATGATTCTGAAGTGTCGGAAAACTAGCTTCTTCAGGAAAGGACATTTAACTTTCTACTTAAGGTTGAATATAGTTCTGTGTATCTAATGTGTTTATAATTGAAGCGATATAAAAGCCAAAGCGAGATTTCTCAGTTAACAGATATAAGTCGAACTTTCGTCTAGCGAATAAATTTCATGCATATCATGTACAGCTACACCAACTGAACAATCAAGACCATGAAAATCGAATCAATTTTTGCAATTGGGCAAGTAACAAAGTAGCGGAAAATCTAAATATGTTGAGCAGAGTTCTTTTCTCGGACGAGGAAATTTTCCACAAGAATGGGATAGTTAACAGGCACAACTTTCATTATTACGCCACGGAAAATCCACACCTCATAAGACTAATGAATCATTAGCATCGTTGGTCCTTGAATGTATGGGCCGCTATAGTAGATGGATTTCTAATTGCGAGCAGGAGTTCACTGTGAAGAATGTCTTGGGATGTCCTCTGGCAACAGAGAAGATAAATTCAATGACTGTAGCACCTACCAGGATCATGCCGAATGTAAGGGGCCTATCAGAATTAGGTAGAAGGCTGCTGGACACTGTAGAAAATTGTGTTGGACTGCATGTAGTCCCAATGTAATAGAGACTAATGACAGTGGAACAGCATAGGTCGGCCCAAAGACCAATTCACCTAAAGCACTGCAGCGCGTATCATACACTGTCATTTGAGGTGGCTCTGGTTAACTGGGACATAGGCATTGGTATACAAACTACAGGTTGACGCAGTGCATATCTGAGCACGTATCTCGCAAAGGCGAAACAGGAGAAGACGTGTGTATGACAGATAATGTGCAACACAAATTGTGCAAATATGCTCAAATTATATTGGAATAAAGTTGTATAGTACTGTTAGTAAACAATAAAAAAAACTCAACAGGTACTTCCATCTAACAAAAGATCTATTTTTTGTGTTGAGATTCATCCCAGCAAACTACCTCATTTTGTTTTCGAGTTATTTGGACATTTTGAATATTTTGGGAGTCAATCAAGTGCCAATATCTCGGTTGTTTTTCAAGCTATATATAAATATCCAATTGGATGTGGATCAAACAAAAGGAGTAATTAAAATATATCTTTATCGGTGCATTTGAATGTCAATCTGTGAATATTCCCAAATGGAGGGATAGTTCGGAATTAGTACGAACATGATATAAACAAAGGTGGTGGCAGTGCTGAGAAGGCTTAATAAGGGATGAGAACAGGAGACACTGAAACAGCAACGATAAAGGCCACATGAGAGCCTAGACATAGCTATTGGCTATAGAGTCCTTTGGATGAAAGCCTGTGCTCACCTTAAGTGAGTGGGGTTGCAATGAATCTGGTAATTATTCTTTTTCTTCTTAAAGTGCCTCTTCTGACGAAGATTGGTAGGTTGATGAGCCAAGATGTTCATCATTGCCAGGTGCTCGTCTTCCTTGGATATTGCCTTGAATGATGATATAAAGCAGTTTGTATTTTTTATTTCTGGTAATGTGGCCGAAGTGTCTCCTCGTATTCACAGTGGTGAGTAGTTGCGCGTCGCAATTTACTCTTCGGAGAACTTCGGCGTTGGTTACGTGGTCTCGCCATGAGATGCGAAGCATTCGCCGGTACATCCACATCTCAAGTGCAGCTATTCTATTCTTTAGACATCGAAATATAGTCCAGCCTTCTACTCCATATAGCTCAATGGGAAAGACGAACAGCGAACCATCCGCAGACGCAAGTCGTGACTGACATCTCTGTTCGTGAGTAACCTTTTCATCTTCACAAAGACAGCTCTTGCCTGTTCGATTCTGCTTGGCATTTCGGATTTCATCTTCCATTTGCTGGTTACTAGGCAGCCAAGGTATTCAAATTGCGCGCACCGCTCAATTTGTTGCCCATCTAGCTGTAGCGTAGCCCGTACATAATCTCTCTTAATTATCTGGTATTTATCCATCTTATTTATTAGAAATTTGGCCTTCTTTCATGGAAATATCAAATTTTCGAAAAGTACTATTGATAATACAACTTACAGAAGAGGTGATTAGATTAGACTAACGTGAGAAAAAATTACCACAAGAAGTCTAACTGCAGCGGAAGATTCATTCATTAAAAAAAAATTTTTGAGTTGAATCGATTGATGAAAAGAATTTAAAAACTGTAGGAAACTAATGAGTTGTCTGTCTGTGCCAATCCAAAGGCAGAAGATATCAGTCCACATATCTCTCTCATAAAAATGAAAAAAATTCTATTTTCTAAATTTCCATGGAAATATGAAATTTTCGAAAAGTGCTACTGATGAAACAACTTACAGACGAGGTAATTAGATTAGACTAACTCGAGAAGAAATTACCACAGAAATACTAACCGCTGCGAAAGATTCATTTATTCAAAGATAATAACATTTGAATTTGGGAGGCTTTTACTTGGTAAAATTCCATTATCAATAATAAAAAACAAACAAGTACTGTATTTCAAGGAATTTTACTTAATAATTGCGATTCGTAACGCGTTTCACTACACCGTAGCTTCTTCAGACGAATGAATGTACAGGAAATAAATGAGAATATAAATATAAATGTTCTCAGTAATTACTTATTGGGTTGCTTCTTCTTAAGTGGTTATTTATGACAGGTATATCAATAAAATTAAAGAATAGATTGCTCCCGAAGAGATTCAATAGAGGTGAAAGGCTTAAATCGACTTGTTCATTGATGAGTTTACCTGAGTGTTTGTATTTATTTATTTCTAAAGTTTCCCAAAGATCTACCTTCAATATTCATTATCTGTATGCAAAATTTCAAACTGTGGGTCGAAAGAGTGATTATTTTCTAAGATCAAATCAGATTCAAATTACGCGAATCATCTCTTAGAAAATAATCACTCTCTCTGAAGATTGTAATGAAACTTTACGAATCGCAATTATTAAGTAAAATTCCTTAAAACACAGTACTTGTTTGTTTTTTATTATTCAAAGAAAATAATCTTTATTTTTGAAATGTTTCCCACTACCAGTATTCAAAAACTCGATATCCCCTCGTACACTTCTCGTGTTTACACAAACATCCCATGTTATACTTACAGCAGTTATCTAACCTAACTTTCTTCGATACGTCAAGTTGTGATTTATTTACTTATAATGGTATCAGTAGTGAATTTTTAACAGAAATAGGATAACCCTATTTCGATGATAGACGTGATCATCGAATTAAAATCATTTTTAAAAATCTAGCAATTTATGAAAATCCAAATTCTACATGAACCAATTTCTTCCGCAATAACAAAAGGCGAAGGTCAAAAGCCCCAAGCTGTCTTTTAGGTTCGAAATTAAAAACATCACAGTACTACTAGAAATTTTATATACCTTGACATATATTGAAAAAATTCGAATATAAGTTCGCAATTTTGACGTATTTGCAGATTTTATAGATCCTTGTATAACATCCCCTACTGATCCATAATATATAGTCGTTGGAATAGCAATATCTGCGACCATATTCATTTGCAAACATGTCTACTGCGAATTTAGATGGCACATTCGTCATTCTCGATTGTGTCTTTCGTTAAATATTTGAAAAGGCCGTATTGTCCATGTTTGCTCTTGTACTATTTACACGGCGCTTCACGATTACAGAGATTTAGCAATAATATATGGACGCAAAAACCTTCGAACTCTTCGTTAAATTTATCCGATCTGGACGTTTCATGGTGGGCCTGCTGGATACCTCTGGGACAGTGTTATATTATTGAAAACATCAGTTGCGTAGATTTTAGAAATTATGGATGAGTTGCGGTGACTTAAAAATCAGAGGTTCCAGTTCTCATTGAAAATAGATGTATTTCTATTTACGGAGGGTTGTCATCCATTTTAAATTAGACAATTCAATGGAATTCACATGAATGTGATTATCTTGCTAATGATTTGCTGCAAAGTAGAGAAAAAGTGATAAAACATTGTTGATATTCCAAAATTATCAAAATTTCATTAATTTGTTGAAACGGAATGTACAGAAAAATAGTTATTAATAATCCTCATGTACTTCAAGAATGAGTCATTACATTATTTTATTGAAAATTCTCAAATTATTCGTAAATTCAAATATTCTTGAAATCTACAAGTACTATTAAAGTTTTCAAAATTGCCTAAAATCTGCATTGAATGATAATGGATGTCCAACATTCCCAGAGCTTCTTTTCTTGGACAAAAAAAAACAGAAAATTCGAACTTTGTAGCCTTAACTACTACTAAGTTCTTGAAAACTTCAACAATATACAGGCTGCTTCAACGAAAACTAAACAGAGGCTATATCTACCAAGATATTCATTTCTGATCGAAACGCAAAAACAGGTCAATTTTTGTTTCAACGGGGACATTTTTTGGGGTACAAAACTTGCCTGAAATATCAACCCCCTGAGCGGGGGTTGCAATTCTTGAACATTTTGAATATGTAAGATGGGTCAAGTAATGACTCAAAAGGAAGGTGGTATCTTTGTCTGTATCGTCTTGAACAAATTTCCATATTTTATTGAAAACTTTAAAAGATACAGGGTGAGAAACTGAAAGATAGGGAAGACTATTTCCCTGAGACTATTCAAGTTTCAGTGAAATAAAATGGAACAGATCCATGCTGATCAATGGCAGTCATCATCAAGTTCCATCCTCATCTCGAATTTCAACCCCTAGAGCAGGGGTGACCACCCTTGAAAATTTGGAAGTGGGTAGATTGGTCGAGTGATACCTAGAAAGAAAGGTATTATCTTTGTCTGCATCCCCTTGAACGAATTTTAATTTTTGATTGAAAAACTGTAGAAGTTACAGAGTGAGCTACTGAAAAATAGAGGAGACTACCTATCGCTCTGAGCTATTCAAGTATTAGTGCAAAAAATGGAACAGATTCATTTCAGAAGGAAGGCTGTCATCTTTGATCTAAATGAATCTATTCCAGTTTATCGCACTAATACTACAAAAGTCTTGGGGCGATAGTATTCGCTATTTTTCAGTGGCTCACTCTGTATCTTCTACAGATTTTAATCAAAAATGAAAATTCTTTCACGGGAATGCAGACAAAGATAATACATTTCTTTCGAGTTACCACTCGACCCATCTACCCTCTTTCAAGGGTAGTCACCCCTGCTCCAGGGGTTGAAATTCGAGATGAGGATGGTACTTGATGATGACTATCATTGATCAGCATGTATCTGTTCCATTTTACCTCACTGAAACTTGAATAGTCTCAGGGAAATAGTCTTTCCTATTTTTCAGTTTCTCACCCTGTATCTTTTACAGTTTTCAATTAAAAATGGAAATTCGTTCAAAGCAATGTAGACAAAGATACCACCTTTCTTTTGAGTCAACACTCGACCCATCTTCCCTATTCAAAATGCATTGCAGCCCCCGCTTAGGGGTTGGTATTTCAGGCAAGTATTGTACCCCCAAAGATGTCCCCCTTGAAACAAAAATTGACGTGTTTTGCGTTTTTATCCGAAATGAATATCTTGGTAGATATAGCTTCTGCTTAGTTTCCGTTGAAGCACCCTGTATAGCACCAAGCACAGTTAAACTGCAGATGAAAAGATCAGTGAAACGTAAGACCTGGATTACAGATATTCTAATAAAATCCATATCAACCAAAAATAAATTATATAAGGAAATGCTATCAAATCCTGATGATATAAATATAAAAATTGAATTTAAAAAATATCGGAATCACCTGAATGACCTAATGAAAGTGACTAAAAAGAACTATTCAAAATCGTTGTTAACTAAAAATAAGGATTATACAAAAGGATTATGGAATTATTCTGAAAATCGAATCAATTTTGGCAATTGGGCAAGTGACAAAGTAGAGGAAAATCCAAATATGTTTAGCAGAGTTCTTTTCTCAGACGAGGCAACTTTCCACAAGAATGGGCTTGTTATCAGGCACAACTTTTATTATTACGGAAAATCCTCATGAGACAAATAGATCACCAGCATCGTTGGTCCTTGAGTGTATGGACCACTATAGTAGATGGATATCTAATTGGGCCGCACTTTTTCGACGGGCACCTCAATAGTGAAATGTATTTAGATTTTCTGCAAAATCATCTACCAATGTTACTTGCCGATGTACCAGAGCATATAAGACAATATTTGTGGTTTCAACAGGATGGAGCACCGGCACATTACTCACATGAGGTTGGGGAGCATTTGAATCATGTATTTCCAAACAAATGGATAGGACATGGTGGTCCTGTTAGATGGCCAGCTAGGTCTCCGGACCTTACAAGTGTAGATTTATTCTTATAGGGTTATATTAAGGGCATCATTCACCAGATTTTCTCTACAACACAGTTGGATATGAGACAGCGAATAGTCGACGCTTTTCAGTCAGTTAATCTCCAAATGTTGTCGAGAGTTCAATGGTCTTTCCTCAGAAGGATTGAGTTGATCATCTCACCAAAAACTAATCTATTACGTATTTCAAACACGACTACCTCAAAATATCTCTATTTCTCTGATCAAGTATAATGACATGTACTAATAAACTCGTCTTTCGCAACTTCTGATTTTATTATTTTAGTTTATTTTTTTATTTCGAAAATGGTCGAAGATAAAGATAAGGTTACTTCTGCAGAAATATGGCACAACATTTTATGAGTTGACATAAATAATAAAATACAGGATGTTCCATTTGAAAGAATCAAGATATGATATTTTTAAATTTACAATATTCAATGATTTTTTGAGTCACTCCTGTATAAAATGAGGATAATCTATTTCAATTCATCAATAAAGCTATTCTTGGCAATAAGAAAACGAAAGGAAAAAAGTATTCATTCTCTCTGGCCGAAGGAGCATGCGATGATTTGAGAGCCGATTTTCATAAATTTTTACGAAAAAAAAAATATTGTGACGAAACTACCCACCAAAAAAGCTTATTACTCAAAGACATTATAGCAGACTTTAGGACGCTCTGAATCTTCAACAAAAAAGTGGTCTTCCAAACTAAAAAACCTCCCAAGATTTTTTTATAGAAAATTGGGACACCCTGTTTACTTCAAAATAAATTGCTGAAGTAAATTTTCACTTTATTCCTACTTCTAGCGCGACTAGAGAATCACCCAGTATATTTAACGACTCGACTTCTCAATAATAGGTTGCTGACTAGAATGTTAAAACAGAAGTCGTCAGTAAAATCAAAAATTTTCTTCCTAAGTAGGAAAGAGGGAATAAGTGATCTGAATATAAACATTGTGGGCCATAGTACGGCCCCTGGGGTATTCCCTCATTCAACTGAAAATAATCAGACGTCACGGCGTCATATTAGAAAGAAATTATGTTCAACACCATATCACCTGAAATGATAAATATTGGATCCATATTTACTACTTATGCCCTTGCTGAAATATTAATTCAAGTGTCATCAGGGGAGTTACAGATGTAAAAGGTCGGGTTTTGCCGAAGAGGAATCTAATGAGTTATATTTCATGTCATTGCCCTTGGGATTCTGAGGAGAGAACATCTAATATCCCAGGCGACAAACCGTTCTGACATATTTAGTAATGTGGAAATATTACCCCAGGAGAAATTTCAACAAACAGCATAAATTGGGATTTATGACGCACCTTTTAGAATATATCTTTATGGATTTGAGCTCGTTTTTGTTAAATATAGTGATGAATAGGTTCGATGTTTTTTATCGTCTATTTCGTGTGATACTTTTTATATTTTTATGAGCTTCCGATATACATTTCTACGAGTTTAATCTCTGTGACAATGAAAGAAATGTATTTTTCATCAGTATATTCTTCATAATATTGTTGAAGTGAGTTTCAATAAGTAATATTGAAGGTTAATTGATATTATGAAATCAATGGAGGTGAAGTAAAATATATTTAAATCTTTCAACAATTTCATTTTCCAAACACAATTCAACTACAGGAAATAAACTTATTACATAGATACTAGCTTGATTTGATATTGAATAGTGGAGAGGTATTCATGTCTAGCTGACTATTAGGAGTGATTTTACTTGGGCTTTTACAATGTCTATTCATTAACCAACATTCCAGCAGATAAATTTTTTCTTTTCCTTGTCGCAATTATAAAGAATTTTGATATTATCTAATGTTATGGAATGTAATGTTGATTTTATATGTTCTCATGTTGGAGAGGATAAATATTCTTTAAATCTGGTTTCGAAATCCTATCTGTCTGCCAATTCGAATTTCAAAAGGTCCTTTTCTGTGACATGTATTTTTCTAGAATTCAAATCTGCAAGAGTAATTCCCATTTATAAAGGCAAGTGGAGAGGGAGATAAAGATAATTTTGAAAACTACAGGCCAATTGCCATATTGCCATGCATCTCAAAAATCTTCTTCGAGATAGTTGTAAAAACAAGAATTCTGGATTGGATGGAGAAGCAGAAGTTGACAAACAAAACTCAACACGGATATAGCAGAGCACAACCACTGCACTCATGGAAGCAATAGCTGTGATAATTGAAAATCTGGATAATAACAAAATCATGGAAATGCTTAATTTTGATTTGAGCAAAGCATTTGATACAGTGCTGCATTTACTGCTATTGCAAAAGTTGCACTACCTAGAATTCAAAAGAACAGTGTTTAGGTTAATAAGGTCATATTTGACACACAGAGGACAAATAGTTAACTGGAACATGGAAACATCATCCATATTGAGGTGTGTTCATGGTGTACCACATGGATCAGTGCTGGGACCTATCCTATTTATAAGTTATATAAACGACATCGATATTCAGAATTGTGGGCACCTTTGCCTATGTTGAATATGAAAAATAGCGAAGACTTAATGAATAAAGAAGAAGTCGCTGTGAATGAAGTTAAGACTTGGTTTACGAAAAATTTGCTGAAACTGAATGTAGACAAAACTGAAACCCTTGAATTTAAAAGGCAACCAGGACTTCCAAGTGCCAAGTTCCTGGGAGTGATTATTGACAGTAGGTTGAACTGGACGCCACACATAAATTATACATGTAAGATAGTGTCCAAAATTTTGTACATGTTTAGAAGACTGAAACAGAATGACACTCACCAGATGATGAAGACAGCATATTTCGCTCACTTCCAGAGCATTCTTCTATATGGGGTGCTTCTTTAGGGTATGGCACCAGAAGCATCAAGGGTCTTGATCCTGTAGAAGAAGGCGATCAGAATAATGCATGAGACCGGTAGTCGAGAGTCTTGTAAACCAATTTTTGTAAATCACAAAATACTTACCTTTCCATCTTTGTATATGAAAGAGTGCCTTTTATTTATGCACTCCTGTGCATAAGGATTCCTTTCCCCTGCAGCAGAGGTGACAGTCTTGGATTGAAAACTGTAAAATATACAGAGTGAGCTACTGAAAAATAGAGGAGACTATCTATCGCCCTGAGCTATTCAAGTATTAGTGCAAAAAAAAGGAACAGATTCATTCCAAATCAAAGGCTGTCATCTTCCGAAACACCATTCACATCTCAAATTTCAATTGTTCCATATTTTTGCACTAATACTTGAATAGCTCAGGGCGATAGATAGTCTTCTCTATTTTTAAGTAGTTCACTCTGTATCTTCTACAGTTTTTAATCAAATAGGAGAATTCGTTCACGGGGATGCAGACAAAGATAATATTTTTCTTTCGAGGTATCACTCGACCCATCTACCCTCTTCCAAATTTTTAAGGAATGTCACCCCTGCTCCAGGGGTTGAAATTCGAGATGAGGATGGTGCTTGATGATGACTGCCATTGATCAGCATGGATGTGTTCCATTTTTCCTCACTGAAACTTGAATAGTCTCAGGGAAATAATCTTCCCTATCTTTCAGTTACATTAAAATCATGCAAGACATACCCCGGAGCTGACATTCCCACCGATCACAATCTTCTTCTAGTAAGGATGAAGGTAGAATTTAAAAGAACCAAAGGAAATAAGATTATTATTATTAACACCGATAAATTGAAAGAGGAATCTACGTACAATAAAATAAAGGAAGAAATACATAGATATATAAACGAAAAACCATTGAAGCCGACGCAAACTTCTGAAGAAGACTGGCAAAAGATTAAAACAACACTAAAAATGTTACAGAGAAGCGCCTTAAGCAGGAGACCAGGAAAAGAATCAATCCTGGATGACAGAAGAAATCTTGGACATGATGGAAGAGAGAAGAAAATTCAGAAATAAAAAACAAGATATAAACAAATACATAAAAATATCAAAATAAAAATCAAAGAAGCTAAGGTTGCCTGGCTAAACGAAAGATGTGAAGAAATTGAGAAACTAGAACAAAAACATGATACTTTCAACTTACACAAAAAAATAAGAGAAGGAGCTGGAATGTGGAAGCAATCCTCTTCATCTTTCGTCGAAGATAAACATGGGAAACCCTTACTGAATATAAAAGATCAAATAAACAGGTGGAAAGAATACATAGAAGTCATGTTTCAAGGCCAGGAGAGACAAAGCATAGATGTACAGAAAGTAGCGTCTGGACCCTACATCACAAAGGAGGAAATTATCAAAGCAACAAAACAACTAAAAAACAAAAAAGCTGTTGGAGAAGATAATATCCCAATTGAAATTATAAGGATAATTTCAGACGAACACATCGATGTTATGGAGAACTTATTTAATAAAATATACGAAACTGGAATAATACCAAAAGACTGGCTGACATCGGAGTTTATACCACTACCAAAGAAGAAGAACTCCAGGAAATGTGAAGAATATAGGATCATTAGTCTAATGAATCATATACTGAAATTGTTCCTCCGAGTAATACACAATAGAATTTATAACAAATTGGACGAACACACGGGACGAACACAATTTGGCTTCAAGAATGGCTTTGGAACAAGAGAGGCACTTTTTTCAATACGTGTGCTTGTTGAAAGATGTAGGGATGTAGACTCTGATGTATATCTGTGTTTCATAGACACGATAAACTAATAGAAATTCTCAGGTCTTGTAACATAGACGACAAAGACTTGAGAATCATATCAAACCTTTACCAAGACCAAAAGGCTAAAATTAGAATCAATGGAGAGACATCTGAAGACATTAACATCGAGAAAGGAGTAAGGCAAGGATGTGTTCTTTCCCCGTTGTTGTTTAACGTTTTTTCGGAAGAGTTATTTAGGAAGGCACTACAGGATACCTCGGATGGCATAATAATAAATGGACAATGCATTAACAACTTGCGATACGCAGATGACACGGTTATTCCAGCAGATAGCGCTGAAGCACTACAACGCCTAATGAACCGAGTAATGATAACATGTAAAGAATTTGGAATGAAACTAAATACAAAGAAAACAAAAAACGATGGCTATCAGCAAACACCAAAACAGAAAGGTCGGAATTAGGGTCAACGGAATAGAATTAGAACAAGTAACAAAAATAACATACCTAGGAAGTAGCCTTGATGAAACTTGGGATCACTCACTAGAGATAAAAACACGCCTGGAAAAAGCACGAGCTATATTTCATAAAATGCAAAAAATACTATGCAACTGCCAACTAAATATCTCATTAAGAGTTCGAATACTGAAATGCTACGTTTTCTCCACCGTTCTATATGGCGTTGAAGCATGGACAATGACGAAAACAACACAAAAAAGAATAGAATCGTTCGAACTTTGGTGCTACCGTAGAATGCTCAGAATATCTTACATCAGTCATACGACAAACGTAGAAGTTATGCAGAGGATGAGAAAGGATCGAGAACTTGTGCAGATAATAAAAGAAAGAAAGACGCAATATTTCAGTCACATTATGAGAAACCAAAAATACGAACTGCTTCAACTGATCATCGAAGGAAAAATCAATGGCAAAAGGGGACCGGGAATAAGACGCAACTCCTGGCTTAAGAACTTACGTCAATGGACTAATATGAGCTCTATAGAATTGTTCAGAGCTGCAACAAGTAAAATAAGATGGGCAAATGTAATCGCCAACGTCCTTAAGGATAAGGCACCGTAAGAAGAAGAAGATCTTTCAGGGCTTTTACAGTTTTCAATTGAACATGGAAATTCGTTCATTGCGATGTAGACAAGGATACCACCTTTCTTTTGAGTCATCGCTCGATCCATCTTCCCTATTCAAAATGTTCAAGGATTGCAACCCCCGCTTAGGGGGTTGATATTTCAGGCCAATTTTGTACCCCAGAAGATGTCGCCCTTGAAACAAAAATTGACCTGTTTTTGCGTTTAGATCAGAAATGAATATCTTGGTAGATATAGCTTCTGTTTAGTTTTCGTTGAAGCACCTTGTATATATTTTCTTTCAGTGTTTTGCCATTATCATATTTTATTAATTATTATTATTATTTATTGAGCCAGTGATGTGAAATATTTGTCAACATTTTGAAATGTTTTATATGTTCTTTATATATATTTGCTGTTTTATTAGCTCGTAAGTCTTTTATAACTTCGCTTATTGGACACGCCATGTAGGATTTTGATGATAAAATTATCTATCTATCTATCTATGAATATTTTGGAATGTTAGGAAATCAATAACTTTGTGAAAATGCAACGAATTCATCCTTAATAGCCAGCTAGACATTGATGACTCTCCACTTCATTCAAGAAAACTCTTGAATACAAAAATAACCTAACAAATAATGAAATTTTCAATGCAGAAATTTTCCTCATTTAAACAAGTTCATTCAAATTCATTTTTAATTAGCGGAAAACATTCTTCTGTTCCAAGAACTCTCTCCTAAGATGGACGTATAATTAGGTTATTTTATTTTACGATCTTCCGACAGAATAATCACTTCCACGGACACGAACATTTTTTACTGTGAAATATTCAGGAAGCTCTTCAGGTTCGTGAAGACGTTGCCATGGTAACGAGCATCCTCAAATTAATCCGCAGGCCTCAATGAAGGCATTTCATTTGTTTTAATGTAACGTCATCAAGGTACCTGCGAAAACATCAAAAATTATGTTGATGAGAACTTGGAAATGGAGACATTTGCACGTCGTTATCTAGATACCTTCGCCAGACCATTTATTCCGGTTTCAATGTTCATCGTTCCACACCATCTAAGAAGGGAAAACTGTAATTAATATCCTCGATTGACCGCGGAAACTAATCCTGATAAGGTCACAGATGCAGGAAGAAAATATCCCAGATATAAGTTTTGAAAAAAACAAAATGTCAATTAAGTTTACAGACAAACTTTACGTAGATCGTGAGCTTCTTTTCCCCTTTTGCTTTTCCCTCATTCCAAGCCAATCCCCCGAAAATATCGACATTTAAAATACTTGTAATATAGACGTGAATCTCTCGGAGAACGGCGCAAAGAATAGTCCAATAAATCGTACTAAAAATTTACGTTGCGTGAAATAATGTTTTAATCGAAAAACAGTGACTTTGCTATCGGGACAAATTCAACAAAATTTTTTGACCCATTAAATCTCTACCGTCATAAAATTAAATCATTTCTACAACTTGACTTCGGAATGGAACGACGTCGTTCCTTTTGCTCCGTCAGGCTTAAATACGATTTGTATCCAATGTTCAAACAGACTTTGTGTATTTTGTTTCTTTAGGGTTGTCGAAGGATGGTGTCTTCACTTTTATTGAGGAGAAAATGGATGTCGACTGATACGCGATGATTTGAACTTGAATTTTGAAAATTTTCTAGATGTTTTAAAATTATTTGACTTAGTATTATTTAAATTTCCCGCGTTGAGTATTTTTAACTATTTTAAGTTTCTGTATGTTGGCAGGACTGTCCTTGATTACTATGCCAAGCATGAGCTTGATCTGTCAACTAGTTTGTTTACGACAGCTGTTGAAACCATCGAGCTCAGTGAACAAAGACTTTGTGTCAAATTTAGTGTTCTGAACGAAATTTCGTGTGTTGAATAGTTGCGAATGCTGGAAGAGGCTTATGGAACCTCTGTTTTACCGAAAACCAAGTGTACGAGTACAAAACCTTTAGAGACGGTCGAGAGATCGTCGCCTCTTCGACCAAAGATAACTACAAAAATTCAACGAAATGGTGCTCGAAAATCGTCATGACAGTGTTAGAGGTATAGCTCGGGATCACAACATCTCTTTTATTCCAAATACACTATTTTGAAACAATTAAGTAGATATAAATCTTCCAATTTCAAGGGACACCCTTAGCCCACTTTGGTTTTGCTTGGCTCTGAATAATAGTAGAAATACTTACATTCTCGATAGGAATAAAAACATACGAGTCAGTCATCAGTTATATATGGATGACCTCGAGCTATACACAAGTGGCCAAGAGCAAATTAAAATACAACTTTAAATGGTAGCGTCCTCCAGTTATATATACTTATATAGACTAAAGAGGCAATTCATTCAAAATTATCGGTATTTGATCTAGTGTTTAGGAAACAAGTTCAAAAAGTATGAGTTATTTATGTCTATCTGTTCATTAAGAATTTCTGGGGAATACCTAAATCTGTTGATTTCAAGTAATTCCAGAAGGATGAGATTTATACCTCTATTCTCAGAATGTGGGATTTTAATTTCTGAATTGATAGAATGTCTATTTTCCTTAAGATGATTAGATTAATTCATATCGGTTTTTCCATTGATGGAACTGCGTTTATGTTCTTAGATTCTAACATTGAAATTTCTTCCTGTTCTACCTATATAAAACCAATTGCAATCTGTACATTCCAATCTAGAAACTAATGATTTATTTTCTTTATTAATTGGAGACTTATAATTTCTGAAAAATGAACCTAAATTTGTTGATGTTTTGAACGCTATATTCAAATTTGAATTTTAAGAAAGGATTTCACATTATTCTAATATTGCCTATATAGGTTAAACTATTGAATTTCTTGTCTTGATGTTCACCGATTGGATAAATATGTTGTAAAGCTAATTTTCGTTTTTCCTTATATAATATGTTGCCAACTAAATTTGCATCATAACCATTATTTATTGCGATCTGTTTCATCAAATTCAATTCTTTGAGATAATTTTCACTAGACATTGGTGTGCTTAAGAGTCTATGTATATAACTATTAAATGCTGCAACTTTGTGTTGATAAGGATGAGCCAATGTATAATGAATTTTGATATATGTATGAGAAAGTTTATGATAAATTGAAAACAGGTGTTTATTATTGGATCTTGTTATTGTTAAGTCTAGGAAACTGATCGAGTTGTTCTATTCTATGTCTATGAATTTTATATTTGGGTGCAGGTTGTTGATGAAATTTTCGAATACAGTGAACTATCTGCTTGTTCCTGTGAAACACACAATGTCATAGACATATCGATACCAATATAGGAAATGTTTACTAAACGTGTGTTTATGAATAGTTTTTCTATATTATCCATGGAGATTTCTGCTGAAAGAAAGCTTAAGGTGTTTTCCATTATAAGTCCTCATTACTTTTATAAAAGAGTCTATAAAAAGGAATTATTTTGAGATATGCAAACATCTAATAAGGCCATAACGTCATATTTAATTGTGGCTTTGTCCTATTTTGTGTTAACAAATTTTTATTATATATTACGAATCCTTCGGTGGAATACTTGGAAATAAATTTTGACATCCAAAAACACTAAACTAGCATTACTTGGTATAACAAAATTTTTTTTTTCTTATCAAATCAACTGAGGTACGAATTGAAAGGGCGGTTTAAAATTACAAAATTTTCCAGAATATGTATTAAAAAGATTTCCTAACCTTACCTAAACTTAGCAGCAACAAAAATTTTGATCGTCCTTTTGAGCAGCAGATTTTTTAGTTAATCAATTCCCCGTACTTCTTTGACAGAACGTAAATCATAAAGTAACTCTTTATTTTGACACCATGTATCTGAAGAATACTAGATAACTCTGGAACATATTTAACTAGTTAATGTAATAGGTGTGCTATGAATTTTTGTGGTGATATGTTCCAAAGCAAAACTTTCGTTTAAAAAGTCTTCACTGTAGCATTAGTTCCTATGAAGCTCCTGAATCCATCTTATGGTAACAATAACGTAACTTTGTATCAGTTCATTGATGAAAGGAAGCTTACAAGGCTTTATTCAAATCCAATATTCAGCGACTATAAGGCAAACTTCGTCTTTTCCACTCTTGAACTAATTAGTCTCAAAATTTGCCGGAATTTCGTTTGTTTCACGGAAGAGAACAATGTTCATTAATTACATCTCTAATTTGATTTATGTTCTAGGCATTCTACTTACCTTTATAACGTAGCATCCCAAATAATCGTCCTAACGAATATTTATATCTGATGCAGCCGTTCCTAATGAGGAAATAATGTAAACGTAAGTTTTAATTAGATGATTCCGCAAATTGAATTATCGTTTTCAGTAGCGGAATACGAATGGAAAATGTTAATATTTTATCAGATCCAAATGAGATAATATCTGTTCTTTTGTAAGCTGGTTTCCTTGATGAATAACTAAGTTTTCACATTCTGTAATATGAAAGTGTGGGAATGAAAACGATTATAACTAATGGAAAATTCACTTTGTACTCAAACCAGAGCAAATAAAAATGCCAAATTATGAGTATTTAATAATATAGCGAATGTCTAATCCAGATTTTTTGATGATTCCGAATGAGTAAAGTTTTATAGTCTAGGGTCAACCTACTGAATTCACCGACTACTATGTTAAAACCCTATAAAGTAGGGGCAGGGTCCCCGTGAAGGCTACTGGATTTTGGCGTCCCTTAAAGCATGTATCATGTTTTTTTTTTGAAGGTAGGAGGTAGCTAAGTGCTTGAAGTAAACCAAAAACTGAACTTTTGAATTCATATTTATTCGTAGAGTAAAATATTAAAATTAAACAAACAGAACAAAATCATAACAAAAAAAATTCTTGTTCACACCCATTTTAAAACATTTACTTAAGTATACAGATACAGACACGTTGACTCGTTGTTTATAAATACTATAAATTAACATAAAACTAAAATCTATTTTTCTAGGAGCAAATAACAAAAATATTGCCTTATGTCTACATATATAAGTACTACTTTCTACTAATACTTAGATATTGTAAAAAATATGCAGATATTTCTAATAACAAATACTTAGGGAACTTCGTTTTAAAATCCAAAAAGATAGCTAGGTCTAGGTGCAATAGAAAAATAACAGATACCTATTGTAGTAGCGATATTTTCCGAGATTTTGTTGTTGCAAATTCATTAATTACTTTGCTAAAATTTATACCGTCACAAATTTCTTATTCAATTGCTAGTATTGTTGGTCTAGACAATTTTTCTTGAATCATTGTTGATCCTAAATAATTTTTAATGATTTTTAACTTTGAAGAAGATCGCTCGCCAGAAGCAGACACAGGCAATGTCAAAAGAATTCTTAGTGAAATGCTTACGTTTGGAAAGGTGGAGATTAAATTGTTTTCAGATATATATTGTAAAATATTTAAGGGGTCAGTATCATCAGGTAATGAAAACAACTTTAACGCTTTGATTTCGTTAAACAGATCATTGGAGTCTATATCCTTATTATCCTGATCTGTCAGTCGCTTTCAAGTATAGAACAATGTATCAAAAGATCGCTGTCACTTAATTTGGATATGTCGCTAAAAATCCGAAAATATTATCATACTCATTTAATGAGTCAAATCGGTTTTTTAGGGAGCTTATAGTTTGATTTATAATTTTTAAGAAAAAACTAATTTTAAAGGCGGTTTTTGGATCATAAGGGGTCTCATCTCGGTGTTCATAGTCAAACAGTTTTGGTTTAAATTTCCTCCTAACCGTTGGTAAAGGTAGAAAGTCTTCTTCGATTTCGAGAGAGGATGCTACTTTTTTCGCTTGCACAAGAATTTCTTGAAATGATTGGTCAAATCTATATTGCTGGAAATGATCAACTAAATGTTTTAGGTAGGTTTGGCATACTTTGATATTAATTGTAGCACTTTGCATTTGTTTGCTGACAATATTTATATGAAATAAAACGTCGTGCCCAATAATTATTCCACAAATAAATTGAAAATTTTGTACAGACGTTAGGAAGGAACTCACTTTATGTCTTACATCAATATGAAAGGATTTATCGTCAGCCACTTCTAGAAGACTTTCGCAAACCTTAATTAACTTTGAGGGGCTTTATTGAGTCAATTCTGCTTGATCATCTTGTCTCACTTAGGGGCTTTAAACTTAACCCGGCGACATTTTTTCTCAAAAAATACCACCTTTTTGTGAAAGATGAAAAAAAATAATATAAATCTTGCACAAGATTAAAAAAGTTTATTGTAGCACCTGACACCTCAGAAGGTACAAAAAGGACTTCCGGACTCGCAGCAATAATGCGTTTTCGAAGCCCAACTTGTTTTCCTTCATATTTGTCCCATTATCATAAACTTGTCCTCTAATGTGTTTCAATTCTAAATTTAATTTTTTCAAAATTTCTATCACAAATGTATATATCTCTTCTCCTGTAGAGTCCAGTAGTGGATTAAACACAGTAAAACTCTCCTTAACTTCAACCTTTTTTGAAGTGGTGTTAAGGACAATATACCTCAGAAGAAGACTAATTTGCTCAGTATGACTAGTGTCTGCTGTACAATCCAATATTATTGAGAAATATTTTGAACTGCGAACCATTTCTGAAATATTATTTCATACTTTGGACGACAATAATTCAATTATTTCATTCTGTATTTGCACGCCTAAATAATGAGTCATTTTAACAGATTTTTTTTGGAAGTTATACACACACGTCTCGCCAATAATTTTTTTCCGTTTCTAAAATCCTCAGATGATGAGCATTATTAGTCATAGATGTTCCCAACAAGTCTTTCAAATTTACCCAAGTGTTTATATAACTGTTGTGTAAGTCCGGCTCGGTGGCGTATGGGATATGATGCTCGTCTCCTGCGCAGAGTTACCTAGGTTCAATCCCCACAAAGTCGGTGCGATTTTTCGGATTCTGGGAATCGCTTGAGTATCCATCTTTCGGAGGAGATGTAAAGCCGTCGGTCCTGTCTAATAGAGATGTGTTGGACATTAAAGATCTCTACCCTCGACACGAGAGGGGTTCGGCAAAATTCCCGGGTTAGTGAGGTGACAGAATTCCCCGGCTTGTCATTGGTCGAAAGGCGGAAATAGAGCACGTTAAAGGAAAAAACAAACAAACAAACTTTTGTGTAAAATTGAGGTTTCGTATCTCTTAATAAGCAAAGACAAGTGTTGCCAATCAGATACTCCATTTGTACCACAAAGAGCGTTAGGAGTTTTACATTTACAAAACAACTTACAACAAAAACAAAATACAGAATCTTTGAAAATAGAGTAAATAAGCCAAGCCCTTTCGACTTTTTCTCCATTTGCTAAATTTCTTTAAAGTATTTGCACGAAAATTTTCTCTTATCTTTATTACTAGGAAAGCTGAAACTGATGTCTATCAAGGGCGGAACACGTTTAAGCAATATTCTAGCCATCTCATTGGTGATTTTTTCGGGCCACAAACCGGGGTCGGACGGAATTATATCGATACTAGCCTCATTACAGCCTTCATCGAAATTGTCACTTGCAGCAGGTATTTCGGTAGTTGACATTACCGAACTTTTTACACAAGTTGAATTACCTGAAGTGGATCTTTCAAGTGCTGTAGACGAGGATGGTGTCTTCGCTTCATCGGGCTCTGCATCAGTAGAAGCTGTTTTGCTGCTACAACCGCTGCCACTTGTTGCAGGACCTGATGTTACTGTTGAAATTTCAGATGGTCCACTCACGGTTATTGATATATATAGTCTCCGTGGAATCTCGATTGTTTTGCAAGAAATGCTTTAAAGAGCCAACCATTTTTCCCCTTTCTTGTAGTCTCAGTTTCTTTTGCTCCTCGCAAAACTTCGCACCTGAAGGTCTCTTTCTTCTATCCTGAAAAAACAAATAAATAATTAGTACTCATGGGAATTAGGAATTAACTTCTAAAGTAACCACAATAATGAGCACCATGTGAGTAGGGTAGGAAATTTTCTTAAAACGTTAACTGAGTAGCCAATAGTTTTCTACCCTTTATATGGCAGATTAATATTAAGTAAATATGGCCGATTAGAATTTGCATATTTGAGTAAAAAGTAATTTGGTCGAGCCCTTTCAGCTCAAATCCTTCCAAAAATTAAGGCAAAAAAGATATTAATCTAATTTGGTCTTATAGCCCTTGAAAAACCCTACCAAATGGTTTTTCAAAAAGATCGATAGCATAAAAACTAAGCTATTTATGAATAAACCCAGTTACTCGTTTAAACTCGTACATGACATTTCAATTAATAAAGAGATATTTGGCTAAAAAAATTAGTTATAACCAGTATTCTTTAAAGGGTTAATGTTGATAGTATAAAGAAGGAACACTTACCATTTTATAAAAAATCAAGCCGTTGAAATTGCAGTCAGCAGGTATTCGGCACTCAATTAAAAAAAAAGTAGTAAACAAAATATTACACAACACAACACCACACTTGACCAAATAAAAATAACTTTATATGTAAAAATTAATAGGATTATTTTGTATTCACTTGTTGCACAGTCCAGTGAACTAAATGATTTAAAAACGCCTGTGGCGATTCATCGCTTTTATAGCCCTCCAGGCGTTATTCATGTCTGAACAGGAAAAATCAAGAAACTGCCGCCTGACATGTTCTCGCAACATAGGAATCGGCAGTAACTAGATGATATACTAATAAACTTTTGTGTGTGATATAACTTCTATCTGGAGTCCATAGATCCTCATCCGAAGCTGAAAGATAGGTTTTCCCTCATATGCAGCAGTAAGAACAAGAACGTTTTGGAACTATTTCACCAACTTCATTGAATTTTCTTCCAAGATTTCAGTAACAATTCTTGAATTAGAGTCTCATAGCTCATTGTTCTGTGGGCTTCACCAGTAGTAAAAGTTAATTTTGTTACAGGACCAAATATGTTGATGATATAGCCATTGATAGTGCAAATTGTGAAAGGTTAACAGAAAGGAGTTTTTTTCTGTCCAGAATAAGATTTTTTTGATACTCATTAGTAGTCAGAATATGTTTTTATGATTTTCAGTGTTGCTTTTTCTCACAAAAAAACTGAAGGAATATGCTTTGTGTTGAATGTGCAAACAGTTTTTTCAGATTTTCAATGTTTTTCTTCGTAAAAACACGAAAAAAGAGGAAAAAGTCGGTTTATGAAGGTACGTCTCACCAATGTGAAAATCCTGAAGGAATTCAGGGTGAAATATTGTGCAGAAATGCACGTTATATATTTTTTCATGACATCGAGTGACTTTGTTTTCTTCAAACGCATTTAAAATTTCAGAGTCGGTCAAAAATTTACAGCCGAAAATAAATTTTTTGAGAGCAACAATTTTTCCATTTGAAGTTTTTCGCTAGCTTTCGATGAGGCTGAGATATAAACCAAGAAACTCATTTAGAGTCTAGTATTAGAGTATTTGGTTAGTTAGTGTTGCGGTAATTTTTTGGGGTAGTGTATAATACACGTGAACAGCACTAAAGTAATGACAAACTGATAACTTCAGATATCCTCAACTTTCAGTTGTCAACAAAGTACAGAAACAGGTCACCACAATTTAATTAGAATCAAACGCTTTGATTTCGTAATAACTGGACAAGTAAGGTAATTTATTTCAGGTATGTCAATTAATATTCCATCCATTTCCATGGAATGGCCATGTACCTCCCAGCTTGTAGGGTCATAGAAGTTCAACACGCTCTTTTAATTATTTCTGGAATATTGTCCCGATACCCTTATTGTGTTGGCAATATAAAGGAAATTCCCGAAAACAAACATAAACCTGGATTAATTATATCGAATAGTTTACAGAATCGTACACAATGCAAATGAAAAAAAGTTACAGTGGAAATTGTCCGATATTATAGCCTCCGGTCATTAAATTGCATAGCATTGTGGCGTTCGTCAGTGAAAAATTCGATTACTCACACTGCTAAGCTGAAATATGCGTGACCTGATGGATGTGACAATAGAGTTGGGGTTCTACCACGCGAAAAAAAATACTACAAAAAAACTTCACACGATCCATGTTGCATTCTCTGGATTCTCATTTGAAATTCTGTATTTTAAGCGGAGTAAACTTTCGAGTGGCAAGCACTTTCAAGGGAACGAAAATATTCCGAATTCCTGATTGAATAAACAGAGTAGAATTCTTTATGTTAATACTTAGTCATCTAGAAGTCTGATGCGAGAATTATAGTGATCAAGTTATTTCTTATTCTGGATATAAAAATAAATTATGGTTGGAGGTGGAATAAAGGGATACCTGAATTCGATGTATATTGTTATCTCCGTAACCATAGGGGCTAGATAAAGAGTGCTATGTTGTCGAGCTTTTCTTTGCAGACAAAAATATATAGGTTTAATATGAGATGCTTTCGTTAATCTATTGAGGATAATGATAAGGGGCATTAGTATATAAGATTTTGCATGAAAATTTGAATACTGATAAAGATATTGCACCAGCACACTGCAACTGGGCTAAGCTTATAATGAAATAATATGTACGGTAGCTGCGGTCAAAAAGACCGGTCGAGTAATAAGGCCAAATGAAATAATAATAACTAGTGAACCTATTAAGATCGATATTTCATAGCTAAACAGCTAGATTACTAAACGTCTATTATACAAAAATGCCTAATCAACTAAAAGTTTAGTATAGAACGCCGAATATACTGAACGCCTCTTCATATCCAACACTATCTACAGTGAATGCCTCATTATATTAACTGATATTCATACTTAATAGTCCTTTATGTTCAATGTAACTCCCTCATATATTACCTTACACATCCTTATAGTAAAGCATCTTCCAGTATTGTTTTATGACTATACCAATTCAAAGGTAGCAGGCGGCCTCACTCCCGTCACCTGAAGTGATACCACCACATCCAGCTCTAGGTCCCGTGAATTGGTCACCTGTGTGACTAAGTTTCGGGATCTGGCGGGTGGTTCGGTTTCCAGGGTTGGAAAGATTCGCAACGAAGCATGATGAGCTCACCTAGGACAATCATCCGGAGTTAAAATAGTCTCCCATTCGGATCTCCGGGGGGACTGCCTCAAGGGGTTCATGATGCGGGTAAGTCGAGCACTCCTCCGGCGAATTCACTAATTCGTTCTCGTTCTAGAAAAGAAAGCAAACTCTTGATAGAGTTCTGCAATATCAGAGGACTGGGGCACAACAACGTGAATGTGGATGCTGGCCCTAACCGAAACTCAAATAAGTCAAACAACCGATACAACTTATTTACGTTTTCATGGGAATGAGTTACATACGAGATTTAGGTTTAAAGGAGGGCTTTGTGTTTTCGCCAGATCGGATGCCGTATGCCAGAGAGACGACACGATGGAGGATGACCCTTTCGACCCTGCGTGGTTCAAAATCTGTTTGAAGGATAAAACACTGTTCTTATGCTGTTTATATCGCTCACCAAACGATATTCACTTTCCTAGACTCTTTCAGTATCTAGGTGAAAAGATATATTGGATTCAGACACATTATCCGGCAGTTGAGGTCATTGTACATTGTACACTCCAATAAAACAGATGAAGCGGAAA
The DNA here is from genome assembly GCA_013387265.2 of Cryptolaemus montrouzieri. Taxonomy (NCBI): domain Eukaryota; kingdom Metazoa; phylum Arthropoda; class Insecta; order Coleoptera; family Coccinellidae; genus Cryptolaemus; species Cryptolaemus montrouzieri. The sequence continues at coordinate 9,262,734 of JABFTP020000103.1, read as the reverse complement.
GATAGGCTGAAACTTTCCTTTCGCAATAGCCATAATCTAACGCAGCTAGTCGCGAACCGACAAGAATACCTGATCACCCAACCGACTCCTCGAACACCTTGGATCTCTTTTTGATTTCAGATCCAGATGATTTTGGAGTGGAAGTTTCAGCACTGCTAGGAAACTCAGACCACAATCTTATATCCGTTACTGGAACCATTGTTCTGCCGCTAAACTACGAACCCAAACCACCCAGACGCATTTGGCACTATAACCGTGCTAATTGGGATGGGCTGCGTGAATTATTTTCGTGCTTTCCATTCAGTGATGTTTGCCTCTCAGATTCTGAGATCAATGTGTGCACTGAAATGAATTCTTCTACTAACGCAACTGCTGTTTCAACATTATTGTTCACTATTTCTATATTTTTCAATAACGATAAGCAAGCTGAATAACTTCGATCACTCGGTAACTGTGCAGGCGGTAAATTGAGAAAATTACTTGGAAGCACAAATTGTTCGAATAAACTTCTCGTTACAGAAATCGTTCATGCAGAAAAGGATCTCTTCATCCCTCTTTCTATGAAAAGAATTATAGCACAAAAGCAATAGTTCAACAAAGTCTGCGAAAGAGCCGAGCTTACTAGTCATGGAAGATAAATTCAACATAGGAAACAGGAACAACCTTCCTACGAATACGGAACGTATGCAAGCTGACAACTAAAAGGGCAAGAGCCAATATCAACGAAGGGGTAACTAATAAACTCCTTGAATAGGCAAGCGGGACTAGATAATCCTGGTCTATTCCGAAGACTGTCAGGGCCAATATCTACAAATCTGAGTTTCCGCCTCTTGTTATAGAAGACGGAAGTATAGCATCATCTCCGAAAGTGGAATCAGATCTCTTTGCTATCTTGTTCTCAAAGAATTCTTCGCTAGATTCATCTAACGCAATACCACTGAACATTCCACCTACAAATTCTTCCATGGCAGAAATCATGTTAAGCGCCCGTACTGTAAGACGGGCTCTCGAGCAGCTAAACTGCAAGAAGGCAGTTGGTCTAGACGAAATACCGCCTATCGTCTTGAGAAAGTGTGCCCCTGAACTGGCACCCATTCTTTTTCCGATTTCTTGTGAAAGCCAGACTTTTCCCATCAGCTTGAAAAAGCGAGAACTCAACCGATCACAAAGAAAGGAAAGAAGTCCTTACCTCAAAACTACCGCCGTATTGCACTTCTTCCCATTATGCCCAAAGTGATGGAAAGAGTCATAAAAGATGAACCCATCAAATATCTTGAGTTACAGGGAATTATTAATGACAGTCAGTATGGTTTTCGCATGCAAAGATTGACAGGAGATCTGCTCGCCTACGTCACTCATGTTCGTACATCAACGATGAAAAAGCATGAGGAATCTAGAGCAATGCCCTCTACATCTCTAAAGCCTTCGATAGGGTTTGGCATGCAGCCTTGTTGAATAAACTTGCTGCATATGGGCTTCTCGAAAAATTGAGGGATTGGATAAGTAGCTTTCTTTCAAATAGATCAATACGAGTTAGGGTCGACGGTATAACATCTGATTGTTTCCGGTTGCGAGCAGGGTTACCTCAGGGATCCATTCCTTCACTAACCTTGTTCCTGTTATAGATAAACGATCTTATGCCATCTATAGAGAACAAGATCTTCGGTTCTGTAGACGATTCTACCCTGGTCTCGTCCTTCAGCGTCAGAGATGTCGAAAAATTAATAACTTTAACTCTGACTTACAGAGGATATCAGAGTGGGGTCAGTTGAACCTGGTGAGCTTTAACGCGAACAAGACGCAAGCAACTACGTTTTCTATAAAGGTCCCAGCTGGCGAACCTCCTCTAATGATGCAAGGCCAACAAATTGCATCCAAAGATTCGATGCACCTAGTCGAAATAACGGTCATCAGCAATAGCTAAACCGGCATCTGCTAAACTTAGTTTTATTTTCAGAGCCAAGCGATACTTCACGTCATCTCAGCTGCTGCTTCTGTATAAGGCGCAGATTCGACCTGCTTTTGAATATTGTTCCCATGTATGGGGATCTGATGCTCCAAGCAGCTGAAAGCCCTCATGTTTTGCCGCAACACTAGGCTGTCAAGGAGTTCTCATCGTATGGCGGTACATTTAACAGCCCCTCGATCCTCCCTCTATAAGAATTTCTTCGTTAACAGGGCCGGTGAACTGTGGAACTCGCTTCCATTCAATATCTTCCCTACAATTTGGCTTTCTTCAAGAAGCGAGTAAACAGACACCTCAGTTCTTTCCAGGCGCCCACTCAAATGGTATAACAGGTTCGCCTATTCCTGGGAAGCGCGCATAAAAAAAAGAATACATTCAATTTGTAAATCTTTCTCTTATTGAGCTTACTTTCTTTCTTTCATTCAAACTTGAATATTGTTAAACACAATCTCATTCACTTTCACATTTGGATAGTTGTGGAATAAGAAATGTACCTCTAGTATAGACTGAAACGAAAATTCAATATGAAATGGACACAGTCTGACTGACATTCAGTTTGAAATATCTTAATACAGATATAGCCTTTAGTGTATAGCTTTTAATATTTATTTCATATATAACGAAAACTTAATCGAGTTCCTTTCAGGAAAAATTTGATTATACAAAAGAGCTCAACACCTGTTAATAACCTCTTAAAGGAAATTCATTTTGTAGATACTCTCAACTCCAATTCGTTGAAGAATCCTAGTAGGTACAAAAATTTTTTCAACGCATAGAGTGTACAATAATCATGGATAAAAATATTAAATATTTAAATTCTGAGTTCATTTCTTGGGCATGCTGTTAAAAGATACATTAACATACATAAATAAACCTCAAATTACATTCACTTAATATTCGAACATTATTGTAAGTCTCCGTAACTTCTTTTCATTATAACATTCGGTTCGAATCATTATTTAGGTTAGAATAACCTCAAAATGTTAAGTTTAAAAACTTTTAAGTTTCCCATTTCTTTCGGTGGACCATTCGGAATTATTTATTTGGACAGATTGAATATAAGAGTAACTGAAATAATGTCTGTAAACATGGATATTTATTGAGTCTCATATTCTTATTCAGAAGAAAAAGAGCACTATATTCTAGATGTTGGAAGTACCGAAATTATGTTGGTGAAACTGAAAGTTATTGACTATTTTCGTCTCACTATTCTCATTTAGAAGCGAGAGAGCATTAAATTCTACACGTTGGTGAAACTGACTTCCTGAATACTGAGTCTGAGGAAATCAACAGCTGTGCCGGCGACATCAACTTTGGCACGGTTATTAGGCTGACTGCCGACCGAGCTTGAAAAGCAATGGGGGAGGTAGGAGAGGTGAGTGGCGCGTTCCTCGTATTTCCTGTCTTTTTCTTGAAAGTCTAGCTCTCAAAAATCGTCTCTAATTCGAAAATTGAGTCGTAAAGCAACAATTTCTCCTCGCGGACCCGATCTCGAAATATGCATTCATTCGACACCCGAATCCTTTATCCCGCTAACGCCGTAAACGAAAGAATGATGAAAGAAAAACCCTCATTTTGACAAATCGACATTGGCTGATTTCTTAAATTTATGGTAGTCAGATATTCTCGGAATAAGAAAAAAAGAGCGAAATTTTGCGAAGGTCATACGATATCCTGCGTTAGATCGATGATTTTCCAGTTTTCCGGGGTGTTTATAGGTGCAGCATGCAAAACTAGTGGCTTGCCCTTTGTCCCGATTTTGAAACGATCGAACGCGATAACAAAATTAGCATGGGCATAAAAGTCCGACGAAATTATCTCCAAAATCCAAAACGTGTTCTATTTTCGCTTTTTCGGGATTTTTGCTCGATCATTTGTTTCGATCGCCTTCCGAAAGACCGAAGTTTACGATTCTGAAGAAATCTCGCCGTTTTGACTTTACGTTGTTCGCTCTCATTGACGTTTCTGCGAAATTTTTCCAAGGCGTCCCTCGTAATTATGTACGAGATACATCTTTCCTGGAATCGTTAGGGTACTCTGATGCAGTTGGTAAGAAAGGTGAGGAGCGATATGCGATACTGATGAGCTCCTAATCGGGAGGAAACTGAAGTCTGCCGCTACTTTTCTCGGCATCCCACTTAATTGCACTATTATGGCTCTTGGGGCTTGCGTGCATGGCGGGCAGATTTGGAAACTAGCTCTTGTCATGAAGGATTATTCATTGATCTCTGGATTTTTAACAAATTCTTTTTGTCTCAAGTTTACATATGTAGACTCCTCGCGGAGTTTATCGCGGGAGAGATTTGTTTCATCACACATTAACGGACAGGAGATTTTTCCTTAAATGAGGTCTGGAGCACCGAAACCAACGGGACTATTTCGTTCGTTTTGATCCGTGATGTGATTTACTTGACGGCGAAAGATGTTCTTCAAGTGTTGGGAGTTTTACGTTCTTACATCTGTTTGTTATTGTTCGTTACTTTTCTCCAAGTGTGGTATATTTGAATAATGAGCAAAAGGAAGTTACAGAGAAGATATTGTTACATTTGTATTTGAAAAAATGGAAAAATTTACAATGTTTTTATTCTAAGAAAGGGTAACAAACACTTTCATATTATACGAAATTCAAAACTTCATTGACACAAAATCAATATCGAAATTCGTTTAAGCATCATGCCAAAAAATTACTTTTACGTCGAACGAAAAATGAGAGACCCGAATTTAGACATACCCTAAATAATGACAAACACTCGCGAGTCAGGCCACGTGATTCCGCAGGGATGGGGAAAAAAGTTTTACACGTGCTCTCTCATATTCAAATCCCGTTCGACAAGTTGTAATTGGATTTTACCAAAGTTTTGAGCTTTACGCGGTTGCGCACTTCTCCTATCGATTCTGCGGCTTCCGCCAAGTTGACAACTTCTGTGAATGCTAATAAACCGGAGCTTTGCCTGTTTATTCAATTAGTTTACGAAAACAAATTTCTAGTTGGATTTCTTGCGAACAATGTTGGCGGAATATCCCGACTATTTGGGGAAACGAAACATGAAGTTGGTTAATGATTTATCGATAGTCCCACACGAATGAAATGCTGACTTCTCAACATTCTTTCTTTCCGACGTACTTTCCTCACACAAAGTAATATTGTTTGACTATTTAGTACGTACTTGTTCGATTTCTCCCAAATTAAATGTTTTCGAAACATTGCAAATAGAAATTACCCTCCTTACGCGATGGAAACCAATTTACAGAACGGTTTTTCAGCTGTAGGGTGAAGTTGTGTTTTTTTTTCATTTTACTACATAAGTAATATAAAAAGGTTTAACACCCAGAACAGTATTCACTGAGTAACAATGTAGAGAAAAAATCCCAATAGAATCAGAAGTAATCTAATACATAATTAACTAGTAACATAACAGAAATACCCATACGGGGTTTGCTAGATCCCCAATTGGGCGCCTCCCCAGGTGGCGGATAGGGGAAAACCTGTCAGATATGATAGGCACCGAGGAAATTGAATACTCGGGGCGGACCAAAATCTAGCACGTATGATCCAGAGTGGGCGGCTACCAACAGCGCCTGTAATGCCAAAACCTTTCAAACTACCCCAAATGTCGAATTATATATACATCATCATTACTCCAGGCGAGTAGAGACTCTGGTTCCAAATGTCGCACTGACTCAGTGTCAGTCAATTTCGAAAGGACAAACAGAAATCCTCAACTACAAAAGAAAACAAAGCAAAAGATCATCGACATATCTTCAAGGTCGCCACTTATAACATCAGAACATTGAGATCCCAAGAACATATGGAAAGAGGAGGAACTGAAACAGATAAAGTGGGATGTTCTGGGTCTGAGTGATCAAGATGGAAGGGAGAAGCAACAACCTCTACAAATTCGGAACATCTGTTGGTTTATAAAAATAAAGATAAAGATAATCACATAGGCGGTGTAGCACTCATAATCTACAAAAGAATGAAACACCTAGTAGAGCAATCTTCTGAATGGACATACTCTTAAATTTTCGGAACAGGCTAAATATCTAGATACCTAGATCAGAGACTCAACTGGAATATACACATTGACAAAACTCTTTTCAAGGCTACATCGTGCCTATGGGCATGCTGTAGACTCTTCGAAAAGACCTGGTGGCTACAGGCAAAAATAACCTACTGGTTATACACAGCGGTTATAAGACCCATTGTGACATATGCATCGTTAGTATTGTGGACGAAAACTTCAGAAATAACTACGCAAAACAAGCTGCAAAAACTGCAGCGGCTTGCGTGGTTGGGCATAACAGGTGTTATAAGAAGCACACCGACTACTGCCCTGGAGGTGATCCTGAATCTCCCTCCTTTTCATAAAAAATTGGAAAAGGAGGCGTTGATGGCGGCATTACGGCACCTGGGGATTCTGGGTTACATAGCGCCAGAAATATTATCACAACCATCGGATATAATGCCGCTTAAGTTTGATTTTCACACTCCCTTCGAAGTAGTCATAGAAGACCGCACCATCGTAAAGGGAAAAATAAATCAATTAGACCAAAAATCCTCCATTTGGTACACGGGCGGATCAAAAACGATTGATGGAACAGGAGCATGACCCAAGTAATCGTCATCAGTGCCTCTGGGCTCTACTACCACAATCTTGCAAGCAGAAACTATTTCTTTAAACCTTTGCTGCCAGGAGGGAGTACGAAGGAAATTCAAAAATTTACATTTTAACGGACGGTTATCAGCGCATATCTGTCTGGGAATGCCATCAATCCTTGAAGCAACTTGATGAGACGGATAAACTTTGCCCGTGGTGGGTGCCTGGCCACGAAGGCATACAAGAAAATGAAGCTGCTGACTGGCCAAATCAGCTGCTGGAATCCCACCCACCGGACCTGAACCGTTCTGCGGTCTAAGTAAGCCGCACAGACGACAGGAACTGGATCGATGGGAAGAATCTAGCAAAAAAGAGTACTAGAGGAAAACCCCAGGCCAAAGGCAAGCGAAAAAGTTCATTGAATATTCGCTAAAGAAGACAAAACAGCTTCTCCATCTCTCTAGGGATGAGCTGAGAATCATAACAGGCCTCCTTACTGGACACTGCCCACTGAGATAACATCTCAATAAAATGGACAAATCGGAAACGGCAACATGCGGAATGTGTAAAGAGGGCAATGAAACTGCCGAACATATTTTTTGCAGTTGCATCGCAATTGTCCGTCAAAGACTGATCCATTGAGTAAAATAATAAACATGAGTTTTGAGGAGGGTGTCTTTCCAGATCCCTTGAAGATTGCCGAAGTGACCCCAGTTTTCAAGAAGTGAGAGAAAGATAACCTCAATAACTACAGACCCATTGCAATATGACCTGGTTTTTCAAAGATCTGGGAGTCGCTTCAAAAAAAAGGTTAGTGGACTATATTGGGACAAGGGGCATTTCGAGTGAGCTGCAGCACGGCTTTCGCAGAGATTAGTCTGTTATTACAGCAATGATGAAGATCATGGAGTTCTCGTTTGAGGCGCTTGACAATCAATTTTAAGACGGGCCATGTAATTATTTGATGGTAAATAAATGAATATAAATATAAATAAATGAATATGCATATGTATGTACCGATGTACTGATTAGATTCCTGAGTAAAAAAAAGTTTAGCTGTGAATGTAGGAATAAATTTGTATTTTTTCATTCGCGAATAGTGAAAACGTGAATGTAAGAAGCGCAAATAAGAAGTTTTCACGATTTACGAAGGATTTGTGGATTTGTCAGCTAGACCTTTAGACACTTGACCTTTCAGTAACAGCCGAACGTGAAAAAATTACGATTTTACTTGATATAGGAAACTAAAATTCCCTTTACAAATGAGAAATTGATTATCAATGCTTACACAAGATCCGAATTCTAAGAATTCATTGGATTTCTATTAGTTTTGGAGTTCAATCTTTCGGTTCGTTGTTGGTTCCGCTACCCTAAGCATTGAAATTTCACGCCCACCTGACTTCGATATTTTTTTATAAGAATATCATCAATATTTCGTAACCGACATTATTGGGAACATGATTTTTTCATAGCATCAGCTATGAGAGGGAACTGAAGATTAAACGCGTAATATATTTCATCCCGTTTTATGGCACATCCAAATGCGTGTTTGTGCGAGGAATCCCAAATTCGCTTACGACTAGCTTATGGACTTGGGATTACTACGTAGTAAAGAGCAATTTGATAGCAAAGCCTCGCTACCTGAACTACATATAATATCTGAAGAATAAAGATCCAGAAACCCGCGTGTTGGTAATATTTTTCATATGGGTTGAAGGAACCCTTATTGATTGATCTTGTGGGATACGAACAGCGACGTTAGTAGAAATTTTATGACCATCGGAATGCGTTGGGTTCAAATGGTTATTCATTGAACGAAGTTTTCTACATAAAGTGTAGGAGAAATTCTATATTTGTACTTTCCGTTTGTCAATTTTCCAAAAATAAAATCTTGCTGAACACAAAAAATTTAAAATGAAGAATGAAAGAAAACTTGATTCAAACTTGTTTACTATATCTTTAACGACACAGCGCTTTCATTCGACTGATACAGAATGAATACTTTACTGCGGTACAATAATTAATATTCCATATGATCTACACTAAAGTCCATTTGGTAAAAACGTAGAGTAATAAATCTTTAGGTGACATAAATTATCTTCTTCTTACATATTATATAGTTCTGATTTCTGGGTGGTACACATGTACCACCGCCCGCCAGGAATGTTGAGACAAATGTCTACTCGTATAAGGGCTAGAGAGTATTGTTAAGTATATTTTCCGAATTTAACTCCAAGAAATGTAATTATTACATAGATATTTATTGAGAAGAGTTCTTGAAGTAGGTTTATCGTTTGTATGCATCAGTTAGTAGTTGATGAAAGTGTTTTGTTCATTTCACAAATATTGGAATAGTTTTCTAATTTAATCCCTGTTAAACGTGCGAAAAATATGAAAATATACTACTTTCCCAGAGTGAAAAACTAATTATATTGACAAAATTTGTTCTGAGATTACGGGAATTGGACAGTCTATAATATACACACAACCAAATTTATTTTGAATCACACGATATTTTCAATATCACCTCAGCGATTTCGAAAATTTCGAAGAATTGTTAGAATTAAACCTTTTGAAATATTTCAATTGAAAATAAAAATAAATATAGGTTTATTTTAAGAAAGAAACATACAAAAAAAAAGAGACTCTTTCCGCAACTAGTAAAAGAATTGAAAATTGTTTTCTCACGGAGTAGGTGTTTTTTCTCGACCTCAGTAGCTTGTGTTACCTCCTCTTGCCCTGATACAAGCCGGAATCCGTCTAGGCATGCTTTGGATTAGGTTTTCGACCTCCACTGGGTATGCCACTCTTCTGTGGCGGTTTGAATGAGCTGTTATTGGGTTCTTGGATTATCCTGGCGCGATCTAATTTTCGCTTTGAGATCATCCCATGAATGTTTAATAGGATTTAGGTCTGGAAAACAAGCTGGCTAGTCCAAAATAGCGATTGCCCCTGTTTCGAGATAATGTCACGCGAGGTTGCTGGTATGCGGAAGAGCATTATCTTGCATAAAAGTGAAATTCTCAACGTTAACACCTCGCCAGAGTTTCATTATGGGCTCCAGCACTAGGTCCACGTAATTTCTAGCCATTACACTTGCAGGAAATCAAATCTGTTTTGCATCCCAGCATAATGTCACCCCAAAACATCACATTGCATGTTGATTTTTTGTCGTCTGGTTAGCTCTGGAACTTGTCAACTGATACACTGATGCCTGTTGCTTCCAGAAATTGCCTTTGGAGAATGGGGTGCGACGCACTATGCAATTTGGCAGAAAAAGCGGTCTTGTTCTTCAGAAGTGATCTTCCTACAATTTCTGCTAGTTCTACTTTTCAGAGATTGTAGCTCCACATATAGGATGTAGATTTTTGAAATCACCCCTTGTGAAACCCCCACTGTGGCCGCTGATTCCCTCTGTGTCACCCGTTCTTCAACGAGAGCAATTATTCGATCCCTCCACACATCGTAAATTCAAATTTCAATGACGACCAATCGTAGTGACGACTGAGTACAATATCCCGAAAATGTGGTGATAATTCAACATTTGTAATCATACTTTCCAGTTTTTTACAACAAATAACTTCATGCTTCACAAGTAGTCGCAGATTCATGGTTAAAAACACTCAATACCGAATGATTTCATATAAATTTGGTTGTATGTACTAGCTTCTCAAGGAAAGAAAATTTGAAAATGTATTTACAGTGAAACCTTTAGAACTTCTGCAGGAAGAATGGTTATCGATCAAGACTTTAGGAATACTATTCGAGAAACTGTGCAATTTTTATATTTTTGGAAAAAAATTCCCACAATTATAAAAAGACACGCTGTGCTCGGACGAGATCAGGAAAAGCCCTTAATATCAAAAAAAAATGCGGCAAGTTTTACATGAATAAAATTTCTTATGGGAAAAGCACAACAGGAAGTCAATTCTCTTAGATAGAGAAGAAATCGTTTGCTGGACAAAAAATTATCCAAGTATCGTTCTCAAAGTAAGAAAATTTATCAGGAAGAAACTTGGTTTATTCCTCTAAGCATTGTCTACAGGATTTCAGGCTCCGTCAGGAAAACGACGACGTATAATAATAACGCATATATGTAATGTTAACGGTTATGTGGACGAGATGTTATTATCATTTCAAAGTAAAACTACTGGAAACATGAATACGGATATTTTCGAAGAATATTTCGAACAGTTGTTCGATTTGATTGCACTAGGATCTGTTATAGTAATGTAAAACGCAAGCTACCATTGTAAATTTATAGAAAAATTCATACTAAAAATATAAGATTGAAATAAGGTGCTCTGACACATTCACTCTACCTTGTATAAGTATACAGTGTGTTCCAACGAAAATTTGACCCCCCCTATAACTCCGAAATGAGTAACATTAGCGAAAAACACCAAGACACGTCGATTTTTGTTTCGAGGGGGAGCATTTTTCGAAATAATTCGAAACTTGTCAGATCAACCCCCTACCCCCAGCAACCCTAATTTCGAAATTCATCATAGGGAATAAGGGTCGAGTGGCACCTTACTGTAAAGGTCTGTCAATTCTCCATTCTGATTTGTCATTTTTAGAATTTTAAATTATTATACAGGGTGTCCCAACCGAGGGTAAAGTTGAATTCCTGCAAATCCCAAATACTAAATGAAATCGATTTATTTTGGCATAATGCAAGCGCAGGTTTATGCTCGGTCTAGAAAAACGACCTACACTTGTGAATTTGGAGTTGGTGCAATCAAGCCCCTATTTCCAGCATCCCCAACTCAAAAATCATTCGATCGATAATAGGTCAAGTGGCACCTCGTTGGAAAGGTACTGCAATTTTCTCTTCGAATTTGGTATTTTCGAAATTCAGAATCATCATACAGGGTGTCCCGAAGCAGGAACATTGAAAATTCAAATAACTTTTTGAAACTGGTTCATTTCGGTATAATACGAGAACATGTTTATGTTTGATTCGAGAATAAGACTCTCTTGCGTGAATATGGAATTTTTGCAATCAATCTCTTCCATTCAGCATCCCCAACTCAAAAAATCATACAAGTGATTACAGGTTGAGTGGCAGAGTTCCAGAAAGATTTTTCTATTATCTGAATCACTGAGGCATTGGTTTCAGTTTGGCAATCAAGGTTTTCTGGCGTGAGGATCAGGATGAGGGGATGATGGAGAAACTGATTGGATGCTCATCTAAACAGCAAAACGAGATTTATTGAACTTGTATTCAATTGAAAACAAAAAACTAACTTGATTATTACAACAATTGTTCAAAATGACCTCCGCCCACCTCCATACAGTTATACAGACGATTTTCGAACTCTCTTCTCACATTAGCGAAAACTTCAGGAGTCAAAAGTCGGCATTCTGTGATAATCCTCATCCGCAGCTCCTCCAGGTTTTCTGGTCTTGTGGCATAAACTTTAGATTTTAGATGGCCCCACAAAAAAATCTAGGGATTTAAATCTGGTGACCTGGCTGGCCACTCAACAGGTCCTCTTCTACCAATCCACCTTCCTGGGAAATTTTCGTCTAAATATTGGCGCACCCGAGCATCATAATGCGGAGGAGCACCGTCTTGTTGAAAACGCATTTCGTCCTCAGAAAGAGTTGGATCGTTCTGTAAAATTTCTGTCAATCTAGGATGTATGTGTTCCTCTAACAACTGTAGGTAGCCATTTCCATTCAGATTACCCTCAATAAAGAAAAGCCCAACTAGATGATTGCCAAAAATTCCTGCCCAAACGTTCAACTTCTGAGGCCTTTGCGTGTGGGCCTCTCTAAACCAATGAGGATTCTGTATGTCCCAATATCGACAATTATGTCTATTCACTTCACCACTGAGCATAAAGGTGCTTTCATCAGAAAAACAGATGCTATACAGAAAATTTGGATTAGCGTTTAGGTTTTCACTTAGATTTTCACAAAACTGTAAACGACGATCTGGATCATCTTCGTTTATTTCATGCACTAATTTTACCTTGTAGGGGTGAAATTTGTGATGTTTCACGATTCTATGGACAGTTGTAGCTGATACACCAGTCAGACGAGATAGTTTTCTGATCGAAGTAGTATTCTCCATTTGTAGATGACCCACTACTGCCACTTCCGTTGCCTCATTTCTGACAGGACATGCCACTTCATGTTTTTGTTTGCCACCGAACCCGTAGCTAGGAATTTGTCAACCAAATATTTAACGTACTGGTAACTGACTCCCTTTCTCTTTCAGGATGGTTCCTATCGAATATCCTTGCCGTTTCTTTGGCACAACTGTTATTTCGAAAATACGTCGATACAATTTCGACCCTTTCCTCAGTGGAATAAACCATTTTCAGATTAATTTCAACTGACGAACAACAACAATAATGAGGAACTGATCTGAATAATAATAATATTTCATTACAAAAATGAGAAATAACAGATGACTGCACGCCAGTTGGAAATGAAAAAAATGTGAACATTTTCAATGCAGAAATCAGCTTTATTCCTTCGTAATTGATGCTCAACACATCGTACCCCAATACTTTTAACAGTTTCGAATTAATTTTAGTTGATAATTTCAAATGACGATATTGAATTTTTCGAAAGCGACATCCTGTATGGAGAGCCGAACTGAATGAAAAGCTTTAATCATTCTGGAATTCAAAAAACCTTTCTGAAGATATGCCACTTGAATTATTTGTATGATTTTCAAGTTTGGGATGCTGAATGGGAGGGGTTGATTGCAAAAATTCTATAACCACACAAGAAAGTCCTATTCTCGGATCAAACATGTTCTCGTATACCGAAATGAACCAGTTTCAAAAAGTTATTTGAATTTTCAATGTTCCTGCTTCGGGACACCCTGTATGATGATTCTGAATTTCGAAAATACCAAATTCGAAGAGAAAATTGCAGTACCTTTCCAACGAGGTGCCACTTGACCTATTATCGATCGAATGATTTTTGAGTTGGGGATGCTGGAAATAGGGGGTTGATTGCACCAACTCCAAATTCACAAGTGTAGGTCGTTTTTCTAGACCGAGCATAAACCTGCGCTTGCATTATGCCAAAATAAATCTATTTCATTTAGTATTTGGGATTTCCAGGAATTCAACTTCACCCTTGGTTGGGACACCCTGTATGTTAATTTAAAATTCTAAAAATGACAAGTCAAGGTGGAGAATTGACAGACCTTTTCAGTAAGGTGCCACTCGACCCTTATTCCCTATGATGAATTTCAAAGTTAGGGTTGCTGGGGGTAGGGGGTTGATCTGAGAAGTTTCGAATTATTTCGAAAAATGCTCCCCCTCGAAACAAAAATCGACGTGTCTTGGTGTTTTTCGCTAATGTTACTCATTTCGGAGTTAGAGGGGGGGTCAAATTTTCGTTGGAACACACTGTATATGTCAGCAAATTTTCTGTTAGTACTCATTACATCTTCTTCTTTTTGAATTAAGAATAATTCGGTTTTCGAATTGAAATATTTTCGGTATTATCAATAGAAAAATTCAATATACTTCAGGTAAAGATTTGTGACATAATCCATGTAAAAATTCGAAAGTTTTATGCCTGTCTCAAAAATTATTCAACGAAAATTTTATTCTAGCAAAACTATTTCATTTTAATGTATTCTATTCTCATATTTCCAGTCTTTATTTTTCAAAATAACTTCACATTCGTGGATACTCTCTAAAAGACTAAAACAACCGCCGTGCGTCATATGAATTTCACCATCAAACGTAAAAGCGTAATTATTTATTCAGTCCATCATCCCAATGTAAATAATGACCTTTGGCTCCGCAGGCAGAGAGTGAAAGGGTTTTCTTTGGGGAACCTTGCATTAATTACTCAATATAAAGAGCTCACCGAGGCTAATTAAACGAACGACCAGTTGCATTAAAGCCATTAAGCACGGCGTGCTATCCGCCCGGAAGATGCCGATGTTAAAATTAAAACTTGTCTGTTATTCAAGCCTAAGGTCGCTATGGACTCTTGAATCATCTTAACAACCTTTTGTGTTGAATATTCAGACTGTGTATTAATATTACTCGAAAAATTAACACTAAAATAATCGTGAAATGATATTTTCATCTCGTTCATAATGCCATAATGAAGTTGAGAACAAGCATAAAGAATATTACTGTTAATTTTATCCATTTTGAATGTACACTTCTGTCAGTGTATATGACCTATGGTTATTGTGCCAACTATCAGACATTTAAAGTCATTGTAATACATTTCTTCTTTCGTTCGATATGATTTATTCGTTTTTTATACATTTATAATCATGCATTAATTCTTTCTAAAAAGATTAAGCCATTTCTGTCTCTTGTACTTCACTACCAAATTCTGCATCTCCTTTATAAATCAACGCCATGCAACTACGAAGTGGTCACTGGATTCATTGCCTCATTGCGTATTCTACGAGGTATGTCAATTAAGTTCGCGGAAGTTGGCAATGCTGCCGCGGTTGGTAACTCCACAGCGTTCACATTTCATTCGAAACAGAATTTATTTCTGCGTCAGCCTATGGAATTTTCGTGTTGATCGGTTGTATACTTCGCGTTTTATTGTCCTTTGAACATCGACCTGTTTCGACCCATTGTTGTGAAGATGAGTGATAAAATAACTGAGCAAAGAATAGTGATTAAATTTTTGGTTAAACGTGCCAAAACTTCACTGACAATTATGAAACAGTTAAGCGACGTGTATTAGAAAGATTGTCTGAAAAAATTAGCTGTTTACGTTGGGCAAAGCGGTTCAGAAGTGGCTGAGAGTCCGCGCAAGAAGCTCCTTCCACCTCTCGAAACGCACAAAAATCGATCGGCTACGCTCGCTAGTGCTCAGAGACCTTCGGGTACGCTTTAGAATGTTGGAGGACGAGTTGGGCATCAACAAGGAGACGATCCGGCAGATTTGACACGAAGATTTAGGGATCCTTAAGCTGTATGCGAAAATGGTTCCAAAAGTGCTCACAGTTAATCAGAATGAGCTCCGATTGTCCATCTGTCAAGACATGATTTCTCATCTTGACGATTGTTATGACGACGAGTAGTGGGTCTGCAAATACGACCCTGAGATTAAAAGGCAGAGCATACAGTGGGTAGAGAAGGGGATAAGCGCCCCACTAAAACTAGAATGGAAAAATTGAAAGTGAAATCTATACACATCGCATTTTTCGATTTTAATGGGGTTGTATACAACCAATACGTTCCAGCAGGTCAGATAGTCAACGCAGTATTCTACATTGAAGTTCGTCCTACACGTCATTCGCAGTTCGTGAGTTTTTAACCAAAAACGCCATTCCAACACTTTTACACCCTCCTATAGTCAGAGCTAGCCCCCTGCGACATCGATCTGTTCCCACAGTTCAAGTCGTATCTCAAAGGAAAGAGATATGAGGTGCTTTCAACAGTGGGTTCAACAGTGGCGCCGGTGGATCGAGATCGAAGGAGACTATTTTAAAGGAATATAAGGTTTTTGCAAGTATTTATGTACTTTCCGGACCTTCCGCGCACTTTTCCGCGAACTTTATAGCATACCCTTATATATTGTCGTTTGTGACAGGCCCAGTTGCTGAAAGGGTATTCAGTTGGAGGACGCTCATCTCATTGTTTTAGTTCCTAATATCTTTGCGATTTCTCTAAACCGCAGAACGTCTGTTCCATAAGGGTGCTTTTAGCAGCTCCTCCAGAGAGTTCTTCAGCAATTTAACAGCTCCCATTATTTTTTTCCTTCAGCAAGTCATTTTCGTAGAACTTCTCGGCAGTTAACATTTGAAGAAACTTTTTTTCAAAACTGACTTTAGGATACGAATCCAAGGGCTCATGCTCTAAACACCCACGGCTATTTCCTCAATTGATCCTTAACTATGTGTGATGGAAGATATTAAATCCAAATAGCCTATTCTTCTCCTTGCTGCAATGTAATCTGGAGTAACATAAATCGACCTGTGCCCTCTCAGATCACTAAGAAATTCTTATTTCGTTTCTAAGGCTTTGTTTCTTCCATTGAGACCTTCTCTCCTTGTGTCTGAGAAGAAGGGAAATTCAGAATTATATCTAGCGCATTGAAGGAGGTTATTTGGTATTCCCAGACTATACTTATATATGTTAAAGCCTGCAGTTTCGGAAAGCTGGTTAAGGAAAATACACACAACCAAATTTATATCGAATGGCTCGGTATTTCAAATTATTGATTGTCTTTAAACATGGATTTATTATTTTAATATATTTACCTAAGTTATTAGAAGTTTTGAAAGTTATATTAAGATTTTGTTTGACGAAAAAGGATTTAATATTTGTACTTGCAGAACCGCAGAATGTTAAACTGTTGAATATTTTAGTCTTTATGAATAGGATATACTTCATTTATTGCTTTCTGATACAGTTTTTACAAATGATTAGATCTATCATATCCGGATTATATGAATTATAAATGGCTATCTGTTTGATGATGTTTAACTCTTTATTATAATCTTCTACTGATAAAGGTAAATTGAGTAACCGATGTACCATGCTGTTTAAAGCTGCAACTTTGTGTTGAATTGGATGTAATGAGTAGTTATGTATAATTGTATCAGTATGTGTTGGTTTACGAAAGACCGAAAAACATGATTATTATTTTGTTTAGTAATTTTTAAGTCCAAAAATTAATGGAATCGTTCTGTTCAATTTCTATCGTGAATTTACTGTTCAAATGGATAGAATTAATGGAATTAAGAAATAAGTCTAATTGACGAGTAGTTCCAATGAAACATACTAAGATGCCGTCAACATATCTATACCAATAAAGGAATTTGGAAATGAGTGGATGTTTATGAATTTTCTGTTCAATATTATTCCTAATAACACTCACCTTAAATATTTACATATAACAGTATAAAAATGAATCATTAGCTGACTTTAAACCGAGTAAAGAACAAAATATTTTAAAGGCCATCAAACAAAAATCTCAACTAAATGAAGTTATTTTTACAAGAGCAGATAAGGGTAATACTGTTATTGCGTTAAATAAAAATGACTACCTATTTAAAACTCTAAATTTCATTTCGTCCGGAAACTATACAATTTTAAACAAAGATCCAACTATTAAATTCCAGAAAAATATTAAAGTTGCAATAAATGACGCAAAATCTTCATTTAAAGCAATAGTATTTATTAATTTTACCAAACCCTCAACCACCACAACTGTATTCACTCATAAAATTGCATAAAGTAAATAACCCCGTTAGACCAGTCGTATCTTACATTACAGCCCCAGCCGTGAAATTGTCGCACTACCTTATAGATATCATTAAAAATTATTGTTCATTCAAATCAAAATTTTCTATAAAAAATTCTTTCGAATTGATAAATAACATAAAAAACGTTAACCTACCACCTAACGCAAAACTCATTTCGTTTGATGTTGAGAATTTATACCCAAGTGTTCCTCCAGGTGATGTCAAAATATTAATCGAAAATATGTTGAATTCAAATCATGTTAACCACATAATTAAATCAGAAATATTGAATCTTATGGACGTTTGCATTGAAGAAAATTATTTTTCTTTCAACAACATCTATTACAGTAGTGAAAATGGTTTGATCATGGGAAATCCTTTGAGTCCACTTTTAGCGGAGATTTTATGAATAATATTGAACAGAAAATTCATACACATCCACTCATTTCCAAATTTCTTTATTGGTATAGATATGTTGACTACATCTTAGTATGTTTCATTGGAACTACTCGTCAATTAGACTTATTTCTTAATTTCATTAATTCCATCCATTTGAACATTAAATTCACGATAGAAATTGAACAGAACGATTCCATTAATTTTCTGGACTTAAAAATCACTAAACAAAATAATAATCATGTTTTTTCGGTCTTTCGTAAACCAACACATACTGATACAATTATACATAACTACTCATTACATCCAATTCAACACAAAGTTGCAGCTTTAAACAGCATGGTACATCGGTTACTCAATTTGCCTTTATCAGTAGAAGATTATAATAAAGAGTTAAACATCATCAAACAGATAGCCATTAATAATTCATATAATCCGGATATGATAGATCTAATCATTCGTAAAAACTGTATCAGAAAGCAATAAATGAAGTTTATCCTATTCATACAGACTATAAAATATTCAACACTTTAACATTCTGCGGTTCTGCAAGTACAAATATTAAATCCTTTCTCGTCAAACAAAATCTTAATATAACTTTCAAAACTTCTAATAACCTAGGTAAACATATAAAAATAATGAATCTCGTGTTGAAAAATCAAGTAAATCAGGAATCTATAAACTCAATTGCGGTTCTTGTGATAAAATTTATATCGGTAGGACCTATAGGAGTTTTGGCATAAGAACATCTGAACATAAACGTAGCTTCGATAAAATAAATCTGATTCAAATTATTCAAACCACCTAATAAAAGAAAACCATTCACTTTGACATATTACATATAAAATCAAAAAGTTCAAAATTAGATCTCCTAGAAGCATTAGAAATAAATAGATACAAACATTCGGACAAGCTTTTGAATGAACAGGTAGATGTGAATTATTCACCCCTACTTAACTTGTGTAATTAGTTTTTATTACCTTTCATACTAACTGTACAATGGCTCGGTGTGGATTTTCTGGTTATTCATCCAACTTGTTCTACGATTTGTTTATAATACCATACTCTTCATTCTGTTTTTCATTCTTGATGATGAGCGAAACGTCGTCGAATTTTTTCAAATAAAGTGTAGATTAAAGTTAAACCTTGTGTTTTTTATCTCATTTAAAGCCTATAATCATAATTGGATTGTCCGATGTGCAGAGAGTTTGTATAATTATTCTCGTTGAAGGAAGGGGGACACAGAGGGATATAGTGGCCACAATAAGGTATCACACTTCTGAAATACAAGACAGCTTTTTGTGCCAAATTGCAAGGAGAGACCCTAGTGCGTCGCACCTCTGACTCCAAAGGTAATTTCTGGAAGCAACAGGCATCGCTGTTTCAGTCGAAACGATACGTCAAACACTTCGTTCAAGGGGTTTATACAGCAGAAGGCCCTTAAGAGTTCCAGAGCTACCCAGACAACAAAAAATTTGAATATTGAGAATTGGCGAAATGTTCTTCCTTTGGATGAGACTAGAGCTACCGTTCGAACAGATGACCTCCGGATTCGGGTTTTAAGGGGTCGTCATAGTTGTTGATCCATAACCTCTCAAGGCCAGATAACTTGTAATGTACGGTTTAGGTGAGTGGTTCGGAGTCCACTATAAACTGTAGTTTCATAGAAAAAACAAACAATCATACCCCCTGAAACCTGAAAATTACCGAATTTCGAAATGTTTGACACTTGATGGAACTTTAAATTCAAAACAAACTTTATTGAATTCATAGTGTTGAAGTTCAAACAGAAAAGTTCGAGGGGCAAATTATCAATTAAAACTTGTTAAGCAGAAATTAAAACCATACATTTGTGGGTGTACATACGACCTAAGTTAATTAACTCAATGAAATAAAACTTGAGAATTTTATATTCAATTTGCTAGTTGAAAACTTTGGCCGTTCGAATACAAACTTTCTGTTCTAAATCAGGCATTCAAAAACTTTATCCTCTTAGTCCAATTGATCTGCATCAGAAACTATCTGACATCCTTATTCCTAAGGAACTTACCGAATAATCAATACAAAGAGTCCAATTTCCTGATTAGGGATGAGATATTTTGAGTCAAATTATCAACGTCTTCAGTGGAACATTTTTTAATATAACTTCTCTCTCAACTCTAAACTTTTGAAATTAGATCAAAACCCAAGCCCATTTCATTTTCTTGATAAAGTCAAATTATTATCGCATCATCCATCTAAACCCTCGTCCCGATAAAAAATTCATAATTAAAGTGAGAGGTAATCTGTTTGGTTTCCAAGTCTGCCAAGCAGGTAATAGGTCCTATAAGATATTCATACAGTAGGGGGCGACCAAAATCCTCTTAAAGTGTTTCCACAAATTTTAGAAGTTTATGTCGCTGTGCAGAAGAAATAATGGGGGCAATCGATTAAAGGAATATGAAATGAGAATATTAATGTCTTCAATGTATTTAATTGAAATATAAAATGAAAAATAAGAGATTATATTGCCCGGTTTATTACCAACAAATATAAATAATACACTGTTACTGCAATTATGAGCTCTCGTTCATCATCAGACAGAGAGTAATCTTAAATGTTTTTTTTTTAGACAAAGAGGAGGAAAATCTTCGCAAAGACGCACTACGGAGACGGGGCCAATGTCGGATTTCTACCGACTAAAAACCTCCTCTTGGGTTTTCAGTCCGAAGGCTATAGTCCCCACGCAGAAAGAAGATATTCCGGAACTCGTGGAACCCAAATTAGCTGGGCGGATAGCCTAAATGTACCCCAATGCCCAATGTACAAAAGTACAAATTTTCTCAATAGAAGGTGTATGGTGTTGCACGGAGAGACGCATAAAATGGCCGCGCCGGTAACCTGTGCCAAAGTAGTCTCAAGCAGAGCAGAACTGGAAATCCAAGCCATGCTGAAAAGAAATCCACTGACGATGGTGGGCATTCTCTTCGGCACAGCTTCCAACGGTAATGCACCTGAAGCGCATGAAATGGGCCTAAGCGGGTACAGATGCCTATGTCCCGGCTCGCGATGATCTCCGCAGTCGGGACAACTTTTCTGGATGGCTACTCGCTGCTGAATGAATCTTAAATTCGATTTTAACATATTTTTTATTCAAATACCAGTTTTACAACTTTTAACTTCTTATCTCCCATTGATTTGATAGGAAAAATAGAACAATTTTTGGTTTCTAAACCGTGATCTGACGGATCTGAATGTCACTTAAAATAATTAAATTAAGTACGATTCATTTTGTCGTACTAGTAACGACGGTCTTAACATATTCATTTCTCAAGATTCTTGAAGCTTATCCGGGTCTTCTTGAAGCACCATCATTGGCCTCTTGTATTTTCTCGGTTCGTCGTCCTCGTAGTCTCCTAGGGTGTTTACCAATGGATTTGGGTGATCGCCAACTGTATGGAATGCTTTCACTGCTGTCTCTCTGATGAATTCCATCACACTCGAGATCTGCCGATCTCGATGTAGCTGGGAGTTTCGCACGTACCAAGGGGCGTCCACGGTCATCCTCAATAAAATAGGATTTACTCCTGTATTCAGGAAAATGGTGGAATTTTGAATATTTACTAAAGTTGAATGAAATTTTGGAAGTGAGCTATTCGATCGTTATTCTGAAGTGATTCTTTTTTCTTCTTCATTTTTCAACTGGCTAACCTGTCTTCATATTTTTAAATAGTGGTTGTGACAAACTTATTAAATTTTTCTTCGAATTTTTAGATTGCATTTCCTATATCTTTGATCCGATTCAGCAACCTACAAAACATCATTTTGTCAACAAGAGACTGTCAAGCATAATAAAATGATAATCTGCCAGATTACAGTAACAAATGCAAAGCCAACATGGTCAATATGTGATATTTTTGACTTGCTAGGTGGTTGAAGAAATAAAATCATGAAACTGAAAAACTGTTTTTGCGATAATTGGTCTAGCTACCCAATGTCTAAAACAGTTTTGCTCAAACTCAGACAGTTGGTTGATTAAAAACACGTTCAAGCTTTTAGGGACACTTGTAAAACGTCAAGGTCATTGAGTGCATCACAAAAAAACGTAAATAACGCACCCGATTACGCATACCAAATATATATATCAGCTGTTCAGAGAGTTACACTACCTAGACATCTTTGAGGTCGTGGATTAACTGATTTGAATAATCTTCATAGTAAACAGATTTTTCATCTACGTTCCCATTTTCATGATACACAGATAACGTCTAAATTACATGATATTGTTGTTGCTTCAGATTATAATCTTACACCTCTGAACTTGACAATGCAAAAGGTAGATTTGATATATTTGATGATAGTTCTAAACGAGAAAGTTGGATGCAGAAGGAATTACACGGAAAGCACCCTAAAGAATTGAAAAATGATTATATTGATGAAATCGCATCGAATAAATGGTTAATATCTGGAGAATTGTTTGCTGAAACAGAAGGCTTGGCAATTGCGATCCAGGATCAGGTTGTTTTCACGAGGAATTATAGAAAACACATCATCAAACAAAATGTAGAAGATTCTTGCCGTAGATGTTTCTGTTCTTCAGAAACAGTTTTTCAAATTTTATCATCTTGCTCAGTCCTTGCTTCAACAGATTATTTAGAAAGACATAATGCCGTCGCTAATATTATTCATTTTAATCTAGGAATTAAACATGGCCTAATTCCCAAAAGAAAAAAATTTACAAATATGAACCTGAGATTATTTGTGAAAATGACAAATATAAACTTTATTTTGATAAAACAATTCTTTGCAACAGAGCTGTAAAACACAATATACCAGATATCATACTTAATGATAAACAGAATCAAATAACATATATAATTGATATTGCTATACCCGACACACATAATATACAAAATAAATACAATGAAAAAGTTCTAAATATATGATGCTTGGCGACGAGATTAAAAAATGTGGAAAATGAAAAAATATTTATTCTACCGATTATTATTTCCACAACAGGTGTTATTCCTAGAAATCTTCACAAAAGTATTGAGATTTTGGGTCTGAAGAAAAATTTGTTTGAACAGTTACAAAAGATAACAGTCATCAAATCTTGTAATATTCTTCGTAGGTTTCTTTCCGAAAAAATAATGAGGTAGAGTCATAGGTTTTCTCTTTAGTTTATACTGCTCAGAATCTCATTTCATATTTTATTTATTTGTTTATATAAATGTAATATAATTAACTGACAATTTTGTCATATTTATATTCAGAGCAGTATTCTATTCGATCGTTCACCACTTCACACAAAGGAAACTATTAATGAGTAACATTCAGTGTTACTTGACTAAGGTCCGTACACTGGATTTTTCCGGGAGAAAGCCTCTGACACTACTCGTTGGTACATTGATATCATTGTCTGGTGATACTATAGTATGTATATATTCTGGTAGATTGATATATTCTCATAACATTTAACGTTATCCTAATATATAATTATTCCAGGATATGTATTGATTATAATCATTGCCTGGCAATGGTATTAATTACCGGGTGGTGGATTTATATTTTTCATGAAATCAGTTTGATTGCATTAACAGATATTTGGGCAACTCGTCAGGGTGAAATATATATATATATATATATATATATATATATATATATATATATATATATATATATATATATATATGTATATTCTTTTGAAAAGGAGGATTTACAAAACGAATAATTGAAGAAAACACAAGGGTGAGCTCAGGAAATGTAACTGGGGAACCAAACTATCTTGCATATGATTCAACAAACGAGTGAAAAAAACCTGAGGAAAAAACTCGTTTCCCTGTCACTATTGCACTAGCAATAGCTTGTCTGTTTATGTTGTGTTAGTGTCGGGTGTACATGAAGAGTACCAAAGATTTTTCTGCTTAGCCGCTCCATTCTCTCTTGCACTCCATGATTTCCAGACGAAAACAAGAGTGAAAGGAAGGGGGTTTGGGACAGGAATCTGTAACAATGGAAAAAGAAAACCTGCAGAAAAAATATTTCAACAATCATACCTCTTATATGTGTAAACAAATCTGAGAAAAGATTTTACATAGCAAGCAAGGCCATAAAAAGGACTTAGAAGATAATCAAAAAGTACATAACCTACGATATTTCCTCTTGCGCGGATATGTTCTTCCGTCGCAGTGTGAGTCTCCTGAAACATAATCACTTCCTCGTTCTTGCTTGCCAATTTTGAAGTATAATCGCAAAATCCGTTCAATATTCAAACTCAACAAAACAATTTCCTCTCTGTTTGACCGAGAGAGCCCCGATGGCCAGGTTCAGTCTTCCAAGTGATGCCGATTATGATCTATAGATGTTTTAGAATCATTATGGACCCAATAATTTGGGTTGACATCCTCCATATATTATTTCTACGTGGTTACTGTTTAATTTGAAGAAAAATTTGCGAAAAATTTTGATAGTCGTTCTGAAAATATGACAAATGTCAAATATGGTTTCTATCGATTAAGTCGTTCTGGAAATATTTGAAAAATAAGAAAAAAACTTTGGATTTGGCAACTTTTAGTGGCCAAACGTAGAAACTTTTCATATAGGTAAGTTGGTCTAAATCGACTCATTTCGAGTTGAAGAATCTGTGATATAACGTTGCACAAGCTATGCACGGACACCCTGTATAAAATATTATCCGTGAAATTATATTGGAATTTTTTATATGGTGAAAATTATACGATTTAACATTGCACTTAATAAAACAAAAATTCATCGAAACTGCCAATTATCAGTCTTCATGAAAATATATACATCTGTCGAATTCAAAGAAAGTTCTGAGTAAGATAGAGGAAAGCTTCAGCTGTAGTCATTACAATCATAGAAAGGAAAATCTAATTGAATGACATCTCATCTCGCCAATTAATCGTTTGTTTTATTTCGGGGGATTTACAGTCGTCCCATAAAGAAAGTTGTTAGCATTTCATTGTAACTTTTCCGTAGTGGAATATACAGAGGAAAAAGGGTGGCGAATAATAAATAGCGCCTGCAATAATACTCGACGAATGAGTCCCTGCCTGGGGAAAGGAGAAATTGCACTACGAATACAAAGGGCCTCCTGAATGGAGAGTTTTGGAAGAAGCGACAGTTCGTGTGGAAATAAAACGTGACCAATAACTACTGCGGCTTATTGTTGGATTGAAGAATGGGCAGTAACACGGCTTTATTTATTAGAACTGAAAAACAGACACTATTGCTTTGCATATTTATCTTGCCAGGGAGTTAAAAAGTAAATAGATGGATTTATTGTAGCTTTATTCCAACAAGGATATTCCATTATCTCAAATTCCTCAATTAACTGTGATAGTTTAAAAGTTGATTAGTAAGATGATCTAAGTTGGGGACTGGAACCTTTGGCGTTGAATAACACTAAAAAACACTGTACACCACTACGAATACTCGACGCGCGTATCATCAACTAAGTTGGCATCATCAGGAATTGAGAGTACACTAAATTTATTTCTTTTTTTTTTTTTATTGGACAAAGGAGGAAAATCTTCGATAAGTTGCACCCCGGAAACGGGGCCAATGTCGGATTTTTACCGACTAAAAACCTCCTCTTGGAGTTCCAGCCCGTAGGCTATAGTCTCCTTAGTGCAGAATTAAAGGATACTGAGATTTGAAAGTGACTTTCATGTCAATACGCTTACGTGGACGGAGATTTTTTGAGAGAAGGGAACCTATTTAATTGACTAGGGAGCACGGTCAAGGAACTGTATCGAACCGTTTGGGCTGACAGTTTGCTAATACAGAAATCGTTGGATTCTCGTGTTTAGAGATTTTTTCACGTAAGTTGCGTGCTAATTTGAGAGTTAATTCGGTAAGTGAGGGTACTTCGAAATGCTTAAGGATATCGGCATTCCTCACAAACCAAGGGATGTTTAGCGACGAGCGCAGCAATTTGGAGAAGGTACCTTCTAATTTGCTGAAACGCTTTTTAGGTGCAGTGCCGTAGATTGGTATGGCGTAAGTAAAAATACTACGTATAATAGCGTTGAAAGCTAAAAGTTTGGTTCTTGGAAAAAAAATTTTGTTTCTGATAAAAGGTTGAAGCTTAGAAAATGCAGATCGGGCTTTATTTCGGACCGTGTTGATATGTTCGTTCCAAGTCAGTCGTTTATCGAGATGGATCCCTAGATATTTGACCGAGCGTTTCCATGGGATTTTGGAGTTATGAATTGTGAAGTTTGGAGGCTCCCTCCGTCTCTTGGAGAAAAAGGTGGCCTCGGATTTAGCTTCATTAATTTTTAGACGCCATTTAGAGTACCAGTCTAGGAGAACTGGTAACTGGCTTGATATGTGAAATTCCGTATGTAATATGATTATAAATCCATTTCTATTTGGCACTATAATTTATACTTAATCTATCACTGTTACAAGACGCGTTTGACAAATCGAGTGTCCTGAGTTGTCTAACGCGATATTAGGGGGCGTGTCTAATCTAACAAACTGTAGAGTACACTGAACGGAACGGGACCGTTGTCTCTGTTTACATTTCATTATGTGGATACTCTCAAAAGCGTTCAGTGTACTCTCATTATTAACACTTTTTATCACCTTTACATTCTCAAAATCTATTATATGGTCTTGATCAAAAGCATGTTGGGTAACACTAGATTCTTCTGTTCGTCCGTATCTTAAATGTGCTTCATGTTCTTTTAATCTAGTCTTAACAGATCGTTTAGCTTGTCCAACATACTTCTTCTCACAATCTTCACAAATAATTTCATATATACCACTTTTATCCGACGCATTAACTTTGTCTTTTGGGCTTCCGAGTAAGGCTTTCAAAGTTAAATTTGATTTGTAGGCTACTTTTATGTTGATATTTTTTGATGGACATGCAGAAACCTAATCTCTAAAAATATTGTCTTCAATAGAGATCCATCATTACGGAAAGACAAACTCTTTATCGAAAGTGTAAGACAAAAAGGTTTTTTTCATCTAAAAGCAGACAAAGGCAAAAGGGTTGTTATAATCACCTCAAAAAAGTCTAAGGAACACTTCTGAATATCGATATATCGTATCTAGAACGATCAATATGGATGATTTGTTTTAAGAAATGAACACCTGCATCAATTTCTCACCCATTTATGTAGAGTGCCGCAACAGATTTCATTTTTATTATAAAATACTAAAAATTCAACAGATGCGACGCTGCTTTATAATCATTTTATGTATTCAGTGTTTGAAATCAGTTAGTTGGCACTTTGTTTCTGTTGTAAGCACAAATAAAAGATTCAAGTTTCGTGATTCGACCATGGAAAGACGACATTTGACTAGAGAAGAGATGTTACGAGCCGTTGGCATACTCCAAGCTGGGAGCTCACAACGGGAAGTATCCAGGGTTCTGGGAACTGGCTCAAGTGTCATAAACCGTTTATGGTCGCGTTTCAATGAAACAGGTAGCGTAGAAGAACGCCATACAGGACTTTTCAGGATTACTACAGTCGCCCAAGACCGATTTTTGGTTTTACAAGCCAGAAGAGATCGTACTACCACAACATCTCAATAAGCTCAAGAGCTATCACGAGTTCATAATGTACAAATTTCTGACCAAACTGTGACAAATCGACCGCACGAAGGTCAACTCCACTCCAGACGTCCTTTAAGAGTTCCACAACTGACCCATGGAAATCGCGCTGCTCGTTTAGCTTGGTGCCAAGAACAAGTAAACTGGGATCAAGAGAGGTTGGCCATAGTTCTCTTCAGTGATGAATCTAGATTTAGTTATTATTCCAATTCGGGAAGAATTCGAATATGGAGGGAACCTGGAAAGCAAAACCGTCTCCAGCATGCTCGAGAAGTTGTTAGACAGGGAGGCGGATCAGTGATGTTTTAGGGAGGTATACGCCTTGGTGGAAGAACTGACCTCGTTTTCATACAGAACAACCTCACGGGAAATTCTTACTCAAATGAGATAGTTTTACCTGTAGTGG
This sequence comes from Cryptolaemus montrouzieri, assembly GCA_013387265.2. NCBI lineage: Eukaryota > Metazoa > Arthropoda > Insecta > Coleoptera > Coccinellidae > Cryptolaemus > Cryptolaemus montrouzieri. The sequence continues at coordinate 9,234,594 of JABFTP020000103.1, read as the reverse complement.
TACCGTATCTCCGAACAATGGGTCAAAATCCACTTTTCCAACAGGATAATACCCCTCCTCATCGTGCAATAGTTGTCTTGAACGTTCTTGAAGAGAATGATATCGATCTTTTCCCGTTGGCATCCTGCTCCCCAGATCTGAATCCCATCGAGCATGTGTGGGACACCCTAAAAAGAAATCTCCTGCGTCAAAACGTCTTCCATCAGGAACAGGAGCTTCGATTAGCAGTTCAGGGGGCTTGGAATGACTTAGGCCAAAATGTAATAGACAATTTAATATTGAGCATGCCGCAACGATGCCAAAGTGTCATTAATAACAGAGGAGGACCTTCTGGGTACTGGCAAATATAAATGATTCCATATCGTTTCGAAAATATTAGTTCAGGATCTTTTTTTGTGTTTTACCAAATTTCGTCATTTTCAAATTTCAAATTTTTTTTTATAATAAAAAATTTGGATAGGTCAAATATTATTTTGTTTTTTTGAGAATACATTACATACAATACATCCTAACAAAAACCAAAAGATTTCTATAAATTTGAATCATCAAATTCATATTTTAAAGATATAGGTAAGTGTTCCCTAGACTGTTTTGAGGTGTTTATTAGACAAAAATGAGTATTTAAACAGAGTTGATAATTTAGTAGAGTCAGAACCCTTTGAGTTGATTCAAAAGAATCCATTGCCAACTTCTCAACGAAATTTAGCCTTCTTGGTATCAAATACAACAATTATATCATCGACATACCTGTACCACACTCTAGGAAAATATTCAAAATTTTGACTCAGTTGTTTCAAATTTGCCCATGAATATGTTGGCAATAATGCCTGCGTATTGTTTATAAAATTAATTTTTGTATCGAAAATAGGTTTGGTCTATGCAAAGTTTGGCCAGAATAGAAAATTCGTTGATAATTCTGGGACCAAGATTGTTCGTATTGGGCCATTCTTTTAAATTATTTGGGGCATGTGGTAGAGGTGTGCTTGGATATAATGAAATATCATCAAACGAGGCCAAAATTTCTCCTTCTTGTAACTGAATATCGTTGATTTTATTCATGAATTCTAGAGAATAATCAACTGCGAAACTTTTAAATTGTGTTGGGAGTTTTTTGAACTCGTATGATATCTATTTTGCAATCTAATAAGTAGGTGTATCTATTGCTAATATTGCATTGCCTTTCCAGATTTGTGGATTTTATTCCAATTCATATCGTTCCTATTTTGTTGAATACAATTGGAGTAAAACATTGAAGCCTATAACAGTCAAACATGTGCGCAGACGTTGGGGGGAAGGACAGGTAATATCAAATAAAGAAGTGAGACCAAAAGTTTAATTGAAAAATTTGAATGTGCACCCAAATATTAATAATAGATCATGATGTGATGAGATTTAAGGCTCGGGCACACAGGGAGCGGTCCACCTCGGCGGTCTACGGTATGGGGGTACCACATAGAACGCGATATCTGTGAGAGCGGTCCCGGGTCTAGTCTGATCCACTACCCCCGAGAGAGTAAACAATATTTTCATATCGTTATTGAATGTAGTTCGTTCGAAGAACAACTCCTTCTGCTGTTAGCATTGCATTATGCGATGAAGAAAAAGAAAAGATGATGTTGGGTACATGAAACCAAACAGAAGAGATAATAATCAGGGGAATATCATGAAGATTGATTCTCCAAGTATTTTCGTATGTTGCTGGAATGTTTCGAGGAACTGCGTGATTTCGTAAAATGGAGGATTGGAAAGTGCTCAACGAATTGGAGAAAACCAATTGATACGAGGCAAAGATTAGCAATTTGTTTGAGGGAAATTATGATAAAACATAGATATAAAAACAAAAAATTGTAAGAATATTTATTATAAAGAGAAAAATAACATAGTAACTGAAGAAGCAAACACAAAACAAAAACTAAAAACCAATTGTTCATTATAATCAAAATTTGCTGATCCCTTACTATATTTCTCGGAAATATTTCCTATATTCCTCAATTTTGAAGTATAGCCGCAAAATCCCTTCAATATTCAAACTCAACAAAACAATTCCCTCTCTGTTTGACCAAGAGAGCTCCGATGGCTAGGTTCGGTCTTCTAAGTGATTCCGATTATGATCTATAGATGCTTTAGGATCATTATGGACCCAATAATTTGGGTTGACATCGCCCATATTTTATTTCTACATGGTTCTCGTTCAATTTAAAGAGAAATTTGCGAAAAAATTTTGACTGTCCTTTCAAAAATAGTTGATATAAGAAACTATGGACGCCACAGCGACTGCGGCATTTGCGAAAATTCAGTTTTCTACGAACAGAACATGATGGCAGAACTATTCTTCGGTCGAAGCCACTGCCTGGTACAAACATCCCTGTTCCTCATGTTTCGGTTGGTGATGAAAGCTTTGCACTTCCAACTTATTTAATGAGACCATATTCAAAACATGAAGGAATCAACAGTGAACGAAAGAAAAACTTTAATTCCCATCTCAGTCGAGCACGTCGTGTAATGGAGAACGCTTTCAGTATACTGGCAATGAAATGACGCATATTTTTTAGACCTATAGAGACAGATGTTGAAACTGCGGATAATATTGTGAAAGCAGCTTGTTGTTTGCACAATTACATTATGACAAAGAATATCAACAGAGCGTGGACAGCCACAGAAACTGAAGAAGAGTGCGGGCCTATACATGCATTCCAGAAAACTAGATTAACGAATCGAAGGTCACCCAATGCAGCAATTCAAATACGCGAATATTTTGCTGATTATTTTGACAGAAGAAACAATGCAACACAAAATATCACATCAATGTAATGTTAATGCAACAGAAGGCACAATAAACTAATGTTGTTTCCTGTGTTGAATTTATTTCGATGAAATGAAACTTACCTGGGTTGGGTTGTTGAACAATCTCATTCCATGCTTCTGCCTTTTTTAATGCATTTCTGTAGTTTTCATGAGAAGTGTCGAACAAATACAAATATTTTCGAACACTTTCTATTAATATTTCCGTTCGGTTTGAAGACTATCAAGTGATATCTCGTAAATGACAAGAAGGTTTAAAAATAACAAATGGGCACAGGTATCTGATGAAGCGGCATTTCGTGAAACTTTGAGTGAGAAGCATTTGTGCAATGAAAACATGAATATCGATCAGCACAACGACAACATTACAACATCAATAAAACCAGCAATGGACAAACATTGTAACACTTTGAACAGGAAACAGGAAATAATCAGTGAGACAACGAAACGCATGATGAAGACCAGAAGAGAACTATTAAGCAAGGACACAGCAGACAAGAAAGAACTGAAAATACTTAACCACGAGATATCTCGCCAACTTAGGAAGGACTCTCGACAGCACAATAAAAGCTTGGCAGTTCAAACTATAGAACAAAATAAAAGCATGAAGGTACTACGACAACGACTTCATTGGAAAAACGTAATATTCACAAACTAATGGATCCATATGGTTCAATTATAACAAATAGAGCCGAAATAGTGAAGGTTGTCGAGGACTTACTCCAATTTGTATCGAAGCCTGAATCGCGAGAACGAGGAAGACAATCGCATACCTCATGTTATGAATCAGGGTTTGGAGGACCTCCCAGAAATAACAGCTGATGAGGTCCGAAAGGCACTATCAGATATGAAAAACAACAAAGCTCCAGGGGAAGATGGAGTAGTTGCGGAGGCTTTGAAGATAGGCGGTGAAAATCTGATTCGTGAAATAACGAAACTTTTCAATAAATGTTTAGCTGAAGCAAAAGTACCAGAGTCTTGGCATAATGGTATAATAATAATTATGTACAAGAAAGGAGACCCCACAGATCTCTCGAACTATAGACCTATAAGCCTTCTATCGCACTTATACAAACTCTTCACCAAAATAATAACAAAGCGCCTCACAAACAAACTGGACACCTACCAACCTCGAGAGCAGGCCGGATTTCGGGCAACATTTGGTGTTAATGATCATCTCCGAACTCTCAAGACTTTGATTGAAAAGAGCATAGAATACAACTTGCCTCTGGTTCTCATATTCGTGGATTACGAGAAAGCCTTCGATACCGTGATACAGGCGATTATGCTTAAAGCGTTGGCTGACTGTAGAATAGGTCATAGATACACTGCCATCATTAAATATATATATGAGCATGCCACTTCACAAGTGTGCCTTCACAATTCTACAGAAAAATTCAAGATCGGACGTGGAGTAAGACAGGGTGATACTATTTCCCCGAAGTTGTTCACAAACCTATTGCAATATATGTTCAAGCAATTGAAATGGGATCAGAGGGGAGTAAATGTGGATGGTGAGCGATTAAGTCATCTTCGTTTTGCCGACGACATCGTTATTATAGCAAACAGATTAGATGATGCAAATGAGATGCTCTCGCAGTTGTCTAAGGAATCCAGTAGATTCGGATTGAAGATAAATATGTCGAAAACTAAGATGATGACAAACTTAGTACCAAGCCAACCAGTTTCCATCGATGGTGAAATTGTTGAACAAGTAACGTCATACAAATATCTGGGGCATGAGATAAGTATAGGCAGGGACAACCAAACAACAGAAATAGGAAGAAGAATAAGGCTGACATGGGCTACATTTGGAAAACTGAGAGATCTGTTCAAATCAGAGATACCGATTTGTTTGAAACGTAAAGTATACAATCAATGCGTTTTACCAGTTTTGACGTACGGTGCAGAAACCCTGACCCTAACAAAGAAATCAGCTAATGAAATATGTGTTGCTCAGCGTAAGATGGAGAGAGCTATGTTAGGCATAACACTACGGGACAGAATTCCCAACCATATCATACGCCAACGAACTAGAGTCCAGGATGCTCTCGAGAGAGTTGCTAATTTAAAGTGGAACTGGGCCGGTCATCTAGCAAGAACCACGGACGGTAGATGGACAAAGCGTCTTTTGGAGTGGCGTCTCAGAGATGAAGCCCACAGAAGTAGAGGACGTCCATCAGCTCGTTGGAAAGACGATATCAAGCGAACTTGATAATGGAATGGAATGGAGATCGTTGAGGAAGACCTATGTTCACCAGTGGACTAGGATGGTTGACAGATGATGATGATGATGATGAAGTGATATCTGTAATTTTGAACTAGTAGACTGCTCGTCGTCACGATATATTTTTCAGGAAGACGGTAGACAGCGCTCTGTGTGACCGATACAACATTGTGCTATACAAGGCGATAGCCTGACCGCCGCGGTCGGATATCGCAGACCGCTCGCTGTGTACCCGAGCCTTTAGATTTAAATACTCGCACGAGGAGCCTGTGACTTCATAAGCGAGATTAATCAAGATGTTTGGTATGTTATTTTGTGTGAAAAATTCCTAAAGAAAATTTCCAGAGAAAAAAGAATAAGCCGAATTCGTAAATGTATTTGCACTATTTGAAAATGGTTAAAGCTACAAGAAATCAATCTCCACCAATCTAATGGTCACGTTATGAAAATGAAAATGTAAAATCTATTCCTTCAGCACTAAAATAGATAATACATGTATTGATAATAATTTCAGAAATTTGAAGCAGTAAATGTATTCTGAAATTCACACTTGGTCGTCACAATAAATGACAACAATTTGAACTGATAATTATTTTATTTGTTAGAATCACAGATAGCTTGACAGTGAATTAATCCACCCCAATGCAGTAATGACTTACTCCCGACATATTATCGCGCAATTACGTGCTTAATTACTAATACTTAATTACTCATCATTAATCAGAGTGAACACGCCTAGCAGAATGGGGCTGTTATCTGGGAAACGGCTGAAATTATTGGAATTCTTATCATCTACGTGGTCAACAATCAAACTCTTTTGTAGTCCATCAATTAAGGATATTATTGTTTCATCTGGTGGGCTTCTAACGATAATGCTTAACTTAATGTACATTCTCGCAAAAAGGTGCCGGGAATTGATCATTCAAAATTCTGCTTAAGATGATTTTTAAAATTTTTGTTTTTGTTAGGTTGACACAAAAATTCTATAACTGTTCGAACGGGATCTGTCAATTAGTTTGTTTACAGAGATGGATTTTGTCAGTTCTCACAAGTACAGCATGTCCCATTTTGGGGGTGCCACCAGGAGCATCTCTGTTATTATTTAGGATAGAGAGATGGAGTTTTCACGACCCTTGGCTACTTTTTTGAGACAAATTCATAGAGCTAATCAGAATTATTCTAACTTCAGTGGTTTTTGAGTTATTCGCGAATCTTGAAAATTTCCGGATTTCTTTTTTTCCCGATATCTCGGTTCTTATAGAAGATAATTGAAATCTGTTTTTACGTTTCTGAAACGGTTTTCTGAGTAGATTCCAGTGACGTACTCGAAGTTTTTTTTTTCATTAATTATGAACAATATGACATAAAGTTGCATTTTTTAAAATACGAACATAGTTTTTTTTTGGCATATTCCGATTGCCGTTTTTTTTCCTTTTCAAAAATATATAACATGATGACAAAATTTCCACCCAATTTGAAGAAAATAACAGAATAATGATTTACCGCTAATGGCTGGGCGAAGGAACACACGTGAGCGGACGAACCATAGAACATTTGTAGTTATTCGATGAAAACGATCAAAACAGTGCAAAATCTTCTTGACCGAAATAATGGAGCTAGGCTGCTCCTAAGATTCCATCGTTATTTATGACATCCGCAATTTCCGCTTTTTATTTTATTTTTGAGATTGTCGTTTAGTTTTTAGAGTTCTCTGAGAAATACCTACATGAGAATAATAATAGAAACCTAATAATTTACTCAAATTTACTTCTCATAATGATTTACATATATTGCTCGAACTGATTTCCATCCATGTTGTAAACATAAAGTGCATCTTCGGATTATATCTTCTATGTCTGAATGCTCTCTGTGAACACAGAAGTCTTCATCTATGCACGTTCATTAGAAACCATAGAACGACCAATAATTATTATTATTCATTATCTGTGGATATGTTGGCTTCGTATCTATTTGAATTCGTAAAGTTAGTGTTCGTTGTTGAATTTGGATTGTTTAGTTAATTTCTGCAATTCACACTATGGAACAAAAAAGAAGATACGAATATTCGAAAAAGTTGATATGCTGAAGGTCTACTTTCAGTGTCACTGTAACGCAGTCCGTGCATCAGAAGAATATTTGAATAGGAAAGTTCGACAATGGAAATGGAAGTAGTAATTCTAATCAATACCTGACTGACACTCTCCAATAGAGTTCCTCAAAGAATTCAACCAAACAGGAAGTTCTTCGCCAAAATGGAAGCAAATCTTTCCAATTATGGTTCGTTCGAGAAACCAAGAAGTAAAAACTACAATAAACGGAATAGAGGTGATAATGAACTTGACGTGTTAGCAGCTGTTGAGGCTAACCATTCTACATCGTGTCGGCAAATTGAGAGCGAAGTTGGTGTGTCAAAAAGCAGAGCCCAAAGAATTTTGAGAAAGTATAAATATCATCCCTATAAACATAAAATAATTCATCATCTCAATGCTGGGGATGCAGAGAGGAGAACGGCGTTCTGCAATTGGTATTTAGGGAGAATCAGAGGTGAAGCTCGTTTTGGGCGACATATCATTTGGTCTGATGAGTCAAGAATCAGCAGTGCCGGAATCTTTAATCGCCATACGAATAGATTCTGGGCAAACGAAAACCAACACGAAGCAGTAGCTCGACGGCAGCAGGGGAGGTTCGGTTTCAATGTGTCGTGTTTCGTAATGGGCAACAAATTAGCCTACTATATCTTCGATGGCAACTTGAATGTACAGACATATCTCGAAATTTTAAATATTTGTCTGCCACAACTGCAAGATGACATTCCTCTTGCTCAATTCAACACATATTACTTCCAACAAGACGGTGCTCCTTGCCATAATTCGGCCGTGGTGAGGAACTACTTGGATTTAAATTTTGAAAATAAATGGATCGGTACCAATGGCCCAATTCAATGGCCACCTAGGTCTCCTGACCTATCCGTTTTAGATTTTTTTCTTTGAGGTTATTTAAAATATAAGATATATAGGAGGCAATACGCCAATTACGATCAATTGAAGAATGCAACAAATGAAGCATTCGAAGATCTGAGGAGATCCTCGCTACATTTGACTAGGGCCATAGAAGATATAATCCGAAGGTGCACTTTATGTTTACAACATGATGGAAATCAGTTCGAGCAATATATATAAATCATTATGAGAAGTAAATTTGAGTAAATTATTAGGTGCCTATTATTATTCTCATGTAGGTATTTCTCAGAGAACTCTAGAAACTAAACGACAATCTCAAAAATAAAATAAAAAGCGAAAACTCAATAACGATGGAATCTTAGGAGCAGCCTAGTTCCATTATTTCGGTCAAGAAGATTTTGCATTGTTTTGATCGTTTTCATCGAATAACTACAAATGTTCTATGGTTCGTCCGCTCACAAGTGTTCCTTCGCCCAGCCATTAGGGGTAAATCATTATTCCGTTATTTTCTTCAAATTGGGTGGAAATTTTGTCACCATGTTATATATTTTTGAAAAGGAAAAAAAACGGCAATCGGAATATGCCAAAAAAAAAACTATGTTCGAATTAAAAAAAATGCAACTTTATGTCATATCTGTCATAATTAATGAAAAAAAAAATTTCGAGTACGTCACTGGAATCTACCCAGAAAACCGTTTCAGAAACGTAAAAACAGATTTCAATTATCTTCTATAAGAACCGAGATATCGAGAAAAAAAGAAATCCGGAAATTTTCAAGATTCGCGAATAACTCAAAAACCACTGAAGTTAGAATAATTCTGATTAGCTCTATGAATTTGTCTCGAAAAAGTAGCCAAGGGTCGTGAAAACCCCATCTCTCTATCTTAAATAATAACAGAGATGCTCCTGGTGGCACCCCCAAAATGGGACATACTGTACGTTTTTCGATTTTTACAATGGATCAAAATGTATAAAGAATTTGTCTGAAACTGTGTATTGCAAATAGAATTCTTTATGCCGAATCGCTGGAAAAGTTACAGAAGGGTCACGGTGAATAGACTTTATCAAGAACACGTACAAACGAGTTGTAGAGTGCATTCGGTAGCGGCAGAGATGTGGTGGAAAATTAGTTTCGCTCTGGTCGGCCATCAACATCTTCATTCAAGTTAACATCGATTAAGTTAATGACTGAAAATAGTGTTTTAAAGTGATAGGCAACGAACTTTCTGTGTCTCACGAATTAAGTCGTACAATTTCAAACTATTGTTTGGGCAGGAAACGTGTTCCTGCTCGACCAGTTCTAAATGACCTGAATTTTCTTCAAAAATTCCAACCCCACATTCATAAAACTCCTTGTTTGTTTGTTTTTCTTCTAACGATGTGCTTGGGAACTAAGCCCATTTATACAGGTGGACCTATAGCTGCACCTGCAATGATAACTGCCAATACAAGAATTACAAGTTATCTGGTGCAGGAAGCTTATGCCCTCCATAGGCGACTCTGTCAAATTCAAAGACGCATATAACACCCAAAGCTCCACCAGAATTAAACCGGCAGCCGCATGTGTACAAAATCTTTTAGGGTGTCAATTGGAGAAGAGTAAACTTTAGATGTTAAAGCACCTCAAAGAAAGAAGTCACACTGTATCAAGTCGGGATATCGTGCTGGCCAACTTGCAGGAGCATCAGCTACCCTTCCGTTCCCACGATTTGCATACTGTGCATGTAAGAACTCGCGACTCGCTAAAGTGGAATGAGGAAGTGAACCGTCGTGCATAAACCACAATTCTTCACGCAGTTATACTGGAATATCGTCCAACAAATCCGGCGAAGTTTCTTGCAAAAATTCCCATATGCCTCTCCGTTTAATCGATCTGAAATCACTATCGGACCAATAATGAAATTGTCAATTACTGAAATCCATACGTTAAGTTCAAATTGATTCTGATGATGTGTACTTGTAAAACCTTGTAGATTTTCGACACTGTACACGTGTTCATTGATTGAGATTAGTGATGCCAGACCTAGTAAAGGTCCATTCGTCAGTAAATAGAATTTTCTTACTGAGTTCTCTTCTCTTCGATAAATCGGCAGAAAGTTAGGTGATTCTCAGGATCGTTGGGAAGTTATTCCTGAACTTTCTGAATGTGATAAAGATGAAATAATTGTTCCTTCAAGACATCATGAATCATTGTTTTAGGAACGACCAACTGCAATCCTAAACGCCGCGTGCTTAATTGTGGGTCTTCCTCTACCATGTTCAAAATTTGTTCTTAGCGTTTTACGGTCCTCGCTGTTCGTTGTCGTTCTCGATTCAAATTCCTGGGCTTGAAGCAACCATTTTCGCGGAGGCTCCCCTCCAGATTTCCAAACGTTTGGTGGTTCAGCACTATCTAGTCTGGAAATCTTTCAGCATGTACTCTCGCGCTTTCACGTTCATTGTCTTGACAAAATCCGTACATCATAACCATATCAACCATTTCAGAGTTGGTGAAAAAATCACTAAAATACCTAGTTAAGATCTTAAGAAACACTGTTGTGTCAACAATTGGTTGTCAAGCCTGATAAAATGACAATCTGCCAGACCACAGAAATAAATCCGAAGCCAACATGGTCAAATATGATATTTTTGACTTGCTAGGAGGTTGAAGAAGTGAAATCGTGAAATTGAAAAACTGTATTTCGTAATTGAACCTCTCATCATTTCTCAAGAGACAAAAAAGTTTGATAATTAGCCTAGCAACTTAATATCTCAAACAGTTTTGCTCAAACGAAGACATTTGAAAAACTATGGTTGATTCAAAACACGTTGGGGACACTTGTAAAACGTCAAGGTTTTTGACTGAATCACTAAAAAACTTGAATAATTCACCCGATTATGCATACCAAATATGGTTTCTATCGATCGAGTCGTTCTCGAATTATTTGAAAAATAAGAAAAAAAATCTTTTGGATTTGGCGACCTCTAGCGGCCAAACGAAGAAATTTTTCATATAGGTAAGTTGGCCTAAATCGACTTATTTAAAGCTGAAGAATCTGCGGTATAACGTTGTACACGCATTTCACCCGGTATTTATCAATATGATAATCTGGGTGACATCATGTCATTTAATTGGAAGAGATTCAACAATGGCGTATCAAAATATTCCATTTGTACTGATCAAAGATTTGCCCTTAATCTATAACAAGCTCAATAATCCAAAGAATTAATCAAAACTTTAGTAAGTAGATACTGAAATCATCAAAACAAAAATTACCCATGTTCAGGATCACATACTTAACTCATACTAATCTCGTCTCTATTGGTGCAATACTCAGTGGTGATTTTTAATTTCTGAAAACCTGATATTCCTCGCTGCAAGTTTTTCTGAACAATAAATTTCTTAACTCATAACGTTTTGCATGATCATCAGCTTTCTCTATGTAATTATACAGCTTCATGCGTGAAATATCCTTCAATAATCTCCTGTTTGTTTCAGGCTAGAATATTCAGATATCCCATAGGGAACGCCGTAATAACTAAGGATTACACGCTCTACAGGTACACACACTGCAGGTAAATGAAACGGGCGTTCGCATAAAGAAGCAACCTGGCTGAACTCTTTCTGCCACACATAGATAAGATCCCCCATGACGCAACGAATAAATTAGGTGAACTATCGGACCTCGGCGCGTCGCGACGCCAGGGGATGAAGTCGGCTAGCTAAAAGACGCATGGACTATTACGTAAAGCTGCGGAAACGTTCACCGGGGGAGCTGTTTATGCATAATTAATGGCAAACACCACACATATGTGGATCGTGACACAGAGAGGGATTCGACTGTAATCTCTGTCGGGACTCGGCACTCGAATCACCGATTATTATCCTTCTAATAATTTATTCCATCTGCGTCTTGATTCGTAATTAATATACTTGGGGGAACTAAGAACAGGAAATATCAGCATTAAGGTTTCCATCGCCTTTTCGTTCTCCTCGCTTTTTCGTCCGGAACGTGCTCGATGGTTGGTCTTATACTTTCAATTATCAGATACCCCTCTCATACATTCATCGTTAAGGTATGTTTTGATTGGTAGGGTAGTGTCCATCTCCGTCGAATAATTATACCTTGAGAAGATCCTTCTCAGGTATGCTAATCGTAAACCCCAATTCCGCTCCGAGCCTTATCGCTCGCAATCAAGACCAATTAGGGATGTTATTACAGGTATTGACGTAATGAACTCTTTCACAACAGGATCAGGTACATTTACCTAATATTCGTTTGTAATAATTGTGATCAGTGTTTGGAAATATGTTAAAGTCTGAAGATATATCCACTTTTGTAAATTATGAGTCAACTTGTTAATGTTCTACTAGTGGGAAACAGTAATAAATACAGTAAATCAATAACTTTCTTCAGGGAAAGTGAAATGTGCACTAAGTACATATTCATTATAGATGATGGTTCAGGTCGCATTTTGAGTAAGCACAATCTTGAACATAATCACGCCGTTAGTGCCAATGAATTACAACGTCGTGAAGTGAGTGCTATTGTGAAGCAAAAAGCCGAAGAGCAAGGCGATCAGAATGATCGACTTAACGAAAATTCCGAGAAAAAGTCCAGAAACAAATGAAAATAAAGAAGGTTTCCGAGTTTTCGCGAGTAGGAGGAATAATTACGTCGCACACAAATTTTCCTATCGCATTCGATCGTTCCGGAATCGGGACGATTCACATGTTGCGTTGAAATGTTTCCATTCCGTACAAGCCTGAAAAAATTGGATAATCTTCGATCCGGCTATCGGCGAACATTTGCAAAATTACGCCCAATTTTCCTCATTTCGAGAATCTCTGACGGCTAAGAATAAATAAAATTAGCGAACGTCGAGCTGTTCAAAAAATAAGGGTTTTTCTTTCATCGTTCCTACTCATACAGGGTTACAGGGAGAAACGATTCGGGTGTCGAACGATTCTTGCATATTTCGTGGAGGTCCGTGAAGAGAAATCGTTAGTCGACGAATTAATTATCTTAAATGGGACGATTTTTGAAATCTACATTTTGGAGAAAAAGACCAGAAACACGGGGCCGGGGCCAGCAACCTTTCCTACCCCCCTACGATCGCTATTCAAGCTCGGTCGTACATTCGATCTGTCAAAATGAAAAATTCCAAATTTTATTTCATTGGAAAGTTTGAGGAAACTTAAAATAATGTTTCAAGGGTAAGCGAACGTAGTTGGATATTTATATTGTCCAATTTCATATATGTTTTGTTTAAGCCTAAAATTAATTTTGAAATTTATATACTTAACATTCTGTGGTTAGGTTAGATTCTCAACATAACCTAACGGAATGTTATAATAATAAGTTAAGGAGACTAAATAATATTTGAAAGATAAAGGAATGTAATTCGCCGTTTATTCATGTATTGTAATGTATATTTATTTTAGCATGCTGAGGGAATAAACTCAGAATTTACATATTTCATATTTTCATTGGTTATTCTAACCAATATGTGCTCCAAGGAGCTCAAAATGATTGGGATTCTTTATCGAATCAATTAGAAAATGAGGGATATTAAAATGAAACTAGGAAGGAGAGTACAATGATGAATGAAATATTTTAAACTGAATGCCTGCAAGTCTGTGCTCATTTGGATTCAATTTCTGTTTCAGTTCATAAAAATGAAGTATGTTCGTGATCTACAATTATCCATATGAAAATAATTTTGGAATTCAATGTTTGATGGTAATCAAGTTTGAGGTTAAAATGTAAGGCTATGAATGCACATGTTTACGTACCTATTAAAAATGTTCGAAATAAATTAAGGACAGTAATTTTTCCATATGAATATTTACTTTCAATACATAATAAGGGTGATGAAATATTCAGATTTCTTCAGTTTTCCTTTCATCCTTTCACATAGGTGCCTTTTCAAAATATACATAGTCAGATCACAGAAAAAATCATGAAATCCTACAGGTTGGTACTTTTTTTGTGGAAAAAATTGGTCAATTTTGTGATTGATGAAAACAATGTGAATGAAGCGATCATAGTGACTGCCATTACACAGGAGTCTAGACGTCGATACATAGACTTTCGTATCCGATTCAAGATCGGAGTATATTGATAGCCTCTACAAGAAATGATAATGCGATTTCTCAAGTCAAATTGATAATGACTAGTGAGCAACAGTAATAAATACAGTCGTGTGAGTCGACGCTTCAGGGGAAGTAAAGTGGGGATGTTCACTACCTACATATTCACTATAGATGACAGTTCCGATCGCATTTTGAGTAAGCACAATCTTGAACATAATCACAACGCCGTTAGTGTCAAAGAATTACAACGTCAAGAAGTGAGTGCTATTGTGAAGCAAAAAGCCGAAGGGAAGGCGATCGGAATGATAATGCGATTTCTCAAGTCTTCTTCGTCTCATACAGGAATCATGTAAAATAACGTTTTTAAATGTCCCCAAGTCGAAAAGTCTTTTAATTCAGATCAGGTGAACGAGCTGGCCAAAATTGGGGCCCACTTCGGCCTATCCAGTGATCTAGATATGCTCCATTCAAATATTGACGTGCTCTTATACTAAAATGATCAGGGCGCCATTGTAAATATACCACATCCTCGCCTTGTCACTTGATGGAATGGATCAAGTAGATCCGTGTCGAGGAGATTTTCATTTCGACATTCATTACTTCCTCTGGTTGTCTCCTGAAGCTAACACCATTTATGAGTTTTTTACTTTAACTATCTTCAGTATCTACCCGCTGAATACCGTATTTTCAGTTATCCTCAAACTGATTATCTTGCATACATAATAAAATCGTTCCCCATAAGTCCATAATCATCACTTAAATTTATTCATCATTAATTAACCTACAATGAATAAAGAAATCCGTTTTATTTGTATACTTATATACATCTAACCTAACCCAACATGCTCATGACTGAAAATAAAAATTTTAAAAATAGTTCATAGCATTTTTCTGTTCCTAAAAACTCAAGTTTGAGTGAAATTCCCCAAAACTCATAAACTCAAATAAAATTTTTCCAATTATCGGTAAAAAACTGGATATTGATAGGCAAACGCATGTTTTGTGACACTAGTTATTCTAACGACAGACACGGAGGAGAGTTGATGCAGAGCCAGATTTGCAATTTATGGGCTCATATGGTCTGTGAAGAACCTGAAGGCGAATATTATATCACCGATTTTTGCCGTTAGGTTGTGATTACTTTCATACATTCAATGTGGTCCCCAGGGTTCCATATAACCCTCACCTGATCTCAAATTGCTAAATTTGATTATTTTTTTAATACATATTTTCTATTTTTCTGTTTTAATTTAATCTATTTTATTGAAAGACATGCATATGTAAGTTAATAAAGACGACTCTAATGTGTTTCTATACTTCTTAGTCTTGAATTTTTTACCTGTGGCCTAAAAACAAAGTAAGGGGCCACATTACCATCTTTTCCTCTATCACTATCTCTTACGATAGTATAATACATAGTTTTAATATTTTATCGATGGAATCATTTAACTAGTTTTAGTTAGTTATATGTTTGTAAAAATATGGAACTGCCGAAACTGATTCCTTGCTCAAACAAGAATAAATCGAAACATGCCTGCTCTTGTTTTATAACCAATCTCAGGAAGCTATTAGAAGTTTATCTTACTACATAGTGAAGAGTTTAGTGCTATTTTATAACAGAAGTACTCCATCCTCTACGAGGATAAAATCGGTGTAAGCCTACTCTGTTTAAGCTTTGCATACGCAGCCTACCTCTTCTTTACCATACATACGTTAAATAAACTCAAAGATAAATACTTTCAATAAATCTACACGGAGCCCTCATAAAGCTTCCGCGATGCAATATTTCAGTCTGCATAATGGATGAAACAACGCGTTCTATCGCCTTCAACTTTATGGAGTCATTTGGGCTAACAAAACACCATTCAGCTCCACTGATCAACGTCACTCCGAGATATTCGTTCCAAAGGAAATGGCGTAATTTCGAATTTATTGGGATTTGAAGAATAGAAACGAATATAATCAAGTATGAAGCTACTTTCGTGACGACTTCGGGGAAAAGAAACGGATAATTAAGGTGTGAGAGATCGATACGATGCGAACATTAAATTCTGAATGGAATACGTGATTTTCATGGAAAATATGAAGATATTCGGAGAGTATGAGGGATGGCTCTCAGTTTTGCATACTTTAGTATAGAGGGCGACACTACTTTGGAAGGTGACACGTACAGGGTGGAAAGATTTTGACGTTTTAGTGCTAAGCCTATGTGAAATATTGCGAATTGAGGAAAATCATTCCTTTTTCTCGTGTTGTCTTCACGTGAGGAACAGATTATCGCAAACAGGTTGAAGCTAACTCTTTTAGTTTTTGAGCTATCTAGAAAATTAGTTAATTCTCGAAATCAATCAAGTGCCTGTACCTCTGTTGTTTTTGAAGTTATGTAAAAATGGTTCTGATTATCTAAACCAAGGACTCTGAGAAACTGCAAGTATGTGTAATGCAGGGTTGTCGTATATACACGATACACCATACCTACCATTTTAGGTAGGGTGTACCGTATCATATATAGATATCAGCTTTTCGCACGATATACATTATTCTTGTAAAGGTTTGAGTTGGGTTGAGTTAGGTTCTTCTCTATAATATCAATGAAAATCTCATAGTGTCAAAATTGAGAGTTTATTGGTTGTTACAAAACAAAAGAGTTACATATGGTGTTACACTTAACTAGGGAGTGACTTTGGATGTTAAAGCGTGACACTGCATGTCCTCAGTATACTTTTCATATCATCAATGGCAAGCATGATGATATGATCGTCAGTTAGTCGATGCGATATTTTGACTTAATTATCTACATTTCAGAAAATTCAGACTCGCACAAGTAAGTTGACCCCAAAAATTGCCATCAGTTGATGGGAGTTTTTCCTCAGATTCGAATATTTATCTTCAGATTTAAAACAACACAAATTTGTATCAGCTACTGAAGTTTATATGTATATCCGATATAATCTGCACCAACTCATTTTCAACAGAACATGCGTTCATACTAAACTGACTTGCTATTTCAGTAGCTAATTCCTCAATGTTTTTACATGAAAAAGGATAAGTCATAAATGACGCTTTATTTTCAAATTTACTGCAATCATAAAAACACATTTCGAATTGTCCCAAAGTAATATAATAATAATTCAGCCTCATACGTATCATAATTCACCAGGGGAAAGGAAGACGGATAATGTTTGAGATCCTTTCTATCAGTTGATTTTATCATAAGTTGCAATTTGATTTTGAATGCGTTTATTGCGCTAATCATGTCAATAATTGTTTTTCCTTTATGTTGAAGTCTTAAGTTTATGGTGTTAAAGTGCATTTTGATGTCAGTCAAAAATGCCATTTTTCGTCTTTCAATATCTGAGTGTCATCAACTCTTCTGTCTAGAAAAGATGTCATTTCGGATAATAATTCCTGAAACCTTCCTAGGAATTTTCCGCGACTCAACCACCTGACGTCTGTGTGGAGAACTAAATCTGTGTGTTCAGCTGACTCCCTATCTTCCAACTGAACTTTATAGAGCTTCCATTGGAAGCTACGTGCGCGGATGGTATTCACAATTTTTGTTGCAATGCCCATAACTACTGAATTAATTGAAAACTTGTTGATGTATAATGCAATGGAATGAAAAAATGATGGAAAATCTTCTTTAGCTCGACACAATGCCACAAAACCGTTTTTGTTTCCAGTCATTGCTGGAGCTCCATCGGTCGTAATGCACACTAATTTATATATAGGTAGCTCGTAATTTTTTACAAAATGGAAGAAAACGTCATATATATCTTCGCCACGGGTCTTCACCTGCAGAGGAATGATTGTCAAAAATTATTCCTCAGCCAACATGTCATTGAATACCATCCGAATAAAAATACAGAGCTGGGCAGTGTCTGTCATATCGGTGGATTCGTCGAACTGTGAAGAGAAGTAAGGTGGGTGGACAATGGAAGGCCATGCTCCTTTGAATTATGAAAAAGCTCCATCAAAGTCAAGGACACAAACGTGGCGGCGAGTCACTCGCTTTGCTATTTGTCAGTGCGATCCCTCGCTTCGCAGACGTCGGTCGGCGACGTTGAAATTGTAATTCACGCGCTCAGCTAAAGGTAATTTTTTATGTGAATAACCTATTATTATTATATTTTTCTTACTGTAAATTGTTATTTAAGGATTTTTGTGGTACTCAAGAAAAAATATAATAATTTTGCTTCGATTTTAGTTAAAATATCGGTAGTGTTCCTATGAAATCCAGTGGTTCCTTTCAAGTTCAATCAAAATACAAAGAACGGACCCATAAGAAGGCCATTATAGGTAACAAATATTGATAATTACATTGTAAAGCGCATTGGAAACTTATTTGTTATCGATTTAATACTCATTACTATCATTTTATATAATTTCCATTAATATATCCTTAGTTATACGATGGTGTCCAAGGAATTTTCGTTGAGTTTTTTAAAGAAGATTATAATGTGTTAGGCATTTAATTTTTCATTTAAATAAAAGAGTTTTTACTGTGGTTTTCGTAAAAGCAGATATTTTGATTATTACAATTCCTGTTTTAAGTTTAACGACTGATTTATAATATTGGCCTTGTATGGAGCCATGTTCCTTACAAGGTCGTTTAGAAGAGCTTCATAAAAGTTCAAGAAATAATGATTACACCTAGAATAAAAAAAGAAGTTTGTATGATACACAATTAAACAAAATGTGAATTAACGATTAGCTTCTTTAATTTATCCAGTAAATGAACTAACAGAATCTATTTATTCGTTAGAGTGGCCTTTGATGGTCCTCACACATCATGTTTTAGTTGATCTGCCATGTCCTGACTAATGACTTCAATATGCCTTGTGACAGTCGGACGATATAACTGAAGTTCTCTAATAGCAGACATGATTTCTGTTCTATTTTTAAAATCTGCAAATAAACTCTCTCCCGCTTCAATAAATTCCTTACAACGGATCCATCTTTGAATGGTTTCTTGTGTTTCGCCAATTTAATATATTTTAAATGACGCGATCGTAGCAGCTTTTGAATGTTTGGCTGGTCTTGAGAACATTTGGTTTGGTTTGTTCTTTTTTCAAACAAGATATAAAATCAGGTACTTTTCGTTTTCTTAATTCTCTCTGTGGCGGAAAATCCTTTTCATGGTTTTTATGAACCGTTCCATGATGCTTCTCTAAGTTACCATGCTTAGGTATTGCAACTGACGCACGACAAATAAGAACAATGCACTTATCCTTCACCATACAAAAAAATCAAATCTTCATCCCAATCGTTATTAAAATGGTAAGTTTTAGATTTCTTTCATTTTGTACTATTTGATTATACGAGGTCGCCTATTGCCGCTAGCAGAGTGTTATTTTATTACGTAGTCAACTTTTGTAGTTTAGTTACCCACTTATCAAAACTTTTTTTCTTCTCGAGATCTACTCCAAAAGCACTCGCGATGGACTGGTCGATGGTCGATCGCTATCGACCTTTTGAGCACCCTTGATCTAGACACTCTTTATGCAGAAGGAATTATATGCGAAATTTTTTATCCAACGGTTTTCGAGATAAAACGACAACTTGCGATTTTTGAATATGACTCGAAGCTATGATCTCGTTGAATATAATTTTATTCCTCTTCAAAACTATATCACACGTGCAACCAATTTGTTCATTCAGAACAAGTTTGCATGAAAAAACGAAAATTATTTATTATCTCCCTAATTTTTTCTAGTAATTCTCTATTTATTCACAGAATTTGCACAAAATGATTGAAATAACTCAGAAATATTTTGTGCATCCATTATGACAGTTCTAAAATCAATTTTTGCAATGATAATTCAGATAAATTATTCTCTACAAGTTACAACTATTGTGTGAATATAATATCGATTGTAATAATGAAGCCACCATGCCATACGAAAATTTGGAAAGATTCAATATGACTCAATGTTATATTCAAAATAATTATGATGCAAATGCTGCAAAAGCTGCTTATTTGGATCACTCTCTTGAAAGGTGACAACATAAAAGAAAATTCGATAAATTGATAAAAATTCCATGGTATATTCAACGTGTCAAGAAAATAAAATATGACGTAGTTGATGGAGAAGATGCAGCAATTGATGTTACAGGTAGTGTAACTGCCAATCCTTCGCTTTCGAGAAGACACCAGAGTCGATCGCTCTGCAAACCTTAGATAATGAGAATATCCCAGTTTTAGAAGCCAGGAGAAATAGTTTGTATTCATTTAACTCAATATTCGATGATAACTAGAGAATTGGATATGGTTGTCACCAGTCTTATTTTCCCGAAGATAAGAAGATGAAGCCCGCATGCGCTCCAATGATTACTTAGATGACAGAATACATCGAATTTGGGTTAGATTTCCTCTTCAATTCCAGTTCGCAATTAAAATATGTAACAGTCCGATTTCTCGAATTAATCATTCATATCTTTTAAACTCAGTTTTCATAATTTTATTAATAATTCAATCTCATTTCATCAAGTTAAATATTCAAACAGTTTGAAATTCGAATCAAGAATCTAGAAGAAGGTAATGATACCCAATGAAGATTACAGTTTTATCCCTAAGGTGACGCTGGTATTGACCTAGGTTGTTCACCGATTAATTGTGAAGTCAGTACTTGAAAGAAGATCGTTTTCTCGTTTCTGTGGGAGAACGGAAAGCAGTACTCATTTTATGTTTCGTTACCACTTTGTTGTTGTAAAGAGAATAATTTCGCTTTTTATGAATTTTTTTTTTGAAAATCAATGGTTTTTCATAGAACCGAGTCTATATAAATTCGGAATTCATTAGATTCGCTCTCTTTCCAGTTAGAAATCTCCGGAATCGTTTGTAATTTAATTGGAGCTGTGTTGTAGCGATTGGAGTGAATAATTTTCAATAATAGAAATTAAATATTCTCAGATTTTCTGGATAAATTCCAATCTTCTGAGGCGTTATAAGTAGTCGGTAATTTTGCCGGATTTCTCGACAACCAATTCAATTGAAGAGTGAAGAGATTTCGAATTTTCTTTTGTTATATTAAACTTGATCGATATCTGCTATTCCAAGGATATTTTTCACCGTCAAGATATTTCGAGTTTTCATCGTTATGCCAAACCTTGATATTTGGGGTAACCATGCCTTCAGGGAACTAGTCTTGCCACCTAGGGCAGTCACCTTGCGAACCATAATCAGTGTTGTATAATTGTTGACTGAGCTCTATCATCGAGTATCGATTTGTTGAGAAGCTCAGATTGTTTTAAATTGAAAATTTTTACTATGTAGTTTAAATTCATATCGTCTGAGACTCCTTGTATTGTAATTGGTTAAATTTTTAAATTAAGTTTTTTATATGAGTTACCTTGATTATAGTTAGTAATTTATCAATCAGTTACCGTAATTTCGACATTTATCTTGTAATAAAGCTAGTTGAGTGAAATTATGAGTATTATTCCTATATCTAGGACCTAGGTTCTAGACGAAGATCTCACACACTGAGATAAAGGGACTCTGATCTAGCTAGGCATAGGTTAGATAATAATAGATAGTGTCAGTTGTAATTTTCTTTCAACTAGCCTTACTATAATTTAATCTCGTTAAACTTCATTATTTAAATTTCTTAGTTCCAGAAGAATTGAAATATTTCTCCAATTTGAGATATTCTAGAAACTAAACCATTACAAATATCCATGAAAGAAACATACGAATTAAGATTAAGACAACAAATGTACATAGCTTGCATAACTCCTTTCAAAACCGAATATTTCTTCATTAATTTTTCATGAAACCTCATACATATATCACAAACAAACCAAGCTATTAAAGGTTCACATAGGAGTGAAAACGTTGATATCAGAATTTCGTCTATGTGGTTCCCGATTTCTAGAGTGCTTGCAACCCTATTTATGAAATACGCAAACAGCAGGAATTTATAATAAATTCTAGGAATCTATTTCCGGTTTGAGACGTACATATTTGATGGTGCTTGCTGGGAAACAAGAAGATGGAACATTCCTCCATCAATTCCTACGAGTTGTAATATCACGTAAATTGAATCGATCCTAGATTATGGCTTAGACGTGCAGCAATCGATTCAAAACAACTGTTGGAGAATGGAGGAGGCTTTTTGGGGATATCGAAGGTATGTGTCGAGTAATTTGTGGAATAGAGAGTCCAACAGAATGAATCTCTAAATTATTTTCATGTCCATACAATGCGACCTATTTCGAATGGACAGTTTTCCATAAAACGATTGAGAACTATTTTTCTACAGATGCTGAAGTGAATCTTCAAATATTTATGTAGATTATTCATGTCTATTATGAATTTTTATCCTCATAACTCGAACAAATGACATGCCAATAAATACTAAGTTTACATGGTGCAGTAAATACATTTCAACATTTCAATTTGTGAGGGATCGTGCATGAATCCCAATAAAATTAATTAATGTAAAGCAAGAAACGATTCCTGTATCAATAAAGTATGTGGTAAATTTGACGAAGCTCACTTCAATATGATGTTCATAAGAGTATAACAAATTTCAATATTTTCGTGCTATACTCAGAGCTATTTCAATGGATTATTGACATTTTTGAAAGAAATTTTGTTATAAAGATACCTAGAAACTAATAAGAATTATTCAAACCGGATAACAACGACTACAACGTTATTCGTTATGACCCAAGTGATTTCTGTGATTTTCGATAGAAAAAAAATTTTGAAATTATTAGCTAATTCAAATATGATCAACACTTATTAACTTCCATTTAGTTTGAAACAGATATTCCAGCTGTTGTTGGGCTATAACAGCACATGATTGTCTTGTTTTTCAGATAATTATTACCTGTTGTATATTACCGAGAGATCGTTGAATTTGATTGGTAGATGAAATAACGATGAACAAATTTATCTTCATTATTCAGATTACAGCATGTGTCACCATGACTCTTGGCAAAGAAAAAAGCATAAACCGTACAGAACCAGAGCTACATACTGTCAGAACATTCATAGAACAAAATGCACTTTTCCATTCAAACTACGGCGAATAATACCAAGAGCTTAGGCCTGGATATAGAACATATACATGGAGTTAGAATCCATATTTGATGAGAGTAGCAAAACGTCATGGAACAAAATGCTCCATTCAATTGAAACTACGGCGAGTACCACCATTAGCTCAGGCTAATAGAAATAGAACATATAACTAGTGATCAAATCAATGCTTCAAATAAGGTTGCCGAACCATACAGGACCCTACAAGAGCCAAAAACTATCTAAATATTCAAAGAATAAAAGGAACCATTTCATTCAAGTACGGCGAGTACCACCAAGAGCTCAGGCCTAGAAATGAAACATATACGGAAAGTTCCAATCGTTATTTCAAATAGAGTTGACCACTGGACCGGAACGTACAAGAGAAGGAAAATGTCTGATCATTCATGGATCAAAATGCATTAATTAGTTCAAACTACGGCGAGTACTACCATGAGCTTAGGCCCGAAAATAGAACATATGCAATTCCAGTTCGTAGAGGACCGTATAAAAGCGGCAAACCGTTAGAATATTCTTTGAACTAAACGCAGTAATTAATACAAATTACGGTGAGTACCACGAGTTCAGGCCTTGAAATAGAACATATGACTCTATATGATCAAACCAATGCTTTAAATAAAATTGCCGAACCGTACAAGAGTGGAAAACTATCTGAACATTCATAGAATATTTTTTCAGATAGTTTTCCGACCTTGTACGGGTTGTCAACTCTTTATGCAATAACAATTGGAACTCTTTGTATGTTCTATCTCAAGACCTAAACTCTTGATGGTACCAGCCGTACCCTGAATGAAATAGTGAGTTTTCTTCTATGAATGTTCTGATAGTTTGCAGAACTCAACGCATCTTAAACTAAATGGAAGGTGAAAAGTAAGAATAGACAATCACCTACACTGTTCTCACTTAATAACAAGAATATAGAGAAGGTTGAATTATATAATTACCTAAGAACAGTCGTGGATGATAGATGGAACCAGTCTGTCGAGATGAGGGCAATAATAGAAAAGGCTCGTGCTTCTTTCAATAAAATCAAAAAATTACTCGTCCGTAACAATTTATCGCTGTCACTGAAGGTAAGAACGATACGCTGCTACATATTTCCTGTTTTACTGTATGCAGTGGAGGCCTGAACGGTGAGTGAGACGATGATGAGGAGACTCGAACCATTTGAGATGTGAGTGTACAGTGCTGCGGTTGTCTTGAACAGACCATGTTACCAATGTGGAAATATTACGAAGAGTCGATAAAGAAAAAGAAAACGTGAATACAATAAAAAATCGGAAACTAGAATATCTTGGTGACCTGATGAGTCACGACAAGTATCGAATACTGCAACTAATTATAGAAGGTAAAGTGAACAGCAGAAGAGGCCCTGGGAGAATAAAACACTCGTGGCTACATAATCTGCGTCAATGGTTCGGGCCCAGTTCAGTAGAGCTGTTCAGAAGTGCCGTCAGCAAAGTGAAGATTGACAATGTCTGCAACTAATAATAATTGAGGCAGATGACCAGACGAAGATGACGTCAGCTATTTTTATTCAGTAAATAAGGAATTCTAGTTTTTCAATAAGGTACTTGTTGAACAACCTTTCTCAAGTCATTTTTTAACCTTCCAACTGGAAGAAGGTAGATTGAGACCTAATTGACATTACCAGCCATCAGAAGATCACATCATATCATTATTCATGGTCCTTCGAGCTACACTTGAACCAGCTGCCTGGTGAAATTTCAAGACGTCATCAGCAAATTGTTCTAAAGGGATCACCCACACGAGAGGTTCCTGCTACTAGAGGATTCCACATACAGGGGGCATCCAGATTGCGACGTTTCCACACAGTTTCCAAGTAATTCGTCTGCAGGGGTTCCACACAAGAAACTCAGACGACAAGAGGATTCCAAACAGGGGGAATCCAGAAAGCGACGCTGCCACACAGTTACTAGCGAATTCATCTACATGGATCATCCGCGCGAGAGATTCCTGCTATGAAAGGATTACACATACAGGAAGCATCAAAAAGCGATACTTCCACCCAGAACCAGCATTTTCATCTGTAGGGGTTCCGCACGAGAAACTCTGACGACCAGAGGATTCCATACAGGGTGTATCCAGAAAGCGACGCTTCCACACAGTCACCAGTGGCATCTACAGGGATCATCCGCACGAGAGATTCCTGCTACTAGATGATTCCACATACAGGAAGCATCTAAAAGCGATACGTCCATACAGTACTAGCATTTCCATCTGCAGTGGTTCTTTACGAGAAACTCCGAATACCAGAGGATTCCATACAGGGAGTATCTAAAAGCAACACCTCTACCCAGTGCCGAGGGATGCCTCTACATGACTCGTCCGTACAAGAGATTTCTGCTAACAGAAAACTTTGAAACAGGATTCCATAAGGGGGTTTATAATACAGCGAGACACCTGAACCCAAAAAATTCCATTCAGGGGAAATTCAAATACCGAGGCACTCATCAACCATCGACAGGGGAATTTAAGAAACAAGAGTTCTTCATCCACAATCCTTCATCAAACTTCAAACTACATCTTTGAAGCACAAGACTTATACGGGGAAATACTGGATTTCCATTATTGCCGGGAGCATATCAACTATCACCTGTTCAAGTACCAGCTATCATAGAAAATGCTCAGAAGAAGTTTCCACCAACAGGGAAAACAGTCATTAATCTCAACACTAGTTATAGCAGAAGATCATAGTCATGGGCAGAGCTCTCGCAGGACGAGTTCTTGAACCAATGTGCAGAAAATTTAATTTGGTGAACCATTTGCATCCTGATGTAGCAAATTATCTTGACGCTTCCTCTCAGTGAGACGCTTACATATTAATTGAGGATTTCAAGCTGAAGAAGTTTCATTGCAGTGATGTAAATACCATGAATGCAGTCTCTGGATATAAGTCCAGTAATTATTTGTAACCTCTGTTTGCACAGCATATCTGATTTACAACCTCTGAGGGATGAAGATTTTGGAGTGAGTGATTATGTTGAAAGTACTTTCTGTATCGTTAAATGCTGACAGTGTTGACTCCTTGTTCTCTAGATACTTTTGAATGCGACTGATAACTTCTTGATAAGCAGCGCTAGTTAGTATTCCAAGAATATATGCGTGTTTGTTGGGGCTGCTTTGTGTTCAAAATTTCTGGAATATTTCTCATGTATATAGTTTGGTGTTAGAGGATCTATGCAAGAATAATTAATATTGTTGAACATTGAGTTTATACAAAATTTGTAAAAATAAATTGAATTATTGGTTCTTTTTATTGTTATAGCGAAGGAGTATTATACAGTAAAATTTATCCAACTTAATATTTGCTTGATATCCTAAAGAGCATTTTGGACGATATTCACGAAAATTGTCGGTGATTGCATACAATTCAAGACAGCAATACATCAATAAAAAAAATCTTTTATTCCCTTGTCGGCCCATCTTTGGTCCCAAGGACAATTCGTAGAATGTGATATCGACATCTCCTCAGTCATAAAGGTTCCTGTCTTATTATATTGATATTAAATTCTTCATGCGTGTGATTGGAAAACAGAACGAAGACACAAGCGGAAGCGAGATCATGGCCAGGCGTCTATATCGCATATTCTGGAGTATTTCATGAACCACGTTCCAATTCCCCAATACGTCTGCTGAATTTACTAGCCGACAATAGGAATGCTGCTTCTATGGCAGAGAAATTCAAGAAAATAGGAATGAAACTTCAGAAGAACACAAGGTTAGGTGTACTATGCTTTAATACCAAAAAGTTATGAAATATACACTGTTACTGCAGTTTCAAATGTTTAACATTCATCTTCAGACAGAATAAGAAATTTGAATATAAAGTACGATTACCAACTATATTTGTGATATAAGGGGAATTATCACTTCAGAATGACGAAATGGAAGGTTTGTTTAGAATTTTTTAAAAGAAATCATTAATATGTGTCAAAAAAAAACATTTTACATGTTGTTATACATAGAAAAAGGTATTCAAAAAAATTTGGTTGTGGCGCTACCTGTAAGTTCTTTGTAGAATGTGGTGCTGATGACGACGCTTCAAAAATGATTGGTTTTGCGGTTGCAATGATTCAGATTGAACGCGATATCTGAAATCGAAAAATCCAACAAAATTTTGAAAAACATATATGCAGTCACAAAAATCTCAAACATTTGTATACAGGGTGCTTCAACGAAAACTAAACAGAGGCTATATCTACCAAGATATTCATTTCTGATCACAACGCAAAAACATGTCAATTTTTGTTTCAGGGGAGACATATTTTGGTGTACAAAACTTGCCTGAAATATCAACCCCTCAAGCGGAGGTTGCAACCCCTGAACAATAGGGAAGATGAGTCGATTGATGACTCAAAAGAAGGGTGGTATCCTTGTCTACATTGTCTTGAACGAATTTTCATTTTTAATTGAAATCTGTAAAAGATACAGGGTGTGCAACTGAAAGATAGCGAAGACTATTTCCTTGAGACTATTCAAGTTTCAGTGAGACAAAATGGAGCAGATCCATGCTGATCAATGGCAGTCATCAACAAGTACCATCCTTATCTCGAATTTCAACCCCTAGAGCAGGGGTGACCTTGAAAATTTGAAAGAGGGTAGATAGGTCGAGTGATACCTCGAAAGAAAGATGTTATCTTTGTCTGCATCCCCGTGAACGAATTATTATCTTTGATTGGAAACTGTAGAAGATACAGAGTGAGCTACTGAAAAATATAGGAGTCTATCTATTGCCCTGAGCTATTATTAGAGCAAAAAAATGGAACAGATTCATTCCAGATCAAAGGCTGTCATCCTTGATCTAAATGAATCTATTACAATTTTTCGCACTAATACTCCAATGGTCTTGGGGCGATAGTCTTCTCTATTTTTCAGTGCCTCACTCTGTATCTTCTACAGTTTTCCATCAAAATTGAAAATTCTTTCACGGGAATGCAGACTCGACCCATCTACCCTCTTCCAAATTTTCAAGGGTTGTCACGCCTGCTCCAGGAATTGAAATTCGAGATGAAGATGGTACTTGATGATGACTGCCATTGATCAGCATGGATATGTTCCATTTTACCTCACTGAAACTTGAATAGTCTCAGGGAAATAGTCTTCCCTATCTTCCAGTTGCTCACCCTGTATCTTTTACAGTTTTCAATTAAAAATGAAAATTCGGAAAAGGTGATGTAGACAAAGATACCACCTTTGTTTTGTGTCATCACTCAACCCATCTTCCTCATTCAAAATGTTCAAGGATTGCAACCCCCGCTTAGGGGGTTAATATTTCAGGCATGTATTGTACCCCAAAAGATGTCCCTCTTGAAACAAAAATCGACTTATTTTTGCGTTTTGATCAGAAATGAATATCTCGGTAGATATAGCCTCTGTTTAGTTTTCGTTGAAGCACCCCTGTATTATAAAACCCTCTGTGCGATACCTGCGATGATACAACCTTATCGATGAAATATTTGTTAGTGGACTCTCCTAAGTTTCACCGAGAAAGAGTACAGTGCAACCTATCGAAGACACTTAGATCAATCCTGAACCCTAAAAACGGTGAAACTTTGTTAAACCACCTAAAAAATACAAATCTATATAAATGTATAGAGTTAATCACTATTTTTGTAATGTCACTAATAACCTAATTGGTTGATGCGACAATATTGTCTTTTCAAATAAATAAAAAAATAACTATCGGTGATAACGTGGAATATTGTCTACGTTGGATTTCTTATCTAAGTTTGGATAAATTTTTCGTCCCGATTATTGACGCTTTAGGGTGATTTTAAGCTCCTTTAAAATACGTAATATTTCACTACATTGGGAATTTAAAATGAAGTTATTGAATTATTCTGGAAAATGACCATCTCTTCACTGTGATTTTTAATCCAGATGAACTATATAAAATGTTATGAAGGTAGATCCACACAATACAGTGTTCACTATTGATGATTAAATTCGATTAGATTAAAAGTAAGAAATATATGGCTAGTTTCAGCAAATAAACAAAAAAAGTCCCCGGTTTTGGGTCGTTCCAATATATGGAAAAGTATTGAGATTAGATATCCAGAATATTTCAGTAGCTGGACTCTGGAGTTCGTAAAAGAAGCTTTTATAAATTCTTCCTCTTTTCACATTCATTCGCAAACCTTCTAGTATATTGGAAACTGCTTCTCGAACCATTCACAGCGTACATTCGTTCAGGATTTGCAGTTGTCATGAGGGATACTTCCGGTTCACCCTTCCTGCAACTGCCTCCGATAGATCTACTTTTTCCGTAATGAATACCTGTTCAGTGAAAATTGAATCAGGTAAGAACCGTGTCAGTTCACCCACAAAGCTCCTGAAATGTGAGCTTTAAGCCATTTCATTGCGTCGCGGAAGGTTTTATATCGAATCGAACGGATATTGCGGCCCAGCTCCGGTTGGACCGGATGTGGTACTCACCATCACCCCGACAGAAGTATGCGTAAACAGATTGACCCGAGAATCTCGGGGCCAAACCAACGCTAATGCCGCCGACGCGACTTCGACCCCTTTAATATATTTAAATGGAAACGAATCCTTCCTGAATTCTTGCCGCATTTCTGGGTGCCCGCGTGTCCTGAATTGGATTTGCATTCATTTGGGAAAAAACAACGCGAAACAGGAAGAAAATCACTATTTGGCTTGAGATAAAATTGGATTTTCTTCCTATTTCAACGTTGTTAGTGAGAATGACCTTTGACACTTTCACAAATTTTCCTAGGAAACGAATATGCAAATGGGAAAGAGAAGATTTCAATGTTAATGCAGATTTTTCAAGGTTTGAATAATCTCGAATATTTTTGTGTCTGCTAGAAGATTCGGCGGACGATGTTCCTCGTCGTCGTCCTCGAAATTTTCGTTACCAGCCATCTTTATTGTAAATAACCATTGAGTATCCAATAAATTAATCTAGGACGTGGAGCATATATGTTGTGTTTCTTCAATATCAAAACAATACTTAAACCTACACTCGGAGGCAAAATTAGCGGAACACTCGAAAATTTAACCAAATTCGAAGTCCGATATTTTTCCTAATTCTCAACCGATTAGGATGATTTTTTCGGCAAGTTATAGATCAACTCCCCTGCTTTGTAGAAATTATAAGAGAAAACAAAAAAAATCGGAAAAAAATTTTATACATGGGCAAAATTAAAGTGTTTTTTTTGTCAGAAATTCGTAACACCCTGTGGAATTTCGTGGTCCGAGTTGAAACGTACAATATCATGGTCTGTCAAGACACATCTTCCAACAAAAACGCCCTTCTTCTTTTATGCATTTATCTCTATTTTTACAAGAGATATCCAATTTGAAGTGAGAAATCACAAATTTCAAGAATTTATTTTTAATCTTGCGTAGGTGCATAACATCGGAGGTTAGCCAAAAAATAAAATCAAAATTAGAGAAGCGGAAATCTAACAAAATGAAAATTTTTGAAATTCACTGGCCAATTTCACGCTCCGGGAGGTACACTAGAAAAATCGTTGATTTTGCACATTTATTTTTGAATTTTTTTGTAGGACACTCTATAATAATTATCATTCCTGTCCAAAATTATGTATCCTGGCGATACACTCGTGAAATGAAATGAACATGTTGAGAAAAATGTTCATGATGACCCACAAAAAAAAACATTTGATTTTAGTAGCGAGTATGACCCCCCGAGCTCTTATCACAGCTCGCATACTCCCAATGATGTTGTCTATCATCTGTTGAGGTATGTTGTCCCTCTCTTCCTCCAAAGCCAATGTCAGCTCTTCAACGTTGCCTGGATTCCGTTGTCGAACCCTTCTTCCAAGAATGTCCCAAACGTGTTCGATCGGGTGACCGCGACGGCCAGTCCATTCGTGTGATCCAACTTCATTGAGATATTCTATCACTATGCGTGCAGTATGAGGGCGCGCGTTATCGTGCATAAAAAGGAAATTCTCCCATATGTAAGGAGCAAAAGGCACAACATGTCCAGACAGTTTTCCGCTCTTGTACGGTCCTGTACGGTTTTTCAACTTTTTTTGAAGTATTGATTCGATGTGCCTGTATATTTTCTATTCTCAGATCGAAGCTCATGGTGGTACCTGCCGTAGTTTGAGTGAAATACAGTATTTTGTTCTCTGAATGTCCGGATAGTTTTTCGCTCTTGTACGGTCCTGTACGGTTTGTCAACTTCTTTTGAAATATTGATTCGAAGTGCCTGTATATTTTCTATTTTCAGGCCGAAGATCATGGTGTTACTCGCCATACTTTGGATGAAATACAATATTTTGTTCTCTGAATGGCCAGATAGGTTTTCGCTTTTGTACGGTCCTGTATGGTTTGTCAACCTCTCTTAAATATTTATTCGAAGTGCCTGTATATTTACTATTTTCAGGCTGAAGCTCATGGTGTATTTTTGTTCTCTGAATGTCCAGATAGATCATAGTGGTACTTGCCGTAGTTCGAATGAAATACAATATTTTGTTCTCTGAATGTCCAAATAGTTTTCCGCTCTTGTGCGGTTTGTCAACTCCTTTTGAACTATTGATTCGATGTGCCTGTATATTTTCCATTATCAAGCCGAAGCTTATGGTGGTACCCGCCGTAGTTTGAATGAAATACAGTATTTTGTTCTCTAAATGTCCGGATAGTTTTTCGCTCTTGTACGATCCTGTACGGTTTGTCAACTTCTTTTGAAATATTGATTCGAAGTGCCTGTATATTTTCTATTTTCAGGCCGAAGATCATGGGGGTACTCGCCATACTTTGGATGAAATACAATATTTTGTTCTCTGAATGGCCAGATAGGTTTTCGCTTTTGTACGGTCCTGTATGGTTTGTCAACCTCTCTTAAATATTTATTCGAAGTGCCTGTATATTTACTATTTTCAGGCTGAAGCTCATGGTGTATTTTTGTTCTCTGAATGTCCAGATAGATCATGGTGGTACTCGCCGTAGTTCGAATGAAACACAATATTTTGTTCTCTGAATGTCCAAATAGTTTTCCGCTCTTGTACGGTTTGTCAACTCCTTTTGAACTATTGATTCGATTTGCCTGTATATTTTCCATTATCAGGCCGAAGCTTATGGTAGTACCCGTCGTAGTTTGAATGAAATACAGTATTTTGTTCTCTGAATGTCCAGATAGTTTTTCGCTCTTGTACGGTCCTGTACGGTTTGCCAACTTCTTTTGAAATATTGATTCGAAGTGCCTGTATATTTTCTCTTCTCAGGCCGAAGATCATGGTGGTACTCGCCGTACTTTGGATGAAATACAATATTTTGTTCTCTGAATGTCCAGATAGGTTTTCGCTTTTGTACGGTCCTGTACGGTTTGTCAACCTCTTTTGAAATATTGATTCGAAGTGCCTGTATATTTACTATTCTCAGATCGAAGCTCATGGTGGTACTCGCCGTAAATCGAATGAAATACAGTATTTTGTTCTATGAATGTCCAGAAAGTTTTCCGCTCTTGTACGGTCCTGTACGGTTTGCCAATTTCTTTTGAAATATTGATTCGAAGTGCCTGTATATTTTCTATTTTCAGGCCGAAGATCATGGTGGTACTCGCCGTAGTTCGAATGAAATACAATATTTTGTTCTCTGAATGTCCAAATAGTTTTCCGCTCTTGTACGGTTTGTCAACTCCTTTTGAACTATTGATTCGATGTGCCTGTATAATTTCCATTATCAGGCCGAAGCTTATGGTGGTACCCGCCGTAGTTTGAATGAAATACAGTATTTTGTTCTCTAAATGTCCGGATAGTTTTTTGCTCTTGTACGGTCCTGTACGGTTTGTCAACTTCTTTTGAAATATTGATTCGAAGTGCCTGTATATTTTCTATTTTCAGGCCGAAGATCATGGTGGTAGTCGCCGTACTTTGGATGAAATACCATATTTTGTTCTCTGAATGTCCAGATAGGTTTTCGCTTTTGTACGGTCCTGTACGGTTTGTCAACCTCTCTTGAAATATTGATTCGAAGTGCCTGTATATTTGCTATTTGCAGGCTGAAGCTCATGGTGTATTTTTGTTCTCTGAATGTCCAGATAGTTTTTCCATCTAGTACGGCCCTGTAAGGTTTTTCTTCTAATTCTCTGCCAAAACTCAAGCTATAAAATGACTAATATAAAGAAATTTGTTTTTCGTTACTTCGTCGACCAATCAAATCATTTGGTATGTACTAAACTAGTTATTTCGAAAATTATTTATACATGTCACCCTTACCCTGATGACTAATTATCCACATTCAACAGTCAAGTCTTCGCTAAGTATCCTAAGAACATCCCTTAACATATCGCACAGTATTCACTCTATCCCACATTCAACATTCACCATATCAGAATCTGGGGCTGGAAAAGTGTGGCTAAGTTCACATTAATGAGTGGAAGAAGGTGTTGTAATTATCAGCACTTAAATTTCTTACATATTCGCCTGACTGGCTGGGTATTACACCCTGATGTGTGAAATATGTGATCAGATGTTCCGTTGAGACACACCTCAGTATTGATAGTATCCTGTTGAGGAAGGTTACTACATATATAATCTATACAACTATTTCTGATAACATATATATATATATATATATATATATATATATATATATATATATATATATATATATATATATATATATATATATATATAGAAGTATAGAATATTCTTTAATAAGGACATGCATACTGTATGACTTCCGCATATCAACAAGTTCATATGTGAAAATACAGTCCTGCAAGTAGTCATCTAGATTATGACCGTATAATTTCTAAATTCCTTCTTGTTTTTGTTTGATGTCTAAAAATCTCTGCGCCTCTGGTTCTTGCTTTGATATTATCAAGTCAAGCATGAATTAAAATATTCGTTTCACTTATTTGTCGTCCCATCATTATTCAGTACCCCTTGATTCGTCAAACTGCCCGATGTTTATGCATAAACAAGAAAATAAAACGAAACGAATTGACAGCATGAATATTTATTCCGGTTGAATTGAAGTTACGACGACCTACGAATGCCAAACGACCGGTTTTTTATCAGATATAAATTCAGAAAGGCGATGCCTTTATCTCCATCCACGTTCAGCACAAAGAGAAAAATGGAATTAAAAGCCGCGCATACTATAAAACACAGGCAAACTTTTTGTTTCGGACCGCGGCATGAATAGAGAATCTAAATTATGACATATAAATGCATTCGGTGCAAACGGATATGCCAATCTTCATTGCAGGAATGCTCGTTATGTCAACAACCTCTGTCATAATTGTCTCTGCCGCTGAACTCGCGTTTTCGAAAACATGTCCGATAATACACACCTGTTGTTGCTACACATGAAAAATGAGGTTTTTAGTAAATAAATCATCCAATAATTTCTTAACAGATGAATTCAAATCGGTTGTACTTATTGATGTAAAATTAAAGCGATAGTTCATTGGATCTAGTATTACGTCGAGAGATACATATTAAAGTTTGACACACATGGGTGTAGCAGGGGGGGTAAGAACACTCCTCCCCCGGGAATTGAGCAATAAGAACTAGAAAGAATAGAATTTTCATCAAAATCCAGTACACGGTTGAATGCGACCGAATTATTAAATAAAGGAGTGTTACAGTTCGATTTTTAACAGTCACTTTCAATTCGAGCAAAAGTATAGCCCATGTTTCAAAAGTAGTTTTTCAGTTTCCTAAAGTCTCAACCATTTATTCAGGTATAATATAGTTAAAATTCAATCCTTGCAGTTTGGTATACATATCCAGTAATCCTTTTCAATAATTTCATTCACATATAACTGATCATTCCAAAGTAACTTCAATGCACAACATAGTCATTCTGTCCATAGCTCATTCATTGCACCTAAAACAAATAAAATCAAGTGACTAATCAATGGTAAGACCTCTCGTGGTAATCCGTACCTTTCTTCCACCTCATTCTATTCGAAAATTAAAGTCTTTCTAATTTCGCTTCAACTAACTGACATAGGAACTACGAAGTAACGTGCCGGAGGGCCGGAGGTTCCAGTGGTCACATAAATAATTTTCCAACTTAGTTCAAGAATTTTTCCAATTCAGTTTCGCTAATTACCCATAGACACTTTTCAAGTATTCACTAAATTCAAAATTAACTCCTTAACATTTTTGCTTGGCACCAACTTTCATACTTTTGGCTTAATTCATTTAATGCCCATTATATTCTTTCAGAAGTCCATTGAGCTGTTTGCTTTGACGTTTGATTGGGATTGAAAGTTCATCATTCGTGCATCCGGTCGAATTTGAATATAGTTTTTTATGACCGTTGAAATCTATATATTCCTTGGGAAATGAGAAATTGTTCTCTCTCCATTTCAACCCTCTTGTAAAGCTCACAACTCATGTTCCGTTTAGTACCTGGTAGCTGCAGCCCGAGTGAGAATTCGACCGTTGTGAAATATTTCTTTGGTTTAACTAACAATTCAGGCTGTAAGGCGACGTAAGTTTAAATGTTCTTGTCATGATAGCCTATGCTACAGAGTACAGAGATTTGGGAATTTTGGAACACGCGGTTGAAGAAACTCATACCAGGGTAAGACTCTGGAACTGGAGAAACCGACCACAAAACTTTGAAACCGTTTTTTTTTACCTCACCTTTTACTTACCCTCAGCAGCAATATTTTAAGCAAAACAACCGATCCACCTGTAACCTACCGACCTAGCCTACAGTAATAGCAAACTCTACCGTCAACATACGTTGGGGACCATCTTTACCTGAAGACAATCATGTCAAGATAAGTACCTTGGTTATTTCAATTGTTTCCATTATCCGCTGGGTTTCAATTCAATTCAACTCGGAAGTAATTTCCTAACCATCAGAGAATTAACTGTTCTTTAGAATTTCAGAAGTAAGCTAGTTTTTCTCAAGAGTGTAGTAAAGAATTTTGATGTTGTATGGAAAGTCTAGAGAGCGTTCATTTATGTCGCTTGATTGTAGATAGATTAGTCAATTGTATATAAGTGCCTACTTCTCAAACGTTACGTCGTATTTAATATTTCCCTTCACGTCAAATTTAGTCAATTTTAATGTTACCCTTTCCTGAGTTTTCTTATATAATTTATTATTTATAGTATTAAATTTTGCTAGTTGAATTGTGGCTGTCGAGTAAATATTAGCTTCAATAAATTTGGTAGCTTCATATGATGAGTTCGAGTTGACAGGCCTTGATCTAAAAGCTCAACCGAGTAATAGAACCTTTTGAGTACATCTTTTCTGTAGTCTTATGGTAAGACTGATACCGCTTTCTATACGTACTCTGGTGGAAGTGTACACACCGGAAACAACATATTATAACTTGGTAAATGAAATTCTGTTTGCAATATAAAATTTAGATCAGATTCTTTGGTCTATATTTTTATCCTTTGTAACAATCGCAAAACATACTTATGAGAAATGACAAAATAGAGCACTGTAAACTAAATCACTGATCAACAAAAAGAAGTACTTTCCCGACAAAATATATTTGAATCGCTTTTATGAATTAGATTTATTTTCGTATCGAGGATTTTCGTTCTAAAATATCTCAATAATTTTGTTGTTATTTTTATATTGTAATATCTTTACTTTACATGTATATTTTTGTAAACATTATGAATGAAATATTATCAGTACAATATTCTTTAGGGTTGTACTTTCTGTTGCCCTCCACTACTACTATATCGGGTGTAACTAGAGCCACCCCTGTAAATTCTTCTCTATTTCGAATACTTCGATGAAATTTGGGAATCGGATAGAAGATAACATTTTGAATTCGATAACATGAATAGGTTTGACATTTCGTTTTTAGTTATACCGGAAACGATATCAACTTTCGATCTTCAAAAGGGTCTCTCTGTATTTTTTTGCTTGTTTTAATTGTTCATCAGATCCTACGACTTTTTGACATATATTTGAAAAAAAACAATACACAATCTTTTTAATTTGCAATTTTCATCTCTCGTTCTAGAAAGCCATGAACAGTGACAATTGGCTCAGATCAACATCTCCTATCACGAAAATACAAGTTTGTATCTAAAAATTTAACCTAACCTAATCATATCAGGCCATCTGGTATTAAAGAATCAGTATTTTTTTGTCTTTCTCATTATACAATTTACGTCACTTTATTTTCAATGGTTTCGGAGTTCTAGTGGAATATACTTAGGCAATTATTGCAGTTTTCCCATTCGCTAATAAAAATAACTACATTTGAATTCTTTCGAATTGATAAATAACATAAAAAACGTTAACCTACCACATAACGCAAAACTTATTCCGTTTGATGTTGAGAATTTATACCCAAGTGTTCCTCCAGGTGATGTCAAAATATTAATCGAAAACATGTTGAATTCGAATCATGTTAACCACCTAATTAAATCAGAAATATTGAATCTGTTGGACGTTTGCATTGAACATTGATCATGGGAAATCCTTTGAGTCCACTTTTAGCAGAGATTTTATGAATAATATTGAACATAAAATTCATACACATCCACTCATTTCCAAATTTCTTTATTTGTATAGATATGTTGACGACATCTTAGTATGTTTCATTGGAACTACTCGTCAATTAAACTTATTTCTTAATTTCATTAATTCCATCCATTTGAACATTAAATTCACGATAGAAATTGAACAGAACTATTCCATTAATTTTTGGACTTAAAAATCACTAAACAAAATAATAATCATGTTTTTCGGTCTTTCGTAAACCAATACATACTGATACAATTATACATAACCACTCATTACATCCGATTCAACACAAAGTTGCAGCTTTAAACAGCATGGTTCATCGGTTACTCAATTTACCTTTATCAGTAGAAGATTATAATAAAGAGTTAAACATCATCAAACAGATAGCCATTAATAATTCATATAATCCGGATATGATAGATCTAATCATTCGTAAAAACTATATCAGAAAGCAATAAATGAAGTATATCCTATTCATAAAGACTATAAAATATTCAACAGTTTAACATTCTGCGGTTCTGCAAGTACAAATATTAAATCCTTTCTCGTCAAACAAAATCTTAATATAACTTTCAAAACTTCTAATAACTTAGGTAAACATATTATAAATAATGAATCTCGTGTTGAAAAATCAGCTAAATCAGGAATCTATAAACTCAATTGCGGTTCTTGTGATAAAATTTATATCGGTAGGACCTATAGGAGTTTTGGCATAAGAACATCTTAACATAAACGTAGCTTTGATAAAAATAAATCTGATTCAAATTATTCAAACCACTTAATAAGAGAAAACCATTAATTCAATAAAAACTTTGACATATTACATATAAAATCAAAAGTTTAAAATTAGATCTCCTAGAAGCATTAGAAATAAATAGATACAAACATTCGGACAAGCTTTAGAATGAGCAGGTAGATGTAAATTATTCACCCTACTTAACTTGATTAATTAGTTTTTATTACCTTTCATACTAACTGTACAATGGCTCGGTGTGGATTTTCCTGTTATTTATCCAACTTGTTCTACGATTTGTTTATAATACCATACTCTTCATTCTGTTTGTCATTCTTAATAAAGCTGCTGTGTCAGCGAAACGTCGTCCAATTTTTTCAAATAAAGTGTAGATTAAAGTTAAACCTTGTGTATTTTATCTCAAAAATAACTACGTTGGCGACGCTAAATTTTTGTTCATACCTATAATATTCTATGATCATAAAAATATCCGTGTGTTATGTCATTATGTCAAAATTTCTTTGTTGTTAATTATCGACATTTCCAATTAGTGAATTCAGTTTTGAGAATGAATCAATACACCCAAAGTACGATAATTATTAATTAACAAAAATAGAATTTTGGTATGTCAAAATATATATATATATATATATATATATATATATATATATATATATATATATATATATATATATATATATATATATATATAAATTTATATATTCTTTTGAAAAAGCTATTGCACTAGCAATAGTTCGCTTATGTTAGTGCCAGTGTCGTGTGTACATAAAGAGTACCAAAGATTTTTCTGCTTAGCAGCTTGAATTCTCGTATTGCACTCCATGGTTTCCAGACGAAGACAAGGGTGAAAGGAAGGTGGTTTGGGACAGAAATCTTTAACAATGGAAAAAAAACCAGCAGAAAAATATTTCAACAATCATACCTGACTCTTTTATGTCGAAACACACTTGAATTTAGGAGAAGATTTCACATAGCAACCAAGGCCATAAAAAGGACTAAATGAATAATCAAAAAGTACATAATCTGCGATATTTCCTCTTTCGCGGAGATGTTCTTCCGTCGCAGTGAGAGTCTCCTGAAACATAATCATTTCCTTGTTCTTGATTGCCAATTTTCAAGTATAATTCCAAAAAACCCTTCAATATTCAAATTCAACAAAACAATTCCCTCTCTGTTTGACCGAGAGAGCCCCGATGGCTAGGTTCGGAATTCTAAGAGATGCCGATTATGATCTATAGATGTTCTAGAATCATTATGGATCCAATAATCTGGGTTGACATCTCGTATATATTATTTGTTTGTGGTGTTTGTTTAATTTAAATAGTCGTTTTAAAAATATGACAAATGTCATATGTATGATATATTTGTTTCAGAAGAAAACCTACTTTTTGATGAAAAACTGAAATTTAAGACTTTGACACCCCGTAAAAAATGACCAATTAAATTTTTAGATACAATCTTGTATTTTCGTGATAGATGTTGAACAGAGCCAAATGTCACTGTCCATGGCCTTCTAGAACGAAAGATGAAAATTGCAAATTGAATAATTGTGTTTTATTTTTCTTCCAAAGATATGTCAAAAGCTCGTAGGATGAGATGAAAAATCAATATAAGCAAAAAAATACAGGATGTCCTATTCAAAATCGAAAGTTGGTATCGTTTACGGCATAACCGGAAACGAAATTTCAAACATATTAATGTTATCAAATTCAAAATGTTGTCTTCTATCCGATTCCCAAATTTAATCAAAATATTCTAGATAGAAAAAAAAGTTATAGGGTTAGCTCTAGTTTCATATACATCCGGTATGTTGATTCTTTATTGTATGGATTTGAATTTAAAGATCGATTCGTGATACTTTTCAGGACAATTCAAATGTCTACCTAGCTCGATTCAACAGTCTCCCACATTTAACGAGGTTATCCCGTTTTACAATTTCTTCAATAGAACGGAATCCTTCAGAAATGTTAACAACCTATATATTCTTGTCCCATTTAGTTCAAAGTTTCGCCACCACATAGAATTTCGCTTATCTCAAAAGGCCAGTTGTTGAGTAATTTCCATTACCGGTTGACTATAGATGCTCTTCAGATTCTGGTATCAGAAATAATTAACCTAGACACAGGCATGCTATAATCGAAACATTAATCGATATCGCTATGTATACCTTTGACATTTCACGAGTAACGCGCGATAACATGCACGTAATACGGAGGAGGGTTGATTTCCGCCGTGTATCAAATTGGTTGTTGGCATTGCGCCAGTGAAATCACTACAGAAAACGAGTGCAGCACGGAAAAGGATGTGGTTAGAATGCCCAATGTTGCCGGAAATCTGCCACGCTAAACATTTTGCCGTTTCACATTTGAATATACTGATTTGGCGCTATCATCCGAGATGCACTTGGCTGTTTTGTAATCTAGTTGGTTTTCTAGCCAACTCACGGATGCACAAATGCAGGGGTGAAATTTCAGCATAAACGAACGTTAAAAATGTCAATGCTATCCGATGATAAGATAAAAGGGTCGTTCATATATGCAGTGATCTATAATTGATAGGGATCGTACCATAATTCTGGTAGAGATACGAATTGATCTGGGGATGTTGAGTATAGAACATTAATGTTGGAGTTGCTATTAGATATCCTGCACTATATATTATACACTGGTCTACAATGGTTTTGTTGCCCTAGATATGAAAATGATTTTGGGTCTATTTATGCACACAATTCGTGAAACTATCAATGATTTTGTAGGATTTGCTCTGATTTCTTTTTAAATCTTTATTTTCATTTTACATAACGAAAATCATAAAACAAGAAACAAAATAACAGATATATTCATAATGTCAGTTATGTTTTGAGAAATTCGTATACATCGAAGTAAATAAAGAGGAAAATGTCGAAAATATATTTCATATTTCCATAAAACGCCTTTTATGAGCTTTTCTTCTATAATTTTTCAGGGACAATCTCTTTTCAAAGACCAGCAGTAATCTGCCATCATCTGACAATCCCATCGACCTTGATACCTTTCTTCCATCACTTTTAGATCTTGATGAAACCGCTCTCCCTGTTCCTCACTATAATTTCCTAAATTATCCGGAAATTTATCTAGATGATTGCGGAGATAGTGTAACTTAATACTCATATTTGCTCCTAAAGTCTGAAAGTTTGTCAGCATATTTTACACAATTTCTTCATAATTTGCTGCTTCATGATTACCTAGGAAATTTTCGACAACCAACACAAAACTTTTCCAAGCTTTACTTTTCGGGACAGTCATAACTTTGATAAAATCCGAGTCTTTCAATTGCCGTATTTGAGGACCATCAAATATTCCACCATCTCAATTTTTCCATACTAAGCTTCAGAAATTTTCTGCAAATGTAATTAAAACAATTTCCGTCTTTGTTCAACGCTTTTACAAATTGCTTAATCATACCTAACTTAATATGTAATGGTGGAAGTATGATTTTGTCTCTGCTCACCAGCGGCTCCCTTATTACGTTGGCTTTACCGACAGTTAAAGAATTTCTTACAGGCCAAACATCTTGTTCCCAATAAAGTTGCTTTGCTCTACTATCCCACATACAAATAAAGCAAGGGTATTTTGTATATCCACTTTGTTGGCCAAGTAAAAAATTAACCATTTTTAAATCCACACAGATCGGCCATTGATGCTCAGAGTATTTAATTTTCTCTAAAACTAATTTTACATTTTCATATTCTTATTTGAGTTTCGTTGAATGGGCAATTGGAATTGATGCAAATTTATTTCCATTGTGCAATAAGACGCATTTTAAACTTCTTTTGCAACTATCAATAAAAAGGCGCCATTCAGTAGATTTGTACTCTTTTAAACCCATGTCTATAAGCAGCTTCGCGATATCATTACAATACACTAATCCTTCATTTTCACTAAAAATTGTAATAACTCTTTTCTCGCGTCCTGTATGTTGTAATTGTTACTGTTGGTGCCAATAAATTTTTTCTTTCAATCTTGAGGCTAACAGTTCTGATCCTTGTTTTGATAAATTGAGATCACGTATTGAATCACTGAGTTCATTTTGAGAAAAAACTTTGGCGTAGATGTTTCACCTTCCCATTCACTTCCACTAGTAGATGGTCCTGATTTCTGTGAATTTGGTAACATCATTGTTTCTGAGGGCATGCGAATTACTTTTGAAATGTATATGGGCCGAGGGAGATTTTCACTGTGTACAACCGGACATTTCGTAGACTGTAAGTCTGGGTACCTCCACGTTTGATTTCGATTAAAACCTTTAACATCTACTACGCAAAAGTAACAATCATCTAAGTGATTCGTAGGCTCCATCCAGATCATAGGAATACCAAAGTCTAATCCAGAACGTTCACCTTTTTTCCATAACCGTAAAGACTCAACACAGTACTTACAAACTTTATTAGGAACCCATGGTCTACCTAATTTGCCCATTTTGAAACCAAAATATTCAACATAAGTCTCCTTGACAAAGTCTGTGATATTTCTTTTTTGTTTTTTTGGTATATAAACACCGCAAATATAACGAAATAAATCACTACAATATTTACACTTTCTTCGTGACGAACTCATATTTTAGACTAGAAGACAAATATATAAGAATGGACATTCAGTAATTGAAACAAAATATTAATCCATGACACTTTATCCAGATTTACGTGTATATGTAATTCAATACTGTCAAATAACTGAGATCTCAGCTGTTCTGTGGAGCAAGGGGTCTGAGAATGGGGATCAGGTGATGTTTGTATGCGCGAAAAAGTTGCGCAGAAGCCTAATCATGACTGGAAAATTAAATTTTATTATCCGCTTATAATTGTTCAAAATATAAGAAATGCAAAAATCATGAAAATACGAGCACATTGAGAACTTTCATGAATATATTCGTAATCTGGGCACTTGAAAACATAAAAATTTGCGATGATATCCAGGGCAATAATAAAAAAATTTTTTGTAGAGCTGTGTTATTAAGTTGTAAGAGAACAGTGACCATGATATTATGGAATAGCTGAAAACAATTATTTGAAGAGATTGAAAGAAGAAAAAATTATATAAAGACCTTATTATTTTATGAAAATTGTTGTTGAAATTATTTCTCTAATCACACTTCCCTTATTTCATATATATATATATATATATATATATATATATATATATATATATATATATATATATATATATATATATATATATATATATATATATATATATATATATATATATATATATATATATATATATATATATATATATATATACATACATAGACAGAAAGATCTCTCGCATTAGATACAAAAGTATCACTCCCCGTTTAGTAACACCAAAAGTGACTCCACCAATACACAGCATTTCCTAGATAACAAGCACCGCTTTCAAAGTATAGAAAATCATAAC
This sequence comes from Cryptolaemus montrouzieri, assembly GCA_013387265.2. Lineage (NCBI taxonomy): Eukaryota > Metazoa > Arthropoda > Insecta > Coleoptera > Coccinellidae > Cryptolaemus > Cryptolaemus montrouzieri. The sequence continues at coordinate 9,190,828 of JABFTP020000103.1, read as the reverse complement.
ATTATTCATCGTGCTCCGAAAACGCTCGGATTAAGAGAAGGTGATGTACCTAACAGGTAATAGACTCACCAAAGAAATGAACGCAGCCACAAAATAAGCCAAAAATGCATATTTCGATTCCATATGTCAAAAATTGAACAACAATCTCTTTAAGCTCGAGCCCCGAGACCTATTCAAAAAAGTCAGATCTCTAACTAAAGCACCTAAGCCGCGAATACTAACTATCAAGGTCAAGAATGGAGAGAAATTTACCTCCAAATCGAATGTTACAGAAAGATAGAAAAATTACTATCAGGAATCGATGGTTGTCGACAGTAGAGATAGCCATTCGTACAACATAGAAGCCACAGAAGAGTTGGAACCGTCAATTTTGAAAGAGGAAATGGAAGAGGCTGTTCAAAGGCTTAATGAACAAAAAGCACAGGTAACGATGGCATAGTAACTGAAATGCTGAAGGCGACAGGAGACGCTGAAATTGAAATATTACACTACATCTGTTCGAAAATCTGGGAAAAGGGACTGAGGGACCAATGTGAAAACTAAAGCATGCCGCATGCCAGCAAAGTTATGCTGCTGATATTGCAAGTGGGGCTGAAACTCTACCTACATCTTCAAATTCCGTCTGAACAGACAAGTCTCATGCCAGGACGTGGCACAAGAGAGCAACTCATAAATATCAAACAACTTATAGAGAAACACTACGAATACAATGTTCCTTTGCTAATTCTTTTCTTGGACTACATCAAAGCCTTCGATAAAGTCGTCTGGAATAATCTGTGGCAGATTCTAGATGAGATGGGCACGCCTAAGCATCTAATGCGTGTTATCAAGGATCTTTATACAACCAACAACGCTTTTGTGAAGGTGGACGACATTGTTTCGGATTCGTTTACACTATGAAAGGGTGAAAGACAAGGGTGCGTCCTGTCACCCATTTTATTCAACATATATGGATAATGGACAATAAGGAAGGCAACAGAAGGTTGGAATGGTGGTGTCTCTGTAGTGAAACAAAATAAAGTTTTATACTGGTTGAGCCCAGAGAAAAATGAGCAACGAGACTCTAATTCAATAACTGCCACTGAATTCTTGGAAGAAAAGTCAATGAAGTTTAGCTCAGTTATTTAAATACATAAATTATAATTATGATACATAATGTCACAAATGCTTATTCATTTCATATATACATTCAATAAGACTTGGCGTTATTGTTCTTACAGCTGCATATGGTGGAAAACCTGTATTTCAGCTTCGGATGTGGATTTCTGGACTCCAGATAGAATTTATTCAATCTCAACATCTAGGAATCTCTGTCTAGGAATTTCTGTCTAGGACTCTCCACCTAGGACCTATATTTTGATATAGGTCACTACACAGTATACAAGATAAAGATATGAATTTTAACATAATTTAATTATTTTAACTACAATTTAAGAGGATTTTCAAGTTCACCTAATCAGCTCGAAGGTCTGCAAAGAAAAGAAAGCAGAACGAAGATTCTGAAGCCGGTAAGCATACCGTCCGATAACCTGAATATGCGCATCGGACTGTTAGCCAGTGTCGTGACACAGATGGAGGGTTGACTGGAATCAGGTGTTTCAATTCAAATTATTGTGACGTGACTTTAGAACATTACAGTAGCGGGAAATGAAATATCCAATTTATGTTATGCCGGTAACACAACTCTTTTTGCATCCTCAGAGGAAGAAATGGCCGATCTGTTGAACGGATAGAAAAAGTCAGTGAGGAGGCTGGATTTCTTCTCAACCGCTCCAAGTGCTCCCTGATGGTAGTTGACAGAGCAAACTCACTTCCGCCATTTAGAAACCTTATGAGTGATATTGAACTAACAACCGAAACAATATACCTTGGAGCTAAAATAACCACCAACGAAGACTGTGAAGGCAAAATAAACCGCCAATTAGCAATGGCTAAGTCATCGTAGGCCAAATTAGGAAAGGTGTGGAATCACATAACGAAGAAGACCAAAGTCAGGTTAGTGAAATCATTAATATTTCCCATATCAATGTACTGTTGCGAAACCTGGACAATAAACGCTGCATGTCGGAGATGAATCGAAGGATTTGAGATGGCATGCTACCGCAGATTGCTTCAGATACCCTGGTCTCGGATTCGTTGGGCACATAATACAGGAGGATGGATTAGAACAATTGACGATTCAGGGGAAGGGGCGAAGAGGCTGATCACCAAATAGATTCATCGACCAGGTGAAAGACCTCACAAACTTATCTCTCTCGAGAATAATGGGAGACGTAGAAGAAAAATGGAGATCTATTATCAATGGTGATACTGACGCAATATAAGCCAAGACGTTTGAAATCGAACAACGATGGTGATGATGATGATGTTGATCCGAAAAGCAATAAACTCAATAACCTAGAATCTCAGAAAATTTTTGAAGCGAAACCCAATTGAACTAATCTCCCTTACCCTTCTTAAAGACAACTAATAGAAAACTTGTTGTTTTCTCTCTATTTATTATTTATACTTGTTTTTCTATATAAACACCTCAAGAAAGTCCAGGGAACAATTCTGAATATCGATATATCGTATCCAGAACGATCGATATGGATGATTTTTTTCAAGAAATGAATTCCCTCATCAATTTCTCACTAAATTATATAGAGTGCCGCAACACATTTCAGTTTTTCTTTATAAAAAACTAAAAATGCAGCAGATGCGACGCTGCTTTATAATCATTTCATGTATTCAGTGTTTGAAATCAGTTAGTTGGCACTTTGTTTGTGTTATAAGCACAAATAAAAGATTCAAGTTTTGTGATTCGACCATGGATAGACGACATTTGACTAGAGAAGAGATGTTACGAGCCGTTGGCATGCTCCAAGCTGGGTACTCACAACGGGAATCATACAGGGTTCTGGGAAGTAGCCCAAGTGTCATAAACCGTTTATGGTCGCGTTTCAATGAAACAGGTAGAGTAGAAGAACTCCATACAGGTCGTTTCAGGATTACTACAGTCGCCCAAGACCAATTTTAGGTTTTACGAGCCAGAAGAGATCGTACTACCACAGCATCTCAATTAGCTCAAGAGCTATCACGAGTTCATAATGTACAAATTTCCGACCAAACTGTCAGAAATCGACTGCACCAAGGTCAACTCCACTCCAGACGTCCTTTAAGAGTTCCACAACTGACCCATGGAAATCGCGCTGCTCGTTTAGCTTGGTGCCAAGAACACGTAAACTGGGATTAAGAGAGGTGGGCCACAGTTCTCTTCAGTGATGAATCTAGATTTAGTTATTATCCCAATTCGGGAAGAATTCGAATATGGAGGGAACTTGGAAAGCAAAACCGTCTCCAGCATGCTCGAGAAGTTGTTAGACAGAGCGGCGGATCAGTTATTCTTTTGGGGAGGTACACGCCTTGGTGGAAGAACTGACCTCGTTTTCATACAGAACAACCTCACGGGAAATTCTTACGCAAATGAGATAGTTTTACCTGTAGTGGTACCGTATATCCAAACAATGGGTCAAAACGCACTCTTCCAACAAGATAATGCCCTTCCTCATCGAGCAAGAGTTGTCTTGAACGTTCTTGAAGAGAATGATATCGATCTTCTACCGTGGCCATCCTACTCCCCAGATACGAATCCCAACGAGCATGTGTGGGACACCCTAAAAAGAAATCTCCTGCGTCAAAGCGTCTTCCACCATGAACAGGAGCTTCGATTAGCAGTTCAGGGCGCTTGGAATGACTAAGGCCAAAATGTTACAGACAATTTAATATTGAGCATGCCGCGATGATGCCAAAGTGTCATTAATAATAGAGGTGGACCTTCTGGGTACTGAAAAATATAGGTGCCATATATTTTCGAAAATATTAGTTCAGGATTTTTTTTGTGTTTTACCAAATTTCGTCATTTTCAAATTTCAAATTTTTTTTTTTATAATAGGTGCTTTGGAGAAGTCAAATATTATTTTGTTTTCTCGATAATACATTATATACAATACATCCTAACAAAACCGAAAGATTTCTATAAATTCGAATCATCAAATTCATATTTTAAAGATATTGGTAAATGTTCCTAGACTTTTTGAGGTGTTTATAAGACAAATTGTACAACTGTATATCAGTTTTAACTCACAGTTTGTGAACGTCTGATGATAGAAATATCAAAATAGCTAATATGTTTGCTGATAATTTTCACGTAATTTTGTGATATTCACACCAAAAGCAATACTATTATCAAATAATTGTATTCTGATTTATTTTTGGGTTTTGCATTCATTAAGTTTCATTCAATTTTTTTCACCGCTTCATGAAAAACACATCGAGTGGTTCTATAATGGTATAATTAGATTTAGAATGTTCTGCACATTCATTCTTCGCTTACACAATCACACTCCTTCATTTTCGTTTCCATCCAACCCTGCCATTATCGTCGAAGCCCGGGTGCAGAATTACGAATAGGAGCACAATGCACCTGTTGTGGTCGCATTTTTCGCATAAATAGCCGCTTGGCCGTGCCAACAGCCCCCGGTGTATCCAATTGCCCGCTGGCAACAGGCCAGATGGATCGACCGTGTGAGCCATGCACTGTTGGAAAGGACGACGAGAGAATACAAGATGGGCCGAAAAACGTTTTTCTAATAAATAGTGGAGCAGACTGCGGGCAATCTCATTCCATGGACCTTTCAAAGGTATTTACTTAAAAAAATTGTGGCATTTTTTGGAGAGATTCGAAATTTCACACTCAAAGGTGGATTATTTTCCGATCAGTATAGTGTGGTGGATTTGAATGAATTTTAATTATCCCTTAACCTTCCGATATCAAGAATTTATTTCCAAGTATTCCACCGAAAGATCCGTATAATATAATGAATAATTTGTTAAAACAAAATATGACGAATCCACGAATTAATTATTGTTATAAAAGCGATAAGGGATTTATAATGGAAAATTCCTTAAGCCTTATTTTAGCAAAAATCTTTATGGATAATATAGAAAAAACTTTTCATAGACACCCGTTAAGTAAACATATATTGGTATCGATATGTCGATGACATTATTGTGTGTTTCGCAGGAACAAACAGACAGTTCACTGTATTCGAAAATTTCATCAATAACCTGCACCCAAATATGAAATTTACTTCTGAAATAGAACAGAACAACTCGATCAATTTCCTAGACTTAACAATAACAAGATCAAATAATGTACACCAGTTTTCAATTTATCATAAATCTCATACAGGTATCACAATTCATTATACATCGGCACATCCTTACCAACATTAAGTTGCAGCATTTAATAGCTATATGCCTAGGCTCTTAAACACACCGATGTCTACTAAATGTTATCTCAAAGAATTCAATCCGCAATAAATAATGGTTATGATGCAAATGTAGTTAGCAGCATATTATATAAAAAAATACAAAAATTAGCTTTAAAATATATATATCCAATCAGTGAACATCCTGACAAGACATTCAGTATTTCAACATATTGTAACGATATCCAATCGTCCCTGGAGCCGACCCTGTCACTGCCCGGCAGAATGACGCACTTTCGAAAGAATTCGATAGAGATCCAAAACTACCAGCGCGCCGAAATACTGAGAAACCAGGTTACTGTTTCCGGAAGGTTCTCGAACGAAGATCTGAAACATAGCCGAAGTTACGCAATTCTACTTGTACAAAAGAAGAGAGCGTGAAGCGCAGAGTATTAAGTTTTGAATACGGAGCGCGAATAAGTGGACAGAGTGTTGAAAATGAACTAAGCAGTATTTATTGTGTTATAAAAATTGTTGAGTAAACTTGTAAATAAATTATTTAGAGTTTTGTTAACTGGAATTGTTCGATTTTACTCATAAATAATTTCAAGAACTAGAAAACGTTACAATTGGTGTCAGGTGTGGGATATAAGTGAATAGCAAAAAAAAACTCTCGTAAGTTAATGTCTGTGACCTGTTCGCAACAGAGAACTATGGAGACGGAACCGTTGAAATTTCTTCAGCAAGTACTGATGGACGACCTCAATAAGAAAATGGACGAAAATTAGAGTAAGTTAAAGGAAACGGTGGTGGAAAACTCGAATAAACTAGAAAAAAATGATGGAAAATTCGAATAAATTAGAGGAAAATTTGAACAACCTTAAAGAAGATTTGAATGAGGTAAAAGGAGAAATGGAAGAAAATTGGTACAAAGTTAGGGAAGACATTGAAGGAAGTTTGAATTTGGTTAAGAATAATCTGAAGTGAATGAGAGATAAAATAGAGAAAGAAATAGAGGAAAAGATCAACGCAAAATTGAGTGGATTATTCGAACATCTAGATGAAAAGGAAACAAAACTGAATAGATTGGAGAAATCATATAGATTCGAAGTTACGCAAATGTTCCAGAACAATTCGTACTAGTATGTAAGAAGAGAGCGCGAAGCGCAGAGAATTGAGTTATGAATACAGAGCGCGAATGAGTGGACAGAGTGATGGAAATAAACTGAGCAGTATCAATTGTGTTATATAAATTAGTTATAATATCAACAAACGTGTAAATAAATGAGTTAGAAATTTGTAACGTTGAAGTGTTTGATTTGAACCCACAAATAATTTTAAGAACTAAGAAACACTGCAATATATAGGCAATATTAGCAATAATGTGTAATCCTTCTTAAAACCTCAAATATAGCGTTCAAAACATCAACAAATTTGGGTTCATGGATCAGAAATTATAAGTTTTCAATTGATAAAGAGAAAGAATCAGGTGTTTAAAGATTGGAATGTGCAGATTACAATTGTTTTTATATAGGTAGAACAGGAAGAAATTCTAATGTTAGAATCTAAACATAAACATAGTTTCATCAATGGAAAAACCCATTTGAATTATTCAAATCATCTTAGGAAATATTCATTCTTTCAATTCAAAACTTAAAATCCTACATTCTGAGAATAGAGGTATAAAATTCAACCTTCTGGAAGTACTTGATATTAATAGATTAAGGTATTCACCAGAAATTCTTAATGATCAGTTAATAATTCACCCTTATTGAACTTGTTTCCTGAACACTAGTTCAAATATAGATAACTCTGAGTGGATTGCCTCTTTAGTTTATATAAGTATATGGTATTAAGATATTTTGTAGAATTCATTCACTCTTGACAAAAATACTGTGCATCGAAACGCGTCGAGCATTTATTAATATATTTTAGTAGAAATCATCGCTAAATTATATTTGAAGATGGATTTCTATCATGCAACAGCCTCGTCCATTGAAGTACAGTTTTAGTGAAAGTTTAGAGTAATATACCGGTTTAGCATAATTATTTACCTTGCCATAAAATTTCAGGTTGTAACTTGTATACATATAAATGTAGTATAAATAAACTTCATGCTACATGGCCATGATTTCATTGTGCTCTTCATTTCATATAAAATTTTAACGACAAATTGAAAAACCGCCAACTTTCAAGACCAATTCGATAAATTCCCGACGAAAATGACAATTGATTGATTTGTCAACAGCGAGATGATTGTGTTTCGAACCGCAATCATATATTATTGGCACGCAGTGTGAATATTACTGTAATTTTGGAGTCCACGTTCCAAACTGAATTGGATGGTGGTAATAAATAACGTACACACGTTATTGTACAAACATTTGCGTAATACACGGATGGATGAAATGCTCATTTGTTGATAGAATCGATTTCAGAATACTCATATCTGAAATTAGGAAGGTGTCTACATGTATGATTCATCATTGTCGACGTTTGCCAGATGACCCTATTACAAAACATAATTTGTTAACATGATGGAACGATTAATATTTTCGTTTTCGATAGAGGTATGTCCGGGGGAGATGCCCCATTGGGAGAGATGGCAAGTTGCTGTAGCAATGTTCAAGTAGATGTTTCTAGTTGATGAGTCTTTGTGAGCGTGTGAAAGTATAAACGCACGGTAGCTAACACTGTGGTTAAGTAATCCATAAATAGATATAGATAATGACCAACACGGAGTAGGTATCAACATTGAAAAAACCATTCAGAAACATTTCACCAATTTCACACCAATATCAGAAAGGGCCCTGCTTCCACAGCGGATAAAAGCGAACAAGAAATTGAAAAATTCTACAGCGGAATATCAAACATCTACTAAAGACTTCCCAAACAGTATCTAACAATAATAATGGGGGACTTTAACGCCAAGATAGGCAGCGGGAGAGAGGGAGATTCTTTCCGCCCTCATGGATTAGATGGAAGAAACGATCGGGGGACAGATTAGTAATGTTTGCCACAGAAAAGAAGTTGGCATTGCTTAACACTTTCATCAAATTATCACCAAGAAAGTTGTACATTTGAAGATAGCCACTCGACTCGAAAGAACATATAGTTAGAAACCAGATTGATTATAAACTTAATAACAAGAGATACCAGAACTATTTTACATCGGTCCAAACCTATCCGTGGGCAGACATAATGTCAGATCATATTCCTGTAGTTGGTACAATAAAACTAAAACCATAAACTGTGAATAAATGACAAAGGAAAAACAGGTATGACATGCAGAAGCTAAAAAATCCCAGCACGAAAGCAGAAGTGAGAATCTACTTAGCTGAACAAATTCAAAAAGAAAATAGCAGTCAAAAGATGTGTGCCGAGCTAGAAAGGCTAAGCATCATAGTTAACATTGCAGGCGACAAATATTTAACCAGATCAGAACATCGAAATAAAAATGTGGATGACAGACGAAATCCTACAAATGATGGAACAAAGAAGACTCGCTAAAGATACACTGCAATACTTCATAATGAATAGATAAATACTAAGGAAGATCAGACAAGCCAAAGAAAGAAAACTCCAAGAAGATTGCCCAGGAGTAGAAGCTCTGCATCTGAAATGTGACAGTTTTAACATCCATGAAAAAGCTAAGCAATTGGCTGGCATGTATAGGCCCAAAACAATATGTGAACCGATGGGCAATCGAGGGAATATAGTCATAGATAAACAAGACAAAATAAAGATCTGGGAGACATATATCACAGAACTACTCCAGGACGTAAGAACACAGCAGTCACAGATATTGGATATATCAGGGCCCTCCATCACAACCGAAGAGGTTGTAATATCAATAAAAGAAGAGAAGGTTCCTGGGCTAGATAATATTAGATCTGAATTCCTCAGACTTTTAAAAGACTCTGCAATCGCAAAAATCACAAACCTATTCAACCACATCCACGAAACTAAAGAAATACCTAAGGAATGATTATTATCAGAGTTCCTCATAATACCTGAGACATCTGGTGCAAAAAAATGTGAAAACCATCTAACTATTTCTCTTATGAGCCATCTGTTGAAGCAGTTTGGACCTCGGGATGCAGTAGGTACAGGAGAAGCCCTATTTAGTATTCAGGTGCTGTTCCAGAGGTGCAGAGATGTTAACTGCGATGTAGATGCTAGCTTTGTGGACTATGGTAAGGCTTTCGACCGAGTACAACATCACAAATTAATCAAAATTTTGGGCAATATAGGTATCGACGGAGAAGATCTGGCCATAATAGCACCACTATATTGGGGACAGTCAGCGTATATAACCATAGACGAAGGCCAGTCAACGTCGATAAGTATTTCCCGAGGCATAAGACAAGGATGCGTGCTTTCCCCACTATTATTGAATGTGTACTATGAACACATTTTTAAAAAAGCTCTTGAGGATGTGAACTCCGGAATAAATGTCAACGGTAAAATACTGAACAACATCCGGTACGCTGACGATACAGTTATCATGGCAGATAGTGTGAGTGGATTACAACAACTGATGAGACGAGTTAGAGAAGTCAGCAAGATATCAATGTGAACAAGACAAATTACATGGGGATCAGCAAAAATCAAATCCCACACGAACATCTAATACTCAACCAACAATAAATCGAGAGAGTGACAAAATATACAAACCTGGGCACTGTACTTAATGACCAATGGGATCATTCACACGAGATCCGTTGCAGAATAGAGAAGTCAAGAGCAGTGTTCTTTAAAATGAGCTCAGTGCTTAAGAGGCCGATCTCTAACTTTAACCACAAAAATACGACTTCTCAGGTGGTACGTTTTCTCTGTCTTACTTTAAGGCGTGAAATCATGGACCCTAACAGAGACAACTACCAAAAATCTTGGAGCCTTTGAAATGTGGCTTTATCGTTGGATTCTAAGAACTCCATGGATAGACCATGTCTCTAACGAAGAAGTCTGTCGAAGAATCGAAAAAGATTCTGAATTAATAACCACGATAAAGTCGCGCAAATCTGGATATCTGGGTCATATGATGGGAAATGAATGAAGATATGGCTGCTGCAGAGGATACTACAAGGGAAGACCCCAGGTAAACACGGACCTGGCCGACGAAGGATTTCCTGGCTCAGGAACCTGAAGACATGGTTCTCAGTATCAACAACAGGACTTTTCGTGCCGTAACTAACAAAATTATAATACAACATCCGGACCGGATAGGCACCATAAGACGAAGAAGAATGTATTACAGTGTTATAAAGTGGGGGTCACCATTCGTTCTGGGATGGATGGCACAATCTATCTCGGTTGAGATGCCCCACTCTGAAATGAATATTTCTTCATTAGTTTTTACATACAAAAAGCAAAGATGTACCTTTACATAATATTATATGTTTGATTTTATAGATATCCACCAAGTATATAAGAAAACCATGGTCAACTCGAGGTTTCTGGTTAGAGGATGCCCAGACGCGTGTTATGGCAGTAGTCAGAAATGGTATGGGTATAAACTTGGCAGCAAGAGTAATCAGATCTAGCAGTAGGAAAGGTTTCACTTGCCCGAGCTGAAGGAATGTCTAGGGAGAAAACCATGTCTTATTTTCAATTCATGTACGCAGTACTGGAAGAAAACGATTGTCGCTTGCTGCAATGCAGAAGGGACCTTTTTAGCATCAGCTTGCATGTTCAAAGACAAGTACAGAAAAGATGAGTTTCAAGATTGTATGCTCAACGGATCGGCATTTTACATGAATTAAATAACAGCTTAAGTGAATGCCGATATTTTTATTTTGTGGCTGAGAGAACATTTTCTACCTCATAAGTGCTTGGAGAAAGCACATTCAATAGTTGATGGGAATACGTCACACAGTAGAGCTGAGGTATTGGAAGTAGCCGAAAGTAATGACGTAACTTTATTACGTTTACCTTCCCACACAACACATTATCTTCAGCGCTTGGCTCGAGGAGTGTTTAAATTAATGAAATCTGCTTTTAACAAAGCATGCCATTTTTATATGAAGACGAATCCAAGTAGAAAAATAACCAGGCTACAATTTGGAAAGCTCTTCGCTGATGCATGGTATATATTCAACTATTGAAAAAGCAGTTTCTTCATTCAGAGCTACCGGAATCTTCCCGTACAACCCTGAAGCCATACCAGAACATACTCATTCGGTTTCTGATGTGGCTAAATCTTACATTGGCACAGTAGCTCAACCACTAGATCCTTAGAAACTCTCTAACGTTGTCACGGAGCCAATGGCAGAACACCTTTCTGATCACCAACCAATTACACCTGAACCTCAATCTGGACCATCATCAGCGCCTGATCTACAACTGTCTGGTGGTAAAATACCTCACGTACTATCACCTCTGCCCATAATCCCTGTGGAGTTGAAGAGAAGAGGCAGAAGTATTGCAACGAACTCAACATCACCCGAAAATATGGAGGCAAATTCATTGAAAGAATAAAATCTTCGGAAATCTAAGTCCACCTCAAAAAAGGGATCTGAATAAAAAGAAAAACAAAGATAATGAAAAAATTTCAGCTCGAGTCGGATGAAGAGGAGAGCAAAGTATTCTAGAAGATAGTGATGAAGTCGGCGATGAGTTTGATGAAAATGAATGTACAGGGTGCCTTGAAGACTACAACAGAACCACACGGTCAGATGATTAGATTAAGTGCGTTCGCTGTAACAGGTGGATGCATGAAAATTGCAAAAAGTTTGAAAATATGTGTGATTGATTGTGGAAAGTATCGCAGAAAGAGTATAATTTCGCATTAATAGATATTCCTAAAAAATTTTTATTTGTGCCATCCATCCTCAGCAGGTCGAGATAGACCCAATATTTAACATTTATAATACTTTATTGCGTGCAATTGTTTCACTGAAAGAGCTTCATTGAGTTAGAAATTTTTCTTTTCGCAATTGTGGGGCATCTACCTTGGAATTACCCTAAATGTTCGTTCGATTAGTTATCTTCCCAACAGTCCTGTAGAAATCTGAACAAATTCAAATTATTTTTGAATTGTGGAGGCCGTTACTTGATGTAGATCCATGATATAAATGAGATAAAAAATCAAGGTTCAACTTTGATCTACACTTTATTTGAAAAAATTCGACGCCGTTTCGCTGACACAGCAGCTTTATCAAGAATGAAAAATAGAATGAAGAGTATGGTATTATAAACAAATCGTAGAACAAGTTGGATGAATAACAGGAAAATCCACACCGAGCCATTGTACAGTTAGTATGAAAGGTAATAAAACTAATTGAACAAGTTAAGTAGGGTGAGTAATTCAAATCTACCTGTTCATTCAAAAGCTTGTCCAAATGTTTGTATCTATTTATTTCTAATGCTTCTAGGAGATCTAATTTTGAACTTTTGATTTTATATGTAATATGTCAAAGTTTTATTGAATGAATGGTTTTCTTTTATTAGGTGGTTTGAATAATTTGAATCAGATTTATTTTTATCGAAGCTACGTTTATGTTCAGATGTTCTTATGCCAAAACTCCTATAGGTCCTACCGATATAAATTTTATCACAAGAACCGCAATTGAGTTTATAGATTCTGATTTACTTGATTTTTCAACACGAGATTTATTATTTTAATATGTTTACCTGAGTTATTAGAAGTTTTGAAAGCTATATTAAGGATTTAATATTTGTACTTGCAGAACCGCAGAATGTTAAACTGTTGAATATTTTATAGTCTTTATGAATAGGATATACTTCATTTATTGCTTTTTGATAGAGTTTTTACGAATGATTAGATCTATCATATCCGGATTATATGAATTATTAATGGCTATCTGTTTGATGATGTTTAACTCTTTATTATAATCTTCTACTGATAAAGGTAAATTGAGTAACCGATGTACCATGCTGTTTAAAGCTGCAACTTTGTGTTGAATGGGATGTAATGAGTAGTTATGTATGATTGTATCAGTATGTGTTAGTTTACGAAAGACCGAAAAAACATGATTATTATTTTGTTTAGTGATTTTTAAGTCCAAAAAATTTATGGAATCGTTCTGTTCAATTTCTATCGTGAATTTAATGTTCAAATGGATGGAATTAATGAAATTAACAAATAAGTCTAATTGACGAGTAGTTCAATGAAACATACTAAGATGTCGTCAACATATCTATACCAATAAAGAAATTTGGAAATGAGTGGATGTGTATGAATTTTCTGTTCAATATTATTCATAAAAATCTCTGCTAAAAGTGGACTCAAAGGATTTCCCATGATCAAACCATTTTCACTACTGTAATAGATGTTGTTGAAAGCTATGTGCTTCCACACATTCTGCTGGAGTCAAATTGATGATTCGCGTTGTTACCGTTGTTACACCCTTAACCACCTCAACTGTATTCACTCATTAAATTGCATAAAGTAAATAACCCCGTTAGACCAGTCGTATATTACGTTACAGCCCCAGCCGTGAAATTGTCGCACTACCTTATAGATATTATTAAAATTATTGTTCATTCAAATCAAAATGTTCTATAAAAATTCATTCGAATTGATAAATAACATAAAAACGGTAACCTACCACCTAACGCAAAACTTATTTCGTTTGATGTTGAGAATTTATACCCAAGTGTTCCTCCAGGTGATGTCAAAATATTTATCGAAAACATGTTGAATTCGAATCATGTTAACCACATAATCAAATCAGAAATATTGAATCTGTTGGACGTTTGCATTGAACAAAATTATTTTTCTTTCAACAACATCTATTACAGTAGTGAAAATGGTTTGATCATGGGAAATCCTTTGAGTCCACTTTCAGCAGAGATTTTTATGAATAATATTGAACAGAAAATTCATACACATCCACTCATTTCCAAATTTCTTTATTGGTATAGATATGTTGACGACATCTTAGTATGTTTCATTGGAACTACTCGTCAATTAGACTTATTTGTTAATTTCATTAATTCCATCCATTTGAACATTAAATTCACGATAGAAATTGAACAGAACGATTCCATAAATTTTTGGACTTAAAATCACTAAACAAAATAATAATCATGTTTTTCGGTCTTTCGTAAACTAACACATACTGATACAATCATACATAACTACTCATTACATCCCATTCAACACAAAGTTGCAGCTTTAAACAGCATGGTACATCGGTTACTCAATTTACCTTTATCAGTAGAAGATTATAATAAAGAGTTAAACATCATCAAACAGATAGCCATTAATAATTCATATAATCCGGATATGATAGATCTAATCATTCGTAAAAACTCTATCAAAAAGCAATAAATGAAGTATATCCTATTCATAAAGACTATAAAATATTCAACAGTTTAACATTCTGCGGTTCTGCAAGTACAAATATTAAATCCTTAATATAGCTTTCAAAACTTCTAATAACTTAGGTAAACATATTAAAAATAATAAATCTCGTGTTGAAAAATCAAGTAAATCAGGAATCTATAAACTCAATTGCGGTTCTTGTGATAAAATTTATATCGGTAGGACCTATAGGAGTTTTGGCATAAGAACATCTGAACATAAACGTAGCTTCGATAAAAATAAATCTGATTCAAATTATTCAAACCACCTAATAAAAGAAAACCATTCATTCAATAAAACTTTGACATATTACATATAAAATCAAAAAGTTCAAAATTAGATCTCCTAGAAGCATTAGAAATAAATAGATACAAACATTCGGACAAGCTTTTGAATGAACAGGTAGATGTGAATTATTCACCCTACTTAACTTGTTCAATTAGTTTTATTACCTTTCATACTAACTGTACAATGGCTCGGTGTGGATTTTCCTGTTATTCATCCAACTTGTTCTACGATTTGTTTATAATACCATACTCTTCATTCTATTTTTCATTCTTGATAAAGCTGCTGTGTCAGCGAAACGTCGTCGAATTTTTTCAAATAAAGTGTAGATCAAAGTTAAACCTTGTGTTTTTATCTCATTTAAATTCAAATTACACTGGTCAACAAAATTTTCATAAGACAAGACACATCTTTCCTTTTTAAATGGAAATACTCTTTTGATAATAAGAAAATATTCATGAAGCCCCAGCACGTATCACTTTTAAAAGATCAATAAGATCTTCTTACATGTGCAGGTACTAAATGTAATGAGAGTAAAGTTGAGGTTAATGAACTCTATAACTGAATCGAGTAGGTTACAATAGTAAACATAAAGTTAAGATTATAAATTCGAAGTGAGAGGTTTTCTGTGTAGAGTAGAAAGTGTTTGAACTAAGAAAATTTCAGGCTTCAGTTGCAAAATTTTTCCTGACGATTGGCAAAGAGATGACCAATCCGATACGTTGTTCTTATCGTCGGATTTGAGTGGAGATGCTCACTACAACTATAATTTTACAGTCCAACTTCTTCAATTTCCCTTAGTATCACTCACAATTTTTGTTTGCCTTGAAACGTGTTGTTGGAACAGAACAGAAACAGGAGAAGAATTGGACATTTTCAGTTCACTGTTAGTTGAGATTTTGAGATCATACCATATTTTCCCTTTCCAGTTATTTCTGATTTTGCTGAGGAATTCTGAGTTATCTTCCCGAAATCTTAATTCGGAGTATATTGATTTTTGACATTTAAAAAGAACCAAACCGCTGCAGCTTCTCTCAGGTAATGTTCTCACCAAAGAACAGTGTTTTATTATATTTATATAAATTTCAGATGCAATTTAAAATAATTTGAGAGTCGAGTATGTCTGAAATTAATTGTAAAAATTACAGAAACAGATCAAGGAGAAAAATCATAGATATAATATGAACGAATGTATGAAGCACGATTTGAGGAACACCCTGTTCACTTCAAAAAAAATTTGCGGAATACAGTTTTTAGTGCGATCTTATGAGAATCAAGCAGACTTGATTTAGCTGAACCCAGTCCTGAAAGATATGCTTCTTGTAGCCTTGGGACGGCATAGAGGGTAGAAGAAGAAATAAGGCAGAATTTGTCATATGATATTCTAGCGTTGGAGCATCCAAACATAATGAAATTATACCCTTACGCATACGACGTGTTCTGAATTTTTCATTAGTTCATGACGAGTGGTAAGCTTTTCGTCTTTTTCAGAAGACAAGAAAATATTCGCGGGAAAAAATTCAATATATCGTCTAGATATGTCTGATGGTCTCTTCCTTCAATTTTGTGATTAATTCTGTTTTATTTGAGTAGCATATTCTATAAGAGAGTAGAAGCAATGGTGCAAGCTTATAAGTTATGAACCAAGTATTTTGTTTTTAATTTTCTTTTTTTTTTGGTGGTTATTTTATCAAATTCCATCAATTCAACAGATAGCTGACAATTGAATCAGAAGAAGATGTAGCATCTGTATAGCGAACACAAAATTAGAACAACGCTTTATACTATATACCCTAGCATCTCGAAAATATGTGTCCCGTGTGTCACTCGGGACGTTGAAATAATCAAGGCCACCTACTATTCCCCCTGTCGTAAAGGGCGACTAACCGGAACGCAGCACCCTGGTTGGCCAATAATTGGCCAGCCCCAGGAATGAGTCTATGCGCAAATCAACCCTAAGCACAGACGAAAAATCTGCCTGCAGGCCTAGAGGTGACAATCTTACCAGAAGGATCGGACCAGCAGGACTGATCATCAAAAAAAGTCTTCTATCACTGTATTAAAGAAAATTCATATAAGATTGATTCTCGAACTGGTTTAGTGGCAACGAACGTTATACCGAAAATCATGACACGAATTGGGCAATGGAATGTTTACACTATGTCAGAGTTTGGAGCTCTGAAAGCTATAGATGGCGAGATAAAAAGATTCAATCTTCACATTCTAGGAATAATAGAGAGCAGAGAACTAATGGACTAGAAACAAAGTGAGGAACTTAACCATTGTCCATTGTACAACGCTATGCACCTACAGATGAATCTTCAGACGAAGATGTAGACAATTTTTAAGAACAACTAAATGAGGTTATGGGTAAAATGAAGGAAGAGCTTGTAAAGATCGTCATGGAGACATTCCGCCAAAATCGGAAATATTAATGAAGGTATAGAACACATCATTGGAAAACACGGAGTTGGAAACAGGAGCAACAATGGTGAACGCTTGATTGAGTTCTGTGGTGTAAACAAACTTGTTATTGGTAGCACACTATTCTCACACAAGAAATGTCGCAAATCAACGTGGACATCGACCGATGGAATCACTGAAAGTCATATTGACCCCATCTTAATCTGCATGAAATGGAGGAGTTCACTATTGGATACCAGACCAAAGAGAAGCTAACTGCAGCAGCGAGCATAATCTTGACGCAGCCGATATTAGACTGAAAATAGTTACAATATATTCACACCAAAACAGAAGAGAGAGGATTCACGATGTAGGTAAGCTCATAGACAAAATCACAGCAAAATACTTCATTTCAAAACCGGATTTGAAAACCTAGACACTGATACTAGTGAAAGCGTAGTATAAAAATAGACGAATGGGAAGAACATCATAAAGGAAACAAGTGCAGAAAACTGGGGTACTAGGAAAAAATCCTGAGCAACAAATGAAACCAACAACAAAATAGAAGATACAAGAAAACTGAAGAAGATCCGAGGTGAATCCAAAACGCGAGAACAAAAACTGAGTACTCACAAGAATAATAAGGACAGAAAAAAAGAAGTAGAGAGATGTTTAAGAGATGACAGAAGAAAATGGGCAAAAAACTAGCCGACGAAGCTCAAGAATCAACTAATCTTTACAACACAACCAGACTGCTTCCCAACACGCAGTTCAGATCTGAGAAGCCTATCAAGGATAAACATGGAAATTTCTTAGTCAACGGAATGATCAACTTCGTAGATGGCAGGAATATTCTCGAGAGCTTTTCCAAAACGAAATTTTGAATGGAGAAGACCAACCAACAGATGAGAAGGACGAAGACGTCACTAAAGACAGTATAATAAGTTCCAATCCATCAACAAAATTACACACTTAGGGAGGTAAAAAACGATGAATTTCCAGGAGTAGACCACTTACCATCAGAAGTCCACAAAGCCCACCTGGAAATAATCGCCAACATGTTCCACGACCTCTTTAGGCAAATATGAAACTACGAACAACTTCCTGAGGACTGGAAGACAAGTCTTCTCATCAAACTACCGAAGAAGCGAGGTTTATCTGAATATTGAATCTGGAGAGGCATCACTCTACTATCAATCCCAAGTAAAGTGCTAACTGGAATAGTACTCAACAGAATGAAGACGACACCAGACACCAAACTTAGAAGAAGAGACTAAGTATCCCGAGAAACTATGTGGAAGGCTTTGAAATCGTTTGAAGTCCCTGACAAGATCGTAAACATTATCAAAAGGATGTACAATGAATACCAATGTCATATTCTGCATGAGACACATGCATCGGATTCTTTTAACGTGTAAGTCGGCACACAACAGGGTTGTTTGCTTTCGTCATTGATATTCCTACTCGTCATGGATAAAATTATAAAGAAACTCACCAGAATCAGAAGAATACTGTTGGGTCTGATGAACAGATTGGAAGACATAGGTTATTTCGCCAATGATATTTGCCTCTTGTCTTGGCTTGAAGTTTATGATCATATAAAACACAGACTGGCTAAATTTCCGACGCAAACTCAGTCTTAGCTGCACAGCCGGCTGCATCAAGTCCTCATCAGAGCCTTCGTGTCTCCTTTCTATCATGCAAATGGCTATGTATTCATCTATTCCAATAACTTGAAGAAGCTGACAGTGTTGCCGAGCAGGTATTTCTGCAGATGGCACAGGGTCCGTCTCCTTCAGCCTGCAGTGTGTAGTGATAATGAAAATGGGATATTCTTATGCCCTCGATCGTTTTCTTACCTTGCTTGCATCCTCTAGAGTGGAACTCACCAGAATCAGAAGAGAAATACTGTGGGGTCTGATGAACAAATTGGAAGATATAGATGATTTTGCCAATGATATTTGCCTCTCGTCATGAACACTGAATGATATGAAAAACAAAATGGAAGAACTCAAGCAAGAAGCGGTAGAAGTGGGATTAAAGATCAATCGCGGCAAAAGCAAACATATGACCATCAACTGCAAACCTAATGAAGGGATAATAGAAAATGTTGAATCCTTCCAGTATCTCGGTAGCATCATTACAACTAATGGGGGAGCAGAATAAGACGTTATACAGAGAACAAACAAAGCTAGAGGATGGTTCATCTAACTGAACTCCATCTGGAAACCACCACATCTGAAAAGAAAAACTAAACTTCAAGTCTGTCCTTCTGTACTGATGTACAGACATGGAAAGGTACAAAATCTATCACCCGGAAACCTTTACTATCTCCTGTCTCTGAAGAATCCTGAACATCGTAGGGCCCGATAAAATATCAAACAAGAACCTATGGAGAAAGTAATCCAAAATAGAAAGTATGGATTGCTGAGACGTACCTTGAGAAAAAGCGATAACATCAACAAAGAGGCTTCAGACAGGAACCTGTGAGGAGCCCGAAAACTAGACAGGTCAAGAACAACGTGACAAAGAATCATTGACAAGGAAATTTCAGAAAAAAGATAGAACTGGGAAGAGATCAAGAGTTTAGCTCGAAACAGGGTCAGATGGAAAAAATTTGGGAGGGCCCTACGTCCCCCAAGGGATTAAAAGAATTAAAGAAGGTTTCAAAAATCATTTCACCTTGTATTGGAATTTTACCATTCGGATGAAAAACAGGGAAGTTATTACGATCGTTATTAAGTTTTATAAGAAAACACTCTGTGTACGAAAACAAAGTACCAACAAAAAGGAATTATTTTTTACTTTCATTTGCTTTTTCACATTCCTTTTTAATTAATGATATTCACATTTCCATTCATATCCCAAGTGTTAGAACGAACAAGAAAAAATCATTTTCCATAGTTCCTTTGTTTGCCATTTTTTCATACAAACGCAAAAACAGTAGCAAAATTACCTTGAAACACATAAGAGAAAAGAATAGGAAACGAGAAGATTTCCTCAACAAAGGCATTTTTCGGTTGAGTGGTTCCCCCTGTTAATGAATTCGGTAGCGAGTAACAATTTTTTCAACTTTATTAATTGGGAGAAATTAAAACGGGAAACAACAAAGCTGGCTACTCGAGTGTTTTTGGTGAGAAACGAATGAATGAGACTCTCTTTTAATAGTACAGGTTCATGAAGTTTTCATAGATTCAATACGATTTTGCCAATTCAACTTTATGTAGGAGATATTAACATTTTCAGAACTTCAAGAAAAAAAGCTTTTTTGGATGAAAATTTCAATTCATTATCAATGAAAGCATTTATCAATTTGATGCACTTATGCATACTATTTCATCTCGTGCGTATAACTATTATTTTTTGAAGCATAATGCGCTTTCTGAATCAATATTGAAAGAAGAATTTGAACACATTTTCGACTGTGAATTCATCTGGTCCTTTTCTCGAAATTACTTCTAGTTGTCGAAATACAAAACCAAAGAAGTCCACCGTATAGCCTCGTGTCAGGTGTATATAAGGTTTTCCAATATCAACCAGCTGGAATGTGGAGAGGTTATAGTGGCCATATTAGTTTTTGAATATCTACCAAATGTGTACTATTTGTTATAATGCCAAATTTTTGAATAATGGTAGAGAATGAAAGTTCAAATTAGATCAAAATGTATCTAACGACTACCCGCAATACATCTATTTTATGATCGACTTTCCAAACCTTTAAAACTAATAGATTGGAAACTCATACGTCGAAGGAACGCCTGGTTGGCGGAAAAAATTGCCTCAATTCCTTGTCGCTAATTCAAAATCGATTTGAACATGGTAAATTTGGCGTCGAAACTGAAACACCCCAAGAAGGTCAAACTATCCCAGAAGCTTGAAGTTTAAATACAACACAGACTAGCTGCATTGCCGACACAAACTCGGTCGTGGCTACACAGCCAGCTGTCTTAATCTATTCCAAAAACTCGAAGAAGCTGACAGTGTTGCTGAGTAGATATTTCTGCAGATGGCCCAGGGTCCATGTCCCACAGCGTGCAGTGTGTATTGATGATGACAATGGGGTATTATCATGCCCTCGATCGTTTTCTCACCATGATTGCATTCTCTAGAGTGGATCTCGTGCTTGCATCTTGACCATGCATCAGCCATCAGTTGTTTTTTCAAGAATGAAAAGTACTCTATCATAGCTAATTTTTCATTATAAAGAATATGTACAGCTTGTTCTGGAATACTTTTCACATGTGTGGGAATCTGCATCTATACATGGGTGCGGATATAGGTTAGTTTCCCGAATGGTACTGTTCAAGAAGCGGGTGAACACACACATAAATTCACCTTGAGGAGCCACTATTATTGTATGATGGGTATCACCTCCTCCAAGGAGTTGTGAATCAAAAACAAGAAACGGTAAACGTTATACATTCTGTCAAAAAAGAACCTCGTATTGATTATTCGAAAATCTGCTTAGAATCATTGTCGAAATTTTTGTTACGACGCGAAGTTCAAACGCCATCTACCATTTAGTTTTTTTACAGTGCTGGATTTTGTCACTTCTCATAAGTGAGTTCTGCGATTTTATCAATGGATAGAAGTATCAAACAAATGATTTGTCTGGAATTTCGTATTGCGAATAGAATTTTGTGTCGATACGCTGAAAATGTTACAGATAGCTTACGGTGAATAGAATTTATCAAAAACGCGTGCATATGATGGACTGTTCATTCTGAGATGTTGTGGAAGATGGAAGATGCTCGGCCATTTTTCCTCGGGTATTACCAGGGTCATTAGAAAGAAGATCAGGATGACTGTTTACCAAATATCCCAGAGATGCCAAGTGTTAAAAATATCTGCGAGAATAATAATACGACATGATTTTGATTAACAAATTACATGATTAAAGACATTCACCAGAAAGAATCAAGTACTCAGAATGGAATATGACCTCCATTGGCATCCACAACCATCTACATCTGTCTTGTCCAGCTCTCTATGGATCTCGAAATTACTGTCGATCAAGATTGTTCCAACATTCTTGAATTTTTGCCTCGGCTTCTCAAAATTATTGAAAATAATACTTTTTTCATGCACCATTTCTTCCAAATGACCCCACAGAAAATAGTCGCACGAATTGAGATCGGGACTATTTGGGGGCCATTGTTCTGGTTCGATGATATCGTCTAAGCGTTGTCTTAGATAATACATAGTATAGTGACTGGTATGACATCTGGCTCCAGCCGAAAATCAATTGAAATAGATTTCATTCAGATACATCTAACTTGGGACACCCTGTACACTGACGGCCAGTTAAATGTGAGTGGCGTTTTTTCGTGTTATAGTTCTGGTTGTTCGACAAACGTTGTTAGAAGAATATGGAAAAAATTGTAGAATTTCAAAAAAGATTTGAACCAATAAAAATCATCCAAAGAGCTACTCAATTTCTCAATCGTTCATTTTCAGCAGGTGGCAACTGTACTTATTCATGTCATACAAAAACAGCAATAATTCACCTGCATGAAAGTGAACTGAGGAGTTGATGTCTCAATAGTTGGTAACGTATGATCGAAAAATCTGTGACAATAATTTTCCGAATCTAATCTCATGCCTTGTTCTATAGAAATGCTGGTTTCTGGAGTTCTGATGGGCTGGCTGCTAATGCAGCAAATCGCTGAATGTTATCCTAAAATGGTCAATTGAGTTTATAATACAAAAAATGTAGAGTTGATACTTGAAACAGATTACGAACAAGGCAAGTACGTGTGTTTCAACAGTTCTAGATTAACCAGTACCTGGTCTTGTTCGTAATGACCCTGTTCGAAATTTTTCCACAAAATCTCATAGATTGTACTTCTTTTGTAATTAGGGTCTGGAAATTGGCGTAATATTTGCCTTGCAATATAGCCACGCATAAATAAACATTCAATGAAACGTTCATCTTCATTTGCTAAAACAATTGTTAATAATTTCAAACGTCAAAAACAAGCAACACCAAGATGAAATTCGAGTTCAAACCAGATGTCGTCTTGAACTTGATGATATTTCATTATTTTTCGTTTATCATAGAGTTAACGCATGCAGTCTATGTTCAGAGGTTTCACAACAGGAAGTGCATATGATGGTGGAAAAGAGGAACATTATTGACGACAATTGGCGCAATTCTGAATTAATATTCGAGTTCGACCCCTCAAAATGATGGAAAAGGTTCAATCTAGTGTTTCAATTACGCAGTTGCTTCATTACGACCGCAAAAAATTTTTCAATGCGAGGGAAAAATTGTTAATATTTGAGGAAGTCGGCCATTTTGAATTCGAACGAAAATCAAATTCTAGGTTGGTTTTAGTAAAATATGGTTCTTTGTCTTCCCAGAACATCCATGAAAAACCAACGCGTGTGCCAACGCCATGAGGTGCAGAAAATATTTCGATTTCAGCTGAAAATCAGAACGAAATAAATTCTTTTTCACCAATCCTTGGAATATTTTTGGGATCAATACGTCAAAAAGTTTAAAAAAGACTGAGTTATCGACTGAATGCCCCATTAGAATTTTTTAATGAAAAAAAAAACGTTCCAGCGATCTTGAAATATTGCTCATTTTCGTATGAGTCAGCTATATTGGATTTCCCCTGAAGTGGAAATGTGATACAATTTCTGAAAAACCTAGTCCTTTGGTTTTCCAATAAAGCAAGAACGAATAATCTAGCTCTAAAATCGCGAAAGTTATAACGGAAAAAAAGTCTGGTTTTCTCTGGCGCACTCATAATTCCAATGATTTCTAACTTATTGTGCACATTTATTGTATAGCTTCGCATCAAATTTTCTATTCATGTTCTCACATCAGAATTTTCAAAACGCATGATTGATTGAATTCACTTCATTAACGTTCGTACTTCGGAATCTTTGGGTCCAGGAAAAACCAGATCGTGTTTTTAATTGTTCTCCATTCCGCTTCGTTATATTTCTGCTCAAATAGAGCCTCACTCATAATTATGCACAATACTTATCCACGTGAAATATCGTGACAGGTACAGATGGAACTTGAAGATAACAATGAATTCGTATTCATTTGGGACAGACGAAGCGAAGTTCTAGTCTGCGAAAAATCTATGTTTCTGGAAGATAAATTTAACGATCATGTGAAAATTTGATGCATGAATTATTCATGAATTAGCTAACTAGCATGATAATACAGATAGTTTAACTAATTGAGGGAAATTAGGAGGAATTAGTGGAAACGTGATCCAATATAATTTTTTAGGACGATGAGGAAAAAATGCATCTTTGAAATAGACAACTTTCCAACTTTCTTCGAAGTAAGTATTTGATTAATTACGGAAAATATGTTTCCATACTTCCAAGATATATTCGAAGAATCAATGAAATGATGGAATAAAGAAGGAATGAGATCAAAGAAAACCATATTTATACGGAAAGCTGCTTCAGTAGAATTTCTCAGAGAAAACTCTTCGGGGAAATTTATAGCAAGGGGAACCACGCAAACGAAAAGTTACAGCTCATGAGAAAATGTCTTTTTGATATTTTTTGTTGACCTTAGCAACATGCATTTTATGTATATCTATATACAGGGTGTTTCGTGAGCAAACGAAACCTTTCTAGGTAGTGATAGAAAATTACGTGGTGAACTCGAATCTTGATATTATTTCTGAATTTACCCTTCCTTTACAATACACAGGCTGTGTTGTAGGAAATGGATGAAATTTAAATCATACATACCTCCTGAAATATCAGTGCGATTTCGTATAAATTTTGTAGGATTATCATATGGGATGATTTTATTGAAACTCTCACGTGTCAAAGATAAAGCTGAACTGTATTAAAATCGAATGAGTTTTCCCTGACTCCTAATCATAAGTTCAGCCTGTATACCCATATTCTAAATTTTAATATCCTTCGATAAATCTTCGAGTTCTGGTTTACCAAATCAGACCATGATATTGAATTGGGCCATTTTATCCGTCAATTGGGGGTCGTTCTGCACATTGATCCTTGAAAAATTTTATCCAATAAATACTTTGAAAATCCACCGAATTCACCTGGAATTGCTCAGGCCGATTTTTTTCTTTTCTCCACAACTCAAATTATCACTTCGAGGTACCTGTTTTGAATCGATAGAGGAGAGAGAGAGCGGTGAGAACTGAAGTCAATTACAGAAAATTTTCTTCAAAACCGAACATTTCAAGTAAGTACAAATGGTGAAACATCCAACCCATATATACAAGAAGAAGAAGTACCTCAAGGATCAGTACCAAGCCCGACCCTGTTCATACTTGCACTAAACGATATATGCACCGCTATTCGACCACCAGTAAAATGTATCACCTAACTTTTACGACAATACTATATAAACTTTTAGGTTGATCATTCAAGAGTCGCTTGGTAGCTTTCAGAAGTATAAAATAAGAAGATATCATTCAAAACATATGAGTTTATGATGGAAAATAATAACAATTTTCGAGTTCATGAGAAATCAAAAAATTCTACCATGTTCAAACATTCGCAAAGAGACCAATCAACTAGCATCGAATGGTTATTTATCATTTTCAAAATCGAGTGTTTCCTTCCCGGGCCCTAATTACTGCCAGTATATGTCTCGGAAGCCCCTCACACTAATTTTGGATGTACTCTTGAGTCACTAAGTTCCAAATTTCACGAAGCAGATTTTCTAGTTGTTGGAGTGTTCCACAAGACATCTCATATTGCTGAATTTGCCACCCCATGTTGTCCCAAACATGTTCTATGGGATTCAAGTCGGGACTTCTGGCTGGCCATCGTAAAATATCAATTTCAGCATTTTGTAGAAATTCTGTAACTACTCTAGCTGCATGAGGCCGAGCATTATCATGCATATAAATGATGTTTTCGCGAATCAATGGGCCCCAGGGTACAACATGGGGTTCAAGGATATCTGCGATGTCTAGCCGCTGTCATTCTTCCATTATTCACTAGGACTAACTCAGTTCGACCATGAAAAGAAATGCCTCTCCACACCATTACTGAGCTCCCTCCAAAGTTTTCGATTTTCCGAATATTGCATTGCTGATACCGTTCCCCAGGTTGTCTGTATACAGGCATGCGTCTACCATTCGATACTAGACAGAACCTGGACTCGTCGGAAAAGTGAACAGTCGACCATTCCGGAATACCCCAATTTGCATGTTCCCTCGCAATCTGAAGTCTTGCAACTCGATGCTCTCTGGTCGGTAAAAGCCACCCTTGGTCTGGTATCATCTTCTCTGAGTTCCTAACAGTTTACAATAAAATATGCACATTTCTGGAAAGTACAAGTTCATTTTGTAGCATTCTAGCACTACAGTGCCGAACTCTTAGTTCAGTTGAATGAAGCCAACGATCATCAACTGGTGTTTTAATCCGATTTCTTCCCTGTCCGGACCTCCTTTTATATTCTCCTGTTTCATGGTACCGATTAATTGCTCTTGAAATAGTGCTTTGGTTAACATTCAACAAGTTAGCCACGTAACGTTGGCTTCGCCCCCCTCTTCTCTAGCAGTGTTGCAATTCTTAACACTTCATGATGACTTAAATAGCGTCCAGAACGTTCAGCACCCATTACAATAAATTCAAAGATTCGAAAATCAACAAGAAGCACAAAAAACTTGCATTGATTCAGCGTCAAAACTGAAAAAAAAACACATATAGATGACCTAAAGAGCAAATGCATGATTCGAATGAACATTCTGAAAACTCTGGCACACCATCGATGAGGAGAGGAAGAAGATAAACTCTTAAGAGTATATAAATGCCTTAGTCGATCAAAATTGGATTATGGAAGCTGTATATATATGTCCGCTAATAAAACAATGCTAAATTTGGTCCAAAACACAGCCTCAGAATCTGTACTGGAGCTTTTAGAACCAGCCCTGCCGAAAGTCTACATTGTGTGGCCAACGAAGTACCACTCAACCTAAAAAGGCAACGACTTCTACTCAGATATATAGCTGCAGTTTCCGTCAATACAAATAATCCAGTTTTTTCTTCAATAAAATCATGCCGCAGAACTGAAAACTATCCAACAAGGTAACCATCCATATACCAATTCCAACCATAAGGTTGATATCCTAACAACAACTCCTTCACATGTATCCTCAATAGCACCTTGGATAAAAACTATACCAAAAATCGGTATCTCTCTCACACATGACGAACAAAATACACCAAATGAACAAATAAAAAATGAACATCATGTATTTATCACCATGAATAACTCTGGAAAAGTTTTATACACAGATGCCTCTAAATCTACCTCAGAAATTGGACGCTCAGTTACCATCACCGACCAAGTCTTAACCAAACAACGTTTACACCAGATGTCAAGCTAATACACTGTAGCACTCAATAGTAGCCATAAGCCATAAACGTAGACGACCGCACAGTATCTATTTGCGCCGATTCCATGGCATCCATTTAAAGCATTAAGAATATCTACTCCCGTCATCCACTAGTCTAGGCCATACATGAATCCTTCAACACACTTGCCTCCCAGGATGTTAGTCTCACATTAATCTGGTTACCGTCTCAGAAAGGCATTTGAGTAATGAACTAGCAGATCATGCAGCAACAGAAAATCTTCAAGTTGAAAACATCCAGATAACAAATGATCTCAAAAACCACTTAGTGTAAAATGTCCTGCAATCCTGGAAAAACCATCGGGCCCTCACTAACAACAAACTTCGAGAGATCCGACCGTCTATCCGACTCCACCAATTACCTCAAATGCCAAGAGAAGAAAAGACTACGCATTGGACATTCCAAATATACACATGGATATCTTTTGACCTCGGAAAGTCCACCATTGTGCCAAACATGAAACAGCCAATTAACTGTCCAGCACAAAAACCAAAAGAGGGATTAAGGGGTTTCCCATTATAAGTCCCTCATCACTTTTATAAAAAGAGTCGTTATAAAAGTGATGAGGGGCTTACGATGGGAAACATTATCAACAACCTGCACCCAAATATAAAATTCACTTCTGAAATAAAACAGAACAACTCGATCAATTTCCTAGACTTAACAATAACAAGATCAAATAATGAACACCTGTTTTCAATTTATCATAAACCTTCTCATACAGATATCACAATTCATCATTCATCAGCACATCCTTACCAACACAAAGTTGCAGCATTTAATAGTTATATACATAGACTCTTAAGCACACCAATGTCTAGTGAAAATTATCTCAAAGAATTGAATTTGTTTAAACAGATCCCAATAAATAATGGCTATGATGCAAATTTATTTAGCAACATATTATATAAGAAAGAACAAAAATTAGCTTTACATCATATTTATCCAATCGGTGAACATCAAAACAAGAAATTCAATAGTTTAACATATATAGGCAATATTAGAAATAATGTAAAATACCTTCTTGGAAATTCAAATTTGAATATAGCGTCAAACTATCAACAAATTTAGGTTCATTCATTAGAAATTATAAGTCTCCTATTAATACAGAAAATAGATCAGGAGTTGATAGATTAGAATGTACATATTGCAATTGTTTTTATATATGTAGAAAAGGAAGAAATTTCAATGTTAGAATCTCAGAACATGAACGCAGTTTCATCAATGGAAAAACCGATTCGAATTATTACAATCATCTTAAGGAAAATAGTCATTCTTCCAATTCGAAATTTTAAATGCTGCATTCTGAGAATAGAGGTATAAAACTCAACCTTCTGAAACTACTTGAGAATAACAGATTAAGGTTTTCCCCAGAAATTCTCAATAACCAGATAGACATAAATAACTCACCCTTATTGAACTTGTTTCCAAAACTCTAGTTCAAATACAGAAAACTTTGAATGGACTGCCTCCTTAGTCT
Source organism: Cryptolaemus montrouzieri (assembly GCA_013387265.2). Classification (NCBI taxonomy): domain Eukaryota; kingdom Metazoa; phylum Arthropoda; class Insecta; order Coleoptera; family Coccinellidae; genus Cryptolaemus; species Cryptolaemus montrouzieri. The sequence continues at coordinate 9,161,697 of JABFTP020000103.1, read as the reverse complement.
ATAAAAGTATACGTTCGTTAAGATAATTTTGTAGTATTCATTCGCTCTTGACAAAGATACTGTGTTTCGAAACGCGTCGAACATTTATTAATATATTTTAGTGGAAATCTTTGTTTATATATATAACTGTAAACTTTTACAAAACCGTAAATTAATTACATATTGTACATATGTTAATGATCTTCGCTGAAAAAATTTCAGAAAAGCATTTGCATAACGCAACAGTGAAACGTCTATCTTTTATGTTAGATATTTCTGGGACATCCTCTATATCATGTTGATCATTATTAACGTAAACAACTTTTTTTCTCGTTCAGAACATAAGTTCGAATATTATTTCTGTCTAAAATTGTATGCTCACTTCGTGAACTAAAATATGGTTTCATTTATTCCGTTGTGAAGATGTGAATGCATTTTCATTCCTTTCGAGTTTCGAGTAATCCTTTGATGTCCTGTTCTCACTTATTCGCGAAAATGAAGTGAAAAAATTTATTTTGCATTCTTTTGAACGTGTTGTAGGGTTGCAAAACTCAGTTATACTAAAAGCTTTCCTGCATCCTGCACAAACGTGACGTGAATTTTGATTTGTGTGATAATGAATGCAAATCTTGTGGCGTATAAAACTCCACTCCAACAGTTGCTCGAATCAAAGTACGTTTCGTTTTCTATATGACCTCTATTAATAGTTCTCCTTTTCGGAAATGAATTTAATTGGAAAGTTCTCGAATAAATGTTCCACTTTCAGAAAAGAAAAATGGCGAGTTGGGTTTGGCAAATTTGAAGATAGCAAATACACTCAAAGATAAAAATATTAATGATAATAATCTACCAGTGTTGGCAGAGGTCTTGAAGACAACAATGACACACTGGAGCACATCTCCGCAGGTCAACATGAATAATAAGTCAATTGAAACCGACGAAATACCTATACGTCGTGGAATTTTTCAAGAAGACTCTTTGAGTCCATTATGGTTCTGTTTAGCTATGAACCCATTGTCCTCAATGCTCAATAGAACATGATACGGATTTAGCATAAAAATAGATAGGAATTATCATACAATCTTCCACCTGCTCTATATGGATGACAACAAATTATATGCTTCGAACAAAAAGTAATTGGATTATCTGCTAAAAACTGTCAGTAGGTTCTCGGCAGATGTTCATATGAAATACGGGATTGAAAAATGTATAACTCTGAACTTTCAAAGAGAGAAAAACAAGGATGGTGAAACAATTTCCAAATGGGGATATTATACAGTGTATGAGGGATGGCGAAGCATACAAATACCTGGGATACCAATAAGCCAGATTGCTTAGACCAAAAACAGTCAAAGGAAAAGATTCGTTCAGAGTCAAGTTAGCATTTGAAGATTGTGCTGAAATCAATGTTCAACTTGAGAAATCTAGTTGAAGAAATTAACACCAACGCCATTCTAGTGTCGCTTTACTCATTTGGAATAATCAGATGGACTAAGACAGAACTGGATGATATTCGAAGGCAGACCGAAACGATGCTGATCAATTACATCAAGCACCATCCAAAACCGTCTGTTATAAGGACAAGTTTGAACTGGAAAGAAGGAGAACGCGGATTGATGGATGTTGTCAACTTACAGACCGAACAGTTTAAAAATCTTAGAGAATTCTTCTTTGGGCACAAGCTCGCACTTCTGACCTCCACAGTGTGGTATCATTGGCTCATATGGGATATACTAATCTGAAGCTTGTTACCGCGGATGACCTGCTGAAATTTCTTGGACAACATCACCATACGATCTATCTACTACACATCGAGAAAGAAGCTTCAAACAAATGGTTGATGAAAGGAGAACTATTCGAAGAAACACAAGGATTTCTTATGGCCATTAAAGACCAAGTCATCGCTACTAACAACTACAAGAAATTTACAGCTGAGGACGGAACATTATAAACAGTTAAGTGCAGGAAATGCCATATAAAATCGGAGGCTATACAGTATATTACTTCTGGCTGCGAACAACTGGACAATACGAAATATCTCCACAGGCATAATCAAGTTTGCAGCATTATCCATCAGAAACTTGCACACAAGTACGGACTTCTGGTGTATGATAAGAGAGCCAGAGCAATAATGCTGGTGGATGTCGACATACCGAATAATAACAACGTGCTGAACAAGTTCCAGGAGAAAAAGTCCGAATACACAGACCTTGCTATTGAGATCAAGCAGATGTGGCAACTCGATAAAATAGATATCGTTCTTGTCATCACTTTTTCAACTGGGTTTATACTCAAAATTTTGCATGATAGCCTTAAGGAATTAGAAATTACAGCTTTTTGCATATCTATATAGATATTTCTATGCAAAAAGCTGTAATTCTCAATACATGTAGGATAGTGACAGAATTAATATTCATTTACTATAATGTAACTGAGCATTTGATTGCTGAATCTGGAAAGGTAAATCATATCCAGCTGAGATAGTGCACAAGTTCACGATAATAATAATCGTCATTAATCCAATTTGACAGCTAGGATGTATATTCTTAACAATATGCCAACTAACGTAAGCTTTGTTGAAATTGACGACTGAAATTATTTGCATCGACTATTTTAACAAACCGTTCATTATTTTAATATCAAACATCATGCGATCGTCAGTCTAGTTGCGTGATTAAATTAAAAATTGCTCTGTTGAACTAAATTCTCTGACAGTTCAGGCATGTTCACGAAATGGCTATCAGAGTTATCCAGATTATTTTAGAGGAATATTAATTGTTTGCAAATTTTTTCGGGTCTCGAGTATCTCAATAATTTCGAGGTAATGAAGTGCAAATTTGATTTGTTCATATCTGTAGATAAATGAATATAAATAGCGATTTTTCTTTTCTACACCTTTGAAAATTGTTGAGTACTAGGTTTGGACGAAACTCCAGAAGGTCTATTGTGAATAAAACGGATACATTAACTAGACACTGTAGTAATACTCCATTTTCTGGAACAACTTCGTTTAGGAAAAATTTTGTCTATGGTTTCTCAATAGAATATCTATTCTGGATTGAGTCAAATTAACGTATGGACGATGAGTTATGAGAAAAAGGTTCAACCAAAACGTACGGAAGATTGATCTATGAAACACAAAGTATTTAATTTTCATCCAAATTTATTGTATCGCCTACAAGGTAGGTCCCTTTTCTAAATAATATATTTGAGCCAACAAATAACTCAATCATCAAAACATAATTTTCAAATGCTTTTTCCCAAATTGACTTTAGTCCTCGCAGCGAATTCTCTCACCTTTATGTCTTCTATCGATTCAAAATGGGTATTTTGAATCTTGGAAAAAGGACCACCGAACGCTGAACTTATGTTATGGGATGTAGTAAATCTCTACCCTGGTGTTCCACTTAGTGATACAGTGGTGAAGTCCATCCGGTAATTCAGAAATCTTACACCTTTTAGTAATCTGTTTAGAACAAAATTATTTTAACTTCAATGGAGTATTATATACAAGTAAAAAGGTTTAATCATGGGTAATCCTCTGACCCTTCTATCGCTGAAATTTTCATGGATAATATTGAAAAAACTATCCAAGAACATCCGTTATTCAAATACTTCATTTATTGGTTTAGATATGTCGACGACATCGTTTAAAGTTTCACTGGCATAAAAAAACATCAGAGTCATTCAAAGCATTCATTAAAAAATTCACGATTATATTAAATTCACGTTAGACATATAAACAGAACATTCCATTAACTTTCTGGATTTAACTATTACTAAAATTAACGGAAAATCTGATTTTCTATATTTCATAAGACATCGCATACAGATATTAATATTACTCTTTTACACATCCTAATCCACATAAATTAGCTGCTCACAATAGTATGGTATATAGACTCATAAATATCCCAATGTCAAAATAATTTTATAAAAGAGCAAAATATGTACTAGTATGATTGAGAAAATGATTTCACGCAAAAAATTTCAAAATGCAATCCAGGAAGTATTTTCAAGTATAAAACGTTCTAATACAAAATACAACAGCTTGACTTATATTGGTAATCCTAGTCTAAAATTAAACTCATTCCTCTCGCATTATAATTTCAATATAGCATTCCGAACTGATAATTCTTTGGGCCGACATATCAAAAACTGCAAATTTAAAATTGATAAAGGTAATAAATCTGGTGTTTATAAACTGTCTTGTGGGGATTGTAATAAAATTTATATTGGTAGAAATTTCAAAGTTAAATTATCCGAGCACAAACGTAGTTTTAATTAAATCAGATTCCCATTATTCTAATCACTTACTCGAAGAAAACCATAAATTCAATGATGATTTCAAAATTTTACACAATGAAAATTATAGACATAAATTCAATCTATGGGAAATTCTTGAGATTAACAAAGAAAAGAATTCAGGTAGGTTCCTTAGTAGTCTTTTAGATCTTAATCCTTCTCCTTTACTCAATCTTTTCTATTCATAAAGTAAGAAACTCCGATGGGTTTTCCAACATACCCCTTGTTCTTGCACCTAATGTAATATTAAGTAGGAAATAAGAAAAAATATAAGGAATAACTCTGTTCATTAGTTTGTATCTATCTGATGAAGGCTCAGTGTGGTGAAACCGGTCATAGTTTTTGGTAATATAGTGAAAATCTAAATACCATAGTTTTTTTTAAAACCGACTTGACACCTTCCATCATAACATCTCTGTTTGTTACACCTATATCTGTTCTTCTTTCTCGGTTCCGCACCATGCTGAGCTAATTATCACTGGCAGGGAAGAATATCTTCAGTGCGCAAGTAGATCAACTCGAAATAAATGTGTGAAGTGTGTAAATGTGTGTTGAGTAGCGACCATTGTGCCCTGCACAGTTAAACTCAATATGGAACCGAATATTTCGAAATAAATATTGAACCTAAATTCTCAATAAAAAACTCTTCAGTCCTAATAAATAAAATTTAGCACACAATACTACAACCGAACGCTAAACTTATATCATGGGATGTAGTAAATCTCTTCCACAGTGTTCAACCTAGTGATACAGTGAAACTCATCAATAACGCCCTTCAAACTAATAAAGTCAATCCGGTAATTCAATCAGAAATCTTACACCTTTTAGAAAGTAAAAAAGCAAAACCATTTTAACTTCAATGGAGTATTATATAATAGTAAAAAATGGATTAATCATGGGTAATCCTCTGAGCCCTTTATTTATTGGTTTAGATATGTAGACGATATCATTTGTTGTTTCACTGGCACCAACATACAATTAGAGTCATTCAAAACATTCATTAACAAAATTCACGATAATATTAAATTCACGTTAGGAATAGAAATAGAAAACTCCATTAACTTTTTGGATTTAACTATTACTAAAATTAACGGTCAACATGATTTTTCTATCTCTCATAAACCATCGCATACAGATATTACTGTTCACAGCTCATCTACACATCCTTATCCACATTATTTAGCTGCTTACAATAGTATGGTACATAGATTCATTAATATCCCAATGTCACAAAATAATTTCATAAAACAGGTAAATATAATTAAACAAATAGCATCCAATAACGTTTTCTGTCCAACTATGATTGAGAACATGATTTCACGCAAAACATTTCAAAAAGCAATCCAGGAAGTATTTCCAAGTATGAAAAGTTCTAATACAAAATACAACAGCTTAACTTATATTGGTAATACTAATCTAAAATTAAAATCATTCCTCTTGCATTATGATTTGAATAGAGCATTTTGAACTGATAATTTTTAGGCCGACATATCAAAACTGCAAATCTAAAATTGATAAAGGTAATAAATGAGGTGTTTATTAACTGTCTTGCGGGGATTGTAATAAAACTGATATTGGTAGAAATTTCAAAGTTAGATTCTCCGAGCACAAACGTAGTTTTAATTATCATATCAGATTCCCATTATTCTAATCACTTACTCGAAGAAAACCATAACTTCAATGATGATTTCAAAATTTTACACAATGAAAATAATAGACATAAATTCAATTTATGTGAAATTCTTGAGATTAACAAAGAAAAGAATTCAGGTAGGTTCCTTAGTAGTCTTTTAGATCTTAATCCTTCTCCTTTACTCAATCTTTTCAATTCATAAAGTAAGAAATTCCGATGGGTTTTCCAACATACCCCTTGTTCTTGCACTTAATGTAATATTAAGTAGGAAATAAGAAAAAATATAAGGAATAACTCTGTTCATTAGTTTGTATCTATCTGATGAAGGCTCTGGGTGGTGAAACCGGTCATAGTTTTTGGTATGTTAGTGAAAATCTAAATACCATAGTTTTTTTTAAAACCGACTTGACAGCTTCCATTATAACATCTCTGTTTGTTACACCTATATCTGTTCTTCTTTCTCGGTTCCGCACCATGCTGAGCTAATTATCACTGGCAGGGAAGAATATCTTCAGTGCGCAAGTAGATCAACTCGAAATAAATGTGTGAAGTGTGTAAATGTGTGTTGAGCAGCGACCATTGTGCCCTGCACAGTTAAACTCAATATGGAACCGAATATTTCGAAATAAATATTGAACCTAAATTCTCAATAAAAAACTCTTCAGTCCTAATAAATAAAATTTAGCACACAATACTACAACCGAACGCTAAACTTATATCATGGGATGTAGTAAATCTCTTCCACCTAGTGATACAGTGAAAGTCATCAATAACGCCCTTCAAACTAATAAAGTCAATCCGGTAATTCAATCAGAAATCTTACACCTTTTAGAAAGTAAAAAAGCAAAACCATTTTAACTTCAATGGAGTATTATATAATAGTAAAAAATGGATTAATCATGGGTAATCCTCTGAGCCCTTTATTTATTGGTTTAGATATGTAGACGATATCATTTGTTGTTTCACTGGCACCAACATACAATTAGAGTCATTCAAAACATTCATTAACAAAATTCACGATAATATTAAATTCACGTTAGGAATAGAAATAGAAAACTCCATTAACTTTTTGGATTTAACTATTACTAAAATTAACGGTCAACATGATTTTTCTATCTTTCATAAACCATCGCATACAGTTATTACTATTCACAGCTCATCTACACATCCTTATCCACATTATTTAGCTGCTTACAATAGTATGGTACATAGACTCATTAATATCCCAATGTCACAAAATACTTTTATAAAAGAGCAAAATATAATTGATCAAATAGCTGTCAATAACGGTTACAGTCCTAGTATGATTGAGAACATGATTTCACGCAAAACATTTCAAAAAGCAATCCAGGAAGTATTTCCAAGTATGAAAAGTTCTAACACAAAATACAACAGCTTAACTTATATTGGTAATACTAATCTAAAATTAAAATCATTCCTCTTGCATTATGATTTGAATAGAGCATTTTGAACTGATAATTTTTTAGGCCGACATATCAAAAACTGCAAATCTAAAATTGATAAAGGTAATAAATGAGGTGTTCATTAACTGTTTTGCGGGGATTGTAATAAAATTGATATTGGTTGAACTTTCAGAAATTTCAAAGTTAGATTCTCCGAGCACAAACGTAGTTTTAATTATCATATCAGATTCCCATTATTCTAATCACTTACTCGAAGAAAACCATAAATTCAATGATGATTTCAAAATTTTACACAATGACAATTATAGACATAAATTCAATCTATGGGAAATTCTTGATATTAACAAAGAAAAGAATTCAGGTAGGTTCCTTAGTAGTCTTTTAGATCTTAATCCTTCTCCTTTACTCAATCTTTTCAATTCATAAAGTAAGAAATTCCGATGGGTTTTCCAACATACCCCTTGTTCTTGCACTTAATGTAATATTAAGTAGGAAATAAGAAAAAATATAAGGAATAACTCTGTTCATTAGTTTGTATCTATCTGATGAAGGCTCAGTGTGGTGAAACCGGTCATAGTTTTTGGTAATATAGTGAAAATCTAAATACCATAGTTTCATTTCATTAAAAATATTATAGGAAGTAGCTTGTCAAGGGGGATTTTGCAACGGTGACACGTTTGTCCTGACATTTCCATATGTGAAACACTTTCCAGTCTGTACACAAAGAACCTCTCACTTTGAAACTCAACAAAAGACTGATTCAAAATCTTATTTTTATGTATACTAATGTAAACAACACGGTTCAGGAATAGAATTCATACCAACTAAGCTTCCTCCCATTACATTTACTACCTGCAAATGTAAAAGGATCTTATTGAGCTATGTTAGGGCATTATTTCCTATTATAAGAAGGCTATTTCCATTTGAAAAATGGAGATCTACTCAGTGTTACGAAAATCTTATCGATCAGTGTAATTAGTGAAACACCCCCAACCCCGGTCTACGAAAGACGATGCAAAATGTATCGCCTTCACGTAAATTGCAATACCTGAATTATCTTATTTTCTTCCCCATATTAATTACACCTGTGACCAAACTGAAATCGGTCAAATGAAAAGCCATGTGATCGTCTAGTACCTGAACTTGCCGTGAAGTTCTCTTATATAAAATAGGACCCTTTTCTTTGTTGTGTTGTGTATTTGTAGTAACCTACTCAAGTTCTTTTATGTGAGGTTTGATGTGATAGGACCAATTCTTCGTCGCTTAAACTATAGGTAAGGAAATGAGAAAAACAAAACAGATTCCGTAACAATGTCTATTTGATCTTTGTAGCATTTGTATTAAATTCTTATCCTTGCATTCTTTGGCGTCTTTTAATGAATTTAATAAATATGATCATTTAGATAGAGGCCCAATTTGCCCTCACCCATATTTTGAGTGGAAGTTTATACATTAGATTATTTTATATAGACCTAATTAGTCCTCACCCATATTACGAGTGGAAGTTGGAATATTTAATTATTATAACAGACCTTATTGGTCCTCACCCGTATTACGAGTGGAAGTTGGAATGTTTAATTATTATAACAGGCTTAATCAGCCCTCATCCATATTCTGGATGGAATTCGGATATCAGTTATTTTAGATAGGCCTAACCGACCCTCACCCATTTTATGAGTGGTAACTGACCCAATCGAAGGGTTTTGGTAATATGGTATCATGTTTTCTGACGAGGTCGTTGCCCTGATACTCCAAACTCTGAAAGATTTACTTTTAAAATTCTAAGGAACACGTCCACAGCTGACAACTTGCAAGCGTTAATTCGCTCGCGTATTTTTAATCGAATTCAGTAATTCGTAAAGTATTAAAACGTTATATATGGAAGTAGAGATAAGCCCGTAAAGCCGTACGTGATTCTTTTGCTCAACTAAGCGCCAACGGGCAGTTATTGTCACTGACTGCGGATCATATTCTATTCCAATATCGCGGATTTGCCAACCAGGGAAACATGCCCTCTGATCATACACCTGTATGTACCACAAACGTCACATACATTCCCTAACTCAGACATTCTTCAAAACTTTCATATCGACAACATACAAGCCTCAATGTCTGTGGGTCCATACATGCGCATCGTCCCTAAAGCCATTTATTTATACTAATGAGAAAAGATATTATTCATAGGTGATCATTACACCTGAAGGCAGGAAAGTTCCCTATTGAGCTTAAGAGTATCGGACATCAAATCAATAATTTGAAAGTAAGATCTTCCCTAAATGGATACAATGAAAGTATAAATATATTCTTTACCGGTTAAGTATGTTCTGCTAAGTTATAAACTGAGATAAATAGAAATATCGAATAAAAGGATTATGATATTTCAAATAGATAATTGGCCCATTATAGAAGCAAAGATAAGAATCAATATTAAATGTTCTCACATTCGAACGTATCGTTCATCAGATTGTAACAAAAGATTTCTATTGGAAAAATGGTTAAGTAACATTTCAATGAGATCAATTTTCTGAATTATAAAAGTAAAGTTTCATGTCAATATCAAACTTCATAACATTTCAAGTTCAAATAGTTATCAAAGTTCAATACTAAAGAATTTTAGTGTACTTCAAAATAATGTGTTAAGTTAAAACAGCTGTTAAAATCAATATAAAATAAATTCAGTACATTTCAAATTATTACCAAGTTACGAAAGCAACGTTTTAAAAAGTGCATGAAAATAACTCTTCAAAATAAATATTAGAAAATGTCAGTGCAGTTCAAATAGATCATTTGCCAAGAAGAAAAAATATGTGAAAATAAGTTAGAATTTGAGAAATGATTATTTCAACTCGTCCTCAGTGCGTTCAGAAATTACGTAGCATATACTTCAAGAATTTCGTGAAAATCAAATAGTGAGCAGAAATATTAAAAGAAATTCAGAAAGTAATCACCTGTGAGACACAGCGGGAACGGTGCTTCTTCTTCCCCTGTCCGGCTTCTCGGAGAGGAACAATCTGCGTCTTCCATTCTTCTGGACTCATGTTGTGCACGATTAATTAACTCAAATTTAATTCCGATTCACACGAATGAGTAAATTCACTGAGCTTCGAAAACTAAATAACTGAATTATAAGAGTAACTGCACATCTGACGAAAAATAACTCAATAATCATCAAACTCATAACAATGAATGAAAATTAATGAAAAAATGATCCCTTTAACGCCGCGATCGTGGTACTTATATATGCGTGACCCAGCAGTCGTAACCCCTCACTTCCCTCAACCCTTGGTACTCAAGTACTTGTTACATAGTCTTTTCCAGACGCGTTCCTTCGTCCCGACGTGGGAATTGCTGATTTAGAAAACACCAGCTGTGGGACTGTGGATATACGATTGAGTGCTTAAGAGCTTAGGTATTAAAGTCGATTATTGGTTTCGCTGGATTTCTTATTTGGGTTAGATAAATTCCTTCGTGTCTGTGTTTACATTATTGGGTGATTTTAAGCTGCCTTAAGAATACGTAATATTCTACTATATTGAGAATTTAAAATATAATTATTGAATCATTCTGGCAAATGACCGTCTTTTCACTGTAATTTGAATTCAGATGAACAATATGAAATGTTATGTAGGTAGATCTACAAAATACAGTTATCACAATTGATAATAAAATTCACTTAGATAAAACGCAAGAAATATATGGATAGTTTTAGCAAATTAACGAAAAAAAAATAGACCCCGGTTCTGGGTCGTCTCATTAGATATAATACGTATAGTTTGAACGATAACAAAAGTAAATGAAACGAAGCGAATAAAATCAATTCGCTTCTGAAACACAATTCCATTGTGCACCTATCAACCGCAAAGTCCGAAATAACGAAACGGGGTAGTCAATGAGCGAGCAAAAAGAAGAAGAAACGGAACAATAATTGCCCAGCCCGGAAGAGCTGATTAAGCTCGGAAATGAACCATTTTCGATAATTTGATTTATAAATATAATCAAGAATGATCCAGTTTATATTTTTGTGGCGTTTATCTTGGCGAAACACTGACCAATAAATCCGCCGTTACTGGTTTTAGCCGGCTTATCGGAAACGACGTATTTCATATCGACAGTTCCACCGCCGTCGCGTTTTATTCGGAAAAATGAGAAAAACCATCGCGATAGAAGTAGAGTTAACTGCTCGTGCAGTTTTTCTTATCGTTTCCAAGCTAATTTTTCATTTGACATCAATGCTCGATATTAGAGATTAAACATTATTTGAGGTTAGAAATATGCTTTCCTTATTCAGTTATCATATTGTGTTTGTATCCTGTTTTCCAGAATACTGGAAAACCTGTTGATATTGAACAATTTTTATTATGATACGGCAGAAAATAGACATGTAATTTAATCATTGAAATATAAGACTACAAATCAGCCAAGGCTGTTAACTTAGAATCTTAAATTTAAGATATACTGGGTTGGGCAAAAGTACCGGAACTGGTAATTATTTCAGTTATTTACAGAGCGATATCTTTGAAAATTAGTATTCCTACATTGTGAAGCATAAAGAATTTAGTATAAATATTTTGTGCTCATAAGTGTTTCCGGTGTAGCCGAAAATTACCACAACATGAGAATTTCAAATATAATACCCTATGTGTTTATTTCTTTTTAGATTCAGGGGAAAAACTTCCATAAAAACAATCAAGAAAAATGCTTTTCCTCCAATGGCATGTTCATAAAAAATCAAAATGACAATGATTATTATCACCCAAATCAAATTACTCTCGAATTCCCAATCAACGTGACAGGTTGACAATTATTGTCAAGTATTTGTTGATGTTTTGATTTTTGCATGAACGAGAGAAATTTTTTCATTGAAACTATAGCAAGTGTTGAAAATGAGTTCCATTCACCTCCTGACAATAACCTAACTGATCACTGATATTTTTAAGAGAATTTTGCAGAAATAGTGGGGGTATCCAATTGAATTCTTCTATTAGGCGACGCCTATCTAGATTAATAATAATAATGATTTCTTTATTGGGTACACAATAAAGAATTACAACTCACAAAGGTGAAACCTGTGGTGAGTAAACTATCTTATCTATCATAACATATTATTTTAAACCTAGAATAAGTGATAACAGATCCATCGAGCTTCCAGATAATTCCAAAATACTTTGAAGAAAATTTCGTCAAAATTATTGTTCGCAATAACTAGAACAGAACGACAACGAGTAGTAGATAACACTGGTCTACAGTGGTTTTGTTGCCCTAGATATGAAAATGATTTTGGGTCTATTTATGCACACCATTCGTGAAACTATCAATGATTTTGTGGGATTTGCTTTGATTTCTTTTTAAATCTTTATTTTCATTTTACATAAAAAATCGTAAAACAAGAAACAAAATAACAGATATATTTATAATGTCAGTTAGGTTTTGAGAAATTCGGATACATTGAAGTAAATAAAGAGGAAAATGGCGAAAATATATTTCATATTTCCATAAAACGCCTTTTATGAGCTTTTCTTCTATAATTTTTCAGGGGACAATCTCTTTTCAAAGACCAGCAGTAATCTGCCATCATGTGACAATCCCATCTACCTTGATACCTTTCTTCCATCACTTTTAGATCTTGATGAAACCGCTCTCCCTGTTCCTCACTATAATTTCCTAAATTATCCGGAAATTTATCTAGATGATTGCGGAGATAGTGTAACTTAATACTCATATTTGCTCCTAAAGTCTGAAAGTTTGTCAGCATATTTTGCACAATTTCTTCATAATTTGCTGCTTCATGGTTACCTAGGAAATTTTCGACAACCAACACAAAACTTTTCCAAGCTTTACTTTCCGGAACAGTCATAACTTTGATAAAATCTGAGTCCTTCATCAATTGCCGTATTTGAGGACCATCAAATATTCCACCTTTCAATTTTTCCATACTAAGCTTCGGAAATTTTCTGCAAATGTAATTAGAACAATTTTCGTCTTTGTTCAACACTTTTACAAATTGCTTAATCATACCAAACTTAATATGTAATGGTGGAAGTATGATTTTGTCTCTGCTCACCAGCGGCTCCCTTATTACGTTGGCTTTACCGACAGTTAAAGAATTTCTTACAGGCCAAACATCTTGTTCCCAATGAAGTTGCTTTGCTCTACTATCCCACATACAAATAAAACAAGGGTATTTTGTATATCCACTTTGTTGGCCAAGTAAAAATTAACCATTTTAAATCCACACAGATCGGCCATTGATGCTCAGAGTATTTAATTTTCTCTAAAACTAATTTTACATTTTCATATTCTTCTTTGAGTTTCGTTGAATGGGCAATTGGAATTGATGCAAATTTATTTCCATTGTGCAATAAGACGCATTTCAAACTTCTTTTGCAACTATCAATAAAAAGGCGCCATTCAGTAGATTTGTACTCTTTTAAAACCATGTTTATAAGCAGCTTCGCGATATCATTACAATACACTAATCCTTCATTTTCACTGAAAAATTGTAATAACTCTTTTTCTCGCGTTCTGTATGTTGTAATTGTTACTGTTGGTGCCAATAAATTTTTTTCTTTCAATCTTGAGGCTAACAGTTCTGATCCTTGTTTTAATAAATTGAGATCACGTATTAAATCAGAGTTCATTTTGAGAAAATAACTTTGGCGTAGACGTTTCACCTTCCCATTCACTTCCACTAGTAGATGGTCCCGATTTCTGTGAATTTGGTAACATCATTGTTTCTGGGGGCATGCGAATTACTTTTGAAATGTATATGGGCCGAGGGAAATTTTCACTGTGTAGAACCGGACATTTCGTAGACTGTAAGTCTGGGTATCTCCACGTTCGATTTCGATTAAAACCTATAACATCTACTACGCAAAAGTAACAATCATCTAAATGATTCGTAGGCTCCATCCAGCTCGTAGGAATACCAAAGTCTAATCCAGAACGTTCACCTTTTTTCCACAACCGTAAAGACTCAACACAGGACTTACAAATTTTATTAGGAACTCATGGTTTACCTAATTTGTCCATCTTGAAACCAAAATATTCAACATAAGTCTCTTTGACAAAGTCTGTGATATTTGTTTTTTGTTTTTTTGGTATATAAACACCGCAAATATAACAAAATAAATCACTACAATATTTACCACTGAGAGTGGTGATCAGGTGATGTTTGTATGCGCGAAAAAGTTGCGCAGAAGCCTAATCATGACAGGAAAATTAAATTTTATTTCTAACAAACTTATAATTGTTCAAAATATAAGAAATGCAAAAATCATGAAAATACGAGCACATTGAGAACTTTCATGAATATATTCGTTATCTGGGCACTTGAAAACATAAAAATTCGCGATGATATCCAGGGCAACAATAAAATTTTTTTTTGTAGAGCTGTGTGATATTCATTCTAAATATAGACAGTGTTAAATAAACAAAGTATAATATTTTAGTTCGATATGAAAAGAACAAAAGTGTCAACAAATTTTTTTGTTTTTTCTGAAATATAGATTTCGAGTTTGAGGAATGGTTGAGAATAAAAATATTTCAATTTTGATGCATGTGTTCTTTTCTTTTTGAATTTTTAAAATTTAAAGGGTTTCAACCCAATAATTCTGTGAAACAAATCCAACAGAAATACTTAGAATTTACCACCTTCCTTACACTTTCTCTGTCCAAACTCATGAGCCATCTCCTTAGTTTTCTTTTGAACATTTTGAAATTCTGTGTACTTTTCAAATCCAAAGAAAGAGTGTTAAAAATTCTGGAGGCAAGATAATAAAAACTTTTTCGAGACACTGTTGTTTGAATTTTTGGAACCCGAAAAGACAACTGACAATACCTTGTATTCGCACCATGATCTATAAGAGATTGGCATGGTGTATTTTTTCTCAAATGCATTAAGATGGAGAAGCAGTATAATTGATATATATCCCATACATTAGCCACTTTATAAAGGAGCAGAGTAGGAAATTGAATATATTTCTTGAACAAAATTTTCAGTAACCTTTTCTGTTGAATAACGATTTTGTTTAGTACTTTACTATATGCACCTCCCCAGGCTCTTTACCCGTAAGGCAGTTGCGACTCCACAAGTGCATGATACACGATTCTCAAATGATCTATTCCCAGTATATTTGATAAGTGCTTGAACCCAGACACCAGTCCTCCCAGTTTCAAAATCAACCCGTTTATGTGGCTTTCTCACTTTAAGAGCGAATCTAACACTATGTCGAGATATTTACATTCATGAGTAGTAGGTATTTCAAAGGTGGAACCATCTCCTCGTATTCTCAGAGGCATTTCCACAGGGAGCGATCTCTTGTCAACTGAGAAGGGAAGATTGGCAGGTCGTTCTCTATAAACTCGGCATTTCAAGTTACCCCATAAAAAGAAGTCCAGAGGCGATAGATCAGGTGACCGCGGAGGCCACGGATAGGACCTCTTCTACCGATCCATCTTTCTGGAAAAACTTCATCCAGATAATTTCGAACATCTACCGCAAAGTGTGGGGAGCTCCCTCTTGTTGGAACCATACAATTATCAGCTGGGGTTAACGGATTATTTGAATTTGGAAATAAAGCTGTTATGGCTGGCACAACTTCATTTCTTAATAATTCCAAATATTGCTCTCCATTTAAATTCCCTTCTATAAAAAATGGACCAATTATGTGGTCACCGATAATACCGGCTCAAAAATTCAATTTTTGTGGATGTTGTGTATGAACCTCTCTAATCCAATGTGGGTTGTCTCTCGATCAAATTCGGCAATTATGCTTATTTACTGTACCGTTGAGGCAGAACGTAGCTTCATCCGAGAATACTTTTCTATTCGAAAATTTGAATTCGCCAAAATCATTTCCATGATGGTCTCTGAAAATTGTACTCTAAGGACAGGATCGTCTTCGTAACAAAATTAACTTTTATCCTTTGGTTAAGCTCAAAGAAAAATGAGCAATGAGACTCCAATTCAATATTCGTCACTGAATTCTTGGACGAAAAGTCAAGAAAGTTTTGCTTGAATATTTAATCAATAACATAAATTATGATAATGATACATAGTGTCACAAATACTTGTTTATATGTTAATACAGGTAATAGGTGGTTCTTGGTCTTACTGCTGCCTTTGGGGAAAACCTCTATTTTATATGTTGAGCTCCACGTACGAGTCTCTACCTAGAAAACTTCACTTAGGAATTTCAGTCTCGGACTCCTCACCTATGAATTTCTATCTAGGGCTCCTCACCTAGGACTTTCTATTTAGGGCTCCTCACCTAGGAATGTCTATCTAGGGCTCCTCACCTAGGACTTTGTAGCTACGGGTCTGCACCTAGGAATCTCCACCTAGGAATTTATAGCTACGGGTCTTCACCTAGGACTTCTATATAGGGCTCCTCACCTAGGACTGAATTTCACAAATTAGACATGTATTACCAACAAATTTTATGCTCTAACGTAACAGCCAGCTACACCAGGGAATTTAAAGTAATAAAATGACGTGGATCTAACATTATTTAAAGACAAAAATTAATAGGAAAAGTGACAGAGATCCTAAAAAATAAACTCGTGCTAGTTGTTCAGGTAGGCCATAGAATTTAAATTTAAGTTTTATAAGAGAGAGGAAGCAAAAAAATTATTCACAATTAAGAGAAGCTACATAAAAGCGAGGAAGTATCTATAAAAACTATTTACAGAAAATTTCAGATGTTTGGCAATCATTTTGAAAATTTGAAAGAATTTCTTGATTTACATGATAATTTCACAAAAATTACTTAAAAATGAAGGAAATAATGATTGAATATAGGAGTTTGAGTAACTTTTGTCGTTTTCTACTCAGAAAAATTATTTTGATCGAGTTTGTTAATGGGAAATTTATCAATTTGAAGAAATTGAAGGAGAACGATTATGAAATCGATCGTGAGAAAAAGACGAATTCTGTACAGCAGATATTGAAGTTTTAATAGCTACTATAAAACATTCAAGCAGTTAATAAAAAAATGCTGTAAGGAAACTTTATAAATCAGATTTTCAAGGTTAAGTGCGGCATTTTGTTAAATGAACTTTCAACTTACCCTATATTATGATATAGATCACTACACAGTTTACAAGATAGAGATATGAATTTTAATATAATTATATTATTTTAACTGCAATTTAGGAGGATTTTCAAGTTCAACTAGTTCGCTTGAAGATCTGCAAAGAAAAGAACGCCTTGAATGAATAATTTGAAGAATGCAGCACATGCACATATCTATCTGGTAGCCGGATTATGTTGAGAAATCCCGAACGCTTTGAATCCTACCTCGTGAAGCAGGTCACCACCCAAAGTAACCGGATGGTGACTATATTTCACGATTGTATATTTATTCATTCATTTATTGTTTCAAAACATAGGAACCCCTACAGGATATACCCAATTACCGGGGCAAAAAATGATAAGAGAAAAATAAAAAAAAGTGAAACTATTATACGAAATGAAAGTTAAAACTTTCATAAAAATTCACGAGAGAAAAAAAAAGACTCACTGAAGATTACAGAATCAAGCAAAATATCATGAGAACTTAAAACTACTACCATGAGGATGATTCGGATCTGATATGCAATAACATTATTTTTGAAAGGAGAAAGAGGTTCATGAAAAATATCTATACTAGCAATATGCCAATTGTACATAGGCATAATTCGCAATAAAACAGCATGAGAAAATGAACTAGACGGGCCTTCGGAACATGGAAGAGTGCATTTCGACGACTAGAATACGCGGGAACATTGAAGCTGAGATAATTAACATGCGGAAAACTAAAAAAATGATTTAAAATTCGATAAAGAAATACAGTGTCGAAAAGGAGTCTTCTCTGCTCCAGGCATAACATTTTATAATGACGCTAACTTAATTAATAATCATGTTTAGAACTGAAAAATTTAAAGTTGAAACTTTTGACAAACTTTCTCTTGACTCATTCAATTCTGTCAATATACTTGTAATAGTGAGGGGACGAAACAGATACAGCATATTCCATATTACTCTTCACCAACAAAAAATATAGCAAACTTTAAGTAATTCTTAGAACGAAACCCAACATTTTGAAAGCCTTAGAAACTATATGATCAATATAATACTCAAAAGACATTTTAGAATCAAGATATATACCAAGATCCTTAATTTGGTTTCCCCTCCTAATTACCAGCCCATCAACAGAAAAATAACATCGAAGATATTGATATTTTTTGTTAACCTTATATGCTTACACTCATAAATATTCAATTGAAAATACCTACTTTGAGAAAAAGAGAAAAGTTTGTCAAGATCACTTTGAAACCGCAAAATATCATCATAGGACAGAACAGCACTGTACACTCTAAGATCGTCGGCTTATAAATCATGTTTTAGATAAAGAAAACATTCCGAAATATCATCAATCTAAATTAAAAATTAAAAGGGACCCAGGAGTGACCCTTGAGGAATACCAGAGGTAACACGAACGAAACCGGAATGAGTGCCATTGAGTGCAACATACTGCAGTCCAACTAGAATACCATCATCAAAACTACTACTCATGAAATGAATGTAAGGTTAGGTTAACACCGACTTACTTTTGAAAAACCCATGTTGAGATTGAATCAACTTGGAACTGGATTAATGAAAAAAATTATCAGTTACTGTTGCTTCAAAAGTTTTACCGAAATATCTAAGAATAGAGAAAGGTCGGTAATTACTCACTTCATTTTTCTTACCACTTTTGAAAATAGGTAAGATCTTTGCCGCCTTCCACTTATCTGGAAAGATACCTTGTACTAAAGATTTGTTGAGAATAATTTGAAGCGGAGTCGCCAAACTAGCGGAACAAGATTTTATAAAAATTTGTGGGATGGAATCCAGACCTGGACCCTTTGTGACATTCAGTCCCTCGATTTCAGCTTTGACATTCTTAAATGTACTCGATAAAGAAGATTCATATTTAGTTAGGGGAAGAACAGGTTTATGCGAATCTTCATAAACACTAGAAAAGTACTCATAAAAAGCATAAGATGTAGCCCATCTACTTTCTAAGATTTTTTCACCATGACACATGGATTGAGGCATCTTCAGGCTATCTCTCAACTTGCCCATATAAGATGAAAAGAGCTCAGGATTTTTCACAATTCCACCCTCTACAGAAGCAATTTGATTCTTTTGATCTCTTTCAATTAAGACTTTACATGGTCCACGCGAAATACAAAAATTTTCATACAGAAGCGGTGTTTGAATTTTTAAAATCTTTGATGTCAGTTACTTTATCGCTAATGTATTTAAAAGTGTCTTTACCTAACCACGAAAGGAATTTATTGCACTTAACAGATCTATGAGCGTGTATTCCTACGTTTTATTTCTTTAGATATTCAGGCTTTTTGTTCGTGGTTCGTTGTTGGCTGAATGCCGTGAAGTGAAAGAAGCGCGAAAAAAAACCCAAAAATTAAAAAATCTGAACTCATCGAATGATATTAGGTTCCTATAAATATATTGATTTTTATTTATTATCTGTGAAGCCAAATAAAAACAGTTTGAGTTGATACAAGCTGTTCTCTGTGCTTTCTTCAAAATACATTTCACAACCGCATTTTTCAACCCTACGATTGTAGACCATTTTCAATTAGAGATTAAAAATCAGTATCAATTATTTCAATAAGTATTTGAAATGAAGTAGTTCCGTTGATCATTTTTGATGGAAGTTGCTTCAGTTCTGGTGGAAAATTTTAATTTTTTCTCTGACGAATTGAAAAAACTCTATTTGCTATAAGTCAATATGTTTTCCATTTACTCAAAAATACATAAACGTGAAAAAACATGCAGGATACAACTGAAAATAACAGAAAACAAGCTAATGAAAAAATTATTACAAGCTAAAAAACTACCAATTTTTACCCCTTTTATGTCCCCCTGAAAAGAGTCAATTTTGTTCACCTACACAATTCACACAGTTTTGTTGCATATGATTTTTACAAGCACACCTGTAGCATTTCGCACAATATTTTCGTGTCGTTTCATTGTCACCTCTAAGACAAATGCAGCAACGTCCAACATAATTTTATGGTATCTGAGGGGGAGAGGATACGACCTCACTAATGCTTAATAGATGTCGAGCCTCATTTCTGCAGGTAATTTTCTATTGTTGCCTTCTACACGATTTGGGGTTTTATGAGTTCCCAATCACATTTTCCCAAGAAATCACAATGAATATACCAATTCACTTAAGTTTTCTACAGCTTCTGAATAGTAGGCTCGCGCAATAAAAAATGGTCTACCAATGAACGTCATTAAAAATGGCGTGGTCTACGATCGTAGACCACGTGAGTAACCGAGGGTTAAAAATGATCCAAAAAACAGACTTCCCCCTATTTCAATATACCCCAGTTTCGTGCATAGCCTATATTCTATATTATCTTGATCTCAATAGAATGAAATATCCATCTCCATGCGATATTCTGTTTCACGTCTTTAATATCCTGTTTCCATTAATATAAGTCGAGTTTACGGAGCAGATATAAATTCATAAAACGTCAGATAGTATCTTCATCAAAACTCATTCTGTGCCCAGAATTTACAATGTACACATTTCGAAGATTTTCATTTCACAAGTTTCGAAACACTCCATTCAGTAAATATTTATCCTGAACTCGGGACGTTGAAACGTTCTGAAAACAGATTCAAACTTGGAATAACTTCTTCAATATGGGTTCTTGACTTCGATTAAGGAAAGTAACTTACAATATTTCCCAGCTTATTTTTCACAAAATCGTTGAATGGGGAGGATGAATTTCAACATATAATTAGCGTGGTTTTATGATTGCACTTGAAGTGAAACTTATCACCAATTCAGAAATGTTTCTGGAATTCGACGTGAGTTTACGAACTTAGAACATGAATATAATTTTGGAATATTTGAATCCCTTAAGACAAATTGTACTGAGTTATATTTATGGATCATAATTCGTTCATACCTTTCTTCAAACCTTTTGATATTCTTTATTGTTCAATGCTTTTCCTCAGGAGAAAATCTCAACACTTATTTCTGGAAATACTCCAATGAATTTGTATTGTCCAAAAATCTGCTGCTTCTTTAATATCGATTTTTGGGTTTCTCAAGTTTCTTGAGGCTCTGGCTGTATGTGCCGTAGCACCATCCGGTTGGAACCAAACTTTTCTTCTCTTCATTCTTCGTCGTCATAATTCTGGAATAAAAAAGTTCTTCAGCATGAAAACATATATCACAGAGTTAACAGTTACTTCATTGTCGAAACAATACGTTTCAATCACCCCAAGAGGGCTCATAGTGCACCAAACGACTTTCTCACTGTGAAGTGGAGATTAATTCTATTTATTAACCAAACTACTCAAATGAAAATGAGCCTTATCACTCATCATTATCACTGGTTCATTTTCATCAGCGATAATCATTTGCATTCTTTCGGAAAACTGCTGGCGTTGTCCAACATCTCCTTCATTCAGGTGCTGGACGGCTATGAGGTTACAGGAGTGAAAGCAGAGGTCTTGGTGTAACATTCTGCGAACAGTTCATCTGTGAGCGCCTTGGGCTTTGAATAACAGCTTGTCTCTATAATTCCACAGAAGCTGGTGTCGTTACACATCGAGGACGACCTTGAGGTTTTGAATTCATGGTTGATGCAGTCGTTCTAAAATTCTGTACCCATCGGATGATTCAGTCATTTTTCGGAAGTGAATCGTTTCGACAACGTTGAAGCACTGGCGAAAGCGGTGCTGCACGACGTACAGACTCTCCCGATTTTAAACACTCTTCAACTGCTAACGCACGTTGCTCTCTCATTCAGATAACCATTGTGAACCAAATGGTAATTCCTCCTAAGTCGAATGACTTCAGCCGCTTCCCTCTACTCACTCACCGTTACGTGTACTACACGTTCCAAAGACGCTCTTCCATTACGCCCCACCCTGTATTTTGAAATCCCAATGGCCCAATTAGTACACCCGTATAAAAGTACCAGTATATTCACAATTAATGGATTGGGAAGGAGAAAGCATTTCTTTTTATAAAGGAGTTTCAGGGAAGTTCCTGGATTCCCTCGACTCTCGATTCCCATGAATTCACTCATTCTCCGGAATGGTTTTGATGAATATCACCACATATAGTTAAACTGAATTGATTCATTACTATACTTACTCTTCTGGCCGCTAGATGACGACACTACATAAATTTCTTTAAGTCTTCTATATATTTTCACAAGGAATATTTTCTATATGATATAAAAATCTCTTGTATGTTATAGGAGACATCAATATGTTGTTGAGTTTTATTGAGTACAAAAATCCTTCACATTTTTGAAATGGCTGCTGCTTGATTTCTTGCCTTTTTCCTTTATATCAACTTAATTATCTTGCGAACCTTTTTGTATCTGCTTGTTGGGATGCGAAACGAAATAACTAGATTGAACATACTAAGTTTCGAAATCCTAGTGTGTCAATTGAAAATTTCTGTATGACTATAGATACTACTTACTTCAATTGCACCTATACGTATACGGCAACAAATGGTTAGTTAGTCAACTTACTTTTATGCCCTCACAAGTATCAAGCTTTGAAACAGCTTGAAAAAGTTTTGGGTTACAAAATCAAGTCAAGTGAAACCGTCATATTTTCGAAGGATTCAATTTCAAGTCAAGTCAAGATTTGCCAAACATTTTCAAGCTGCTTGACTCAATGAAACCCTACATACGACTTATCAATGAGATAATGATTTGCAACGGTTTGATGTGGTTTTGTTCACCGAATGCGTTCAATTCTCAAGATTTTCTAAGATTCACCTCGATACGATATTTAATTTACTAATTTTTGATTCATAAAGTCGTAACTGTTCCAAAAATCACTTTCTGCTGATGAAAAATCCATTTAAATATTCGAGTTAACAAGGTTTCGTACAAATTTTCGCCTGAAACTCAGCCTACAAGGTATAGTCCGAGAAATATGCTTGGCGTTCTCAAACTTATATTTTAAATTTGATTTATTAGTCTTATCTGGTGTCTCGTCGCATTTCATGCAAGGCGGCTTGCGATTCCGAAATGAAAAAAGAACTGGTAATAAATAAAGGTACTTCATCGCCTCTGAGACACTGTAACGAGATCTCGAAAAAGACTTACGAGAAAAATTTTTATCGTTTATTGTAGCGTGTTTTTCAAAGAGAAACAAATCCAGGAATTGATTCAGGAATGAAATTATCCTAATTCTGGGAGTTATTTTACTCTGAAGTTCTGAGAGATAATTCTTTAAATTTTTTATGCCTTTCTTATCTAAGAACTCCAATATACAGGGTTCTTCATAGAGAATTATGTATCGTGTAATCTAGATTTGAGTAAATAAACAGTGCTAAACAAGGAATCAATCTCAATCGACAAAAAATTACTTACAGTCAGGTAAAACTCACTGTAAGACAAATTATAACCTGTACAAAATAGTACTCACAAATAATCTCAAGAGCAGTTGGAGTGAAATCAGGGTGGAAACACCAATCTCTAATTTTTGTCAATGATGAATAGAGAATGGTGAGGAAATTGCAAAAGTAATTAACAAAACACGAAACTTTTTCAAACCACCTTGTATCATGAGAACAAAGTGTTTGCCGACCTATGACGCGTTGTTTACACTGTTGAATTTCTAGTACAAAAGAAACACCACCCTTTACAATTCCGGTGGATTTCAGTTAGACGATGTAAGACCACTTGCTATGATAATGAGTCCAGTAGGGGAACAAAACAGCTTCCGATTGAATCGAAAAATTTGACAAAACCGGCCTTCAGTGCATAAAACAATGAAAAGTTATTCAAGGAAACTATCGGTTTGTAAATCCTAGAAAGACCTTAGGTTAGATGGCTTATCCAATAACTTGAATACATCAAAGACGTTAAATTAAGGCAAACAAAGCAAACAAGGAAACTTGTGCAACACTCTCGAAAACTCAATAGGGATAAGCCGAACGCATACCGAAATCGACCGCAGCTTCTCTGGTGGGATCACATGATAAGCTTGTGTCAACTTGACCATGACAGGATAATTATCAACGCGAAAGCGGAGAGAGTGAATCAGATACAATCTCAACGTTACAAGATTACTATTACTTAAGAGGTTACTAAAATCTCAGAACATCTGTTTCAAATTAAGATCGTCGAGATTTCGAGGGTAATAGAACTGTGTGGTTTGATAACTAAAGGTGCGTTTCAAAACGATGATGTTTGTATGAGAAAGTTCTTCATGTCTTCAGAAAATAAATACACCATCTTGAAAACTTTTAAACTCACAAGTGAACAGTGTGTTACATAATAGTATGTCACAACTTGGTAAATCTACGTGCAATTTCAAGAAAAAAAGTTTCCATTAACGTAGTTCCTCAGAAGCTTCGTTATGGAGCTACAAGGTGTTGAAATTTCAGGAAAAAATTCGTTTTTTCTTCGAAACTCCTGCAGTTTTTGAAATATTCAGCCCAAATTTGGAAAGCAAGATTTTTACTGCTCCATCATTACATGTCCTAGATTTTAACTGAAAATCACAAGGTGTTTTCTTCTCCGAGGCCATGTCTCCGGAAAAGAAAACACCTAGTTGATTCTAGTTAAAATTCAGGACGTGTCATGATGAAGGCTGTAAAAAATAGCTTGCATTCTAAATTTGGGCTGAATATTTCGAGAACTGCAGGAGTTCTGAAGAAAAAACAATTTTTTTCCGGAAATTTAGACACCCTGTAGCCCCGTAACGAAGCTTTTGCGGCCCTATGTTTATAGGAACTTTTTTTCTTAAAATTGCACGTAGATTCACCTCCTCAAGTTGAGACATACTATTATGTAACACTCTCTATGTTAAGAGTTTAATCATACTTTTGAGTTTTGAAGAGAAAAATCAGATAGGATGAAGTGGAGTTTCATATATGAGAAATATTAGTGAGCTCATTGAAATCTAAACAGCTAATATACTAATCACCTAATATACAAAAACGCGTAATGTACTAAACACCTAATATATCATACACCAATTTACTAAACGGCAAATATACTGAACGTCCTTTCATATCCAGTTCTATCTATACTGAACGCCTCATTATATTCACTGATATTCATACTGAATAGTTCTTTATATTATATGGAACTCTCTCATCCTTAGTTTAAGGCAGCTTTCAGTATTATTTTATGAATACTGACTATGCCAATTCAAAGAGGCACATTCAATTTGTAAATATCAAGTGCCTCCAATTGAACTATCATGAGATAAAATGTTTAATCATCCTTTAGGCATATAAATTCAATCATTAAGAACTGAAATAATAATTCAGAAAATCCCAAATTTTCCGATGAAGTTTTCAATTAAGCCTATTAAAATATGTCACCTAAAAATTAAAGGTTTTTTGGTTGCTGTCACACAAATTGACTCAAATGCGCATACATAATTCCTCTTCAGGAACTCGCCCACCGAATATTATTTAAATTAATGATAATGTCAACAACATAAGCTTAGCAATCTCATAATAAGACAAATAAATTCAGAGCGAATGAGACAGACCCCTTTCCATTGTTGTACCGGTCCTTAGGATGAAGGAGGTCATAGCGTAAACGATAATGGTGACTGTAAAATGGCGGCAACAACCCAAGTTACTATGGACCGTGGGTAATTGAACGGCATTCAACATCCATACTAACTGTGAATTACAGTAACCTATGCTAGAGCCGTTACGATTTATTTGTCCCATTGTCAGGATATTAACGTCGAAATCTCATAAATCTTAACATTTCACTGTTGGAGTTTATTTTCCATTAAAGTCGTATTTTCAGGGATCTGAAGAATATATGAGGGAACAGTGTTTTGTATCTGGATAACCAAAGATTTTGTTGAAACATGTTAAAGTTATGATTGAAATATTTTAAGTACCATGAATTTCCATATTTTGTCCCCGATCTTCCACTTCTTCAAATGTTTTCTAATGAAGCTAAACAAATCAAAAATAAAATTAATAAAATAAGACCTTCCTATCGTCAGTTAGAAGTTCTACAATAATGATTTATCATATGGTGAATATGGTCTGCTATATAAATAATATCACAAAGGTAGATGGAAAATATTTAATTTCAATTGACGAGGCTTTTACGCTATAGAAATCCATTTTCACAAATATAAGTAAAAGATGATTTCTACTAAAACTATTATTAAATGCTCGACGCGTTTCGATACACAGTATCTTTGTCAAGAGCGAATGAATACTACAAATTTATTTGAATTTGGAAGGCTTTTACTTGGTAAAATTCCATTATCAATAATAAAAACAAGTATTGTGTCTTAAGGAAATTTACTTAATAATTGTGATTCGTAACGCGTTTCACTACACACTACAAACTAATAATAATTTAGGCAAATATATAAAAATAATGAAACCAAACCAGGTAAAAACAATAAATCAGGTGTTTATAGATTGAATTGCGATGACTGTGATAATTTCTACATTGGTAGAACACATAGAAATTTCAAAATTAGAATATCGGAACATAAACGCAGTTTTTCAAATAAAAATCAGATTCAAATTACGCGAATCATCTGTTAGAAAAAATCACTCTTTCGACTCACAGTTTGAAATTTTGCATACAGATAATAAATATTGGAAGGTAGATCTTTGGGAAACTTTAGAAATCAATAAATACGAACACTCAGGTAGACTCATCAATGAACAAGTCAATTTAAACCCTTCACCTCTATTGAATCTCTTCGGGGAGCAATCTATTCCTTAATTTTATTGGATATATCTGTCATAAATAACCACTTAAGAAGAAGCAAGCCAATGAGTAATTACTCGAGAACATTTATATTTATATTCTCATTTATTTTCTGTACATTCATTCGTATGAAGAAGCTACGGTGTAGTGAAACGCGTTACGAATCGGAATTATTAAGTGAAATTCCTTAAAATACAGTACTTGTTTTTCATCAATTACAAATATATCTTACTAACTAATTTTTATATATACTAAAGAGGCAATCAACTGAAAGCTATCCATACTTGAACTAATGTTCAGGAATTTTAAATTTAAATTTTATTCCTAAACATAAGTTCAAGTACATATAGCTTTGAGCGGATTGCCTCTTTAGTATATATAAAAATTTGTTAGTAAGATATATTTGTAGTATTCATTCGCTCTTGACAATGATACTGTGTATCGAAACGCGTCGAGCATTCAAAATATATTTCAGTAGAAATCATCGTTTACGTGTATTTGTAAATATTTAATTAATAAACGTAATATTTCGATATTTCTATCATCAGACGTAGACAAATTGTGAATTAAAAATGAGGTACAGTTCTAAAGTTGGTCTGAAATATTGAAAAACGGGTATAAACCATGAAAAAAGAAAAACAACAAGTTTTCTACTATAAGAATATAGATAGGAATTCAAGGGTTCATTCATAATTACTTGAAAATCCCAAATATTGGGGGATAAAATAGATCTGTGTTGTCGTTAAGAAGGGTAAGATTGTTTCTATTGTGTTTATCTTTGAAAATTTCCAGAAATTCTTGGTTTTTTGCTTTTCGGGACTTGATGAATAATGTTGAGATATCTATACTAGGGAAGCCATAGTTGTTATCTAGCAAATGAGGTGCGATGGTCGAGTCTTTTGTTTTACAAATGGAAGAGTGATGTTTTTTGTATCTAATGCGAGAAGATCTTCCTGTCTTGCCTATGTATACACCGTTACAATCTGTGCAACACAGTCCGTATACTCCTGAATTGTCTAGTTTTGGATTTTTCTCTTTGACATTGAAGTATAACTCTGATAATTCACATGTAGGTTTGGAGGAATTATTGTGTTTTGACTTGAAATTTGATTTGCAACTTGTGGGATTGGAGCAAAATAATTCAAGGAAGATAGTTTTTGAACATCGCTGTTTGGTTTAACATACGATTGTATACTATTGTAAGCTAACTGTTTTAGTTTTTTAAGAACTATTTTGTCTACTATAGAAGAGGGGTAACCATTGTTACTGGTGATAGTTTTTATAACGGAAAAATATCAAACACAGACCTCAATGGTAACGAACATGTCTGGGACATTGTTAATAAGAGACTAAAAAGCTGACAAAACCAGCTAGCTCTGTAAATGAGGTTCGGGAAAGACTGATTGAAATTGTGAATGGTATGGATCAGAATGTTATGAAGTCATTGATTTTGAGTGTGAATCGTAGACGTCATGTAGCAATTCCCACCAGGGGTGGAAATATCTGATTTAGCATGTTTGATTCTAGCCAAAAGTTTGAAAATTGTCATTATTAGCTTTCTTTCAATTTTTTTTGAGTAACATTTTCATTCCGATTATTCTCTACCATTCCTCATAGCTGGTAGATTGCAAAAAAAGTACTTCTTTGAGAAATCTAATCTTCCTCTCTACAATTTTCGATTTTGTGCGTTAATTTCTTGACGCAGTTTATTTGCTATGGAGTGCAGAAAATAGATCGTCTATGACGAAATCATTACATTCTTGATGAAGTTCATAAAAAGATACATAAATAACTAAAGGTGTAAAAATTATCATACTTTTCAGACATCAAAACGTCATTTTTAATCCTTTTCATAATGAAATTTTCATACATATTTATATTTATCGTTATTTCATGATATGAATAAAAATCCTAAACGAATTTCGTGTAATGTTCCCCTGCGGTTTCATCGTTCGAGAAACATGCTAGGAAAATGGTTTTTCATTTCAGACTTTATCGCATTCGGTGATGATAGTCATCCACCCTTTCAATTATACCACACATCAGTCACGTGTAATGCATGTCAGACTAATATGGCGTTCTATAAATGGATGGGCCATGATGTTCAACTGAAAATGAGCAGTTGTAAACTGCGATTTTCCATTAAAGCAACACTCATTAATACACGCTATGGTGGAAAACTCATACGTAGTTGCTTTTCAGGCGATTTACTAAAACGCCGGCATTTAGAACGAATGGTGAATTATACTTTGTAATTTTCCTAATATTTCTTGATATATTCTTTTATATTTGACGTTTATGAGAAACCTTTCAATAACAAATTAAATCGACGAAAAAAAAATGGAATCTTATTGGTCCCAGAAACTCCTACTATGGGTAGCTGAGGTAGATTGAAATGAAATCATTACAGGCATTAGAATGTGCAGTGATAATATCGCGAACGAGTCAGTTTGCTCGTGAATGTCGAATGTTACCGAAGTTAATATCAGTAAGACAGCTACCAGAGCGGTTACACACGTTAGTTCAAGTGAATATCAGATTAATATATTTTTGGAATGTTAAGTGACTATGACCAACGACAACAATAATAAGAAAATTCTAATATGGGTAAAACGAGGGGGGGTCCTATTAAAAATTAACAGAAAGTTTATAATACCATAAAGGTTCTCAGATGCATTAAATACATTTTAACAATTGGCTCAATTACAAAAGTCATAGCACCGTTCAATTATACAAAATATTCCACTGTGGAAACTAATAATTAACACATATTTTTTGTGCATATGTCCGAAAATATGTTGATGATGTTTCTTGTCGCACATTCCCTCTTAGGGAATGCAATTTCGATCTTGCGAGATCTCGTCTAATTTTTCGGAATCAAAGCATAAATATGACGAGATCCTGTCCGAGATTGACGATAGAGGGCGGTAGTGTTCAGCAACGCTATTCACGTCCACTCGGGGCGCGAGCGGTGTGCTGATTGAATATGCCGAATAGAATTAGAAAACTATTCGGAGTATTCACGAATATTAGCGACAGGATACAAGCAGGACAGATAATATAGAACAGTGTCGAGTGACTGAGAAAGAGGTATATTCATGCGGGCAAGCAGTACATATATCGATATTCACCCTAAGGTGCTTCGCACTTCTTCTAAGGGCAACATCCACTGATCACAAATATCTTCGATATCAAAAGGATTAAGCTCTGATGCGACCCTTCCCAGGTTAACAGGTCATAGTCGCATCCTCCGGTTTTGACGCGTTCTTGTGTTTCCCATATACTTCCTAACGGTTCTAGCTGTACAGTACCGCTTTTTATATTGGTACAACTCCAGTGGTGGACATTATTATTGGAAGTGTTTGAAAGGATTCCAATCTCCACTGTTTTCCCATTCTTTCTTCTTGATATTTCGCAATTTTTTCGGCATGCTCCGGCTCCAAATTGTTGTTGTTAGGTTCTGGTTTCTCATAATATTCTGTTGACGCAAACATCTAACAACACGTATTGAAATCAAACCGTCAGAGTGGACAATAATATGTCAGTAGAAATAGAAATAAAGAGAGGGGTATGTCAGGGCGGCGTTCTTTCATCACTGCTTTTTAACCTGTATGCAGATAGAATATTTAGCGAAGCTCTGAATGATAAATCTGTTGGAGTAATCGTCGGCGGTGTCATGGTCAACAACTTAAGGGACGCTGATGAAACAGTTCCACTGGTTACAAACTTGAAAGATTTGCAAGAACTTGTAACATCTGTGCCGGACCACAGTAAATCAATGGGAATAAAACTGAATGCGAAAAAGACAAAATGGCTTGCAGTAAGCAAAAGACACATTGACTGCCAAGAGAATCTTTTAGTTGAGGACGAAGTTATAGAACGTGTTGCTTCTTACAGATACCTGGGATGCCATATAAACAAGAATTGGGACATGGCACATGAAATTAGCAGCCGCATTGAATAAGCTAGACGAGCATTCACAAACATAAAAAAAGTTCTCACCAGTAGACAGCTGAAAGTCTCTCTCAGGATCAGAATATTGCGGTGTTACGTATTCAGTATCCTCCTATATGGTGTCGAAGCGTGGACCCTTACAGAGGCTTGTGTAAGAGACTGGAAGCCTTAGAAATGTGGGTTTATCGAAGGTTGTTAAAAATTTCATGAACCACCCGAATTTCAAACATTGAAGTCTCACATCGACTGAATAAGGAAACAGAGGTTTTAAATACCATCAAAACGAGGAAATTGGAATATTTTGGTCATGTTATGCGTAACCACAAATACAATATGTTACAAATAATAATTCAGGGGAAAATCGAATGTTACCGCGGGCCAGGCCGTTGTCGAACATCATGGCTTAAGAATCTTCGCCTATGGTTTGGAAAAAGTACGACATTTTTATTTAGAAAAGCTGCCGACAAAATTCAAGTCATGCTTTTGATCGCCAACGCTCTAAGTGGGCATGGCACGTGAAGAAGAAGAAGAACCATCTAAGATCCTCCTGTTATGTGACGTATCGTCTCCGAAGTATGACTTCTGTGCATGAATGTGAATTTTTGATTGTTTGGAATAACTTGGTCTGGTATTGCCAAAAGAAACTCTACCGTCTCAGAAAACTCCTGTTCGGAGGTCAATCAGTAGTTCGACGAAAATTTGTCGACATGTGTCGTACCGGCCTAGTTTGGATGCCTCCCGTGTAGCAGTTCTCCCTTCCACATCTGTAGTTTTTAATTATAATTATTATAATGATTTTTATCATGGACTTGTGCACTATAACAGCTGTTACCTGGATATAATTTACCTTTTCCAGATTCAGCAATCAAAGGAAATAGGCTGGATTACAATATACTTGATAAATTTTCCCACTATTCTACATGTATTAAGAATTACAGCTTTTGGATTTCTGTATAGGTATTCTTATGCAATTTACTTTCTTAAGGCTATCATGCAAACTTTTGGGTATTAATCCAGTCGAAGAAATGCTAACAAGAACGATATCTATTTTATCGAGTTGCCACATCTGCTTGAACTCAATAACAAGGTCTGTAAATTTGGACTTCATCTCCTGGAGCTTATTCAGCACGTTGTTATTATTCGGTATGGCAACATCCACTAGCAGTGCTGTTCTGGCTCTCTTATCATACACCAATATGATGATGCCCGACCTATTATTCGTCACCATTCTGTCAGTGATAACAGGCCTATCGTAGTATAATCTGAAAGAATCATTTTCCTATACGGGCGCCGGTTGATACTTGTAATATGACTGGAAGTCCGTACTTGTGTGCAAGTTTCTGATGGATGTTGCACATGATTATGCCTATGAAGATAGTAGTTGTTCCATTCCGGACGTAATATGGTATATAGTCTCTGATCGTGTATGGCATTCCTGCATCTGTTTATAATGTTCCTTCTTCAACTATGAATTGTTTGTAGCGATGACTTGATCTTGAATAGCTATAATCCTTCTGTTTCCGCAAATTGTTCTCCTTCCATAAACTATTTGTTGGAAGCTTCTTTGTCGATGTGTTGTAGATCAATCCGATGGTGACATCTTCCATGCAATTCCTTTCTTGACCATTGCTCTTGTTTTTCAGTATCTGATAGGAACAGTAGATTCAGCAGGTCATCCCTGGTAGCAAGATTTAAAGGTGTATTTTCCTTATCAGCCAACGAAACCACTTTGTGGACGACTTTTTAGCAGCATAATCCTTTTCGTATTATTGTTCAATATTGGTTACTAAAATTAGTTGTAACCTCGGAAAAACAAGGCAAATTTCGTACTCATATTTCCAAACTTATGATTATAATTACTGCTGAATTGATGCACTGAACCGTTATCTAGCAGCACCATTGATTACGAAATCATGAATTTATATCTTCCCACGGAATTAGATTAATTGCATGAACAATTCTATGGCCAACTTGTTGGGGGAACTCCCTACATGGATTTGAACTGAGAATTAATTACGTTTCGTTAGTAGAAGCCCTTTTATGAAAGCTATATTAATAAGAGACGTATATAGCAAGTTATTTCATCGATGAAGTTTCCGTCACACATTTTCACCCCAACTTTCGCTCTATTGTCCATTGTCCGGCCAACAGTGATAATCAACATCAAATAAGTAATTAGCCGTGCGATCGTATCGTCCGCGATCCTGAGACAACTTGTCGCACAAGCGCCATGCAACCGGGAGCGCCACGCGATTTTACGGCCCGTATCGGAGTTCAGTACGTCGCTTTCGGTACGTTGCGCTGGTCTTGGCTCCTCCGCCAAATTGTAAACGCGATTCGGTATATTTCAACACGCGAATTTTTTTGATAAGTGATACATTTAATGTTAATGTAAGGAAATTTTATAGTTTTTAAATCATTGTGTGGGGGATGAATAATTAAATTTTTTTGTGGAAATAGTAGTTGATGCTGACCTACGATATCATAAATGAAGTTATCGACAACTCGGCAAAACGTATTCAACAATCGTATGTTAGTGTTTTTTTTGGAAATTTGCATATTCATTTCGAATGGAATGACGACAAAAATATTAATAGAACAGACTGGATTCAAAAATGAAAAATTCTATTCATATTTAGTTGAAATAAATTCAATATGCTGGTTGAGATTTGAGTTTTGAATTATTTCTACTATTTATCCAAAATTGGAGCAGCAAAAATATTCTCATGATAAACGTACTTCTTTGAATGATGAAGGTATTGGAAAACTTGAAGATTTAATGAATCTTAAGATCAAATCTGACAACAATATATAAAAATGTGCCAAGCTACTTGAAATATAAGCGATTGTGCTGATATTTTTCGTTTTCAAAAATTTTGAGTACAGTTAAAAGTAAAACACAATATCAATTTTTTCTTCCGAAAATTTAACCTTATCAAATACAACCAAAGACCAAATAATTTTTCGGCATATATAAAAAGTCATATTTATGTTTGAAAATATCAACTAAGAAATTCAACAGAATAATTAATAATTAGTCATCAACGTCCAGTTTATGAAGTATCTAACCTATCTCAATAGTTAATAACTGCGTGATATGTGATGCCATTATATTATTGCATAAATTTCATCAAAAATATCTAAAATCATTATTTTGTTGTTGGTTAATTTTTCAATTTCACTATCTATCACTTCTACAAAAGTGTCAGCAAAACTATAAGAAAATTCAGATCCTTGTTAAGAACCCTTTAATATATAGCACCTTGATAACGATGAAATATAAATTTTCAGTCTAAGATTTCATAAAGTTTTCTTTTTCTACTATGCTAATCGGTCATAAGTCGGAAATATTCTGCTTATCACTACTCTGACCTTGTAAACTACATCGAATGATTTCAATATCAAGTGTTAACTACCACATGGAAATATAAATACCTTCCTTGAAAAGTACAAACACTAATTTGTTTTAGACACTCACGCTTGGTTAACTGAGGACATTATTTGAGTAAAGGTGAATAATTGATCATTGACAATATTGATGGAATATTATAACTATTTACTTCAGGTAATTTAATTTCAAAGATCTTTTCTTGAAACGTAATACTCAATCATTTTACTGAATGAATTCCTATCATTCCTATCAACGATTTAAGGCATCGAATATATTTCACTTAATTCAAACTCAATCCACATTCAGGCAATTTGACTTCAGTTTCTTTCAGTTTGTCAAGCATGAAATTTAAGGTACAAACCTGATTTATTGTATCCTTTCGCATTCAACTATGATATTCTCTGTAGTTTCCAAACTTATTTTGAAATCTTACTTTCATGTCAAGGTTAGTCAGCAGTATTCTTGAAATTTTAATAGTTCCTCTAAACTATGTCTTCTTTATGTTTCATTTCGTTTTACAGAACTGGATATACTTGTTGAATAGGCTATCTTTGTTGTTATTCTTTTAAATATGACGTTATTCGTTTGAATTATAAATTTTGTTCTTCGAATACTGTTGATTTTTGTCTTATAATTTATTTCTGCTAGAGCATCGTATCTCAACTGGGGTTTCGCGATCGTTTATTATTAAAATTGTTCGCAGTCTTACGGTCAGTCGGTCTGTCGCAGTGAAACTTCGAAACATACAAAGTATATAAAGAATTCGTTTAGTGAAGGAATAAATTTCATTGGAGTATTATGAAATTAAATATTTCAATGAAACAAAAACATGGAAAAATAACCATACAGCTTACTTTATTTGGGTGATTGAATGATTATTCATGAACTTCAATTACTCAATGAGAAGTTTGACAATGTTTCATACTTAGAAGTATTACGATGCGTGGATAATCTTTGGAAACTTTCGGGTAAAAATCTTAATCTTGAGTAAAAATTCAAGTTGTATCAACCGATCGTTCAATGTGTTGATTGTCAGTCTCTGTTCGCTAGTTGGCAGCTTTAACAATATTATCATCAATTAGAATTAGAATCATTATTATGATTTGGAAAATACTAACTGAATTTTGGATTCACTAAATGCGTTTTCATAATCTCCAATGAGCGGACAATAACTAAATTTCTTAAATTTGAAGTTTTGTTAATGAATATAATCAAACAATGCACTTTTTTTCGAGGAGTGTAATCCTTTCCCCATCACAGGTCAAATATTTTGACATTGAAAAATATATAAGATAAATTGGTGGTGGATTTGTAGGCCAATTTCACACTAGAAATCCGAATGCTCTTTGCGATATTTCTAGAAATAGGGCCAAAATAGGTTAATGAGGAATATTCGTGTGTATCGTTTTCAGTACTAGTTGGAGGATGAATATATATATATATATATATATATATATATATATATATATATATATATATATATATATATACACTCTTGTGAAAAAATATATAAATAAGGAGTAGTAAAGATTATTCTGCTCAGCAGCTTCAATTTTCATCTTGCACTGCATGATTTCCAGACGTAGACGGGGTGAAAGGAAGGGGGTTTGGGACAGGAATCTATAACAATGGAAAAAGAAAATCAGCAGAAAAATATTTCAACAATCATACCTGACTCTTATATGTCTTAACACACTGCAATTTAAGAAAATACTTCACATAGGAAACAAGGCTATAAAAAGGACTAAGCAGATAATCAAACATACATAACCTGCGATATTTTCTCTTTCGCGGAGATGTTCTTCCGTCGCAGTGTGAGTCTCCAGAAACATAATCGCTTTCTTGTTCTTGCTTGCCAATTTTGAAGTATAATCGCAAAATCTCTTCAATATTCAAACTCAACAAAACAATGCACTCTCTGTTTGACCGAGAGAGCCCCGATGGCCAGGTTCGGTCTTCTAAATAATGCCGATTATGATCTATAGATGTTCTAGAATCATTATGAACCCAATAACTTGGGTTGACATCTCCCATATATCATTTTTCGTGGTTCTTATTTAATTTAAAAAAAAATTGCAAAATAACGTTGACAGTCGTTTTTAATATGATGATAGGAATCAGAAGAAATGCAATTATTTGTGTAGGTTGGTTCACGATATATATCGAACGTAAAAAGATTTTGTTGTCTACAAATAGTTAAATCGAAAAATTTAATTTGATTGCTGAATACATTTCCTAGTCCAAATTTAATATTTGAATTGTTGGATGAATATTATCGACAAACGACTAATTGTCTTGAATTATCATTAAAGCACGCCGACATATCGTAACGACATAGCTTTCACATTGCCTCTCTCCATTACAAATCTCAACAAAGAAATTTCATTATTTAAAACTGTCTCAAAATACGACTGTTCTTGGACAATGATAGACAAACGGTTTCAAATAGCCTTTATCACTATTTATCCTCAAAATAGTTCTTACAGCCACATTCTTCAATCTTCGTCATTAGTATCATAGTTATTTTTGTTCATCGGAATATTTATAAGTCTATGGATCAAGCTTTGAAAAACTGCTGTTTCAAGGGACTAGTGGTATTGTGAAGTTACATCTATTATATTTTTGTGTGTGAAGGTTTTCTATATATTTTGAAAGAATGTGATCCATTTATTATCTCTATTGTTAAGTCTAAGAAATTGTCTGAGTTATCATCATCTGATCCTAGTTTGAATTTTATTATACTGACACATGTATTCAAATATTCAATAAATCTCTTAAATTTTTTATTTGTATCCTTCCATTTTATTAGAACATCATCAACATATCTATGATAATAGACTATGTACTCACGATAAATATTCCTGTCGTTAAAATTAAATTTTCCTCAAACCATTCCATGTACCTATCAGCAAGAAGTGGTGAAGTTGGAAAACCCATAGCCAAACCATTTGTCTGTTCATATATGACGTTGTCAAATTTGAAAAAATTCTGTTTCATGCATAGTTTAGACAATGCAAAGGTAGCATCCACTTCATCATCTGTCAAATCAGAGTCTATAAGGTCAATATTTATAAGTCCTCGGTTGTTATATTTGTAAATAAGTTTTCAATATCCATTGTTTTCAGTTTGTCACCTTCATTCACCTGTGTATTCTTCATCTTGTCTACTAGATCTTTTGAGATTTCGATATGTGTTTTGTTCTGAAACCAGTTACCTCTTCAAAATATTCATTCAACCATTTCGCAATTTTATATGATGGACTGTTGCAATGTACTACTACTGTTCTGATTGGTATGTCTTCTATACGATCACTCTTATATAATTTCATGAGTCCATACAACACAGGAAAATTTGATTTTTCTGAACTGAGTTGTTTCCCAAACACAAATTCAACTCCTTTTAATAATTCTTCAGTACTTTTGATTAAAGTTGATATGGCTATCGTTTTTTCTTTTATTCCATTCCAATTCTAAAATTTTCTGGTTGTATACTTCTTTCTTGACAATCACTATACAATTTTCCTTATCTGCTTTGGTTATTATCAGTTTTTCTTTTTTCAGTTTCTTCTGAATTGATTTGATCACTTTATCATTGAAAGCTCTTTCCTTCGTTAAACCTGTGTTTACTTTTGTAGAGTGGTGTTCCTTCTTTATGAGAGATTTTATCAAGTCCTTAGTTTCTACATCATTATTGAGGAAATTCTTGACAATAAGTTCCATTTTTGCTGTAAAATTGACTAGATTTTCTTCTCTTTTTGAATTCATGTAAGGACTATGTTTCAAACCTTTTTCCAACATTTCTTTCTCTGCATTTTAGAACAGAACAGCTGTATAGTTAACCACACTCTTATGAAACTCATGAAATTGATTCTTCATGACTCTAACTCTTTTGTCCTCCTTTTAGTTTTTTAAGTTCTTCTCCTTAATCAGTTTGTTTCTTTTAATCTCTCTTGTTCTGTCTAGTCCCACAAAATACAACCACACCTTCTATTCCATTCCTCGTAAGGACACAATTGATTCCTACCGTCATACTTTAGTTTCAGGTTTATATTAATATTGTTTAACTTCTGATAAATCACCTTGATCTCATTTTTTATCATTCTGCTGGATATGCTAAATATAAATTTGTCTGCCAATTTACTCTCCTCTTTCTTGAATTTGTTCTGAATATGCTTAGGTATAATTTGATTTGTCAGACATTGTTGGTTAAAGAAAATGTTCTCCATCAATCTCATCCTCTTGAATATAAGTCTTTTGTAGTCTTGGGTTATTCTAGCCAATTCAGCCATTTTCAGTAATAAATATTCTACCCTTAGTAGAAAGTTTATGTAATTAAATAAAAGTACCTATAGTTTCATACTAAAGATTTATTATGGTTGCTAGTTTCGCTCTCTATAGATTTTCTGTCTAATTAAAAATTTCTTAAACAACTGCAATAATTCAGGATTTCATTCGTCTAGAAGCTGGTATATATAAGTCAAATAACATCCAATTTCTGAGTATTATGTTTTGTCCTAATTGAAATGAATGGAGTCCCCGCAGTGCATTGAGACTTGGCAGACTTAGTAGTCTGACAATTCAACACGCAATAAGCGGACCATATTTCTATCGAATCGACTCAATGTCCGTCTTTATCAACGTCAGAGTGAAATAAATGAATGATGCCGAGATCAAGTCTGCCTGGCGGCTGATATATCGTAATGGATATTATGACATCATATAGGCGAAGAGTTTTTTACAATCAAAACCGATAAAGTTTGCTGAAGATTTCTCATTGAAAGGAAACTTTTGAGGATAGCATTTATGCTCTCGGCTATTGCTCTCTCGTATGTTCGTGTTTTCTTCTCCGTTTTACGTCGTTATGAGCGTTATATTAAGTATATTAAGTAGTAGACTTTTCATCAATTTATTGGATGTTTTTTCTTATTTCTCTCTCGATCTCTCATATCTTTTAGACTCTTCGTGTCATCGATCCCGTGTTCACATTTTTATACAATTATTTTCCGTCTTATTTATATTTTGCAGCCTTTAATACATTTCTCCTATCTAGTTCCTCTCCTCAAAGCTTCGTCATAAAATCTATTTTTCAATACAGGGTGTTAAATAATAGTATGTCACAACTTGAGGCAGTAAATCTACGTGGAACTTTAAGAAAGAAAGTTCATATTAACATAGGTCCGCAAAAGATTCGTTACGGAGCTACAGGGTGTTGATGGTTTTTTTCTTCAAAACTCCTGCAGTTTTCGAGATATTCCTCCTCAATTTGAAATGCAAGCTATTTTTACAGCCTATATCATTACGCGTCCTAAATTTCAACTAGAATCTACAAAATGTTTTCTTTTATGGAGCCATGCCTTCTTTTGCTTTTTAAAATTTTTTTGAAGTACGCCACTGATCAGCGTACAATCAAGTTCCGCCATCTTCGTTCCATTCAAAAACTTTTTTGACACTTGTAATTTTTAGTATTTCCAACCTAATTCGAGTGAGAAATTATTGAATTTGAATTATTTGAATTGTATGTTATACAATAAATAAAAGGAAAATAATAGAAATACTCGAAAGGTATGGCCAAAATTTGCTTTTATTTTGATAGCTCGTCATCTGAGACTCAACTTATACTTAATCAATATCAAACTTTTAAAAACAGAACAATTAAAAACGGAATAACTTGCTGGAAGTGTTCTCCACCTGCAAAAATACAGGCCTCTGTCCTTCTTTCCATATTATCACTTATTCTTTCAGATATTCCTGGGGTATTTTTTATCGTGTCGTACATATAGCTGCGGCTATAAAATATGCCTATTTTTCCGTAGCGGATGTGGTGTCTACAACAGGGTGCTCAAACGGTCAAACTGGTCGATCGCGAGTACTTTTTGATTAGATATCGAGACGAAAAAGTAGGTAATGACACTCAGATGTTGAAAAACAAAAAATGGTTGACTGATTTGGCATTTTTGACTGACATGACAATGCACTTAAACACATTTATTTGGAGCATCAAGGTAGAATAGAAACTTGTTGAGATAATTAGCGTAGTAAACGCATTCAAAATTGAATTGCAACTCTTGATACATCAATTGAAAACAAAGGATCTAACACATTTTCCGTCTTTGAAAGAAAGGGTTCCTCAGTTGAATTATAATACGTATGACGCTGAGTTAACAAATGTTTTGGGAAAATTCAAAATGCTTTTTATGATTGCAGTAAATTGGCAAATATAGCATCATTTATGAGTTATGCTTTTTCATGTAAAAACATTGAGGAATTAGCTACTGGAATATCAAGTCAATTGAATATGAACTCATGTTCTGTCGAAAATGAGTTGGTGCAGATTGTATCTGATATACATCTCAAAGCTACATCATCTGATACAAATTTTTATTGTTTTATATCTGAACATAAAATTCAAATCTAAGGCAAATCGCACTTTAACTGACGGCAATGTTTGGGTCAACTTACTTGTGCGAGACTGCATTTTCTGAAATGAAGATAATTGAGTCAAAATATCGCAATCGACTAACTGACGATTATATGTCATCATGTTTGCGACTATCACTCAGTGGTTATGTACCATCTTATGAAGAGTATGCTGAGGACATGCAGTGCCACGTTTCAACATCCAAAGTCACTCCTTAGTAAAGTTTAACACCATATGTATCTCTATTGTTTTGTAATAACCAATAAACTCGCAATTTTGAATAACTAAAACCCTGACTAAAATAATGTATATTGTGCAGAAAGCTGTTATCTATATACAGTGTGTTCCAACGAAAATTTGACCCCTATAACTCCGAAATGAGTAACATTAGCGAAAAACACCAAGACACGTCGATTTTTGTTTCGAGAGGAGCATTTTCGAAATAATTCGAAACTTCTCAGATCAACCCCTACCCCCAGCAACCCTAACTTTGAAATTCATCATAGGAATAAGAGTCGAGTGGCACCTTACTGAAAAGGTCTGTCAATTCTCCACCTTGATTTGTCATTTTAGAATTTTAAATTAACATACAGGGTGTCCCAACCAAGGGTGAAGTTGAATTCTGGAAATCCCAAATACTAAATGAAATAGATTTATTTTGGCATAATGCAAGCGCAGGTTTATGCTCAGTCTAGAAAAACGACCTACACTTGTGAATTTGGAGTTGGTGCAATCAACCCCTATTTCCAGCATCCCCAACTCAAAAATCATTCTATCGATAATAGGTCAAGTGGCACCTCGTTGGAAAGGTACTGCAATTTTCTCTTCGAATTTGGTATTTTCGAAATTCAGAATCATCATACAGGGTGTCCCGAAGCAGGAACATTGAAAATCCAAATAACTTTTGAAACTGGTTCATTTCGGTATACGAGAACATGTTTGATCCGAGAATAGGACTTTCTTGTGTGGTTATAGAATTTTTGCAATCAACCCTTCCATTCAGCATCCCCAACTTGAAAATCATACAAATAATTCAAGTGGCATATCTTCAGAAAGGTTTTTGAATTCCAGAATGATTAAAGCATTTCATTCAGTTCGGCTCTCCATACAGGATGTCGCTTTCGAAAAATTCAATATCGTCATTTGAAATTATCAACTAAAATTAATTCGAAACTGTTAAAAGTATTGGGGTACGATGTGTTGAGCATCAATTACGAAGAAATAAAGCTGATTTCTGCATTGAAAATGTTCACATTTTTTCATTTCCATCTGGCGTGCAGTCATCTGTTATTTCTCATTTTGCAATGAAATATTATTATTATTCAGATCAGTTCCTCATTATTGTTGTTGTTCGTCAGTTGAAATTAATCTGAAAATGGTTTATTCCACTGAGGAAAGGGTCGAAATTGTATCGACGTATTTTCGAAATAACAGTTGTGCCAAAGAAACGGCAAGGATATTCGATAGGAACCATCCTGAAAGAGAAAGGGAGTCAGTCACCAGTACGTTAAATATTTGGTTGACAAATTCCTAGCTACGGGTTCGGTGGGAAACAAAAACATGAAGTGGCATGTCCTGTCAGAAATGAGGCAACGGAAGTGGCAGTAGTGGGTCATCTACAAATGGAGAATACTACTTCGATCAGAAAACTATCTCGTCTGACTGGTGTATCAGCTACAACTGTCCATAGAATCGTGAAACATCACAAATTTCACCCTACAAGGTAAAATTAGTGCATGAAATAAACGAAGATGATTCAGATCGTCGTTTACAGTTTTGTGAAAATCTAAGTGAAAACCTAAACGCTAATCCAAATTTTCTGAATAACATCTGTTTTTCTGATGAAAGCACCTTTATGCTCAGTGGTGAAGTGAATAGACATAATTGTCGATATTGGGACACACAGAATCCTCATTGGTTTAGAGAGGCCCACACGCAAAGGCCTCAGAAGTTGAACGTTTGGGCAGGAATTTTTGGCAATCATCTAGTTGGGCCTTTCTTTATTGAGGGTAATCTGAATGGAAATGGCTACCTACAATTGTTAGAGGAACACATACATCCTAGATTGACAGAAATTTTACAGAACGATCCAACTCTTTCTGAGGACGAAATGCGTTTTCAACAAGACGGTGCTCCTCCGCATTATGATGCTCAGGTGCGCCAATATTTAGACGAAAATTTCCCATGAAGGTGGATTGGTAGAAGAGGACCTGTTGAGTGGCCAGCCAGGTCACCAGATTTAAATCCCTAGATTTTTTTTTGTGGGGCCATCTAAAATCTAAAGTTTATGCCACAAGACCAGAAAACCTGGAGGAGCTGCGGATGAGGATTATCACAGAATGCCGACTTTTGACTCCTGAAGTTTTCGCTAATGTGAGAAGAGAGTTCAAAAATCGTCTGTATAACTGTATGGAGGTGGGCGGAGGTCATTTTGAACAATTGTTGTAATAATCAAGTTAGTTTTTGTTTTCAATTGAATACAAGTTCAATAAATCTCGTTTTCCTGTTTAGATGAGCATCCAATCAGTTTCTCCATTATCCCTCATCCTGATCCTCACGCCAGAAAACCTCGATTGCCAAACTGAAACCAATGCCTCAGTGATTCAGAAAATAGAAAAATCTTTCTGGAACTTTGCCACTCAACCTGTAATCACTTGTATGATTTTTTGAGTTGGGGATGCTGAATGGAAGAGATTGATTGCAAAAATTCCATATTCACGCAAGAGAGTCTTATTCTCGAATCAAACATAAACATGTTCTCGTATTATACCGAAATGAACCAGTTTCAAAAAGTTATTTGGGTTTTCAGTGTTCCTGCTCCGGGACACCCTGTATGCTGATTCTGAATTTCGAAAATACCAAATTCGAAGAGAAAATTGAAATACCTTTCCAACGAGGTGCCACTTGACCTATTTTCGATCGAATGATTTTTGAGTTGGGGATGCTGGAAATAGGGGTTGATTGCACCAACTCCAAATTCACAAGTGTAGGTCGTTTTTCTAGACCGAGCATAAACCTGCGCTTGCATTATGCCAAAATAAATCGATTTCATTTAGTATTTGGGATTTGCAGGAATTCAACTTACCCTCGGTTGGGACACCCTGTATGTTAATTTAAAATTCTAAAATGACAAATCAGAATGGAGAATTGACAGACCTTTACAGTAAGTGCCACTCGACCCTTATTCCCTATGATGAATTTCGAAATTAG
The DNA here is from genome assembly GCA_013387265.2 of Cryptolaemus montrouzieri. Classification (NCBI taxonomy): domain Eukaryota; kingdom Metazoa; phylum Arthropoda; class Insecta; order Coleoptera; family Coccinellidae; genus Cryptolaemus; species Cryptolaemus montrouzieri. The sequence continues at coordinate 9,117,632 of JABFTP020000103.1, read as the reverse complement.
GGTTGCTGGGGTAGGGGTTGATCTGACAAGTTTCGAAGTATTTCGAAAATGCTCCCCTCGAAACAAAAATCGACGTGTCTTGGTGTTTTTCGCTAATGTTACTCATTTCGGAGTTATAGGGGGGGGTCAAATTTTCGTTGGAACACACTGTATATGCTACGGTACACGCTACCAATGTAGGTAGGTAGGTAGGGTGTATCGTGTATGTACGACAACCCTGCATCATACATACTTGCAGCCTCTCAGAGTCGATCGTAAGTAGTCTAAAAATATCGTCGTAGATCGCTAGCAGTTCAAGTTTGAGCACCCCTAGTCTACTACATTTTTGCACCATATACATGCCAGATTCCAGCAGCAATATTTCTGTTATGCAGATTTTGTATAAAATAATATTATTATAGATAAAAATCCAAAATCAACGGAACCATAATGAATTTGTTTTATTTTCATCTATTGATTACCCCACGAGTATACGAACGCCCTAGCTATCAAAATGAAATTTTTCGCTCTTCAATTATTGTGTTAACAAGCAAAACGTTACGTACAAACAGTAATCAACAAAGTTAATTATATATACTCATTTGATATTTTCCAATTAATCTGCACAGAAATAAAAACTGCTCTACAATGAATTCAACGATTGTTATCAAACTTGTTATTTTGAGTTGTGGAATTACATTGGAATTATAAAAAAGGTTTTCATTGAGTTTTCTGTTCAAATAATACTGTGCACAAAAATTAGGGGAATTGAAATGCAGACATGGCAAAAATTAGAGAAAATTGGTATTTTTCAATTTGTTATTGAACTACTGGTATTGAATGATTGCTATAAATGATAAATCAAGACATTGTATAGATACCGGGATAGAGTCATACACACGAAGAAAAAACGTCGATTGGTTTACAGAGAACCCGTTGTGAATGAATATTCAGAATTAAATGAAACACGTAGTTTGCTGGTAGACAACGGTGGTTTGGCTATATGGCGGTCGGCGTGGGTTGTCTGTAAAGTTGACTCGTGACAATGCGTGCTGCAAACGATATGACCTCGATGAGGTTGGCGAAGGAAAAAGCGCGAGTCACGGATATTCAAACCCTGGGGCCAGGTAAACGAGTACGTTCTGTGCTCAGCTTGGTCAGAGGAGTATACTACAATTGTTAGAAAGCATAGTGAACACTGTAACAGTTTAGTCAGTGTAATCTGCATTTTTCTATTTCGTATTAGTATACTTAGGTACTTCAGTATTTCGATCTTTCAATGAAATTTTTTCTCCTTTTAAGAATAATCAGCTTAAGAGTTAAACCCACTCTACTCTCCGAAGATTCTTATAAGGCCGTCCTGATTTTGAATGTTCGATTTGGTGAAGATAGTAGCGCAGTCTCTTTAGGGAAAAATAAAATGGTGACAAACTCCTGAGATAAGTCACATCAAAGAAAATTATTTTCCAAGGGACGAGATTCAACCTTCCGTAGAATGTTAAATAACCTCCCTTGAAGGAGCTAGTTTTCCGATCTACTCTTCATAATCACCGTTAACCGGTGCACTAGCAATAGCTTGTCTGTTTATGTTGTGTTAGTGTCGTGTGTTCAAAAAGTGTACCAAAGATTTTTCTGCTTAGCCGCTTCATTCTCTCTTGCATTCTATGATTTCCAAACGAAGACAAGAGTGAAAGAAAGGGTGTTTGGGACAGGAATCTGTAACAATGGAAAAAGAAAACCAGCAGAAAAATATTTCAACAATCATACTTCTTATATGTCTAAACAAATCTGAGAAAAGATTTTACAAAGCAATCAAGGTCAAGAAAAGGACTAAGGAGATGATAAAAAAAAATACATAACCTGCGATATTTCCTCAAATTCCATCTCTGTTTGACCGAGAGGGCCCCGATGGCCAGGTTCAGTCTTCCAAGTGATGCCGATTATGATCTATAGATGTTTTAGAAATATTATGGACCCAATAATCTGGGTTGACATCGCCCATATATTATTTCTTCGTGGAACTTGCTTAACTTTAAGAAAAATTTGCTAAAAAATTTAGACAGGTAGACCATGCTGATGAGGTCAAACGAGACCGAAACTACAGTCCAATGTTCCTATTCGTGACATCTGACCGTGCTGTACCACTTCCCTGTGGCCCCAGTTAACGGTGATTATGAAGAGTAGATCGGAAAACTAGCTCCTTCAAGGGAGGATATTTAACATTCTACGGAAGGTTGAATATCGTCCCTTGAAAAATAATTTTCTTCGATAGTAACTTTTTGTTTATAGATCTTGAAATAAGCTTTACGTTACTGCCTACGGGCTCCTAAGAGATAATTTTCATGAACTACAGACGTATTACGGTTATAGATTTTTGGTAGAATGTCAATGACCTTACAAATTGAACTTTGATCAGACAAAAACTAATAGCATTTCATCAAAAATATCAAAATCCGCTATTAATGATAACTGATACTTTTCAAGTATCATATGGAAAATAGTTGTAGTGATGAGATTTATTTTCTATGATTTTGTTCTAGATATAAACGGAGTTATATGAGGAAAGGTTGAAGAGAAGTTAATTCTTCCTTCTAATGAATATGCTGCTTCAGTTCCGGCATAAATTATTATACGAATCGGAAAATAATTTGCTTTGTGCTAAGTTTCTGAAAATTTGTAGACTAGTTTCCTCGAGTTACTTTGAAAGTTGCTGACGTTAATTAGAGAAAAGATGTAGAAAGTTCTTGGTAATTCATAAATGAAAGGATACCTTCGTGGAGTCTGTTAATAATATACCATCAGCTTCACTTCCAGTATTATGCATTCATCAACACTATGAGATTATATTTTAATTTATTTTCATTTTGTGGAAATACTTTAAATGCGATCAAGTTTCTATAATATGCAAACTTCATCGTAAGCAGCCTCTTCTTTTTTTTTTCAATTCATTTTTCATCCTGCTGTGAATGAATCTGATCTATTGTATATATAACAATTCTCTTATGCAACACAAAATGTTTATTTTAGAGAAAAGTTATTTCTTCAGGTTTGGGATAGATTGCATTCAGCAATTTTAGCTTCCTATTCTTCATCAATTCAAACATTTTGTTTTTCAGAACATACAGGATGAAAACTAAAACGAAATTGACCCTAACGGAGCAAAAGTATTTATATCTGATCAACATGCAAAAACAACAAGTCGATTTCATTTTGGTGACCTCATTAAGAAAAATGTGCTTATTTTAACATCACCCCTTGAGGCAGGGGTGCGTACTATTTTAATTTTCTGAGAAAGGAAACCTTATGAGGAAGAAAAATTTTATGTGAGAGAGTCTATGAATTAGACCACAATCTGATGAAGGTAAATCGATAATCCTGAAAGAGTCAATGCTACAATTCAGTTCCTTTCAGAAAATGTGGTTGGATTCAAAAGAGTCTACATAAATGTAAAAAGTAGAAAAAACCTCCTTGAAAAAAATTAACTATAGTTACTTATGTTATTCAACAAATTTGGTGCATTGAATCCCTCACTTAAGGGATGATATTTTAAATTAAAATTTAAATCGAACACCTGAGTTTGTAATTTTCTTTGTAAATTGAGATAGCTTGCGGTTATCTACTTTTTCATTTTGGAAATTCACGCTATACATTCATCACATTGGGATAGAATTATGATTTTCTTACTATCATATAGCACTTCGAGTTCATTAACTACAGGACCCGGGACCCTAGAAATAGTTTTCATGAACTAAAAAGGTATAACAGTCATACAATGTAGGAAGAAGGTCAAGGACCATACAAATTCAAGTTTGGGTTGACTCAAAACTGTATTAGTACGTTATCAAGAATAACAAATTCTGCGAATAATGATACAAATTCTTTTCGAGAACCTTCGAATTAGAGGGACAGGATGATGTTTCATAATTTCGAAGTATTTCATGAGAATTTTCGAATTATTCAGGTCAAACACTTTTCACTGTTGTTTTTTCAAAGATACTGGGGGACTAACTTTTTCGTCATACGTGATAAGAACATGTTTAATGAACTAGGAAAACTTTGTGTTATTTGACATAATGTGAACCATGGAATATAATTGTAGTGATGAGATTAATTTTCCATAAAAATCTTCTAGACATTAACAGAGTTACATTAGAAATGGTTGAAGAGAAGTTAATTTTTCGTCTTGATGAATGTGTTCCTCAGTTCCTGCATGAAATACGAATCGGGATATGATTTGCTTTGCACTAAGTTTCTGAAAATTTGTAGACTAGTTTCCTTGAATTGCACTAAAAGTTTCTGGTGCTTATTAGAGGAAAGATGTAGAAAGTTCTAGGCAATTCATAAATGGAAGGATTTCTTCATGCAGTCTGTTAGTAATACACTACCAGCTTCACTTTTTGTACTATTCGTACATCAACAGCATAAGATTTTACTTTGATTTATTTTCATATTGCGGAAATAATTTTAATGCGCTTAATTTTCTAGAAGATTCGTAATTTCATCGTAAGTGATCTCCCCATTTTTTTTCCAATTCATGTAATTCATCTTGCATTACATGGATCAGATTTGTATATTGAACTTATCGATTTTCTTCTGCAGAGCAGATTGTTTATTCTGATAGTATTTTATCGAAGAGTTATTTCATCCGATTTGAGATGAATAGGGTTTGGGTGCGTGGAGAAAGTCCAGGGGGGGCGTGACACCCAAATGAAATAAATAAAAAAATTATAAAAATAATTTCTTTAAATCTTTGGAATATAGTCTTTCTAACTTTTCATAACTGTTTTTGTAAGGTTTTAATAAAGTTGTAAACTTTATCAAAGAAGGCTACAGTTTTGGAAACTACAAAGCACACAAGAGTTATTCAGTGCTTCAGTTGTAACTAGTCCGTTTTGGCACAGTGCTTTCCGTGAAATATCAGTCAGCGTGTTTGCTGTATTGTGGGTGTTCTATAATTGTTGCGACGTTTGAATTGGAGTAATTGTTTTTTGTTGTGTGAGTTCTGTGTGAAACTGAATCAGAGAAGATGAACACGGCAAACAAACGCAAATATATTGACGATTATATTCAATATGGGTTTGTTTCCTTTTTTAAAGATAATGTTGATCACTCTCAGTGCTATAAAGTATTAAGCAATGACGCCTAATCGTCTTCTGAGTCATTTGTCAACCATACATGCCTCTTCAAAGAACAAACATAAAGAGTTTTTCGCTGCAAAATTTCAGAATTTGAAGCTCATGAAGTTAGATAGCACTGGATCTGCTGCTCAGTGATCTCTAAAAGTGCTTGAATCTTTCTATGAATTATCTCTTCTTGTTGCTAAGGAAAAGAAAAGTCACACTATTGGTGAAACGCTTGTTAAACCTTGCCTTTTAAAAGAAGCCGATGTTGTCCTTAGAACTGATAGTAGGCAAAAGCTGTCACAAATACCACTTTCAGACAATACCGTAATACGCCGAATTGATGATATGGCCGAGAACATTGAAAACCAGGTGGTTGATGCAATAAAAAATTCCCCGTTTTTTGATATCCAGCTTGACGAAAGTACAGTCGTACTTAATATTTAATATTTAAATTCAACAAAACAATTCCCTCTCTGTTTGACGGAGGGTGCCCCGATGGCTAGGTTCAGTCTTCCAAGTGATACCGATTATGATTTATAGATGTTTTAGAATCATAATGGACCCAATAATTTCGGTTGACATCGCCCATATATTTTTTCTCCGTGGATTTTTTCAATTGAAAGAAATATTTACGAAAAAATTTTGACAGTCGTTCGAAAGATATGACAAATGTCTAGGTTGGCCTTGTCTTCAGGGTCTAACCTAAGACTACCAATTTCATAAATTAAAAGTATTCTCACCCGCTCAATGCACCCATTTTGTCCAACTAAAATACTTCAGAAAATATTTTCAATAATTCAACTTACAATAAATTAAACATAACGAGGCTCATCGAAGTGAAAATATAAAAAAGGACAAGAGAACAAATAAAATTAAGTAAAGATAATGTTGAGAAAACGGAAAAAGAGTGAAACAGCATGGACTTGAAAGATGAAACTATTTACCCTGAATTATTAACGGGTCAACTAAAATCCATTTTTCAAACTTAAAATTCAGTTAATAAATGGACATTTTCTTCATTAACAGGCAATATTTTTCAAAACCCTTCAATTTCTTAAATTTCAATTGTAAATTGAGAAACCTTGCGATTATTGACGTTTTTCTTGAAAAACAAATCTGTTATTTTCTTCTCTAGAAATATGTTAGTTTCATAATTATTGAACCTGTTTAATTTTCATTGAAGCACCCTATAAGAAGAAATTAACCAACAAATTTCAGTATTATTCAGGTGAATTTTCTCAATGAAAATGACGGAATTGTTTGCTACTGAAGTGTTCCTCATGATTTTCCTTTATTTTCAGAATTCGCTGATCGTTGCAACTTGTGAATGAGAATATGTAGTGTCGTGTCCCTAAAGTGAACTTCATAGCCTACGTTAGTTAAACTTCTTGTGATTTATTACGTGAAGTGTACAAAACTTCTACAAATATGTGGTCAATTTATATCTTGCTTCTGTTAGTGATGGTTGCTGCCGCCAGGGATGCTTATGAGAAAATAGGTGAGTTTAACTTTTCTGCTTTGCACAATTTGTTATGTCTCTGGTTATAAATTGAAAAATCCATTAGGTTGCATGTATTTCTCAGCTCAGTTTCTCGCAAAACGTCTATATGTTCACATTGTATAGTGTACAGAAGAAGAATACCCAAAAAATTAATTTCTCATTCAAAAACTGAACACTTTAGCTGAATTTTGAAGGAAACAGCACATTTTTCAACAGAATAAGGTATTAATTCATCCAAACACTAATAATGAGTGTGGAAAAGTGAAGCTTACCCTTCAAATTTGAGCCAAATAGACCGAAAAGTAAAAGGGAGGTTGAGAACATACGAAAACACTTTTTTCTTGAAAAGACATCGTTATGTCAAAAGATATCTATCGTGGTAATCATAAAGCCAGTAGAAATTTAGGGTTTTCTGAATGTTGAAGATTCTTTCTCATTGAAGTTTACTTATAAATCCTCTACATTAGTAAACCAGAATAGTTTTCAACTGCAGCATTGCAATCATATGTATTGTATTCTATTCACGTATCTAAATGAAAAGTTGCAGTCATTTTGCCGCATTCGAGAAAATATCGAAGAATTACAACCTAATTATGAGAATATGAAAACTTAAACTGAGGAACGTATAATCATCATAACAAATATAAAATACGGCCCAATAAAAGCAGCAATAAATAAATGTAGTAAACTGTAACCTGTCAAATACAATCATATAACGTTCATATTGAGTTTTAATATACAGGAGACTATTAAAACGAACTTCGAAAGTTACCATACATTTTATTAGACATGAAAAAGCAGTTTGTTGAATTCCTTTCATTTTAGTAATCGTTTGACTCATTAAATCATCTCACGTATCTGATGGAAATCAGTTTTACTCATATTGGAAGTTGATAGGGACTTGAGAGGAAATTGAAAGATACACCTTTTTGCTACTGGTATCATCTGTAAAATACAGATGAATTAGGATGCAGGATATCAGGATATGAAGCTGTAAAGTGACAATTTATCTCCTTGAATCGAATCTGGAAATGTAATAGTCTTTGTATATATAAACAATTAATCTAGCAAATTTTGGGTATTTGGGGAACGAAAGACATTTTTATAGTGAAGTTCGAACCATGTTCGCCTTTTCATACTGTGAAATCTTGCCGGAAAGAAAAAGAAAGTCACCTACTTGATTTTAAACGCTAATTTTTCGACAGAGTTTTAGGAAAATGAATACGATTTCAAATGGAGGGGATTTTTGATATTACTTTCCCAATAGAATTTTACAAAATTCACATAGAAATAAAAAGTGATTCACAAGGAACAAGTACGCCAAATATCAAAGAAGGTACTCTGCATTCAATAGCGGAAATTACCAAAAGTAGTGAGAGTATTTGATATCTTCTTAACATATTTTTTGTGTGCAAGCTTACTTTCTTTAAATTCTCTTCATAAATTTTCTTGCGAAAATTTCACAAAAACTTACCGAAATTGGATTATGCATCAGCGAATTTCTCTTTAGGAACAAAACCTCTCTTCAAAACCTCCATAACGAATAATCATAAAAAACATGCACCAATAGAAAAAATCCAATGAAATGTGGGAATCTCAAAAATATGGAGTAAGAAAATGAGCACAAGTGCTGTATACAACAAAAATGATAACAAGATTTTTTTCTTAAATGCAAAGTAGGGGTTAATTATTAGTTTTAAGTTTGTGAGAAGTGTAATGTGTTTCCTGAGTTCATCAATTTACAAATTTTCCAACAGATTCATTCCACATTCCTTTGTTACATTTGTGGAGGACTTTGAGATTGTCTAAAACTATGGTGCGGTTTGCTGATTGAATATGCTCTTATATTAGGGATTTCTTATCTGATGATATATGTTCTTTGAACTTGCATACAAGATTTCTACCTGTTTGACCTACATAAGCTGAAGATTTTGTGAACACAATCTGTTTTCTGTTTTGCATTAAAAAGTAATTTGCTGAGATCAGGACCGCTTGAGACTGATGTGGTTATTTTGAGTTTTGAAAAATAATGTTTTGTTTTATGAAAATGCATATCTGTTTTTGGGTTTTTCTTGATTGCAATATCGAAATTTGATGTTTGCTTTTGTTTTTCTTGTAATGATATTATTTATTGAAGAGCCTGGTATATTATTAATAGCTATGTTCGATTTTGTTCTTTGCGTTTAATGATTTTATTAAGAATAAAAGCTGGTATATTGTTGTTGAAGGTTATTCTTTTTATGGTATTCATCCCTATTCGAAATCTTGAATTGAGAGGGGTACAGTAGAAGCTATGTGGACCATTGAATTGTAGACGGCGAGTTTATGATTTGAATGAAGAAATTAGTTCATAGAGATTATTACGTCTCTGAATGATTCTTTTCTATAGACATTAAAAGTTGAGCTATTGTTCATGTTTGTTAAAAATGAATCTAAGGAATTTATGGACTTATTAGTTTTAACTTCACCGGTAAATTTTCGATAATTGTGAAATTCATTGGGTGAGTTAAAAAATGTGTCTTACTGTGTATTTAAACCATGAAAACCAACCTAAATATAATCACCGTACTAATACCAGAACATGATATGCTTTTGTATAGGTCGCTGGTCAGTATTGATGAGTTTTCTAAGTTGCGCAACGAAAGTTCTGACGATAGAGGGCTCCATAGGAATTGCATAGACTTTATTTTGAAAATGGAATATGACAGTTCACTGTATTCGAAAATTTCCTCAACAACCTACACCCAAAAATAAAATTCACTTCTGAAATAGAACAGAACAATTCGAATAATTTCCTAGACCTAACAATAACAAGGTCTAATAATAAACACCAGTTTTCAATTTATCATAAGCCTTCCCATACAGATATCACAATTTATTATATATCGGCACATCCTTACCAACATAAAGTTGCAGCATTTAACAGCAATGTACATAGACGCTTGAACACACCGATGTCTAATGATAATTATTTCAAAGAATTGAATTTGATAAAACAGATCGCAATAAATAATGGTTATGATGCAAATTTAGTTAGCAGCATATTACATAAGAAAAAACCAAAATTAGCTTTACAACATATATCCAGTCGGTGAACACCAAGACAAGAAATTCAATAGTTTAACATATATAGGCAATATTAGCAATAATGTGAAATCTCTTCTTAAAAATTCAACTTTAAATATAGCGTTCAAAATATCAACAAATTTAGATTCACTTATCAGGAATTATGAATTTCCAATTAACAAAGAATATAAATCATGTATTTATAGATTGGATTGTGCAGATTGCAATTGTTTTCATATAGGTAGAACAGGAAAAATTTCAATGTTAGAATCTCTGAAGGTAAAAGCAGTTTCATCAATGGAAAAACCTATTCAAATTATCTTAGAGAAAATGGTCACTCTTTCAATTCAAAATTGAAAAATACTACTATTCGAATTATCTTAGAGAAAATGGTCACTCTTTCAATTCAAAATTGAAAAATACTACATTCTGAGAATAGAGGTATAAAACTCAACCTTCTGGAAGCACTTAAAACTAACAGATTTAGGTATTCACCGGAAATTCTTAATGATCAGGTAGACATAAATACCTTTATTAAAATTATTTCCTAAACATTAGTTCAAGTACGGAAAGCTCTGAGCGGATTGCCTCTTTAGTATATATAAAAATTTGTTAGTAAGATATATTTGTAGTATTCATTCGCTCTCGATAAAGATACTGTGTATCGAAACGCGTCGAGCATATTTTAGTAGAAATCATCGTTTACTTGTAGCTTTGAAAATATTCAATTAACAGACGTAATAGATATTCTGATATTTCTATCATCATCAAACTTTTCAAATTGTGGATTAAAACTAGGGTACAGTTGTAGAATTTGTCTTAACAAAAAGCAAATCCTAGAATCTCTAGAAATTAAAAAATAGAAGGTAAATATAATAGAAACAACATTTCCTTTCTTAACGACATCACAAACCTATGTTATTCCCCAATATTTGGAATTTTCAAGTAATAATGAATGTACATGCCTTTGAATACCTATCTTTATTTCAATAGTACCAAACTTGTTACTTTCCTCTCTCTTTATAATTCATAGATGTTTTTCCATAATTAAGGACAACTTGTACAACTGTACCTTAGTTTTAACTCACAATTTGTAAACGTCTGATGATAGGAATATCGAAATAGCTATTACGTTTGTCAATCAAATATTTTCTACCTAATTTTGTGATATTCTTTACAAAGTAAACCACAATCATCACGATGATCAAATATCTATAAGTAACGTTTTTACTTTGTGGTCGTGAACAAAATACAGTCTGTTACTTCGTAAGAATGAATTCTATACCTGTAGTTTTCCACTCGTATCTACTATTCCAAAATATCAATTTTCTGTCCCTATTTATTTTTCTCAGAACTCTTCGAATAATTGTCAATAATTTGATAATAATATCATGGAAATGTCTAAGATTGAGGTTAACACTGCTGATCGAATCATAACGTCATCAATTTCAAGGCCATACTTGATTTACCTGATGTCCTACTTCCTTTGAAAACGCCGCTCCACGCTAGAAAGCGGGACATCCTGTTAATTTGATCAATGGACCGAACAAGAAACTACCTCACGATCGGTGTCTCTGTTGGTTATATACCGAACTGACGTGGTCGCTTTATATATTTGTAATGTCCCAGACCGCCACACCCGCAGGATAGTGGATTCACGTCACAATCACAGAATAGGTAAGGGAACTAATTGATTTATGGTTCACTCCTATGTTCCCGTAACGGGAACAAGGGTATGAATAAGATCCCGTAACGAAGATCTTCCCCCTTTGTTCGTGGAACTGCTTCATTTTCCAATTTCCTTTGCGTAATGGCGTTATGTAAAGACCGCCGAAATGGGGCATTTTTGCGTTTCCAGATTATAGAGTTGGAAGACAGGGTCAAATTCGTTGAACTTTGTGACTAAAGTTGGCTAATGAGAGTTTTAGTAGTGAATGCTACGCTTTGTTAGTAGATAATGGAGTGAAATATCTGAAACTGTGTAGTTGAAAAGTTGGGCTTAATATTCCAACAAGTTTTCAGATGGAAACTAACCACTGAATCAATTTAATAACATATGCTGATGTTGTTAGTCTGCTCTTGAAATACGTGAATTATATGTGTGCTATAGAATTATTTAGATGTTCAGATAGTTGTCTACACAAATATCTTCTCAGTGATAACTACACTAGACCTGAAAAAAGTTTAAAATATTACACAAACTACACTGGGCGACAATAAAAATGTTGTTGGTTCAACATGAAGCTGAATTGTATATCGTTGTATATCGCGGTAGAACAGACGTATACAAATACAAAAATTAGATATCATATGGCCTATTCACTTTCGACAACTCAGTCAGTTCATTACCGGAGGTATTCAAATTAGCTAAATTCAAATATTCAATTAAATAAAATATCCATGTTAGATATTTTGCTGAATTTTTCGGTTTGTCTTCTCAATCTCAACCCCGACGAGTTGCCGATATATCTGTTCATGCAATCAAACTGATTTCATGAAAAAATATAAATCCACCACCCGGTAATTAATACCATTGCCAGGCAATGATTATAATCAAAACATATCCTGGAGTAATTATATATTAGGATAACGTTAAATGTTATGAGAATATATCAATCTACCAGAATATATACATACTATAGCATCATCAGACAATGATATCAATGTACCAACGAGTAGTGTCAGAGGCTTTCTCCCTGGAAAAATCCAGTGTACGGACCTTAGTCAAGTAACACTGAATGTTACTCATTAATAGTTTCCTTTGTGTGAAGTGGTGAACGATCGACTAGAATACTGCTCTGAATATAAATATGACAAAATTGTCAGTTAATTATATTACATTTATATAAACAAATGAATAAAATATGAAATGAGATTCTGAGCAGTATAAACTAAAGAGAAAATCTATGACTCTACCTCATTATTATTTTCGGAAAGAAACCTACGAAGAATATTACAAGATTTGATGACTGTTATCTTTTGTAACTGTTCAAACAAATTTTTCTTCAGACCCAAAATCTCAATACTTTTGTGAAGATTTCTAGGAATAACGCCTGTTGTAGAAATAATAATCGGTAGAATAAATATTTTCTTCATTTTCCACATTTTTTAATCTCGTCGCCAAGCATCATATATTTAGAAATTTTTCATTGTGTTTATTTTGTATATTATGTGTGTCGGGTATAGCAATATCAATTATATATGTTATTTGATTCTGTTTATCAATAAGAACGATATCTGGTCTATTGTGTTTTACAGCTCTGTTGCACAGAATTGTTTTATCAAAATAAAGTTTATATTTGTCATTTTCACAAATAATCTCAGGTTCATATTTTTGAAATTTTTTTCTTTTGGGAATTAGGTCATGTTTAATTCCTAGATTGAAGTGAATAATATTAGCGACGGCATTATGTCTTTCTAAATAATCTGTTGAAGCAAGGACTGAGCAAGATGATAATATATGAAAAACTGTTTCTGAAGAACAGAAACATCTACGGCAAGAATCATCTATATTTTGTTTGATGATATGTTTTCTATAATTCCTTGTGAAAACAACCTGGTCCTGGATCGCAATTGCCAAGCCTTCTGTTCCAGCAAACAATTCTCCAGATACTAACCATTTATTCGATGCAATTTCATCAATATAATCATTTTTCAATTCTTTAGGTGCTTTCCGTGTAATTCCTTCTGCATCCAACTTTCTCTTTTAGAATTATCATCAAATATATCAAAATCTACCTTTTGCATTGTCAAGTTCAGAGGTGTAAGATTATAATCTGAAGCAACAACAATATCATGTAATTTAGACGTTCTCTGTTTATCATGAAAATGGGAACGTAGATGAAAAATCTGTTTACTGTGAAGATTATTCAAATCAATTAATCCACGACCTCCAAGATGTCTAGGTAGTGTAACTCTATATATATATATATATATATATATATATATATATATATATATATATATATATATATATATATATATATATATCAAAAGTATCAAAAGTATCAAAAGAAATGAGATCTTTGCTGAGTCCTCATTCAGCTCTAGTTTCATTAATAGCTTCGAGAAGGTTCTGATTTTCTATTTCAACAATTTTCTCTCCCCTCCCTTTACGATTTTGATGTGGTTTTAATAAATATGTGGGACAATTCGGAACTGCCCCTTCTTTCGAGTGAAGACGTTTCACTGGCACAGTAGAGTACATACCAGTATCTCTATCAAATTTTGTAGTATTCCTGATTAAGTCATCTGTTCGAAAATGTAATTCACATACCTTACTATACTTCGCCGGTTCAAAATGAGCTCGGAGAATGGATATCAACCATTTACCTTTCAAAGGGATATCTTGCGGAAAGGAAAATACCGCCATTTTCGGTGCATCTGTAAAACTGTAGTTTCCTGAACAACTAGGAACACAACACCTGAATGGCATGATATCTTAAAGACACTAACACTCTAAAATAAAAATATCAAAAAAATGTAGGTTTGTAAACTGAAAGTTTAACTGTACACTTATACGCCTTTTCTAACCTCACTCACAATTCACCTCACTGAAATTCGTTCAAATTTATAATTGGCGCTAATTATTCGGTAAACACACAGCACTATACTGTATCCTGATGTCTCATAAGTTGCATTACTACAAAAATTGAACATCAGAAATACTTATTTTCGGATAAAATACAGAAAACAAAAGGACATGCACCGGCTTTTCGATTACACTGTGCTTTCGTTTCGCATGCTTGTTATGACTACTAGAGATGGGCGACGTCATGAAATGTCACAGCGTTCAGGCCTTATTATTGCGGTGGTAACGGATGTACTCGCTTATGGATCAATTAATGAATAATGATATTTATCGCCGAAATGAGACTCAACGAGGAGCCTGAAAATATCAAAATGGCGATGTATACTTTGGATTAGAATTTTCTTTCATCCAAATGCAGGTTTCACGTTTTTGACAGAACAATTTGACAGAAAAATTTTTCGTTCTACACTAACGACCATATTTCGGTACATTTCAAAACAAATGTTCGGTTCATTATTTCATAAAGTTATACGTGAACAATATTTCCAGGCCATTTATTGATGTTGGAAGAGTATCGATGAGTATCGAATATCGAGGAACTCAGAGTGCGTTCAGTTGTACGTCTCTCATTACTCTCATTCCCCTGTTTCGTTAGTCGAACGAAACTGACGCCAAGTTTACAGAGTACAAAAATGAAGCCCTCAACATTCCCATTTAATTTTCTCGAAAGGGAATGCATAAGATCATTTGATGTTATTTCACGGAACGAAATTGACTCGATTTCTATTCGACCCATTTTTTTTTCTAAGTTAATTAAAACTGGGTCCGAAGAATCCAACCGGTATCCTCCCTTTTACCTATGCAAATAGAGGCCTAGATTTAATGAAGCCTGAAATTACTCTGAAACTTCAATAGACATTCATTGGAATTCCTCGCTTAAATTGCATCATCACTGCTGAAGTGTTTTCCAAACTGGCTGCCAGACTTTCTGGTCTAATTCGTACATGATGAATAAAAACAAGGTCTCTGTGAATTTCTACTGAAAATGGTAATAACTTTTCACTTTCAGTAATTTTGAACTCGTTGCAGAATTCTTATCGAGATGACAGATACCTACAGGGTTGGTAAAAGTGTAGAAATATTTTAATTCAGGTTGAGTTACAAGTACTTTTGACCATAAAAAAAAATTTTGTAAAACATTCTTCAATTGTGGATAAATATCAGAGGTAGAATTAACTGACTGTTTTTATCAATTGAAGCACATGATCATGTTAAATACAGTCCGTTCCAACGATAATTATCTGAGAAAAACTAGCTGGTTCGATCCTTCTGTGACTTTCCTAACTCAAGTTGATCTTTGAAGTGGGATATTTTTCGTTCTCTCTCTATCAACTATGTAATGGCACTTTGCATGCTCAATCTTACTAACTTCAAAACTTCTTCAAATTCTCAACAAAATTACAAGATCATAAACTGCCTCCTTTAGGTTATATAGGGTGGGGCGTAATGGAAGGGCATTTTTGGAACGGGTAGTGCACGTAACGGTGAGTGAGTAGAAGGGAGCGGCTGAGGTCATTCGACTCAAGAGGAGTTACCATTTAGTTCACAATCTGGATCTGGACAATAAAGGACCGTGCGTTCGCAGTTGAGGAGGATTTAAAATCGGGAGGGTCTGTCATTGTCGTTCAGCGGCGCTTTCGCAAGCGCTCCAACATTGGCCGTAACGCTGCAGTTTAGAAACGTGACATAATCATCCGATGGGTACAGAATTTCAGAACGACTGTAGCAGTAATGAATCCGGAACCTCAAGGTCGTCCCTGAAGTGTAAGCGTACAAGCTTCCGTGAAAAGAGTGAAACCAGCTGCAATTCAAAGCCCTGGGCGCTCTGCTCAAAAATGAGCTGCAGCACTCCAAATGAGTAGTCGAACTGTTCGTAGAATTTCACACCAAGATCTCCGCTTTCATCCCTATATGTTCAGAGTTGTCCAGCACCTGAATGAAGGAGATTTTGCACAATGATTATCGCTGATGAAAATGAATCAGTGATAATGATGATTGATGAGGCTCATTTTCGTTTAAGCGGTTTGTTTAATAAACAGAACTGCCTATATTAGGCAACATAAACCCCCGTGAACTGCATCAATCCCCACTTCACAGAGAGAAAGTCACCGTTTGGTGCGCTATAAGCCATCTTGGGATGATTGGACCGTATTTTTTCGACAATGAGAGAAGAGCAACCGTAACTGTAAACTCTGAATGATATGTTGTCAAGCTGGAGAACTTTTTATTCCAAAATTGTGACGACGATGAACTAACAGAAAAAATGTTTGGTTCTAACAGTATGGTGCCACGGCACAAACAACTAGAGCCTCAATAGAAGGTTTGCGTTGCATTTTTCCTAGTCATGTGATCTTCTCGTTTTGGTGATATGCCGTGGCCTCCTCGTTCCCCGGCTCTCACTGCTTGAGATTATTTTTTGTAGATAAACCTGAAGAGTAAGATCTACGTCGATAAACCTCGAAATCTGCAAAAGAAGTTAGGACAATTAACACCGATATGGTAGAACTGGTGATGCAGAACTTTGAGAATCGACTACAGCAATGCATTGCGGAACACGGACGTCATCTGTCTGATGTCATTTTCAGAACAAAAATCTTTTCACACTTTCCACACTTAATGGTTACATTTGAGCTTTCATTTCACGTAATTAAATATGTTCTAGGTTGAAAACAGCTGAGTTATTTTCGTTTCGAAAACACCCTTCCATTCCGCCCCATTCTGTACGTGATAGTCTTGAGCCAACGTTCTTAGATGACTCCAAATAAAAAAGACTATTGGATTTAGATTCGAATATTGACATGCTCTTATAAGCAGGAGTGTTATCGTGCATGTACCAAATACCCTCCCTCTTATCTAAGGTACAAGGATCAAGTAGATCCGGCAGCTCTTCGCTAGGAAACTTAGTGTATGAATCTCCATTCAATCTAGGTGAAAGGTTAATCCTGGTGATGAGCTTCAACGACTGCATGTGGATTTTCTTCTGCCCATACGTGATTCTTGTAGTTATTAATAATGCCATCTTCCAAAAAACTTGCTTCGTCCATGAAAAGAATATGCCCTAGAATTTCAAGTTGTTGTCCAATCATATCTAGCATCAAAAGCGAAAATGCAAGACCGTTAGGAGAACCACGAGGTGAATGGGGCGGGATTCGTTTTACAAGATACGGATATAAAAGCTGTTCTTTTATGATGGCAATAATCTTCAACTGAAAAAATTGATAGGCATTGATGCTTGACGATGAATATCTCGTAAACGCTTAAATTAATTGAAAAATTTTGGTGGGTTATTTTTGTAGAACAGTAATTTTCCTACAAAAAAATGAGTCTTATGATTTATAACACTGGTCTACAATGGTTTTGTTGCCCTAGATATGAAAATGATTTTGGGTCTATTTATGCCCACAATTCGTGAAACTATCAATGATTTTGTAGGATTTGCTCTGATTTCTTTTTAAATCTTTATTTTCATTTTACATAACAAAAATCGTAAAACAAGAAACAAAATAACAGATATATTTATAATGTCAGTTATGTTTTGAGAAATTCGTATACATCGAAGTAAATAAAGAGGAAAATGTCGAAAATATATTTCATATTTCCATAAAACGCCTTTTATGAGCTTTTCTTCTATAATTTTTCAGGAGACAATCTCTTTTCAAAGACCAGCAGTAATCTGCCATCATATGACAATCCCATCGACCTTGATACCTTTCTTCCATTACTTTTAGATGTTGATGAAACCGCTCTCCCTGTTCCTCCCTATAATTTCCTAAATTATCCGCAAATTTATCTAGATGATTGCGGAGATAGTGTAACTTAATACTCATATTTGCTACTAAAGTCTGAAAGTTTGTCAGCATATTTTGCACAATTTCTTCATAATTTGCTGCTTTATGGTTACCTAGGAAATTTTCGACAACCAACACAAAACTTTTCCAAGCTTTACTTTCCGGAACAGTCATAATTTTGATAAAATCTGAGTCTTTCATCAATTGCCGTATTTGAGGACCATCAAATATTCCACCTTTCAATTTTTCCATACTAAGCTTCGGAAATTTTCTGCAAATGTAATTAAAACAATTTCCGTCTTTGTTCAACGCTTTTACAAATTGCTTTATCATACCTAACTCAATATGTAATGGTGGAAGTATTATTTTGTCTCTGCTCACCAGCGGCTCCCTTATTACGTTGGCTTTACCAACAGTTAAAGAATTTCTTACAGGCCAAACATCTTGTTCCCAATGAAGTTGCTTTGCTCTACTATCCCACATACAAATAAAGCAAGGGTATTTTGTATATCCACTTAGTTGGCCAAGTAAAAATTAACCATTTTAAATCCACACAGATCGGCCATTGATGCTCAGAGTATTTAATTTTCTCTAAAACTAATTTTACATTTTCATTTTCTTCTTTGAGTTTCGTTGAATGGGCAATTCGAATTGATGCAAATTTATTTCCATTGTGCAATAAGACGCATTTTAAACTTCTTTTGCAACTATCAATAAAAAGGCGCCATTCAGTAGATTTGTACTCTTTTAAACCCATGTCTATAAGCAGCTTCGCGATATCATTACAATACACTAATCCTTCATTTTCACTAAAAATTGTAATAACTCTTTTCTCGCATTCTGTATGTTGTAATTGTTACTGTTGGTGCCAATAAATTTTTTCTTTCAATCTTGAGTCTAACAGTTCTGATCCTTGTTTTGATAAATTGAGATCACGTATTAAATCACTGAGTTCATTTTGAGAAAATAACTTTGGCGTAGATGTTTCACCTTCCCATTCACTTCCACTAGTAGATGGTACCGATTTCTGTGAATTTGGTAACATCATTGTTTCTGAGGGCATGCGAATTACTTTTGAAATGTATATGGGCCGAGGAGATTTTCACTGTGTAGAACCGGACATTTCGTAGACTGTAAGTCTGGGTATCTCCACGTTTGATTTCGATTAAAACCTTCAACATCTACTACGCAAAAGTAACAATCATCTAAATGATTCGTAGGCTCCATCCAGATCCTAGGAATACCAAAGTCTAATCCAGAACGTTCACCTTTTTTCCACAACCGTAAAGACTCAACACAGGACTTACGAACTTTATTAGGAACCCATGGTTTTCCTAATTTGTCCATTTCGAAACCAAAATATTCAACATAAGTCTCCTTGACAAAGTCTGTGATATTTCTTTTTGTTTTTTGGTATATAAACACCGCAAATATAACAAAATAAATTCCTACAATATTTACACTTTCTTCGTGACGAACTCATATTTTAGACTAGAAGACAAATATATAAGAATGGACATTCAGTAATTGAAACAAAATATTAATCCATGACACTTTATCCAGATTTACGTATATATGTACTTCAATATTGTCAAATAACTGAGATCTCAGCTGTTCTGTGGAGCAAGGAGTCTGAGAGTGGGGATCAGGTGATATTTGTATGCGCGAAAAAGTTGCGCAGAAGCCTAATCATGACTGGAAAATTAAATTTTATTTCTAACAAGCTTATAATTGTTCAAAATATAAGAAATGCAAAATAATGAAAATACGAGCACATTGAGAACTTTCATGAATATATTCGTAATCTGGGCACTTGAAAACATAAAATTTGCGATGATATCCAGGGCAACAATAAAAAAATTTTTTTGTAGAGCTGTGTAATGATTCTTTTAATTGAGTCATAAAATTCATAAGAAAAGAAAAATTTACCTTCAAATAACCGAACTTCAGCCGTTAGTATTTCTTTAACAGTTAGGTTTACGATAATATCGTAAGAGACTTTTCTTATAAAACATTCAATTCTTCACGAAATCTATGAATCGCTGTTCATATTAAATCACAGAGAACATAACTAGAGGGTACTCCGTTGATTGACCATGTTGTAAATTTTTTATGCGATCCCTAAACGGCATTTAAGGAATCCATTGAAATATCTGTATTCATATTGAATCACAGAGGACATAACTTGAGGGTACTCCGTTTATAGTTTTCACTTTGAAAGATGAGGACGCCCCCAATATACCTCTACGATTTTCATAGAAAATTCAGCCTGAGAACCACCATGATCAGACATCGGGACCATCAAAAAATATTGAATAATATCAGAATATTATTTAAGTATTCTGTCTGTATTTTCTATTTCCATAGGTTCATATATACATATATATATATATATATATATATATATATATATATATATATATATATATATATATATATATATATATATATATATATCATATAATTCTTCATGAATACATTTCTTCTCGAGTGTTACAATTTCAGATTCAAGTGAATCTAAAAACTTCATCCCCAAACTCTTTGAAATAAACCCCTACCAATCAACAATTGATCATTGTCGCTTGCCAGATTATTAAATTCCATCACAAAGGCTCGAGATCGTTGTAAACATCTGTTTTAGGATAATTTTCCATCTTAACAATACTCGTATCAGAAATCTGCAAGCCATGTTTCCACATTCAAATAGATGAGGTCTATCAATTCAAGTTATGCAGAAGAGCTCTCAGAAAAATTTGAATTTTAAACGACTTCGTTCGTTGCTTGCTTTTCCTAATGTTTTTCCGATTGGCTGAGTCTTTGAGTCTATTGTTCTTGGTTTATCGACCGAGATCTTTCTCTTTCCTTTGTGAAGTTGAGAGTAAATGTTATGTTTTCACGGAATACTCTGAAAGCATGTTTTTATTTTATCTCGATGTTGGGGGGAAGAGCGACAGTTTGGGAATACGCATCTTAAATTGTTTTTATAAGAAAATATCAGCGTGAAGTGAAATTCACAGTTACTTTTGTTGAAAGAGACTCACAGGTACAGAATATATTTTAAATATACTATTGTCCTTCGAATTAGTTAATCATGATGATAATAAGAGATTGAACTGTGCGTTATACTATCACATGAGTTTATTGAAGTTGCAATTTCGGTTTCTCGACAATCTGACAACAAGTACTGAACTAAAATTGAAAATACATACACATACAAACAGGTAGATCAAAAATTAATGAGGGTGTAAAAAGAGATAATGAACTAATTATAATAAAAGCAGGTATTATTCAAAGATATCAAATATGGATGAATAAGCGACTATTTTGGTCGTTTAGAATATTTGATGGATTCTAAGAAATCTGACTTTCGTTCTTAAGGTATTCTATGAATGGTTTGAAGTTGATATATGTATTGAAAACGAAGGCTATTTTCGATACAACGTGAAGCGAACGTAGATACGTCGGTTTTCTGGTTATTCTAGTCTGATTGATGCTCTTTGTATCTAGTTTTGAATAAAGGACCAGTCTGACCTATATAAACGCCTTCACAATCCATACAGGACAACTTGTGTCAAGCGCTCCGTCCGAACACGAGCTGCAACACTCAAAATGAGTAGTCGAACAGATCGCAGACCTCCGCCTTCACCCCTATAATCTCATGGGTGTTCAGCACCTGAATGAAGTAGGTTGCACAACGCCAGCAGTTTCCCGAGAGAATGCAAATGATTATCGCTGATAAAAATGAACCAGTGATGAGTGATGAGGTTCGTTTTCATTTGAGCGGTTCGGTTAATGAACACAACTGCCGATATTGGGCAGCAGAAAGACCCTGCGAACTGCATCAATTCCCGCTTCATAGTGAGAAAGTCAACGTTTGGTGCGCTATGGCCGTCTTGGGTTGACCGTATCTTTGGAGGATGAGAGAAGGGCAACCGTAAATGTAAACTCTGAGCGATATGTTTTCATGCTGGAAAACTTTTTTATCCCAGAATTATGACGACGAAGAATGAACAAAAGAAATGTTTGTTTGGTTTGGTTACAACAGCATGGTGCCATGGCTTACAAAGCCAGACCCTCAATGAAAGTTATGCGTCGAATTTTTCCAGGTTATGTAATCTGTCGTTTTGGTGGTTTTTCGTGGTCCCCTGCTTCCCCAGATTTCACTTCTAGCGATTATCTTTTGTGGGAAAACCTAGATGTTAAGGTAAACGTCGAAAAACCTTGAAATATGTTGAAAGAAGTCATCACAAGAGAAATTAGGGCATTCGACACCGATTTGTTACAGCAGGTGATGCAGAACTTTGAAAATCGACTATAGGAATGCATTGCGGAACACGGACGCCATCTGCCTGATGTCATTTTCCGATTATGATTCTATCCACTGTTTCTACACTAAATGACAACATTTAAGCTTTGATTTTTCGTAATTGAAAATGTTCTACGTTGAAAAACAGCTGAGTTATTCTCATTTCAAAAGAACTCTTTCATTTCGCCCCACCCTGTATAATCAGCTAGATGCTCTTCCACTTCAGGATATCTGGTGAAAAGCAAATCCAGTAAAGATGTGCTAAGGCCTTTTATATTATTAACCTGAAATGGATTTAACAGTCCAAAGGCGTTGCTTACGTAAGTCCAAGTTGAATTATTCAGATTGTAGTCACGGAATATAAATAACTGTACGTTAGCAAAGTTCAACATTATACTATCAACTATACCACATTGTTGCTCGTAAAGTTCGACCGGTAAGTGAAAAATGTATAACGTACCAAAACTATACAGGAATTACCTATAGTTACTATAAGGGGTAATATCCACCAAACGCTCAAAAAAACAAGGCTTTTTTCATGATTTTTTTCAAAGGACATTTAAGATGGAAGGTATATAAATAAGATATCATTGGATTAAGCAACTCTTGGAGAATAGAAAAAATTTTTTATTATTATTTTTCGTACAAAATGGCGGCTGTGCAGCGATTGCCGTGAACCGCTTTTTTAAAAAGGTCCTCCGCGGCAAGCAGTAGAAGTCGTGCCCAACTCCACCTATAACAAAAAAAATTTTTTCATTATCTACATGAGTGTCGCTAGTGAAGTACACATCATTATATTTTTAGAATTTTTTTTCGCAAAATGGCGACGGTTTGGAAAAAAATTTTTTTTTTTGACAAAAAAAATCGACTTTAATTGTTTATAACTTTTTTTGTTTTTAACCAATCGCTAAAATCGTGTGTACTTCACTAGATAATCTAATGAAGAAGCTACAGTTAAAATTTCAAGTCAATCGGATGTAAACTTTTTCAGTTCTACTGCTTGCCGATTTTGAAAACATGGTTTCGAGAAAAACGCGTTTAAAGTTTCAAAATGCTATAAATCTTAAGAATCGCAATAATATAGTCCTTAATAATTTTTACCTTCAGTCTGCTATCCCTGCACCATAAAGTTGTCCTTCCAGGGCCTTATTTTGCTCTTCTTCCTTTTTTTGTCTGATGTGATGCTGCGCCTAGCCTTTTTGCGATATCGGACATACGATGCTCAGCGACTTTGACGCGATTGGCGTCCGATGCCACGCAAAACTCGTACATGTTAGGTCCAACGGTTAATCCAAGAGCATCATAAACGGCAAATAGACCCGACAAGCCTTCGTTGAAGGTAATAACGGCTACATCAGCTGCGATATCAACTATAGTCTTGCCGCTAGACATCGTTTTGGAGCAATTGACCACACCACAGCGTTGAAGGACTCATTGCTATTTTGAGAATATGCACCCAAGCAGCGTGACAGAAGGTTATCGGAGCTGAGTTCTTTGTAAATAGGTTGTACTGCCTTAAAACATCCTCATGCATTGGACTCTTATGCTCGTATGTTGTAAGAGTACCAAGCGCTTTACTGCGCTGCCAAGAACACCAAGAGTCTACTCCAATGGGACACTTCTCGTGCTGTGGATTCTCGTCCGTCGACATTTTATGATATAACGTAGACCAAATCTCATTCCGCATTTTTCGACTGAATCTGAGTTTCTCCTAATTGAAAGTCCATAGTAAATTGTGAGTTCATCTATTAATTTTCCTGTCAATTTTCCTCGTCCGCCAAGACCTTTCGTATTTTTTTCAAATTGCGCAGCCGCGTTCCCATACGCTTTTGCACATGACCGACGCACTCTTTTTTCTCAACGATGACATCTTCATACGGTTTCGAATCTACTATAGCTTTGTACGTCTTTGAATCTCCATCGCCGATGTATTTCAAGTATTTGATATTATGAAGTTCTTCGGACCGTTTGAACATTTCTATGACGGCGTCGACTTCCATTTTCCAGCACTACCTTCATGATTGGCATCACAACTCTCTTTGTGCGAAGAGTACACCTCCTCGTACTCAGCAGTACCTTCTTTTTTGCCAATATTCGCACACTTTACAGTACTTTGATTTGACACACGTCTAATACCTTGCCAGTGTGCCAACCAATCAAAGTCACTAATCCAAACAAAGATGAAAACCCTCTTTTCCGCCAAGATCCATCACCTGACACCGTAAGACCGCCTTCTTCACCTCGTTCAATAGAACGTTCTTTCTCTTCAATAGCTGATTTTTGCATAGAAATAATTTTAACAGATGAAGTGGCAGTGGCGATATTGGAAACAATCATACTGTAAGTTGTTTGAAAAACAGGCTTTGCGAGGTCCATCATCGCACAGAACTTTTTTATACCGTTAATGCCTATCCCAATGACGCGCATAGCAAAAATAATACGGCAATTAATCTCGTAAGCACGATCATGTATAAGAGGACAGTTAAAAATGTCGGCATCACCGCAATTCGAACAAGACACAACAATTTTGAAGCCTAGTCCACGTTTGCTCGACTGCGAAAACTGCACATCACTTTTACATTTTTACACACTAGTAATTGAGAAAGAGCAGTAAATACAGCGAAAAAGTGTATGAAACAGTAGCCGAAATCCCTATCAACATCGCGATCACGGTTCAAATCAGAAGTTTTTAATTTCTTCGCCGAGGTACTAACGTACTCCGAATCGCCTTCGGACGCATGGCGGTTAGGCGGGTGGCGGTTACTAATTTTACTCCGGATTGTTGTGGTACATCTTGTTTTACTGCCTTTGCGGCCACTGTACAGCTTGTCACTCATAATTAAGTACTTTTTAATATAATTCACAGTTACAAAATGTAGCAAAACTCAAACTAAGAACGTACACAACGAGAACGGCTGATCGACTAAACAAAAAGAAATTGTGAGTAAACACGTGCTGTACAGACGCTGTAACGGTCGAAATTTGATGCAGCGACCTCTATACTTAAAATTCAAAACACGATATCGATCATAGCTAACTTCTACTAATTTAAAAAGCCGCGAAATTCAAAAAAACGAGCATCGCTAAAATAAGCGAAAAATGTGCTTTTCGAGCATAAAAGTTGTTCGGTAAAAAATTGATTTAAACAAATTTTAAGTTTAGATCAGTACTTGGGCGTTGTAGATTTTGATTCTAGGATAGTTTTAGCATGAGTTAAGCCAATAAAAAAATGGAAAAAAAAAAAATTTGGTGGATATTACCCCATAATGTATATCTGTTCAACATAATCTCTAACACCATTCAGCAATAGTTCACTGAATTTCCAATGTCTCGTGCACTGTAATCAGCATTTCACTACAACGTTTCTTATGTGAATAGAATAATCGGCAAAAGTTTTTACAATTTCAAAGTTTCAATCAATAGGGTAGGCTAAATCTAATAGGAGTATGAATCTCCGTAAGTTTATTTATTTATTTATTGTTACAAAACATAGGAACCCCTACAAGGTAGACCCAATTACCGGGTTCACAAAAAATGATAACAGAAAAATAAACAGAAGTGAAACTGTCATACGAAATGGAAATCATAACTTTCATGAAGATTCAGAAGATAAAAAAAACTCACTAAAGACTACAGAATCAAGTAAAATATCATGGAAACTAAAAACTATTACAATGAGCATGATTCAGATCTAATTAGATATGCAATAACATTTTTTTTCAAAAGCTGAAAGAGGTTCATGAAAAATATCTATACTGCCAATTGTACAAACGCAAAATTTGCAAGAAAACAGAATGAAAAAATTAACTAGTACAGGCCTTCGGAACAGTGCATTTCGACGACTAGGATACACGGGAACATTCAAAGTGAGATACTTAACAAGCAGAAAACTAGAAGAATGATTTAATATTCGATAGAGAAATACAGTGTCCAAATGGACTCTCCTCTGCTCTAAAAAAAATAGCATCGAAGACACTTACACTTATCAATATTTGATTGAAAATACCTACTTTGACAAAATGAGAAAAGTCTGTCAAGATCATTCTGAAACTGCAAAATATCATCATAGGACCGAATAGCAATGTACACTCTAAGATCGTCGGAATATAAATCATGTTTTGTATAAAGAGAACATCCCGAAATATCATTAATGTAAATTGGAAAAAAGGGGACCCAGATGTGACCCATGAGGAACACCAGAGGTGACACGAACGAAACCGGAATGAGTGCCATTGAGTGCAACATACTGCAGTCTATCCGACAGATACGATTCTATCCATTCCAATCAGGACCCCACCACACCAAAGTCCTCTAGAACCCACAACAAAGTTGCATGATGTACCTTAACAAAGGCCTTACTACTACTTATGAAATGAACGTAAGGAGTTAAATTAGTTGACACCTTTTTTGAATCAACTTGGAACCGGATGAATGAAAAAATTTATCAGTTACTATTGCTTCAAATAGAATAGAAACAGGTCGGTAATTAAGTTCAGTGTTGAGACCACGAACATTCTGATAATAAACTAATAGCCCGTAGAGGCTTCTACTCTTGATTTGGGCCCTGGCTTCCCTTTCAAAACACAGTCTAAATATTATGCCTTCCGACTAGATATTCGCTTCAAAAATTTCCTTTATACGGTGTGATAGTAAAGAAATTAGAGGCGCACTAGTGCCCTCGCAAAGTCGAGCGCGAAGAAAACACTGCCATTGCCACTGGAACCATTTCGCCGCATTTTCAGGCACCTAGTTGAGAACCTATAGATAAGACCAGAACGCAGAAATTTTCGTCATCTAGTAACCTATAATCACATACTCAAACTCCAAAGTTTTAAGTCTGCAGGTCATTTAGTTACGAAGGTAGGCGAAAGCAAAGTTTCGCATTTATGACACTTACTCACTCACTCATGAAGATCAGAATAGAACTAGGACTTCCCATGAATTCAGAGAGCTAAAATTTGGTACAGAGTTAGAATTTAATGGCAACATGAAGTTTGAACTATAAAAATTTGGATAATCGAAGATCTGCAGTACCTGGTGACCCTGATTAGACAACACAAGAGCCCAACCAAACTATGACAGATCAACATACCACCTTTACAACAAAATATTCAATTTGGTGGGCCACTTTATTCGATGTCCGAAATCGAAGGTCTGAAGAAAAACCTTCACATATTCTCAGCTGAAAAAAATCGACTGTCATTGCAAAAATCCAGCGTAGTGGGACACATCTACTAATTTAATCTAGCCTATAGCGTCCCAGAGCAACTGCTGAGTGAATGCCTCCCCTTCTGATTTTAATAAGCATATAAATAAATTTAAGGGAATACTTTGGATAACCCTAGACTGGCTGTTATACTTGTACTTACAAGTTTACAAAAATAAATAACAAATAGGCAATACGACTGTTACTGATGTACAAGAATCAGAACCGGAAAAAAAGAAAATGAAGATTCATAATAATAAGAAAACTACTCCTAAAAAAACATTGTCAAAAAAAAAATATGAAGAAATAAATCAATATGCCCACGTTTCTACAAAAAAAGGGAAATTCCACCAAAAACCTGCTGTGAAAAACTAGCCAAGTCTCGATTGAGCTGCTTGTTTATCTCTAAAAAGTAATGAAATCTAGTCAAATTCGTAAAAAGTCTAATGTTTCTTACTGCGATTTATTTATTATTATAGTTGAGGTTGTGTGACTTGGTCGTTCAACGGTACACAAGGGTACCGAACCAGATGCTCCATGACACCATTGCACCAATCTGTCACCAGAACCACTACCTATTGACGATGAAAAATTGCCACTTGGAAAACGTTGATTGAATAACCAGTCAATTATAGGCTTGATAAAACTACGTATGTCAATAAAACTTATGTATAGGCGAGCCTGAAACAAACAGTTTAATATATATATAGACG
Source organism: Cryptolaemus montrouzieri (assembly GCA_013387265.2). Taxonomy (NCBI): domain Eukaryota; kingdom Metazoa; phylum Arthropoda; class Insecta; order Coleoptera; family Coccinellidae; genus Cryptolaemus; species Cryptolaemus montrouzieri. The sequence goes on along the minus strand of JABFTP020000103.1, from coordinate 9,089,359 downwards.
TCTGTACGTCTATTCTATGTTATATCGGTGGAGGATTTGATGCTCCAAAAAGAAGAGAGCAGAAGTCAGCATTGTCAGTGCTGAATGCATTAGCAGCACAATCATCAAAGGCCTAAAATAAGACCATTGCGTCTAATTACCAATACCAGTATGGCCTACTATCTTGCTTAACAAATAGATATAACATTACGTGTAAATAAAATCTACTTTTACCTACCCACTAACGTATGAAGAATGCTCAACGGCCAAGTCACATAACATTAACTATAATAATAAAGAAATTGCAGTAAGGAACCTTAAAGTTGGCACGACTTCGTCTAGATTCCATTACATTATAGAGATGAACAAGCACCCCCATTGAGACTTGGGTAGTTTTTTACAGAATGCTTTTGGTGAGAATTTGAATAACGAATAAATAGTTGGCTGTCTAGAGTTGAGCTTCAAGCAATCACATACTGGTACTAAATCATTAAGAAACTCTTTCAGGTTATCCAGATTTGCCATGTGAATGTTAGACGTTCTAAAATGCCTTCTAGTACTGCTGGTTCAGAATTCTTCTGATAGCGCGGACACCCCATATTCTAACAAAAACTCATTCCGAAGTTAAATCATATTCGAAGAAAAAGTGTTAAAATAGTAGGCAGACATTTCTGTCGCCGTCTCTGTATCAGGAACTGAGCTTTCTAAACCATCGTTTTTCTATTCTCTTCTTCAATTTCCCTAGATTTCTTTCCATGTATAATCAATGAAGGCGAGGTAAATAATTTGGAGAGAATGAATTAATGATAGTAAACCGTCAATTTTCACAGCAAACATTCTGATAAATCTAACCATCTAAAATATTTATACAAAGTAACAAAGCTCGACACAACACAAAAGAAAATGTCCAAGATAACACAAAAAATTTCATTACCGAAGGGTCGTAAAAATTAGGGACCAGGAAAGTGGAAGAATTAAGGAGAATTACGGTCCGACCTGAATTTTTCATGTCAATGAAAATATATTTGCCAACTTCTGATACTTCGGCCTTGTACAAAGTCCAAAACTTCGGAATTCTATCAAAGTGAAATACGTGCGACACGCAAGGGATTCCCTAGGCGGGAACACTTCATGAAGTTCCGAATCGAAGCAAATGAAATTTGAATATCTCTTAAGATTCCATCATATTGAGAGGCCGACGCCCTTCTTTCATACAAGGGGGAAGATTTGGGAACTGTTTCTTACCTCTGCTAATATTTATTTATTCATGGTGCTCCGAAATGAAAGATTTTCGGAAATTTGCTTTCAATTTGGGTGAAGCTTATTAATTTTTGATTATGTTAAAGGAACACTTATTGGGGACATAACTTTCTGTTATTTGATTGGTGGAATTGAATATTGAATATTAAATGTGATCTAACAGTAATTTTGCCAAGTGGCTTTTCGTCGTATGCTTCGACTCTGTAGGAAAGGAATGAATTGATTTTTGGATGAAGGTAATTACTTACAATATTGGTATAGCTTACAGCGTTCTGCGAATAACATTCTGGAAGTTATTTCCATTAGTAAACTGAATCATTTTAAGATCATTCCCTATCTATGACCAGAATACTGGAAGCTTAGAAAGTTCTTAGAAGAGAAGGCTATGATTTTAGGATCATTTGGTAATTTGCTTATTACATCAACCAACAGCAAGTCTTTTAAGCACAGTGTGGTTCTTCGGAGTATGATTTCAAACATATTATCAGTTTTCCTCTATCGTCTCTAGTTTTCTAGAATCAAGCATTTTTCTTTGAGAGGAAATACAAACGGGAAATTATGAGAAACTGGAAACTTCAACTCCTTTCTATTTGATACACTAGACGAATCAACATTCTCCAAGATAGCAAAACTGCTATTATGGAACAGAAAAACTAGTCTTAGTATTTCTGTGAGATCTTAGAAGGATGTCACTGAGGAACAAGTTCAAGATCAATGTCTAGTTGGCCAGAGCTTAAAGCATTTCGAGAAATAAGAACGCCGTTCGATTTACTGAAAGATTTGTGAACAATCAGATCCAACAATCGGCATTACCGTGAAAGGTGTTAAGGATGCCAAAACCTCCATAATAATGATAACAGGTAAAACATTATACCAGGATATGAAGGAGGGAAGTACACACAACCAAATTTATATGGAATCACTCGGTGTTTCAAATTATTGATTGTTTTAAAACATGGACCTTTGACTATTTGTGAAGAATATATTTTTTTGTTATAGAAAAACTGGATGATATGATAAGAAATGTTGAGTTATCACCACATATTCGGGAAATTGTACTCAGTCGTCACTGAGGTTTGAAACTGTGAATTTCAAGATTCAAGAAAGTCTATAATCATGAGTGGATTATCCAATGTACAGAGGTGTCGAAAAGTTTCTCTCGTTAAAGAAGAGGTGACACAGAGGGATATAGCAGCCACAATAGGGGTATCACAGGGGGTGATTTCAAAAACCTTCGCCCGATACGTGGAGCTGAAATATCTAAAAAATAGGCTAGAAGAAGTCGTAGGAAGATCATTCCTTTTTATATCATAAGTGAAGAAATAACACCATAATCAGTTTTACAACATTCATGCATCAGCAATTGTCTCTTCTACTTCTACACCAAGGTCAATGTTAATCGAGGTAATTTGCTGGACAATTTCAGATGGGGAATGTAAGTCGATGACTCTTTTGTGGATCCTCATTTGGAACCTATCCCAAGTTTTGGACCCTTCACCACAAGGAGTCTAACGGGTGGTTATACCTAAGATCTTAGTTGGCATACGCACAGGACCTTTCACTTTCAGTTTCTGTTTCTGAACAACAAGACCGCTTTTGTTGCCAAATTGCAAGAAGAGACCCTATTGCGTCGTACCCCATAGTCCAATGGCAATTTCTGGAAGAAAAACTATAGGTCAAAGGCTTTTCGTTCAAGGAGTACATACAGCAGAAGACCCTTAAGAGTTCCAGAGCTAACCAGACAACAAAAAATTAACAGACTTAATTGGTGTATCGAGCACCAAAATTGGAATGTTGAGAATTGGCAGAAGGTCCATTTTTCGGATTAGACCAGAATTGGTGTTCGATCAGATGACCGCCGGATTCGGGTTTTAAGGGGTCGTGGAAGACAAGCTAGACCTCGAGCAGCAAGAAAAATTCCCAAATACCAATGGGACAGTGTGATGTTCTGGGGTGGCATTATGCTGGGAGGCAAAACAGGTTTGATTTCGTTTCCTGCAAGTAAAGCGGCTAGAAATTACGTGGACCTAGTACTGGAGCCCCTAGAGACACTTTGGCGAGGTGCCTACGGTGAGAATTTCACTTTTATGCAAGATAATGCTCTTCCGCATACCAGCAACCTCGCGCGACATCATCTTGAAACAGAGGGAATCGCTATTTTGTACTGGCCAACTTGCTATCCAGATCTACATCCTATTGAACATTTATGGGATATTCTCAAAAGGAAAATTAGATAGAACCCCACAACAGCTCTTTCAAGCCGCTACAGAAGAGTGACAGAATATTGCCCCAGAGGAGGTCAAAAACCTAATATAAAGCATGCCTAGGCGGATTCAGGCTTGTGGGGTCAAGAGAAAAACACCTACTTCTAGAGAAAACAATTTTCAATTTTTTTACTATTTGCGGAAAGAGTCTTTTATTTTCTCTTATTTGTTTTCTTACAAACTCGGTTGTATGTTCTTAGAGAACTAAGTACAAACAGCTTGATGGCAAAACAACAAGATAACTTCTAAAAACAGAACTATCCCTCTATAGTATATCTGCACAAAAGAGATATACCAGGAAAAGCCCTTTATGTACGATTTGTGATGAAAAGATGGAAACAATTACACATATAAATGAAGGTGAAATTCTAATTCGCAAAAATTGAACAATTCTGTGAGCCAAAGAAAACTGGAAAGAACCTGTTGGAACAGCTTATAAAGCTGACTAGTGAAATAAATTACTTCGAAAAATAAGGCATATTATACGGCAGATATTAAATCTTTTTGCGCAGTGATATGTAGTGATTATAAACTAAAAACATTTCAGGCTATACAAGGTGTTACATACCAAAGTTATGATTTAATTAATAGGACCAATATATTTTAATTCTCGACTCTAGGAGGAAGAATGAAGGTGAGTTTGTTCAAAAGTCCCTATATCTATCTCGAAAATTTTTCAAAATAGTTGACATTTCCAAAAATTTGAGTACTTTTTACAACAAGAATATTTTGTTCTCTATATTGGTTTCATAGCTTCAGATAGTAATTGTTGCTGCTTGAACATATGACATATTTTGCTGATCTATATTTCACAGGGTTGTCAAAAACGATTTTCAAAATTAGGACTCGTTTGAATCTCATTTCAATGTTTTTCTCAGACGGTACCCTATAACAGAATAGTCGAGTATGTGGTATAATTTAATTTCATTCGAATGGTTAGTAGGTTTCCTACAATTTCGAAGAAATTCGAAAGTTTAGCCAATTTTTAACGAATTTCAAGAGATATTCCAATTTTGCACTCCGATTTCTACCGATCATTGCCTAAGAAGAAAAAAAAACCAAATAAGATGAAATCATTTTTCATTTCATAATATCATATCAATTTATACATCAAACCAAACCTTATAAACGCAACATTTGCCAAATGAGAATAAAAAGAATTTCCATATTATTTCTCATATAAGATCTTGAAAATGACCTTCATTTTGATCGATACACAATGTTAACCTATGTAGTGTTATCGATTGAAATCGTTTTCACATATTTCCATGGGAAAAAGTCAAGGTAAGTTAGATCCGAAGATATTGCAGGCCAATTACGGAATTCACCATTGGCGATCCATTTATTAGTGAAGCAGTGAAATGTGTAAGAGCTCTGTCCAATCGGAACCTCATTCCTTGCCTGACGTTGATGGTGACATCTTCTAACAATTCTCATGAATGATCAATGAAATAACCTCAAAAATGCTAGTCGAAAATATGATCCGAACACATGCGGGCCAAGTATTAACCGATCATCGATGCTGCGTGTACGGCTGATGAAAATTATGTGAATTCTGAACATCGTAATTATAATAATTTTGCCTTTCCTAATGTAATATCAGATCATTTAGAGACAGACCTAATTGGCCCTCACCCATATTATGAGTGGGAGATGGAAGATTAGATCATTTAGAGACAGGCCCAATCGGCCCTCAGCCATATTATGAGTGGAAGTTGGGTTATTAGATTATTATGAACAGGCCCAATTGACTCTCACCCATATTATGAGTGAGTACTTTTTACAACAAGAATTTTGATAGAAGATGAATAGTAATTGTTGCTGCTTGAACATATGACATATTTTGCTGATCTATATTTCACAGGGTTGTCAAAAACGATTTTCAATATTGGGACTCATTCGAATCTCATTTCAATGTTTTTCTCCGACGGTACCCTATATCTGAATAGTCGAGTATGTGGTATAATTTAATGCCATTCGAATGGTAAAGTAGGTTTCCTACAATTTCGAAGAAATTCGAAAGCTTAGCCAATTTTTAACGAATTCCAATTTTTCACTCCAATTTCTACCGATCATTGGAAGGAGAAAAAAACCAAAGTAGATGAAATCATTTCTCATTTCATAATATCATATCAATTCATACATCAAACCAAACCTTATAAACGAAACATTTGCCAAATGAGAATAGAAAGAATTTCCATATTATTTCTCATATAAGATCTTGAAAATGACCTTCATTTTGATCGATACACAATGTTAACCTATGTGGTGTTATCGATTGAAATCCTTTTCACATATTTCCATGGGAAAAGTCAAGGTAGGTTAGATCCGAAGATATTGCAGGCCAATTACGGAATTCACCATTGGCGATCCATTTATTAGTGAAGCAGTGAAATGTGTCAGAGCTCTGTCCAACTGGAACCTCATTCCTTGCCTGACGTTGATGGTGACATCTTCTAACAATTCTCATAGATGATCAATGAAATAACCTCAGAAATTCTAGTCGAAAAAATATGATCCGAACACATGAAGGCCAAGTATTAACCGATCATCGATGCTGCGTGTACGGCTGATGAAAATTATGTGAATTCTGAACATCGTAATTATAATAATTTTGCCTTTCCTAATGTAATATCAGATCATTTAGAGACAGACCTAATTGGCCCTCACTCATATTATGAGTGGGAGATGGAAGATTAGATCATTTAGAGACAGGCCCAATCGGCCCTCAGCCATATTATGAGTGGAAGTTGGGTTATTAGATTATTATGAACAGGCCCAATTGACTCTCACCCATATTATGAGTGGAAGTTGGGATACTTGATTATTTTGGATAGATCTAATCGGCCCTCACCCATATTATGAATCGTGACTGACCCTTTAAGGGTTTTGGAAATAGGATTTAACGTTTTATGAATGGGTTATTGCCCTGATAGTCTGACATCAGATGTTCGATATTGAACCTTTAAGCAACACGTCCCGAGCTGACAACTTGTAAGCTTTATTTATTACCAACAAAAATGTAACTTCTCAAGAAAAACAAATGTTACTCCCAAAAATTGATCAACAATTGTTTTGTTTCTTTCATTTCAATGAGAGAAACAGGTGCATCAAGAAAAAACATCAAAAAAATTGAAATAACGAAATTGTGCGTTGATTTCTTATTGCTATGTGTTCAAGGAATATCGCACATATGACATCGTGTGCTGTTGTTTTTGACATATTATCGGATAAATTTGCAGAAATATTTTAAATACTAGCGGTGACACAGTTTGGTTTTTGGTGAGTGGCGACCCGTTGGCCCTTTTTCTGCCTGAATATAGTGGGGTAAAGTACGTACGGCATGAATTCCGATGCCGGAAAAATTCAACGTTGCAGAATACGGCCAGCAGGAAGGCAGCCAGAATCGGAATAACAAAGAGGCGTGCAAGAGTGAAATTTCTCGGCGACATCTTTCGAGTTAAATTGGCCGAATTAATACGGAGAACACCCAAAAGTGCGATTCTTCTGAAATTCAAATCGGTCTGTTTTGCATGGGTCTTCGGCTTAACGGTTCTCTGTTGCCTCGGGAGACCACACGCTCCGAATGAGTCTGAATTGCAGATGGTGTAGCCGCAAAATGAGAGGGGTGTAATGCTATTTGAATATCATCATACGGGAGCAGGTTTTACTCGTAATCGAGTTTTTCTTTTTGGTACCAACTTCTTCTGGAATTGGAATTTACATCGAGCCTTTTTGAAATTATTAGCAAGTACTTAGCACAACGTTCTTTTTGTTTATATTGTTTCTGAATATTTTAGTGAATGACAAATTAACGACACAATCTATGTTGGATGTTTGACGCAGTGCACTTCTCATCGGCAATTTTATATTACGTTATTTGCAATGACGCCATATTTAGAGATTTGAATTGTGGAGGACGTTACTTGAGGTAGATCCATGATATAAATGAGATAAAAAACACAAGGTTTAACTTTAATCTTCACTTTATTGGAAAAAATTCGACGACGTTTCGCTGTCACAGCAGCTTTATCAAGAATGACAAACAGATTGAAGAGTATGGTATTATAAACAAATCGTAGAACAAGTTGGATGAATAACAGGAAACTCCACACCGAGCCATTGTACAGTTAGTATGGAAGGTAATAAAAACTAATTAAACAAGTTAAATAGGGGTGAATAATTTACATCTACCTGCTCATTCAAAAGCTTGGCCGAATGTTTGTATCTATTTATTTCTAATGCTTCTAGGAGATCTAATTTCAAACTTTTTGATTTTATATGTAATATGTCAAAGTTTTTATTGAATGAATGGTTTTCTTTTATTAAGTGGTTTGAATAATTTGAATCAGATTTATTCTTATTGAAGCTACGTTTATGTTCAGATGTTCTTATGCCAAAACTCCTATAGGTCCTACCGATATAAATTTTATCACAAGAACCGCAATTGAGTTTATAGATTCCTGATTTACTTGTTGTTACTCATTTCCAAATTTCTTTATTGGTATGGATATGTTGACGACATCTTAGTATGTTTCATTGGAACTACTCGACAATTAGACTTATTCCTTAATTTCATTAGTTCCATCCATTTGAACATTAAATTCACGATAGAAATTGAACAGAATGATTCCATTAATTTTTGGACTTGAAAATCACTAAACGAAATAATAATCATGTTTTTCGGTCTTTCGTAAACCAACACATACTGATACAATTATACATAACTACTCATTACATCCATTTCAACACAAAGTTGCAGCTTTAAACAGCATGGTACATCGGTTACTCAATTTACCTTTATCAGTAGAAGATTATAATAAAGAGTTAAATATCATCAAACAGATAGCCATTAATAGTTCATATAATCCGGATATGATAGATCTAATCATTCGTAAAAACTGTATCAGAAAGCAATAAATGAAGTATATCCTATTCATAAAGACTATAAAATATTCAACAGTTTAACATTCTGCAGTTCTGCAAGTACAAATATTAAATCCTTTCTCTTCAGACAAAATCTTAATATAACTCTCAAAACTTCTACCAACTTAGGTAAACATATTAAAATAATAAATCTCGTGTTGAAAACTCAAGTAGATCAGGAATCTATAAACTCAATTGCGGTTCTTGTGATAAAATTTATATCGGTAGGACCTATAAGAGTTTTGGCATAAGAACATCTGAACATAAACTTAGCTTCGATAAAAATAAATCTGATTCAAATTATTCAAACCACTTAATAAAAGAAAACCATTCATTCAATTAAAACTTTGACATATTACATATAAAATCAAAAAGTTTAAAATTAGATCTCCTAGAAGCATTAGAAATGAATAGATACAAACATTGGGACAAGCTTTTGAATGAGCAGGTAGATGTAAATTATTCACCCTACTTAACTTTTTTGATTAGTTTTATTACCTTCCATACTAACTGTACAATGGCTCGGTGTGGATTTTCCTGTTATTCATCCAACTTGTTCTACGATTTGTTTATAATACCATACTCTTCATTCTGTTTGTCATTCTTGATAAAGCTGCTGTGTCAGCGAAACGTCGTCGAATTTTTTCAGATAAAGTGTAGATTAAAGTTAAACCTTGTGTTTTTTATCTCATCCATATTTAGAGGTTTGCTCTGATTCAAGATCTCAGGGATATGACTGCCATTTTTATTATCAATCAGTGTTCTGCACTGCCACTTTTGTTGCGATATAGAGGAGGTGGGAGCAACCCCTTATATTAGAAAGAATAAAATGAAACGGAATATGTAGAAATCGAAAATCTCTGTTCACTCTTGGTCAATAGCAAACATCGACTTGATATACGTATGGAAAGCGCTGTATATAATTTATATTGTAATAATTATCCTGGTTTTATATAGGTTGTTTCGCTACATTATGGACATGATAAAACCAAAAACCAACTGATGCTGAATAATTCATGATAATTGTGCAACTGAGTAGTCCAAAGCACTTCATCCCAAAAGAAAAAATTTCAATGAAATTTTTTTAAATCGATTAAAAATTTACTTCAAGTTGAATGGCACTGACTGTTTATCTAAAACGCTTCCGGTTTCACCGGAAATGAGCCAAACTTTCAATTTTTAAATGGCTCACCCTGTATATTTTTAGGAAAATTGAATGAAACTCTCTTTGTCTATACATTAAGTATATTTAAAGATGTATTTGCCGAATTTTTAAATCAGTCTTGATAATTTTGTTCTCAAGTCTAGGTGGCTATGACGACTCAGCTGGTTCAAAAATTGTAATGCACACAAAGCATAAACGCAAAACCTTAGCTTCATTTTGGCATGGCGCACATACTTATCATCGTACATTCCAGATGAATAAAATTTAACAAAACACATAAATAAAGCAAAATACACAATTGGACCATAGATGGAATGTCATCAAATCAATTGAGCATAACTTCACAACAGGTTTTCGAAGAGACCCCCATTCTGTGCCTGACACAGCTTTTGCGGCGAATGGTAGTTCGTAGTACATTATCCATTTGATTTGGAAAAATTTCATATATTGCTCCCCGAACTCTATTCTCTAAATCCTCTCGATTTTCTGAAGCAGTTCTATAAACACGATTTTTCACATGGGCCCACAAAAAAAATCTAATGGGGACAAGTCGGGCGATCGAGCTGGCCATCTTGTCGGGCCGTTGGTGCCTATCCACCTTTCATTCAATTTATTATTTAGGTATTGAACAACTTCCCTGCAGTTGTGCGCTGATACTCCATCTTGTTGGAAAATTAAGTTATTAGCAACAGCCAGTGGTAAACCATCAATCAGATCGCTCATTTCGTTTTTTAAAAATCCTAAATATCTTTCCCCTGTTAATGGTCCATCAAAAATGATTGGACCTATGAGATGTCGCCCTACCATTGCCATCCATACATTAAACCCAAATCGCTCCTGGAAATTACCCTCACGTACTAAATGCTCGTTTTCGTGGGCCCAATAGCGCGTATTGTTTCTATTGAACATTCCGTTGTTAGTAAATCGGGATTCATCTGAATATATAATTTTATAAGGATACCTAGGATCCATTTCCATCTTCAGAAGAAACTGGTTGCAATATTCTAATCTTCGGCCATTATGATTTCCATGAAGGTGTTGATGAAGATTGTATTTGAACGTGCGAAATTTATGCTTTTTAAGAATTCTCCAAACACTCTGATGACTTATCCCTATTTCTTTAGCGATTTCTCTGGTAGATGCCGCACAATTCTAATTAATGTACGCTAATACATCTATTTCTGAATTTTCGCTTACTATGAAATTTTGATTATCTGCAACAACCGGTTGCTGACGAAACTTCACTTCCACTTTTGGAAAATAGAGCCTTGAAGGATGTTGCCGTTCTGGATAGCGTTCAGCGTATAAAATTGCTGATGCTGTAGAGTTTTTTCGGCATTCGCCATAAATGAGTAGCATATCTACTTCTTCATTCTGTGTGTTCAGCATTTTGTCTGTTTTTCTGCCGTGAAAATTCAAAAACTCCGAACAATTTATACCAATTCACCGATTCAGATGCAACACAATCTTATCTTATGGCATTTAAAATTGAATACAAAAAATTTTATGATCTGTGATAGGATTTCAATGCATTTCCAAAGCACTTCAGATAATGAGTTGAAAAACGAGTATTATACTATGTCCAGGATTACTAATGGAAATTTTCAACGAAAAATTATCAATTTGGTATCAGAATATTAGTAAAAATATTCTGTGTATTATAGTGCTAATGAGCCTCTATTAAACCTTGCGGAAATAAGATTTTTTTTCAAGAAACAATGTTTGGAATGTTACGAAGCCAATAACAGAAGGAATTCTACAGTTTCAGTGATGAATCCAAATGTACTCGATTTCGGTCGATGAATCACGCAGTTTTTTGTCGTCAAAGCCACCTTGACTTGATCTATCAAAAGAAAAATCAAAAATTTGGCAAATTCGTCTTAAAATATGCTCAATGTATAGACGAAGAGAGTTTGATTTGATTTCTCAAAAAATATACAGGGTCAGCCATTTGTAAATCGAAACTTTGGCTAAATTCCCTTTCGCAAGATATTGGAAAAGCTATTTTGTCCTCAAGTTGTTGCATACTTCGAGAATAATCTTTTTTTTTACCAAGCCAGTTCGGTTTTAGAAAGAAAAGGAGCACTTCTGAAGCTATACTTGTATTTACTTCCAATAAAACCAATGGTTTTGAAATGGGTCTGTATTTGCTGATACTATTCTTGAACTTGACCTAAGCATTTGATTGTGTTTCTCATTCGGTTTCTCTTGTTAACCTTGTTCGCTAGGGGTTTGCATAACGAAGTATCTGTCTGATAGTGTCTTTTTTAATCAGATATCAATATGTGAATGCGCAAGTCAGTTGATCACTTTTCAGCGTTAGACTGAATATCGGACCCATTATTATTTTCGATATTCATAAAAGTTCTTCCGGATTATATGACCGATTGTACTAGAATCTTATTCGCTGACGACACTATGATTTCTCTAACGTGTGACGACCTTGGGGTGGCTGAAAGGCTGTTTGAAAGGATGCGTTCTGATGCCATGAAGTGATTTTCGGAGAATATAAACAGAAAAGTATTGTTTTTGGTCTGTGACATGCAGAGTCCGTTAATGCCAAGTTTTCGGAAATATATTTGGGCTCGACTCACCTGGAGGAAAATAAACTGTCAATGCCATTCAAGTTGAAAGTAACTTTTAATTAAGTTCAGAATATATATATATATATATATATATATATATATATATATATATATATATATATATATATATATATATATATATATATATATATATATATATATATATATTCACTTAAATCTAGGAATTAAACATGACCTAATTCCCAAAGAAAAAATTTCACAAATATGAACCTGAGATTATTTGTGAAAATGACAAATATAAACTTTATTTTGATAAAACAATTCTGTGCAACAGAGCTGTAAAACACAATAGACCAGATATCGTTCTTAATGATAAACAGAATCAAATAACATATATAATTGATATTGCTATACCCGACACACATAATATACAAAATAAATACAATGAAAAAATTTCTAAATATATGATGCTTGGCGACGAGATTAAAAAATGTGGAAAATGAAGAAAATATTTATTCTACCGATTATTATTTCTACAACAGGCGTTATTCCTAGAAATCTTCACAAAAGTATTGAGATTTTGGGTCTGAAGAAAATTTGTTTGAACAGTTACAAAAGATAACAGTCATCAAATCTTGTAATATTCTTCGTAGGTTTCTTTCCGAAAATAATAATGAGGTAGAGTCATAGGTTTTCTTTAGTTTATACTGCTCAGAATCTCATTTCATATTTTATTTATTTGTTTATATAAATGTAATATAATTAACTGACAATTTTGTCATATTTATATTCAGAGCAGTATTCTATTCGATCGTTCACCACTTCACACAAAGGAAACTGTTAATGAGTAACATTCAGTGTTACTTGACTAAGGTCCGTACACTGGATTTTTCCGGGGAGAAAGCCTCTGACACTACTCGTTGGTACATTGATATCATTGTCTGATGATGCTATAGTATGTATATATTCTGGTAGATTGATATATTCTCATAACATTTAACGTTATCCTAATATATAATTACTCCAGGATATGTTTTGATTATAATCATTGCCTGGCAATGGTATTAATTACCGGGTGGTGGATTTATATTTTTTCATGAAATCAGTTTGATTGCATGAACAGGTATATGGGCAACTCGTCGGGGTAAAACCCCTATATATATATATATATATATATATATATATATATATATATATATATATATATATATATATATATATATATATATATATATTCGTATATTTTCGCGGACGTATATTAATTTGGTTTCTTCTTTTTCCGGTTTCTTATCCATTGATCCTGGTAATGACCATTCGTTGATTGTTGCTGACGTTTCGGCTGGATCACACCAACATCAGGAAAACAAAATTGAATCCTATAACATCATACACAAGACAACTAAGTACATACAGAAATACCTGATACACAGTCAAACACGCAACGCCCACGGGTCAAGCCACCGACCAATATTAACGCCACTACGCAACGACCTGAGATCGCGCAAGAATATAAATTCAGCAAGAAGCAACAAAAAGAGCAGTGGATTTATACTCCTGGTTCGATCCAGTCTAGATGTCAGGAACAACCAACGAAAGGGGTCATTACCAGAATCAACGAACGAGAAATTTGATTCCGTTAAGGATGCAAACAAGAGGCAGGAAACTAATAATAATAATGAAGAGCTTAATTATACTTAATTACTCAACTTATCTACATTGAAACTTTAAGTCAAATAGAATAAGTATAAAATAGTTAATTGATTCCGACGTAACTACATGATGGTAATAAGAAATTAAACCTTGTATTATAATATCGAAAGGATTTTCAATTTCGGTTTCTCGACCATCTTCAGGTGGCAACAAGTAATGGATTGAAGTTGAGAATATATAAATTCATAAAGAGATAGATACCAATCGATACGGGTGCAAACAATAATTAATGAAGTAATTATGATAATAGCAGGTATTACGTAAAGATTTCAGATAGGGACAAATAAGCCAAGCCATACTAGTCGTTCAGAAGATTATCTTCTCTATGAGTTAGTTGCAGTTTGAACATTTTTATGTATTTCAAGAAATCTAATGTATATGTATGGCCGGCTTATTCGTCACGATTCAAAATCTTTGAGTATTACCTGCTTGTATCATAATTAGTTTATTACCACTTACTTGCAGCCTTATTAATTTTTTATCTACCTGTTTATATGTGTATGTATTTTAGAATATAGTTCAATACTTTTTGTCAGCTAAAGATGGTCGGGAGATCGAAAGTGTAATCCCGATTTTCAATAAATCTCTTGTGATAATATAACACATAGTTTAATTTCTTATTATCATCATGATCAATTTTCACGTAGTAACAGCGGAATCAATTAACTATTTATTACTCAAATGGAGTTAGGGGAATGAAAAGAATGCTCTTTCTTCAGTTTGAAATATTTGCGTGGAACAAAGACGATTCGAAAATAAAACGGAATTCAGGATATATTTTATCCTTGAATCATCAATGGAAACAATGATACTTGGAGAAATATTTCAATGTCTGTTTTTCTGAATATCGCTGACAGGAATTCTGTCTCATGCAAGATGAAATTTTCACGCTCCAGGAACTTTTCAACCGAACGTTCGCAATAACTTTATCTGCTACCGAATCAGGAATCACAAAGGTAGGGTCGGTTTCGTTCGTGAAAAAATAAAACGAATTGGATGAAGCTATGAACCTAAATCTGAAATCGAGAAAAGAGAGAGTTCCCTATTCAATTTAGCAGAAATCGCTATGTCTAATCATCGTTAATCGAAGATGACGTGAGTTCTCAGAAGAATCAGCTAAGAAAGAATTCATACCATTCGTTTCCTCCACAGGGTGACCGCCGAAGATGGGACGTTAGATATATATGGTAAACAGATGTATCAATTATTACTGAAGTCTGAATTAAGGGGTTCATAGAACCGGAGTACCTTGCAAAAATAAACTGGGCCAAGAAATTGTTGCACAGTTTCAATATTTCCATTTTCTTCTCTGATAATAATTATCAATACATGTATTTTCGTATATGATCAGACATACCACATGTAACTGAAACTAGGACCACCCCTGTAACTTTTTTCTCTCAAGAATATTTTGATGAAATTTGGAAAACGGATAAAAGACAACATTTTGAATTTGATAACATTGTGTAACGGAAAACAGAAACCTGGATATTTTAAATAGAAGCTCTTAACACATGATGAAGATACTGTCGTTAACGTTTTGGCTCATTCGATTGTAAACTCGAATTGATCCTTATGTTTGACAGCTTCTGAATTGGGAATAACCAGACCATAAGTAAACTAAATTCTGTCCAATTACAAATTGTATCTATACATGTTTGCATTGATTTCGGCAATGTATCGAGAAATACTACTAACACGGTAGAAATTTGCGAAATTGTCATGATTACATGAAAATCCAGAATTTTCGAAAAGTATTATTAGAGTGAATGAATCAAAACTTTCCAGAGAATATTCCGTAACATCCGTTGGCTCAAGAAAACTCTGAAAAAATTTCAAATTAAAGTTAAGAAGGTTTCTACATGGTTAGTTTGATGTCAATCAAAATATAAGGTGCGCCAGAGAAAACCGAACAATTTTTTTCCGTTATAACTTTCGCAAATTTAGAGATAGATCTTTCGTTCTTGCTTTGTTGGAAAGCCAAAGGATTAGGTTTTCCAAAAATTGTATAAATATTTCACTTTCGGTGAAATCCAATATGGCTGACTCATTCGAAAACGAGCAATATTTCGAGATCGCTGAAACCCTTTTTTTTCCCAAAAAAATTCAAATGGCGCATTCAGTCGATAATTCTGTCGATTTTCTGGACAATTTGACATATCGATCTATAAAATATTCCAAAAATTGGTAAAAAAGTAGCGTGACAAATTTTTTTCCTTCTGATTTTCAGATGAAATCAAAATATATTTTTCCCCTCATGGCGTTGGCACTCCTATAGTTGTTGTGTTCTTCATGGATGTTCTAAGAAGACCAATAACCATATCTTACTAAAACCAAACTTAAACTTGATCTCCACTCGATTTCAAAATGGCCGAATTCCTCGAATATCAACAATTTTCCCTGCACATTAAAAAATAAAACGAATTGGATGAAGCTATGAACCTAAAATCGCAAATCGAGAATAGAGAGAGTTCCCCTTCAATTTAGCAGAAATCTATATGTCTAATCATCGTTAATCAAAGATGGCACGAGTTCTTAGAAGAATCAGCTAAGAAAGAATTCATACCATTCGTTTCCACCACAGGGTGACCGCCGAAGATGGGACGTTAGATATATATGGTAAACAGATGTATCAATTATTACTAAAGTCTGAATTAAGGGTTTCATAGAACCGGAGTACCTTGCAAAAATAAACTGGACCAAGAAATTATTGCACAGTTTCAATATTTCAATTTCTTCTCTGATAATAATTATCAACACATGTATTTTCGTATATGATCAGACATACCACATGTAACTGAAACTAGGACCACCCCTG
The DNA here is from genome assembly GCA_013387265.2 of Cryptolaemus montrouzieri. Taxonomy (NCBI): domain Eukaryota; kingdom Metazoa; phylum Arthropoda; class Insecta; order Coleoptera; family Coccinellidae; genus Cryptolaemus; species Cryptolaemus montrouzieri. The sequence goes on along the minus strand of JABFTP020000103.1, from coordinate 9,072,691 downwards.
TAACTTTTTTCAGTCAAGAATATTTTGATGAAATTTGGAAAACGGATAAAAGACAACATTTTGAATTTGATAACATTAATATGTTTGACATCCGGCATAACCGGAAACGATACAAACTTTCGATTTTCAAATGGAACAACCTGTATTTTTTGCTTATTGTATTTGTTCATCTCATCCTACGAACAAAAAACATGAAGTGGCATGTCCTGTCAGAAATGAGGCAATGGAAGTGGCAGTAGTGGGTCATCTACAAATGGAGAATACTACTTCGATCAGAAAACTATCTCGTCTGACTGGTGTATCAGCTACAACTGTCCATAGAATCGTGAAACATCACAAATTTCACCCCTACAAGGTAAAATTAGTGCATGAAATAAACGAAGATGATCCAGATCGTCGTTTACAGTTTTGTGAAAATCTAAGTGAAAACCTAAACGCTAATCCAAATTTTCTGAATAACATCTGTTTTTCTGATGAAAGCACCTTTATGCTCAGTGGTGAAGTGAATAGACATAATTGTCGATATTGGGACACACAGAATCCTCATTGGTTTAGAGAGGCCCACACGCAAAGGCCTCAGAAGTTGAACGTTTGGGCAGGAATTTTGGCAATCATCTAGTTGGGCCTTTCTTTATTGAGGGTAATCTGAATGGAAATGGCTACCTACAGTTGTTAGAGGAACACATACATCCTAGATTGACAGAAATTTTACAGAACGATCCAACTCTTTCTGAGGACGAAATGCGTTTTCAACAAGACGGTACTCCTCCGCATCATGATGCTCGGGTGCGCCAATATTTAGACGAAAATTTCCCAGGAAGGTGGATTGGTAGAAGAGGACCTGTTGAGTGGCCAGCTAGGTCACCAGATTTAAATCCCTAGATTTTTTTTGTGGGGCCATCTAAAATCTAAAGTTTATGCCACAAGACCAGAAAACCTGGAGGAGCTGCGGATGAGGATTATCACAGAATGCCGACTTTTGACTCCTGAAGTTTTCGCTAATGTGAGAAGAGAGTTCGAAAATCGTCTGTATAACTGTATGGAGGTGGGCGGAGGTCATTTTGAACAATTGTTGTAATAATCAAGTTAGTTTTTGATTTCAATTGAATACAAGTTCAATAAATCTCTTTTTCCTGTTTAGATGAGCATCCAATCAGTTTCTCCATCATCCCTCATCCTGATCCTCACGCCAGAAAACCTCGATTGCCAAACTGAAACCAATGCCTCAGTGATTCAGAAAATAGAAAAATCTTTCTGGAACTTTGCCACTCAACCTGTAATCACTTGTATGATTTTTGAGTTGGGGATGCTGAATGGAAGAGATTGATTGCAAAAATTCCATATTCACGCAAGAGAGTCTTATTCTCGAATCAAACATAAACATGTTCTCGTATTATACCGAAATGAACCAGTTTCAAAAAGTTATTTGGGTTTTCAGTGTTCCTGCTCCGGGACACCCTGTATGCTGATTCTGAATTTCGAAAATACCAAATTCGAAGAGAAAATTGAAAAACCTTTCCAACGAGGTGCCACTTGACCTATTTTCGATCGAATGATTTTTGAGTTGGGGATGCTGGAAATAGGGGGTTGATTGCACCAACTCCAAATTCACAAGTGTAGGTCGTTTTTCTAGACCGAGCATAAACCTGCGCTTGCATTATGCCAAAATAAATCGATTTCATTTAGTATTTGGGATTTGCAGGAATTCAACTCTACCCTCGGTTGGGACACCCTGTATGTTAATTTAAAATTCTAAAAATGACAAATCAGAATGGAGAATTGACAGACCTTTACAGTAAGGTGCCACTCGACCCTTATTCCCTATGATGAATTTCGAAATTAGGGTTGCTAGGGGTAGGGGGTTGATCTGACAAGTTTCGAATTATTTCGAAAAATGCTCCCCCTCGAAACAAAAATCGACGTGTCTTGGTGTTTTTCGCTAATGTTACTCATTTCGGAGTTATAGGGGGGGTCAAATTTTCGTTGGAACACACTGTATATATGTATAATACATAGTTTAATTTCTTATTATCATATATATATATATATATATATATATATATATATATATATATATATATATATATATATATATATATATATATATATATATATATATATATATATATATATATATATATATATATATATATATATATATATATATATATATATATATATATATATATATATATATAATACATAGTTTAATTTCTTATTATCATCCATTTGAGTAGCTTCCATGCTTATTTAATATTTGTTGTCCATGTAAATGACAACGAAGTATTGATAGAGCGACGAATACTTACTCGGTCACGAGTTTTCCGAGATGATCATATAGAAAGAAGACTAGCAGAAAATGGTGTTCTTAACCCCTCAAAAATACAGTCGTTATTGATTCGCTTAGAACAATTCTGAAGAACTGTTAATTTACGTATTTTAACCTCAAAATTTGGTTTGTATGCAAACCGATAGTTTTGTTTTTAAGATATGTTCCCAATAGAAGAAAAGTCCAAAATCGAGGAGATATATCCAATCCTGATGAATCACACTTTATATTATGTGACAAAAATAGGTCTTTTCAAGCAATATAGATTTCTCATAGCAGAAACGTTATTTACCTTCATGAAATATTTTCATATACTGTAGTTATAACAACACGATCGAGTTCATACTTTCCAATCCCCAGTGACGTTTTATTAACGCTTTCGAAAGCATAGATTATAAAAAATTTAATTAAACCTTGTAAAGTATCCAGAAACAAAAGCTCTTAAAACACATAGAAAACCTGGGCACGAATCGCACATACAATGAATCCTGGAAGCCGGACCGAAAGATTTATGACGTCATATGACTCATGTGTGTTTTTAAAAGAGGGCCTGGTCTGACATTTATTTCTATTTGAGTGTGGAGAGAAATGTTTTATAATTTATGGGAGTTTTCGTGTATTTTGTTGCATGTAAATCATAATCCACGTTTTGTTGGAGGTCAACTAAGTTTGTTTTAGTTGTAATATACGTGTTTCGCGTTGAAGAATAGCACAAGGGAGATGGAGATGAGGAATTATTCCTCTAGCTTTTCCACAAATTTCAGGAAATGATTTAACGTTCCATCGAAAGATGAACATTTATGAAAACAGACTTTCAGCTGTTTTTGAGATTTACACTGTTTCAATGAGAATTTGTCACCTTTTCTCACTCAAGATGGACTGATTTTGGCGGAAAAACCTGAGGAATGTCAAATTTTGATAGTGAGACAAATGTCTGAGTTTGGATCATATAAAATCAACTTCTTACCCTCAGGAGCATTATACGCAAAGTGCGTCGAGTGAAAACCTTTAAGAAAGTCTTTCAATATGTTGTAATAAAATGTATTCCTGGTTCACAGTCATACAAAAATGAAAGGCGTTAGTCTTTCGACAGATCGCTTTCATGCAGGCTCAGTGTGTTGCGTTGCGGTAAATAGTCGAACTAGTGTGACTTCTTGAGGTGTTCTCTTTCATATCCACCCTTTATTCTTATGGTTTCACGGTGGCGATGGTGGGTGGCCTCTGTGTCGATTAGTTGGAGGGCGCAATTATATTTACATGTTTTGTTGCACTTCAATGGATTGAGATAAGTAGGTAGCAGTCTGGCCTGATGTTGTGAATGGCTATGCAATACTGGTGAAGTCAAATGTGACCGAAACTGCAGTCTTTCGCTCCTGTTCATGACATGTGACCGAACTGAACCACTGCTGGGTGGACCTGGTTAACGATGATTATGAACGGTGGATTAGAAAACCAGCTCCTTCAGGGAAGGATATTGAACATTCTATGGAAGGTTGAATATTGAATAAATTTCCTCAATCTGTGTACACATATAGTGATAATTCCGCATGTAATCATTGTTGAAATATGACTTACAAGTTTTGAATTCTCAAGGAAATGTAATAGTTCGAAGTGATGATGAACATCAGTGTTTTTTAATCTGGTGATTATACATCTGTTCCAAATTTTCCTTCTATTTTTGCAATACAGGCAGGTTGACATTGTTTCAAAATGAAAGGATTGTCAATGAGAATCATCCTGAAAAACAGGTAGGACAACAGTATGTTTTAAAGTTGAATTTTCAACTATGAATTCAATGGCTAACGAAAAACATGAATTTCATGTCAGTTTTAAGCCACCTACAAATGGGTAACACTACTTTCTGCAGAAAATTATTACGTCTGTCAGGTGTATTAGCTTCAAGAGTCTACTCGTGAAACATCACCAATTTCATCTTTATGAAGTGAAACTAGTTCAACTTCTTACCCTCAGGAGCACTATACGCAAAGTGCGTCGAGTGAGAACCTTTAAGAAAGTCTTTCAATATGTTGTAATAAAATATATTCCTGTTTCACAGTCATACAAGAATGAAAGGCGTTAGTCTTTCGACAGATCGCCTTCATGCAGGCTCAGTGTGTTGCGTTGCGATGAATATTCGAACTAGTGTGACTTCTTGAGGTGTTCTCTTCGATATCCACCCTTTGTTCTCATGTTTTCACGGTAGCGATGGTGAGTGACCTCTGTGTCGGTTAGTTGGAGGGCGCAATTATATTTACATATTTTGTTGCACTCCAATGGATTGAGATAAGTAGGTGGCAGTCTGGCCTGGTGTTGTGAATGGCTATGCAATACAGACGAAGTCAAGTGTGACCGAAACTGGAGTCTTTTGCTCCTGTTCATGACATGTGACCGAACTGAACCACTGCTGGGTGGACCTGGTTAATGACGATTATGAAGGGTGGATCAGAAAACCAGCTCCTTACGGGATATTTAACATTCTACGGAAGGTTGAATACTGTTGCTTGAATGAAATTCCTCAATGTGTCTACACATATAGCGATAATTAAGCATGTAATCGTTGTTGTTATATGATGTTTACCTGGTTAACAACCAGACGAGAATAAGAAGCGTAAGTCTTTCGACAGATCGCTCTCTTGCAGGCACAGTGTGTAGTGTTGCGGTAAATAGTCGAAGAAGTGTGACTTGTTGAGGTGTTTTATTTGATATCCACTCTTTGTTCTCATGGTTTCACGGTGGCGATGGTAAGTTGCCTCTATGTCGGTTTGTTGGAGGGAATTACATTTACGTGTCTTGTTGCACTCCAACTGATTGAGATAAGTAGGTGGCAGTCTGGCCTGGTGTTTAGAATGCGTATGCAATACTGACGAGGTCGAATGAGTCTGAAACTGAAGTCTTTTACTCCTGTTCATGACATGCGACTGAGCTGAACCACTGCTGGGTGGACCTGGTTAACGATGATTATGAAGGGTGGATTAGAAAACCAGCTCCTTCAGGGAAGGATATTGAACATTCTATGGAAGGTTGAATATTGAATAAATTTCCTCAATCTGTATACACATATAGCGATAATTCCGCATGTAATCATTGTTGAAATATGACTTACAAGTTTTGAATTCTCAAGGAAATGTAATAGTTTGAAGTGATGATGAACATCAGTGTTTTTTAATCTGGTGATTATACATCTGTTCCAAATTTTCCTTCTATTTTTGCAATACAGGCAGGTTGACATTGTTTCAAAATGTAAGAATTGTCAATGAGAATCATCCTGAAAAACAGGTAGGACACCAGTATGTTTTAAAGTTGAATTTTCAACTATGAATTCAATGGCTAACGAAAAACATGAATTTCATGTCAGTTTTAAGCCACCTACAAATGGGTAACACTAGTTTCTGCAGAAAATTATTACGTCTGTCAGGTGTATTAGCTTCAAGAGTCTACTCGTGAAACATCACCAATTTCATCTTTATGAAGTGAAGCTAGTTCAAATATTTTATTGATTCCGCCCTTATTACGTGATAGTTCATCATCATCATCATCTGTCAACCATCCTAGTCCTCTGCTGAACATAGGTCTTCCTCAACGATCTCCATTCCTCGCGATTTTGGGCCGGATTTATCCAGTTCGTACACACTCGCTTGATATCGTCTTTCGAACGAGCTGGTGGACGTCCTCTACTTCTGTAGGCTTCATCTCTGGGACGCCACTCCAAAAGACGATTTGTCCATCTACCGTCCGTGGTTCTTGCAAGATGACCGGCCCAGTTCCACTTTAAATTAGCAACTCTCTCCAGAGCATCCTGGACTCTAGTTCGTTGGCGTATGATATGGTTGGGAATTCTGTCCCGTAGTGTTATGCCTAACATAGCTCTCTCCATCTTACGCTGAGCAACACATATTTCATTGGCTGATTTCTTTGTAAGGGTCAAGGTTTCTGCACCGTCCGTAAAAACTGGTTAAACGCATTGATTGTATACTTTACGTTTCAAACAAACCGGTATCTCTGATTTGAACAGATCTCTCAGTTTTCCAAATGCAGCCCATGTCAGCCTTATTCGCCTTCCTATTTCTGTTGTTTGGTTGTCCCTGCCTATAGTTATCTCATTCCCCAGATATTTGTATGACGTTACTTGTTCAACAATTTCACCATCGATGGAAACTGGTTGGCTTGGTACTAAGTTGGTCATCATCTTAGTTTTCGACGTATTTATCTTCGATCCGATTTTACTGGATTCCTTAGACAACTGCAAGAGCATCTCATTTGCATCACCTAATCTGTTTGCTATAATGACGATGTCGTCAGGAAAACGAAGATGACTTAATCGCTCACCATCCACATTAACTCCCCTCTGATCCCATTCCAATTGCTTGAACATATATTGCAATAGGTTTGTGAACAACTTCGGGGAAATAGTATCACCCAGTCTTACTCCACTTCCGATCCTGAATTTTTCTGTAGAATTGTGAAGGCACACTTGTGAAGTGGTATGCTCATATATATATTTGATGATGGCAGTGTATCTATGATCCATTCTACAGTCAGCCAACGCTTTAAGCATAATCGCCTGTATCACGGTATCGAAGGCTTTTTCGTAATCCACGAATATGAGAACCAGAAGCAAGTTGTATTCTCTTTTCAATCAAAGTGTTGAGAGTTTGGAGATGATCATTAACACCAAATGTTGCCCGAAATCCGGCCTGCTCTCGAGGTTGGTAGGTGTCCAGTTTGTTTGTGAGGCGCTTTGTTATTATTTTGGTGAAGAGTTTGTATAAGTGCAATAAAAGGCTTATAGGTCTATAGTTCGAGAAATTTGTGGGGTCTCCTTTCTTGTACATAATTATTCTTATAGCATTATGCCAAGACTCTGTTACTTTTGCTTTAGCTGAACATTTATTGAAAAGTTTCGTTATTTCACGAATCAGATTTTCACCGCCTATCTTTAAAGCCTCCACAACTACTCCATCTTCCCCTGGAGCTTTGTTGTTTTTCATATCTGATAGTGCCTTTCGGACCTCATCAGCTGACGTGATAGTTGATCATGATAAAAATAAGAAATCAAACTATGTATTATACTATCACAAAAGTTTGTAGTCTTTGATTTGTTATGAGAATTTCTGACTCTTTCTCCATAATGCTTTTTTCTCATTTTACTTATTTCTGAATCATATTTTTTTTTGTATCTTTGTATGAGTTTAACCAATTTGGGTTAGATGTGGAGAGGTCATATAGCATGTCTAGGCTATTCTTTGATGATTTAATCTCATCAGTCACGAAGCCGATTTGAAGGGAAAAAATTCCTTCGAAAATTTTCCTGAAAAAGTCCCACATGGAGTCAACCTCATATGGAGGAGAACTATAGACTTTACCCCTGTCAATAGCACGAAGCGAACCTACAAACTCCTCAACGGTCGCCTCCTCAAAGAACCTCCTCTTATCCACTCTATTTTCAATAGTAATAGCTTCGAACTGATGCTCGAAGAGTTGAGTACAATGATCAGAAATATGATTTTGAAGCACAGATGACTTCTTGTCCTCTGAACTTGTGATACATGTTGAACTGTTCGAAACAATTCTGGTTGGCTCCCTAACAGTAACCCTCACGTAGAAGCTGTCTAGGACTGATTCAAAAGCCTGCTTCTCTCTGTCATTATCATTAAGAAAATCCATATTGAAATCGCCCAGAATAATTAATTTAGCCTTTTCCTCTTTTAGCCTTCTCAAAGTTTCAGTGAAATTCTCCAAGGAAAGATCAAATTTTTCCGACTGGGGTAGGTACCTGACCTGTAAACACATACAATACTAACCTTACAATTATTTGGTATCACATACAGGACATTCAAAGACATTTTTAACACTGAAATTCTTGAACTCCTTCCTCTCAACGCATGACATATCCGAGCGAGAAAAAATAGTACAGCCACAATTTTCATCTATGTCTTGACTGTAACTGGCAATCAATGAGTATCCATTCAAATGGGTCAGATGGGGCATTATAATGTATTAAAATCCATGAGTTTCCTTTCCACAAATCTGGCCTTTTTCAAAGTATTTGTTTTCTCGAATGCTACATAACGCTCAGGTAATATTCTCCATTTGCCATCTGATTTTCTGGTAAGAAACACGCCATTCCGAAGCTTGTGGACTAGTTCGCTTGTAAAACTTATAAGCCCATGTTTCATCAGCAATACAATGCGTTTTATGAATATGGGGAGGAATCGACTCGTTCTAGCATGTATTTCGCGACCTTTTAGCATTGCGTAATTATTGAAGAAAATTTACGTTTTGGATCTAGTAGAGCAGAAACGCGTTTCATGCCCAACCAATCGTTTAGAATGGTACGAATTGATTCGTGAAACACAGATAAATCATTGCCTATCTCCCTCACACTTAAACGACGATTTTAAATTACTGTTTACTTCACAACATTGATGTTAACTTCAGTTGAAGATGTTGATGGTCGAACAGAGCGATGCAAATCTTTCACTACATCTCGGACGCTATTGAAAGCACTGTACCACTCATATGTACGTGTTTTTGATATAGTCGATTCACCATTAGCATTCTGTATTATTTTAAGCGATTCGGCATATGAATTTTCATTCGAATTACATAATTTGGGACAAATATTTTTATTCATTGTAAAATTGCAGATCACTTATGAAAACTGATAAAATCGAGCACTTTGAACAAACTAAATGACACATTGCTTTCAAACTCTGCGTCAGTATAGAAAACAGTTGTGCCAACAAAGCAACAAAATTCTAAAATCATTCTAAGTAGATTTTTCAAGTAATCAATATCAAGTGGGTTGTTACTAAGTGGATGGAAAAGTAGTTTCGGATCCGTAGAAATAGTAAACTATACTAAACGGAAAAACTATATTTTATACTTACTCAAATCATGATAGATTCAGTGTGAACATTTTTATCTGAGACAAATAAATATGATTTTCACCGAACTATAATTCATTCTGGAATACAATAGGTTTTTCGTACAAACATAACCATTATTCTTCCCACTTAATTGTATAGCAAGAACAGAAAAGCGCCGGACAGCATCATAAAAAAGCTTGTTGCGACTAGAATTGAAGCGAATTCATTGAGAGTTGTAATAAACCGGGAATAAGAAAGAATAGTCAGGATTACAAACATATCTCGCCGCGTTGATGGTTGTTTGCGGATAAGAATGAAAAATTGCGTCCCGTCGTAATAATATTCTCTTCATCTCTCCCATTTCCATTAGTGACGGGCGGGGATCTTTTATGGGCACAACGAGTACTGGCTCACAGGAACGTGGTGAATAAGTGAATCGTCAAACTGGAATGAAGCAGACTTGAATTATAATGTTCTAGTTGAAATGACACTTTCAATAATAATGAATTTTTTATGGCGAAAATAAACGAGATAAATCGAATGTATTAAGCGTTAGGGTTGTTTCTTACAGATTTCTTTTCGCGATTACTGAGCATTTGAATTGAGGAGGGCGAACAGATGAAAGCCTAAAGGAGCAATTTTTTAGAATACTTTCGTAAAAATCACTTATGGGATGAAATACGTTGATAACGCCATTATGTCCTAAACTCTTTACTAAACCACCAACTGCTATTGATGATGGCTACGGTTATATCTATGGAAATAATTAGGATTGGCACAGCAATTGCAGAACGTATGGAATTTTCGCTTAACACTTGATGAAACGTAATGTACAAATGATTGGTTTATCACTTGGCAAAGGTTTCATAAGTATTTATTAAATATACTCGACATATGTTTCGGTTCATTAGTCGATTATGAAGTGTAATAGAATACTAAATTCAAAATGAGTGATTTCACTTATGTATAACGGCATTCACAATAGGAGGTAAATTGAGGTCTAGCTGGCCTTTACAAATAGGCTGGTTTTCCTATGAGCTTACGTAATTTCAATAATCTCCAAGGTGTCTATCCTTTTTCCCTTATCGCCTAGAGGCATGAGTTTAATATTCTCGAACCTTATGAAATGATTTTTGATCATAGGCATGCGTCCAATCATTAACGCAAGACAAAAGATTTGTGGTAGTTGACTTTCTCTTTACGAAGTCATGTTGTTCTGACGGAATGATAAAGTTTTTTGTCAAGAACTCGGTTGTCACTTCGACTATTATGGATTCCATCACTTTTGATACAACAGACAGAAGGCTTATTGGTTTTTAGTTACATGGGTCCAGTTTATCACCTTTTTTAAATGTAGAAGTGACACTTGATTTCTTCCAGTCCAGAGGAACGCGGGAGGTCTCGAAAGATGTTCTCATAATCAAGGCCAAAGGATGAGAAAGGACGTCGGCAAACTTTTTCAAGAAAAAAGGACTGATACCATCAAGTCCTGGAGACGAATGATTTTTTAGCTTGAGTAGGTGCTTTTTTACTGTGCAAGAATCAAACTCTACGTAAGTTAGACTATTTTCAAGACGTCTAGTTGCAGAATGGGGCATCTGATCGTTATTGGGCTCAGTTGTGAAGCAACTGGCAAATGCATCAGCCAAAATTTCCGCCGATTCAGCATCAGAGCCACAGAGGCTCCCATCGTCTTTTCGTAGCAAAGGCGCACTGACCTTCGATTGCAAATTGGCACGAATGAATTTGTAAAGTTTTCTGTTATTGTCGGAGGCAGCAATTGACTCCTCATATTCACCGCGTGCAGAGCGCAGAGCATAGGTCACGTGACTAGAAAAATCTCTATGACTTGTAAAGTCTTCAGAATTTTTAGTTCGTTTATATTTCTTTCAGAGAAGTTTTTTGTGTTGTATAAGTGATAAAAGTTCCGTATTTATCCATGGTTTAAGAGGGTTCACACGTGAGGTCCTTCTCCTGGAGTGTCTATCTATAAGGGACAGTAACGTGGAATGGAATTTTTTCCACATAATATCAGCGTCGTCTATTGGATTTAAGAGTCTTTGCCAGTTTACATGCTGAAGCTCCTCTGAGAGCGAATCAAAGTTGGTCACGCTGTATTCAACGCGATTGGATTTTTTAGGTATAGTAATATTAAGCTGCATGATCGGAAATGCCAATCGGTGGATGGTATTCAGGGTCTGTAATGAGTTGTTCTTCGTTGGTTAAAATGAGGTCAAGTGTTGAAGGCTCATTGCTTCTTCTGAATCTAGTTGGCTTATTCACCAACTGGATAAGATTCGAGTCAGCAACAAATCTCACAAAGTCACAGTAAGAAGATTAGTTCACAAATTGGATATCGTTGGAATTCGCGGGAAGTTGCTTCTCTGGACTACTAATTATATGTCGCAGCGAACATTCGTGGTGAGGGTTGGTGGTGTTCTTTCGTCGGAAAGACCGGTTGTGAGCGGAGTGTCTCAGAGATCCGTCCTGGGGCCACTTTTATTTGTCATTTTCGCCAGCGATCTTTCATTACACATTAAATCTCGCAAGTCATTCTTCGCTGACGACACCAAGTTGTATACAAACCCGCTCACCGAGAGACAGATTCTCCAGGACGATCTTCACGCAATAAACCGATGGTGCAACGACTGGCTCCTACCACTAAATGTTGATAAATGTGTTGTGTTCCATATAGGACCCAATAATCCATCCCGTCAATACTCGATTAACAATCATCCACTTCGCTCAGTTACTTCACATGTAGATCTAGGAGTAACCGTTACTTCAAACCTTTCGTGGTCGAAACAAGTGTTTGTTACTAATATTAGGAATATAGTTAATTGGAAATTATCTGTTAGATTTCTCAGTATGCAACGGATAAATGTTCTGCAATAAAAGCTTATGTCGTTTTTGTCTTATTAAGGTATGAATTAATTTTGGTTCACAGCCGTTGTTCTTAGCGATTTATTTTAAAACTTGAACGTCATTCGATAGCTGACAAAGGAATAGAATGAATTCTGTGGACAAATGGATGAAAAGCACTCAATTTGGGATTGGGAACTACTGTTATAATAATAAGTTCCTTATTTCCAACAGGTAAAACCCAATTACATGAAATACTATACATATTGGCGAAATGATGAAAATAAACATAGAAATCAAAATGCCGATTTCAAGCGCAGCAGGAAGAACACTTAATGATAGAAGAAAAAGAAACTAATGAGTAAATTGCAGAATTTTAGAGTGAACTGTTCAAATACACACTACTCAAAGAGGATAATAAGTAAAAGTTCATATCACATAAATCAGAAATAGAATTTTAGGTTCTACAAATAAACGTATCCTAGGGATACTAAGAGCAAAGATTCAGTTCAAACATGTTCATTCCTCGAGGATAACCACGGTATTGCAAACTTCAACTGGGCCGCTATGGGCGGGCAATCTAGCCTGTTTCTTAGGAGACTAAATAAAAACCTTAGGGCCAGAAGGCCCATTCTGATTTCGAGGGACGTCACTTTAAATCTTGTCAAGAAGAGAGCATAATCACATCGCGTTATTGGATAAACACCATCCTATTCCAGGTAAGATACTTCACAAATTTCCTCTGAATAGACTCTAAGTGATACATATGACATAAATAAATTAAATTCCAAATAATTGACCCGTATTCATGTGTGCTTCTGACGAGGCTTTTGAAAGAAGAATCAAAGTTGAAGAGTTCATGAAAAAAGCAGATAGAAGGTAGTTGATGTGCTGTAAAAAAGTGAATTTTTTATCGAAATGATACCTAGATCTTAGGTTAATTGGATCGCCTTGAAACTATTTCATATATTTCATACTCAAACAGTTGAATCATTTTCTTTCGAGTGAAGCTCACTACACTACACTAAGACACATTCAAGACAGTTAGATACACAAACAATAACCTCCTGTAATCTATCACAGTCACGTTGCGCTTTGATTTCTAGAAATTCTTCAAATCGTTAGCATACATTAGCTTCGGAATATCTATTACATCCAGGAGATGATCTATGAACTCAATAAACAACAAAGGGCCCAGATTCGAACCCTGCGAAACACCGGAAGTAGCCTCAAATTCGCATTAGCGGGAACCTTTAAGTTGAACGAATTGTCGACGACCGACAAGATAAGACTGCAGAAGAGCGATTAAGGCATCCGAGAGTCCAATTCTGGTTTTTAAGCTTATGTAGCAGTATTCGATGATTTACTTTATCAAATGTTTTCTGAAAATCCGCATAAATGACGTCAATCTGGCCCCCACGATCCAAAACCTCAATGGTATGCTGAGAGAAAACGACTAAATTACTTATGCTAGACCTATTCGACATAAGGCCATAAAGCTCAAGTCCAATCTTACCTCTAACTGCAAAAAATATGCAGTTGAATGAAATTATCTCTAAGAGGTTAGAAAAATTACATAATATGGCAATGGGTCTATAATTGCCAATAACCGTAGGCCTTCATAACAGGTATAATTTTCGCAGCTTTCCATTGAAGAGTATACTCCCGTTTTCAAGCCAAGATTAAAAATATGACACAGAGATGGCGCAAAAACTCGTATGAATCAGGGTATCCAAATAGGTTGCTTTTCTGCATATTTTCAAGGCGAGTGAGTCATGAGCCCTACTAATCGACAAGTCCAAGAAGTTCATAGATTTTTTATTATTTTAATTTCCGTTGTGAATTGAACCGATCGATGAAAAGAATTTAAGACTGTAAGAAACTATTGACTTGTCTGTTTGTGTCAATCCAAATACCGAAGATATCATCTACATATCTTTTCCATAACAATACATTCTCAATTAGGATGTTGGTGGAACTAAAATCTTACTAACGGAGACAATGGAGAGCCCAAAGAAACATATCTTCTAAGCAGATTGCAGGTTGGTCCCCTTTTCATTTCATATGAATTATATAATAAAATTCCATTATCTTTTCGTTCAGTGTCGAACAAACAATTCAAATTTCTATTAGAAAATACCGTGTACGACACTTTTGATTATTTTAAAATGAATTTCAAATGTTTATAGGGCACCACCTGATTGTCCTTTTATTCTTATATTGTATTGTACTTATTTTCATATTCAATGTTTTCTTATATTACTATTAGATCTCTATTGATCACTTTCACACTATTTTGACGTTAGTTTATACAATAAGAGTTCATCCTTACTCCTTCTTGCAGAAGTGGCATGTGTCACCATATGTCAGACAAATTTTATTTAACTAATTATATGGGTAAATCTGGCTGTTGGAACCTATGCTTCGTACGAGGCGTGTTTTCTAAGTAAGTACCGTTTTGAAATTAGAAAAACTTTGAGGTACTTGTTCTATCGGTTTTTGAATACCTGGTTTGACTTCGTCATCGCCTTGAAGACGCTGACTGCTCAGATATTTCTTCAAGTGGAGGAAGAGATGGCTGTCACAGGGTGCCAGATCAATCTTATCTCATTGTCCACTTCCTGCACCTAACTTTCGTTGTTCATCATACACATTTGTGCGGCCTTATCTAAATGTTCCACCCACTTTCTAACCATCCCATATCTCATAATGTTTTGTCCCTGAACTACACATATTTCACCATGAATATTGGTAGGTTTTGGGACTTGACTATTAAGGAATCTGTAACACCCAGTAATCAACATAAACAAGGAAGAGTCAGACAGCAATGGCGTCAGTTCGTAGGAAAGAGATGTAGGTACCCAGTGTGCATGCGCAGATTGCCGACCACAGCGCTGCGTCTGCGGTCTGGAACAACCGTAATCTCTTGAAAACAAGCCTCGCTTTTTCAAAGGATAGATCTATCTGTCAAGAAATTCGGCATCTGCTCCTTAAGTTCCTTGATGAGGCCTAGAAAAGATCAATAGCATCCATATTAACGAGGGATGATCGAATGAGACTGGTGATGGTCTGGTATACAGAACTTTTACCATCATTGGTTGCATCACGTTTGATGTATAGGACTTCATCTTATCGTCCTAACTCAGTCATAATTTAGGCTCAGACAGACTGCTAGGATGTTCGCCAAAGGTACATTTGATGATTTAGATTGAGGAGGATTTAATATAAACAACACATGCATCCTAACAAAATTTTGTTGACAATTCCTTTAGCTGGAATTCTTATTCATTTGCTTATTAGCAATTTGTAAGAATATCGAAAAAATACCTTCTGCAATCATTTTATTTCATAGTTAATTGTGACAACACACTTTGATTTTGAAAGTGGAAGCGGATCAACATAGGCACGAAACTTTTCAAGCACCTTCTATATCTTCCAGATCTATCTTCAATAATTCCTTCAACATCTAGCAACTTCTTGTATTGTAAAAATTTGAACGATGCAATCTATTGCTGAGAAAATTGTTGTTTCTGGAATAGTAACACTCTTCGAATCTTCATCTTCAAATTTGACATCTTAATTTTTCATTTGAATACAATGTTTGATAGTTCTATGCGAGACAATAATAATTCAAGGCTTAGTTAATATTTTTCTTGATACTAAGGGTTTTACTACCCTGTACTTGAATCAAATTTTAGAGGTAGCAAAAACTAGTTATTGTTTTCACTATCTAAATCAATAGAACCTGTAGTAGATTGCCTTTACGAACGTTATCAATAAGCAGATTTATCGCTAGCAGAACATCTTAGATTTCTCTATGAATATCAAAATACAAGGTTGTTGCGTGCGCAATATATATTAATTTTATTCATTGATTTCAATTTTTTTTGTTTTCTCTTATAATTTCTACAAAGCAGAAGAATTGATCTATAACTTGCCGAAAAAATCATCTAAATCGGTTGAGCATTAGGAAAAATATCGGACTTCGAATTTGGTTAAATTTTCGAGTGTTCCGCAAATTTTGCCTCCGAGTGTAGTTTGGCCTATATAAAATGTCTCACATTCACTGCAGTGTTTTTTATATACTTCGCTCTTATCCAATAATTTTCTTTTATTTTCATTATTAACCAACAATGAACCCAAATACTCTTCGTTAGTACTGATGGTGTTAATATTATTTCTGTGTTACATAATTTGTTGCTAATATTAGGAATATAGTTAATTGGAAATTATCTGTTAGATTTCTCAGTATGCAACGGATAAATGTTCTGCAATAAAAGCTTATGTCGTTTTGTCTCAATAAGGTATCAATCAATTTCGATTCACAGCCGTTGTTCTTAGTTTTATATAATAAAATTACATTATCTTTTCGATCAGTGTCGAACAAAAACTCAAATATCTATTAGAAAATACCATGTACGACATTTACGATTATCTTAAATTGAATTTTAAATGTTCATAGGTCACCACCTGATTGTCCTTTCATTTTTATATTGTATTGTACTTATTTTTATATTCAATGTTTGCTTGTATTACTATTAGATTTTTATTCATCACTTTCACACTATTTGGACGTTAGTTTATACAATAAGAGTTCATCCTTACTCCTTCTTGTAGGATTGGCATATATCACCATATGTCAGACAAATTTTATTTAACTAATTGTATGGCTCAATCTGGCTTTTGGAACCTGTGCTTCATACGAGGCGTGTTTTCTAAGTAAGTACCGTTTGAAATTAGAAAAACTTTTAGGTACTTGTTCTATCGGTTTTTGAATACCTGGTTTGACTTCGTCATCGTCTTGAAGACGCTGATTGCCCATATATTTCTTCAAGAGGAGCAACAGATGAAAGTCACTGGGCGCCAGATCAGTCTTATCTCATTGTCCACTTCCTGCACCAAACTTTCGTTGTTCATCATACACATTTGTGCGGCCTTCTCTAAATGCTCCACCCACTTTCTAACCATCCCATATCTCATAATGTTTTGTCCCTGAGCTGCTCAGATTTCACCATGAATATTGGTAAGTTTTAGGACTTGAGTATTAAGGAATCTTATAACAACCCGTACTTCACAGTCGGTGAGACTTACGATTATCGGAGGCATCTGTAACATCCAGTAATCAACATAAAGAAGGAAGAGTCAGACAACAATGGCGTCAGTTCGTAGGAAAGGGATGTAGGTACCCAGTGTGCATGCGCAGATTGCCGACCACAGCGCTGCGTCTGCGGTCTGGAACAACCGTAATCTCTTGAAAACAAGCCTCGCTTTTTCAAAGGATAGATCTCTCTGTCAAGAAATTCGGCATCTGCTCCTTAAGTTCCTTGATGAGGCACAGAAAAGATCAATAGCATCCATATTAACGAGGGATGATCGAATGAGACTGGTGATGGTCTGGTATACAGAACTTTTACCATCATTGGTTGCATCACGTTTGATGTATAGGACTTCATCTTATCGTCCTAACTCAGTCATAATTTAGGCTCAGACAGACTGCTAGGATGTTCGCCAAAGGTACATTTGATGATTTAGATTGAGGAGGATTTAACATAAACAACACATGCATCCTAACAAAATTCTGTTGACAATTCCTTTAGCTGGAATTCTAATTCATTCGCTTATTAGGAAGCAGTGAGAATATCGGAAAAAACCTTCTGCAGTCATTTTATTTCATAGTTGACAACACACTTTGATTTTGAAAGTGGAAGCGGGTCAACAAAGGCACGGAATTCTTCAAGCACCTTCTATATCTTCCAGATCTATCTTCAATAATTCCTTCAACATCTAGGAACTTCTTGCACTGCAAAAATTTGAACGATGCAATTTATTGCTGAGAAAATTGTTGTTTTTGGAATAGAAACATTCTTCGAATCTTCATTTTCAAATTTGACATCTTAAGTTTTCATTTGAATACAATGTTTGATAGTTCTATGCGAAACAATAATAATTCAAGGCTTAGTTAATATTTTCCTTGAAACTTTGGGTTTTACTACCCTGTAATTAAATCAAATTTTAGAGGTAGCAAAAACTAGTTATTGCTTTCACTATCTAAATCAATAGAACCTGTAGTAGATTGCCTTTACGAACGTTGTCAATAAGCAGATTTATCGCTAGCAGAACATATTAGATTTCTCTATGAATATCAAAATACAAGGTTGTTGCGTCCGCAATATATATTCATTTTAATCATTGATTTCAATTTTTTTCTAATTCAATTTATTTATTTCCTTTAATTTCATTTTCAATACAATTTCACCCATGATTAAATATACCGCACACTTACATATTGTTCAACCTCCGCATAAAGCCATTTTCATTTTATTCAATACCTTCAAAACTATCTCTCATATGTTTACCGTTCGAGCAGAGAACACTGTTTCGAACTCGCTACATCCGTACGTGTTCATTTCGACAAGGAAAAGTGCCTAAAATTCTAAGAAAGTGCTTCATTTTCAACCACCCACGAAGGAGAACTCTGGCCAGAGGGAGGAAAAGCGTCGAAACTAGATTCGTATCACCATCTGCCTTGAACAACTAAGATACGTTTTAAAGGGCGTTTGTCTCTCTGGTTGGTTTCATTCTTTATTAAATATAGTTCATTTTTCTCATCAACTGTTGAAATCGCATGAAAGGTATATAGGGTGGACAGATTTATATTAGGGTACGAGTTACTTTCAAACATTTCTGTATTTAATGTTTCGTCCACACAAATTGAAACCTGGAAATCGAAGAACCTTATCATATCATTTTTCCTCAGTCCTAAATTGCCGGAAATTCCAGATTCATTATTTCATCCATGTCGATTCCCTATTCATTAAATTAATCGAGGCAATCTTTTTTGGAACAAGAAACGTCCGCAAGGTCTAGATATAAAATGACGACAGGCTTTTCCACTTTCCGATATGTCGTATTTGCAAGTATAATTTCAGCCATGGAAGTGGCCGGAATTCGAATTTGTCCCTCGGAAAGGATGGAGGACCATACTGTGAGATGTCAGGCCGAAGACAACGCTAGACAAATTTAATCGACTCTTATTGGAAGCAAACGTGGAACGTTTCCTGCATGTGGAATGTCTTTTTTGGTAGATAAAGTGAAGCTACCAAAAATTGTTTGTGATATATCAGTTTCTTCTAAAGTTAAATTTGTGAGAAATTGTATTAGATTAGTGTTAGAATTTTGTCATCACTTTTTGGTAGTTAAGTATCCTTGAAACACAAGTGGAATTTTTTACTATTAGTGGAGCGCCTGAATGTTTTGACCTTAATCTTTTGCTACAATGAATAAATTTCTATACTTCATTTTTGAACTATAAATTGCAATGTTCATCAATTTTTGTGCTTTTGATTTTTTTATTATTTAAACGAGAAAATATGAAAAATTGTATTTGAGCATATAAATTCTAATTCAAAATATCATTTTCATGTGTACCTTTCATTTTACTTGAATAGACATAGAAATAAAATTTTTCTGAATTATTTAGTTATAAGTAACAAATATCTTGTTTATGTTGTATATGCTTAACAGTGAAAATTGTGCTTATTGTGTATTCTCAACAGTAAAATTGTGCGATTGTACGAACATTTATTGAACTTTTTATTTTATCGCTTGGTAAGTAATATGATTAAGAACCTGCCGTTAGGTTAAGTTAGATTAGAACTTATTCAATGATATCAATTCGATAATGAATAAATAAATGACAAAAAGTCATTTCAAGTAAAAATAAATTATAATTAGTGAAACGCAATAAATGAATGAAGTATTTAGTTCTTTCTATTATGTAGAGTGCGCCTGGGAAAACCGGACTGTAATTCTCACAATTTTTAAGCTAGATCAATCGTTCTTTCTTCATTGGAAAGCAAAAGGACTAGGTTTATAAGAAATTGTATCGAAATATCTTTACCTGTCGAATCCAATATGTCTAACTCATTCGAAAATCAGCAAAATTTCAAGATCGCTGGAACGTTTTCTTTTCACTGAAAATATTCAAATGGGGCATTCAGTCCATAACTCAGTTTTTTCTGAACAATTGGACATATTGATCTTAAAAATATTTCAGGAATTGGTAAAAAAATGCCTGAAGAATTTTTTTTCATTCTGATTTTTAGCTGAAATCACAATATTATTTTCACCTCATGGCGTTGGCACTCCTGAATTTGTTGTGTTTTTCATGGATGTTCTAGGAAGACAAAGAACCATCCTTTACTGAAACCAACCTAAAATTTGATTTCCGTTCGAATTCAAAATGGCCGACTTCCTCAAATATTAACAATTTTCTCCGCGCATTAAAAAAGTTTTAGCGGTTGCAATGAATCAATTGCGTAGTTCAGTCACTAGATTGAATATTTTCCATCATTTTGAGGGGTCGAACCCGAATATTGGTTCAGAATTGTGCTAATTAACGTCAATAATGTTTCTCTTCTTCACCATCATATGCACCTCCGTTGTGAAACCTCTGAACATAGACTGCATGCATTAACTCTATGATAAAAAAAATAATGAAATCTAATCGAGTTTTAGATGACATCTGGTTTGAACTAAAATTTCATCTTGGTGTTGCTTGTTTTTGACGTTTGACATTGTTAACAATGGTTTTAACAAATGAGGATAAGCGATTCATTGAATATTTAGTTGTGCGCCAATTTCCAGCCCCTAATTACAAGAGAAGTACAATGTATGATCTTAAGGAAAGATTTCGGACAACAGGGTATATAAAAATGAACCAAGAACCAGTAGCATGAAATGATGAAACTTTTAAAATGATATGTGTTCCTTTGCAGTATCCCAATCATAATCATTAGCTTCAACAATTTGTAGATGGTACATTCCTGTCGCTGATACATTCCTGTCGACTAAGAATGATGATCTTGAATGGCAGCCCCACGTTGATTTTAGGTATTGCTATGTCAGACTTTCTCGTCAGCATCTCGTTGTCCTCAATTTAAGACACTAAAGCACAGAGCACGAAGCTGAGTATAATTGTGTTGCGGGAAAGGTAATGGAATCTGTCGGTAACTATTCTTGCTTCTCATCTAATCTAACCTAACCTAACCTTCTGCTGGCGGAAATACTTACAAGTCTGTTTATAAGAATCATGACGGATAGCCAAGTTATACTGAGAGCATTAGCATGCTATAATTGCTCGACACTTATGGTGCACCAATGCCGTTGAACTCTAAGCTGAGAGCAAAAACTGGGACACAAGTCGCCCGGGAATTGAGGGCAATGGGAAGAGGGGACTTATTGGCCGCCCGAGGGGCTACCTTCAGATTCACTCTAAAAGAGCCTGGGTGTGTAATTCCTTTGCAGACTGTTCTCTACAATTCAAAGAGCTTGAGTTACGATTCCTTTTAAAGGCTGCACTCCCACCAAGCATTGCAGATATATGTGAAACGTGGTCTCACCACCATTACATATAGCCACTGAAGTTACATTGGGGTCCTCATTCCTTTCTACAGGTCATTCAACATATCCATATGGAATGTTTAGCCTTGGGATTTGTTTTTCAGGTGCCAATTCTACGTAAAATTACTATCCAAGGTAACCTCCAGATATTTTGCTTTCTGATTAACATGAATGAACACTCCACTCAGGATCAGGGGGCATACAACTATCACCATTTTCATATTGACTGACACCACAAGTGTTTTGTGGGAATTTGTACCAAGTGTCTCGCCTTCACATTGCCACTGGATAGGTGAAATAGTTTGTCGGAGACATCGTCACCTCCGTCAGACACAATGACTACATCGTCGACGTACGCTTGAGCACAAACTTCCAGTATGTGGACTATTGCCAGAAGGTCATCAACTAGTAGAGATCACAAAAAAGTGGATATCACTTCTCTCAAGCAGCCCCTACCAGCTACAAAACTGACTAATTCCCCTTTCAGGAAAGTGTTGATCACTCTTATATTTAGCATATTGATAATCCATATCGCCGTATCATATTTTGACAGTATGTCATAATCAATGTATTGTCTGTTGACTATGAGTTTCATTTTATGAAAGTTTCTAATTTTATATTCAGTTCGGTCTGAAAAATGGTAAATTATAAATTATTATTATGAAGTGCAGAAATACAATCATTTCTGCCTATTCATTATGAATCTAGGAGAACAAATCATGAAAAAAAAACCATTGAATTAATTTTGTTTGAAAAGTACTATTGCAAAATGGCAGATTCAATTTTCAAAACACCTTAAATGTATGGAACACCTAAAGTATCAAAACGTGATGAGTTTCACACACCTATCAAATCACGTTTCGACAGCGAAAAAATTCTGATTGTACTAACCAGATGGTGGCAGCTACAGAGGAACGTCTGATTCACAGTTATCCATAATAGCTGAGTTTTATGAGATTTCCTGTTTTGAGAAAACACCGAAGTCCCAGTATACGCATTTAGAGGAATCCTATGCGGAATTTTTTGAAAATACAAGAATGCTTCATAAAAGTTTTTGAAATCTCGAGATGAGTAATTGAAACTACAACACAGACTTGATGTAGTGGCACGAGATAATTGTGATTTGGAAGATGAGTTAACTATTGCAAGGAAACTACAAAGAAAAAAAACACTAAAAGTGCAAAACGGGAGGGGGATAATCTGGAAATGCAAAAACACCATGTAAAAAAACTATTCATATGTGATAGAGATGCACGAAGAGTAATTCCTGAAGATACATTGAGTAAATTTGCTTTTACGGAAACTGACAGAATTGATCAAGAGCAAGCATCACACCTAAGTTGTATTACAATAGGTTCTATAATTTTCGACTCCCGTTATTTGAAATCAGAAGATCAGCCAGCTCTGAAGAAACGAAGGTCATCAGGAAATAAAATAGTTGAAATAAGTGCAACTGATACTGCAAGAGCTACAACTACATTATCTATGCCAAAACATGGTGCAATAACTGTCACATCAGTTATTGAGGCATTGCCAATGCCAAGTGGTTCTCCATTGTCTAATCATTATGCTCCGTCAGCACCACCACCAGATACTCCACAGAGTATGAGAACTATAGAGCATGAACCAACTTTACTGGCACATGTGATCCAGTCCTGGGCCAGGAAAGAGGGTCCTACCAAGCAAAATCGAAAGTAATTCGACGGCAAGGAGAAGCAAGAAATAAATCATAATTATTACAGTCAAAAGCAACATGCATTTCAGAAGAAAACTGTGGTGCTTCAGACACATGTGGCATATGTGAGAAAGAGTTGAAGTTTGGTAGACCTTCTTGCAAATATAAAGAATGCAAGAATATTTGTCATGAAGAATGTGAAGATAAGTTGCCTACAACGGTATACCTGTGATTCATACTTAATCAACATAATGGGATAGGTGTTGTTGGAGATTATACAGGTTCCACTCCACCTATGGTACCTGCTCTTATAATTCACTGCATTAATGAAATAGAGCTCAGAGATCAGAGAGGAGTAGAGGTGTATCGAGTTCCTGGATCAGAAGAAGATGTCAATACTTTGAAGGAAAAATTCTTGAGAAGAAAAGCAGCCCTGTGTCGGAACGACACAGGCGAAGTAAAAGATTTCCTAAGGTACCCAAGTACCCCTATTAACGAAGATACATCGTAATGATTTCGTTTGCTCTTGCGACAGTAACGATACAAAATGATGATGGACAATATTTTGGAACTTCCTCAACCAAACCGGTATACGCTGGCGTATATGATGCTCCATTTACAAAGAATTGCGGAGAAGAAGGATATAAAGATGCCTGTCGATAATTTGGCCTATACACAATCGGAGGCAAAATTAGCGGAACACTCGAAAATGTAACCAAATTCGAAGTCCGATATTTTTCCTAATTCTCAACCGATTTAGATGATTATTTCGGCAAGTTATAGATGAACTCTTCGGCTTTGTAGAAATTATAAGAGAAAACAAAAAAAAATTGAAAAAAATTTATACGGTGGCAAAACTAAAAGTGTTTTTTTTGTCAAAAATTCGTAACACTCTGTGGAATTCCGTGGTCCGAGTTGAAATGTACAATATAATGGTCTGTCAAGACACATCTTCCTACAGTAACGCCCTTCTTGTTTAATGCATTTATCTCCATTTTTACAAGAGATATCCAATTTGAAGCGAAAAGTCACAAATTTCAAGAATTTATTTTTAATCTTGCGTAGGTGCATAACATCGGAGGTTAGCTAAAAAATAAAATCAAAATTAGAGAAGCGGAAATCTAACGAAATGAAAATTTTTGAAATTCACTGACCAATTTCACGCTCCGGGAGAACTCGAAGTACACTGGAAACATCGTTGTTTTTCACATTTATTTTTGAATTTTTTTGTATGACACTCTATAATAATTATCATTCCTGTCCAAAATTGAGAGCAGGTGTGTATCCTGGCGATACACTCGTGAAATGAAATGACCTTGTTGAGAAAAATGTTCATGATGACCCACAAAGAAAAAACATTTGATGTTAGTAGCGAGTATGATCCCCCCGAGCTCTTATTACAGCGCGCATACGATTTCGCATACTCCCAATGATGTTGTCTATCATCTGTTGAGGTATGTTGTCCCACTCTTCCACCAAAGCCAATGTCAGCTCTTCAACGTTGCCTGGATTCCGTTGTCGAACCCTTCTTCCAAGAATGTCCCAAACGTGTTCGATCGGGTTTAAATCCGGTGACCGCGACGGCCAGTCCATTCATGTGATCCCAACTTCATTGAGATATTCTATCGCTATGCGCGCAGTATGAGGGCGCGCGTTATCGTGCATAAAAAGGAAATTTTCCCCTATGTAAGGAGCAAACGGCACAACATGGGGCTCCAAGATTTCTGTTATATACCGATGGGCATTAAATGATCCATTGCCAATAATCTCCAGTTCTGTTCGTACAGCCCATATCATAACTGACCTTCCTCCGTATTGCTCATTTCCTGAGAAGTTTGCTTGATTGTACCGTTCCCCTCGATGCCTCCATATTCTATCTCTACCATCCACGAGATTCACACAATATTGGCTCTCATCACTAAATAAAACTCGTCTCCACTGATTGATTGTCCATGCTACATGCTCCCTAGCAAACGCCAATCTTGCTACCCAATGGGCTCTATCGAGTCTTGGTGCTCTTGCTTGCGTGTATGATCTCAGATCAACTTCATTCAATCGTCTTCTGACTGTCCTCACACTGACGTTAATGTTATCCAATGCTTGTAAAAGGTTACGTGCCTGAACAGCAGTAAGACGAGGATTTCTTATGGTTTGATGGACGATAAAACGGTCATTTATAGAGCGGGTTGCCCGATTTCTTCCTTGTCCTCGCCTCCTCACGTACAATCCAGTTTCCCTGTAAGGTCGGTAGATTCGATGGATAACCGACGTCGAGACACCCAACATGGTACCGACTGAGCGGTAGGTGCGCCCTTCCTCGATCAATGTAACTGCCCTTGCTACTGAAGTTGGTGGTAAATCTCTCATTCTAAATGAAAAATACCGTTTCGAATCGTAAACAGTAAAAGAATCACAAAACACCGCAACCGATCGAATTTGTATCAAATCAAAGAATGGAAAACTCTCATTCTTTAAACAAGTGCAAATGTGGTCACATACAAAAAAACGTGTGTTGTACTTCATATTTGATAACAAAAGGTGTGCACATGTGTAAATGAAAAGTTTTATCAATGGTCCCAGAATTCGGTTGTGTATTTTGATACCTACAGACTGATATCTCCTATGAATTCCTAATTTTCACCAAATTAACCAAATTGTTATCAATAACTAATGCAATTCGAACATAAAAATCGCAAACGACAATTTCGACACGCCTGAGTGATAATAAGAAAATTCCAAATTGATAGACGAATTTTAATGACAATTTGTTTCAATAGAAATTCTCCAAAATGGTGATTTTCCACTTGAAATTAAATATATTTTGCAAAAATAGAGATAAACGCATGAAACAAGAAGGGCGTTACTGTAGGAAGATGTGTCTTGACAGACCATGATATTGTACGTTTCAACTCGGACCACGAAATTCCACAGGGTGTTACGAATTTTTGACAAAAAAAAACACTTTTAGTTTTACCCCCGTATAAAAATTTTTTAAATTTTTTTTTGTTTTCTCTCATGATTTCTACAAAGCAGAAGAGTTGATCTATAACTTGCCGAACAAATCATCTAAATCGGTTGAGAATTAGGAAAATATCGAACTTCGAATTTGGTTAAATTTTCGAGTGTTCCGCTAATTTTGCCTCCGAGTGTATTTGGACCCACTTTTGTTGGATATACATCAGAAGATATCAATAGGGAGATTTTGACTATTGAAACAAAGCAATAGTTTAATATATTCAAATTATTTCTTTAATTTTGATAACTCTTAATTCATTGGAAGAAAGAAGTAAATAAAATTTCGTTTTTCACCTCCTTGAATGGAAATAACACTACTGAAAAATAATGGATAATCTGGATTTAAAACTCAAAATCCAAGACTGTTCATAAGTCGGTTTCATAATATCATTATTGAATACATAATCCTCACAATTTAAGATCTCACTTATGGCGAGCATTATAGCTTTCTTAACGAACGTAGCTATTCTGCCATTCAACAAAAAGATTTCATCACATCGACATCGTGGACATCAAATTTAATCACAGATATAAAGAATCTATAGCAAGAATATCAGAAAAATACTTTCTATTTAATCTCCTTGAAAAACGTGTGCTTGAAATTGAATAAGGTACAAGTTTTTCTTTTAGTAATCGAAGAGAGCTCCCATCAACAACCAAAAAGTTCTCAATTGTCTCTAATGGTACTTTAGCAAATTAAAAAGTTATCATTCGTTTCCTCTCCCATCAGGCAAGGCTGTTTCGTATCAAGATGCTCGGAGAGTGGAGAAAATTGCAGTTTCTCCTTTTATTTCGATTTCATATAGTGGAATCTCGAAGGAAATTGAGTTCGGAGTCGAGAGCAATTCCATTTGTCTTCATCGCGTGATGTTCATTGTATCAAGAATGCTGAAATACTACGAGGATGCATTTACACTGTCTAATAAGTAATAATGGAAAATATTCAACTAAGCTTCCTCCATCAGGAAAATTACGACATATTTTATGTGAAAAATTAATTTTTTTCATGCACTGTGAAAACTATTTTCGGTTTATTGTTCAGAGATGTCAATGACAAGAATTATAGTCGTCGATGTATCGAAGGTTAGTTTATCACTTTTTTCAACTTTTTGGGAGAGTATTTTTGAAATTATCTGTGTTCAACACGTGCTGTTTTAGATCAGTATGAAATTATTGGTATGAAAATTGAGAATAAAAACTATATCATGTTGAGATTTGAATATCGAATGCAAAATTTCTTAATCACAAAATTTTTCTTTCTATATAATAATGGTAACAAAGTTCTTCTGAACTGGTGATAAATTTCAAGGATTTCCTTTCAATATTTCAATTGAAACCTTAATTGTTATTGACAATGACTTAGTTTCAGGATACTTGTTTTGAACTTAATTATTATGAAACATTGTTTTATTTGCATCCCTTTGAGTAGCTCATCAGTTTCAGCATAAACAACAGTTAAAGTAATGAAATTTCTTTCAAATTCTCTGAAATCTGAAAAATCCTTCTATTCTGAAAGAAAAACAATGTAAGGTGTTACCGAAGAAAGAAAGGGTACAGTTACATAGGTACAAAATAATCTCGATTACAGGGTGTCCCAAGTTAGATGATATAGTACGGCAGGTATGTGAAATACTGTAAAAAGAGCAAAATACCCCCTTTGTCTGCTGCAAACATCTCAGCTACCTTCTCTTGTTTTCGAGTTACTTGGAATTTCTCAATTTTCTGAGATATCGGCAAATGACAATATTTCGATTTTCATCGAAGCAGTTCTTTCAAGTAAACCATACTCGTATTTATATATAAATATACCGGGTGACACAGGATCATAGTACACCCCTCTTAGTTCTATATTTCTGCAGGTAATTTATTGAAATTTTGCGATTAGATCAAATTTATGACAGGCCACCCTTTGACCTTCAAAACAATTTTTTTCCACTTCCGGTGTCGCCAGAAATGACCTTTTATGAAGATTTTTAAATGGAACACCCTGTATATTTTTGCATAGTTGGCTTCCAAATAATTTTCTCAATTCAATCATACCTCACAATTGAAATTTTGGGCGTCAAAATTATTTTTGGTATGGTTTTTATTTCTCAATCTAGGGTGCCATGAATATTGCCTATTCACCTTAATCGATCAAAGAAACACTTTGCATGATGTCGAAATTTCAGATTTGCTCTGTTCAGGCCAGATTAATGTTTTCCGAATTCATTTTTTCAAATGGCACTATATTGTTACCGAGTTACTATTAGAAGCTTGATACTATGGGTAAACAAATTCTGTAAACACTTATTTTTATGTTAACCGATTTTCATTAATTTTATTGCAATTCGTGTGAGTAAATCCAGTAGACTAATGGAGATCTGCAAACACATTATATATTTTAGCATATGCGGATTGCAAATAGTTTTCCAAATTCAACCATACCTCACAATGGATAACTCAGAAATCAGAATTATTTTTGAGGGGATTTGTATTTTTCGAACAAATAAGGCTATGAAAACAAGCGACTTTGACGTTTCCAATATAAAAGATATCCGGATAGTAGAGTTTGCATCGGTTGATTTCACTCGAATTCAGTTTACTGAAGCGTTATTATTTTTAAAATGCCTCAAACATACACAAGGCATGAGAAAGTGGATATGCTACTTATTTACGGGGAATGCCAAAAGAATGCAGTAGCTGATGTCAATTTGTATGCCGAAAAGATACCCTATCGTCGTCAACTGATGTATATATATATATATATATATATATATATATATATATATATATATATATATATATATATATATATATATATATATATATATATATATATATATATATATATATATATATATATATATATATATATATATATATATATATATATATATATATATATATATATATATATATATATATATATATATATATATATATATATATATATATATATTACATAGATCCGACTGGTCGTTCATTAAAACCTGATTAAAAGAGCATCAATCAGATTACAATATCCAGAGAAGCGAATTGCGCTTCCCATTGTATCGAAAATGGTTATCACTTTCCACTCATAGATCACCTTCCCAACATTCCACAGAATACCTAAAGGACGAAAGTTAGATTCCTTAGAATGCATTGAAATTTTCGAACTCCAACAAATTCCTCCTAGAGTGATAGAATTTCTTCATTATTCCCCTGCACCAAACGACACAAGCCTTCTTTTGAGCAGTTGTTGAAGTGTGTCGGAGCCAACACGAACAAATCTTTTGACAAATGTTCATGCAATACTGAATGTACGCTAGTCAAACTGATGTTAAATTTTTTGTCCAAATTGAATTTTTCTAAAGACTATAAACAAAACAACACTCACTTGTACGTCGAAGTGTTGAAAGTACATTTATGTTAAAAACTGTAAAAATACACTACGCATTTGTGGGATGGGATATGTCAACAATAAAAGTGCTAGAAGCAACCTTCGTAAATACCAAAGTAGGTACTTCATACGTACTTTATTTTCTGTCTGATCAATAGCTGAGGTTCTGAACAGCAAAATCGTGTTATTTTATTGAGATAATTTATAAAGAAACTAATTTTGACTCCGTGGTATAAGCACATGATTTATATTCTTCATTAAACTATTGGCAACAATATTTGATTCCTCTAAACAAAACGCCTTTTTCCATTATGGGACAAGATACTTCGAGAGAAGAATGACGAGCCACTCAAATTTTGAAGCGAAACTGTCACAATAAGTAACTAAATGGCATCCCGCAGTGAATATAAACTTGAACAATAAAACTTAAGAACTCTTTGTTTGGAAATTACACGTTTTAATGTGCTCCCTATACCATCCCGGTTTCAAGCAGAATTAAACTAACTTTGAGCTTGAAGTTCATAAATATGAATAGCGCTTTATTCATCACTAAATGATTCATGAATAATTGCGAGTTGAAAGTTTTTCCACCCGTTATACAGTTAATTCAGGGAAATAATTATGGGGTTGAAATTCATATCCGTTAAAATGATATTGTGACTTCAAGTATAATGGGGTTATAATGTTTTCCAAACAATTCAGAATTTTAATAGAAACAGATTGATATTAAAATATGAAAAATATGACAACTTCGTCAATCTTAAACAATTCACGTGCGTGAAATCAACTTTCTGAATATAATAAAATGGTGTACTTACTAGAAACACATATTTATTATTCTTTCCTAGAAACTGCTATACTGGGAGTTTACGAGTTATTGTAACAGCTGATAACTTCGATAGCTGCAGATAGAAGAAAGGCGTCAAAGAAAAGAAGAATTATATGAGCTTTCTTCTACATTTTATGTTTTGCTGAAGTGTGTCTTGGAATAAATTGTGGAATAATTATATAATAATAACAATAGGAGAGTTTTCCCATATTCATACTTACCTCAGTGCACCCAAGTCATCTAAGAAAGTTGAACGAGCAGTCAAGATGCTATGCCAAACACTGAAAATCAGCATCTAGAGGACCTGAAACAAAAAGTAGCACTGTTAGGCCACCACATGAGACGAGATTGCAAGAGTTAGAAGATATAAACAGAACCTGCAATTTCAAGATGACCAACAGCGCTTTTATCGTAACTTGATGAATAGAGATCAGGTATCCCCAGATAAGAAGGCGGCAAACCAGAAGCAGATGCATGAGTATTGGTCAAGCATATGGAGCAAACCAGTTATGCACGACGAAAATGCATACTGAATGAAATATGAGATTCTCGAAAAAGGGATATCGAAGAAATGACAGAGGAATTAATCTATGAAAAAGATGTGAAAAATGACATCAAGAAACTTGGTAATTGAAAATCAGCAGGACCAGATAAACTGCAAGCATTCTGGTGGAAGAAATTCGACAGTATACATGGAATACTAACAGCACAATTCAATGAGATACTTGCAAATCCTACAGAAGCTCCATCATTTCTAACTGAGGGCAATATATTTCTCATCCCTAAAAATTCCGAAATACAGGATCCTAAAAAACTCAACATATTGAACGAAATCAGATCATATCGAAATAACAGAATGGTGCGAAAGCAGGGGGAAAAGTTAGTAGGGAATGGCTGTTCATCGACTCAATTATAACAAATTATGCAAAGCGTGGCAGAAGGTCTTTATCGGTATGGATTGATTATAGAAAAGCATTCGATTCTGTGCCTCACTCATGGCTTTTGAAGGTCCTCAATATATACAAGATCAGTCCAAGAATCATCCATCTACTAGAAAGCCTAATGCATAAGTGGTCAACGAGTCTTATTGTCAGAACGAGCAGTTTCCAATATACTACTGCACCAGTGAGAGTGGCCAGAGGAATATTTCAGGGAGACAACCTTAGTCCACTGTGGTTTTGCTTGGCATTGAACCCTCTCAGCACTCGATCGAAAAGAGTTCTTATGGATATACTGACCAGAACACCAAAAACAAAAATTAGTCACTTGTTGTATATGGATGAACTGGAACTATATGCTGCTAATGAACAACAACTGAAGGGTCAATTAGAACTCGTGAAAGCTTTAAGCGAAGCGACTCATATGGATCTCAGTAGAGAAAAATGCGCATATATTTATATGATTGCTGGAAAACCCCAAGAGTCTGATTGATGATTTTCATGGAATTCTCGCCTCTTTCACCAGAGGAACAATATGAGTACTTAGGATTACAACAGAGTACAACAGTAGATCATTCCAGGGTAGAGCAGTTAGGGATAGATGACCTCAAGTAGAGACTGAAAGTCATTTCACAAACTGATCTTTATTCCAAGTCAAAATTTGCTGTCATAAACACCAATTGTGACCTCTAGCTTTGGAATCGTCCGCTGGTCCCTCACTGACAGAGGAGCACTTGACAGACTGTTGAGGACCACACTCACAAAGTACCGTATGCATCACCCGAATTCGTCAAATTGCCGAATGTACTTACCAAGAACTGTGGGTGGGAGAGGACTGAGGTTAGGTCAGGTTCAAACTGTATACTCACTTCAGAACATCCGCAAACACCTTACTCCAGGCAGTAGCTCGAGTCGATGAAAAATTGTGTCCAGTGAACTTAAGTGCAGAGAGAGGTCCCGCATGAAATTCGAGAGAATTTTTTAGTGAACTGAAAAGCACCTGGCGCAGTTTTTCTTGATGTACGCAATTGAAAAGAGGTCGTTAGGTGCCAAATCGAGACTATAATGTGGATGGCCCGTTAATTTAATGTTTTGGGTGTTCAAATACTCCATCGTATGCGCATAATGCGTGTAAGCTTGCATTGTTATGATGCAGAATAATTTTAGTGCTTCGATTTGATTTCCTCAAGTCATTCAAAATTGACCGTTCTACGTCTCTCGTATGCTATTGTCGCTGTATGTCTGGTTTTCCTAAATAAACAGGTGACCATTTACTCCTAAGTGCTTTTATTGTTATTGTTGAGTTGTTTGGTGTCCAACGCGAACAAATCTTTTTGACAGCAGAATGTTCATGAAATATTGAATTAACGCTGGTAGAACTTATGTTTAGGGTTGTCTCAATTCACCTTCTCGAAGTTCGTCACTTAGTGAAGCACGGCCCTGATATAATTCGTTATACTATCGTTTCACACAAAAAGTCTAAAGAAATTGATCTCAGCACTGTTGTCGAGTTAAACCACGTCAAAAATCGTAGAAATCATTGCACAAAAATGGTCAGGGGTTATATCGATTTTTTGTCCAAGTTGATTTCTTCAATTTTTCAAATTACTATGAATAAAACAAAACTCATACATACGCCAAAGTGTTTAAAGTACGTTCAGGTTAAAAATGTCAAAATACACGATGTAGTTGACAGATGGGAGCTACCAACAGCAAAAGTGACAAAGGCACAAAATTTCAAAAGCTTCCTATGTAACTCACTCGTTGAACTTGTATTTAAATATCCAACGTTTTATATACTCAATGTCTAATACACCAAACGCATAATATACCTAACGCTTTATATACTAAACTCCATATATACTGAACACTCTTTCATATTCATCCCTATCCACACTTAACGCCTCAATATATTCACACATTCATACTCGATCTTTATGTTATATTGAACCCTCTCATATACACACAACCAAATTTATATAGAATCACTCGGTATTTCACATTATTGATTGTTTTTAACCATGGATCTTTGACAACTTGTGAAGAATGAAGTTTTTGTTGTAAAACTGGATATTATGATTAGAAATCTTGAATTATCACCACATGTTGAGGATATTGTACTCAGTCGAAATTCAAATTTGAAACTGTGAATTTCAAATTTGAAAGAAGCCTATAATCATAATTGAAAACGTCTAACGTATGATTTTCCGATGTGCAGAGGGGACGAATAATTGCTCTCGTTGAAGAAAGAGTGACACAGAGGGATATAGCGGCCACAATAGGGGTATCACAGGGGGTGATTTCAAAAACCTATGCCCAATACGTGAAGCTACAATATCTGCAAAATAGGCCTAGACGAAGTCGTAGGAAGATCTTTCTGAAGAACAAGACAGCTTTTCGTGCCAAATTAGAGGAAGAGACCCTAGTGCGTCGCGACCCATACTCCAAAGGCAATTTCTGGAAGCAACAGGCATCAGTGTATCAGTCGAACCGACACGTCAATGTTTTCGTTCAAGGATTATACAGCAAAAGACCCGTAAGAGTTCCAGAGCTAACCAGACAACAAAAAATTAACATACTTAATTGGTGTATGGAGCACCAAAATTGAAACATTGAGAATTGGCAAAATGTTCTTTTTTCGGATAAGACCAAAATTGGTGTTCGATAAGATGATCACCGGATTCGGGTTTTAAGGGATCGTAGAGGACAAGCTAGACTCCGAGCAGCAAGATAAATTTGGAAATACCAAGGGAGCAGTGTAATGTTTTGGGGTGGCATTATGCTGGGAGGTAAAACAGATTTGATTTCGTTTCCTGCAAGTGTAATGGCTGGAAATTACGTGGAACTAGTGCTAGAGCACATTGTGAGACTCTGGCGAGGTGCCTACGGTGATAATTTCTCTTTTATGCAATGCTACTCCGCATACCTGCAAAGTGGCGTGACAGAAGGAATCGCTATTTTAGACTGACCAGCTTGCTCTCCAGACCCAAATCCTATTGAACATGTATGGGATAATCTCAAAAAGAGAATGAAACCGCACCAGGATAATCCAAGAACCCAACAACAGCTCATCCAAGCCGTCACAGAAGAGTGGCGAAATCTAACCCCAGAGGAGGTCGAAAACCTAATCCCAAGCTTGTCTAGACGGATTCAGGCTTGTATCAGGGCAAGAGGAGGTAATGCAAGATACTGAGGTCGAGAAAAAAGCACCTAGTCCGTGAGAAAATAATTTTAAAATTTTTACTACATGCGAAATGATTCTCTTATTTTCTTTCATTTGTTTCTTGCCTAAAATAAACCTAAGTTTATTCCTTTTTTATATGAAATATTTCAAAAGAGTCAATTCTAATAATCCTTCGAAATTTCCAAAGTAATATTCAGAATATCGGGTGATTCCATATATATCTAGTTGTGTAACATTGTAATGTTAACAATGTTTCTATTTCAGAAAGATACATTCAATTTGAAAATCTCAACTTTCTCTACTTGATATAATATAAGATGAAAATCAAATAGTTTTTACGACGACGAATTCTTATAACCACGTACAACCTCTAAGAAAGAAATCTGTATATAACTCCAATACCCACATCTTCGCGTGATTTTCACCAATATATCATTCTGTGGAACATTCAAAATAAATATTAATTTAATTCATGACGAGTTCGTTCTAACATAAATCGTAATTTTTATAAAGAAACAGTCACGTTAGTGAATTTCTTTATAAACTGGATTAGTGTAAGACACTTTTTAAATTAGTTTGAAAGTTTGAACCTTAAGCGTTTATTGATAAAATTAGTTAGCAAAACGTGCACTGAATTAACTCTTGAATGAAGTTTTCTGGGACGAAGTTTTTTCTTTGCTTACGTGCTGCCACTAAGACAATAAAATTGGTCTTGAAAGAACAATCTCTTAACCAGCTTGATCTATTTATAGTCCTTGCAGGACATTAAAAATTGAAGAGGACTGAAACAGTGAATCCCGACAAAGCACTTAGAAATACGAAATTTTGTTGGTTACCCGTCCTACTCTCAACACATAAGGTGAGGGCGTGGGATGAAATGTTTGGGATAATGTAAATGGTTTCTGCTTTTAACTACTGATAGACGGCAGATGTGGCGTCAAGAGGCAAACTTTTTTGGTTATTTCCCTCAGGATGAGGAAACAGTACAGTTTTTATATTTAGGCAGAAATTTTTGGGTATAGTAAAAAATTTTCCTTCTATTTCATTCTTAAGAACAAATTTCGTGGGGAATGATATAGATAGTGAGATTAAAGGTGTTTCATTAGAAAATAATATAATAATTGAACATATTTTATGATAGATTAAAGAAGTTCCAACGCGTGGTCACGTCACTTGTTTGGAACCAGTTGAGGCATCCTCTAATCCTCTACATTCTGCATCTACATGAAAATTTTTATAATGAATAATTGTGGAGTTTCATCTCACTCTAAATGTATTCTTAAAAACACAAAACCTCTTTTTATCTGGTTCGTTCTACTGAAATGTTGGAGAAAGTATTCTCCATCAAGACTATCTTAAAGAAAAAAATGGGACTCAACACGCTTTTAACAGGTTAAACTTCTTCTATATATATTTCTTCTCAAAGGAACTTCATTCGGTTTTCGTAAAGATCTTTGGTATGATAAGAATATTGGAAATCATTCTATCTGTTTCTATAACTGCAATAAGATTCATAAAATTCATAATTAAGTGTGTTATTATTTCTGAATTCAAATGAATCAACTTTACGTATGAAATTCTCATCTAGGATTGCTGGAATGTTGAAATTATTTTAATTAGAATATTTTATATGAAATAAATCTTCATAAAAGAATGTGATGTACTCCAAGACGCTATTGATAGGTAATAGGCTTTTCTGAATACTGGGTGATTCATCAGTTGCGCGGTGCTCTGTAGCTCTTACACTCTTGAAGATTTCATTTTTGTTCGAACAGTATTTAGAAAGTAAAGATTCATTTGGGTGTCCCAGTTTTCTATAAAAAATCTTAGGAGGTTTTTCCAGATTGGAAGACCACTTTTTTGTTGAAGATTCAAGAGCGTCCTAAACTCAGCTATAATGTCTTTAAGTAATAAGTTTTTTGGTGAGTAGTTTCGTCACAATATTTTTTTCCGTGAAAATTTATGAAAATAGGCTCTTATATCATCGCATGCTCAAAGGGAACGAATACTTTCTTCCTTTCGTTTTCTTATTGCCCAAGGATAGTTTTATCGATGGATTGAAATAAATAAGAAATAGTTTATAAAAATATATTTAGTATGGGATGAATATCAAATGTTATTCACAAAATGATTTGTATCTATTATATATTTGTTTCTATAACTGCTAAAATATACAAAAATGCAGGATCGTGAATTTACCACTGTACAAGGGTAGTAATGATTCAAACCTGGGCTATATTTGATCTGATCCAGAAATGAATGTGTGTTACTTTCTCTTTATTTGAATAAAACAAATGTTAATGAAAAACTTTCTCAAGATGTTCAGGATATTTACTCAGACATTTGGTATGATATGAATATTTAAAATTATTCATAACGTTCCATGAATCTATTATCAACTGGTTGTTACAACTGTTATAATATATAAACAAATCATAATTATGAGTTTAGTAACGTACAAGGTGGTGTTTGAATAATTTCAAACTAGCGAAATTTTACCAGTTTTGGAAATGAATATCTATTATTGTTTCTGAATTCAAATAGAACAAGAAAGCCGGGATCAAGAATTAATAAAAGGGTTTGAACTAAATATCTGTGTATGTGTATATACTTTATTAATATTTTGTTTCAGTTCATCTAAGAGGAAGCATGCTATTCAGTTATTCAAATTCAAATGTAAATGGATATTAATATCTTTGAGGGTGCATGGTGATTTGAATATTCAAATCAGAGAAATTTAAATCGAAAGACAAAATATACTTTGATGTATTGCTTCAAATAATCATGGTACATGCATACATGACAAATACCCATCATAAAAGTGAAGAGACACATTTTGTTTTATTTTATTTTTGAGTAGAAAACTTTATATGACTCTGATTCACTGTCAAGTTAAATTGAATTCAGTTGTATTTTGACAGTGCTTTTGTTCAGTACCCATCAACATGAATTCAGAATAATACAGGACGAATTGAAAACAAAATCAATTTCATGGTTCAAGCGTATAGTTTTATGCCTCCTGAGTTTCTAATCATGAACTACATACTTTAATAAAAGCGATTGTCACAAATCTGTTGACAAAATTAATTGTTATGGAAATGTAGAGTTCAACTGAAATATTTATATTGAAGAATATATATATATATATTTCACATTATGTTTTCAAATATCAAAATTGATATCTAACACATGGTTGCGCATTTTCAACTGAGGATGAGTGAAATATAATTTGAGAAAGGCAACCATATATTAACATGGATACTTTTTCTCACATAGCGAAAAATCTCATGTGCGAGAGCGATTCGCCTCCTTCTTCGTTCTTCGTGTTGTTATATCATTGAAATAACTAAGTAACTAAGTTTCTAGTAGTTAGAGAATGATTATAGCTTCTACAAAAACTTTTCACTCTTCGACTGAGTTTTCAAGCATATAAACTATAGGACTAATCAACAAACTCAGCAACTAAATGAATATTAGTTTAATGCATGACGAAATAGTTACGTTGTTGAATTTCCTTTATAAACTGGATTAGCAGAGTGAACGAAATGATAGTTTAAGACACTTTTTAAATTAGTTTGGAAGCTAGAACTTTAAGCATATATCGATAAAATGAGTTAGCGAAACGTGCGTTGAATTAATTCGTGAATAAAGTTTTCTTTCTATAAAAAGATTTTGTGCTTGTTTACACGCCGCCACTAAGACAATGAAAATGGCAGTGGGAGAACAATCTCTTAACCAGCTTGATTTATTTATAGTCATTGCAGGAC
This sequence comes from Cryptolaemus montrouzieri, assembly GCA_013387265.2. Classification (NCBI taxonomy): domain Eukaryota; kingdom Metazoa; phylum Arthropoda; class Insecta; order Coleoptera; family Coccinellidae; genus Cryptolaemus; species Cryptolaemus montrouzieri. Next base: position 9,034,457 of record JABFTP020000103.1, on the reverse strand, counting down.
ATTAAAAATTGAAGAGGACTGAAACTGAGAATACTGACAAAGCTTTTGAGAATATGAAATTTTGTTGGTTGCTTGTCCCACTCTCAACATACAAGATGAGGGCGTGGGATGAAATATTTGGAATAATGTAAATGGTTTCTGGTTTTAAATGCTGATAGAAGGCAGATGTGTCGAAGGGACTACAGAAAAGTTTTTATGTTGTATACCTCAGAAAAGTACTGGAATAAAATTACTGTTGATGATAACCTGAGAACTGAGCTGATAGAATTAACTTCACAAAAAGTTAGGAAAAAATTCATGAATTGCCACTATAGTTTTTAGAAAATTTTCTCAGATAGGTCCATTTTATAATTTACGGAGAAATTTGAGGGTAAAAAAGAGATTTGTTTTTTATATTTAAGAGCATAATCGGTAATATCTCATAGTGAGGGTTTCATGCAAAAAAATCTATAATTGAATATATTTAAAGAAAGATTGAAAAATCCTCTACATGAGAACATTTTCAAGATTGACACTAATCGTCCGTCGTGAGATAAAAAAGAGACGATTGCTACCGATCGTTGCCTCCAAGGGATGATGGGGTGAGTTTTCTCCCCTAAGCACTCGTTCAATTATCAAAAAAGCCATTTTATAAGAATGTCTTGTCTTCTTCTCAAAGCGGCGTCAATTATTACTGATCGAACGCATTTGCCTTCGGATTTCAATGTTTCGGAGATTTGACAAAAGTGGAAAGGCGTATTCAATGGACCAGAATTCCATCGAGAAGTAACACTGATAATGACCACTCGAGTGCTTTGAATTATCAGAGTCTTCTCGAAACAATATCTTTGGTAAAGCAAATAAGATGAATCAGTGATAAAGATTTGGGCCAATGAAAAAGATTGGCAACACAGCAGAGTTTTTACGGGTAGACAGAACAGGAGACAGAGGGGGGGACATTTTCCTTTATTCTCAATATTTCAGATAGCTGATGTACTGAAACTTCGAAATCTGTCAACTCTGTCTGATGAACCTGTTAAAATTATATTTTTCGTCGATTGAGAACACAAGTGACTCAATACCTCATCAAGATTCTTAGATGAGTGAAGGATGTTTTCCTTCACACGAATCGACAGCAACAAATAGTTGGAAAGAAAAGTTGGGTGACGAAATATTGAAATTTTTTAAATTTTTCATTAAATATATTCAATTATTGATTTTTTTTACATGAGACATTGCAGAATAGGCTCTTAAATATAAATAACAAATTCGTTTTTCTACCCTACAATTTATCCGTAATTTATAAAATGGACCTATCTAAGCAATTTTCTTTTAAATACTATATTGGCAGAATTATAAATTATTTCATACTTTCTGTGAAGTGTATTCTATCAGCTCAGTTCTTAATTTATCATCAACAGTGTTTTTATTCCAGTACTATTTTTACATTCTGAAGTATGGAACCATAACATTTTGTCTTGACGCCACATCTTCCGTCTATAAGCATCATCCCTTGCTCTCACCTTATATGTTGAGAATGGAACGAGTGAATAGCAAATTTTCGTATTTCAATGTGCTTTGTCATGATTCTCTGTTTCTGTCCTCTTTAATTTTCAATTTCGGCAATGACTATAAATACATCAATCGGGTTAAGATATTGTTCTTTCACTATCAATTTTATTGTCTTTGTGGCTACACTTAAGCGAAGAAACACTCGTTCCAGAAAACTTTGTACACGAATTAATTGAACGCATGTTTTGCTAAGTAATTCTTTTTTTTTTCATCTGAATAATCGTGAGAAGGATAGGCAACTGAGAGTATTTTTGAATCAATCACTATTAACTTTTAATTTTACTCCAACATATCTTGGTGTAAAGCTTGATCGTTCTTCGACTTTCAAATTTCATATTGATAAATTATGTCAGAAGTTGAAAACAAGAAACAATCTACTACATAAACTAGCTGGATCTAATTGAGACACCGGAGTCTCTACTTTGCGAACTACTGCTTCAGCTTTAGTATATTCAGCAGCAGATTATTGCTGTCAGGTGTGGTTGAATAGTGCTCATGTCAATAAGATTGATTACCAGTTGAACTGTTCCATGAGAGTTATAAGTGGATGTATCCGTTCAAGTGCTACCCCATGGCTTCCGGTTATTTGTAATATAGTTCCTTCCCATATTCGCAAGAAATTAGCTCTTAAATCGTCTTGGGATAAGTATCACTAATTTCCAGAAGTTTTTTCGATAATACACGATCCTCCAAATCCACCTAACCTGAGATTGAAATCTAGGAAACCTATTTGGTCGATTGACTTTTTGCGTACACGGGTGAAGGCTGTTGAGTTCTCATAAAGGATCCTTCCAAAAGGGTTGCAGGATTCGATATAAGTAGGAAAAATTGGTGTACATTAAATCGTCTCAGGACAGGACATGGTCGTAATAAAAGTATATTGTTCAAATGGATTACTGTAGAAAATCCGGCATGTGAATGTGACGCAGCTGAAGAAACAATAAGACATTTAGTCCTCTGTTGTCCTATTTACTTTTTCACGGGTGGTTTTCGAGAAATTCATTCCGTTTCAGATAATTTCATTAACTGGGTAGAGAACTTTAGTGTTTTTTCCCATGGTTTATGTTGATAAGGCAAGGGCTACACCCATGAAGGGATTCATTCCCAAAAGGTGAATGAGATGTTTCCTGTTGAAAAACAGAGGAAATCTAAGTTCTTAGATTCAAGTGAGTTTAGACATAAAAGATTAAGCTATGTTTTGATGAAATTTTTTTCTGCTGGTTTTCTTTTTCCATTGTTACAGATTTTGCCTGTCCGAATCCCCCTTCCTTTTCACCCTTGTCTTCGTTAAGAAATCCTGGAATTCATGAAGTGCAAGATGACAATGAGAAAATGAAGCTGCTAAGTAGAAAAATTTTTGGTACTCTTTTGTACACACAACACTAACACAACATAAACAAACAAACTATTGCTAGTGCAATAGGGAAATTATTCTATTCATTCGCTTGTTTTTTACGATTGTGTTTTTCTGACACACATCAAAATTATAGCTTTAAATATTTATTGTGAAAACAATAATTCGAATTTTCGAAAATTCTCTCTTTTCAAAAGAATATATATACGATTGAGTGAAACAATGCGCGAAAAACGGCCACATTACGAGCACAGACACGAAAAAGTAATTCTACAGCGTGACAATGCTCGGCCTCACGTTGTCAAACCCGCTAAAACCTACTTGCAAACGCTCAAATGGAAAGTCCTACCCCGTTCGCCATATTCCCCAGATATTGCACCATCCGATTATTACTTGTTCCGTTCGATGGCACATGGTCTAACTGATCAGAAGAAGTTGTATCTAGCGATGGGCAATATTTTAAATATATCATTTGTAATCATTTTTCACAATGAACTTATATTTTCATAAAATAAACAGCGAGAATTTTGTTCCGGACCTAATCGTTTCATCAATAGACGCTGAAGGCTCAAACTTCCAAAACAATTCAAAACGTGTCTTACACTGTCATTCTGTTCACTTTGCTAATATAATTTATAAAGAGAATTCAGCAAAGCGACTGTTTCTTTATAAAAATTATGATTTATGTTAAGACGAAATCGTCATGAATCAAATTGATATTTGTTTTGAATGTTCCACCTGGCCACAGTATGATAAATTGGTGAAAATCACGCGAAGATGTGGGTATTGGATTTGTATACAGAGTTCCTCAGTAGTGCTTGTTCATGGGTATAGGAATTCGTCCCAATGAGTTGTTGCCAATTTGTAGAAGGAAACTCTGCTATGTTGCCAAGGTTTATAGGTAGAATAAGAATTAATTTCAATGTTAGAATCTCTGAACATAAACGCAGTTTCATCAATGGAAAAACCGTTTCAAATGATTCAAATCATCTAGGGAAAATTGTCACTCTCTCAATTCAGAATTTAAAATCCTACATTCTGAGAATAGATGCATAAAACCCAACCTTCTGGAAGCACTTGAAATTAACAGATTTAAGAATTCACAGGAAATTCCTAATGATGATCAGATAGGTATAAATAACTCACCCTTATTAAATTCAATTCCTAATCATTAGTACAAGTACGGATAGCTCTGAGTGGATTGCCTCTTTAATATATATAAAAATTTATTAGTAAGATATATTTGTAGTATTCATTCACTCTTGATGAAGATACTGTGTATCGAAACGCGTCGAGCATTTAATAATATATTTCAGTAGAAATCATCGATTACTTGTATTTGTGATAATTGTATTCAATCACGAAATTTAAAATTAGCCAGCACCTTTCTTGTTACAAAATTTTGTTGACCAGTGTAATTGACTACGCTTTGAGAAAAAGACTAGAGTGTTTTACAAAATGTCCCTTTTGGGAATTATAGAAGCACAGAGACAGGAAAAACCTACCCAATTTGCTTCTTGAAGCAACAATCGGAGACAATTGTTTCTTTTTTATCTCTCGAAGAACGAATTTTACAAAACTTCGAAATCAACTGGAATATTGGCACTTGATTGATTTCGAAAATGTTCAGAATTTTCAAATAATTATAAAACGCTGCTTACTATCCAGGGTATTTTCCCCATTTCACATTATTTCATATAGCTGCTGTAATGAAACGTCGAAATATGTCCACTCTGTATAACGAACCAGTTAAACATCTTCTTTTCTCCGTTTGGGAATGTATTTTATATGATTCTATTCCGTAACTATATCATTATGCATATGCAGAATCTAGATGGATGAAAGATGTTTTTGTTCACACGAATCCACAACAGAGTATGGTTGGAAACAAGAGTAGGGTGACAATATTGAAAATTATTTAATCTATCATTGAATACACGCAATTATTGATTAATATTTCTTACGAATGAAATACCCACTATGTCACATAACCGAATATGCTCTCGAGGAAAAATGAACAGAAATTCTTTAGTTTTCCCAAAAGTTTTTCCCTATATTGAAAAATCGACAAATCCATGCACTTTTTCTCAAATCTCAAGTGGCAAAATTATGAATATATTTCATACTGTGTAATCCATCAGCACAGTTTTCAGGTTTTCATCAACCGTTTTTTTTCAGAACTTTTTCTTCTTCCTGAGGTATTCAACCAAAAAAGTTTGCCGGAAGTCCCACTTGACTCCACATCTGCCGTATATCAGCTTTCAAAAGCAGAAACCATTTACACTATCCCACGCCCTCACCTTATATGTTGAGAATGCGTCGAGTAAACAACAAAATTTCGTATTTTTAATTGCTTTGTCATGATTATTTGTTTCAGTCCTCTTCAATTTTTAATATCCTGCAATGACTAGAAATACATCAAGCTGGTTAAGTGTTTGTTTTCTCACGACCATTTTTATTGTCTTACTGGCGTCACGTAGGCAAAGAAAATTTTTTTCCAGAAAACTTTGTTCACGAATTTATTCAACGCACGATTCGCTAACAAATTTTATCTATAAACGCTTAAGGCTCAAATTTCCAAAATAATTTGAAAAGACGAACTCGTCATGAATCAAATTGATATTTTTTTAATGTTTCACCGATCACAGAATGATGATTTATGTAAAATCACGCGACGATGTAGGTATTGGATTTATATTTAGATTTCTTCAAAATAGGATGTTCGTGGTTATAAGAATTCATTTCGATAAATTATTTACATTTCGTAGTAAGAACTCTGCTGTAAATCCAATGTTTATTGATCACCCAATCCTCTTTTTATCACAGATAATTTTTTCAATAGAAACGCTTTATTTTCTATGCTTCAACATAGATATTGTTCCGAGAAGACTTCGCTAATTCAAAGCACTCGAGTAGTCATTATCATTGTTACTTCTCGATGGAATTCTGGTCCATTGAATACGCCTTTCCACTTTTGTCAAATCTCCGAAACATCGAAATCACCGAAGGCAAATGCGTTCGATCAGTAATAATTGACGACGCTCTGAGAAAAAGACAAGACGCTCTTACAAAATGGCTCTTTTGAGAATTAAACGAGCACAGAGAGGAGAAAAACTCACCCCATCATCCCTTGGAGGGAACGATCGGTGGCAATTGTCTCTTCTTTATCTCCCGACGGACGATTAGTGTCAATCTTGAAGATGTTTTCATGAAGAGGATGGTCGATAATTCAGGGTCTTTCTACTCGAGTTTGTTACTAAGTAAAAAACGCTAGCGAAAAAATTTCATCAAAGAAAATATCAGACAGTTTAAATTGGGGTTACTTCAGATTACTTTAAAGATATTCCTACTACCTCATTATTTAGATAACCTTTCATAAAGCTCACAATTATAAAATGTTGAAACTTATAACTATATCAGATGCAACTAAAATTCACACAATAGCTATTGAAAGTTGCAACGAGATCATAATTATAAGTTGCGAAACAATCAATAATATTTTAATAAAAATATGAAATTGTTCACGTTTCTCATACGGTGTGATTAGTGAGGAATTGTACAGGGTGGTCAAACTTCGATATATTTGTACGGCAGCTATGTGATATATTGCAGATAAAGAAAAAATGAAACCCCCTCTTTGAATCTTAATTTCAGGGAGTAGTTTAGGGATGCCAAAAGTTTGCTGAGATTTCTTTGCGTTCCGAACTTATCCATCCAAAATTTCTCGAATGTTGGGAAAATCGTCCATCGCGGATATCTCGATCATCATCAATGTTACATAAAGAAAAGTTTGACATTCTATAGGCACAGGAAAAACTATGGGAAATTTTACCTCTATTGGATGCAGTAATTTTCTTCCTTTTTAAATATATATAACACTTGTAGTCAATTATTGCATTCAATACATTTTTTCAGAGAAAAACCTGAAATTGCCACAATTCCGTTCATAATGTGCATGCCCACCAACGATTCATATTGTTCTATTACTGAAAACCACAGTTTTCAAGGATCCTAACTAAGTTCTTGGTTATTTCTATGGTTTAATTCGATTTAGACCATAGTAATTAACTGTGTTCCTAGAGTTTGACACTAACGATTCCAGTTTCAGTATAGGTATTAATGTTTATTGAATATCGAAATATCCTTAAAATTTGAGAGGCTTTTACTTGGTAGAATTCCATTATCAATAAGGAATTTTACTGAATAATTATTATTCTTAATGTGTTTCACTACACCTTAGCTTCTTCAGACGAATGAATGTACAGAAATTATGACAACTTTATATAGATACAACTGAGAGTATAAATACAAATGTTCTGGATTAATTAAAAGATTATGGAGTTGCTTCTTCTTGAGTGGTTATTGATGACAACTATATCCTAGATTTTCGAAAAAGATCGAAACACGGGGGCGGAGCCAGTCACCTCCCCTACCACCCCTTCGATCGCAATTCAAGATCGGAAGTCAGCTTTACCAACGTGTGAAATTTAATGCTCTCTCTCTTCTGAATAAAAATAGTGAGATGAGAATAGTTGAAAATTTTCAGTTTCACCAACATAATTTCGGTAATACCAACATCTATTATATAGTGCTCTCTCTTCTGAATATATATATATATATATATATATATATATATATATATATATATATATATATATATATATATATATATATATATAATTTTGAAAAGTTTTAGATATTTAAATTAGTTATATTTTTCAGATAAGTATTTTTAAGTTATTAAAAGTAAGTACACATAAAATTTCCTACCTTTATTGATTCATTTTTCAGGAAAACGTTTTATGAAATATATTATTGACAACTGTCAAATTTTCGAATTCAAAAAATGAATACTTCATATGAATATGAATCTGATGATGAATATAATCCACCAAAATATCCTTGCGATTCAAATAATAGATATTTCTTGGAGAAGAACTTCAAAATCTGCACTCAAGATCGTTTAGATGCAGGACCATCAGATTCTCAAGCTTTCATATCATCTGATTCAGGTAACGTTGCAAAGAAAATTATTTCTGGGCCCGTTAATCATGAATATGATGATAAGGTAAACAACTTAAATGAAGGTAGGAATAATATTTTAAAACTATACATTCATATCAAACACGAAGTAAATCTAAGGGTTCTGACATTTCTACTTTTTCTGTCTATTCTTCAAACAACAAAAGTTTTGATGACTGTTTTCAAAATCATGTAGAATCACCTTGTTCCTCTAATCTTATCATAACTTCATCACCTAATTCAGATCTTCACAAAATTAATAAAAAATAAAACGCATGAAATGGACGTATGAAATGAATAAATTCATTATGTTTTGTTATTACAAAATAACAAATAATGGAACAAATAAAAAGGGTATATGTCTAAACTATATAATATGTTCAAAGAAAAATTCCCAATTGCTGTATTTCAGAACAAAGCATTGCGAATCAAAGACGGTATATTGAAAATAGAAACTTTATATCTGAATCAGAATTAAAATCAATTAAAAACAACGTTCAACAAGAAGAACATTTAAATTTTGTAGTTTCAGATGAAAACCTAGTCCCATTCATGAAAAGCATCGAAAATAAATCAGAAAATTCATCTAAAAATAATGAAAACAAAGATATAGAAAATTTATTTCTCAATCAAATGAATTTATTTGAAAATATTGACCCAACTTTAAGACCTAAACTTCCTAAAATTCATTATTCAAAGAAAATTTTCGATTGTATAAACGTGCTTAATGAGAATATTCTTCCAAAGCAACTTGTTAAAGTAATGAATATCTATACACTTCATCTGATTATATATTGTGCCGCTATTACAGTAGTTAAATATTCTGGATACAAATTAGAAAATTTTGGATCTAATTATAATATCAAGAAAAACCTTCATGGCAAAAAAGGTTAGAAGGTAAAATTTCTTCTATCAGATGTGATTTAGGAAGATTGACTCAATATTCCAGAGGTAATCGATCAAAAAACTTATGGCACATATTGGAAAAATATTCCTCAAAAATAAAACCAATAAAAATAATGAGATAAGTAATGGACAATTGATAGAATACATCGATACTTTAAAACAAAAACTTTCAGTATACTCTATTAGACTACGTGAATATAAAATAAATTCAGATAGAAAATTCCAAAACAAACTATTCAAAAATAATGAAAAACATTTTTACAAATTTATTTCAGGTTCAAATGAAAATATTTCTGGAAATGGAGTTCCTAAAATTGATATTTTAACTGATTATTGGTCTTCAATTTGGGCAGTGCCAAGGCAACATAATTCCAAAGCAAGTTGGATTTTAAATGAAAGGTCTCGATTTTCTAAAATAGAATGCATGCAATTTGAAAAATTTTCAAACGAAGATATAACATCAGTTATTAAACACACAAAAATTGGAAATCTCCAGGTGTTGATGGTATTCATAACTTTTGGTTCAAGAAATTCTCTTGCGTTCATGAAAAATTGGCTGAATATTTTTCATTTATAATAAAGAACCCTCAGCTACTCCTTTATTTTTCACACAAGGAATTACTTATTTAAAACCGAAAAGTGATAATACTATTGATCCGTCTCAATATAGACCAATTACTTGCCTTCCAACAATATATAAAATTCTAACTGCATGTATTACCCAAAAATTTATGCACATTTGGAGAATTATAATATTCTTTCCGAACATCAAAAGGATGTAGAAAAAACACCTTGGTACTAAAGAGCAACTTGTAATTGATTCTGTTGCTTTGAATCAAGCTCAAACTAAGAAGAGAAATATTCATACAGCCTTCATTGATTACCAAAAGGCTTTTGACAGTTCTCCCCATTCATGGCTTCAAGAAATTTTGGAAATTTATAAAATTGATAAGACACTTCGTCATTTTCTTGAATTCGTAATGAAAAATTGGAGAACCAATCTTCATTTAAATATTTCAAAACAATCGTTAAAATCCGAAGTAATTACAATCAAAAGAGGCATTTTCAAGGTGATTCTTTAAGTGCTCTTTGGTTTTGTCTTTGCCTCAATCCATTATCTCATGAATTAAATGCTACTAGTTTCGGCTTCAAAATAAAGAGTTTATTAACTGAATTCAAATTAAGTCACTTAATTTATTTAGATGATATTAAATTATATGCCGGAACCAGATCTCATTTAAAAAGTCTACTTGAGATTACTTTCAACTATTCCAATGATATTCATATGAAATTTGGGCTTCCAAAATGTAAAAATCTTTCTATTGAAAAGGAAAGATCACCTCTGATTATATAAAGATTTCCAATATCGAAATCGAGCCAATGCATCAAGGAGATACATATAAATATCTTGGATTTTGTCAAGAGAAGACAATTAACCATAGCAGCACTAAAGAAATTATTAGAAGTTCATATTACAAAAGACTAAGAATTATCATCAAGAGTTATTTAACTAGTAAAAACCTTTTCAGAGCTATCAACTCCTATGCTGTTCCTATTCTTACATCTTCTTTTGGAATTATTAAATGGTCCAAAACTGATCTAAATGAATTACAATGTCAAACGAGGAAAATGCTCTGTAAATATCATAAGCACCACCCAAAGTCAGCTGTTCAGAGAGTTACACTACCTAGACATCTTGGAGGTCGTGGATTAATTGATTTGAATAATCTTCATAGTAAACAGATTTTTCATCTACGTTCCCATTTTCATGATAAACAGAGAACGTCTAAATTACATGATATTGTTGTTGCTTCAGATTATAATCTTACACCTCTGAACTTGACAATGCAAAAGGTAGATTTTGATATATTTGATGATAATTCTAAAAGAGAAAGTTGGATGCAGAAGGAATTACACGGAAAGCACCTAAAGAATTGAAAAATGATTATATTGATGAAATTGCATCGAATAAATGGTTAGTATCTGGAGAATTGTTTGCTGAAACAGAAGGCTTGGCAATTGCGATCCAGGACCAGGTTGTTTTTACAAGGAATTATAGAAAACATATCATCAAACAAAATATAGATGATTCTTGCCGTAGATGTTTCTGTTCTTCAGAAACAGTTTTTCATATATTATCATCTTGCTCAGTCCTTGCTTCAACAGATTATTTAGAAAGACATAATGCCGTCGCTGATATTATTCACTTCAATCTAGGAATTAAACATGACCTAATTCCCAAAAGAAAAAAATTTCAAAAATATGAACCTGAGATTATTCGTGAAAATGACAAATATAAACTTTATTTTGATAAAACAATTCTGTGCAACAGAGCTGTAAAACACAATAGACCAGATATCGTTCTTAATGATAAACAGAATCAAATAACATATATAATTGATATTGCTATACCCGACACACATAATATACAAAATAAATACAATGAAAAAATTTCTAAATATATGATGCTTGGCGACGAGATTAAAAAATGTGGAAAATGAAGAAAATATTTATTCTACCGATTATTATTTCTACAACAGGCGTTATTCCTAGAAATCTTCACAAAAGTATTGAGATTTTGGGTTTGAAGAAAATTTGTTTGAAGAGTTACAAAAGATAACAGTCATCAAATCTTGTAATATTCTTCGTAGGTTTCTTTCCGAAAATAATAATGAGGTAGAGTCATAGGTTTTCTCTTTAGTTTATACTGCTCAGAATCTCATTTCATATTTTATTTATTTGTTTATATAAATGTAATATAATTAACTGACAATTTTGTCATATTTATATTCAGAGCAGTATTCTATTCGATCGTCACCACTTCACACAAAGGAAACTATTAATGAGTAACATTCAGTGTTACTTGACTAAGGTCCGTACACTGGATTTTTCCGGGAGAAAGCCTCTAACACTACTCGTTGGTACATTGATATCATTGTCTGATGATGCTATAGTATGTATATATTCTGGTAGATTGATATATTCTCATAACATTTAACGTTATCCTAATATATAATTACTCCAGGATATGTTTTAATTATAATCATTGCCTGGCAATGGTATTAATTACCGGGTGGTGGATTTATATTTTTCATGAAATCAGTTTGATTGCATGAACAGATATATGGGCAACTCGTCGGGGTAAAACCCTATATATATATATATATATATATATTCTTTTGAAATGAGAGGATTTACAAAATTCGAATAATTGTATTTATAATAAATTCTTATATCTATAAATTTGTTTGGTGTGTGTTAGAAAAACATAGGTGTGAGCTCAGAAAATGTAACAGGGGAACCATACCATCTTGCATATGATTCAATAAACGAGTGAAAGAACCTGAGGAAAAAACTCGTTTCCCTGTCGCTATTGCACTAGCTATAGCTTGTCTGTTTATGTTGTGTTAGTGTCCTATGCACATAAAGAGTACCAAAGATTTTTCGGCTTAGCCGCTTCATTCTCTCTTGCTCACCATAATTTTCAGACGAAGATGAGATTGAAAGGAAGGGGTTTGGGACAGGAATCTGTAACAATGAAAAAAGAAAACAACAGAAAAATATTTCAACAATGATACCTCTTATATGTCTAAACAAATCTAAGAAAAAATTCACATAGCAAGCAAGGTCACAATAAGGACTAAGGAGATAATCAAAAAGTACATAACCTGCGATATTTCCTATTCTGCGAAAATGTTCTTCCGTCGCAAAGTAAGTCTCCTGAAACATAATCACTTCCTTGTTCTTGCTTGCCAATTTCGAAGTATAATCACAAAGAACCCTTCAATATTCAAACTCAACAAAACAATTTCCTCTCTGTTTGACCGAGAGAGCCCCGATGGCCAGGTTCACTCTTCCAAGTGATGCCGATTATGACTTATAGATGTTTTAGAATCATTATGTACCCAATAATTTGGGTTGACATGGCCCATATATTATTTCTCGTGGAGTTGTTTAATTAAAAGAAAAATTTGCGAAAATATTGTGACAGCCTTTCTAAAAACATGAGAATATGAGACGAAATGAAATATCCATCCAGTCCTTATTTCAATTAGTATTACATTCGATCTGTCAAAATGAATAATTCGAATTTTGATGTATATTTTATCCATTATTATGTGAATTTTTAAAGGATAAAAATAATATTCTACATTTTGAAGTTTTCCTTACCTGAATCATAATCATCCTGATATTTAACACAATTCCAATTTTGTTTCCCCATTTCCACGTTATAGTTACTACCGAAATTGAGATCACAAATTGGATAGCAGCTAGTGAGAGAAAATAAAATGAGTTGGTTAACGTTAGATAGTGGTGATCTATCTCCAAACCAAAGAAGAATCTGTCACGTCAAATGCAGCTTCGAAACGGGCGCGCTCTGCTAGCGGTATCCCATTACTTTCCTGTCAAAATTTGCTTAGTCGGTTTTCGGTTATTAGTCAAACCCTCAGATTTCATTCTAATGGTCAGAATAAGAAATTAGCGCTGTCGTTTTGATTCCATTTCGTATCGTGAGATGAAGCAGTCTCGTTTATTCAAAAGATCAATACATAGCATTTGAAATAATTGAATTTTCAATTGGCTGGTGCAAATTTAAATAGGAACACGAATATTCTTGTGTTGAATAATGGATTATTAATTACAATTGTTTCGAAGGTGAAGTGGAACTCCAACTTCTCAAATTAAATACAAATTCAACCTTCCCAATGATCTAACAGTATTGGTGCTTTAATAACAAAAACAGAATAAAATTACAAGTTCAATAATTTCTGTATGGACACCTAAGTGACTTTACACTTGTATGTGCTAGTTCACTTATAACGAAAAATATGTCGTCTTTTTGACATGAATCATGAAAAATAATTAAAACATTTTTGAAAAATTGAATTTTAAATATCCGTAAACATGAACAATGTATTAGATATTAATTGCAATTGAATACAATACTGTTTTATAAACATTTTTCAAACCACTAGCTCTCTTTTGTTGCTTTTTGCACTTGTTTGTAACCCCCTTCGAAATTATCGGCAAACTATAAGTTTCTTTCTTTTAATATCCTCATATATAAAAATCTAATGGGATAAGATCCGGAGGTTTTTCAGGCATACGAATCCAGATCGTCTTTCTGTTTCTGTTGCTGTTTTTGTGGTCAGTATTCAGTACCTGATGAGCCAGGAAGGGTAAAACATCGTCATTGTATTTAAGTATTAGCTTCCGATCGCGTTCTCCTCTCTCCTATTCTTTCCTTGTGTGATTTGAACTCAGAGCTTCGTGGCCTACCCATTCTTTGAGTTCAGTCTTTCATATCGGCCCATGAAAGTGGAGAGGGTCTTACCCTATATTCTCCCTTCGATGTATTATGTAGATCCATAGAATTGAATGATGAAATAATTGTGAATGTAAATGTTAAAAATGCCTAATCATACTTGAGAAATCTGCGAAGTAAGTCCACTCAGAGAATCAACCTGTTCCTTTGAAACATTTCAAAGAACTACTGAATGAAATTTCTGAACTGTCGGTTAGAATTATAGCTCTAAATGGTTCATTTAAGATAATTTAAGCTGATTTATTGCTTACAAAAACACCCAATCTAGTATGGCATCCGAGAAGTCTGCTTGACGTGCTTTATTAGAACAGCACGAACCCTCTCTCAGTGACCATTACCGCGAAGTTTGTAAACATAAAGCTCGAATTCAAAATATTGAGGAGACTCACAGCTCTCTGGCAGGCGATGTTTCTTCATTAACAGTAGTTATTAACAATCTTCGCCTGAGCCCCGATTGCAATGGCGATGTTGATTTATCTGCTTCAGAGATTCTTGATCGAATGAAGAGGTCGCATAATAGTACCAATTGGCCGGACCAATTTGTTGATGATAACATTGATCAGAAATGGTGCCTCTTTCATGAGAAAATTAAATCCCTCATATCTTCCGGTTCTACTCCTAAAGAGATATACATGGAACCTTCCAAAGCTTGGATGAAACCTCATTTGATTGAAATGTTGCGCTGCAAAAAGGCTTTGTGACAATGGTATCTACGAAGTTGCAGCCAGGAGGACTATACTTATCATCGTATTCTAACAGGCTCATCCGCTCGATTAACCAAGCCAAAAAGCAATTTGAGTGTGAACTTGCGCGGTCGAATAACAAGAAGTTCTTTGAATACGTGTGCTCATTGAAGTGAGAGCACCTCAAGTTCGTAATTTATCTGGTAACGTTACCAAGAATCCGCTCGAGACTGCTAAAGACTGGGATCTTCAAAATCTTCGATCAGACCTGTCACTAGTGGTGTGCCTCGAGGCTCGGTATTGCGTAGCTTCTTGTACCTGCAACACATTGCAGATCTTTCTTCTCTCTTCTCGTTATTATGTTCACAGTTTTCTGATGATACCAAAATATATAGCTGTTCTTTGAACAGTGACATTCAAGGCGATCTGGACACGATTTATGAATGGTGTTCTGATTAACTGATACCCCTCAATCTCGAAAAACGCTGTATCTTACATCTAGGCAAAAACAATCTTCGCTTGCAATACTTCTTGTATGTTTGAGTCATCACTACCTACCGTACGCACGTTGACCTGGAAGTGACTATTTCTGATGATTCATCTTTGTCTAACCACATTTATAGTATTCGAACTTGGGCTTCGAGAATATCTTTCCTTCTTCTGAAATCTTTCCAGGGCTGCGATGTCAATACGTGTAATATCCTTTACAAATCCTATGAACGCCCCATTATGAAGATCGCAGGTCCTGTCTGATCCTCAATCCGTAAGGATATGGAGTCGCTGGAAGCTATACAGAGAAGATTTACTGGGATCCGCTTCGGCCAATCTAGGCCATGCTACTTTGACAGACTTAATATTTTTAAACGAAGCGTTCAAAAAACAGTCAGCTTCTGAAGACTGTTCTGAAGTCAATGTTGAACTCAGAGAATCTAGTCAAAGCAATTAACACCTACGCCATTCCAGTGTTGCTTTACTCATTTGGAATAATCACATGGACTAAGACAGAACTGGATGGTATTCAAAGGCAAACCCGAACGATGCTGACAAAGTACAATAATGATCATCCAAAATCGTATGTGATAAGAACAACTTTAAAGCGGAAATAAGGGGGACGCGTATTGTTGGATGTTGTCAACTTACATACTGAACAGATCAAAAATCTCAGAGAATTCCCCTCTGCAAAAGCTCGCACATCTGACCTCCACAGAGTAGTTTCATTAGCCGATAAAGGGTATACACCTCTAAATCTTGCTACTTGTGATGACCTGCTGAATCTACCGTTCTTATCAGATACTAAAAAACAAGAGCAATGGTCCAGAAAAGAATTGCATGGAGGACATCACCATGAGATTATTCAACAACACATCGACAAAGAAGCTTCCAATAAATGCTTGCTGAAAGGAGAACTATTCATGGAAACTGAGGATTCCTTTTGGCCATTCAAGACCAAGTCATTGCTACGAACAACTACAGAAAATTTATTATGAAGGACGGAACATTACAAACAGATAAGTGCAGAAAATGCCATATAAGATCGAAGACTAGAGCATATTACGTCCGGATGCGAACAACTGGCCAACACGGACTATCTTCACAGGCATAATCAAGTATGTAACATTATCCACCTGAAACTTGGACACAACTACGGACTTCTGAATGCTTCCCAGCCATATTAGAAGTATCAACCGGCGCTCGTATTGAAAAATGACAGCAGTGTTGGTGGATGTCGCCATACCGAATAGTAACAACGTGCTGAACAAGGTCGAGGAGAAAAAGTCCAAATACACAGACCTTGCTATTGAGATCAAGCAGATGTGTCACCTCAGATTTTGTTCCTGTCATCGTATCCTCGACTGCGTTAATACCCAAAAGTTTTCAAGATAGCCTTAAGAAATTAGAATTGCATAAGAATATCTATATAGAAATGCCAGAAGCTGTAGTTCTTAATGCATCTAGGATAGTTAGGTATATTGTAATCGAGCCTATTCCCTTGGATCCCTGAATCTGGGAAAGATAAATTATATCCAGCTAACAGCTGAGATAGTGCATAAGTCCATGGTAATAAATAATAATCGCATTGTTACCGAAGAAAATTGGTTCAGTAGTTTACTCGACATCAATTAGGTATTAATGAGGTCATACTCTCACCTCCTCAGAGGTCAGAAAATTATGTTGGACATGACTGCATATGTCCTAAAAGTGACAGATACTTGTAAAAATCATATGAGGGAAACATGGGTGAATTGTGTAGGTCAACAAAGTTGAACCTTTTCAGTAGGACATTATTTCATTAAGTTGGTTGGTACTAAGTTGGTCATCATCTTAGTTTTCGACCAACTTAGTACCAAGCCAACCAGTTTCCATCGATGGTGAAATTGTTGAACAAGTAAAGTCATACAAATATCTGGGGCATCAGATAACTATAGGCAGGGACAACCAAACAACAGAAATAGGAAGGCGAATAAGGCTGACATGGGCTGCATTTGGAAAACTGACAGATCTGTTTAAATCAGAGATACCGATTTGTTTGAAACGTAAAGTATACAATCAATGCGTTTTACCAGTTTTGACGTACGGTGCAGAAACCCTGACCCTAACAAAGAAATCAGCTAATGAAATATGTGTTGCTCAGCGTAAGATGGAGAGAGCTATGTAAGGCATAACACTGCGGGACAGAATTCCCAACCATATCATACTCCAACGAACTAGAGTCCAGGATGCTCCGAGAGAGTTGCTAATTTAAAGTGGAACTGGGCCGGTCATCTAGCAAGAACCACGGACGGTAGATGGACAAAGCGTCTTTTGGAGTGGCGTCCCAGAGATGAAGCCCACAGAAGTAGAGGACGTCCACCAGCTCGTTGGAAAGACGATATCAAGCGAGTGTGTACGAACTGGATAAATCCGGCCCAAAATCGGGAGGAATGGAGATCGTTGAGGAAGACCTATGTTCAGCAGTGGACTAGGATGGTTGACAGATGATGATGATGATGATTATTTCATTAGCTTGTTAGCTCTTCGTTTCAGTTTTATACTTCATGTTTCCCTCGTTCTTGAGTAAATAGAAAACGTATAGAGTTATGGTCAATGAAGGATTTATTTTGGGACTTTTTGGTTTTTCTCAATTCCACAGCGAAAAAATCGATATGTTTCATCAGAACTGAAACAGCTTCAATCACAAATGATCAAAGGAACTATTTCATTTCAAAAACGTTTTAAAATGGATAATATTGATTTTTTATTTCGAAATGTAAATAGTCTACAATCGTAGACCCCGCGAGTAAATACGATCGAAAAGAGGGCGCGAATAACCGAGGGATAATATTTCACGCTGTGCTTGTACTAGAAAAATGACATTTAAACATGCTGTGTCCGTCACTATTTCTACTAGGCTACTAGATATCCGTCAAGTGGCTCCAATTTTTCTCAGTCTACGACAAAGGGAAACCAGCATCATAGGAAATTGGCAACAAGGGGCTCACTTTAATTAAAACGAAAGTGCTAATGGAAAGGAGTCGGGTCAGCGGATCCGTATCTCGACGGTAAGAAAGTGATAAAACTGAAATTTGGCGCGACGGGCGGATGGCCAAATGCTCGCCGTAAATGGTTTTTGCTACTTTCGGAAAACGGCCGTTTCTACACTTTAATTCCATTATCTGCAGAGAATGCGCGGATGAAAGAACAACATTATTCTGCTGAATTATAAGTACCTGCGAAAGTGCATAGCGGCTGAGCCTTCAGAAACATCTCGAGTGTTGACAAGTAGTCTGTAATATTTACTTCTGCAAGATGATGTCTCGAATTCATTCCGGAGAGAAATTGGGAGAGAAATTACTTCACATTTCGAATAATTATCTGAACAGCTAAGTCAACGGAAATGATGTTAAGTGCCGCACTGTTAATTGAATTGCTATTCATAACAGCAAAAATGTTCTTCTGAAACAGTAAATTAACAAGTCTTTAAATAGATCTGTATGACTCAGATTCAGTTCATTCTCAGATATTTACACATGGAAATCTAGGTTTATGGAATATATTTTCGGAATTTTGCGTGCCGAATCGACGAAAATGTATTGCGGTGAATTGAATTTATCAAAAACATGTGACTAGGTATGAGTGGTCAGGCGGTGTTACGTCAGGCGCTGAATATCCATGTTTTCGGCAAAATTGAAGCTCTGCAGGCCAACTATGAGTTGTTATTCGGTCATCACGATCAGAAGGGCTGAATTTCCTTCATTGAATAATGCAGCAGCCAAGAATGCTGCAACTTCGACTATTTTAGGCCAGCATGAAGGTGCTTTGGAGCCAATCGCCAAACGGTCAAATTAAGACTTTCATTCGCGTTCTGCTTATGACCGTCAAAATATCTCACCAGCAAATCGTCCCTCAATGAATCTTTGTATACATAATAGTATGTCACAACTTGAGGGGGTAAATCTACTTGCAATATTAAGAAAAAAAGTCCGCAAAAGCTTCGTTACTGAGCTACAGGGTGTTGAAATTTCCGGAAAAAATTAGTTTTTTCTTCATACCTGCAGTTTTCGAGATATTCAGCCAAAATTTGGAATGGAAGCTATTTTTTACAGCCTCTATCATTACACGCCCTAAATTTTCACTAGAATCTACAAGGTGTTTTCTTTTCCGGGGCCATGTCTTCTTTTGAACTTTCAAACTTTTTGCAGTACTCTACTGATCTGCGTACAATTAATTTTCGTCATCTTCGTTCAATTTTGAAACTTTTTTAACACACGTAATTTCTTCGTATCTCCGACCGTTCTCGAGCATAAAATTATTGAACGATTGTATGCATTCGCTGAATTGAAAGCACTTCTAATTAAAAAAATGACTAGTGTCTGCTCGATTTTTTTATTACATTAACGATTAATTTTGAGACTTTTGAAGTTGCAGTAAGAAAAATGGCTTTTTTTACTAACGCCGAATTGGTGATATCCATTACATGTACGGTCTGGCTGACGGAAACACAACAGAAGCTAGGCGATTATATCAGGTGCGCTTTCCAAATCGGGTTACACTAGACAGGCAAACATTTTCAAATTTCCATAGAAGGTTGAGGGAAACTGGTACTGCAAATAATCATTCAAAAGGTGCAACTCAAACTATGAGAACTCCAGATATTGGGGAAGCAGTTTTGAATTGTATTGATTCGAATCCTAATGTGAGTACAAGAAAAATTGAAAATCAGTTGAACATATCACATGTTCTAGTAGATTGCAGAATTCTCCACGACTTTTTATTGTACCAGTTTTATATTCAACGCGTCCTAACTCTATTTCCTCGAGATTTTCCTTCACGACTGAATTCTGCCGATGGTTCTTAGATAAAATTAGAGAAAATGCTCATTTTGATAGTGAAATAATGTTCACAGACGAAGCAAACTTTTCGAGAACCGCTATTACAAATTTTTGGGCTGAGGAAAACAGCCATCTGCTTGAAGATTCTCATCATCAAGAGCAATTCTTACATATGCTGGGTCGGAATAATTGGAAATTATTTGATTGGTACTAAACGGTGTTAATTTCAAGTACTTCCAGAAGGTTGAGTTTTATACTTCCATTCTCAGAATGTAGGATTACAATTCTGAATTGAAAGAGTGACCAATTTCAATAAGATGATTTGAATAATTTGAATTGGTTTTTCATTGATGAAACTGCGTTTATGTTCAGAGATTCTAACATAAAAATTTCTTTCTGTTCTACCTATGAAAAAACAATTTGCACAATCAATCTATAAACACCTGATTCATTTAAATAAAATGAGGTGTTTATAGATTGGATTGTGCAGATTGCAATTGTTTTTCATAGGTAGAAAAGGAATAAATTTTGATGTTAGAATCTCTGAACATAAACGCAGTTTCATCAATGGAAAAACCGATTCAAATTATTCAAATCATCTTAGGGAAATGGTCACTCTTTCAATTCAGAATTTAAAATCCTACATTCTGAGAATAAAGGTATAAAACTCAACCTTCTGGAAGTACTTGAAATAAACAGATTTAGGTATTCACTGGAAATTCTTAATGATCAGGTAGACATGAATAACTCACCCTTATTAAATTTATTTCCAAAACGTTAGTTCAAGTACGGATAGCTCTGAGTGAATTGCCTGTTTAGTATATATAAAAATTTGTTAGTAAGATATATTTGTAGTATTCATTCGCTCTTGATGAAGATACTGTGTATCGAAACGCGTCGAGTATTTAATAATATATTTTAGTAGAAATCATCGTTCACTTGTATTTGTCTAACTTCTTTGCTGTCATCAGTATTCCGAACATCTAGATTCAAGAAAACATTTTTGCTAATGTAAACTCAATTCAAATTATTCTGAATATACTTCCAGACAAGAAAAGTAAATTTTCCGTTTGAAAAATTATTTGAATATTTTTACTAAGACCGAGTTTCACCTCTGTGAAAATATAACTCTCAGTTTTCTTTCAAGGTATTTCTGTCTGACGCTGGTACGCAAATTCTTTCTTGAAGTGAAAATATTCAGATATAACTTGCCTGAAATGACAAATTTCTTCTATTGTCTCCACCTTTGTTTATTTTCTGACATGTAGAAGATCGACTTGTTTCCAACTCATATTTGAATTCACAATATAAATTTTTCTACTATTTTCATTTCAGTCTGTCGTGTACTTTCAAAAAACTATCACATTCCATAGCATCACCAGTGGATATTTGAGTAGATCTCCTTATACACTTTTAGATGTTGAAAGAGACTCTTTTCAACAATAATTATGTGAGGTTTGATACATGTACGAATCAGGGTTGCTTCAATATAGATCAAAATTTATTGAAATTGAAATAAATTCGGTCGTTATTATGTAATATGAGAATTATTTACTACGTAAAAATATAACTTTTGAATTTGAGAGGCTTTTACTTGGTAAAATTCCATTATCAATAATGAAAAACAAGTACTGTGTTTTGAGGAATTTTACTCAATAATTGCGATTCGTAACGCGTTTCACTACACCGTAGCTTCTTCAGACGAATGAATATACAGAAAAATATAAATGAGAATATAACTATAAATGTTCTTGAGTATTTAAAAGCTTTATGGGATTGCTTGAGGTGAAGGGCTTAAATCGACTTGTTCATTGATGCGTCTACGTGAGTCGTTTATTTATATGATTGATTCGCGTAATTTGAATCTGATTTTTATTATTGTTTATGTTGATTTATTAAAATTTCTATTTCATTCTTAGGTATGAACACCAATAATTTCAACTAAATTATTATAGCTATGTTGAAATTATTGAAAGTGAGAAACTGAAATCATTCTTAGGTAGCAATAATTTCAACATAGCTTTCCAAACTCATAATAATTTAGGCAAATATATAAAAATAATAAAACCCAACCAGGTAAAAAACAATAAATCAGGTGTTTATAGATTGAATTATGATGACTGTGATAATTTCTACATTGGTAGAACACATAGAAATTTTAATATTAGAATATCGGAACATAAACGCAGTTTTTCAAATGAAAAATCAGATTCAAATTACGCGAATCATCTCTTAGAAAATAATCATTCTTTCGACCCACAGTTTGAAATTTTGCATACAGATAATAAATATCGGAGAGTAGATCTTTGGGAAACTTTAGAAATCAATAAATACAAACACTCAGGTAGACTCATCAATGAACAAGTCGATTTAAGCCCTTCACCTCTATTGAATCTCTTCGGGGAGCAATCTATTCCTTAATTTTATTGGATATACCTGTCATAAATAACCACTTAAGAAGAAGCAACCCAATAAGCTTAAAATTACTCGAGAACATTTATAGTTATATTCTCATTTATATTTTTTCTGTTTATTCATTCGTCTGAAGAAGCTACGGTGTAGTGAAACTCGTTACGAATCACAATTAATAAGTAAACTTCCACAGTAATTGTTTTTTATTAAAAATATAACTGTTTAAGATGGAAGAGTCTATTAAAAGTTATAGCTACTTTGTTCATCACCAGACAAGAATGAGTTTAAAACTAAAATACAAAGTTAGCAATTTTCTTGTATATGAATACAAATAAATGGATTAACAGAACAAGTAAAATACATATCAGAAATTAATATTAGGTATAAATATTCAACCTTTTAGTAGGAAGTTTAGGTAATTAAATAAAAGTACCTATTGTTTCTTCCTAAAGATTCATTATGGTTACTAGTTTTGCTTTCTTTACATCAGAGCGTCTTCAGAACAGTGACTACTAGAACAACAAATATTAGAAGTATAACGTAACAAATTCTGCTTTTGAAAAAATCTACCCAATCTTTTCTCAGCAAGTAAAGTCAATTATAGTAAAATTGAAAACAATCAATAGGACCGACATTTCACAGCAAATTAAAATGGTATTTGATCACTATACCTATTGGAATTATGAATTCAAACTTAGAACAATTCAAGCTTAAAATGATTTTTAGACAAATACGAGTGAAATTCAAACGGAAAGTGTGGTTACCTCAGCTAACCACAGAACAAAGATTCACAGATCTTATAATAGTAAGTCATCTTCTTTTTCCATAAAATAAATAGGTGATTACCGCCATGAGATTCTTGACATTCTTTGTTTAGTCTTAGAGGTTTCAGATGTTCACCCACTCTGTTTTGAAAACATCTCACTGTTTGACCTATATAAACTGCTCCACAAGTTTCACATGTTAACTTTTATACACCCTCTCTACCTAGTAAAGGTGTAATATATCTAATTTGTAGTAATAATTCACCTAAAGATCTATTTGACTTGTATGCTGCTCTGATGTTTTCTTTCTTTTCTAATATTTTACTAATTTTAACTGAAATTGGACCTTTATATTGAAATGAAACATACTTACAACTTAGTTTGTTACAAACTGGACAATTTTCATTTAATAATTCTTGTTGTAGTTTCTTACACATCATTCTGTCAATCAGGTCTACATCATAATTATTATCTTTCGCAATTTGTTGTTATGGAACCAGTGGTGTAAAGAAGTTACATCCATTATATTTTTGTGTGTGAAAGATTTCTTTTAAATTGAAAGAATGTGATCCGTTCATTATCTCAATTGTTAAGTTTAAGAAATTGACTGAGTTATCATCATCTGAACCAACAAAACCTATTACTTAAAGACATTATAACAGAGTTTAGGACTCTCTTGAATCTTCAACAGAAAAGTGGTCTTCCAATCTGAAAAAACCTCTCAAGATTTTTTATAGAGAACTGGGACACTCTGTTTACTTCAAACTAAATTGTTGAGGTAGATTTTCACTTTCTAAATACAATACCGTTCGAATAAATTGAAATCTTGAAGATTGTACGAGCTACAGAGCACCGCGCCACTGGTGAATCACCCAGTATGTATATATATATATATATATATATATATATATATATATATATATATATATATATATATATATATATATATATATATATATATATATAGATATAGTCTTTTGAAAAGAGAGGATTTACAAAATTTGAATAATTGTATCTACAATAAATGCTTATATCTATAATTTTGGTGTGTCAGAAAAACACCAGTGTAAGCTCAGGAAATGTAACAGGGGACCATACTATCTTGCATATGATTCAATAAACATCATATGCATGAAATTCATTTACTTACATAATTCTCTGGATGGAACTTTGACTTATATCTGATAACTGAGAAATCTCTCTTTGGCTTTTATATGGGTCCTCTGTCACTGTCAACAAAACTGATAACTGGTTGTCTTCAGCTGTAGCAGTTTTTGGTTTTCATGTTTTTTGTAAGCGATATTACCCATTTCGATAAATCGATAAATTAGAAGTTTTTCAAAGCAAGTTTTTCGAAGCATCTTGCAACAGGATGTACCTTATTAGGAAACCTTTGTGCATGAACTCTACTTGCCAACAAAGAATTTCTACCACACTCACCCAGAATAAAAATCATATCAACCATTTCTTCTTTGGAGAACTTCATGGCAGTCCATTGAGAAAATCGGGTTCAAACCTCACTTCAACAATGTTTAATAACGAAGCACTGATTAGTTCACCATGTAAAATGCAGAATATGATATGTCCGAACACCCGACAGAAGGCATAAATAAAAAAAATTTCAACATATAGCTCAATTTACGTTTTAATCATCTTGATTCTATCATTCGTTGAGAGAATTATCTTGTTTAGGTTTCATTACTCACTACTTGAATCATTACAGAAAAAAACTTCTGTGCGATTAATGATGCATGTTGATGAATATGATAAGGTTTGTAGTATTTTCATCAAAAATTTTACAAATAATCGAATATTTCTAAAATGATCGAGAATAAAGATGGGGTTACTTCTGCAAATATTTTATTCGTTGACATGAATAATAAAATACAGGGTGTTCCATTTGAAAAAGTCAATAAATGATATTTTTAAAATACAATACTCAATGAATAAATAATCATTCCTGTATAAAATGGGGATAATCTATTTCAATTCATCAATAAAGCTATAGGAAAATTTTTAAGAGAAAAAAATAATGTGATGTAACCACTCTCCAAAAAAACTCATTACTTAAAGACAGAGTTTAGGCCGCTCCTGAATCTTGAACAAAAATGTGGTCTTCCAATCTGAAAAAACCACCCAAGATTTATTTATAGAAAATTGGCACACCCTGTTTACTGCAAAATAAATTGCTGAAGTAGATTCCTTCTTTCTAAATACAATACTGTTTGAACAAAAATGAAATCTCGTACGAGCTACAGCGCACTGCGCCAGTGGTGAATCACCCAGTATATAGAAAATATTCAGAACAAATTTGGCAGGATTCAGGACGCGAAAGAAACTTATGCAAGGGAAACGATAGCGTTTATAGGAATTTTATTCTCACTGGCCCTTTCAGGAGTTCAAGAAAAAATTTGAGAAATATTTGGGACAATTCTAGAGGAAGTGGAATCAAATCATGCTACCTTGCCATGAGTTAAAGTAGATTCAGGTTAATTCTAAGATGTATTAGATTCGACGATTTAAAAACAAGGAACGAGCGACTCGAGCTTGATAATTTCGTTCCTATTCGGGAAGTTTTTGAAAATTTATTCACTGAATTTTCAAGCAAATTTCACACCAAGTGAGTTCCTTGCCTTAATCGAAAAACTTTTAGCTTACAGAGGCAGATGTTTCTTCAGCAATATATACCAAGTAAGCCTGCCAAATATGGTATCAAAATGTTCTCTCTTGTTGATGCAAAAACATCGTACACGATTAGTTTGGAACCCTGTGTTGGGATGCAACCTGAAGGTCCATACAAGGTATATAACTCTGGTTGAGACATTGTCCTCCAATCGATCCATCCAATTTCCGGTACTAATCGTAATGTAACCGGAAACAGTTGGTTCAGTCGTTAACACTTGCTGATAAATTACTGATGAACAAACCTAGGGAATCGTTTATTCAAATAAACTGGATCTGGAAATCACCACACCTGAGGAGAAAAACCTAACTCCGAATCTTCCAAACCAATGTCAAGTCTGTTCTTCTGTTCAGATGCCAGACACGGAAAGTAACAAAAACTCTCACCCGGTAACTGCAAACCTTTTTTAACTTCTGTTTGTGAACTATCCTTCCTAATCAGATGACCCAAGAAGATATCAAACATAGATCTGTGGTGGATATACAATAAAGATCCTTTAGAAGGAATTATTCAAGATGGAAAGTATGGACGGATGTGCATTGAGA
The DNA here is from genome assembly GCA_013387265.2 of Cryptolaemus montrouzieri. NCBI lineage: Eukaryota > Metazoa > Arthropoda > Insecta > Coleoptera > Coccinellidae > Cryptolaemus > Cryptolaemus montrouzieri. Next base: position 9,007,902 of record JABFTP020000103.1, on the reverse strand, counting down.
AAAAGGCATACCATCAGCAAAGAGGCTTTAGACTGGAACCCTCATGGAGCCCAAAAACCAGACAGGCCAACATCAACGTGGCGAAGAACTATTGACAAGAAAATTTCTGGAAATGGAAAGAGCTGGGGAAAAATCAAGAGTTTTGCTCGGAACAGGGTGAGATGGAGATATTCTGTTGATACCCTGCGTCAATCAAGCGACTAAAATAAGTGAAGAAGAACAAGTTTCTTTGAATCCTTACGTGAATCTATAGCTTGCTCCTCGAAGAGGTTCTGTATGGGTGCAGAATTGAAGTCTGTTTGTTTGTTGATGATATTACGTGAGTACCTTGAACATCGAACTCTTGAGTTTTCTAGAGATCTGCTCTGATTTGAAATTCCATTGGTCTTACCAATTCAACATTAGTCATCATTCAATATACTTTCTTATCGCAACTATTGAATAGGTAATTTTTTATGAATAAACAATATTACATGCTTCTATTAATGTAGTAATTTCGTCTATACTTCATCTGTTAGGGGCTTCAAAAATTTCCTATCAATAACGCAAACTGCGAGCTTAGGCATTTAGAGCAGGTGCCCTAAATTTATTTTCGATGGAGAGATGATCTAATAATGTAACGACAAACCCTTCAACAAATTTGGAAATCCTCCCTCTAACTGCGACGTAGGATCATTATTTCGAAATTGATTATTCAAAGCCTATTCTGATAATTCCATTCGTGCGTTGATGTACGATTGTGATAAACTTGCACTGATTATAATTATCTGGTGAAATCGTGATCGTGAATAACGATTATCAGTATTTCGCTAATTCTCCCCTCAAATCGAGCTGGATTCGTATCCACTCGGATATATTTCAGCGTGGAAGAACACTTTGAACTAGACACATAAAATTTATTTCCCAATTATTTTGATTATTTTCTCTTTGTAATGGGAATGATTGGATTTCCCTTAAGGTGTTTAACTTATATTATAAGAAATGGGTCAATAAAAATGAGGTCTGAATCGGGCATATAGAATGTATTAGAATCAATTTGAAGTTCAATATATTGCACCATCTTACCTTTCATTTTCCTATTTGTCTATTGATTTTTTGGGGAATATTATGTAGGGTCATCTTCTATAGCTCAATAAATTGGAAGAGATGAAACCCTTTTAGTCCAACTGACATATCAAAAGATATATTTGAGATTGTGTAACGAATTATCAACATAATTCCTTAAATAATCTATTAAAGTGAATATTAAATGTTGCTTTTGAAATTTTTTTCTTCCTCAGTTTCTAAATGGTGGTGAAAAGCGGCTATTCAGTTTCTAAAAGAAGATAGAAAATGTTGGTTTCTGTGCTACCACATATTGAGGTTCAGCAAAAAGCTTGAAATTAGTGAAAAACGAGAAAAATTTTGAAGAGGGTTATTTTATTTCGTGGCTTCTTTATTTATTATAGTCTAACATAAAGTGCTCTGAATATATTTCTGAAATAAAAATTATATAAAATACAAAATATAATGTAGTAAAATTTATCCGAAAAGTGTGTATTTTTGCTAATTCATAAAATTTTTATATATTATTATTATATATTTATATATATATATATATATATATATATATATATATATATATATATATATATATATATATATACAGTGTGTTCCAACGAAAATTTGACCCCTCTAACTCCGAAATGAGTAACATTAGCGAAAAACACCAAGACACGTCGATTTTTGTTTCGAGGGGAGCATTTTTCGAAATAATTCGAAACTTCTCAGATCAACCCCTACCCCAGCAACCCTAACTTTGAAATTCATCATAGGAATAAGGGTCGAGTGGCACCTTACTGTAAAAGTCTGTCAATTCTCCATTCTGATTTGTCATTTTAGAATTTTAAATTAACATACAGGGTGTCCCAACCAAGGGTGAAGTTGAATTCTGGAAATTCCAAATACTAAATGAAATAGATTTATTTTGGCATAATGCAAGCGCAGGTTTATGCTCGGTCTAGAAAACGACCTACACTTGTGAATTTGGAGTTGGTGCAATCAACCCCTATTTCCAGCATCCCCAACTCAAAAATCGTTCGATCGATAATAGGTCAAGTGGCACCTCGTTGGAAAGGTACTGCAATTTTCTCTTCGAATTTGGTATTTTCGAAATTCAGAATCATCATACAGGGTGTCCCTGAAGCAGGAACATTGAAAATCCAAATAACTTTTTGAAACTGGTTCATTTCGGTATACGAGAACATGTTTGATCCGAGAATAGGACTTTCTTGTGTGGTTATAGAATATTTGCAATCAACCCCTTCCATTCAGCATCCCCAACTTGAAAATCATACAAATAATTCAAGTGGCATATCTTCAGAAAGGTTTTTTGAATTCCAGAATGATTAAAGCGTTTCATTCAGTTCGGCTCTCCATACAGGATGTCGCTTTCGAAAAATTCAATATCGTCATTTGAAATTATCAACTAAAATTAATTCGAAACTGTTAAAAGTATTGGGGTACGATGTGTTGAGCATCAATTACGAAGAAATAAAGCTGATTTCTGCATTGAAAATGTTCACATTTTTTTCATTCATTTCCATCTGGCGTGCAGTCATCTGTTATTTCTCATTTTTGCAATGAAATATTATTATTATTCAGATCAGTTGCTCATTATTGTTGTTGTTCGTCAGTTGAAATTAATCTGAAAATGGTTTATTCCACTGAGGAAAGGGTCGAAATTGTATCGACGTATTTTCGAAATAACAATTGTGCCAAAGAAACGGCAAGGATATTCGATAGGAACCATCCTGAAAGAGAAAGGAGTCAGTCACCAGTACGTTAAATATTTGGTTGACAAATTCCTAGCTACGGGTTCGGTGGCAAACCGAATATTACTTCGATCAGAAAACTATCTCGTCTGACTGGTGTATCAGCTACAACTGTCCATAGAATCGTGAAACATCACAAATTTCACCCCTACAAGGTAAAATTAGTGCATGAAATAAACGAAGATGATCCAGATCGTCGTTTACAGTTTTGTGAAAATCTAAGTGAAAACCTAAACGCTAATCCAAATTTTCTGAATAACATCTGTTTTTCTGATGAGCACCTTTATGCTCAGTGGTGAAGTGAATAGACATAATTGTCGATATTGGGACACACAGAATCCTCATTGGTTTAGAAAGGCCCACACGCAAAGGCCTCAGAAGTTGAACGTTTGGGCAGGAATTTTTGGCAATCATCTAGTTGGGCCTTTCTTTATTGAGGGTAATCTGAATGGAAATGGCTACCTACAGTTGTTAGAGGAACACATACATCCTAGATTGACAGAAATTTTACAGAACGATCCAACTCTTTCTGAGGACGAAATGCGTCTTCAACAAGACGGTGCTCCTCCGCATTATGATGCTCGGGTGCGCCAATATTTAGACGAAAATTTCCCAGGAAGGTGGATTGGTAGAAGAGGACCTGTTGAGTGGCCAGCCAGGTCACCAGATTTAAATCCCTAGATTTTTTTTTGTGGGGCCATCTAAAATCTAAAGTTTATGCCACAAGACCAGAAAACCTGGAGGAGCTGCGGATGAGGATTATCACAGAATGCCGACTTTTGACTCCTGAAGTTTTCGCTAATGTGAGAAGAGAGTTCGAAAATCGTCTGTATAACTGTATGGAGGTGGGCGGAGGTTATTTTGAACAATTGTTGTAATAATCAAGTTAGTTTTTGTTTTCAATTGAATACAAGTTCAATAAATCTCGTTTTCCTGTTTAGATGAGCATCCAATCAGTTTCTCCATCATCCCTCATCCTGATCCTCACGCCAGAAAACCTCGATTGCCAAACTGAAACCAATGCCTCAGTGATTCAGAAAATAGAAAAATCTTTCTGGAACTTTGCCACTCAACCTGTAATCACTTGTATGATAATTTGAGTTGGGGATGCTGAATGGAAGAGATTGATTGCAAAAATTCCATATTCACGCAAGAGAGTCTTATTCTCGAATCAAACATAAACATGTTCTCGTATTATACCGAAATGAACCAGTTTCAAAAAGTTATTTGGGTTTTCAGTGTTCCTGCTCCGGGACACCCTGTATGCTGATTCTGAATTTCGAAAATACCAAATTCGAAGAGAAAATTGAAATACCTTTCCAACGAGGTGCCACTTGACCTATTTTCGATCGAATGATTTTTGAGTTGGGGATGCTGGAAATAGGGGTTGATTGCACCAACTCCAAATTCACAAGTGTAGGTCGTTTTTCTAGACCGAGCATAAACCTGCGCTTGCATTATGCCAAAATAAATCGATTTCATTCAGTATTTGGGATTTGCAGGAATTCAACTTTACCCTCGGTTGGGACACCCTGTATGTTAATTTAAAATTCTAAAATGACAAATCAGAATGGAGAATTGACAGACCTTTACAGTAAGGTGCCACTCGACCCTTATTCCCTATGATGAGTTTCGAAATTAGGGTTGCTGGGGTAGGGGTTGATCTGACAAGTTTCGAATTATTTCAAAAATGCCCCCTCGAAACAAAAATCGACGTGTCTTGGTGTTTTTCGCTAATGTTACTCATTTCGGAGTTATAGGTGGGGTCAAACTTTCGTTGGAACACACTGTATATATATATATATATATATATATATATATATATATATATATATATATATATATATATATATATATATATATATATATATATATATATATATATATATATATATATATATATATATATATATATATATATATATATATATATATATATATATATATATATATATATATATATATATATATATATATATATATATATATATATATATATATATATATATAAATATATCTTATATTGAATTATTAAATGGTCTGAAACTGATCCAAATGAATTACAATGTCAAACGAGGAAAATGTTTTGTAAATATCATAATAACCAAAAGTCAGATAATCAAAGAGTTACACTGAATGGACATCTTGGAAGTCGTGGATTAAGTAAATTGAATAATCTTCATAGTAAACAGTTTTTTCATCTACGTTCACATTTTCATGATGAACAGAGAACGTCTAGATTACATGATATTGTTGTTGCTTCAGATTATAATCTTACACCTCTGAACTTGACAATGAAAAAGTTAGATGCAGAAGGAATTACTCGGAAATCACCCTTAAGATATGAAGAATGATTATATTGATGAAATCGCATTAAATATCTATTTGCCCATCTGGTTAGTATCTGGAAAATTGTTTGCTGAAATAGAAGGCTTGGCAATTGCGATCCAGGATCAGGTTGTTTTCAAGAGGAATGATAGAAAACACATCATCAAGCAAAATATAGATGATATCTTGCCGTAGATGTTTTTGTTCTTCAAAAACAGTTTTTCATATACTATCATGAGGATTGAGTCCTTGCCTCAACAGATTATTTAGAAAGACATAATGCCGTCGCTAATATTATTCATTTTGATCAAGAAATTAAACATCACCTCATTCCCAAAAGAATAAAATATTACAAATATGAACCTGAAATTATTCGTGAAAACGAGAAATATAAACTTTATTTTGATAGAACAATTCTATGCAACAAAGCTGTAAAACACAATAGGCCAGATATCATTCTTACTGATAAACAGAATCGAATAACATATATAATTGATATTGCTATACCCGATCCACATAATATACAAAATAAATACAATGAAAAATTTCTGAATATATGATGCTTGCTGACGAGATTAAAAAATGTGGAAAATGAAAGAAATATTTATTCTACTAATTATTATTTCCACAACACGTTTTATTCCTAAGAATCTTCACTAAAATATTGAGAATTTAGGTCTAAGGAAAAATTTATCTGAACAGTTACAGAAGATCACAGTCATCAAATCAAGTCAATTGAGAAAATTGGGTTCAAACCTCACTTTACCAGTAACAAAACACTAATAAGTTCATTATGTAAAATGCAGAATATGATATGTCCGGACACCTGACAGAAGGCACAAATAAAAAAATGTCAACACATACCTCGATTCACGTTTTAATCATCTTGATTTCATCATTCGTTGAAAGAATTATCTAGTTTAGGTTTCATTTTTACTACTTGAATTATTATAGAAAAAAACTACTGTACGAATAATTATGCTTGTTGATGAGTTTGATCATCAAAATTTTTACAAATAATCGAATATTTCGAAAATGATGGATAAGGATAAGGTTACTTTTGCAAAAATATAGCACAATATTTTATGCGTTGACATGAATAATAAAATACAGGGTGTTCCATTTGAAAAATCAAGATATGTCGTTTTTAAAATTACAATATTCAATAATTTTTCGAGTCACTCCTGTATAAAATGAGGATGATCTATTTCAATTGATCAATAAGAAAACGAAGAAAAAAGGTTTTCATTCTCTCTGGCCGAAGGAGCATGCGATGATGTGAGAGCCTATTTCATGAATTTTCACGGAAAAAAATATTGTGACGAAATTACTCACCACAAAAACTTATTACTTAAAGACATTATAGCGGAATTTAGGCCACTCCTGAATCTTGAACAAAAAAGTACCCTACCTACCTGAAAAACCTTCCAAGATTTTTTTTATAGAAAAAAAAAGTAGATTCTTACTTTCTAAATACAATACAGTTCGAACAAAAATGAAATCTTCAAGAGTGTACGACCTACAGAGCACCGTGCCACTGGTGAATCACCCAGTATATATATATATATATATATATAAACCTCAAAATTTGACGAAAACCTTAATTCTTTCAACTTTCACCTCGAAACGTCCTCCAACATTTTTGATTTTTTTTATATTGTTTTCACCAAAAGGCAACTCTTCCGCTCTATTAACAATAAAAATCAAATTTAGTTTTTATCGTTTCACCAAATTGTCTATTTATTTGGTGATTATTCAGATGAAATCATGATTCCTTACTTATCGAAGAGTTAGAGAATAGATAACGTTCGCTGAAGAACTCATTCAGAATTTCCAGATCGCCAATCAAAAATCATGAATGTTTTCAAACTTTTATGGAAATATTATGAGTAATATTGTAGACATAGATTCACCTATTAGCTAAAGTTGTACAAATATCAATTGTTCTTGAAATAAAAAGAAGAGAGCATGAAGAGAGCCTTGTGGCAGACCATCATTCGGTCTGACAACATATTCTCGAAATTGACAGTTATATTTGATGAACAACCTGGAATATTTATAACACCATCTTGTCATGTTTCCATCAGCAACATTCAAGAGTAGTTCTCCAGTTTTAACCTAATTTGAAATCCTAGGATATTGAAAGAAACAATCTGTATCAAAAATTTATTTTAATGGATTATTGGTAATATCTGGTAAATATTCTTCTTATTATTTCAGGTACGTTCCTGAATACTCTTCATTTTGAAATACGCAGGAAAGAACACCGATCTGATTATCGCACCGATGTGAGTAAATTCAATTTTTTTTACACTAATATGATTACACCGCACAACATCAATTCTAATGGCTGAATTATGGCACATGATATTAGCCTAACTTTCAATGATGATTTCAAATCCGCGATTAAAACTGTATCAGCTCTAGTTTTGAAATTATGCAACATTTTACAATGAAACGCAATTTATTTGAAATTGATCTCATTTCAAAAAAATTTTCTCGCAGACGTTGAAGTCAATGAGCTATTCTGAATGCTCCAATAATAGTTTGCAATCATGTGTGCGTTTCAGTAGCCTTCCTGCTTAATTTGAAGGTCCTGGTGGAATGGCTCGCCTTGTTCTTCATGATCCCCAAGATTACCGGGATAATAGTCTAGATAGTCTGCATTTGAAATTGACTCGTTAGTTGTTGAGAATAGTCACAACCTTTCTTATCTCCCAAAACTTCTGAACAAGAAAAACAAACACATTCTATGCATTTTCCTCAATCTCTGCTGTTAAAGTAAAACTTGTGTCTTTATTATTCAGGGAACTTATGGGACAAGAAAAGGTATCAATTTCCATTTTTCTTAAGTGCTTCAATGAGTTTTTTCATGAGGCCTATTTTAAGATGCAATGGAAGTAACCTTGAGCACGTTGTAATGTCCTGAAATCAGCAGTTCCCGAGTAAGCGAAACCTTTTTTAATTTTTAACGCTACTGTCCCATAAACAGAGAGAAAAAAGGAGTACTTTGTTTAACCACTTTGTTGGACTAAACAAAAGTTGACCATTTTCAAATCAACACATATAAACCAGTTGTTTTCCATTTACAAAATTTTGTCTAAAACCGAAACAATAAGTGTTTATAATCTCCTCGATAGATCACAAATGCTACGATTGACCACTAACTGCCAGACGACGTACTCAGATTGGGTAACGCAGGGCTCTGGAATACCGCAGGGCAGCACGTTAGGTCCAATGCTTTTTGTCGCATTCATAAACGATCTGATTGATTTCCCTGATGATTGCGGCTCAAGGACACTTTTATATGCTGATAAAACTTCCGCATTGGTATCTGATGAAGACCTTAATTTGATAGAGGTCCGAGCTAACAGGTGCTTCGATAAAATGTCCCATTGGTGCAAAAATAACGACCTAGCTCTCAATGGGAACAAGACTGGAGTTGAGCCAGTATTCACACCAAATATTCGTTCAGGCAATAACACTGTTAGACCCTCATCGTCTGTTAAGTTCTTAGGAGTTATAATAGATAGTCATTTGCCATGGAAAGACCACATCTCGCAACTGTGTAACTCGCTAGCGAAAAAGAACTTTGCTTTATATCAATTGAAAAAGTGTGTCGATATCCATGTTTGGACGAATTTCTTCTTCCTACAATTCAGAACACTATGGGATCGTATGTTGGGGCAAAAGCACAGATGCCGACAGGGTTTTCAAAATGCAAATCAGTTTCTCCAGACTCACATCTTGCCGTTCATTCTTCAAAAGCAACTTTTTGATGCTGCCTTCTTTGTATCTTTATAAATGCTGCGTGCACGTGAAACGGAATCTCTCTTCCTACAGGGTAAGCGGTGATGTCAACAGTTACTCGTCTCGATCATTCGCGGACCGAAAATTCATAGTATAAAAATATTTAACGCGTTGCTAAACATATAAGAGATATTGAAAATTTGAAATGTTCTTAATTGCAGGTCAACAGTTTTTTTCTTGATAGAGCGTTTTATTCAATCAGCGAGAACTCCAGAGCAGGATGATTGTTTGTGTTGTTCTATGAAGATTTTCGATTGTTTCGTGTTTTGTATCCTATATAAGTTTTTGCCAATTATTTACATATTATTCACTAAGTTTTCTACAGCTACTTAAGAGTGAGAGCGCGCAATAAAAATAATCTACCAATGAACGTCATTCAAAATGGCGTAGTCAACCATCTTGGACCACGCGAGTAACGGAGGGTTGAAGGGTATTCTTTAAATATATACTATCCGCGAAAGAATCAAAACTGATTTGAATCAATCACATAAACTCTGCTGACGAACTATGATAAAAACAACTATTTTCTGATTCACGAAAAAGTAATGTATGGGCGATGTCAACCCAAATTTTTGGGTCCATAATGATTCTAAAACATCTATAGATTATAATCGGCATCACTTGGAAGACTGAACCTGGCGGCCATCGGGGCTCTCTCGGTCAAACAGAGAGGGAATTTTTTTTGTTGAGTTTGAATATTGAAGGTTTCTTGAGATTATACTTCAAAATTGGCAGTAAAGAACAAGGAAGTGATTATGTTTCTGCAGACTTACACTGCGACAGAAGAACATCTCCGCGAAAGAGTGAATATGGCATCGCTTAGATTTGTTTAGACATATAGGAGGTATGATTGTTGAAATATTTTTCTGCTGGTTTTCTTTTTCCATTGTTACAGATTCCTGTTCAAAACCCCCTTCCTTTCACCCTTGTCTCCTTATGAAAATCATGGAATGCAAGAGAGAATGAAGCGGCTTAGCAGAAAAATCTTTGGTACTCTTTATGCACACACGACACTAACTGAACATAAACAGACAATCTATTGCTAGTGCAATAGCTACAGGAAAACGAGTTTTTTCCTCTGGTTCTTTTACTCGTTTATTGAATCATATACAAGATAGTATGGTTCCCTGTTACATTTCCTGAGCTCTAAATTGTGTTTTTCTGACACACACCAATATATATATATATATATATATATATATATATATATATATATATATATATATATATATATATATATATATATATATATATATATATATATATATATATATATTTTTGAAAAAGAGGATTTACAAAATTTCAATAATTGTATTCACAATAAATGCTTATATCTATAATTTTGATGTGTGTTGCGGTAGCTCTTAAGTTAAGAGAAAATTTGTGGACTGTACTTTTGAATTAAAAAGATTGATGTAAAAAACAGACAAAACAAAAAATACTCGAACTAGAAAAGTCACCGTTGTTCTGAGGATGGACTTCTTGAGAGTACTCTCAGCTGATCTTGTGAATCCAATCTTCTTGAATTTGTGGTGCGAAATTTCACTGAATTTCTATAGTTTATAGCACTAATAGTCTTGGCGGTTTACACAAGCCGTAAACATAAAACAAATTGTGGATCTCAAGTAGAGAAAATTTGGGAGAATATTCGAAAACTCAAATAGCGAAATAAGCGTAATCTTCGAGAGCTGAAGATCAAAATCGGAATGTCACTTTTTGAAAATTGCACAGAAATGTCTACTGCGTACTGCAACACGCAATCCAACGAGTAGTCTAGTGCTTGAAATATTTTTGAAATAATAATAATTAAATTGCAGCGGCTTGCCGCAACAATGTGTAAGAAAAAAACAGAAGTGTGAACTTAGGAAATATAACAGGGGAACCATACTATCTCGTATATGATTCGATAAACGAGTGAAAAATAATCAAGAAAAAACTCGTTTCCCTGTCGCTGTTGCACTAGCAATAGATTGTCTGTTTATGTTGAATTAGTGTCGTGTGTACATAAAGAGTACCAAAGATTTTTCTCCTTAGCCGCTTCATTCTTTCTTGCATTCCAGGACTTCCAAACGAAGACAAGGGTGAAAGGAAGGGGTTTGGGATAATAATCTGTAACAATGGAAAAAGAAAAACAGCAGAAAAATATTTCATAATTTTATATGTCTAAACAAATCTAAGAAAAGATTTTACATAGCAAGCAGGATCATGAAAAGGAATAGGGAGATAATAAAAAGATACATAACCCACTATATTTCCTCAAATTCCCTCTCTGTTTGACCAAAAAAGCCCCGATGGCCAGGCTCAGTCTTCCAAGTGATGCTGATTATGACACAGCTCTACTAAAAAAATTTTTTTTATTGTTGCCCTGGATATCATCGCAAATTTTTATGTTTTCAAGTGCCCAGATTACGAATATATTCATGAAAGTTCTCAATGTGCTCGTATTTTCATGATTTTTGCATTTCTTATATTTTGAACAATTATAAGCTTGTTAGAAATAAAATTTAATTTTCCAGTCATGATTAGGCTTCTGCGCAACTTTTTCGCGCATACAAACATCACCTGATCCCCACTCTCAGGCCTCTTGCTCCACAGAATAGCTGAGATCTCAGTTATTTGACAATATTGAAGTACATATACACGTAAATCTGGATAAAGTGTCATGGATTAATATTTTGTTTCAATTACTGAATGTCCATTCTTATATATTTGTCTTCTAGTCTATAATATGAGTTCGTCACGAAGAAAGTGTAAATATTGTATTGATTTATTTTATTATATTTGCGGTGTTTATATACTAAAAAACAAAAAGAAATATCACAGACTTTGTCAAGCAGACTTATGTTGAATATTTTGGTGTCAAAATGGACAAACAAGGTAAACCATGGGTTCCTAATAAAGTTTGTAAGTCCTGTGTTGAGTCTTTACGGTTGTGGAAAAAAGGTGAACGTTCTGGATTATACTTTGGTATTCCTATGATCTGGATGGAGCCTACGAATCATTCAGATGATTGCTACTTTTGCCTAGTAGATGTTAAAGGTTTTAATCGAAATCAAACGTGAAGATACCCAGACTCACAGTCTACGAAATGTCCGGTTCTACACAGTGAAAATCTCCCTCGGCCCATATACATTTCAAAAGTAATTCGCATGCCCTCAAAAACAATGGTGTTACCAAATTCACAGAAATCGGGACCATCTACTAGTGGAAGTGAATGGGAAGGTGAAACATCTACGCCAAAGTTATTTTCTCAAAATGAACTCAGTGATTTAATACGTGATCTCAATTTATCAGAACAAGGATCAGAACTGTTAGCCTCAAGGTTGAAAGAAAAAAATTTATTGGCACCAACAGTAACAATTACAACATACAGAACGCGAGAAAAACAGTTATTATAATTTTTCAGTGAAAATGAAGGATTAGTGTATTGTAATGATATCGCGAAGCTGATTATAGACATGGGTTTAAAAGAGTACAAATCTACTGAATGGCGCCTTTTTATTGATAGTTGCAAAAGAAGTTTAAAATGCGTCTTATTGCACAATGGAAATAAATTTGCATCAATTCCAATTGCCCATTCAACGAAACTCAAAGAAGAATATGAAAATGTAAGATTAGTTTTAGAGAAAATTAAATACTCTGAGCATCAATGGCCGAACTGTGTGGATTTAAAAATCGTTAATTTTCTACTTGGCCAACAAAGTGGATATACAAAATACCCTTGCTTTATTTGTATGTGGTATAGTAGAGCAAAGCAACTTCATTGGGAACAAGATGTTTGGCCTGTAAGAAATTCTTTAACTGTCGGTAAAGCCAACGTAATAAGGGAGCCGCTGGTGAGCAGAGACAAAATCATACTTCCATCATTACATATTAAGTTAGGTATGATTAAGCAATTTGTAAAAGCGTTGAACAAAGACGGAAATTGTAATAATTGTTTAAAAGTAAAGCTTGGAAAAGTTTTGTGTTGGTTGTCGAAAATTTCCTAGGTAACCATAAAGCAGCAAATTATGAAGAAATTGTGCAAAATATGCTGACAAACTTTCAGACTCTAGGAGCAAATATGAGTATTAAGTTACACTATCTCCGCAATCATCTAGATAAATTTCAGGATAATTTAGGAAATTATAGTGAGGAACAGGGAGAGCGGTTTCATCAAGATCTAAAAGGGATGGAAGAAAGGTATCAAGGTCGATGGGATTGTCACATGATGGCAGATTACTGCTGGTCTTTGAAAATAGATTGCCGTCTGAAAAATTATAGAAGAAAAGCTCATAAAAGGCGTTTTATGGAAATATGAAATATATTTTCGACATTTTTCTCTTTATTTGCTTCGATGTATCCGAATTTCTCAAAACATAACTGACATAAATATATCTGGTATTTTGTTTCTTGTTTTATGATTTTTGTTATGTAAAATGAAAATAAAGATTTAACAAAAATCAGAGAAAATCCTACAAAATCATTGATAGTTTCACGAATTGTGTGCATAAATAGACCCAAAATCATTTTCATATCTAGGGCAACGAAACCATTGTAGACCAGTGTGATCTGTAGATGTTTTAGAATCATTATTAACACAATAATCTGGGTTCACATAGCCGATATATCATTACTTCGTGGAACTTGTTTAATTCAAAGGAAAACTATGACAAAATTTCACTTATCCACAACGGTAATGCTATTACATAAACAGAACAACCGTAGTTGTTGCGTGTATAAATCGACTCTCGATTAGACTACCCAAACCTTTACAGATCAGTTAGGCAAATATGCATATGCTCTACGAATGTTACGAGCACTAGTTATTGTTTGAGCAGCTTTTACCGCATACCACGCCTATGTACAATCCGTAATGCGTTATGGAATCATACTCGCCAGATAAACAGAACGAATATTCAGTCTACAATAGAATTTCCTACGAATATATATTTAATTTGGAAAGATCATAAGGCTGCCAAAAACATTTTATTTCTCAGAACATACATATCCTTCGATTCAAACTCATTTACAAGGGTTCAATGTTTGCCAAAAAATCTTTAACCTCTTCGCACAAGAAAACCTCCCATATGTATTACTTCATCGACAACACTTACAAACAAACAAAAACTACTATACTTACCCACAAAAACAATGCAGATTACACAATCGCAAGGATTCATTGTAAATTGCCAATTTCCATCCGAAATAAGATCTTAAGGACTCTATAAAAATACTCATGTCACATGTTGAAGAAAAAAGGCCTATTACAACATGAAAGAGTTTATGAGAGAGCAGCTTTGATTCATTGATCCACAGTTATGTGCCTATTTTTATATTGTGAATATCTGCATACAGTCGATCATATTTTAAATACTATTATTACCCTTTTACTTGTTTCAAACGTAATGCTGATATACTCTATTTGTTTACCTGTAACCTTATTTATTGACACGTTCTATTGCCATGGGCAAAAGTTGTAATGAACACACTTGAACAAATAAACCTTTTACCTTAAAGGTGGTCGAGAGACCAAGATTGCAATCCAGTATTTCAATAGAATAAACACTTGAATTGTTGAATTAATATTATTTTTTTGACTGGTAGGAAATATTTTAGTTACTGTGAGTTTTTTAATAGAAGCTTTAACTTGTAAACAGAATTTGTTTGAGAACAAATGAGGGTATATTCAGAGTCAGCGACGTAAAATTACTGAACATCAAGTGACATTCAAGTCATTCAACAGAAGAAAAGTGCGATTTTGTAGTCCTCTGTTAATTTTCATACTTGTTCGTGAAAGAAACAACACTATGCCAATGCTCGAATTTCGTTAATTTCCTCAAATTAGAACAGAATAAACCATCTCATATATGAAGGAGAATCGCAAACAATAGATAATGAATGCGTCCATGTCTCCACCCTCCTATATCCTTCGAAAACAAATGTCATCGAAAGCATGCATGCCCCATCCATTCTCCCGTTTTTTATTGTCGATGATTCATTCGTATTCCCGACATAAAATGTGAATTTATCTTGCAGTCTTCATATCTGATGCATTGGGAGGCCATATGAATTATTTCACTAGTAGAAAAATTTATACGAGTGAATTGCAATTCGAAAAACACTTACATGGTTTTCTTGGCGCCGAGCCGGTTCGGTATAAATAACCAAGCAGATACAGCGGAAATACGTGAAACATATGGACCGGAAAGAAATACGAACGTCTAAAGAAATGGTCGAATGGAAATACATTGCTCGAGTTTGTAGCGATTATTCGTTTAGAAGACACGGTTTTGCATTGTTTTTGACTTGATTAGATTGTATGAAAGGGTATGCACAATATTTTTTCAAAAGAATGTTGCTGTTACTTTATTTTGATCTTATCTGATTTCAGATGTTTTCAGATATTTTATCTCACTACGATCATGAAATAATATTCTCCCATAAAACATCATTATTTTGCTCCTGGCGCATTCGCCATATTGTTGCTTCAATTCATCAAATATGAAAGAAACACTTTTGTCACCTTTCCACATTTATTTGTTAATACAAAATGTTAACTAAAATATAAAGATGATTACAACATATATTTTTCCTAAATTTCAAGTAGGGGGAGTTGGTTTCAAGTTGATCATTCAGAGTAATATACATGTCACTGAAACTAGGGCCACCCCTGTAATTTTTTGAATATTTGAAATATTTTCACGAATTTTACGAATCGGATTGAAGACAACATTTTGAATTTGTTAACATTAATATGTTTGACACCCTGTATTTTTTACTTATTTGAATCATTCATCTCACTCTACGACCTTATATTTTTGAGAGAAAAACAAATCACCATCTTTTTTGCAATTTTCATCTTTCGTTCTAGAAGGCTATTAACAGTGATAATTGGCTAAGCTCAACATTTCCTATCACAACAATACAAGATTGTATCTGAAAATAAATATAAATCAGAACAATAATAAACTCAAAACTGGTATTCATAAAACCGAATATTACGAATGCCTTTCAGCTTATGTTGAATATTTCTCGATATTTTCAGAGTAAATATTTGCAATGCAATTTCGTTGATTTTTATTTTCAGCATATATATATATATATATATATATATATATATATATATATATATATATATATATATATATATATATATATATATATATATATAGCGTGATATGTCATGTTTAATCTCGTTGGAATGATCTCTTCGAAACCATTAAATTTAAACAGTATTTAATAACTCAACTTATTATTCTAGAAAACGCAATTCCATAAAATAAATTCAATAAAATTTAACGCATTTATCAATTGGAAGTTACTGCTTGAAAGCGTAGTCAAAATAACTTCTCTTATGTTCCTGATGAATGATTTTATAGCCTACTATCGTTTATTTTGAAGGTATATCTCAATGAATTTTCAAATAACTGAGTTTATTGTGTCGTAAAATTATGACTTGTCTAAACAATGCATCTAACCGAATCAAATAAAATTGAAAGTTTAACGATGGAGGAATTGCTATGTTGACATAATAATATCCAGATTTAATTCCAAATATTAAAAGTACTATACGCATAATTGAGAGACCATGAGCAAGTGAACACACACTTTAAATCATCTTTAGCGGTGAGAGTTGTTAAGAGACAGGTATCATCTCCTCCCAAAAGCTAGAATGATAAGAAAACTCGGATCCGAACCCATATTTATATGAAATTTATCTTCTTATATCTTCTTAGTCGTTCACGAATACCCTGTATAAATATGTGGATTGAACGTATGAGATAATGTACTGAATAATCTCTATATTTCCAACTTTCTAGGTCTGAAGTAAAAGTAATCTAATATAATTATATACAAAATATATACCAAGACTCAAAAATAATCTTTACTGAACTGTTTACAAACAGATTCTTCAAAAGCTTTCCACAAAACAAACCCCAAATTGACGAAAACTCATTCTGTACGAATAATGTATTTCCATCTAAAAAACGGATAAAATATCACCATCAAGATAAACACAAAACATAAATACACGACGGTATACACGCAATATACCGCCATTCGCTCCCTTGCATACAATAAAAATGATATTTACCTTCCCCATTTTCAGCATTTCCAGAGAAATGTACTCTCCACGAAAAGTTCTATCTACGACCGTAATTTCCAATTTCTGAAATTTCCGGCGAGAGGAAAATCACTTCCTTCCTTGACATGAAATATAGTTGAAGTTGTATAAGAAGCTTCATGGGATCGATAGTATACAAGCCGTTCTTATAGCTACTTAACACCTCGAGATGGTATTGTCTTGTTCGGAGTAATAACGGATAGAAAATCTAGTCAATGTTTCTACCTTGAAACTATTCGAAGAAATGCGAAATATACGCGTATATATTTTATGAAATTTAAAGAAGCTAACAATCTCAGTGGAAATATTTCAATGGGCCTTTTTCTTATTCAGGTTATAATCAAAAATTTCTTCAAAATAAAATACGGAGTCAATAATATCAAATCAATCACTTTTACTAGTGTAACGAATGTTATCTGAACGAAACCATATTACATTGACAAATTGGGACGTTTATTACGCAAACGAATGTAAATCGGGCCATAAAAGTGGTTGTTGGGATAAAGTACAGTTGTCCACCAACCTAGAAGTGGACACTCAGACCGATCGTTACATTAAAAAGTAAAATTGAGTGTAGACTAATTAAAAGTCTTGCCATTGTAACCCAGCAATCTGTTTTGGCATATTCTGTTCTAAAATTAACCTACAACATTCATCTTTCCAGTAAAGGTTCAAGCTCTGTGAGTGACAGCTTGATAATCTCAATCACCCCCAGCTTGTTAAATCCAAGTTTCGCAAGCCTATCTCTGTCTCCAGCTTAGCATTCACAGAGGATTTGGTCTATTTACTTTATCTTCTCCTCACATAGTGAAGGTTCCTCGATCAATTCTAATTCATGAAGGCGATTTTTGAGACGAAATTCCTCTACAGTAAGGCAATTAGCACTTCCAGATCTAGCCTTGGCTCTTGCTGTAAAAGTTCTACAGATGGCAACCCGTAGTGTCTTTGACCTGTGAATCCCAGCGGGTACTCCCATCCCTTCAAGTCCAACCACTAGTTATTTTCCATCCTTGCGATCTGCAATGTGGTTTCAAGCTTGAGATCAGGTACAACTAATGCAAAGATTCTTTCTACAGCGGCCAATAAGTCCGCCTTTTCATTGCCCTCAATGCCCGAGTAGCCCGGGACCCACACCAAATGGAGCTCGCTTTTTCTCTCAATTTGGTAAGGGTTGAATGATATTCCTACTACTTGATAGGTAGGATCGGGAGGTTAGCACAATGCCCAATATTTCTGCTTGAGAAACAGTCACAAGCCTGCCAAAATAGATAGATGGCTGCACCATGACCATATTCATCACCTCCATTACTTATGTAGTCTTGGAATATCTGTGAACCAACAGAGAGCCCCAAGCAGACGGTCTTTGGAGCTAACCCTATCTTATCTGCGAGGAATGCTAATCTGGAATGGCAGCTTCATGTTGGTTGTGGTTATTGCTATGACCGACTTTATACTCGCAATCTCGGTGGTCTCAATTTCGGACTATGAAGCGGCTGCGCAACAGACATATCTATCTTATTTCAGAAAAGATGATGGATCCACATAAAAGTTTATACGAACTATCTAATTTGTGAGTTTTATCTCTGGAATCGAATAATACATTTGAGAATTCGGTTGTGGATTTGAAGGCTAATTTTACATTAGAGATTTGGATATTATTTGTGATTTTTCTTTAATTGTGTCCAAAATAGATTAATGAGGATTATTCATGTGTGTGACTGTCAGAACTATCTTAGGGGTAAGTATTCTTAGGCTTTTTTTAGACACAAGTTTGTGTATCATTGAGGGAGAATAGCTATAATTTCTACTACTAAAATTTCTTCATTGAGATTTATAACAAAGAGAGCTTTGTAAATCGTAGAATTAAAGACAGCATAGGACGAGATTCCAGGAAGGAATGTCTGTGTGGGGAGGTTTACGATATATATCGAAGGTAAGATGATTGTTTTCACTGAAACTAGATAAATCTTAAAAATTAATTTGATTGTTGATTTCTTTTTGTAGTCTAAATTTAATTTTTGAATGAATATTATTAACAAACGATAGGAAAATTTCTGATTGTCTTGAAGCACCATTAAAACAGGCAAATATATCGTCAATATGTAGGTGATTGGAAAATTATATTTTTTTTGTTATTCATGAAAATTGCTGCTAGGTGTGGATTAAGAAGTGATCCCATAGCCAGACCTCCGGCTTGCTCGTAAATTATATTGTTAAATTGAAAATAATTCTGACTTGGGTTTAAGGTTAATAAAAAGATGAAATCCCTATGAACAAGCAGATTGACTCGAGCATTCAGTACCAGATATGTTTGAAAATATTTACGTCAAGAGATTTCAGAAAGGACTTTGGAACATTTAATGAGACGCTTGTAACTGTAGTTGAGTTCCTTTGACAGTTTGTATTTTGAGACAACTGGACGAGTCGTATTTTTTTATGGTTTTCCATGAGTCCATAGAATTTTGGTGCAGCCGGTTTCATATTAATGAGAAACCAGAAAAAAAAGAAGTTGGGATTTTTGTTTGGAAAACTTCTTAGGAATTTCTGGGAAAAGGGAGTAAGATTTTGTTTGATAGACTAACTTTTCAAAACATCTTTCATTTCTGATATGTACGTGAGGCGTGGGATTATTACAGAGGCATTTGATTTGTCTCCTTTTCTGATGTTAAGACCATTTTCTGCTAATCTTTTTTCGATTGATTAGATATTTGTGTTCATGATATTGTTGGCTTTGGGTTGGTAGAGGTGAAGAAAAGATTCCACTATGGCACAACGTCGCATTTAAAACAACCATTTTTAAAGTAAGTATTTCACCTGATCTGTTAACCCATTCCTCTGTCTGTGTATGGGACAATCTTTTACAAACTGAACACTTTTCTCACAGACACATTTTTGATTTGGCCGAAACTTTTTGTTTTACAACAGAAAATGTTATGTCTACTGGAGGATTTCTTTTGTTCAAATTTTCTTGGAAAATGGATAAGATTGAAAATTCAAGAATTTCGGTGATTTTTGGCTTACAATATATTTTCATAATATTCATAACTTTGGTTCTATAGGGGATACATATATATATATATATATATATATATATATATATATATATATATATATATATATATATATATATATATATATATATATATATATATATATCCCTTGAAGAGAAAGGATTTCTTTTGAAAAAGGGAGGAATTACAAAATTTGAATAATTGTATTTACACTAATTGCTTATATCTATAATTTTGGTGTGTGTCAGAAAAAGCACAAGTTTGAGCTCAGGAATTGTAACAGGGAACCATAATACCTTGCACATGATTCAATAAACGAAGATTTCCAAACGAAGCCAAGGGTGAAAGAGAAGGGTTTTGGGACAGGAATCTGTAACAATGAAAAAAGAAAACCAGCAGAAGAATATTTCAACAATCATACTTTTATGTCTAAACAAATCTAAGAAAAGATTTTACATAGGAAGCGGGGTCATGAAAAGGATTAAGGAGATAATAAAAAATACATAACCTGCCATATTTCCTCAAATTCCATCTCTGTTTGACTGAGAGAGCCCTGATGGCCAGGTTCAGTCTCAAAAGTGATGCTGATTATGATCTATAGATGTCATAGAATCATTATGGACCAAATAATAAAGGTTGACATCGCCCATATATTATTTCTTCGTGGAACTTGTTTAATTATATAACAAGTAAATATAGATTCCGTGTTTACCTAAAAAATAATAAGTTCAGTTCTGCATCATCGTTTTGCTTCAAGCCAGATGTAGAATCGGATAAAGTGTCAATAGTGGGTGGGCTGGCAAATAAAATGATGATGGGGATGATAACATACCGATTACTGTGATAAAGCGAAATATAAATTCACTGAAGGCCCCTTTAGCCTATCTATTTAATATGTCTCTAGAGTAGGGCATTTTGCCGGATACATTCAAAACTGCTAGGTAGAACCAATCTTTAAAAAAGGTGAAAAGAACAATGGAACCAATTACCGACCAGTATCAATTTAAACGGCAATGTCGAAGATCTTAGAAGAACTAGTTACAAATCAGCTTGTTGACTACCTTCCCACTTATAATGTATTATCTTCATCTCAGTTCGGATTTGGAAAGAATTTAAGCACCTCCGATTTTCTTTGGTTCAAAAAATTATAGAGCTGTAGGAAAGGAGAGAGTGTGTTATGTGTATATTCTGCTATTTGTCGAAGGCATTCGACTGCCTTAATCATTCTTTTTGTATAGAAAAACTTAATCATTATGCCATCAGAGGTATGCCTTTAGCATGGTTCTAATCATACTTGGCGGATCGCAGAGTTTATACAGAAGTTGAGGACAAATCGAATAAAACACATAGGTCTTCTTTGCTTGAAACAAATTGTGGGGTCCCTCAGGGCTCAATTTTCGGTCCAATGTTCCTTATTTATATTAACGATATTACTGCAGATTTACCCAACATTCATTTTTCATTTTCTGCTGATGATACTTGTTCTTTAAGGCACTCGAAAATTACTGACGACTTGGTGGGTGATAGTATTCATACAATGGAAAAGGTGATAGATTGGTTCAGTGCCAATATTTTGTTACTGAATACCCAAAAAACATTCAATACGCATTTCTAGCATATACAGCAACCAGCAGAAAATTTTGATCTATCTACTGGTTCGGGTTTGATTAGGTAATCTGCAACCTCTCGGTTTTTAGGTGTTGTCATCAATAAGAATCTGAGTGGGGTAGATCATATATCATGGGTAGGTAGAAATATCTTAACAGCCTCGGTAACTGCACGGTTAGTGCGCAAGCATATTGGAACTGCTAAGTCGAGGCTCTTGGTTCGAATCCGGGGTCAGGTTTTGGATGTTGTCCTTGAACCAAAAGTGCTGAATTTGAAAGAGTCGCCTAAAGAGGGCATAAACTTGCGACGACCAGATAACTTGTAATCCTTGTGGTGGTTATCATTGCACGGTCTAGGAGAGTGGTTCGGAATCCACTATAAACTGAAGGTCCAGCTGTGTAAATGGGCTAAGTTTCCGAGCACATTGTTAAAAGATGCAAGCAAGCAAGTACAGATATCTTTCAAATCGTGAATGGTTTTCAAATTGTGAAAAAAAATTGAAATGGTTTTCAAATTTTTAATGTAAAACGTAAATAAAGATTGTTATATAAAGCACTACGGGAAGGTATTTTGAACTGTTGATTTGAACATTATTGAATACTATTTTTCCAAACAAAAACAATCGTCGTCAATCAGAATTAGATATAAGCAACATCTTTCACATTTTATGAATATATATAACTCCATATATCCATATATGTAACCTAACCTAACCTCATTCTTTGTTATTTTCTATCATTGGTACCATGTTGCATTCAATAATCAAAAAGAAAATTAATGATATTGTGTTACTCAATAACACAGATCTACAAAAAATTTTTTTATTGTTGCCCTGGATATCATCGCAAATTTTTGTTTTCAAGTGCCCAGATTACGAATATATTCGTGAAAGTTCTCAATGTGCTCGTATTTTCGTGATTTTTGCATTTCTTATATTTTGAACAATTATAAGCTTGTTAGAAATAAAATTTAATTTTCCAGTCATGATTAGGCTTCTGCGCAACTTATTCGCGCAAACAAACATCACCTGATCCCCACTCTCAGACCGCTTGCTCCACAGCTGAGATCTCAGTTATTTGACAATATTGAAGTACATATACACGTAAATCTGGATAAAGTGTCATGGATTAATATTTTGTTTCAATTACTGAATGTCCATTCTTATATATTTGTCTTCTAGTCTAAAATATGAGTTCATCACGAAGAAAGTGTAAATATTGTAGTGATTTATTTTGTTATATTTGCGGTGTTTATATACCAAAAAACAAAAAGAAATATCACAGACTTTGTCAAGGAGACTTATGTTGGATATTTTGGTTTCAAAATGGACAAATTAGGTAAACCATGGGTTCCTAATAAAGTTTGTAAGTCCTGTGTTGAGTTTTTACGGTTGTGGAAAAAGGTGAACGTTCTGGATTAGACTTTGGTATTCCTATGATCTGGATGGAGCCTACGAATCATTTAGATGATTGTTACTTTTGCGTAGTAGATGTTAAAGGTTTTAATCGAAATCAAACGTGGAGATACCAAGACTTACAGTCTATGAAATGTCCGGTTCTACACAGTGAAAATCTCCCTCGGCCCATATACATTTCAAAAGTAATAATTCGCATGCCCTCAGAAACAATGATGTTACCAAATTCACAGAAATCGGGACCATCTACTAGTGGAAGTGAATGGGAAGGTGAAACATCTACGCCAAAGTTATTTTCTCAAAATGAACTCAGTGATTTAATACGTGATCTCAATTTATCAAAACAAGGATCAGAACTGTTAGCCTCAAGATTGAAAGAAAAAAATTTATTGGCACCAACAGTAACAATTACAACATACAGAACGCGAGAAAAAGAGTTATCACAATTTTTTAGTGAAAATGAAGGATTAGTGTATTGTAATGATATCGCGAAGCTGCTTATAGACATGGGTTTAAAAGAGTACAAATCTACTGAATGGCGCCTTTTTATTGATAGTTGCAAAAGAAGTTTAAATTGCGTCTTATTGCACAATGGAAATAAATTTGCATCAATTCCAATTGCCCATTCAACGAAACTCAAAGAAGAATATGAAAATGTAAAATTAGTTTTAGAGAAAATTAAATACTCTGAGCATCAATGGCCGATTTGTGTGGATTTCAAAATGGTTAATTTTTTACTTGGCCAACAAAGTGGATATACAAAATACCCTTGCTTTAATTGTATGTGGGATAGTAGAGCAAAGCAACTTCATTGGGAACAAGATCTTTGGCCTGTACGAAATTCTTTAACTGTCGGTAAAGCCAACGTAATAAGGGAGCCGATGGTGATCAGAGACAAAATCATACTTCCACCATTACATATTAAGTTAGGTATGATTAAGCAATTTGTAAAAGCGTTGAACAAAGACGGAAATTGTTTTAATTACATTTGCAGAAAATTTTCGAAGCTTAGTATGGAAAATTTGAAAGGTGGAATATTTGATGGTCCTCAAATACGGCAATTGATGAAAGATTCAGATTTTATCAAAGTTATGACTGTTCCGGAAAGTAAAGCTTGGAGAAGTTCTGTGTTGGTTGTTGAAAATTTCCTAGGTAACCATAAAGCAGCAAATTATGAAGAAATTGTGCAAAATATGCTGACAAACTTTCAGACTTTAGGAGCAAATATGAGTATTAAGTTACACTATCTCCGCAATCATCTAGATAAATTTCCGGATAATTTAGGAAATTATAGTGAGGAACAGGAGAGCGGTTTCATCAAGATCTAAAAGTGATGGAAGAAAGGTATCAAGGTCGATGGGATTGTCACATGATGGCAGATTACTGCTGGTCTTTGAAAAGAGATTGTCCCCTGAAAAATTATAGAAGAAAAGCTCATAAAAGGCGTTTTATGGAAATATGAAATATATTTTCGACATTTTCCTTTTATTTACTTCGATGTATCCGAATTTCTCAAAACATAACTGACATTATAAATATATCTGTTATTTTGTTTCTTGTTTTACGATTTTGTTATGTAACATGAAAATAAAGATTTAAAAAGAAATCAGAGCAAATCCTACAAAATCATTGATAGTTTCACGAATTGTGTGCATAAATAGACCCAAAATCATTTTCATATCTAGGGCAACAAAACCATTGTAGACCAGTGATAATCATTCTGCACGAAACGAATTGACATTCTTTTTCGAACTTGAAATCAATTAACTTCATTGTGACTCTCTTTCTTTCGGTCTACTATAATTTTTCTCATTTTGTTGAAAACGGGCTTTCCGCTATCGTCTGAGATATGAGACGTGGAATTATGAGAAATGAAAGTATCCTGAACAAAGTTGCAATTTTGGCGAAATTGTGGCGTCGTAGGAAAAACTTAATTTTTCCGCGGGTTAATATACCACGTAAAAATGTGGCTGTCTGAAAATGGAGTCACGCTCTCTAAATCACACTCCTTCTGGTTTCCAGGACGCTGCGCTGATCCGGGACTTACATTGTAGCAAATAATGTATTTCGTCTATCGCAAAAACTACATTTTCAAACTATTATACCACCCTGATTTATGTGAACTGTGTAAACCCGTTTGGGCTTAATTTATTTCTTGGCGTTTGTCTCCGGGGCTCCGCTTTAATTTCCTGTGGAAAAACAGATAAATAGTATAAGCAAAATGGATGTCATTTTCCGTGATTAAAAACAAGAAATAGGCGGATCGATGAAGTTTATTGCTGGTCGACTTCCATTGTGCTGCCTTGCGGAAAATTGGTCCCTATATTTTAGTAGATTCAATTTATGGAGTCTTATTTTTCATTTTTCATTGGCAACTTCCTTTCTGAACGCCCTAGATTTATGTTACATCATATCTAGTTTCTTCCTCTTATCGTTTTCGTATCTCCATATCCTAGAGTCTCGATTTCGGAAGATCAAACTTACTCAAACGTTGAAGATTCATAAGGGCAAGGTACGAGGTTTGTTCGGAATGATAAGGCTCGACTAAGAGATTGCATTGGTGAGTTTATAACTATGTAGATGAATAACCGGAACATATATTGAACAGAAATGGAGACAGATTGAGGAGAAACTACCATATGAATTTGGGAGACTTTTACTTGGTAAAATTCAATTATCAATAATAAAAAAACAAGTAATGTGTTCTTAGGAATTTTACTTAATAATTGTGATTCGTAACGCGTTTCACTACACCGTAGCTTCTTCAGACGAATGAATGTACAGAAAATAAGAATGAGAATATAAATACAAATGTTCTTAAGTATTTAAGAGCCTATTGGGTTGCTCCTTTTAAGTGGTTATTGATGACAGGTGTATCCAATAAAATTAAGAGTAGATTGCTCCTGAAGAGATTCAATAGAGGTGAAGGGATCAAATCGACTTGTTCATTGATGAGTCTACCCGAGTGTTTGTGTTTATTGATCTCTGAAGTTTCCCAAAGATCTACCTTCCAATATTTATTATCTGTATGCAAAATTTCAAACTGTGGGTAGAAAGATTGACTATTCTCAAGGAGATTATTCACGTAATTTGAATCTGATATTTTATTTGAAAAACTGCGTTTATGTTTCGATATTCTAATATTAAAATTTCTATGAGTTCTACCAATGTAGAAATTATCACAGTCATTGCAATTCAATGTATAAAGACCTGATTTATTGTTTTTATCTGATTTGGTTTTATTATTTTTATGTATTTGCCTGAACTATTATTAGTTTGCAAAGCTTTGTTGAAATTATTGCTACTCAAGAATTTCAGTTTCTCACTTGTAATGCCAACGTAGGTAAAGGTGTAGAATATTTGTTTCAATTTATCGACAGGGTAAACTTCATTCAATGCGAT
This sequence comes from Cryptolaemus montrouzieri, assembly GCA_013387265.2. NCBI lineage: Eukaryota > Metazoa > Arthropoda > Insecta > Coleoptera > Coccinellidae > Cryptolaemus > Cryptolaemus montrouzieri. Next base: position 8,981,409 of record JABFTP020000103.1, on the reverse strand, counting down.
TCTACTTTGTTTTTTATTTAAAATATTATTTATTAATTTGGGATTGTAACTGATATTTTTGGCAATTTGTTTAATCAAATTTCATTTCTTGTTCAAATTCTCTGGTGATAACGGATAACAAATGTTAATCAATCTATGTTGATACGGATGACACGACGAGTTATGTTTTAAAATATCTGTATGTGACGACTTATGGTAAATTGCGAAAACATGTTTTCATTTTCATTGGAAATTGTTACGTCTAAGAAACTTATTGAATTATTGCTTTCTATTTCGATTGTGAATCCAATCTTTAGATGTAATGCTTTTATATGATAATCGAAAATTTTTAACTGTCTATCTGTTCCTGTGAAGCAAATAATGATATCGTCCACATAGCGATACCTGTATAAACAATATTTATTAAGTTGATGATTATGAATTAATTCCTCTAAATTATGCATGAATATTTCTGCTAACAAAGGACTTAACGGATTGCCCATAGTCGTCTTCACTATTATAATATTTGTTATTGAAATGGAAATAATTTTGATCTAAACAAATCTGATTTCAACTAAGTAGTAGAGTAAAATTAGACAGTTAAAATTTTCTAAAATCATATAAATTCATTACATCCTAAAATTGGATTCACAACCGAGATAGAAAGCAATAATTCAATAAATTTCTTAGACGTAACAATTTCCAATGAAAATGGAAAACATGATTTCGCTGTTTACCATAAGCCATCGCATACAGATATTATAGTACATAACTCGTCGTGTCATCTAATCAACATAAAATGTGAACTTTCTACAGTTTTAATCATAGATTGATTAACATACCATTATCACCAGAGAATTTCAACAAAGAATTGAATTTGATTGAACAAATTGCCAGAAATATTGGTTACAATCCCAAACTAATCTTTAAATAAAAACAAGGTAGAATCGCATTGAATGAAGTTTACTCTGTCGATAAATTGAAACAAAAATCAACACCTTAGCCTACGTCGGCATTACAAGTGAGAAACTGAAATCATTCTTGAATAAATAATTTCAACATAGCTTTCCAAACTAATAATAGTTTAGGCAAATACATAAAACCAAATCAGATAAAACAATAAATCAGGTGTTTATAGTTTGAATTGCAATGACTGTGATAATTTCTACATTGGTAGAACACGAAGAAATTTCAATATTAGAATATCGGAACATAAACGCAGTTTTCCAAATAAAAATCAGATTCAAATTACGCGAATCATCTCCTAGAAAAAGCCACTTTTTTGACCCACAGTTTGAAATTTTGCATACAGATAATAAATATTGGAAGGTAGATTGTTGGGAAAGTTCAGAAATCAACAAACACAAACACTCAGGTAGACTCATCAATGAACAAGTCGATTTACGTCCTTCACCTCTATTGAATCTCTTCAGGAGTAATTTATATCTTAATTTTATTGGATATACCTGTTATCAATAACCACTTAAGAAGGAGCAACTCAATAAGCTTTCAATTACTTAAGAACATTTGTATTTATATTCTCATTCTTGTTTTCTGTACATTCATTCGTCTCAAGAAGCTACGATGTAGTGAAACGCGTTACGAATCACAATTATTAAGTGAAATTCCTAAAAACACATTACTTGTTTTTCTTATAGAAACTACCATATTTAGCAAAATGAATTCAAAGTATCTCAAAGTTATATATGTGCATGAAGATAATCTGTGCTTCAAAACTGCGCCAAGAAATAAACGCTCATTTTTGAATTTCTTTTTGTTCGTATATGTCTGGACATATATTCTGTCAAAAAAAGTATCGGGAATTGTTTATTCGAAAAATCTTCTTCGAACGATTCGCAAAATTATTGGTGTTGCTAAGTCGGTACAACGGCTTTTACAATTAACACGGAGTTTTAATGCTATCTGTCATTTAGTTTGATTATAAAGCGCGATTTTGTCAGTTCCCACTGGTGCCTTTTGCGATTTCCACATTGGATAAATAGATAGTACAAAGAATTTGCCTCAAATTTTGTATTTCAAATGGATTGTAAATGTGTCGAATCGCTGGAAATGTTACAGAAGGCTTACGGACAATCAACTTAATCAAAAACACGTGTATAGTGCAACAGTGGACGACCATCAACAACTTCATCTGAATTTAACTTCTATAAAGTTAATAAAATGGTACTTGAAGTTTGTCATTTGAGAGAGAATAAACTCTCTTTAAACTGATCACGGAAACAGCATCGTATGCCACAGTAAAGATCAATATAGAGAAAAATTGCTACATATATCAGAATCACTCAATATAATAGAAATACCTCAGGATACGACAAAATAGAGTATAGCAGACATAAAACAAGGATTGTACCATACAGGTTACCTAGCACATACATAATGGAAAAACGTTCCAATGAAGGCTAAATCTCGAAAGTTATACAGACTAACGAAACTACACAAAGAAGAAAATCTGCCAGACCAGTTGTATCATATATGAATACACCTTCAGGTAAATTATCAAAATTGTTATTGATCGACGAAATTAATCTTGTACAAAAACTTTCTATTCTCAAAAACACACAAAACTCAAAATGAGTTTCATTAGATACGTAGAACAGGTATCCATATGTTCCAACAGATGGATGCCTTCCGATAGTCAGAAATAAGACGCTGCTACACGTCTCTGATGAGTTTTGTAATCTTCTAGAGACCTACCTATCTCGAAATCAATCTCAATTTAAATCAAAATTTTAGGACAAACATCACTACTTCATTTAGGATCACTTTTCAGCCCCTTTTTAACCCATATATTCATGAATACTTTAGGAAGAAGAATAATATTGAATAGCCACCAATTAAAAAATCATAAAGTGTTCTGGTACCGATACGTAGATGATATTTTGGTAGGTTTCAGAAAAATTGATAAATAGCTGATATTCCTGAATGAAGTTCATAATATCAAGTTTACAGTGGAAATAAAAATAATAATACTAATAATAGCTCAATAAAATCTTCAGATAAATGAAATAAAAGACACAAGGTTTAACTTTAATCTACACTTTATTTGAAAAAATTCGACGACGTTTCGCTGACACAGCAGCTTTATCAAGAATGACAAACAGAATGAAGAGTATGGTATTATAAACAAATCGTAGAACAAGTTGGATGAATAACAGGAAAATCCACACCAAGCCATTGTACAGTTAGTATGAAAGGTAATAAAACTAATTAAACAAGTTAAGTAGGGTGAATAATTCACATCTACCTGCTCATTCAAAAGCTTGTCCGAATGTTTGTATCTATTGATTTCAAATGCTTCTAGGAGATCTAATTTTGAACTTTTGATTTTATATGTAATATGTCAAAGTTTTTATTGAATGAATGGTTTTCTTTTATTAAGGGGTTTGAATAATTTGAATCAGATTTATTTTTATCGAAGCTACGTTTATTTTCAGATGTTCTTATGCCAAAACTCCTATCGGTCCTACCGATATAAATTTTATCACAAGAACCGCAATTGAGTTTATAGATTCCTGATTTACTTGATTTTTCAAAACGAGATTTATTATTTTTAATATGTTTACCTAAGTTATTAGAAGTTTTGAAAGTTATATTAAGATTTTGTTTGACGAGAAAGGATTTAATATTTGTACTTGCAGAACCGCAGAATGTTAAACTGTTGAATATTTTATAGTCTTTATAAATAGGATATACTTCATTTATTGCTTTCTGATACAGTTTTTACGAATGATTAGATCTATCATATACGGATTATATGAATTATTAATGGCTATCTGTTTGATGATGTTTAACTCTTTATTATAATCTTCTACTGATAAAGGTAAATTGAGTAACCGATGTACCATGCTGTTTAAAGCTGCAACTTTGTGTTGAATTGGATGTAATAAGTAGTTATGTATAATTGTATCAGTATGTGTTGGTTTACGAAAGACCGAAAAAACACGATTATTATTTTGTTTAGTGATTTTCAAGTCCAAAAAATTAATGGAATCGTTCTGTTCAATTTCTATCGTGAATTTAATGTTCAAATGGATGGAATTAATGAAATTAAGAAATAAGTCTAATTGACGAGTAGTTCCAATGAAACATACTAAGATGTCGTCAACATATCTATACCAATAAAGAAATTTGGAAATGAGTGGATGTGTATGAATTTTCTGTTCAATATTATTCATAAAAATCTCTGCTAAAAGTGGACTCAAAGGATTTCCCATGATCAAACCATTTTCACTACTGTAATAGATGTTGTTGAAAGAAAAATAATTTTGTACAATGCAAACGTCCAACAGATTCAATATTTCTGATTTAATTATGTGGTTAACATGATTCGAATTCAACATGTTTTCGATTAATATTTTGACATCACCTGGAGGAACACTTGGGTATAAATTCTCAACATCAAACGAAATAAGTTTTGCGTTTGGTGGTACGTTAACGTTTTCTATGTTATTTATCAATTCGAATTTTTTTTTATAGAAAATTTTGATTTGGAAAATCTTCAGACCTGCCAATAACAAAATCGACTAACAATCTCATTCATAACATCCATAGAAAAGAAATCTTCACAGACTTAACTACTTCCATGGACTCAATCAAGTACTGAAATCATAAGCAAGCAGTTCAAATTGAATGATCCATAGGGCCTTCTCCATCCCACTGTCACTGACAGACTTCAAAATTGAAATCAGAAAAATTGCCTTAAATAACAAAATTTCCCCGGTTTTTATAGACGAAATAATCCAACGTAAAGAACATCATCCAATGAAACAATTATCATATTCCATAAAAGATATTTGCTTAAATACGCTAGTTTCAACTATGCTGATCCTTTCTCCAATAACTTCAGCATATTAGCTGAAAATTTTCTATCGACCTTCGTACCAACACGTGTATTCAGTCTTGAATTCATTGATGGCGGAAAATGGCCCCTATATTTCATCTCTGATTAACTACCTCACACGTTATGATAGGCAATGTTTGCAAAATAATGTTTACAGCCTCTATTATAGGCCATCAAACGCGAACGAATATGTTTCATAAATTCGTAAAAGCAATGCGTAGACATGTAGTTTTATTTTAAAACTCGTTTTTTTTATGTGAAAATGACACCAATATTTCACTGGACAGTTTCGCATTTTTATTTTATCCATAGTTTCGTTCCCAACAAATAAGAAGAATTTTTTGTGTGATTTTATTTTTCATTCGAGTTTTGTAGGTGATATCGACGCAATTCGAAAACCAATCTCCCATATACAGAATTTCTATATATACTCATCAGAACTCAATATCTTCCAAAGCTATCTTAATCATGGTTAATCGTTAGTACACCATGTTCCAAATTGCTTAATTTTGGCGAATTCATGTGTCAAGTGAGATAAAAACACAAGGTTTAACTTTAATCTACACTTTATTTGAAAAAATTCGACGACGTTTCGCTGACACAGCAGCTTTATCAAGAATGACAAACAGAATGAAGAGTATGGTATTATAAACAAATCGTAGAACAAGTTGGATGAATAACAGGAAAATCCACACCGAGCCATTGTACAGTTAGTATGAAAGGTAATAAAACTAATTAAACAAGTTAAGTAGGGGTGAAAAATTCACATCTACCTGCTCATTCAAAAGCTTGTCCGAATGCTTGTATCTATTTATTTCTAATGCTTCTAGGAGATCTAATTTTGAACTTTCTGATTTTATATGTAATATGTCAAAGTTTTATTGAATGAATGGTTTTCTTTTATTAGGTGGTTTGAATAATTTGAATCAGATTTATTTTTATCGAAGCTACGTTTATGTTCAGATTTTCTTATGCCAAAACTCCTATAGGTCCTACCGATATAAATTTTTCAAATTTCAAATTATTCAAACCACCTGATAAAAGAAAACCATTCATTCAATAAAAACTTTGACATATTACATATAAAATCAAAAGTTCAAAATTAGATCTCCTAGAAGCATTAGAAATAAATAGATACAAACATTCGGACAAGCTTTTGAATGAGCAGGTAGATGTGAATTTTCACCCTACTTAACTTGTTTAATTAGTTTTTATTACCTTTCATACTAACTGTACAATGGCTCGGTGTGGATTTTCCTGTTATTCATCTTATAAACAAATCTACGATTTGTTTATAATACCATACTCTTCATTCTGTTTGTCATTCTTGATAAAGCTGCTGAGTCAGCGAAACGTCGTCGAATTTTTTCAAATAAAGTGTAGATTAAAGTTTAACCTTTTTATCTCATTTATATCATGGATCTACATCCAAGTAACGGCCTCCACAATTCGAATCATGTGTCAAGTGATTTTAAAAAATATTCAAACTCAAGGGTGAGAATGTTTAAATTCTGTTATTAAAAATGATTTCAGAATTATTGCATTCAGTGATGGTCATGGATAATTGTATATTCTGTACCAAGGTTAGAATGAAAACTTCCACTCATGAAACAGTATAGACATTTTGCATTTTATCGAGTAACAGACTGTATTTTTTCCACGATCGCAAAGTATAAATCAGAAACTTACAAATAGAATCTGAATAACAATAATTTATTTGTTTAGACATATGTATCTACATTTTTTTCATTTTGATATTTATAATATTTTCATCAGAAATATAGTATTTTCATCAGATACAAAATTAATAAAGGGGCAAACGAGAGGTAATGAACTAATTATGATAAAAGCAGGTATTATTTGAAAATATCAAATAGGGACGAATAAGACGCGGCCATACCGGTCATTCAGAAGATTATCTGTATGGGTGGTTTGTTGCAGTTTCAAAATTTCAATGGAACCCAAGAAATTTAGCTTTCGTCACTTAGGCGCTACTTTGAATAATGTGAAGTTGATTTATTTATTATTTATTTTTCTATTTATTTATTCATTTATTCATTTATTTATTATAAGAAAAATAAAATGAATGATGGCCATTCTCGATACAATTCAAACTTGCCAATTCAAGTATTGTCAATTTTGTCACTTTTATCTTTATTATCAAAAATTCTTGGGAGAGTTTCATTTGGGTCTTGTAAGCTTCTTTTCCATTCTGTTTCGAAATGATATTTGCAATCTTTTCGCTGATGGGGCTAAAATCAGATAATGAAATATATTTATCTGTATTAGTTAATTCTTCACGTGGGTGAATAATACACTGCCCACAAAAATTGTCGCATCACCCTACTTTTACGACAATACTATATAAACTTTAAGGTTGGTCATTCAGGAGTCGCTTGGTAACTTTCAGAAGTGTAAAATAAGAAGATATCATTCAAAAGATGAGTTTATGATGGAAAATATCAACAATTTCCGAGTTGATGAAAAAATTCAAAGATTCTACCATCCTCAAACATTCAGCTAGCATCGAATGGTTACTAATCATTTCAGTTTAAAATTTCAGGAAGTAGATTTTCTAGTTGTTGGAGTGTTCTACGAGTCATCCTACGTTGTTGAATTTGCCACCCCATGTTGTCCCAAACATTTTCTATGGTATTCAAGTCGGGACTTCTGGCTGGCCATCTTAAAATATCAATTTCGGCATTTTGCTAGCTGCATGAGGCCGAGCATTATCATGCATATAAATGAAGTTTTCGCCAATCAATGGGCCAAACAGTACCACATGGGGTTCAAGGATATCTGCGATGTATCTGGCCGCTGTCATTCCTCCATTATTCACTAGGACTAATTCAGTTCGACCATGGAAAGAAATGCCTCCCAACGCCATTACTAAGCCCCCTTCGATGTGTTCGGTTTGCCGGATATTGCAGTGCTGATACCGTTCCCCAGGTCGTCTGTATACAGGCATTCGTTTGATACTAGACAGAACCTGGACTCGTCGGAAAACAGAACATCCGACTATTCTGGAATACCCCAATTCGTATGTGGCCGGTAGAAGCCACCCTTGGTCTGATATCGTCTTCTCTGAGCTTGTTCCAAACAGATTGCAATGAAATATGCACATTTCTGGAAAGTGCAAGTTCATTTTGTAGCACTCTAGCCGTACAGTGCCGAACTCATAGTGCAGTTAAACGGAGCCAACGATCATCAACTAGTGTTGTTATCCGATTTATTCCCTGTCCGGCCCTTCTTCCATATTCCCTGTTTCGTGGTACCGATTAATTGCTCTTGCAATAGTGCTTTGGTCAACATTCAACAAGTTAGCCACGTAAGTTTGGCTTCGCCTCTCCCGTAGAAGTGTTACAATTCTTACCACTTCATGATCACTCAAATAGCGTCCAGGACGTTCATCAGCCAATACAATAAACTCAAAGATTCGAAAATCAACAAAAACACAGAAAACTTGCATTAATTTAGCGTGAAAACTGAAAAGAAATTAAATGAATACTGATGATCAAATAAACTCTTATTTTTATTTTTTAATAACTTCTTATTTCAGACGTGTTTGAGATCATATGGAAACAGATGTTAGTACATCGATAAGATTTTTTCCTTTATATGTTCAAAAACATATGTTGACGAAGACACTGCAATCGAGCTGCTTAATCGATTGTGGAATTCACAATTTGAATCCGACAATTTTCGTGGTGTGTGTATTTGAATTTTGATTGAAATTGTAATTTGAATTGTAATTTTCCTACCTTTGAAGATAATAGAACTCATCCGGAGCACTATCTGAATATTATTTAATGTTTTTTCCAGTGAAAATCTTTGATTTCTCAACTAAAAGATTTTAGACAATCGTTTTGAAAAAGATTTAAATCTTTTATATTTTGATATATCGATATCGATATATTTATTGTTCTTTAGGTATGAATGAATTTTACATATAAATGAGGATTTCCATCTTCTTCATAAATCATTACAAAATACAAGTAAACATTTTCAGAATTTGTTCCTATCTTCTTTTCTTCTTCTTATTCTTTCAACGGAGTTTGATACTTTGATTACTTTGTAATTTCAGGTAGAATTTTGAGTTCTCTATCAAATGCACTTTTTCACTCATAATATTATTCAAACAATAACATTTTCGAAGATACCGCTGTTCTAAAATTCCTGATAATCGATGATGTTTGATTCCATTACGAAATATTCATTCCGAATCTAGTTATATAATATATATTCTTCTGAAAAGGAGGATTTTACAAAAATTCGAATAATTGTATTTACAATAAATGCTTATATCCATAATTTTGGGAGTGTCAGAAAAACACAAATGTGAGCTCAGGACAATGAAATAGGGGAACCATACTATCTTGCGTATGATTCAATAAACGAGTGAAAAAACCTGAGGAAAAAACTCGTTTCCCTGTCGCTATTGCACTAGCAATAGCCTGTCTGTTTATATTGTGTCAGTGTCGTGTTTACTTAAAGAGTACCAAAGATTTTTCTGCTTAGCAGCTTCAATTCTCATCTTGCACTCCATGATTTCTAGACGAAGACAGGGGTGAAAAAAGGGGGTTTGGGACAGGAAACTGTAACAAGGAAAAGAGAAAACCAGCAGAAAAATATTTCAACAATCATACCTGACTCTTATATGTCTAAACACACTTCAATTTTAGAAAAGATTTCACATAGCAAGGCCATGAAAAGGACTAAGGAGATAATCAAAAAATACACAACCTGCCATATTTCCTCTTTCGCGGAGATGTTCTTCCGTCGGAGTTTGAGTCTCCTGAAACATATTCACTTCCTTGTTCTTGCTAGCCCATCTTGAAGTATAATCTCGCAAAATCCCTTCAATATTAAAAGTCAACAAAACAATTCCCTCTCTGTTTGACCAAGAGAGCCCCGATGGCTAGGTTCGGTCTTTTAAATGATGCCGATTATGATCTATAGATGTTCTAGAATCATTATAAACCCAATAATTCGGGTTGACATATCTCATATATTACTTCTTTGTGGTTCTTGTTTAATTTGAAGAAAAATTCGCAAAAAAATTTTGACAGTCATTTTAAAAAATATATGACAAATGTCATATATAATGAAAATACATGATAGAAACATAAAGTCTAGTGTTTCACAATTAATACTCAAGCTGCAAAATGGGAATGTTCAAATTCAATTATGTAAAATGATTTCAGAATTATTACAGTGTGGTCGGGGAGAAAAGTTTATTCGTATAATGCCATGGCAAGACTATTTATATACTCACTAACAATGTAGTTGCAGTTCAAACATTTGAGACAAATCGGATAACCTCCGATTGTGGATTGAAATATCAATGTAGCTATTGCTTGACTCTCGAGCAAATGGAAAGGTCTATCTAATAAAAGTAGCTGTAATTGGGTAAAACACATCAATTTCTCAACTGAAACCTCTAGGATCGATTGAAGTAAAGGATATACAACTTTGCTTCTGCCGCTTCTTTCTAAAAGTCCAGACTTTATTGTAAAAACCATCCATTGCATGTCACTACTTTCTCCCATCTTTCGGGCAGCATACGAATCCTGCGTTGAAAAATCTGGTCATCTTTTGAATCGGTCCACGAATCGATTCAAGTTTTTTCTTCTTCATGAGATCGGAAGTGCTGGTCAGCGTTCCATTGATCGAAACAAGTGATAGTCTGAAGGAGCAACGTCTGGTGAATACGGCGGTTGGGGTAGGACTTTATATTTCAAAGTTTCCAAGCCTGTGTTGACCACTTTTGCAACATGGGGTTGAGCATTGTCATGCTGTTGAATCACTTCATCATGTCTCTCATTGTATTGCGGCCGCTTGTCTTTCAATGCTCGGCTAAAACTCTTTAATTACGCTCGATGACGATCGTCTGTGATTATTTCAGTCGGTTTTAACAACTCATAATACGCTACGCCAAGCTGGTCCCACAAAATACTGTGCATGACTTTAAAACAGTGGATATTCGGTTTGGTCGTTGACGTGAAAGAATGACCAGGATATTCCCATGGTTTTCTGCGCTAGGGATTATCTAAGCTAACCCATTTTTCGTCCCCAGTTACGATGCAATGCAGAAATCCCTTGCGGCTTTACCTTGCAAGCAGCTGTTCACAAATACACAAATGTCGTTCAACATCTCTCGGCTTCAACTCATACGGCACCCAATTTCCTTGTTTCTGAATCATTCCCATGAATTTAAGGCGTTTTAAAATGGCTTACCGCATCACTCTCAATGATTCTGCCAACTTTTGTTGCGTTTGACCCGAGTCTTGACCAAGTAATAACTCTAATTCTGCATCTTTGAAAACCTTCACACTTCGACAGCCATGCAGGTCTTAGACGTTAAAATCGCCATTTTGAAATGTTGAAACCACCCTCGGCACGTTCTTTCACTAAAAGCGGCCTCACCTCAGGTATTCGACAGAATTCGATAAAATCAAAACCTCCCGCAAATGACGATAATTTGACTTGTGAGTTAACATGTTTAATCGAGAATTACTTCATGATTCGAGCACAAATCGACCAATAATTCGATGGCGTTACGTTAACAAATACCTAAATTTATTGTATGACATCTATGATCTATTTGCTTCAATTACCACTTACCACTACAGCCATCTATTGCAAGCCGCGGAAGCGAAGTTGTACATCTTGTGAATCTCCATCTAGGCAATCAAAAGCTTGAAGAAAGGATTAAAAGATGCTTCATCGCTCCAGTTAAATCATTATTAATTGGAAAAGTCAACTATGTCGATGATATAAACTGTAAGATGAAACTGTGGATAACGTCTTCTTTGAGAACGCCTTTGCATTCAAAAGATCCTAGGATCTAGGACCGACATGTATCATCCAAAGATTTGTCAGACTGGTGAAAATATCCAGATAAAACATCTGAACATACACAAAACAGTTGCAATGTCGACCTCGTTCAGTCTTTGGGGACTATAAAGCACCAGTATTGAATCATAGAAATCGATTCAAAAAGATAATATCCATGCATTCAAGGTTGAACTAGACTCTATTTCAAAATGGCCGTTGGTTTACTATAGAAATCGAATTGAAAGTAAAATAGTTCCTGCAAGCAATCTTTTAATAACTATCCTATTATACGTTTTTGGAAACATCAAGAGCTCTTCGAACGAAAACGGATATAGCTTCATAGATTCTCGTAGGCACGCTTTAATTATAGGTAATTGGAGTAATTATAATCATGTAAGGTTACTTTCAGTAACTATTTCAGGAGCTGGAAAGGGCTTCATTTTGATATCAAGTTCTCTGGAACAAGAGGACCCTCTATTTATAATATACTATTTGCTGGATTCAGTACTAGATGAGCGTTAAATTTCATTAGTTTCATCTTCCTCAAAACGAAACGTAACCTCTTTTATTTAGGTATTTCTCATCATGTGTGTTTCGCTTCAATAAATAATTTTGCAAAAAGTGCTGTTATCAATATGTGACGGCTTCTTGCGAAAGCTCAATTTATTTCTTACATTTTATTTTTCATAAGAGTAATGTACACCTTGAAAAATATAATAATTGCCTACCAAAAAAAAATTGAAATATTGAAACTGTGCATTAATATCTTGCCACAGTGTGAATAAGTTTTCTAGGCAATTGTGCATTGGTTGGTGGTTATAACATATATTCGTTCATAGAATAAACTAATAATAAATAAATGAACTTTACTTCCCTTTTACATAAATTGAGTGATAAAGTTAGATGGCACATTAAATTATACTCTAAAATGAAATTGAATAACCATTTAAGGCGAACCTTGTGCATGGTTTGAAGAAACAAACTCAATAAAGAAATACATTATACTGAGCCAAAAAAATTATATCGAAATGCTTCAAGTTATGCAAAATGAACACAAAACATAAGAATTAGAAATATAAACAGGGGTAAATGTTAAACAAATATGCTAGCAAATGTGCCACTTGTTACCAAACTTGACAGAAATTTGAAGATACAAGTCACAGTAAGCAGATTTTCAGATAATTTCCTTTTCTAAACACTATAAAACAATATCAAACAACCATACGAGACGTAACTTGTGCATGGTTCCTCAAAAAAATAATTTCACAATAAAATGGACCAGAAAATCAAAGAAGTTCAATTGTATGTAAAATTTATCAAAAACAAGACAAAAACCAGAGGTGGATAGTCTACAATTACAAGTTACAAAACTGAATGTCTAAAAGAATTTTCAAATACTTTCCTCATGAAGAAGGAAAACAAATAAATTTCAAAATATAATCATTATATCGATTTCAACGTGCTGCTAATATTTCCTGAATGAAGATACGCATCTATTTATTATTTTCTTTGAATAACATCTGTCTTCTGTTTGAATTAGACCTAGTTGATGGTTTGTTTCTGTCTTCAATTTTATTGAATACTTCTTTACTACTATCATTCACTGCACCTAAGATTCCACTCTCGTTCTTCTCCTCTCCTCCAATTGCTCTAACGTATAGAATCTCCATCTACAACCAAAGACCCTGCAGCCCACAAGTGTGCCCTAGTCTCCTTTCCTACCTCATACGTCCAACTAAAATTTTTCTGTTGCATCCTTTCCTCAGGTATGAGATCATTTGATAGGAATGTTCCTTTCAGCTAAGGGCAATTCTTTCAAAAGTTCAATTTTTTACTATAACATTTAAATTCTACAATAATTGGCTTTTCATTGCCTTTACCCAGAGAGTAAGCATCGCTTATATCACACAACTCTACTTCGATTTCATTGGAACTGAGAATTTGTATGGCAGCATCAGACGGTGATCTATCACCTATATCAAGATCATTAACTATAATGTTATTTTTCTTTTGTTTCTTAGCCACTATATTTAATTCTTCACGAAGCTGTTCATATCGACTTTCCAATTCAATTATTTTGTCTTCATATATTTTTAGCCTCTCTTCGAATTCCACCTAGTTTTTCTCTAGTTCCGTCTTTATATTAGTCTCCAATAACTCAATTCTTTCTTTCATTATGGCATTGAAGTCTGATAGTGATGATTTCGAATATTTTTTCTGGTCTTCGCTGAAGTCGCCTATAGCTAATTTATTATATTATTTCCAGACATTCGTAGTTAATCTTCGAGGTGTATGCTACCTTTAATATTTCATCGGATCGGCAACAGAAGGTTCAAAACACCTTATCGCCCAGTCAAAACAAACCACAGTTTATCGTATGCACTATTGTGATTAAAAACACTGTGCTAGTTCAAAATTCTAACACGCGGGAGACATACCTAGTAAACCTATATCGGGTACGCTGAATCCAGTGGTAACCACCGTTTTTGAAAGTTAGCTCTTGTTTAGGAGAAATTCGCCTTTGAAGTTAGCTGATTTTAGTAGGTTCATCGCTTACGACTTCAGTTTCTATATGCTTGTAATTCCCAAACCGTTCAAAATAACGCTTTACTGTCTTCGGCAAAGGTTTAGCTATTGTCATGGCTAACAACGTTTTTGAATATACCAACATAGAAAAATCTCAACCGAACACCGTTTCTGAACAAAATGTCCAAAATACTCTAAATAATAAAGAAATCAAGGGAACTTCGCTTTTAAATCTCAAAATAAGAAAAGAAAACACATTTCCTATAGTTAATCCAAAAAATTTAAACGCACAATATGATTTTAACTCAAATTTTTATTCCAATTTCAACAATTTTCAACAAATAAACATATAAATTCATGTACTTTCTTCTTCTTCTCCATCTTCATCTTGCTGTGAATTCCAGCAAATGTCTCCTAATAAAGAATCAAGTTTTTGTCCACTATACCAGTGCTCAAGCCTAGCCGCCACCTGATGAAACCGTTCACCATGCTCATCTGATTCACATGGTGATTGTTCGGCAAACTTGTCTGCATGGTAATGTAAAAAATAAATTTTCAGAGACATTTTTACACCGATATTACGGAAAGCAACGAGCATATTTTCAACGTGTATGCGCCAGTTTTCGTCACGATGAATTCCAAGTACATTTTCGATGACTCCTTTGACGCAATCCCAAGCAACGAGCGTCGAATATCAGGTCCATTGAGTATGCCTGTGATAAAATAATCCGAAAAATATGTGTTAAATATTGAATAAGTTAGGTTGATTGGTACGTATATAGTTTCACACAAACCTTCTTTTATTTTCATTCCACTCAATCTTGGGAAAATTCGCTTCAACTCATTGAATACATTACCTTCAGGATCTAGGGCCTTGATGAAATTTTTAACAATCCCAAGTTTGATATGCAGAGGTGGAAGCAACACTTTTTCGATTGGCACAAGTGGAATTTCAACGACGTTTTCTCGACGCAATCTGAACCCTTGTCTCATAGGCCAGCTTTCATTGGCATATTGGTCGCCGGCATATCGAGTATCCCATAAACATATAAAACACATGTTTTCGTAAATCCCGTCTGCATTCCTCTCGGAAGAGTTATCATCTTCAAATCCGCACAAATCATCCAAGGATGGTCTTCATATTTCACCAAATCAAGGATTTTTCTCAATGATTCGTAATTTTCTTCCGTTTTTGTGCTGATGGCTATCGGGACATTGTTTTTTGAGTTTGTGACATGAAGCAAAACTGCCTTGAGACTACTTTTGGACGAATCGATGAAAAGACGCCAGTCTTCTGGTTTATACTCATGATGCATTTTTAATACCAATTCCTTGATATCAGAGCAGTACGCGAATGAATTGTCGTCAATGGATTTGAATAAAACAGTGAACTGTCTATGACGGCCGATTGCTCCATATACTTTCACATCAGGTGCTAAGACATTCTTTTTTCCAATTCCTGAGTCAAAATAATGAACTGACGCTGCGATAATTTCAATCCACGAATAATTTTGTCCTGATCTTTTTGAGAAAATTCGGCATGATTACATTGTGGAGATACATTTGATGGTACATAAACCGATGCAGACGTTTCGCCAATAGTATCAAAAGTAGATGGAATGTACACTTCTGTCGGAATGGGTCTTTTAGGTATTGGAATGGATTCCGAATGTGTTAACGGCAACTGAACAAACCGAGTTCCTCTGAGTTCAACTTTACGTTTTTAAGCTCTGTTCAATCCGACAATTTCATTAACACAAGCAAAACTGTCATCTGGATTATGTTCTTGAGGGTTTGTCCAAATTACTGGAATGCCAAAAGGCATAGATTGGAATTCACCTGTAACGAAAATAGCTTCAATTGATATAATTTTGAAATAAATGATAAATCATTTTATTTTACCTCTTTTCCATCCACTCAATCTCATGACACAACCAGTACAAACGATTTTTGGAGCCCAGTTCACATCTTTGATTACAGTTTGGTTGAAATATTGTGTGTACGATTCAGCAAATTCTACCGAAATTGAACGCTTGCTTGTCATTATAGTAAACTTTCCACAAATGTAGCAAAATTTATTAAATTTACTGCACGAATTCATTTTTGATATTTTTACCAAATATATAACTTGTGTAAACAAAGAAACTTCAACAAGAAATATCAAATTAAGAAATATTAGAACTAAGACTATGAAAAATGGCACACAAATACATAGCAAAATACGTAGTAACATCAGTGACAATACTAATAAATACGTATTAACAGTGACATCTGTGAGAAGTATTAGTTAGAATCATGATTGTGCGTTTGAATTTTTGATTTAACTATAGGAAATGTGTTTTCTTTTCTTATTTTAAGATTTTAAAGCGAAATTCCCTTGATTTTTCTATTGTTTAGACGAAAATTAACGAAAAAATGGCAAAGTTTTTTGGACAGTTTGTTAAGAAACGGTATTTGAATGAGGTTTTTATGTTGGTATATTCAGAAAAATGTTGGCCATGACAATAGCTAAAACTTTGCCGAAGACAATAAAGCGATATTCCGAACGGTTTGGGAATTACAAGCATATAATGTACTGAAGTCATAAGCGACGAACCCGACTAAAATCAGCTAACTTCAATGGCGAATATCTCCTAAACAAGAGCTAACTTTCAAAAACGGTGGTTACCACTGGATTCAGCGTACCCGATATAGGTTTACTAGGTATGTCTCCCGCGTGTTAGAATTTTTAGGTGTCATTTTCACGCACTGTGAAATTTTCGAAGGTTAGTGGAGTATTTGAATAACAATTTAAGAGTGAAATTGATCTATGTTGACGAAACTATCCTTTTTTTTCGATTAAATAGTTCAACTTCACTTCTAAACTTCTCAAAGTTTTTGAGCAACTACATACCACTGTTTCATATACTTTGATGAAGAGCTCTCAAATCGTGTACTCAATTCACTAAAGCTCACACACAGTTCTCAATCACTCTCATGATTCCATGATGGATTGTCTGAAAGAAATTGATACCCAACAACGTGGAATCATAGGAAGAAATAAAAAAATAAGAATAACGATTAATTGTACGCAGAACGCTGTGCTCGCTAGCGCAACACATCTTAGTGATAAATGAAAATTGCTACTTTCAATTAAGAAATCCATCACTATGCTTGCTTCGAAACATGAAAACATCGGAGAAATCAAATGATAAATTCAATCAATCAAATAAAAAATTCGGTTATACCTTGGGGCGCATTGAATTGAATCTATCTGCGAGGAAATTGGCTTGGGATAAATTTCGTTCAAAGCACAGGTTGATACACAACAACTCTATCAAGTGAATTGTTTTTCCTGGAATCGATAGAAGACAAAGCTGTGTTCGCCGGAAAAACTACACTATATGGCACAAAGACGACTAATCATATTTTTTGTCTTAGATATCGGAATTTTCGATTAGAACTTGTACGGTTGTTGGAATGAAAATATAAAAGCGACGTGAGAAATATTTTGTGATTTCATATTTCAAATGGAATAAAACTATGGTACTTAGATTTTCACTATATTAACAAAACTATGACCGTTTCACCACACTGTGGCTTCATCAGCCATCGGGAGTTGCTTACTTTATGAATTGAAAAAATTTAGTAAAGGGAAAGGATTTAGATCTAATTGACTATTAAGTAACCTACCTGAATTCTGTTCTTTGTTTATCTCTAAAATTGCCAATAGATTGAGTTTTTGTCTATTATTTTCATTGTGTAAAATTTTGAAATTATCATTAAAGTTAAGGTTTTCTTCGAGTAAGTGATTAGAATAATGGGAATCTGATTTATAATAATCAAAACTACGTTTGTGCTCGGATAATCTAACTTTGAAGTTTCTGAAAGCTCTACCAATATAAATTTTATTACAATCCCCGCAAGACAGTTGATAAACAGCTCATTTATTACCTTTATCCATTTTAGATTTGCAGTTTTTGATATGTCGGCCTAAAAATTATAAGTTCGAAATGCTATATTCAAATCATAATGCGAGAGAAATTATTTTAATTTTAGAATAGGATTATCAATATAAGTTAAGCTGTTGTATTTTGTGTTAGAGCTTTTCGTACTTGGAAATACTTCCTGGATTGCTTTTTGAAATGTTTTGCATGAAATCATGTTCTCAATCATACTAGAACTGTAATCGTTATTGACAGCTATTTGTTTAATTATATTTTGCTCTTTTATAAAAGTATTTTGTGACATTGGGATATTAATGAGTCTATGTACCATACTATTGTAAGCAGCTAATTTATGTGGATAAGGATGTGTAGATGAGCTGTGAATAGTAATAACTGTATGCGATGGTTTATGAAAGATAGAAAAATCATGTTGACCGTTAATTTTAGTAATAGTTAAATCCAAAAAGTTAATGGAGTTTTCTATTTCTATTCCTAACGTGAATTTAATATTATCGTGAATTGTGTTAATGAATGTTTTGAATGACTCTAATTGTATGTTGGTGCCAGTGAAACAACAAATGATATCGTCGACATATCTAAACCAATAAATAAAGGGCTCAGAGGATTACCCATGATTAATCCATTTTTACTATTATATAATACTCCATTGAAGTTAAAATAGTTTTGTTTTTCTAATTTCTAAAAGGTGTAAGATTTCTGATTGAATTACCGGATTCACTTTATTAGTTTCAAGGGCGTTGTTGATGAGTTTCACTGTATCACTAGGTGGAACACAGGGGAAGAGATTTATTACATCCAATGATATAAGTTTAGCGTTCGGTTGTAGTATCATGTGCAAAATTTTATTTATTAGGACTAAAGAGTTTCTTATTGAAAATTTAGTTTCAATATTTATTTCGAAATATTTGGTTCCATATTGAGGTTAACTGTGCAGGGCACAATGGTCGCTGCTCAACACACATTTACACACTTCACACATATATTTCGAGTTGATCTACTCGCGCACTGAAGATATACTTCTTTACCAGTGATAATTAGCTCAGCGCGGTGCGGAACCGAGAAAGAAGAACAGATATAGGTGTAACGAATAGAGATGTTTTGAATTTGGGAGGCTTTTACTTGGTAGAATTCCATTATCAATAATAAAAAATAAGTACTGTGTTTTAAGGAATTTTACTTAATAATTGCGATTCGTAACGCGTTTCACTACACCGTAGCTTCTTCAGACGAATGAATATGCAGAAAATATAAATGAGAATATAACTATAAATCTTCCTGAGTAATTAAAAGCTTATTGAGTTGCTTCTTCTTAAGTGGTTATTTATGACAGGTATATCCAATAAAATTAAGGAATAGATTGCTCCCGAAAAGATTCAATAGAGGTGAAGGGCTTAAATCGACTTGTTCATTGATGAGTCTACCTGAGTGTTTGTATTTATTGATTTCTAAAGTTTCCCAAAGATCTACCTTCAATATATATTATCTGTATGCAAAATTTCAAACTCTGGGTCGAAAGAATGATTATTTTCTAAGAGATGATTCGCGTATAATAATCATTCTTTCGACCCACAGTTTGAAATTTTGCATACAGATAAATAAATAAATAAACTCAATAAGCTTTCAATTACTCAGGAAGATTTATAGTTATATTCTCATTTATATTTTTCTGCATATTCATTCGTCTGAAGAAGCTACGGTGTAGTTAAACGCGTTACGAATCGCAATTATTAAGTAAAATTCCTCAAAACACAGTACTTGTTTTTTATTATTTAAACAAAGATGTTATGATGGAAGCTGTCAAGTTGGTTTTGGCAGGTGGGTTATCTACCGAGCAATCTGCAATTCGTTTTCAAATTCCATGAACAACTTTAAAGAGATACTTAAAGAAATGTGAAGGCAAGGATATAAACTGGAACGAGGCCACTATAGTTCCAAAGATGGTCCCGAACTATAATGTTCCTCAAATCTTCAGTCCTAATAAGGAAGAGATGTTGGCTGGTTACCTCATCAAATGCGCCCGTTTGCATCATGGTTTCCCACCAATGGCAGCAACGAAATTAGCCTATAAATTTGCAGGGGAAAGTGAGAAATGAATTTTGCAGAAAACTATGGTCTACAACTATCTGTAGGCTGTAATCCAAATATTACAAGCATGATTGTCGGTGCTCCTTGGATCAATAATTAAATATTCATGAAATGGATGGGGCATTTTATTCATTATGCAAGACCATCTATTGAATCGAAAGTGCTGTTGGTAATGGATAATTACAAAGCTCACATTTGCTTGGAAGTTGTTAGAATGGCCAAAGCCAAAGGCGTGATTTTTTTGACGTTACCACCACACACCAGCTATAAATTACAACCTCTGATACGCACCATATATGGACCACTCAAGAGATTCTACAACGTACAACGAGCAGTGCAGGTAGATAATGCCATTCAGATTGTTTCATTCAACTGATCAAATTATTTTTCGTTATTTCAGATGATCGTAGTAACTTTCCAATAGTGGACAAAGAAGCACCATCTATGAAATTGCTGGGCTCTTTGTACAGGCCTATCAATATCAGTGTTCACTTTAATGAATATGACTTCCTGAGTTTCAATCAGCAACCTGAATCAGTCCGAACCACAACCTCAAATCGGATTTAGTCACGAAGACCACAATATTCCTGAAGATATTACCTTAGAGCGAAATTATCCAGGACATCTAATTTCACAACCAGAGGACGTTACACATTGAAAACAGCCCAAGAGATGTTAATGATCGAGATATGGTTGAAAGAGTAGGAAAATCCATAATAACTCCCCGTATAATCCAACCATTTCCAAAATCATCATCAAACAACAGCACTAAAGGTAAATGAAAGCGCAAATCTATTACAATTTCAACAAACAATCTAATTATGAAACGGATGGAAATAGAATATGATGAAAAGATGCTGAAGGAAATAAAAAAGTGAAGAAAACCTTCAACCCAATAGTTCTGACTGAAAAGAAAGAGGAAAAAGCAGGAAAATAACGAATAGGGATAATGAAGTATCAGCTATGCGACAGATAGAAAGAGAACTGGATGAAAGGATGAAGAAAATGAAGAGTTTGAAAAAAAACAGGAAACGAACTTTGATTGAAAAGAAAAGACAGTAGCAGAGGACACCATTTCAGGTTCAGATGATGAGAGTCTGATTTATGATGACTCATTACATAATGATTATGTCTCAATTATATCTTCAGAGAATAATTCCCAATCATCTGACTTTCAAGAAGAAGATTTCGTGTTGGTCGAGTTCCAGGAAAAGGAAATCAACAAATTTTTTGTTGGCCAAGTAACAGAAATTGATGAGACGGAAATTCTAATCAATTTCATGTGTAAGCAAAAGGGATATTTTGTTTTTCCGGTCATAAAAGACGAATCTTCAGTCGAATTCCATAGTATAGTGTTACGTCCTACCAAACCTATTCAAATTGGCTCCTCTGCAAGAGTAAAATATTCATACAACTTTGAAATATATCTAGATTCATACAAATGTGGTTGAAAACCCGTCTCCTGAATTAGATTTTTGTATCATATAAGTTATTTTGATGATAACTAATGTTCGTTCTTCATTCCTCCTGTCCTGTACTCCTTCCTTCTAACTATATATATATATATATATATATATATATATATATATATATATATATATATATATATATATATATATATATATATATATATATATATATATATATATATATATATATATATATATATATATATATATATATATATATATATATATATATATATATATATATATATATATATATATATATATATATATATATATATATATATATATATATATATATATATATATATATATATATATATATATATATATATATATATTCTTTCGAAAAGAGAGGAGGATTTATAACCATGTTGCCCCATCATGCGGCACAGTGTTCAGAATTTTAGGATGTTGAAAAATGTTAATTGTAAATACAGTTTTCAAGTATTCATATTATGACTCCAACACAGTAAGACGAACACTTCTCTTCTCATTTTACAGCGAAAATATTTGAATTTCAAACGAATTTGTAACGACAGCACCTCCCCAAATGAACACGTGTCCACTGTGCCCCGCTCTACCCTTTCTGTTGAATGTCAAAATAGTTATCACCTAACTGAAATCTCGAAATATCCCTTTGCAGTATTTCACATAGCTGCCTTACTAAAACATTGAAAATGGGACACCTAGTACTGGTTGGTTGGCAAAGAGTAATTAGTTTAATATACATTTTGTTTATAATTTTGTTAACGTTAGTAATAAAATTAGCTCATTCCGCATTCGCGTATTAATTAATAATCAAATTGAATAGTGAAATTTCATAATAAATTGTCAACTCCATCAAATTATTAAATCATGCAGCTTTTATTCACAAATTAATCTGGTTAGAGGCGTATTCAATTTGAAAGAGTTCCCAATATATTTCATGATCTGATTTTTTCCGTATGAACTATTCGAAAATCACAATATTGAAAATGGAACGTTTAAAAAATACTCCTGGAGCAGAAAATTGAGGTTATATATAATTTTGTGAGTTTCGATCAGATCCTCCACTTTTCTCTAATTAAATTATTCAATCCTATTAGTTCATCCATTTTTACAATGCATATCCACAATACTCTAACAGTGTATATTGAGTAGGGATTTCAGAGTAATTTAAAAAGATGATATGTTCGTTCTTCTTTCTCGACCTTAGTAGCTTGTTTTACATCCTCTTGCCCTGATACAAGCCTGAATCCTTCTAGGCATGCTTTGGATTGAGTTTTCGACCTCCGCTGGGGTGATATTCTGCCACTCTTCTGTGGCGGCTTAGATGAGATGTTGTGGGGTTCTTAAATTATTCTGGTGTGATCTAATTTTCCTTTTGAGATTATTCCATAAATGTTCAATGGGATTAAGGTTTGGAGAGCAAGCTGGCCAGTCCAAAATAGCGATTCCCTCTGTTTCAAGATAATGTCGCTGGTATGCGGAGGTGCTTCACCGTGCATAAAAGTGAAATTCTCACCGTGGGCACCTCGCCACAGTCTCACTAATTTCTAGCCGTTACACTCGCAGGAAACGAAATCAAATCTGTTTTGCCTCCCAGATAAGGCAATCCCAAAACATCACACTGCCCCCTTGGTATTACGGGATTTGTCCTGCTGCTCAGAGTCTAGCTTGTCTTTCACGACCCCTTAAAACCCGAATCCGGTGGTCATCTGATCGAACACCAATTCTATTTTCATCGGAATAAAGAACACTTCGCCAATTCTCAATATTCCCATTTTGGTGCTGGACACACCAATTAAGTCTAATAATTTTCTGTTGTCTGGTTAGCTTTGGAACTCTTAAAGACCTTCTGCTGTATAAACCCCTTGAACGAAGTCTTTGACGTATTGTTTCGCTTGATACACTGTTGCCCGTTGCTTCCAAAAATTACTTGTGGAGTATGGGGTGCGTCGCATTAGGTTCTCTTCTTGCAATTTGGCAGAAAAAGCGGTCTTGTTCTTCATGAATGATCTTTCTACGACTTCTTCTAGGCCTATTCTGCAGAGATTGTATCTCCACTTATCGTGCGTAGGTTTTTGAAATGACCCCCTGCGATACCCCCATGTGGCCGCTATATCCCTCTGTGTCACCACTTCTTCAACAAGAGCAATTATTCGACCTCTGCACATCGGATAATCCAACGTAAGGCATTTTCCATTATGATTATAGGCTTTTTTAAATTTTGAAATTCACAGTTTCAAATCTCAGTACGACTGAATACAATATCCCGAACATGTGGTGATAATTCAACATTTCTTATTATACTATCCAGTTTTTACAAAAAACTTCATTCTTCACAAGTAGTCGAAAATCCATGGTTAAAAACAATCGATAATATGAAATACCGAGTGATTCCAAATAAATTTGGTTGAGTGTACATGTTCCTGTCATGAGAAATAAAACAAAAGACATGAGATATTGTGGAGACACATTGAAAGGGTAAATTATATACTATATTTTATCAAATTTTCAATATTTATTGTTGAGGTACACTACTATTTGCGAATAATACTTGACTTTTAAGTGTTTATAGTACATTTTATCAATTTTTTCATTTTATCAGAGATATGTAATATTCCTAGGTTTGATAATATATAATATGCTTGGTTTTGTGATATTTCCTCACACAGGGGATTTTTGTCTGTATGTGTATGTTTTTTGAAACGAGTCTGGAAATCTCTACCGGTTTGGCCTACATAACATTCAGTAAATTTATTACATTTGATTTTGTACACTCCAGATTTCTTGAATATATTCAGTATGACGTTTTGAGTTAAACTATAATTTTCCTAGTTTAGATGCTCTGGAGGAAACAGTTTTATATTTGATATGTAGAAATAATTCTGAATTTCAATAGACAAATATTCTTTATAATATAATATTTTTCAAATATGATATATACAATTATATAAATGAGATGCAACACAAAGTTGCCGCTTTAAAAAGCATGGTACATCGGTTACTCAATTTACCTTTATCAGTAGAAGATTATAATAAAGAGTCAAACATCATCAAACAGATAGCCATTAATAATTCATATAATCCGGATATGATAGATCTAATCGTTCGTAAGAAACTGTATCAGAAAGCAATAAATGAAGTATATCCTATTCATAAAGACTATAAAATATTCAACAGTTTAACATTCTGCGGTTCTGCAAGTACAAATATTAAATCCTTTCTCGTCAAACAAAATCTCAATATAACTTTCAAAACTTCTAATAACTTAGGTAAACATATTAAAAATAATAAATCTCGTGTTGAAAAATCAAGTAAATCAGGAATCTATAAACTCAATTGCGGTTCTTGTGATAAAATTTATATTGGTAGGACCTATAGGAGTTTCGGCATAAGAAAATCTGAACATAAACGTAGCTTCTATAAAAATAAATCTGATTCAAATTATTCAAACCGCTTAATAAAAGAAAACCATTCATTCAATAAAAACTTTGACATATTACATATAAAATCGAAAAGTTTAAAATTAGATCTCCTAGAAGCATTAGAAATAAATAGATACAAACCTTCGGACAAGTTTTGAATGAGCAGGTAGATGTGAATTATTCACCCCTACTTAACTTGTTTAATTAGTTTTTATTACCTTTCATACTAACTGTACAATGGCTCGGTGTGGATTTTCCTGTTATTCATCCAACTTGTTCTACGATTTGTTTATAATACCATACTCTTCATTCTGTTTGTCATTCTTGATAAAGCTGCTGTGTCAGCGAAACGTCGTCGAATTTTTTTCAAATAAAGTGTAGATTAAAGTTAAACCTTGTGTTTTTTATCTCATTTATATCATGGATCAACATCAAGTAACGGCCTCCACAATTCAAATATACAATTATATGATGGATTGATTAAATTTATGAACACTTAATTGAAAGAAATATCGAAATTTATTTGCAAACACACTGTAATTAATTCCTTGGACTTAGTTCAGAAATTATTATATTTTATGGCCGTCAATATATTCCCCTTTAAATTGGTGTCCTTCGACATTAGAATTTTGTTTCCAAACACTCCAGGAGATGGACGTCTTCACGTTGTAAAAAACATTCGTGACAAAAGTAGCATAAATTCATTATTTTCCTCAGAATCGAATTTTGTCTGAAAAAAAAACTATTTCGAATGTAATTCAAATCCTAATGTCAAAATTCTGCTTTACCAATGGGCTTAACACCCAGATCTCGCTTAGCCGATATATAATCATCTAGTTCAGATACGTGGATGAAATTATAGTTGGACTTCAAGAAACGTATAGACTCAACAGTATCTGAGATCTCTAATGATATCAGTTTTGAGATATTCAGAACAGACAAATTCACAGACGCCATAATTCCTTTTGATTCATTCAGTCCACTAAATCGCTCATAAAAATTTCAAATTATCCAGTACGCCCGAAAACCACGGTACATTCTATAAATTGAGATCAAAGTGTAAGTTATTAACTGATAAATGCTACAAGAAATATAAAGATAGTGCTGAATCGTCGATCATCTCGGATTCCAAAAAGTTCTGCAGTTTTGTAAATCATAGAAATAATGATAATTCTTTTCACAATGTTATGTGTTCGAAGGATAAACAGGATTCTTGTGGACAAGATATCGGAAATTTCCTTGCTGATCATTTCTCTTCATCTTTCACTCCTAGCCGTTCTGAATATATTCCTCGAGAAACTGGCTGTAGTGTTTGTTTAAATGGAAAGTCATGAAGTGCTACAAAAGGCTTATGATCTGGAATCCAAATTAAGTGCTGGCTCTGATGGCATACCTGGTATTCTAGTTGAGTCTTGTGCTGTATCATTAGCTCCACCTCTCACATCATTATTTAATAGATCCTTACAGGAAGGCTATGTTCCATTAGCATGGAAAACAAATTTTCCCCCTTTTCACAAGTCCGATAGTAAGCAATACAAAAATTGCAGACCAGTCAGTATCTTGAGCGCTATACCAAAACTGTTTGAGAGCCTTGTTCATTCCGATTTCCATTCCATTCAGGCTATCATTAGTGAGCAGCATGGTTACCTCAGGGGCAGAATAACTGTGACTAACTTAGTTATTTTCACTCAGTATTTACTTGAGACCATTCAAGAGGGAAGTCATGTGGATACTGTCTGTACTGATTTGGTTAAAGCATTTGATTGAGTAAGCCATTCAATTTTGGATGTAAAGTTAAAATCAATGAGTTCTGTTGGTGAACTTTTGAAGTGGTTTAAAAGCTATTATAGGTCTCGTTCACAAAAAGCTTCAAATCTTTTCTAATAGTTTTATCTGGTGTCCCACAGGGAAGTCAACTGGGACCTTTGCTTTTTATTATATTCATGAATGAATTGGGTTCAGTAATTAGACATTCTCGTTTTCAACTCTTTGCTGACGATGTGAAGATTTTCAATATAATTAATTGGATTGATAATGCGATTGCACTACAATCAGATTTAGATAGAGTTGTTGAATGATTTTCGAAAAATGGCTTGGAAATAAACATCAATAAATGCCATTGTGTGTTATGTATTTCTCTTACTAGAATTGAAGATACTATTGAATTCGACTAAAGCGTGCATAATACTATGTTAAATAGGATTTGTGTTGTGAAGGATCTCGTAGTTCTCATTGCCTCAAAGGTAAGCTTCAGGGCACATATCGAAGAATGGGTCGGTCATGCCTTTAAAGTATTGGGTTATATGAGACGCAACATAAGTGCTTTCACGGGTGTTAAAGTTTTATTCGTATTATTCAATAGTTACTGCAGACCCATCTTGGAATATTTTTAAACGTATCGTCACTTCTTTATGCAGAACAATCTCAGAAAATTGAAAGAGTTCAAAATAGACTCCTTCTTTATGCCTCATATAAAATGACTATCCCTAGAAAAGAATTCTCTGTCTCAACTATGAGATCTGAAGCAAATTTCAGAACATTGGCGGACCTAAACTTAATAACTAACCTTCTTTTTTGTACAAATGCTTGAATAATGAAATTGTCTGTCCTGATATTCTATATCAAATAGGTTTTCATGTACCTGATAGAATCACACGATCTGAAAATCTGTTTGATGAACCTCCATACCGAACTAATTATTACGGCAATGCTCCAGTATGTTGCATATTGGAGTTCGGCAACAAATATATTAACGCAGACTGGTGCATTAATATTTTCCTCGGGGAATTGGTGGGGAGACTTAATTCACTTAGTTTTTCTAGCTAAATGTACT
Source organism: Cryptolaemus montrouzieri (assembly GCA_013387265.2). Taxonomy (NCBI): domain Eukaryota; kingdom Metazoa; phylum Arthropoda; class Insecta; order Coleoptera; family Coccinellidae; genus Cryptolaemus; species Cryptolaemus montrouzieri. Next base: position 8,953,462 of record JABFTP020000103.1, on the reverse strand, counting down.
TATATTATTCTGATTTCTTGTCCAGTAGTAGAATATCATTCACAATGATTTTATGTTTTCAAGTGGTTGTAAATGTTGTTTGTTTTAAAGGTTTGTACCGTAAGTAAATGAAATCAAATCAAATCAAATCATAAACTTGAAGCCTTTAATTTCACGATACACAGTACTAATGTCGGAGAGAAGATCAAAAATTAATTTAATCAATCAAATAGTCATGAACAATCCTCTTTCAATACAGTTGGTTAGGTTAGGCAGTAATAACAAATTTAATAATAACCGGCTTTCGAAACTCGACTCATCAGAAATTGAATGTTTATGCTGAAATATGTGGCTAGAGACTAGAGACACCTATTGTTGGAAGAATTGATAAATCCGAGGCTCACAGAAACTTGGAAAATGATAAAACTTTTTCAGAGAATAAGATATGTTTTCAGAGAGACAGTGCTCCTGCACATTTCGATGTTCTTTTGCGAGAATATTCGAATACGAATCTCTCAGTTCCCTGCATTGGTAGAAGAGAAATAGTTGAGTGTCCAGCCAGGTCACCTGATCTGAGACCTTTAGATTTCTTTTTATGGAGTCACCTTGAATCTAAAGTACATGCCTCATAACATGAACCCTTGCAAGAGCTGCAGAGAAGAATCGTCACCGAGTCCAGAAGTTCTTCACAATTTTAGAAGAGAACTCGAGAATCGTTTATACCATTGTATGGGGATAGACGAAAATTATTTTATCCACTGAAATTAATGTTTGTTGAAAGACACAGTTTTGATATGCCTGAACTGTCTGTATGATATTATACACTCGGAGGCAAAATTAACGGAACACACGAAAATTTAACCAAATTCGAAGTTCGATATTTTCCTAAATCTCAACCGATTTAGATGATTTGTTCGGCAAGTTATAGATCAACTCTTCTGCTTTGTAGAAATCATGAGAGAAAACAAAAAAAAATTTAAAAAATTTTTATACGGGGGTAAAACTAAAAGTGTTTTTTTTGTCAAAAATTCGTAACACCCTGTGGAATTTCGTGGTCCGTGTTGAAACGTACAATATCATGGTCTGTCAAGACCCATCCTCCTACAGTAACGTCCTTCTTGTTTCATGCGTTTATCTCTATTTTTGCAAAATATATTTAATTTCAAGTGGAAAATCACCATTTTGGAGAAATTCCATTGAACCAAGAAATTGTCATTAAAATTCGTCTATCAATTTGGAATTTTCTTATTATCTCTCAGGCGTGTCGAAACTGTCGTTTGCGATTTTTATGATCGAATTGCATTAGTTATTGATGACAATTCGGTAAATTTGGTGAAAATTAGGAATTCATAAGAGATAACAGTCGGTAGGTATTAAAATACACAACCGAATTGATACCATTGATAAAACTTTTCATTTACACATGTGCACACCTTTTTTTATCCAATATAAAATACAACACACGTTTTTTTGTATATGACCACATTTGCACTTGTTTAAAGAATGAGAGTTTTCCATTCTTTGATTTGATACAAATTCGATCGGTTGCGGTGTTTTGTGATTCTTTTACTGTTCACGATTCGAAACGGTATTTTTCATTCAGAATGAGAGATTTACCACCAACCTCAGTAGCAAGGGCAGTCACATTGATCGAGGAAGGGCGCACCTACCGCTCAGTCGGTACCATGTTGGGTGTCTCGACGTCGGTTATCCATCGAATCTACCGACGTTACAGGGAAACTGGATTGTACGTGAGGAGGCGAGGATAAGGAAGAAATCGGGCAACCCGCGCTATACCTGACCGTTTCATAGTCAATCAAACCATAAGAAATCCTCGTCTTACTACTGTTCAGGCACGTAACCTTTTACAAGCAGTGAATAACATTAACGTCAGTGTGAGGACAGTCAGAAGACGATTAAATGAAGTTGGTCTGAGATCATACGCGCAAGCAAGAGCACCAAGACTAGATAGAGCCCATCGGGTAGCAAGATTGGCGTTTGCTAGGGAGCATGTAGCATGGACAATCAATCAGTGGAGACGAGTTTTATTTGGTGATGAGAGCCAATATTGTTTGAATTTCGTGGATGGTAGAGATAGAATATGAAGGCATCGAGGGGAACGGTACAATCAAACGAACTTCGCAGGAACTGAGCAATACGGTGGAGGGTCAGTTATGATATGGGATGGCATATGCTTGGGAGTACGAGCAGAACTGGAGATTATTGGCAATGGATCACTTAATGCCCATCGGTATATAACAGAAATCTTGGAGCTCCATGTTGTGCCTTTTGCTCCTTACATAGGAGAAAATTTCCTTTTTATGCACGATAACGCGCGCCCTCATACTGCGCGCATAGTGATAGAATATCTCAATGAAGTTGGGATCACACGAATGGACTGGCCGTCGCGGTCACCGGATTTAAACCCGATCGAACACGTTTGGGACATTCTTGGAAGAAGGGTTCGATAACGGAATCCAGGCAACGTTGAAGAGCTGACATTGGCTTTGGTGGAAGAGTGGGACAACATACCTCAACAGATGATAGACAACATCATTGGGAGTATGCGAAATCGTATGCGCGCTGTAATAAGAGCTCGGGGGGGTCATACTCGCTACTAAAATCAAATGTTTTTTTTTTGTGGGTCATCATGAACATTTTTCTCAACATGTTCATTTCATTTCACGAGTGTATCGCCAGAATACACACCTGCTCTCAATTTTGGACAGGAATGATAATTATTATAGAGTATCACACAAAAAAATTCAAAAATGAATATGCAAAATCAACGATTTTTCCAGTGTACTTCTAGTTCTCCCGGAGCGTGAAATTGGCCAGTGAATTTCAAAAATTTTCATTTCGTTAGATTTTCGCTTCTCTAATTTTGATTTTATTTTTTGGCTAACCTCCGATGTTATGCACCTACGCAAGATTAAAAATAAATTCTTGAAATTTGTTACTTTTCGCTTCAAACTGGATATCTCTTGCAAAAATAGAGATAAATGCATAAAACAAGAAGAGCGTTACTGTAGGTAGATGTGTCTTGACAGACCATGATATTGTATGTTTCAACTCGGACCACGAAATTTTACAGGGTGTTACGAATTTTTGACAAAAAAACACTTTTAATTTTGCCCCCGTATAAATTTTTTTTCAAATCTTTTTTGTTTTCTCTTATAATTTCTACAAAGCAGAAGAGTTGATCTATAACTTGCCGAAAAAATCATCTACATCGGTTGAGAATTAGGAAAAATATCGAACTTCCAATTTGGTTAAATTTTCGAGTGTTCCGCTAATTTTGCCTCCGAGTGTATGTTCATAGAGTTACTATTTTTGAATAGAGAATTAGGAGACTTTTCCAAAAATATGTCATTCCACAAACGTTCCCTTTACAGAATTGTGAATAAGGTAGTGCTTGCAGTAGGGGGATAATTAAGCATACTTCGAACCAACTCAGAAATCAATCTTTTCTGACATAGACATAAAAGGGGTGCAGATTTTGTTATGTTTCGTCTTTCTGTGTGATAATTAAGGTTCATAAGAATACGATTGTTGAATAGAGAATAACAAGACCTTTCTTAATACATGTCACTCGACCAAGTTTCCTTATAATGTATTTTGACTTGGTGCTGCTGAGGGTAGGGGGATGATTTTCCATGCACCGAGTCAACTCATAAATTTTCCCACTCCTATCAAAAATTTACGTGTCTTTTTCCACCAAAATCAGACCCCCTTGAGATAGAAGGGGTGACAAATTTTCTTTGGAATACTCTTCAAAATAATTTCACTAATATTCTAATTCTAATCGGCAATGGTCTTGCAAATTGATCCGAAAATTACATCCTCCAATTATATTGTAATACCTGAATTTCCTTCAATAGAGTCCTTGTAGTACAATTGTCGAACAGCTTGTTGAATAAACAACAACGTTAACAGTCTAAAGATGATTAAATATCAGTGTATTAATTCATGTCGGCCCGTATTTTAATCTTCGGAACAGGGAAAACCACATACGTCGGCGTGAACCGGGTTTGGTCGTGTCCGTCAGGAAGCTACGAAGTTACCGTAGTAGTCATCTAATTCCATTACAGGCCATCAGGATAACGGCACATTGGTTAATTACTCTAATCTACATGCCACGAACAGGGATTAATGAATTATCATCGGCTGCTGATTGGTGTTTAGATTTACTTCCAACCGAAAGACACTATAAATAAATATTCAGCAATATAAAATACACTCTTTTATCCAGAAATATTAGAATAAGATCAGGCCTAATTTTTCGAGAGGGGAATTATTAGATAATTAAGTATATAGGGGGTTTCACCCCGACGAGTTGCCCATATATCTGTTCATGCAATCAAACTGATTTCATGAAAAAATATAAATCCACCACCCGGTAATTAATACCATTGCCAGGCAATGATTATAATCAAAAAATATCCTGGAATAATTATATATTAGGATAACGTTAAATGTTATGAGAATATATCAACCTACCAGAATATATACATACTATAGCATCATCAGACAATGATATCAATGTACCAACGAGTAGTGTCAGAGGCTTTCTCCCGGAAAAATCCAGTGATTATAATATATATATATATATATATATATATATATATATATATATATATATATATATATATATATATATATATATATATAAAGAATTGAAAAATGATTATATTGATGAAATCGCATCGAATAAATGGACAGTATCTGGAGAATTGTTTGCTGAAACAGAAGGCTTGGCAATTACGATCCAGGATCAGGTTGTTTTCACGAGGAATTATAGGAAAGACATCATCAAACAAAATATAGATGATTCTTGCCGTAGATGTTTCTGTTCTTCAGAAACAGTTTTTCATATATTATCATCTTGCTCAGTCCTTGCTTCAACAGATTATTTAGAAAGACATAATGCCGTCGCTAATATTATTCATTTCAATCTAGGAATTAAACATGACCTAATTCCCAAAAGAAAAAAATTTCACAAATATGAACCTGAGATTATTTGTGAAAATGACAAATATAAACTTTATTTTGATAAAACAATTCTTTGCAACAGAGCTGTAAAACACAATAGACCAGATATCATTCTTAATGATAAACAGAATCAAATAACATATATAATTGATATTGCTATACCCGACACACATAATATACAAAATAAATACAATGAAAAAATTTCTAAATATATGATGCTTGGCGACGAGATTAAAAAATGTGGAAAATGAGGAAAATATTTATTCTACCGATTATTATTTCCACAACAGGTGTTATTCTTAGAAATCTCCACAAAAGTATTGAGATTTTGGGTCTGAAAAAAATTTGTTTGAACAGTTCAAAGGATAACAGTCATCAAATCTTGTAATATTCTTCGTAGGTTTCTTTCCGTAAATAATAATGAGGTAGAGTCATAGGTTTATACTGCTCAGAATCTCATTTCATATTTTATTTATTTGTTTATATAAACGTAATATAATTAACTGACAATTTTGTCATATTTATATTCAGAGCAGTATTCTATTCGATCGTTCACCACTTCACATAAAGGAAACTATTAATGAGTAACATTCAGTGTTACTTGACTAAGGTCCATACACTTGATTTTTCCGGGGAGAAATCCTCTGACACTACTCGTTGGTACATTGATATCATTGTCTGATGATGCTGTAGTATGTATATATTCTGGTAGATTGATATATTCTCATAACATAACGTTATCCTAATATATAATTATTCCAGGATATATTTTGATTATAATCATTGCCTGGCAATGGTATTAATTACCGGGTGGTGGATTTATATTTTTCATGAAATCTGTTTGATTGCATGAACAGATATATGGGCAACTCGTCGGGGTAAAACCCCTATATATATTACTTTACAATAAATGCATATATCTATAATTTTGGTGTGTCAGAAAAAACACAAGTGTGAGCTCAGAAAAATGTAACAGGGGAACCATACTATCTTGCGTATGATTCAATGAACGAGTGAAAAAACCTGAGTGAAATTCGTTTTCCTGTTGCTATTGCACTTGTATCAGCTCGTCTGTTTATGTTGTGTTAGTGTCGTGTGTACATAAAGAGTACCAAAGATTTTTCTGCTTAGCAGCTTCAATTCTCATCTTGCATTCCATGATTTCCAGACGAAGACAAGGGTGAAAGGAAGAGGGTTTGGACAGGAATCTGTAACAATGGAAAAAAAATACCAGCAGAAAAATATTTCAACAACCATATCTGACTATTATATGTCTAAACACACTTGATTTTACATAGCCAGCAAGGCCATAAAAAGGACTAAAAAGATAATCAAAAAGTACATAACCTGCGATATTTCCTCGTTCGCAGAGATGTTCTTCCGTCGCAGTGTAAGTCTCCTGAAACATAATCACTTCCTTGTTCTTGCTTGCCAATTTCGAAGTATATTCTCGCAAAATCCCTTCAATATTCAAACTCAACAAAACAATTCCCTCTCTATTTGACCGAGAGAGCCGCGATGGCTAGGTTCGGGCTTCTAAGTAATGCCGATTATGATCTTTAGATGTTCTAGAATCATTATGAACAAAATAATTTAGGTTGACATCTCCCATATATTATTTCTTCGTGGTTCTTGTTTAATTTAAAGAAAAATTTTCGAAAAAAGTTTGACAGTCGTTTCAAGTAAAATAATAGTTGTAATTAAATTCTAAATTATGTAAATCCCACCTAAAAAGACAAAAAATTTTATTGAAATGTCAATCCTCCACGGCACCGTGGAGAAAGGTCCCAGATTTGACACGGCAGGTCGCTGGTTCCATTCCGGCAAAAACCTGGATGTTGTGTTTGTCCCTTGATTGGTGACAAATAGATTACTCTGCTAAAAAGATGTCGCACATGACAAATCTAACTAACCTAACCTATAAGGTCAAGGAAGGAGGGGCGTGGGAAAGCATGCCCGCGTCCCTCCTTCCTTTAAAAATTAAAGTGCTACCGAAATGGGTTCGCTGGTAGACAACGGCAGTTTGGCAATATGGCGGACGGCATGAGTTGTCTGTAGAGTCGACTCGTGGCAACGCGTACTGCAATCGATCTACGAAGTCGATGTGACCTCGATGGAGTCCTGAATTGCATGGAAATTCAACCTCTCGGGTCAGGTAGGCACAGAGTATGTTCTATGCTTCGCTTGATCAGAGATACTGTAACACTTTGTTGTTTTTCGGAAAGTTCTAGGAAGTTTTTAAAGAATATATGGAGATGAAATTTGTAAGTTTCTTTGAAAATGTAATCTAGCTCTTTCGAAAGTTTGTACGTTTGGGAACGGGTGTAAGAGATTAACAGTAATAGCAATTACACTCTTTCCATAGTAGACAAAATAGTTCTCGGAAAACAAACACAGTAGGCTTACAATAGTATATATTACCATGTTAAACCAAATGCCGATATTGCAGAATTCTCTCCCTTAACTAATTTTGGTCCAATTTCAAAGCAAGTTGCAAATCAAATGTCAAATCACAACATAAAAACTGCTTTTAAACCTACATGTAAATCATCACAATTATTTTCAATGCCAAAGAGAAAACTCACAGCTAAGATTATTCAGGATTATACGGACTGTGTTGACCTGATTGTAACGGTGTATACATATATAGGCCAGACAGGAAGGTCCTTTCTTATTAGATACAAAGAACATCACTCTTCCTTTTGTGAAAACAAAAGTGACTCCACTAAGGAACAGCAGTGCCTCGCCATCGCCTCCCTAGTATAGTATATATAATCTGAACTAAATCTTTTAGAGCTAAACAAAATAAAAACCATTTTCAAGTAACACTTTATTTATTGGTTTAGATATGTCGACGAAGTCATTTGTTGTTTCACTGGCACAAACAGACAATGAGAGTCAATCAAAACATTAATTAACAAAATTCACGATAATATTAAATTCACGTTAGAGATAGAAACAGAAAATTCCATTAAATTTCTGGATTTAACTATTACTAAAATTAACGGCAAACATTATTTTCCTATTCTTCATAAGCCATCGCATACAGATATTACTATTCACAGCTTATCTACACATCTTTTTCCACATAAATTAGCAGCTTACAATAGTATGGTACATAGACTCATTAATATCCCAATGTCACAAAATAATTTCATAAAAGAGCTAAATATAATTAAACAAATAGCAGCCAATAACGTTTTCAGTCCAACTATGATTGAGAACATGATTTCACGCAAAAAACTTCTAAAAACAATCCAGGAAGTATTTCCAAGTATAAAAAGTTCTAACAGAAAATACAAAAGCTTAACTTATATTGGTAATCCTAGTCTAAAATTGAAATCATTCCTCTTGCATTATAATTTCAATATACCATTTCGAACTGATAATTCTTTAGGCCGACATATCAAAAATTGCAAATGTAAAATTGATAAAGGTAATAAATCCGGTGATTATAAACTGTCTTTCGGGGATTGTGATAAAATTTATATTGATAGAACTTTTAGAAATTTCAAAGTTAGATTATCCGAGCACAAACGTTGTTTTAATTATCATAAATCAGATTCCCATTTTTCTAATCACTTACTCGAAAGAAACCATAACATATTGATAATTTCAAAATTTTACACAATGAAAATAATAGACAAAAACTCAATTTATTGGAAATTTTAGAGATCAACAAAGAATTCAGGTAGGTTACTTAATAGTCAATTAGATCTAAATCCTTCTCCTTTACTCAATCTTTTCAATTCATAAATTAAGCAACTCCGATGGGTTTTCCAACATACCTCTCGTACCTATTGTAATATTAAGTAGGAAAAATGACTAATATATAAGGAATAACTTTGTTCATTAGTTTGTATCTATCTGATGAAGCGTGGTGAAACCGGTCATAGTTTTGTTAATATATTGAAAATCCTCGGAGTTTTTCTCATTTTCACAACAGTTTAAAGCAACCCAAACATAAGACTAGATATACATTGATTTAGATGTTAGGTTAGAAAGTTTTTCCCACTTTCTCTTATGCGCACGCATTCGCGAGCGCCAAATTTGAATTCCGTTCTACATATAGGACGTCAGGCGTATCTCGGTTGAGACAAATTTTACAACTCCACCGTAGTTTCAATTCACAACATGTAAACATCTGATGATCATAGGAATATCGAAATAATAATAATTAAATATTTTACACCTCATTTCGAGATATTCTTTACAAAGAAAACCAAAATGACCATATGATCAAATGTCACTTAGTAACGGCTGACCCAATATCAATTTTCAATGGAAAATACGTCGATAAATAGCCACTTTTTCCAAAGGTATTTATGCTTCATTACGGTTCCATATGCAAATAAAAATCAATTTCACATATAGGCATCATTCATTATAGTATTCCAAATATATATTTCACATAATGTAATTAAAAGGGCAAATTTGTCTGGAAAACATGGAACTTCCATCTACCCAATGTAACAGTAACGGCTCTTCCAATAAAAATTATATATTTTTGAAATCTATAGAATTCGAAATATATCGAATAAAAGCAAAGTTTATATGATAATTCAATATACATTCAATGATAATTCTGTGTTTATGTCATTCAAATGTGCTCTCTCATTTTGTTTCAAGGATCGAATTCGATAAACCCACTTTAAGGTGTGATTGGAAAATGGATCACTTACTGACTTGATGATGAACACATAGAAATATCACTATTAGAATATCGGAACATAAACGCGGTTTTCAAATAAAAAAATCAGATTCAAATTACGCGAATCGCCTCTTAGAAAATAATCACTCTTAGAACCCACAGTTTGAAATTTTGCATACAAATAATAAATTTTGGAAACTTTAGAAATCTACAAACAGAAACACTCAGGTAGATTCATTAATAAACAAGTCACCTCTATTGAATCTTTTCGGGGAGCAATCTATTCCTTAATTTTATTGAATATACCTGTCATCAATAGCCACTTAAGAAGAAGCAATTCAATAAGCCTTTAATTATTTAAGAAGATTTGTATTTATATTCTCAATTGTATCTATACAGGGATATCGACCGGGACCGTCCGTTCAAAACTTCTTGACTTCTAATTACAATATCAAGCTGAAATCTTATAGGCGGCCATAACTAGCGATTTCCAATTGAAGTGAAATATTTTCGAAGTGATACCATTTCCGGTTAAACCGTAGTGGGTCATCACTTAAAAAAATCGTAGCTCGTAAATCTTTTGCACTACAGACACAATTTTTAATTGGGTGGTTAGAAAAAGGATCAAGGAATTTTTTAAGCAATCTACACATGTCAAATGTTTATTGCGTTGTTTTGTATGATTTTTTCAATTTGGCCTTTTTCAAACAGCAATAACTCAATTTTTTCAAATGGCACGTGCCAATTTTTATATCGTCGTCAAATTTCAGATGGAATTGTATCAGCATCTCTTATAGTTCCGAAATAATTTGGGAATATATTGAATTTTGATGATTTTGCAAAAACTAATATAAAATGCTTTGAAATATTCGAACCAGGTAGCTGAACTGGCTACGCTTACCTGACAGGTGCCTAAAATTAATGTACTTGTCACTTCGTTCATTCGAATTTGATATTTCAACAAGAATTGTTGGTAATTTGAAGTGAAAATTTTTTAAAAACACCAGATTTATAATGAAATGGTTGATTATTCAAACGAGGATATGTTTAATCTCTTTTTAATTCATGGTGAATGTCAAAAAGTGGTGGATAGAACTTGCTGGCAATTCAATAACCATTTCAAATTTGGCGCCTATGAGTAAAACAAAATTTCGAAGGATTAGAAGCAATTTTCCGCAATTTGGAGGAACAAAATACTTAGAAACTAGAAGAAAACAAATTCTCGAGGACGACGACAATCGAATTAATACGCTAGCGTATTTTGGTGCCAATCCACATGCGTCCATTAAGTCAGCATCAATGGATATCGGATTGAGTTATACTTTCATTCAAAGGATCCTTAAGAAACATAACATGCACCCGTATTCTTTTATCAGACTACAAAAATTGAAACCAACTGACCTTCCCAAGCGGCTAAATTTCTGTGAAAATTTATTAATTCGGCTTCAAGAAGATGAGACAATTCGGCAAAAAATTAAATGGTTTGGTGAAGCCAAGCTCAATGAAAGTGGTATAACCAACAGGAGAAATCGACATTTTTGGGCCACAGAAAATCCACATTTCATTGATGTTATTGATTTGCAATTGCAATGAATGATTTGTTGGCTATCACATTTATAAGAAAATGTTATTGAACAAAAATACCTGGAAATTTTGAGAGGAACAATAGCAAATTTTTTAGATGGATTACACCTTAACATTCTGAAGGATTGCTTTCACCAAATGGATGGTGCACCAGCACATAAAACACGAGCTGTAGATCGGCAGCTAACAGAAATATTCGAGGATAGATTGTGGGGTAATTATGGACCAAATTTATGGCCTCCCCGTTCTCCGAACCTGACGCCCCTTGATTTTTATTTATAGAGCTAAATCAAGAGTGAAGTGTATCTTATTTCTGTAAGAAGTAAAGAAGAGTTACTAGAGCGTATTCATAATGCTTTTCGAAATATTGATCCTGAGGAAACTAGAAGGGCAACTCATCATGTTCGTATACGAGCTGTCAAGTGTATCGAGCAAAATGGGGCCCATATTAAACATTTATTCAGATCGTAAATTAGTTTTCTCCTATGATGTTTGCTATCATTTATTCGTATTAATGTAATTATCTCCGATGATTGGTTTTCGCTTAGTTTCTACAATTTTTATTCATCCGAATTGTAGAAAATTGCTTCTAATGCTTCGAAATTTTATTTTACTCATATACAGTAAATTTGGAAATTGGTTATTGAATTGCCTGCGATTTCTACCTATTACTCTTGACATTCTAAAAGGAATGACAAAAGATTAAATATATTTTCGTTTGAATAACCAGTGGTTTTATTTCAAATGTGTTGTATTTTTGGATATTCTCAATCTGGAATAACGACAATTCTTGTTGAAATATCAAATTCGAATGAACGACGTGACAAGTACATTAATTTTAGGCACCTGTCAGGTGAGTGTAGCCAGTTCAGCTATTGGATTCAAATATTTCAAAGCATTCTCTGTTAGTTCTTGCAAAATCATCAAAATTCAATATATTCCCAAATTATTTCGGAACTACAAGAGATGGGTATAGTACGTGCTCATACAATTCCATCTGAAATTTGACTCTTCATTTGATGGCGATATGAAAATTGGCACGTGCAATTTGAAAATATTGGGTTATTGCTGTTTGAAAAAGGCCAAATTGAAAAAATTATACAAAACAACGCAATAAACATTTGACATGTGTAGACTGCTTAAAAATTTCCTTGATCCTTCTTCTACCTACCCAAGCAAAAATTGAATCTGTAGAGCAAAAGATCTACGAGCTACAATTTTTTTGAATGTTCCTCAATAATCGAGTTAATAACAAAAATAATTGAATCTGTCAAAAGTTTTGACAGATAAGTGTCAACAGCTTGGGTATTTTATGCCTTGCTCAAATGTCGGTTCTAAATGTATAATAAAAAGGAAGATTGCCATTTGAAATAACAAAGTGATGACCCACTTCCGGTATAACCGGAACTGGTATCACTTCGAAAATATTTCACTTCAATTGAAATTGGCTAGTTATGGCCGCGTATAATATTTCAGCTTGATATTGTAATTGGAACTCAAAAAGTTTTTAACGGGCGGTCCCGGTGGATATCCCTGTATATAATTGTCATAATTTCTGTATATTGATTCGCCTGACGAAGCTATGGTGTAGTGAAATGAGTTACGAATCATAATCATTTAGTCAAATTCCTCAAAAAATATAACTTGTTTTTGTTATTGATAATGGAATTCTACCAAGTAAAAACCTCCCTAATTCAAAAATCAAAAGCTGTCTCGAGTCTTGTCTTCATAAATAATATTGCCTTACGTTTTACTGAATTCTTTTCATTCTCATTCCGTACATTGAATACAGAAGAAAATATGAAATAATCAAGCCACGTTATTTTAAATCCATCCGCGAATTTGGGGAATTAATCATACAGTGAGTGCTTTCGTTTACTTCATCTTTCACGCTTCGGCGGATACACATCGTGTCAGATATTGAAACACCCATAAAAAACGCACAAAATCCCTATAGGGATGCTTGATATAATAATATTTTATTTACTTCCGGCCAACTTTTTGATTCGATTTGATAGCGCAAAAAATATTTCGGTCTGAATGAACATCTGCTTTTTCTGCTTCCATATACGGATGCAACAATCGAATTAAATTGAATTTCGGTACACCCCGCTGTTTTTCGGATCCTAGGTCGCGCTGATTCGCGTCCCGCCATGTTTGCTTATTATTAAAAGCCCGATATCAAGTTTGCCATGAATATTCATGAGTTTCGAACGTCGAGCGATTTAATAATCGGTTTCGGGCTGATCGCGGCGGCTTATGTGATGGAACTTAGCAACGAAATAATTATTGTGTTCTCGATTCGTTTGATATGATGCACGGTTTCAATGGAAGGTAATTTATAAGTTGATGAAAATAGAATCCCACCAAAAACATGAAATGTACAAAAATGCAAGTATCGCATTGAAAACACTCTGCCGTAAAAAGCTGTGCGATTTCATGTGAAACCAAGTCGATCGGTGGCGTATGGGAAATGATGCTCGTCTCCTACGCAGAGTTACCTGGGTTCAATCCCCACAAAGTCGGTGCGAATTTTCGGATTCTGGAAACCGCTTGAGTGTCCATTCGGAGGAGATGTAAAGCTGTCGATCCTGTCTAACAAAGATGTGTTGGACATTAAAGATCCCTTCCCTCGACACGAGAGGGGTTCGGCAAAATTCCCGGGTTACTGAGGTGACAGAATTCCCCGGCGTGTCATTAGCCGAAAGGCAGAAATAGAGCACGTTAAGGGAAAAATAAACAAACAAGTCGATCATTTCAGTTAATATCATATCATTTGTAATTATATAGAAAAAAAAAACGTAATGACTTGGCAATCGCATGGCACGATATGATAAAATTGAGCAGCAACCTCGTTTTCTTCAGTATTTTCAGTTTAGTTTTGATTCATATACCAAGTATCTAAAAGCTATCACTTACAAGAAAATATGTTGTAACTTTACCTAGATCTGGGGGGTGATTTAATTTTAGTTGACTATTAATAGTGGTGAGTTTTGGGTTCTAATGAAGCTGGTTAATTGCCAAACTTTCCAACCAAATTCATTGTACTCGTAGTGAAGTTTGAATTGTCTGATGTAAATATATCGCAGCGAAAAACTCGACATAAACACCTCAAAAAAGTCTATGGAACACTTACCAATATCTTTAAAATATGAATTTGATGATTCGAATTTATAGAAATTTTTCGGTTTTTGTTAGAATGTATAGTATATAATGTATTCTCTAGAAAACAAAATAATATTTGACTTCCCCAAAGCACCTATTATAAAAAAAAATTTGAAATTTGAAAATGACGAAATTTGGTAAAACACAAAAGAAAATCCTGAACTAATATTTTCTAAACGATATGGAAGCACTTAAATTTTTCAGTACCCAGAAGGTCCACCTCTGTTATTAATGACACTTTGGCATCGTCGCGGCATGCTCAATATTAAATTGTCTATAACATTTTGGCCTAAGTCATTCCAAGCCCCCTGAACTGCAAATCGAAGCTCCTGTTCATGATGGAAGACGTTTTGAAGCAGGAGATTTCTTTTTAGGGTGTCCCACACATACTCGATGGGATTCAGATCTGAGGAGCAGGATGGCCACGGTAGAAGATCGATATCATTCTCTTCAAGAACGTTCAAGACAATTCTTGCACGATGAGGAGGGGCATTATATTGTTGGAATAGTGGATTTTGACCCATTGTTTGGAGATGCGGTACCACTACAGGTAGAACTATCTCATTTGCGTAAGAATTTCCCGTGGGGTTGTTCTGTATGAAAACGAGGTCAGTTCTTCCACCAAGGCGTATACCTTCCCAAAACATCACTGATCCGCCTCCCTGTCTAACAACTTCTCGAGCATGCTCCATATTCTAATTCTTCCCGAATCGGGATAATAACTAAATCTAGATTCATCACTGAAGAGTTGGGTCAGTTGTGGAACTCTTAAAGGACGTCTGGAGTGGAGTTGACCTTCGTGCAGTCGATTTCTCACAGTTTGGTTGGAAATTTGTACATTATTAACTCGTGATAGCTCTTAAGCTAATTGAGATGCTGTGGTAGTACGATCTTTTCTGGCTTGTAAAACCAAAAATCGTTCTTGGGCGACTGTAGTTATCCTGAAACGACATGTATGGCGTTCTTCTACGCTACCTGTTTCATTGAAACGTGACCATAAACGGTTTGTAACACTTGGGCTACTTCCCAGAACCCTGAATACTTTCCGTTGTGAGCTGCCAGCTTGGAGCATGCCAACGGCTCGTAACATCTCTTCTCTAGTCAAATGTCGTCTACCATGGTCGAATCACAAAACTTGAATCTTTTATTTGTGCTTACAACAGAAACAATGTGCCAACTAACTGATTTCAAACACTGAATACATGAAATGATTATAAAGCAGCGTCGCATCTGCTGCATTTTTAGTTTTCTATAAAAAAAACTGAAATCTGTTGCGGCACTCTACATAATTTGGTGAGAAATTGATGCAGGTGTTCATTTCTTTAAGAAAATCATCCATATTGATCGTTTTGGATACGATATATCGATATTCAGAAATGTTCCCCAGACTTTTTAGAGGTGTTTATATGAAAAAACTTCTCAAATACCCTCATTCTAGATACTACATCGATGAATTGAAAATGAAAATTTTCGTCCGGAATTTTCGTAAAATTTCTTTTGAGTAAGTTATCGTGAAAAAAAATGGGATTACTATTTGAAAAGTTCAAGTAAAGGTCAGCTTTCACTATTTCCAGAAGTAACAAATCAATGAAAATATTTCATTCTGTAGATGTAGATGTAATTTGGTTTGGGATATTTTTCAAGGAACAACCGGTAATATGTATGACGATGCTATCGATGGCAGATATCAGAGTCCGCCAAACGTTCAAAGACGACTGTGAGTACGCAATGCTTGGATTTCACTCTAGAATTAATTGTATATTAACTGTACAAACTTGATATATTTTCAAATATTCATTCATGAATTTTGAATATTCAGAACTCGGAAAAACTGTTAGTACTATCCAAATGATGACATTTTCGGCCAATCCTAACTTAAACAAATATAGGGTGACGCCATTGCAGTCTGATTCTTCTTTGTTTACGTTGTTCACTGAGTGCCTAATATGCCTCCGATAATCGTGAGTTCCACTGACTCTGAAATACAGGCTGTTATAAGATGTCTTAGGGCTAAAGTCCTGAAACCGATCGATATTTATCATGAGATCTGTATCATCTTTATAGACAAAACAATATAGAATAGAATAGAATGTATATTCATTAGCTTCTGCTAATACAGTACAATAACAAATAATTATGTAGTTCACAAAAAATTATACAAATGTATATTCCATCGTAACCTATACCACCCTACCAACTAATCAACTGAATAGAACTCTCTAAGTCTTGAGTTAAATGTCCTTAAAGGAGAAGAAGTCCTTACAAGCAAAGGCAATCCATTGAAAATGTTCAAGCCATGATTGAATAGAGACTTTTTCAAACACTTAGTCTTAAATTTACCGATATTATAATTAATTAATAATCTTTTATAGGAAAATGAGACAGACATAGTGTTGCCAAATCATTGATTATTTTATAAATGAAAACTAAAGTAGCTTTCTCTATCATTTTTTAGATTTTAATGAATTTCAAGGAACGCATCATGTCGTCTATCCTCGTGTACTTATTGCACCCTAATAAAACCCTCATTGCCCTATTTTTCGAAATCTGCAATCTGTCTATATCTTCTTGATTTCATCCCAACAATAGTGATATGCAATATGTTAATAGGATATGAACTATCGTATTACCGACAATTCGTTTTGGCCAATCAGATAATCTCTCGAATATCCCACGAAAATAACCAATTTTCTTACCAAGTTTTTTACACATATAAATAATAAGGGTACTAAGTGTCAACTGCGGATCTAAATGAACTCTAAGATACTAATTTTCAAGTTTTCATCCTCAAACAGCCTACAGTTCTGCCGTGATCCAAATACAATGAACTTTGTCTTTTGTGAATTTAACTTCAATTTCTTGAGAGTAAGCCAATTGTAAAAAATTTTCAATTGTCTATTCAATATCATAATAATATCAACGAAGTTCGAACCAGAGATATAAAGGTATCATCAGCATACAAACTCACAAAACAGTCACAAAGATACTCACTCAGGTCATAAACATACAATATAAACAAAAATGGCCCTAGTGTACTCCCTTGAGGCACACTATTCAGTATTTCAGCCTCAGATGTGATATTCTCACCGATTTTTCAAGTACTACTCCCATCACCGCGTAAGTACGACACACTTCAATCAATTTATCTCTATTAATAGTTTCAAAAGTCCGTTTTAAGTCAACAAAAACACTTACACATATTTTGCCATCATCAATATATTTCTTCCAATTAGATAGTGTTGGAATAGTTAAGAAGTGGGTTAGATCATTTGAGGAAAGCCGCACGAATGTGCATGATGAACAACAAAGTGGGCGTATGCACACGGGGTACCTACATCTCTTGCCTACGCACTGACCCTATTGAAGTCTGATTCTTCTTTTTTAACGTTGTTTACTGAGTTATATGTAGAGAAGGTCGCACAAATGTACATGATGAACAATAAAGTCGGCGTTCTTCGATCGGTAATGAAAGTTTGGTGTCGAAAATGAATATTAAGGAAACAGACGCTTTACGTTTTTCTCCTTGTGTTTGGAGTTTCATGATTATTCTCGTAGTATTTTGTATAGCATAGTGACCGAGCCACTTGGAGTCCCGAAAATTGTGCTCACGTTGGATACCAAAAATTTTGACGGATGTGCAGAGAACCAAACGTTTAGGCAAAGCATTGACTTTCCTCGAGCGAAACTACAAGGACGGTGATGATTTCTTAAGCCAAGTTATTACGGGCAATGAAACATGGGTAGCCTGCAACACACTGGAATCAAAGCAACACCCCATGGAATGGCGTCATTAAGATTCACCCAGAAAAGTAAAGTTTAAGCAAGCAATTTTTGCTCGAAATGTCACGTGAACAGTTTCTTGGGACAGAAGAGGAGCATTGCTGTTGAAATCTCTGCCTCGTAATGAGAAAATGACGGTATCAGTTTATTGTGAGACATTGCACAATCTGCACATTTCAATCCAGAAAAAACACCTGGATAGTTGATGAAAGGCATCATTTTACTGCATGATAATGCCAGCTGCTTTTGACTTATGAGACCAAAGATATCATCACATCTTTTCAATGGAAAAATCTTTATCATCGTCCATGCAGTCCTGATCTGGCGCCCAGTGACTATCATCTGTTCTTGCACTTGGAGAATCACCTGGACGGTCAGCGTCTGCAAGTCGATGACGAAGTCAAAACAGTTGTGATGCAGTGCTCAAGAAGTCAGACGGCAGACTTCTATTGAAAGGGTATTTAAAAATCGGTACAATGTGCTTCAATTTTGAAAGCAATTATGTAAAAAGTAGATTAAATTACAGGCTTTCATGTCAAAATAAAGTTATTGAGATATCTTTGCACGCCTATCTCAATTTCGAAACGGTACCTACTTAAAAGGCAGGCCTCGTATATAATGAAAAAAAGTCTGAGCATAATAACATCAGGAAATAATGGTGATTTCATTTCATTATATTTGAGGAATGAAACCAACGAATGATATTACTTTCAATTGTTATCTTCGGTTACTATTGAGTTAATATAAATATAATATTTAGGATCATTTCCAGTTTCAATAGTAGCCAAATTTCATCAATTTAATATTCTATCCAAGATTCAACTGGAACATGATACACCGTTGATATCACGGCATCTCTTCCCTACGATATTCATGACAATTTAATCTAATTTTAAGGTCCTCGAACTTTATGTCTAGATTATGTTCATGCTGATTCAATATCAGCTTCCCTCTTTGCGAAAAGGTTATTAATTTCGACAAAATTGAATTTAATTCAATCAAATTTCTTTGAAAAGGCACTTGCATGTAGCTCACTTTGAGCTTCCCTACTTCGATTTGATTTAATGTTCATTCAACATTAATATTCATAATTTCTGAGGAGTTATCGATTTTTTGGATAATTCAGTCAAAGGATGAAAGAGAAGTTTTTGTTCGACATTTTTAACATTGAAGAAGAAAACCCTCATTTCCGCTCAACATTCTTTTGAGCGAGATTTCTGAATAGGAAGAAGAATTTCCTCGAGGATTGAAAATTATGTATGAATAAACTGTAAATTACTTAGCAGGTAGTGGAACGCTAGTGTATGTTTATAGGTCTTGGGGCTAAGACGGATCTAGTTGTTTTCACGAGGTAGCATACGATACCATCATATTCGATTCATGTTTGAATCAAGACTGGATATGAAAAAATTGGTTAAGTACTTGAGGGTGGTACTGGATAGGGAGCATAGCTGAGCATAACATCTTATACTGCACACCAGCAGGTTTTCTGCTGTCCTCATGAAATATAAGGGGACATTCAGCTGTACGAGGAGCTTGAAGTCACTCGTGCTGATGTGAATCTTCAAAACCATTCTGCCCACCCAGACTCACCCATTCACTGGTCTGGTGGACGAGGGTGAAAAAACAAACAGCAAACCTCGCTCTAGAGGGTTTTCAATCACTGATGGTGATTAGTTCGGTAGATGCTCAAAGGAATATCTCTTACTCATTGGCTATACTCTGAAGCTGTTATTATCAAGCGCCTCCTTTAGATACACTAGAATAGACCTACGCCAGATACCACGCCGATGATAAGATTGAGGTGGAAATCTCATCTAGACAAGAGTGTTGGGGAAATGCATGATTCTTGCGAGATAGTTCTGGTACACGGAAGGCTCGAGGACCAAAGATCACGAAGCGTAATTTACTGCCGGAAAATGGGGGATTTCTTTCTCTCATTAGATAAACATACAAGAGTTCTTCACTTGAAGATTATGACGATACTTGGCGATATTCAAAAGGTACCAGAACTGGCGATTACTGATGAGTGAATCACGATTTTCCTGAGCGCACAATGGATTACTTCTAACGTGGTCTGGGAGAGCGTCAGGCACTAGAACAACTGGCGGTAAACAACCATAACCGTCTCTTCTGGTTTCCGGGTCACTAGGAGATCACAGGAAATGAGATTTCGGATAGGCTGACCTATAAACAAGCTAAGAATTCTCTTATGGGGCCAGGGTCCTCGGACAGGATCTCTTCCTGTGTTGTTGAGGCAAAGTTGGGTAAAAGAGGAGCAGAAAAACATGGGGACACCCGATTGAATTCTCGAGGTTATCGCCAGTTTGAGGCAATGCTCGGTGCATCATAATAAGACATAAGTTCAGGTATCACTTGACCCAAGAATAATCTCAAGTGCAGTTATTGCGGAATTGGTATCAAATCACCAAGTGATTCGATCACTACATGCCATGTGTGCCAGAGCGTTACCAACTTGGTGCGGATTTGCTTGAAAAGAGTGTTCTGTTGAAGATACTCCCTTGATCTATTGGCAACTCTTTTGTAAGAATTGAACTGGGAATCTAGTTAGATGAAAAGGGGACACAAAGGGCCATAGTCCCATGAAGAGCTCTGGCAGGGTAAAGTGTTGAGTAAATTGATATCCATCATAGCTGAAGATGTTTAACTGAAGTGGTGGAGAAACATCACACATGATACAGAAGCCTGCAATCAACTGTGATGCATTATTAAGACCTCTCTTCACATGGGACAGTAGAACCTTCTGAGTTCGGCGTAAAATAGAAAAATACAAGCTATTGAAATGAAGTACCTCGAAAGAGTGAAGGGAGTTGAACAACAAAGAGTCTGACTGAAAAAGGAAGATATAATAAATGAACAGGAAGTAAAATCTGTCTTGTAATATATCGTAAGAAATCTGTTGATATGGTTCAAACATTTCGTGATAATGAAAGGAGGGACCAGTGAAACGCATATAGCAAACGTTAGTTAGGAACTGCCATCAAAAAGGAAGACATAAGAAGGCATGGATTAACATGCCGAAGTAGGTATACAGTTCTAGAAGAGAGTCACATATTGGAATAAAAAGCCAAACAGTCCGTAAGTAATAGAAAGCGAAATGTAATTATACCTATATGCTCCAAATGAACTGCAACCTTGACAGTTGAGGATGTACGAAATCGACAGATACAAGAAATAGTTGTACCGAGACTGATATATAGTTAACATCGTTCGATATTATGAAGGTTCACAATGTAATTAACAAATTTGAGGATGTTTGAATCTCATTTCTGCTTTTCACAAGAACACTTCAATTCAGAAGATGTTTGTACTTTCTGGAAAGCAGTTCGTGTGAATTTAGGTCAATTTGAAATTTCTATGTATTCAGTAGTGTTTCTTTACTTTATTACTAATTTCTCGCTTTTGTCTCTTGGATACTCTTGAAAAATTTAATCTGAAAGAAACTTTTATTTTCTATTTCCTCAATTTGTTCGAGAAGTAATTTTTCTATCTTTCTGTTTGAACCCATATTTGTCGTTCAGTTCGGTTTAGAAATTTATCATCCAATATTCTTATTTAAATCGAAAATTTGAAACTTTAGATCTGTACGTATATTATTTGTAAAATTTTGAGATATTGTGAATTATTATTTCAGTTCTTGATGATTGAATTTTTATGCCTAAATGATGACTCAACAATTTCTTTTTCGTGACAATGCTTGTAACTTTTGAATTCTATCTTATGCTTAATAAACTTAATAACTTAATTGAAGAATGTTAGGAGTTTCAGACTCGATATCGGTACCGAAAATACCAACGAAACCAGTGAATTCTTTCATAAATATAGATCCCGGACCTGCGAGAATCTATGGCCTAAAAACTCAATTCAATTAACAAAAACATTGGTACAGGTTCAAACTCCAACCAATTTATGCTCAGTTAATTTTCCAACAAACCAGGAAAAGTCTCAGACATCTTAAACAAATCACACGTTAATCCGGTTGTACAAACTAACTTCAGGTTTTCGCTCAACTTCTACAACAGAATCATTCATATTTTTCAAACAACTTCACAGTCTACTGATAGGATCTCCATTGATTGATTCACTATCTTCCATGACGTATATTGAAGATATCATATTCAATTCTTCCAAATCAAAATTAGTACATTTTTGGTATAGATATGTAGACGATACACTAGCATGTTTTATAGGACCTGCTAGTCAACTAGATCCATTTTTAACTCACATCCAATTAAATTGAAAATAGACAGAGAAAAGGATAATCAGTCTTAGACCTAACAATCACGCATAAAAATATCACCTTCACTGATATTTGCAACCCTTATGACTCCATACATCCAAAATCTCATTAATACACTGGCGTTTAATTCAATGACTCATAGGGCGTCTCTCTGCCTTTATCCGAATAAAATATGCCCAGAGACATATCAACTTTCAAAGAAATAGCTAAGAGGAATGGTTATCCCTCAAATATAATAATATGAATTGCGAAGGCGTCTATATAGGTCAGACTGATCGTTGATTCAAAACTAGATGCAAAGAGCATCAATCAGGTTGAAATTACCAGAAAACCGACGGATCTACTCTCGCTCCACATTGTATCGAAAATGGCCATCATTTTCCACCCATAGACTTCAAATTATTCAAAGAATACCTTAGGAACAAAAGTTGAATTTCTTAGAATGCATTGAAAGTTTCAAACTTTAACAGATTCCTCATAGAGATAATCTTCTGAACGACCAGTATCGCCCGGCTCATTTGTCTATTTTTGATATGTTTAAATGAAACCTGCTTTTATAATAATTCATTTATTACCTCTTGTTGGCACCCTTAAAAATATTGTATCTACATGTTTATTTTATTATGTATTTTCAAATTTGGTTCTGTGGTTATAGTCAGTTCCATGGGTAGGTCGAAAGCACGAAATCGCCATCCTGAGTTTCAATAAATCTCTTGTGATAGTATAATAGTTTAATTTCTCATTATCATAGTTTAGTTTTCTAGGTATTTTAGTATATTAGCTGTTTAGATATAAAAGGGCGATTTCAATGGGTTGACTAGTATTTATTATTAAAAGATATCTTAGTTGATAATTCCAATACAAATGTCGGAAGGCCACTAATTAGATAACCTCTCATGAAAAATTTGTTGAATAGGTGCTTTCATAGATACTAAATAAAATAACCGACTTGCTTTTACCAAAGGATAGCATTTTCAGACTGGTTATTTTATTTTTCATTTTATGTTTTTGATCGGACACAGTTTTGGTGAACTAATTATGTAGTATTTGAAGTCAAACTTATGTAGATACTCTAAGATTGGAATATTCAACTCAAATATTCTTCCGCTTCAGACTCATTTTTCGGATATTTTGGACTTGAATAATATCATTATAGATTCCTTTATGATAAAAATGAATCTTTCTGATTCTAAACTAAGCACTTTTTGAATTCTAACTGCATCATTTGGAATAAACAAATAAATGATAAAATAGGACGAATTATTGGAAAAACCATTAGTTATGCGTGACAATCTGAAAACTTTTGAAATTAGTGAACACTTTGTAAAATTTCATGAATAAGGGACAGTTCAACAACCATCTACTTTTTAGTTGAATAACACAAAGTAAAACTTTGATCATTATGGTGTTTTATTTATTCGTTCCGAAAATGAATAATAAATACATATTACGTTCAGATAAAGCACAGAATTACTATCGAAGGGTGTTGCATAACACAGCTGAATAGCTAACTTTTACTTATTCACAATTATGCTGGGAACCTTCACATAGAAACAGTAGAACAAACGCTCTGAAATCGCAGGTTTGCTTAATGATTAGGCAAATATTCATCCAACTGTAATTTCAGTATACGCAGAAGTGAGGAGCAGCAAAATTCGTCTACCGAGTTTATAACCTGAATTCGCTTGTTTATTTTACTGTTTATGAACTATATCAAGTAGAGGCAATAAATAAACATGCACAGTTTTGCTAGCATCATGAATATAGCCAGATAAGGGCCATGCATTTGTTTCTGATATCTTTATTACGATGAATGAAGATAGATAATAACATGATTGTTGAATGTTCAGAGAATTGACGTACCAGGGTTGGCTTATATGTCAGGTAGTCGGCATTACAGTTAACACTGGGGCTTGCTTCTTCTTCTACTTGTTCTTGGTGCCTTATTCGGTACGGACGTTGGCGATTAACATAGCTATTCGTATCATGTTAGCTGCACTTCTGAGGAGCTGTATGGTAGTGAGCCTGTATCACTGACGCAAACTATGAAGCCAGGAGTGTCTTCGTCTACCAGGGCTCTTGCTGTCCGTTTCACCCTGTATGATATGCTGGAGGAGGCGACATTTTTCGTGACGCATTATGTGTCCAAAGTACTCCATTTTACGTTTTTCACGGTAAATAAGATTTCTCTCTGTTTATCAAGCCTACGTTGGTAATGTGTTCCGTCCATGATATGAGTTGAATGCGGCGGTAGACCCACAGCTCAAATGCCTCCAGTTTTACCATTAGTCTTTCCGTCATCGTCCATGCTTCCACACCATACAATAGAATTGAGAATATGTATCATTTTGCCAGTCTGTATTTTAAATTGATAGATAGATCTCTACTGGTGAATAATGGTTTCATGTTGTTGAATGCTGTTCTTGCTTTCTCAATTCTTGTTTTTATCTCCATGGATTAACTCCAATCTGAACTTACGAAAGATCCGAGATAGGAGTACTTGTTGACCTGCTCCACTGGTTTCGTGCCTATTATCAGTTGTTCCCATTGTTGTGGTCGTTTACTAACACGCATCCACTTGGTTTTCTCAACCTTGAGCTTCAAGCCATACTGTTCACTAACGACTTGAACTCTCTCCACTAGTTGCTGCAATTCGTTAACGTCGCTGGCAAGTATAACTGTATCATCAGCGTATCTGATGTTGTTGATCAGTTCTCCATTCATCTTTATATCTGCCTCTACCTTGTACAGCACTTCCCTGAAGATTTCTTCCGTGTATCTCATGAAGAGAAGAGGGATAAAATGCAACCCTGATGTACGCCCTTCTTTATTTCGATATCATCCGTGAAGCTATTGTCTACTTTGACCCGTCAGGTCTGCCCCCAGTAGAGATTAGTTATTACTCTTACGTCTTTATTGTTAAGACCTGATTTTTGTAGGATAGATACGAGTCGTTCTTGGTTGACGCTATCGTATGCCTTAGCAAAGTCGACAAAGCAGATATATACATCTTTATTTGTGTCTCTGCAACGCTGAATTAAAACCTGCAGAGCAGAAATAGCATCTCTTGTGCCCAGAGCATTACGGAAACCAAATAGCGATTCACTGACCTCTAGATTGCATTTTGTGTAGATTCTGTTCTGGATCACTTTTGTAAATGTCTTAGTCAAGTGGTTAATTGGACTTATTAGGCGGTTTGGAATGGGAATAAATGTCGAGTGCATCCAAATTTCCGGTATTGCTCCAGCATCATAGATATTGTTAAATAATTTTACTAAAATATCAAGAAATCTTGGGTCGGATACACACATAACTTTAAGGATCTCGATATGTACACCATCGGGGCCTGGGTATTTATTATCTTTCATGCCAAAGACCGCTTTCTCTATCTCACATTTAAGTATCGGTAGCCCGTCTGTAACATCGGTTAAATTGTATCTCTCGGGGCGTGTATCGTCAAACAGTTCCTTTATGTATTCTTTCCATATGCCCATGATCTCAGAGGCTTCTGTCTTTAGCATTCCGTCTTTATTGAGTAAGCTAGTTGTTCGGTAAGCATTACTTTTCTTCGAAGTGAACTCTTTAATTTTCTTGTGCATGTTATAGAAATCGTATTGTTTCTCACATTGTTCGATGTCATTGCACTTTTCTGATATATATGCTTCTTTAGCTTCTCTGATTTTTTTCTTTATGAGTTTATGTGTTGCGATATACTTCTGTTGATTTTTACCCTTATGCGTTCTCCTTTCTTCCATTAATCCTTAAATCTCGTCGTTCATCCATTCTTTTCTGTTCGTTTTTTCTTTTTGTAGCAGTTGTGTACAGGTAGCTTGAATAGCTTCTTTGACTTTGTCCCATTGATCTAAATTACTGTCATTGTTGTTTGTAACATTTGTTATGGTGTAGCTGATGGTTATCTGGATTTCCCGTTTGATTTCAGGATTATGGAGTTTCCTAATGTCGGTTGGTCTACCTGTTGATTTTGTGTCGATTCGTTATAATTTGATCTCCAGTTTACTTACTACCCTTGATATATTTCTATAATTGCTTAGTCAGTATATACAGATTAAAATGGTTTGGGGAATCACCTCGCGAAACTTATTCATTTATACCCTGTATATCAGTAGGCTGTTGAATTTAGAAAAACCAGATATTGGTTATGCAGTTCACAAAGTATTGCGAAGGAGGTTTTATTTGAATACATCGAAAGTTTGAGAAACACATAGATCTGTCAAGTCGTTCATTATCTGAAAGTTGTCACTAAAAAGTGATTTGAACATTTCCACACTGCTTCAAGGTATTTAACCCTTTGCAGCAATGCGTAGAGCGTTTAATTTATTATTACTAGAGGAAAATAACCATTTTGGATGAAGTGGTTAGCTGATATTTAATCTTCATTATGTTTATGGAATTGAGTTTGATGATCTTTATATAAAATTTTGGAAAAATTAAATTTTCTGTAGGATTTTCAGCATGACAATTTATTTCTGGATATCTGAAGCAATTTTAGGTTTCAATTTGGAGAAAATCATTGCGACATTTTCACTCATCTATCGAAATTATATCGGTTTTCATTAAATAACCTCAAAAAACGACGAAGCTTTCACATTCAATAAAAATCATATTCAATAGAAAATGTTAGTAATTCGTTATATTAAATAATGTTCTCTTTCTGCTTCTATTTCACATCGAAAATTTCCAATCTATTCAATTAAACTTATATTATATTCCACAACAATATTCGGATAATGCAACTCAGTGCAACATTCATAATATTTCATTGAAAATTCTTCTTCACCGTCAAATGAGGTATTGACTAACAGGCTGCTTTTCATTATGTAAAACACATTATACCGCTTTTGTATGCGGCATATAAATGATGAACAGATCCCAACAGACATATGTTTCGTTATGTAATATAATACATGATATATTATCATTATGTGGTACTCTCCTAGCTAAACTAAGTTAAAATAGAAAAATAGTAGCGAAAACCTCGGCAGCTCACAGAATTATAAACCATATGATTCCAGAGAATATAGAAGTGGTTTGAACATACAGAAGAGATGCATGAAACAAGAGGTTGAATTCATTCAGTTTTCAATTTGGATTCACTGAAACATTATTTTAAGTGATTCACCATATCTTTGATCATATGCTGAACATAATCAGAATTAATTCACACTGCTACCAATATAAACAAAATAATACTTTTGTACTGCAGTTTCAAGGTTCTGCTCATCGTCAGACAGAGAGTAATCTTGAATTACTTTTGACTTTTACATACTGTTTATTTTCAGCACCAGTTTACAAAACTTTTATCTTGACAACTCTCATTAAAAATAATATTATTCAATATTGGTATTTTAGCCTTGATACAATCTTAAATGATGTGATTTCACAAGGAACTTATATTTAATCCTTGGCTTCTCGAAGCACCATCCTAGGATCTTGTGTTTTCTTGGTTAATCCTCATCGTAGTCTCCTAATACCTTCAATAGGGGGTTAGGGTGGATGTCCACAACTTGGAAATCTTTCACGGTCGATCTGCGCATGAAATCGATAATGTTCGGGATTTCCAGATCCCGATGTAACTGGGGGTTACGAACGTACCATGAGGCATTCACAGCCATCCTCAGGGCTTTATTCTGCACGACTTGGAGGTTCCGGATGTGACATGGAGCTGTATATCCCTAGACTGTTGACGCATATATCATCATGGGCGTGATGACAGTCTTTTAGAGTTTCAGCTTGTATGAGGCACTTAGGTTGCTCCGCCTGTTCATCAGAGGGTAGAGGAAAGTTTGAGCTCCTTCACCTTGCTTGTGCTGTCTTCCACATGATGACGCCATGTCAGCTGCGACCTAGTGGTCTATTGTGGCACACTTTGTCCCAAATTTCATTCACGAACTCCATCCTTCCCGTAAAGGATACGAGTTTCGTGGGTGAGAGCCTGAAAAGCTCAGTCAGCTTCAGTTTGCAAGTTCCAAGTTCTTCCATCCTGACCCTGTCCCCAGCGACAGTACCCCATTAGTATGGCGATTAAAATCCTCAGTTGCTACCCAGAGAGTTTAAGCCAGGCCTTGGCCTTTGCAGTTGAAGGTCCACTGATGGCACGTCGAGCGTGTCTGAGGCCTGGGAGGCTCATCCAATACTCACGTACCCTTAAGTCGAGTGTGACTCCCAGGTATTTGCCCTTGTTAACACATCGAATGGGTTGGTCATTCATCGTGATCTGCTCCTCGGGGCTTCGTCTTCTTTGGGACAGATATAGTGCCGAGCTCTTCTCCGGGTTGTTGGCGATCAGCTACTCCATGAACCATTCTTCCAATTGGTCTACGTCCTCTTGAAGTCTTCTGATTATCAAGTGGGGGCGGTCGATCTTGTCATTATGAGAGGACTAAGCACGTGTTGGGGGTCTTTGGGATGTCCAAGGTATAGATGTTGAACAACAATGGCGCCAGTAGTGCCAAATTGCCATCAAGGACGAATTCGTGAGCCTCCATGTGATCTTTTAGGTGTCGTGAGATAAGGAAAGACATAAGGCTTATGGTCTAAACGATTTAGGTTGTTAGTTCGATTAACCCACAGGGATTACATTACATTACATTACATTCGTGGGGGTCGATTGGCTTTGCAAGCCTTTCCGAACAGCGACCAAATTGCTCTTTCGTTCGTAACCCTTCTTATTCATTTTCGTATAGGTCTAAATCCCTTACAAAATTAAGAATCTCCCTGGAAGCTTTCGCTTTCACTTCGTGTGGCTCTAGTTTATCGCTACCGACGTGTATATGTCTTTGAATATGTTCGGCAGTTTCATCGCATTCTTTATACATTCTGCATGTTGCCGTTTCCGATTTGCCCATTTTATTGAGATGGTATCTCAGTGGGCAGTCTCCAGTAAGAAGGCCTGTTATGATTCTCAGCTCGTCCCAAGAGAGATCGAGAAGCTGTTTTATCTTCTTTGGTGAATAGTCAATGAACTTTGTCGCTTGCCTTTGGCCTGGAGTTTTCTCCAGTATTCTTTTTTGTTAGATTCTTCCCATCGTTCCAGTTCCTGTCGTCTGTGCGGCTCACTTAAACTGCAGAACGGTTCAGGTCCGATGGGTGGGATTCCAGCAGCTGATTTGGCCAGTTCTTCAGTGGCTTCATTTCCTTGTATGCCTTCGTGGCCAGGCACCCACCTCAAAATGTATACAACTCTAAACTTCCGCCAGCGGACCGAAACAACATTCCAGACCAAAGAGCCTAATGAGGTGTGGGAAAGGGACATCTAGCCCTTGTAACAAGGCAAGCATGATGCCATCCTGCCCAGGAGCCTTAAGTGACTTAAAGGAGCGATGATGATGATGATTATCATTCTTGCGTTCTTCCAATAGTCGTTTTTTGGCCTTTTAGGTAGGCTCTTCAGGGTGACAGTGTCACAGTTGTCACTGATATCAAGAAACCGACAATCTGGAAAGTGTGTTCTCACAAGAATCTCCAACGTCTCTCTTCCACAGCATTTTACATATACAATGGGCAGCACCGGGCCTCTGGCGAGAACCCTATGAAACCATAGACTAACGGGGGTACTTCAGGAAAAAATTCAGGAAATGAAAAAGATTGAAAAGTTGTATGGGTAGAAATAACACGTAATCTTCGAAAAAATACCGGCCTGTAAATTTTCATAATTGCTTCTCTGATTTGATTATGTATATTTTAAGGAGGCAACTATCGAATTCAATCCAAGTATCTGGTAAATTGTGGTAGCCATAAGAAAAAACTGAAAAATTCTGTAAATTTTAACAGCCTGTATTTCAGTAACGAAGCGTTTGCGGGCTTATGTTCATGCAAAATTTTCATTATAAAATGGCTAGAAGAATCACTTCGGGAAATCTTTTACACTTATTTATTTACACCCTGTATATTTCATGCCATTTTGTTCTTGGTTTGCATACTGTCCGACGATAAGAAGCAGTTCGAAAACGCTGTAACAGTCAATTAAGTTCGCGGAAAAGTGCCCGAACGGTCCCGAAAGTACATAAATCCTTGCAAATACCTTATATTCCTTCGCAATAGTCTCCCTCGAGTTCGATGCACCGGCGCCACCGTTGAACCCACTGTTGGAAGCACACCCTAAACCCTCCCGAAGATAGGCCCCTCAGAACCACCATCGTGATGCTTTGGACTCCCGAAATTCCGTCATATCTGTCTTGTTTGAGGTACGACTTTAACTATGGGAACAGATGAAAGTCACAGGGAGCCAGATCTGGATTGTAGGGGGGTGTGGAGGTGTTGGAATGCCGTTTTTAATTGAAAATCATGAACTGCGAATGAAGAGTGGGCTGGAGCATTGTCGTGATGTAGCACCCATCTGCGCTCCACCAATTCTGGTCTACACGAAACACACGGGCCTTAAGACGTTTCAAAACTTCAATGTAGAATACTGCGTTGACTGTCTGACCTGTTGGAACGTATTCTTCTTTTACTACTCCATTAATATCGAAAAATGCGATGAGTAAAGCTTTTACTTTCGATTTTGACACTCTGGGTTTCATGGTGCGCTTACCCCCCTTCTCTACCTACTGCATGCTTTGTCTTTTGGTCTTAGGGTCGTATTCCAACACCCAGGACTCACCAGTGATAACATTCGTCAATTCGAGAAATAATTCTCGACAGATGGATCTCTTTCTGCTCAACTGTGAGCACTTCAGAAACCATTTTTGCATACAGCTTATGCATCTACCCGATTGGCTCCTTGTTGATACCCAACTTCACTTTCAATATTCTAAGTCATACACGATGGTCTCCGAGCACTCGCGAGCACAGCCGATCGAGGTTTTGTGTGTTTCGAGAGGTAGAGGAAGCTTTGCCCAATTGTAGACAGCTAATTTTTTCAGACAATCTTCCTTATACACGTCGTTTAACTGTGTCATAATTTCCACGGAAGTTTCGCCTTGTTCCACCAAAAATTTAATCACTATTCTTTGCTGAGTTATTTTATCACTCATCTTCACGACGATGGGTCAAAACAGGTCGATGTCCAAAGGACAATAAAATACGAAGTATACAACTGATCAACACGAAACTTGCACAAGCTGACGCAGAAATGAATTTTGTTCCGAATGAAACTAATGCAAACTCTGAAGAGCTACCAACTGCTGCAGCATTGCCTACTTCCGCGAACTTAATTGACATACCTCGTATCTATTACTGATAGTGAAAATTCTATTATTTTCTATTTCAATCATGCTTCACTACCAAATAATGATGGCTTTATCCATATGGTGTCTTAAATAAAGTTTTGACTGGCTAGCTGATGTGAGTTTAGTATTTTCCTTCATGTCAATGACCTCTATCATTTCTAATTAATGATAAGTTATCTTCTTGTCATTGTTCTCAAACTGCATTTAAAAAATATCATCAATTCAAAACATATAAAATGAAATCGCAGTGAAAGGTGTTCCAGTCCATTATTCTTTCATGATTATCGCACTGTTTTCCAGAATACCTTCATGAAGGAAATATCCTCAAACCTTAATAAAACAGGCTTCACCACATCGCAATCTGATTTAATCAGAATATCTAAACGGGGTCCTGCATCGGCGGCAAGTCCCCATCAGAAAATCCAATCTCGACGACGCCCTCTGATGAAAATCGGAGACTCGGGAAAAGCGAACGCGGAAAACCTAGCTAATAACCGAATGCTTTGTATTGGCGTTGCGTGGCTAATGAACGACAACAACAAGATTACAATGAGCTCATAGAGACGACCTGATTTTGCCCTGATCAAACAATATTCACAACAAAAGAGGTCTGGCGTGACAGAGTTTAGAATGATATTTTTATATTAACGTGTCTCTTTGAAGAAGAAAGGATTATTCTTAGGTTTGTATTAAAAAAAAGTATGCTTTGATGTATAGCACGTAAATTAGGATTATGGGAAAATTCTTTAGTGATATAATTTGCTAATTTTCGTTGAACAAGCTTTTGTTTAGTTGTTTTCACAAGCTTCTCGAATGGCAAAAAGAGCAAGCATAAATCAGAACATAAGGTAAATGCACCAATGCCTGACACATTAGGAGATTTGAAACCGATAATAGATTATAAATCTTCTCAGATTTTGCGTTCTGAATAGAATTACCCGTTCTTTCAAAAATTCAAATTATTATTTATTTGAATTGATGAGTATCAGTTATATAAATGAGAAAAAAACACAAGGTTTAACTTTAATCTACACTTTATTTGAAAAAATTCGACGACGTTTCGCTGACACAGCAGCTTTATCAAGAATGACAAACAGAATGAAGAGTATGGTATTATAAACAAATCGTGGAACAAGTTGGATGAATAACAGAAAAAACCCACACCGAGCCATTGTACAGTTAGTATGAAAAGTAATTAAAACTAATTAAACAAATTAAGTAGGGGTGAATAATTCACATCTACCTGCTCATTCAAAAATTGTCGGAATGTTTGTATCTATTGATTTCTAATGCTTCTAGGAGATATAATTTTAAACTTTTTGATTTTATATGTAATATGTCAAAGTTTTCATTGAATGAATGGTTTTCTTTTATTAAGTGGTTTGAATAAGTAGAATCAGATTTATTTTTATCGAAGTTACGTTTATGTTCAGATGTTCTTATGCCAAAACTCCTATAGGTCCTACCGATATAAATCTTATCACAAGAACCGCAATTGAGTTTATAGATTCCTGATTTACTTGATTTTTCAACACGAGATTTATTATTTTTAATATGTTTACCTGAGTTATTAGAAGTTTTGAAAGTTATACAAAGATTTTGTTTCACGAGAAAGGACTTAATATTTGTACTTGCAGAACCGCAGAATTTTAAACTGTTGAATATTTTATAGTCTTTATGAATAGGATATACTTCATTTATTGCTTTCTGATACAGTTTTTACGAATGATTAGATCTATCATATCCGGATTATATGAATTATTAATGGCTATCTGTTTGATGATGTTTAACTCTTTATTATAATCTTCTACTGATAAAGGTAAATTGAGTAACCGATGTACCATGCTGTTTAGAGCTGCAACTTTGTGTTGAATTGGATGTAATGAGTAGTTATGTATAATTGTATCAGTATGTGTTGGTTTACGAAAGACCGAAAAAACATGATTATTATTTCGTTTAGTGATTTTCAAGTCCCAAAAATTAATGGAATCGTTCTGTTCAATTTCTATCGCTCAAGCAAAAATGTCTTTAGTGCAAAGGTCTACGAGCTACAATTTTTTTAAATGTTCCTCAAAAACCGAGTCTATAACAAAAATAATTGAATCTGTCAAAAGTTTTTTTCAGATAACTGCCTACAACTTGGGTATTTTATGCCTTGCTCGAATGTCGGTTCTAGATGTATAATGAAAAAGGTCGATTGCCATTTGAAATAACAAAGTGATTACCCACTTCCGGTATAACTGGAAATGGTATCACTTCAAAAGCATTTCACTCCAATTGGAAATCGCTAATTATGGCCGCGTATAAAATTTCAGCTTGATATTGTAATTGGAACTCAAAAAGTTTTTAACGGACGGTTCCGGTGGATACCCCTGTACTCGTCTGTGCTTTCTTGCGTTGACGCACAATCTTCATATTCTTCAGGTGAATGCTGTATTGAAATCGGTTCTTCATTTGCTTCATTCGTAGTAGATTCCGAAGTTTCGTCTAGAGTATGTATCTCAATTTCATCTAATAAATCTGTGAAATCCAAATTATATTCATTGAAAACTATTTCAGCGTCATTTATAATTTTCTCCATATCATCCATAGGAAATATCTGTTGTGACAGTTGTGAGTTTTACCTCATTTTCTTCCATAAATCGATTTAAGATTTATCGCATAAGGACCATTCTATTGGTTTTTATTTAACTGATTCTGGAATTCCTTTAAGGTATCGTTTATCACAAAGGATTCAAAAAAGGATAAATTCATATCTGCCCGATCCTTATTGTCTGAGATATCACGTTCCTTTGATTTCCCTATTCCGATCTTAACAGTGTCTTTAAGATAACCTTCAACTTCTTCAGAGTTCCATGGGTGTAGTCCGTACTTACGGAATCCGTTTTGAATAACTATTGGAGTCACTTGATTTTTTATCTCAGCATCTAAAAGAGGTGCGAAATCACATCTTTCAAGATTTGCATGCAGATTTTCAGTCCTGCATATATATTCACCTGCTCCACCCAGATTTGAGGTTGCGAAAAACGGATACATCCATGGGTTGTAGTAGGTGAGTTGCGTTTGCGTATAACGCAATTAAAATAATATCCTTTTCCCTGTAAAACTTGCTCAAATGGTAATATAAATGTGAGACAATCATACTAGGTCTGTAGGCATTATTGACTCCTATTTGTTCAATGATATTCTGCCCTTTCATGAAATTATTTTGTGACATTGTGATATTAATGAGTCTATGTACCATACTATTGTAAGCAGCTAATTTATGTGGATGAGGATGTGTAGATGAGCTGTGAATAGTAATATCTATATGCGATGGCTTATGAAAGAGAAAAATCATGTTTGCCGTTAATTTTAGTAATAGTTAAATCCAGAAAGTTTATGGAGTTTTCTGTTTCCATCTCTAACGTGAATTTAATATTATCGTGTATTTTGTTAATGAATATTGTGAATGACCTTAATTGTCTGTTTGTGCCTGTTCATTAGTTTCTACGTATCTGATGAAGCCACAGTGTGGTGAAAGCAGTCATAGTTTTGTTAATATAGTAAAAATCTAAACAGCATAGTTTCATTTCATTTAAAATATGTATATTGATTTTCATCAAGTAACGACCTACTCAAACAAATTAATTACTATCTACATTGAAACTTTAAGTCAAAAAGATAAGAAAGAAATAAAAATTGATTCTGCCGATACAACTTGATCGTTTTCGATGTCGATATATCAAAATATAAAAATTTGAATCTTTTTCAAAACGATGGACTGAAAATTATTCAGTTAAGAAACCGAATATCTTAACTGAAAAAACATTAAGCAATATGTATTGGTTTAGTTTCTAGAATATCTAAAATTGGAAAAATATCAATTCTACTGGGACGAAGAAATTTGAATAATGAAGTTGAATGAGATTGAATTATAGCTACAAGGCTAACTGAAAAGAAATTACAATTGACTCTACCTATTAAATACATTTGCTTAGATAGATCAGAGTCCCTTATCTCAGTATGTGAGATCTTTGTCTAGAACCTAGGTCCTAGAAAAAACCTTAGGAATAATACTCATCATTTCATTCAACTACCTTTATTACAAGATAAATATCAAAATCACAGTAACTGATTAATAAATAACTAACTATAATCAAGGTAATTAATACAAAAAAAGAACTTAACTAAAATGTTTAATAAACTTAACCTACATAGTGCAAATTTTTAATTTGAAACAATTTGAGCTTTTCAACAAATCGAAACTCAATGATAGAGCAGAGTCAACAATTAACGAATATAGAAGAGAAGAATTTGATCATAGGAAGAAACACTTAGCTTTTTAGGAATGAGATTACGATGATTGGATTGGTGTTTTTAATCAGTTTTCTGGTACTTCTGTATCGTACAGCTTACAGGTTACTTGATTAGCTGAATATGGTTCGCACGGTAACTGCCCTAGGTGGCAAGACTAGTTCCCTAAAGACGTAGTTACCTGAGTCGTAAAATATCAAGGTTTGGCAAAAATATGAAAACTCAAAATATCTTGACGGTAAAAAAAAATCAACAATACCATATCTCTCGAATTCATATTTATAAAATAAACAGAATGAATTTGACTTACCCTTGGATTAGCAGATATCGATCTAGGTTAATATAACAAAAGAAAATTCGAAATCTCTCCACTGAATTGGTTGTCGAGGAAATCCGGCAAAGTTACCGACTACTTATAACGCGTCAGACGAATGAAATTTATTCAGAAATTCATTCCAATCGCTACAACACAGCTCCAATGAAACTAAAAACGATTCCGAAGTTTTCTGAATGGAAAGAGCGAATCTAATGGATTCCGAACTTATATGTACTCAGTTCTATGAGAAACTATTGATTTTCAAGAAAAAACTAATAAAAAGTGACATTATTGTCGTTACAACAATAAAGTGAAACGAAACATAGAATGAGTACTGCTTTCCGTTCTCTCACAGAAACGAGAAAACGATTTTCTTTCAAGTACTGACTTCAGGATTAACCTGTGAACAACTTAGATCAATACCAGCGACACCTTACGGATATAACTATAATATTCATTGTGTATCATTACCTGTAGATTCTTGATTTGAAATTCAAACTGTTTGAATATTTAACTTGATGAAATGAGATTGAACCATTAATAAAATTATATAAACTGAGTTTAAAAGATATAAATGATTAATTCGAAAAATCGGACTGTTACAAATATTCAGAAAAAGCTCCGGATGATATTATCTTCAAAGATGAAAAATTACAATTCAAATAACAATTTCAATGAAATTTCAAATATGTAATTGATTCCGACATCACTATTTCATAGTTAATCATGATGATAATAAGAAATTTAATCATGTATTATAATATCTCAAGAATTGCAATTTCGGTTTGTCAACCATCTTCAGCTGACAAGTATTGAAATGAAGTTGAAAATACATAATACATATAGTTAGATACAAAATTAATAAGGGTGCCAACAAGAATTAATAAACCAATTATGATAAAAGCAGGTACTATTTGAAGATATCAATTAGGGATGAATGAGCCAGACTCTACTGGTCGTTAAGAAGATTATCTTTATTGGGGGTTTGTTGCAGTTTGAAAATTTCAATGGTTTCCAATAAATCTAACTTTCGTTCATTCGGTATTCTGTGAATAGTTTTATAATGAACTATGGGTGGAGAATGATTGCCACTTTCGATACAACGTGAAGCGAATGTAGATTCGTCAGCTCTCTGATTACTGTTATCTAATTGATGCTCTTCGTATCTAGTTCTGTATGAACGAAGAGTCTGACGCCTTTGCAATCCATACAGGACAACTTGTAAACTCCTTCTTCTTCAAGTGCCATGCAGATTCCTGCGTAGGCGTCCATCCTTTCACTCATCATATGATTCTATTGATTGCAGCATTTTGTAGTGTCTGGAGGTCCTGTATTCCTGTCCACTGTCATATGTTTCGTAGCCAGGCTAGTTTTCTCTTACCTACTCCTCTCTTTCCTCCTTATATTTTACCCTGGAGGATAAGACGCTGGAAGTGATAGCGTTCTCCGCGCAGTACATGTCCAAGGTAGCCAATTTTTCTTCTTTTGATGTTTTCGAAAACTTCACGGTCTATCAAACCAGTTCTTCTCAGTATATCCTCATTCGTTACATGTTCAGCCCACGATACCCTCAGCATCCGTCGTAGGGTCCACATCTCGAAGGCCTCAATTTTATATATAATTGCTGTTTTCAACGTCCATGCCTCGACTCCGTACAAGAGAACGGGCCAGACGTAACATTTTACCATTTTATATCTGAGATTGAGATTTAGGTTTTTGTCTGCCAAAAATTTTTTAAGTTTTATAAACGTTGTTCTGGGTCCCATTTTTGGTTTATCATGAATCCCAAGTATTTAAATTGAGTGACTTGTTCAATGTTTTCTCCATTTATGGATATTATGGCATTTGGGGCATCGTTTCTGCTAATGGCCATACATTTGGTTTTACGGATGTTAATTTTCAAACCCAATCTCTGGCTTTCTTGATTGACTTTACCTAGTAGAGCTTGCAGGTCATTTGCACTATCTGCCAGTATCACGGTATTATCTACGTATCGAATATTGTTGATGGGAATTCCGTTTACTTTAATACCCATGGGACTGTCGGAGATTGACTAGATGAAAGCTCTTTCCACATATAAGTTGAACAACATCGGAGACAAGATACACCCCTGGCGGACGCCTTTTTTTCATTTCGAAATCCCCAGTTGTTCCTGCATTTTGAATTCGGATTTCTGCTTTTTGGTTCCAGTATAGATTACCTATAAGTCTGATATCCTTTCCATCTAGCCCCAAGTCTCTAGGATATGATATGACGAGGTCGTGCTTTACATTATCAAATGCCTTCTCGTAGTCGATAAAGCACAGAAAAACGTTCTTTCTTTGGTCTTTGGCAATTCTGCACTAATGTTTGTAGACTTAATATGGCTTCTCTTGTTCCAAAACCGTTCTTAAATCCAGTATTATCAAATTTATCAACTTTATCTTTTTTATTAGAAACTTTCTGGGAGAGTTTTGTGTGGGTCTTGAAAGCTACTTTTTTATGCTGTTTTGAAATGACATTTGCAATCGCTTCGCTGATAGGGCCAAAATATGTTGATGAAATATATTTATATGTATTAGTAAGATTAGTTAGAACTAATACGGATAAATATATTTTTTAATTATTTTGGCACTATCAGCAAGAAGATTGCAATTGTCATTTCAAAACACCATAAAGTATTTTGAGACTCATATGGAACTCTCTCAGGAAGTTTTTAATAGTAAAGATAATACAGATAAATTTAACAATACTGGAGTGTACAAGTTATCCGGTATGGATCGTGAAGGAATTCAGCGACATTCAGCAAACTACTACGGTAGGCCTATATTCCTGAATGAATGAAAGTCCCATTTTAACTAGTCTATATTATCAGACAATGTATCACGTGTCATTCGCTGCTGGGGAACCTGATCCCAGTGCACCAATGTCCTCTCCATTAAAGCCTCGGTAAGCCACTCTTTGCGGAATTTATCGTCGTTCGAGTAACTGAGAGGCGAACACCATAATCTTATTTTCGAATAGCTACCTACTTCATGGCCGAAACGTTCCGTGTGTTGGGGAGGCTTATTCACTTATCTCTGTACGCCGTAATAAATATTTACACAAACCCAGTCCGCACCCCGTTTCGCACCATACAATTTAATGTAATTAAAAGATCTTAACGCGTTATATGCTGAGAATTCTAGGGAGCTTTGTATGCAGATCTCTAGATAGAATCTTATCGACTTGGTCTTCCTTTGTTCAGATTCATTCTTTGGGAGTGGTTGAGTTACCAGAGTAACACGAACGGAAATTGTATTTTATTTATTGCATACACTTGAACGTCGAGGGAGAACCATCAATTCAGGCAAAATTCGGAAAACTTGCCTAAGCTTCAGTAGATTTTTTCCATTGAGAATTGAGAAACTATTTATATCAGGTGAGAGAAAATTATCATCACATCTTCCAGACTTATATTTCACAATATTTGGTGAGTTTGATATTGTCTATTATAGTACGCTCTTGTTCGGTGCATCATCTCCTTCTACTTGGCTAACATTGGAGTTTCGAAACTTTCTACATCCACCTTTCGATTGAAATGCATGCGGTAAATAGGGTTTTTCGGATTTCATCTGACAGTTATGACATAAACTTGCACTAACGAACCGTATCATACCAGACAAATTTTTCTCAGAGTATCATTCGTAATTAATTATCAGAATAATTCATTTTGTTTTCATCGATAAAATTTTATTTATATATATATATATATATATATATATATATATATATATATATATATATATATATATATATAATATATATACATCATTTTGATCTGTTTATCTCTGTTATTGATAATTCATACAAAATTATAACGCCAGGTATTTGGTATTCAAAATTTAGTCTCAGCGCATTCGCCATTTTTTCATAATGTTATACGAGTAAATTAACTGAATAATAAAAGTATCATGACTATTGTGCAAATTTCGATGATCTAGTTCGGAAGCTTGATGAATTCTTTTGGCTGCTTTCTATTTTCAAGTTATTTTGAGAACCTCGAATTTACCATATCTCGTCGATCCTCGCTTTTTGATGGTAATTGAAGTTACCTTTTTTATTTTCGATAAAAATCATGGGTGGCATTGAGTTAATATGGTAGAAAATTTTTCCATTTAGGAGAATCTATATTGCATTATTTTTTTCTATTCATTTGCTCATTTCGATAGTGAAATAATATTCTCAGACGAAGCTAACTTTTCAAGAACTGTTATCACAAATTTTCGCAATAATCATTATTGGGCTGAGGAAAACCTCCATTTGATTGAAGAATCTCATCATAAAAACAATTCTCATTGAATTTCTAGGTCGGAATAATTGGAAATTATTTGATTGGGCCATTTTTTTTCGCCTAACAGACTAAACGGTTTTGCTTATCGGCAATTTCTTGAGGAGGAGTTAACTTTAGTGCTCGAAAATGTGTCTCTTTTGGTGCGAAATATATTGTAGTTCATGCATGACGGGCACCAGCACATTTAAGTGGAGAAGCTAGAGAACTCTTGAATTATACATTCAATAACCGATGGATAGGTCGGGGTGGGCCAGAACCATGGCCTCCTTGGTCCCTAGACTCAAATAATTCAGAATTTTTTTACTTTTGATATTTCAAAAGTTTAGTTTATAACACTCCAGCGATCACTGTAGAAGAATTGAGAAATTGAATAATAACCTCTTGTGATACGATAGGAAATACCCCAGGAGTATTTCAAAGAATGCGTGATAATATGCGAAGAAGGACATTGGCCTGTATTCTTGCAGGTGGAGGACAGAAGATGAGCTGTCAAAGTAAAAGCAAAATTTGGGCATACCTATCGAGTATTCTTATCATTTTGTTTTATTTTGCGAATAATATATAACTCAAATAATTAAAATTCAATAATTTTTCACTCAAAAACGGTTGGACAAAATCACAAGTGTTGAAAAAACCTCTAAATTGAAAGAAAATGACGAAAATTGATTGTACGATCATCAGTGGCGTACTGAAAGAAAGTTTGAAAGGGCAAAATGAGAGATGCCCTCGGAAAAGGAAACACCTTATGATTTTCAGTTGAAATCTAGGACGTGTAATGCTGGAGGCTGTGAAAAATAGCTTGTATTCCAAATTTGGTTTGAATATCCCAAAAACTGCAGGAGTTTTGAAGAAAAAACCAATTTTTTCAGGAAATTTCAACACCCTGTAGCTCCGTAACGAAGCTTCTGCGGACCTATAATTCTAAAAACTTTTTCCCTTAAAATTGCACGTAGATTTACTCCCTTAAGTTGTGACATACTATTATGTTACACCCTGTACATACCAGTAAGTTAATGTCTTGTATTTGATAACTTGTTCATAGAAATTGTGGAAAGTATAAAATATATTTTACTCGATCTTCGTTGAGAATGGAATTCAATAAAATGAATGAATCATTCATATTACTTCTATAAACTAATTGAAAATTGAAGTTTCTACCTATTGCCTACAAAAGATATTGTAAATCGCTTAAAATTTTGATTGAGCTCACTAAAATAGACAATGTTTAGAATCCATTTGATTATGTGATAGTACACATTATGAAATGACAATCTTTTCATATCTTTCTTCAATCGTCCACGAGGAAAATCTACAATTATAATCAAATTTTGAATCAATTCATCATCAACGCGGAAGTTTTCTTCGAAAATACTGTAATACGTCAGTCATTTTTATTAGCTAATATCTCATCAGAGATGCGACATATGATGTTCTGAATATTTTCAGACATCTATGTGTGACCGATATATACCCACCAATTTGGACACATCTTTATGATATCAGGGTAATAGGGGGAAATTATAAAATGCAACACGAAATTACCAATTCATTATAAATTATACAATTGCAATAAGATACATTTCGTTTTCGATAATAAATTACCATTCATTATTACAGTATCAAATCTTAAATATAGTCATACTTCTCCTGTATTACCTCACCCATCTTATTTGCCAAGTTCCTACTTCTAACAACCCATTAAAGTGTAAACTATCGGCATTCATCATCCTTACACCGCCGCGTTCTCGACGTAATTCGTTGAAACATGCCTAACATAGCTCCATAACAGAGGAATTTCTGGCACTCTGAACAAATAGTTCCTAGTCGATAAATAATGATAACGCAAATAAGAAAAACGGTCCAAGGATATTTGCTGACTTCTTCAAATTAGGATCGAGTCGATTCGACAACGGGTTGGTCCTTGTTGACATAAAAGTTTTCCAAATGCCAGTAAGTTACTTTCGGTCGTTGGTTGTGTGTCTTATCTTTGTCCCAATGAACTTCACTTATGTGGAGGGTTTTTAGAAACTCAGAGCAGTTGCATTTGTGTGAATACGGTTTCATATAAGTCCTTTGAAATGTCATCGATTGGGGTAAACATCAATACGATTTCGAGAGTAAACACTATTCCAGAAACAAGTTTTCTGCATCTATTATCCACAGAATTACGGGCAGAGAACCAAACATTGATTTGAAGTTCGAGCAAGTTTGATCAAGAATTAGTTAGTCAGAATATTTCCAGTAAATGAGTGATACCAAACACTGAATATTGAGGTTTTGTGGTGAAAAAAAAATTATATTTTTGTGATTTCTTGCAGCGAAATGAGTAAAATAATTTCATTGTATCTAACAACCTATTACTATACAATTTTTGAAGTATGTAAAAAAAATTTTTCAATGAAAAATATTGATAAATAAGCCAGTGACAGAGGCGCCTTGAAAAAAGTGGTTTCGCGGTGAACATTATAACACATTGCCAGATCTTCTGAAACAAAAAAATTGATATGTATTATAAAGGTGATGTTTGCCTCGTAGAAGAGTTTTTTCTAATATTTTTTTGTAGCACTTGGAAGTGAGAAACGCGATTATTTTATCGGGCTCGTCGATGCGCTGCAGCTGAAAAACGTTGTCTCGACGAGGAAACTCTTGAATTAATGTTATGGGTCGCCGTTGCTGCTAGAGGTCGTCTTTGCCCAGGTGTCCTTCTATGATTATTCTGGAAACAGTTATATGGGACACCCCATACCTTTAATCTCATCTGCTATAACTGCAACATTGGTCATCTAACAACTCTGCTTAAGCACATTCAACTGGGGTAAAATTTCGTAATTCGAGTTGCATTTTTATCGGAACTCAAAATTCTTAACACTACTTGCTAAAATTGATGGACAACTGCTGCTCTCAGTACGTATTGGTTTCTTGCAAACTCTCAATTTATTTTTTTCATTTCAGTTCTCATGACAACACGCGCGCTAATGAAAAATATCGAACTTTGATGCCATATATCCGGACATAGCCGAGAAAAACATATGATAATATTTAGTTGCCAACCAAGAAGAAATTTGAAGTATTAAAATAATGAGTTCTTGGCCCAGTGTAGATAAGACAAATTTAGTTCAACCTTTAGTGCAGTGGTTTCCAAAGCGGGGGGCGCGCCCCCCTGGGTGGGTGTCGAGAAAGTCCAGCGGGAGCGTGACCCCCAAATGAAATAAATAAAAAAATTACAAAAATAATTTCCTTAAATCTTTGAAATGAAGTCTTCATAGGTTTTCATAATTGTTTTTGTAAAGTTTCGATAAAAACTTCATCAAAGAAGGATAAAGTTTTTAAAACTACAAAACACACAAGAGTTCAACGTTCTTAAAACCATCCCCCTGTCTACCAATACCTTCGTTTGGCCTTGGTGTGAGTGCGAGTGTCCCCGCTACCCTTCCACATCCACCCCCACTGCATCTTCAGTCCAATATCAATAACCGTGTAGTTTGTTCAAGCTTGAGTTGTAACTAGTCGGTTCTGGCACAGTGCTCTCCGTGAAATATCACTCAGCGTGTTTGCTGTATTGTGGGTGTTCTATAATTGTTACGACGTTTGAATT
Source organism: Cryptolaemus montrouzieri (assembly GCA_013387265.2). Classification (NCBI taxonomy): domain Eukaryota; kingdom Metazoa; phylum Arthropoda; class Insecta; order Coleoptera; family Coccinellidae; genus Cryptolaemus; species Cryptolaemus montrouzieri. The sequence goes on along the minus strand of JABFTP020000103.1, from coordinate 8,909,343 downwards.
GGAGATATTGTTTTGGCGTTGTGTGGGTTCTATGTGAAGCTGAATCAGAGACGATGAACACGGCAAAGAAACGCAAGTATATTGACGATTATATTCAATATGGGTTTGTTTCCTTACTTAAAGATAATGATGATCGCCCACAGTGCGTTATTTGCTATGAAGTATTAAGCAATGACTAGATGAGGCCTATTCGAGTTCTTCGCTGCAAAACCTCAGAATTTATAGCGCATGAAGTTAGATAGCACAGAATCTGCTGCTCAGTCATCTTTGAAAATGCTTGAAGCTTCCTATGAATGATCTCTTCTTATTGCTGAGGAAAAGAAAAGTCACACTGCCTTTTGAAAGCAACCAATGTTATTTTTGGAACTGTTAGTAGGCGAAAGCTATCACAAATACCACTTTCAGACAACACTGTAATACGCCGAATTGATGATATGACCGAGATCAACCAGGTGGTTGATGCAATAAAAAATCCCGATTTTTGCTATCCAGCTTGACGAGAGTACAAACGTAACACAACGTTCTCATTTGATTGTATATGTTCGTTACATTAAAAATGAAAGAATGAAGGATGAACTGATGTTTTCTACTGAGCTGATGACTACTACTAAAGCTGTAGATGTGATGAAAGCAGTATTAGACTTTTTTGAGAAACACGAACTTTCTTGGCAAAAACTGATTGGTGTATGCACGTATGGTGCTCCTTCAATGCTTGGTTCTCGCTTTGCGCAGTTTGTCATCCAGAAAAATGTTGACGTGGTTGAGATTCATTGTTTTATTCACCACGTCTTGGCAGCAAAACCGCTTCCAAACGAACTCAATGCTGTTTTAAGGCTAAGTATTGCAGTAATCAACTACGTAAAAAACAGTGCATTAAATACTCAACTGTTTAAAGTCTTTGTGAAGATTTGGGAAATGACCACAAAACGCTGCTATTTCATACAGAAGTAAGATGGATATCAAAAGGCAATATGTTGGGAAGACTATTTAATCGCCTTAATGAACATTTGTGGTCTGATGTAAATCCTCAACGCCTTATCGATATGCAGCATCAACGAAGATATGTTTTCAATATGTTGCGTACACTGATATACAGTCGCGTTTTGTTGTTTGGAGAATGTAATGAAGAAATCATCAACAATAATATTATTGAAGGATTTCTCGATGAGCTTCCGTTAGCACAAAAATCAAATATTATTCTTCAACACGATGGTGCCCCTTTCCACAAAACAAGGGCCATCACATTGTTCCCCTGACTTGAGGCAACTAGTTTTTTTATTTGGGGTCATGTTGAAGACTCACTCTATAATATTAACAATTTAAAAGAGTTAAAACATAATTTCAGGGAATGTCTTACTTCTGTTAGCAATATTTATATTTACAATGCCTGCCGTAGTGTTTCTCGGCGATGTCATTTATGCATTGAAAACAATGGCAACAGTTTTAAATATTTGCGATAAAGTAGTTTCCCCCATTTGTATCGTTAGACTTTTTGTTTTTGTTGAAGATATAAGTATGTGTTTTTGGTTTTCGTTTGAGAAAAGGTTAATGACATAGGTCTTGTTTTCCATTAAAATATATTTTTTTACTCGCATAACTTTCTAATCATTCTAATAGCATGCAACATGCATGAACACATATGTTACGTAGATTCCTCGGGTTGGCGAGTTTCGTATTTCCAAAAAATTAATGTTCATCTGTAATTCGATTCATGATGAGTAGAAGTGATTGTCGAACTCTAAGACCACAGTTAATTTCTATGGTCTAGATCAAATCAATCCATAGACATAACCATGATCTTAAAAAAATATATAAAATCTGTGGTTTTCAGTGATAGAACAATATGAATGGAACTGTGGAATTTCAGGTTTTTCTCTGGAAAAAGGTATTGAATGTAATAATAGTCCACAAGTGTTATATATTTCTGAAAAGAAAAAAAGATTGCTGAATCCAATTGAGCAAAAATTCCCTATGGTTTGTATTAAAAAATGAACATATTTGCATTGAGACTCGAAAACCGCTGAGTTAAAAACATTCTTTCACTCAGAAATGTATTCAACTTGATGAAATGCATGTAGAATGCAAAACTAGTTTTCATATAACTTCGATGAGGATCAAGATTTCCGCGATGGAAGATTTTCACAAAATTCGAGAAGTTTGGAATATTTCCAGAACGGAAAGGGATATCAGAAAAATCTGGGTACCACTAAACTGGTCCCTGAAAGTAAGATCGAGAGAGGAGGGTTTATTTTACTCTATCTGTAATATTTCATATTCGCAGGGAGCACGACGAAAGCGACATCTGATGGTAGCGTAAAATCATGCTCGGCAATGGTATGACATGTGAAAGATCCGTATAAATAACAGTGAATTGTTTCAAAAAATGAATTTGAAAATAAATATGTGTTATAAAAATCTGTGATCGTGTTTTTTAAATTGAAAAAACTCATTACGATGGAAAAAGTGTGTATAAAAAAATTAAGGAAAAAAAATTCTTTGAAAACAAGCTTTTATTAAAATGCGCTAAAAAGAAAAAAATAAACTTTTGCACTAAAACTTTTACCGTTAATTCATAACGTCATTTCAAATTTAACACATTTGACACAATTTATATGTTATAATATAAAAGCTTGTCGCGAGATATAAGTACTCGTATTTACTTTATCAGTTTGAAATATTAACAGGTAGGCATAACATATAAATTATGTCAAATGTGTTAAATTTGAAATGACGTTATAAGTTAACAGTAAAAGATTTAGTGTGAAAGTTGATTTTTTTCTATTTAGCGCATTTAAATAAAAGGTTGTTTTAAAGAATTTTTTAAACTTAATTTCATTTTTAGTTATTCTTGGCAATCTTTCATTTGGTACCCATTGTAGGAACGAATAAAAGAAAATTATCCGCCATTTCGTTTTGCATTAAGAATAATTGGTCCACCGCCTTGTTGGATTTAGAATGACGTCACATAGTTAATCATGCATTGTCATCCAAACTCAACGTGTATACAAAATTTCAGCTCAGTTGGTTGAGATCAAGTGCCTTAAAATTGAGTTGTAAGATTTCACCCGAACATACAAACATACATACATTGCAAGTTAAATAAAAGCTTGTAAATATGTTTATAAATAACTAAAAGGAGTTTTAAGAATCCCATAGGGTTAACCTGTGAAATGTAAACAAATTTAATACATGACAACTGCAATAATGAAAATTACAAAAGTGTTGATTGTTAATATGATTTTCAGAAATAAAATGAAAAATTAATGGCAATGTAATTGCGAATCGTAATTTGAACATACATTACCCTAGTTGCATTGTTTCTGAATAATGTTACACACTACTTTGTTTTTTCTTTTAACATCATTTATCCATTTATTTCTTCCATCCAGTTATTTCCACTTGGCCACTGGAAATGTGTAAAATTTGTTTGTAGCTGTATTTTTGCAATCAACAACACAACAACTATTATGGATCATTTTTTATTTAATGTTAACGTGTTTATTTATGATAAGAGCATGATTTAACGATAATTTGACCACATCGAGCGCTGTGATCGATTCAGCTGTCCCCACTATATACTCCGCTCCCTGCCAATAGCTGTCGTACGAATACCTCGAAATTTGCACAGCCTGTACATCATAAAGGAAGAGACAAATTCAGAAATAATAGCCTTCTTCGGGTTCATCACTTAATTCTATATCACTACCTAAAAAGTTTTCGTTTCCTCACGAAACACCCTGTATCTTTATACATCTTTTGTTAATGAATTTCCCAATATGCCCTCGCACGTTCTCTTCGTATCAGGTCCAGTAATTTCTTATTAAACAAAGCATGAATCTTACGTGTTCATTATTCTAGTCCATCACCCAATTCTGTTTATGTACCAGCAAAATACGTATACAGAGTTTCGGGTATCAACTAACAGTATTCCTTGTTGTAAACTAGTAATTGCTATTCTATACTAGATATTCTGCATAGAACATGGTATAATCTGGTTGATACCGGAGTACATGTACATCATCATCCAATGCTCGGAAATCTCTAATCGAGGTTTGCATGTGTAAATATTTACACTTAGTATTATGGTTATGGCGAACTTAATAGCAGAAGGGGCCAAATGATATTTCCAGTCTCAGAAAAAGAATATTATTGTAGAAAAAAGTAATATTGGTTTCATTGTGAACGAAAATATACTCCTGAGGATATTTTCGGAAGTAGATAATGATTTTTCGGTTATGATTATAAGAGACAAAAAATGAATACTATTGAAATTGTGATTCAAGAAAGACTGATATTGATGAAATATGGTTTTCTGAAAGCTTATTACATTTTCCACTCGAATATTGAGGCTTGACATGATCTTCCTGAATACATATGCGAAATGTCACACAGTCTGATGGTTGATATCATTACAAAACGCTGTGACAGTGTAGCGACTAACCGTTCAATGAAATTTTTGATAGATTCTGAGAAATCTAACTATCATCCTCTAGGTATTCTGTGAATAATTTCAAGTTGAATTATGGATGGCAAATGATTGCCGTTTTCGAAAAAATGTGAAGCGAAAGTAGATTCGTCTTCTGGTTGTTGTAATTTAATTGATGCTCTGTGAATCTAGTTTTGAATGAACGACCAGTCTGACCTATATTCCAGTAATGTCAAATCTATCAGATTTATCTCAACAATTGAAAGATTCTTGGGAGAGTTTCATGTGGGTTTTGAAAGCTAATTATTTATGCTATTGTCGAATAACATTTGCAACCCTTTCGCTGAAAGGGGCCAAAATATGTTACTAGCATATTTTATAGGAACCGCTAGACAACTAGATCAATTTTCAACCAATAGCATTCATCCCAAAAATGAATTCGAAATAGAGAGAGAAGTCGATAGGCAGATTTACTTTTTAAACCAAAAAATCTCTGATATATATCGAAAACCCATCTTTACTTATATTCTGCATCTCATGGCTCAACACACCCAAAATCTTATAAATACTTTGCATTCAATATGATGATGCAAAGGGCTTTCTCTTCGCCATTATCCGAATAAAATATGTCCAGAAAGGTGTCAACTCTTGAAGAAATAGCTAAGACCAATGGTTATCTCTTGAACATAATAAACAGATTTATCAGAGAGAAACGAACGCAAATAGTTCATTATAATATTTACCCATGTATGAGATTGAATTACACAGTTAAATATATTTCATGAATATATTTTGGTCCTATCAGCTGAAAGATTGCATATCTCATTTTACAACAGCATAGAAAAATTCCTGTCCTGTCAAATTCAAAGGATTCTTCATAAGTAAGGATGAATTTTATAGATTTGACAATATTGTAGTTCACAAAATATCCTGTATAGATTGTGAAGGCATCTATATACAGGGTGCTTCAACGAAAACTAAACAGAAGCTATATCTACCAAGATATTCATTTTTGATCAAAACGCAAAAACAGGTCAATTTTTGTTTCAAGGGGGACATCTTTTGGAGTACAAAAATTGCCTGAAATATCAACCCCCTAAGCGGGGGTTGCAATCCTTGGATATTTTGAATGGGGAAGATAGGTCGAGTGATGATTAAAAAAAAATGTGGTATCTTTATCTACATCACCTTGAACGAATTTCCATCTGAAAGACTGAAAGATAGGGAAGATTATTTCCCTGAGACTATTCAAGTTTCAGTGAAGTAAAATGAAACAGATCCATGCTGATAAATAGCAGTCATCATCAAGTACCATCCTCATCTCCAATTTCAACCCCTAGAGCAGGGATGACCACCCTTGAAAATTTGGAAGATGGTAGATGGGTCGAGTGATACCTCGAAAGAAAGATATGATCCTTGTCTACATCCCCATGAACAAATGTTTATTTTTGATTGAAAACTGTGGAAGATACAAAGTGAGCTACTCTAACTCCTATGGAACTCGATGAAAATAGAATTATTGCGAGCAGTCATGAAGGCAATCGAAATCCTTTACTTGAAAGGTATCACTGGATCGAAATATTACCCCTGCTCTAGGGGTTGAAATTCAAGATGAGGTTGATTTCGAAAGATGCCAGCTTTTGATCTTAAATGAATCTATTCCAGTTTTCCTCACTAATAGACCAATAGTCTTGGGGCGATAGTCTTCTCCATTTTCAGTGGCTCACTCTGTATCTTCTACAGTTTTCAATCAAAAATGAAAATTCTCTCACGGAAATGCAGACAAAGATGATACCTTTCTTTCGAGTTATCACTCGACCCATCTACCCTCTTCCAAATTTTCAAGGGTGGTCACCCCTGATCTAGGGGTTGAAATTCGAGATAAGGATGGTACTTGATGATAACTGCCATCGATCAGCATGGATCTGTTCCATTTACTTCACTGAAACTTGAATAGTCTCAGGGAAATAATCTTCCCTATCTTTCAGTTGCTCACCCTGTATCTTTTACAGTTTTTAATTAAAAATAGAAATTCGTTCAAGGCGATGTAGACAAAGACACTCCTTTTGAGTTATCACTCGACCCATCTTCCCTATTCAAAATGTTGAAGGATTGCAACCCCCGCTTAGGGGATTGATATTTCAGGCAAGTTTTGTACCCCAAAAGATGTCCCCCTTGAAACAAAAATTGACCTATTTTTGCGTTTTGATCAGAAATGAATATCTTGGTAGATATAGCCTCTGTTTATTTTTCGTTGAAGCACCCTGTATACGTAGGTCACTTCATTCAAAACTAGATATAAAAAGTATCAATCACATTACAATAACCAGAGAACCGACGAATTTACTTTCGTTGTATCTAAAATGGCCATAATTTTCCACCATTCAACTTCACATTATTCACATAATATCTATAGGGTGAAATTTAAATTTCTTAGAATCCATCCAAAATTTTCCAACTCCAACAAATCTCCCTTGGAGATAATTTTCTGAACGACCAGTATTGCCGGCTTATTCGTCCATATTTGATAATTTATAATAATAATAATATCTATTTTGCGTTTTAATTATAACGAAGTTAATAGAAAATAGTATACAACAATATAAACAATGATCACAGAGACGTTGAAGGCGCATAATATAAAATATGTCCTAACATTTTTATCAACACAAATACACAACACGAACACTCATCAAGCTAGGGTATCATTGAGATACTCGCTAACAAAATAATAAGCAACATATTTTAACAGCTAAATGGAATCTTTTATGACATAGTTGTTTCATTTTGACAGGAAGTTTATTAAAGAGAACAGTACAAGCATACTGTGGTGATTTTTCAAAGTTCGAGGTTGAATGGTGCCTCGTTCTTATAAGTGAGCCATTTCTAGTGGGGTATCTATGATTTTCAGATACCGATGCCTCTTCTAACGTAACTTTTCTGAACAAAAGAGTTCAATCTATAAACATATGGAAGCCTCAATATTCTTTTTGCGATAAATATCGGTCTGCATGAAGCATCAAATTTGGCTCCGAAAATGAGCCAACCTAACCTAACAAGGCTCTTTTGCCTTATAAAGACCGACTATATATTGGTAGCCCCACCCCATACAACAATATTATACTGAAGGTGAGAATAAGCTAGAGCAATATAAACGCTCAAGAGGGAACCAACATCCAAACCCTCTCTCAGTGTCAACAAAGCACAGTACGCAGCATTCAATTTACAATTCAGGGGAAGCATATGCTCACTCCACGATAGGACATCATCTAGGCGAACAACAAGAAATTTACTTTTTTTACCAAGTTCAACCCTTTCATTCCTAATGTCAAAACAGACCTCACCAAAGAGAGGTTTTCTCAAATGAAAGTTCACATTCACCGTTTTAGCTGCATTGACTATCGAACCAACTACCCGGATAAGTTCCTCTCGATGCCGAGACCACCACCGAAGCATCATCCGCAGAGAGAACTACGTGATATGGATGTAAGTACCTAGGAAGTTCATTTATATACACTAAAAACAGGAGTGGCACCAACACAGAACCCTGAGGAACACCAGTGGTAATATCAAAAGGTTGCGATATACACGAAACTATTTTTACCACCAGTTTCCTCCCAGAAATGAAGGAAACGAGCCAGTTCAGAACATTGTCTCTTATTCCCATATTGAATAATTTTCTCGACATTATATCACTTGTAAATGTATCGAAAACTAAGCCTAGATCAAAAATAGCCCTATAACATACTTTTCCTTGTCTAGTTCTTCACTAATATAATCAATAATTTAAACAGAAGCAGTTTCAGTAGACAAACTTTTCAAATAACCATGCTCTTAGAACTGGGCCCATATCTCTCAAAAAAATCTACAACCCTATCATACACAATTCTTTCAAAAATTTTAGAAAAAACACTCAACTTATGGCCTTGTTGTTCCTTATATGTTCTTTTCCCGATTTTTTATATACAGGAATGATACAATCACTTTTCAGTATACTGGGAAAAACCCCCTGAGCTACTGACAAGTTTATCAAAAACACAACACGGGTATAATGGCCTCACACACGAACTTCAGAACACGACTTGGCACCTCATCCAAACCAAATGAATTCTTAGATCTCATTCCACTAAGCACTCTCCGCAATTCCTCGTAATAGACTTCACAAAAGAACATGGTATTGGTTGATCCAGCCTCCGCGAAAGTGTCCCGAACATCAGCAGCTCTACTCCCACCTGCTAACTCTTCCTCTGGAACAGAAGAGAAATATCGGCCAAATTTTTGGGCAACAGTAACAGTCACAATTTCACCATTCACGTTCAATTGGATGCTGTCTTTTTGTTTCGTTCGTCCCAAGCTTGAGTTAACCAAGTTCCTGAATTCTTTGGACTTATTACCTAACGAATTAATTTTGTTGTCATAGTGGGTAAACTTAGCTAACTCTGTCCTCCTCTTGTACTCCGAATTGAGTCTTACATACTCATCCTTTATTTGTTGATCCCCAGAATATCTCGGCAACCATCCGTATTCAATTAACATCTTCTTCAGTTCAACAATATCCGGAGATATCAAACTAGAAGTGCTTTCATTCGATTTCTTTTTTCTACTTTTCGCTATTTTGTTCATCATAAAGTTGTTTGAATATTGAATGAAATTTCTCAAACGCTGTGTTGACCTGCTTTCATTAGAATTCGTTCATCCTCTCTTGTTTGCACACTCATTAATTTTGTATCTACCTGTGCAATAATGTATGTATTCTCAACTTCAATTGAGTACTTATTGTCAGTTGAAGATGGTTTTGTAAAAAAAATCTCTTGTTATAGAATACTACATAGTTTAATTTCTTATTATCATTATGCAATGTAACTCGTTGAAACCCTTTCTTTGAAACCTATATTTCTCCCATATTGAAGTTTAGAGGCCCAATGTAGTACCCTACGCTCATCATAGGCATTCAGCTGTTGAAAATAGTTCAGCGTCGAGGAACGAGCATTTATGGAGATGTTTAAACTTCTTACGGAGTCCGCTTCAATCCTCGGAACCTTACTCGAAATCGTCTCCGATCGACAAGCCACGATGTCAAATTGCACAAGAAAAAGTTTTGGAAATTCCACCGCCAAACGAATTTTTCGAGAATCACATACCAAATTCTATGATTAACGCCAGTAGAACCAAACTTATCGCATAAGTGAATTTCGTGCCTCATATTCATCATACTAGTTATGAAATTTATGCTCTTATTTCAACTATTATTTCTCTTTTTTTTGAGTGAATACGAAACTTTACGCCAATTGCTCCGTAGTTATAATGAAAGGAAGCAGTAATAAAAAACAAGTACTGTGTTTTAAGGAATTTTACTTAACAATTGCGATTCGTAACGCGTTTCACTACACAGTAGCTTCTTCAGACGAATGATTATGCAGAAAAATGTAAATGAGAATATAACTATAAATGTTCTTGAGTAATTAAAAGCTTATTGGTCGCCTCTTCCTTAGTGGTTATTTATGACAGGTATATCCAATAAAATTAAGGAATAGATTGCTCCCCGAAAAGATTCAATAGAGGAGAAGGGCTTAAATCGACTTGTTCATTGATGAGTCTACCTGAGTGTTTGTATTTATTTATTTCTAATGTTTCCCAAAGATCTACCTTCCAATATTTATTATCTGTATGCAAAATTTCAAACTGTGGGTCGAAAGAATGATTATTTTCTAAGAGATGATTCGCGTAATTTGAATCTGATTTTTATTTGAAAAACTGCGTTTATGTTCCGATATTCTAATATTAAAATTTCTATGTGTTCTACCAATGTAGAAATTATCTAAGTCATTGCAATTCAATCTATATACACCTGATTTATTGTTTTTACCTGGTTTGGTTTTATTATTTTTATATATTTGCCTAAATTATTATTAGTTTGGAAAGCTATGTTGAAATTATTGCTACTTAAGAATGATTTTAGTTTCTCACTTGTAATGCCAACGTAGGTTAAGGTGTTGAATTTTTGTTTCAATTTATCGACAGGGTAAACTTCATTCAATGCGATTCTACTTTGTTTTTATTTAAAATATTATTTATTAGTTTGGGATTGTAACCATTATTTTTGGCTATTTGTTTAATCAAATTTAGTTCTTTGTTGAAATTTTCTGGTGATAGCGGGATGTTAATCAATCTATGAATAAAACTATTGAATGCTGACATTTTATGTTTATATGGATGACACGACGAGTTATGTATTATTATATCTGTATGTGACGGCTTATGATAAATTGCGAAAACATGTTTTCCATTTTCATTCGAAATTGTTACGTCTAAGAAATTTATCGAATTATTGCTTTCTATTTCGGTTGTGAATGCAATTTTGGATGTAATGAATTTATATGATTTTCGAAAATTTTCAACTGTCTATCTGTTCCTGTGAAGCAAATGATGATATCGTCTACATAGCGATACCAGTATAAACAATATTTACTGAGTGGATGATTATGAATTAATTTCTCTAAGTTATTCATGAAAATTTCTGCTAACAAAGGACTCAACGGATTGCCCATAATCAAGCCGTCTTCAATAGTATAATATTTGTAATTGAAATGGAAATAATTTTGATCTAAACAAATTTTTAATAATGAAAGAATATCTGATTTAATGATAGTATTGACATGATTCCTTTCTAATAATTCTTCAACTAAGTAATACGTATCTTTTGGAGGAATGTTGGGAAATAGATTCTTAACATCGAAAGAAATAAGTTTGGAATTAGGTGGTATAGTGGTATCTTTGATATTGGCAATAAGTTCGTATGAATTTTTGACCGAAAATTCAGATTTAAAATTGCAATGTTTTATTAGCAAGTCGTTGAGGAATTTTGAAAGTTTGAACGAAGGTGCCGTTACATAAGAAACAACAGGTCTAATAGGGTAATTAGGTTTATGAAGTTTTATAAACGAATATAATTCGGGGGATTGTGGATTGGAGTTAATGAATTTATATTTTTCTTGGTCTGTAATTAATGATTTTGCTGTCGAAATTATGTTTTTAACAACTTTCTGAAATTTTGCGGTAGGATCCTTAGTTGATGTTATATAGTTTCCGGCTGTTAAGAATTCTTCAGTTTTAGAAATATAATCGGTTTTACTAATCGCAATGACGGTGTTACCTTTATCTGCTTTAGTGAATACTAAATCGTTCTTGGTACTATTTTCACGAATTGTTTTTATTACCTTATAATCGGAATTGCAATGAGGTGATAATTTCGAAAAGTCTTCTGTGATGATTTTTGCTGTTTGATGTTTGGCTAAAATATTATATGATTATGGGCAATCCGTTGAGTCCTTTGTTAGCAGAAATTTTCATGAATAACTTAGAGAAATTAATTCATAATCATCCACTCAGTAAATATTGTTTATACTGGTATCGCTATGTAGACGATATCATCATTTGCTTCACAGGAACAGATAGACAGTTGAAAAATTATCGAAAATCATATAAATTCATTACATCCAAAAATTGCATTCACAACCGAAATAGAAAGCAATAATTCGATAAATTTCTTAGACGTAACAATTTCGAATGAAAATGGAAAACATGTTTCCGCAATTTACCATAAGCCGTCACATACAGATATAATAATACATAACTCGTCGTGTCATCCATATCAACATAAAATGTCAGCATTCAATAGTTTTATTCATAGATTGATTAACATCCCGCTATCACCAGAAAATTTCAACAAAGAACTAAATTTGATTAAACAAATAGCCAAAAATAATGGTTACAATCCCAAACTAATAAATAATATTTTAAATAAAAACAAAGTAGAATCGCATTGAATGAAATTTACCCTGTCGATAAATTGAAACAAAAATTCAACACCTTAACCTACGTTGGCATTACAAGTGAGAAACTAAAATCATTCTTAAGTAGCAATAATTTCAACATAGCTTTCCAAACTAATAATAATTTAGGCAAATATATAAGAAATAATAAAACCAAACCAGGTAAAAACAATAAATCAGGTGTTTATAGATTGAATTGCAATGACTGTGATAATTTCTACATTGGTAGAACACATAGAAATTTTAATATTAGAATATCGGAACATAAACGCAGTTTTTCAAATAAAAATCAGATTCAAATTACGCGAATCATCTCTTAGAAAATAATCATTCTTTCGACCCACAGTTTGAAATTTTGCATACAGATAATAAATATTGGAAGGTAGATCTTTGGGAAACATTAGAAATAAATAAATACAAACACTCAGGTTGACTCATCAATGAACAAGTCGATTTAAGCCCTTCACCTCTATTGAATCTTTTCGGGGAGCAATCTATTCCTTAATTTTATTGGATATACCTGTCATAAATAACCACTTAGGAGGAGGCGACCAATAAGCTTTTAATTACTCAAGAACATTTATAGTTATATTCTCATTTACATTTTTCTGCATAATCATTCGTCTGAAGAAGCTACTGTGTAGTGAAACGCGTTACGAATCGCAATTATTAAGTAAAATTCCTTAAAACACAGTACTTGTTTTTTATTATTGATAATGGAATTTTACCAAGTAAAAGCCTCCCAAATTCAAATGTTAAAGAAAACAGTTGTCGTAAGATACGAGTTTAATACACTTGTAACAAGGAGCTAATTATCACTCAACTTTTTCAACCTGCGTTCGAAAACACAATGAAACCATTAGAGGCACTCAGGATAAAAAGGAACTCGACTCATGCTACTATAGAAGTCATAAAGCGATAGTTGTGTAGAAAACGAGGGTTATGTGTATGTAATTCCCTCTTGTAGCGTAGGATTGAATTCGATTATAGCGGAATCAATATTTGTTCACTGTTCAATTATTTATATGGCGGCAATGAAGTTGATTTGCCACAAAGGCATGACTATTTCACTGAAATTTTCAAGGAAATTTTGATTCATTTATGATGAATAAAACTTGATTTTATGATTAATCATCAGAAAAATATTATTATATCCTCAATTAATTATATTTAATAACCATTAAACTAGTTTTATTTGTGATGAATGAATTATTTTTTCATCACAAAATATAGTGTATTTATGAGTTCTATATTAAATTGTTTGTTAATGTTCTAAATATTCATTATAATAAGTATTTCATTAATATTGAATCTCATCGTATTATTAACAAATTCTGCTATTTTCATCCTCAAAATGTTTCAGTGCAAGGAAAGTTTTCATATAAATTGATATCCTTGATCAGAGTTTTACCGTCTATTCCAAAAGTAACGGAACTATTTTGAAAAACAGTACTACTACTGCCATTGATTGTAATATTGTACGCGTTGATAACTTGACACAAACCCGACCGGTTTCGATCATCAGGACCTTTTCAGGAGATAAACCTACTTATACAGGGTGTTACATAATAGTATGTCACAACTTGAGGGGGGTAAATCTAAGTGCAATTTTTAGTAAAGAAGTTCTCATAAACATAGGTCCGCAAAAGCTTCGTTACGGAGCAACAGGGTGTTGCAATTGGTTTTTTCTTCAAAACTGCTACAAGTTGTGATTTATTCAGCCCAAATTTGAAATACAAGCTATTTTTACAGCCGCTATCATTACACGTCCTAAATTTTAACTAGAATCTACGAGGTGTTTTCTTTTCCGGAGCCATGTCTTCTTTTGCCCTTTCAAACTTTTTTGCAGTACGCCACTGATCAGCGTACAATCAATTTTTCTCATCTTCGTTTATTTTAGAAACTTTTTCGACGGCTGTAATTTTTTCGTATCTCCAACCATTCTCGATGAAAAAATTCTTAAACGATTTCAAAATAAATTTGAAGCACTTCTAATTGAAAAACTGACTAGTAGGTTCGATATTTTTCATTTATTTATTTATTCTGACAATTGCTAAAGTTGAACCAGTATTTGCTTGAGCTGTTTATTAAATTAACGATTAGTTTCAAGACTTTTGAAGTTATTGCTGTAAGAAAAAATGGCTGATTTCACTAACGCCGAATCGGCTGAAATGCATTGCATGTAAGATCTGGCTGACGGAAATACAACAGAAGCTAGGCGATTATATCAGTTGCGCTTTCCGAATCGAGTTACACCAGACGGACGAACATTTTCAAATATCCACAGAAGGTTGAGGGTAACTGGTACTTTTACTGCAAATAATCATTCAAAAGGTGAAACTCAAACTATGAAAACTCCAGATATTGAGGAAGCAGTTTTGAATTGTATTGATTTGAATCCTCATGTAAGTACAAGAAAAATTGGAAATCAGTTGAATATTTCACATGTTCAAGTTTGGACGAATCTCCACGACTTTTATTGTACCCGTTTCATATTCAACGCGTCCAAACTCTACTTCCCCGAGATGTTCCTTCAAGTTTGAATTTCTGCCGATGGTTCTCAGATAAAAGCAGAGGAAATGCTCATTTTGATAGTGAAATAATGTTCACAGACGTAGCTAACTTTTCGAGAAGTGCTATCACAAATGTTCACAATACTCATTATTGTTCTGAGGAAAACTCCCATTTTATATGAGAATCACTTCATCAAGAACAATTCTCACTAAATGTCTGGATCGGAATAATTGAATGTTATTTGATTGGAACATTTTTTGCCTTACAAACTAAACAGTCCCGCTTATCGGCAATGTCTTGAGGAGGAGTTGGCTTTATTGCTCGAGAATGTGCCATTTTTGGTGAGGAACATAATGTGGTTCTTGCATGATGTTGCCCCAGCACATTTTAGTGGAGAAGCTAGGGAATTCTTGAATAATACATTCAACAACTGACGGATAGGTCGGGGTAGACCAGATCCATGGCCTCTTAGGTCCCCAGACTTGAATAGTTTAGACTCTTTCTTATGAGGATATCTCAAAGGTTTAGTTTATACCACTCCAGTGAACACTGTAGAAGAATTGAGAAATCGAATAATAACCTTTTGTGACACGATAACAAAGACCCCAGAAATATTTTTAAGAGTTTGTGATAATATGCGAAGAAAGCCTGTATTCTTGCAGATGGAGGACACTCGGGAATATTTCAAAATAAAAGCAAATTTTGGAAATACCTATCGAGTATTTCTATTATTTTTTTATGTAGCGAATAGCATACAATTCAAATATTTCAAATTCAATAATTTTTCACTCGAAAACTATTGGAGATACGAAAAAATTACAAGCAAAAAGTTCCTAAATTGAAAGACGATAAAGAAAAAACCTTGTGAAATTCAGTTAAAATCTATAACGTGTAATGATGAGACTGTGAAAAATTGCTTACATTCCAAATTTGGGCTGAATATCTCAAAAACTGCAGGAGTTTCGAAGAAAAAACCAATTTTTTCCGGAAATTTCAACACCCGAAGTTTTTGTGGACGTATGTTTATATGTACTTTTTTCATGAAATTGCGAATAGATTTAAGCCCTCAAGTTGTGACATATTAATATGTAACACCCTGTATGGATACTAGCCTAATTTCATATTGAGTAGTGGAGAGGTATCAATGTCTAGCTGGCAATCAATGGCGATTTCACTTGGGTTTCAACAAAGTTCATTGATTTCCAATCTTCACAACATATTCATTTTCTCTCCCTTCTCGCAATTATGAAGAATTTTGATGTTACCAAATGTTATTGCATGTTTTGTGAATTTTATATGCTCACATATTGAAGAATTATTGTCATAGGATAATTGTTCTTCAAATCTGATTTCGAAATTCTTACCTGTTTGGACTACCTAACACTCATTACAAGCAATTTTTTGAGCTCCTGATATTTTGAATATGTCTTTTTTTTTGTTAAGCATTGAATAATAATTTGCTTGACCACTTGAAAAGATGTAATTGTCTTAAATTTAGAAATAACATTGATCATGTTATTGGATAAAAGACCAGAACACTATTGTGTGTGTTGTTTTTAAAAGTAGCAATTCGTTATTACCTTCTTTCTTAGTTATCCATGAATATAGAGGCCAATCGTGGGCTAAGAGGTGATCCTATGGAAAGTCCTGATGTTTCAAGGTAAAATTTTGTTTGCGATTGAAAATAAACTTGAGAAGGTTACAAAGTCATCAACAATTTATAGCAGCGTCTCATTTTTGGTAAATATTAACTAACTTGAGCGAGTTGTTCGCCTGCCTTGGAATGTCATGCAAAAACGAGGTGAGAGTAGTCATATTGAGAACAAGTGCTCGTTAACGTGTCGAACAAACAAACTAATATCCTGTTGTAAATTACTTCATGAAAATTTCTCTTGATGGTTTGTTTCATCTTAAGTTCTTTTTTAATTCTAAAATGTCCGTCCCGACCTCTAAACTAGATTTAAGAGATCAGATAAAAATCTGTTTTTCATACTAAAGTACGGTGAATATAATAAAAGGAAGCCGCGTAAATATTTTTCACTTCGAATGAAAAGGACCACACTAGCTTAGGTATTGAACACAACGAATCCCTTGTAGATGTGGATTTGGTGATTGCTTTTTTGTTATGTGTAGAAGTCGATCATATCTAAATTCTGTCATATCGCTCTAATGAAACTCCTTGAATTTCTGTGGTTATGACAGATATTTCAAAAACTACTTACTCTAGCCATCAAATATATCACAATGAAATGCTTTATTTTAAGTGGTTTTGGACACATGTTCCTATACTAAAAGAACCTCAAAAGCAATAAAACTTATACGACTTAAATAACTAGTTCTTACTTTGAAATGTTCCTTATGAAAAGATTGGGTCAACACCGCAAAAATGTCTGTTCCAGTCTTATTAGATAATTTTTATTGCAACTTGGTTATGAGCTAGTAAGCTCAGAGAAGAAAATATAACGTTAAATTAAACTTCAAGTTTTCATTTATTGTGATGACGCTTTTTGTTAGAATCAAGGAAACTCCACAGAATATTCATCAGTAATTCGTGAATCGATTCATCATATACGACGGTGGTCCGAAAATTTTTCTAACCTAACAAAGGTACGAAACAATTTTTCCATTTCATTTTAATATTTTACCAAAGCCCCATCACACTTTTCTCATTTTCCTCCATATTTTAAACCTGCCTTGATACCCTTGGCAGCTTTCTCTATAAAATAACTATTTTGAAAAATGATAGATAGAAATAGAAGTCGCTAGGAGCTAAATCTAGAGATTGAGAAGAGTTTTGAAGATATCGAGATGGAAATTCGTAGATTTTAACCATGAGGTATAAGAGAAAACAGAATTTGTTTCGCATCCATGTGTACAGATACATCTACAGTAAATAATTGGTGCCCTTACAGGACAGCAGTATGCTTAAATCTTAATTCGATATGTGATCAAACGTTATTTAGATATATTCGTATTCTCTGCTATCGCTCTCACAACATTTCGATGGTTGTTCAGCAACATTTGATACACGATTATGTTATCAGTGGTTGTAAGTCATTAGAACGTTGAAAATTGCTAAATTTTTGGTGAGTACATTTTAATATTGTTTTTGTTAAAGTCGAATACTTTTAAGAACTCCCCTGTGTAATGAGCGAAATTACACACTTGGGCATTGAGTCAATGATAACGAAAAAGTCGGGAAACAAACCAAGACATATTAGCTCATAAACTCAACTAGAAACTAAATATTGTTTAATCTGATACTTATTTAAAATGATAAATTGTCTCATATATTGTTGCCACATGTTGGAATATTATCCATCAAAATTAAGAGATGAGCAACAACCACATGAAAAATGACAATGCCTGGAAATGGAAAATGAATACGAAACACTATATCGTTCTCGTTTGCGACTGTTCGACATGATGAATTGCAACTGCTTCACCACATGTAGTTTTGAGAGATAATCTCTTAGGAGTCGAAATTCTGATAATAAATTTGTATGAGTTTCTGACTTATTGAAATTAATGTAGCCTATTTGTCTGAGAAATATTCAGCTTTGATGATAGGCTGCTGATGAAGGAAAGGGGAATAGATGGGTGTGGAAATACGGCTTAAACCTTCTTGAGGTTTTAAGTATTGTTCATTCCCATTATTTTATTTGTTATGGATTCACTTGAATTTGTGTTTTATTGGAATTTACTCCTATTATTTTGTCATCATGAGAAAGATAATTTTTGATGAGTAGCAAGTTTCATTTGGGTATAGAAGTGGAATTAAAGATTGCCTATTTTATGGTATTATGCTCGAAATTATATAGGGTGCCCGCGCTGAAGTTCCCAGTAGAACGGGTTCATCGATCAATTTCAAATTTTGGAATTAGAGTAAATGAGTACTGATATACAATTGTTCAGTGCGGTACCATACCGGTCATCGAGTATAACTTTGCTATTTCAAAGGGTATTCTGGGTTCAGATTTTTTTTTTGATTAACAGTTTTGGGGTTTCAAAAAAGTAACCCACGTCAGGATATTAACCCCCTCCCCCTTCCACCTCATCCTCATATTCCAGAAAAATCAAGTTTTTATTTTATTTTTCTTTCAATCATTTGAATGGACCAATAAATCTGAAAAATTTCAGAGAGGTGTATCTTTGGATGATAAATACACATGATTTTTTTAAGAATTATTAGAGCATTCTACATAGCCTAAAAATATCATTAAAAATTTGTATCATTTTGCCAAATATCGAAATGATCTGGAGCGTAGAATAATGTATTTTATTGCAAAGTATCTCTGTGAATTTTTTCAGATTTTTCCGAGAATCTGAAAAACCCTATTTTTTACCAATTTCAGCGGTTTTTCGGTCATCCAAAGAGGTTCCAAGGCAAAAACTAGCCCTATTTTGATTTGAAATAGTGTCTCTAAGTGTAAGGCTCCCTTTAAGAGTTTTTTCGAATATGTCTGAGTGATCCACTATTTTATAAAATAAAATATTCAAAATTAGCTGAAAAATTGTGAAAATAATTGAAATAAAACAGAGTTTTATAAAATGGTGGATCTAAATAAATTTCTGGAAGTGTCCTCCAACTGCAAGAATACAGGCCTCAGTCCTTCTCCGCATATTATCACGCACTCTTCGAAATATTCCTGGGGTATTTCTTCTCGCGTCACAAGAGGTTATTGTTCGATTTCTCAATTCTTCTATAGTGTTCACTGGAGTGGTATAAACTAAACTTTTGAGATATCCCCATAAGAAGAAGTTTTAAAGGTTTAAGTCCATCCAGAACTATCCATAGGTTGTTGAATGTATTATTCAAGAGTTCCTTAGCTTCTCCACAAAAATGTGCTGGAGTCCCGTCATGCATAAACCACATTATGTTTCTCACCAAAAGTGGCACACCCTCGAGGAATAAAGGTAACTCCTCCTCAAGAAAATGCAGATAAGCTGGACTGTTTAGTCTGTTAGGCAAAAGAAATGGGCCAATACAATAATTTCCAATTACTTGGCCCCAGATATTTAGTGAGAATTGTTCTAGATGATGAGATTCTTCAATGAAATGGGGGTTTTCCTCAGCCCAATAATGATTATTGTGAACATCTGTGATAGCAATTCTCTAAAAGTTTTATTCGTCTGTGAACATCATTTCACTATCAAAATGAGCATTTTCTCTAATTTTATCTTAGAACCATAGGCAAAAATTCAGTCTTGAAGAAAAATCTAGAGGATGTAGAGTGAGGACGCGTTGAACATGAAACGGCTACAATAAAAAATTGTCCAATTTTTCTTGTACTCACATGAGAATTCAAATTAATACAATTCAAAACTACTTCCTAAATATCTGGAGTTCTCAAAGTTTGAGTAGCACCTTTTAAATGACTATTTGCAGTAAAAATTCCAGTTTTCCTCAACGTTCTGTGGATATTTAAAGATATTCGCCTGTCTGGTGTTACTGGATTTGGAAAGCGCACCTGATAATATCGCCTAGCTTCTGTTGTGTTTCCGTCAGCCAAACCGCACATGTAATGGATATCATCAAATTCGGTGTTAATAACTTCAAAAGTCTCAAAACTAATCGTTGATTTAATAAACAATTCGAGCAGACACTGGTTCAACTTCAGCTACTGTCAAAATAAATAAATGAATAAAAAATCAAAGCCTACTACTTTCGGAGATACGAAAAAATTACATGTGTCTAAAAAGTTTCTAAAGTGAACGAAGATGACGAAAATTGATTGTTCGCTGATCAGTGGCGTACTGCAAAAAAGTTTGGAAGGAAAAGAAGACATGGCTCCGAAAAAAAAAACACCTTGTAGATTCTAGTTGAAATTCAGGACGTGTAATGATAGAGGCTGTAAAAGAAAGCTTACATTCCACATCAGGGCTGAATATCTCAAAAACTGCAGGAGTTTTGACGAAATAACCAATTTTTTCCGGAAATTTCAACATCTTGTACCTCCATAACGAAGCTTTTGCGGACCTATGTCTATATAAACTTTTTTTATTAAAATTGCATTTGGATTTACCCTCTCAAGCTGTGGCATACTATTATGTAACACTCTGTATAAGTAAGTCATGTAATGTAGTTGACTATTTAAAATCTGATGGTCCGAACCGGTCGTGTTTGTGAAACTGAAACTGTGGAAAGTATAAAATATATTTATCCTCATCCTTATCGAAAATGAATCTCCATGAAATAAAGAAATCATCAATATTACTCATTAGATCGTATTAGGTTTTCCCACATCTAAAATAGCTCGTTTTTATTTCATTCGCGATTTCATCAGAAGCTGTAGTTTCTGTGGACAATTGAAATCTTCTTCTTTCACGATTATATGACCTTGCTACTTAGGCCTTGTAAGTCAGGCTCATGTTATTATCCATTTGGACGCTTTTCTTTTCATTGGTTGCTACAACCGTGCTTCTGGAGAAAGGAGTCTTCCTATGGAAATAGCCAGTTGGTATAACTCTAGTATTTATAAACTTTTGTCTATCAACTGATTATTGTCAAATGAAATATTTTCTATATAAAATCTATATATTATCCAATTCGATTAAATGACCCAGCTGTTACGCTGAATGGTCAGGCTCAAGTATATTATCATATCGCTATCACTTTATTAATACAAATGTTCACGTGTCACAATTTATCCACATTTTTCATCAGAATCATCACTTTTCGACATTTAACAAACATTGAATATTCCTAAGAACATTTTGATATTATGAGATTCACTAATATTTTTAGAAATTATGTCTACATTTAATATTTATGTCAATAATTTTGCCAGGATTGGGCTCCGACATCCTCTCCATTCGGCGAACTTAGGTCCAACAATTGAATTATAAGGCTGTGGAACATAGAAACACACAAAGAGGATATTAAAACTATACCCGTTTCCATGTTCCACAATGTTTTTTGTAAGGTTGTATAACGTTTGGAAATTATTTAATTATATCAATTACATGAACTTTGTTTATTTATAGTTTGATGAATGACGAATGAATATTCAAACGAAGCTATTATGAAATTATTCATCATCCATGGTCCGTGTCAACAAATCAAAGCCGATCCTACAGAATATTTAACGAAGTGTATACGGTTAAGACCATTTTGCAGAAAATTATTTAAGAAATTTCGATCAAATTTTGTCGCTTATGAAATACAGAAAACTGAAATGAAAAATAACACTAGCTATAGCAATGATACTTGGGGAAATCTATTGATAAAAACAAAAACCAGTTCAACAAGAGAAAAAGATTTTTGTTGCTAGAGAACGTCTTCAGTTAGGATGATGAATTATCCACATTTTTCATCAGAATCATCACTTTTCGACATTTAACAAACATTGAATATTCCTAAGAACATTTTGATATTACGAGATTCACTAATACTTTTAGAAATTATGTCTACATTTAATATTTATGTCAATAATTTTGCCAGGATCGGGCTCCGACCCCCTCTCCATTCGGCGAACTTAGGTCCAACAATTGAATTATAAGGCTGTGGAACATAGAGACACACAAACAGGATATTAAAACTATACCCGTTTCCATGTTCCACAATGTTTTTTGTAAGGTTTTATAACGTTTTGAAATTATTTAATTATGTCAATTACATGAATTTTGTTCATTTTTAGTTCGATGAATGACGAATGAATATTCAAACAAAGCTATTATGAAATTATTCATCATCCATGGTCCGTGTCAACAAATCAAAGCCAATCCTACAGAACATTTAACGAAGTGTATAAGGTTAAGACCATTTTGCAGAAAATTGTTTAAGATATTTCGATCAAATTTTGTCGCTTATGAAATACAGAAAACTGAAATGAAAAATAACACTAGCTATAGCAATGATACTTGGGGAAATCTATTGATAAAAACAAAAAACCAGTTCAACAAGAGAAAAAAGATTTTTGTTGCTAGAGAACGTCTTCAGTTAGGATGATGAATTTTCATCAATAGTTACAAGTTTGTACCAATGGAATTATCCCTTTTGTTCACTTCGAAAGTTCCAGCAATATCACCGGATAATTTTAATTCATCTGCGTTTCAGTGAACTCTTTGACGTTGTTATATACCAAATGAATAAACTTATATTTTCTGCCCTTCTTTCTCAATTCCATACTCGTTGAGAAATTCTGTATACTTTGCTCGGTGCAAACAAGTGGAAACACTTCTGAAGAAACCCAAAACCGAAAAATCCAACCATATATTCGTCTAAAAAAGCCAACAGAACTCTAACTTATAATTAACATAATGTAGTATGAGTGGAAATTATTATGAGGGATAAAATATACGCTCCGTAAAGTTTTGTTATTTATTTCGTGGAAAACGGGTCACATTAAGAGAAATAATTCTGAAGCAGTTTGGCTGAGGCAAGTTGTCATAAGAGATTAAATGTTCCTAAAACAAACCGAGCACCAGTTCAAACTTTATTCGCTTTTGTTCTGTCGTTTTGTGAAAGACTGGCCGAAAAGTTACAGGTTAACGATAATTCTTGAAGATGCTTTTGATGTTAACTTTATGACGTAATTATGTTCTTTATGAGCATCTGCAACCAAGAAGCAAGTATTTAAATTGCAAGTGCGTATCTACTACTCCTTTCATTCAATTATCCGATCATATTTACAGTTAAGGCCAACATCTCATTTCTGCTGATGCAAATCTTGTATTTCACAATTCAATAGTTTCCGAAAATGGATCAATTTTTTATGCAAATTGCAAATTTTCTGGCGTTGCCATAGTTTTCGATATATCTTGGATGGACAGTCTTCATTATGTGAAATGTGAGTTTTAACATTAATTTGACACCACCTTCTAATCTGTAAAGAATGAATCTAGCTGAAAACCCTACTATTGATCTATTCTGATTCCAAAGAGATCGTTGACAATATATTTTTGTTTGTAAGAAGTGTTTTTTTCTATCTCGATGGCTTCTAGGATCAAGACTGTTGAGTTTCTGATCACTGCATATTTAAGAATTTCATTCAAGGAACCTTCGGTAAAATTTTGAATATCCTTCCCTGAAAAAGCTGGTTTTCTGATCCACCCCTCATAATCAAACCAGAACAATCCAGCACTGATACAGCTCAGTCGGATGTCATGAATAAGAGCAATAGACTGGAGCGTTACCACCGTAATAATAAGGCCAGAGCGCTGTGACGTATCATGACATCACATCTCTAGTAGTCATGACAAGCATGCGAAACGAAAGCACAGTGTAATCGAAAAGCCGGTGCATGTCTGTGTGTTTTCTGTATTTCATTCAAAAATGAGTGTTTCTGGAGTTTAATTTATGTAGTAGTGCATTTATAAGACATCAGGATACTGTATAGTGCTGTGTGTTCCCGAATAATTCGCATCAATTATAAATTTGAACGAATTTCAGTGAGGTGAATTATGAGTGAGGTTAGAAAAGGCGTATTAGTGTACAGTTTTCGTTTATAAACCTAGATTTTTTTGATATTTTTATTGTGAGAGTGTAAGTGTCGTTGAAGTTCAGGTGTTGTTTTCCTGGTTATTCAGGAAACTACGGTTATGTTAGATGTGGTCGAAAGTGCCGGTATTTTCCTTTCCGGAAGATATCCGTTTGAAAGATAAATTGTTGAAATCTATTCCCCGAGCTCATTTTGAACCGTCGAAGTACAGTAAGATATGGGAATTACATTTTCAAACAGATGACTTAATCAGGGATACTACAAAATTTGATAAAGAAACTGTTGAGACTCTACTGTGCCAATAAAACGTCTTCACTTGAAAGAAGGGACAGTACCAGCTATTTTTCCGAATTGCCCCACATATTTATATAAAATTATATTAATTTAATTAATGAAAGTAGAACTGAATATGCACTCATCAAAGATCTCATTTCTTTTGATACTTTCGATAAACTCTTAGTACTTTTGCCGCACAATCCTGAATGGCTTAAAATTATTGAAACAGAAAAAGTAACTTTTTTCGATTAGATTATACTCCAGGCCCCACAACAACTTATGATATCGTTCTCAATTCTAATTCAAAAATGGAATCATATTTTTACGGTCAGGAAATTTTCGTGAATATTAAAAGAATGAGTACACCATGCGACATGTTATATTCCATCGATTTAAATTATATTTATATTTATATTTAATATAATCATAACTGTCGTACAGAGTATTTTCTCTTAAAAATGTGTTTATTACAGATTCGAATTTTTATTTGACACTGACCGAAAACGTAATGACAGTTCATTATATAATTTATGTGAAATTAAATAAGGACCATTCTGAAACCTGCATAGTCTGGCAAAAGGAGTATATACATTTTGTCTGTTACGAGTATTGTAATCATGGATATCACAATATAATTTCACTGAATCTATCCTATCGTCAATATGAATGAGTAGGGTAATGTTAAAATCCTCAATTTCTTGAATTTTTCTCTGCGGCAGTCTCTTTATCCCTTTCCGCTCACTACTTTCAATGCACATCTTTGGAGATGGAAAATTCTGTGAATTTCACTACCATCACCCCAAGCAAGCTCTTTTAAGGATATTCAAGGACTCAACACATAAATATTCTACTCAGTATTTTAGCTAGGTAATCATTATGGACCCCCAGGTCCCTCGTGTCCAAATAGATACCAAGAAACTTTGTGCTAGAAGATTCTATGTGTCAGACTAAATATCACCTGAATAATTTGACTAGTTCTAGGTTCACAATTAGAATGAGACGCTACGCTACTGATAACTTTCAGCTGACAGTAAGCATCGCGTACTAAGCGAATTTCGAATTAGCACCTCGGATGACCTTGAGGGATCATCTTAGAGCTCGCGGACTGTGGGGCGCATTTTCTTAACCGCAAATAGTGAGAACGCGAATGTAAGAAGCGCAAATAAGGAGCTCTTACTATATATCAGTTTCCGATTTCCCACTGAGTGCATTCATGTATTCATAGTTGTTAATTTTCAAAGAAACTTACCCTTTCTCAGTTTCGTAGTCATATGAGAGAATGTAACTTGTGAAGAAATCTGTACATTGGGGATCTCTTTTCCACAAGTACAACTGCTTCGTCATAAAGTTATTGCCATTTACCAGAAATGAGGATCATATTAACTCACTCATTAGTAAATGTCATCCGAACGGCTTGGAAAAATCTCGATCGATGGACAATACAAGGTATCAATATTTTGTTTGTTATTATTATGAAAATATCTTGACTGATTTTAAACGAATCTTGTATGGTAGATCCTTCGGTTGCCATCTACTTTTATTTAACTTGGAATAAGTTTCTGAAAATAAACGTTTATGATGAACAAAATACCAACCATATTCAATTTCGTATTCGCGTGTTCAATCAAATATTCATTAAGTTGCTCTATTTTAGCCACTGATGCTCTATAAAACGCTGAAATGGCATGTATACTCTGTTATTATCATGCTTGATGAATTGACATATTGTCGATTATCTATCGTTTTATTTTTAGTGGAACGAATGAATAATGATATTTTCTACTTTTTCATGATTACTGGAAATATCTATTGAAACGCGAATATTCCCTTGTTCGATTTGATTAAATTCATTTCAGTAAAGTAATTAAAAGGTAAACGAACATTTACTGATAGATTTTTTCAAATTCAGAACTAGGTTAACAATGTTATCCAACATTGTTTCAATCGCCTATCTATTCGAAAACATGCCAAATCAATACCTTAACCATAATCAATTTGTTGGTGTTGTTTAAAGCCAGAATTTAATACAATAATAGAATTCCTAGCCAATGCAGTTCTAAACAATTTAAAAGAATCAATTATGAGGTGAACGTGAAAATAGTTTAATGTTTTCTATCGATCGACGTTGTTATTATAAGAAACGATGAGTGAGGAGCTTTATGGTCAAGTTAATCTTCTTATGAAAATTTTTGTTGAATGATCCTAGAAGTCGTATTCCCGAATGTGCGACTATCCTTTTTGTCTTATTGCTTATATAAGAAGTTTGTGAATAAAGTAATGAGAGTAGCATCGTTGCTTCCGATACGAAAACGCGTGAAACGAGAGGCTCTGCGCAGCATCAGGAGCTCATGTGATACATCCCCAGTATGAGTTTGAACTCGTTACAGTCATTTCTTCTTCCGTAGCGTTAGTTTCTGTGAAACAGTTGTGCCATATAGACATCATCATCAGTCAACTCAATATCTTTCACTGCTTGACATATGATTAGCCTCTCTTCTCTACACCCTTTGAATCCAGTTCGATTCGATGAGTTTCATGTCGTCAGACCATCTGGTAGGAGGGCGTCCTCTGCTTAGAAAAGCCCCTTGTTGGGTCTATATTCGATATTTTTTCTAGTCTATCTATCGTCGGGCAATGTGTCTGGCCCAGTTCCACTTCAACACAGCTATTATGCTCGCAGCATCCATGGCTCCCTTTCTTCCCCTTATTTCCTCATTTAGTATTCTATCCCTTAGGAAAATTCTCTTCAGGGCTCTGTGGGTGACT
Source organism: Cryptolaemus montrouzieri (assembly GCA_013387265.2). NCBI lineage: Eukaryota > Metazoa > Arthropoda > Insecta > Coleoptera > Coccinellidae > Cryptolaemus > Cryptolaemus montrouzieri. Next base: position 8,882,086 of record JABFTP020000103.1, on the reverse strand, counting down.
TTCATTTTAGTAATACTGTTTTTCGTGAATGTCAAAGTCTCTGCTCCGTATGTCTTTATAGGCAGAACGCACTGGTCGAACGTTTTCCGTTTCAGACAAATGGGGATGGTCGATCTGCAATCTTTAAATTACCAAAATCCGTCCAAGAGAGTCTCACTCGTCTATAGATTTCTCTAGTCTAGTTGTCCCGCTCTATAGTTATCTCGTCGAAGTATTTGTTTGAGCCTACTTGATGAATATACTCTTTTCCGCAAGGGATATTTCCACCTACTATCAAATTGGTCATGAATTGGTTCTTAGAAATATTGATTTTTTTTTGGATGAATTAGATTTCCCCCATTTATATTTACTCCTAGGTGATCCCAATTCAATTGTTCGAACATATGTTCGAGGAGAGTTAGAAATAATTGGGAGGAGATTGTTCCGCCTTGGCGGACCCCACATTTCACTTCAAAGTTGTTTGTATTTTCGTGAAGTCTTGTACAAGCTTCTACAGTAGAGCAGTGTAACGATAATGGATTTGACAGTTTGCAGGAGCTCCAAGAATTTTTTGATGATTGATAATGTCGAATGCTTTCCCATAATCCACACAAAGATCAAAATAAGTGGCTTGGTATACTCCACACACTTTTCAATAAAGTCTTGATAACTGGTCGTTGATACCGTGTCCAGATCGGAAACCAGCTTGTTCCCTTGGTTGGTATTATCTTATTTTCCAGTGATCCTATTTGTGATTATCTTCATGAAGAGTTTATAAATGTGAGACAGGCTTGTAGGGCTATAGTTTTTTGAATTCATGATTTTCTAGAAATGGGTGACATACGTTTTGGGTAACGATGTGCTTTCAAGTTTTGCTTGAAACTTGGAAACAATGCAACAAACACAATTGTAAAGCTTTGGCAGGATTATGCAAAATGCGTCTGGCCAAGGGCCAAGGTTTCTCGATTGCTCGAGGGAGATTGAAGAACCAATTGGAAACACCGATAAAAATGTCAACAGAGTCCGGGATCTTCTGCAGCCAGATCGACGTTGATCGCTGAAAAGTTGAATTAACATCGTCTAGCAATTTTCTGATTTATGGTCCAAGAGAAATACCTTTCTCTAATTTGCATCACTAAACTTGGGACAAACTTTTTCAGACTATCTGAATCCATCGCCATTTTATTCATATTTTTCACAAAGTGTTTCATCACCCCAAGTTTGATGTGAACACGAGGCAGAAGAACATTTTTGGGGTATTCAAGGGATATTAATCGAATATTTCCAGATCCTGGTTGAAATTCTTTCGTTTTGGAATTTTTTTTCATTTGTTGCAGATTTACTGCACGACTGTTCCATAGACAAAGAAAGCAAAAATATACTGTAAGCCATTCCTGAATTCCCATTGAAATTCCTATGACTTTTGAATCCCCACTTATTGGCCATTAATAGTTGTACTTTATTTTACTCAAAACACTACGCCTATTTTCATTACATTCTTTCATCGTTATTAAATGAATGAATGGTATAAAAAGTTTGGGATTTTCATTTCGCAGCAATACAGATTCTAAACTTTATTTAGACAAATCTTTAAATAAGACTGGAACTATACCTTGAAAACTACAAGAGCTACTAACAGAAACGAGATAATAAATCTGAATTTCAACACCCTGTATTTCGAATATGGAGGATTTTTGTACATATGTTTAAGAGCTTATTTTCAATATTTTTTGATGAGGAATCTTTTGTCGCACTTAATGACTGCACACCTGAAACATCCTGTATAAATTATTGAACAAGTTACGTATTATCATTAATCTTTTCGGGAGATTATTTGTTCAATCATGCAATTACAATGTATTAAATTCATTTTATTCCAAAAATATATACGTTAATTAACATAGCACCCACATACAGTGTGAAAGATTTATCAATAGTTGAACTAAGTGGAATATCTTTGGAAAAAGTTTAAACGAATACCTCCCTTGAAACGCTATAAAAAATTTTTATTTACTTGATAGCATTCAAGAGACTCAGATTAAGATTCCTTTCGTAATTGTAGTTTCAATTTATACATGCACCACAAAGTCTTGATCACTTATTCGCATGAAAGTATCCGATGGGGGCGACACGTGCTGAATTGTTAAACTGTTTTCGCTGATTAAGTTTACTTCGCTTCCCTGAAAATGAAATCCGGACGCGAAATAGGGAAACTCGTAGCCGTTTAATCATTAAGTCTTAATTCGTGGGGAAGTTAATTTCATAGAAAACCCATTTTAGAATAACGTTCCAGTTGTTTCGAGCATAAACTGTTGTATTCTGAATGTTTCAATGTTCACAAAAGAGAATTATTCAATGATTCGTAAATTGAACCATTTGGCCACACATGCATTTAGCTCGATACTGTATTTGAAATTTAAAATATCTCGTAAAAATTCAACCAGTACAGTAATGACAGTAATGATAAAAAGTTGAGTTAGCTTAGGCTACAGTTTTTCTTTACCTAGCAAAACAATATTTTATTAAACTTTCTGAAGAACATATTCGATACTCCTTATTTCGATCAATCTACGATCAGCTGATTTTATTATATATATATATATATATATATATATATATATATATATATATATATATATATATATATATATATGGAGGCATTGATGTATAGAAGATTGAATTTTTTTTTTGGAAGAGAGTTCCAAATATGCTTGCCAGAAAATGATTGGGCTGAGTTCCTATTTTATTGGAATTTCAGAGGCTCGTGTCGATTTCAGGTGTCATCAGAGACCAAGGGGAGGATTGAGAGAGAGGGGGTGATTTTTGTGAGACTGACACTTTCAGTTATTGGAAGAAGAGATTGTGAGGTTGATTGCAGACGCTAAGATTAGGGCACTATATTGTGAATTTCTGTTAGACAGGATTTGTGAAAGTATTCCTCAGATTGGGTTATTGGGATTCGAGATGGCCCGAGATGAATAGTTCAGGAGAAGTTTTTGTCGTCCTAACCAGAGGGGGGGTTCATTGGCTCCACAGCGAAGGCTAGCTGCTGGTGTTGACCTAATAGCTCCGAGACTCATGCGAAGAGCTGTATTCTGAATGGTGTTGAGTGATTTTAATAGAGACTAATAGACTTGCTAGCGGTGGAGTAGATGGGACTGCCATAATCCAAGTTGGATCTGATGAGCGATCGGTATACTTTACAGAGGGCTCCTTCTTCGTCACTCCAGTTAGTTAGTGTGAGAGTGTTTTTATAATGTTTATTCGTTTCATACAGCTTGATTTCAGTTCCTTGATATGTTTTTCCCAGGTGAGTCTGCTGTCAAAGGTGAGTCCGAGGATCTTATGGTGTTTAACTTCTTCTAGGACACTCCCATTCAAGTTTATAGGTAGTTCTGTTGGTTGATATTTTCTTTTACTAAAACGCAGTACTTTTGTTTTATCGGTTGAGAAGCGAAAGCCAGTTCTTTCAGACCATGATGCTAGTGAGTTTAACGTTTCTTGGATGAGGCTTGAACGTGTTCTGGAGTTTCTACCGTGGCACAGTTGAAATAAGATCATCCGCGTACATAACGTGAGTTACGTTCCTGGAAACGATGCTTCCTACAGGAAATGCTGGATCAGCGGATCTTATTTCACGTACACGGCCTCACCGTGTTCACTGATGTTATAAATCATGTTTGTATATCTCATATTATTCAGTCTGACAATAGCTCCCATTTAATTCAGTTTGTAATAAAATAAATGTTTTTAAAAAGACTTTTCCTTAAGTGAAAAACATAAGTCGTGCTTAACTGGATGACGGAAGATGTTGGAGTTTAGGTTATTATTCGCGAGGAAGATCAGGGTCGTACTCAAAACAGACCCTTGTGGTACGCCATTGTATTGCGGGAAGTGAGCCGTTTGCTATGACTCTAAACGTTCTACCAGTAACAAAAATTTCGAGAAAAGCAAATATATTTTCGTTGAGGCCGCGTTGGTATACGTTATTCAAAATGACAGATCTCAAGGTTGTGTTGAATACGCTGTCTATGTCGAATATTAGGACAAACAGTTCTTGATTATTTGCTAACGCTTCAGAAATTTCATTCTGAATAAATATCAGGTTGTCTATTGTACTGAAATTTTTTCTGAAGCCAAACTGAACATCAGTTAGAAGATCGTTTTTTTCTAGGTACCACATAAGGTGTTTTTTAACTATTTTTTCATCAGTTTACTCTTGGTTCAGGTGAGTGAGATAGGTCTTGATGAGTTTGGGTTCGTAGCAGGTTCGTCTTGTTCTCGAATAGGTGGGATGAGTGACTGTCTCTAGTCTGTGTGAAGATGTTCTCGATGCCCATAGTTGATTGTATAGATCAAGGAGTTCTCTTTGAGCTATTGAGGAGAGTTGATTCAAGAAAATGAAAGGTATATCATCGGGTCCAGCAGCGGTGTTCTCACATGTTTTGAGGGCGTGATTGAGTTCTTGTTGGCTGAAAGGATGGTTGATTTCCTTCTATCCCTTTCTCTCAATGTTGGGTGGGTTGAGCATATCTGGGTGGCAGCAGTGGAATCATTGTTGGTCTCATCTCGTATAGTTGCTCCGATAATATTGACAACGTTTTGGCTGCTTGTAATTTCATTTCCGTTCACTTTTAATGCTTGGATAGAAAGGCTGTTCTGTTTTCCATTCATTCTTCTGATTTTGTTCCAGAGTTCAGTTGATGGGGTGTCGTTGGTGAAAGATGAAGTATATTTTTGCCAAGAGTCATTTTTGCTCTGTTTGAAAATTCTCTTATTGGAACCTTCAGCTTTTGAAATTTATGAAGTTTTCAATATTTCTTACAAGGCGGTACGTTATGAGAGCTTTTTTACAATTTTCAACGGCATTCTTGCAGTCGTCATTCCACCGAGGAACGATTTTTTACACCTGCCTGTAGTTTTTCCTATGTGTTTTTCTGCGGAAGTTATGATACATCTACTGAAGTTCTCAACTGTCGTATTAACGTCTTCTGGAAAGGTGTAGTGTGTTATATTTTCGTCAACTTCTGCAGAAAAATCGGACCAGGTAGCTTTTGAAAGGCGCCATCTTCCTCGTGTGGTCGTTGGAGTTTGCATGGTGGTGTTGTCGGAGATCGCTATCGGGAAATGGTTACTATCATAAAGGATGTCTAGTGTCTTCCATGTGAGTAGAGGTGCACATCTGGGATTACAAAAGCTGAGTTCTATAGATGAAAACGTTCCAGTGGAAATACTGAAATGTGTGCTAGCTCCGGAGTTGAGCAGGGTGATGTCCGAGTCGCGAAACACTTCTTCCACAATTTTCCCCCTTCCAAAGGTTCTCTGATCCCCAGATTATGTTATGTGCGTTGAAATCACCAACAAAGACAAATGGGTTAGGTAATTGGATGATGAGGTTTAGAAGCTGTTGCTTGGAGTAAATGATTACGTGGTAAGTAAAGATTGCAGATTGTGACTTTGGTTGGATTTCAAATAGAGACAACTATTCCAAAGTTCCATTTCTAAAAATGTTTTATATCATACAAACAGTCCAAATATAGCAGAAGTTTGATTTCTAAATTTTGATTATGCTCAAGATAAAATTGAACACATATTATCTTTTTGAGAATCTTTCTTCGTGAACATTAGAAGTGCATATTTCAGCAGGGATGAATCATGAGAAAAGATTTTGACAAATTTTAGCAAATTTAAGGAGAATACTTTGTTGTTCTGAAACTTCATAATATCTAGTCGTAAGTCAGAAAATTTTTTTTACTTGTTATTAACAATGTACTGATCAATTCTGAGAATTTCATCGAATGAAATATGCTACGATATTCAGTTTAGAATTGACTGCTAACACTTACAATCAATACCTCTCTGCCATATTCTAACAGGAAAACTTTCTGGATGCCTTAGACTTTGTATAATGAATATTCTAGAAAATCAAGCTCGTAATACGTAAGTAAAAGAATTTTTTATTAATCCTACCTTAAAACAAAATTCTCTTTTGACAGCGACACTCACGTTTTTCATATTAAGCCTTCGAAAGTCTCGAGAGAAAGGCAAACACCGATGAAATATTGTTTAGCAGAACGTCGCTCGTTTCACGTTTCCTTACTCGTGGGTTTCAACGTGACATAAAGCTTAATCATTAATTAGCAGACCAGATGTTCTGATATCTAAATGTATTGGGAAGACAGTGCAAATGTTTGTAACACATTTTCATTCGAATGTTATATGATTACTATTTGATAAGTATGAGAGGCAATTAAAAATGAATGTGACAGTGCAAACAAATGAATGACTGCAGAATAAAACGAAAGAAAAAATATTATTATTATGAATTCTTCTTCCATCCAAGGATTTCAGAATATGTTTCAACAGGAGTCTCAGAATAATAGCCAAGGCATTAGGAATGTTTTTCTTTCTCTCGTAAAGTAATCGTTATCACACAAAAGGAAAACCACTCTTTCAGAAATAATATTTATATAGGCCTTACAGTCAACATTTAATGTGTTACGATATTGAAGGAACACACGTTTTCTTTGGTTGCTCTTATTTGAATATGAATTCGTCAAGTTGAAATTATAAATGAATTGTTAAAGTTTGGGATCGATATAAATGACATATTCTAGACGCAAAGCTGAAAAAGTTCCGGGACTTGAAATAGATGGCGCCAGAAATAGTGAATGCGCTATTTGTTCACGAAGTAGCATGCTATAGTTGGAGTGTTAGAATTAATCCTTTTTCTGATATTTCAATTGAAAAAGAAATAAATTCATGTTTATCTTAGGAAAGAAACAAAAAAGAAAATTAGAGACTCTTTACGCATGCAGTAAAAAAATTGAAAATTGTTTTCTCTCGACCTTAATGGCATGTATTACCTCTCTTGCCCTGATACAAGGCTATATCCGTCTAGGCATGCTTTGGATTATGTTTTCAACCACCTTTGGGGTGATATTCTGACACTCTTCTGTGGTGGATTTGATGAGCTGTTGTGGGATTCTTGGAGAAGCCTGGCACGATCTGATTTTGAGATTGTCCCATAAATGTTCGATAGGATTTAGATCTAGAGAGCAAGCTGGCCAGTCCAAATTAGCGGTTCCCTCTGTTTCGAGATAATGTCGCGCGAGGTTACTGGTATGCAGAGGAGCATTATCTTGCATAAAAGGGAAATTCTCAACACTAGGTCAACGTAATTTCTAGCAGTTACACTCGCAGGAAACGAAATCTCATCTGTTTTGCCTCCCAGCAAAATGCCACCAAAACATCACACTGCCCCCTTAGTATTCCGGAATTTGACTTGCTGCTCGGAATCATCTGATCGAACACCAATTCTGATCTCATCCGTAAATACTTTCGCCAATTCTCAATATTCCAATTTTGATCCTCGATACACCAATTATGTCTGTTAATTTTTTGTTGTCTGGTTAGCTCTAGAATTCTAATGGGGTTTCCGCTGTACAAACCCCTTGAACGACGCTTTGACGTATCGTTTCGGCTGATACACTGGGGCCAGAAAATCCCTTTGGAGTATGGGGTGCAACGTACTAGGTTCTCTGCTTGCAATTCGGCATAAAAAGGATTAGCCTGGCGCGATCTAATTTTCCTTTTGAGATTTTCCCATAAATGTTCAATAGGATTAAGACCTGTAGAGTAGGCTGGCCAGTCCAAAATAGCGATTCCCTCTGTTTCAAGATAATGTCGCGCGAGGTTTTTGGTATGCAGAGGAGTATTTTCTTGCATAAAAGTGAAATTCTCACCGTGGGCACCTCGCCAGAGTCTCACTATGAGCTCCAGCACTAGGTCCAAGTAATTTCTAACCATTACACTCGAAGGAAACGAAATCAAATCGATTTGGCCTCCCAGAGTAATGCCATCCCAAAACGTCACACTCCCCTCTGGATATTTGGGAATCTGTCTTGCTGCTCGGAGTCTAGCTTGTTTTCCACGACCCGTTAAAACTCGAATTCAGCGGTCATCTGATGGAACACCAATTCTGGTCTAATTCGAAAAAAGAACATCTCGCCAATTCTCAATATTCCAATTTTGATGCTCGATACACCAATTAGATCTGTTAATTTTTTGTTGTCTGGTTAGCTCTAGATTTCTTAAGGGCCTGCTGCTGAGTAAACCCTTCGAACGACGCTTTGACGTATTGTTTCGGCTGACACACTGGTGGCAGAAAATTTCCTTTGGAGTATTGGGTGCAACGCATTAGGTTCTCTTTTTGCAATTTTGCATAAAAAGTGGTCTTGTTCTTCAGAAGTGATCTTCCTACGACTTCTTCTAGACCTATTTTGTAGAAATTGTAGCTCCACGTATCAGACGTAGGTTTTTGAAATCACCCCCTGTGATACCCCCATTGTGGCCGTTATATCCCTCTGTGTCACCCCTTCTTTAACGACAGCAATTATTCGACCCCTTTACACATCGGACTATCCAACGTAAGGCATTTTCAATTTTACTTATAGACTTTTTCAAACTTTGAAATTCACAGTTTTAAATCTCAGTGACGACTGACTACAATATCCCGAACATGTAATGATAATACAACATTTCTTATCATACTATCCAGTTTTTTTTGCAACAAAAAACTTCATTCTTCACAAGTAGTTAAAGATCCATGGTTAAAAACAATCAATAATGTGAAATACCTAGTTATTCCATATAAATTTGGTTGTGTGCATACAAGTGGAGTAGTGCCTTCAATAGCAACCTTGATATGGTGGAAGATTTGCCTCGCGCTAGTTGGCCATCAACGTTTTTAACTGAAGTTCACATCGATATATGCCGACGGAGTTTTACTTGCTTCATACTCTCATTCATAAGGCTCTCGTATCAAATTACTCGTTGAGGTGAAACCAAGATGCAAGTAATCAAAGTTGTACTTTATAATTTCCGCAGAAGGCATAACAGTGATTTTCGGAGAATTGGAAGATTCTGATGAGTTTGAAACTCACTAATTTCTTATCTTCAACGTCACTCTTCTTCATCTGTAAAACTATCTCGTTTTAAAGATCCTCTTTTCAAATGACTATCAATATTTCATTACTGTACGCGTACTGTAAATAACGACCTGTTGGGAACCACTGCTATACCCTTTGCAGTTGTCAAAATGTACCGCAAAATGCAACGTCGATGGCCATATCTGTTGATTGCGTTGACTTTAGAAAGATTTATTTTTTCGCCAGAGAGTGTTGACCGGTTATAGCTAGCCTCCATATACCACATTGTTCAATTTGCCTCCATTTATATAAATATTCAATCAAAATTGATTCACATAGGCCAAATTTTGCCAAAACTTTCCTCAGAAATTTGGCTACATAAAAAATGGTATTGTGGGATAGTTTTTGCGTCAACTGGATAATAAGCTGTCAACTATGAAGGTAGGTTAGCGTTAGCGTTCATTTCAACATAAGTGGAATCTTCTACTTCCTACTTTTCTAGATTTTAGTACATGTGATTGCGATTAAAGTTTGTTCTAGGACTTACCTACGCATTTTCCGATGTGTAATAAGCGAAATAAATTCAATACACTTCCGAAATTATACTTCTATAGCGAAAAACTGGAACAGCTATCTCAAAAATTGAAAATTTTCTTCTTGAAACTTTTGAATTTAAATTGAAGTCTTTCCACCATTTTTCCATTATTTCTTCAATTTCGTACTTATAATAGTGTTTTCTCGATCCGTAAATCACTTTCTTGATAATTCCAAAGGAAAAACTTTCCCTATAAAAAGTATTTCTCGACTACGAGACAGATTGATGGCAGATCGGAAATTCAAATTGCACAGCTCATGTACAAAGGTTTATTTAGAAGGTACAATGTGTCTTTTAGTACTGAAACGAAGAACAAAAGGAAAAATAATATTCTTCAATTTCAATTCATTTCATCATCCTGTAGAGAACCGAAAATTCGCTTTCCACCTCCAGATGAAAATGGGTGATTTTTAACGTGCATCATTCTCTAGATAATTTCAAGAGGATGAGAAATCGACAGTGATAACAGACTATTTATATATATATATATATATATATATATATATATATATATATATATATATATATATATATATATATATATATATATATATACTATAACAGCGTTGCCCAATTTTGGAGGCGGAAAAGTATGAAAAAAATATGGAGGCCAATATTCATATTTTGCTGTATATGCGTATATGACGGTGGCGCCCTCATCGAAAGTTCACTGAACACCATAGTATATCTGAAGATGTGTGGCGAATCAACATGCCTCGGGCCTAAAACTTGAATATGAGACCACAGCAATGCCTCGAACTCGACCATGATGATATACAAGGGGATACCATATGGCCTTCGGATTTAAGCATTCACCTCCGATTTTTGAGGCGAGTTGTTAAGTAATTTACACATAGAAGGTGTATAAAAAAAATCCGAAGTAATTCCAATCAAAAGAGGCATTTTTCAAGGTGATTCTTTAAGTACTCTTTGGTTTTGTCTTTGCCTTAATCCATTATCTCATGAATTAAATGATACTAGTTTCGGCTTCAAAATAAAGAGTCAATCAACTGAATTCAAATTAAGTCACTTAATTTATTCAGATGGTATTAAATTATATGCCGGAACCAGATCTCATTTAAAAAGTCTACTTGAGATTACTTTCAACTATTCCAATGATATTCATATGAAATTTGGGCTTCCAAAATGTAAAAATCTTTCTATTGAAAAGGAAAGATCACCTCTGATTATACAAAGATTTCCAATATCGAAATCGAGCCAATGCATCAGGAGATACATATAAATATCTTGGATTTTGTCAAGAGAAGACAATTAACCATAGCAGCACTAAAGAAAATATTAGAAGTTCATATTACAAAAGACTTAAAATTATCATCAAGAGTCATTTAACTTATAAAAACCTTTTCAGAGCTATCAACTCCTATGCCGTTCCTATTCTTACATATTCTTTTGGAATTATTAAATGGTCTAAAACTGATCTAAATGAAGTACAATGTCAAACGAAGAAAATGCTTTGTAAATATCATAAGCACCACCCAAAGTCAGCTGTTCAGAGAGTTACACTACCTAGATATCTTGGAGGTCGTGGATTAACTGATTTGAATAATCTTCATAGTAAACAGATTTTTCATCTACGTTCCCATTTTCATGATAAACAGAGAAGGTCTAAATTACATGATATTGTTGTTGCTTCAGATTATAATCTTACATCTCTGAACTTGACAATGCAAAAGGTAGATTTTGATATATTTGATGATAATTCTAAAAGAGAAAGTTGGATGCAGAAGGAATTACACGGAAAGCACCCTAAAGAATTGAAAAATGATTATATTGATGAAATCGCATCTAATAAATGGTTAGTATGTGGAGAATTGTTTGCTGAAACAGAAGGCTTGGCAATTGCGATCCAGGATCAGGTTGTTTTCACGAGGAATTATAGAAAACACATCAAACAAAATATAGATGATTCTTGCCGTAGATGTTTCTGTTCTTCAGAAACAGTTTTTCATATATTATCATCTTGCTCAGTCCTTGCTTCAAGAGATTATTTAGAAAGACATAATGCCGTCGCTATTATTATTCATTTTAATCTAGGAATTAAACATGACCTAATTCCCAAAAGAAAAATTTCACAAATATGAACCTGAGATTATTTGTGAAAATGACAAATATAAACTTTATTTTGATAAAACAATTCTTTGCAACAGAGCTGTAAAACACAATAGAACAGATATCATACTTAATGATAAACAGAGTCAAATAATATATATAATTGATATTGCTAAACCCGACACACATAATATACAAAATAAATACAATGAAAAATTTCTAAATATATGATGCTTGGCGACGAGATTAAAAAATGTGGAAAATGAAAAAATATTTATTCTACCGATTATTATTTCCACAACAGGTGTTATTCCTAGAAATCTTCACAAAAGTATTGAGATTTTGGGTCTGAAGAAAATTTGTTTGAACAGTTACAAAAGATAACAGTCATCAAATCTTGTAATATTCTTCGTAGGTTTCTTTCCGAAAATAATAATGAGGTAGGGTCATAGGTTTTCTCTTTAGTTTATACTGCTCAGAAACTCATTTCATATTTTATTTATTTGTTTATATAAATGTAATATAATTAACTGACAATTTTGTCATATTTATATTCAGAGCAGTATTCTATTCGATCGTTCACCACTTCACACAAGGAAACTATTAATGAGTATCATTCAGTGTTACTTGACTAAGGTCCGTACACTGGATTTTTCCGAGAGAAAGCCTCTGATACTACTCGCTGGTACATTGATATCATTGTCTGATGATGCTATAGTATGTATATATTCTGGTAGATTGATATATTCTCATAACATTTATCGTTATCATAATATATAGTTATTCCAGGATATGTTTTGATTATAATCATTTCCTGGTATTAAATACCGGGTGGTGAATTTATATTTTTCATGAAATCAGTTTGATTGCATGAACAGATAACTCGTCGGGGTGAACCCCTATAATATAATCTAACCCATGGCTCTACTCTACGAAGAATATTACGAGTGTGTCTCTCTCTGTAATTTTTCAAATAAATTTTTTCAGACCTAAAATCTCAATATTTTCGTGAAGATGTGTTGTAGAAATAGCAATCGGCAGAATAAATATTTTTCATTTTCCACATTTTTTAATCTCGTCGGCAAGCATCATATATGTAGAAATTTTTCTTTGTATTCATTTTTATGTTATGTGTATCGGGTATAGTAGTATCAATTATATATATTACTCGATTCTGTTTATCCGTAAAAATGATATCTGGCCTATTGGGTTTTACAGCTCTGTTGCATAGAATTGTTTTTCAAAATGAAGTTCATATTTGTCGTTTTCACAAATAACCTCAGGTTCATATTTGTAACTTTTCCTTGGAAATGTGGTCATGTTTTATTCCTAATAATGAATCGCTTTACTACATTAAATTTCATAGAAGTGTTTGGATTAGTAAGAAAAATGGAATTTTGATGTGAAAATCTTCACTTAAGCTGACTAGTATCTCATGCCATATCATTAAATAATAAAAACTTGAGGGATCTATTCTGAAATTCTGTGAGTTTATTGCTACATTTTATCAAACTTTATCTAATCATTAGTGACATTTGATTGATTTTATATTTGATTATAAGAACTTGTTCAAAAATATAATTTTTTCACAGTTCTTCTTCTGCCATTTTACCACACCATAGAAGTACAAACTCAGTTTGCGAAAATCCCAATCTGCGTCATCGATAACCTGCTGATAACGACGACCCTTGTTGTCTTCCAGAGGAAGGAAATGGGGAGATTTCCGCTCACGATAAGGAACCCAATCGGGGTCATTGGAAAAGGCCTTGCCTGGTCGTTTCCACGTTAATTATTGTTCCCAATATCGCCGAAGTTTCGAACTTGTCTCGTTGGATAATTCTAAACTGCGGTGGAGATACTGTCGCTTGCAACATCTGTGACATTTAACAGCAACTGGAATTAACACCCCCGGACATCGAATGTAACAAAAACTATTGTATTGAATTTGGGACTCTGATGATCCACGGGAAATTATTGAAGTTGGATGATTCTATGTTGGCTCGTAGAAAAGTATAGTTCTTTATAATAGTCAGAAAAAATATGATAAACCTGAATATATAGTTAATGTCTCAATATTTCTAAATCAAGGTGAATATCGAATTATAGAAAGAACAAAAGGGAAATAAAGCCCTTAGGGGGAGCAGTCCTAGCCTTATCTAAGAACTTAACTAATGCTCAGCTGTTTTTCAACAGGGAACAACTCATACACCTTTCGGAGAAGTAGCCAGTAACAACCTCAAGTTTCAAAACTAATCTCCTAAATAGACTTGAAGTTCTCTACCCAATTGATGAAATTATCTGAAACGGAATAATTTTCTTGAAAACCAACCGTAAAATGGTAAATAGGAAATCGAGGACTAAATGTCTTATTGTTTCTTTAGCTGCGCCACAATAATATGCCGGACTTTCTACAGTAATCCATTTGAACAACATACTATTATTACGACCGTGTTCTGTCCTGAGACGATTTAATGTACACCAAGTTTTGCTACTTATATCGAAACCTGCAACCCTTTTGGAAGGATCCTCTATAAGAACTTTATTGAAAACATCAACTTCCTGCCATTCAGTTTTCCAAAGATCAACAGCCTTCACCCGTGTACGCAAAAAGTCAATCGACCAAATAGGTTTCCTAGATTTCAATCTCAGGTTAGGTGGATTTTGAAGATCGTGTATTATCGGAAAAACTTCTGGGAATGAGTGATACTTATCCCTAGATGAGTTATGAGCTAACTTCCTGCGAATATGGGAAGGAACTTGTTATAAATATATTCTATTTTATATTTCTGACTTTTGGAGCGGTCAGACAATTGGGATAATATATGGAATGACTACGACTTATTGAACTGACTTTTTAATTAATAATGGTGGCTTGTACAATAATGATTAGGAGGATCTAAGACATGTGCAATTTCCATCATGCGCATAATGACATAGATATTATAACTTCTTTTAGACGGCAAACAACATACACTACTCAATATAAAATATACAACATCCCTTTTCTTAAGTGTAAGATATTACAATTAAATGTCTGTCATTTTATTTAAATGTTTTTTTTTTTTTTATATATGTGCATTTTGAACTTTCTATTATTCTATTTCTACTTATTCTATATTCTATCTCCTTTTTGAAATACCAATTTTTTGACATGTTGGTAGACCCAAGACAGTTTGACAAGATATATCGACTATTATAAATGTAATCATTTCATATGTATTATTGAAAAACATTTGAGATCACATTTTCCAATTACTGGTATTTGATTTCCTACGAAGCTATTAATTGAAAATTGACATTTATCAATGACTGAATCTGGTAAATTTAATTTACTGAAGGTTTGAAATGACATGACATTAACATCAGCACCTGAATCAAGAATAGACTTAATTATGAAATTATTGACGAAAATATTCAAAGACCAAGAATCTTTTTCCTTATTTATAATAGTATCTTCTATCATACCGACAAAAGGAAAGACTAAATTAGAAGTTGAATTATCTTCTGATTCTAAAGTTTTGACTGACTTTGTATTTTTAAAACATAATTTTGCAAAATGACCTTGTTTTTACATAACCTGCATTTGACATTTAAAGCTGGACACTTGTATCTATGCTGTTGTCCACATTTTCCACATATAATTTTGTCACTTGGCGATGGTCTTCTATTTTGGTATTCACGTCGGGACCCATTGGATGACTGACTGAAACTTCTGGATCTTGATTGTCCAAATTTATTGTAGCCTGATGTAGAACTTCTTTTATTGATGTATAAGACTTGATCAGAACTTCCTACATGCTCCTTCTGGATTTTATCTGAATTTTGCTGAGCCATAACTACAGACTTGGCTAATTCGACGGCTTTTTGTAGAGAAATATCGACTTCTTGAAGTAGACGTTGGCGAATATTCATCAGATGGGAATTCTTGTTTGCAATGAATATATTTCTGACTAGAGATTCTCGAAGGTCCTTAAATTCGCATTTCATGCTTAAGTTTTCGAGATCAGTTATGAAATTTTCTATACTTTCATTAACTTTTGTGTTCTAGTGAAAAAAGTATGACGTAACATCGTGAGATTTTTTGAGGTTCAAAGTACTTATCGAATTTGGTTTTAACATCTTCTAGTGTTGTGTTTGTGATTTTCAAGTTGAATGAGTTGTAATCTAGCAGGAATATTGAAAAGAGCTTTTTGAAAATATATATCAATGGCTTATGATCTGTATGGACTATGACTTTCTGGCCAAATATATACTGGTGAAATTTAACACAACCAAATTGAATGGCAAATAATTCTTTCTCAATTTGTGCGTAGTTCTTTTGTGAGGAAGTTAAAGTTTTTGAACTATAGGCAATAGGACGATTATTTTGCATTATGACTGCTCCGATAGCGGATTGTGAACTATCAACAGATAAAATTAAAGGTAAATTAGGATTATAATGTGTTAATACTGGAGACTTCGTTATAACATCTTTCAAATTGGAGAATGCCTTTTCACAATTTTTATCCCAGATCCAGTGACTATTAGATTTCAATAAATTTCGAAGAATTTCTGTTTTTGCGACAGATTATTGATAAAAGGGCCTAAAAGTTAATCATTCCTAAAAATCGTTGAAGTTCTTTAGTATTAGAGGAGAAGGTAAATGTTTAATAGCTTCAATTTTTCATCATCGACTTTAATACCATCTTTACTGAATATATGACCTAAAAACGTACTTCAGTGACAGCTATTTTACTTTTTTCTCTATTAAATTTAAGATTGAGTTCTCTAGCTCTTTGTAGAACTTTTCTTAGACGATTATTATGTATCTCTAAAGTAGCACCATATACTAAAAATTCATCCACAAAAATCAGTACACCCTCAATATCACCAAATAAATCATTCATGACTTGAACAAATTTTTCAGATGATGAGCATATACCAAATGGTAAACGATTGAATTTGTATCTACCGAAGGGTGTTTGGAATGTGCATAGATCTGAGCTTTCATCATCTAATTTCAGCATCCAAAATCCGGAGAATGCATCCAAATGCGAAAAATATGCAGCATTGACTAATTTTGACCTGACTTCATCAAAGTTTTTAGAGGAAAATATTCTCTCATAATATTTTTATTTAAATTTCTTGGATCTAGGCATATTCTTAATTGACCTGACTTTTTGACCGTTATCACTATAGAATTGACCCAAGACGTAGGTTTTGATACCTTAGATATGACATCCATGCTCTCCATTCTTTCTAATTCCTTTCGAAGTTTATCATGTAGAGCAAATGGTACTTTTCTAGGTGGATCGACATGAGGAACAGCGTCTGGACGTAACTTGATATGGCAGATTGGCGGTAAACATCCAAGACCTGAAATTCGTTGAGAATTTTATTACAATCATTATTATTATTTGTGATATTAAAACTCTTTTTAAAATACCAATTTTTGACATGTATTTATATTATAATATATTTATAACATGGTGTCAGAAGTGGGGTGTTCGTGAAATATAAATACAGAAGATATCAATTTAAAAATATTGTTATCTGTTCAGAAGAAACACATTTCACGTTCACAAAATGTCCGACGATGGTGAAGCGAGAGTCGACCATGTGCCGCATTTAAAACCGATCAACGAATTGATTATTTCATCTAGTGAAAATAATGCATCGAATTGGAAAGAATGGTGGGAAAATTTTGAAATATATCTAATAGCAACAGGATTGATTGATTCCTCAGATTGTCGAAAAATTGCAGTAATGTTACATTCAATTGGTTCAAAAGGTAGGCAAATATACAACAGAACTATATTACACATAACCGGAAGCAATCCACTCATAACTCTCATAGAACAGTTCAACTGGGAATTAATCTCATTGACATGAGCACTATTCAACCACACCTGACAGCTATATTCTGCTGATGAATATACTAAAGCTAAAGCAGTAGTTGGCAAGGTAGAGACTCCGGCACCCCAATTAGATCCAGCTAGTTTATGTAGTATATTGTTTCTCGTTTTCAACTTCTGACATAATTTATCAATATGAAATTTGAAAGTCAAAGAACGATCAAGCTTTACACCAAGATATGTTGGAGTGAAATTATGAGTTAATGGTGATTGATTGTAGAATACTCTTAGTTGCCTATACTACTCATGACTATTCAGATTCAGAAAACAAGAAACCTCAGTTTTCGAAGGATTTGGACAAAAACGCCATTTTCTGAAGAAAATGTTCAGAATTTCTAAATCGGAAGTCAGTGTTTGCTCAATTGCTTCGAAGTCATAGTGTTGAAAATCCAAAACAATATCATCGGCAACAATAAACTTTGTAGAGGAAGTTTCAGGGATGTCAGATATATAAATTGAAGAGGAGAGGTGCAAGAACATATCCCTGAGGTAGTATGAAATCTACTGCTTTTCTCAATACTAATAGAGAAAGAAGTGAAAAACAGTTCAAAAACAAAAGAAATATGTTTTTCAAGTCTAGAAGCTCTAGTACTGTTCCTGGAGAAAATTCAGCTCTATCGGAACGAGACGAGTGGCGACACGCCGCATGCCCAATCGGTTCTTCACCAAAATCAATCAAGCAGTTTAACGAGAGATGTTGAGATCATCAGTTATCTCTCTAGCACTAGCATGACGATATTCGAGCACCACTTTTTTGATTTTTTGAACGTTATCGTCGGTTGGAGAAGTCGAATGTCATCAGGAACGAGGCAAATTTCGACCGTATTTAGAGGCTTTGTAGCACTCGTACACTTGGGTTTTCGATAAAGCAGATTCTTCATAACCTTTCCCAGCGTTCGAAACGATTCAACACACTAAATTTTGTTCAAAACACAAAATTTGAGAAAAACTCTTTGTTCAGTATCTTTTTCCATTGTGAAATTCGCAGAGTACCACTGATGTTGACTGGTTTCAACAGCGGTCGTAAACAAGCTAGTTAACAGATCGCGCTCATGGTTGGCATAGTTCTTAAGGACAGTCCTATCAATTTCAAATGTGAATTTCTGAATACTTTTTCGCGACAGAGTATAATTACTCAAACACTAAAATAAACATCTTGACAAAAGATGACGGGAAAGGAACGGGGAGTGTCATTTACCAGTATTCGAAATATTTCACATAACTGCAGTACTGAAACGCAAGAGATTCGTTTGTTGAAAAAACTCCGAAAATATTACACCCTTGTTCCAACAAAATTCTAAGCGATCCTATTATTATTAGATCTGTAAAACCACTCTCTACAGTTGTTAGAATTTCAAAATAATCATTTTAACGAATCAGAATTGAACGAAAAAAATAAAATAAATAGACAACATTTCCGTATCTTCTTCAACAATAGCTGAACCTGATATAAAAGAACCCTAATTCCTTCCTACCATTTTAATGATTTCGTTCCTAGCTTCTTTTCAAGTCTAACCGATTTAATAATATACAATTCGCAATTCCTCATCCGCAAATCTATAGATTCAATTCAATTATCTCTTTTCTCTAGGGATTTTAAAATCCCTACATAAAATCCCAATCACAATAATTGAAAATCTTCTCTAAAATACTTAAAATGAAGGAAATACGCTGAGCATCTCTCTAGCTTTTATGTCGGGAAAATACACGAAGAGTAAAGAAAATTAGTAATAAAAGCTTCAACAGGTATATTTGGATGATAAACTCTATTGTATTTTTTCAAATACTTTTAACTATAACAGTTTTTCTCCACCTACATTCTTCATACAATAAGAGTTATTAATGAACTATACGCTAATCTTATCGGCACAATTTTTTTTGGATGAAACATGTAAAACAAAATATTTATCTTTGCGACACTCTCATCTTAACCTTGACATATGTAAATAAAATAAATGTGAATTTCAAATATTTCATCGAAAATATTTGGTTTTATATTCGTTATTTATGCATAGGAGATGCTACACCTTCTTTTGGGACCATAGTGTATCTGGTTCTGCATTGAAACAAAATTATCATCAAATGAGTACAGAAATACTGTTCAAATTTTCACTATATTCACAAACTTAGGACACTTTCAACAACACTGTAGCTTCATTAGATAAGAAGTTCATTTAATTTTTTTTTTAGAAAAAGAGGAGGAAAATCTTCGAAAAGATGCCACTCTGGAAACGTGGCCAATGTTGGATTTCTAACGACTAAAAACCTCTTTTTCGGGTGCCAGTCAGAAGGCTGTAGTAAGAAGAAAGCAGTCGGTGGAAGAAATCAGGATAATTCGGATGGAACGTTCGAGGGGATGGCTTGGCGGCAATTCCCAATGTTCCGGCACTCGATTCAAGCTTTGCGGATACCCATAATGTCCAAGAACTAATCTTATTTTCAATTAAAAGACTGAAAAGTACAAATTTCTTCAATCAACGGTGTCTAGTTCACTTCATTCAGACGACGTCAACGACAGGCAGACGCATGAAATGGGTCTGCGCCGGTAGCCTGTGCCAATTCCCTGCCAAGCCTCGTTGAAATGGACGGTATTCTCAAGACGGCTGCCAACGTAAGTGCAATTTTAGCGTATAAAATGGGCAAGGGCGAGAGGAAAGGAAGGATTTCTTTCCAGTTGGAGGTTATATCTGGTACACGGGAGGCTCGAAGACCAAGGAGGAATCAGATAGTGGATTATACTTCCGGAGAAATGGGAGCGGTTTCTACCTCGTGTGTACATAAAGAGTACCAAAGATTTTTCTGCTTAGCCGCTTCATTCTCTAACTCCATGTTTTCCAGACGAAGACAAGGGTGAAAATGAGAAGGTTTGGGACAGGAATCTGTAACAATGGAAAAAGAAAACCAGCAGACAAATATTCCAACAATCATACCTCTTATATGTCTAAACAAATCTAAGAAAAGACTTTATATAGCAAGCAAGGCATTAAAAAGGACTAAGGAGATAATCTAAAAGTACATAACCAGAGATATTTCCTTTTTCGCGGAGATGTTCTTTCGTCGCAGTGTGAGTCTTCTGAAACATAATCACTAATTCATTTGTTATTGCTTGCCAATTTTGGAGTATAATCGCAAAAAAAACCTTCAATATTCAAATTCAACAAAACAATTCCCTCTCTGTTTGACCGAGAGAGCCCTAATGGCCAGGTTCGGTCTTCCGAGTGATGCCGATTATGATCTATAGATGTTTCAGAATCATAGTGGACCCAATAATTTCGGTTGAAATCGCCCATATATTATTTCTACGTGGATCTTGTTCAGCTTAAAGAAAACTTTGCGGAAAAATTTCAACAGTCGTTCTAAAAATATGACGAATGTCATATAATTATATAATTTGAAAATTATACACATGGATGCTCACCTACAATGCCAGACCTGGAATCGTTATCGAATGAAAGGGAGAAATGATAAGTTATTACCTAAATAACAGAGGAAATTATTGGATAAGTGAATAATCAAATAAAAAAATAAATAAATGATTTCATCAATTAGAATAATGGATATACTTCGATAGATTACTGAATAATTCTATAAATGATGATGAATTAATAATAAATGATTCAATCGAATGAATATACTAATGAACAAACAAAAATCTCATTGAATGGATAAATCCGTTCACAGGAAGGATTCATGCACTATGACTTTGAGTCAACAAGATTTTTGAAGACTAAGGACGAAAATACTGTGCACAAAGAGATCAGAATATTAGATTCATGCACTAGATAGTAAGAGATTATTATTATTATTCATTCAATTACAATTGAATTAGTGCAATCCACTTGTTTATGTCACTATCTTATATCTTAAAATACTATACGAGATATAAGAGATTATTATTATTATTATTATCATTCAATTATAATTGAATGAGTGCAATCCACTTGTTTATGTCACTATCTTATATCTTTGTTTTATATATATATATATATATATATATATATATATATATATATATATAGTCCTTTGAACTCCTATAAGGAGCATAGGGCCTGTAGAAAGGTCTTCCTCTGGATCTATTTCTGGCAATTCCTTTCACTAGGTTCCAGGTCTTGCACCTATATAAGAGTACCGACTTATAATATATATATATATATATATATATATATATATATATATATATATATATATATATATATATATATATATATATATATATATATATATATATATATATATATATATATATATATATATATATATATATATATATATATATATATATATATATATATATATATATATATATATATATATATATATATATATATATATACAGGAATTTCCACCGGACGGTCCGTTAAAACTTTTGTGTATTTTGTTCCTCCAACTTGCACAAAATTGCTTCTAATCCTTCGAAATTTTGTTTTACTCATAGGCGCCAAACTTGAAATTGGTTATTGCCTGCAAGTTCTATTCATCACTTTTCGACATTCGCCATGAATTAAAAAGAGATTAAACTTATCCTCGTTTGAATAATCAGCCATTTTATTATCAACCTGGTGTTTTTCAAAAATTTTCTCTTCAAATTACCAACAATTCTTGTTGAAATATCAAATTCGAATGAACGAAGTGACAAGTATATTAATTTTAGGCACCTGTCAGGTGAGCGTAGCCAGTTCAGCTACTTGATTCAAATATTTCAAAACATTCTCTGTTAGTTCTTGCAAAATCATCAAAATTCAATATATTCCCAAATTATTCCGGAACTATAAGAGATGGGTATAGTACATGCTTATACAATTCCATCTGAAATTTGACGCTTCATCTGATGGCGATATAAAAATTGGCACGTGCAATTTGAAAAAATTGAGTTATTGCTGTTTGAAAAAGGTCAAATTGAAAAAATCATACAAAACAACGCAATAAATATTTGACATGTTTAGACTGCTTAAAAAATTCCTTGTTCCTTCTTCTATCGACCCAAGCAAAAATTGTGTCTGTAGTGCAAAAGATCTACGAGCTACAATTTTTTTAAATGTTTGTCAAAAATCGAGTTTATAACAAAAATAATTAAATCTGTCCAAAGTTTTGACCGATAAGTGCCAACGACTTGGGTATTTTATGCCTTGCTCAAATATCGGTTCTAGATCATCTTCATCATCAAGCAGCTCGTTCTGTCCACTGCTGGACATAAGCCTCCCGTAAACTATGCCACATCCTTCTGTTCTGTGCCGTCTGTATCCAATTCGTCTGGATGCGTTTTATATCGTCAGACCACCTTGTTGAGGGACGTCCTATAGTTCTTTTTGCTTCGTGTCTTGGTCGCCATTCTAGAATTTTCTTGGTCCATCTTCCGTCGGTGGTTCTTGCCAGATGTCCGGCCCATTTCCACTTGAGTGTGGCGATCCTACTAATAGCATCCTCAACCCCACTTCTTTGCCTGATCATGTCATTTGATATTCGGTCTCTAAGGTATAATCCGAGCATGCATCTCTCCATGGCACGCTGGGACACTCGAACTTTATTGGCCGATTTCTTGGTCAGAGTTAAAGTTTCCGCGCCATAAGTCATGACAAGCAACACACACTGGTTGTAAACTTTTCGTTTCAAACAAATTGGGATATCTGATTTTAAGATATTGCTCAGTTTACCAAACGCTGCCCAAGTAAGGCCAATTCTTCTAAAGATTTCACAGGTTTGGTTGTCTCGATTTATTTTGAGATCATGTCCAAGATATTTGTAGGATTGGACTTGTTCAATTTCAGCATCACCTATCTGAATATTTCCACTTGTAAAGAGATTGGTCATATACTGTATTTTAGACGCGTTCAGCTTTAGTCCAACCCTTTCAGAAGCTTGTTTGAGCCTTTCAAGCATTTCTTTTGCATCTCCTATGTTGTCGGATATGAGGACGATGTCGTCAGCAAACCTAAGGTGGTTCAAGTATTCCCCATTAATATTTATACCCATATTTTCCCAGTCTATCCTTTTGCACATATACTCGAGTAGGGTTATAAAGAGTTTTGGCGAAATCGGATCGGTTCTAGATGTATAATAAAAAAGATAGATTGCCATTTGAAATAACAAAGTGATGACCCACTTCCGGTATAACCGGAAATGGTATCACTTCGAAAATATCCCGGTGGATATCCCTAAATAGCTAAAAAGGATACACACGAATAGAAATATGGAATGAGTAACATTGATGTTATTTAATTCAATTTCGATGTCATAGGAGAAGATTCAAAGGTATGTTTTGAGTTGTTTGTTTGTTACTCATTCCATATTTCTATTAGTGGGTATTCTTTTTAGCCCTGATGATGTTTTAAGATTAAACGAAACGTTGGCAGATTGAATCTCCTTTCTGAATGTCCTCATAACTATTAAAACACCGAAAAAAAAATTTTCCATCCATCTCGTAAAGGATATAAGCTTTATGGTCGAAAGATTATTGAGCTCAGTCAGGTTCAATTGGTTCGATCTAAGGTCCTCCATCCTCATTCTGTCTTCAGTTGGGTACTCGCACATAGTGTGTTTCATTGATTCTATCTCTTCTTGAAGGTTCCCCATTCAGTCCTAACTTATTTATGTGTTTTCTGAGGATGAAGTGCACCGGAAGTATGGCAGTTAGAAATCTCAGATCCAGCCTGAGGATTCTAAGCCAACCCTTGGCTCTCGTAGAGGCAATTCGAGAGTGTCTGAGACCTGGGGACTCATCTAGTGTACACGTATCTTCAGGACCAACCACCGGTTATTTTTCATCCTTGAGGTCTCCAGGATAATTCCGAGATTAAGCTCCGATCCGATGAATCCGCAGCCAGTTTCCCTAGCAGAAATTAGTCCGCCTTCTCATTGGTCTCAATTCCGATTGTCAGGGTACCCATATCAAACGAAACCTGTTTCGTTCTCCCAGTTTTGTTTAAGTGAAATATATTTTATACTTTCAACAATTCTATTTTCACAAACACAACCTGTATCGACCGTCAGGATATT
This sequence comes from Cryptolaemus montrouzieri, assembly GCA_013387265.2. NCBI lineage: Eukaryota > Metazoa > Arthropoda > Insecta > Coleoptera > Coccinellidae > Cryptolaemus > Cryptolaemus montrouzieri. Next base: position 8,857,625 of record JABFTP020000103.1, on the reverse strand, counting down.
TATTTGAATTCAACATGAAATTTACACTTTCCTGGTTCAATTTGTTATTAAAATAAAACTTTTGAGACAGTGCATCAATTAGCTGAAACTTAATAAAGAATTAATACCCTACAAATTTACGAGCATATCGCAGGAAGAACAAACTATTGTCATCATCATACAATTTGTTCCATTTTACAAAGTTAACGTTCGGGTTTCAGAATTTCTAACTATGATACAACCTGAAAACTGTATTCCTCCAATATAAAGTTCAAGTTGTTCTTCCCTAACTTCCTGTTCAAAATACTGAAATGCTAGACTATAACATTTAATTTCACTTAGCTTGGAAGTTGGAAAGTTCCGAAATGATAAGTACTCGAGGATTCGAAGAATTACCGAGTATCATGCAAGTTCGGATAGAAGTTTGAAGTATATTAATGCAAGATAAGGTTTATATTTACTCAGGCGTTATTATAGCTGAGATGCGTTTATTTTGTTCAAGCGAAGGTATAATAGGTGTCATACATATATACCGTGTGTAGTAATCTCTCTTAGTCTGGAATGATTATCGATTCTTGTAAAAAGGCTGAGACAGTTCACTTGCCATTGATTCCACAATGTTTATTTTTAAAACACACGATGGGTTCCGCTAGGTTACATCGTTTTCAATCGTCTAGAGCAGTTATGAGGAAGAATATGCTTATAATTTGATTGAGGAGGTCGTTACTTGATGAAAATCGATATACATATTTATAATGAAATAAAACTAAAGTATTTAGATTTTCACTAAGAAGACCTAAGAAATTCGAAAATACAACAATTAAATTCCATTAAATCTAAGTCCGCTTCTGAAGATATCATATTCACCAAAGCAGACAAAGGTCTCACAGTCATAGCCTTAAATAAAGCAGATTATTTATTGAAAACCCGAAAATTCATTGAATCAGATTGTTATGAAGAAATTGATAAAGATCCAACTGATAAATTTCCATCCATAGTAAAAAACGCTTTAGAGTATGCCAAGTGTATAATACCTACCAACCAAAAATATAAACTTTGCATTGACAACCCGCAATCACCAAAACTTTACTCTCTCGTCAAACTCCATAAAACAGGGTATCCCGTTAGACCAGTAGTTTCATATTTTCAAGCTCCTGCTGCAAAACTTTCAGGCTTTCTCATAGACATCATTCGACCGTACGCTAATTTTGAACCTAAATTCTCAGTAAAAAACTCTTCAGTCCTTCAGTCACACGATTCTACCACCGAACGCTAAACTTATGTCATGGGATGTAGTAAATCTCTTCCCTAGTGTTCCACCTAGTGATACAGTGAAACTCATCAAGAACGCCCTTCAAATTAATGAAGTCAATCCGATAATTCAATCAGAAATCTTACACCTTTTAGAAATTTGTTTAGAACAAAATTATTTTAACTTCAATGGAGTATTATATAATAGTAAAAAAGGTTTAATCATGGGTAATCCTCTGAGCCCTCTGCTCGCTGAAATTTTCATGGATAATATTGAAAAAACTATCCAAGAACATCCGTTATTCAAACACTTTATTTATTGGTTTAGATATGTCGACGATATCATTTGTTGTTTCACTGGCACAAACAGACAATTAGAGTCATTCAAAACATTCATTAACAAAATTCACGATAATATTAAATTCACTTTAGAGATAGAAACAGAAAACTCCATTAACTTTCTGGATTTAACTATTACTAAAATTAACGGCAAATATGATTTTTTATTTTCATAAGCCATCGCATACAGATATTACTATTCACAGCTCATCTACACATCCTTATCCACATAAATTAGCAGCTTGCAATAGTATGGTACATAGACTCATTAATATCCCAATGTCTCAAAATAATTTCATAAAGAGCTAAATATAATTAAACAAATAGCAGTCAATACCGGTTACAGTCCAACTATGATTGAGAATATGATTTCACGCAAAAAATTTCAAATAGCAATCCAGGAAGTATTTCCAAATATAAAAAGTTCTGACACAAAATACAACAGCTTAACTTATATTGGCAATCCTAGTCTAAAATTAAAATCATTCGTCTCGCATTATAATTTCAATTAGCATTCCCAACTGATAGTTCTTTAGGTCGACATATCAAAACTGCAAATCTTAAATTGATAAAAGTAATAAATCGGGTGTTTATAAACTGTCTTGCGGGGATTGTAATAAAATGTATATTGGTAGAACTTTCAGAAATTTCAAAGTTAGATTATCCGAGCACAAACGTAGTTTTAATTATCATAAATCAGATTCTCATTATTCTAATCACCTACTCAAAGAAAATCATAACTTTAATGATAATTTCAAAATTTTACGCAATGAAAATAACAGACAAAGACTCAATCAGGTAGGTTAATTAACAGTCAATTAGATCTAAATCCTTCTCCTTCACTCAATCTTTTCAATTCATAAATTTAGCAACTCCGATGGGTTTTCCAATATACCCCTCGTACCTATTGTAATATTGAGTAGGAAATAAGACTAATATGTAAGGAATAACTCTGTTCATTAGTTTGTATCTATCTAATGAAGCCACAGAGTGGTGAAACCGGTCATAGTTTTGTTAATATAGTGAAAATCTAAATACTTTAATTTTATTTCATTGAAAATAAAAACATGCTAACTATACCAACGTAGAGTGTTTCTCAAAGACAAAAGATCCATTAAGAAGGCCGAGTTACCGACCAAAATATTCAACACCCTCTCGCGACTCTTCACCAATCTATCTGGTCCTCCATACTACATATAGATGCCACTAATTCAACCACGTCAAGTATCAAAATCTGTCAGTCAAATTTCAATCGCCTAAAAATGAATTGCCAACTGTTTGTCAAAGTTTAGTAATGCACTTGAAAATTTATGATAAGTATATTGAATTTGTGAAGTCTTAGCTTAAGCTTTGAATGATGATTCTATCGTTCCTCAATTGGATTATTTCCAATTCTTATTGGTTTCCTTTTTGAGGTTCACCCTTTTGGTGTTTGGCAGGAGAGGACTATAACATAGAAGAGGACCCCTGTGAATGGCGAGACGAGGAAAGAAATGTAGCCGAGGAAGCCTTTCTTCGAGATTCGAATGGATAGGTTGATTTGAATTATAGAAATTTTCTTGAGATTCTCAACATTCGAATTTGACAGGATGACTTCATTAGAGATTGAATATCACTGCAACTTTCCCACATGCCCCAACAAGTACGTCTTCCGAGCTAAAAATATCAGTTCCATGTTTTCCCCCGACAAGATCTATCAAGTTGTTTGAAGTGGAAAGAGTTTTGTTCTCTAAGTTAAACTGTCAACACAACTAATTTTTTCTTACGTAGTGATCACTCCAAAAAGACGACTTCGTTAATGCAAATCGAAAAAGATTAAACTGTGACGTTTACCATCTCTTCCTTTTTGAATATTGAACCATCTATATTATTTATTATCAAACGATCACTCGAATGTTGGTAGTAGTTCATCTTTCCCAAGAACTCCCAATAAACCATCTTCTCTGATTTCTAACATAGGGCACCCTTCAAACATTCCTAATATGCCATTTTTATGAAGTCTCTGAATAAATCCTCCCCGGTTTCTGTAGTTATGAGAGATCACTCACATATTGGCGTCTTTGCCTCAATTTTTAATTGTAACAGCATCTCTTAATGAACCATCCTGTTCAGTTTCAAGTATTTTGGAAGATCACTCATATAATGAACCAATTCAAGAAGTAAGCAGTCAAGAAGAATAACTGATCAATGACAGCACTTAAATTGATAAAATCATCAAGAAGTATCTATGCACTGATAAAGAACAAAATTCGACAATGATAGCAACGGAGGACCTATGGTAGTGGCTGACAACAATATTCCAGAATCCTTCTTTCATTTTGATGGATTGAACGTTCATGTTTTCTGTGATATGTGATTTATATTTTCGATCTACATGCGTTAAGAGTTTATTTTATTTTTGGAAATATTTTGCTACATTTTCTGTATATATGGTTTAAGTGATTTTTTATTATGAAATAAAAGTTTCATTGTGGAAAATACTCATTATTTTCTCAATTTTTAACAGTCTAATTGAGGCAGAAATGAATTGCATCGATAAGACTAGTTCAAATACCCCATCTTAGTAAAGTTAAATTCGATCAAGGGAATCTAGAATTTGAATAAGGTGCCTTTCGTAGCCACGTAGCGCTAGTTTCAATGCAGAGTTGGCTGCATTGTTTCCTATGCCGGGGCACTGAGTTTTATTTCTTATTAGGATCTGTTCTGTGGTTTCTCAAGTAAATAATGTTTTGTTACACTGCGGAGGTACCGCTGCGGTCAGCGTTCTGCACACGCACACTGAGTACTCACATCTCTCACTTAGGCACTGATGCCATTGCAGTCTGATTTTTCCTTGTTTACGTTGATTACTGAGTTTTTAAGATGCCTCTGATAATCGTCAGTATCGCCGACTGTGGAGTATCGGCTCTGTCAAGATTTTTAGTGCTAAAGGTCTAAAACCTATCGATATTCATCGTGAGATCTCTGCAGTTTATGGACAAAAAAACATTATGAATGATGGAAAGGTTAGAAAGTGGGTAAGAGCATTTGAAGAAGGTCGCACAAAAGTGCATAATTAACAATGGAATGGACGTCTTCGGTCGTTCGTGGAAGTTTAGTGCCGAAAGTGGACAATAAGAAGGCGCCTACTGAATACCACCTGTTCCTGCACTCGAAGAAACACTTGGGCGGTCAGCGTCTTCAAGACGTTGACGAAGTCAAAACAGTTGTAATGCAATGATGGGAAATCCTGTAGACAAAACTTGTTGATGAAGTTTTTTGCTTGAACAATTTATTTCACATCTGAAGAATATTTTTCAGTATTTTTAACCTCATAGAAATCCTGAAGAGTCCCTAGATAGTTCCTAGACCGAAGCACTTCTAATCTGCTACAGTTGGTAAGCGCGCGCACGGTCTTAACACCCGCGTAAGTTCTATTCTGGGCCAACAATTTTTATAGTTCACTTTTTGGATTGAACATTCGATTATCTAATGTAATTATGTGGTTTGTAGATTTAATAGGTTCGAAAACTGCGAATTTGTTGACAGAGGATCTGTCTTGAATCTTTTGTTTGGCATTCATTGCATTCAATTCTGTATATTCCAGACTGTTTGAATATACAGGGTATTCAAAAAGTTGGGACAATATATAAGGAAGTTATCACTGAAGTTATCTCATGAAAAAGTTCATATAAACATAGGTCCGCAAATACCGTACCAATTTACAAGGTGTTAAAACTTAATCGAAAGATACAGTTAAATATGAATTTTCATAGGTCGCCATATATATTGAGGTAAAATTCTGAAGGTATTGAAAACTTTCGAAGACGCATAATTTTCAATACGAAACAATATTTTGGAGTCATCAGCGGTGCACGTATGGGTACTAGGGAATGAAATCTCGCATCAAAATATCAATCTCCGTATTCGCGAGATTCAGGAATTTTAATCATGCAAAATCTCGGTATTGTACGAGATCCCGCATTGTAAATAAATGAAAATGCAGGTGACCTTCTTAGAATGGCAGAACATGAGAGATGCACTCTCCACAGTAATCGCCAACGTTCGGAGAACCTAGCAGGACACTCGAAGAAGAAGAAATTGTGAAGAAAATCGGCACCAAACATCGATTTCAATGTTTGGATTTCAACTTCCGGATCAGCATTATAGGTGAGCTCAATTGGATCAGTATTTTTATCTGGGAGACTTACTGAGAGGCGTACCGCCACTCTCTTGAACACACGCTTACAGAATATTTCGAGGATGTACCTTCGGCAATAAGACGAATGATGTGGTTTTTGCACCACGGCGTACCTGCCCATTGTAGTCAGCTTGTCCGTGATGTCCTAGTTCTGCTTAGGTCGAGGTGGACCTTAGTTTTGGCCTGTGCGGTCCCCAGACGTAAACCCGCTTGATTTCGGCTTGTGGAGTAATTTCGAGTCTTTGACATTTGAATTGTGGAGGCCGTTACTTGATGTAGATCCATGATATAAATGAGATAAAAAAAACACAAGGTTTAACTTTAATCTACACTTTATTTGAAAAAATTCGACGACGTTTCGTTGACACAGCAGCTTTATCAAGAATGACAAACAGAATGAAGAGTATGGTATTATGAACAAATCGTAGAACAAGTTGGATGAATAACAGGAAAATCCACACCGAGCCATTGTACAGTTAGTATGAAAGGTAATAAAAACTAATTGAACAAGTTAAGTACGGGTGAAAAATTCACATCTACCTGCTCATTCAAAAGCTTGTCCGAATGTTTGTATCTATTTATTTCTAATGCTTCTAGGAGATCTAATTTTAAACTTTTGATTTTATATGTAATATGTCAAAGTTTTTATTGAATGAATCCATTTGAACATTAAATTCACGATAGAAATTGAACAGAACGATTCCATACATTTTTTGGACTTGAAAATCACTAAACGAAATAATAATCATGTTTTTTCGGTCTTTCGTAAACCAACACATACTGATACAATTATACATAACTACTCATTACATCCAATTCAACACAAAGTTGCAGCTTTATGCAGCATGGTACATCGGTTACTAAATTTACCTTTCTCAGTAGAAGATTATAATAAAGAGTTAAACATCATCAAACAGATAGCCATTAATAATTCATATAATCCGGATATGATAGATCTAATCATTCGTAAAAACTGTATCAGAAAGCAATAAATGAAGTATATCCTATTCATAAAGACTTTAAAATATTCAACAGTTTAACATTCTGCGGTTCTGCAAGTACAAATATTAAATCCTTTCTCGTCAAACAAAATCTTAATATAACTTTCAAAACTTCTAATAACTTAGGTAAACATATTAAAAATAATAAACCTCGTGTTGAAAAATCAAGTAAATCAGGAATCTATAAACTCAATTGCGGTTCTTGTGATAAAATTTATATCGGTAGGACCTATAGGAGTTTTGGCATAAGAACATCTGAACATAAACGTAGCTTCGATAAAAATAAATATGATTCAAATTATTCAAACCACTTAATAAAAGAAAACCATTCATTCAATAAAACTTTGACATATTACATATAAAATCAAAAGTTTAAAATTAGATCTCCTAGAAGCATTAGAAATAAATAGATACAAACATTCGGACAAGCTTTTGAATGAGCAGGTAGACTACTTAACTTGTTTAATTAGTTTTATTACCTTTCATACTAACTGTACAATGGCTCGGTGTGGATTTTCCTATTATTCATCCCACTTGTTCTACGATTTGTTTATAATACCATACTCTTCATTCTGTTTGTCATTCTTGATAAAGCTGCTGTGTCAGCGAAACGTCGTCGAATTTTTTCAAATAAAGTGTAGATTAAAGTTAAACCTTGTGTTTTCTATCTCATTTCGAGTCTTTGGTTTACACTTTCTGCGTGTTCGCCGATAAATGAGGAGAATACTGTATTCTTGCATCCGAATTGGGAAGGTAACTTTGAACAGCTTTTGCAATTTTTCAAGAGTTATTGGTGATACTTAAAAGCTTCTGTTTTGCCCTTCAATTGATCTATTGATTTGAAACGTAAGTAATTCAATGATGGGAAGAAATATACGATGGTTCTTTTAATCAAAGATAACGTGTCGTACAATAAAATGTACGGACTTCCTTTTCTTATTTTTTCAAAAATTTTTACTCAAAATTTGACATCATGCAAGAAATGGCGAGACAGCTTTTTCGCCAGAAATAATTGGAAAACTCAATAATATTTCTCATTTACGAAAAAATCAGTAGCGTCCTAGTTTTTCTCTGAGAATAACCGGTGTTGTACGCATACGCGCGCCACTAGTGAGTCCAAAATTTTACAGAATATACATGCAACTATAGTAATTTTTTTTATGACATTTGTCATATTTTTAAAACGAGTGTCAAAATTTTTCGTACATTTTTCGTTAAGTCAAACAAAAACCACGAAGAAATAATATATGGGAGATGTCAACCCAAATTGTTGGGTTCATAATGATTCTATAGATCATAATCGGCATCACTTAGAAGACCCAACCTGGCTCTCTCGGTCAAACAGAGAGGAAATTGTTTTGTTGAGTTTGAATATTGAAGGGATTGTGCGATTATACTTTAGAATTGGCAAGCAAGAACAAGGAAGTGATTATGTTTCAGAAGACTCACACTGCGACTGAAGAACTTCTCCGCGAAAGAGGAAATATCGCAGGTTATGTACTTTTGATTATCTCTTTAGTCCTTCTTATAGCCTTGCTTGCTATTTAAAATCTTTTCATAAATTCAAGTGTGCTTGGACATATAAGAGTCAGGTATGATTGTTGAAATATTTTTCTGCTGGTTTTCTTTCTCCATTGTTACAGATTGCTGTCCCAAACCTTTCACCCTTGTCTATTTCTGGAAATCATGGAGTGCAAGATGAGAATTGAAGTGGCTAAGCAGAAAAATCTTTGACACTAACACATCATAAACAGACAAGATATTGCTTGTGGAATAGCGAGGAAACAAGATTTTTCCTCGTGTTTTTCACTCGTTCATTGAATCATACACAAGATAGTATGGTTCCCTGTTACATTTCCTGAGCTCACACTTGTTTTCTGACTCACACCAAAATTATAGATATAAGCATTCATTGTAAATACAATTATTCGAATTTTGTAAATACCCTCTTCTACAATTCAATTCGATCAAATTACATAATAGGATAACTCCAAATACAAATGGTGGCTTATATTATGGTTCTCGAATTCTCAAGCTGATTTTATCTGTGTAAGACATGTCTATAGATTAATAGACGTGTAATGGATAATTCAACATCAATCGACTTGCACTAGTTCGTATAATGCATGTTCTAGTATGACTTGAGCTAGTGAAATAGAGTTGCTTTGTAGATGATGCAAATCGATATCATGTTGGAAATGCATCTATAATTGACAGTTTACTTAAAATATCAACAATAATTCCCTATTATAGTAATCTGAGGATTATGAAATATTCTGTCAACATTTGTATTAGCAGATAGTATGTTCTCGGAGTCAATAATACACAAAACAATGGATGACATTCTATAATGTCAAAGCTTTTCATAATTTACAAAGGAAAGAAATGAATCTGCTGGAATGTTTAGAGATCAATAAACATTGTAAAAACCCAAGTGAAATCATCCTCAATAGCCTGCTAGACATCGATACCTCACAATATCAAATTAGGCTAGTATCTATATAAGTTATTTCATTACCTGTAGTTGACCACTTGGAAATGACCTGACAGCAGAAACAGATCGTGTTTATAAAAATAAATTTGTGGAAAGTATAGAATATATTTAACTTCATCTTCGTTGAAATTGATTTTTCTCAAGATAAATAAATTATCAATAATACTCATGATAAATGAAAAATTCATTCGAGATGAAGTCCATAAAAGTCCAAGAATCTGCACTCGAAGGCTATCTCTACAGATTGATGTATCACCTTGGACTATTTGGAGAGTTTTACATGATCAGCTGTAATATTTATTCATTTATTTATATGCGCACGTGTATTTCACATTGTGCACACTGTAATATACGGTACAGCCCTTTTGAAAACTAAAGGCAAACAAAACTTGAAGGAACGACTTGGAGTAGTAAAAACATTTATGCGACTAAGTAACTCTGGACTATTCATTTTGTTGTTAAAAATTTTGAATAAAAATATAATATCCGCACAAGAACGCCTTATGCGAAGACAAGAAAGGGCCAAGAGAGCTCTCATAAACAGGTAGTCAATCTCATTCCCAGGAATATGCATCTTAAAGGCAACAAGTCTTATAAATTCTGTACACTCTCCAGACAGTTAATATAAAAGTTATATGTAGGGCACCAAACTACAGAAGCATAATCCAGGATATTACTGACTAGGGTACAGTAAACAAGCCTGAAGGTATCTATAGAGAACGATGAGCAATTCTTCTGTACAAATCCGAGAATTCTAAGAGACCTCTTCCTAATATCCCAGATGTGATCGCGAAACAATAATTGGGAATCAAGCTTTACTCCCAAATCGTTAACAGCATTGACTCTTCTCAAGCGATGTTCAGACGGACTATAATTGAATATGTCAGAATCCCTTCGGGAGAAGGTGACAGTTTAGCATTTCTCCAAATTCAGTTCCAACCCGACCGAACACCAGTCCAAATCAGACTGAAAACTTATATCATCGGTTAGACAAGAGATTGATCTGAAGACTTTCAGATCGTCAGCGAAAAGAAGAAATCGACTGAAATGAAAAACGTCAGATGGGTCGTTAATGAACAGAAGAAAAAGTAAAGGGCCCAAGTGCGAGCCCTGTGGAACACCAGATGGTATGTAAGATGAAGATGACAAACAACCGTTACAACGCGAGAAAAAATAATTATTAAGCAGAAAGCTTTCTAACCATTGATGCAAATTTCCTCTAATACCAATAGCGTAGAGCTTGGTCTACAGCAAGTTTATGTTAACTCGGTCGAAAGCCTTGCGGAAATCTGTGTACACCGCATCAACACTGCACCGGCTTTGCAAGGAATTTGTAATCTTGTCTAGGAAATGTAGAAGATTCGTAACCGTTATTTTTCGAAAAACCATGCTGCTCCTGTATTATACATGCTGAACACCTCCAAGTCAAAAACACTGATACCAGCTTATCGAACAACTTGGGAATAACGGAAGGAATATTGATACCTCTGTAATTGGATACATCGTCTTTATCTCCAGATTTATGAATAGGTATAATAAAACTTTCCTTCCAAACTGAAGGAAACGAACCTGAACACACACATGAGAATACACGCAGTTCCTTAGAATAGATGGAATACCATCAGGGCCACAAGAATTACTAGGCTTTAAGCTGTTAATACCATCAAATATTTCAACAAATGACAACGACACGGTCGGGAGATCCAAAACCTCATGAATATTGAAGTTAGGAGAAACAATATGATCTAAAATAAATACTTCACTGAAAAATTCTGCGAATAAGCGAGCTATTTCACCATTATCCTCGCTTGATTGATCGTCGAGAAACATTGGTCCAGGAGACTTGCCCGAGCCTTTCATACTTTCGATGTATCTCCAAAAAGATTGTGGGTCAGATCACTCAGCACCTTTGACCTTACAACGATCTCTCAATTCGCGAAATGACTCGTAGTTGGCCAATGAGCTAGTGGATTTGTACTTGGCATGTGAATGAATAAGTTTCATTAAATTTTCATCAAACCAAACAACAAAAAAGACTTTGTTCCATCATCTTTTCAGGAATAAAAGCTTTTATGGCTGAGTAAACAATATCATGAAACCTACCAACTGAATCATTTACATTACTTGATATACAAAAACTCCAGTCTACAGAATGTAAGTAATCATTCATGCCAATATAATTACCATTTTTGAAATTGTATGATGTACCCACGGTTGAGGGAATATGTTGAGCATAGGTTCTATTACGTGAGGAAAACGGCAATGCAATTGGATATCCATAATGATGCAATGCCTCCTCAAAAAATGGATCTCCGGCATAGTCAACAATAACATTGGTATCAGAAGAATAAACTAAAACTAAAAATGTATTTCTGCAATTATGAAAATGATTAACTTGAAAAAAGTCCATGAATCAGGAATAGTCCATTATGCATCTAGCTGGACGTCCAGGTGAAGTTAAAATGAACTCACTATCAATCCATCTTCCCTCAGGTACGTTGTAGTCACCGCACAACATCTGCCAAATACTGAGAATTCAAGCACTCATAACTGACGTACCCATAAGGCTCGAGTTTTAAGTAACATTATCATGTGGGACTAGAAAGCTTCTCCCTATTGCTACAAAACAAGCAAACACAGAGAATTAACGGATCTGATGAACGCTGAAGTTTTCAATTAAACAGTTCTCAATCAAAATGACATCAGTTCTGCGACTCCACTCTAAAGCATCACAGAACCTCCTCTGTTGCTGTGTACTTTCTGAACTTCTTTAAGCCTTCGAATATTACCAGGTTGTCTCCACAGTCGCACGTGCTTAGAGTGAGATTCCTCATGTCCTCACTCCACATGATTTTGATCCCTTTCTAATCGAAATGTTGGGTTACATTATCACGAATGACTAGAAAACTTTCCCCTATCACAGCAGCATGAGGAAATACAGAGGATTTAAGAACATTATTAACGCATAATTTGCAATCAGACAGTCGTTACTCAAAAAGACATGAGTTCTACGATTGTAAGTGATTCTACCCCAAACCATCACTAAACCTCTTCTGTTTTAGTGTTCTTTCAGGAATTCTTCAATCCTTTAAATGACCAGGTTGTCCGCATAGTTGCACGCACTTGAAATCTGAATGCGGTCCTCCAGGTCCCCACTCCTCATGATTTTGATTCCTTCCTAATCAATATGTACGATTTCCTCTTGTGAGGAATTGACAACTTCAAGATCTTCTGGAGTGAATTCATTGATAAATAAGTTTCAAAAAGAGAAGTAAGCCGACCGCTACCATATCAGTTGACTACGGTGGTTGTTCGATGGTATTTGTTGAGGTTTTGGTCAGAAATTCATTCACAATGATAGCCTTGTGAGATTGCGCAAACTCCATGGGTTTCCTTTCCACAAATCTGACTTTTTCGACGAATTTTCTCTCTCAAACGCCGCATTACGCTCAGGTAATATTCTTTCTTGACCGTCTGAACTTCTAGAGTTCCGAGTGCACCACACTGCGATAATGAAAGAAAACAGTCAACACTTCCTTGAGTTTTGATCGACTTTGTCTTGTTTTTTTCGGTTTTGGTTCAGTTGGAAGGCGTCATTCTGAAGCTTGTTGACTGGTTAGCATGTCTTTCTCATAAACCTATGACTCATCACCAGCTACTATGCGTTTTATGAATGTGGAAAAGGAATTTACTCCTTCTAGCATATTGCATCTACATTTCAATTCAGGTCTTCTGGAACTAGTTAATCGGTGATGCGGTGAGACACAAAAAGCCTATCTCTTTCCAACTAGAATGAAGATTCTCAATTACTATTTCCTTCTTTTTATCGATGTTAACTTAAAACCGATTAAATTTCTAGAACTGAAGAATTCTTAATAGCCGAAAACTATATAACATCAACTAAGGATCCTACCGCAAAATTTCAGAAAGTGGTTAAAAACATAATTTCGACAGCAAAATCATTAATTACAGACAAAGAAAAATATAAATTCATTAACTCCAATCCACAATCCCCCGAATTATATTCGTTGATAAAACTTCATAAACCTAATTACCCTATTAGACCTGTTGTTTCTTATTAACGGCACCTTCGTTCAAACTTTCAAAATTCCTCAACGACTTGCTAATGAAACATTGCAATTTTAAATCTAAATTTTCGGTCAGAAATTCATACGAACTTATTGCCAATATCAAAGATACCACTATACCACCTAATTCCAAACTCATTTCTTTCGATGTTAAGAATCTATTTACCAACATTCCTCCGAAAGATACGTATTACTTAGTTGAAGAATTATTAGAAAAGAATCATGTCAATACTATCAGTAAATCAGATATTCTTTCATTATTAAAAATTTGTTTAGATCAAAATTATTTCCATTTCAATAACAAATATTATACTATTGAAGACGGCTTCATTATGGGCAATCCGTTAAGTCCTTTGTTAGCAGAAATTTTCATGAATAACTTAGAGAAATTAATTCATAATCATCCACTCAGTAAATATTGTTTATACTGGTATCGCTATGTAGACGATATCATTATTTGCTTCACAGGAACAGATAGACAGTTGAAAATTTCTCGAAAATCATATAAATTCATTACATCCAAAAATTGCATTCACAACCGAAATAGAAAGCAATAATTCAATAAATTTCTTAGACGTAACAATTTCGAATGAAAATGGAAAACATGTTTTCGCAATTTACCATAATCTGTCACATACAGATATTATAATACATAACTCGTCGTGTCATCCATATCAACATAAAATGTCAGCATTCAATAGTTTTATTCATAGATTGATTAACATCCCGTTATCACCAGAAAATTTCAACAAAGAACTAAATTTGATTGAACAAATAGCCAAAATAATGGTTACAATCCCAAACTAACAAATAATATTTTAAATAAAAACAAAATAGAATCGCATTGAATGAAGTTTACCCTGTCGATAAATTGAAACAAAAATTCAACACCTTAACCTACGTTGGCATTACAAGTGAGAAACTGAAATCATTCTTGAGTGACAATAATTTCAACATAGCTTTCCAAACTAATAATAATTTAGGCAAATATATAAAAAATAATAAAACCAAACCAGGTAAAAACAATAAATCAGGTGTTTATAGAATGAATTGCAATGACTGTGATAATTTCTACATTGGTAGAACACATAGAAATTTTAATATTAGAATATCGGAACATAAACGCAGTTTTTCAAATAAAAATCAGATTCAAATTATCCGAATCGTCTCTTAGAAAATAATCATTCTTTCGACCCACAGTTTGAAATTTTGCATACAGTTAATAAATATTGGAAGGTAGATCTTTGGGAAACATTAGAAATCAATAAATACAAACACTCAGGTAGACTCAATCAATGAACAAGTCGATCTAAGCCCTTCACCTCTATTGAATCTTTTCGGGAGCAATCTATTCCTTAATTTTATTGGATATACCTGTCATAAATAACCACTGTAGAAGAAGCAACCCAATAAGCTTTTAATTACTCAAGAACATTTATAGTTATATTCTCATTTATATTTTTCTGTATATTCATTCGTCTGAAGAAGCTACGGTGTAGTGAAACGCGTTACGAATCGCAATTATTAAATGAAATTCCTTAAAACACTTGTTTTTTATTATCAGTTGAAGATGTTGATGGTCGACCAGAGCCAGGAAAATCTTTCACCACATCTAGGCTGCTGTTGAATGAACTGTACCACTCATATTCTCCTCTTCGATGAAGTCTATTCACCGTAAGCCTTCTGCAACTTTATCAGCGATTCGGCACACGAAATTTCATTTACAATACAAAATTTGAGACAAAACAGTTGTGCCAACTTAGTAATAACAAAATATTCTACTATCGTTTTCAGAAGATTTTTGAATGAATGTATCTCTTAAAACTTTTTGCAAACTGTATATAATATGCTTGACATGATTTGTACTGAATACTGCTATCTTAGTTTCTGATATCTAGTGAAGATTCAAGTAATTTAGAACAATTATATGATGTGATCAAAGGATGAAAAGGGAGAGATAACCATCTCATCGATAATTTCTGATGGAAGAGCTGTCACCAATGGGGTATCGTTGATTTCTTCGTGTCTTTTCATATTATTAGCGTTACATTTCATCAGTTGTAAAGAGCATGAGCATTTAAGAATTTATGTATATTTCTCATTTCCATTTCAACCAGTTCTACGCCTATTTTATTTCGGAAATGATTTTCTCTTTTAAATTTCCGATGCTACCCTGTCTCATTCAACGTTTCGTTTTGTATCTTCTGCAAGCCTTTGTTAAATTTAAATTAAAGGACAACGCAGATGTTGCGCTCCGTAATATCGCACGAAACAGTCGACGAGATAAGTTTTGAAACTCGGATATTATTGGAACCAATGATAATAATTATAGGGCTTCGAACGTTGTGTTTATGCATTATCGAAGATAACTGAAGTGGAATTGCTTCGAAGTTTCATTTCATGCCTTGACTTTACATCTCGAAGCAAAGTTTCTCGGTTCACAAATATCAGAGTTTTATACAGGGTGTTTCATACTTAGTTGCCAATATTTCACAGCTTATAAATGGATGAATTGAGATCGTACAATTGTTTAGAATTTTGTGATTGACTCACTCTGCTAATTTACTGCACAGACAATGACTTTTGAACCGCTATGATGTGTTTGTGAACGACAGAGAGTTATAATAGCTCTTCAAAATATGGGAATCCCTCCAAAATGTGATTTTGCAAATAAATCTATGAACAGAAGGCGATTAATTATTTGAAATTCGAACTTCACTGCCAACTGATCAAGTAGAAATTCTCATATAGAGTGCTTGCTGAAGGGTCCTTTAGAAGTATCTAGGAACGGGTTTATTGATCAATTTCAAATTTTGAGATTGGATTAAATGGATACTAGTTTATTATTGTTTTAAGAACGTTTCCACTTCCAAGGTACATCCACTACAATTTCGGCAATTGTAATGCCATAGGGTACTTTTCAATTTTTCTGGTAGAATGTTTTTCGTACTATCTTGGAAAATTTTCCTCATGTTCGTTTGAATTGTTTATTTCAATTATCCTCAGAGTCTTTGGTGATTGCTTGCAGGATGATCAAACGATTCGTATTTTAATCATTTTTGAACCGTTTTTATTTTATCCGATGAAAGCTCTATTGCAGGAGGTTGGGATTTCAAAATTGAATGGGTAAGTTATGGATAGTATTCAAATTCGTTCGGAAAATAAACCAGTATCACGAAAACACTCAGAGCTGCTATAACGGTATGTTAAGCGATATATGAGAGATCCATAAGGTATGAGTGACAGTACATACCGGGTGTCCAAGCAAGATGGGACATTAAAAGTATATGGAGAAAGGAATGACCGATTCTAGTTTTGTTTTGTATTCTTGAATGTTATTCAAACTAAATTCCGAAAATATTTTCAATGCTTTGTATGTATATGTATATTTCAGTATTTTTCATGGTAGAAAATTAGATTCTTAACAATTATTTTTCATGTCATTGCCACCGAAAGGAAGACATGAATTTTTCAATCGAAATTTTGCGATTTTTGGTTGTCTCTCAGAAGGCATAATAAAAATACTAAAGATCATTCAATATAGATTATTTTTACTCGTTGTAAAGGCTCATTCAGCAGAATTCAATGCATATATTCTTTTGAAAAGAGAAGATTTACAAAAATTTGAATAATTGTATTCACAATAAATGCTTATATCTATAATTTTGGTGTGTTCCAACAAGTGTGAGCTCAGGAAATGTAACAGGGGAATCATACTATCTAGTATATGATTCAATAAACGAGTGAAAAACCTGAGGAAAAAAAACTCGTTTTCCTGAAGCTATTGCACTAGCAATAGCTTGTCTCTTTATGTTGTGCTAGTGTCGTGTGTACATAAAGAGTACCAAAGATTTTTCTGCTTAGCCGCTTCATTCTCCCTTGCATTCCATGATTTCCAAACGATGACAAGGGTGAAAGGAAGGAGGTTTGGGAAAGGAGTCTGTAACAATGGAAAAAAAACCAGCAGAAAAATATTTCAACAATCATACCAGACTCTTATATGTCTAAACGCACTTGAATTTAAGAAAATATTTTACATAGCAAGCAAGATCATGAAAAGGACTAAGGAGATAATAGAAAAAATACATAACCTGCGATATTTCCTCAAATTCCATCTCTGTTTGACCGAGAGAGCCCCGATGGCCAGGTTCAGTCTTCCAAGTGATGCCGATTATGATCTAGACAGTCGTTCGAAAAATATGATATTTGTCATATAATATTAATAGGCATCGATCTGTTATATGTTTCCCTTTACCTGAAATGCATCGTTTCCATGTTATTCGCGGTTTTATCCAAAAATTACGATTTTTCGCAAGACAACCCTGAAATTAACAGATTATATGACCGGAAATCTTTCAAATGATGCATTTCGATCTCTGAACAGGACCTATCTCAAAACTTTCATCAAGGTATTCTTGGTCAAAATTCCGTGGAAAGCACTTGAAAATCAAATAGTTGAAAAAGGGTGATACAGAGGAATATATTGGCCACAATAGGGGTATCAAGGGGTGATTTCAAACCTACGCCTACGTGGAACTACAATCTCTGCAGAATAGGTCTAGAAGAAGTCGTAGGAAGATTACTTCTGAAGAACATGACCGATTTTGTGCCAAATTGCAAGAAGAGACCTCAATGTGTCGCACCCTATACTACAAAGGCAATTTCTGGAAGCAACATGCATTAGTGTATCTTTCGGAACAATACGTCAAAGACTTAGTTCAAGGGGTTTATACAACAGAAGGCCCCTAACCCTGCAGTAGTCACGCCCTATTCTGTAACATTAGTAGTCGCGGTTAGTCTGGGGGACTCCATATTTTGACAGAGCATAATTGAGGAAAAAAGGAGTCTTTCACTAAATAAAATGCAATATATAAAAAAACGTTTATTATTGATCATAACTGTATTGCACTTTGTTGGAATTAACATCAAACTCAACATGTAATCAAATTCTTTAAAATGTGCTTGTTTTTTCATGAATTTCTAAAAAATGCTAGAAAATAAAATACGAAAAAAGTTCAAAACAATTGTGAAATTGAATCTTCAGTATATATGGTTTTTACATATGTTGGTTGAAGTTCTCCTCTGAACAGAGATGGCACCATATTTTGGCGTGTTTTAGACATTCAAATTTTTTGCATTTATAGCAGTAATATCTTGATCTTTTTTTATTTTTGCACTCAAAACAATATTTTCTGATATTTCCTGGCATTTCTAATTGCTGATCATTATTAACTCATGTACCAGCAACTTCTTGTCTTCTATGTTGAACTGCTTGGGGTACATCACTTTCTGTTGCACGCAGCTTCAAATGAGGTTCTAATAAATCAAGAGCTATGCTCTTCAGAAAATGTATTCTCTTCAAATCATTTCCAGGATCATCATTGTTTGCAGTATGAATTACTTGACTATTTGTTCCTGCTTTATTCATCAGGGCATAGAAGATCACCATGGGCCAACGTCTAGTGGTTCTTGCTACGTTATATATTGCAGAAAGCTCGTCCACTGTAGATACACTTCCTTTCGTAAAGCTATAGTAGGTTATTTTGATCACCAATGCTGTGGTCAAATGCATCACTGTTATGCAGACTCGATATCATCAGAACGTTTTTGGTCTTCTTAGGTTCATAGGAGAGTATGGTAATATGTTCTTAGAAACCGAATATACTCGTCGTGACTGGACGTTGTTTCGTTTCGAGAAATTCTTTCGGTAACTCCTTTTTATTTTTTCTAATTGTACCAACATAAGTTAACTTATGCTCTGAAAGTAACTTTTTCACTAGAGCAACAGAGGTGCACCAATTGTTCCCAGTTAGATTTCTTGAAGTTCCAGATATTGGTGACATCAAACGCTAGACAATTGCTAAAGCATCATTTTGACCTGATAATGTCCTTCAGGCGGCTGCCCTACATAATCTTCTAAATTTGAAGTATAATACATCTTTGAGTCAACTAATGCGAAAAGTTTGTTTCCATACTCATTTGGTTTCGAGGGTATAAACTGCACCTGCCACGAAATCCTTCAAATTTATCATCTATTGTGGCGTTTCGTGAGATATTATAATGCATTTTACAGTTATCTGTGAACAAATCAAATAATGTACGAATTTGTGCCAGCTTAGCAGTCTTCTTCCGATCCTCTTTTGTGATAGAGTCATCAAAACGTAAGTGCCTTTGTGTACTCATTGTCAGCCAGAAAATGTCTACTTCTGTCCCTTCTCTGTCTCATAATTCATCTACATTGAGCCTGCTACTCTTCAATATCCCCGCCGAGTACAAAAGTCCTAAGAGAGCTTTTATTTCTGCCATATTCGTGAGTTTGCAATCGCGTTCTATACTGTAATTATTGAAAAATGATGTAATATATTTGTTGGTATTCTCGATGACGATTTCCAATATTTCATTGTCAAAGAATAACTTCCAACATACAATAGGAGTTTTGGCATTTTTCGCTAATTCTTTCACACCAGGAAATTCACCATTTATATTCCAGGATTTAGTTCGCACATTCTGAGTGGGCGTGTGTTTCAACCATTCTGTTGAATTATCCTCACCAATGAAATAAAGGTCTCTGTGCTTCTTTGCAGGTATAATATACTGTTCTCCTCCTTCTTATTCTTCCTCGGAGCTAATTTCCACTACTGCCGTGTTACTTTCTTCAGATCTATAGTTCTCCCTTGATCTGAATTGTCGTCTTAAATATCGTCATCATCTGATTTAGCTTCTTCCCAAAGACGAAGTAATCTCTTCCGTTGCTCTTCGTAACTCATAGTTTACTGAAAACAAAAGTTAAATGATGTAGAATTATAATTAATAATCAATTCTAGGTTCACAACTGGTCGCGGGAGTCTAGGAGACTCTTTGACGCTTTAGCTTCAACACGAGTGACACTTCGAAACAAACTCACAGTATGCTAAACTGTTGACGAAGTCAGGAAGGTAGTGAGTGGCGCGACGAGATATTCGAAAGTATGCGGAAATGCTCGCTAATATTCGGAGGGCTGAGTCTGTCAGACGTAGCGCGACTACTTTAGGGTTAAGAGTTCCAGAGCTAACCAGACAACAAGAAATTAAGAGACTCAATTGGTGTATCGAGGACCAAAATTGGAATATTGAGAATTGGCTTAATGTTCTTTTTCCGGATGAGACCACAATTGGTGTTCGATGAGATGACCACCGGATTCGGGTTTTAAGGGGTCGTGGAAGACAAGCTAGACTCCGAGCAGCAAGACCAATTCCGAAATACCTAGGGGCAGTGTGATGTTTTGGGGTGACATTATGCTGAGAGGCAAAACAGATTTGATTTCGTTTGCTGTGAAATGGCTAGAAATTACGTGAACCTAGTGCTTGAGCCCATAGTGAGACTCTGGCGAGGTGCCCACGGTGAGAATTTCACTTTTAGATAATCTCAGAAGGGCAAGAGGAGGTAATACAAGCTACAGAGGTCGATGATCAAACCTACTCCGTGAGAAAATAATTTTAAATTTTTTTACTACATGCGGAAAGTCTCTTATTTTCTTTTTCTAGTTTCTTTCCTAAAATAAACCTTAATTTATTTCTTTCTTCAATTGAAATATCTCAGAAAGGATCAATTCTAACACTCCTTCGAAATTTAAAAGTCAGTACAGACTTTATTTCCTCACTTGATCTACAGAAATGAAAAATATTCTATACTTTGGAAACTTCATCTTGTTTTGACGAGAGAAATTAAATTTTCATTTGGGCGCCAATGGGTTATTTAGTACAAATTCTGAGTAGTCGAAGTTTAAACATCAGTAAGTAATCCTATTTTACGTCAGAACCAAATTTTTCGTCTATGTTTCCTGACGGAAGCTGATTAATTGAAATATTAAAATTTTCATAAACTTTACCCAAACTTCCAGAAAATTACAGACGCTTTCTCTGCGTATCCTAGTTTCGCTTAGTCCCCTACGGGCCCTTAAGGGAAGATTTGAAACCTCCTCGACACCAACGCACATTCCAAATTTGTGTCGGCGATGTTGAGGCAACGAGGAGAAAACGAGAAATTCTACAAAGTTTATCAATATGATCTAGTCGAAGGTATTATGATACTTGGAAAGAAAGGAAACAGAGCGAAGATATTTTCGAGGAACTGAGATGGAATCTCTGGAGAATGGTACGAAATTGAACTGAAAGTGGTTGCGTTTCTATTCGCGCAATATCGAAGACGAAGATAATATCCTGAAACGCGAGCGTTATGGCATCCATAAAGTAATTGTTATTCTATTCATTTCTCCCATTTCAGATGTTAGACTCTCTCATGACACAATGTTGCCAACCGAAGATGCAGATTTTGCGAAAAGCGCAAGAGTTATTGTCGAAGGTATCTCAATTTCCCATTGCTTTTGGAGCATCTATTTGCTGGTGTTATGTTGTTACTAAATCAGGTTCGGAATTATATGCGGAGCAACAGTTCAACTACTATTATTACCTGCAAGTTATTCTACTATAAATGCTCCTCTTCAATTTAGTTTTACTCATATCAAACATAGACTTCAAAGAATTTGTAAACTTACAGAGATATTGTCAAACTACCACCTCCGAATTTTATACGGTGATTTTGTTCTACTTTGTAAAGAATATCACAGAATAAGGTTGAAAATATTTAATTAACAGACATGATATCTATTTCGATATTTCTATCATCAAACGTCTACGAATTGTGCTTTGAAACTAAGGTACAGTTGTACAATTTGACTTAGCTATAGAAAAATAGGTATGAGTTATAAAGAGAGGAACACATCAAGTTTTCGACTATTGGAATATCAATAGGTATTCAAAGGTACATTCATAATTACTAGAAAATCCCTAATATTGTGGGATAACATGGGTCTGTATTGTCGATGGTGGAATCACTTTTGTTTTTACAAAAGGAAGAGTGATGTTCTTTGTATCTAATGCAAGAACATTTTCCTGTCTGACCTATGTATATACCGTTATAACTTCAAAGAATTTATAAACTTATAAAGATATTGTCAAGCTTAAACTTCATAGTTAGCTACAAAATAACTCACTCTACCACCTCCGAATTTTATACGACATTTTGTTTTACTTTGTAAAGAATATCACAGAATTAGGTTGAAAATATTTAATTAACAAACATGATAACTATCTCGATATTTCTATCATCAGACGTTTACGAATTGTGCGTTAAAACTAAGGTACAGTTGTACAATTTGACTCAAATATAGAAAAATAGGTATGAATTATGAAGAGAGAGGAACACATTAAGTTTCCTACTATTGGAATATAAATAGGTATTCAAAGATACATTTATAATTACTAGAAAATCCCAAATATTATGGGATAACTTGGGTCTGTGTTGTCGATGGTGGAATCACTTTTGTTTTACAAAAGGAAGAGTGATGTTCTTTGTATCTAATGCGAGAACATCTTGCTGTCTGACCTATGTATATACCGTTATAACTTCAAAGAATTTATGAACTTACAAAGATATTGTCAAGCTTAAACTTCATAGTTAGCTACAAAATAACTCACTCTACCACCTCCGAATTTTATACGACGATTTTTTTTACTTTGTGAAGAATATCACAGAATTAGGTTGAAAATATTTAATTGACAAACATGATAACCATCTCGATATTTCTATCATCATCAGACGTTTACGAATTGTGCGCTAAAACTAAGGTACAGTTGTACAATTTGACTTAAATGTAGGAAAATAGGTATGAATTATAAAGAGAGAGGAACACATTAAGTTTTCTACTATTGAAATATAAATAGGTATTCAAAGATACATTCATAATTACTAGAAAATCCCAAATATTATGGGATAACATGGGTCTGTATTGTCGATGGTGGAATCACTTTTGTTTTTACAAAAGGAAGAATGATGTTCTTTGTATCTAATGAGAGAACATCTTCCTGTCTGACCTATGTATATACCGTTGTAACTTCAAAGAATTTATAAACTTACAAAGATATTGTCAAGCTTAAACTTCATAGTTAGCTACAAAATAACTCACTCTACCACCTCCGAATTTTATACAACGATTTTGTTTTACTTTGTAAAGAATATCACAGAATTAGGTTGAAAATATTTAATTAACAAACATGATAACCATCTCGATATTTCTATCATCATCAGACGTTTACGAATTGTGCGTTAAAACTAAGGTATAGTTGTACAATTTGACTTAAATATAGAAATATAGGTATGAGTTATAAAGAGAGAGAACACCATTAAGTTTTCTTCTATTGGAATATAAATAGGTATTCAAAGATACATTTATAATTACTAGAAAATCCCAAATATTATGGGATAATTTGGGTCTGTGTTGTCGATGGTGGAATCACTTTTGTTTTTACAAAAGGAAGAATGATGTTCTTTGTATCTAATGAGAGAACATCTTCCTGTCTGACCTATGTATATACCGTTGTAACTTCAAAGAATTTATAAACTTACAAAGATATTGTCAAGCTTAAACTTCATAGTTAGCTACAAAATAACTCACTCTACCACCTCCGAATTTTATACGAAGATTTTGTTTTACTTTTTAAAGAATATCACAGAATTAGGTCGAAAATATTTAATTAACAAACATGATATCTATTTCGATATTTCTATCATCAAACGTCTACGAATTGTGCGTTGAAACTAAGGTACAGTTGTACAATTTGACTTAGCTATAGAAAAATAGGTATGAGTTATAAAGAGAGGAACACATCAAGTTTTCTACTATTGGAATATCAATAGGTATTCAAAGGTACATTCATAATTACTAGAAAATCCCAAATATTGTGGGATAACCTGGGTCTGTATTGTCGATGGTGGAATCACTTTTGTTTTTACAAAAGGAAGAGTGATGTTCTTTGTATCTAGTGCAAGAACATTTTCCTGTCTGACCTATGTATATACCGTTATAACTTCAAAGAATTTATAAGCTTACAAAGATATTGTCAAGCTTAAACTTCATAGTTAGCTACAAAATAACTCACTCTACCACCTCCGAATTTTATACGACGATTTTGTTTTACTTTGTGAAGAATATCACAGAGTTAGGTTGAAAATATTTAATTAACAAACATGATAACCATCTCGATATTTCTATCATCATCAGACGTTTACGAATTGTGCGTTAAATCTAAGGTACAGTTGTACAATTTGACTTAAATATAGAAAAATAGGTATGAATTATAAAGAGAGGAACACATTAAGTTTTCTACTATTGAAATATAAATAGGTATTCAAAGATACATTCATAATTACTAGAAAATCCCAAATATTATGGGATAACATGGGTCTGTATTGTCGATGGTGGAATCACTTTTGTTTTTACAAAAGGAAGAGTGATGTTCTTTGTATCTAATGCGAGAATTTCTTCCTGTCTGACCGATGTATATACTGTTACAATCAGGGCAACAGTCTGTATACTCCTACATTGTCTAATTTGTGAGTTTTGTCCTTGGCATTAGAAATTAATTGTGATAGTTTACATGTACTTTCGAAGGCAATTTTTATGTTGTGACTTGACATTGGATTTGCAACTCGCTGTGAAATTGGACATTCATCCTAAAATTAAGTTCAAAGTAGAAACAGAAGTCGATAGTAGAATCAATTTCTTAGATTTAACAATTACCCGGGAGAATAATAAACGTTTATCAATTAATATCTTCAGAAAACCATCGTACACGGATAATGTCATACCCATAGATTCATTTCACCCTTATTTTCAAAAAATAGCAGCCTTCAAATCCGTGATTCACAGAGCGATTTCTTTGCCTTTATCGGACATGGACCGAAAATCAGAATTTAACACCATTATGTTAATAGCAGAGAACAACGGCTTCGGTATGAAAGCAATAGACACTTTAATTAATCGAAAAATACGCAACAACA
Organism: Cryptolaemus montrouzieri; assembly: GCA_013387265.2. Classification (NCBI taxonomy): domain Eukaryota; kingdom Metazoa; phylum Arthropoda; class Insecta; order Coleoptera; family Coccinellidae; genus Cryptolaemus; species Cryptolaemus montrouzieri. The sequence continues at coordinate 8,832,416 of JABFTP020000103.1, read as the reverse complement.
CATTCAACATCTCTAATTCAAGAGAGAAAAGCCCGAAAAATTTATGTCTCTAACATATTTTAGGAAGCCGTCAGAACAGATTGTCTGATAGTAAAAAGTTCATATTGCATTCACACCAATTAGCAAATTGTCAGGCCTGCTTTTCAACACAAAAGATAAAACCGATAAATTCGAAAAATCAGGAGTATACCAATTAACATGTTCTGAGTGCAATTCCTTTTATATAGGTCCAACTGGTCGCTCTTTCAAGGCTAAATACAAAGAACATTTCCGGTCATTCCTACATCAGAAATATGATTCAGCTTTAGCTGCACATTGTCTGAATGAATGTCATCATTTTCCAGAACTTCAACAGCTAAAAATTCTTCATTCCTGTGATAAATCTTATAAACTCAATTTCTTTGAATCGATGGAAATTTTCAAGGCATCTAGGGTAGAAAGGGTTAAGCTACTTAATGACCAGGTAGACTTAATTACCTACCAATCACCATTATTCAAGTTACTGTGACCTCTACTAGTATTTTATTGATGGTAATTCCTGTACTGTACATGAGTATTCAGTTTTCATTAGCTTGTTGTTGATAATGGACGTAAGGCCGAAACCGGTCCAACCAAACTAAAATTTTGCCATTCTTTACATCAATAAATTAGTGATAGTTAAAACATAGTAACTTGTTTTATTTTATTATTCATTATGAATATCAACTATCACGTAGTTTAGGCTTCATCGATCAATTATTTAATCTTTTATTTCTTTTTTCCGGTTCTGATTCTTGTACATTAGCAACAGTTTTCGTATTGCCCATTCGCGTTCATTATTTATTCTTTTAGACGGTGTAGACAGTTTGATTTCTGAAAGATCGGTGTGGCATTCACGCCTTAGCCTATTGTATTCGGTGATCGCTGAAGCTTGAGTTGTTATACTTTTGAAGTCAACATTTATGTTGACTTCAAGAAACTATTCACATCTTGCACTGTATGATTTCCATGACTTCTTCACGAAGACAAGGGTGAGAAAAGAAGGGGGTTTGATGCAGGAAAAATCTGTAACAATGGAAAAAGAGAAACAGCAGAAAAATATTTCATCTAACATACCTTACTGTTATATGTCTAAACTCACTTGAATCGGAGAAATTAACTAATACTCCTCTGTTTTTCAACAGGGAACATCTCATACAGCTTCTGGGAATGATGCCCTACGGGGGTGCAGTCCTTAGCCTTATCTAAGAACTTAACTAATACTCCGCTGTGTTTCAACAGGGAACATCTCATACACCATTCTGGGGTGTAGCCCATAATAATCTCAATATTCAGAACTAATCTGTCGGAAACGGAATGAATTTCTTGAAAACCACCCGAAAAATGGTAGATGGGACAATCGAGGACTAAATGCTCTATTGTTTCGTCAGCTTCGCCACATTAAAATGCCGAACTTTCTACAGTATTCCATTTGAAGAACATACTATTACTACAGCCATGTCTTGTCCTGAGACGATTTAAAGTACATCAATTTTTCCTACTTATATCGAAACCTGCAACCCTTTTGGAAGGATCCTCTATGAGAACTTTATTGAAAACATCAACTTCCTGCCATTCAGTTTTCCAAAGGTCAACAGCTTTCACCCGTGTACGCAAGAAGTTAATCGACCAAATAGTTTTCCTAGATTTCAATCTCAGGTTAGGTAGATTTTGAAGATCGTGTATTATCAGAAAAACTTCTGGAAATGAGTGATACTTATCCCAAGCTGATTTAAGAGCTAATGCGAATATGGGAAGGAACTATATTACAAATAATCGGAAACCATGGGATAGCAGTTGAACTGATACATCCACTTATAACTCTCATAGAAGTGTTCAACTGAGAATCAATCTTATTGACATGAGCACTATTCAACTACACCTGACAGCTGAATATACTAAAGCTAAAGCAGTAGTTCGCAAAGTAGAAACTTCGGCGCTCCAATTAGATCCAGCTAGTTTATGTAATATATTGTTACCTGTTTTCAACTTCTGACATAATTTATCAATATGAAATTTGAAAGTCAATGAACCATCTAGCTTTACACCAAGATATGTTGGAGTGAAATTATGATTGAGTGAATGAGTGTCATAAAAGCGAAGTTTGCTTTCTCTTAACTTCGCAACTAAATGACCCACAGAATTGAAAATTTGGGAGTTTAAGTATATGATTATAGCTTACTCGATCATGAAAATTTTTGCGTTCTGGTCCCTTCCAGAGGTTCTCAGATAGAGGCCTGAAAATGCGGCGAAATGGTAAGCATTGAGAATGGATAAATACCTCATAACTTAAAAAACTGTAAGTACTGATGAAAGACTCCTATTACACATTCTCTCTTCGTCATCGCTCAGAACGTAATGTGTGATAGAGGGTGTAGGCATGTTGGGCTTCGATATTTACGTACTGTGTCCCAGAACAAATGGATAGTTTTTAAATTATGCTGAAGGGCGGAATTATGAACTGCGCAGTATTATTTAACTCTCCCCTGTAATACACCTCTCAGAATTACTGTAGTTACTGTTGTAACACAACATCTCTGGAGGAATCATTCATTTCCATTTTCATTTGTTACTTTTCCACCAATGACATAGAACATTATTTTTAAATTAACCATGCCTCACACAGAAACCCACCCCTGGGTATACATATCAAGGTGAATGATGGATATTTTTCTACAATGTCTCGACCAAAAAAGCATATTACCACAACTTCTTGTTAGTTCTTGCAATTCCAGTTTCTGCTGGAAGAATAAGTACATATGGAATGCTCAAAATAATACTTTGATATGTTAATAACTTTCCCTTCCCTAGAGCCTTATAATTTCCAAGTGTCTCTCGGGTTAACTGAGTAATTCCCAGGAAAAACGTAGGGTTCCATTCCTTCATATTTGCATTAGCGAGAAGCCAAATATAAAGTAATTGTTTTGACTGCAACCTTGTACTGGGTGTCTAGGGATAATATATCCAGATACGAGTAATTTTATGGTGGATGAACGGTTCCTTTATGGGAATAAGTTGATGTTATTCTGAACAAAGTTCGGGGCGTTTGGTTAGGATCAGAATATATACGGAGATGAACATTCGAGTAATCCGTTCTTCGCTCAGTATGGACGTTGAACGAAATATAATAGCTTAGGAGTTATTTTATGTCTGCATTTCCATTCGTTCTTTGGACTGAATATAATTAATTATCCTCCTACACTAGTGAACTACTCCAATTCAACGAGATGTGTTCCAACGTAATCAAGATATTTTCAAAATAACCGCTAGTGGCGCGACATGCATTTGTGACATTGTATAAATTTCCTAGCATATACACTGAAAGCTTTTTGTAAAATTGGCTTGCTTCAGTTTTGGACTATCTTGTTTTCTTTGGAATTGTCCTCTTATCGTGGAATCCAGGAATATTAAACTGTACAAGTCGACTAGAGTATCTGTGTGGCTGTGATTCTTATAAGATGCGCGAAGGACAAAAGAAAAAGCACGCGGAGGTTAAGATGAATAATACACACAACCAAATTTATATCGAAACACCCGATATTTGAATATTACTTCAGCGATTTTGGAAATTTCGTAGGATTGTCAAAATTCATCCATTTTGAGATATTTCGATTAGAAAAAGAAATAAATTAAGTTTTTGAATTGTGGAGGCCGTTACTTGATGTAGATCCATGATATAAATGAGATAAAAAACACAAGGTTTAACTTTAATCTACACTTTATTTGAAAAAATTCGACGACGTTTCGCTGACACAGCAGCTTTATCAAGAATGACAAACAGAATGAAGAGTATGGTATTATAAACAAATCGTAGAACAAGTTGGATAAATAACAGGAAAATCCACACCGAGCCATTGTACAGTTAGTATGAAAGGTAATAAAACTAATTAAACAAGTTAAGTAGGGGTGAATGATTCACATCTACCTGCTCATTCAAAAGCTTGTCCGAATGTTCGTATTTATTTATTTCTAATGCTTCTAGGAGATCTAATTTCAAACTTTTTAATTTTATGTGTAATATGTCAAAGTTTTATTTAATGAATGGTTTTCTTTTATTAAGTGGTTTGAATAATTTGAATCAGATTTATTTTTATCGAAGCTACGTTTATGTTCAGATGTTCTTATGCCAAAACTCCTATAGGTCCTACCGATATAAATTTTATCACAAGAACCGCAATTGAATTTATAGATTCCTGATTTACTTGATTTTTCAACACGAGATTTATTATTTTTAATTTGTTTACCTAAGCTATTAGAAGTTTTGAAAGTTATATTGAGATTTTGTTTGACGAGAAAGGATTTAATATTTCTACTTGCAGAACCGCAGAATGTTAAACTGTTGAATATTTTATAGTCTTTATGAATAGGATATACTTCATTTATTGCTTTCTGATACAGTTTTCTACGAATGATTAGATCTATCATACCCGGATTATATGAATTATTAATGGCTATCTGTTTGATGATGTTTAACTCTTTATTATAATCTTGTACTGATAAAGGTAAATTGAGTAACCGATGTACCATGCTGTTTAAAGATGCAACTTTGTGTTGAATTGGATGTAATGAGTAGTTATGTGTAATTGTATCAGTATGTGTTGGTTTACGAAAGACCGAAAAACATGATTATTATTTCGTTTAGTGATTTTCAAGTCCAAAAATAAATGGAATCGTTCTGTTCAATTTATATCGTGAATTTAATGTTCAAATAGATGGAATTAATGAAATTAAGAAATAAGTCTAATTGTAATAATAATTAATTAACGCAAAACTTATTTCGTTTGATGTTGAGAATTTATACCCAAGTGTTCCTCCAGGTGATGTCAAAATATTAATCGAAATCGAAATCGAATTCGAATCATGTTAACCACATAATTAAATCAGAAATATTGAATCTGTTGGACGTTTGCATTGAACAAAATTATTTTCTTTCAACAACATCTATTACAGTAGTGAAAATGGTTTGATCATGGGAAATCCTTTGAGTCCACTTTTAGCAGAGATTTTTATGAATAATATTGAACAGAAAATTCATACACATCCATTCATTTCCGAATTTCTTTATTGGTATAGATATGTTGACGACATCTTAGTATGTTTCATTGGAACTACTCGTCAATTAGACTTATTTCTTAATTCATTAATTCCATCCACTTGAACATTAAATTCACGATAGAAATTGAACAGAACGATTCCATTAATTTTTGGGACTTGAAAATCACTAAACGAAATAATAATCATGTTTTTCGGTCTTTCGTAAACCAACACATACTGATACAATTATACATAACTACTCATTACATCCAATTCAACACAAAGTTGCATCTTCACACAGCATGGTACATCGGTTACTCAATTTACCTTTATCAGTAGAAGATTATAATAAAGAGTTAAACATCATCAAACAGATAGCCTTTAATAATTCATATAATCCGGATATGATAGATCTAATCATTCGTAAAAACTGTATCAGAAAGCAATAAATGAAGTATATCCTATTCATAAAGATTATAAAATATTCAACAGTTTAACATTCTGCGGTTCTGTAAGTACAAATATTAAATCCTTTCTCGTCAAACAAAATCTTAATATAACTTTCAAAGCTTCTAATAACTTAGGTAAGCATATTAAAAATAATAAATATCGTGTTGAAAAATCAAGTAAATCAGGAATCTATAAACTCAATTGCGGTTCTTATGATAAAATTTATATCGGTAGGACCTATAGGAGTTTTTTCAGGAGAACATCTTAACATAAACGTAGCATCGATAAAAATAAATCTGATTCGAATTATTCAATCCACTTAATAAAAGAAAACCATTCATTAAATACAAACTTTGACATATTACATATAAAATCAAAAAGTTTAAAATTAAATCTCCTAGAAGCATTAGAAATAAATAGATACAAACATTCGGACAAGCTTTTGAATGAGCAGGTAGATGTGAATCATTCACCCCTACTTAACTTGTTTAATTAGTTTTATTACTTTTCATACTAACTGTACAATGGCTCGGTGTGGATTTTCCTGTTATTCATCCAACTTGTTCTACGATTTGTTTATAATACCGTACTCTTCATTCTGTTTATCATTCTTGATAAAGCTGCTGTGCCAGCGAAACGTGTTTAAATTTTTTCAAATAAAGTGTAGATTAAAGTTAAACCTTGTGTTTTTTATCTCATTTAAATAAATTAAGGTTTATTTTGAGAAAGAAACAAATAAGAGAAAATAAGGGACACTTTCCGCATAAAATAATAATAATAATGATGAAAGTAACTAAAGTGAAGATTGTTTTCTCACGGAGTAGGTTTTTTTATCGACCTCAGTAGCTTGTATTACCTCCTCTTGCCCTGATACAAGTCTGAATCCGTCTAGGTGTCGTATAGCCAGATCGTCGAATTGGTCATTTCATGAAATTGTCGACTGTTTCATGAAATGGTCGTATTTCATGAAATAGCCAACTAGAATTGATCATATCATTGAATGTTCAAATAATATGGCCAAAATGTTGATGGACAAATCGTCAAGATTTGTCCATCAACGTTTGGCCATATTATTGAATAGAGGAAACGTTGGGTTTAGTTATTTAGAAATCAGGAAGGAACATTTCGAATATTTAATAATAGACATATTACTCTTACAAATAATGAAGAAACGATAAACATATTTTCATAAAAATAATGACAACTAAATGGGAGGGGAAAAAACAAAAAAGAAAACTCCATCATTTATTATTGATTATTTATTCTCCTTATGGTACAATTTTAAAGAATACCTGGAATCTGTACAATATGATGAAATATATTAATTGAAGGTTGATATTCAATAGGGATTTTAGACAAAGGATTAGTAACTATGCTTTTCCGAAGTACACAATATCTTTGTGATACCTCGATGGGTTTATATAGGATTAACGACGATCGTATTGCGCGATCGTGAGGACGAACGATTCGGATTCACCTGGTGTCAGTTTAATAATTTCATTAAAAATGGTGAAAACTCTATGTATCTAGATAATTTTGCAAATAATTCAAATATGAAACACAAAATGAGTTAAATAACGAAAATTGAAAATTTTCCATGTCAGATAGTTCTTCACCAGTACTAGAAAACTCGCTGTTGCTGACACTATCTTCTGCTTGCAAAATAATTATGAAACTCTTGATAGTGTCATCCAGCATAGTTTCTTGCTACATAAAAGATTGTTCAATTTTTTGCGTATTGTGGCATAATGATTACAACTGATCTGGAAAAACGAAGAGGAAAAGTCACCACACAATTTTTCTACATTTTCATTGAGAAATCAACATTCCTGTCAGCTACATTAACTTTCATGGCTGCCCAAACTTTTCCAATCGGGATTAAGTCAGGATGAAATAGTGGAAGTCTAAGTACATCGTGGCCCTAATCATTCAGGAGTTAATAGCATTCGTTTAATATCTTTGTACGTTGTGGTATGGGGCGTTATCGATTACTAACACACTCTTCGGTGGTAAATTTGGAATAAAATTCTCTCTCAACCATTTTTCGTAGTTTGCGAAATTCATATCATCATGATAAACACCAGTTTCACCATTGGACTTAAAGGCCTAATATGCGTTTCGTCCGAATCCACATTTACTACCGGCGTTCAAAATTATCAGTCTTGGTACTTTTGAAACAGGCTGACGTAGGCTGTCGTTGGTTATCGTTGCATCTCTTGTCATTGCATGACATGAATGACAATCCCTGGATTGTCCACTCAATTTTCCTCTTTCAAATGGGAAACAAACTCCATCCTCACCAAACTTAGAAATATTGAAATGAAATTTGCAAGATTCGGTCCTGTTGGTTCTCTTTAAAGCTTAAAAGGTTCATTGAGAACTGAGCTCTTGGACACGTGACGCGCAAAGTTAGCGCGTAACAAGGGTAGGGACTATTTCACCACTTGGCCCGAATCTAATTATTCATTTTCTACTTCAAATTGGGTTTGGCAGTGTAGCAAACTTAAAATACTTGTCCGAGGAAACATACAAAAAATATCGAGCTAGGAATAGTAATACGAGAAAGACGAATTCTTATAAAAGCAAAGTTTCAAAAATCAATATCGTCTACATAAACAGTCTCAATGAAGTAGACTGTTTGCAGGATATTTTATTTGATAACATTCAATATCAGGAACAATTTTATTAATACTAATCTACTGAATCTATGTAATATGATATTGTCAGAATGGATTAATTTTGAAATATCAATCAAAACTGTATTTTCTAATCCATACTTCGATTCATATTATCTCAACAAAACCACTCTTGCTCTTTTCTACTGAAATAGAATAGAGCAAAACGAGATCTTGAAAACCGAATGTCGTTCGTATCATGAAATGAAAATAATAAAAAATATATGATTCAGTGAAGTCCAAATCAGCAGAAACTATTCATCCAAAATGATTACTGATTCGCCAGAAAGGGAAACCCAAGGTTTCTCGGACAAATTGGTATGAATCTCATGGGAAACTAGAGAGCTTCTGGAATGAATATCCCTTTCCCTCTTCACTCCCCGACGCAGGTAACAAATTGTCTGGAACTCCTATCATATTAATGAAGTTAACGGAGTTTCCTGAGTTTACGCCTCAGTAGAATAAATTAAATTCAAGGTTAAAGCTTTCTTTCTTTTATATCTGTACGTACGTATAATTCAAATATATATAAATAACGTAATTGGTTTTAACAAATGGTTGTCTGTGGTATTCCTCATTGGAACATAAATCCTATTAATTGCTGTCAATTTATTTTCGCGATAAATATATCCCACCAAAAAATTCGGTAAAAAACTAGCGAAGTTGGTTGTTTATCTCTAAAAAGTAATGACTTCTATACAAAGTCGTGACAAGTCTAAGGTTCCTCACTGTGATTTCTTTATTATTATAGTTAATGTTGTTAGTGGGTAGATACGAGTCGATTTTGTTCACACGTTATGTTATATCTGTTGTAACTACCTATGTTTGTTAAGCGAGATAATAGCCCATACTGGTATTGGTAATTAGACGCAAGTATCTTATTTTAGGCTGTTGTTGATTGTGCAACACATCACCATTCTTAAAAGAAAAGTGATTATTGCAAACAACATTTATGAACATTCGTAAAAAAAGCCACATTTTATAAGCGTGAAATAATTGTCTTCAACACGTCACTACACACAACCAAATTTATATGGAATCACTCGGTATTTCACATTATTGATTGTTTTTAACCAAAGATCTTTGACTACTTGTGAAGAATGAAGTTTCTGTTGTAGAAAAACTAGATAGTATGATAAGAAATGAATGAGATAAAAACACAAGGTTTAACTTTAATCTACACTTTATTTGAAAAAATTCGACGACGTTTCGTTGACACAGCAGCTTTATCAAGAATGACAAACAGAATGAAGAGTATGGTATTATGAACAAATCGTAGAACAAGTTAAGTAAGGGTGAATAATTCACATCTACCTGCTCATTCAAAAGCTTGTCCGAATGTTTGTATCTATTTATTTCTAATGCTTCTAGGAGATCTAATTTTAAACTTTTGATTTTATATGTAATATGTCAAAGTTTTTATTGAATGAATGGTTTTCTTTTATTAAGTGGTTTGAATAATTTGAATCAGATTTATTTTTATCGAAGCTACGTTTATGTTCAGATGTTCTTATGCCAAAATTCCTATAGGTCCTACCGATATAAATTTTATCACAAGAACCGCAATTGAGTTTATAGATTCCTGATTTACTTGATTTTTCAACACCAGATTTATTATTTTTAATATGTTTACCTAAGTTATTAGAAGTTCTGAAAGTTATATTAAGATTTTGTTTGACGAGAAAGGATTTAATCTTTGTACTTGCAGAACCGCAGAATGTTAAACTGTTGAATATTTTATAGTCTTTATAAATGGGATATACTTCATTTATTGCTTTCTGATACAGTTTTTACGAATGATTAGATCTATCATATCCGGATTATATGAATTATTAATGGCTATCTGTTAGATGATGTTTAACTCTTTATTATAATCTTCTACTGATAAAGGTAAATTGAGTAACCGATGTACCATGCTGTTTAAAGCTGCAACTTTGTGTTGAATTGGATGTAATGAGTAGTTATGTATAATTGTATCAGTATGTGTTGGTTTACGAAAGACCGAAAAAACATGATTATTATTTCGTTTAGTGATTTTCAAGTCCAAAAATTAATGGAATCGTTCTGTTCAATTTCTATCGAGAATTTAATGTTCAAATGGATGGAATTAATGAAATTAAGAAATAAGTCTAATTGACGAATAGTTCCAATGAAACATACTAAGATGTCGTCAACATATCTATACCAATAAAGAAATTTAGTAACTGTACTGTACTGTAATAAATGTTGTTGAAAGAAAAATAATTTTGTTCAATGCAAACGTCCAACAGATTCAATATTTCTGATTTAATTATGTGGTTAACATGATTCGTTCAATTCAACATGTTTTCGATTAATATTTTGACATCACCTGGAGGAACACTTGGGTATAAATTCTCAACATCAAACGAAATAAGTTTTGCGTTAGGTGGTAGGTTAACGTTTTTATGTTATTTATCAATTCGAAAAAGTTTTTTTGTTGTTCATTCAAATCAAAAATAAAAAAATTCTTTCGAATTGATAAATAACATGAAAAACGTTAACCTACCACCTAACGCAAAACTTATTTCGTTTGATGTTGAGAATTTATACCCAAGTGTTCCTCCAGTTGATGTCAAAATATTAATCGAAAACATGTTGAATTTTTTTCAAATAAAGTGTAGATTAAAGTTAAACCTTGTGTTTTTTATCTAATTTATATCATGGATCTACATCAAGTAACGGCCTCCACAATTCAAATGATAAGAAATGTTGAATTATCACCACATGTTCCGGATATTGTACCTAGTCGTCACTGAGATTTGAATCTGTGAATTTCAAAATTTAGAAAAGCCTATACTTTGGGTTGTCCGATCTGCAGAGGGGTCGAATAATTGCTCTCGTTGAAGAAGGCTGACACAGAGAGATATAGCGGTCTCAATGGGGGTATCACAGGGGGTGATTTTAAAAACCTACGACCTATACGTGGAGCTACAATCTCTGCAATATAGGCCTAGGAAAAGTCGTAGGACGATAACTTCTGAAGAACAACCCCACTTTATGTGCCAATTTTTAAGGAGAGAACCTAGTGCGTGGACCCCATACTCCAATGGCAATTTCTGTAAGCAACCAGCATCAGTGTATCAGTCGAAGCGATACGTAATAGACTTCGTTCAAGTGGTTCATACAGCAAAATGCCCTTAAGAGTTCCACAGCTAACCAGACAACAAAAAATTAACAGACTTAATTGGCGAAATGTTCTTTTTTCGGATGAGACCAGAATTGGTGTTCGATCAGATGACAGCCAGATTCGGGTTCTAAGGGATCGTGGAAGCCAAGCAAGACTCCGAGCAGCAAGACAAATTCCGAAATACTAAGGGGGCCGTGTGATGTTTTGGGGTGGCATTATACTGGGAGGCAAAACAGATTTGATTTCGTTCCTGCAAGTATAACGGCTAGAAATTACTTGGACCTAGTGCTGGAATTCATAATGAGACTCTGGCGAGGTGCCCACCGTGAGAATTTTACTTTTATGCAAGATAATGCTCCTCCGCATACCAGCAACCTCGCCCGACATTATCTTGAAACAGAGGAAGACCTAAAATCTATTTATCATCTAAGATATAATCTCTAAAGGAAAATTAGATCACTTCAGGATAATCCAAGAACCCCACAACAACTTATCCAATCCGGCACAGAAGAGTGGCAGAATATCACCTCAGAGGAGGTCGAAAACCTAATCCAAATCATGACTAGACAGATTCAGGCTTGTATCGGAGCAAGATGAGGTAATACAACCAACTGAGATCGAGAATATAATTACTCACTCCATGAGAAAACAATTTTCAATTTCTTTTTCTCTTATTTTCTTCTATTTGTTTCTTTCTTAAAATAAACCTTAATTTATTTGTTTTTCAATCGAAATATCTTAAAAAGGACCTTCGAAATTTCCAACTTCCCTGAGGTAATATTCAAAGGATCAGGTGATTCCATAGAATTGTGGTTGTATATAACAATACAACCATCATACTCCTGATAAACAGAACCAAACAACATTAGGTATATTATTGTGATTATGATACATGATACAATATTAAACTGAGGAAAATATCTGAATACACTAAACTAGCCGATGATATTGAAACGAAATCATCCTCGGCAAAATACGATAATTTCAATATCTCTGATATATACCGCCAATCGATATCTCGAATTGCATGTCTATTTCAATCAATAATTCTTTTTCACGTTCAATTGCTCACAGCGGCGTCGCAAAAGGGGTGAATTAATATTTATAATATTATATTATTCCATCCATATTTCCTCACTAAAGATAGAACCTACCTAATCACTAATAAGATGTAAAGTAATAATAGTTCAATTAGAGTATGTTGACACCTTGTTGTTCACCCTGCTCAGTCGTTTAGATGGGTCGTGGATTTTATGTCCCTTCTAGCATCCAATGTTGACAGTTTCTCCCCAATAAAGTGAACACAAATAACTTAATGAAATAATGTGATCTATCTGATAAATAATCTAGACTTTACAGAATTTGTGAATTGGAGTCATCTTAATAGTGTTGTGCTAGCACATATAATAGAGAGTAGCTCAGCAGGTTGGTAGCTATCCAAGGAAAAGATTGATCTCCTCTTTAAATAAAGGAGGATTGTGGCTATCCAAGAAAATGATTGAACTCCTCCAAATATAAATCTGTGGGTCCGAATGTTGTTGCCTTTTCAAAAATAAATCTGTAATTTTGTCCCGTCCAAAATAAGGCCGTTGTTTTGTCCTCTCCGAAAATTAAAGATGTTGTTTTGTCCTCTCCACAAAAATAAAGGTGTTGTTTTCCTCCCCAAAAAAAACTGTTGTTTTTGTCCTCTCCAAAAAATAAAGGTGTTGTTCTCCCCCATTTGCTCGTGATAGGTACAAGTGACCTCTCCTCTGCTCTTATTTGAATATTAAATGATTTTAACAAATTAAGAATGAAAAATAGCCTAGATTATTAAATAGATATACATATAATAAGAAAACAAGATGGTGATTGAACACACCAGACTTGCAAATCAACTATAAAAGAAAATCTAGATATCATGATGAAAAAATATCACTTTTTTTTCTAGGCTATTCAAATAAAGCAGGAAAGAGGTCAGCAAGTAATAAATGATGTTAATAGGCAAAAGAAATATAAGATGAATATGAAAGGAATAAAATAAAAGAAAAAACTATGTTGGGTCATGCTGAAAGGAAATGAACAAAGCAGTAAAATATTCCTATATGAAATTGAGAACTAAGAACGTAGAAACCATAGATCCATGCTGTAAGTAAACGTGACCTAAAGAGAATATAAGATTATCGAGGTTGGATACTCAAAAATCTATGCACATGTTGAGAATGTTAATTTAAATTGTATACAATTACTCAGTTGTGTGAGGGATGTAGGTATTAATTCAATGTTTGCTCCATATTAAAAGAAAATAAGGAAATAAAGCGGATTACAATGGATTATTACTTACCCCTTTCATTTTAAAGGGTTATTAAAGAATTCACAAATTATTGTGATTAATTATTTTCTCGTGGTTTCAACGAAGTCTTCAAAGGAAATGAAGGACGGGTGTTCTCTCATGCATATAAGTTGTCATCCTTCGAGAGTCGCCGATGGTAGAGGGGATTCCTCATGAAATGAATTGTCATAGAATCAATGTGACTTGAACTATGTTAAACTTGCACCGTGTTAATGTTGAGATTATTCAGATAAGGTAGTAGCGGCCACTCAGCACGCTACAAAGAGGATTTTCATTTAGGCACAATTAAATGAAACTTCCTATAATGTTAATGTAAATCAACGATTCTTGATTTTTCTGAACACATTCCAAGTAACGAGGAATAAGAAACATTTGTCTGCGCAAAATTAAACATTCTTCATGAAACCTTAGATAGTTTCATCATTGGATCACTAGCGAATACCAAACAACAAATTACAGAAATAGCAAAATCTAACCAGGTTTTAAATTGGAAATTGAAGTCTTATATGTGAAATTATGGATTCTGTAGAGTAACTGGATTATATAAAATATTACCGCCTAGTTTCGTTCTTTTTTTTCATCTTCAACTCTTAGGAGGAGGCCATGATTCAATATGTGTTTACTCGCTTCTTCAAGAGAACCAAATTGTTAGTTTTTGAAAAGATGTTCGATGAAAGCCAATTCCACAACCCACTATCTGAGAGTGTTCTGCAAACCTGGTTATTCTTAAGAACTGGATTCTAATCTTCCAATTCTCCAAAGCATTTATCATAAAAGTACCTATGAACAAGTAAAAGATCGAAAACCTGCCGCCTTTAAGCGAGAGGCTAGAGATCAAGCATGATCTCTTTGTGGGCAATAAGATGCACTGCTTTCTTCTAGACACTATGCAATAGGCGTGATGAATGTTTGGGTGCGGAACCCTACACATTGGAAAAGTATTCCACACCAGGTCCCACCTGTGCTTTGTATAAAAGTTGTGATGGCGTGAAATACTGTTTAGTCCTCAAAAACTGAGTTCAAGGGAAGCAGATTTGACCAAGTGAACTAGCACTCCACTCTGATCATTCTCCAAATATGAATGGTATCTTTGTTGGTATGAATCCTCAGCTGGCTTGAAAATGGGGACATCATCGTACAGTCGTCCGTAAACCGAAATACACTGTTCTCGTGGCATAGATCAGATTATAAATCAGCAACAGAAAAATAATAGGCGATAGTATGGAGCCCTTGGGTACTCCTGCATTAACCAGAAAAGATTCACTCGCTCATAACGCCATCACCTACCACCCGAATCCATATGCGAATATTTAACTCTTCAAGGTTGCATGCCAAACCCTATCTACGGCTTTTGAAATACCAAGATCACTGGCTCTTGATTCACCATGCTTTTCGTTTGTTGATGTCGACAAATGCGTAACATAATCGTATGCATGGAGGTCACCGATGATACCCTTTGAATCGAGATATTTTATGAGCCCATCGTTTATCACTCTTTCCCTGACTTGTACATAATAGAAAATAATGCTATTGGACGGTAATTTTAGGATATGCATTTCTCCCTTTCTTCGAAATAGGTTGGACTCTTCCAACTTTCCAATAGTTCGAATGAGTCTGGCTCTCATACGAAACCTGAAACGAACGATTGAATACAGGTTCTTACTTTGCAGCATTTTCTTTTTGACAGTCTACTACAACTGTTCTGATGGCAAAGTACATCAGCTTTTCTAAATTCTATGTATTAAAATCTTCATAGCGATTGAGCTTGTCGAATTATCTTGGACTGTTGCAATTTGCGTAGCGTGAGAGCTTTAGCGATAAAGAACGTTGAGTCGAGAATTTACTGGAAAGATACCAGATCAGCATGCGTGATTATAATTTGAAATAACATTACTGGTTCATGTATATTTTGTGACCGTCCTCATTTCGTAGGAAAAAGGCTTTATTCAAAGAGAATAAGAAAAAACTGGAAAAAATTTTCTTTGAATTCATTCATATGTTGAGATAATTGAAAAAAAAAATAATTCCGCCTTGGTATACTTCAACATAATGGGCAGTAGAGACTCTCGAAAATGGCTTTGATTCACCCAATGCTTCGATGGAGGTGTACATTCGACCAAAATAGTACCAGGAATCGGTCGGAAAAAATTTCAATACGATGAATGAATAAATAAATAACAATTTCTGTACAACCATAAATCGTATGCTGAGACTGCAAGTATCTCTCACAGACATAAAGCAGATATCCATCCAAAAATAGAAACTAATTGCCCAAAATTCGTTTTGATTCAACGAGCAAGCAGATTTATTAGCCGGGGTATGTAACCTCGTTCGGCCATAATTCACTATTTGATATTAAAACAGCATTATTTCGTGTGAACAGGGCGCGACTCTGCTGTGCGGGTGTGTTCCCGGCACAATCGAATTGAATTTTCATGATTTTAGTTTCTGTTGAGTAGCAAAGCGGATTTCCACACACAATGCCATTATGGCGCGATTTACCACAATATGAATTTATTTTCTTTGTTGGCAAGATTGGTATTCGGTCCGTAGCGCAGCAAGCTCGAACCGGGGAAGAATGTGGAATCCGGGACAAATTTCGGGATTCATTCCGGAGAGAGAAATCGGGGACGGGTTTGTTTATAAAAAAGGATGATGCGCCGGTTGGAATCTGACCGTCGAATTTGTTAAATCTCGCTTGAAAGGGAAAACACCGCTTGCCAGCCATATTATAGATGTTTTTTTAGTCACAAAACGTCAGTGAAAGTCTTTCCCTTTGGAACTCGAACTCGTTATTGAATTATTTAATGAGTTTAGGGTTTTTGTTCCTTCAGAAAAACTCACAATGTTTTTCGCAAAATATATTGCTTGTTGATTACTATAAATGAAGTTTCTATGAATAAATAATCAAAATACCAATACAACCGTTCAAGCTTGACTTTCTTTATATCTAGAACTGAAAATCAATACTGGATAGCTTTCAAAGACTTTATTGTCTTTTTTTTAATTGTGGGAGCTTACCTGGAATAGGCGAAGCTGTTACACCACATGAGGGGCCGCCAGGGAAGAATTGAGGTGTTTACTCGCTTCTTCAAGAGGGCCAAATTGTAGGATGTTGACTGTAAACGATGAAATTCTTATAGAGAGAGGTTCGAAGGGTCGTTAAATGTACCGCCATATGATGATAAATCCTTGCCAGCCTGGTGTTGCTGCAGAACGTAGGTTTTTCTGGAACAAAATCTTTCGACTCTTTGGAGCATCTTCCTTGGAAGCATCTGTGAAAAGGTCAGCAACTTGTCTTCTGAGAGCAAGCGGTTGGAGATCGCGAGTGATCTCCGGATGGTCGATTAGGTTCACAGCCCTATTTTGCATACTATCCAATATCCGCAACGAATGTTTGGTCGCAGATTCCCGTACATAGGAACAATATTTCAAAGCAGGTCGAATATGCGCCTTATATAGAATCAACAGCTGAGATGACGTGAAGCATCGCTTAGCTCTGAAAAGAAAACTAAGTTCTACTGATGCAGCCTTATCTATTGCTGATACATGTTCATCTAGCAAAACCTGGAGTTGACCGTTATTCCGAGAAGGTGAATCAAATCTTTGGATGCAATTTGTTGGTCTTACAACGTCAGAGGAGATTCTCCAGCGGGCACCTTTCTAGAAAACGTATTTGCTTGCGTTCTGCTCGCGTTGAAGCTAACCAGGTTCAACTGACCCCACTCAGATATCCTATGTATGTCAGAGATTGAGTTACTAAGTAGTAGACATCTCTGACGCTGAGATTCCACAGCTGTAATCGGCCGAAGACTACTGAAAGACGAAACCAGGGTACAATCGTCTGTAAAACCGAAGATCTTGTTCTCTGTAGATGACAGAAGATCGTTCATCCGCAACAGAAACAAGGTTGGCAAGAAAATGGATCCCTGAGGAGCTTCTGCTGGCAACTGGAAACAATCAGATGTTATACCGTCGACCACAGCTTGTATTGATCTATTTTAAAGAAATCTACTTATCCAACTCCACAATTTTTTGGGAAGCCCATATGCAGCAAGTTCGTTGAACAAAGCTGCATGCCAAACCCTATCGAACGCTTCAAAGATATCTAGTGGTTTTGCTTCGGATTCCTCATGCTTTTCCATCAATGATGTACAAACATAAGTGACGTAGGCGAACAGATACCCTGTCGATCTTTGACTGCGTAAACCATACTGACGGTCGATAATAATTCCTACAACTCCAGATTGTTGATGAGTTTATCATTCATGACTCTCTCCATCACTTTGTGATGCAACAGGGTGGTAGTTTTGGGGTAAGGACTTCTTTTCTTTTTTTTGGGATCGGTTGAATTCTCACTATTTTTCAGCTGCTTGGAAAAGTCTGGCTTTCATAAGAAATCTGCAATAGACGGTTAAGAATGGGTGCCATTTCGGGAACATTTTCTCAGGACGATTGGCGGTATGTCGTCTAGACCAACTCTGAATTTGATATCTGCCATGGAAGAATTTGTAGATGGAATTTTTGGTGGTATCGCGTCAAATGAATTTAGCACAGAATTCTTTGAGAACAAGATAGCAAAGAGATCGGCTTTGTCTTTCGAAGATGATGCTATACTTCTCTAACAGGAGGCGGAAACGCAGTTTTGCAGAAATTGGCACTGACAGTCTTCACCATAGACCAGAATTGTCTTGTCACGCCTGTTTAAGGAGTTAATCAGTTACCCCTTCGTTGAAATTGGCCTTTGCTCTTGCAGTTGTCAGGTTGCTTACGTTCCGTATTCGTACGTAGATTGTTCTTGTTTTCTATTTTGGATTTATCTTCCATGATTTGTGAGGTCTCCTCTAGGTTACAGAGGCTCTATAGCAGTCTTTGTTAGACCATGGGATTTGTGCTGTTGTCCTTTTCATGGAATGAAGGATGTAGAGATCCATTCTTGCATGAATGATTGACTGCATTGATGTCAGGGTTTGAAAGGCAAACATCACTGATTCAGAAGCACGAAAAGAATTCACGCAGCTCATTTCAATTAGCATGGTTATAGTGCCAATGCGTCTAGGTGGTTTAGGTTATTGGTTAAGTGGCATCACAATGATTCCAGTAGCAGATATAAGGTTGTTGTCTGAGTTTCCTAGCGTTGCTGAGACCTCCACTTCCAAATCATCTGAATCTGAAATCAGAAAGAGATTCAAGGTGTTCGGGAAGTCGGTTGGGTGATCAGGTATTCTTGTCGGTTCATCGACTAGCTGCGTTAGATTGTGGCCGATTGCGAAAATTTCAGTCTGTCTTTCCACTTCATCTGTTCTATAAGAGTGGCGAAGCCAGTTGGTGTTGTGAACGTTGTCACCCAGTACAATGACCTTAGCTGCCAGATAATGTGTCTGAATCCAATCCACCTTATCACCTAGACACTGAAACAGTTTAGGAAAGTGAATATCGTTTGGCGAGAAATATAGACAGCATAAGAGCAATATCTAACAAATTGTCTACAGCTTACTACCATTAACTCAATTCATTTTGGAGTCGACATAATATATTTTCAGAATTATCAGCTTCCTTTTGTCTATCTATAATGGTCACTTCAAATCTTTGATGCATGTAAATAGAGCTGGATGGAATTTGATCAAAAGGTTAGTGATTTGTTCACTACCACTTGATATCTTTCTAAAATAAAGGTTCTGACGACAGCCTCAGAAAACTAACGAAGTTCGTATTGCAATATGATCTATCAGGCGTAATCTGGAGAGATTCAAAATGCCATCTATTTTACACTTAGACAAACCAAACACCCTCTTTTCACTGAGTGAAAAGAAGCACTTTGAAATACTGTTAAGATACAGAAGTTGGTATATCTAACCACAATTGTAATGGAAATATTTTCGAGATCAGCAGAGTAAATGCTGGGGCTAGCGCTTCTGCAGACTCAGCATCTGCCGAGCAGATTACCATCAGCACGACGCAGAAGAAGAGTTGTAACTTTGCTTTTGAGACTAGTTCGGATGTGTTTGGACAAGCGTTTGGGGTTATCTGAGTCGGCAATGCTGGTCTCGTAATTTTGCCTGGAGGAACGAATCGAACACCTGAGGAAATATGAAAACAATCGATGATTGTCGAAGTCTTCCGCGGTACCTGATCTCTTATACTATCTCAACAGGCTCTTGTGATGCAGTAGCTGAATAAGTTTGTTCGTATTCGTATTGGATTGTTAATGTCAAAATGAACTTTTTGGTAATAAATTGAAAGTAAAAGTCATACGTTTTAGAGTGCTCATCAATAATTTGAAACAATTGTTTCACAATACGGAACTCAGACTTGGGTATGATGAAAGAAATCAACGGGGGTTGAGAGAGGCCTCTAGCTCATTTGATAACTCTATAACTTTAAAAATGTGAAAAGAAAATCCTTGAATATTGGAAATAGTGAATTTATACTTGATTTTCTTTGAGTCGGCAAACAGAACAGATTAATCGGTTTGGAATAAAAGAGCGTTGCAATATATGAAAAAAATATTGACCCACGAACAGAACCTTGTTGCAACCCACAATCGTGTAAATAACATTGGAAGGGGTACTAAAGTCACAAGTTTTTCTCGAATTCATGCATAATATGAGTGACTATTCATCATATCTTCATTCAAATATTAAAATCAAATGAGGGAGCTCTGAAATTTTCTTAATAGTGGCTTAACCTACCTTTTGATTCCTTCTAAATATCAAGAAAATGTTTTTCACTCTCCACTGAAGTTTCATTTCCCGAAACTTTCACTATGAATATTTTGATCAGCTTAATCGAGTTGGCTGTTTCAACACATCGAACGAAGTCGTGAAAGCTCGCGTGTCAGCATTATGCACGCAATGCAAAACCCAATACTTCATAATTTGTGGATTCATTTTGGCGCTGTTCATGAAACTTCCGCGAGTTCTGAATTGAAATTACGGCAATTATTCCCCTTTCCAATTTCAGACTTTTAAATTGAATAAGTACAGACTTGGATGAGACGTAAGACATCATTCTGGAATGTAAATTTATGGCGACTCATTCCTCATTTTCTATTCCAATTGGAATCTTAAAAATAAAGTTTTGTGATTTATTGCTTGTGCTCTAAGCGAAGTAAGCTTTATTTTGTTTGAAATATCTCTTTTCATGAGAAATACAAAGTTGCAGGTTTCGAGAATAGTTGGGCTTGATTTTTCTTCTTAATTTTAATCGTTATCTTCTAGATGCTTATGTTTCAACTCCTAACTAGTGACGTGGTGCCATTACAGCCTCTATCTAATGAATATACTGCCATATCCGATGTACGCATGATTAGAGAAAGTTGTGTTTGTGTATCTGAGATTCATTCGTTCATCTCTCAGTACATGCAGGGATAGTGTACAGTGGACTATTGTTTTTAAACAAAGAGGAGGAAAATCTTCGAGAAGATGCACCCTGGCGGGAGTGTGGCCAATAAAGGATTTTTTCCGACTAAAAACCTCCTCTTGGAGTTCCAGACCGTAGGCTATAGTCTCCATTCATAGAGAAGAATGACAGAAGAAAAGGAGATTGACCTCAGTCAAATACGCTTTCGCGGACGGAGGACCTAATCAGTTACCAGGGAACACGGTCTTCTGATGATATCATACCGTTTTGGTTTATGGTTGTTTAGAGTATAAACTGTAGGATTTTCATGACCTGTTATGTAGGCTCGAAGGTTGCGAGCTAATTCGTGAGTAATTTCGGTATTTTTATATCGAACTGATGGCAAGTCTAATCCGTGAAGATTGGCGATCCAGATTATGAATCCACTCTTATGAAATGATATGATGAGCTTGAGAGTGATGAGGCCGAGCACCTGAAGATTTAGTACAAAATGATGACTCATCGTCGGAAATCAACATGGACGAGGGCAATGATGAGGAGGACGGTGACAATTCAGTAGGGGTCATTCTAATAGATCATTCCTATGATGAAGCGGATGATAATGAACATGTTGAATCGACTTCAAACAAAGAAAAACCCTTTTGGATTAGATCGTTTCAATTTTCTCAGAGCAGGAAAACACCTGCTAAAAACCTAACTACATTTATTCCGGGACTAAGAGCCCTACGAGAGATCTTGGAGACATAGCCGATCCTATTTAAATTTGGTAGAATATTTTCAGCGATGATATGATTCCAGGAATAGTGGAGAGAACTAACGAAAAATTTCAGAGTCAAAGGCATAAGTACAAGAACGAGTACAAACTAGAAATGCAAAATACAGATACACACCACAAAAATTGTCGAATCACCTGGTATCCTGAATTCCACAATCGAATAAGCAGCTCGATCGCTGATTTTATTTGACTATCAGTATTCATTCTATTTTTCTTCAGTTTTCACGCTAAATTAGCTCAAGTTTTCTGTGTTTCTTGTTGATTTTCGAATCTTTGAATTTGTTGTAATGGCTGCTGAACGTCCTGGATGCTATTTGAGTGATCATGAAGTGTTAAGAATTGTAACACTTCCAGAGGAGGGGCAAAGCCAACGTTACGTGGCTAACTTGTTGAATGTTAGCTAAAGCACTATTTCGAAAGCAATAATTCGGTACCACGAAACAGGGGAATATGGAAGAAGGGCCGGATAGGAAACAAGTCGGATAACAACACCAGTTGATGATCGTTGGCTTCGTTTAACTGCACTAAGAGTTCGGCACTGTACGGCTTGAATGCTACAAACTGAACTTGCACTTTCCAGAAATGTGCATATTTCATTACAAACTGTTAGAAGCAAGCTCAGAGAAGACGATATCAGACTAAGGGTGGCTTCTACCGGCCCGTGTACCACCAGAGAGCATCGAGTTGCAAGACTTCAGTTTGCGAGAGAACATGCAAATTGGGATATTCCAGAATGGTCGAATGTTCTCTTTTCCAACGAGTCCAGGTTCTGTCTATTATCAAATGATAGATGCATGCCTGTATATAGACGACCTGGGGAACGGTATCAGCAATGAAATATCCAGCAAACCGAGAACTTCGAAGGAGGCTCAGTAATGGTGTGGGGAGGCATTTATTTCCATGGTCGAACTGAGTTAGTCTAGTGAATAATTAAAGAATGACAGCACCCAGATACATCGCATATATCCTTAAACCCCATGTTGTACCCTTTGGCTCATTGATTGGCAAAAACTTCATTTATATGCATGATAATGCTCGGCCTCATGCAGCTATAGTAGTTACAGAATTTCTACAAAATGCTGAAATTGATATTTCAGGATGGCCAGCCAGGAGTCCCGACTTGAATCACATTGAACATATTTTGGACAACATGGGGTGGTAAATTCAGCAACGTAGGATGCCTTGTTGAACACTCCAACAATTAGAAAATCTACTTTCTGAAATTTGGAACTCAGTAACTCAAGAGTACATCCAAAATTTGTTTAAGGGGCTTCCGAGACGTATACTGGCAGTAATTAGGACCCGGGGAGGAAACACTCGATTTTTGATTAGTAACCATTCGATGCTAGTTTATTGGTCTCTTCACGAAAGTAGAAGATGATGGTAGCATTTTTCAATTTTTCATTAACTCGAAAACTTAAACGATATCTTCTTATTCTATACTTCTGAAAATTACCAAGCGACTCTTGAATGACCAACCTGAAAATTTATATAGTATGTATTAATTTTGTGTTGAACCAGATGTCACCTTCTCTGATAAAGTCAAAGTACGGAACAGTGAATAATTCGTAAATATAAGAATTTATCAATGTCGTTTCTATTTCCTGCTTTCGTTTTTGATAGCTCGAAGGCAAACAACCTTTTTGAATGAAGGAATAACGGTTAGAGCTTTCATTGATTAATATTTATGAGCGGTCACTCTCGTTGTTAGAATTTTCCACCATCAATCATCCAGAGAATTTTCTTCGGAAGTTTGTATTTATGTAGAACTGAATATTTTTCCTTTCATCTTTAGTTCTTCGAACACATGAAATTAGTCTACGGATATTCAAATTTATGCATGGTTACATATGGCCCGATGATAAATTGTTTGTAGTTATCTTCAATTATATCGAGTAATCGGGTGTCTTTCACCATTTATTCGATCTATAACCTCGTTCCTGTAGAATACAGGGTGTCCGCGCTAAAGTACCAATAAAAGTATCTAGGGAACGGATTCATCGCTCAGTTTCAAAATTTGGGATTAGAGTAAATATATTTCTTTATTTATTTATGTAATGAAACAAGGGAACCCCAACCGGAAAGAAGCAAATAAAGGGGTTCACAAAAAGTATAACAAGAAAAGTTTGCAGATGTGAAACATGTCTTAAGAAATATCAACTATAAGTAACTTAAATCAAGCAAAAATCCTTTAACAAAAACTTCTACATCTAGATTAGGATGAATTGAAACGCTGAAAGTGACTAGCGGATAATTGAAAGAATAATTTAATATTCGATAAAGGAAAACTGTGTCGAGAAGCACCAGGCTTAAAATCTTGTGACGACGCAAACTCAAACTATAATCTTGTTTAGGAATGGAGAATCTGAAGTTTATGAAATATTTTTTCTGAACCCGCTCAATTCTATCAATGTACTACTTGTGAC
This sequence comes from Cryptolaemus montrouzieri, assembly GCA_013387265.2. NCBI lineage: Eukaryota > Metazoa > Arthropoda > Insecta > Coleoptera > Coccinellidae > Cryptolaemus > Cryptolaemus montrouzieri. Next base: position 8,808,196 of record JABFTP020000103.1, on the reverse strand, counting down.
AGTTAGGAGACCAAACAAGCCAACAATATTCCAAATTACTTCTAACCAACGAAAAGTATAATTGTTTCAGAGATTTCATTTTGAAAGCCTTTGAAACGATATGATTCAAGTTTTACTTATGCATCAAAGGCATTTATGTTTTTTGTAATAGTTATATGCTTGCATCTTAATGTTTCATGAAAAATACCTGGTCTGACAAGAACAGAAAAGTCTGTCCAGATCTCTCTGAAACAGCACAATATCGTCATGGCACCGAATGTCACTATAAACTCTGAGATCGCCGGCATACAAATCATGCCGCGTACTCAGGAAACATTCCGAAATGTCATTTATGTAGATAGAAAATAACAGTGGACCCAGATGCGACCCTTGGAGGACACCGGATGTAACACAAATAGAACCGGAATGAGGTCCATTGAGCGCAACATATTGTATTCTATTCGATAGAAAAGATCCGATCCATATCAGTAGGAACCCACCCACCAAAGTCTTCTAGAACTCGCAGCAAAGTTGCATGATGCACCAAATGAAACGCTTCAGCCAATACTGTGTAAACAGCATCAATCTGAATACCTTTGTCAAAATTACTACTCATAAAAATTGATGTAAGGAAGCAAATTAGTTAAGACCGACCTAACCTTAAAAGTTCACGCTGAGATTGAATTAACTTGGAACTGGATTAAATGGAATAGTTTATCAGTTATTATTGCTTCGAAAATTTTGCCGAAATAATTTGAAATAGAGACAGGTCGGTAATTACTGACTTCATTTTTCTTTCCACTTTCGAAAATTGGTACATTCTCTGCCGTTTTCCACGTATCTGAAAAAACACCAAGTGCTAGAGACTTGTTAAAAATGATTTGAAGAGGAATGGCTAAGCTAGCAGAGCATGACTTGATGAAAACAGTTGGGATGGAGTCCGGACCTGGACCTTTTGTAACATTCAATCCCTCTATTTTAGCTTTGACATCGTTGAGATCAATCGCGTTAAGTAAAATTGTTGAAGAAATTCCCTATCTTCATCGGTAGATAACAGGTCTTCGGATCTTCATACACTGGCAAAGTACTCAGATGAAGCATTAGATATGGCAAAAGTGTCATTCAATACTTTTTCCCCATGGCACATAGATATAGGTATTCTCTGAATATCTCTTAACTCTCCGATATAAGACCAAAAGGGCTTTGGATTCTTCACAATTCCACCTTCTATAGAAGCAATATGGTCTTTATGATCCCTTTCAATCAAAGCTTTACACTTTATGCGCAAAACACGGAAATTTCCATAAAGAAAAGTGCTTTTGAATTTTTTAAATTTATGCTGAAAGCTAAATTTCTCATTGATACACTTAATAGGATCTTTAGCAAACCATGATGAGAATTTACTGCACTTATCTATAACATCATCTACAGCAGAATAAAAAAAACCAACACTCATTTATATCATTCAAACATTAAAAAGTATTCCAAGTTGAATTTGAGAATGCTGAATTAATAGCTTCATAGTTCGCATTAAAGAAGAAACATCTTTAAAAGAAGTATACGCATCACCGCGCACAAATTCACTAGTGAAACCGCACTCACTACCAACAGAAGATCATAGCCGGCTCGGAGGCGTATGGAATATGATGCTCGTCTCCTACGCAGGGTTACCTGGGTTCAATCCTCACAAAGTCGGTGCGATTTTTCGGATTCTAGAAATCGCTTGAGTGTCCATCTTTCGGAGGAGATGTAAAGCTGTTGGTCCTGTCTAACAGAGATGTGTTGGACATTAAAGATCCCTTTCCTCGACACGAGAGGGGTTCGGCAAAATTCCTAGGTTAGTGAGGTGACAGAATTCCCCGGCGTGTCCTTAGCCGAAAGGCAGAAATAGAGCACGTTAAAGGAAAAACAAACAAACAAAAAGAAGACCATGAAAATGATCCAAGATTAAAATCCCCAATTATCATGAATTTATCATCAGGATTCGACTCCATAAAAGATGTCACACTGTCGAAAAAAACGACATAATCATAATCACTTGTTATCATCATCATAGTCACAATGTTTTAACAGACATGTTGTGAGCTCGTAAAATGCATTAAGTCGGAGCTGGAACGCTGCCGATACGAAGATTATCAATTGTTTTCGAAATTGTAGCACGCCATCTTTCGCGATTTGGAGTTAGTTCGGCTTTTGTGGCACTCACATCCATCAACTGTTTCGTTGCATCCACCCAGCGTGTAGGGGAACGGCCACGACGTCGCCCATTCGGAGCATGACCTTGGAAAACAAGTTTCTCCATATTATCGTTTCTATGAATGTGACCGAAGAAGGTCAGAATTCTCCTGAATACAATGGAGGAGAACCGCTTTAGATTACCAAGTTCATTTAAAATCGAAATATTAGTTCGATGGGCGGTATAAGGAATTATCAACATTCTCCTCCAAGCCCACATTTCAAATGCATCAATGTGAGAGCGATCTACCGTTCAATAGTCCAAGTTTCAGAAGCATATAGAAATATAGAGAAAATAAGAGTCTGAACTAACAACATTTTGGTTTGAAAGCTATGTTGAAATTATTGCTACTCATGAATGATTTCAGTTTCTCACTTGTAATGCCAACGTAGGTTAAGGTGTTGAATTTTGTTTCAATTTATCGACAGGAAAACTTCATTCAATGCGATTCTGTCAACACCTTAACCTACGTTGACATTACAAGTGAGAAACTGAAATCATTCTTGAGTAGCAATAATTTCAACATAGCTTTCTAAACTAATAATAATTTAGGCAAATATATAAAAATAATAAAACCAGATCAGGTAGAAACAATAAATCAGGTGTTCATAGATTGAATTGCAATGACTGTGATAATTTCTACATTTGTAGAATACATAAAAATTTTAATATTAGAATATCGGAACATAAACGCAGTTTTTCAAATAAAATATCAGATTCAAATTACGCGAATCATCTCTTTGAAAATAATCACTTTTTCGACCCACAGTTTGAAATTTTACATACAGATAATAAATATTGGAAGGTAGATCTTTGGGAAACTTTAGAAAACAACAAATACAAACAGTCAGGTAGACTCATCAATGAACAAGTCGATTTAAGCCCTTCACCTGTATTGAATCTCTTCGGGGAGCAATCTATTCCTTAATTTTATTGGATATACCTGTCATGAATAACCACTTAAAAAGAATCAACCCAATAAGCTTTTAATTACTTAAGAACATTTATATTTATATTCTCATTCTTATTTTCTGTACATTCACTCGTCTGAAGAAGCTACGGTGTAGTGAAACGCGTTACGAATCATAATAATTAAGTAAAATTCACACATTACTTGTTTTTATTATATAGTAGCACCTTACTTGAATGAGAGACCAACGAGAGTAAACGATAATTGTCTGGGAGAACCTTCTTTATGAAGTGGAACGAAAATAGACGAGCACTATTCATCTGGCCAAACAACGAAGGACCAGACTTTATTACAAATACTATGTAAAAGAGAGATGCTGTCATTGCCCAAGCATTTTAAAGTTTCGGCAGAAATGGCATCTATGGCTGTAGCTTTAACCGTTCTAAGTTTTTTCGGGGAATGTTCCACTTCTGAAAAAAAGAATATCAAGCATATGATCACAATTCAACAAGGGAGCCTGGATGCCAGCACAACAAGTACGCCACAACTCAATCACCCCATCCAATCTGGTGATTAACTGTCCATCGAATTCTTGACCGCCAAGTTTTGGGGTAGTATGTTTAATTTCAAAAACATCTCTCCCGGCAGATAAGTTATGGCATGGGTCTGTATCTTCCTACACAGGTCTTGCAAATAGAAGTTCTTATCTCGCCGGCAAAGTTTTTAAATTTCCCGCGAGAGATGCCTATACGCTACACTTGTTATATACGGTGGAAAATAGCAGACACCTGAAAAGTGTCTTCCATTACCTGTTAATGATATCTTCACCCATAAAACTTGTGTCGAATTTTCAAATGATACATCAGCAATAATACTTCCGTTGATACCAATGAATACACCACCACCTTAATACTGTTAGAATCACTCCTATCACGCCTAAAGATGTTGTATGCGTCACAAATAAGCTCAGAGCTACTATATATACTAACCAACAATTTGCGATTATCTTCAAAGCGGTAACATGCCATTGGAAATAGCATGTACTTTTTAATTTGGTGTCACTCCCGTCGCCACCACATCATGCTATAGGCTTCCTGAATTCTTCATTTGTGATTAAGTTTAAGATGCTATTTTTGCCAGAACGAATGGCGGATTCCAAAGAGTGAATACGTTGGAGGATAACGCTCATGACTCGAAATGGTTCAAATCCTATTTATGTAACTATGTGTTTTTATTGTCAGTATGGATCTTCTACACGATAACTACCCGAGATTGTTTCAGTATCAAAACGACAATACGTCTGCTGAGGTGATCATAATGGGAGACTTCAACGTCACAATATCAACAGGCCCAATACTCAGATAGGCCAAACGAAGCTGTTAGGCAACCGGAAGCCTTAACTATCAACTGCATCTTAATTCGATGTCGATGAAGCTACAAAATTCAATAAATAAGATGTTTGTTTTTCGATTTTAGTGGTTCAATAGCTTTGGCCCACGATACTGCTGATGGAGAAACAGCTAATGCAAAAGTTGATATATCGTTGAAAAGCTTATTAAATAAATAGTTTGTGCCGAAAAAAAATATGTTCTCATAAATAAAATTCAGTGATATGACCACTTAGAAAATACCCCTAAATTTGGTCATTTCCAAATTGTTACATTTAAACTCCTACAACACCCAGTATAGAACTTTTCTCTAACACTCATACACACTTTTCTTATAGGAAATTTAATGTTCTTTTCGATGATATGTCGCTAGAAGAATAACGGAGATATTTCCATCTTTATGGGTAAAAACACAAAAATTCTTAAAATCAAGAAATGTTCGATAAAATAGTAACTATCAGTTTTCCAAAAAACGTTATTAGACTTTCTTGTTTCAAATGTTATATACAATAACCCTTGAAGTTCAGTATTCAGCATCCTTACACCCTGTATATATTTGGTCAAATTTCTTTTCCTTCAATACTATGATCCATATTTTCATGAATTCAGGCATATTCATGAAGCTATTTCGAATTTTTAATTAAGCTCCATTTCTCTTTCAGGATATTTTTGGCACATCACGGATATGCACTACGATTCTTTGTATCACAGCGGTTCCAGAAAAGGTGAGTTAAAATACAATACAACATGAAATTAGTAGAAACTTTAGCAGAAAATTCAACACCGAATAGAACGAATAGAATGTTACTCTTCCTTTGTTCGCCATTTTCCCTCCTATCTCAGTCCACTAAATTACGTACAATTTATAACCTTGTTTTGAAAGAACTCGATGGCTCCTGCGAAAACAAAGGAACCCTACAGTGTGAAAAACAAGGAGGCAGGATTATAAACTACGAAAGCATTGGACGATAGCTGAATTTATCTCTTCATTTCCTTCGAACTAGTTGTTATTATACTTTTGAATTGAAAAATATTTTATCAGACCGTTATGATGAAAATATATTATTTTGGATGAAGGCTGTATTCAGTTTGATATATATAACAAAAAATGTTCTATAACTTTTGATTTAACATAAAAATAGTTATTTTTTGATTAACTGTTTCACGACTCTTCATTTTTGGAAAATAACACATAGAGGCACAATCGGCCTTCGCGTTCGGCAACGTTCGAAATCTGTCTCTCTCCTACAGCTGCTATATAATAATACATTTACATATTTTCGTCAAGTATGAAGTGCAGTGAAAAGTGAATGTAGTGTCAATTGTTTATAGCGACGCTAATTGCGGCGATAAAGGTAATGATTCTTTCGATATTGCTCAAAGCACATTTATGCTTGTAAAAACTATGTACATTGTAGAAAAAAATTAATAAAAACTAACATAATCGTATTTATGCGTAATAAACCAACTTTCATGAATGCGGTTAGGAAAGAGGTCCTGGATTTCACCCTTGCCTCTCCATTTATACTGCAATCAATTAAGAAGTGACGCATCATGGACGAAATATCTATGTCGGACCACCAAATGATTGGTTTCGAAATTGACTCAGATAAGATTCAAAAAGTGGAATGTAGAGAACCGAAAAGGGCGGACTGGGATCACTTTGAAGAGAGGTTGAAGTCTGAACTGGATGGTCTCGAATATAACATAACCACAGTAGAAGGACTGGAAAATTCTTCTACTCACCTAATCCAAACACTAATATTAGCATTTGAGAAGAGTTGTCCAATGAGGAAAAAACACTTCTCAAGGGATACGCCTTGGTGGAACAAGGAGCTCGCCCAACTCAAAGCTAGAGCCAGAAAAGCATTCAACAGAGCGAAAAGAACAGGTGAATGGAACGCCTACAGAGAAGCTCTAAGTACAACAAAGAACTCAGGAAATCCAAACGACAATCATGGAAATCCTATTGCGAGGGGATCTATGATCTTGCCCCAGCTGCACGAATTCAAAAGGTTTTAGCCAAAGACAATTCGAATGCACTTGGTCTCATTAAGGAGCCTGGAGGAGAGTATTCTAAGAACTTCGGTGGAAGCTTGAGGGTACTTTTGAATACCCACTTGTCGGACTCGAAAATAATCCCCATCAATAGCTCCCAACAACAGGAGCTAGAACTGTATAGCTCCAGTAGGGAAAGCAGAAATCTAGCGGGCCGAATCTTCACCCTAGATGGGGTAAAGTGGGCCACCAAAAGCTTCATACCCTACATATCACCAGGGGCGGACGGAATCTATCCGGTCATGTTGCAAAGAGGCAACACATATACAGCCCCATGTCTGAGAGGTATACAAGGTGCTTCAACGAGAACTAAACAGAGGCTATATCTACCAAGACATTCACTTCTGATCAAACCGCAGAAACAGGTCAATTTTTGTTTCAAGGGTACAAAACTTGCCTGAATTACCAACCCCCTAAGCGGGGTTGCAATCCTTGAAAATTTTGAATAGGGAAAATGGGACATGACTCAAAAAAAAAGGTGGTATCTTTGCCTACATTGCCTTGAACGAATTTTCGTTTTAATTGAAAACTGTAAAAGATACAGGGTGAGCAACTGAAAGATAGGGAAGACTATTTCCCAGAGACTATTAAAGTTTCAGTGAGGTAAAATGGAACAGATCAATTCTGGTCAATGGCAGTCATCATCAAGTACCATCCTCATCTTGAATTTCAACCCCTGGAGCAGGGGTGACAACCCTTGAAAATTTGGAAGAAGGTAGATGGGTCGAGTGATACCTCAAAAGAGAGGTATAATTTTGTCTACATCCTAGTGAACGAATTTTCATTTTGATTGAAAACTGTAGAAGATACAGAGTGAGCTACAAGTGGATTTATATTTTTCATGAAATCAGTTTGATTGCATGAAGAGATATATGGGCAACTCGTCGGGGTGAAACCCCTATATATATATATATATATATATATATATATATATATATATATATATATATATATATATATATATATATATATATATATATATATATATATATATATATATATATATATATATATATATATATATATATATATATATATATATATATATATATATATATATACATATATATAATTACAAAAAATTTTTCCAAAATTTTAGAAAAAAAGGACTAATGAGATAGGACGATAGTTATACACATCATTTCTGTCCCTTTTTCGAAAACTGGAGTTATTTTCGAAATTTTCAACACATCAGGAAAAGTACTTCTAGAAATACATTTGTTGATAAGAAAGATGTGTAATGGGATACACAAGACTGTTGATAGTTCTCTTGAGCAATACAGTGGATAAGTCAATAATCCTGAGATCTGCTACTCTTCAAAGAACGCATCAGCAGAAATAAGAGATTTGGTTCGGTATTTGGGAATTTTCCTTGAGTTGATGAGATCCCACATAGTTTTTGCGGATTTTGCGCAGGAGGTTGCTTCAGAAAAACTGATGTCCCTTGCATTTTTTCGAGTTCTGGTTTCACAATCTCGGATACTATCAGAGATATCATCCTGATTCTTTACTTTAGTCAAATAGTAATTAAAAATTCCAATTCTAACAAATTTTATAGTCAGTGAATCGCAAAAACCCGTGCGTTGTGCTGCCGTCAGAAACTAGTTATGGGAAAATGGTGTCAAATTTCTTCAGACTCGAACTTTTATGATGTCGACGTAGTTCATTGCCATCACAATATTGTGTTGAAGTCGGAAAGCAGTGGGCCTAACCGCAACAGAGATAAAGCAACTCAAAGTAAGCAGTTGTTCCTCAAATATTTTAGACTTTCCCGATTTTTCAATTTTTTTCTATTGGATAGATTGCTTTTAAAATCATGGAGTACATTCTTTAGGATCTATTGGAAATTGTCTGAAAACTTGAAATCAATTGAGCGAATATTTTGGTTTTAGTACCGTGCTGCAGTCGAACCCCCTTAATTTCTATTTCTGTTGTAAACCAAATGTGGACATGAACTTCATTCAGAAATTGCAGAAGTTTATCAAATCATCTGTTTGAGTCTTGGAAATGAAACAAAATATCATCTTCATATCGTTACCAAAACACTATATGTGTTATTCCATATTACTCTTCTAAGTTATCCATGAATATATCGGCTGAAAGGGACTAAGCGGTGATCGTATGGGAAGTTCTGATGTTTGTTGGTAGATTTTGATTTTTAGAAGATACATTATTATCCATGTTTTTTACATTGTAATATTTAATTTTATAACACTACATTTAAATGTATTCCTTTCATAAACGAAAGTGTCGTAAGGTTTGTTGGTTTCGAGATCTTACTTCGGCAATCGGACTGATCGTCACCCTTTACCAAGAAACGTGACGTCCTGATCTTATGTAAACTAAAAAATGAAATGGATACAATATACTGTCGTATTGAAGAAAATATTTTTAAAATTATTTCAAGCCTTTTCGTGTATTACTGCAATAGCTCTCAAGGTAAATCGCCCTGAAATAGTTTCCTCTTCAAGCTCATATAAGAATATGCATGTGCTAAATGCGATAAGTTAAAAATCAAGTGTATTTTTTTCTACGTTGAAAAATGAACTCAAATAACTTATCGCAAGAGTTCTACTTCATTTAACCGTTCTCAGTAATCAACAATTTCCTCGCATTTTATAAAATAACATATATTGAATATGGGTTTGCATGTTTGAAAAAATTACATTTTCCAATGCATTCGCATTTTCTTGCTCTGATTAGCCATAAGAAGTGAACCTTCACGCTACCACTCGCATGTTGAGACTGCATAACTATTCGCGAATCTATTATATGGTTTTCTTCACATACCTTACACGCGAAAATATAAACTTCATTAATTTCATAGAAATTTGTTGAAAGTTTTGCGAGTACGAATGAAATATTAAAACAGAAAACATATATCTGTTAGAACGAATTTGTTATTTAACTGATAAGAAGGTTTTGTTCCCAATGTGTACGCGATAAAGTATATTTCTGATAAAGGGGGTTTGGCACTAGGATTTTAACCCCGTTCAACATAGCAATATCTATATTGAGATTAATTTATGGAGGCTTCAAAGTAAGAATCTTCAACTTTGATGCATTTTTGGGTTTTTGCAACAGATTCCGCTTCCTGAAATGAGTAAGTGATTATTTAGTCTACAAGAGGTCTAAAGTTAACATCTTAAAATACTGGTTGAAATTTATTACTTTATGGCCAAATTTTTGTTGATATACTGCACAACTGTCCCATATACAAAGAAAGCAGAAAAATTTTTCAAATTCTCACTGAACACCCACTGAAATTACTATAGCTTTTACGTCCACATATATTTGCAACTAATACTTGTTGTAGTTTACGAGGGTGGTTTGATAAGTCAGTGACTGTTTGAACTTCCCGAGCAGAGACTTCAAATATAACAGTTCTGCCGCCAATTGTAATCTATCAGTGTAACTTTCTAATTTTTGAGCAAGCTACGTCGTGCCATTGATATTCGATAGCCGTTGAAAGCAGATAACCGTGTGAATTTTTACGTAAATAGAAAATAGTGAACTCATCAAGCATTAATTTTACGTAAAAAATCGATCACTGAAACTAAGGAAAGACTTCATAAATACTACGAGGACTCGACACCATCAGTTTCAATGGTTAAGAAGTGAGTGACCCGAACGTTCAGGCTGCTTAAAAGAAGTGATAACGCCGAAAATCGTCGATAAAATCCATGAAATGATATTGGACGATCGGAGAATGAAAGTGCGTCAGTTGGCTCACGGTGTGAGTATCCCAGATGAACGGGTACATCATATTTTACATGAATATTTGTACATGAAAAAAATCTCTGCGAGATAAGGGCCGCGATTGCCCGCACTCGAACATAAGCGCAATCGTGTAACCACTTCAAAAGAGTGTTTTTGCGCTGTTTTGTTACTGTGGACGAAACATGGATCCATCACAATACGCCAGAGACTAAGGAACAATCAAAACAGGACCAAAGAAGGCCAAACAGAGTCTGTGAGGCAACAAGCTCATGGCCACAGTTTGTTGAAATGCACGCGGTGTCATTCACTTCTATTACCTCGAGAAAGGTAAAACGATCACCGGCGTATATTATTCAAACCTTTTGAACAGATTCGACGTTGATTTGAAGAAAGAACGCCCGCATTTGGCGCAGTATAAAAAGATGTTCCATCAAAACAATCCACGTGGGCACACTTGTCTGGTCGAAATCCACAAATTGGGATACGAACGGCTACCGCATCCAGCATATTCTCCAGATTTAGCCCCCTGCGACTATTTTCTGTTTCCAAACCTAGAGAGTTAGCTCGGGAAGATGGAAAAATTTTAAAAGAACGCTTTACTAAAAAATAATCGTTTCATTCAAAAAGCCACTGACTTATCAAACCGCCCTCGCATTCTATTCAACATAGAGCGCATGTTTTCATGATTGAAATTTACATTATGCAATAACACAGCTTTTAAATTATGATTAGACGAATCGATAAATAATCGCCAATCAGAGGGGGAATACTCAATATCAAGTTGCTGAATTGAACCATCAATATCAGAACATAAACACAACGAATCTTCTTTTTTTTTCGAAATTCGTAATTTTCGTTGTATTGTCTAATAAGTTCCTTCTTTAAGACAGGTACCAAGAATTTCTGAGTATTGCTAACCTAACCCAAATCACGTATTCGCTTTAAGCAATTAAATATGGCGCCCCGAAACTAGAACCTGTAGTAACAGTGAGGTCGGTGCATCATCATTATCATCATCGCCACTCGAATTCGAGTATGAATGTCCTCCAATTTTTCTATTCTTTTCCTAATGCTGCGCGTTGTGAACTGGCATGACTAAAGAGTCCAATTCGAGAGCCACAGACCATACCGCACTGGTCACATACAAGCTGACTGATATCCCCTGGCAGCTGGTTATTATCTGCTCTTATATCTGCTCGCTCTTTTCTTTGTCGTCGCATCTCAGTGTAATGCGCTCATCTCTCCTGCTCGAAATGCTACACTCCTTCGTAGGTTGCTCGACGCCAGGTGGAGCAGTCTGATACAGATGCCATCGTTAATTCCACAGCTTTTCAAATTACGTTTGAGGACATCCTTTTATCGTTTAAGCTGTCCTCCTTGTGAGCGTTGGCCGTTTTTGAGCTGGGAGTACATGATTGGTTTCGGCAGTCTTTCATTCGGCATGCGAGCGACGTGACCAGACCACCGGAGTTGGTATTTCATTATCATTGCCTCAATGCTGGTGGTTTCCACTTCGTCTAGGATACTGATGTTGGTGCGACCGTCTTGCCATTTGACGTTTAGAATTTTTCGTAGGTATTTTCCCAATATTTTCAGGTGTTTTCTATAGGTTCTCCAGGATTCGCATTGATATGTGAGCGTTGGCAAGGTAAACCTTAATCTTGGTCTTAGTGTGGCTATCATGGTTCTCAAATATCCTTCGCCTTAATCGGCTGAACGCAGCATTAGCTCATCCTAGACGATGTTGTATTTCGGCATCGAGCGACGATAGGTGGCTTCCAAAGTACGGGAAGTGATTCGTGTTGTTCAAAGTTTCACCGTTGATTGAAATGGATGGTTTGGTGACGGCATCCCCATCATCAGGTGCAGGCTGATGCAGAATTTGTGTTTTCTTAGGTTGATATTTAGTCCGAGGCTTTCATATGCTTCCTAAGTCTTCTTCAAAGTATGCCATAATCACTTTGTCATCTGCGTACTGCAGTTCGATGATAGATGTTCCGGTTATTTTGGTTTCGGTTCTCTACGCTAGAAGGTAGCTTTCCATCCCCAAGTGTAGCACTGCTGCTACGAAAATAGAGAACAGGGTGGGAGCAATGACGCATCCCTGCTTCACTCCTGTTTTGATATTGATTGATTTTGATTCTCCAAGACCTTCATTGACGGGGACGGTCGCGCTCATGTTGTTATGCAGCAGTTGAAGCATCTGAATGAATTTTTGGGGACAGCAAGCCAGTGCCAAGATCCTCCATAGTGCCTATCGATTTACGGAGTCGAAGGCCTTGATATGATCTATGAAAGCCATGTTAAGAGGAAGCCTTTGCTCTCTAGCTTTTTCCTGAATCTGTCTCGCACTGGAGATCGTGTTAGTTGTTTCTCTATTGGCTTCAAAGCCACATTTTATTTCTGAAAGGTACTCTTCAGCTAGCGGCATCAGGCGATTGGATTCTAGTGAGGATCTTACCAGCAGCACTGAGGAAAGATATTCCCCTGTAGTTATCACAAAGAGATTCATCAGCCTTTTTGAAGATCTTGACAATCAGCGCATCCCTATGGCCAGCCGGAACAAATGCAGTAGTCTACATTTTAATGATCAGCTTATGGATATGGTCTTCTGGGACAGAGCCCCCTTGCTTTAGAAGCTCGGATGGGAATTCATCTAGGCCTGCCGCTTTACAGTTCTTGAGCGCCTTGATGGCGTTGACAACTTCTATGAGGGTAGGTATCTCTCCAAGATGGTCCTGTATCGACTAATGTATTCCTGTTCAGGAGATCCTGAAAGTGTTCTTTCCAGCTGGAGGTAATGGAGTTGTTATCTTTGAGGAGTTGGGTGTTGTCTTTGGATCTCAATGGCTTGAGTTCTTTAGTAGAAGGGCCATAAATAGCTTTTGTAGCACTGCCTAAAGCTTGGTTATCATTTGTGTCTACTAGATGTTGCATTTCACGCGATTTTTCTGTCCACCATCTGTTTTTTAATTCAGTGCACTGTTCTTCGGCGCTGCTTGATGATGCATTTTCTGCAGTATCTTCCCAAACAACATTTTGCGAATTTAAAGGTACGCAAATTAGGATAATCGATCTTGCGTTTTGCTTGTTTCGAATACCCTTCAGTCTATGTCAGGCAAAAAGAGCAATCGTTTAAATTATTAGTGGGTACTCGCCATATCATTGAAACTGCAAAAGGCATGCTCTTCCCATTCATCTACTGCACCAATGATACTCTACAAATACTGCAACACACATGGGGAACTCACTACTTGTCGTGATTTCTAATTGAAACACCAAAATATAACCAAAATATAGGAAGTAGGTTTTCTTAATATTTTCAGAAAATGGCCTGGCTTCTGATTTCACCATAAATTCTCCACAAATATTATGGAATTTATCAGTAGAGATTTTACAGTTGCGGTGCGTTTGTCCCGACATTTTCGTAGTTGAAACACTTTCTGCTCTACACTCAGAGAGCCACCCACTCGAAAATCAATTGAAGACTGATTTATAATCTTAATTTCATGTATAATATTATATGACATTTGTCATATTTTTCGAACGACTGTCAAAATTTTTTCGCAAATTTTTCTTCATATTAAACGAAGAAATAATATATGGCGATGTCAACCCAGATTATTGGGTCCATTATGATTCTTAAACATCTATAGATCATAATCGGCATCACTTGGAAGACTGAACCTGGCCATCGGGGCTCTCTCGGTAAAACAGAGATGGAATTTGAGGAAATATCGCAGGTTATGTATTTTTTATTATCTCCTTAGTCCCTTTCTTCACCTTGCTTGCTATGTGAAATCGTTTTTCAGATTTGTTTAGACATATAAGAAGTTTGATTGTTGAAATATTTTTCTGCTGGTTTTCTTTTTCCAATGTTACAGATTCCTGTCCCGAACCCCCTTCCTTTCACCCTTGTTTTTGGAAATCATGGAATGCAATAGAAAAATGAAGCGGCTAAGCAGAAAAATCTTTCGTACTCTTTATGTACACACGACACCAACACATCATAAACAGACAAGCTATTGCTAGTGCAATAGCGACAGGGAAACGAGTTTTTTCCTCAGGTTTTTTCACTCGTTTATTGAATCATATACAAGATAGTATGGTTCCCTTGTTACATTTCCTGAACTCACACTTGTATTTTTTCACACACCAAAATTATAGATATAAGCACTTATTGTAAATACAATTAGTCAAATTTTTGTAATCCTCTCTTTCAAAAGAATATATATATATATATATTTGAATTGTGGAGGCCGTTACTTGATGTAGATCCATGATATAAATGAGATAGTTTAACTTTGATCTACACTTTATTTGAAAAATTCGACGACGTTTCGCTGACACTGACCATTCTATTTTCATTCTTGATAAAGCTGCTGTGTCAGCGAAACGTCGTCGAATTTTTCAGTTAAAGTGTAGATCAAAGTTAAACCTTGTGTATATATATATATATATATATATATATATATATATATATATATATATATATATATATATATATATATATATATATATATATATATATATATATATATTTAATAACTGTAAGAGGAGTTATTGAAAAATGATACGTGTTAGGGCTTTAGGAATAATTTTTCTTATCATTGAAAGGGTATTTTCATTCGAAACTAAAGATTTGCTGTGTTAGGCAAATCTTGTCGACCAGTGTCAGATGAGTTGATATCACCTTCTAATTCATTTGTTCGTATTCAGAACATAGTTAAATTCTATTCGTGTTTTATATATTTTTTATTATTTTCGATGAGAATTGTGCAAGTTCATGTGTAAAATACAAGTTATTGTTACATTCAAAATGTTTTCCGAAGAAAATCCGATTCACACGCAATCGAAATCAAAATACAGCTATGCCCTTCTCGTTTAAAACGAAACAAATGCACTTCCATCAGTAAAAAGTGGTATTTACTTTGGGAACTGAACTCCAAAAGCCGGTTTTAGATAAATAAAACTATCACAGCGTCATTGCGAGCTCCAACTCGCATCCATCTGGAAAAGAAAAAGTTCACACAGAGTTTGTAGAGCACATGCTGTGAGGCGACTGTCCCTTTTGTCTTCGTCTATTGGTTTTTATTGCACAAAGTAAATTTGTAATACGAAAAGTTTATGTGTAAGTAGAGTTTAGAAAGTTGAAGGAAATTCCTATGAAATCAAGCAGTCGTACCGAAATATTACACTTAGAGAAACACTTTTCCCAAGTATTTTAGTGTTATATCAAGTTGAATTGGTTGTGAAGTCCAGGCGTTGCATGAACCTTAGGGATATTAGAACAATTATCTTATGATATGAATTTTTATTCTTAGGTTGAATTGACATTTCCAGAAGGTGAAGAAAACAAAGACAAGAGACAAATGTTGAAATTATTCGTACAGATATGGAAACAATTAGTTGATAGCTTTCATGACTATTTTTTTGGCCATTTGGATTAATTATTTTGTTCAGGCTCAGGCAATGATTCGAAGAACTTTGTGATTTTTTTTGCTTTGCAGTTTAAACAAGATCCTTCAATTCAGACTGACATTCAGCAGTAGCATTAGCCATTTGCTTCTTCACAATTCACCTTCCTTCCATACACGGATCAATTCTCATGAAGAAATCACAAAGCTCATTTTCCATTCTTGAACGTTCACTGAGATTCTTCGAATTGAATGTCACGTTTCAGTGCTTGTTGAAGGGGCTGTGAATTTAACAGTTCCCACAAGTTGATTTCACTTAAATCTTCATCTTGCAATTCAAGCAACTCTTGAATGTCCCTTAATTCTATCTGTTCGAATCCATATCGTCCTTTTTCATTCGAAATATCGACAGTGCCTCAATGACGCCATATAGAAGTCAGTATAGGAGGCACAGACAAAATTATGTTCTAAACAAAATACAAGAGATGAAAGACTTTCCACAGAAAACCTAAATATGATGAATCGGAGGTGGAACATTCTACATGATAGCTCAAGCAACCAATGAGACCTTAGGATATTGAATAAGCAGATTTCGAAAGCCATCCGAAAAGACATCAGAAATTTCAATACGAAAAATTGTTATCGAAGAAAATAAAATCATGAAAGTATTGAAGAATAAGCTCGCAATAGGAAAACTTGAAATAACAAAGCTTGAAAATTTAAATGGGCAAAAAATTAGAGACAGACAGGAGATATTGAGAGTGGTGGAAGAGTTTTACTCAAAACTATATTGCATCGAAGATCATCCGGAACATAACGAAAACTACCTCGAATCCTGAACCAAAGTTCTGAGGAAATACCAGAGATTACTAGAGATGAAATTGCTAAGTCCATGTCAGAGATGAGAAACAACAAGCCACCGGGAGGAGATAGTTTAGTTATAGAAGTGATAAAGGAAGGTGGGGAGCATCTTATGAACACCATAATCACACTATTCAATGAATGTCTTGAAGAATCAACAACACCTGAGGCTTGGAAAAATGCAGTTATTGTTATTATGTAAAAGGAAGGTATTATTGCAGACTTGAAAAATTTCAGACCAATAAGCTTACTTCCCCACCTTTACAAACTATTCACAAAGATCCTCACAAGGCATCTTACTCCCAAGCTGAACCACTATCAATCCATGGGGCAGGCTGGTTTTAGATCCAGGTATGGCACTGAGGATCACTTTATGGTAGCTAAAACACTATTGAATATAATAGACCACTCCTACTGGATCTTGTTGATTACGAAAAAGCATTCGACTCCATCAAACACACCGAAATGCTCAAAGCACTTGCTGATTGTCGTATAGACTATAGGTATTCCGCTGTGATACAACACATCTATGA
This sequence comes from Cryptolaemus montrouzieri, assembly GCA_013387265.2. Lineage (NCBI taxonomy): Eukaryota > Metazoa > Arthropoda > Insecta > Coleoptera > Coccinellidae > Cryptolaemus > Cryptolaemus montrouzieri. The sequence goes on along the minus strand of JABFTP020000103.1, from coordinate 8,791,094 downwards.
GAATGCAACAGCTAATGTCAGAATACGAAATGGTCAAGTTTAGAGTGGGACGTGGTGTCCGACAAGGTGATACAATCTCGCCGAAGTATTTTATCACACTCGAATACATGTTCAAGAACACCATATTAGATGGCACAGGCATAAATATTAATGGAGACGAGCTCAACCACCAACGTTTCGCAGATGATATCTTGTTGATTTCAGATAGCTTAGATAAGGCAGAAATACAGCTCAAAGAACTAGTCACAGCTTCACACAAAGTTGGCCTCAGAATAACGTTCATGACAAACCTGGTTACCAGCCGAAATATTTTGGTGGAAGGAAATCAGATTTCGAATCTAATCTAACCTACAATCTCTCGGTCATGAGGTAAGAATAGGCACATATAATCAAACCTGCGAAATTGAAAGACGAGTTGGATTGACATGGGCTGCTTTTGGAAAACTTAAACATATTTTCAAATCTGATATCACCGTATGCTTGAAACGAAAAGTGTTTGATCATTGTGTTCTGCCGGCGCTGACGTACGACGCCGAGACTTTTACACTCACAAAAAAGGAAATACATAAAATTCAAGTGGCTCAGCGAGCTATGGAACGTTCCTTATTGGGAGTGACGTTGAGAGACAGGATACCTAATGAGGAAGTACGCTTCTTGCGTTCAGAAATAGAGGGCGTCCTCCAACCCGTTGGACAGACGATATAAAGCGCATCACAACTAACTGGCTCCAGAGCGCACAGGCTCAAGAAGGATAGACAATATTGAGAGAGGCCTATGTTCAGTAGTGGACGATGAAGGCTGCTTGATGATGATGATGATGAAAAAGGAAGATACGAGAACATATGGGAGGAGAACATGGTACTTGCAACATAATAAACAAATTTACGAGAACACACTCATATTCCCTTAAAATATAGAAGTTTGACTGGGCTGTCGAGTCCACCATAGTGAACAGAATATCGACCTGGTGATTTCTGATCATCAGCCGCTAACCATGATTCTCACTGTGTACAGTGTTCACTATTTAATTAAAAGAATTTGACATTCACGAAGTGAGAATCTTTCATTTTGAGCACGATTCGTCCACGTACTAGAGGTCTAAAGACCACACTAGTCTTTCGTCAATCTTCAAACAGATTGAACTCCGACTTAGTCAACTAAATACGTCTATAAATGAAGAGGGATTTCTTAGCCCTTGAATTATCGACCTGATCTGCTTCCCCATTCTCCTCACTTACCACATCTACTCAAGCGATTTATTTCAGCAGTGAACGATGAAGGCTGTTTGATGAAGATGATAATGATGATCGGCAGTGTTTGAAATTAAAGTTTGAATTCGCAGAAATTCTTCCCCATTTTTCACACTCAGAACAGGCCACATGTTTTCCAGCATGATTTCAATGTGTATAGATTCAATTCTTCCTCTAATTCATTTATAATTACATACATTATGCTATGTCGAATTTTTGCCAGCATTCCATAACATCTATATCAGGATTACATTGTCCAGTATAATTTTGAAGGTTCATTTAATGTGATAGAACTTAAGGGGATTGTTCCTTGGTTCATAGGTTGAAGCAAAGACGTCGTGTTGAGAAGAAAAAATGTCATTTTTATATTTGGATGCATTGTTTCACGTTCGCGAGGATGACTTGGTGCATTGTCCAGAAGTAGAACAACTTTGAAGTCTAAATTCTTTGTTTTTATAAAGTTTTCTACCTCTGAAACACAAGAATTCCGGAACCAGTCAAAAATATAGCACCAATCCTCGCTTTCTTATTAGCAATCCAAAACACTGGCAGATCGTTCATGTTCGGATTCCTTAAAGCACGACGTTTTAACGATTTGGCATTTCTTTCCAAAACAGTGCTGTTTGTATCCTCCATAAACTTTTAGGTTTGCAAATTTTCAGTGTCTGCAATGCAGTTTCTCTATCGATTTTGATGCTATACAATGATTGTCGCACCTTAAATTCATTGAACAAACCTTCCGATGCTTTAATTCACCTCCATAACTACCACCAGGTCTTCAATATGTTCGCGAAGACGCTTTGCCTTCTCCCCTATAATTGGACCACTCAGGGGCACTCTTTTTCGGTTGCGGTCTTCGATACATAATGATAACGCTACTTTCATTGTTTCTATTGCTGGATTTCAAATAAATTTTTCTAACAGTGGAAGTGAAGCTGCAAACGACCTTACTTCATTTTTGGATTTTTTTATCGATCGTAAAGTTGGTTCGTTAACATTGAATGAGCTTGATATGGATGCAAACAACTGTCAAAGCGAAACGATATTCAATGAATTCTTATTTCTAAAGGAAATCCACATCTCTGAGGAAATTTGTCAGGCAAATTAAATATATTAGGTTAGATTTAGGTTAGATACTCATCCTATTTTATCTAAATTTTTCTATGATTGATAATGAAAAACTGAAGTTTATAATACAATTCGAAAACCATTTACCGGAAAAAAGGTCAAAATAGGTTTCACCTAACCTAGCAACCGAGATACTGGTATTTGTCGAAAACTCTGAAATCGAGAAATTCGAATTCGAAAACAAGGTATTTTTTCAATCTATTTTGATCAATATATTTCCTGGAGAATCGAGGATAGAAATAAAGAGCTCACTTTTCTTCATTTGAAAGATTATCTCATTAAATCACCATGTATAATAATAGGTGCGTCAAAAACGAATAAAATGCGCTATCTACCTCACACTTGTGCATGTTATCTGCGTGCAATAGCTGATAATCACTTCCGTAAACTGAAACTGTGTTACAGATACATTCCGTATGAAACTCATAATAACCGCAAACAACAATTATTCACAATTGGGGCGTGTAGATCAGCTCTCATTTGTTTTCGATGATCGTCGATTTCCGTACCAATGATCACGTCTGCGACAGGAATACATCCTTTCGCTACGGTTACCAGACTATGACTATGTTCGATATGAATGGGACAAGTATTCTCTGAAAGTTCAGCCTATGATGAAAATTATAGAATAATTGTCTACAAGTTTCGTTGGTAGAACTGTGATGGATGGATCAAAATTTAACATTCCAATAAAGTATTATATTGCAATAAACTTTCGAAATAGTGAGCTCAAGTTAATACGAAAGTCCAATGCACCTTCCTACTTAATAAAGTTTTTGGCCAGCACTTTTCATCGATTGGTAAATCAAACAACAGTTAGTTTTTAGAAATACAATTGATTTAAATTGATGACAGATTATCACAGAACAAGCGATATGGCAAAGCTTGCTTCAATCAATGGTGGTTGTGAAAATTACATTTCAATGAATATATAACAATAGATTTCAATGAATCTACTATGCGTATTAAAACCAGATAACAACAGTCGCTATATAGTAATTACCGAAGGTATTCCAGAATATCTCGATTCGTTTTATTAACTTTGTATCAACATACACACATAGTAAAGTTGTGGATATGTTTGTTATTTCCTTATTCAGTTACCGATATTAAGCGGTAAAGAAATTACTGGAAGCTATAATAAATCAGTAAAAATTAACAAACACCGAGTGTTCCTGTTTCCAAACTTTATAGAATCTTCATGAAATAACAAAATCTCATTGAATTACTACAAGAGTTATAATAAATGATTAGGTTATCACTTGACAAAGGTTTCACAAATATCTATTAAAAACACTCGAAATATGTTTCTGGTTGTTAGTCCATCATCAAGAGTAATACAATACTAGTCTAGTTGGTTTCATCCGAATGCTCCAATTTTATATTCATTACCCAAAATTCACAAGATAGATTGTCTCATGATACCAATTGTTTCCTATGTAAGTGATTCAGCTTTGAATTATGTAAATATTTGAACAACATACTTCCAAATTTAACACAACACAATCCAAATTACTGAATAAAAACTCTATAGAATTAACCAATCCCGGCTTGGCGATGAAGACAACCCGAACACTTTTCCAGGGGCTCGGAATGTATCCAAAGCTAAGCAGGATCTGAAGATGTGGATTAAGTGCATAACAATTTGGTCCATACCTTTTATTAAGTGTGCAGGTTATATACCATCTGCTCTTGGTGCTTTATATGGTTGAGAGGTAGTTACTGCCCATCGAACCTTTTCTACTGTAACTACCATTGAGGCTGTGTATTGTTCATAATCCTGCTTCAATTGTTTCCCAGTAGATTTAGTTGTTTCACAAAATTCACAGGACTTTTATTTTCTCTTAGTTAGGCTCCAGTATTCTGCTGGCGAAATTTACATGTTTCTTATAAGCAATCATGTTCAGATATTTCCTCGCCAAATTCTACCTATTCTCGATTCCGGCTTGCTCATTTTGCTCAGTGGGCCGTATCCTGTTAGAGGGTCGATTAAGATATCAAATTCATCAAATAGTTCTAGAGATTCTATAGTCTTCCTAAGGCTGTCGTTTCCTTCTAAAGTTCTTCCAACTGTGTGGTTCATGTGATTTGTTCCCATTACAACTGTTCCAGTTTTATAGGGGTGGTTTTAAAGCGTTTCTAGTCAGTTCATCAATAATTTCATGAAATTTTCTCAGTCAGTTACACATCAGAGTGAAAGCTTCTCCATCAGCAAGTAGCTTCAGGTTCGAAGACATTGCCAAGATAAAACGTTCAAATTCACAGCTTTAAACACCACCTGACTCGTTTTTAGTATATAAATCTATCCACCTTTGAGTTTTCATTGTTAACTCTCTCAACTACAAAAATTCTCAGTAATGATCTGAGAGTACTGATTCTTTGTTTATATCTTTTTCTTCGATGAGAACACATAAGAAACATTGCGTATTTATGAAATTTTAAAGTTGAAGGGTGATGTACCAAACGATATTGTGCCTCTCAACGTTTCGAAAATTGCTTCATCTTCTACTATACCAAAACTGGAATTTCCCAAATCATGATCGAATTCCTCAACTACAAATGAATTAGTCTCACTTGTACCCCAATTCATCTTTTCGATGACCAATGTAAACCAAATTTTGCGTTCACAATTACGTTATGTTATATTCTCTGCAATAGGGAATCATTGAAATGCAAATCTGGTAGCTGACATCATTCAAACGAAACAACTTCCCCTAGGATACCCCCATTTTGGTATGTAAATCCAACTTAATATGAGAGACCGCCGTTGAGCTATTTTACGCTCCATTTTAAGATTATCTCTCAGTTATATAACAGTTAAATACAACCGTTGCGATATTCATCCCGGAAATGAATATCTACCGAAGAGGAGCCTTTATCAAACTCGAGATCTCATTTCGAACTGATAAATCAACCGACAAGAAACATTATATTTATTGAGCGAGTTGTTACACAGGGTGTAAATAACTAAGTACCAAATCTTCATTTATTTCAGTATTTTTCTTATGATTAGTACAGTTCTTCAGATACTCTGTTCAAATTCAGCATAGGGCCTTTCTGAAGTTTACGAAATCAGATCGCAGGAATAATTATGAAAATTTACAGGGTGGTACTTCTTCAGAGATCACGTGTCCTTTATACCCCTATAATTTTTTCCAGTACAAAGCACAGATGATTCTAATATTAAATATTGATCCCAAGAATGGTTGAGGCAATAAGTCAGAGAGGTCATTCTTTCCTTGAACCAAGAGTATTCTAAACTAACATAAAGAAATATAAATACATATAAACACTATTTTCATAGTTTAATGGATTCAAAAACAATAATAATAGAGTGGTACCGTTGGCTGATAAGAGATATACACCTCTGAATCTTGCTACCAGAGATGACCTGCTGAATCTACCCTTCCTACTAGAGACTGAAAAACAAGAGAAATGATCACCATGATATTACTCAAGCACACATCGACAAAGATGCCTCCAACAAATGGTTGATGAAAGGAGAATTATTCGCGAAAACGGAGGGTTTCCTTATGGCTATCCAAGACCAAGTAATCGCTACAAACAACTACAAAAATTCATTATGAAGGACGGAACATTACAAACAGATAAGTGCAGAAAATGCCATATAAGATCGGAGACTGTGCAGCATATTACGTCCGGCTGCGAACAACTGGCCAATACGGACTATCTTCACAGGCATAATCAAGTGTGCAACATTATCCATCAGAAACTTGCATACAAGTACGGACTTCTGAATACCTTCAAGCTATATTACAAGTATCAACCGGCGCCCGTATTGGAAAATGACTCAATCAGATTATACTACGATAGGCCTGTTATCACTGAAAGAATGGTGATGAATAATATGCCGGACATAGTGGTGTATGATAAGAGAGCCAGAACAGCAATGCTGGTGGATGTCGCCCTACCGAATAATAACAACGTGCTGAGCATGTTCCAGGAGAAAAAGTCCAAATACACAGAGCTTGCTATTGAGATCAAGCAGATGTGGCATCTCGAGAAAATAGATATTGTTCCTGTCATTGTATCCTCGACTGGGTTAATACCCAAAACTTTGCATGATAGCCTTAAGAAATTGAAATTGCATAAGAATACCTATATACAATTGCAAAAATCTGTAATTCTTAATACATGTAGAAAATTTATGTCAAGTGTCATGTAATCGAGCCTATTCCTTTGATTGCTGAATCTTTGAAAAGTAAATTATATCCAGCTAAAAGCTGAGATAGTGCACAAGTCCACGATAATAAAAAATAATAATATTTATTTATCCATGGACCATTATAAGTAATCAAATTATACAATATGATTGTTACAAAGGTATAGGATATGTCAAAATATTGTAAAATTTCTCAGCAGTGACATGAATTACAAAGCTTTCATTTCAGTCACTGACCCAAAGAGTCTTGCAATATTTCATTTATAATATTTTAATGTTTAGGAAAATACAGTTATTATGAAACCATTCCATAGACTTAATGAGGCCTGATTGGGCCTGAATGAGAGTCTCTGATCTGTTGAACCACTACACAAAAGGAATGTGTTATTTGCATAGCTTGTAAGACTATTGGGTTTATCAAGAATTGCCGCAATATCGTATATCAAAAATACCAATAGATCCCGAACTCAGCCCTGTGGTACTCCACAGTTTACATTTAGGAGTCCGGATCTTTTACCATCAACTTCCATGAGCTATTGTCTATTGGAAAGGAACGACTTGATTAAATCATTGCTTATATCCTCACACCTATGAAGTCAAGTTTGTGAAGTAGTAAGCAATGAAAAATGAGGTCGAAAGCTTTGCTAAAGTCCATGCAGATGGCAATACACTTCTTATTGTTGTTGAGGTTTTCATAGAGCTCATTTATGAAGTCCATAATGGCAGATTGAGTAGACCTCCCCTCTCGAAAACCATTTAGGAAGTCACTCAGCAACTGTTCAGAAAGGAATGATTTCATTCTATCTAGGATCACCCTCTCTAGCACGTTTGATGTTTCCGAGAGCAGGGAGAGAGGTCGGTATTTATCTACCAACTTTTTGTCACCTTTTTAATAAATCATCCTTTCTCTAAGCTCCATTTGCCAACTTCAGTTAGGTACGTAATATTCGTATTTTCGTCATAACTTGAAAACTTGAAATCTCAGATGCAGGGTATGTTTGCCAAACTTCATTTAGTTTTTACGGCGAATCTAATGAATTGAAGAAAAATGGGTTAAAACTTGAAAAAACGTAGGTTTCGATGTTTCTTCGGTTCGACATGTGGGGCTGAAAAAAGATCACACTGTATACTGACTGAGATTCAGTCGTATATGAGTTATGTCCAACATGGTTTCTTATTTGCAAAACATCTTTCATCATTTTGGTAGCTCACGCCGTTCTCTAGATATATCAATTTTTTCAAAAAGCAAAAATTCGATAATTTTCAAGTGAAAAAAGATATTTCATGAACGAAACAAGCTAGACTTATCTGCTAGGAGTTTTTGTAAATAGAATTACAAGTGTTATCGAACTAGTCATCAATAAACAAGGCGTTCTATATTAAATAAGATAGTTGGTATGCACTTCCGGTATAACCGGAAGTACCATTAAAGTAAAACTATTCATAAATAGGGTATCAGACCAGCTGAATCAACCACCAAAATTTCAGAACGATAGCGTTATAAGTTCTCCATAAACGTCCAATAGGCCACTCAACTTGGGATACCCTGTATATTTTTAATTGTTACTTTGTGTTTGAATAGTTGTAAATGATAACTCACAATAGATGTGTTCTAGACCTTTTTGTGTAAAAAACTCAGTATAATATAGGTTAATAGTAGATTGAGAACTAAACAATGTACATAAATAATGTAATACGGTGGTAATTGTATTCAATAAATCATAACAATAATAAAAACGAGTAATGTGTTTTAGAAATTTTACTTAATATTATTCGTTTCACTACATCGTAGCTTCTTCAAACGAATGAATGTACAAAAATAAGAATAAAATATAAATACACATATTCTTGAGTAATTGAAAACTTACTGGGTTGCTCTTTCTGAAGTGGTTATTAATGACAGGTATATTCAATAAAATTAAGGAATAGATTGCTCCCTGAAGAGATTCAACAGAGGTGAAAATTTCAAAGTGTGGGTCGAAATAGTGACTATTTTCTAGGAGATGATTCGCGTAATTTGCATCTGATTTTTGTACTTGAAAACTGTGTTTATGTTCCGATATTGTAACATTAAAATTTCTATTGTCATTGCAATTCAATCTATAAACACCTGATTTATTGTTTTTATCTGATTTGGTTTTATTATTTTTATGTATTTGCCTAAACTATTATTAGTTTGGAAAGCTATGTTGAAATTTTTGCTACTCAAGAATGATTTCAGTTTCTTGTTTTTATTTTGATATTGGAATTTTACCAAGTAAAAACCTCCAAAATTCAAGTGATCATAACGCTTAGCCACTAGGCTGTTCGTATATATTTTCATTAAATTGATGATAATAAAGTTGTAGTCATAACTCAAGTTCTCTTTGAAAGAAAGAAAAGTAGTCCATTTCGAAGGACTCTCATAAAAGTTTCTATTTCCATTGAAACAAAAATCCACTGGAATCTCACACTTGAATTCGACCGGATTGAAATTTACCGTCGTGACGTCGTGATGAGAATCACCACCCCTAAAATCGAAGATTTTTATGCCACCCTTCATTTACTGCGGGATTTACCCTTGTTCGTCCTCTTCAAATAGTAATTCTTGGATGAAACCTGCTATAATTGGGAGAAACCATGCTTCGAAGTTCATCATATTGTCATATTTTATCGGTTGCATCTCTCTTCTCTGGAAGAATGCAATCTCTTGTGATGAGATGTACCTCAAATCTCCTTTGTTGTTTTCACCCTGGCTAGCAGGCCTTTCAAATCACGGACGGATTTATGTTTCACGGCGGCAGCTTCTGGGTTTATCAGTTTTTTGCTACGAGCTTCACGTTGGCCTGCATTCAGCAAATTCTACGAGTGTTTCCGGGTTAATAGGATATTGAAAAGGTTCTATTTAGACGATTTTGTCTTACTTGATTCTCGAATATGCATCGCTATTCTGATATTTTTGAGATAAACGTATAGAATATAATATAGAGGTCATTGAATGTAAAGGTCAACATTATGGTTTGTATGTTTGTATAGAAATAGGACGAATTTTGACTGCAGATAAATGATGTTCATAATGACTGTATTTTGTGTACATTGATTTTAATATAAATGAAATGAAAGACCTTAGAGCTAACAGTTATACGTCAAAATATGCTAACTATAGCAATTTTATACGTAGTAAAAAGAGGAAATCAAACAAGAATTGGAACAATCGACTTATTTAGCACGTTAAGAATGGGATAAGAAGACTCTCATCGCAACGAACTATTCAGCTGAAACATATACGATTTAATAAAATTACACAAAGACGAAAACCCTGCCACGTCAGCTGTATCCTAAATAAACACACTTGCAGGTAAATTAGCAAGCTTCTCCAACCACTATTCATGTAACCCACCAACTTTCATCCGCAATACACCATTTTAAAATTTGTAGACTTGATAGGTAATTTTTACACCCTTAACAATTTCAATTTTGAATTTGACGATTTTGATATGAGAAATCTGTACCATTTCAACAGATGGATGTCCGCCGAAACTTTTAAATAAAATAATATCACATATTATAGATCAGGTGGGCTCAAACTTGAACTGCTGGCGTTCTACCTTAATATATTTAGCCTACTTACGATCGACTCTGCGGTAGGGTGTACCGTAGCATATATAGATATTAGATTTCCGCGCAATATACATTATTTCAGTCGAGGTTTGGGTTAGGTTCAGTTAGGTTCTTCTCTATAATATCAATGAGAAAACTCATAGTTAGTTTATCGGTTGTTGCAAAACAAAAGAGTTACTTATGGTGTTAAGCTTAACTAAGGAGTGACTTTGGATGTTGAAGCGTGGCACTGCATGTCCTCAGCATACTTTTCATAAGATGATACATAACTACTGAGTGCTAATCGCAAGCATGATGATATATGATCGTCAGTTAGTCGATTGCGATTGCTCACAAGTAAGTTGACCCAAATATTACCGTGAGTTGAAGAGCGATTTGCCTTAGATTCGGATATTCATCTTCAGATATAAAACAGCAGAAATTTGTGTCATATTTTGTAGCTTTGAGACGTTTATCTAATATAATCTACACCAACTCATTTTCAACAGAAAATGTTTTCATATTAAACTGACTTTCTATTTTAGTAGCTAATTCCGCAAGATTTTTACATGAAAAATATATATCATAATTCTTCTGAGAAATTCTTGCTTTCAAAGACGGAAAAAGTGTCAGATCCTTTCTTTTCAATTGACCTATCATCAGTAGCAATTTACCTTTGAATGCGTTTACTGCGCTAATCCTCTCAATAAAACTTTTTCCTTTACCTTGAAGCCCCAAGTTAATGGTGTTTAAATGCATTGTGATGACAGTCAAAAATGCCAAATCAGTCAGCCATTTTTAATTTTTCAATATCCGAGTGTCATCACCTCTTTCGTCTCGTAAAGCTGATATTTGGGGCAATAGTTCTTGAAACCTTTCTAGGAATTTTCCACGACTCAACTACCTGACTTCTGTGTGAAGAATTAAATCAGTATGTTCAGCTGACTCCCTATCTTCCAACTGCAACTTAAAGAGCCGCCGTTGCAAGCTACGTTGACTGATATCTTCGCCACGGGTCTTCCCCTTCAGAGGAATGATTGTCAAAAATTCTTCCTTAGCCAACATGTCATCGAATACCATCCGAATGAAAATACACAGCTGTGCAGTGTCTGTCATTTCGAAGGATTCGTCGAATTGTAAAGAAAAGAATATACATTTCATGATATCATGTTTTAGTTTATCTGCCATGTCCTGACTCATGACTACAATACGCTTTGTGACAGTCGGACGAGATAACTGAAGTTCTCTAATAGGAGACATGATTTCTGTTTTATTTTCAAAATCTCCAAGTCGCACCCGCTTCAATAAATGCTTCCTTTACGACCGATCGGTCTTCGAATGGTTTCTTGTATTTCGCCAATATATGAGATATTTTAAATGAAGCGATAGTAGCAGCTTTTGATTGTTTGGCTGGTCTTATGAGCATGGTTCGTTCTTTTTTCAAACAAGATATCAAATCACTTGCTTTTCGTTTCCTTAATTCGCTCTTTTCATCGTTTTTATGAACCGTTCTATGGTGACCCTCTAAGTTACCACGCCTAGGTATTGCAACTAACGCACAACAAATAAGACTAATGCACTTATCCCTCACCATAAAAACAAAAATTCTTCCTCCCAATCGGTATTGAAATGGTACGTTTCAGATTTCTTCGCTACACTCATTTTGTACTATTCAATAATAAACTTTGTATCGATATAGTATTGCCTTCAACTCAAAATTCAGGATGACTCCAATTCCTGCAGGAACAACATTTATATCAGCGAGAACGAAAGCGTCGAATGTTCCCGTTGAAAGCGCCGTCCGAAATTTCTAGAAGAGCGGCAAGAATGAAAAACGCGGCTTTTCTTTGACAAGTACCGCGCCTTCCTTTGATAAAGCCGCCTTAAGCCGCTAGCTAGTGTTATTTTATAACGTAATAAATTTTCGTAGCTTAGTTACCTACTTATTAAAAATTTTTTCTTCTCGAGATCTACTCAAAAAGCACTCGCGATCGACCGTTTGAGCAGCCCTGCCTTGAAGCATCATTAAAATTCAATATAATTAATTTTTCACTTTGGGAAAGTGGTATATTTTCAGCACGTTTAACAAGGGTAAAATTAGAAAACTTTTTCATCTTTTGTGAAATGAACAAAACTCTTTCACTACTATCTGATATATACAAATTCGAAAAAATTTTTCTTCAAAACTCAGATAATAAGCCCAAATTTGGAATGCAAGCTACGTCCGCAAAAGATTCGTTACAGAGCTACAGGGTGTTGAAATTTCCGGAAAAATTGTTTTTTCCTCAAAATTCCTGCAGTTTTTGAGATATTCAACCCAAAATATGGAAATCAAGCTATTTTTTACAGCCTCCATCATTACACGTCCTAGATTTTATTTGAAACTCACAAGGTGTTTTCTTTTCAAGGCCATGTCTCCTTTTACCCCATCAAACTTTTTGGCAGTACGCCATTGATCAGCGTGCACTCAATTTCAGTCATCTTCAATCAATTTCACAACTTTTTTGACACCTGTAATTTTTTTGTTTCTCCAACTGTTTTCGAGTGAAAAATTATTGAATTTGAATTATTTGAGTTGTATATTATTCCTAAATACAAAAAAAATAATACAAATACTCGATAGGTATGCCCGAAATTTGCTTTTGTTTCGATAGCTGGTCTTCTGAGACTCATTCTATAATTATTCAATAACAAACTTAAAAAAGAACAATTAAAAACAAAATAAATTGCTGTCCTCCATCTGCAAGAATACTGGTATCTGTCCTTCTTCGCATATCATCATGCACTCTTTGAAATATTCTGGGGTATTTCTTATCGTGTCACAAGAGGTTATTATTCGATTTCTCAATTCTTCTACAGTGCTCACTGGAGTGGCATAAGCTAAACTTTTGAGATATCCCCATAAGAAAAAGTCTAAATTATTCAAGTCTGGGGACCTGAGAGGCCATGGTTCTGGCCTACCCCGACCTATCCGTCAGTTGTTGAATATTTTAATCATGAACTCCATAGCTTCTCCACTAAAATGTGCTGGGTCCCCGTCATGCAGGAACCACATTATGTTTCTCACCAAAAGTGGAACATTCTCGAGCAATAAAGCTAACTCCTCCTCAAGGAATTGCCGATAAGCGGGACTGTTTAGCCTGTAAGGAAAAAAATAGCTCAAACAAATATCTTCCAATTATTCCGATTCAGACATTTAGTGAGAATTGTTCTTGATGATGAGATTCTTCAATCAAATGGGAGTTTTCCTCAGCGCAATAATGATTATTGTGATAGCACTTCTCGAAAATTTAGATTCGTCATGATATCACTATCAAAATGAGCATTTTCTCTGCTTTTATCTAAGAACCATTGGCAGAAATTCAGACTTGAAGGAAAATCTCGAGGAAGTAGAGTTTGGACGCGTTGAATATGAAACGGGTACAATAAAAGTCGTGGAGAATCGTCCAAACTTGAACATGTGAAATATTCAACGGATTCCCAATTTTTCTTGTACTCACTTGAGAATTCAAATCAATACAATTCAAAACTGCTTCCTCAATATCTGGAGTTCTCATAGTTTGAGTTGCACCTTTTAAATGATTATTTGCACTGAAATTACTAGTTTCCCTCAACCTTCTGTGGATATTTGAGATGCTTGCCTGTCTTGTGTTACTCGATTTGGAAAGCGCACCTGATATAATCGCCTAACTTCTGTTGTGTTTCCGTCAGCCAGACCGTGCATGTAATGGATATCAGCCAATTCGGCGTAAAATTAGCCATTTTTTCTTAAAGCAATAACTTCAAAAATCTTAAAACTAATCGTTCATTTAATGAACAACTCCAACAGACACTGGTTCAACTTTAGCAACTGTCAAAATAAATAAATGAATGACAATAATCAAAGCCTACTAGTCATTTTTTTAATTAGAAATGCTTTCAATTCAGCGAATGCATAAAATCGTTCAATAATTTTTTTCCCGAGAACAGTTGGAGATACGAAAAAATTACATTTGTCAAGAAAGTTTCTAAACTGAACGAAGATGACGAAAATGTATTGTACGCTGATCAGTGGCTTACTACAAAAAACTTCGGAGGGCAAAATAAGACATGGCCCCGGAAAAGAACACACCTTGTAGATTCTAGTTAAAATTTAGGACGTGTAATGGTGTAGGTTGTAAAAAATAGCTTGCATACCAAATTTGGGCTGAATATCTCAAAAACTACAGTAGGTTTGAAGGAAAACCTATTTTTTCCGGAAATTTCAACACCCTGTAGCTCCGTAACAAACCTTTTGCGGACCAATGTTTATATATTTTTTTTCTTAAAATTTCACGTAGATTTACCCCCTCGAGTTGAGACATACTATTATGTAACACCCTGTATATTTGAAAAGAAAAAAAATAATCCTGCCTATTGATACTGAAGTTACCTATAGTTTTTATTCAAAAACACCTAAATTTGCTTCAACTCAGAAACCAATTGTCTATAAAATGTGAAAATATTTTTGCCTTATAGACTTCATCCGAGATCCCGTGGAAATCTCGAAAATGCAGAATTCCAGAATAATTTGAGAACTGAAATAGATAGCGGAAATCCTTTTTCAGTGAGTTTCAAATTTTTTTAGAAAAATGAGCTCGAGAGAGTAGAAATCATTTTTCTCTATCTAGAATTTTTCACATGGCTGACGTACTAAAACATCGAATTTGGTCCATCCTGTACATTGATGAACATTGAACAAACAACGTCGTTTCAAACTCTGAAGGTTAATAGAAACTTCTACATTTTCTTGAATGAACGCTGATTTTTCATGAACATGAAGTCGTTAGTTGTAAGGAAAAACCTTCCAAAAGTTTTTTTATCATTTCGGAATAAATAGACTTCATCGCGCGCCTTGAAACTTCTCATCTATTTGTTTCTAGTTGATCAATATCTGAAAAAACTTCTCGTGCATATTGTATGAAGCGTGACGAACATTTTCTCCTCCGAAAATTTTCGGAAATTATTTCCGACAAGAAGGATTTGATTAATTGTGCAAGACAAATGGCCGATCCAATTTTATGATAAATGAAACTCTCGAGTTTTCGCGAAATCATGATTAATTAATTTTTTTGGAAGCGTTTTGTCTTCACAGATGCGACAGGACACTGCAGACATTTTAATACGAAATGATTCGAATCGACTTTACTTCGCTAGTCATCACTCATCTTGGCAGTAAGTCAACAACGACAAACAACGTCCCACTCATAATTTCATACCAGTATTAATGGTTTTTGCAAATATTCGTCCAATTGATTTTCTCGCTATGAAGACTAATGTTTCTTTTATATAACTTACTTCAGGGCTCTTCATAATTTACTCTGAATATTTTAGCATGTATTTTCTCTTCATAATTTACTCTGAATATTTTAGCAAGTATTTTCTCCAATAATCCAAAAAAAAAATCGTGTAAACATAGTATGGCAGACGCCTCATTTCGGAGATGCTGATAGTTGAAATTCCAAAATAGAACTATTCTCGTTAATATTCCTCTTGGTTTTTGGAATCATTGTTTCAATACGATATCGCTTTCTGAATGGCTTTGCATTCCAATGCAGCATGTGCCGCAATATGCCTTGGAAGTAACCTCGAGACTCTTAGAGGCCTTCTTGACCTAAGATTAGCAGCATAGAGTCTTTGTTCTTCATTTGTTCCTTCAGATTTCACGTAGAAACAACGGAAGAGAGTGGAAAAGTGGTTTATTCTTTTTTTCTATTTAAACTTAAAATAATTCAAGAAAATATAAGAACTGAAAAACGCCAAAGTATTAAATTTAACGTTTGTTTTACATGAATAAATGGAGTTCGATGACCTTACATTATTCCAATCCGAAACGTAACGGATCACCCCTTTATAAGGGTGTTACATGAGAGTATTTCACAACTTGAACGGATAAATCTACGTGCAAGCTTCGTTACGAAGCTACAGTGTTGAAATTTTTACACGTTCTAAATTTTAACTAGAATCTACAAGGTGTTTTCTTTTCCGAGGCCATGTCTCATTTTGCCCTTTCAAACTTTTCTGCAGTAAGCCATTGATCAGCGTACAATCAATTTTCATCACCTTCGTTCAATTTAGAAACTTTTTGACTTTTTTTCATATCTCCAAGCGTTTTCGAGCAAAAAATTATTAAACGATTGTATGCATTCGCTGAATTGAAAGTACTTCTAATTAAAATAATGACTAGTAGGCTTTGATGTTTTTCATTTATTTATTAATTGTGACAGTTGCTAAAGTTGAACCAGTGTCTGCTGGAGTAGTTCATTAAATTAACGATTAGTTTTAAGACTTTTGAAGTTATTGCTGTAAGAAAAATGGCTGATTTCATTTGAATCCATTACATGTACGGTCTGGCTGACGGAAACACAACAGAAGCTAGGCGATTGTACCAGGTGTGCTTTCCAAATCGAGTAACACCAGACAGGCGATCATTTTCAAATATCCACAGAAGGTTGAGAGAAACTGGTACTTTTACTCCAAATAATCATTTAAAAGGTGCAACTCAAGCTATGAGAACTCTAGCTGTAGAAGAAGCAGTTTTGAATTGTATTAATTTGAATCAATACAATACAATACGCGTCCAAACTCTATATCCTCGAAATTTTTCTTCAAGACTGAATTTCTGCCGATGGTTCTTCGATAAAATTGGAGAAAATGCTCATTTTGATAGTGAAATAAGGTTCACTAGACGAGCTATCAAAATAGAAACAAATTTTGGGCATACAATTCAAATTCAATAATTTTCACTCGAAAACGGTTGGAGATACGAGAAAATTACCAGTGTCAAAAAAGTTTCTAAATTGAACGAAGATGACGACAATTGATTGTCTGATCAGTGGCGTACTGCAAAAAAATTTGAGAGTGCAAAAGGAGACATGGCCTCGGAAAAAATTAACTTGTTAATTTCAGTTAAAATCTAGGACGTGTAATGATGGAGGCTTTAAAAAATAGCTTGCGTTCCAAATTCAGGCTGAATATCTTGAAAACTGCACGAGTTTTGAAAAAAACCAATTTTTCCGGAAATTTCAACACCCTGTCGCTACGTAACGAAGCTTTCACGGACCTATGTTTATATGAGTTTTTTTTCTTAAAATTCCACGTAGCTTTACCCCTTCAAGTTTGACATACTATTATGTAACACACTGTATTGCTCGAAACTTTTCCAAGGTTTAAATATTCCGAAGAAACCTTGATTCACCCTAAAACAACAGAAATATCTATGATAAGTTCAATGAAACTTTCAATTGTTGTTTATTCTTTTTAAGGTTGCAGGAAGCCAGAATACGAGAGTAGTACTGGAGGCTCTCGATGGCAACGTGATCCTACGGGTCGTTTCGGGGATTACAGCTGCGATGCCTCTTGGGACCTCATAGAATCAGCTGCTCATATGATGATTTCTAGACAAAATGAGAACGTGGAATTCGTTCTGTGGACAGGGTAAGTCTGAGTTTGTTAAATTTTCAGGAATTTTTTTAGCTGGTAATTAAATTACAGCCTAAATAACAGTGATGACAAATTGTTACAGAAATAGGAGCAATTAGTGCAATGTTAGTATTCGCCATTGCATTGCAAGATTATATTGAACGAAATAATTTCAACCAGATTATTCCATAACTGTTTCAATTTAGCGTAATCAGCTTGGATCGAGTTCATTCGCTCAATTTTCCGGCAATTTATTACTATTTTAGAACATTTAGTGGCAGAACAGAAAAATAAATTGGTATGGATTTATGTTGTTCGGAAATATAGCTACCCATATGAAAATAATCTAGGGATATTGAATACAATGTATGACTATATTACTACTGCTGTACAAATTGATCATAATACGAGGTATGTCAATTATGTTCGCGTAAAAGTTCCTGGACGATCCGAAAAGTACATAAATACTTGAAAATACGTCTTCTTTGAGATCGATGTACCGGAGCCACCGTTGAACCCACTGTTAAAGCACACCCTGTACCCCCGAAGGTGGGTCCTTGAGAACCGCCGTCGTGATGCTTGGGACTTCCGAAACTACGTCACATCTGTTTCCTTTTAGGTACGACCTGTGGGAACAAATGGAAGTCACAGGGGGACAGATCTGGAGTGAACGGGGGGTGGGGAAGTTGTCATGATGAAGCATCCATCTGCGCTCAGCCAATTCAGGTCGTACACGAAACACACGGGCCTTCAGACGTTTCAAAACTTCAATGAATACTGCGTTGACTGTCTGATCATCTGGAACGTATTCATTGTGTACAACCCCATTAATATCGAAAAATGCGATGAGTAAAAATTTCACTTTCGATTTTGAAATTCTGGCTTTCGTGGGGTGCTTAACCCCTTTCTCTACCCTCAGCATGTCTGCATTTTGGTCGTATTCGAACACCCACGACTCGTCACCAGTGATTAAAATCGTCAATTCGAGAAATTACGTTTTGGCAGATGGACAATTCGAGCTCTTTCTGCTCAACTGTGAGTACTTCGGTAACAATTTTCGCACACGGCTTACGCATCCCTAACTCTTCGTGTAGCATCTACCGGATCGTCTCCTTGTTGATAGTTGATGCCCAATGTCTCCCAACCTTAAAAGGCTTGCCCGACGGTCTCCGAGCACTCGCGAGGGCAGCCGATCGAAGTTTTATGGGTTTCGAAAAGTGGAGGAAGCCTCCTCGCGCGTATCATCCCACACTGACTCTGTGCCGCTTCTGAAACGATTTGCCCAATTGTAGACAGCTGAATTTTTCAGACAATCTTCCTTATACACGTCGGTAAACTGTTTTTTAATTTCCACAGAAGTTTCGCCGCGTTTCACTAAAAATTTAATCACTATTCTTTGCTCAGTTATTTTATCACTAATCTTCAGGATGGTAGATCAAAACAGGTCGATGGACAATAAAACACGAAGTGTACAACCGATCAACATGAAACATGCACAGGCTAACGCAGAAATGAATTCTGTTTTGAATGAAACCAATGCGAACGTTGCAGAGTTACCAAACCGCCGCAACAATCTTAATTTCCGCGAACTTAATTGACATCCCTCGTATACAGTACACGATGCCTTTAATATTGATTTGTTTGAATATATGGAATACATAGTTAAAAGAAATTGTTGGTAAATAACCAAGACAAAATGTTTTATAACCAATACACGAACTCATGAATGCTGGCCAGATAGACTATCGAAAATTTCCAGATTTTGTGGATTCATTTCAGAATAAAGTTATCCGAATGACATTATGAAGATATGAAAGTTCATATGTCTGGATGAATGTTACACAACTACGCGAATTTAGAAGAGCGGTTTGGATAAAATTTAGCACAAATAGTTTATTGCCTACGTTACATATGAAGGGCACAGGGAAATATGGCGCAATGTTAAACCAAGCCCTGATGTTTGTTGGTAAAATTTTGATTGAAAATGAAAAAAATTGTCAGAAAGCCAGGTTTTTAGAAGATTACTTCATTATTTGTAGCCATTCATCTGTTGGAATATTTGGATACATGTTCTTTATATCAAATGAAACTAATTTAAGACTTTAGTGTGTTTTCGAGCATAAATACTACAAGATCAATTGAATTTAAAATAATAATAACTTCTGCGAATGCTGAATCTTCCATAATTCCTCAGGCATCGTCCCATATAGAATCGACCAAGAGTGAAAAATTTGTATATAGTAATTGCATTTTCAATAACTGCTCATTCCAATAATAACTAAACCTGTTTGAAATGAATGCTTTATGATTTTCTCGTTGAGTTTGTGTGCATTTCTCAATAAAGTTTATTTTGTACGTTTTGTCATTCGCGGAATTTTCTCAGCAAATACCACTCGAGCTCAGATTTGGCCGGATATTTTTCTAAGCTCGTTTTCTCATAATTACTTTTCGGTAATTCAACTCGACAGTTCTCGTTGAATTACCTTCAAGTATTCGAAAACAAGCATAGAAAAATATCCGGCCACGAATATTTGTCAGATGCTGGCCCACCTCTCGCTTTCTCCATCAACTGTAGACGGTGTTTTCTTTCGCACGCTTAATCTATGAATATAAAATTTGAATCTTCAATACAATACAAGATTGAAAATGTTTGAGAATAAATGGCGGTCATTTCGGACGCTACAATGCCAAATGGCAAGAAGAGATCCTAGTGCGTGGCACCCCATACTCCAAAATCAATTTCTGGAAGCAACAGGCATCAGTTTATCAGTAGAAACAATACGTCAAACACTTCTAAGACACATGGTTGACAAATGGTCAATAGCAGCGGATTAAACGAAACAAAAACGAAAATGAAACATCTAACAGAATAACATTGAAATAACAAAACACACAGTATATAATTGAAATTTACTCATTGAGCATTTAGGAACTCATTTATGGTGTAGGGGTTTATACAGCAGAAGGCCCTTAAAAGTTCCAGAGCTAACCAGAAAACAAAAGATTAACAGACTTAATTAGTGTATCGAGCACCAATATTGGAGTATTCGGAATTGGCGAAATGTTCTTTTTTCGGATGAGACAGGAATTGGTGTTCGATCAGATGACTGCCCGATTTGGGTTCTAAGGGGTCGTGGAAGACGAGCTAGACTCCGAACAGCAAGACAAATTCTTAAATACAAAAAGGGCAGTGTAATGTTTTGGGGTGGCGTTATGCTGGAAGGTAAAACAGATTTGATTTCGTTTCCTGCGAGTGTGACGGCTAGAAATTACTTGGACCTAGTGCTGGAGCCCATAGTGAGACTCTGGCGAGGTGCTCACGGAGAGAATTTCACCTTTTGCAAGATAATGCTCCTCCGCATACCAGCAACCTCGCGCGACATTATTTTGAAACAGAAGGAATCATTATTTTGGACTGGCCAGCTTGCTCTCCAGACCTAAATCCTATTGAGCATTTATTGGGCAATCTCAAAAGAAAATTAGATCGCGCCAGGATAATCCAAGGACCCCACAATAGCTCATCCAAGCCGCCACAGAAGAGTGGCAGAATATCACCCCAAAGGAGGTAGAAAACCTAATCTAAAGCATTCCCAGACGGATTCAGACTTGTATCAGGGCAAGAGATTCAATTTTCTTACTACATGCGGGAAGAGTCCCACATTTTCTTTTTTTTTTTTTTTTCTTAAAATAAACCTCAATTTATTTCTTTTTCAATTGAAATATTTCAAAAAGATCATTTCTATTAATCCTTCGAAGTTTCCAAAATAAAATTCCTGAGGTTATATTCAAAATATCGAGCGATTTCATATAGTATATGATGAATGATGTTTTTCTTGAATAAATGTAGGCAGCATTGCCTTCAAGACAAATCCTGATAAATCATCATACAGGATCTTCTTCCTGCGATTCGAACGGGAGGAAGTTGGAATGTCATGAGAATAGTAAAGAAGGAAATCAGTTTAATATTATACGGGAAGCTTGGATACTAAATCATCCCAAACATAGGTACGAGCTCTCCAGATTTAGTGACCTGGGGGACCTCGGTTATTGAGCTTTTCTTCCATCTCCGAACAATAAATGAATATTCTCGTAATATATGGGCGACGGAAATACAGTCGGAAAATTTTTCACTCTGGATTATAGTTAGTGAATCATATCATTGAAGCAAAGAATGAATTGCGTTCCTTGACGGATTCAGAAAATTTTGATTCCCTTTGTCTTTTTATTTGACGAACGGGTGAACAAAATTTAACGTCTTTGTCTTCTTCTTCAAGTGCCATCTCCGAGTCGAAGGTTGGCAATCATCATCGCTATTTTTACTTTAGAAGCGGCCGATTTAAAAAGTTGGTTCCAAGTGCATCCAAACCACTCTCTCAGGTTCCTCAGCCATGAGATTCTTCTCCTTCCTATACTTCTTTTTCCTGTATTTTGCCTTGGATAATCAGCTGTAGGAATTTATATTTTTCACCTCTCTTAATATGGCCCAGATATTCCAATTTACGTTTCTTGAGTGTGTTAGCAACCTCTCTTTCCCTGCCTATGCGTCTCTGAACTTCTGCATTTGTTACTCGATCATCCATGATATTCTAGAATCCTCCTATACACCCACATTTCAAATGCTTCAATCTTTTTAAGAATTGCGGCATTCACTGTCCATGCTTCCGCTCCATAAAGGAGAGTAGAGAAAACATAACATTTAGCTAAACGATGTTTTAATCCCATACTTAGATCTTTACTACGAAAAACTTTGTCCATTTTCATGAAGTTGGCTCGGGCTTTTTCTATTCTTATTCTTATTTCTTGGGTGTATTCATTTGTGCTGTTCACCATTGCTCCAAGGTAAGTATATTGCTTCACTCTTTCTACATTTCTGCCGTTTATAATTAGACTAACATTTACTGGATTGTTCTTTGAGATTACCATGAATTTTTTTTTTATGTTTAGTGATAACCCATATTCCTCACTGTAAGTAGATACTCTGGTCATTAGTCTCTGCAAAGCTTCGATACTCTCCGCTGAGATTACTGTGTCGTCCGCATATCTTATGTTGTTTACCCGTGTTCCACAAACTGTTATCCCACATTCTTCGTTTTCCAGAGCTTTCTTAAGTATTTCTTCAGCATATGCATTGAAGAGTGTCGGCGATAGAACGCATCCCTGTCTTACCCTCGTTGTATTTCAATTTCTTCTGATGTGTGGTTGTCCATGCATATTATAGCTTTTGCTTATAATAGAGATTAGTGATGATCTGTACGTCTCTACTATCTAGATGTTTTGATTTAAGAATGTCTATCAGTTAATCATGACGAACCTTGTCAAAGGCTTTATTATAGTCTATGAAACACATAGACCACTTAGTTGACATCGAGACACCTTTGAGTCAACACGTTGAATGCGAAAAGGGCTTCGCGGGTTCCCTATCCCCTTCTGAATCCAAATAGAGTATCGCTTATATCCATGTCAAGTTTATGGTATATTCGATTATGGATAACCTTGAGGAGCAGTTTGAGAGTGTGTGACATCAGACTGATTGTACGATGATCACTACATTCTCTAGCATGTGGTTTTTTTGGTAAGCAGATGAAAGTAGATACTAACCATTCTCTTGGAATATTTCCAGTTCTGTATACTTTATTGAATATATTGACTAAGAGACCGATATGATTGTCGTCAATTAATTTGAGTATATCACTTGCCAATTGATCTGGTCCGGGGCTTTTCCCATTTTTCATGTTCTTTAATGCATGTTTCACCTCTTCTTAAGTAATATCTGGGCCTATCTCTTCATAGTATATGTTAATTTCTTCTGGTTCAGTTCTGTTATCCATAAATAATTCTTCTGTGTATTCCTTTCATCTTTGTAGTTTATCTGCATCAAGATCTTACCCTCTTTATTTACAAGAATTCTTTCTCTGTGTGCCTGCAAGCTCTTTCACTTTTTTGTGTAGGTTGAACATGTCATATTTTCTGTCGAAGTCCTCAATTTTTTTGCATCTGTCCTCGTAATACTTTTCTTTTGCTTGACGACTCTTTACTCTAATTTCCTTTTGTAGTTGTTTGTACTTTTGAGTGTTCTGACTTTTATAAAGTCTTCTCTCGTTCATCATTTTTAATATTTCTTCAGTCATCCACTCCTGTTTCTTCTCTTTATCTTCAGTTAGAATCTCTGTACAAGGGTTAATTACATTTCTTTTTAATTCCTCCCATTCTTCGTTAATATTTTAGTGATCTATTTGTATTCTATTTAAGTTTTCATAGATTCTGTTCTGGACTTGTTCTCTAATGCTTGGCACTTGTAGTTTTGTTGTGTTGATCTTTGGTGTAGCTTTTGGTTTTTTAAGAATTTTTAGTTTCAGCTAAAAATTCAACGTCTTAGTAGAATTATTATTATACCTAGTATCAAACCAAGATTTAATGAAAACTCTCTGAACAGTCATGGCGAATTCATGATTAATCTATGCACACTCAATTGAGAATAAATAACACGTTCTTCGATCACAAATATCAACACAATTTCACAGAATAGATCAACGATCGACTATATAGTTACCAATAGACATATAAGACCAGAACAAGTTATAGAAGTAAGAACATTGAATTCCGCAAATGTGGAAAGTGACCACAGTCTACTTCTTGGGAAAATCAGAATAATATAAAGCCGGTGAAAAATAATACTGAAACCAAACAGGTTGAAAAGATTAATATCGAGTCATTGTGGGATCCAATCAGATTACTGAATCAGAATAGAATCAAGATCAAAATCCAAAACAATCCAATACAAGAAGAAGATGACGTGAACAGAAGATGGGAGAAGCTGAAGACAAATATTAAGGAGCAGCATTCGCGAGTAAGTCAACGACTTGAAGAAAGACTGGAAGCTGCTGAAACATCTGAAACAACTGACGTTGAGCGCCAGTGGAGTGCTTTGAGAGAAGCGCTAACAGTCACCCAAGAAACCGACATAGGACTAACCAGCACAAAAGAAAACAACCTTGGATGACTGACGAAATTGTTCAAATGATGCACGATAGAAGAGAACTGAAAACAAAAACATCGAACGATATAGAGAACTGAACAAAATAATTCGACGAAAATGTAGGAAGGCCTAAGAGCAATGGCTAATTAACCAATGCACAGAAAATGAAAATCTCCAAAAAAGCATGATCTATTCAACATGCACAAAAGATCAGGAGATAACAGGAAGACAACACAAAGCTAACAGTGGAATGTTAGAGGGGCCAACAACGAGTTACTGATCGGGGTCGAAAAAAGCTGAAACGATGGAAGGACTATATTGAAGAACTTTTGGGGAAGATCGAACTGAAAGCCCGCAACCTAAAGAATTTAATGAAACTAGTCCTTGCATTACATCGGAAGAAGTTATACGAGCAATAAAGCTTCAAAAAATGGTAAAGCTATTGGCCCCGACGGAATCTATGCAGAGACGCTTAAGCTAATGACACAGCAAGAAGGGCTGGCCTTAAGCTCTTAACAGACTGGCTCAAATATGTGTTTGTCACCCTGCCCAAAAAGACCAATGCGACAAATTGTGATGACTACAGAATGATTAGCCTAATGTCGCATGTTCTGAAAACCTTTCTACGAATTATACATACTCGAATCTACACCAAATGAGAGCGAGAAATCGATCCAGTTCAGTTCGGTTTCAGAAATGGCCTAGAAACGCGTGAGGCTCTCTTTTCTCTTAATGTACTCACCCAAAGATGTAGAGACATGAATGTCGATGTTTACGCCTGCTTTGTTGACTATCGGAGGGCTTTTGACTGCGTTTCACATAAAAACAAGTGAGAGTTAATGGGCTAACATCTGAACAGGTAGCAATACGAAAAGGTGTACGTCAAGGCTGTGTGCTGTCGCCTCTATTGTTTAACATTTACTCAGAAGCAATATTCAAAGAAGCACTTGAAAACATAGACACAGGCATTAGAATAAATGGAAAACTACTTAGTAATATCCGCTACGCAGACGACACCGTGGTACTAGCTAACAGACTTCAAACCATGCAGAGAGCCATGAACCTTATTGTAGAGCATAGTCAACGCTTTGGACTATCTGTTAACGTTAACAAAACTAAAAGTATGGTGTTTTCTAAGCAAGCAGTGGAGCTGTAATGCGCATTAACAACCAACCTGTGGAACAAGTGCATTCGTTTCGGTATTTACGAGCCACGGTGAACGACCAAAGTGACCCGAAAATAGAGATCAAATCTCGAATCGAACAAGCCCGTAAAACTTTCGTTGGCATGAGAGACCTTTTCGTTAACCGCGGACTTAATCTTCAGTTTCGTATGCGACTACTTCGTTGTTATGTTTTTCCTGTCCTTACTTATGAATGTGAAAGTTGGACTTTTAATCCAGAAATGGAGAGACGCATAAACGCTTTCGAAATGTATCTATACCGTAGAATATTGCGTATCTCTTGGATAGAGAGACGGACAAACATCGACGTCCTAAAGACAATGGGAAAATCACGAGAGTTGATGAAAATCATCAAAGAGAAAGCTCCAGTACATCGGGCACATCATGCGCGGCAAAAATATGAGATCCTTCGCCTGATTATTGAGGGGAAAGTCCAAGGAAAAAGATCAGTTGGACGACGCCAGAACTCATGGCTGAAAGATCTACGGAGGTGGTTTGGAAGAACGTCCACTGAAATTTTTAGAGCTGCAGTGTCGAAAACAATTATTGCCAATTGGATCGCCAACCTTCGTTTGGAGACGGCGTAATAAGAAGAAGATTCGAGAGTATTGATACGAGAAACATCAGCCGAAAAAATAACACTTACAGTAAGACGCCATGGTTCTTCTCCGAAGTGAAAACAAATGTAAAGAGAAAAAAACAGCCAATTACAGTATAGAACTTTTCAAACCCTAGAAACTTACGATCAATACCGAAGAGTGAGAAACGAAACCGCCTCCCGACAAATAAAGAACAGTCTTTTTCAAACAGACTAGAAAATGACTTTTACGGAAGATGAAAACAAATATGGAGGTTCAAACGGGCACAACGTAAAGAAGTTGACGAACTTATAGAGACCAACCAAATACCAAAGAATGAATGGGTTGAATATCTAGTCGAGTATTTTAATAAATATTTGTGAAACATTTGCCAAGTGGGAAACCAATCATTTAGAAAATAGAAAAAATCATCATTACTTAACCTATAATAATAATAATATAAATACAGATCTTGCTATTGAGATCAAGATCTGTATTTATATTATTATTATTATAGGTTAAGTAATGATGCTTTACTCATTTGGAATAATCAGATGGACTAAGACGGAGCTGGATGATATTCAAAGGCAGACCCGAACGATGCTGACAAAGTACAACAATCATCATCCAAAATCGTCTGTGATACGAACAACTTTGAAGCAGAAAGAAGGAGGACGCGGATTAATAGATGTTGTCAATATACACACCGAACAGATAAGAAATCTCAGAGAATTCTTCTCAGCAAAAGCTCTCACTTCTGACCTCCATAGAGTGGTATCGTTGGCTGATAAGGGGTATACACCTCTGAATCTTGCTACCAGAGATGACCTGCTGAATCTACCGTTCCTATCAGATACTGAAAAACAAGAGCAATGGTCAAGAAAGGAATTGCATGGACGACATCACCATGAGATTAATCAACCACACATCGACAAAGAAGCCTCCAACAAATGGTTGATGAAAGGAGAATTATTCGCAGAAACAGAGGGATTCCTTATGGCCATCCAAGACCAAGTGATTGCTACAAACAATTACAAAAAATTTATAATGAAGGACGGAACATTACAAACAGATGTGCAGAAAATGCCATATTAGATTGGAGACTATACAGCATATTACGTCCGGATGCGAACAACTGGCCAATACGGAGTATCTTCACAGGCATAATCAAGTGTGCAACATTATCCACCAGAAACTTGCACACAAGTACGGACTTCTGAACACCTTCCAGCCATATTACAAGTATCAGCCGGCGCCTGTATTGGAAAATGACTCTATCAGATTATACTACGATAGGCCTGTTATCACTGACAGAATGGTGACGAATAATAGGCCGGACATAGTGGTGTATGATAAGAGAGCCAGAACAGCAATGCTGGTGGATGTCGCCATACCGAATAATAACAACGTGCTGAACAAGTTCCAGGAGAAAAAGTCCAAATACACAGACCTTGCTATTGAGATCAAGCAGATGTGGCACCTCGATAAAATAGATATTGTTCCTGTCATCGTATCCTCGACTGGTTTAATACCCAAAACATTGCATGATAGCCTTAAGAAATTAGAATTGCATAGGAATACCTATATAGAAATGCAAAAAGCTGTAATTCTTAATACATGTAGGATAGTTAGGAAATTTATGTCAAGTATATTGTAATCGAGCCTATTCCCTTTGATTGCTAAATCTGGGAAAGGTAAATTATATCCAGCTACTAGCTGAGATAGTGCATAAGTCCACGATAATAAATAAATACAGATCTTGCTATTGAGATCAAGCAGATGTGGCACCTCGATAAAATAGATATTGTTCCTGTCATCGTATCCTCGACTGGTTTAATACCCAAAACTTTGCATGATAGCCTTAAGAAATTAGAATTGCATAAGAATACCTATATAGAAATGCAAAAAGCTGTAATTCTTAATACATGTAGGATAGTTAGGAAATTTATGTCGAGTATATTGTAATCGAGCCTATTCCCTTTGATTGCTGAATCTGGGAAAGGTAAATTATATCCAGCTAACAGCTGAGATAGTGCGTAAGTCCACGATAATAAATAAATACCACAACTGTATTGTAGTATAAACACTTGAAAATCAATTAATATTCGAAAGTTGTCATAAAGCTAAGCAATAAATGGTGAAAAAATTTGATAAAATACAGGGTGTTTCCGAATAAGATGTCATAAATGGAGGATGCGAATCCCTGAATGATTTGAACAAGAAAGTTCGAAGAACCAATGGTCAAAAAATGCTTCGTTGCCGAGATACAGGGTGTTAAAGTTGAGAAAATTTTTCGATAAAACCTAGACTTCTCAAGATTTCGGGCTCAAATTTTCCACATAAGCTATTAAACACAATCTGAATCACCAGGTGAGGCCACATTTTGAAACAGTATACAGGGTGATACTTTTTCATGGGCCATGTTCCATTTTCACCCTCGGAACTTTTTTTGGTACGCCACTGGCACTAACAAAAAATAAAATCGAATAGATCATTCAATTTGAAATTTTTTTTGACTCCTGCATTTTGATCGTAACTATCACCGTTTCTGAGATATTAATTATTGAAAATAATCCAATAGTTTTCCCATATCGAAGCCATGGAGATATTATCTTAATAACTGATGCAATTTTTCAGGAATTGAGCTAAAATTTACATCAGATATCTCCTTATTGTATGTTTGTAACAAAATGAGGCAGAAATTCTTGACAGTATACAGGGTGTTATTTTTTCACGTGCATTTTCCTCTTTTTGCCCCCTGAACTTTTTTGTGGTGCGCTACTGGTATATTCTGAAAACAGAATCAAACAGATTATTCAAAATGAAAACTTTTCTGTTCCTTGTATTTTTCCGTATCTGCCACCATTTCCGAAAAATTAATCAACAACGCCCGAACAGGCTACCCCTTTGCCTCCGTATATTTTTTCGGTGCATAACTGACGTTTTTCGTAATCAGAAACGGATTTTTCATTCAATTCGGATAATTTTGTGCTCATCTTGATCCTCATGTCTTTCACCGTTTTGAATTGAAAATCATCAGAATTTATCGTGTCTTCCTCGTATCAGAACACGTTGGTGATTTCAAAAGGCTTAGTAGGCTCTGATACAATTTTGCAAATGAAATCATAGAAAAAAAACTTGACACTTCAATGATTGTAAGTTTTGTCATTCAGTTTGTTGTGCCTACATTTGAAACAGCTGTAAGTAGTAACCAATAATCTTTGAAATGGTTTTCACTAATGCAGAAATGGCCGATATACATTTCATGTACGGTGTGGCTGAAGGAAACGCAGTGCACGCAAGGCGTTTGTATCAAGAACGCTTCCCTAATCGAATCATTCCTGATAGGCGTACGTTTTCTGACATCCACAGAAGATTGAGAGAACGGGGTACATTCAAACCGAATCATGACTTGAAAGGGGCAAATCGGACAATAAGGACCCCGGAAATCAACGCGTCCAAGCTCTACTACCCCGCGATTTTCCTCTGCGACTCAATTTCTGCCGATGGTTCCTTCATAACATTGCTCATAATCCCCTTTTCGATAGTGAAATCATCTTCACAGATGAGGCGTCCTTCTCGAGAAATGCAATCAGGAACTTTTATAACAATTACTATTGGACTGAAGAAAATCCCCATATGATTGAGGAATGTCACCATCAAGAACAATTTTCGGTTAATGTCTGGGTTGGAATAATTGGGGATTTCCTGATCGGGCCATTTTGTTGCCAGACAGGCTGAATGGAGCCTTATATGGCCACTTTCTAGAAGAGATTTTACCTGTGTTGCTAGAAGATGTGCCGCTGCAAACTAGAAATAGAATGTGGTTTATGCATGACGGAGCACCACCGCACTTCAGCATGGAAGCTAGAGAATATCTGAATATGACATTCAATAACCGCTGGATAGGGCGTGGTGGACCAGAAGCTTGGCCTCCAAGGTCGCCAGATTTAAACAGTTTGGATTTTTTCTTTGGGGACATCTGAAAACTTGGGTTTATAGCTCTCCCGTGAATACACTTGAAGAATTGAGGAATAGAATTACAGCATCATGTGACGTCATCAGAAATACCCCAGGAATATTTCAGAGGGTGCGCACTAATATGCGGAGACGAGCAGAAGCATGTATTCTTTCAGGAGGAGGACATTTTCAACATCTTCTTTGATTTGTTCTGTTTGTTCAATTTTGTTTTCATCATTATGAGTTTTTGTTATTGAAATCATTCGCGATTATTTATGTTGTTTATTCATTTACTTCCGATTTATACACTCAATAAAACACATTTTTGAATTCGAATTCAATGATCAGGGAAATGATATCACCCTTTATACTTTCTCATAAATCCTACCAATCTAGTGGTGCAGATCTTAAAATGTGAACTTCGTTTGAAATTCGAGCTCAAGGTCTTCACAAATTGCCGAAATAACATGAAAAATATCTTCAAGCTTTCAATACGGAAGGGACTATACGATTACTTTTCTTGATTAATATCTCGAAAATGGTGGCAGATACGGAAAAATACAAGGAACAGAAAAGTTTTCACTTTGAATAATCTGTTTGATTCTGTTTTCAGAATATACCAGTAGCGCACCACAAAAAAGTTCAGGGGGCAAAAAGAGGAAAATGCACGTGAAAAAATAACACCCTGTACACTGTCAGGAATTTCTTCCTCATTTTGTTATAAACATACAATAAGGAGATATCTGATGTAAATTTTAGCTCAATTCCTGAAAAATTGTATCAGTTATTAAGACAATATCTCCATGGCTTCGATATGGGAAAACTATTGGATTATTTTCAATAATTAATATCTCAGAAACGGTGATAGTTACGATCAAAATTCAAGAGTCAAAAAAAATTTCAAATTGAATGATCTATTCGATTTTATTTTTTGTTAGTGCCAGTGGCGTACCAAAAAAGTTCCGAGGGTAAAAATGGAACATGGCCCATGAAAAAGTATCACCCTGTATACTATTTCAAAATTTTGCCTCACCTGGTGATTAAGATTGTGTTTAATAGCTTATGTGGAAAATTTGAGTCCAAAATCTTGAGAAGTCTAGGTTTTATCGAGAGAAAATCGAAAAATTTTCTCAACTTTAACACCCTGTATCTCGGCAACGAAGAATTTTTTGACCATTGGTTCTTCGAACTTGCATGCTCAAATCATTCAGGGATTCGCATCCTTCATTTATGCCATCTTATTCGGAAACACCCTGTATATTGTATCATTTACCATTTAAGATGGACTTTCACAAACTGAATCAATCTACAATACTTTCAATTCTTCGATAGTGGAGCTCGTCAATTTTTTTTAGGGTGAAAGGTCGGGCATTCTTCATTTCGCAATGGATCGTCGACAATCTGTTAGGCTCACCTTAAAGCGTTTGCGTATTATAGTTGTGCCGTAAAATTGAGTTTCCCCATAAAGAGGTCCGTGAATAATTAATCATGGCTTAGGTGTTTGGATTCCGGCGGCGTCTCGCCCCATGAGCTGCTTTATCGCCGGACTGACCTTTTCTGATTTATCGTTAGGTCACGTATATAATAACCCTTCACGATACTGCTTACTAACACTTCTAAACAAGTCGTAGGGAATTCAGGGGTTATAACCTTCCTAATACTACCCCCAAGTTATTAGGTGTCCTACGATAAACAACTGTTGTTATGCTAGAGTGGGACAAATTCGGAATTTCATACATTCCCGTAATAATCTGATTGAACTGGTAGTCGCATTTGTACGGAAAATGCTTCGACTTGGGGTTATTTTCCGAATTAAATCATCGTAGAGATTTGAATTGTGAAGGCCGTTACTTGATGTAGATCCATGATATAAATGAGATAAAAACACAAGGTTTAACTTTAATCTACACTTTATTTGAAAAAATTCGACGACGTTTCGCTGACACAGCAGCTTTATCAAGAATGAAAAATAGAATGAAGAGTATGGTATTATAAACAAATCGTAGAACAAGTTGGATGAATAACAGGAAAATCCACACCGAGCCATTGTACAGTTAGTATGAAAGGTAATAAAACTAATTAAACAAGTTAAGTAGGGTGAGTAATTCACATCTACCTGTTCATTCAAATGCTTGTCCGAATGTTTGTATCTATTTATTTCTAATGCTTCTAGAAGATCTAATTTTGAACTTTTTGATTTTATATGTAATATGTCAAAGTTTTTATTGAATGAATGGTTTTCTTTTATTAGGTGGTTTGAATAATTTGAATCAGATTTATTTTTATCGAAGCTACGTTTATGTTCAGATGTTCTTATGCCAAAACTCCTATAGGTCCTACCGATATAAATTTTATCACGAGAACCGCAATTGAGTTTACAGATTCCTGATTTACTTGATTTTTCAACACGAGATTTATTATTTTTAATATGTTTACCTAAGTTATTAGAAGTTTTGAAAGCTATATTAAGATTTTGTTTGACGAGAAAGGATCTAATATTTGTACTTGCAGAACCACAGAATGTTAAACTGTTGAATATTTTATAGTCTTTATGAATAGGATATTCTTCATTTATTGCTTTCTGATAGAGTTCTTTACGAATGATTAGATCTATCATATCCGGATTATATGAATTATTAATGGCTATCTGTTTGATGATGTTTAACTCTTTATTATAATCTTCTACTGATAAAGGTAAATTGAGTAACCGATGTACCATGCTGTTTAAAGCTGCAAATTTGTGTTGAATTGGATGTAATGAGTAGTTATGTATAATTGTATCAGTATGTGTTAGTTTACGAAAGACCGAAAAACATGATTATTATTTTGTTTAGTAATTTTAAGTCCAAAAATTTATGGAATCGTTCTGTTCAATTTCTATCGTGAATTTTATGTTCAAATGGATGGAATTAATGAAATTAACAAATAGGTCTAATTGACGAGTAGTTCCAATGAAACATACTAAGATGTCGTCAACATATCTATACCAATAAAGAAATTTGGAAATGAGTGGATGTGTATGAATTTTCTGTTCAATATTATTCATAAAAATCTCTGCTAAAAGTGGACTCAAAGGATTTCCCATTGGGAAATCCTTTGAGGCCAGATAAAGAAAATCAAAATAGGAAGAGGCGTTAGACAATGTGATACTTTATTGCCTGAACTATTCATCACTGTCCTAGAGTATGCTCTCAAAAGGTTAGAATGGAGAAACAAGCGCATCAGTAACGATGGAGAAAGACTCAATTATCTTAGATTCGCTGACGATATCGTACTCATCTCTGACAATTCAAGAGA
The DNA here is from genome assembly GCA_013387265.2 of Cryptolaemus montrouzieri. Lineage (NCBI taxonomy): Eukaryota > Metazoa > Arthropoda > Insecta > Coleoptera > Coccinellidae > Cryptolaemus > Cryptolaemus montrouzieri. The sequence continues at coordinate 8,757,520 of JABFTP020000103.1, read as the reverse complement.
AGCCGCTATTATGATCCAAGAACTACAAAACGCAATACAGGCGGTCGGATTGAGGATAAATTTTCGAAAAAACGAAGATGATGACCAATCTAGTCCCCAATAATCTATTAAGTGTTTTTTGGTTTGATCATGGGAAATCCTTTGAGTCCACTTTTAGCAGAGATTTTTATGAATAATATTGAACAGAAAATTCAAACACATCCACTCATTTCCAAATTTCTTTATTGGTATAGATATGTTGACGACATCTTAGTATGTTTCATTGGAACTACTCGTCAATTAGACTTATTTGTTAATTTCATTAATTCCATCCATTTGAACATAAAATTCACGATAGAAATTGAACAGAACGATTCCATAAATTTTTGGACTCAAAAATCACTAAACAAAATAATAATCATGTTTTTCGGTCTTTCGTAAACCAACACATACTGATACAATTATACATAACTACTCATTACATCCAATTCAACACAAATTTACAGCTTTAAACAGCATGGTACATCGGTTACTCAATTTACCTTTATCAGTAGAAGATTATAATAAAGAAGTAAACATCATCAAACAGATAGCCATTAATAATTCATATAATCCGAATATGATAGATCTAATCATTCGTAAAAACTCTATCAGAAAGCAATAAATGAAGTATATCCTATTCATAAAGACTATAAAATATTCAACAGTTTAACATTCTGCGGTTCTGCAAGTACAAATATTAAATCCTTTCTCGTCAAACAAAATCTTAATATAGCTTTCAAAACTTCTAATAACTTAGGTAAACATATTAAAAATAATAAATCTCGTGTTGAAAAATCAAGTAAATCAGGAATCTATAAACTCAATTGCGGTTCTTGTGATGAAATTTATATCGGTAGGACCTATAGGAGTTTTGGCATAAGAACATCTGAACATAAACGTAGCTTCGATAAAAATAAATCTGATTCAAATTATTCAAACCACCTAATAAAAGAAAACCATTCATTCAATAAAAACTTTGACATATTACATATAAAATCAAAAGTTCAAAATTAGATCTTCTAGAAGCATTAGAAATAAATAGATACAAACATTCGGACAAGCTTTTGAATGAACAGGTAGATTTGAATTACTCACCCTACTTAACCTGTTTAATTAGTTTTTATTACCTTTCATACTAACTGTACAATGGCTCGGTGTGGATTTTCCTGTTATTCATCCAACTTGTTCTACGATTTGTTTATAATACCATACTCTTCATTCTATTTTTCATTCTTGATAAAGCTGCTGTGTCAGCGAAACGTCGTCGAATTTTTTCAAATAAAGTGTAGATTAAAGTTAAACCTTGTGTTTTTATCTCATTTACATCGTAGAGATGTTTGTTATTCAACTGAGAAAACTTATTCTGTCAAAGAAGTACCAGAAATTGATTATTAAGAAAATCTGCTAGAAACCATTGTGAACATATTTGTTGTTGTTAGGTTGGCACATCTATTCTCTATACAAACTATTTTCAATAAAAACACAAGTAATGTGTTTTTGGGATTTTACTTAATAATTATGATTCGTAACGCGTTTCACTACACCGTAGCTTCTTCAGACGAATGAATGTACAGAAAATAAGAATGAGAATATAAATATAAATGTTCTTGAGTAATTAAAAGCTTATTTGGTTGATTCTTCTTAAGTGGTTATTTATGACAGGTATATCCAATAAAACTAAGGAATAGATTGCTCCCCGAAAAGATTCAATAGAGGTGAAGGGCTTAAATCGACTTGTTCATTGATGAGTCTACCTGAGTGTTTGTATTTATTGATTTCTAAAGTTTCCCAAAGATCTACCTTCTAATATTTATTATCTGTATGCAAAATTTCAAACTGTGGGTCGAAAGAGTGATATTCTTTGATGATTTTTGCTGTTTGATGTTTGGTTAAAATATTATCTTTGGAGTTTTGAGAATGATTTCGGAGTCTATGCCTAACTGTTCAAAATTAGTTTTATTATGTTTTGGATGTAAATTATATTTGAATCCTTTTCTAATAGATTTTTTGTAGTTGTGTAAAATTGGTATCAGTTAAATTAGTGTCAAAAATGCATGGTCTGAAAATTTATCAGTTAAAGGTTAGGGTGGAGAAGTTTTGAATTCAAGTGAATTTAGCTTTTTGTTCTCCACCCAAACCTTCAACTGATAAATTTTCAGACCATAAATTTTTAGACAGATTCACTAATTTGACTGATACCGATTTTACACAACCTCAAAAAGATCTATTAGAAAAGCGATTCAAACTTAATTTACATCCAAAACATAATGAAACTAATTTTGAACAGTTAGGCATAGACTCCGAAATCATTCTCAAATACTCCAAAGATAATATTTTAGCCAAACATCAAACAGCAAAAATCATCAAAGAAGACTTTTCGAAATTATCACCTCATTGCAATTCCGATTATAAGATAGTAAAAACAATTCGTGAAAATAGTACCAAGAACGATTTAGTATTCACTAAAGCAGATAAAGGTAACACCGTCATCGCGATTAGTAAAACCGATTATATTTGAAAAACTGAAGAATTCTTAACAGCCGGAAACTATATAACATCAACTAAGGATCCTACCGCAAAATTTCAGAAAGTGAAAGAATATTCTCCAAATTTTCGGAAGAAAAATGTGATAAAAACATCACTCCCGAAAAAAAAGTGAAGGTTTGTCATGAGATTTAATCACTGATTATTCAATGTTTTTCTTCTAGAAAAGATGGTATGTGTTAAAAGTTTAATATACAGGGTGATATTCTGTCTAGACATTGAAAATGGGGATGATTCAGTCCGGTCTAGGAATTTCCGAATTGTTTTTCGGCAAAATTTTCGGTGCGTCTTTCGTTCACTCTGTTAAAATATAGAGCAAATGGTGATTCCTTAATGAAGTAAATGGAATATCATTATTTCATGAATTCTACATGCTCATTGCCAAAAGGCACGCCATATATCTTTGGGTTTGTTGTGAATGTTTAGCTTGACTACTATTTGTAGAAGTTGGACAAGGAGTTGGCAAGATAGATAGTAAAAAAACAATTGTATATCATGAACCTTCAGAAGCCAGAAGCTGAAATTGTTATTTTGGGGATGTTTTGGTTGTAAATTAGGAATATCTGTCTCAAAAAATACAAAGTCCATTTATACCTTTTTCTCAGCTTCGAGCTTATCTTTATCTCTTTTCTAGTTTTTCAGATTTAAATGCCACCTTTCCTAGATGAAAAAAGTCTACAAGAAACATACCAAAATGGATGCACAAAACAAAATCGATAATAAACCATCGACGTAGTTCTGAACAATGAAGATTAATTGGAATTTTTTTTACCAGCGCAAATATCGAAATTTTCAAACGCGTAAAATAATTTTTAAACAATCATTGCAAACAATTCATCTTAGGACTGCGTATTCACGGAAGCTCGAATATCCCCAGATTATTTCCATGTGTATGTATTGCTTCATTTCACCACATCAAGCGGCCCCGAAAGGTCGAATTTGAAATCATGGTTGACCGAGGTCCAAACTCAATTACAGGCCTCCATTAGTAGATTTTCACTGCAAATTTCGAAACAGGAATTTTCGTCACCTCGTTATCAAATATCCGGACTGTGTGTTAATCTGTCAGGTCGATGAATTTGCATTAGTTTGCTTCTGTCCTCTACGGATCAATCGGTGAAGGGTCTAATTGTTTGGAGGTTGAATGTTTCTAGCGAACGTGGGAAAAAAGAGACGTGCGATTAAAAGTTTTTGCACAAATGCTCTGTGAATACTAGAGTCTATTTAGAATTTAATTCTGGTTTATTTTAAAAGACGAGGGAAGAGTCTGGACAAGTGGATAACGCTAGGATTATTTTTCAGATAAAACTGCTCTCTGGAGTAGGCAATACTTATAATATCACCAAAATGAGCATTGAGTCAACAAGGATGAAAATAAGTATTTTGTGTTTCATTGGCGCAAATTTTTGACAGAATGTATATATGACACCAAAACCTAGAGTAATTACATCCAAGAAACTATCGACCCAGTCATTGTAAAAATTAATTTTATTCATTTGTGGAAGTTTTATTCCAAGTATCTGTATGATCTAATAGAAGAACATATTGTTTATTATATGGAAGGAAATTTATTGAAATTATAAGACCAAATTAATGGCATAAGCTCATACAAAAATGAAGTTTGCTTCCCACTTTACTTGTTTTTGTTCTTTGCTTGCGTCATAAACCCCGAAATTTGAAAGATTACCAACAAGAAAATAATGCTTGTATACCTAAATTGGTTATTCTGTGATTCAAGATTTTATAGATATTTCAGAAAAATAAATGATAAAATGAAAGTTGAGAACTTTTATCTTTTATTTCTTGCCATCAACAATTTTCACCTTGCTTGATCTTTCGAGCATCAACCATTTGCGGTTACATTTATGTTATATAAATTGTTTCATAGAAAAAATCCAGGAAATTCTCTTTCCCCTATCACGTCCCGGTATTTCCCCTTAACGAATCCTCAGGGAATAATATTCAACAAAGTCGAATGAGCTTCACAAACCCGAAATGCAAAGGAACGAGGTTATAAAGTGCGAAGAGTCTTCCGATGTGCCTATATTATTCCTGGTGAAATAACAAGAAACATAAGTTTACAACCCAACGTCTCACTTAAACGGACGGTTTATGTCGCACTAATTCCAGAAGGGCCCACAGAACGAAGCGACGGAGAAGATGTGGGTTGTTCGGAGATGATAAGACGTGCGAAATACATCTGTCTGTCTGCTGAAATATGCAAACTCCTGGCTCTCACTATCAGATCGAAGAAGTTGGGGTGTCAGCGATGTGTCATTAAAATATTCCCTTTCGATGAGGTTTTTTATAACTTCGCATTTTCCTTGATGATGAATTTTCGTTATTAAGTGTTTCCTAATCGGAATTATGGAAAATTTTATTGTACTTCCACCAAAATCGTGTCCAATTTAGATAACAATATTTGAACATCTTAGATCTACGAAAGTATTTCACATTTTCAAGTGAATTCCAATATAACAGATGGGTAGGTAGATACAAATACAGAGTGAAAGTTATCCTAGATATTGAGTAGTGGGGATACATTAAGCTCTAGTTGGCTGTTGAAGGTAGTAAATTGTGGGTTTTTACATAGTTTGTTAATCTCCAAACTTTCCAACAAATTCAACTCTCTCTCCTTGTTACATTTATGAAGGATTTTTAGGTTGTTTAATGTTATCGATTAGTTGGTTGATTTTATGGGTTCAAATATTGACGAATTTGACGAAAAGTGATTACTGATTTTGTTAGAAAGCTCGCTGGTGTATCTGAGACTAGTGTATCTTTCTTTCGGGGTTTCTACGATACTATATAGTAATTGAGAAGTAATACGTTCCGTTAAATATTGTATTTAGAAGATGTTGTGGTATATTGTTATTTGGGGCATTTTTTCTAATGATGTTAAGTACAGTTTGGAAATTTTCTTTCGAAAGGGGAACAGAGTAAGCTCTATCAATCATTGAGTTATATGCAGCAAGTTTGTGGCTCAAATGACAGAACGAGTCTATTGAGATCGATGCGTCTGTGAATGTTTCTCTTCTGTAAATTTTATAAGTGTGATGGTTATTTGAATTTATGATGGTTAAGTCTAGAAAATTAATTGAGTTTTTACTCTCAACTTCAGTAGTGAAGCTGATGCGGCAATGTATTTTATTCAGAAAATTTAAAAAGTGCTGAATTTGTCTGTTTGAACCACGAAAACCAACGAAAATGTCATCTACATATCTATACCAGAAGATAATGTGTTTTTTAGCGAAATCGGTGTTCAAAATTGAATTTTTCTCCAAATTATCCATGAAAATGTCAGCTAGTAGGGGGCTAAGATGTGATCTCATTGGAAAACCTGAATTTTGTTCGAAGATTTTAGACTGAAATTGAAAGTAACGTTGAGAAAGCCATATTTGAAGTAGATTGTTAAGTTCATTAGTGATATATGGCGGTGTGTTAGACTCGGATAAGCTATGTGTAACAAGGGGAAGACATCCGCTGGAATATACTGGTACATATTTTTGACATCGAAAGAGACCAACTTAATGTGTTGGGAGATTTAAAAGTTTATGTATGAGATCTACAGAATTGGAGATAGTGTATTGTGCGTGAAAATTCGTGATGTCTAGAAAGTTGTGATTTAAGAATTTAGCTGATGGTGTGTTTATATATGACGCTACAGGAAGATTTTTCTTCCTTATGTAGTTTAATCAATCCGTACATTTTTTGGAGCTTGAACATTCATTGGAATCAGTTTCCTCTTCTCCCATTCTGTGTTTAATAGGTGTTCTGACAAACTTAATTCTTCTTTGATTTCTTTTGTGATAATTTTGGTTGCATCTTTTGGTATTTCTGTGATATCCATTGTTTTCAGCACATCCTGCATGTTTTCCTCGTATAGGTCTTTATTGAGGCATACTATACTATTGCCTTTGTCAGCTTTAATCATCATGAGATCTTCGGCTTGGATTTTATTTGATATAGACTTTTTTATTTTCAACTGATTCTGATTGTTGATTAGATAATTTCTGTGAAATTGTGTTTATGGAGGCTTGGGTTGGCGATGATATCTATATGTTTTTGGATGACCAGCTCTGCTTGAACTCCGGTTATTTATTTGTCTGTTTTGTATTTGCCGGGGAGAAGTTTTGAAGCTAGATTCAAGGAACATATTTCCTCTGATAAGAATTCGCCAATATTTGATCACATAAAATCAACCAACCACTCGATATCATTGAACAACCTTACAATCCTTCATAAATGTAACAAGGGGAGGGAGATAAATTTGTTGGAAAGCTTAGAGATTAACAAACTATATAAAAACCCACAATTTACTACCCTCAACAGCCATCTAGATCCACACTACTCAATATCTAGGATAACTTTCGATCTGTACTTGTACTTACCAACTCATCTGTTATATTCTTTTCACTTGAAAATGGATGTAAGGTTGAAACCGGTGGTGATTATTAAATAAGTTGTGGAAAAGTGACAAAAAGTGTATTATTTCGTTTTACTTTGAAGATAAAATTCCATAAAATAAATAGATCATTTATACTATCTATCTATCTATAATTAGATTGAGATAGGCCAGTATAACGAGGGATGTCTTTCATATTTTATCACCTACTCTGCTTGAAGAATGGTGGTTTAATTAGATTGAGATTGAAAGGAAAAGAAAAACCTTTCAGTCGGGTATTTGGGGTGGGAGAGTGACGCCAAGTGATCTGAAATAGTTTCCTAGCAAGACAAATGTTCATTAATCCAAAGAAGCATTACTAATGCAAGTATTAGGTAAAAATAGATACAGGGTGGTACATATTAGTATGTCATAACTTGAAGGGGTAAATCTACGTGCAATTCTAAAAAAGTTTATATAAACGGAAAAGCTTCGTTTCAGGTCTACAGGGGGTTGAAATTTCCGCTAAAAATTGTTTTGTTCTTAAATACTCCTGCAGTTTTTGAGAAATTCAGCCGAAATTTTGAATGCAAGCTATTTTTACAGCCTCCATAATTACACGTCCTAGATTTCAACTGAAATTCTCAAAGTGATTTCTTTTCCGAGGCCATGTCCCCTTTTGCCTTTTCAAAATGTTCTGCAGTACGCCACTGATCAGTGTACAATCATTTTTCGTCATCTGCATTCAATTCAGAAACTTTTTTGACACGAATTATTTTTTCGTATCTCCAACCGTTTTCGAGTGAAAAATTATTGAATTTGAATTATTTGAAGTGTATGTTATACGCTAAATAAAAAAATAATAGTTATGCCCGAAACTTTATTTTATTTTGATAGCTCATGTTCTGAAACTCAACTCATACTTATTCAATATGAAACTGAAAAGAAAACAATTAAAAACTAAATATATTGCTGGAAGTATCTTGCACATGCAAGAATACAGGCCTCTGTCCTTGTTCGCATATTATCACGCACTCTTTGCAATATTCCTGGGGTATTTCTTATCGTGTCATAAGAAGATATTTTTCGATTTGTCAATTCTTCTACAGTGTTCCATGGAGTCGTATAAACTAAACTTTTGAGATTTCCCTATACATGAACCACATTATATTTCTCGCCAAAAGTGGCACATCCTTGAGCAATAAAGGTAAATCCTCCGCAAGAAAGTGCCGATAAGCGGGACCGTTCAGTCTATTAGGCAAAGAAAACGGCACAATCAAATAATTTCCAATTATTCCGACCCGGACATTTAATGAGAATTCTTCTTGATTATGAAATTCTTCAATCAAATGGAGGTTTTCCTCTGCCCAGTAATAGTTATTGCAAAAATTTGTCATAGCAGTTCTCGAAAAGTTAGCTTCGTCTGTGAACATTATTTCACTTTCCAAATGAGCATTTTCTCTAATTTTATCAAAGAACCATCGGCAGAAATTCAGTCATGAAGGAAAATCTCGAGGAAGTATAGTTTGGACCCGTTGAATATATAACGGGTACAATAAAATGTCGTGGAGAATCCTCCGAACTATAATATGTGAAATTTCCAATTTTTCTTATACTCACATGAGAATTCAAATCAGTACAATTCAAAACTGCTCTCTCAATATCTGAAATTCTCATAGTTAAAGTTGCACCAGTTTCTCTCAACCTTCTGTGGATATTTGAAAATGTTCGCCTGTCTGCTACTCGATTAGGAACGCGCACCTGATATAATCGCCCAGCTTGTGTTTCCGTCAGCCAGACCGTAGATGCAATGGATATAAGCCAATTCGGCATTAGTAAAATTAGCCATTTTTTCTTACAGCAATAACTTCAAATGTCTTAAAACTAATTATTAATTTAATAAGCAATTCGAGCAGACACTTGTTCAACTTTAGCAATTGTCGAAATAAATAAATAAATGAAAAAACTAGTCATTTTTAATTAGAAGTGCTTTCAATTCAGCGAATGCATTCAATCATTTAATAATTTCTAAATTGAATGAAGATGACAATAATTGATTGTACGCTTATCGGTGGCGTACTGCAAAAGAAGACATGGCTCCGGAAAAGGTAACACCTTGTAGATTCTAGTTAGAATTCAGGACGTATATTGATGAAGGTTGTAAAAATAGCTTGCATTCCAAATTTCGGCTGAGTTTCTAAGAAAATTCAGGGTTTTGAGGAAAAACCAATTTTTTCCAGAAATTTCAACACCTCAAGTTACATAGTATTGCATACTATTATGTAATACGCTATAGTTCTACCGATGTTCTTTTCCCAGGTGCTTTTATTAGAAATTCCCAAAAAAGTTTTAATACAAAACAGACCCGTTCTAATTCGCGAAAACTCCGCGTAATGTATATGAAAATAATACGAAAGCGATATGATATATTTGTGGAAATAAATCCCATGGATTTTGCACAACGATAATGCACCATGTAACAAGGCTATCGTGAAGAATTTCGTACCAAAAACTCAACAATAGCCAACGAGCAACTATTGTATTCACCTTTTTTCTTTTTCTAAGGCTCAAAGTACCTCTTCGAGGTACCTGTTTCGAATCGATAGAAGGCATAAAAGAGAATTCGAGGAGAGAACTGAAGTAAATTCCGGAAAAAGTGTTCGAAAGTTATTTTGATGACTGAATTATTCATAGGAGTAAATGTATTATTTTGGAAGGAACGATACAATAAATTTGGATGGAAAGTTAATATTCTGTATTTCACCGAACAATTACCGGTACTTTTTGACAAAATGTGAACCCATAATTTTGAGATTCCATTTGGATTTGAGTGAATGGAATTCAAACAAATTAAGTTAGAATTCACAGTGAGAAGTTTTGTTGATTATAATTAATTTTTTTGCTCCAAACAAAACGATACTTAAACTACTCCTGTATGGAAAGAAAGGTTTCTGGTGTAATTCTTCTACATTCTTGAGTTATATCAAATCATTTATATTCATAAGTTCTGATGTTACTGTTACCTGAAGAAGGGAGTCTTAACTGGAGAAAATTCAGGTGACTCAATTGTGTTGCACATTCAAAGCATGTGAAAAGAAGCTACATCATGTTGGAATAGATTACATTTTCGTCCAACATCCGGTCTCCATTGCAAACAATTGAATATAAAGAGAAAATATCGAATGATTACATCATCCTGCGTACCGTCCTGACGATTTTTTTAATTTTTCCAAAATGCGGACTGCGTGGTCAAAGATTTCAATCCTCATAAGAAGCTGTTAATACCTTCCAAATTACCATTTTGAATGTAGCACGAAACGATTGGAATAACGTCTTCCAGAATTAACTCGGACGAATGCTGAAGTGTATAAATCTTTCCGGAGCAGACGTCGACAAACAATAAAGCTCCCAATGATTAATTCTAGAAAACTTAAAAGACATCCCTCGTATTTTTATATCTATGATCTCCAAGTATTATTCAATCTAATAAACTATCTCTATGCAAACTTAATTCTTAAAACAGAAACTCAAATGAAGATTTCTATGTACTTCATTTATTTTCGGTAACAGACAATAATTGAAATGAAATATTCAGTTTAACAAGCTCTCATCAGTTGCATTCGCAAATCCAACTCTATTATTTCCTTTGTCGAATTCTGTATAATATTTTCCGATGAATACATCGCCCAAAATCCATAGAGGGCCCTTTGGTGGAGGAACGTCAACGCCCATAAATCCGGAAATACAGATTTCCCCTACCATCTGAAATAGTTTAAACTTTAAGGAATTCTGCAGTCGGGAGAATACAAATATGGACAAATGGTGGTTTTTGTCTTTTATTTGAAGAGTCACATTAAACCATTCTTTAAACTTGACATAAACACCTCAAAAAATTCTAGGGAACACTTCTGAATATCGATATATCGTATCCAGAACGATCAATATGGAGGATTTTTTAAGAAATGAACACCTGCATCAATTTCTCACCAAATTATGTAGAGTGCCGCAACAGATTTCATAAAAAAAGTAAAAATGCACCAGATGCGACGCTGCTTTATAATCATTGCATGTATTCAGTGTTTGAAATCAGTTAGTTGGCACTTTGTTTTTGTTGCAAGCACAATTAAAAGATTCAAGTTTCGTGACTCGACCATGGAAATACGACATTTGAATAGAGAAAAGATGTTACGAGCCGTTGGCATGCTCCAAGCTGGAAGCTCACAACGGAAAGTATCCAGGGTTCTGGGAAGTATCCCAAGTGTCATAAACCGTTTATGGTCGCGTTTCAATAAAACAGGTAGCGTAGAAGAATTGGGTTATATTCAATACGATCAGTCACTTCTCCGTTATTAAATTTTTCCTCTTTGAAAAAGTGTACCTTGCAAGTTGATGCTTCACCATCACGCCAAGCTAATTCATAAGCAACAATATGGAAAAAGAGAACCATGCTATCAATTTCAATTCTTGTTAATGCAACGGAACTTTCTCTGCACTTTTTACATCCCCTCGTAACATTTTCTCTTTAGAATTGCGAGATTCACGAGCCTTTCTAAATGCTGAATCGGTAAAGGGGTTGAAACTCATGTTGAATTTTTCGAAATACATATTCTGCGTCGTTGTCGCAGTTGTGTTCCACATTGTTTTGACAACGCATTCTTTGTAATCTTGTCCATTCATTTGTTTCATATTGAAACCCCAATCCATAAGAATTTCTGCAATATCTTCAATAGAATGCTGTATATCCAAATCGAACGTTCGTTCCTTGCAGAATATACTGAATCGATGTCGAACCGAGCTGTGCGTTTTTACTTGTATTTTGGTTGTTGAATTCTGTAAAACTATTAATTTCTGCTTCACTGGTGCTTCCAAAACGAGACATTTTAATTTATACAATTTTCTAACCGTGCTATTTGTTCTGAATGTTGCGTTGCTATGGAAACGCAAGGATTCTGTATGGGTAAGTTTATCCACTAATACCCTATCTTCCTTCCTATTTCTATGCAATTCATCCGATATCAAACTTGAATCTCTGTGTTCTCAAACGTGGAATTTCAAACATGAGTGGAATTGTCGGAAGTATTTCATCTTTATGTTTGTAAAACGACAGAAAGTGAATGAATGTTGGATGAAAATGAGAGAAAAAGCAGAAAAAATTTGAAAATTCAGCATGGATTTGCACCAGAGCAATGAAATTCGAAGGAAAAATTTTTTTTCGATTTTTCGATGAAATGACCTCTGATCAGGTGTTGAGATACCTCAAAAGATGCGGAATTGAATATTGTATTTTATTTCTTCAATAATTTTTTTCGCTAGTTAATTTCGGACCACCCTGTAGGTATTCCGGAAGAGATCAGAATTATCTACAGAATGTCAATCACCTCTGTAACTCAAAAATTGTGGAAGATATGCCGGATGGAAATTTTAGCTGACGGACCCTGTATATGTTCGATGAAATCAAAATAACAATAAGAAAATATTACCTGAATAACGTAATCCCTTCCTTCTAAAACGAAAGATTTTCCATCTAGCGTCAAAGTCATTGTCGGTAATTTATCTATTCTACTACAGATCACAAAGTTTTCGCCTCCGAAAGGTATTGCTCCTATAGCTTTATTTATCTTTTGTACATCTGAAAATGGACCCACAATAAGACTCGTACCTGTGTCCGCAACTGCTTGGCAACCTTCAGAACATAAATACTCAGAGCCTACGTTTATGCCATCAAGATCGAACTGCCAATATCCTTGTTTATTTACTGGTATATATGTCATTTCTCCAGAATAATAATTTGGATCTGATCCACCAAATATTATTTGTCCACCTAATTTTTCTTTTGGATTTCTTGAAATCGATATAAAAATAGTTGAAATATTGTGAAATATTTATTTAAATGAATCCAATATTGATTTCATACAAACCTATTCAACCAAAAAGAAAACACAGGAGCCTCGACCAATTTCTGAGAGATAATATTATCGAAAACTGGTACTACCCCATCAATGGCGATGCTTTGATATCCCAGTCCTAAGACTCCGTCAAACTTGGCTGCAACGAAAGCTAAATTGGGTTCATCAGTGGCCTCTCCGAATGTTTGGTTTTTCACGCTCAAATCACCAATCTAGAATATCCAAAAATGATTTAATTCTTTCTGGACTTTACTCTTTACATACAAGGTGTACATAAAAGTATATCACATCTTGAGGGATAAATCTACGTGCAATTTTAAGAAAAAAAGTTCATATAAACATAGGTCCGCAAATGTTTCGTAGCTGAGCTACAGGGTGTTGAAATTTCCAGAAAAAATTGTTTTTCTCTTCAAAACTTCTGCAGTTTTTGAGTAATTCAGCCCAAATTTGGAATGCAAGCTATTTTTTACAGCCTCCATCGTCACACGTCTTAAATTTTAACTAGAATCTACAAGGTGTTTTCTTTTCCGGACCCATGTCTTCTTTTGCCCTTTCAACCTTTTTTGCAGTACGCCACTGATCAGCATACAATCAATTTTCGTCATCTTCATTCAATTTAGAAAATTTTTGATACCTGTAATGTTTTCATATCTCCGACCGTTCTCGAGCAAAAAATTATTAAACGATTGTATGTACGCTGAATTAAAAGCACTTCTAATCGAAAAAATGATTAGAAGGCTTTGATTTTCTATTTATTCATTTATTTTAATAAATGCTAATGCTGAAGTAATGTTTGCTTGAATTGTGTATTAAATTAACGATTAGTCTTAAGACTTTTGAAGTTATTGCTTATATCTATTACATGTACGGTCTGGCTGACGGGAATACAACAGAAGCTAGGCGATTATATCAGGTGCATTTTCCGAATCGAGTGCCTCCACACCGGCGAACATTTTCAAATATCCACAGAAGGTTGAGGGAGACTGGTACTTTTACTGCAAATAATCATTTAAAAGTGCAATTCAAACTATGAGAACTCCAGATATACAGGACGCAGTTTTGAATTGTATTGATTTGAATCCTCATGGGAGTACAAGAAGAATTGGTAATCAGTTCAATATTTCACATGTTCTAGTTTGGAGGATTCTCCACGACATCATATTGTACCCGTTTCATATTCTAAACTCTACTTCCTCGAGTTTTTCCTTCGAGACTGAATTTCTGCCGATGGTTCTTAGAAAAAATTCTCATTTTGATAGTGAAATAATGATCACAGACGAAACTGACTTTTCATGAACTGCTATCACAAATTACCACAATAATCATGATTGGGCTGAGGAAAACTCCCATTTGATGGAAGAATCTCATCATCAAGAACAATTCTCACTAAATGTCGGGGTCGGAATAATTGGAAGTTATTTGATTGGGTCATTTCGTTTGCCTAACAGATTAAACGGTCCCGCCTATCGGCAATTCCTTGAGGAGGAATTCTTGAATAATATATTCAACAACCGATGGATAGGTAAGGATGGGCTAGAACCATGGCCTCCTAGGTCCCCAGACTTGAATAGTTCACAGTTTTTCTTATGGGGATATCTCAAAAGTTTAGTTTATACCACTACAGTGAACACTGTAGAAGAATTGAGAAATCGAAAAATAACCTCTTGTGAGACGATCAGAAATACCACAGGAATATTTCAAAGAGTGCGTGATAATACGCAGTGTAAGACACAGGCCTGTATTCTTGCAGGTGGAGGACACTTCGAGCCATTTATTTCATTTTTAATTGTTCTTCTTGTAGTTTGATATTGAATAAGTATGAGTTGAGTCTCAGAAGACAAGCTATCACAATAAAAGCAAATTTTGGGCATACCTATCGAGTATTTGAATTATTTTTTTTAATTAGCGAATAACATACAATTCAAATAATTCAAATTCAATAATTATTCACTCGAAAACGGTGGGAGATACGAAAAAATTACGAGTGTCATAAAATTTCCAAATTGAACGAAGATGACGAAAATTGATTGAACGCTGATCAGTGGCGTACTGCAAAAAGTTTGAAAGGACGAAAGAAGACATGGCCCCAGAGAAGAAGACACCTTATTGATTCTAGTTGAAATTAAGGATGTGAAAAATAGCTTGCATTCCAAATTTGGGCTGAATATCTCTATAACTGCAGGAGTTTCAAAGAAAAAACAATTTTCCGGTAATTTCAACACCCTGTAGCTCCTTTACGGAGCTTTTGTGACCTATGTTTATATGATTTTTTTCTTAAAATTCCACGTAGATTCACCCTTCAACTTGTAACATACTATTATGTAACACCCTGTATAGTTAAACAGATTCAATGAAATGCCTGTATTCTTGCAGGTTGAGGACACTTCGAGCAATTTATTTCATTTTTAATTGTTCTTCTTTAGTTTGATATTGAATAAGTATAAGTTGAGTCTCAGAAGACAAGCTATCACAAAAAAGCAAATTTTGGGCATACCTATCGAGTATTTGAATTATTGTTTTTATTTAGCGAATAACATACAATTCAAATAATTCAAATTCAATAATTTTTCACTCGAAAACGGTGGGAGATACGGAAAAATTACGAGTGTCAGAAAAATTTCCAAATTGAACGAAGATGACGAAAATTGATTGTACGCTGATCAGTGGCGTACTGCAAAAAAGTTTCAAAGGGCAAAAGAAGACATGGCTCCAGAGAAGAAGACACCTTATTGATTCTAGTTAAAATTAAGGATGTGAAAAATAGCTTGCATTCCAAATTTGGGCTGAATATCTCTATAACTGCAGGAGTTTCAAAGAAAAGAACAATTTTCCGGTAATTTCAACACCCTGTAGCTCCTTTACGAAGCTTTTGTGGACCTATGTTTATATGATTTTTTTTCTTAAAATTCCACGTAGATTCACCCCTTCAACTTGTAACATACTATTATGTAACACCCTGTATAGTTAAACAGATTCAATGAAATGCCTGTATTCTTGCAGGTTGAGGACACTTCGAGCAATTTATTTCATTTTTAATTGTTCTTCTTTTAATTTGATATTGAATAAGTATAAGTTGAGTCTCAGAAGACAAGCTATCACAATAAAAGCAAATTTTGGGCATACCTATCGAGTATTTGAATTATTCTTTTTATTTAGCGAATAACATACAATTCAAATAATTCAAATTCAATAATTTTTCACTCGAAAACGGTGGGAGATACGGAAAAATTACGAGTGTCAGAAAAATTTCCAAATTGAACGAAGATGACGAAAATTGATTGTACGCTGATCAGTGGCGTACTGCAAAAAAGTTTCAAAGGGCAAAAGAAGACATGGCTCCAGAGAAGAAGACACCTTATAGATTCTAGTTAAAATTAAGGATGTGAAAAATAGCTTGCATTCCAAATTTGGGCTGAATATCTCTATAACTGCAGGAGTTTCAAAGAAAAAACAATTTTCCGGTAATTTCAACACCCTGTAGCTCCTTTACGAAGCTTTTGTGGACCTATGTTTATATGATTTTTTTTCTTGAAATTCCACGTAGATTCACCCCTCAAGTTGTAACATACTATTATGTAACACCCTGTATAGTTAAACAGATTCAATGAAATGTTGAAAATTATTCATTACTTTCAGTAGTCTATGTGGACAATCAGGTTATTTAGGTAATGATTAGTTGGCTATTTTTCTTATAAGTTATTTCGAATTGATGGAATTCAGCCAGTTTTTTTTTCGAAAAATCTTTATTTATACATTCAGTCGACGTTTCGGCACAATATTTTGCCTTTTTCAGGACTCTAAAATGAATTTTACTATCAGAAAATAAAATTTTCTTCTTTAAGAAAAGTGAAGCAACAGAACATATATGTGTATAAATTGAACAGACTCCTCTATCAAAAACCGAATTGTTAGACATTACACGAAACACTCACAAGCTCGAACAAATTGAAAACATCATGAAATGTATATATAAAACTGCCATAAAATACAATAAATAGACAAATTGGATAAAATTTTCTTTTAGAAATGAAAAAACTAGGTACTCACAGGGTATATACAGATCTCCTACGTAATAATAAAATGAAAGATACATATCTAGATAATCAATAAGACTAAGCAGCCCTTGAAACTTTAAACAAAAACTATTTATTCCACAAGACACATGTCTACCAATAATATTCCCGAATTCATATCCCACTAGATAATTTTCTTTGAAAGCCATCCTGCTCATAAGTTTCAACTTACTCTGACTTCGTCTGTCGACAAGAACCCACTCATATTTCCAGAGATATAACTAATCACAAATTCCGTACCATTCTCTTTGTAAGTAATTGACTTTTTCGAATCGTATTTATTGTGAACCACTAGAATAAAATGTGACATTATTCTATACTTTGGTGAAGGAAAATATGCTTACGACAAGCTTCGTCGAAAAGATTGCACGACTTTGAGGGTACCCACAAATTCGAAGAACCAGTATCAAAAACGACTTTGAAATATTGTGGTGGATTTCCTATAGAGATGTTCCCGAAGTACTGCGTCTGAAATCAGTTGAGTATGTTGTTGATGGCTTTATTTTAAAGGAATTTATTTTAATATACATAAAATGAAACACTTTTGTCTGATTTCCACAATGTTCATTTCTTATACAGTTACGTCATTCTAAGGTGGCTAGAGCTAACAGTTGGAGGAATAATGTGTTGCCTATACCTATTTTAAATGTTGAGAAGTGGGGAGTGATTCAAGTCTAGTTGTGAATAGTGAATTTTGAGGTTCTACAAAGTTTGTTAATTTCCAGATTTTCCAACAGATTCCTTGTCATCCCTTTATTTCATTTGTGAAGAATTTTTAAGTTATCTAATGTAGTTAGATGATTTGTAGATTCGATATGTCAGAAACTTGGGATTTGTTATCTGAGGAGAGATGTTATTTGAATCAAGATTGAAAACTTCGAGCTGTTTGTTCTACTTAAGCTTTTGGACATTCGAAGTGTTTCATTTTATTTATCCTAAATTTAGTATTTTAAGTATTAAATGACCGAGAATATTCATACTCACATCCATATAATTCGAGAGAGGTTCTGTTGTAGAATTCGAACCATATCTTAGTTTAATGGTGTTTCTAGAGATACCAATATCGTGTAGTGTTCTTCTTGTCGACTTGAATCTATTTAGAAAGATTCTAAAACAACATGCATTTGGTAAGATACAGTAATTTGAATCGAGAAGAATTTTATTAAGAAAATTCCTTACCTTGATAAATCACATTTTACTGTGTTCACTAGAAAGCAAAATAGTAGCAAAAATAATAATCGTTGCATTATTTGTCTGTTTCTAGGCAGTATTTGATATCCTCAAATGTATATCGAGAAATATTCAAATCATATTCTGAAGTACTGATTAGATAAATATCGAAGACTCCTTCTTGAAAGTTTATATTTTTTCAATGTGTCATTTTATGAGAATATTTCCAACCTCATTGAAATTACTTTTGTAGCTATGAATGTCCTTTTTAATACTTCTTTCACTAGTAGAAATAAGTGATTCATTTGAAGAAACACTAAGGCTTTTAAGAACCATAATGAATTCACAACTGTCGACATCTGAACCAGAAAGATGATCTGCAATATAAGAAAATAAAAACCTTTTTGGGGAACACAATGAAACAGAAACGAGTGGGTCTATTGAGCAATAATCGCGGTAGAAAAACTGAGATTATTCAATTGAAATAAAAGTTGGAATGACCCTTGTGAGCAAAACTTCTTTAAGTAACGTTCACCTTAGGCAGAACAAGTATTTTTTGATTACCGCTAAAAGCAGAAATAGTTTTGTATTTTTGGAACTCAGTAGGTGTAAATACAAATACTTTTCATTGATAGAATACCTACTTATACATTCAAATTGCGCGATTTTCGATCATGAACTTGAATTCTAGTCTGTGGCGTAGTGGCGATTATGCATTAGCCACAACTGGCAAATATTCATGGAAAATCCACTTCTGCACGCTCATAGTCTTCAATCAACTGTGGCTATAATTCTATTCACAGCCAGATGAATTGAGTGAATGGATATTTGAAGATCAGAAATTATATGCTGCTTTTTTAAATAATTATGCTCAGATTCACTCTATGAACTTCATAAATCGTTCAAACCATCGTACTCTAGGTTAGGACAACCAACATGTGATCAGAAACGAATGAATCCATGAATTGTCAATGATGCGAAACAATATTTTTAATCCATTTTTCTTCCAAAGTGTGGCAGTAGTTATTGTTGTTCATTTATGTCCACGACATCACCAAGACCTGAGTAGAGTACTACTTTTCTCATTCGCTTCTAAGTGTTTTCTTGGTCACAGATACGAGTAAAGGATGATTTTTACGTAAATATATTAACATATACCTTGAAATTTTATTAGTTCAGTATGGTACGTTTAGGTGAACATGTCGAATTACATCAATTGCATCAATAGTTAAGAATATCAGAACAGTGAAGCATCTTGATACAAAAACGAAACATATAACATAAATAAAATTGAAATATTGTACAAAACAAAATATGAAAATAATTTCTACACAAAATTCATGGTACGCTCTTTCTACCAGGTAGTTCTTCAGTCTTCGTTTGGATACCATAATTGGCAAGGATCGTATCTCTAAGAATATTCTGTTATAGAGTAAAGGTAATAAGGTTGTCTCTGTGCCTTGTGCGATAATTATGTTTGTACAACAAGTATAAAATGAGTTGGTGTTCCTTTTAACATATAAGCAGCATTCTGAAATAAAAAGGCTCGGAAGAGCAGAGAGTATTCTCCCAGAAATGAAAAAATGAACTATCCCTCATGCTCAATGCATACAGCTTTCTGATGCAACGTTTTTGAAGTATGAAGGCTCCCTCGCTCATGATTGAGTTGCCCCAAAAAATAACACCATATCTGTGGTAAGATTCCACATTTGCATGATAAGATGATAGTGCTACCTTTTATCTACTATCTTTGATAGCATCTTCAACGTATAACATGCTCAGCTTATGTTTCCAATGACATGTTCAACCTGTCATGTCCAGTTCAGTCTCGAATCAATCCTCCCAAGAAAATAACTGTGTCTTCAGTTTTCAGTGTCTCATCTATATTTTATTCACTGCTGAGCTGTTCAGATGCTCTTCTGTGTCCAAAACAAATTATCTGAGTTTTCGCTGTGTTCAGTTTTAGATGGTTTTGGGTGAAGTAATTTTCTGCTGTGTGGAGAACATCGACAGATTTTCCCTTGAGGGCTTCAATGCTATGCTCAGACAACACAAGTGTCGTATCATCAGCGTATTGTTTTATGTTATCCTGGAGTTCTTCAGGTAGATCGAGAGTATAAAGAATGTATATTAGAGGCCCCAGTATAGAACCCTGAGGTACCCCCCTACACACCCTAGCAGTCTCTGATTCAATTACTTCACCTTCAATATCTGTTTGGGTTCAGAGAGGTATGATCTAATAAGTCCCACAGTGACTCCACGAAAACCGTATCTTTCCAGTTTTCCTAGGAGCCTTTTGTGGTTGACACTTTCAAAGGCCTTGCTCAAATCCAAGAATATAGCGAATGTACATTTCCCATCATTCAAAGTGGTAACTAGCTTATTTATCGCCGAGTATATTGCATCGACTGTGAATCTGCATTTCATAAATCCATACTGAGTAGTTCTCAGCATAGCAAAAGTTTCCAAGAAATTAACCATTCTGTTGAAAATGACATGCTCATATATTGTACTTATGTTTGGTAGTATAGCTATTGGTCGATAACTAGAGAGGCTCATGGGATCTCTTTTTTAAATATAGGTTTGATTTTCGCCCTCTTCAGCTTACTGGGAGATAATGTAATAATTTCGACTAAAATGTATTAACAATTGCTCGACGCGTTTGGATACACTGAATCTTGGTCAGGAGAGAATGAATACTACGTAGTATTCGTTCAGTGTGAACTACTATGACAACTTAGTAATATGTTCGCTATTGAAAGGTGGAAAACTGTGAACTAAACTAACCTACTACGTAGTATTCATTAACTCTTTACGAAGATACTGTGTATCGAAACACGTCGACCATTTAATAAAATATTTTAGTAGAAATCATCGTTTAATTGTATTTGTGAAAATGGATTCCTATCATGTAGAAGCCTCATCAATTGAATGTTTTCTTGATTTTGTATTTTAATTTACTGTAATCAACCATCGAGCTATACCAAAATATGTATTTTAGTACTAGGTAGGAATAAATTCTGGTAAGACCAAACTCTCTTGTCGTTGGTGAGTCTATTGAAACAGGCCATTTGGTATTCAGAAAAAGATAATTTTTGGTATACATTCTTTATTCAAAAATTGATCGATAAAATCATCATCAACAATGCACTGAATCTAGGGAGTTGAAGCAAATCCAACTCTGTTGTTTCCCAGATCGAATTCTGTGTAGAACTTGCCAATGAAAACATCTCCGAGAATCCATAGAGGTCCCGCAGGTGGCTCGATATCCATTCCCATAAATCCAGATAGGCATGATTTTTCTCCGTTTTCCTCTTCCTGTAAGCAAGGAATTTCAGTTTGTTGAATTTGAGTTATTACACAAAAAAATATTCAAAGAAAATGAAGCAATTACTTTCGTTTTACAAATGCTCATTCTATCTACTCACCACTAAAACGTAGTCTTTGCCTTCAAGAACGAAAGATTTGCCTCCCAAAATGAATTCAACATTTGGTAAATCGTCGATTCTGTCACAAGGAATAATGTATTCTCCAGTAAGTGGAACTTCAATAGCTCCAATTGCTTTGTTTAGGGTTCTAATATCCTTAGATGGTCCTGTCAACAGGCTGGTTCCAGTATCAGCAATAGCTTCACAACCACCGTTACAGACTGTTTCGCTTACAGCTTTAACACCGTCCATTTTGAATTGCCAGTAACCTTTCCTGTCAACTGGGAGATAAGTGAAGTCACCAGAATAGTAAGCTGGGTCAGAACCTCCAAAGATTATTTCACCACCAACTTCAGCATCGGGATTTCTAATGCAAAAATTAAATTTCTATATTCCCTTCGATATATAGAATCTCAGAAATGTTTACTTAAAAATAGTAAATCTACTAACCTGTTAAGATAGAAGGAGAAAACTGGTTGATCCACCAAATTCTGAGCAACAATATTGTCAAATACTGGAACGACATCATCCACAGAAATTGTGCTGTAACCTAATCCAAGGATACCGTCGAACTTTCCTACAACGAAAGCTAAACCTGGTTCCATAGTTGCTTCGGCGAAAGTTTGACTGACAACTTTCAGTCCATTGATCTGGAATGTGAAAAAAGCATTTTTATATTGAGCATAGGAATTACGATAAGTCTACTTACATCGACATTGTCAGTAGATAAAAAGCCACTTAAGCTACCAGATCCATAGGCAATTTCGAATTTGGTTCCATTCTTCTGGTATGTTACGGATTGTCCACTGTGGTACTTGTTATGGTTAACTAGTGAAATAAGTTTATTAATTTTTTAAGGACACTGGGCATATTCGTGAAAGAGAATATGTGAATGCAAGTAAATGAAAATGAGCACATAAGAGGATATGAAACTTTAAATTAAACTTCCAAAGTTGATATGTCGATGACGTGAATGGACGTAAACCGAATACTCAGTGGACCTCTGGCATGCAGATTAGATTCATATATTCCTTGCCTCTTTGTTTCGTTTGTTATATTTATATGGTGGACGTTTCTGAGTATTATATTCAATTGACCCTTCGTGTGGGAGAGGTTTCTCAAAGCATTTAGATCGCAAAAATCGGTCTTGTACTCCAATAGTTGCTCTGTTAGAACCAGCATGATTAGTTTGTAGTGAATCCAAATACATCCTATTGTGGACTGAATAATATCCAAGGCATTCGCGATAGCTCTTCGTGATGAGCCAGTTTCGGTCATACCAATTACTCGTAGTTCCACACACCTTTAAATATATCGACTTTTCCTTAATGGATACTGGACTTTATGACTAATAGAACATATTGAACCACAGTGATTTATCCAGGTGAGAAGAAAGATGGAAGAAGAACATTTGATCTGATTCTGCAATGATCTTAAAAGTATCAAATGCCTTAATGATGATGAATCGCATTCTCTTTAATTCTGTGAAAAGTACTGCTGATATAAAGAAAATTGATATCTAATTCTTACACTTGAGCATGCGTATATCCGCATTTAAAGTATACCTTAGATGTGAATGACAGGTTATCAACTTGAGTAAGCAGAGGTAGTATGGTAACATTATGGTACTCAATCATCGGACGGATAATTCAAGTTGGTACCAAAGATTGGAACAACAATTCTATAGTATATGAACATTCCAACATACTGAGATAACAAAATGTTATATGAAGCTATCGGGGTAGTTTGATATTTGACACCGTGATACCATTGTAGGTTTCATGGTATCGTATTACTATGATATTATTATACAGGGTGTATATAAAAAGTCCGAACTATTTCACGAAGTGATTTCTAAAGAAATTTTATGATGAAAATCTCCGAGATGTTAGAACACCACAATTAGAAGAAGCTGTTTTTAATCTAATTGATGAGCATTGCAATACCAGCACTAGGAAAGTTGCTTTACAGCTACATGTTAACCCATTTCGTTCACGGGTTGAAAAATAAGAAAACAGGAGTTTTTTGTAATTTTTCGATTTTATCTCAATTATTTTAATTTACAAAAAAAATTGGTTAAATCTCACACATAATATACAATACATGCAGGGTTACGTACGACTCCACAACCGCAATCGTTAGCTCACGTGAAATTTTCCAAAACTCTCAAATTTATATGGAATTACCCGATATTTTGAATATTATCACAGGGATTTTGGGAATTTCGAAGGATTGTTAGAATTGATCCTTTTAGAGAGATTTCAATTGAAAATACAAATAAATTAAGGTTCATTTTAAGAAAAAACGAATAAAAGAAAAAGAGAGACTCTTTCCGAATGTATTAAAAAATTTGAGAATTGTTTTCTCACGGAGTGGGTGTTTTTGTCTCGACCTCAGTAGCTTCTATTACCTCCTCTTGCCCTAGTACAGGCTGCTACAAGCCTGAATCCATCTAGGCATGCTTTGGATTAGGTTTTCGACCTCCTCTGGGGTGATATTCTGCCATTCTTGTGTGGCTGCTTGGATGAGCGGTTGTGGGGTTCTTGGATAATCCTGGCGCCATCTTATTTTCCTTTTGAGATAATCCTATAAATGTTCAATGGGATTTAGGTATGGAGAACAAGCTGGCCAGTCGAAAATAGCGATTCCTTCTGTTTCAAGATCCCTAGCTCCACGTATTTTCTAGCCGTTACACTCACAGAAATGGAATTCAAATCTGTTTTGCCTTCCTGCATAATGCCTCCCCAAAGCATCACATTGCCCCCTTGGTATTCGGGAATTTGTCTTGCTGCTCGGAGTCTAGCTTGTCTTCCACGACCCCATAAAACCCGAATCCAGCGCTCATCTAATCGAACAAAAATTCTGGTTTCATCCGAACATTCCGCCAATTCTCACTATTTCAATTTTGGTGATCGATACACCAATTAAGTCTGTTAAATTTTCATTGTCTGGTTAGTTCTGGAACTCTTAAGGACCTTCTGCTATATAAACCTTTTGAACGAAATGTTTGACGTATCGTTTCGACTGATACACTGATGCCTGTTTCTTCCAAAAATTGCAAAGATTGTAGCTCCTCGTATCGGGCGTAGGTTTTTGAAATTACCCCTTGTGATACCTCGATTGCGGCCGCTATATCCCCCTGTGGCCCCTTCTTCAACAACAGCAATTATTCGACTCCTTTGCACATCGGTCAATGCAACATAAGGCACTATCAATTATGATTATAATCTTTTCCAAATTTTGAAATTCATACTTTCAAATTTCATTGACGATTGCGTACAATATCCAGAACATGTGGTGATAATTCAACATTACTTCTCATACTATCCAGTTTTTTTACAACAAAATACTTCATTCTTCACAAGTAGTCAAAGATCTATGGTTAAAAACAATCAAAAATGTGAAATACCGAGTGATTCCATACAAATTTGGTTGTATATATATATATATATATATATATACATTGTTTCATTGTGACAATTCTTGCATCTTCTTCTAGTATCTGTGGAACGTTGTCAAACCGTGCATTTGATGGCCGAGATAAATGTGCAATAGGACCCATTTCAATCATAAGATGAACTTCCTAATATTCAAATTTTACCAAATCTCGCACAACATGCGAAAGAAATTCAATTTGCGAATGGATTTTTTATTTACGACGCTATAAAGTTTCCATGCATTCACGGCTGCATTTCTCAAAGTATTTGTAAACAATGGCCACTATCTTTTATCACGTCTTAGTCAAACTCAATAATTCTCAATTCTATTTTCGTGCATGAAACGGTTATACTCGAAAGTCATATAAGGCTCATTGATGAAAATCTTTTTTTTCGCCACTTTTGAAAACTGTTTCACTTTCTGCAAAGAGGTTATTGGTGCAACATTGCTGGGAACTGTTAAAAATGAGTTATCATACCATTTGACAACCAAGAAGTTCGTCTGGGGGCTGAAGCAGAATCATAAACCTCTACTTCAATTTTGTCTAATTGTTTATTAGGCTCAAGTAGAAATTTTTACCATGTTTTCCAGTTTGCTTGCAAGTCCATCTGCGTGAACGCTTGAAACAAACTAAATGAGGATAAAAATTGTCAAAAAAGACAGAGTATAAGTTCGGAGTTTCTATAACCGAGAGCAAGTCTAGTATTGCGCTGCCTCCAAGATCCATTTCTGTTGTAATATTGTATCCTGCACCTTCTTAGGAAATAACCTTCTTCCGAGAGTAGAGACACCATAATTTGAACCCAAACTTCACAATCTTATTTCTCATAAACATTTTCGCAGATTGGCGTCCGAAAAACGGCACAATGTTGACGACAACACATAATATATCAGAGAAAACACCAAATTTCATAAAACTGTTATTCGGTTGATCAAATAAAGCACTTAGTTTATATAACCGATCATTTTTGTTGGTATTTGCCATCTTGAAAGAACAGCTCTTATATCCATATTATGTACTAGTCCAGGCACTCTTACCTCATATCTTTCCTAACCGTCTTGCATTTTCGATTTGAATGCTAGATATGATTAGACAACAGCCTGAGTTGCTGAAGCATGTTTTATTCGCGGAAGCAAGTTTTTTGAGAGTTGCCAACACTGAACGGGAGAAAATCCTCATGCTTTCGTTGAAAGTCATTACCAGGAACAATTTTCTTCGAGCGTGTGGATTGGAATGATTGGAGATCCCCTAAGTGATCCACATTTCCTTCCACCTTAATTGAATGGACATTCATACACTCAATTTCTAGCTGAAGAGCTGCCGGATTACTTGATCCTACTCCTTCAGGTGACATAGCGAGAATATGGTACATGCACGATTGCGCTTCTGCTCATTTTAGTATAAAAGCACATCAACATTTGAACGAAATATATCAGATCGCTTGATAGGCCAAGGTGGAGCCCAAATTTGTCCAGGGAGTTCTCCTAATCTGAATCTTATAGACTTTTCTAATTGGGGACATTTGAAAACGTTAGTCTACAGGACAAGACGTAGAAGACTTAAATAACCGCACTATCATTTATTGTGGAGTCATTCAAGATACTCTTGGTTTTCAATCGGATGCGATGGTCTCTAGATCGATAACTATGCTCTTATTTTATGGCTGAAGGAGGCCATTTTTGGCACATACTATGATCGCTTCCTCTATGTTTTCATTGAACACGTAAAATTGATCAAGTTCTTACACAAAAACTGTGGTAGTTACGGAAAAAATGCAAGAGATCAAAAAGATTGAGCAAAATTTGTAGGGGTATAAGTAACACGTGACCTGTGAAGAAGTAGATATCTGTAGATTTTCGTAATTTCTGTGATCTTATTATGTAGATTTCAAAAGGACAAATCGAACTGAGTATCTGAAAATCTGTAGTAATCAGAAGGAAAAAACTGAAAAAATATGAATATTTGAACACCCTGTATTTCGGTAAAGAAGCGTTAGCGGATTAAAACTTTTCGTCATGAAATGGCTTGAGGTATAACTTCGCGAAATCTTTCTCGCACTTTTTCATTTGCTATCTGTATAATACTTCAATTAAAATGGTATCGTTTGTGATACTGTAATATGACACTGTAGCTTCATACAGTGATATCGAACCTAATATGATACAACATATAGTGAATTAAACTCAATAATTTGATTTTTTATGAATAATAATATTCACTGAACGTATACTTACGGCATGCGGCGCTCAACAAAGAACATTGACTGGAAGGAACCCACAAGTTGGAAGAACCGGTATCGAAAACAACGTTGAATTTCTGTGGTGGTGTTCCAATAGAAATTTCTCCATAGTATTGAGCCTACAATTATCGTTAAATAAGGTAAAATAATAAGCACAGTTTGGTTCAACTTACGTCCAAGTAATTTGCAAGAATTTCAGAGGATTTTAATCCGTATTTATGTTGCAAAGATTTGAGTGGGTCACCATATTGCTTCAGAGTCTTCCTTGGTGATTTGAATTTATGGAGTGGAACTCTGAAAATAACATATATCTTGAGAACCAGCTGCAAATTAAAGAGGTTTCAATTCAACTGAGATCAGTAGTGTGTACTTGGTCGACAAGGTTTTGAACGTTTTATAGTTATACTGTCTGTCTCAAAGTAAACAGGACTTTTCTAATAGGAACGCTTCTGGTGGCGCCATCTGTATGTGACTAGTGGCGGTTGAAACACACGTCTTTCCAAACTTCCAGACAAAATTTCATAATATTTGGTTCAATGGAAGAAGAGTTCTTGCATTTGAAGGGACAGTATGTTTTGGTAGACGGTACAAAAATGAGCCAATATTAGGTTTTGTTCAAAGCTGTGTAAAACGTTCACCAAAATCAATTGATGTAAGGAGTTTATGGTGACGATTGTGTATCCAGTGTCAGAGTTCATGAGTGGTATACTATATGCGTTCTGAAAATGGTTGGGAAGATATTAATAACGACTCAGATGCAAATTAAAAGGTATCAATTCAACTGAGATCAGTAGTGTGTACTTGGTCGACAAGGTTTTGAACGTTTTATAGTTATACTGTCTGTCTCAAAGTAAACAGGACTTTTCTAATAGGAACGCTTCTGGTGGCGCCATCTGTATGTGACTAGTGGCGGTTGAAACACACGTCTTTCCAAACTTCCAGACTAAATTTCATGAAATTTGGTTCACTGGAAGAAGAGTTCTTGCATTTGAAGGGACAGTATGTTTTGGTAGACGGTACAAAAATGAGCCAATATTAGGTTTTGTTCAAAGCTGTGTAAAACGTTCACCAAAATCAATTGATGTAAGAAGTTTATGGTGATGATTGTCTATCCAGTGTCAGAGTTCATGAGTGGTATACTATATGCGTTCTAAAAATGGTTGGGAAGATATTAATAACGACCCAGACGGAATTCGTCATCACGCCAAACAGCATCGAAAAAGTGTCCGAATTTTCTTTAAATGCAACCAATACCATCATTGGGTTTCATGGAAATGGAATTGGCAATGTCCAGAGATTCCATCCATCGAATTTTGACTGAGCATTTGGGCACTTGTACCACACAAATTGACTGGTGATCAAAAATTGCTCCGAATCCAACATTCTAAGAACATCGTTAAAGAGGCAAAAAACGACGAAAACTTCCTTTTGAACATTGTGACTGGTGACGAAACGCGATGTTTCTGATGCAACCTAGAAACGAAACAACAAAGTGCCGAATGGAGACCAAAAAAAAAGTCAATAACCAAAAAATCTCGATCTGATTCTCCATCATAAGTTCGTTCAAATGGACTAAACGGTTACTGCAGTTATTCTTATTTGTTGCACTCGGCAGAAACATCGTGAGGAATGAAACAGGCATTCGTTGCACGATAATCCGCCATATAACCGATCGACGCTAATTACCGATTTTTTGACCAAAACTCGAATTTTATCGGTCAACCATTCCCCATATTTGCCGGACCTAGCACCATGTGACTTTTATTTGTTCGGGAAACCTCCTTTGCCGACGAAAGGAATTCGTTTTGCTGACATTCCGACCATCCAGCAGACATTCTCCGAGCTATGCCGGCCGAGGACCTCAAACACGCCTTTGACATCTAACCTAACTGCGCAAAACAATGTATCGAAGCAAAATGAAACTATTTTGAATAAAGTGAAAGAATTTCGCCAAAAAACTATTTGCTTTCCTCAATTCTGAAAAGTCATGTTTACTTTGAGACAGAATGTCTGCTTAAATAGCAAATTGCGGATTTTGATTTATATGAAAATCTGCTTTTGGTTCTCATCTCTTCAAGTTTTAGCAGTAAATAGTATCTGTTTCACTATTTCATGAATACAGAATTTTAATATCATCTTATTAATGACGTTTAGGAGCTGCGATCGATATTTTGAATTTAAATACAATTAAAAATAAGATTAACATCTAGAAAAATGTTCATGAGGGAAGTTACAATAAAGTTTGAGTTTTGTTGATTTATATGACACGTTAACGAGCACATGTTCGCAATTTGACTACGCGCACCCTATTTTGTCTGATAATCTCAAGGGTATGCCCGCAACTGGCTCAAGTTAGTTCCGTTTTGGTCGTAAGCAAGACTGCACGTCGTCGGTTTTGTTTTCGCCGCTTACTGTATTAATATGTCATCAAAAATGGAAGAGGTGGATCTGTTCTCACAAGAAATGAAATAAACATTTGGTTAGTTGGTCAAATGAAGCCTTAACTCAAGTGCAACTACGTTACCATCGATCAAAGCAGTGTTGTAGTTGGTTTTTTACTACGAAACCAAAACAAATATACTTGTGATTCTGCTACATTGACTTCTTGCGATGACAAAGCGAGTTTCATTGAAGAAGCAAAAGTTCAGAAGGAACAAGAACGGCTTGAAAGAATTCACGAACGTAAAACAGAACTCATCAACTCATTGAAAACACAATATTTGCTTTCATCGTCTACAACTAGCACAGACTCAGACACAAGCATTCTATCTGAAATTGTGGTTGCCTGTACCTCAATGGCCCAGCCACCAGAGCATCAACGATTGGTGAATTTAGCTTCAAATTTTGACGCTTCCAAATAATTTAACAGAGAAGCTGCGATTGTAATCACATCTACAGAGAAAGGTATATTCTCTAATTTCATGGAATTTACTTTTAGCAGATAATTTGTCTACACGAAGATATCGTAGGCATGTGATCCTTCCTATTTTGGTGTCAGGGCAAAGAATTGATTAGCTGCTATTAGTCCCAAATCTGGACAGTGGAACGGGAGATGCATGTGCGTATGCTGTCTATCGTACAATACTGCAAGGAGGATTGAGCGATAAAGGAAAGTGCACGTGTTTTGATACAACATCAGTCAATTCGGGACTAAGAAATGTATCACGCATACTACTGTAGTAAAATATGGATTGGCTTGCATCACATACCAGAGATAATGTTCGAAGCTGTCGTGAGCACAGCACTTGGATTACAATTGGGCCTGATATTTAAATCTTCAGAAGATTTAAGAGCTACTACAGTAAAATTGAGCAGACTGACTACCAAACAGTAACATCTGATCCTCATTCGCTGGAATAAATTCAAAACGTAGCCTTCACACAAAATCATCTTAACCAGTTCCAGTCTCAAGAAGATTTTAAAGAGCTACTCCTCACCATTATCTACTAAGAAAAGTTCTTGGGAAACGAGCAACATTTGGAATGCCAGCAGAACAGCACAGGGCTTACTGAATGGCGAAAACTATGTGTTCCTTGGAAATATGCTCATTCAAACACCCATTGAAAATGATCGAAATGGAAGAAAGATGTCCAAAGTTGCTTCAAATAAGATTATGGGACATTTGTGGTGCTTCTCAGAGGAGCTTGTATCATTTGCATCTTTTGACGACGAAGTTGCATTAGACACCTAACAAAGAATGGTACAGGCGTCAGATAACGAAAGTCTGGATTTCTCTCCGAAGTCTGGTTACTGAAGATATTGTAGGAAAAATATCGAAGACTTCGAGTCTAGTGATCAATTCCGTTTCTTTAAGATACTTGGAATATCATCCAATTTTTTAGAAAAAGATGTTACTGACAGATCAGCCGATGAGTAGTATAAAGCTGGAAGAGACATAGTGTGGTCAATGGGAGTAGTCAATTGCAGAACGTTTGCAATAATGGAAGAATATAAGGGAGTTGATCACCATTAATGAAGAACAAAAACTATATCTACTTATGATTGTCAAAGAATTTTTAAAAAAATATTCCCACTCTAAAAAATCAACCCTTGTTAAGTAATTTTTCAATTGGCTTGTGTATTTTATGTTTGAACATGACTGTATAATTTGACATTTAATTTCTTCTTGTTCCCACTGCTATGGAAAAATATGATAATTCATATGAGAGAATTTTTTATTTTTAATTTACCTTCTTAAAAGTTCCGACGCGTCCCTAAACAATAATAATGAATTCTAAAACAAATATCATGTTTTTTCTAAGTCCATATATCACTTTGCTAAGACAGCCCAACAACATTTCGCAAAAAGAAAGAAGTGGGAACGAATAAGGACCACTTAACATAAAAATATACAGAAAATTGTTTGCAAATTATTTACAAACCATAGACAAGTTAAAGTATTCACTTTGTTTGTTTGTTTCTATGTACCTATAGTTTATAGTAGACTCTTCAATGGTTCTTTATGGACTCAGATCTAAGCTATGTATCCAAAGTCAATAATGATTTGTTAGTCACATTCACTATTTCTTGTAGACGTTATTCCGAAGCTGAGCTATCCTCATATTTTTAGGGACATTACTAAAAATTTACACCAATTCAAATTAATGAACTGCGTTTCTACAATTCAATTAGATTCGCTAGCAATATTGAACAGCGAGGCAATGAATTTGTTAAATTATAAAAGAAGAGGTAGAATGTGAAAAAAGTTAATGAAAACATTCTTTTAGTATTTCGATTGCTATTTATTTCAAATGGGAACTGAGTCTGAATACCGTTTTTACGAACGTGTTTTCCTCGTTGTTTGCATATATTTTCACCCCAGTTTTCATCAAACGTTTTCATGAATATTGCTCTAATGAAATAGGTTTTCGAAACACTAGCGAGGTTATTGGCTTGATATTTAATATATGTCTTTCAAGTGTGCTCTTTGGACTTGATCTATCTTATCGTTTATATTTGTTATATAAGGAGGAGAATCTTCAGACAAAGCGTTTTCGATTATCTTTATCAGTATAGTTGTAATTGAAGATTTTTAGTTTTTCGATGAAGCACGAGATAAAAATGAAATATGATTCGAATTTCTATTTTGTATTCAGTTTTTCGTCACGAAGCAATCCTAATGAATATTGTTGTATTTGAATGACATTTTTGTTCGAATCAGGAGTTTCTATGTTAATTTACATACTTTTTTGGTTTTTTAAACGAAATATTGCTATTCTTGAATTATCACCTATGGATTATACTCAACCATCATCTTGAACTTCTTGAAACATACACACTAAAGAAGCAATGCAATTATTACGTGAATTAGTCTGTGATGTACCATTTCAGAATTGAAGCATGAAACGAATATTAGAAGTTTTCTTTGATCAGACCAAAAACATATACAGGTTGTTTCAAAAAGACACGGCATTATTTAACGAAGTGAATACTAAAGTCATTTCATGGGGAAAGTTCATATAAACATAGGTCCGCAAATACTTCTTTACCGATTCACAGGGTTTTGAAAATTAATCGAAAGATGCTGTTGAATTTAAATTTTTTATAAATCGCTTGAAATATTCAGGTAAAATTTGGAAGGTGTCAAAAACTTTCAAATACGCATATTTTTCAATACTACTATATTTTGGACTCATCAGTGGCACGCGTATGACACAACGCAGGTTATTCTCAAAGAAAAAACTAGGACGCTATTGAATTTTTCAAATATGAAGTATATTTTTCAATATTGCAATTATTTTTCAAGAAACACGAACATTTTGTCGATGTCCAGGTTTGAATCTTTTGAATTTGACGGAAATGCATTAAAAGCTCGGTGGTTGTACATTCAAGTATTTCCGAACCGTATTGCTCCCGAAAGAAAAACTTTCGAAAACATTCATCAACGCCTATATGAAAAACGCACGTCAAGACGATATGAAGGAGCAGAAGGGCTAAAGAAAGTAAGAACGATAGAGCTAGAAAATGAGGTTCTCGTCAAAATTCAGGACGATCCTGGTATCTCCACTCGAAAAATTCTGACGCAAATTTCCCATGAAAATTTGATGGATCTATTCCACTTTCTTGCCGATTTTCTGCCCTAATTGAGTTTTGTCAATGACTTTTACGTAGATTGACTCAAATTCCTCAAATTCTTATGCTGGTTCTGTCACTACTGAAGAAAATCCACATCAAACATATGAAAATCAATTTTAACATCAGTTTTCTTTGAAAGTTTGGATCGGCATTGTGGGTGACTGCCTAATTAGACCAGTATATCTACCAAGGAGACTCACGGGGGAGGTCTGTTGCCAATAAGACAATCGTTGTGGTTTATGCACTATGGCACATCTGCTATTTTAGTCAGCTTGCTCGAGAAATCGCTGAATTGGTCGAGATAAACCTCACTTTTAGCCTACACGGTTCCCACACTTAAACCTCCTGGGTTTCTTCCTGTGGGGTCATTTTAAGTCTTCAGCTTTCATTACCCTCATGGCAAATGTTGAGGACTCAAGACAAAGAATCATCATTGCATGCAACTCGATAGACACAGATTCTCATGTTTTTGAAAGACTTTGCTAATCCATGAAGAGAAGAATGCAGTCTCGCATCGGAACTGAAGGAGTTAACTTTGTACAACATTTGTACGTTTTTAAGAGTTATTGGTGTTATTCAATAGTTCTTGTTTTTCCCTTGAATCTTTTGATTCTTAAACAAGACTACGTGTCGTTCAATGAAATGTATGGACTTTTCTTTCATTCTTTGCAAGAGTTTTTACTCAAAAATTTGTCGACATGAAGAAAAAATAATTGGAAGTTCTTTCGATGAGAATAACCTGCGTTGACACCATATCTGCCGCACTGGTGAGTGCAAAATATTGTTTCCTATTGAACTTTATGAATCTTTTCGCAACTCCCAGAATCTCACCTCAATATCTCAAGCGATTTACGAAAAGTTCAAATTTACCTGCATCTTTCAATTAAACCTAAACACCCTGTTATAAATTCTGGATGAAACCTCATTCGAATTCGACTAGCTGTTTCTGCGAGAATGATCAACAAACATCCACAAGAACACAATTATAAAAGAAGAAAAAAGCTACCTCACAAGTATGAATTGATTATATTTGTTTCAGAGGAATAGAAAAACTGAAATGTGGTCGGCAAAATATATGAAACGCCCTGTCTGGCAGTTCAATAGTCAAAATACTAATTACGTAAAACATATATCATTATCATCTATCAATTCGTTTGTTTTCAAACACTCTACACTAATATAAAAACGTTGCTAGCTTTTTTACTCACCTGACCAATTCAGAACTGACAACACCTAGAACAAGACATATCGTAAACAGAACGTGAAGTTTCACCATCTTGTTCTGTTTCGTGGATTTGAAGACGAAGTATTAAGATACTATAACCCTATGATGAGTTCATTTATATACCCGATTATCGATTAGATAAGTCAAAAATAAAACACTTCAAGTGCTCATTCACACGAATTTTGAATATATTATAAAATTTCCAGAAAGATATGAGATTTTCTATTTATAGTGAATTTCGTGGAAGTTTTGTTAGTTGTTGAATTCTAATAAACTTAGAGATACCATTCGATGAGTTTACGAACGGTTCGGCCACTTATCTTTTTAAATTCAAGATTAATTGTTCTTTATTCTGTTTCTGCTTTTTTGTTGCATTCTACGCGCTCTTGACCAGAAAAGCATATTTATATTGAATCAATCTTGCGTAGAATGTTAAATATCCCTCACTAAATGAACTGGTTAGATAAACTCATAATAATCATAACAACCACACAATACTCAAACAAGTCTTGAAGTTCTCTACTTTAGATCCACTCGTTTACTTCTTCGTTTCCCGGTGACCCTGGTTAACGATTTTCATTCAATGAGGGATATCCAACATTCAAAGCAAGGTTGAATATTGATCCCTAAATGAAAATCTTCATTGTTACACATATAGGTATAAATTTGGATTAGTATCGGATATTGCATTATGATGCACATCTTAACTACATTTCTTTCTAATCAAATCAAGAGGAGTTCGCACCAAAACCCAGGAGCATGCTGAGTGGAATTTGTACTCTTCAATGATGCATCACTTGCCATAATTTGTCATATGGAAAAAATATTGATCGACATGTTTTCGACTGACCTCTAACTAAGAAATATTGGCCTGCTAATAGTTCCCTCGTTTCTGAAGAAACTATGTATTCAATTCATTTAATATACAGGGTGAAAATGAATAAGTGCAGGAATTTCACGAGGTGATTCCTCAAGCCATTTTATGACGAAAAGTTCCCATGAACATATGTCAGCAAATGCTTCGTTACCGAAATGCAGAGTGTTGAAATGGTAAGAGTTTTTCAGCTTTTTCTTATGATTACTACAATTTTTCAGATATTCAGTATAAATTCGGCAAATAGGCGCCTTTTCGGAATCTACATAATCTGATCAGAGAAGCTATTTTGAAAATTTACAGGGCAGTACTTTTTCAGTGGTCATGTGCCCTTTTTATACCAACTACTGTGTTCAGTACCCTCCGGCAATTTGAAATTTTTTTTATAAATATTCATTTAAACTATATCTGCAAAAGCAAAAATGCAGAAAGCCCTTAACATCGTTAATGAATGGTGTGCTTTAGAGGGACTCCGCATCCATCCAAACAAAACTATTTTAATTCCATTCACAGGACGTAGAAAGCTGCACTTAAAGCCCCCGTTTCTGAATGGACATACTCTGAAATTTTCGGAACAGGCTAAGTATCTAGGGTTAACCCTAGATCAGAGACTCAACTGGAATTTACACATTGACAAAACTCTTTCCAAGGCTACATCGTGCCTATGGGCATACCGTTGACTCTTCGGAAAGACCTGGGGGCTACAGCCAAAAATAACCTACTGGTTATACACAGCGGCTATAAGACCCATTGTCTCATATACATCGTAAGTATGGTGGACGAAAACATCAGATATAACTACGCAGAACAAGCTGCAAAAACTGAAGCGGCTAGCGTGCGTGGGTATAACAGGTGCTATGAGAAGCATCCCGACTACTAACTTGGAGGTAATCCTAAATCTCCCTCCTCTTCATATGAAATTGAAAAAGGAGGCGTTGATGGCGGCATTACAGCTCCAAGACACAAAAAACTATTACCTGGTGATCTGAAGGGACACCTAGGGATTCTGGGTTACATAGCGCCAGAAATCTCATCCATAGAAGACCGCACCATCGTAAAGGGAAAAATAAATCAATTTGACCGAACATCCTACATTTGGTACACGGACGGATCGAAAGCGATTGATGGAACAGGAGCAGGCATATATAGACCCAAGTACTCGTTATCAGTGCCTCTGGGCTCATCATGCTCGATCATGCAAGCAGAAACACTTGCTGTAAACCTTTGCTGCGAGGAGGGACTACAAAGGAAACTCAAAGGTGCAAAGGAAGGAAATGAAGCCACTGACGAACTGGCCAAATCAGCTGCTGGAATCCCACTCATCAGACCTGAACCGTTCTGCGGTCTAAGTAAGCCGCACAGACGACAGGAACAGGAACGATGGGAAGAATCTAGCAAAAAGAATACTGGAGAAGAACTCCAGGCCAAAGACAAGCGGAAAAATCATTGAGTATTCGCCAAAGAAGAAGAAACAGCTTCTTGATCTCTCTAGGGACAAGCTGAGGATCATAACAGGCCTCCTTACTGAACACTGCCCGCTGAGATACCATCTCAATAAAATGGGCAAATCGGAAACGGCAACATGCAGAATGTGTAAAGAGGGCGATGAAAGTGCCGAACATATTCTTTGCAGTTGCATTGCAACTGTCCGTCAAAGACATATACACTTCGGTAGAGACAAACTAGAGCAGCACGAAGTAAAAGCGAATGCTCCCAGGGAGATTCTTGATTCTGTAAGGGATTTAGACCTACAAGGAATAGAATAAGAAGGATTACAAACAAAAGACCAATTTGGTCGCAGTTCGAAAAGGCTTGCAAAGCCAATCGGCCCCCATGAATGTAGTGTAATGTAATGTAATCTGCAACAGTTTTTGTGTGAAAATTGATGAATTCTTTGTGTTTGCTGCAACCTTATGCAAAAGAAGCGATCTTAGTAAATGCTGAAAATTGCCTCCTTCAGCCATTACACAGGGGTCTAGAAATCTATGAATCACATAGATCTTCGTATCCGATTGAAGATCCTAGGAGTATCTTAAATGACTCTACAAGAAATGATTACGCGATTTCTCAAGTCTTCTACGTCTTGTACAGGAATCCTGTTAACCAACGTTTTCAAATGTCCCCAAGCAGAAAGGTCTATTGGATTTAGAGCAGGTCAAAATTTGGGTCCACCTTGCCCTATCCTGTGATCTGGATTTGTTTCGTTCAAATGTTGACCTCCCTTATAGTAAAATGAGCAGGAGCATATACCACATTGCCGCCTTACCACAAAAGGAGTAATATCAAGTAGATTCGGGAGCTCTCCGATTAGAGATTGACTATATGAATCTCCATTCAATCTAGGTGGAAGGAAATTTGGACCAATTAAGTGATCTCCAATCATTCCATTCAACTAGTTCGAAAAAAATTATTCTTCCGCCCATATGTGGATGTTGTGGTTATTAACAATGGCATCCCTCGATGCATGAAATATGCTCCAGAAATTACGGTTGTTGTCTAATCATCTCTAACATCAGCATCATCATCAATTTGCGCTACGCTACAGCCTGGGGTGGGCCCATACCACAATTCGAATACAGACAGTATGGATCTTGGCCTTTGAGCTCCAACTCGAAATGTCCTTAAGTCACCCATAACTTGGTCCTGCCTTCTGGGACGTGGTCTTCCTCGTTTCTTGGCGGAATATATCTTCGCATTCAAAATTTTTTTAGGCATCTTGGCGTTTTTCTTCTTCTTTGGGATTTCATGAATTTCACAATGTGTTCACCATTCAGTATGTCCATGATTTCGCTATTAGTATATAAACGCTAGTTTGCTTCATCCATTATTACTGCTTCATATATTTGCCGGATGGTCTTCCATTCAAACTCTCTGATTCTCTCTTGGTCCTGTTGAGTGAGTGTCCAGCCTTTACTCCCATAGGTTATTACTGGTCGAACTAACGTCTTGTAGATCTTTATCTTTTTCTCTCTTGTAATCAGTTTGGACTTCAGGAGTTTAAAGTTGACAAAGTAAGCAAGGTAATCTATCTGGAGTCGTTCACTAATGGCGACATTCGTTTCCCTTCGCTTTGAAAACTACATAGTCTATTTGAAGATCTTCGAGTCCTCAGAGGCTGATATTTTCACGTATTATGTCTTCTTTTCAAATACAATGACTATCAGTTTTTTCCATTTCGTTCCATCTCCTTGTATACAGCAATAATTTGCACATATTTGGGTTGATTTATTGAAGATCGTTCCTCTCTGATCAATACGGTGGATTGCTTTATGCAGTGCTATGATGATGAGTGTTATAGACAGCCTATTTCCTTCTATGACACCAGACGTAATTTCAAATGTATCGCTCAATATTTTCCTTATTTTCACCTTTGCTCTATAGTTGGTCATGGTCATCACAGCTATGTTAACAAGATTAGGTGAAATTTCGGGATTTTGGTGGGCGTTTCTCAGTTCAGAGCGTTTTAGACTGTCGAAAGCTTGCTCAAAATCAATGAATGACATATGCAGTTTGATGTCACACTCATAACACCTTTCCATAATCAGCCTCACAACAAAAAGTTGGTCTGTGGTGCTCCTAAAAAAGGGTTGTAGGAGTAAAAATGACATGTGACCACTGAAAAAGTACCTCACCCTATATTTCTGAAATAAAGAATCTAAAGGAGTGTGATATTGAGAACATGCAGGCCAGAAAATCGGGCCACCACGTCCTATCCGTCCCTCTGAAAAATTTTCATTCGGCCAATCACACAAACATTGGTAACGTAAAGGGCATTCATCTATTTGAAGCCACGCTATTCCGCTAATATTCAGCACTATTTCATCGATTCACATATCAACATGCTTTTGAATAAATTCTGACAACACTTCACGGAATGAAGAATCTGTGGTCTTTTAATTTTGACGAAGACGAGAGAAATCTTTTCTTTCGCCTCCTCGTCATTCTTTCGCCATTTTTATACTGTTTTCTTTTTATTGTCTTATTTAAGGACGTCTCACTCTTATAGTGTTGGGTCGCCAGCCTCTATTCGAGGTTTCGGATCAAGCAGAGTAAAAAATGGGTTTCGAAAAAATGGTAATTATAAACCTCAAACTTTGGAAGTGTCAACTATCAAAAAATAGCTAATAACAATGGTTATCCCTCAAACATAATAAACGGAATGTTGAAAAAAAACAAACACAAATAGTATATCATAATATTCACCCACGTATAGAATCAACTTATACAGATAAGAACAAATTTTGGCCCCATCAGCGAAAAGATTGTAAATGTCATGAGTATAATAAATTAGCTTTCAAGACCCAAATGAAACTCTGCCAGGAATTTTTAATGGTGAAGAAAGAACTGATAAATTTGACCATGCTGGAGTTTACAGGTTGTCATATATGCATTGTGAAGGCGTCTATATAGGTAAGACTGGTCGTTCATTCATAACTAGATACAAAAAGCATCAATCAGATTACAATAACCAGAGAACCTACGAATCTACTTTCGCTTCACATTACTTCGAAAATGGCCATCATTTTCTTCCCATAGATCAACTTCAATTATCCACAGAATACCTAACGAACGTAATTCCCATAGATATAATCTTCTGAATGAACTGTATGACCCCTTATTCGCCCCTATTTGATATATTAAATGATGCCTGCTTTTATCTTGAATAGTTTATTACCTCTTGTTTGAGTCCATATTAATATTGTATCTATCTGTTTATGTATC
Organism: Cryptolaemus montrouzieri; assembly: GCA_013387265.2. Taxonomy (NCBI): domain Eukaryota; kingdom Metazoa; phylum Arthropoda; class Insecta; order Coleoptera; family Coccinellidae; genus Cryptolaemus; species Cryptolaemus montrouzieri. The sequence continues at coordinate 8,717,420 of JABFTP020000103.1, read as the reverse complement.
CTTGTATTTTTAACTTTAGTTCAATACTTGACGTGAGCTGAAGATGGTCGTGAGCCTGAAATTGAAATCCTGATTTTCTATAAATCTCATGTGATAGTATAATACTTAGTTTAATTTCTTGTTCTATCTGAATTCGCTTCTGATTTACATTTGACAGAACCAAAAGTTTATATTATAATTCGAACACCATTCAACAAAGAAAACATTCTACTTCATTTGCAGTATTTCACATAGCTGTCGTACTAAAATATAAAAATGGGACACCCTAAGGTTAGTTTATATAAAAATGTCAGAAAGATTTATGAAATTTTGGTACCAGTTAAATGCATGAAGAATAAGATCTCAATTTTCAAAAACCGTTTCCAAGAAATTTTGGAAATCCCAGATAATACACTAATTTTTGTTATCTTATGAGATAAAAATAATTCCTACTCACTAGTTTCTATCCAATAAATAAAACAGTTATATCAGTGAATATATCGAAATTATCATCACTATCAGACAAATAAATCATTCGATCTAAATAAGATTACTTATGGATCTTTTTATTGATAATACAATGTCTCTTTCATGAAAATACTTGAAATTGTCTCATCTTAACTTGCATTCTGATTCTACACTACCTAATCAAATACTTGAAAATTAAAGTTTTAGATTCATGGATCATTGGGAACAGAATACCTTTGATTTGGAATGGAGTTTATGTTATGTTACGTTACATAAACTAGCTATTTTCAACTCTACGTTAAATAGAGCATTTTATTAACACTTTCTATTGATAATCGTAACAAAAAAATTCACGTCATAAAACTTTCGCCAGTAATAATAGTTACCCCTATTATAGTAGACAAAATGATTCTTAAGAAACAAACACAGTCAGCTAACAATAGTACCACCCATGTTTAACCAAATACCGTTATTGAAGAATTATCTCCCTTTTTTTAGTCCAATTTCATAGCAACTTGCAAATCAAATGTCAAATAACAACATAAAAATTGCCTTCAAACCTGTGAATGTAAATTATCACAATTATTTTATAATGCCAAAGACAAATTTCACACGGACTGAGTTGCCCTGATTGTGACGGTGTATAGATTGACAAGACAGAAAGATCATTTCGCATTAGATACAAAGGACATCACTCTTCCTTTTGTATAAACAAAAGTGACTTCACCATCTCAAAGCATTGTCTAGATAAGAACCACCGCTTCCCTAGTGTATTACACATAATCTTAACATTATTCATCGTGTCCCGAAAAGCAATGAACTCTATTACTTAGAATTTCAGGAACTTTTCAAAGCTAAGCACAATAGAAACAATTTTACCCTTCTTAACGACAACACCCAAAATTTGGGTTTTTCAAGTAATTATTAATGTACCTTTGAACACCTATCTATATTTCAATAGTTGAAATGAATGTACCTTAGTTTCAACTCACAATTTGTAAACGTCTGATTATGACAGAAATATGGAAATAGCTTTTACTTTTGTTTTCATTTCATTATGGAATGTTTTCCACCTAATATTGTGATATTATTTACGAAGTGAATCAACATCACAGTATGATGATCAAATATCACTTAGTAACGATCGACTCAATATCATTTTTGGAATGAACATAAACGAAAAAGCCCTGAACCATCTGAGTTATGCAGACGATGTTGTAATAATTGCCACCACTTCTGAAGAATCACAAACTATGGCAACGCAACTAGCAGATGTATCTGAAAAACTAGGCTTGAAAATGAACATGAAGAAGACAAAAACAATGACTTATATCACAAAACATAAAAGACTAATGGTGAACTGATACACAGTCATATGGTTGAGGAGTATATGCACCTGGGACCAATAATGAAACCAAATGAAGAAAATCAGACTGCAGAATTTGGCAAGCTGAAATGTCTCCTTCAAAATCACCGAATGCCCCAATATCGCAAAACCAAAGTCTTCGCTCAGTGAATGTTACCTATCATCACTTAAGGATGTCGAAGCTGTACAACAAAGTCATCATGAACAAAATGAAGACACAGAGAGCCGTGAAACGATGAATGCTTGGATTGAGGATGAGAGAGAGGAAAACCAACATCTGGATAAAGAGGATCACTCAAGTTCATGATGTTAGAGAGGAAATCTCCAGACTCAAATGGAGCTTTACCGGACATAATTCAAGACAAAATTATGGCAGATGGAACGCCACAATACAGCAAGGGCGACCATGGTTAGGCGAAAGAGCAAGAGGCCAGCCACAAAAGAGATAGAGAGACGACCTGAACAGAATTGTTGGAGTTAATTGGAATCAGGTTGCACAAAATGGAAACCTATGGAGAGAATTGGCGGGGACCAATATTCAAAGTCATCTCAATTTTGAAGTTACTTATTACACTTCAATTTGAGTTGAATAAAGTAAAAAATTAAAACTATCACGCCAGTTTACATTAGTGAATGTAGTATAGGGTGACTACTAACGCTTAGAAGGAAGGGAAACGCCTAGTGAGATCAACTAGTCACTGATAATTCAGATTATTTCCCATTCTACAACATCCTGTATCAGACGAGATCAATAAATACAGTTTACTATCAGACACTTGTAAGAACTTGTTAACTATGGATACAATAAACTATAGTAATACCTACCAAACATTTGAAAATTACTGCAGCCTATCGCGTTATATCCTCGGAGCTCATTAGCGAATCACGTTTTCAATAGACAAACTTTCTGGCCGTCATATCGATTACGAATTTCATAGTCTATATTGTAATGATATGGCAGCCTTAGCGAATACATTATGCATTCGGGGACGCCCTAAGTTCGATCAAAATAATTAATATAGGAAGTTTCTACCCAGAGCTTTGTCTAGAACGCCGTGAAATCCCATTACAGAGCTGACGCCTCTCTCAGATGCAGGTCCGTGTTCATGTGTCACGTGTTCTATGTTTAATGTGCTTGTGCACATAGTTGCATCGTTAACTACGCATAACTGAACGTTTTGTAGTACAGAGGTATATGGAATGTTTCGAAGAATACACTTCAGATAACAAATTTTATTAAAATGAGAAAGATACCAAGAAATTCTCACCAGGTTGATGAGAACTTTGTATGAGATACTTTTATCATAACATATATGTATAAATATTCCTAAAAATGTCTACAGGATTGGGAAACATTTGTGAAATTCCTTCATTCTGTTTGAAGTGAAAACTATGTAGAAAATATGACTGTTTTAGATGAAAAAGTTTATTCAACGTTATAACTATTTCGAATTTTCGCTCATCATCAGAAAACATGTTGTATACAGGCTATCCCAAAATAAGGTATCAATCTCTCGGAATTTGATAGATCTCGTCACAATAATGCCACAGCGTTATATAAATTTATTTCCTAAAATGCATCCCTGCTGAGATATTTATCTTTACAGTAAAAATGATTTTTTTTTCATTGAATCTTTGTCTATCAACGGAATTTTCTGAAATTCAAGACGCTGTTTAGAAAAATAGTGTAACAATATCCAATCGTCCCTGAAGCCGACCTTGTCTCCGCCCGGCGGACTGACGAGTGCGCCGCGTTTCCGGGAGACTTCGAGAAAAATTCAAAGGTTTCAGCCGTATTACGAAGAAATCAGTGTTGCTGTTTCTGGAAGGTTCTCGAACGAAATTTCGCGAAGAGTCTACATATGTAAACTTGAGATAAGAGGAATTATACAAAAATCTGTAGATCAATGAATAATTCTTCCTGACAAGAGCTAGTTCTCAAATCTGTCTGCCATTCACGCAGCCCCCAAGAGCCCCAATAGTGCAACTAAGCAGAATGCCGAGAAACGAAGCGGCAGACTGCAGTTTCGCCCTTATTAGGAGCTCATCAATGTCGCATATCGCTTCTCAGCATCCTATCAAGCTACATCGGGGTACCCTATCCATTCCAGAAAGGACGCACCTCGTACATATGTACGAGAGTCGCCCTCTATGGATCGACAACGGTGAACCCGCTACCGGACTTTGAGAAAGATTCCCTACAATTTAATTCCATTTGTTCACCCCCATTCCTAACGGTTTTAGTATAGTTTAATAATCTCTATAAATTATGCTTGAAAAGGGATGCCATTTAATAAAAAAAATTGAAATGTGTACCATGCTTTTTGGTATGGCGAAGTTGTAGACGGTGTCTGGTATAACTTGAAGTAGTGTTACTACTAACTAGTTCCCCAGTTACTTTTAATGCGGTGGTAGTGCGGACACCCTGTACATGGAAGATACTATGGGACAAATATTCACGACTACTCCACAGGTTTATATTTATTCCTTTGCGAATCTAATATTATATTAGATAAGGGATAATTATTTTGAGAGGATTGAAGAGGAATTACGATTGGCACAATAGGCTTACTTGGGTGATCCTTCGTTCCTTAGTTAATTATGGATTTGTGTCCTGTAAAACCCAGATCAGTTTTGAATGACAGAATATCTACCTGTAATTAGAGCAACAACAAAAAACCGTTAATGCTAACGTACTGGTGACTGACTCCTTTTCTCTTTCAGGATGGTTCCTATCGAATATCCTTGCCGTTTCTTTGGCACAACTGTTATTTCGAAAATACGTCGATACAATTTCGACCCTTTCCTCAGTGGAATAAACCATTTTCAGATTAATTTCAACTGACGAACAACAACAATAATGAGGAACAGATCTGAATAATAATAATATTTCATTGCAAAATGAGAAATAACAGATGACTGCACGCCAGATGGAAATGAAAAAATGTGAACATTTTCAATGCAGAAATCAGCTTTATTTCTTCGTAATTGATGTTCAACACATCGTACCCCAATACTTTTAACAGTTTCGAATTAATTTTAGTTGATAATTTCAAATGACGATATTGAATTTTCGAAAGCGACATCCTGTATGGAGAGCCGAACTGAATGAAATGCTTTAATCATTCTGGAATTCAAAAACCTTTCTGAAGATATGCCACGTTAATTATTTGGATCGGAGCCCTCCCGTTAACTTTCGGTAACTACATAAGCCGCCCTGTTGAATTTCCACAATTTCCAGGACTCGGTCGAGCATGCACAACAGACAGAAAGGCAGACACATAATTCGCAAAATGAAATGCGGGCTCCGCAATGCCCAAACGAAATTTTTAATGCCTCAACTATTCTTTCGGAACGGTTCAGTTGCTGCAGAATTAAATTAGCAGCGAGTTCGGTGTTATGAAATTAACATTCACTGGAGTACTTGCGGACTTTCAAAAATAACTAGCGGGGAGCAAAGCTGTTTTAATCACTCGAGATTAGTCGAGCTCATGGTTTTATTCAGTTGCTTATTTTCTTTAAAGTTTGAAGTAGTTTGCTTTGGTATGAATAATTTGTTTCTCGATGAATAAAAGGTTCATCTGCAACTACGTTTGATAACATAATTTCCTTCATTCGCTAGAATATTCGTACTAGGTAAAATAGGTTTAGAGACAAACATATATTTATTCCCAATATCGAGACTTTTGGCAACTTCCCTTTCATTAAGAAAGGGTACAAAGGGTAGTTTTACGATAGTACTGTGCGTAAAATAAGATTAGGTGCAGAAGAAACCTGTAAGAATATGGAGATATGCCGAGGTCATAGAAAGCAGAGTGTTTCTGAGGATAAGTGACGTCAATAGAGCTCGTACAGCTGAGCAGCAGAGGTCTGTAATCTTTTATTTGTTATTCGCTCTATGCGCCAGACATATCAACAGCAAGCTAGACTGCCACCTACTTGTCTCGATTCGTTGGATCTCGTCAAGTACAAGTATATCAAGATGAAGTACAGCTGATAGAGCATATCTCGTATCGCATCTCGAAAATTTGAATTTTTCAAGAGAGTAAATTCTTTCAGTGTCATCAATTAATACTTATAGGCAGATGTGACTTGCATGACACTGGTTCAATATATTTGGACTCAATTTTAATGATGAAGAAAAATAGGTGGAAATTTTTAATTAACAAACGTTATAGCTATTTCGATATTTCTATCATCATCAGACGTTCACAAGTTGTGAGTTCAAACTAAGGTACAGTTGAACAGTTTATCTTAGATATAAAAAACAGGTATGATTTATAAAGGTATGATTTATAAAGAGAGAAAAACAACAACAAAAAGTTTCTTATTGGAATTTAGAACGGAATTCCTGAATACTTATCTATATTTTCCACCTATCTGTTTTTGTGATATTCTTTACGAAGGAAATCAAAATCACCGAATGGTAATCGAATAGAATACTGCTCTGAATATAAATATGACAAAATTGTCAGTTAATTATATTACATTTATATAAACAAATAAATAAAATATGAAATAAGATTCTGAGCAGTATAAACTAAAGAAAACCTATGACTCTACCTCATTATTATTTTCGGAAAGAAACCTACGAAGATATTACAAGACTTGATGACTGTTATCTTTTGTAACTGTTCAAACAAATTTTTCTTATAACGCCTGTTGTAGAAATAATAATCGGTAGAATAAATATTTTCTTCATTTTCCACATTTTTTAATCTCGTCGCCAAGCATCATATATATATATATATATATATATATATATATATATATATATATATATATATATATATATATATATTCTTTTGAAAAGAGGATTTACAATTCTTTAGGTGCTTTCCGTGTAAAATTTGAATAATTGTATTTACAGTAAATGCTTATATCTATAATTTTGGTGTGTTAAAGAAAAACACAAGTTTGAGCTCAGGAAACGTAACAGGGGAACCATACTATCTTATATGTGATTCAATAAACGAGTGACAAAACCTGACGAAAAAACTCGTTTTCCTGTCGCTATTGCACTAGCAATAGCTTGTCTGTTTATGTTGTGTTAGTGCCGTGTGTACATAAAGACTATCAAAGATTTTTCTGCTTAGCCGCTTCATTCTCTCTTGCATTCCATGATTTCCAAACGAAGACAAGGGTGAAAGGAAGGGGGTTTGGGACAGGAATCTGTAACAATGGAAGAAGAAAACCAGCAACAATAAATCTAAGAACAGCGGGGCTGCTATGTAGTCGACAGCAGCTTTTATTAATGAAGTTGAAATTTCATCTTTTCCTACTGCTCTGGAACCCGTGATAGTTGTTCAAAAACGACATTAGTGGCTCCATTGCATGGTCTATATATTGTTTGTATAATAAAATTTCATGTGTATTTATACCTAATCCTATTTCATTTTTAAACTTTTATTTTGGTATTTTTTTTTGACCCTGGGTTTTGGCGCCCTTAAAGGATGGCGCCCGTGAGCATTGCACACTTTGCACATATGGTTGCTTGGAAGGACCATCATCTGTGAAATCTAGGCCGAAATAAACAAAAACGTGTTACTATACCGTGAAATATGGAACTTTAGATTAGGTAAAATAAATAAGAATATGTAATTTACACATACAATCCGCACTTCATTCATCAATGAACGAAGCTATAAACATCCAATTCATTCATTGAGAATTTATTGGAAGCACTTACAAGTTTGAATATTACTGAATGAGGATCAATTATGAATACACTTTTTGAAACAGGATCTCAGTGAACTTAGTTTCTTAGCATTTCGACAAGCATGACAGAAATCCATGTTATTCATCTCAAAAAATTATGGTCAATGAAACTCTACATATTGCTGTGAAATCCAATTAATTTGTATGAACCACATATCGTTATTTTCAAATTTAACTACGTTTATCCCTACCCTTTGTTGGATATTTCCAAGTTCAGTTTGATTGGTTTTCCTATCATAGCAGTATTCATCACGCATCAAACTTGGAAATGAAAAACAGTTCACATTCTGAATGACAAATGAATCGATACGTTGTGCATTTCATTGGAATGCATGGGATAACCAGATCGACCAGATGAAACCGGATGAAAAATCAAATGCATTCAGTTCATCCACTCCATATAATTCGTGGATATTACATAATTTGGAACGTGTTCTGATATTTAATGATTTATTATTGAGCATATTTCCGCGAATAACTACGTTCATTTTCACGAAAATTTTTCAGCCCAGAATTTTGTTGCTGGAATTTCGTTGCTCATGCAAAAATTCGCCAAACCTCTTTTCCTAAAATCCTGAATTTTTTGCCGAAAAATAAACATAAAATATCGTTTTATCATAGAGAACATATAAAATAAAATAAAGAACAATTGTAGTCACTGTGATAACATTTCATCATTCATTTGTTATATAAAGTACACAGTTCATTATTGATAGAGTTATCCTTTTTCCCCAATCATTTTCAAGCATTCGTAATTATAAAACTTCATTATCGAAATTGTTTCTGTTGGAGCAGGGGTGCTCAAAAGGTCGATTGCGAATGCTTTTTGAGAAGATCTCGAGAAGAAAAAAATTTTCAATAAGTTGGTACCTAACTACACAAATTTATTACGTGATAAAATAACATTCTGCTAGTGGCAAAAGGCGGCTTTATCAAGGAACGTTCTGTGCTTGTCAAAGAAAAGCCGCGTTGTTTATTCTTGTCGCTTTTCTAGAAATTTCGGGCTGCGCCTTTGACGGGAACTTTCGAGACTTCCGTTCAAACCGATTAAAATTTTGTGCCTGCAGGAAGTGGAATCATTCTGAATTGTAACTTGAAGGCGTCGAAACAAAGTTTAGTATTAAATAGTACAAAATGAGTGCAGCGAATGAATTTAAATCGTATCATTTTAATAACGATTGGGAGGAAAATTTTTCTTTTGTATGGTGAAGGAAAAGTCCATTTGTCTTATTTGTCATGCGTCAGTTGCAATACCTAAGCGTGGTAACTTAGGGAGGCATCATAAGACGGTTCATGAAAACTATGAATCGGATTTTCCGCCACAGAGTGAACTAGAAAAACGAAAAGTACGTGATTTAATATCTTGTTTGAAAAAAGAGCAAACCATGTTCACCAACCTAAGATAAATTCAAGCAAAGTATTGAATCTAAGATCGCAAAGCTGAAAAATGGCTCACCAGAACCAAACGGAATATCTATGTTATTTTTGAAAAAGTGCTCGAAGCATTTCGCTTATCCACTCAGTCTGATCATGAAAAAATCATTTCTTGAGAGCAAATTACCATCCGTTTGGAAGACGACCTCCGTCACACCAATATTTAAGAAGGGAAATAAGCTTGATGCGTCAAATTGTCGTCCAGTGAGTTTGACATCTGTGATTGAAAAGATAATGGAGTCCATTATTGCCGATAAACTTATGGTTTTTTTATCGGAGAATTCGATTATCTCTTCTCGTCCGCATGGTTTCATGAAAAAACGTTCAGTTACGACTAATCTGTTTCAATCTTTAAACCATTGGACTAAAATTATGAACAGTAATGTCTTGATATTGTTTATTTGGATTTTTCACGCTCTTTTGACCGAGTTCCTAAAAACACGCTTATCTTAAAACTAGAACATTTTGTAGTAAGTGGAAAACTCTTGAAATGGACTGCTGAAGACTTCTTATCCCATAGAAGTTTTTTTGTGCGGGTTGGTGACTCAACATCACATGAAAGACCAGTAATTAGTGGAGTTCCACGAGGGTCAGTATTGGGTCCCGTTCTTTTTCTCATCTACACATCTGATTTATTGAAGAACATGCATTCTGATTTCACCTCATATGCCGACGACACAAAACTATATTGCAACCCTACAACTTCCAGCGTGCAACTTCAAGATGATCTGAATCTAGTCTCGAGGTGGTGTGATGAATGGATGCTGCTTTTGAACGTGGACAAATTTATTGTGCTGCATGTTGGTAAATCAAAACCAAAATATGACTACAATATAAACAATAGTAGTTTGCAAAAAGTAGAACATCACCTGTGACTTGAGCTGGTCTTCTCATATATCGGCAGTATGTAGAAAACCAAGCTCCAAGCTTTATATTCTGAAACGCATTTTTCCAAGGTTTTTTGCCAAGTTTATTTGTTAACCTATACAAAACTTACGTAAGACCCTTGTTAGAATTTGGAGGAAGAGTATGGCACGCCAGTCTTATTAGAGATAAGAACCTACTGGAGTCAGTCAACGTCGTGCAACTAGGATTGGTTACGGTATCATCCCATGTGGATCGATTTCGTATTGCGGGCTTGGTCAATGTTTACTTGTAACTCAGACCATCGTCTTCGCGGACATTCATATAAACTAAGAAAGGAACCTTTTCGCAACAATTCGTAAAAATGTTTTTAATGAACAGAATTTTCGAGAGGTGAAACAATCTGCTCTTTTAACTTTCAAACAATCACTAGTTATTCAATTATTCGATTGTTGAAGTTTATTCGTTTTCCTTTTTCATTTTGGCAATTTTCGTTCAATTATTTCATGCTCTTGTCATAACTCTTTAACTCTTTTCTTACGAATTATTGTTCTCCTTTTCTTTTTGTAGCTTAGGATTTTGCATTTATTTGATATTTTTCTTATATTCATTTGACATTGAAATTGTTGAAATTATCAATGGGTTTATAAATATATCTCTCAACCTATATTACTGTATAATGATAATAATAATAATAATAAAGATAGCACACCGAACAGATAAAAATCTCAGAGAATTCCTTTCAGCAAAAGCTCTCACTTCTGACCTCCATAGAGTGGTATCGTTGGCTGATAGGGATAGACACCTCTAAATCTTGCTACCAGAGATGACCTGCTGAATCTACTGTTCCTATCAGATACTGAAAAACAAGAACAATGGTCAAGAAAGGAATTGCATGGACCACATCACCATGAGATTAATCAACCACACATCGACAAAGAAGCCTCCAACAAATGGTTGATGAAAGGAGAATTATTCGCGGAAAAAGAGGGATTCCTTATGGCCACCTAAAACCAAGTGATCGCTACAAACAACTACAAACAATTTATTTTGAAGAACGGAACATTACAAACAGAAAGGTGCAGGAAATGCCATATAAGATCGGAGACTATGCAGCATATTACGTCCGGATGCGAACAACTGGCCAATACATACTATCTTCACAGGCACATAAGTGTGCAACATTATCCATCAGAAACTTGCATTCAAGTACGGACTTATGAATACCTTCCCGCAATATTACAAGTATCAACCGGCGCCCGTATAGGAAAATGACTCTATCAGATTATACTACGATAGGCCTGATATCACCGACAGAATGGTGACGAATAATAGGCCGGACATAGTGGTGTATGATAAGAGAGCCAGAACAGCAATGCTGGTGGATGTCGTCGTACCGAATAATAACAATGTGCTGAACAAGTTCCAGGAGAAAAAGTCCAAATACACAGACCTTGCTATTGAGATCAAGCAGATGTGGCACCTCGAGAAAATAGATATTATTCCTGTCATCGTATCCTCCACTGGGTTAATACCCAAAACTTTGCATGATAGCCTTAAGAAATTAGAATTGCATAAGAATACCTATATAGAAATGCAAAAAGCTGTAATTCTTAATACATGTAGGATAGTTAGGAAATTTATGTCGAGTATATTGTAATCGAGCCTATTCACTTTGATTGCTGAATCTGGGAAAGGTAAATTATATCCAGCTAACAGCTGAGATAGTGCATAAGTCCACGATAATAAATAATAATCAAAAGTTGCTACGATCGTTTAAAATATCTCATACATTGGCGAAACACAAGAAACCATTCGAAGATGGATCGATTGTGAAGGTAGCATTTATTGAAGCGGGTGGAACTTTTTGGAGATTTTAAAAATAAAACAGAAATCATGTGTGCTATTAGAGAACTTCAGTAATCTCGTCGAACTGTCACAAGGTGTATTGAATTCATTAGTCAGGACATGTAAAACAAACTAAAATATGATATCATCAAATGTACATACTTTTCTTTACAGTTCTACGAATCCACCGATATGACAGACATTGCCCTGCTGTCTATTCGGATGGTATTCAATGTTGGCTAAGGAAGAATTTTTGACAATCATTCCACTGAAGGGAAGACCCGTGGTGAAGATATGTATGAATTTTTCTTCAATTATGTAAAACACTACAAGTTAACTATATATATATTAGTCTGCATTATAACCGATAGAGCACCAATAGTGACTGAAAACAAAAACGGATTTGTGAAATTGTGTCGAGATAATGAAGATTTCCTCTCATTTTTTCATTCCATTGCATTATTCATGAACAAGTTTCGTGTTCAAAAATTTTAAACACGAAGGAAATTATGGGCATGACAACAAAAATTGAGAATTCCATGCGTGCACCTAGCTTGCAACGGCGGCTCTTTAAGTTGCAGTTGAAAGATAGGGAGTCGGCTGAACACACTGATTCAGTTCTTCACACGGACGACCAGTGGTTGAGTCGCGGAAAATTCATAGGAATGTTTCAGGCATTATTTCCCAAAATAACAGCTTTTCTAGACTGAAGAGGCGATGACAAGTCTTCATGATAAATCTCACGCTGGCTATCAATCGTCAATCATTCTCGCATCGCTACGAATATCGTCGAATTACGAATGCAGTGGCGTAACTTGAAGCTACTCTCAGATTTAAAGAGTGGAATGAGAATAGGAAACGTTAATCCAGAATACAGTTGCATAAACTACGTAAATATTAACGATAAGCGTTAATGAACTATGATGGTCATAGAAAATGAGTGAATGATAACGAGAAGTGGCCAATTTCTCGTTATAGGTTGAATCTTCTGCTTGGGCATTGAAAATATATCCAAAAATGTTGGATTATGAATTTGCCATAATATTTTCATACATATCCTGTACGATCACAAACACAATAAAAAGGAAAGAATTATTGGCTAAATAGGTGCAACAATTCGGAAGTTATGCTGCAATTGCTTTCTATTACACAAATCTCGTTTCAAGTATATTTTCAATGAAAAAAAAACAATTTCCAAAAATCTCTCGAAACGCTGAGCAAGCCTCGAAAGAAAGGTTTCAAACTCCCAAAGTCATTGAGGCTTCAATACGAACTACGATTACTGCTTGATTTGTTTCCGAAGAACTCGATTTTTGAAAAGAAAGCAAAACGAATGCCAGCGTACGGCCAAAGAATTCAATGAACCAGAATGGAAAAGTAAAAAATTCGATCTTCCACTTAAGGAATGGAATACCAACGACCGTGAAAACATAACGAAAAATAAATTATGGAGAAGACCAACCAGCATCCCATATCGCTTATTGATGCTGCAGATGTGATCCGAATTTCCTTTCTAACCGAGCTATTCCGCCAACATCGGAACTTTTATTAGGAATCGTAATCGCATAAGTTCCGGTGTGATTTAAAAGTCAGCCCGGAAGCCGCAAAACTTTCCGATATTTTCGAGTCATTATCGAACATTTGGGGAATTTATCGACTTATTTTGTGTTTACTGTAAGCTCAAATTGATAGTATGGGAGTAGGTCGACGATGTTTCATTTCGATAGAGATTGAACTGGCTAATGATTGATGGTAACAAAAGAAAATAGGTTTTCTTTATGTGTGCATAAATACAAGAATTATTTATGGTGCATTAGACATAATTGATATAACTTATTATAGAGCTTGATATCTTCGAATCGGCACATAGAATACAAGGTTACGTAATTCGTTTTCGATGTACAAGGTGATTTTTGGGTTTGGAAACAATTTTTCTAATCGCATTAACTCTTGAACGCATGAAATGATTTTTTCGATATTTTGTAAGGCAAATAACATAGCTGCTGTTAACAATGCTGTTTGTAGAGGACGATTAAATTCTACGGCTGGATTGAAAATAACTAAAGAAACAACCTGTACATGACTTTTCGAGAACTATAGCACACCATCTTTATCAGCAAGAATTCCCCTAAAGAATTACTTACTGCGTAAACTGTCTCAATCCACTAAACTTTTTTATTTAGGTATGATTATGAGGATAACTCATTCTTCTTTGTCTTTCTCACCAAACGTAACTTATCTTCCTAGGGTATATCGTTTTTTTTTGGGATAGTGCGGCTAATCCTCTTCCAGAAATTGAGGAAGAAATATAGAGACGTATTCCGAAAATTATTCTCCAATTTGTTGTTAGAAATATACAGTATGCTTCGATAAACTCTGGAAATTTTACAGTGCCTGACCATACAAAGAATCTCTAAGAGACCTTTCGATTGATAGAACACGAATATTTCGCGTTGATAAAAACTCAAAATAAAAACATTCATTCGAGATGGGAAACATTAAAACAGATCAACCACTAACACTACAAGGAATAACTAACTAAAACTTAATTCGAAAAAGTCTCCATAATAAGTTCTCAAAAATTCCCTATACCTTTCGTACACATATCATCGAGTTAACTGTCAGATTCCCAACTGATTGTCAAATATCGTCCGGTTGCTTTCGAATAAAATCGCAACCTTTCTCAACTTGTTGGATTATGAGCTCCCGGTTAACTATCTTTCCATCATAAACAAAATTATTTGAGTAACCCCACAAACAAATAGTCCAAACACGTGAGGTTCTGTGTTCCTCAGATCTGTCAAAAACTCATAACTGGCCTTGTGAATCACTGACTGCTAACCATAGAGAATCGGAGGAGCCCAGAATCAATATTGACAGATCTGTGTAACACAGAATGAATTCTCGATGATCTACTTACGAACTGCTGATTCTATTCATGACATCTTACTATTTTGTTTAACTACTATGTGGCTCTGGTTGACGAAGATTATGAAGAGTGAATCGAAAAACAGATCCTTTAACAAGGGATGCTACCCACTGAATAGAAGTTTCAAATAGCTAAATTATCCAAATCGGTTCAGATGTGCTCAAGTCAGGCGCATTTCTTCTTTTTTCCCGCTTCAGGTTTTTTTCCGAAAATATCAATGTCAGTTCCAATTTTTCTTCTGAAAGTAACAATTAAACACAAAGTTTGAAATTTTTTCTTACAATCCTCATATTAATTTATTTATCCACATATTTCAATGAATATGTCGAACATTGTAACCCTAATTTTTCGGTTAACTATTCCTTTACCATAAACAAAATTCTTTACGTATCCCCACGAGAAATAGTTCAAACACGTGAGGTTCTGTGTTCCATAGATCTGTCAAAATTTAAATTCATAATTGGCTCTGAGAATCACTGACTGTTAACCATAGAAAATCGGAGGACCCCAGAATCAGTATTGACAGATCTGTGAGACACAAAATTCATTGGAAATGATCCACTCAAGAACAGATATCCTTTGTCGCTATTCATCACATCTTACTATTTTGTTTCACTACTACGGCTCTGATTGAGGATCATTATGAAGAGTGGATCGAAAAACAGATCCTTCAAGAAGTTATATTTAATATTCTACGAAAGGTTCGATGTTACCCCTCTCAATGAAAGTTTTTAGATAGCTAAAATATCCAAATCGGTTCAGCTCTTCTCAAGTCAGGCGCATTTCTTTCTGGAAGAAAATTTTTTTCCGCTACAACTTATCTTCCAAAGATATCAATTTCAGCTCCTACTTTTCTCCTGAAAATAACAATTAAACTCAAAGTTTGAAAGTTTCTCCTGCATTCCTCATGTTTACTTATTTATAGATATATTCAATGAAAATATTTTGGATGTCGAATATTGTATCCTGAATTTTTCGGTCAACTATTTATTTGCCATTAGCAAAATTCTTTCAGTAACCCCCACATAAAATAGTCCAAAAACGTGAGGTTCTGTGTTCCACAGATCTATCAAAATTTCAACTCATAATTTGCTCTATGAATATCTGACTGTTTACCATAGAAAATCGAAAGAGCCCAGAATCAGTATTGACAGATCTGTGCAACACAGAATTCATTCGCTAGGATCTGCTCTAAAACAGCAGTCTGTTGTTGCTATTCATGACTTCTTACTATTTTATTTCAATACTATTCGACTCTGGTTGACGATGATTATAAAGAGTGGATCGAAAAACAGATCATTTAAGAAGGGATATTTAATTTCTACGGAAGGTTCGATGTAATCCCCTGAATGAAAGTTTTCAAATAACTAAAATATCCAAATCGGTTCAGCTTTCCTCAAGTCAGGTGCATTTCTTTCTCGAAGAAAATTTCCTGCCCTCCAAATTTTCTTCCGAAAATAACAATTAAACACAATATTTAAAAAATATTTATCGACAAAATTTCAAATTGTTTTGAATATCATATATTGTATTCCTAGTTTTTCGTTAAATATCCCATATTCAGATATTGAAGATCGTACATCCTCTTTTGAGTGTTTCAGCTTCTTGCTTAAGCTTAAGTAGAAGTTGATCAACTTCTTATTCTTTGTCTAACCTTGCTTCTCATGTTAATTTTCCTCCTTCTGATTAAGATCGGTTGGTACGAGTAGATATTAATAACTAATATCATTTCTTTCTGCTATCTTCTTTATTTTCAAGATTGTCATCAATGTCTCATCATCACTACCAATCGAAGATCTAATTGGAATGAAGAGTGAAGAGTTAATATAATAATTTTGATTAAACTTTGCGTACACCACTTATCCACATAACTGAGATTATGTATGGTTCATTCGTTTCTTCTCATTTTCCAGAGCTTACACTTTACAGGCGACCGTTGGAATCATGGTGTGTTTTGAATGTTTATTCTTTTCTTTTCAGCAAATGAGATTCGACTCACAAATTTGACATTTTGGTACTCTCTTGTTCATTCGAATAAATTAATAAATAAATTTATTCCTTCACAAATTAGTAAAACTTTTTTCGATATTTTACTGTTTTAAAATATTATAACCTACAGTTGAAGGATTTTTCAGTATGTATATTTATTCTTTTGAAAAGAGAGGATTTGAAAAATTCGAATAATTGTATTTGCAATAAATGCTTATATCTATAATTTTGGTGTTTGTCAGAAAAACACAAGTGTGAGCTCAGCACAATGTAACAGGGGAACCATACAACTTTGCTTAAGATTCAATAAACGAGTGAAAAAACTCGTTTCCCTGTCGCTATTGCACTAGCAATAGCTTGTCTACTTATGTTGTGTTAGTGTCGTGTGTACAAAAAATACCAAAGATTTTTCTGCTTAGCAGCTTCATTCTCTCATTCTTATCTCACACTCCATGATTTCCAGACGAAGACAAGGGTGAAAGGAACGGGGTTTGCAACAGTTATCTGTAACAATGGAAAGAGAAAACCAGTAGAAGCGTATTTTAACAATCATACCTGACTCTTATATGTTTAAGCTCACTTGAATCTAAGAAAAGATTTTATATAGCAAGCAAAGCCATAAAAGGACTAAGGAGATAATCAAAAAGTACATAACCTGCGATATTTCCTCTTTTGCGGAGATGTTCTTCCGTCGCAGTGTGATTCTCCTGAAACATGATCACTTGTTCTTGCTTGCTAATTTTGAAGTATAATCTTAAAATCCCTTCAATATTCAAACTCAGCAAAGACAATTCCCTCTCTGTTTGACCGAGAGTGCCTCGATGGCCAGGTTCGATCTTCTAAGTGATGCTGATTATGATCTAAGATGTTCTAGAATCATTATGAACCCAATAATTTGGGTTGACATCTCGCATATATTATTTCTTCGTGGGTCTTCTTCAATTTAAAGAAAAATTTGCGAATTCATTCTTACAGTCGTTTCAGAAATATACGGTTTCCTCGATTATCCACAATTTAAAATCAGAGGTCGGGGATTTCAAAGGCTCTAGCTGACACATATATCACTGAATGTATCGTTACATAAAACGACAGATTACATGGTTACATCATTCGAAAGGAAATTGGTGGATGAAATTCGATGATTTAGTATGTAGCTATGAGCTGCATGCTAAAATGTATCCTCTCTGCATAAGAAATTCATTGATTCAAACAGATTCAAGCTTGGTATTTTTGTATTTGAGTTATTTGGAAATTTTCAAAATTTTTTCAATTCAGTTAAGAGCCAATACCTCCATTGTTCTTTAAGGCTTGAAAAATGGTTGTGACATTTTCCACAGAAAATTTTGGCCTTGGATCGAAATATATATAGAATTCTTTTGTAATACAATCTCATCAATGACAGCTTGCGAAATTATCGCTATATGTGTAGATACTTTAAAGAATTTTTATTCAAGGAACAATATTCAACTTTCCGTAGAATGTTAAATATCCTTACCTGAAGAAGCTAGTATTCCGATCCACCCTTTATAATCACCGTTAACCAGGGCCACACAGCAATGGTACAGCTCAGTCGGATGTCACGAATGCAATGGACTGCAGTTTCGGTCTCATTTAACCTCGTCATTACTGCATACCCATTACCAACATCATGCCAGACAGCCACCTACTCGTAACAAAACATGTAAATGTCATTGCGCTCTTCAACGAGATAGAAGCCACCCACCATCGCCACGGGAAAACCATGAAAACAAAGGGTAGCTGTACAGAAAACCCCATGAAGTCACACTGGTTCGACTATTTACCGCAACGCTACACACCGTGTCAGCAAGGAAGTGATCTGTCGAAAGGTTAACGCTCCTTATTCATATTTGGTTGTCAACCAGGTACACAGTACAATCTCATCAATGAGCACTTGCGAAATTATCGCTATATGTGTAGACACATTTAAGAATTTCTATTCAAGGAACAATATTCAACCTTTCATAGAATGTTGAGTATCGTTTCCTGAATGAGCTGGTTTTCCGATCCAGTATTGCATAACCATTCACAACATCAGTCTAGACTGCCAGACTGATTTCGTTGAATACACTTTCTTCCTTCTCAAAAATATATCACATGTTTGCTCATTAATTCCATCCAGGACGTGGTTCAATAGAAAACCGAAAATTGTTTAACGTTTTTCTGATTCCATCAAGAAATTCCATGTCTCCTAAAGGAATTTACACGGAATAATTGACAAAGCTTGAGTATGTTTTGTGCACTTATTATAATAGTTCGGAAATTAATTCCTGCAATTCAGAAATATTTAATTTTTCCTCATCAAGTTGCAACAATTGTGTGAATAGAGTGGACATCGTTTTGTAATAACGAAGCGACCATGCCGAATGAAAATTTTTAAAACTTTGATGATTGAATGTTATATTCAAAGCTACTTATTTCGATAATTTTTCTGAGAAGCGGCAACTTTATAAACGTATATTCGATAGATTAAGGTAAACATTATGAACTATGGTACATTCAATGTCCCAAACTAATAAGAATATGTCGAGGTTGATGGAGAAGATTCAACACTTGATGTAATATGTAGTGTGACAGCCAACCCATCGATTTCGAGCTGGCAAATTGGAACGAAAACAGGGGTATCTAAAAGTCCAGCATTATGTATCCTCAAGAAAAATAGATTAAATAAGGATATTCACGTTTGTGCAGCCAGATTTTATCTAACGTCGACTGGATTATTGAAATTATTTTCCCAAAAAATCTGAATAAAATTCGCATAATAACGCGGGAATAATTTATACTGTTGTACACATCAGAGCAGGGGGAATATTCAATTATCAAAATGAACATTGGTGGTCGGATGTAAGTCCGCATTGTCATATTCATATTCAACGTCAAGTTCTATATGGCTTCAACATTTTCGTACGGCTTGGCCACCTCGTTATTATATTATATTCACACTACAGTTGTAATGTGATGAAAGCATATTAAATAATTTATCTGAATTGTAATCGGAAGAGAGAACAGAACATATTTAAACTATTTCAATCATTCCATGTGAATTCTGTGAATCAACAAGAATTACTAGATGAAATTAGGGAAAAATGATAACAATTTTCTGTACCTCATAAAAACACTACATGCAGAGAAAAAACTCAGTCCACCACTGATATATTTTTGGAAAGGAAACCACTATACCTAAATCAAGGTATCCTAAGTTCATATCAAGAAAATAGTTTGCATTATTACTCACAAACCGTTGTATAAGGAAAAAAATTTCCGCACGTAGTTTAATTCTATATAAAACAGTACCTGCAACCATTTTATCATAACTAGATCGAGATATTGGCACTTGACACTGATTCCGAAAATTTTCAAAATTTGCAAATAACTCGCAAACGGAAAAAGCTAGCTTAAATATGTTATCACGCAGAATTCATTTTCTCTATTCACAATATTTTACATAGCTGCAGTACTAAAACGTCGAATCCCATTAACATATTCGGAATGTGATCAGAAAAGCTTCCCGTCTCACCTACCTACTCGAAAGATCTTTTAGGCGTTGTGAACCAAAAACTTGTGCTTCACTCTATAAAAGTTATGTACGACCTAAAATGGAATTCGCTGGGCCGGTTTCATCTCCTGTTTTGAGGAGTGATGTGGATCTACTGGAGTCGATCCAAAGAAGAGTGACAAGAATTCCCTATGGCCACTTGAGACAATCTTATACAGAGACTGGAACCGCCGTTTCCGGGGAGACCTCACAATTACTTTCCGATCATTGCGATCTCTATTCACCTGCGACCTCTCAAATATCTTTCCACTGATTCAAAATAGAGATCTCAGAGGTCACAATTTTAAATTGCATAGGGAAATTTCATAACTACTGAGCGCCAGAGCTTTCTTCCGAACCCGGTGTTCTCCAGATGGAACTCCGTTGCCCAACAGTGTCGATGAAGCTTCTACTATCCAAGCTTTCAAGAATTCCCTCGACGAGTGGTTGACCGATTAATAACAAACTCTTTAATATTATTTCATTTTGAATCTCATATATTTTTGTTCTCTCTTTCTCATGGAGGAAAATTTTTTGTATTCATTAATTCATTGAGTTAACTATTAGTTTTTCGGTTTCATGGTTTCAATAATCAATGGTTTTGGACGATGTTTAAGGACCTCACCCTTGAGATAACCCCACAAAAAAAAATTACAGGGGCTCAAATCTGGAGTCCACTTCATGCGTTTCCTAGGGAGTCCGGCTCTCGTGGTCGTAGGCATAATGGCTTGCGCCGCCGTCGAAACATCAAGAGTCGGTTTGGAGGTGTTGATGTTATTTCCCACTTGGTTTTGTGTTGCAGTATCCCTACTCGATATCACGCTGCTTCCGTCGCTAACCGAGGGAGACTGTGACTTACTTTCCGAACAAGACCCTCTTCCTAAATCTTGAACGCGACAAGAGGTTATGGTGGTACAATGTCGATTCACCCGTTTATTCCTTAGATTGTACATCATTGGATAAGTTGCATTTTATACCTACTGCCAGGTTCAGCTTGGGTACCTCGGGTTCGCTAAGCCCGTACTCAGAAACAATGTTCCTGAGCCCCTGAGGCAAGTCCACGATAATAAATCAATTGTTTTTGGACGATGTTTAAAGACCTCACCCTTGAGATAACCCCACAGAAAAAAGTCACAGGGGCTCAAATCAGAGGAGTGTGGGGGCCACTGAACTCTCCTGCAAGGAGACAACCTGCCCTGGGAACTTTTCCTGAAGAATTGATCGTGGTCAACGGGATGTATGCGCAGTGGCACCATCTTGCTAGAAGCAGAAGCTCTGTTGATTGTAGATTTCACCCAATTCCTCGATTTTCAGGCGCAAAAACTCAAGCATGCCACAGTGCCGGTCAGAGTTCACGGTAACTGTGACGCCACCTCCTTCAAAAAAGGCCCAGTAATGCCTACTTTCGAAACTGCATACCAAACCGTGACTTCTGGGCTGTGGAGGGGTCTTTGGTGAAGCTCTCGGGGTTTTTGTGCCCTGTAGCGAAAATTTTGCTTATTCACGCACCCAGAAAGACGAAAATGAGCTTGTTTGCTCGTCCAAAAGATCCCAGTGGGAGGCATATGTTGAAGGATTGCCTGACATCAGTGCACATGCCTTCCCCAATACATCGGGGATAATTCCTGTGCAACCATGATCTTGTATGGGTGCAACCCAAGATCAGTACGCAAAATTCGTCGCCGAAATCAGAAAAGCAGAAGCATGATTGCGCGATGAAGATTGCTCAATCGACGCCCTCACTCGAGCGATATTTTCAGGGTTTCTGACGGTGACAGGCGGGCAGATTCTCTTCACATTTAGTGTAGATCGTGTTACTCAGAATTTTAGCGTCTACGCCAAAATTGTTTTCCGGTCGGGAACACTCTGAGAAGAGTTCAAACGATACGCCGTGCGGAAGGCTCGCTGCGTGGCGATAACAGATTCATTTGTTTTGATAAAGGTCACGACAACAAACGCGCGCTGCTCACCAGACGTAGACATGTTTAACACTGGAAGGTACATGATCCGCCCTTCTAAACGAAACCAGCGCCACTACTCTAGCACCTCCCGTTCTTGTGCAGTGATTTTTTGAAAAGTGGGAGATAGCCACGCTCCACCCTGTAGATGCAGCATGGAAGTAAGCACGTTACAATTAGTTTAAGGAAAAAGAAAGAATCAACCAATAGCCAGTAAATAAACCCGATTCATCCCTTTGTAACTTATTGTTGATGCTATTGAAGAAAGTACGTTATAGTTGATGGAGATCACTTGGAAAGCAAAATTATCGACATAAAGTAAAGGAAAATTAAACGAATATTGAAAACTTCCTAATCCTGGTGATATTGTTCAACAAAACGAGCTCTATTTGAGTCAAGCAAATAATTGTTAATATTCCAAGTACCGTATTAACATTCCACAGTTCGGGAAACCATTATCGGACTTTGTTCAATATTCGAATTATTATTCAGTATCCATTATGAATCATCAAGGTAGGTATGTGTCAAGTTTGATTGAAGTCAATCTCATCAAAATTCTATAGATAGAATGGGTTTGTTAAATATTTTATTGGTTAATAACACGCCAACAGTCCATTCTTCATTATAGGTAAATTTCGAAGCGTAAATGGATACAATCCTATTGACTTTGACAATTCAAATGAATGAATTATTACCGAATTATGGCAGACCGTTAAACGAATATTTGTTGAGAAAATATATAGAAAATTTTACCTTTCCTCTAACTTAGAAGAGGGTGATGTTAGCGGAAACAATGAAACATTTTTGAGGGGATCATTTTTTTATTTACATAAATAATATGTAGTTATTAGCGACGAAACTAGAATGTAATCAATGAGATAAAAACACAAGGTTTAACTTTGATCTACACTTTATTTGAAAAAATTCGACGACGTTTCGCTGACACAGCAGCTTTATCAAGAATGAAAAATAGCTCTATTTCTATTTTTCATTCTTGATAAAGCTGCTGTGTCAGCGAAACGTCGTCGAATTTTTTCAAATAAAGTGTAGATCAAAGTTAAACCTTGTGTTTTTATCTCATTTATATCATGGATCTACATCAAGTAACGGCCTCTACAATTCAAATATAGAATGTAATCTTTACAATACTACAAAGTAAATGGAATTCAATTCAAAATTTTCAATTAGGTGAAATAATTTGATATCTTTCAGAAACTTAATTAGAGGTTGGGTTTGACATTGTTGATCTAGAATTTTTGAAAGATCATTAGAGATGTGATGCAAGGATTTCCGATCGTTTACACAAATGTTCATGGGTAATTTTTGTGTTCCCTATCCGCAAGCGAGTTAAAATGATTCTAATATGTCTACTCAATGATGATGTTCGCCTTGTATAATATTATTTCATAGTTATTTCAATGAGTTTTTTTTTCGTTCAAGGGATACCCTGACTCATGCTGCCAGACACCTACCAGAAAACAAGAGGCTTGACTTACTGCAAAACCTAACAGATCTTCTCCAGAAAACATTCAACTATCAGTTCGTATTTCCCGCACTAGGTCATGATGATCCAAGTTCCAGAAAGAAGATGGGCGATATGTGGAGCCGTTGGTTTCCAGCAGATTCCCTGAAAACCTTCATTTCTGGTGAGTAAAATTTACAAACCTTTGTGGAAGTCAGAATAAAAATCATTTTCTTAATGTTATTCTTCAAATTTCTTGATGATGATTGATGATATACAAAGTACTCAATCATACTGTGATTTTGAATCAGGGAAATTCGAAATTACACAATGTAAACTTTATTCAGGAAACAACATTGAATATTTCTCGGATTGTTGAATGTCAATCCTTGAACGAGACGGTTATTTGATCATAATCAATGATTATCAACAAGGCACAATTTAACCAGCTATCATAAAAAGCTGCACCAACCAGTTTTGTTCTGGTTTTGACTTCTCAATGTTGCACAGCTATTCACATCAACCATCTAAGTTGAAAGTAAACCCTTTATCGGTATGATGAGAAGCACGAGTCCTGGCCGTATAAGATGACTTGAGTAGATATAGCGAACGTTCAATCACGTCAAATTCGATTAGAAATCAAGATAAAGTTGCCTGTATTATTTAATTATTGAACCCATTGTCCTCAATGCTCAATAGAACAGGATACGGATTTAGGATAAAAGCAGAAAGGAATTATCATACAATCTCCCACCTGCTGTATATGGATGACATCAAATTATATGCTTCGAACAAGAAGCAATCAGATGATTTGCTGAAAACTGTCAGTGAGTTCTCGGTTGATGTTCATATAAAATTCGGGATTGAAAATGTAAAACCCTGAATATTCAAAGAGGAAAGTCATAGATGGGTAAACACAACTTGATATTATACAGTGCATGAGGATGGCGAAACATACAAATATCTAGGATACCAACAAGCCAGATTGCTAGACCAAAAACAATCAAAGGAGAAGATTCGTTCAAAATACAGTCAGCGTCTGAAGACTGTGCTGAAATCAATGTTGAACTCGGGGAATGTAGTCAAGGCAATTAACACCTACGCCATTCCAGTGTTGCTTTACTCATTTGGAATAATCAGATGGACTAAGACAGAACTGGATGATATCCAAAGGCAGACCCGAACGATGCTAACAAGGTGCAACAACCATCATCCAAAATCGTCTGTGATACGAACAACTTTGAAGCGGAAAGAAGGAGGACGCGGATTAATAGATTTTGTCAATTTACACACCGAACAGATAAAAAATCTCAGAGAATTCTTCTCAGCAAAAGCTCTCACTTCTGACCTCCACAGAGTGGTATCGTTGGCTGATAAAAGATATACACCTCGACATCTTGCTACCAGAGATGACCTGCTGAATCTACCGTTCCTATCAGATACTGAAAAACAAGAGCAATGGTCAAGGATGGAATTGCATGGACGACATCACCATAAGATTAATCAACCACACATCGACAAAGAAGCCTCGAACAAATGGTTGATGAAAGGAGAGTTATTCGCGGAAACAGAGGTATTCCTTATGGCCATCCAAGACTAAGTGATTGCTACAAACAACTTCAAAAAAATTATTATGAAGGACGAAACATTGCAAACAGATAAGTGCAGAAAATGCCATATAAGATCGGAGACTATACAGCATATTACGTCCAGATGCGAACAACTGGCCAATACGGACTATCTTCACAGGCATAATCAAGTGTGCAACATTATCCATCAGAAACTTGCACCCAAGTACGGACTTCTGAATACCTTCCAGCCATATTACAAGTATCAACCGGCTCCCGTATTGGAAAATGACTCTATCAGATTATACTACGATAGGCCTGTTATCACTGACAGAATGATGACGAGTAATAGGCCGGACATAGTTGTGTATGATAAAAGAGCCAGAATAAGTTCCAGGAGAAAAAGTCCAATTACTTGCTGTTGAGGTCAAACAGATGTGGCACCTCGATAAAATAGATATCGTTCCTGTCATCATTTCTTCGACTGGGTTAATACCCAAAAGTTTGCATGATAGCCTTAATTAGAATTACATAAGAATAGTTATATAGAAATGCAAAAAGCTGTAATCCTCAATACATGTAGGATAGTAAGAAAATTTATGTCAAGTATATTGTAATCGAGCCTATTCCTTTGATTCCTGAATCAAGGAAACTTAAATCATATCCAAATTAAAGCTGAGATAGTGCAAAATAATAATAATAAAAGATCTTTATTTGTGGGTAATTCATCTTGCTAACAGAATAACACTTAAGGCGAAATCTAGCAGAGCTATTTCTACTTAACCTTAATATATAATATAGTCATAGTTTAAAATAAAAAGAACAAAAATGAAATACCATTGTTCATAAGAAAAATGCAAAAGCCATACAAGTTAACCGTGAAAAAAGATAAAGAAAATAAACGAAGTGAAAACAAAAACCATCCCAGGGCAGTAGAACAAAAACGACCAAAATCAACTGTAAAAAAAGAAGAAGAGATACATTTACCAATCTAATCAAGCCCAATCTGTTGCAAATTGATTAGGTGTTGTTTCAGGCGAGTACGCATTGAGATTGTTGAAAGATTTTCAAAACTATTTGAAACCTGATTATAAATCTTCACAGAGTTATATGTGAACGATCTCTAGAAAAAAGCCCAATAGAGAAAGTGTAAGGGAATTTATCAAATGAGTAGTGCTCATATCACTTCTATATATTAATTTCTTACGAAGGTACGAAAGTTCACCCGAATGTAAAATGAGTTGTACTAATGTAGTGAGGTGAAATGGAACTGAGTGATGAATCTTCAGCCATTTCAATTCTTGAATTTCGGCAGACATGATCATATTTCCGCAAACGGCAGCATGCATTCTGGACACGCTGCAGTCTATTTTGCCCTAGTTTTTTTCTAAATTTGAAATTGAGAACTCTGGCATTCATGTATAATGTCTTCAAGGCTGCACAACGTTTTCTGATCAAACATGAGCCTGAAAATGAAGGCTACAGTCAAAAATAACACCGAGGTTCTTCACAGCTATTGATTCCCCCGAGATCTCAACAACAAAGTCCGAGTCAATAAGCTTTCTAGTGGATTCCGTACCAAACAGTATAAGATCACATTTACTAGTATTTAAGACCATGTGTCTCAGCGTACTCAAAAATTCTAGACAAATCGGCGTTGATAGTTTCCGCAGCAGCTGAGCATCAAAAAAGCTGACGACTAATGTGAAAAGGTTTCTGTAGTCTCGTACAACTGAGAAGTATATATTATGCACTTGTACAGTTAATATTATACTACGGGATCTTTGTGTGGGGCGGGGTGGAAAATGTTCATCTAATGAGTTTGGAGATCCTACAAAGACGATTTCTGAAGATAATGCTACGGAAAGAACTCGAGTATTCATCAGCCAGTTTATATAAAGAAGCTAGAATTTTTAATTTGAGACAACTTTACTGTCAAAGACCTATAACTTATCAATTCCTCAAAGGCTCCACAAAAGATTTAGTGTCGCACAGATACGGATCATAACAGTGGGACAAAGATGCTTTCGTTACTGAGGTCTAAGAACTTTCAATACTTTACCTCTGGAGTCTTGAAGTGTGTATTTCAAGAAAGTTCTTTTAAGATGAAGGTGAAGAATTGGATTATTTCTCTACCTCGCTCCCATGTTTCAAATTTAATAGATCTGGAAAATGCATCGGCGAACTAGGCTTTTCTTGTATCTGTATCTTTGCTATGTATTCTAAAAAGGTTCAGAAATTGGGTAAGATAGTTTTGTACTTTCTTCTGTTTGTATTTTCTTTTGTTCTTCTTATGGATTTTTTGGTTCAAAATAATGTTGAATTTCTTTGAATTTGTTTCAATTAAATAAATAAATGTAAAAGGTTCGCCTTATATGGTTTCATTTAATTTATTTATCATAGAATTGGAAGGTATTATATTATTTACAAAGTTTATGGACCTATGTTTATGCACTAAAAGGGAAATAAATGTCATTTCATATTTTAGCACTAAAGATTCGTCAACAAGATTTCCGAAAATCATTTCGTTCAGGGAAATTTGTTTGAACCCGAGAAAAATTTACGCGGTTGTCAAATCGAGCGCCGTAAGCTAACAGAGGACAACGTTTTCCCATGTTGACATTCTATCCGTCGACCACGTTTCACTGTTTATGATGTGTCTGCCAAGTGCCGCGTCTATAGCCGCCCCTTCGTCCCCAAGGGAAGTTGCACGAATACTTTGTCGTAAATTGAAGACCCATGACTTTTTATCCGATTCCGCAGTGCGAGCATTTTTGAGCCAAGAGAGATTCCGGTGACATCGTCCGAGATAACACAATTTACCGCGTTTCAATTTTCGTCTGCCGAACGGGAAATACGACGCGAAAGGTGTTTATTACGATAGTTGAGGTTTGATAAAGCACAGAACCCTCGGAATCGTATATAACTAATATGACGATATTGAAGATATTCGGGATACACATAAAAACGAAGTATTTGTAGCGAAATAAGTCTCCGTCCCCAATTTCGACAATAATCTTCTGAGATGTCCGACCATTCGTCAAGGGAGCTGTCCATGCACGATAATTTCAAGACGAATCCAGATCTTTATTTCCACCTAGATGACCTTACATACGTTGCCCCATCAACATTTCAAATAAATTTTCAGGTCTTTCTACAGAACTTCCAGATTTCTCTTTCAATTCAATTATTTTTATTTGAAACTGAACGAACAAAACGAAAAATGATTGAAGAACATTCTGTCAAAAATCACCAAGAATTGATAATGGCTCTGTCATATTGAGAGTTTCACCTCGGAATGGAAGATAAAAAGCTGCAAATTGTTTTGATAATTTGATTGAGGAGGTCGGTACTTGATGAAAATCTTCTTCTTCTTCCAACTTTATTTTAGGCGAAACCGCCTGTTTATTCTTCGGTCGTTTGTCTGTTACGGAACGTTCAAGTTGTCACTCCACCTTTTTCGTGGTCGTCCCATGCTTCTGCGCCCCAGTGGAGATCTATCACGGGCGATTTTCACTATTCTTCTGTCATCCATTCTGTTTATATGGTCATTCCACTCCGGTTTTCTGTTCAATACCCAGTTGTTAATGTTGTCCACCTTGCACATGTTTCTAATATTCTCGCTCCTCTCTCTGTTGAGCAGTGTTTTCCCGGCTATCCTGCGAAGTACCTTCATTTCGTTTGTCTCCAGTAGTCGCCTGGTTTTCGTTGTTTCTGGTCTAGTTTCTGCAGTGTATGTCATAATGGGCCTTACAGTTGCTTTGTAGATTCGTGCCTTGGCTTCAATTCCGATATGCTTATTGCGCCATATTGTGTCATTCAGACATCCTGCTACTCTTGTTGCTTTTGTTGCTTGCTCCCTTACCTCCGCCTCGACATCTCCGTAGCCCGAAATCTCTATGCCGAGATATTTAAATTTCATTTCCTGCTGGATAGATTAACCATCAACGTCAAGCTTGCATCTCAATGGTGTTTTCGATGTAGTCATGCATTTTGTTTTAGAGGCAGAAATTATCATATTAAACGATTTAGCTGTACGGTTGAACTGGTGTAGGAGGCGCTGTAAATCGTCTTCATTTTCTGCAATCAACACAGCGTCATCGGCGTAACACAGGATAGTTATCTCTTTGTCCCCCATTTTGTAGCCCCTCATTCCTCTTACTTTTTTGATTATCTCGCCCATGATGATGTTGAACAGAAGGGGGCTTAACGAATCTCTTTGACGAATACCACTTCTCACTGGTATCTGTGTGGTAAGCTCCCCGTCTAATCTTGCCTGGATCTTGTTCGCAGTATATATATTTTCGATAGTCTTTATTATATTACGTGGGATTTGCCTGTTGTAGAGCAGATGTATAATGTCTGATAATTGGACCCGGTCGAAAGCTTTGAGCAAGTCAACAAAACACATAAATGCTGGCTTATTATATTCTATCGACTTTTCTGTTACTTGTCTTATGACAAATACGGCGTCGGTGCAAGATCTTCCAGATCTGAATCCTTGTTGTTCATCAGCGAAAGAGGTGAGGCTATTTATTTTGTTTGTTATACACTTCGTAGTAAGTTTCAGCGTGGTGCTCAACAGATTTATTCCTCTATAATTCGAAGGTACTTTCTTGTCTCCTTTCTTAATCATAAGAATAGTAGTGCTTGTACGCCATTCATCTGGGATCCTGTGATGGTAAAGGATTTTTTGAATTAAAATTGTCAACTCTTGAGTAAGACGTTGTCCGCCATACTTGAGTAGTTCGTTGCTAATTCCGTCCTATCCGGCACTTTTCCTATTCTTTAATTTTTGTAGGGCTAACTGTACGTCATCCACATTCACCTCAGCATCTTCGCTCACTATTATTTCCGGTGTACTTAGGTCTTCTTCTGTATCCTCTGTCGAATATAGATCAGTTAGGTACTCAATCCAGGTCTCGCTGGTTATATGCTTTGTTTCAACCAACTCATTTATTTCTTTTCGTTGTGATCGGATTAGTCTCCATATTTGTTTTTGCAGCCCGTAGAAGTCATTCTCCATGCTTTTGGAATAAGTTTCCCAGTACTGGTTTTTAATTGAACGTACTAACGTTGTGGTCTCGTTTCGGATTTTTTGATATTCATTGTACGATTTTGGTGTTCTTAATGTTCGATATGTGAGGTAAGCATTTTTCTTTTCCCTGCACTTTTCTGCAACTTCCATACGGAACCACGGAGTTCTGTTTGTGTTCTTCTTACTGTTGATGTACTGTCGATGAAAATCGATATACATATTTTCAATGAAATAAAACTATGGTATTTAGATTTTCTCTATATTAACAAAACTATGAGCGGTTTCACCACGCTGTGGCTTCATCAGAAAGATACAAACTGAGGAACGGAGTTATTCTTCATATAATATTCTTATTTCCTACTTATTATTACATTAAGGTACAAGTACAAAGAGTATGGTGGAAAACTCATCGCAGTTGGTTACTTCATGAAGTGAAAAGATTGAGTAATGGAGAAAGATTTAGATCTAATTGACTATTAAGCAACCTACCTGAATTCTTTTCCTTGTTAATCTCTAGAATTTCCCATAGATTGAGTTCTTGTCTATTATTTCCATTGTGTATAATTTTAAATGATTATTAAAGATATGGTTTTCTTCGAATAAGAGATTAGAATAATGGGAATCAGATTTATGATAATTAAAACTACGTTTGTGCTCGGACAATCTGACTTTGAAATTTCTGAAAGTTTTACTAATATAAATTTTATTAAAATCCCCGCAAAACAGTTTATAAACACCGGATTTATAATATATACTGGGTGATTCACTAGTGGTGCGGTGCTCTGCAGCTCGTACACTCTTGAAGATTTCATTTTTGTTCGGACAGTATTGTATTTAGAAAATAAGAATCTACTTCAGCAATTTATTTTTCAGTAAACAGGGTGTCGCAATTTTCTATAGAAAAATCTTGGATGGTTTTTTTCATTTTGAAAGACCACTTTTTGTTCAAGATTCAGGGCGGCCTAAACTCTGCTATAATTTCTTTAAGTAATAAGTTTTTTTGGTTAATAACTTCGTCACAATATTTGTTTTTGCGTAAAAATTCATGAAAATAGGCTCTCATATTATCGCATGCTCCTTCGGCCAGAGAGGATGAATAGTTTTCCTTTTAGATTTCTTATTGCTCAAGGCAAGCTTTATTGATGAATTGAAATAGATTATCCTCATTTTATACAGGAGTGACTCAAACAAATTATTGAATATTATAATTTTATAAATATCATATCTTAATTTTTTAAATGGAACACTCTGTATTTTATTATTCACGTCAATGCATAAAATATTGTGCTATATTTTTGCAAAAGTTACCTTATCTTTATCTTCGATCATTTTCGAAATATTCGATATTTGTAATCATTTTGATGAAAATTCTACAAACTGTATCAAACACATCAACATGCATCATTATTCGTACAGAAGTTTTTTTCTGTAATGATTCAAGTAGTAAGAAATGAAACCCAAACAAGATAATTCCTTTAACGAATGATAATATCAAGATGATTAAAACGTAAATCGAGGTATGTGTTGACATGTTTTTTATTTGTGCCTTCTGTCAGGTGTCCGGACATATCATATTCTGCATTTTATATAGTGTTTCGTTATTAAACATTGTTGCAGTGAGGTTTGAACCCAATTTTCTCAATTCACTGCCACGTTCTCCAAAGAAGAAATGGTTGATATGATTTTCTATTCTAGGTGAGTGTGATAGAAATTCTTTGTTGGCAAGTTTATGCACAAAGGTTTCCTGATAAGAGGCATCCTGATGCAAGATGCTCTGAAAAACTCCTAATAAGATTTATCGAAACGGGTAATGTCGCTTACAAAAAACATGAAAAACCAAAAACTGCTACAGCTGAAGATAACCAGTTATCAGTTTTGTTGACAGTGACAGACCCATATAAAAGCCAAAGAGAGATTTCTCAGTTAACAGATATAAGTCAAACTTCCGTCCAGAGAATCTAGAAAGTGAATAAATTTCATGCATATCATGTACAGCTGCACCAGGAACTGAACAATAGCGACTATGAAAATCGAATCAATTTCTGCGCTTGGGCAAGTGACAAAGTAGCGGAAAAACCAAATATGTTTAGCAGAGTTCTTTTCTCGAACAAGGCAATTGAATCATGTATTTCCAAACAAATGGATAGGACGTGGTGGTCTTGTTAGATGGCCAGCTAGGTCTCCGGACCTTACAAGTCTAGATTTTTTCTTGTGGGGTTATATTAAGGGCATCGTTTACCAAATTCATTCTACAACACAGTTGGATATGAGACAGAGAATAGTCGACGCCTTTCAGTCAGTTAATCTGCAAATGTTGTTTTTATTGAAATAGTAAAACACCTAGTAGATCATCTCACCAAAAACCAATCTATTACCTATTTCATACACGACTACCTTAAAATATCTCCATTTCTCTGATCAAGTATAATGATATGTACTAATAAACTCTTCTTTCGCAACCTCTGATTTTATTATTATTTTATGCTTGTTGAACCATGAGTTCAAGTCACTCAGAGCTGAACATATTTGAGTGTCCATTGAACCTGTCCCAGAAAGCACTAAAGAGCATACTGAACAAGAAACTCGGGAACGAATGCTGATAAATCGTTAGTGTATATGATATACAATAATGGCCAAAGGATGTTCCTCTTATTCCTATTCTGTACAACTTTTCAAATAGTTTTTGATGGCTTAGATTAGTTACTGTATTCTAGATTTAGAAAGTAGGAATCATAAAATATTTCATAGATTTATTAAAATAGATAACCATCGCCGAATTCTTGATAATCTCAGTGTGCAGGGACATAAATGCCTATTGTAATAGAGGGTCGTGTACCTAACCATGTTATTCTCGGTATAACACGTCAAAATAAGTTCAGTTCACAGTTTAACATTTTAAAGATACTCACCCTTTCTTTAAAGGGCATTGAATACACTGAACGCTACTTTAAAAATATCTATACTTTATCAGATGAATTGCAATCATTAAAAGGTACTCTTAGGTTTAAAGAATAGGAACCGTTAATCTAGAATATAGTTACATAAACAACGTGAATATTAACGATAAACGTTAATGAACTATGATGGTCATTGTAAATGAGTAAATAATAACGAGAAATGGCTAATTTCTCGTTCATTTCGTCATAAAGGTACTATTTTAGAATGGCAAATTGATAGAACCAATCAATTTTGGTTTTTAAGAAATAGGACGTTGTCGCGAAAACCACATCTCTCCATCTCTATTCATAACCGAATGAAGGCCTAATGATATTTAAAACCCTGTGGATAATTTTCGTTATTGCGTTGAGTATAAATTTATATTTTTCAACAAATATCAACCCTAAGAGAGCATGTCATGTAATTCTACATAAAATTTTCATCTCAACGTTATTCAGCCTCCCGTGTCATAGATATGATGATAATAGTGGTACAAAGGATTCAAAGTCTATTGAATTCACCTTAGTTTAGAAACGAAACTCTACCATGAATAGAAGATCGATCAATTGGAGTAC
This sequence comes from Cryptolaemus montrouzieri, assembly GCA_013387265.2. Lineage (NCBI taxonomy): Eukaryota > Metazoa > Arthropoda > Insecta > Coleoptera > Coccinellidae > Cryptolaemus > Cryptolaemus montrouzieri. Next base: position 8,683,734 of record JABFTP020000103.1, on the reverse strand, counting down.
GACGTAGTTTCAGTTCGTAATTTGTAGGCTCCTATGTTTAATTTCTATGGAAACTTCTGGAAAGTTCTTTCAACTTCAACATCTACTAATTGTTGATTCGGCACCCGCACACTAGGCCATGAATTCACGGGATGACACCAACACTTCACCGGCAACGGTCATTCCTTTTGATGTTCCCGCCCGCATGGCTACTCCACCCGCTTTTGCGGCTGCCAGGCTACCGTACAAGTTCTCATCCAACGATATACATCAAAGAAATTTTCGGACCGGTTTGCGGTTGAAGTGGTGCCACAAGAATTCTATACTTCTCCGTCATATTTTTCTGACATTCGTGACTTGAGCATGTCCCGATGAAATGTAACTGACAGAAACACAGCGAATTATTCTATCGTTGGCATTGCTCTATAGCTCAGAATGTTGAGTAACTCTTATGAATAATCCGATTCTGTTCTATCATATTTTATTGTCATTGTGATCTATTCTGGACCATAATCGAGACAAACGAATTTCATACATGACAAAGACGTATTGGCGTCCAGTGGCAGCTTGCTGCAAGGGGGGAACGGTCAAAGCCCTATCTCTCAGATATACAAATTACGAGTAATGGAGTTAATCATATAATTATATTTATTAACTAATGATTTGTGAAGTTATGATGGCAGTTTATACAGAGTATAAATGAATAGATTTCACGAGGTGATTCCTCAATGCTTCGTTCGAAATTTTCAGTTTTTTTCTTATGATTTCTACAGGTTTTCAAATACTCCATTCACATTCGGCACATAGGTGCCTTTTCCAAATCTACATAATCAGATTACCGAAACAACTATGAAATCTACAGTGTGGCACTTTTCCAGAGGTCTCCTGTTATTTCTACCTCTACAACTTTTTTGTCAGTACACCCCTGGCAAATTAACAAATTTTTTGTGAATTTTCAATAAATTTTTAATCTCTTTTATATGTTGAATTTTTCCGTATCTGCCACAGTTTTTATGTTTAATGACTACTGTGAAAACACTGTAGACGGCTGTCATGTTGATTTCTTTTATTGACAGCTCTGAATTAATTGTTACTAATTCTCTTTCGTTGATATTTTCTGGAGTATACTTCATTCTTAAACGAAACAAGTTTATCGAGAGATTCCATTATCAATAACCACAACAACCACATATGGGCGAAAGTAAATCCTCTTGCATTCGTTGAAGCTCATCACCAATCATAATTCTTTTTGGACGTGTGGATTGGAATGATTGGAGATCACATAATTGGTCCACATTCTTCCACCTAAATTGAATGAAGATTCATATACTCAGTTTCTAACCGAAGAACTGCAGCACCTACTTGAACCTGGCCCTTCAGGCGACAGAGCGTGAATCTGGTACATGCACGATGGCGCCCTTCTCATTTTATTAAAATAGCACGTCAACATTTGAACGAAACATATCCAGATCATTGAATAAGCTGAGGATGACCCCAATTTTGGCTAGTTCGTTCACCTGGTCTGAATCTAATAGACTTTTCAACTTGGGGAAATTTGAGAACGTTGGTTTACAGGATTCTTGTACAAGACGTAAAAGACTTAAGAAGATACTCTTGAGATATTCATCTAGACTCCTGTGTAATAGCAGAATGAGGTCATTTTTAGTATTTTCTATGACAGCTTCTTCTTAGATTGTTATCATCAAAAACAAAATTGATCCATTTTTTAAACAAAAACTGTGGCATATAGGGAAAACAAGGCAAGAAATAAAAGTACGCCACTGATCAGTGTTCAATAAATTTTCGTATTCTTGGTTAAATTTCAAGAAAAAAGTTCATAAAAACATTGGTTCGCAAAAGCTTCGTAACGGAGCTACAGCCAATCCAATGTAACAATGCCAGATTGAGTTTTCCAGTCAGTACAGAGCTTGCTGCGGTGTTTAGGATCATTGTGCTCCTGAAGAATCCAATCTTCATCTCTTCTGATGAACCATCGTTTGACAGATGGCACTAAATCCTTTCTGTAGATTTCTTACATTTTGTCGGCATTTAGGTGGTCGGTGAAGAGGTGTAAAGTGCCAAAGATGCACCTTTTTTCCGTGTTTTATGGGTCCGCTGAACAATTCCATTGGTGGAAGTAGACCAGGCTCACGTGAGGACACAACGTGCTCATTAAGAACATTCATCGGTAAAAATGACATTTTCAACATCTCCATAAATTCGTAGGATATATCTAAACATTTTTCCTTTAATTTTGTTTGTCCTTGCCGCAGTGTTAAAGCAGGATTCCGTGAAAACAGATTCACTATTCTTTCTTAATCTTTTTTGTCCACTTTTTCTATCGAGCCACATTCTGGTCAATCATCGACATTTTTAGCCACTTTATATCGCTGTACCAACTTCTGTACAAATGCCTTCGACTTTCTCATATATTTAGTAGTCGCTGATTGCGACATTTTGGTTGCAAAGGAATACAGCCTCGAAGCGCGACGCGTACTTAGCACTCATAGCATTTAACGTGATTCTTTTTCAAAAGATTAACGACAACTGAATCTTTGTGGACAATGCATCAAGGACAAAGCTTTCCTTTATCGACTCGCGAAGAAATTAGAGCGAAATCTTTCTTTACCTGTCAGTAGAGTCGACCACGCTCTTACTTGACTGACTGTATAATTCATTGATTCATAGGCCGTTTTCTATTCTACTGTCACCGACAAACTTCAGAATCGAAATGAATACTATCAGTAAAATTGCCTTAAATAACAAACCTCCTCTGTTTTTTTATAGACAAAATTATGCAACGTAAAGAAAAACTTCAAACAACACAATTATTATATTCCATAAAAAATACTTGAAAATATACGCTAGTTTCAACTTTCAACGCTGGTCTTCTCTTCACCAACTATTTTTTCAAATATAAAATAACCTCCTCTTTCTCGAGTGGTCCAAACTCCATTCAATGCTAAACAAATTCAAAAAATCTGGAGTTTACAAAATTGTTTGCAATGAGTGTAAAATAACCTTATGTTAGTGGCAGACTTGTCAATGCTGAATTTCTGGAGTTAACCACATTTAAAGAACATGTTAGGCAGACTGGTTAATAATAATTCTCCAATATGTGAACATATAAAAACTTTTAATAACATTAGATATTATCGAAATTCTTCATAATTGTGACAAAGGAAAGAAAATAAATCTGTTGGAATGTTTGGAAATCAATAAACTTTGTAAAACCCAAGCGTAATCACCCTCAATAGCCAGCTTGACATTAATACCTCTCCACAACTTAATATAAAATTAGGCTAGTATGTTATATTTCTGTAGTTGACTTGATGGTCAAAACCATTCGTGTTTCTGAAAATGAAATTGTGGAAAGTATAAGATATATTTTACAAATCATCAATATTACTCATTACCATTTACTTACACTCAAACTCCCAAAGTTCTCTGTATATCTTTATAATAGTAGCATATATTAAATTAAAATTGAATGATTAAATGTGTTTGAAACTTTCTGAAGTATATGATATTTCGAACAAATTCAATTGGAAATTCAATTCGGTAACTTTATCAGTTCCATTCGGATAATATACAAATAGAAGCATATTCTATTTCTACGTATGTACATCATTAACCCGAATGAATGTTCTCCGAAGCAAAGTGCATTTCATTTTGAATCTAAATAAGTTCTGCTTCCGTTTTCTGAAACTTTATTACATATGCGGCTGTGAGGAAAACGCTGTACGTTCATATATTCGTAAGTAATGGTAACGCTAGATATTTGGCAGACGAAAGCTTTTCCAACTTAAAGGGAATTTTATTTTTATGGCGCCATAAAATTTATCACAACCATCGGTAACTTTTGGTATCTCCTATGTAAATTAACTCCGAATTTGAAACGGCAACACCGTATTCCAACACGAATTCTAGCTTATTATTCCACAAGTAACTAGATATAACTCATATATAACTTTTAATGTTTAACGAAATAGGTAAGATTCGATGAAGTTTATGAGCGAGTTCAATTTTCACTTCGTATTTCTCGATTTATTGGTTCTATTAGGAATGAGGCAAGGGTGTACATTTTCGTAGGTCTTGTGGGGTATTTCGCTTATATAGCTATTCTTTTTCAATTCATAGAAACATTTCGTCATAAAATGGCTTGAAGAATACTCGCGAAACCTTTTGCATTTTTCTATTCACACCCTGAACATGTACATATTTTCATATTTTCCCCTAACATATACAGAGTGTCCTCGTGAGATGGGATATTAAAAGTATATGGAGAAAGGAATGACCGATTGTTGTCTTGAATGTTATTCGAATTAAGTTCCACCATTTTTGTTATTTCAAATGGCATAATGTATGTTTATATTTTTCTCATTGTAGAAAATTAAATTCTGAACAATTTTTTCCCATATTATTGCCACCTGAAATCAAGCGAAAGGAAGATATGAATTTTTCAATCGGAATTTAGCGTTTTTTGGTTGTCTCATAAAAGACATCATGAAAATACTAAAGATCATTCGTTATCGATTATGTCTAGCTCATTGTAAGTTCATTCAGCAGAATTCAATTCATTTACAGTGTTTACGGTATACAGGGTGTTTCCAAAGCATGTGACAAACCTTAGTACATTCAAAGGTACAAAACTTCGTTTTTTCAAATTAGACTACCTATTTTGCACATACCATTTAACTCCTAATATTAATAGGCATCGATCTGTTATAGGTTTCTCTATACCTAAAATGCATTGCTAGATGGTTGTTAGATGTACTTCACAAAATATTTGCATCGGAGAAAAAATTCGAATTTCGAAAGTGTAGATCTAACTTCGATAACTATAAGGCCCAATCATCTTGGAATATGAGAGTACGTGTTGAGTAAGATGTTTGAATTTCCCTCTATCTTGTTTGAAACATCTTTCCAACCGATGAAGGACACCGTGTCCTATTGCTCCTCTAATGTCGTTTCGGTGAAGGCTGCCGAATCTTGATGAACTCTACGTTCCAACTCCTATCTCAAATTCACTGGTGTTGAGTAAATAATTTCTTTCAAACCGCCCAAAGAAAAAAATCCAACGGTGTCAGATCTGGGGTTCCTGCTGGCCAATTCCAAGGACCCAATCTCCGTGAAACTTGCCAGTGCATTGGGCCGTAGCTAACTATGAAAACAGTGGAGAGTATAGAGTGAAGATTATCGCAATTGTCATGACTAGTATTAATATTGTTGAAATTGTTTAATATTTGATAATCGATTTTGACTGTTTGTAAAACTAGAGTGTTTTTGGATGTTCTTGTATTTTGTGTTAATTTTGTTTCTTTGATTCTTTTGACGTATATCAATTACATAATTTTGAAATTTAAATGTTATCCAGAATTGTTGGTGAATTTTCGGTTTACTGGTTGTTAGTTTAACATTGAAGATGGAACCCCTTTTTCTGGTGCTATCTTCAATCGTATCTATGTGTCTATGTTCATAGAAACTTTTCGTCATAAAATGGCTTGAAGAATACTCGCGAAACCTTTCGCATTTTTTTATTCACACCCTGAACATGTACATAATTTCATATTTTCTCCTAATATATACAGAGTGTCCACGCGAGATGGGATATTAAAAGTATATGGAGAAAGGAATGACCGATTGGAGAATTTTTCTTTTTGTTGTCTTGAATGTTATTCGAATTAAGTTCCACCATTTTGTTATTTCAAATGGCACAATGTATGTTTATATTTTTCTCATTGTAGAAAATTAAATTCTGAACAATTTTTCCATATTATTGCCACCTGAAATCAAGCGAAAGGAAGATATGAATTTTTCAATCGGAATTTAGCGTTTTTTGGTTGTCTCATAAAAGACATCATGAAAATACTAGAGATCATTCGTTATCGATTATTTCTAGCTCGTTGTATGTTAAGAGGCTCATTCAGCAGAATTCAATTCATTTACAGTGTTTACGGTATACAGGGTGTTTCCAAAGCATGTGACAAACCTTAGTACATTCAAAGATACAAAAGTTCGTTTTTTCAAATTAGACTACCTATTTTGCACATACCATTTAACTCCTAATATTAATAGGCATCGATCTGTTATAGGTTTCTCTATACCTAAAATGCATTGCTAGATGGTTGTTAGATGTACTTCACAAAATATTTGCATCGGAGAAAAATTCGAATTTCGAAAGTGTAGATCTAACTTCGATAACTATAAGGTCCAATCATCTTGGAATATGAGAGTACGTGTTGAGTAAGATGTTTGAATTTCCCTCTATCTTGTTTGAAACATCTTTCCAACCGATGAAGGACACCGTGTTCGATTGCTCCTCTAATGTCGTTTCGGTGAAGGCTGCCGAATTTGATGAACTCTACGTTCCAACTCCTATCTCAAATTCACTGGTGTTGAGTAAATAATTTCTTTCAAACCGCCCAAAGAAAAAAATCCAACGGTGTCAGATCTGGGGTTCTTGCTGGCCAATTCCAAGGACCCAATCTCCGTGAAACTTGCCAGTGCATTGGGCCGTAGCTAACAATGAAAACAGAGGAGAGTATAGAGTGAAGATTATCGCAATTGTCATGATTAGTATTAATATTGTTGAAATTGTTTAATATTTGATTATCGATTTTGACTGTTTGTAAAACTAGAGTGTTTTTGGATGTTCTTGTATTTTGTGTTAATTTTGTTTCTTTGATTCTTTTGACGTATATCAATTACATAATTTTGAAATTTAAATGTTATCCAGAATTTTTGGTGAATTTTCGGTTTACTGGTTGTTAGTTTAACATTGAAGATGGAACCCTTTTTCTGGTGCTATCTTCAATCGTATCTATGTGTCTATGTTCATAGAAACTTTTCGTCATAAAATGGCTTGAAGAATACTCATGAAACCTTTCGCATTTTTTATTCACACCCTGAACATGTACATATTTTCATATTTTCCCTAACATATAAAGAGTGTCCACGTGAGATGGGATATTAAAAGTATATGGAGAAAGGAATGACCGATTGTTGTCTTGAATGTTATTCGAATTAAGTTCCACCATTTTTGTTATTTCAAATGGCATAATGTATGTTTATATTTTTCTCATTGTAGAAAATTAAATTCTGAACAATTTTTCCATATTATTGCCACCTGAAATCAAGCGAAAGGAAGATATGAATTTTTCAATCGGAATTTAGCGTTTTTGGTTGTCTCATAAAAGACATCATGAAAATACTAAAGATCATTCGTTATCAATCATTTCTAGCTCGTTGTAAGTTAAGAGGCTCATTCAGCAGAATTCAATTCATTTACAGTGTTTACGGTATACAGGGTGTTTCCAAAGCTTGTGACAAACCTTAGTACATTCAAAGGTACAAAAGTTCGTTTTTTCAAATTAGACTACCTATTTTGCACATACCATTCAACTCCTGATATTAATAGGCATCGATCTGTTATAGGTTTCTCTATACCTAAAATGCATTGCTAGATTGTTGTTAGATGTACTTTACAAAATATTTGCATCGGAGAAAAAATTCGAATTTCGAAAGTGTAGATCTAACTTCGATAACTATAAGGCCCAATCATCTTGGAATATGAGAGTACGTGTTGAGTAAGATGTTTGAATTTCCTCTATCTTGTTTGAAACATCTTTCCAACCGATGAAGGACACCGTGTCCTATTGCTCCTCTAATGTCGTTTCGGTGAAGGCTGCCGAATCTTGATGAACTCTACGTTCCAACTCCTATCTCAAATTCACTGGTGTTGAGTAAATAATTTCTTTCAAACCGCCCAAAGAAAAAATCCAACGGTGTCAGATCTGGGGTTCCTGCTGGCCAATTCCAAGGACCCAATCTCCGTGAAACTTGCCAGTGCATTGGGCCGTAGCTAACAATGAAAACAGAGGAGAGTATAGGTGAAGACTATCGCAATTGTCATGATTAGTATTAATATTGTTGAAATTGTTTAATATTTGATTATCGATTTTGACTGTTTGTAAAACTAGAGTGTTTTTGGATGTTCTTGTATTTTGTGTTAATTTTGTTTCTTTGATTCTTTTGACGTATATCAATTACATAATTTTGAAATTTAAAGGTTATCCAGAATTTTTGGTGAATTTTCGGTTTACTGGTTGTTAGTTTAACATTGAAGATGGAATCAGTTTTTCTGGTGCTATCTTCAATCGTATCTATGTGTCTATGTTCATAGAAACTTTTCGTCATAAAATGGCTTGAAGAATACTCATGAAACCTTTCGCATTTTTTATTCACACCCTGAACATGTACATATTTTCATATTTTCTCCTAATATATACAGAGTGTCCACGCGAGATGGGATATTAAAAGTATGTGGAGAAAGGAATGATCGATTGGAGATAAGTTTTTTGTTGTCTTGAATGTTATTCGAATTAAGCTCCACCATTTTGTTATTTCAAATGGCATAATGTATGTTTATATTTTTCTTATTGTAGAAAATTAAATTCTAAACAATTTTTTCCCATATTATTGCCACCTGAAATCAAGCGAAAGGAAGATATGAATTTTTCAATCGGAATTTAGCGTTTATTGGTTGTCTCATAAAAGACATCATGAAAATACTAAAGATCATTCGTTATCGATTATTTCTAGCTCGTTGTAAGTTAAGAGGCTCATTCAACAGAATTCAATTCATTTACAGTGTTTACGGTATACAGGGTGTTTCCAAAGCATGTGACAAACCTTAGTACATTCAAATGTACAAAAGTCCGTTTTCTCAAATTAGACTACCTATTTTGCACATACCATTTAACTCCTAATATTAATAGGCATCGATCTGTTATAGGTTTCTCTATACCTAAAATGCATCGCTAGATGGTTGTTAATTGTACTTTACAAAATATTTGCATCGGAGAAAAATTCGAATTTCGAAAGTGTAGATCTAACTTCGATAACTATAAGGCCCAATCATCTTGGAATATGAGAGTACGTGTTGAGTAAGATGTTTGAATTTCCTCTATCTTGTTTGAAACATCTTTCCAACCGATGAAGGACACCGTGTCCTATTGCTCCTCTAATGTCGTTTCGGTGAAGGCTGCCGAATCTTGATGAACTCTACGTTCCAACTCCTATCTCAAATTCACTGGTGTTGAGTAAATAATTTCTTTCAAACCGCCCAAAGAAAAAATCCAACGGTGTCAGATCTGGGGTTCCTGCTGGCCAATTCCAAGGACCCAATCTCCGTGAAACTTGCCAGTGCATTGGGCCGTAGCTAACAATGAAAACAGAGGAGAGTATAGAGTGAAGACTATCGCAATTGTCATGATTAGTATTAATATTGTTGAAATTGTTTAATATTTGATTATCGATTTTGACTGTTTGTAAAACTAGAGTGTTTTTGGATGTTCTTGTATTTTGTGTTAATTTTGTTTCTTTGATTCTTTTGACGTATATCAATTACATAATTTTGAAATTTAAAGGTTATCCAGAATTTTTGGTGAATTTTCGGTTAACTGGTTGTTAGTTTAACATTGAAGATGGAACAAGTTTTTCTGGTGCTATCTTCAATCGTATCTATGTGTCTATGTTCATAGAAACATTTCGTCATAAAATGGCTTGAAGAATACTCATGAAACCTTTCGCATTTTTTTATTCACACCCTGAACATGTACATATTCTCATGTTTTCTCCTAACATATACAGAGTGTCCACGCGAGATGGGATTTTTAAAGTATATGGAGAAAGGAATGACCGATTGGAGAAAAGTGTTTTTGTTGTCTTGAATGTTATTCGAATTAAGTTCCACCATTTTTGTTATTTCAAATGGCATAATGTATGTTTATATTTTTCTCATTGTAGAAAATTAAATTCTGAACAATTTTTCCATATTATTGCCACCTGAAATCAAGCGAAAGGAAGATATGAATTTTTCAATCGGAATTTAGCGTTTTTTGGTTGTCTCATAAAAGACATCATGAAAATACTAAAGATCATTCGTTATCGATTATTTCTAGCTCGTTGTATGTTAAGAGGCTCATTCAGCAGAATTCAATTCATTTACAGTGTTTACGGTATACAGGGTGTTTCCAAAGCATGTGACAAACCTTAGTACATTCGAAGATACAAAAGTTCGTTTTTTCAAATTAGACTACCTATTTTGCACATACCATTTAACTCCTAATATTAATAGGCATCGATCTGTTATAGGTTTCTCTATACCTAAAATGCATTGCTAGATGGTTGTTAGATGTACTTCACAAAATATTTGCATCGGAGAAAAAATTCGAATTTCGAAAGTGTAGATCTAACTTCGATAACTATAAGGTCCAATCATCTTGGAATATGAGAGTACGTGTTGAGTAAGATGTTTGAATTTCCCTCTATCTTGTTTGAAACATCTTTCCAACCGATGAAGGACACCGTGTTCGATTGCTCCTCTAATGTCGTTTCGGTGAAGGCTGCTGAATTTGATGAACTCTACGTTCCAACTCCTATCTCAAATTCACTGGTGTTGAGTAAATAATTTCTTTCAAACCGCCCAAAGAAAAAAATCCAACGGTGTCAGATCTGGGGTTCTTGCTGGCCAATTCCAAGGACCCAATCTCCGTGAAACTTGCCAGTGCATTGGGCCGTAGCTAACAATGAAAACAGAGGAGAGTATAGAGTGAAGATTATCGCAATTGTCATGATTAGTATTAATATTGTTGAAATTGTTTAATATTTGATTATCGATTTTGACTGTTTGTAAAACTAGAGTGTTTTTGGATGTTCTTGTATTTTGTGTTAATTTTGTTTCTTTGATTCTTTTGACGTATATCAATTACATAATTTTGAAATTTAAATGTTATCCAGAATTTTTGGTGAATTTTCGGTTTACTGGTTGTTAGTTTAACATTGAAGATAGAACAAGTTTCTCTGGTGCTATCTTCAATCGTATCTATGTGTCTATGTTCATAGAAACTTTTCGTCATAAAATGGCTTGAAGAATACTCGCGAAACCTTTCGCATTTCTGTATTCACACCCTGAACATGTACATATTCTCATGTTTTCTCCTAACACATACAGAGTGTCCACGCGAGATGGGATATTAAAAGTATATGGAGACAGGAATGACCGATTGGAGAAAAGATTTTTGTCGTCTTGAATGTTATTCGAATTAAGTTCCACCATTTTTGTTATTTCAAATGGCATAATGTATGTTTATATTTTTCTTATTGTAGAAAATTAAATTCTAAACAATTTTTCCCATATTATTGCCACCTGAAATCAAGCGAAAGGAAGATATGAATTTTTCAATCGGAATTTAGCGTTTTTGGTTGTCTCATAAAAGACATCATGAAAATACTAAAGATCATTCGTTATCGATTATTTTAAGCTCGTTGTAAGTTAAGAGGCTCATTCAGCAGAATTCAATTCATTTACAGTGTTTACGGTATACAGGGTGTTTCCAAAGCATGTGACAAACCTTAGTACATTCAAAGGTACAAAAGTCGGTTTTTCAAATTAGACTACCTATTTTGCACATACCATTTAACTCCTAATATTAATAGGCATCGATCTGTTATAGGTTTCTCTATACCTAAAATGCATCGCTAGATGGTTGTTAGATGTACTTTACAAAATATTTGCATCGGAGAAAAAATTCGAATTTCGAAAATGTAGATCTAACTTCGATAACTATAAGGCCCAATCATCTTGAAATATGAGAGTACGTGTTGAGCAAGATGTTTGAATTTCCCTATATCTTGTTTGAAACATCTTTCCAACCTATGAAGGACACCGTGTCCTATTGCTCCTCTAATGTCGTTTCGGTGAAGGCTGCTGAATTTGATGAACTCTACGTTCCAACTCCTATCTCAAATTCACTGGTGTTGAGTAAATAATTTCTTTCAAACCGCCCAAAGAAAAAATCCAACGGTGTCAGATCTGGGGTTCTTGCTGGCCAATTCCAAGGACCCAATCTCCGTGAAACTTGCCAGTGCATTGGGCCGTAGCTAACAATGAAAACAGAGGAGAGTATAGAGTGAAGATTATCGCAATTGTCATGATTAGTATTAATATTGTTGAAATTGTTTAATATTTGATTATCGATTTTGACTGTTTGTAAAACTAGAGTGTTTTTGGATGTTCTTGTATTTTGTGTTAATTTTGTTTCTTTGATTCTTTTGACGTATATCAATTACATAATTTTGAAATTTAAATGTTATCCAGAATTTTTGGTGAATTTTCGGTTTACTGGTTGTTAGTTTAACATTGAAGATAGAACAAGTTTCTCTGGTGCTATCTTCAATCGTATCTATGTGTCTATGTTCATAGAAACTTTTCGTCATAAAATGGCTTGAAGAATACTCATGAAACCTTTCGCATTTCTGTATTCACACCCTGAACATGTACATATTCTCATGTTTTCTCCTAACACATACAGAGTGTCCACGCGAGATGGGATATTAAAAGTATATGGAGACAGGAATGACCGATTGGAGAAAAGATTTTTGTCGTCTTGAATGTTATTCGAATTAAGTTCCACCATTTTTGTTATTTCAAATGGCATAATGTATGTTTATATTTTTCTTATTGTAGAAAATTAAATTCTAAACAATTTTTTCCCATATTATTGCCACCTGAAATCAAGCGAAAGGAAGATATGAATTTTTCAATCGGAATTTAGCGTTTTTTGGTTGTCTCATAAAAGACATCATGAAAATACTAAAGATCATTCGTTATCGATTATTTTAAGCTCGTTGTAAGTTAAGAGGCTCATTCAGCAGAATTCAATTCATTTACAGTGTTTACGGTATACAGGGTGTTTCCAAAGCATGTGACAAACCTTAGTACATTCAAAGGTACAAAAGTCGGTTTTTTCAAATTAGACTACCTATTTTGCACATACCATTTAACTCCTAATATTAATAGGCATCGATCTGTTATAGGTTTCTCTATACCTAAAATGCATCGCTAGATGGTTGTTAGATGTACTTTACAAAATATTTGCATCGGAGAAAAAATTCGAATTTCGAAAATGTAGATCTAACTTCGATAACTATAAGGCCCAATCATCTTGAAATATGAGAGTACGTGTTGAGCAAGATGTTTGAATTTCCCTATATCTTGTTTGAAACATCTTTCCAACCTATGAAGGACACCGTGTCCTATTGCTCCTCTAATGTCGTTTCGGTGAAGGCTGCCGAATCTTGATGAACTCTACGTTCCAACTCCTATCTCAAATTCACTGGTGTTGCGTAAATAATTTCTTTCAAACCGCCCAAAGAAAAAAATCCAACGGTGTCAGATCTGGGGTTCCTGCTGGCCAATTCCAAGGACCCAATCTCCGTGAAACTTGCCAGTGCATTGGACTAACAATGAAAACAGAGGCGAGTATAGAGTGAAGATTATCGCAATTGTCATGATTAGTATTAATATTGTTGAAATTATTTAATATTTGATTATCGATTTTGACTGTTTGTAAAACTAGAGTGTTTATGGATGTTCTTGTATTTTGTGTTAATTTTGTTTCTTTGATTCTTTTGACGTATATCAATTACATAATTTTGAAATTTAAAGGTTATCCAGAATTTTTGGTGAATTTTCGGTTTACTGGTTGTTAGTTTAACATTGAAGATGGAACAAGTTTTTCCGGTGCTATCTTCAATCGTATCTATGTGCCTATGTTCATAGAAACTTTTCGTCATAAAATGGCTTGAAGAATACTCGCGAAACCTTTCGCATTTTTGTATTCACACCCTGAACATGTACATATTCTCATGTTTTCTCCTAACATATACAGAGTGTCCACGCGAGATGGGATATTAAAAGTATATGGAGAAAGGAATGACCGATTGTTGTCTTGAATGTTATTCGAATTAAGTTCCACCATTTTTGTTATTTCAAATGGCATAATGTATGTTTATATTTTTCTCATTGTAGAAAATTAAATTCTGAACAATTTTTTCCCATATTATTGCCACCTGAAATCAAGCGAAAGGAAGATATGAATTTTTCAATCGGAATTGAGCGTTTTTGGTTGTCTCATAAAAGACATCATGAAAATACTAAAGATCATTCGTTATCGATTATTTCTAGCTCGTTGTAAGTTAAGAGGCTCATTCAGCAGAATTCAATTCATTTACAGTGTTTACGGTATACAGGGTGTTTCCAAAGCATGTGACAAACCTTAGTACATTCAAATGTACAAAAGTCCGTTTTTTCAAATTAGACTACCTATTTTGCACATACCATTTAACTCCTAATATTAGTAGGCATCGTTCTGTTATAGGTTTCTCTATACCTAAAATGCATTGCTAGATGGTTGTTGGATGTACTTTACAAAATATTTGCATCGGAGAAAAAATTCGAATTTCGAAAGTGTAGATCTAACTTCGATAACTATAAGGTCCAATCATCTTGGAATATGAGAGTACGTGTTGAGTAAGATGTTTGAATTTCCCTGTATCTTGTTTGAAACATCTTTCCATCCGATGAAGGACACCGTGTCCTTTTGCTCCTCTAATGTCGTTTCGGTGAAGGCTGCCGAATCTTGATGAACTCTACGTTCCAACTCCTATCTCAAATTCACTGGTGTTTAGTAAATAATTTCTTTCAAACCGCCCAAAGAAAAAATCCAACGGTGTCAGATCTGGGGTTCCTGCTGGCCAATTCCAAGGACCCAATCTCCGTGAAACTTGCCAGTGCATTGGGCTAACAATGAAAACAGAGGAGAGTATAGAGTGAAGATTATCGCAATTGTCATGATTAGTATTAATATTGTTGAAATTGTTTAATATTTGATTATCGATTTTGACTGTTTGTAAAACTAGAGTGTTTTTGGATGTTCTTGTATTTTGTGTTAATTTTGTTTCCTTGATTCTTTTGACGTATATCAATTACATAATTTTGAAATTTAAATGTTATCCAGAATTTTTGGTGAATTTTCGGTTTACTGGTTGTTAGTTTAACATTGAAGATGGAACCAGTTTTTCTGGTGCTATCTTCAATCGTATCTATGTGTCTATGTTCATAGAAACTTTTCGTCATAAAATGGCTTGAAGAATACTCGCGAAACCTTTCGCATTTTTGTATTCACACCCTGAACATGTACATATTCTCATGTTTTCTCCTAACATATACAGAGTGTCCACGCGAGATGGGATATTAAAAGTATATGGAGAAAGGAATGACCGATTGTTGTCTTGAATGTTATTCGAATTAAGTTCCACCATTTTTGTTATTTCAAATGGCATAATGTATGTTTATATTTTTCTCATTGTAGAAAATTAAATTCTGAACAATTTTTTCCCATATTATTGCCACCTGAAATCAAGCGAAAGGAAGATATGAATTTTTCAATCGGAATTTAGCGTTTTTGGTTGTCTCATAAAAGACATCATGAAAATACTAAAGATCATTCGTTATCTATTATTTGAAGCTCGTTGTAAGTTAAGAGGCTCATTCAGTAGAATTCAATTCATTTACAGTGTTTACGGTATACAGGGTGTTTCCAAAGTTTGTGACAAACCTTAGTACATTCAAAGGTACAAAAATTCGTTTTTCAAATTAGACTACCTATTTTGCACATACCATTTAACTCCTAATATTAATAGGCATCGATCTGTCATAGGTTTCTCTATACCTAAAATTGCATCGGAAAAAATTCGAATTTCGAAAGTGTAGATCTAACTTCGATAACTATAAGGTCCAATCATCTTTGAATATGAGAGTACGTGTTGAGTAAGATGTTCGAATCTCTCTCTATCTTGTTTGAAACATCTTTCCAACCGATGAAGGACACCGTGTCCTATTGCTCCTCTAATGTCGTTTCGGTGAAGGCTGCCGAATCTCTACGTTCCACCTCCTATCTCAAATTCACTGGTGTTGCGTAAATAATTTCTTTCAAACCGACCAAAGAAAAATATCCAACGGTGTCAGATCTGTGGTTCCTGCTTGCCAATTCCAAGGACCCAATCTCCGTGAAACTTGCCAGTGCATTGGGCCGGAACACCATCCATTTGGTACCAGCAGGATTGATATGCTCTTAAAGGCAATACGTCAAGAAATGCGGTGACGAAAGTTTGCAAAATTTCCAGATATTTCGCTCCACTTAAAAGTTTGTATATCATATAACGAAGTTGGTCATTTCTTTCTCCATACTTTTTCAATATCCCATCTCAACCTGTATAGTAATCCGCACTTCAGTGATGAATATCGATTGCAGATTGTTTCACTATGAATGAAATATTTAACAGAAAAATTATTGAAAATGCCGTGCGTTGCGATTGAACTGTAAGACATTTCGTACAAGTTCGGTTAGATAAAGACCTCTCATTTACCAGAGAACGTTCCCATGCATATAAAAAGGCGTTCTCCAAGAGAATTACTCATTTTCCATCGATGTAATTTTTCATGTCGGATTTATAATACAGGTATTTTGTGTTTTATGTAACATAAAATATGATGCATATGTTCTCCAGGATCTCCCAAATTTACCACGTCGATTCCTTCGAAATGAAAAATAGGAGTTCTTACTGGGATATAATATATAAAACCAAATCTCTACGGACACATTCAATCGAACGAACCATAACTTTTCCCACCCGGCGCCAAAGTATTACCTTTCCAGATAACAGATAATGCGCTCTGCTACACTTACATACCTGCATCTTATCGATTTCGCATTCATCCAGTTTTTCGTGCAACTTTTCCAAGTTACTGAGATGGGAAACATCGATCGTGTGCTGGCTCTCCGATAAATGCGTGATTCAATTTCTCATCCGTCATCATCTGAAAGGTATTTGACAGGTATTGAACGTGATAAAAGCCCGAAATAAATTTCTATACACTTGCTATTCGCAACTTTGTAATCTTGATTGATCTGGGATATCTTAAGATTATGAGGCGATATCGAAACGGGTGATGAAAAGTTCCGATAGATGGAAGTTCGTAGACTTTATTATCGAGTTTCCAAGCCTTAATGGAGCGGAAAAATTCTCCAGAAATATGGTAAAATCAATGAGAGGAAGAATGAGTTTGAAAACTCTCACACTCGGATACGTAGAATGGCTACTTTCAAACGGGACCATTTATGACATTGTGTTTGCATTTTCTTTTAATATTCATTATGAAATACATTAAAGTAAAACGAAATGAGACACTTTTGTCACTTTTCCACAATTTATTCAATATTCACAACCGGTTTCGACCCTACGGTCATTTTCGAGTGAATAACAATATAATAGATGAGTAGGCAAGTACAAGTACAGAATGAAATTTATCCTAAATGTTGAGTAGTGGGGATCCATTATGCTCTAGTTGGCTGTTGAGTGTAGTTTATTGTGGGTTTTTACATACTTTGTTAATCTCCAAACTTCCCAACAAATTCATCTCTCTCCCTTTGTTACATTTATGAAGGATTTTAAGATTGTTCAATGATATCGAGTGGTTAGTTGTTTTTATGTGTTTAAATATTGGCGAATTTTTATCTGAGGAAATATATTCCTTGAATCTAGCTTCAAAACTTCTCCCTGTTTGTCCGACATAGTATACCTGACATTCATTGCATTTGATTTGATAAATTCCTGATTGCTTGAATTTATCGTTATTTTGTTTGGCATTAAACAATAATCTGCTTAAGTTGGAGCCGCTTGAGAATGAAGTAGTTATGTTCAATTTGGAAAAGTAGTTACTGATTTTGTTAGAGAGTTCGCTGTTGTATCTGATACTAGTGTATCTTTTTTCTGGGGTTTCTACGATGCTATATAACAAGTGGGAGGTAATACGTTGTTCTTTACGTTTAATGATTGTATTTAGAAAATGTTGTGGTATGTTGTTATTTGAGGCAATTTTTCTGTTGATATTAAGTTCAGTTTGCAAATTTTCTTTCGAAAGGGGAACAGAGCAAGCTCTATGAATCATGGAGTTATAAGCAGCTAGTTTGTGACTTAAATGACTGAACAAATCCATTGGAATCGATGCGTCTGTGAATGTTTCCTTTCTGTAAATTTTAAAAGTGAGTTAGTTATTCGAATTAAAAAGTGGTATGAGGTTCGTGATAATATAAAACTTCACATCAACAAATCAGTTCAGGACGAATTATTTTATATTTTACATAATATTGAATTTGAGTGCCTTGAATATAAAATCAATATGAAAATAAGTGAGATTTTAAAAGAAAATTACGAAAACCTGCATAAAAACTTTCAACATTAGAAAACAAAAAAGAAAAAGAGAAGCCTTAGCAACCTATGATCCAAACAGATGTCAACGAACGATCAGATTTCATTTTTTATTCTAGATTCATAAATCTATCGAACAATTTCTTTGATGAAGTTCAAACGGATCTGCTGAACAAAGGACCATAATTCACCCTGGAAAATGGCAAATTCACAACAGACAAGGAAATAACCGGAGTGTAAGCAGATGTGGCTATCCCATCACGAACCCAAGCCTCCAAAAACACAAACTCACAGAAATTATCAGAAAATCTGACATAAAAACTAACAATCAGAATCAGTTGAAAATAATAAAGTCCATATCAAGCAAAATCCAAGTCAAAGATCTCATAATGACTAAAGCTGACAAAGGCAATAGTATAGTATGCCTCAATGAAGACCTATACGAAGAAAAGATGCAGGATGTACTGAAAATAATGGATATCACCGAAATACCAAAAAATCCAACCAAACTTTTCACCAAAGAAATCAAAGAAGAGCTAAGTTTGTCAGAAAACCTAGCACACACAGAATGGGAGAATAGGAAACTGATGCCAATGAATGTTCAAGCTCCAAAAATGTACGAATTGATTAAACTACATAAGGAAGAAAAATCTGCAAGACCTGTAGTGTTATATATAAACACACCATCATGTAAACTAGCAATATTCTTGAATGAAAAATTTCTAGACCTCTCGAATTTTCGAGCACTACACACTATCTCTAATTCTGTAGATCTCATACATAAACTTTCAAATCTCACAATCTCCCAAGATATTAAGTTAGTCTCTTTCGATGTCAAAAATATGTACCCGAACATTCCAACGAATGAGTGTCTTCCCTTTGTTACAGATATCTCATCCGAGTCTAACACACCGCCATATATCACTAATGAATTTAGCGATCTTCTTCAAATTTGCCTATCTCAAAGTTACTTTCAATTTCAATCTAAATTCTTCAAACAAAATTCAGGTCTTCCAATGGGTTCACCTCTTAGGATTCTACTAGCTGACATTTTCATGAATAATTTAGAGAAAAACTTAATATTAAACACAGATTTCGCTAAAAAACACATAACTTTCTGGTACAGATGTGTAGATGACATTTTAGTTGGTTTTCGTGGTTCAAACAGACAAATTCTGCAATTTTTAAATTTCCTGAATAAAATACATTGCCGCATCAGCTCTACTTCTGCATTAGAGAATAATAACTCAATTAATTTCCTCAACTTAACCATTACAAATTCATATAACCAACTCACTTGTGAAATCTACAGAAAGGAAACATTCACAGACGCATCGATTCAGTCATTTAAGTCACAAACTAGCTGCATATAACTCCATGATTCATAGAGCTTGCTCTGTTCCCCTGAACTAAACTTAATAATCTAATAGCGTAGAAACCCCAGAAAAAGAAACACTAGTCTGAGAACTCCCTAACAAAATCAGTGACTACTTTTCCAAATTGAACATAACTACCTCATTCTCAAGCGGCCCCAGCTTAAGCAGATTATTATTCAATGCCAAACAAAAGAACGATAAATTCAAGCAATCAGGAATTTATCAAATCAAATGCAATGAATGTCAGGTAGCCTATGTCGGACAAACGGGGAGAAGTTTCGAAGCTAGATTCATCCTCAGATAAAAATTCGCCAATATTTGAACACATAAAATCAACTAACTATTCGATATCATTGAACAATCTTAAAATCCTTCATAAATGTAACAAAGGGAGAGAGATGAATTTGTTGTAAAGTTTGGAGATTAACAAACTATGTAAAAATCCACAATTTATTACCCTCAACAGCCAACTAGAGCATACTGGATCTCCACTACTTAATATTTAGGATAAATTTCATTCTGTACTTGTACTTGCCCACTCATGTATTATATTGTTATTCACTTGGAAATGACCATAGGGTCGAAACCGGTAGTTATTATTGAATAAATTGTGGAAAAGTGACAAAAGTGTCTCATTTCGTTTTACTTTAAAAATGAATTTCCATAAAATATATAAATCATCAATACTATCAATGAAATACCTTGCCACTTTTATTTGTCATTTTCGCCAGCGATCTTTCATTACACATTAAATCTCGCAAGTCATTCTTCGCTGACGACACCAAGTTGTATGCAAACCCGCTCACCGAGAGACAGATTCTCCAGGACGATCTAGACGCAATAAACCGATGGTGCAACGACTGGCTCCTACCACTAAATGTTGATAAATGTGTTGTGCTCCATATAGGACCCAATAATCCATCCCGTCAATACTCGATTGACAATCATCCACTTCGCTCAGTTACTTCACATGTAGATCTAGGAGTAACCGTTACTTCAAACCTTACGTGGTCCGAACATGTCCTAAGTGTTTGTAAACGTGCTAATTCTTTAATTTATCTCATTCGTAGATCGTTCGTTAAGTTGTCCTTCTCTAGTTCGGTTACACTTTATAAAACTTATGTGTGTCCTATTTTGGAGTATGCAGGCTCGGTTTGGTGCCCGGTGCTCGCTCGGGATAAAAGCATGCTTGAGGGTGTCCAGCGCCGTGCTACACGTATGACTTTTGGGGTCGTTCGTCCTTCATATAATGAAAGATTGGCTAGAGCTGGTCTCATAACCTTCGAGCAGCGAAGACATCGCGGAGATCTAATCTTGTGCTATCGTATAATTAAACACAATTACGCCAACCTGAGATGTTTGTTTAGTTTGGGTGCTGATACTCGTTTGCGTGGTCATTATCTGAAGCTGAAAAAAGAAAAATTTTCGTCGAGACAAAGACAGTATTTTCTTTGGAATAGGGTGTTCGATGATTGGAACAGGTTTTCTAGTGATGTGGTGGACTCAAATTCGGTTAATGAATTCAAAAATAAGTTGGACTTTCTTTTGTTTAATTAGATTTCGTTTTTGACATAAGTGGATTTAGTTATTATATATGTGTGCATATTTAACTATGGCTAAGCTGTGCTTGCAATACTATAGAAATTATTTTTTTTTATTAGGCTTTTATAGGACTTGTCCTCAGCCTTAAATAACTTCAATAATAATAATAATAAAAGTCAAATAGATAATTGATTCTGCTGTTACTACGTGATAATAAATCATGATGAGTTCATTGAGATTCAGTATTGTCTCTCGACTATCATCAGCTGACAACAGGCTATAGCTGCAGTCTTCTTGTGGTTCAGAGACAGAGAAATCCATCGTAATAGATTGTTAAATGTCAGATCAGTTGATTTACTTTTCTGTCTGAAAAGCGTATTGATACTCACTCAGAAGCTTCTGCAGTGACTTGACAGTGCTGATAATTCATTCAAGAACCTCTCTAGGGCTTTCAGAACAGAATATATCAGAATTATCAGTCTGATCAGTTGAAGCTATGAGTTCGATTCACCCATGTTAGAGATGTATAAGACCGTAACATTCCGCCAGCGAGTCTAATGAGGTATAGAAGGAAGATGTCCAGTTCTGCAGTAACAAGGCCAGCATGACAGCATTTTTCATAGGAGCCTCAAATAACTTAAACAAGCGGATCGTCCAACTAACTTCTTCGGGCTTGATGATGTTGCTAACGATCTATCAATCGTACTTTTCAGGCCTTCTGACAATACCTTTCCTTTTTTGCCTTTCAAGAAACTAACAATCTGGCAAATATGTTCTCACAAAAATCTCCAACGTCTCTCTTCCACATACTTCGTATATTGTCGCACAATTTGCTACAGATTGACAGACATACATATATAAACAGATTGATACAAAATTAATAAGGGTTCAAACAAGAGGTAATGACGAATTATGTTAAAAGCATTTATCATTTAAAGATGTCAAATATGGACGAATAAGCCAAGCCATACTGATTCAGAAGATTATTTCTATGGGGAGTTTGTTAGATTCGAAAGGAGATTCGTTGGTTATCTGGTAACTGTAATCTGACTGATGTTCTTTTCATCTTGTTTTGAATAAACGACCAGTTTGGCCTAAATAAACGTCTTCGGAATTTATACAGGACAACTTGTAAACTCCAATACTGTCAAACCTATCAGTTTAATCTTTCGGAAAATTCTTGGGAGAAAAATTTATCTTCTGCATGTGGGTTTTGAAAGCTACTTTTTATGAGGTTTTGAAATGATATTTCACCTATGAAATAATCAACTGTTTCATTCGATATAGATGTGGTATACTTGTTTCTATAATTTCATCAGCAATGTGAGAAGTAGAGCATACAAATGTGTTTATATATCGAAATGAAGATATTCTAAGAGTTAATATCTTTGCCGTCATATATAAATAAAGGTTTTTCAAGATTCTTCTCTCTCTCTCTCTTTTCTCCCTTCAGAAACGTACGCATATGACCAAACATTCACATTCATAAATATTTATAGGCGCAAACTCATGTTTGTTTGAATGAATACTTAAATCTTGAAGTACTAGAATCCGCATAATTTGTTCATTCGCAATTGACACGAACGCAATTGTGATTATTTTTTCGATTTACTGTAGATAGCAATTTCGGAACGAGACGATATTCCAATTTGCGAATGCTTTTAGAGTAAACATTGACACCAAACTTGCATTTAGAATGGATTTTCATCAGAATAAATCGTTGAATTATAATAATTATAATATGCAAAACAAACACGAAAATATCATCTCTTCCAACGAAATGATCGCTTTGTTTATTTAGTATTGACAGCCAATAATATCGGATATGAATTCATTGTTCGCTCGATGTTATGATATGATACTAATGAAATGAAGGCATTTCTGGCTAGAGAGGTGTTATTATTATATAGAAATCGCTAGCATATGCAAACGGAAAATTACATTATTCTTTTGTTCTATTCAGAGAAGTACACACAACCGAATTTATATGTATTCAGTCGGTATTTCACATTATGTTTTTAACCATGGATCTTTGACCACTTGTGAAGAATGAAGTTTTTTTGTTATAAAAAAACTGGATAGTATAATAAGAAATGTTAAAATATTTCCACATGTTCAGGATTTTGTACACATTCGTCACTGGGATTTGAAACTGTGAATTTCGAAATTTAAGAAAGCCTATAATCATAATTGAAAATGACTCACGTTGAAGAAAGGGTGACAGAGAGGTATATGGCGGCCACAATGAGGGTGTCACAGGGGGTGATTTCAAAAACCTACGCCCGATACGTAGAGCTCCAATCTCTGCAAAATAAACCTAGAAGAAGTCGTAGGAAGATCTTTTCTAAAGAACAAGACCATTTTTTGTGCCAAATTGCAAGAAGAGACCTTAGTGCGTCACACCCCATACTCCAAAAGCAATTCCTGAAAGCAACAGGCATTAGTGTATCTGTTGAAACGATACGTCAAAGACTTCGTTCAAGAGTTTTATACAGCAGAAGGCCCTTAAGAGTTCCAGAGCTAACCAGACAACAAAAAATTAACAGACTCAATTAGTGTATCGAGCACCAAAATTGGAATATTGAGAATTGGCGAAATGTTCTCTTTTTGGTTGAGACCACATTAGATGTTCGATCAGATGACCGCCGGATTGGGTTTTGAGGGGTCGTGGAAGACAATCTAGACTCCGAGCAGCAAGACAAATTCCGAAATACCAAGGACACAGTGTGATGTTTTGGGGTGACATTATGCTGGGAGGCAAAACAGATTTAATTTCGTTTCCTGCTAGTGTAACGGCTAGAAATTACTTCGACCTAGTGCCGGGGGCCATAGTGAGACTCTGGCGAGGTCACCACGATGAGAGTTTCATTTTCATGCAAGATAATGCTCCTCCGCATATCAGCAACCTCACGCGACATTATCTTGAAACAGAGGGAATCGCTACTTTGGACTGGCCAGCTTGCTCTCCAGACCTAAATCCTATCGAACATTTATGGGATAATCTCAAAGGGAAAATAGGATCACGCCAGAATAATCCAAGAACACCACAACAGCTTATCCAAGCCGCCACAGAGAGTGGCAGGGTATCACCACAGAGGAGGTCGAAAACCTAATTCAAAGCATGCCTAGACGGATTCAGGCTTGTATCAGGGCAAGAGGAGGTAATACAAGCTGTTGAGGTCGAGAAAAAAACACCTATCCCGTGAGAAAACAATTTTCAATTTTTTTACTACACGTGGAAAGAGTCTCTTATTTTCTTTTATTTGTTTTCCTTGAAATGAACCTTAATTTATCTTTTTTTCAATTGAACTATCTCAAAAGGATCAATTCAAAGAATTCTTCGAAATTTCCAAAATCCCTGAGGTAATGTTCAAAATATCCATATGTGATATGTGATTCCGTATACATTTGGTTGTGTGTAATACCTAATCTAAATTGAATGAAGCAATTGATAATTTTAAAGATTTTTACTGAAATTTTGTAGAACAGTGATACGTTTCATTACAAAGTAACTTCTACAGACGATTGAATATGCAATATTGAAGGTAAATTATTCGTGAATGAATAGTAAACTTACTCCATAGGATCAAAAGCAAATCTTGAAAAAATAAAGTTAAGACTGTAACTAAAAACTAAATAATCAAATCATTAAAACGGTACAGAACCAAAGAAACTTCAGCAATTTGAAGATATTTTGTTTTTTTGCAGCGAAATATATATTGAAGAAGATGATATTTCAATTCGGTGTGGTAGCTGCTTGAGATGATGTCATGAAGAATGATCCGCCTATGCGATATTGAAGATTATCTTTGTGATATTTGCAAGCCTTAGTTGTGCTATGTTTCTTTCAAAATGACAATTATAGTTTATCTTGCTAGTTAGGTGAAATAGGTAGATAGTATTTGCTATGCCCGAGTACTATATCCACTTTACACAGGGGTCTGGCCAACGTGAATAATATCAAATATGTTTGGATTCTAATGTTTGTTACTAATTGAAATGAAAATGAAATGATTATTACAGAAGCAAAACCGATTAATAATACTGATTTGAGCTAATTTTTTTTGTTTCTATCTCTTATACCTTTTCTAGTAAAGTCTTGAACGTCTTAAGACATTCACTTTATCCTGGGTTCCCCTACTTAGAATTATTGCAAATTTTCAAATAACCTATTAATAACTTATTTCAAATAATGAACGACCAGACTGAACTATGTAAAACCCAAATCTTTGATGTATGTAAATAACACCCTTTCTATATTTAGTAGCAACCATAGGTTTTCATAAATCCAAATAATGATCTTTTGGTATACAGGGTGTTACATATTGGTATGTCTCACCTTGAAGTGGTAAATATACGTTAAATTTTAAGAAAAAGTTCATGCAAATATAGGTCCGCAAAAGCTTCGTTACGGAGCTACAGGGTGTTGAAATTTCCGGAAAAAATTGTTTTTTTCTTCTAAACTCCTGCAGTTTTTGAAATATTTAGCCCAAATTCGGAATGCAAGCTATTTTTTACAGCTTTCATCATTACACTTCCAGAATTTTAACTATAATCTACAAGGTGTTCTCTTTTCCGGAGCCATGTCTTCTTTTCCCTTTCAATTTTTTTTTGCGGTACGTCACTGATCAGCGTACGATCGATTTTCATTATCTTCGTTCAATGTAGAAACTTTTTCGACGATTGTAATTTTTTCGTATCTCCGACAGTAATTAAAAAATTATTAAACCATTGTATGCATTCGCTGAATTGAAAGCACTTCTAATTAAAAAATGACTAGTATTCTTTGATTTTTTAATTTTTTATTTATTTTGACAGTTGCATAAGTTGAACGAGTATCTGCTCGAAATTTCTATTAAATCAACGAATATTTTCAAGACTTTTGAAGTTATTGCTGTAAGAAAAAATGGTTAATTTTACTAATGCCGAATAGGCTGATATCCATTACATATACGGTCTGGCTGACGGAAACACAACAGAAGCTAGGCGGTTATATCAGGTGCGCTTTCAAAATCGAATAACACTAGACAGGCGGTTGAGGAGAAAGTGGTACTTTTACTGCAAATAATCATTTAAAATGTGCAACTCAAACTATGAGAACACCAGATATTGAGGAAGCAGTTTTGAATTGTATTGATTTGAAAAGAAGTAAAAAAAAATGGAAATCAATTGAATATTTCACATTTTCTAGTTCGGAGAATTCTCCAGGACTTTTTATTGTATCCGTTTCATATTCAACGCGTCCAAACTCTATTTCCTTGAGATTTTCCTTCAAGACTGAATTTCTGCCGATGGTTCTTAGATAAAAATTTGAGAAGA
Source organism: Cryptolaemus montrouzieri (assembly GCA_013387265.2). NCBI lineage: Eukaryota > Metazoa > Arthropoda > Insecta > Coleoptera > Coccinellidae > Cryptolaemus > Cryptolaemus montrouzieri. The sequence goes on along the minus strand of JABFTP020000103.1, from coordinate 8,657,401 downwards.
AGCTATTTTGATAGTGAAATAATGTTCACAGATGAAGCTAACTTTTCGAGAACTGCTATCACAAATTTTCACAATAATCATTATTGAGCCGAGCAAAACCCCCATTTGATTGAAGAATATCATCATCGAGAACAATTCTCACTGAATGTCTGGGTCGAAATAACTTGAAATTATTTGATTGGGCCATTTATTTTGCCTAACAGACTAAACGGTCCAACTTATCGGCAATTTCTTGAGGAGGAGTTACCTTTATCGCTCGAGGATGTGCCACTTTTGGTGAGAAACGTAATGTGGTTCATGCATGACGCGGCAATAGCACGTTTTAGTGGAGAAGCTAGGAAATTCTTGAATAATCCATTCAACAACCGATGGATAGATCGGGATGGGTCAGAACCATGGTCTCCTAGGTCCCCAGACTTAAATAGTTCAGACTTTTTCTTATGGGGATATCTCAAAAGTTTAGTTTATACCACTCCAGTGAACACTGTAGAGGAATTGAGAAATCGAATAATAACATCTTGTGACACGATAAGAAATACCCCAGGAATATTTCAAAGAGTGCGTGATAATATTCGAAAAAGAACAGAGGCATATATTCTTGCAGGTGGAGAACACTTTGATATTGAATAAGCATAAGTTGAGTCTCAGAAGACGAGCTCTCAAAATAAAAAGCAAATTTTGGGCATACCTATCGAGTATTTCTATTATTTTTTCATTTAGCGAATAACATACAATTCAAATTATTTAAATTCAATAATTTTTCACTCGAAAACGGTTGGAGATTACAAGTGTCAAAAAAGTTTCTAAATTCAACGAAGATGATAAAAATTGATTGTACGCTTATCAGTGGCGTGCTACAAAATAGTTTGAAAGAGCAAAAGGAGACATAGCCTCGGAGAAGAAAACACCTTGTGAATATCAGTTAAAATCTAGGACGTGTAATGATGGAGGCTTTAAAAAATATCTTGAATTCCACATTTGAGCTAAATATCCCAAAAACTGCAGGAGTTTTGAAGAAAAAACAAATTTTTCCGGAAATTTCAACACCCTGTAGCTTCGTAACGAAGCTTTCGCGGACCTATGTTTGTATACACTTTTTTTCTTAAAATTTCACGTAGATTTACCCCCACAAGTTGTGATTTACTATTATGTAACACCCTATATATTTAATGTGACTTTGCACTACGTTTTCATACTATCCTACGATGAAGGAGAGTTAGAAACCGTGGTAACAGTTCAATTTGTGTTTTAATATTTTTATTCCGTTATGAATTTGATAAAATTTTCATCCGCTCAAATAATATTTTGTTTCAGGAGGTTATTATATCATCGAACGGAAAACATTGAAACTACAAATAGTTGTATTAAACACAAACTTAATGAAGAGGAGCGACAACGACGCAGATGCTGTCAGACAGTGGGAATGGCTGAACGATGTGCTACAAAAATTCCATAGGAACGGCGAAACGGTATGTCAGGAAAACTTATGCTCTTATTACATCTGTATGTGTTTTTGATTTTCTAAATGCAGTTTTGTTAAAAACGTCATGGGAATATTTCGACAACAATATTTCTGCGAAAATAAGCATGAATTAGGCATGGATGCTTTAGTCCAGGGGTGTTCAAACTTGAACTGCTGCTGCTACAAGTATGTGTGATGCAGGGTTGTCGTACAAACACGATACACCCTACTTACCTACCTACTTACCTACCTACTTACCTACCTACTTACCTACCTACTTACCTACCTACTTACCTACCTACTTACCTACCTACTTACCTACCTACTTACCTACCTACTTACCTACCTACTTACCTACCTACTTACCTACCTACCTAGGTAGGGTGTACCGTAGCAAATATAGATATTAACTTTCCGAACAATTATTTAAGTCCAGGTTTGGTTTAAGTTTAGTTAGGTTCGTTACAAATCAAAAGAGTTATATATTGTGTTAAGCTTAACTAAGGAGTGACTTTGGATTTTGACGCGTGGCTCTGCATGTCCTCAGCATACTTTTCGTAAGTTGGTACGTCAACCGAGTGCTAATCGCAAGCATGATGACATATGATCGTCAGTTAGTCGATTGCGAAATTTTCATTTCAGAAAATGACTCCCACAAGTAAGTTGACCCAGTTGAATGGCGATTTGCCTTAGATTTGGATATTTATCTTCAGATATGAAACACCAGAAATTTGTATGAGTTGCTGTAGTTTTGAGATGAATATCTGATATAATCTGCACCAACTCATTTTCAACAGAACATGAGTTCATATTAAACTGACTTGCTATTTCAGTAACTAATTCCTCAATGTTTTTACATGAAAAGGGATAACTCATAAATGAGCTATATTTGCAAATTTACAGCAATCATAAAAACGCATGTCGAATTGTCCCAAAATATTTGATAATTCAGCCTCATACGTATCATAATTCAACTGAGGAATCCTTGCTTTCAAAGACGGAAAATGTTTAGATACTTTATTTTCAGTTGATCTATCATAAGTTGCAATTACTTTTGAATGCGTTTACTGCGCTAATTGGGATTGGGATTGGGAGGGAAGGGGATTGGGAACCCGCGAAGCCCTTTTCGCATTCAACGTGTTGACTCAAAGGTGTCTCGATGTCAACAAAGTGGTCTGTGCGTGTTTCATAGACTATAATAAAGCCTTTGACAAGGTTCGTCATGATCAACTGATAGACATCCTCAAATCAAAACATCTAGATAGTAGAGACGTACAGATCATCACTAATCTCTATTATAAGCAAAAATCTATAATATGCATGGACAACCACACATCAGAAGAAATTGAAATACAACGAGGGGTAAGACAGGGATGCGTTCTATCGCCGACACTCTTTAAAGCATATGCTGAAGAAATACTCAAGAAAGCTCTGGAAAACGAAGAAAGTGGGATAACAGTTGGTTGAACACGGGTAAACAACATAAGATATGCGGATGACACAGTAATCTTAGCGGAGAGTATCGAAGCTCTGCAGAGACTAATGACCAGAGTATCTACTTACAGTGAGGAATATGGGTTATCACTAAACATAAAAAGACAAAATTCATGGTAATCTCAAAGAACAATCCAGTAAACGTTAGTCTAACTATAAACGGCAGAAATGTAGAAAGAGTGGAGCAATATACTTACCTTGGAGCAATGGTGAACAGCACAAATGAATACACCCAAGAAATAAGAATAAGAATAGAAAAGCCCGAGCCAACTTCATAAAAATGGACAAAATTTTTCATAGTAAAGATCTAAGTATGGCATTAAAACATCGTTTAGCTAAATGTTATGTTTTCTCTACTCCCCTTTATGGAGCGGAAGCATGGACAGTGAATGCCGCAATTTTTAAAAAGATTGAAGCATTTGAAATGTGGGTGTATAGGAGGATTCTTAGAATATCATGGATGGATCGAGTAACAAATTCAGAAGTTCAGAGACGCTTAGGCAGGGAAAGAGAGGTTGCTAACACACTCAAGAAACGTAAATTGGAATATCTGGGCCATAATATGAGAGGTGAAAAATATAAATTCCTACAGCTGATTATCCAAGGCAAAATACAGGGAAAACGAAGTATAGGAAGGAGAAGAATCTCATGGCTAAGGAACCTGAGAGAGTGGTTTGGATGCACTTCGAACCAACTTTTTAAATCGGCCGCTTCTAAAATAAAAATAGCGATGATGATTGCCAACCTTCGACTCGAAGATGGCACTTGAAGAAGACTGCACTAATCATCTCAATAATAGTTTTTCATTTACCTTGAATCTCCAAGTTAATGGTGTCTAAGTGTATTGTGGTGTCTGTCAAAAATGCCAAATCAGTCAGCCGTTTTTCGTTTTTCAACATCTGAGTGTCATCACCTCTTTCGTCTAGAAAAGCTGTTATTTCGGGCAATAATTCTTGAAACTTTTCTAGGAATTTTCCGTGACTCAACCACCTGGCGTTGGTGTGAAGAACTAAATCAGTGTGTTTAGCTGTGTCCCTATGTTCCAACTGCAACTTAAAGAGCCGCCACTTCAAGCTACGTGAATGGATGGAATTCACAATTTTCGTTGCAATGCCCATAATTTCCTTCGTGCCTTAAACTTTTTAACACAGAAGTTGTTAATGTATAATGCAATGGAATAAAAAATTAAGGGAAATCTTCATTAGCTCGACACAATGTCACAAAACTGTTTTTGTTTCCAGTCATTTCTGGTGCTCCATCGTTTGTAATGCACACTAATTTATATATTGGAAGCTTGTAGTTTTTTACAAGATTGAAGAAAACGTCATATATATCTTCACCGCGGGTCTTTATCTTCAGAGGATTGATTGTCAAAAATTCTACCTTAGCCAATATGTCATTGAATACCATCCGAATAAAAATACACAGCTGGGCAGTGTCTGTCATATCGATGGACTCGTCGAACTGTAAAGAAAAGTATGTACATTTCATGATATCATGTTTCAGTTTATCGGCCATGTCCTGACTCATGACTTCAATACGCATTGTGACAGTCGGACGAGATAACTGAAGTTCTCTAATAGCAGACATGATTTCTGTTTTATTTTTGTTATCTCCAAATAAAGTCTCACCCGCTCAATAAATTCTTCCTTCACAACCGATCCATATTCGAATGGTTTCTTGTATTTCGCCAATATACGAGATATTTTAAATAACGCGATCGTTGCAGCTTTTGATTGTTTGGTTTACGCCGCATTCCAACTGAACCGAAACCGAAACTTAATGTACAATTCCTTCTTCGTCTATTCACCACCTCAAGGTGGGGCCAATACATTCCCGATATTGGTCCAAGGGCCAGCTTGGCAGGTGTGAGAATCTAGAGGGACTGTTGCTCTGAGAAAGCCTACGGCGTACCCACCTCATCACGAATGGAACACCTCCATGTTACTGCCCTAAAATTAAACTTGCAAACGAATCACGCTTAAACTCTCTTTCGTAATAAAAGACAGTTGTGTTCACATCTATACAAACTATTCACAAAAATATTGATCAAACGCCCCACAAACTAGCTAGACTTATATGAACCGAGAGAAGTTGATTTTCGTTCTACATTTGATACAAATAACTACTTTCAAGCGATAAAGACCTTAGTAGAGAAAAATATTGAATGAAATCTACTGCTGATATTATTTTTTGTTGATTATAAAAAAGTTTTTGACTTAGTAAGGCAACTATAAATGCTCAAAACCTTGACTGACCTAAGAAGACCTATAAGCCTTCTAATGCACCTATACGAACTCTTCACCAAAATAATAACAAAGCGCCTCACAAACAAACTGGACACCTACCAACCTCGAGAGCAGGCCGGAATTCGGGCAACATTTGGTGTTAATGATCATCTCCAAACTCTCAAGACTTTGATTGAAAAGAGCATAGAATACAACTTGCGTCTGGTTCTCATATTCGTGGATTACGAGAAATCCTTCGATACCGTGATACAAGCGATTATGCTTAAAGCGTTGGCTGAGTCTAGAATAGATCATGGATACACTGCCATCATTAAATATATATATGAGCATGCCACTTCACAAGTGTGCCTTCACAATTCTACAGAAAAATTCAGGATCGGACGTGGAGTAAGACAGGGTGATACTATTTCCCCGAAGTTGTTCACAAACCTATTGCAATATATGTTCAAGCAATTGGAATGGGATCAGAGGGGAGTAAATGTGGATGGTGAGCGATTAAGTCATCTTCGTTTCGCCGACGATATCGTCATTATAGCAAACAGATTAGATGATGCAAATGAGATGCTCTTGCAGTTGTCTAAGGAATCCAGTAAAATCGGATTGAATATAAATATGTCGAAAACTAAGATGATGACCAACTTAGTACCAAGCCAACCAGTTTCCATCGATGGTGAAATTGTTGAACAAGTAACGTCATACAAATATCTGGGACATGAGATAACTATAGGCAGGGACAACCAAACAACAGAAAAAGGGAGGCGAATAAGGCTGACATGGGCTGCATTTGGAAAACTGAGAGATCTGTTCGAATCAGAAATACCGATTTGTTTGAAACGTAAAGTATACAATCAATGCGTTTTACCAGTTTGGACGTACGGTGCAGAAACCCTGACCCTAACAAAGAAATCAGCTAATGAAATATGTGTTGCTCAGCGTAAGATGGAGAGAGCTATGTTAGGCATAACACTACGGGACAGAATTCCCAACCATATCATATGCCAACGAACTAGAGTCCAGGATGCTCTCGAGAAAGTTGCTAATTTAAAGTGGAACTGGGCCGGTCATCTAGCAAGAACCACGGACGGTAGATAGACAAAGCGTCTTTTGGAGTGGCGTCCCAGAGATGAAGCCCACAGAAGTAGAAGACGTCCACCAGCTCGTTGGAAAGACGATATCAAGCGAGTGTGTACGAACTGGATAAATCCGGCCCAAAATCGCCAGGAATGGAGATCGTTGAGTAAGACCTATGTTCAGAAGTGGACTAGGATGGTTGACAGATGATGATGATGATGGAAACAATCAAACGCCCAAATAGACAGGCAGATAAGGTTGACGATGGAAGCATTTGGAAAGCTGGGGGGCGTTTTCAAATCTGGTATGGCTCTTCCCCTCGAACGTTAGGTCTATCATTAATGCGTGCTACCAGTGCTAACTTATGGGGCTGAAACCCTCAATACTTCAGGTCATTACTCTACATCATGAGATCCCGAACAGTATTTTAGGAAAAAGAACAAAGCAAGATGCAGTTAAAAGAAATAACAACACTTGAATGGAACTGGACTAGATTTGAAGACCAAACAAGGATAAGAAGTTTCTGTAATGTATTCAAAGCCAGGAAGCTCAAGGAAGTAGAGAATATCCACCAATTAGCTGAAAGGATGAAATCAAACGAATATACCCTAATTGAATAAGCAAAGTCCAATATCCAGGACCAAAGTACTTAATGAATGAGGATGATGAGCAAAAAATTGTTCTGAAATCGATTCCGCATGGGAAGTTCAGATAAACAATTCTTAATACTTACTTTAAAGGTATATGGTATTCGAAATTCAGAAATTTTCATTTAAATGCGAGTGATAAGTTCAAATCTCATGCATTTGGTTTCTTTTTCAAGTACAAGTATCGTTAATGGTCCTATATCCCTTTCATAATGTCCGTCCGGCCCATCAGCTTGGAACAGTATAACTCCGTACTAATTGCCTGGTTGCGGATGTATTTCACGATTAACCGCCATTTATAAACTAAATAGTGGCTTACCCAGTTTGAATCAATCAGGCCTTCATTTGTTTTTGTTGGTCAGTGTTTGTATTGAACGCGAAATTTCAGTGTATGCTGCGGCTTGAAGGCAAACTTGCTAATCGCTAATCGCTTTCGACTATATTATATATACATTGCCTTCGGCTCTATCTTGAATACTAATGCCTAACCCAAATTCATTAAGTCTAATTTCAATAAACATATCGGAAGAAGAAGCCTTGTTTGATGACAAACAACCTCTATCGCTTGAGCGAATTCTGAATTTATATAGGGTACTCTATAAACAAAACTGTTCTTTTCAACATTTCCAGAAATCATATAGTTTCTGACAATAATATCATAATTTATTATCGTGGACTTATGCACTATCTCAGCTGTTAGCTGGATATAATTTACCTTTCCCAGATTCAGCAATCAAAAGGAATAGGCTCGATTACAATATACTTGCATCAACTCCTAACTATTCTACATGTATTAAGAATTACAGCTTTTTGCATTTCTATATAGGTATTCTTATGCAATTCTAATTTCTTAAGACTATCATGCAAAGTTTTGGTATTAACCCAGTCGAGGATACGATGACAGGAACAATATCTATTTTCTCGAGGTACCACAACTGCTTGATCTCAATAGCAAGGTCAGTGTATTTGAACTTTTCTCTTGGAACTTATTCAGCACGTTGTTATTATTCGGTATGGCGACATCCACCAGCATTGCTGTTCTGGCTCTCTTATCATACACCACTATGTCCGGCCTATTATTCGTCACCATTCTCTCAGTGATAACAGGCCTATCGTAGTATAATCTGATAAAGTCATTTTCCAATACGGGTGCCGGTTGATACTTGTAATATGGCTGGAAGGTGTTCAGAAGTCCGTACTTGTGTGCAAGTTTCTGGTGGATAATGTTGCACACTTGATTATGCCTGTGAAGATACTCCGTATTGGCCAGTTGTTCGCATCCGGACGTAATATGCTGGATAGTCTCCGATCTTATATGGCATTTTCTGCACTTATCTGTTTGTAATGTTCCGTCCTTCATAATAAATTTTTTGTAATTGTTTGTAGCGATCACTTGGTCTTGGATGGCCATAAGGAATCCTTCTGTCTCTGCGAATAATTCTCCTTTCATCAACCATTTGTTGGAGGCTTCTTTGTCGATGTGTGGTTGATTAATCTCATGGTGATGTCATCCATGCAATTCCTATCTTAACCATTGCTCTTGTTTTTCAGTATCTGATAGGATTGGTAGATTCAGAAGGTCATCTCTGGTAGCAAGATTTAGAGGTGTATATCCTTATCAGCCAACGATACCACTCTATGGAGGTCAGAAGTGAGAGCTTTTAATGAGAAGAATTCTCTGAGATTTTTTATCTGTTCGATGTGTAAATTGACAACATCTATTAATCCGCGTCCTCCTTCTTTCCGCTTCAAAGTTGTTCGTATCACAGACGATTTTGGATGATGATTGTTGTACTTTGTCAGAATCGTTCGGGTCTGCCTTGGGGTATTCCAGAACAGGGTCGAATGGTCTCTTTTCCGACGAGTCTAGGTTCTGTCTAGTATCAAATGATAGACGCATGCCTATGTACAAACGACCTGGGGAACGGTATCAGCAATGCAATATCCGGCAAACCGAAAACTTCGGAGGGGCTCACTAATGGTGTTGGGAGGCATTTCTTTCCGTGGTCGAATTGAGTTAGTCCTAGTAAGGAATGGAAGAATGACAGCGGCCAGATACATCGCAGATATCCTTGAACCCCATGTTGTACCCTTTGGCCCATTGATTGGCGAAATCTTCATTTATATGCATGATAATGCTCAGTCTCATGCAGCTGGAATAGTTACAGACTTTCTGCAAAATGCCGAAATTGATATTTTAAGATGGCCAGCCAGAAGTCCCGACTTGAATCCCATGGAACATGTTTGGGACAACATGGGGTGGCAAATTCAGCAACGTAGGATGCCTTGTAGAACACTCCAATAACTAGAAAATCTGCTTCCTGAAATTTGGAACTCAGTGACTCAAGAGTACATCCAAAATTTGTTTGAGGTGCTTCCGATACTCGAAAATTGTTGATATTTTCTATTATAAACTCATCTCTTTTGAATTATATCTTCTTATTGTACACTTCTGAAAGTTAAAAGCGACTCTTGAATGACCAACCTTAAAGTTAATATAGTATTATCGTAAAAGTAGGGTGATGCGACAATTTTTCTGGGGAGAGTAATAGCTTTATGAGAATAAAGGGCATTTTATTCGATCGATGACAGAAGACCATAACTTTAGCTATCAAAGCGCAGTTAAATATATTATTATTTTATGGTCCAATTATACTTTCCAAAAAAGTAACAAGAGTATTCAATGAAAAAAAAGAACATAAAAGCCCTTGTTCAATTGAGGGTTTACGAAGAACATTAAACTCTTCATTTTGAAGCCACAATTCGAAAATTAAAGGTCACCAAAAATAATTTTCCTCAATTTAGCTGAGAAATCGCCACCTGAAGTTGATTCACGTTTTAGGAAACACCCCGTACATGAAGCTTCTTCCATTTGTATTTATTCCTGTTAAAAATCCACGTACTCAACGATGATCTCAATATTATACGTAAAAAGCAAAACCACGAATTGGATTCAATCGTATTGGAACTTTCGAAAAAATAAAAATCTGATTGCCGACTTTACTTTCAATTAGACTTGAATCAATTTTCGCTGTTCAACATTTAATTCCCATTATCTTATTATCTTTCAATTCCGTCCTAACGTTTTGAATCGATTTTTCTCTTTCAGCTACAATGATATCATTATTTTCCGCAAAATTGAATGAATCAGTAATACTTTCAATGTCTCTTTATTCCTACATTTAGTACTAGGCTCCGAATGGAATGACAGATTGGAGAAAGAACAATTGCAACCGAATGGTTTATATCGAATTTTCAAGAAAAATTGCGCTTCCATTGTGTCCATCTATTTTTCTTCTCTTTTAATATAAAACTTGATGAGAATAAGAAACAAAAAACGAAAAACACGTATGAGAAGCTTTTTGATATCTATTTATTTATTTTAGAGAGCCACATATCAAACGATGATCTCAATATTATACATAAAAAATAAAGTCACAATTTCAATTTACTTTCAATTAGACTTAAGCCAATCTGTTCTACATTCAATTCCTACTAGTGAGCCCATTAATATGCCTTTTATATCTAAACAGCTAATATACTTAAAGCCTTATATACAAAATCGCCTAATGAACTCAACGCCTTATATACTATATGCCTAATATACTAAACGACAAATATACTAAACGCCTTTTCATATCCAACTCTATCTATACTGAACGAATCGACCATACAAATTTCAACACTATTTACTACTATCCCAACTCAGAGAGATACATTCAATTTTAAAATCTCAACTTTCTCCAATTGAACTAGCATATGATAAAATTAAAAAGTTCCAACATTGATTCAGAAAAACAAACTCTCCTTTAGGAATAGAAATTCAATCATCAACTCAAATATTCATTCACAATATCCAAAATTTTCAGTTCCAAAAGTTTTAAATATAAACTTCAGAAAGATATATATATATATATACTATAATATATATATATATATATATATATATATATATATCAGATTGGAAGATACTTTTTGTTGAATATTCAAGAGCCTCCTAAATCTGCTATAATGTCTTCGAGTAATGAGTTTTTTGTTGAGTAGTTTCGTAACAATATTTTTTTTTCCCGTAAAAATTCATGAAAATAGGCTCTCACATCATCGCTTTGCTCCTTCAGCCTGAGAGGATGAATACTGATTTCCCTTCGTTTTCTTATTGCCCAAGGATAGCTTTATTGATGAATTGAAATAGATATCCTCATTTTATACAGGAGTCACTCACAAATATTATTGAATATTGTAATTTTGAAAATATCATATCTTGATTTTTTCAAATGGAACACCCTGTATTTTATTATTCATGTCAACGCATAAAATATTGTGCCATATTTTTGCAGAAGTAACCTTATCTTTATGTTCGACCATTTTCGAAATAAAAAAATAAACTAAAATAGTGAAATCAGAGGTTGCGAAAGAAGAGTTTATTAGTACATATCATTATACTTGATCAGAGAAATTGAGATATTTTAAGGTAGTCGTGTATGAAATAGGTAATAGATTGGTTTTTGGTGAGATGATCTACCAGGTGTTGAACTATTTCAATAAGTGTTCGAAATGTTGCCTCTCGACAACATTTGCAGATTAGCTGGCTGAAAGGCGTCGACTATTCTCTGTCTCATATCCAACTGTGTTGTAGAATGAATCTGGTAAACGATGCCCTTAATATAACCCCACCAGAAAAAATTGAGACTTGTAAGGTCCGGACACCTAGCGGGCCATCTAACAGGACCACCACGTCCTATCCATTTGTTTGGAAATACATGATTCAATGCTCCCTAACCTGATGAGTAATGTGCCGGTGCTCCATCCTGTTGAAACCACAAATCTTGCCTTATATGCTCTGGTACATCGGCAAGTAACATTGAATTTTGCAGAAAATCTTAATACATTTCACTATTGAGGTGACCGTCGAAAAAGTGCGGCCCAATTAGATATCCATCTACTATAGCGGCCCATACATTCAAGGACCAACGATGCTGGTGATCTATTTGTCTCATGAGGTGTGGATTTTCCGTGGCGTAATAATGAAAGTTGTGCCTGTTTACAAGCCCATTCTTGTGGAAAGTTGAACGCCCGAGAAAAGAACTCTGCTAAATATATTTGGATTTTCCGCTACATTGTCACTTGCCTAATTGCAAAAATTGATTCGATTTTCATGGTCTTGATTGTTCAGTGCCTGGTGCAGCTGTACATGATATGCATGAAATTTATTTACTTTCAAGATTGTCTGGACGGAAGTTTGACTTATATCTGTTAACTGAGAAATCTCTCTTTGGCTTTTATACGGGTCCTCTTTCACTGTCAACAAAACTGATAACTGGTTCTCTCCAGCTGTATCAGTTTTTGGTCTTTCATGTTTTTTGTAAACGGTATTACCCGAACAGACGTTTTTCAAAGCATCTTGCATCAGGATGCCTCCTATCAGGAAACCTTTGTGGATAAACTTGCCAACAAAGAATTTCTATCACACTCACCCAGAATAGAGAATCATATCAACGATTTCTACTTTGGAGAACTTCATGGCAGTCAATTGAGAAAATTGAGTTCAAACCTCACTTTAACAATGTTTAATAACGAAACACTGATAAATTCACTATGTAAAATGCAGAATATGATATTTGCTAACAGCAGAAAGAAGGCACAAATAAAAAAATATGACAGCACATACCTCGATTCACGTTTTAATCATCTTGATTTTATCATTCGTAAAAGAATCATCTTGCTTAGGTTTCATTTGTTACTACTTTCATTACAGAAAGAAAAACTTCAGTGCGAATAATGATGCATGTTGATGAGTTTGATACGGTTTGTAGAATTTTCATCAAAATTTTTACCAATAACAGATTATTTCGAAAATAATCGAAGATAAAGATAAAGTTACTTCTGTAAAATATAGCACAATATTTTATGCGTTGACATGAATAATAAAATACAGGGTGTTCCTTCTACAAAAATCAAGATGTGATATTTTTATATTACAATATTTAATAATTTTTTCGTCACTCTTGTATAAAATGGGGATAATCTATTTCAATTCATCAATAAAGCTATCCTTGGGCAATAAGAAAACGAAAGAAAAAAGTATTCATCCTCTCTGGCCGAAAGAGCATGCGATGATGTGAGAGCCTATTTTCATGAATTTTTACGGAAAAAAAAATATTGTGACGAAACTACTCACCAAAAAAACATATTACTCAAAGACATTATAGCAGAGTTTAGGCCACTACTGAATCTTGAACAAAAAAGTGGTCTTTCAATATGAAAAAAAACCATCCAAGATATTTTTATAGAAAATTAGGACATCCTGTTTACGGCAAAATAGATTAAAGTAGATTCTTATCTTACTTTCTAAAAAAAAGAAGCAGTAACAATATGTTATGAATAGAAGGAACTCACAATAATTACATTTTGTGCGACTTGAGATGATACTGAAAAATATTCAGAAGTCAATAAAGTTCTGATGGCAACTATGACAACAATAGTTCCAAAATTAAATTTTGATTGTAAGAATCTTAGATAAGTTTCAACACCTCTACTACATATGTTTCCTTCGAAGTAGTATAACATTAACATTTTATTTTCCTGTTATTACTCAATATTTTCCTTCCTTATTTTCATGATTGTACTATTATGTGGTCCCACATAAAAGGTTAAATATTATTTTTCATTTTGTTCTACAACCTCTCTACAGTGCATCTATTTTATACTTCCTCTTCACAGGAGGATTGTAACCTAAAAATAAGGCTTTCAAAAATAACTACTAAATTTGTATTGAAAATAACCTTCAAACCACTGACAAGATGATCATTCAACTAAAAGATAAATGAACCATACTTCTCATGTATTTCTTTCATATTTTCCAAATATATTTGTAGGTTAGCTTTCAAAGATACATAACTACAAAATTATGAGATCATATTTCTTTTGGTTCAAACTTAAACATTGTCAAACAGATTGACTCTCAATTATTTTACATTTAGATAATTGTAGAATAGAATAGAAACAATTTGAAATGGCACCGACATACTGCTAATTCCGCCCTAACGTTGTGCAATTGTAGAGTCAGTAATACTGTCAATGCCTTTCTTTTCTTCAATTTAGTACTAGCCTGCGAATGGAATGAAAGATTGGAGAAAGAAAACCTACAAACGACTGGTAATATTAAATTTCCGAGGAATGAGTTGTGCTTCCACACTGTCCATCTCCTTTCCTTCTTTCTTAATATAAAACTTGATAAGAATATTTTATTTTCACGTAACGAAGCTTGTTAATCTGGAGAACAGATGCCCAGCAATTTTTATGAGAATTTCGCCTCATAATGAATTTCCAACAACACCATTTTCTAATATCTTGGTTCTTTGAACCTAGCGGGAGTTCATATAAATTTCATGTAAATTTTCTCCTGGATAAATCCCCATTTACATGAAATTAGCCATTATTCCCTCAGGAGATGTGATATTGCCTCAAGAATATTTGTTGAAAGTAGATTTATATTTTTCACGTCAGTTAAAATTTCAGTGGTTCTACACGGTATAATGAATTAAATTGGAATTGGATGAAGGCAAAATATTACATTATGCTGATTTCCTTCTGAAAATGTAAATGAATTCTCGTTGAAAGCTATAATACATATTTTTAAATAAATACTACTATTCCCGAAATAGTTTTTCGACTATTAGCTCTCTGATAAATATCCACAAGAATAATTCTGAAAGTTGCAGTAAATTTTATATGTTATATTATAAGAGGATTCCGAGGATTGATTGGAAAGTTTTTGGAAAGAAATGTAATTTATGGGAAAATTAAGTGATGAAATCATTTCATGGAAATTCTTTTCAGTATCTATAAAATGATACACTGGTGTCTGATTTCCACAGTGCTCATTTCTGAAACAAGACATATTTCGACAGTTACATCATTTTCAAGGTCTAGAGCTAACAGTTATGAGAAATAATATGCTAACTATACACCCGTTCAAAACGTTGAGTAATAGGGAGTGATTAAATTCTAGTTAATTATTGGGAGTGGTGAATTTTGGGTTAATATAAAGTTTTTGATTAAAAACTTTTCTACATATTTATTATCATCCCTTTATTGCATTTCTGGAAGATTTTTAAACTATCTGATATAATTATATAATTGTGTGATTTCTAGAACATCATTTTCAAGGTCTAGAGCTAACAGTTATGAGAAATAATATGCTAACTATTCCCGTTCAAAACGTTGAGTCAAGCTTGTGACAGACTGTCAACATGGTTACAGGCAAGGCAGATCTACGCAGTCAGCTGCGATTTCTTTCGTAGATCATGTTTATAAAAGCCTGGATGAGGGGCTATATGGCAGGCCTGTGATTAAATTCTAGTTAATTATTGGGAGTGGTGAATTTTGGGTTAATATAAAGTTTTTGATCAAAAACTTTTCTACATATTTATTATCATCCCTTTATTGCATTTCTGGAAGATTTTTAAACTATCTGATATAATTATATAATTGTGTGATGCACTATCTCAGCTTCTCAGCAAGATACAGCTTTTGCATTTCTATATAGGTATTCTTATGCAATTCTAATTTCTTAAGGCTATCATGCAAAGTTTTGGGTATTAGACTATTAATCCGCGTCCTCCTTCTTTCCGCTTCAAAGTTGTTCGTATCACAGACGATTTTGGATGATGATTGTTGTACTTTGTCAGCATCGTTCGGGTCTGCCTTTGAATATCATCTAGCTCCGTCTTAGTCCATCTGATTATTCCAAATGAGTAAAGCAACACTGGAATGGCGTAGGTGTTAATTGCCTTGACTAGATTCCCCGAGTTCAACATCGATTTCAGCACAGACTTCAGACGCTGACTGTATTCTGAACGAATCTTCTCCTTTGATTGTTTTTGCTCTAACAATCTGGCTTGTTGGTATCCCAGATATTTGTATGTTTCGCCATCTCTCATGCACTGTATAATGTGACCGTTTGGAAGTTGTGTTTCACCATCTATGACTTTCCTCTTTGAATGTTCAGGGTCTTACATTTTCAATCCCGAATTTCATATGAACATCTGCCGAGAACTCACTGACAGTTTTCAGCAAATCATCCAATTGTTTCTTGTTCGAAGCATATAATTTGATGTCATCCATATACAGCAGGTGGGAGATTGTATGATAATTCCTTTCTGCTTTTATCCTAAATCCGTATCCAGTTCTATTGAGCATTGAGGACAATGGGTTCATTGCCAAACAGAACCATAGTGGACTCAAAGAGTCTCCTTGAAAAATTCCGCGACGTATGGGTATCTCGTCGGTTTTAATTGATTTATTGTTCATGTTGACCTGCAGAGACGTGCGCCAGTGTGTCATTGTTGTCTTCAAGAACTCTACCAGGGCTGGGTGAATTTTGTATATCTGCAATACTTCAACAAGCCAAGAATGGGCGGTACTATCGAATGCTTTCAGATAATCGAGAAAAGCTGAATGAACATTACGATGCCCTACGTGTGCCTGTTTCATTATCACAGAATCGATGATGAGTTGTTCCTTGCACCCGTGGTGTTTCTTTCTGCATCCTTTCTGCTCCTCTGCTAATATATTGTTGTCGTCAAGGTGTTGGTATATTCGATTGGATATGCATGAAGTGAGTATTTTGTAGAGTGTTGGCAGGCAAGTGATTGGCCTATATTGAGACGGATCCTGTGTTCTATCGCTCTTAGGTAGCATATATGTTAAGCCTTGCGTTAGGAAAGTGGGTGTTTTCTTGGGATGTTGAAGAACATACGTGAGCTGTTTCGCTAGGGCTCCATGGAGCTTATCAAACTTCTTGTACCAGTAGTTGTGGATATTATCTATACCTGTGGCCTTCCAATTATTGGTCGCTCCAATTACTGCTGTAATTTCTTCCTCCGTTATTCCATCGAAGTCCATATGTCTGATATCGAGGCGTTCTTTTCATTCGTGATCCATTCCGCATCTCTATTGTGTTCTTTGGGGTTCGACCATAGTGATGACCAATAGTCGGTCAAGCACTGTGCGTCAGGTAATTGTTGGTCGCAGTTTTGTTATTTCCTTATGAAAATTGGCAGCGTTTTGGATGAACCTTTGGTTTTGGTGTTTCCTTTCAGTACACTTGACGTATCTTGAAAGCCTCTTTGCTTTTGCTTGGAGTTTCTGTTTCAAAGTGTCCATATACACGTCGATGTGTTGTTTGTGATCAGGGTGTTTTGTGTTCGTACCAATTTTCCTATAAATTTTGCGTATATGTGATTTCAAGCGCCTTGAGGGTTTTCTGTTTCTCAGGAATTCTGTGAGGCGACCGATTTCTGCTCTAATATTATCAATATCCTTCTCCAGTCGTTTTTGCCATGGTGGTTTTCTGACGCTTTTTGGCTCAGCTTGAATCAGAGTTGTGGAGATTTGTTGTTTGTGAAGTCGAAGAACCGCTACTGCTCCACAGTAAATCAAAGTGTGAATCTTTTCCAAGGTGTTCTGGTCGGTATATTCTTCAAACATTGAGTTTACACTTGCTAGGATGATATTGGTGTTTTCAATATATATGTATGTACAATTTAATATATATTGGGCAATTTAATATACATAAACACTCCTGCAGGTAAATTAACAAGTTTCTTAAACCACTAATTCAGGAAACTCACCAGCTTTCATCCTCACTACTTGAAATTCTGTAGACCATATATATAAGCTTTCGACATTTAACAATTTCAATTTGAAATTTGTCTGTTTCGATATAAAAATATGTACCCAAACGTTTCAACAGTAAGATGTCCAATAAAAGAAATCTTTAACGAGAATAACATTCAACCACACATACACAGATAAATTTTGTAATATTTCAAAGACCAGTTTTTCCAAAACTCTGGACTACCCTTGGCATCCCCTCTCCGTCCCTTATTAGCAGATGTTTTCATGAACAATCTTGAAAAATCTTCAATGAATATTACCACCAATATTTTCGGTACAGATACGTTGACGATGTTCTTGTGGGTTTTCAAGGTTTGAACACGCAAATAGATCAGCTATTTTGGAAAAAATGTCTTCCTTAATTTTTCAAAATTTGGAATATGGAGAATATGAGATATTAGATTTCTTTGTTTTTTATTAAGATTTTCGGTGAGCTCCCATACCTATCGGATGGGTTAGATACTGGAGTAATAACTGCTTAATAAAGGTGAATGCACCACGTCGTCCGTCAGCTGCCTTATTTTAATAGTGATCTAGTTAGTTCAAACCTAAGGACGTGACCTCACAATTGTGGGGTCTTAGCTTAGCATTCACACCTAAAGTAAATATTACTTACTATTACACTGTTAGTTCATCACTCTTCTCTCAGTAGATCTCAAGCTAGAATCATTTTACATTCACTTTCATTGTCAAGAACAATATGTCAAATGGGTCAGAATTTACCAAGAATATTTTTAGTACCATTCAAGTTCTAATGAGCACAATTATTTTATCTGAAGGATTCGACATCACATGAAAAACTAAATACTGAATACCTTTCCCTAATTTCATGAATTTTGTTTCATCTACAGAATGAAGAGTCTTGGAGAAAAAAGATGCATAATCATGTTTTCAACTGAAATTTAAACTTTCAAAACTCATAGGAAAGGGCTCAATGAAGTCAGATAATAATACATGAATCGACACATCTTGTCCAAAACGTTTTAGTAATATTGCGAACTATGATAATATCCATAATGAATATGAAAAACCTGACGAAGTATCAGAGTTTTACAAATCCCTTTGAGGATAAATCGACAACTTCGAACACCGACTGCAATAGGTTTTCACTAGTGAACACTTCTAGCCAACCTTGAAACATCTTCTGTTGTTTACAGAATGTTTTTTCTCTAAAGATGCTCTATTTCGAATTATATTAACTTCGTAGGCATATGTGTTCTGCCTTCCATAAATCTGATATCAGATTCTAAGTATTGAAATGTGTAAAAATCAACCACAAACTGAACATATGGGAAAAGTGGACCTTCATATTTTCCTCCTGCTAAACGAGTAATTTTTTGATGATAATAACATTCAAGACAACAACAAACATTCTCCATTCGGTCATTTCTATCTCCATATACTTTCAATGACCTATCTCGCGTGGACACCCTGTATAGTCTTCTGCATTAATATTCTGTTTGATATTGCCTAGAAAACCTTATAGAGGAATGTAGATTTATATGGGTTGTCGACATTATTCCAACCATTAAAACCTTTCATAGAAATTAATATTTCCTTCTATTCGGAAATTCGAGAAAATAGAAATATATACGCCTCTCAAATTTCATCCTTGCAAATCCTTACATTGCAATCAATTTTTTTTTGATGCTTTTACTAGCATATATTACCAAGTCCTTTGATCCAACATATATGATGTTTCGTACATCGTTTCATCAATAACTTCAGTTTTTCTATTGGGAAGTATCGAGTCGGCCATAGCTTTCATTCATCAGAATTCGCCAGCAGATATCGCAGCGAATAGCACAAGGGAATCGTAGATTATGAATACACTCGGGAATTAATTCAGATCTCCTCAATGCAGTGAGTGAAAAAGAAATTTAATAACTCAAAAACTTTATTAGCTCTCAATTTTCAAAACTTCTTTTTCACAAATCGTTGGTATGAGTGTCTGGATTATTACCTTTTTCGTGAAACTGGCTAACGAAAAATAGCGAAATTTAACATTTCATGTTAGAGTAAGTTTTTGATATTTTGCATTTTACCTATGAATAGCACATACTACAACTTGCTTAGAATGAAAAAAATTCGATACAAGATAATCCACAAGTATAAAATTTTTTTATTCTTACCGAATAATAGTTTGTATTTTATGTCCTTCACCCAACTAACTTTTCCGAGAACCCTATAATCCTCAGCTAGCATATTATCCCCTACTTCATTATTTCCTCGATAATTTTATTTTCCTTCTTTGTTGAGCTTTTACAACTCTATTTTCTACTATTTTTGAGGTTGAACATAAAATAGCATTGAACCTTGTCCTAATTTTTCTCATCATCATCATCATCATCAAGCAGCTCGTTCCGTCCACTGCTGGACATAAGCCTCCCGTGAACTATGCCACATCCTTCTGTTCTGTGCCGTCTATATCCAATTCGTCTGGGTGCGTTTTATATCGTCAGACCACCTTGTTGGGGACGTCCTATACTTCTTTTTGCTTCGTGTCTTGGTCGCCATTCTAGAATTTTCTTGGTCCATCTTCCGTCGGTGGTTCTTGCAAGATGTCCGGCCCATTTCCACTTAAGTGTGGCGATCCTACTAATAGCATCCTCAACCCCACTTCTTTGCCTGATTATGTCATTTGATATTCGGTCTCTAAGGTATAATCCGAGCATGCATCTCTCCATGGCACGCTGGGCCCTCGAACTTTATTGGCCGATTTCTTGGTCAGAGTTAAAGTTTCCGCGCCGTAAGTCATGACAGGCAACACACACTGGTTGTAAACTTTTCGTTTCAAACAAATTGGGATATCTGATTTTAAGATATTGCTCAGTTCACCAAACGCTGCCTAAGTAAGGCCAATTCTTCTAGATTTCACAGGTTTTGTTGTCTCGAATTATTTTGATTTCATGTCCAAGATATTTGTAGGCTTGGACTTTTCAATTCAGCATCACCTATCTGAATATTTCCACTTGTAACGAGATTGGTCATATATTGTGTTTTAGACGCGTTCAGCTTTAGTCCAACCCTTTCAGAAGCTTGTTTGAGCATTTCTTTTGCATCTCCTATGTTGTCGGATATGAGGACGATGTCGTCAGCAAACCTAAGGTGATTCAAGTATTCCCCATTAATATTTATACCCATATTTTCCCAGTCTATCCTTTTGCACATATACTCGAGTAGGGTTATAAAGAATTTTGGCGAAATCGAATCTCCCTGTCGCACGCCCTCTGTATTTCGAATGTTTCTGTTTTTGCGTGAAGTTTCACACAAGCTGTGGCATGATCATATATGTACTTTATCTGTGCCATGTATCGATGGTCTATGCGACACTCAGCTAGAGCCTCTAACATTTTACGTTGGTTTATGGTATCGAATGCCTTTTCATAATCTACAAAGATGAGAACCAGGGTTTATTGTATTCGAGGCATTTTTCTATTAAGGTTTTAATAGTTTGTAGATGATCATTCGTACCAAATCCGCTCCGGAAACCAGCCTGCTCGTAGGGCTGGTAGAAGTCAAGCTTGACTGTCAACCTTTTTGTAATAATTTTCATATAGAGTTTGTATATGTGCGATAAAAGGCTGATGGGTCTATAGTTGTTAAGGTCAGTGATGTTTCCCTTTTTGTGCATTATCACCACCACGGCGTTGTTCCATTGGGTTGGAGTTACACCCTCCGTTAGGCATGCATTGAACAACTTCTGGATCTCTCGCAGCAGAGTCTCTCCTCCTGCTTTCAGAGATTCTACCACAACCTCATCATCACCAGGTGCTTTATTATTTTTCATCTTTGCTAATGCCGTTGATATCTCATCTTTTGTTATATCTGGTATATCTTCTGACCCAACGTTTAGTATTTTAGGTAAAGGGTTTTCTTCTGTTTGGTTTTCTCTTAGTCGATAGAGCTCTTGGTAGAAACCTTTGGTAATTTCAAGGATTTCATCTTTATTCGTTGTTACGTTCCCTTCGTTGTCCGCCAACTGCCAAATATTTTTCTTTCCTGGACCCAATCTTCGTCTTAGTACTTTCAAACTCCTGTTCTCCTCAATCACTCTCGTAATCATCTCTGTATTGTAATTTCGCATGTCTCTTCTGATAGCTTTCGAAATATCTTTGTTCAGTTGTTTTAATTCGCCTGTATTTGTTGTTTGTTTATTTTTAAGTTGTCTTCTCCTTTCCATAAGTGTCTTTGTTGTCTGACTTAATTTTCCCTTGTCTCTCGATGTTTTGGAACTACAACCTTTTTCGGCACTTTTAATGATCTCAGTTAGTTGTTGGTTTTGTTCGTCAACAGTTTTATATGTTTCGTTTTCTAGGTTTTCCAGGTTTGTTTCTATCAGCTTTTTTTTTTCTAGCGAACATTAATTCAGTTGGGCTCACGCCAGTGATGCAATATGTAGTGGTACGGTAATCCATTAAAATTTTCAATTTTGAAGGGCGCAGAAACATTTACATGTTTACTCGCTCTCCAACGAATTGAGATGAGTAGGTGACAGTGTAGCCTGATGTTGTGAATAGGTATGCAATGCTGACGAGGTCAAATGAGACCAAAACTGCAGTCCATTGCTCCTATTCATGATATCTGACTGTGCTGTAATACTGCTGTTTGGCCCCAGTTGACGGTGATTATGAAGGGTGGATCGGAAAACTAGCTCCTTCAAGTAGGGATATTGAACATTCTACGGAAGGTTGAATATTGTTCCTTGAATGAAAATTCTTCAATGTATCTACCCACGCAGCGATAATCTCGCAAATAGTAATTTTTATAGATTTTGTGTATGCTTGGTTGACAACCAGATAGGAATGAGGAGCGTCAGTCTTTCGACAGATCGCTTCCTAGCTGACACGATGTGTAGCGTTGCAGCAAATAGTCGAACTAGTGTGACTGTTTAACTGTTATCACGGTTTCCTGGTGGCAATGGCGAAGTGGCCTCTGCCTGTTTTGACAGTTTTCAACTGCCCCATTGGAAGCTGGGTGGTATCTGGATATTAAAATGTGTTCTATGATATTTTTCGACAGAAAAAAATTCAGAATCAACAGAACTAAAACAGCATTGTCTGAAACAATCATTTTTGGAATTCCAAACCTAGCGAAGGTTTGTCTTCAAAGTTACATAGTCAGATTTGAGTTGATTGAGGAATTTTGAAATACCTCAACTCATTCAGCACTACAAAATTGAATTTGCCTAAATAATCTATGTGTAATCTTCCCCAGATCTCTTTCGGCCATGACCAATTGACTAGAGGAACTTGTGGGTGATTCTGACGTCTGTTATAAGTAGTAAAGTTTTTCGCAAAATTTTCTATTTCTTTTTCCAACCTTAACCACCAAGGAGACTCCTGCCTATACCTTTCATTTTTACAATACCCAAATGGCCCAAATGCAATTGATTAAGGAAAAAATTTCGTAATTTCGATGGGATTATCATATTATAATTCCAAAAATGCAACCATCTGCGAGTGTAAACTCAAAACGTCTCGAAAAGTATCGTTTTATTTCACTATCAATATGTCGATTTTTGAAACGACTGTCAGAATTTTTCTTGCAACTTTTCTTTAAATTAAACAAGAACCACGAAGAAATAATATATGAGATATGAGAGATGTCAACCCAAATTATTGGGTCCCTAATGATTCTAGAACATCTATAGATCATAATCGGCATCACTTAGAAGACCGAACCTAGCCATCGGGGCTCTTGATCAAACAGAGAGGAAATTGTTTTGTTGATTCTGAATATTGAAGGGTTTCTGCAATTATACTTCAAAATTGGCAAGCAAGAACAAGGAAATGATTATGTTTCAGAAGATTCACACCGCGACGGAAGAACATCTCCGCGAAAGAGGAAATATCGCAGGTTAAGTACTTTTGATTATCTCCTTAGTCCTTTTTATGGCCTTGCTTGCTATGTAAAATCTTTCCTTAAATTCAAGTGTGTTTAGACATATAAGAGTCAGGTATGATTGTTGAAATATTTTTCTGTTGGTTTTCTTTTTCCATTGTTACAGATTCCTGTCCCAAACCCCCTTCCTTTCACCCTTGTCTTCGTCTGGAAATCATGGAGGGCAAGATGAGAATTGAAGCTGCTAAGCAGAATAATCTTTGGTACTCTTTATGTATCAAATGAAAGTCAATTTCGTGTTGAACTTATTTATAACGATTCTCGTACCTAATCTCCCAATGCACAGATTGTGATCACACAAGATTCCCGGTAGCTTTGATATCTTTTTTGGAGGGATGACACGCAGATCAAGTGTTATATATCAAAACTTCTAATACATTACAACGTCTTTAGAGATTCTTAGGTTAGGCAGTAGGAAATAAATTGACATGCAGTCAAAAAAGATATTCATCACACAACAACATTTTTCACTATCACTTTAAATTTTGAACTACTCAGTTTTATTCGCTTTTTACTCGTCGCCGAATTATTTGTGATGTATCAAATGAAAGTCAATTTCGTGTTGAACTTATTTATAACGATTCTCGTACCTAATCTCCCAATGCACAGATGGTGATCACACAAGATTCCCGGTAGCTTTTATATCATATTTTGGAGGGGATGACACGCAGATCAAGTGGCATATATCAAAACTTCTAATACATTACAACTTCTTAAGAGATTCTTGGATTAGGCAGTAAGAAATAAATTGACATACAGTTAAGAAAGAGATCCATCACTCAACAACATCAAAACTAGATTAACTTATCCGTACGTTGAAAGCACATCCGTCAAATCTTTCGAACAGGAACTAATCATGGCGGTTGGGAAGAACAAGGCAATCACATCTCCACAGTATAATTCAATAAATACAAACGATTACGTAGATTACGGAAGCAAAGTGATGAAAATCATGAAAATTGGATCAACTGTTCCGGGGAAATATGCCCTCGAGGAATCAGCACATGGCACGTTAAAAAATGATTTCCTGCCTTTCGGCGTTCATCGCTTCAGCCGTCGTAAACCAGAATTATTACCTTCCATCGATTTCGCATTATAGGGTTGTATAGAATTCATTCCAATAACAAATAGAACTGAGTTGAAAAAAGATTTCACACATGCGTTTGTCGAAATTTGTCTAGCATATCTACATTTTCATTCGAGTAGTTATAAAACTCGTATTGTATTACTAACGAGATTTCATTCGAATCGATCTGATGAATCCACCCATGAAACATGTTTTATCTACAATATATCTGTTGAGTCTACATAGGCGCTGTTGAATCAATGAAAATTTCCAGTTACAATTCTTTTTAATCATCATTTATAGTTTTGATTTCTTTTACGAAGGTGCTTTTTTATTATTTATTTTCTGAAAGAAAGAATAGTTAATCAATGGGGATAGTTGCATTTTTGTATCCTATAGTTGATTTGGTGTGGCCGTACAGTTATAAATCTTTAGATGACAGAATAACAATAGGCATGCTTTTAATTATATTCTTGTCGCATATTTTAATCCGGAGTACATGAATATAGTATGGGCAATTCAAGTGGGTTTCATCCCTTTTTCACCAAAGCTCATAAGCACTTAGTTGAATACCCATTAATTGATATGGAAACCGTATTCATCTCACAGGTTAATCTGTATAATATATAAATGAGATAAAAAACACAAGGTTTAACTTTAATCTACACTTTATTTGAAAAAATTCGACGACGTTTCGCTGACACAGCAGCTTTATCAAGAATGACAAACAGATTGAAGAGTATGGTATTATAAACAAATCGTAGAACAAGTTGGATGAATAACAGGAAAATCCACACCGAGCCTTTGTACAGTTAGTATGGAAGGTAATAAAACTAATTAAACAAGTTAAGTAGGGTGAATGATTTACATCTACCTGCTCATTCAAAAGCTTGTCCGAATGTTTGTATCTATTTATTTCTAATGCTTCTAGGAGATCTAATTTTAAACTTTTTGATTTTAAGAAGAAGTAGAAGTAAATTATTCACCCCTACTTAACTTGTTTAATTAGTTTTTATTACCTTCCATACTAACTGTACAATGGCTCGGTGTGGATTTTCCTGTTATTCATCCAACTTGTTCTACGATTTGTTTATAATACCATACTCTGTTTGTCATTCTTGATAAAGCTGCTGTGTCAGCGAAACGTCGTCGAATTTTTTCAAATAAAGTGTAGATTAAAGTTAAACCTTGTGTTTTTATCTCATTTATATCATGGATCCACATCAAGTAACGGCCTCCACAATTCAAATGTATAATATATCACTATAGATGTAAATTTGATGAGTAATTACTATCATGAATGATTTACAATGAACAAAACACTTTTGATTACTCAGTGGTACACAGTTACCATCGCCCGCTAGGTATTTTGAGAAGAATTTCCACTCGGATAGGGGTTAAAGTAGGTATATTGTCTGAATTCAACCCCAAGAAAGATAATTATTATATAAATATATAATAAGAAAAGGTATTGAAATAATTTCATCATTTGAATGCATCAATTAGTAGTTAGTGAAAGTGTTTTGTTTATTTCAGAAATAATGGAAAAGTTTTATAATTTTACCCCTTTTGAACGTGCTAAAAATACACCACTTTCCCAGAGTGAAACATTAATTACATTGAATGTATACGATACTTTGAGGCATCAAGACCTTTTACCTTCAATCGATGAAATTGTTAAAATGTGTTCTGAGATGATGGGAATTGGACAGCCCGCAATATACCAGCTTCTCAAGGAAAAGAAATCTGAAAATGTGTTTATAGTGAAATCTCCTAAATCTTCTCCAGGAAGGCCCTGAATGGTTATTGATGAAAACTTTAGGAATACTATTCGAAACACTGTGCATTCTTTTTATTTTCGGAAAGAAATTCTCACTGAGGAAAAAATACACGCTGTGCTCGTAGGAAATCAGGACTTACCTTTAATATCAAGAAACACATTGAGCAAGTTTTGCATGAATTGAATTTATCAAGGGAGAAGCACAACAGGAAGTTAGTTTTCATAGATAAAGAAGAAATCTTTTGCTGAAGAAGAAATTATTTAGGAACAATTAAAAATTATCATGCTCAAGGTAAGAAAATTTTCTATCTGGATGAAACTTAGGTTAATCAAGGCTACACGGTTCAGAAAACTTGGAATGATAGAAACATAAAAGATTGTCTACAGGATTTCAGGCTCCGTCAGGAAAAGGACGACGTATAATAATAACGCATATAGGTACTGTTAACTGTTTTCAATATGGGGGTTATTATCATTTCAAAGTAGAAGTATTGCAGACTATCATGCGGATGTTTTCAAAGAATATTTTGAACAGTTGTTGAATTTAATTCCGCTAGGATCTGTTAAAGTAATGGATCACGCAAGATCTATTCGCGACAGATTGAATTAACGCCAACATATTCATGGCGTAAAGCTGATATCATCAGATGGCTGACGGATGAAATGTGGGAAAATCATGGATGCCAAGATAGATTCTGTTTTAGTGAATTTAGGTTATGAAGATACATAATTAGAAGATGAACTTGTAACAAAATTTAATTTAAGGAACAGTAAGAAAATTTAGAAAGATAAAAAAAATTCAAGAACAAGTGTTACTGGTTAAGCACAGAGAAAATGTGCAATGAGACTCTAATTCAATAAGTGTCACTGAAATCTTGGAAGAAAAGTCAAGAAAGTTTTGCTCAGACATTTAATTACATATTATAATTATGGTAAGTAATGTCGAGTTTCTATATATATATATATATATATATATATCCTATATCGATATATATATATATATATATATATATATCAGAACATGTTAATTATATATATCCTGATTCTTCGAATTTATCGGTTTTATCTTTTGTGTTGAAAAAAATTTCGAAAAATCAGGAGTATACCAATTAACATGTTCTGAGTGCAATTCCTTTTATATAGGTCAAACAGGACGCTCTTTCAAGGCTAGATACAAAGAACATTTCCGGTCATTCCTACATCAGAAATATGATTCAGCTTTAGCTGCACACTGTCTGAATGAATGTTATCCTTTTCCAGAACTTCAAAAGCTAAAAATTCTTCATTCCTGTGATAAATCTTATAAACTCAATTTCTTTGAATCGATGGAAATTTCCATGGCATCTAGGGTAGAAAGGGTTAAGCTCCTTAACGACCAGGTAGACTTAATTACCTACCAATCACTATTATTAAAGTTACTGTGACCTCTACTAGCATTTTATTGATGGTAATTTCTGTATTGTACATGAGTATTCAGTTTTCATTAGCTTGTTGTTGATAATGGACGTATGTCCGAAATCGGTTCAACCAATGTAAAATTTTGTCATTCTTTACATCAATAAATTAGTGATAGTTAAAACATAGTAACTTGTTTTATTTTATTATTCATTATGAATATCAACTATCACGTAGTTCTGGCTTCATCGATCAATTATTTTTACATCTGGGTTTGTTCAATTCAATTATATTATAAAGTTAAGCGCAATAGTTACCCCAATTTTTAAAAGAGGAAATAAAGGCAACCCGGAATCTGTGGAAAAATTATCTTTGAAAGAATACTCGAATTTATTCTGAGGAATAAAATCATTCCAGAAAACCAACACGGATTTATACCGGGTCATTCAGTAATCACCAACCTTCTGAAGTGTGTGGATGCTTGGCCGAGAATGCTTGACCACCAAATACCTGTCGATGTTATTTACCTGAATTTCAGAAAAGCATTTGACCGTGTCCCTCACAAGCTCGAACACCTGGGTATCCGTGGCAATCTTCTCTCTTGGATAAAGGCATTCATCTCCAACCGCAATTTTTGCGTGGGAGTGGGAAAAAACGCTATCTTTAATACCAGTGGGGTACCACAAGGATCAGTCATCGCCCCCTTCTATTTCTTCTCTTCACCTCTGACCTACCATCAATAAAATCTGAGTGTTCACTCTTAGCAGATGACACAAAGTTGAACTGCGACCCACTCTCGAACGCCGCTGTCCTTCAACGTGACCTCAACTCTATACTCAAGTGGTCCAGAGATTGGCTCCTGCCACTCAACTACTCGGGTGTCGAGTCCTCCACATGTGTAAAACCAACCCGCGTCATTCATATAGTATTTCTGACGAAAACATCAGTACTACCAAAGTCCATTCAGATCTGGGAGTACTCGTTTGCGATGACCTAACTTGGATATAACATATAAATCAATCGTCCTCCAAAAGTCGTTTTCTGGCTGCTATCTCGCAACTTACAGTACTTTGTACAAAACTTACATTCGCCCTAAAATAGAGTTCGCCGAACCTGTCTGGAGTCCGACTCCTATCCGTGATGTCCAGATCTTGGAGAGTGTACAGCGGCGTGCAACTAGGATGCCTTAAGGTGTTAACCGGTCAAATTATATGGAGAGACTTCGCCTGCTAAATCAACCCTCGTTTTGTGATCGATGTCTCCGTGGGGATCTCATAATCACTTATCGTGCTTTACGTAACCTGTTCGTTGGGAAACTCGACGACTTATTCATTTTAAATACCGACGAACGTCTACGCGGCCACCATCTGAAGTTGCGCAAAGAAAACTACAAGTCTCATGTCTGAGAGTTTCCTGAGCAACAGGATATTTGGAACTTGGAACGCTCTACCCGCGGAGGTGATAATTTCGGAAACAGTGAATTTTTTCAAGCATGCTCTGGACTCTTGGCTAGAATCTGAACAATAATACTAGTTTATATTCGCTTTATTTCTATTTGTTCTCTATCTATTCTGAACCCTAGTCTTGCACGATTTGATCTCACTGCTTAGTATTTTTTTTTTTTTTTTCAAATATCTATGTTAGTTTTTCATGCTCGAGTTTATAGGTATCTGAACTCTCACCATGTATTAATAATAGTAATAATAAAGTTCTGCATTGAGTAGACGTTGAAGCCATTCTTTCATTTCTTCTCTTCGGAAAGCCTTGTTCGGGTGTTTTTCTGTTTGACATTGTTATATGGGGCGTTATCGATCATTTACACACATTTCGGTGGTAAATTTGGAATGAGTTTTTCTTTCTTCCATTTTCTTAGTTTTTGCGAAATTATATCATCGTGATAATTACCGGTTTTACAATAGAATTCAAAGGCCACTATCGGTGTTCAAAATTATTAGTCTTGATCCTTTTGAAACAGGCTCCAAGCCTTCTTGTGTGTATAGGAGGAATGAATATATGTTTCGTCCATGTAAATCATTGATCTCTTTTCTTGACATTGTCGTTTGATGCTTCTTAAATAATTCAAACGTAGTTGCTGTATTTCAGGTTTTTCTATAAGTAGCTTTCTATTCGTTTTCGTCTTAATCCAACGGAACCCCATTCCTCTCGAAACTTTTTGAATGCTCTCACGCAATGCTGCTTCTTCATTCTCATCGACGAACTTTTGATGGATTCGCTTTAATGTGGGTACGATTTTATCGACGACGTAAGAATTTACGACGAACCTACGGAGCAGAGCTCTATCGAAGTTATCGAGATCTGTTCACTTCGCTGATTTTCTTCTCTTTTTATCGGAAGTTGAAAAACTGTTTCTTTCGATGTCTTCAATCTTCTAGTTCTGTTGCGACAGCAACACGTTCTTGAACCTACTTCATAGAAATTACGTGTTCATTCTGCATCCATTCGCGTTTCATGAAATGAATGACATTTGCAATGCAATCATTTCCCTCAATTTTTTCCCTTTCAAATTGAAAACGAACTCCATCCTCACAAAAACCAAGAAATATTGAAATAAAATTTGTAAGATTCGGTCCTCGCGTAGATCCTTGAACTTTGGTGAGGGTCGAATTTCTATCCTTTTTCCTCTTCATCTCGCTTGTTTTACATCTCCTTGCTTTGGAGATTCGGTCCTATTCGCTTGGATCTATTTAAGGCTTCAAAGGATCATTGAGAACAGAGCTCTAAGCCACGTGACCGGCAAAGTTAACGCGCAACAAAGGGAGGGGCTATATCACCCGCACAGATGTATTTGTTGACCTCGTACCAATTTACCTATTAGATCCGAAAATAGAGAATATTTTAGCAAGGAATATATGAATTGGATCGCATTTTTTATTTGGGAATAGTAAAAACGCGAATTTAAGAAACTTCACTAAGGAGCTTTACTGTATACATAAGGAGAAATTATTCTCATTTTTCATGATTACTCAACGACGTAACGTGTGTGCAAAGCTTTAGTTTAGAAGTCATCATTCTCCCTGCCTCAGTGAGAGCGGTACCCAGTTCGAATTCCGGCCGTAAAGAGAATTTTATATTTACATTATGGCTCATGGGTTGTTTATCTAGAATAAATATAAAAATTTGGACATTCGATTCGTGGAGTATGGTGGACGATAAAGAATAATGGCTTCGACCCCCACGCAATAAAATTATGGATCACGGCATGAGGGAGAATTCAGATAACACTGGGTCATTTTAAGTCATACTAAACTGACGATTTAATGAAAAATTTTCAGTTTTCAAACTACCATAATGTATAGTATAAAACCTCTTTCGTGGATGCATTCGTAATTAAATAGTTTGAGTATAAAGTTTGTTTTTGTAACACAGTTGGAGGGCACTTGATAATTTTCAACGAGTGTGGAAGTACAAAAATGATTTTTACTTTTCGGGAATTATTTTATAATTCACAAATCCATTTCATTATCGCTATGCTTTTCAGAGTCAGATAACATTTCTCAACTCACAATTTTATCATTTCAAATTTCTTTTCCGGTAGGCCTAATTATTAACACATGGAAAAGTGAAATGAAACAAATAAATTTAGATTCCGCAATACATCATAACATACCAATAGTTTTCGGTCAATTTTTCGAATGACGTTTGTTCTTGAAAATTTTAATTCTCGGTAGTTAATTCATGCCGCTGTTACTACTATGTACTAGGGTAGGTCATAAAAAATGATTTTTTTTTACTTGGTAGATTTACTAGACAGCTCTGAGAAAGTCTCTTTTTCTTACTATCACATAGAAAAATTGATATTACTACTTGGCAAAATATATCGGTTTATAGATTTCATAGGGAATTGGATATTCTGCAAAAAAACCTCTTACAATGTTTTCCTAAACCTAACCGTGTGAAAGATATTAACGGTTGAAGTTTGATTATCTGAAGGGAAATTTTTTCTTTTCTTCTGAATTTTATAACTCGACAAATATGGTCTCTTATAATTTTTCGATTAAGTTAAGCGTTTACGAGATATTCATCAATTTGTGGGTTTTGGGGAAATGTATACTTTGAGTATGAATTTATTTGAATGTTTTTATTCTATAATCTTTTTTCAACTTTATCTCAAATAATTGACAAAATTTGTCGTGTTGTTATTTATTATTATGACGTTTGTTCAGTACGTATTTTAAAATTTTATCCACAAAATATACATAAAATTTTTTCTTCTTCTGTTTGTCTTCTGAAGCTAACACCATCTATGCTTTTTTACTTTCAACTATCTTCAATACCTCCCGTATTCTCGGTGATTCTGAAACTGATCATCTTGCATACGTAATAAAATAATTCATTCCGAATAAGTCTTATAATGATCACATATAATATGACAAATGTCATATTTTTCGAACGACTGTCAAAATCTTTTCGCAAATTTTTCTTTAAATTAAACAAGTTCCACGAATAAATAATATATGGGCGATGTCAACCCAGATTATTGGGTCCATAATGATTCTAAAACATCTATAGATCATAATCGGCATCAGGAAAACTGAACCTGCCCATCGGGGCTCTCTCGGCCACACAGAGATAGAATTTGAGGAAATATCGCAGGTTATGTATTTTTTTTATTATCTCCTTAGTTCTTTTCATGACCTTGCTTGCTATTTAAAATCTTTTCTTAGATTTGTTCAGATATATAAGAGGTATGATTGTTGAAATATTTTTCTGCTGGTTTTCTTCCTCCATTGTTACAGATTCCTGTCCCAAAACCCCTTCCTTTCAACCTTGTCTTCGTTTGCAAGAGATAATGAAGCGGCTAAGCAGAAAAACGTTTGGTACTCTTCATGTAAACACGACACTAACACAACATAAACAGACAAGCTATTGCTAGTGCAATAGCGACAGGGAAACGAGTTTTTTCCTCAAGTTTTTTTCACTCGTTTATTGAATCATATACAAGATAGTATGGTTCCCTTGTTACATTTCCTGAGCTCAAACTTGTGTTTTTTTCTGATACACACCAAAATTATAGATATTAGCATTTATTGTAAATACAATTATTCAAATTTTTGTAAATCCTCGCTTTTCAAAAGAGCGAATGAATGAATTCATTCGCTCTTGACAAAGATACTGTGTATCGAAACGCGTCCAGCATTTAATAATACATTTCAGAGTAGAAATCATCGTTCACTTGTATTTGCGAAAAAAAAATATTCGTTATTTTTTACCCACCCTACTATGTTTTCTACTATCACAAGAGATTTATTGAAAATCAAGATTGCCTCTCGACAATCTTCTGCTGACAACAAGTACTGAACAAAAGTTGAAGATACATACATACATTAACAGCTGAATACAAAATCAATAAGGGTGCAAATAAGGACGAATAAGCTGAGTCATACTGGTCGTTCAGAAGATTATATCTATAGGGAGTTTGTTAGAATTTGATAATTTACATGGATTCTAAGAAATCTAACTTTCGTCCCTTAGATATTCTGAGAATAATTTGAAATTGATCAATCATTATTATTATTATTATTTATTTATATTAAACAATTATTAAGAGTCTATTATGACTCAAATACAGAATAAAAGAAAAATAATGGTGTCTATTTTAAAAGTTATACAAATCAAAACAATATTGGAAGTGTTGGCGCATGAAACCAAAATAACTAATAGTTAAGTTATTCAATATGAAACATTATTAAACAGTTTGTTATTAATCGGTCAATGACTCTTCGAAGGAATTCTTGAAAGCGTTGATAGTAGACGCTTCAACGACAGTGTTTGGCAACGAGTTCCATCTGGAGAATACCCGGTTCGAGAAAAAGCTCTGGCGCTAAGTAGTTTTGAAATTTTCCTTATGCAGTTTAAAGTTGTGACCTCTGAGGTGTCTATTTTGATTCAGTGGAAAGATATTTGAGAGGTCGCAGGTGAATAGAGATTGCAATGATCGGAAAGTAATTATGAGGTCTCCCCGGAGACGGCGGTTCTCAAAAGATGGGATTCCGAAAATTTTTAGTCTCTCTGTATAAGATGGTCTCAAGCGGCCATAGAGAATTCTTGTCACTCTTCTTCGGATTGACTCCAGTAGATCCACATCACTCAGGAGACCAAACCAGCCCAGCGAATTCCATTATAGGCCGTACATAAGTTTTATAGAGTAAACCACAAGTTTTTGGTTCACAACGTCTAGAAGATCTTTCGAGTAAGTAGATGAGACGGGAAGCTTTGGTGAACACATTCCAAATATGTTCAGACCACGTTAAGTCATCTGTAATAGTTACACCAAGATCAAGCTGCCTTCGGGTGCTGTCGAGATTCTTTCCATTAAGGTGATATTTCAGGTCGGGGTTGTTTCCACCAATATGGAGGGTTCTGCACCTATCTGCATTGAGTGGTAATAACCAGTCAGAACACTATAGCGATAAAAGTCCAGATCTTGTTGAAGAGTGTTCGAACTAAGGGAAGGAACATTGGTATCATCCGCGAAGATAGATCAAGTGGAAGAAAGAAGTCATGGAAGATCAGATGTATATAACAGAAATAAAAGAGGATCCAGAACAGAGCTCTGAGGAACGCCGCTTGTAACCGCTCTGACCGAAAATTTGGAATTTTTGATTTTGAAAAAATATTTCCTGCCTCTAAGAAATGCTCCTATCCAAGCGTGAAGAGGTCCCTGAATTCCTAAGTTTTTCGATTTGAACAACAAACACTCGTGTGGTACTCTCTCGAAGGCTTTCGAAATATGTAGGTAAACAACATCGATAGGTATCATATTATCCATTGACTTACACCAATCATTTATACATTTGGGTAAATTTGTTATCACAGAACGCCCGGGAAGAAAACCGTGTTGCTGCTCAGGTACAAGATTATTGATGAAAACAAAATTCAACATTTGATCAGGGATAATTCTCTCGCAAAGCTTAGCAGCAATGGAAACGAGGTTGATCGGTCGATAGGTATCGGAAGTTTATCTCCTTTTTTTGTGAATGGGATTCACTGATGCGATAAGCCAGTCACTAGGCAAGGCTCCTGATCCAAACGACTCTTCAAAAACAATAGATAAGGGAAGAGCCAGACTTGATGAACATTTCTTGAGAATATTAGAAGATAAACTCTCAATTCCAGGTGAAGAAGAGGGATCCAGAACGCTCAGTTGTTCAATCAAAGCGGGGCTGAAGCTTATCTCACACAGACAATTGGCGCATGGTTGGAACAGAAGTGGTGGCATAGGTCCCTTGGGTTCTACAGAGAAGGAGGATGCCAGAATCTCAGCAGTCTCTTGAGAATCTTCACAGACCTGTCCCATTGAGTTACGAACCTGGGGCTCCAATATCTTAGTGTTCGTGTTAGATCTTACATATCTGAAAAATTTCTTTCTATTTTTTGAGGCAGCAAGTCTATGCTCAAAGGTTATTTTGGATCTACCAATTTCGTTGCTCAGCTTGTTGTAGAAGTTACGATGATTTCTATAATCAGCTTCTTGCTTTCTACGTAACTACCTCTGCCATAGTGTTCTCTTATGACGTATCATTTTCAGAATGATTGGGCCAATCCAGAGTTTACTAGGGTTGCTGACTACCTCCCTTCTAGTCGAACGTTTATCCAATTCGGAATTATATATTTCCAGAAAACGCTTTCACATAATCTCAATGACATCCACTGGCAGAACCGCCTAGTCGGTAGCTTCAAATACTCCATTTAGTTTTCGGAAATCGACAGTAGTGAAAATTTTTATGTCAGGTTTGGTGGGGATTGATGGAATAAACTGAACTCCTGATTGAAGGAATAGGTGGTCGGGCTGACCGAAAGGAGGCAGATAATCAACTGAAGAGAGCAAATCAATATCGTGTACAAAAAAGATCCCAACTTGATAGTTTAATACCCAGAATATAACGGGTTGGTCTATCGATAAGTTGGTGCACGTCAGAGCTCAACATTCTAGTAGCGAAGTTGTAAAAACTAACAGAAGGTAAAGTGGAGGGACATATAGGCCATTTTATTCCCGGGCAATTGAAGTCGCCGACAGGAAAAAAAACTTCGACCAGGATGGGAAATGATGGCCATTTCCAATAGAATGTGAAGCGGAAGTAGATTCATCGGTTCTCTGGTTATTGTAATCTGATTGATGCTCTTTGTATCTAGTCTGACCTATAAAGATGCCTTCACAATCCATATAGGACAATTTGTGAACTCCAGTATTATCAAATCTATCAGTTTTAACTTCACTATTGAAAAAAATTCTTGTGAGAGTTTCATGACGGTTTAGAAGACTGTTTTTTATGCTCTTTAGAAATGACGTTTGCAGTGTTTTCACTGATAGGGCCAAAATTTCTTAATGAAATGTATTCATCTGTATTAGTTGATTCTATACGTGGGTAAATATTATGATATGCTGTTTGTGTTAGTTTCTTTCAGATCATTCCGTTTATCTTATTCGAGGGATAACCATTGTTCTAAGCTATTTCTTTAATAGTTGACTCTACCCTGGACATATCTTCTTCATTATCTTCTTCGGATGATGACAGGGAATTAATGAAAGTGTCTCTTTTTGAAAACTGCAACACGAAAGCTGCAACGTTATATTTTTATTATGATGGAATATGGATCGTATATGGAATTACATCCCATTTAGTAAATTTCAGACATTGCTTTCCTGGAAGTTAATTCAGGAAGCGTAAATGTGAGTTGCGTGACACTTTTCAATGGAAATGGAAGTGCTTACTGTAATGAAGGACTTTAACGTGAAAACGTGGTATTTTTATTATCCTGATTTATTTTTATTATTTGAAAGTGGAGAATAGAATTAAATCCATGTTAATTTCAACTGAAACCTTCAGAGAAGCATATAATTCAAGTTTCTTCCGAAAAATTCTTACCATTAGTATTTGTAAGACACAAATGGTTATATTAAATGTTCGGTTGAAATGTTGGGTACATATGACGCGATCCCTTCTTCCATAAAGTTAAATTATGAAACAGTTAATGCAACAAATATGAGAAACCCATTAATAGGCGTGACGATAGTATGACATAATCAAAGATTCAATGACTGTAGGAGAAAATACACATTCAAATGATTCAAATAACTGATTTAGTTTTATTTCAATTAAGATTAATAAGATTTTTAATAAAATAAAATACTGCAATCGACCATTTTGATTGAAACGCCAATCACATCGCATGACGTCATACTTATGTAAGCTTTACTGTGTTTTGATTACCTACTACTGATTGCGCGTTAGGATTGATTTTATATTTGTTTTTATGATTTATCAACTTTTAATCACGAATCTATCTATAACAATGGATCCAATGGGTTACTATTAACATTATGCTTGATTTTAAATGGTGATGTAGAAACAGAATGTAGACACGGCTTCTATTGTGATGTCATCTGATTTACCAAATTAACTTTTGTTTGGTTAGCTTTACTTATAAATATTTTACATATGTGTACTTGAATTGCTTTATCCAACATTCTTGTTGGTAACTTGGGAACTTCTTCAACAATCTGCTGAACTGTAAAACAAATGTTTTATTATTTAAGTGCAATGTTATAATTATGAACAAACATAGAAAATTACAAGGTTACAGAAAATCTATGTAGTTTTATAGCCAGTATCATAGAATGAATCTCAACTAGATCATTTCTTGAGATTTGTACAAAGGTATACCGCTATATAAGATAATCTGTAATACGGGCCTAAGTATACCAACAGTGTATGCAATAATATTGAATTAACATTCTAATAAATAAGTTAGGTAACTATACCTGAACTACAAGATGCAATTTCTTTTGAACTTGATGGCTCTTTAACTATAGTACTTTCTTCAAACTGCTTTTCACACTCTTCAAGAATCATCATCCTTCGTTTTTTAACTATATAGGGTCGCTCTGTTGTGTTAGACGTTCGTGTTTTCCTGTCTGGTTGGCAAGTAAATTTTGTGGGCATACATCTTGGTTTCATACGTACTTGTGAAACCGACCCCATCACATGGTATTCCATATAATTTTCCATATCATTTGGCAACTGAAAACTGCAAAGGAACAATTAAAATTGATAATAAAAATGATAACCAAGCCTAACACAAACTTAACCTCAGTAAATGACTAGTTATTCCATAGCCTCTACATTTCAACTATTTCACGTCAAACAAATATTAAGTTAAGAATCTACCAATATGATAACATACTCACATCAAAGTGATCTTCACAGGAATAAAGTGGCGAATTTGTTTTCACATCGTTCGAGTTTCGCCGTGCAAGCTTTAACCATTTATCTCTTATTATTTTCTTGTATGGTACATGTACAAACACCTTGTTGGGTGTCGTCATTGAGGTATTTTTGCACACCACTTATAAACTTTAGAATTCATTTTTAACACAAGAAATACGCAACGTTCGTTTACTTTGCTGTCTAGCTGAGCGTAAACAAATTTGACGTTTACGTAAGTATGACGTCACACACGACGCCATGATATGGCGAGCTGTTTTCGCGCAATATTTAAAAATGATTATAAAAATGGCTTTAAACTTCCAAACACTTCAGTTTATTACCGAAATAAAGGTTTTGTTGTTGTGAACAGTAGATATCCGCATTACGGAAGAGGATTCCAAAATCTTTCGTCATACCTATTGTCTTAATAAGCTTCGATGAAACTGGACAACTGGTGGTAAATTTTAGAATAGAGCTTAGTTGAATTGAGCTTTCGTTTTCAGAAAGTTTTCCCACCATACATATATAACAATGAGTCGTTAAAAGCGCTCTTGACATTAATGCACTCTACCTGCATAATAATAACACAAACACAACAACAGAAATTCTATTGATCTGCTTTGGTTTTCAGTGTTGTTCTTTAGCTCTACTATCCTTCAAGTAGAGAAAACAAGAATACCTTGTGTAACCATTCTGTGGAACTGAAGGAAAGTTGATCATTTTCAAATCAACATATCTGTCAGTTTTGTGTACTCTTAATTTTGTCCAAAACCAAAGGAATAGAGTGTATTCTCCCTTCACTTAAGTAGAATGTGCAATCGGCTATGACCCTTATTTATTTCCGTTGTGTAAGAGTATACATTTTACACTCCGTTTCCGCGAATATATGAACAAATGCCATTGATTACAAAAGTTTTTTCGTAGTCCCATTGCAGTCAATAATCCAGGTACATGTTTACAAAATACAAAATCATCTTCTTTATCAAATTATTATTAATACGAAACTTCAGTTTTTAGCCTACAAGCCAGCATTGCTGAAACAGACTCTGACAGTCCCAGATTACGTCGTTTTGATCATCTTGGTGGAATAATTTCAAATCACAGTCAAAATCACTATCACTTCTATTAGTTTTTGTCTCAATTTACTGCTTTGAAACAAAAGTTACCATAAACTTTTGTTTCAAAGCAGTAAATTGAGAAGTTCTAGAGCACATAATTCTTCTATGTACCGATTTTATGAAGGGTTAGATTAGTTAATGTCAATTATGTTCACCGAACAGAAATATCAGTCATCATGATGGTTAACTGTATCTTTCCAGATCATAGCAGTTTCGTACCGAAATAGCATATACAAACACTGGTCTACAATGGTTTTGTTGCGCTAGATATGAAAATGATTTTGGGTCTATTTATGCACACAATTCGTGAAACTATCAATGATTTTGTAGGATTTGTTCTGATTTCTTTTTAAATCTTTATTTTCATTTTACATAACAAAATCGTAAAACAAGAAACAAAATAACAGATATATTTATAATGTCAGTTATGTTTTGAGAAATTCGGATACATCGAAGTAAATAAAGAGGAAAATGTCGAAAATATATTTCATATTTCCATAAAACGCCTTTTATGAGCTTTTCTTCTATAATTTTTCAGGGACAATCTCTTTTCAAAGACCAGCAGTAATCTGCCATCATGTGAGAATCCCATCGACCTTGATACCTTTCTTCCATCACTTTTAGATCTTGATGAAACCGCTCTCCTGTTCCTCACTATAATTTCCTAAATTATCCGGAAATTTATCTAGATGATTGCGGAGATAGTGTAACTTAATACTCATATTTGCTCCTAAAGTCTGAAAGTTTGTAAGCATATTTTGCACAATTTTTTCATAATTTGCTGCTTTATGGTTACCTAGGAAATTTTCGACAACCAACACAAAACTTTTCCAAGCTTTACTTTCCGGAACAGTCATAACTTTGATAAAATCTGAGTCTTTCATCAATTGCCGTATTTGAGGACCATCAAATATTCCACCTTTCAATTTTTCCATACTAAGCTTCGGAAATTTTCTGCAAATGTAATTAAAACAATTTCCGTCTTTGTTCAACGCTTTTACAAATTGCTTAATCATACCTAACTTAATATGTAATGGTGGAAGTATGATTTTGTCTCTGCTCACCAGCGGCTCCCTTATTACGTTGGCTTTACCGACAGTTAAAGAATTTCTTACAGACCAAACATCTTGTTCCCAATGAAGTTGCTTTGCTCTACTATCCCACATACAAATAAAGCAAGGGTATTTTGTATATTCACTTTGTTGACCAAGTAAAAATTAACCATTTTAAATCCACACAGATCGGCCATTGATGCTCTGAGTATTTAATTTTCTCTAAAACTAATTTTACATTTTCATATTCTTCTTTGAGTTTCGTTGAATGGGCAATTGGAATTGATGCAAATTTATTTCCATTGTGCAATAAGACGCATTTTAAACTTCTTTTGCAACTATCAATAAAAAAGCGCCATTCAGTAGATTTGTACTCTTTTGAACCCATGTCTATAAGCAGCTTCGCGATATCATTACAATACACTAATCCTTCATTTTCACTAAAAAATTGTAATAACTCTTTTTCTCGCGTTCTGTTTGTTGTAATTGTTACTGTTGGTGCCAATAAATTTTTTTCTTTCAATCTTGAGGCTAACAGTTCTGAGTTCATTTTGAGAAAATAACTTTGGCGTAGATGTTTCACCTTCCCATTCACTTCCACTAGTAGATGGTCCCGATTTCTGTGAATTTGGTAACATCATTGTTTCTGAGGGCATGCGAATTACTTTTAAAATGTATATGGGCCGAGGGAGATTTTCACTGTGTAGAACCGGACATTTCGTAGACTGTAAGTCTGGGTATCTCCACGTTTGATTTCGATTAAAACCTTTAACATCCACTACGCAAAAGTAACAATCATCTAAATGATTCGTAGGCTCCATCCAGATCATAGGAATACCAAAGTCTAATCCAGAACGTTCACCTTTTTTCCACAACCTTAAAGACTCAACACAGGACTTACAAACTTTATTAGGAACCCATGGTTTACCTAATTTGTCCATTTTGAAACCAAAATATTCAACATAAGTCTCCTTGACAAAGTCTGTGATATTTCTTTTTTGTTTTTTTGGTACATAAACACCACAAATATAACAAAATAAATCACTACAATATTTACACTTTCTTCATGACAAACTCATATTTTAGACTAGAAGACAAATATATAAGAATGGACATTCAGTAATTGAAACAAAATATTAATCCATGACACTTTATCCAGATTTACGTGTATATGTACTTCAATATTGTCAAATAACTGAGATCTCAGCTGTTCTTTGGAGCAAGGGGTCTGAGAGTGGGGATCAGGTGATGTTTGTATGCGCGAAAAAGTTGCGCAGAAGCCTAATCATGATTGGAAAATTAAATTTTATTTCTAACAAGCTTATAATTGTTCAAAATATAAGAAATGCAAAAATTATGAAAATACGAGCACATTGAGAACTTTCATGAATATATTCGTAATCTGGGCACTTGAAAACATAAAAATTTGCGATGATATCCAGGGCAACAATAAAAAAAATTTTTTTTGTAGAGCTGTGAAATCTTTTCAGCTGTCAATCTTAACGGAAATATTCGAAGTAGAATATGGGAAAGTTATAAAATTTATTTATTTCTGTTGAAAACTTTTTCAGTTTCAAAACTGTTCACTAGTTGGTGAGTCCAGGTACATTCCACATTATTTAAATAGAAAAACAATCGTTTCCGTTATCTTTGATAATCGAAACGAACATTTTTTCCGATAAAATTCATTTTCGCTTCGTAACACTAAAAATGAGAGTCTCTAAAACGAACGGCGATACCAATTTTAGCCGTGTGCAGTGAAAACACGGAACTAAACTAACTCTCAATTTGAGATATTTGGCGGCAAAATGTTTTCCATCCCGTTTGTACTGAAGCGTCATTTGTGGTAACAACTTCACAACCAGAATTTTTATGTTTACTCGAGACTCGTTCACATATATGCCAGTTTTACATTGTTTGTGTTTCAATAGAAACCTAATTGTCTCTAATGGAAGGAAAACTAGATTATCCCTATGAAATCTCAGTCATATTTTTCTGTAAACATTTGATTTGTGGAGTTATTTTAACTCACACGATTTTGAATGACTCTGCTTCTTGATACTATCATTTTTCTATTAAGTATCTCAGTATAGGTGAGAAACACATCTTAATTCTTCAGATATTTTCATATTGTTTTTTTTATTGACTTGTTTTGTTCATTTTTATTCACTTTTAATACCAATTATCAAAATCGAATCACTCTTGGTGTTGACATTGTACCTATTATTTTCATTATTTCGACTGAATAATCCATCACTGATCACAGTCACAGCATCAGTCCTCATTATAT
This sequence comes from Cryptolaemus montrouzieri, assembly GCA_013387265.2. Taxonomy (NCBI): domain Eukaryota; kingdom Metazoa; phylum Arthropoda; class Insecta; order Coleoptera; family Coccinellidae; genus Cryptolaemus; species Cryptolaemus montrouzieri. The sequence goes on along the minus strand of JABFTP020000103.1, from coordinate 8,614,964 downwards.
ACTGTTATAATTCGAGAATTTCTATTAACTATTTCTGATACCATCGATGAAATTTTAGGAGTCACTCATAACACCCTGGCTGTAGAAACTGTGATTTCCTCATCTTACCAGGCAGGCTGAAAAATTCTTTGGCCAACATAGTGAAACACATTCAATTTTTTTATTCAATATAGTCGCCTGCGAAGGAGATACAGTGATTGATGCCTTTATAATAAGATTTCCCTTCAACTTCAAAATAGTATTTCGTTTTGGCAATTTCCTGTTCGTAAGTCTAGAATTTTTATCGAGCGAGCATTCTGTTTCAAGTCTGAAAACAGCAAATAGTTGCTAGGAACAACGTCGGATGAATAAAATAAATGAGGAGGTAATTCGATACCTAATTCGTACAATTTTGCGATTGAACTCTGCAGGAGAGAAAAAAGTGACACTGAGCTAGATCAGGCGAATAAGGCGGCTGCTCGATGATATTTATCGAGTGTTTGGTCTTAGAGTGGTTAATAACCGTGGCTCGATGAGATTAGTGTGTTATCGTCATGCGATTGAAACAAATCCAGCCGTTTACGGCGAATAATTTCACCCAAAACGGTTGGATCGAAGTCCTTATTGACCGTTAAACGTTGCGAAACGAATTCAAAATGAAACACACCACGAATATCGAAGAAAACAATCAGGACCGCCTTGATTTCGAACGACTTTGGCTCATTTTTTCCCAACAATTCCGATGATTGTTGGCCCGTTAGTGTGTCGTATTCATAGACCCATGTCTCCTTACCAGTACCATGAACGTGGGATTAGAATTCGCGAGATCCAGCATGTCTGCTGCTGCCGGCATCCGGTACTGTTTTTGGAGAAAATTCAGCTCTATCGGAACGAGCCGAGCGGCGACGCGCCGCATATACAATTGGTGCGCCAATATCAAACGAGAGTTGTTGAGATCACGAGCTATCTCTCTAACACTGGCATGATGATTTCCATTTTTTTGGACGTTATCGTCTGTTGAAGAGGTCGAAGGTCGTCCGGAACGAGGCAAATATTCGAAGATCTCGCGACCGAGTACAACTGAGGTCGACTGGTTTCAACAGCTGTCGTAAACAAACTAGTTGACAGATCGCGCTCATGTTTGGCATAGTAACTAAAGGCAGTCCTACCAACATACTTCAAAATTCTCAACGCGGGCAGTTCAAATGAGAACTTATGGATCTCACATTAGTACATGCGTTTCTACAGTCCACTTCGTGCGAAGCTCACGGCTATCCGTTTGCGTGAACCAGAAAATTTTCCTTTGAATTCAGCATCGAAAATGAATTCCTCCAAATGGCTAAATTGAAATATAGTGTCGAAGTTATGAATCAGATCTATATTATTTGAAACAACGCTTGAATAAGGGAAATCTTACGAGTGAGCACTACAACATGTTAAACGACAATGTGTTTACAAATTGTATGCCATTTGACGCCCATAAAAGCGACGTGCGAGACTCAATTTACATTCATTATGTTATATAAAGAGGTAGACAAATTTAATTCCGACTGTATTCGACAGAATGAGCCGCCTTGATGCGAATATAATTTAACTGCTTCTTCTCAGCTCTGCGAGTGATCACAGAATGAATTATGTTGGTGTTGAAGTAGTTCTGTAGTTGAAATACATTACATATGAGAGAAGCACTAAAATTATACAGGGATAATAAATCCAACAAGATTCGGGTTTGGAACTGTTCCCTTTGCAACTATTCCATCTCTAAGATTCTAAAAAGTTGTTTCCATCGAATCGATTAATTCATTCTTTCAGTGAAAGAGAATGTTTCAAGGAATTAAAATCAATTCATTTTGTCTCTATGTGTCAATATCAGAGTCACAAAACGCAGGTCGCAGCTCAGTGAATGGAATGGATAAACACTGCAAGTTGTTGTTCTCGTATATATATATATATATATATATATATATATATATATATATATATATATATATATATATATATATATATATATATATATATATATATATACGAGGAACAACAACTTCGTTCCATTTCCTCTTTCAATGCGCTTACAAATCAAGGTGTATGTTAGAAGAGATCCAAGAAATTTTTTTTTCAACATTTCAAAATTACGTCACAACAATTTGAATTAAAACACCTGATTCCAGTCAACCCTCTATCTGTGTCACGCCACTGGTTAACAGTCTGATGCGCATAATCCGGCTATCAGATGATATGTGCATGTGCTACCAACTTCGCTTCAGATTTTTCATTTTGACGTTCTTTTCTTTGCTGACCTTAGAACTAATTAGTCGTTCCTGAAAATCCTCTTTGATTGTAGTTGAAATAATCAAATTATATTAAAATTTTCTAGTGAAAATTAGTGATATATCTTTATCCTAAATACTGTGTATTGACCTAGGTTCTAGGTGGAGACTCATAGATAGAGAGACTCATAGATAGAGTCGTAAGTGGAACTCAGAGGTTGAGATGATATAACTTCTATCTGGGGTCCAGATATCCACATGAATCCGAAGCTGAAATAAAGATTCTCCCCCATATGCAGCATTAAAAACAAGAACGTTTTAGAACTCCCCAAGTGATGGGGGACTATAACGTAGACGACCTCAACTCATCTGTTTCACCAAGATAAGTCTTATTGACTGTATATATAAAAAGAAGCATTTGTGACATTCCTTAAGTTTTCTTCCAAGATTTCAGTGACAATTATGGAATTGCCCATTTTTCTCTGGGCTTAATCAGGTAAAATTTAATTTTGTTACACTACTTGTTTCAACATTTCTCCAAATCTGCCTGTCTACGCATATGATGAAGATCTACATTGCAGTGGACATCAAGCTACGAAATAGAGGTGGTTACATTACCTACAACATCCATTCTGAAGGTAATCGAACTGTTTCAAAAATCAATACTACCCTTGCATAACTTCATTGACAGCTGTTGAAAATTTCATGAAAATTGTATGTGAAAAGCTCGAATTATTGCTTTACGTTTGTTGTGCCGTTTAGTGCATAGTTCAGAAAATGAGATTCAAACAAAGAGCTGCAATTCAGTTCTTTTTTGAACTTGGTAAATTCTTTTTTCGAAACGCAATTGATGTTACAAGTTTCATATGGTAATGGTTGTTTGGTGTACCAGTGGTTTAAGCGATTTAAATAGGGGTAGAACGACCCTTAATGATGACGAAAGATCAGCTTTATCTAAAAGTGATTGACTCGCTTAGCAATAACATTTAATTGAGGTGTGTATGGAGGAGTGTACATAATGTGAACTACAAAATCAGTCAATAATTTAAAATTATATTCTCCTCCACTATCACGTTTCAATTTCGATACCTTTTTGTCACAAAATAGAGATGACACCTTCAATACATAATCATAAACACCATAACGCTTCATCTTCATGTTTAATTAAGTATTCCATCAGAAACCTTGAGTTATCATAGACAAAAGTAATGAAATACTTATTTCCATTACTTGACGCAGGAGTTATCGGTCCACAAATATTGTTAAGTCTTATGTTACTATGTTCACTATGCTTTCTAACCATATATTCCTTCTAAGCCCCTCCGACCAAGCATGTTACCGTATTTACTATGATTTCTAAATATGAATCGCTTAGTAAGCGACCAAGCGAAACACAGAGCTTACGATGTGTCTACCTGGCGCATTTCTGAGACTCTCTCTTTTCCTTTGCCGACCTATTCGAGTTCACTTATTCTCCGTAGATCGTCTGTAGTACGCGTTACCACGAGACGACTCTATAGACAACCCACACCGTCGGCCATATTGCCAAACCGCCGTTGTGTACCAGCAAACCACGTACTTTATTCAATCATTTACGTTTACAACGAATTTTTGTGTGTATCAACGACGTTTTTCATCGTCTATTTCAACCTAACACATATTTCTCACATAATATTAATTTCCACCTTTGAACCAAAAGACATCCCATGCACCAACTTCAATCCATTGATCTTTGAAAGAGTTTCATAATTTATATGCCCGTACCTTTTTTTTCATTTTCCATTGAGCAATTCGTCTTCTTTACTCCATTGAGCACAAAACTCATTCTGTATAAATAATTCAAACGTTTTCCTTCCGTATTAACTATTTTACCCTTTTTTATACTTATTTGACCATGAGAATACAGGACCTCAAAACCAGATGAGTTTAGAGCCTGACTGTCCGTTAAAATGTAAATATTTGCCCATTTGAGTTTCCTTCGTAGTCCCTCCTGGCAGCAAAGGTTTACAGAAGTGTTTCTGCTTGCATGATTGTAGGAGTAGAGCCCAGAGGTACTGATGAAGAATACTTGGGTCCATATATGCCTGATCCTGTTCCATCAAATAGATGATTTTTGGTCTAATTGATTCATTTTTCCTCTACGATGGTGAGATCTTCTATAACCACTTCGAACGGTGTGTGAAAATCAAACTTAAGCGGCATTATATCCGATGGTTGTGATAAGATTTCTGGCGCTATGTAACCCAGAATCCCCAGGTGTCCTTTCAGATCACCAGGTAATAGTTTTTTGTGTCTTGGAGCCGTAATGCCGCCATCAACGCCTCCTTTTTCAATTTTATATGAAGAGGAGGGAGATTTAGGATTACCTCCAGGGCAAAAGTCGGGGTGCTTCTCCTAACACCTGTTATGCCCAAGCACGCAAGCCGCTGCAGTTTTTGCAGCTTGTTTTGCGTAGTTATTTCTGATGTTTTCGTTCACCATACTAACGATGCATATGTGACAATGGGTCTCATAACCGCTGTGTATAACCAGTAGGTTATTTATGGCTGTAGTCCCCAGGTCTACGGCATGCCCATAGGCACGATGTAGCCCTGGAAAGAGTTTTGTCAATGTGTAAATTCCAGTTGAGTCTCTGATCTAGGGTTAACTCTAGATACTTAGCCTGTTCCGAAAATTTCAGAGTATGTCCATTCAGAAAGGGGGGCTTTAAGTTCAACTTTCTACGTCTTGTGAATGGAATTAGAATGGTTTTGTCTGGATGGATGCTGAGCCCCTCTTAAGCACACCATTCATTTACGATGTTGCATCAGGTTCGATAAGATTCCATCATGCTTTCCCCTAATGATGATAACTAGATCATCAGCATAGCCTTGTGTGTTGAAGCCAGCGTTGTTCAGTCATTCTAAGAGTCTTCTACTGACCATAGTAGCGGCGATAGGACACCTCTTTGAGGGCATCCTTTTCTGCTTTGAATAATAACCATGAGTTATTATTCACATTTTTTTATGCATCATTTCGTTCCTTTTCTAAGGTCTCCTTAAGAGTACCTTCCACTTCAAAAGGGTTCAGTACTGAGTCAAGTCTAAACTTTCAATTATCAAAATCATTGTCCGAAAAGGGTATAAGCCTATATTTATTTTCTATTCAGTTGGAACTAACAAATCCTTTTATACTGCACAATTCCATATTCCTAGGCTCATAATCAATTATTAGAAATATTATAGGTTTAAAGATTCATGCAGTGAAATACCATTCAATATACAATTGCCATTTTTGTAGACGTAAGGTATGACAAGGTCTATGATGAATCATTGAACAGAACTCAGATTTGCATAGAGTGCATTCCATAATACATTAACAGGAACCGGAACTCCCAGTATTTACCAAACCTAAAGCCTACATTTGCGATACTCTGATTAACATTGCGAAATAACAAATTTTCCACATACATTCGACGACTTCATCGGAGAGTTATGAACGTCGAAAACGCCTGCGAATGTAATCGAAATCAACGGAATCGAAGAAGGCAAAAAACAAGTTCTGATTCCTCGCCGAAAATCACTCGCCGATAAATGGATGTCGTTCTTCTCGGACGAATCGATGGAAACCCTCCTCTTCCACTATCTGACATCTAACTTTATCGGGAACATAACCACGGAAAATCTGCATCTGGAAAAAGCTTGCGGTAAATCTGAATTTCAGCGAATCAATATGCGACGCAATGGTGGAAAGAAATACGACACGATATGCTGTACAGGAAGAAATCGAAGTACAAAAGCTTGTCTCGGGTATGTTGATTTACAAATCCGTCGTTCAGGATTCGCTGTTGTTTTGTCTCATGGCGTTTGTTGGGTCCGTGAAGCGACAGATATGCGAAAAAAAGAACTTTAATCGCCTTTCCGATCTGGGGTAATAATATTACAACAAAAGGATTTCTACTGGGTACTTTTTTTGATCGATTCAGTTGATGTTGCCATATTTTTGAAACTTCCTCTATAACTGATAGATTATATTGATATTTTTAGTATTTTCAGTTATTCTGAATAAAAAGTTCATTGAAAACTACAAGAATTGCTGCCAAATCATTTATGTTTAAAATTCTTTCATCCATTTATGCTTTCCAATGATGAAAAAGATATTTTACATCAGTAACAGCAAGTCTGTGAGTATGCTGTGAACGAAAAGATGATGGATTATGGATGGTGCAATACGATTTATCTATGATCATTATCGAAAAACAATTGCACAGTTCTACAATGGTTTTTATTGTGCCTCTAAATGTAAAACTGTTTTCAATTATTTCCGATATCCTAATGAATTTTTCGAGATTTCGGATGGGTAAATAAATTAAAAAACATTCAATTAATTCATTGAAAAACAAAGAACAATTGATTCAAAACGTTCAATTACATTTCAGAAAACATTATTTTAAACGTTAGAAGCTTTTTTTAGATTTTCTCATGAACGTCTTCAGGACAATCTCGTCTGATACTCCAACAGTAATCTGCCATTATATGCTCATTCCAGCGACCTTCTTCTTCTTCTTTCTGCACGGCGCCCATATGGGTAGCACTCAGGCCGTTTGGCCCATTGTGCTTGCCGTGTGTTGTTGAGTTGTTATTTTTCTTGTAAAAACTTCCTGATGAAACTTGCAAGACTGTTGTAGGGGGCCTCCTGGATCATCCGGGCGCTGGGTGTTTCAGTGCCCAAGGTGTTCAGTCTGGTTTTCTTATGGGCGGAACATTCGAAGAGTATGTGTTCTGATGTTTCGTCATTTTCTAGGCAACCATGATATTGTGTGGTTTCCGATAGTTTCATGACGTGTAGATGTTTGTAGAGGTGGTGTTCCGTCAATAGGCCCATTACCATCCCAACAGACTTTTTTTCGAAGAACAGTAGTTTATGTACCCTCTTCTTTGATTGCTGCACTTTTATGAGCCTTTTTGACTGTGTCAGTCCCGAAATGCCTGGGCCTCGGTGGTGGTCCAGTTTTGAAAGAAAGAGAGAACATGGGTCCATGGGATGGTCAGAATTGGTTCTGGTCCCATCGGCCTGACAGCTGTTGCTTTTTTAGCGAGGATGTCTGCTACCTGGTTTCCTTCGATGCCCTGATGAGCTGGGCGCCAAAACAGAGTGACTCTGTTCGTAGTACTGAGTTGTCGAAATGTTCTTCTGCATTCGGCAACCAGTTTGGATGAAACCTTCGTATCGTTAAGATATCTAAGGGCGTTTTGGCTATCAGAGCATATGTAGATGTATGCGTATCTGTAGTTCCTATATAGGTTTTCCTGTACGCACTGGAGAGCAGTAAATATTTCTGCGTGTGTTACGGTGATGTCTTCCAGCGCAATCATAATGTTTGCCTAGGGCCGCGACCGCCGATTCCTGTACCCGTCCTGGTTTTGGACCCATCCGTAAACCAGGTGGGGCCCTGTGGTGTTAGTAAGACGTGGGGTGTGGTCCAAATTTCTTCTGATGGAAAAACTACTTTGTAGGGTTCGTCAAAGTAGTAGGTGGTTCTTGTTTGACCTCCTCTTGTGAGAAGGTCAGGTCGAAGTTCTCGGATTTTGTTCAGGGATGCGGAGTGTCCAGAAATTGGATTTCTGTCCCACCACATATCTCCCCCCCACAGTCTCAAAAGAGGCCCTCATGGCTACCACTATATGTAGTGGAAGGATGCCCAGAAGACACTCCATAGAGACCGCGTGTGTGCATCTCAAAGCTCCCGCGCCTGCCACACATGCTTGCTTTTGGATCTTGTTGATTTTGTTCCGTTTTATCGCTTTTTCCAATGCAAGCCACCATACGATGGCGGCATAGGTCAGGAGCGGTCTTATCACTGTTATGTATAGCCAGTATATTATATTTGGTTTAAGTCCCCATCAGGGGCCGAATAGTCTCTGACACGCCCAGAGTGTGATTTGGGCTCTTTGCGCTTTGGATGTGATTGTCCCAATTTAGTTTGGCATCAAGCATCACACCTAGGTATTCCACTTGTTTTACTAGTGTTATTTGTTCGTTGAAAATAATGGGTGCCTTGAAGGGCGGTAGTTTCCTTTTTCGGCACGAGGTTCCAAAGGAGAGGAGATAGAACTCCACCTTGTGGGCATCCCCTGCTGGCGGTCACCTGGATGGTCGACTCACCGAGCTGAGCCTCGATGCGTCTGGTCGACAGCAGACGTCCCATCCACCTTGCTATGGTTTTGTTTACTTTCCTATCTGCGATAGCTTTATCTATTGATTTGTATAGTGTATTGTCGAAAGCTCCCTGTATATCTTGGAATATTCCTAGAGTAACTTCGCTCTTTTCAGTCCTTTCTCGATATATCCTTCTACGGAGTGTAGCGCTAGTGGACTTATCTACCTTGCTCGTAGGCATGTTGAGTGATATATAGAGGGTGCTCCACTTGGGTGTTCTCCCTAAGATATCTTTCTACCACCCTCTCAATAGTCTTCAGTAGGAAGGAGGTGAGGCTGATTGGTCTAAAATCTTTGGCGATTTTATGTACGATCTTGCCCGGCTTGGGGATGAAGACAACCCAAACCCTTTTCCAGGGGTCCGGAATGTATCCCAAAGCTAGTCAGGATCTGAAGATGTGGATTAGGTGCATAACAATTTGGTCCATGCCTTTTATTAAATGTGCAGGGTATATACCATGGGCTCTTGGTGCTTTTTATGGTTGAAAGGTAGTTACTGCCCATCGAACCTTTCCTACTGTAACTACCGTTGAGTCTGTGTTCCAGTCGATCAAGAAAAGTAGTTCAGTAAAAAACGACGTTTAGGTTAGATTTCAGTATGGAAGAGTGTTTGTGTTACATCATGAATAGTCAGATGAAGATCCAATTGCAATAAAAGAACTCTTAGCCAAGCTCATGCATGAAACAACTTAATTAAAAACGACTGAGATCATCTGAAAAAAGCGTCATAAATTTGCTTAATATCATCACATAAATTCGCGAGATATTATCACTAGATATTCTATTAAATCTTCGTTCTCGCTTAAATTAAAAAAATAACGGATAAATGCGAATCTAAGCCAGTCAGTGTGTATTAATACGATGTAGCTCGTGTATTAATGCTGGGTCTCTCTTTTGCGCCCCTTCATAACTTCGTTTAGTGCTTGTTTCGAGACCCTCAAAAAGTATTTACGAGGCTGCAACGCTCGGTGGAGAAAATTTCGTTGCATAAATACAGCAAATCTGGGACTTCATGCCACGCTTTATGACGTTCATAGACGGCTGCACAGTTGACCTGAACGGGATTCAAACGCACTCTAGATTGCACATCGATTTTTAGCCGCAAAGTCTGCAACAAGCGTCGCCCAACGTTCAACCACAATATTATTAAATTTATTCGGATCCGAATTATTGCTACTGCCACGTATTTTAACTTTGCGGAAACTGCGTCCGTTAATTGGAGTTGAGGTTGCAATTAATTAGACAGAAAACACAATCGTTAAATGTGAAAAATTTGTTGGGTTTCCCAAACCTGCTTGGGATGAGTGAATTGGTAGGTAACGTTATAAACACGGCAACATTTAAGGAGGTGGTTGCTGAAGTCATTTCATGAGAAAAGTTCAAATAAACATAGGTTAGGTTAGTTACTTCGTTACCAATTTACAAGGTGTTAAATTTTAATCGAAAGAAGCAGTTAAATTTGAAATTTTCGTAAACCGCTTGAGATATTGAGTTAAAATTTGGGGATGTCAAAGACGCATAATTTTCAAAACGAAAAAGTATTTTACACTCACCAGTGGCTTGCGTATGGGGACAACGCAGGTTATTCCAAAAAAAAACTAGGACGCTACTGAATTTTCTTATAATGAAAATATACTCGGAGGCAAAATTAGCGGAACACTCGAAAATTTAACCAAATTCGAAGTTCGATATTTTTCCTAATTCTCGACCGATTTAGATGATTTGTTCGGCAAGTTATAGATCAACTCTTCTGCTTTGTAGAAATTATAAGAGAAAACAAAAAAAATTTGAAAGAAATTTTATACGGGGGTAAAACTAAAAGTGTTTTTTTGTCAAAAATTCGTAACACCCTGTGGAATTTCGTGGTCCGAGTTGAAACGTACAATATCATGGTCTGTCAAGACACATCTTCCTACAGTAACGCCCTTCTTGTTTCATGCGTTTATCTCTATTTTTGCAAAATATATTTAATTTCAAGTGGAAAATCACCATTTTGGAGAAATTCCATTGAATCAAGAAATTGTCATTAAAATTCGTCTATCAATTTGGAATTTTCTTATTATTACTCAGGCGTGACGAAATTGTCGTTTGCGATTTTTATGTTCGAATTGCATTAGTTATTGATGACAATTTGGTTAATTTGGTGAAAATTAGGAATTCATAGGAGATAACAGTCGGTAGGTATTAAAATACACAACCGAATTCTGGGACCATTGATAAAACTTTTCATTTACACATCGGGCAACCCGCGCTATACATGACCGTTTCATCGTCAATCAAACCATAAGAAATCCTCGTCTTACTGCTGTTCAAGCACGTAACCTAAGTTGGTCTGAGATCATACGCGCAAGCAAGAGCACCAAGACTCGATAGAGCCCATCGGGTAGCAAGATTGGCGTTTGCTAGGGAGCATGTAGCATGGACAATCAATCAGTGGAGACGAGTTTTATTTAGTGATGAGAGCCGATATTGTGTGAATTACGTGGATGGTAGAGATAGAATATGGAGGCATCGAGGGGAACGATACAATCAAGCGAACTTCGTAGGAACTGAGCAATACGGTGGAGGGTCAGTTATGATATGGGGTGGCATATGCTTGGGAGTACGAACAGAACTGGAGATTATTGGCAATGGATCACTTAATGCCCATCGGTATATAACAGAAATCTTGGAGCCCCATGTTGTGCCTTTTGCTCCTTACATAGGGGAAAATTTCCTTTTTATGCACGATAACGCGCGCCATCATACTGCGCGCATAGTGATAGAATATCTCAATGAAGTTGGGATCACACGAATGTACTGGCCGTCGCGGTCACCGAATTCAAAACCGATTGAACACGTTTGGGACATTTTTGGAAGAAGGGTTCGACAACGGAATCCAGGCAACGTTGAAGAGCTGACATTGGCTTTGGTGGAAGAGTGGGACAACATACCTCAACAGATGATAGACAACATCATTGGGAGTATGCGAAATCGTATGCGCGCTGTAATAAGAGCTCGGGGGGGTCATACTCGCTACTAAAATCAAATGTTTTTTTTGTGGGTCATCATGAACATTTTTCTCAAATTGTTCATTTCATTTCACGAGTGTATCGCCAGGATACACACCTGCTCTCAATTTTGGACAGGAATGATAATTATTATGTCACACAAAAAAATTCAAAAATAAATGTGCAAAATCAACGATTTTTCCAGTGCACTTCGAGTTCTCCCAGAGCGTGAAATTGGCCAGTGAATTTCAAAAATTTTCATTTCGTTAGATTTCCGCTTCTCTAATTTTGATTTTATTTTTTGGCTAACCTCCGATGTTATGAACCTACGCAAGATTAAAAATAAATTCTTGAAATTTGTGACTTTTCGCTTCAAATTGGATATCTCTTGTAAAAATAGAGATAAATGCATAAAACAAGAGGGCGTTACTGTAGGAAGATGTGTCTTGACAGACCATGATATTGTACGTTTCAACTCGGACCACGAAGTTCCACAGGGTGTTACGAATTTTTGACAAAAAAAACACTTTTAGTTTTGCCGCCGTATGAAATACTTTTCATTTTTTTTTGTTTTCTCTTATATTTTCTACAAAGCAGAAGAGTTGATCTATAACCTGCCGAAAAAATCATCTAAATCGGTTGAGAATTAGGAAAAATATCGGACTTCGAATTTGGTAAAATTTTCGAGTGTTCCTCTAATTTTGCCTCCGAGTGTATATTTATTTTTGCAGTTTCCAATTAATTTTCAAGAAAAAAGCTTTTTTCACATTTTTTTACGACACCAAGTTTTTGAGTTAAAAGCTGCTGAAAAAAATAAGAAAAGAATGTCCAGAAATTTCATTGTACGACACGTAGTCTTCGATTAAAAAAAACATCGTAGTGTATTTCTTTTTATCATTAAGTAACCTATATTCAAAAATTAAAAGTTTAATTCAGGGGCAAAACGAAGATTTTTCAGTATCACCAATAACTCATAGAAAATTTCATGAGCTGTTCAAAGTAACCCCCTCCAGTTCGGATACAAGATTCCAGTCTTCTCCTCATTGAATAGCGAATTCCTTCAAAAACAACAGGATCTGTTCTTATCGAGTTGCACCCAGCGATGATTCTATTTTTCAAGTCCTTAACATTTGCCACAGGGGTTGTGTGAACTAAAACCTTCAAGTAACCCCACAGGTAGAAATCGAGATGGCTTAAGTCTGGAGACTGTGCAGGCCAAAATTGAGGTCCACCTCGACCAATTCAGTGACTCACCAGAAAGCTGACTAAAGTGGACAGGTGTGTTCATAAAAGTCGCGGTACACTTCCCTCGTAAATCTTTCTGGTAGAAATACTAGTCCAATTAGGCACAATGCCAATCCCAACGTTCAACGAGAACTGATGTTCAAATCGATCTTCATATGTATGATGTGGCTTTTCTTGACACCACATATGATTATTATGAAAATTCCTTATGGAATTTCTTCAAAAACCTGTTTCATCAGTGAACAGAATCGGCATAAGAATTGACAATACGCAATACGGGAAAGAGAATCGGTAAGAACAAGTGCCTGTTCGCGTTGTAGGTGGAATTGACACAACAAATTTTCGTGAAGAATTTGCCAAACAGTTCCATTGCTGACACCATTGTGTCAGCAATTCTTCGATTGGAAGTACCAGGTTCGTCTTGAATCACACTGGTCAACAAAATTTTGTTACAAGAGAGGTGCTGGCTAATTTCAAATTACCTACCTACACTCATTTTATAACCATATTTATTTTGATTCCATCAGATCTAGTTTTCGTGTTACAGCTACTACCCACAAAATTAAAAATTAACCGTTTTTGTTTTACTTTCGCATTTAGAGAATTTGTTTGTTCTGTTTTTAGACTGAAGTGATTCTTAAATAATGTCAAGAAAGTGTAAAATTGATCCTGACAAGTTCTTTTACATTTGTGGTGACATTACTTTCAAAACTCAGCGAAGGAATTTGACACATTAGTAATTAAGTTTTATGAACAGTATTTTGGTTTTGCCATCGGACAAGACAAAGCGTGGGTTCAACACATCTGTTGTGTTACATGTGTGGGTCTTCTCACTGGATGGGCTAAAAGATATCGATCTGACTTTTGCAATCCCTATGATTTGTACGGAACCAACGAATCACTCATCTGATTGCTGTTTTTTGTTATTTTTGCCTTACTGATACAAAAGGTATTACAATTAAAACAAAAGTAAAATCAAGTATCTTGACCTGCCATCAGCTAAAAGACCGATCTCTCATAGTGAAGATCTAGCGCTACCAGAACCACCTCAAACTAGCGATCTGTCCCTTACACCAGCAGTTGAAAAAGAGAAATTGGATCCTGACTTTCAATAGGCTTACTCATCCACATATACTGAGCCACATTTTCTATCACAAGGAGATCTCAATGACTTGGTACGTGACTTCAATTTGTCCAAAAAACAGGCAGAACTTTTGGGCTCTCTGTTAAAGGGATGGAATCTATTACAATCTAAAACAAAAGTATGTTACCTTCGCAATCGAGATGAAGAGCTGAAAGGTTTTTTGTTTTCACAAGATGATCAGCTTGTATTTTGTTATAATGTTTATGGTATAATGACTGTCTTGGGTATAAAATATAAAGCAGAAGAGTGGCGTTTATTTATTGATGGCTCAAAAGTAATTCTAAAGGCTGTTCTTTAACATATCGGCAATAAACTTCCCTCTATCCCATTAGGTATGGCTTCTAACATGAAACGATTAAATTTATCTTGGAAAAAATTCAGTATAACGAACACAGGAAAGTTTGTGGAGATTTGAAGGTGATTCCCCTAATTTTCGGATTACAACTTGGGTATACAAAATACTGTTGTTTTATTCGTGAGTGGGATAGCATGGACCGAAAAATCATTATGTTAAGCAAGACTGGCCCAAAAGACAATCTCTTACTCCAGGACAAAAAAATATCAAAAACCCTTTATTGGTTCAGCCTGAGACGGTATTGTTACCACATTTACACATAAAGCTTGAAATATCTCAAAACAAAAAGTTACTATATGCGAGATTTCGCAATGTGTAGACAAATCGAAGAAAATTATTATTTAAGGAACAATATTCAACCTTCCGTAGAATGTTAAATATACTCCCCTGAAGAAGTTAGTTTTCCGATCTACTCTCCATAATCACCGTTGACGGTGATTTTCTCCATTCACATTTAGACTTCTTTCCTGAAAATTAGGGCGCCTTCAGCGATGAACACGGTGAAAGATTCCAACAAGACATTTCTACCATAGAAAAACGATATCAGGACAAGTGGCGCCCACGAATGTTGGCAGATTACTGTTGGACATTAAAACTAGACGTTCCTAAAGCAAAATACAGACGAAAATCATAAGACTAAAATGCTTATTAATGTAGCAATATATCGAAATAACTTTTTTTGTTTATAAAAATTCTGAATTTCTGAAATGTTATAAAATGATAAGGAACAAGTACAGTGTTTTAAGGAATTTTACTTAATAATTGCGATTCGTAACGTGTTTCACTACACCGTAGCTTCTTCAGACGAATGAATGTACAGAAAATAAGAATGAAAATTTAAATATAAATGGTCTTGAGTAATTAAAAGCTTATTAATAAATTAATTAATTTAATTCAGGCAAATATATAGAAAATAATAAAACCAAACCAGGTAAAAACAATAAATCAGGTGTTTATAGATTGAATTTCAATGACTGTGATAATTTCTATATTGGTAGAACACATAGAAATTTTAATATTAGAATATCGGAACCTAAACGCAGTTTTTCAAATAAAAATCAGATTCAAATTACGCGAATCATCTCTTAGAAAATAGTCACTCTTTCGACCCACAGTTTGAAATTTTCATACAGATAATAAATATTGGAAGGTAGATCTTTGCGAAACTTTAGAAATCAATAAATACAAACACTCAGGTAGACTCATCAATGAATAAGTCGATTTAAGCCCTTCACCTCTATTGAATCTCTTCGGGGAGCAATCTATTCCTTAATTTTATTGGATATACCTGTCATAAATCACCACTCAAGAAGAAGCAACCCAATTAGCTTTTAATTACTCAAGACCATTTATATTTATATTCTCATTCTTATTTTCTGTACATTCATTCGTCTGAAGAAGCTACGGTGTAGTGAAACGCGTTACAAATCGCAATTATTAAGTAAAATTCCTTAAAACACTGTACTTGTTTTTTATAATTGATAATGAAATTTTACCAAGTAAAAGCCTCCCAAATTCAAATGTTATAAAATGTATCACAAAAAAACTATTCGTATTTGAAGCATTTTAATTTTATTTCTAGTAGTCCTTGTCCTAAACATAACTAGACAAAAGATTTCATGTTACATGCAAAAATTGTTTTTTTGTTGACTAGTGTTATTGCAAGAACCTCATTTTCCAGCTCTACCGATCTCACTTCCCTTGGCCTTGCTGCTTGTTCATATCGTTTTAATGTGCCTTTTTCATATAGACGTCGATAAATGCAAAAGTTTTTCTATCGAAATCGATACGGTTCGGAAACGTTTCAATGTACCACCGTCGAGCTTCCGTCAACACGTCCATACATGAAGTGCATGTCGGTCATCTCAGCATTCGTATAACGATTCATGATAGCCGATTTGAAATTCAAATTCAAAAGATTCGAAATTATTGATAAACAGAAATACTCAAACGACTGCCGTTGATCATTTTTGAACACATCTAGGACTGAGCATGGAACAGGTATTATAAATGGACTCCTAAAAAAGTTTTCAACATTTTTCTGCGCAAAAACTTTCCGTCGTACAAAACAATGTCAGGAGGGCTTTTACCTCCAAAAAAATTTTTATTTTTGAAAAAATTGGTAACGCCCTGATTTTTTCTTTAAGACTAACCTGCAGGGTGCCCATACGTGCGCCACTGGTGAGTTCAAAATATTATTTTGCATTGAAAATTATGCGCCTTTGGAAGTTTTCAACATCCCCAAAATTTCACCTCCATATCTCAAGCGGTTTACGAAAAATTCGAATTTAACTGCATATTTCGATTAAACCTCAACACTCTGTAAATCGGTTACGAAGTATGAACTTTTTCATGAAATGACGTCAGTAATCACCTCCTTAAATATTGCTATGTCTTTTTCAAACACCCTGTAATGTGTTGTAGTTGTTGAAGGCCTCGGCGAAGATGATTGTGAAGGGTGGATAGGAAAACCATATTCTTGATGTATGTATGTATTCTTCATTTCCTTCAAATTACAATAATTTGTAGGAATGTGTCAAGTAGTGTGAGTAGGTACATTACATAAAAATTGAAAATTAACGGTATACAATAAAACACAAGAATCTAGACTCTAACCCAAAAAATTATTGATACAATAAATAGACTTTTGTGTCGAAAACATCTTCAGCTCAGATTTTAAACTCTTAACACTAGTACAATTCCTAATAGATAATGACAATTTGTTAAAAAGCCTAGGGCTGTAAAAGTTAGTGGACCAACCAGCCACATTCAGGCAATAGTGAGAGATAATAAGGTCGCCCCTGCTTCGGGTGTCATGGGCGTGCACTGAAGAGTTTCGGGAAAAATTATGATAATTTCTCATATACATGGACACACATCGAAAAAATGAATAACAACAGCACAGTTAAAATTCTAGGTCAATAAAAAGATGTGTGCATGAGTGACCAGGGGGAACCCCGGCTGTAATTCTAATTATCTCCTTTTGACAAGTGAAGACGCTTGAAGACAGAACAGAAGCGCCCCAAAACTTTATTCCATGTGTCAGTCTGCTAGCTACCTCGGCGTGATAGAGGTTCAACAACTGATTAATGGTCAAAATATGGTGCAAAGATTGGAACTGGTAGCAAATTTTATTGAGTTTCATACATAAATCTACGCAATGACATAAATAGGTCTACCGCGATGCCCAAGAATTTAATGGAATCTGTCACATCTAATCCAGAATGATCAACCGTCAAAGAAATGGGCACTAATTCACGTTTCTGAGGCATCTGAAAAATGACAACCTGAGATTTGTTCGTATTCAAATGTAAATCCTGAGATCAGAACCAGTCAAATAGGTTAGACCTCACCGCATCGTCACTCTACAGCTTCGATGAAATTATGAGAAACAAGAGCAGAGATGTCGTCCGCATATGCCGTATTTGGTAGTACATGAGCTAAGTCATTGACGTATAATATAAACAGAATCGGTCCGAGGACCGATCCCTGCGGCACGCCCGTCTTGACCTCAGCATAAGCGGACGACACCTTCCTCCTGCTATTAGAATGAAAACTATCCACCGTAACATACTGCCTGAGATCATTGGTAAATGAGTTCAACCAATGGAGAGGGACACCCCGTATGCCACAGTCATAAAGCTTCCCGGAGAGAAGTTGCAAATTAATGCAGTCAAACGCCCTGCTGAGATCAAGAAATAATAATAACAATAATAATGTCATCGTATCCTCCACTGGGCTAATACCCAAAACTTTGCATGATAGCCTTAAGAAATTAGAATTGCATAAGAATACCTATGTAGAAATGCAAAAAGCTGTTATTCTTAATACATGTAGAATAGTTAGGAAATTTATGTCAAGTATATTGTAATCGAGCCTATTCCCTTTGATTGCTGAATCTGGGAAAGGTAAATTATATCCAGCTAACAGCTGAGATAGTGCATAAGTCCACGATAATAAATAATAATAATAATTTATTGATCCCTTAAGACATCACAAGTATGTATAGGACAGGTCAATAGAAAAGACATTTAGACATTATCTAAATCAACACATAGCAACTCATTCACAGTATAAAAACATTTTGCTAAAAGTAAATTCTCAACTGCTACCTTAAATCTATTTACACTTAGACCTTGTATATGCCGTGGAAGATGATTGAACAATCTGATACCCTGGTACAGGGGCGACATTTCAAATCTAGAAGTTCTGTGTTTAGGGATACATAATGTTTCCTTATTTCTAGTATTGTGGGAATGAAAGTTAGAAAGTTTAGTCATGATACTTTCTTTCTCTTTAATATAAACGAGGCATCTCAAAATGAAAATAGACGCCAATGTGAGGATACCATTCTTCACGAACAACGGTCTACATGAAGATTGTGGAGCTGTATCGAACATCATTCGCAGAATTCTTTTCTGGATGATGAAAACTCTACCTACGTCTGAGGAATTTCCCCACAGTAAGATATTATAGGACAGGTGACTATATACCAAACTGTAATAAACGTTCACAAGGGAACTTAGAGGTAGTGAACTCTTGATTCTATTTAGGGCATAATAGGAACTATTCAGCCTCTTACAAATCGCATCGATATGTGCACTCCACTTCAGATTCCTATCGATGTGAACGCCGAGGAATTTAGTGGTGTCCTTCGAAGAGATGACTGTATCTAAATACCTTATTGTTATGCTACCCTGATCACAAGACGGCAGAGTGAAGTGAATGCATTCCGTTTTGTTGACATTGATCATAATAGCATTAAAATGGCACAATTCTACGAAACTCTCCACCAGCAGCTCGCATAACTTTTGAAGCTCCTCAAGAGTCTCAGCAGTAATAGCTATGGAAGAGTCATCAGCGAACAGTATCAACCAGATTATTTTTGATAATAAATTGCGAATATTAGATTTTCTGTAGAATATTTTTTCAAATTTGGTGGCAGATCGTTGATGAATAACAGAAATAGAAGTGGCCCCAAGACAGAACCCTGGGGTACTCTAATTTACAGTACTGTTCATTTGAGAACGAGTCGTGAACCCTGATTGAGGCAGTTCTGTCCTCCAGATAACTACGAATCCAGTTCAAGAACACGCCTCTGAATCCAAGATTATAACATTTATCCAATATAAACTGGATAGCAAGACTATCAAACGCTTTAGACAAGTCAAAGAACAATCCAGCAACATATTGACCATTCTCAAGGCAACGATAGGCGTGTGCCCAATAGGGCACACGCCCGCCTCAACCGCCACCAACAGCGCCTCGTAGAACTCCCCCAAAGCGTTATCAGTTGATTTTCCTGCCAAAAAGCCGTGCTGATTTTTGGACAAAATACTGAACCTGGATGAAAACTACAGGAGCCTAGACGAAAATGCTCATTCAAAAAATCTTGAAAATACTGGGCCACAGGCCTTTAGTTAATTAGTCTGAATTATCCTTTTTGAAAATAGGAACCACTCTATTAATCTCGAAGTAACTTGGAAAATTTTCTGAAGAAAAACTTAATTTTACTAAATAAACTAGAGGCTTAACAATATATGTTCCTATTTTTTTTTATTAAACAGACCGGAATCTCGTAATGACCAGAACTCCACTTATTTTCAGTTTATTCTTCATAATATTCACAAGTTCATCGCCCGACAGCGCAGACAGAAAAATCTATCTCTGGATTTCTTCGTATTGTATAATCCGATGTGCCCAACTTTTTATAATTGCTATTGCTTTAGGGAAGGATATTTAACATCCTCGAAAGGCCATCAATGTTATATATAGCGATAAATTTTGCATGTTATCATAAACATGTGGTTGAAAACGACATCATACATAACTAAGATTCATATCTAATGAATCTGAGATTCATTAAAATTCTTTCAAATCCCTCTTTTGAGAAAAATCAAGAAAATGGAAAGTTAAACTTATTATCAGACATTCTGCGAATTCGACAGAAGACGCTATCTTCAAACTGCCACATACATATGTGGGTCGACAAAAAAATTCATACAAGTTCAAGAGCCGCATAGAGGAATAGTAAGTTTCCATTCGAAAGCAGACATTAATGAAACTGTCGCCGCGAAATAGCCTCGCAAGAATCTCGAGGAGAACCGGCCCGTTCCTCAAGGGAACATGCCATATTTGAACAGCACCCAAGGTTACGAAGACGCTTCTAACCACTCCGGGTGATCAGTTTTAATGAAGGGCCCAGGGCATCCTCTTCGACCGAAGTTAAACGGCGATATTTCCCCGGGACCCCCACAAACAACGAACAAACATTGCATGTTTCGCCGCCAAGTACGACCTTCCGGATTCTCGTCTATCAACCGATGATTTGGCTTTTATTTCTCCGTCATATACGCTTTCATTACTGAAACTCGCTTCAGAAGCTACCGCATCGGAGTTGTCTTTATCGTTATTTGAGGCATAACCATAGACGTTTTAAAAAATATGCACATATTTCATGACAATATAACTCTCAGGTTAGAAGTTTTAGTTTTTTATCTGACGCAACTTTTATGATTTCGAGAAAAAAACCTTGAAGAATGATTATCGGTTTTTGCTTCTAGACATATGATGACCTCATTTTAACTCCTGATTTTACGCTCCCATTTGCCTCAATACTTTCACAAAGTATTGGAAAAGTTCATTGAAAGTTTCACTCGATTTTAAATGAAATTGCATATTTTAAAGACATCTTAATACTTTGTTGCCACCCTGATACTCCTGAATCGAATGGGTAAAGCGTTCGCGTACAGAAAATCAAAAACAACTATTTCAAATCAATGAAAATGTTCTTATGTCATTCATCGTACTGGATAAAATGCAGATCCATTATAGTCTTCATCAAATTGAAGGTCAACTTAAAATAAAGCAATCAAAAATCTCTGAAGGTTGAATAAATCTCAGTATTGGTGTAATTTATACAGGTTGCTTCAACGAAAACTAAACAGAAGCTATATCTACCAAGATATTCATTTCTGATCAAAACGCCAAAAGATGTCTATTTTTTGTTTCAAGGGGGACATCTTTTGGGGTACAAAACTTGCCTGAAATATTAACCCCCTAAGCGGGAGTTGCAATCCTTGAACATTTTGAATAGAGAGAATGAGTCGAGTGATGACCCAAAAGAAAGGTAGTATCTTTGTCTACATCGCCTTGAATGAATCTCCATTTTTAATTGAAAACTCTAAAAGATACAGGGTAAGCAACGGAAAGATATTGAAGACTATTTCCCTGAGACTTTTCTAGTTTCAGTGAGGTAAAATGGAACAGATCCATGCTGATCAATGGCAGTCATCATTAAGTACCTTCCTCATCTCGAATTTCTACCCCTGGAGCAGGGGTGACAACCCTTGAAAATTTGGAAGAAGGTAGATGGGTCAAGTGATAACTCGAAAGAAAGGTATTCTCTTTGTCTGCATTCCCGTGAAAGAATTTTCATTTCTGATTGAAAACTGTAGAAGATACAGAGTGAGCCACTGATGAAAAACGAAAACTTGCACACCATTGTGGAGACAAACAAAAACCCTTCTCAGAAGGTTATAACTGGACCTATCTTCTGCTTTAAAAATAACACAGGGTGGTCCCCCCTGCTCTAGGGGTTGAAATTCGAGATGTGAATGGTGTTTTGGAAGATGAAAGCTTTTGATCTGGAATGAATCTGTTCCATTTTTTTGCATAGCTCAGGGCGATAGTCTCCTCTATTTTTCAGTGTCCCACTCTGTATCTTCTACAGTTTTCAATCAAAAATGAAAATTCTTTAACGGGAATGCAGACTAAGATAATACCTTTCTTACGAGTTATCACTCGACCCATCTTCCCTCTACCAAATTTTCAAGAGTTGTCACCTCTACTCCAGGGGTTGAAATTCGAGATGAGGATGGTACTTGATGATGACTGCCATTGATCAGCATGTATCTGTTCCATTTTACCTCATTGAAACTTGAATAGTCTCAAGGAAATAGTCTTCCCTATATTTCAGTTGCTCACCCTGTATCTTTCACAGTTTTCAATTAAAAATAGAAATTCGTTCAAGGCGATATAGGCAAAGATACCACCTTCCTTTTGAGTCATCACTTACATGTTCAAGGATTCCAAACCCCGCTTAGAGGGTTGATATTTCAGGCAAGTTTTGTACCCCAAAAAATGTTCCCTTTGAAACAAAAATTGACCTGTTTTTGCGTTTTGATCAGAAATGAATATCTTGGTAGATATAGCCTTTGTTTAGTTTTCGCTGAAGCACCCTGTATAGTTCGCTTGTTTTGATAATCATGCAGAGATTAATGCATCCGATTGTTCTAGTAATGTTGGGACCACAAATTGTATAAATATGTCAGGATAACTTCTTGCCGAATTAATTTTGAAAAAGATCTTCGTGAAAAACGTAGTCTTTCAAATGGAGTTCTCAAATAACTTTCTATTGATGAAAAGTAACGTTTTCACAGAAAAATAATGAGCTAAACACCGATCCCTGTAGAACACCACACAGAGCTCACTTGACGAAAGTATGTAATTCTTTAATCACCTCTGACTTCCATGAGCTCAAACGCAAAATCTGATTGCAAAATGACACGTTCATCTGATTCTGTTATACCATATGCTAAATCAATTTTCTACTCATGCATAATGAAGATGCATCTACTACAACATAAGTCACGACGACATGTGTTTGCTACCTAGTGAAAGGCTTTTCATTTAACATAAACCTAGATCGAATTCAACTATCTAAGACTCAGATGGAAACTCGATACATCAACTTCTAGATCCTTGTGCAGAATTATTCACGTACTCTTCTGGAGATGACTAGTTCTTGGGAACAACGTAAAGCAGAGAAATTTCGATTATCTCTTGCACTTCGGTTTACGGCTGCACTTTTGACTTCCTAACAAACACGTTGGCCATGTACGAATGATGACTTAACCGAGCAAATTATAGGAAACTTTTAGACTAACCGATTAATGGATCTTCAACTTTAACGATTATGAGGACCGTAAAATATCGTGACGTCCTGAATGTCTAGTGAACCAAACATAGATTTCGATGTTAATCTCTCTTCAAAGGTTTTCCTAATAGACGCAAATGTATTCGAATTTGAAATATTCAGAAGTGAATAATTAATTGTGTAATATGATGATTAATTGTGTAATAATATGAAAAAAGAAAATCGTCTTTCAAATTTAGGAGTTTAATGTTCTATGATATCTCCTGACGACTGAACCATTTTTTTTATTTTTCACGATGCACAGCATCACCAGATCATTATAACACAAAGGCGACGAGCAGGGTAGACCGAAATTTGTCTTTCATTACTGAAGTAATTAAACATTATTCATCATTATTATTATTAATTACTTTGGTAATGAAAGGTAAATTTGGGCTGTCCTGTTCATCGCCTTTGTGTTATAATGATCTGGTGATGATGTGCATCGTGTATGGTGATTTTTAGTTTCAATATTTCTCAATAGTTTAACTTCATGTAACATTTTGAGAAGTTGCCCTCTCGTTTTTGATGATTCGATTTTCTCCTCTGTTTTTATATAAAAATGTTTGGCACTGTACTTTTATAAATATTAAGAATTGTTTTGAAACTTGTTTGATGCCCTACTTCACAGGACAGGAGACATTTTACCGAAACCATTTTTCTTCTTCTTCATTTTCTTCTTCTTCAATAAATCATAGAACCGCTGTCAGCTGATTTGACACATTTGTTAACAGTGACACTACAATTCTCTTTTATTACCTCTATCGATTCGAAACTGGTACCTCGAAGAGGTAATTTGATTTTTGGAGAACGAAAAATGTTGGCCAGAGTTATATCAGGTTAAGACGGTGGTGGTTGTTCGTCGGTATTTGTTGATTTTCAGTCAGAAGTTCATTCACAACGATAGCCTTGTGGGATGGTGAATTATTGTAGCGCAAAATCCATAAGTTTTTCCACAAATACAAATCTGCTTTTTCGAAGAATTCGCTCTCTCAAACGCAGCATAACGGTCAGGTAATATTCTTTGTTTACCTTCTGACCTTCTGGAAAGAATTCCAATTGCACAAAACCGTCGAAGAAAACAGTCAAGATTACTCTGACTTTTCATCGACTTTGACTTGGTTTCTTAGATTTCGGTTCAGTTGTGAAGCGCCATTCCAAAACTAGTTGACTGGTTTGCATGCCAAACTCTCAAACTCATGTCTCATAACCAGTAACAAAGCGTTTTATGAATATGAGGTCGGAATCAACTTATTCTTGCATGTCGTTAGCAACCTTTGCGTTACAACATTTTATTTTGTCGAGTGGCAACGCGTTTCATGCCCAAACAATCGTACACAATGGTACGAATTGATTCGTGAGACACAGAAAGTTTATTGTCTATCTCTTTGAAACATTGATGAGGATTTATAATTACCATTTTCTTCATTTTATCGAAGATGTTGGTGGCTGACCAGAGCGAGTCAAATCTTTCAGTACACTCGGCCACTGACAATCGTTTAAAACAAATTCTTTCAGTTATCAGTTATCAATTCCCGTTTTTTTTTTTGGCAGAACATATAGGGCATGCAATCGTATTTGAAACCGATCACAACCCATATTTCCCGAAAAAATAGGATGTTGTACATATGATCAGTTCTTCAATATTATTTTATTCAAGATGTCCCATGTAAAACACAGGTCCTACAAAATGTACATATCTCTTATGAACAACTGACATAACGAAAACGGACTCGTCGGTAAATCAAAAGTTTTAAAACGTCCCAAATGATTTGGGGGACCATTACGACCTTAAATCGTAAGCGCCAGTAAAAGGAAGATGACGCACTTGAATGGGTCGAGGAGGCACACGCCGAGAGGGTAAAAGTTGCGCTCTGGCCATAGTAGGGTTCGAAGGTTGGGTCATTTCTTCTTCATTTCTTCTATTTAGATAACTGGCTTCCTGTTGTCTTGTGTAGTAGAAGGATTTTTTCATGTCCAAAGAGGTCTCGTCTGTGCCCAATATTAATTGGGTGGAGGACCAATTTTCACTCTTTCCGTAGACGCGTCAGATTTTGGTTTTAACAGTGGGAATAGCTCTTTGGATCGTGGTTAGGATTACCCTCGTCGGGTCTGGTAGTCTCCCCAAAGCATGCTCGCTTTCGTGAGCTTGGCCAGTAGGTTCTTTCAATCGAAGCCCTTTAGCCAGCTTCAGGGTTTTGACCCAGGCTCATTTTCTAGTGTAGTTGTCATGTTACCAGAACGAGTAACACCCTGATGGTCACCCTCGCTGCTCCACTGTAGGAGACGTTTTCTTTCTTGGTCAGTATCCAGTTGAGGGAGGTGTTTAGAGGTTGGAAAGGGTCCCGGTTTCCCTAGCCCTCCTTCTTGTCCTCTTTCCTGAACCAGACTGGTTTTTGGTCTGTCGCCACTATTTCCTATTGTGTTCGAAGCCCGAAAGTACCTTCTCAGTAGGAGATTCTTTCTGGTCCTCAGCCACGACAATCCTGGTTGGACCTTATTTCCCAGGATTTGCTGGTTAAGACTCAAGCTTCTCCCCAGCGATATTTCTCTTTCTAGTGTTTTTGTTTGCTGTTTTTTCTCATGTTATTCCACGAGTATCAAGGAAAAACGGTCGCTCCCGCTTGTACCCCTACGTTGTACCAACTGCGAAAGATCCATGTCGCGTTTCAGGGTGAAACGTCATGGTGGACCCGCAAACTCCACGATTGTCCTAACATAAATCTGACTGAAATTCCTAGAATAATAGTTCTTCGAAGTTCTACTGAGCATGGATACACCTTTTGATGTTTCATTCATCACAGCTTGGATGTCGAATCTTTGTTAATCAGGATCGCGATGAGAAGTAGTACTAGTTACAGTGCTGCCATTGGAAGTGTACCCAGTGAATTGCTGTTACCCTACATTTATTCAAATTTAAAATGGATGGAGTCAATATCCCATTGGAGAGTGTCAGCATCATCGAGAGTATTGTAAGGCTTAGTGTCATCGGCAAACATTGAGCAATTAGACTGAATTTCAACAGGAAGATCGTCAGTATATAGAAGAGAAAGAAGGAACCCAGAACAGACCTCTGTAGAACACCACTGGTGACAGGTCGCTAAGTATCATGAGTATCCAACTCTAATAAAATATTACCTTCCAGACAAAAAACTTTCTATCCCTAAATCAAACGTCTTTGACCAATCACCCACACAGAGGAGAGGACTCGTGGATACCGATCGCCCTTGTAGAAATCCATGTTGTGTTTCATGAATCAGTTTATTCGTGAGAGCAAATTTCGTCACTTTCTCTAAAATGAGTTTTTTCACACACTTTTTCTGCTATGGAGACCAAACTGATTGAACGGTAATTGAAGAGGGATAATTTTTCGCGTTTTCTGTAAAGTATTACCGATTCTAGTAACGGGAGTGAGAACGAAGATTCATCAAAGATAATAAGAAATGGATGAGATGACAATGTGTGCACAATCTTTCAGAACCAAGGTAGAAGGTCCATCAGGTTAGTACTCTTCTTCTTCTTCTTCACCGTGTAGAAGGCGTAGCGCCTGTTCAGTTCCGGTTTCCCTGCAGCAGTTCTTAAGAAGTTGATTGCCAACTGTCCCGCCATCGTTTTGGTGGTCGTCCAACGGGTCTTCTTCCGTGTGGTATGTTGTTATATACGATTTTGGCTATTCTATCTGTGGTCATTCTGTTTACATGCTGGTTCCATTCTCTTCTTCTTTTTCTTACCCATCTCACAATATCGTCTGTTTCACATTTTTCCCTTATGTCGGTATTTCTTTGTCTGTCATTCAATGTGTAACCGGTTATAGTTCTTAGCGTTTTCATTTCTGTTGTTCTTAGTATCCTCTTTGTTACCGACGTTTCCGCTCTTGTTTCTGCCCTGTATGTCATAATTGGTCGCACACATGTTTTGTAGATTCTGGATTTGCATGGTATACTGAGGTGTTTATTTCTCCAAATTGGTAGTTTAAGATGTCCCGATACTGCAGCTGCTTTGTTCACTTGTCTCCTCACTTCATCTTCAAGGTATCCTGTGCTTGTTATTTTGCCCCCTAAGTATTCGAATGACATGACTTGGTCTATAGTGGCGTTGTGTATTGTTAACTTGCAGCGCAGAGGTTCCTTAGCTATGGTCATGCATTTTGTCTTACTTGTTGAGATTTCCATATTGAAATTTTTTGCGCGTTTGCTAAAGGCGTATAACATTCTTTGTAGGTCGTCTTCTGATTCTGCAATGCGTCATCGGCATAGCATAAGATGTTAATTTTGTAGGTTCCCATGCGGTATCCTAGTCCCAAGTTTTAACGGTCTCTAAAGTTGGTCTATAACAGTATTGAATAGTAGAGGGCTAAGACTATCACCTTGGCGGATGCCCGACGTTGTTCCTAAATGCTGCGTTAGGGTGTGGTTTGTTCGTATTTGCGTTGTTGTATTAGTGTTCAGATCTTTTATGAGTCTTATATATTTTTGGGTACCTCTTTGTTTTCCAGTATCTTGATTACATCCTTCAGTTGGACTCTGTCGAAGGCCTTCGTTAAGTCTATGAAACAAAGATATGCTGGAGTGTTATATTCAAGAGACTTTTCTGAGTGAGTTAGTACTCACGATTCTTTTTTTACTTTACCCAAAATCAACAACGGACTGCATGGTCAAAGGCTTCAGTCTTCAGAGGAAGCTTATGATGCCTTTCAAGAATACATTTTGAATGTAGCAACAAACAATTGGAATAACTGCTTCTAGAATTGGTTCGAACGGATGCAGAAGTGTCGAGGAAAACACTTCGAAAAACAAAGTTTCTAAAAGCTCTGAATTATTTCATTCCAGCTGTATGTACAAAACTTAAAAGACATCCCTCGTATAGGTATGGTTTTTCCTGACGTAATAGTATATTTTTTTCACTGTGCTTTTTTTCTGGCGAATTCTAACGTTTCTTTCAGCAAAAACTACAGATTCAAAAAAATACTTTCACGAAACATCCCATTCATTCTTTTTTATCGAGTTTGAGTTGGTTTCATAGTGCACAATTACTATTGTTTTCCAAGAAACAAGAAACAATTAACGGGAGCAGTATATAATTCAATGTTGTGTTCGCCCGTAAACAATACGCCATTAGAAAAAAAGAAATATCGTTACCGAAGCAAAGAATAAAAAATTTCCCGTATAAACAAAAGAAAAACCATTATCCTCTGAGTCTTCGCACGTGAACCGAGCTTTTCCTCGCACGAGAAATGGTAATTTGTATCTTATCCAAGTCCCATAATAACAGTAGTTATCCCTATTATTTCTTGCGATTACGATCGGCAGTCGTTTATCTCAAGATTAGAGGTTTTCATCAAATTCGAAAATGACAGGTTTCAGGAAGGGGACGAGACCACTCACGGTGATTAATCGTGAGCAGTCTCTGTTAATTTATCGTGTACCCCTCATTTTTCGACCTGGAAAGTTCACCGGTTGTAGGACATGCAATCCACGTAGTTTCCTGGTGTGGAATGAAGAACGGCAGAGCATGTCTGTATCGACAAAATCATGAGTTCTCTTGTAAATCGATGAATTGGGTTAGATATGTTTGCATGTCCTGACAAATACAAAACAAAATTAGGGAGGAGCTCATATTTTCAAAGCCCAATCGTAAATCTCCAATATCCAAAGTGTTCATCATTTTTACTGTCAACTGAATTACAGTGAATTATCAGAACAAATGAAACAAAAACGTGGGTGGAAACTATCTTATAACAGAAATATTTGCAGAACTTTTGTTACATACTATAAGATGCGAGTAATAGCCCTCTACTTACTTTACTTCACCTTCACATTCTTTCCTTTGACCCGTCTCTGCTTCTGTCGCGCCTCATGTACGTTAACAATAACCTACTCATTCCCTAACCTCTAACCCTTCTGTAACTCGTCAAGATGCACAAAAATAATGTTCTTCACAAAAGTTTCAGGATGTTTTCCTGGCTACCCAATGGCGACTTTAAATTTGGCCTTCACCTTGATAATTTCAAACTTAAATTTGATTTTTTAAATAGGAAACCCTTGTCTTTATTACGGATTTGAAAAGGGCGTGATATTTTTCATTAAAATATGATCTAGATTATGTCTCTTATCATAAGCTTAAAGGGGCCTTCAAGGTCAAACATCGAAAGTAATTATTCAACAATTCTCCTGAGACCGACTACTTAAGATCAGCCACCGCACATAAAGCAATAAATTCTGGTAGTTATCCTGTAAAAGACTATTAAGGAAGCAAAGAAAGTAAAAGTGCTCTCCTATTATCCTCAAAAGTGTGCTGACCACAGACTTAAAACTCTTCCGAATAATACAATTACTTCATCCAACATTCTCTTCTATGAACCATCTCAGCTTCTGTCATGCCACATTTGCGCTAGCAATGAACTGCCTTTTATTCTCTAACCTTAATTCATCAACACTAATATATAGGGTATCATGAAAGCATGGAAACCCTTCTGTAACTCGTCAAGCACGCACATAATGTTCTTCATCTTCATATTTCAGGATTTTTATCTGACTACGTAATGGCGACCTTAATCTTGATCTTTTTTTACTTAATAATCGAAACCGTTCGAACATAAAATTGTGGAAAGTACCAAATATATAAATAAAGCATCAATATAAACTATCCTCTTCGTCGCCTATCCAGATGTATGCAATATCTATGTAGGTGTTGATATAGGTTATAATATCCTGTAAGAAGACCCACAGTTCTTCTTATTTATTTTCTACCCAGTGAGAGCAAATCTGAAGCGAGCTTCTTCGATGGTTTTATTTCAGTTTTCCAGGCTTTTATTTTCTGATATTGAATGCCAAAATTGGGGTTTATTTTTTGCCAATCATTCACCCACATCAGTGCTTATGCTTGCATATGATATGATCAACCAAATAATTAGACTGCCGCTTAGAACGAACCTTTGAAGACTGTGCTCATAACACAATATTTCAGGCAGCATTCGTGTTTATTCCAGGACTTTAACTTCATCTCGATTATCATATATGAATTTAAAAATAGCCTGGTCATGGCATTCTAGGTCGATACCTTCCTGAGGACACTGAGCTCATACTTACAGTCCAGGATCAAACTAGATTTAAGACTATGGTCTTTCCAGGATTCGCTCAAGTCCCAGCACCTGTACTTCGTTTTGGAATCATCTGTATGCCATACCATGCCTGCATCTCGAATCAGCACAGCTTCCTCATTCTATGCATTTTTGGAAGGATTGACTTTTTGAAAGGGACAAAGATTTTGTCTGTCTCGATAGACTGTTAACGAACTTTACGTTTTTCAATACCATTTTTCTTGCTATCGACTCAATTTTTCGGCTTCTTTTATGAATAATAGAATAGAATAAGAATGCCGTTCTTGAAATGAGCATAACTCAGCTGTTCTTCAAAGTAGACATTTTAAATTACGTAAAATGAAACCAGAGTAGGAAAAGTGAAAAGAATCATTTTCTGATATTAACATGAGGCAGATGACGTCCGTGTTCCTCAATCCATTGCTGTAGTCGATTCTCAAAGTTCTGCATCACCCGCTCTAACAAATCGGTGCCGATTGCCGTAACTTCTCTTGTGATGGCTTCTTTTAACTCTTACAGATTTCGAGGTTTATCGACGTAGACTTAAGTCTCTAGGTTCTCCCACAAAAAATAATCACAAGCAGCGGGATCCGGGGATCGAGGGGACCACGGCACATCACCAAAACGAGAGATTACATGACCAAAAAATGTGAAGCACAATTTCCATTGAGGCTCTGGCGGTATGTGCCGTGGCACCATCCTGTTGGAACCAAACATTTTTGTTCATTCTTCGTCGTCGCAATTCTGGGATAAAAAAGTTCTATAGCATAAGAACATATCGGTCAGGGTTTTCGGTTACGGTTGCCATTTTCCCATCCTCGAAAAACCCTAAGACGACTTGTGGCGCACCAAACGGTGACTTTCTCTCGGTGAAGTGCGGATTGATGCAGTTCGCGGGGATTTTCTGCTACCAAATATCGGCAGTTCTGTTTATTAACCGAACTGCTCATATGAAAATGAACCTCATCATTGATCATTATCACTGGTTTATTTTCATTAACGATAATCATTTGAGCTCTTTCGGGAAAATGCTAGCGTTGTGCTAAATCTCCTTCATTCAGGTGCTGGACAACCATGAGCTTATAGGGGTGAAAGCGAAGGTCTAGGTATGAAATTCTGTTAACAGTTCGACTACTAATTTTGAGTGCTGCAACTCGTTTTCGGACGGATCTCCCTGGGCTTTGAATTACAGCTTGTCTCACACGGAAGCTGGTGTCCTTATACTTCGGTGACGATCTGGAGGTTTCGAAATCATTGCTGATGCAGAAAAAACAGAACTGAAACGTTACTATCAATGTTGAAGCGCTGGCGACAGGCCGCTGCACGACAATTCCAGACTCTGCCGATTTTAAATACTCTTCAACTAAGAACGCTCTCTTATCAAGATAATCATTGTGAACTAAATGGTAACTCCTCTTGAGTCGAATGACCTCAGCTGCTCCCCTCTTTTCACTCACCGTTACGTGAACTACCCGTTCCGAAAACGCCCTTCCATTACACCCCTGTATAATTATTATGAAAGTTTAGTCATATTGTATGCTCTTAAATTCACAGGGTGGTTAGTATTAGGGGTGGTTGACACCCTGGGCATATAGAACGCAACTGACATTGAAAAATTCTGTCTAATAAAATTTCATTTTCCATTTAAATTTCGAGAAAATCATCAAAACCAATACAACGAATTTTATGGTTTCAAAATAATTTTTTTTTTTAGAAATGCAACAATGTTACGGTAGATAATTGCTTTTCGAAATATCTTTCTACAAGTTTCTTAATAAAGTATATTATCTCTTGGTGACAATAGCGTTTTTTATGACCTACTTTCACAAGATGCGGTTAACACTGATTCAAGAAACTTCATTTATAATTTTGCACACCACCATGATTGCGTAGTTCCATGTGACCCCCTTAACGTCAACCTTTGAGTTTACAAGCGGAGAGACATCAATAATCAAAGCTTTGAAGTTCCAACCGAATTATATGCAATCGTTTGAGTAAACCCAACAGACACTTGTACGCCTAACCGCGGATAATTCCGTAGATGCTACTTTGCATTCGCTCCTGAATATCATTTTGATACGTAAGACTCAACCCCGACGCTTTTGTCTCGAGAACAATATCGTGACAAGGAAATGATGCACTCGGATTTCAACTGTAGAAGATGTGTTTATTTCAACTGACATTGACGTGGCGGGCACAAAGATTTGGACCGAATTGAATGCTTCTTGTCATAATCAACAATAAGGTGATTATTACGATAGGATTGAATTGGATAGAGGCATTCTATAGTATTCAAAACTGTCAATGTCCAAGCCAGTTATGGTAATTTGAATAGATGAATAGTTTTCGCTCTGATTATGTGAGAAATACGTTTTCTTTTTGTTTTCTGAAACTTAATTGACATTGAACTAATACATTTTTGATTTGAGGGAATTATTGTTGTGTTAGTAATAGATTATATTAGCTGAGGACAAAATCGAATATTGCAGTAAAACGGCGATTTTAACTATTCTAATGACCTGTAAATGATTGCATATACAGGGTAGAAAGACTTCATTTTCGTACATGAAATAGAATTCATTGCGGTGGAATTTTAATGTTTTTTTAGCTATAATGCAACCTCAACTGAATTTTCATTGGAATCAAATTTTTAATATCTAAAAAGTGAACTCCGGTATTGTACGAGGATGGATTGTAAAGTTTTCGGCCTGACCAAGAGAAACAAGGTTTTTAAGAATTTTTTTTATTTCTCAACATAATCTCCTTTAAGGCTGATATATTTCTCATAGCGGTGTTCTAGTCTAGTAATGCCATCTCTATAGGCTGATTCGTTAAGTTTGTTTGGTTACCACTCCATCAATTTATTTTTATTTCATTTTTCTTCAACTTATATTTTTCATTTTCTCATAAACAATTCAAAATTTGATTATTCAGTACATTTTCTTTCATTTTTCAACCACTTGCACATGTCGCGGCCGGTTCTCAAATCAAACTTTTGGATTTGAATTTTGAATCTGTTGGACGTTTGCATTGAACAAAATTATTTTTCTTTCAACAACATCTATTACAGTAGTGAGAATGGTTTGATCATGGGAAATCCTTTGAGTCCACTTTTAGCAGAGATCTTTATGAATAATATTGAACAGAAAATTCATACACATCCACTCATTTCCAAATTTCTTTAATGGTATAGATATGTTGACGACATCTTAGTATGTTTCATTGGAACTAGTCGTCAATTAGACTGATTTCTTAATTTCATTAATTCCATTCATTTGAACATTAAATTCACGATAGAAATTGAACAGAACGATTCCATTAATTTTTGCGCTTGAAAATCACTAAACAAAATAATAATCATGTTTTTCCGGTCTTTCGTAAACCAACACATACTGATACAATTATACATAACTACTCATTACATCAAATTCAACACAAAGTTGCAGCTTTAAACAGCATGGTACATCGGTTACCCAATTTACCTTTATCAGTAGAAGATTATAATAAAGAGTTAAACATCATCAAACAGCCATTAATAATTCATATAATCCGGATATGATAGATCTAATCATTCGTAAAAACTGTATCAGAAAGCAATAAATGAAGTATATCCTATTCATAAAGACTATAAAATATTCAACAGTTTAACATTCTGCGGTTCTGCAAGTACAAATATTAAATCCTTTCTCGTCAAACAAAATCTTAATATAACTTTCAAAACTTCTAATAACTTAGGTAAACATATTAAAATAATAAATCTCGTGTTGAAAAATCAAGTAAATCAGGAATCTATAAACTCAATTGCGGTTCTTGTGATAAAATTTATATCGGTATGACCTATAGGAGTTTTGGCATAAGAACAACTGAACATAAACGTAGCTTCGATAAAAATAAATCTGATTCAAATCATTCAAAACACCTAATAAAAGAAAACCATTCATTCAATAAAAACTTTGACATATTACATATAAAATCAAAAAGATCAAAATTAGATCTCCTAGAAGCATTAGAAATAAATAGATACAAACATTCGGACAAACTTTTGAATGAACAGGTAGATGTGAATTACTCACCCCTACTTAACTTGTTTAATTAGTTTTTATTACCTTTCATACTAACTGTACAATGGCTCGGTGTGGATTTTCCTGTTATTCATCCAACTTGTTCTACGATTTGTTTATAATACCATACTCTTCATTCTGTTTTTCATTCTTGATAAAGCTACTGTGTCAGCGAAACGTCGTCGAATTTTTTCAAATAAAGTGTAGATTAAAGTTAAACCTTGTGTTTTTTATCTCATTCAAACTTTTGGCTTAATTTCATTTATTTGTTTAAAAATCTCTTTTTTCAAAATTTAGACTTACCTACTTCCTTTCTACCTTCCTTCCTTACACCTTGGCAACACTGCTCAACATCAAGTGAGCAGAGAAACTGCATACAATACGAGACAAGAAGAAATTATACGCACGCAAGAAGACGAACCACATTTTCTTAAAATTTTCTTTTCATTACGAAATAAAATTAATATTTCACAATTTAAAAACGTATCCGGTGTGTGAGTGAAAGTGCCGAATCGTGGAAAACTTTCATATATACGAGGGCAAAAATTCTTCTACAAGACAACGAGAAACTGTCATTGCTTTCCTTTTTTTGTTGCTCTCTCATTTCCTGTACACCCAATTGGTAAGTCTTTTCTCTTACTTATCTTATCGTATCATATATTTTCCATCATATTGTAGCGAGTATCTTTCCGCAGGGTTTCCGCATGAAATAGGAAAATTGTAACAGCTTCTCCTAATAAAAAAGAGTCCGCTATAACGTCAATTGAAGTTCCTCTTTTACAGTTTCGATTACTTCTTCATTGCTCGCAAATCTCTTACCGCCAAGCCATGTCTTGAGGTAAGAAAACAGATAATAGTCACTTGGGGCTAGGTCGAACTTCAGATCATAGATTGCAGCCATGGTAACGTGCGAAGAATGCGCTGGTGCGTTACCATGATGAAACAAAATTTTTTTCTTCGCTAAATGAGGTCGTTTCATTTGCATCTCGAGGCTAAAATGTTGCAATAAGTCTGCGTAGTATTGACCAGTGATAGTTTTACCCTTTTCAAGGTAATCGATGTATATAATACCTCTTGCATCCCAAAAAGCAGTAGTCATAACCTTGTTTGGTTGGTTCCCCTGTTCCATTCCACTGTTTCGTCAACAGTAACGAACTGACGCAAAAATTCGCTTGGATTATGCTTATACCGCACCAAATTGGCGGTAGAAATGGTTTTTCGAATCAATTTTTAGTAAACGCGGCACCCATCTTGCACAAAGCTTTTCCATATGAAAATGTTGGTGCAAAATATTTTCCACACGTTCATATGACATCTTACAGGTCTCAGCTATCTGACGCACTTTCGATCTGCGGTTTTCCAGCACTATTTTATGAATTTTTTCGATCAACTCGGAACCCACTGCTTAACGATTGAATATGATTGGGAGGATGTCCCTAGTGTTGAATCAATCTCTTATTTAATTTCCTCCGGAGTAAACCCTTCAACTAGAAGTATGTCATGACAGCAAGCTCTTCCAATTTTTCCATTTTCACAAACAATACAGAGGAGTCTTATTTAGCGTGATCTCAACCGTAAACTAACATGATGATCGGGCTGAAACTATACCTACAAGCTATCTAGGGATGGTACTGTAGAAAGCCACCTCCGTAGTAGGCCTAGTCGCGCCATCTCTTGGTCAGGCCAGAGACTTATCAATCTATCCTCGTATCTGTTCCATATTTACTATTGAAAAATTCTTGGGAAAGTTTCATTTGGGTTTTGAAAACTACTTTTTTATGCTATTTTGAAATGACATTTCCAATTTTGTGATATGGCCAAAATATGTTGATGAAATATATTTATTTGTATTAGTTGATTCTATATTTGGGTGAATATTATGATATGCTATTTGTGTTTGTTTCTTCCTGATCATTCCGATATTATATTTGAGGAATAACCATTGATCTCAGTTATATATAATAGTTGACATATTTTCGAATAATGGCAGAGAGAAAGTCCTATGAATCATTGAATTAAGATCAGCGTATTCATGAGATTTTGGATATATTGAGATATAAGGGATGCAAATATCAGTAAAGGTGGGTTTCGAGATATATCAGATTGAAAGTGTTATTTTTATTTTGTCTTGATGTTGTTACGGTATCTGTGATTTTTCATTTGTTTTTTTGGTAATGTATCGTTAAAATCTCGACAATTCCGAATGATATTGAATGGAGTTAATCAAATTGTTTTAGTGCGATTGCGGATTCCCCGTCTAACGTTTCTTTCATGTTTTAAGATGAGATGTTGGGCTTCAATTTATGACCTTTCTTCAACAAACTACGTTCAGAAGTTAATAATTCTTGAATTCTTCGAAAAACTTATGTGCTAACTTTTTCATTTTTCATGAATATGTTATTTCGCATTTTGTCGTCATACAAATCAAACTCTTTTGAATGAAGTTTGCAAGTTAACTCTGAGTGAATTACCTCAATATAATGTTAAATGATGTTTCGTTTGGTGAATAGAAATTTGGTCACCTCTTTTATCCTGGTGGTATCTGCTATTTTGACTGCTTTTTTCGAAGATATTGATGTGGATTTTGTTCTGATGTTGACATATTTTGGGGTTACTTTTCTTCTAATGCACAATTGTTTAGCCATATATTTTGACTGCACAATATATAGTTCTTAACTTTCTCTAAAGGGCAGTTTGTTTTGCAGAACTAGCACACTACTAATGGTTAATTGGTAGACACATTGAAGAATTTTTATTCAAGGAAAAATATTCAACCTTCTGTAGAATGTTAAATATCCTCCCCCGAAGGAGCTGGTTTTCCGACCCACCATTCATAACCACCATCAACCAGGGCCACACAGCAGTGGTACAGCTCGGTCGGATATCATGAATACGAGCAATAGACAGCATTTCGGTCTCACTTGACCTCTTCAGTATTGCATACTCATTCACAACATCAGGCCAGATTGCCTTCCACCCATCTCAATTCGTTGAAGCGTAACAATCCAAATGAACTAAGACAGAGGCCACTCACCCTCGCCACCGGGAAACCAGAAAAATGAAGGGTAGAGTGTAGATGAACAGAAAACTTCAAGAAGTCATATTATATGACCTGTTTCACCGCAACGCTACACACCGTGTCAGCAAGGAAGCGATATGTCGAAAGACAAACGCTCCTTATTCATATCTGGTTGTCAACCAGGCATACAGTACAGTTGTAGTTCATTGATTTGGCCGTTACTACTATTAGTTAATTGTGATGATCTTAAGATATTAAACTTGTATTATACTATTACAAGTGTTTATTGAGATTCAGGATTGCATCTCTCGGCCCTTTTTCAGCTGACTACTAACTAAAGTTGAAATGCATACATACATAAATAGCTATACAAAATTAATAAAAGTGCAAACAAGAGGTAATGAGCGAATTATGTTAAAAGCAGGTATTATTTAGAGATATCAAATATGGACAAATAAACCGGGCCATAATGGTCGTTAAGAACATAATCTGTATAGGAACTTAGTTGGAGTTTGAAAATTTCGATGAATTTTAAGAAATCTAATTTTTGTCCTTTAGGTGTTCTGTGGATAATTTGAAGTTGATCTAAGGATGGAAAATGATAGCCATTTTCAAATGAAATCTAACCTAGGAATGTCACCTCCTGTACGATCGTCCGCGTCGAATATTCCGAGTTGTAACAATTCTCCCTTGGTTTTTTCACTCAAACAGCAAGTGGTGATCAATATCCTATTACCTCATAATATTCAGAAGGCGATCGATCTACTATTACTGAGATCATTATCTCTGACAAATTGTCAAATGTTATATGAGGCAATTAACATTACATATTATTGTAATGGGCCGTTTTTATGTAATACTCTTATGCTTTCTCTTTTCCTCTTACTCCCTTTCATTCATTAGTGCCAGAATATCATTAACAGAAAGGTTTTCAGCCTATTTTTCTAACGATTTCGGTCAAACTAAACAGACCCAACAATTCTTCATGTCAGAGGAATCAAGATGAGTTATGCATAGCGAATTCGATACGGTCCTTCAAAGATTTCGAGAACGATTTGAATGAATTATTTCAAATTGAGTAGATTGCGTGAATATTCTTTACTGCATCGATATTAATCAATGGAATTAAAGGCAATAACATGAGTAACATATGTCACAAAAGTCTTGGGAAAAAATTCGAATAGATAAATTAATTACTGAAAAAAACTTTATTGAATTAATTATATCATTAAGATTTCACTTCATATCTAAACTCTATAAAATGGCGCGCAATTTTCTCCGAGCACCTTCTATCAGTTCTTGGACAACATCCACATTGATTTCGCTTATCTTCTGAAATATTCTCTGTCTCAAACCTTCTTCGTTTTGGGCTTTCCATCCATTGTCATAGACTTTCCTTGTCAGTAAACCCCAAAAATCTTCGATTGGTCTTGCTTGTAGAACGTTTGGGGGGTTATCTCCGAGAGGTACAAATGGGATGTTATTAGCCTCTAACCAATCTCTCGAAACTCGCGCATAATGGAAAGACGCCAAGTCTGGCCATAACATTATTTCGTCATCAGCGTGATAAGTATTGATGAAATCTAACAGTTTTGGGAGACATTTTCCAGTATATAGGTTTGTATCTACAGCTTCGCCTCTCACATGCCCTACATATATCTTGAAACCCCAGCTTCAGAAATAGCACACCGAACCAAAACCTTGTCTTTTCGTAGTTTTGAATTCTGAAATCCAACATTTGGGCATTTACATCCCGCATTCAGTAGAAGTACGAAATCTTCTGGATAATTTCCGTAATGATGTTCCCATTGTGTCTCTTGCTCTTTCTAAGAGCCTGTTTCTACGGATTTCATTCAGAGCCTTCGGTCGACCACTTTTTGGCAAATTCAAGCATGGTATTCCTTGCTCACATTCACTTATTACCCGAAAATAGTTGTCTTAGAACTATTCTGACCACGAAAAATGTTGATGATTTCACGCTTAGGAACTCGCCCATCTGAATTGTAAATCTTTCTTCGATGTTCTAATTTGTAAGCGATTTTAGCGAACTTATTCAGACTTTTGACAGAAGGAATACTCAATATAAATCATAAATGACATCTGTTGATCACGACAACTAGATCTTCCACGAATTGCGGGAAATAATGAAGAAACTCTTTCCCAAGACTTTCGTGACATACGTTATATGCTCAATTTTTATTTCAATATTTCTTTGCTGCGTATGTTTTATTTTATAACACACATATATAAAATTTTTTTTATTGTTGCCCTGGATATCATCGCAAATTTTTATGTTTTCAAGTGCCCAGATTACGAATATATTCATGAAACTTCTCAATGTGCTCGTATTTTCATGATTTTTGCATTTCTTATATTTTGAACAATTATAAGCTTGTTAGAAATAAAATTTAATTTTCCAGTCATGATTAGGCTTCTGCGCAACTTTTTCGCGCATACAAACATCACCTGATCCCCACTCTCAGACCCCTTGCTCCACAGAACAGCTGAGATCTCAGTTATTTGACAATATTGAAGTACATATACACGTAAATCTGGATAAAGTGTCATGGATTAATATTTTGTTTCAATTACTGAATGTCCATTCTTATATATTTGTCTTCTAGTCTAAAATATGAGTTCGTCACGAAGAAAGTGTAAATATTGTAGTGATTTATTTTGTTTTATTTGCGGTGTTTATATACCAAAAAAAAAGAAGAAATATCACAGACTTTGTCAAGGAGACTTATGTTGAATATTTTGTTTTCAAAATGGACAAATTAGGTAAAGCATGGGTTCCTAATAAAGTTTGTAAGTCCTGTGTTGAGTCTTTACGGTTGTGGAAAAAAGGTGAACGTTCTGGATTAGACTTTGGTATTCCTATGATCTGCATGGAGCCTACGAATCATTTAGATGATTGTTACTTTTGCGTAGTAGATGTTAAAGGTTTTAATCGAAATCAAACGTGGAGATACCCAGACTTACAGTCTACGAAATGTCCGGTTCTACACAGTGAAAATCTCCTCGGCCCATATACATTTCAAAAGTAATTCGCATGCCCTCAGAAACAATGATGTTACCAAATTCACAGAAATCGGGACCATCTACTAGTGGAAGTGAATGGGAAGGTGAAACATCTACGCCAAAGTTATTTTCTCAAAATGAACTCAGTGATTTAATACGTGATCTCAATTTATCAAAACAAGGATCAGAACTGTTAGCCTCAAGATTGAAAGAAAAAATTTATTGGCAACAACAGTAACAATTACAACATACAGAACGCGAGAAAAGAGTTATTACAATTTTTAGTGTAAATGAAGGATTAGTGTATTGTAATGATATCGCGAAGCTGCTTATAGACATGGGTTTAAAAGAGTACAAATCTACTGAATGACGCCTTTTTATTGATAGTTGCAAAAGAAGTTTAAAATGCGTCTTATTGCTAAATGGAAATAAATTTGCATCAATTCCAATTGCCCATTCAACGAAACTCAAAGAAGAATATGAAAACGTAAAATCAGTTTTAAAGAAAATTAAATACTCTGAGCATCAATGGCCGATCTGTGTGGATTTAAAATGGTTAATTTTTACTTGGCCAACAAAGTGGATATACAAAATACCCTTGCTTTATTTGTATGTGGGATAGTAGAGCAAAGCAACTTCATTGGGAACAAGATGTTTGGCCTGTAAGAAATTCTTTAACTGTCGGTAAAGCCAACGTAATAAGGGAGCCGCTGGTGAGAGAGACAAAATCATACTTCCACCATTACATATTAAGTTAGGTATGATTAAGCAATTTGTAAAAGCGTTGAACAAAGACGGAAATTGTTTTAATTACATTTGCAGAAAATTTCCGAAGCTTAGTATGGAAAAATTGAAAGGTGGAATATTTGATGGTCCTCAAATACGGCAATTGATGAAAGACTCAGATTTTATCAAAGTTATGACTGTTCCGGAAAGTAACGCTTGGAAAAGTTTTGTGTTGGTTGTCGAAAATTTCCTAGGTAACCATAAAGCAGCAAATTATGAAGAAATTGTGCAAAATATGCTGACAAACTTTCAGACTTTAGGAGCAAATATGAGTATTAAGTTAGACTATCTCCGCAATCATCTAGATAAATTTCCGGATAATTTAGGAAATTATAGTGAGGAACAGGGAGAGCGGTTTCATCAAGATCTATAAGTGATGGAAGAAAGGTATCAAGGTCGATGGGATTGTCACATGATGGCAGATTACTGCTGGTCTTTGAAAAGAGATTGTCCCCTGAAAAATTATAGAAGAAAAGCTCATAAAAGGCGTTTTATGGAAATATGAAATATATTTTCGACATTTTCCTCTTTATTTACTTCAATGTATCCGAATTTCTCAAAACATAACTGACATTATAAATATATCTGTTATTTTGTTTCTTGTTTTACGATCAGAGCAAATCCTACAAAATCATTGATAGTTTCACGAATTGTGTGCACAAATAGACCCAAAATCATTTTCATATCTAGGGCAACAAAACCATTGTAGACCAGTGTAATTTTTAATGTTTTTGGGTGAAATAAGATCATTCGTTCAAAATGCATTCTTATCGAAACATCCTTTATATGCTTTATAGGTGTTTCTCATTCATGTAATTGTATCAGAGGAAGACGCGAGCTAGCGAAATGGTGTAGTATACATATAATCATTGATAATCTCCATTTATATTGTTATTGAATTAAATTCAACCTATAACTTTATAAAATTCCACAGTACCCCCACGAGGACTCACCCATTCCGTTTACACAACACCGTATCAGAATCTGCGATATCATTTGCGACCCTTTTACTCTTTGTCTCGGCGTCATTCTGCAAGAACACTCTCTACGAAACTCAGGGAGGCCTTAAACCTTGAATTATGGTCGGAAATAGAGCGGGAGTCCGAATAATGGCTCTACAAAAGAGGTTGACAAAGGCATTGGCGATATTTTTACAACGAAACCGAAAAAGCTAACGCCCTAAATTTTCCTCTCTTCAAATACCCGTAAGTTTATGTTCCACATAAACCTGGTGAAAATAGCCGGAGATACTGTTTCCAGTCATCTTTGTGTGATACCCATTGCTGAGTTTTCACGGAGCTCTCCAGCTGTTGGTTAACACTCGAGGAGCGGCACGTTTGTTTGATTTAAGTAAACTTCGATTTCGGTTTATTTTCTATTTTTCTGGATATATTTTGAACTCGAGTTTTCAATACTCTCTTGCAGTTGAATTCTCCAGCTGTGAGAAATGCACGCAATACTTTTTGTGAATCCAGTGGCATCGATCTCGAATATCCGTTAGTTGAACTGTGACATTTTACGTACAGTAGAACGTCGATTTTCCGAACTAAGTAGGGAAGTAGGTGTCAGGAAAAACGGATTGTTTGATAATCAGATTACTTTGATTTTCATCAATGAATACGAAAAATTCAATTTACCAATGAAACCTTCATTTAGTGATTGTAATTTATTCATTATTACAATGGCTGATAGGAAAAATAATACAAAATATACCGGGTGGCTCACCACACTCGCAATGGAAGGTTAAGCAAATTTTACGACCGTAGTACTATTCAGTACTGTAGTGATTACAAACCAAAATATTTTAAACTATACAGGATTTTTCATAATCAAGTTACATACCTTAGTTATGATTTTTTAAATAGGACACCCTAGCGAAAACACCAAGACACGTCGATTTTTGTTTCGAGGGGAGCATTTTTCGAAATAATTCGAAACTTGTCAGATCAACCCCTACCCCCAGCAACCCTAATTTCGAAATTCATCATAGGAATAAGGGTCGAGTGGCACCTTACTGTAAAGGTCTGTCAATTCTCCATTCTGATTTGTCATTTTAGAATTTTAAATTAACATACAGGGTGTCCCAACCGAGGGTAAAGTTGAATTCCTGCAAATCCCAAATACTAAATGAAATCGATTTATTTTGGCATAATGCAAGCGCAGGTTTATGCTCGGTCTAGAAAAACGACCTACACTTGTGAATTTGGAGTTGGTGCAATCAACCTCTATTTCCAGCATCCCTAACTCAAAAATCATTCGATCGAAAATAGGTCAAGTGGCACCTCGTTGGAAAGGTATTTCAATTTTCTCTTCGAATTTGGTATTTTCGAAATTCAGAATCAGCATACAGGGTGTCCCGGAGCAGGAACACTGAAAACCCAAATAACTTTTTGAAACTGGTTCATTTCGGTATAATACGAGAACATGTTTATGTTTGATTCGAGAATAAGACTCTCTTGCGTGAATATGAAATTTTTGCAATCAATCTCTTCCATTCAGCATCCCCAACTCAAAAAATCATACAAGTGATTACAGGTTGAGTGGCAAAGTTCCAGAAAGGTTTTTCTATTTTCTGAATCACTGAGGCATTGGTTTCAGTTTGGCAATCGAGGTTTTCTGGCGTGAGGATCAGGATGAGGGGATGATGGAGAAACTGATTGGATGCTCATCTAAACAGGAAAACGAGATTTATTGAACTTGTATTCAATTGAAAACAAAAAACTAACTTGATTATTACAACAATTGTTCAAAATGACCTCCGCCCACCTCCATACAGTTATACAGACGATTTTCGAACTCTCTTCTCACATTAGCGAAAACTTCAGGAGTCAAAAGTCGGCATTCTGTGATAATCCTCATCCGCAGCTCCTCCAGGTTTTCTGGTCTTGTGGCATAAACTTTAGATTTTAGATGGCCCCACAAAAAAAAATCTAGGGGATTTAAATCTGGTGACCTGGCTGGCCACTCAACAGGTCCTCTTCTACCAATCCACCTTCCTGGGAAATTTTCGTCTAAATATTGGCGCACCCGAGCATCATAATGCGGAGGAGCACCGTCTTGTTGAAAACGCATTTCGTCCTCAGAAAGAGTTGGATCGTTCTGTAAAATTTCTGTCAATCTAGGATGTATGTGTTCCTCTAACAACTGTAGGTAGCCATTTCCATTCAGATTACCCTCAATAAAGAAAGACCCAACTAGATGATTGCCAAAAATTCCTGCCCAAACGTTCAACTTCTGAGGCCTTTGCGTGTGGGCCTCTCTAAACCAATGAGGATTCTGTGTGTCCCAATATCGACAATTATGTCTATTCACTTCACCACTGAGCATAAAGGTGCTTTCATCAGAAAAACAGATGTTATTCAGAAAATTTGGATTAGCGTTTAGGTTTTCACTTAGATTTTCACAAAACTGTAAACGACGATCTGGATCATCTTCGTTTATTTCATGCACTAATTTTACCTTGTAGGGGTGAAATTTGTGATGTTTCACGATTCTATGGACAGTTGTAGCTGATACACCAGTCAGACGAGATAGTTTTCTGATCGAAGTAGTATTCTCCATTTGTAGATGACCCACTACTGCCACTTCCGTTGCCTCATTTCTGACAGGACATGCCACTTCATGTTTTTGTTTGCCACCGAACCCGTAGCTAGGAATTTGTCAACCAAATATTTAACGTACTGGTGACTGACTCCTTTCTCTTTCAGGATGGTTCCTATCGAATATCCTTGCCGTTTCTTTGGCACAACTGTTATTTCGAAAATACGTCGATACAATTTCGACCCTTTCCTCAGTGGAATAAACCATTTTCAGATTAAT
Source organism: Cryptolaemus montrouzieri (assembly GCA_013387265.2). Taxonomy (NCBI): domain Eukaryota; kingdom Metazoa; phylum Arthropoda; class Insecta; order Coleoptera; family Coccinellidae; genus Cryptolaemus; species Cryptolaemus montrouzieri. The sequence goes on along the minus strand of JABFTP020000103.1, from coordinate 8,570,004 downwards.
TTCAACTGACGAACAACAACAATAATGAGGAACTGATCTGAATAATAATAATATTTCATTGCAAAAATGAGAAATAACAGATGACTGCACGCCAGATGGAAATGAAAAAATGTGAACATTTTCAATGCAGAAATCAGCTTCATTTCTTCGTAATTGATGCTCAACATATCGTACCCCAATACTTTTAACAGTTTCGAATTAATTTTAGTTGATAATTTCAAATGACGATATTGAATTTTTCGAAAGCGACATCCTGTATGGAGAGCCGAACTGAATGAAATGCTTTAATCATTCTGGAATTGAAAAACCTTTCTGAAGATATGCCACTTGAATTATTTGTATGATTTTCAAGTTGGGGATGCTGAATGGAAGGGGTTGATTGCAAAAATTCTATAACCACACAAGAAAGTCCTATTCTCGGATCAAACATGCTCTCGTATACCGAAATGAACCAGTTTCAAAAGTTATTTGGATTTTCAATGTTCCTGCTTCAGGACACCCTGTATGATGATTCTGAATTTCGAAAATACCAAATTCGAAGAGAAAATTGCAGTACCTTTCCAACGAGGTGCCACTTGACCTATTATCGATCGAATGATTTTTGAGTTTATTTTGTTTCATTTTTAACTTTGCGAGAAAAAATGGAATGAGTTTTTTCAAATTCCTTCTACATATTTACAATAGTTTCCGAAATATTCCACATTTTCTGAACTTGAAAACTTTCAAAAAAAAGTTTTTATGATCTCGATATTGATTTCAAAGCCTCAGATGTATGATCATTGTGATATTATTTGTTGTTGCTTGAACATATGACACATTGTGTCGATCTATGTTACACAGGGTTTTCGAAAACAATTATTGAATTTGGGGCTCATTCAGATCTCATTTCACTGTTTTTTCAAATAGCATACGCTTTATCTGAAGGATCTAATGAGTGGTACATTTTGATACCTTTCGAATGGTACCTTGGTTCCCCATACATATTTCCAACAGTTTTGAAGATATACAAACATTTTCCTCACAAAGACAAAGTTAAACGAATATTGGGTGTCCCATTCGAAAAATCATAACGTTGTTGTGTAACTTTATTATGGAACACCCTGTATAATCTAAAATATTTTCACTTTGTTGTCATTACAGCAGTACATAATACTGCGCAAAAAACAATTTTAAAATCGACAGTAAAATATGCTTAATCTTCCTTCACGAATGTTAAAAACAGTTTCATAATGAAACATGGATGAAGAAGCAACTCCCAAAGTAGTTATGAATTTAATCTATACATACTAGCGTTAGACACGACTTAAATTGCTTAGTATCATATCATAAAGTTGAAGCACTATTCATCTTTTGAAATTAAGACGAATAAACATTTTTAAGTTATGAAAATGTACAAACTCATTCTGAAATACTCGGTACTACACTAGGGATAATGTCTTCAATCTAAACAGTATTACTACATGTAAAATAATCAAATCCTTCGTAACAAACATAGGTCACTGTTAACGACTGTCAAAATTTTTTCGCAAATTTTTTTCTTTAAATTAAACAAGAACCACGAAAAATAATATATGGGAGATGTCAACCCAAATTATTGGGTTCATAATGATTGTAGAACATCTATAGATCAAAATCGGCATCACTTAGAAGATCGAACCTAGCCATCGGGGCTCTCTCGGTCGAACAGAGAGGGAATTGTTTTGTTGAGTTTGAAATTGAAGGGATTTTGCGAGATTATACTTCAAAATTGGCAAGCAAGAACAAGGAAGTGATTATGTATCAGGAGACTCACACTGACACGGAAGAACATCTCTGCGAAAGAGGAAATATCCCAGGTTATGTACTTTTTGATTATTTCCTTAGTCCTTTTTATGTCCTTGATTGCTATGTAAAATATTTTCTTAAATTCAAGTGCGGTTAGACATATAAGAGTCCGGTATGGTTTTCGAAATATTTTTCTGCTGGTTTTCTTTTTCCATTATTACAGTTTCCTGTACCAACCCTCCTTCCTTTCACACTTGTCTTCGTCTGGAAATCATGGAGTGCTAGATGAGAACTGAAGCTGATAAGCAGAAAAATCTTTGGTACTATTTATGTACACACGACACCAACACAACAAAAACAGACAAGCTATTGCTAGTGCAATAGCGACATGGAAACGAGTTATTTCCTCAGGTTTTTCACTCGTTTATTGAATCATACACAAGATAATATGGCTCCCCTGTTACATTTTCCTGAGCTCACTCTTGTGTTTTTCTGATACACACCAAAATTATAGATATAAGAATTTATTGTAAATACAATTATTCGAATTTTTGTAAATCCTCTCTCTTTCAAAAGAATATATATATATATATATATATATATATATATATATATATATATATATATATATATATATATATATATATATATATATATATATATATATATACATGCTTGGGCATGTTGAAAGTCTCCAAAACAGTTCGTTATATCACCATTAGATTACAATGATAGCAAATCTACTATCTATTTAACAGACCCAAAAATGCTCCTGAAATTGACTGAAGAAGTCAATTCTTAGAATACGCATATTACTTATCAAATTTGTGACTATTATCCTAGTTTATATTCACCTATTGGAATCACGACACTTCAATCAAGGAATATTCTGAGCGTCAAACTCATCACGGCGTCTAAAAGTGCCAAAGTTTGGTGAAACGTTTCGTATACTCCTCTTTAGATCGACGATGTGAACAATTATCGTTTAAATGAATTTGAAATGAATGTTCAAGAAATTGAGATTGGAACGCATGAAATAATTTCAAAATATATAACTGAGAAGTTATGTAAAGGTTAATATTTTCTAATTCTTTCATAACTAGTTGTAAGTCTGGTAACAATACCCTACACTGTTTGTTAAATTTTAGGACTCTGATTTAAACTCGATTGCATGAAATAAATCTCTTATAATTTGGTTCTTATATTTTGCGTATAGCCCTCGTATCTTTCGCATCCACCAAATTTTATAGAACTATATAACTAAAATTAACGTAAATGCATCACATTCTATATTATAATACGGTACTGGATAGTAAAAAGTCTAAGCTTTATACTGAAACAGCTTTTTGTCATTGAAACTTTCTAACTTATTAGATTCTAGAATTAATTGCAACAAATATTCAGAACAGAAATCTAGGAAAACTAGTTTTTCTCAACGAGAATAATGTTCATTGATTGTCAATCGATATGTTCCTGCAATTCAATCAAACAATTCTAACCGCAAGTCGTTAATAGGCTCAGAGAAACCAAACCTAATTAATAATTATCCTTCACCAAGGTAGAGCAATTTCGCGCACAGACCTAAAAACAATTGAATGTTTAACGCAAGCAAACATCGAATTTTTACATCATCCCGCTTACAGTTTGGATGATTACTAATTGAAATCTTCGAAATTTGTAATTACCATGCTGATAAAATTATATTCATACAATGTGCTAAAGTTGGCTCCATTAGAATAAAACGGTAAATGTAAAGAGGTTTTTGTATGCGGGACAGATATTATCATGATCAAGAACTGGACACAAAACTTTACTATAGAAAGTCCAGTGCGATAATTTCTGCTTCTACAAGCTCACATAGGGGCGAGCGATTACTGGCCTTCATCCTGCAGGACAAGACTGTTCACAGTCCAATACACGATCTGTCTCAAGACGACGCACATTGAAAAGAAGACTATTTAGAATAAGTTAAATTGTTTTTTCGTTTAATTCCAAACGCCTCGCTTATTTTATGTGAGGTAAAGTATAGAAGAAGTTAAAACATAATTATGAAGGTAAATGTACTAAACTCTCAAATCAAATTTTCAATTTCCTATGGGAAATTCATCATAACCACTAACAGAACGCCACTCTCTTTTTTCCCTTTCTCTCCCGATTCCGACAAAACAAACTGAACTCAACATGTTGCTGTCCCCAATTCTTTTCCACTTCGATCAGAAACTCAACAAAGCAGAATTACACAAAGAGAGCATTATCCAACCGCGAAAATCGGAGGCATTCATAAATAGGAGGACCAATACATCTGCGTGTCGATACTGCAATTTTGCATTCGCTTCTCTTTCGGGTCATTAGACTTCAATTTCCGCCTTATCGATTCCGAGCGTTCAGGAAGAATCGATCCCGTATCGAATGATAACAGATTATCCGAACTTAAGGAGTAAGTACGTCGATTCAGAAACGAAATGTTTCATCGTTATCAGCCAATAAGAAAGTGACTTCACCTTCGATCCGATTTTCTTCCTTATTATCGTTCAATTTTGCACTGATTTGAATATGAATACTTCTGTAATCTTGCTCTTTTGTATGTAAAATGAAGACGCAAATTTGTTAGTCAACGGTTCTCCTAATTGCAAAATTGAAGCGAAGAGAATTTTCAACAACTGGGGTATAACCTTATCGCTGTTGCAGAAAAACACAATTCGATATATAATTTTTTTATTTTTATTACTTATAATGTAAATTAGCTAATTTTATAATAATGTAAGTTATACCAAACGTTAAAATAACTGCGATTTATGATATCTAACTTGAAAATTTAAATCACATTCTCTTTAGTATATTCAACTGCATCCAGCAGATTTATCGTAATTTCGTATATGAATGATTTTCGGGATGAGAAATTCATCTACGCTTTAGGCGTATCATCTATCTTTAAGATTAATTGAAACCGTCTAAACTTTTCTGTGATTCTCTGTTTGATGAAGTAACTGAAAGATCATTATGCAATTATCTTAGGACTTGTCGATTTGCAATTCAACTGAGTAAGTCCACTTCTAAACCAATAAGGCATTTTTGTTGTCACACGTGAGATTCAATAAGGTGAAACTTGTCGAGTGCATACGCACACTATAATATATTTTGAAATCAGTTAATGAAATCAGAAATAGCTCATTGAATATCAGATTACATTGCCAATTAGGAAGATTTCAACCGATTGCTGCTTCGCATAAACGTGTACTGACTCTCGAAACATTATGTCTTGACTTAATTTTACAATCTGTTTGAATTTATGATGGAGTTCCTAGACAGCAAGGACCCGAAAATGCGTGACATCTCATCGAAAATCGATATGTGCATTGCACAGCCGTATAAATTGTTCACGTCAATCTATAACTTGAAGATGATATCCTCATCTCTCATCTTCATAAACAAATAAAAAAAGACTGCTGCTTTCGTATCTGAACTATTATTCCAAGAAAGAAATAAAACATACGCTAATTCAATAATCATTATCAGGAATAATCATTCAATAAAGACGATCAGCTTCAAAGAGATTCAGGGACATTTTAAACATGGGCTTAGCAGATAAATTTCAAGATCTTCTTTTGATGGGGATCATCCTAGTTGTAAGAAAAACTGATAAAAAATTAAAATGTTGGCTACAGAAGCACAAAGTTATGGTCAATTCGTCAACGATTTCTCATAATATTCCCATCTTCCTAATCAGGTGAACAATAATTTTGTGTTGTAGCAACGTTCGTAATTAATGAAATCAGCTTCATGTTACGAAATAGGGTTACATTCAAGTAACCTAGAGGTTGATATTAATCAATTCCATGAAATGCATCAAAGTAAGCGGTGGGCAAATTGAGGTTGGGAAACATGGTTCCAGAGAAATATTTTCGATAATTCAATTAATTAAACCTTGTTAAATAGAGTGTATTGAAATAATTGCATAGGTCATTGAAGATTTCATTCTATAAATTTTCCTCGGAAAGTTCAAACATTAGACGGTTCAGACCTATCGATCCAGACGTGGGTGCTCGGAGTAGCGAAGGAGAAGGACCCCTATTTGTTCAGAAATATCCCCCGCGGCTGTAAGTCACTTACCGGCGGTTATGCTTCCTATATTGCTGCCCTGGCGCTCGATCAGCCGCCGTCTATTCCTGCTTATATCTATATACACATTATTTCGATACCGTGCGGCGTCATAGAAATAAGCTGATATTGCTTTCGAGATCTTGGATAGAAAGGAAAGATAGAAGTGAATATACCGGTTCCGCCCATATTGAAATACCGTAGGTAACTATTTCAGCGAAGCTCAATGAATATTCGTTGATAATTCATGGGTATAAAGAATGTCCAATTTTTGATACGTTTGACTGGTATATTCGTTAATATCCTAATATTATAAATGTATTGATATTTCTGGGAGTACAGTTTATGGTTTATGGGACAGAACATACTTTTCTTAGTAAAAATATACTTAAGATTGCGTAGCCATGGTTCACAAAAGCGAGTTAAATTATAACACTGGGTTTAACTCCGGTGCCAGATTTAACAACAAAAAAGCACGAAACATATTAAAATTCTAACTTCCCTTATCTTTCAAAGCGATTTTCAAGTAGATGACTTATTGCATCCAGTTATGCTCATGTGTGAAGGTGTGGGCTAACCAACTCAGCTCAAAGTTCTTTGGCGCCACCACATTTGACCTAACCAAATTCGGTTGACTCAAGAGGAATTCATTATTCTTCAACACAACTAAACCATACTGGTCAGGTGACTCACTTTAGGCGTATAGATTGATATGGGTTAAGTACTGGTAGATTAACTACTAATATCTCATAAAATATAAATAAAATCAATATTTAGACTCAACGACTCTATCAATTAGTCAAATTGTGATCACTAGATGCGCACAGTTTAAGTTTACAGGTAATTGAAATACTTGTACTGAAAGCTGTTGAATATTAAGTTTAGAAAAATCAACAATAGGTAAAATTCGATTAATCAGTTTAAATAAGGAAATTTTTTAAAGAATTTATCGTATCTGTTTCATATGCACAAGGTGAGGTTGATATGGTTGGATCCTCCTAACAGGGGTACAGCTCAACTTTTCAGAACCAATCGCAGCTCCAAGCTCCCATCCTGTTTTGCAGATCACATACACCAATCCATAAACCAATCCGGAATTCTGTAGCCAATTCGAAGTTCAGACCAATCCCAAATCATCCAGCAAATCCTGAGCTCTTTATTATATTCCAAGTTTCATATACGATCCTAGGTTCTCTCACCAATCTTAAGTTCCCCAAAATGTGCTTTCTTCAAGTTAAACATGGTGGCCAAATCCGCGCAAGACATATTTTTCAAACTACAAAATCACAAAAGAAGAATATACGGCCAACAAATCCAATCCAGAGCAAATCCTTATTTACGGAATAGAGATTATCTCACAACCAAACTTCGGAAAACTTATAAAACCAAAGAACAACTTTCAACAGTACTTGATTGTTCGAGTTCTGAATTCAGAAAGAACCTTTAGCCTTCAAAATTGATGAAACGAATCGGCGTTGCCAAGTCAAACATTAAAATTCAAATCATACTCTTAGCAATCGTGGCCATGTAAATTCACAAAATTAGCCAGAGACAAAGGCAACCTCAAGATTATCCATGATGGAACAACTATAGCTCCTGGTCCTATCGAATCAACCAAGAAATGAATGGATAACTGAACGACAGGGACGTGAATAATCTACGTTAGATGATATAAGGATGGATCAGAAAATAAAACAGAAGTTTTCTTACCGCCGGCAATAGGAGATCTTTTTTCATTTAACAATTTAAACTAACCTATAAAATTATCAAAAAAACATCGGAAGGAACTGCTTATCATTGTGTTAACAATCGAAGTTGATCGTTCAAAAATAATATCAGGTCTGTACTTGGTAACTTTAAACGTTAGAAATAATAGCTTACACTTAATAATAATAATAATAATAATAATAATTTTTATTCACTCAATCATAATCACAATGTGAAAACCCCCCTCCCATTACAAACTATAAAAAAAGAAAAAAACAACACAAATTATGACCATGACGAATGAACAAAACACATCAAGGATTACCCACTAAGGCTAAGCCAGTGCGTGGGTCCGCAACTACAAACAGAGAAACACAAAAGGTATGCTATGATCAACGAAATACAAATCAATAAAAAAAAAATTTATATGGATCAAAACAAACAATGGATGTCATTTCTATCTTTCATTCTGAGAAAACAATTGACCTTCCTTTTGAAAATATTTATATTGGGTACAATTCTTATTTTTAGTGGAAGGAAATTATACATTCTATAGGCATTAAAATCGAAAGAACGTTGAGATATAATTCTCGAAAAGAAAAGGGTTTTGACCTTTGCCTGTGAACAAGATCGGGTCCCATATCCATGATCAACATATTGAAGTTTGTTTTTACTTTTGTGAATTTGTGTTACACAATCAAGGAAATACAGCTGCCTGACATCCAATACACCAGTTTGTTTATATAAGTCATCTGAGGGGTAGGTATTTGGTTTTTTTGAAATTATTTTTAGAATTTTTTTCTGTAAGATTTCCACTTTATTCAGATAACAGCTTGCTGCAGCACCATATATCGTGATGCCGTATCTAATTCTGCATTCTACAAGGCCGGAATAAATCATCTTCAATCTACGAAAATCGACAAACTTAGCAAGGAATCTAAACAAGTAGAGCAAACTCCTCAGAGACTTAACCAATAATTCAATATGATAGTCCCATCTTAAATTTTGATCAATTAGTACTTGCTTCCATCGTTGGTTTTATCTAACCTAACCTTTCGACGAAATAAGAATTTTATTGTACCACAAATGCACTCAAATTTGGTTTGGAAAGAATTCCAAAAAATTTTGTCGAATTATTACTCATCGAAGTCCTAGTGATTTGTATTGTATCTTGAAATTTAATTTGATAATTTTTTCATAGAAACGAAAATGTCTGTAGTGGAAAATCAAACTTTATTTGATAGGTATAACAGCTAAACTACTAAAAAATATTATCAAGAGCTTGTATGGGAAAAAGTGAGCCTATAACATAGCCGCCAAACCTACCTGACATTTATAATTTCGACTTATTGATGTACCCAGAATTGAAGGAAGAAATTAATATCATATGACACCATAGAAGGTATGAACAGAGATACTATCGAATTGATTGAGGAGGATATGCAGAATAATCACTCTGTCGAATATTAGAAGATATATACAGGGTGTTAATTTGAATATCTTTCTCAATTCATTCAGTAGTATCTCTGCCATACCTTCGGATTCAAAATGTTACTGAACATTATTCGATAGTATGATTTTTTCTTTAATTATGTGTTTATCGAAAAGTCGAAAGCAGCAGGAAAGTCAGATGGCCTTGACGACCATTCGATAGATTAAAATTCTCATTTATCTTCTTTAACCTAAACTGAAGCATCCAGTGTTACTACGAGAAATTTAGTCCCACTATAATCGATATGTTCAAGAGATCTAAGAGAAAATAACTTGATCACACTTTTTGCATGATTCAGAGATAGTTGGTTGGTTAGCAATAAATCATTTAAAGTTTTCTTAGTCGCTCATGGTCTTGAGGTCAGTACCAGTTTGTAGTGCCGTGCTGTCGTCGGCTAAAATCACAAAATTTACTTCAGATGAACAATGTGGAAGGTCGTTTATAGAAATAAGGAATAATAACCGACCTAACACCGAGCCTTGGAGGACACACATGTTAATTGACAGTTCAGAATTAGAGCCTTGGAAAGAAACAATTTGTTATCGATAATTCAAGTATGAACACGAAAGAGAAAACGCAGAATCAGAGAAATTATATTTAATGAACTTCTTCCTGAAAATATCGGGGGTGGCACAATCGAAAGCTTCAGATATGTCACAGAAAAGTGCATCTACATTCTCGCCCCTGCTCAGATGAATCATAAATCTGCTCTACCATAGAATTTACAGCCGTTGTTGTTGATTTTCCCTTACGAAATCCGAATTGTGAAGAGTTGAAAAGATTATACGAATGTTGGCAAATGTCCAACAACCTGCAGCTTCAAAGCTTTCTCAAAAAAATTACTAACCCCGTGGTGATTACAATAGGCCTGTATTTCGTGAATCTGTGTTACCTTTTTTGTGTAAAGGTAAGAGTTTCGATTTTTCAACGAAAAATGTTCACCGCATTTCGGAATATGAAGTAGTGTTCCCAGAGTGTGAAAGATTTAACTTCGATTATAATTCAGCGAAATGAGCCAATATAACTGATTCTGAGAACGATTTTATTCTCTTTGAAACTCTCCAATTCATGAAAGATTTGTAACACTTTGGGTACAGCAGTGGCGATTTTTTTGGTAATAAATTTAAAGAAGCAATCTGTGCAGCTTCTTAGCTTCTTCAACATCAGGTGGAATCAAATTACCTTCATTGTCGCTATCACAGTCCATTTTCATAGTGTAAATTTCAAAATATCGATTGTATTCAAAGCAATAATTTGTAACGAAGACAAATTCAATTTGACGTTTCGAAAATATGATAATTATAAAAGAAGCTGATCACAGAATAGTATAGAACTGTCTCCAAATAAATATTGTGTTCATCGATCAACTCGTTCTGGGAAGGTGTGAATTCTATGTGCAACTTGTGTATAATGGGAATAGGCTGCGTTCATTTAACACGGGTATGGATAATGAACGTCCGAATGAATGATGTTCTTATTATTTGACGATCGTGGAGTAAGAGAGTTTCTTGAACGATTATTTCATTACAAAAAATAATTGATAAAGTTTCATCCTTTTCTCTTCGAATAATTGAAAACACTCGAACTGAAATCGATGGAATGAAACTCTCTGAAATACAAATATTGGGCGTGAGATTTTATGGGTGGGTCTAGTAACCCTTCCCTTTTATTTCTCAATTCTAAGTTTCCCATCGAGGATTTTCACGTAACTGAAGTGTATTTGCATTCAATTCCGTCGATTTCATCGCATCAAATTAGGGGATCGAATACAATGAAACAATTCAATTCTAAGGTTTATAACGAGCGGCGGCAAATCGGCAAGAAATTAATTAGGAGTCAATGTTTTATTGCATCGTCGAATACAGGAAAAGAACGGGAGTTGAGAATGGTTCCAAAATGGCAAACGAACACGAAAGGGGATCTATAATAGGTTATTTTCTTTTGAAAGTTTGAATACATAAAAGCTCCATTAGCAAGCATACATGATGTAGGAATAACCTGAAGTTCATTCAGGTTCAAGTACGATATTCATGCATATTTTCCCGAATGATAAAAATCAAATTATTCGAATATTGTTTGCATTTTCGTCGAGAATTGAAACCTTTGTCAATAACACGGCATACACTGATTGATTTTTTCCAAAAAAACGTTTAGGTTATGAGAATATGTCTACATTTTATGATAGTATCCAAACATACGTGATTGTCAAACTATTAGACAGAACAACAGATAGAACTGACACTGGACACTGAGGATCTGACTCCAACCGCCTCAGAATTTAAGTCAGCTTTCGAAAAAACTGAGAAAGAAAATTTAGAATAAACCCAAAATTTAATTGACTCACTTAAGCCAGAATCCTCTAAAGACATATATGGTATATCGAATAACATGATAAAGACTTTATCAGAGAAACTTTGTCATCCCATATCAATACTGATAAATAAATGTTTCAAGGACGGATACTTCCCAAAAGAACTCAAAGTAGCAAAAGTTTTACCCTTGCACAAGAAAGGAGAAGAACAAATATGCGATAACTACAGGCCTATAGCCGTCTTGCCAGTTTTATAATAGGTTTTCGAATTGGCAATTAAAAACATAATTGTCAAATTCCTGGAAAAATCAAAATTGTTCAGTGAAACAGCATGGTTATCGAAAGAAGAGAAGTACTACTATGGCTATACAGAGTGCTATGAACACAATTATGAGAGGTTTAAACGGTGACGTTAAAGTGGCTATGCTCAATTTCGACCTCAGTGAAGCTTTTGATGTCTGTGTCGCGATATCTTGTTGGAAAAGCTTTTTCATTATGGTTTTCGTGGCAGAGTATATACCTTACTCAAAAATTATTTAACGAATAGATCTCAGTTTATAAGTGTTAATGACAAGTTATCAGAATCTTTCATAACAGATAGAGGTGTTCCCCAGGGTTCTATTCTGGGTCCGCTTTTATTTCTGGTATATATGAATGACATTACGGTCCCTGGGGCAGCTAGTGTTTGTCTTCATTGTGATGATATATCCACTGTGGTGATGGAGGAAGATAGTGAAGATCTTCAAGCAGATAAAAATGAAGTCATCGATGAAAGAAAGAACTGGTTCTCAAGCAACAAACTGAAAGTAAATGAACAAAAAACTGAGGAACTTACAATCGGCCCTAGGGAGCCATTGAACTCGGTCAAATTTCTGGGAGTATGGGTGGACTCTAGACTCAGCTGGTCGTCTCACGTGGAAGTCACCTGTGGAAAGTTAGCTAAATCAATCTTTTCTCTTAGAAAAATAAGAGATGTTAGCACATTGGAGTCAGCAAAAATTGCCTACCATGCCTATTTTCATGCTGTGATGTCCTCCGGGTTGCTGGTATGGAGTCTTTCGTCGGAATCAGGTAGAGTCTTCATCCTACAAAAAACTGAGATAGGAACTATGTTCAGAATTGATCATCGAGATTCATGTAGACCAATATTTAAAAGAAAAGAAAACTTACGTTTCCATGCGTATATATATATATATATATATATATATATATATATATATATATATATATATAAAGCACTAAGACAATTTCATGCAAATAAAGCAGAAATCGCCACTGGAAGTGATCATGATACGTATAATACAAGACAATACAAGGAAGATATGGTTATTCCATTGCACAAGAAAAAGTTAACTCAGAATTCTTATGAGTTCTGGGGAATCAAAATGTATAATACGTTACGAGGCCACTTTGAGGTCCTCAAGGCATATACTTTCAATAAAAAATTAAAGATTTCTTATTAGAAAATGCCTTCTACAGTATAGAAGAGTACATGAACTTCTTACAATGAATGTTATTTGTTTTATTATATCATTTATCTGTGATATTTTTATGACGTACCATGTAATTTCTTTTGATGGTGATTAAATAATATTCTATTCTATTCTATTCTAGAACGCAGTACTAGTTTTAAGTTATTCCATCTGACGAATGGAAATAATGGTATATACAGGGTGTGAATGAATAAGGACAAAAAATTTCGCGGGGTGATTCCTCAATCAGATCATTTCAGTTTCTTTCTTATGATTACTACAGTTTTTCAGATACTCAGTTCAATTTCTAGTTGAGCAGCCAATTTCTTGCCCAAACAATCGTTTAAAATCATACGAATTGATTCAAGAGACACAAAAAGTTCATTGCCCATCTCTCTGAAACTTTCAAGTACCATTTCCCTAACTTTATTGATGATAACTTCAGTTACAGATGTTGATGGACGACCAGATCGAGGCGAATCTTCCATAACATCTCGGCCGATATTGAATGCACTGTGCCACTCATATACACGTTTTCTTGATAGAGTCGATTCACTGTAAGCCCTTGGGCATACGAACTGTTCGTTTGATTTTTTTATCTAATGTAAAAATCGGAAAACGCACTTGTGAGAACTGACGAAATCGAGCCCTGTAAACAAACTAAATGACAGATAGCGTTCAAACTCCGCTTTGGTATAGAAAACAGTTGTACTATCTTAGCAACGGCAAAAATGTTGACAATCTTCCTAAGCAGATTTTTCAAATAACAATCTTATGGTATATATTTCACGTCATTCCACACTTGATTTTCATAACTCTCCGACGATGACCAAGAGTTCAACATTACAGTAACCGTGATATATTAATTCAATTAGTAATGAAAAATTTAATTTGTGCTTTGATCAATATTAAATAATTCAACTATACTAAAACTGTGAGGGATTAGCATAGACAAATGAGGTAAGCTAGGGATATTGCGAGGCGACTTTTTTGACGGAGAAATTTTTTCTAAAATAGCAGACAATTTTTTGGAGAAATCGGGGTTTTCTCCGTCTGATGGCGTCCGGTACGCGTCTGAGCGACGTCCGGGGGCGGCGCTAGGGCTTTTCGAAGAAAGACGGTGTGTCGATGCTTCCGAACGAGAATTAGGCTTTTAACCCGGTCAAAATAATGCGTTTCCGAGAGAATTTTGAAAAAAATTAATTCCTCCCCCCTAAAGATGGACCACTTTGGTGAAAGGAGTGTTGGCCTAAACGGCCGGAGAACGAGCAACAGTTTTTTAGGGAGAAACGCTACCAGAGAATTCTTCTGTTCCTATAGCTTATTATTATTTCGACATTCTAAACCGTTCCGCAGAAATTCGTCTCTAAAGTTAGTCGAGCGATCTCCAAAAATGACAAAAAGGATGACTTTTCCCATGCCATATAGAGTGCCGTGACGGAATACTTTCTCCCTGCGAAATAAGCGCTTTCGGGCCGTTCTAAAACGCATTTCTAGATCACTTTTCTTGCGAAACCCCTATTAAAAATTGAATACATTTCTTCCATAAATCCAAGTTTTAATCGATAAATTAACGTTCGATGTCATCTCCTCCAGAAATCGAACTCGGTTCAAAGTTACCCCCGCCACTCTCACGTCGAAAAATTGACGAAATCAACGAAACTCGAGCTGTCAAAGATGGGATTTTTCTTTCATTCGTCCTATTTGTATGTATTTACCGGGAGGAATGATTCGCGTATCAAAAGATTTGTGCATATCTCATCAGATCCGTGGAATGAAGTCATTTTACGACTTGATTCTGGTCAATTTTAAGATCTAGATTTTCGAGGAAAGAATCTGAAACAGGGAGGCTTATTGAATTGTTCTCATCTCACTCATTATAACATCACTTGAGCTGACTTTTCCAGAAAGTTAGTATAACGAATATCTAGAATATAGTGCTCTCTGTCTTCAGATGAGAATAATGAGAAGAATTATAGAAACGTAATATCAACATAAACTCTGAAGTCATACGAATATATTCCTTCTGATCACAATATGATCTAGGTTATTTTAATTCAATGATCTCAAAATAATGTTTCATAAGTTAGTAAACCTAATTTGATGTTTATTTCGTCTATTTCAATGTATGTTTCATTACAGCATATTGAAGAAATAATTTTTCATCATTTATTTATTTGACATTTACAATTTGAGGTTATTCTAACTGATTTTGTAATTCTGACGACCCTGGAGTAGTAAATTTTGATAGCTAAATCCATACAGTATCTTAAACTTTTATTGAAATGAAGAAAAATTTGGGAATGAATAGTTTACCTGCAGTGGGTAGTAGAACAAGTAGTTTAACGTTGTTGTGCCATTAATTCAACGTATTCTATCCGATTCTAGGAGATTATTTTGTTATTCCGGGAGACTCCGGATATTGACCAAATACGAGTCATCTTAACGCCAGTATTAAATTTCCACAATAATTCTTCGTAGTTCGTAGACCTCCACGGAACACGATATCATTATCGAACACATCTTTGAATCATCTGCTCATAAATAATATCACCATCAGCAATCTCTTTCATAAATTGCGCGATACGCAACAGCGTTATTTCAGTCATATTGCATTTCAGCGAAATGACAAATGGATGTCATAGTATATCCATTCCGAAGCAAAATGGATTTGCCTGAGAGAACGGGGGAATTGTAATTCGATCCGGAATTTGGCCAGACAGAAACTAAAGAAGCAGTATATAACTACAGACATGATCTAGTTTTGTGCTCGAAAAGCTTTTCGTGCCGTATCAGTTGGAATGGAATTCTCTCATTCGAATGTTTTGTAACATGATCTGAGAAAATGTGTAATTTGAACGCTAGAACCGATCCCTTATCGGAGAACGGGGACAAATGTTTGATTTCAGGGTAGTCTCTTGAAGGAGATGGGGGTGATTCTTTACAGAGAACATCGTTCTCTATTTACTTGACGAACTGTTTGAAACAATAGAAGTGTCTCTAATGTTTACCGATGTTCTTATGTCACTTCGAGTAGACCAAATGGTTAAACCATGAGTAAACATGCTGAAGATCCATTGTATGGTTATGATAATAAGAAATTAAACTATGTATCATACCATCACAAGAGTTCACTAATATTCAGAACTGCAATTTCGATTCCTCAACCATCTTCAATAGTGAACTAAAGGTGAAATACATACATCCTTAAATAGGCAGATACAAGAATAATAACTGTGCAAATAAGAGGAAGTATGTTAAAAACAGGTATTATTTGAAGATATCAAATATGGACGAATAAGCCGTCGTTCAGAAGATTATCTCTTTGGGGACTGTGTTGGCGTTTGAAATTTTCGATGTGTTCTAAGAAATCTAATTTCGTTCTTTTAGGTATTCTGTGAATAATTTGAAATTGATCTACGAGGTCAGACAATTACATGCATCGCCTTCCTCACCTATTCACTTGTTCTAGCGAGTTCTCCAGTTTTTGTAACAATTCTGAAACACTTCTTGTGGGACCTCTCCGAGTATCCTCGTCACAGTTTCTTGGATATCTTCAATGAAGTCAGAATGTCGACCTTAAACGATTTTTTTCATATGAAGGAATAAGAAAATGTCTCAGGGTGACATATCTGGTGAATAAGACGGCCGTGGTAACGCTGCGATGCCTTTAGACGCAAAAAACTGAGTGAGACTAAACGCAGTGTGACAGGGAGCATTGTAGTGATGTAGAACCCAAGTCTTCCCAATCTCTGGATGCACTTTGAGTACCCTTTCTCGTGACCCTTCGAGGACATTGCGGTGGAATATTTGATTTACGGTCTGTCCAGGGGGTACGAACTCTTTGTGAACCCCCCCTTTGCTGTCGAAGGAGCAAATCAACATGATTTTCATGACTTGCTCATTCCCGCCTTCTTTGGCCTTAGCGCTCCAGGGGACAGCCACTGTTGGCTTTGTCGTTTAGTATTGGGGTCATATTGAAAACCCCGCTTTCATCACCAGTAATAACTCGATCGAGAAGAGTAGGATCGCTTTCAACCTGCTCGAGACAATCTTGAGCTCTAACTTTCTCTTTTCCATTTTCTTAACATGCACTACCAGTGCGTTGTTACAGAACACGAAACAGCTGATCGTACGAGGGTCGTCAAGGTCTCAATCGAGAGAGTAGAGATCTGCTATTACAGGGGCGGAGTTATAGGTTCGCAATGTTACCACAGGCCGAGAAAAAAAAGGTCGCATTACTTGATTGTCTGACCTCCTATGGATGAAAATGGATGGCCATTTTCGATAAAATGTGAAGAGGAAGTAGAATCGTCGGTTCTTTGGTTATTTTAATCTGTTTGATGCTCTTCGTATCTAGTTTGGAATGAACAATCAGCCTGATCTATACAGAGATATCCACCGGGACCGTCCGTTAAAAACTTTTTAAGTTCCAATTACAATATCAAGCTGAAATTTTATACGCGGCTATAACTAGCGATTTCCAATTGGAGTGAAATAATTTCGAAGTGATACCATTTCCGGTTATACCGGAAGTGAGTCATCACTTTGTTATTTCAAATGGCAATCTACCTTTTTTATTATACATCTAGAACCGACATTTGAGTGAGGCATAAAATACCCAAGTTGTTGATTTAATTATTTTTGTTATAAGCTCGATTTTTGAGGAACATTTAAAAAATTGTAGCTCGTAGATCTTTTGCACTACAGATAAGTACATTAATTTTAGGCACCTGTCAGGTGAGCGTAGCCAGTTCAGCTACTTGATTCAAATATTTCAAAGCATTCTGTTAGTTCTTGAAAATCATCGAAATTCAATATATTCCCAAATTATTTCGGAACTATAAGAGATGGGTATAGTACATGCTGATACAATTCCATCTGAAATTTGACGCTTCATCTGATGGCGATATAAAAATAAGCACGTGCCATTTTAAAAAATTGAGTTATTGCTGTTTGAAAAAGGCCAAATTGAAAAAATCATACAAAACAACGCAATAAATATTTGACATGTGTAGATTGCGTAATAAATTCCTTGATCCTTCTTCTATCCACCCAAGCAAAAATTGTGTCTGTAGTGCAAAAGATCTACGAGCTACAATTTTTTTAATTGTTCGACTTTATAACAAAAATAATTAAATCTGTCAAAAGTTTTGACAAATAAATGCCAACAACTTGGGTATTTTATGCCTTGCTAAAATGTCGGTTCTAGATGTATAATAAAAAAGGTACAAACCGGAAATGGTATCACTTCGAAAAAATTTCAGCTTGATATTGTAATTGGAACTCAAAAAGTTTTTAACGGACGGTCCCGGTGGCTATCCCTGTATATTATGCCATTTGAAATAACGAACATGGAGTCAACTTCCGGTAGTGCCACTACTTTGTAAATATTTTCGGAACGTAGTTCTAATAATATTCAAGACAACAAAAAAATTTCTCCAATCGGTCATTCTATTCTCCATTTACTTTCAATGTACCATCTCTCGTGGACACCCTGTAGAGATGAAAAAATTTGAATTTTGAAGAAATATTGTATTTTTATTGTCCCAAGACAATTCAATAATATGCAAAAACTCTTATACACTTCATCAAAGATCCTTGGGTATAGCAACATAAGTGGCATATCACTAATTACTTTAATTCAAATATAGGGATTCGCCAATACTGAACTTCAATGTTTAGTTTCCTGTTTCACGATCCAGCCCTGAAAAGGGGGATGAATGTTTGCCGTTTGTATCAAATATTGGACGTGGGTAGGATAGTGTAAAACAGGAGTGGAATGCTGGCCTGTTTCGAAATCAGTGTCGAATTCAGATCGGAAACAACATATAGGGAGACATATCCAGAATTTTAGTGCCCATTGTTATTCAGCCTGCAGGATGTTTCCGGAACGGACCCTAGAAATAACTTTTGTTCGACGATTAAATAACGATATATTATCTGAATCCGTGAGCGGAAGTGACGGAGGGGGAAACAGGCTGAATACCTCAACATATTTCCTTGTTCTCTTCTTGGGAAAGCATTTTTGATTTCATCCTAGATAATAATTTATTCGTCTAATATAATATACGTTTTAGATATTTTCGTTATTATTTGTAATGAATATTATTTGATCCAAATAGATCTAAATCTACAAAAATAATGCGTTTAGTTTTCATTCTTGGGTTCCCTTGGCCTCAGACTTCAATGCATCTAAGCCACGGGTGCTTAAACTTGAACTGCTGGCGATCTACCTAAATATTTTTAAACTACTTACAATCGACTCTGATAGACTGCAAGTATGTGTGATGCAGGGTTGTCGTATATATAATAAAAAACAAGTACTGTGTTTTAAGGAATTTTACTTAATAA
This sequence comes from Cryptolaemus montrouzieri, assembly GCA_013387265.2. NCBI lineage: Eukaryota > Metazoa > Arthropoda > Insecta > Coleoptera > Coccinellidae > Cryptolaemus > Cryptolaemus montrouzieri. The sequence goes on along the minus strand of JABFTP020000103.1, from coordinate 8,550,806 downwards.
TTGCGATTCGTAACGCGTTTCACTACACCGTAGCTTCTTCAGACGAATGATTATGCAGAAAAATGTAAATGAGAATATAAATATAAATGTTCTTGAGTAATTAAAAGCTTATTGGTTACTTCTTCTTAAGTGGTTATTTATGACAGGTATATCCAATAAAATTAAGGAATAGATTGCCCCCGAAAAGATTCAATAGAGGTGAAGGGCTTAAATCGACTTGTTCATTGATGAGTCTACCTGAGTGTTTGTATTTATTTATTTCTAAAGTTTCCCAAAGATCTACCTTCCAATATTTATTATCTGTATGCAAAATTTCAAACTGTGGGTCGAAAGAATGATTATTTTCTAAGAGATGATAATTTGAATCTGATTTTTATTTGAAAATCTGCGTTTATGTTCCGATATTCTAATATTAAAATTTCTATGTATTCTACCAATGTAGAAATTATCACAGTCATTGCAATTCAATCTATAAACACCTGATTTATTGTTTTTACCTGGTTTGGTTTTATTATTTTTATATATTTGCCTAAATTATTATTAGTTTGGAAAGCTATGTTGAAATTATTGCTACTTAAGAATGATTTCAGTTTCTCACTTGTAATGCCAACGTAGGTTAAGGTGTTGAATTTTTTTTTTTTAATTTATCGACAGGGTAAACTTCATTCAATGCGATTCTACTTTGTTTTTATTCAAAATATTATTTATTAGTTTGGGATTGTAACCATTATTTTTGGCTATTTGTTCAATCAAATTTAGTTCTTTGTTGAAATTTTCTGGTGATAGCGGGATGTTAATCAATCTATGAATAAAACTATTGAATGCTGACATTTTATGTTGATATGGATGACACGACGAGTTATGTATTATAATATCTGTATGTGACGGCTTATGGTAAATTGCGAAAACATGTTTTCCATTTTCATTCGAAATTGTTACGTCTAAGAAATTTATCGAATTATTGCTTTCTATTTCGGTTGTGAATGCAATTTTTGGATGTAATGAATTTATATGATTTTCGAAAATTTTCAACTGTCTATCTGTTCCTGTGAAGCAAATAATGATATCGTCTACATAGCGATACCAGTATAAACAATATTTACTGAGTGGATGATTATGAATTAATTTCTCTAAGTTATTCATGAAAATTTCTGCTAACAAAGGACTTAACGGATTGCCCATAATCAAGCCGTCTTCAATAGTATAATATTTGTAATTGAAATGGAAATAATTTTGATCTAAACAAATTTTAATAATGAAAGAATATCTGATTTAATGATAGTATTGACATGATTCCTTTCTAATAATTCTTCAACTAAGTAATACGTAGTGTAGTGAAACGCGTTACGAATCGCAATTATTAAGTAAAATTCCTTAAAACACAGTACTTGTTTTTATTATTGATAATGCAATTTTACCAAGTAAAAGCCTCCCAAATTCAAATGTTGTCGTATATACACGATACACCTCACCTACCTACCTACCTAGGTAGGGTGTACCGTAGCATATATAGATATTAGCTTTCAGCATAATATACAATATTTTAGTCAAGATTTGGATTAGGTTTAGTTTGGTTCTTCTCTATAATATCAATGAAAAAACTCATAGTTATTCAAAATTGCGAGTTTATTGGTTGTTACAAAACAAATGAGTTACATATGGTGTTAAACTTAACTAAAGAGTGACTGGATGTTGAAGCGTGACACTGCATGCCCTCAGCAATGCTTTCACTAGATGGTACGTAACCACTGAGTGCTAATCGCAAGCATGATGACATATCATCGTCAGGTAGTGGATTACGATATTTCGACTTAATTATCTTCATTTCAGAAAATGCAGACTCGCACGAGAGGGTTGACCCAAACATTTCCGTCAGTTGAAGGGTGATTTCCAAAATTTTGTATCAGATGCTTTAGCTTTGAGATGTATATCTGATATAATCTGCACCAACTCATTTTCATCAGAACATAAGTTTATATTAAACTGACTTGCTATGTCAGTAGCTAATTCCTCAATGTTTTTACATGAAGAAGGAGAACTCGTAGATGATGATATTTGCCAATTTACTGCAATCATAAAAGTGCATTTCGAATTGTCTCAAAATATTTGATAATTCAGCCTCATACGTATCATAATTCAACTGAGGAATCCTTGCTTTCAAAGACGGAAAATGTTTAAGATCCTTTCTTTTCCGTTGATCTATCACGATCACGATCACGATCACGATCTGCCTATTTCAATCCACTGCTGGATGTAAACTTTTCCCATATCGAACCATTTCTTTCTGCTAATAGCTTCTCTCATCCAAAGAAGACCCGCTAATTTTTTAATATCGTTTCTCCTCCTTGTGTTTGGCCTGCCGATACTCCTATGCCCCACTCTTGTCTTCTATTCCATGAGCCTCTTGGTCCACCGATTGTCATTTCTTCGAGCTACGTGACCTGCCCATGACCACTTTAGTTGAGCTGCCCTCTCCATGACATCTGTCAGCTTGGTTTGTTCTCTTATCCAAGTATTTCTTATGCGATCTGATAGTTTAATATTTAATATTATTCTCTCGTGGGCTCTTTGGGTTTTCGTCAATTTTTGGGTCAACTTCTTAGTAAGACACCATGTTTCGGCTTCATATGTAAGCACAGGAAGAATGCATTGGTTGTAGAGGTTTTTCTTGAGGTTGTGGGGTATGTCTGATGTCAGGACATGTTTTAATTTGCCAAATGCGGCCCACGAAAGGGACACTCTTCGTGTAATCTCGTCAGTCATGTTGTCTTTTTTAGTGGTTAGTTTTTGTCCCAGGTATATGTAGTTTTCGACATTCTCTAGTTGTTGACCTTCTACGTGGGTTACGGGGTTATTGTTTGTGTTTGTCATTATCTTCGTCTTGCTGATGTTCATTTCTAGGCCAACATTTTTTGAATGGTTGTTCAAGTCTAGGATCATATCTTGTAATTCTTGGACGTTACTACTTATTAGTACAATATCGCCGGCAAAGCGTAGATGATGTAGAAGTTCGCCATCAATGTTGATTCCTTTCTTATGCCAATCCATTTCTCTAAAGATTTCGTTCAAAGCTGCAATAAATAGCCCCGGTGACACTGTATCTCCTTGTCGAACACCTCGTTTTATTGGAATGTCGTTGGTTTTATTCCATAACTGGACATGCATTATGGCGGAAGAATAGATGTTTTTTATCAGGTTCGTGTATCTGCTGTCCACTCTACATGCATTAAGAGAATTAAGGACTGCCCCAATTTCTATACTGTCAAAGGCCTTTTGGTAGTCTATAAAGGCTATATGAAGATCTAAATTATACTCATTGCACTTTTCTATTAGGTGTTTAATTGCATGAATATGATCCAGCGTACTGATCTAAATCCAGCTTGTTCACGGGGTTGCTGGAAATATATTTTTCCCGTTAATCTTTTGGTGAATAATTTATATAGCTGGGATAAAAGGCTTATTGGTCTATAATTACCATGGTTTCTTATGTCGCCTTTTTTGTGGAGAAGAATTACTTCAGCCTCAAGCCATGCTTGGGGGACTTGACTTTGATCCAAGCATTTGTTGAACAATATTACCAGTTCTTGTTTTAGGCGAGGACTTCCACATTTGAGCATTTCTGGAATTATGCCATCTGGTCCAGCCGCCTTGGAATTTTTAAGATTATTCAGGGCTGAGTTTAATTCATTAACAGTAATTTCAGGAATATCCTCAGAACCGACATTACATATTTTTCTCTTTCCATCTTCCTTTTGCTGTGCGTTTGGTTGTAATTTGGAATCATATAATTCTTTATAAAAGCTTTCTATTAATTTGAGCATTTGATCTCTATTTGTAATGACCTTCCCAGCTTTGTCTTTAAGTGATGTCATTTCTCTTCTTCCTATACTAACATGTCTATTAAAATTTTTGGGCCTTTGTTATTCTCAATAATTTCTTTTATGATCTTGGTATTAAATTTCCTAATGTCTTTTCTAATTTCTCTTCTTATTAATTTGTTCAGTTCAGCCCATTCGATTAAGTTCCTATCTTTGTCTGGTTTTAGTTTCCTTCTTTCTTCAAATAATTTCGCTGTTTCGTCACTTATTTTTCATCGACTTCTTTTCGTCACTGTTGTTACCTCACTTGCGCTTTCTTTAATGATGTTGCTTAATTCATTTGCATGTTGATCTATCATTAGTTGCAATTTACTTTTGAATGCGTTTACTGATCTAATCATCTCAATAATTATTGTTTTCCTTTACCTTGAAGCTCCAAGTTAATGGTGTTTGAGTGCATTGTGATGTCAGTCCAAAATGCCAAATCAGTCAGCCATTTTTCGTTTTTCAACATCTGAGTGACATCGCCTCCTTCGTCTAGAAAAGCTGTTATTTCGAGCAATAATTGTTGAAACCTTTCAAGAAATTTTGCGCGACTCAACCACCTGATGTCCTTGGGAAGAACTGAATCAGTGTGTTCAGCTGACTCCCTAACTTGAGAGCAACGTGCATGGATGAATTTCACAATTTTGTTGCAATGCCCATAATTTCTTCCGTGTTTAAAGTTTTTGAACACTAAACTTGTTGATATATAATGCAATGGAATGAAAAAAATGAAGGGAAACCTTCATTAGCTCGACTCAATACCAAAAAAACGTTTTTGTTTCCAGTCATTGGTGTTGCTTCATCAGTTGTAATGCACATTAATATATATATTGGTAGCTCGTAGGTTTTTACAAAATTGAAGAATGACTCCAATTCCTGCAGGCATTAATATCGGCGTGAACGAAAATCTAGAATTTTCCCGTCAAAGGCGCGGCCCGAAATTTCTAGAAGAGCGGGAAGAATAAAAAACTCTTCTTTGACAAATCCCGCGCGTTCCTTTGATAAAGCCGCCTTTCGCCGCTAGCAGAGTGTTATTTTATTAAGTAATAAAATTTTGTAGTTTAGTTACATACTTATTAAAAATGTTTGAACACCCCTAATATATTGAATTAATTCACATTAAATTGTGGTTTTTCTTTTCATTGTTACTCAGTAAATACTGCTTTAGGTCTTAAACCTGTTTGTGTTCCTAATGTGGTAAATTAATGAATAAATAAGTGACAATAACTACAATCTTGTGAACATCTTTTGACATTTAATTTTGACTTAACAAGTTGATAATTAAAAATTTATGCCCTTCTGGGTAGACCTTCAGTTTTCAGGGTTTGAATCCCATGAATATGGTGAAAGTATAACAGTTGCTCCTGCAAAACTACTCTCCAAACAGTCGAAAGTGCTACCTAAACTTCATATTAATTTTTTTATTTGATGATTATTCTAGATAGAAGGAATATTCATTTTTGAAAATTGTTGATTCTGAATAAGACGATAATATAAAATTATTAGGATATCTTTGCACGTCCTTTTTTTATTTCAAAACCGTACTAACTTAAAAAACACGCCTCGTACTATAATATACTACCCAACACACTTTGCGTAGTACGGGTAGGGTAATGGAATGTAAGGGGGTATTCTGGACTAGAATGTAATCTGTAATCGTCCTGATCGAAAAAAAGACGATTTTCATCGATTCGATTCACCGTAGAAGGTGAGACTAGTTTTACAAGTGCTTCTGAAGCCAAATAATAAATTATGGAGACAAGGAAACAATAATTAATAGACATTTTGGTCTACTGGAATTTTATTCAGTTTTTCAAACTCTCTTCACTCTAATTCTATGTGCTACCTGCAAATAAAATATTGAATTTTCCCAAACAGCACCACGTGGTCTAGGGTTTAAAATTGTGTTGCAGTGCAGTTGTGAAAGTACATTTAATCATGTCCTTCGGTGAATAAAACATATGAAATTACTTGATTTTAAATATAATGACACTCGTTGGTACTAAAGCTAACACATTTGCTGTTAGACGTAACGAGCTGAGGATTAATCGCTCTGAACTACGCGCTTCTGCTGCTTCAAAAACAGGCAGAACAGCTCGTTTAGATGGAAAACTTCACAAAATCTCGATTTTGAGAAAGAAGAAGGTCCAATTTATGGATATGGGATTGCAGATCAATCAAATATTATTATCTGAGTTATTCTACAGGAAATCTTTCTCAAACTTCAAACGCGTTTTTCTCAAAACTCCTTTTGTTGAAGTGGTTGACACGATATCTCAAGTTTTATCTGATCGATTCCTTGGAAATGTTGTGAGAATATTCTTTATACATCTCTTTATCACTTGGATCTTGGATTTTGAAAAATATTCAATTTGAATTTTGAAAAATTTGTAAGAGTCGAAAAAGAGGGGTAAAATAAATTTTCTTTTCAAGTGGACGCCATTTTGTGATTTTTCTTGTTTGTTCGATTTGGATCACTACAAGGGTTGTAATCATGTCAACCAGGGTGCACCGTTTGACTGGCAACCCCCACTTCACTGGATGAAATTTTGAGTTTTTTTCACATTTTTTCTTATACTTTAAAAATCAATAAATATTGTATTTAAAAATGGATAGTAAAAATGTTTTTAATTTTTCTTTATCTCAGTTTGAAAAATACCCACAATTTAGGGCTCTAAACCAGAAAACCCCTTTATCACTAGAGGTTGAGCATGTGGGTAAGTGAGATAAAAAACACAAGGTTTAACTTTAATCTACACTTTATTTGAAAAAATTCGACGACGTTTCGCTGACACAGCAGCTTTATCAAGAATGAAAAACAGAATGAAGAGTATGGTATTATAAACAAATCGTAGAACAAGTTGGATGAATAACAGGAAAATCCACACCGAGCCATTGTACAGTTAGTATGAAAGGTAATAAAAACTAATTAGCGGTTCTTGTGATAAAATTTATATCGGTAAGACCTATAGGAGTTTTGGCATAAGAACATCTGAGCATAAACGTAGCTTCGATAAAAATAAATCTGATTCAAATTATTCAAACCACCTAATAAAAGAAAACCATTCATTCAATAAAAACTTTGACATATTACATATAAAATCAAAAAGTTCAAAATTAGATCTCCTAGAAGCATTAGAAATAAATAGATACAAACATTCGGACAAGCTTTTGAATGAACAGGTAGATGTGAATTACTCACCCCTACTTAACTTGTTTAATTAGTTTTTATTACCTTTCATACTAACTGTACAATGGCTCGGTGTGGATTTTCCTGTTATTCATCCAACTTGTTCTACGATTTGTTTATAATACCATACTCTTCATTCTGTTTTTCATTCTTGATAGAGCTGCTGTGTCAGCGAAACGTCGTCGAATTTTTTCAAATAAAGTGTAGATTAAAGTTAAACATTGTGTTTTTTATCTCATTTATATCATGGATCTACATCAAGTAACGGCCTCCACAATTCAAATGTGGGTAAGTATTCGTCCATCCCAGATCTCTAGGAGTTGTCAGGTTTGGATCCTGAAAATCGGAAATGAAAATTCCTCGGAAGTGCAATTAGAAAATCATGAATTATTGTTGATGTCCCATTCGTTTCCGTCGTCAGACTTCATTAAGACCGAGAAATGTTCGTTAGAAATTTAAACTAGGAGTCGGACCAAGCCGAACATAACTTTTCAGATCAGCGCGTGTTCCCGAAGTTACATTGCATTATAGACCGGGCGGAGTAATTGTAATGACTTGTTTGCGGCATAAATTTGGCAAACTTCAAACTTTACTCAAGCGTATGTCTAATGAGTTTTGTGCGAGAAGTGAGAACTTCTAATTACCGGCAGCTCTTCCGTTTCCTCATTGTAGTATTGAATAATTCACCAATCGTTTTCTAACTATCTCGAGAACAAAGATTCTTGGCGACAAACAGGATTCACCACTTAAAAGTTTCTAAGAAACGATGACGTAAACAAATTTTCAATTATTTTTCAACCCCGGAATTCCGGGGACTGATTGAAACTGAGATGAACTTTGGGAGGACGAAAACTGTTAGCGAAGTAATTTAATAGTGCTTGTTTGTTGTGTGGGGAGTCCCTAATTACTTGATTTCGGCTATTGTAGCAATTTTTTTTGGCATAGATACTGAAATTTCTCTGAAAAATATTCCGAATAACACTCACCTTAAATATTTAGCATCTAACATTATAAAAAATGAATCATTAGCTGACTTTAAACCGAGTAAAGAACAAAATATTTTAAAGGCCATCAAACAAAAATCTCAACTAAATGAAGTTATTTTTACAAAAGCAGATAAGGGTAATACGGTTATTGCGTTAAATAAAAATGACTATCTATTTAAAACTCTAAATTTCATTTCGTCCGGAAACTATACAATTTTAAACAAAGATCCAACTATTAAATTCCAGAAAAATATTAAAATTGCAATAAATGACGCAAAATCTTTAATTAAAGCAATAGATAAATACAAAATAATTTTACCACACCCTCAACCACCTCAACTGTATTCACTCATTAAATTGCATAAAGTAAATAACCCCGTTAGACCAGTCGTATCTTACGTTACAGCCCCAGCCGTGAAATTGTCGCACTTCCTTATAGATATCATTAAAAATGTTCATTCAAATCAAAATTTTCTATAAAAATTCTTTCGAATTGATAGATAACATAAAAACGTTAACCTACCACCTAACGCAAAACTTATTTCGTTTGATGTTGAGAATTTATACCCAAGTGTTCCTCCAGGTGACGTCAAAATATTAATCGAAAACATGTTGAATTCGAATCATGTTAACCACATAATTAAATCAGAAATATTGAATCTGTTGGACGTTTGCATTGAACAAAATTATTTTTCTTTCAACATCATCTATTACAGTAGTGAAAATGGTTTGATCATGGGAAATCCTTTGAGTCCACTTTAAGCAGAGATTTTTATGAATAATATTGAACAGAAAATTCATACACATCCACTCATTTCCAAATTTCTTTATTGGTATAGATATGTTGACGACATAGTGTATGTTTCATTGGAACTACTCGTCAATTAGATTTATTTCTTAATTTCATTAATTCCATCCATTTGAACATTAAATTCACGATAGAAATTGAACAGAACGATTCCATTAATTTTTGGACTTAAAATCACTAAACAAAATAATAATCATGTTTTTTCGGTCTTTCGTAAACCAACACTTACTGATACAATTATACATAACTACTCATTACATCCAATTCAACACAAAGTTGCAGCTTTAAACAGCATGGTACATCGGTTACTCAATTTACCTTTATCAGTAGAAGATTATAATAAAGAGTTAAACATCATCAAACAGATAGCCATTAATAAGTCATATAATCCGCATATGATAGATCTAATCATTCGTAAAAAAAACTGTATCAGAAAGCAATAAATGAAGTATATCCTATTCATAAAGACTATAAAATATTCAACAGTTTAACATTCTGCGGTTCTGCAAGTACAAATATTAAATCCTTTCTCGTCAAACAAAATCTTAATATAACTTTCAAAACTTCTAATAACTTAGGTAAACATATTAAAACAATAAATCTCGTGTTGAAAAATCAAGTAAATCAGGAATCTATAAACTCAATTGCGGTTCTTGTGATAAAATTTATATCGGTAGGACCTATAGGAGTTTTGGCATAAGAACATCTGAACATAAACGTAGCTTCGATAAAAATAAATCTGATTCAAATTATTCAAACCACCTAATAAAAGAAAACCATTCATTCAATAAAAACTTTGACATATTACATATAAAATCAAAAGTTCAAAATTAGATCTCCTAGAAGCATTAGAAATAAATAGATACAAACATTCGGACAAGCTTTTGAATGAAAAGGTAGATGTGAATTACTCACCCCTACTTAACTTGTTTAATTAGTTTTATTACCTTTCATACTAACTGTACAATGACTCGGTGTGGATTTTCCTGTTATTCATCCAACTTGTTCTACGATTTGTTTATAATACCATACTCTTCATTCTGTTTTCATTCTTGATAAAGCTGCTGTGTCAGCGAAACGTCGTCGAATTTTTTCAAATAAAGTGTAGATTAAAGTTTAACTTGTGTTTTTATCTCATTTATATTGTAGCAATTTTAAGATATTTGGCATATTTCAGAAAGAGTCAAGTAATACTCTGCATCAAAAAATCAATTTGATAAAACAGGAGAAGCAACGAATATTATCTCTTAGTGCTGAGATTCACCATGAGGAAATTTTGGGAAGACTGAACAGAAAATTTCTTGAGAATGGATACCCTTCAAAATTAATAATCACAGTCCTTAATAATACCAGATGTAGTAGAGTGAATATTGAGAATAATCCTGATAATATTGAAAAAAGATTTTCAATGCCTTATGTACCTGAGCTATGAGATAGAAGATGAGTAGATATGACAGGAATAGAATGAAACGGATCTTACATAAAAGGAGGAGGGATGCTATCACGGTTGAGGATTCATCGAATCCTTTTGAGGAAGGAGAGCTCAAATCTGCAATAAATCTACTAAAGTTCGTAAAGCTCCAGGATTTGATGGCATTTTCCCTGAATTAATTAAACATCTAGGAAATAACGCTAAAAACGTTACTATCCTTTTACAATGACATACTCAGCTCAGGTAGTATTCCCGTTGAATTTAGGCTAAAATTATTGCCATTCTCAAACCTGGGAAAATCCAGAACTTCCTAGTAGTTATCGACCTATCAGCTTACTTTCTGTTTCTTTCAAAATCATTTATCAGAGGTTAGAATCATTCATTGACAGAGCTCTGTCCACTTCTCAGGGAGGTTTTCAAAAAACTGAAATTGTTCTGATCAGGTTTTAGGTTTATCCACTTTCATTGAGACAGGATATCAGGGTAAACTTAAAATAGGCGCTGTATTCGTAGATCTTCGACATATGACACAATTTGGAAGGATGGTTTAGTTTAGAAACTCTTTGAAGTAATGTGGAAAAATTGTAAAGATGATCCGAAAATATGTTATCTGATAGAAGACTTCGAGTTTTTATCGGTGAGAAAAGCAGTAGATTTTACTCTCTAAATGCTGGCTTACCTCAGGGATCTGTTCTTGCACCTCTTCTCTTCAATTTATATATGTCTGACCTCGAAACTTCCTTTACAAAGTTCATTTATGCTGATGATATTGCTCTGGTTTTTCGACACTATGACTTCGAAACAATTGAGCAAACACTGACTTCTGATTTAGACATTCTGAACATTTTCTTCAAAAAATGGCGTTTATGTCCAAATCCTTCGAAAACTGAGGTTTCTTGTTTTCATCTGAATAATCATGAAAAGGATAGGCAACTAAGAGTATTCTTCAATCAACCACTATTAACTCATAATTTCACTCCAACATATCTTGGTGTAAAGCTTGATCGTTCTTTGACTTTCAAATTTCATATTGATAAATTATGTCCGAAGTTGAAAACGAAAAACAATATACTACATAAACTAGCTGGATCTAATTGGGGCGCCGGAGCCTCTACTTTGCGAACTATTGCTTTAGCTTTAGTATTTTCAGCAGCAGAATAGTGGTGTCAGGTGTGGTTGATAAGTGCTCATGTCAATAAGATTGATTCTCAGTTGAACTGTTCTATGAGAGTTATAAGTGGATGTATCAGTTCAACTGCTACCCCATGGCTTCCGGTTATTTGTAATATAGTTCCTTCCCATATCTAACCTAACCTAAGATTGAAATCTAGGAAACCTATTTGGTCAATTGACTTTTAGCGTACACGGGTGAAGGCTGTTGATCTTTGGAAATCTGAATGGCAGAAAGTTGATGTTTTCAATAAAGTTCTCATAGAGGATACTTCCTAAAGGGTTGCAGGTTTCGATATAAATAGGAAAAATTGGTGTATATTAAATCGTCCCAGGACAGGACATGGTCGTAATAATAGTATGTTGTTCAAATGGAATACTGTAGAAAGTGCGTCATGGTGTATGTTGATAAGGCAAGGGCTGCACCCATGTAGGGCTTCATTCCCAAAAGGTGTATCAGATGTTTCCTGTTGAAAAACAGAGAAGCATCAGTTGAGTTCTTAGATTCAAGTGAGTTTAGACACATAGTTAGGTACGTTTTAATGAGATATTTTGCTGCTGTTTTTCTTTTTCCATTATTACAGATTTTTCCTGTCCCAATCCCCTTCCTTTTCACCCTTGTCTGCATGAAGAAATCATGGGGTGCAAAATGACAATGAGAGATTGAAGCTGCTAAGCAGAAAAATTTTTGATACTCTTTTTGTACACACGACTCTAACACATCATAAACAGACAAGCTATTGCTACTGCAATAGCGACACGGAAACGAGTTCATCCACAGGTTTTTTCACTCGTTTACTGAATCATACACAAGATAGTATGGTTCCCCTGTTACATTTCCTGTGCTCACACTTTAGGGGCAATCGTAGGAGGCATGATGCGAGTTTAGATGCCTGATTAAGAAACGGACATGGTCTGTTTTTTCCGCTGGTATTCTATTTATTCGCTTGTTTTTTACGATGGTGTTTTTCAGACACACACCAAAATTATAGCTATAAGCATTTATTGTAAATACAATTAATCGAATAACGTGGACATTTATTTTTATAATTGCAAGACAGTGGATAAAGCTTCTCAAAACTTAAAGATAAAATTAAGAAAGAGCATGTAACGAACACTATATACAAAATAAACTGCCTGCATTGTGACGACTGCTACATTGACCAAAGCAAACAATACTTGAAGAAACGTATATCCAAACATAAATCTGACTGCGATCATGTTAACACTGATCTGACAGCTCTTGCATCACACCATTTTTCGACGGGTCATTTGTTCAACTTCGATATTGATGACTGTACCAAATCATAGGAAGCGAAGAATCACGGAAATGATTCTGATTAAAAAACATAGCACCTCCGTAAATTTCAAGCAAGACACCGAACACTTAAGTAACATCTACTTCAATCTTATAAAGAACTTCCCATAGTTTGAAAAATATATCAACGGCTGTTATACACTTTTATGAAACTACGGACCTACGCTACATTCCAAGAATGAAGAAGAAGAACCTGCCTGTACTACTAGACTCTGTGAAATAACCTTACTTTCTCCAGTGTACAAGAAGTTATGATAGGCTTTTTGTATCAGTCTCAAATATTTTAATTCGTCGTTTTCAACCCTTTTCAATTGAATTTTAATGTGTTGTATCGTTAGATTTTTTAAACCTCTTATTGACTTTGCCGTGTCAATAATGTTTTTGATTATGCAAAACATACAACTGTTTGGTTTCTCAAATTCTTGTCGTAAGGTGGGTATCCTGTCCGATTTTTGTTGTCACAAAATTGAAAGAACTGTTATCTATTTCAGCTCTGAAGATGAGTTTGTATTAAAACTCGGAACTAGTCAGCTCGACAAACATAATTTAGGGTTTTATGTATATTGCCGAAAAGCCAGAGTACCTATACCTTAAAAAATAGGCAATAGTTTGTCATTTAATATGCTGGCTGCTACCTTTTCGAACAGGCCGAAACAATTTCGGGAAAGATTTTCCAAATCAGTTAATTGTAGCCTTCGTTGTTGTTTTGATCAAAACCACCTACACATCATTCGAATAAATTTTCACTGCTGAGATCTGTAAAAATCGGACGTATAGCCGGCAGCTGCATCCCTCTGCCAGCCTTGTACTTTCAAGCACTCTAAAACGCCTTTTCAAATTTTCGTGTAACTTCCAAAATACTCACCGGAACGATATGAAATTTTCTGTGTGTATTCTTAAATATATGTACATTAAGAAAATGGAATTAAAAACGATTTTATGAAATTCAAACTGTATATAAGTATACACTACTGCATTGAGTAATAAGACCGCTTTACTCATATTTTGTTTGGTTACATTCTCAAAAGTACCGACTGCGACGTAGGCGGCTTATGTCAAAGGAAAACACGAACCAGTGCAGTGACGATATCATTTAAATATATACTCAGTAGAAGTAGTAATAATAAGAGATATTTTACTTTTTTTTATCTACGAATAGTGAAAATGCGAACCTAGAAAACCTTTTACTTTACTCAGACATTTCTATCCATCCCATCTATAACAACGCATAAAAATGATCTGATATTTCAGAGAAACTCCCGATACATCAAAGGCATTAACTCCTTTCCGCATGCCTCCCCAACAATATCACTGTTTCTCTTGTCACGGCCTACTATTAAGCTTGTTCGCCAGAAATGTCGAGTCAATTTTAGAATTCACCGTTAACCGAAAGTCTACAATGTTCTTGACAGATTTTTGCCGTCAATAAATGTTCCGTCGCTGGCCGGAGAAAGCAGATCGGTCAAAAATAAACGATTTCCCGGTGGGTCCACATTATTTGTCCCAGTGAAAAATCACTTCGGACGTTGCCATTAGTTTTATCGGTTGATGATGTATTTCGCCAAAGTAGTGATTATTCTCGTCAAGTTTTTGCCGGAACAGAAAAATTGAAACCGATCTCACATAGAATAATATACAGTCTGTTTCGAATTGATGGAAGATCTGCGTTTAGTTGATATATACAAGATGTTTTCGAATACATTACCAAACTTAAGGATGTTATTCTGTGAGTAATATTGAAACTTAAAGTTTATATCAACTCAAATCTACAAGTGTTTCATTCTGTTACGTTCTTCATCATTTTCCTATTTGATTTGGCTCCAATCGGGAAGAGGAAAGTAGTGTGCTCAATAATTGACCAAATGACACAGCTATGAATCTTTCTGAACAAATGACCACTCTGAGCAAAACTCAAATTCAAATCGTTAATGTAAAATAGGTATAATAAAATGAGAAATTCAAATCCTAATAGAGGGATCTAATAGTTTAATGTATAAAAACTGAGAAACTATTTAAACTAATTGAAATTGTACTATACAACAAACAACGTGGTCATCCATGAATTGAAAAGTTGAAAAATAAACTGCGAAATTCTAGTAAAGAACCTGACACTGAAAATTAAACAATGATAAAGTTTATTTAAGCTCATGAAGCGATTAAAATTGGACGAAAATATTCCCATGAATTTCTTCGTGAAAAGAATTAGCATAAATATTAATATAACATAATACTTCGACCTTTTTTCACAAATTGAAAACCTTGTATATTGAAAAGCGCGTATTATATGTTCTATGGTTGAGAGTATTTTCCCAAAATAATCCAACCTACCCTCATCTCTCCTCGACCGTCCAAGTAATCTCAGAAAGGCATGGACGTAACCGGTATGCAATTATTTATATTGCCTATTTTGCGGTTGTCGTAATTTTCACTTCGAGGTACCCGTTTTGAAATGTATCATTCCGGAAGGGGCTACTTTGAAAGCGATATAATACATTTGGATGAAAAATAAATAGTTTGTGTTTCATTAACTTTCCGGAATTTTTCGACAGAATGTATAAAGATGTCTTGACGCATTGAAAGAGAACTGTCACAACTGTGGACAACCGTTGATTGGCTGCTTCACCTGGATAACTCGCAAATACAATAATCGAAACTCGTGCAGTAATTTTTGACGAAGACTTACAAATACTTCAGCCTCCGTACAGTTCTGGTCTAGCTCCCTGCAACTTTTGGCTATTTTCAAGATTGAATGCACCATTTAAAGCGTCCATCTGACGATAGACTCGATTGGAACTAATGCGTGAAGGATTTGAAGATAACCCCGAGTTACAGGACTGCTTTCAGAACTGGAAAAACTATTAGGTTAGGTTAGATTCAATGTGTGAATATTTTCGAAGATGCCATGTAGACTTACACCCTGAAGGAAATTTTGAGGTTAGGACAGTCCTTATACATGAACTATTTTTTTTTAATTACTCAAAAAATCACCTCATTAAGTTTAGCCCTGTACTTATACCTCCTTATAAAATGACTTTAGGACCCTTAGCTAAGGATACTTAAATAATTATTTAGCGCTCTTTGAGTTGTAAAGAAAATCCAGCTCGAATGAGCTCAGAAAGTTAATACTGAAAAACTTCGAAATATAAACTACGTTCTCCGGAATAACCAGCAATAAACTCAACAAACTTTCTAACCGATTCAAGATTTTTATACAAGTAATCCAGTAACATTGTCAGATTTTTGTAACAATTAACTCCTTTAAAGTTCATACATCATTCATATTTTACTTATTGATTTTTCTAATGAGTTTAGAGCAGAGGAGCTCAAACTTGAACTGCTAGCGATCTAAATCAATATTTTCAGACTTTTTACGATCGATTCTGAAAGGCTGCAAGTATGTGTGATGCGGGGTTGTCGTACATACACGATACACCCTACCTCCCTAGTTAGGGTATACCGTATCACCAATACTAAGTACTAATCGCAAGCATGATAACATATGATCGTCAGTTAATCGATTGCGATATTTTGACTTAATTATCTTCAAAATGCAGACTCGCACAAGAAAGTTGACCCAAACATTGTCGTCAGTTGAAGGGCGATTTGCCTTAGATTCGGATATTTATCTTCAGATATAAAACACCAGAAATTTGTATCAGATGCTGTATCTTTGAGATGTATATCTGATATTATCTGCATCAACTCATTCTCAACAGAACATGAGTTCATATTAAAGTGACTTGTTATTTCAGTAGCTGATTCCTCAATGTTTCTACATGAAATAGGATAACTCATAAATGATGCTAATTTGCCTATTAACTGCAATCATAAAAACGCATTTCGAATTGTCCCAAAATTCTTGATAATTTCAGCCTTATACGTATCATGATTCATTTGAGGAATCCTTGCTTTCAAAGGCAGAAATTTTTTCAGATCTTTTTTTGCGCTAATCATCTCAATGATAGTTTTTCGTTTACCTTGAAGCTCCAAATTAATGGTGCTTAAGTGCATTGTGATGTCAGTCAAAAATGCCAAATCAGTCAGCCATTTTTCGTTTTTCAACATCTGAGTGTCATCAACTCTTCCGTCTAGAAAAGCTGT
Source organism: Cryptolaemus montrouzieri (assembly GCA_013387265.2). Lineage (NCBI taxonomy): Eukaryota > Metazoa > Arthropoda > Insecta > Coleoptera > Coccinellidae > Cryptolaemus > Cryptolaemus montrouzieri. The sequence goes on along the minus strand of JABFTP020000103.1, from coordinate 8,533,938 downwards.
TATTTCGGGCAATAATTCTTGAAACCTTTCTAGAAACTTTTCGCGACTCAACCACCTGACGTCCGTATAAAGAACTAAATCAGTGTATTCAGCTGACTCCCTATCTTCCAACTACAACTTGAAGAGCCGCCGTTGCAAGCCACGTGTACGGATGCAATTCACAATAATTTTTGTTGCAATGCCAATAATTTCCCCCGTTTTTAAAACTTTTGAACACAAAACTTGTTGAGGTATAATGCAATGGAATGAAAGAAATGAAGGGAAATTTTCAATAGCTCGACACAATGCCAAAAAACTGTTCTCGTTTCCAGTCATTGCTGGTGTTTCGTCGGTTATAATGCACACCATTATATTGGTAGCTTATAGTTTTTTACAAAATTGAAGAAAACGTCATATATCTCTTCACTACGGGTCTTCCCATGCAGAGGAATGATCATCAAAAATTCTTTCTTAGCCAACATGTCTATAAAGCTGGGCAGTGACTATCATATCGGTGGATTCGTCGAACTGTAAAGAAGTTTGTACATTTTATGATATCATGTTTCAGTTTATCTGCCATGTCCTGAATCATGACTTCAATACGCCTTGTGACAGTCAGACGAGATAACTGAAGTTCTCTAATAGACATGATTTCTGTTTTATTTATAAAATCTCCAAATAAAGTCTCACTCGCTTCAAAAAATGCTTCCTTGACAACCGATCCATCTTCGAATGGTTTATTGTGTTTCGCTAATATATGAGATATTTTAAATGACGCGATCGTGGCAGCTTTTCATTGTTTGGCTGGTTTTGTGAAACAAGATATCAAATCACGTACTTTTCGTTCTCTTAATTCATTCTAAGGTTTGAGAACCCCTCGATTAGAGGCATCTATGTCGACAAGAATTCAACAAAAGATTCCCTGAGCTTCCACTTATTATTCATGTAAAAATAAGGCAATTATTTTGGGAATAGATAAACCGTCCTAGAATCCCCTTAACGACCCTTGAGTTCTTTCGCTTGTTACTTCTATGTTTGAAATTGTTCGGCTTCATTCTGGATACTTAACTATTTATCACCGACATAAGTGACACTAATAAGGTCTATAACGTAAAGTAAACATTGTATTCACGGTATTACCTGTTCTTTCCGAATAAAATCCCGGGATTTTACGGGTTAAAGCAAACTCTATCAGCACTTTGTAATGTTTCATAAACTGAGACATTCTCCGCATGATTTTGTCAGATAGCGATAACGCCACCTTTTCGGAGTTGACCTTACGATAATATTAATCTTGGCGAGACTCCACTTTTCAGAAAGCAACAAAGTTATAGTGGCCAGTCAGCTCGTTTCTGGATGGAACGAACGCCATGTTCTTATTTCATTTCTACCTGACTCTGTCGACTTATAATAAAGAGTAACATTTTGAAAGCACCAACGTCCAGCTTGAAAAGTAGGGACTTGTATCGACTTTTATGAAACCCAAACATATTGCAGGCGCGAAGATAATTTCACTCTACGGAGAATGGTTATGAAATATTTCATACTTGAAATGTCGAATACCTCACTCTGAATAATGAGAACTGAAACAGAAAGACCATTTTAGAATTTGCAATAACAGTACAGTGGATCTCTTATATTTATCATATCCTTAACGAATTTGTATAATTAGTACTAGTTCGTTCATTGAACTTGTATTTATACAGGTATCCCAAGTTGAGTAGCCTATTAAACGTTTTAAATGAGATAAAAACACAAGGTTTAACTTTAATCTACACTTTATTTGAAAAAATTCGACGACGTTTCGAGGACACAGCAGCTTTAATTCAAAACTATGAGAGCTTTTAACCAAATCAAGAAGATTAGTTGTTTAATGAGAATGAAAAACAGAATGTTAAACTGTTGAATATTTTTATTGACTTTATTTATTGCTTTCATAAGTTACGAATAGTTATGTATCATATGATTATATGAATTATTTTATTAAATGTTTAAATTACCATTTGAAAACATTATTATTTTGTTTAGTGATACTAAACACACTAAACACTAAACAAAATAATAATCATGTTTTTTCGGTCTTTCGTAAACCAACACATACTGATACAATTATACATAACTACTCATTACATCCAATTCAACACAAAGTTGCAGCTTTAAACAGCATGGTACATCGGTTACTCAATTTATTTTTATCAGTAGAAGATTATAATAAAGAGTTAAACATCATCAAACAGATAGCCATTAATAATTCATATAATCCGGATATGATAGATCTAATCATTCGTAAAAAACTGTATCAGAAAGCAATAATTGAAGTATATCCTATTCATAAAGACTATAAAATATTCAACAGTTTAACATTCTGCGGTTCTGCAAGTACAAATATTAAATCCTTTTCGTCAAACAAAATCTTAATATAACTTCCCAAACTTCTAATAACTTAGGTAAACATATTAAAATAATAAATCTCGTGTTGAAAAATCAAGTAAATCAGAATCTATAAACTCAATTGCGGTTCTTGTGATAAAATTTATATCGGTAGGACCTATAGGAGTTTTGGCATAAGAACATCTGAACATAAACGTAGCTTCGATAAAAATAAATCTGATTCAAATTATTCAAACCACCTAATAAAAGAAAACAATTCATTCAATAAAACTTTGACATATTACATATAAAATCAAAAAGTTCAAAATTAGATCTCCTAGAAGCATTAGAAATAAATAGATACAAACATTCGGACAAGCTTTTGAATGAACAGGTAGATGTGAATTACTCACCCCTACTTAACTTGTTTAATTAGTTTTATTACCTTTCATACTAACTGTACAATGGCTTGGTGTGGATTTTCCTGTTATTCATCCAACTTGTTCTACGATTTGTTTATAATACCATACTCTTCATTCTGTTTTTCATTCATGATAAAGCTGCTGTGTCATCGAAACGTCGTCGAATTTTTTCAAATAAAGTGTAGATTAAAGTTTTTTATCTCATTTATATCATGGATCTACATCAAGTAACGACCTCCACAATTCAAATATTAAACGTTTATGGAGAACTAACGTTCTGAAATTTTGGTATTTGAAACAGCTGGTCCGAAACTTTATTTCTAAAATATTTTCACCCCTAAGGCACTTACGGTTATACCGGAGAGCTCATTTAGTTTTTATGTGTTCTTCCATTATAAAAATCTTCGTTTTGAATAACTAGAAATTGCACTACCTAACTATCGTAAGACTTCATATAAAATTCAAACGTGATTTTATTAGTTACAGCCTACATAGGTACCGGCCCAATGTATTGCTCTCCAAAAATCCTAACAGACAACAAAAAATATGATTGTATAGATGAAAAAATTTAGGAAGACTACCGTAAACCGACAATTTTTATTCCTCAAGTATTTCTCGCAAATTAACGTTTGGTAAATTCACGCTCTTCCTATAAATTTAATACTGTCGAAATAAGTCATTTTTGCTTCTTTATTATTCGTTTCTTTTATAGGTAAGGCACAAATTAGATGAACATTTCATTTCATAAAAGTGTTGAAATCACTATATAGGGTGTTTCAGGAATGAATTGAAAGATTTTTATGATAGATAAAAGACCCAGTGGTATTGCGACTCAGAAAGCTAGGTAATGCCATTGTTTCCGAAGATACAGGCTGTTTCATGAATCTGAGCCAAGTCTTTTATTCGCTATAACTCTTGAATCTTGAGATTGATTCATGACAGACTTGGTACAAGCGTTAACTACCCGTACATCAATAATTCACCCGAAGATTAATAAAATATTACAAAGAGGGACAAGAAAAATGTAGATTTATATCAAATATTGAATTGAACACCCTTTACATCGTTTTCGGAAATTTTTCATTCTCGGTCAAACAACAACAAAAATATCCATCCATCAACGGTATTGGCTCAACTGTTGCGCTCGATTAAAAAAAGTTATGGCGATTCGAAATACTATTTAACGTATCTTGTCCCTGTTACGGATCTTTCCGTAAAAGATACGATACGATTGATAAGTCTCCGGCCTGACCAAGAGATGGCGCCACTAGGCCTACTTCGGAGGTGGCTTTCTACAGTACCATCCTTAGATAGCTTGTAGGTATAATTTCAGCTCTATCGCCATGTTAGTTTACGTTTGAGAGCACGCTGAACAAGACGCCTCTGTGTTGTTTGTGAAAATGGAAAAATTGGAAAAGCGTGCTGTCATCAAATACTTTTATTTGAAGGGGTTAACGGCGAAGGTAATTAAAGAAGAGATTGATTCAACACTGGGGACATCCTCCCCATCATGTTCAACAGTTAAGCAGTGGGTTTCCGAGTTTAAAATGGGTCGTGTGAGCCTTTGATGAGCCACACATGTTGAGATCACAACTCCAGATGTGATCGAATAAATTCATAAAATAGTGCTGTAAGATCTCAGATTAAAAGTACGTGAGATAGCTGAGACCTGCAAGATGTCATATGAAAGTGTGCAAATATTTTGCACCAACATTTGCATATGGAAAAGCTCTATGCAAGATGGGTGCCGCGTTTACTAAAAGTTGATTAGAAAAACCATTTCTACCGCCAATTTGGCAATGTGTAAGCATAATCCAAGCAAATTTTTGCATCGATTCGTTACTGTAGACGAAATTCGGGTCCACCACTACACTCCTGAAACCAAACAACACTCTAAACAGTGGATTGGAACAGGGGAACCAACTCCAAAGAAGGAAAGACAATATTATCGGCAAACAAGGTTATGGCTACAGTTTTCTGGGATGCAAGAGGTATTATATACATTGATTACCTCGAAAAGGGTAAAACTATCACTGGTCAATACTTCGCAGACTTATTGCAACGTTTTAGCTACGAGGTGCAAATTAAACGACCTCATTTGGTGAATAAAAAAATTTTGTTTCATCACGATAATGCACCAGCGCATTCTTCGCACGTAGCCATGGCTAAAATCTATGATATGAAGTTCGAATTGATGCCGCATCCTCCCTACTCTCCAGACCTAGCCCCGAGTGACTACTATCTGTTTCCTAACCTCAAAACACGACGGTGAGAGACTTGCGGGCAATGAAGAAGTATTCGAAGCCGGAAATGAGTATTTTGAGGAACTTGACGAATTAGCCTATAGAGATGGCATTACTAGACTAGAACACCGCTATGAGAAACGTATCAGCCTTAAAGGAGATTATGTTGAGAAATAAAAACTAATTCTTAAAAACGTTGTTTTTCTTGGTAAGGCCGGAAACTTACAATCCATTCTCGTAGAATGTCAGAATAGCCGGATAATATAATAAATTCTTTCTTTTAGCGGTTTTCATACTTTTTCTGTTCATTACTTCCAGTGGAAGAGTAAAATTCGTTGTTCTTATTTGAATTTTGGCAGTCAAGTACGTAGGGGAAATCAAACAGATTGAAACTTCTGATTTGACTTGGTCGAACTCGAATTTGGAATAAATCTTTTCCTTCTCTGTTATTTCTACTACTAATTTCACTGATTTGGCTGCTGACAACTGGCAGAATATTTTTCTGGCGACCTTCAAAAAAAATCTAACCTTCAAAAACATGTTCTCATGCTCGAAAATTAATATGAATTGTTTTGAATTTTTATTTGCGTTTTAGTAATTGAATTTCTATGCCTGAAGTGTGATTGAATGATTTTATTTTTGAATATATGCTAGAACATTTTTCAGTCAGTTCAATTATAGAAAGTTGAGATTTTATCATGGAATGTATGTGTTTGAATTAGAAATAATGAATAGTCTTGAAATTTGTATAATTGTGTTGTTCTGTATAGATAGAGTTTGATATTAGAGAGTGTTCAGTATATTAGGCGTTTAGTTTATTAAGCGTTAAGCATATAATACGTTGGACATACAGGGTATTCTAAGTTGAGTGGCGTATTAGACGTTTATGGAGAACTAATAATGCTATCGTTCTGTCCTTATTTCCGCCTCACATTTCGAAACGAAAAAACATCGATTACTACTTTGTTTCAAATTGTAACCCTCTAATTTTTTCTTCAATTTATTAGATTCTCCGAAAAGGACTAAATGAATATATCTGTGATTTCAGGTTTTCAAGTTATGGCGAAAAAACGAATTTTACGAATCTACCTGAAGTTAATAAATGAGGCTTTGTGGTGAAGTGACAATTGATTCGAAAAATTATTAATCTAATTAAAAAAAATTCTTCCATTCATATCATGGGCGTAAACAATCTTTATGGTTATTGTATGGTTATCCATTAACCATTAAACAGGGTGCTTCAACGTAAACTAAACAGAGGCTATATCTACCAAGATATTCATTTCTGATCAAAACGTAAAAATAGGTAAATTTTTGTTTCAAGGGAGACATCTTTTGGGGTACAAAACTTGCCTGAAATATCAACCCCCTAAGCGGGGGTTGCAATCCTTGAACATTTTGAATAGGGAAGATAGGTCGAGTGATGGCTCAAAAGAAATTTGGCATCTTTGTCTACATCGCCTTGAATTTTCATTTTTAATTGAAAACTGTAAAAGATACAGGTTGAGCAACTGAAAGATAGGAAAGACTACTTCCCTGAGACTATTCAAGTTTCAGTGAAGTAAAATGGAACAGATCCATGCTGATCAATGGCAGTCATCATCAAGTACCATCTTCATCTCGAATTTCAACCCCTAGAGCAGGGGTGACCACCCTTGAAAATTTGGAAGAGGGTAGATGGGTCGAGTGATACCTCGAAAGAAAGGTATTATCTCTGTCTGCATCCCCGTGAACGAATTTTCATTTTTGATTGAAAACTGTAGAAGATACAGAGTGAGCTACTGAAAAATAGAGGAGACTATCTATCGCCCTGAGCTATTCAAGTATTAGTACAAAAAGATGGAACAGATTCATTCCAGATCGAAGGCTGTCATCTTTGATCTAAATGAATCTATTCCAGTTTTTCGCACTAATACTCCAATAGTCTTGGGGCGATAGTCTTCTCTATTTTTCAGTGGCTCAATCTGTATCTTCTACAGTTTTCAATCAAAAATGAAAATTCTTTCACGGGAATGCAGACAAAGATAATACCTTTCTTTTGAGTTATCACTCGACCCATCTACCCTCTTCCAAATTTTCAAGGGTTATTACCAGGGGTTGAAATTCGAGATGAGGATGGGACTTGATGATGACTGCCATTGATCAGCATGGATCTGTTCCATTTTACCTCACTTAAACTTGAATAGTCTCAAGGAAATAGTCTTCCCTATCTTTCAGTTGCTCACCCTGTATCTTTTACAGTTTTCAATTACGAATGGAAATTCGTTCAAAGCAAGATACCACCTTTCTTTTGAGTCATCACTCGACCCATCTTCCCTATTCAAAATGTTCAAGGATTGCAACCCCCGTTTAGTGGGTTGATATTTGAGGCAAATATTGTACCCCAAAAGATGCCTCCCTTGAAACAAAAATTGATCTGTTTTTTCATTTTGATCAGAAATGAATATCTTGGTAGATATAGCCTCTGTTTAGTTTTCGTTGAAGCACCCTGTATTTTCTCCAAATCATAAGAAAAATTATTTTACTATTATTTATATTTATTTATATTTACTTGCATTATGAAACAATTTTTATGAATGATTCAAAAAATTTGATAGATATGAATTAACATATTACTCATTACCCTGATGAATTTCAACTTAGAAATCACTTACCTGGGTCAGGTATAATGCTTATTAGGAGCTCAGTAAACCAAGCCTTATTTACAGTTCAGGATGTTGAGCCCCGAAGTTTCAATTTCCAAGTTACAAGTTTTCGAAACTTACAAGCCAATAAGCGCCGGGGGGATGGCAATCTTTCTCAATCCTAACTTATAACTCGTGTTAAATCCTGCCAAGAAAAAGTTTCCAAGATTCCCCCTTTTTACGTATTATGTCATTGTCTGAATTGAAATATTCACCGCAAATTTAGAGCAATCTAAGATAAATACATAATGGAGGATATAAGCTGTATAAACTAATAAACTCTGATAAACTTAAGACAATAGTTGCAAATTAATTTTTATTATATAATAACCACACTGCATGCACAATTCGGAAAAATTTACTAACCATATTATCAATAAAGATATAAATCTCCACAATTGCGCTATAAACATCGTTTTTAGTCATATGCAAGGGAAATTAATAAGACAGTGCAGCTGAAGTAAATTCCATCATTATTCCACAAATTTATGGATAAAATAGTGAAATATAAATGGCGTGCAGTGGCACTCTGTACCATGTGTTTCTACGATTCCCAAAAAAATTAAAATTTTTATTCGGTAATGATAAATCGGTTTCACATTTGTCTTTCATTTTCGCAATCATCTTAATCACAGTTGTCGTTTGTTAGACAAACGTTGTAAATGGTTTACTCAACTTGCGAGCGAGTCGAAATTATGTCAATTTATTATCGAAATAGTAGTTGTGCCAGATAAACAGGAAGGGTTTTCAATGTGAACCATCAAAAGAAACAGGTAGGGCACTAGTATGTTTCATTTTTGATGAATGAATTTTCAACTACGAGTAAGGTATGGTTAAAAATGGAAAACACTACTTCCATCAAAACATTATCTCGTACATCAGGTGTATCTGCTTCAATAGTCTACACAATCGTGAAAGATCCCCAACTTTACCCTTATAAAGTGAAACTAGTTCACGAAATAATCGGCGATCCTGATTGAGGCTTACTATTTTGTGAAATTTTAATTGAACATACTAACAATAATCCACATATTCTATTTAATATCTGTTTTTCTGACAAGGATACCTTAACTCTCAATGGTGATGTAAAAAGCCATAATAGTCGATATTTTCAATGAAATAAAACTAAAGTATTTCGATTTTCACTATATTAACAAAACTATGACCGGTTTCACCACACTGTGGCTTCATCAGATAGATACAAACTAATGAACAGAGTTATTCCTTATATATTAGTCTTATTTCCTACTTAATATTACAATAGGTACAAGAGGTATGTTGGAAAACCCATCGGAGTTGCTTACTTTATGAATTGAAAAGATTGAATAAAGGAAAAGGATTTAGATCTAATTGACTATTAAGTAATCTACCTGAATTCTTTTCTTTGTTGATCTCTAAAATTTTCAATAGATTGAGTTTTTGTCTATTATTTTCATTGCGTAAAATTTTGAAATATCATTAAAGTTATGGTTTTCTTCGAGTAAGTGATTAGAATAATGGGAATCTGATTTATGATATTTAGAATTACGTTTATGCTCGGATAATCTAACTTTGAAATTTCTGAAAGTTCTACTAATATAAATTTTATTATAAACCCCGCAAGACAGTTTATCAAAACCGGATTTATTACTTTTATCAATTTTAGATTTGCAGTTTTTGATATGTCGGCCTAAAGAATTAACAGTTCGGAATGCTATATTGAAATTATAATGCGAGAGGAATGATTTTAATTTTAGACTAGGATACCAATATAAGTTAAGCTGTTGTATTTTGTGTTAGAACTTTCTATACTTGGAAATACTTCCTGGATTGCTTTTTGAAATTTTTTGCGTGAAATCATGGTCTCAATCATACTTGGACTGTAACCGTTATTGACTGCTATTTGTTTATTTATATTCAGCTCTTTTATGAAATTATTTTGTGACATTAGGATATTAATGAGTCTATGTACCATATTAATGTCTTCTTCTTCTTCTTTAAATAGGACGATGTCCTGTTTTTCTGTTACAGCCCCTGCTGCGAACCGGAGCTCCAGCACTCATGCCATCGCTTTTTCGGCATTCCTATGGGTCTTCTACTGTTGGGTTTTTGTGTTTTTGCCCACTTCGCCATACGATCGGGGCCCATTCTGTCTACGTGATCTCTCCATAGGCGTCGACGTGCTCTTGTCCACCTTACCACATCCTGGACACCTAGCTCCCTTAGCGTATCCTCATTCCTTATTCTATCTCTGCGTGTAATACCTCTTATAGCTCTTAGTGTTCTCATCTCTGTTGTTCTCATTAGTTGTTTTGTTTTGTTATCTCAGCTCTTGTCTCAACCGCATATGTCATCACGGGTCTCACACAGGTTTTATAGATTCGGACTTTGCTTTCTGCTTATGTACTTATTCCGCCAGATTACATCTCTCAGGAAGCCAGATATTCTCGATGCTTTCATTGCCTGCTGTTTTGCTTTTTGTAATAGTTGCCTATCGCTCGATACTTCTACTCCTAGGTATTTTAAGTGTGAAACTTGCTCTATTATATGGTCGTTCACTACTAGTTTGCATCTAATTGGATCTTTCGCTATTACCATCGATTGTTGATATTACCATGTTTCTGTGTTGATATTGTAGGTAGCTATTAGTAAAGCATCATCTGCGTAGCACAGTATTCTCATAGTTTTGATACCCATCCTATAACCATATTATTGAGCTGCTAATTTATGTGGAAAAGGATGAGTAGATGAGCTGTGAATAGTAATATCTGTATGCGATGGCTTATGAAAAATAGAAAAATCATGTTTGCCGTTAATTTTAGTAATAGTTAAATCCAGAAAGTAAATGGAGTTTTCTGTTTCTATCTCTAACGTGAATTTAATATTATCGTGAATTTTGTTAATGAATGTTTTGAATGACTCTGATTGTCTGTTTGTGCCAGTGAAACAACAAATGATATCGTCGACATATCTAAACCAATAAATAAAGTGTTTGAATAACGGATGTTCTTGGATAGTTTTTTCAATATTATCCAAGAAAATTTCAGCGAGCAGAGGGCTCACAGGATTACCCATGATTAAACCCTTTTTACTATTATATAATACTCTCCTTGAAGTTAAAATAGTTTTGTTCTAAACAAATTTCTAAAAGGTGTAAGATTTCTGATTAAATCATCGGATTGACTTGAATTGACGATAATTCAATCAGAAATCTTACACCTCCGATGGGTTTTCCAACATACCCCTTGTATGTATTGTACCTATTGTAATATTTAGTAGGAAATAAGAATAATATATAAGGAATAACTCTGTTCATTAGTTCGTATCTATCTGATGAAGCCACAGTGTGGTGAAACCGGTCATAGTTTTGTTAATATAATGAAAATCGAAATACTTTAGTATTATTTAATTGAAAATATGTATATCGATTTTCATCAAGTAACGACCTCTTCAATCAAATTATAATTGTCGATATAGGAATACTCTCATCCGCATTGTTTCAAACAGGCATGCACATAAACGACTCGGAATTTGAATTTTTGGGTAGGAATTTATGGAAACCATATTGTAGGATCTTTCCACATCGAAGATAATCTCAATTTAGTGCCTTATTTGCAGTTTTTGGAAGAATTAATGTATCCCAGGCTCACACACATTGTGGAAAATGATGAAACTCTTTCAGAGAATGACATACGTTTCCAGCAAGATGGCGCTTCTACACTTTTTGATGTTCATGGCCGACAATATTTAGATTCTAGTTTTCCAGGTAGGTGGATTGGCAGAAGAGAAACAGTTATGTGGCCAGCCAACTCACCTGATTTGAGTCCTTTAGATTTCTTCATCTAAATTTATAGTTAATGCTACACATACTTAAAACCTGCAAGACAAAAATTGTCATCGAATACAGACTTTTGAACCAGAAGTTCTTTAAAATGTTATAAGTCAATTCAAGAATCGTTTGTATCATTGTATGGAGGAAAGAAGAGATCGTTTTGAGCACTGAGTTTAATTTTTGGCATTGTCGAATTTTCGTTGAAATAGAAACTTTCGTTGGGTTTAAATTGTCTGCCTTCTCAGGTCTTTCCGTCAAATCAATCCATCTTGAGATAGAGAAGGTGGCAAATTTTCGTTGATCGTAGTCACCTTCAGGATATTAGAACACCAGATTTAGAAGAAGCAGTACTTAATTCAATTGACGTCCATCCGTGCACGTACACGTACACGTACACGACGTACACCTGAGGTGTACTAAAAAGAAATTGAAGGGGTAGAAAGAACACGTGACCTCCAAAAAGAACCCCCTGTAGATTTTCATAATTGTTTCTGAGATCTGATTATGTAGATTCCAAAAAAGCACCTTCGTACCGAATTTTAACTGAGTATCTGAAAAACTGTACTAATCGTAAGAAGAAAACTGAAAAAATCTGAAAATTTCAACACCCTGTATTTCGGTAACAAAGCGTTTGCGTTCATGGGAACTTCTCAATATAGAATAGTTTGAGAAATCATCTCTCGAAATCTTTCGTACTTATTCATTCACCTGTTTGCCTAACATCCTATTGAAAATATCGTTTGCTAATAACTTTGATACGGGGTGGACCATCAAAAATTGTCCACTACAGATAATTGTCTACTGAATGGATAAATGAGCATTTTTCCCCTTTTAAGGGACTCTATCAGAGGGGTGACTTTAAGTTAGTTTAAGTTGGATAGATGTGAAAATCCAATGGAAGAATGTACCCCTTCGAACTAAGGTTAACTAATCCGAAAACAAGATGATCTATCCAAGTGGAAATATTGGAAGATTTGAAGGCGTTCACCAGTAAAATTAATGCGTAGGTAGGAGTTTCTATAAAATATCCAATATCACTAATGGAATGACAACGAACAATAGTTATGACGCTATGTTGATTAATGGGACACTGCACATACTAGAAAATCACTATATTGATTCGCTCGAGCCTTCTACGAAAAGAAAGAACTTCCAGGAATATTTCAGTTCTTATATCATCACCAACAGCAAGAACAAAAGATCGAAATCTTACTGAGTCGTATACTGTATGCTTTGTTTCATATAATGCATGCTCTAGTTCGAGTTTATTAAAAACTGGAAAGAATAAATCTGATTTTTATCTACAGAGGCGAACTCGAAGGATGATAGGTTATTCAGCATCCAAGAGAATGTACTAAGATGATAACTCAGTTGTTATCAGTTTAACAAAGTCTGAAATATTTATTCTACATGAAAACTTCATTGAAATTTTTGTTGCACCATATATCCTAATCGTTATTCAATTTACGTGTAAGATATTTTTACATTGCTGGGATAATTTCTGAGTGGCTTAGAGTAGAGTTGCTGAATTTTTTGTCTTCATTTTCTTCGACTTTTTTACCAATTATTGGAATATTTTAAGATCAAATGTATTTCTACAGTTATAAATGAACAACATGGTTTCACCAAAAGCAAATTTACTTTAACAAATTTGCTTCTTTCTGTTGACAATGCTAGTTCCATGGATGACAGAGTGCAGGTTGATGCGATTTATATAGATTTCTAGAAAGCATTCGACAAGTTCAACCAGAACTTACTTTTAGATAAATTGCATATACTGGGTATTCAGGGTTCGGTGCACAGATGGTTGGGTTGATATCTGAGGGATAGGATGCAATCTGTCAGGTACCGGGGTTTCACTTATTACTTTTTTCCTGTTAGCTCTGGGGTTTCCCAAGGATCCCACTTAGAGCCACTATTATTCATCCTCTTCGTAAACGATATAGGTTCAGTATTTTTGCACAGCAAGTTTCTTTTATTCGCGGATGATCTGAAACTGCATCCTTCCATTTCATCTGCAGAGGATGCCCAGATGATTCAGGATGATTTGGCTCGACTTGAGTGCTGGTGTGAAGTTAATAGGACGTTTTTGAATATTGATAAATGTTTGGTCATCACCTTTTCACGTGTCAGGTCTGCTTTTGCTCTGGATTATATGCTCATCGGCTGTTTACTGAATCGTACATCGAGTGTCAAGGACTTTGGTGTCCTACTCGATTCGAAACTTAATTTTAATGATCATATCAGTGTTATAAGGGGTAAAGCTCTGAGGTGCCTGGGCTTCATTCGTAGAAATTCTAAAGGTTTTTCTATTGATACTCTGAGGGTGTTGCATTGTACTCTGGTGAGAAGTGTCTTGGAGTATGGTTCTGTTGTTTTGTCACCGATGGGCGAGCCGAAACCATGTTGGAAAAGATTCAGAATAGATTTTTGAGAGTAATTGCATATAGGCTGAATATGCCTTCGGAGCACACTGATTATGCCAATTTAAGAATAATATTGAACATACAAACTCTGAAATCACGAAGAACTGTGTCAGACCTACTTTTCCTTCATAAGTTGATTCATGGATATGTGTACTCCCCTACTTTAATAGGCTCCTTAAAATTCAAAATTTCGCAAAGGAGGACACTCGTTCCTGGACTCTTTTTTATTCGGAGGTGCAACACCAACTCAGCTAATATTGATGTTTTCACTTTTTCAATGAATCGGTTTAAATCTCTGGTACTTCGTTTGCTTTGTTCATGATAATTTCGGTTTTTAATGTTGTTAAGTGGATACTTCAGTGGGGATATGTTTCTATGCATCTGCATCTGGATTATTATTGTGATATTAATTAAGATTGTTAGTTATTGTCTTTTACTATAATGTAAACATGGTTTCATTTTGTAACTGGGGCTGATTCCGTAAATTTATTGTTACCAATACGTATATACTGGTAACACAGCTCTACAAAAAAAATTTTTTTTATTGTTGCCCTGGATATCATCGCAAATTTTTATGTTTTCAAGTGCCCAGATTACGAATATATTCATGAAAGTTCTCAATGTGCAATGTGTATTTTCATGATTTTTGCATTTCTTATATTTTGAACAATTATAAGCTTGTTAGAAATAAAATTTGATTTTCCAGTCATGATTAGGCTTCTGCGCAACTTTTTCGCGCATACAAACATCAGCTGATCCCCACTCTCAGACCCCTTGCTCCACAGAACAGCTGAGATCTCAGTTATTTGACAATATTGAAGTAAATATACACGTGAATCTGCATAAAGTGTCATGGATTAATATTTTGTTTCAATTACTGAATGTCCATTCTTATATATTTGAAGTGTAAATATTGTAGTGATTTATTTTGTTATATTTGCGGTGTTTATATACCAAAAAACAAAAAGAAATATCGCAGACTTTGTCAAGGAGACTTATGTTGAATATTTTGGTTTCAAAATGGACAAATTAGGTAAACCATGGGTTCCTAATAATGTTTGTAAGTCCTGTGTTGAGTCTTTACGGTTGTGGAAAAAAGGTGAACTTTCTGGATTAGACTTTGGTATTCTTATGATCTGGATGGAGCCTACGAATCATTTAGATGATTGGTACTTTTGCGTAGTAGATGTTAAAGGTTTTAATCGATATCAAACGTGGAGATACCCAGACTTACAGTCTACAAAATGTCCGGTTCTACACAGTGAAAATCTCCCTCGGCCCATATACATTTCAAAAGTAATTCGCATGCCCTCAGAAACAATGATGTTACCAAATTCACAGAAATCGGGACCATCTACTAGTGGTAGTGAATGGGAAGGTGAAACATCTACGCCAAAGTTATTTTCTCAAAATGAACTCAGTGATTTAATACGTGATCTCAATTTATCAAAACAAGGATCAGAACTGTTAGCCTCAAGATTGAAAGAAAAAAATTTATTGGCACCAACAGTAACAATTACAACATACAGAACGCGAGAAAAAGAGTTATTACAATTTTTTAGTGAAAATGAAGGATTAGTGTATTGTAATGATATCGCGAAGCTGCTTATAGACATGGGTTTAAAAGAGTACAAATCTACTGAATGGCGCCTTTTTATTGATAGTTGCAAAAGAAGTTTAAAATGCGTCTTATTGCACAATGGAAATGAATTTGCATCAATTCCAATTGCCCATTCAACGAAACTCAAAGAAGAATATGAAAATGTAAAATTAGTTTTAGAGAAAATTAAATACTCTGAGCATCAATGGCCGATCTGTGTGGATTTAAAATGGCTAATTTTTACTTGGCCAACAAAGTGGATATACAAAATACCCTTGCTTTATTTGTATGTGGGATAGTAGAGCAAAGCAACTTCATTGGGAACAAGATGTTTGGCCTGTAAGAAATTCTTTAACTGTCGGTAAAGCCAACGTACTAAGGAGCCGCTGGTGAGCAGAGACAAAATCATACTTCCACCATTACATATTAAGTTAGGTATGATTAAGCAATTTGTAAAAGCGTTGAACAAAGACGGAAATTGTTTTAAGTACATTTGCAGAAAATTTCCGAAGCTTAGTATGGAAAAATTGAAAGGTGGAATATTTGATGGTCCTCAAATACGGCAATTGATGAAAGACTCAGATTTTATCAAAGTTATGACTGTTCCGGAAAGTAAAGCTTGGAAAAGTTTTGTGTTGGTTGTCGAAAATTTCTTAGGTAACCATAAAGCAGCAAATTATGAAGAAATTGTGCAAAATATGCTGACAAACTTTCAGACTTTAGGAGCAAATATGAGTATTAAGTTACACTATCTCCGCAATCATCTAGATAAATTTCCGGATAATTTAGGAAATTATAGTGAGGAACAGGGAGAGCGGTTTCATCAAGATCTAGAAGTGATGGAAGAAAGGTATCAAGGTCGATGGGATTGTCACATGATGGCAGATTACTGCTGGTCTTTGAAAGAGATTGTCCCTGAAAAATTATAGAAGAAAAGCTCATAAAAGGCGTTTTATGGAAATATGAAATATATTTTCGACATTTTCCTCTTTATTTACTTCGATGTATTCGAATTTCTCAAAACATAACTGACATTATAAATATATCTGTTATTTTGTTTCTTGTTTTACGATTTTTGTTATGTAAAATGAAAATAAAGATTTAAAAAGAAATCAGAGCAAATCCTACAAAATCATTGATAGTTTCACGAATTGTGTGCATAAATAGACCCAAAATCATTTTCATATCTAGGGCAACAAAACCATTGTAGACCAGTGTAATAAATGAATCTTGAATCTTGATCATGTCAAATTGTTTAGAAAAGACTGAGTTATCGACTGAATTTCATTCGAATTTTTTTAGTGAAAGAAAAAGTTCCAGACATCTTGAAATATTGCTCATTTTCGAATGAGTCAGCCATATTGAATTTCACTAGAAGTGAAATTTCGATACAATTTCTGAAGAACCTAGTCCTTCGGCTTTCCAATGAAGCAATAACGAATGATCTAGCTCTAAAATTGCGAAAGTTATAACGAAAAAAATAGGTAAAAAAACTTTTTAAGTTAAACGGTTTTATGTTAAACATACATTGCACTGTTTAAGATAAATGTACTAAAAACCAAAAAATAATAAAATAGATACAGTCGTGGGAATTATAAACATATGCATAGACTAGACTAAAATAAAACCGTGGGGCACGTCAATTGTCTACAAATTATCGACTTAATGTGCGACAGAAGAATCGTTTAATTCGTCGTTAGGCAGTTGGCCCGCAGACGGTGAGGAAATTATTTACTATTTTCTTGCTCATGGAAATTCTAATAGTTATACACTCCATGTAAATAAAAGAGATGTTTTAACTAGTTTATCGTTGGACATTCACACTGCTGGCTGGCGAGGAATCGTTTCACTGCTTGTTGTTTGTCTTTAATCGACAAAACATATGACAAAAGTACTACTCGCTCACCACTATGAAACCCTAAAACTCGCTTATAATCGAGCTTGCTAGCTTGTTTCCACATTCTAGCCCTACTTATCACACGTCCATCGTTGTCGGTTGCTCAACTGCCTAATAATTATAGTGTAACATTACAAAACAAACATTTTAATCAACGATTGTAGACAATTGACGTGCCCCACGGTTTTATTTTAGTCTAGTCTATGCATATGTTTATAATTCCCACGACTGTATCTATTTTATTATTTTTGGTTTTAGTACATTTATCTTAAACAGTGCAATGTATGTTTAACATAAAACCGTTTAACTTAAAAAGTTTTTTTACCTATTTTTATTTTCTAGTTTTTAGTTTTTATTTCGCATTCTTTTTAATTCATTTAGTGCTTCATTATTGCAAGGTTTCTTGCCTGTTAGTTTATTGCAATCCAACTCCTCTATACGTAGTCCCTGCAAAGATCTTACTCTACTAAGAGCCACGTAGGCTTGACATGTATACAAATTGTGTTAATAGCATTCTCGAATGCCTGCAGATTATTAGCTCTGCATTGCTGGGTACGCTCTCGTTGTTTACTTAACCTCGTATCGCGATGTTTAGGCGTTTCTGAACCCAACTGCTGTCTTTGTCTTTCACGGCTTTGTATTAATCTAACTTCATATTCTTCAGGCGTTTCTGACGCTACCATCTGTGTATATTGTTCCCGTTGTTTTGTTAACCTGGCTTAATATTCTTCAGGCGTTTCTGACGCTACCATCTGTGTATATCGCTCGCGTTGTTTTGTTAACCTGGCTTCATATTCTTCAGGCGTTTCTGACGCCGTCATTTGTGTATATCGCTGACGTTGCTTTTTAACCTGGCCTCATATTGCTCAGGTGTTTTTGACGCTAATTGTTCCCGTCGTTTCTGTAATCGACTTTTCTATCACCTTCACTTTCTTCAGCTCGTTTTGCTTGATACTTTTCTTTCGCTTTTTGAAGCCTTCATTTACGTTGTGTTGCAGTTTCTGTTTTATTTATGTTTGTATTTTTATATTTTTTTACCATTTTGTTCCCACGAGTAATGGACATTTAAACGGTCGACCCCCAGAGGTCCAATAAAGGGCAAGGCTATGTACAACAAGATGCGCCTGAGTCTTGAGGGAAAACGCTAACGACATATCATTTTATCCACCCTAATGCCATACAGTTCTCGGCGCGTTTTAACCTTTCACCTTAACTTGGGTGGTGTACCGCTAACGACGTATCATTTTAGCCACCCTAACGCCACACAGTCCTCAACACGATACAAAATCTTGACTTTTGTGGTGAATTCAGGCTGGATACATTGTATTCTACTGGTTGAGCACTTTCATTTGATACCCATATTGATAGGATTGATAAAACCTACGTTATCCGCCATTTTGTAG
This sequence comes from Cryptolaemus montrouzieri, assembly GCA_013387265.2. Classification (NCBI taxonomy): domain Eukaryota; kingdom Metazoa; phylum Arthropoda; class Insecta; order Coleoptera; family Coccinellidae; genus Cryptolaemus; species Cryptolaemus montrouzieri. Next base: position 8,515,103 of record JABFTP020000103.1, on the reverse strand, counting down.
CGGCCGCCATCTTGGATTTCAATTTTTTATAGTATATTGTATTCTGATTGTTGAGCCCTTTCATTTGATACCCATATTGATGGGATTGATAAAAGCTATGTTATCCGCCATTTTGTAGCGGCCGCCATCTTGGATTTCAATTTTTTATAGTATATTGTATTCTGCTTGTTGAGCCCTTTCATTTGATACCCATATTGATGGGTTTAATAAAACATAAATTATCCGCCATTTTGTAGCGGCGGCCATCTTGTATTTATAATGATAATGAATAAATATAATTGTATTGTCACCAAAATCCAAAGTGTATACAAAATTTCAGATTAATCGGTTGACAGGAAGAGGGTGAAATTTGAATTACTAAATTTGACCCAAGAATAAATAAAACAAACGGGGTGAGCTAAATAAAACCGTTTAAAAAAAAATATTTCTTTATAAGAAAATTGCTAACTTTGTATTTTGGTTTTAAACTCATACTTGTTTGATGATGCGCTAATGCTCGAAATAGATACAACGGTGAGTAAACTTTTCCATCTTTCTTTTATTGTGCAAATTGACTACTTATTTACCTACGACCCCCTTTCACGCTGAGCTATTGTAAACTTATCTTCGGTTGGTCACTGATGGATAACATGCAAGAAAAGCAAACTAACTTTTCATAGTTGCACTTTTAAAATAGTACTCATTGTATAACCAAGAAAAAAGGTTGACACTTTGAAAAAAAATGAAATAACATAATCTGTTAATAACAAACAAGATTCATCTCGTTGGTTATGCCGATGAACATTCTCTCGCCTCAGACTGAACGAATGAAAAATGTTCTCCATCTAACCGTTACTAGAACTGAAAGAAATTTTTTGACCGGTACCCAGCCAACTTTACATCATTTATCTACTCTATTTTTCCGAAAATCCGGATCGATTCATCTCCCGTGTCGGTGCAGCCGGAAGCTGCGACCATACTTATTTTTATACGATTTCGTGTAAGACATTGGGGGATTTATAAGGCTTTCCTCCGTGCCCAATTTGTCATTCTGGCAAGGGGCTTCATCTCCCTGACGAATCGAATGGAATTGCCGTTCTGGGGGCGAAGAAGACAGTAGAAGAATTTCCATTTCACAGTTCATTCGAATGTTTTACGACAGCTTAGTTACACGGCAAATGATCTCTTTTCATAATGAATTCGTTTAGTATGAATTTAAGTGAACTCACTTCAATGTTCTTGGGTTGATATATCTCCTAAAGTGTTATGTTAGATAACGGAAAAATCAATATTTACTTGGCTGTTATAATTGCATTCGTTAGAGCTTCTACATCAATCATGAATGTTTACTCAAGACTAACAATTTACTTAGAAAACATTGAAGAATTTTTCTCATCTCATTAAGTATACTTAGTTTACGTACAGGGTGGGCAAATTTCGATGTATTTGTACGGCAGCTATGTGAAATGTTGCAGATAAAAAAAATGAATCTTCTCAACCAAATTTGAAATTTTTTTGTGTATTAAACCACAACACTTTCTGAACAATCCGACAATGAGCCGTATTCGAAACATCCAGTATTTGTATATAAATAAGTGAATGTATATATATATATATATATATATATATATATATATATATATATATATATATATATATATATATATATATATATCTAGATTCATGATTCATTCATTATAGGGATGAATCACTCCCCTCTTCCTCTAGTTTACTTATTTGTCCCCATAATTTCCTGTCCGCTGTTTTTTCCTTCTATCTTCTGACTCCTGCCCAGGTAAAGTCCTCTTCAACTTCCTGCAGCCATTTCGATCTTGGTCGACCTCGTCTTCTTCTTTGTCTGCATCATTGCAAATATTGTTGCTTCTTCACCTGCCCTCCATACATGCCCTAACCATTTTACTCTCCGCTCTTTAATTTTTTTTACACCATCTTCGTTTTTCATGATTTGGTTGATTTCTTCGTTCGTACATATTCTGGTGTCAACACTTAATATAAATGAGATAAAAAACACAAGGTTTAACTTTAATCTACACTTTATTTGAAAAAATTCGACGACGTTTCGCTGACACAGCAGCTTTATCAAGAATGAAAAACAGAATGAAGAGTATGGTTTTATAAACAAATCATAGAACAAGTTGGTTGAATAACAGGAAAATCCACACCGAGCCATTGTACAGTTAGTATGAAAGGTAATAAAACTAATTAAACAAGTTACGTACGGGTGAGTAATTCCCATCTATCTGTTCATTCAAAAGTTTGTCCGAATATTTGTATCTATTTATTTCTAATGCTTCTAGGAGATCTAATTTTGATTTTTTGATTTGATATGTAATATGTCAAAGTTTTTATTGAATGAATGGTTTTCTTTTATTAGGTGGTTTGAATAATTTGAATCAGATTTATTTTATCGAAGCTACGTTTATGTTCAGATGTTCTTATGCCAAAACTCCTATAGGTCCTACCGATATAAATTTTATCACAAGAACCGCAATTGAGTTTATAGATTCCTGATTTACTTGATTTTTCAACACGAGATTTATTATTTTTAATATGTTTACCTAAGTTATTAGAAATTTTGAAAGTTATATTAAGATTTTGTTTGAAGAGAAAGGATTTAATATTTGTACTTGCAGAACCGCAGAATGTTAAACTGTTGAATATTTTATAGTCTCTATGAATAGGATATACTTCATTTATTGCTTTCTGATACAGTTTTTACGAATGATTAGATCTATCATATCCGGATTATATGATTTATTAATGGCTATCTGTTTGATGATGTTTAACTCTTTATTATAATCTTCTACTGATAAAGGTAAATTGAGTAACCGATGTACCATGCTGTTTAAAGCTGCAACTTTGTGTTGAATTGGATGTAATGAGTAGTTATGTATTATAACGAAAGACCGAGAAACATGATTATTATTTTGTTTAGTGATTTTTAAGTCCAAAAATTAATGGAATCGTTCTGTTCAATTTCTATCGTGAATTTAATGTTCAAATGGATGGAATTAATGAAATTAAGAAATAAGTCTAATTGACGAGTAGTTCCAATGAAACATACTAAGATGTCGTCAACATATCTATACCAATAAAGAAATTTGGAAATGAGTGGATGTGTATGAATTTTCTGTTCAATATTATTCATAAAAATCTCTGCTAAAAGTGGACTCAAAGGATTTCCCATGATCAAACCAAAAAACACTTAATAGGTTATTGGGGACTAGATTGGTCATCATCTTCGTTTTTTCGAAATTTATCCTCAATCCGACCGCCTGTATTGCGTTTTGTAGTTCTTGGATCATAATAGCGGCTTCTCTTGAATTGTCAGAGATGAGTACGATATCGTCAGCGAACCTAAGATAATTGAGTCTTTCTCCATCGTTACTGATGCGCTTGTTTCTCCATTCTAACCTTTTGAGAGCATACTCTAGGACAGTGATGAATAGTTCAGGCGATAAAGTATCACATTGTCTAACGCCTCTTCCTATTTTGATTTTCTTTATCTGGGAGTGAAAGTTGATTGTTTTTGGAGCGTTGTTGTTTTAATGATATTTGTGTATCGATGGTCGATTCGGCATTCATTCAATTCTTTTATAATGACTGTTAACTCTACGATATCAAACGTTTTGTGGAAATCAACAAATGTCAGGACTAAAGGTCTATTATATTCAATAGTCTTTTCGATCAAGTTTTTCAAGCACTGTAGTTGGTCGTTAGTGAGGTAACGAGCTCGAAATCCAGCCTGCTCTCTTGGTTGGTAGAGCTCAAATTTCAATTTCAGTCTATTTGTAAGAATTCTGGTGTACATCTTGTAGAGATGATTAAGCAAGCTGATGGACGTGTAGTTTTCTAGCCTTATCTTGTCTCGTTTTTTATAGAGCAGTATCGTAAGTGAGTGGTTCCATGAGGTTGGGGTTTTCTGCTTATGTCGGCATAGATTGATAGATTTATCAATATTGGTCCTCCCAGCTTTATAGCCTCCGTTTCCACCTGCTTCTGTCCAGGAGCTCTGTTATTTTTCATTTTATGAAGTGCGTGGTATAATTCATGGTTTTGAATCTTTTGTAGTGGTTCCTCTCTTGTCTGATCTATTTTAGACGTATATAAGGCTGTGTAGAATATATCTGGGCATGGCAAACTTCGTGATGTCTTCAAGAGCGATATTCCGCTGAAGAGATTGGCTTTCAACATATGTGTTCTACCCGTTCTAACCTAAGGTGCAGAGACCTTAACCCTGACCAAAACATCGACACGAAAACTACAAAAAACACAACGCAGGATGGAACGATCGATGCAGGTAATAAGTGTGAGAGACAGAATTCGAAACGAGGAGATTAGAAGGTGTGGATGATGTTTTGGAGAGAGTAACAGGACCTAATTGAAAGTGAGCAAGACATATTGCAAGATCAAACGACGGAAGGTGGACGAGGAAAAGACCAAGAGCAGATAAGCGAAGCCGAGGCCGACCTACAATCAGATGTTGATGTAGATCGCAACCGTACAGAATAGAGAAAGATGGAAATTCCTTAGGGAGACCTATGTTCAGCAATGGACAACTCAGGGCTGAATGATGATGATGATAAATTCTGTATTAGTTGCTACCTAATTTCACTAGCCCTAAAATTAAACGCAATATTTTTTTCGGTAATTCTCATTTCTTCTTCATCCTTTTTTGTCATTGTCATAGTTTCCGTGGCAGTGGTCTAATCAGTGTTTTGTTAATATTTAACTTGGTGTTTCTTGTAAGTATTCTGCTTTTCAGAATTCTTTTATTGGCATGGTACGCTGTGTTGACTCCAGTTATCTTGTCTTTGATCTCAGTTTATCTTCTACCATCTTTAGTTATCATGACATCCAAGTATTTAAAACAAATTCCTTCAATTCATATTCACATATCTTAATTTCAGTTTTCGGGTTCCCTCCATTCTTTACAAGTCGTAGTAGTTTTGTCTTATTTTTGTTTATTTTCAGTCCCAATTTTCTTCTTTTGTCCAGTATCTCTTTTATCATATCTTTCATTAACTCTCTCTTCCTTGCTATTAAAACAATGTTGCCTGCGTATACTATAATTTGTTTTTCCTCCGTCCTCAGATTACGTTTACTTGTCTTTCTTAGCACATGCTCTAGTGCTATGTTAAACAGTGTAGCTGACAAAGCATCTCCTTGTTTAAGTCCTTTGTCAAATATGAACTCTTCTGTATCTCTTTTTGGGTTATCACTTTGGCTTTTTTTTCTTTCAGTATCATCCAGATCAATCTTCTTAATTTCGAGTGTATTCCAAGTTCTTCTAGGACTGTCATAAGTTCTGGTCTTTTTATTGAGTCAAATGCTGCATAAAGTCGATAAACAGTATTTCGAGATCTAATCAGTGTTCGTAAGCCTTTTCCATTATCTACTTTAATTTATGTATTGTGTCTGTTGTTGACTTGCCTTTGACAAACCCGCATTGGTTGTCCTACTATTATTCTTGATGCTTTGGCTAGATGTTACTCCCCTATAGTTTTTACCGTTCCTTGGTCTCCTTTTTTGTGTATTGTGACTATTTTGCCCCTTTTCCATTCCTCTGGCATACGCTCCCCTTTCCAAATTGTTTGCATAAGTCTTTTTTCAATGCATCACCCCCATATTTAAATAGTTCCATATTTATTTGGTCACTTCAATAAGTGAATACTTCCTAAATAATCTTTGAACTTCGATGATTTCATCTTGCAATTGGTCCTTTCTCCATACCTCCAATTTCCGATGGGGTGAGCTCGATGAAAACTCGGGGGAATCTACCGAATCTCCCCATTCTATGCTATTCTATGACACATGTTCAATTAACAGAAAAATACGCCGAATCATCGAATTTAACTGAATTGTAGGCACAAACAATGGATTAAGAGAGGAGCCGCCGATGCGGATATATTTTCCACAATTTATTTTGGCGCTTTTCCATCGCCCTCCTGCGTTTTTCCATCGCTCTTCTACGCGTTCACACACGTAGGTCATTAAAATCAGATTTATGATTCACGTATCATATTATTTCGCGTAGACACCGAGCGCTCATGTTTTATATATATCATTCGGATGTGCTTTTCACAACTGCGACGCAAACATCCGGTTTTCCTTGAATCGGAAACGGTACGTAACGTCAAAGTGCTTTGACGTTTCAACCACTCCGGATACATTACACACTCAATATTGGAAGCTTAGTTACTGTCTCTATTATTTCAACTATGGAAACGTGCAGAACAACATTCAATTTATCTCGGATTTGGTTCACGAAAACTCTATGCAATATTAGAATTAATCAATCCATTAAAGAGAGAATAATGCCAATCCTAGAAATGTATTCTCATGCAGTATGCATTGAAATATTGGGAAATACTAGTCAACCCATTGGATTTGGCTTTTATACTCAATCTTTAGTCTAAACGCCTCTTGAGGCTGAACGCTTAATATACCCTTGAATTCAAGTACAATACGTAGGTTGCCTTTCAAATTTTGCCTATTCCTTTGATTGCTAAATCTGGGAAAGGTAAATTATATCCAGCTACTAGCTGAGATAGTGCATAAGTCCACGATAATAAATAATAATCTAATATTCATTCAGCTTTTCTTGATTATCTGAAGGCATTCGATAGTACCGCCCATTCTTGACTTGTTGAAGTATTGCAGATATACAAAATTCATCCAGCCCTGGTAGAGTTCTTAAAGACAACAATGACACACTGGCGCACGTCTCTGCAGGTCAACATGAACAATAAATCAATTAAAACCGACGAGATACCCATACGTCGTGGAATTTTTCAAGGAGACTCTTTGAGTCCACCATGGTTCTGTTTAGCAATGAACCCATTGTCCTCAATGCTCAATAGAACTGGATACGGATTTAGGATAAAAGCAGAAAGGAATTATCATACAATCTCCCACCTGCTGTATATGGATGACATCAAATTATATGCTTCGAACAAGAAGCAATTGGATGATTTGCTGAAAACTGTCAGTGAGTTCTCGGCAGATGTTCATATGAAATTCGGGATTGAAAAATGTAAGACACTGAACATTCAAAGAGGGAAAGTCATAGATGGTGAAACACAACTTCCAAACGGTGATATTATACAGTGCATGAGAGATGGCGAAACATACAAATATCTGGGATACCAACAAGCCAGATTGTTAGACCAAAAACAATCAAAGGAGAACATTCGTTCAGAATACAGTCAGCGTCTGAAGTCTGTGCTGAAATCGATGTTGAACTCGGGGAATCTAGTCAAGGCAATTAACATCTACGCCATTCCAGTGTTGCTTTACTCATTTGGAATAATCAGATGGACTAAGACGGAGCTGGATGATATTCAAAGGCAGACCCGAACAATGCTGACAAAGTACAACAATCATCATCCAAAATCGTCTGTGATACGAACAACTTTGAAGAGAAAAGAAGGAGGACGCGGATTAATAGATGTTGTCAATTTACACACCGAACAGATAAGAAATCTCAGAGAATTCTTCTCAGCAAAAGCTCTCACTTCTGACCTCCATAGAGTAGTATCGTTGGCTAATAAGGGGTATACACCTCTGAATCTCGCTACCAGAGATGTACTGCTGAATCTACCGTTCCTATCAGATACTGAAAAACAAGAGCAATGGTCAAGAAAGGAATTGCATGGACGACATCACTATGAGATTAATCAACCACACATCGACAAAGAAGCCTCCAACAAATGGTTGATGAAAGGAGAATTATTCGCAGAAACAGAGGGATTCCTTATGGCCATCCAAGACCAAGTGATCGCTACAAACAATTACAAAAAATTTATAATGAAGGACGGAACATTACAAACAGATAAGTGCAGAAAATGCCATATAAGATCGGAGACTATACAGCATATTACGTCCGGATGCGAACAACTGGCCAATACGGAGTATCTTCACAGGCATAATCAAGTGTGCAACATTATCCACCACAAACTTGCACACAAGTACGGACTTCTGAACACCTTCCAGCCATATTACAAGTATCAGCCGGCGCCCGTATTGGAAAATGACTCTATCAGATTATACTACGATAGGCCTGTTATCACTGACAGAATGGTGACGAATAATAGGCCGGACATAGTGGTGTATGATAAGAGAGCCAGAACAGCAATGCTGGTAGATGTCGCCATACCGAATAATAACAACGTGCTGAATAAGTTCCAGGAGAAAAAGTCCAAATACACAGACCTTGCTATTGAGATCAAACAGATGTGGCACATCGATAAAATAGATATTGTTCCTGTCATCGTATCCTCGACTGGTTTAATACCCAAAACTTTGCATGATAGCCTTAAGAAATTAGAATTGCATAAGAATACCTATATAGAAATGCAAAAAGCTGTAATTCTTAACACATGTAGGATAGTTAGGAAATTTATGTCAAGTATATTGTAATCGAGCCTATTCCCTTTGATTGCTAAATCTGGAAAAGGTAAATTATATCCAGCTACTAGCTGAGATAGTGCATAAGTCCACGATAATAAACCTAATATCATCCAATGATTTGCTGAAAACTGTCAGTGAGTTCTCGACAGATGTTCATATGAAATTCGGGATTGAAAAATGTAAGACTCGAACATTCAAAGAGGGAAAGTCATAGATGGTGATACACAACTTCCAAACGGTGATATTATACAGTGCATGAGGGATGGCGAAACATACAAGTATCTAGGATACCAACAAGCCAGATTGCTAGACCAAAAACAATCAAAGGAGAAGATTCGTTCAGAATACAGTCAGCGTCTGAAGACTGTGCTGAAATCAATGTTGAACTCGGGGAATTTAGTCAGGGCAATTAACACCTACGCCATTCCAGTGTTGCTTTACTCATTTGGAATAATCAGATGGACTAAGACAGAACTGGATAATATTCAAAGGCCGACCCGAACGATGCTCACAAAGTACAACAACCATCATCCAAAATCGTCTGTGATACGAACATCTTTGAAGCGGAAAGAAGGAGGACGCGGATTAATAGATGTTGTCAATTTACACACCGAACAGATAAGAAATCTCAGAGAATTCTTCTCAGCAAAAGCTCTCACTTCTGACCTGCATAGAGTGGTATCGTTGGCTGATAAGGGATATACACCTCTGAATCTTGCTACCAGAGATGACCTGCTGAATCTACCGTTCCTATCAGATACTGAAAAACAAGGGCAATGGTCAAGAAAGGAATTGCATGGACGACATCACCATGAGATTAATCAACCACACATCGACAAAGAAGCCTCCAACAAATGGTTGATGAAAGGAGAATTATTCGCAGAGACAGAGGGATTCCTTATGGCCATCCAAGACCAAGTGATCGCTACAAACAATTACAAAAAATTTATAATGAAGGACGGAACATTACAAACAGATAAGTGCAGAAAATGCCATATAAGATCGGAGACTATACAGCATATTACGTCCGGATGCGAACAACTGGCCAATACGGAGTTTCATTCACAGGCATAATCAAGTGTGCAACATTATCCACCAGAAACTTGCACACAAGTACGGACTTCTGAACACCTTCCAGCCATATTACAAGTATCAGCCGGCGCCCGTATTGGAAAATGACTCTATCAGATTATACTACGATAGGCCTGTTATCACTGACAGATGGTGACGAATAATAGGCCGGACATAGTGGTGTATGATAAGAGAGCCAGAACAGCAATGCTGGTGGATGTCGCCATACCGAATAATAACAACGTGCTGAACAAGTTCCAGGAGAAAAAGTCCAAATACACAGACCTTGCTATTGAGAACAAGCAGATGTGGCACCTCGATAAAATAGATATTGTTCCTGTCATCGTATCCTCGACTGGTTTAATACCCAAAACTTTGCATGATAGCCTTAAGAAATTAGAATTGCATAAGAATGCCTATATAGAAATGCAAAAAGCTGTAATTCTTAATACATGTAGGATAGTTAGGAAATTTATATCAAGTATATTGTAATCGAGCCTATTCCCTTTGATTGCTGAATCTGGGAAAGGTAAATGATATTCAGCTAACAGCTGAGATAGTGCATAAGCCCACGATAATAATAATAATTTGTTTATTCCCAAAAAAATTACATCGAGAAAATGTAGCATGTAGTAAATAAATAAAATAAAAATTATACCTGATTTTTCTATCTGATATAATTAAGACCATTACGAATGATTTTAGATGTGAACGTGAGTGTTTTTTATGTCTACAGCCTGATTGACGAATGCTCGTGTTTTACTTGAAAGCCAATCGTCAATCAGCTTCGAAAATTTTGATTGAACTCAATGAAAAATGACAAAATATTTTATATTTTCGGCGCCTGGAAGTTGAAAGTTTTTTGACCCATCGTCTTATTTTCGAAAGGCAGCCTCAAAAGGTTACCTCTCATTCGTGTACCATATGAATATGGATTCGTTGTAGCCTGCTTAATTTTTTTTGCTGATACATAGCTAGAGACTTGAAAAGTAACTGTCTAAAATCCAGCAATTTTGCATCTCGATATAGGGTGTCTGAAGGATAAAGTTTTCCTAGTACAATTTGTAATATCCATTTCTGATTAATTTCTATTTTCTTCATGTGAAAGTTAAGATAAAAGTCAATATGTCAAATAAGGAAGAGCAAGTGCATAATATGCCTTCTTCAAAATGTGTGCATCACAGAATGTTTTCAATTCTCGAAACTTTGGTGCTATAAATCTCAATTTTTTAGTGACGTGTTGCACATGAGCATCCCATCTCAAGTGACAGTCAATAAAAACCCCCAAGAATTTTATTTATGACGCGCAACGAATTTTCAATTGGTTGCCCACCGTGATGAACTGATATGATGGAAGATTTGTCTTACAGTTAGCAAAAAGAACATATTTGTCTTTGTCAATGTTGATGGTCAGTAGCATGCCATCAAAGTATTCTTACAATGCCAATCTTTTCTAAGTTCAGTCCACTAGACGAGTAGAAGATGGCCGTGTCATCAGCAAAGCTAATGCTATCCCCTTTTGTTCTCAGCGAAAAAATTGAATTTATATGAATTGTGAACAGCAGCGGTCCCAGAACCGTCGCATGCGGAACTCCATAACTTACAGCCATACTTGGGCTGACAAAGTCCCCCACCCCAACACATTTTCGTCTTTCAACCAGATAACTAGAGAACCAACACAGAGCATGGCCGCGAATACCTACAAGCTCCAATACTTCTAATAGCTTTTTATAACTAACGCTATCAAACGCTTTAGCCAAGTCTATGAAATTAGCCAAACAGGGTTTTGAAAGGTCCGAACTTTCATAAATTTTGAGTAACTTAGGAAATAAATAGCTTTATTGTTTTTCAAAGTATTCTCCAAAAAGATCGATACACTTTTGCATGCGCTTAAACAATGTTTCGAAACACTTTTGCCACTCCGAATAAGATGCCTCTTCTGCCATCGATAGTCGTTACCCACGTAGTTTTTTCTTGATGTGCGCAAACAAAAAGAAGTCTTCAGGTTCCAAATCGGGACTATCAGGTGGATGGCCCATTAACTCAATGTTTTGGATGTTCAAATACTCTATCGCATGAGTTGATGTATGTGCGCTTGCATTATCATGTTGCAGAATAATTTGAGTTCTTTGATTTCATTACCTCAACTCATCGAATACTTGCGCCAAACTAATGATTGTGCACTATTCAGAATTGACCGTTGATATAATGGTGACGACATGTCCGGTTTTCCTAAAGGAACAGGCGACCATTTGCTTTGAAGTCCTTTGTGTACGAACAACTTTTGTTGGGTTTACTCATATTGAAAGACTATCGATTGTTGTTAAGTTTCATGCTCGTACGCATATATCCAAGATTCGTCACCTATAACGATTTTGTGAACGTCTTTTGAAGCAGAGCGATCGAATTTTTCAACATTTCTTTGCACCAAATGACACGAGCCTTCTTCTGAGCAACGGTTTAGTTGTGTGAGATCCAACGAGAACAAATTTTTTCGACAGCGAAATATTTATTTATTTATTTATTTAGTTCAAATACAAAATTGTATACATCAATTTGTACAAGAGTGTACAGGAAACCCCCTTCAAACAAAATTGCAAGAAATATATCGTTAAGAAAGATAGTAACAATAAAATAAAACTACTACGAAACGAATACATATTCACAATTGCCTTATTAAGAAACCTACTTTCGCCTTAAAAGTATCAAAAGGAACTGAAAATAAGTCGAGATCTCTATCAATATTCCTCTTGAGATCGAAACAACGATTGAGGAAAAAATTCGAGATGAAATTGTTTTTGCACATTCTAGATCGAAACAGAGGGGTGTATCGAGTGAGTCTACTAGGTGAATCAAAATCGATCATTCTCAATAAATCGGAACAGTCTACATTTTCAGAACCTTGAAAAAGAAACATAAATCCGAAACCCGTCGTCTAGTCATCAAGGTATCCAATTTTAGCTGTTCTCGCTGAACATGAATACCAATGGCAGTAATATTAAAATGTATATGATAGCAAGCGTGAAAACTTTCTTTGGACCTTTTCTCTACTATTTATATTATATAATATCATATAAATTTCGTAGTCAATACGCTACTGATATCATTGATGAATAGATTGAATAGAAAAGGCCACAAGTGCGAATCTTGGGAACACCAGAACTCTTCAGATAGGAACTCCCACCATTTGGGAACGGCCATACAAAAAACTTCTCATCCATGCTAAAAGAGGTTCATCAGAAGGTTGATATTAACTCTGTCGAACGCCTTTGAAAAATCAGTATAAACTGAATCCATCTGGTAGCCTTGTTCAAAGTAATCTAATATATCCTTGACATACAGAACCAAATTCGTGATGGTAGATCGTCCCTTCCTGAATCCATGGTGTACATTTATTGATATTCCACTACAATTCCAGGAAAGAAAGCTGCAAACCAAGATGTCTAGCATTTTGAGTATAGCAGACTGAATAGATACGCCTCTATAGTTCCTAACATTGGATTTCTGACCAATTTAAATATCGGAATGATGAAACTCCGCTTCCAGAATGATGGGAATTGACCACGACTGAGACACATACTGAATAAAGAACTAATTGGACCAGACAAAACTCATACACTTTTTCAATAGGAAACTGGGTATACCATCTCTTCACGACAGAGATCACCTCAAATATTTCGCGTGGAGAAAATCTGACTGACGATACATTAATAGTTTCAGCGTACTCAAACTTCTGTGAAACCACTTGATACAATATTGAATCTACGCTGTTGAAACTAATGTTCAGGGTTGTCTCAACCTCACGGTTTGTCACATGGCACTGCATTGATGGTTTGTGTCAAAACAACTGATTTTGGACGACTTTCACTAAGTGAAGCACATCCCCGATGGAATTCGCTATACCAACATTTCACATTTGCCAAGTGTAAAGCTTCATCACCTAAAGTCGAAGAAAGTTGATCGCAGCCCTGTTGTCGAGTAAATAATCCACGTCGGAAATCCTAAAAATCATCCCACGAAAATGATTATGTGTTAATTTCATTTTTTGTACGAGTTGAATTTTTCAAATGACTATAAACTTAAAGAAATTCAAAGAAATTTAAAGAGTACCAAAGATTTTTCTGTTAATCCGCTTCATTCACTCTTGCACTCCATGATTTCCAGACGAAGACAAGGGTGAAAGGAAGGGGGTTTGGGACAGGAATCTGTAACAATGGAAAAAGAAAAACCAGCAGAAAAAATATTCCAACAATTGTACCTCTTATATGTCTATAAATAAGAAAAGATTTTACATAGCGAGCAAGGCCATAAAAACTACTAAGGAGATAATCAAAAAATACATAACCTGCGATATTTCCTCTTTCGCGGAGATGTTCTTCCGTCGCATTGTGTGTCTCCTGAAACATAATCACTTCCTTGTTCTTGCTTGCCAATTTTGAAGCAGAAAAAATCCTTCAATATTCAAACTCAACAAAACAATTCCCTCTCTGTTTGATTGAGAGAGCCCCGATGGCCAGGTTAAGTCTTATAATTGATGCCGATTATGATCTATAGATGTTCTAGAATCATTATGGACCCAATAATTTGGGTTGAAAAATGAAAATGAAACCTTCCGATGGAAGACCCTTTATATAGGTTTTCTTGTTTCAATTTAATTTTTTGAAAAGATGTCAATGACTATTGCTGTGTCAACGACTGAGTGTTCCCTACAATCATTGTTTTCTAAGTACTTTTGAAACAATGAAAACCCATTTTATAATTGAGAGTGTAAAGCATAAGCTACTATTAAATCCTTGAAATTGATGACACTTATTCGTCTCCAAAGGTTTCTCAATATAAAAAGCTCTTCCAACTTTCCTATCCCCAGTCGAAGGACCAATAGAAACTCTAGCATTCATTTGAAGGATTCTCTTCTCATTCAACATAGACACTGATCAAATACTCGCCCACGGTTGAAACTTGTTCGCAATTCATCCTGACCCACAGCCCCTCTATTCCCGCCGCCCACCGGAATCGACGAGGCCGTGTTTTATTAGCGTACGAGTATGTTCCGAAATGCACGTGTCGGAAAAGTTCGATACGCATCCCAAATGGATGAACAAAGGCGGAAACGAATAAGAAATGAATTCGTGTGAATCGAAAGCCTTGGGCGCCGCGGAATCGAACTGGAAAATGATATATTATATTTGGAGAAAGTCTAAGTTATTGGAAATGGTATACAAAATTGTTTTATGCAACGCGTTTTTCGTTTGTCGAGAAATATATTGAATATTTGTCGTACGCCCTGCAGCTGCTATGCCATTCCCGGGGTTATATGTTTGGAAATTGCGGAGAAGAAATGTTCGATAAAGATTATTTCCAAGGTGCGATTTGCTAGAACCAGATTTGAGTCTTCAAATCACTCGCCTTTTGCTTTGGATCTTTTCAGTCACCGCATCGACAAAGGTCTGTTAATTATACTATTCTAGATGTTCTGAAAATCTGAGGATATGAAGGAATTTATTCAAATTCTAAATGTTTCCTAATTTCAACTTACGGTGAAAGGTGTACGGGGATGGACTGAGAAGTTTCCGACCTCCACATCAAGATAACACAACAAAGTGAATAAATGCTAATGAATTTTCTTTGTTCATCTGTTGACAGATATACTGAAGTTTCTGCTATCTTGTGTAACAAACTTCAATTTAAGGAACGGTAAGAAAATTTAGAAAGATTAAAGGTAAAAAAAATTTAATAACAAGTGTAACAAAAATGACACACTGGTTGAGCCCAGAGAAAAAATGTTGAATTTTAAATTTTTACTGAAGTATCTATGATTTGATGTGTTACGGATTTTTTTCCGTGGTCTTTCTTGATTGTGACGACGTTTCGACAAGTTATCCCTTGTCATCTTCAGGCGTTCGGTAGACGATGTCTCGAGCGTAACTGATAGCGGTTTGTCGGTGGTTCTACTTTTATGTCCTCGTTGTGGGCGTCGGTGGACCTGATAGTGGGGATGCTTTCATTATTATCTGATAATGATGCCGGTTTCCTAGGTGGCAAAATAACTTTCCAAGCCTTTGATAGATTGAGGGTTTCGTCTCTTTTGTTCATTGTTCCACCTTTTTTAATTTCCACTGCTTCTCTGATAAGACGTTTCTTAAGTTGTTGTGTGGTGCTGATTTGTTTTAAGTTATCGAAATCTATTGTATGATCTGTATGTAACTTATGTAGATAAATGGCGGATGTGATGGACTTATTTTTTAGTACTCTTTTGTGTTCCTCTATTCTTTCTTTTATTCGTCTATTAGTTTGGCCGATGTATATCTCGTCACTATCTCCGCATAGTATTCAGTAAACTTCCTGATTTTCTAAAGGAATGTTGTCTTTCGGGTTTCTGAGAATTTTTCCGATAGTTTAGTATGGTTTATATGCCGTTCGAATTTTGTATTTCTTCAATGTTCTTCCTATTTTATCTGTTACTCCTTTGATATATGGTAAAAAAGTTTTGTTCTTTTGTTCTTCTGTGCATATTGTGTTTCGCCCAGTGAGAGTGTCCCTTATAGCTGCTTTTATTGTGTTTTTGTTATGTCCATGATTTTCAAGAGCGTTGGTTATTGTAGATAACTCTTCTTCTCTGTGGCTGTCATCTGTGAGTGCTACCGATCTGCTTATGAGCGTTTTGACTACTGATTTTAATTGAGCTGGATGATGGTGTGTGAGGCATGTAAGTATCTATTTGTGTGAGTTGATTTTCTATATACTGAGAATTGTCCGCTTTGTGACTTTGTATACAGTATACAGAAAATCAACCCACACAAATAGATACTTACATCCTTAATTTTTGCGATAGTTTTAACTAAAAAATTTCTTTATTAAGATTTGTAAAGAGGAGAGTTAATAGGAAAGCTCTGTGAATTATTGAAGTGAAGGCAGCTAATTTATGTTAAATAGGATCAGAGGGATCAGTTGGAATGCAAATGTCTGTGTAAGTAAGTTTACGATATATATCGAAGGTAAGAAGATTGTTTTATCTAAAAACACTTAAATCTAAAAATTTCATCTGATTGTTGATTTTTTCTAGGAACTACTAAATTTGCATTGAAAATTAAAGCTCACCTTCAAACTACTGACAAAATGATCATTCTGAAAGATACAGATACATGAATCACACTTTTCATGTACTTCTTGCATACTTTTCAAATATATTTGTAGGTTAGCTTTCATAGATACATAACCACAGAAATCTAAATCTTTCTTTGGTTCAAACATGAACATTGTCAAACAAATCGAATCTCATTCACTTTTACATTTGGATAATTGTAGAATAGAAACGTACTTGAATAAACTGAAACGAAAATTTAATTTGAATTGGACACAGTCTTACTGACATTCAGTTTGAAATATCTTGATACAAAGATGGCCTTTGGTGAATAGCTTTCAATATTTCTTAATTATTTATTTTGACAGATCGAATATAAGACTGATTGAAATAATGTCTGTATACATGGAAATTTTATTTCATCTTATATTCTCATTCAGAAGAGAGAGAGAGACAGAGACAGAAAGAGAGCACTATATCCTAGATGTTGGTAGTACCGAAATTATGTTGGTGAAACCAAATGTTGCTTACTATTTCCATCTTACTATTATCATTCAGAAAAGAGAGCATTAAATGTTGCATGTTGTTAAAACTGACTTCCTGAATACTAACTCAAAGGAAATCAGCGACTGTGCCGACGACTTTGGCACGTTTATTAGGCTGACTACCGACCGAGCTTGAATAACGGAGAGGAAACTCGCCCAGCCCCCATGTTTCGGTCTTTTTCTTGAAAATCCAGGTCCCAAATTCGAAAATTGTAGAGTAACGATTTCTCTTCGCGGACAATATCTTAAGATATGTACGAATCCTTCGACACCCGAATTCTTTCTCCCGCTAACCTCGTATCATTAGGACGCATGAACGAAAAAACCTTATTTTGGTCGACCTTCCTGAATTTCTTTAATTACTGGCCAAGAGAAATTTTCCGAATGCAGAAAATACAGCGAAATTTTGCAAATGTCCGCCGATAGCCATTCGTTGGATCGAAGATTTTCCAGATTTTCCAAGACTTGCTCCTTCAAAAACGATCGAATGCGATGAAAAATTTGTATAGACATAAAAGTCCGACGAAATTATCCTCTCTACTCGCGAACATTCGCTTTTTCCGGACTTTTTTTCGGAATTTTCCTCGATCGATGTTCCGATTCCGAAGAAGTTTCGCCGTTTCGACTTTCCGTTCGCTTTCGGCGACGTTTTGGCGAAAATTTTCGAAAAATCCTCAGGGCTCCGTCGTTTGAGCTAGAGGCTCTAAATTTGGCACGGACCTTTTTCCGACCTTCCCTACCGGAAGAAAAAAATGCTGCTGCTTTTCGCCGCGTCCCTTCTTCTTCGCCCATTCAAACTACCGTAATCTCATCAGGTTTTTCCCGAGAAAGGCCTCACGATATGACAGCAGTCTACTAGTGAAATAAATCATCGAACGATTACTATATTTCCACCGTACACATGAAATCCATCAAGTTTTTACTCAAAAAATGTGGCAAATACTGAAAAAATGCAAGAAGTATTGAAGATTTGAAATTAATTGAAAATTTATGAAAAATTCTTCTAAATTAATCAGGCACAACCGAAAAATAATTGCAGGGGTAGAAACGAAACGTGACCTCTGCAAAAGTAACACGCTGTAAGCTTTCATGATTGTTTCTTTGATCTGATTATGTAGATTAAAAAAAAAGACCTATGTGTCGATTTTGAACTGAGTATCTGAAAAACTATAGTAATCATGAAAAAAAAACTGAAAAAACCCGAAGATTTCAACACCCTGTATTTTGGAAACGAACCTTTGCGGAATTTTTCGTCATAAAATGGATTGAGGAATCACCTTGTGAAATCTTTCACACTTGTTCATTCAAGTCTGTATATTTTATATTCTCCTCTATTTCTGCTACTCATGAATCAGAAATGCTCAAAAAAATATTGAGGATAATATTGTCTCTAATTTCAAGTTATAAATAACCTCTTTAAATATGGCTCTTACATACAGATTTTTCCATTACTTCTAAAATTTCTTTGTAATTCAAATGTTTATGACTAATCTTCTGTCCATAATATTGCATTGTAATTTCCTCTGCATATATCAATAGGAACCTCCAGCTATATATTATATAAGTTATAATGAAACAACTGAAGGAACAAACTCATTGGCAATTCGTGCCATTAGAGTAGATAAAAAAGTCGAATCCACAAGAAGAATGTTTGTAAAACCCACAGCCTGTAACTAAGTCAGAGAGTGATATAATACTCAGACTACCTTCGGGAAAAACGTTTAAAATGCATTATCTACTTGATGCCAAACTATAGAAGTTTGCAGGAAAGTTTAGACAGATCATTATCTCCGAGGAACGAAGAAGGATGGGAGAAGCGGCGAATCTAGACATATAGACAAAGAGTCACCCACGGGGACATAGTCTGATTTGTTGTTGACGGTATGCCAGTCATATCAACGATCAATATGCATTATGAAATGAAATAAAGAAAATTCATGACGAAATTTCCAGTTTAGTACATCCCTCCGTTAATCTAATAATATCAAGAAACTTTCCAGTAACTCTCGGAAGAAAATTGAAAAAGTTCATGAAGTTATAAATTTCATTTATTAAGTCTATTCTCTTTCATTTTTCAGCCAGTCAGTTCATCTATTTAACATTAACAAAATAACGGTGCATGAGTCAGTCTTCTTTCATTTGAGAAATTCTCAACGAATTTTTAAAATCGTGATACAAACTTCGACATTTTCCGGATTCGTTTTCGACACATGTTCGTGAGTCCATGATGAGAGAGTAGCAGGGTGATGGAATGTTTGAAAACCTCAGAAGTACGCAGATGGAAAATAACTTTATCTGATTCAAATGAAATTAATCAACGATGCTCAAATTTTCACAATATTGACAAACTTATGAGGCGTTTCACCACACTGTAGCTTATTCAGATGAAAATGTGAGAGAGAAAAAACACTTTGTTAGTTTCTACGTTTATTTGTTAATACACAACCGGTTTCGACCCCGCGATCATTTTCAAGTGTTGAATACTAACTCATGTACAAAGATGATAATAAGACATTTTTTTTTCCTTAAATTTTAAGTAGGGGGGAATTGATTTCAAGTTTGCTATTAAGTGAAGTATAATGTGGGGTTTTCCAGATTTTATTAATTTCAAAGCTTTTCAACACATTCATTGTACAAGCCGTCAAACATATCTGAAGTTTCCCCTTCCCTTAGATAGACTTTCTAATAGATTGCACATTGGAGAACGCCTTTCAATGTCGGTTAGTTCATCAAAGCTCACGCGGAGTAAACATCGTGCAATACACTCTGTGAAACAATTATTTGGTATTAGGTATTCCAAATTGGAATTCGAAGAGAATAAAGTGTTGTCGGGCCAATCTAGAGAAGTGATAGCAAATGTGATTCATTTCATGCAGCAAGAGGCAAGAAATGATGGACCATTAATAAAAATTGTTGCAAAAGCAACAGGGGTGAGATTGAGTACAATAAGAAAGGTTTCTGCTAAATGAGATCAGTTGAAGAAGGAGAGTTTTCCCCATGTCTTCGTCGTATGATAATAAACTATTCTATAGTGACAAAGAAAATTCCAACTCTAAGACCTTTTCTTGAGAAATTTAATGATGATAATGAGTATTCTGGATCATATGAATCTCTAAGGAAAGTGATAAGAGAGATGGTATTTCGCTGATATACAAACAATAATAATGTTACTGTCTGTACATGAATGCATGTACTTGTACTATCTAAAAATGGCGAGTATCGTTCTACAGTTGCATTTTACATTTCGATCTCGCCGGCTCCAACCGAAAGATATCATGAAACACTCACACTGGCAGAAAAACAAAAAATAATAGATTTTATTGATGATGGAATGAGTACTCGTCGAATATCAGCAAAGTTCACTATTCCAAAATCATCAGTGTTCGACATTAAAAAGAAGAAGGACAAAATAAGGAGATTTATATCCAAATCGTATCAAGGAACAGGTAGGAATTAGGGAGGCACCGAGCAAGGGTTTTCACAAAGAACCGAATACCGAGCTAAGGACCAAACAAAATAATAGCAATAGTATTTTAAACATTTCTCGAATTTATTTTATCCAAGGTATTTTTGTAGGAAAAAAAAATTATTAAAGAAGCTGAGAATTCTGATGTTGAAATCGCATTGTATAGCTGGTTTCGTCAACAACGCAAAGCACACGTACCAAGTTCGTCAGACAGATAGAGAGCAAAAGCTGAACAGTTTTATGAACAAATCACAGGAAGAAACGGTTTTCTGGCAAGTTCGGGATGGTTAGATAAATTCAAGCTTAGACATAGAACTCGTTTCTTGAAGGTTTGTAGTGAAAAACTTTCCAGTGATGTTTCCGCTGTGATACCATTTAAGAAAAAATTTCTATCCGTTGTTGAACAGATGGAATTAAGCAAAGAGCAGGTGTAAAATGCTGATGAATCGACCATTTTTTGGAGATGTTTACCAGACACAACTTGGGTTCATCAAGGGGAAAAATCAGCACTAGGTCGAAAAGTGTCAAAAGACCGCTTAACATTCATGCCATGCTGCAACGCGGCTGGAACTCACCAATTACCTTTACTAGTCTTGGGAAAAGCGGAAAATCTACGAGCATTCAAAAACGAAAGTTCACGACCAGTTGTCTACAAAGCATCTTCCAAAGGGAGGTTGACCAGCCCATTATTTAATGAATGGTTTAAAACATCTTTTATCCCCGAGGTGAAGAATTTTTTAACTAAGATTACCAAGCCCTCTAAAGTTCTGTTGTTGATAGACAATGCACCATCGCACCCAACTGAGGAAGAGGTTAATACTGATCCAAACTTCAGAGTTATGTTTTGCTACCCAACTGTAATGTCGTTCTCCAACCTATGAATCAGAATTTAATTCGAAACATTAAAGTGTCGTATAGAAAATGCCATATCATTTCGCATGAAGGTGAAGAGATAACTTCCATTTTGAAGCAGAATAATTTGAAAGATACGTGAACAATCTTGCCTTATCTTGGAAAGCCATTACTTCAAAGAATATTAGAAGAAGTTTGACACTACAGAAGTAGAAGAATCAGATGATGAAAATATTCCACTCTCAGAGTTTCAGAAGAAACTTCTTTCAACCAGTGAAAATTATTTGAAAAGTATTGCCGAATCATTAAGGGTCATCCAGAAAAATACTTAACCATTGAGAACATTACCAACTGGGCTGTGGGAGACAAAGAGTTTGTTATCGATTTGACTGAAGAAGAGCTTATACAGGATGCTTTAGGAAGGAATATTCAAAACGTAGAGGAATCTTCTGACCCAGAGGATGATTTATATAGTATAGTAAAAGTGAAATATGCAGATACTCAGGCCTGCCGTCAGCGGGCGTGCAAGGCGTGCAATGCACGCGGGCGGCGCATTCAGGGGCGGTAAATCAGACAATCATCGACTAAAATTCAGACATTGTCACCTCATGATGAACGGCGCCCAAATATTTCTTTTATATCGTAGCATTACATAGCGCCATCTATTGAAATTCATGAGAACAAAGTTAATCCGTATCGTGCTCTATGCGAAATAGGAAATCCCACAGATATGAAATCCTTAAAACTATATACTCATTTCTTTGTTTTATTTATTTAACACAAATGCGAAAAAGGCTCAAGGAAAAATCAGTACAGATGGCAGCATCGAGAAAGATTCAGAGTAAAATCGATGGATATTTTGAACGTTATAAGGAAGAGCATGTTGTTTATTTACACTAGCTTATATTTAAATTCTATATTTTCTATGAAGAAATATTATAATGAATGGAAATTATATTATTTGGTTCTGTTTTATATTATAAACTGTTTTTGTTCAACTTTTCGATATTTTTATAATAAACTCGGCTTCTGATTTTCGTTTGGGCCGAACAGATTTTGAGTTGTTTCTATTTTGAAAATGAAACAAATTCAAGTCACGTCGGAAATTCGGGCATTTCGATAGTCACGGCATGCGCCGGAACGATATATGCCCGAACTAGTGAAGTTGTACTGTATATATCCACTCATCGTACACACAAAAGAAAGCGTGGAGCGACAATTGAAAGGAAGGTTTTTGTGAGCCAATTTCCAAATGACAGAGCCTCATATCGTGAATGCTGGCGGCGAAAACGGTTTTTAGGAAAATTCTTATCTGAAGTTTGAATCGAAGACAAAGTCAGGTGACTATCACAGCGAGATGAATTATGTGAACTATAAGAAATGGCTACAGGAAATGCTGATACCTAATCTACCAGCCAAAAGTGCTCTTGTTATAGACAATGCTCCATACCATAACATTCAACTGAACGAATGTCCAAATATGGCGTGAAGAAAAGAAGAAATGCAAGAATGGCTCCGACAGCGTGGACCCAAGACATTTTGAAAATTGAACTCTATGACATTAAAAGTATCTATGAAACAATATGTCGAAAGCGGAATGTGAAATTCCACTTGAAAACTGTAGAAACTCTTTGTGATTATTTTTTCAATTCATTTCCGACAGGCGAATGGAAAATTCGTTGTAAACACGCCATGAAATTTGAGAAATTTTTGAAGACAAGAAGCCAGTAATGGACATTGCTGTTGATGTCATAATTATACATATACAGACTGAATAATAAAAAAAAACAAGTACTGTGTTTTAAGGAATTTTACTTAATAATTGCGATTCGTAACGCGTTTCACTACACCGTAGCTTCTTCAGACGAATGAATATACAGAAAAATATAAATGAGAATATAACTATAAATGTTCTTGAGTAATTAAAAGCTTATTGGGTTGCTTCTTCTTAAGTGGTTATTTATGACAGGTATATCCAATAAAATTAAGGAATAGATTGCTCCCCGAAAAGATTCAATAGAGGTGAAGGGCTTAAATCGACTTGTTCATTGATGAGTCTACCTAAGTGTTTGTCTTTATTGATTTCTAAAGTTTCCCAAAGATCTACCTTCCAAGATTTATTATCTGTATGCAAAATTTCCAACTGTGGGTCGAAAGAAGGATTATTTTCTAAGAGATGATTCGCGTAATTTGAATCTGATTTTTTATTTGAAAAACTGCGTTTATGTTCCGATATTCTAATATTAAAATTTCTATGTGTTCTACCAATGTAGAAATTATCACAGTCATTGCAATTCAATCTATAAACACCTGATTTATTATTTTTACCTGGTTTGGTTTTATTAATTTTCATATATTTGCCTAAATTATTATTAGTTTGGAAAGCTATGTTGAAATTATTGCTACTTAAGAATGATTTCAGTTTCTCACTTGTAATGCCAACGTGGGTTAAGGTGTTGAATTTTTGTTTCAATTTATCGACAGGGTAAACTTCATTCAATGCGATTCTACTTTGTTTTTATTTAAAATATTATTTATTAGTTTGGGATTGTAACCATTATTTTTGGCTATTTGTTTAATCAAATTTAGTTCTTTGTTGAAATTTTCTGGTGATAACGGGATGTTAATCAATCTATGAATAAAACTATTGAATGCTGACACATTTTTAGATTACAACCTTTCTGGAATTGAACCTCTTTAATTCTTTATTGTTAATGTGTTACTCAACCATTTCTTTGTACCTACTTTATATTTCGTTTGGGTTAAGTTCAACATTCTTTTGATGTTATGGGATGATAACTACGTCACTTGAAATACATAATTTGTTAATTATATCTGAGAATTATTTCTAGAAAATTGTTTCCGAAAATGATTCTACTAATTACCTTAAGCATGAGTACCTACATATAAACGAAATTACCTAAACTATTGATCTTTCACGCTCTTTTCGTTAATTATATATCTATTGATAAGTAGTTATCTATGCACACAGGTGAGGTAAATAATATTAACACACATTCAATCAGAAAATCGCAACTGCTCTGAAATTCATTATTTCAATTCGTGTCTATCGTTATCCGTTCAAATTTGTACCTGAAAATCTTCGGATTTTACTTTGCCGATCTTCGAACCATACGTCCTTTCTATCTCCCTTACCCCGTATACTTCCTGTTTGTATTTGGTCATACTCCAAACAATCAAACAAATAAAACCTATCACATTTGTCGTTTCAACGTTGTTCAAATACAACATATGTTCTTTCAATTAGTAAAACCAATGGAAGAGTCCGAAGGATTAAAATATATTCAGATAACCCTATTAGGGATGAAAAATCATTAAGGGCAAATCCACAGTTCCATCGGACAAATCTGCTGCTTTCATGTACCCTCATTTCAAATGGATCCCACATCCACTAGCACGTATTGTGTCAGTGTATGAAACCCAAGATTAAAATTGAAAATTGTCGAAACGTTTGCGATACCCGGCTTTATCCAAATTTCGTTCCTACAATGCGAAACGGTGGGTGGAAATACAGTGGACATGCCGGGCGGATGAACCGATTGTTGATCCATGGGAGCAGGAAAATCTGCTTGAATTAGACATCTATTTATCTTCCTTCGAACGAGTGAACTGTTAATCGGATGGGACACGAGAAGACTGTGGCTATTTTCGGTATCAACGTCAATCACGAATTGTAATTGGGAAAATATTTCTGTTTCATCCGAAGATTTAGAAAAATTAATTTTCGAAGAAACAGCTGCATTAATACATACAAATTTGGCAATTTTATGACGCGTTTAACCATACTGTGGCTTTCTCAAATAAGTATTACAGTTAAAAGAAGAATATGCCTTATATATTAAATAGTAAAATTGAATGGGACGAAAATTTGAACAGCTTTGCTTTTGTTGGTGATGAATTTAGATCTAATTGAATGTCAAATAAGTTATCAGAATTTTTCTGTTTATTGATTTTCAAAGCTTTCAATTATTAATTTCATTATGTAAAATGAGGTTATGGCCAAATCCTGACGTGCTAGAGTTAAATCGATTTGGATCGGATTCAGCGACCCCAAAAACATATGATATACATGATCACACTCCCAGGCATTTTGTTTCTTCACTGTTAAAAATTTTTAGAAAAGTGTGAGAATATTCTGACATGCTCAATCAGATTCGAGAGTCGCTTCCTGTATTTTGGAGGTTTCCCAAGTTTCTAGTAAGAACTAACTCAAATGAGTATTAAATACATATGAGACTTGACATTTGAGCTATTAAAATTGTATTCTAAGTGATGACAAAACAAAATTCTTGCATTATAGGTTAATTCATCACTGACAAATAAATGTTATCTCCAGAAAATATGTGCCATTTTAACTGAACCCGTATGAATAATTCCTACAGTATGTTAATGATGAAAAATGGTGTTTGTTTCGCTGGAATTCATCCCTTGTTCTAACTGAGACGTGCACTAATAAAATAATGTTCTGAGGAATTTTACAAAGTATAACCACATTTATAAACTGCCACAGTAATAATCCTTCTAAAATATATTCCAGACGAATTTTGCACAGGAATAAATCCCTTCTTAAGTGAAACAAGTGATCTGTCACACCCAAAAAATATATTAAGTTTTCATGACGGCCAAGGTAATTTTAAATTTATTTTTTCGTGTGTGGATGAAATTTTAAACATAATTTATTTCAAACTGAAGCAGTTGAAAAAGTGGAACTTACATTATGAAAATTTCCTTTTAATGATGATGAAAATAATTTCATCAGTTTGTTGGAGATATCTATCCAGATATGAAATAGCTTAATCAACTCAAACCTTGGAGATAAAAGAAAATATTATATCAACTATTTTTCCTATTGATATGAAAGTTTTGATAAAGTAACGTAGTACGTGTGCTGCGCTAGAGTAGGTAGGTGCTTGAAGTAAAGCAAAAAACTGAACTTTCGAAGTCATATTTATTTGTAGACTAAAATCTCAAAATGAAATAAACAGAACAAAATCATAACGTACACTGGATTTTTCCGGGGAGAAAGCCTCTGACACTACTCGTTGGTACATTGATATCATTGTCTGATGATGCTATAGTATGTATATATTCTGGTAGATTGATAAATTCTCATAACATTTAAGGTTATCCTAATATATAATTATTCCAGGATATGTTTTGATTATAATCATTGCCTGGCAATGGTATTAATTACCGGGTGGTGGATTTATATTTTTTCATGAAATCAGTTTGATTGCATGAACAGATATATGGGCAACTCGTCGGGGTGAAACCCCCCTATATATTTTATATATAAATATATATATATATATATATATATATATATATATATATATATATATATATATATATATATATATATATATATATATATATATATATATATATATATATATATATATATATATATATATATATATATATATATATATATATATATATATATATAAAAATCTTTCTATTGTAAAAAAAGGAAAGATCACCTCTGATTATATAAAGATTTTCAATATCGAAATCGAGCCAATGCATCAAGGAGATACATATAAATATCTTGGATTTTGTCAAGAGAAGACAATTAACCATAGCAGCACTAAAGAAAATATTAGAAGTTCATATTACAAAAGACTTAGAATTATCATCAAGAGTTATTTAACTAGTAAAACCTTTTCAGAGCTATCAACTCCTATGCTGTTCCTATTCTTACATCTTCTTTTGGAATTATTAAATGGTCTAAAACTGATCTAAATGAATTACAATGTCAAACGAGGAAAATGCTTTGTAAATATCATAAGCACCACCCAAAGTCAACTGTTCTGAGAGTTACACTACCTAGACATCTTGGGGTCGTGGATTAATTGATTTGAATAATCTTCATAGTAAACAGATTTTTCATCTACGTTCCCATTTTCATGATAAACAGAGAACGTCTAAATTACATGATATTGTTGTTGCTTCAGATTATAATCTTACACCTCTGAACTTGACAATGCAAAAGGTAGATTTTGATATATTTGATGATAATTCTAAAGAGAAAGTTGGATGCAGAAGGAATTACACGGAAAGCACCTAAAGAATTGAAAAATGATTATATTGATGAAATTGCATCGAATAAATGGTTAGTATCTGGAGAATTGTTTGCTGAAACAGAAGGCTTGGCAATTGCGATCCTGGATCAGGTTGTTTTCACGAGGAATTATAGAAAACACATCATCAAACAAAATATAGATGATTCTTGCCGTAGATGTTTCTGTTCTTCAGAAACAGTTTTTCATATATTATCATCTTGCTCAGTCCTTGCTTCAACAGATTATTTAGAAAGACATAATGCCGTCTCTAATATTATTCACTTTAATCTAGGAATTAAACATGACCTAATTCCCAAAAGAAAAAATTTCACAAATATGAACCTGAGATTATTTGTGAAAATGACAAATATAAACTTTATTTTGATAAAACAATTCTTTGCAACAGAGCTGTAAAACACAATAGACCAGATATCGTTCTTAATGATAAACAGAATCAAATAACATATATAATTGATATTGCTATACCCGACACACATAATATACAAAATAAATACAATGAAAAAATTTCTAAATATATGATGCTTGGCGACGAGATTAAAAAAATGTGGAAAATGAAGAAAATATTTATTCTACCGATTATTATTTCCACAACAGGTGTTATTCCTAGAAATCTTCACAAAAGTATTGAGATTTTGGGTCTGAAGAAAAATTTGTTTGAACAGTTACAAAAGATAACAGTCATCAAATCTTGTAATATTCTTCGTAGGTTTCTTTCCGAAAAAATAATGAGGTAGAGTCATAGGTTTTCTCTTTAGTTTATACTGCTCAGAATCTCATTTCATATTTCATTTATTTGTTTATATAAATGTAATATAATTAACTGACAATTTTGTCATATTTATATTCAGAGCAGTATTCTATTCGATCGTTCACCACTTCACACAAAGGAAACTATTAATGAGTAACATTCAGTGTTACTTGACTAAGGTCCGTACACTGGATTTTTCCGGGGAGAAAGCCTCTGACACTACTCGTTGGTACATTGATATCATTGTCTGATGATGCTATAGTATGTATATATTCTGGTAGATTGATATATTCTCATAACATTTAACGTTATCCTAATATATAATTACTCCAGGATATGTTTTGATTATAATCACATATATAATGGATAACTCGATAACTCTCTAGGCAGATACAATAAAAACTGTAAATCTGAAAATCAAAAAGGGACAGATCAGGTACTCAGGTATTTATAAGCTCTCTCTTCAGGACTGTTGTGATAAAATTTAGATCGGTAGAACTAAGATATTTTACATAATGAAAATATTAGATTGAAACTGAACCCAATAAATATAAAAATTCCAAATATTTACTGAATAGTCAATTAGAATTTCTTTACCCATCACTTAATCTTTTGTATTCTCAAAAATAGATTTCTTTATATTTTCCTTCTATTCAGCTAGGGATCTATTTTTATCCTTGTAGTTTATGAGACAGATCATCCTTTTAAATGCACTTATCTCATCTGATGATGCCACAGTGTAATGAAACGCGTCAGAAACTTGTAAATATAATGAAAATTTGATCAACATTGTTGCATTTGATCGAAATATGTACATATATCTATTTTAATCAAGTAACGACTTCCTCAATCAAAACATTATTCATCCTGACAAATGTATTATTTATTTGATATGAATCTTTCATCAAAATTTCCGAATTAAATTAGTCAGTAAAAGTTATTAATACTTTTGGATACTATTTCAACTTGGGGCACATAGTTTTCGCTACATCTCTGATGGGTAAGAAGTTCCATATCCATAAAACTCAGCGAAGGAAATTCACTATATAAGACTTGGAAAATTTAGTTTTCCAAGAACTGAGATATCATAGCAATGAAGAAAATTTGTCGTTTCTAAATGCATGACGAAAGGAATCTAATCCATTCAGAAATTGGGTTAACATGGTTTGGCACACTCGACTATTGCTCAACGGAAAATTATATATTTTAATATTAATTTTGAAGATTATACCGCACGAGTATGAGGTAACGTAAAATTTTCGAATCTCAGCAGGATCATTATCAAATAAAAGCACTGAAGTAAAAAGTTTTTGGGTTCAAATAGTTTCATATAGCTCTAAGAAAAACAAATCAGTTCTATTGTTATCGTCTAAGCATCACTTCAGTTCAATAGATTCTGAGGCAGAAGATGACAAGGAACCAGTGATCACTACAGACTACAACAAAACGAAAATTGGTGTTGATTTAGTTGATCAACTCTGCAACAATTACAATGTTACTAGAAATACCCGTTGGTGGCCTATGGTTTTGTTCTGAACTGTACTGAACATTGCAGGTGTGAACGCATTATGCGTATTCAAAGCTAATCGGGTAGTACAACCAGTATCTGGAAAAATGTGCTTGTGAACTCGTAAAACCCCAAATCGAGTTTAGGGCAACACCAGAACAGTTACTTGCAGAAATGAAGCGCCCCGCTCGACATCTATTAGGTATTAGTGAGGTCGTACCCCCTCCCTCTCAGAGGCCATAAAATTAGATTGAACGTTGCTGCATATTTCCCAAAAGTGAAAATAAATCGACACGAAAATATTGTGCGAAATGCTACAGATATGCTTGTATAACCATATGAGGGGAAATAAGTGTGAATTGTGTGAACAAAATTCTCTTTTCAAGGGGACATAAAAGGGGTGAAATTTGGTAGTTTTTTAGCTTGCAAAAATTTTTTCAGTTTCATACTGCATGTTTCACGTTCATGAATTTTTGAGTAAATGGAAAATATATTGAGTTATGGCAAATAAGGGATTTATTCTCGGACGATATTTTTCATCAGAACTGAAACAACTTCAATTACAAATGATCAAAGGAACTATTTCATTTCAAATACGTATTGAAATGGATGATATTGATTTTTTATGTCGAAATGAAAATGATCCACAATCGTAGACCAGTGTGAATTCGTTCGAAAAGAGGGCGCGAGTAGCCGAGGGTTAAATAAGAACATATTTGTCATATATTTCCGGTTTTCTTCCATTTTGAAAAACTAAGAGAAAATTGAAATATTACAATGTCATTTATAAATAAGATTGGGAGATATGGGGACAAAAGGAAATCAAGCTGATTGTTAGTTATTGGTGAATGTGTATCAGCTGATCTTTCTACGAATTCTAATAAATCTAATATTTTGCTTTTTTTTACCTGAATGTGAAAGCTTCACAAGTTCAAGTTGCTGACATTTAGCCGAGAATGAAACGTAATTAAAAAGGTAGGAGCTTCATGAAATCCCTATAGTTTAATTTCACACGGTTTCGTTTACTTTGCTACCCCAGAAATATTTTTCCATCGATTTTCCCGGATCGAGCTCGACATTGTTTCCTTTTTATAACAAGAAGTGATTACCAGTTTCCTTCAGTTGGCTAGATTCCAATAATTATAACCCGAGCAACGTTAGCGAATGACCCCTTTGTGCCGGCCATATTGATTCGCAGATCTTGAACACGCTATTTTTCTTTTTGTCCACCTTTGCGATGAAACGGTTTCAGATATACCATTTTTTCTATCCTTTTTAAGGAAACTGACAGATTTTCATATTTAACTTTGTAACAGTATTGGATTCTTCCTTTTGAAACGTAGGATTATTAATGAAAGAATAACTGAAGAAAAAATTATCTTTCGCCTCAAAATAGAAGAATCATGAACAATTTTATTGACAGTGAAGTTGTAGATACAGACCTTATTTTATCTTCGGATTTCTTTTTATATCGTACAGTTGATTCGCTAACATTGAATGAGGATGATATCGATGCAAAAACTCTTCAAGACGTAAACGATCAAGCATTTTCACTTCAAGCGGTAACACTGATCTTTGTCGTAACGCAACTCGTTTGTCAATTTTTTTGTCGATATTATAAATTAGGAAGACAATGGTAGAGACGTATTACTCGATCACAATTTTGTAACTAATGGAAAAATCAAACAAAAAAACACAAAACGGTAACCAAGGGAAGGACGTCTAATGAATGCCATTCAGCATTAGACTCTATGCATTGTGTAATATATATTTCACGGAAGTATCTATGATTTGAGGTTTTATTCCGTGGTCCATTTTTATTCTGGCGACGTTTCGACAAGTTGTCCCTTGTCATCTTCAGGCGTTCGGTAGACGCTGTCTCGAGTGTAACTGATAGCGGTTTGTCGGTGGTTCTACTTTTATGTCCTCGTTGTGGGTGTCGGTGGACCTGGTGGTGGGAATGCTTTCATTATCATCTGTTAATGATGCCGGTTTCCTAGGTGGAAAAATAACTTTCCAAGCCTTTGATAGGTTAAGGTTTGGTCTATTTTGTTCATTGTTCCATTTTTTTCAAATTCCACTGCTTCTCTGATAAGACGTTTCACAAGTTGTTGTGTGGTGCTGATTTGTTTTTGTTTTGTAATTTATGTAGATAAATGGCAGATGAGATGGATTTATTTTTTAGTGCTCTTTTATGTTCCTCTATTCTTTCTTTTATTCGTCTATTAGTTTGGCCGATGTATATTTCGTCACAATCTCCGCACGGTATTGAGTAAACTCCCTGATTTTCTAAAGGAATGTTTATATGCTGTTCTAATTTTGTATTTCCTTAATGTTCTTCCTATTTTATCTGTTACTCCTTTGATATATGGTTAAACAGTAGTGTTCTTTTGTTCTTCTGTGCATATCGTGTTTCGCCCAGTGAGAGTGTCCCTTATAGCTGTTTTTATTGTGTTTTTGTTATATTCATTATTTTCAAGAAGGTTGGTTATTGTATATAACTCTTCTTCTCTGTCGCTGTCATCTTGAGTGCTACCGATCTTCTTATGAGCGTTTCGACCACTGATTTTAATTGAGCTGGATGATGGTGTGATTAGGCATGTAAGTATCTATTTGTGTGGGTTGATTTTCTGTATACTGAGAATTATAAATGTCCGCTTTGTGACTTTGTTAAGAGGAGATCCAGATATGGCAACTGTCTGTTTGATTCTTTTTCAATTGTGAATGTTATGTTCGCATGGATTGAATTCAGGTGAGCTGTGAACGAATTTAGGTTAGATTCTTCACCGTGGGGCCATATGATAAAAATGTCGTCGACGTATCTCAGCCATATTTTGGATTTCAGGTGGAATTTTTATTATGCTTGTTTCTCGAAATTTGCCATAAATAAATTAGCAATAGCTGATGACAAAGGAGATCCCATTGGTGCTGCCGATGTTTGCTTGTAACGTTTGTGTTTATAAGAAAAATATGTTGAATTCAGGCAGTATTCGGAAAGGAGTACAATGTCTTCATGGAAATTTTCCTTGAGTCCCTCTAACGCCTCTCCCTGGGAACGTTTGGAAATAAAGACACTATGTCTAGACTTGCCATGATATCTGTGGGGTCCAGAATAATATTTTTTGTGAGTTCTATGAAATGTTTCGAATTTTTGACATATGATTCCGTTGTCTCTACTTTCGGCTGTAATTGTTTAGCAAGATATCGGGTTAAGTTGTGTGTCGGTTTTGTGGATTTTCGGAAAACCATATAGTTTGGGAATTCTAGAGGATTTTTCTCTGGGAATCAGGTCCTTTTTGATCGCCATAGGAATTGAAGAACTTGCTATCAGTTTTTTTTTTCTTTTCTAGATAGGTGGTAGGATCGGTGTTTGTTTTTTTTATAGCATTCGCCATTCAGGATCTTTGCCATTTCGTAATCTTTTGTGTTCATGATTACTGTAGTGTTTCTTTCATCAGCATGTAGTATTATAGTCTCTTGATTGGATCTTAATCGTTTAATGGCCTGTTTCTCTTCTCTGCCTACGTTAGTGGTAGGAAGTTTGTTGTTTCTTAGAATTTGGGTTGTTAAGTGCCTTTTCGTTTCTGCATCATTAGCCGGAAGAGCAGTGATGCATGATGTTTCTATGCTACTAACGATATCTTCTATTGGGATATTCTTCGGAGTTATTGCAAAATTGGAACCTTTGGACAATATTGACTTTTCTGTTTCTGACAGGTAGTAGTTTGATGTATTGTGAATCACGTTGAGTTCATGACTTTTTGTGATTGTGTGTTCATGACTACTATGTTTATTCTGTTGGTCTGTCAGTTTTACGAATTTGTTTTCTTAATTGATCGTCTTCTCTTCGTAATGTACATCAGATTCAAACTAATATACGAATAAAAGAAAGAATAGAGGAACATAAAAGAGCCCTAAAAAATAAATTCATCTCATCCTCCATTTATCTACAATGGATTTGATTCAATAGGCAAGTGAAAAAAAACTGAGGAAAAACTCGTTTCCCTGTCGCAATAACTTGTCTGTTCATCTTGTGTTAGTGTCGTGTGTACATAAAGAGTACCGAAGATTTCTCTGGTTAGCAGCTTCATTCTGTCATTCTCATCTTGTACTCCATGATTCCAGACAAAGATAAGAGTGAAAGGAAAGGGATTTGGGACAGAAATCTGTAACAATGGAAACAGAAAACCAGCAGAAAAATATTTCAACAATCTTACCTGACTCTTATATGTCTAAACTCACTTGAATCTAAGAAAAGATTCTACATAGCAAGCAAGGCCATAAAATGGACTAAGGAGATAATAAAAAAGTACATAACCTTCGATATTTCCTCTTTCGCGGAGATGTTCTTCCGTCGCAGTGTCAGTCTTCTGAAACATAATCACTTTCTTGTTCTTGCTTGCCAATTTTGGAGTATAATCGCAAAATCCCTTCAATATTCAAATTCAACAAAACAATTCCCTCTCTGTTTGACCGAGAAAGCCCTGATAGCCAGGTTCGGTCTTCTAAGTGATACCGATTATGATCTATAGATGTTCTTAAATTATTATGAACCATGAATAATTTGGGTTGTAATCTCCCATATATTATTTTTTCGTGAATCTTGTTTAATTTAAAGAAAAATTTGCTAAAAAATTTTGACAGACGTTTGAAAAATATGACAAATAATCATGGTGTAATAAGATCGCTTTACATAAACATTTTGTTTGTTTACATTACCAAAAACACCGACCACAGCGAAAGCGGCTAATGTCAAAGGATAAAACCAAACGAATGCAGCGACGGTATCATTTAAAACCAAGCTCTAGGCGTAGTAGTAATGAGGTCTATTTCACTCTTTATTGATTCATTTGCAGGTGCGTTTACAAAGAATACCGAATACTATTTATTAATGTATATGTACTGATTAGATCCGCGAATGTAGGAAGCTGTATTGTTAAATCTTTATGCGATGG
This sequence comes from Cryptolaemus montrouzieri, assembly GCA_013387265.2. NCBI lineage: Eukaryota > Metazoa > Arthropoda > Insecta > Coleoptera > Coccinellidae > Cryptolaemus > Cryptolaemus montrouzieri. The sequence goes on along the minus strand of JABFTP020000103.1, from coordinate 8,480,359 downwards.
TTTATAGTAAATCGGAGAAACATGTTTACTATCTTCTCTTGAAGTTGTTGTATTCAAAAAATTGTTGAAGACTTTTATTCTTATTCAAGGAACAATATTTAACTTTCCGTAGAAAGTTGAATATCCTTTCCTGGTGTAGATGTTTTTACCGATTCACCCTTCATAATCATCGTTAACCAAGGCTACACCGTCATGGTACAGTTGTAGCGTTTTTCTTTAATGAAAAGGTACACCTTGCGTACGGACTACCAGATTTTCGTTGGAGAATTGGGTCATGAGACGTTGTCTCAAATCGAAGGGCGCCACCTACTTTAGTGATAAAGTTAACCTAATCCTAAGTAGGAAAAAGAATGCTCAATTCTCTATTATTGTTTCTTACTTGTGGTTCGAAGAAGGTTTTGATGATTAGATTATTGGTTGGCGTAAATGTATTCTTTCAGAAAGGGCCTAACTAGCTCTGTGGCGCGGATGTTAGGTCGCTTGACCTCTGCGCAGTGTTACCTGGGTTCAATCCCCCCAAAGTCGGTGCGTTTTTTCGGACTCTGGGAATTGCTTGAGCCTCTATTTCTCGGAGGAGATGTAAAGCCATCGGTCCTGTCTAATAGAGATGTGTTGGACATTGAAGAACCCTCGAAATGAGAGGGGTTCGGCAAAATTTTCGGGTTAGGTTAGATATACTTGCCAGTATATCTGACAAGGCTTTCATTGTTAATGAATTTCTGACAAAAACTCAACAAATACCATCGAACAACCACCATATTTACCTGATATGGCTCCGGCCAACTTTCTTCTTTTTCCAAAACTCAAATTACCACTTCAAGGTACCCGTTTTGAATCGATAAAAGGCATGGAAAAGATTTCGCAGTGATAACTAAAGTCGATTCCAGATATTTAAATTCGTCACCCCTACGGCATCTGCATACTGCATACGTCATTAAAGTATTCGGTTATTTCTCTTATATTCACTGTTGACATATAAATAATTTACCGTGATAATTGCACCTCAATCGTCTGAAGAAGCTACGGAGAAGTGAAACGTGTCATGAGTATTTTATATTTCAGTAAAAATTCTAGAATTTCTGAATTGTTTCATTGAACTTATAGGAGCTATCTGGAAATCTCCTTCGGAACCAAGCTCATTTAGTGTAAGAATAACACACATTTGTTTTCCAACTAGTTTCTACTAATCAACGCTCATAAACTGTTACTAATACTTTTTCTCTTTGTGAACATCCCCTAAAGCAAACTGCCTTTTATATGTTACGACGGCAGTGTCATCTGAACATTCCTATTCGAATCCAGTGTTCCTATAAAGATTACCCGAAATCTATACTCAACTGTACGTAATAACAGCGTAGTTCGCCTTCCAAAAACTATTAGACGAGTCCTTATCTGCAAAGTTTCATAGTTTTGCTCCTTCTCGATCGGCGTCAAGCTGGACATCAAGTGGCTTTTGGCTCCTCGTTACTCCGCCCTTGATACTCACATCTATGTCCAAATACAATCTCTGGGGATTTTCTAAACCAATAAGAGGTGTTCGTATTTCCAGCATTGCTGTAAACGATGTAGTTCTCAATTTTACATATAAACAAAGGCAAATATCGGTTCATATTGCGAATGAACACTATTCCATATGTGTATTATGACTTTATTTTTCCAGACGGAAACAAACACACTTTATATCTATCAATGACTGTACGAGGGGGGTCTCTTAAATTTTTGTTTTCGAAGTATTTTCTGCGAAGATTTACGAAATATGCAAAGATATCTAATAATTTTATTTTCACATGAAAGCCTATACCTTTCCAATAACTTTGAAGCACTTGTCATAACGATATACTGGTATTTGAATACACTCTTCATAGAAGTCTGCCGCCTGACTTTTAAACCACTGCATCACAACTGGATATCCATAATCACTATTTCAGTATCTATCTGGGATGCATTTATCCACCCCGACCCTCACCCTTCGCCCATTTAGTTTTCAACCATCTTGCTGCCACATCTTCATTCAAAAAACATACTTTATCTGTTGTTGACTTCAATACCTTTGCAAATATCGCATTGAATTCCAATCTTCAACAACTTATCGACAAACCTCCCCGATTTCGTTTGGGAAATACTCCATCCCTCCTGGACCTAGTTTTCGTCAATGACAGTGAACTTGTAACCCCAATTGAACATTTACCTCCCATCGGATTATCAGATCACGTAGTTTTGAAGTCGACCATTCAGTTTGTACCTATAATCTGTTCAAGGACATTCAAGAAAACTTTCACTCTAATAGATTATGAAAAACTCAATGAGGCTGTTAATAGTACCAATTGGCCGGACCTATTTCTTGATGGTAACATTGATCAGAAATGGTGCCTCTTTCATGAGAAATCTACGAAGTCGTAGCCAGGAGGACTATACATATCATAGTTCGTATTCTACCAGGCTCATCAGCTTGATTAACCAAGCCAAAAACCAATTTGAGTGTGAACTTGAGCGGTCGAATAACAGGAAGAAGTTCTTCAAGTACTTGCGCTCGTCGATATTTACAAAGGTGAAAGAACCACCACGTACGTTGCCAAGGATCCGCTCTAGACTGCTGAAGTGAATGAAGAGTCATTCGCTTGCGCTTTTACTTCTGAATCTCTTGGCCCTCTACCTTCAGTATCTTCTATTCGCTGCCAATTGAGTTTTTCAGAAGTCTCGTTCAGTACTGAGATTGTCGAACAACACCTTCAAAATTTGAAAACATTTTCATCTCCGGGTCCTGACGGCCTATCCTCTGCTATACTCGAGAACTACGCAGCATCCGTTTCTGTTCCTTTATCGATATTGTATCATACTCTTCCTGATCTTTGGAGAACTGCATCAGTTACTCCTATATTCACGAAATTTCCCCTGGTAACTATATATATCTACTTCGTCCGAGTGTGGTCTTCGAAATCTTCGACCAGACCTGTCAATAGTGGTGTACCTCAGGGCTCAGTATTGGGTCCCTTGTTGTTCCTGCTATACATTGCCGATCTCCCTTTCTCTCTTGTCGTCATCATGTTCACAGTTTGCTGATGATACTAAAATATATAGCTCTCCCTTGAACAGCGACATTCAAGGCAATCTGGATACGATTTCTGAATGGTGTTTTGATTGACTGATACCCTTTAATCTCGAAAAATACTGTATCTTATAACTAGGCAAAAACAATCCTTGCTTGCGATACTTCTTGGATACTAGAGTCATTGCCACCTGCCGTATGCACGTTGACCTGGGGGTGACGATTTCTGATGATTTAACTTGGTCTAACCACATTAACAGTATTCGAACTCAGGCTTCAAGAATGTCTTTCCTTCTTCTGAAATCTTTCGAGAGCTGAGATGTCAATACGTAATATCCACTAAATATCCTATGTACGCCACATTATGGAGTTCGCAGGCTCTGTCTGGTCCCCAATCCTTCATAAGGATATGGAGTTGCTGGAAGCAAGAGAAGAATTACTAGGATCCCTTCGGCCGATCTAGGCCATGCTACTCTGACAGACCAGCTTTCTTAACATCGACGCTGTCGTCGACAAAGTGAATCGGTTGTCATCGAATACACTTGCTGAGGCAAAATATTGGTTCGATACAAACAAACTGCGAATGAATGAAAATAAAACCGAAAAACTCATATTCGAAACGCGCCCTGAAGTAAATACTTGTCTTAAATTTTGGGAATCACCCTGGAACCAGATTTGAAGTTCGGTCAGCACATACAAGATCTAGTCAATAAACTGTCCAGCGCAATCTTCACCGTGAGGAGAATGAAACAAATTGCCGGAAAAATAATAGCACGAACTGCCTATTTTGGCTGCTTCCACAGTTTGATATCCTACGGGAGGATGAAAAATCTTCGTGAAACAGAAATATGCTGTGCGGATACTATGCAATGCTAAAAGAACTGATAGTTGCAGGAATTCCTTTAAAAAAGAAGGCATAGTTACTCTACCATCATTTTTCAAACAGTCATGCATACTTTTCGTTCACGATCATGGACATAATTTTCAGAAAAATACTTTCAACCATCCTTATTCAACCCGAAATGCCGAAAAATTCATCAAACCATTCGCAGAATTAATGCTTCATTAATCAGTATACATCACACAGCAATGAAATTGTACAATAAGCTTTCCTGCGAATTAAAATCAATGAGTAACGCGAACCTTCAAAAACATCTAAAGCAGAAGCTGGTTTCAAAATCCTACTACTGTATGGACGAATCTTTGAACGACCAAAACTTTTGAGCTACAGTCATCTTTGTGCGTGTAATTCCCCATAAATATGTTTGTCGAATTGTAAGAACGTGTACTGTACTATACTATATATATATATATATATATATATATATATATATATATATATATATATATATATATATATATATATATATATATATATATATATATATATATATATATATATATATATATGTATATACCCCCTATACTCGAAATGAGTAACATTAGCGAAAAACACCAAGACACGTAATATAATGTATACTATTAACATACAGTTTGTAACTTTTGATTTGCAATCAACCCCTTTTTTTTTGCTGAATAGGCAATAAATGAATAAATAAATACATACATTTCGGTATACGAGAACTATGCCTGAGATTTCAAGTTTTCAAGTTATGGAAAAAATCGAATTTTATGTTATGAATTTGGCAAAGGAGGCTTTGATTTCTGCTAGTGCATAGATATATCCTTTATTGAGGGTAATCTGAATGGAAATGGCTACCTACAGTTGTTAGAGGAACACATACATCCTAGATTGACAGAAATTTTACAGAACGATCCAACTCTTTCTGAGGATGAAATGCGTTTTCAACAAGACGGTGCTCCTCCGCATTATGATGCTCGGGTGCGCCAATATTTAGACGAAAATTTCCCAGGAAGGTGGATTGGTAGAAGAGGACCTGTTGAGTGGCCAGCCAGGTCACCAGATTTAAATCCCTAGATTTTTTTGTGGGCCATCTAAAATCTAAAGTTTATGCCACAAGACCAGAAAACCTGGAGGAGCTGCGGATGAGGATTATCACAGAATGCCGACTTTTGACTCCTGAAGTTTTCGCTAATGTAGAAAGAGTTCGAAAATCGTCTGTATAACTGTATGGAGGTGGGCGGATGTCATTTTGAATATCAAGTTAGTTTTTGTTTTCAATTGAATACAAGTTTAATAAATCTCGTTTTCCTGTTTAGATGAGCATCCAATCAGTTTCTCCATTATCCCTCATCCTGATCCTCACGCCAGAAAACCTCGATTGCCAAACTGAAACCAATGCCTCAGTGATTCAGAAAATAGAAAAATCTTTCTGGAACTTTGCCACTCAACCTGTAATCACTTGTATGATTTTTTGAGTTGGGGATGCTGAATGGAAGAGATTGAGAGAAATACCTTTCCAACGAGGTGCCACTTGACCTATTTTCGATCGAATGATTTTTGAGTTGGGGATGCTGGAAATAGGGGTTGATTGCACCAACTCCAAATTCACAAGTGTAGGTCGTTTTTCTAGACCGAGCATAAACCTGCGCTTGCATTATGCCAAAATAAATCGATTTCATTTAGTATTTGGGATTTGCAGGAATTCAACTTTACCCTCGGTTGGGACACCCTGTATGTTAATTTAAAATTCTAAAATGACAAATCAGAATGGAGAATTGACAGACCTTTACAGTAAGGTGCCACTCGACCCTTATTCCCTATGATGAATTTCGAAATTAGGGTTGCTGGGGTAGGGGTTGATCTGACAAGTTTCGAATTATTTCGAAAAATGCTCCTCGAAACAAAATCGACGTGTCTTGGTGTTTTTCGCTAATGTTACTCATTTCAGAGTTATAGGGGGTCAAATTTTCGTTGGAACACACTGTATATATATAGACCGTTTCCTGAGCATAGATAACAAACTATTATAGTTTCAACTGCCGTCTATGACAGCTAAAAAATTCAGGACATACGTTAAAAATTTTCTTTGGACTGGTCCAGAGTAAGACATCATTTTCATCGCGTCTATAGTCAACAATGAAGACGATAAAATTGCCGTTCTAGCTTATTTTGATGTGAATCCACTTGCATCATTGGCAACAGCAGAGCATGATCTGAATTTACCTCATATTTGTATTCACAGAATTCTATGAAAACATTAACTGCATCCTTTTCATTGGTCCAAACTCTACAATCTGGCGATCCACAGCTTTGAATTGAACTGTGTGAGATCCTTCTCAGAACACAACCAAAATTCTTATATTAGGAGGAGAAAGAATCCTCAAAATTAATTTAGTTTTAATGTGTTTGCACTTTCTAAGGACAACAGATTTTCGTATTTTGTGTATGATGAAAACTTAAATAGCGAACTTAATATGGAGATCTTGAGGACCGTAGTAAGTGACTTCGCTAACACTTTATCATTAGCTGAATCGAGACGTTGTTGATTCCAACTCGATAGAGGGCCAGCTCATCGCACAGATGAAAATTATCGAATTTTTACTGATATGTTTGAAGATAGATGGCTTGGAACCTATTTGTGGCCTCCAAGTTCACCTAACCTAACGCCTATGGATTTTAATCTTTGGGGAACGCGAAGGATAAAATTTACTCTGAACCTGTGACTTCAAGATATGATTTGCAGTATAGAAAACAGTTGTGCCAACGTAGCAACAACAAAAATGTTGGCATATATATTTCTTATTTTGAAAAGCGAATGTATTTGCTCCTTTTTACTTCACATCCAGTAACCCATCAAAATCAGTTGGTTTATATTACAATGAATCCTAGAGTATCAAGTCACACGAGAAATTTCGAAATATATTCCAGAGAAGATGTAATTCTTCCATATATCTCTATGTATATAACAGATGCATCTTTCCTTCTGTCGTTTAGCACCTCAAATCTAGGAAGTTTATTTACATCAAAGGAAATCCTAGAACGTTCACGTGTGAATTCATCACAATAATGCACAGATGTCTGGTTTGTCGAAAGACATACAACTACGAATATCTAGAGTGTTTCTACTAAAATCCACTTCATCCTCAGGACTTATACGTCACCGCTATTGCCATATTCCACTTCGCCCATGTGGATATAAAAGATATTCAGATCACAAAGCATTACTTCACTAAAGTTCGTTTCTAGTAAGCTTTACGTCCCAACTAATGCTAGCAAATGTGTATGAACTACATCGTATTCCTGAAATGGTGTGCATTGTTCCCGGAGAACAATATCGCTCTGGTATCACGAATGACAAAAATGAAACAAAACCCAAATTCGTGATACGCCGTACGTGAAAAACAAATTCCAATTCTTTATATGGTACCTTGCAGACCGTGAAATACAACAAGGAAATCATTTCGTTCTATATGAAACATTTTATTCTGCATTCTTCGAACGAGATTCGATTTGCTCATAACTCATTTTTTCTAACGTCGAAAATCTCGAAACAGAATAGCATTCGTATACGGGAATTCCCGCAGCGTGAAATTCATGGCTCGAGATGTTTTCCCGGAAACTGAAAAGTATTTTGAATCATAATAAATGAAGTTGGCACCATTTCAGCAAAACTGAATTTTTGAGATACGGTAGATTCTTCCTCTATTAGCATATTCAGTGACAATGATATACTAAATAGGAAATTCTTTTCGTCTTAGAAAAAAAATGAAAAAGGATATCAAAAGAGAAATAAAATTCTTCTTGATTCTTCACCCATCCGAAAAGCCAAAGTTCCGTTAACTTAGCCCTTTCGCTCCTGACGTCCATGATCACGGACATATATTCCAGGATTTTTTCTGAAATCAATCCGTGTTCTTTTCTATGACGATTTGATATCACTGGTGCCATCTATCAGAGCATGGCGAAAATATATTCTACTAGTGCGATATGGATTCTGAAGGCAGAAGCAATGCCGGTAAGTCAATATTGGATTCGTTTTTTTTTCGCGTTTCTTAGACATATTATTTCGGAAACTTGCATACAGATATCAAACAAATATAGGGAGGAGCGTAATGGAAGGGCGTTTTTGGAACGGGTAGTACACGTAACAGTAAGTGAGTAGAGAGGAGCGGCTAAGGTCATTCGATTCAAGAGGAGTTACCATTTGCTTCACAATGATTATCTAGACAAGAGAGCACCATGCGCTCGCAAGTGAAGAGTATTTAAATTCGGGAGGAGGTCCGTCATTGTCGTGCAGCGGCGCTTTCGACAGCGCTTCAACATAGGTCGTAACGCAATGAATCCGAAACCTCAAAGTTGTCTCCGAAGTGTAAGGGCACCAGCTTCCGTGGAAACAGTGAGACAAGCTGTAATTCAAAAACCAGGGCGCTCTGTCCGAAAAAGAGCTGCAGCATTCCAAATTAATAGTCGAACTGTTCGCAGAATTTTACACCAAGAAATCTAATCCCTATAAACACATGGTTGTCCAGCACCTGAATGAAGGAGACTATGAGGCTCATCTTCATTTGAGCGGTTCGGTTAATAAACAGAACTGCAGATATTGGGCAGCGGAAACCCCCGCGAACTGCATCAATCCGCACTTCACAGCGAGATAGTCACCGTTCAGTGCGCTATGAGCCGTGTTAGGATAATTGGACCGTATTTTTTGAGGATGAGAGAAGGGCAACCGTAACTGTGAATTCTGAGCGATATGTTTTCATGCTGGAGAACTTTTTATTCCAGAATTAGGAGGACGAAGAATCAACAGAAAAAATATCTGGTTTCAACAGGATGGTGCCACGACATATACAATCACAGCCTCAATGGAAGTTGTGCTTCGCATTTTTCCTGGTCATGTAATCTCTCGTTTTGGTGATGTGCCGTGGCCCCCTCGTTCCCCGGATCTGAATACTTGTGATTTTTTTGTGGGGTAACCTAAAGGCTAAATTTTACGTCGATAAACCTCAAAATCTTCAAGAGTTGAAAGAAGCCATCACAAGAGAAGTTAGGGCAAACGACACCGATTTGTTAGAGGGGGTGATGAAGAACTTTGAAAATCGACTAACAGTAATGCTTTGCGGAACACGGACGTCAACTGCCTGATATCATTTTCAGAACATGATTCTTTCCACTCGTTCTACACTAAATGGTAACATTTTAGCTCTCATTTTAATTAATTTAAAATGTTGTACGTTGAAAAACTACTGAGTTTTTCTCATTTCAAGAACGCCCTTCCATAACCCCCCACCCTGTTTGTTATTCACATGTGTAGGCTTCATCTCCTAGAAAGAAGTCTCTAAATTGATTGATCGAGAACACATTGATTCAAGAGTAGTGAAAAAATTGAATAGATTTGTAACGGCGTTCGTATCAATTCTTCTTATTTCATCAAATACTCTCTACGATTTTTGTTGAAACGAACTGTAGAATGCAAAAGAAAATCGAAAAATATTGGAATTTCTTTCTGATGTTTAACGTACCGGTTTAAAGGTTGACAAATCAGTTTTGGGGTTTTTGGAAAAGTTGGAAAACGAAGATTTTCTGCCTTTCAGATAAAACAGAAAAAACTGAGGTCTTAAATGATGCTGTATATACCTTTACACAGGTTTTAGACACGTTTATTTCTTGTTAAAAACGAAAACAATTTTTTTCAGATGGATTTTTCGTCATTCAACTAAATCAAAAATGTATTTCAAGGCTATTTCAATGGTGCCAAAAGATTTCATTACATAGTTTGTACGTACTGTTTGTGCGGTTCGAGCACCAGTGAACAAACCATTGAAAAATCATTATACAGGGTGTTGTATCGCTCCAATTACAATTTTGTACATTTATTCAGTCTGGTCCTGAAATTTTCGAAAATTATGTGCCGCTTTAGATAGATCCTGCGAAGGTGATCCTGTGTGACAAATTTTCTGGTATTCGGTGCAACTGTTGCAGAGTTATGAATTCTTGAATATTAAGGGAAATTCAGAAAACAGCCTGTATATCTCGAATGAAGCTCCTCAGGTGGTTAGTAGGGGGGTGTTTCGAAATCACCTTAGTCACGTCTATCTTCCCTCAAGCCATGTAAAGCTTTATGTGATACACCTTGTATACGCCAATCAGAATGAATCTGGTAGATTCAAGCCGACAGATAAAAGAGAAAATGAATTTATTTTTGGGTTGCATACGTTGATGTCTGAGATATCCCAGAATCAGTATGTATTGGGAGAAATCTTTGGGACTCTCTGTTTCGAAAGAGTCGATGATCAGAAACCGATTCTATAAACTACGATATACCTCAAATTTCGGAAGTCCGTCAACTACACAAAGATGTTCAAATTTGGATGTTAAAGAAAATGTATGCAGTATGCAATACATGAAAGGTGAACCAAATCCTTGGAGGATAAAGATTTTCTTGCTTCGTCGAGAAAGTGGTGTCATTTACGATTTAATTATATACCAAGGAAAAACCTCAGAAATTTCGAAAGACTTACAAATTAACTTCAGACAAGGAGCAGCAGTTGTGATACACTTAAACCAAAAAATAAGTGAATCAAACACTAAAATATACTTCGATAATTTTTTTTATATGGTCTCCTTCAATATTGTAAGTCAAAGAAAATTATAACAGCTGGTGCAGTGTGGGTTAATAGATTTGCCAATTCCCCATTTTCGATTGAAGCTAATTCAACAGAAAGAAAGAGGGTACATGGAAGAAGTATATAGTATAGATCATCATATTGTGATGGTACAATGATTTGACAATCGAGTTGTAACCATAAATTTTGTTGGAATATGACAGCAAGATGTATTAAGAAGATGGGACATAAATTCAAAAATATATAAACACCTCAAAAAAGTCTAGGAACACTTACCAATATCTTTAAAATATGAATTTGATGATTCGAATTTATAGAAATCTTTCGGTTTTCGTTAGGATGTATTGTATATAATGTATTCTCAAGAAAACAAAATAATATTTGACTTTTCCAAAGCACCTATTATAAAAAAAAATTTGAAATTTGAAAATGACGAAATTTGGTAAAACACAAAAAAATCCTGAACCAATATTTTCGAAACGATATGGAAGCACTTATATTTTTCAGTACCCAGAAGGTCCACCTCTGTTATTAATGACACTTTGGCATCGTCGCGGCATGCTCAATATTAAATTGTCTATTACATTTTGGCCTGAGTCATTCCAAGCCCCCTGAACTGCTAATCGAAGCTCCTGTTCATGATGGAAGACGTTTTGACGCAGGAGATTTACTTTTAGGGTGTCCCACACATGCTTGATGGGATTCAGATCTGGGGAGCAGGATGGCCACGGTAGAAGATCGATATCATTCTCCCAGGCGAAGTGGGAAGCACGTCGAGGGTCTGGGGTATAGATGTTTGTATTTGTTCATATACTGTATCACAGGTTTCGAATAAAAAACGAATTGATGTTTGATTATCGATAACTCTGTATATATACATGTACTAGCTGACCCCGCGAACTCTGTTCCGCCTTGAAGGCAATAAAGGAGCAAAGTGTATGAAGATTGAAACCGTACTTGTTTTATGGCCATTGTTTTAGTAGAATTATATCGTAGAAAGTTCCAATTGGTATGGTACATTGAATTATTAAATTGCTGGCTGATGACAAATGTTACGACGTTTCCAGGGTCCTTTGACCCAATGAATAAAAGAAAAACCATTTGTACTTGATCAAGGACAACTTTTTTTCGCAAAATACCGAAAAAATCAGAATTTTTTCGAAAGTGATATCGTGATATCTACAAGAAACATGTCTAGTGCAATAATTTTTATCTGCAAAACATAAGTCGGTAGCGAAAGGGCTAGTCTATTAATTTTGGAGCGCATAGCGTAAGGTAGCACAATTCTAAACATATTTATTTCTTTCTAGGTGTATCTTGTCGGCCACATGGCTCCAGGTTCCGACGAACGACAACGAGGTGCTTTTCCAGCAACCCACCCCCAAGCTTTCACGGATCATCACAATAGAAGATACTTGAAACTGGTCAGAAGATATGCCGACATAATCGTGGGTCAATTTTTCGGCCATCTGCATTCTGACACCTTTAGAGTTATCTATAACGAACACGGTAAGTACGAAGCCAAAGCTAGTTCTGGTTCACCTCTGTAAGGGAGAAAAAAACAGAAATGCGCCAAAATAACACCCATTTATAGAAGCGGCGATAGAACTGCCATAAGCAACTACAGGCTCATAGCAATTTTGAACGATTTCAGTAAGATATTTGAGAAGATTATTTACAATAGATTACTTACCTTTCTAAAACAGAAGATGATACACATTGTTAGAAGGATGTCGTATGGCTCATTCAGCATTAAAATTATCGTTAAATCTTTAAACTATTGAAGAACCAACGTGTAATATTGCAAAACACTCAGCAATGGCCAAAGTTTTATCGGCATCGAAAATCATCATCTGGGACGAATGCACAATGGCGCATAAACGTGCATTAGAAGCACCTAACCGAGCAAAGGAGCAATGAGTTTACTGTCTGGCGATTTCCCCCAAACACTGCCAGTTATTCCAAATACTGCTACCGAGGAATTAAACGCTTGTCTCAGATCGTCGAATCTATGGCGCTATGTGAAGAAACTGCAGCTGACAACAAACATTTGAGTTACGTTGCTTAATGATAAATCTGCTGAAGATTTCTCGGAGCAAATGCTGATTATCGGTAATGGTCAAGTACCTGTCGAAAAATCGAGTGGATTGATATGATTTCCAAACAATTTCTGTAGTTTTGTCTCATCAAAAGACAAACTTATCAACAATATATTTCCAAACATTATTTCTAACTACAGAAATAATGAATGGTTGAGTGAGCGAGCAATTTTAGCGGCTAAAAATAAAGATGTAGATGACCTGAACTACATAATTAAAAATAAGATCAATGGAACAATGCATTCATTTAAAACTACTGAGTGCGTCACAAATGAAGATGAAGCCACCAACTATCCCATTGAATTTTCAAACTCCTTGTATGTGCCTGGCTTACCACCTCACAATTTACGCCTAAAGGTTGGCTCCGTAGTAATCATGCTTCGAAACATAAACCAACCAAAACTGTGCAACGGTACGCGTTTGGTTAGGTTAGATATACCGTTTGAATTTGAAAAACTTCAATTTCCGATCCGTCCTGCATTTGCCATGACCATCAACAAATCACAAGGCCAGTCCTTCAAAGTTTGTGGTTTGAATCTAGAACATCCATGTTTTTCCCATGGTCCATTATATGTGGCATGTTCACGGGTCGGAAGACCATCTGCGTTGTTTGATTTTGCGCCTGATAATAAATCAAATAATGTCGTGTATCACAAGGTAATTAACAGAAGAGCAACCTATGTTCTAAAATACAGAAATGATAAAAAATGTTTACTGTAGGTACTTAATTCTTCTTTGTATTTTTTCGAATGAAAAAAATAATAAATTCCAAAATTTGCTTATTTATTGCCTTTAAGGCGGAACAGAGTTCGCCGTGTCAGCTAGTACATGTATATATACAGAATTATCGATAATCAAACATCAATTCGTTTTTTATTCGATACCTGTGATACAGTATATGGACAAATACAATCATCTATACCCCAGACCCTCGACGTGCTTCCCACTTGGCCTCTCATATGCCGTCCGACACATGGCTGTTATAAAAAATATTATACACCGGAGGGCAACAAATTTCATCAAATTTAAATCCTTAATACGCACAATAGACCAGGAATGTGTATAGTCAATTGAAATGTTACAATTTAGGGGCCAAGTATTGCATTTTTTAGGGGAAGCAATTTTATTTTTGCGACATTTTGGGGGATCAATAGAAGCTTAACTCCAAGATTGTGGGGTTGCAGCCCTTGTCCCCCAGCCGCCATCTTGAAAATGGGGTGCAAATATACACACACCACAAAAATTGTCGCATCCCCTGGTATTCTGAATTCCACAATCGTTGCTTCTTTTTCAACATATGTTCTTGGAATGAGGGAAAAAATCTTATCTATTTAGTAACATTTGTTTCCATATGATCTCAAAGACGTCTGAAACAAGAATGAGTTTATTTGAGTATCAGTACTCATTCCATTTTGCTTTAGTTTTCACGCTATGAAAGTTTTCTGTGTTTCTTGTTGATTTTCTAATCTTTGAATTTATTGTAATTGTTGCTGAACGTCCTGGATGCTATTTGAGTGATCATGAAGTGGTAAGAATTGTAACACTTCTAGAGGAGGGGCGAAGCCAACGTTACGTGGCTAACTTGTTGAATGTTAACCAAAGCACTATTTCAAGAGCAATTAATCGGTACCACGAATCAGGGGAATATGGAAGAAGGGCCGGACAGGGAAGAAATCGGATAACAACACCAGTTGATGATCGTTGGCTTCGTTTAACTGCACTAAGAGTTCGACACTGTACGGCTAGAATGCTACAAAATGAACTTGCACTTTCCAGAAATGTGCATATTTCATTGCAAACTGTTAGTAACAGGCTCAGAGAAGACTCAGACCAAGGGTGGCTTCTACCGGCCCGCGTCTCACCAGAGAGCATCGAGTTGCAAGACTTCAGTTTGCGAGGGAACATGAAAATTGGGGTATTCCAGAATGTTCACTTTTCCGACGAGTCCAGGTTCTGTCTAGGATCAAATGCTAGACGCATGCCTGTATACAGACGACCTGGGGAACAGTATCAGCAATGCAATATCCGGCAAACTGAAAACTTCGGATGGGGGTCAGTAATGGTGAGAGGAGGCATTTCCTTCCATGGTCGAGCTGAGTTAGTCCTACTGAATAATGGAAGAATGGCAGGGGCCAGATACATCGCATATATCCTTGAACCCCATGTTGTACCCTTTAGCCCCTACTGGAAGGTCTATAAACAGAAGCCAAGGTAGACACTGCACTACCCAGATGAGGTATGTGTCATTGCCCAATACGCTCAGGAAAGTATAGATCAAGAATACCTTGGTAAGACAATTTTTTTTTAATCACTAAGGTCTCATTTGACATCGGTGTTATACCACTACCAAAGAAGAAGAACTCCAGGAAATGTGAAGAATATAGGATCATTAGTCTAATTAATAAAATAACACAATTTGGCTTCAAGAATGGCTTTGGAACAAGAGAGGCACTTTTTTCAATACGTGTGCTTGTTGAAAGATGTAGGGATGTAGACTCTGATGTATATCTGTGTTTCATAGACTTTCAAAAGGCTTTCGACCTGGTGAAACACGATAAACTAATAGAAATTCTCAAGTCTTGTAACATAGACGACAAAGACTTGAGAATCATATCAAACCTTTACCAAGACCAAAAGGCTAAAATTAGAATCAATGGAGAGACATCTGAAGACATTAACATCGGGAAAGGAGTAAGGCAAGGATGTGTTCTTTCCCCGTTGTTGTTCAACGTTTTTTCGGAAGAGTTATTTAGGAAGGCACTACAGGATACCTCGGATGGCATAATAATAAATAGACAATGCATTAACAACTTGCGATACGCAGATGACACGGTTATTCTAGCAGATAGCGCTGAAGCACTACAACGCCTAATGAACCGAGTGATGAAAACATGTAAAGAATTTGGAATGAAACTAAATACAAAGAAAACAATAACGATGGCTATCAGCAAACACCAAAACAGAAAGGTCGGAATTAGGGTCAACGGAACAGAATTAGAACAAGTAACAAAAAAAACATACCTAGGAAGTAGCCTTGATGAAACTTGGGATCACTCACTAGAGATAAAAACACGCCTGGAAAAAGCACGAGCTATATTTTATAAAATGCAAAAAATACTATGCAACTGCCAGCTAAATATCTCATTAAGAGTTCGAATACTGAAATGCTACGTTTTCTCCACCGTGCTATATGGCGTTGAAGCATAGACAATGACGGAAACAACACAAAAAAGAAGAGAATCATTCGAACTTTGGTGCTACCGTAGAATGCTCAGAATATCTTACATGAGTCATACGACAAACGTAGAAGTTATGCAGAGGATGAGAAAGGATCGAGAACTTGTGCAGATAATAAAAGAAAGAAAGCCGCAATATTTCGGTCACATTATGAGAAACCAAAAGTACGAACTGCTTCAACTTATCATCGAAGGAAAAATCAATGGCAAAAGGGGACCGAGAAGAAGACGCAACTTCTGGCTTAAGAACTTACGTCAATGGACTAATATGAGCTCTATAGAATTGTTCAGAGCTGCAACAAATAAAATAAGATGGGCAAATGTAATCGCCAACGTCCTTAACGATAAGGCACCGTAAGAAGAAGAAGGTCTCATTTGCACGAGAATTGAAAAAGCGATGTATTGAACTTTTAAATCACTCTAGTTTCGTCTCGCGCTTGAAAAAGCGGATGAATTGGCCAGATGAACGTATAAGGTAGGTATTTCCATATGTTCTCATCTGCACAGAGGTCGGTTGATGCTTGACATAAAACAAACTTTAAACTTTGCAATCAATGGCAGAAAACACAGGCCTGATAAAACAAGGAATGAGGATTTCTTACAAAATCTTGTGATCTTCGTCATGCTGACTATAGCATGGAGGATAAAACAAGGCAACATGTTTGAGTGCCAATGCCTAGCACAGAAAAAGCTACAAGTTCAAGGCACAGTAGGTACAGAGAGGAAAAACATCAGAAAAGATCCGATAGACACTATCGGAAGATTCACTAACTGATGATTACAGGCAAATATAACATCAACGTCATTAAAACCTAAAGGGAAGAAAACTAGTTACCAAAACCTGCATAAGGATTTTAAAAATAAATCATCATCATCATCTGTCAACCATCCCAGTCTACTGCTGAACATAGGTCTTCCTCAACGATCTCCATTCCTCGCGATTTTGGGCCGGATTTATCCAGTTCGTACACACTCGCTTGATATTGTCTTTCCAACGAGCTGGTGGACGTCCTCTACTTCTGTGGGCTTCATCTCTGGGACGCCACTCCAAAAGACGCTTTGTCCATCTACCGTCCGTGGTTCTTGCTAGATTACCGGCCCAGTTCCACTTTAAATTAGCAACTCTCTCGAGAGCATCCTGGACTCTAGTTCGTTGGCGTATGATATGGTTGGGAATTCTGTCCCGTAGTGTTATGCCTAACATAGCTCTCTCCATCTTACGCTGAGCAACACATATTTCATTAGCTGATTTCTTTGTTAGGGTCAGGGTTTCTGCACCGTACGTCAAAACTGGTAAAACGCATTGATTGTATACTTTACGTTTCAAACAAATCGGTATCTCTGATTTGAACAGATCTCTCAGTTTTCCAAATGCAGCCCATGTCAGCCTTATCCGCCTTCCTATTTCTGTTGTTTGGTTGTCCCTGCCTATAGTTATCTCATGCCCCAGATATTTGTATGACGTTACTTGTTCAACAATTTCACCATCGATGGAAACTGGTTGGCTTGGTACTAAGTTGGTCATCATCTTAGTTTTCGACATATTTATCTTCAATCCGATTTTACTGGATTCCTTAGGCAACTGCAAGAGCATCTCATTTGCATCATCTAATCTGTTTGCTATAATGACGATGTCGTCGGCGAAACGAAGATGACTTAATCGCTCACCATCCACATTTACTCCCCTCTGATCCCATTCCAATTGCTTGAACATATATTGCTATAGGTTTGTGAACAACTTCGGGGAAATAGTATCACCCTGTCTTACTCCACGTCCGATCCTGAATTTTTCTGTAGAATTGTGAAGGCACACTTGTGAAGTGGCATGCTCATATATATATTTAATGATGGCAGTGTATCTATGATATATTCTACAGTCAGCCAACGCTTTAAGCATAATCGCCTGTATCACGGTATCGAAGGCTTTCTCGTAATCCACGAATATGAGAACCAGAGGCAAGTTGTATTCTATGCTCTTTTCAATCAAAGTCTTGAGAATTTGGAGATGATCATTAACACCAAATGTTGCCCGAAATCCGGCCTGCTCTCGAGGTTGGTAGGTGTCCAGTTTGTTTGTGAGGCGCTTTGTTATTATTTTGGTAAAGAGTTTGTATAAATGCGATAGAACGCTTATAGGTCTATAGTTCGAGAGATTTGTGGGGTCTCCTTTCTTGTACATAATTATTATTATAGCATTATGCCAAGACTCTGGTACTTTTGCTTCAGCTAAACATTTATTGAAAAGTTTCGTTATTTCACGAATCAGATTTTCACTGCCTATCTTCAAAGCCTCCGCAACTACTCCATCTTCCCCTGGAGCTTTGTTGTTTTTCATATCTGATAGTGCCTTTCGGACCTCATCAGCTGTTATTTCTGGGAGGTCCTCCGAACCCTGATTCATAACATGAGGTATGCGATTGTCTTCCTCGTTCTCGCGATTCAGGCTTCGATACAAATTGGAGTAAAAGTCCTCGACAACCTTCACTATTTCGGCTCTATTTGTTATAATTGAACCATATGGATCCATTAGTTTGTGAATGTTACGTTTTCCCAATGAAGTCGTCCGTCGTAGTACCTTCATGCTTTTATTTTGTTCTATAGTTTGAACTGCCAAGCTTTTATTGTGCTGTCGAGAGTCCTTCCAAAGTTGGCGAGATATCTCGCGGTTAAGTATTTTCAGTTCTTTCTTGTCTGCTGTGTCCTTGCTTAATAGTTCTCTTCTGGTCTTCATCATGCGTTTCGTTGTCTCACTGATTCTTTCCTGTTTCCTGTTCAAAGTGCTACAATGTTTGTCCATAGCTTGTTTTATTGATGTTGTAATGTTGTCGTTGTGCTGATCGATATTCATGTTTTCATTGCACAAAAGCTTCTCACTCAAAGTTTCACGAAATGCCGCTTCATCAGATACCTGTGCCCATTTGTTATTTTTAACCCCTCCTGTCATTACGAGTTTGTTCCTTTCACGTTTTAAATTGATCATACATTTAGCCCTCACCATTCTGTGGTTACTTCCAGTTGAAAATTTGTTAAGGACCGAAACATCCTTAATAACTTCCTTTTTGTCAGCTATAATGAAGTCAATTTCATTTTTGGTGTTACCATCTGGGCTCGACCATGTCCATCTTCTCTGCGGAGGTTTTGGAAAACGAATTCATCGCACATAAGCGGTTTTCTAATAGAAAGTCTAAGAGCATCAAAGACCCCTATCAACCCGCAGTGGCCAGCGTGATAGGTATCGGCCAAAAACTCCTCAACTATGAAACACAAAACTCAAACAGGGCTCTCAGTCCCCGGCGGGTTTCCTTACCCCGACAACGGTAGCTGTCGGAAAAGTAGGAAACCAGAGGGTGCTAAGAATCACCGGTTGGACCAGGCTACCATAAAAGACGAACCTTATATATTGCCACTTATAACGCAAGAACATTACTAGCAGATTGTAAACTCGATGAGCTGGAAGAAGAATTGGATCGCATACACTGGGACGTTGTGGGCCTTAGTGAAGTGAGAAGAAAGGGCGAGAGTTTGATCACTTTAAGGTCCGGAAATCTACTTTATTGGAAGGGCGAAGATAATACATCTCTCGGTGGAGTCGGCTTCATTATTAACACTGTTCTACAATGGTTTTGTTGCCCTAGATATGAAAATGATTTTGGGTCTATTTATGCACACAATTCGTGAAACTATCAATGATTTTGTAGGATTTGCTCTGATTTCTTTTTAAATCTTTATTTTCATTTTACATAACAAAAATCGTAAAACAAGAAACAAAATAACAGATATATTTATAATGTCAGTTATGTTTTGAGAAATTCGGATACATCGAAGTAAATAAAGAGGAAAATGTCGAAAATATATTTCATATTTCCATAAAACGCCTTTTATGAGCTTTTCTTCTATAATTTTTCAGGGGACAGTCTCTTTTCAAAGACCAGCAGTAATCTGCCATCATGTGAGAATCTCATCGACCTTGATACCTTTCTTCCTTCACTTTTAGATCTTGATGAAACCGCTCTACCTGTTCCTCACTATAATTTCCTAAATTATCCGGAAATTTATCTAGATGATTGCGGAGATAGTGTAACTTAATACTCATATTTGTTCCTAAAGTCTGAAAGTTTGTCAGCATATTTTGCACAATTTCTTCATAATTTGCTGCTTTATGGTTACCTAGGAAATTTTCGACAACCAACACAAAATTTTTCCAAGCTTTACTTTCCGGAACAGTCATAACTTTGATAAAATCTGAGTCTTTCATCAATTGCCGTATTTGAGGACCATCAAATATTCCACCTTTCAATTTTTCCATACTAAGCTTCGGAAATTTTCTGCAAATGTAATTAAAACAATTTCCGTCTTTGTCCAACGCTTTTACAAATTGCTTAATCATACCTAACTTAATATGTAATGGTGGAAGTATGATTTTGTCTCTGCTCACCAGCGGCTCCCTTATTACGTTGGCTTTACCGACAGTTAAAGAATTTCTTACAGGCCAAACATCTTGTTCCCAATGAAGTTGCTTTGCTCTACTATCCCACATACAAATAAAGCAAGGATATTTTGTATATCCACTTTGTTGGCCAAGTAAAAAAATAACCATTTTTAAATCCACACAGATCGGCCATTGATGCTCAGAGTATTTAATTTTCTCTAAAACTAATTTTACGTTTTCATATTCTTCTTTGAGTTTCATTGAATGGGCAATTGGAATTGATGCAAATTTATTTCCATTGTGCAATAAGACGCATTTCAAACTTCTTTTGCAACTATCAATAAAAAGGCGCCATTCAGTAGATTTATACTCTTTTAAACCCATGTCTATAAGCAGCTTCGCGATATTATTACAATACACTAATCCTTCATTTTCACTAAAAAATTGTAATAACTCTTTTTCTCGCGTTCTGTATGTTGTAATTGTTACTGTTGGTGCCAATAATTTTTTTTCTTTCAATCTTGAGGCTAACAGTTCTGATCCTTGTTTTGATAAATTGAGATCACGTATTAAATCACTGAGTTCATTTTGAGAAAATAACTTTGGCGTAGATGTTTCACCTTCCTATTCACTTCCACTAGTAGATGGTTCCGATTTCTGTGAATTTGGTAACATCATTGTTTCTGAGGGCATGCGAATTACTTTTGAAATGTATATGGGCCGAGGGAGATTTTCACTGTGTAAAACCGGACATTTCGTAGACTGTAAGTCTGGGTATCTCCACGTTTGATTTCGATTAAAACCTTTAACATCTACTACGCACAAGTAACAATCATCCAAATGATTCGTAGGCTCCATCCAGATCATAGGAATACCAAAGTCTGATCCAGAACGTTCACCTTTTTTCCACAACCGTAAAGACTCAACACAAGACTTACAAACTTTATTAGGAACCCATGGTTTACCTAATTTGTCCATTTTGAAACCAAAACATTCAACATAAGTCTCCTTGACAAAGTCTGTGATATTTCTTTTTGTTTTTTGGTATATAAACACCGCAAATATAACAAAATAAATCACTACAATATTTACACTTTCTTCGTGACGAACTCATATTTTAGACTAGAAGACAAATATATAAGAATGGACATTCAGTAATTGAAACAAAATATTAATCCATGACACTTTATCCAGATTTACGTGTATATGTACTTCAATATTGTCAAATAACTGAGATCTCAGCTGTTCTGTGGAGCAAGGGGTCTGAGAGTGGGGATCAGGTGATGTTTGTATGCGCGAAAAAGTTGCGCAGAAGCCTAATCATGACTGGAAAATTAAATTTTATTTCTAACAAGCTTATAATTGTTCAAAATATAAGAAATGCAAAAATCATTAAAGTACGAGCACATTGAGAACTTTCATGAATATATTTGTAATCTGGGCACTTGAAAACATAAAAATTTGCGATGATATCCAGGGCAACAATAAAGAAAAATTTTTGTAGAGCTGTGTTATGAACGTTTGGTGAAGAATGTTGTGAAAATCGAAAGCCTGAGTACTAGAGTATGCTATGCCATTCTGAGGCTGAACGAAAGGTACAACATGAAGATAATTCAAGTATACGCGCCTACCAGTGCTCACGCAGATGAGCTGGTTGAAGAGGTGTACGAAGATCTCCGCCTCACTATGAAGAGGACTCCAGCCTATTACAGTTTTGTGGTTGGAGACTTCAATGCTAAGCTCGGTATGAAAGAAAATGACACCGAAGCATCCTTAGGGTGCCATGGAATTGGGGAACAGAATGAAAGAGGAACCATGCTCTCAAAAAATAAATAAATGCGTATAAACCGTGAATTCAACAGAGGAGATTGATTCAAGTCAGTTTGTTCATTCAGAACGGATTATCTGTATTGATCTCCTTTTCCTCCGGGGTGTTATCCAATCCGGACCTGGTCATCGTCCGAACGTAAGTGATGCCATTCAGACGACGTCAGACTCGGATCGATATGAGCCGCGGGGCCCACCACAATCAGATCCGCACCAATTACGCCCGAGTATTTGTACCATTTTTCAACGGCACGGAAATTAGCCACGGAAAACCTGCAAATCGCCCAGGATATTTTTTATTCAAATCTCTTGCCGCTTTTCCCTTGGAATTTCTCCGTTGCAATGGCTTCCGCCGAACCGGATAAATCGACAGGATTTACATCTGGCATATAATTTAGGAGAAGAATTGTCGGAACCGGGACGGGACGGGGGTTTTTCAATCGCCGAATTAACTCCGAGTTTCGAGTGCAGCCACTGGGAGGATTTTTCTTGCATTGCAGGTGAAATTGAAGTTTCTTTCTTTGATGGTTTCATGAACGTCTGCCGAGAGATTCGAATCATGTTTATGTAGAGTTGTAAGGGGAGTAATCTGATGATGATGATATATAAAATTGATATAATTGTAAATCCGGTAGCGGTCTAAGGACAGGAAAACGAATTGTTTTCTCACATATTTTCTTTATTCATTATTATTATTTATTATCGTGAACTTATGTACTATCTCAGCTGTTAGATGGATATAATTTACCTTTCCCAGATTCAGCAATCAAAGGAATATGCTCGATTACAATATACTTGCATTAATTTCCTAACTATTCTACATGTATTAAGAATTACAGCTTTTTATTTATATATAGGTATTCTTATGCAATTCTAATTTCTTAAGGCTATCATGCAAAGTTTTGGGTATTAACCCAGTCGAGGATACCATGACAGGAACAATATCTATTTTATCGAGGTGCCACATCTGCTTGATCTCAATAGCAAGGTCTGTGTATTTGGACTTTTTCTCCTGGAACTTGTTCAGCACGTTGATATTATTCGGTATGGCGACATCCACCAGCATTGCTGTTCTGGCTCTCTTATCATACACCACTATGTCTGCCCTATTATTCGTCACCATTCTGTCAGTGATAACAGGCCTATCGTAGTATAATCTAATAGAATCATTTTCCAATACGGGCGCCGGCTGATACTTGTAATATGGCTGGAAGGTGTTCAGAAGTCCGTACTTGTGTGCAAGTTTCTTGTGGATAATGTTGCACACTTGATTATGCCTGTGAAGATACTCCGTATTGGCCTGTTGTTCGCATCCGGACGTAATATGCTGTATAGTCTCCGATCTTATATGGCATTTTCTGCACTTATCTGTTTGTAATGTTCCCTCCTTCATTATAAATTTTTTGTAATTGTTTGTAGCGATCACTTGGTATTGGATGGCCATAAGGAGTCCCTCTGTTTCTGCGAATAATTCTCCTTTCATCAACCATTTGTTGGAGGCTTCTTTGTCGATGTGTGGTCGATTAATCTCATGGTGATGTCGTCCATGCAATTCCTTTCTTGACCATTGCTCTTATTTTTCAGTATCTGATAGGAACGGTAGATTCAGCAGGTCATCTCTGGTAGCAAGATTTAACGGTGTAAATCCCCTATCAGCCAACGATTCCACTCTATGGAGGTCAGAAGTGACAGCTTTTGCAGAGAAGAATTCTCTGAGATTTTTTATCTGTTCGGTGTGTAAATTGACAACATCTATTAATCCGCGTCCTCCTTCTTTCCGCTTCGAAGTTGTTCGTATCACAGACGATGTAGGATGATGATTGTTGTACTTTGTCAGTATCGTTCGGGTCTGCCTTTGAATATCATCCAGTTCTGTCTTAGTCCATCTGATTATTCCAAATGAGTAAAGCAACACTGGAATGGCGTTGGTGTTAATTGCCTTGACTAAATTCCCCAAGTTCAACATTGATTTCAGCACAGTCTTCAGACGCTGACTGTATTCTGAACGAATCTTCTCCTTTGATTGTTTTTGGTCTAGCAATCTGGCTTGTTGGTATCCCAGATATTTGTATGTTTCGCCATCTCTCATGCACTGTATAATATCACCGTTTGGAAGTTGTGTTTCACCATCTATGACTTTCCCTCTTTGAATGTTCAGGGTCTTACATTTTTCAATCCCGAATTTCATATGAACATCTGCCGAGAACTCAATGACAGTTTTCAGCAAATCATCCAATTGCTTCTTGTTCGAAGCATATACTTTGATGTCATCCATATACAGCAGGTGGGAGATTGTATGATAATTCCTTTCTGCTTTTATCCTAAATCCGTATCCTGTTCTATTGAGCATTGAGGACAATGGGTTCATTGCTAAACAGAACCATAGTGGACTCAAAGAGTCTCCCTGAAAAATTCCACGACGTATGGGTATCTCGTCGGTTTTAATTGATTTATTGTTCATGTTGACCTGCAGAGACGTGCGCCAGTGTGTCATTGTTGTCTTCAAGAACTCTACCAGGGCTGGGTGAATTTTGTATATCTGCAATACTTCAACAAGCCAAGAATGGGCGGTACTATCGAATGCCTTCAGATAATCGAGAAAAGCTGAATGAACATTCCGATGCCCTACGTGTGCCTGTTTCATTATCACAGAATCGATGATGAGTTGTTCCTTGCACCCGTGGTGTTATTTTCTGCATCCTTTCTGCTCCTCTGCTAATATATTGTTGTCGTCAAGGTGTTGGTATATTCGATTGGATATGCATGAGGTGAGTATTTTGTAGAGTGTTGGCAGGCAAGTGGTTGGCCTATATTGAGACGGATCCTGTGTTCTATCGCTCTTAGGTAGCATATATGTTAAGCCTTGCGTTAGGAAAGTGGGTGTTTTCTTGGGATGTTGAAGAACATACGTGAGCTGTTTCGCTAGGGCTCCATGGAGCTTATCAAACTTCTTGTACCAGTAGTTGTGGATATTATCTATACATGTGGCCTTCCAATTGTTGGTCGCTCGAACTACTGTTGTGATTTCTTCCTCCGTTATTCCATCGAAGTCCATATGTCTGATATCGAGGCGTTCTTTTTCATTCGTGATCCATTCCGCATCTCTATTGTGTTCTTTGGTGTTCGACCATAGTGATGACCAATCGTCGGTCAAGCACTGTGCGTCAGGTACTACTCTGTTATTGTTGGTCGCAGTTTTGTTATTTCCCTTATGAAAATTGGCTGCGTTTTGGAGGAACCTTTGGTTTTGGTGTTTCCATTCAGTACACTTGACGTATCTTGAAAGCCTCTTTGCTTTTGCTGGGAGTTTCTGTTTCAAAGTGTCCATATACACGTCGATGTGTTGTTTGAGATCAGGGTGTTTTGTGTTCGTACCAATTTTCCTTTAAATTTTGCGTATATGTGATTTCAAGCGCCTTGAGGGTTTATTATTTATTATATTATTATTATTTCTTTACTTTATTTTTATTATTATATTTCGTCAGCATTCGTAACTTCATCAGGATCTAAAATATAAGAAAAATAAAACTGCTCACCAAAATTGACGACATACAACACACTACTTACAAGTTAACAGATATTGCCCTTTCAGGAATTAAATGAGACATGAAATTACGGAGACATAAATAGCAAAATTGCAAATCAATCACAATCACAAATTTTCTTTCTTCTTACATTATATATTCACAATCTTCAATGAAAAAAAACAAAACACACTTTGGCTAGGACATGTAAGTTACAACAACAAGTTCTCTACATAATCTGATAAACTGAATATAAAATCTAAACGTTCATACCAGAGTCTCCATCTGCACAAATTCGCAAAAAACAACACATTCACTGAAGATCTTCTGCTTCTTCTAATGCATATCCATTAATGGATGTTTGCGATAACATTTTCCATTGCGTCTCCATCTCTTGCGGTGTGTATCAATGACTGTATATCGTGTAGTCCTGTCCACTGCCTGATATTTCGCAGCCAAGACATTTTCTTCCGTCCGATCCCTCTCCGGCCTTCGATCTTGCCTTCGATTAACAAATGCAGGAATTGATATTTCGTGTTTCGCATTATATGACCCAGATATGCTGTTTTCCTCTTTTTGATCACTGCAAACAGTTCACGTTGTTTGTTAACTCGTCTAAGAATTTCCTCATTTGTCAATCTAGCCGTCCAGGGTACTTTAAGGATTCTGCGGTATAGCCACATCTCGAAAGCATCTAATTTGTTTATTTCATTCGCTTTTAATGTCCAACCTTCCATACCATAAAGAAGCACCGATCAAATGAATGTAGCACTTAGTGAATCTTAGCCTTAGGTTAAGGTCAAAGTCGGAGCAGATGAACACTTTTCGAAGCTTTAGGAATGCCTGTCGTGCTTGCTCTATGCGATATTTTATCTCTTTTCTGATGACCAGTCTTGAAACAGCCAGATTTCCAAGTATTTAAACTTTTCTACCCTTTCTATGAGCCTTGCGTTAAATATTAGCGTAGAGTTTTCGAACATTTACTGGTTTCAGGAGATAATCATAAATTTTGTTTTTTTTACATTTATATTTAGGCCCATTGATTGGCTTTGTTCACCTACCCTATTGACCAGTTGTTGCAGGTCGGTCATGTTGTCAGCTATTAAGACCGTATCGTCAGCATATCGGATATTGTTTATCCACACTCCATTGACTTTGATTCCCATTTCCATGTCTTCTAGTGCCTCTTGGAAAATCGTCTCTGAATACAAATTGAATAGGAGTGGAGAAAGCACACATCCCTGTCGTACTCCTCTTCTAATTTGGATGTCATTAGACATATTATTGTCTACTTTTATTTGTGCTGTTTGGTTCCAGTATAAATTCTCAATGCATCGTATGTCTTTTTGGTGTATATCAAGCCTTTTTAGAAGCTGCATTAATTTGTGGTGCTGTACACGATCGAATGCTTTCTCGTAGTCTATGAAACATAGACAGACATCCTTTCTGATCATGGCAATTCTGGACAAGCACTTGTATGGCGACTATTGCTTCCCTTGTACCTAACCCTTGTCTAAACCCAAACTGCGAGTCACTTATGTCTCTTTCAAATTTTTGTAATTTCTCTGGTGTATGATTTTAAGAAATATTTTAAGGTATGGCTCATCAGGCTAATGAGTCTGTGGTCTTCACATTTTCTTGCATTGGTCTTCTTAGGCAGGGGATAAAAGTTGAGCACAACCATTGCTTGGGATAGTGTCCTGTCTCATATATAGTGTTAAACACTTTATGTAGAGCTCTGATGCCTTTTTCATCTAGGAGTTTAAGTATTTCTGAAGAAATTTCGTCTGGTTCAACTGCTTTATTATTTTTTGCGTCACGTATATCTTTTTCAATTTCGTCTTTAGTTATGGGTGGACTGGTTAGTGAAATATTGGCATCAGCTGGAGGTCTGTCATCGTCAAATAGTTCTTTTATATACTTTTCCCAAACATTGTTTTTCTCTTTGCTGTCGAGGACTATCTGGTTGTTATTATTGACTGTTACAGTTGTTCTCATTTTTCTATATATACCAGCAGTTTCCTTCAGTTTTTTGTGCATGTTAAAGTCATCATGTTGGTTTTGTAGTTGTTCGATTTCTTGGCATTCACGTTTAAGCCATTCGTTTTTTGCTGTTCTAATCTTTGACCTTATAAGTCTTTGAATGTCTTTGTACTTACTATCTTTTTTGTTTTTGTGCTCCCGTCGTTTGTCCATTAGAAACAAGATCTCATCTGTCATCCATTTCTGCTTTTCGTTCTTTGTTTTATACCCTAGTATGTTTGGCAATGAGTTTGTTACAGTGTCCATTATCCTTGTCCAAGTTTGCGTTGGCGTGTTTCCAATATTCGAAGTTATTATTGGGATTTGTGAGTTTATCTCATTGCTCAACTCAGATTTCACTGAAGATGGTGACCCAAAATTATCCAGCTAATTTGAAGTACAGGTTAAACTTTTTGCCAAATGTTACAAAAGATGTCACTCAAATTATTTATATCAGACCTGCAATTTATAGAATCTCTATTTTTCTTAATATGAACCATTTCCAAGAAAGACTCTTATAATTCGTGACTCTTTCAAGGATCTTAACATTATTGAAATCAAAATCATGACCACTGGTCAAATGATGGTTAACTAATGCTCATGAGTTTTTTGCGATACGACAGCCACTTTTGTGCTGTGTAATTCTCTGCTTCATCCATTGTTGTGTTTGCCCATTTGGCATTATCGAGTTTTCGTTGTGTTTGAACTGTCTGTTGATATTAAATGTTCCTGAAGATACTATTTTTGAATAGAGAATTGAAAGACCTTTCCAAATAAATGCGACTTGACCTACCTTTCCTATAATCAATTTCGTCTTAGATGCTGCTGAGAGTAGATTTTACATAATCCGAATCAGCTCAGAAATTGGTACCCCTCCAATAAAAAATTGTCGTGTCACAGCTTTTTTCACCAAAATCAGTCCATCTTGAGATAGAGGGGTGGCAAATTTTCGTTGAAGCAAGTCTGTTATTTATGTAGAAGTACATTGAGAACTTAGAGAGAGGGAGTTTAATAGGCAATAAAAATTGTTCAGTACATTTTTTTTTCAGAAGTTCGATAGGACTTTCTACAGAAATAACAGACTTTGAACGAATAGAGGTTTTTATCTCCAATCTTTAACATCTTTTCAACCTATGACGACAAAGAAAATTGAAGAGCAATATCGAAAACTAGAATGAATTTACTAGAACAACTACCCAATTTTCAAGAATTCTCAATTGTGGCGATAAAGATAATTCATTATTTTTTGAGGAGTTGATTCCTTGGAAACCTCTATATGGTGAGACGGTAATGCAACTCCACTACACACTGATGAATAGCGAACTCCATACGGAAGCTTCCGGATTTAGTTTCAGTAGATTTGCTACCGGAACACTAATAAAAATTAAGGCAAATGAATTTCAAAAAACAAGTAATATTTTGTGAGGAATTTTACTGAATAATTGTGATTCGCACTTTTCGAGTGTTTCCTAAAAACCCAATTCCTACGCAAATTTATGATTAGGAGAATATACAGGGTGTCTACTATAAGGTCTACTATATAAGGTGCCAAACTTCAGTAGGTGATAGTACAAGTAAAAAACAAGTAATGTACTCTTAGGAATTTTACTAAATAATTGTGATTCGTAACGCGTTTCACTACTCCGTAGCTTCTTCAGACGACTATTCGTTATTGATAATGGAATTCTACCAAGTAAAAGCCTCACAAATTCAAATGCAAATGAATTTCTTTTTTTTTTTGCGAGGAAGGAGGGACACTGGCATTTTATTCCACTCCCGTTCTTTCTTAAACCTTATAGGCCATGGATTTGTCAAACGCGACATTTTTTCAGCAGAGTAATTCATTTGTAACCAATCAATGAAGAAACACAACACTCCAGACTTTACCGGAATCGAACCAGCGACCTGCCGTGTCAAAGCAGGATCCTCTCTCCACTGCGCCACGAAGGTGACCACGGCAAATGAATGACCCAATTAGATTTCAAATTGAACGATTAAAAAATATTCGTGACGAATAAGAAAACACAAATCATCATAAGAGTATTGATATTTTCTAACATTTTCTCAAGTCTCGAATAAATTTTATATTTACGAGTGTAGTGAGCCTTCGTTTCACTCTGGCGTAGCTCATAAACGTCCCTAAGAGAACCCTTACGATCTTCTTAGAATTCATAACATTTGTATGTTTCCCTCTCCGTGTCACAACATTCTCTCGAAACTCCCACACGTCCATCTGAATAGTATCTTCAGATTTAAATTGGCATACATCTATAGTGGCATGTTCTTTCAGATTTTGTGGTTTCGTGTTGTAATATGCGAAAAAAATTTATTTACAATTCTACGCTTGCTTCTCGAAAAATAAAATTCAAATAGTTGTTCATACTGATTTTCAAGGGGAGTTCTTGAATATTATATGGTATATCGAATAATGTTTTGCATCGCCAATTACTATAGTCTATTCGATATAGACGTAGAGTAATGAAAGTTCATTAAATATGCAAATCCTCTAAAATGTGCTACGTGGGTAAACTTAAAAATAAACGTAGTTTCTATGATTTTGTCTTGGAACAGGCACCAATTTATTGCTGGATCTTTGATAGAAATCCTCGTACAAATCTCTCGGAAGAACTCAACTACCTGACTACGATCTTCTCTGTCTTTTTTATTGCTTGTGAATATCGCTGTCCTCATTGTAAACAAATTGTTTAGTTTATACGTAGTCAGACGAATGTGTTTTAAGGTTCAATTCAAGAATAAAATTTAAATAATTGAAAACTAATGTATTTAAAAACTATAATAATTTAATGTGAATATCTAGATACTTTCGTTTACTGTCAATAATTATTTTATGAATTTCATGCATACTCAACTTACGCTTAATTATACAGGGTGCTTCAACGAAAATTAAACAGAGGCTATATCTGCCAAGATTTTCATTTCTGATCAAAACGCAAAAATAGGTTAATTTTTGTTTCAAGGAGGACATCTTTTGGGGTACAATACTTGCCTGAAATATCAACCCCCTAAGCGGGGGTTGCAATCCTTGAACATTTCAAATAGGGAAGATGGGTCGAGTGATGACTCAAAAGAAAGGCGGTATCTTTTTCTACATTGCCTCTAACGAATTTCCATTTTTAATTGAAAACTGTAAAAGATACAGGGTGAGCAACTGAAAGATAGGGAAGACTATTTCCCTGAGACTATTCAAGTTTCAGTGAGGTAAAATGGAACAGATCCATGCTGATCAATGGCAGTCATCATCAAGTACCATCCTCATCTCGAATTTCAACCCCTGGAGCAGGGGTGACAACCCTTGAAAATTTGGAAGAGGGTAGATGGGTCGAGTGATAACTCGAAAGTCTGCATTCCCGTGAACGAAATTTCATTTTTGATACAGATACAGAGTGAGCCTCTGAAAATAGAGAAGACTATCGCCCCTAGACTATTGGAGTATTAGTGCGAAAACTAGAATAGGTTCGTTTAGATCAAAGCCTTTGATCTGGAATGAATCTGTTCCATTTTTTGCACTAATACTTGAATAGCTCAGGGCGATAAATAGTCTCCTCTATTTTTCAGTGGCTCACGACAGCCAATGTTTTACTGTTGTTACTATTGCTGTGATAAGTTGAATGGAAGAAAATGAAAACACAGAAAGATAATTACTCGGTTCTATTTACTTGCAAGGTAAATTTTACGACAGAAATTATCATGCAGAAACTTGAGCTTAAGTACCTCAGCTTAAGCATACTCTAACAAATAATTAATATGAGATCAATCACATTAATAAAAAAACACTAATGAGATTTATCTAATTGTGATTCTCCAGCGACAATTGTTTGTAGTTGTGGATCAATTTTACTTGTACCAATAATTAGAAGAGATTCAATATCCTCATCAGTTAATTTAGATCTGTAAACGTTCTTTGTGTACTTCATCTTGGAAAACATTTTCTCACTCAAGTACGTACTTAGTACCAAATACAGAAAACAACCCACGACCTAAATTATGCAAATTATCCAATTGTACCAGTGAAAGACTCTTGTAAATTCAATAAAGATGAATTTTGATATTTGTTCTTAAACATATCAATGCACTGTAAATCAATAACTTCCATTTGGACTTCCGGAGCCAGTGTCCCAACGTCAGAATCAAAAGGATTTTGAAAAGCCTAATTTCATTCGCAATCTCATCAAAGTCTGAGAAATGAGAATCGAAATTTATCTCTTAAAGTTTCGACTGCAAAATCGACAGGAATTCAATCTCTGTTGTGGCTAAATATTTCACATGTTTTGAAATGTGTGAAACATTTTTACGTAATTGCGATTGAAATAGTATTATTTTCTGCCTGAACGTTTTGATATTGGTGTATAAATTAGGAGATGCTGATTTTCTGTCAAATCAACATGGAATACTAATTTCCACAGCCATTCACTATTTCCTAAATCGGCACAAGGGCGATGCTTCTCATTCAAAAAATTTCAATCTCTGCTCGAAGTTCATAAAACGCTTAAGGACTTTTCCGCACCTAAGCCATCGTACGGCAGTATGATACGCCAAGTCATTTCTCCATTTTCTTCAATGAACTCGCGAAATTGTCGATGATTCAGTCCTGTCGATCTGATGAAGTTAACAACTGATATGACTGATTTTAGAACATCAAATATCTGCCCCAGTTGTCGTGCCGTGATTACTATCAATATCAAGCAGTTCTTTATACGCGTCATAGCTTTTATCTACTCCACGAATAAAATCAACACCTAAGCAGTATCTGACACATCCGTTGACTCATCCAAGGCTAGAAAACCACTCAAGATATCCATTTTAGTCAGACAGTTGAGATGATATATTTTTGCGATATCTTGCACCCTCCGAGTCACGGTGTTTGCTGACCAACTGACACCTTTCAATAAATTTACCTTTTCGGGGCATATTTCTTCCGTTACTGCAATCAAGCAGTCTTTTATCTTTTCTCCATTGGTGAATGGTTTTCCACGTTCTGCAATTTCAAGAGCCACACGAAAGCTAGCGCTAGTTGCAGACCCTTGCTCAGCATTTGCTTTGGTAAACAAAGATTTCTGCGATTTCAGTCCGCCCTTCAAATTTTTCCGTCCGCAAATGTCCAATATATTTAGAGTAATTTTGAACATGTTCCAATTCATAGTGACGTTTAATGTTATATTCTTTGAGAACAGCTATGGTTTCATTACAAATTTGACATAGCGCCTTATTATTGCACTCAATCAAAAAATACTGAAAGTTCCATTTATCTTGAAACGTTCTGTATTCACTGTTTATTTTTCGCTTTTTTTCCATACTTATAAATCATACATGAAACAAGTCTAATCAAAATACTCTCACTTATGCACGGTTGTTACTTTATCTCACAATAGGCAGTTTCTCTTCCTTCTCCTTTCCCATGCAAACTGACTCGCAAAGGCGCCACTAGCCTTTTTGTACCTATGCAATTACTACCATCTAGAAGTGAAAAACTAGTCAGAACCAGAACTTTGTCGAACCAATGTGGAAATTCTCAAACATGCCACCTGCTAGTAGTTAGTGGGTAGCCGAAATAGATAGTACTTGCATCACAGTCCTACATAGTATTACTACTCGCCACTAGATGTCCCTACTTGTCACAATATGCTGAATACAAAATCAATAATAATTGAAATGCAAAACGCCTATGTTTGCTTAGGTGAGCAAAAAATTAAAATTGTGTTGGCCCTTGGAACGTACCGAAAAAGTATTATGGCCGTAAGGCTTCAAAGTTTGGAGACCCCGGCCTTAAAGCATCATATATATTCAAATAATTAATTTTCCCTTTGGAAAAGTGGTATTTTATAAGCACGTTTAACAAGGGTAAAATAAGAAAACTTTTCTAACTTTATTTGTGAAATGAAGAAAACACTTTCACCACTCACTAACTGATGCATACAAATGATAATAATCTTTCTTGAGGTTAAATTCGGAGAATATAAGCAAGCCTGTCCATCCTGTCACGTAAAGCTTTACCAAATCGACTATAGTTTTAGTTATCTCAGCTCACTTTCTCATAAGATAAAACATAATTTTTCAAAATTCAAAACAACCACATCATTCTCAAGCGGTCCTGATCTTAGCGAATTACTTTTAATACAAAACAGTAAACAGAAAAACCCAAATAATCTGATATTAATCAAATCAAAATTGAAAATGCTCGAAATCGGCCGTGTATTAACAAATGAACATGGACAACTGGAAAAGGTGTTTTCTCTCCTTCACATTTTGAAATGGTTTTCACAAATTAAATACATCATTAATCATATGTTTGCATAATAGTAAAATTCTGTTTCATTTGAGTGAAAAATTCATAGTGTGAATTTATTTTTGCAATTAAATAGTTGACATACAACTGTGACAGAAAAATATCCGGAAATTAGAAATAAAAAATTATAATCTATTCAACTTTCATTGAATCTCCTTCAAAATATGCTCCACTTGAAGCGAAACTCAACTGCCAACGTTTTTTCCAATCATCGAAACATTTTTATAGGCGCTTTCAGGGATGGCTTTCAGCTCCTTCTACGAATTTTCTTTTATGACGTCTATAGAATCGAATCTGGTTTCTCGGAGCGGCAATTTCAGTCTGGAGAAAAGAAAAAGTCACACGGAGTTAGATCAGGCGAATAAGGTGGCTGCTCGATGGTATTTATCGAGTTTCTGGTCTCAATGAGATGGTGCGTTATTGTCATTGCCACAAATCCGGCCGTTTACGGCGAATATTTTCACGCATCGTCTCGTAACGGTTAAATAGAAGTCTTTGACCTTGCGGAACGAATTCATGATGAACCGCACCACGAATACCGAAGAAGACAATTAGCATCATCTTGATTTTGAACGACTTTGGAAAGGTTTTTCGGTTTTGGCGCATTTTTGCCCACCCATTCAGATGATTGTTAGCTCGTTAGTATGTCCTATTAATAGACGTATGTCTTGTCACCAGTTATGATCCGTCCCATGAACGTGGGATCAGAATTCGCACGATCCAGCACGTCTGCACCTACCTGCATCCAGTACTGCAATTGGTTCACCAAAATCAAACGAGCGGTTTCACGAGAGATGTTGAGATCACGAGTTATATCTCTAACACTGGCAAGACGATTGTCGACCACTATTTCCTTGATTTTTGGACGTTATCGTCGGTTGAAGAGGTCGAAGGGTCCGGAACGAGGTAAATCTTCGACGATCTTCGACGATCTCCCGACCGTCTATAAAGGCTTTGTACCATTCGTACACTTGAGATTTCAATGAAACAGAGCCTTCATATATTTTTTCCAGTATTTGGAAAGATTCAGCATACGGACTTACTTTCAAAACACAAAATTTGGGACAAACTCTTTGTTCAATATTTTTTCCATTGTGATATTCGCAGAGTACTACTGAGTTCGACGAGTTTCAACAGCTGTCGTAAACAACCTAGTTGACAGATCGCGCTCATGTTTGGCATAGTAATTAAGGACAGTCCTACCAACATACAGAAACTTGGAAATACTCAACGCGGGCGATTTAAATGAGAATTTCTGGATACCTTTTCGTCAGTATGTAGTTAATGATATTCGTAATGATCGATTGAGCGTAATGGTAGTTATTATTCTGCAGTGACATGAATAGCAAAATTACCCTTTTCCGTTCATAAAATACTTGAATATGCCAAATATTGAAATGTAGCGCAGACATATATTCGAACATCTATTTTTATATGTACCGATTGTAAAGATAATATCTAGAAAATTTTATTTTTACAATAGCAGAAACGACGTCGTCTATTTTTCATTGTCAACCAAATAGGATGCAAATGCTTGATGCTAAAACTCTTTCGCTAGAATAACCAGCATACATTACAGATTTTCTCTGGAGATAAGCGTCGAATTTAAAAGTTTTCCTTTTTATTAAAACTGCGCAATTTCCATAGAAGTCCCATTAAATGAGCGCGAGATAAATTATTTTTAATTACTGTAAGGTGACTAAAAGTAATCCGGAAATTTAAATTTTAATTCGTTCGAACTCGCTTCGTTTCCCCTTTTTAAATGGACATTTGTTTAATGACAGGACTGACTTAGGGGTTAATCGGTTTTGCGGCCGATATTCTTCGGGAGCAAATCATAATTGAATACTGTCGATCGATTGAGCGATTAGTCCCGCACAGTACAATTAATTGAATTGTCAATTTAATCCCAGAATTGTTATTAACTCAGTATACTTTGGGTTACAGAAGATTTCGAAAATGCTCATGCAGAAATCCCGCGTTTGTAATAATTCCTTTTGAATTTTGGAGGCTTTTACTTGGTAAAATTCCATTATCAATAATAAAAAACAAGTACTGTGTTTTAAGGAATTTTACTTAATAATTGCGATTCGTAACGCTTTTCACTACATTAGTTGCAAAATTTCAGACGAATGATTATGCAGAAAAATTAAATGAAAATTTAACTATAAATGTTCTTGGTAATTGAAAAACATAAGAAACAACGTAACGGCACCTTCGTTCAAACTTTCAAAATTCCTCAACGACTTGCTAATAAAACATTGCAATTTTAAATCTGAATTTTCGGTCAAAATTCATACGAACTTATTGCCAATATCAAAGATACCACTATACCACCTAATTCCAAACTTATTTCTTTCGATGTTAAGAATCTATTTCCAACATTCCTCCAAAAGATACATATTACTTAGTTGAAGAATTATTAGAAAGGAATCATGTCAATTCTATCATTAAATCAGATATTCTTTCATTATTAAAAATTTGTTTAGATCAAAATTATTTCCATTTCAATTACAAATATTATACTATTGAAGACGGCTTGATTATGGGCAATCCGTTGAGTCCTTTGTTAGCAGAAATTTTCATGAATAACTTAGAGAAATTAATTCATAATCATCCACTCAGTAAATATTGTTTATACTGGTATCGCTATGTAGACGATATCATTATTTGCTTCACAGGAACAGATAGACAGTTGAAAATTTTCGAAAATCATATAAATTCATTACATCCAAAAATTGCATTCACAACCGAAATAGAAAGCAATAATTCGATAAATTTCTTAGACGTAACAATTTCAAATGAAAATGGAAAACATGTTTTCGCAATTTACCATAAGCCGTCACATACAGATATTATAATACATAACTCGTCGTGTCATCCATATCAACATAAAATGTCAGCATTCAATAGTTTTATTCATAGATTGATTAACATCCCGCTATCACCAGAAAATTTCAACAAAGAACTAAATTTGATTAAACAAATAGCCAAAAATAATGGTTACAATCCCAAACTAATAAATAATATTTTAAATAAAAACAAAGTAGAATCGCATTGAATGAAGTTTACCCTGTCGATAAATTGAAACAAAAATTCAACACCTTAACCTACGTTGGCATTACATAAGTGAGAAACTGAAATCATTCTTAAGTAGCAATAATTTCAACATAGCTTCAAACTAATAATAATTTAGGCAAATATATAAAAATAATAAAACCAAACCAGGTAAAAAACAATAAATCAGGTGTTTATAGATTGAATTGTAATGACTGTGATAATTTCTACATTGGTAGAACACATAGAAATTTTAATATTAGAATATCGGAACATAAACGCAGTTTTTCAAATAAAAATCAGATTCAAATTACGCGAATCATCTCTTAGAAAATAATCATTCTTTCGATCCACAGTTTGAAATTTTGCATACAGATAATAAATATTGAAGGTAGATCTTTGGGAAACTTTAGAAATAAATAAATACAAACACTCAGGTAGACTCATCAATGAACAAGTCGATTTAAGCCCTTCACCTCTATTGAATCTTTTCGGGAGCAATCTATTCCTTAATTTTATTGGATATACCTGCCATAAATAAATCACTTAGGAGGAGGCGACCAATAAGCTTTTAATTACTCAAGAACATTTATAGTTATATTCTCATTTACATTTTTCTGCATAATCATTCGTCTGAAGAAGCTACGGTGTAGTGAAACGCGTTACGAATCGCAATTATTAAGTAAAATTCTTAAAACACAGTACTTGTTTTTTATTATTAATAATTCCTTATTAGTTAGGTTGGTGCTACTGTTATAAATTGCCAACAATCAAATAGTAATTCACGAATTTTAACTTTTCACGAATAGAAATTCGCAGAGATACACATATCGAAATAACCTAAGGATATTCGAAACTCTCTCTACAAAATCGGTATTTAATCGAGCTACGATATTCATTACCATTCATTCGATGAAAATGGAATATTCTGCTCTTGATGTATTCCAAACTATCTATATTACTCAAAACCCCGTTGATTATACAATATCAGTTTATCGTTTTGTGCATTAACTATTTCTGCTATACAGGGTTTTACATAATAGTATTTCATAACTGGAGGAGGTAAATCTACGTGCTTTTTTAAGAAAAAAAGTTCATATAAACATAGGTCCGCAAGAGATTCGTTTCGGAGCTACAGGGTGTTGAAAATTCCGGGAAAAATTGGTTTTTCATCAAAACTCCTGCAGTTTTTGAGATATTCAGCTGAAATTTGGAATGCAAGCTATTTTTTACAGCCTCCATCATTACACGTCCCAAATGTACTTTTTTCGTATCTCCGACCGTTCTCGAGCAAAAAATTATTGAACGATTGGATGCATTCGCTGAATTGAAAGCACTTCTAATTAAAATTTAAAAAATGACTAGTAGTCTTTGATTTTTTCATTTATTTATTATTTTGACAGTGGCTGAAGTTAAACCAGTGTCTGCTCGAAGTGATTATTAAATTAACGTGTAATTTTAAAACTTTTGAAGTAATTGCTATAAGAAAAAATGGCTAATTTTACTAACGCCGAATTGGCTGATATCCATTACATGTACGGTCTGGCTGGCGGAAACACAACAGAAGCTAGGCGGTTATATCAGGTACGCTTTCCAAATCGAATAACACCAGACAGGCGGTTGAGGAGAAACTGGTACCTTTACTGCTAATAATCACTTAAAAGGTGCAACTCAAACTATGAGAACTCCAGATATTGAGGAAGCAGTTTTGAATCGTATTGATTTGAATCCTCATGTGAGTACAACAAAAACTGGAAATCAGTTGAATATTTCACATGTTTTAGTTTGGAGGATTCTCCACGACTTTTAATTGTACATGTTTCATATTCAACGCGTCCAAACTCTACTTCCTTGAAATTTTCCTTCAAGACTGAATTTCTGCCAATGATTCTTAGATAAAATTAGAGAAAATGCTCATTTTGAAAGTGAAATAATTTTCATAGACGAAGCTAACTTTTCTAGAACTGCTATCACAAATTTTCGCAATAATCATTGGGCTGAGGAAAACCCCCATTTGATTGAAGAATCTCATCATCAAAGACAATTCTCACTAAATTATTTGATTAGGCCATTTTTTTGCCTGACAGACTAAACGTTCCCGCTTATCGGCAATTTCTTGAGGAGGAGTTACCTTTATTGTTAGAGGATGTGCCACTTTTGGTGAGAAACATAATGTGGTTCATGCATGACGGGGCACCAGCACATTTTAGTGGAGAAGCTAAGGAATTCTTGAATAATACATACAACAACCGATGAATAGGTCGGGGTGGGCCAGAACCATGGCCTCCTAGGTCCCCAGACTTAAATAGTTTGAACTTTTTCGTATGGGGATATCTCAAAAGTTTACTTTATACCACTCCAGTGAACACTGTAGAAGAATTGAGAGATCGAATAATAACCTTTTGTTACATGATAAGAAGTACCCCAGGAATATTTCAAAGAGTGCGTGATAATATGTGAAGAAGGACAGAGGTCTCTATTCTTGCAGGTGGAGGACACCTCCAGCTATTTATTTAGTTTTTAGTTGTTCGTTTTTTAGTTCGATATTTAATAAGTATAAGTTGAGTCTCAGAAGACGAGCTATCAAAATAAAAGCAAATTTTGGGCATACCTATCGAGTATTTCTATTATTTTTTTATTTAGCGAATATCATAGAATTCAAACAATTCAAATTGAATAATTTTTCACTCGAAAACGGTTGTAGATGCAAAGAAATTACAAGTGTCAAAAAAGAGTCTAAATTGAACGAAGATGACGAAAATTGATTGCACGCTGATTAGTGGCAAAAAAGTTTGAAAGGGCAAAAAAAGACATGGCTCCGGAAAAGAAAACACCTTGTAGATTCTAGTTGAAATTTAGGTTAGATGTTACTCGATTTGGAAAGCGCACCTGA
Organism: Cryptolaemus montrouzieri; assembly: GCA_013387265.2. Lineage (NCBI taxonomy): Eukaryota > Metazoa > Arthropoda > Insecta > Coleoptera > Coccinellidae > Cryptolaemus > Cryptolaemus montrouzieri. The sequence continues at coordinate 8,440,434 of JABFTP020000103.1, read as the reverse complement.
TATAATCGCCTAGCTTCTATTGTGTTTCCATCAGCCAGACCGTACATGTAATGGATATCAGCCAATTCGGCGTTAGTAAAATTAGCCATTTTTTCTTACAGCAATAATTTCAAAAGTCTTAAAACTACTCGTTGATTTAATGAACAATTCGAGCAGACACTGGTTCAACTTTAGCAACTGTCAAAATGAATAAAGAAATGAAAAAATCAAAGCCTTCTAGTCATTTTTCTAATTAGAAGTGCTTTCAAATCAGCGAATGCATACAATCGTTTAATAGTTTTTTTACTCGAGAACGGTTAGAGATACGAAAAAATTACAACTGTCAAAAAAGTTCCTAAATTGAACTAAAATGACGAAAATTGATTATATGTTGATCAGTGGCTTACTGCAAAAAAGTTTGAAAGGGCAAAAGAAGACATGGCTCCGGAAAACGAAACACCTTGTAGATTCTAGTTAACATTTGGGACGTGTAATGATCTATGCTGTAAAAAATAGCTCGCATTTCAAATTTAGGCTGAATTAGGAGTTTTGAAGAAAAAACCAGTTTTTTCCGGAAATTTCAACACCCTGTAGCTCAGTAACGAAGCTTTCGCGGCCCTATGTTTATAAAAGCTTTTTTCTTAAAATTGCACGTAGATTTACCCCCCCAAGTTGTGGCATACTATTATGTAACACCCTGTATAACTATAAACTGCGCCAAGAATTTAATGCAGAACAAAGATGAAGAGAAATATATTTATAATATCCGCAATTTTTATTTTACACGCACGGTTTCGACCGTCCGATCATTTTCAATTGGTCAACTACGAGAAATGAACTTATTTACAATAACAACTCTCCTTGAAAAGAATGGTGATGTCTTGTGTTACCCGCTGTCTGAGATGATGACCTCTTCCTTCGAAAATTCCTGTTGACCGACCTCATGGAAAACCGCTTCAACTACACCTGTTTTTAAAAATGGAGTTAAATTGGATCCCCTCAATTACCGTCCAATAAGTCTCTTGTCTATACCATCGAAGATAATGGAATCTATCATTGCGGACGAAATAAGTCCTTTTGTCAATCATCACCGAGTAATACCCGAAGAAGAGCATGGGTTTGTCAAAAATAAAGCCACCTCAACCAATCTAATTTCATGTGTTAATGATTGGTCAAAGACTCTCCACTGGAAAGCACCTAACGACGTGATTTATCTAGACTTTGCCCGAGCTTTCGATCGCACACGGCCACGCAGACTTCTTCACAAAATTGACCATTGTGGCGTCAGAGGTAAGCTTCTGTTGTGGATTGAGGATTATATGATCTACAAAAGATTCGTTGTGAGGGTTAGAAGTACATTTTCTGAAGAGAGAGAGATAACCAATGGCGTGCCGCAGGGCTCCGTGCTTGGTCCCCTCCTTTTTGTTTTATATGTGAGCGATCTGACATACCATATACAGAGTAAAAATGTATTTTACGAGGTATGTGAATTAAGTTCGCGGAAAAGTGCCCGGAATTCTTTGGGTATTCAAGTGGAAAAGAAATGAAAATTATTATTAAATATTTGAGTATCAAATATGAAATACGATTATTATTTGGAAAAACTATTTCCAAAGATGTGCTATAGAGTCTAAAATATTTGATTCATTCATTTCAAGGTTTAAGATTCAAAATTATAATAAAGATCTCGATTAAAAAAGACAAAATATTCACACAACCAAATTCATATGGAATCATTCGGTATTTCACATTATTGATTGTTTTAACTATGGATCTTTGACTACTTATGAAGAATGAAGATTTTTGTTGTTAAAAAACTGGATCGTATGATAAGAAATGTTCAGGATATTGTACCCATTCGTCACTGAGATTGGAAACTGTGAATTTCAAAATTCAAAGAAGTCTATAATCATAATTGAAAGCGCCTTATGTTGGATTTTCCGATGTGCAAAGGGGTCGAATAATTGCTCTCATTGAAAAAGGGGGTGACAGAGGAATATAGCGGCTACAATGGGGGTATCACAGGGAATGATTTCAAAAACCGATACGTGGAGCTACAATCTCTGCAAAATAGGACTAGAAGAAGTCGTAGGAGGATCACTTCTGAAGAACAAAACCACTTTTTGTGCCAAATTGCAAGAAGAGACCCTAGTGCATCGCACCTCATACTGTTATATTCATAATAATTTCGAATCAATGAAATTACGCAGTGATATTCATGATTACTATACACGTAACAGAGAGAATGTATATACACCTTTTGCCAGACTGAGCAGGTCGCAGAATGGTCCATTTTTATTTCACATAAATTATATAATAAACTACCATTATCTATTAGATCAGTCTCAAACAAAAATTCAAATCTGTGATAAAACCATTTTTATTAGAAAATACCCTGTATGATATTGAAGTTTATTTTAAATTGAATTTTAAACGTCTGTAGGTTACCACCTGATGTATTTTTTTTATTCTTGTGTTTTTGTATTATATTTATCCACTGTGATTTTTTTTTTTATGTTAAATTTCTGTTTAACTATTTTCCAATTGACATATGCACATACTTTTAATATCTTGTATAATGCATGAATAAATAATCTATCTATCTATCTATCTATCTATCTATTTTTCTATCTATCTATTTATCAATCTATCCAAAGGCAATTTCTGAAAGCAACAGGCATCAATGCATCAGTCGAAACAATACTTCAAAGACTTCGTTCAAGGAATTTATACAGCATAAGGCCCTTAAGAGTTCCAGAGCTAACCAGGCAACAAAAAATCAACAGACTTAATTGGTGTATCGAGCACCAAAATTGGAATATTGAGATTTGGCGAAATGTTCTTTTTTTGGATGAGACCAGAATTGGTGTTCGATCAGATTTTGAGGGGTCGTGGAAGATAAGCTAGACAAAATCCGAAATACCAAGGGGGCAGTGTGATGTTTTGGGGTGGCATTATGCTGGGAGGCAAAATAGATTTGATTTCATTTCCTGCGAGTTTTACGGCTAGAAATTACGTGGACCTAGTGCTGGAGCCCATAGTGAATATTTCACTTTTATGCAAGATAAGACTCCTACGCATACCACCAACCACGCACGACATTATCTTGAAACAGAGGGAACCGCTATTTTGGACTGGCCAACTTTCTCTCCAGACCTACATCCTATTGAACATTTTAGGGATAATCTCTAACCCCCCAACAGCTCATCCAAGCCGTCACAAAAGAGTGGAACATAATCACCCCAGAGGAGGTCGAAAACCTAATCCAAAGCATGCCTAGACAGATTCAGGCTTATATCAGGTCAAGAGCAGGTAATACAAGCTACTGAGGTCGAGAAAAAACACCTACTCCGTGAGGAAACAATCTTCAATTTTTTCACTACATGCGGAAAGAGTCTCTTATTTTCTTTCATTCGTTTCTTTCATATAAACCTTAATTTATTTCTTTCTCAATTGAAATATCTCAAAAGGATCAATTCTAACAATCCTTCGAAATTTCCAAAATCCCAGAGGTAATATTCAAATTATCTGTTGGTTCGATATAAATTTGGTTGTGTGTACAGTATTATAAATAAATAAATGAAACGAAAAATTGAAGAAAAATCTAAAAGCGTCTTTAGAATTTCATGTTTTCAGCTCGGAACAAAAAACGTTTGCATCATTGTATCTCTTTGTCTCAAATTCATTAGTATCATCATTGTTCTCGACAGCTTGCAATCCAATTAAATATTATCTGACCCAAACAATGAGGAGTAAGGCTAGATGATGAAAACTCTAGAAAAACTGTTTGTTCATTGTTTTTCGACCTGTGCAGCTTCTCTACGTGAAACTTTATATTTCTCAGAGAAATATTAGAGCTGATTCCGTATTTCGTTCAGTGAGAAATACAACGAACAGTAATAAAATAAGTACGTAACACTTTCAATTCAAGGAAATCCGACAAGTGCAAAACTAAAACAATCTCCGTCTATCCCTGCGCGAACCAAAGAGAATTTTCATTAATCTTACCGTTATTGAATCCTGGAAGTTTGCCCCTCGTTCCACTGCATAAAGATTAATAGAAAACTTGATTAATATCGGTACTTGTGACGTAACACGAAATACAGGTTATTAAAATTTAGCTCAAAAGATGTCTGAGATAGCATCACTCATCTGGAAATCTAGTCCGCGTTTTTACAGGCGAATGCTATAGAAAATATTGGCGATGTCAAGTCTAGGCGAAGTTGTATTTTTATGAAATGAATAATAATTCTCTTGAGTACCTCCTAGTACATAAATTTATATGAAATCACCCATTATTTTGAATATTACATCAGAAATTTCGAAGGATTGTTTGAATTGATCCTTTATGTGATATTTCAATTAAAAAAGAAATGAATTAAGGTTTATTTTAAGAAGGAAACAAATAAAGGAAAATAAGAGACTTTCCGCATGTAGTAAAAAATTGAATATTGTTTTCCCACGGAGTAGGTGTTCTTTTCTAAACCTCAGTAGCTTGTATTACCTTATCTTGCTCTGATACAAGCCTTACTCCGTCTAAGCATCAGGTTTTCGACCTCGTCTGGGGTGAAATTCTGTCACTCTTCTGTGACAGCTTGGATGAGCTGTTGTAGGGTTCTTGGATCATCCTGGCGTGATATACTTTTCCTTTTGAGATTATCCCATAAATGTTCAATAGGTTTAGGTCTGAAGAGCAAGCTGGCTAGTCTAAAATAGCGATTCCCTCTGTCACGCGAGGTTGCAGGTATGCGGAGGAGCATTGACTTTCATAAAAGTGAAATGCTCACCGTGGGCACCTCGCCAGAGTCTCACTATGAGCTCCAGCACTAGGTCCACATGATTTCTAGCCGTTACACTCATAGGAAACGAAATCAAAGCTGTTTTGCCTCCCAGCATAATGCCACCCCAAAACATCACACTGCCCCCTTGGTATTTCGGAATTTGTCTTGCTGCACAGAGTCTAGCTTGTCTTTTACGACCCCTTAAAACCCCAATCCGGCGAACACCAATTTTGGTCTCATCCAAAAAAAGAACATTTCGCCAATGCTCAATATCCCAATTATGGTGCTCAATACACCAATTAAGTCTGTTATTTTTTGTTGTCTGGTTAGCTCTGGAACTCCGAAAGGCCTTCTGCTGTATAAACCCCTTAGACGTATCTTTTCGACTGATACACTGATGCCTGTTGCTTCTAGAAATTGCCTTTGGAGTATGGGGTGCGACGCACTAGGTTCTCTTCTTGCAATTTGACACAAAAAGCGGCCTTGTTCTTCAGAAGTGATATTCCTACGTTTCCTTCTAGGCCTATTTTGCAGAGATTGTAGCTGCACGTATCGGTTTTCGAAATCACCCCCCTGTGATACCCCCATTGTGGCCGCTATATCTCTCTGTCACCCCTTCTTTAACGAGAGCAATTATTCGATCCCTATGCATATCGGACAATGCAACGTAAGGCATTTTCAATTATGATTATAGGCTTTTTTAAATTTTGAAATTCACATTTTCAGATCACAGACGACTGAGTACAATATCCCGAACGTGTGACGATAACTCAACATTTCTTATCATACTATCCAGTCTTTTCACAACAAAAAACTTCATTCTTTACAAGTAGTCAAAGATCCATGGTTAAAACAATCAATATTGTAAAATACCGAGTGATTCCATATAAATTTCGTTGTGTATAGGTACCCAACCTTGCAAAAACTCCTGGAGTGCTGAAAATTGGTATGAATCTTACATACACCATCGTAGTGAAATCGGGAAAAGTCCCTATTGATTCCAGTTATAAAAGAAAATTCAGTCAAGGTCAATGGTCACAAAAATGTGTTTTTGGATTTTCTGGTGCAGCGGTTAGTCGACTTTAGTATAAAACCATTTTGTTGTTGCAAAAATAGCATTTAGGTGCTTTTCTGGTGCACGTAGAAGTAGATTGAGAATGAGTTCCAATGTATTTGAAATTTCCTTATATCCTCACACCTCTAGGCTCAATTAATTACTAAGCCATACTCTATTGTATATACTGGAAAAAAATGCGCTTGAATCAGACGACAATTGCAATAAAACATTAAACTTCCTCTTATATTCAATGGAAGCGAGAATAAAGGTTTAAATGATACTGAATACCTGGAAGGTAAATATGAAACCGAAATTTACCCATAGATGGCCCTAGCTGTCGATGTGGTTACCACAGACCGCGTTATGTGCGCCATTTTATTGTTTTGACATCAGAAAAAGATTTTCAACTCATAACAGTACACGTTTCATACAACAGTGTATTGTGTTATAGTATAAACATGTCGAATTTTGTGCCTGGAAACTACGATTTGTTGACAGCATTGGTTTTCTGTTATCATTAGAAGAATACTGCTGCAGAATCGCATCGAATGCTTTTCGAAGCTTACTGTTGGCATGCTTTTGGTAAATCACAGTGATTTGGGTGGTTTAAAATATTCAAAATGGCAATTTTGACGTGAGCAACGAAGAACGAGGAAAATCACCGAAAAATTTTAATTTTGCTATCAATATCAAGCAGTTCTTCATACACGTCATAGCTTTTATCTACTCCACAAATAAAAATCAACACCTGTGCAGTATCTGACATATTCGTTGACTCATCCAAGGCTAAAGAAAACCACTCAAGATGTCCATTTTAGTCAGACAGTTGAGATGATATATTTTCTGCGATGTCTTGCACCCTCCGAGTCACGGTGTTTGCTGACAAACTGACAGCTTTCAATCAAGTAGTCTTTTATCATTTATCCATCGATGAATGGTTTTCCACGTTTTGCAATTTCAAGAGACACTCGCTGACGCGAGTTACAGAGTCGCAGATTGCTGCGATTTCAGTCCGCACTTCAAAGTTTCAAATTTTTCCGTCCGCAAACTTTCTGTATATTTAGAGTTTTGAAGATGTTTCGATTCATAGTGACGCTTAATGTTATATTCTTGGAGAACAGCTATGGTTTCATTACAAATTAGAGATAGCGCCTTATTATTGCACGTTCTGCATTCACTGTCTATTTTTCGCTTCTTTTCCATACTAATAAAACAAACATAAAACAAGTCTAATCAAAATACTCTTACTTATGCACGGATGTTACTTTATTTCATAATAGGCAGTGTCGCTTCCTTCGCTTTTCCCACGCAATCTGACTCGCAATGGCGCCGCTAGCCTTTTTATACCTATGCAATTACTACCATCTAGAAGTGATCGAAAAGACTAGTCAGAACCAGAACTTTTTCTAACCAATACGGAAATTCTCAAACATTCCACCTGTTAGTAGTTAGTGGGTAGCCGAAATAGATAGTACCTGCATCACAGACCTGCATAGTATTTCTACTCGCCACTAGATGTCACTACTCGTCACAATATACTGAATACACAATCAATAGTAATGGAAATGCAAAACGCCTATATTTGCTTAGTTGGACAGAAAAATTAAAATTGTTTTGGCCCTCAGAACGTACCGAAAAAAATATTATGGCCCGAAGGCTTCAAAGTTTGAACCTGAACTAGATCGAACGTATTAAGATTTGGAATCCCAGTGTGTCGCGGTCAATTCATCCCCCAACCCAACTAAGTTCCTTTCAGATTTATAATAATTTCCTTTCGGGGTATCATTACCATAAATTCCTTCACTCCAATTGAAATATCAGATAAAGATTTTAATATTTTCCACTTCAAAACCTATTGAATTCCCATTCCACCTCCCTTAGCAATATAATTTTGAAGAGAAAATAGGCTATCACCATGTCTGTAGTTCAAGGTGTTTCCATTCGAAATTTCATCAATAACCGTTGAGCGATTTAGCTGCAAAAACGTAATTGAAAGACATATTCAAAATATTATGCCATTTTGTCAACCAAATTGACATCTTGATGATTGGGCATGTTGGTTTAGAAATTTTTGTATAGTCATCAGAATTATCCTATTTATCATCATATTCCTTATTACATCTTTCAGAATTTGAAAAACATAAGATGTAGAAAGAGAAGCGAAGAAAGTTATTGTAATGCTGAAACAAAGTGATACTATAGGATGAGCCAGAAATATGTGAAAGCTGTCAACAAACGCACTACGATTTTTCTGCTCAAAAATAAAAACCACTATTCTATCTGTGAAGGAAATGCGTTTCTTCAAAAATGTGATGTCTAGATTTGATAGTTTTCATCTAGATGGCTTATTTATCTCTATGATGTTATTTCTAGAAAATTAATTCAAGATCTGTCCACTCTGGTATAAATATTAATTTGTTTCTTATTTAATTAATTTTTCATTCCCTTCTCTTAATGACCGACCATATAAAATAAAAGGTGTGAATGAAATTGTACATGAAAAAGCAATAAACTGGCTATAAGATACAACTAGGAAATTTACGATTTCAATAAAAGGAGATATATACTATATGGAGACATCGCAAATCTTCCTGAGTAAAAGGTTAACCCTACTTTTAAATCAATTGAGGATAAGGTTTTTGAAATTGATATACAGATTGTTTCTTATGAATGTTATTAAGTTTGAGATTTTCTGAAAAACGGTTGCCAATCGATATAAAGTAATTATATATATATATATATATATATATATATATATATATATATATATATATATATATATATATATATATATATATATATATATATATATATATATATATATATATATATATATATATATATATATATATATATATATATATATATATATATATATATATATATATATATATATATATATATATATATATATATATATATATATATATATATATATATATATATATATATATATATATATATATATATATATATATAGGGGTTTTACCCCGACGAGCTGCCCATATATCTGTTCATGCAATCAAACTGATTTCATGAAAAATATAAATCCACCACCCGGTAACCTAACCTAACCATTGCCAGGCAATGATTATAATCAAAATATATTCTGGAATAATTATATATTAGGATAACGTTAAATGTTATGAGAATATATCAATCTACCAGAATATAAACATACTATAGCATCATCAGACAATGATATCAATGTACCAACGAGTAGTGTCAGAGGCTTTCTCCCCGGAAAAATCCAGTGTACGGACCTTAGTCGAGTAACACTGAATGTTACTCATTAATAGTTTCCTTTGTGTGAAGTGGTGAACGATCGAATAGAATACTGCTCTGAATATAAATATGACAAAATTGTCAGTTAATTATATTACATTTATATAAACAAATAAATAAAATATGAAATGAGATTCTGAGCAGTATAAACTAAAGAGAAAACCTATGACTCTACCTCATTATTTTTTCGGAAAGAAACCTACGAAGAATATTACAAGATTTGATGACTGTTATCTTTTGTAACTGTTCAAACAAATTTTTCTTCAGACCCAAAATCTCAATACTTTTGTGAAGATTTCTAGGAATAACACCTGTTGTGGAAATAATAATCGGTAGAATAAATATTTTCTTCATTTTCCACATTTTTTAATCTCGTCGCCAAGCATCATATATTTAGAAATTTTTTCATTGTATTTATTTTGTATATTATGTATGTCGGGTATAGCAATATCAATTATATATGTTATTTGATTCTGTTTATCATTAAGAATGATATCTGGTCTATTGTGTTTTACAGCTCTGTTGCAAAGAATTGTTTTATCAAAATAAAGTTTATATTTGTCATTTTCACAAATAATCTCAGGTTCATATTTGTGAAATTTTTTACTTTTGGGAATTAGGTCATGTTTAATTCCTAGATTAAAATGAATAATATTAGCGACGGCATTATGTCTTTCTAAATAATCTGTTGAAGCAAGGACTGAGCAAGATGATAATATATGAAAACTGTTTCTGAAGAACAGAAACATCTACGGCAAGAATCATCTATATTTTGTTTGATGATGTGTTTTCTATAATTCCTCGTGAAAATAACCTGATCCTGGATCGCAATTGCCAAACCTTCCGTTTCAGCAAACAATTCTCCAGATACTAACCATTTATTCGATGCGATTTCATCAATATAATCATTTTTCAATTCTTTAGGTGCTTTCCGTGTAATTTCTTCTGCATCCAACTTTCTCTTTTAGAATTATCATCAAATATATCAAAATCTACCTTTTGCATTGTCAAGTTCAGAGGTGTAAGATTATAATCTGTATATATATATATATATATATATATATATATATATATATATATATATATATATATATATATATTATATATATATATATATATCGAACGAAAAAAATAGTAAACTTCACCTTTTTAGGTACTTTCTTTTAGGTAAGAAAATTGTATAAAACTCATAAACTCTATCATTCATTGCCGATCGGAATCGTTGTGGCATACTTCTTAGTAAACCAGCGTGCATTTCTTAGGAAATAGTTCTCCAGACTTGTTTGAAGACCATAAACAGGTGTGGATAGTTTGAAAAGTTTGATGCTCCCTTCAAGCCCCGTCTTTGTTGCATATCTCAAGCTTGCTCCAGTTGATTCAACTCAATGGTCTAACAAATCGAATTCAGTCCTTTTGTCGAAACTTGTTCGACCCCAAACTATTATATTTGTATTGAATTTCCAACAGTTTTAAAGTAGTTTAATCTTTAATCAAAAATTTCGTATCTACGAACTTAATAACAAGGGGAAAAAAGGACATACCACTGAAAGAGTGAAAAAGAATTAGAATAAATGGAGTTCACCCAGTTTTAAGATTAGGGACATATACAGTTGTTTTAAGATTTTAATCATCGCAATTGGCATAGTGACTTCTATCCACTATTTTTTTCCTTCTTTATATATATATATATATATATATATATTTATATATATATATATATATATATATATATATATATATATATATATATATATATATATATATATATACTAGCTGACCCAACGAAACTGTTCAGACTTAAAGGCAATAAATAAGTAGATTTAGGAATTTATTAAGTTTTTTATTAGAAAAAATACAAAAAAATAAGTACCTACATCAATCATTCTTTATTATTTCTGTTTTTTAGTACATAGGTTGCTCTTCACTTAAGTACCATGTGATACACGACATTTTTTGTTTTATTATCAGGCGCAAAAACAAACAACGCAGATGGTCCTCCGACCTGTGAACATGCCACATATAATGGACCATGGGAGAAACATGGATGTTCTAGATTCAAACCACAAACTCTTAAGGATTGGCCTTGTGATTTGTAGAAAGGTCATGGCAAATGCAAGACGGATCGGAAATTGAAGTCTTTTAAATTCAAACGGCATATCGGTTGGGATCCTCGGAACGAGAACTTTCTCACCTTTGAATTTTCCTTTAAGTATCGTCGCGTAAATTACATTGTTCATCAATTTTCTAACCACCAAACGCGTACCAGGCACATCTAAGTAGTTTAAAAATTCAATTGCATAGTTGGTGGCTTCATCTTCATTTGTGACGCAGTCAATAGAGTTGAATGAATGCATTGTTCCAATGATCTTATTTTGAATTATGTAGTTCAGGTCATCTACATCTTCATTCTTAGCCGCTAAAATTGCTCGCTCACTCAACCATTCATTATTTTCGAAGTTAGAAATAATGTTTGGAAATACATGATGTAGTAATGAGACAAAATTACAGAAATTATTTGGAAATGATATCAATCCGCTCGATTCATCGACAGGTACTTGACCATCACCGATAGTCAGCAATTGCTCCGAGAAATCTTCAGCACATGTACCATTAAGCAATGTAACTCTCATGTTTGTTGTCAGCTGCAATTTCTTCACATAGCGCCATAGATTCGACGATTTGAGGCAAGCGTTTAATTCGTCGGCAGCCCTACATCACACCGGCAGTGTTTGGCGGAAATCGCCAGACAGTAAAATCATTGCTCCTCCAAAACATCTCGAGTTATTGAGTACACCTTTCAATGTTCTGTTTAGTGCTTCTAATGCACGATGATTTTCGATGCCGATAAAACTTTGGATATTGCTGAGTGTTTTCAAATATTACACGTTGGTTCTTTAATAGTTTGAAGATTTAACGGTAATTTTAATGCGGAATGAGCCGTACGGCATCCTTCTAACAATGGGGCTGATATTCCAGAAGTTGTCAGGAAGGATTATTCATTGATCTACGGATTTTTGAATAATCCTCTTGTCTCAAGTTTACATATGTAGACTCCTCGCGAAGTTTATCACGGAACGGCGAAAAATGTCTCCCAAATGTTGGAATTTTTAACGTTCTCACATCTGTTTGTTTTTGTTCGTATCTTTCTCGAAGTCCGGGTATCGGGTTCGCCGTGTCGGTCCATAGAGGGCGACTCTCGTACGTATGTACGAGGTGCGTCCTTTCTGGAATCGATAGGATACCGCGATGTTACTTGATAGGATACTGAGAAGCAATATGCGATACTGATGAGCTCCTAATAAGGGCGAAACTGCAATCTGCCGCTTCGTTTCTCGGCATCCTGCTTAGTTGCACTATTGTGGCTCTTGGGAGCTGCGTGCATGGCAGGCAGATTTGGAAACTAGCTCTTGTCAGGAAGGATTATTCATTGATCTACGGATTTTTGAATAACTCTTCTTGTCTCAAGTTTACATATGTAGACTCCTCGCGAACTTTATCATATCATATATATATATATATATATATATATATATATATATATATATAAGATATTTACCCCATATATATATATATATATATATATATATATATATATATATATATATATATATATATATATATATATATATATATATATATATATATTCATATATATAATACGAATAGATATTTGAATGATTTGTCATTTAAAAAACATATAATCCTCTCTGTTTAACAGGTCGGCCGGCATCTTGGGCAATGTTAGCTCCCGCAATATCACCAAGAAGAACAGCAGATGGTCCTAACAATCCAGGTTTGAGGTTATACAAGTTTAATCAAGATACAGGGCAGGTAAGCAGTCCGTTTGATCTTTCTGAAAATAAATTATTAGTTTTCATCACGAACGTCTTGCCTAGTCTTCCTCTCATATCTCCATTTATAACTGTCAAAAATAGAAAGAACTACAACAACAATTTTAGAATATGACCCAGCTGATATGCAGGGTGTTTCAGGTATGCATGGAAAATGCCCTCAATGTGTCCAAAAGTTCTCTATTCTCGAAATATAGGGTGTTGAATTACAAATTGTTGACCACGTTTTTGTTGGCAACTCTTATAGTTTTCAAGAGTTCTAGTTCCAATTTGCAGAAAAGGAAAGTTTTCACTCTTCAATAAAGTAAAGACAAGAACTAGATTTACCCCCATCACATGCTCTCTCTATCTACTAGAATGTTGGTGGTATGAAGTCCAAACTAAAGCATCTCTTTCACAATACACTTATGACATTATCATAATAACTAAGAGTTGGCTCAGTGACTCGATATTGGATACAGAGATCGATCCCTCGTCATATTCAGTTTTTCGATGTGACAGAAGTGTGACTACAAATTCAAAAGCGAGCGGCGACGGAATTCTTATTCTGGTTCGCTCATGTGGTCAAGCAATCGGTTGTGATACCTATCTTTAATTCTGGTAACAGATCTGTGGTTTCAAATTATAGAGGAATAGCCATACAATCAAGTATTCCTAAGTTGTTGGACTCTTTATTTCGTAAATACTTATCGTGGAAGTTTATATCTGTGATTGTGCCTCAACAGCCAGTTTTATGAAGGGCAAGTCCACTGTTTCTAATTTACTTTTATATGTTGAAGCAGTGATTAAATGTTTCGAGTCGGAACACCAGATGGATGCTGTGTATACGGAGTTCAGTAAGGCGTTCGATTGCGTGAATCATAACTTACTATTGGCTAAATTCTCGGCTTTGGGAGTATCTGGTCCACTGCTGGTTGCGCAGTTTTCTTTGTGGTCGAATACAAATTACAAAATATAACTATTTCTCGAGTCCTATACCAGTAACATCAGGAGTTCCTCAAGGGTCACACTTGGGTCCCATTCTACTCAATATTTTCGTTTTTTCGACAAATTATTTATTATTTGCTGATGATGTAAAGATTTTCTCACGAATTGAATCATTGTACGATTGTGAACGGTTACGGATTTCAAAGTTTCAGGCGTGGGCCGAGAAAAAATTTTTGTATCTAAACCTCCGGAAATGCAGTGTAATCACATTTTCTAGAAAAAAAGATGATATTTTATTCGACTATCGTATGGGCACTGAATTGCTTGGTAGGGTAGAGAATGTTAGAAACCTTGGTGTTCTCTTGGACAAAAAACTAACTTTTAAGGATTTTAATTTGTTGGTTACCTTTTTCTAGTAGCAAAAGTTCTTCGTACTTATCACTGTGTTGTGGATTTAAGATGAAGTTTTGGCGATGTAGTCCCACCTCCTTTCCGTGAAAACCTTTTACCACATCGTTTACATATTGCGGAATCGACCGTCATGTCATCAAAAAAATGACCAAATTACACTCGACTTAGGACCCATTTTGTACAAATTCAATCGATTTCGTAACACAACACATTTGTCGAACTATTTGCCATTGTAAAATTGGTCACAAGTCAGTTATTCACGGGAATGTTATGACGACAAAAGAAGGAAAAAACAAACAATGCGTGCGGCTTGGGTGTCGGTACTGGCAGCGGTCAGCCGATCAAAACAACTTGTCATAACGTGTCTCAATTAGGCTCCGCCCGTATCCGATATTACCCGAAACTTTTATTTCGGATTCGGTTACGGTTACGGATGATTTTTTATATCTGTTACGGACCTCCCTAACATACCTAGTTCGTTACGTGAAACCGGACAGTTTCGACCAGCGAAGCAAAATTCTGGACCTGATCTGTTTGTCAAGACACCGATAATAATCCAAGAAGCAGCACTCGAAAGCTATCTTCATAGGATAGGCTTATCACATTCGTCTGTTTGGAGATTTTGCTTGAACGTACCATTTTTTAATGCAATGAAACAAAAACGGTTCATTCCGATTTTCATATTTATTTATTCATATTGAAGTACGATCCTTTCGGTTAGTTGTGGAATATTTCATTCAAATGGCTGGCCTTGGAGTACCCCATCCAACAGCGCCAAATCACAGCTCCGACACGGCCAAACGACATCAGAATTTCGATTGATTATTAGATCTTCCAAAAGTGTACGGAGAAGAATGATCGTAAGGTCGGCTTTTTGGCACGGAGCGCCATCCTGTTGAAAGCATATGTTGTTCAAGTCTTCCACTTCAAGTAATGGGAAGAACCAATCGGTAGCGCTCGCCATTGACCGTGATGGCGACTCCTTTTCGCCTCATTTTCAAAGAATAATGGCCCAGATGCGGAAATTTTGTTTGTTGGCGTATCCGCTAAGATGGAAATGCGCCTCATCCGAAAAGATTTTTTGGTAAAAATCTGCGTTGTTTCAAGCTAGTAGAAAGCCCAATTGGCCAAGTTAAAACGCAACGGATGGTTTTGTAGCTTTAATTCCTGAACGAATTGGACTTTGTACGCCGTCATACCAAGATCTTTGCGCAAATTCGTCTCAGCGATATCTCTTGAACGTTCAGTTATTGAGAACGATGCTTCACTGACGATCCTGGCGACTCACGCACACTCTCGCCAACATCAGTGATATTCTCGATTGTGCCCATTGTTTCTGGCTTATCACTCATTGAGTTGTCAATAATAGTGCTAGTTTGTCTCAATTATTTCAAAAGAAAACGCACATACGGAACTGAAGGTGCCTGTTTTTTACCATTTCCGTACGTAATTTTCGCACACATTCACCAACATTACCATAAACACCTCAAAAAAGTCTAGGGAACACTTCTGAATATCGATATATCGAATCCAGAACGATCAATATGGATGATTTTTTTTAAGAAATGAACACCTGCATCAATTTCTCACCAAATTATGTAGAGTGCCGCAACAGATTTCAGTTTTTTTATAAAAAACTAAAAATGCAGCAGATGCGACGCTGCTTTATAACCATTTCATGTATTCAGTGTTTGAAATCAGTTAGTTTGCACTTTGTTTCTGTTGTAAGCACAAATAAAAGATTCAAGTTTTGTGATTCGACTATGGAAAGACGACATTTGACTAGAGAAGAGATGTTACGAGCCGTTGGCATGCTCCAAGCTGGGAGCTCACAACGGGAAGTATCCAGGGTTCTGGGAAGTAGCCCAAGTGTCATAAACCGTTTATGGTCGCGTTTCTATGAAACAGGTAGCGTAGAAGAACGCCATACAGGTCGTTTCAGGATTACTACAGTCGCCCAAGACCGATTTTTGGTTTTACAAGCCAGAAGAGATCGTACTACCACAGCATCTCAATTAGCTCAAGAGCTATCACGAGTTCATAATGTACAAATTTCCGACCAAACTGTGAGAAATCGACTGCACGAAGGTCAACTCCACTCCAGACGTCCTTTAAGAGTTCCACAACTGACCCATGGAAATCGCGCTGCTCGTTTAGCTTGGTGCCAAGAACACGTAAACTGGGATCAAGAGAGGTGGGCCACAGTTCTCTTCAGTGATGAATCTAGATTTAGTTATTATCCCGATTCGGGAAGAATTCGAATATGGAGGGAACCTGCAAAGCAAAACCGTCTCCAGCATGCTCGAGAAGTTGTTAGACAGGAAGGCGGATCAGTGATGTTTTGGGAAGGTATACGTCTTGGTGGAAGAACTGACCTCGTTTTCATACAGAACAACCTCACAGGAAATTCTTACGCAAATGAGATAGTTTTACCTGTAGTGGTAACGTATCTCCAAACAATGGGTCAAAATCCACTCTTCCAACAAGATAATGCCCCTCCCCATCGTGCAAGAGTTGTCTTGAACGTTCTTGAAGAGAATGATATCGATCTTCTACCGTGGCCATCCTGCTCCCCAGATCTGAATCCCATCGAGCATGTGTGGGACACCCTAAAAAGAAATCTCCTGCGTCAAAACGTCTTCCATCATGAACAGGAGCTTCGATAAGCAATTCAGGGGGCTTGGAATGACTTAGGCCAAAATGTAATAGACAATTTAATATTGAGCATGCCGCGACGATGCCAAAGTGGCATTAATAACAGAGGTGGACCTTCTGGGTACTGAAAAATATAAGTGCTTCCATATCGTTTCGAAAATATTAGTTAAAGATTTTTTTTGCGTTTTACCAAATTTCGTCACTTTCAAATTTCAATTTTTTTTATGATAGGTGCCTTGGAGAAGTCAAATATTATTTTGTTTTCTTGAGAATACATTATATACAATACATCCTAACGAAACCCGAAAGATTTCTATAAATTCGAATCATCAAATTCATATTTTAAAGATATTGGTAAGTGTTCCCTAGACTTTTTTGAGGTGTTTATTTTCAAAGTAAAACTGCACTATTTTCACACGTTCTTCAAGCGTATTCACAACCATTTTCGTTCAGGGGAATGATAAAACTAACTTTCCGCCAAATCAGAAGTGTCGTTAAGGTTACTAGTGTCAAAATAACCGCTAGTTCAAAAAAAACGTTTGATGGTAGACCCTGTATTCATGGGCATTGTTCTCATGTGTGTTGATGAGGAACCTCCTGTAGAAATTAATGACGGCGTACTAGAAACATCCTGTATGCAGATAGAAATTATTTTTAGTTACTAAGCATTATGTTTAAATGTTAAATGTTCTATTATCTTTTGGTGCATGGAACACATAGTACAATCTTTGTGAATATGTGTCCTTTACAACAAGTAGGCAGGCATAAAACGCAGTCGGCATCACCTCTAACAGATACAAAGCCGTTACACTGTCCTGTCAGTTATGTACTGTTACAAACAAAAACGATTTCAATTCGACTCGAATCTATAATACGGACTCGCCAAATAAGAAGATTGAATGATTGAAGAATATTTCCGGCGGTTGAATTGTATCCGAGAATCGAATTTTTCTGTGATTAGATTTTACGGCGTCCTGTTGAATTCCCAGAGTGGTAAAATTCAATCAGAAAACTGGACAGGTACGTGTCGCACTTAATTTTCACTCGGGCTTCCGACACTCCAAAGAGGAATGGGATAATTGAGAAAACTTCGTTTACGGCTCGGTTTCATCGAAAAAAATGTTTGTGGCTAGCTTAAATGATTCCCGAGAAATAAATGACCTGAAAATATTCCAGATTTGCCGCTAGGAAAGTCAACCCTTGTTGTCGATATGTGGAAATATGAAGCATTGAATTTAGATAAGCGGTTTTGAGACTTTTGTGCGTATAAGTTTTATTTGTCTAATAAAACATGGTTGTAGAGTATAAACTAGTGATCAATGATTCTTTCATTGAATTCTGAATATCCTAAATATCTCAAATGATTACCGAAACATCAAATTACGTTGAAACTTCAAGATTCTACAATAAAAAATACGAAGATAATATTGTGATATTCTAAATATACAGGGTGTTACATAATAGTATGTCACAACTGGAAGGGATAAAACTACGTGCAATTTCAAGAAAAAAGTTTATATAAACATAGATCCGCGAAAGCTTCGTAACGGAGCTACAGGGTGTTGAAATTTTCGGAAAAAATTATTTTTTCTTCAAAATTCCTGCAGTTCTTGAGATATACAGCCCAAATTTGGAAGGCAAGCGATTTTCCACAGCCTCCATCACAACACGTCCTAGATTTCAACTGAAATTCACAAGGTATTTTTTTTCCGGGGCCATGTATCCTTTCGCCCTTTCAAACTTATTTTCAGTACGCCACTGATCGGCGTACAATCAATTTTCGTCATCTCCGTTCATTTAGAAACTCTTTTGTCATTATTAATTTTTTCGTATCTCCAACCGTTCTCGAGCAAAAAATTATTGAATTTGAATTATTGGAATTGTTTCTATTTTGATAGAGATGAGACTCAACTTATACTTATTCAATATCAAACTAAAAAACAGAACGTTTAAAAACTAAATATATTGCTGGAAGTGTCCTCCACCTGCAAGAATAGAGGCCTCTATCCTTCTTCGCATTTTATCACGTACTCTTTGAAATATTCCTGGGGTATTTCTTATAGCGTCACAAGAGGTTTTTATTCGATTTCTCAATTCTTCTACAGTGTTTACTTGAGATATCCCCATAAGAAAACGTCTAAACTATTTAAATCTAGGGACCTAGGAGGCCATGGTTCTGGCCCACCCCGACATATCCATCGGTTGTTGAATGTATAATTCAAGAATTCCCTAGCTTCCCCACTAAAATGTGCTGGTGCCCCGTCATGAATGAAACACATTATGTTTCTCACCAAAAATGGGACATCCTCGAGCAACAAAGGTAACTCATCCTGAAGAAATTGCCGAAAATCGGGACTGTTTAATCTGTTCGGCAAAAAAAATGGCCGAATCAAATAATTTCCAATTATTCCGACACAAACATTACGTGAAAATTGTTCTTGATGATGAGATTCTTCATAAATGGGGGTTTTCCTCAGCCAAATAATGATTATTGTGAAAATTTGTTAAAGCAGTTCTAGAAAAGTTAGCTTCATCTGTGAGCTTTGTTTCACTATCAAAATGAGCATTTTCTCTAATTTCGTCCAAGAACCATCGGCGGAAATTCAGTCTTGAAGGAAAATATCGAGGAAGTACAGTTTGAAAGCGTAGAATATGAAACTGGAACAATAAAATGTCGTGGAGAATCCTCCAAACTAGAACATGTGAAATATTCAACTGATTTCCAATTTTTCTTGTACTCACATGAGGATTCAAATCAATACAATTCAAAACTGCTTCCTCAATATCTGGAGTTCTCATAGTTTGAGTTGCACCTTCTAAATGATTGTTTGCAGTAAAGTATCAGTTTCCCTCAACCTTCTGTGGATATTTGAAAATGTTCGCCTGTCTGGTGTTACTCGATTTGGAAAGCGGACCTGATATAATCGCCTAGCTTCTGTTGTGTTTCCGTCAGCCAGACCGTACATGTAATGGATATCAGCCAATTCGGCGTTAGTAAAATTAGCCATTTTTTTTTACAACAATAACTTCAAAAGCCATAAAACTAATCGCTTATTCAATAAACAATTCCAGCAGGCACTGGTTTAACTTTAGCATCTGTCAAAATAAATAAATAAATAAATGAAAATAATCAAAGCTAGTCAGTTTTTTAATTGAAAGTGCTTTCAATTCAGCAAATGCATACAATCGTTTAATGATTTTTTGCTCGAGAACGGTCGATACAAAAAAATTACAGATATCAAAAAAGTTTCTAAATTGAACGAAGATAATAAAAATTGGTTGTACACTGATCAGTGGCGTACTGCAAAAAAGTTTGATAAGACAAAAAGAGAATGTATTTTATTCACTTTTTATCCTGGATTCATAAATCTATCAAACAAATTCTTTGATGAAGTTCAAACGGATCTGCTGAACAAAGGACCAAAATTCACCCCGGAAAACGGCCAATTCAAAACAGAGAAAGAAATAACATCTGACATAAAAACCAACAATCAAAATCAGT
Organism: Cryptolaemus montrouzieri; assembly: GCA_013387265.2. Lineage (NCBI taxonomy): Eukaryota > Metazoa > Arthropoda > Insecta > Coleoptera > Coccinellidae > Cryptolaemus > Cryptolaemus montrouzieri. The sequence continues at coordinate 8,419,986 of JABFTP020000103.1, read as the reverse complement.
TGAAAATAATAAAGTCCATATCAAGCAAAATCCAAGCCGAATTCTCACAATGACTAAAGCTGACAAAGGCAATAGTTTAGTATGCCTCAATAAAGACCTACACGAAGAAAAGATGCAGGATGTACTAAAAACAATGGATATCACCGAAATGCCGAAAGATCCAACCAAACTTTTCACAAAAGAAATCAAAGAAGAGCTAAGTTTGTCAGAACACCTAGCACACACAGAATTGGAAAAGAGGAAACTGATTACAATGAATGTTCAAGCTCCAAAAATGTACGGATTGATTAAACTACATAAGGAAGAAAAATCTGCAAGACCTGTAGTGTCATATATAAACACACCATCAGGTAAACTAGCAAAATTCTTGAATCAAAATTTCTAGATCTCTCGAATTTTCAAGCACAATACACTATATCTAATTCTGTAGATCTCATACATAAACTTTCAAATCTTACAATCTTCCAAGATATTAAGTTATTCTCTTTCGATGTCAAAAATATGTACCCGAACATTCCAACGAATGAGTGTCTTCCCCTTGTTACAGATATCTTATCCGAGTCTAATACACCGCCATATATCACTAATGAATTTAGCAATCTTCTTCAAATATGCCTATCTCGAAGTTAATTTCAATTTCAATCTAAATTCTTTAAACAAAATTCAGGTCTTCCAATGGGTTCACCTCTTAGCCCTCTACTAGCTGACATTTTCATGAATAATTTAGAAAAAAACTCAATATTAAACACAGATTTCTCTAAAAACACATTACTTTCCGGTATAGATATGTAGATGACATTTTAGTTGGTTTTCGTGGTTCAAACAGACAAATTCAGCAATTTTTAAATTTCCTGAATAAAATACATTGCCGCATCAGTTTCACTTCTAATTAGAAAATAATAACTCAATTAATTTCCTCGACTTAACCATTACAAATTCAAATAACCAACTCACTCATAAAATTTACAGAAAAGAAACATTCACAGACGTTTCGATTCCAATTGACTCGTGCAGTCATTTAAGCCACAAACTAGCTGCATACAACTCCATGATTCATAGAGCTTACTTTTCGACAGAAAATTTTCAAACTGAACTTAATATCATCAGAAAAATTGTCTCAAATAACAACATACCACAAAATTTTCTAAATACAATCATTAAACGCAAAGAACAACGTATCACCTCTCTATTACTATATAGCATCGTAGAAACCACGGAAAAAAGATACACTAGTCTCAGATATACCGGCGAACTCTCTAACAAAATCAGTAACTACGTTTCCAAATTGAACATAACTGAACAACTAACCACTCGATATCATTGAACAATCTTAACAATCTTAAAATCCTCCATAAATGTAGAAAAGGAAAAGAGATGAATTTGTTGGAAAGTTTGGAGATTAACAAACTATGTAAAAACCCACAATTTATTACCCTCAACAGCCAACTGGAGCATAATGGATCCCTACTACTCAAAATTTAGGATAAATTTCATTCTGGACTTGTACTTGCCTACTCATGTATTATATTGTTATTTACTTGAAAATGACCGTATGGTCTAAACCGGTCGTGATTATTGAATAAACTGTGGAAAAGTGACAAAATGCCTCTTTTCGTTTTACTTTAAAAATGAATTTCCATAAAATAAATAAATCATCAATACTATCAATCTCGTTTTGGTGATATGTCGTGGCCCCCTCGTTCCCCGTTCGCTTGTGATTATTTTTTGTGGGTAAACCTAAAGGCTGATATCTACGTTGATAAACGTCGAAATCTGCAAAAGTTGAAAGAATCCATCACAAAAGAAGTAAGGGCAATCGACACCGATTTGTTAGATCGGCTGATGTAGAACTTTGAGAATCGACTACAGCAATGCATTGAGGAACACGAACGTCATCTGCTTGATGTAATTTTCAGAATATGATTTTTTCACTTTTTCTATACTAAATGGCAACAATTAAGCTTTTATTTTACGTAATTAAAAATGTTCTACGCTGAGTTATTCTCATTTCAAAAAGGCCCTTCCATTACGCCCCACCCTACCGATAGGTCTGCGAAGAAAGAAATCTTTAGCCGCGAATATAGGAATTGAGTCACATTTTTTTCCGGCAATGTAGAAAGCGCGAATGTTGAGTTTTTACTGTATTAATGTCTTGGCGCAGTATTATTAGTTTTCAGTACTGGCAATTTATTAATGAGGTCCCTCTGTCCCTATATGTAAATTTTAATAGAAATTGAAGATTTGGCATGGGTAGTGTATATATAAGAAAATAATCATTCCACATTCGAAAATTCTCATCATTTCGATAAGTCCCATAAATTCTTCACGAGCGTGCAGCTGAAACATTTCTGGGCGACATTTCTCGCTCCCGTCTAAATTGCATTCCACTTCTAATAATATCAGTTGAGAATATCGATTCCTATTATCATAGAGTGAGAAATCGCGGCGTTTTCCTCCTTCGCCATTATTAATTCAGCCGAAAAGAAGTTCGTGCAAAATTCAGTGGCAACAGCGAGTCGTGTAAACGCTGTTATTCGTCAAGAAAGTTTGAACTTCTTATGTATTACCGAAGAGGCTTCTGGAATAGAAATACGTTTTGCCATTTCGAAGCTGCCGGATAAAATCCATTACATTGTGCGGCCTGAATAATAGAACTACTTCTCGTGATTTTCTTTGCTCGCCGGGAAAAGTTTCGGCATCATACAACTTAAAGATTTCTTTCCGATGTAATTTCGATTGATTGCAGAATACTTGAGAAGGAAGGAAAAATTTCGTTTTCTTCAACAATAACAGAAATGCACCGCAAAGTTATGAATTGAATTTCAAAATGGAATAGAAACTGGCCAATGTAATATCCGCAGGTTAACTATGTTGAAGATTTGATTCCGTGAGCATTTAACACTGGAAAGTTTGATAACTGGTTTATGTATACAGTGTATATACATTGGACAGGACAAAAGTACTTCGTTCACGAGATACAGGATGTATTACAGGTATTGCACCGGCTGGGACGGTTATAGAGCCTCCCTTAGTGCTCATTTGGAAGGTACACAGCTACAAACAGTTCTGAAGACATTGAGCATCAGGCTGAGGAGGTATCCTGATTGATCGCGAAAGCCCACTGAAGAGAAAACCTGAGAAAAGCACCACTTCATGGTGGAATCCCGCCCTTGAAAAACGCAGAAAAGACGTTATGAAACTTTTCAATCGAGTTAAAAAGACCGGCAAATGGGACCATTGTCATTCTACTCTGATGTCGTATAATAAAGAAATTAAGAGAAGTTCGGTGGCTGGTAGAAAGTAGTCCCGTTAGTTCAAGACTACACAGGGTTCTCACCAGAAGCCCGGTGCTGCCCATTGGCCTCTGGAAGGTAGACGTTAGAGATTATTCCGAGAACACACTTCCCACATTGTCGGTTTCTTGATAACAGTGATAGCTGTGACGCTGTCGCCGAAAAAGACGATTTGAAGAACGTTTGAACGATCATCAAGCCCGGAGCAGTGAGGTTCGCTTATTTAAGCCATTTAAGGCACCTGGGGAGGATGGCATCATGCGTGCCTTGCTACAGCAGGGGAGGAAAGTTCTCCTTCCATATCTCATTAGTGTCTTCCGGTCGATTCTGGCCCGGAATGCAGTCCCGACCAGCTGACGGAAGGTTAGTATTGTGTACATCCCTAAGCTAAGTAAATCGGACTTACAACCTGAACCGTTTAGGTCAATAAGCTTTCGTTCTGAAAATCCTGGTCTCTTGACCGCAAGGAGACTGCAGCTGCAAACTTCATGGACATTGAGGGTGCATTTAATGCGATTTCCACTAGTTCACCAGGTGGGACTGCGAGATTAGCAACATTGTAAATACCAGAGTGGTCAGCACTTCCCTGAAAGGAGAAAAAGTCATTTTTGTGGCTGGAACGACCTGGCCTCAGGGAGGAGTATCATCCCCTGCTGGTTGATAACCTTCTGGCAATAATTGGCGCACTGGATGTTTATGTGCGAGCGTACGCTGACGATGTAGTCATTCTGGCTGTCGGAGATGACAACGATGTCTCCGTCAGACTTCGGGAGGCTATGTCAGCTATCCAGGGGTGGTTTCAGAGTAACAAACTCAGCGTAATCACCCACAAAAGCCTCATGGTACCATTCACCAGGAAAAGGATATTTGTTTTTCCCCCGATCTTGGGTGGAGCGTTGCGGAGGAAGCAAAATATCTAGAGGTTAGCTTGGATAGTAAACTCACGTGAAATTCGCACCTGGAAAATACAATACACAAGGCTAGACATTCCTTATGGGCATGTCATATAACCTGTGGAAAGAAATGGGGTCTTGCCCCAAAGCAACTTCAGTGGCTATATGTGATGGTGGTTAGACCACGTATTACATACGGCTGCATTGCTTGGTGGAAGTGCAGCCCTAAGAAGCAATTCAATTTCAAACCCCCTAAGTTGCATGATGATTACTGGAGCTTTTCACTCTGCATCTACTGCGGCCATGAAACTGATACTGGGCCTTGACGCTCTTCATCTGGTGAAAAGAGGAATAGCTAAAATGGCTTCCAACAGATTCCATCACTTTTCCCGAAATGGTATGGGTATGTTCAACTACGGAACGGCGTCTGACATAGCAATACTCAAAACATGGCGGTGCCATTCCAGATCATCATTTCTAGTAAATAGAAAAAGACGGCTCCGAAACTGTAAAAGATGTTGGAGCTAGCGTATATGGTCAAGGTGCTGCCAAGGAACAGGCCATCTGTCTTGACGGGCTTGCGACATTTTGCAAACCGAAATATTCGCCATTGGCCACTGTACTAACCTCTTGGTTGCTTGAAAATCATGCATTTAGTGTCGAATACCTGTACGTCACTTATGGTGCAATAATGTCGCTTCACCCTCGCCAAACTGGAAGAACGGAACAGGCTCCATCTGATGTGCTTTTTTATGCGCGCTTCCCAAGAATAGGAGAACCTGTTACACCCCATGAGTAAGCGCCTGGGAAGAATTGAGGTGTCTGTTTACTCGCTTCTTGAAGAGGGCCAAATTGTAGGATGTTGGGAAGATGTTGAACGGAAGCGAGTTCCACAGCTCACCGGACTTTTGAACGAAATAATTCTTATAGAGAGAGGTTCGAGGGGTCGTTAAATGTACCGCCATATGATGAGAACTCCTTGCCAGTCTAGTGTTGCGGTAAAACATGAGTTTTCCCGGAACAAAGTCTTTTAGCTCCTTGGAGCATCTTCCGTGAAAGTATCTGTAAAACAGAGAAAGGTTAGTGACTTGTCTTCTGAGAGCCAGCGGTTGGAGATCGCGGGTGATCTCCGGGTGGTCGATGAGGCGCACAGCCCGTTTTTGCACACTATCCAACATCTGCAACGAATGTTTGTGCGCAGATCCCCATACATAGGAACAATATTCCAAATCAGGTCGAATCTGCGTCTTATATAGAAGCAACAGCTGAGATGACGTGAAGTATAGCTTGGCTCTGAAAAGAAAACTAAGTTTAGCTGATGCCGACTTAACTATTGCTGATACATGTTCATGCCAGCAAAACTTGGGGTTGACTGTTATTTCGAGAAGGTGCATTGAATCTTTGGATGCAATTTGTTGGCCTTGAATTATAAGAGCTCGCGTTGAAGCTCACCAGGTTCAACGGACCCCACTCAGATATCCTCTGTAAGTCAGAGTTTAAGTTATTAATTTGTTGATATCTCTGACGATGAGACTCCGCAGCTGTAATCGGCCGCAGACTACTGAAAGACGAAACCAGGGTACAATCGTCTCCAGAGCCGAAGATCTTGTTCTCTGTAGATGACAGAAGATCATTTATCTGCAACAGAAACAAGGTTGGCGAAAGAATGGAACCCTAAGGTACTCCTGCTTGCAACTGGAAACAATCAGATGTTATACCCGGACATTCCGGCACTGAGGGCAATGAGAAGGCGGATTCATTTGCCGCTCGAGGAACAGGCTTGGGATTCATCAGACCGGAGCGTAGGCTTGGACCTCCATCAGTGGACCTTCTAATGCGAGAGCTAAGTCTTGGCTGGAACTGAGAGACTATTTCAAGAAGATATAGAATCAATGAAACACATTATGTACGAGTGCCCAACTGGGGACATAATTAGTCTGAAGGAACTTAGATCTAGCAAACTGAAGCCAAATGAGCTCATTAAGCTTCCACCCACAAAACTTATATCCGTTACAAGAAGGATGGAACGTTTGGGTGAAATTTAGAACAGAGTGTGCCACAATAGACCACTGGGTTGCAGTGTCCAAACTGCTAGACAGCTCCCACTCGTTATCTATATTTATTCATCCATCTATATAGAGTATTTATTTTTCTCTTGATATCCCATGGTGTCCTTAAGAGAACAAGTCCAATAGTTTCAAGTGGATTTTCTAAGAAATGCAATAACCTTTTTTTCACTCAGCTGACGAGAATGATTAATACAATAATTCAGTAAAAACACGGCTTCAAGTGGTTTTGATGGAATACCTATGAAGGTCAAAACCACGTCTATGGAAGTAAAGAATCGTCTCACACACATTGCTAATCTTGTTTCCTCCACGGGTGTGTTTCCATCTGATCTGAAGTGCGCTCAATTGACGGCCATATATAACAAAGGTCCGAAGGATCATATAGGCAATTATCGGCCAATACTCTCCCAAACCTCACTGAAATCACAAACAGCATATCATAACCCAAGTATAGAATCAACTGATACAGGCAAATACATTTCATTAACATATTTTGGCCCTATCCACGAAAAGATTACAAATGTCATTTCAAAACAGCGTAAAAGAGTAGCTTTCAAAACCCACATGAAACTCTCCCAAAAATTTTTCAATAGTAAAGATAAAACAGATGGATTTGAAAATACTGGAGTTGACAAGTTGTCCTGTATGGATTGTGAAAGCGTCTATATAAGTATATCAGGCTGGTCGTTCATTCAAAACTAGATACAAACAGCATCAATCAGATTTCATCAATTAGAGAACCGACGAAACTACTTTCGCTTCACATAGTATCGAAAATGGCCATCATTTTCCACCCATAGATCAAATTATTCATAAAATACCTAAAGGACGAAAGTTATATTTCTTAGAATCCATCAAAATTTTAAAACTACCCATAGAAATAATCTTCTGAACAACCAGTATGGGCTGGCTTATTCCTCCATATTTGATATCCCTAAATGAAACAATCTTTTATCATAATTAGTTTATTACCTCTCATTCTCATTCAGATCCTTATTAATTTTGTATTCACATGTTTATTGTATGTATTTTCAACTTTTATTCAGTACTTGTCAGCTGAAGATCTTGATTTTCAATAAATCTCTTGTGATAGTATAATACATAGTCTAATGATTATCCATCACGTGGTAACGACGGAAACAGTTAACTAAAAGAAATCTGCATTATACTCAAGAGCCAACAACAAACAAGTTTGCAAAAATTCCGCAAAACATCGTCATCGTCAAAATCTGTCCACCTAGTACAAATAGATTCATTAATCTATAGCTATCAAATAATATCAGCAGGCAAATGAGTAAGATGTTCAAACCATTCATAGCAAGCAAATATACAAAATGATGATGGCAAACTTAGATAATGTTTCGAAACATATCAGGCTTTGATAATTCAAGATTCCAGCTTGATCCAAAACAAACACACAAGATTATCAAAATTGAATGGCCCAGATTAACTCTAATTTTCAAAATCTAGTTCAAGAGTATCCGTTGAAAGTTAAAATGACTGCATCATTAAATGATTGAATCACCATAACCATCATAACTCGACGCTACATTGAACATTCAAAACACAACCCCCGCACAAATATTCCATTCCGCTGTAAGCGATTTTATCGCTTCGTAATATCGATTAGTTTCAAAAGTCATTCGTAGCTTTTCCTTGCTCTGAACTCTTGTTTATTGCTATAAGGTGCCGAAAATTGGAACATTTCAATCTACATATACAATTTTCCCGTTTGATTTCCAGTCGCATTTTTACAACGTGCCAACCCTTGATTTATTTTATAAGTATATTAAGCACCCTCTGATATTATTACAAAAGTTTCCGCTCGTTCTTTTAAATTATACGTCTTTTTTCAGATTTTGGACTATACCCAATACTACTTGGATCTCTCGACTGCTAATCTGGAGAACGATGCCAAGTGGTCTGTAGAATATAACTTTTCGACTTACTATATGATAAACAACATAACTCCGTTGGCTCTTCACAATTTAGCCGAGAAACTATCCAACACACAAGGAGATAACCCCATCTTTAGTAGGTAAGCAATACAAGTTGTCTCGTTCACATAGCAATTCAAAATTCTATTAAATTAAATATTTAATACGGAACAGTATACCAGGTGGGCTGAAAAATTTGTAGGTTAACATAGTCAAACACATTTTTTTGGTAGAATTCAAATTTTATTCAATATAGTCACCTTCAAGGGCATTAAGCGATTGCAGCGATTAATAATTTTTTCGATGCCATTTTTATCTCATCAAAATAGGCTTCAGTTTCGGCGATCACCTGTTCATTAGTCTTTTCAAGTCAGAAAACAGAAAAAAGCCACTGGGGGCAAGATCTGGTGAAAAAGGTGGATGCGGAAATCATTCGAAGCCTAATTCGTACAATTTTACATTGAGAAAGGAAAGATTCTATCCGCACCTTTTTCAAAAGGTCCAGCATTTAGAATTAGCAGACCATAATCCATGAGTTCAATTTTCTACGACGAGGATGGAATTATTAATCTGAAGAATTTCCATATGTGGGCTTGTCAAAACCCGCATTCCAAAGTGGTCGAAAATTTTCAGCAACGGTTTTCATTGAATACGTGAAGCGCTTGTAATGGCAATGTTGTTACCATCACTAAGTTACACGACATATCACAAGATCAGGGAACGCCGCTGTGCTGTCACGACGAGGAGTGCATAGCGCACGATGTTACGACGCAGATTTACAGCGCAGGGGAAACAGTATACAGCAGGGGTTCCAAAATCAGGGGGGCGCCCCCCTGGGCGGCGTGGAAAAAGTCCGAGGGGACGTGACACCCAAATGAAACAAATGAAAAAATTACAGAAATAATTTCCTTAAATCTTTGAAATAAAGTCTTTCGAAGTTTTCATAATTGTTTTTGTAAGGTTTTGATAAAGTTGTAAATTTTATCCACAGTTTTTAAAACTTCAAAGCACACAAGAGTTCAAGGTTCTCGAAACCGATAACTCCGTTTGGCCTTGGTGTGAGTGCGAGTGTCCCCGCACCCCTTCCACCCCAACCTTCTCCGCATCATCAATCCAATGTCAATAACCTTGTAGTTTGTTCAGTACTTGAGTTGTAATTAGTCCGTTCTGGGTCAGTGCTTTCCGTGAAATATCAGTCAGTGTGTTTGCTGTATTGTGGGTGTTCTATAATTGTTGCGACGTTTGAATTGGAGTAATTGTTTTTGTGTTATGTGAGTTCTGTGTGAAGCTGAATCATAAAAGATGAACACGGCAAAGAAACTCAAGATTATATTCAATATAGGTTTGTTTCCTTGCTTAAAGATAATGTTGATCACCCTCAGTGCGTTATTTGCTATGAAGTATTAAGCAATGACGCGATGAGGCCTAATCGTCTTCTGAGACATTTGTCAACCAAACATGCCTCTTTAAAGGACAAACCTAAACAGTTTTTCGCTGCAAAATCTCAGAATTTAAAGCTCATGAAGTTAGATAGCACTGGATCTGCTGCTCAGTCATCTCTAAAAGTGCTTGAAGCTTCCTATGAATGATCTCTTTTTATTGCTAAGGAAAAGAGAAGTCACACTATTGGTGAAACGCTTGTGCCTTTTAAAAGCAGCCGATATTGTCCTTGGAACTGATACTAGGCAAAAGCTATCACAAATACCACTTTGAGACAACACCGTAAAATGCCGAATTGATGATATGGCCGACGACATTAAAAACCAGGTTGATGCAATAAAAAATCCCCGTTTTTTGCTATCCAGCTTGACGAGAGTACAGAGACGTAGCACAACGTGATTATATATGTTCGTTACATTGAAAATGAAAGAATGAAGGATGAACTGATGTTTTGTACTGAGCTGGTGACCACTTCCAGATTTTAGGGGGGCGTGGGGGGTCCTCAAATAACCAAAGGGGGGCGTGGTACAAAAAAGTGTGGGAACCCCTGGTATAAAGGTTATAGCTTGAAACACGGATAGGCTATTCCTATCCTTGATAGGAATACACTTCGGTGATCACGAATTGAGTTGCCACATACCTGGCTGTACATATTGAGTACAGTTGTCATCGCAGCTAGATTGGGAGGTGGAGTAGCAGTCGATCCCCAGGACGACATATTATTGTAAATAGTGTATATATGGAAATTCAGAATTTATAGTTGTTAATGATAATAAAGTAAATGTTTATGAACTCTGTTTCCTCCGCTAAGCTACCTGAGCGTAAAACTCGTTACTAACTATATCGGACCAAATTTCTTTGAAGGAACTCTAATCCCGGAGATTTTTTTGAATTTCTTCCGAAATGCTCATGGAGAATATTGCGGCTAGGGTAGTTTAACTTGATGGTGCTACTATGGCTCACCAGTGAGAAATTTCCTGAATGAAAGATTCCCAAATCATTGGATTGGGCGAGAAGGTCCGATATCTTGGCCAGCCAGGTTCCAAGATCTTGGCCACCTTGATTATTTTTTATGCGGGTATCTAGGCCAGAATTTGCGAAGCTTGCGATGAGGTGCGAAATCAGCCTGACGTTATCAGGAGATCTATTAACCAACTCTTGATTCAGGCCAGAAATGTGTTGATTGTGATGAAAGACATTTTAGTGAAATTTGAAGATTGTTTTCATTTTTCACACTGGTTTGAATTTTCTACGTTTCGCAGAATTTCTATCGCTTCTTCACAATTATTTACTTTTTCTTCGGTTTCTCTCGACAATTCACTGTATTCATAGTATTTATTGTTTCATTATGTTCATAGTTCAACCAAGACTTCAATTGTCTCGTGAGTATGAAGTGACCTTGATTTCTGCTTCGATGAATTACCGCCTAGCCCGCGATGCATTGGCGCGTTTTTGAAGTGGAATTTGGAATAAATGTAAATTCTAAATGAAAAGAACGTCAAAATGTTAATTTTTCGGAATTCGTAAGATAAGAAGATAACGTTCGTTATGCTTCGACACCAGATTTTCAGAAAATCTGAGTCCGACCCTGCGTTTTTTCGAAACAGATCTTTCTAGTCGAATCTGATGAGGAATTCAACGTATAACTCAATACAGTGTTAAACGACGTTAATTGAAAAGTTGTTTTTCTGTTTTCATTCGACTCCAGTAAAATTCTTCCGATTTTCGGATGAAAAATGAAGTTTGTATCAAATCGACTCCCGAAAAACAAACTGTTAGGTGTGCCATAAGATTTTTTACTGATTATTCAACTTATTTTTATTGATGTGTGTTAAAAATTCAAAAACAGGGTTATTTCTGCCTGAACAATCAAAAGAGGATGTTTCAGTCCGGTCCTGGAATTTCCAACTTTTTTCGGCAATATTTTTGATGCGATTAATGCCAATAATGTCTTAAAATCGTTCCATTCCATTCATTATTGAGAATTTTAGATGGATCTAAAGTTCTTGGCATTTCCAAAAGACTCTCTATAGAGCCACCAACAAGAATCTACAGAAGTTTTCAATACCGGATTTTAATTCGCCTCATCGAACTGCATCCACCGTAGAAATATGTACAGTGCATCCGGATTCACCCTGTGTACAAAGAGATAGGTCTGGTTCATCCGTTTCTTGAATAGATAACCTTTAAAATTTGTTTTGTTCGTTTTGTTCCACGGACCTACAGGTTATAGTGCAGCTAGCGAGGCGGTTACCTTTAAAATTTAAAGGTCGCGTTCCCAATAAATACCTCAAAAAAGTCTAGGGAACACTTACCAATATCTTTAATATATGAATTTGATGATTCGAATTTATAGAAATCTTTCAGTTTTTGTTAGGATGTATTGTATATAATGTATTCTCAAGAAAACAAAATAATATTTGACTTCTCCAAAGCACCTATTATAAAAATGATGAAATTTGGTAAAACACAAAAAAAAATCCTGAACTAATATTTTCGAAACGATATGGAAGCACTTATATTTTTCAGTACCCAGAAGGTCCACCTCTGTGATTAATGACACTTTGGCAATGTCGCGGCATGCTCTATATTAAATTGTCTATTACATTTTGGCCTAAGTCATTCCAAGCCACCTGAACTGCTAATCGAAGCTCCTGTTCATGATGGAAGACGTTTTGACGCAGGAGATTTCTTTTTAGGGTGTCCCACACATGCTCGATGGGATTCAGATCTGGGGAGCAGGATGGCCACGGTAGAAGATCGATATCATTCTCTTCAAGAACGTTCAAAACAACTCTTGCTCGATGAGGAGGGGCATTATCTTGTTGTAAGAGTGGATTTTGACCCATTGTTTGGAGATACGGTACCACTACAGGTAAAACTATCTCATTTGCGTAAGAATTTCCCTTGAGGTTGTTCTGTATGAAAACGAGGTCAGTTCTTCCACCAAGGCGTATACCTCCCCAAAACATCACTGATCCGCCTCCCTGTCTAACAACTTCTCGAGCATGCTGGAGACGGTTTTGCTTTGCAAGTTCCCTCGATATTCGAATTCTTCCCAAATCGAGATAATAACTAAATCTAGATTCATCACTCAAGAGAACTGTGGCCCACCTCTCTTGATCCCAGTTGACGTGTTCTTGGCACCAAGCTAAACGAGCAGGGCGATTTCCATGGGTCAGTTGTGGAACTCTTAAAGGACGTCTGGAGTAGAGTTGACCTTCGTGCAGTCGATTGCTCACAGTTTGGTCGGAAATTTGTACATTATGAACTCGTTATAGCTCTTGAGCTAATTGAGATGCTGTGGTAGTACGATCTCTTCTGGCTTGTAAAACCAAAATTCGATCTTGGGCGACTGTAGTAATCCTGAAACAACCTGTATGGCATTCTTCTACGCTACCTGTTTCATTGAAACGAAACCATAAACGGTTTATGACACTTAGGCTACTTCCCAGAACTCTGGATACTTCCCGTTGTAAGCTCCCAGCTTGGAGCATTCCAACGGCTCGTAACATCTCTTCTCTAGTCAAATGTCGTCTTTCCATGGTCGAATCACAAAACTTGAATCTTTTATTTGTGCTTACAACAGAAACAAAGTGCCAACTAACTGATTTCAAACACTGAATACATGAAATGATTATAAAACAGCGTCACATCTGCTGCATTTTTAGTTTTATATAAAAAAAACTGAAATCTGTTGCGGCACTCTACATAATTTGGTGAGAAATTGATGCAGGTGTTCATTTTTTAAAAAAATCATCCATATTGATCGTTCTGGATACGATATATCGATATTCAGAAGTGTTCCTAGACTTTTTTGAGGTGTTTATGATCAGGAACATTTTCCCAAGTCTTTTCTTCAAGGCCATTTGTAATACGTACATTAATTTGATGATTTCCATTTCAGATACTACCGAGCTAACTCAGTCAGAATCTACAATAACCAGCACAGTTCCTGCGATGCAACCTGTGCGCATACGCACTACTGCGCAATAACAAGAGTCGACTACCAAGAACATGACCAATGTCTTAAGACTGCCGCAAGCGCACTGTCGGCGTCCTCGTATTCATTCTTACGTACGCCACTGAGCTGCTCCACATGGTTGGTTCTCTTCCTGGTCTTCAAAGTACGATAAGATTGTACCATATGCAATAAGGCAAAGACTAATTGATTTGTGATTGGATCTTGGGTTGTGCGTATGATAAGGAAGTGTGAATGATAATTTACGAAATTTTAAGGTTATATGCCAGAAATAGACGAAGAAAAATTACTTTAAAAACTTTGACGTTCAATAACTCTATACCTACACTCAATGACACTTGATAACATCAGTGTGCGATGATTCTAAGGTGTCTAGAAAATCCCTTGTCCAGTTTATTGAAGAATGATTTTTTTGAAACATAAGATGATCGTCCTTTCTGGAAATACTTAACTTAAAGCGTTTACACTTGTTTTTTGTTGTAATTATTCAATTACAAACGCAATTATATCTCGACCTATCGATCAAATGTCATGAAATTTTAACGAATTGTCAGAAAAGGATGTAGCTTCTTGATGTATATACCAAAACAGAATAAAATATGATTATTAATTTTTAGAGATAATTTCACATTCAATGTTTTAATAACAGATGTGACGGGCGATGTGCCTATTAGTAAGCCTGAACATATAACGGAAAAGTCAATTTTTTCAAGAACTTCTCTTTTTTAACATCATTTTGCCTTTTCTACTAATACACATTTGAAAAAAGAATTTATTCATAGATCTCATCGTTTCATTGCTATGGCAGACACATACATACAAATACCTTTCCCCAATTTCCGGAACTAGGTAATTATATGCGGTTTCATCATTTGTGGGACGGCGGCCACATCCTGGTAACATCCTGGAAAGCTCGGTCTGCTTCTGACAGTTTCGCGGTTTGGGCGTATTAAGCCTTGAATTATTTACTTCTGAGATGATAAAAATCTTCTATTATACAGGTCAGCCAAGTCGAAAAGCCTGGATTAGGATTAAATTATAAACCTTGTCAGGGATGGGATGTAAAATATCAAAGTTCAACTTGTCCACTGTTTTCAAACAAAATACCCGATGAAAATCCTTTAAAACTAAGGTTTCAATTAATGTTCTATTGGATTTCAGCCCTTCATTTCGTGAAGATATATTCACAGAAGTATTACAAAGGTCTACAATGATTTTGGTGCCGCTAAAAGTAAAACTGTTTTCAAGTATTTCTATTTGATTCTTACTATTTTAGAGCTACGTGTAGTTTTCGAGATTTCGCAAGAGTAATTAAATCAATCAAATTAAAGAACCAAAAACGGCCTGGTGAAGATAAGATCAGCATCGAGATGTTGAAGATGGGAGGATAACGTACGGATCCTTCTCAACAAATGCCTAAATGAAGGAAGAATACCAATGGTATGGAATAATGCTCAAGTCATTCTTCTGTAAAGAAGGGAGCCAGAAATAACATAGAAAATTACCGCCCAATTAGCCTTTTATCGCACTTGTACAAATTACTGACGAAAATAATAACAAGTAGATTACCCAACAAAATGGACGCTTCAGTACGGTAGACCATTTGCAAGTGATACGAACTCTCATCGAAAAAACCTCAGAGTACAATATGATATTGCACATGGCATTTATAGATTTCAAGAAAGCGTTTGACTTGATTAAAACTTGGGTAACACTAAGAGCACTAGATAAACCAAGAGTGGACAGTAGATATTCAAATCTCATCAAATACATATACGAAAACGCCACAATCCAAATAACGATAGACGAAGAAACAACATCAAAAGAAACCCCCGTGAAAATAGGCATACGACAGGGAGACACGATCTCTCCAAAATTATTTACATTGGCTCTGGAGGACGTGTTCAAGGTTTTGAAGTGGGAAACGATATAGATGGTGTACTCTGAACCATCTTCGATTTGCGGACGACATAGTTCTTATAAGTGATGATGCCGAAGATCTTTGCACGATGCTGAAAGAACTATATGAGACTGCCTTGACCTCTGGACTCAAGATGAACCTAGATAAAATGAAAGTTATGAGTCCTGATAATTGAAGAATCAGTATCGGTAACCACGAGATCGAAAATGTTGCAGAATACATTTATCTTGGGCATAAAATCGTACAAGGCAGGGAAAATCAAACCTCTGAAATATCGACAAGAATTGGACTAGGTTGGGCTGCATTTGGAAGACTGGATCATGTGTTGAAATCTAGTGAAATCCCAATAAATCTCAAAAGGAAAACGTTTGAGACATGTATTACGCCAACAAACTCCAGGTGAAACAACGAGCAACGGAGAGATCGATGCTTGGCGTAAATTTGCGAGATAAGATCAAAAATGAGGAAATAAGACAAAGAACACGCGTAACGGACATTTTGAGAAGAACCAAATAGATGGACTCATGAAATAATGGACAAACCAAGAGGAGTGTTGGTAGAGTTCCGAAACGATGGCGGGATGATATCCAGAAAACAGCAGGAAAAAATTGGGTTCAGATTGCCTTAAATAGACAGAGATGGAAAGATTTGGAAGAGGCCTTTGTCTTTGAGAGAGAGAGAGAAATAAATTAAAAAGCATTTAATTCATTCATTGAAAAACAACAGAACATTTAATTCAAAACGTTTAATTTCATTTTATTACGCATTATTTCATAGGTTAGAAGTTTTTTTTTAGATTTTCTCCGGTGGACGTCTTCAGGATATTCCCATCTGATGCTCCAACAGTAATCTGCCATCATATGCTCATCCCAGCCATCTTGATGGAAACGTTCTCCTTGTTCTTCGCTATATGCTCCAATATTTTCAGGGAACTTTTCTAATGATTGTCGAGATAGTGTACTTTTATGCTTTTATTGGATCCAAGATTTTAAAGCTAATTAAGAGGATTTGAACTAACTCTTTGTAATTTTCAGCCTTCTGATTTCCTAAAAAAATTTTTATAACAGCAACAAAAGATTTCCACGCCGCTGCTTCTAAATTGTTCTTTGAATGTATGAAATCCTTGTCTTTCACTAAAAGTCTTATCTGCTGACCATCAACTATATATACCAACTTTTAGTTTTTCATTACTTAAACCGGGAAACTTTCTTGAAAGATATATAAAACACGGACCAGTTTTATCTCATGCCTTAACAAATTGCTTCAGAAGTCCTTATTTGATATGCAATGGAGGCAAAATAATCTTATCTCTAGAATCTAAAGGCGGGTTTATAATATTTTGTTTTTTCAACCTTCATGTTATTTCTCAAACGCCAATCTTTCTTGATCCAGTGGTCTTTTTTGCTCTGCTGTCCCATAAACATATGAACCATGGAAATTTAGTGTACCCACTTTGTTGACCTAAGAAAAAGTTGACCATTTTTAAATAAACACATATAAACAATTGGTGCTCCGAGCACTCAAGTTTTTTTGAGACAAGAACTACGTTGTGATACTTTACTTTTATCTATCTAATAAAACACATTTCAAACTTCGCTTAAAACTGTCGATGAACAACCTCCAATCTTCAGTTTTGTATCTTGAGAGCCCCAGTTTCGTTGAAAGACCACCAATGTTATTACAATAGACTATATTATTTTCAGAGCTTAAAAATGGAAGAAATTCTTTTTCGCGATCACGATAAAACATTATCTTTGTACCTTGAGATAACAAATTTCTTTCTTCGAGCTTAGATGCTAGTAGCTCAGAGCGCTCTTTTGAAAGGTCAAGATCTCTAATCAAATCGCTGTTGACACTTCAAGATCACTGTCACGTTCATCAGAAAAAACATCCACCATCTCTGTGTCCGACAAATCTGATAGATCTGAAACATGGAGACGATACGTCATCTGAACACAGTTGAGGTCTTTTAGCGGACGGTAAATCAGGATATGTCATTTTTCTTTTGTTTATACCATGTAATTCTACTACAAAAAAATAACAGTCATTGATATGATTTTTCGGCTCTGTCCAAATCATCGGCATACTATACATTAAATGATTACGCTTACCGTTTGCCCACTGTCTACATAGCTTACACACAATTTTTGGAACCCGCGGTTTTTTCAGAAGCCGTCATCTCTATTTTGAAGTATTCAACGTATGTCTTCTTCACTGAATGTATTATAGGTTTTCTGATCTTTTCACTACATATTCACCACAAATATAACAAAATGTATTCGGATCATTAACACAACATCTTTTTAACGACGGCATATAGATATTAGTGATTGAAGAAAGAAATTAATACATTTTTTAGGTTATTATCGATCGGTACAAACCTGAACGTAGCTTCAAGATTTTAGTAGTTATAGTACTAATCTAACCATTTTCATACAACCTCTTTCTAATCGTATCTTCGGAATGAATATAATTTTAGGTGTTCCTATTGAAATTTGCTGAAATTTAAACATTGAAAAGTGAATTGAAGATAACGCCAACAGTTTTTTTAGTATCTTTTTTTAATGTCAAATTTTTGGCAATATTTCCAGATGATTTGCAACCAGCTTTTTTTAATTCCCTTGTGATAAGCGTGTGAGTGGAACTTAATTAGCTGTAAAATAATACATGTTGAATATTTTTATATGACTATAACTAATGATGTATTTATTATGAGACCATGAATGGTGGCAACATGTTCTGAAAATGTAAATAAACTTAAAACCATTTAATTCAGAATGTCGAAAATATAAAAAATTTAGGTAGATATGCCAGCGGCTGATTTCACCTGTTCCCAAATGAAACCTCCTCAGTTGTTCAACAAATTGATTCTTTATTACATAAATCGTTATCATGGCTATTCAATTCAAAACTATGATTGAGAAATAACCAAAAACCAGCCCCAACTTATTTAGAGCATGGTCAAAATACAAATGGAAAGGAGCTTTGTATACATCTCCAAATTAGTTTTGTTTTCATATGATTTTCCATCGGAGTTCACTGTAACTCTGGAATTGACTAAATACCGAAAAGTAATATTTATTCATCAAATAATCTAACAACCGAACATAATTCCAAAGAAATATGTTCAACTTATTAAAGTAGTGAAAAACTACTAAAATTAAATTTGTTCATGCTTCCCGATTTTCAATATCTTCAGCTATAAATTGATTCACTTGATCAAACAACAATGTAGATAATGTAAAAAATGTTGCTTTCAAATTAAATTCGAGATCTACATCTGGAATGTCGAAAGTACAGTTATAATTTTGAAATTTTAGATAAAATATTCTGAAACATAGTTTTGAATATAAATGAATAACCTTGCTATTTGCGTTGATTCAGATGATTCAGCAAAAAATCCAACCATTCTAAAATCCCAAGGTGAAAATTTTTATACGCCACTGATGTATGTCTACATTATATTCCAGAAATATGGAATTAAGGTCATATTTTCATTAAGTACTTACAATGAAAAAGGAGCGTTTGACTTTTTGTCTTCAAGTTCAATATAATTCATTTTTCATGAAGATTTATTTATTTTATGGATTTTCATTTTCAACGAAGACAACTTTATTATTACAAGCACGACCAGTTTCGACAGTCAGGTTTTTTCAAGTGGTCAACTCAGGAAATGAACTTACTACTATAGATACTAGCCTAATTTGATATTACGTAGTGGAGAGAGATTAATGCCTGGCTGGCTATAAAAGGTTTTTACAAAGTTTATTGATTGCCAAACATTCTAACATTCATTTTCTTTCCTTTGCAGGTTATGTTAGGTAAGATTTCATTAATCTTCTGATTTTTCGAATTTTTCTGTTTTTTGTTCAACATTGAATCATAATTTGCTCAAGTTTAGACCACGTCTGAAAAATTCATTGAGAAATTAATAATAAATTAACAATTTCATTCATACCATCTACAGAAAAGAAACCCTCACAGACTTAACTATTCTCATGGACTCATTCAATCACTTAAATCACAAACTGCCAGCTTATAATTCAATGATTCATAGGGCCTTTTCCATTCCACTGTGACCAACATATTTCAAAATTGAAGTAAATACTATCGGAAAAATTGCCTTAACAGAATTCCTCCAGCTTTTATAGACAAAATTATCCAACGTAAAGAAAAACATCAAATAACACAATTGTTTTATTCCATAAAAGATACTTTCTTGAAAAAATTCGCTAGTTTCAACGACGCTAATACACTCTTCGATAACTTGAGCAACTATTTTTCTCAATTTAAAATAACCACCTCTTTCTCAAGTGGTCTTAACTAGAGCAGATTATTATTCAATGCTTAACAAAAAATTGCCAGTATCAAAAAATCAGGAGTTTTCAAAATTGCTTGCAATGAGTAGTAACTTATGTTAGGAAGACAGAATTTCGAGACCAGAATTAAAGAACATTCATCATCTGACAATAATTCTCCAATATGTGAACTAATTTACCTATAGAGTAATTAGTATTTATTTAATATTGTGGCTCGAAGAACCGAAAATACTATTTTCTTTCTGTAAAGTTTTATTTCTGTCAAGGTATACTAGATTCATTTCATGACTAACTATTTTTTGAACAGCCTAACTAGATTACAATTTAATTAATAAATTCTATAACATTTTCTCCCCTCCAGTAATTGAACTGGGGAAATTACTACCAAACATCTAATACAATTAATTTTGCTACCGATCTCCGAAATATTCCACTATTTGTCTTCACATCAACTCTGATTTTTTGATCTTGAGCAGGATACAGTTGCACGACAAGACCCTTTTCCCATACGTTCCTGGGACCATTTGGATTCACTAACAGAACAACATCTCCTAGCTCTATTGCCTTCTGTTCACTGTACCATTTGGTACGTTTAACCAAGGTTGGTAAATATTCTTGTGCCCACCTTGTCCAAAATACGTCTGCCAATCTTCGACCGGCTCTCCAACTACATAATAAGTTTAGATCTTTCTTTGTAGTTTTGGTCAACGCCATAGCAGCATGCCTTGGTCCAATCAAGAAGTGATTTGGTGTTAAAGCCTCCACAGAATCTGGGTCTAGAGATACAGTCAGTGGTCGTGAATTGATTATGTTTTCTGCTTCTAACAAAAATGTCCGCATTATATGTTCTGGTGGACGTCGTGAGGTGAAAAGCTCCAATAACTGAAATTCAGCTTGACCTGAACAGTAGATGGTTAATTGGTCCAAAATTTCCTTCACAGTCTGAGGATCATTGGCCTAAGGACAATACTGAAGAAACAAGTGAATCAAGAGGAGATGGGAGTTCGAGAAAGCAGAAATTTTGTTACTTAGTTATACCACAGAAACACTTGCAACGTGCAAGAAGTCTCATTGTAATACAGCAACCATTAGTTGAAGAAATTATCGAGGCTGAGGCATTACTACTTAGGAAGGTTCAACTCGACTCATTTGCATCAGAAGTCATGCAACTCAAAAATGGGAAAACGCTCAATGTTCAAAGTAGACTATACGCATTATCTTGTTTATATTCTGATCAGGACAAATTGTTGAGAGTATCAGGTCGTTTGAACAGGGCCAATGTGAATGAAAACATGAAAAAACCAATCATTCTGGATTCTGAACAGCTGCTCATCCACAACTACTACGAAAATGTTCAACATCATAGTCAAGAAACTGTCAAATTTATTACGACAAAATTATTCGATTTTGCGAATCAGACAGGCTGTGAAAAGCGTATGGAATAGTTGCCTGAAATGTAAGAACAGGAGAACACTGTCGCAAGTTCCAGTGATGGGTCAACTTCCATACTGTAGAATTGAACCGACAATCAGACCATTTATAGCAACCGGAATGGATTATTTCGGCCCATAAGAAGTTATTGGGAAAAGAAGTAGAGAAAAAAGGTATGGAGTAATTTTTACTATTATGGCTACAAGGGCGGGACATTTAGAAATCGCACATGACCTCAGCACAAACTCTTTCATAAATGATTTGCGAATGATGGGTTGCAGGCGAAGATTTCCAGAGCAATTACAGTGACAATAGAAACAATTTCAGAGGCGGTGAAAGAGAAGAACTCAATAAAGAAGAGATAATGAAATTTTGCATGGTGAGGAAAATAAAATTCAATTGCATCGCTCCTCTTGCTGCTCATATGGGTGGCTGTTGGGAGAGGTTAATCCAGAGTGTAAAATATATACATACTAGATTCATTTCATGAGTAACTATTTTTGAACAACCTTACTAGATTACAATTTAATCAATAAATTCTATAACACTAATAAAACCACAAAACATTTAATAACATTAGATAATATCAAAATTCTTCATAATTACGACAACGGAAACAAAATGAATCAGTTGGAATGTTTGAAAATCGATAAACTTTGTAAAAACCAAGGTGAAATCCCCTTAAATAGCCAGCTAGACATTAATACCCCAACACTACTTAATATCAAATTAGGCTAGTATCTATATAGTATATAAGTTAGTTCATTTTCTGCAGTTAATTCGCTTAGTGGCTAAATTTTTTACCAAACTTATCTTGAGCAAGATTTCTGAAATACATGTGATTGATTCTTCCAAAACATGAATTTGAGTTCTTTACATTTTAGTAATCAATATCGAAAAGAGTAAAACCTGTTCATAGATCAATAAAAATGTCATTAATTTTTATTAATGAAAATATGAATTTTATTCCACACTTTCGGAACTCACTCTATATCCAACAAGGAACCCCAAAGGAATGAAATTCTTCAATGTTCGTATGAGTACCATCAAGTAGAACCTAACAATATTCATTCATACATTAGATAAATCCTATATAGCCTCGATATATAATGTTACCAAAAAAATTGTTATTATGAATCCATGAAATATGATTTCAAACTGTACTTTCTTTTTGAATAATTTGACGAATTTCAGCAGTATATTAACTCACAGCTAATATGAACGCCGAAATTCGCTTATTTTCTACATATATTTTTAATTTGTACAGAATGCCCTAACATTCTTGATAAATTTAATTTCTTTCGACATTTATATTCATTAGAATTGTTGCGTATGAATTATTATGAAGGAAATAATGATAATAAGAAATTAAATTATGTCTTATACTATCACAAAATTTCATTAAAATTCAGGATTGCAATTTCGGAGTCCCGACCATATGCAGCTGACAACAAGTACAGAACCAAGTTGAAATACATTCATACATAAACAAGTAAATACAAAATTAATAAACGTGCAAACAAGCTGTAATAAACGAATTATGTTAAAATCATCAAATATGGACGAGAATAAACCAGGCCATTCTACTCGTCCAGAAGGTTATCTCTATGGGGATTTGGTTAGAGTCTGAAAATTTAGATGGGTTCTAAATATCTTACTTTCGTCCTTAAGGTATTCTATGAATATTTTGAAGTTGATTTATGGGTGGATAATGATAGCCACTTTCGAAAAAATGTCGGTTCTCTGATTATTGTGAACTGATTGATGCTTTTT
The DNA here is from genome assembly GCA_013387265.2 of Cryptolaemus montrouzieri. NCBI lineage: Eukaryota > Metazoa > Arthropoda > Insecta > Coleoptera > Coccinellidae > Cryptolaemus > Cryptolaemus montrouzieri. Next base: position 8,396,928 of record JABFTP020000103.1, on the reverse strand, counting down.
GTATCTAGTTTTGAATGAACGATCAGTCTCATAAATACGTTACGTTTAATTCAATGATTCGTAGGGCTTTCTCTCTACCTAGCGAAGAAAACATGTCCAGGGAAATGTCAACTATAAAAAAATTGCTAAGAACAATGGTTATCCCTCATATTCTTCGAACGACTGTCAAAATTTTTTCGCAATTTTTCTTTATATTAAACTAGTTCCACGAAGAAATAATATATGGGCGATGTCAACCCAGATTGTTGGGTCCATAATGATTCTAAAACATCTATAGATCCTAATCGGCATCACTTGGAAGACTGAACCTGCCCATCGGGGCTCTCTCGGTCAAACAGAGATGGAATTTGAGGAAATATCGCAGGTTATGTATTTTTTATTATCTGCTTAGTCCCTTTCATGACCTTGCTTGCTATGTAAAATCTTTTCTTAGATTTGTTTAAACATATAAGAAGTTTGATTGTTGAAATATTTTTCTGCTGGTTTTCTTTTTCCATTGTTACAGATTCCTGTCCCAAACCCCCTTCCTCTCACCCTTGTTTTTGGAAATCATGGAATGCAAGAGAGAATGAAGCGGCTAAGCAGAAAAATCTTTGGTACTCATTATATATACACGATACTAACACATCATAAACTGACAAGCTATTGCTAGTGCAATAGTGACAGGGAAACGAGTTTCCTCAGGTTTTTTTTCACTCGTTTATTGAATCATATACAAGATAGTATGGTTCCCCTGTTACATTTCCTGAGCTCACACTTGTGTTTTTTCTGACACACACCAAAATTATAGATATAAGCACTTATTGTAAATACAATTATTCAAATTTTTGTAAATCCTATCTTTTCAAAAAATATATATATATATATATATATATATATATATATATATATATATATATATATATATATATATATATATATATATATATATATATATATATATATATATATATATATATATATATATATATATATCAAAAAGAAACAAACACAAGTAGCATTTCATATTTTCATATTTAACCACGTATAGAATCAATTAATACAGATAACATATTTTGGCCTTATAAGCGAAAATATTGCAATGTCATTTCAAAACAGAATAAAAGAGTAGCTTTCAAAACTCATATGAAACTCTCCCAATAATGTTTCAATAGTAAAGAGAAAACTGATAGATTTGACAATACTAGAGTTTACAAGTTGTCCTGTATGGATTGTGAAGGTGTATATAGGTCAAACTGGTTGTTCTTTCAAAACTAGATACGAAGAGCATTAATCAGTTTACAATAACCAGAAAACCAACGAATCAACTTTTACTTCACATTGTATCCAAAATGGTCATCATTTTCCACCCATATATCAAGTTCAAATCATTGACAGAATACCTAAAGGAATAAAATTGGATTTCTTAGAGTTCATTAAAATTTTCAAACTCCAACAAACTCCCCATATCGATAATCTCCGGAATGACCATAATGGTCCGGCTTATTGGTCCATATTTGATATCATCAAATAATACCTGTGTTTAACATAAATCTTTCATTTATTATTTTTTATTTACCTATTTATGTATGAATTTCACCTTTAGTTCAGTATTGAAGATGGTCGAGAGACCGTAATTGCAATCCTGAATTTTATATTAAATTGTTATGAAATATTGTTTTAATTGGTACTTATGTAGGAAAATATTTTTGATCAATATCAAAATAATAAAATATATTAGCTTAATACATTTCTTTTAAAAATTCAACAATTGACAAAAATGTGCAAAATGATTCAAATATTTCTGTTGAAATTATTCCAAAATATGCTCTGAATGGTGAGCAAAATTAAAGTTCTTTATCTATTTAAGTTAAGTTAAGAATGATCTAAATTCAAGGCATCCTGTACTCAAATGTAACGAAAATTTAATTGAATTATTGAACGAAAACACCATCTTGCTCAAACTTTCAATTTTTTTATAAGAGATAATTGAAATGTAAGGCAAAACTTATTTTTAATAAATTGTCTTTATTATAGTTAGAGCATTGTTACGTATTTTCTTAATTCTAAACATAAACGTCTTTCCAATGAATTAAAAATACACTTAATGTTCTGTTGGCGGTAGAATTCTCTTTTGGTTTAATTTTTCATAAATAAAAGGTGAGATGTCAACACTACGATCCTGCCAAATGGAGAGTAGAAAGTAGAACTAAGTAGATATATGAAATAATTGTAGCTTTGAAATATTGTGTGATATACTTTAGGTGTACATCTTTAATATTTTTATATTTGATTTGAAAGATTGGCTACTTGTACATAGGTGCTAAATAAAATATTTGTCAAACACTGTATATACCCCCAAATGTCGAAAAATTGAGTGAGAAATTGTTAGCTTGATAAACTTTGTTTGCACTCGATTTTGAGACATTTTCTTCGAGAGAAAAATGGAAAACAATGACCAACTTTCATCTTTTCGAAAAAAATTATACCTAAAACTCCTTAAACTTATTATTGCCTATACAGAATGTTTAACTTTTATGTGTATGTTTAGGTGTGCCTATAAAAATAAATATACTTCAATAACTTTATATATAAACTAATGAGAATATTTGATAAAGTATTAAAAATAATTTTAACACAGAATTTCAAAAATTCATTCAAAATTAACAGCTGTAATAAATAACTATTGAATATTCCTTATGTGTATAACAGTATATTATTAACCGATGCAGAAACACTAAAACTGCATGTAAAATAATAATGATGAATGGAAGTTTTGAATATTTTTATGGACAAAGTTACTAGTTTGATATGAAATGAGTTGTTAACGTTTCAAAAAATTCTGTCATTGATTTATTTAATTGTAAATAATTAAACATGTTCAGTTGAAAATGAGAATGAATACAGATTAATATATACCATATAGCTATAATGCCATACTTATGTGAAAATTAACTGTTTTAATGTAATTATTGTTATAAAATAAATTATTTTCCATTTCTATTTTGTCTCAAGATATTATTCAAATCATCTTATTCTACCCTAATATTTTTTATGATAATACTAGCTGACCAGGCAAACGTTTTTTTGCCATATAAATTTGTGCTGAGTACCTTTGAGGTTATGTAAATCACTCAATTAACTAATCGTGCGAACTACACTCAAAATTAACAAATAATTACTTGAGAATTAGTTAATATGAGAGATACACTGAGATAGAAAAATGATAATGATAATTGTAAACGTTACTACTATGCTAAATGCATAAACAATAATAATGATCGAAAACTGTGGAGGTAGTGAGAGAAGACCTATTGTGTAAGAGAAACAGGAGACCGGCTTCGGTCTTATCCCTACTCCGTGCTGTTTACTGGGAAGTAACACCAGTATAATCTGGCAAATGAGTGTTGATCCACAAAAAATCGCAGGAATTTCTTCAATGCCACATTATAAAAAAATGAAAATTTATCCAAAAAATAAAAATCAAATGTTAGGGGTGGACAACCCTTATCACTTAGGGGTATGAAAAATAGATAGTAGCCGATTCTCAGACCTACTGAGTATGTATATAAAATTTCATAAAAATCAGTCAAGCCATTTCGAAGGAGTATGGTAACAAACATTGTGACACGGGAATTTTATATACTGGGTGCTCTGTAGCTCGAACACTCTTGAAGATTTCATTTTTGTTCGAACGGTATTGTATTTAGAAAGCAAAAATCTACTTCAGCAATTTATTTTGAAATAAACAGGGTGTCCCAATTTTCTAAAAAAAAATCTTGGGAGGTTTTTTCAGATTGAAAGATCACTTTTTTGTTGAAGATTCAAGAGCGTCCTAAACTCTGCTATAATGTATTTAAGTAATAAGTTTTTTTTGTGAGTAGTTTCGTCACAATATTTTCTTCCGTAAAAATTCATGAAAATAGGCTCTCACGTCATCGCATGCTCCTTCGGCCAGAGAGGATGAATACTTTTTCCTTTCGTTTTCTTATTGCCCAAGGATAGCTTTATTGATGAATTGAAATAGATTATCCTCATTTTATATAGGAGTGACTCTAAAATATTATTGAATATTGTAATTTTAAAAATATCACATCTTGATTTTTTCAATTGGAACATCCTGTATTTTATTATTCATGTCAACGCATAAAATATTGTGCCATATTTTTGCAGAAGTAACCTTATCTTCATCTTCGACCGTTTTCGAAATAAAAAAAAATGAACTAAAATAATAAAATCAGAGGTTGCGAAAGAAGATTTTATTAGTACATAAGTACATTATACTTGATCAGAGAAATGGAGTTATTTTAAGGTAGTCGTGTATGAAATACGTAATAGATTGGTTTTTGGTGAAATGCTCTACAAGGTGTTGAACTATTTCAATGAGTGTTCGAAATGTTGCCCGTTTCTTTGTAGACACAACTCAATCCTTCTGAGGAAAGACCGTTGAAGTCTCGACAACATTTGCGGATTAACTGACTGAAAGGCGTCGACTATTCTCTGTGTCATATCTGTGTGTTGTAGAAGGAATCTGGTAAACGATGCCCTTAATATAACCCCACAAGAAAAAATCTAGTCTTGTAAGGTCCGGAGACCTAGCTGGCCATCTAACAGGACCACCACGTCCTATCCATTTGATTGGAAATACATGATTCAAATGCTCCCTAGCCTGATGTGAGTAATGAGCCGGTGCTCCAATCTGTTGAAACCACAAATCTTGTCTTATATGCTCTGGTGCATCGGCAAGTAACATTGGTAGATGATTTTCCAGAAAATCTAAATACATTTAACTATTGAGATGCCCTTCGAAAAAGTGCGGCCCAATTAGATACCCATCTACTATAGCGGCCCATACATTCAAGGACCAACGATGCTGGTGATCTATTTGTCTCATGAGGTGTGGATTTTCTGTGGCGTAATAATGAAAGTTGTGCCTGTTAACAAGCCCATTATTGTAGAAAGTTGCCTCGTCCAAGAAAAGAACTCTGCTAAACATTTTTGGATTTTCCTACTACTATGTCACTTGCCCAATTGCAAAAATTGATTCGATTTTCATAGTCTTGATTATTTAGTTCCTGTCGCAGCTCTACATGATATGCATGAAACTTATTCACTTTCAAGATACTCTGGACGGAAGTTTGACTTATATCTGTTAACTGAGAAATCTCTCTTTGGCTTTTATATGGGTCCTCTGTCACTGTCAACAAAACTGATAACTGGTTGTCTTCAGCTGTAGCAGTTTTTGGTTTTTCATGTGTTTTGTAAGCGATATTACCCGTTTCGATAAATCTAATTATAAGTTTTTCCAAGCATCTTGCATCAGGATGCCTCTTATCAGGAAACCTTTGTGCATAAACTCTACTTGCTATCACACTCACCCAGAATAAAAATCATATCAACCATTTCTTCTTTGGAGAACTTCATGGCAGTCGATTGAGAAAATTGGGTTCAAACCTCACTTTAACGATGTTTAATACCGAAACACTGATAAGTTCACCATGTAAAATGCAGAATATATGTCCGGACCCCTGACAGAAGGCACAAATAAAAAAAATTTCAACACATACCTCGATTTACGTTTTAATCATCTTGATTTTATCATTCGTTAAAAGAATTATCTTGTTTAGGTTTCATTTTCTACTACTTGAATAATTACAGGAAAAAACTTCTGTGCAAATAATGATGCATGTTGATGAGTTTGATACGGTTTGTAGAATTTTCATCAAAAATTTTTACAAATAATGGAATATTTCGAAAATGATGAAAGATAAAGATAAGGTTACTTCTGCAAAAATATAGCACAACATTTTATGCGTTGACATGAATAATAAACTACAGCGTGTTCCATTTGAAAAAATCAAGATGACATTTTTGAAATTACAATATTCAATAATTTTTTCGAGTCACTCCTGTATAAAATGAGGATAATCTATTTCAATTCATCAATAAAGCTATCCATGGGCAATGAGAAAACGAAAGGAAAAAGTTTTCATCTTCTCTGGCTGAAGGAGCATGCGATGATGTGAAAGCCTATTTTCATGAATTTTTAAGGAAAAAAAATATTGGGACGAAACTACTCGCCAAAAAAACTTATTACTTAAAGACATTATAGCAGAGTTTAGGCTGCTCCTGAATCTTGAACAAAAAGTGGTCTTCCAAAATAAATTGCTGAAGTAGATTCTTACTTTCTTAATACAATACCGTTCGAACAAAAATGAAATCTTCAAGAGTGTACGAGTTACACAGCATCGCGCCACTAGTGAATCACCCAGTATAAGATAATAATAGATATTGGGGGTCATCCGAGTAGCAAAATTTTAGTTCATTTTATTCCCCACCCTAGTCGGTAAAAGTGAGAAAAGCACGTATCCCCTCCAATGCTTACATAAACGTTGATATACATTCTATCAAAAAAATACCAGGAATTGATTGTTAAAATCGGCACATCTGTTTTCTATACTGATGCAAAGTTTAAACACGATCTGTCATTTATTTTGTTTGCAGGGCTCGATTTTGTCAGTTCTCACAAGTGTGTTTGGCGATTTTTACAATGGATAAAAATTTCGAACAAAGAATCTGTCTCAAATTTTGTATTGCAAATGGAATCGCTGAAAATGTTACAGAAAGCTTACGGTGAATCGACACGTGCATATGAGCACTACAGTGTATTTAACAGCGGCCGAGACGTAGTGCAAGATTTGCTTCGTTTAAGTGTAAGACAGATAGGCAGTGAATTTGCTGTGTCTCACGAATCAATTCGTACCAAATGATTCTTTGGCCATGGAACGCGTTGCCGCTCGGCTAATTCCAAAAGACCTCAATTTTCTTTAAAAATTGAATCGCGTAAAGATTGCCGAAGGAGTCAATTCCGGAAAATCGTTTGATAAATTTTTTGATGATTGGAATATTCTTTGGCGTGAATTAAATATTTTGTTTCACTGACCAATTCCCGGTTCAGTTATTAAGTCTAGAAATTAATTATTACCATTAAATAAAAAATACAATTTATAGTTATATTCAAGCTTTTTTTGAATTGTGGAGGCCGTTACTTGATGTAGATCCATGATATAAATGAGATAAAAAACACAAGGTTTAACTTTATTCTACACTTTATTTGAAAAAATTCGACGACGTTTCGCTGACACAGCAGCTTTATCAAGAATGACAAACAGAATGAAGAGTATGGTATTATAAACAAATCGTAGAACAAGTTGGATAAATAACAGGAAAATCCACACCGAGCCATTGTACAGTTAGTATGAAAGGTAATAAAAACTAATTAAACAAGTTAAGTAGGGTGAATAATTCAAATCTACCTGCTCATTCAAAAGCTTGTCCGAATGTTTGTATCTATTTATTTCTAATGCTTCTAGGAGATCTAATCTTGAACTTTTGATTTTATATGCAATATGTCAAAGTTTTTATTGAATGAATGGTTTTCTTTTATTAGGTGGTTTGAATAATTTCAAGATGTTCAGATGTTCTTATGCCAAAACTCCTATAGGTCCTACCGATATAAATTTTATCACAAGAACCGCAATTGAGTTTATAGATTCCTGATTTACTTGATTTTTCAACACGAGATTTATTATTTTTAATATGTTTACCTAAGTTATTAGAAGTTTTGAAAGTTATATTAAGATTTTGTTTGACGAGAAAGGATTTAATATTTGTACTTGCAGAACCGCAGAATGTTAAACTGTTGAATTATAATCTTTATGAATAGAATATACTTCATTTATGATACAGTTTTTACGAATGATTAGATCTATCATATCCGGATTATATGAATTATTAATGGCTATCTGTTTGATGATGTTTAACTCTTTATTATAATCTTCTACTGATAAAGGTAAATTGAGTAACATGTACCATGCTGTTTAAAGCTGCAACTTTGTGTTGAATTGGATGTAATGAGTAGTTATTCATTACATCATTACAATCAAATTACATCATTACATTATATAAAATTTATATCGGTAGGACCTATAGGAGTTTTGGCATAAGAACATCTGAACATAAACGTAGCTTCGATAAAATAAATCTGATTCAAATTATTCAAACCACCTAATAAAAGAAAACCATTCATTCATTAAAAACTTTGACATATTGCATATAAAATCAAAAGTTCAAAATTAGATCTCCTTGAAGCATTAGAAATAAATAGATACAAACATTCGGACAAGCTTTTGAATGAGCAGGTAGATGTGAATTTTTCACTCTTACTTAACTTGTTTAATTAGTTTTATTACCTTTCATACTAACTGTACAATGGCTCGGTGTAGATTTTCCTGTTATTTATCCAACTTGTTCTACGATTTGTTTATAATAACATACTCTTCATTCTGTTTGTCATTCTTGATAAAGCTGCTGTGTCAGCGAAACGTCGTCGAATTTTTTCAAATAAAGTGTAGATTAAAGTTAAACCTTGTGTTTTTATCTCATTTATATTCAAGCATTTAATTACTATCGTATTCAAATCTTATTTTAGGATATGGACTATAACAATTTATTTTGATCAATTGATATCTAGTGAATTTGAAAGAATAGTCCTCAGTTGCTCATTAACACTAAATGCCACGGTTCTATATTTTTAATAACGTTAGATGTTTGTTCTGTGAGTCTGCTTTCATGTTTGTCGAAATTCGGAATTATTCATTTCAGTGAACCTCCCTTCTTAGCAGGCTCTATTTAAGTAAAGCATTGCCCCAAAGGTCCAGAATTTTAGGAGCTAGGTAAATTGAAGTAAGTGACAGAAAGCATGTTTTCCTTTGAAAGGTGCTCTAAAAAAATGTTTAACCCAGAGTTCAATATTTCATGAACAAGCATTATCTCTTTGATTCTTCATAATATCTGAATACCCTTTGAAAATTTGAATAAGAATTCAACTGTGAATAATCTCATTATTCTATATTGTTTTAATCCGATAATAGTAATAAAATATTTCATCAATTCATAATTGCCGCTGAATGCAGTATCATCGAAGAATCTTCAATTTGAAAATCAAAATAATAAAATCAGAAATTATAGGATATCAATATTTTCGTTGGTGATCTGTTTTTGAATCACATACTGTTGATGAATATAGAAATATTATGTGTGAAAATGGGTTCATTTCTATGAGTACAATAACTACAACTGAAGGGAAAATGTGTATTGACCATCTATTTCTCAAAGCTGATATTCATCAGGACAGTTATAGATCAGCGATGCTTCAGGTCATAAATGATCATCATCCTATTATTCTCCAGTCCCACCTCAATAATAAAACAAAATTCTTTGAATATTTCTTGTTCCGTCATGAAAATTCAAAATTTACATATCTACATTTTGTCCATAAAATGTGGCTGTCCATTATTATTTCTTCTACGAGTCAAAATCTCACATCCTGTATCATTAACCAATAAAGTTTGTTCAAACTGGGCAGACCATAGCCCATCTCCAGTGACAGCAGTCCATTTATCTGGCCATGTGACATCTTTCCATGTACCTTCAGAAATCATGGGCTCGATTGTAAAACAATGACCAGCCTTCATTACCCCCACTGCTCTATTTTCTGAAATAAGGAATATTTATATGTCAAACTACAGTACAAATATATTATTTTCTCTGTGAGCAACGTCTTTATTAAAACAATACATTTGTAAGACAGAAAATATATATACACTATAACGTTTTTTTATGCAATCGTCAGATTTTGATGAAAAGGTTATTCGAATTCAAAAGAACGTCCTAGCTTATCCAAATTGAAATATATACTAAAGGGAAATTACGTGACCCAACGAAACCACCTACGACTTCCCCCTCCGCCTCGTGCGACGAAATCCTTTCTCAAGTTAACGAATTTATCGATCCTTTAGCTATTGAATAGTGCAATTAAATTTGAGATACAAATGATATATTTATTTATAACTGTAACACCAAACTTTATCTTTCTATCTTCCTATTTTAACACTAACAAAACGAAAAGTTATTGCATAATAGTAAGTATTATTTTGCAATAAGATGTTTCAAATATTACTTATCCACACACGACGCTTATGTCGTCGAAGCTACACCAACCAAAGATAAATATTAACTGACAGAAATCCACTTCAAAAACGACGTTACTTGAAAGAGCGGTAAATTTGTGAAAATTCGGTTAGGGTTAGGGCGATACGATTGGTGCATATGGATGGTTGCATAGTTAATAGACCTTTTCATCACAATATTTTTTTTTGTGCGCATGTGTTTTCGTACTGTTTATTGTAAACAACCATCCTGAGGAATTCGACTTTATATTAGAGATAGAATTTCCCAGTTTCCACATTCACAGCCTCAAGCCAAAACTCTCCCACAGACTGGCCAACACATTCTGAGCTATTGCGACGAATTAAATCATTGTTAGGTTTGCAGTCAAGTGCCCTAACAGACTCAATGAAGTATTTATTAATTTTATCTGGATCATTTAGTGAGTCAGGAATTGAATACTTTTCAAGTTTTTCTCATATTTCCCTCTAACATTTTTGACATACGTTTCCTTTCCTTTTTAGTAGCAGCTGTGAACTTGTTCCCAGCTCTTTTGCAGTTATCCTAGTCTGAGTTATTTTTGGTTCTCTTGAATTTAGTGAGTAGTTTATTTCGATTATTCTTCATGAGACTGAATTCTTCATTGAACAGTCGGTGCAGCACGCTCAGTGCTGCATAAAAATATTTTAGAAACTCTTTAGATTTTGAAAACATCCTGTGCTATACCGTACTACCCTCTCTGAAACAAGTCGCAATATTTGTTTATTTAGATAATCAAGCGCGGGTTCCTGTGCCCACTTTCGAAAAAGTACGACTCACACTCTTACTCTCTCGAGAAGTTACGCCCCTGAAGAGTTTTTTGCTATAGGGTTCACTTCAATAGTATATCTTATCCTTCACTATTTCATCTTCAACGATAGGTAATCAAATCTCCGACGTGAGATTAATTGTGACAACACTGGATAGCAATTGGAATACTTTCGAGAAACATCGGATCGACTCGGTACTGGATGCGCGAAAGTGATCAGCGTAAACAGCAAGATTACCATTAAAATACACAGAAAACAAAAGTGATGAATTAGAAAAACTTACTCGCATAATGTGGTACATTTGGGGCAGTGTGAAACAATCTATGAATACCATGGCCACAATAACTTCTAACAACCGAAAATCCATGGGCTTGCGCATGTTTCTGGATAACATTACCGATTTCTCTATACTTCTCACCAGGTTTAACCAGTTCAATAGCTTTCGAAAGGCACTCATGGGTTACCTTAACAAGATTTTTATGCTTTTCACTAACATTTCCCACAAAGAATGTCTCATTAAGATCTCCATGGAAACCTTTATGGTAAACAGTGATGTCAACGTTACAGATATCTCCGTCATTTAATGGCCGAGTATCTGGTATTCCTAAAACGAAATTTCCAGGCGTTAAGAAAGCACATTTTGGTAATTCTACTGTTTACGCAGACCGCTTCGCGCATCCAGTACCGAGTCGATCTGATGTTTGCCGAACGATTTAAATTTCAGACAGTGTTGCCAGATCCCTTTTCCTGGTGTTCATTTCAATTTCACGTTCAAATAAGAGAATGAATGTTTGATCTCGGTCGTCTCACTGGATGCAGAGAATTTTATCGAGAATTCTATTCACTTCTTATTTCAATACTAACAGAGGTGTTGATCCTAAATTTTCACCCCATCTTGTTATGCAAAAAAAATTTAACCATGAATTTTTGTTGACGTCGATTAAAAGGGTGAAGTAGCTTTCAGAACCATAAAACATTGATAATCATGTAATAGCAATAAGCAAAATAATTCAATGAATGCTTTAAGTTCTAGTGGATTGGGAAGAAACCCAGTCCATACTATCTTGCAAATTGTATTATAACGATCGCTATAATTGAAGAACTCTCGCAATTCTATAGTTAGAAAGTAAGCATTTAATTTTGCGGGAGGAAATGCGAAAAATATTGAGTTTTTTTCACGAAAAATATGTGATGAGAATAATATGATTATGTTAGATATTTTTTAAATGAGTGCGAGTGTTCTTGAAAAACAAATCTGTCTTTATCTGTCAAACAAGAGGAAAAAGGAATTTCGGCAATTTACAGGAAAAAAGGTCTAAATAATGTAAAAACATGTTTGATGCTAAATTCATAACCGAGAGTATGGGTTAAATCAGGAAATATTAAAAATTCGTGAATAACTCAAAAACCACATCCGAAGTAAGAAAAATCTTATTAGATCTATGAATACTAACGAATTAATATAACTGAGATGTTAGTGGCACCTTCCAATGAATAAAAGAACATATTGTACAGTGTACAATTCTCAATTTATTACTATGTAGTATGAGCTAAATGGTATAGGTTCTAGCTGACAAAAAGCTCTGAAGCAATTCATATTCTGCATGTTCCATTCGGCTCTCGAGAAGTTTTTTGCTATCGGTTTCACTTCAATAGTATCTCATCCTTCGCTATTTCATTTTCAACGATAGGTAGTCAAATCTCTGACGAGAGATAAGATGTGGCAACACTGGCTACAATTCGAATACTTTTTGTTTGACAGAAAGAGACCAATTTTTTTTTTAAACACTCATTTAAGAAATATCTAACATAATTATATTATCCTCGTCACATATTTTTCATGAATAAAAATTCAATATTTTTCGCATTTCCTCGCGCAAATTTGAATGTTGAATTTCGAACCATAGTTCTTCAATGATTGCAATCGTTATAATAGAATTTGCGAAATTGCATAGATTGAGTTGTTTCCACAATTCACTAGACATTAAAGCATTCCTTGAATTATTTTTCTCATTGCTATTACATGATTCTCAATGTTCATTGGCTCTGAATGTGACTTCTCCTTTTCAACAGACTTCAACAATTATTCTCAAAAAAAGAGGAGGTTATTAATTCATGGTTAAGTTTTTTTTTGCATAACAAGATGGGGTATAAAAATTGAGGATCAACACCTCTGTCAGTATTGAAATAAAAAGTGTAATAGAATTCTCGATGAAATTCTCCGCATCGAGCGAGACGACCGAGATCAAACATTCATTATCTTATTCGAACGTGAAATTGAAATGAACACCAGGAAAAGGGATCTGGCAACCCTGTCTGAAATTTAAATCGTTCGGCAAACATCAGATCGACTCGGTACTGGATGCGCGAAGTGGTCAGCGTTAACAGCAGGATTACCCACATTTTTTTTGTGATTGATATAATAAATAATCGCCTACTAAATTTGAAAATTAGATAGTAATCTAATAGCATACCATGACAAATAACTTCATTTATTGAAGTACAACATGATTTGGGAAATTCATAATAGTTCAAGGGAGAAGGATAACAATCCCTCTCAATACATGCTTCATGAACAATTCTATCGATTTCGTCAGCTGTTACACCAACATCACATACACGGGCTGCTTCATCCAACACCTCCCTACCAAGTTTACAAGCAACTTTCATTCCTGCAAAATATTTTCATTTATATATTGAACGAAAAGTTTCAGATCCTGAGACCATTTAGCAACGTTCTCACCCTCAATTTCTTCATCGTCTAGAATTTTAATTTGACTTGAACCCTTAACAGCCTGTTCACTCAATGGATATCCTTCAGGATGATCAGCATAATCGGGTCTACCGATTGTAGCTGGAACTGTTCGTTTTGGGGACTGAGGGAATGGCCTCAATTTTCCAGTATACTGGTAATGTGGCCATGGATTATATGCTTGATCTTTTCTATCATCTGTGCCTTCTCCCCCTGAAAATGACAGAATATATTCATTTGCAACCAATTAAATATAATTTTTGGTAATCCTGTCTTCAATGATGACGAGTTCTGCGCACCCAAAACGAGTCAATCAGCTGTTTCCCGAATGCTTTTGAACTTTATACAGTGTTGTCAGATTTATGACATATTCTTTTTTATTGGAGTTATTCTTGTGTTGGCATTGGAATCATAAGCGTCATTTCGTTATCTCTATTTCAAACAAATTATAATTGAGGAATAGAGCATGATAAATAAATAAATAAATACTTTATTAACGGAATAGACCTTTGAAAATACTGAAAAAATAGTATACACCTAAATAACAAAATAATAAAGAAATAACAAAACTCAATAGTATAATAGCAATAATATAAAATTAATTAAGTAATATACCAATAACATATTGACAACTAATTATTCAAAAGAGACAACTTGAGTGTAGTTTTAAAATTAGAAAGTATATAAGCAAAAAGATCAATATCAACTACTGAATTCACCTTACTGCATATTCTCGTGAGAGGGGACTATTGACCATGAATTGTTCAATGAAAGTCGACATGCAGCAAATTGCTGTGCTCACAATACGACATGGAATGTGCAAAGAAAAAAGTTGAAGTATACCAGGACAATTTATATAGGAGTTCATTACCTTGTATGCAAACATTACATCAAAATAGACTCTACGAGATAGAAGGTGTGGCAAGCCAAAGTGGGTCAAATGATGTTCATAAGTGACTCCATGGAATGTAATTTCACTCTTGAAGTATAATGGCTTAATGAACTTCCTCTGCACTCGCTCCATTCTACCTATATGGGTGGCATATGTGGGCGACCATACAACACAACAATACTTAAGAATTGGACGAACAATAGAGGCATAGAGAACCACAAGAGAACGTACATTAGAAAATGATTTAGTCGATCTTGAAACAAAATCAAGTAGCTTGTTTGCTCCAGCAATTATTGAATCGAAATGAGGGGTGAAAGATAATTTTATCGAGGTAAACGCCCAACTCTTTGAAGAGAGGAACAGTTTCAAAAGGAGTCCCATCTACTGTATATGTAAAATTCAAGGGTTGAAGCTGCCTAGTAAATTTGACGTGTTTGCACTTTGCAATGTTTAAAGTCAATCCACCAATCGTGGAACGAGTTCAAACTCTCTTGCATAACTCTCTCTTTCAAGTCATTAACAAATAAGAGTAACAGAACTGGTCCAAAGTGAGTACCCTGACCAACTCCAGATGTGACATCAATAGGATCAGAATAGAAGCCATTACAAGTAACCTGCTGATATCGACCGGAGAGATAGTCCCTCAAACATGACAAGATGGGGTCGTGAATACCATACAATCGCTCCAACTTGAACAACAGGTAGGAAATCAGTACACAATCGAATGCTTTCGTAAGGTCAGTATATATGCAGTCAAGTGCAAAACCACTCTCAATACAGGCATTAACATAGTTGTAAAACAGAAAAGATTAGACTCAGTGGATTTGCCTCGCATAAAACCTTGTCCACTATCACTGACTCAACATGAGATGAAAGATTTTCTGAGAGAATTTTGTCAAAAACTTTAGGAAATAAACTATAAATACAAGTGGGACGGTAATTAGGGATGTCAGATTTCGGATCTATTTTATGGATAGGAATCACATTGGAAAGTTTCCATATAGATGGAAAACGACCAACTGACACGCATTTATTGAAGATGTAGTGAAGAGGTTCTACAAGGTTATAACTACATTTAATCATAAAATCCATTTCCAATAGGTATACGACAACAATTTAACAGAACAAGTAATTTTCAGTTTTAATTTATAATAGATGTCCATACTTTCCCAAAAACGTTCTAAATTCAATATTTGATTAATTAACGTTTTCACCAGATAATTTATAAAAATAGAAAACACCGAAATTGGTCTTACCATATAGATTAATAATTTGACAGTAACGGTATTCAGAATTAAATGCAAAACTCATTACTGAGAAACACAAAATGAAACATTCAGTAAAGAAAAAGTAACAAATCTTCTATTGTACCCACAACTCAGAATACTTTACTGTTTTCCCGTTTGCCAATGTTTATGATCTGAATAATCTGAAAACACTAATGAAAATCACCAATTTTGACAAGAAAAACTCCATTTCTCTCATTTATTAAATAAATTGAAAAAGATGATTTTGTACGTTCCACAGTATATTTCCGAATATTGGATGAACTATAAATGAGATCTAATAAAATACTTTTGAATTGTTTCCTTCTCTCTATAATTAGTTAATAATTTATGCCGTAAACTTTGTTTTCTATCGTAATAACAAAATGCCATAAGAGAAGTACAGTACAACTTCCTAATCCGAATACACTAATCCGCACATCCAGTAATCCATTAACACAACATAAACAGACAAGCTATTGCTAGTGCAATAGCGACAGGGAAACGAGTTTTTTTTTTCTAAGGTTTTTTCACTCGTTTATTGAATCATATACAAGATAATATGGTTCCCCTGTTACATTTCCTGAGCTCACACTTGTGTTTTTTCAGACACACCAAAATTATAGATATAAGCATTCATTGTATATACAATTATCCAAATTTTGTGAATCCTATCCTTTCTAAAGAATATATATATATAATATATATACTTTCATATATATATATATACTATATATAAAATAAATTCAGATAAAAAATTCCAAAACAAACTATTCAAAAATAATGAAAAACATTTTTACAAATTTATTTCAGGTTCAAATGAAAGTATTTCTGGAAATGGAGTGCCTAAAATTGATATTCTAACTGATTATTGGTATTCAATTTGGGAAGTGCCAAGGCAACACAATACCAATGCAAGTTGGATTTTAAATGAAAGGTATCGATTTTCTAAAATAGAATGCATGCAATTTGAAAAATTTTCAAACGAAGATATAACATCAGTTATTAAACACACAAAAAATTGGAAATCTCCAGGTGTTGATGGTATTCATAACTTTTGGTTCAAAAAATTCTCTTGCGGTCATGAAAAATTGGCTGAATATTTTTCATTTATAGTAAAGAACCCCTCAGCTACTCCTTTATTTTTCACACAAGGAATTACTTATTTGAAACCGAAAAGTGATAATACTATTGATCCGTCTCAATATAGACCAATTACTTGCCTTCCAACAATATATAAAATTCTAACTGCATGTATTACCCAAAAAATTTATGCACATTTGGAGAATTATAATATTCTTTCCGAACATCAAAAAGGATGTAGAAAAAAACACCTTGGTACAGAAGAGCAACTTGTAATTGATTCTGTTGCTTTGAATCAAGCTCAAACTAAGAAGAGAAATATTCATACAGCCTTCATCGATTACCAAAAGGCTTTTGATAGTTCTCCCCATTCATGGCTTCAAGAAATTTTGGAAATTTATAAAATTGATAAGACACTTCGTCTCTTTCTTGAATTTGTAATGAAAAATTGGAGAACCAATCTTCATTTAAATATTTCAAAACAATCGTTAAAATCCGAAGTAATTCCAATCAGAAGAGGCATTTTTCAAGGTGATTCTTTAAGTGCTCTTTGGTTTTGTCTTTGCCTCAATCCATTATCTCATGAATTAAATGCTACTAGTTTCGGCTTCAAAATAAAGAGTCTATTAACTGAATTCAAATTAAGTCACTTAATTTATTTAGATGATATTAAATTATATGCCGGAACCAGATCTCATTTAAAAGTCTACTTGAGATTACTTTCAACTATTCCAATGATATTCATATGAAATTTGGGCTTCCAAAATGTAAAAATCTTTCTATTGAAAAAGGAAAGATCACCTCTGATTATATAAAGATTTCCAATATCGAAATCGAGCCAATGCATCAAGGAGATACATATAAATATCTTGGATTTTGTCAAGAGAAGACAATTAACCATAGCAGCACTAAAGAAAATATTAGAAGTTCATATTACAAAAGACTTAGAATTATCATCAAGTTATTTAACTAGTAAAACCTTTTCAGAGCTATCAACTCCTATGCTGTTCCTATTCTTACATCTTCTTTTGGAATTATTAAATGGTCTAAAACTGATCTAAATGAATCACAATGTCAAACGAGGAAAATGCTCTGTAAATATCATAAGCACCACCCAAAGTCAGCTGTTCAGAGAGTTACACTACCTAGACATCTTGGAGGTCGTGGATTAATTGATTTGAATAATCTTCATAGTAAACAGATTTTTCATCTAAGTTCCCATTTTCATGATAAACAGAGAACGTCTAAATTACATGATATTGTTGTTGCTTCAGATTATAATCTTACACCTCTGAACTTGACAATGCAAAAGGTAGATTTTGATATATTTGATGATAATTCTAAAAAGAAAGTTGGATGCAGAAGGAATTACACGGAAAGCACCCTAAAGAATTGAAAAATGATTATATTGATGAAATCGCATCGAATAAATGGTTAGTATCTGGAGAATTGTTTGCTGAAACAGAAGGCTTGGCAATTGCGATCCAGGATCAGGTTGTTTTCACGAGGAATTATAGAAAACACATCATCAAACAAAATATAGATGATTCTTGCCGTAGATGTTTCTGTTCTTCAGAAACAGTTTTTCATATATTATCATCTTGCTCAGTCCTTGCTTCAACAGATTATTTAGAAAGACATAATGCCGTCGCTAATATTATTCATTTTAATCTAGGAATTAAACATGACCTAATTCCCAAAAGAAAAAAATTTCACAAATATGAACCTGAGATTATTTGTGAAAATGACAAATATAAACTTTATTTTGATAAAACAATTCTTTGCAACAGAGCTGTAAAACACAATAGACCAGATATCATTCTTAATGATAAACAGAATCAAATAACATATATAATTGATATTGCTATACCCGACACACATAATATACAAAATAAATACAATGATAAAATTTCTAAATATATGATGCTTGGCGACGAGATTAAAAAATGTGGAAAATGAAGAAAATATTTATTCTACCGATTATTATTTCCACAACAGGTGTTATTCCTAGAAATCTTCACAAAAGTATTTTGGGTCTGAAGAAAAATTTGTTTGAACAGTTACAAAAGATAACAGTCATCAAATCTTGTAATATTCTTCGTAGGTTTCTTTCCGAAAAAAAATAATGAGGTAGAGTCATAGGTTTTCTCTTTAGTTTATACTGCTCAGAATCTCATTTCATATTTTATTTATTTGTTTATATAAATGTAATATAATTAACTGACAATTTTGTCATATTTATATTCAGAGCAGTATTCTATTCGATCGTTCACCACTTCACACAAAGGAAACTATTAATGAGTAACATTCAGTGTTACTTGACTAAAGTCCGTACACTGGATTTTCCGGGAGAAAGCCTCTGACACTACTTGTTGGTACATTGATATCATTGTCTGATGATGCTATAGTATGTATATATTCTGGTAGATTGATATATTCTCATAACATTTAACGTTATCCTAATATATAATTATTCCAGGATATGTTTTGATTATAATCATTGCCTGGCAATGGTATTAATTACCAGGTGGTGGATTTATATTTTTCATGAAATCAGTTTGATTGCATGAACAGATATATGGGCAGCTCGTCGGGGTAAAACCCCTATATATATTCTTTTGAAAAGAGAGGATTTACAAAATTTGGATATATATATATATATATATATATATATATATATATATATATATATATATATATATATATATATATATATATATATATATATATATCACCCACCTCTATGATCCGCACAATTTATTTTTATCTCTATAATCCAAACGCCGTCAATAATTTCATCGATTGAAAGTGCAATATCTTGTCTGAATACTCGCTTCACTTGTGCAGATTAGATTCTCTCCTCACATTCAGCGCCTGATATCCGTACTAATCATGTCGCGTCGACATAAAACGTTAACATTGCAGCAAAAATGCGAATTTTTGAAAGAATCAGATAATGGAAAAAGTGTTTCTGAATTGGCCAGAATACACTCAATTGGAAAAACTACAGTATGCGATATAAAGAAAAATAGAAAATCAATTGAGAATTTTATATCTTCTTCTGATTCTGGTCCTCAGAAACGGCCTACGCTAAGAGCTAGTGAAAAACCCAATGAAAATGCTCTATACGCTTGGTTCTTACAAGAACGATCTCGACATACACCTTTATCTGGTGATCTCATATGTGAGAAAGCAATTTTTTTTACACCAATATAACAGGTAGAGATGATTTCAAGGCAAGTCAAAGATGGTTGGAGAAATTCAAAAAATGACATGGAATTCGACAACTTACCATATCAGGAGAGAAATTGTCCTCAGACGTTAGTGCGGTAGAATCATTTAAAAATAAATTTCTTCAAAAAATACGGGAGATGGATCTAGTGCCAGATCAAGTTTACAACGCAGATGAAAGTGGGTTATTTTGGCGAATTCTTCCAAACAAAACACTAACCCATGCTGCTGAAAATTCAGCTCCAGGTCGGAAGATTAGTAAGGACCGTATTACATTCATGCCATGCTCTAATGCATCAGTATCTGATAAAATGAAATTGTCATCGGAAAAGCCAACAAACCCCGAGCATTCAAGAACTGCTCCAATTTGCCTGTTTATTATAAAGGTCAAAGAAAAGGGTGGGTAACTAAAGAACTTTTTTATGAATGGTTCCACAAACAATTTATTCCTGATGTTAAAAATAAAATGAACGCGCTGAAATTGCCACAAAAAGCTCTGTTCTTTTTAGATAATTCTCCTGGACATCCTAGAGAAGAGGAATTAATCAGTGAGGACCGAAATATTCAGGTCCTGTTTCTACCTCCTAACTGTACTCCATTATTACAACCAATGGATCAACATGTAATACAGAATGTGAAATTGCATTATCGAAAATCTTTGCTACTGAATATTGTGGGACAAGAAGACAACATTTCGCAAATACCGAAGCAATTGGACCTCAAACATGTGGTGTTTTCTCTTGAAAGGGCCTGGTCATCTGTGTCCCAAGAGTTAATTCAGAAATCATGGAAGAATTTATGGCCCACAAAAGATGATGATTATGAGGCAGGTGACCTGTTGCCCCTTTCACGATTGAGAGAACAAATTTTGCTAGAGAAAGAAGAGAAAAATCGCAATCTACGCATGATGACAGATGTGCTAACAAATGTATCTGGTCAAGAATTAACACCTGAAGACATTGCAGAATAGGTTGTGGTAGATAATGAGAATTATCTCTCTGAAGCTGAAATAATCAACAATCTAGAAAGTGACGAGGATACAGAAGAACTTGAAGAAGGCGATGTCACCATGAATTCAGTGAAAAATAAAGAAGCTCTCTTGTGTTTCACCAAATGTTTTGAATGGTGCACAAAAAATGATATCCCTCAGCACCAAATATTATTATTGAATAAATTGAGAGAGGAAGCTGCAAATTCTCATCTTTGTTCAGTAAAACAGAAAAAGAACCTAAAAATGATCTGTGAAATGGATCACTTTCTTGAGAATATGTAATAGTTATATTTTTATGTTTTTCTGTGAATCACGATAATTTTGAGTTTTTCAATGAATATTTTACGTTTTTCAATAAATATTTCACGTTTTCGATAAATATTTCACGTTTTTCAGCCCTGTCTTTTCTTTACTATTTCATTTCAATTACCTCGATAATCCGAATATTTCAGTAATCCGAACAAGCCCTGGTCCCATATAATTCGGATTAGAGAGGTTTTACTGTAGTTTTTTATTTAATGACTAGAAACTAGAAAAGAAAAGAGGTCTACTTGTGAGTAGAGCATTCAATTATTGTGTTCGCATACTGATAAACCATTGTGTTGCACTATTATTTTCTTCATAATCTAACAGAGCTGTATAAAATTCAAATGCATTCGGCAAACAGCTGATCGACTCGTTTTGAGTGCTCAGAAGTCGTCATCATACAAGACAGGATTATCAATTTTTCATTAGTCAACCTTAAATAACTTTAAGCATTTCATAATTAATACAACCCGAACTTCACAGAAAATCCTCTTCACAATATTGAAAATTTTACATTTCGTCAAAAATATAATATTTGTCCTACAGTTGGAATTTTAAAATCCATCGCATATTTCATAATTGGTAAGAATGGGATTGTTTCCCATATAATCACATTTTACACAAAACTATTCAACATTCACCAAAGATCTATGTTTGTCGTCCTTCTTTCTAATTATGTATTCTCACTCCGTAACCTAATATCAGTTTTGATTCTAAAAATATTTTTAGGTACCTACCTAACCTTACTTACTAGCTAGAGAATGAATGATTTTATGACTCTTCCAATTCGCCTTAAAACATTCTTGTGAACAGAAAAATGATCCTGGTATTCCTAGTTTAATGCAAGTAGGGCACTGCAGCTTAGCAGGCTTTGAGCAACCAGGAGATTCACAAGTTCCCAACGTAGACATGCCTGGAAGAATATATGAACTTTTTACGAATCTAAAGTTATATGCAGGTTTGGTTAATTATTCCAATATATAGAAACAGTATAATAGTTCCCTTACTGAATTCTAACCGTGTATGAAGATACAAATAATAAAAGATAAAACAAATGTGACAATTAATATTTCTACAAGCTCTAGAGTATAGGTTATGTCACAGAAGTAGTTGTTTTGTCTTTTACAATGTGCTCGGAAATTTAGCCCATTTACACAGGTGGACCTACAACTTTTACTGGCTTCCGAACCACTCTCCTAGACGTTGAATGATAACTGCCACCACATGAATTACAAGTTATCTGGTCTTCGGAAGTTTAAGCCCCTTTAGGCGGCTCTTTCCAAGTATCACTTTTATTTTCAAGGACAACATCCATAACTTAAACCCAGATTCGAACCAGACACCTCGACCAAGCAGTTCCAATTTGCTTGCGCACTAACCGTGCAGCTACCGAGGTGGTTACAGAAGTTCATTCACATTTGGATGAAAAGATTGCTTTTTATAGTATCTACTAGGTAATAATTATTTCAATATCAGAAAAGTTACTTTGAAATTTTGAAATGTATCACGTTCTATTAAGGAAACCAAAGAGGAAGGGTAATACAATTTATTTCTGATTTCTAGATAGAAGATGATTATATTTTTACGTAATTACAGTGACTCATTGAGAAGAGGAAGAAGTATCTAATTTTATTAAAGAAAAAGATTGGCAAAGCTATAAAATTAATTTAATTCATAATTAATGTTCTAATTTGGACCTCTGCTTAAAAGTCTACAAAGGCCATTTTATTACCCTTATTTAATAGATTCATACACAGAATAATAGGTAATTTAATTCTGATTGATAAAATCACAGAAATGAATATTAATGACCTTTTGCTAACTAGTTCCCTATACCAAAGATAATTTTTATACAATAGATAAAGAACCCAGTTCAACTTAGTGTTTGCTCACAGAAGATTGTTTTTCGCGTGAAAACCAGTAGGTCTGTTGATGCTCTCCTTGATAATGGACTATATGTGCCGTACTATAACTGTTAGTGCAGTGTTCTGCACTAATACTATTATAATATATAAATTATTCTGATATGGCACATAGATGACGTGTAAAATCGAAACAACATTATTTTTCGCTGACATAAGCGTAGACATGAACAGAAAGAAAGGGTTTTACTCATTTTCTATATTCCGTAGTCTAGTAGTCTAGGGTTGATTATTGAGTCGATTAGTTATGAAAAAATTGAAAGTAGGCCCAATTATATATCAATAGCATTTCTATATACGTTTTCACAAAATTTCTGTCTCTGGATTTTTTTAGAGAAAGGGGAGGAAAATCTTCGAAACGATGCACCCGGGAACGGGGTCAATGCCGGATTTTTACCGACTAAAAACCTCCTCTTGGAGTTTCAGACCGTAGGCTATAGTCTCCAAATATAGAGAAAAATGGCAGAAGATGGTGGAGATTGACCTAAGTCAAATACGCTTTCGCAACCAAGAGCAACCCCCGTAGCACATATCTATACTTAACTTAGCAAAATAAAAACCCCGGTTGAGAGATAAATCTTAATGTTTAAAAGTCTTGATGTGAACTTCCTAATGGTTAAGAAAGAAAGATTGGGGGGCATTTGATATACAACGAAGAATAAGAGCGACAAATTTCCGATATTTTGCCACCGAAAACATCTGGCTAATATTTTTCTAGCAATTGCTAATTGTAGCAATAAGGATAGAATAAAATGCATTACAAATAAGAAAGAAACAACCGGGACCTATTTACCGATTCTTCAGGCCTTTTCATGAAAACTATCCCCCCTAACCTAACCTAACCCACATCTATACCTAATCCTTCACAGATGACTGCTCATGTTTCAAATGAGTCTTACAAACACCCTCGGATTGGTACTTCACCTTCGTAATAGTATTCCAGTGAGATATCAAGGATTTTTGTTTCATGATTAGGAGTAGAAAAATCTTCGAAAAGATGCAACCTTTTTGCAGAGTTCCAGACCGCAGGCTATAGCATCCAAATAGGAAGGATTGGCGTTAGATGGGAAGATTGAGCTCAACATACTTTCACTGAGATTAGGAGTGAAATCTCAGAAATAAATCCCGGTTGAGGGGTGATATCCTAATGTTCTTGGTTTTGATACAATTTACTGGCTCAGGAAGAAAGATTGAGAGGAATTTGAGATATTAATTAGAGCATTGCAAAGAATTAGCAGAAAGTTGAAGTATTTCGCCACAGAAAACATTAGGCCAATATTATTCTGTCGAATTGTAGCAATAAGATTAGTGCATTATACATTACAAGTGATGCAAGTAAAGACGACCAAGAGTTTTTGAGCTTTTAAATGCAGTTTCTCGAATATTCCACATATATAGTTAATCCTTAAAAGATGACTTTGGCGTACCAACAACTTAGGACTTAGCGGCTGCTAGAAAAGGAAATCAGAATCAAATTAAATTTATAGATTTAACTGTTCTTAGACCAAACAATCATCTTACCTTCGATTTATATATCGTAACCTACCTACACAGACATTTGCATTCCTTCTGATTCCTCTCATCCCATTCAACATAAATTAGCTGCCTTCAATTCGATGAATCACAGATCTTTCACATCACCTCTCTCCATTATAAATTCCAATGAAGAAACTTTATTAGTTAAAACTATTGAAAACAATAACGGCAATTCTCCCTCAATGATAGACAAACTTGTGTTTAAAAAAGGATTGTAAAAAGCCTATAATGAATCCCAATAAATATTCAAAGCCAAACACAATATAGGCAATAATCAAATATTACTTACCGACTTGACTAATTTATATTATTCCCCAATATTTACTATTTTAGAAAAGTTCTCAATTATGAATTACTAGCCAATGTTAATCTCTAATGAGTATTTTTCCTCTTCTGTTTACCCATTTCTCTGTACCTATATATAAGAAAATTGCTAACTTAGTATTTTAGTGTCAAAGTCATATCTAATGATGAGCGAAAGCTCGAATTAGCTATAACGTTGAATGAACTTCTCCATCTTAAACAGCAATATTTTTTACGTAGTAATATTCGCAATCCACATCATAAAATTATTTTGAACTTTTTCAAGTTTGTATTTCTAAAAAGAAAGCATTGTAATAATTTCCTTAAAAGTCATACCTCTATTTTTGTAATGAGAATCTGTTCTATCCACTGTATAAGAAAATGTACGCCCATGAATTATCAATGTGAGATATCTTTGAAAACTTTTGCTGCCATCTGAAAGTATTAATTGAAAATTAAAATTTATAGTATTCTGTAACATCAAGAGCCATCTATGAACTTCACCCCAATCTTTCAATTCAAACCTATCGAACCAATCATAATTGGCGATTCTGGTTGGCTTAGAAACTTCATCCAACTCTACAGGGAGCGTTGTCACGTTATATTCTTAGTCAGTGTTAGTAGTTACAATTTTGTATCATCTCAATTATGATATAATTAATAAACAATTATTATGGCAATCAAACTTACCAATACCCATGTGGGTACTATATATTCACAAACCAGGCTTCTATCTTACAAGACGTTATTTTCATGGTACTCTGGATTACTCAAACCCAAACCTATAAAACCACCTCATAAGCACATTATTCAAATTGGCGATCCTCGGTTGAGAGCAGTGTCGCAACCCGTACCTTATGACGATATATACACAGAAAAAATTCAAAGTCTCGTCAAGCACTTAGCAGGCATTTTCAAGAAATACAATTGTATAGGTTTATCTGCACCTCAAGTTGGAGTACAATTGAGAATTTTCATTATGGGACTAAATGAAAAATCTCTTCAAGAATACTCACCGAAAGAGAGAAAACTAAAGGAAATCACATTAATCAAACCGATGGTGTGTATAGATCCGATGAAAATATGAAATTTACATCTGTATTCAATAGTTTTAGGTTATAATTAATCCAGAAGTAAAGATCCTTGATTTCAAGAAATTGGTATTTTCTGAATCCTGCGGTAGCATCAAAGGATTTTGTGCAGATGTACCAAGATATTATTCTCTAGAATTAAAAGGTTTGTCCGGAATATACAAGACAAATATTAAATTATCTCTCAATGTTCATTTTCAGGTTTCAACGAGATTGGAGAACATATTAATATGAATGCTACTGGATTCACAGCTAGAATTATACAACATGAAATGGATCACCTTGATGGAAAACTATATACAGACTCCATGGATAGAAAAACATTGAGCTGTACATGTTGGGAAGTTGTAAATGATAGAAATGGCAAAGTGGAATTGCCGTATGGCCCTGTGTGATACAATTCTTCTAAGAAAGTTGATATATACTTCAAAAAATTGTGAAAATTGAAGACTTATTAAATTTTACCCTTATTGAAGTTTCGTTCTAGCTTTTCTTATATTAATAAACAAAAATATATTGTTTCATAGAAACACTGAATAATTGCGTTTTTCTTTACATAAGGCTTTATTTATGAAATCACACTTACCACTTAAATGAATCTGTACAAATCTAACCTAACTTTTTCTTGAGAAATGCAGTAAAATAAAAATATAATTTTGACAAATGACAATACACTTTCATATTTAACTAATAAGGTCGTGCTCTGTTATTATATCCTCCTTTTCTTCCAGAATTCCAAGAATCGGGTGGAGTTATTGCAATATCCATATAGTCGCCAATTGAAAATCTAGCTTGGTTCAAAGTTTTTAAGTCATCTGGACCTTTTACTCCTGTAGTTGTAACACCAATTTCCCTCAATCTATAAAGTGGGGCCCTTGCATCTGGATATACAAATGCAAAGCTGAATTTAGTACCTTTTCTTCTTGCTTCAGGATTAACTTCTTTTACCAGCTGGGTCAATTCATGTAAAGTTGCATCTTTCCATGTATAGATTTGCAGTTCATTCTGAGGTGTGTTACCTTTGTTGAAATCTAACAATTTACAGTGATGACCAGTATTAGATACAAATACCCTCAACAAAAAGGGGCATACCTATCAAAAAATAAAACATTAAGATACAAAACAAGAAAATTTATCGTAGCAAACCTTCTGACGATCCACTCCATCATCTTTCTTCTCTTCAATTACAATATCAACACCAGCCATTTTAATATTTTCAATTCAGTAACCTACTTGTATTTCTTGTGAATTTTTTATTGTTAAATTATTACGAATGAATGAAAAAATCTCGTTTGTTTACAGTTCGGTCAAACCAACAAGAATAGAAGCATAAAAGTGGGGTTAAGTTAAGATTGACAACATAAGCATAGAGGTACAATACATCAAAAGAAAAAGATCTCAAATTACAAGAACAAGATAAATGCAATGATTTCTGAAATTATTTTTATTCACCTGAGAGGCATGAACGTGCAATAAATTATTATTAGCATGAATTCTGAAAAAATCGTCCTAGTTTAAATGGGTCAAATTGCTAGTTTATAATGCTGAGATCATTCGTTCACATAATAATGTGGCCGAAACCTTCTCTCTCCGCCTTTCATCTTTTATTCGTGTACTAGGGAAGTTTCCCTATCTACACATACTTCAATCTAAAAATAAAATGAACCCATCTAGCAATAGTACTTAGATGATCCAATACCAAACTAAATTCGAACTTTACTTCATACAGTATTAGAATTTTAAGTCATCCTAATTACACAAGATACATCACATCTTCCTTTTCAGTGAGTACCAAATGCTATTTATTAAATTTCTTTAACTTGGGCCACAAATTAGTTTTTATGGTGTGAAGGCGCTCAGATTTCTTTATAACTCCCATCTCATATCCAATGAGGATAAGTAGCAAATATTCGGAAAGAGAATTAATTGATACACTAGGCTCTTTACCTACATAAAGTAAAGAGTTGATTAAAGAAATGTTAACTTTAATCCAGAATTTTTGAGGCTTGAGAACAAATATGCTATTATAACATTTAAATATCATAAGTAGGGTAGAAAATCTGATGCGATTACAAAAAGTATATTTTCGAAGGTTTAACTTAGTTCCTGATATTCAATAAAGTTTGCTCAATTCTTTTTATATCTTCGAAGGCACTCAGTATATTATCATTTCTGAATATCATAAAAAGTAACCTCCACCTGCAAGGTTTCATTTAGGTTACAGTTACGATGAAACGGTATTTGCAAGTACGAAAGCATCACTATTATTAATTTTAACAATTACGATTTCGAAAGAATGCTATTTAATGAAATGAAAAAGTTGCGCGTGAAGCAGAAGTATATGAGATATTAAGTTTGAAGGGCAGGAAAAGTGAGAGATAGGATAACTCACAAATCATTTCTACAACAAGCCTTTGAAATAAATTGATAACTGAATGCCTCTTCAAGTCATCCTGTAATGTGGGTTAGATATGATGTTTGAATACAGTATGTACAGTTAATATATTAAGATTTCCATAGACTGCAAGAATAACTTCTACTAGTAAAATGTTAAAATCATTTATTACTATTCGGAAGATGAAATATTATATTTCGAAAATACAATTAATATTCGAAAGCTTTTCCTTTCGACAACTCGATTGAACAAAATTCGAAATCCAATGTTACGAGAAGATTGACGCTCAGGCTTTTCCTTAATATCTAAAAGTGGATTCCATTGTCGGAGAGAATGGCCTCGGATACATCTTGAGGAATTCGATCAGCCAGTTTTATTGTGCATCTGCGTCTCTATTTTCGACTGAAAAGAGGCGATTTGCTACACTCAAAGAAAATCCCGTCTCTCGTGGTGAAAAATGGCTTTCTCGTAGATGAAACTACAAATTCAATATCAATTGTGAAAATGATACAGGTCACTGGGGGTTTTCGATGAAATGGAATGTTTCTGTTTTATGAATATTGCATGTACACTATCTTAAAGACCTTAATAGCAAAAATACAAACGCTTTAAGTAAAGTGTCGTCAATAATTTCATTAATTATCAAAGCCCCAAAACGATAAGATAACTTCGAACGTTAATTTTATAACCATGTGTAGAAGATATATACAGGGTGAATCATAAGGAAGTGGATAGTTTGATATAGGAAAAATCTGATGAAAGTTTATGAATACACTTAGGTAAATCGAAGAAGCTATACTGGAACGATATTCGGTATTAACTTGCTAAGCTTGGACAAAATGGCCTGTACATTATTTAATTTTTCGATGTTAGATTAAATTTCAAACCAATTTTGTGTTTAAAGTGCCTTACCTAACTTTAACCTCTTTCAAAATCATCCAGTCCGCCAAACGTCAAAAAAAGCATTTGCGCACGCGAATATAATGATGCTTTTTTCTGAATGAAAAAACTTTATCTTCAATATTCTTTAGTTTTTTCATGGAAGGAGAGCTAATTCAATAAAATGCGTTATATATGCCACCGTCTCGTATGTATGTACGAGATGCGTCGTTTCTGGAATCGTTAGAGTACCCCGATGTAGTTGGTTAGGGTGCTTAGAAGCGATATGAGATACTGATGAGCACCTTATAAGGACGAAACTACAGCCGCTTCGTTTTATCGGCATTCTGCCCAATTACACTATTATGGGTCTTGGGGGCTGCGTGCATGGCGGGAAGATTTGAGAACTAGCTTTTTAAAGAAAGGATTATTCATTCATCTACGGATTTTTGAAGAATCCTTCTTGTCTCAAGTTTGCATATGTAGACTCCTCGCGAAGTATATATGTATATATACATTCGACTCCGTCCCTCATTCCTGGTTAATGGGGGTGTTGAGGTTGTACAGTAATCTGAAGCGGTGAGGAACCTACTCAAACACCTGATGAGCACGTGGCGGACATTTGAGAACAGAGGCGGGGGAAGTAAAGACTGATGAGATCCTTATCAAGCGGGGTATCTTTCAGGGGGATACTCTCAGTCCTCTATGGTTTGGCTTGAATCCCCTAAGCAGTCTCTTAAAAAACCGTCCAGATAGCTACATCTTCGATAGACATAATAATTTAAGAATCAGTCACCAATTATACCTGGATGACCTCAAGCTGTACATCAGCTCAGAAGATCAAATTAAGAGGAAATTGAGACAGTGAAGGCATTCAGCGATGCGATCCGTATGGAACTTGGTCTGGAGAAGTGTGCTGTATTGAATGTAAAGAGGGGTAAGGTTGTTGATGGGGCACCTGGACGCTCTATGACGAGAGCATGTTTCCTGCATTAGAGCCTGAAAAAGCATACAAATATCTCGGTATCTATCAGACACGGGACATGGAGACTGCAGACATTAGGGAATTCTTCAGGACGAAACTGATGACCAGGGTCAAGATCCTAATAAAAGCGAAACTGCAGTCTGTCGCTTCGTTTCTCGTTATCCTGCTTAGTTGCACTACTGTGGCTCTTGGGGGCTGCGTGCATGGCAGGCAGATTTGGGAACTAGCTCTTGTCAGGAAGGATTATTCATTGATCTAGGGATTTTTGAATAATTCTTCTTGTCTCAAGTTTACATATGTAGACTCCTCGCGAAGTTTATCGCGGAAGATATTTGTCCCATCAAAAGTATATATATATATATATATATATATATATATATATATATATATATATATATATATATATATATATATACATCCGACTCCGTGCCTCATTCCTGGCTAATGGGGGTGTTGAGGTTGTACAGTAATCTGAAGCGGTGAGAAACCTACTCAAACACCTGATGAGCACGTGGCGGACGTTTGAGAACAGAGGCGGGGGAAGTAAAGACTGATGAGATCCTTATCAAGAGAGGTATCTTTCAGGGGGATACTCTCAGTCCTCTATGGTTTTGCCTTGAATCCCCTAAGCAGTTTCTTAAAAAACCGTCCAGATAGCTACATCTTCGATAGACATAATAATTTAAGAATCAGTCACGAATTATACCTGGATGACCTCAAGCTATACATCAGCTCAGAAGATCAAATTAAGAGGAAATTGAGACAGTGAAGGCATTCACCGATGCGATCTGTATGGAACTTGGTCTGGAGAAGTGTGCTGTATTGAATGTAAAGAGGGGTAAGGTTGTTGATGGGGCACCTGGACGCTCTATGACGAGAGCATGTTTCCTGCATTAGAGCCTGAAAAAGCATACAAATATCTCGGTATCTATCAGGCACTGGACATGGAGACTGCAGAGATTAGGGAGCTCTTTAGGACGAAACTGATGACCAGGGTCAAGCTCCTAATAAAAGCGAAACTGCAGTCTGCCGCTTTGTTTCTCAGCATCCTGCTTAGTTGCACTATTGTGGCTTTTGAGGGCTGCGTGCATGGCAGATTTGGGAACTAGCTCTTGTCAGGAAGGATTATTCATTGATCTACGGATTTTTGAATAATTCTTCTTGTCTCAAGTTTACATATGTAGACTCCTCATGAAGTTTATCGCGGAAGATATTTGTCCCATATAAATATATATATATATATATATATATATATATATATATATATATATATATATATATATATATATATATATATATATATATATATATATATATATATATATATATATATATATATATATATATATATATATATATATATATATATATATATATATATATATATATCTAAAAGAGAAAGTTGGATGCAAGGAATTACACGGAAAGCACCTAAAGAATTGAAAAATGATTATATTGATGAAATTGCATCGAATAAATGGTTAGTATCTGGAGAATTGTTTGCTGAAACAGAAGGCTTGGCAATTGCGATCCAGGATCAGGTTGTTTTCACGAGGAATTATAGAAAACATATCATCAAACAAAATATAGATGATTCTTGCCGTAGATGTTTCTGTTCTTCAGAAACAGTTTTCATATATTATCATCTTGCTCAGTCCTTGCTTCAACAGATTATTTAGAAAGACATAATGCCGTCGCTAATATGATTCACTTCAATCTAGGAATTAAACATGACCTAATTCCCAAAAGAAAAAATTTCACAAATATGAACCTGAGATTATTTGTGAAATGACAAATATAAACTTTATTTTGATAAAACAATTCTTTGCAACAGAGCTGTAAAACACAATAGACCAGATATCGTTCTTAATGATAAACAGAATCAAATAACATATATAATTGATATTGCTATACCCGACACACATAATATACAAAATAAATACAATGAAAAAATTTCTAAATATATGATGCTTGGCGACGAGATTAAAAAATGTGGAAAATGAAGAAAATATTTATTCTACCGATTATTATTTCTACAACAGGCGTTATTCCTAGAAATCTTCACAAAAGTATTGAGATTTTGGGTCTGAAGAAAATTTGTTTGAACAGTTACAAAAGATAACAGTCATCAAATCTTGTAATATTCTTCGTAGGTTTCTTTCCGAAAATAATAATGAGGTAGAGTCATAGGTTTTCTCTTTAGTTTATATTGCTCAGAATCTCATTTCATATTTTATTTATTTGTTTATATAAATGTAATATAATTAACTGACAATTTTGTCATATTTATATTCAGAACAGTATTCTATTCGATCGTTCACCACTTTACACAAAGGAAACTATTAATGAGTAACATTCAGTGTTACTTGACTAAGGTCCGTACACTGGATTTTTCCGGGGAGAAAGCCTCTGACACTAATCGTTGGTACATTGATATCATTGTCTGATGATGCTATAGTATATATATATTCTGGTAGATTGATATATTCTCATAACATTTAACGTTATCCTAATATATAATTATTCCTGGATATGTTTTGATTATAATCACTGCCTGGCAATGGTATTAATTACCGGGTGGTGGATTTATATTTTTCATGAAATCAGTTTGATTGCATAAACAGATATATGGGCAACTCGTCGGGGTAAAACCCTATATATATATATATATATATATATATATATATATATATATATATATATATATATATATATATATATATATATATATATATATATATATATATATATATATATATATATATATATATATATATATATATATATATATATATATATATATATATATATATATAAATATCCTGTACATCTAAGTTATATTCAAAATATAATTAAATTTCTCAAACTTTCGACATAGGGCAACTCGAGTTCCATTCGATTCTAACTTTTTCAATTATAAACTTATTAAAACAGTTTGTGCGAATCTCGGAAAGTTGATGGGATTATATTTTCCATTTCCTGAAACCATAAATCACGAATTCACAAGCTCCTGTTTCATTCACGACAATTAAGAACAACATGATTTAGTTTTAATCAGAGGTGAAAATTTCCCTATCTGATGACTTTTATTCGTGAACAATCTGAAGTTTATGGAATGAAAAACTTATATTTTGTATTTCTTCATTAATTATGACGTTACGCTTGCATTTAATTACAGTTATTTTCAAAGAATTTGATTGTTTGATTCATAAAATCCTGTATTATCTTCTTTTCGCCCACGAGATCTGAGTAATCCATATGCATGCAAATAAATGTTTTCGAACGTTTCATTTGAACCACAACAGTATAGGTGTATAGGTAAGGGGGTCCATAGTTTATTCATGTAATAAATCTAAATCCTTTTTCAAAATTAAAGCTTCGGACTTAGAGCGAAGCAATGCAAGATGTATTATATACATTACCTTGAAAAGGGTAAAACTATCTCTGGTCAATACTACGCAGACTTATTGCAACGTTTTAGCCACGAGGTGCAAACTTAACGACCTCATTTGGCTAAGAAAAAAGTTTTGTTTCATCACGATAACGCACCAGCGCATTCTTCGCACGTTGCCATGGCTAAAATCTATGATCTGAAGTTCGAATTGATGCCGCATCCTCCCCACTCTCCAGACCTAGCCCCGAGTGACTATTATCTGTTTTCTAACCTCAAAACATGGCTTGGCGGTAAGAGATTTGCGGGCAATGAAGAAGTAATCGAAGCTGTCAATTGGAATTTAGAGGAACTTGAGGAATCAGCCTATAGAGATGGCATAACTAGACTAGAACACCGATATGAGAAATGTATCAGCCTTAAAGGAGATTATGTTGAGAAATAAAAAAAAATTTTTTAATAACGTTGTTCCTCTTGATCAGGCCGGAAACTTATCAATCCATCGTCGTATTACCTATAGAAATAATTGATCGCTCTTCCAACGCCGTCTTTTCACGACTTTTCGAGATATCCGTTATCTTTCAAAACTCCAGAGTTATCCAGAATTAAGTTTAATCTTATTTTGAATTTTGACGCTGTCCGGGTAGTAACATTAAGTTCACATTTTACTCTATAACTTTCACACTCGTGAGTCTAGTGCACGAAAGATTTATTTCGATTTCTATTCAGCAAAATGATGCACCTGTATTGAAATTTTTTTATGTAGAGCTAATATTCTTTCTATGGAGCATTGTTAATGAGATATGAATGAAGTATGTTTGATTTTCCTGATTCATCTCAAGAATAATGTTTCAGATGATTTTGAATTGAATAAAGAGTTATGTTACCTGATATGACCCCGGCATTAGGCTTTGAAGCTTCGAAAGTCTAAGTCCAGAAGTAGGTTCTTGCTACAATAAAATATGAAAATGGAGCTCGAGAAATCTTAGAAAATAAGGGCGTATCGGTGACCCCTGTTTCTGAGACACCGATAAAGCAGCGCCACAAACTAATAAAAATGATAAATATGGTTCAGCAAGCATATTGTAATTGTGAAGTTTATATAACCATATACAAAGACAGCTTCACGCCAACGTAATATGATTGCCCTACCATACTCTTCTACCACTTTAGCAGATCCGGAAATTCAGAACAATAACAGATGTCTCACAAAACAGTTCGATGAATCTCCGTCACAGCGCTGCAAAACAATTTGAAATGTCAATAAAATACAGATCTTCTTTCTGTGTTCACTTTAATCTCAATTAATTAATATAACAATTTACAGTAAGTCAGCAAGCATTTATGTGCGATACTTATAAAGTATCTTACATAATATCTGCGCAATTTCTAGGAGTAATAAAACGGAAACTATGATGAAAATTTATTGAGTTGGGTTTGACAAGCCATAAACCGGCAGACTTTATGTATTAACAATCAACTGGAAACAATAAAATTCCAATTTTCATGATGATCCAATAAAACAGCATTTTACGATATCTGATGAAGAATTATTATCGTAAATTGGATGTTATGATCTCTATCATGACAGTAGATGTTTTCATTTAAAGTACTAGCATTATTCTTTGTTATTCATTCAGGTATATTATTATAAATAAACTAGGGGATCCGGAAAACGTTGTTTTGCTTTGCATATTAACATTTTTTAGTTCAATAAAAATAACTATCTACTATAAGTGAGTGGGGATGTACTCATAATCGAAAGCATTGTAAACAATGAAAGTATGCTTTATTTAGGTTAGTAAATTAATCTTTATTACGTTAAAGAATATATTTTAAATGACAAATCTTGATAACTAACTAAACATCAAAAATATTTATTCATATTTTCACTATCTATTATGGCAGTTGAAAAAAATTAAGACTGATCTCTCAGCGCAATAGAGTCGCCAGATATAGTTGCCCGTGGGAAAATCATGCTCTCCCTAAATCTAAGCCATATACAGACAATGTTTGGGCTTGTGATCATCATAGGAAACACCAAAATTGGAATATTGAGAATTGGCGAAATGTTCCTTTTCGGATGAGACGAGAATTGGTGTTCGATCTGATGACCGCCGGATTCGGGTTTTAAGGGGTCGTGGAAGACAATCTAGACTCCGAACAGCAAGACAAATTCCGAAATACCAATGGGGCAGTCTGATATTTTGGGGTGGCATTATGCTGGGAGGCAAAACAGATTCGATTTCGTTTCCTGCGAGTGTAACGGTAGCAATTACGTGGAGCTAATGCTGGAGCCCATAGTGAAACTCTGGCGAGGTGCTTACGGTGAGAATTTCACTTTTATGCAAGATAATGCTCCTCCGCATACCAGCAACCTCACAAGACATTATCTTGAAACAGAGGAATCGCTTATTTGGACTGGCCAGCTTGTCTCCAGACCTAAATCCTATTGAATATTTATGGGATAATCTCGAAAGGAGAATTAGATCGCGCCAGGATAATCTAAGAACCCCACAACAGCTCATCCAAGCCGCCACAGAAGAGTGGCAGAATATCACCCAAAAAGACGTCGAAAACCTAATGCAAAGCATGCCTAGACGGATTCAGGCATGTATCAAGGCTAGAGGAGGTAATACAAGCTAGTGACGTCGAGAAAAAAACACCTACTCCGTGAGAAAATAATTTTCAATTTTTGCACTACATGCGGAAAGGGTCTCTTATTCTCTTTCATTTGTTTATTTCTTGAAATAATCCTTAGTTAATTCCTTTTTTCAATTGAAATATCTCAAAAAGGATCCATTCTTACAATCCTTCGAAATTTCGAAAATCCCTGAGGTAATCTTCAAAATATCGGGTGATTCCATATAAATTTCGTTGTGTCTTTACAAACCAAACATTATCTACCAATCATTTTACAAGCGTTAATGGCATTCTCCGCTAAAAAAATTATACGTATATACGTGGCGTACTTAGCATAAGACGATTAAAATTTTTTAAATCGTTGTATCTCGAAAATAGCGGCTCTTCGGAAAAAGTATAGCGAACCTTATGATCTACAAATTTTGTCTGAAGTAATTTTACGATAAAACTTACCGTTTTGGTGAAAATCACAAAAACCTATTTTTTGACCCTCGAATAAAAGTGTTTTCCAGGACCCGAACGATTCGGAATTTTTAAATGGTGTTTTTAATCCTGTTTTGAACTTTTTCCATAATTTTCTGCTGGATGGTAATTTATGTATCTTCATAACCATGTTGGTCTCACTTGACCAGACTACTGACTGGTAAGCATTTCTGGAGAATTAATGTGGTCCAGCAATTCTCTGGTTTGTGCTTCAATAAAAATGCCTTCTTCTAATTTGGCATCACTTAACTTGAGAATGACTTCTCTTTAAGTATTTGAATCCATCGCCATCTTGATACATATCCTCCATAGAGTTTTTCATCAGCCCATGTTAAATGTGAAGAAGAGGCAGAAGGACATTTTTGGGGTCTACAAGAGGTCAGTCGATAATTCAAGCCCAAATCGAAATACAGATCATCATGTTGTTGAAGTCATGTGCCACATCTATCAGTGCTCCTCTTAGTAAAATCATGCAACTTTCACTGTCATCTGGTGTCCTCCCTACTCTACCTATCAGTCCTACTTCTACGGTCCTTAAAACTTTCGAAAGAATTATTTCTGAGGAGCTGATCAAATTCATGATCACCAATTCTGTTATTCCTGACCAACAGCATGGTTTTGTACCGGGTCGATCTATAATCACCAACTTGCTTCAATGCCTCAATGAATGGACCCAGTCCTTCAATAAAAGAATTCCTGTAGACATTGCTTATTTGGATTTCACCCGTGCCTTTGATATGGTTTCCAGGAAGCGCCTTTTACATAAACTTGAACGTTTCGGCGTTCGAGGTCCATTATTACGTTGGGTAGAATCATTTCTAACTGATAGGCAATTCGCTGTTGGGGTGGGTACTGATACTTCTTCTTTTCAGCCAGTTCTTAGTGGTGTTCCCCAAGGGTCCGTTTTGGGCCCTCTTCTGTTTGTATTGTATAACTCTGAAATTCCCAGCTTGTTGGTCTCCCAAAGTGCAGCCTTCGCAGACGACATTAAATTATTCAATGTTGCCACAAATCCCAATGATAATCTTTAAGAGGACTTCAAAGTCATGAAAGCTTGGTATGCTGATTGGATGTTGCACCTTGGCTCGAATAAACCTAAGCGTCAATAGGTCATTGCTTGTAGTGTAGTTGAGAGCTGTTCTTCACATGTTGACCTGGGTGTTGTTATCAATAGTGACCTTTACTGGACATCTCATGTAATGCATACAACTTAAGGCCAATAGAACCTTATTTCTCATTCACAAATGCATTTTTCGACCATATCTTCCCTCTACAAAACGTATGTCCAGCGGATTTTAGAATTTGCCTGTATAGTATCCGTGGTGGATTGGTGACTCCCAAGTTCTCGAGTCAGTGCAGAGACTCGCCACTCGAATACCCTTTGGTCGTCAAAGGCCAAGCTGTCAATACTGCCTTTCACTGATGATTACTGTCCACAGGGCTCTTCATGGTTTTTTCGGCATCGATATGTCATCTCTTCTCTTTGAATTCAAATCACCTCCGAGGACACAATCTCAAACTAGCAAGAGAAAGATTTTTCACGAGATATCGGGAAAACTTCTTGAGTAACGCCTTCAAAAATCGATTTGACAGCTGGAGAAGCAATGGATTTCATTAACGTTGTTCTTTTTTCTATTTTCTAGTACTTAATTTTAATTTAATCCATTTACCATGTAATATTTTAAGTTCGTTTTCAATATCTTTTATTTAATTTTGAATTATATAGGATTTATATTCCCAACTCTGTATTTTTTTATAATAATAATAATAATAGCCCCTCAGGGGCTCAGGAACATTGTTTCTGAGTACGGGCTTAGCGAACCCGAGGTACCCAAGCTGAACCTGGCAGTAGGTATAAAATGCAACTTATCCAATGATGTACAATCTAAGGAATAAACGGGTGAATCGACATTGTACCACCATAACCTCTTGTCGCGTTCAAGATTTAGGAAGAGGGTCTTGTTCGGAAAGTGAGTCACAGTCTCCCTCGGTTAGCGACGGAAGCAGCGTGATATCGAGTAGGGATACTGCAACACCAAACCAAGTGGGAAATAACATCAACACCTCCCAACCGACTCTTGATGTGTCAACGGCGGCGCAAGCCATTATGCCTACGACCACGAGAGCCGGACTCCCTAGGAAACGCATGAAGTGGACTCCAGAAATGAATACCTTCATTATGCGTTCCTATTACAAGATTACAAACTTGGAATCGGAAATGACAGCATACAGATACGCGTTACATCTTGCGTTCATAGAAAAATATCCTGAATTACAGCACATATCCGAGCAGAGAATTTCGGATCAATGAAGAACAATCGTTAAAAACAGGCTACTTTCTTCAGAAACGCTGCAAAGCTTACGAGAAGAGGTCATAATGGAACTCAGAAGCGAAAATGACACTCATAACGGTATACCTGCTGGAGTCAATGAAAGTGTTACAGATAACATCGAAGCCACGGAAACGAATATTAACATGGAACGCCCTCTTGAGCCGAATCAGCAGAACGAATATACGTATTTAGCAAGATTAGAACTCAACAGAGCAATAACTGAATTCAGTGGTAGTAACCCAACTAGAAGACCTAAACTGCCCAAACTCAAGACGAACAAGAACACCAATATCATCCTAGCAAGCGTAAACTCAATGTTTGAAGAATATACCGACCAGAACACCTTGGAGAAGATTCACACTTTGATTTACTGTGGAGCAGTAGCCTTCACAAACAACAAATCTCCACAACTCTGATTCAAGCTGAGCCAAAAAGCGTCAGAAAACCACCATGGCAAAAACGACTGGAGAAGGATATTGATAATATTAGAGCAGAAATCGGTCGCCTCACAGAATTCCTGAGAAACAGAAAACCCTCAAGGCGCTTGAAATCACATATACGCAAAATTTATAGGAAAATTGGTACGAACACAAAACACCCTGATCACAAACAACACATCGACGTGTATATGGACACTTTGAAACAGAAACTCCAAGCAAAAGCAAAGAGGCTTTCAAGATACGTCAAATGTACTGAAAGGAAACACCAAAACCAAAGGTTCCTCCAAAACGCTGCCAATTTTCATAAGGGAAATAACAAAACTGCGACCAACAATAACAGAGAAGTACCTGACGCA
Organism: Cryptolaemus montrouzieri; assembly: GCA_013387265.2. Classification (NCBI taxonomy): domain Eukaryota; kingdom Metazoa; phylum Arthropoda; class Insecta; order Coleoptera; family Coccinellidae; genus Cryptolaemus; species Cryptolaemus montrouzieri. The sequence continues at coordinate 8,356,855 of JABFTP020000103.1, read as the reverse complement.
CAGTGCTTGACCGACTATTGGTCATCACTATGGTCGGACCCCAAAGAACACAATAGAGATGCGGAATGGATCACGAATGAAAAAGAACGCCTCGATATCAGACATATGGACTTCGATGGAATAACGGAGGAAGAAATCACAACAGTAGTTCGAGCGACCAGCAATTGGAAGGCCACAGGTATAGATAATATCCACAACTACTGGTACAAGAAGTTTGATAAGCTCCATGGAGCCCTAGCGAAACAGCTCACGTATGTTCTTCAACATCCCAAGAAAACACCCACTTTCCTAACGCAAGGCTTAACATATATGCTACCTAAGAGCTATAGAACACAGGATCCGTCTCAATATAGGCCAATCACTTGCCTGCCAACACTCTACAAAATACTCACCTCATGCATATCCAATCGAATATACCAACACCTTGACGACAACAATATATTAGCAGAGGAGCAGAAAGGATGCAGAAAGAAACACCACGGGTGCAAGGAACAACTCATCATCGATTCTGTGATAATGAAACAGGCACACGTAGGGCATCGCAATGTTCATTCAGCTTTTCTCGATTATCTGAAGGCATTCGATAGTACCGCCCATTCTTGGCTTGTTGAAATATTGCAGATATACAAAATTCACCCAGCCCTGGTAGAGTTCTTAAAGACAACAATGACACACTGGCGCACGTCTCTGCAGGTCAACATGAACAATAAATCAATTAAAACCGACGAGATACCCATACGTCGTGGAATTTTTCAAGTTGACTCTTTGAGTCCACTATGGTTCTGTTTAGCTATGAACCCATTGTCCTCAATGCTCAATAGAACTGGATACGGATTAAGGATAAAAGCAGAAAGGAATTATCATACAATCTCCCACCTGCTGTATATGGATGACATCAAATTATATGCTTCGAACAAGAAGCAATTGGATGATTTGCTGAAAACTGTCAGTGAGTTCTCGGCAGATATTCATATGGAATTCGGGATTGAAAAATGTAAGACCCTGAACATTCAAAGAGGGAAAGTCATAGATGGTGAAACACAACTTCCAAACGGTGATATTATACAGTGCATGAGAGATGGCGAAACATACAAATATCTGGGATACCAACAAGCCAGATTGTTAGACCAAAAACAATCAAAGGAGAAGATTCGTTCAGAATACAGTCAGCGTCTGAAGTCTGTGTTGAAATCGATGTTGAACTCGGGGAATCTAGTCAAGGCAATTAACACCTACGCCATTCCAGTGTTGCTTTACTCATTTGGAATAATCAGATGGACTAAGACGGAGCTGGATGATATTCAAAGGCAGACCCGAACGATGCTGACAAAGTACAACAATCATCATCCAAAATCGTCTGTGATACGAATAACTTTGAAGCGGAAAGAAGGAGGACGCGGATTAATAGATGTTGTCAATTTACACACCGAACAGATAAGAAATCTCAGAGAATTCTTCTCAGCAAAAGCTCTCACTTCTGACCTCCATAGAGTGGTATCGTTGGCTGATAAGGGATATACACCTCTAAATCTTGCTACCAGAGATGACCTGCTGAATCTACCGTTCCTATCAGATACTGAAAAACAAGAGCAATGGTCAAGAAAGGAATTGCATGGACGACATCACCATGAGATTAATCAACCACACATCGACAAAGAAGCCTCCAACAAATGGTTGATGAAAGGAGAATTATTCGCAGAAACAGAAGGATTCCTTATGGCCATCCGAGACCAAGTGATCGCTACAAACAATTACAAAAAATTTATTATGAAGGACGGAACATTACAAACAGATAAGTGCAGAAAATGCCATATAAGATCGGAGACTATAGAGCATATTACGTCCGGATGCGAACAACTGGCCAATACGGAGTATCTTCACAGGCATAATCAAGTGTGCAACATTATCCACCAGAAACTTGCACACAAGTACGGACTTCTGAACACTTTCCAGCCATATTACAAGTATCAAGCGGCACCCGTATTGGAAAATGACTCTATCAGATTATACTACGGTAGGCCTATTATCACTGACAGAATGGTGACGAATAATAGGCCGGACATAGTGGTGTATGATAAGAGAGCCAGAACAGCAATGCTGGTGGATGTCGGCATACCGAATAATAACAACGTGCTGAATAAGTTCCAGGAGAAAAGGTCCAAATACACTGACCTTGCTATTGAGATCAAGCAGATGTGGCACCTCGAGAAAATAGATATTGTTCCTGTCATCGTATCCTCGACTGGGTTAATACCCAACACTTTGCATGATAGTCTTAAGAAATTAGAATTGCATAAGAATACCTATATAGAAATGCAAAAAGCTGTAATTCTTAATACATGTAGGATAGTTAGGAAATTTATGTCAAGTATATTGTAATCGAGCCTAATCCCTTTGATTGATGAATCTGGGAAAGGTAAATTATATCCAGCTAACAGCTGAGATAGTGCATAAGTCCACGATAATAATAATGTCTTGAGCAAGTTCCACGAGAAAAAGTCCAAATACACAGACCTTGCTACTGAGATCAAGCAGATGTGGCACCTCGATAAAATAGATATTGTTCCTGTCATCGTATCATCGACTGGTTTAATACCCAAAACTTTGCATGATAGCCTTAAGAAATTAGAATTGCATAAGAATACCTATATAGAAATGCAAAAAGCTGTAATTCTTAATACATGTAGGATAGTTAGGAAATTTATGTCAAGTATATTGTAATCGAGCCTAATCCCTTTGATTGCTGAATCTGGGAAAGGTAAATTATATCCAGCTAACAGCTGAGATAGTGCATAAGTCCACGATAATAATAATGTCTTGAACAAGTTCCAGGAGAAAAAGTCCAAATACACAGACCTTGCTATTGAGATCAAGCAGATGTGGCACCTCGATAAAATAGATATTGTTCCTGTCATCGTATCCTCGACTGGTTTAATACCCAAAACTTTGCATGATAGCCTTAAGAAATTAGAATTGCATAAGAATACCTATATAGAAATGCAAAAAGCTGTAATTCTTAACACATGTAGGATAGTTAGGAAATTTATGTCAAGTATATTGTAATCGAGCCTATTCCCTTTGATTGCTAAATCTGGGAAAGGTAAATTATATCCAGCTACTAGCTGAGATAGTGCATAAGTCCACGAAAAAAAAAATGTCTTGAACTTTCACGGTCAGATCCACTATCCTCATTTTCAGAGTGGATTCTTGTAATTCATTCAGCAACAACTGCCGAATACGCTCTGCAAAATCTTCTTCGTCAGGATAAAAGGCTTGACAATCTCTCTTCCTTTTCGCTGCCTTTCTTGTGACCAACACAAATTGAATCAAAATCATTAGGACATTGTTTGAAAGATTAAGTAAGAGAGACACCCACAATTAACCTACTACCAGCTGGACAGTCTCTATCAGACACAGTATGTTTTGGTAAATCAACGCCTTGGTACTCTCGATGACAGCCAGGACCTTAAGTGCATGGTGGTGGAAAGGTACACTGGCGCTCAAACCGATCAATCGAGCTGTGTTACCAACTGCATGAAAAGAAATGCAGTAGATGTTTGAGAAACACGAGTTCAACCATCCAGACAACCTGGAACCGAAAAATGTATCAAAATACCTGAATGACATCCAATATTTCCATACCCATTCAAATATCAATCCAACGCGACACATTTTGCATTTAATACCCCTCTAACTCTCAAAAATAAAGAGTCGTGAAAGCATTCAATTCCCACCCTCAGTCTCTATATTCATTGTCTCATCGCGTCTGTTTATCCCAGAATATTTCGAGTTCCAATTTCCCTCGCGTATTGTTTGCCGAAAATGGATTTATAGAAACAATAATAAAGGTAGTTAGAACTCATTAATTAGGTCAGAGCGGTATATAATTCCGTCCCTTTCAAAATAAGCCATGAAAAATAGAGACTCATTAAATTATAGTCGCTTGAGATGCTTAAAAGGAGATGGAATGGAATGAGGAATAATAAAGAAGCGAAGGCGCGGACTAGGATCAAATTCAGTTTCATTAAACTCCTTAAAAAAACGTGTGCGGTCCAAGGGCGACAGTCCGGAACGGAATTGGTTACGCTTTGCTCCTTACTCCGAGTATAATTCGAAATAGAATCTGTATTTCTCCTAAGCTTATCATAATTTCATGCATGTCAATTATGGTCTTTCACAAAGTGCTGATGTTGAAACAATATTGTTCAATTTATATACGAGGCGTGTTTTTCAAGTGAGTACAGTTTCAAAATTATAAAATGACGTGCGAAAATAACTCAATAATTTTATTTCTACATAAAAACCTGTACCTTAATCTACTCCAACATTTTAGCTTTTGTCCTTTTGTACCAGTTTTTGAATTACCCTCCTCAAAGAAGTCTGCCACCTGTCTTCTTAACCACAGCTTCACAACTGTTTAGACTTCGTCATAGTCTTGAAGACGCTGACCGATCATATGTTTTTTCAAGTGCAGGAACAAATGGGGGCCAGATCAAGGTTGTACGAAGGATAATCTAGAGTTTCCAATTGAAAAGATGTCATGAGATCTTTTTGTGATTAGCCCCATGCGCACGGGTATTATCATACTCCAAAACTTGTTCCTTTCTCAACTTGCCACTTCTTTTGTTTTGGATTGAACGTCGCAGATTCTTCAATGTCTTACAATAAGATGCTGCATTAATGTCTCATTACGAGGAAGAAATTCCACAAGCAATTTCTGTCCCAAAAATCTGTGCACATGACTTTCCGAGCAGAAATTGTTTAACTTCACGTTTTTGGGTGGATCTGAATGCCGCCATTCCAAGTACTGTTACTTTGATTCTGGTGTGACGTAGACCAACCATGGTTCATCGTCCATAACAATTTGGCTTAAGAAATCATCACCGTCGTTGTGGAACAGGGAAAGTCAATGCACTGCCTAAACGTTTGGTTTTGTGCACTCCTTCAATATTTTCGGCACCCAACCCAGTTTTCGGTAGTTCAAAAGCTCGGTCACAATGCTATACAAAACCCTACGAGAAACATTTGGAAAATGATAACACATGAAGGAAATCGTAAAGCGTCCGTTCTCCTTCACCTTATTGTCCACTCCCGGCACCAAACTTTCATTAACAACCGAAGGACGCTCACCCTGTTGTTCATCATGCACATTTGTGCAGCCTTCTTTAAATGCTCTCACTCACTTTCAACCATACCATTACTCATAATCCTTTGTCCATAAACTGCACAAATTAAATAAACACCATGAACATAACTTTTCGCGAATTCTTGCAGATGATCTTAATCAACAAGAATTGCTCTAAAAAATGAGCCTATAGCATAATCAACAACAATTCTAAACAATAATGCAATTTTAAACGAGAATAGAGCAGAATTTGAGGGATATATAACTTTTGTGGATTATGTGAATCTCAACAGGTACCGTCGAATGGGGTCACTTCGGACAGTGCGGGTGGCTTCAGACATCGGGTTTTTCGTGCATTTACGTGTGCAAAAGAATACCCTCCCCCCTATATTAAATCTAGTTCTTAGAATGATGCTCTCAGTCAGTTAGGTGATAAGATTGCTATCGATAGGGATAAACTTATAAGACTTCCCAACAAAGCATGGCGGACAGATTGTTCTGACCAAAGATGAGGAAAGTCAGTTTGTAAATGAAATCCTGCTATCGGCTTAGTAGCTTTTTCCGCTAATGGAGTATGATGTCCGTCAAGTAATTCAACATGATGTGATGATAAAAGGAAGAGTAGTTAGGATAAGGACAAATAATTTACCAGGTACCATATGGGTAAAAAAATTCTAAGCTGAAGAAATCTAGTGAAGGCATTCTGGTGGAAAATATTGTCAACTACGTCGAAACTAATTTGAGTGATGGCACGGAAAATAAGCATAGAATGAAGAGTGGCAAGAAGTTGGACCTCCTGGTAGTCACTAGATTATAACCAAAAGCTATTGGTTCGAATCAGCCACCTTTGTAAAGCGTTTTCGACCAATACCATATTTAGGCGAAAAGAAAGGAAAAAGTTGGCGACAACCTATCCAGCCACATAACTCCGGATGTTATTCAGGACTGTTAAAAACATAACATAAGATGTATTCTTCTTTATTCAAACTCGACTCAGGTATGCTAACCTTTGGATGTTGCGTCCTTGTACCAATGACGTATTAGAGGAGGGTATTAACAGAATGGAAAATGAAGCAAAAGGGGCCATTCCAGACATCTGACTTACCAACAATCTTACAGCAGACGTTCAGGGCGATGAAGGCAACTTAAAAAACCAATATTTTATCTGGGTTTAGAGCTTGAGGAATTTTTCCGTTCAATCAAGAAGTTGTCTTGAAGAAATTGCCTCGTAGAGTACCAAGACCCTTTGAAAATGTACCAGAAATACCACAAGGTAATTCCCCAAGCCATCAATGAAAAGCCATGGTGTGTCAGAAATATTATTGAATTTTCAACAGAAAATGCGATCCTCTGATGTTCGTTCAAAGCCCAGATAAAAGCGCATTAATAATAAACCCGGACAACCAGTTTAGCCTCAGGATTTTCCCGAAAATCATCATTTATTAGATCATCTGTCCCAAATTTTGTGATTGTGAAATTGTGATGCGGAGGGAAAGTTTCCACTGACTACCTTGAAGTATAAAATGGAGACTGCTGATTCCTGTGTGGATCCTAAAGTTGACCTCTTTGCTTTAATTAGAGTGCCTTTAACTTGTGTTCAAAGTACAAATATTATATAGGATTAACTATAGAAGAAAAAAATGCAGAAGGTCGGTTCCTAGACAGTTTATATTCAGTCAAGTTCTTAAGATAGAAACTAGTCAACGACCAAATTTGTTTGCCGAATTGTTTTGGCTACAGATATAGTGAAAATTGTAAACACGATCCGTCATAAAAGAGAGCGTTATTAGTTTACAAATTTACCAAGTGATATTAGGTTGAAATAAACCTATTCTAATACTGAGAAATTTTAATTTATTTTACTTTTGAATTTTTATTTAGTTCGTTTGTCGTTTTTTATTATTTATACTTATTTGTTTGTTCTTTTATGTTATCCTATTTGAATTGATGAAATCTTGCAGTCCATAAAAGTTATTTCATTTCTAACCTAATTCATCCAAAATACTCCCCACTCCCCACAAAAATTGTCCCATCACCCTACTTTTACGACAATACTATATAATTCATTCAAGAGTCGCTTGATAAGATTCAGAAGTGTAAAATAAGAAGATATCATTCAAAAGAGATGAGTTTTTGATGGAAAATATCAACAATTCTCGAGTTAATGAAAAATTAAAAAATTCTACCATCTTCAAACATTCGCGAAGAGGCCAATCAACTAGCATCGAATGGTTACTAATCATTTTCAAAATCCAGTGTTCCCCCCGGGACCTAGTTACTGCCAGTATACGTCTCGGAAGCCCCTCAAACAAATTTTGGATGTACTCTTTAGTCACCCAATTTCAGGAAGCAGATTTTCTAGTTGTTGGAGTGTTCTACAAGGCATCCTACGTTGCTGAACTTGCCACCCCATGTTGTCCCAAACATGTTCATTGGGATTCAAGTCGGGACTTCTGGCTGGCCATCTTAAAATATCAATTTCGGCATTTTGCGGAAATTCTGTAACTACTCCAGCTGCATGAGGCCGAGCATTATCATGCATATCAATGAAGTTTTCGTCAATCAATGGGCCAAAGGGTACAACATGGGGTTCAAGGATATCTGCGATGTATCTGGCAGCTGTCATTCTTCCATTATTCACTAGGACTTTGGAAAGAAATGCCTCCTCACCCCATTACTGAGCCCCCTCCGAAGTTCGGTTTACCGGATATTGCATTGCTGATACCGTTCCCCAGGTCGTCTGTATACAGGCATGCGTCTATCATTTTATACGAGACAGAACCTGGACTCGTCGGAAAAGAGAACATTCGACCATTCTGGAATACCCCAATTTGCATGTTTCCTCGCAAACTGAAGTCTTGCAACTCGATGCTCTCTGGTGAGACGCGGGCCGGTAGAAGCCACCCTTGGTCTGATATCGTCTTCTCTCTGAGCCTGTTCCTAACAGCAATGAAATATGCACATTTCTGGAAGGTGCAAGTTCATTTTGTAGCATTCTAGCCGTACAGTGCCGAACTCTTATTGCAGTTAAACGAAGCCAACGATCATCAACTGGTGTTGTTATCCGATTTCTTCCCTGTCCGGCCCTTCTACCATATTCCCCTGTTTCGTGGTACCGATTAATTGCTCTTGAAATAGTGCATTGGTTAACATTCAACAAGTTAGCCACGTAACGTTGGCTTCGCCCCTCCTCTAGAAGTGTTACAATTCTTACCACTTCATGATCACTCAAATACTACATATATAAGATTTTTTCTCCTCTTATGTCCAAAAACATATGTTGACAAAGAAACTGCGATCGAGCTGCTTAATCGATTGTGGAATTCAGAATACCAGATGATGCGACAATTTTTGTGGGGTGTGTATATATATTTATCAAAAATATATATTATTTTATCGCAGAAAAAATTTTTCAAAGTCCAACAGTGTCCGAAACCATTTAAATCTGTTTCTAAAAAAAATTTCAAAACTCAAAATGAGACTGAAGCAATAGTAGAATCAAATACATCAATAATACCAGCACCTCTGTTAATTTTTTCCAATTGAATTATTGATTAGAGAAAAACCTAATAAAAAACACTTTACGTTACGCACTAGAAGAGATATTTATGACCATTTTTCTAGTTAATTTTTAAATTTTTTGCGTTATTCTTTTTTAGAAGTGAACGAAGTTCTGAAAAAGTAGCCCTACTCGAGTTTCACTCCGTACCTTAGAGCACATTCGACTTATACTAAACCCCCGAGTCTAAAGGAAGCGTGCAACTGTATTTTCAAAATTTTAGAACTCTTTTCCACTGATAAACCATTTGAAATGATTGGAATTCACAATAACCTTAATCATACCTACGACATTTCCTGGAGCAAAATTACAGAACCTAAAGCTCAACCAAGTAATATCAAGTGTGCCATTGAAACAACCTCATTCTATGCTTTTACACATTCCGGAAAATTTATTTCATCCTGAAGTGTGTCTCTCCGAGAATACGATTACATTGAACATTTCCATCTTAGACTGTAGTCGAGGAAATAAATTTTCTGAAGCAATAAGCTAAACGACCAATTAATTAAATTCAAAGTGGATGCACAATAGCATTTGCTGTTTCAATTACTTTCTGGAAAAATATGAGATTAAGAAAACCAGTTGCAGGCTAGGACCGTTTAATTTTCATGGCAACTATGAAATGAATTATGCAGGAAATATCGAGCCTTTCATATTGATCAATACACAGAAGTTATCGCCACATTATTGAAACTCAATTTTTTCAAATCGCGACGCGTGTTTCGCTAAAAATATTATCGTATCTTGACTCAAACTTAATCAATCAATTTGATAAAATTATACAACAATTCTCTCTACTGTTAAAAATTCCACTAAATACCTTTAAATATTCACTGCGTTTTCCTGCACCTTTTGTAAGTCAAAGAACCATAGTAGGAACAATGGTCTCTTACAAACTGCAAAAGCCAGGCGTTTCATAGCCAATAAGGATGTTTATTATAACGTTGACCCTCAAGGGCGACCAATCAACATCGAATAAAAATCATCGGTACTGTACTTAGATACCTTACGTAAACAAAAGATAAACATTGTTTGATATAGTTTGCAGTATTATCCGATTATTCCTGTTTGTATTGGCGTCCTGTAATAACTCCTATATTTAATAATTAAGTAGGCATATTTAAACAAAATATTAACAATTTTCATGGATGTTCATTAATGACAAACAAGACTACAAAACCTTAATTGATGGTTGAAACCATTTCAAAAAGTGGAGTTAAGCAGTATAGCCAACATTTTTTTCGAAGGATATGGAGGAAGCTTTATTCTCTTTGCCTCTCCTGATCTTTAGTGATTAAAACTAAATTGGATAAGTCTTGCAGTAAGTCTTTAAGTGAAAAGATTGGTGTCATTAATACACTCCCCACAAAAATTGTCCCATCACCCTACTTTTACGACAATACTATATAAACTTTTAGGTTGGTCATTCAAGAGTCGCTTGATAAGTTTCAGAAGTGTGAAATAAGAAGATATCATTCAAAAGAGATGAGTTTATGATGGAAAATATCAACAATTTTCGAGTTAATGAAAAATTAAAAAATTCTACAATCTTCAAACATTCGCGAAGAGACCAATCAACTAGCATCGAATGGTTACTAATCATTTTCAAAATCGAGTGTTTCCTCCCCAGGCCCTAATTACTGCCAGTTTACGTCTTGGAAGCCTCTCAAACAAATTTTGGATGTACCTTGAATCACTGAGTTCCAAATTTCAGGAAGCAGATTTTCTAGTTGTTGGAGTGTACTACAAGGCATCCTACGTTGCTGAATTTGCCACCCCATGTTGTTCGAAACATTTTCTATAGAATTCAAGTCGGGACTTCTGGCTGGCCATCTCAAAATATCAATTTCGGCATTTTGCGGAAATTCTGTAACTACTCTAGCTGCACGAGGCCGAGCATTATCATGCATATAAATGAAGTTTTCGCCAATCAATGGACCAAGAGTACAACATGGGGTTAAGGATATCTGTGATGTATCTGGCCGCTATCATTCTTCCATTATTCACTAGGACTAACTCAGTTCGACCATGGAAAGAAATGCCTCCCCATACCATTACTGAGCCCCCTCCGAAGTTTTCAGTTTGCCGGATATTGTATTGCTGATACCGTTCCCAAGGTCATCTGTATACAGGCATGTGTCTATCATTTGATATTACACAAAACCTGGATTCGTCGGAAAAGAGAACATTCAACCATTCTGGAATACTCTAATTTGCATGTTTCCTCGCAAACTGAAGTCTTGCAACACGATGCTCTCTGGTGAGACGCGGGCCGGTAGAAGCCACCCTTGGTCTGATATCGTCTTCTCTGAGTCTGTTCCTAACAGTTTGCAATGAAATACGCACATTTCTGGAAAGTCCAAGTTCATTTTGTAGCATTCTAGCCGTACATTGCCGAACTCTTAGTGCAGTTAAACGAAGCCAACGATCATCAACTGGTGTTGTTATCCGATTTTTTCCCTGTCCGGCCCTTCTACCATATTCCCCTGTTTTGTGGTACCGATGAATTGCTCTTGAAATAGTGCTTTGGTTAACATTAAACAAGTTAGTCACGTAACGTTGGCTTCGCCCCTCCTCTAGAAGTGTTACAATTCTTACCACTTCATGATCACTCAAATAGCGTCCAGAACGTTCAGCAGCTATTACAATAAATTCAAAGATTCGAAAATCAACAAGAAACACAAAAAATTTGCATTAATTTAGCGTGAAAACTGAAGAGAAATTGAATTAATACTGCTAGTCAAATAATTCTCGTTTCAGATGTTTGAGATCATATGGAAACATTACTACATAGATAAGATTTTTTCCCTTCATATGTCCAAAAACATATGTTGACAAAGAAACTGCGATCGAGCTGCTTAATCGATTGTGGAATTCAGAATACCAGGTGATGCAACAATTTTTGTGGTGTGTGTATTTGATGCACAAACGAAATCACTAATGTGTCACAGTGGTTTGTTTACCAAATGTCTAAGCTTTGTTCAAGGCGTACTTGATATGTAAAAATCGACCAGCACCTACTGCTGGAGCCATCTATTGACAAACAGCGAACTTAGTTGCGCACCTAATATAATTTTTTCGAGTTAGTTTCGCAGGATTTCTGTCATTTTTCACAATTATTTACTTTTTCTTCTGTTTCTTTCAACAATTTACTGTATTCATAGTATTTATTGTTTTATTATGTTCATAGTTCAACCAAGACTTCAATTGTCTCGAGAATATAAAGTCATATATAAAGTGATCATGATTTCTGCTTCGATGCATGAATTTAGAGTGAAAACTGAAGAGAAACTGAATGAATACTGATAGTCAAATAAACTCATTCTTGTTTCAGACGTGTTTAAGATTATATGGAAACAAATGTTACTACATAAATAAGATTTTTCCCCTTCATATGTCCAAAAACATATGCGATCGAGCTGCTTAATCGATTGTGGAATTCAGAATACCAGGTGAAGCGACAATTTTTGTGGTGTGTTTATTTGAAACAACGTTCAATTAATGAAGTTTCCTTTATTGAAGAGAATTCATGTCGAAAAATTGAGCATCTTGGCAAAACATTACAAAGCACAGCTACAAAATCATTAAAAATAAGTTATATCGAGAATTTATAAATGCTAAAATATTATGAGGAATATTTGAGCTCACACTTAGGAAATACAAAGAAACAAAAAACCTCATAAGCCTGAAATATTTTAGGGCTTGATCAGTTGAACCAGAAAAAGTATAGGAGGTATATTTACAAACGATAGCAGTTTTCAAAGAAACTCAAGGAAAGTCGAAATGGCTTGAATGCTTCAATTGAAAAATTATTTCATTTGAATGAATGAGAGATTGATAATTTTCCTTCAAAAAATATTCGATTCTATATCTTAACCACATAAATTAAGACTTACAGCACGAGCCGTCACTGCTCATAAGCCCATTTACCTTTCATGTCCCATTTAAATGGATAATTAGATATTTTACGTGACTTGAGATCTGTTTATAGATATATATATATATATATATATATATATATATATATATATATATATATATATATATATATATATATATATATATATATATATATATATATATATATATATATATATATATATATATATATATATATATATATATATATATATATATATATATATATATATATATATATATATATATATATATATATATATATATATAATTATATTAGCAACGACTTGCTAATAAAACATTGCAATTTTAAATCTGAATTTTCGGTCAAAATTCATACGAACTTATTGCCAATATCAAAGATACCACTATACCACCTAATTCCAAACTTATTTCTTTCGATGTTAAGAATCTATTTCCCAACATTCCTCCAAAAGATACGTATTACTTAGTTGAAGAATTATTAGAAAGGAATCATGTCAATACTATCATTAAATTAGATATTCTTTCATTATTAAAATTTGTTTAGATCAAAATTATTTCCATTTCAATTACAAATATTATACTATTGAAGACGGCTTGATTATGGGCAATCCGTTGAGTCCTTTGTTAGCAGAAATTTTCATGAATAACTTAGAGAAATTGATTCATAATCATCCACTCAGTAAATATTGTTTATACTGGTATCGCTATGTAGACGATATCATTATTTGCTTCACAGGAACAGATAGACAGTTGAAAATTTTCGAAAATCATATAAATTCATTACATCCAAAAATTGCATTCACAACCGAAATAGAAAGCAATAATTCGATAAATTTCTTAGACGTAACAATTTCGAATGAAAATGGAAAACATGTTTTCGCAATTTACCATAAGCCGTCACATACAGATATTATAATACATAACTCGTCGTGTCATCCATATCAACATAAAATGTCAGCATTCAATAGTTTTATTCATAGATTGATTAACATCCCGCTATCACCAGAAAATTTCAACAAAGAACTAAATTGGATTAAACAAATAGCCAAAAATAATGGTTACAATCCCAAACTAATAAATAATATTTTAAATAAAAAACAAAGTAGAATCGCATTGAATGAAGTTTATCCTGTCGATAAATTGAAACAAAAATTCAACACCTTAACCTACGTTGGCATTACAAGTGAGAAACTGAAATCATTCTTAAGTAGCAATAATTTCAACATAGCTTTCCAAACTAATAATAATTTAGGCAAATATATAAAAATAATAAAACCAAACAAGGTAAAAACAATAAATCAGGTGTTTATAGATTGAATTGCAATGACTGTGATAATTTCTACATTGGTAGAACACATAGAAACATAAACGCAGTTTTTCAAATAAAAAATCAGATTCAAATTACGCGAATCATCTCTTAGAAAATAATCATTCTTTCGACCCACAGTTTGAAATTTTGCATACAGATAATAAATATTAGAAGGTAAATCTTTGGGAAACTTTAGAAATAAATAAATACAAACACTCAGGTAGACTCATCAATGAACAAGTCGATTTAAGCCCTTCACCTCTATTGAATCTTTTCGGGGAGCAATCTATTCCTTAATTTTATTGGATATACCTGTCATAAATAACCACTTAGGAGGAGGCGACCAATAAGCTTTTAATTACTCAAGAACATTTATAGTTATATTCTCATTTACATTTTTCTGCATAATCATTCGTCTGAAGAAGCTACGGTGTAGTGAAACGCGTTACGAATCGCAATTATTAAGTAAAATTCCTTAAAACACAGTACTTGTTTTTTTTATTATTGATAAAAAGGCGAAATAAATTATCTTCTATTAAGGATACAAATACCAGTTAATTTTTCTTGATCAAATCCAACCCTTATCTTAACTTTTGAAGAATTGTAAAAGTAGAAAGATCTACGAGTTACATAAAGTTTATAATCCTGGATCAGATGTCGTCGTTGAGAAAGCCATTAGAATTTAACGATCTTTTGAAACTTTTCTCTGTCCGTACGGAATTCGCTAGGGCATTCAAACCCTATTTAAAAATAATTGGTCAATTTTTACCCATAACGTCCGTTCCGAAACTTTCGTCGAAGAAAACTACATGCTCACTTGTTTCGAGTTAAACGTTTTTGCTACTTCTCGACAATAAATTGATGTACAATGTACAATGAAAACGGGAGAGAGACGGTAATTTTTTAACTTTTAGGGAAAAGGTGGTGATATCAATTTTCTTTTGCTATCCCCTTGTAATGGGTTTTCTACGTCTGGAATAGCTCGGACGCCAGTTTTTGATTGCCGACGTTGTGTCTTTGGGGAAAGGGATCTGTTGCACCTTTCCTTCCAAATCTGGCCCTGGTAAGCTCCGGTTGGAGAAGAGTTCCTTGTTATTCAAGGCGTTAGCGAAAATCAAAAATGTCTGTTCGCAAGTGGGTTTTGAGCATTTCGTAACTGGAAACGAAACATCTTGTTTAGCTATGGTTTGAACAGATTTTACTCGGACCGAGATGGTGATTGAAAAGGGACAAGATGTTCTATGACTTTATTCCAATGCCTAAGACAATGTTACTTTATACAATATATACACAGTTGGTGTCAATTCCAACAATAATATAGATACATGCGTAAGTCATAAAGCAATATTAAATTATATATGTAAGTGTGGAGATGAGCAAAGCGACAGTTGTAAGAAGGTAAGCCAGGGGTGCTCAAACGGTCGAGCGCGAGTGCTTTTTGAGTAGATAAAAAAAGATAAGAGATAAAAAATTTAAATAAAAATTTAAATAAGTAAGTAAATGAACTACAAAAATTTATTACGTAATCAAATAACACTCTGCTAGCGGCAAAAGGCGGCTTTATCAAAGGAACGCGCGGTATTTGTCAAAGAAAAGCCGCGTTTTTTATTCTTGCCGCTTTTCTAGAAATTCGGGGCGGCTCGTTTGACGGGAACATTGGAGACTCTCGTTAGGGCCTGCAGGAAATGGAGTCATTCTGAATTGTAACTTGAAGGTAATACTACGTTGACACAAAGTTTATTATTAAATAGTACAAATCGAGTGCAGCGAAGAAATCTAACATCGATTGGGAGGAAGAATTTTTCTTTTGTATGGTGAAGGATACGTGCATTTGTCTTATTTGTCGTGCGTCAGTTGCAATACCTAAGCGTGGTAACTTAGAGATATCTTGTTTGAAAAAAGAACAAACCATGTTCACAAGACCAGCCAAACAATCAAAAGCTGCTACGATCGCGTCATTTGAAATATCTCATATATTGGCGAAACACAAGAATCCATTCGAAGATGGATCGGTTGTGAAGGAAGCATTTATTGAAGCGGG
Organism: Cryptolaemus montrouzieri; assembly: GCA_013387265.2. Classification (NCBI taxonomy): domain Eukaryota; kingdom Metazoa; phylum Arthropoda; class Insecta; order Coleoptera; family Coccinellidae; genus Cryptolaemus; species Cryptolaemus montrouzieri. Next base: position 8,340,918 of record JABFTP020000103.1, on the reverse strand, counting down.
GAACTTCATTTGGAGATTTTAAAAATAAAACAGAAATCATGTCTGCTATTAGAGAACTTCAGTTATCTCGTCCGACTGTCACAAGGCGTATTGAAGTCATGAGTCAGGATATGGCAGATGAACTAGAACATATCATGAAATTTACACACTTTTCTTAACAGTTCAACGAATCCACCGAAATGACAGACACTGCCCAGCTGTGTATTTTTATTTGGATGGTATTCAATGACACGTTGGTTAAGGAAGAATTTCTGACAATCATTCTTTGAAAGGGAAGACCCGTGGCGAAGATATATATGACGTTTTCTGCAATTTTGTAAAAAACTACAAGCTACCAATATATGAATTAGTGTGCATTACAACCGATGAAGCACCAGCAATGACTGGAAACAAAAACGGTTTTGTTGCATTGTGTCGAGCTAATGAAGATTTCCCTTAATTTTTTTCATTCATTTTTCATCCTTCCAGTTTGGAAGGATGGTTTAGTTTATAAGCTCTTTGAATGTGGAAAAATTGTAAAGTTGATTGAAAATATGTTATCTGATAGAAAACTTCGAGTTTTTATCGGTGAGAAAAGCAGTAGATTTTACACTCTAAATGATGGCCTACCTCAAGGATCTGTTCTTGCACTTCAATTTATTTATGTCTGACATCCCTAAAACTTCCTCTACAAAGTTCATTTAAACTGATGATATTGCTTTGGTTTTTCGACCTCGAAACAATTCCGATTTAGAAATTCTGAACATTTTCTTCAAAAAATGGCGTTTATGTCCAAATCCTTCGAAAACTGAGGTTTTCTGTTTTCATCTGAATCATCATGAGAAGGATAGGCAACTAAGAGTATTCTTCAATCAATCACTATTAACTCATAATTTCACTCCAACATATCTTGTTTTCAAGGTAGATCGTTCTTTGACTTTCAAATTTCATATTGATAAATTATGTCAGAAGTTGAAAACAAGAAACAATACATAAACTAGCTGGATCTAATTGGGTCGTCCGAGTCTTAACTTTGCGAACTACTGCTTTAGCTTTAGTATATTCAGCAGCAGAATATTGCTGTCCGGTGTGGTTGAATAGTGCTCATGTCAATAAGATTCATTCTCAACTGAACTGTACTTTGAGAGTTATAAGTGGATGTATCAGTTCAACTGCTACCCCATGGCTTCCGGTTATTTGTAATATAGTTCCTTCCCATATTCGTAAGAAATTAGCTCTTAAATCATCTTGAGATAAGTATCACTCATTTCCAGAAGATTTTCCTATAATACACGATCTTCAAAATCTACCTAACCTGAGATTGAAATCTAGGAAACCTATTTGGTCTTTTTGCGTACACGGGTGAAGGCTGTTGATCTTTGGAAAAATGAATGGCAGGAAATTGATGTTTTCAATAAAATTCTCATAGAGGATCCTTCCAAAAGGGTTGCAGGTTTCAATATAAGTAGGAAAAATTGGTGTACATTAAATCGTTTCAGGACTGGACATGGTCGTAGGAATAGTATGTTGTTTAAATGGAATACTGTAGAAACTCCGGCATGTGAATGTGGCTCAGCTGAAGAAACAATAAGACATTTAGTCCTCGATTGTCCTATTTACCATTTTATGGGTGGTTTTCAAGAAATTCATTCCGTTTCAGATAATTTCATTAACTGGGTAGAGAACTTCAAGTCTATTTAGGAGATTACTTTTGAATCTTGAGGTTATTATGGGCTACACCCCTGAACGGTGTATAAGATATTTTCTGTTGAAAAACAGAGGAGCATTCGTAAAGTTCTTAGATAAGGCTAGGACTGCTTAACCCTAGGGCTTTATTCCCATGGTGTATGTTGATAAGGCAAGGGCTACACCCCCGTAAGGATTCATTCCCAAAAGGTGTATGAGATGTTCCCTGATGAAAAACAGAGAAGCATTACTTAAGTTCTTAAATTCAATTCAGTTTAGACATATAAGAGTTAGGTATGTTTGATGAAATATTTTTCAGCTGGTTTTCTTTTCCCATTGTTACAGATTTTTCCTGTCCCAAACCCCCTTCCTTTTCACCCTTATTCTCGTGAAGAAGTCCTGAAAATCATGGAGTGCAAGATGAGAATGAGAGAATGAAGCTGCTAAGCAGAAAAATTTTTGGTACTCTTTTTGTTCACACGACACTAACACAACATAAACAGATAAGCTATTGCTAGTGCAACAGCGACAGGGAAACGAGTTTTTACCACAGGTTTTTTCACTCGTTTATTGAATCATGCGCAAGAAAGGATTGTTCCCCTGTTACATTTTCTGTGCCCACACTTTAATAGCAATCGTAGAAGGCATGATGCGAGTTTAGATGCCTGATTAAGGAACAGGCATGATCTGTTTTTTCCGCTGGTATTCTATTTATTCGCTTGTTTTTTACGATTGTGTTTTTCAGACACACACCAAAATTATAGATATAAGCATTTATTGTAAATACAATTATTCGAATATTTGTAAATCCTCTCTTTCAAAAAACAAAATATATATATATATATATATATATATATATATATATATATAATTCTTCTTCTTTATTATATATATATATATATATATATATATATATATATATATATATATATATATATATATAAAGAAAGAAGGAATTACACGGAAAGCACCCTAAAGAATTGAAAAATGATTATATTGATGAAATCGCATCGAATAAATGGTTAGTATCTGGAGAATTGTTTGCTGAAACAGAAGGCTTGGCAATTGCGATCCAGGATCAGGTTGTTTTCACGAGGAATTATAGAAAACACATCATCAAACAAAATATAGATGATTCTTGCCGTAGATGTTTCTGTTCTTCAGAAACAGTTTTTCATATATTATCATCTTGCTCAGTCCTTGCTTCAACAGATTATTTAGAAAGACATAATGCCGTCGCTAATATTATTCATTTTAATCTAGGAATTAAACATGACCTGATTCCCAAAAGAAAAAATTTCACAAATATGAACCTGAGATTATTTGTGAAAATGACAAATATAAACTTTATTTTGATAAAACAATTCTTTGCAACAGAGCTGTAAAACACAATAGACCAGATATCATTCTTAATGATAAACAGAATCGAATAACATATATAATTGATATTGCTATACCCGACACACATAATATACAAAATAAATACAATGAAAAAATTTCTAAATATATGATGCTTGGCGACGAGATTAAAAAATGTGGAAAATGAAGAAAATATTTATTCTACCGATTATTATTTCCACAACAGATGTTATTCCTAGAAATCTTCACAAAAGTATTGAGATTTTGGGTCTGAAGAAAATTTGTTTGAACAGTTACAAATGATAACAGTCATCAAATCTTGTAATATTCTTCGTAGGTTTCTTTCCGAAAAAATAATGAGGTAGAGTCATAGGTTTTCTCTTTAGTTTATACTGCTCAGAATCTCATTTCATATTTTATTTATTTGTTTATATAAATGTAATACAATTAACTGACAATTTTGTCATATTTATATTCAGAGCAGTATTCTATTCGATCGTTCACCACTTCACACAAAGGAAACTATTAATGAGTAACATTCAGTGTCACTTGACTAAGGTCTGTACACTGGATTTTTCCGGGGAGAAAGCCTCTGACACTACTCGTTGGTACATTGATATCATTGTCTGATGATGCTATAGTATGTATATATTCTGGTAGATTGATATATTCTCATAACATTTAACGTTATCCTAATATATAATTATTCCAGGATATGTTTTGATTATGATCATTGCCTGGCAATGGTATTAATTACCAGGTGGTGGATTTATATTTTTCATGAAATCAGTTTGATTGCATGAACAGATATATGGGCAACTCGTCGGGGTAAAACCCTATATGTATATATATATATATATATATATATATATATATATATATATATATATATATATATATATATGAGACGATCTGTCTGGTAAAATATATTTCACACTTTCCCCAATTTCATATTCACACGTCCGGTTTCACCGTCAGGTTATTTTGCAATTCTTGAAAATAACCTGACGGTCGAATCCGGTCGTGTGTGTAAAACTAAAAACGTGTAAAGTGTAAAATATATTTTACTTCATCATCGTTGAAAATGAACTATTTTTGACTGCGAACGCCTCTCAACATTGAGTTGAGTTCTTGATTACGAAAAATAAAGAGATCCTCTCTATTTCTTAGAAAAAATCGATGTAAATGCACAGCATATTTCCTTACATTCGAAATAATAGCATGCAAACTTTTTCTTTAACTGTTTATATCTGAGTACAATAAACACTACGAAATATCTGAATCTACATCGTAAAATTTTCTAGTAAATAATATTAAATGGAACTATATAATCTCGAGAAGTACAACATCGTGGAAGTTTAATTTCTTAATAGACCCGACGTAGACCGTAGAGTTCACTATGCTTTCTTGCCAGGAAGAAAATACTTCGAAGTTGTATTCAAGTTTTCAGGCAGTTTTTCCTTGCCTTGCCTCTGAATTTCGTGTTTGTTGGCAAGAGCCCATATAACGTATATTCAAGTGGATTTTACCTCCGGAAATTCCGCTCTAGAAAAACACTTGATAAATCTTTCAAATTCCACAAGTATTCAATATTTGTAAAAGTGCATTTAGTCGGGAAAGAAATAGTGAATTGTTATTAAGTTGTTTTTCTCTCAGGAGTTATATATGTGACAAAAAGCTTGTCCATCATAACAACTCTTTCATACTAACCGTTTCAAAGTTTTAGTTTTCCGTGTACTTGTCTTATTTCAGGACATACACCTTCAACTATTGTGTTTGTCCGGTTAAACTTTCATTTTGAAAAGAAACTTGTTGTTCCGTAATAAACGAGGGGAATAATATGAGTTTAACTTTTGTTTTTTGCTCGACAAACTTGGAATTCCGAATGAAAGTTGATTCCGTGAATAAACACAAACTCGAATGATATTTGGTTAGACAATCTTATAAACTCTAAATCATATATATTTAAATGAAAAATTCTCGAATATAGATTGTCCGCGCTAAAGGAACTTTAGAAGTATCTACGAAACGGATTTTTCGATCAATTTCAAATATTGGCATTGTAGTAAATCGCCTTCGGTCTTTCGGAAGGCGATCGGCATGATCTATCGAGCGAAAATCTCGAGCGAAAATCCATAAGAGCGTAAATACGAAAAATCTTTAATTTTTTGCGAGTAAAGGAGATAATTCCATTGGACTTTCTGCCTATACAATTTCTTCTAACGCGTTCGATCGTTTCGAAACCGGGGCGAGGACGAAGCCTCGAGTTTTGCATGTTGCGCCGCGATATTTGGTTCCCGTAAAACCACGGGAAAACGGAAAATCTTTGATTCAACTAAGGGCTATAGACGAATTTCCGAAAAATTTCATTTAAGTTCCATCATTTCAAGAAAATCTGACGCCCAAAAATGAATGAAATTAATGAACGTCGAGATGTCAAAATGAGTGCTTTTCTTTCATCAGTCCTACTTATGCGCGGTTAGCGGAAGAAATGATTCGGCTGTCGAACGATTCCTATATATTTCAAGATCGCGAAGAGGAATAGTAACTGTATGACTTAATTTTTGAATTAAGGAGGATTTTTGAGACTGAGTGTTATGAGGAAAGGACCGGAAACACGGGGGCTGGGCCAGCACCCTCTCCTACTGCCCCTACATTCGCTATTCAAGCTGCGTAATAAACTCGATGTCGCCGACACAACTATCCTCGGGTTAGTATTACGGAAGTCAATTTTCTTTGATTATCGCAGTGTTCTGCACTCGGATTTCTTGCCAGAAGGTCAGACAAGAAATAAAAATATTACATGAGTGTTATACGGCATTTGAGAGAACTAATTTGTTGAAAAAAGCCAGACTTGTGGAAAAAACTCACGTATTTTGCACCTCGATAATGCACCATCTCACAGGGCTATCATTGTGAATGAATTATTGATCAAAAATTCAGGACATACCGTCAAACAACCACCGTATTCACCTGATACGGCTCCGAGCGACTTTTTTCCTTTTACAAATCTCAAATGACCACTTCGAAGTACCCGTTTTGAATCGATAGAATACATAAGAGAGAATTCGCGATGAGAACTGATTCCAGAAAAAGCGTTTGAAAAATGTTTTGATGATTGGATTATTCGTTGGCAAGGAGTAGATCAAACAGAAAACTTCAAGAAGCCAACCTAGTTCGACTATCTACTACAACGCTACACACTGTGTAAATCATATGTCAATGATGTTAACATGCGGAATTTATCACTATATGTGTAAACATATTGAAGACTTTCATTCAGAGATCAACATTGAACCTTCCATATCCGGGATGGATCTGATTTTCCGAAATTTTCCTCATAATCATCGTCAACTAGAGTCACACAGTCTGGTCGGATTTCAAGAATAGGAGCAACATACTACAGTTTCGGTCTCGTCAGAACTCGTCAGTGTTGCACACCCATTAATAACACCATACCAGACTGCCATTTACTCATCTCAATCCGTTGATGTGCATCAACTACTATTAGATTTGAATTATCTTCGCCATGGCAAAATCAACTTCCTTCTGTGATCATATCTCCAGTATCTAGTACTTTATCGCAAGTCAAACTGACAAAATGTGGTTTAAAATTCGTATTTCTTAATAAATGATTTGAAGTGTAATCAATTCATTGAGAAATGACAAAAAGCTTTTGAAAAATTGTACCAAACCTTTTTAATCTCTTTTAAATTATAGTGTTCTAATTTTCACGAATATTCCATATCATTCTCCCAAATACTCGCAGCTTAATGAAGTTCAAAACAAAATTACCCTGATTTTATCATAACGGTGCTCACAATTTGATTCTGTAATATCCTAAATTGAAATTAATTGAGCATTTGTAATATCCATTTCCCCTTTTTCGATAAATCTATTTGAACAATAGATGGAAAATACAGGAACGCATTTACCATTGAATTAACACTCGCTTTTAGCACAATGAATGTCGAAAGCAGAATGAAACGAAACGAATATTCTGGAACGCACAAACGTGCACAAACGACTTTTCAATCACTTTTAAATTTCTATGGCGCGATGAAAAAAGATTTTAATGGTTTGTTTTTTGTGACAAAATGTCACATTGAATAGATATTTGTTCAGTTTTCACGATTATAAGATAGGAATTTACGAGAAAATATTTCCTTTCAAGAAAGAATGGGATATTCGAAAAAATTGTGCTCTATACCAGTATGAGAATTGATATAATGATCATTTTTCAATGAAGTTATTACATTGTATGTCGGAAATAGCTGCTCTGACGAAGATTAATGAGTACTGAAAGAGAACATTATTATTTCAGGCAGAAAATTCCAAAGAAGAGGGAATCGATTTCATGAGCATGCGGACCAGTTATTTCAATTTATTCAATTGACGAGGCTTTTACGTGATAGAAATCCATTTTCACAAATACAAGTAAACAATGATTTCTACTAAAATATATTATTAAATGCTCGACGCGTTTCGATACACAGTATCTTTGTCAAGAGCGAATGAATACTACAAATATATCTTACTAAAAAATTTTTATAAATACTAAAGAGGCAATCCACTCAGAGCTATCCGTACTTGAACTAATGTTTAGGAAATAGATTTAATAAGGGTGAGTTATTTATGTCTATCTGATCATTAAGAATTTCCGGTGAATTCCTAAATCTATTAATTTCAAGTGCTTCCAGAAGGTTGAGTTTTATACTTCTATTCTCAGAATGTAGGATTTTAAATTCTGAATTGAAAGAGTGACCATTTTCCCTAAGATGATTTGAAAATTTTGAATCGGTTTTTCCATTGATGAAACTGCGTTTATGTTCAGAGATTCTAACATTAAAATTTCTTCCTGTTCTACCTATATAAAAACAATTGTAATCTGCACAATTCAATCTATAAACACCTGATTTGTTTTCTTTATTAATTGGAGATTTATAATTCCTGAAAAATGAGCCTAAAGTTGTTGATGTTTTGAACGCTATATTTAAATTTGCATTTTTAAGAAGGGATTTCACATTATTGCTAATATTGCCTATATGTATATGTTAAACTATTGAATTTCTTGTTTTGGTGTTCACCGATTGGATATATATGTTGCAAAGTTAATTTTGTTTTTCTTATGTAATATGCTGCTAACTAAATTTGCATCATAACCATTATTTATTGCGATCTGTTTCATCAAATTCAATTCTTTGAAATAATTATCATTAGACATCGGTGTGTTCAAAGTCTATGTATATAGCTATTAAATGCTGCAACTTTATGTTGGTAAGGATGTGCCGATGTATAATGATTTGTGATATCTGTATGAGAAGGCTTATGATAAATTGAAAATTGGTGTTTATTATTTGATCTTGTTATTGTTAGGTCTAGGAAATTGATCGAACTGTCTGTTCTATTTCAGAAGTGAATTTTATTTTAGGACCTAACAATAACAAGATCAAATAATAAACACCAATTTTCAATTTATTATAAGCCTTCTCATACAGATATCACAATTCATTATACATCGGCACATCCTTACCAACATAAAGTTGCAGCATTTAACAGCGCTATATGCATAGACTTTGAACACACCGATGTCTAATGATAATTATTTCAAAGAATTGAATTTGATAAAACAGATCGCAATAAATAATGGTTATGATGCAAATTTAGCATTTAATAATATATTTTAGTAGAAATTATCGTTTACTTGTATTTCAATTTATCCATCTCCTTTATTTTGGTATGTTCTCTTTCAAAATCTCTATGTATCTGTACAGGGTGGACAGATTTCGATGTTCTAGTAGCTGCTATGTAACATATTACGAATGTAGGAAAATGAACTGCTTGTCCCCGAGTTCAAGCTAGCTTATTTGTAACATTTCGTTATTTGTCAAATGCCAATATCTCGGTTGTTCTTGAATTTATGTAAAAATAATTTTGACATTCTACAGGCACTGTTTGGTATTAACAGGTTTTTGGGGACTGATTTTCTTCAGCATTCCAGAATTCTCATTTCTCGAGCATTCCTTAGTGTTGGTACATCAGTGGATAGGTAATTCTTCACCATATCTGAACTTATTCTGAATTAATTTGAATTTTCGATTGTGAGCGTTGATTTCTTGGCACAGCTCATTTCAAAGTCTAGAAAAAACATTCTATGAGATGTTTGTATGAATTCCAGCTTCAACCGAAGCAAGCATTCAGTTCATTTTTATTCTGTGGGTTATGGTAGCTTTTTGAAGAAGAAATCGACCAATTCAAACAAACTTCAAAAATTATAATTTTCGTAAGCAGTCCCGATGATAAACATAAGAATATTTCATTGATTCTCTCTATTAAAAAACGATGGTAAAAGTTGGAAAAACAGGACAAATCGGCGAAAATCACAATTTTCGTATGCATTCTGAAATATAATTGACGAAAAGAAAGACATATTTTATGATTCTTTTTTATTGTGTTCCTTAAGCTGCACTAACAATTCAATGGGATAAAACTTGAGATCTGAACAAAAACTTGAAACTGATAGCAATTAGGAAAACATCAGTCGAGTCACTAGTTAATTTTATAAAATTCGAAAAGCAATTAGACAGCCCAATCCCTCTCTGCATCCCACAGGAATGGCTGAAGTTTAAAGCCTAGAAAGTACACTTTTATGACGATTTTCGTACAAATTGCCAATTAAATTTTAAATTAAGTAAATCGAGATGCGTTAGTGAAGGCTCGGAAAAGCCTTTCATTTTTAATGTTAATTAAAAATTTCAAACGATCTGGAAATGCCAAAGGATGCTTTTGCTCGTCAGAAAGCGACGTATTTTCAACTACCTACTTAGACTACTGCATCTGAAATTATACACTTTGAAAGCGCTAATTGAAAATTGAAAATATTGTCTCAATTCATGAATAATAAGTTACTTCTGCAACTAATTGGGAAAAGTACTATTTTTATAAACCTGCGAATGAATAATATAAGCAAACCAATGTTTTTGACTCTTCTTTTTTCAATTTTGAATATTATGAGATCCTTTTCAATTGAAGTTGAACATATAAAATATGTTCTTAATCAAGTTTGTTATTTCGTTGGTATGAAAGCAAGTGAATTTCTGTATAAGCTTACAGTCGATTTGGTAAAGCTGTACGGCAGGGGTGCTCGTTCGCGCACGCGATCGACCGAACGGTGCTATTTGAGTAGGTCTCGATAAAAAAAATTAACTAAGTAGGTAACTAAACTACAAAAATTTATTACGTAATAAAATAACATTCTGCTAGCGGCAAAAGGCGGCTTCATCAAAGGAACGCGCGGTTCTTGTCAAAGAAAAGCCGCGTTTCAAATTCTTGCCACATTTTCAAAAATTTCGGGCGGCGCGTTTGACGGGAACATTCGAGACTTTCGTTCACGCCGATATAAATTTTGCGCCTGCAGGAATTGGAGTTAAACAAGAAGATCAACCAAATAGTGGAACTACAACCGAGGACAACAGGAAAGAGGACATCCCTAGTATAATGGAAGAGGAAACAATAGGCTAGCATAGATTTACCACAACATGAAAGAAGGAGGATAACCAACCAGTAGGACCCCAGGACAAACCAAGGAGATGTAAAATAAGCGAGATGAAGAGGATAAAGGATAGACATTCGACCCTCACAAAAATTCAAGGATCACAGCGGAATTGGAGTAATTCTGAATTGTAACTTGAAGGCAATACTAGGTCGATACAAAGTTCAAGCGAAGACATCTAAAATGTATCATTTCAATAACGATTGGGAGGAAGAATTTTTTTTTTGTATGGTGAAGGATAAATGCATTTGTCTTATTTGTCGTGCGTCAGTTGCAATACCTAAGCGTGGTTCATAAAAACTATGAAAAGGATTTTCCGCCACAGAGTGAATTAAGAAAGTGAAAAGTACGTGATTTAATACTTTGTTTGAAAAAAGAACAAACCATGTTCAGAAGACCAGCCAAACAATCAAAAGCTGCTGCGATCGCGTCATTTAAAATATCTCATATATTGGCGAAACACAAGAAACCATTCGAAGATGGATCGGTTGTGAAGGAAGCATTCATTGAAGCAGGTGAGACATGTCTGCTATTAGAGAACTTCAGTTATCTCGTCCGACTGTCACCAGGCGTATTGAAATCATGAGTCAGGATATTGCAGATGAACTAAAACATAATATCATGAAATTTACATACTTCTCTTTACAGTTCAACGAATCCACCAATCTGACAGACACTGCCCTGCTGTGTATTTTTATTTGGATGGTATTCAATGACATGTTGGCTAAGGAAGAATTTCTGACAATCATTCCTCTGAAAGGGAAGACCCGTGGCGAAGATATATATGACGTTTTCTGCAATTTTGTAAAAAACTACAAGCTCCAATATATAAATTAGTGTGCATTAACACCGATGGAGCACCAGAAATGACTGGAAACAAAAACAGTTTTGTGACATAGTGTCGAGCTAATGAAGATTTCCTTTCATTGTTTTCATTCCTTTACATTATACATCAACAAGTTTTGTGTTCAAAAGTTTTGAAGACGGAGGAAACTATGGGCATTGCAAAAAAATTGTGATTTCCATCCGTGCACGGAGCTTGCAACGGCGGTTCCTTAAGTTACAGTTGGATTTTGGGGGTTAAGCCGCGGAAAATTCCTAGAAAGGTTTCAAGAATTATTGCCCGAAATTACAGCTGTCCTAGACGAAAGAGGTGATGACACTCAGATGTTGAAAAACGAAAAATGGCTGACTGATTAGGCATTTTTGACTGACATCACAATGCACTTGAACACCATTAACTTGGAGCTTCAAGGTAAAGGAAAAACTATTATTGAGATGATTAGCGTAGTAAACGCATTCAAAAGTAAATCGCAACTTATTAGATCAGCTGAAAAGAAAGGATCTGAAACATTTTCCGTCCTTGAAAGCAAGGATTCCTCAGTTGAATTATGATACGTATGAGGCTGAATTATCAAATATTTTGGAACAATTCAGAATGCGTTTTTATGATTGCAGGAAATTGGAAAATATAGCATCATTTATGAGTTATCCTTTCTCATGTAAAAACATTGAGGAATTAGCTACTGCAATAGCAAGTCTGTTTATCATGAATTCAGGTTCTGTTGAAAATGAGTTGGTACAGATTATATTAGATATACACCTCAAAGCTACAGCATCTGATACAAATTTCTGGTGATAAATATCCGAATCTGAGGCAAATCGCCCTTCAACTGACGGCAATGTTTGGGTCAACTCACTTGTGCGAGTCTGCATTTTCTGAATTGAAGATAATTGAGTCAAAATATCGCAATCGACTAACTGACGATCATATGTCATCATGCTTGCGATTAGCACTCAGTGGTTACGTACCATCTTATGAAAAGTATGCTGAGAACATGCAGTACCACGCTTCAACATCCAAAGTCACTCTTTAGTTAAGTTTAACACCATATGTAACTCTTTTGTTCTGTAACAACCAATAAATTCACAATTTTGAATAACTATGAGTTTTTTCATCGATATTATAAAGAAGAACCTAACTAAACCTAACCCAAAACCTTGACTAAAATAATGTATATTGTGCGGAAAGCTAATTTCTATATATGCTACAGCACACCCTACCTAGGTAGGTAGGTAGGGTGTATCGTGTCTGTATAACAACCCTGTATCACATATACTTGCAGCCTCTCAGAGTCGATCGTAAGTAGTCTAAAAATATTGAGGTAGATCGCCAGCAGTTCAAGTTATAGCACCCGTGCTCTACGTGTTTACGTCAAACTGTTTCTAATTATTAAAGAAATAAAATAGCTGAGATCCATAATCGAGCTTTATGAAAACGGCTGAACTCATTTTGATGCGATGTGAAATTATTATTTCATTTATTATATTTTAATATATTTCTGTAAATTCTATAGAAATTTTTGAAGAATATTCTGATATCAAAACTTCGAAAAACTTAGATGAATTAGATAAGTAATAAAAATAATGTAGGCACAATTAGTTCAATCCTCTCTGTTCTTTTGTCAGAGTATGTTATAATATATTATAAATATATGTATATCATATAGCAGGTTAGTTGGAAGAGGTTTCTTTCCATTTAATAACCATTTTTTGAAAATAAATTGTAAAATAAATAATATATGAAATGGAACCATATGCGTATAACAAATAGGCAGGTAGGTACTTGCTCTTCCAAAACTGGTAATCACAAATATCGATTCAGATTTCGTCATGAAATTTCGGAAGCAAATAAGTAACGTTTATCCTTGACATTCGTATTTATATACGATTTCATTTGTACGTTTGAACAAGTGTCGGAGCAGCAATGACAAGTCACGACGCGTTGTACTGATAATGGAACATGCAAGTTGTTACGAGTAACAGTGGCTGAGTTTCTCAAAAAATTTTCTGCATATATGGATGGGAGAAGTCAATCCAACATTTTAGTTCTTCACTGTCGAAACCATATTAATTTTCATGCACCACCGCTTACAACTGTAGATCCCCATTTTTGTCACGCCCAACGTAGACCCCCGTCGAGTCTCCCGTGGACCCCTAGGGGTCCACCTGGACTACTTTGAGTGTAGAATATCGCTAAGAAGATAGCATTCACTGCATGATCACTCGTCATCTCATCAATTGATATTTGTGATCGATTCTGTCTCTGAAGATCACATCTCAACGATCAACTTTCATCTTTCGGACAAATGCGTTTGCCGACGGAAAAAACGTTTTAGACAATGTGAAAGATCTGTTTTTAATCCGTGAAAATTGCTGTGTGGAGTGCAAGGAAAACCATTGTAAATGTAATAAATTAATATCAATCAGTTTTAGTTTTGGAATGTATCTGATATTATACTTAGATGAGATAAAAAACACAAGGTTTAACTTCAATCTACACTTTATTTGAAAAAATTCGACGACGTTTCGCTGACACAGCAACTTTATCAAGAATGAAAAACAGAATGAAGAGTATGGTATTATAAACAAATCGTAGAACAAGTTGGATGAATAACAGGAAAATCCACACCGAGCCATTGTACAGTTAGTATGAAAGGTAATAAAAACTAATTAAACAAGTTAAGTAGGGGTGAGTAATTCACATCTACCTGTTCATTCAAAAGCTTGTCCGAATGTTTGTATCTATTTATTTCTAATGCTTCTAGGAGATCTTATTTTGAACTTTTGATTTTATATGTAATATGTCAAAGTTTTTATTGAATGAATGGTTTTCTTTTATTAGGTGGTTTGAATAATTTGAATCAGATTTATTTTTATCGAAGCTACGTTTATGTTCAGATGTTCGTATGCCAAAACTGCTATAGGTCCTACCGATATAAATTTTATCACAAGAACCGCAATTGAGTTTATAGATTCCTGATTTACTTGATTTTTCAACACGAGATTTATTATTTTTAATATGTTTACCTAAGTTATTAGAAGTTTTGAAAGTTATATTAAGATTTTGTTTGACGAGAAAGGATTTAATATTTGTACTTGCAGAACCGCAGAATGTTGAACTGTTGAATATTTTATGGTCTTTATGAATAGGATATACTTCATTTATTGCTTTCTGATACAGTTTTTACGAATGATTAGATCTATCATATCCGGATTATATGAATTATTAATGGCTATCTATTTGATGATGTTTAACTCTTTATTATAATCTTCTACTGATAAAGGTAAATTGAGTAACCGATGTACCATGCTGTTTAAAGCTACAACTTCGTGTTGAATTGGATGTAATGAGTAGTTATGTATAATTGTATCAGTATGTGTTGGTTTACGAAAGACCGAAAAACATGATTATTATTTTGTTTAGTGATTTTTAAGTCCAAAAATTAATGGAATCGTTCTGTTCAATTTCTATCGTGAATTTAATGTTCAAATGGATGGAATTAATGAAATTAAGAAATAAATCTAATTGACGAGTAGTTCCAATGAAACATACTAAGATGTCGTCAACATATCTATACCAATAAAAAATTTGGAAATGAGTGGATGTGTATGAATTTTCTGTTCAATATTATTCATAAAAATCTCTGCTAAAAGTGGACTCAAAGGATTTACCATGATCAAACCATTTTCACTACTGTAATAGATGTTGTTGAAAGAAAAATAATTTTGTTCAATGCAAACGTCCAACAGATTCAATATTTCTGATTTAATTATGTGGTTAACATGATTCGAATTCAACATGTTTTCGATTAATATTTTCACATCACCTGGAGGAACACTTGGGTATAAATTCTCAACATCAAACGAAATAATTTTTGCGTTAGGTGGTAGATTAACGTTTTTATGTTATTTATCAATTCGAAAGAATTTTTATAGAAAATTTTGATTTGAATGAACAATAATTTTAATGATATCTATAAGGTAGTGCGACAATTTCACGGCTGGGGCTGTAACGTAAGATACGACTGGTCTAACGGGGTTATTTACTTTATGCAATTTAATGAGTGAATACAGTTGAGGTGGTTGAGGGTTTGGTAAAATTAATTTGTATTTATCTATTGCTTTAATTAAAGATTTTGCGTCATTTATTGCAATTTTAATATTTTTCTGGAATTTAATAGTTGGATCTTTGTTTAAAATTATAGTTTCCGGACGAAATGAAATTTAGAGTTTTAAATAGGTAGTCATTTTATTTAACGCAATAACAGTATTACCCTTATCTGCTTTTGTAAAAATAACTTCATTTAGTTGAGATTTTTGTTTGGTGGCCTTTAAAATATTTTGTTCTTTACTCGGTTTAAAGTCAGCTAATGATTCATTTTTATAATGTTAGATGCTAAATATTTAAAATAATAAAACTCGTGTTGAAAAATCAAGTAAATCTATCTAAACCTATAGGAGTTTTGGCATAAGATCATCTGAACATAAACGTAGCTTCGATAAAAATAAATCTGATTCAAATTATTCAAACCACTTAATAAAAGAAAACCATTCATTCAATAAAACTTTGACATATTACATATAAAATCAAAAGTTTAAAATTAGATCTCCTAGAAGCATTAGAAATAAATAGATACAAACATTCGGACAAGCTTTTGAATGAACAGGTAGATGTGAATTATTCACCCCTACTTAACTTGTTTAATTAGTTTTTATTACCTTTCATACTAACTGTACAATGGCTCGGTGTGGATTTTCCTGTTATTCATCCAACTTGTTCTACGATTTGTTTATAATACCATACTCTTCATTCTGTTTTCATTCTTGATAAAGCTGCTGTGTCAGCGAAACGTCGTCGAATTTTTTCAAATAAAGTGTAGATTAAAGTTAAACCTTGTGTTTTTTATCTCATTTATATCATGGATCTACATCAAGTAACGGCCTCCACAATTCAAATATTATACTTAGAACATATAAATTGGTGAAAAGTGTTTTTTATTAACTATTTTAATCGAGTTAGAATTGAAACAATAGTTCCTGCATAATTTTTTCATCGAAAATTTCAATTTACTTCAATTCAGAAAGCCATACTGGAGAACCTCAATGGAATAAATATCTGACAGAAGAATATTCAAGATGATTAAGGTTTCTAGAATCAGAAGAAATATAAATTCAATCCTTATAAGTAACGGATTTGTAGCATATGTAACATTTGCTGTTTATTTCGCTTTCTCATTATAAGTAAATTTCAGGATAGATACAATCTATGAAACTGAGAATTTAATGGCTTATGAATATTATGAAGAAAAACTATGTCGAGATGAATAATGATAGATCTAAACAACCCTCAACAGAAATAAAGGCACGCCTTGAGATTTTTTCACGTCATTCTGTTCGATCCGACCCTGCCCTCCAAAAAGGGGGGATGCTTCCGCTCCGGAGCCTTTCGGGAGCAGCAGGACGCTTCGGGCTGGCCTCAGTTCAGTTCGGCCTACGCAGGCTCCCGAAAATGTCGCAAACTGCTGAGGGAGACTTTCCTTCGGTGATCGAACTCAACGTCGGCGGCGTGTGTTACACCACCAGCCTGACCACACTTCTTAGCGTGACGGACTCACAGCTGGCTGCCATCTTCACAGGAAAATGCCAGGTCAGCTTGGACACCAAAGGAAGGTACTTCCTGGACAGGGACGGCGTGCTCTTCAGATACGTATTGGATTATTTGAGAGACGGCGATGTTGTCTTGCCTGAGTGTTTTAGAGAAAGAGAGAGGCTTAAAAGAGAAGCAGGTAGGTGAAATATTTAGATGGAAAATCGTGAATGAATGAGAGCAAAAAGGAAGAGTAATTAGATTAATTTTGGAATAACTAGAAAATTGGGTTACGAGTGTAATATGTATTATGCATAAGCTGTTCGTTCAATGCTGGTGGAATGTGCCTGCAGATCCACATCCGTTTTGTTGGCATACTAATTTTCTAAATGAATTATTTGAAAAAATTGACGACGTTTTGTTGGCTACAGTTGATATAAAAACTTATCACAACTCAATTGCGGTTTTGTGATAAAATTTATATCGGTAAGACCTATAGCAGTTTATAAATCTGAACATAAACGTTGCTTCGAAAAATAAATCTGATTCAAATTATTCAAAATGTAATGTATCTATTTATTTCTAATGCTTCTTGAGATCTAATTTAAACTCAAAAAGTTTTATATGTAATCTCCTAGAAGCATTAGAAATAAATAGATACAAACATTCGGACAAGCTTTTGAATGAACAGGTAGATGTGAATTACTCACCCTACTTAACTTGTTTAATTAGTTTTATTACCTTCCATACTAACTGTACACTAGCTCGGTGTGGATTTTCCTGTTATTCATCCAACTTGTTCTACGATTTGTTTATAATACCATACTCTTCATTCTGTTTTCATTCTTGATAAAGCTGCTGTGTCAGCGAAACGTCGTCGAATTTTTTCAAATAAAGTGTAGATTAAAGTTAAACCTTATGTTTTTATCTCATTTATATCATAGATCTACATCAAGTAACGGCCTCCACAATTCAAATACTAATTTTCTTTCAAAATGTCAATTTGGAGAACAGGAAAATTCAAAAAATTTCATAGAGACGTTTGAAGCTTCTTCTAGGAATCACATAAAAAAATCAAAAATTTTTATGATTATGTCTAAAAATATGATTCATTCAATTATGTATCTGCATGGTTGTGTGTTTCTGTGTGTAATGATATTTTTATTTATTTACAAATTTAGAGCTACATAAATCGCTACATGGATTACCTGATCTACAATGGTTTTGTTGTCCTAGATATGAAAATGATTTTGGGTCTATTTTTGCACACAATTCGTGAAAATATCAATGATTTTGTAGGATTTGCTCTGATTTCTTTTTAAATCTTTATTTTCATTTTACATAACAAAATCGTAAAACAAGAAACAAAATAACAGATATATTTATAATGTCAGTTATGTTTTGAGAAATTCGGATACATCGAAGTAAATAAAGAGGAAAATGTCGAAAATATATTTCATATTTCCATAAAACGCCTTTTATGAGCTTTTCTTCTATAATTTTTCAGGGACAATCTCTTTTCAAAGACCAGCAGTAATCTGCCATCATGTGACAATCCCATCGACCTTGATACCTTTCTTCCATCACTTTTAGATCTTGATGAAACCGCTCTCCTGTTCCTCACTATAATTTCCTAAATTATCCGGAAATTTATCCAGATGATTGCGGAGATAGTGTAACTTAATACTCATATTTGCTCCTAAACTCAGAAAGTTTGTCAGCATATTTTGCACAATTTCTTCATAATTTGCTGCTTTATGGTTACCTAGGAAATTTTCGACAACCAACACAAAACTTTTCCAAGCTTTACTTTCCGAAACAGTCATAACTTTGATGAAATCTGAGTCTTTCATCAATTGCCGTTTTTGAGGACCATCAAATATTCCACCTTTCAATTTTTCCATACTAAGCTTCGGAAATTTTCTGCAAATGTAATTAAAACAATTTCCGTCTTTGTTCAACGCTTTTACAAATTGCTTAATCATACCTAACTTAATATGTAATGGTGGACGTATGATTTTGTCTCTGCTCACCAGCGGCTCCTTATTACGTTGGCTTTACCGACAGTTAAAGAATTTCTTACAGGCCAAACATCTTGTTCCCAATGAAGTTGCTTTGCTCTACTATCCCACATACAAATAAAGCAAGGGTATTTTGTATATCCACTTTGTTGGCCAAGTAAAAATTAACCATTTTAAATCCACACAGATCGGCCATTGATGCTCAGAGTATTTAATTTTCTCTAAAACTAATTTTACATTTTCATATTCTTCTTTGAGTTTCGTTGAATGGGCAATTGGAATTGATGCAAATTTATTTCCATTGTGCAATAAGACGCATTTTAAACTTCTTTTGCAACTATCAATAAAAAGCGCCATTCAGTAGATTTGTACTCTTTTAAACCCATGTCTATAAACAGCTTCGCGATATCATTACAATACACTAATCCTTCATTTTCACTAAAAATTGTAATAACTCTTTTCTCGCGTTCTGTATGTTGTAATTGTTACTGTTGGTGCCAATAAATTTTTTCTTTCAATCTTGAGGCTAACAGTTCTGATCCTTGTTCTGATAAATTGAGATCACGTATTAAATCACTGAGTTCATTTTGAGAAAATAACTTTGGCGTAGATGTTTCACCTTCCCATTCACTTCCACTAGTAGATGGTCCCGATTTCTGTGAATTTGGTAACATCATTGTTTCTGAGGGCATGCGAATTACTTTTGAAATGTATGTGGGCCGAGGGAGATTTTCACTGTGTAGAACCGGACATTTCGTAGACTGTAAGTCTGGGTATCTCCACGTTTGATTTCGACTAAAACCTTTAACATCTACTACGCAAAAGTATAAATCATCTAAATGATTCGTAGGCTCCATCCAGATCATAGGAATACCAAAGTCTAATCCAGAACGTTCACCTTTTTTCCACAACCGTAAAGACTCAACACAGGACTTTATTAGGAACCCATGGTTTACCTAATTTGTCCATTTTGAAACCAAAATATTCAACATAAGTCTCCTTGACAAAGTCTGTGATATTTCTTTTTTGTTTTTTTGGTATATAAACACCGCAAATATAACAAAATAAATCACTACAATATTTACACTTTCTTCGTGACGAACTCATATTTTAGACTAGAAGACAAATATATAAGAATGGACATTCAGTAATTGAAACAAAATATTAATCCATGTCACTTTATCCAGATTTACGTGTATATGTACTTCAATATTGTCAAATAACTGAGATCTCAGCTGTTCTGTGGAGCAAGGGGTCTGAGAGTGGAGATCAGGTGATGTTTGTATGCGCGAAAAAGTTGCGCAGAAGCCTAATCATGACTGGAAAATTAAATTTTATTTCTAACAAGCTTATAATTGTTCAAAATATAAGAAATGCAAAAATCATGAAAATACGAGCACATTGAGAACTTTCATGAATATATTCGTAATCTGGGCACTTGAAAACATAAAAATTTGCGATGATATCCAGGGCAACAATAAAAAAAAAATTTTTTGTAGAGCTGTGTTAATACTAGCTATAGTACGTTCCCTATCATAATATACACACAACCAAATTTATATGGAACCACTGGGTATTTCACATTATTGATTGTTTTTAATCATTGATCTTTGAGTATTTGTGAAGAATGAAGTTTTTTGTTGTAAAAAAGTGGATAGGTTAGTTCGGGATATTGTACCTACTGAGATTTGCAACTGAATTTCAAAATTTAAAAAATCCTATAATCATAACTGGAAATGCATTACTTTGGCTTGTCCGATGTGCAGAGGGGTCGAATAATTGCTCTCGTTGGAGAAGGGGTGACACAGAGGGATATAGCGGCCACAATAGGGTGATTTCAAAAAGCTACGCCCGATACGTGGAGCTACAATCTCTGCAAAATAGGTCTAGAAAAAGTCGTAGCAAGATCACTTCTGAAGAACAAGGCCGCTTTTTGTGCCAAATTGCAAGAAGAGATCCTAGTGCGTCGCACCTCATACTACAAAGGCAATTTCTAGAAGCAACAGGCATCACACAGGATCTAGACTTCGTTTGAAGGGTTTATACTGCAGAAGGCCTTTGAGAGTTCCAGAGCTAATCAGACAACAAAAAATGAACAGACTTAATTGATGTATCGAGCACCAAAATTGGAATATTGAGAATTGTCGAAATGTTCTTTTTTCGGATGAAACCAGAATTGGTGTTCGATTAGATAACCGCCTGATTCGGGTTCTAAGGGGTCGTGGAAGACAAGCTAGACTCTGTGCAGCAAGACAAATTCCGAAATACCAAGGGGGCAGTGTGATGTTTTGGGGTGACATTATGCTGGGAGGCAAAAAAGATTTGATTTCGTTGCCTGCAAGTGTAACGGCTAGAAATTACGTAGACCTAGTGCTGGAGTCCATAGTGAGACTCTGGCGAGGTGCCCACGGTGAGAATTTCACTTTTACGCAAGATAATCCATCCAAAAGGAATCGCTATTTGGACTGACACAGAAGAGTGGCAGAATATCTTCCAGAGGAGATCAAAAACATAATCCAAAGCATGGCTAGGCGGATTCAGGCTTGTATCAGAGCAAGAGGAGCTAATACAAGCTACTGAGATTGAGAAAAAACACTTACTCCGTGAAAAAACAATGTTCAATTTTTTTAGTACATGCGGAAAGAGTCTTATTTTCTTCTATCTGTTTCTCTCTTAAAATAAACCTTAATTCATTTCTTTTTTCAATTGAAATATCTGAAAAAGGATCAATTCTAACAATTTTTCGAAATTTACAAATCTCTGAGGTATTATTCGAAATATCGTGTGATTTCATATAAATTTGGTTGTGTGTATACAAACCACATTACCAACCAATTACATCATTTTACAAGTATGTTCCGCTGAAAAATTTGTTCACAAGCACAAGATAAATCTGAAAATTGGAATTTTGTCTGTTATCAACTTGTATTCATGTCATAAAAAAGAGTTTTTCAATTTAATTGAAGAATGGTGTTCCAATTTTAATTTACTAATAAACTTACGACGCGTTTAGCAACACTATGGCTTCATTACCTCTCTCTTACATACTTCTGGAATATTTGTATGTGGTTCTAGATGTTTAATACAGATGTTGAGAATTGTTAGTGATCTACACTCCCATCGTTCAGTAGAACACATGCTTAACCTACCTGATATTTTCGAAGGATTTCCTTCTTTGAATCATCCTTAGGGTTAGATTTGCAAAAATCCTGAAACACTTTTCAATTTTCATTTTGGGGGTGATGTTTATCTTAATAATTAAGTACAATACTAAAAATGTTCATGTCCCTAACTGAATACTGGGGGAAAAATTGAAACTGACCTTAGTTAATAATAAAGATAAAACAAAATTATTGGATAAAAGCGGAGTATATTAAATACACTGCAGTGAATGTGAGACATTCTATATAGGCCAAACCGGAAGATGCATCGAGAAGAGAGTTGAAGAACATAAAAGATCTATCTTCCAAAATAAAAATTCTAGGGGTTTTTCGGACCACTGCACCACTAAAAATCATTTCATAGATTTCGAGAATATAGCACTCATGCATCCAGGTAATGAAGGGAAAAGGATATACGTCTTGGAGGTGATTGAAATTACTTCCGCTCATAGGAAAAACCAGCCAATTTGCAACGACCAACTAGACTTCAATTTACCTCTTGTTGTGAATTCTGTTATACATACATAAGTGAAATCACTCATTTTGAATTTAGTATTGTATAAAATAAACAGTCAAACAGGTTCACTTACCTTTGAAACATTACTTTGAAATTATAAAATAAAAATAACCTAGATCATACTGTGATATTTAATAGATGAATGTCTCTGAAGCCAAACAAACTTTCGTCAGAGTTCGGCCCGTTTCGTTGTCCGAGGGAATTGAGGGGGTTTGGTTGTTCGGCGATTCTTTCCTCGAAATATAGAGATCTCGGAAATGGTTTCAAATTAGAAAATTGAGTCGTAAAATGGCGATGTCTTTCCACGAATCTATTGCCGAAATATGTACGAATCTTTTGGTACCCGAATTAAACCTCCCGGTAACCACATATAAGTAGGGCGAATGAAAGAAAACCCGCAATTTTGACAGCTCGTATATTGTTGAAGTCGTCAAAAGTCTCGCGAAACCGAGTAGTGGGGGTAAGTTTGAACCAAGATCGATTTCAGGGGGAGATGACTTTGAAAGTTTAATTATCGATTAAAACTTGGATTAAGCAAAGAAATACATACAATTTCTAATAGGGAAAATATCGAAATATATATCTACGGAGGATTTCGCGAGAAATCCGATCTAGAAATACGTTTTCGAACGGCTCGAAACGCCGATTTTGAAGGGCAAAAGTAGATAACGTCACGGCACTCTATATAGCCTGGGAAAAGTAGTCTTTTTTGTCGTTTTCGGCGGTCGCTCGAAATAGACCAAATTTGGAGGCGGATTTCTCCGGAACGGTTCGGAATATCGAAATGAGACTACGCTATGGGAACAGATGAATTCTCGGATAGCGTTCCTCCTACCAATTCGGTCCATCATTCGAGGGTAAAATGGAGTGATTTTCGAAATTCTCTCGGAGACGCGTTTTATCGAATTTTTCGACCGGGTAAAAAGCGTAATCCTCGTTCGGAAGGATGGAATTTTTGCCCGATTTTACCCCGTGCGGCCCCGGCGCGCTTTCTTCCCTTTTTTCGAGGGGCCTTAGCGCCGCCCCCGGACGTCATTCGGACTCGAACGGGAAGTCGTCGGACGGAGAAAACTCCGATCTATCCGAGAAAATTGTCCGCTATTCGAAAAAAATTTCTCCGCCGAAAAAATCGCCTCCCGATACCCACACCTTTTCCCCGCCGAATCCTCTCATTTGTCTACGCCCATTTCTTACGGTTTTAGTATAGTTAAATTACTGTTGATAATGGCCGTACAACCCGAAACATAAGTCGAGTATTTTTAATAAATATCTGTGAAACCTTTGCCAACTGATAAACCAATCAATCAAAATATTGATGCCGGCTCGGTGACGTAGAGGATATGATGCTCGTCTCCAGCGCAGAGTTACCTGGGTTCAATCCCCACAAAAACCGTGCAATTTTTCGGATTCTGGGAATCGCTTGAGTATCCATCTCTCGGAGGAGTTCTAAAGCCGTCGGTCCTGTCTAACAGAGTTGTGTTGGACATTAAATAGCCCTTCCCTCGATACGAGAGGGGTTCGGCAAAATTGCGAGTGAGGTGACAGAATTCCCCGGCATGTTATAGGCCGAAAGGCGGAAATAGAGCACGTAAAAGGAATAACAAACAAACAACAATCATTTATTGACCAAGAAAAATTCGAATTTATTTCTTATTTCGATGAGGATATGAATACGAATTTACATGTCTCTTACATTGAATCACAAAAAAACTGCAATAAAAATTTATAAATGCTATTTGGCATTATTACGGTTAGAATTTTGAGATGGAAATAGCCGCGGTTCGTCCCTGATTTCCTCAGTATAACTAAAAAAATTAAGTAACGGTGAAGGATTGAGATCTTGTAGACTATTTAGTATATTTGCGGAATTTCATTGTTGAATTTGAATGCTCCAGGTTTGGTTTCAATCTGTTAAGTTATCTTTCGTCTATCAAAACTGCGTTTATGCTCTGACAACCTAATAATGAAGTTTGTTAATTTTTTTCCATATAAATTTCATTAAATTTTCCACAAAAGAGTTTATAAACACCTGATTTATTTCCTTCTTCAATTTTAGATTTACAGTTCTTAATATGACAACCTAGATAGTTGAATCTAAGAAACTAATGGAATGTGAAGGTACCAAATTCAATTGCCTGTTCGTTTATTTAAAACAACAAATGGCATCATCCACATATCTAAGCTAACAATAGTGTTTTGACAGCATATGATTGTACAATGTTTTCTTAATGTTAACAAGGGACTAGGACGATTACAAATAATAATCAAACCACCAACGCATATGTTAATTTTGTTATTAATGTTAAATTGATTTTGTTCCAAACATACTTTTAAAAATTGCATAAGAGGATTAACGTTGTTAAGCAATAAATTTCGTCGAATTTTCAGCTGTAAACTTGGATACAGTACATTGTAGAACAGAAGTTCAGTATAATATGGTAGTACCTCATATTTAATTTTAGCTATTGGTATGAAGAAATTCTCAATTTAGAATTTTGGATTCAAAAAACATAAGTGTTTCACAATATCTATTCATAATATCTAATTTGCTGTAATATAAAAGACAAGTGGTCTGCAGCATTGTTGCATTTGAAGTAACTGTGCGGAAAATTCAAAAAGTCACTGACGTATCGAACCGCCCTCGTAACTAGACTCTTTCTCAGAATATCTAAATTTTCGATTTTGTGCGTTAATTTCTTGGCGCAGTGTATTTTATTTATTATTCGTTGCCCCGAGAAAATAGAAGTACAAGTAAACGATGATTTCTACTAAAATATATTATTAAATGCTCGACGCGTTTCGATACACAGTATCTTTGTCAAGAGCGAATGAATACTACAAATATATCTTACTAACAAATTTTTATATATACTAAAGAGGCAATCCACTCAGAGCTATCCGTACTTGAACTAATGTTTAGGACATAAATTTAATAAGGATGAGTTATTTATGTCTACCTGATCATTACAATTTCCGGTGAATTCATAAACCTGTTAATTTCAAGTACTTCCAGAAGGTTTAGTTTATACCTCTATTCTCAGAATGTAAGATTTTAAATTCTGAATTGAAAGAGTGGCCATTTTAATGCTAGAATCTCTGAACATAAACGCAGTTTCAGAGAATCTAACAAAACCGATTCAAATTATTCAAATCATCTTACCTGATGGAAAATGGAGATTTATAATTCCTTTCCTTCCTATAATTTGTTGATGTTTTGAACGCTAATTTGCAGAATTTTTTAAATTTCACATTCTGCTAGAATAGCCTATATATGTTGAACTATGAAATTTCTTGTCTTGGTGTTCATCGAATATATATGTTGTAATGGTAATTTTCGTTGCTGCTAACTAAATTTGCATCATAACCATTATTTATTGCGATCTGTTTCATCAAATTCAATTCTTTGAAATAATTATCATTAGACTTCGGTGTGCTTAGAGTCCATGTATATAGCTATTAAATGCTGCAACTTTATGTTGGTAAGGATGTGCCGATGTATAATGAATTGTGATATCTGTATGAGAAGGCTTATGATAAATTGAAAACTAATGTTTATTATTTGATCTTGTTATTGTTAAGTCTATAAAATTGATCGAATTCTTCTGTTCTATTTCAGAAGTGAATTTTATATTTGGGTGCAGGTTGTTGATGAAATTTTCAAATACAGTGAACTGTCTGTTTGTTCCTGTGAAACACACAATAATGTCATCGACATATCGATACCAATATAGGAAATGTTTAAAAGGCGGGTATTTATGAATAGTTTTTTCTATGTTATCCATGAAGATTTCTGCTAAAAGAGGGCTTAAGGGTTTCCCATTATAAGTCCCTCATCACTTTTATAATCACAGTCGTTAAATAAAAAATAATTATGAGATATGCAAACATCTAATAAAGTTATAATGTGTTTAATTCGTGGATCATCATAGTATTTGTGAAAATGAATTTCTATCGCGTAAAAGCGTCGTCAATTGAATAATTGAATTTTAGAATAGAAGTGTCGAAAAATGCTTTAAGCGATTCAAAAAACTTTATTGCACACCATGAAAATTTCTGAAATGCATACTCCTCTGTCCATCGACGCTATCTCTTTCGCGGAGTGAGATAAAATGCAATTTCCTCCAGCGTGAACTGAGACGAGTTTTTTGTTCACTGTACCATTAAATTTCACAGCCTAAAACTGCGGAAGATTGGGTTATATTACCTGTCTTGATATATGAAGTTCATATCTGTTGTATATTGTACAGCAATATATCAAGAACTCATCGCAGAATCGATTTATATTCATTAATTTGATTTATTCAACTGTACCGTGTAAGTTTATCATATAAACATTGTCAAATGATAACCTAAGATCTATCATAATTCATATATCAAATGGAAATAGTAGCTGGAAGATATAGATTAATGGTATGTCAGATATCCCACAGAGAATAGAAACATCATGTTTATGATACCATGTTCAACGATTTAATGATCTAATAATATATTGAGAAAAATAGTCATACCCCCGAATTGACATTTCCTGTTGATTCAATGAAATATTGAAAAATAGAACAGACTATTTCATAAACCAGACATTATCGATGAGTGCTTACTTTAATTCAGAAATCAATAAATTATATTTACAACAGTTAGAGCTGGATAGTTATTCGTAATATGCTGACCGACATACGTCATATCAAAATTGCTATTTCTAGATTTTTCTGATTTTTGATTTTTCAGATTTTCTCTCAACTAAAACGCAAAGAATTCTTACTTACCAATAAATGGATTAATAGAGTCCTTTTATCGTCAGTTATAATATTTGGAAAACCAGATGATAACTCTGTCTTGCAAAACAAAAACCAAGTAAGTCAACATACTTGGTTTTCGAGATTTTCACACCACTGTTTTCCTTGTAAAAAGGTCCGCAAGATACTTCTTTCAGATTTGAAAGATATCAATCCGTTGAGAATTTATGAACAGTTACTTTTAAGGAGGAAATACTGAAAAACCAAAATCCAAGTAACTTTTCATTTCATAGTTAAAATATATCAATATTATATACTTGATATTTCTTGATATTTCCAATTATAGAACCTAGTATGTCTACTTACTCTACTTGAACAGGATGACTCTGGTGTAGGTAGATACCCGCGAGTGAGATATTCAATAACTACAAAACAAAACTTAGTAAGTCAACTTACTGGCAATGAATAGACAAATCCTCCAAGAAAGTATAACGTCTTACCCTCTGAATTGAATAACACATGATTTCTTATTTCGCGTACTTAAATCATATTAGTGTGGTGGTTCTGCAGTATGTCTTTTCACTACGATACGGAGGAGATATAATCAAGCTCTTTTTCAGTGCTGCAATAATGATTTCGCGGAGCGAGTGTCTTCTCAAAATGGCACTTGAAACGGCGACAGGTCGAACTTCATCCAGTCTGTCACCTGTTTCGCCAATGGATGATTCGGATGCGGACCCAAATTATAGTCCATCAAACGGAGGACGGAAGAGAAAACAAATACGAAAGCCGCAAAAAAAGTCGTTTGTATTCAAATGATGGTGATATCTGGTGGAAACCAACAGAATTTGAACACAGCTCATTTCTAAAAAGAATCAAAATGAAACACTACATCAGCTGAAAGATAGTTTGGAATGCCATGATTCACTTGCAAATACTGATGGCGACATGATTAATTTAATAAGAATTAACAGTACTGACCAAAAATACTTCAGAGAAGGTAATGGAAATCAAAGTTGAAGAAGACCAGTTACCAGCAGAATATGTACCTGAATCTGTACCAGAAATAGAAATCAGAGGTAGAGAATATCAAGTAGAGACAGAAAATGTACAACCTAACACTGTAACAGAGATAGAATTACCTCGGACGAAACAAAAGAAACATCGACCTAAAACAAAGATTTTACTTCCTCCATGTCCAGACAGCTGTAGAAAAAACTGCTTCCGAAATATCCCAGAAGAACAAAGAAGAATTAATTTTAGTTACTTCAACTCACTCAACTTTAGAGAGAAAAGACTCTTTATTGGAAAATACCTCAAGAAAATGCCTGTCAAGATATATGAAGGAGACGCCGTTGGCCACAAGGAGTGCTCTGTTGTTTATATTTCACCTTTAAAATCAATCACAGCAAAGACACCGAGGAGCAGGAAGACACAAAGCATAATGAAGCTATAGATCAAGTGGGAATAGACAGAAATAGGGAGAATACTGAAGGAATCACAAATTCAAATGGAGAAATCGCAGAAAAATCTATCGATTTGAATGAAACAATGAATGTAGAAGGGAAATACTTAAGAACCGTACAATGTTTTTGCACACAATTGGACATTCATCTGATGCTATGTTAACCATGGCCTCCTAGGTCCCCAGACATAAATAGTTTAGACTTTTTCTTATAGGTATATCTCAAAAGTTTAGTTTATACCACTCCAGTGAACACTGTAGAAAAATTGAGAAATCGAATAATAACCTCTTGTGACACGATAAGAAATACCCCAGGAATATTTCAAAGAGTGCGTGATAATATGCGAAAAAGGACAGAGGCCTGTATTCTTGCAGGTGGAGGACACTTCCAGCAATTTATTTAGTTTCTAATTGTTCTTTCTTTTAGTTTGATATGGAATAAGTATAAGACGAGCTATCGAAATAACAGCAAATTGTGGGCATAAGTATCGAGTATTTCTATTATTTCTTTTATTTAGCGAATAACATACAATTCGAATAATTCAAATTCAATTATTTTTCACTCGAGAACGGTTGGGGATACGAAAAAATTAGAGGTGTCGAAAAAGTTTTTAAATTGAACGAGGATGACGAAAATTGATTGTACGCTGATCAGTGGCGTACTGCTAAAAAGTTTGAAAGGGCAAAAGGAGACATGGCCTCGGAAAAGAATACACCTTGTGAATTTCAGTTAAAATCTAGGACGTGTTATGATGGAGGCTGTAAAAAATAACTTGCATTCCAAATTTGAGCAGTATCTTGAAAACTGCAGGAGTTTTGAAGAGAAAAACAATTTTTTCCGGAAATTTCAACACCCTGTAGTTCCGTAACGAAGCTTTTGCGGACCTATGTTTATATGAACTTCTTTTCTTAAAATTGCACGTAGATTCACCCCCTCAAGTTGTGACATACTATTATAAAACACCCTGTATACTTAGGAAAAGAGACTCATATACCATCCATCAGTTTTTATTCCAGACCTATTAAGTAATCAACATATTGGTGAGATCCACCCTTCCTGTGTGGTTGTCGTAATGCTTTACCTCTTGTCGATGTACAATATTTACTTTTTCTCCTCCAGATTTTGAATAACGTTGCATTGTTTCAGTCTAATTGGTAGACACATTTGAACTGAAAAGATAACATTTTCTAATCGCAACATTTTCATTATCGACCTTCTGATCAAAAGATCCACGCCTCTATTATCTCAGATCTACATCCATTTCGATTCCACAACCTCTCAGGCTGTTTAATCTAACAGTTCCCAAGCTCAAAGTACCTACACTCCACTGAGGTAGCTTTTCAGATCTGGATTCCGAAGAAATTGTCGAATTAAACCACTGATAATGGTTTATTATTGAGTGTGGAACAGAAAGCCAACCTTGGTACCAAAACCAAGTCCTTTTCAGTATCCTAAAACTGGTGGTTCCTAAACTTATCTTTACGCTTATACGGAAAGAAACCATACACCCTGCACTATACTACACTTCTTGCAAAAATTGTGAAATATATCGAGGCATCATTGCAGATTTCAAAGACCTATAAAAAAATTTGTTTCCTGTTGGATACCACATCTTCTAAACGACGAACAGAAAGCTATTAGGGTGAGTTGGTCAAAAAACTCCAGACCGTTTTAACTTTGGGAAATCTAGAAGCGTTTAAAACATTGTAGGAGGTGATGAATCTAGAATTTATTCATACGAGCACCAATCTTCTGTTTGGGTGTTCCAAGGGGAAAGAAAATAAAAGTCATCCGTGGCCGAGGTGTCCCGGAAAAACAGGTCGCAACGTTTGTTTCAAGAACAGACAATATAGTAACAATTCCTTTACAAGATCAAAGAACAGTTACTGGTCATTTGTTTACCGTAAGTAGTTAGTAAGCTCCAACGTTTTGTTCACTTTTCCCAAAATCAAGAACAGACAGCGTGGTCAAAGCTTTCAGTCTACACGAGAAGCTGTTGATACCTTCCAAAAGGTCATTTTGAATGTAATAGCAAACGATTGGAATAACTACTTCCAGCATTGGTTTATTCTAGCTCTATATGCGAAACTTAAAAGATAACCCTCGTACATTTTTTGGGTTGGAAATCAAAATAACTAGTATCTAATACTTCTTCCTTTACGGCAGCTCTATTTGAAAGTTGTTGCATTTAAATGTATGATTTATTTTGTTAATTCCAGAAAAATATTCGCTGCCAGGCCTAGTCGAATCCATCCTAGGAGAGTCCCGTAACCGACAGTCTGGGGTGATCACAGTTGGTTACCGCGGAAGTTTCCAGTTCGGTAAGGACGGCTTGGCGGATGTGAAATTCCGGAAACTGAGTCGTATTTTGGTTTCGGGGAGGGTCTCGCTCTGTAGAGAAGTATTCGGCGAGAGTCTGAATGAGAGCAGGGATCCAGATCATGGTATCTCCGAAAGGTGAGTACATAAATATACTTGGTGAAAATTGAAATGTTTCACCAATCCAACATTGACAGTTAATTGCACTAGTGACTTTGTTGTCGATTAAATTTAATTAATTTTAATGAATTAGTCAACATTTGGTTATTTGAAGTCCCTTCAAAAAGATGAGAGAAAAGTTACGGCCCACAATTTCTATTTAAAAGAGTTCAAGAAACAAAAATATCGCCACAAGACTTTATCAATTTGGATGCGATTTAGAGTTGAAATAATAGATGGAGATAACAACGCCCAATTCATGGCCAAGCCTGGCCTTCAGTTAACCCGAGCTTAACTTGAAAGCTGGATAATATGAACGAATCAAGTGGCTTAATAAACTCAAAGATGAACCAAGGTGTCGAGTTCTTGGTTGTTGTGAAAAATCATTTTTAGTACTGACAGTGATTGATGGTGTTCTCTATGTCCCACCATTCAAAAAATAAAAGACATCCCCCGTAAGTTCTGAGTAAAATTAAAATTATAACTGGCGTAATCTTGTTCGAATAAGAAAATTCGAAAATCAGAATGATAGCAAAAGTTAGATATTCCAACAACCTGGTTTAAACTAAAACTTTATGCTACGCCTAGTTCCCAATTAGGAAATAATAATCCTAAGTAGTTTCAATGTTACAGCGTCTTATGTATATACAGGGTGTTACATAATAGTATATCACAACTTGTTCCAAATTAAATTTAGCGATCACTCTTTGTTATATACTATTTATTCAACGATAAAGACAATTTTGTGACACGTGTGAATTGTTGTATACTTTCTTGTCTCAAGTAAACAGCTCTAATATACAAGGTGTTACATAATAGTATGTCACAACTTGAGGAGGTAAATCTACGTGCAATTTTAAGAAAAAAGTTCATATAAACATAGGTCCGCAAAAGCTTCGTAACGGAGCTACAGGGTGTTGAAATTTCCGGAAAATGTTGGTTTTTTCTTCAAAACTCATGCAGTTTTTGAGATATTCAGCCTAAATTTGGAATGCAAGCTATTTTTCACAGCCTCCATTATTACTCGTCCTAGATTTTCAATGAAATTCACAAGGTGTTTTCTTTTCCGAGGCCATGTCTCCTTTTGCCCTCTCAAACTTTTTTGCAGTACGCCACTGATCAGCGTGCAATCAATGTTCGTCATCTTCGTTCAATTTAGAAACTTTTTTAACACCTGTAATTATTTCCTATCTCCAACAGTTTTCGGGTGAAAAATTATTGAATTTGAATTATTTGATTGCATGTTATTCGCTAAATAAAAAAAATAGAAATCCCCAAAATTTGCATTTATTTTGATAGTTGGTCTTCTGAGACTGAACTTATACTCATTCAATATCAAACTAAAAAAGAATAACTAAAAATTATCACGCACTCTTTGAAATATTCCTGGGGTGAGAGGTTATTATTCGATTTCTCAATTCTTCTGCAGTGTTCACTGGAGTGGTATAAACTGAACTTTTGAGATATCCCCATAAAAAAGTATAGACTATTTAAGTCTGGTGACCTAGCAGGCCATGGTTCTGGCACATCCCGACCTATCCTGCTTTCAATTCAGCGAATGCATACAATCGTTTAATAATATTTTGCTGGAGAACGGTCGGAGATACGAAAAAATTACAAGCGTCAAAAAAGTTTCTGAATTGAACGAAGATGACGAAAATTTATTCAACGCTAATCAGTGGCGTACTGCGAAAAAGTTTGAAAGAGCAAAAGAAGACATGGCTCCGGAAAAGAAAACACCTTGTAGATTCTCGTTAAAATTTAGGACGTGTAATAATGGGGGCTGTAAAAAATAGCTTGCATTCTATTAGCTGAATATCTCAAAAAGTGCATGAGTTTTGAAGAAAAAAACCAACACCCTGTAGCTCCGTAACGAAGCTTTCGCGGACTTACGTTTATATGAACTATTTTTCTTGAAATTGCTCGTAGATCTACCCCCTCAAGTTGTGACATACTATTATGTAACACCCTGTATACTTTATTCCAGTTTAGATAACTTGACCATATGTGGCCAATGGGAAATTGTTCTTTGACATCGAAAAAAAGCGTTCCTCTGCAAGGTAACTGTATCAATCAAATAAGAAATAACCGGGGATCTTCTATTCACCGATTTGGACGTTAAAATCGCTTTTTGTTTCAAGCAAAAATTCCTCAATCGTGTTCCAATTCGGATGTTTATTTTCGGCATGACGATCATGTTCCTCAAGAAAAAACGATTTTATATTTACTGCATCTCATAGAAATATCTATATCGAATGTTCTTGCGATGGTTTCGGTACTTTTGTTCAATATTCTTTGGGATATTTCATAATAGTAAAAAGTTTTCTCTTGTGGAAAATAATGCTGTTCTCGCTTTTCAAAGCTATCGCGTCAAAACTGTACTCCTTTGCACGTTTGATACACTTCCGTCTTCTTCGATCGCTTCAGGCTTCAAACAGATATACCGCCCAAATGATTCAAAATTGAAAAAGAATTCATAAAAGTTATAACGACATAAAGTCCCCATGCAATATATTCCTTCTTCTGTTCATGCAACAACTCCCTTCAGAATATCCTAAAAGTTTGATCAACCATTATTTCTCTTTGTTAAATTAAGTTAAGTGTTCTTTCCTCCTCGAAAATCCTTTGAAGAAATTTAATTTGTCTGTCAGATTTCTATTTCATATTAAACAAGAAATTTCATTTTGTTTTATGAATTCTGAACAGTAGCATCTCGAATTTTATTCGCTGCAGAATACTTTTATTCGAATCGTTTGTACCCTTAAGAAGAAATGAATCGGTTGTCTGTAGAGTCGGTTTACTGACGATAGTAGAACGTGACAACGTCATAAGTAAATGCTGATGGAATTATTGCATTTTCAAAAGCATATATATATATATATATATATATATATATATATATATATATATATATATATATATATATATATATATATATATATATATATATATATATATATAAAAGGGGTTTTACCTGACGAGTTGCCCATATATCTGTTCATGCAATCAAACTGATTTCATGAAAAATATAAATCCACCACCCGGTAATTAATACCATTGCCAGGCAATGATTATAATCAAAACATATCCTGGAATAATTATATATTAGGATAACGTTAAATGTTATGAGAATATATCAATCTACCAGAATATATACATACTATAGCATCATCAGACAATGATATCAATGTACCAACGAGTAGTGTCAGAGGCTTTCTCCCCGGAAAAATCCAGTGTACGGACCTTAGTCATGTAACACTGAATGTTACTCATTAATAGTTTCCTTTGTGTGAAGTGGTGAACGATCGAATAGAATACTGCTCTGAATATAAATATGACAAAATTGTCAGTTAATTATATTACATTTATATGAACAAATAAATAAAATATGAAATGAGATTCTGAGCAGTATAAACTAAAAGAAAACCTATGACTCTACCTCATTATTTTTTCGGAAAGAAGTCTACGAAGAATATTACAAGATTTGATGACTGTTATCTTTTGTAACTGTTCAAACAGATTTTCTTCAGACCCAAAATCTCAATACTTTTGTGAAGATTTCTAGGAATAACACCTGTTGTGGAAATAATAATCGGTAGAATAAATATTTTCTTCATTTTCCACATTTTTTAATCTCGTCGCCAAGCATCATATATTTAGAAATTTTTTCATTGTATTTATTTTGTATATTATGTGTGTCGGGTATAGCAATATCAATTATATATGTTATTTGATTCTGTTTATCATTAAGAATGATATCTGGTCTATTGTGTTTTACAGCTCTGTTGCAAAGAATTGTTTCATCAAAATAAAGTTTATATTTGTCATTTTCACAAATAATATCAGGTTCATATTTGTGAATTTTTTTCTTTTGGGAATTAGGTCATGTTTAATTCCTAGATTAAAATGAATAATATTAGCGACGGCATTATGTCTTTCTAAATAATCTGTTGAAGCAAGGACTGAGCAAGATGATAATATATGAAAAACTGTTTCTGAAGAACAGAAACATCTACGGCAAGAATCATCTATATTTTGTTTGATGATGTGTTTTCTATAATTCCTCGTGAAAACAACCTGATCCTGGATCGCAATTGCCAAGCCTTCTGTTTCAGCAAACAATTCTCCAGATACTAACCATTTATTCGATGCGATTTCATCAATATAATCATTTTCAATTCTTTAGGGTGATTTCCGTGTAATTCCTTTTGCACTTCGTACTTGACAAAACATGTAAATGTATTATTGTATAGCAGCTGTCCACGCGGACGCATCGCTCACTCAAGTAGGAGAGAGACAGATGTCGAATGCTGCCGAACGCGGAGGCCGATTGTGCATTTTTGTCGCTCGTTCCGCGCTCTCGCTTGCACTTCAAGCCTTAAATGGAACACCTCAGAGCGAGGTAACAACGCATGAGTCATGGTTTTTCGTTCGTGCAGCCAGCTGAATCGAATTATAACACGTTGTCACGCCAATTAGCTCAATTAGAGTATACTCTGTATAATCCGAAATTATACCTTCTCATTTCGACATAATTTTTGTAAGACCTGCTGAACATATCAAACTGAATATTCCAGTTAACTCTACGTCTACCTGTGCAAACTAACTGTATTTTACGTTAAAATGACAAGGCCTGAATAAGCAAGTTGTACAGATTAGTTCCCATTTCGTACGAGTAACTAGACGCTTGACTGACATCGACTCGTCGGAAATTCAACAGAAAGATTTACGACCCGTCACTTGGTAGCGATTGATAATATGTAAACCCACGCTTTCCCCCGCTTTCCACAAAAGAAAACGCTTATATTACCGTGAACTTTATTGGAAAATCATTCTCAGTATAGACTATTATGCTGAAGTGAAAGGAGAATCTACATAATGGGTGGTTTTTATTCAGGAAACTTATAAAACAATTACCCCAGAATGAAGAGAGACCTCTTTGGAACATTCAACTTTTATTTAATACAAAGAACAACTGAAACTGCTGAGAAACTGCAATATTAGTTCTATGAAAATATTATACATTAATCTGCACATTAGCAATTCTGACGATGTTAGCGTAACTTTTAATGACGATTTCAAATCAGTCATTAAAAATTCTGTACCAGCTCTAGTATAGGAAAATATGTTACATGGCAAAGGAAACAATTTCCATATTTTCATGAGCCCAACTTTCAGATGCAACAAAGACAACATTATGAAATTCCTTAATAGTAACATTTTCAAATAAACATATATGAGACAGTTGTTTTTTGTATAATTGAGATTTGGAACTGTGATTTCAAAATTTAAAAAAGCCATTTGAATTGTGGAGGCCGTTACTTGATGTAGATCCATGATATAAATGAGATGAAAAACACAAGGTTTAACTTTAATCTACACTTTATTTGAAAAAATTCGACGACGTTTCGCTGACACAGCAGCTTTATCAAGAATGGAAAACAGAATGAAGAGTATGGTATTATAAACAAATCGTAGAACAAGTTGATGAATAACAGGAAAATCCACACCGAGCCATTGTACAGTTAGTATGAAAGGTAATAAAACTAATTAAACAAGTTAAGTAGGGTGAATAATTCACATCTACCTGTTCATTCAAAAGCTTGTCCGAATGTTTGTATCTATTTATTTCTAATGCTTCTAGGAGATCTAATTTTGAACTTTTTGATTTTATATGTAATATGTCAAAGTTTTATTGAATGAATGGTTTTCTTTTATTAGGTGGTTTGAATAATTTGAATCAGATTTATTTTTATCGAAGCTACGTTTATGTTCAGATGTTCTTATGCCAAAACTCCTATAGGTCCTACCGATATAAATTTTATCACAAGAACCGCAATTGAGTTTATAGATTCCTGATTTACTTGATTTTTCAACACGAGATTTATTATTTTTAATATGTTTACCTAAGTTATTAGAAGTTTTGAAAGTTATATTAAGATTTTGTTTGACGAGAAAGGATTTAATATTTGTACTTGCAGAACCGCAGAATGTTAAACTGTTGAATATTTTATAGTCTTTATGAATAGGATATACTTCATTTATTGCTTTCTGATACAGTTTTTACGAATGATTAGATCTATCATATCCGGATTATATGAATTATTAATGGCTATCTGTTTGATGATGTTTAACTCTTTATTATAATCTTCTACTGATAAAGGTGAATTGAGTAGCCGATGTACCATGCTGTTTAAAGCTGCAACTTTGTGTTGAATTGGATGTAATGAGTAGTTATGTATAATTGTATCAGTATGTGTTGGTTTACGAAAGACCGAAAAAACATGATTATTATTTTGTTTAGTGATTTTAAGTCCAAAAATTAATGGAATCGTTCTGTTCAATTTCTATCGTGAATTTAATGTTCAAATGAATGGAATTAATGAAATTAAGACATAAGTCTAATTGACGAGTAGTTCCAATGAAACATACTAAGATGTCGTCAACATATCTATACCAATAAAGAAATTTGGAAATGAGTGGATGTGTATGAATTTTCTGTTCATATTATTATTAATAAAAACTAATTAAACAAGAACTTTTGATTTTATATGTAATATGTCAAAGTTTTATTGAATTAATGGTTTTCTTTTATTAGGTGGTTTTAATAATTCGAATCAGATTTATTTCTATCGAAGCTACGTTTATGTTCAGATGTTCTTATGCCAAAACTCCTGTAGGTCCTACCGATATAAATTTTATCACAAGAACCGCAATTGAGTTTATAGATTCTGATTCACTTGATTTTCCAACACGAGATTTATTATTTTAATATGTTTACCTAAGTTATTAGAAGTTTTGAAAGTTATATTAAGATTTTGTTTGACGAGAAATGATTTAATATTTGTACTTGCAGAACAGAAAATTCATACACATCTACTCATTTCCAAATTTCTTTATTGGTATAGATATGTTGACGACATCTTAGTATGTTTCATTGGAACTACTCGTCAATTAGACTTATTTCTTAATTTCATTAATTCCATCCATTTGAACATTAAATTCACGATAGAAATTGAACAGAACGATTCCATTAATTTTTGGACTTAAAATCACTAAACAAAATAATAATTATGTTTTTTCGGTCATTCGTAAACCAACACATACTGATACAATTATACATAACTACTCATTACATCAATTCAACACAAAGTTGCAGCTTTAAACAGCATGGTACATCGGCTACTCAATTTACCTTTATCAGTAGAAGATTATAATAAAGAGTTAAACATCATCAAACAGATAGCCATTAATAATTCATATAATCCGGATATGATAGATCTAATCATTCGTAAAAAACTATATCAGAAAGCAATAAATGAAGTATATCCTATTCATAAAGACTATAAAATATTCAACAGTTTAACATTCTGCGGTTCTGCAAGTACAAATATTAAATCCTTTCTCGTCAAACAAAATCTTAATATAACTTTCAAAACTTCTAATAACTTAGGTAAACATATTAAAAATAATAAATCTCGTGTTGAAAAATCAAGTAAATCAGGAATCTATAAACTCAATTGCGGTTCTTGTGATAAAATTTATATCGGTAGGACCTATAGGAGTTTTGGCATAAGAACATCTGAACATAAACGTAGCTTCGATAAAATAAATTTGATTCAAATTATTCAAACCACCTAATAAAAGAAAACCATTCATTCAATGAAAACTTTGACATATTACATATAAAATCAAAAGTTCAAAATTAGATCTCCTAGAAGCATTAGAAATAAATAGATACAAACATTTGGACAAGCTTTTGAATGAACAGGTAGATGTGAATTATTCACCCTACTTAACTTGTTTAATTAGTTTTTATTACCTTTCATACTAACTGTACAATGGCTCGGTGTGGATTTTCCTGTTATTCATCCAACTTGTTCTACGATTTGTTTATAATACCATACTCTTCATTCTGTTTTTCATTCTCGATAAAGCTGCTGTGTCAGCGAAAAGTCGTCGAATTTTTTCAAATAAAGTGTAGATTAAAGTTAAACCTTGTGTTTTTTATCTCATTTAAAAAAGCCTATAATCATAACTGAAAATGCCTTACGTTGGGTGACACTGCGGGACATAGAGGCCACAATGGGGGTATCACAGGGGGTGATTTCAGAAACCTAAGCCCGATACGTAGAGCTAGAATCTCTGCAAAATAGGCCTAGAAGAAGTCGTAGGAAGATCACTTCTAAAGAACACGACCGCTTTTTGAGCCAAATTGATAGAAGAGACTCTTATATGCTCTGGTACATCGGAAAGTACCATTGGTAGATGATTTTGCAGAAAATCTAAATACATTTCACTATTGAGGTGCCCGTCGAAAAAGTGCAACACAATTAGATATTCATCTAGTATAGCGACCCATACATGCAAGGACCAACGATGCTGGTGTTCTATTTGTCTCATGAGGTGTGGATTTTCCGTGCGTAATTATGAAAGTTGTGCCTGTTAACAAGCCTATTCTTGTGGAAAGTTGCCTCGTCCGAGAAAAGAACTTTGCTACACATATTTGGATTTTCCTCTACTTTGTCACTCGCCCAATTGCAAAAATTGATTTTCATAGTCTTGACTGTTCAGTTCCTGGTGCATCTGTTCTTGATATGCATGAAATTTATTCACTTTCAAGATTCTCTGGACGGAAGTTTGACTTATATCTGTTAACTAAGAAATCTCTCTTTGGCTTTTATATGAGTCCTCTGTCACTGTTAACCAAACTGATAACTGGTTGTCTTCAGCTGTAGCAGTTTTTGGTTTTTCATGTTTTTTGTGAGCGATATTACCGTTCCGATAAATCTAATTAGGAGCATCTTGCATCAGGATGCCTCTTATCAGGAAACCTTTGTGCATAAACTTGCCAACAAAGAATTTCTATCACACTCACCCAGAATTAAAATCATATCAACCATTTCTTCTTTGGAGAACTTCATGGCAGTCAACTGAGAAAATAGGGTTCAAACCTCACTTTAACAATGTTTTATAACGAAACACTGATAAGTTCACCATGTAAAATGCAGAATATGATACGTTCGGACACCTGACAGAAAGCACAAATAAAAAAAAAGAGTCAACACATACCTCGATTTACGTTTTAATCATCTTGATTTTATCATTCGTTACAAGAATTATCTTGTTTTGATTTCATTTTTACTACTTGAATTATTATAGAAAAAAACTGCAAATAATGAAGCATGTTAATGAGTTTTGTACAATTTTCATAAAATATTTTAGAAATGATCGAATATTTCGAAAATGATCGAAGATAAAGATGAGGTTACTTCTGCAAAAATATAGCACAATATTTTATGCGTTGACATGAATAATAAAATACAGGATGTTCCATTTGAAAATATCAAGATATGATATTTTAAAATTACAATTTTCGATAATTTTTTGAGTCACTCCTGTATAAAATGAGAATAATCTATTTCAATCCATCAATAAAGCTATCCTTGGGCAATAAGAAAACGAAATGAAGGAAGTATTCATCCTCTGTAGACGAAGGAGCATGCGATGATGTGAGTGAGAGCCTATTTTCATGAATTTTTAAGGAAAAAAATATTGTGACAAAACTACAAGACATTCTGCAGCGTTTGGGCCGCTCCTGAATCTTGAACGAAAAAGTGATCTTCCAATCTGTAAAAACCACCCAAGATTTTTTTATAGAGAATAGGGACACCCTGTTAACTGCAAAATAAATTGCTGAAGTAGATTCTCACTTTCTAAATACAATACTGTTCGAACAAACATGAAATCTTCAAGAGTGTACGAGCTTCAGAGCACCGCGCCACTGATGAATCAACCAGTATAATTTTTACAATTTTGGGATGTAACACGTATAGATCACGTCATTAAAGAAGAAAATAAAATGTGAGAACTGGATCATATTATGAATGCCATGATAGATCCTGTTAAAGTGAATTTAGGTTATGAAGATACATCATCAGGAGCATTGTTTAACATTCTGCTAGGTTATGTTAAAAGTCATGTAGAAAATTTAGTTCAAGTGTACTTAAATATAAAATGAATGTTCATTTCCATAATTTACTAAATTTTAACATTCGTTCGCACAAAATGTGACTTGTGTTACATTTTTCGGAGCAGTGGAAACAATATTTAACTTTTTTTCAACTTTCAAAGTCGTAGGGAAGTGTTCCTCAATCACAGCAAAGACTTCGAGAACGCACTGGAGTTCTCATTATAGTGCAGTAAAAGTATTGGCTGAAAATTTTGATGGGATAATATCCTCAATTGAGGATATGTGACCAAGACGTAAATTTAGAAACTAGAGGTGCTGCACAAAATCTTATGCCTGCTGTGTGCAATTTCTCATTTCTTTGTTTTCTCCTCTTTTGGAAGTGAACAATGCTCAGATTGCATTACAAAGTGAAGGTTTATGTGTTAATGAAATAATCATAAAACTAGAAGCACTTCGTCAATTCATTGGAGAGAAACGGTTGCATCTAGCAGAAGAGGCAATAGATTTTGCTGTACAAAAATCGGAAAAATACAACATTTCGATGTAACGACGAATTCGTCTCAATAAACGCATGCCCAGTGAGTTAGCATCGTCCACCGATGCTGGACTCACACTTAGAGCGGAACTTCAAAAGGACATGTTAGAATGTATTGACAGATTCAATATTGAACTCGAAACAAGAGTAAAGTCCATTAAAGACGTAGCTTCATTGTTTGAGGTTGTACAGTCAAAGACCTTGCTTTCGGCAAACAGTTAAAATTTGCTATATCAAAATTTACTAACCTTTACGATGAAGTATCAGAAACAGAACTCCTTTTAGAAATACCAAGATTGAAGAAGACATTTAAAAGCGGATAATATTACTGTCTCCAATTGGGTGACACTGGACTTTTTGAAATTTATTGTGGAATGGGATTTTAGAGAATCTCTTCCAAATCTAACGATCGTACTAAATTATTTATAACAATATGTGCTTCATGTGAGAGAATTTTCAGCAAATTAAAATTAATTTAAAATTATTTGCGGTCTACAATGACTGGAACCAGATTAAACAATCTTGGTATTTTAACGATAGAACATGAAGCAACCCAAATATAAATTTTGAAGACGTGATTTCGGAGTTCGCTAGTGTCAAAGCTAGAAGGAAGAAATTTTAATTTTTAACAAACTAAATTTGTTACACATAATATACAAATATTTGTGATAGGTACTCGTATTTCAATAAAATGTAAATGATTATAACTTTCTTTATTTTAACAGTTTCGATTGAGTTTTAGGGTGACACCTATAAAATCCGCCCCGGTGCCACCTATACTAGCTACGCCACTGCATTTTTTGATAATTGGACTTGAAATCTCCCACCAGTATTACTAGAAATTGCTCTCGAGCAGTACACAAGTCAAGGTATTCGTAACACAGAAAAACCATTAAAATAAAGTTGAAAATCTCGTGCGCCATCATGAACGAAGCACTCTAAGATTAAGGGGAATTTCGCGAGAACCAAACTCGAGAGGAAATGGCTGCAAACACGGTTGAACTCATTGCACTGCCATGCACCATAAATTTGTATTTAGGAGCTCATTCGTTCCTACGATTCTCCAAGTATAGTGGATCGTTTGCCGAATTTCATTCCGGATTCTCGGTTTGAAAATTGCTGGAATGATTCATGGGGATGCCAAGTTGGTTTCTTTCCTAGAACGTGGCGTTATCATCCACAGAGTAAAGCATATTTTCTTGAATAACCATGTTTTAATTCATATCTCAAATTATTGGATGGCTCTAGCTGTTTGATTGATTTGATAAGATACAATATATTTGTCTTCTAGTCTAAAATATGAGTTCGTCACGAAGAAAGTGTATATATTATAGTGATTTATTTTGTTATATTTGCGGTGTTTATATACCAAAAAACAAAAAGAAATATCACAGACTTTGTCAAGGAGACTTATGTTGAATATTTTGGTTTCAAATGGACAAATTAGGTAAACCATGGGTTCCTAATAAAGTTTGTAAGTCCTGTGTTGAGTCTTTACGGTTGTGGAAAAAGGTGAACGTTCTGGATTAGACTTTGGTATTCCTATGATCTGGATGGAGCCTACGAATCATTTAGATGATTGTTACTTTTGCGTAGTAGATGTTAAAGGTTTTAATCGAAATCAAACGTGGAGATACCCAGACTTTCAGTCTACGAAATGTCCAGTTCTACACAGTGAAAATCTCCCTCGGCCCATATACATTTCAAAAGTAATTCGCATGCCCTCAGAAACAATGATGTTACCAAATTCACAGAAATCGGGACCATCTACTAGTGGAAGTGAATGGGAAGGTGAAACATCTACGCCAAAGTTATTTTCTCAAAATGAACTCAGTGATTTAATACGTGATCTCAATTTTTCAAAACAAGGATCAGAACTGTTAGCCTCAAGATTGAAGAAAAAAAATTTATTGGCACCAACAGTAACAATTACAACATACAGAACGCGAGAAAAAGAGTTATTACAATTTTTTAGTGAAAATGAAGGATTAGTGTATTGTAATGATATCGCGAAGCTGCTTATAGACATGGGTTTAAAAGAGTACAAATCTACTGAATGGCGCCTTTTTATTGATAGTTGCAAAAGAAGTTTAAAATGCATCTTATTGCACAATGGAAATAAATTTGCATCAATTCAATTGCCCATTCAACGAAACTCAAAGAAGAATATGAAAATGTAAAATTAGTTTTAGAGAAAATTAAATACTCTGAGCATCAATGGCCGATCTGTGTGGATTTAAAAATGGTTAATTTTCTACTTGGCCAACAAAGTGGATGTACAAAATACCCTTGCTTTATTTGTATGTGGGATAGT
The DNA here is from genome assembly GCA_013387265.2 of Cryptolaemus montrouzieri. Taxonomy (NCBI): domain Eukaryota; kingdom Metazoa; phylum Arthropoda; class Insecta; order Coleoptera; family Coccinellidae; genus Cryptolaemus; species Cryptolaemus montrouzieri. The sequence continues at coordinate 8,296,714 of JABFTP020000103.1, read as the reverse complement.
AGAGCAAAGCAACTTCATTGGGAACAAGATGTTTGGCCTGTAAGAAATTCTTTAACTGTCGGTAAAGCCAACGTAATAAGGGAGCCGCTGGTGAGCAGAAACAAAATCATACTTCCACCATTACATATTAAGTTAGGTATGATTAAGCAATTTGTAAAAGCGTTGAACAAAGACGGAAATTGTTTTAATTACATTTGCAGAAAATTTCCGAAGCTTAGTATGGAAAAATTGAAAGGTGGAATATTTGATGGTCCTCAAATACGGCAATTGATGAAAGACTCAGATTTTATCAAAGTTATGACTGTTCCGGAAAGTAAAGCTTGGAAAAGTTTTGTGTTGGTTGTCGAAAATTTCCTGGGTAACCATAAAGTAGCAAATTATGAAGAAATTGTGCAAAATATGCTGACAAACTTTCAGACTTTAGGAGCAAATATGAGTGTATTAAGTTACACTATCTCCGCAATTATCTTGAGTTTGAAGGAAACATTCGATTTTACACTCTCCAACTCGAATCCTGCCACGAAGTGATTTTCACACTGATAGCAGAAGTCAGCGCCAACCCCCCAACCATATGTGCAAAGTGTGCAATGCACACGGGCGCCAAAACCAGGGTCCAAAAAAAATATTAAAATAAAAGTTGAGAAATTAAATAGGATTAGGTATAAATACACACGAAATTTTATTAGTATATCATCCAGTTACTGCCCATTCCTATGTTGCTAGAACATGTCAGGCGGCAGTTTTTGATATTTCCTGTTCAGACATGAATACCACCTGGAGCGCTATAAAAGCGATGCATCGCCACAGGCGTTTTTAAATCAATTAGTTCACTGGACCGTGCAACAAGTGAATAAAAACAAGTAATCCTACTAATTTTTACATATAAAGTTATTTTTATTTTATCTAGTGTGGTGTTATGTTGGGTAATATGTTGTTTACTACTTTTTTTTAAATTAAGTGCCGAATACAACGCCTTGAATTTCTATAAAATGGTAAGTGTTTCCTACTTTATACTATCAACATTAACCTTTTATAGGATACTGATTATAATTATCATTGTTATTATCTATTCAAGTTTCAGTGAGGTAAAATGGAACAGATCCATGCTGATCAATGGCAGTCATCATCAAGTACCATCCTCATCTCGAATTTCAACCCCTGGAGCAGGGGTGACAACCCTTGAAAATTTGGAAGAAGATAGATGGGTCGAGTGATACCTCGAAAGAAAGGTATTATCTTTGTCTGCATCCCCGTAAACGAATTTTCGTTTTTTATTGAAAACTGTAGAATATACAGAGTGAGCTACTGAAAAATACAGGAGACTATCTATCGCCCTGAGGTATCACTGAATCGAAATATTACTCCTGCTCTAGGGATTAAAATTCGAGATGAGGGTGATTTCGGAAGTTGACAGCTTTTGATCTAAAATGAATATATTCCAGTTTTTCGCACTAATACTCCAACAGTCTTGGGGCGATAGTCTTCTCTATTTTTCAGTGGCTCACTCTCTATCTTCTACAGTTTTCAATCAAAAATGAAAATTCTTTCACGGGAATGCAGACAAAGATTATACCTTTCTTTCGAGTTATCACTCGACCCATCTACCCTCTTCCAAATTTCGAGATGAGGATGGTACTTGATAATGACTGCCATTGATGCATGGATCTGTTCCATTTTACCTCACCGAAACTTGAATAGTCTCAGGGAAATAGTCTTCCCTATCTTTCAGTTGCTCACCCTGTATTTTTTACAGTTTTCAATTAAAAATGGAAATTCGTTCAAGGCAATGTAGACAAAGATACCACCTTTCTTTTGAGCCATCACTCGATCCATCTTCTCTATTCAAAATGTTCAAAGATTGCAACACCCGCTTAGGGGATTGATATTTCAGGCAAGTTTTGTGCCCCAAAAGATGTCCCCCTTGTAACAAAAATTGACCTGTTTTTGCGTTTTGATCAAAAATAAATATCTTGGTAGATATAGCCTCTGTTTAGTTTTCGTTTAAGCACCCTGTATATGCGCATTTTGAAAAGAATTATTTAGATTTTTTTATTTCAAAATGTAGAAAGAGATTGAATTCAGAAGTAGACGTTTTATAAAGTCATGAAATTATTTATAAACATTGTTTAACATTCTACTAGGTAATGCTAAAACCCATGTGGAAAAATTAGCTTAAGTCTACTATAATATAAAATAAATGTTCATGTCCATAATTTACTTAAATTATCTGAAATATCGTAAACATTCTTTAGTTATTATATATTTCAACGTATAGAATTAAGCGTAAGTTTAGTATGCACGAAATTATTATTTTTGGTGAACGTAACTATCTAGATATTCACATCAGTTTATTATCGTTTTAAATACAGTAGAGTTCAATTAATTCTATTTTATTTTCGAAGAGAACCCTGAAACACATATTCGTCTACGTTACTGACTACCAATTTTAGACGTATTAAGATTTTATTCAAAACGAGGACAGCAATATTCGCCAGCAACGTAAAAGATAGAGAAGATCGTAGTCAGGTAGTTGGGTTCTTCCTAGAGATTTGTACGAGGGTTTCTATCAAAAATCCTGCTATAACTTGGTGCCTGCTCCAAGAGAAAATCATAGAAACTACAATTATTTCTGAATTTACCCACGTACCATATTTCTAAGGGATTTGTAAACTTAATGAGCTTTTATCACTCAACCAAATAGACTAAAGCCTTCAAGGCGTGAATCATGATGAATTGTAAATAATTTTACTCTCAAATACTTTTTCATTAAAGCTAGTCATTCTACCTTAAAATTAGAAAAACGAAAAGAAAAAATTAAAATAAAAAATCCTCGAATATTCATATCTTTTTTTTGTCGTATAGAACACGCAAAAAAGTTTCATCTAAATGAAAAATGTCCCATATTCCTAGATTATTCCCATTTGTATTCCGTACTTGCGAATAATGCAACGAAGAAGTACTCTTTTCTTAAGAAAACTTTCAATATTCTAGGAGGAGTATATGAATCTGAATCCTCGTTGACGTTATCAGAACGCTGTGGGTTCATAGTCGCAAATGCAGGAAAAATCGATTTCGACTTCCGCATTTCATTTAGCCGAGCGAAAACTCTAAAATGTCATTTCACATTCCCTCGGGATTTCCCTCAAAGGAACAAGAGTGTCATTAGCGAGCAAGTGACTGAATCCATTTCGACAGAAAAACGTCGGCGTCTCGCAAAAGTAATTGACCGCTATGGCTGTTGAAGTTTCGAAAATAATCCTACACGAGTGTATTTCCCAGTATCCAGTTCAAGTGTCTTCCGAAATATACGTGGCGCTCGGCAAATAGCCAATTTCAGAGAAGTTCGAATCTCGAAGGGCATTTCCCAAATAAATTTAATGGAATATAGATCAGCGTTTCAATCGGGACAGTCATTCATCGTCAATAACTAAACATGCTAAATGAAAGGAATGGTTGGGAACGTTTTCGGTTCCATTTGTATTGATGGTTCATTCCAGATGAAATTTATGGTGCGGTAAAAGTAATAGAAGGAATAGAAATGAAGAAAAACGACTAGAGAATGAAAATTTACGACAGGACAAGGAGATATCCAAGTAATGTTTATAGTAGATTCGTATATTTTTGATACGTACGTGGAACATCCAATAAATTCGATGATTTACAGAAAATGAGAATATACTTAGTTTTATGAACAAAAACAATCATAAGTCTTCCTGGAACATGATGTGCTAGATCTGTGGAGGCCAAAATACCGCGAACAAGATGAAGTAAAATTTTATACATTCCACAATTTTATTTTTACAAACACGATTGGTTTCGACCGTCAGGTCATTTTCAGAGTGGTCAACTACAGGAAATGCACTTACTTATATAGACTACATTAATACATTTCACTACTTAATATCAAATTAGAAGTTAATTTGATATTAAGTAGTTGTCATCTGATATTGAGGTGATTTCATTTGGGTTTTTTACAAAGTTTATTGATTTCCAAACATTCCAACAGATTCATTGTTTATTCTTTTGTCGCATTTATGAAAGATTTTTATATTATCTAATATTATTGAACATTTTGTGGTTTTTATATGTAGACATATTGGAGAATTACTGTCAGAGGATGAATGTTCTTTTAATCTGGTTTCGAAATTCCTACCAGTCTGTCCAACATAAGCTACCGTACACTGAATGCAAGCAACTTTGTAAGCTCTTGATCTTTTGAAATTGTCTGTTTTTTCATTAGCATTGATTAACAATTTGATCACTTGAGAAAGAGATGGTTATTATGATCGTAGAAAAATAATTTCTGAAGTCATTGGAGAGAAGACCAGCGTAGTTGAAACTAGCGTATTTTTTCAACCAAGTACCTTTCATGGAATATAATAATTGTGTTATTCGATGGTTTTCTTTATGTTGGATAATTTGGTCTATGAAAACCAGAAGAAATTCGTTATTTGAGTCTCAAGGCTTACGGTGAATGAAAAGTGGACCAGCGTAGTTGAAACTAGCTTATTTTTTATAGATTACTAGTAATTTCAGAAAATCTTTCAACGCATAGAGGTTAGAATAACTATGAAATATATAAATTCTGAGTACATTTCTTGAGCATACTGAAAAAATATACATTAAAATACATAAATAAACCTCAAATTATATCCACTTACCTTTCAAACATTTATAGTAAGTCTCCTTAACTTCTTTTTATTATAACATTCCATTTGAATCACATTATTTAGGTTTAAATAACCACAAAATATTAAATTTATGAATTTTAAAAGTCATTTCTCTTCTTAAACAAAATGTACATAAAATGGATGAAATAAACATCAAACTACGTTCGCTAACCTCTTAAAGTTTATTTCAAGTTTCGTCAAACTTTTCATTAAAATAAAATTCAGAATTACTTATTTTGAGAGATCTCATATTGTCATTCAGAAGAGAGAGAGCACTATATTCTAGATGTGGGTAGTACCGAAATTATGTCGGTGAAAGTAAAAGTTACTAACTATTTCCAGCTCACTATTTTCATTCAAAAGAGAGAGAGCATTAAATTTTACACTTTGGCAAAGCTCACTTCCGACATTATACAGCGATCGTAGGGCGATAGGAGAGGTGACTGGCTGTGCCCCCGTGTTTCCGGTCTTTTCTCTAAAATATATTTCTCAAAATTCGTCCGAAATTCGAAAATTAAGTCGTGGAGTAACGATTCCTCTTCGCTTCGATTTCGAGATATGTAGGAATCGTTCAACACCCGAATCCATTCTCCCGGTAACCCCGTATAAGTAGGACGGATGAAGGAATACCACTTATTTTGACAGCTCGACGTTCTTTAATTTCTGGTCGTCAGAGATATCACGAATGAAGAAAATGGAGCGAAATTTCGCAAAAGTCCGCCGATAGCGGTCAGTTTTCCCGTGGTTCAACGGGAATGAAACTATTGCAGCGCAACATACGAAACTCGAGACTTGCTCTTTGCCCAGGTTCTCAAGAGATTGAACGCCATGGAAAAATTTGTATAGACATTAAATTCCCACGAAATTTTTCCCTTCACTCACGAAAAATCGGAGATCCTTTTTATTTTCGCTTTCTCGGGACTTTCATTGGGAATTTTCGCTCGATCGATCGTTCCGATAGCCTTCCGAATGAAGTTTCCGATTCCGAAGAAATCTCGTCGAAAATTTTCGAAAAATCCGAATGAGTAAAGCAACACTGGAATGGCTTCGACCAGATTCCCCGAGTTCAGCATTGACTTCAGTACAGTCTTCAGACGCTGACTGTACTCTGAACGAATCTTCTCCTTTGACTGTTTTGGTCCAGCAATCTGGCTTATTGGTATTACTATTATTATTATATATTTGGTACATAACATATCCGCTGTTATTGTTATATCCTTCTCCTGTTTTTCATTTGATGAAGAGTTGAGCCTCAGGATGATTAACTTCATAACATAACTTTAAATGTCTTCTCTCTCTTTACAGATACACCAGCCGCTTCTTCCTGAAACATTCTTTCCTAGAGCAAGCTTTCGATATGCTTTATGATCAAGGATTCAAGATGACTGGAAGCTGCGGATCTGGAACTGCAGGGGCTGCAGATCTGAAACCTGGGGTAGATGCAGAAGAAAATCGCTGGAACCACTATAACGAGTTTGTCTTCGTCAGGGAGTGAAGCCATCAAGTATGTCAAATTTGGGAAGACATTTCCGAAAAAGTATATTCATCTAGGTGTACGGATAATTGTTACAAGTGAAATTTGCCAAGATAAATCGAAAAAATTGGATGAAACATCGAAGAGATAGTTTATTGTTTCATGATCTCGATTACCATTGATCTGTAGATTTTGAGTAATTGAGTTGCAATAAAAATAATTGGATTGGAGAAATAACAAAGGAATTTATGATATCTTGGCAAGGTGGTTCTTTCTCTTTCCTGATCATTTCATTTCTAATTAGGTCTGCTTACATTACCATTAGTGCATTTTTAAAAAAAGGTGTGCAAACTTTTATAACCGATATTGTGAATCAAATTAATAATTATCCTAAAGTAAGACTCACTATTATATTTTCCAAGAGTAATGACAGGGGCCAATATCTAAGATAGATTTTGTCTGAATTTAGAGGGATGGCATACAACCTCGTGAGTTCAAAACAAGAATGAAAATGTAATCGTTCTATGCAGATATATTCAATGAAATCTTATTCTTGTTACAGTCCTCGAGACGTCAAACCTATTCAAAAAACTAGAAAATTTCTCCAAAATAAATTCATTATTTAAACTTAAGATTCAGTCAAAATATACTGCATTGAGATGAAGAACCACCACACTTACGTGAATCCGTACAACTGGTAGAATATTTCAGAATTTAATGCAAAAAAATGAGGGTTTCGAATAGATGAAGATAAATTGTCTTTTTTGTACTGTATAGTAGAAACAGTGTTCATTTTCAACTTGATAAATACCCAATTCATGCCTTCTGTGTAAAGTTGATAACTTTTCGAACAGGTTAACCCAAATTCATTGATCAATCAATCTAATGTCACTATTAGATATCAGGTGTATGGAGATGTCCATCAAAATTCGATATTCCAATGTTTGAGGCGCGCTCAGCTATTCAGGAGACAGAGTACAAGGCGTTACTTACATTATTCTTTCTACGTTAAAACTACTTAAGTGCACTTTGCACCATTTCTGAACATTGAACGGTGAAATCGCTTGCTTCAGTGACTTTGACTCAAGTATTCTCGATTGTAATCGATTAGTAACGTCGAGTCGGGTAAACTCTAGGCAGTATTGCTCGATTTTTGACTTTTGACACCTAACTTCTTATGACTAATTGAGGTTATTACCCTCAACTCAATAACCCCCAGCCATCATCACTTTTTATTTCCATCTTGTGATTGCTCTTTGAAAATTGACCACATCATTGTAGACGCCAGAAGAGGAAGCAGTGTAATGAACGTGAGAGATCTTAGAGGTGTCGACGGGACACAGACCACTTCCTGGTGAGAGCAAAGGTACAAGCACGAGTAATAACACAGAAACCGTCGAAGAACAAGGCAATGGATCGGTGGAATCTAGAAAAATTACGCATAGACGAAGGAGAAGAATACAAGAAACACATTGAGCTAAGAATGAGATAAATAAAGGAGGGAGAGAACGTGGAAGATCTGTAGAATCAGATTGAAAAAGTAATTAATGAGGCGGGAAAAATCACATTGGAACACAGAATAGGAAAAGATCAAAGGACTGGATCGATGCAGAGTGTAGAAATCAAGTAACCAAAAGGGAATAGAGCAGAAAAGCACCAATACAAAAGAATACTCTAGCAAATCTAGAACAATACAAGAATGAATACAAGGGCTCTCACGAAGAAAAGAGAACAGGATGAAGCAGAGTTTGAACAAATCGAGTCGGAAAGACTTTTACAGTGGAGTATCGAAAGTGAAAAGTGGTTTCAGACCCAACTCGGTCATGTCGCTCAAGAAAGAGAACGGGGATCTGATTCTCGATGAAGACGAGGTGATTGGTGAATGTGACACATGAACAGGGATATAAAGAAAGTACCTACCTTACTGCAGATCTACCAGTAGAAGAACCTAGCCTTGAAGAAGTAGGGAGGGCAATACACAAGCTGAAGAACTGAAAGTCTCCGGGCTCAGACAACATCCCCGCGGAATTGCTCAAGTACAGAGGACATGCCCTGCACTCCCAGCTGCATTCGTTGATTTAACGTATATGGAAGAAAGAAAGTATACCAACTAAGTGGCAAGAAAGCATTATCATCTCAACTTACAAGAAAGGAGCAAGAACCGAATGCACGAATTATATAGGAATCTCATCTCTCAGCCTGAAAAATTATGTAAAATATCCTACGGGATATTCTGAACCCCTTTGTGGAAAACTCTATAGGTGATTATCAGGCCGGGTTCAGAAAAAATAGATCCACAATAGACCAACTGTTTACGCTAAGGCAAATAAAAAAAGGGTGGAAATACAATCGAACCATACAAAACCTCTTTATGGATTTCCTGCAGGCGTACGACAGCATAATAAGGGCACAAACATGGAACGCAATGTCGGAGCTTTCTATACCGAAAAAGCTCATTAATATGACAAAACTTTGTATGGGCGGAATCAAAGCAAAATTTCGACTAGTAAGTAGGAGCTCTGAAGATTTCAGCAAGGCGATGCACTGTCCCCTTTACTATTCAATATAGTCCTGGAAAAAGCCATACGAGCAGCACAAATAAAAGTGTAGTATCTCACAGTTACGTGTCCCAAACTATTGCTCACGTATGCAGATGATATAGATCTCATTGAAAATACAGTGTCCACTATCAAAGGCAACTTTAATAGACTAGAACCAGAAACAAGAAAGGTGGGCTTGAGAATCGACGAGAAGAAGACAAAGTACATGTGCCTCAACAGACAGAGACGTTGAGATAGGCTAGGACAAACTATAACGATCGAACCTTATAATTTCGAAAGTGTAGAGCAATTCAAATACCTATTGAATTGCCATGACAGAAGAGATAAAAGGTAGAATCCAATCGGCCGACCTATGCATGGATGCTCTGGAGAAGCTTCTGAGATCCAAAGGTCTATCTAGAATGTCGAAGCTGAAGGTTTATAAATCGATAATAAGACCTATTGTCACCTACTGGTGTGAAACCTGGACACTAACCAAAGACAATGGGGAAAAGCTTAAACGGTTCGAGCGTAAGATCCTACGGAAAAGCTACGGCCCCCACCACGACACCACTACAGAGCAATACCGTACAAGAACTAATGCGGAACTGAAAGAGCTATATAGAGACAGTGACATCATCCAGGAAATCAAGGCGCAACGGTTGAGGTGGGCAGGTCATGTCTAGAGGCTGGGGAACGAAAGGCTTATGAAGTTGATTTGGGAGGAGATGCCACACGGAAGGAGGTCCTCCTGGTGGTCACCAGGACGTTCACGGTTGCGTTGGCGGGATAATATAAAAGCAGATCTGTCTAAATTAAATATCTCCTTTGATCCAAACCTAATGGAAGATCGCAATAGGTGGAGGAGTATTGTGAAGTTAGCCAAGATCCACCAGGGTTGTAGCGCTTTTTTTGATTTGATTTGATTGATTTGATTGCTCTTTTTGTAGTTTTATAAAGCTTCTAGATAACTACAAAAATTGCAGAAAACAAACGAGGGTCATGAGCACGTGTCCGAACATTCGTAATTGTGTTCAAATTAGTCGCGAGCTGAGTTTACAACCCTCAACCCGAAACTAATTTTGTGAGGGAATGATGAGGCGGTCTGACGAGAATAATAAATATTTAAACATTCTGTATTTAAGGTAGCAATCGTTTCTTCTATAATATTTTACCGAGTTATCTAGAAGCTTAATATAGCTTCAAAAAGAGCAATCACTAGATGGGGGCTGCTATTTATAATTAAAAGATGAGGCGGAATTCATTGTGAAAAGTTGAAAATCAAAAAAATGACCTGTTTAATCGATTTAGCAAGAAACTGACAATCGATGAATAATAACTTTTATCGCGCAACCCGGTATATTCTAATATTCATAACATATTTTTCTCATGAATATAAAGTTCAATTCTTAGAATAAAAAGATGATGGCCATTCACAGTGCAATTTCATCGAATGAGTAATTAATAAATATGTACATTGTAATAAGAAGATCATATAAATTCCATCATTAGGCCTCAAGCTCAAACCATCGCCTCTTGAGATTATTTTTTCACATCACTTTACTTTTTTCTGATAAGAGTATTTCAACCTTTTTATGGATTCAATGAATTGATGAACCCTTTTTCCAATCCTAGCTAATTACATATTTGGGTCGATGGAAAGCCAAAGTTTTTGTTCGATACTAACTCATAAATGAGAAAATATAAATCATGAAAGTTCCTGGCTATTATGCAAGTCGTAACGAAACCTCAACTGTAAACTTCTTTAAGGAAACCTTATTTGCTTTCACTGTTTCAATGGTTTGGTTAATAGTTTCAGTTTATTGAAAGTATCATAACGTATTCGAGAAATGTCTTTCGAGTTTAATATGTGGAACTGGAATAACAGTTTCCAACTTCTCTATTAGTTTTCGAAGGTTAGTATACTCTTTAGTGTACTCCACAGCGTGGATGGTGTTATTTCACTCGTTTGTTCTTTCATTGAAAGCTGAATGAAGTCCTGAAAGTAACTATAACCGTTTTTTACTTTCGGAAGAGAAACCTTTGGGGCTTAGTTCCGGACTATAGGTAGAATGGTTGGAAATTCGACCTTTTGTTGCTCTGAAAATTCAAATTGTCTCCACGCTGGATGCGATCCTGTATTGAGCTTCATTGAGCTGAATGAACTCCAGAAACTAACTGCTTCTTTGACCACAAAGTCCGGTCTCAACTGACGGATTTCGAAAGCTTAGCAATAAGTTTTGGCGACCAACAATAGATCAATCGTCACCTCAAAAGGAACTAAAGTAAAAGATCCAAGAGTCTTTACATTTGATCACCTTGACTCTCGAAAAAGAGACAACCTTTGGGACTAAATTTCTATGGACAGAATGGTATGAGCATTTGTTGCTCCAAAAATTCAATTATCTCCACACTGGATATGTTCCTGCATTGGAATCTGTTTTTTGGAAGCTCGCAACAAGTTTCGCCGATAAACGAATAGATACCGATCGTCACCTCAAACGGAACCAAGACCTAGAGTCTTTAGTTCTGCCATGAGGACAATCAAGAGCGAAATTGTCCTAGCAGAAAGTCTTAGAAAAGTTCAGAACGCTATGGGATGAAACGAAAGCCCACAGGTTAGTCCGAAAATTCTGAATTATCTCCAGCGAATTATGTGCCGATGTAATGGTGCAAACTGCAACGAAAAATACGCATAGTAACTGGGCATCGACCACTAAGAAAGCACTTTCATGTATCAGGAAAAATTTTAAGGAGGAAGAAATGATCAAGCACATTATGTTCAAATGTAAATGCGTGACCTCTTCACCACTCCAAAAAAAAACGCTTCATTGAATGCAAAATGAACTCCTGAAAGTAACTGCTTTTTTGATCACGAAGTCCGTTCTTAACTCTCGAAAAAGGGACTGACCTTCGGGATTAAATTCCGGATTAAAGGCAGAATGGTCGGACCTTTGTTGGTCTAAAACATCAATCATCTCTACGCTGGATGCGTTCCTGCATTGTATTGTATTTAGTTCTGCCATGAAGAGAAGGAAGAGCACAACTGCTCAAAAAGTACGCCAAAGGTTAGTTCGAAAATTCTGAATTATACCAACGTACAAATTGCAGCTAATTATGTGCCAATGTCATGGTGCGAACTGCGACAAATAATACTGATCATCGTCCACTAAAAAAACACTTCCATGTCTCAGGAAAAATTTAAAGGAGGAAGAAACGATTAAGCACATTCTGTTCAGATGTAAATGCCTGACCTTCACCACTACCAGAGAAAATATACTTCATTGAAAGCGGGTTTACTCCTGAAGTAACTGCTTCTTCGATCAACAAGTCAGTTCTTAACTCTGGTTGCTCTAAAACTTTAATTATCTCTACGCTGAATGCGTTCTTCCATAGTATTGGTGAAGTATAAATCGGGGTTCGGAAGCTTAACAATAAGTTTTGGTGGCAAACAATATATTCCATTTGTCACCTCAAGAGGAACTAAGGCAAAATATCCAAGAGTCTTCAATTCTGCCATAACAACAAACAAGTGCACAATTGCTCAAAAAGAACGCCTTAGAAAAGTTCAGAACGCTATGGGATGAAACGGAAGGCCACAGGTTGGTTCGAAAATTCGAATTATACCAACGTACAAATTGCAGCGAATGATGTGCCAATGTCATGGTGCAAATTGCGACGAATAATAGCAATAAAACCTGGTCATCGTCCACTAGTAAAACACTTCCATGTCTCAGGAAAAATTTAAAGGAGGAGAAACGATCAAGCATATTCTGTCCAGATGTATATGCCTGATCTTCACCACTACCTGAAGGAAGCTGAATGAACTCCTAAAGTAACTGTTTCTTTGATCACCAAGTCCGTTCTTAATTCTCGAAAAACAGACTGACCTTTGGGATTAAATTTCGGATTAAAGGGAAAATGGTCTGACCTTTTGTTGGTCTAAAGTATCAATTATATCTCAGCTGGATGCGTTCCTGCATTGTATTGGTGAAGTAAGAATTGGCGTCTGGAAACTTTGCAATAAGTTTCGGTGGCAAACAATAGATACTCAAAAGCAACTAAGGCAAAGGGTCCAAGAGTCTTCAGTTCTGATATTAAGACAAGCAAAAGCAAAATTGCTCAAAAAGCGCGCATTAGAAAAGTCATGTACAAACTACGTCAAATAATTGGCAAAGTAACTGGGCATCGTCCACTAAGAAAACACATCCATGTCTTAGGAAAAACTTGAAGGAAGAGGAAACGATCAAACGAAGCAGAATGAACTGTTTCTTTAATCACCGAGTCCGTTCTTAACTCTCGAAAAGCAGACTGAACCTTCGGGGACTAAATTCCGGATTATAGGCAGAATATTCTGACCTTTCGTTGCTCTAAAAACTTCAATTATCTCTACGCTGAATGCGTTCCTGCATTGTATTAGTGAAGTATGAATAGAAACTAATCGTTATCTCAAAAAGGAACTGAGGCAAGAGATCCTAGAGTCTCAAGTTAAGACAGCAAGAGCACAATTGCTCAGAAAGCATACCTTTGAAAAGTTCAGAATGTTATGGGATGAAACGAAAAACCACAGGTTAGTCAGAAAATTCTGGAGTATCCCAAATGAAAAGCTGCAGAAAATTAGGTGCCAATATCATGGTGTAAACTGCGATAAATAATAGGGAAAGTAACTGGGCGTTATCCATTAACAAAACACTTCCAAGTCCCAGAAAAATTTAAAGGAGGAAGAAACGATTAAGCTTATTTGTTTAAATGTAAATGCCTGACCTTCACCACTACCAAAGGAAATAGCTCATTGAGAGGTGAATGAAGTGAAGAAGTCCGTTCTTAATTATCTTCTTCCCCTGCAAATGTGGCCTCTCTACCCATCGGAGGCTCATAATTTTTCTTAATTTAACTCGATCTCTAATTGTTGATTCAGAGATTCTAAAATTTCTGCAGCCTTCATATTTTCGGGATTCAATGATTTAATTTTTATCTTTGGCACGGATTCGTTTTTCCAAAACGTAAATAAAATAAAATTTTATTATTTCAATTTGTGTATTGATTCCAATCAAATTAATCATAATACTCATAATAATCGTTATCACACTCAATTGTTCATCTTCAATTAAATTAACTGCTCAATATTTTCATTTCCGCCTGGGATCTAAAATACTAACAGACAAACAGACGCACATACATAACTTTTCCATCGGGGGTAAAAACGTGTTAATGTAAAGTAAACATTATATTCATAGTTTACAATTCCGCGCCTCGACTGATAATATCGCGTTCCTGTTGCGACATTGTCAAACTCAATGATTTTATTTTTGAACCTCAAAATCATATAGAAGATATTATAGTATGTGAAGAAAGTATTCTGACATTAATTCTACAGTATATGCGCGGTAGAGGGTGTAGGGACGTCGGCCTTCGATGTTAACGCACTATATATATATATGCGTTAACATCGAAGGCCATTTGTTTTACCATGTACTCAATGTCTCAAAACGTATTGCTATGAGTCCACAAAAAACAGTATATCCGTTTGGCGCAACATGCTATGACATCAATTTCAATCTATCATCTAACCATCGCTGTTTTAATTTTCATCAGCAACGATCTGGGTTAACAGATCTGAGTGTCACCATTTCATTTACTAATTTTTCAAATTTCCTCAATGAAGTTTCCATTATTATTTTGAATAAATTAGTTGCAACAGTGTCAACAAGATGATACAAATTAAATACCAAAAAAATGTGGTACATTTTATCTGAAATCAAACTATCCCAGATATGCAATTTGCCTTGAATATCGAGAACAGAAGCCGACATAGAATTTGGGTCATCCTGTATAAAGGTTACGAACACAAATAGAGCAACTTTTTTAATTCCAGTAGATTAATATATACATCAAACATAATTCTTCGAGCTGTCTTTGGTAATTTAATGTAGCAAAAAATTTAATCTCCAGATTGTACGCAAAAAATATTGGAAAGGAACGAGAGGAATTTCAAATTGGAAATCTGTACCCATGAAACGGAAGTTATTGGAATCAAGGGGTGTTTGATTTACGTTCCTAATTACAGCTCTTCTTGGACATAGTGAAAAGATTAACGTCAGGATTACAATTAGGTTTCGAATGTCGTTTGAACATGACTAGAGGAATTTCATTAAATTAAGTTGATGAAAGTGTGGAACAACTTTCGCTTGCCATTAAATATTACTTAAAGAAATTTAATCATCAATCATAGTTTCACTTGAATGTTCCTCTGAAAAGCTAGACAAGAAATATTTTCGTGTTTTCGATTCCATAAAATACATTCTAATAATATAGCTCAAAATAAAAGATGAATAAAACTCTTTTGTCTGATTTCCACATTGTTTATTTTCAATACACTCGACCGGTTTCGACAGTTATCATTTTCAAGTGTCTAGAGCTAACAGGTATGAGCTGAATGCGCCAACTATACCTATTTTAAATATTGAGTAGTGGGAAGAGATTTGATTCTAGTTGGCTATTGAGGATTCAGATTCATTGCTATCTCTTGAATGGATTTGTAGAGAATTTTTCAATTATTTAATGTAATTATTTGAGTGCGAAACACCTCCAAGAGGAACATTCACTGACCCCAAATATCTTTGATATCAAAAAGATGCAGCTCAGGTCATAGTCGCGTAGTCCGGTGTTGACGTGTTATTGTGTTCCCCATGTACTTCCTTACGTTTCTAGCTGTCGCCAACGGTACCGCTCTCTGTATAGGTTTGCTCCTTTAGTCGTATCGTGGTGTTCGTTTGAAAGTTCTTCAGTATAATTCCAGTTGTGGACATCATCATTGAAAGTATTTGAACGGTTTCCATTGTCCACTGTTTTCTTATGCTTTCTTCCAGGTCTCGTATTTTGCAATTTTCTCAGCTTGGTTCAACTTTCAAATTGTTGTTGTTGGGAATGGCCACGTCTGAAAAAGTTGCCTTGAAAAAAAAAGGATTACCTTAAAATAAAGAAAATAGAAAAGTACACCATTCTATCTGAAGTAGCAAAAATGTGGTCGACGTCCATCATATCAATTTACTATAATTCCAAAATTGATCGACAAACCCGTTCCCCAGATACTTCCATGTCTCAGGAAAAATTTAAAGGAGGAAGAAACGATTAAGCACATTCTGTTCAGATGTAAATGCCTGACCTTCACCACTACCAGAGGAAATATACTTCATTGAAAGCGAGTTTACTCCTGAAGTAACTGTTCCTTCGATCAACAAGTCAGTTTTTAACTCTGGTTGCTCTAAAACTTCAATTATCTCTACGATGAATGCGTTCTTGCATTGTATTGGTGAACTATAAATCGGGTTTCAGAAGCTTAACAATAAGTTTTGGTGGCAAACAATATATTCCATTTGTCACCTCAAAAGGAACTAAGGCAAAATATCCAAGAGTCTTCAATTCTGCCATAAACACAAACAAGTGCACAATTGCTCAAAAAGAACGCCTTAGAAAAGTTCAGAAAGCTATGGGATGAAACGGAAGGCCACAGGTTGGTCCGAAAATTCGAATTATACCAACTTACAAATTGCAGCGAATTATGTGCCAATGTCATGGTGAAAACTGCAACGAATAATAGAAATAATACCTGGTCATCTTCCACTAATGAAACACTTCTATGTCTCAGGAAAAATTTAAAAGAGGAGAGATTTGATTCTAGTTGGCTATTGAGGATTCAGATTCATTGTCATCTCTTGAATGGATTTGTAGAGAATTTTTCAATTATTTAATGAAATTATTTGAGTGCGAAACACCTTAGGGTGTTTCGCACTCAAATTCCTCCAAGGGGAACATTCACTGACCCCAGATATCTTCGATATCAAAAAGATGCAGCTCTGATGTGCATGTTCCAGGTTATCAGGTCATAGTCGCGTAGTCCGGTGTTGACGTGTTATTGTGTTCCCCATGTACTTCCTTACGTTTCTAGCTGTCGCCAACGGTACCGCTCTCTGTATGGGTTTGCTCCTTTAGTCGAATCGTGGTGTTCGTTTGAAAGTTCTTCGGTATAATTCCAGTTGTGGACATCATCATTGAAAGTGTTTGAACGGTTTCCATTGTCCACTGTTTTCTTATGCTTTCTTCCAGGTCTCGTATTTTGCAATTTTCTCAGCTTGGTTCAACTTTCAAATTGTTGTTGTTGGGAATGGCCACGTCTGAAAAAGTTGCCTTGAAAAAAAAAGGGTTACCTTAAAATAAAGAAAATAGAAAAGTACACCATTCTATCTGAAGTAGCAAAAATGTGGTCGACGTCCATCATATCAATTTACTATAATTCCAAAATTGATCGACAAACCCGTTCCCCAGATACTTCAAATGGGCCGTTTTGCGCGGTCACCCTCTAATTGTATTCATTTGTCTAGTCGTCATTCCGAATCAATTAATTCTTGAACAGAACTATTAGAAATTACCGAGGCAGTTCGAAATACCATCTAGAATACTCAAAATACGAAGTAATTATATATCGAAATAATGAAGTTATTTTTAATAGAAATATCATAGATCAGCGTCCTTCATTCTTCATCCAAAAATCCAAATACATTTGTTTTCATTTCGAAAGACTGACTCATTCGCGATTGTATATAAAAAATTGATTAAAATTTATGCAACGGAAAGAGTGCAGTAATATATAGAGTGACAAAAATTCGTTTAAATCTAAAATGTATATTGTATCTATGTCTTCATAGTATTCATTTATAAGCTGTATAATACATTCATATCCATGTTATATACTATAACTACCATATATGTTTGAGCATATCTTAGTTATCATCTTATGTTATATTTATGTATGAATTTCTGCAATAGAGAATATGAATTGTTTATACTCCAGTGATATTTTATTTTCTTTATTTTCAACCTCACCCGCCATGAGAAGAAGAGTTGAATTTGAAGCAACAACATTCAGATAGGTAGCACTTTGCTCTAAAAAGTCCCCATAGAATATGTGTTTGATGGTTTTCATCTAAATTTGATAACAGCGAAGAATTATGAGGATTGCGAATATTACTACGTAAAAAATATCACTGTTTAAGATGGAAAAGTGTATTCAACATTATAGTTATTTCGAGCTTTCGCCCATCATCATTTAGTTTAAAACTAAAATACAAAGTTAGCAATTTTTATATATAGGTATAGAGAAATGGGTTAACAGAACAGGTAAAATACATATTATAGATTAACATTGGGTACTAATACATAATTGAGAACTACTTAAAAATCCCAAATATTGGGGAATAAAATAAATCCGTTAGGTCGTGTGTTTGGTGATGGATGCAAGTATTCATTTGGCCTAGAGTTAACCTAATTAAAACTTACTGAATTCAGGTAATGAAATCCACACAACTTGAAGTAATTCAGATATGTTATACTCACATTCATATTCAAAATTGAATAGATTTTAATTTCTAGTTGTTCATTAGAATTATTAATGGCTTTGGTAGATATGAGTTATTACTGGTTATTGAATATAATAACCCATTATCAACATTTACCGTATCCATTATCCCTTATTGGAATAGCGTGCAAAATGGCGAAGGAGCCAGGAATTCATTTGGCCTAGATGAAGTTAATCTAATTTAAACTTCACCGTATTTAGGTAATGAAATCTACACAACTTGAAGTCATTAAGATATGGCAGATATAAAATTAATCAATATATGCGTCGGTTATGTAATTTGAACAGTACTGTATTATTGTAGAATCTTAATACGCTTGCTGTGCATAGATGAGAGAACTAACATAAAGAGCAATTATCGCCTTCACTTTCCTGTTCTGTTCACTGAAAGCCCGGAGATCTACCTCTCTTTCTTATACTCTCAATTTAGAGGCTCTAGAAAATCTCTGTGGATGATGAGCTCGTGTCGTAAAGCACGTGGAGCCCTATATTAATATTATAAATAAGAGAGATAGAGCCAGAATTCTTTGATCGAAAATTTCATTTTATTCGAGAATCTTTTTGATTATTTTTAAATTACAAAAGTTGTGCACTTATGGAAAGTTGTGGGGTGAAAAAGTGGCATGGAAAAATATCACTCTATCTGGATTTTGGCAAGTGACTTTCATATTCAATTTATACTGACCAATTGAAATAATGATTCAGATAATACCGTCAAACTGTCTTCGAATATGAGGAATGATATCCAATTATTTTTAATGATAACTATCTTGAAAACAGACAAAAATAAAAAAAGATTTTCCGTATTGAACAGATAATTTGAATCTATTCACGGAATACGGTAGTGGTGCAAAATTAGAAAAATTGAAGGGGTGAGAAAGGACCATAGCCCACTGAGAAATTTAGATTTCGAAAATGATACTATAGAGAAAAAAGTTTTTTTTCGAAACCTTAACACTCTGTATCTCAGAAACGTAACAGCTGCTAATCTATGTTTAGCGAACTTTCTATCAGAAACATGCAACAGAGGTTTATGACATATGATATGAAGTACAAATACACGACGGAAATTTAAATTCTTATACAAGATTCAATAGATTTTAATTTCTGGATATTCATTGGAATTACTAATGGTTTGGGTGGCTATGAGTTGTTACTGGTGATTATGTATAATAACCTATTATTAACATTTACCGTATCCATTATCCCTTATTGGAATAGCGTGCAAAATGGTGAAGGAGCCAGGTATTCATTTGGCCTTGATGAAGTTAACCTAATTTAAACTTCACCGTATTTAGGTATTGAAATCTACACAACTTGAAGTCATTAAGATATGGCAGATATAAAATTAATCAATATATGCGGTTATGTATTTGAACAGTACTGTATTATTGTAGAATCTCGATACGCTTGCTGTGCATAGATGAGAGAACTAACATAAAGAGCGATTATCGCCTTCACTTTCCTGTTCTGTTCACTGAAAGCCCGGAAATCTACCTCTTTCTTATACTCTCAATTTAGAGGCTCCAGAAAATCTCTGTGGATTATGAGCTCGTGTCATAAAGGACGTGGAGCCCTATATTAATATTATAAATAAGACAGATGGAGCCAGAATTCTTTGATTGAAAATTTCATTCTATTCGAGAATCTTTTTGATTATTTTAAATTACAAGAGTTGTGCACTTATGGAAAGTTGTGAGGGTGAAAAAGTGGCATGGAAAAATATCACTCTATCTGGATTTTGCCAAGTGACTTTCATATTCAATTTATACTGACAAATTGAAATAATGATTCAGATAATACCGTCAAACTGTCTTCGAATATGAGGAATGATATCCAATTATTTTTAATGATAACTATCTTCAAAACAGACAAAAATAAAAAAGATTTTCCGTATTGAACAGATAATTTGAATATATTCACGGAATACGGTAGTGGTGAAAAATTGAAAAATTGAAGGGGTGAGAAAGGACCATAGCCCACTGAGAAATTTAGATTTCGAAAATGATACTATAGAGAAAAAAGTTTTTTCTCGAAACCTTAACACTCTGTATCTCAGAAACGTAATAGCTGCTAATCTATGTTTAGCGAACTTTCTATCAGAAACATGCAACAGAGGTTTATGACATATGATATGAAGTACAAATACACGACGGAAATTCAAATTCTTATACAAGATTCAATAGATTTTAATTTCTGGATATTCATTGGAATTACTAATGGTTTGGGTGGCTATGAGTTGTTACTGGTGATTATGTATAATAACCTATTATTAACATTTACCGTATCCATTATCCCTTATTGGAATAGCGTGCAAAATGGCGAAGGAGCCAGGTATTCATTTGGCCTTGATGAAGTTAACCTAATTTAAACTTCACCGTATTTAGGTAATGAAATCTACACAACTTGAAGTCATTATGATATGGCAGATATAAAATTAATCAATATATGCGTCGGTTATGTATTTGAACAGTACTGTATTATTGTAGAATCTCGATACGCTTGCTGTGCATAGATGAGAGAACTAACATAAAGAGCAATTATCGCCTTCACTTTCCTGTTCTGTTCACTGAAAGCCCGGAAATCTACCTCTCTTTCTTATACTCTCAATTTAGAGGCTCCAGAAAATCTCTGTGGATGATGAGCTCGTGTCGTAAAGCACGTGGAGCCCTATATTAATATTATAAATAAGAGAGATAGAGCCAGAATTCTTTGATTGAAAATTTCATTTTATTCGAGAATCTTTTTTGATTATTTTTAAATTACAAGAGTTGTGCACTTATGGAAAGTTGTGAGGGTGAAAAAAGTGGCATGGAAAAAATATCACTCCATCTGGATTTTGGCAAGTGACTTTCATATTCAATTTATACTGACCAATTGAAATAATGATTCAGATAATACCGTCAAACTGTCTTCGAATATGAGGAATGATATCCAATTATTTTTAATGATAACTATCTGGAAAACAGACAAAAATTAAAAAAGATTTTCCGTATTGAACAGATAATTTGAATCTATTCACGGAATACGGTAGTGGTGCAAAATTAAAAAATTGAAGGGGTGAGAAAGGACCATAGCTGAGAAATTTAGATTTCGAAAATGATACTATAGAGAAAAAAGTTTTTTCTCGAAACCTTAACACTCTGTATCTCAGAAACGTAACAGCTGCTAATCTATGTTTAGCGAACTTTCTATCAAAAACATGCAACAGAGGTTTATGACATATGATATGAAGTACAAATACACGACGGAAATTTAAATTCTTATACAAGATTCAATAGATTTTAATTTCTGGATATTCATTGGAATTACTAATGGTTTGGGTGGCTATGAGTTATTACTGAGTTATGTATAATAACCTATTATTAACATTTACCGTATCCATTAGCAAAACACCTTATTCGAATAGCGTGCAAAATGGCGAAGGA
This sequence comes from Cryptolaemus montrouzieri, assembly GCA_013387265.2. Taxonomy (NCBI): domain Eukaryota; kingdom Metazoa; phylum Arthropoda; class Insecta; order Coleoptera; family Coccinellidae; genus Cryptolaemus; species Cryptolaemus montrouzieri. The sequence continues at coordinate 8,275,187 of JABFTP020000103.1, read as the reverse complement.
GCCAGGTATTCATTTGACCTCGATGAAGTTAACCTAATTAAAGACTTACACTATATTCAGGTAATGAAATCTACACAACTTGAAGTCATTTAGATATGTCAGATATTAAAGTAATCAATATACTTGCGTCGGTTATGTAATTTAAACAGTACTGCATTATTGTTGAATCTTGATAAACTCGCTGCGCATAGATGGGAGAACTAACATAAAGAGCAATTATCGCCTTCACTTTCCTGTTCTGTTCACTGATAGCAAGTGTAGAATAGAACTGTTCTGATTCAAGCAATTACACAGGATAACGAAATTGCACTTTTCGAGAAATGACTTATGTCACCTGATGTTTACTAATTTGATATCGCTAATTCAGAATACACTCATTTGTTTCCTAACAGTTCTGCTCTTGTTTAAGAGATAGTTTCTACTAAAAAGACTTAATTACCGTGAAAAATTTCTTCTCTATACTTGTACCTGAAAAATTAATTCATCAACATTTAATTTGAATTTTCGATTTTGTGCATTAAATTCTTGGCACAACGTGGTTCAGAAATTATCGAAAAAGATTTTCCAAGAAGACAACATTTTCGATAGAAAATATTTAATCTCGAAAATCTACCTTTCAAGAATTTTTTATACTCTCAATTTAAAGTCCCCAGAATATTTCTGTAGATGATGAGCTTGTGTCGTGAAGCACGTGGAGAGAAAGAACCATAAATCACTGAGAAATATCATCCAGCATACTTCTTCAACCGTTCGGTTTGTCTAGTTATGTAAAGGATGTTACATTTCGAAAATGATACTTTCGAGAAAAATTCCAGACAGAAATTCGTAGGTGGAAAGTCCTAGACAGAAATTTCTAGACAGAGATTCCTAGTTAGACTCGTACGTGGAGCTCAAAGGTTGAAATGTAATAACTATCTGGAGTCCAGAAATCCACATCCGCTTCATCTGATGGCGATATAAAAATTGGCACGTGCTTTTGAAAAAATTGAGTTGCTGTTTGAAAAAGGCCAAATTGAAAAAATCATACAAAACATTTGACATGTGTAGAGTGCTTAAAAATTCTACGAGATACAATTTTGTAAATGTTCCTCAAAAATCGAGTTTATAACAAAAATAATTAAATCTGTCAAAATTTTTGACAGATAAGTGCCAACAATTTGGGTTAGGTTAGGCATAAAATGCCTTGCTCAAATGTCGGTTCTAGATGTATAATAAAAAAGGTAGATTGCTATTTGAAATAACAAACTGATTATCCACTTCCGGTATAACCGGAAATTGAATCACTTCGAAAATATTTCACTCCAATTGGAAATCGCTAGTTATGGTCGCGTATAAAATTTCAGCTTGATATTGTTATTGGAACTCAAAAAGTTTTTAACGGTCGGTCCAGGTGGATACCCCTGTTTAGAGATGAAACTAAGTTAAAGAGAATTTACCAGAAAATTAGAAAAGTTAATAAGAAAGATAATTATTTTAAAAATTTAAAAGAAACATATATTAGTACTCAGCGTTAGGGACACAAACACACTAAAACGCATCAAGGATCCGCAGATCCCATACGCAAATTGAAACTAATCTTGCCGGGTCTCTACCTTCCAGTTGAGATGAAACGGAAATGGGTTAATGTAAGACAATTTTGGTTATGGCTACTACTACCACTACCACTAGCCTCTCCGACTAGAAGTTAATTTTGTTACAAATGAAAGTCGGCAAAAGAAAGAGAGAGTGAAAAGTGAAAGTTCCAAAACCAGTGGAATCTAAAATGTGATAGCTTACTATGCGCATTAGACTTGTCTACGGTTGTACTATCGAACTGTAGTTCGATGATGACAAGTGACAGCCAGTAGCTTAACTGTTGGGTATAGATGGAGGGTTGATTGGAATTAGGTGTCTTAAATTCAAATGGCTGTGATGTGATTTTATCACGTTACAATTACATATTACATAACAATGTGTCATCATCACAGCTACAATGGTGTGCAATTCATTTTGTACCTTAATTGAAACATCCTTTAGGTTCCCCATTTTAAACCCGAAACGAAAAAACCATTGCTCTTCAGTTAATCCCCATCTAACCATGAAATTTACGTTGACAAGCGGTTTTCTAGCATGTCAGTATTAATACCAGCTTAGTTGAAAATATTACACAGCATGGCTGAAAATTGCGTGACCGTTCTAGAATAATGAGCCTAATTTTCCCGCATTCAACCCGCAGGTGGTTCGAGAAAGATTAAAATGATTTAATACATACATCACACGGTGCGAATTCAAACACCCCTATTACATGGCTATTTATTATTTCGGAATTCATGGTATTTTGCAAGGTTTAACAACGTAAAAACGTTTTGAATTGTAATTAACTAATTTTTCATTGACGGAACTAGTTTGAAAAATCATTGAGAAACATGCGATAATTTTAATGTCGACTATTAATGAACATGAAAAACAAATTGAGAAACTTACGTGTACAAATTGTTATATACCTCTGGTTAAATATGGATATTTTGGATAAGAGTAAATTTGTTTTGTTCCTAATTTTATACAAAATGATTGATGAGTAAAATGATTTTTATTAAAAATTTGTTCAAGTGGGTAAAGATACACATTAGCTTTTTCAGACCAATGAGCGTGTAACATAATAATAATCTATTTATATTTAATGATATCGATGACAAGCATATTCATTTTGTGGAGATTCATTTATAAATATGAAAGACGAAAAACACTTCTGTCAATTTTCTACGTTCATTTGTTAATACAAGGCGGATTTCAAAAGAGCAGTAGTACTCAGGGTGCTGTTATGGACCTGGTGGAATATATATCATGCCAAATGGATCAGACTTATATGTGTTAGTTGTTTTCATCGATTTGCAAAAGGACTTTGATACAGTGGACATCGATCATCTTCTCGACAAACTCTACGAAATGGGATTTCGAGGAACATGCTACAATCTTCTCTAATCATACTCAAAAGGTCGGAAGCATTATTCAGTAGCGAATACCTGTGAGAGTGATTGTGCTGATATCAAGGTGGGTGTGGCTCAGGGATCGGTCCTGAGGCCTTTATTCTACTTGTTGTATGTTCGCAGTCTAAAATTTCTCCAGCTTAAGTCTCGATATTTTATGTATGCGGATGATACTGTCCTTGAAAAGTCAGTAAATGATATTGATAAGAAGTAGATATAAACAGCGATTTGAATCTGTACTTAAATTGGCTTTGTCACAATAGGCTTAGTATGAATCTAGATAAGTCCGTCTATATGATTGTTAAGCAAAAAAAAACATGTAATATTGAAGTCAAACACAGTACTTGTTTTTATTATTAATATTGAAGTCAATCAATTTTTCATTTAGCTTTTACAACACCCGGTATACACATCTTTTTACCATTAGTACTTACCTATCTTATGGAAAATTCAATGCTCTTTCCGATGGTATGGTCCGATTTGATGTAGCTGTAAGATTAACAGAGATATTCTTGTTTTTATAGAGAGAAGCAAAAAATTTCGTAAAATCAAGAAGTGTTAAATAACTCGATAATTATCAACTTTTCAAAAAATGTTATGGGACATTTTTGTTGCAAATGAATTGTACTATCATTTGAATTTGGGAGGCTTTTACTTGGTAAAATTCCATTATCAATAATTAAAAACAAGTAATGTGTTTTAGGAATTTTACTTAATAATTGTGGAAATTATACAAATTTGTTTAGATCAAAATTATTTCCATTTCAATAACAAATATTATACTAGTGAAGACGGCTTGATTATGGGCAATCCGTTAAGTCCTTTTTAGCAGAAATATTTACGAATAATTCAGAGAAATTAATGCATAACCATCCACTTAGTAAATATTGTTTATACTGGTATCGATATGTAGACGATATTATTATTTGCTTCACAGGAACAGTTAAAATTTCGAAAATCATATAAATTCATTGCATACAAAAATTGGATTCACAACCGAAATAGAAAGCAATAATTCGATAAATTTCCTAGACGTAACAATTTCCAATGAAAATGGAAAACATGCTTTCGCAATTTACCATAAGCCGTCACATATAGATATTGTGATACATAACTCGTCTTGTCATCTGTATCAACATAAAATGTCAGCATTCAACAGTTTTATCCATAGATTGATTAACATCCCGTTATCACCAGAAAATTTCAACAAAGAATTAAATTTGATTAAACAAATTGCCAAAATAATGGTCACAATCCCGAACTAATAAATAATATTTTCAATAAAAACAAAGTAGAATCGCATTGAATGAAGTTTACCTTGTCGATAAATTGAAACAAAAATCAACACCTTAACCTACGTTGGCATTATAAGTGAGAAACTGAAATCATTTTTGAGTAGCAATAATCTCAACATAGCTTTCCAAAGTAATAAAAGTTTAGGCTAATATATAATAATATAATAAATCAGGTGTTTATAAATTGAATTGCAATGACTGTGATAATTTCTACATTGTTAGAACACATAGAAATTTTAATAATAGAATATCAGAACATAAACGCAGTTTTTCAAATAAAAATCAGATTCAAATTACGAGAATGATCTCCTGGAAAATAGTCAACTTTTTCGACCCACAATTTGAAATTTTGCATACACATAATAAATATTGGGAGGTAGATCTTTGGGAAACTTTAGAATTCAACAAACACAAACACTCAGATAGACTCATCAATGAACAAGTCGATTCAAGCCCTTCACCTCTATTGAACCTCTTCAGGGAGCAATCTATTCCTTAATTTTATTAGATATACCTGTCATCAATAACCACTTAAGAAGGAGCTACCCAATAAACTTTTAATTACTTAAGAACATTTGTATTTATATTCTCATTCTTATTTTCTGTACATTCGTTCGTCTGAAGAAGCTACGGTGTAGTGAAACGCGTTACGAATGGCAATTATTAAGTAAAATTCCTTAAAACACATTACTTGTTTTTTACTTTTACTATCACCTACTGAAGTTTGGCACCTTCTATAGTAGACACCCTGTATATTCACCTAATCATAAATTTGCGTAGGAATTGGGTTTTTAGCAAACACTCGAAAAATGCAGTGATTTTGCAGCCGAATCTTGTATCAAGTTCACTATATCGAATGAGTTCCTGAATGCATTGTCATCCGCATTGATAATGGTTGTCGAATGATCCTACTTCTGTCATTCAAATACTGATGAACTTCGAAATAGACCTTCTGATCGCCATCAATCCATTCCATACTGAAGTTCGGTGTTTGTTATAGTCGAACATTCTCAATACTTTGAAATGATTCACAGCCGAGACGATATAATGAAGCAATAAATTGATGATTTAGCACAAGCCGTCTCGCTTCACGAAAATTGCTTCCGGAATTATAAATGGACTAATCGATAACCTCCGTTGCGTTCCAATAACGCTCGGTCACGATCATTTATCACTTTCCCGAATACCTTTATAACTCTTCCCTTGGTTATCTCTGACCCGACAATTGAAGCAGGAGTAAAACTATGCAGAAGCTAATTTTCCAATATTAATACTCCAGTGGAATGTTTGAGTTATAATCGAGCATACCGGCGAAAATTGAGAAATTTTAACGGAAAACTTCATGAATCAAGATTTTCATTAACACATATAGTTCTGTAATATTAAACACGTTAGAATAACCTACGAATAATTTTATTGAATATGTATATCCATTACACAGCTCTACAAAAAAAATTTTTTATTGTTGCCCTGGATATCATCGCAAATTTTTATGTTTTCAAGTGCCCAGATTACGAATATATTCATGAAAGTTCTCAATGTGCTCGTATTTTCATGATTTTTGCATTTCTTATATTTTGAACAATTATAAGCTTGTTAGAAATAAAATTTAATTTTCCAGTCATGATTAGGCTTCTGCGCAACTTTTTCACGCATACAAACATCACCTGATCCCCACTCTCAGACCCCTTGCTCCACAGAACAGCTAAGATCTCAGTTATTTGACAATATTGAAGTACATATACACGTAAATCTGGATAAAGTGTCATGGATTAATATTTTGTTTCAATTACTGAATGTCCATTCTTATATATTTGTCTTCTAGTCTAAAATATGAGTTCGTCACGAAGAAAGTGTAAATATTGTAGTGATTTATTTTGTTATATTTGCGGTGTTTATATACCAAAAAACAAAAAGAAATATCACAGACTTTGTCAAGGAGACTTATGTTGAATATTTTGGTTTCAAAATGGATAAATTAGGTACACCATAGGTTCCTAATAAAGTTTGTAAGTCCTGTGTTGAGTCTTTACGGTTGTGGAAAAAGGTGAACGTTCTGGATTAGACTTTGGTATTCCTATGATCTGGATGGAGCCTAAGAATCATTTAGATGATTGTTACTTTTGCGTAGTAGATGTTAAAGGTTTTAATCGAAATCAAACGTGGAGATACCCAGACTTACAGTCTACGAAATGTCCGGTTCTACACAGTGAAAATCCCCTCGGCCCATATACATTTCAAAAGTAATTCGCATGCCCTCAGAAACAATGATGTTACCAAATTCACAGAAATCGGGACCATCTACTAGTGGAAGTGAATGGGAAGGTGAAACATCTACGCCAAAGTTATTTTCGCAAAATGAACTCAGTGATTTAATACGTGATCTCAATTTATCAAAACAAGGATCAGTACTGTTAGCCTCAAGATTGAAAGAAAAAAATTTATTGGCACCAACAGTAACAATTACAACATACAGAACGCGAGAAAATGAGTTATTACAATTTTTTAGTGAAAATGAAGGATTAGTGTATTGTAATGATATCGCGAAGCTGCTTATAGACATGGGTTTAAAAGAGTACAAATCTACTGAATGGCGCCTTTTTATAGATAGTTGCAAAAGAAGTTCAAAATGCGTGTTATTGCACAATGGAAATAAATTTGCATCAATTCCAATTGCCCATTCAACGAAACTCAAAGAAGAATATGAAAATGTAAAATTAGTTTTAGAGAAAATTAAATACTCTGAGCATCAATGGCCGATCTTTGTGGATTTAAAAATGGTTAATTTTTTACTTGGCCAACAAAGTGGATATACAAAATACCATTGCTTTATTTGTATGTGGGATAGTAGAGCAAAGCAACTTCATTGGGAACAAGATGTTTGGCCTGTAAGAAATTCTTTAACTGTCGGTAAAGCCAACGTAATAAGGGAGCCGCTGGTGAGCAGAGACAAAATCATACTTCCACCATTACATATTAAGTTAGGTATGATTAAGCAATTTGTAAAAGCGATGAACAAAGACGGAAATTGTTTTAATTACATTTGCAGAAAATTTCCGAAGCTTAGTATGGAAAAATTGAAAAGTGGAATATTTGATGGTCCTCAAATACGGCAATTGATGAAAGACTCAGATTTTATCAAAGTTATGACTGTTCCGGAAAGTAAAGCTTGGAAAAGTTTTGTGTTGGTTGTCGAAAATTTCCTAGGTAACCATAAAGCAGCAAATTATGAAGAGATTGTGCAAAATATGCTGACAAACTTTCAGACTTTAGGAGCAAATATGAGTATTAAGTTACACTATCTCCGCAATCATCTAGATAAATTTCCGGATAATTTAGGAAATTATAGTGAGGAACAGGAGAGCGGTTTCATCAAGATCTAAAAGTGATGGAAGAAAGGTATCAAGGTCGATGGGATTGTCACATGATGGCAGATTACTGCTGGTCTTTGAAAAGAGATTGTCCCTGAAAAATTATAGAAGAAAAGCTCATAAAAGGCGTTTTATGGAAATATGAAATATATTTTCGACATTTTCCTCTTTATTTACTTCGATGTATCCGAATTTCTCAAAACATAACTGACATTATAAATATATCTGTTATTTTGTTTCTTGTTTTACGATTTTTGTTATGTAAAATGAAAATAAAGATTTAAAAAGAAATCAGAGCAAATCCTACAAAATCATTGATAGTTTCACGAATTGTGTGCATAAATAGACCCAAAATCATTTTCATATCTAGGGCAACAGAACCATTGTAGACCAGTGTTATTGTTTACGAGTAAAGCATTTTATAAATGCCTTCTTCGAACTGGTAATTTGAGTTTTGAGGAACGAAAAAAGTCGGCAGAGCCATATCAGGTGAATACGGTGGTTTTTCGATAGAAATTGGTGAGTTTTTGGTCAAAAATTAATTCACAATAATGGTGTTTTGAAAACAAATCGGTTCAGGTAATATTCTTTATCTATCGTCTAACCTTCTGGCAAGAACTTCAAATGCACAACATCGCAACAATCAGAGAGAACAGATGATACTACCTTGAGTTTTGATGGACGTTGACATGTTTTGTTCAGTTTCGGTTCAGTTAGAAGCAGTGGACTGAATAAGAAACCTGGCATGCCTACACTATAATCCCCACCCGAGAAAACGTGCAAGAAAGGGTGAGAGATACATCGTAGTATATCCTTCTTTGTCTAACACGTTGAAATAGTGTTTGAATCATGTTTGGATATTTTTCAAGCCTTCAAAGAAGTTTTCAATGAGTTTGTTTTGTTTTTTCATTATTTGGAGTTATAAATATGATTTCGACCATTTAGTATCACCACGGTAGTTTATTACATTATTAAATCTTGAAAATTTTCCGAAAAATCAAATGATAATGATGGTGAAATAAGAATTTCGTAAATTGCTAGTTATTTGTATTTGGAATAACATACTCATCATTTTTTCATCCGTATAAATCATAGGTTCCCAAACTTTTTTGTGTCGTAGACCCCTTGCCATGTTTTTCGGGTTTGGGTAGACACCCTACTCACCTGATATTGTTTTTTGTAAACTTCTAACTGTAGTGCAGTTTAATGTCAAAAACTTAAAGTAAAAACACATGTTAATTTATACATTTATTAATTAAATTTAACATTTAAATTGTGGAGGCCGTTACTTGATGTAGATCCATGATATAAATGAGACAAAAAACACAAGGTTTAACTTTAATCTACACTTTATTTGAAAAGATTCGACGACGTTTCGCTGACACGGCAGCTTTATCAAGAATGACAAACAGATTAAAGAGTATGGTATTATAAACAAATCGTAAAACAAGTTGGATGAATAACAGGAAAATCCACACCGAGCCATTGTACAGTTAGTATGGAAGGTAATAAAAACTAATTAAACAAGTTAAGTAGGGGTGAATAATTCACATCTACCTGCTCATTCAAAAGCTTGTCCGAATGTTTGTATCTATTCATTTCTAATGCTTCTAGGAGATCTAATTTTAAACTTTTTGATTTTATATGTAATATGTCAAAGTTTTTATTGAATGAATGGTTTTCTTTTATTGAGTGGTTTGAATAATTTGAATCGAATTTATTTTTATCGAAGCTACGTTTATGTTCAGATGTTCTTATGCCAAAACTCCTATAGGTCCTACCGATATAAATTTTATCACATGAACCGCAATTGAGTTTATAGATTCCTGATTTACTTGAGTTTTCAACACGAGATTTATTATTTTTAATATGTTTACCTAAGTTATTAGAAGTTTTGAAAGTTATATTAAGATTTTGTTTGACGAAAAAGGATTTAATATTTGTACTTGCAGAACCGCAGAATGTTAAACTGTTGAATTTTTATAGTCTTTATGAATAGGATATACTTCATTCTTTTGCTTTCTGATACAGTTTTTTACGAATGATTAGATCTATCATATCCGGATTATATGAATTATTAATGGCTATCTGTTTGATGATATTTAACTCTTTATTATTATCTTCTACTGATAAAGGTAAATTGAGTAACCGATGTACCATGCTGTTTAAAGCTGCAACTTTGTGTTGAATTGGATGTAATGAGTAGTTATGTATAATTGTATCAGTATGTGTTGGTTTACGAAAGACCGAAAAACATGATTATTATTTCGTTTAGTGATTTTCAAGTCCGAAAAATTAATGGAATCGTTCTGTTCAATTTCTATCGTGAATTTAATGTTCAAATGGATGGAATTAATGAAATTAATGAAATTAAGAAATAAGTCTAATTGACGAGTAGTTCCAATGAAACATACTAATATGTCGTCAACATATCTATACCAATAAGAAATTTGGAAATGAGTGGATGTGTATGAATTTTCTGTTCGATATTATTCATAAAATCTCTGCTAAAAGTGGACTCAAAGGATTTCCATGATCAAACCAATTTCACTACTGTAATAGATGTTGTTGAAAGAAAAATAATTTTGTTCAATGCAAACGTCCAACAGATTCAATACTTCTGATTTAATTATGTGGTTAACATGATTCGAATTCAACATGTTTTCGATTAATATTTCAACATCACCTGGAGGAACACTTGGGTATGAATTCTCAACATCAAACGAAATAAGTTTTGCGTTAGGTGGTAGGTTAACGTTTTTTATGTTATTTATCAATTCGAAAGAATTTTTTTATAGAAAATTTTGATTTGAATGAACAATAATTTTTAATGATATCTATAAGGTAGTACGACAATTTCACGGCTGGGGCTGTAATGTAAGATACGACTGGTCTAACGGGGTTATTTACTTTATGCATAAATAAATAAATAAATAAATAGATACAAACATTCGGACAAGCTTTTGAATGAGCAGGTAGATGTAAATTATTCACCCCTACTTAACTTGTTTAATTAGTTTTTATTACCTTCCATACTAACTGTACAATGGCTCGGTGTGGATTTTCCTTTTATTCATCCAACTTGTTCTACGATTTGTTTATAATACCATACTCTTCAATCCGTTTGTCATTCTTGATAAAGCTGCTGTGTCAGCGAAACGTCGTCGAATTTTTTCAAATAAAGTGTAGATTAAAGTTAAACCTTGTGTTTTTTATCTCATTTAATTAAATTTAAATTAAAACTAGTCAAAATAAAATTTTTTATCTGTTATATAAAATATACGTAAGATAAAATAAACTGAGCGATAAGTAAATATTTATAGTGAGAAGGATGAACAAGATGCTTTAATAATAAATTATCAACATTTGGCGTCAATTATGTAAGGGTTAATCTTAAATCTCCTCGACTGATGATGTCCAGCCTGTTTATTCTTTTCATTAGGAGATTGGTAACAGCGCTGAACCCTCTTTCCATTAGGTATGACGATGAAAAGGAAATTAAAAATTTCCTCGCTATATTACATAATAAGGGATAAGTAACGGGTATATTGTTTTGCAGCCAGAATTTCTGATATCCGTTTTTAAACTGAGTCTCAAATTCTTCGTTTGTACTTAGTTCAGTCAGTACCTCTTGTATTATGACATTCGTTTCTTTCATGTCACCATATGGATTAATTGTCCACGGTGTTATTACCATGGTCAAAACATCCTCAAACCTAGTTTCAAAATCTGAATAAAGGGCATTTAAATGTTGAACGTAGGTTGAAACGTCGTCTTCCTGGCAGTTTGTCTGTGACAAACTGGGGAATTGAGAAAATTTGCCCCATCCAATAATTTGCTCCATTAGTTTAATTCTGGCAAGAAACGCTGATACGATGGACTTTGTTTTAATCAAATTCAAACTGTCGCCTTGTAACTGCAAATTAACCATATTAAATTTTGCAAACAAATCTGTTGAATAGGCGATGTCTGTTTTTCACTTCATTAAAATTTCATCTTTAGTATCCAGAAATTCTAAAATAGTCTTAAAAAGTGCAAAAAATAATAAATAACTTAACTGTGCAAATAACCACGTATTCAACGCGCTGCTTCGGATTCGGTTTACTGCATCAATGACTAATTGAAGAGATTCATGCAATCTAACACTCAAAATTTTCACAACTAAATGTTGTCGATGGATGACGCAATGTATTGCTAACACCCCTGACACATTTTGTTTTAAATAGCTTATAAATACACGATAACGTCCAACCATGACAGGAGCTCCATCTGTAAGTATTGATATATTTGATAAAGGGATTGCTTTTTCAATGAAGTAATCCTTCAAAACATGAAATATTGATTCACCTTTAGTGTCGGTTATCAAAGTTCTTGCGAAGAGCAGTTCCTCGTAGATTTCTTGATTCATAACAAAAAGAACATATGCTAATAATAATGCTGCATTACTAGGTAAAGTTGTATAGACAAATGGGTCGTTTGCAAATAATTACACGAAGCTTTCAATATCAGAACTTATTTCATCAATACGTCTTTCAACAGTATTATTGCTCAAGAGAATTCTTTTAATGATATCAGATGCAGGTTTATGTGAAACAGTTTTTAAAACCTCTTCAACGGCTGGCAAAATCAACTTCTCTCCGATAGTATGCGGTTCTTTGGATTTTGCTATAAGTAGGGAGATATTGTAAAACGCCCGCAAACCATCATCGTTTCTTCGTGACGTCGAAGCGAACATTCTGTTCAGTCTGGGTCTCTTCTGAAGTGTATCTTTGAGTGTTTGAAAGTATTTCAAATATTTATCTGTTTTGTCAGAGTGACATCTTCTCAGATGATCCTGCAGCTTAGACGGTTTTATATCGTCATTGCCCAAAACTTTGTTGCATAAAAGGCACCTAGGCAATTGTTTGTCCGACAATGATGGAATGAAGAAAAATTTCGAACAATCAACATTTCTTTCTATATTCGGACATGGCATCAGTCATCTGTGGACAAAATTACATTATTTAATTAAGACATAAATACCAGCAGCTGTATATTTGAAAAATTTTTAGAATTTTCCGAAAACATTCCATAATCCTAACATCTCCTTGCAGCAATTAGTTCGGATTACAAAGATTGCACTGTGATTATAATACCCGATTGCTACAACTTTCAAAAGTCATGACCGGCTTGATTCATCAATATTTGCTAACTACGAGTACAAAACTAAAATTCGATATTAAATAATGTACTTACTTTTCTCCGGCACTCTCAAACGAGATAACACTGATTCACCGTAATTTGTGTGATAAACTACCTGTTTTTATTTTTTTTTTAATATTTTCTTAGCACTTTACAAGATTCAGGAAACGAATAAACGTATTTGTCCCACATTCGTATTTATATAGTGGAGAATAGAACAAGTCAGTGCAAGTTAGCGAAGCTCTGAGACTGATTGTACAAGATGATACTGGTGTTTCATCAAGTTCAAAATGTATTGCCATCACAAAGGGAATGCCTACATCCAACAACTTACATAATGTTATAAACATTTATAATAAATTTTTTACTTCATAGGTACTTTTATAAATAATGTATATGTCTCTATATTATAAGATAGTATGATGTAAGTAAATAGGTACTATCATTGTATGTGTTGACATCCACTATCGTGGATCCCCATATTTCATTTCATAGACCCCCAAATTCTTTTTTCGCTGACTTAAACCCTTGCAAGTTGTCATAGACCCCTGGGGTCGATATAGACCACTTTAGGAATCACTGGGACAAACCATGCACGATGGCGCACTTGTTCAAGAGTATGGAAATTGCTGGATTGGTCGAGCTAGACCTCAATTTTGGCTTGAAACTTCTGGTACAAGAAGTTTGATAAGCTCCATGGAGCCTTAGCGAAACAGCTCACGTTTGTTCTTCAACATCCCAAGAAAACACCCACTTTCCTAACACAAGGCTTAACATATATGCTATCTAAGAGCGATAGAACACAGGATTCGTCTCAATATAGGCCAATTACTTCCCTGCCAACACTCAACAAAATACTCACCTCATGCATATCCAATCGAATATACCAACACCTTGACGACAACAATATATTAGCAGAGGAGCAGAAAGGATACAGAAAGAAACACCACGGGTGCGAGGAACAACTCATCATCGATTCTGTGATTATGAAACAGGCACACGAAGGGCATCGAAATGTTCATTCAGCTATTCTCGATTATCTGAAGACATTCGATAGTACCGCCCATTCTTGGCTTGTTGAAATATTGCAGATATACAAAATTTACCCAGCTCTGGTAGAATTCTTGAAGACAACAAAGACACACTGGCGCACTCTTCTGCAGGTCGACATGAACAATAAGTCAATTAAAACCGACGAGGTACCCATACATCGTGGAATTTTTCAAGGAGACTCTTTGAGTCTACTATGGTTCTATTATCTATGAAACCATTGTCCTCAATGCTCAATAGAACAGGATACGGATTTAGGATAAAAACAGATAGGAATTATCATACAATCTCCCACCTGCTGTATATGGATGACATCAAATTATATGCTTCGAACAAGAAGCAATTGGGTGATTTGCTGAAAACTGTCAGTAAATTCTCTGCAGATGTTCATATGAAATTCGGGATTGAAAAATGTAAGACCCTGAACATTCAAAGGGGAAAGTCATAGATGGTGAAACACAACTTCAAAACGGTGATATAATACATTGCATGAAGAATGGCGAAACATACAAATATCTAGAATACCAACACGCCAGATTTCTAGAACAAAAACAATCAAAGGAGAAGATTCGCTCAGAATACAGTCAGCGTCTGAAGACTGTATTGAAATCAATGTTGAACTCGGGGAATCTAGTCAAGGCAATTAACACCTACGCCATTCCAGTGTTGCTTTACTCATTTGGAATAATCAGATGGACTAAGACAGAACTGGATGATATTCAAAGGCAGACCCGAACGATTCTGACAAAGTACAACAATCGTCATCCAAAATCGTCTGTCATACGGACAACTTTGAAGCGGAAAGAAGGAGGACGCGGATTAATAGATGTTGTCAATTTACACACCGAATAGATAAAAAATCTCAGATAATTCTTCTCTACAAAAGCTCTCACTTCTGACCTCCATAGAGTGGTATCATTGGCTGATAAGGAATATACACCTCTAAATCTTGCTACCAGAGATGACCTGCTTAATGTACCGTTCCTATCAGATACTGAAAAACAAGAGCAATGGTCAAGGAAGAAATTGCATGGACGACATCATCATGAGATTAATCAACCACACATCAACAAAGAAGCCTCCAACAAATGGTTGATGGGAGGAGAATTATTCGCGGAAACAGCAGGATTCCTTATTGCCATTTAAGACTAGGTGATCGCTACAAACAACTTCAAAAAATTTATTATTATGGACGAAACATTACAAACAGATAAGTGCAGAAAATGCCATATAAGATCGGAGACTATACAGCATTTTACGTCCGGCTGCGAACAACTGGGCAATACGGATTATCTTCACAGGTATAATCAAGTGTGCAACATTATACATCAGAAACTTGCACACAAGTACGGACTTTTGAATACCCTCCAGCCATATTACAAGTATCAATCGGCGCCGGTATTGGAAAATGACTCTATCAGATTATTCTAAGATAGGCCTGTTATCACTGATAGACTGGTGACGAATAATAGGCCGGACATAGTGGTGTATGATAAGAGAGCCAGAACAGCAATGCTGGTGGATGTCGTCACACCGAATAA
Organism: Cryptolaemus montrouzieri; assembly: GCA_013387265.2. Classification (NCBI taxonomy): domain Eukaryota; kingdom Metazoa; phylum Arthropoda; class Insecta; order Coleoptera; family Coccinellidae; genus Cryptolaemus; species Cryptolaemus montrouzieri. The sequence goes on along the minus strand of JABFTP020000103.1, from coordinate 8,259,783 downwards.
TAACAACGTGCTGAATAAATTCCAGGAGAAAAAGTCCAAATACACAGACCTTGCTATTGAGATAAAGCAGATGTGGCACCTCAATAAAATAGATATTGTTCCTATCATCGTATCCTCGACTGGGTTAATACTCAAAACTTTGCATGACAGCCTTAAGAAATTAGAATTGCATAAGAATACCTATATAGAAATGCAAGAAGCTGTAATTCTTAATACAAGTAGGATAGTTAGGAAATTTATATCAAGTATTTTGTAATCGAGCCTATTCCCTTTGATTGCTGAATCTAGGAAAGGTGTATTATATCCAGCTAACAGCTGAGAAAGTTCATTAGTCCACGATAATAAATATATATATAATTTTATTTCTCATCAAGCATACATGAGACGTCACAACTCATTGATATAACTATAATTTATCACAGATCATCAAGAATTCTTCGATCGAATAACTACCATTCGCCAATAAGAAACGTTTAACAGTCTGCTTGAATTTTGTTGATTTGACTCGCGGATTGATGGTGGTATCGCATTATACAGTTTTCTGCCTATGTACTGGTAGTTTTTTCGGGTGAGAGTAAGTCTATGGTAGGGTATTACTTTATCCTCTTTTCGACACGTATTGAAGAAGTGGACGTTCTTATGTGCCGTGTAAGAATTTCTGCGATCATGAAAAATACACAGGCATGCAAGGATGAAGCAGGATGGGATTGTAAGTATGTTATATTTTAGAATAAGATCCCGACAGCTACGTTGTCCACTAACGCCGGCTATGGTTCTAAAGTCTTTCTTTTGCTTTAGGAAAATTTCCGGAGCATCGGTCGCTACACCCCAAAGAAGAAGGCCATAGGTGGCTACACTGTGAAATTCAGCATGGTAGGTGAGTATTGCTGCTTTTTCCCCACTATTTGATTTATTCTCCGTATACCATACACCGCAGACGACAACTTCCTCTCCAAATTTGCAATATAACAGGCCCACGACAGTATACCGTCAAGATGAAACCCGAGAAGTTTGATCGGTTCGTTTACTTTGTCAAGTCTTTTATTTGTGACAATCAGTTCCTATGTATTTTCCATGTTTGTCATAATTTATCTGCTCCGAACCACTTTTGAGCTTTTTCATCAAAATTTCAGATTTGACATTGAGGTGTTTTCTATCTAGATCTTTGTCCATAAGATTCGTATCGTCTGCGAATATACACACTTTTTCGGAGCTTTAAATATAAATCTTTCATGTATAAAAGAAACAGAATGGGTCCCAGAATCGAACCCTTGGGCACTTCAGTACTGATCTCCCCCTAGGGCTTAAGCAGTTTCCTATCTCTATATTACTAGAACCAAATAAACTGCTTCCATAAGAAGCCCTACAATTAACTGGAGACCAATTAAGGACAGTAACGGATCTTTTAACCGACCACTGTCCTTTTCGAGTATATCTACAAAATATGAGAAGAACCTATATAAGACTTTGTGATGACGATGAGAAAACATAAGATTTGAATGTGACACTAAAACTTGTAAAAGGCTAGCAATCCGGTGAAATAAATAAAACTAGAAAGAACCCTAACTACGGAAGCAGATATATTTAAACTGAAATGAGTGCTTTCAGAGAATCATAAATAAAAAACTTTATAGGCTGATATGTTTAAGACACGAAGCGCAGCAACAATGATCAATTTGGATTTTTTTCCATTATAAAAATCGCAAAACACACTTGTGAGAACTGAAAAATCCAGCACTGTTAACAAACTAAATAACAGATCGCGTTCCACGTCAATATAAAAAACATTTGTGCTAACCGCAACAAGAAAAATTTTGGCAATCGTTTTTAACTTCTTGACAGAATGTAAGCCACCCTGTATAAGACCAAAAAAAATGTTTCTTGTTCTTACTTCACTGGCATGAGACTGTGGCTTCCAAGAACTTTCTTATAAACAGCCATTATTCAAGTCCAAAAGGTCGTAACTTGTAGCTTTTCCAATTCACATTGCATGAAACACGAAGGGGTATAATTAAGATCATCTTAGGCTCCCTGGCTTGACCCTAACGAAATGGAGACGATTCAATTAAGTGGAATTAAGGGAATACTAATTTAGCTGAGAGTTTACTAAGAAAAGTCTCAGCTTGTTAATATCTTTAATTGCCGCGAGATCCAACTCAGTACGTGACTTTCCTCGAAAATTTAATCTTTGCTCTCAACGAGAGTTATGCAAAGTGCGGTTCTTCCCGGGTAAGTTGAATTTATTTTAATAAAAAGTATCCCAAATTTCTGGAAAATTTGGAATTTACCGCCTGTTTTGGTGTATTATGTTGGCAATTAAAAAGTAACTGTTCGACAGGTGACAGTTTGTAGTTAGTAGAAATAGGGAACTATCAGTTGTTGATGTTGGGCAATATTTCAAGAATTATTCATCAGTGCATCAACTACATTTTATTTTTATTTTACCTAATAAAGAATATAGATAGGTTTAACACCCAGTATTCACTGAGTAACGATGAAGAGAAAAAACACAATAGAATCAGAAGTAATCGTATACAGGGTGGGTCGTAATGGAGGGGCGTTTTTGAAATGAGAATAACTCAGTTGTTTTTCAACGTAGAACATTTTTAATTACGTAAAATGAAAATTTAAATGTTACCATTTAGTGTAGAAAAAGTAAAATGAAACATGTTCTCAAAATAACATCAGGCAGGTGACGTCCATGTTCCTTAATGCATTGCTGTAGTCGATTCTCAAAGTTCTGCATCACCCGCTTTAATAAATCGGTTTCGATTACCCTAACCTCTCTTGTGATGGCTTCTTTCGACTCTTGTAGATGTCGAGGTTTATCGACGTAGTATTTAGATTCCTGTAGATACGAAACCTTTCTTCTATTAATTATTCGTCATCGCTATTCTGGGATAAAGAAGTGTTCCAGCATGGAAACATATCGCTCAGAGTTTTTTTTTCATCCCTGAAAAAATACAGTCCAATCACCTCAAGAAGGCTTATAACGCACCAAACGCTGACTTTCTTACTGTGAAGTTGGATTGATGACGAGCGTAACTGAAATTGGTTTGTCGGTGGTTCTACTTTTATGTCCTCGTTGGGAGCGTCGGTAGACCTGGTGGTGGGGATGCTTTCATTATTATCTGTTAATGATGCCGGTTTCCTAGGTGGTCAAATAACTTTCCAAGCCTTTGATAGCTTGAGGATTTCGTCTCTTTTGTTCATTGTTCCACCTCTTTCAATTTCCACTGCTTCTGTATATTAGTACGACTGTCCTTAATTACTATGCCTAAAATGAGCGCGATCTGTCAACTAGTTTCTTTACGAAAGTTGTTGAAACCAGTCGACCTTAGTGCTACTCTGGGAATTTTACAATGGAAAAAAATATTGAACAAAGAGTTAGTCTCAAATTTTAAATTTTTGAATGAAATTTCTTGTACTGAATCATTGCAAATGCTGAAAAAGACTTATGAAGACTCTGTTTTATCGAAAACCTAAGTGTATGAGTGGTACAAAGCCTTTAAAGACGGTCGGAAGATCGTCGAAGATTTGCTTCGTTCCGGACGACCTTCGACCTCTTCAACCGACGATAACGTCCAAAAACTCGAGGAAATGGTGCTCGAAAATCGTCATGAAAGTGTTACAGAGATAGCTCGTAATCTCAACATCAACATTCAATTCCAGACATGCTGAATCGTGCAAATTCTGATCCCACGTTCATGTGACGGATCATAAGTGGTGACGAGACATGGGTCTATGAATACGACACTAAAGAGCCAACAATCATAGGAAGGGGTGGGAAAAAATAATCCAAAACCACAAAAAGCCTCGCCAAAGTCGTTCGAAAATCAAGACGAGGTTGATTGTTTTCTTCGATGTTCATAGTGTGGTTCATCATGAATTCCATCGTAAGGTCGAATGGTCGAAAAGACTTCTACTTAACCGTTTTGAGACGTTTGCGTGAAAATATTCGCCGTGAACGTCCGGATTTGTGGCAAAACAGCGATAACGCACCATCTCATGAAACCATCAACGACTTCAAGACCAAACACTCCATAAATACCATCGGGCATCCACTTTATTCACCTGAACTAGCTCCGTGTGGCTTTTTCTTTTTCTCCAGACTGAAATTTCCGGAACTAGATTTGATTCTATAGACGTCATAAAAGAAAATTTGCAGAAGGAGCTGAAGGCCTTCCCTGAAAGAGCCTATAAAAAATGTTTCGATGATTGGAAAAAACGTCGGCACATGTGTATCGCTTTAAACGGAGCATATTTTGAAGAAGATTCAATAAATATTGAAGTAGATCAAGATTTTCGCTTCTTATTTCAAATTTCCGAATACTTTTTCGTCACAGATTATATCTACTCATCGCACACACAAATGAATTCATGGAGCGACAATTCAAATGAAGGTCTTTGTGCGCCAATTTCCAAAGCACAGAGACTTATTATCATGACTGCTAACGGCGAAAACGATTTCGTGGAAAATTTTTATCTGAAGTTTAAATCGATCACAGTGAGATGAGTTATGTCAACTATAACAAATGGCTGCAGTAAATGCTGATATCTAATCTACCAGCCAAGTGTTCTTGTTATAGATAATGCACCATACCATAACGTTCAACTGAACAAATGACCAAATATGGCTTCAAGAAAAGAAGGAATGCAAGAATGGTTCTGACGGCGTAGACTAAATAAAAACTGAAAATATAAACCTATGAAAATTATTATTTAATTCAAAAGCCAAACTGAATAAATTTAAGAAACCTAGAGTATACAAAATCGAACGCATCTTATGTAGGACTAACCAGTAGATTCTTAGACTCGTTTCAAAGAGCATACACAAACAGACAACAATTCTTCCGTTTTCGAACATATCACCAATACAAATCATATTATAAAGTCTAAAACCTCAAAATACTACATATCTGTAATAAAGGAAAGAAATTGAACCTATTGGAGTGTTTGGATATTAAAAAATTAGATAAAACCCACATTATCAAGCACTCAACAATCAATTAGATGGAATTAAATTTCCATCACTTAATCTATAATAATCTCACCTCCTTCTAGCCTAGCAATAATATAAATACCGAAACTACAATGTAGTATAAACACTGAAAATGAAGTTATATTCGACACTAGTCGTGTACCTAAAAATAAAGAATGAAAATTTGATAAAATATAGTGTATCATTTATCCATCTTGATTCATCATTCATAATAAATTAACTACTGGTTTTTGAGAATATTATATGAATGAAAATTATATTCAGATGTCGAAAACCACAAATTTTATATTTATTATATATATATATTATATATATATATATATATATATATATATATATATATATATATATATATATATATATATATATATATATATGAGGTATTCTTTGTCAACTAGTGACCCCCTTCCCCTTGCCCAAAATTGGTTTGATCTTTAAGAGGTTTACCAGGTATTATCCAATAAGAGTAAGCCACGTGACTGACCTGTTTTGTCACACTAAATCATATATAAAAGTAGCTACAAAATACTATTTTTTGTTTTAATTGTCCTATAGATGGCGAAAATAGCATCTCCAGAAAAAACTTCTCATACGATTGATGTTTATTTGTTGAAAAACAATTGTTCAAGCGAGTTTGAGACAAAATTAGGACTAACAAAGTTTTTTTTCTTTTGATTTTACTGGAAAAACGCATATGACACGTAATTAAGGCCGCCATTTTGAATTTAAAAATTGGAAAAACTGACACCACACGGCTTTTGAAAGTGGGAGTCAAGACCTTTCATTTGATCCATTGCAAACCCCTATTGGTATTGTGCAGCTAATTTTATATATGATTTAGTGTAAAAAAACAGGTCAGTCACGTGGCTTAGGCGGCCATATTGGATCTAGAGTATGTATTTACTGCAAACTCATCGGCACTAAGGCAAGGGGTCACTAGGTCAATACCTCATATATATATATATATATATATATATATATATATATATATATATATATATATATATATATATATATATATATATATATATATATATATATATTTTATATCACCATTCAGGGGGTTTCCTCTAGAAAGACCGGGTATACTGACCAAGGACTTCCTAGGCAGCAGTTAGGAACATTCGGACGATTCTTGTGGTCCAGAGTATCACCTCCTTCTGTGCTCTACTTATTAGTTCTCTATCAAGTTCTAGGGACTCAGTGTTTTCTGCCAGGTGGTTCTCAACTAATCCATTCGTGGATATTATCAGGGGAAGAATTCTAACCGATCTGAGCTGGTACATTTCTTTTATTTCAAAAGCTAGATCATGATACTTCGTAATTTTCTCCGTATACGCCTTGCTGATGTTATCATCCGCCGGGACGGTTATATCAATGATGGTAGTTCGGCGGTTTTCCTTATCGAATATAATGATGTCAGGTCTGTTGTGCGACACCGTTCTGTCTGTTTCTAATATAGGCTTGGGAAAGTATTCGTGCACCCTTCGAGAGGTAAGTATAGGTCCTACTTTTATGGCAATCGTTTGGTGATAAATTTTTGTCATAGCATTGTGCCGCTGGGTGTACTCTCTTGGTGCCAGGATGGATCATGAGGACGTTACATGCTGAATGGTTTCTAGACCTTGGAGGCATTTTCGGCATCTATCAGTTGGAATGTTCTTCTTTGTGATATGCTTCATGTATGCTCTCGTTGATACCACCTGATCCTGGATAGCAGCGAGTCGCCCCTCGGTCTCCGAGAACAAATATCCGGATTTAAGGTAAGTAAGTGATTCATCTTTGTTCACTCTTTTGTCTTTCAGTGCCTCCGGATACCTGCCATGTAAGGGTTTGCTGTGCCATTCCTCCAGCATCTGTTCAGGTGATGGCGTCTGTGGTGGGTCGCTTCTGCATGCTAGATTAAGAGCCGTGATGTTTTGGTCTTCTTGGCATATCGATTGGAGAAACGGTAAGTTTTTCGAGTGAAAATACTTTCTTAGGTCTGTAACCTAACCAAACCTCTACCTCCCTGGTGCCTCTACCGATGCATGGGGTGGTGAATACCATATTTGGACATTAGAACTCGCACCCGTGTGTCAATCGCCTTTAAATCCGTGTTTGACGATTTGATCACGCCATAATATATATATATATATATATATATATATATATATATATATATATATATATATATATATATATATATATATATATATATATAATAACAGAAACAAGAGATAGGTTTTATTAGAATTCATAAAAATTTGTTCAGCTCACAAACATCATTTACAAGTAACTAATGCCCAGGTTGATTTCCTTTATCCCTACTTCTCTCATCTGTTTCTTAGGTATAAATGGCATTGTAATATTTTAATTTCCTGTTAATTTTTGCAAATGGAATAAAACGCGAAACATATGTCAATCATATTTTATTCATTATATTTGAGAATTTAAAACTAATGAAATAATTTAATTGTTTAGTAAAATGTATTACCAAGTGATTATCAAGACTAGAAGTCTTGACTATCAACTTTAGATTATTTTCACTTAATCAGAAACGATCGAATATGATAAATTTCAACTAGAAATTTTACTTTACTTGGTGAACTTCGAATACCAACCGGTAAATTACAAATGGAAATATTAGATTCGTGGCGTGTGTATGCTGAAAGCGAAGCACATTCAATTTATTCATCCTATTTTTATTCGTATCGGAGGATGAATACAGGCATTTGCACATGAAAGGGATAATTGATATGCTCATGTTAAATATATGCCTTTCACAATACATAATTCCATTATGGAACGCAGGGATAGTAATGCAGTACAGGTAACTGAAAGAGTTACTATATGGAGTTTATTTGGATTGCGGATATTTTTAACTTAGAAGTTTTGATTGAACAGGGTTGGTCTAAAACAAACTCGTGAATTTTCAGTTACACTAGGGTACGTCATACTAAACGAATTTTGTTTTTCGCCTGGTTCCTAGACACCTCCAAGAAAGTTTCTCCAAGTATGACCTCTTGATTGTAAGTAAGTTTGGTTATTTGAGGGTAAATTTTTTCTTTTCTCGTGAATTTTATAACTCAATGAAAACAAATCATTATGAATCATGAAACTCATAGTTTTATAGGAAATATTCCGGAATACGAAAATGGTCTCCTATAATTTTTCCATTGAGTTAAGCGTTCACATCGTCAAACATCAATACCTATTAATTTTTCCAGTTTTTAATCAATAATTCGAAAAATTTTAATTGAATTCACGAGTTTTGGGGAAATTCACACAAATTTGAGTTTTTAGGAATAAATAAATGAACTATTCTTAAATTTTTTTTCAGGCATGAGTATGTTGGGTTGCATTTAAACAAAAAAATTATAACCATTTTTTCCAACATACCGGGTGTATTTGAAACTAGGGCCACCCCTGTAACTTTTCTTCTATTTGGAATATTTTGATGAAATTTGCGAATCGGATAGAAAACAACATTTTGAATTGACAACATCAATATGTTTGACATTTCGTTCCCGGTTATACCGGAAACAATACCCATTTTGGATTCTCAAATAGGACACCCTATATTTTTTGCTTATTTTAATTGTTCATCTCATCCTACGACCTTTTGATAAATTTTTGAAAGAAAACAAATCACAATCTTCTTTTCTGCAATTTTCAATTTTCGTTCTAGAAGGCCATGAATAAAGACAATTGGCTCAGCTCTACATCTGCTATCACGAAAATACAAGCATGATCTAACAATTTAATTGCTCATTTTTTACGGAGTGTCAAAGTTAATTACAAAAGAGCGAACAGCGAAAATGAAATAATTATAATAAATGTTCAAAAATACCACAATTTCACGAACACAAGATCGCACATGAATGATGGTTCCCTTCACAACATTATTTAACTGTTGGGCTGTAATGTCTGCAATAGCCTGTCTGAAACGGTTCTCCGATTCTGGTTGGGTTCTAACAGGTATTTGGTATATCTCATTCTTCAAATGTCCCCTCAGGAAAAATCTAGTGGACTCAAATCTGGCGATCTAGCTGGCTGCCTTATGGGACCATTTGTACCTATCCATTTTCGAGAAAAATTTCGTCGAGATACTGCGAGACCTTCCTTGTGTAGTGATCATATTTCAAAGATCCTATCTAAGATCATGGTTATTTCTATGGTTTGATTCAATTTAGACCATAGTAATTAACTATGGTCTTAGAGTTTGACACTACGAATTTTCCAACTTTACAAATTTAAGAAGTTGTTTACCTGAGCCTTTGGTTGTTTCAAGATGCAGAATAGAAATCATAACTATGAAAATTATGAAAAGTTCGATATGATGGAATGTTATATTCTTAGTGGGTATGGCCTACACATATTTCAATTGGTATCCTGAAAGGCACCAGCCAAATAAATCTATTTTTCGAAGAATGAAAGAGAATCTTATTAATAGTGGCTCATTCAGAAATTCAAGAAATGAAAAATATCATTTAAGTGATAGAGAGGAAGCAACGATCGAAGTGATAGGTGCTGTAATGGCTAAACCTTCAATTTCGAGTAGAAAATAGAAGCAGAAACAGGAATTTCATTGGTATCAAGAAAATATTCAATAACGCCCAGAGTTTTTAGAGAAATCATGTGGACATATGAAGTCCGCATCACTAGCGATGGGATATTAAATCGCTTTAATGAACATTTGTGGTCCGATGTAAATCCTCAACGCCATATTGATGTGTACCATCAAGAAAGATATGGTTAAAATGTGTGGTGAGCTCTGAAAGGTAGTCGCATTTTGGTGTTTGAAATTTTGATGAAAATTTGAATGGAGCACGTTATGAAGAAATCATCAACAATAATATCATTGAAGGTTTTCTCGATCAACTTCCGTTAGCACAAAGATCAAATTTTGTTTCAACACGATGGTGCCCTTTCTCACCAAACAAGGACCATCACTGATCTGTTGAATTCGAATTTTCGACATAATTGGATAGGAACTAATGGTCTTGTGAGATGACCGCCTCGTTCCCCTGACTTGAAGCCACTAGATTTTCTTCATTAGGGTCATGTTGAGGATTCACTGTACAAGAGGAACAGTAACAATTTAGAAGAGTTAAAACAGAAGTTGCCATTCGTAGTGTTTCTCGGCGATGTAATTTATGCATTGAAAACAATGGCAACACTTTTGAATATTTGCGATAAAGTATTTTCTCCAATTTATATCGTTAGGACTTTTCGTTTCTGTTAAAGATTTTCCTATGTGTTTATGGTTTTCGTTTGAGAAAAGTTCAATGTCATAGGTCTTCTTTTCATAATAATATTTTTATTTACTCGAATAACTTTCTAATCATTCTAATAGAATATTACCAAAGCAACATGCATGGACTCATATGTTGCGTAGATTCCGCGTTTTGACAAGTTTCGAATTTCAAAAAAAAATTATGTTCATCTGTAATTCGATTTATGAACAGTAGGACTCAATCTAATCAAACCATACAAAATAACTATGATTTTGAAGGAAAGGATCTGTAAGACCTTTGGTTTTCAGTGTGAAAATTTCAGGTTTGGTTTTCTCTGGAAGAGATATTGATTGGAACAATTGTCTACAGGTGTTATATATTTCTGAAAATAAAAAGAATTGTTGCATCCTATAGAGGTAAAATTTTCTATGGTTTGTGTTTAAGAAAAGTATGTTCGCATTAAAATTCGAAAACCATTGAGATAAAAAATTTTTTCACACAGTATTGTTTTCTACTTAAAAGTAGAATGTCAAACTTATTTTTATGTAACATCGATGATGATCGAGATATCCGCGATGGACGATTTTCACAAAGTCCAAAACAGAAAGAGGTATCAGAAAAATTTTTGCACCACTAAACTAGTCCTGAAAATGAGATCGGGAGAGAAGGATTCATTTCTCCCTATCTGCAATATTTCACATATCTGCCGTACAAATACTTCGAAATTTGCCCATCCTGTACAATACTTAGAATTAATAAAATGAGAATTGAATGATTCACATGCGTTTGTTGGTTTCATCAGAACAGTAGATGCATCTGCTCAGATTGAAACCTCCATGGATAGTTAACGGTTGTTTAGAAAACTTGTTGCAGTATGAGAACGAACTACTCATCCAGCATATTCTCCAGATTTATCCTCTCGTGACTTTTTCTTATTTCCAAACCTGAAGGCTCCGTTTCAGAAGATTTAGTCATCACTGAAATGAACCTCCTATTTCCTCGAATTTGAGAACTTTTAGTATTTGAAAGAAATCGGAAAAAATTTTAAAGAACGCTCAACTCAATGCATTGAGAGGCGCCTAGAATATTTTATTTAAACAATTACTGAATTTCCAGAACTATTCTGAAGTTGAATATTTATCGTTTGATTTCAATAAGAAACTTCCCAAGATTCGTTTCAATTTTCCATAACGCTGTATTACTCTGAAAAAAAGGTTTCTCGTTTACTAGAGACCTTCTGGAAACGTAACATAATACACCTTCAACAATCTAGGGTTCGAATTATCTTGTGAATTGTTCCACTTTACGAAATGCTCAAGTTACCCGTTTGTTGGGTCAACAAAAGTTGAATTTCCTTGGGTTTCATCGAGTTTGATTGAATATCGTTCGATCGACAGTGAGAAATCAAGGTTGAATTATTTGTAGGTCGACGAAGCCTCAAATTTATATCAATACAACGAACAGGAACGGTTTAATTTGATAACCCGTTTATAAATAGAGACTGTAGGCACATTATGTTTTCATTCAATCTTTTAAATTCCTTTGGAAATTTGGATACCATTTTATACTGAAATTTTCCTGGCGCATTCACCATATTACATAGGCAATATAACTATAAATACACACAACCAAATTTATATGGAATCACTCGGTATTTCACATTATTGATTCTTTTTAACTATGGATCTTTGACTACTTGTGAAGAATGAAGTTTTCGTTGTAAAAAACTGGATAGTATGATAAGAAATGTTGAATTATCACCACATGTTCGGAAAATTTTACTTAGTCGTCACTGAGATTTGAAACTGTGAATTTCGGATCGTCCAATGTGCAGAGGGATCGAATAATTGCTCTCGTTGAAGATGGGGTGATACAGAGGGATATAGCGACCACATCGGGGGTATCAAAGGGGGTGATTTCGAAAACCTACGCCCGATACGTGGAGCTACAATCTCTGCAAATTAAGCCTAGAAGAAGTCGTAGAAAGATCACTTCTGAAGAACAAGAGCACTTTTGTGCCAAATTGCGAGAAGAGATCCTAGGAATCAGTGTATCAGTCGAAACAATATGTCAAAGACTTCGTTAAAGAGGTTTATAGGCAGAAGGCCCTTAAGAGTTCCAGAGCTAACCAGACAACAAAAATTAACAGACTATTGGTGTATCGAGCACCAAAATTGTGATATTGAGAGTTGGCGAAATGTTCTTTATTCGGATGAGGCCAGAAAAGGTGTTCGATAAGATAATTTTAAGGAGTCGTGGAAGAGAAGCTACACTTCCAGCAGCAAGACAAATTTCGAAATACTAAAGGGGCAGATTTTTGAAATGATTAATTCCCGGTACTTTTTGTCTGAATTGAAATCATTTTTTCAATGAATATTCTTGTAAAAACCAGTGGTGCACTATACTATTATTGTGATGGGGTCAAAGGAATCATTATTCTGAAAAAATATCACCCTATATATTCTCGCATCTACTGGACACATATGATAAAATAATGTGAAATAAAATTCTTATCTGTAAACCTTGAAAACTACTAGAGTCACCAACAAAAACGTGAGAAAAATCTGAACTTCAACCCTTGAATCCGAGAACAGAAGATCATTGAACCAATGTTCGTAGGCATTTTCTTCATGTTTTTAGTTGAGGAATTCCTATAGAATTTATGACTGTAAACCCAAAATACCCTATATTTCGATCAATAATGTGCAAGTTTAATCTGCAAAGAATTTTTGTTGCAATGCCCATAATTTCATCCGTGCTCAAAACTTTTGAATATAAAATTTGTTGATGTATAATGCAATGGAATGAAAAAATGACGGGAAATCTTCTTTTGCTCGACACAATGCCACAAAACCGTTTTTGTTTTCAGTCATTGCTGGTGCTCCATCGGTTGTAATGCACACTAATTTATATATTGGTAGCTTGTAGTTTTTGCAAAATTGAAGAAAACGTCATATATATCTTCGTTACGGGTCTTCCCCTTCAGAGGAATGATTGTCAAAATTTCTTCCTTAGTCAACATGTCATTGAATACCATCCGAATAAAATACACAACTGGGCAGTGTCTGTCATATCGGTGGATTCGTCGAACTGTAAAGAAAAGTATGTACATTTCATGATATCATGTTTTAATTTATCTGCCATGCCCTGACTCATGACTTCAATACGCCTTGTGACAGTCGGACGAGATAACTGAAGTTCTCTAATAGTAGACATGATTTCTGTTTTATTTTTAAATATTTCAATTTATTTAAATGAGATATTTTAAATGAAGCGATCGTAGCAGCTTTTGGTTATTTGGCTGGTGTTGTGAACATGGTTTGTTCTTTTTTCAAACAAGATATTAAATCACGTACTTTTCGTTCTCTTAATTCACTCTGAGGCGGAAAATCCTTTTCATAGTTTTTATGAACCGTTTTATGATGCCTCTCTAAGTTACCACGCTTAGGTATTGCAACTGACGCACGACAAATACGACAAAAGTACTTATCCTTCACCATACAAAAGAAAAATTCTTCCTGCCAATCGTTATTAAAATGATACGGTTTAGATTTCTTCGCTGCACTCATTTTGAACTATTTAATTATAAACTTTGTATCGACGTAGTATTACCTTCAAGTTACAATTCAGAATAACAACAATTTATATCGGCGTGAACGAAAGTCTCGAATATTCCCGTCAAACGCGCCGCCCGAAATTTCTAGAAAAGCGGCAAGAATAAAAAACGCACCGCGCGATAAAGCCGCTTTTTGCCGATAACAAAGTGTTATTTCATTACGTAATAAATTTTTGTAGTTTAGTTACCTTCTTATTAAAAAATTTTTTTCTTGAGATCTACTCCAAAAGCAATCGCGATCGACAGTTTGAGGACCCCTGCTCTAGTATAAATAAACTATTAAGTCTATGAAAAACTTTGGAGAAATTAAATAGTTTATCATCTAGGAAGTATGGGTGAATTAGAAATTTTATTCATACTGATGGCAATATTAGGCCTCTGAAAAATGGAATCTTTACATCCATAATTATTTTCTCCTCATTTAGAGTTCAATATTCTGATGAAGTATACAAGGGCTAATACTAATTAAACGAAAAGGCTTTTACTTGATTAGAAGTTGGTTTTATCTCAATTTCTCTTTCGTGAATACTCCGATTCGACGGAACTGAATATATTGGATTTCCCTAGTCGATAATGAAAATAACAAGATGTCTTCATTAATTAATTGGAAATTAGATATAGGTAAATGGGACCTATAGATATACAGGGTGTTTCCGAATAAGATGTCATAAATGAAGGATGCGAATCCCTGAATGATTTGAGCAAGAAAGTTCGAAGAACCAATGGTCAAAAAATGCTTCGTTGCCGAGATAGGCAAGAAAATTTTTCGATTTTCTCTCGATAAAACCTAGACTTCTCAAGATTTCGGGCTCAAATTTTCCACATAAGCTATTAAACACAATCTGAATCACCAGGTGAGGCCAAATTTTGAAACAGTATACAGGGTGATACTTTTTCATGGGCCATGTTCCATTTTTACCCTCGGAACTTTTTTTTGGTACGCTACTGGCACTAACAAAAAATAAAATCGAATAGATCATTCAATTTGAAATTTTTTTTAACTCCTTTATTTTGATCGTAACTATCACCGTTTCTGAGATATTAATTATTGAAAATAATCCAATAGTTTTCCCATATCGAAGCCATGGAGATATTATCTTAATAACTGATGCAATTTTCCAGGAATTGAGCTAATATTTACATCAGATATCTCCTTATTGTATGTTTATAACAAAATGAGGCAGAAATTCCTGACAGTATACAGGGTGTTATTTTTTCACGTGCATTTTCCTCTTTTTGCCCCCTGAACTTTTTTGTGGTGCGCTACTGGTATATTCTGAAAACAGAATCAAACAGATTATTCAAAGTGAAAACTTTTCTGTTCCCTGTATTTTTCCGTATCTGCCACCATTTTCGAGATATTAATCAAGAAAAGTAATCGTATAGTCCCTTCCGTATTGAAAGCTTGAAGATATTTTTCATGTTATTTCGGCAATTTGTGAAGACCTTGAGCTCGAATTTCAAACGAAGTTCACATTTTAAGATCTGCACCACTAGATTGGTAGGATTTGTGAGAAAGTATAAAGGGTGATATCATTTCCCTGATCATTGAATTCGAATTCAAAAATGTGTTTTATCGAGTGTATAAATCGGAAGTAAATGAATAAACAACATAAATAATCGCGAATGATTTCAATAACAAAAACTCATAATGATGAAAACAAAAATTGAACAAACAGAACAAATCAAAGAAGATGTTGAAAATGTCCTCCACCTGAAAGAATACATGCTTCTGCTCGTCTCCGCATATTAGTGCGCACCCTCTGAAATATTCCTGGGGTATTTCTGATGACGTCACATGATGCTGTAATTCTATTCCTCAATTCTTCAAGTGTATTCACGGGAGAGCTATAAACCAAAGTTTTCAGATGTCCCCAAAGAAAAAATCCAAACTGTTCAAATCTGGCGACCTTGGAGGCCAAGCTTCTGGTCCACCACGCCCTATCCAGCGGTTATTGAATGTCATATTCAGATATTCTCTAGCTTCCATGCTGAAGTGCGGTGGTGCTCCGTCATGCATAAACCACATTCTATTTCTAGTTTGCAGCGGCACATCTTCTAGCAACACAGGTAAAATCTCTTCTAGAAAGTGGCGATATAAGGCTCCATTCAGCCTGTCTGGCAACAAAAATGGCCCGATCAGGTAATCCCCAATTATTCCAACCCAGACATTAACCGAAAATTGTTCTTGATGGTGACATTCCTCAATCATATGGGGATTTTCTTCAGCCCAATAGTGATTGTTAGGAAAGTTCCTGATTGCATTTCTCGAGAAGGACGCCTCATCTGTGAAGATGATTTCGCTATCGAATTGCTATGAGCAATGTTATGAAGGAACCATCGGCAGAAATTGAGTCGCAGAGGAAAATCGCGATGTAGTAGAGCTTGGACGCGTTGAATATGGTATGGGTAAAGCAAGAAATCATGGAGAATTTTCCAGACCAATACAAATGAGATATTCAACTCTCTTCCAACTTTTCTTGTACTCAGCTGAGGATCCTCATCTATACAATTTAGGACTGCCTCTTCGATTTCCGGGGTCCTTATTGTCCGATTTGCCCCTTTCAAGTCATGATTCGGTTTGAATGTACCCCGTTCTCTCAATCTTCTGTGGATGTCAGAAAACGTACGCCTATCAGGAATGATTCGATTAGGGAAGCGTTCTTGATACAAACGCCTTGCGTGCACTGCGTTTCCTTCAGCCACACCGTACATGAAATGTATATCGGCCATTTCTGCATTAGTGAAAACCATTTCAAAGATTATTGGTTACTACTTACAGCTGTTTCAAATGTAGGCACAACAAACTGAATGACAAAACTTACAATCATTGAAGTGTCAAGTTTTTTTTCTATGATTTCATTTGCAAAATTGTATCAGAGCCTACTAAGCCTTTTGAAATCACCAACGTGTTCTGATATGAGGAAGACAGGATAAATTCTCATGATTTTCAATTCAAAACGGTGAAAGACATGAGGATCAAGATGAGCACAAAATTATCCGAATTGAATGAAAAATCCGTTTCTGATTACGAAAACGTCAGTTATGCACCGAAAAAATATACGGAGGCAAAGGGTAGCCTGTTCGGGCGTTGTTGATTAATTTTTCGAAAATGGTGGCAGATACGGAAAAATACAGGGATCAGAAAAGTTCTCACTTTGAATAATCTGTTTGATTCTGTTTTCAGAATATACCAGTAGCGCACCACAAAAAAGTTCAGGGGGCAAAAAGAGGAAAATGCACGTGAAAAAATAACACCCTGTATACTGTCAGGAATTTCTGCCTCATTTTGTTATAAACATACAATAAGGAGATATCTGATGTAAATTTTAGCTCAATTCCTGGAAAATTGCATCAGTTATTAAGATAATATCTCCATGGCTTCGATATGGGAAAACTATTGGATTATTTTCAATAATTAATATCTCAGAAACGGTGATAGTTACGATCAAAATGCAGGAGTCAAAAAAAATTTCAAATTGAATAATCTATTCGATTTTATTTTTTGTTAGTGCCAGTGGCGTACCAAAAAAAAGTTCCGAGGGTAAAAATGGAACATGGCCCATGAAAAAGTATCACCCTGTAGACTGTTCCAAAATTTGGCCTCACCTGGTGATTCAGATTGTGTTTAATAGCTTATGTGGAAAATTTGAGCCCGAAATCTTGAGAAGTCTAGGTTTTATCGAGAGAAAATCGAAAAATTTTCTCAACTTTAACACCCTGTATCTCGGCAAGCATTTTTTGACCATTGGTTCTTCGAACTTTCTTGCTCAAATCATTCAGGGATTCGCATCCTTCATTTATGACATCTTATTCGGAAACACCCTGTAGTTCTACGTACCTCATTCTTATATTTACTGAAAATACATAAACTACACAAAACAAAATCCATTGTTTGTACATTAGTAATACCTCTAGTGCAAGATGGTTTTATTCAAATATATATGTAACTACTTACTTGAATGTCACCCTTTCTTTTTTCCACAGAACCTATTTCAAATAGGATTTCTCAGATGAAATGGAAACATTTCTCAAATATGAGTAACACTGTTGCTTTATTTATTTTATGGAAATTCATTTTCAACGAAGATGAAGTAATATATAGGGTGCGGCAGAGAAAACCGGACAATTTTTTTTCAGTTATAACTTTCGCAATTTTAGAGCTAGATCATTCGTTCTTGCTTCATTGGAAAGCCAAAGGAATAAGTTTTTCAGAAATTATATTGAAATTTGACTTCCGGTGAAATCCAATATGGCTGATTCATTCGCAAATGAGAAATATTTCAAGATTGCTGGAACGTTTTTCTTCACTAAAATTCGAATGGGGCATTCAGTCGATGATTCAGTCTTTTCTGAAAATTTTGACATATCGATACTAAAAATATTCCAAGAATTGGTAAAAAAGTAGCGTGAAGAATTTTTTTCATTCCGATTTTCAGCTAAAATCGAAATATTTTTTTCACCTCATGGCGTTGGCACTCCTGAAGTTGTGTTTTTCATGGATGTTCTAGGAAGACAAAGAAGCATTCTTTACTGAATCCAACCTAAAATTTGATTTCTGTTCGAATTCAAAATGGCCGATTTTCCCAAATATTAACAATTTTGCCCGCGCATTAAAAAAGTTTTCGCGGTCATAATGAATCAATTGCGTAATTCAATCACTAAACTGAACCTTTCCCATCATTTTGAGGGGTCGAACTTGAATAGTGATTCAGAATTGTGCCAATTGTTGTCAATAATATTTCCTTTCCACCATCAACCTCCCGTTGTGAAACCTCTGAACACAGACAGCATGCATTAACTCTATGATAAACGAAAAATAATGAAATGTCACCGATCTTTAGACAACATCTGGTTTGAACTCGAATTTTATCTTGGTGTTGCTTATTTTTGACGTTTGAAATTGTTAACAATGGTTTTAACAAATGGGGATAAGCGTTTCATTGAATGTTTATTTGTGTTGAGCGGAAATTTCGGACAAAATGGTCATCAGGAAGAAGACCATGTACTGGTGCAGTTAGAACTGTTAGAACACAGTTACTCGCTTTTTTCATAATCTGTTTCAAGAATCAACTCTACATTTTTGGTATCACAAACTCAACTGACAATTTCAGGATAACATTCAGCGAATTTCTGCATTAGCAATTAGCCCTATCAGAACTCCAGGAACCAGCTTGACTGTTTCCCAAATGTCTCAGAGATGCCAAATCTAAAAAACCTCTGAGAGAAGAAAAATAAGACACGATTTGGGTCTTAAGTATTTTCGGAGGCACTATAATTTTCAATTAACTCAAGCTGTCAAAGAGCGCAGATTCGAGCAATGCAGAAATTTATTAAATAGATTTAGAACACGTAGACAAATTGAAAATATCTGGTTCACAGACGAAAAAATGTTCAGTGTTACCCAACCAAAACACAGCCAGAATTACAGAATTTGTGTTCCGACGAATGAAATCAAGAGGATTGTAGCTTTAATTTATATAAATGAGATAAAAAACAAAAGATTTAACTTTAATCTACACTTTATTTGAAAAAATTCGACGACGTTTCGCTGACACAGCAGCTTTATCAAGAATGAAAAACAGAATGAAGAGTATGGTATTATAAACAAATCGTAGAACAAGTTCGATGAATAACAGGAAAATCCACACCGAGCCATTGTACAGTTAGTATGAAAGGTAATAAAAACTAATTAAACAAGTTAAGTAGGGGTGAATAATTCACATCTACCTGCTCATTCAAAAGCTTGTCCGAATGTTTGTATCTATTTATTTCTAATGCTTCTAGGAGATCTAATTTTGAACTTTTGATTTTATATGTAATATGTCAAAGTTTTTATTGAATGAATGGTTTTCTTTTATTAGGTGGTTTGAATAATTTGAATCAGATTTATTTTTATCGAAGCTACGTTTATGTTCAGATGTTCTTATGCCAAAACTCCTATAGGTCCTACCGATATAAATTTTATCACAAGAACCGCAATTGAGTTTATAGATTCCGGATTTACTTGATTTTTCAACACAAGATTTATTATTTTAAATATGTTTACCTAAGTTATTAGAAGTTTTGAAAGTTATATAAAGATTTTGTTTGACGAGAAAGGATTTAATATTTGTACTTGCAGAACCGCAGAATGTTAAACTGTTGAATATTTTATAGTCTTTATGAATAGGATATACTTCATTTATTGCTTTCTGATACAGTTTTTACGAATGATTAGATCTATCATATCCAGATTATATGAATTATTAATGGCTATCTGTTTGATGATGTTTAACTCTTTATTATAATCTTCTACTGATAAAGGTAAATTGAGTAACCGATGTACCATGGTGTTTAAAGCTGCAACTTTGTGTTGAATTGGATGTAATGAGTAGTTATGTATAATTGTATCAGTATGTGGTGGGTCAGATTATCTAACCTAATCTAACCCTACTTAACTTGCTTAATTAGTTTTTAATTACCTTTCATACTAACTCTACAATGACTCGGTGTGGGTTTTTCCTATTATTCATCCAACTTGTTCTACGATTTGTTTATAATACCATACTCTTCATTCTGTTTTTCATTCTTGATAAAGCTGTTGTGTCAGCGAAACGTCGTCGAATTTTTTCAAATAAAGTGTAGATTAAAGTTAAACCTTGTGTTTTTTATCTCATTTATATCATGGATCTACATCAAGTAACGGCCTCCACAATTCAAATCTTTAATTTATATTTAATTTTAATTTAATATCAATTTTATAGAACAAGGCATAAGATTAGATTCGGAAAATTATTGTCACAGAATTCTCGATCATATGTTACCAACTATTGAGGCGTCAACTCCTCAGTTCATTTTCATGCAGGTGAATGATTGATGTTTTTTGTATGACATGAATAAGTACAGTTGCCTCCAGCTGAAAATGAACAGTTGAGAAATTGAGTAGCTTTTTGTATGATTTTTATTGTTTAAAATCTTCTTTAGAATTCTACAATTTTTTCCATATTCTTGTGACAACGTTTGTGAAAGAAATCAATAACCAGTACTTTATCACAAAAAAACGCTACTTACTCTCAACTGGCCGTCAGTATACAGGGTATCCCAAATTAGATGTATCTAAATGAAATCTATTTCAATTGACAACTGACAACTATCATCGTACCAGAACAATGGCCTCCAAATAGTCCCGATCTTAATCCGTGAGACTATTTTCTGTGTGGTCATTTGGAAGAAATGGTGTATAAAAATGGTAATACTTTCAATAATTGTGAGGAGCTGAGGAAAAATATTCAAGAATGTTGGAACAATCTTGATCAAGAAGTAATTTCGAGATCTCTAGGGAGATGGAGAAGACGGGTGCAGATGAATGTGGATGCCAATGGAGGTCATATTCCATTCCGAGTACTTAATTCTTTTTGTTGAATGTTTTTACTTATGTAATTTGTTAAACAAAATCATATCGTATTATTATTCTCGAAGATATTTTTAACAGTTGGCATCTCTGAGATATTTGGGAAACAGTCATCCTGATCTTCTTTCTAATGACCCTGTTGTCCGAAATTTTTCTTCAAGATCATGGATTGTACTTCTTTTGTAATTAGGGGCTGGAAATTGGCGTATAGCCACGCCCAAATAAACACTCAATGAAACGCTTATCCTCATTTGTTAAAATCATTATTAGCAATTTCAAACGTCAAAAACAAGCAACACCAACATAAAATTCGAATTCAAACCAGATGTCGTCTAAAACTCGATGACATTTCATTATTTTTTGTTTATCATAGAGTTAATGCATGCAGTCTATGTTCAGAAGTTTCACAACGGGAAGTGCATATGATGGTGAAGAAGAGAAACATTATTGACGACAGTTGGAACAATTCTGAATCAATATTCGAGTTCGACCTCTCAAAATGATGGGAAAGGTTCAATCCAGTGATTTAATTACGCAGTTGATTCATTTCGAACGCCAAAAATGTTTTAATGCGCGGGGAAGATTGTTAAAATTTGAGGAAGTCGGTCATTTTGAATTCGAACGGAAATCAAATTTCAGGTTGGTTTTAGTAAAAAATGGTTCTTTGTCTTCCTAGAACATCCATGAAAAACACAACAACTTCAGGAGTGCCAACGCCATGAGGTGAAAAAAATATTTCGATTTCAGGTGAAAATCAGAATGAAAAAAATTCTTCACGCTACTTTTTTACCAATTCTTGGTATATTTTCAGGATAAAAATGTCAAATTGTTCAGAAAAGAGTGAATTATCGACTAAATGCCCTATTCGAATTTTTTAGTGGAAAAAAGTGTTCCAGCGATCTTGAAATATGGCTCATTTTCGAATGAGTCATCCATATTGCGAAAGTTATAACAGAAAAAAAAATTGTCCGATTTTCTCTGGCGCACCCTATATATTTCGTACTTTCCACAATTTTATTTTCACAAGCACGACCGGTTTCGATCGTCAAGTCGTGTTTAAAAGGTCAACAGGAAACGAACTCACTTTCATAGATAACCTAACCTAACCTAATTTTATATTAAGTAGTGGAGAATTTTGATATTATTTAATGTTATTGAATCTTTTGCAGATTTTATTTGTTGATATATTGGGGAATTATTATCAGAGGATAAATGTTCTTTGAATCTGGTTCCTACCAGTCTGCCCATCATAAGTTACAGTGCTCATTACAAACAATTTTGTAAACTCTTGATTTTTTAATTTTTCTGTTGTTGTTCAGCATTTTAAGAGGTGATTATTCCAAATTTGATATTTTTTCAAGCAAGTATCTTTTATGGAATATAATAATTGTGTTATTTGATTTGTCTATAACAACCAAATTTTATTATTTAAGGCAATTTTTCTGATAGTATTTATTTCAATTTTTAGGTGACAGTGGAAACGGAAAGGCCCTATGGATCTTTAAATAATAAACTGCCTGTTTGTGATTCGAGTGATTAAATGAGTCAGTGAGAATAGTTGAGCCTATGGAAATTTCTTTACTGTAGGTGTTATAAATAAAATTGTTAGTAGATGTTGTCATTGTAAGGTCTAACAAATCTATTGAGTTAACTCAATTTCTATTTCTGCTGTAGACATAATGTTGGTACTTCATTCAGAAATAGCAATAGAAATTAATAACTCAATAAATTTTTAGACCTTACAATAACAAAATCGACTAATAATTGTATAAAATATATAACATACATAAATTAATCGATGAATATTGACATTTACACCTTCAAGATTCAATGTTTTTCTCTAATTTCTGTTAATTGCAAAAGAAATTACTTTCTCAATTTTACACTGTGTTCATAAAGAACATCAGAGATTCACTGAAAAAAGTTCCTTAGAATTGTTTCATTTTATATGAACATATTTTTTTTTCTCTTAAAATTTTCAAAGAACTCTTACTCATTTTGATTGAACCTTATCAGGAAACTCATTATTCGTTTTTCCTTTTGGTCCTGGAAACAGAAATAAAATGGAATTGAAAAATAATCCTCACTCATCAACATTTATTCGAATCAATTTAAACATTCTGTTTTTCATTCTCGAAATTACGAAAATCCAACAGTTCAAATATCGTTTCATCAATAAAATCGTCACACCTTCAATTCCAATTATCCTTGCCGCGGATTAATTGAAACTGCCACTCATTTTTCAGTTCGAATTAGCCTTTATCCATTTCAAATATTTCGCAACCTCGGTTATCAACACGGGACTATCTTTATTACATTTGAAAGTATCCTGAAGCGCACGGCCAACTGTTAACACACCTCTAAGTTCCCATGTAAACTCGAAATCAGATCTGACGTCCATTACTCCACTTCCAGAAGTTCCAATGCAAACTTCGTGATCTGAAAAAAAAGCGAAATTTCAATCATCGAAGATGAACTTCATCTTGGAGAATTCAATCATTTGTAAATTTTCAAGAATAAGAAAGGACTTGAGAATAATCTCAATCACTCTTTCGACCCACAGTTTGAAATTTTCCATACAGATAATAACACTGGTTTTACAATGGTTTTGTTGCCCTAGATATGAAAATGATTTTGGGTCTATTTATGCACACAATTCGTGAAACTATCAATGATTTTGTAGGATTTGCTCTGATTTCTTTTTAAATCTTTATTTTCATTTTCCATAACAAAAATCGTAAAGCAAGAAACAAAATAACAGATATATTTATAATGTCAGTTATGTTTTGAGAAATTCGGATACATCGAACTAAATAAAGAGGAAAATGTCGAAAATATATTTCATATTTCCATAAAACGCCTTTTATGAGCTTTTCTTCTATAATTTTTCAGGGACAATCTCTTTTCAAAGACCAGCAGTAATCTGCCATCATGTGACAATCCCATCGACCTTGATACCTTTCTTCCATCACTTTTAGATCTTGATGAAACCGCTCTCCTGTTCCTCAGTATAATTTCCTAAATTATCCGGAAATTTATCTAGATGATTGCGGAGATAGTGTAACTTAATACTCATATTTGCTCCTAAAGTCTGAAAGTTTGTCAGCATATTTTGCACAATTTCTTCATAATTTGCTGCTTTATGGTTACCTAGGAAATTTTCGACAACCAACACAAAACTTTTCCAAGCTTTACTTTCCGGAACAGTCATTACTTTGATAAAATCTGAGTCTTTCATCAATTGCCGTATTTGAGGACCATCAAATATTCCACCTTTCAATTTTTCCATACTAAGCTTCGGAAATTTTCTGCAAATGTAATTAAAACAATTTCCGTCTTTGTTCAATGCTTTTACAAATTGCTTAATCATACCTAACTTAATATGTAATGGTGGAAGTATGATTTTGTCTCTGCTCACCAGCGGCTCCCTTATTACGTTGGCTTTACCGACAGTTAAAGAATTTCTTACAGGCCAAACATCTTGTTCCCAATGAAGTTGCTTTGCTCTACTATCCCACATACAAATAAAGCAAGGGTATTTTGTATATCAACTTTGTTGGCTAAGTAAAAAATTAACCATTTTTAAATCCACACAGATCGGCCATTGATGCTCAGAGTATTTAATTTTCTCTAAAACTAATTTTACATTTTCATATTCTTATTTGAGTTTCGTTGAATGGGCAATTGGAATTGATGCAAATTTATTTCCATTGTGCAATAAGACGCATTTTAAACTTCTTTTGCAACTATCAATAAAAAGCGCCATTCAGTAGATTTGTACTCTTTTAAACCCATGTCTATAAGCAGCTTCGCGATATCATTACAATACACTAATCCTTCATTTTCACTAAAAATTGTAATAACTCTTTTTCTCGCGTTCTGTATGTTGTAATTGTTACTGTTGGTGCCAATAAATTTTTTTCTTTCAATCTTGAGGCTAACAGTTCTGATCCTTGTTTTGATAAATTGAGATCACGTATTAAATCACTGAGTTCATTTTGGGAAAATAACTTTGGCGTAGATGTTTCACCTTCCCATTCACTTCCACTAGTAGATGGTCCCGATTTCTGTGAATTTGGTAACATCATTGTTTCTGAGGGCATGCGAATTACTTTTGAAATGTATATGGGCCGAGGGAGATTTTCACTGTGTACAACCGGACATTTCGTAGACTGTAAGTCTGGGTATCTCCACGTTTGATTTCGATTAAAACCTTTAACATCTACTACGCAAAAGTAACAATCATCTAAATGATTCGTAGGCTCCATCCAAATCATAGGAATACCAAAGTCTAATCCAGAACGTTCACCTTTTTTCCACAACCGTAAAGACTCAACACAGGACTTACAAACTTTATTAGGAATCCATGGTTTACCTAATTTGTCCATTTTGAAACCAAAATATTCAACATAAGTCTCCTTGACAAAGTCTGTCATATTTCTTTTTTGTTTTTTTGGTATATAAACACCGCAAATATAACAAAATAAAACACTACAATATTTACACTTTCTTCGTGACGAACTTATATTTTAGACTAGAAGACAAATATATAAGAATGGACATTCAGTAATTGAAACAAAATATTAATCCATGACACTTTATCCAGATTTACGTGTATATGTACTTCAATATTGTCAAATAACTGAGATCTCAGCTGTTCTGTGGAGCAAGGCGTCTGAGAGTGGGGATCAGGTGATGTTTGTATGCGCGAAAAAGTTGCGCAGAAGCCTAATCATGACTGGAAAATTAAATTTTATTTCTAACAAGCTTATAATTGTTCAAAATATAAGAAATGCAAAAATCATGAAAATACGAGCACATTGAGAACTTTCATGAATATATTCGTAATCTGGGCACTTGAAAACATAAAAATTCGCGATGATATCCAGGGCAACAATAAAAAAAATTGTTTTTGTAGAGCTGTGTAAATATTGGAAGGTAGATCTTTGGGAAACTTTAGAAATCATTAAACACAAACACTCAGGTAGACTCATCAAAGAACAAGTCGATTTAAGCCCTTCTATTGAATCTCTTCAAGGAGCAATCTATTCCTCAATTTTATTGGATATACCTGTCATCAATAACCACTTAAGAAGGAGCAACCCAATAAGTTTTAAATTACTCTAGATTATTTGTATTTATATTCTCATTCTTATTTATATATAGTTGTTATAATTTATGTACATTCATTCGTCTGAAGAAGCTGCGGTGTAGTGAAACGCGTTACGAATCACAATTTTAAGTAAAATTCCTAAAAACACATAACTTGTTTGTATTATTGATTAGAAGAAGAACAATGGAGATAGCAAGCGGAGGAAGTAAGATGAATAATTCGTTCTACAATGAAATGTCAAATAGTTATCAGGGTTGGCGTAAGGGCTTTTTGAGGAAATTATCCCTCTCAGGCATATGGCATTTCAAGACGTTCGCTTGCCACTTCCTAAAGCTTCAAAAGTTCATTGAGAACTGAGCTCTTGGCCACGTGACCGGTAAAGTTAACGCGCAACAAGGGGAGGAGCTATTTCACCCGCACAGATGTTCTTGTCGTACCGTACGATCGTTACCTCTTCTAGAAGTAGGTGAGTTCGTAGAAATCATACAATTTTAGACGCCCTGTTCATCAATTCTTACCAAGTAATATCCTTAATAATAGAAATGTTGAAAATAGTTCTATAGCACTGACTGTATACTTGAAAAAATTCTTAGTAGTCACCAAGAGATGAAATTTTTTTTACATTTCCCTTCCTATAGCGAAGCAAGTATCGTTAAATTTCGTACAGTAAAGCCCTCTCCAAATTCAAATCTATAGAAAAACCTGGTAGACATTACTCACCTTGTACATAAGTTGCACAGTAATTATCATCATTTATCAATGGTCTATACGAAGGTTCCAATTCCACACATTTATCATCTATCAATGGTGAAGTTTTAGCAACCCCAAGATTCAACAGAGAACCGTTCTGCCTAAATCCGTAGCCCAAAATAAATGATTCTTCAGGTAGCTGTCCCCTCTTGGTAAACAAATAGGTTGTATAGCATCATCAATCAGCACCGGTTTTTCCAGTCTTATAATAGCTATGTCATCCGACAAAGTCTTCGTGTTAAACCCTGGATGAACTACGATTTTTTCTACTACATAGACGTCCTCATCCAATTCTTGGACGTTGAGATTCTTCAATCGAATCGTTAGAAGGGACGGAGATGCTGGTCTTTTGGAATTTTTCAACGTTACACAATGTGCAGCAGTTAAAAGAGCTCTATCGCTGATCAAACTAGCTTCACATAGAAGAGATGGAACACCGTTTTCTTCCTTGAATAATCCAGCTTGCCAAGGCCAGCTTCCAGGTAAGACTTTTATGTTATCATTAGGAATAAGACTATTAAGAAGGAGAGCTTTGCCACATTTGCTGGATTTTTTGATGTTTTGACTTTGAGGATTAAGGGAAAATGAAGACAGATAGTCTTTATTATTGAAGTCCCCGCCATATAATGCACTTGAATTCCTGAAAAATAATTGATTAACGAAAGTTATTATACATTCTGTCGAAAAAATATCGGGAATTGATTATACAAAAATTCTGCTTAAAACAATTGTCAATATCCTTGTTGTTGCTATGTTGGCACAACTGTTTTCTATACTGAACGCGATCTATCACTTAGTTTGTTTACAGTACTCGATTTTGTCAGTTCTCTCTCAGTTTGTGGTGGACGATGTGGTAATTTAAAATCGTCATTTAAGTTTGAAAGAGATGGGCAATGAGCTTTCTGTGTCTGGGGGGTTATCTCCTTGAGGTACAAATGGGATTATATTAACCTCTAACCAATCTCTCGTACCTCGCGCATAATGGAAAGAAGCCAAGTCTGGCCAAAACATTATTTCGTCATCAGCGTGATAGGTATTGATGAAATCTAACAATTTTGGGAGACATCTTCCAGTATATAGGTTTGCATCAACAGCTTCGCCTCTCACACGCCCTACATATGGTCTTGAAACCCCAGCTTCAGAAATAGCACACCTTGTCTTCAAATTTCTTTTGTTTGTTTTGAATTTTACTTCATTTGGACAGTCTTCTATTTTATTAGTATAGAAACCAGCATTACAGTTGATTTCAGAATAGGATAATGTAAAATATTTTTCATCATCCAAAATTATGGTTCTGCCATTTGCGAAATGAATTCTTCTTAACATCTGTGGATATTTGCCAATTGATTCTTGGTGTATTTTGGACACTTACGCCTTTTACAATATTTACATCCCGCATTCAGTAATTCTCGCCTTATTGTCTCATGAGAAGTACGAAATCTTCTGAATAATTTTCATAATGATGTTCCTACTGTGTCTCTTACTCTTTCTAAGAGCCTGTATCTACGGATTTCATTCAGAGCCTTCGGTCGACCACTTTTTGGCAAATTCAAGCATGGTATTCCTTGCTCACATTCGGTTATTACCCGATCAATAGCTGTCTTAGAAATATTCTGACCACGAAAAATGTTGATGATTTCACGCATAGGAACTCGCCCAACTAAATTGTAAATACTTCTTCGAAGTTCTAATTTGCAAGCCATTTTAACGAACTCATTCAGACTTTTGATAGTAGGAATACTCTCTCTACAGAAGTTTATCTTAGAGACGGAAAAGATCCTCCTCAAAGAGACTCTATATTCCTTTGAGGAGTTTTTGAACAGTGATATTAATTTTGTGAGAGAAGACTCAGTACTTCATGAAGTGTTTTAGAACTATTTCCTCAACTATTATTTGAAAGTTCCTATTATTGTTCTTATGTATTTCTATTAGTGATTGTCATATTGAGTATTGACTATGTAATATATTTGATGGTCAAATAAACATATCATATCGATTAAAAATGGAATCAGAGTCATCAGAGTTAAACGTGAGTTTTGTATCATGTCGAAGAAGCAGCTGGGAAGATACCTGATAGGTCCGAAATCAGTGGTTAAATCTAGAAATTGTTTGATTTCTCTGGAATGCACTAGGTT
Organism: Cryptolaemus montrouzieri; assembly: GCA_013387265.2. Taxonomy (NCBI): domain Eukaryota; kingdom Metazoa; phylum Arthropoda; class Insecta; order Coleoptera; family Coccinellidae; genus Cryptolaemus; species Cryptolaemus montrouzieri. Next base: position 8,230,555 of record JABFTP020000103.1, on the reverse strand, counting down.
GAATTTTGAAGATAGAATGAATATGTTGACCAGATAAATAAAAAGATTTTAATATATATTTAATAGAATAAAAACCTCCTGTTGAACCTGTAATGATTGTATACTACAGTCTGCTTGTTCGAATGGTTGATTTGAATTTTGCGGTCAGATGATTTCATAGTGAAAACAAGCTAATAGAGCAGTAGTTTTTAGGTCTTGGTGTATCAATTTTTGTAATATATTAATAGTACTATCACATTTTCCATTACTGTTAGTATATTTCCCGCGACCAATCAAAATGTTTGATCAACCTTTGAGATTTTATCGCTACTCGATTCTAATATCTCTGAAGTGATGTAATCCTTCTTCAGGTACTTTCTGCTTCTGTTCAAGAACGAACCATATCTTCTCTGAATCCGCATTGAAGATTGTTTTGACTCTGTATTTGGAAATGGTCAATGGATATAAATTTACTAGGTAGACTTGCTTCAAATGGAACTGCGGCCACCATATTTTTGGAAACATCTGGAGAACTTTTGTAAAATTTTCAACCTCAGAAAATAGAAAAATCTTTGATTTTCTTTCTAGAATGAGTAAACACAAAGTCATCCTTACGCTATTCTTAGAATTTTCAGCAAGCAGAAAAATACTGCTAAACCTAGATTCTAATAAAGCACCTCTGTATACTTTTCACTATCTCCTAAAATAAAGGCATTTTTCCTTCCAACTGGAAAATTTCCAGAATCCAACCCATCCTTAAAAAAGGAAAAAAACCATTCCATCCAATTATAGCCCAATATTCCTTCTACCTATGATCTTTAAAGTGATGGAAAAAGCCATCAATTTTGAGCTTATTAAATATTTAGAATCTGTTGGTATTATGAATGAACGACAATATGGTTTCCGGCACCAGAGATCAACGGAGATCTACTTGCGTATGTTACTCACATATGGAAAAGTTCTATTGAGAAATTTGGGGAGTCTTTGGCTGTGACTCTCGATATTTCGAAAGCTTTCGATCGCGTTTGGTATAGAAGTCTGCTTAGTAAATTGTCTGCATATGGTTTGTCCCAACGGCTATGCCTATGGATTTCGAGTTTCCTCTCCAATAGATCTCTTAGTGTGGTCGTGGATGGGGTTACTTCTGACACACTTGGCATTAATGCTGGTGTGCCTCAGGGCTCCATCTTGGCACCAACTCTGTTTTTGTTTCATATAAATTACCTCCTTACTGTTACAGGTTGTAAACTCCACAGCTTTGCGGATGACAGTACACTTCATACATCTTCTTGCTCGATAAAACCCCAGTTCTTGATTGGGGATCTGCTAACCTGGTAGAGTTCAATGCTAGTAAAACTCAAGCCTGTTTATTTTCTAGGAAGATGAATAGCACTGTCCCGGATATAACGATGGCGAATGAGACCATCTCACTTACTTCCTCTATAACAATGCTTGGAGTAACTATCGGCGACTATCATAGCATGACCATGTTGTGAATGTGTGTTTTAGAATATAGCTCCCATGTATGGGGTTCTGCTCCTAAACACAGCTTGAAACTCCTGAACTCCATCCAAAAGGTAATCGGTTAATCGGAGACAATGCACTCACAGATTCCATTCCACTATTGGAACATCGAAGAAAAGTTGGTGAGCTTTCTCTTTTTTACAAGGAAGATGCTCTGAGGAACTTTCTACGCTTGTTCCACCGCTTGTTTCTATTTTACGGCAAACAAGGCAAACCTTGCCAATCTCCCATTCGTGGTTGAAATAAAGACACCTAGAACGTCTCTATATCAGAATTCCTTCTTTCATAGAACGGCAAAACTCTGGAACTCCTTTTCAGGTACTCGCGGTGTCGTCAAGACATAATAGGATTTGCTTCCTTACGCGAGTAACTTTCAGATAAAAAGAAAGGAGCAAGCACTGTATTCATCAAACCCATTTGAGTTATCAAGAAAATAAGCTTAACATTTACAACTGATTAGTGTGTCAATATGCAAAATTTTAAAAGCAAACCCCGTACATATTAGTATCATTTATATCACTTACATTTTCTCGGAAGAACATATCAGTTTTCCATTTAATGTGACTGCTATCAACTCCGGTACTTTTCCATCTATCAAATTGCCTTTAATTGTGATAGTTTTTAAAACACCCGCCGATATGTTATCATCTCTATTAGCCAGTCTAACTTCATCTGTTTCATTATATTTAGCTTGATAGCCATCCTTGAATGAAAGAAACAATTAATAATTAAACTACCCAAAAAGTTTGAAATATTCATCCAATGTCTATAAAAAAAACTGCTAGCTAAGCTAAATTTCAGAACTTTGCCACCCACTTTCAACCTAACCGTAGTTCACGTCACAAATCGAATTAAACTTCGATCGACTGAAATCCCTAATACAAACAGCCTCATCTCTGAAAACTCACCGAAACCACCACGTCCGCAAACTTCGGCCTAGAGAGGAGGCGAACCCATACTCCTCGCAAATCCTCTTCCGACATCAAAGTTAAACTGGCCTTCCACGCCCCGTCAGAAACTTCATCATAACGAAATATCTCGGGACAGGGAGAACTATTGCTGGAAATAAGGGGTGTGCACTGCACGGCGATTACATAAGCCCCCAGGGCTAGAAAGAACACCGCTGCATGCATCTGAAATTGGTAAAAATTTGTTAGTTAACAAGAAACAATTCGGTTGATATGGGCGTTCATTAAGAAATATTGGATGTGATAAGGTGAGTTGAGACTCATAAAAGCTAGGACAAAGAATTCATCAAGAAATTCAAGAAATATATGTTGAAATCGTCCAAAAAGATTTTTAGTGAAAGACTTATTCTACTGCGAAAGCTGAATTAGTAAAAATAAATTGAATGGTAAAATTGTTGTTAAAATAGATATTTATTAAGAGTATTATGCTATTGAAAGACCTCTTCATATATAACATTAACTGTATTGCCATGCGGTACAATGAATGCTAGCCGAACTTACTCTGGATAACGCAACATAAAGACTTCTCTCTTATGTCTATGCCAGCCACATTTTTTTTAATGACGCATACCGTGCGTCTCCCTTCACTTGATCTAAGTAGTTATGCAACCCACATAACAGGTACCTTCATTAATATAATGAAATGCATATTTCCATAGATATCTGTAAACGTTAAGTGGAGACCTGGAGAATTGAAAAGGACCAGGCGCGCACACCGTGTGTTATCCGCACTGAAAGTGTTAAGTCATTTGTAGAATTCGTTTTCTCAGAAAAATAGGTAAAAAACTTTTTAAGTTAAACGGTTTTATGTTAAACATACATTGCACTGTTTAAGATAAATGTACTAAAACCAAAAAATAATAAAATAGATACAGTCGTGGAATTATAAACATATGCATAGACTAGACTAAAATAAAACCGTGGGGCACGTCAATTGTCTACAAATTATCGACTTAATGTGCGATAGAAGAATCGTTTAATTCGTCGTTAGGCAGTTGGCCCGCAGACGGTGAGAAATTATTTACTATTTTCTTGCTCATGGAAATTCTAATAGTTATACACTCCATGTAAATAAAAGAAATGTTTTAACTAGTTTATCGTTGGACATTCACACTGCTGGCTGGCGAGGAATCGTTTCACTGCTTGTTGTTTGTCTTTAATCGACAAAACATATGACAAAAGTACTACTCGCTCACCACTATGAAACCCTAAAACTCGCTTATAATCGAGCTTGCTAGCTTGTTTCCACATTCTAGCCCTACTTATCACACGTCCATCGTTGTCGGTTGCACAACTGCCTAATAATTATAGTGTAACATTACAAAACAAACATTTTAATCAACGATTGTAGACAATTGACGTGCCCCACGGTTTTATTTTAGTCTAGTCTATGCATATGTTTATACGACTGTATCTATTTTATTATTTTTGGTTTTAGTACATTTATCTTAAACAGTGCAATGTATGTTTAACATAAAACCGTTTAACTTAAAAAGTTTTTTTACCTATTTTTATTTTCTAGTTTTTAGTTTTTATTTTGCATTCTTTTTAATTCATTTAGTGCTTCATTATTGCAAGGTTTCTTGCCAGTTAGTTTATTGCAATCCAACTCCTCTATACGTAGTCCCTGCAAAGATCTTACTCTACTAAGAGCCACGTAGGCTTGACCTTCTTCAAACAGTTTTGCACCTAAGTATACGACTGCGTGATCCACAGTGCTGCCCTGCATTTTATGTATTGTAGAAGCCCATGATAGTATTAAAGGCAACATTCTTCTTTCAGCTGTCCCATAATTGTACTTAGCTGGAAACTGTATGGCTTTCGGGTGTATAAGATGTACTCCGTCTCTTGCGAAATCAATTCGGACGGAAGGTACATCTGTTGCATACATCTGAGTTCGACGAAATTGAGGCCAAACGATTTCGGTGATGTAGCCTATAGCGCCATTTACTAATCCCTTTGAAACGTCAATATTGGACCGTAGCATGACTTTTGCCCCTCAAATATTTCCAGTTCCGCTGGTAAACCCCAGTTTTGTTGATATCAGGTGGTATTATTGTAGCTATATCCATATTGCCTGCATTTCGTGTGGCGTGTACTAGCTGATCCTGCGCTTTTATTTTGTAAATGCGAGCACCATTATTTCTGTACAAATTCAATACAGCAGAGTTGTGGTCGTTAACTTGCTGATTTGTGGGTATACCCTTAACGCTTAGACACAGTCCTCAACACGATACAAAATCTTGACTTGGGTGGTGAATTCAGGCTGGATACATTGTATTCTACTGGTTGAGCACTTTCATTTGATACCCATATTGATAGGATTGATAAAACCTACGTTATCCGCCATTTTGTAGCGGCCGCCATCTTGGATTTCAATTTTTTATAGTATATTGTATTCTGATTGTTGAGCCCTTTCATTTGATACCCATATTGATGGGATTGATAAAAGCTATGTTATCCGCCATTTTGTAGCGGCCGCCATCTTGGATTTCAATTTTTTATAGTATATTGTATTCTGCTTGTTGAGCCCTTCCATTTGATACCCATATTGATGGGATCAATAAAACATAAATTATCCGCCATTTTGTAGCGGCGGCCATCTTGTATTTATAATGATAATGAATAAATATAATTGTATTGTCACCAAAATCCAAAGTGTATACAAAATTTCAGATTAATCGGTTGCCAGGAAGAGGGTGAAATTTGAATTACTAAATTTGACCCAAGAATAAATAAAACAAACGGGGTGAGCTAAATAAAACCGTTTAATAAAAATACAGCGTTCTGAGTGCTATTTTTTCAGCGGAAGGTACCCAAAATTGAATGAAAATATAAGGTTACTATTTGAAGAAGTGAAGGTCAATTTGGCCAGACTTGACAGACCAATATCATTCAAGATGCAATTCAATTTGTTCCATTGAAATCTATCAACAATTGTATTCTTATTTTGAGGACAAACTTCCCACCTGCCCTGATGCGCTTGGTCCAGTCATACCTGAGAAACAGACCTTTCGTGGTACGCATAGGACATACCCTTTCTTAAACCAGGAGGATGGAAGCAGGAGTACCATAAAGATCACTACTAGAGCCGTTGCTGTTTAACATCTACACCTCAGACGTCCAGAAACCCCCAACACGAGCTTAGTCTTCTACGCGGATGACACGGGCATAATGACCAGATCGACAGCCCCCACTTGATAACCAGGAGACTCCAAGAGGCCGTAAACCAATTGGAAGAATGGTTTACCAAGTGGCTGACCACCATCAACCCAGAGAAGAGCTCGGCGCTCTATATGTCCAGAAGAAGACGTAGCCCCGACTAGCAGATCACCATGAACGGCCAACCCATCCCGTGAATCAACAAGCTCTACAAGACCATCATCAAGCCCATGATGACATACGCGTTAACAGTCTGGGGACATTCAGCTGTATGTCGTATCCGGAAGCTCCAAGTCGTGTCGAACAAAGCATTGAGGTTGACCGTGGACGCCCCTTGGTACGTGCGAAACTCCCAGATTTATCGAGATCTGCAGATCCCGAGTGTGATGGAGTTCATCAGAGAGACAGGGATGGAAGCATTCCAAGCAGATGATGAACACCCAAATTCATTGATAAACACCTTAGGAGACTACGAGGAAGACGAAGCGAGAAAATACAAGCGGCCCAGGATGGTGCTTCGAGAAGATCCGCATTAGCTATAAGAATCTTGTAAAATAAATATGTTAAGACCGTCGTCAGTAGGACGACAAAATGAATTGTACTTAATTTAATTATTTCAAGTCATATTCTGATCCCTCAGATCACGGCTTAAAAGCCAAAAATTGTACTATTTTCCCTTTAAAACATACTGGTACTTAAATAAAGAATACGTTGAAGTTAAAAGTCAACACCGTGATAATCAAAGAAAACAATCAATGTTACCTTGACTTTTGATCGGCTTTGACGTGGTTTTTTCTGTTTCGGTTTAGTTGGAAGGCGACATTCTGAGTCTTGACTGGTTTCCATATCAAACTCATAAACCCATGTCTCATCACCAGTTACAATGCGTTTTATGAATGTGTGGGGTAAGAATTGACTCGTTCTAGCATATTTTTAGTGACATATCTGATTCAATTTTTGAAGAAAATTCAGGTCTTTTAGAACTAGTCGAGCGGCAACGCGTTTTATGCCTAAACAATCGTTTGATATTGATTCATGAGACTCTAAAACTTAAATGACGATTTTCAATTACCATTATATCGATCTGTTTGTATTCAAACCGTTGTACTGTAACAATGTATAGATCTCCCACAGCGTAGATTATTCAATTATGTATATTCATTTCCTGTTATAGGTAACATGTATTCGATGCAAATACCTTTATAGGTTAGTTATAACTGGAAATTGGCCATTTGCGTGAAATTTCCGTCTAAATTTTCATTTCCTCTATCATCCCTCACGGCCGCAATGCATATTCTGTTGTGATATTTATAACAGCGTGGTTATATCACATAAAAATCGTGAAAACTCACCCAATTACGCTGAAATGTAACCCCTTAAGAATTATATTGTGATGATTCATGTTTGCGAAATGATACGGGAATTACGCAAATCCAAACACGCGACAAAATAATTAACGTTCACTATAATTTAGCGTTGATATTACAGAAAATTCAGCAGATTAAAGGTATCTTCTCAAGGATCAGGAAGTCCTCGTGATGGTTACATTTTTATTCAAAGGATACAGTGGCGACTCGTGATTTTTTTATGCGGCAGGGTGTAATTTGTCAGTATTACAAAATCAAATTACAGCAATTGAAATATCTCGATCACTCTTTTATTTAAATCCAGAATGGACTGACTAAATTTCTGTTCAATCGAGGAACATGAACATACACGTTCAACCGGTTTAACATTTTCGATATATTGTAATACAATCACTGTTAGGAATTATAATGAAAAAACGTTAGTTGTTTCATTTGTTATAACTCCCGAAAATTCAAATTCATGGATTTCCGTTGAAATAAATAGCGACAAGGAAGTGAGGCACAAAATCGAAAATTCAAATGTATTCAGACGAAATTTAGATCTATACAAGTACTCGCGGAGATATATCCTAAGACCAATAATAGGAAAGAAGTCCAAGTACCATCATATGATAAAATGAATTAATGGCTATCAAAGGTTAATCGGGATACACTATTCATGGACAATAATATCGACTCTCAGTAGATAAAATTCGACACTATGGATTAACGATTCTCTCCTTAGAGCAGGGGTGCTCTTAGAGCAGGGGTACTCTAAGGGTGCTCGATTGACTGGTCAATCGCGAGTGCTTTTTGAGTAGATTTCGAGAGAAGAAAAAAATTTTAAATTAGTAGGTAACTAAATTACAAAAATTTATTACGTAATAAAATAACACCCCGCTAGCGGCAAAAGGCGGCTTTATCAAAGGAACGCGCGGTACTTGTCAAAGAAAAGCTGCGTTCTTTATTCTTGCCACTTTTCTAGAAATTTCAGGCGGCGCGTTTGACGGGAACATTCGAGACTTTCGTTCACGCCGATATAAATTTTACGCCTGCAGGAATTGGAGTCATTCTGAATTGTAACTTGAAAGCAATACTACGTCGATACAAAGTTAGAGAGGTATCATAAAACGGTTCATAAAAACTATGAAAAGAATTTTCAGCCACACAGTTAAGAGAACGAAAGGTACGTGATTTGATATCTTGTTTGAAAAAAGAACAAACCATGTTCACAAGACCAAACAAACAATCAAAAGCTGCTACGATCGCGTCGTTTAGAATAACTCATACATTGGCGAAACACAAGAAACCATTCGGATGGATGGATCGGATGTGAAGGAAGCATTTATTGAAACGGGTGAGACTTTATCAAGAGATTTGAAAAATAAAACACAAATCATGTCTGCTATTAGAGAACTTCAGTTATCTCGTCAGACTGTCAGGAGTCAGGACATGGCATATAAACTAAAACATAATATCATGAAATGTGTCTTTTCTTTACAGTTCGACGAATCCACCGATATGATAGACACTGACCAGCTGTATATTTTTATTACGATGGTATTCAATGACATGTTGGCTAAAGAAGAATTTTTGACAATCAATCCCCTGAAAGGAAAGACCCGTGGCGAAGATATATATGACGTTTTCTTCAATTTTGTAAAACAAGCTACCAACGTATAAATTAGTGTGCATTACAACCGATGGAACACCAACAATGACTGGAAACAAAAACGGTTTTGTGCATTGTGTCAAGCTAATGAAGATTTCCCTTCATTTTTTTCATTCCATTGCATTATACATCAACAAGTTTTGTGTTCAAAAGTTTTAAACACGGAGGAAATTATGGGCATTGCAACAAAAATTGTGAACTCCATCCGTGCACGTAGCTTGCAAAGGCAGCTCTTTAAGTTGCAGTTGGAAGATAGGGAGTCAGCTGAACACACTGATTTAGTTCTTCACACGGACGTTAGGTGGTTGAGTCGCGGAAAAATTCCTAGAAAGGTTTCAAGAATTATTACCCGATATTATTATTTGGCATTTTTGACTGACATCACAATGTACTTAAACACCATTATCTTGGAGCTTCAAGGTAAAGGAAAACCTATTATTGAGATGATTAGCGCAGTAAACGCATTCAAAAGTAAATTGCAATTGATAGATCAACTGAAAAAAAGGATCTGAAACATTTTTCGTCTTTGAAAGCAAGGATTCCTCAGTTGAATTATGATACGTATGAGGCTGAATTATCAAATATTTTGGGACAATTCGAAATGCGTTTTTATGATTGCAATAAATTGGCAAATATAGCATCATTTATGAGTTATCCTTTTTCATGTAAAAACATTGAGGAATTAGCTACTGAAATAGCAGGTCAGTTTAATATGAACTCATGTTCTGTTGAAAATGAGTTGGTGCAGATTATATCAGATAAACATCTCAAAGCTACAGCATCTGATACAAATTTCTGGTGTTTTATATCTGAAGATAAATATCCGAATCTAAGGCAAATCGTCCTTCAACTGAAGGCAATGTTTGGGTCAACTTACTTGTGCGAGTCTGCATTTTCTGAAATGAAGATAATTAAGTCTTATTATCGCAATCGACTAACTGACGATCATATGTCATCATGCTTGCGATTAGCACTCAGTGATTACGTACCACCTTATGGAAAGTATGCGGAGGACATGCAGTACCACGCTTTAACATCCAAAGTCACTCCTCAGTTAAGTTTAACACCATATATAACTCTTTTGTTCTGTAACCAATAAACTCGCAATTTTGAAAAACTATGAGTTTTTTCATTGATATTATGGAAAAGAACCTAACTAAGCCTAACCCAAACCTTGACTTAAATAATGTATATTGTGCGGAAAGCTTATATCTATATATGCTACGGTACACCCTACCTAGGTAGGTTGGTAGGTAGGGTGTAAGCGTATGTACGACAACCCTGCATAACACATACTTGCAGCCTCTCAGAGTCGATCGTAAGTAGTCTAAAAATTTTGAGCAGTTCTATTTTGAGCCCTCCTGCCTTAGAGCTATCAGGCAGAAACGATCTCTGTGCAGAAGGTTCATTAGATCTAAAGCCGAATGAGATTACAATATCTCTGTTGCTAGAAGTGGATGGTTGGTCCCCAACACATACCCGGATGATTGGTCCCCAACTGCTGATATCAATACCTTAGTTTTTCTTATAGCTTATAGACAATCTTCGGTAGTGTCATGGAGTTCTTTGATCATCCAGGCGGATTCGAATTCGAATTTTGCTGAGAAAGTTTATTGCGAACACGTATTTTTGAATGGTTTAAGCGTTTTCGAGATGGACGACAAGACGTTGAAGATGATTCTGGGCGAGGTCGTTGATCAATGTCAAAAACTGATGACAATGTAGAAAAAATTGCTAATTGGATTTTGTCTGACCGTCGATTAAAAGTATTCGTGCAATTTCTGAAAGTGTAGGCCTTGATGAAGAATGTGTGCGGCAAATTTTACGTGATAATTCGAACATGCGAAAAGTGTGCACCAAAATATTAGATGTCAAACGTTATCTGTCAAGAGAGAGATAATATTTAAGTCTGTGTATGCTGTAAAAACGAAAGCGGCAAAAGTCTTGAAGAAGTTGAAAGAAGCTGATTTCCAACAGTTTTTCCAATAATGGAAAATTCTCAATGAACGTAGCAGGGATAGAGAACGGATGTACATTGAAGGTGATGATAAATAATTATGTATAAAATGAATATAATAAATTTTACAACATCAGTCTCGTTATTTAATATCCACACCTCGTAAATAATTCATAACTTATTTCTCACTTAATTTACTAAGTTATGGAAATGAAACAAGAACTGAAGATGGAAGAGAATTTTAATCGACTTCAAAACAATATAAAAATTTGTTTTTCCCTATACTATGAGACATACTTTTCAAAACAGACTAGAAATTTCTCGAATATTCCAACAATTCGTTCTATTGATAAAAACTCGAAATATTACCATTCAATTGGTATTAGAAGGTTGAAATTCATATTAAAAGCTGACTCACCCTATGCCTGTTATGTTTCACTGCACAAGATTATTCTGCTACTAAAATCGAAGAATATTTCGTGTCTCAAAGCGAAGAACCTGTCCCAAGCGTTGATCTCGTTCAAGGTTTCCAATCCGTTGATTATTCATTCATTAGTGCCGTGAATAAACAGAACAAAACACACTCCCAGATATTAATTAGAAATAATTTGTTTACCAACATCTTATGACGCTATAGATATCATACAATGGAAAATCCATAATTGTGTTTGAAAAGTTCGGCAGGTGGAATTATACAGGATTTCCTGAAAGTTGACAGTCACATCAGTTTATTCATGGAATTTTTGTTTTGACAGTTTTCCTTGGAACGCCTACGATTTATCTTTTGAATATAATCCGGAAATAGTTGATTCAGAAATACGAGGTGTGGCTATTGAATAACGAGACTGACGTAAAAAAATTTTATTTTCATTTTATACATACTTACGTATTATCACCTTCCATATACGCCCCCTCTCTATCCCTACAACTATCCATGTGAACTTTCCATTATGGAAGTCAAGTCCTTCAGGATTTTTGACGTTTTCTCCTTCACAGCTCACACGGACTCAAATCTCGTCCATTTTAATGCATATTCCACATTAGGGAAAAGATAGAAGTCACATGGTGTAAGGTCTGGTGAGTAAGGTGGAAGTTCTTATAGTAGGATTTACAAGGATGTTCATATTCCAAGCGCCAATTTTATTTTTAAATAACTCTTCTGCTTCAGTTCATCATGACAATGCTTTAATTGGGTTCAAGTAGATTTTATTGTAATGTGCTAAAATCACGTCACAACAATTTGAATTCAAAACACCTGATCCCAGTCAACCCTCCATCTGTGTCAAATCGTTACGCCACTGGTTAACAGTCTGATGCGCATAATCCGGCTATCAGATGATATGTCCTACCAGCTTCGCTTCAGAATCTTCATTTTTGCTTTCTTTTCTTTACCGACCTTTGGACTAATTAGTTGAACTTGAAAATCATCGTTGATTGTATTTGAAATAATTAATTTATATAGTGAAAATTAGAGTTATATCTTCATCTTAAATACTGTATGGCGACCTATATAAAAAATATAGATCGTAGGTGTAGATTCGTAGGTGGAGTGTCGTAGGTGGAGACTCCTAGGTGGAGTCCAGAGGCCGAAATACAATTTCTATCTAAAGCACAGAAATCTAGATGAATCCGAAGATGAAATAGAGGTTTTCACCCCATAAGAATACAAGAGACTTTTGGAGCTTGAACTCAAGATCAACGACTTCTGCCTCAACTGTTTCTACAGGACCAATAATCTTTGACTATCACCAAGATAAGTGTATTAATTGCACATATTGAAAGAAGCATTTGTTGATGTTGTTTGCTATAACTTTTACTTATAATTTTAATATGTAATTAAATATCTGAGCAAAACTTCCTTGAATTTTCTTCCAAGATTTCAGTGACAATTATTGAATTAGAGTCTCATTGCTCATATTTCCCTGGGCTTAAACAGTAAAGTTAATTTTGTTACATGTTTACATCATTTCTTGAATAGCATATCTCGTAAATGGTCGCCCTTGGCCTCTACGGCGTATTGTGTCCGTTTTGCAGCATTTTCCATATTTTCGACCGGAATGGTCTATTTCTTGACGTTGATGTTGGTTTGCAGCTTTTCTAGGGTCTTTGGCTTGTTGACGTAAATCTTTGATTTCAAATAACCCCACAAAAAGAAATCTGGAGACTTTTATCTGGTGATCTTGGCAGCCAATCGAAATCACCATTTGTCGACATCAAACGGCTAGGGAACAATTGTTCCGAATAATCGATTGTAGTGCGGCTTGTGTGTGGTGTCGCGCCGTCTTGTTGAAACTAGTAGTGCCCCATGCGCTTCTGACGAATAATTGGCATGAAAAAATTGGTTGTCATATAGCGATAACTCTCCTGATTGACAGTAATCGCGTGGCCATTATCATATTCGAAAAAGAACGGCCCAATGACCATTTTAGCACAAACGCCGCACCAAACAGTGACTTATCTATCGTGAAGAGGTATGTCTTGAATCTCTTGTGGATTTATGATAATTGTATGCCAAAATTGCTCGTCTTCTTCAACCATTTCGATGACCCTTTGGGTCCATTCCAATCAACGTGGCTTATCGTCAGGCAACAATTTTTGTGTCACTTGAATCTTGTACGGAAACAAATGCAAATCAACACGTTAAATGCTTTGTAAAGTGGATCGGGGAATGCCGAGCTGCTCAGAACGGCGTTTTTGGGAAGTTGTTGGTGATTGCTCAACACATTGGTCGCTTTTCATTTGGCCTCTTTGGGTTAGCAAGAACATGACCAGTTGTAAATCTTTCATACAAGCGATAAATTGTTTTCTTGGATGAAGCACGTTTTACTTTCATTTTTTTAAGAGCATGTTGAGTTTTCACTATTGACTAGTTTTGTTGAAAGTAAATTTGAACAAATATAGAGTGTCCGCGTGGCGTGTACTGTTCCATAGTAAAAATCTGCTTGGAATGACGCTTCAAACGCGGTATGTCATTAGTTGATTTGGCATCGCTGTCAAAAGTTACAGCGCTGCTTGATGGGCGCTTCGAATATGGCAACCTTGTACTAGGCCAGGAATCTCTTCAGCTGGTGCATTAGCACACACTCTTCGCATGTTCAAATTTTCACGTAAAAATTATTATTTAACAATACCTATAGTTTCAGGAATTGCATGAATACTTAATCAATGGCCAGACTGAATCAAATAAGCAAGGTTAGTGACACCAGATCCTACTGAAGTGGAGATCCTGAGTTCTCTTCTCTTGGATAAATCGGCAGAAAGTTGGCGATTCTCAGGATCGTTGGGAAGTAATTCCTGAACCTGCTGAATGTGATAAGGATGAAATAATTTTTCCTTCAAGACATCATGAATCATTGTTTTAGGAACGACCAACTGCACACCTAAACGCCGCGTGCTTAATTGTGGGTTTTCCCATGTCCAAAATTTGTTCTTTCGCGTTCTACCGTCCTTACTGTTCGTTGTTATCCCCAATCCAAATTCTTGGGCTGGAAGCAATCTTTCTCGCGGAGGCACCTCTCCAAATTTACAAACGTTTGGTGGTGAGATCTGGAAATCTTTCAGCATATACTCTCCCGCTCTCACGTCTATTGCCTCGACAAAATCCATACACCATAACCATATCAACCATTTCAGAGTTACTGTACATCTCAGTGCGAAATAGTGATAAAAAATCACCAAAATATCTAGTTAAGAACTTAAGGAACACTGTTGTGTCAACAATTCGTTACCTAACCATATGGTTAAACGTGATATTTTTGACTTAGGTGGTTGAAGAAATGAAATCATGAAATTAAAAAACTGTTTTTTGTTAGCGGTTCGCTCATCATATCAAAATTTCCCGAGTGATAAAACAGCTTGATAATTAGTCTAGCTACTCAATGTCTAAAAGAGTTTTGCTCAAACTCAGACAGTTGAAAAATTATGGTTGATTAAAAACACGTTCAAGTTTTTAGGGACACTTGTAAAACGTCAAGGTCATTGAAAAGATCACTAAAAACGTGAACAATACACCCGATTACGCATACCAAACATGGTTTTGATCGATCGAGTCGTTCTCGAGTTATTTGAAAAATAAGAAAAAATCTTTTGATTTGGCGACCTCTAGCGGCCAAACCATATAGGTAAGTTGGCCGTAATTGACTTATTTCGAGATGAAGAATCAGTGGTATAACGTCGTACGAGCAATTCACGGACATCCTGTATAAATAGCATCCCGTAGTTTGTCCATGTGCAAACATATTTAGATCATTGTCAAACTTGATTTTGAAATGTTTCGTTTCTGACATTTATTAAATTGTCAATTCTAAATGAGAACAAGTAAAGAAATGCGAGTATCATTATATTCACGAGTGCTTTTGTTGAAATTCTATGCTTTTTCTCGAATTGCTTCCTCAGGCGATGTTCAACTTTTGTATAATATCCGTTGATGACATGCACTACGTTGTAATACACCAGAAAGTTTCCTTGGGAATAATTGGAGCTTTATAGGATTCTATAAAATCCCTGTTGCACGATGTTCAGATTATTCTGTGCTAGCCACTAAGTCTTCTGGCAAGTTCACGTCTCAGTTAACAGCTATTATCCGCATAACGAACGACAGTGTCCCACTGCAGTGCATTCTTTATTTGCATGTGTTTTCTTCCATATTCTCCTACAAAAGTATCTTTATAATAACGTACTGGCATTAAATTTCATTCTTCATTCTTATTGCGATTAAAGTAAATCGCATTCCATTTCCATTATGATAAAAACTTTTCTAAAGGCAATAAAGATAAGAACAAGGTTAAATTCAATAAAATTCAATCAAACTTCAGTTCCCCGATATTGGTGATTTGCAGGTGTTTCTATCGCATTTATATCATCCTCCAATTCTTTTCAATGCAAAATTCTATGTTTTACACGTATGAAGTGGATGCTTATCGCGAATTATTGGTGTTCTATAAGGTTGTGATTAGAAAAATTATGGAATGAAATGAATTATCAGGCGGCAAGAATGTTTTTATCTACAATCTATTTCACTACAGTAGTGTCTGATACATTTACGACCTTTGAAATATAGATTTGCTTATATTAAAATACAAATACACGCATGTAACATTTGCGACTAATGTAAAGTTGTACATGGATGGACAAAAATTTGCGTAATGTTAATTGAACTATATTTTGGCGACGCTCATAGATATATTATTCAGATTATTGCTAAATATTGAATCATAAGGGGTAAATACACTCGGAGGCAAAATTAGCGGAACACTCGAAAATTTAACCAAATTCGAAGTTCGATATTTTTCCTAATTCTCAACCGATTTAGATGATTTGTTCGGCAAGTTATAGATCAACTCTTCTGCTTTGTAAAAATTATAAGAGAAAACAAAAAAAATTTGAAACAAATGTTATACGGGAGCAATACTAAAAGTGTTTTTTTTGTCAAAAATTCGTGTGGAATTTCGTGGTCCGAGTTGAAACGTACAATATCATGGTCTGTCAAGACACATCTTCTACAGTAACGCCCTTCTTGTTTCATGCGTTTATCTCTATTTTTGCAAAATATATTTAATTTCAAGTGGAAAATCACCATTTTGGAGAAATTCCATTGAATCAAGAAATTGTCATTAAAATTCGTCTATCAATTTGGAATTTTCTTATTATCACTCAGGCGTGTCGAAATTGTCGTTTGCGATTTTTATGTTCGAATTGCATTAGTTTGTGATGACAATTTGGTTAATTTGGTGAAAATTAGGAATTCATAGGAGATAACAGTCGGTAGGTATTAAAATACACACATCCCGAATTCTGGGACCATTGATAAAACTTTTCATTTACCCATGTGCACACCTTTTTTTATCAAATATGAAATACAACACACGTTTTTTTGTATATGACCACATTTGCACTTGTTTAAAGAATGAGAGTTTTCCATTCTTTGATTTGATTCAAATTCGATCGGTTGCGGTGTTTTGTGATTCTTTTACTGTTTACGATTCGAAACGGTATTTTTCATTCAGAATGAGAGATTTACCACCAACCTCAGTAGCAAGGGCAGTTACATTGATCGAGGAAGGGCGCACCTACCGCTCAGTCGGTACCATGTTGAGTGTCTCGACGTCGGTTATCCATCGAATCTACCGACGTTACAGGGAAACTGGATTGTACGTGAGGAGGCGAGGACAAGGAAGAAATCGGGCAACCCGCGCTATACATGACCGTTTCATCGTCAATCAAACCATAAGAAATCCTCGTCTTACTGCTGTTCAGGCACGTAACCTTTTACAAGCAGTGGATAACATTAACGTCAGTGTGAGGACAGTCAGAAGACGATTAAATGAAGTTGGTCTGAGATCATACGCGCAAGCAAGAGCACCAAGACTCGATAGAGCCTATCGGGTAGCAAGATTGGCGTTTGCTAGGGAGCATGTAGCATGGACAATCAATCAGTGGAGACGAGTTTTATTTAGTGATGAGAGCCGATATTGTGTGAATTTCGTGGATGGTAGAGATAGAGTATGGAGGCATCGAGGGGAACGGTACAATCAAGCGAACTTCGCAGGAACTGAGCAATACGGTGGAGGGTCAGTTATGATATGGGGTGGCATATGCTTGGGAGTACGAACAGAACTGGAGATTATTGGCAATGGATCACTTAATGCCCATCGGTATATAACAGAAATCTTGTAGCCCCATGTTGTGCCTTTTGCTCCTTACATAGGGGAAAATTTCCTTTTTATGCACGATAACGCGCGCCCTCATACTGCGCGCATAGTGATAGAATATCTCAATGAAGTTGGGATCACACGAATGGACTGGCCGTCGCGGTCACCGGATTTAAACCCGATCGAACACGTTTGGGACATTCTTGGAAGAAGGGTTCGACAACGGAATCCAGGCAACGTTGAGGAGCTGACATTGGCTTTGGTGGAAGAGTGGGACAACATACCTCAACAGATGATAGACAACATCATTGGGAGTATGGCGCGCTGTAATAAGAGCTCGGGGGGGTCATACTCGCTACTAAAATCAAATGTTTTTTTTTGGGTCATCATGAACATTTTCTCAAAATGTTCATTTCATTTCACGAGTGTATCGCCAGGATACACACCTGCTCTCAATTTTGGACAGGAATGATAATTATTATAGAGTGTCACCCAAAAAAATTCAAAAATAAATGTGCAAAATCAACGATTTTCCAGTGTATTTCGAGTTCTCCCGGAGCGTGAAATTGGCCAGTGAATTTCAAAAATTCTCATTTCGTTAGATTTCCGCTTCTCTAATTCTGATTTTATTTTTTGGCTAACCTCCGATGTTATGCACCTACGCAAGATTAAAAATAAATTCTTGAAATTTGTGACTTTTCGCTTCAAATTGGATATCCCTTGTAAAAATAGAGATAAATGCATAAAACAAGAAGGGCGTTACTGTAGGAAGATGTGTCTTGACAGACCATGATATTGTACGTTTCAACTCGGACCACGAAATTCCACAGGGTGTTACGAATTTTTGACAAAAAAAACACTTTTATTTTTGCCCCCGTATAAAGTTTTTTTCAATTTTTTTTTGTTTTCTCTTATGATTTCTACAAATCAGAAGAGTTGATCTATAACTTGCCGAAAAAATCATCTAAATCGGTTGAGATTTAGGAAAAATATCGGACTTCGAATTTGGTTAAATTTTCGAGTGTTCCGCTAATTTTGCCTCCGAGTGTATTAATTGTTATACCACATGAGTGGGGGGCAGGTAAAAATTAAGGTGTTTGTTTACTCGCTTCTTGAAGAGGGCCAAATTGTAGGATCTTGGGAAGATGTTGGACGGAAGCGAGTCCACAGCTCACCGGCCCTGTAAACAAGGTCTTTCAGCTCTGCCCTACAAAGCAAAAACCAAGTAACTCTAAATTTCCAACATTTTAGCAGAGTTATTTTCATGATGCAAATAAGAGAGATTACGCTTACTCAAAAAGTGTTTTAACTAGAAGCTTCGAACTTGAACATTTACTACTTCTCAATTCTAGAAATTCACTGAGCGTACTAAATTCAAAATTCTTCGCGCCAAATTCAAAATGGAAGCTCATTTTCAGTTACTAGATTTCGGATTACCACATCCGCACAAAACTTTTACAAAATATAAAACAAGTAAGTCGAAAAATTCAAGTAAGTCAATTTACATTTGAATATTTTATTGCAGAAACACGTAACAAAAAATTAATTTTTCAGTTATCAAACAAAACACGAAAGTAACAAATATTGCACATCAAATGAACTTTCAAATAAATACAAAATAGGTGAAAAGATTATAAAAACTTTGTAACTATAGATCGCCCTCTTCAGTTTGAGTTTCTTCCCCACAGTGGGCCAAGTCGTCCATGTGAGATACTGGCAGGAGAGATTTCCAGAACAACTGTTTCTTAGCGGGCATATTGGCAGTTAGTTCATTCAAAATCTCTTCTTTTTTTCCTTGTTCAGACCCCGGCATGTTAATTTGTTAATTGTCAACTGAAGTTTGAATTTTGGTTTTAAAAAATTTGACTTCTGAAACCCCGGACTATCTATTCCGGTTTTGAAGTACAGTGATCTCGAATTTTTTCTGAATTGACACACCTTCAGGTCACGGAGAAAAGGTACAGCAACGTTACCATTGCTTACTGCTCCGTTTTACGGGTTTGGCAACCGTTTTCGAATATCTCAAAAACTGCAGGAGTTTTGAAGGAAAAACAATTTTTCCGGAAATTTCAACACCCTGTAGCTCCGTAACAAAGCTTTTGCGGACCTATGTTTATATGAACTTTTTTTCTTAAAATTGCACGTAGATTTACCGTCTCAAGTTGTGACATACTATTATGTAACGCCCTGTATACACATTAATTGTCTATTGTCACACAAACTCTCCGAAAAAATTGCTCTTGAACAGTCGGTGTTATTACTTGAAAAGTCAAATGAAAATAATTCACAAACAGTAGTAAATAATCAACTTTGTCCACACTGCAAATGGTCGCCCTCCTCCACCACTTGCTTCAATTTTCCATAGAAGTTAGCAGTCTAGCGTGTATAGATATAACAAATCCCGTATCAATTCTTCAAACTAAACATTTGAACTGATGAAAAAATCTCTTGGAGAAAGGTTTCAAACACAATATTAAATCAAACAAGATAAAATCTGATTTAGAGGAACTTGGCATAGATACTGAAATTTCTCTGAAAAATATTCCTAATAACACTCACCTTAAATATTTAGCATCTAACATTATAAAAATGAATCATTAGCTGACTTTAAACCGAGTAAAGAACAAAATATTTTAAAGGCCATCAAACAAAAATCTCAACTAAATGAAGTTATTTTTACAAAAGCAGATAAGGGTAATACTGTTATTGCGTTAAATAAAAATGACTACCTATTTAAAACTCTAAATTTCATTTCGTCCGGAAACTATACAATTTTAAACAAAGATCCAACTATTACATTCCAGAAAAATATTAAAATTGCAATAAATGACGCAAAATCTTTAATTAAAGCAATAGATAAATACAAATTAATTTTACCAAACCCTCAACCACCTCAACTGTATTCACTCATTAAATTGCATAAAGTAAATAACCCCGTTAGACCAGTCGTATCTTACTTTACAGCCCCAGCAATGAAATTGTCGCACTACCTTATAGATATCATTAAAATTATTGTTCATTCAAATCAAAATGAAAATTCTTTCGAATTTAACATAAAAACGTTAACCTACCACCTAACGCAAAACTTATTTCGTTTGATGTTGAGAATTTATACCCAAGTATTCCTCCAGGTGATGTCAAAATATTAATCGAAAACATGTTGAATTCGAATCATGTTAACCACATAATTAAATCAGAAATATTGAATCTGTTGGACGTTTGCATTGAACGAAATTATTTTTCTTTCAACAACATCTATTACAGTAGTGAAAATGGTTTGATCATGGGAAATCCTTTGAGTCCACTTTAGCAGAGATTTTTATGAATAATATTGAACAGAAAATTCATACACATCCACTCATTTCCAAATTTCTTTATTGGTATAGATATGTTGACGACATCTTAGTATGTTTCATTGGAACTACTCGTCAATTAGACTTATTTCTTAATTTCATTAATTCCATCCATTTGAACATTAAATTCACGATAGAAATTGAACAGAACGATTCCATTAATTTTTGGACTTGAAAATCACTAAACGAAATAATAATCATGTTTTTCGGTCTTTCGTAAACCAACACATACTGATACAATTATACATGCAGCTTTAAACAGCATGGTACATCGGTTCCTCAATTTACCTTTATCAGTAGAAGATTATAATAAAGAGTTAAACATCATCAAACAGATAGCCATTAATAATTCATATAATCCGGATATGATAGATCTAATCATTCGTAAAAACTGTATCAGAAAGCAATAAATGAAGTATATCCTATTCATAAAGACTATAAAATATTCAACAGTTTAACATTCTGTGGTTCTGCCGCAAATATTAAATCCTTTCTCGTCAAACAAAATCTTAATATAACTTTCAAAACTTCTAATAACTTAGGTAAACATATTAAAAATAATAAATCTCGTGTTGAAAAATCAAGTAAATCAGGAATCTAAAAACTCAATTGCGGTTCTTGTGATAAAATTTATATCGGTAGGACCTATAGGAGTTTTGGCATAAGAACATCTGAACATAAACGTAGCTTCAATAAAAATAAATCTGATTCAAATTATTCAAACCACTTAATAAAAGAAAACCATTCATTCAATAAAAACTTTGACATATTACATATAAAATCAAAAGTTTAAAATTAGATCTCCTAGAAGCATTAGAAATAAATAGATACAAACATTCGGACAAGCTTTTGAATGAGCAGGTAGATGTGAATTATTCACCCCTACTTAACTTGTTTAATTAGTTTCTAATTACCTTTCATACTAACTGTACAATGGCTCGGTGTGGATTTTCCTGTTATTCATCCAACTTGTTCTACGATTTGTTTATAATACCATACTCTTCATTCTGTTTGTCATTCTTGATAAAGCTGCTTTGTCAGCGAAACGTCGTCGAATTTTTTCAAATAAAGTGTAGATTAAAGTTAAACCTTGTGCTTTTTATCTCAAACTAAACTTTAGCGATGTAGGAAATCAATGATACCACCAAAAAACCACAGTAATACCATATTTTATAAGTTGATAAGACCAGTGTGAAATATCTGTGTTTGAAGGGGAAATAAATTCTTCATCACCTGTTTGGATACAAATATTGCAAAAAGAGCATTTATTGTCGTTTGAATTAAGATTGCTAACTGCTATTCTCGATATTTGATCCCTAGTGACTATTATCTATTAGAAGACATCAAAACTAACCGATACCTGTCATTGTCTTTGTCTATGCTTGAAATAACAAGAGACACTCATTTTCATTCATATCGAAAAAATTGATTTTTAGCTACTTACCTTACATCAAAGTAAATATCTTGAACCTCACATTCGTCATTTATGATTCACTAGAATTGAACAAACCACAACTTGGAAAGACCATTATGAATTACTTATTTCTATAAGACTATAAGTCAGTCAACTTTATTTCCGAGTTCATTCATGAAACTTATCCGTTTTTTATTGATATGCGCAAACATTCAATATAATCTTTGTTGACATGATTGTATTACACTTATCTAATATTCGGATCTATTTGTACAAAATGGAAAATCGTTAATAATCGTATGAGACTTATTGAATTTCTATCAGTTCGTGACTGGCCTCGAAAAATGGATGTAGATATATGTAGATGAAAATAGTGGCGATAGTGAAAATTTATAGTACGAAGTGTGAAAGTCCAGTTTTTTGAAATTTTCATCGAAATGTCTTTTGAACGGGTGCATTACCTGCCAATTTTGATAAGTGTATGGTTCCCCTTCACGTTTATTTTGACGTATGTAGTATTAAATAGGAAATATATATTTACATTACATTTTGACCTAGGTTAAGTTGAAATTCTTTTTTATCGATATAGGGCTTATCTTGGGGTCAAAATCTCTAATAAATATGATTTAAAGACTATGATTCTCGTGATATTTTGTTACATGATCGAATGAGTAGATATTTATTTCAAATTTCATTATGTCACACACATATTCCTACTTCTAATTGATCCGACATAAACATTTCAGATCCAGATTTTATTTTTCAACTGGGCTATTTTCGTTACAGAAACAGAATCAAAATATCTACAAAAATATCGTTTCCATCATAAATTAATATTACAACCGAATATGTGAGATTGCCTAACTTATGAATTAAGTAAAAAAACCCTTACACAGAAAATGGAAAACTAATTTCCAGAATCAATCATTTAATGTTTCGTACAAACACAGTATTTTGTACACTATCATAATTGAACTTCACCAAATCATTTCTAATAATTATAAATTTTTAATAATAATTAAAAGTGGTTACAATTTGAGTAAATATGAATGGTCCATCGATGATCTTGGTGTCTGTAGTACCATACACAGGAGCTGGACGAATTGTTAGTGACGCCTATGGATATTTGAATCTTTTTCAGATGAATCAAATTAAAAATCAAAAAAAAAAATCATTGTTAGACTTACTTTTTACAATTGAACGTAATACAATTGTTAATCTCGCGAATATTGTGTTGGTTCCTATAGATGCACATGGTGTTCATCCATCATTTAGATTTACTGTATCCCATCATAGGAATGATGGTGTACTAACCTTCGAAGAGACTTATCTTGATTTCGAAAATTGTAATTTCTCCGCTATTAATAATTATTTGAATAACGTAAATTGGGAAGTCGTTTCTCAAGCAGATACTCTTGGTAAAGGCACCTATATGACAGCTATATTATATATTTATAATCACCTAGAATGTGAGAAACTGGCCGCACAAAAACTTAAAAATGGATTGAAGAAATACCTTGTGGAAAATCCGTATTATGCATCAGAGAATATTTCAGCGCAAGAGTAATGATGCAAATATCTCCGTGAATATCTATGAAAACTCTTTTACCTAATCTGTTTATATGTTTGTTTTTGTATATTGTATTTTGTATTAGTATGACGTGATCTACAACATTATTTGTTATATGGAACAAATAAAGAGTATTATTATTATGAATTTTTTTTTGCCATAATGACATTCTTCGGATTTTTTTCAGGAACGCGTCAAAGTATCGAATTGAAATTCCAAATTTTCTGCAATCCCTTGGAGCTACAGAAAAGTCATAAGAAACAAAACAACCGAACAACTTTTATTTTAGCATGTATATACGAAGAAATTCGATAACAGTAAAATTGTAAATACATCACTACATCACGAAAAAAAATTGCTTTTGCTGCAAAGAAGTTACGCGGAATTTTATGATTTCTGATGTGTATATTCTGAATTTTTCTCTGAAAACGTTTCGAAGGTCCTAAGGAACAAAGCAAAAATAATCATCCAAATTTTTTATTTATATTGTTTTTAATCGCAAGTACTTACAAACATTTGAATTTTACCATTTTTCCGATTTTTTCCGGAATTTTTATTGGCGACAAATTTTCCGAGATCATAATGGAGAAAATGAGGATCCTAGAATCAAAATGTAATTTCCGTCTTCAGTTCTGATCTGAAGTGATTAAAAAATGTATAATTTCTACATTTTTGCCGCCATTCATTCATAATTATCCAGATTCCGACTTTCCTTTTACCCGAATTGAGTCCAAAAAGATTTCTATACGCATATCATATAAAAAATATAAAGAATCAGCCATTTTCAACTATCGAATCGTTCGTTATGATCTTGTTTGTTTGTTTTTCCTTTAACGTGCTCTATTTCTGCCTTTTCGGCTAATAACACGCCGGAGAATTCTGTCACCTCACTAACCAAGGAATTTTGCCGAACCCTCTCGTGTCGAGGAAATGGATCTTTAATGTACAACACATCATTGTTAGACAGGACCGACAGCTTTACATCTCCTCCGAAAAATGGACACTCAAGCGATTCCCAGAATCCGAAAAATCGCACCGACTTTGTGGGGATTGAACCCAGGCAACTCTGTGCAGGAGACGAGCATCATATCCCCTACCCCACCGAGCCGGCTATCTTGATTTCATACTATAGATATTCTGACTTTCATCTTTTTTCCCAATTTTTTAATCCCCTGTAGGATTAGTTATGTAATATGCTAATTCTGGAAATAAATTGAATTGAATTCTCGCTCTATAAAATAATATAATTCTTTCTATTATCAACAAATCAAAACAAAAAAAAATTATCAAACCAATTAAGGACAGTAATGGACCTCTCCACCGACCACTGTTCGCTTAGAGTATATCTACAGAAAATAGGAAGAACCCACATTAGACTTTGTGATGAAGACAAATTTGAATGTGACACTAACAGGCGGAATAAAGAAAACTGGAAGATACTTATAGCCCTAGCTAGGGAAACAAATCTCTTTAAATTGGAATAAGTGCTTTCAGAGAAACACAGAAAACATTTTAAGCTGAGGTGTTTAAGCCACGAAGCACAGAAACTATGATCAACAATCTGTAAAAATGGAAAATCGCCATATATTTAAAAAGGTACTAATGCAATAAAATTATATATTTACTCAATTATTAGAAAACCAGAATAGAGCCTGATAAAGGAAGTATAAAGTAAACTCAAAAACTTTTTGAGTTCATTTTAAGTTGCCAACTGATCAATAAATCATTTCACTACATACTAAATTTCCATAACATTGATGTGACAGTAAAGATGAACAAATTGAAATTTTATTCATTCAACAATCCCAGTGAATATTGCCTATTTTAATGAATTTTGTGGAACTGCAGTAAAATTGATAAATCTAAGCTATTTCTTTCACTAGATAAAAAATTTTATATTTTCAAGAACTGAAGTATTAACTTTCTTCGCAGATATTTGATTGCCGTTCTTAAAAACGATGTTACACCGTTGTTTCCCTATATTAGTGACACGGGAACTTTTACACCAGAAAGTTGTATTTTCGGACAAATGTTAAATCTAGGAGCCCTTTTGAGTAAGTATACCATTCATAAACGATAATTCAGTAACTCATAAATTCAGTCATATAGAAATGTTCAGAAGCCATTAACATCATGACGTTTTTTTGTGACACACGGTAAGGCACGAACCCACAAACTCTGATTTCCTTGTATAGGAGCTTTTGAACGCCCTCACACGGAATACGGCTCATATATACAGGGTGCTTCAACGATAAAACCCATCTACCCTCTTCCAAATTTTCAAGGGTGGTCACCCCTGCTCTAGGGGTTGAAATTCGAGATGAGGATGGTACTTGATGATGACTGCCATTGATCAGAATGGATCTGTTCCATTTTACCTCACTGAAACTTGAATAGTCTCAGGGAAATAGTCTTCCCTATCTTTCAGTTGCTCACCCTGTATCTTTTACAGTTTCCAATTAAAAATGGAAATTCGTTCAAGGCCATGTAGACATGGATACCACCTTTCTTTTGAGTCATAACTCGACCCATCTTCCCTATTCAAAATATTCAAGGATTGCAACCCTCACTTATGGGGTTGATATTTCAGGCAAGTATTGTACCCCAAAAGATGTCCCCCTTGAAACAAAAATTGACCTATTTTTGCGTTTTGATCAGAAATGAGTATCTTGGTAGATATAGCTTCTGTTTAGTTTTCGTTGAAGCATCCTGTATATTAATCAACTAGGAAACACTCTGCTCAAAAAATAGGAAAAATAGAATTGTCAGCGTTACGACTAGCACTAGGATATACAATAAGCACTCCGACGAACATTTTTCTTGAAGAACCTTTAGAATTTTAAGCAACAATTTCATTATCAAAGCCTTGTTGAACCCAAATCACCTCCTCACTAAAAACATTAAAAACTACCACAAGGTTCACAAAAGAAGTAAAAGAAAATGGAAGAGATTGTTCCAAAAACTATATAAGATTGCAACGATAACAAACTCCTCACAGATCCAAGTTATGAAATCACTAATGGCGACTATGATGATTTCATTATCTCATTGCGTATGTCACACTTGGCCAATAACTGAAACAATCAATCAACCTTAATGCTCACATTACATTGCATTACATTGGAGGGGGTCGTTTGACTTTGCAAACCTTTCCGAACTGCGACCAAGTTGGTATTTTGTTCGTAACCCTTCTTATTCATTTCCCTGTAGAGCTAGTTCCCTCACAAAATTAAGAATCTTCCTAATAAATTCCAGTTCCTATCGTCTGTGCGGCTTGCCTAGACCGCAGAACGGTTCAGGTCCGATGGGTGGGATTCCAGCAGCTGATCTAGCCAGTTCGTCAGTGGCTTCATTTCCTTGTTTGCCTTCGTGGCCAGGCACCCACCACAGGAAAAGTTTGTTCCCCTCAGCAAGTCGCTTCAAGGATTGGCGGCATTCCCAGACAGAGATGCTCCGATAAGTGTAAGAGTTTAGAGCTTTAATCACTGCCTGACTGTCCGTAAATCTTTGCACCTTTGAGTTTCCTTCGTAGTCCCTCCTGGCAGCACAGGTTTACAGCAAGTGTTTCTGCTTGCATAATTGTGAGAGTAGAGCCCAGAGAGGCACTGATGATGAGTAATTGGGTGTCTCCAAAAGTGGCCGTTATGATCCGGCCTTTGAGCATTTCTCTGATCCATTTGATGGTGGGTGTTTGGACACCCTTGTTGTTTGCACCATTGCTAATGGATGTATAGGAGATATTGTCGAAGACTCCTTCAATGTCTCCAAATAGAACTAAGGCTATTTCTTCAGCCTCTTGTGCTCCTTCCACTTCTTTGATTAGATCCTGTAGGGCATCAATTGTAGACTTGCGCGGTTGGTAGGAAAATTGTTTTTTATAAATTTTTATGAAACTTCTAAAGTGGTTGTCGAGAATTTTCTCCATTGACTTCAGGAGAAAGGAGGTTAAGCTTATCGGGCGATATGATTTAGGCTCATCTGGAGACCTCTTGCCCATTTTCGGTATAAATAATTCTTTGACTTTCCTCCATGACTGGAGTATGTAGCCCAGTGAATAGCTGACTTTGTATATACCTCTCAGACATAGGGCTGTATATGCGTTGCCTTTTTGCAACATGACCGGATAGATTCCGTCCGCCCCTGGTGATTTGTAGGGATTGAAGCTTTTGGTGGTCCACTTTACCCTTATCTAGGGTGAAGATTCGACCTGCTAGATTTCTGCTTTCCCTACTGGAGCTATACAGTTCTAGCTCCTGTTGTTGGGTGCTATTGATGGAGAGTATTTTCGAGTCCGGGAAGTGGGTAGTTAGAAGTACCCTCAATCTTCCGCAAACAATCTTTAGAATTGCCCTCCTCCAGGCTCCTTAATAAAGCCAAGTACATTCGAATGGTCTTCAGCTAAAAACCTTTTGAATTCGTGCAGCTGGGGCAAGATTTCTCTCGCAATAGGAAATTCATGATTCTAGTTTGGAATTTCTGAGTTCTTTGTTGTTAGTTCTTAGTTAGACCTTCTCGGTAGGTGTCCCATTCACCTGCTGTTCTTTTCGCTTTATAGAATGCTTTTCTTGCTCTAGATTTGAGTTGAGCAAGCTCCTGGTTCCACCAAGGCGTATCCCTTGAGAAGTGTTTTTTCCTCATTGAGCAGCTATCCTCAAATGCTGATATTAGTGTTTGGATTAGGTGAGTAGAAGCATTTTCCAGTTCTTCAACTGTGCTTATGTTATATTCAAGACCATCCAGTTCAGACTTTAACCTCTCTTCAAAGAGATCCCAGTCCGCTCTTTTTGGTGCTCTATATTCCACTTTTTGAATCTTATCTGAGTCAATTTCGAAACCAATCATTTGGTGGTCCGACAAAGATATTTCGTCCATGACGCGCCACTTCTTAATTGATTGTAGTATAAAAAGGGAGGCAAAGGTGAGATCCAGGACCTCTTTCCTAACCGCATTATGGAAGTTTGTTTATTACCCCTATTTACAATGTCTATATTATTAGAACAGATGTATTCTAAAAGATATTTACCTCTTTCATTGACGTCGGTTCTGCCTCATTCGATGTGATGAGCGTTCGCATCGCAGCTCAGGATCAAATGCTTGTTTTCCTTGTGGAACCAGCTTACGAGTTTTTGTACCTCTTCTGGTGGTGGGGAGGATGTTTCTCCTGGGAAGTATGCTGATGCCATGATGATGTGCCTCTTACCCCCTATCATTGACGCTTTACTTACATTCATGTAATGTAAATTTTATATATACAGATGGTAGCAAAATTGTGGAGGCATCAACAGTTGGATCTGCTGGGTCCTATTCTACGCTTAATATTGAAATAGATTTAATTTTCACAGCAGAATGTGAGGCCATGGAGATTACCATCAGCAACCCTCAACATAACCACATAATATTTTCCAATTAATTGAGTGCATTTCAAGCTCTGGAAGGCAATGCCCATTCAGCAAACCGAACAGAATCATAATTGTAAGGGATGTAATAAGAAACTGATATGGTATTATACTAATTATCAATAGACTTTTCTCAGTTCATATATTAAAAATCATATTTCTAACTTCTATAGATTGCTTATCTAAAAAAAGTATATTATTTTCAGTGGCTATGGTTGGATATGTTAGATATCTTCAGCTCCGTGACCTCATCGAAAACAACGAGTTGCCAGGAAATATTGAACGACTCAATAAAATCTCTTTAATCACAGGTGTATTAGCAGCGTTAGGAATTAGCATTGTAGGGAATTTTCAAGAATATAATGCTCTACCTGTCCACCTGACTGGAGCTATTTTGGCTTTTGGAGTTGGAGGTGTTTATGCTAGTATACAGGTAAGAGCTAGTCCACTCAAATGAAGCATATCATAAAAGAGTATTAATTTGAAACTGTAGAAAAGAAGTCCAAACTTTATTTTCAATCCGATTTTTATTTTCAGACATATATTTCCTTTAAGATTCATCCAATTTTAGGAAATAAGGTGGTGAATTGGGTACGAGTGATTTTGTCTGCATCCACATTTCTTTTCTTCTTTTCAACTATGGGATTTGCTGCAGCTGCTTATGAAGCCTCCGATAATGGTAAATAATTGGTTTAAACAAGAGAGAATCAATATTTTTATTTCCAAATATTCTGAGTTTAATAAAACAATCATATTGGGTAGCCCATAGTTAATTGTCCTGTGAATATATGGAAATTTGCTCATATCCGTCCACCGTAGAGCTAAGTGGGAGATATTTTTTCGTTGTTTACATTTCCTCAGTTTCCTCTTCGACTTGATGGATTTTACCCTTATAATCTTTATAGGAAACGGCGATTTAATCACACTTTAATTCAAAGGAGATTGAATGGCTTAACTAATGGACCTCAGTATATGGTTCAGTACTATTGAAGAAATAACTTCAGCAATTTAGTATAAAGAAATGAATGATATATACGCATTGAACAAGAGCACATTATTATATCCAAATACACAGTTATCAAATTCAGGATGTTTTAAAAGAAACGCGAAAAACTTTAAGGGCGATTCCTCATTAAAAATGAAAGGTAGTCTGGTTTTTGAAATCTATATAAAACCCAATAATAGAGATAACATCTCTATACAAAAATGGCGGAAAATAATCTCATTTTTCATCTTAAAACCGAAAAGCGATTAGATTAATACTCCCATAAATTAAAATTCTGGGAGTATTATTACAATAAAATACATAATCTCCATATTTTTCTCCTTCTTTAAAATGAGTGGAAGAGGATGAAATACACTATCCCTATTACTTTGTTAACTAAAATTCAAAAAACTTAGGCAAGCACTTGAAAAGAAATAAATTTAAGTCAGATTTACTTATAGACTTTTTAATAGTATTTTGTCATATTTATTCTACTGCTATTAAGTTTTCCTGAACAACTCACAAATAGTTGATTAACAAACTACCTATACTTTATGTATTAATGAATTTTTAAAAAACCTAAACATTTCAACTCCAATAGAAACACAATGTCCTATGCAGAAGCAACTACATTCTTTTAATACGTTCTTCGCAGTTATGCGATTTCCCAGATCGACATTGTACTGGGAAAGTGTGAACGAATTCTTTCAGATATCCCCATTTACAATCCAGAAGATTCAAATCTGGCTATTAAAGCGGCATAAATTTAGATACCTTTGCACATTTAAGTTACAAACGTGCTATGATGCATTTAAAGCAAGTCTCTTCTAGTTCACAGAGGTAAATGTTATAGTAGAGGAGGCATTCTTCTAGCATAAAATGAAAATATGACTCACCAATTAAAACTAGAGTTAGAAAATGTAATATATGGTATTAGGTAAGGATATAACTGTTGTTTTTTTAATATCCTCTATATAATTGAAACATCAGTAAACAAGTTGGCTGCAATTTTCCTGGTACCTTCTAAAGTTTCGTTTCAAGAATATTTAGATATCTACCAGTATCAAAACTTCCTTTTTAGAAAGTCCTTTGATAAAGCCTAGTAAATTTAATTTCATGAGGTCTACGATTAGGAGATACATGAATCTTTGAAGGAATTTCCATTTCCTCGCCAGTAAATAAATGCATACTTCTCAACTCGATAATCATAAAATAAACCATTATTGTTCTATTGATTTAAATGAACCTCTTATTGATGCACAATTAAGCATATCAGATAACAAGTTTTCGTTATATTAATCGTAAAATATTCTATTTATACTGACTAAGCAATGTCAATTAAAGCAATATCAAAAAAACCTTAAAAATGAGAGCGGCGTTTTTATATAATAAATTTTTCCACCCCACCGCATAATAGTTTACATTTAATGTTTTAATTTCAAGTTTTATGAAGAAAATACAAGAGTTAAAAACGCTTCTAGATAAACTAGGCTATATAAATTCATTTACTCCAGATCAGTGCGTAGGTTTTCCTTTAAATTTAGTTCACACAACAAGAATAATAGTCTACATGAACTCCTTCCACTCGTTTTAAAAGTGGGACACTATGCCGATAGTGTTTTTATAGTAGTAATACTTCAAAATTATTTTACCGCTTTTTATCTTTAAGTCAAAAATAACAAAAGCATTTTTTCGCCATCTTTTTTTAGCAGTATCTCTTCTATCACTTTTCATCTGTGAGATAAAAATAGAAATATTTCTCCGTAATTTTTCTATCGCGGTATCACCCTTATGATTAACGTTTGATCTACCACTTATTTTTAACAAGGAATGTTTCATTTAGAAGCATTTAGCAAATTTTAAATTATTTTATCCTTACATAATACCCTTCGGACATTTTCAAGTGCTGAATACTTACTTAGACGCAAAAATGATAAAGAGATATAGTTTTTCCTGAAATGTTAAGTAGGGGGATTTATTAATTTCAAGTTGGCTATTAGTAATATAATGTGGGGTTTTCCTGAGTTTATTAATTTCCAAACTTTCCAACAGATTCATTCTTTATTGCATTTGTGGGGGACGTTGAGATTGTCTAAAACTATTGTGTGGTTTATTGATTGAATGTGCTCAAATATTAGAAAATCTGTATTTAAAATTTCTATCTATTTGACCTACGTAAGCTGGGGGCATTCATTACATTCGATTCTGTAAATACCAGATCGTTTGAGTTTATCCGTTTTGCATCAAAAAGTAATTTTCTTCGATTAAGACAAATATTTTACAGTTGAAATGTTCCTAGAATAGTAGGAAAAAGATATATACTCTTCCTTAAAGAATGCCAGAAAACTTGCGAAAATGAATAAGGCAAAGTGCTGTCAAATAGATCCAAAATGCTCCAAAATATTCGCGAACTTTCAAATAATGTTTTTACAATTGCATGGAGGTAGGAGAAGAATATTGTCAACGTTTCTTTCATTGACACAATTGGGAGAAGCGAAAAAAATCAATCTCCTTAGAACTAAGGTTGACATCTATACATTTACAGGACAATTAACCTGTATGAAAAGTTCTTTATGTGTCACACTGTATTATTAACACAAGATCAATATCTCTATTAATGATTCTATTAAATATATGACATTTGTAATTATTTTTCTTCTCCAGTAGATCAAATCGTGGCCAAATGGAAACATGGAGAACCTGGATGGGAATTACACTTCGTCAGCACTGCCAGCGAATGGATCCTTGCGTTTTCTCTAATATCTTTCCTTACAACTTATACTCATGAGTTCAAGAGTCTTTCATGGACTTCGCCAAGTGTGAAGCACAAATTTAAATGAGTGATTTGAAAATATAGAAAGTACATGTGAAATGATACTCTTAGAAAAAACTAGTATAATATCGATATGCTTTTGTAAATATATTTATTTGATGAAATTAACTGATTAAATTCCTGCCAATCTCTCTTTGAATTCTCAATTTACCGGTAATCCTGCTGTTTACGCTGATCATTTTCGCGCATCCAGTACCGAGTTGAACAGATTGTTTCCCGAAAGTATGTAGCCAGTGTTGCCACAATTTATCTCACGTCGGAGATTTGATTACCTCTCGTTCAAAATGAAATAGCGAAGGATTGAAGTGGAACCGATACAAAAAAACTCCTAATCAGTGGCGTAACTTCTCGGTAGCGGAAGGGACATGTGTGACTTGTATTTTTTCGCTCGGGAACCCAAGCTTGATTATTTAAATAAACAGATACATATTTTGACTTCTTTCAGACAGGGTTGTGCGGTACATCACAAGATGTTTTCAAAGTCTGAAGAATTGACAGAATTTGTTAATATTTCAGAAGTACCAACACCATGAGGTTGAGAAAAAATATTTCGGTTTCAGCTAAAAATCAGAATGAAAAAATTCTTCACGCTACTTTTTTACCAATTCTTTGAATATTTTTAAAATCAACATGTCAAATTGTTCAGAAAAGACTGAATTATGAACTGAATGCCCTAATCGAATTTTTTAGTGAAAAAAGACGTTCTAGCGATCTTGAAATATTGCTCATTTTCGAATGAGTCAGCCATATAGGACTTCACCAGAAGTGAAATTTCGATACAATTTCTGAAAAACCTAGTCCTTTGGCTTTCCAATGAAGCAAGAACGAATGATCTATCTCTGAAATTGCGAAAGTTATAACGGAAAAAAAATTGTCCAGTTTTCTCTGGCGCACCCTATACATTAGAGAGTCTGGATACATAACCCATAGGTTGAGTCGATAACTTGTAAAAGCTAGATAACTTGTAATCCTAAGAAACAAAAAGGAGGAAGTTATCAATTCGTGGGAAAGTTTTTTTTGCATAACAAGATGAGGTAAAAATTGAGCATCAACATCTCAGTATTGAAATAAAAAGAGTAGTAGAATTCTCGATAAAATTCTCTGCATGGGCTCGGAAGATGCCTACAGCAGCTAGAGGTTAAATATCAAGTGACAATTTTTCGAGATAACCGTGAATGAGCCCGAAACCAGAAATTCAATGGCAATAATTGAAATTACAGTTTTATGTCTATGTTAAGCCAAATAGAAAACAAATTCGGCTCATCCACTGCAATATATTCAAAAAAGTGTCTGAACAATGTGAAAATACTTTTTATATAACTTCAATAATAACCGAGATATTGAATAACTCAAAAATCACTGAAGTTGAAAAAAATCCATCAAGGACAGAGATCTGGCAACACTGGCTGAAATTTAAATCGTTCGGGAAACATTTCCCATCTACTCGGTACTGGTTACGCGAAAGTGGTTAGCATAAACAGCAGGATTACCAATTTACCTTTCTATCTTTCCTAAATGAGCAGTTTGGAAATATTATTTATTCTGCATATGTTGGCATATCAGATCCCCTTCAAAATAGGCAATATCAAATTATTCAAAATCTCTCCAAATTTATATATATCTGATTCATGGTCTCCTTGTCTTCACACCACCTGAATTAAAACAACTTTCAAAATCGAAAGTTTTTCCTACGTAACGACCATGACTGATAGAAGAAACGACAGACGGAAAATGATTCTGACATGCCAAACCACCCATCTTCTTGATTCTAGGCGGATTGATGCAAACTATGTAGCTCTTAAGACTGGAACTTGGGTCAGAAAGTATTGGTGAAAGTTGTTAGTGACGAATCTTAGAGAATTAGCTGAAAGGTCCCTTAGATGTATAAATCAAATCAAATCAAAATAAATTTTATTTCTGACCTCAAAATCAGCAGCATTCTGCAGCAGAACAACACCTTCCATCCCTCCTATTTCCATGCATAAATAATAAACTACAACTTCCACAATAAACAGTAACAAAATGAGATATTCTTATATAAAAATAAATTTAAAAAAACCTCATATTCTTTTATGTAGTGTTTAGACAATGGAGCATTTTATAATAATTGGATATTTCTGTTATATTAGTTGGAATTTTATTATACGCTTAGATACTACTATTTAGGGAGATGATTGGAAAATCTTTGTTCTTGCAATTGCAATTGCTTTGCCTCTAAATTGATAGTGAACCAACTGGCTGACTTCAATTAATTTTTTGTAAACTCGGATTTTAGAGTATTATTTTTAATGCAATAAATGAATTTAGCTTGTTCCAGGTGTTTCAGTTTATTAATGTTTGTTATGCTTCAAAGAAAACTAAACAGAGGCTATATCTACCAAGATATTCATTTCTGATCAAAACGCAAAAACAGGTCAATTTTTGTTTCAAGGGGGACATCTTTTGGGGTACAAAACTTGCCTGAAATATCAACCCCCTAAGCGGGGTTTGCAATCCTTGAACATTTTGAAGAGGGAAGATGGGTCGAGTGATGACTCAAAAGAAAGGTGGTATTTTTGTCTACATCGCCTTGAACGAATTTCCATTTTCAATTGAAAATTGTAAAAGATACAGGGTGAGCAACTGAAATATAGGAAAGACTATTTCCCTGAGACTATTAAAGTTTCAGTGAAGTAAAATGGAACAGATCCATGCTGATCAATGGCAGTCATCATCAAGTACCATCCTCATCTTGAATTTCAACCCCTAGAGCGGGGGTGACCACCCTTTAAAATTTGGTAGAGGGTAGAAGAGTCGAGTGATATCTCGAAAGAAAGGTATTATCTTTGTCTGCATCTCCATGAACGAATTTCCATTTTTGATTGAAAACTGTAGAAGATATAGAGTGAGCTACTGAAAAATAGAGGAGACTATCTATCGCCCTGAGCTATTCAATTATTAGTGCAAAAAAATGGAACAGATTCATTCCAGATCAAAGGCTGTCATCTTTCGAAACACCATTCACATCTCAAATTTCAACCCCTAGAGCAGGGGGACCACCCTGTGTTATTTTTAAAACAGAAGATAGGTCCAGTTATAACCTTCGATAGTCTTCTCTATTTCTCAGTGGCTCACTCTGTACCTTTTACAATTTTCAATCAATAATGAAATACCTTTCTTTTGAGTTATCACTCGACCCATCTACCCTCTTCCAAATTTTCAAGGGTTGTCACACCTGCTCCAGGGGTTTGAAATTCGAGATGAGGATGGTACTTGATGATGACTGCCTTTGATCAGCATGGATCTGTTCCATTTTAGCTCACTGAAACTTGAATAGTCTCAGGGAAAGTCTTCCCTATCTTTCAGTTGCTCACCCTGTATCTTTTACAGTTTTCAATTAAAAATGGAAATTCGTTCAAAGCAATGTAGACAAAGATACCACCTTTCTTTTAAGTCATCACTTGCCCCATCTTCCCTATTCAAAATGTTCAAGGATTGCAACCCCCGCTTAGGGGGTTGATATTTCTGGTAAGTTTTGTACCCCAAAAGATGTCCCCCTTGAAACAAAAATTGACCTGTTTTTTGCGTTTTGATCAGAAATTAATATCTTGGTAGATATAGCCTCTGTTTAGTTTTCGTTGAAGCACCCTGTATATGCGCATTTTAAAAGAATTATTTAGATTTGAAGTATTTCCCCAGCATGTCATAAGATATCTCAAGTGGGAGATTTTTTAAATAGAAAACTAAATCCTTTAATTTACAAATAAAGAGTCTCAATCTGTATCTGTTCCTGAACTATAATCACCAACAAGAGAAGTTAAATTTTTACTTGAGTTTTGAGTTGATATTTCAACCCGGTTGTCACATTTGACCGTTTCTAAATGTTGAACCTCAGTTGAATCGTGTTTAGTCCTTTTTTCGCTATTTCCACTTAAGCTTTCGCATCCTTTTCTTTTAATTAAATTATTTATCTTATTCGTTCCCTCCTTGAGTATTTTCAAAGCTTTTCTTTCTTTCTCTGGAGTGAAACTACTGGGAAGACAAGCACTTGCAATCAATTTTTGTCGAATTCCCTCTGTTGTTTCACTGGCATCTGCAGTTAGAAACTTCCTGCTTAAAAGTGAAGCCATTTTTTTATCCTCGTCTGTTTCTGCAAGAAGTTTAATATCCAGACTAGATTTTAAAAGTAAGGCTTTGTCTTCAGCCGCTGAGTTTTTGAGTTCTTTACTCTGAATCTAAAAACACAAGAATAATATGAAAAGATGGCAGATCACTGAATGTTTTGATAGTTAAATCTGCACAAGTTTGTGAAAAACTAAACTCTTGAAATGAATATTTTGAATACTTCTTACTCTAAAAGATTGCCTCAAAGCTTGATTCGCACTATAACAATCAGACCATACAGATTCATTTCGATTAAAAAGTTGAACCAAGTTAGGCTTTGCAGATTCTGCACTTTTAACATCTTGCGAACCATGTTCTAATTTAAACATGGAATCATCAAACAATCGCTTTTGAGTCTCTTTGGTTTCTGGAACAACCTGTTCATTCTGAAGGGGATCCCAACGATTCTCTTGCCTTCTAGCACCAGAAAGAATCACATAGTCCAAGTTCTGCGAAACATAATATTTTATTCAATGCTTCATGTGACAATTTGTTATCTACTTACCCCTGGATCAGTTTTTATCACAAAATGATTATCGCATAAATGACATTTCATTTTGAACTGATATATGGGAGTCGTATAATACATTCCAACTTTAGTTTTCTCAGCGTTATATCTCACACCCATTCCTATATGATTGTTACATCCCTCGCACCAGATATTATAAGGCATTTCGAACCTTATTATAATGATACCCTGGTGAATTTTCCTAGCCCTTTCACGTAGTGCATGAGTACCTAAGAATTTATTCAATCCCCCAGCTTTTGGATTATAATCTGGGGGATAATATTTATTTGTGCCTTTCCTCTCACCCATTTTTGTTGTAGTTAGAACAATTCACAATTATGAATATGTTCAATATTTGTCAAATTTTGTATAAATATTTTAATTATATTTTATCTATGAAAAATAAGTATGGGTTAAAACTCAACAAATTAGTTGGAATTTGAACGTAATATGAATATATGAACTAGAGCTAATGGAACAGTGGAACCAGAAAGTAGATCTGATGAACTAAATTTTGGTTAGAATATAAACCAACTATTACGATTTGAACTACGGCGCATCTGAACTTTTGGTCTGAATGATTAATTTTTTCGACTTATCAACATTCTGTGGTAAATCACATGGTTAAAAAGCTTATAAAACCAGCTCTATGTTTGGAATTCAATTCAAAGAGTATCACAGAACACGTAATTTATCTATGAAGGTGAATTTTGAAAATTATGATTTCACAAAAATGGTTTTGTTCTTACTAAATATTAAAAAAAAAATAGGGCAAGTTAGGAAAATATTTTCAAGTTCGCGTACACGTCCTGCGTAACTATGAGTATGACGTGTCATTTCTTTCAGCAATCTTCAGTTAGTCACTTTATAGTAGTTGTAATGCATAATGAACTTTTCTAATTGCAAAAACGATTCCGCACTGTTTCCTGACAATGTCTGAAGAAATAAATTTAAATTCTTCACAATCTTTTTTCGCAAACTGTTGATCCCGGTTATTTTTTTACTATTAATGCATAATACACTATTCTCATTGGTACAATTTGGTAAAAATATTAGTCTAATGTTTTCTGTAGTAAAAAAAGCTTAAATTTTCCTCAACCCAAAAGTTCACGTCAAGAAATGGTACGAAACAACCTGATCTCCCCTGATTTCTGTCGAATATTCTTCTTTTCTTAGTCATGAAACACAAGTCCTTGATAGCATACTAGAATATTCTTATGAGGGCGTAATACTAGTCCTTTAGTGTTTAGTAAGAGATCATCGGTGAGGAAATAGGTATAACTGTGTGCATTTATTGCATGAAAAGGTTTGATAAATTTGAAAAATTCTTCGATATCACCTTTCTACCAAGAGTATGAACTTGATTCAATGTTATGTCATTCTTCCCGTTCGCGGGTGTATCTTTTTGAAGATTTCACTCCTCTAAAGGGTTCTTTTCATTAGAGCGTTTTTACGCCGATTCGGAAGGTCACGTGATTTTCAGCGTTGACGCTAGAAAGCTGGGAATTTCTGAACTTTATAGCGACAGACGCTAGAAGAGATAACAGAGAAGTTTATAATTTCGATTTCCAAGGGTTGGTAATGGAAAACCTAAAACAACCAGTTTTCTTCGATACGAAATGGCTGAGTCTCTTTTAATAGTCGTCCAGTTGTTGTGCAATATTAGCTTTCGATACTTGAACAACATAGTAAGAAGTTTTGAAAAAAGAATTTTGCAATATACAACGCTAAAGATTCCACTGATGATACCAAATCAATGAAAAATAGATTTCATATTCATCAATTGGGTGTTTCAACCTTAAATAAATGACAAATGACATATTTTGACGATGAAAATCCCTTGTCATGGGAGCGTCAAGATTTCATAGAAAAATGGGTCACATGACCATTTTGACGCC
Source organism: Cryptolaemus montrouzieri (assembly GCA_013387265.2). Taxonomy (NCBI): domain Eukaryota; kingdom Metazoa; phylum Arthropoda; class Insecta; order Coleoptera; family Coccinellidae; genus Cryptolaemus; species Cryptolaemus montrouzieri. The sequence goes on along the minus strand of JABFTP020000103.1, from coordinate 8,191,197 downwards.
CAAAACGCTCCAATAAAAAGGCATCTTTAGTCATGAATCTAAAATCCTTTATAAAATACAAGAATACTCTTACGAGGGTGTAGTACTAGTTCTAGGGTGTTTGTAAGACTCACTTGAATTATTATCTATGAAGGATTGGGTGCAGATGTGTTTTTTCCAGATATTGTTGCATAAAATATCCGAAAGAGCATTGACTTCAATCTTTCCTTCTCCATAATTTTTTTTCAATATAGATTCTTTCTTTTTGAATATTTTCTTCCTACGAGGGTTTAATATCAGGTGTTCGTAAGACTCATGTTTAAAATATTAGGTATATGTGCTTTTCGAGGAATTTTTAAATGAAAGGACTTAGAGAACCACCCAATTGTAGCTGGCAGTTTTTGTATATCATTTGTTATGTAAAATAAAATATTCTTATTGCAACAATTTCACATAACAAATATACAATTTAATAGAACACCCATAATTGTTGAAGCTCGTCTATGATTGATATTTTCTGCAGTAATGTTGCTATCAGCCACTTATGTTGTTAAGATTTTAATTGTCCCCGCTCAATCACCTACCGCAAAATTTTATTGCAGAACTCGCTTCGTTTGCTGCCAACGAAGTGAAATGATTTCTAACGATACAATAACTGTGATTTTTCAATTTTTTAATTAACGAAGGAATATCCACGTCATATATTGAATAGGTAATTCGGTATAGTGTTATGACAACTCCTAAACGTTATATTTTCACTACGAGGCTGCTCCTTTTTGTTCTGGTTATTTGATACTAATGAAAAACTGGAAATGAAACTGGTCTAAACTGCTCCAGTTAGACTCAAGGTGCTATATTACTCCACCAGTTGAACGTCACACTTTATCGTGTTTCTATGATCATAGTTGTCATTTTGACAATCTGTTGACAAGAAAGGTTATTTTAGAATATACTGAAATGAAATCAGAGAAATTACAAACAGAACCAGAAAGTAGGTAACAATAATTCGTAGAGCTAAGAGGTTTGGTTATATCAAAATAAAGATCCTGAAATCATAAAGAGGTCAAGAATTGTTTCAACTCTAAGCTTCATTCAGTAGAAATTACCAAAATGATGAACCCTCAGCTGTCCTATGCTATACAGAGTACAGCAGGGGCTGTTCCTGTTCGAAATGAAAAAGGTAAGGAAAATTGACCCTCTAGTAACTACTCTAATTTATCAATTGATATAATTTCTAGGTGAAATTTCTATGCAAAAAGTAAAGGTACATAGGTATGTGTCTGGTAAAAAGCCAGATTATGCTCAAGATGTTCGTTCAGATAGTGAAAGCGATGATGAAGACTTCTTAGACAAACGTAATCAACCTAATGCGCGACTGTCTCCTGAGCCCCCAAAAAGTGATGATGAAATGAACGACCCTCGTCTGAGACGGCTTAAAATAGCTGAAATAGACACAGAACGTAGGCCAGAACGACGAAGACATATTATGGAACCTGAAGTTTTAGAATCTTCAGATGAAGAGTCTGAGAAAGAAGAAACAACCAACCTTTTAGGTAATTGTATATACTTTTTCCTAAATTGCAATTTGTTAATAAGATGTATTTTAGAACACAAACACATGCTAGAGGCAGGACCAGATGATGATGAATCAGAAGCTGAACTGAGCGATACTGAAATTGAGAGAAGACGAGAATTGTTAAAACAGAGAATGGTGAATAAGAAAGAAGAAGAATTTCTAGTAAAAGAAGATGAAAAATCCGATTCAGAATCAGAGGAATCTTCTGAATATGAAGAATATACTGATTCAGAAGAAGAAACTGGTTAGTAACAAAAATGAATAGATTTTAGCAGTTTAATTTAAAGGGTTGAAATGCCCTAACTTGCGAAATCCTTTTTTTTTTTGATTACATCATTGGGGTGATCAAAAGAAAAGTTTTCATCGTAATTTCAGCTTCCCTCCCTCCTCCCCTAACCACCACATAAAGAAAGTGTTTTTGCACATTATTTTTTTCCTTGGATTCTGATTGCTTAAATAATCTGAAAATTTTCATGAATACTCTTAATCACTTCATGAAACATGCAGAATTTTTTTGTGATTTTTGGCTTCTGGCAAGGACCCAAAAAAATTATTCCCTAGGCTTAATGGTGGTCTCGGCAGGTCAAGTTTGATTTTATTATTCAAAAGTAACCTCTCTGAATTTTTTCAGATTTTTCCTGATGCTAAGCTACCTCCAAATACGCAAAAATTAGTTTTTTCCCTTCAGAGCGGAATATTCAACTTTAAACATTTTGGGCGTGCGGAAAACAATGAAAACATTTCAATATTATAATATCCTACAAACATAATATCCAACTAAAAATAACCCTATTCAAAAAAAAATTTTCAGGGTTCATTTTTAGATATTTTTGCCATTATTCTTACATTTCAGCCCCTTTTAGTGCGAAAACCTCAACTTTTCCGCTTCTGCGCTTACGGCTAACAAATACCCTATCTACCCATGTAGAAGATAATAGCTGGAACAGAAATACGCCTTTCCAAACTTTCAATTCCAAGGAACTACTTGATTTTCCAGAATTGAATATTGAGGAGTTGGAAATATTTTTTAGAGGTGTTTATCATTCCAAACCTTCAATAGCAATAAAAGACTGGAGTTTCTACTTATAATTATTGAAATATTTGATTATTTTTAACAGGATCGTATCTCACTGGCAATTTCTTATTTAGCGGAATTGCTTCAAGAAGATAACACTTAATTTTTGGGTTATGCAAAGAGCAGCCAGAAATCATCAAAGTTGAAGTAAAATCACGCCATATAAATAGTTGAACGTAAAATTTTATGGGAATTATGACCTGAATTAAGCCTTTTTTATTTTTCATTTTGACGCTCAAAATGAGCGTCAAAACGCTCATGTGACCTATTCTTCTATGAGATCTTGACGCTCAGCGTCAAAATATGTCATTTGTCACTCATTTTAGGTTAAAACACTTTGCTGATAAATATGAAATCTATTTATTATTGATTTGGTATCATTTTTTGGAATCTTTAGTATTGTATATTGCGAAATTCTTTTTTCAAAACCTCTAACTATGTTTTTCTAGTATTGAAAGCTAATATAGCGCAATAACTTGACGACTATATAAAGATTCTTAGCTATTTCGTATCGAAGAAAACTGGTTGCCTTAGGTTTTTCTTGGCAACCCTTGAAGACCGAAAATATACACTTGTCACTTGTCTCTTCTAGTGTCTGCCGATATAAAGTTCACAAATTCCCAACTTTCCAGTGTCAACGCTGAAAATCACGTGACCTTTGGAATCAGCGTTAAAACGCTCTAGTGAAAAGGAACCTTAATGATGGTTCTGTAACGTATCTTAGTTCTTGAAATTATTGGTGGGTTCAAATTAAACACTTCAACGTTACAAAAACTCTAACCAATTTATTTAAACGTAAACTGAACAATTATAACTAATTTATATAACACAATCGATATTGCTTAATTTATTTCTCTCACTTTGTCCACTTATTCGCGCTCTTTATTTAAACTGAACTCCTTGCGCTTCGCGCTCTCTTTTTATATACAAGTTCGAGAATCGTCTACTTTGTTCCAGATCTTCGTTCAAGAGCCTTCTCTGAACAGCAACCTGGTTTCTCAGTATTTCGGCGCGCTTATAGTTTTTAGATCTTTCCCAAATTCTCTCGAAAGTGCGTGGCAATTCGGCATTCCGCCGGGCAATGACAGGGTCGGCTTCAGGGACGATTGGATATCGTTACAGTTCAAATAGTATAAAACGATCCTGTTGCAATTGCGCTAACGAAAACGGAACTATTGGATGTTGCTCTCATGTTCATTTATTTACTGTCATATGGAGGATTTCTATCAAAAATTATCAAACCGCAGAACATCTGACAGATATATTCAAAAATAGTGAAGTAACAACTGTAATAGATTAAGATAGTGACGAAGATTAAAATGTTGATTAAATATTATATTGAATATATATTACTATTTATAAAGGGCACAAATTTATGATTGATGGGTAAGGAGTAATTGAGTATTCAATATAATCAATGATGAGATTTATATTTCATCTAAAACTTTATTTTCCAATTCTTTTAGCTTCATTTAAAACCAGTTTTTGAAAATTGTAATATTTTTCACATACTAGATTCCGAAAATAATTTAAAGTACTATAAAGTATAAAGACTATAACCTACAAAACTGAAAAATCACTAAATCTCCAAGTTCCTCACACCACCCAATATTGATTACTTAGTTGAATGTCCTATTAATAATTTTTCATAATTAACTAAATCTCAAAGGATGTATGTATTGTAAATTATAATTCTACCTTCAGGACGCAAATATTGGGTGGAGAAATCAGATTCATGACAAAGAAAACTAAAAACGTTTGTAAATTTTTTTTTGAGTCAAGTAATCTTCAGTTGGCTCTAATGTTTATAGGATAGCATAATATTAGATTGTTTCCATTATATTCCGCACGCGCAGAAGCTGAAAGTTAATGGCATAAATAAAAAAAAATCGTCACTAAAATTTTTTTTTGACTTAAATGATCTGCAGTTGGCTCTATGTTTATAGGATAACATGGTTTGTTTGTTTGTTTTTTATTCCTTTAACGTGCTCTATTTCCACCTTTCGGCCAATGACACGCCGGGGAATTCTGTCACCTCACTAACCCGGGAATTTTGCCGGACCCCTCTCTTGTCGAGGGAAGGGATCTTTAATGTCCAACACATCTCTGTTAGATAGGACCGACGGCTTTACATCTCCTCCAGAAGATGGATACTCAAGCGATTCCCAGAATCCGAAAAATCGCACCGACTTTGTGGGTATTGAACCCAGGTAACTCTGCGCAGGAGACAAGCATCAATCTCCTACACCACCGAGCCGGTATTAGACTATTTCCGTAAGCGCCGAAGCGGAAAAGATGAGTTTTTTGCACTGAAAGAAGCTGAAAAGTAAGATTGATGGCAAAAATATTCAGGAATCACCCCTAAGGAAATTTGTTTGAATAGAAACATTTTTAGTTGTAGGGTATGGTGATATTGAAATGTTTTCATTGTTTGCCGCACACTCAGACATGTTATAAGTTAAATTTTCCTCACTAAAGGGGAAAAACTGATTTTTCGCGTTTTCGGAGACGACGCACCTTCAGGAAAAATCTAAAAAAGCCAAGAGAAGAAACTACACCTGCCTAGACCTTCATTAAGCCTAGGGAAAAATATTTTGCAATTTTTTTGGAGTTTGAATTTGGATGTTTCGTGAAATGGTAATTGTATTCATGATTTTTTTACTTTATTCAATCGATCAGAATCAGAGAAAAAAAATTATTTTAAAAAAGCACGTTTTTTAATGGGGTGGTAGGAGGGGAGTGCTTTTCTTTTGATCACCTCAATGATGTAATCAAGAAAAAAAGGATTTCGCGAGTTAGGACATTTCGACTATTTCAACATGGGGTACCCTTTGTTTTTAGGACCCAGATTAAAACCAATCTTCGTGAGAAAACGTGACAGAATAACAATAATCGAAAAAGAGAAAGAAGAACAAAAGCAGAAACAAGTAGAACAGGAAAACCAGAAAATGGCGGAAGAGAGACGTAGGCAGACTTTACGCTTAGTAGAAGATAGCATAAAAGGGAGCAACAACTAGCATCGAAAGAAACCAATGAACCGAATTTGAATGATGTAAATACTGATGATGAAAATGACGAGGTTCAGTATGAAGCCTGGAAACTGCGAGAATTAAAGCGAATTAAGAGGGATAGGGAAGAGAGAGAGGCTTTGGAAAGAGAGAGATTGGAGATTGAAAGATTACGTAATATGACAGAGGAAGAGAGGAGGTTAGAGCTGAGATTGAATCCTAAACAAGTCACCAATAAGGCAGTTAAAGGAAAATATAAATTTTTGCAGAAGTATTATCACAGGGGAGCTTTCTACTTGGATAAAGAGGATGAGGTGAGTGAACTAGTTTTTAAAATTACATTTTTAGACCTCATGAATTGGGAACATTCACATTGATTTTGAAATGAAGGTTATACAAGGTTTATTGTGTTTTTTCCCCAGGTTTTCAAGAGAGATTTTGCTCAAGCTACTCTGGAAGATCATTTTGATAAAACGATTCTTCCTAAAGTAATGCAGGTCAAGAACTTTGGACGATCTGGTAGGACAAAGTATACTCATCTAGTGGACCAAGATACCACACAGTTCGATTCACCATGGGCGAATGATACTTCCCAAAATTTGAAATTTCATAGTACTCAAGCTGGAGGCATAAAACCAGTATTTCAGAAACCTTCGTTGAAGAAGAGAAAATTACAATAGTAATTGCATTTCTGTGAAATACACATTATGATTAAGTGGGGGAATTTGTAAAATTATATTTATTAATTTACGAATTTGATATCAATAATCTTTGTATCATTCACGATTTTTCCAAATAATTTTTTATTCAAATAATGTGAATAACTGTTTAGAATCAAGACAAATAAAAAGTGTTAATTTCTTTAATTAATGATATATACAAGAATAGAGGAAAAAGAAAACGATATTTATTGTCAGAGAATACCACTGGTAACTTGTTGAATAGTTTTTCTTATCTTTTTCAAAGATATTTTATATGTGCACTCAATTTTTTTCATGCAAGACGCGTGTTTTCATGAAAAAACAAAAATTGTTTAACTTTTCCAAATTTTATTCAGTATGTGAAACAAAACTCACAACTCTGAAACAACATCAAATTCCTGTGTAATCTGCAAATATCCTCTCCAATCTGTTAATCTGCTCATAACTCACATCCAATAAGTACCTATTATAGTTTTCGACGAGTTAACTCTCTCAAACGCCGCATAACGCTCAGATAATATTCTTTTTTTATCGTCTGACCTGGCAAGAATTCCAAGTGCACATCAAAGAAAACAGTCAACATTGACTTTCGGACGACTTTTACCTGGTTTTTTCGGTTTCGGTTCAGTTGAAAGCCGAATCTTGTTGACTGGTTTGTGTCCTTTACGCGATTCAAGATGAAGAAAATTCAGGTCTTCTGGAACTAGTCTAGCGGCGACGTGTTTCATGCCCAAACAATCGTTTAAAATCGGGAGAAACAAAGTTCATTGCCTATCTCTTTCGAACTTCAATTACCATTTCCTTCACTTCATCGATGTTAACTTCAGTTGAAGATGTTGATGACCGACCAGAGCGAGGCAAATCTACCACATCTCAGCCGCTGTTGAATGCACTGTAACACTCATATGCACGTGTTTTTGCTAAAGTCGATTCACCGTAAGCCTTCTGTAACATTTTACTCGAAATTTTTTTTTTTTTTATTGAAAAATAATATCTAAATAACCCTTTCAGGTTTTGACAGATATAGTTACAAAATATAAGATTATTTTATGATCAGATTTACATTCGAATTTGTATCAAGTGTTCTTGCAATTTTTTTAAATTTTGTGTGCGTTATCTCCTTCACTTCACGGGAAAGCTTGTTATAGAGTCTGACATCCTCAGATAGTATGCGTCTTTCCCCCACCTTGGTTCTGTGAGCTAAATAATTCAGTTCTTCATTTCTTCTGGTTGCGTGGTCATGTACTTCAGATCTAGTTGTTAAAATAAAATCATCATCTTGTATTTCATTGTCGAGAAATTTTCTCACCAATTTCATAGTTTCAAGCTGCCTCAGTTCTTCTATGGTCAAAATGTTTGTTCGTTTATATACTTCCTTCGTAGGTGTCATTGAGGAATTTTATACAGGACCTTAATAATTTTATTTTGGCTTCGTTGCAGTTTTTCATTTCTATTACGTTTCCTGTTGCCCAAAAGATATCAAATAAGTTAACTTACTTTTAATGTAAGCTTCATACACCATTTTCTTCTCTTTTATAGGTAGGACGTCCGAAATTTTGTGAGCTAATCCTGTAATAGGAAAGATTCTTGACAAGCTGCCTGATGTGAGGAGTCCATTTCATATTCTTGTCTAACGTGAGGCCGAGATATTTAATAGTGTATTGTTCAAGAATTTTGTTGTTATTTAGATATATGTTTATATTATGTTTTTCGATTTATTCTCGAAGTTTATAATATGACACTTTTCACTATTCAGGGTTAGCTTGTTTATCTTCGTCCATTCCATCAACCTGTCAAGATCTCTTTGCATCTGTTTTTGAGTCACCTTATCATCTTCATTCACATAGAAAAGAGCTGTGTCATCAGCATATATCATAACCTTCCCACATAGTTGTTGCCTCTCAAGATCATTTATGTATAGTAAATATAGATAAGGGCCCAAAATTGATCCCTGCGGCACTCCGTAATATATGTTTTTACATTCACTCACTTCATCCCCAACCTTGGTGAATTGCTTCCTATTCTTCAAGTAAGAAGCAAAAATATCAAGTGAACTTCCTGCCAAACCCATTTGTTCCAACTTACGCAACAAAACACTCGGATCATTCGTTCCATTTGCAATACAAAGTTTGAGGCAAATTCTTTGTTCGATATTTTTATTCATTGTAAAAATCGCCAAACACACTTGTGGGAGCTGACAAAATCAAGCACTGTTAACAAAGTCAATGACAGATCGCGTTCAAACTCCACGTCAGTATGGAAAAGAGTTGTGTCTACTCAACAAAAATGAAGAATTTCATTCAAGGAACAATATTCATCCTTCCCTGAAAGAACTGGTTTTCTGATCCACCCTCCATAATCATCGTCAACCAGGGCAACACAGCAGTGGTACAGCTCGGTCAGACGTCATGAATAGGAGCAATAGACTGCAGTTTCGTTCTCATTTAGCCTCGTCAGTATTGCCTATCCAATATTGTTCCTTGAATAAAATTCTTCATTATGTTGTAGTGCTACTACTTCAACTGAATAACCTTTGGATTAACACAGTGCAAGTCACTTTGATTCTATGACCATTCATTCCGTGAAAAATCCCCTCTACCATCGGCGACTATCGAAGAATGACAACTGAGAGAACACCGGAGTTCATTAATTCCTTTGAAGACTTCGTTAAAGCCACTCGAAATTAATTAATCATAATAATTTGTGAATTGTTTAATAACCTTTTAAAATAAAAAGGGTAAGTAATAATCCATTGTCATCCGCTCTTCTTTATTTTCTTTTAATATTGAGCAAACATTGAATCAATACCTAGATCCCTCGCACAACTAAGTAATTATTTTCAATTTCCATCTTTGAATTAATATTCTCAACGTGTGCATAGATTTCTGAATATCTCGATAATCTTATATTCTCTTTAGGTCATATATACTTACAGCATGGATCTATGGTTTCTACGTTCTTAATTCTTAATTTTCATATGGAATTTTTACAGATTTGTTCATTTCCTTTCAGCATTACCCAACATCGCTTTTTTATCATTTTTCATTCCTTTCATATTCATCTTATATTTCTTTTGCTTAGTAAGTTCATTCATTTATTGCTGACCTCTCTCCGGCTTTATTTGAATGATCTAGAAAATAAGTGATATTTTTTTGATATCTAGATTTTCTTTTTATAATTAATTTGCAATCTGGTGTGTTCAATCGCCATTTTATTTTCTTATTATATGTATATCTATATATTTATCTAGGCCATTCTTCATTTTTAATTTGTTAAAATCATTCAAAATTCAAAAGAATGCAGAGGAGAGGTTACTTGTACTCATCAAGAGCACATGGTAATATATGAAAACATTACAGTTTTCCGGAGAGGACAAAACATTCCTATTTTTTTGGAGAGGACAAAAGAAAAGCTCATATTTTTTTAGAGAGGACAAAACACCAACCATATTTTTTTGGAGAGGACAAATTCAACACCTCTATTTTGGACAGGACAAAGAGTTCAATCTTTTTCTTGGATAGCCACCAACCTCCGTTATTTTTAGAGGAGATCAATCTTTTCCTTGGATAGTCAATTGTTGTTGTGTTCATTTTACTGGGGAGCTTGAAGGGAACTAAAATCCACGACCCATCTAAAACGACTGAGCAGTGTGAACCTTTTCTAATTAAAGTCATTATTATTAGTTTATATTCTATTAGTAATTGGATAAGTTACAATGTCTATACATACAGCGATAATTTCGCGGGTTATGATTGATGGGAACAACATGATTGTCAACAAATGTTGACAATCGTTTAAAGCAGATTTTTTGACAGAACGTATATTATTTAAATTTGTGTAGAAAAATCCGTAATTTGTTTTATTAGTTAATCTTCGAAAATTTCAATAAGCTTTTGGTACATAGTTATCTTCTTCATATACACATAACCAAATTCATATGGAATCACCCGATATTTTGAATATTACCTCAGGGATTTTGGAAATTTCGAAGGATTGGTAGAATTGATCCTTTTTGAGATATTTCAATTGAAAAAAAAATTAAGGTTTATTTCAAGGAAACAAATGAAAGAAAATAAGAGACTTTCCGCATGTAATAAAAAAATTGAAAATTGTTTTTCACGGAGTGGGTGTTTTTTCACGACGTAGTTGTGTTACCTCCTCTTGCCCTGATACAAGCCTGAATCCTTCTAGGCATGCTTTGTATTAGGTTTTCGACCTCCTTTGGGGCGATGATCTGCCACTCTTCTGTGGCGGTTGTGGGGTTCTTGGATTATCCTGGCGCGATCTAATTTTCTTTTTTAGATTATCCCATAAATGTTCAATAGGATTTAGGTCTGGAGAGCAAGCTGGCCACTCCAAAATAGCGATTCCCTCTGTTTCAAGATAATGTCGCGCGAGGTTGCTGGTATGCGGAGGAGCATTATTTATTTATTTATTTAATAAGTATATGGAATACCCCCATTTAGTGTTTACAATACAAGAATATTTTAGTAAGCAAGAAATTTCAGTGTAGCAAAAAAGAACCATCTACAGAAATAAACAACTCAGCGCATTCTACATAGTACCGTATCATCATATTAGATAACAACCTCATCTTAAATTATACAGAAGAAGAAAAAAATCAAGAAAAGAAAAATAAGAAACTCTAAATATTTTCACAGAAGAGATTTTTCAGTACGACCTCGAATCTAGCCTTTGTTATTCCGCTGAATTCCGAGACCCAAAGCAGAGTATTCATAAGCCAATCTCATACAACGAGTCATAGTGCTATTATCTTGCATAAAAGTGAAATCCTCACCGTGGGCACCTCGCCAGAGTCTCACTATGGGCTCCAGCACTAGGTCCACGTAATTTCTAGCCGTTACACTCGCAGGAAACGAAATCAAATCTGTTTTGCCTCCCAGCATAATGCCACCCCAAAACATCACGCTGCCCCCTTAGTATTTCGGAATTTGTCTTGCTGCTCGGAGTCTAGCTTGTCTTTCACGATCCTTTAAAACCCGAATCCGGCGGTCATCTGAGCGAACACCAATTCTGGTCTTATCCGAAAAAAGAACATTTCTCAATATTCCAATTTTGGTGCTCTATACACCAGTTAGGTCTGTTAAATTTTTATTGTCTGGTTAACTCTGGAGCTGTATAAACCCCTTGAACGAATACTTTGACGTATCGTTTTGACTGATATACTGTTGCCTGTTGCTTCCAGAAATCGCCTTTGGAGTATGGGGTGTGACGCACTAGGGTCTCTTCTTGCAATTTGGCACAAAAAGCGGTCTTGTTCTTCAGAAGTGATCTTCCTACGACTTCTTCTAGGCCTATTTTGCAGAGATTGTAGCTCCACGTATAGGGCGTAGGTTTTTGAAATCACCCCCCGTGATACCCCCATTGTGGCCGCTATATCCCTCTGGGTCGCCCTTCTTCAATGAGAGCAATTATTCGACCCTTCTGCACATCGGACAATCCAACGTAAGGCATTTTCAATTATGATTATAGGCTTTTTTGAATTTTGAAATTCACAGTTTCAAATCTCAATGACGACAGAGTGGTGATAATTCAACATTTCTTATCATACTATCCAGCTTTTTTACACAAAAAACTTCATTCTTCACAAGTAGTCAAAGATCCATAGTTAAAAACAATCATTAATGTGAAATACAGAATGATTCCATATAAATTTGGTTGTGTGTATTTGAGTTTTGTCTCCCTTTTTTTTCTGGATGAACGTCTTCTTGATGTCACTTTACCTCTCTTTTGAATTGTGGAGGCCGTTACTTGATGTAGATCCATTATATAAATGAGATAAAAACACAAGGTTTAACTTTAATCTACACTTTATTTGAAAAAATTCGACGACGTTTCGCTGACACAGCAGCTTTATCAAGAATGAAAAATAGAATGAAGAGTATGGTATTATAAACAAATCGTAGAACAAGTTGGATGAATAACAGGAAAATCCACACCGAGCCATTGTACAGTTAGTATGAGAGGTAATAAAAACTAATTAAACAAGTTAAGTAGGGGTGAGTAATTCAAATCTACCTGTTCATTCAAAAGCTTGTCCGAATGTTTGTATTTATTTATTTCTAATGCTTCTAGGAGATCTAATTTTGAACTTTTGATTTTATATGTAATATGTCAAAGTTTTCATTGAATGAATGGTTTTCTTTTATTAGGTGGTTTGAATAATTTGAATCAGATTTATTTTTATCGAAGCTACGTTTATGTTCAGATGTTCTTATGCCAAAACTCCTATAGGTCCTACCGATATAAATTTTATCACAAGAACCGCAATTGAGTTTATAGATTCCTGATTTACTTGATTTTTCAACACGAGATTTATTATTTTTAATATGTTTACCTAAGTTATTAGAAGTTTTGAAAGCTATATTAAGATTTTGTTTGACGAGAAAGGATTTGATATTTGTACTTGCAGAACCGCAGAATGTTAAACTGTTGAATATTTTATAGTCTTTATGAATAGGATATACTTCATTTATTGCTTTCTGATAGAGTTTTTTACGAATGATTAGATCTATCATATTCGGATTATATGAATTATTAATGGCTATCTGTTTGATGATGTTTAACTCTTTAATATAATCTTCTACTGATAAAGGTAAATTGAGTAACCGATGTACCATGCTGTTTAAAGCTGCAACTTTGTGTTGAATTGGATGTAATGAGTAGTTATGTATAATTGTATCAGTATGTGTTGGTTTACGAAAGACCGAAAAACATGATTATTATTTTGTTTAGTGATTTTTAAGTCCAAAAATTTTATGGAATCGTTCTGTTCAATTTCTATCTTGAATTTAATGTTCAAATGGATGGAATTAATGAAATTAACAAATAAGTCTAATTGACGAGTAGTTCAATGAAACATACTAGGATGTCGTCAACATATCTATACCAATAAAGAAATTTGGAAATGAGTGGATGTGTATGAATTTTCTGTTCAATATTATTCATAAAAATCTCTGCCAAAAGTGGACTCAAAGGATTTCCCATGATCAAACCATTTTCACTACTGTAATAGATGTTGTTGAAAAAAAAATAATTTTGTTCAATGCAAACGTCCAACAGATTCAATATTTCTGATTTAATTATGAGGTTAACATGATTCGAATTCAACATGTTTTCGATTAATATTTTGACATCACCTGGAGGAACACTTGGGTATAAATTCTCAACATCAAACGAAATAAGTTTTGCGTTAGGTGGTAGGTTAACGTTTTTATGTTATTTATCAATTCGAAAGAATTTTTTATAGAAAATTTTCTATAAATCAGAAATATTGAATCTGTTGGACGTTTGCATTGAACAAAATTATTTTTTTTCAACAACATCTATTACAGTAGTGAAAATGGTTTGATCATGGGAAATCCTTTGAGTCCACTTTTGGCAGAGATTTTTATGAATAATATTGAACAGAAAATTCATACACATCCACTCATTTCCAAATTTCTTTATTGGTATAGATATGTTGACGACATCCTAGTATGTTTCATTGAACTACTCGTCAATTAGACTTATTTGTTAATTTCATTAATTCCATCCATTTGAACATTAAATTCACGATAGAAATTGAACAGAACGATTCCATAAAATTTTTGGACTTAAAAATCACTAAACAAAATAATAATCATGTTTTTCGGTCTTTCGTAAACCAACACATACTGATACAATTATACATAACTACTCATTACATCCAATTCAACACAAAGTTGCAGCTTTAAACAGCATGGTACATCGGTTACTCAATTTACCTTTATCAGTAGAAGATTATATTAAAGAGTTAAACATCATCAAACAGATAGCCATTAATAATTCATATAATCCGAATATGATAGATCTAATCATTCGTAAAAAACTCTATCAGAAAGCAATAAATGAAGTATATCCTATTCATAAAGACTATAAAATATTCAACAGTTTAACATTCTGCGGTTCTGCAAGTACAAATATCAAATCCTTTCTCGTCAAACAAAATCTTAATATAGCTTTCAAAACTTCTAATAACTTAGGTAAACATATTAAAAATAATAAATCTCGTGTTGAAAAATCAAGTAAATCAGGAATCTATAAACTCAATTGCGGTTCTTGTGATAAAATTTATATCGGTAGGACCTATAGGAGTTTTGGCATAAGAACATCTGAACATAAACGTAGCTTCGATAAAAATAAATCTGATTCAAATTATTCAAACCACCTAATAAAAGAAAACCATTCATTCAATGAAAACTTTGACATATTACATATAAAATCAAAAGTTCAAAATTAGATCTCCTAGAAGCATTAGAAATAAATAAATACAAACATTCGGACAAGCTTTTGAATGAACAGGTAGATTTGAATTACTCACCCCTACTTAACTTGTTTAATTAGTTTTTATTACCTCTCATACTAACTGTACAATGGCTCGGTGTGGATTTTCCTGTTATTCATCCAACTTGTTCTACGATTTGTTTATAATACCATACTCTTCATTCTATTTTTCATTCTTGATAAAGCTGCTGTGTCAGCGAAACGTCGTCGAATTTTTTCAAATAAAGTGTAGATTAAAGTTAAACCTTGTGTTTTTATCTCATTACCTCTCTTTCTTTGTCATTTATTTCACTATACTTTTTCAGCTCATTGGTTGTTATTCTATTAAAATGGTCAATTCAGAATTTCCTTTGTGGGAATCATTTGCATAAAACTGCGCGATAATATCTACGATATAATTCAAAAGAGAAATAAAACATTTTTATAAATTCAAGTAACATAATTTATTTTCTGATTTATGATAAAAAATACATTCGGGCTATTGTTTGTTGTCTGCTGAGGTATGCAATGTTGATGTTTCCTTTAACAAAATAAAAAGAAATTCTAATACAATTTTACCGACTCATACATGATCACTCGAGATAAAAATAATGCATGAGTTCAATTGTATAAAGCTGAAATAGACGAGAAAAATCTCCGTTTTATCATTGTCCTAGAATTTTAAATTAAAAGAAACTTTCTCATCATTAAATATCAAAATAAAAACAAGAATATATTTTTCGCTATCTACAAATCTATAACATAAATTTAGATGTATTAAATGCTATCTAGATATCTTACGAACGAAAAACACATTGATATACACAAAAGTAGTAACTATGCTTGCACATGCGAAAGTGGAGCAAATTTGTATGGGCAACACCGAGATACTTCGAAATTTCATACTCTGCTATAATAGCATTAATTACAAATATATAGATATTATACATTTGTCTTTGTTCAGATTGTATTTCGAACCCTATATTACATAAGTAACATAAGGTACGGTATACATATTACATATTAAATAACAAATAAAAACAATGTGCTGAATTCTTAATTGTATTTACAAAGTCCAATCTCAAAAGCAAGTACTGCAAGTTCAAAGTAAAATTAATGGTTTCACGAAAAAGAAATTTCATCAACATTTTCAGTTCAACAACTCCAAATGGTTTTATTTTGCTATATTTACAGTGTAAAAGTCAAATAACGAAGGAGCATGTTATAAAATTGTCATGGAGATCATCGACATCAACAAATATTTTCACATCAGATCACTAAAATCATTAATTTATGATTTTTCCAACCAGAAAAATGTTTATTACACGTAAGTATCACAATTTCTTTAATAAATCTACACAATGAGTCGCTTGCACTGCAATGAACAGTTCATTGAATCAGTTATGTCGAACTAATTAATAAATTACTTCGTAAACGGTGGCCTTCTTGTCTCCTGATCCAGTAACGATGTATTTGTCGTCTGCAGAAATGTCACAACTCAATACACTAGAAGATTCCTTTGACTGAAAAAAAAAAGAAAAAATTAGGATTTTTGGTACAAAACATACTCTTATTGATAATAATCTAGTTTTAATATTTTCCGCTATATTTTATTATACAAGGATCTGAATCAACAACACTAAAACTTTCATAAACTCTCAGTAGTCCCAACACTTTTATATTTTACACTCGTTCAATCTTTTGGTAAATTTAAGTTTCTGGTTATGCCGGAAACGATAGCAACTTTCGATTACACCTGTATTTTTTTGCTTATTTTAATTGTTCATCTCATCCTACGATCTTTCGAAATATTTTTGAAAAAAAACAAAACACAATCTTCTTTTTAGAATTTTTATATTTCGTTCTAGAAGGCCATGGAACCGTGACAATTGGCTCAACATCTTTCTCGAAAATACAAGATTATGTCTGAAAATTCAATTGCCCGTAAAAAATGAGCAATTAAATTTTTAGACACAAACTTGTATTTTCGTGATAGGAGATGTTGAGCCAATTGTTACTGTTCGTGGCCTTCTAGAACGAAAGATGAAAATTGCAAAAAAAAAGATTGTGTTTTGTTTTTCTATCACAAATGTTATCTATGTTAAAAGGTCGAAGGATGAGATGAACAATTAAAATAAGCAAAAAAATACAGGGTGTCCCATTTGAGAATTTAAAGTTGCTATCGTTTCCCGGCATAACCGGAAACGGAATGTCAAACATATTAATGTTGTCAAATTCAAAATGTTGTCTTCTATCCGATTCCCCAATTTCATCAAAATATTCCAAACAGAAAAGAAGTTACAGGGGTGGCCCTAGTTTCAGGTGTTATACAGGTTTACCAGGTTGGCCAGGTTCTTAGGCTGATATACAGATGGCATTACTAGGTCAAATCCACATGATTTTCATTTAGCACTAACCTTAACTAGACACGAATACTTTCAGCTGTCCGACCGTTTGTTCGAGAGATATAGCATTGAAAGTGAATCAAATTTTGTTATTAATGGAAAAATGAATAAAAGAGAATTCCGTGTGTTGATTAAATATTGCTTTTGACGAAAAAAATATAGTTGAAGCCAAAGCTTCAATTATTCGGATTCTGAACCAGGGTGGAAAAGTTGTTTGCAAAGTTTAAACGAGGATATGAACATCCAAGACGTTGGACGTCCTAAAGAGACTGTCATCGATGAAAACATTAAAAAAGTACACTTTGAATAATGGAAAATGAAATTGATCGAGATAGCTGAGTCCCTGACGATATCCAAGGAGTGTGTTGGTTTTATTGCAAGAGACATGCGAAAGCCCTGTGCGAATTGGGTGCCACGCTTATTGACTCTTTGACATCACAATGGATGAAACATGGATTCCTTACTACACTCCAGAAAGCAATCGACTTTCAGCCGAGTGGACTGAACGAGGTGAACTGACTGCGTGCAAAAACGCAGCAGTCAGCTGGCAAGATTATGGCATCTTTTTTTGGGATGAGAAGGTATCATCATCATCATAGTCACAATGTCTTAACAGACATGTTGTGAACTCGTAAAATTCATTAAGTCGGAGCTGGAACGCTGCCGATACGAAGATTATCAATTGTTTTCGAAATTGTAGCACGCCATCTTTCGCGATTTCGAGTTACTTCGGTAGCTTTTTTGACACTCGCATCCATCAACTGTTTCGTTGCATCCATCCAGCGTGTAGAGGAATGACCACGACGTCGCCCATTCGGAGCATGACCTTGGACAACAAGTTTCTCCATATTATCGCTTCTATGAATGTGACCGAAGAACGTCAGAATTCGCGTGAATACAATGGAGGGGAGCCGCTCTGGATTACCAAGTTCATTTAAAATCGAAACATTAGTTCGATGGGCGATATAAGGAATTCTCAGCATTCTCCTCCAAGCCCACATTTCAAATGCATCAATGTGAGCGCGATCTACCTTTTTAATAGTCCAAGTTTCAGAAGCATATAGGAATATAGAGGAAATAAGAGTCTGAACTAACGACATTTTGGTGCTTTTAGTGATATTATTGTCACGCCATATTTTAGTGAGCTTCGTCATGGCCGCCCGTGCTTGCTGTATACGTCGTCTAATATCATTTCCACAGCCACCAGAATTTTCGATCAAAGAACCAAGATACACAAAACTTTGAACTACTTGGCAACGGCCAACAGACTTCATTTCAGAATAGTTGTAATGTTTCCTGTCTACGATCATAACCTTGGTTTTATTATAGTTAATACTAAGACCATCTGCTGCACTATGCTGTTCTAGGTTACTCAGTAAAGCTATCAATTCTTCCTGAGAAGCAGCAATAAGGGTAGTATCGTCAGCAAACCTTAAATTAGAAATCTTGCTACCACCAATAGTTATGCCGCCATGCCAGTTGTCAAGTGCCTATCTCATTACAAACTCGAAGTAGATGTTAAATAACATCGGAGATAATATGCATCCTTGACGTACTCCTTTTCTGGTTGCCATTTAATCAGACAGATTACCGTCAATTCTTACTTGAGCTGAGTTGGACATATACAGTTTCTGAATGAGAAAAATTTAGATGGTGGGGAACTCCCATATAACGCAGGATTTCCCACAGTTTAGGCCACGTTATCAAAAGCCTTGGAGTAGTCTACAAAGCAGATATAAACGGGAAAGTAATGTCCCCTGGCTTTCTCAATGATCTGCCTCAAGTTCAAGATCTGTTCGCACGTACCACGTTCTTTTATGAAACCTGGCTGCGCCAGAGAAATTTCCCAGCCAATAAAACTCTCCAAACGAGACTGTAAAATATATGGTAGCACCTTACTTGATTGAGAGACCAACGAGAGTAAACGATAATTGTCTGGGTTTGTGGGAGAACCTTTTTTATGGGGAGTGAAACAAAAATAGACGAGCAGCGAGGGTATTATATTCATCAATTACCTTAAAAAGGGCCAGACGATAAACAGCGACTACTACATTGGGTTATTATATCAATTGAAGGATCAAATTATGGAGAAACGACCCCATTTGAAAAAAAAAGAAAGTGCTGTTTCATCAAGACAATGTACTTTGTCACAAATCAATCAAAATTATGGCAAAATTGTAGGAATAATGCCTCGAATCACTTCCTCATCCACCTTATTTACCAGATTTTGCCCCCAGTGACTTTTTTCTGTTTTCAGACTCGAAAAGAATGCTCGCTAGAAAAAAATTTGTGAGTAATCGCTTAAACTGAAGCCTATTTTGAAGTTGAAGAGAAATCTTATTATAAAATGGCACCAAAAAAATTATTGATCGCTACAATCGACGTTCCTCCTTCGAAAGAATATGGAATAAAACAATTGAATTTTACCAAAAAAAATGTGTTAACCTACAAAGTATTTACTGTTAATAAATCCAGTCAACAGATTTATGTCAAATAACAGTGCAGCTCATAAATTTTCGATGGGGTTCACCATTTTCAAGCTTTTATGAAGAAATTTGGGAATAATTTGTATATTTGCTGGCATCAGAGTGTCCAAAACTTTGATTTTATTTTTACGTAGTTTGCCAACTATCATAATATCTCGTCTATATATGGTACTGCAGTGCACTGTAAATTTTCTGGCTTGGTCAAAACAAATTTAGCTCAAAATAAATAGAAGAACTTACTTGGAATATGCTAGCTCCATAAGGCGTCCTCCACGCATTGAGTAGATTATCCTTTCCAGTAGAAACGAACCATTTTCCACAAGCGGCGAATCTCAAACTGAGTACGCAACTCTCATGCAGATGTAGCTGATATTTGTCCGGTTTTGAAGCGTGCAAAACTTCAACATTCGAATTTTCCATACCGACCGCCAACCATTCCCCGGTCGGACAATACCCTAACGAAAATATTTGCGAACTAAAGTCGTGTTGTTGCAATTGTCTTCCTTCTCTCAAGTCCCAGCTTCTCACTGTATTATCAAGACCACCCGTCCACAATTTAGTGCCATCCGCGGATATGTCTATACAAGAAGCACCATCGGTATGACCTTGAAATTGCCTAACAAGTGTCTGATTATGTAAGTCCCACACCGCAATGTTTCCATCACTGCAGCAACTGAAACACACTTTTGAGTCTGGGCTTATGGCGAGAGCGTAACAGGCGGGAGCGCTCGATGTCAACTCTGCTTTTATTCGAGGAGTTGGGCTGGCAAGGTCCCAGATCGAAAGATTGCTAGCTTCACCTCCAACTATCAGAGTTCTTCCATCTGGTAGAAGTTTCACAGATCTGATGTAGTTATCCCTTTGCTGAAAGAAAAAAACATGAGACTCTAATACATAGATAGTTACTGGCTGAAATAGGAAAACGTATAACTCAAACTGCTAGACCTGGAGTCAAGTTTTGAATTAATATACCTTAAGCACACTCAAGAGAGGATATTTCTAGGTTTTCTGAGGTATTCTATAAGGTATAAGCAGTTGTGAATACTTCTGTACTTACCAAGCAATCCAACTGGGAAACTGGACTTTTCGAACCAGGCTGACTGATATCCCAAACCTTTACGCACCCTTTGCCTCCAGTGTATACATATTTCGTTGGATTCGAAATCGTAACGGCGCAAACAACCTCACCGTGACTAAGGGTATTTATTTGACGGGCATGTCTTGGTATTCCGGGTCCTATTAAGGCATCTGGAGGAAATGGCACCGGTTGCATCTGACCTTCCGCGCTTACATGAAACGAATACGCCCTAGACAAAAATGCACATTTGAATATGAGAAATTTCAAACTAAGAAAAAATTATAATTACTATCAGCTTGTGATTTTCAGTTTATATTTATATTATATAATTGATTCCTCAATAAGTGAAGTGGAAGAGCTTTACCCAAAGGATAAGTCCTTTCAATCATTGTGACAAATTACTTACGGTTTTCCCCCAGGAATTCCCAATCCTGGAACAACTGGCGCCCTCATTTGAGAATGCGGATCGTATCCAACTTGCAGAGGCGGTCTTGGGTAATTGTTGAGAGCGGGTGGAAGATTGTTGTGAAGGCCACCATAAGCTCCAGCTGCAGCCGCTGCTTGAAGTTCATGAGGAGCCGCACCTGTAAATTGAAATCTTGGTCAAGTGAACAGAATCATCTCGAAATATAATCAAAAGTGGAAGTACTCACCGTTAGAAATTCCTGCCAGGTAAGGGGGATATTGGCCTAAAGCTGGAGGCTTCACCACCGGTTTCAAACCTCCTGAACCAGATGACCCTGCTGCTGATGTAGGCGTCACTGATTTCGAGATCGGCGTACTGGGTTTGTCGCCTTCCATTTTTTTCGTTGAGGGTGTGGAAGCATTGCTCGATGTGCCTGATCTCGGACTGTGGGGACCAGGATGCTCTTTCTTCGCTGTTAATTTGTCAAGGCCGTTCTCCCTAGGAGACGTAGTGCCGTTAGGAGGGGAAACTGGATCTTCAGAAGCGTCATCTACAACTAAATCCTGGTCGCTTTTTTCGCCATCGCTATGCTGAAAGAGATTGAAATGATAATTAATTTCGGGTTAATATATACAATAAGTTTAGTTTAGACCTGCAATTCATGCTATTATTACTGCAAAAGCTAATGAGCAAGTTCATATGCGGTTGAGACCGAAAAGTTGTTTTGCTTTTTTCTGTTGAGTTGAGTTGTGAGTAATTGAAACCTATCTTATTAGCCGTCTAGTGTAAAAGGATATGCTGAATACCCAAATAGGTATACATTCTGCACTCCATGTTCTTTTAGTTCTTTAGTCTTCTAGTTAGTTTAAGTTATTTAATTAGTAAATATTCGAGATGTAAGGGAGTTTGATCTGAACTTTAGGCAATGGTTGAAAGATGGATCTAAATTGGACATCTAACGCGCCAGAAAGAGACTAACGTGGGCCTGTGGCAGGTATGCTCTTGTCGGTGGGGTCGAAAATTTGAATGAAGATCTCCGCATCTCCGCTCATGCAGGATGAGGCTCAAGCTGGAGTTCAAACGATCCAAGGAAGAGTGTTGGAGACGCCTTCTCGAAGATAAAGACGGAGATGTGTGGGGCCTGGTGATTGGGAGTTCAGTGCGCTGAACCTACCACAGGACGAGCAGGAACATCTTGTACCTAAGAACGAGGGTCCGCTGACACAGTAGCCGCTGTGGGATGAAGAGACGCCCTGCAGGTCATAGAAAAAGAGACCAAGGCAGCAGAGGCGAAGTTGGCTGGCGGTAAGGCCCCTGGATTGGACGACACTCCGCCAGAAGCCATCAAGTGGACCGCGGCAAAGGACCCGGGTTTGGCGACGGTATTCACAGTCATCCTGAAGGAGGTATAGTATCCTGCCGAATGGAAGCGCGCTCGGCTGGTCCTCATCCCACAGGTTGTAACGAGGGGTGAGAAAGCCTTCAGACCCCTGTGCATGATTGATACTAGCTGCAAGACTCAGGAAAGAACTGGAGTCAAAGAAGACTTGGCGGATTTCAGTTCGGCTGCAGGCCAGGGCAATCAGTGGAAACTGCCCTAAGAGCACTGGATCGCATTGTGCATGCAGTATTGAGCATCTCGCGCACCAACCGGAAATTGTGCGCCCTGGGGGGCTATTGTGGGGGAGTTGCAGCGAAGAGTGGTGTCCCTTATCTTGTGAGAGCGGCAGGTGCCTTCCTCAGGGACAGAGTAGTGAAGCTGGACGCAAGGGAGTTCACCATGACGCGTGGATTATCACAGGGGTCCGTCCTGGGGACACTGTATTGAAATATAATGTATGACCCTGTTCTAAAGTTGGCTGTTTCGGTGGGAATTACCCTTATAGGGTGTGCGGATGACCTAGCTATGGTTTGGGCACGTATGAGGAGCTGGTCGGGGCGATGGACGACGCCACCCGAGCCGCAACTCAGTGGATAAAGGAAACTGTTCTAGAGCTGGCGGCTCATAAAACAGAGGCCGTAGTGCTGGCAGGGCAAAGACGTATGCCCATCCTGGCACTCAACGTGGGTGAGCACGTAATTAGGTCTAAGGAGGCTATCAAGTACTTGAGAATGTGGATTGGAAGGGGATATAATATAGGAGTCAAGAGCGATAGTAGCCGTGCTACTTTTTTGGTTGCCGAATGTCGGTGGACCGACAACTGGTGTTCGGCGAATATTGGGAATAGTCACAGCGTCACGGATGCTGTACGCAGCCCCGTTCTGTGCGGATGTCCTCAGATTTGCCAAATATCGTAACGCGATGAATAGCGCACAGCGGCAAACAGCTCTCCGGGTAGCTAGGGCGTGTCTCACAGTATCACGACCAGCGGCAATGGTGGTGGATTCATTAATTCCGCTGGATCAGCCGGCAGTGGAGAGAAAAAGAAGGTGCTACGACGAAATATGCCGATTGGAGTTGCGGCAAGACACATTGTCAGCGTGGCAGAGACGATGGGACGAAGACGAAAGGGACATATGGACCAGAAGGCTCATTCCGGACTTAAACATGTGGTATGGAAGAGCAACTGGGGAGGTGAATTATTACCTGACTCAAGTGTTGACGGAACATGGAGCTTTCGGGGAGTACCTACCCCGGTTTTAGATTGCGGAGAGGTGGACACCGTCGAGCACACCATCTACAACTGTGTCCTCACATCCGATAACACTGTTCGACTGATGTTGCGGAGTAAAGAAGCTTGGACTGCTGTGGTCCGCTTTGCATCGACTGTCCTGAAGACCAAGGACAGGGAAGACGCCCTGCGTACAAGAGGCAGCTGGGATCAAACCCGTGACTTGTATTAAAGTAATGCTATCAAGGCGGTTCTAGTACAGGGTAAGCCACGGTGAAGGAGGCTTTTAGTGGGTATTGCATTGCAATCGCTGAGTCCCACACTATCAAAGGCAGTACCAGCTAAGACTTTTGGTTGAAAGTTGTTTAGAAAATGAAGTTTGTTCCCTTTCATTTACTAGTTAAAATTTCAGTAATTCTTCATACTCAAGTAATCTATCTCGGGATCATTCATGCACCCTTTGTATTCACAGAAGTCCGAATATCTCTAAATTATTTCCATTCGTGTAGTTTTTCACAATAGCGATAGTAATAACTTGTGTAACTCTACGCAATGAAGATCGAATAATTTCCATATAAATAAAAAGAACGTTGTCGTGAATGGAACAATAACGTTCCCACGCGCAACTCGTTCGACCAATCAAAAATCCATAAACAATCCGATATCAATAAATGCGAAACGTAAAAAACAAGGATAAAAGATCGGGAGAATACATATACGTCAATTCGACGGCACAAGAAGAAACGCGGCAACAAAACAACTTTAAATTCCTGTTTTTTGTCGGAGTCGTTCAAACTAAAGATGGTACAAGGATGTGCTTCGTATCTCAGCCACCTTGTTAGACGACTTCCAGGAATTTCACGATTCTGTCAGAGAACATATGGCCGAAGGAGTTGCAGGTAGAGGGAACCAGTTGAATTTATAACAGTAGCGTGATATCAAGATATTAAAGAGATACCGAAACGGTCCCATTATATGGTAAATAGAATGGATTTTTCTTATTTTCTCACTTTCACAGAACTGGCGTAACCGAAGGCCGTGTGATTGTGTTCATGTATTGACGATGGATGGTTACATAAATTGGCTCACCTTCCTTATTTTATTCTAAAAAGGACTGTAGTTGTCGTTGACTGTATTAGGAGATTCCAATCTGTACATTCCACTATGATAGCTTTTACGATTCATGTATACAGTGTAGGAAGAGTATGGACTCACTCTAATTAATTAGATGGTCTTTAAGTTTTATGAAAAATAAAATTAAAAAAACTTTAATTCTGTCATCTTCTTATTATACACACATACATGTTTTTAGACATATGAGGGGAAAAAATCTTATCTATGTAGTAAACATTTGTTTCCATATGATCTCAAACACGTCTGAAACAAGAATGAGTTTATTTGACATCAGCATTCATTCACTGTTCATAAAATTGGAATTCTTGTACCTTTTTATGATAAGATAGCCAGCTTGATTTAAAAATTATGAGAAATTAGCAGGGCACTTTGGACCTATTATTTTTAATGTTGGTAAGTCAAAGTAATGGCAAAAACGGAAAAGCTGATCCTGTATATACTTACTCCCCTCGCCTTGAGGACAGAAGCTTTTAAAAATACATACTTCGGGTACAAGAAGCAAATATTTGAATTTCAACACACATTACAATTTAAATTTGGTACAAATCTGGGTCGCTTAATTCCTAGATGCACTTCTCGGAATAACTGGGGGTCGTAAATGTGTCCATTGGGCGATACTTTACATCATAATAAAACATTCTAGCATTTACGGCACAGTTGTTATTGCACATTACTTTTACGATCGTAGCTGCAAACTGCTCTCTCCGCGGTCGCACATAAAAATACAGAACCCTCTTTAAAATTTGCTCCGTTCGAAACAGAACTCAATGGAATAATCTTCCTCGTTTTTCGTTTTAAGAAGGAATCTATGTTCAAACTTTTGGAAAAAAACCGTTAACAAAGGTGAAGTTTTGATAATACTTCCATTTTTTTATAGTGGAGACTTTTTTGGAAAATGTTGTTTGTATCTCGATCATATATTTAATTTCGTGTAATACAGGGTGGAGCGTAATGGAAGGGCGTTTTTGGAACGGGTAGTGCACGTAACGGTGAGTGAGTAGAAGGGAGCGGCTGAAGTCATTCGACTCAGAAGGAGTTACCATTTAGTTCACAATGGTTATCTGGACGAGAGAGCACAGTGCGTTCGTAGTTGAAGAGTATTTAAAATCGGGAGAGTCTGTCATTGTCGTGCAGCGGCGCTGTCGCCAGCGCTTCAACATTCGTCGTAACGCTTCAGTTCCGAGATGTGACAAATCATCCGATAGGTACAGAATAACAGAACGACTCCATACGAATCCAAAACCTCAGGTCGAACTCGAAGTGTAAGGACACCAGCTTCCGTGGAAAGAGTGAGACAAGCTCTTAATTCAAACACCTATAAGCTCATGGTTGTCCAGCACCTGAATGAAGGAGATTTTGCACAACGTCAGCAGTTTGCCGAGAGAATGCAAATGATTATCGCTGATGAAAATGAACTAGTGATATTGATGAATGATGAGGCTCATTTTCGTATGAGCGGTTCGGTAAATAAACAGAACTTCCGATATTGGGTAGCAGAAAACTCCCACGAACTGCATCAATCCCCACTTCACACCGTTTGGGATGATTGGATCATATTTTTTCGAGGAGGAGAGAAGGGCAACCGTAACTGTAACTCTGAGCGATATGTTTTCATACTGGAGAACTTTTTTATCCCAGAATTGCGACGACGAAGAATGAACGGAAATGTTTGGTTCCAACAGGATGGTGCCACGGCACATACAGCCAGAGCCTCAATGGAAGTCGTGCGTCGCATTTTCCTGGTCATGTAATCTCTCGTTTAGGCGATGTGTCGTGGCCCCTCGTTCCCGGACCTCACTAGTTTTGATTATTTTTGGTGGGGAAACCTAAAAGATAAGGTCTACGTAGATAAATCTCGAAATCTTCAAGAGTTGAAAGAAGTCATCACAAGAGAAGTTGGGTCAATCGACAACGATTTGTTAGAGCAGAGATGCAGAACTTTGGGAATCTACTACAGCAATGCATTTCAGAACACGGACGTCATCTGCCTGATGTCATTTTCATAATATGATCCTTTTCAGTTTTTCAACACTAAATGGTAGCATTTAAGCTTTTGTTTTAAGTAATTAAAAATGTTCTACGTTGAAAAACAGCTGAGTTATCGATGTATATATGTATACACTGGCGGCAAAGGGTGCGTAAAGGTTTGGGATATCAGTCAGTCTGGTTGGAAAAGTTCAGTTTCCCAGTTGGATTGCTTGGTAAGTACAGAAGTATTCACAACTGCTTATACCTTATAGAATACCTCAGAGAAACCTAGAAATATCCTTTCTTGAGTTTGCTTAAGGTAAATTAATTCAAAACTGGACTCCAGGTAGCAGTTTAAGTTATACGTTTTCGTATTTCAGCCAGTAACTATCTATATATCAGAGTCTCATCTTTCTTTTCTTTCAGCAAAGGGATAACTACATCAGATCTGTGAAACTTCTACCAGATGGAAAACTCTGATAGTTGGAGGTGAAGCTAGCAATCTTTCGATTTGGGACCTTGCCAGCCCAACTCCTCGAATAAAACCAGAGTTGACATCGAGCGCTTCCGCCTGTTACGCTCTCGCCATAAGTCCAGACTCAAAAGTGTGTTTCAGTTGTTACAGTGATGAAAACATTGCAGTGTGGGACTTACATAATCACACACTTGTTAGGCAATTTCAAGTGTAGGTGTTAGCGGCCATGCTCTGAGTTGGTTCTCGAGTTATCTGGTTGAAAGACGGCAATGTGTTAGGGTGTCAGCCCAAGTATGCCTGTAAGTTATGGAGTTCCGCAGGGGACGGTTCTGGGACCCCTGCTGTTCATAATTTATATAAATTCTATTTTTTCTCTGAAAGCAAAAGGGGATGTCAGTAGCTTTGCTGATAACACGACCCTTCTACTCGGGTGACTCGTGGACTGAACTCAAAAAGATGTAGAAAAAGATATCTCGGCATTGGAAGATTACTTTGATGGCATGCTACTGACCATTAACACTGACAAAACCAAATGTGTTCCTTTTGCTAACTGTAAGGCAAATCTTCCATCATACCAATTCATCACGGTGGGCGACCAATTGAGAGTTGGTTGCGCGTCAGAAATAAAATACTTGGGGGTTTACATTGAGTGTCACTTGAGATGGGAAGCTCATATGCACACGTTACTGAAAAATTGAGATTTATAGCACCAAAGTTTCGAGAATTGAAAATATTCTGTGCATTTTGAGAAGGCGTTTTATGCGCTTGCTCTTGCGCATTTGACATATGGACTTTTATCTTGGGGTGGTGTTACAAACTGTCACATGAAAAAAGAAATGGATATTAAAAAGTATACTAGGGAAGCCTTATTGATATCCTTCAGACACCCTATATCGGGATGCAAAATTGCTGGATTGTAGACAGTTATTCTTCAAGTCTTTAGCTATGTATCACCGAATAAACATTCAGCAGGCTACAACGAATTCACATTCATATGGTACACGAATGAGAGGTAAACTTTTGAGGGTGCCTTTTGCAAATAAAGCGGCGTGTCAAAGATCTTTCAACTTCTTGGCGCCGAAAATATACAATATTTTGCCATTTTTCATTAAGGACGCCAAAATTCAATCAAAATTTTCGAATTTGAATTTGGGAGGCTTTTACTTGGTAAAATTCCATTATCAATAATAAAAAAAAAGTACTGTGTTTTAAGGAATTTTACTTAATAATTGCGATTCGTAACGCGTTTCACTACACCGTAGCTTCTTCAGACGAATGAATATACAGAAAAAATATAAATGAGAATATAACTATAAATGTTCTTGAGTAATTAAAAGCTTATTGGGTTGCTTCTTCTTAAGTGGTTATTTACGACAGGTATATCCAATAAAATTAAGGAATAGATTGCTCCCCGAAAAGATTCAATAGAGGTGAAGGGCTTAAATCGACTTGTTCATTGATGAGTCTACCTGAGTGTTTGTATTTATTGATTTCTAAAGTTTCCTAAAGATCTACCTTCCAATATTTATTATCTGTATGCAAAATTTCAAACTGTGGGTCGAAAGAATGATTATTTTCTAAGAGATGATTCGCGTAATTTGAATCTGATTTTTTATTTGAAAAACTGCGTTTATGTTCCGATATTCTAAAATTAAAATTTCTATGTGTTCTACCAATGTAGAAATTATCACAGTCATTGCAATTCAATCTATAAACACCTGATTTATTGTTTTTACCTGGTTTGGTTTTATTATTTTTATATTTTTGCCTAAATTATTATTAGTTTGGAAAGCTATGTTGAAACTATTGCTACTCAAGAATGATTTTAGTTTCTCACTTGTAATGCCAACGTAGGTTAAGGTGTTGAATTTTTGTTTCAATTTATCGACAGGGTAAACTTCATTCAATGCGATTCTACTTTGTTTTTATTTAAAATATTATTTATTAGTTTGGGATTGTAACCATTATTTTTGGCTATTTGTTTAATCAAATTTAGTTCTACGTTGAAATTTTCTGGTGATAACGGGATGTTAATCAATCTATGAATAAAACTATTGAATGCTGACATTTTATGTTGATATGGATGACACGACGAGTTATGTATTATAATATCTGTATGTGACGGCTTATGATATGTTTTCCATTTTCATTCGAAATTGTTACGTCTAAGAAATTTATCGAATTATTGCTTTCGAAATAGAAATACCGAAATAGAAAGCAATAATTCGATAAATTTTTAGACGTAACAATTTCGAATGAAAATGGAAAACATGTTTTCGCAATTTACCATAAGTAAAATTCCTTAAAACACAGTACTTGTTTTTTTAAAATTTTCGAAGCTGATTGACGATTGGCTTTTAAGTAAAACACTTACGATCACACCTAAAATCATTCGTAATGGTCTCAATTATAGCAGACAGAAAAATCAAATATCACTTGTTCATTTTATTTATTCAGGAAAAATTTTAAAATTGAATTAAATTATGTTTTTTCAAAAACACCACTCATACAAGATATTTTTTTTTATAGTTGTATTACCTTCGAGGTGGTAGAGTTTATTTTTCACATTTATTTTGTTCATTAGTTTATATTGTAATGTCCTGAGAACTATCTTGTATGTCAATATCGATGTGCTACATTTTTCTCGATGTATTTTTTTGTGGCATTGTGGAAATAAACATATAAAAAATGAAATAGGATGTTATCGACGGATACAATATTATAACAGATGGCACTAGTAGTAATGTTTTTCGAAACAGTTCAGTTACTTTTGGAATGGTGTACACAAAAATTATTTGAAAACTTCCATACAGCATTTTTATTGCAGACCTGTGTTAACGAACAGTCCTCGGCACTAATATTGTAGTCCAGTTTTTTATTTCATAATCTACTACTGAATAACACTGAAGTTATTTCGATTCAAACAAATGTAAGTTTCAATAATATAGATTTTCTTCGTATTTCCGTAACTGGAAGTCCATTTCCTTTTAGCCGATCCATATCAATTACCCGGAAAATAACGTTTAAAGCTGAGCTTTCAAAAGCACCATTAGCGTTTTTCCGAAATTAACCCAATGGAGTTCATTCGTTCGCTATCAAGTGGGGTTCTATAGCGTGGAATTCAAGAATAAGATATAACTATGATTATTGTCCCGGAAACGTAAAATTCAGAGATAGAATTTACATTGCTAATCAGTTGGGGTAATAAAAATTCCGAACGTTAAGAATCCAGAAAAAGCGTTAGCGTTTGTCGGGTTTATGGCCGTTTTATGCTTGAATATTTCTTCCAACTTTAATACCCGATTTTGTTCGTATTCGAAGAATGATTATGCCAAATACGAGAATAAAGTAATTTCCTGGCAGCTAACGGCGTAACGCTATTAACGTTATTGCTTTCGGTTTTGAATTACTTTAACCCCAAGCTGCATGTTGGACGTGTTATTATTATTTAATGGTGGAGAGTATTATCCTCAGTTATTAC
Organism: Cryptolaemus montrouzieri; assembly: GCA_013387265.2. Lineage (NCBI taxonomy): Eukaryota > Metazoa > Arthropoda > Insecta > Coleoptera > Coccinellidae > Cryptolaemus > Cryptolaemus montrouzieri. The sequence goes on along the minus strand of JABFTP020000103.1, from coordinate 8,160,509 downwards.
ACACACTGAGAATAATGGCTGTTAAATTATATGGATGTGCTGTTCCGATAGCTATTCTACGCTTGTAGTTCATCAACGTAATTCAGTATGCGTGAATAATAATTATGTTCTTTTTTAATTGTCCTCACGTATCTCGAATTATATTCAATCCAAAGTTATGAAAAAACGTTCAACAATTTACGGAAAAGTACCAGTTTTCTACGAACGCGAGTATTTTGTTACTTCTTAAATAATGGCAAACTATTTCATTTGCAAAAACTCTGAATGACTTATTTTTATTTTTATTTTCATTTTATTTAAATTTGAACATACACAATCTTTCTATGAGTGTTGATTTCCATATGCACGAATTACGTATCTATGAAGCATGGGCGTACCCTGCGAGGGGCATCCCCCCGGACTACCCTGGCACAATAAACGAGGTTTTGCGAAGAAATCGGAATGAACGGTTCAAAGTAAACTTCACACCATAATTAGAGACAATAAAATCGAAGGTCGGCATTCCACGAAAATTTACTGAACTTGTGTTATCATCATGGGTTTCTTCAACATCTGGTACATACTCATAAATTTGTAGAATTCAGCCAGGTTCTCATTTCAAAAAAGGTGATTAATGAGCTTTACTACTTCATTTTGTAAAAATATCAGTTTTAAATGTTTCATACTTAAGGAAATATAAGTGAAATATTTCTTTTTCTCGAATGGGAGTTGGATGTAGAAAGCCCGAATTGAATTTCATCGGCAACACAGTTTTTATAATGTTCAACTAGTTGAACTACACTCGGAGGCAAAATTAGCGGAACACTCGAAAATTTAACCAAATTCGAAGTTCGATATTTTCCTAATTCTCAACCGATTTAGATGATTTGTTCGGCAAGTTATAGATCAACTCTTCTGCTTTGTAGAAATTATAAGAGAAAACAAAAAAAAATTTGAAAAAATTTTATACGGGGGCAAAACTAAAAGTGTTTTTTGTCAAAAATTCGTAACACCCTGTGGAATTTCGTGGTCCGAGTTGAAACTCATGGTCTGTCAAGACACATCTTCCTACAGTAACTCCCTTCTTGTTTCATGCGTTTATCTCTATTTTTGCAAAGTATATTTAATTTCAAGTGGAAAATCACCATTTTGGAGAAATTCCATTGAATCAAGAAATTGTCATTAAAATTCGTCTATCAATTTGGAATTTTCTTATTATCACTCAGGCGTGTCGAAATTGTCGTTTGCGATTTTTATGTTCGAATTGCATTAGTTATTGATGACAATTTGGTTAATTTGGTGAAAATTAGGAATTCATAGGAGATAACAGTCGGTAGGTATTAAAATACACAACCGAATTCTGGGACCATTGATAAAACTTTTCATTTACACATGTGCACACCTTTTTTATCAAATATGAAATACAACACACGTTTTTTTGTATATGACCACATTTGCACTTGTTTAAAGAATGAGAGTTTTCCATTCTTTGATTTGATACAAATTCGATCGGTTGCGGTGTTTTGTGATTCTTTTACTGTTTACGATTCGAAACGGTATTTTCATTCAGAATGAGAGATTGACCACCAACCTCAGTAGCAAGGGCAGTTACATTGATCGAGGAAGGGCGCACCTACCGCTCAGTCGGTACCATGTTGAGTGTCTCGACGTCGGTTATCCATCGAATCTACCGACGTTACAGGGAAACTGGATTGTACGTGAGGAGGCGAGGACAAGGAAGAAATCGGGCAACCCGCGCTATACATGACCATTTCATCGTCAATCAAACCATAAGAAATCCTCGTCTTACTGCTGTTCAGGCACGTAACCTTTTACAAGCAGTGGATAACATTAACGTCAGTGTGAGGACAGTCAGAAGACGATTAAATGAAGTTGGTCTGAGATCATACGCGCAAGCAAGAGCACCAAGACTCGATAGAGCCCATCGGGTAGCAAGATTGGCGTTTGCTAGGGAGCATGTAGCATGGACAATCAATCAGTGGAGACGAGTTTTATTTAGTGATGAGAGCCGATATTGTGTGAATTTCGTGGATGGTAGAGATAGAATATGGAGGCATCGAGGGGAACGGTACAATCAAGCGAACTTCGCAGGAACTGAGCAATACGGTGGAGGGTCAGTTATGATATGGGGTGGCATATGCTTGGGAGTACGAACAGAACTGGAGATTATTGGCAATGGATCACTTACTGCCCATCGGTATATAACAGAAATCTTGGAGCCCCATGTTGTGCCTTTTGCTCCTTACATAGGGGAAAATTTCCTTTTTATGCACGATAATGCGCGCCCTCATACTGCGCGCATAGTGATAGAATATCTCAATGAAGTTGGGATCACACGAATGGACTGGCCGTCGCGGTCACCGGATTTAAACCCGATCGAACACGTTTGGGACATTCTTGGAAGAAGGGTTCGACAACGGAATCCAGGCAACGTTGAAGAGCTGACATTGGCTTTGGTGGAAGAGTGGGACAACATACCTCAACAGGTGATAGACAACATCATTGGGAGTATGTGAAATCGTATGCGCGCTGTAATAAGAGCTCGGGGGGTCATACTCGCTACTAAAATCAAATGTTTTTTTTGTGGGTCATCATGAACATTTTTCTCAACATGTTCATTCCATTTCACGAGTGTATCGCCAGGATACACACCTGCTCTCAATTTTGGACAGGAATGATAATTATTATAGAGTGTCACACAAAAAAATTCAAAAATAAATGTGCAAAATCAACGATTTTTCCAGTGTACTTCGAGTTCTCCCAGAGCGTGAAATTGGCCAGTAAATTTCAAAAATTTTCATTTCGTTAGATTTCCGCTTCTCTAATTTTGATTTTATTTTTTGGCTAACCTCCGATGTTATGCACCTACGCAAGATTAAAAATAAATTCTTGAAATTTGTGACTTTTCGCTTCAAATTGGATATCTCTTGTAAACATAGAGATAAATGCATAAAACAAGAAGGGCGTCACTGTAGGAAGATGTGTCTTGACAGACCATTATATTGTACGTTTCAACTCGGACCACGAAATTCCACAGGGTGTTACGAATTTTTGACAAAAAAACACTTTTAGTTTTGCCCCCGTATAAAATATTTTTCGAATTTTTTTTGTTTTCTCTTATAATTTCTACAAAGCAGAAGAGTTGATCTATAACTTGCCGAAAAAATCAACTAAATCGGTTGAGAATCAGGAAAAATATCGGACTTCGAATTTGGTTAAATTTCGAGTGTTCCGCTAATTTTGCCTCCGAGTGTAGTTGCAAGCATATTTTTGTTTGTCTTCATCATCATAATGACTGTGCTGCTGAAAAAATAAAAGTAGTTATTATCAAAAAAGTGTTTTTTGGAAAAAATCGTGGCTTTTTTTAAGCTCAATTTTTCTTTCGATAGTGAACTCTATGAAACGAAAGAGAAATGGAAATGATAGAGACAATGACCAAATCGATCAAATTGTACTCCCGAATTCATTACAGGAGGATGATCAGACTTCATCACGACTAAAGATACAAGAAAACTTTTTTGAAAGTGACATTGGCTTTTATGTTGAGAGCTTCTGAGCTAACGACAGAAATGACAAAAAGTTGTTGCAAAACCCTTGGATTCCACCAAAAGATTATGATTTTGCTAGTGATGCGACTAGTTTGAAAAGAAGATTCAACTACTCGTGGTTAGATGAATATGCACCTTGGCTAGTTTATTCAAGTCGCCTGAAGGATGCTCTGTGCAAACAGTGTGTGTTGTTTCCTCCAGTTAGGGGAACCGTCAAGGGAGTCTTGGGATCCTTCATAGTAAAACTGCATTTGAGGTTCAAAGATATTCATGGAAACTGTCGAAAACATCTTGATAGTCACTACCACAAAACTTCAACCGCTTCAGCAAAAGCTTTCCTTGAAAACGTTTTTGTTGATATTAGAATGCAAAATTCCTACCAGAAAATAGAAAAATTTTGTCGTCAATTATTTATTGCACACTATTTTGTGGTACCCACGATACACCTCTTAGAGGCAAAGAAGGGGATGAAGGAGTTTTCTTCGATCTTCTACATTTAACAATTGATAGTGGTGACGAGACATTGGAACATCATTTAGAAAAATGTCGTAAAAATACCTCCTATATATCACCCAAAATCCAAAACGAATAGATAATCTTATGTGGTGAAGTAATCAAAGATAGTATTATTACATATGTGAAACGAGCCAGAGCTTTCGCTATCATGACTGACGAAACAGCTGATATAGCCGGAAAAGAGCATCTTTCTATCGGTTTGCGATTTTATGATAAAGATAATCCGTGAAGAATTTATGAATTTCGTAGAACTGAAAGGTCAAGCTGCCTCATCGATAGCAGAAGCAATTGACAACTTCATCGTTAACCAAAATCTTCCGAAGGAAAATTGTGTCGGATTTGGTTTCGATGGCTGTTCTACAAGGAGGCAAGGAGGGCGGAGTGCAGGAAATTCTCAGGAGAAAGTATTCTCGACATCGTTTGTCCACTGCTCAAGCCACAGATTGAATCTCGTTGTGATACTAACAAAATACCGGAGATTAGAAACACAATGGCAACAATCAAGGATACTATAAGTTTATTCAGGAAATCGCTAGCTCACGCAAAGGCTCGGCACCTAATCTATCGAGACTGTGTGAGACAAGATGGTCTGAGAAATATAAGAGCATAAGAAAAATCTTTGAAAAAAAATTGCTGTAGTTGGAAACTGTAGGACAAGAAAATCTGCTTACCAACTTCATGCGCCTTTAACAAAGTCGTTATGTGTTGTAGCATTTGTGATAATCGCGAAATATTCTGCCCTTCTGGAACCTGTAGCTAATGCTCTTCAAGCAAAATCTATTGACCTCATCATGGTAAGAAACCATATAAAACTTCACTCTCTGGTGAGATGCGGGCCGGTAGAAGCCACTCTTGGTCTGATCGTCTTCTCTGAGCCTGTTCCTAACAGTTTGCAATGAAATATGCACATTTCTGGAAAGTGCAAGTTCACTTTGTAGCATTCTAGCCGTACAGTGCCGAACTCTTAGTGCAGTTAAACAAAGCCAACGATCATCAACTGGTGTTGTTATCCGATTTCTTCCCTGTCCGGCCCTTCTTCCATATTTCCCTGTTTCGTGGTACCGATTAATTGCTCTTGAAATAGTGCTTTGGTTAACATTCAACAAGTTAGTAACGTTGGCTTCGCCCCTCCTCTAGAAGTGTTCTTCTTACCACTTCATGATCACTCAAATAGCGTCCAGGACGTTCACCAGCCATTACAATAAATTCAAAGATTCGAAAAGCAACAAGAAACACGGAAAACTTGCATTGATTTAGCGTGAAAACTGAAGAGAAATTGAATGAATACTGATAGTCAAATAAACTCATTCTTGTTTCAGACGTGTTTGAGATCATATGGAAACAAATGTTACTACTCAGATAAGATTTTTTCCCCTCATATGTCCAAAAACATATGTTGACAAAGAAACTGCGATCGAGCTGCTTAATCGTGTGGAATTCAGAATACCAGGTGTTGCGATAATTTTTGTGGTGTGTGCATATCACATGGCTCCTTAGCAGAACTTGTTTGGTTGACCTTTTTCCCTAGTCCCTAAATGTTCAGTGGACCCAAATGGTCCACCAATTATTTATTAAAATGGCTTGAAAAAATATCTTTTATGCTCATGTTTCAAATTTACTTCTTAGATATCAAGAAAGTGAAAAAATCATGATTCAATTCAAAAAAATTTGTGGGATCCAGTAGGTTAGATGACGTTATTGAATGAACATAGCGTACAACAGTTGAGAGGGAAATCTACGTACTTTAATACTTACGTGGCCCAAATCTTTCTCTTCTTTTTTCGGCTTCTTATGCTCAGACTCTTGTGGAGTTCGAGGTCTATATTTTTCCCTTTCTGCTGGCGATATCGAGTTCCTCTGCAAAAAAATTGTCAGGATTATTTCTTAAGTAAGGTTGAAATAAGATGTTATAGTTATTACATTTATTAATTCGATTGTGTATGTTGCGCGATATGTTGATGATATTTGAATGTCTGTGAAACTTTGATAAGTATGGGGCGATATTGATGGTTCTGTTATATATAATTTCGAGGTGTAGATGTACCATCACGTTGATAGTATATTGTATATTCTACGCCAAAAATCGGTTCCTTCCACAATTTCATGAAATCGAATGATACTGAGCTATGAGTGTCAATACTCGTGGATACGAAAAAGATAAACAAGACGCGAAAAGGCATAAGAAGTACGAGGGCAGCTCAAAATGATGGAGCCAAACGCTGTGGATGGTATGCATGTATGTTTTGAAGGGCGCAGCTGGGATATGTGATACCTGGGTCCCTTACCAACAGTTTGGCATAGTTTTCATTGCGAACGCATTTTCACGCGCGTGTTACGACCATGAGTAAAGTTAAATGCGTATCGCTGTTATTCGTTTTTCAGTGTGAGAAGATGTTAAAAATACGAAAAATTTTCTGCGTTTTCGAGATCCATTCGGAAGTGAGTGCCTAGTAGGGCTGAGGTGTTTAAAAGGGCCAAAGCGATCAAAGATCGCCGCGTAACCATCGAGAGTGAGCTGTATGATCTCGATTGTGAACCAGAATCATAACAGGCACATTTCCTTAACTAATTTTGCAGGACCGAAGGAGAATTGAATTGGGGTAGGAGGCACTGGAAGTCCGTATTTATCTCTATCAGAGTCGCCCAATGAATTCTTCGACACCTGCATCAAATATCTTTGTTTGTAAATTCCTTCGATAATATATAAATATTTGAACTACCCTCGTATGATAACGAAAGATTTTTCAGAGAACTGGGATTGATTGTCTGTGATAATTTTCGCAACATTTCACGGATGGACGGAGAATTATTCGATAAACTTCTCAATCTGGTTACTTCACAAATCTAGTAAATTTAATGTACCATTATGTTTATCCACATATTTATCGCCTTCGACAATGAGTAGTAAGCAACTTGTTGATATTTACTGTTGGAGTATTACGCAATAGAGCAGAAGAACCAATATTTTCCCATTTGCACAGTACATTCTGTCAAAAAATTACCGGAAATTGATTATGTGAAAAATCTGCTTGAAACGATTGTTGAACTTTTATTGTTGCTAAGATGGCATCACTGTTTTTATACTATAGTTTATTTACAGTGCTCGGTTTTGTCAGTTCAGTTCTCACATGTGTGTTTTGCGATTTTTACAATGGAAAGAAAATATCAAACAAAAAATTTGTCTCAAATTTTGTATTGCAAATGGATTTCGTCTGTGATCGCTGAAAATGTTACAGAAGGTTACAATGAATCTACTTCATCAAAAACACGTGCATATGAGTGGTACAGTGCGGCTGAGATTTGGTGGAAGATTTACCTCGCTCTCGTCGGCCATCAACATCTTCAACTGAAGTTAAAATCAATGAAGTGTAGGAAATGGTGATGGAAAATCGTCATCCAAGTTTGAGAGAGATAGACAATGAACTTTCTGTGTCTCACGAATTAATTCGAACCATTCCAAACGATATTTGGGCATGAAACGCATTGCCATTGACTAGTTCCAAAAGACCCCTTATTCATGAAACGCATTGTAACTGATAATGAGACATGGCTTTATGAGTTTGAAGTGTAAAGCTTCGGAATGGCACCTTCCAGTATGAGTTTGAACTTGCTACGATCATTTGTTTGTCCGTAGCGATAGTTTTTTTGTGCGTTCTAAAATGAGTGGCATCAATTTTGAGCTACGGTGTGCTATCAAATTTTGCTGTTTCAGGCATTTTCAGAAGGGAGAGAGTCGATTGAAAACAAACCACGAAGCGGAATGCCTTTAAGTGCAAACACCGTTGAAAATGTCAACAGAGTCCGGCATCTTATGCTTTCAGAAAAAGATTCTTTCGTGTGCGACCAAATATGAAAAAGTAATGGGTGTTGCATCGCGACTATAACCTGAATTGGAATCTTGATAATGGAGTTTTTAGCCAGTAGAAACATTGCTGTATCCGAGCAGCTGAATGTTATTTCAGTATCCGAGCACAAGCGATGCTATGATGACTGCTAGAACCGTCTCTGTCTGGCTTCCCAAAGGAACTATTATGAAGGAGTACTTTATATACACACCTCGTATTTTTAATGATTATTTCAATTGGATTTATTACTAATTCAAAATTTTGGGCATTGAATGAATGTGAAATTTTAGTATTATGATAAATACAATAAGATGCAGTGTTTATTTGAAATGTTGACAACAAAATTAGGAGACTCAGGACAAGGGCGATGCTGCAGGACAGATCATGTTACACTGAAAATTATCAGTGTAACGTAAATAGCATAAAACATAGATCATTATAAAGTATTCATCGTGATCTATATCAGACACATATAGTCTAATCCAAAAATAAAGGAACAATAACAAATTACTAACGACTTAATCTAACTAGAACAATCCCCAACGCCGAAGTCTATGTAGTTTCCCGAATCCACTAAGTGGTTGAAACAAACAGTAATAAAGACGGGTCAGGTCCACAAGACCCCAGCTTTACCAGAAAGCGGTTTCTGCGGTATTTATCTTGTCCGGGGCGAGAGGGATGCTAAATAAAGGGGGTAGTGGGAGTTAACCCATAATGAAAGATTTGATGAACCAATATTATTTGTTCTCATAACCATAAGAGGATTTATGTCTGGTTATATTGAGATTGTTATACGGTTGGAATGAAAAAGATGCCGCCGTTTGTTTTTTGTCTTCAGAAGATACTTTAAGTTGAGTTCATACGTTCAAGAAGGCACTTGTAGAAAACATCAAAAAGCACAGAAAATAGCTCAGATTGATTGTGATTGCGTAAAAGCTGATACCTTAAGATATCATAAGGCAGTGTTCTCACTATTTTGCATGAATATTGAACAATTGAAAAACATAGGTCCGTGACCATATTCCAAAGTCAAGTGATGGTTAAAACGACCTAAAGATACATATGAGGACGGTCGCAGTACATGGTGTTAACTAGAAATGAAAACTGCTTGAAAATATCACCGTACATAATTTATAAGGCTCTGTTTCAGTTTTGAAAACGCTACGTTACTCAGAAAATTCAACTACCGACCTCAGTCATTTCACAAGCAATTTATTATTTTGACCTAACGAAACTTCAAGGTATAGAAGAAAGGCAAGTGGAACGAGATGTGAATCGTTAGATGACATGTGAAGTATATCAGAATTCAATAATAAAAAACAAGTACTGTGTTTTAAGGAATTTTACTTAATAATTGCGATTCGTAACGCGTTTCACTACACCGTAGCTTCTTCAGACGAATGAATATACAGAAAAATATAAATGAGAATATAACTATAGATGTTCTTGAGTAATTAAAAGCTTATTGGGTTGCTTCTTCTTAAGTGGTTATTTATGACAGGTATATCCAATAAAACTAAGGAATAGATTGCTCCCCGAAAAGATTCAATAGAGGTGAAGGGCTTAAATCGACTTGTTCATTGATCTACCTGAGTGTTTGTATTTATTGATTTCTAAAGTTTCCCAAAGATCTACCTTCCAATATTTATTATCTGTATGCAAAATTTCAAACTGTGGGTCGAAAGAATGATTATTTTCTAAGAGATGATTCGCGTAATTTGAATCTGATTTTTTATTTGAAAAACTGCGTTTATGTTCCGATATTCTAATATTAAAATTTCTATGTGTTCTACCAATGTAGAAATTATCACAGTCATTGCAATTTAATCGTTAAACACCTGATTTATTGTTTTTACCTGGTTTGGTTTTATTATTTTTATATATTTGCCTAAATTATTATTAGTTTGGAAAGCTATGTTGAAATTATTGCTACTTGAGAATGATTTCAGTTTCTCACTTGTAATGCCAACGTAGGTTAAGGTGTTAAATTTTTGTTCCAATTTATCGACAGGAAAAACTTCATTCAATGCGATTCTACTTTGTTTTTATTTAAAATATTATTTATTAGTTTGGGATTGTAACCATTATTTTTGGCTATTTGTTTAATCAAATTTAGTTCTTTGTTGAAATTTTCTGGTGATAACGGGATGTTAATCAATCTATGAATAAAACTATTGAATGCTGAATGTTGATATGGATGACACGACGAGTTATGCATTATAATATCTGTATGTGACAGCTTATGGTAAATTGCGAAAACATGTTTTCCATTTTCATTCGAAATTGTTACGTCTAAGAAATTTATCGAATTATTGCTTTCTAATTTGGTTGTGAATGCAATTTTTGGATGTAATGAATTTATATGATTTTCGAAAATTTTCAACTGTCTAATAGACAGACAGTTGAATGGCCCACTGAAATCAGTGAACGATATAGAATTCCACATGGCGATCATCATTTCGCGCACTGCATCAATGGTTTGTAGCAAAACAACTGATTTTGGACGACCTTCACGAAGTTCGTTACTGAGTGAAATTCGGCCCAGATAGAATTCGCTATACTAGCGTTGCACAGTGGCCAAGTGTGGAGCTTTATCAACAGAAGTCGAAGCTAGTTGATCGTAGCACTGTTGTCGAGTTATCTCACGTCGAAAATCGTAAAAAATGATGGCAATGTCCGTCAAAGTGTTGAAACTACGTTAAGTTTAAAAAATGTCAAAATAAACGACGCAGTTCACGACTGGGAGTTGTCAACAGTAAAATGGACCACAGGAGTAATGACGTAACGACGGCCATTTTGTTGGGAAAGGTCAGTGTCTACTTTCCAAACAAAGTTAGAAGCAGTGTTAATTTCCATAAGGACAATTTCAAATCGTGATTATTTTTTATCCAGGAAGTTCCTGAACATGTTAGTACATTTTATGATTGAATTATGTGATAAATTAAAGAATTTGACAAAGAGTAAACTCATTATGTCTTAAAAATATGTTATTTGCCCTATTTATTGAATTTGTGAGGTTAGGATTTTGGAGTTGCAATAATTGTTTTAATTTATTTTTCATTCTAGATTCGAATATGGTGTATTATTTTGTTATATTTTGTTTCATTATATTGTGATAACCAAAAATCGACAATGCTGCCATGTGATGACACACCAACTGACCTCTTGGGCATGTACAACTGGCTTCTTCGATACACTTGTCTGTGTCAAGTTTTATCTAGAAAATGAATTTTTTTAGTATGCTATAAACACATTCGCTACTTTGGTCTCATACCTCTACTTTATATAAACGATCCCGCATGCTAGCATGAACATTGCCGCGAATGATGAGAAGTTCTCCATCAAATGCCATGTCTTTCACATGACCGGACTCTACAGCATTTTCTCCTCGAGCTACAAGCTTGGCATCGTCTTTAAAGAACTCCAAAATTGAGGATAAATTGAGAACATGTTTAGATGCCATTAAAAATTCTGAAATAGTTTCAAAAACACCAAATATGTAAAACGTATATAATCATCTACAGATCCTAACATCACTAGTTCAATAACTAGGTCTAAATACATATTCTTACGAGCATAAGAATTGGCTATTAGTGAAATTCTTTAATTTATCACATAATTCAATCATAAAATGTACTCACATGTTCAGGAACTTCCTGGATAAAAAATAATCACGATTTGAAATTGTCCTTATGGAAATTAACATTGCTTCTAACTTTGTTTGGAAAGTGGACACTGACCTGCTTCAACAAAATGGCCGTCGTTACGTCACACTCCTGTGGTCCATTACCAGAGACGCAAAATTTGAAAGGCAACCTACGTATCTTAAGTAAATAGAAACTATTAAGAGTGAATATTATGGCGCCACTGTGACATTCAACGCAAAAAATATGATTAAACGACACACATCTTGCTCTACTTCACAAGCAGAAAAATGTCGTGAGCTCGATTAATCCAATGCTGGTTATAGAAGTCTCGGCTCCCTTGAAAACTAAACTTTTTGCGAGGTGACGCAAAATACCACATTTAATATCCAACCGACTGTCTCTGATTTGATTATTGTTTTGACTTGGCGAGGATGTTTTATGGCACCATTTTGCAACTTGGATTTAATATTGTTAACATTAATTTTCGCTTTTTGTCGTCCGCTTCCACGCTAAATTAATTTTCTAAAGCGCCGCTACGTTCTTGTTGGTTTTGGCATGTTGAAGTACAGTCGTGTTAACTTGTCATTTTTTCGATAGCATGGCTGTTTCGAATTTAATTTCCGCCCCAAAGAGTTCAAAGTGTTCCGGGAACTATTTGGTATGTGATTTATTTGAAAAGTTGAATTTTTTGTTGTTTATACTTCCAGTGAGTTTTTCAAATCATAATTTCAAGAGGGAATGTTCTAGTGCATAGTACATACACGTACATGTGATCTTACCTAACCTACCTACCTAAGTAGGGTGTACCGTAGCATATATAGATATTAGGTTTCCGCACAATATACATTATTTTATTCAAGGTTTGGGTTAGGTTTAGTTAGGTTCTTCTCTATAATATCAATGAAAAAACTCATAGTTAAATGAGATAAAAAACACAAGGTTTAACTTTAATCTACACTTTATTTGAAAAAATTCGACGACGTTTCGCTGACACAGCAGCTTCATCAAGAATGAAAAACAGAATGAAGAGTATGGTATTATAAACAAATCGTAGAACAAGTTGGATGAATAACAGGAAAATCCACACCCAGCCATTGTACAGTTAGTATGAAAGGTAATAAAACTAATTAAACAAGTTAAGTAGGGGTGAGTAATTCACATCTACCTGTTCATTCAAAAGCTTGTCCGAATGTTTGTATCTATTTATTTCTAATGCTTCTAGGAGATCTAATTTTGAACTTTTGATTTTATATGTAATATGTCAAAGTTTTATTGAATGAATGGTTTTCTTTTATTAGGTGGTTTGAATAATTTGAATCAGATTTATTTTTATCGAAGCTACGTTTATGTTCAGATGTTCTTATGCCAAAACTCCTATAGGTCCTACCGATATAAATTTTATCACAAGAACCGCAATTGAGTTTATAGATTCCTGATTTACGTGATTTTTCAACACGAGATTTATTATTTTTAATATGTTTACCTAAGTTATTAGAAGTTTTGATAGTTATATTAAGATTTTGTTTGACGAGAAAGGATTTAATATTTGTACTTGCAGAACCGCAGAATATTAAACTGTTGAATATTTTATAGTCTTTATGAATAGGATATACTTCATTTATTGCTTTCTGATGATAATAATCATATTTTTCGGTCTTTCGTAAAACAACACATACTGATACAATTATACATAACTACTCATTACATCCAATTCAACACAAAGTTGCAGCTTTAAACAGCATGGTACATCAGTTACTCAATTTACCTTTATCAGTAGAGGATTATAATAAAGAGTTAAACATCATCAAACAGATAGCCATTAATAATTCATATAATCCGGATATGATAGATCTAATCATTCGTAAAAAACTGTATCAGAAAGCAATAAATGAAGTATATCCTATTCATAAAGACTATAAAATATTCAACAGTTTAACATTCTGCGGTTCTGCAAGTACAAATATTAAATCCTTTCTCGTCAAACAAAATCTTAATATAACTTTCAAAACTTCTAATAACTTAGGTAAACATATTAAAAATAATAAATCTCGTGTTGAAAAATCAAGTAAATCAGGAATCTATAAACTCAATTGCGGTTCTTGTGATGAAATTTATATCGGTAGGACCTATAGGAGTTTTGGCATAAGAACATCTGAACATAAACGTAGCTTCGATAAAAATAAATCTGATTCAAATTATTCAAACCACCTAATAAAAGAAAACCATTCATTCAATAAAAACTTTGACATATTACATATAAAATCAAAAGTTCAAAATTCGATCTCCTAGAAGCATTAGAAATAAATAGATACAAACATTCGGACAAGCTTTTGAATGAACAGGTAGATGTGAATTACTCACCCCTACTTAACTTGTTTAATTAGTTTTTATTACCTTTCATACTAACTGTACAATGGCTCGGTGTGGATTTTCCTGTTATTCATCCAACTTGTTCTACGATTTGTTTATAATACCATACTCTTCATTCTGTTTTTCATTCTTGATAAAGCTGCTGTGTCAGCGAAACGTCGTCGAATTTTTTCAAATAAAGTGTAGATTAAAGTTAAACCTTGTGTTTTTTATCTTATTTATATCATGGATCTACATCAAGTAACGGCCTCCACAATTCAAAAACTCATAGTTATTCAAAATTGCGAGTTTATTGGTAGTTACAAAACAAAAGAGTTATATATGGTGTTAAACTTAACTAAGGAGTGACTTTGGATGTTGAAGCGTGGCACTGCATGTCCTCAGCATAATTTCCATAAGATGGTACGTAACCACTGAGTGATAATCGCAAGCATGATGACATATGATCGTCAGTTAGTCCATTGAGATAATAATAATTATCTTCATTTCAGAAACTGCAGACTCGCACAAGTAAGTTGACCCAAACATTGCAGTCAGTTGAAGATCGATTAGCCTCCTTTCGGAGATTTATCTTCAGATATGAAACACCAGAAATTTGTATCAGATGATGTAGCTTTGAGATGTATATCTGATATAATCTGCATCAACTCATTTTCAACAGAACATGAGTTCATATTAAACTGACTTGCTATTTCAGTAGCTAATTCCTCAATGTTTTAATATGAAAAAGGATAACTCATAAATGATGCTATATTTGCCGATTTAATCATAAAAATGCATTTCGAATTGTAACAAAATATTTGATAATTGAGCCTCATACGTATCATAATTGTGATGTGATGTTAGTCAAAAATGCTTAATCAGTCAGCCATTTTTCGTTTTTCCACATCTTTCATCTAGAAAAGCTGTTATTCCGGGCAATAATTCTTGAAACCTTTCTAGGAATTTTCCGCGACTCAACCACCTGACGTGTATAGAACTAAATCAGTGTGTTCAGCTGACTCTCTTTCTTTTCCAACTGCAACTTGAAGAACCGCCGTTGCAAGCTACGTGCACGATTGGAATTCACAATTTTTGTTGCAATGCCCATAATTTCCTCCGTGTTTAAAACTTTTGAACACAAAACTTGTTGATGTATAATGCAGTGGAATGAAAAAAATTATGGGAAATCTACGTTAGCTCGACACAATGCCACAAAACCGTTTTTGTTTCCAGTCATTGCTGGTGCTCCATCGGTTGTAATGCACACTAATTTATATATTGGTAGCTTGTAGTTTTTACAAAATTGAAGAAAACGTCATATATATCATCGCCATGGGTATTTCCCTTCAGAGGAATTTTGTCAAAAAATCATTAGTTATTGATTATCATCCGAATAAAAATACACAGCTGGGCAGTGTCTGTCATATCGGTGGATTCGTCGAACTGTGAAGAAAAGTATGTCCATTGCAAGATATCATGTTTTAGTTTATTTGCCATATCCTGACTCATGACTTCAATACGAATTGTGTCAGTCGGACGAGATAACTGAAGTTCTCTAATAGCAAACATGATTTCTGTTTTATTTTTGAAATCGCCAAATAAAGTCTCACATGCTTCAATAAATGGTTCTTCCTTCACAACCGATTCATATTCGAATGGTTTCTTGTGTTTCTTTCGCGATCGACCGTTTGAACACCCCTGTTCTAGTGATATATGAGTGAATACTGATGATACATTGAGAGTATCGCTTTTCAATGGTTGGTAAATATACAGACATCAAATAATTAATAATTGCGATTCAACCGAACGAATATAATTGTTGTTTTATCATACCTACCACATACGCTGAAAATATAATTCGACAGGGGTGGTGAGATCAGAACCTTTCTAACTGGGAAACTGACCTACTTGAGTTTGCAGAGAACTAGTGGAACTAGTGTCTGATCTGTAGAATAAGGCAGAGGACATAGCAATTCATTGTGCCTATACAGGGTGAGACAAGCTTTATGACAAACTTTGAGAGGTAAGTCCTGAGTAATCTAAGTGAGAACAGCACAGTCCTAATCTTTTCAAATTCGGAGATATTCAGCAACATATTTTGTTGAACAGAAGGTGACATTTGTAACCATAGTAAAACAATTATCTAGAATGCTGAGTTACTTTCGATAGGTTAGGTTAGTTTTGAGTTACTTTTGATAGGTAAATGTCAGAATATCTTTTTCGATAGATAACTATTGGTAGAGCATTGAAATGAAAAAGTATTCTTTCAGCAATGAAGGATGTGGTTTATGTTTGTGGTTTTTGTGATGGTAACGCACGAAAAGTTACTAGAGAATACTATCTAAGATTTCGTCCAAGACATCCTCCTGCTCGTACAGTTTTTACTTTGTATTAGGAAGACTCAGAGGAACGCGATAACTCGAGCCAAAAGCCCTTGTCAAGTCAACATACAAAATGAGAAGAACGTTATAGACTGAGTTGAATGTAATCCTTCGATTTAAAAATAGAGGAATAGCACTCTTTATCACGGACAATGGGCGCAGGAATTGAATGCAGGGAACGAACAGCATCCACTCACATTTTTCCCGCTGGGTCAGAATGTTACATCATTCTTCGTACAGTCCAGACCTAAGTAGATGCTTGTGTCTTCCACTCAGCACTCTTGGCCAAGCTTGCACGATACGGATTTGATGTTAAAAGTAGAACTCATAGAATCATTCTTGACGGGTAGATTTCAGGTTGTTTTTGCAGATGGCATTTGGTCAGATAAGGAAGTCATATCAATTGGCGTGCCACAGGGTTCAATTATGGGCCCTCTTTTATTTTTGATTTCTATAAATGATTTTCCAGAGTATCAGGCCAACTGTTTGAGCATTCTTTTCGCTGATGATTCTACTTTGTCTGTGAAGTGTGATGATCTTGCACGGAGTGCGATGCTGTTTGAGGGTACGGAGTCCAGGGTCTTGGTTCGGGTATAATAAGCTGAGTATGAATATTTAGCATGCGAGATGTTAAGAAGTCGAGTGTCAAGTTTCTTGGCGTGCATTTGGACACAAAGCTCACCTGGGGTATCCATGTTGATCATCTTTCCTCGATACTTGCGAAAAACATTTTTTTACTGAGAAGTCTTACACGGTCGGTTTCACAGGGTGTTTTGAGGACTGATTATTTCTCGCTGTGTGAGTCCCACCTCAGGTACGGTGTATTAGTTTGGGGTAACTACGCGGGTGTCGGGAGGCTGTTTAGGTTACAAAGGAGAGCTATTCGCTTTGTAGCAAATCTTGAGTACACTGATTGCTGCAAGAAGGCATTCAGGGATTTGCACATGTTGCCTCTTCCTTCCCTTTTCATTTCGGTATGTTTATTATATGCACACAGCAATCTCTGTCTTTGGGAGAAAAATGGTGATGTACATTGTTATAATACTCATCATAAATACGTCATACGCAGTCCTTTTTACAGATTGAGCACAGAATGGTCCGGATTACCAGTCAATGAAATTTCATAACAAATTACCTGTGGTGTTTCGTTCATTATCAGCTCATAATTTCAAACGTGTTTTGAAGAATATTTTGATATCAGATGTTATTTATGGCGATGAACAATTTTTTAACATAAATGTTTCCCTTTTCACAATACCTTAATGTTTCTAAATCTTATATTTATTTTATTTATATTCTATTTTGATAAAAACCTTGGTGTTTCTTCTTTTAATTACTGACTTGTGCATAAACTTGTATATTTAAGTTACAGCATCAATAAGCCTGATTACTGAAGTCTTAACGATTCTTTTATCTTCCCAAAATTAAGAAAGAACTACGTCGTCAAAGGTTTCAGTCTTCTGAAGAAGTTATTGATGGCTTCCAAAAGGCCATTTTGGATGTAGCGGCAAACGATAGGAATAACTGCTTCCAAAATAAGTTCGAGCGAATGCAGAAGAATCTTAATCTTCGCGGAGAATACTTCGAAAAACAATAAAGTTTTTAAAAGCTCTCAATTGTTTCATTGTAGCTCTATATGCAAAACTTAAAAGACATCCTTGGTATTACGTTTGGTTAGATTAGTATCCATAAAAAATATCATCTCGTCATCGATACCGATAATAAGTCTGAGAGGAGAAATTTCCACATCTAAAATATAAAAATTCTCAAAATCATGGAAGAAGAAAAGGTAAAAGAATAACATATTCCGAGACAGTACCGTTTTCAAACGGCTCTCTCAATCGATAATAAGAAATACATTGAAGCAATAACGAAGCAATTAAATATTCGTCTCCATTAACATCGCGATTACGCGCCAACGCGGGTTAATTAAATGTGTGACTCCGCCGCCAGAGGAAGAAGGAGCGACGATGCCGGCTTTAATTACATTTAGTATGCTAGCGGCTGCACAAGACGTCTCGCTAAACCCCCGACACAATCTCCCTTTTCTCGCCTCTACCTCAATTCGCCAAAACATCCTACGTTGTGTTACGATCCCTCTTTGTCTCTTCCTTCTTCCTTTCCTGCCATTGCTGCCCCCTATACAGGATCGACTTCAGAAATTTTAGACGCGTTCTTCATACAAAATACTGCATCCTGCCGAGACACATTTTTCGAGTTTCAAGGAAAATTTCAGAAAAATTCGTTGTTCAGATTTTTCTGGGAACATACGAACACACACCGTTGAAAACGAACGCGATCGGTCGGTAACAAACACCTTCATGAAGTTAGAGAGGGCTTACTGGTTTAGTCTAAGCCCCACAGAGGTCACTCAGTCGTTGTGGCGAGGAAATATGCAAGTAGGTCGGATACTACTCGGACAATCCTTGTAGATAAAGCTTGATGTTTGCCAATGCAGACGATGTTATTGAATTTGAAGTTTTTCATTAGTTTAGTGAACAATTTCATCGAAATTTGTTTTCAGAGCTGATTTCTTGTCGTTAGTTGAAAGTCTTTACTTCACATCAAGATCTGTATTCACTTCTGTAGAAAGTGGGGTCCCCAAGGCTCAGTGCTGGGCCCCTACTGTTTCTGGTCTACATTTCTGGTTTGCCTTCTTCTCATATGCTGATAACACAAAACTTTTAAATTGTCCCATCTTGCATCACATGACCGTACAGAATGAGTTGAACATAATTACTCGTTGGTGCGAAGACTGGCTCATGCCACTTAATACCGAAAAGTGTAAGGTTCTCCACTTGGGAAAAATAATCCTCATTTGGTATATTTCGTTAATGGTCACCAAATAAAAAGTGTAGAAATGCACAACGATCTTGGAGTAATTGTATCGGCAGATTTATCCTGGAGCCATCATGTTATGCACTGTTCTAATAAGGCCAAAAGTACACTTTACTCACTTCAAAGATCTTTTCATGGATGTGATCCCTCTATTGCTGCAGAACTATACAAGACCTACGTTCGCCCAGTTTTGGAGTTCTCTGGTTCAGTATGGCATTCTTGGTTAACTAAAGACGTGAAGATTTTGGAATCCATTCAGAGAAGGGCTATTAGGATGTCGTATGCTGTCGTACGCCCAAGCTATGAGTAGCGCTTGTCGATTATGAAGATTCCCACTTTGGTTCATAGGCGATTAAGAGGAGATCTAAGAGTCCTCTACAAAATTATGCATTCAACAGTGACTTAAGTGACCTTTTCGAACTTATTATGAATAACTTACGTGGAAATCATTTCAAGTAGTTCTGCATCAATAAATGCCTTTAAGAATTGTTTGGACAATTGGTTCACTAATAATGGAGTTGCTTAGTTTATTTCAAATCGGAAAATAATTATTCCAGATTATTTTCTTCAGCTTTTAGTTTTAGTTATCTTTAAGTATTGATTCTCATTTTGTCATTTCACTTTTATTTTTGTCAGTGAATATTTAGTGTACTATTTGAGTTTATAGATTCCAAAATCTCAACTCTTTGTGAATCTAATAATAATAATAATAATGATAATAATCTTCAGGTATTCGTTTTTTGGCTTAAACCTTCAGGTTCACTTCAAGATCAAATTTAATTTTTTCAAATGGGGACGCCTATTTTTATTACGGATTTGAGAAGAGCGTGAAATTTTACGTTCTAATATGACCTTAACCATGTCAAGTAATCAAGAAATCGAATCACAATCTTCGAGGTGTTTTCAAGGTCAAACAGCGAAAGTAACTATTTTGAAATTATTTCACTGAAAAACAGCAACTGCGCTAAAAACGAAAAATTCCGCTAGCTATTTTGTAGAATACTGTAATCAGGGAGGTCAAAAAGCAAACGTGTTTTGCTCCACAAAAATATGCTCTCGCCGCAGACAAGATATTGAATATACAACGAATTTTCGTCAAATTAGAGGTACGGAGCCTGTAGCATTAACTGATTCTGAATTTTGAATCCGTTTTGAAAAATTCGTTATAGAATGGTGGATTCAAAATGGCGGAGATTTTTCAAAAATCTACAAATTTTTTCTGAATTTGGGAACAGTGAGTTTTCGCTTTTCGGAAACTCGTTAATGGGATGGCGGATTCAAGATGACGGTGTTTATTAAAAAATCTGAAATTTTTCACTAAACTAGTGAGTCAATCGGTCAGAATCTTAATAAGAATTAATTACCTTTCCTTCTGCCGTATTCACTACCATCCAGTAACTGAAATTTCTTAAAATTCTAGAAAAATTTGTGATCAAAGATATAACCGAGGTAATACTAACAACATTTTACTGTTTCTTCCAAATTCGCCAATAAAAATGAAGAACTACACTCTTGAAAAAAATTTGATACAAGCCTGAAGCTCGAGAGGTCAAGGTTAAATCTAAGGTTATCATTAAGTAGCCAGAAAAAATTCTTCAACGTTGGCAAGGGATATTTTTCAGAAAAAAAGCGTCCCTAACTAGTTGCACATAGGTTTAAATACTTTAATGCTGATACAGTTAATTTGACCTTGAAACACCTTAGTGCTTGGGGTCAGAGACATTATCAAGGTCATATTTGACGTAAAATTCCACGCTCATTTCAATTCCGTAATAAAAAATCGGGGTTACCATTTGAAAAATCAAATTCGACCTTAATATTAATGGCAAGGTCAAATTTAAGGTCACCAGGAGAAAATCCTTAAACTTTTACAGAGGACATACCAAGTATATAAATTTGACCTGATGGATGAGTTAGATCTTGAGCTGTTGAAGGTCCAAGTACCAAAGAAAAACTCAACTAACTGAATTGTCTGCTACATTGCGAGGAATTGGAGAGTCGGTTTTGAAGAGGAACAGCGACCGCATAATAGACAAATTAAATAAACGCCGCTAAAACGATATGACGTCTACAACCTGTCATCATCGATCCGTATCTATTTGAAAAGCTTTTATGATGGTGGCATAATATATTGCACCCTTAATTTAATGCCTGCAATATTAATTACTGTAGATGATCATTAATGAAAGATTTAATCGAAAAAATGGTAATTCCAAAAATCAGCGAAATTCCATAAAAGAAGTACGACCCTGTTTCAATCAAAACCCCCATCTCCTTTTTCTCGTTAGACATATTCGAGCACAAATATTTCGCCGAACAGGAATCTGGAGAGTGGTTCGTATAAATATTCAATTTCCATCCATTGAAATTCCCCTTTCCAACTTACGGATTCAAAATCAGATCAGAACGCGTATTCGTTTCGAGAACGCTTTTCTGTTTTCGAACAGTCAATAGTCCACTAGACGACAAAAAACCCGACTCGCTCCCATTTCATCGTTTCGGATGAAATATTACTCTTTTTCAATTATTCCGGAATGCGGGGATATTGCGAATCGGGACTCAATTGGATTTTCCATTGAAAAATTTAGCGTGCAGTTTTCTTGTTTTATTTCTCGTCGTCTGAAGTGTATGCCGAAATTGAAAGTTAAGCAGGTGGGCGGTTATGAACTTCTCGGTTATAATTATTAGAATGTTTTTTCTGAACCATTAAGAAATCTAACAACATCAATGCAAATTTTACCTAAAACCAGTAGTTAATAACAGAGGAAATAATTAATTATCAGTAAGTTGTTCTCCATTAAAACTGTTTTTCTGTTTCATTTCTAAATGATATTGCTACTTAGTTATTATTATTGCAAGGTTATAACCGAGAAAAAATTAATATTCTCTACTGCATAATTTACTGAGAAATTCTCAATATACAGAGAAGAAAATTCTTAATTATCAGTAATTTATATTTCGAATAATATTCCATATTGATAATTAGCTATATTTATACACCTTCCGATTGTATAAAGCACATTTGCATAATTTAACAAGAACGCGTAAATTCATGAAAAAATAAAATAATAAATTAAGGAAAGTATAAAAATAATTGATCTATTGTAATTTCATGTATTGATAATATTCCTATCCGGTTATAATTATTACGAAATGTTTAGATTTTGTAGGAATCTATTTGAACATCTTTTAATGAATAAATTGCCATTAATAACAAAAACCTGTAATTTATAAAAAAAATAAAAATAATTAATTAGGAAATAATTCACATCTTACACCCTATAATTTCTAATAAAGATAATTGGAAATAACAAAGACAATAGTGTACCGATTTTCAATAATATCATTAAGTCATAATTTTTACAATATTACAATTAATTCAATAAGTAGTTATATGTATCAATAACACAACAAAATTAATGTCTAGTAAATGATGTTTCGGTAAACGGCTATTCCATTTCACCCAAATATCACAAATTTGTTGTAATCATTACAATGTATATATATATCTTCGACTTTCAACGTGTTATACTAAAAATAATTTGAACAAAAACTGAAATTTATAAAATTATAGTATCAATGTAATTATTCCACTAGTATACTAATTTTCGATGGTATAACCATTCTGTTATGGTTATTCCAATGAACTTTCTTCTTTAGAAAAAATATTAACTAATATCACTATGATGATAATAAAAAGTATTATACTATCACAAGAGATCTATTAAAATTCAGGATTGCAATTTCGGTCTCTCGACCATAATGATCGTTCAGAAGCTTATTTCTATGAGGAGTTTATTGGAGTCTGAAAATTTCCATAGATTCTAGAAAATCCAACGTTCATCTTTCAGGTATTCTATAAATAATTTGAAATTGATCTATGGGTGTAAAATGATGGCCATTTCCGAAACAATGTGAAGCGAAAGTATATTCGTCGTTTCTCAGGTTATTGAAATCGGAATGATGCTCTTTGTATCTTGTTTTGAATTAACAACCAGTCTGACCTATATAGACGCCTTCACAATCCATACAGGACAACTTCTAAACTTTATATGTATAGGTCAGACTGGTCGTTCATTCAAAACTAGTACACAATTTTCACACATAGATCAACTCTAATAACCATCACGTAATAACGTCGGAATCAATTAACTTTTTAATATCACCATGTAAAGTTTCGAAAATAATGTTTCCAATGTAATTTAATTTTAATAATATTACTGCTCCGATATGATTATATAATAATTATTTTTCATTAATAGTGCTAATTAGATATAATTATCACCGACTCGAAAATTAATTTACAGCAATATTTCTAATTGTATCTCTGATTACAATATTTGCATTATTTAAAAAGAATTCGTCATGTGGGAGACAATCAATTAAAAGTACGTTCAAGTATAATTTTATTTTTCGATAATATTACCACTCGACTGTAAATATTACAATGTTTTTCCGTTTAGTAAAAGAACATTTCAACACAATGTACTATTGAATTTAACGAGAACCCATTAATGAACATGGAATATAAATAATTAAGAGTAAGTTGTGTTCCGAATATCTCGAAACGATGACCAATTAAAACACAAAAAGAACCTAACCTAAATTATATAACTTTTAAGTTATCATTATTCGAACAAGATCGAGAATAAATGTAGATTTCGAAATCCTGCACTGCAAACGTACCCAGTAAGTGGCCTTTCTTCCATAAATTACACAATTAGCGATAGGGAGGGTGCGAACATCTTGAACGGAAAAGGAACGGGGAAAAGCAAAGACACCCTCGAGGTGCAATTATGCCTCGGATCTTTCAAAACAACGTCCTTATAAAACCATCGGGATCTTACAAAACGCCGAGCTGAGACAAAGAGGTTCATTACAACACAGGGGCGCTGCCTCCTTGTTTTGTACGGATTTACACATAAGAGACTCACTTAGTTTTCCTTCCATGGCTGTGGATGAGTTCATTCATCATCTTAATGAAATTGGAAATGTTCCGTATATTATGTAGATGCTATTAATGAATTTTCCAGTCATATGAATCCGTTATGAGTTAAAAAGGGGAAAGAACTTCCACCCTTGAGATTTAGAGGACACTACAGGTTGAGTTGCTTATGCAGGATTTGCCTTATAGTTTCGGGTAGCTATACTTGTATAATTAGTCTACAAGGCGGACTAACTTTTATTACTTTCTTCGATAACAACCAAAGAGCAATTCTCCAAACCTGAAGGGCTTGAAGATTTTGGTGTCTTTTATTAAAACTATTCTAGAAAAATATGAACTACTTTTAGTCTTTGAAAAAACAATGAACCCTGAGGGTTCACTGAAAACTCTTTGTCCCCCTCATGCTAGGTCATCTGTACCATGATGAAAAAAATATTTAAATTTCTAATAGTTGCTGGTGTTTTTCAATGAGATGGAACCTCGAGGAATTCAGGAACCATCTATAAACTCTTCAGTTTCCAATATTTGTCCAAACCTTATTGAGAGACAAAACATTGAACCTTGAGGGGTTGAGGTATAATTTACAAACTTTTTGCTCTCTCTCATACTCTAATACCAAAACATAAAGTGTTTCGATCTCCAATATTTGATAGTGTCTGTCAAAACACTTTGAGGAATTCAGAAACTAATTTAGTCTACCCTATACTCTTTGATCTATTACAGAAAAGCAACTATTTTAATGTCTGATACTAGTCGATACTTGTCGAATACATTGAATCTTGAGGGGTTAAGATATCATTTGCAAACTCTCATGCCTTCTGATCTATACCATAATAGGAAATGTTTTCGATTTACAATACTTTTTGGTCTTTGGTCTACTCTATGCACTGTGATCTAAGGCAGAAAAGCAACTGGTTCAATATTCAATACTTTTCGATATTTGTTCAAAACATTGAACCTTGAGAGGTTGAGGTATTATTTACCAACTTCTCGTTACCTCACATGCTCTCTGAACTATACCAAAATAGAAAGTCGTTTGATCTTTGATATTTATTGGTATTTGTCAGAAACACTGAACCTTGATGGCCTCATGAAGAATCTGTGGTCTATACCAGAAAGGCAACGATTTCAATTTCCATTGCTAGTCGATATTCGTGAAATACATTGAATCTTGAGGCTTTGAGGTATCCTTTACCAACTCCTTTTTACTTCACATGGTCTCTGAACTATACCAGAAAGAAAGCAGTTTGATCTTTAAAATTATGTGTTTTGATCTTTAATACTTGTTGGTGTTTGCAAAGAACATCGAACCTTGAGGGCCTTAGGAGAATTTGAAAACTCTTTGGTCAACTCCATGCACTGTGATCTATGGCAGAAAAGCAACTCGATATTTGTCAGAACCATTGAACCTTAAGGGGTTGAGGAAACATTTAGAAACATCTTGATCCCCTTATGCCCTTTGATCTATACCAGAATAGAAAGTTTGTTGGTATTTGTTATAAATATGGAACCTTGAGGACCCCAGGAAGAATCAGCAAACTCATTCGTCTACTCCATGTACAGAGATCCATATCAGAAGAGAAACTACTACAATTTTCAATACTAGTCGATATTTGTCAAATACATTGAATTTTGAGGGATTGAGGTATCGTTCACCAACTTCTCGTTACCTAACATGCTCTCTGAACTATACCAAAATAGAAAGTCGTTTGATCTTTAATATTTGTTGGTATTGGTCAGAAACACTGAACCTTGAGGATCCCAGGAAAAATCAATAAACTCTTTGGTCTACTCCATACACTGAGATCCATATCATAAAAGCAACTACTACAATTTCCAATACTAGTCGATATTTGTCAAATACATTGAATTTTGAGGCATTGAGGTATCGTTTACAAAGTCCTTGATAATTCTCATACTATCTGATCTATAGCAGAATACAACATGTTTTGATCTTCGATATTTGTTGGTGTTTGCAAAGAACACCGAACCTTGAGAGTTTCAGGAAAATTGGCCAACTCTTTGGTCAACTCGATGCACTGTGACATATGGCAGAAAAGCCACTGTTGCAATGTTCAACACTTCTCGATATTTATCAGAAACATTGAACCTTGAGGGGTTGAGGAAATAAATTCCTTGATCTCCCTTATGTTCTCTGATCTATACCAGAATAGAAAATTTGTTGGTGTTTGTCAGAAATATGGAACCTGGAGGAGCCCAGGAAGAATCAGCAAACTCTTTGGTCTACTCCATGTACAGATCTATATGAGAAAAGAAACTATTACAGTTTCCAATACTAGTCGATATTTGTCAAATATGAAACTCCATGGTTTACCTCATGCTGTCTTATTTATACCACAATATGAAGTGTTTTTATGACAGAAAAGCAATTGGTTCAATGTTAAATACTATTTGGTCTATCTCATGGTCTGTGATGCGTACCATGTTGGATATTTTGATATGTGTTGATATTTGCCAAACACTTTCTCTCTCCCTCACTTTGTGATCTATACAAGAATTTGAACTGCTCCAATTCTCAATATTTGTCAAATCAAACACAGAATATTGAGGGTTGAAGGATTAATGGACTCCGATATGTACTAGAATAAAAACAGTTTAATTTTTCAGCGCTATTTTCTACCATCGAAAGTTCAGGATCTAGAACGTGTTATTTGTGTTACAACAGGTATCACCAGATATTAATGTATCTAGACAATATTTGTGGTTCTTGATAATTTTAACAGATGACTCTTGCCACTTGATATCTATTCTAGATTTAGTAAATATAACTTTGGTTGTTCCAGCTTCTCTCTTCTAAAAAAACGTCTTAAGCTGGTGAATTTAGGTGAAGACAAAGTGGAACTTCGTCCTCCCATTTACAAAACAAAATTTTTCTGTACTATACTATTCTCTTCAAGTTATTAAAAAAATGCTACAACATTTCAATTCCGAAATGTTCACACAGTGCATCCATGTTTTGCTACGAACGTTATCTACGAGAAACTGTGTTATTATTTTATTTTTTTTAAGAATTTTGCAACAGCATCCTCGATAGGATCATTGATTCAAAAAATCATGTAGAGCAAAAATAATTTTAATTTGAAAATTCATTTCTTGTAATAGGTTTCGTCCTCACAATGTTAACACTCGATCCCTGGGTCACGCCACTGGTTCAGCCGAAAAATTATCCTGAGGTTCAAATCGTCCCGAGGCAACCAGCATTCTTAATTTAATTAAGGAGGAGTTATGGCCTTGTTCGCCAAAGAGAGGTTTCTGGAAATTTAATTTGGATAACTCAGAGGGGTAAGTCACTACCGACTATGGCAACTTTAAATCGTATTCTCTTCCTCTACGTTCTAGGTTAACTCGGTAATTCGCTATGCTGCGAATGCATTAGATTATAAACTTTGACATTCATTATTCATTTTAATGCTAGTTATTTCTTTAACAGCATTTTCCATTTCAAATGCTACTCGAAAATGTTCACCCTAGTTCCTTATTCAATTTCGGTATTTGTCTCGACGACGGCTAAGTTTGACAAGGTTAATTCGATTCTTCGAGATGGTAGACAGCTAACGAGATTATCGAGCACCTGATCAAAATATGCCGCAAGAAATAAACCAAGCTTTAAAATTTAAATATAATAACTGATCAGCTAAATTAATTACAGATTCGATTAACCTAATTAAGCGATTCGTTAATTTATATATATATATATATATATATATATATATATATATATATATATATATATATATATATATATATATATATATATATATATATGTTATATATATATTATATTATATAATATATATATAATATATTTTTACTCCATCGCATGTTTGTCGTGGTCTCTTTTCATCTTTCCGTTAGTCTTTGTCTCCCATATACGTTTATTATCTATTCTCCGAAGATGTCCCCACCAGCTGAGCTGTCTTTTCTCGATAAATTTCAAAGTTGATCCAGTTCCTAATTCTGTTCGTATGTCAATGTTTCTTAGTTTATCTCTCTTTATGACTCTCTTCACCCTCCTAAGATATTTAATTTCGACAGCTTGAATTTTACTTTTTTGGTTTTTATCTAGAACCCATGACTCACATCCAAATGTCAGTATTGGTCTATAGATAGATGTGAATACTTTCATTTTTGTGGCTCTTGAAACTTCTTTCTTATTTATGAAATTGTTACTGATAACATAAGATGCCTTCATGGTCTTTTCAACCCTATCATCGATTTCAGCATCTTGCTTTCATGATTCTTCGAGTTCAACTCCCAAGTACTTAAATTTTTCCACTTGTTCTATTTTTCCCCTCTATCTGTACATTTATGTCTTCCTTTCCTGTTCCAATCACCATTACTTTAGTTTTTTCTTTGTTCATTTTCATACCACTCTTCTCTAATTCTCTGTTCCATATTTTCAAGTTTTTCTGGAGATCTTTTTAATTGCTGGCCATTATCATTATATCATCCGCGTATGCCCCTTCTGATACTTCTACTTGCTGTAAGTTTCTATATCCAACCTGGATTTTCCTCGTTCTGTCGAGCAATTTTTTATTATTTCATCCATAAAGATTGTAAACAACAGAGGACTCAGCCCATCCCCCTGTCTAAGTCCCTCCGTTGTCTTGAAATACTCCGATCTCCTGTTTCCGCTTATAATGCAATTTCTATTACTTTCATATATATTTATTATCAGTCTTATAATTTTTGCTTTGATTCCTCTTCTACGTAGTATTTCCCACTATCTTCATCTAGGCACCCTATCAAAAGCTTTTTCCAAATCCATGAACGTAAGGTATATTTTCTTCTTCATGCTGATAGATTTTTCGATCAATATCTTTATTCTGAATATATGATCTTGAAGACTTCTTCCTGATCGAAACCCACTTTGTGTCTCTCCCAATGTTCTTTCAATAATTGGGTTCAGTAATTTGATTGAGGAGGTCTTTACTTGATGAATATCGATATACATATTTTCAATGAAATAAAACTACAGTATTTAGATTTTCACTATATTAACAAAACTATGACCGGTTTCACCACACTGTGGCTTCATCAGATCGATAGAAACTAATGAACAGAATTATTCCTTATATATTAGTCTTATTTCCTACTTAATATTACAATAGGTACAAGAGGTATGTTGGAAAACCCATCGGAGTTGCTTACTTTATGAATTGAAAAGATTGAGTAAAGGAGAAGGATTTAGATCAAATGGACTATTAAGTAATAATTTCAGATTTGCAGTTTTTGACAAGTCGGCCTAAAGAATTATCGGTTCGGAAAGCTATATTGAAATTATAATGCGATGATGAATGATTTTAATTTTAGACTAGGATTACCAATGTAAGTTGAGCTGTTGTATTTTGTGTTAGAACTTTTTATACTTGGAAATACTTCCAGGATTGCTTTTTGAAATTTTTTGCGTGAAATCATGTTCTCAATCATAGTTGGACTGTAACCGTTATTGACTGCCATTTGTTTAATTATATTTAGCCCTTTCATGAAATTATTTTGTGGCAGTGGGATATTAATGAGTCTATGTACCATACTATTGTACCACCTACTGCTAAACTTCATGGGATGTAGTAAATCTCTTCATTAGTGTTCCACCTAGCGATACAGTGAAACTCATCAACAACGCCCTTCAAATTAATAAAGTCAATCCGATGATTCAATCAGAAATCTTACACCTTTCAGAAATTTGTTTAGAACAAAATTATTTTAACTTCAATGGAGTATTATATAATAGTAAAAAGGTTTAATCATGGGTAATCCTCTGAGCCCTCTGCTCGCTGAAATTGTCATGGATAATATCGAAAAAACTATCCAAGAACATCCGTTATTCCAACACTTTATTTATTGGTTTAGATATGTCGACGATATCGTTTGTTGTTTCACTGGCACAAACAGACAATTAGAGTTATTCAAAACATTCATTAACAAAATTCACGATAATATTAAATTCACGTTAGAGAAACAGAAAATTCCATTAGCCTTCTGGATTTAACTATTACTAAAATTAACGGCAAACATGATTTTTCTATTTTTCATAAGCCATCGCATACAGATATTACTATTCACACCTCATCTACACATCCTTATCCACATAAATAAGCAGCTTACAATAGTATGGTACATAGACTCATTAATATCCCAATGTCACAAAATAATTTCATAAAAGAGCTAAATATAATTAAAATAGCAATTAATAACGGTTACAGTCCAACTATGATTGAGAACATGATTTCACGCAAAAAATTTCAAAAAGCAATCCAGGAAGTATTTCCAAGTATAAAAAGTTCTAACAGAAAATACAACAGCTTAACTTATATTGGCAAGCCTAGTCTTAAATTAAAATCATTCGTCTCGCATTATAATTTGAATATAGCATTCCGAACTGATAATTCTTTAGGCCGACATATCAAAAACTGCAAATCTAAAATTGATAAAGGTAATAAATCCGGTGTTTATAAACTGTCTTGCGGGGATTGTAATAAAATTTATATTGGTAGATTTTTCAGAAATTTCAAATTAGATTATCCGAGCACAAACGTAGTTTTAATTGTCATAAATCAGATTTCCATTATTCTAATCACTTACTCGAAGAAAACCATAACTTTAATGATAATTTCAAAATTTTACACAATGAAAATAAGAGACAAAAACTCAATCTATTGGAAATTTTAGAGATCAACTTAATAGTCAATTAGATCTAAATTCTCCTCCTTTACTCAATCTTTTCAATTCATAAAGCACACAACTCCGATGGGTTTTCCAATATACCTCTTGTTCTTGTACCAATTGTAATATTAAGTAGGAAATAAGACAAATATATAAGGAATAACTCTGTTCATTAGTTTGTATCTATCTGATGAAGCCACAGTGTGGTGAAACCGGTCATAGTTTTGTTAATATAGTGAAAATCTAAATACTTTAGTTTTATTTAATTGAAAAAAAAAAACTGGATTCAGCTATCTATTATTTGTTCAAATATTTTCATAGCCGTGCATAATAACGTGATTCCTCTATAGCTGCTACATTCATGTTTGTCACCTGATTTGTAAATTGAGATTATCATTGAGATCTGCAAGTCTTCCGGGATTTGTTCTCCTTGCCATACCCTTGATCACTTCGGTCGTAATCTTGTCATAGACTGGGGCTGTTCCATGTTTCGAGCGTTTTATAGCTTCCTTTGATTTCTGTTTTGTTATCTTTTCTTCGTCTTTATCTTCTATGCAAATTTCACTATCCTCTAATCCGTTTCCTCCGCTTTCAAGTAGCTCTTGAAAATATTGCTTCCATCTTTCCATTACTTTCCAGTCATCTATGAATATTTCTCCATTTTTGTCCTTGATGTTATAAATATTCTTTCTCTTTGTACATGATTTAACTATTTCATAGAATGGCTTTTGGTTTGCTTTGCTCTCGGCTTCTATTTTTTCCCCGAATTTGATCCATTTTCTTCTTTTAGATGCCAAGACTTTCACTCGTTTACTTGTATAACTCATATTTCTCTCTATAGTTTTACAGTTGAAATAATTTACCCATGTTCCATGCGCTTATTTCTCCTTCTGTTGCCTCCACATACTTCTTTAGCAGAATCTAGAAGGGTGCTTTTGTATTACTTCCATAAGCCTTCTGTGCTCATATTGTCTGTTGCATCTGTTATATTTTCTAGTTGTCCTTGATATGATACGAAAAACTGTAGTTAGCTACTCGTATTCATTATATCCAATCAAATTGTACCACTACTATGTAGCTCTGTTTGATCATAGAGAATGGATCGAAAAACCAGCTCCTTCAGGGAGGATATTTAAAATTCTACAGAAGGTTGAATAATGTAACATGAATAAAAGTCATCAAATAATTAAATATTCACAATAACATCAATATCAGGTGAATATATTACTTTACTTTTTGATCTCCGTCGAGGGTGCATTTATTCAGTGTCACTGATCACTTCAACTTGTTCAATTACGTTTTTTTCTCATTATATAATTAGTGAATCCTCATGGAAGTCACTGGTTGGCATCAGAGCGAACGCCCTTTCAAATTTGCATCATATTTTCAGTGCTTTAT
The DNA here is from genome assembly GCA_013387265.2 of Cryptolaemus montrouzieri. Lineage (NCBI taxonomy): Eukaryota > Metazoa > Arthropoda > Insecta > Coleoptera > Coccinellidae > Cryptolaemus > Cryptolaemus montrouzieri. Next base: position 8,128,352 of record JABFTP020000103.1, on the reverse strand, counting down.
AATGAGGGGCGAATGCAATTAATTACCAGTTTAGAGTCACTTGCAGCGAAACTGCAGTTCACAAAGGACTTTTAAAAACGCCTCGCTTTTCATGTAGGCGAAAAAAATGCTGGTTTCAAGTTTAACACGTCGCCCTTTGCTTTGCCCACGTTGCTGCCACTTATTACATTTCACTCTGATGCATTTCACAATTTGCGTGGTACATACCGACAGACATACCTCGGGGTGATTAAAGATTTCGCGTTTCGCGACACAGCGAAATAAAAGTGTTTGCTGCCTTTTTCGAGATCCTTTGATCATCGCAACAGAACAGGAATTAAATTCCTCAGTTACGAATGGAGGTTTCCATGAATTATTTCTGATTTGAGTACATACATTTGGTATTGAATATAATAAACTGGCAAACTTAGTCGCTAAACTACCAAAAAAACAATACTGGACGACAAAAAAAATGACAAATGTGATTGGAGAAAATGAATTTTTAATGACATGCGAGCATCAAATGATTTGATCTAAAAGTTCATTAACTAACGTTTGGAAGCTTGCAACCATATTACTGCCCAACTACTTCAACACTAACGAATGACTTCCATGCTCTGAGTTCCTGACTCGTCGTGCAGCAATTTTCTGATTTGTGGTACAATAAAAATGCCTTCCTTTAATTTAGCATCACTTAACTTAGGAAAAACTTCTTTCAAGTATTTGAATTCATCACCATCTTCACTCCTTCACCAACCTTTTCATCAGCACAAGTTTAATGTGAAGAAGGAAGCAGAATGACATTTCTGGAGTTTACAAGAGGTCTACACTTAATATTTTGAGATCCTGATTGAAATTCATTTCTTTCTGTCCAAATTTTGTTATATAATGCTGATTATATAAATATATCCTTCCTGAAGTTCCACTAAAAACCCTATAACTTTTTCCCCACATATTTGCGATTTATACTTGTTGAAGTTGTGTATATTTTCATAATTTTCTTTCATCTTCACTGAATTGGCAACTGGTATAGAGGTTTTTAAATTTCCATTACGCAAAAACACAGCTTTTGAACTGTATAAAGACAAATCTATAAATAAACGCCACTCAGAGGGGGAATGCTCAATATCAAGTTGTTGCATTAAATCATCAATATCAGAACTCGAGCACAACTAATTTTCCATACGGTAGAATGCAGAAAATCGAGCATATTTTTGACGACTTAATGTGTAAAGAAGATACCTCACTATAAATATTGTAATAATATAACAATTTTTGACGAAATTATTTAATACGTGATTCTATGATGCTAATTACAATTATTGACTTAATTTTCCATAAGATCTTAGAAATTTTTTATGCACTTTACATTTTGTTCTGATGGCAAGTTCACGAAATAAGTATACCCAATCAAGCTTAAAATAAATCAAACATTCAAAGGGTTTCTAAATATGAAATATATGAAAGTATTATTGCTAGCCAGACTTGCAAAGCACAGGGAGTTTGAAAATTGAGTCAACCGTTTGAGCTGATATCGAAAGAACGAAACTTTTTGAAATACCCTTATACATATATACCATATGTAACTGAAACTAAGGCCACCCCTGTAACTTTTTTCTATTTGGAATATTTTGATGAAATTCGGTAATCTCATAGAAGACAACATTTTGAATTTTGAACCGTTTCCGGTTATGCATATTTTTGAAAGAAAAACAAAACACAATATTTGTTTCTGCAATTTTCATCTTTCGTTCTAGAACGCCATGAACAGTGACAATTGGCTCAGCTCAACATCTGCTATCACGAAAATACAAGGTTGTATCTAAAAATTTAATTGCTCATTTTTTACAGGGTGTCAGAGTTTTACATTTCAGCTTTTCCTCAAAAAGTAGGTTTTCTTCAGAGAAAACCATATCGGGCAACTTGGTATTACCGAAGCTCTATTTTTTTTCTTTTTTTTTTATACCATTCACATCACTTAATTCTCAACGGTTACGGAGTTTTAGTGGAAAACAACTTGGCAATTTTTGCAAAGTTTCCGAGTTTCCCCATTCGCTAATAACAATAACTACGTTGGCGATGCAAAATTTTTGTTCATACTTATAATATTCTGTGATCATAAAAATATCAGTGTGGCTATGCAAAATTCCATTGTTGTTAATTATCGACATTGCGAATTAGTGAATTCAATTTTGAGTATGAATCAATACACCCAAAAGGAAAAAGTCGATATGCTCCTTATTTATGGAGAGTTCAGGCAAAATAGCGTTCAAGCTGAACAATTATACAGAGAGCGCTATACGGAAAGACTTCATCTGAATAGAACCTATTTGTCTAAAGTTGAACGAATATTTCGTGAAGTACAACCTGCTGAAAAGGAGGATTTCGTTATCGACGAAGATATCGAAATAGACGTGTTGTCATTTGTTGATATTGATCCAACCACATCAACAAGGGAAATTGCCGAAGAGCTTGAAATTAGCCACCAAAGCGCATGGATAATTTTGAAAAACGTAAGTACCACTCATTTAAATATCAACTACACCAACTGTACCTTAACAACAGTGTTAGGCGACTCAAGTACTGTAAAGAGTACATTAGGAAAATGGTTGAACCACAATATCCCAGAAAGATTTTATTCAGTGATGAATCACATCTCACGAACAATGGGATGTTTAATAGGCAAAAAATCAGGTATTGGCCTCAACAAAATGAGCACAGATATCAAGATGGAAACTTCCAATAACGTTTTGGGTTCAATGTCTGGATGGTGATGATGGAAATATATTTAATACGGCCTATAATTTTTGAAGGTTCATCGACAGCGGAGATATTTGGAAATTTTCAGGACCCAAATACAAGAGGAATTGGACGAGTTGCCAACAGCTGTTGTGAATGAAATATATTTTCAACAAGATGGTGCACCTCCTCACAACACAATGGAGGTCCCTCGGTATCTCGACGAAATTTTTCACGAAAAATGGATAGGTACAAATGGTCCCATAAGATGGCTAGATTGCCAGATTTGATTCCACTAGATTTTCTCCTGTGGGGCTATTTGAAGAATGAGGTTTACCAAACACCTGTTAGAACCCAACAAGAATTGAAGAACTGTTTGAGATAAGCTATTGCAGGCATTACATCCCAACAGTTAAATGATGCTGTGAGGGAAACCATCAATTGTAAGCCATGTTGTGTTCGTGAGAATGGTGGTATTTTAAAGAATTTATTATAATTATTTCGCCCTTTTGTTATTAACTTTGACAACCCGTAAGAAATGAGCAATTAAATTTTTAGATACAATCTTATATTTTTGTGATAGAAGATGTTAAGCTCAGCCAATTGTCACTGTTCATAGCCTTCTAGAACGAAATATGAAAATTGCATGAGAAAAAGATTGTGATTTGTTTTTCTTTCAAAAATATTGCAAAAGGTCGTAGGACGAGAAGAACAATTAAAATAAGCAAAAAAATATAGCGTATCCCATTTCAAAATCGAAAGTTTGTATCGTTTCCGGCATAACCGGAAACGAAACGTCAAACATGTTAATGGTATCGAATCCAAAATGTTGTCTTCTATCTGATTCCCAAATTTCATCAAAATATTCCAAATAGGAAAAAAGTTACAGGGTTGGTCCTAGTTTCAGTTACACTAGGTATGTCTCATCAGTCGGCATTCACTGAAAGTGAATGGAAATGAAATTTGAAAACGTATTTGGGTATGATACGCATGAATTAATTTTCTAAAACCGAAAAACCTTATTTAAATGGCGCAGAGAGCTAATAAATCACCAGCAGCGAAGAAGAAAGGAATGCGAAACTGAAATATGCCCGAATTAATATCAATTTACACAAAATAAAACATTCATTATCCTTTTTTATTCAATTCGACCGCCCCCTTATAACGCCGGGGAGATTGGTTGTCCGCTTCGACGAAATAAATACATCTTCACTAACCCCATTTCAGATCTATGTATCCTTTTCGAACGGGACTTTAGAAGCGAAATCTGGGTTTATTCACCCCTCGACGCTGAAGATTAAAATCGCACCTTTTTATCATAGCTAGTTGTGTAATATTTTCTCATTCCCCCTGTCTGTATCTAATCCATTTAAGGGCCCCCAATCCGCCCCGCCGGCTGTCAGCCGTGCTTAATACTACGTTTTATATCTATTCGAAAACCCCCTACAGCATCGTTAAATAAAAAAAGGGAACCCTCATTCTTTTCCGCTTCTTCGCTCCTTCCACCCTCACCCTCTTACTCGCCTTGCTTTCAATTTCGCAAATTGAAAATCCACATGTGCGGTTGAGCATTTCGTGATGCTGGTGTTGTGTGGAAGCAATTTACGTTACGCTGATATGGGTGTTAATGATTAATCACGAATATTGATGGGTTACTACAGAAACGTGCACTTTTTGTATATGTTTGGTTGATACGAATTCGAAATCGTATTAATCCAATTTTGAGTGTACTCATCGAGTTGTCGATTCTTTATATGAAATTTAATTTTTGAGAAGAACATTCCTCAGCTATCAATCAATCGTATGTGCAACTAATACAGGGTATCCCGGAAGCTCTACGAGGGATGGTTCTGGAAGAAATTCTAAGTCAAATTAATCTAATGTCCCCTTTCAATCCACCTATTTGGAAAATATTCATTCAACCATTCAACAACATTTCTTCCCCGATGTGTTGTTGCACCATCTTGTTGATAATACATGTTCTGAATGAAATTTAGCGAAACATCATCAAATAAATCAAACAACGTGTTTTATAGAAAATGTCGATATGTATCAGCATTCAATCTGTTATTTAAAATATGAACGGCCAAGAAGCTAATATCATAAAGGCTATCTCAAATGTTGATGCTGAGCCTCAAGCCCATAAATGTTCATTATGGAAATCATGTATAAATACTAAGTACCATATCTTGTGAAACATGATTTATCGACCATAGCATGTTGAGAATGAAATCTGGATTTTGGGCGGCAAAATGTGGTTTGATGTCTTAAAAAAATTGTAAAACTATCAGTGTTACCGCTTGGAGTAAGAATAGAATTGCTTGATCGTTTACGCCTTGGAGAGTCGTTTGCATTCATATCATGCCCTTTCAATATGAACGAATCAACTACACGATCGATAAAAAAAATCAGAAGGTAAAATAAGGTTCGTCTGCAGTTCAACTTCACTGTCAGCGAACTGTTCGTGATAGCAGTAGATGGCGTTGCCATCATGGATCGAAGACCGCAACCAAAAATGAGTGCCCTTGAGAGGTCCAATTATGCGGGAGAAGGCAAACCGTCTTTCAAAGAACCTGGTGGTAGTTGTGGTTCGAGATTCAAGCGTCGGGAGGATTTAAGGTGCGACAATCATTGCATAGCATTAAAATCGTTGGAGAAGCTGGTTCTGGAGACACTGCTGCAGCAGAAAGATATCCAGAAGTATTTACAAACCTAGTAGCTAATGGAGGATACAAACCTAAGCAATTATTCAATGCAGAAGAAAATGCACTGTTTTGGAAGAGAATGCCAAACAGATGCCTCTGGATTCAAGGCAGCAAAGGATAGAGTTTCACTGCTGCTATGTTCTAATGCATCCAGAGATTGTGTCATGAAACCACTGTTGCTTTATAGATCGTTACATATTCGTGCTTTGAAAAATCAAAACAAGAACGACCTGCCAGCGTTTTGGCATGATAATAAGAAAGCGTGGGTTACAAAGGCTGGTTCCGGAATTGTTTTGTTTCAGAAGTTGAAACTTAATTTAGAAACAGAATTTGGACTTTAAAGATCTAGTTTTGGACAATACATCAGGTCATCCTCGCGAACTTGAAACTATACATCTAAATATAAAAGTGACATTTTTACCTCTTTGTTTCAATCTATGGACCATGAAAAAATTCCACAGGGATCTGTTCTCACACCACTACTTTTCAATTCATATATGAATGATATTCTTACACTTGATCTAATACTTTAATTTGTGTCGACAACGGTAATATTGCTCTGTCGATATCTTTCATCATGATAACCTATAAACCATTGAACATATTTTGACAATATTCTTCAACAATCACCAGCTGGATCTATTTGGGGCAGGGATGTTGTTACTTCTTCGAACTACTTCTTTGGCTCTGGGCTGTCTACGGCTGAGTACTGTTGTTCTGTCTGGTTAAGAAGCGATCTGTTAGTAGAATTGATTGTCAATTGAATTATGCAATGAGAAGTATAATTCGTTCCATTAGCTCAACTTCAATTTCCTGGCTTTATATTCTCTGCAAAACAATTTGGTCCCTACAAGTTCATAGTTAGAAGGTTCCTGGCTTTGATTTCAGTAGAAAGATTTGGTGTTCCTTTGAAAATATGTAGGTCATGGGCATAGTATGCTGCCTATTAGGAATTCTATAGAGATAACAGGTTGTGGATTGCTGAAGAGTTCTTTAGTGTTGTTTTCAATAATATAAAAGAAAGGAGTTTGAGAAAATGAAGTGGAAATACAATAGTTCTGATTCTCTTTTAAATGAATGAATTAATGAAGTAATACAATAAATAACTAATTATCATGAATTGTAATCAGTATAAATAAATAGCAGAAGTCCCGTCGCGGTGATTTCAATACATTAAAGGGGTAACTTGATTTGAATTCTTTTATCTGAAGAATCTTCGTCATTAATCTGTTTCGAGGAGTTACCGATAAACATAATGTGGGGTGCGTAATATAAGAGGCATAGACTGATCTTGTAATTGGGGGGAAATAATGAGATGACAAGGGTGCAGAACAATAACAACAGATTAGCAACGGACTGAGGGAAGTGGGATGAATCAGAAGGGACTGGGATGTGGATAGAACCACAGATAGTCAGAACCGAATCAGCTGACTTTACTTGTTTGAGAAATTATGTATTATTCTCATTTTTGCATTACGTAACTTGTGATATCAAAATTTATCCTATTTAATTAATAATGAGTTGAGAGTTTTTGAAAATGGAAAAGAAAATCGATACTTCTAAAGAGAAATATATCAATTGTGCGAAACTAGTTTTGAATTTGAAATTAAACTTTATTATAAAATGAAAAAATAATTAAATTTAAATAAGATAAAAACACAAGGTTTAACTTTAATCTACACTTTATTGGAAAAAAATTCGACGACGTTTCGCTGACACAGCAGCTTTATCAAGAATGACAAACAGAATGAAGAGTATGGTATTATAAACAAATCGTAGAACAAGTTGGATGAATAACAGGAAAATCCACACCGAGCCATTGTACAGTTAGCATGAAAGGTAATAAAAACTAATTAAACAAGTTAAGTAGGGGTGAATAATTCACGTCTACCTGCTCATTCTAAAGCTTGTCCGAATGTTTGTATCTATTTATTTCTAATGCTTCTAGGAGATCTAATTTTGAACTTTTTGATTTTATATGTAATATGTCAAAGTTTTATTGAATGAATGGTTTTCCTTTATTAGGTGGTTTGAATAATTTGAATCAGATTTATTTTTATCGAAGCTACGTTTATGTTCAGATGTTCTTATGCCAAAACTCCTATAGGTCCTACCGATATAAATTTTATCACAAGAACCGCAATTGAGTTTATAGATTCCTGATTTACTTGATTTTTCAACACGAGATTTATTATTTTTAATATGTTTACCTAAGTTATTAGAAGTTTTGAAAGTTATATTAAGATTTTGTTTGACGAGAAAGGATTTAATATTTGTACTTGCAGAACCGCAGAATGTTAAACTGTTGAATATTTTATAGTCTTTATGAATAGGATATACTTCATTTATTGCTTTCTGATACAGTTTTTTACGAATGATTAGATCTTCATATCCGGATTATATGAATTATTAATGGCTATCCGTAACGGCCTCCACAATTCAAAAATTAAATTTAAGGTGCATAGCATTGAAATCGTTGAAGAAACTACATCTGCAAACATTGCTGCAGCAGAAAAATATCCAGAAGAATTTGCAAACCTAGTACCTGATGGAAGAGAATGCCAAATAAAATATTCATTTCCAACAGCGAAGAGTCTGCCCCTGAATTTAAGGCAGCAAAGGATGCAGTTACACTGCTGCTATGTTGTAATTCATCTAGAAATTGATTAAACCACTGATGCTATACAGATCGTTAAACCCTAGAGTTGCCACTGTTTTGGCGTGCTACTAAAAATGCATGGGTTACAAATGCTATTTTTGTGAAGTTTCACAGATTGAAACTTATTTAAGAAAAAAAGAGTTCAGGTGAGGAAACGTTCACAGAAAACCAGACCAACGCCCTTTCATGTAAGCTGTCCGACAAATGCTTCAGACTCCTCATATCTTTAGATCCCACAGATACGGCAATACGTACCTAAGAAATGACTTGCTCTTTAGTTTCGCTTGGTGGCATTCAATGGTCATCTAGCTACGATGAACATTGAATAAAACTATTATCATTTATTCATACTTCTTCTTCTTCTTCTTATGACGCCGTCTCCAAACGAAGGTTGGCGATTCAATTGGCAATAATTGTTTTCGACACTGCAGCTCTAAAAATTTCAGTGGACGTTCTTCCAAACCACCTCCGTAGATCTTTCAGCCATGAGTTCTGGCGTCGTCCAACTGATCTTTTTCCTTGGACTTTCCCCTCAATAATCAGGCGAAGAATCTCATATTTTTTGCCGCGCATGATGTGCCCGATGTACTGGAGCTTTCTCTCTTTGATGGTTCTCATCAACTCTCGTGATTTTCCCATTGTATTTAGGACGTCGATGTTTGTCCGTCTCTACATCCAAGAGATACGCAATATTCTACGGTATAGATACATTTCGAAAGCGTCTATGCGTCTCTCCATTTCTGGATTAAAAGTCCAACTTTCACATCCATAAGTAAGGACAGGAAAAACATAACAACGAAGTAGTCGCATACGAAGCTGAAGATTAAGTCCGCGGTTGACGAAAAGGTCTCTCATGCCAACGAAAGTTTTACGGGCTTGTTCGATTCGAGATTTGATCTCTATTTTCGGGTCACTTTGGTCGCTCACCGTGGCTCCTAAATACCGAAACGAATGCACCTGTTCCACAGGTTGGTTGTTAATGCGTATTACAGCCTCCACTGCTTGCTTAGAAAACACCATACTTTCAGTTTTGTTAACGTTAACAGATAGTCCAAAGCGTTGGCTATGCTCTACAATAAGGTTCATGGCTCTCTGCAAGTTTTGAAGGTTGTTAGCTAGTACCACGGTGTCGTCTGCGTAGCGGATATTACTAAGTAGTTTTCCATTTATTCTAATGCCTGTGTCTATGTTTTCAAGTGCTTCCTTGAATATTGCTTCTGAGTATACAAGTATAAATCTTATTTATACTGGTTGTTTTTAAAAAGATATGTTCCATTAAATAAATAAATGAATAATAAAAACAAAAGCATAGGGTGATTATCAATGGTTTTTCAATATATTTCGAAAAGGAATGCACCCATCGATATAAAATAAGAAATGGATTTATACATCATTTCAACAGCAACAACGTGATAATTGACATTTTCCTTTTATTAACAAAAATTTTTATTCTATTTCACGATTTTTAAGGTTATGAAGAACAGCAGAGATACATTGGAAGGAAATGCTCCTTACAATTATTTTCTTCATGTACCATATTTTGCGTTCTCTGTTGAGAATATTAGGTAGCTCCTAAATCTACTGATCGGACTACATAATGAGAAATACAATTGACAAACAATGAATGAGTTTTAACTTAAAGTTATTTGGGTTTTAAATCCCTTCTGGAGCTCGCCTTTGTTAATATTTTCCACTATTGATATTGGATATATACAGGGTCCGCCACGTAACTTTTTTCATTTGAATTTTTGAATACATTTTCGATATTTCAGATATGGCAAAAACAAATTTGGAAATTATTAAGGGGTATGAAAAAGGACACCAATGAAACTATACAACTGAAAACAATCACAAACGAAACATGGGAATAGTACTTCAAAAATCTTTACACCGAATCAGAATATGAAGAAGAACCCCCAGAAGAAGACTTAGAAAACGACATTATAAATGAACCGGTAACAATCACGAAAGAGCAAGTAGCTATGGCAATAAGTAAACTTAAAAATAGGAAAGCTCCAAATGAAGATAAGATAACAAATGAGATGATCAAATATGGCGGAGAAGCCATGAGAGAAGAGTACACAAAACTGTTTAACATCATAATTCAACACGGAAAAATACCAGAAGAATGGAAAAGAAGTGTAACAGTGCCTATCTTTAAAAAAGGAGGAGGAAGGCTTATTAAGCACCTCTTTGAAACTGCTTACAAAAATTCTTGCCGATGACATAACGTTAACAATGCCAATCAGCGAAGAGCAACAAGGCTTTAGAAAAACCGGTCCACGGTCGATGCACTATTTATAACAAGGCAATTAGTAGAAAAGTCTCTTGAATATAACACTCCAGCATATCTTTGTTTCATAGACTTAACGAAGGCCTTCGACAGAGTCCAACTGAAGGATGTAATCAAGATACTGGAAAACAAAGAGGTACCCAAAAATATAAGACTCATAAAAGATCTGAACACTAATACAACAACGCAAATACGAACAAACCACACCCTAACGCAGCATTTCGGAACAACGTCGGGCATCCGCCAAGGTGATAGTCTTAGCCCTCTACTATTTAATACTGTTATGGACCAACTTGTAGAGACCGTTAAAAACTTGGGACTAGGATACCGCATGGGAACCTACAAAATTAACATCTTATGCTATGCCGATGACGCCGTACTCATTGCAGAATCAGAAGACGACCTACAAAGAATGTTATACGCCTTTAGCAAACGCGCAAAAATTTCAATATGGAAATCTCAACAAGTAAGACAAAATGCATGACCATAGCTAAGGAACCTCTGCGCTGCAAGTTAACAATAGACAACGCCACTATAGACCAAGTCATGTCATTCGAATACTTAGGGTGCAAAATAACAAGCACAGGATACCTTGAAGACGAAGTGAGGAGACAAGTGAACAAAGCAGCTGCAGTATCGGGACATCTTAAACAACCAATTTGGAGAAATAAACACCTCAGTATACCATGCAAATCCAGAATCTACAAAACATGTGTGCGACCAATTATGACATACGGGGCAGAAACAAGAGCGGAAACGTCGGTAAAAAAGGATACTAAGAACAACAGAAATGAAAACGCTAAGAACTATAACCGGTTACACATTGAATGACAGACAAAGAAATACCGACATAAGGGAAAAATGTGAAACAGAAGATATTGTATGATGGGTAAGAAAAAGAAGAAGAGAATGGAACCAGCATGTAAACAGAATGACCACAGATAGAATAGCCAAAATCGTATATAACAACATACCACACGGAAGAAGACCCGTTGGACGACCACCAAAACGATGGCGGGACAGTTGGCAATCAACTTCACAAGAACTGCTGCAGGGAAACCGGAACTGAACAGGCGCTACGCCTTCTACACGGTGAAGAAGAAGAAGAGCTATGGCTGCACGAATATTGTCCTTCAAAGATTGAATTGTCTCTGGCTCGTCCACAAAACACTTATCTTTGACGTCCCCCAAAAGATAATAGTCCAACGGCGTCAAATCACAGCTCCGATGCGGCCAAACGACATCAGCATTTCGATTGATAATTCGATCATCGAAGACTATGCGCAGAAGATCGTTCGTAACGTTGGCTGTGTAGCACGGAGCGCCGTCCTGTTGAAACCAAATGTTGTCTTTGTCTTCAAGTAACGGGAAGAACCAATCGGTAATTATGGCGGGGTAGCGCTCGCCATTTACCGTAACGGCGGTTCCTGCTTCATTTTTAAAGAAAAATGGCCCAATGATACCTCCAGACCGAATTCCGCACCAGATCGTCACTCTCTGAGGATGCAAAACGCAACGGATGATCTCGTGCCTTCAATTCCTGAACCAATTAGAATTTGTACGGCGTCCTGCCAAGATCTTTACGCACAATTCGTCTCAGCGATGTCTTTGAAATGTTCAACTGTTCAGAACGATGCTTCACTGATGTTCCTTGCGGTTCACGCACATTCTCGGCAACAACAGCGATGTGCTCGGTTGTGCGCACTGTTTTTGGCTTATCATGCGTGGGATTGTTAATAATAGTGCCAGTTTCTCTAATTTTTTCAAGAGAAAACGCACATACGAAGCTGACGGTGCCTCTTTCCTTTCCATTTTCAAACGTAATTTTTTCACACATTTAGCAACATTGCCATGATTTTCAAAGTGAATCTGCACTAGTTTCACGGGTTCCTCAAGCGTATACACAACCATTTTCGTTCAGCGGAATGATGAAAACACTTTCTGTCGAATTAGAAGTGTCGTTGAGGTTACTAGTGTAAAAATAACCGCTAGTTCAGAAAAACGTCTGTATACTAGAAGTCGTTCTTTCGTTTTAGACAACTTTTATTAACTGCCTGTCGTAACGTAAAGGAACTTAGCTCTAACAATTTGGAAACCTGGGATAATCGTACATGATCAACTCTCGATACATACATGAAGCACGCTATGGTATGGTGAATCATACCTAAGTACCGCCCTTCGGCAATAATGCAAACGCAATCAATTCTATAATGGATGATACGCCGTTTAATACCACTGATTTTCCCTGTGTAATGACTAATAACGTAGACATTTCAATTGGTGAGTCTTTATTGCATATGGGTGAATTATAACCGCTTTTCCACCCTACGGTTTCATATATGTGAGATTTTTATATCTTAAATCCGCAAAGTAGCAAATACATTTTTTTCGATAACGATCACGAATATGTAATGGGTGGAATATAAGAAATATGCATTATTTACAGTGTGAATTAGTTTGAATATTGTATTTATGATAAGAAAAAGCTTCCGTGACTTGACTGACGGCGCACCTTATTTACCTTAATAGAACGGTTTTCCCTTTAAATGAAAATGGAGGTGGAAACGTAGTATAAAATATCCCTTATCAAAAGTGTTTTCAATTTAAAATTTTGCATAAAGGAGGTGTATTTGTAAAACGTTAGAATTCTGTATAAATACACACATGGCAAAAAAGTAAATGTAAAACCAAGATTTTAAATGAATTTGCATATTATTCAACCACGTATTAATTTTGAGCCATGAAAACCAACTAAAATTTCATCAACGTACCGATGATATTTTGATTGAATTTCATGGCTCAAATAGACAAATATTTTTGAACCTTATTAAAACCCACAATCATTTAAAATTTACGGTTGAAGTTGAAACTAATAACTCCATAGCTTGTACTCTCTCTCTGTCTATCTCTCTCTCTTCAGCCTGTGGATATCCACGCTTGGACAAAGGCCTCTTCCATATCTTTCCATCTCTGTCTATTTAAGGCAATCTAAACCCAATTTTTTCCTGCTGCTTTCTGGATATCATCCCGCCATCGTTCCGGAGGTCTACCAACACTCCTCTTGGTTTGTCTTGGCGCCATACCATTATTCTATGAGTCCATCTGTTTGGGCTACATGTCCAGCCCAGCTCCATTTGAGTTCCGCTATTCTTCTCAAAATGTCCGTTACGCGTGTTCTTCGTTTTATTTCCTCATTTTTTATTTTATCTCAAATATCTCTAAAATATGTCTCAAACGTTTTCCTTTTGAGATTTACTGGGATTTCCGCGATTTCAACACATGACCCAGTCTTCCAAATGCAGCCCAAACTAGTCCAATTCTTCTCGATATTTCAGAGGTTTGATTTCCCCTGCCTTGTACGATTTTATGCCCTAGATAAATGTATTCTGTAACATTTTCGATCTCGTGGTTACCGATACTGATTCTTAAAGTTTCAGGACTCATAACTTTCGTTTTATCCAGATTCATCTCGAGTCCATAGGTCAAGGCAGCCTCATATAGTTCTTCCAGCATCGTGCAAAAATCTTCGGCATCATCACTTATAAGAACTATATCGTCCACAAATCGAAGATGGTTCAGACGGACACCATTTATATTTATGCCTTTCGTTTTCCACTTCAAACCCTTGAACACGTCCTCCAGAGCCAATGCAAATAACTTTGGAGAGATCGTGTCTCCCTGTCGTATGCCTCTTTTCACAGGGATTTCTTTTGATGCTGTTTCTTCGTCTATCGTCATTTGGATTGTGGCGTTTTCGTATATGTATTTGATGTTCTTTGAATATCTACTGTCTACTCTCACGTTATCTAGTGCTCTTAGTGTTGCCCAAGTTTTAATCAAGTCAAACGCTTTCTTGAAATCTATAAATACCATATGCAATATCACATTTTACTTTGAGATTTTTTCGATAAGAGTCTACTGTACTGAAGCCTTTCCGAAAGCCGGATTGATCAGCGTCCATTTTGTTGGTTAATCTATTTGTCATTATTTTCGTCAGTCATTTGTACAAGTGCGATAAAAGGCTTATTGGGCGGTAATTTTCTATGTTATTTCTGTCTCCCTTCTTATACAGAAGAATGACTTGAGCATTATTCCATACCATTGGTATTCTTCCTTCATTTAGACATTTGTTGAGAAGGATCCGTACATTATCCAACAGATATTCTCCTCCCATCTTCAACATTTCGATGGTGATCTTATCTTCACCGGGGCATGTTTGGTTCTTCATCTGATTGAGCGCAATATTCAGTTCATTTGTATCAATTTCAGGGATGTCTTCAGAACCTGTATTAAGAATATGTCTTTTATTATATTTCTGTTCTTGATTTACAGAACTATAAAGTTATTTTGTAAAATTCTTCAAGGACAACTACGATTTTTCCCTCTAGCTGACCAAGATACCTTCAGAGTTCTTTAGTTTCGTCATTTTAGTTCTTCCATTTGATAGTTTCGATCTGAGGACTTTCATGTTTTTGTTGTTTTCAATAGTTTCTTCTACTAGCTGTGTCTTCCAATCTCTCAGGTCTTTCCGAATACTTCTGTTTATTTCCCTATTCAATGTTTTATAGTTGTCATCCTCCCGACTTATTTTTTTCCTTTTTCAATTAGATCTCTGGTGTTTTGACTGTGTTTTTCTGAGTACTGCACGTCTTCTTTTTTGCCACTTGTTATCTTCTGAGTGAGATCATCAATTTCTCCCAATTAGTCTGAGTGTTGTAGTTTCGTCGTGACAGCTTTTTCGAACTTTTCTCTATTTCTAGTGAGAGCCTCTAAAGTGGGATACTTCTGTTTCTTTAGTATCATTTTAGTTTGTTCAAATTTGGTGTCGAGATGGATTGTAGGTCTAGCCGATGGTCGCTATTTGTGTCGAATTTATTCAGGACCGAAACGTTGTAACATATTTCTCTCTTGTTTATCGATTTAATTTTTTACTTTTCCATCAGGACTTTTCAAAGTCCATCTCCGCGTTTCCGGTTTTTGAAGTAAAGAGCTTTGAGAGAAAGAGCTTTTACTATCCCTCTCAATTCAAGACTTCAAAACGGAAATAAACACCTTAAAAAGAATAGCCTTCAACAACAATACACACAACCAAATTAATATGGAATCAACCGATATTCTGTATATTACCTCAGGGATTTTGGAAATTTCGAAGGATTGTTAGAATTGATCCTTTTCGAGATATTTCAATTGACGAAAGAAATAAATTAAGGTTCATTTTAAGAAAGGAACAAATAAAAGAAAATAAGAGGCTCTTTCCGCATGTAGTAAATAATTGAAGATTGCTTTCTCAAGGAGTAGTTGTTTTTTTCTCAACATCAGTAGCTTGTATTACCTTTTGCCCTGATACAAGCCTGAATCCGTCTAGACATGCTTTGGATTAGGTTTTCGACCTTCTCTGGGGTGATATTTTGTCACTCTTCTGTGGCGGCTTGGATGAGTTGTTGTGGGGTTCTTGGATTATCCTGGCCCGATCTAATTTTTCTTTTGAGACTATTCCATGAATGTTCAATGGGATTTGGGTCTGGAGAGCAAGCTGGCCAGTCCAAAATAATGTTTCCCTCTGTTTCAAGATAACGTCGCGCGAGGTTGCTGGAATGCGGAGGAGCATTATCTTCCATAAAAATAAAATTCCCACCGTGGGCACCTCGCCAGAGTCTCACTATGGGTTCCAGAACTAGGTCCACGTAATTTCTAGCCGTTACACTCGCAGGAAACGAAATCAAATCTGTTTTGCCTCCCAGCATAATGCTACCCTAAAACATCATGCTGCTCCCTTGGTATTTCGGAATTTGTCTTGCTGCTCGGAGTCTAGATTGTCTTCCTTAAACCCCGAATCCGGCAGTCATCTGATCGAACACCATCTGGTCTGGTCAATACATTTAGGTGATACACAATTAGGTCTGTTAATTTTTATTGTCTGCTTAGCTCTGGAACTCTAAAGGACCTTCTGCTGTATAAACCCCTTTTATAAAAATTTTTTAAAATTTCACAGTTCTATTGATGACAACACGCTTTTCCAATTTTTCCATTTTCACAAACAACACAGAGGCGTCTCGTTCAACGTGCTCTCAAACGTAAACTAACACAGCGATCGGGCTGAAACTACGAGCTATCTAAGGATGGTACTGTAGAAAGCCAACTCCGAGGTAGGCCTAGTGGCACCATATCTTGGTCAGGCCGGAGACTCATCAATCCAGCCTGGTAAACGAATCCACAACAACAAATAAGATAAATTTGCAGAGAGGGGTGCGTCAGGGTGATTCCATTTCTCCGAAGTTGTTTATTCTGGCTCTGAAGGATGTTTCCAAGAAACTGCAATGGCAACGAAAATAGATGGATCCTACCTAAGTCATTAGCGTTTCATGGATGACTTGGTTGTCATATCGAGCGATCCGGCTGATTTGGAAAAAATGCTATTGCAGCTGAAGGAGGCATCTGAAAGAGTTGGCTCGGAAATGAATATAAAGAAAACCAAGATCAAGAGCCCCACTGAAATTGAAATATGTATAAACAACGAGATTATCGAGAGAGTAGAGGAATATTTATATATTGGACATTCTTTCAGACGAGGAAAAGAGAATCAATCCGCACAGATAAATAGACGGATCGGGCTAACCCGGGCTGCATTCAGAAATTTGCAACATATCTTCAAAAACTTGGACATCTCAATCAATTTGAAACGCAAGGT
Organism: Cryptolaemus montrouzieri; assembly: GCA_013387265.2. Taxonomy (NCBI): domain Eukaryota; kingdom Metazoa; phylum Arthropoda; class Insecta; order Coleoptera; family Coccinellidae; genus Cryptolaemus; species Cryptolaemus montrouzieri. The sequence continues at coordinate 8,111,289 of JABFTP020000103.1, read as the reverse complement.
GTATGACACATGTATACTGCCAGTGGCAACGTATGGTGTAGAAACAATGTCCATCACAAAACAGAGTGTCAAACGTTTAAGAACTACCCAAAGGGGGTATGGAGCGAGCAATGCTGGGAATATCTTTGAGAGACAGAGTCAGAATCAAGGAAATTCGAAGAAGAACAAAAGTGACCGATATAATCAGGCGATTAGCAGAGATGAAATGGAGATGGGCCAAGCACATTGCAAAGCAGAACTCTGATAAAAAGTGGACCAAAAGAATTCTACAATGGAAACTGAAGGAAACAAAGAGGAACCGAGGAAGTCCATAGAAACGTTGGGTTAACGATGTGAAAGAACAAGTAGGAAACAACTGGATGCAGGTAACACAGAATCGGCAGGTGTGGAAACATTACGGAGAGGTCTATGTTCAGGAGTGGACCGAAGAAGGCTGAGGAAGGAAGAAGAAGAGAAATATGTCATCCATATCATCAATTACCAAGGAATTATGTTGAAGAAAGACTTTTCTCATTTCTCAAAATTCTTAAAATTGACGGCAGATACAAGAAAATTGAAAATCACGGTGGCCTCAACTTTAAAAATTCTAATTTCTTCTTGCTTGTATAGACATAAGGATGTTATGCGGTTCCATATCAAGTTTATGTATTATTCATGCGGTAGAAAAGAAAAATAAAAGTCTGTCATATTTTATCTATATTTCCTGTTGAAAAATGATGAATCTCTTCATCTTATGCCGACAAATTCGCAAATCCCGAAACGGTTTTATTGGAAGGAGATATCAACGTACGACATTGAAAGCAAATTCTCGTATTTACTAAATACACAAAATCTGGTGCGCAAATATTTGCCAGGCTGTAGAACGTGGGTTTGTTTGTTTTCTTATCTCGAAATAATTACATACATGGATCATATTCTCCGAGCGTTTAGGAATACCTAACTATTTATACAGTTTCTGAGAAAATAAATTGATGTTTTCGTTGTATTTTCCTGGGATATCTACAGAATTATTTTTGATTTCCACAATTCTAGACACAGGAATCTCCTGGGGCGATAGTCGTTTTCACAAGTTCAATTCGATGTTAATTCTTGAAAAAACAACTATAGCTCATGCCGAGTGACATCTACAAAAATTTAAATGTTTTACGAGCACATAATAGAATGCTAAAATAATTAACAAATCAAGAAAGGAAGTGTTTTTGCTACTAATTCAGAAAATTCATAAAGAGAATGAAGCTTCCGATAAAAGAGTTCTGATTACCGAAAGTAAACATTCTGTCGAAAAATTGATTCAAAAAATCTGCTTAAAACGATTGTAGACAATTTTTGTTGTTGCTAGAGATTCCTAGGTCGCACATAGATCCAGAGCCTCAATGGAAGTTATGAGTCACGTTTTTCCTGGTCATGTAATGTCTCGTTTTGGTGATGTGTCGTGACCCCTCGTTCCCCGGATCGCTGCTTGATATTATTTTTTGTGGGGAAACCTAAAGGCTAAGGTCTACGTCGATAAACCTCTGCAAGAGTTGAAAGAAGCCATCATAAGAGAAGTAAGTACGATTTTTTAGACCGGGTGATGCAGAATTTTGAGAATCGACTGCAGCAATGCATTGCGGAACACGGACGTCATCTGCCTGATGTAATTTTCAGAACATTTTTTTCACTTTTTCTACACTAAATGATAATATTCAAGCTTTTATTTTACGTAATCAAAATGTTCTACATTGAGAAACAGCTGAGTTATTCTCATTTCAAAACGCCCTTCATTACGCACCACCCTGTATCTCAGAAATTGTGGCTCTCAGGAAAAAAGTATTGATACTATTGATGATCTACAATTTTTGTCTGAGGTAAATTTACATTAAAACTTACCGTTTCGTGAAAATCGCGAAAAAACAAATTTCTAACCTTTGACCTCAAATTAATAACGTAAGGAAAATTCAACGAAACGGAATAGCTGGTATTCATGTGAGACCGATTGTATTGCGAAAACAGGAGACCACCATAATATCTTCACATAAATGATGTTATAAAACGGTGCAGTTATTTCTAGAAAAAGGTTATCAAAAAAGAGTTAAATAAGCCTTATACAAAAACGTATTTCGAATTTGAAGAATCATCCTGCTTTTACCATACTATACCACTGGTATATGAGAGAACTTTGCCGGCTCGGTGGCGTAAGGGATATGATGCTTGTCTCCTGCGCAGAGTTACCTGGGTTCAATCCCCACAAAGTCGGTGCGATTTTTCGGATTCTGGGAATCGCTTGAGTGTCCATCTTTCGGAGGAGATGTAAAGCTGTCGGTCCTGTCTAACAGAGATGTGTTGGACATTAAAGATCCCTTCCCTCGACACGAGAGGGGTTCGGCAAAATTCCCGGGTTAGTGAGGTGACAGAATTCCCCGGCGTGTCATTGGCCGAAAGGCGGAAATAGAGCACGTTAAAGGAATAACAAACAAACAAACAAATGAGAGAACTGATGGATTTGTGAAATATCAACCAAAGAAAATATGACGACTAGTTGAGGCTGGGTGGCGTATATTCCGTGAACGAACAAAATCGATGGCGTAATACGTGGGGTTCACCTCTCGGAAAAAGAAAATACAAATGATTTTTATCTGACCTTATGTGAAGATATTATGGTGGTCTCCTGTTTTCCCAATCCAATCGGTCTCACATGAATTCCAGCAATTCCGTTTTGTTGAAGAAGAGTAAGGTGTAGAGAGTTGAATAGAGTCGAATGAAGTCCCTATTATGTTATGCGGGCCAATCGAGTGGTTTTCTTTTGTGCAAAATCTGACGTATCAAAGTCGTATTTCGAATAGGCGGCGAACAAAAGAAATAGGTATTAACGCACTATTCTCATAAGGCACATGTACTTCGTCAACTTAAAAAATCCACTTAGCGAAAAACATAATATAATCACGTCGAAGAAGTTAACCAACAAGTAATTTCCGCGATCAACTTCCCTGCAGCAGGTTGTTCTTATCTGAAGAGGTAGGAGCAAAAACGGTACTCGTATAAAAAATAAAACGTTTACATCTTTCGTGCAAGTTTCAATTTTAATTCTAACGAAGGGAATGAAAAGGTTGACCAGTGGCGGAACGTTACATTGGGTTTATTTCATTCATAGTTACTTGAAGATCAGTTTATTAATTCCAGAATCCAAGTCAATATAAATAAACCGAAATAATGAATTAGTGGAACATAAACCGTTGAAGAAACGAGAGGAAAATAACAGTTAAGACCTCTCGTTTGTAGGCTGTTGTCGTCCCGAGGACCACTGAAATCAGTTTAGGATAAGTTTGTGTACAATAATTAAAGTACAGGCGCGACAAATTCGGGGACATGGTTTATTGCCACACGGAGTTTAATGGAGAGCTATTTAAATGCGGAGCACAATAATGCTGACTTCATTGTTTGTTAGACCTTCCTGCTCGCCCTATAGGGAAAATGAAACTTTTCGTGGTTGCCGTCTTCGCCGCGACGCTTCCGCCTTGAAATAAATTACTTCAACAACTCTATTTTATGCGCGTATATGGGAAACAAATTTATCGAGATTGTCTCGCAACCAAGAACGATGGTTTTTGCTACCTCCATTAAGACAGTCAAAATTCATTCGTGAAATTCTTTTTTCATCGGTTACATCATTGGTTAGATCAAAAGAAAAGCTTTCATCGTAATTTTAGCCCTTAACCCACTTTCTCACTTTCCCCAAAATTAAAATATTTTATTTTTTTTCCTCGGATTCTGATATCTTGAAAAATTCATGAACACTGATAACTACTCATAAAACATGCAGAATTTGTTCGTGATTGTTGGACCTCCGCAAGGAAGTGTGGAAAATTCAATTTTCCACATGTGTGGGAGTGCGGGGAAACAATGAAAACAGTTTAATACTATAATATTCTGCAAACATTATATCCAGCTAAAGATTTTTCTATTCAAAAAAATTTCTTAGTGATGATTTTCATGTATTTTTGCCGTTAATCATCGAAAACTGTACTTTCTCGCTTCTGCGCTTGGAGAAACAATGAAAATAGTTTAATACTTTGTAATCCTACAAACATTATTCTATCAACGAAATGCTGAGAATTGTTCAATGAAATCTAACATAACCAAATTGTGGATTTCATTCTCCACCGCTTTCAATAGATGCAAATACCATTTAACGCATCATCATCATCATCTGTCAACCATCCTAGTCCACTGCTGAACATAGGTCTTCCTCAACGATCTCCATTCCTCGCGATTATGGGCCGGATTTATCCAGTTCGTACACACTCGCTTGATATCGTCTTTCCAACGAGCTGGTGGACGTCCTCTACTTCTGTGGGCTTCATCTCTGGGACGCCACTCCAAAAGACGCTTTGTCCATCTACCGTCCGTGGTTCTTGCTAGATGACCGGCCCAGTTCCACTTTAAATTAGCAACTCTCTCGAGAGCATCCTGGACTCTAGTTCGTTGGCGTATGATATGGTTGGGAATTCTGTCCCGTAGTGTTATGCCTAACATAGCTCTCTCCATCTTACGCTGAGCAACACATATTTCATTAGCTGATTTCTTTGTTAGGGTCAGGGTTTCTGCACCGTACGTCAAAACTGGTAAAACGCATTGATTGTATACTTTACGTTTCAAACAAATCGGTATCTCTGATTTGAACAGATCTCTCATTTTTCCAAATGCAGCCCATATCAGCCTTATTCGCCTTCCTATTTCTGTTGTTTGGTTGTCCCTGCCTATAGTTATCTCATGCCCCAGATATTTGTATGACGTTACTTGTTCAACAATTTCACCATCGATGGAAACTGGTTGGCTTGGTACTAAGTTGGTCATCATCTTAGTTTTCGACATATTTATCTTCAATCCGATTTTACTGGATTCCTTAGACAACTGCAAGAGCATCTCATTTGCATCATTTAATCTGTTTGCTATAATGACGATGTCGTCGGCGAAACGAAGATGACTTAATCGCTCACCATCCACATTTACTCCCCTCTGATCCAATTCCAATTGCTTGAACATATATTGCAATAGGTTTGTGAACAACTTCGGGGAAATAGTATCACCCTGTCTTTACTCCACGTCCGATCCTGAAGTTTTCTGTAGAATTGTGAAGGCACACTTGTGAAGTGGCATGCTCATATATATTTAATGATGGCAGTGTATCTATGATCTATTCTACAGTCAGCCAACGCTTTAAGCATAATCGCCTGTATCACGGTATCGAAGGCTTTCTCGTAATCCACGAATATGAGAACCAGAGGCAAGTTGTATTCTATGCTCTTTTCAATCAAAGTCTTGAGAGTTTGGAGATGATCATTAACACCAAATGTTGCCCGAAATCCGGCCTGCTCTCGAGGTTGGTAGGTGTCCAGTTTGTTTGTGATGCGCTTTGTTATTATTTTGGTGAAGAGTTTGTATAAGTGCGATAGAAGGCTTATAGGTCTATAGTTCGAGAGATTTGTGGGGTCTCCTTTCTTGTACATAATTATTATTATAGCATTATGCCAAGACTCTGGTACTTTTGCTTCAGCTAAACATTTATTGAAAAGTTTCGTTATTTCACGAATCAGATTTTCACCGCCTATCTTCAAAGCCTCCGCAACTACTCCATCTTCCCCTGGAGCTTTGTTGTTTTTCATATCTGATAGTGCCTTTCGGACCTCATCAGCTGTTATTTCTGGGAGGTCCTCCGAACCCTGATTCATAACATGAGGTATGCGATTGTCTTCCTCGTTCTCGCGATTCAGGCTTCGATACAAATTGGAGTAAAAGTACTCGACAACCTTCACTATTTCGGCTCTATTTGTTATAATTGAACCATATGGTTCAATTTAAAGCATAGAAAGGTAGATATTCGCAGAACTGAATTTTGCGACATTTCGTATCTCAGGACGCCCACAAATTATACAGGGTTACGCAAAAGTACCGGAACGGTTAATTCTCTCTCTGTTATTTACTGAACGATTTTTTTGAAAATTATAGTATAGCCGGAAATGACCAAAAATTGTGAATTTCAAATGTAATACCCTATATGTTAATTTATTTTTAGATTCAGAGAAAAACACATCTTTAAAAAGAATCAACAGAAACCATTTCTTTTCAATGTCGAGTTCATAAAAAATTAAAATAATAAAAATTATATCACCTTAATCAAATTACTTTTGCATTAGTAATCAACGGGGCAGGTTGACAAATAATGTCAAGTATTTGTTGAAGTTTAGATTTTTGCACTTCAATTCCTAATAATGGTATTCAAGCTTAGTAAAGAAGAACGAATCGAGGTTTTGATGATGCGCGGATATGGTGACAGACAACGATCTTACCATGAAGTCTGTTCAATAATATTCACCCAGATCATCAAATTAGTAAATCTACAGTAAGCAGAACTATTCAGCGATATGAAGCAAGTCGGCAAGTGAAAGATATTCCCAGAGCAGGCCCTAAGTCTGCCACTAACGAAAAAACAAAGTTGGACATTTTACTGGCAATTGAGGAAAATCTTCAGGTTTCTATAAATAAACTAGCCTTGAATCTCAGAAGCCAGTTTGTAGGATACTGTAAACGGAAAAAATGAAACCATGAAAAATCCATTTCGTCCATGACCTTACTGAAGGCAATCCTGACCATAGAGTGCAATTTTCAGAGACAATCATGGAAATGATTGTTTAGTAAGGTATTGTTATAATAATTGTAAACTCAGAAACAGTCATCCTTATTCGTGGAATCACCATTTTTATTCCTATCATGTTGTATACGTCTAGGTACCCTAGGTAAAGATTGGGTTTGTCCCGTAAGTACGCTGAGTCACACGAGAAAAGGGAGAAAAGGGAAAACCCCTCTCTCCTTGTATATTATTCATGAACCATTCGAGATAAGACACGTTCTGTATTCATTCAGCATCATTCCACCTTTCTAGCAGAAATAAACGTTTTTAGTTGAGAGAAAGAAGCAGTTTCAATAACAATCAGAATCAAATAACTCAAGTGATCAAACTACACAAATCAACAATGATTTTGGCGAATCCAAATTGTTTGAATAGAATAGTATTCTCGGATGAAGTTACGTTCTGCTTCAATGTTACACTAAATAGGCATAATTGCTGTATTTGGTCGAGAGACAACCCACATTGGATAAGAGAGGTTCATATACAACATCCACAAAAATTTTTTTTGGCCGGTATTATCAGTGACCACCAGTGGTCCATTTTTTATAGAAGGGAATTTAAATGGAGAGCGATATATGATATTATATGATATATACGATATATAAGAAATGAAATTGTGCTGATATTGTATAGTTCCAATAAGATGGAGCTCCCCGTACTTTGCGTTCGAAATTATCTGGATGAAGTTATTCCAGAAAGATGGATTGGTAGAAGAGACCCTATCGAGTGGCCCCCGCGGTCACCTGATCTATCGCCTCTGGACTTCTTCTTATGGGACCACTTCAAATGCCGAGTTTATAGAGAACGACCTGCCAATCTAGATGAGTTCGCGTCGCATAACAGAAGAAATCAATTTGAGAACCCCACAATTTCTGCAAAATTCTCTCACAAATTTCAGTGATCGATTAGGTTATTGTCAGGAGGCGAATGGAACTCATTTTCAACACTTGCTATATTTTCAATAAAAAAATTCCTCTCGTTGTGCAAAAATCAAAACTTCAACAAATACTTGACAATAATTGCCAACCTGTCACGTTGATTATGAATTCGAGAGTAATTTGATTTAAGTGATAATAATTATTGTCATTTCGATTTTTTCATGAACACAACATTGGAGGAAAAGCATTTTTCTTGATTGCTTCTAAGGAAGTTTCTTCCTCCTAAAAATAAATAAACATATAGGGTGTTATATTTGAAATTCTCATATTGTGATCATTTCCGGCTACACCAGAAACATTATTGAGCACAAAATATTAGCACTGAATTCTTTATGTTTAGCAATGTAGGAATACCAATTAATTAGCCGTTTCGGTACTTTAGCCTAACCCTGTAAGTAAACAAAACATTTAGAACTTTGAAATAAAGGTTTGTACATGTTTCCAACTTATTAACTTTCATTCCAAGCTGAAGACCCTAACGTAGTTTTTTCCACATCTAATTCATACTGAAATGAAATTTTTTGATAATCAACAAGTGTTTGATAGAACTGAAAATTTAAAATATTTATAACATCTTCTAGGTATTCCCTGACAGCGGTATAAGGGCGAGCATAATCATGATGAATATGATGAAAAATTTGTCTTACTGCAGCTACATACACAGTTCAAGAACCTCTCCAGCAAAACGAGATGGGCTCTTCAGCCAATACTTATATACCCCAGAGCACGTTGGTGGTTATGAACTCCATCAGCATTTCCTAGTCTGAAAATATTTCCACACGTAAACAGAATCTAGATTGATCGCTTGAGAAGGCAGAGATCAAATGTTCAACACCCCATTCAATGTGATCTGTAGCCTAATATACTCTTGACAACGTAGGTATTCTCAATACACTTCTGACACGTAAATTATATTCATGTAGTCAATTTCTCACAGTTTGGTTACTTATTACTTGAGCATAAGTTTTATGAATCAGAATTATGCTGCAGTAATTGATCAGTTTGCCTGAAGCAAATCCATAAGCTACTTATCGTGGACTGATATGTCTCCAAATCATTCGCGACAACTGATTACGATGAGCCAGCTTTGAGCATAAATATTGCTAACAATTTCACTTGGGAGATAATGAGATCGACAGCAAATTTAACAACTCACAATGAAAATTACATGATAGCGTCTGGCCTGAAAATGTAGACCTCTTTGTTGAATATCTGACGCTTGGAAACTCAAACGCCCACTCATCTTGTTTGGTGTTTGGAGTTTCTTCAGTTAGAAACACTTCAAGGGAGGACGATACAATTTTCGCATATGATTCTCCTGCATCTAATTCCTCGTGGAATCATCCTGACTGCTTCTGAGAAGCTTTTACCATACTATACCATCCCTTAAATGGCCTCCAAATGGAATGAAACTTAAATGTTGTTAAATTGATTAATAATGTCTTGCCTGTTCACACAATCATTTCCATAGAACATCAAATTACTAAATACTTGTTGAACAAGCAGAAACATAATGTTATTAACTCTACTTTTTTTTTCATTATAAAATAAATTTAATTTAACCGTATGACATGTTTGATATAATTCTCGAAAAATATACCTTGATTTGAACAAAACGTGTAGCAATTGAAATTGCAGTACTTATACCATTTAATTGTCAGAAATAAACTTTTATAAAACATTACTGACATTCACAAAAACGCAAGTTTTCGAATACCTTGAATGTTACGAAAATTATTCATTATCGATTGTTGTGTTGATGGTACTCAGAACCTTTGAGATGAACACGAGTCATGCTCAGATCCCTAGTAAAAAAAGTCTGTAGGTCAAGAACATTGCGTTTATAGTCAAGAAATAAAGTTCCCCTGATTTTTGATGCTGAATAATATAAAAACTCTAATTTTGAATAAATTGAATTTTATACTATGGTAAGCTTTTCTATATTGAAAAAAATATTTTCACTTCTAAGTCCTCGAATATATCTGACAGAATTGGTTTGAACGGTATAGCATATTCCACATGAACTCGTTTTGAAATAAAAGATTACCGAAATTTTGACAGCTGTCATGTGCAAAATTTTCTCGTAAATTGTTCTTAAATTAAACAAGAACCACAAAGAAATAATATATGGGAGATGTCAACCCAAATTATTGGGTTCATAATGATTCTAGAACATCTATAGATCGAAATCGGCATCACTTAGAAGACCGAACCTGGCCATCGGGGCTCTCTCGGTCAAACAGAGAGGGAATTGTTTTGTTGAGTTTGAATATTGAAGGGTTTCTGCAATTATACTTCAAAATTGGCAAGCAAGAACAAGGAAGTGATTATGTTTCAGGAGACTCACACTGCGACGGAAGAACATCTCCGCGAAAGAGGAAATATCGCAGGTTAAGTACTTTTTATTTATCTTCTTAGTCCTTTTTATGGCCTTGCGTGCTATGTAAAATCTTTTCTTGAATTTAAGTGTGTTTAGACATATAAGTCAGGCATGTTTGTTGAAATATTTTTTTGCTGGTTTTCTTTTTCCATTGTTACAGATTCCAGTCCCAAACCCTTTCCTTTCACCCTTGTCTCCGTTTGGAAATCATGGAGTACAACATGAGAATTGAAGCTGCTAAGCAGAAAAATCTTTGGTACTCTTTATGTACACACGACACTAACACAACATAAATAGACAAGCTATTGCTTGTGCAATAGCGACAGGGAAACGAGTTTTTTCCTCAGGTTTTTTCTCTCTTTAATTGAATCATACACAAAATAGTATGGTTCCCCTCTTACATTTTCCTAAGCTCACACTTATTCAAACAGCGATGCGCGTTATCGAAAATATGAATGAAAGGTTATGTTAAACAAAGGATCCTGCAGTTTCAGTGAAACTTGCCTTCCTTGAAAAAATCACCAAGTACTGGTGAGAAGTAATCTGTGGTCAACATATCTCAAATTTACATTGAAAAATCAACATAATATATCTGAAGTTTCGCTTTCCCTTAGATAGACTTTCTAATCATCAAAGCTCTCGCGGAGTGAACATCGTGAAATATCCTCTGTGCAATAATTATTTGGTATCGCAACTGCTCTGAAATTCCCTATCTCAATTAGTGTCCATGCGTTCTTTCTATCTTCCTTATTTCGAATCATTTTTCTGTTTATATTTGGTCATACTCCTAATATTCGCGAACATTTTTCCTACGTTTGTGGGACTGTAGTTGGATTGGTTCTCCAGATACTGGTTCTTTGATTTGTACTTTTCTAGAAGTTGGTTCCTAAAAGTTCTTGTGCTACATCCACTAATTAGGTTCATTACTTTCTAAGTGAGATAATTGAATTCATACTTACAACATCACACTATTTCAGGTACTCACAACAAAAAAAACTGGTTGTGAATTACAGTAACAATTTTGAATGAACGAACAAATGCATAATGGTGCAATATCACTACAGTGAGTTCATGAAACATTCTGTCAAAAAAGTAAACGGGTCAATGAAAGACAAAATATTTATTTTTCATCCAAATTTATTGTATCGCCTTCAGAGTAGGCCCTTTTCCCGAAATAATACAAATATGCTAAGGAATAATCCAACCATCAAAACATCTGCAAATGCTTTTTCCGGAATCGACTTCAGTTCTAACCTGAAATGGTAATTTCAATTTTGGAAAAAGGAAAAGTCGGCTGGAGCCATATCAGGTGAATACGGTGGTGGTTCAACGGTATCTGTTTTTGATAACATTTTCAGTGTTCGACACACGAAATTCCATTTGCAATACCAAATTTGAGACGATATTTTTATCCATTGTAAAAATCGCAAAATACACTTGTGGGAACTGATTAAATCGAGCACTGTAAATAAACTAAATGATAGATCGGGTTCAAACTCCGCGTCTGTATAGAAAACAGTTGTGACAACTTAACAACGAAAATAATGATAATCGTTTTGAGCAGATTTTTAAATAATCAGTTCAAGGTATTTTTTTGACAGAATGTATTCTGTGCGGAGTCCTTTAATGGCACAATGAAAACCCTTTCGTAAAAGGGGAATTGTTAATGATGAATCATAATCTAGAAAAGAAAGACAGAATGGAGAAAAGTGGCTAATTCGAAAGGGAAGATGATCTAACCTGTAGCCATCAAATCCTTCTTCATTTAATCTCACAGAAATACCCTATAACCAATGTTATTTTTTACGACTTAATTTCCATCTTCAAATGAATATTGTATACAAAATCCAAACTCTGTGAATGGCTAATGAATTTTCACCAAGTGACCGGAATGAAATTGACAATATAAAAGAAAACCCCAGAGATTTAATATAGAAATAATTACCGAATTTGAGGATCCTTGAAAGTAATTCACTTTCGCAAACGTCTTCGAAACAACGAACAAAAGGATAAGTTATTGTTGTTTTCTCTTCCTCGCCTAATTCAGAATTCAAGTTCGCAACCCTCTTTGAGAATAATTCTTTGTTCCTAGTGGGGTTTTTCAACCACTCCTGCAAATTACGATAATGTTTCCTTTTATACTTTTGTCCCGTATATTTTGCTTCCACTTGAGGGGGATAACTCATTTCTTCGTGAAACTTTGAGGAAAGCGGCGATATTTCCTTTTGTTACCCTTCAAATTTCACGAATCTTTGAATGTTGTTTCCTGACAATCCTCAGTCATCAATCGAATTTGTGATTGAAAAAGTTTGTTAACACTTATTCTTTAGATTCGAATGTTCGAAAGTAGTCTTATAGATTGGGATCAAATTTTTTATACTTTTTATACTTGTTCTCAATTAGCAAGTATGAATTGTGACATTTACAACTCTGAAATACAGTACCCAGAAAAATTGTCGTATCACCCTACTTTTACGACAATACTATATAAACTTTTAGGTTGGTCATTCAAGAGTTGCTTGGTAACTTTCAGAAGTGTAAAATAAGAAGATATCTTTCAAAAGAGATGAGTTTATGATGGAAAATATCAACAATTTTCGAGTGAATGAAAAATTAAAAATTCTACCATCTTCAAACATTCGCGAAGAGACCAATCAACTAGCATCGAATGGTTACTAATCATTTTCAAAATCGAGTGTTTCCTCCCAGGGCCCTAATTACTGCCAGTATACGTCTCGGAAGCCCCTCAAACAAATTTTGGATGTACTCTTGAGTCACTGAGTTCCAAATTTCAGGAGGCAGATTTTCTAGTTGATGGAGTGTTCTACAAGGCATCCTACGTTACTGGATTTGCCACCCCATGTTGTCCCAAACATTGGCCATCTTAAAATATCAATTTCGGCATTTTGTAGAAATTCTGTAACTACTTTAGCTGCATGAGGTCGAGCATTATCATGCATATAAATGAAGTTTTCGCCAATCAATGGGCCAAAGGGTACAACATAGGGTTCAAGGATATGTACGATGTATCTGGCCGCTGTCATTCTTTCATTATTCACTAGGACTAACTCAGTTCGACCATGGAAAGAAATGCCTCCCCGCACCATTATTGAGCCCCCTCCGAAGTTTTCGGTTTGCCGAATATTACATTGCTGATACCGTTCCTCAGGTGGTCTGTATACAGGCATGCGTCTATCATTTGATACTAGACATAACCTGGACTCGTCGGAAAAGAGAACATTCGACCATTCTGGAATACCCCAATTTGCATGTTCCCTCGCAAACTGAAGTCTTGCAACTCGATGCTCCTTGGTGAGACGGGGACGGTAGAAGCCACCCTTGGTCTGATATTGTCTTCTCCGAGCCTGTTCCTAACAGTTTGCAATGAAATATGCACATTTCTGGAAAGTGCAAGTTCATTTTGTAGCATTCTAGCCATACAGTACCGAACTCTTAGTGCATTTAAACGAAGGCAACGATCATAAACTGGTGTTATTATTCGACTTCTTCCCTGTCCGGCCCTTCTTCCATATTCCCCTGTTTCGTGGTACCGATTAATTGCTCTTGAAATAGTGCTTTGGTTAACATTCAACAAGTTATGATTCTTACCACTTCATGATCACTCAAATAGCGTCCAGGACGTTCAGGAGCCATAAAAACAAATTAAATATCAAAGATATCGGAAACTATTTAAGATTCTTCCTGACAAAGTCAAAAATGAAATAAAATATAGGGTGTCCCACTTAAAAAATCATAACTTTGGTATATAATTTTATTATGGAACACCCTGTATAGTGAAAAATATTTTCAGTTTGTAGTCACTGCAGCACTATAGGTATATTACTGAACAAAAAAACTTTCAAAATCGGCTGTACCATATGCCTAATCTTCCGTCACGAATGTGTTGAGCCACCCGGTATATAATATAAAAACGTTCATAATTGATACTCGTAATGCAAGATGTGAAAATCAGACAAATGATTTTAATCCATAAATTACAAAATTTCAAATTTTAATAAAACATTCGATTGGAAGATGCAAACAAAACTGCTTGCCTGTATGACTTTTATTTTATGTTGGTACACATGTATCATAAGACGTTTTGAATTTGATTGAAGAATTCGAACAAAACAACTTTCATTATCTCCTGTTTGTGTGCTTCTGTTTTATCTATGATCTTTCACATTTTCAGTAGTTGAACTGAGGAAAGTCAAAAGGTGTCAAATCGGGCGAGTTAGGTGGCTTTTCAGTCATATTTAACTAAAATGCCTCATGACGCGACAATCCTCTGATAGGAACTCTAAAGAAACTATATCGCAAACATCCCTTTCAATGATTCATTTTCTTTTGGAAATCTGGTTTATATACAACTCGCTAACGCATTTTTTTATTGTAAGATAATAAATTGACATGACACATGTCCAACATTCCGGTGATATATAAATTGTGATATATTATTTCCATCGAACCAATTTGCACTTGTAACAAGGAAAGATGATGTTCTAAATGGAGAATCTCAAACATGGCAATTTCAGGATTAGGATATTGCCTATTATAGGGGGAATTCAAGGGACAGAAAGGCCCCCAATAACCGCACCAGTAACCCGTTTAGCCCTGGCGGCTGCGGTTGCGATGTAAACTTGTGTAGCGCCGCGGTCGGGTCGTGGTCGGGGGGAGAAACACGACACCGTCGCCGCCCCACACTCGACTACTATCGTAGACAAATCCTGCCTGGCTGACAGAGCTGTTAATAATCGAGAGCGTAAACATCCGGCCCCATATCTCTCGCAGTCAAGGGAGACATTAGGGGAGGCATAGACGTCGAGATTAAAACCAAATCTTGTAATAATTCACTGGCTAATAAAAAAATGTTGACACTTAAGGATTCAGAGAAAGAATTTCAATTGTCACGTGGTGCAAGATATTGAATATTAACTACCCACCTATGCTCTTCTTCAAAAACTTATTTCCCAGAAGTTATCTTGATCTGAAACTCGTTCAAATATTCAAAAAGAAAAGTTCTTAATTTGTTTGGTAATCAAAAAGATACTTAGCATTTAAATATTTTTAAGACGCAATCTTGTTAAGTTTATGTGAGGAGAACTATTACTTAAATACTTTCAGTTGTCATTTCGATAGTTAACAATTGAAACTGTAAAGACAATTATATGTTTTCCAAGAAGACCTCATTCTTTGAACTTTTCAAATGATAACATAATTCATTCAACGTTTGAAAATTGATGTTTAATACTAAAAAAATTGTTAAGGTGCTATAATCACTCTGAAGTGTGTCATATTGTGAAAGCAGCGCGGAGTTTTGTTCAACATCATAGCGCCACCATAACCAGGACAATCGGATCTAGTCATTTTAATCCTCCCGATCCGAAAGAGAGGGCATTGTGTTGTTTAGCTTGTTCATTGAAGATATTTAAGAGTCAAAAGCTATGGTGATTCCAAATTAGCAATATTGAGGTAGAAGTACTAACCTTATAAGCATAGGCTGTGGCCGAAGATCAGCATCGTGAGAAGGAAAGTGTAGCAGATTATGTATTGTTTGATTAAATTCTTAGCTCTGTGTATGATCTTGCTTTTTACGTTAAGTATTCTTCTCTTAATAATGTTCCGTTGGTAAGAAAGGATATTTATTACTTACACCACGTATTTCAGCTATCTTTCTCTTTTCTTTTGAAATTGCTGCCGCCTCACTACCTATCGACGGTTTGGACAGAATGAAGCGTAAATAACTAAACTCACTCACCGACTAGCTGCTATTGATGTATCAGCAACGGAGGAGACACGGTTAAGCTCCCTGTTCCCTTCAATCATATTAAAGATTACTTATGGATCACCCTTTCCCCCTCATTCTCCTGAGCTTAAACCTTAGAGGCGGTCGTAGGTGGCCTGGTGTGTTTTGAGTGTTTATCCATTTTATATACAACGCTTTCTTCAATCGTGAAATCTTACTTTCTTTTTTATTCGTTCGCCCAAATAAATAAATAGTCTCATAAATGAGTTTGAAATATTTCAAAATCAATGCTCTACTTTGAAGCTAGTAATTTAAAATGTTCAAGTAAATTTGGTTTCAGGAGGGAAAGTGCGGTGGATGCATTTCTGGGCCTTGTTGATCGGACCTTGGGGTGTTTTGAGGGTGGCGAGTTGTTATTTTCATTGTTCCTGGACCTAATAAAAGCGTTTGAGTGTGCTGCACCCTTGATACTATTCGGTAAGCTAGAGGTGTACGGTTGCTAGTTGTTCTCTCTCAAATCCATGTCAGACGGTTTTTCATAATGGCGACTGGTCTGGCTGATCTCTCTGGTTGTTCCACAGGGGAGTACCCCATCGATCTCATATCTGAGACGTGGATTATTTTTGCCTACGTGAAGCACAACGACTTGTCGATATTGAGGCGAAGAAGCCAATTTTGCACCATTGATGTATGGATCCCAGATCTTCCTGAGGTGATAAGTGTTGAGTAAAAGGATTTGCGTACATTTTGGTGTCATCCGCATAAAAGAACTTGGCACACCAGATGTGAAGAGGAAGGTCACGTATGCGACGAATAGGAGGACCCAGAATTGATCCCTGGGGTACCCCTGAAGTAGAATGTTTCTTTGACGGAAAGATGGCGATTTTGACCACGTAACTTCTTCCAGACATCTAGTTGTTTATCCAATGGTTCAGTTTTCCACGAATGCCAAGGTATCAAGTCTATATAGAAGTCTTCTCATTGGAACACGATCGAAGGCTTCGGCAAAATCTAAATAGATGATATGGGTCGGGATATTCGTATCGTACGCACTGGTCCAGTCATCTGGACAAACTAGTAGATTCGAGGTTGTTGATTAACCCTTAAAAAAGCCATGCTGCCCGGAAGGTATAACAGAGTTCTTCGAGAAAAAGCGAGGCATTTCGTCAGTAATAATATGCTCCATGACCTTAGCAGGAACGAACAGTAAACTTATTGGTCGATAATTTAGTGCGGACGATTAATCTCCCTTCTTGAACACTGCTGTCACTGATGATTTTTTTTAAGCACTCGATAAGCGAGAGACATTGAAAGAGATTCCGCACAATTCTTTAGAAGAAGAGGGGTAAGTCCATATAGCTCCGATGTAGAGTGATTCTTCAGATATAGTTGGTGCTGTGTTTCTGGCAATGAGTTGTCGAGCCCCGATGAGAAAGCTGCCATGAATGTATCTGCTGCAATGTCAGACGCGCATAGATTGGCGTCAGGTTTGCGAAGCTTTGGAATGCTGGCATTGGCTTTCAAGTTCGTTCTAATAAACTTGAACAATTTCTTAAGGTTATCAGACTCAGTGATAGATGTTTCGTAATCTTTGCACGACGTTCTGATAACGGAGGATAAATGTTTCGAGAAGGATCGATGCGATGAATAATCAGTCGTCGTACTAGAACCTTTGAATCTTTTTCAGAGACTTTATGGGATACCAAGGTTATTATCTGCCGCATCTGCCATGGCTTGACAGGGTTTTTGCGACAAACCTTCGTTCTCATGTGTTTGATTTTACAAGATAATAGAAGATCGTAAAATATCTGTCAACGTGCTCAGACCATTGATGATTTTTGTTTATGTGAACGATTTTCTACATTGTCATGGCAGGCTTTTTCTAACATAGATGCTGTGCTTAGGGAGAGAGTCATCCCCAGAACGATAGCTTTGGACTGGTTCATCAAATGAGCTCGAAGTTAATGAAAGAGATACTGTGGAGCTACTTTTTCCTTCAGGAAGGTTGATTATTAGAAGCTTGTGAGTACCCACAGGTGTCTGGCAATGTCTCAACGACATCAGATAGCTGCGAGACTGTCCAGGGGTAGGTTTTTGATCAAGTCAATGAGGAATCAGTTATAGAGTGCAATGCTGAGGGTTATTTCTCACTGGTTGAAACGTTTTTAATATGCAATAGTGGAGTGGGGTAACAGCTCCTCTCGGTATTAGATTTTCGCCACTCAAAGGAAGTCTGTAAGACTTATAGCTGGTCTGGGTTATAGGGAAATCTGTAAGCCCACATTTCTTGAATTTAAGATCTCAACATTTCCTAGATTTTTATATCTTTGAGTCAGTGGTCCATGTTCGTAAGAACAGGAATGTCTACGCCAGGGGCGGCGACGACTGTCATTGTTATCCCACAAGGGGTGGAAATCAGTACTCTCTTAAGATTGTACCAATTGTGACAAATGTGAAAATTTCTTTGTGAGAATAAGCAAATAAATTCACTTTACTTAATGCGAAAAATAATGCCATTCGTTGTTCATCGCGTTGAACCTAACAACCTTCGGCTTCCGCATCACACTAAACCCAATCCAATCATGTACGACGAGCCTTAGACGTAAATCCCCCAAGATTTTCTCCGTCGCAATTGTAAACTCCTGGTGACAGATCTAGCTTGTTGCCTTCAGATTGGTTTGTTTTAGCGTACATATATATGTAATATGTATAAGTCGGGACGTGTACGGCGAAATCGGTTTGGTTTGAGCTCAACCGAACGGAATAGAATATTATTATCATATGGCTCGAGTCGGCTTCCAACTCCGTTGGAACGGAAATTCGAATAGCTTAGTAATATAAACCGAGACGTGACACGTGAAACCCCTAGGTATAAAGAAGGATAATTGGGAGATGAGGGAATGAGGTTCCAGTCTGAAATATTCGACAGGGGTTGAACGAATTTATTGAAAAGATAGGTCTGCTGTAGGAATTCTGATAACTGCAGGAGTTAATTGAAATCTGCATTTCTATGAGGGAGCGTTCAAGTATTACGTAACGCAATTTTGAAGATTTTTGAATCTTCTAAAATTCTTCTTTACAAAATTGAAAAATAATCAACTATAAACTAAGTATCTAAGTAGGTCTTAAAAACAATTCGATTGAAATTACTGCTCCTCTGTCCACGGGTTTGCTAGCCACTTTCATCACTGGCACCTGGAGTGGAGACGAAGACGGTTCTGGAATTGTTAAGCCACTTGCATCAACTTCGTCTTGAGCCAGTCAGCATCCTCAGACGATGTTTCATAACGACGCACAATGCACAGAAGCTCATTTGGCTTCTGGCATCAAGACGCTGTGGCCGGACTCAGTTTCAAAATGGTCTTGGGCAGTCTAGCCATGCACCTAACGACAGTGCATTCGAACACTCTTGTGAGATGTGAAATAGATCCTACAGGTTGGACATACTTTTTTCTCTAGGCCGGATTGTAGAGATGAATAAAAGAAATCGTAAGGCATCTGCTCAAACCCTTCTTGAAGAGGTGACAGATCAAGGTAGCGGCATGAAAGTATCCGCAAACACAGATTCCAATGCACTTCTCGGTGGTGAACAACTCAGTTTCAAAATGGTCTTGGACAGTCCTGCCACGACAGTGCATTTGAACACTTGTGAGATGTGAAATTGATCCTACAGGTTGGACATACTTTTTTCTTTAGGCCGGATTGTAGAGATGGACAAAAGAAATCGTAAAGGCAACTGGGATGTTCCTTTGTCTTGCAAACTGAGTACTATAAGCTTGCTCGGGGTTTGAAGTATTGGGCAAGGTGGCGGCATGAAAGTATCCGCAAACACCGATTTCAATGCACTCTCGGTGGTGAACAACAGGATTCATCCTGGTATTTTATAATCTGTAAGAAATATTGCGATTCATGGATGTGAACGCTATACCACGCCAGATTTGGTTCTCCTGGATCCTGCATGCAATCTTCGGGCTGTCTATACTCCGGATATTAAGGTGGATTGAGAAGTAGATTAAACTGCAATTGGCGCAATTTTGCTATTACGTAGGTTACCTTAAATTTTGCTCCTGACAAAAAAGTAACTAAGAGAAAAAACAGCTTTATTATTTTTCAAAGTATTCTTCATGAAGATCGATACACTTTTCCTTAAACCAATTTTCGAAACAGTTTTGCTAATCCGAATGAGATACTCCAAAACATGGTTTTGGAAGTCTTCAACTACCCACGCAGTTTTTTCTTGATGTGCGCAAACAAAAAGAAGTCGTTAGGTGCCAAATCAGGACTTTAAGGTGCATGTCCTATTAATTCAATGTTTTGGGTGTTCAAATATCTGTGAGCTTGCATTGTTTTGATGCAGAATGATTTTAGTTCTTCGATTTGATTTTCTCAACTCATCGAACACTTGTTCTAATTCTATGATGGCGACATGTCCGATTTTCCCGAAAAAACAGGCAACTATTTGCTTCGAAGTGCACGAACAACTTTTGTTGGGTTTGGTTCGTCTTGAAAGACTCATACTGTCGATGGTTGCTTAGTTTCGGGCTCGGATGCATATATCCAAGATTCGTCCCTGTAACGATTTTTTAAATGTCTTTTGTCGCATTTTTTCAACATTTCTTTGCACCAAACGACACGAGCCTTCTTTTGAGTAACTGTTGTGTGGGATCCAACGCGAACAAACCTTTTTGACAGCCAAATGTTCATGCAATATCGAATGTACGCTGGTGGATCTAATATTTAGAGTTGTCTCAATAGCACGACCACGATAGAATTCGTTATATCTCACAGTGGCCAATTGTGAAGCTTCATCATCAAGTCGAAGCAAGTTGATTGTAGTACTGTTGTCGAGATAATCCACGTCGAAAATTGTGAGAAATTATCGCACGAAAATTCCATTTTGGTCCAATTTTTCAAATGACTATAAACAAAAAAAATCTCACTCGTACATCAAAGTGTTGTACGTTTAGATTAAAAAATGTCGCAGTTGTTGGATGGAAAGTG
Organism: Cryptolaemus montrouzieri; assembly: GCA_013387265.2. Taxonomy (NCBI): domain Eukaryota; kingdom Metazoa; phylum Arthropoda; class Insecta; order Coleoptera; family Coccinellidae; genus Cryptolaemus; species Cryptolaemus montrouzieri. The sequence goes on along the minus strand of JABFTP020000103.1, from coordinate 8,090,557 downwards.
TAAACAGTAAAAGTGCCAGAGGCGCAAAATTTAAAAGGAAATCCAAGTACGTTGAGTAACTGTTCATTTACGTCATATAATTAGAGGTGCCTCTTTTTGACATCCAGCTCACGATCAACGCCCTAAGATGACTCAACATCAACGAAATCTGGTTATTCTACCATAAGTTTCTACCATGAGAACGAGATCGAGGGTTTACATTTCTTCATGCAAATCATTTGCATTTTCCGAAAATGACACCATCTTATATCCTTAATGATTCGCGGAAATTCGGTTCCACTGCTTCAATTAAGTAAAATCAATTTATTTCTTGTTATACTGGGACTACCGTTAGGGGGAAAATTTCCAACAGGGATGTTAAAACGGGGATATAGCTAACTTATATATGAACCGTTCCTCAAATTTAGAATTAAATTAGCTGGGGGAAGACCGAACGACGACTGCCACATCTCCTTTTCGCCTTAAGCCTTAGGGTGAGGTGACACGTGCAATCACACCCTTGAATCTCGATTACAACACTAACAACCCTCGGGCATTTCACCCCTATGCTGCGGATTCCGCATTTGTAGATCTAGGTGGGGTTTGAATGTTTTATGTACTTTCTGAAACATCTTGCGTTAGCAAAATGTTTCGATTATTAAATCTGACAAAAATCGATGAAGTAAGGTCAGTTACATGCAAAAACAAGATACAATCAATGGGGAATTGGGCCACATTACAATACGAGGCATTTATTGTAAGTCTTGCATGTGCAGCTGGAAAAACATAGGAAAGCTTTTGAAGTTATTGTTACAGAATTTTCAGCATTCTTCTTTGAAACACTGATCCTTTACCTTCAATTGCTGTACATAAGTATGCGTTAACTAGAGTTTTATCAATTCAAACAACTTGACTTAACTTGAAATTCAAGCTTTGACATGACTTAATTGACCTTGATTTGACATGAAGCATTTTCAAGCAGCTTAAAAGCTTCAATTAATTTTATCAAGTACACACAACAAAAATTGTCGAACCACCTGGTATTCAGCTCGATCGCAGATTCTTTGTCAACATATGTAATAATATGTAGTAAAATTTGTGTCCATATGATCTCAAACACGTTTAAAACAAGAATGAGTTTATTTGACTATCAGTATTCATTCAATGTCTCTTCAGTATTAATGCAAGTTTTCTGTGTTTCTTGTTGATTTTCGAATCTTTGAATTTATTGTAATGGTTGCTGAACGTCCTGGACGCTATTTGAGTGATCATGAAGTGGTAAGAATTGTAACACTTCTAGAGGAGGGGCGAAGCCAACGTTACATGGCTAACTTGTTGAATGTTAACCAAAGCACTATTTCAAGAGCAATTAATCGGTATCACGAAACAGGGGAATATGAAAGAAGGACCGGACAGAGAAGAAATTGGATAACAACACCAGTTGATGATCGTTGGCTTCGTTTAACTGCACTAAGAGTTCGGCACTGTACGGTTAGAATGCTACAAAATGAACTTGCACTTTGCAGAAATGTGCATATTTCATTGCAAACTATTAGGAACAGGCTCAGAGAAGACGATATCAGACCAAGGGTGGCTTTTACCGGCCCGCGTCTCACCAGAGAGCATCAAGTTGCAAGACTTCAGTTTGCGAGGGAACATGCAAATTGGGGTATTCCAGAATGGTCGAATGTTCTCTTTTCCGACGAGTCCAGGTTCTGTCTAGTATAAAATGATAGACGCATGTCTGTATACAGACGACCTGGGGAATGGTATTAGCAATGCAATATCCGGCAAACCGAAAACTTTGGAGGGGGCTCAGTAATAGTGTGGGGAGACAGCGGCCAGATACATCGCAGATATCCTTGAACCCTATGTTGTACCCTTTGGAACATTGATTGGCGAAAACTTCATTTATATGCATGATAATGCTCGGCCTCATGCAGCTAGAGTAGTTACAGAATTTCTGCAAAATGCCGAAATTGATATTTTAACATGGCCAGCCAGAAGTCTCGACTTAAATCCCATAGAACATGTTTGGAACAACATGGAGTGGCAAATTCAGCAACGTAGGATGTCTTGTTGAACACTCCAACAACTAGAAAATCAGCTTCCTGAAATTTGGAACTCAGTGACTCAAGAGTACATCCAAAATTTGTTTGAGGGGCTTCCGAGACGTATACTGGCAGTAATCAGGGCCCGGGGAGGAAACACTCGATTTTGAAAATGATTAGTAACCATTCGATGCTAGTTGATTGGTCTCTTCGCGAATGTTTGAAGATGGTAGAATTTTAAATCTTTCACTAACTCGAAAATTGTTGATATTTTCCATCATAAACTCATCTCTTTTGAATGATATCTTCTTATTTTACACTTCTGAAAGTTACCAAGAGACTCTTGAATGACCAACCTAAAAGTTTATATAGTATTGTCGTAAAATTTTGGTGGGGAGTGTATTTTCATGACACTTTTGATAAGATTAGTAATTTTGTGGTACTTAACGTTTCATAACTTGAAAAGTACCTAACCAAATATGTCAACGTCCATTAGAAAGACAATTCAATCTGCCTTGAAATAAGGTGTCGGTTGCGCCGTGAATTTTTGCTTGAGTATTCAGTAATTAACGTGGGAGCTGGTAGAGCTTCTTTTGGAGCCCATTTCTGCTTCTGCAGTTAAAGGTAATAACCATCACCTGGTCATTATAACCTTCTCGGTCGAAGAGAGAGGAAATTTTCCTTTATTCATTTACAAGAAAATTAACCTGGATAGAAATGTTTTGATGCTGCACCTGTACAGTAAATCGCTGAGTCATATCCAAAAATTTACAGCGCGCACATTGTCAACCGGCCCTTCTCCAATATAAACTATTAATCCACATGAATGCAGAAGACGATATTGCAAATGTAGATTCTCAGATTGAATTCTATAATCCTCAGAGCGAGAAATTCGAAAACTTCGGAAGTTGGCAAACTCTCTCGCGAAAACCGGATAAAAGACGGCCTAACCGCGATGTTATTCAGCGAACGACATTAAATAAAATATGACAGGACCTCCGATCCCATAAGTCGGGCATTAGAAATGATATTTCGTTTTGTTAACAGTCCCAGCCCGGATGGAACATATTTCTCCACGAAAGTAATATATAGGATGTAATTTTGTTAGAGCTTGAAGTTTCTGCTTTCGTGGACTAGGCACAATAATAAAACACAATGTTGTACAAAACGCCCGACAGCGTTTCCATTACTTTTATGGATAGGATAGATCTGCCTGGCGAAAAGCTATTTTCCCAAGGGTTATGGTTTCATAATGGCTCATTCTATCTATACGGAAATTGTTATCTCCATAACTGTTACTTTTTTGAGCGGAAAAAGTTAAAGGCATTTGACTTTATACATGAAATTATCGATTATTAAAAACAATTATACACAGTAAATTCCAAAAAACGCTAAATATTATTAGAGTTTAGACAATGTTGCCACGTTTTTGATCTCATTACGCAGTTCAACGAAGATGAAGTGAAATATATTTCAATTGACGAGGCTTTTACGTGATAGAAATCCATTTTCACAAATACAAGTAAACGATGATTTCTACTGAAATATATTATTAAATGCTCGACGCGTTTCGATAAACAGTATCTTTATCAAGAGCGAATCAATACTACAAACAAATTTTTATATGTGCTAAAGAGGCAATCCACTCAGAGCTATCCGTACTTGAACTAATGTTTAGGAAATAAATTTAATAAGGGTGCGTTATTTATGTCTACCTGATCATTAAGAATTTCCGGTCAATACCTAAATCTATTAATTTCAAGTGCTTCCAGAAGGTTAAGTTTTATACCTCTATTCTCAGAATGTAGGATTTTAAATTCTGTATTGAAAGAGTGACCATTTTCCCTAAGATGATTTGAATAATTTGAATCGGTTTTTCCATTGATGAAACTCCGTTTATGTTCAGAGATTCTAACATTAAAACTTCTTCCGGTTCTACCTATATAAAAACAATTTCAATCTGCACAATCCAATCTATAAACACCTGATTTATTTTCTTTATTAATTGGAGATTTATAATTCCTGATAAATAAACCTAAATTTGTTAATGTTTTGAACGCTATATTTAAATTTGAATATGCTGCTTAAAGAAGGTATTTCAAATTACTGCTAATATTGCCTATATACAGTGTGTTCCAACGAAAATTTGACCCCCTATAACTCCGAAATGAGTAACATTAGCGAAAAACACCAAGACACGTCGATTTTTGTTTCGAGGGGAGCATTTTCGAAATAATTCGAAACTTCTCAGATCAACCCCTACCCCAGCAACCCTAACTTTGAAATTCATCATAGGGAATAAGGGTCGAGTGGCACCTTACTGAAAAGATCTGTCAATTCTCCACCTTGATTTGTCATTTTAGAATTTTAAATTAACATACAGGGTGTCCCAACCAAGGGTGAAGTTGAATTCCTGCAAATCCCAAATACTAAATGAAATCGATTTATTTTGGCATAATGCAAGCGCAGGTTTATGCTCGGTCTAGAAAAACGACCTACACTTGTGAATTTAGAGTTGGTGCAATCAACCCCTATTTCCAGCATCCCCAACTCAAAAATCATTCGATCGATAATAGGTCAAGTGGCACCTCGTTGGAAAGGTACTGCAATTTTCTCTTCGAATTTGGTATTTTCGAAATTCAGAATCATCATACAGGGTGTCCCGAAGCAGGAACATTGAAAATCCAAATAACTTTTTGAAACTGGTTCATTTCGGTATACGAGAACATGTTTGATCCGAGAATAGGACTTTTTGTGTGGTTATAGAATTTTTGCAATCAACCCCTTCCATTCAGCATCCCCAACTTGAAAATCATACAAATAATTCAAGTGGCATATCTTCAGAAAGGTTTTTTGAATTCCAGAATGATTAAAGCATTTCATTCAGTTCGGCTCTCCATACAGGATGTCGCTTTCGAAAAATTCAATATCGTCATTTGAAATTATCAACTAAAATTAATTCGAAACTGTTAAAAGTATTGGGGTACGATGTGTTGAGCATCAATTACGAAGAAATAAAGCTGATTTCTGCATTGAAAATGTTCACATTTTTTCATTTCCATCTGGCGTGCAGTCATCTGTTATTTCTCATTTTTGCAATGAAATATTATTATTATTCAGATCAGTTCCTCATTATTGTTGTTGTTCGTCAGTTGAAATTAATCTGAAAATGGTTTATTCCACTGAGGAAAGGGTCGAAATTGTATCGACGTATTTTCGAAATAACAGTTGTGCCAAAGAAACGGCAAGGATATTCGATAGGAACCATCCTGAAAGAGAAAGGAGTCAGTCACCAGTACGTTAAATATTTGGTTGACAAATTCCTAGCTACGGGTTCGGTGGCAAACAAAAACATGAAGTGGCATGTCCTGTCAGAAATGAGGCAACGGAAGTGGCAGTAGTGGGTCATCTACAAATGGAGAATACTACTTCGATCAGAAAACTATCTCGTCTGACTGGTGTATCAGCTACAACTGTCCATAGAATCGTGAAACATCACAAATTTCACCCTACAAGGTAAAATTAGTGCATGAAATAAACGAAGATGATCCAGATCGTCGTTTACAGTTTTGTGAAAATCTAAGTGAAAACCTAAACGCTAATCCAAATTTTCTGAATAACATCTGTTTTTCTGATGAAAGCACCTTTATGCTCAGTGGTGAAGTGAATAGACATAATTGTCGATATTGGGACACACAGAATCCTCATTGGTTTAGAGAGGCCCACACGCAAAGGCCTCAGAAGTTGAACGTTTGGACAGGAATTTTTGGCAATCATCTAGTTGGGCCTTTCTTTATTGAGGGTAATCTGAATGGAAATGGCTACCTACAGTTGTTAGAGGAACACATACATCCTAGATTGACAGAAATTTTACAGAACGATCCAACTCTTTCTGAGGACGAAATGCGTTTTCAACAAGACGGTGCTCCTCCGCATTATGATGCTCGGGTGCGCCAATATTTAGACGAAAATTTCCCAGGAAGGTGGATTGGTAGAAGAGGACCTGTTGAGTGGCCAGCCAGGTCACCAGATTTAAATCCCCTAGATTTTTTTTTGTGGGGCCATCTAAAATCTAAAGTTTATGCCACAAGACCAGAAAACCTGGAGGAGCTGCGGATGAGGATTATCACAGAATGCCGACTTTTGACTCCTGAAGTTTTCGCTAATGTGAGAAGAGAGTTCGAAAATCGTCTGTATAACTGTATGGAGGTGGGCGGAGGTCATTTTGAACAATTGTTGTAATAATCAAGTTAGTTTTTGTTTTCAATTGAATACAAGTTCAATAAATCTCGTTTTCCTGTTTAGATGAGCATCCAATCAGTTTCTCCATCATCCCTCATCCTGATCCTCACGCCAGAAAACCTCGATTGCCAAACTGAAACCAATGCCTCAGTGATTCAGAAAATAGAAAAATCTTTCTGGAACTTTGCCACTCAACCTGTAATCACTTGTATGATTTTTTGAGTTGGGGATGCTGAATGGAAGAGATTGATTGCAAAATTCCATATTCACGCAAGAGAGTCTTATTCTCGAATCAAACATAAACATGTTCTCGTATTATACCGAAATGAACCAGTTTCAAAAAGTTATTTGGGTTTTCAGTGTTCCTGCTCCGGGACACCCTGTATGCTGATTCTGAATTTCGAAAATACCAAATTCGAAGAGAAAATTGAAATACCTTTCCAACGAGGTGCCACTTGACCTATTTTCGATCGAATGATTTTTGAGTTGGGGATGCTGGAAATAGGGGGTTGATTGCACCAACTCCAAATTCACAAGTGTAAGTCGTTTTTCTAGACCGAGAATAAACCTGCGCTTGCATTATGCCAAAATAAATCGATTTCATTTAGTATTTGGGATTTGCAGGAATTCAACTTTACCCTCGGTTGGGACACCCTGTATGTTAATTTAAAATTCTAAAATGACAAATCAGAATGGAGAATTGACAGACCTTTACAGTAAGGTGCCACTCGACCCTTATTCCCTATGATGAATTTCGAAATTAGGGTTGCTGGGGGTAGGGGGTTGATCTGACAAGTTTCGAATTATTTCGAAAAATGCTCCCCCTCGAAACAAAAATCGACGTGTCTTGGTGTTTTTCGCTAATGTTACTCATTTCGGAGTTATAGGGGGGTCAAATTTTCGTTGGAACACACTGTATAGCTATTAAATGATGCAACTTTATGTTGGTAAAGATGTGCCGATGTATAATGAATTGTGATATCTGTATGAGAAGGTTTATGATAAATTGAAAACTGGTGTTTATTATTTGATCTTGTTATTGTTAGATCTAGGAAATCATCGAAATTGTTCACGTGTTAATTTAATTTTTGTCCAAGTTAATTATAAATAAAACAAAACTCACTAGTACTTCAAAGTGTTTGTAGTATGTTTAGGTTATAAAATGTCAAAATATACGACGCAGTTGTCGGATGGGTGCTGTCAACAATAAAAGTACCAGAGGCGCAAAATTTAAAAGGCAACCTACGTAGCTTCCCAAGAGTACTATTCTGAAGAAGATAATATTACATCGTAATTATATTTGAATGAACAATTGAAAAAAATCAGACTCATCACTTCATTTATACACCTCGTACACTTCCCAATGTTCACACTGTATGAGGTTTTAAATTCAGTTTATTCTGTGAAATATCGTTGACTATACAGGGTGTCCGTGAATTGCGTGTACAACGTCATACCACAGATTCTTCAGCTCGGAATAAGTCGATTTATGCCAACTTACCCATATGAAAATTTTCTTCGTTCGGCCGATAGAAGTCGCCAAATCCAAATATTTTTTTCTTATTTTTCGATAGAAACCATATTTGGTATGCGTAATCGGATGCCTAAATCGACTTATTTCGAGCTGAAGAATCTGTGGTATACCGTTGTACACGCAATTCACGGACACCCTGTATATGTACCGGGGAGGATTGATAATTCTTCGTTGCAACTATTTAGGATGATATGAACCTTATTGGATTTCAGTTCCAAAAGATAAGTACACACCATAAAATTAAAATAATAAAAAACAGATTTGATTAATTCCATCAATGTATTAATTGTGAATATTTAAATTTAAAAAAGTTTTTCAGTGAAATAGCTCCAGTCAAATCTTGCTTCCCAATTTGCTTTGAAACAATTATTCCAAAAGATATAACATTGGTTGCCACATCGGCATATCATCTCGTATTTCCCCTTCCTCGTCCGGCCTACAATTTCGTTCGTACGGAATAATAGAAAAGCGAAAAAAAAAGATAAAAACGCTAGAAACTGGGAAAAAGGCATCGCAGAACACAGCATAATCTAATGAAATTACGTATTCAGTTGGTACTCACGTGACGCTCTTCGGCGGAGTTGATACCTGCAGCATCCATAGCAACGGGATCCAAACGGCAAACACGGGCCAATCGGCGGCAACATGGAACAATCGAGACGAAAACAATTGAGATAAAATGTACAGAACGTGTCGTTGTTTTTACAGCGATGCATCTGTGTGTGCGAGAGCTTGTCGGATCTCTGCTCTTGTGATTTGTATAAAAAGTACGTGACACGGAAATTGTATGCAAACTTCATGGCTTTCTGTCTCTTTCCGTCGATCTTTGTCTGTATGGTTTTTCCTTTATTTGCAGTTGAAACGTGGTTTAAATGGAAGTTGGTAGTGCAATTAGGTTTCGAGATGGAATATTTGAAGAATGGTTAATGTGTGTGTAACATATTGAATGTTTCAAGCTTATCATTCAAAAATGGTGTTTCAGAATAAAACAATCAAAACAAAATAGTGTTCATCATGATTAGTATGACATATTTTATAATTGATATGACTTATGTCAAAATTTATATGACATGTGTCAAACAATATGTTATAAGTCATCATCAATTAAATTGTTACTGATATAACTAAATAACATCCTTACGAAGATCAGTGAGAAGAAGTGGACACTAAACAATAACTTATAAGAAAATCCTGTAATCAAATGTCATGTTTTACGCCTGTTACAAAGGTGTCTGTAATTAGTAATTAATTTGGTTCAAATGGACTGTTGATTTCAACAAATAGAAGATATGTAGTAGACACCGTACAAACGTCGGTTGCCAATGATAGATAGGTCGAGACCTTGGGGTTGCAGTTATTTTTCTCAATGTTATTTCAAACAATAATATCAATTACACTGGTCTACAATGGTTTTGTTGCCCTAGATATGAAAATGATTTTGGGTCTATTTATGCACACAATTCGTGAAACTATCAATGGTTTTGTAGGATTTGCTCTGATTTCTTTTTAAATCTTTATTTTCATTTTACATAACAAAAATCGTAAAACAAGAAACAAAATAACAGATATATTTATAATGTCAGTTATGTTTTGAGAAATTCGGATACATCGAAGTAAATAAAGAGGAAAATATCGAAAATATATTTCATATTTCCATAAAACGCCTTTTATGAGCTTTTCTTCTATAATTTTTCAGGGGACAATCTCTTTTCAAAGACCAGCAGTAATCTGCCATCATGTGACAATCCCATCGACCTTGATACCTTTCTTCCATCACTTTTAGATCTTGATGAAACCGCTCTTCCTGTTCCTCACTATAATTTCCTAAATTATCAGGAAATTTATCTAGATGATTGCGGAGATAGTGTAACTTAATACTCATATTTGCTCCTAAAGTCTGAAAGTTTGTCAGCATATTTTGCACAATTTCTTCATAATTTGCTGCTTTATGGTTACCTAGGAAATTTTCGACAACCAACACAAAACTTTTCCAAGCTTTACTTTCCGGAACAGTCATAACTTTGATAAAATCTGAGTCTTTCATCAATTGCCGTATTTGAGGACCATCAAATATTCCACCTTTCAATTTTTCCATACTAAGCTTCGGAAATTTTCTGCAAATGTAATTAAAACAATTTCCGTCTTTGTTCAACGCTTTTACAAATTGCTTAATCATACCTAACTTGATATGTAATGGTGGAAGTATGATTTTGTCTCTGCTCACCAGCGGCTCCCTTATTACGTTGGCTTTACCGACAGTTAAAGAATTTCTTACAGGCTAAACATCTTGTTCCCAATGATGTTGCTTTGCTCTACTATCCCACATACAAATAAAGCAAGGGTATTTTGTATATCCACTTTGTTGGCCAAGTAAAAAATTAACCATTTTTAAATCCACACAGATCGGCCATTGATGCTCAGAGTATATAATTTTCTCTAAAACTAATTTTACATTTTTATATTCTTCTTCGAGTTTCGTTGAATGGGCAATTGGAATTGATGCAAATTTATTTCCATTGTGCAATAAGATGCATTTTAAACTTCTTTTGCAACTATCAATAAAAAGGCGCCATTCAGTAGATTTGTACTCTTTTAAACCCATGTCTATAAGCAGCTTCGCGATATCATTACAATACACTAATCCTTCATTTTCACTAAAAAATTGTAATTACTCTTTTTCTCGCGTTCTGTATGTTGTAATTGTTACTGTTGGTGCCAATAAATTTTTTTCTTTCAATCTTGAGGCTAACAGTTCTGATCCTTGTTTTGATAAATTGAGATCACGTATTAAATCACTGAGTTCATTTTGAGAAAATAACTTTGGCGTAGATGTTTCACTATCCCATTCACTTCCACTAGTAGATGGTCCCGATTTCTGTGAATTTGGTAACATCATTGTTTCTGAGGGCATGCGAATTACTTTTGAAATGTATATGGGCCGAGGCAGATTTTCACTGTGTAGAACCGGACATTTCGTAGACTTAAGTCTGGGTATCCACGTTTGATTTCGATTAAAACCTTTAACATCTACTATGCAAAAGTAACAATCATCTAAATGATTCGTAGGCTCCATCCAGATCATAGGAATACCAAAGTCTAATCCAGAACGTTCACCTTTTTTCCACAACCGTAAAGACTCAACACAGGACTTACAAACTTTATTAGGAACCCATGGTTTACCTAATTTGTCCATTTTGAAACCAAAATATTCAACATAAGTCTCCTTGACAAAGTCTGTGATATTTCTTTTTTGTTTTTTGGTATATAAACACCGCAAATATAACAAAATAAATCACTACAATATTCACACTTTCTTCGTGACGAACTCATATTTTAGACTAGAAGAAAAATATATAAGAATGGACATTCAGTAATTGAAACAAAATATTAACCCATGACACTTTATCCAGATTTACGTGTATATGTACTTCAATATTGTCAAATAACTGAGATCTCAGCTGTTCTGTGAAGCAAGGGGTCTGAGAGTGGGGATCAGGTGATGTTTGTATGCGCGAAAAAGTTGCGCAGAAGCCTAATCATGACTGGAAAATTAAATTTTATTTCTAACAAGCTTATAATTGTTCAAAATATAAGAAATGCAAAAATCATGAAAATACGAGCACATTGAGAACTTTCATGAATATATTCGTAATCTGGGCACTTGAAACATAAAAATTTGCGATGATATCCAGGGCAACAATAAAAATTTTTTTTTTGTAGAGCTGTGTTATCCATTGTTCATTTGAATTGTCTAGTTTTTCCCATTTCGAAAATGAATATCATAATAACTACTATTTATCAGCAATGTTTTGAATAAATTATTTCATAACACGCTTCTTTGTATCATGCATTAAGTTGGTTAAGAGTTGAGAGCTATTCAAGAAGAACTGCCGAAATGATGGAGACCCCACGAAATCATCCAACCCACCTCCACGGAAAAACTGAAAACCGTAATCACTCAAACGAAAGTGAGAAAAGCACCTGGACCAGATGAGATCAGCAACAGAGCATTGAAGAACATCCCTCAAACAGCTCAAGGACAGATGGCATCAATCACAACCGCGAGCCTGCTGCTCCAACACTTTCCTGAGAAATGGAAAACAGCGGATGTGATCATCAAGAAACCAGGTGAGTATGCTTCCTTTCCACAGCATTATAGGCCCATCAGTCTCCGTCAACGGTAGGCAAGTCCGTAGAGGGGATCATCTTGCGACGCCTGAAATCATCGCAGATGAGCAATTTTGCTTTAGGAAAAACCACTCCGCCCAATAGCAACTTTTCAGTGATTGAATTCATCAGTGATGGATTCAACAGGAGCTAGTCAACTGTTCGACAGCGCGAAGGCGTTCGATAGATCTCCTTTTCAAGATGTTGAAGACGAACTTCACACCTGCCCTGGTGCGCTTGGTCCAGTCATACCTGAGAAGCAGACCCTTCGCGGTTCGTCTAGGAGATATTCGCGTTTCCACCAGGAGGATGGAAGCAGAGGTATCATGCTAGCGCCGTTGCTGTTCCACATCCACATCTCGGACGTCGCAAAGACCCTCAACGCGAGCTTTGCCCTCTACGCAGACGACACGGTCATAATGACCAGATCATCCTCCCCCCACTTGGGAAAATGGTTCACCAAGTGGTTGATCGCCATCAACTCGGAGAAGAGCTCGGAACTATATAAGATGGATGGCTAACCCATCCCATGGGTCAACAAGGCCAAATTCGACCGACGGCTGACATGGCGTCAACATGTGGAAGACCTCACGAGCAAGGCGAAGTCAGCACAAGCTTTCCTCTACCCCCTGACTAACAGGCGGAGCAACCGGAGTGCAGCGAACAAGCTTAAACTTTAAAGACTGTCATCAGCCCCATGATGACATATGCATCAACAGTCCGAGGATATGCAGCCGCATATCCGAAAGCTCCAAGTCGTGTAGAATAAAGCTCTGAGAATGGCCGTGGACTCGTGACTCCCAGTTACATCGAGATCTGGAGATCCCGAGCATAGTCGATTTCATCCGCAGATCGGCGGTGAAAAAGTTCCAGGTTGTGGACAACCACCCGAACCCCCTAGTGCAATAGGAGACTACGACGAGGGCGTTCCAAGAAAACACAAAAGTCCCAGGATGGTGCTTCGAGAAGAGCAAGATTAAATATAAGTTCCTTGTAAAACCATATGATTTAAGACCGTCGTCATTAAAACGACAACTATAAAATGTACCTATTATTCTAAAGTGCCATTTATATCCTTGAGGCATGAATGCCAATATCGAATTATATCCGTTTTTCATAAGAGATGTCAAGATGAATGTTTTGTAAACTGTTGCTTGATAATAAAGAATATGTCAAAGTAAAAAAAGTTGATCATCTGAAAATGACCTGACGTTCGAAACCGGTCGTGTTCGTGAAATAAAATTGTGGAAGGAATAAAATATATTCTAGAGGGTTCCATCTCAAATTAGTCGCCATTTCTGAAGTATCATCACAGAACTGGCATTGCATGGTGATTTGACAAGTGAACACTAGGAGAACATCAATCATGAAAAGATTTAGTCTCGCACAACACATCGAAATGATGATAATTCACGACAAAACCGGTGAAAATTTCGAAGATCTTGGCTTGCAGGGTGTTTATTTTCAACAGGATGGCGCTTCGTGCCAGACAGCTGGTGAACCAATGGCTCTATTATATATATTATATATTCTCGCAATGGAAACGAGTATTGGCCCCCTAGATCATGCGATTTAACACCATTAGACGTTTTTCTTTGGAGCTACGTCAAGAATAAGGTCTATGCCAATACTCCAACAACGATTGAGGTACTCAAAGACAATATTCGAGCTGTTATATGCGAAATACTTCCGCAATTATGCGAAAATGTAATGAAAGACCTCCTACAAAGAATGACCATTTGTAAAAAGGCCCGAGGTGAAAACTTACCACATATCGTGTTTCATTATTAACTTCAGTTTGTACTTTGCACTAAAATAAAAATTTCACCTTTTTACTCAAAAAAAATTATTATTATCATTAGTAATTGAAAATGAAACCTGCTGATAGAAAACCCTTTACGTCATCTTCGTTAAAATTAATAAATCGTTAATATTACTCAATAAATTCCGATAAAGGTATGGTAACATATTAAGCTGTCTCTTCCAGGAAATATAATTAAATTCGAAGGAAAAATTAAACAAATTGAAAATAGAACATACAGGGTGCTTCAACGAAAACTAAACAGAGGCTATATCTACCAAGATATTCATTTCTGATCAAAACGCAAAAACAGGTCAATTTTTGTTTCAAGGGGGACATCTTTTGGAGTACAAAACTTGCCTGAAATATCAACCCCCTAAGCGGGGGTTGCAATCCTGGAACATTTTGAATAGGGAAGATGGGTCAAATGATGACTCAAAAGAAAGGTGGTATCTTTGTCTACATCGCCTTGAACGAATTTCCATTTTTAATTGAAAACTGTAAAAGATACAGGATGAGCAACTGAAAGATAGGGAAGACTATTTCCCTGGGACTATTCAATTTCAGTGAAGTAAAATGGAACAGATCCATGCTGATCAATGGCAGTCATCATGAAGTACCATCCTAATCTCGAATTTCAACCCCTAGAGCAGGCGTGACCACCCTTGAAAATTTGGAAGAGGGTAGATGGGTCCAGTGATACCTCGAAAGAAAGGTATTATCTTTGTCTGCATCTCCGTGAACGAATTTTCATTTTAACCTAACCCGTCTACCCTCTTGCAAATTTTCAAGGGTGATCACCCCTGCTCTAGGGGTTGAAATTTGAGATGTGAATGGTGTTTCGGAAGATGACAGCCTTTGATCTGGAATAAATCTGTTCCATTTTTTCCACTAATACTTGAATAGCTCAGGGCGATAGACAGTCTCCTCTATTTTTCAGTAGCTCACTCTGTGTCTTCTACAGTTTTCAATCAAAAATGAAAATTCGTTCACGGCGATGCAGACGAAGATAATACCTTTCTTTCGAGGTATCACTCTACCCATCTACCCTCTTCCAAATTTTCAAGGATGGTCACCCCTGGTCTAGGGGTTTAAATTCGAGATGAGCATGGTACTTGATGATGACTGCCATTGATCAGCATGAATCTGTTCCATTTTACTTCACTGAAACTTGAACAGTCTCAGGAAATAGTTTTCCCTATCTTTCAGTTGCTCACCCTGTATACTTTACAGTTTTCAATTAAAAATGGAAAGTCGTTCAAGGCGATGTAGACAAAGATACCACCTTTCTTTTGAGTCATCACTCGACCCATCTTGCCTATTCAAAATGTTCAAGGATTGCAACCCCCGCTTAGAGGGTTGATATTTCAGGCAAGTTTTGTACTCCAAAAGATATCCCCCTTGAAACAAAAATTGAACTGTTTTCGCGTTTTGATCAGAAATGAATATCTTGGTAGATATAGCCTATGTTTAGTTTTCGTTGAAGCACCGTGTATAACATTTATTCCAATGGTGATGTGAACCATTTTCAATTGCTTTTTCATGAATATTATCGTTTGGTATATTTTTGTGAAAACTTTAATGAACATAATAATATCCATCAATAGGCGAAGCAATTAAATAATTTACTTAATTCATATTCGTTTATCTTGGAAAAATAAGTTTTCAGTTCACAAATTGATATGAAATGTTAATACTTTGTTGACAATGGAATTTTAAACCTAATGAATTTCTCCTTTTAACTCGGAGAACCAATTTGTGAATGGCAGTCCTAATTGCAAGATTGAAATGAAATACACTAATTCAAAATTAAACCAACACAATCAATTAGTAAACTCAAAATTTGATGGAATTTCTAATTATATTCGGATGCATTCATTCATACTGTTAATCCAGAAACTCTTATAATTTCCGATGGAAATTGTAACCACTTAAAAACTCGTACACTCGGCTCCACTTCGTGATGACTACTTTGTTCGCACATGAGATTATCAGGCGTAATAAGCTCCTAATTAGGAATTAAGTGAGAAGCTAGATAGTTACGATAGAACTACTAATTAATTAGAACCCGCTGAAGGCTTCATAAGTTTGCTTTGTCAAGACGAGTGGTGCAAGAATTTATAATTATTCGTGCAACTTTACGCTATGCTATCTATCTAACAGTGATGCATTTAGTTCCATAATGATACCCTACTAGATAAGTAGGTCTTTTATTAAACACTGAAAATGATATATGAACTCCGAAGTTCAATTAGAAGTAAAAACCGCTACACAAAATTTACATTTTGTCAAAAAGATACCGGAATTGGCAATGAAACACAAAATATTTATTTTTCATTCTACTCTATTGTATCGCCTGCAAAGTAGGCTTTTTGTCAATTTTCTTTCAACAAATCTGGCCTTTTTGTTCTCTCAAACGAATGCAATCTCGATCTCGTCGGATCCCGATCTCGTAAGGCTACTTTGAAAATCACCCGTAACTACTTTCTCATCTCCTTGAACTTTTTGTTTTGATTATGCTGATTTCCAAAGAAGACTTAATTATTTAGTTAGTAATATTGAAGAATAAAAATATTTTGTTTTAATTAACATCACTATCACAAACAAGCAGTTTTAATTGTTTTCAGCCCTTAACTTTACATTTTTTTATGAACTAGACGAGATCCCGAAATTTTCGGCATTTCGCGTATTGGAAGAATAAATTCTGTCGAAAAAGTAAACTAGTGGAAAGAGGCGAGATTTGTGAAATGCCTTCTATTCAATCCAAATCTTAATTTTGGGACACTTTTCATGATTAGACTTGAGCTGTATTATTAGAGATGAGAAGAGCTGAAGGGGCGAATATATGGCGAGATACTTCAACGGTCTCAACACTACGCGGATGTGGGGACGATCTTGAGTAACGAAAATAGGAACACAATGAACACACAGCGTTATGATCAAGTGTTCCCATTGAGATGGAAATTAGGAACTAGAGAGCTTTAGTAGAATGCCAACGTAGAAAAGTTCTGGAGAGCTTCTCAACTGGCTTTTTAAACAACCTTCGGCTTCACATCTAATTACGAAGCCACTTGAAAGGAGGTGATATAAGAAAAATGATTTCGCTACGGTCTTTCGCTTGTTTTAAATATTACCGCAAATCTTTTTCGTGAATGATAGTTGCAAATGTTTCATGATAGTGAAATGAATGAATTTATATATACTGCATGAATATTTCGAATTTCTTTTTCGGTAACTAAAGAGAAACACATGTTTCTTTTCTCGGATATGACCGTTCATATACCAAGTTCTTTCTTGGCGAAAATGTTCCTGTCATGAGAAATACAATGATATTGATACTATAGTCGATTTGGTAAATCCGCAGATTAATAAATCTTTAAGTGACATGATGGTCATTCTTCTTACATATTTTAATTAGTGGTACCTAGTTTTCATCTCTACTTTTCTCAAACTTAGTTGAATACCCATTAACTGATATGGAAACCGTTTTCATCTTACATTTGATAGGTGATTCCTATCATGAATGATTTACAATGAACAAAACCGTTTTGATTACTCAGTGGTACACAGTTACCACCTCCCGCCAGATATGTTGAGAAATGTCCACTCGGATAGTTAAAGCGTATTATTAAGTAAATTCTCCGAGTTTAACTCCAATAAAGGTAATTATTACATAGATATATATTGAGAAGAGTTCTTGAAGTAGTTTGATCATTTGTATGCATCAGTTAGTAAATGCTGAGTATTTTTTTAATTTCAAGAATAATGAAAAAGTTTTCTACTTTTACACCTATTAAACGTGTTGAAAATATATAACTTTCCCAATGAGAAAAATTAATTATAATGAATGTATACGACACTTCAAGGCATCAAGGCCACCTTCAATCGATGAAAATGTTAAAATGTTTTCTGAGATGGACGGGAATTGGATGGTCCACAATATATTAGCTTCTCAAGGAAAGAAAATCTGATAATGAATTTATAGTGACACCTCTAAAAACTTCTCTAGGAAGGTCCCGTATAGTTATTGATGAAGATATTATTCGAAAACATGTGCATTCTTTTTATGAAAGAAATTCCCACTGTGGAGAAAATACACGCTGTGCTCGTAAGTCAGGAGTTGCATTTAATATCAAATAAAAATAGGTAAAAAAACTGCATATGTTTATAATTCCCACGACTGTATCTATTTTATTATTTTTGATTTTTAGTAGATTTATCTTAAACAGTGCAATGTATGTTTAACATAAAACCGTTAAACTTAAAAAGTTTTTTACCTATTTTTATTTTCTAGTTTTTAGTTATTATTTCGCATTCTTTTTAATTCATTTAGTGCTTCATTATTGCAAGGTTTCCTGCCCGTTAGTTTATTGCAATCCAACTCCTCTATACGTAGTCCCTGTAAAGATCTTACTCTACTAAGAGCCACGTAGGCTTGACCTTCTTCAAACAGTTTCGCACCTAAGTATACGACTGCGTGATCCACAGTGCTGCCCTGCATTTTATGTATTGTAGAAGCCCATGATAGTATTAAAGGCAACATTCTTCTTTCAGCTGTCCCATAATTGTACTTAGCTGGAAACTGTATGGCTTTCGGGTGTATAAGATGTAATCCGTCTCTTGCGAAATCAATTCGGACGGAAGGTACATCTGTTGCATATATCTGAGTTCGACGAAATTGAGGCCAAACGATTTCGGTGATGTAGCCTATAGCGCCATTTACTAATCCCTTTGAAACGTCAATATTGGACCGTAGCATGACTTTTGCCCCCACAAATATTTCCAGTTCCGCTGGTAAACCCCCAGTTTTGTATTAGCTGGTATTATTGTAGCTAACGACATATCATTTTTATCCATCCTAATGCCATACAGTTCTCGGCGCGTTTTAACTTTTCACCTTAACTTGGGTGGTGTACCGCTAACGACGTATCATTTTTAGCCACCCTAACGCCACACAGTCCTCAACACGATACAAAATTTTGACTTGGGTGGTGAATTCAGGCTGGATACATTGTATTCTACTGGTTGAGCCCTTTCATTTGATACCCATATTGATGGGATTGATAAAAGCTATGTTATCCGCCATTTTGTAGCGGCCGCCATCTTGGATTTCAATTTTTTATAGTATATTGTATTCTGCTTGTTGAGCCCTTTCATTTGATACCCATATTGATGGGATTAATAAAACATAAATTATCCGCCATTTTGTAGCGGCGGCCATCTTGTATTTATAATGATAATGAATAAATATAATTGTATTGTCACCAAAATCCAAAGTGTATACAAAATTTCAGATTAATCGGTTGACAGGAAGAGGGTGAAATTTGAATTACTAAATTTGACCCAAGAATAAATAAAACAAACGGGGTGAGCTAAATAAAACCGTTTAAAAACAAATTGTGGCAAGTATTGCATGGATTGAATTGCACATGGGAAAAGCACAAGCGGTAGTCAGTTCTCACAGATAAAGAAGAAATGCTCAAAGAAAGAAAACTTTTTATCTGGATGAAAGTTGCGTTAATCAAGGGTACACGGTTCAGAAAACTTGGAATGATAAAACATGAAGATTATCGACAAACCTTCCTACAAGGATTTTAGGCTCCGTCAAGAAAAGGACGATGTATAATAATAACGCATATAAATAGTGTTCACGATTTTGTGGCTAGGGGGGTTATTATCATTTCAAAGTAAAAGAACAGGGGAATATCATGAGGAAATGAATGCGGATGTTTTCGAATTGATTCCATTTGGATCTCTTATAGTAATGGATAAAGCAAACTACCATTCGTGACAGATTGAATTAACGTCAACATCTTCATGGCGTAAAGCAGACGTCATCAGATGGCTGACGGATTAAATTAGTTCATTTGAAGAAAAAAAAAAAGAATTATTATGAATTATAAATTTATAAATGAGATAAAAACACAAGGTTTAACTTTAATCTACACTTTATTTGAAAAAAATTCGACGACGTTTCGCTGACACAGCAGCTTTATCAAGAATGAAAAATAGAAAGAAGAGTATGGTATTATAAGCAAATCGTAGAACAAGTTGGATGAATAACAGGAAAATCCACACCGAGCCATTGTACAGTTAGTATAAAGGTAATAAAAACTAATCAAAAAAGTTAAGTAGGGGTGAATAATTTACATCTACATTCATTAAAAGCTTTCCAAATATTTGTATCTATTCATTTCTAATGCTTCTAGGAATCTAATTTTAAACTTTTGATTTTATAGTAATATGTCAAATTTTTATTGAATGAATACAAACATTTTACAAGCTGGTTTGAATAATTTGAATCAGATTAGATTTGATCGAACTCACGTTTATGTTAATGTTGTTTAATTACTTTTATTACCTACCATACTAACTATACAATGGCTCGGTGTGGATTTTCCTGTTATTCATCCAACTTGTTCTACGATTTGCTTATAATACCATACTCTTCATTCTATTTTTCATTCTTGATAAAGCTGCTGTGTCAGCGAAACGTCGTCGAATTTTTTCAAATAAAGTGTAGATTAAAGTTAAACCTTGTGTTTTTATCTCATTTATATCATGGATCTACATCAAGTAACGGCCTTCACAATTCAAATTATAAATTTACCTAAAAAATCATATAAGATTGACGAAATGGCAAAAAGGCGGGTAGTATACTTCGCCTTCCACTTTACCACTGCGAATTGAATCCTACTGAACTAACCTGGGCACATGTAAAGGGTGAAGGGGCTAGAAAGAACACAAGTTACCAGATAAAAGTAGTCGAACATCATTTCAACAGTGCAGTAAGAAGTGTTACATCCCAAAACTGGAAATATTGTAAAGACCACGTAAATAAAGAAGAAAATGAAAGTCATGAAATTATTTATAAACATTGTTTAAAATTCTGTTAGGTTACGTTGAAACTCATCTGGAAAATTTAAGCTCAAGTCTACTATAATGTCAAATAATCTCCATAATTTACTAAAATTATTGAGCTATCTGAAATATCATAAACATTTAAGTTTTATTTATTTTAATGTATAGAATTAAGCGTAAGTTGAGTATGCATAAAATAAATATTTTGGTAAAAGTAATCTAGATATTCACATTAAATTATTATTGTTTTTAAATACATTAGTATTCAATCGATTCGAATTCATTTTTGAAGAGAACCCTAAAACACATATTCGTCTACGTTACTGACTACAAACAAACAAACAAAAAAGATCGTAGTCAGGTAATTGGGTTCTTCCTGGAGATGTGTACGAGGGTTTCTATAAAAGATCCGGCAATAAATTGGTGCCTGTTCCAAGACAAAATCATAGAGTTTGTCCATGTACCAAAGTTCTAAGGGATTTGCAAACTTAATGAGTTTTTATCACTGTACGTCTTTACCAAGTAGTCTATAGCAGTTTTATATGAATTTTTGCAAGTAACGTTTATTCAGGAAAATTTCAATTTCCTGTAATAATGCAAGGCGAATCACAATATTTAGTGGTGTTAGATGACCTAGGTTGAACTTATACAAAAATAGCTTTGGCTTGGGGTAGGTTATTCAATCATTCAGAATGATACGTAGGTAAAGGGCGATTGGTATTTGTATGTATTGGTATGAAAGGATTATACGACGAAGTTTTATATACAGCGAAAACAACAAAGAATCGATTTTCGAGTGTTTTTCTGATATAAATAGCCGGTCGATTCAAAATAAAAATGAATCGATGGATTCTTTGGACACATACAATCTTATCATTTGATATTTTCCTCTACGAGCTTTAGTTTTCGTTTTATTTGCGAAAAATAAATTCGTCCCCATATCCTAACTAGGATCATCAGAATAATCCATCAGACTTTGATTGAATTTTGTGATTAATAATGGCTATCTTCCAATTACCATTAAATTTATTTTCGTTTGAAGGTTGAGAAAGCAAAGGTAAAACATTGAAAAGAAAGCTGAGAAATATGTTCTTACAGCAGATTGAACAAAGAAGAAAAAATTATTTTACGAGGTGCGTTCAATAATTAAAGAGAGTTGGTAGGAGAAGTTTAGTAATTTCTAGATGTAAAACTTGAGAGAGTTCACTCGTATTGATCATACATAACGTATTGCAGTTTTAATTCATTGTGAACAGTAAAATTTATTACAGAATAGTAGATTTATATTTTCACACAGAACCACATTTATTTCATAAACAAATATCCGGGTAACACGTTGAGGAAAATACAAATATATATTCGAGAGAAATATGATATTTTCCGTCTGGAAATTTTACGAGGTACTTTACAAGTTCGGATTTTTCAGCCGGCAATGAATTTTCCTTAACAGATGGTTATAAATCGTGTTTTGTAAACAACGTAATAATACGCATCAATAATGTTTGTCGACACTCGACAACCCGACGAAATCTCGAATCCAATTTCGAATAGCACAACGACGGAGCCCCTTTGCTGAAAATATGACGGTTCCGTGAGTCAGGACCGGCGGAAGGCGTATCTACTCATTTAATAATATGAATCGGAAACGTTAGTATCCTGTAAAAATGTTATGATCTTAGTTTTGAGTAATAGTAAATTTCATTCCGTAAATCCCTTTCCAAGTTTTCTGAATATTCAATAAATGAAGAAATTATGAAAAATATGACAGAATTGTGACTAGCACTGATGAGTCCCTAGGGAAACTGTAGTTTATCGCTCCTTGCTGTGGCAACCAATGTAATTAAACTGTGGAAGGTTAGATTATGATGGATACATTCGAAAGATACTCCTTCAGAGTTGTCTAGTTGGTAATTTACGATGTATTACATATTTCTCCTTTATTAGTTCTCATTTGAAATCATTTGGAGCATTGTTAATATTCTAATAATGGTCAAACATTGTGTTTGATTCAATTCACTTTTTTCTTGACCCGTCCCTGTTATACGTGAAAGTAATTTATTTGCATTGAAAAGCGGCGCGGCGCCTCGCCTATCGTTTGTGCACGGTAGTTAGATAGCATTACAGACACTTGAACGACTTCTTAGACTCTCTTTGCCTCACACGAGAACCGTGAAAAGAAAGAGGAGGTGACGCGGAATCGAGAGGAACGTGTATGGATCCGTATTATTTCGAGGACTCTTCGGGACTTGCAGGGACGTCTCGGGGGCTGAAACTCGCATGAAAACGTTCCCAATTATACGAAATATGAGCTCAGACTTTTCAATTGGGATGGCACATATTTGATTAATATTTTCTCAAATTAATGATTCACACAATTGTGGTTGAATTTTCTTGAAATTGACGAAGACAACAAAGTGCAACAAAAACGATATTTGATAACATAAATATATTAGATGTCAACATTCTTAATTTTTTTGCAGAAGATTTTTGAGTTCAAATGCTCCATATTTTTTGATGGAAATGAATAACTGAGAATGTACTTAGATCTATCGACGAACCAAGATGTCCCCAATATTCGTAAATCGAAATGTGTCGACAAATGATCCGTTAAGTCCCTAGCAAAGATGCGCACAAAAATAGGAAGAGGAATTATGGAATTTGACATATTATTCCTCAACATGAAAGTTAGTGCCTTCAATTCTTCGAGAAATCATACATTAAATTTCCAACCAACATTACCATATAATTTTGAAAAAATGACAAAGTGCTCATATGTAAACTCCTGTTTAGCGTTTTTGTCCAACCTGTCGAATGTTTGTTGTGCACAACAAGATTAAATCGAATTGTTTCGAAAAACAGTACGTAAAGCTCTTTGCAGAGATGCGCACAAAAAGAAAAAGAAATTATGGAATTTTACACATGATTCCTCAACTTCAAAGTTAGTGTGTTGGGTCAAGGCTTGAACAACGATGAAACAATAAGAGATTCGAGAAATCATACATTAAATTTTCAATCCATATCACCACGAAACTAAAAAACAAATAATGACAAAAATTGAAAAAGTACTTATACATAAAGATTTGTTTAGCGTTTTTGTCCAGTTGAGAGATCAAAAAAATCATTCACTGAATCTATTGAAAGTTCAAGTTGTGGACAACAAGATTAAATCGAATTGTTTCGAAAAACAGTACGTTTAGCCCTTTGCCGAGATGCGCACAAAAGAAGGAAAAGAAATTATGGAATTTTACATTGATTCCTAAACTTGAAAATTAGTGTCTTGGGTTAAGGCTTGCACAACTGATACAACTAAAAGAGTTTCGAGAAATCATACATTGAATTTTCAACCTATATTACCACAAAATGAAGAAACAAATTATGATAAAAATGAAACAGTGCTCATACATAAGGTTTTGTTTAGTGTTTTTGTCCAGTTGAAAGATCAGAAAAATTATTCACTGAATCTATCGAAAGTTCGAGTTGTGCACAACAAGATTAAATCGAATTGTCTCGAAAAACAGTACGTAAAGTCATTTGACGAGATGCGCACAAATAATGGAAAATAAATTATGGAATTTTACACATGATTGCTCAACTTGAAAGTTAGTGTCTTGGGTCAAGGCTTGCACATCTGATACAACTACAAGAGTTTCGAGAAATCATACATCAAATTTTCAACTCATATTACCACAAAATTAGAAAAACATAATGACACCCAATAACATTATATAATATCAAAATTCTTCTTAATTGCGACAAAAGAAAGAAAATAAGCTCTTTGCCGAGATGCGCACAGAAAGAAGAAAAAGAAATAATGGAATTCTACACATGATTCCTCAGCTTGAAAGTTAGTGTCTTCGGTCAATGCTTGCAGAACTGATACAACTACAAGAGTTTCGAGAAATCATACATTAAATTTTCAACACATATTACCACAAAATTAGAAAAAACATAATGACACCCAGTAACATTATATAATATCAAAATTCTTCTTAATTGCGACAAAGGAAAGAAAATGCATCGGTTGGAGCGTTTGGAAATTAATGGACCCAAGTGAAATCAACTTTAATAGCCAGCTAGACATTATTACCTCTTCACTACTTAATATCGAATTAGGCTAATATCTATAAGTATAAAATATATTTTTCTTCATCTTCGTTTTAAATATATTTCGATTTATAGAGCTTGAATCTTATAATATTTGCGTTGAAGTAACTATCTTTTGAAATAAAATCAACTAGATATATCATAGGAGCCAACGTGTCCAACAAGTGCATAACAAATTAGTAGAATTTGAAACCTATCACACATAGTTCAGTTACATTTCTTCAAGTTTAATTCTTTCTATTCACAAGCATGTATTTTGTGCGCACCTTAGTATAAAGCTTAAGCTTGAGTTGCTTATATTAATTATGAGGATGAAAAGTTCTTCACTCGATATTATTTGAAAAGGAAATTGGAAACAATACCTCAATTTCACCCAACTTTTTCCGTATAAGAAGGATATATCTTTAATAGATATTCCGGAACTCTGGTTAACTTCCAGGATTCCAGGATTATGCTTCGAAAAACGCTTCGAAGAGATAGAGACAAAAGAGAACGGGGACGGTGGAAAGTTTGCCCGTAATAACTGGTTGGCATGACAACCTAAGATCTCTTCTCGTTCGTAGAGCCACCACATCGTTTATGGCTCGTTCACGATAATGTGACATAAAGAGCACGAGAAATTCTCCCGGCGAAACAAACAACCTCCTTCGCCGCCTCCAGAGCTTTCGAACGCGGCGGGGCCTTAAGTGTTAATCAAATTTTAGTTACACTAAAGCGCTTGTTCCGTATGACGTAATCTTTTAAGCACCATATTATTTTCCTTTATGGGTACGGAATCTGTGTGTCCTAATGACGCTTTAATGATTTTATCACCTTTTTGTTTCCGCCAGTACGTTAGTCGGATTGATTACATGCTGTGTAGAGGGATGTTGATTGAAGAAGATATAGTGATAGATTTTTATGGACTAATAATTTTTTTATTGTGGGAAGTTACCTTATATTATTTATCGATGCTAGGAACCAACGTTTTAGTATATACTATAAATACATGAAAATGGATTCCATTTCATATTCAATATTCTTCTTCAATTGCCTCAACGTAGTCGGATTATTACTTTCGATGTGTCCCCATAAAAATGAGTCAGTTGGACTTTCATCGGGGCTCTACAGGGGCCAGAACCCTTTCGTGAAATCAGTTTTTGAGGAAACATACAGGACAGTACATCTACGTGCAATTTTAAGAAAAGAAGAAAAGAATTTCCGGAAAAAATTGAGTTTCAAAACTTGTTTTCGAGATATTGAGCCCAATTTTGGAATGCAAGCTATTTTCTACATCCCCCATCATTACACGTCCCAGATTTTAACTGAAATTCATACGTATCTCCTTTTCCGAGGCCATGTCACCTTTTGCCCTTTCAAACTTTTTTGCAGTACGCCACTGATCAGCGAACAATCAATTTTCGTGATCTTCGTTCAATGCAGAAACTTTTTTGACACTTGTAATTTTTTCGTATCTCCAACCGTTTTCGAGTGAAAAACTATTGAATTTGAATTGTTTGAATTGTATGTTATTCGCTAATTACAAAAAAATCATAGAAATACTCGATAGGTATGCTAGAAAAAATTTGCTTTTATATTGATAGCTCGTCTTCTGAGACTCAACTTATACTTATTCAATATTAAATTAAAAAAAAAGAACAAATCAGAACTAAATAAATTGCTGTGTCCTTCACCTGCAAGAAT
Organism: Cryptolaemus montrouzieri; assembly: GCA_013387265.2. Taxonomy (NCBI): domain Eukaryota; kingdom Metazoa; phylum Arthropoda; class Insecta; order Coleoptera; family Coccinellidae; genus Cryptolaemus; species Cryptolaemus montrouzieri. The sequence goes on along the minus strand of JABFTP020000103.1, from coordinate 8,064,135 downwards.
ACAGGCCTCTGTCCTTCTTCACATATTATCACGCACTCTTTGAAATATTCCTGCGTTATTTCTCATCGTGTCACAAGAGATTAGGTTTGGTTAGATTTATCAATTCTTCTACAGTGTTACTGTGGAGTGGTATGAACTTTTGAGATATCCCTATAAGAAAAAGTCACAAATATTTAAGTCTGGGGACCTAGGAGGCCATGGTTCTGGCCCACCCCGACCTATCCATCGGTTGTTGAATGTATTATTCAAGAATTCCCTAGCTTCTCCATTGAAATGTGCTGGTGCCCCATCATGCATGAACCACGTTATGTTTTTCACCAAAAGTGGCACATCCTCGAGCAATAAAGAGATTGCCGATAAGCGGAACCGTTTAGCCTGTTAGGCAAAAAAATAGCCCAATCAAATAATTTACAATCATTCCGACCCAGCCATTTAGTGAAAATTGTTCTTGATGATGAGATTCTTCAATCAAATGGGGGTTTTCCTCAGCCCAATAATGATTATTGTGAAAATTTTTGATAGCAGTTCTCGAAAAGTTAGCTTCGTCTGTGAAAATTATTTCACTATCAAAATGAGCATTTTCTCTAATTTTATCTAAGAATCAAGTTTGGACACGTTGAATATGAAAAGGGTACAATAAAAAGTCGTGGAGAATCCTCCAAACTAGAACATGTGAAATATTCAACTAATTTCCAATTTTTCTTGTATTCACAGAAGGATTCAAATCAATACAGTTCAAAACTACTTTCCCAATATCTGTTCTTATAGTTTGAGTTGCACCTTCTGAATGATTATTTGCAGTAAAAGTACCAGTTTCCCTCAACCATCTGTGGATATTTGAAAATGTTCGCCTGTTTGGTGTTACTCGATTTGGAAAGCGCACCTGATATAATCGCTTAGCTTTTGTTGTGTTTCCATCAGCCATACCGTACATGTAATGGATATCAGCCAATTCGGCATTAATAAAATTAGCCATTTTTTCTTACATCCATAACTTCAAAAGTGTTTAAACTATTCGTTAATTTAATAAACAATTCGAGCAGACACTGGTTCAACTCTAGCAACTATCAAAATGAATGAAAAATTCAAAGCCTACTAGTCATTTTTTAATTAGGAGTGGATACAATCGTTCAATAATTTTTGCTCGAGAACGGTTGGAGATACGAAAAAATTACAAGTGTCAAAAAAGTTTCTAAATTGAACGAAGGTGACGAAAATTGATTGTACGCTGATCAGTGGCGTACTGCAAAAAAGTTTGAAATGGCAAAAAAGACATGGCTCCGGAAAAGAAAACACCTTGTAGATTCTAGTTAAAATTTAGAACGTGTAATGATGGAGGCTGTGAAAAATAGCTTGCATTTCAAATTTGGGCTGAATATCTCAAAAACTGCACCCTGTAGCTCCGTAACGAAGTTTTTGCGGACCTATGTTTATATGAACTTTTTTCCTTAAAATTGGACGAAGATTTCCCCCTCAAGTTGTGACATACTATTATTTAACACCCTGTATATTTTACCATACAAATGGTCTCGTTGTGAAGTTTGGCCCGTGGCGCCATCCTGCTGAAACCATGTGCTTCTGTTAATTTTACAATTCTTGTAATATTGGAGCCACAAAATCCGTCAATATAGGCAAGTACCGTAAAGTGCTATTTTTCGTGAAAGATGTAGCTTGTGGCATTTCACGAAGGGATTTTCCATATCTCAATAGCAACAGTTTTGTTTATTCAAAAAACAATTTAGGTCGAAATTTAATCTTAATTCGAAGTCTGCTGGATTCATTTCGCATATTAATTGACCTTGCAAAGATCTTACATTCTATCCAAAAAGTACCGGAAATTGGTTATTTAATAAATCTGGTTGAAACGATTGTCAAAATTTATTTTGTTGCTAAGATGGCACAACTGTTTTCTATACTGACGCGGAGTTTGAACGCTATCTGTCATGTACTTGGTTTACAATGCTAGATTTTGTCAATACTCACGAGTGCTTTTAGCGACTTTTACAATGGATAAAAATATCGAATAAAGAATTTGTATCAAATTTTGTATTGATAATGTTTCAGAAGGCTTACGGAGAATCGACTTCATCATAATCATGTGCATTTAAGTGGTATAGTGCATTCAACAGCGGCCAAGATGTGGTGGTCGATTTTCCTGGCCTCTGGTCGGCCATCAACATGTTCAACTGAAGGTAATATCGATAAAGTGAAGAAAATTATAATTGAAAATCGTCATTCCAGTCTCTGTGTCTCACCAATCAGTTCGTACTATTTTAGACGATTGTTTGGGCATGAAATGCGTTGCCGCACGACTAGTTCCGAAAGACCTGAGTTTTCTTCAAAAATTGTATCGCGTAAAAAAACCCCTAAAGCAGAATGTTTATACGTAGACCGAGAACGAGGGTGGTTTTTCTATGTTAATCCTGTTCTTAGATTCTCTCAACCCATTGCTTGGTAAGAATTATGCTATGACAATCATTCAGTTGCCGTATTTAACACGGAAAAAGCGTCGAACAGTCAAGTACAATTGAAGATTCTCGTGAAATGTACGAACACAAAACGTACGCGGTTGCCTTGTGGAGGAAGGAACTTGGACGTAGTTTGTCATTCTCCAGCGTATATTTTTCTTTGAAGAATTGTAAAAATATAATATACTAGTAGATTTGGGAGTTATGACTCAATTGTTAGGGTAAATTTGCTTGACTGAGATTAGTCAAGTGAAAATTAAAGACTTTTTAAAGAAACTATTTCATGAATATCTGTATATCTTCTTGCCTTATTTTCGATAATAGTTCTTACTTCTTCGGTAGACATTGTGGATCATATTTTAACTAATTAATTTAGTTAACATATGTTCAATTAATTCTGAGGACATATATAGACCTTACATAATTAATTGTGATAACATCCCCGCCGAATCTATTATTAACCAGGATTGCTAATCGAGCATGTATAAACTTTCAAGCTATAGTATATTTGGTGAAGACGTAGCTTTAAAAAATCTCATTAAGTATCCAAATCCCTTAGAAATGTGGTACGTGGGCAAATTCAAAAATTAATGTAGTTTCAATGATTTTGTCTTAGAACAGGCACCAGTTTATTGCCGGATCTTTGATAGAAACCCTCGTATAAATCTCCAGGAAGAACCCAACTACCTGACAACCATCTTCTCTGTCTGCTTAGTTGCTTGCAAAAATTGCTGTCGTCGTTTAATGACTTTATACGCCTAAATTTGTAGTCTGGAACGTAAACGAATATGTCTTTTAGGGTTCTCGTCGAAAATAAAGTTGAATCAATTGAACACTAATGTATTTAAAAAAGATAATAATTTAATGTGAATATCTAGATAGTTATATTTACCAAAAACAATTATTTCATGAATTTCATGCATACGCAACTTACGCTTAATTCTAAACGTTAAAATATATTATAATTGAATAATGTTTATGATATTTCAGATAATCCAACATTCATTTTATATTATAATAGACCTACGCTGAATTTTCCACAAGAGTTTTCATAACCTAAATTCACTATAACATAATCTACTGCACTGTTAAAATGAAGATCTACCTTTTTATCTTAAAACTTATGTTCTTTCTAACCGCTTTCACCTGTGCCCATATTAGTTTAATCGGATATCATTTTTATGTAAACTTACAATTGATAATAATTCTTTTTTTACCATATTTTCTTCAAAAGAAATATTTTTATCCGTCAGGCTTGTGGACGATCTTTTATATTTCCAAGTTTTCTGAACCGTGTACCCTTGATTAACCCAACTTTCATCCAGATCAAAAATTTCCAACTTCGAGCACGATATATTAATTGGAATAATTTCTTCTCCAGCAAACGATTTCTCCTTTATCTATAAGAACTGACTTCCTTTTGTGCTTTCCCCAAGCGAAATATAATTCATGCAAAACTTGCCACAATTTGTTTTTTGATATAAAAGTCCTGATCTCTTACAAGCACAGCGTGTACTTTCTTTCCGAATATAAAAAAAGACTGCACAGTTTTTCGAATAGTATTCCTAAAGCCTTCATCAATAACCTCTCGGGGCCTTCCTGGAGAAGTTTTTGGAGGTTTCAACGTATATCTATTCTCAGTTTAGTACGTTTAACAGGGGTAAAACTAAAAAACTTTTGCAATATTTGTGAAATGAACAAAACACTTTCACTAACTACTAACTCATGCATACAAATGATAAAACTACTTCAAAAACTCTACGAAATATATATCTATGTAATAATTAATAAATAAATATTCTTGGGGTTAAATTCGGAGAATATACTTAATTATACGCTTCAACACTTATCCGAGTAGAACGTCTATGACCAACCTGTAACCTAAAGATTTATTACTCCACGGCCTTATCAGATCGACAATAAGTTATTATATTACAATTCTCAATAAGTCTCATCACTTTATTTTCAGAAATCCCGTGCTTGAGCTTTCGTGATTTATATTTACGAGGCTGAATTGATAGGTATCCGGCCTGACCAAGAGATGGCGCCACTAGGCATACTTCGGAGGTGGCTTTCTACAGTACCATCCTTAGGTAGCTTGTAGGTATACTTTTAGCCCAATCGCCATGTTAGTTTACGTTTGAGAGCACGCTGAACAAGACAAGGGGTTAACACCGAAGGAAATTGAAGGAGAGATTGATTCAACACTGGGGACTTACTCCCCATTATATTCAACCGTTAAGCAGTGGGTTTCCGAGTTTAAAATGGGTCGTGGGACGCTCAGGCCGCATCGTTGAGATCACTCCAGATATGATCGAAAAACTTAGTGCTGGAAGACCGCAGATATAAAGTGCGTGAGATAGCTGAGACCTGTAAGATGTCATATGAACGTGTGCAAAATATTTTGCACCAACATTTGCATATGGAAAACTCTGTGCAAGATGGTTACTAAAAAAAGACTCGAAAACCATTTCTACCGCCAATTTGACGCTGTATAAGCAAAATTCAAGAGAATTTTTGCGTCGATTAGTTACTGTTGACGAAACTTGGGTCTACCACTACACTCCTGAAACCAAACAACACTCTAAACAGTGGATTGGAACAGGGGAACCTACTCCAAAGGAGGCAAAAACAATTTCATCGGCAAATAAGGCTATGACCACTGTTTTTTTGGGATGCAAGAGGTATGATATACATTGATTACTTTGAAAAGGGTAAAACGATCACTAGTCAACACTACGCAGACTTATTGCAACGTTTTAGCCACGAGGTTCAAATTAAACGACCTCATTTGGCGAAGAAAAAAATTTGTTTCATCACGATAACGCACCAGCGCATTCTTCGCTTGTTGCCATGGCTATAATCTATGATCTGAAGTTCGAATTGATGCCGCACCCTCCCTACTCTCCAGACCTAGCCCCGAGTGATTATTATCTGTTTCCTAACCTGAAAACATGGCTTGGCGGTGAGAAATTTGCGGGCAATGAAGAAGTTATCGAAACTGTAAATGGGTATTCTGAGGAATTTGACGAATCAGCCTAGAGAGATAGCATTACTAGACTACAGCACCGCTATGAGAAATATATCAGCCTTGAAGGAGATTATGTTTAGATATAAAAAAAAGTTGTTTTTCTCGGTCAGGCCGGAAACTTTTCAATTCACCCTCGTATGTGAATTTAGTGTATGTATTATGAGGGAATAACCTAAGCTCGTCACAAAGCTTATACTATGGACTCCAGTGGCATTACACCTCCTTGAATAATATGGCAATAAGACGACAACACTGATACTGAATAAACATCAAATCAAATATTCTTGGATAGGACATAATTAATCGAAATGTAGGTCTTAATTCATTCATCAATATGAATATCGAACGACCCCTTGAATTGCATCGTCAGATATACAATTCGTTTAGATAATAAAGCAAGAAAAACGCAAGCTATCCTATCGCATACAATTTCGTGTCAGATACTGAAAGATGCTTAAAATCTTGACTTACCGCTATTTGATTTCACATCATCGGATCTGTGTAGGTCGGGTTTTCCAGCCAGCATAGCGAGCGGGTGTTGCCCAGGTGCCCCAAGTGCTCCCGATAGTCCCAAGAGACTAGCAGCCGAACTTGGTGGGGCACCCCCAAGACCGGGATGGGGCATCATCGGTAGAGGAGGGGCTGCATGCGATGGCAATTGTTGAGCGTGCATTTGTTGAAGTAATCGAGGTAAATCAGGCCTTTGTTGCTGTAAAAAAAAGGTACACTTAATAATCATACAAAAAAAAATCATGGAAGAGAGGGTGTTTTAAATGGTTCATCGAATTTGTATTCGATTCGTTCAGATACGAGTTTACTGTCCTCCGATCATTTGCCCCAGTTTGGAACAACAATAAAACTCGTTCAATATTATCCAGTGTCGTGATAAACATTTCATCCCGGCGTGGTAGCTTGTCAAAGGATCTGCTAAGTCGGCACACACGGCACACGGAGATCTAACATTCAGGACGGATCAGGAATCGGCTTATCTGCTCACTCAACTTTGCGGGTGAGTGCGCCCGAAATCTGCCGGATAAAGCGGTAAGTCAGAGCGAAGGGAATGGCTGACGACTGGGGGCCAGAACCGTAGCGAGGCAAATGGTGAAGTTTTGATTATACTACGGAATCCCTACGACTTATATTGAAAGTTAGTGAAAAGATGTACGAGGGATAGCTTTTATGTTGTGCATGCTTGGACATAGAGAACACCATCAATCAACTATCCGTAGGATAAAACTTTGCTAATCGGTGATAGTTAAGTTTTCTCACCATATAATTATATTTAGAGAGCATATTTTACTAAACTACAGAACGCAATACAGCATGATATAACATATTATACATATTATTAATAAGTATCTGTAAACGACCTTTACTTTTGGGAAAAAAATATCAGTCTTTGCTAGTGATCTTGCTGCTTAGATAAGAAGCTCTAAATCCTTCTTTGCTGATCACGCGAAAATTGATTCTAACCCGCTGACCGACTATGACAAACTTCAAGCCGATTTGAATAGCATTTCCAAGTGGAGCAAGGATTGGTTGTTACCTTTGAATGCTGCAGAGAGTGCTGTGCTCCACGTTGGTAAAAATAACCCACATCTGATGTATTTCATCGATGGCCACCCCCTAACCCGGTTTCCTCCAATATGGAGCAGGTCACAAAAGACTTGAGCTGGTCGGAATACATCATCGAAATTTCTAAACGCGTCAACACAATACTCTTCATGATTCGTAGATCTTTTGCTCGTATATCTTTCGAGACCTCCGCTTAACTCTTCAGGTACGAGTTCTGGCTGCATCTAGAGGGCGCCCTAGAGTAGTGGGGAAAAACTAGTAGTGCGTTGGGTATAGTGAAACGCAACTTCCAAACGGTGGTATATTACAGTGCATGAAGGATGGCGAAACATACAAGTATCTAGGATACCAATAAGCCAGATTGCTAGACCAAATACAATCAAAGGAGAAGATTCGTTAAGAATACAGTCAGCGTTTGAAAACTGTACTGGAATCAATGTTGAACTCGGGTAATCTAGTCAAGGCAATTAACACCTACGCCATTCCAGTGTTGCTTTACTCATTTGGAATAATCAGATGGACTAAAACAGAACTAGAACAATCTTCATCCAAAATCCTCTGTGATAAGAACAACTTTGAAGCGGAAAGAAGGAGGACGCGGATTAATAGATGTTTTCAATTTACACACCGAACAGATAAAAAATCTCAGTGAATTCTTCTCTGCAAAAGCTCTCACTTCTGACCTCCATAAAGTGATACCATTGGCTGATAAGGGATATATACCTCTAAATCTTGCTACCAGAGATGACCTGCTGAATCTACCGTTCCTATCAGATACTGAAAAACAAGAGCAATGGTCGAGGAAGAAATTGCATGGACGACATCACCATGAGATTAATCAACCACACATCGACAAAGAAGCCTCCAACAAATGGTTGATGAAAGGAGAATTATTCGCGGAAACAGAAGGATTCCTTATGGCCATTCAAGACCAAGTGATCGCTACAAACAACTACAAAAATTTTATTATTAAGGACGGAACATTACAAACAGATAAGTGCAGAAAATGCCATATGAGATCGGAGACTATACAACATATTACATCCGGCTGCGAACAACTGGCCAATACGGACTATCTTCACAGGCATAATCAAGTGTGCAACATTATCCATCAGAAACTTGCACACAAATGCGGATTTCTGAATACCTTCCAGCCATATTACAAGTATCAACTGGCGCCCGTAATTGAAAATGACTCTATCAGATTATACTACGATAGGCCTGTTATCACTGACAGAATGGTGACGAATAATAGGCCGGACATAGTGGTGTATGATAAGAGAGCAAAAACAGCAATGCTGGTGGATGTCGCCATACCGAATAATAACAACGTGCTGAACAAGTTCCAGGAGAAAAAGTCCAAATACACAGACCTTGCTATTGAGATCAAGCAGATGTGGCACCTCGAGAAAATAGATATTGTTCCTGTCATCGTATCCTCGACTGGGTTAATACCCAAAACTTTGCATGATAGCCTTAAGAAATTAAAATTGCATAAGAATACCTATATAGAAATGCAAAAAGCTGTAATTCTTAATACATGTAGGATAGTCAATTTATGTCAAGTATATTGTTATCGAGCCTATTCCCCTTGATTGCTGAATCTGGGAAAGGTAAATTATATCCAGCTAACAGCTGAGATAGTCCACGATAATAATAATAATAATAATTCAGTGGCACAATAGTTATTATGTGACATGAACTTGGTCAACTTGTGTTATTAGAAATTAGAAAGAAGAATCAACAGAAATGTATTTGAATATTCAATGTTTACTATTGTACATTTTACATAATACGAGAGCGGTTCGATAAGCCTGTGACTTTTTGAATAAAACAAATTTTCAACGGCAAATAAACATTTCATTTTTCTACATAGTCACTTTTTACCCCGATACATTCAGTCCAGCGTTTTTCTCATGTTTTTATTCCCCCCAAATAATACGCGTTTGTTTCGGTAATAACTTTTTCATTCGACTCAAATCTCATACCGCCCAGCAATTTATTTCGGTTTGAAAACAGAAAATATTCGCAGGGGGCTAAATCTGGAGAATATGCTGGATGGGGTAGCAGTTCGTATTCCAATTCGTGGATTTTGGCCATCGTGACTAGACAAGGGTGCACACGTGCATTGTCTTGATGGAACATCACTTTCTTCTTCGCAAAATGAGGCCGTTTTTGTTTCAAATCAACGTCGAATCTGTTCAAGAGCTCTGAATAATATTCGCCGGTTATCGTTTTATCTTTTTCGAGGTAATCGATGTGAATGCACCGCGTGCATCCCAAAAAACTGTGAGTCTGTCAGCCATGGTGGCTGACAGACTCTATTTGGCTTCCTTTGATCCTGCTTCGAGTGTTCCTTGGTCTCTGGCGTATTGTGATGGATCCATGTTTCGTCCACAGTAACAAAACGGCGCAAAAACTCGTTCGGATTACGGCTGAACATCGCTAAACACTCTTTAAGTGGTCACACCATTGCGGTTATGGTCGAGTGTGAGCAATCGCATCACTCACCTCGCGGAGAACTTTTTCATGTCCAAATATTCGTGAAAAATATGATGTACCCGTTCAGCTGAGATACCTACATTACGAGCCAAGTCACGCACTTTCATTCTCCGATCGTCCAATATCATTTCATGGATTGTATCGACGATTTCCGGCGTGATTATTTATTTTTGGCGACCTGAACGTTCAGCGTCACTAGTGCTGGTACGACCACAACGGAACTCTGTAAACCACTTCGTAAGCATTGAAACTGATATTGTGAGTCCCCGTAGTATTTATCAAATCTTTCCTTAGTTTCAGTGACTAATTTTTTTACGTAAAAAGTAATGCTTAATCAGCACACGAAATTTACTTTTTTCTATTTTCGTAAACACACGAGGTTGTCTGCTCTGAACGCCTATCAAACTATTGAAGGGAGGTAGAAAAGTCGTATGATGACTATTATTGGAAAGCCATGCGAGGTTGCCCAAATCAATTTCATTTTGAAAAATCAAGAGGCGATTTCTTGATGTTTAAAGCCAATAAGAAATAATTTTTTCGTGGATTTTCTTTTTATCTCGGGAACTAGAATAGATAAAAAACCAGTAACAATTTTGATATCGCCATGTAAGAGATATCTAAACTCAGGTTTAAAATTCCTAGTATCAAAATCATTGTTGGGCGTGTTATTTTTACCCAGTCACCATAGTTTATAGACTTCTATTCCAGAAAACTAAACGTATGACGTTTTGGCAAAATTGATGTGATAAACTGAAACACAACTCTATCTTGAAAAGTGTATCTAAAAAGAACTCAACATGAAGATTTTTTCAGATACCTCCATAGCAAATTAAAATCTGTACATCAAAACCAACATTTCAACTATCCCTCGAAACAAATGAACGCGAGGAATGGAAAAAATCTTGACATTGATCCATCCATTTTCTTGAGTAAAATCAAGACAGAACCTGGAAAAGTTTTCCTTAGAAGGGACAGCGACTGGAAACGAAATTAAATTGCCAAACGCAATAAAATTAAACTGGGTTGTCGGATACGAAACCGAATAACCTCCGTTTTTTCTCGACCGGTGGAAAACTTCATGAAATCCTCTTTGAAAAATGTAGATAATTGGATTTTTCCGTCATTTTATTTTGCGAAAGTATCCAATTTTCTTGTTCTAAACGCTTAATATGAAGAAGCGGGAAAAGATTTCCGAGTCAATTCGTAACGCGAGTTGGTTTCCAGTAATTATTAGGAAAAAGACTGCTATCGGGCGGAGTAAGCCAGTTCAAAAGAATTTTTATTAATCTGTGCAGGCGAACTAGAGAGCAATAAGCTGGTTTTTTAAATATAAGGTGTATTCAGTTCTCTTTTCTGCGGATTCGTGAAAATTCATTAGAAATTCGGAGAGGAATTATACTGTGGAAACTTTGTTTGTTATAGTCTACAGAATACGAAAGACCACAATGTCACAGAAAAATTGATATAAACATAAAATAATTTATGAATAATTCTTTGCAACAGTATATGAAAATGGATCAGGCATTATACTTATTGATAACTAAACCAAGTAACATACATTATTGACATTGCGATACCCAACACACATCACGAAATATTCTTCGTGGGTTTCTTTCCAGAAAAAAAAGATGAAGTAGTGTCATCGCCTTTCTCTATAATAAATACTGTTTAGAAATGATCCAAGATGAAGTAAAATATATTTTATACTTAGGAGTGGAAAGGTTTTAATGTATGTATTTTATATTTAGTAGTGGAGAGGTTTTGATGTCTAGCAGGCTATTAAGGGCGATTTCACTTGGTTTTTTACAAAGTATATTGATGTCCAAACATACCAAGATTAATTTTCTGTCTGCTTCTTCTTCAAGTGCTCTGCTCAGTCCCTCGAACATTGACGATTACTATGAAGAGTGAATCTTTATTTTCTGCCATTCTAAAAAGGTCACCTGCATTTCGAATGCCGGTCCACGCTCTTATGTTACTAAGCCATGAAATCTTTTAACGACCTACACCACGTTTTCCTTCTCTTTTCCCCTTCATCAACTGAAGTGAGCGATATTTGTCTCCTCGTATTATATGACCCAGATAAGATATTTTGCGGCATTTTATCGTTGTGAATAGTTGTATTTCTCTTCTTGCATGACCAAGAACATCTTCGTTAGTGATTAAATCGGTCCAGGGAATACACAGCATTCTTCTGTGGTTCCACATCTCAAAGCTCTCCAGACGATTAGTCTTGCGTACTTGAGGGTCCAGATCTCTGCACCGTCCAGAATAGCTTGACGATTCGTTGTCGAAGCTTGAGGTTAATGGTATCATTACAAAAGAGCGTTCTCATGATCTGAAAGCAATTTCTGGCTGTCTCAATGCGACACTTTATTTCAGTATCGGGATCTAATTGCTCTGTCAGAATACTTCCAAATACTCATATTTCTCAACTCTGCAATTTGAGGATTATTCACAAAAAGCTTGGTGTCTTTGTGTGAATCGCGGCTAAATATCATGAATTTTGTTTTATTGGTATTTAAGTTAAGACCATAACTTGTATACTGTATTGATATTATTTAATAATTCTTGAAGATCCTCAATTTTGTCACATAAGACAACTGCGTATCTAATAGTATTAAGCAGGACGCCATTTACCTTCACTCCATGGTCCACATCCTCCAAAGCCTCCTTAAATATTCGGTCTGAGTAGAGGTTGAAAAGTAAGGGTGAGAGGATACAACCCTGCCGGACTCCCCGTCGCATCTGAAGACCAGATGTTATTTTTCCTTCTATACGCACCTCCGCCGTCTGTCCCCAGTATAGGTTCTCAATTATTCGTACATCCCGGCTGTCCAGTTCTATTTTCCGAACCACCGACACCAGCTTAGAGTGAAGCACTCTGTCGAATGCCTTCTTATAATCTATGAAGCAGGCGAAAACATCTTTACGCTGATCTCCACATTTCTGGAGAAGGACGTTAATACCAAACAAAGCCTCGCGAGTTCCGAAAGCATTCCTGAAACCCATCTAAGCGCCATCAAGATCGAATTCACACTTCCGGAGGATTCTGGCATGTATAATTCTTAAAAATGTCTTCAAAAGATGACTCACAAAGGTGGATCTGAGCCAGTCATCTGGGATCAACCCGGTGTTATATATCGAATTGAATAGTTTTGTGACTAGTTAATGTTACTCTCGTCTATGAGTTTCATTATCTCTTTCGGTATTTGGTCCGGGCCTGGGATTTTCGGCTAGGTGCCACAGAGATGTATGTAGTACTTCCTCGTTAAGTATTTCTGGGCCTTCCATTTTTGCTTCGTTGTTCGGCAAGGGGGATCTGTCGTCATAAAATAATTCATTTATATAGTTTTCCCATGTGTGTCTGATTTCCTGTTCATCTATTATAGGTAGATTTGATGAATCGAACAGAGTAGTTTTCTTTCCTTTGTTGCAATTATGAGGAAGTTTGATATTATCTAATTTTATTGAATGTTTGTGGTTTTTGTATGTTCACATATTGGGAAATTGTCAGAGGATAAATGTTCTTTAAATCTGGTTTCGAAATTCCTACCAGTCTGCCAATATAAGTTACCGTACTCGTTGCAAACAATTTCGTGAACTTCTGATTTTTTGAATTTATCTTTTCTTTTTTAGCACTCAATAATAATTTGGTCAAGTTCATACCACAAATATCTCGATTTACAGGGTGTCATCAGTGATCGACAAAACGCTTTCCGTAGACACTGATCAACTGGTGACCTCTTTGCATATGATACGCATTTGTTGGCATCAACAAGTGCCATTTCTCTTGATATCTCAAAGGCCCTTGACAAGGTTTGGCAGGAAGCTTGGATGAATACACTAATCGCATATGGACGCATATGGAAAAGTTGTGTGGTTGGATTAGTAGCTTCCTCTTCAGTCGATCAATTCAGGTGGTAGTTGATGGTGTAACGTTAATGGTTAATGCAGAAATACCCCAGGGCTCTATACTCTTGCCAACTGTTTTTCTGTTGCAGACTGATAGCTGCTCAACCCCATCGAAAACAGAATATTTGGATTTGCGGACGATTGTTCCCTGATATTCTCACTTTCCAGTCAGCGTACTATAACTTTTCAGGAAACACACTGATGAAGGTACCTACAGAGAATCTCATTGAATTCAGACTTGGAGAAGAAATTGGTCAATTTTAACGTGAACTGAACGTCCTCCTGAAAAGTCACTGCCTAAGAACCTCGTTTAATTAAGCTTCTGCTACTCAGTTTTCTTCTCAGTGCCTTCGCAGCAGATGCTTTTATACAAAGAACAGGTGCGACCTGGTCCGGAATACTATTCCAATGTGTGGAGCACACATCTCCACCCTCTCGCTCGAGGGCGGCAGGTTGCTGTTATCTCTCTTCTCGACAGATACTGAGGCATGACAGGCTTCGCCCCTTCCCAAGCGTGAATATAAAAAAGACAGTAAAAACAGAGTATTATTTCAGTGTTGAGATATTTAAGGGTGATAAGACACCACAAACGAGCACTATTATGCGCAAACAATTTGTCGATAAGTCGCCATAGAATTTGCATTTATTTGACCGAAACGTGTTAAATAGCATCAAATAGTCACCAAAATCGCCTGGACGGACACCCTATATCCACTTATTATTTCATGGACTTAAGAATCCTCTAACCAAGCAATTCCCGAAATAAGACAAAAGAAAAATCAAAGCCGACTTCATGTCCAATTTGAAAATCAATTTAATCGCCCCCCATTTTTGAGAAAAATTAACATGAACATCTCGAGGTTTTGCCGAAATACGGGGAATAATTCATGAGACACCGAAACGGCGGAATATAACCGAGCGTATTTTATATATTCGACGAAGGAAACGTGGGAAAAGAGATGCAAGAAATTGCTCGAATATAATGGGACCTTAGATTGGCAAAAGAAGTACATACAAAATGAAATTGAGTTGGAGCAATGCTGGGTTTGAAATTAGCACAACATTCCGGGGGAGAAAAACGTTGACATTTCACCAAGGGACAAGAAACTGCGAATCTTTTGTTATTCATGCTAGGGCGCTTTCGTCGCCGCATTTTGGGTTTATAAAAAGGCGGGAGCGGCTTTGAATACCCCCCTGCTCGGGGTCTTTAGACAGAGCCAGATTCAGATTTATGGTCTAGAATGGTCGAACGGTGAAATAGAAGGGAATTATGACAAAAGATTTGAACTCCATGGGAGTTTTTCTTTAACAAATAATTGCATTTATACGGGGATCTCTTTCATCATCCTCCTGGAATATGGTATTTAAACATTTACGTATTTTCGTAGCATGTGCATCCTCGAAGTATATTTGCTTTAATGATAGTTATATAAACATTTCAAAATTTTAACCAAGACCAGAGGTATAGCCATCTCGGTGGCGTATGGGATATGATACTCGTCTCCTGCGCAGAGTTACCTGGGTTCAATCCCCACAAAGTCGGTGCGATTTTTCGGATTCTGGGAATCGCTTGAGTATCCATCTTTCGGAGGAGATGTAAAGCCGTCGGTACTGTCTAACAGAGATGTGTTGGACATTAAAAGATCCCTTCCCTCGACACGAGAGGGGTTTGCCAAAATTCCCGGGTTAGTGAGGTGACAGAATTCCCCGGCGTGTCATTGGCCGAAAGGCGGAAATAGAGCACGTTAAAGGAATAACAAACAAACAAACAAACAAACCAGAGGTATATTTTTAACTTATTGCTTAGAAAAGACAGCTTCTTCAAGAAAATAAAGAACATTTTTATTGGAAAATTGCGACATTCTGAATCATCCATGATTACTATTCGAATTAAGATATTGAATTTGTCCAAAAACTTTAGGCAGCTGTGGTTGTAAACTTTATTCTCCAAGACTCAATTTTAAAATATTTCACCTGATATGCGTCAAGCAATGCAATTGGTAAAGTTGCCGCTTATTCTGCCAATAGATGTGTTGAAATTAGAGACTAACTTGATTGGTTCAAGACGCAGTTGCACGGAAAATTTACCAATTCTCTGGGTAATTTTCTGTCAACATTGGGACTAACTCCACTACTTAGATTTTGGGTTAAGTTGGAGGTCCTAAGTATAGTATTCTTGCACTTGCTTTTATTGTACAGTGATGTCATCTTCCAATCCAGGTTGGATTCATCTCAAACCAACCTCGGGTGTTGAAGCTGGAAGTACTATTTGAGAATTCTACAGATTATTTAGGGCAGAATAGAAATTGAGATGGCTAATGTGTGAAAATCCATTTTAAGTAGCGTTATACGAGGGTAAACCAAAAATGATTTTTTAAGAATTTTCAATATATCTGTAAAATTTCTAATCTGTATTTTTGAAGATACACTTGATGATAAAGCTACATTCATTTTCAATGACGCAGTCTTTGATTCATGGTGCTAGCTCATCTTTTGCGAAAGGTACAGTTCTTTAGTTGGCATTGTCTCTAGGTATAACAAACGTTTTTATTTATAGAAAAAATAGTAAACAAGTTGAATAATACGAAACGAAAGTTATCAAATAAATACCCACTCAGTAGAGGGTGTTACCCATTCGAGCTCTTATCACGGTTTCGATAAGATTACGAATGTATTCTTGATCTATTCTTGCTACTTTTCTTGCAGAACCTGATCTATGTCAATTAGATTCTACGAAGCACACAAGGTTTCTTAACCTTTTACCCATCGTGTCCCACAGTTGCACAATCGGAATTAGATCAGGGCTCCTTGCCGGCCAGTCCATCCTCATTATTTCAAGACCATTAAAGTAATCACTGAATAGTCTTTTGGTATGAGGTGTTGCTTTATCATCCATCAACATGAAGTTTTTGCCTATTATTATGAGTGAATGGGGCAGTTTGATGGCCAAACACTTGACGTATGTACCTCTCAGCATTCATAGATGCCCTATTAACTAATTTTCTGTTTTTTCCTTCTATACCATTACAAACCCAACTCCATACCCGATTCTTGTAGCATTTCTCCGATAAATTCTGAGATGTCCATCTGAAGAGTTAAGGTAAAACCTGATTCTTCAGAGATCAAAACTCCAACCTGTTTTTTTCTTGTACAGCGGTACTAGATCTATAACATCAACTGTTGAAAGAATCATAGTTAGAAAATTATCAACAATTAATTTTAACATTTACTAAGTTCCATGTACCGGTATTCGTCAAAATGACCTGAAAATTGTTTTTACATCGGGTCGCATTCTCCATAGTACCTACCCTCATTCGAAAAATAATGATATTCTAGCTGCGTCGAAAATTCATGGGCCTCGTATGATTTCTGGTACATTTTTCACACGTAAAGCGATAGCGCCATGATTCAAAGACTAGGGTTATGAGAATGGATGTTGCTTTGTAATGTAGTATTTCAAGACAAAATTCAGCTCATAAATTCTATGGGGCGAATCAAAATTTTTGAAAAATAGCCCTGCTTTACCCTCGCATAGAGCTATCTAAGATGCATTTTCACACATAACCAATGTAAATTGTTATTTTGCATTAAATAATCTTCAACATACTCAAAATTCGAGGATATCGTAGGATAAATCAGAAAGATATGAAATCTCAAATTACAGGACGAATTTTTTTAACAATTAATGTATTTTGGTGTTTATTGAGTAAAAAGAGTTTCAGTATAACTCCACATAAATAAAAATTTAATTCAATAAAGAAATACAAAAATCCGATGTTCAATAATATTAAACAGTCTTGAAATATAACAATATTCAGAGTAACAAAAAAACTAAGAAATACGAAGCTGAAGGCGTGATTATCATTCGAATGAAGTTGATTTTGAAATTGGTTAACTTTCATGAAATAAGAATAAATTAGATTCGCATGTCACACGTTTATTTTGTCATACTATATTCCAAATGAACTGTACTTCAAGTTTTGAAATATAAGAGATAGGAGACAGCTGGAATACCCTTCAGTTCGACCCTGATTCGAAACCTAGCGCCATTTCACGAGTGCCGCACTTAAGACCGCCAAATATTCTCCCTCCGTTTCCGAAGCAATTTTACATCCACCACGGATTGCCGTGAGCTTCTCGTCTGAGCACTTTTGTTGGTTTTAATGCTACTTGATAACTACATTCCCTTCGCAATCAATCAAGATAGGCTTCAGCACCAGCAAACTCCGTGAATCGAGCATTCACATTCGACCTATCACTTATAATTTTGTTGAGTCTATCAATTTCGGATTTGAATTATATATACAGGGTGCTTCAACGAAAACTTAACAGAGGCTATATCTACCAAGATATTCATTTCTGATCAAAATGCAAAAACAGGTCAATTTTTGTTTCAAGACGGACATCTTTTGGGGTACGAGACTTGCCTGAAATATCAACCCCCAAAACGGGGGTTGCAATCCTTGAACATTTTGAATAGGGAAGATGGGTCGCGTGATGACTCAAAAAAAAGGTGGTATCTTCGTCTGCATCACCTTGAACGAATTTCCATTTTTAATTGAAAACTGTAAAAGATACAGGGTGAGCAACTGAAAGATAGAGAAGACTATTTCCCTGAGACTATTCAAGTTTCAGTGAAGTAAAATGAAACAGATTCATGCTGATCAATGACAGTCATCATCAAGTACCATCCTCATCTAGAATTTCAACCCCTAGAGCAGGGGTGACAACCCTTGAAAATTTGGAAGAGGGTAGATGGGTCGAGTGATTACTCGAAAGAAAGGTATTATCTTAGTCTGCATCCCCGTGAACGAATTTTCATTCTAACCTAACCCATCTACCCTCTTCTAAATGATCAAGGGTGGTCACTCCTGCTCTAGGGGTTGAAATTTGAGATGTGAATGGTGTTTCGGAAGATAACAGCCTTTGATCTGGAATGAATCTGTTCCATTTTTTTGCACTAATACTTGAATAGCTCAGGGCGATACATAGTCTCCTCTATTTTTCAGTAGCTCACACTGTATCTTCTATAGTTTTCAATCAAAAATGAAAATTCTTTCACGGGAATGCAGACAAAGATAATACCTTTCTTTCGAGTAATCACTCGACCCATCTACCCTCTTCCAAATTTTTAAGGGTTGTTACCCCTGCTCCAGGGGTTGAAATTAGAGATGAGAATGGTACTTGATGATGACTGCCATTGATCAGCATGGATCTGTTCCATTTTACTTCACTGAAACTTGAATAGTCTCAAGGAAATAGTCTTCCCTATCTTTCAGTTGCTCACCCTGTATCTTTTACAGTTTTCAATTAAAAATGGAAATTCGTTCAAGGCGATGTAGACAAAGATACCACCTTTATTTTGAGTCATTACTCGACCCATCTTCCCTATTCAAAATAATCAAAGATTGCAACCTCCGCTTAGGGGGTTGATATTTCAGGAGATGTCCCCCTTGAAACAAAAATTGACCTGTTTTTGCGGTTTGATCAGAAATGAATATCTTGGTAGATTAGTTTTCGTTGAAGCACCCTGTATATATATATAATATATATAATTGGTTGGCATGACATCTGTCAAACACATTCAATAACCTCATATTCATTGAACAAAAAACATCATATTTTTCTCAATAATGATTTTGATGTGAGAAATGAAGCACGTGGAAGACCACCAAAAAGGTTTGAAGAACTGCAAGCAATATTGGATGAAGATGATACATTGAGTCAAAAGCAAATGGCAGCCATGTTAAATGTTGCACAACAAACAATTTCAGACCGTTTGAAAGTATGGGAAAGATCCAAAAGTGTGGAAAATTGGTGCCATATGAATTGAATGAAAGAAAAGAAACACCGGAGGAAATCATGGGTAAATCGGGGACAACCATCAACGCCGACTGCAAAAACAGATCGATTCGGTACGAAGTGTTTGGTAGGATCAGAAGGGTGAAATATATCACGAGCTTCTAAAACCTAATGAAACTGTTAATGCTAACAGCTACAGACAAGAAATGATCAATTTGAACCATGCATTGATCGACCAGAATGGACCAGAAGACACGGCAAAGTTATTTTATTACACGACAATACACACAAAGCAAAATCGAAATAGAATACAATCAAAGTATTTGGCTAGGTGCTGCTAATCCATATTCACCCGACTTGGGTCCTTCGGATTACCATTTGTTTTCAACGATGGGACGTTATATCCCTCTGTGTCACCCCTTCTTCAACGAGGGCAATTATTCGACCCCTCTGCACATTGTAAAATCGAAAGTGAGGCATTTTCAATTATGATTATAGGCTTTTTTTAACTTTTGAAGTTCACAGTTTTAAATCTCAATATGATAACACTGGTCTACAATGGTTTTGTTGCCCTAGATATGAAAATGATTTTGGGTCTATTTATGCACACAATTCGTGAAACTACCAATGATTTTATAGGATGTGCTCTGATTTCTTTTTAAATCTTTATTTTCATTTTACATAACAAAAATCGTAAAACAAGAAACAAAATAACAGATATATTTATAATGTCAGTTATGTTTTGAGAAATTCGGATACATCGAAGTAAATAAAGAGGAAAATGTCGAAAATATATTTCACATTTCCATAAAACGCCATTTATGAGCTTTTCTTCTATAATTTTTCAGGGGACAATCTCTTTTCAAAGACCAGCAGTAATCTGCCATCATGTGACAATCCCATCGACCTTGATACCTTTCTTCCATCACTTTTAGATCTTGATGAAACCGCTCTCCCTGTTCCTCACTATAATTTCCCAAATTATCCGGAAATTTATCTAGATGATTGCGGAGATAGTGTAACTTAATACTCATATTTGCTCCTAAAGTCTGAAAGTTTGTCAGCAAATTTTGCACAATTTCTTCATAATTTGCTGCTGTATGGTTACCTAGGAAATTTTCGACAACCAACACAAAACTTTTCCAAGCTTTACTTTCCGGAACAGTCATAACTTTGATAAAATCTGAGTCTTTCATCAATTGCCGTATTCGAGGACCATCAAATATTCCACCTTTCAATTTTTCCATACTAAGCTTCGGAAATTTTCTGCAAATGTAATTAAAACAATTTCCGTCTTTGTTCAACCCTTTACAAATTGCTCAATCATACCTAACTTAATATGTAATGGTGGAAGTATGATTTTGTCTCTGCTCACCAGCGGCTCCCTTATTACGTTGGCTTTACCGACAGTTAAAGAATTTCTTACAGGCCAAACATCTTGTTCCCAATGAAGTTGCTTTGCTCTACTATCCCACATACAAATAAAGCAAAGGTATTTTGTATATCCACTTTGTTGGCCAAGTAAAAAATTAACCATTTTTAAATCCACACAGATCGGCCATTGATGCTCAGAGTATTTAATTTTCTCTAAAACTAATTTTACATTTTTATATTCTTCTTCGAGTTTCGTTGAATGGGCAATTGGAATTGATGCAAATTTATTTCCATTGTGCAATAAGACGCATTTTAAACTTCTTTTGCAACTATCAATAAAAAGGCGCCATTCAGTAGATTTGTACTCTTTTAAACCCATGTCTATAAGCAGCTTCGCGATATCATTACAATACACTAATCCTTCATTTTCACTAAAAAATTGTAATAACTCTTTTTCTCGCGTTCTGTATGTTGTAATTGTTACTGTTGGTGTCAATAAATTTTTTCTTTCAATCTTGAGGCTAACAGTTCTGATCCTTGTTTTGATAAATTGAGATCACGTATTAAATCACTGAGTTCATTTTGAGAAAATAACTTTGGCGTAGATGTTTCACCTTCCCATTCACTTCCACTAGTAGACGGTCCCGATTTCTGTGAATTTGGTAACATCATTGTTTCTGAGGGCATGCGAATTACTTTTGAAATGTATATGGGCCGAGGAGATTTTCACTGTGTAGAACCGGACATTTCGTAGACTGTAAGTCTGGGTATCTCCACGTTTGATTTCGATTAAAACCTTTAACATCTACTACGCAAAAGTAACAATCATCTAAATGATTCGTAGGTTCCATCCAGATCATAGGAATACCAAAGTCCAATCCAGAACGTTCACCTTTTTCCACAACCGTAAAGACTCAACACAGGACTTACAAACTTTATTAGGAACCCATGGTTTACCTAATTTGTCCATTTTGAAACCAAAATATTCAACATAAGTCTCCTTGACAAAGTCTGTGATATTTCTTTTTGTTTTTTGGTATATAAACACCGCAAATATAACTAAATAAATCACTACAATATTCCCACTTTCTTCGTGACGAACTCATATTTTAGACTAGAAGACAAATATATAAGAATGGACATTCAGTAATTAAAACAATATATTAATCCATGACACTTTATCCAGATTTACGTGTATATGTACTTCAATATTGTCAAATAACTGAGATCTCAGCTGCTCTGTGGAGCAAGGGGTCTGAGAGTGGGGATCAGGTGATGTTTGCATGCGCGAAAAAGTTGCGCAGAAGCCTAATCATGACTGGAAAATTAAATTTTATTTCTAACAAGCTTATAATTGTTCAAAATATAAGAAATGCAAAATCATGAAAATACGAGCACATTGAGAACTTTCATGAATATATTCGTAATCTGGGCACTTGAAAACATAAAAATTTGCGATGATATCCAGGGCAACAATAAAATTTTTTTTTTTTGTAGAGCTGTGTAATTCAACATTTCTTATCATAGTATCCAATTTTTACAACAAAAACTTCATTCTTCACAAGTAATAAAGATTCATGGTTAAAACAATCAATAATGTGAAATACCCAGTGATTCCATATAAATTTGATTGTGTGTAGTTCTATGAATGTAACGAGAATACCTTACGTGTTACAACTTTTTTCTCATTTTTGAATTTGGATATTTCCATTCAGCTTTATGTTACACCCACAACAATTTTTTTTGTCGTTGACATTAACTGTATTCAACTCAATCTGTTCACCCTTTCTATCGTCTGTAATTTTCTTTTATTAAGAATGCATGTAAAAGTCGCAACTCAAAGCACCAACCAACTCACGTCAAATACGATAAGGGATGTCGTCAGTAAGGATGAGAAATAAACGGTGCAATTAATTACAGGGAATCGAATTATAAATTTCGTATATCGATATCAACAAGGGCACCCTTCCGAATCGATAATTCGTCTTAATAACAATTCAGCTTATTCATATCTTTAAGCTTAACCTTATTAGGGAAGACGTAAAGCGGGGCCGCATTTTCCAGTTAATTAAACATCGACTCGGAGACCTGGAAAAATGTAATTATAAGGAAATCCATCAGTTTTCACCCCAGTCCGCCTCCCCTTTTCCGAGCGAAAGCGAAAAGGGAAGGGTGGAAAAGACCCTAAAGAAATCAATTTGCAGGCGCTCGGCAATGCGAAATTTAAATAATGACAACCACAGCGAGTCAAATAAGTAGGATCGCGGAACGCCGAGGGAAACTTTCGAGGAAATCGGTTGGACGGTCGCAGTTTCCTTCGATAAAAATATAACTTCTTGTCACGTGTCGCCGATCCATTCTGCTCAATTTAAAGTTCGAGTCGTGTTTACAGTACATTTGCAACCCGGAGTCGAGCTCCTTTCTTTTCCGTCGCTTTGAGCTCCCGTCAAGATCGAAGATGGACAAATTGTGTGGGTGTTGTGGCCACTTGACCCTATTGAACTCATGTCGAGTTTCACGCACCGGATTATGTCGCTACGGAATTCGGTGGCATATGGGATATGATGCTCGTCTCCTACGCAGAGTTACCTGGGTTCAATCCCCACAAAGTCGGTGCGATTTTTCGGATTCTGGGAATCGCTTAGGTGTCCATCTTTCGGATTAGATGTAAAGCTGTCGGTCCTGTCTAACAGAGATGTGTTGGACATTAAAGATCCCTTCCCTGGACACGAGAGAGGTTCGGCAAAATTCCCCGGTTAGTGAGGTGACAGAATTCCCCGGCGTGTCATTAGCCGAAAGGCAGAAATAGAGCAAAAAATTCGTTATATCACTTTGTGGAAAAATAACGAAGAAATACAAGGGTTGTAAATAAAGTAATGTGAATGGCAACGTCTCTTCCGATTTGACAACGCGTGTGATAAGACGCTTTGAGCAGACTCACGTGAACATGTTGAGCATCCAGTATGAGTTTAAACTCACTAGTCATTAGTTTTCGTGAAACAGTTCTTCTTGTGCGTTCTAGGAATAAGTGGAATCAATTTTGAGCAACGGTGAACTATTAAGTTTTGCTTCAAACTTGGACACAATGCAACAGAAACGCTTGAAAAACTTCGAAAGGCATATGAAGAAAGAAGAGAGTCGATTAAAAATAAACCACCAAGCGAAGCAAGTGCAAACACTATTGAAGATGTCAAGAAATTCCACATATATATATATATATATATATATATATATATATATATATATATATATATATATATATATATATATATATATATAAAGGGTTCAACCCCGACGATTTGCCCATATATGTTATGAGAATATATCAATCTAGCAGAATATATGCAAACTATAGCATCATCGGACAATGACATCAATGTACCAACGAGTAGTGTCAGAGGCTTTCTCCCCGGAAAAATCCAGTGTACGGACCTTAGTCAAGTAACACTGAAAGTTACTCATTCATAGTTTTCTTCGTGTGAAGTGCTGAACGATCGAATAGAATACTGCTCTGAATATAAATATGACAAAATTGTCAGCTAATTATATTACATTTATATATACAAATAAATAAAATATGAAATGAGATTCTGGGCGGTATAAACTAACGAGAAAACCTATGACTCTACCTCATTATTTTTTCGGAAAGAAACCTACGAAGAATATTACAAGATTTGATGACTGTTATCTTCTGTAACTGTTCAAACAAATTTTTCTTCATACCCAAAATCTCAATATTTTTGTGAAGATTCCTAGGAGTAACACCTGTTGTAGAAATAATAATCGGCAGAATAAAAATTTTTTTCATTTTCCACATTATTTTAATCTCGTCGCCAAGCATCATATATTTAGAAATTTTTTCATTGTTTTTATTTTGTTTATTATGTGTGTCGGGTATAGCAATATTAATTATTTGTTATTCGATTAGTAAGAATGATATCTGGCCTATTGTGTTTTACAGATCTGTTGCATAAAATTGTTTCATCAAAATAAAGTTTATATTTCTCATTTTCACAAATAATCTCAGGTTCATATTTGTAAAATTTTTTCTTTTGGGAATTAGGTCATGTTTAATTCCTAGATTAAAATGAATACTATTAGCGACGGCATTATGTCTTTCTAAATAATCTGTTGAAGCAAGGACTGAGCAAGATGATAATATATGAAAAACTGTTTCTGAAAAACAAAAACATCTACGGCAAGAATCATCTATATTTTGCTTGATTATGTGTTTTCTATAATTTCTCGTGAAAACAACCTGATCCTGGATCGCAATTGTCAAGCCTTCTGTTTCAGCAAACAATTCTCCAGAAACTAACCATCTATATGATGCGATTTCATCAATATAATAATTTTTCAATTCTTTAGGGTACTTTCCGTGTAATTCCTTCTGCATCCAGCTTTCTCTTTTAGAATTATCATCAAATATATCAAAATCTACCTTTTGCATTGTCAAGTTCAGAGGTGTAAGATTATAATCTGAAGCAACAACAATATCATGTAATTTAGACGTTCTCTGTTTATTATGAAAATGGGAACGTAGATGAAAAATCTGTTTACTATGAAGATTATTCAAATAAATAAATATATATATATATATATATATATATATATATATATATATATATATATATATATATATATATATATATATATATATATATTCTTTTGAAAAGAGAGGATTTATAAAAATTCGAATAATTTTATGTACAATAAATGCTATAATTTTGGTATGTGTCAGAAAATCACAAGTGTGAGCTCAGGAAATGTAACAGGGGAATCATACTATCTTTCATATGATTCGATAAACGACTGAAAAAAACCTGAGGAAAAAAATCTCGTTTCCCTGTCGCTATTGCACTAGCAATAGCTTGTCTGTTCATGTTGTGTTAGTGTCGTGTGTACATAAAGAGTACCAAAGATTTTTCGGCTTAGCCGATTCATTCTCTCTTGCACTCCATGATTTCCAGACGAAGAGAAGGGTGAAAGGAAGGGGGTTTGGGACAGGAATCTGTATCAATGGAAAAAGAAAACCAGCAGAAAAATATTTCAACAAACATACCTAACTTATATGTCTAAACAAAGAAAAGATTTTACATAGCAAGTAGGGCTATAAAAAGAACTGAGGAGATAATCAAAAAGTACATAACCTGCAACCTTTTTAAGGCCAAAAAAAGCACGAAAGAGCAAGTCAAAGAACAAATGCATGCTGGTTTGTTTTTCTGATAGCCAAGAATCGGCCACACAGAGTCTGTGCCTTAAGGCCAAATTCTTTACCGAGAGGCCCTTTAAAGAAGTCATACTGGACCTCTCGTGTCTTCAGGAGTTTCCGATTATCTGAGTCAAAATACTCCTCCAACTAAACAATGGCCAGCTACAAGCCATCTGAAGCCTATGAGATTATTTATAGCAAAATGTGAAATGTCGTACACCTGTTTCTTATGTCATAAAAGAACTAGAAAATGCAGTTATCACAAATGGGTATATTTTTGTTACTCAAATGAATAATGGGTTCTCAATCGAAAAGGCGCTTTGTATTACTAACAGAATATGCGAAAGCATATTCAACATATATCATACACGGTTGTGATTCATGAAGAGCCGAGAGATTTATTAGATTATAAAATGAAACAGCACTCATTGAATTCACTAGTTTATGAAGCTCAAATTTAGCACCAACGTCGTGAACAATGTCTACAGCAAATTTAACCTTTCTTAAGGTCGAACGTCAAGATCAATTTTCAAAGTCAAGGTCCATATCATTCAACACAAATGAGCAAGCCAACCAAGGTTATTACGTGCTGTCAATAGACTCCAGGATTTTGGGCGTTCGGATGAACGGTTGCCAGTAACAATGAAGACGAAAATGATTCTTTCGTGTGCAGACAAACATCAAAAATAACTGGAGTTGCATCGACATGTGCCATGTCATACTGCATATCGCAATAATGGAGTATTTAGCCAGTAAAAATATTCCTGTCATCCCCCAGCCTCCCTATTCACCCGACTGGGACCCTTGTGATTTTTTCTCTACCCGAGAATTGAAAATCTCAACAAGGAAACTCGTTTTGGGATACTTGAAAACATCCAAGCGGCTGTAATCCATCAGATGAAGGCTATGCCAGAATCCGAGTTCCAGCAATGCTATGATGAGAAGAAAGACCTTCTCCAGCGCACCGTGGTTGCCCAAAGGAACTAGTCGGAAGAATACAATATTGCTTTATGGTTATATTTGAATAAAAAACAGAAAAAAACAGTCTCATTTCTTTATTCACACGGATCCTACAACTTAATGAAAAAACGAAATAACAATTTCGCCTATCACGTACAACATATTATATATATATATATATATATATATATATATATATATATATATATATATATATATATATATATATATATATATATATATATATATATATATATCGCACAAATGAAACGATTACATTTGAGAAAAAGTTCATTTTACTTTGTATGTTTGATTGAAATTGAATTGGTACGAAGGATGTCCATTAATCAATCATCAGTACTAAAAGTGAACCTCTATGATTTGTTAATATAAATCCAAAATTTCAGTTCAATGCGTGATGTGTTTCAGCAGATTGTCAAAGTTGACAAGTTAGTTGAACAATAGAAAGAAAACATGGGCACTTTTATGCAATGATTTTCTACAATTTTCAAAGAGAATTATCTCAATAAGAATGTTATTTTCTGTTTTTGGCATTTAAGCACTATACCAGTCAACGGTTTCCCGTTGGTTTGGTGAATTTAAACGCAAAACAATTGAGTGTTCAACGCAAAAAAATATCGAATTGCTTTATCATTCTGCGTACAGTGCGGAAAACAATGAAGCTTTTAAAAGCTCTCGTTTATTCTAGCTCTATATGCAAAACTAAAGGACATGCCCCGTACCTCGTCCGCCTTATTCTCTGGACCTGGCACCTTCTACTAATTCGCAGACTTATTATTATGTATCTTTCTTCCAATAAACAAGTCATTTGAATATTCAAGAATTATTTCGACTACCTTACGGAAATTTGAACGAATAAATATTCGGTGAGCTCCACAAACACATCCTTATTTGTTGCTTTCACGCCGAGTGAATTGGTAATGGCGAAATTTTCGAATCGAGTCGACGTGATTGTCCGTTATCTCCTCCGCCGAGAGTTGCGGAAAATACCGTGGAAACATTGAAATTCAGGTGAGAACGCTCCATATCGGGTCGAATTCTTTTTCCTTCTGTTTGACTGGATTATAGAAGAACAACGTGCTACATTCGGTTTGCTCAACGTGTTGAAGGAATTCCAAGTTTCCGAGAGCAATTTATTTCCGAGTTGACCTAAGTGGGAAAACTTCTGAATGGCAATTTCCAGCGAATCAGTATGTGGGAAGTAGTTTATTCTGGCAGCTTTCGATGTTATTACCGGTGTATGGATGCGCGAATTTAATTCGGCTCTTCGAGTTCACAAATAATATGCTAATGAGATTAGTTGAAGTTTTACTTAGTACGTTAGTGGTTCAGTGAATGACACCAGAGGAATCAAGTCGCTTGCGTTGCCGTTATTGATGTTAGAAAGCTCACGCCTGGAAAACTCCGTCGTAAGCTTCAGTTCGATTCATGAGCAGCCATCTTCTGTGGTGGCTACTGGTAACGGAAAGGTTTTCTTTCGTTGTGGTTGGGAGCTGTTCCGATAGAATCTGTTCATCTGTTCCCAATAAAAGAAACCATAATCCATGGTGGAACAGCATACGCCACACTGGATCTAGTTTCATCCTCTGGTGGTGCAGCGTCCTTTTCGAGCTGCATAGAATCAAAATCAGATGTTCAGTTTCATAGGGGTAGGGAGGCCAGGTCCGATCTTCTGCAGACTTCTCGACGTCTGCTTATTGCAGGCTCCAGCCCTCACTTTGGCCGATAGAAAAACAAAAGAATTTCGAATTTACAGATGGTTATAAGGGGATCACATCACTTATTGACGACATGTCTTATGGTGTCTATGAACGTAATTC
This sequence comes from Cryptolaemus montrouzieri, assembly GCA_013387265.2. Lineage (NCBI taxonomy): Eukaryota > Metazoa > Arthropoda > Insecta > Coleoptera > Coccinellidae > Cryptolaemus > Cryptolaemus montrouzieri. The sequence goes on along the minus strand of JABFTP020000103.1, from coordinate 8,035,455 downwards.
TAAATTCGATATCTAAAAGGAATGAAACGAATATACATTGAGCCCATCGAGGAGGGTATGAGCAATGGGTTTAATGGCCTCATCAATGATTGATTCAACCTCTATTACTGCCATCATCGTACTCACTTTGTTTCAATACAATTTTTTACTGTTTAATTGATTATGCTCAAAATTCTGGCTCAAAAGCAATCATCAAAACATTTTTCAAACGCTTTTTCCGGAATCGACTCGCCGCGAATTCTCTTTCATGTCTTCAATCGATTCAAGACGGGTAGCACGAAGTGATAATTTGACTTTTGGGAAAGAAAATCGGTCGGAGACATATCAGGTGAATGCGAAGGTTGTTTGATTGGTTAAGTTTTGGTAAGAAATTCTTTCCACAAATCTGGCATTTTCCCACGAATTCGCTCGCCCAAACGCCGCATAACATATGTAATATTCTATATTTACCTTCTGACCTTTTCGCAAGAATTCCGGGTGTACAACACCGTGATAATCAAAGGAAACAAATCATCAACGGTTTCGTTGGGAGTCGTCATTCCGAAGATTGACTGATTTGGATGTCAAACTAATAAAACCTTTTTTCATCACAAGTGACAATGCGTTTTATGAATGTGGGCCAGAATTGACGCGTTCTAGCACATCTTCAGCGACCTTTACGTTCGAAGAATATTCAGGTGTTCTGAAACTAGTCGAGCGACAACGCGTTTCATGCCCAAACAATCGTTTAAAGTTACGCTCAACTCAGAATGGAAAGGTATTCAATCCAATTTTCTAAGTCAAGATCAGAACTTTGGAACCCTTGGAATTGGCATCATCCTATCAAAAGGTTCATAGCTCCTACAAGAATTGAGATATTGAAATGAATGAATCAAAACATTCTACAGAGTGAATGTATCTTTGCTAATAATTGAATTTCAGAGCGGCAAGTTTAATTTTTCTTGTGTAAAAGGTAGATCAAACTGCATGAAAAAGTACAGATTTATTTGATGCCCCCTGTATATAAAAACAATGATTTCCGTTTTTCGGAGGGAATGTTTTTTTATGCGCGGTTTCGGTCCAGTTGGTAAGCGCCATTCCGAAGCTTGTTTTTTTATCTAACCTGCTTCCCAGGAATATGCGAACCTGTTACACCACATGATTGGGCGCCTGGGAAGAATTGAAGTGTCTTTATACTCGTTTCTTCAAGAGGGCCAAATTGTAGGATGTTGGGAAGATGTTGGACGGAAGCGAGTTCCATAGCCCACCGGCCGTAAAAACGAAGGAATTCTTATAGAGAGATGTTCGAGGGATCGTTAAATGTACCGCCATATGATGAGAACTCCATTCCAGTCTATTGTTGGGGCAAAACCTGAGTTTTCCCGGAACAAAGTCTTTTAGCTCCTTGGAGCGTCTTCCGTAGAAGTATCTTTAAAACAGAGAGAGGTCAGCAACTTGTCTTCTGAGAGCCAGCGGTTGGAGATCGCGGGTGATCTCCGGGTGGTCGATGAGGCGCACAGCCCGTTTTTGCACACTATCCAACATCCGCAACAAATGTTTGGGCGCAGATTTCCATACATGGGATTAATATTCCAAAGCAGGTCGACTCTGCGCCTTATATAGAATCAACTGCTGAGGTGACGTGAAGTATCGCTTGGCTCTGAATAGAAAACTAAGTTTAGCTGTAGTTGTTATTTCGTGAAGGTGCATCGAATCTTTGGATGCAATTTATTGGCCTTGCATTATTAGAGGAGGTTCTCCAGCGGAAACCTTTCTAGAAAACGTAGTTGCTCGCGTTGAGGCTCACCAGGTTCAACTGACCCCACTCAGATATCCTCTGTAAGTCAGAGTTCAAGTTATTAATTTGTTGACATCTCTGACGATGAGATGCCGCAGCTGTCATCGGCCGCAGACTACTGAAAGACGAAACCAGGGTACAATCGTCTGCAAAACCGAAGATCTTGTTCTCTGTAGCTGACAGAAGATCGTTTATCTGCAACAGAAACAAGGTTGGCGAAAGAATGGATCCCTGAGGTATTCCTGCTTGCAACTGGAAACAATGAGATGTTATACCGTCGACCACAACTTGTATTGATCTATTTGAAAGAAAGCTACTTATCCAACCCTGCAATTTTTCGGGAAGCCCATATGCAGCAAGTTTATCCAACAAGGCTGCATGCCAAATCCTATCGAAGGCTTCAGAGATGTCGAGGGCTATTGCTCTAGATTCCCCATGTTTTTCCATCGTTGATGTACAAACATGAGTAACATAGGCGAGCAGATCTCCTGTCGATCTTTGCCTGCGAAAGCCATATTTTCAGAGAAAAAATCATAGGAATCAAGGTGAAAAAGTTATGAGAATTCAAACTTTCAACAATATTTAGGTGTTGACAGGATTTCTGTGAGTTTTCGTCGAATAAACATCAAATAGAAATTCCAAGTTGTTTATATGAACCAACGCCAACCAGTCCTACATCAATTCGTCTGTAGAGAATTATTCTATTCAGTGATTAATCTTTTTCAACGTTCCATGTTACCGTCCGTTCCAATTATAAGAGACACAAGAATTCCTTTTATTGCTTTCATAAATTAGCAGCAATAAGCACAGCTTCTTTACGAATATGAATCAAGTTAAATTACCTGTATCGGAAAACATGTAGAAATCTGTTAGGTTGAATTAATTAATCAGCTTGTTAGGATTTGACAGGTAAATGCTACGAGAGGACGTAATTTAGATCTGAATAATTTGTTATTAATACATTTCGAGGTTGATATTTAATTAGCGCTGTTATGTAGATTCGCTTCAGGCAGACCAGAATTCTTTGATAATTAAAATACATAACTCTGACAGCTGTATTCCTTTGGCTGTTATTAAACAGAGGTATTAAGAGAAAAGCTTATTTACTCTGAATTAAATTTATTTACTGTAATTAAATAGTAGTGTTGAATACTAAGCAGATTATATAAGTTAGGCGCGAACACGATGTGATGAATTTCGGTATTTTAATGATAATTATTGATAATTAATACACATGCTTAATTAACCACCACCATTAAGTGTTACTATTAATATTTTGTTTAGACTCAATATTCTGGCAATAAACTAGATTTATAAAGATGTTGATTTCAATGAATGTATGGTAACTATTTTGACGATTTATCCTCCTAATTCTGAAGTATTTGTATATTTTTATCGGAAACTGATCAATCGAGGTACTACACTGACTTTGTGAATATTTCAAGTCGAAAAATACACATTTGCAGCAATTCGAGGCTCCACGTGAAAGTGGACACCGGTGTTGATACTTTTATTTGACATACCTGGTCAAAAGAAACAGGTTAGAAGCAGTTTTAACGAAAAATTGGCCATCATAGTTCATTCACGCTTCTAGTTAATATTCACATTGATTATGTCACTTTCTTCTAGGTCAACGTTTCCTTTAAACCTAAGAATAGCTTCCAGTCACGCCACTGCATTCGGCGATATTGGCAACGACGCGAGAATGATTGACGATTGATAGCCACCGTGAGATTTATCATGAAGACTTTCTTTCTTCGCGGACCTTCAGGCGAGATTATTGTATTGCAATTTATCTTGTATAGATATCATTTGATATTATTAAAGTACCGTTTTGTGTATTTAGTGCCCTTTAAGAAAGGGATGAGTATCTTTCTTGTTCTGTACTGAATATTTGATCAAACTGCCTATTAATTTCTAGAACTTATTTATCTCACGACCATCCGTGGCTATAGGAAGTCATTTAAGGGGTAATCTGTACTGTCTGTAACATTGGCACCACAACAGCTGGTGGCTTTTTTTCTCATTGCCTAGTTCACTTTTGTCCTCTCTTTCTTCCTCGTGCTTTCATTTTCATCTTGTTATTGCTTTAAAAAGCAAATGAGTGTGAAAATTCGAATGGACTTTCGGTCCTGTATTTTCATCTTTCTGTGTTATTGCATATCGTTAATTTTTTCTTGGGATTTTAGTGTTCGTTACGCTATCTCTATGATTGGTTAGTTAATTGCGGGTATCAATGAATGTGATGTGTTGTGTGAAGGATCCACTAAATGAAGAAGGATGTTTATAGAAGGATGGATGTGTGGCCAAATAGCTTCATTCGCGCTATGGCTCTGTTATACGGTAACCAAAACTGCTTGATATTGGTTTATTGACTTTCTCTCGATTATTAACTTCTCGTTTACCGCAAAATATTCACCTTTCTCTTGATTGATTCATAATTTCATCATTGGTGTATGAGCAAAGTCTTTATTTTTTGTTACAAATTACGGGGAGGTTTCACGCCTATTGATTCAATTATCCATAAGATTCTTCTTCAAAAGTATAATAGAGAAATCTTGGGGTGAAATTTCCCAGTAGTCCCGGTCCAAGTGTTAATCAGTAACAGAAGGAGGAAATAGAACAATTTCATTAATGCAACGTCGAAAAACAGGGGAACTGGATCCCTGGTTAGTAGCTGGCGGACTTTTAATTTAAAAAGTTCACTCCGGTGGCGCGTCACTCACGTCGAATGCTAATTGGATTATGATGGTCCCCTGGTTGGCACTTTTTATGGCAGCATCATCTGGCAGTCCCCTTTGTGCTCAGACAAGTCAACCCCGGTCCCGCTCGAACGAATTAAATATCGTGTGCTAGTTTTTCCTTCCGCCCGGAGTTGCGTCACGGAATGATCTTTTATCTCCGGTTTTTATACTAGCCTGATTGATGAAACTGCCGAAATTCGACGTTTCTAACCGATTCCGCGTTTCGTCTATTCGAATTTGGAGGATTTATTATTGCATGAAGAAAATTGCAGGATAATTTGCATGCGCTTTTATTGTTTTTTCATCGTATGAGGGTGACAGAAATTTTCTACATTAGAGTAAAGTAGTGAAAAAATGCCGACACCAACTGACGTCATTCACCGAACCATCTCTCAGTTAGATTACAGCTGCTATGAGGTGAGTTTCGAGATCATTAGTTTTGATGTAAAATATTACACAATTTTAAAATAACAGACGGATCACGTGGAACTGAAATTTCTTCTTGTTCTTTCAATTAAATTGTTTGATTGAGGAGGTCGTTACTCGATGAAAATCGATATACATGTTTTCAATGAAATGATACTATGGTATTTAGATTTTCACTATATTAACAAAACTATAACCGGTTTCACCACACTGTGGCTTCATCAGATAGATACAAACTAATGAACAGAGTTATTCCTTATATATTATTCTTATTTCCTACTTAATATTACAATAAGTACAAGTACAAGAGGTATGTTGAAAAACAGAGTAAGGTTCTTGAGTAAGGAGAAGGATTTAGATCTAACTGACTATTAAGTAACCTACCTGAATTCTTTTCTTTGTTAATCTCTAATATTTCCCATAGATTGAGTTTTTGTATATTATCTTCATTGTGTAAAATTTTGAAATTATCATTAAAGTTATGGTTTTCTTCGAGTAAGTGATTAGAATAATGGAAAATTTCTGAAAGTTCTACCAATATAAATTTTATTACAATCCCCGCAAGGCAGTTTATAAACACCGGATTTATTACCTTTATCAATTTTAGATTTGCAGTTTTTGATATGTCGGCCTAAAGAATTATCAGTTCGGAATGCTATATTGAAATTATAAAGCGAGAGGAATGATTTTAATTTTAGACTAGGATTACCAATATAAGTTAAGCTGTTGTATTTTGTGTTAGAACTTTTATACTTGGAAATACTTCCTGGATTGCTTTTTGTAATTTTTGCATGAAATCATGTTCTCAATCATACTAGGACTGAAATCGTTATTGACTGCTATTTGTTTAATTATCTTTTGGTCTTTTATAAAATTATTTTGTGACATTGGGATATTAATGAGTCTATGTACCATACTATTGTAGATGAGGTGTGAATAGTAATATCTGTATGCGATGGCTTATGAAAAATAGAAAAATCATGTTTGCGTTAATTTTAGTGATAGTTAAATCCAGAAAGTTAATGGAATTTTCTGTTTCTAGCTCTAACGTAAATTTAATATTATCGTGAATTTTGTCAATGAAAGTTTTGAATAACTCTAATTGTCTGTTTGTGATAGTGAAACAACAAATGATATCATCGACATATCTAAACCAATAAATGAAGTATTTGAATAACGGATGTTGTTGAATTGTTTTCTCAATATTATCCAAGAAAATTTAAGCTAGTAGAGGGCTCACAAGATTACCCATAATTAAACGTTTTTTAACTTCAACGGAGTATTATATTATAGTAAAAAAGGTTTAATCATCCTCTAAGCCCTCCACTCGCTGAAAATTTCATGGATAATATTGAAAAACTATCTAAGAACATCGGTTATTCAAATACTTTACTTATTGGTTTAGATATGACGACGATATCATTTGTTGTTTCATTGGCACAAACAGACAATTAGAGTCATTCGATCATTGAGCGCTACACGAAATAATAAGTCATGTGTAGATGGCACCACTAGAAGCAACTATTTCAGAAGAATCCATTACACTTTGAAACGTACCTCAAATTCTATAAGACATACACTGAGTTGCAAACATATAGAAAAAGGACGAAGAGGTACAACCCGAAGGAAATAAAATAACTATAAAACTGTTACTTGTCGAGAAAGGGTGATGTGTTCGGTTACTTCTACTTAAAGTGTTACAAAGTATGACATACTGGGGACATAAAAAGGCGAACAACTAAATTCACATAAAACTTCAATAAAAAGATCTGTATCCCCAACATCAAACTCACTACCTACCCATTTTACGAGCTCGCAGCTGTTCCTTCTCTTCGCTTCGACTTTATAAGAATTCTATGATAAACTCATGGAAGCCATCAAATATTAATATACTTTTCCGTGGTAGAGAGAGGCGGGAGGAAATCCCGAGACATTTTTCCTTCTCCTCACCTAATCAACATTCCAATCACCTTTAGACTTTATCGGGGCTAGGGCCTGGAAATTCCCGGCAGGAAAATTAAGTGAACTCGGGAAATTTTATCCCCTAGATACCCAAGGGCTAAGGAAAATCTTATTTTACGCTGCAATCGATCGTAATATATTGCAGACATGTACTAAGCCAGATGCTTTCAGCAAAATCGACGAAAAATGTGTTGTAAATACGAAAATACACACACATATAATATAGGAACTGAATATCAAACATGAAGATATATTTGTTGTTGTTATATTGGATATACTGTCCAAATTATTTAATTTCAAGGGAAAGTTAAATATTCTAGCGAGGAAATATGAATTTTTGTTCCATAAAATTGAGAAAAATGAATACATTCTGTGAAAAAAGTACTGGAAATCAACCAATGAAACTCAAACTATTCATTTTTGATCCAAATGGGTGGGGGGTAATGAACATTTTTAATAACGTAAAATGAGAGCTTAAATGTTATCATTTAGTGTAGAAAAAGTGAAAAGAATCATGTTCTGAAAATGTCATAAGACATATGACGTCCGTTCTAACAAATCGGTGTAGATTGCCCTAAATTCTCTTGTGGTGGCTTCTTTCAACTCTTGCAGATTTCGAGGTTTATCGACGTAGACCTTAGCCTTTATGTTTTCCCACGAAAAATAATCACAAGTAGTGAGATCCGGGGAACAAGGGGGCCACGGCAAATCACCAAAACGAAAGATTACATGACCAGGAAAAATAAGACGCATATTGCACATTGAGACTCTGGCTGTATGTGCCGTGACACCATCCTGTTGGGAACAAACATTTCTTCTAATTTGCATTATCTCGGCAAACTGCTAGCTTTGTGCAAAATCTCCTTCATTCAGGCTGGTGCCTTACACTTCGGGAACGACCTTGACGTTTCGGGTTTACTGCTGATGCAGTAGTTCTGAATTTCTGTACCCATCGCATGATTTTGAAACGTTTTGGAACTCCTTCTGAGTCGAAGGACCTCGGCCGCTCCCCTCTACTCACTCACCGTTACGTTTACTACCCGTTCCGAAAACACCCCTCCCTGCCTTGTGCTCATTCATAGCAAATTACCGAAGATAATATATAATATGACATTTGTCATATTTTTCGAACGACTGTTGAAATTTTTTCGCAAATTTTTCTTTAAAAGAAGATCCACGAAGAAATGATATATGGGCGATGTCAACCGAATGAATGAAACGGCTAAGCAGAAATATCTTCGGTACTCTTTATGTACTTTATGTAGTATGGTTCCCCTGTTACATTTCCTGAGCTCACACACTTGTGTTTTTCTGACACACACCACAATTATAGATATAAGCATTTACTGTAAATGCAATATTATATATATATATATATATATATATATATATATATATATATATATATATATATACCGAAGATAAATTCGTGAGAAATATTTGTTACTCAAAAATACTTAAATTTCAGCATTTTCTTCGATAAATTACGAAGTGATGTTCCAATCGATATAAAAACTGCATAGATAGAGCCTTCCAACATCTACAATTTGTTCGTTCAACAGTTTCTTCTGAAAACTTTAGTTTGTTCGTTTTTGCGAAAAACCGTCCGTGTAAATTTTGTTTATTTTTATGTAATGATGGACGTGGATCTTTACCACTTCTTTTCATTTTCTATACGACCATTTTTCTCATTTTCTGTTAAAATTTTCTTCAAAATTGTGCCGTTACATATTGATTGGACAAGAAATAGTGTTAATTTGAACACGAATAAAAGAATTTATACTGACTGCCTATTTTCTAACTGGTGTTGGTAACAATAAGCTAACATCCACCTAATTATTGTAGAACTTGTGTTCCAGAATAAAGTTTCACTGTCACATAAACGGGCACTTCGAAGTGGCAATTTGAGTTTTAGAAAGAGAAAAAATCGGCCGGAGCCATATCAGGTGAATACGGTGGTTGTTCGATGGTATTTGTTGAGTTTTTGGTTAGAAAATCATTCAAAATGATAGCTTTGTGAGATAGTACAAACTCCATGAGTTTTTTTTACGAATCTGCCGTCTTTCGACGAATTTACTCTCTCATACCGTAACGCTCAGGTAATGTTTTTATTTACCGTCTAGCCGAGAATTCCGAGTGCACAACACCGCGATAATCAAAGAAAACAGTCAACATTAACACGATTTTTAATCGACTTTGACGTAGTGCCAACGCGTTTCATGCCCAAACAATCGTTTAAAGAGGTACGAATTGATTCGTGAAACACAGAAAGTTCATTGCCTATCTCTCTCAAACTTAAATGACGATTTTCAATTACTATTTCCTTCTTTTTAGAGATGTTAATTTCACTTGAAGATGTTGATGGCCCACCAGTCCAGAAAAATCTTCCACGATATCTCGATAGCAATTGAATGCACTGTACCACTATTATGCACGTGTTTTTGATGAAGTCGATTCACGATAAGCCTTCTGTAACATTTTCAGCTATTCAGCTATTCAGCACATTCCATTTTCAATACAAAATTCGTTCGATATTTTCAACCAATGTGAAAATCGCCAAACCACTTGTGAAAATTGAAAAAATCGAGCACTGTGAATAAACTAAATGACAGATCGCGTTCAAACTTTGCGTCAGTGTAGAAAATAGTGATGCGCACTTTGCAAAAAAAAATTTTAATAAACGTTTTGAGCAGATTGTTTAAATTAACAATTCCTGGAATTTTTTTGACAGAATGTGTGTGTGCATATTCACAAAAGTCCGAATATTCCTAGATTATCATTATGAGTGTATATGACGTTCAAATCTTCCACTCAAATTGGAATACCCGATACTCATGAGGTAGATATTTGTTACACAGATTTGAAGCCACCCCTGTCCTTTTCTTCATTTCCGACACGCTCGCCAAGATCTCAAAACTGTGAAGCATCTCGTTGAATTCAGTCCTGGAGGATGCTCACAATTTCAGTGGTAACCATTTCTCTAATGGACGAAGAGTGATTGTTTCCCTCTACGAAACTATTCCTACGTTAAGTGGAATGTTTTTATGTTGAGCTATTTCTTTTACGAGCTGTGAGAAACAGTGCTAGCGGCTCTGTAATTTCTACAGTTCGGTTTCCCTCATTCGACGATTGATGATCTCGCGCTCTCTTTCTTCTTGTTCGCCACGGCAACAGTGATTCGAAATCGTTACAATCGAACGGATAAAACAAACAATTGGATAAACCTTGTGTTCCGATTGGATGAATAAAATTCATGATTTGGTTCGATTTTCGGACACATTTTATGTGTAAGTGAAAGAAAAGGGGTGAGCACAGCATTGAACGACCTTGACCATTAAATGTTTGTTCCACAGTAAGTAGCATCATGAAAGACATTTATTTAGGGAACAACATTCAATCTTCTGTAGAAAGTTAAATATCCTCTCCTGAAGAAGCTGGTTTTCCCATCCACACTTCATAATCATCGTCAACCAATGACTACTACTCATTGGTCAGTTTTGTCATGAATAGGAGCAACACATTGCAATTTCGGTCTCGTCAGTGTTGTACACCCAATCACATGGAGCGTATCAAGTACATGTACATGTATATTTGAAGTTTGCAGAGGAGTTTTTTTTCAATCAGAAATCATTCAAAATATACTGGGTATGAATGAATAAGTTTGAAAGATTTCGCAAGGTCATTCCTCAAACCTTTTAATAACTCAAGTTTTCACAGTTTTTCAGATACTCACTTCAAATTCTGCACGTATGTAAGATTTTGAAATCTACATAATCAGAACGAACTGACATAGAGGCTACACCATACAAATGATAAAAACAAAGAAGCCAAAACGCTAAACACTGTGCTGGAAGCAGTTTATCTTGTCAGTGTTGCACACCCATTCACAACACCAAGCCAGATTGCCGACTACTCATCTCAATCCAAAGCATCGAGATCACGGTCAGAGCAAGGATGAAAATCAGACAACTCGCTTTAAGAAACAGAACTGTTACTAGTTATGTCGCAATTTCTTCTAAAATAGTTAGAAGATGGTTAAGTGAAAATGCATCAAACAGTAGGAAGCAACCACTGCGCAATTGCGCAACTTTATGAAGAAACAAGTGATATGCAGATGATTAAAAACAAATTTTCTTCACTGACAAAACCAAAGATACTCTAGAACAATAGATACTCGTGACAGTATGGCGAAGACCAGGAGAGCGGTTAACTTTCTTCAATTCATCTACAAGAATGCTTATACTGAGTTAATTCCTTTTATTACGAGATCTATGAATGCTGATAACTAGCCTGAGATTATTATGATGGAATATTATGCAAGATGATATTGGACCTCGCGTGAATTATCTTAATCAAATTGCTCTGCCAATTATACATTGGTCAACAACAAACCAGTATCTGAATCCTATAGAACTTGTATGGAATCATCTTAAGAAAAATGTGAAATGTATTACTGATTCTCATAGAGCATAGACTGTGGCACACTGCAACTTCCGAAGGCCCTTTTACAGGTAGGTCTTTAAAAGACTTCGAAAAAGTTTTTCGTGTGCGACCTAACACCAAAACCAACTACGTGTTGCATTGCATGTCAGACTGCAATCGCAATAATGGAGTATTTAGCCAGTAAAACATTCCAGTGGCTACTCAGCCTCCTTATTTACGAGACTTGAGTCCTTGTGACGTCTAATCACTTAGGAACACATTTTGGGACACTTGAAAACATCCACACAGCTGTAACCGACCAGATGCAGGCTATTTCAGTTTTCAGCAATGCTATGATGATTGGAAGAACCGTCTCCAGAGCTGTGTGAACTATTGAAATTATCTTAATCAAATTGTTACTCCAATTACGTAGGTCGACGTTTAAATTTTGCGCCTATGGCACTTTGACGTACGAATGAGTTTTGTATTGTTTATAGTCATTTGCGAAATTCAACTTGGACAAAAAATGGAATTAACACGTGAACATTTTCGTGCCATGGTTTTTCGCGATTTTCGACGTGGATTAACTCAACAACAGTGTTGCGATCAACTTGCTACGACTTCTGGAGGTGAAATATCGGGGAAATCGCTCAGAGATAGAATTAGGAACGAGGTTATAGGAGAAACATGTAACACTGTTGTACGATGGGCAACGAAACGCAGACGAGGATGGAATGAACATGTAGATAAGATGGAAGAACACAGACTACCACGTATTGTACGAGACGGAAAACCAATAGCAGCACGTCGGCCCCCCAAACGATGGAAAGATAGTTGGCAGTACATCTCACAGGAACAATAGTAGAGGGATCTCCTGGAGAAAAAACAGACCTCTAGGACTAAATTAAGAAGAAGAAGAAGAAGAAGAAGGTTCTCAATGAAGAAAGCAAAATATGGCAAAGCATATGCATCATCCACAAAATGAAGAACCACTGATTGAATTCAAGATCACTTCACCTCCAATGTCACGAGCAATCTAACCTAACTTTTCTCAAGGTCAATTTGCAAAGTCAAGGATAATGTCATTTAACTCAAATGAAGAGTTACTCAAGGTTATTGTGTACTACGCTTTCCCATTCTTTTAATAGTTGAATCTGCGTATATTGTGATCAGACACACGCGGGATCAATGATAAAAGCAATTCATACATCTATAGGGTGCATAATACTGATAATATCAGGGGAATGGAAAGGATAATTTTAATGGTAAACATATGCCTATATAATCCAGTATTCGGCACTGCCCTCGACCCCCTCGTAAACAAATCAAATGATATCCCTTTCGATTGTAATCATAACACTGGATAAATCAACTAATATTTTCGAAATCATCGCTTCAGGGCACTCGATTGCCTCGGCCACTACTCGCGATGGATTTTAATTGAACGTTTTGACAAACTCGAGTTTCATTCGGAATAGGAGCGTTGTTGTTTTGTTCGCTTTTTGTTTGCGCTGGGGACTGATGTCGTGTTTTTATGCGCTTTGTTTTCTGTATCAATCAGAGTTATCCTGTTTTTCTGATGTTTGCAATTAAACGAAGCCTGATTTGATCCTACGACAATTCCAAATATTTCTTCGTTCGCAAATATTAGATGTTTACAAAACGTTGTTTTTCTTTGTGAATTTGTGCCTCATTTTTGATAACTGGAAGGAACACATAAAATACATTATGTCCGGGTATTTTTGTTGGCACACCTGTTTTCTATACTAACGCGAACACGATCTGTCATTCAGTTTGTTTACAGTGCTAGATTTTGTCAGTTCTCACAAGTGTGTTATGTGATTTTTACAATGGATAAGAATTTCGAACAGAGACTTGTCTCCAAATCTGTATTGCAAATGGAATTTCTTATGCCGAATCGTTAAAAATGTTGCAGGAGAATTCGGTGAATCGACTTCTTCAAAAAGTCGTGTCTATGAGTGGTACAGTGCTGTAGTGGAAGATTTGCCTCGTTCTGGTCGGCTATCAACATCTTCAACTGAAGTTAACATCGAGAGAAGGAAATGGTAATTGAAAATCGTCATTTAAGGTTGAGAGAGATATACAATGAACTTTCTGTGTCTCACGAATCGATTCGTACCATTTCAAACGATTGTTTGAGCATGAACCAACATGGTGAAACAAGGTCGTTTTCCTGTTTGGTTTGAGAAAAATTTAATAAGCTTATTCATTCAAAGACACGTCAAGTACAAATCCACTAGCTAATTGGCTGATTACGAGTCATTTCGCTAATTGAGAAATCTTTGTCAAGTCAAGAGTGCTGAGCGTTATAGCGCTTATTTATCCAAGATTGAAGCTGATATTAGATCTGACCCCCAATCTTATTGGAGATACATCAAAAGTATGAAAAGCTTGGGCAAGTCTCCTGGACCAATGTTTCTTGGCAATCGATCAAGCGAGGACAAGGTATTTACTTGAAACCATATTGTTTCTCCTAACTTCAATATTGCAGAGGTTTTGGATCTCACGACCGTGTCGTTCTTATCTGCTGAAATATTTGATGGTATTAACAGCTTGAAACCTAGTAGTTCTTGTGGCCCTGGTGGTATTCCATCTATTCTGTTGAGGAACTGCGTATATTCGTTGTTGGGACCTTTAGCTGATATCTTCAACTCATCTGTGGGTTCAGGTTCGTTTTCTCTAACTTGGAGGGAAAGTTTTATTATACCTATTCATAAATCTCGAGATAAATACGTTGTATCCAATTACAGAGGTATCAATATTCCCTCCGTTATTCCCAAGTTGTTCGATAAGCTGGTATCAGTGTTTTTGACTTGAAGGTGTTCAGCATGTATAATACAGGAGCAGCATGGTTTTTCGAAAAACAAGTCAACTGTTACAAATCTTCTACTTTTCCTAGACGAGATTACAAATTCCTTAGAAAGCCGGTGCAGTGTGGATGCGGTGTACACAGATTTCCGCAAGGCTTTCGATCGAGTTAACATAAATTTGCTGTTGACCAAGCTCTACGCTATGGGTATTAGAGGATATTTGCATCAATGGTTGGAAAGCTTAATGCGCGTAGTAACGATTGTTTGTCATCTTCATGTTACATACCATCTGGTGTTCCACAGGGCTCTCATTTGAGCCCTTTACTTTTTCTTCTGTTCATTAACGACATATCTGACGTTTTTCATTTCAGTCGATTTCTTCTTTTCGCTGACGATCTGAAAGTCCAATCTCTTGTCTAACCGATGCTATAAGCTTTCAGTCTGATTTGGTCAGGCTGAGTGATTGGTGTTCAATGCTATACTATAACTTTCTCCCGAGGGGATCCTGACATATTCAATTATTGTCTGTCTGAACATCGCTTGAAAATGGTCAATGTTTTTAACGATTTGGGAGTGTTATTGTTTCGCGATCACATCTGGGATATAAAGAATTCTTGGATTCGAACGATATAATTGCTCATCGTTCCGTACAGACACCTTCAGATTTGTTTACTGTACCCTAGTCAGGAGTATCCTGGATTATGCTTCTATGGTTTGGTACCCTACATATAACTTTTATATTACCTGTCTTGTATGAACGGAATAAATTTATAAGACTTGTTGCCTTTAAGGTGCATATTCCTGGGAATGAGATTGACTACCTGTTTATGAGAGGTCTTTTGGCCCTTCCTTGTCAGTCAGAGCTGGAGAATAGAGTGGATTGTGGTGCATGCGAGAGTGCCTATGT
The DNA here is from genome assembly GCA_013387265.2 of Cryptolaemus montrouzieri. Taxonomy (NCBI): domain Eukaryota; kingdom Metazoa; phylum Arthropoda; class Insecta; order Coleoptera; family Coccinellidae; genus Cryptolaemus; species Cryptolaemus montrouzieri. The sequence continues at coordinate 8,020,386 of JABFTP020000103.1, read as the reverse complement.
GGGAGAAACTAAACAATATTTACGAAGGAGATTATACCAACATAACTATCATATCATCATAAAAACACGAATCCGGATCATTCTTCATTTTGTCAACATTCTTTGGACACTGGTCATTCTTTTAAATTCAAAGAAGCAATAATTTTACATAAGAGTCCACGTAAGGACAATCGTCTTGCCCTTGAATCATTGTATATTTGTACCACTGAAAATTTTATCAATTCACAGACGGGAGTGGAGGGTTCAAACATTTTCAAAAACCTGTTGTAGTTAATTATATTCGAATAATTGTTGACTGGTCTCCTTAATTTCATGATTGTTTTGTTCATATTTAGCTTGACGTATCGTAACTTTATAATTTGATTGAGGAGGTCGTTACTTGATGAAAATCGATATACATATTTTCAATGAAATAAAACTAAAGTATTTAGATTTTCACTGTTAACAAAACTATGACCGGTTTCACTACACTGTGGCTTCATCAGATAGATACAAACTAATGAACAGAGTTATTCCTTATATATTAGTCTTACTTCCTACTTAATATTACAATAGGTACAAGAGGTATGTTGGAAAACCCATCGGAGTTGCTTACTTTATGAATTGGAAAGATTGAGTAAAGGAGAAGGATTTAGATCTAATTGACTATTAAGTAATCTACCTGAATTCTTTTCTTTGTTGATCTCTAAAATTTTATTTTACAATCCCCACAAGACAGTTTATAAACACCAGATTTATTACTTTTATCAATTTTAGATTTGCAGTTTTGATATGTCGAAATTTCAAAGTTAGATTATCCGAGCACAAACGTAGTTTTAATTATCATAAATCAGATTCCCATTATTCTAATCACTTACTCGAAGAAAACCATAACTTTAATGATAATTTCAAAATTTTACACAATGAAAATAACAGACAAAAACTCAATCTATTGGAAATTTTAGAGATCAACAAAGAAAAGAATTCAGGTAGGTTACTTATATATATATATATATATATATATATATATATATATATATATATATATATATATATATATATAGCAGCACTGTATACCAAAATTATAAGTCTCAAATCATCGTACTTAATTCCGATATTTATTTACCTCACTAATTCCATTAAATCAAATGTGTCACACACAATATCTCTCGAACAAATGTTAAGTATAAAACCGGTGAAGTATCATAATTATATTAGACGACAAAGGAGAAGTACTGTCAAGCTGATGTATTATTCTAATATTTGAATAGGGCTTTGTAGAAATATAGGTTAGGTCAGTGTATAAGTATAGTAAGTAAATAGTCGCATAAAGTAAACTCGAACTACAAACAAACAGAGCTTCACTTGAAATGTGTTTTCTATTTACTTTCGTTTTTATGACTGAGGCCGTTTGTTCTTTTGACGATCGACTTCAATTCGTCGAGTAAACAGAGAATTTTTCAGCGGTCAAGAAACAGGCTACGATGTTTTACTCCATAATCGATATTTGGATTATCCGTTCTTATCAAAGAGAACAATATGATATACCCCCTGAGTTAAGGAAATGTTAGAGAAGTAGACTGCTTCGAAAATTAACATTTTGTCTTACGAACACTTGAGAAGGGATGATTGAAGAAATGTTGGTTGTAAATCGAAGATTAGAAGATAAAACAAATATGGATCAATTCAAGACATCATGACCAATCAACTGGGCAGTCGCCAGAACAATCAGTATGGCGCTATAATGAATGAACAGTCTAAAATGTGTTTCGGTGTGTGCACTTCCACCAGAGTACCTATAGAAAGCGGTATCAGTCACTCTATAAGACTAAAGAAAAGAGGTACTCCAAATGTTCAATTACTCAGGTTCGCTATCCCTAAAAGGGTTAGCTTCTAGATCAAGGCCTGTCAACTCAAACTCAATATATGAAACTACCAAATTTATTCAAGCTAATATTTACTCGACAGCCACAATTCAACTACCAAAATTTAATACAATAAATAATAAATTAGATAAGAAAACTCAAGAAAGGGTTACTCTAAAATTGACTAAATTTGACGTGGAGCGAAATATTAAATACAAAGTGACGTTTGACAAGTAGGCACCTACATACACAAAATTGACTAATCTAACTAACTACAAGCGACGCAAATGAATAAATAAATTAAAATACAATAATTGGTGAAAGACGTTCCTCAAACAGGCAAAACAATTGCAAATCTATATCACAATTATAGCTGAAGACGCTCTCTAAATTTCACTGTCTTTCCGTACAACATTAAAATTCTTTACTACACTCTTGAGAAAAAAACTAGCTTACTTCTGGAATTCTAAGGAACAATTAATTCTCTGATGGTTAGGAAATTATTTCTGAGCTGAATAGAATCGAAACTCAGCGGAAAATGGAAACAATTGAAATGACCAAGATACTTATTTTGACATGATTGTTGTCAGGTAAAGATGGTCCCAAACGCATGTCACAGAGTTGACGTAAGAGTTTGCTGGTACTGTGGGCGAGGTCGGTAGGTTACAGGTGGATCGGTTCTATGGCATAAACTATTGCTGCTGAGGGTAGGTAAAAGATGAAGTGAAAAAAACGGTCTCAAAGTTCTATGTGGTCGGTTTCTACAGTTTTTCTCCAGTTCCAGAGGTGGACAGATTCAAATTTCTGTACCCTGTAGCATAGGCTATCATGACAAACAGATTTAAACTAACGTCGCCTTACAGCCTGAATTGTTCGTCAAACCAAAGAAATATTTCACAACTATCGAACTTTTCACTCAGGCTGCAGCTATCAGGTACTCAACGGAACACGAGTTGTGAGCTTTACAAGATGGTTGGAATGGAAAAAACTAAAAACCTAACAAGTTCCATGCAACCAAATTGCTTAAAATCTGATTCTTTTCCGGAATTATAATTGCCAAGACTACTTCATCAATACTTACTCCTATTATTGCATTGAGTTCTGTCATGGTAACTTGCTTCGCTCTTTCGACTGCTGTAGCTACTTGTTGCTGATGATCTTGGGATAAAAATGGCAGAATTTGGGCTATTATGGCATTCAGTCTCTTGGCTATTTCAGTCTGAAAGAAAGAGAAAGAATATCAATCTCCTGCAAAAATCTTAATGACATAATGTATATAGTTATGTTGTGAATTTCATTCTTGAATATTGTCATTATACACCCTCCATTCCACAAGTAACAGAACTGTTTTAGAGAAACAGTACTACTATTGTAATATTGTACCCGTCGATAACTTGGTACTGCATTGACAGCTGTTGAAAATTTCATGACATTTGTATGTAACCAACTTAAGTTATGGCGTCGTGTTTGTAAGCGCGTTTAGTACATCAGTCGGAAAATGAGTTTGACAAATGAGTTTGAATCTTTCACGAAATATGAGCTGTCAAGTTTTGGACCTTACGAAGGTTGATACGAGGTTTGCACCACTGAAACAGAAATTCATTCACAATGATAACCTTGTGATATAGTGCATTATCGTGGTGCAATATCCATGAGTTTCCTTTCCGATTTGATCTATCAAATGCTCTCTATTCACCGTCTGACTTTATCCAAGAGAACTGACAACTAGCTCTTGTCAGAAAGGTTTATTCATTGATCTACTTTTTTTTACATATGCATACTCCTCGCGAAGGATATCGCGGAAGATATTTCTTTCATCAAATATCAACTGACAGGAGGTTTTTCCTAGAAAAGAGGTCAAGAAAACCGAAACTGTTTTTCTCCGGTAGCAGGTTCATCGTCTCGGTCTATAGAGGGCGATTTTCGTATGTATGTACGAGATGCGTACTTTCTGGAATCGTTGGGCTATGCCGATGTGGTTGGTTAGGATGCTGATAAGCGATATTCGACACTGATGAGATCCTAATAAGGACGAAACTGCTTAATTGCACTATTGTGAATCTTGAGGATTGCATGCTTGACAGGCAGATTTGAGAAGTAGTTCTTATCAGGAAAGATTATTCATTGATCTACGGAGTTTTGAATGATTATATATACACAAACAACCAAATTTATATGGAATCACTCGGTATTTCACATTATTGATTGTTTTCAACTGTGGATCTTTGACTACTTGTGAAGAATAAAGTTTTTTTTTATAAAAAAACTGGATAGTATGATAAGAGATGTTGAATTATCTCCACATGTTCGGGATATTTACTCACTCGTCACTGATATTTGAAACTGTGAATTTCGAAATTTGAGAAAGCCTATAATCATAATTGAAAATGCCTTATGATGTTCAAAGAGGTCGAATAATTGCTCTCGTTGAAGAAGGGGTGACATAGATGGATAATATAGCGGCATCAATGGGGGTATCACAGGGGGTTATTTCAAAAACCTGCGCCCGATACGTGGAACTACAATCTCTGCAAAATAGGCCTAGAAGAAGTCGTAGAAAGATAACTTCAGAAGAACAAGACCGCTTTTATGCCAAATTGCAAGAAGAGACCCTATTGCATCGCACCCCATACTCCAAAGGCAATTTCTGGAAGCAACAGGAATCAGTATATCAGTTGAAACGAAGTCAGACTTCGTTCGAGGGGTTTATACAGCAGAACGCCCTTAAGAGTTCCAGAGCTAACCAGACAACAAAAAATTAACAGACTTAATTGGTATATCGAGCACCAAAATTGGAATATTGAGAATTGGCGAAATGTTCTTTTTTCGGATGAGACCAGAATTGGTGTTCGATCAGAAGACCGCCGGGATTGAAGGGGTCGTGGAAGACAAGCTAGACTCTGAGCAGCAAGGCAAATTCCGAAATACCAAGGGGGCAGTGTGATGTTTTGGGGTGGCATTATGCTGGGAGGCAAAACAGATTTGATTTCTTTTCCTGCCAGTGTAACGGCTTAAAATTACGTGGACCTAGTGCTGGAGAGCATAGTGAGACTCTGGCGAGGTGTCCACAGTGAAAATTTAACTTTTATGCAAGATAATGCTCCTCCGAATACCAGCAACCTCGCGCGACATTATCTTGAAACAGAGAAAATCGCTATTTTGGATTGAATAAAAGAGTTCGGGAAATTAAAGAAGAATACTGGCAGAGATTTAGTGCTGAAATGGAAGCGGATATATACGGAGCGCAAAAACGAATTTGGAAATTATTAAGGGGTATGAAAAAGGACACCAATGAAACTATACAACTGAAAACAATCACAAACGAAACATGGGAAAAATACTTCAAAAATCTTTACACCGAATCAGAATATGAAGAAGAACCCCCAGAAGAAGACTTAGAAAACGACATTATAAATGAACCGGTAACAATCACGAAAGAGCAAGTAGCTATGGCAATAAGTAAACTTAAAAATAGGAAAGCTCCAAATGAAGATAAGGTAACAAATGAGATGATCAAATATGGCGGAGAAGCCATGAGAGAAGAGTACACAAAACTGTTTAACATCATAATTCAACAAGAAAAAATACCAGAAGAATGGAAAAGAAGTGTAACAAAGCCTATCTTTAAAAAAGGAGACAAAACAAATCCTGCCAACTATCGCGGAATAACCTTATCAAGCACCTCTTTGAAACTGCTTACAAAGATTCTTGCCGATGACATAACGTCAACAATGCCAATCAGCGAAGAGCAACAAGGCTTTCGAAAAAACCGGTCCACGGTCGATGCACTATTTATAACAAGGCAATTAGTAGAAAAGTCTCTTGAATATAACACTCCAGCATATCTTTGTTTCATAGACTTAACGAAGGCCTTCGACAGAGTTCAACTGAAGAATGTAATCAAGATACTGGAAAACAAAGAGGTACCCAAAAAATATATAAGACTCATAAAAGATCTGAACACTAATACAACAACGCAAATACGAACAAACCACACCCTAACGCAGCATTTCGGAACAACGTCGGGCATCCGCCAAGGTGATAGTCTTAGCCCTCTACTATTTAATACTGTTATGGACCAACTTGTAGAGACCGTTAAAAACTTGGGACTAGGATACCGCATGGGAACCTACAAAAAAAACATCTTATGCTATGCCGATGACGCCGTACTCATTGCAGAATCAGAAGACGACCTACAAAGAATGTTATACGCCTTTAGCAAACGCGCAAAAAATTTCAATATGAAAATCTCAACAAGTAAGACAAAATGCATGACCATAGCAAAGGAACCTCTGCGCTGCAAGTTAACAATAGACAACGCCACTATAGACCAAGTCATGTCATTCGAATACTTAGGGTGCAAAATAACAAGCACAGGATACCTTGAAGATGAAGTGAGGAGACAAGTGAACAAAGCAGCTGCAGTATCGGTACATCTTAAACAACCAATTTGGAGAAATAAACACCTCAGTATACCATGCAAATCTAGATTTTACAAAACATGTGTGCGACCAATTATGACATACGGAGCAGAAACAAGAGCGGAAACGTCGGTAACAAAGAGGATACTAAGAACAACAGAAATGAAAACGCTAAGAACTATAACCGGTTACACATTGAGTGACAGACAAAGAAATACCGACATAAGGGAAAAATGTGAAACAGACGATATTGTAAGATGGGTAAGAAAAAGAAGAAGATGATGGAACCAGCATGTAAACAGAATGACCACAGATAGAATAGCCAAAATCGTATATAACAACATACCACACGGAAGAAGACCCGTTGGAGGACCACCAAAACGATGGCGGGACAGTTGGCAATCAACTTCACAAGAACTGCTGCAGGAAACCGGAACTGAACAGGCGCTACGCCTTCTACACGGTGAAGAAGAGCTTGCTCTCTAGACCTAAATCCTATTGAGCATTTATGGGATAATCTCAAATAGAAAATAATATCGCGCCAGGATAATCCAAGAACCCCACAACAGCTCCTCCAAGCCGCCACAGAAGAGTTGCAGAATATCACCCAGAGGAGGTCGAAAACCTACTCCAAAGCATGCCTAGACGGATTCAGGCTCGTATCAGGACAAGAGGAGGTAATACAAGCTTCTGAGGTCGAGAAAAAAACATCTACTCAGTGAGAAAACAATTTTCACTTTTTAGTACAAGCGGAAAGAGTCCCTTATTTGTTTTTATTTGTTTCCATTAAAATAAAACTTAGTTTACTTCTTTTTCCAATTGACTATCAGTTTAGTTTTAATATTGTATCTGTCTGATGAAGGCGCAGTGACATCGAAACGTGTTAGAAAAAAAGTAAATAGGTGTATATCGAATTTTCTTTAATTGATCATTCAATATTAAAACAAAATCATTGAATGCAATTCTTGAATTCCTAATAACTCCATAGCTTTCAAAAAGCAATTCAGCTGTCACTGATTGAAAAAAATATTATCAATTCATTTTACCAACACGAGGGTAAGATACTACCGAGAAATATGATGCTAAAACAGGGAATTTGCAAACATTGTTAACATCGCTGATACGTATTTCAATTAGTGGAAACGAAAAGCAGAAGCGGCTGACTTGAACTGGAAAAATAAATAGAGGAAAACACATTGTTTACAGAGTGCAATGTAAACACTAGTCAGCGCTGGCTTCACGGTAGCGGAAAAAGAATATATGGGAAATGGGGATACATTACCCGCTTCGAGAGGCTATATTTGCATTTGTAGAGTTGGGGAATTTAGAGCCCGAAAGTCTCCCTTTTATTTTCGAAGCCATAAATATGTTAACATGGGTGATATTTCATCGTCTATAACTTTCTGGCAACAGATACAAGGGGACCAGAATGCGTTTTATATGAGACAAAGTATTTGGGGTCTGAAAAATGTTGTTGCAAGGAAATCCCCCAAATTACTTACGATAAATTATTGCTTTCTACGGATTTATTCTCACAAACGAATAGCTATAAATTAATGATATTATGTTCCTTCAAAATAAATCAACAACCTTTGTAGGTATATCATTTTATTATCATGTACGAGAATGTTGAACATTTTAATATATTTACACACGCGAAAGAAGCATGATATAATCGTCGACAGAGAAAGGGAACATAAAACACCATAGGTACATCACATTGTGAGTAATGAAGTCTACTTCACAATTACAGTGAAATCTCGTTAATTCCAAATTCAAGAGGCTGCAAAATGAATTCTAATTATTGGAGAGTTCTGTTTAACGAGTAGTTCGTATTATCAAGAGAGAGGCAATAAACTAGCGAAAGTGTAAACGAACTTTATGAAGCACAAAATCATTTACACACATAGTGATTCTTTCAAAGGGGTTAGGTGATGTCAGAATTTTCAAAAAATCATTTTTTTCATTTTCTAAAGGTATACTATCTTAGACATATTCTCTGGAAAATTTGAAGTGAATCCGACAGATAACTTTCGAGTTGTTCGATAATTAGCCAAGGGTTCTCGGGCGCTTCGAAACGTTCGAGAGCAGGTAGCTAGTAGTTGACGCAAGCGAGCGGTTTTCGATTTCTATTGTCATGATTGACTCATAACTTTGATAATATATATATATATATATATATATATATATATATATATATATATATATATATATATATATATATATATATATATATATATATATATATATATATATATATAAACAGAGAACGTCTAAATTACATGATATTGTTGTTGCTTCAGATTATAATCTTACACCTCTGAACTTGACAATGCAAAAGGTAGATTTTGATAAATTTGATGATAATTCTAAAAAAGAAAGTTGGATGCAGAAGAAATTACACGGAAAGCACCCTAAAGAATTATATTGATAAAATCGCATCGAATAAATGGTTAGTATCTGGAGAATTGTTTGCTGAAACAAAAAGCTTGGCAATTGCGATCCAGGATCAGGTTGTTTTCACGAGGAATTATAAAAAACACATCATCAAACAAAATATAGATGATTCTTGCCGTAGATGTTTCTGTTCTTGAGAAACAGTTTTTCATATATTATCATCTTGCTCAGTCCTTGCTTCAACAGATTATTTAGAAAGACATAATGCCGTCGCTAATATTATTCATTTTAATCTAGGAATTAAACATGACCTAATTCCCAAAAGAAAAAAATTCAAAAATATGAACCTGAGATTATTTGTAAAATGACAAATATAAACTTTATTTTGATAAAACAATTCTGTGCAACAGAGCTGTAAAACACAATAGACCAGATATCGTTCTTAATGATAAACAGAATCAAATAACATATATAATTGATATTGCTATACCCGACACACATAATATACAAAATAAATACAATGAAAAAATTTCTAAATATATGATGCTTGGCGACGAGATTAAAAAATGTGGAAAATGAAGAAAATATTTATTCTACCGATTATTATTTCTACAACAGGCGTTATTCCTAGAAAACTTCACAAAAGTATTGAGATTTTGGGTCTGAAGAAAATTTGTTTGAACAGTTACAAAAGATAACAGTCATCAAATCTTGTAATATTCTTGGTAGGTTTCTTTCCGAAAATAATAATGAGGTAGAGTCATAGGTTTTCTCTTTAGTTTATACTGCTCAGAATCTCATTTCATATTTTATTTATTTGTTTATATAAATGTAATATAATTAACTGACAATTTTGTCATATTTATATTCAGAGCAGTATTCTATTCGATCGTTCACCACTTCACACAAAGGAAACTATTAATGAGTAACATTCAGTGTTACTTGACTAAGGTCCGTACACTGGATTTTTCCGGGGAGAAAGCCTCTGACACTACTCGTTGGTACATTGATATCATTGTCTGATGATGCTATAGTATGTATTTATTCTGGTAGATTGATATATTCTCATAACATTTAACGTTATCCTAATATATAATTATTCCAGGATATGTTTTGATTATAATCATTGCCTGGCAATGGTATTAATTACCGGGTGGTGGATTTATATTTTTTCATGAAATCAGTTTGATTGCATGAACAGATATATGGGCAACTCGTCGGGGTAAAACCCCTATATATATATATATATATATATATATATATATATATATATATATATATATATATATATATATATATATATATATATATATATATCGTAATTGTTAGGTCCAGATAGGTCTTCGGACCTATCTATATATATATATATATATATATATATATATATATATATATATATATATATATATATATAAGATATAACAAGACCACGTCCTATCAATTTGTTTGGAAATACATGATTCCAATGCTCCCTAACCTGATGTGAGTAATGTGCCGGTGCTCCATCCTGTTGAAACCACAAATCTTGTCTTATATGCTCTGGTACATCGGCAAGTAACATTGGTAGATGATTTTGCAGAAAATCTAAATACATTTCACTATTGAGGTGCCAGTCGAAAAAGTGTGGCCCAATTAGATATCCATCTACTATAGCGGCCCATACATTCAAGGACCAACGATGCTGGTGATCTATTTTTCTCATGGGGTCTGAATTTTCAGTGGCGTAATAATGAAAGTTGTGTCTGTTAACAAGCCCATTCTTGTGGAAAGTTGTCTCGTCCCAGAAAAGAACTCTGCTAAACATATTTGGATTTTCCGCTACTTTGTCACTTGCCCAATTGCAAAAATTGATTCGATTTTCATAGTGTTGATTGTTCAGTTCCTGGTGCTGCTGTACATGATATGCATGAAATTTATTCACTTTCAAGATTCTCTGGACGGAAGTTTGACTTATATCTGTTAACTGAGAAATCTTTCTATGGTTTTTATATGGTTCCTGTCACTGTCTTCAAAACTGATAACTGGTTGTCTTCAGCTATAGCAGTTTTTGGTTTTTTATGTTTTTTGTAAGCGATCTTACCCGTTTGCAAAAGCGTTGGCTGACGGTAGAATAAATCATAGATACACTGCCATCATTAAATATATATATGAGCATGCCACTTCACAAGTGTGCCTTCACAATTCTACAGAAAAATTCAGGATCGGACGTGGAGTAAGACAGGGTGATACTATTTCCCCGAAGTTGTTCACAAACCTATTGCAATATATGTTCAAGCAATTGGAATGGGATCAGAGGGGAGTAAATGTGGATGGTGAGCGATTAAGTCATCTTCGTTTCGCCGACGACATCGTCATTATAGCAAACAGATTAGATGATGCAAATGAGATGCTCTTGCAGTTGTTTAAGGAATCCAGTAAAATCGGATTGAAGATAAATATGTCGAAAACTAAGATGATGACCAACTTAGTACCAAGCCAACCAGTTTCCATCGATGGTGAAATTGTTGAACAAGTAACGTTATACAAATATCTGGGGCATGAGATAACTATAGGCAGGAACAACCAAACAACAGAAATAGGAAGGCGAATAAGGCTGACATGGGCTGCATTTGGAAAACTGAGAGATCTGTTCAAATCAGAGATACCGATTTGTTTGAAACGTAAAGTATACAATCAATGCGTTTTACCAGTTTTGACGTACGGTGCAGAAACCCTGACTCTAACAAAGAAATCAGCTAATGAAATATGTGTTGCTCAGCGTAAGATGGAGAGAGCTATGTTAGGCATAACACTACGGGACAGAATTCCCAACCATATCATACGCCAACGAACTAGAGTCCTGGATGCTCTCGAGAGAGTTGCTAATTTAAAGTGGAACTGGGCCGGTCATCTAGCAAGAACCACGGACGGTAGATGGACAAAGCGTCTTTTGGAGTGGCGTCCCAGAGATGAAGCCCACAGAAGTAGAGGACGTCCACCAGCTCCTTGGAAAGACGATATCAAGCGAGTGTGTACGAACTGGAGATCGTTGAGGAAGACCTATGTTCAGCAGTGGACTAGGATGGTTGACAGATGATGATTACCCGTTTCGATTAAACTAATTAGTAGTTTTTCAAAGCATCTTGCATCAGGTTAGATCTCTCTACTTGCCAACAAAGAATTTATATTACACTCACCCAGAATAAAAATCATACCAACCATTTCTTCTTAGGAAAACTGCATGGCAGTCAATTGAGAAAATTGGGTTCAAACCTCACTTTAACAATGTAAACCATGTAAAATGCAGAATATGATATGTCCGGACACCTGACGTCAAAAATGTAATATTTTTTACGGTGTCATCAAAAGAACAAATATGTTTTTCTTCAGAAGTAGACAAAATGAGATCTCTATCGCTTTCCATGAAACTTCACATGAATATCTGCCAATAATCGCAAATCAATGCAAAGTATAGGCATAATAAATTTGGATAAAGAATCAATCAGTAATATTCAACAGCTCCTTGAGTTGTAGAAGATTGTAGTCAGATTAAACTCGACTGGAAAAGACAGGAAGTCCCACGAATTAAGTGTGTGTTATTCTGCAACTACCTGCCGCACATTAATTTCACGATCAAAAATCTCACGCGGGGTTAATCTCAGAATTCACAAAGTAAATTCAACGAAAGGGCAGACTCATAAAAGCTTAATTATGGCGGCGTTTCGTCGGCAGTCGTTATAACAAGGTATCCAATTATTCGGGGAAGTTTAGGGCTCATATCAGAAGCGTAGACAGGAAGCTGGGCCGGATTATTCGCCTGAAAGGGTCCTTAGCCTTACCCTAATGATACCCGCAAGAATTGTCGAAAAACAAAGACATTATCTGAAATATTAGAAACTGGAAATGAGCGCTTTTACATTAAGGTTCAATGTGATGATCTTTGCAATTATTCTTATTTCTTTATTATTAAGAGAAAATTTCGAATAAAAACATGAAAACTACTACAATAAATGAAATAGAATCGGCCATTACTTTGAGATATGTAATTGACATTATGAAGATTGCGAATATTATTACATAAAAAATCACTGTTTAAGATGGAAAAGTTTATTCAACGTTATAGCTATCTAGAGCCTTCGCTCATCATCAAAAATGTATGAGTTTAAAATTAAAATACAAAGTTAGTAATTTCTTATATATAGCTACAGAAAAATAGATTAGAAGAACAGGTAGAATACTCCGCCTGGGTTGTCGACAATGGGTGGATTGAGTAGCCCAAAATCGACTTCACTGCCGGTCGCAAGCCCGGATAAAGGAGGAGGGTTGAAGAGCAAGGTTAGCACCCTACCCTTCTATAAAAAACTAAAATTGCTCCAAGAACTATATCGTGGAACACAAAAGACCAGGAAGTAATATTGGAAATAGAGAAACACAAAATAGACGTATGTACAATTGCAGAGACAAAGAAAAAGGGCAATGGCAGTATGAGATACCAAAACTACACACTATTCTACAGTGAAGTAGACAAGGACCTAAAAGCTCAAGCGGGTGTTGGTATACTAATGCATAGGAAATTTGAAAACGCAGTCAAAGAGGTAAACTACATCAATCAAAATATACTTCACCTATCCATGAAGCCAGCGGAAAAAAAAACCCATGTTATCAGCATTTAAACGCCAGATATAAGTAAACCAAAGAATGAAAGGGAAGAATTTTTCGAAACACTTCAAGACACACAAGACAGAATGCCACAAACAGAAAAAATATTTATAATGGGAGATTTTAACTCGAGAATAGGGAATACTCCCCTCCCGGGAATTATGCAGAAGTTTAATGAAGCGGCGACAAACGAAAATGGAGACATACTTCTCGAGATATGTGCACATAATGAACTCCGAATAAATAACACGTACTTTGACCACAAAGAACAACACAAATACACATTCACCAACACAAGAGGACAAAAATCTATGATTGACTTTGTGATCACCAATAGGGAAATTCACCCACGAGAAATACTTGACGTACGGACACTGACATCAGCGAATGTTAGAACACAGCACGGAATGGTTATCTGCAAGTACCGCCTGACATATAGAATAGAGAAAAAAATACCACCTGACTACATCACTAAATTCAACATTGAATCTTCACAAAACGAAAGTACTAAGAATCTATACCAAACACGACTCGAGGAAAAGATCAACCTTAACCCTATAGTAGACACAGACAACATAAACGCCGCATGGAATAAAGTGAAAAACAACATAATTAACAGCGCAAAAGAAGCCATTGGGGAACGAAGAATCAATATAAACAGTCATAGAAAAGATAAACCATGGTTCACACAGGAAATCAAAGATTTAGCAAAAGAAAAGAAGAACGCATATATCAGATATGTCAATCACAGAACACCAGAAGAGTACCAAAGATATAAAACAGAAAGAAATAGAACAACGAACAAAATTAAAGAATTAAAAAAAATATATTGGGAAAGATTTACAAATGACATTTACGAGGAGCACAGAAAAAATGGAACATGTTGAAACCAATCACCGAAGAACTGCAGATCAATGTTATAAAACCAGAAGAGTGGGTGAAATATTTCCAGAACCTATACCTGGGAGATAATGATAACGGTAACAATGAGGAACTAGAAATCGAACAACAAAACACACTCTACGAAGAAACAGAAAATGACATTATCAGCCTAGAAGAAGTACAACAAGTAATCCATAAATTAAAAAATAGAAAATCACCCGGTCCGGACAACATAAATAACGAACTAATTAAATATGGGGGAGCAGAAATAACAAAACTATTCCAAAAAATTGAAAACAACAAGGAGACACCAGAAGAATGGAGAGAGAGCATAACAATACCCATATACAAAAAAGGCGTGAAGACAAACCCAGCAAATTATAGAGGCATCACACTCCTTAACTCTGCATCAAAACTACTCGCTAAAATTCTATCGCAAAAGATATATGACAAAGTAGGTGTGTCAGAAGAACAACACGGATTCCGACCAAATAGATCAACAACGGATGCAATTTTTATATTGCGGCAACTGGTGGAGAAGTCCATAGAGTTTGACAAACCGATGTTTATATGTTTTATAGATTTGGAAAAGGCATTCGACAGAATTCGAATGAACGATGTGATCACTATCCTTAGAAATAAAAACTTAAGCAATAAATACATAAATATAATCAAAGAACTAATTAACTCTAATAAGACGAAAGTAAAAACTACACAGGGACTTACAAGCGAGATCAAAATTAACGCAGTCATTAGACAAGGTGACAGCCTCAGCCCATGTCTATTTAATTTAATCATGGATGAAATAATAGCAGGTGTTAACCAATGAACCAAGGCTATATGATGGGTAACAAAACTATGAGAATACTGTGCTACGCAGATGATGCTTTACTAATAGCCGAGAATAAGGACGACCTACAAAGCCTACTACAAAAGTTCAAAGTAACAGCAGAAAAATATAACATGGTAATATCAACACAGAAAACCCAATCGATGGTAATAGCGAAAGATCCAATGAGATGCAAACTTGTAGTGAACGACCATATAATAGAGCAAGTTTCACACTTTAAATACCTAGAAGTAGAAGTATCGAGCGATAGGCAACTATTACAAGAAGCAAAACAGCAGACAATGAAAGCATCGAGAATATAATCTGGCGGAATAAGTACATAAGCACAGAAAGCAAAGTCCGAATCTATAAAACCTGTGTGAGACCCGTGATGACATATGCGGTTGAGACAAGAGCTGAGACAACAAAAACAAAACAACTAATGAGGACAACAGAGATGAGAACACTTAGAGCTATAAGAGATATTACACGCAGAGATAGAATAAGGAATGAGGATACGCTAAGGGAGCTAGGTGTCCAGGATGTGGTGAGGTGGACAAGAGCACGTCGACGCCTATGGAGAGATCACGTAGACAGAATGGGCCCCGAACGTAAGGCGAAGAGGGCAAAAACACAAAAACCCAACACTAGAAGACCCATAGGAAGGCCGAAAAAGCGATGGCATGAGTGCTGGAGCTCCGGTTCGCAGCAGGGGCTGTAACAGAAAAACAGGACATCGTCCTATTTAAAGAAGAAGAAGCAGAGGTAGAATACATAGAGCAGGGGTGCTCAAACGGTCGATCGCGAGTGCTTTTTCAGAGATCTCGAGAAGAAAAAAAATTTAAGTAGCTAACTAAACTACAAAAATTTATTACGTAATAAAATAACATTCTGGTAGCGGCAAAAAGCGGCTTTATCAAAGAAATGGTACTTGTCAAAGAAAAGCCGCGTTTTTTATTCTTGCCGCTTGACGGAAACATACGAGACTTTCGTTCAAGCCATGGCAGAAATCAAGTTCAGAATCCTCGCTGTGAGACGGGCTCTCGAGCAGCTGAACTGCAAGAAGGCAGTTGATCTAGACGAAATACCGCCAATCGTGTGCTCCCGAACTGGCACCCATTCTTAACCATCTGTTTCAGATTTCTTATGAAAGCCAGACTTTTTCGAGCAGGTGGAAAATAGAATTCAACCGATCCCAAAGAAAGGAAAGAAGTCCTTACCTCAAAATTTCCGCCCTGTTGCACTTCTTCCTATTATGTCCAAAGTGATGGAGAGAATCATAAATGATGAACTCATCAAATATCTTGAGTTGCAGGGAATTATCAACGACCGTCAGTATTGTTTTCGCAGGCAAAGATCGACAGGAGATCTGCTCGCCTACGTCACTCATGTTTGTACATCAACGATGGAGAAACATAGGGAATCTAGAGCAATAGCTCTCGACATCTCTAAAGCCTTCTATAGCATTTGGCATGCAGCCTTGTTGAATAAACTTGCTGCATATGGGCTTCCTTTCTTTCAAATAGATCAATACTAGTTGTGGTCGACGGTATAACATCTGATTGTTTCCAGTTGCAAGCAGGAGTACCTCAAGGATCCATTCTAACGCCAACTTTGTTTCTGTTGCAGATAAACGATCTTCTGTCATCTACAGAGGACAAGATCATCGGTTTTACAGACGATTGTATCCTGGTTTCGTTTTTCAGTAGTCTGCGGCCGAAATCTCATCGTCAGAGATGTCAACAAATTAATAACTTAAACTCTGACTTACAGAGGATATCTGAGTGGGGTCAGTTGAACCTGGTGAGCTTCAACGCGAGCAAGACGCAAGCAACTACGTTTTCAAGAAAGGTCCCTGCTGGAAAACCTCCTCTAATAATGCAAGGCCAACAAATTGAATCCAAAGATTCGATACACCTTCTCGGAATAACGGTCACCCCCAAGTTCTGCTGGCATGAACATGTATCAGCCATAACTAAGTCACCAGCTGAACTTAGTTTTCGTTTCAGAACCAAGCGATACTTTACGTCCTCTCAGCTGTTGCTTCTATATAAGGCGCTGATTCGACCTGCTTTGGAATATTGTTCCCATGGATAGTGGGCAAAAATGGGCTGGGCCTCATCGACTACCCGAAGATCACCCGCGATCTCCAACCGCTCTAACCTTCGATATATATCGTAAACCTACCCACACAGACATTTGCATTCCTTCTGAATCCTCTCATCCTATTCAACAGAAATTAGCTGCCTTTAATTCTATGATTCACAGGGCCTTCACATTACCACATAACTCTGAAGGTGATAACATTGATTTAGACGAAAAATTAAGTACAAAGTCACAGTAGTTTTTCCAAATTGTGGATGCCTTGTGGGACGTTTCCTCAGAATCAAATTCGAACGG
This sequence comes from Cryptolaemus montrouzieri, assembly GCA_013387265.2. Taxonomy (NCBI): domain Eukaryota; kingdom Metazoa; phylum Arthropoda; class Insecta; order Coleoptera; family Coccinellidae; genus Cryptolaemus; species Cryptolaemus montrouzieri. Next base: position 8,002,975 of record JABFTP020000103.1, on the reverse strand, counting down.
TGTTTCAGCCGTTCATATTCGAATTATACACACTTCCAATCCGTCCGTTTGCTAGCGGCCACATCAGCCCATCGGCGTGCGGTGCAGATTCATTCTGACTCAACACAACTTCATCTAATTGCAAACATATATCTCTCTTGTGGTTTTAACTTTGACCGCGGATTTTCTGCGGTCGGTTTATATCCGGAAACCTTGAGTCGGCATGCCGCTCATTGTTTCAACATATATTTCACCGCAAAGCTGGAGTTTGAATGTTCACATCCACGGTATAATTAATCTTTACACAAAGCTATGTTCCTGCAGATCCTGATAACGCCGCCGGAAGCGTATTTTCGCGCGTAAATAGATATTTGATTAAAGCGTATAAATACAAACTGGATCCAGGAGAATTAGGAAAATGCCTGCATTATCGGTTGGGTCTGATAATCAAGATCGTCGTCGATAAGACCAACACCGTTGTAACGGTATCACCTTGATATTCATTAAATTGAATATAAGTATTCCCTTTGAATGAACCCAAGAGGACGTCAAAATAACCGCTTCTACTGATGATGTTATCTGCATGTCATTTTCAGGTAGGAACCATCTCTCGTCTAAAGGTTAAATATACCGGGTGGAGCAACTAAAACGAAAAAGGCTCAAAAACTGCTAAACTATTAATTTCTGGACAAAAAAGTCAATTTTTGTCCCCCCCTAAGCAGGAGTGCACAAAACTCAATTTTTTGAATAGGGAAGATAAGTCGAGTGATATCTCATTGGAAAGCCCTTTTGATTCTTAATACAGGCTGGTACGTCGAAAGACGAGTTATTTTCAGTGATTGAAAAATCTGTCGATTTCGAATGAACATTCATCGAAATACTGTTGTATTTTAGGGAAAAATAGTGCTTTCACTACACCTCCTCAGATGAGGATGTCAACCCCTCAAATCTTCGAATTGATCAGTTAGTTTGAGTGAATTTCTAGAATATTGTAGAAAAAGTTTTTGCTTCATCTGCATTGTGATGAAGATACAGGGTGAATTAATAGAGAGCGATACAGTGTTTGCGAGCTTTCCAATGAAGTATCACTCGACCTATCTTCCCTATTCAGAAAATTGAGTTTTGTGCACCCCTGCTTAGGGGGTTGATGTAAAATCAAATCACCGTGTGTTAAAAGATGTCCCCCTTCAGACAAAAATTGACCTGTTGCTGCTTTTTGTCCAGAAACGAATAGTTTAGTAGTTATTGAGTCTTTTTCATTTGAATTACCCCACGGTATAAATATATCTACGAGGGTGATCTGAAAAGTTTCCGACATAACAGAGATACAAGAGTTTTCTGATTTTTGTTATTTTCAACGTCAACTCAATGTCCAAATAGTACTCGGCGTTTTTCTCTGTAAATAGTGGTTCACGAAGATGATTGCTTCTTCATTTGATGAAAACTCTGTCGTCCTACCGCAATTTTTAGATGAGGAAACACTCAACTGTTTGGATTTTATTTTAGTTCTCATATAATGGGGTATCCAAGTTTCATATAATGGATTTATTATAACACGCAAGTTTCATGTGTAAATGTTGATTCAATATGTGACAAACACGTTCTTTTGACATGTTAAGTGCTGTCTCTCTCATTTCTGTTCGGCCGTCGTACAGCATCATTTGGTGAACTTTGGCGATGTTATCGTGTGTAGTTGTAATTTGTGGACGTCCTGAACGTTCATCGTCTCCAAGCTTTTACGGCCACGTTTATATTCAGTTGCCCAAAAAACACAGAATCCAACTCATCTTTAATTTGCATAGCCGTATTGCTTTTCGAAAACAAATATTTGACAGCTCGATACTCGATGTTGTCCATTTTCATTAAAACACTCACATGAACTCAGTCAAACGACTGTTCCATAACAACTGCGCGTCCAAAATGGCTGAAAGTTTCATTTACTAGTGCTGCCATCTCCATCTAGAGGTCGGAAACTTTCGAACCATTCTTGTGAAGATCTAAAACAGATGAACTATGAAAATTCCCTAGTATATACGAGCGTTTCCATCTTGACCTAGAGGTCAGAAACTTTTCGGACCCTCCTCGTAGGTAAAGATAGAAATCTACAACCTATAAAATTCTCCACACTTTCGTATATGCAATAAATACTTTTAACACTTAAACTTATATCAATGGATATAATCTAATCACCTCGAACATGTACAGCTAACTCTAGCTAACGACACCCTGGGTGTCTCAAATGAAGTAGGTTGTTCCGATGGGATTAACAATGCAAATTTTAACGCTGGTGGTTTTCATGAAATCTTCCAGCATATGTGAGTATGCTCCTGATTCTTCGCTTGTCGCATTAGAGTATAGTAGCTTGTGTATATGATAAACTAGAAGCGTTCGCTTTTCGATGCAAATTTCACTCCACATACGTAACAACTCTAGAGGTTGACAGTATAGAACAGCGTGCCTAAGTATAACAACCACTTATTTGTATTCTAGTTAAACATGTGATTAGAAGTGTTAATCTTAGTGAATGGTTTTGAGTTGCATAACCTCTCTCAGTAGATGTTATCGTGTGTAGTTGTAATCTGTGGACGTCCCGAACGTTCATCGTCCTCCAATATCTTACGGCCACGTTTAAATTCAGTTGACTAATTTCATTGTGGTGGATGATGGTTCAGAGTCCCCAAATACAAAATCTAACTCATTTTGTATATTGTATAGCCTTTCAAAAGAAAATATTTTTGACAAATCGATATTCGATTTTCTCTATTTTTACAAAAACACTCAAATCAACTCACTCAAACGAGTCGAAAATGTCTGGAAGTTTGATGAGTAAGTGTCAATAGATGAACAATGAAAATTCACTATATTTTATTTATTAGTGCTGCCATCTTCACGTAGTCGTCGGACACTTTTTGACCATCCTCGTATGTATATATGTATCAATTTTGTATCTACGTTAACTGCCGTAGTTATGATCTGACAACCATCAAACTTTACAGTGTAATTCAAGGTATCAAAAACTCGAAGGGGATCGCGACTGGACACAATCGTTCCAAGGGGGTAGAAAAGGAGGGGTAGAACATTTTCAAATTAACATTTCTCTTGTAATAATCAAATAAACCTATATGGTTTTCATATCATTCTTAGGCGGTACCCAAACAAAACGACCTCCAAGATCTACCACAATCAATCACACGAGGTGGTCAATTTTCCCAAATTAATTCCACCAATCCCACCAGTTTAAATACTACTTATTTCAAGTTATTCATTACAAATGGCATTAACACGAAGAAGAAAACTTCATATAATTAATATAATCGGCGCTGAAGAGTGTGCGGTAATAACACGGGAAAACATCCGAGTTAGACTAATGGAAAAAATAAACTGGCTTAGAGGCGGTCGCTGGGAAGTGGTTTATAGCAGAGCTGCATGATAATTAGACAGCCAATTACAGGCCCGTTCTCGGCGAGAGTTAAGCAGAGTAATTAAAATCTCAATTAGACTTCCCTCTCGTTCGGTTTAGCAAGATCGGCCGAAATGGGTCCTGCGGGGGGAATAGAGGAGTCCAAAACAGTTGGGGTTTCGGATTTATTCTCGATCCTATTTGAAGTTGCACTTTTCCCGTTTCTTAAGTGGAAATATTGATCTGGGTAATGTGGACGAATCTTCATTTACTTGTGTAGATGCTAATTTTACTGGCGACTGCTGACGCCTTGAGATATCAGGAGGAAGTATATACTAGGGTGAGTCGAAAAACTTTATTTTAAATTACGATTTCTAATAGCGATGATTCGGTGTCAATTGCTATAGCCTCAGTTGTTTTACAAGTAAACAATGTGCCTGGTATTGATAAAAATAAATCGAGAAGAGAAGAAATCTCGAAAACATATAGTTGAGAAAGAAAAAGTTTGGCAAACACCTGTGTTATACTTTGATGGTTGAAAAGATAAGACTTTGGTTACCAAGAAAAAAGGCGGAAAATACTAGAGAGACCCAGTAGTTGAAGAACATATTTCATTAATTAAGGAACCAGATAGCAAATTTTTAGGCTATACGGATAAATCGAAAAAACATTAAACAGACTTATATGGATTATTTGCTTGCTGCATATGAATGGATTACTGTTTCGGCATTTATTTTCTTTTGTTGATGGTTCAATTTCTGGCCCAAGAACATTTTCTGGTTCAATTGGAAAAGCTTTGGAAAATTTTGAAGAGAAAGCTGTTGCTAGATTTCAAAGTATTTCAGCTCAAATGCCAGAGGTAGACACGAAAGATCTCAGTTCTGACCAACTGTATTTATACAGAATAGTATCGGCCATTATATCAGTCATGCAATATTGACAGGTTTTTGGGGACTTTCTTCCTCAAAGTTTTACATTTGTCATTATTAATTTTATTTCATTTCTGTAGGTACTATTTCAATTTCGATTGTTCCTTAGTGCTATTGGATTACTGGAAAAATTATTCTTCAACATAATTAACTTTCTTCTGAAAAAATTTAAATTTTCTATTCTGGGGAATTAATGATTTGATGATTTTTGCTCAAAAAGCAAGACCACAAGCAGGAGGTCGAACGACGACGGGCCCGCATGCTTAGTATTTAGTGCCCGTATGGACATTTATAAGTAGAAAGATCTCTGGTGCTTAAACGCTGTAGGGTTTCTACAAACTCTCTTGAGCACTGCTTCACAATTAACATTTGAACTGCTTCTTATTGTGTGATCCAATCTTCAGAATTACTTTCTTCTCCATGTTGAATAAAAATTAATGTTGCAAACATTACACCAACGAAATAGCGGCAAAATCAAATCATGAATGTTCCAACGCCCTCTATTCCCTCCCAAATTATTCGGTTAAGCTCTCCCGAAAATCTCGCTAAAACTAACAGCGTCGAAATATGAAAATGAAATATTCCGTAAGACAAGCAAACGAAGACGTATGACTGACTACATCGCCGTAACAGCGTTTTGTGTTTGTAGATAAACGAACCACATTTTCATCACAGATAATACTATTGGTAAACATGAGCCCGTTAGTTTTGTTAGTTCAGCAACTCAAATAATTTACCCAATAGAACTGCTGCAGCCGGTAGTTTGTTCAGGGCGACGGACGACGGGGCGGAAAGGGGGCCCGGCGAACACGCATGGGACGAGGAGTGTGTACAGACCACGGAGTGTCAATATTTGTCCATATAGAATGACGGTTGTTATTAGGACGCTTGCGACGTGACTAGGAAACGATATAAACACACTCGGCACGACAGGTTTGGAATACCGAAATCTGAATTTTTTGTGTTACTCCAGGGAAATATCTTCAAGTTTTACATGTATAGCTGAAATAGAAGAGTAGAATCAACTCTTGAAACAGTGATTTCACACGTTTGTTTCTACAAAATTCTATTCTTGATTATCGAAAGGGAGAGGAATGCATTAAGAATTCTCGTCATGAAGATAGTGGAGTCAAAAGCTTGCAGCAAACGTTAAGCAGCTCGATTTATAATAGATCGATGTGATGTATGCGGGAGTACCCCAAGGATCTATACACGCGCCACTCTTCTTCTTACTGCTGATTACTAGCAGATTTCTTCTGAGTACAAGCATTCGCAGAAGACCGCAATCTATCGTTTGTTAATCAAAGTCCAATTACTGATGAAGGGCCACTCTGTCAAAAAAGTCAACAGATCAGATTCACAGAGATTATTAGGAGGTCGCTCACTTTGTTACTTAATGCGCCAAGACAAAAACAACAATATATTTCCAGAACTGTCTCCACTAAAGAAGAATAACGCTGTCATTAGAACAAATCGACGAAGGTCCTCTATAGAACGAAAATATGAATACTGCCACAAAAAGATCACATATTTTTGTGGAAAATATAATAAGGAACGTTCACAATGAAAACTGAATGCTTTCAGATATACGCCACAAATGTTTCATTTCCTTTATTAAAAGTGGAAAGCTTGGTTCAACTTCGGAGATCACAGAAAACGCAGTTTCACTGTGAAAGGTAAGTTTCTATATATTCATTTCTGCTCCATACAGAAGTTTACGAAATGTACGCATTGAAGCAGCTACTCTGGATGCCCGATTTTACTAATTATTATGCGCCAGTGGTAGGGAAAGAAGTGTCGTGAATAGTTGAAGCAATCAAAATGCTTATTTTTATTATTATACGACTCGTTTTTTTTTCATTTATATTGTTCAGTTTATCATTTGTTTTCCAAGTTCAACAATAGGTATGAAATGGGATGAACCGCGCTAGTACTGAGCTAGCAAATATTCCCCCTTTGCACAACTAGATGACGGGTGGGGGGTACCCCACCACAGTGTCGTACAACTTCAGACCACGTATAAATAGTCAAGTCAGAACTTAAATTACTCAGTTGTATCTGAAAGACGCTCGTGAAAATGCGACTGCTACATGAAGAAAACAATAACATTGAAACACTAGTTTCACATGTTGTAGCATCTATTGAACTAATAATACTTTCGGTTATTCTCCATTTTCATTATTCTTGTGAGCATAAATATTATTGTCGGTGGTCATGCACAGTTTATAATTCGTGCGTAGATAATCGCTATAATTAGATAATGTTAAATTGAAATGAGGCATTACTGATATGAATCGCTTATTCCGCATCGAACACGCTATCTATTCGTGTTTGACAGGGTCGGCGTAGAAACAGGTTAGAACAATAAGTCATGTATTGGTAAATTTGTAACAGAATAAATATTGTAACCGGTAACAAATTTACGGCAACATTTTGTGCCAAAGTTTCTTGAGCTGAAAACGAAACAGTTATGATATTTTGTGGCGCTACAGTTGCAGTTCGAATAATTTGGAAAACATTTACTGCGACATTTTGTGACACTTTTTGGTTCAGAAATCAACACTGCTTGATATTCTCAGATGCAGAAAAGTTTGCAGTTTTCGATCCTGAAAGTGAACTATTCGCAACAGTTTACTATCAAAAATATTTCCTGCTGGAGGTGAAAAAAGTTTTAGAAGCTCAAATCACAGCATGGAATTTTAAGACTCAACAAAATTTGCAATGTCTGAAGCTGAACTCGACTACTTCAAAATTTTGTGGTGCAAATAAATTTGCAGTTTTTGAAAGCAACATTTGATAGCATAGTAAAATTTGTTCTTTTGAAAGCAGAGGATGCCACAGCTATATCATTCTGAGGCGAAATGACTTTGTAGATTCAAAACTGGAAAAGGCAATAAATCATTGTGTTTTGAACGTCGAAAATGCAACAGAATTTCCAATTCTGGAATTGCAATATATTATGTTGCGGTAATATTCAGGTTCTTAGTAATTGGGATGCCGCCACATTGTTTTGTCTTAAAGTAAAGATTGCTGTAACAGTTGCTACATACATTCTATGAAAAAAGTACCGGAAATTGGTCAATGAAACACAATTTTTCCATCTGAATTTATTGTATCGCCTTCAAAGTTGACCTGTTTCGAAAAAGTACAAATTGATTCGAAAGTTCATTGTCTGTCTCTCCAACAATGACGATTTTCAACTACCATTTCCTTTACTTTATCGATATTAACTGCAGTTGAAGATGTAGATGGCCGACAAACCAGATCGAAGCAAATCTTCCACCACATCTCAGCAGCAGTTTAATCCATTATTCCACTCATATGCACATGCTTTTGATGAAGTCGATTCACCGTAAGTCTTCTGTAAACTTTTCCGAAAAATTCCATTGGCAATACAAAATTTGGGACAATACTTCATTCGATATTTCCAACCATTGTAAAAATCGAAAACACACTTGTGACAAGTGACAAAATCGAGCACAGTTCTCGTTCAAACTGTTGAGCTAAATTAGCAACAACAAAATTTTTCACAATCGTTTAAAGCAGATTTTTTGAATAATCAATTCCCGGTCCTTTTTGACAGAAGTATTGTTTCCAACAGATCTTCCAGTTGATCAAGTCTACTGAGCTGAGTAGCTGAGTAGCACATTTTATGTTGGTGTCAAGTTTGTAGGCTCGAAAACGAATTGCAACATTCTGCAAAACAAAATAATCCGCAGTTCAGAACAACAAAGGCATTGATTGAACCTGAAAGGACCCTAACTGCAATTGAATTTGATGTTTAGAACGTAAAATCCGCTGTAGATTGTTGCATAACAAGAATAATATATTGGGTTATTGCTACAAAATTTAGATTTTTGGAAATTTGCAGTAGCATTATTTTGCGGTCATACAAGATTTGAGATCTGAAAACAGACCATATTGTTCCACATATTTTTCCGTTTGTTTTTTTTATAAAAAACTAAAAATGCAGCAGATGCGACGCTGTTTTATAATCATTTCATGTATTCAGTGTTTGAAATCAGTTAGTTGGCACTTTGTTTCTGTTGTAAGCACAAATAAAAGATTCAAGTTTTGTGATTCGACCATGGAAAGACGACATTTGACTAGAGAAGAGATGTTACGAGCCGTTGGCATTCTCCAAGCTAGGAGCTCACAACGGGAAGTATTCAGGGTTCTGGGAAGTAGCCCAAGTGACATAAACCGTTTATGGTCGCGTTTCAATGAAACAGGTAGCGTAGAAGAACGCCATACAGATCGTTTCTGGATTACTGGAGTCGCCCAAGACCAGAAGAGATCGTACTACAATAGCATCTCAATTAGCTCAAGAGCTATCACGAGTTCATAATGTACAAATTTCCGACCAAACTGTGAGAAATCGACTGCACGAAGGTCAACTCCACTCCAGACGTCCTTTTAAGAGTTCCACAACTGACCCATGGAAATCGCGCTGCTCGTTTAGCTTGATACCAAGAACACGTAAACTGGGATCAAGAGAGATGGGCCACAGTTCTCTTCAGTGATGAATCTAGATTTAGTTATTATCCCGATTCGGGAAGAATTCGAATATGGAGGGAACCGGGAAAGCAAAACCGTCTCCAGCATGCTCGAGAAGTTGTTAGACAGGGAGGCGGATCAGTGATGTTTTGGGGAGGTATACGCCTTGGTGGAAGAACTGACCTCGTTGTCATACAGAGCAACCTCACGGGAAATTCTTACCAAATGAGATAGTTTACCTGTAGTGGTACCGTATCTCCAAACAATGGGTCAAAATCCACTCTTCCAACAAGATAATGCCCCTCCTCATCGTGCAAGAGTTGTCTTGAACGTTTTTGAAGAGACTGATATCGAGTTTCTACCGTGGCCATCCTGCTCCCCAGATCTGAATCCCATTGAGCATGTGTGGGACACCCTAAAAAGAAATCTCCTGCGTCAAAACGTCTTCCATCATGAACAGGAGCTTCGATTAGCAGTTCAGGGGGCTTGGAATGACTTAGGCCAACATGTAATAGACAATTTAATATTGAGCATGCCGCGACGATACCAAAGTGCCATTAATAACAGAGGTGGACCTTTTGGGTACTGAAAAATATAAGTGCTTCCATAAAAAAATTTATCTTTATTTTTTGTTAATTTTTCAGTATAATTTTACTACTTGGGTCATATCTGACCAAAGCACGGTAACGTATGTAAAATTAAAGAATTAATATCTGAATTCAGGAGAGTAACAGAAAGGAAACATCACACCGATCGTATTTCAGCGCTGCTATGAAAAGCAAATCAACCCTTATTGGCGTGATATAATTCAGAATCATCGTGTGACAATTTCGAACCGATACACGCTCACGCGATAATCTGCGAGTGCTTTCATCCGCCTCTGTGTTCCCCGCAAGTACAGCGAGTTATGGAATGCGGTCGGTTAGCCGCGGCCGGCCGCAGAACAACAGTGACGTCACACAAAGTGGTCGACCGCTCCGATGCGGCTTGCGGTCGCATTAACATTAACATATGCAGTTGCCTGGCAATTTGATGTAATGCATTCGTAATTGCGCGTCCATTGATAAATGACTTTGCACATATATCGACGTGTTTGTGTAATACTATACCGATTGTCGCGCTACCACTGACGGTCATTGATGAATAATTAACTATTAATAGGCACGCCACATCCCCTTCCTGCACTAATACAATGATATATATTCAGACAGCGAAGTGTAGATTACATCTGTAATGAGTTACCCTAATTTCTGTGTTCTCCCTTTCTGCTTCTCTTTATTATAAAAAATTGTTCTTATCACTGAACATATCTACATCTACATAATTGTTGATACACAAAGTTCCACAATTAATTATTCTCGATGACAGGCTTAGTTACAGTGCGTAATTTGAGAATACATTAAATAAGACATTTACTCTCTCCTATATCAGAAATAAAGTGTTTCATGAATATTGCAGCTGCCATATTTCGGTTTTATTGAGTTCTGAATTCACAGCAAGTGCATTATTTTGTGGCGCAACAAAATGCACCATTTGCAACATTCTAAGGAGCAACAGAATTTGCAAGTGACAAAGATCAGTTTGCAAACATTTCGTGGCCAATATTGAAACTGGATCAACATGAATCTGCAGCTTTGGAGTTAGATTTTTAACTTAAACATGGTAGTTAGTTAAAACTGCCAAATTTTATGACATACAGTATGTTAAGTAAGAGCGTATAAGGCATAATTCATAAATTTTTCCTCGAAGGATGTGCTTTATGCAGGCCCAGGCGTCCCCAATGGGATTGATACCAGGTGATTGTGCAGGCCAGTCCAAGGTGACAATGCCTTTTTCGTTTTTCCAGTGGGTACAGAGGCGGTGCTTGGAGTCATAGTCCTCCTGTAGGATCCAGTCCTCGTCCTTCATCGAAAATTGACTTTTGGCAATCAGTATTAAAGCGTAAATTTCCATCCCAGCAGCATTCAGGTTCTCGGTGATGAGGTATGAAGTCCCGAAACTCTTTTTCAAAGCACATCTCCATGAATGAATTTTGATGGGATGTTTGACAGTACGCTGGACAAAATTACTCGAGGAGGAATACCAAGCCAAGTACGATATCGTAATCTGCACTATTATGTGCTGAAAACATCTTGAAAATTTGATGGTGCAACAAATTGACAAAATTTGAAGCCGGAAGCAACAACAATAAAATTGGTAATTTTTGGAACTAAATCTCTCATCTGCTATATTTAGTGGTGCAACTTAAAATTAAAAAAGCAGTAGATTTTCGCATCACTACAAAATTTTTTAATTTTGAATAATGCAATATTCAGATATTAAAAAAAATGGATGCGGTGGCAGTATTATTTTGAGGCAGAAAAAATTTTGATGCGATGAACCCGTAGCTGCTGCAACATTTTATTGCGCAACAATATTTCCAGTGCTTAGGTCGGAAACATACCACACTGTGATGTACATCAAATTCAGAAGCTGAAAGAGAACTTGTAACATTTTTCCATAACAACGAAATGTACAAATTAAAGTTGAAATCAAACAACCACAAAAATTTGTTGCGCAACAAATTCACACTTTTGAATTTGAGCAACAAAAAGATTATTTCGAAGCAATCGAGAATTTTAATATTTAATACCCCTTTATATTATAGATATATACTTATTTGGTAATGGTTTGTAATACTCTGAGAAAATCAATACATAACAAAATATATTTGAACAAAAGTTGTTCTCGTTTCTAGCTCAAATGAATGTTGAATAATTTCCAATGTTGTACAAGGGTAAAACGATTCATTTTCATAGTGGATGTTTATCAGAAGTTATCTGTCATGATGATATATGTCTATCCCCCACGATTTGGGAGAAGTTCGGTCAAATTACAAGCGAATTGGGAGACCATCCAATCCCCAGCGTGTTTTTAACCTCGTGACTAGAATGGGGTACATTAAGTGAATTAAAAGAATCTAATGACACGAATTATATTGTCGACAAACCGTGTTCCAATAACTCTGCTTCAGCAGAAGAGGTTTTAAATGAAGGAAAATTATGATAGGTTAGATTGCTTGTCAATCTTAACACTAAAAGAAATTAATAAATACATATAACATACAGATAAAATATAAACTTTCTAACGAAATATCTGAAACGGATAAAGAGAAATCCTTCAGCAGAACGCTGATATATTTTAAATTGAAATCTCCCCGACTCGTTCTTTCATAAATTCGCATATAAATATGGAATCATTTCATCCATATATGTTATCATCTCGTGCGGAACGAACCGATAAAAACGTTAAAAACCTCTCGGACCCTCTCTACGTAAACAAGTTTCATATTCGATTGGGAAAGCGACATGTTGCGAGGGTTGAAAGCGAAAAAATTAGTCGCTCGACGGACTACTGTCCTCACGCTGTTTCTCCCATTTCGTCCTTCGTATCATTAATTTTAGCTCACACTATTTTATTTTGACTTATATTGCATTTACGCGTTTTTTCACGCCGAATTTGTGCGTGACGTCACGACGAAAATATGGATAATATTAAAGCAGTTGGTTTTGCACTTTTTGGACTGGTTTTAGTTAGCAGGAGTTGAAAATCACACGCTAAAAAACACGCCACACACACATATTTTGGTAGTACAGCGTGAAAAAACGAAAAACAGGCTCTGACGATAGGTACGTAATTTAATTTGGAGATTATCATATTGGAGCGTGTAAAACGTCACTTTCGATTTAACACGTTACGCTTTCATCATTTCGTATTTCAGGTTTTGTGCTCCGTGCCCCTCCTGCGCATGCTATAGATTCTTTGATTTCGGAACGACTCCACACCGATTCATTTCTGGTTCTTGCCTTTCAACTACTACTTACTTTTCTGCGAAGATTTTGAGTTTTACACCTTTGGGATTATAGTTTTTTAGAATTTTTTGGATTTTTTAACACTAAGACTCGTATTTGCTCAATATATACGAGGTAAGTGTAATTATCCTCTGATTTAGATTTATATATTTTACGATATCAAAACGATTCTTTCCGACTACTTGGCAAGGCAAAAAACTCTCTAGGGGAATAGTGAATCGCCATTTCACCTACTCTAGTTGAAAAAGTAATAGTAATAATATGGAATCTACTACTGTAAATCTACGGAACGCTAGCTCTGTCTACTTTCAAAACTCCGCGTAGTTTCGAATCTACCGAACGGAAAGAAACAAGTTACAGAGAGCTAAATCAGGCGACTTCGGTGGCTGTTAGAAGCTCTATCCAACAACGAATAAGATAATAAAACGATATAACTTTCTTCAACGTCGAGTTATAGTAATCAAATGATTATGGAAAATATATAAAACAAGGAAAAAGTACCTAAAATCGAATAACATAGGGCAATACACTTTTGTCATTTGTTCGTCTGCACGTATATTTAACCACATATCACAACTAGGTACTGAACAAAGATAATTAAAACCACAAGGGGTTGAAGATCATAAGTACATCATATTTCATCACGTCAGGTTTTTGAAAATCAATAAGCGTTCATAAATTAATGATGTGCTTTGCAGTCCATATATCTCGGTTATTGGAATGACGCACCATAAAAAGGGAAGTGGTTTATTACGAGAAAAGAACCCTATCGTGAGGGGGACGTAGGGCAGGAAGAGGAGGGTAGATCGAGGGGCGAAACGAACATCGATTTGCACGGCTCGTGATCACATCAGTGGCCACTTTTCCTCAGGCTACGGATTCGGCGTTATGCGAAGGATTTGAGTCACAGGGTCGGTGTTAGTATGAAACCACTTGAGAGGAGAAATCTTACGAATTCATTCATAAAATTGAGATGAAGTAATGTCAATTCTCTTTCACATTCTATTTCTAACAATTAATCGAGCATCTTCAATGTTCGCAAGTAGCACACGATTATTGTCTGTTTTTACCGTTGAGAGCCGCTTGAAGCGTGGGTTGCTATCAACAGACGTGCGACCATCTTCGAACCATTATGTTTTCTTTGTGTTTTACCCTCACACTCATTCCAAAAGGCTGTCCCTATTACGTCAACAGTTCTCTCGCAACTATTTTGGAGTTTCAATTGAAATTTGACACAAATTCACTGTTCTCATTTTTCCGTCATTCTTCGTAAATTTAAAACGATAGCAAAAAAACAATCGCACGCCGTTTACAAACTGAGACGTTACAGTGATAACATCTCCAGGGAGTTTTTCGAGATTTGGTCTATTGGTGTCAAGTGAGGCCATTAGGCCGGCCATGATAAAACGTCCAAAGCATTCTAGTTAAAAACATTTACACTCTTTAGGTAAAACAATAAACTTGAGTACTTGGTTTTGGCATTTAAGAATCGAAACATATTTTGCTCCAAGCCACAACTCAATTTCCTCCAAAAGAAAGACTTCTTGTACATTTTGCAAGCGGGTTTCATTGCCTGGAAATCTCTACGCTTAACGCTCCTTCTCATTCGCGTTATGCATCTCAGGGGATATATGGATTTCAAGTTATCTTCTATCAAACGGTTAAGTACTTCAGAGACTTCCAGAAGATGAGATAGTACTTGAGATGGAGATCCCCGAGCAGAGAGAATCGAAGATCGATTTATGCATCAATGCAAAATAACTTGTAACAGTCCGATTTCTCGAATTAATCATTTATATCTCTTAAACTCAGTTTCCATAATTTATTTAATAATTCAATCTCATTTCATCAAGTTAAATATTCAAACAGTTTGAAATTCGAATCAAGAATCTACAGGTAATAATACTCAATGAAAATTATAGTTATATCCGTAAGGTGTCGCTAGTATTGATCTGGGTTGTTCACCGGTTAATTGTAAGTCAGTACTTGAAAGAAGATCCTCCCTCGTTTCTGTGGGAGAACGGAAAGCAGTACTCATTCTATGTTTCATTTTCACTTTATTGTTGTGAAGAGAATAATTTCACTTTTTCATTAGTTTTTTGAAAATCAATAGCTTTTCATAGAATCGGAATTCATTAGATTCGCTGCTCTCTTTCCATTAAGAAATCTTCGGAATCGTTTGTGATTTTATTGGAGCTGTGTTGTAGCGATTGAAGTGAATAATTTTCAGTGAAAGTAATTAAGTATTCTTTTGATTTTCTGGATAAATTCCAATCGTCTGAGGCGTTATAAGTAGTCGGTAATTTTGCCGGATTTCCTCGACAACCAATTCAATTAGAGAGTGGAGAGATTTCGAATTTTCTTTTGTTGAATTAACCTAGATCGATATCTGCTATTCCAAGGATTTTTTTTTCACCGTCAAGATATTTTACGAGACATCTCAAAACAGAAAGTTACTATATGCAAGATCTTCATCCAATTTTCTTAAAATAGAGCCTGACAGGTTTGTTAAAGATGAACTTGAGTATGAAATTTCAGTTAGAGGTTTAAAGCTTGAAGGAAATGTGTTAGATCTTTGTAAAATGCTGATAGGTATCATAAAAGTAAAGAGCGAAGGTGAATCCTTCGAAATTATTCCTATGACTGACATAGCATCTGAGCTTAATATGTGTCAAGAAAAGTTAGATGAAGTTACTCTTTATTTTAAAAACCACAGGTTCTATGCAACGTAAAATTAGGACAAAACTAGCACATCTTCCAAGTCGTACTGAACATATTAAAGTTTCTTCTGATAAAGTCCAAAATGAATTAAGATCTAAACTTCTCACCTCAGTTATGTCTTGTTTCTAAATTTATATCTCCCATGGAAAAACCTATTGATCCTAAAACATCTGATATCCCTATAGAACTTGAGTTAGAGAATTTATTGAATAAGGAATTATTGTCTTCAACACCTAAAACACCAAGAAAACAAATATTTATCTGTTCAAAGTCCAGCTCTCAATGCTTCTGTTCCTGATCGACAAGTAGTGAACTTGTTAGAAAACTTGAATTTATTAGATCCTAAAACTAAAGTAAGGCTTCTGAGTTTATTTCAGTTTTTCTGAGGTTTCCACACCGTTGAGTGACAAGAATTTCCTATTCAGTTTCTGGTCAAGATGATAACGAAAAATTTTACACTTCTTGATCTACTGCATGGATTAGCTATATAAACAAAAATCGTGAGAATTTGACGGAATCAAATCACCCCAAATTCAAATCTATAATTCAATAAACAATAGATGAAAGTGAGGAACGTATATAATGATAGGTCACGTTTGAATATTCAGTAATCCCCCTTTTCGAACGGTGGTGCGACTTTTGCAAACATTCGTTTATCCACCCTTCGCGTCGAGATCCCGAAGGGCGATTTCCTACCATCAAATTCTCTTTGTGACTGTGGTTCCTTTGTCTGCCTTTTATATTTCATGAGTATGCTATACACGCACCGGAGTGTATTTTGGATACACATGCAGGAGTGTACTGGGGAGAATCTTTTGAAATAACAACGAAAAGAACAAATTGGGTCAGGACAAAGACAGTGTAAGGTCCTATAAACGCCCCTAGGAATAATATGGAAATATTATACGAATCAAATAATCCTATTTTGAGGAACTGTTATTGGCGCGTCGATAGAACCTATATTTCGTTGGTGGTTCTTTTGAGTTAAATATAAAGCTGAAATGTATCAGACAGCTTTTAAAGACATAATTGTTTATCTGAGAGTGGGAAAAATATGTTCTTAAAGGTGTCAAACGCTTTTTTTTTCTTATGACCAAAAGAAAAATTTGGAATACTAGCAGGATATTCAAATAAGTTCTCATATGGCGGTATGCAATTTCTTTACTACTGCAGAATGAATGTGGTCAAATGAACTGCTTTCGAGAGGATGTTGCCATCATCCTTTTGGAGACACTTCCAGAAAGGATGACTTCTAATGATTTGTCTTCTCCTTGAAGGTTGGTGCCAGTTGGCGAGTCACTGAACTGCATGCAGCTACATGAAATATTTAACCACATCATGCGAGATACTGTCATGTGCCAGTCTGCCAGTAACTCGTATCCGAGGTACTACCATTCGGTTCTTACTCGCCATTCGCCTATCCCAGCCTGTTATAGACAGCAACACCATTTCGCTTTTCAAAAAACTAGATTGCAATTGCAATTACGAAATCAAAGATATACATTAGCCCTTTTCATTATATAGTTCTTTGAATTTTATTGTAACGCCTAAATCGAACCTCTGTTCTTTTTTGTGCAGCACCTTTAACCAGAAGTTTTCCAGCATCAATTTGTTTAGTAATTACTCGAGAACTGAACAGCAACATAGCATCAGACTACTTATAGTAACTACTTGTCTACTTCCATGACAGCAACAAGCCCTTGTGGGAGAGTCGAGTCGAGTTATCGTCATGCGAGTATGCAGTTAGAAGCTGTCCACTATCAAGTCAGTAACTCATATTCACAAACCAGGCCATTATGAGTGAATCCGAATTGCTTTATCGTAGTGTTTACAGGTTTTCAAAGCTTCCAGCGTACAATCGGTCAATTTACCAAAAGCTGCTGCCTGTTTTTCGGTCCATACTATAACTCAATTTTTTGTGCCAAATTCATTGACATCTTTGAAACTCGCAACGTATTAATGTTGTGATATGTTACACTTCGATGATGATCTTACGGACAGTATCTACTTTCCTGAGTCTCTTGCCGTTTTGGATATCTTGCTCTTGGATCGTCGGTTCACGTTTCAATCATCCATATTACCAAGAAAAGAAAGATGTTAGTGTTTTACTGGCGAAAACAGAGAGCACCTCAGCAAGATATTCTTGCTGAGATAATTGTCTTAGGTTAAGTTAGATTTGACAGCTCGTTATAGTTGCAACACTAATATATTGCACTGTCTTCGAGTTTAGGTTAGGTTAGGTTTAGATTTGATCATTCGTTATAGTTTTTACACTAACATTTTGCACTGTTTTCGAGTTTAGGTAAGGTAAGGTTTAGATTTGACAATTCGTTATAGTTTTAACTCTAAAATATTGCACTCCTTTCTAGTTTAGGATAGGTAAGATGTAGTTTTGACAGTTCGTTATAGTTTCAACACTAACATATTGCATTGTTCTCGAATTTAGATAAGGTTAGGTTTAGATTTGATAGTTTGTTTTAGTTTCAACACTAACATATTGCACTTTTTTCGAATTTAGGTTAGGTAAGGTTTAGACTTGACAGTTCGTTGTAGTTTCTACACTAAGATATTGCACTGTTTTCAAGTTTAGGTTAGGTAGGGTTTAGATTTGACAATTCGTTATAGTTTTAACTCTAACATATTGCACTCCTTTCTAGTTTAGGATAGGTAAGATGTAGTTTTGACAGTTCGTTATAGTTTCAACACTAACATATTCCACTGTTTTCGAATTTAGGTAAGGGTAGGTTTAGATTTGATAGTTTGTTTTAGTTTCAACACTAACATATTGCACTGTTTTCGAATTTAGGTTAGGTAAGGTTTAGATTTGACAGTTCGTTGTAGTTTCTACACTAACATATTGCACTGTTTTCAAGTTTAGGATAGGTAAGATGTAGTTTTGACAGTTCGTTATAGTTTCAACACTAACATATTCCACTGTTTTCGAATTTAGGTTAGGTTAGGTTCATCAAGTTTAAGTTAGGTGAGGTTTAGATTTGACAATTCGTTATAGTTTTAACTCTAACATATTGTACTCCTTTCGACTTTAGGATAGGTAAGGTTTAGATTTGACAGTTCGTTATAGTTACAACACTAACATATTGCACTGTTTTCGAATATAAGTTAGGTTAGGTTTAGATTTGACAGTTCGTTATAGCGTCAAGACTGACATATTGCATTGTTGAGGCTGAAAAACTGGAGGTCAGAACTAACATTTGATTAGTGGCCCTCTTTATGTATCCATAGGCAAAACATTACTTTTTGATTTGACC
This sequence comes from Cryptolaemus montrouzieri, assembly GCA_013387265.2. Taxonomy (NCBI): domain Eukaryota; kingdom Metazoa; phylum Arthropoda; class Insecta; order Coleoptera; family Coccinellidae; genus Cryptolaemus; species Cryptolaemus montrouzieri. Next base: position 7,984,329 of record JABFTP020000103.1, on the reverse strand, counting down.
TTTTGTGTTCAATTTATGGTCTTGTTTGAGTGAAAGTCAAGCCTGAACCAATGAGAGTGTAAATAGTTGTTTATGTCAACCACTGGGTACAAAATAAACTGTGTTACAAAACAGAAAACGAGGTCTTGAGGAGAATAAGCAGGAAAAGCACAATCCCAAATCACGCTTCACAAATTTAGTTCATAGATTCGAGAAAGATTTTATATAATCTATAATAAATTAACCTCATTTCACACCGATTAGGACTAGTCAGCTCTCGAAACAGAGCATATGTTCTTCCCCGACCAAACCGGACCTGACGTCAACCCCCCAGAGTATTTACATAAGCGCGTGTGTGCGCGTGATGCGGTTCATAAAGCGCTCGGCGCTCTTCGAAACGTTATGGAACACAACGTATGTACAAATTGCATGTATTTTCAGCGGACGTACGATGTTTATTGAGCCATTCCGCATGTTATATTCACTTTTTAGTGTTACAGGCCGCCGCGAGAGGGCGACGAGGGGTATAGGCCACGATGCGTATAGACCGTGACAGATGGGGGAGCGCCTCAATCACACACGTTTTGACGCTAATTTGCATTCATGACCCGACACATATTTTTCGTATCATTCCTAAATTGGGGTTTAACTTTCGTGTTTTTTCTATCCCGCTCCACCGCTTGCGTGCACCGTCGTTTCTTCATCCGAGGGTGGTGGCGAAGAACTCGTTGAAAGCTTTATGGATTTTTTGCTTGAAAACTTTATACCCACCTCAAAAGAGGGTGCAGTTTTTCAGTGTATTTGATAACTCATCACTAGAACATTCTTTATCAATCTACAAATAGATTGTAACCACTGTAATTCGGATCCGGGAGAGAAGGAGAAAACGGAAACTGTTCAATGTTTAGTACATTAGTTACGTAGGTTTCTCGAAATACATGAGGATTTGTTTCGCTCCAAAATCTACAGTTATGCTGTTAAATCCTTCATGAAGTAGAAAAGTGCATTATTCTGAAGAGTAAACGTTCTTCATGAATTAGTTCAATGTTTTACGGATGTAACTTGTATTTATGTAATATTCTGAAAACGTTGGATTGGCTAATTCCGGAAGATGCCACAATTGGACCTAAAGTTTGCTTGTTTGACATAATAGAACATGTCCCAATACACCCAAAGCTGTTGCTTTGTTATTGACATCTTGTGAAGCGGATTCTTGTCATCACTTTCTTTGGTGCGCTTAGATAAGTAGCATTAGCAGGTGGGCTGAAAAGTTCGTAGGCTGAGGTATAGATGCCGTTACTAGGCCAAATCCACATGATTATCAGTTAGTACAAGCCGTGATGAATATGTGTGTTATTCATTTCTTCTATACACACAATAAGAAGAATGTGGATTCGTACGAAACGCATATCTGGCTTTTGAGTCCAATTGTAAAACTGGTTATTATCACGATGATATCAATTTCGCAAACTACGAAAAATGGTTGAGAGAAAAACTCATCTCAAATTTACCACCAAAAAGTGTATGTGATCGATAGAGCCCCTTATAACAATGTCAAACAGAAAAACACCCGAACATGGCTTTCCGAAAAGAAGAAATGAACGTCTGGCTGCAACGTCGAAATATTGCCTTCGCAGATGGGATGCTCAAGACAGAACATTAAAATCTAATTAAACTGTACAAACTCAAACGTATGCTACTGACAAAAACATGAATGATCAGGGCCACGATGTACTTAGACTTCCCGCATATCATCCTGACTTAAACCCGATTGAAAAGTTTATGTAGACAGGAATGTTGATTTCTTAATGAAAAATGTGGGAAAACTGTGTGGTGAGTTTTTCTCTTCGTTTTCTCCAGATCAGTGGGAATCATTATGCGACAATACGCAAAAAATTTAACAATCTTTTATAGAGAAAGAACCTATGCTGGAAGGCGTTATGGACAATTTCACAATTACTTTGCAAGCAGACGAAAGTGACAGCGAGTCTTCTCCACAATTTTTAATGAATTTGTATTATTAAACTGACAACCAGGTGAATCCGAATCATTCGTCTTCACGATAGCACAATACGATTGTATTGTGTGTATTTTCGTTTTCTTTGTTATGTTGTTAATCCTATATAAACCTATCAAGCTATCACAAAGTTACTAGATACTTCGGATAAACATAGTTACTTACGAGAAAACAATAGTACTTATCATGAAGGTTCAATTAGAAAAACCCCTACCTCGAAAATGTTATGTAGTAATAATGAGTGCGTGACTCACTTCTTGGTAATAGTAATTAAAATGATCTAGTACCTTGAAATGCCATATGCCTAAGAGGGATAATTTTCACAAAAAACCCTTACGCCGACCCTGATAGCTATTTAACATTACATTGCAGAACGTATTATTCATCTTACTCCCTCCGCTTGCTATCTCTTTTGTTCTTCGCGCATCTTATAAGAATCTCAACCGCACAGATATTCTTGTCGATTTGTAATGCAATTATTTTATGTAACGCTGTGAAATACATGCAAGATAAAGTTGATACGATAGACGAGATAAAGAGAAACGAATTATTCCCAAATCACATTCGTTCCCTAAAATCTCCATGCAGAATATAAGCTGTAAACAGTTAACATTGTTGTTAAACCTCACAAACAAACGATTTCATACATGCTTGCGGAATTCCTTGAATCCGGAATGTTCAACTTGTACAACCAACTTCTCGGGCTCTGTTCCACCTTTTCGACTGGAAACGGGACAGCAAATAGCGCAGCAGTAGGTAAAAGCAATTATATAGTTAGTGAGGCAGAATTACGGGCTACTAAGCAAACAACATTGGGATTGTAAATCTTGCTTGCGCCCTTTCGGAAAACCGAACGTTTTGTTGTAATCGTTTCACAGTTTTGAGTACAAAGTGTACCAACTCTGTGTTGATTTCAATTAATCTTTTTATTTTTTTTTCAATAGCATATTCCCCGTTTTCAGGATTAAAATATTCTGATAATCAAAAGTCATAATTAACTACACTGCGCAAAGAAATTAACGCACAACTTCAATATTTCAATTTTCCTTTCTGGTAAGCAACTAATTACATCATCCCTACCCTCATTTAGAACTCTAAGTAGTGCTGTTTGAGTTCCATAGCCAGATCGAAAACCAGATTGAAAACGAGGCAACATATTATTCAATTCCAAATATGAAATTAATTGGTCAGCTACAATTTTCTCTAATATTTTTGACAGAGTGGGTAAAATACTTACTGGTCTCAAATCACCAAAGCAACCCGGACGTGAGACCTTAGGAATAGGTGTGACCAATGAGTGCTTCCAAATCTGTGGCATTACACTGCTACCAAGAGGAAGATTAATTATACCACAAACTTCACCAACACAATAAGGCAAAACAAGCTTCAGCATCTTAAGGTTTATACCATCGGCTCCATTAGCTGTTTTCATTGATTTGACTTTCTTTGAGATAGCCTCATCGTCAACTTCGGCAAATGAAAAGGAAATATTTAAGTTGAATCGGTTCTCATTGAATTGATCAAATTCTCACTCATATCAACACCATCACCCACACTCAAGAAATACTCATTCAGCTTCTACATCCGAGCCTAAATTAGAAAAATCATGATCTCCTTAATGACTTCAGAATTAATATCCCATTCTCTAAGTTTTTTCCATTTTTGTTTGGAGTTATTTTTTCACTTCCTTCTTTCAAATTTCATTTTGGCTGCTCTCTCCTTCTTTATTTCTTTTTCAAGAAGATATCTACCAGGTTGTTCAATAAGTTTTGTCGTTCGATAAGAAAAACACAATGGTATGGTTCAAAATACACTTTATTATTAAGTATAATCTCCCTGAACATTAATACACTTGCTCCAATGATCCTCCAATCTGTGGATCCCATCCCTGAAGTGAGAATCCGAAGGTCTGCAAAATACGCTTCAACAACCGTTATGACCTCTATTTGATGAAAAACGCTTGCCACGCATACATTTTTTGAGATCTGGAAACAAATGGAAGTCGCTGTGGGCCAAATCTGGTGAATTCGGTGGATGCTCCAACAATTCGAACTTTAATTCATGGATTTTAGTCATTGTCAAAATGCTCTTCTGACACAGTGCATTGTCCTGATGAAGGATTTTTTTCTTCTGCAAACCGGGTTTTTTTCACGAATTTTTTTCTTCAACTGGTCCAAAAGGTTGCAATAATATTCAGAATTAATTGTTTTACCAGTTTGCAAGTAATCCACCAACAAAATTCCTTTCGCATTCCAAAAAACTGATGCCATAACTTTCTTGGCCGATTTCCGGACACGAATTCGTTTCGAAGACGAACAACCAGGTTCACACCACTCTTTAGCCTGAATCGACGCACAAAATCCACTTTATTCTTTTCAAAACGCTCCAAGTATTGCTGAGAAAGTCGCATTCGAATGTGTTTTGTTCCATTGTTAGCGAATGCGGCACCCATTGTGCACACAGCTTTCTAAAAGCTAGAAATCTAACCTAACCCAAAAATTCACTAAATCCACTAAATCCTTCTCAGTTAATCGACGATCTTCCAAAACCATATCCTGTATTTTGGCAATGATTTCTGGTGTTGATGCGCTTTTTGGACGTCCTTCACGTGGATCGTCTTCAAGGCTTGTACGACCACGTTTAAATCCAGCAACCCATCTTTCTACTATTCTAATTGTAGGTGAACAATCATTATACACTCTTAACATTCGTTCGGGAATTTCTTTTGGTGCTACCATAAGAATTTTATCACTCCACGATATTCGATTTTTTCCATTGTACGAAAATACTGTGACACGGCGACAGTTAATGACTTGTAAACAAAGAATGAATTGACAGATTGAAATGAACCTTTGCATACGTTCATTAGATTAGTATTTGTCATTTTCTTAAAACGACCGTCAAGGTTATGTACTTTTTGATTATCTCCTTAGTCCTTTTTATGGCCTAGCTTGCTATGTAAAATCTTTTCTCAAATTCAAGTGCGTTTAGACATATTAGGAGTCAGGCATGATTATTGAAATATTTTTCTGCTGGTTTTCTTTTTCCATTGTTACAGATTACTGTCCCAAACCTTCCTTTCACCCTTGTCTTCGTCTGGAAATTGCAAGATGAGAATTGAAGCTGCTAAGCAGAAAAATCTTTGCTACTTTTTATGTACACGCGACACTAACACAACATAAACAGACAAGCTATTACTAGTGCAATAACGACAGGGAAACAAGTTTTTCCCTCAGGTTTCTTCACTCGTTTATTGAATCATACGCAAGATAGTATGGTTCCCCTGTTACATTCTGGTGCATAGTATTCTCTACTGCTGTTCTGCTGTTTGACCTAGTTTTGAGATATTTTCGGTACGCTCTTTTCTTCAACTTAATCATATTTTTGACTGTGGGCGTAATATAAGCGAGCTTCAGAGGTGCATGGAAGTTGAATAAAGCTAAAATCAATTAACCCTATCATCCACTGAGTAAAAGAGTCAACTCTATTCCAGTTCATACGGTTTACGTCACGAGCAAAATCACTCATATTGAAATTATAGAAGTCCCTAATAGTTACCAGGCATTCCTTTCTTTCAGTAATCGATATGTTAAGCTAATATTCCACACAACAATGATCTGTGTAGCCATGCAAAGGATCTTCAACGTTTGAACGACCCAAAATACTCCTGGAAATGCATACTACATCTATTAGAGATTCGAAAGTCTGCTAGAACCGAGTTACAATCTGGACCAAGCTATAATTACTTACAATATCTAGAAAAGTCCTAGTTTCCTTCAAACTAGGATTCAGCATGTTTATATTGATATCTCCTAACAACATAATATAATCTACCTCAAGAAATATTCTACTGATATACTTGTTAAACTAGGTCTCGAAAATTGCTATTAGGTTATAATCCTTCTCCTTCATTTCCTGTTGGAAAACATTGAAACACGATGGTAAAGATCTTATATTGTCCAGTAAACCATTGAGGCTTGACGTACTTTCTTTCAACCTTAGATGTTCATGTGCACTGTTAAAATTTTCTCCTCTTTCTGAAAAATCTTCTGTTTTTTTTGGTATTTGTCCTCTGGCTTGTTAAAAGCCGTCATATTCTGTAACTGCTATTCTTTATAGTTTATTTTAACTCTCTCTTCATTAGTTTTCTTCTTGAGCATGCGACAGTCAGAGTCGAAAGGGCCATGATCAGTAGATAGTTTAGTTAATACAATTATACATAACTACTCATTACATCCAATTCAACACAAAGTTGCAGCTTTAAACAGCATGGTACATCGGTTACTCAATTTACCTTTATCAGTAGAAGATTATAATAAAGAGTTAAACATCATCAAACAGACAGCCATTAATAATTCATATAATCCGGATATGATAGATCTAATCATTCGTAAAAACTGTATCAGAAAGCAATAAATGAAGTATATCCTATTCATAAAGACTATAAAATATTCAACAGTTTAACATTCTGCGGTTCTGCAAGTACAAATATTAAATCCTTTCCGTCAAACAAAATCTTAATATAACTTTCAAAACTTATAATAACTTAGGTAAACATATTAAAATAATAAATCTCGTGTTGAAAAATCAAGTAAATCAGGAATCTATAAACTCAATTGCGGTTCTTGTGATAAAATTTATATCGGTAGGACCTATAGGAGTTTTGGCATAAGAACATAAACGTAGTTTCGATAAAAATAAATCTGATTCAAATTATTCAAACCACCTAATAAAAGAAAACCATTCATTCAATAAAAACTTTGACATATTACATATGAAATCAAAACGTTTAAAATTAGATCTCCTAGAAGCATTTGAAATAAATAGATACAAACATTCGGACAAGCTTTTGAATGAGCAGGTAGATGTGAATTATTCACCCCTACTTAACTTGTTTAATTAGTTTTTATTACCTTTCATACTAACTGTACCGTAACTCGGTGTGGATTTTCCTGTTATTCATCCAACTTGTTCTACGATTTGTTTATAATACCATACTCTTCATTCTGTTTTTCATTCTTGATAAAGCTGCTGTGTCAGCGAAACGGCGTCGAATTTTCTTCAAATAAAGTGTAGATTAAAGTTAAACCTTGTGTTTTTCATCTTATTGAACTTTTTATTAACTTCTTTGCAGTTTGGGCACAATTTATGTTCCCTGCTGTAGTCCTTAGTATGGTGAGCTTCACTACCACAATTGAAACACAGTCCTAACCTAACCTAACCTTTCTATCGAAATAATCTTTTTTTGAAGAGTGGGAGTCAGCCGCGCCCCACCCTGTATGAAGGATTCTGCCTCATAAAATCCTTATCCGAAAAGTGTAGAAACATTTCATGTCAACGCCCACCACATTCCACATTAACTCGATTAAATCAAGTTGCCGGCGCAAAGTGGTGCAGAAAGCACGATAACCTCATTCCCGACGATTGATATTCAGGCGGCATCTGCCTCATAGTATTAGCTGAGGTCTCAATCTCGTCGAAATATACTTTTCGCTGGAATTTTCCTCCGTAGCCAGTGCATGCGAATTGGATTTTCCGCCATTCGGAGAAACTGCCGTACGTGTCATTTTTTAAGGGTCTCGATCCCGGCGGCTCCGCACTTTATTGCCGGGGGCGAAGTGGGTATTCGAGGGGTGTTTTATACCCGGAGACGGTCATTTTTTCCGCCGAAAATGGGCTTTTTTATGCGTTGACCACGTCGTAAGTTGCCCCCGGTCCGCTGACCGGCCGCCGCGTTATTGGCGGTTAAAGTTTTACTGGTTTCCCAACGTCTGACGACAAAATTATATCTACTTGTTTATTTCAATCATTGAATTCGATAAATTATTACCAATGAATGTTATAACATACTCGTATAATTCTGGCTTTTCCTTGTGAGGTACTATAAATTATTGTTTGATGGATTCTATTATAACCAAAATAAATATTAAGTACTTTCCTCGTAATATTTTGTTATAATCAATAATATTTTAAAGCCTTCAGTTGAAATTTTATTATATCAGATATATAAGGGCGTTCGAAAGTGAACAAGTCTTTTTCGAAATAATAGCAATAGTAACAACAATTTATTTCATGAGGTATAGTTTGCATGATCTACCAGTATCAAACAATATTACTAAATACATCCAGTGAGATGACCCAGAAACGGGGTCTATTTTTTTGGTCATTTGCTAAAACTATCCATATATTTCTTGATTTTTATCTCATTGAATTTCATTATCAAATGTGAATAATGTATTATATAGATCTACCGGCATGCCATTGTAAAAAGTTTATCTGAATTCAAAATTACAGTGAAAAGACGGTCATTTGCCAGAATGATTCAATAATTTCATTTTGACTTAAAAATACCCAAAAGCGTAAAAATCGTAACGAAGGAATTTATCTCAACTTATAAAAGAAATCTAGCATAGACGTTATCACAGACATTCATTAAAACACCTTTGGTATCCACGATTCCTGACAACATCTGGTATTTTCTCAAACAGCAATTCCCATGTCGCGACGAAGGAACGCGTTTTTGAATGACTATGTAACAGGTACTTGAGTACCAAGGGCAGAGGGAAGTGCGGGTGTAAGGGCTTCTGGGCCACGCATATATAAGGGCCACGATCACGACGTTAGGGGATTGAGTTATGTAGTTATCCGATATTCAATTTGCGAAGCTCAGTGAATTTATCCACCCGTGTGAATCGGAATTAAATTTGAAGTTCATTTATCGTGCGCAACGTAAGTCCAGAAGGATGGAAGACGCCAATTGTTCCCCTCCGAGAAGTCCGTCAGGGGAAGAGGGATTGCAGTTCCCGTTGTGTCCCACAGGTAAATATTTTCCGAATCTTTTCTCACAATTTCTGACCAACGTTTAATCTTTACGAATTCCTTGAAGTATATGCGACGTAATTTCTAAACGCACTGAGGACGAGTTAAAATAATCACTCCTCAAATTCCAAATTTTCACATTTTTTTTTTCTTGAAAATTTGAACTGCAATGATATTTTCTAATATTTATTTTGAGGAGTAGTCATAGACTGATTTATAACATTTGTTTTCATAACCTGGAAAAATTTTGAAGTGTACTGAAATGATTCGATATTGATTCTCACAGTTGTTCTTCAAATTTGAAAAATTATTTGAAGTGTACTCAAATTCTCTAATATTGATGTCAACATTTGTTTATCTAACTTGCAACATTATTGAAACGCAATGATACGAATCTATTCTGATTCAAATAACTTGGTAACTATTTGAATATGAAATCTTATGAAGTTTAATATTGACTTGAAACTTTACTTTTATAACTCAGAAAATTGATCTTATTGCAATGTTACCAAATCATTTAACCAATCCAAATCTTTTGTTTATAATCTGATGAATGATACATTTGAATGTGAGAACATTTAATATTGATTCTTATCTTTGCTTCTATAAATGGGCCAATTATCTATTTGAAATATCATAATCCATTTATTCAGCATTTATATTTATCTCATTTTATAACTTAGCGGAACGTACTTAAACTGTAACGAAGATATTAATATTTTCATCGTATCCAACTATGGGGAAGATCTTACTTTCAAATTATTGATTTGATATTCGATACTCTTAAGCCCTGGTACCTGACTTTTCTGCATTGCTCATTAAGTGATAACGTTCATCTAGTGCCAGACGATATTAAACGAAAGTTGCGATATACAGACACTCAAAGATAACTCTACAACGGGTCTTGATCAAATTTTTACCCTGTTACTTAAAAGATGTGGCGGAGTTCCTTTAGGACTTCCAATGTCCACCACTTTTCGAACAAGGAAATTGTCGAGGATTTGAATAATGGCTTCAGTGACACCTGATTACAACCGGAAAATAAACGCCCAATCATCTTTGCACTTGTTTCCGAAGTTATGGGGTATATGATTGTAAAAAGTCGTCCAAAGAAATTGTATCATCACAAAACGACACAAAGTTTAATACGTGGCCACTCTACAATGACCAATTTGCTTTGCTGTGAACAGTGTGAACAGTTGCATTAGACAAAGGAAAACTAGAAGACGTTATTTATTAATACTTTTTCTAGACCTTCGATCGCAGAAGACGAAGAAATATCCATAAACTGGAATACCTTGGCTTTTTAGGAGGTTTGCTTAGACTGGATGAGCTCTCCATTGTCAGACAGATTGTTAGAGTTGCTCCATTCATAAGAGGCCAGTGCTGAGTGGTGTACCGCAAGGCTCTGTTTTGGTGCAAATGTTATTTTTCCTCACACAAACAATTTGAAAACAATGCCCCATTAGACTCTACTGCTGCGACCAGGAAACTTTAAACCATACCCAGTGGAGTATGATGGGTAATAACCACGTGCAGGTCAATATTCAATAAATAACTTGATAATCCCTTCTTACTTTTTTATCAAATAAAATTATGGAAAGAGAAAAGACTTTAGGCATAAGCGTTATCCCGAGTATAAAATTCAATTTTCGAAGAATTCGAAACAACGCGCCGTGATTCCGAACGAGCGAAATAAATTCACGTTCCCTTCCCCTCTTATTAGGACTCTCGAACGGGTGGAAGGACATTTATTATTCCTTTCGCGGCCCCTCATGCGTTGAATCGAAACACGGAAAGCCACTTTTTAATTAAACATCGTGAGACCTTTCGGCTTTCCGCTCTATTAGCTATTCACCCCGAGAGAAAGAAGGTTTTGGCAGTTTTTATCAATTCTGTATCTAGAGATGCGGTCGGTTCTTCCCTCGGCGCGAATTTTCGTTTTTTAATTTTCCGCGATAGCAAAAGGAAATTACGGAATAATTGACTGATGAGGGGTGCAACGGTAATGGCAAGATTTCATTGGATATCCTGTAACGGTTTAATATACTGAAGTTCATCCTAATCACTAGTGATTCAAGATGTGTGTAATTTGTTTTCGGAATACTTTAATAGCGTTTACATGCCAAAGGCCAACTGAACTCAGTATCGGAAAGTCATATTTCTGCTTAATTACCTGAAGTGAAAAATTGATGTGTCGCAAATAATCAATTCACTAGACGTGAATAAATCTGCTGGACCTGACAATATATCCTCATTGTTTGTAAGGAATTGTAAACTGAATATCTATAAACCTTTAACTAAATTATTCAATAAGTCTCTTCAACAAGAAATTTGATAGTTGGAAACAGGCTAAGATATTCGAGAAGCTTCTCAATCAGCGTATATTTTCATCAGTGAAACACCTGATAATTGATGAGCAACATGGAGGTTGAGGTGGGTCCGCTCGTATCTTTCTAGGAGAGGAGTGTTTGTGAGTATATAGGAATTCAGGTCTAAGTAATTTTTTCCAACATCGGGTGTTCCCCAAGGCTGCCACCTTGGGCCGCTTCTTTTATTATTTATATAAACTCTGTAAAGTCATCCTTTCTGCACTCTTCTATATTACTTTATGCTGACGATTTGAAGGTTTTCCATATCATTAAGGATCCACTTGACTGTGTGAAATTGCAGAATGATTTAGATCGATTCTTGAGATGTTCAGAAAATAGTTTGTTTTTGAACCATTCCAAATGTGTCTCAATCACTTTCACGAAAAGGAAAAACACTGTCCACCGCGAATATTATATGTCCGGATAGGTCCTAACAACAGTCAATGAAATTAGAGATTTAGGAATCACTTTGGATACAAAATGGAGTTTCTCCATGCACATCGACAGGTTAGTTAATGAATCCAATAGAATTGTAACTTTTATTAAGCGAATTTCCAAATATTTTCATAATCCCTACACAATAGTCAGATTATATAATGCTCTTGTTACTGGGAGGCTGTTGTTTGCTTCTTCCATTTGGAGTCCTAGAAAGGCCTCATATTCCAAAATAGAGTCCATCCAACTATCAACCTTTACGTCGAAGGTTCAATATAGTTCCGCTTTGTCAGAGGAGATTAATTGCTGATTTTTATAGTCTATATAAAATTATGAATAATTATATCGACTCACCGTATCTACTGTCGAAAATAAATTTCTATATACCACCTAGGGTTTGTAATAGATATAATACGTATTTTAACATTCCTTTCTGTCGAACAAATTTAGGCTTGTATTCTCTTTAGTGAAAATGCAAAATTTGTAAACATCTACTGCGAAAATATTGACATTTTCACATTACAATTGAAAGAATTCAAAAAATCCTAAAGAGCACATTCAACACATTTGTAACTCTGGTCTTTTAGGCACAATAACAAGTAGATTCTTGGATTCACATTTTCTTTATTATAGCCGGATAGTTTTTGAAACTTTTATAATTAAGTATTGATAATATAGATTCTAATTCGTTTGAAATAGTTAAGTTCTCAAATATGACTTTGTACCTACCTCATAGAACTCTCATGTAATCAATGGTAGCCTTTATTGGAACACTAGTTCTGTTGGCAACTCGAAATTAGTGAATAAAAAAAAATAATCATCCATATGATCTAAATCATCTCTAATATTTTGATGCCACTCTGGCTTCCGATAACTTTTTTTATTTTTTGGGTCTGCAAACAGATAGTAGTCGATGAGGGCTAAATCCGGAGGACTACGTGGAAGGGGAAGTGATTCGTAGTATAATTCAAGCAATTTTGCCATAATGGCAATCGTCTTATGATACGGAATACATCATTCTTGAAAGAGTGGAGTGTTTCCTATAAATTTCGTTTCATTAACAGTTGCATAGTTATCATGTCTCTTTAGCCTTCTTGATAGATATCTTTCGAATGTTGGATTTTGAACAATTTTGGTCGTCAACTGATTCTTTTTGTCCCTGTATTATTGCACTAATGATACTACTGTATCCTAAATGTAAGGTAACATTTAAATTCAAACTGCGCGCGAAAATTAATTTGGGGCAGAGCTCTTATTTTAAGGTAGGTACGACTGTCTTTAAGGTCTGTGCCAGGGTTCACGTCAAAATATTCATTTGCGCTTGAAATACGCTTCGCTTTGTAAGCTCCTAGAAGTGAATTTTTCGATTTTTATAATGCCTGCATTTATTGCAAAGAATTTGCCTCAAATTTTGTTTGCTTGAAGAATTTTCTGATGCTGATTCATTGGGGATGGTGCAAGAAGACTTTGGTGATGAGGTTTTGTCTAAAATAATGTTTATCAGTAGTATAAAGAGTTTCGAAGAGTTCGAGAACGAGTAAAACACGAAGAGCGTCTTGGTCGACCATCAACCACGACCGACGAAGCTAAAATCCATAAAATCAAAGATATAAACGTCGATTAATACCTAGAAATCTTGCTGATCATCTTGGAATCTCAGGATTAGTCAATATCACTTTGAAGGATGTTATAGGTTTCAGAATCTTGATTGGTTACGGAAACATTGAATTTTTTGGATAAACATCATCGTGTTGAACTGTGCAAAACAATGCTTTCTGCCTAGTAGGTCAAAATGAAACGCATTATTACGGAAAGTGACACGTACATATATGCTTACAACTCAGAAACAACCGATCAATCAAGTGAATATTGTGTTAAGGGTGAGGCAAGACCAGAGACACCGCGCAAAACTCGCTCAAAAATTAACTGCTTCCGTAGGTTGAATATTATCTGAGCTTAATGAGTCGTTTGCATGAAACCATTCGCCTAAAGAAGCCGGAATTCGCGAAAATTCTCGCTTTTTACACAGTCTCACACTGCATAGATTCTTCGTGATCATTTCGCCAAAAACTCATATTGTTCCACCGCTGAGTTCACCTGATTAGGCACCGTGTGACTTAAGGCCATCCCCAGAAATCAACTTTAACAACTGTTTTGAAGATTGGAAAATCCGTTGGTATAAGTGTATTGTATCTGGAGGTGATTATTTTGAAGGCGAAAACATTGATTTGGAAGGAAAATTAAGATTTTTCAACTTCGAATGACTCCGTTTTCAGTCAGTGCACCAAAAGTAATACTTTTTCTGTTAGTAGGGGATCAGCTATAGCCAAATGTAGGTAATATAATTAGAGCCATTATTTTTACTACATTCAGTTTACTTTCGAATCATCACGTTGATATAGAGGAAGAAAAAGAGAATACAGCAATTTTTTTTTCATATCGAGAATGTGGAGTATTCGCGACAATTTTGCATTCGAGAAACACTCGAATTAGATGTTTCGCACAAATGTTTCGGCAAAATTCTGTTTTAGATACATTAAATACAGTACCATCCCAAGCTTCCGACATGTTCAATCGAATATATCTGAAGCGAAATCTAACCTTACCTAAATTACAATTTGGCTTTCTCTAAGAAGCAAGTGCCCACACATAAAATCATGTCAGACATGAAAAAAATTTGATTTAACTTTATCTTCGTATTTTTCCATAATATTCTCTGTGTTATCCTTTGTCAACGTCAGTCACAAGCAAGAATATGCAATCTGGTCTTATACAAGACCTAGTATGGACACCTAACAAAGGCGAAACGTTCTCTCGATACTCTGAAAATACACTCCCTACAGAATAAGTCTCGGCAGCCCCTCAAACAAATTCTGGATGTACTCTTGAGTCACTGAGTTCCAAATTTCAGGAAGCATATTTTCTAGTTGTTGGAGTGTAACGTATCCTACAACGTAGGATACGTTGCCGAATTTGCCACCCCACATTGTACCAAACATGTTCTATGGGATTCAAGTCCTGACTTCTGGCTGGCCGTCTTAAAATATCTATTTCGGCATTTTGCAGAAATTCTGTAACTACTCTAGCTTTATGAGGCCAAGCATTTTCATGCATATAAATGAAGTTTTCGCCAATCAATGAGCCAAAGGGTACAACATGGGGTTCAAGGATACCTGCGATGTATCTGGCCGCTGTCATTCTTCCATTATTCACTAGGACTAACTCAGATCGACCATGGAATGAAATGCCTCCCCACACTATTACTGAGCCCCCTCCGAAGTTTTCGGTTTGCCGGATATTGCATTGCTGATACCGTTCCCCAGGTCGTCTGTATACAGGCATGCGTCTATCATTTGATACTAGACAGAACCTGGACTCGTCGGTAAAGAGAACATTCGACCATTCTGAGCTTGTTCCTACCAGTTTGCAATGAAATATGCACATTTCTGGAAAGTGCAAGTTCATTTTGTAGCATTCTAGCCGTACACTACCGCACTCTTAGTGCAGTTAAACGAAGCCAACGATCATCAACTGGTGTTGTTATCCGATTTTTTCCTGTCCGGCTCTTCTTCCATATTCCCCTGTTTCGTGGTACCAATTAATTGCTTTTGAAATAGTGCTTTGGTTAACATTCAACAAGTTAGCCACGTAACGTTGGCTTCGCCCCTCCTCTAGGAGTATTACAGTTCTTACCACTTAATTATCACTCAAATAGCGTCCAGGACGTTCAGCAGCCATTACAATAAATTCAAAGATTCGAAAATCAACAAGAAACACAAAAAACTTGCATTTATTCAGGGTGAAAACTAAAGAGAAATTGAATTGATACTGATAGTCAAATGAACTCATTCTTGTTTCAGAAGAGTTTGAGATCATATGGAAACAAATGTTATTACATAGATAAGATTTTTTTTCCCCTCATATGTCCGAAAACATATGTTGACAAAGAAACTGCGATCGAGCTGTTTAATCGATTGTGGAATTCAGAATACCAACCAGGTGATGCGGCAATTTTTATGGTGTGTGTATTTCTGTTTGATTTAAATGTACATAAAATTCCCTAAAAAACTTTTCTACGTAACGTTGCCTCAAATTATTGGTTTTAAGTTGTTTTTCGGTAACCTGAACCTCTGATTATAGAGCTTGTTGGATGAACGCGGGCGGCATATATTTGGGGAGGGTTGGTTAGATGAAGGGCGTGTTAATTGCCAAAGGTACGGTTGCCACGCTTTAACGTTACAACCCCGCTATGTTTACATACCTAAGCGTCGTATGCTGTTTGCACACGGGATAGAAGGATCCCGAATACGGTTACCAAACCCCTTTTTTGCTTTCGCATCGATAAAGTTTCAAAAAGTTCGGCATCCACTAGGTATTTCCATATTTTCGGTCGATATTCACCCACCTGTATTAACTAGCAATAAATTACCGAATACATAAAGAACGAATTCGCTTACCTGCTTATGCATTTCTACATTCAATCCATAGGACATTTCGTAATACTGAAACAGAAAAAGATCGATTAGATTTTTGTGAGTATCCGGGTTTCAGAAATACGCACATTGAAATAATAATCTTGGCTAAGGATATTCGAACTTTTGTTATGCTTATGATCTTAACGTGATTGAGAATAATCGAAAACATGTTTCTCCATGTACTTATTGAGGGGTGAGGTACAAAAACCAGTCCTGAATTTAAAATTTTACTAGAGAACAAAATCATGAGCAAACAGGTGCGTCCAGTAACAGGGTTTGAAGAAAAATGCAAACATTGAACGGTTGCAATGATTTTTATTAAATTTAATTAAATACAGGGTTGGGCGTTTTTGAGAATAACCCAGATGTTCTTCAACGTAGAACATTTTTAATTCCTTAAAATGAAAGCTTTAACTTTAAAATTTAGTGTAGAAAAAGATAACGTCCATGTTCCGCAATGCATTACTGTAGTCGATTATCAAAGTTCTGCATCACTCGCTCTAACACATCGGTGTCGATTGCCCTAACGTCTCTAGTGATGGCTTCTTTCAACTCAACTTGCAGATTTCGAGGTTTATCGACGTACACAACAGCCTTTAGCTTTCCCCACAGAAAACAATCACAAGCAGTGAGATCCTGGGAACAAGGGGGCCACGGCACATGACCAAAACGAGAGAATACATGACCAGTATAAATACGACGCACAATTTCCATTGAGGCTCTGGCTGTATGTGCCGTGGCACCATCCTGTTGGAATCAAACATTTCTTCTGTTCATTCTTCGTCGTCGCAATTCTGAGATAGAAAAGTTCTCCAGCATGAAAATATATCGCTCAGAGTTTACAGTTTTATATATATATATATATATATATATATATATATATATATATATATATATATATATATATATATATATATATATATATATATATATATATATATATATATGCCCTGACTATACTTCATCATTTTGTCCAAAATGTGCGCAAAAATTCGTCGAATAAACTATTCTATTGGGTGTTCAACTGAGAAATACGAAAATGTGATGTTCATTTGATTTTCGAAACTTTGTCTTTTCTTTTTGCTTTTAAAAATATTTTTTACTAGAACTTTTATTGTGTTTCTTTCTTGGGATATTTATCAATTCTTTAGGAAAATAGATTTTTTTTCGAGAAAATAAAACTTTATTTATTTTAGGTCTGTGAGACCCTACGCGTCTTCTTGTTAAACTCTTAATCACGTGTCCACTATAGGGTTAATCCGTTGCCACCGTAATAATAAGGCCTGAGCGCTGTGACGTATCATGACGTCACACATCTCTAGTAGTCATAACAAGCATGCGAAACGAAAGCACAACAGGCGGCACTGTGTAACCGAAAAGCCGGTGCATGTCCTTTTGTTTTCTGTATTTCACCCGAAAATAAGTGTTTCTAGTGCTTAATTTATGTAGTAATGCATTTATAAGATATCAGGATACAGTATAGTGCTGTCTGTTTACCGAATAATTTGCGAGATGAATTATGAGTGAGGTTAGAAAAGGAGTATTAGTGTACAGTTGAAATTTTCATTTATAAACCTAAATTTTTTTGATATTTTTATTGTGAGAGTGTTAGTGTCTTTGAGATATTATGCCGTTCAGCTGTTGTGTTCCTGTTTGTTCAGAAACTACGGTTATGCAGATGCAGCGAAAGTAGCGGTTTTTTCCTTTCCGAGAGATATCAGTTTAAAAGGTAAATGGTTGAAATCTATTCCCCGAGCTCATTTTGAACCGTCGAAATACAGTAAGGTATGTGAATTACATTTTCAAACAGATGACTTAATGAGGGATACTACAAAACTGGTAAGTACTCTACTGTGCCAGTAAAACGTCTTCACTTGAGAGAAGGGGCAGTACCAGCTATCTTTCCTAATTGCCCCACATATTCATCAAAATCGTAAAGGGAGGGAAGAGAATAATAAAAAAACAAGTACTGTGTTTTAAGGAATTTTACTTAATAATTGCGATTCGTAACGCGTTTCACTACACCGTAGCTTCTTCAGACGAATGATTATGAAGAAAAATGTAAATGAGAATATAACTATAAATGTTCTTGAGTAATTAAAAGCTTATTGGTAGGCTACTCCTAAGTGGTTATTTATGGCAGGTATATCCAATAAAATTAAGGAATAGATTGCTCCCCGAAAAGATTCAATAGAGGTGAAGGGCTTAAATCGACTTGTTCATTGATGAGTCTACCTGAGTGTTTGTATTTATTTATTTCTAAAGTTTCCCAAAGATCTACCTTCCAATATTTATTATCTGTATGCAAAATTTCAAACTGTGGGTCGAAAGAATGATTATTTTCTAAGAGATGATTCGCGTAATTTGAATCTGATTTTTATTTGAAAAACTGCGTTTATGTTCCGATATTCTAATATTAAAATTTCTATGTGTTCTACCAATGTAGAAATTTTGGTTCCAAACTAATAATAATTTAGGCAAATATATAAAAAATAATAAAACCAAACCAGGTTAAAACAATAAATCAGGTGTTTATAGATTGAATTGCAATGACTGTGATAATTTCTACATTGGTAGAACACATAGAAATTTTAATATTAGAATATCGGAACATAAACGCAGTTCTTCAAATAAAAAATCAGATTCAAATTACGCGAATCATCTCTTAGAAAATAATCATTCTTTCGACCCACAGTTTGAAATTTTGCATACAGATAATAAATTTGGAAGGTAGATCTTTGGGAAACTTTAGAAATAACTAAACACAAACACTCAGGTAGACTCATCAATGAACAAGTCGATTTAAGCCCTTCACCTCTATTGAATCTTTTCGGGGAGCAATCTATTCCTTAATTTTATTGGATATACCTGCCATAAATAACCACTTAGGAGGAGCCTACCAATAAGCTTTTAATTACTCAAGAACATTTATAGTTATATTCTCATTTACATTTTTCTGCATAATCATTCGTCTGAAGAAGCTACGGTGTAGTGAAACGCGTTACGAATCGCAATTATTGAGTAAAATTCCTTAAAACACAGTACTTGTTTTTTTATTATTGATAATGGAATTTTACCAAGTAAAAGCCTCCCAAATTCAAAAGGAGGAAAGAGAAACTTATTGAAATAGAAAATCTGAATCTGCTCAAAGCTATTAATGATAGTAGAACTGAATATGCACTCAGCAAAGATCTCATTTCTTTTGATACTTTCGATAAACTTTTAGTAGTTCTAGATCAAATGCCGCTCAATCCTAAGTGGACTCAAGTTGTTGAAAAAAGAAAGTTACTTTCTCTCAAATAGATTATACTCCGGGCCCCATAACAACCTATGGTATTGTTATCAATTCTAATTCAAAAATGGAAACATATTTTTACGGTCGGAAAATTTCTCCATAAACTTACTCTTCAAACTCATACAGCATTATCGCATACTCTCATGGCATGATAGAATTTATTCAGTATGGTTTTGAAGAACTCAACATGAACTATGTTTTGTTGGGTAAATTTCAGACAGACTCTTTGAAACATAGGTTCGGAAAATATAGACAATCACAAAAACTGAGAATTCAATCGCTTTTATCATTAATGTCTCGAAATTCTGGCAATATTTCTATAACTAGCTTTTAGAAAAATTTTGACGATTGTCATGAAGAACACAAATTTTGTGATATTCCTTTCAGATAGTCATCTTGACGCAAACGATTTCAATGTGACTTTTGTAAATCAAAATTAGTGTTCGACGAGGAAATGGTTGTCGAAGAAAGTTATAATTTGATAGAAAATTTGAGCCGTGGAAGTCTATCTTTTCCACACGATATTGTAGTCCGTTTGGTTTTAGTTAACTACGTTTTATTCAAGAAATTAATTGAAAATTTCGAGGATGAATTCTTGAAACTCAATTTGAAGAAGGATTTTGTTGTGAGTTTTGTTTTCAATTATTGGATGACAAATGAAATTGAAAACTACAGTTTACCTGCTTGTGAAACGCACAGCCCGGAATACATTTCGAAACTAATTATAATAGGTACAACAAATACTCTTTTGAAGAATTATTGCGGGAAAACAAATGATGGATTCGGAAAGAACAAAAAAAGATATTGGATACAGTATAAGATAAATGAGTATCTGAGTCTCCTGAATATGTTCTTTTCTATATTTTCCCAGGTAATCTAGGTCTTTTGTGCTAATGTTTTTCAAAACAAGAATCACTAAAAACTAAAAAATAACAAAAAATTATAAAAATCCAAAAACCGAAAATGTTTTCTTCAATGTTTATAATAGTTGAATCGCTTACGAACGCCCGGCTGGGTAGAGTATCGAGTTTAGCGCGTTATGACTACTAGCGAGGCGATGTAGTCCAAGCGCTCAGGCCTTATTATTACGGTGGTAACGGTTAATCACGGATTTGAAATTGTCATTAAAAATTAGTGCTAATATCATAACTCAATTATCAGAATTGTTGTTGTGGGGTGTAATGCATCATGCTTCATATTCCATATCTGCAGATCAGTTCCGTGTTTGTATTTCAATCGAGGGACCATTTTGGTAATAAAGAATCGAAACAAATAAAGTCGTAGAAACTATTTAAAGCCCACATGAGTCATTTGTATAAACAAATCAGTTTAAAGTACGAACATAAATCTCGGTGACGAAATCAATTTAGACTAGTGAGAATATTGTTGTTGCATCGACTAATAATAACGTGAGGTCAATAAACACACACACCCGATTGAACGGGCGTACTCATAATCGGGCGTCATTCACGTTTAACGTCCTTCACGCGCCAAGTGACTTGACGTCGTAGATAATTTCAGGTTCCATTGCGCCCGACAGCTCTATGCACGTGCATTTATCTCCAATCTCCAATGTTCTTTCCCCTCGACGCGTCTGTCCCAGCTGAGCGCTCTTAAAACGCATCGCCTATAAATTCTTGATCTTCGTGTACGCGACGCGATTGTCCGTGTACATGCACCGACGTGAAAACTTGTTGTGACTCGTATATATACCTACCTACCTTTGTACTCGCGGGCTACTGTTTCTGAGGTTGCTCGTTAACGTCCGGAATGATATTCGTGACGGTTGGAATAGACCGCGGAGAAATGTACTTTCAGGAGTCGACGGCGATATTTATGGAAAGATGCATGGGCTGTTTGGGGACATTAATCTCGGAGGAATTAACCGATTCTTGATAGTTTGGGGTTGTACTGACACAGTCTTTTCTTGTTTTAATGCATCGTTTCGAAATCTAATAGTTATACATCGGTTCTCCCATGTCTTGTTTAATAGAAAAGAATTATTTTTGGCTTCAAATTTCAGTTCAGGCAATTACATTTTCGATAGTACCAAAAATTTTCCTATGGCATATCACTTCTTAGCCTTCAAATATACAGAAGGCTCGCGTTAATATGAACTTGCGTACTTGAACGACTCAATAACGTGAACACAGAATCTTTTGCGTTAGTACTCTGTACTGTGGGTTCGAGGCACCTTTATTAGGGCTCATCATCATATTCACGATTTCCATTTTCAAACGCAACAATGATTTGCATCGTTTAGGGTGTGTTTCATTAGTTGCTATACACTCAATGAACTAGTGGTTGCATTAAGAGTGTGAATCATCGATCCGTTCTTCCTGATAGATTATGCCCAAGAGCGGAAGCCATTGCGAGGCTTTCTCGCGCAACTATTCACACAAAATGAAGAATACATCGAATTCTGACAAATAAAAAGGTGATTCAATATTTGATTATCCAAAAGTGACCTTCTGTATCTGGAAAATCAGTGTACTGTTCAGTTTTGGAAACGAAATGCGTAGCTATCTAATTATTGGAAGTGCAACTGTCTATCTTTCTTAGAGGATACCATTCCAAGTTTCCTTTGTTTTCAGTTAAAGACTGAAGAATATTATACATTGTTGTGTTAGCTTGCTATCCTCATCAAGAAGTGGTGAGGAATCAATTTGAAATTGTCGCGCATTTATAAGTAGTACTAAATGAAACGTCTCGCTTCAAAAAGAATATGTATCATGTTCCTTATGCCTAACATAAGATAATTTAGATGAGGTATTCACAGGAGTGTGGTCTGAGCAGTCAAGACGACTATACCCAGTGATTTTTGTCACCCACAAGCTCCATCCTTCTTATAAAGGTTAGGTGTTTAGGGAGTAACCTCTCAAAGAGCACTTCCAATTTCATTTTTTGAGATCCAAGCTCCTCGAATCTTTTGGAGCTCAAGTATTCTTTTGATTCTTCCCCCTCGCATATTCGGTTTGCTCTCACATCAGCAGGTTCACTGATGTTACCTGTGAGGCTCAGTCAGTGCTTATTCTCGATCCTTGCGGTCTTCAAGGGATCGTGTTCAAGCACTCACCCAGTGAATACCAAGGCAGCACCTTGAGCTACCAATGAGACCACCTTCTATGCACGAGAAACCCCGAACCCACTTCAGCCAAAATCTGTAGCCGTCTTTAATCTTTTTTTGTGAGAGAAAAATCTGTAAACATGTTGTTGTTGTGGTTATGTGAAGATAGCTAACGCCGACCCACTGAAAGCCTCACCTTCTTTGCATCACAGATACCGACCGGGGTGAACTATGAGCATTATCTAACATCAGCGCGATTCTGAGTCCTCTCTTTCTTTCACCGGTACCGCCTTCGTCCCTGTTCCCAGATCTTCACTTTTTTATGAACAGGTAAATAAGTATATATACATATATACGCCCATGAACAAGTAAACAAACAAGCTAGCAGTGAAATAAATAACGAAGCAAGTTAACAACTTAATATACTGGTGTTACAAACAAATAGAACTACTACGGATTCACTAACCAACACACTGACTCAACCTATTATCACAGCTACTATCACCAACCCCGCGCTTCCAGTTTCTCCCCTCCCTTCGCCTACATTCTCTCAATTTCTACCGCCTAAGCCTCTCTTTCCTCCCTCTCATTACACTCCATAATTTCTTAGAGCACCCTCAATCACTTTCTCGAGGTCTCTTAGCTGTTGCACAACAGCCGCACCATATCCATTCATGTCGTATTTCCTCTAAAAACCCTTGTACCTACTCCATCTATCTGTTATTCCAGCATATGCTAGACAGTATCCGAACCTCACAGCCTGTACACAGGAACCATTCCCGGTGAGTGTCAGGGTCAGCCAGTAGATAGTGGATTTGTGCTTGCAATGCACCCATTCTCTTACGTCGGGGAGCAGTTCGCGTGTCTATTCGCCGACTATCATCTGACTACTCCTTCTACTACTCATTCCCTAACCTGCTGCTTGACTCCTAGTCGCATTCTTCCCCTATATATACTTCTCTTTTTCTCCGCAAGCAGGTCTGGAGTTGAAATACCGGATATTACCTGCGCTGCCTTCATAGAGACCGTTTTAGATACACAGCACACGCGGAGCAGGATAATCCTCTGCGCAGCGATCAGTTGTGTGTCTCAACTGTCATCGCCTTTGCACACGGAGGTGCCACATACAATCCTACGCTGTGAGCCACGGAGCACAAAAGTTGTCTGGCAGGCCATGTTGATCTATCCAGCTCTAGAAGATGTCGGGATCATCCTCTCTCACCAGGACCTGCAGGTCAGCATACGCCGTACCTTGTTTGGAAACTGCGGACACAGGACTCCATCATACATAATGTTCCTACATATGAAGTTCTCCTGGACGTGGCTCGTTTTTCAATCTGGCAAAGATTGAACGACATTGCTGCACTATAAGCGTCGTAAAACGGTCGGATGCCAATGCTTTCAGTGCAGCTTGACGCAATGTATTGATCTTCGTGTCAATCCCTTCGCGAGCAGATTGATCTTTAACAGCTCATTAACTGTATACATCAGCCCCAACTTTGAGCCATCTGTGAACCAAAAGGGATTCCCAAGAGC
This sequence comes from Cryptolaemus montrouzieri, assembly GCA_013387265.2. Classification (NCBI taxonomy): domain Eukaryota; kingdom Metazoa; phylum Arthropoda; class Insecta; order Coleoptera; family Coccinellidae; genus Cryptolaemus; species Cryptolaemus montrouzieri. The sequence continues at coordinate 7,960,334 of JABFTP020000103.1, read as the reverse complement.
GCGGAAAATTTTTGTCATAATAAAAATATAAAGGCCAAGTTGCACCACAACACATAAGTTTTACGTTGAACACGCTTCACTTTTTCTGCCAATGGTTTTCTCACAGTCCAATTCCTTGTAGTTGGTTGAAAGAGTTAAAGAGAGAAAGTAACGAAAGTGAGGTTATTCCTCACTTTCCTCCTGCAATTAACTAGGAGATCGCCAATAACTCTGTTGGTATTTTAATCGTAGCTTTGTTCATTTTATTGCTTCCATGCTGTGAAATGTAGACATACTTTCAAAATAGCGATACCAGAAATATGCACGTTAATTACAAATTAGCAGAATTCCACTTGTTATTCATTTGCTACTTGACGAAATACTTTGAAACCTTAATCAGCTAATAATATACGATCCACAAAATCACATAACAAAATTCAAATGTAATCAACGTTGTTCTTAAAAATTTCTATCTGGACTAGTGTTCATTTTGGATCGAGCTGAAGAAATAAACAAAGCAACAAAGTTTAACGTTTAATACTGTTGCATTAATTAATTACTGGTATGAAGGAACGGCTATTAAAACACGTGTTTATCTATCCGTAATGTATTCAGAATAACTCATGCGTCGATAATAATAGCTATTATAAAATTCTGGAAATAATAACATGAATACTTGATTCGACCATGTAGATTTGAATTCTGTGTAAATTGATGCATGATTGTGAATCTTGATCGGACACAAGTACGCCTAACGACTAATTAATATTGATGCTAATCTCATGGAACAGAAATACATTTACGTTTAGCAACAGGCTTGCTATACAGTAATCATTTTGTACTGCAATTAAATATCAGTGGAGAGAGGTCCCCGCTTTGACACGGCAGGTCACTGGTTCAATTCCGGCATATGTCTGGATGTTGTGTTTGTCCCTTGATTGATTACAGATAAATTACTCTGCTGGAAAAATGTTGCACATAACACATCTAGGGCCTATAAGGTCAAGGAAGGTTGAGCGTGGAAAAGCATGCCCGCGTTCCCCCTTCTTGAAGCATTCATTAAGGTAAACACAGATCATAACTTCTGGCCTTAAGATCCGGAGAATGAGGTTGATGGGGTTACAATTCAATTGTGCAATATTCCATTGTTGTGGGGAGATATATTGTGTCTTTGTTTATTTGTGGGATTCGATAATAAAGTTTTTCCTTTGCGCGCATTATAATATACACCCTCCGAATCTGATGTGATAAACTGTGTTATTTCAGTCTATATAGAGATACAGCTTACGCATAATTCATACAGTCCCTGGAAGGACCCAATCTGTGAAGCATCATACAGGGTGGGGCATAATGGAAGGGCGTTTTTGGAACGCGTAGTACACGTAACGATGGGTGAGTAGAGGGGAGCGGCTGAGGTCATTCGACTCAAGATGTGTTACCATTTGATTCACAATGGTTATCTGGACAAGAGAACACCGTACGTTCACAGTTGAAGAGTATTTTAGTCTGTCATTGTCGTGCTGTGGCGCTTTCGACAGCGCTATGACATTGATCGTAACGCTTCAGTTCCGAAACGTGAAACAATTATACGATGGGTACAGAATTTCAGAACGACTGCATCCGCAATGAATTCGAAACTTCAAAGTCATCCCCGAAGTGTAAGGACACCGGCTTCCGTGGAAAGAGTGAGACAAACTGTAAGGAGGGCGCTCCGTCCGAAGCTGCAGCACTCCAAATGAGTAGTCGAACTGTTCGAGGAATCTTACACCAAGAGCTCCGCTTTCACCCCTATAAGCTTATGGTTGTCCAGCACCTGAATGAAGGAGATTTTGCACAACGCCAGCAGTTTGCCGAGAGAATGGCACATACAGCTAGAGCCTCAATGGAAGTTGTGTGTCGGATTTTTGCTAGTTATGTAATCTCTCGTTTTGGTGATGTACCGTGGCCCCCTCGTTCCCCGGATCAACTGTTTGTGATTGTTTTTTGTGCGGAAACCTGAAGGCGAAGGTCTACGTCGATAAACCTCGAAATCTGCGAGAGTTGAAAGAAAAATTGTTTTAATTTTTTTTACACTAAATGATAATATTTAAGCTTTCATTTTACGTTATCAAAAATGTTCTTAGTTGAAAAACAGCTGAGTTCTTCTCATTTCAAAAACGCCCTTCCATTACGCCTCACCCTCTACATTCATTCCTTGGAAACACTTTTTTGCAAAAACTTCTAGAATTACCATTTGTTATGAGCATTTTTGCAATACAATTCGACTTAAAATCCAAAGACTTTCGCCTCGGTATATTAGTTTAATCAATTGAGGTATGATCCTTCACCACAATTTCTCCACGTACGAGCGACCTCTGTGGGGCACCTCGGAACCAGTAAGTCTTCACCAATTCGCTTCGTCGAAAGCTGGTATAAAGAGTCTCTTTTGCGTTCTTCATATTTTTTCTGCGAAGAATGGCTTAAATATGGAACAACGAATTTGTGAAAAACTCGAAAAGAATTGTGAGGGACCTATCGAAATCATGAAGGCAATATTAGGGACAAGAGTATGCGTAAAACCGTTACCACCGTAATAATAAGGCCTGAGCCCTCGGACCGCACCGTCTCGCTAGTAGTCATAACGTGCTAGCTCGATACTCTACCCAACCGGGAGTACATAGGCGCTTCAACTATTATAAACATAAAAACATTTTTCTTTTCTTTTTGATTTTTATATTTTTTTTGTTATTTTTGGTTTTAGTGATTCTTATTTTGAAAAAGCATTAGCAAAAAAGACCTAGATTGCCTAGGAAGATAGAGATAGAGAAGAACTTATTCAGGAGACTCAGATAGTCATTTATTCGATACTGTATCCAATTTCCTTTTTTTGTTCTTTCTCAATCTATCATTTGTTTTCCCGCAATAATTCTTCAAAATAGTATTTTTGTACCTATTATAATTAGTTTCGAAATATATTCCGGGCTGTGCGTTTCACAAGCAGGTAAACTTTCAATTTCTTTTTTTTTTTTGAATTGTGGAGGCCGTTACTTGATGTAGATCCATGATATAAATGAGATAAAAACACAAGGTTTAACTTTGATCTACACTTTATTTGAAAAAATTCGACGACGTTTCGCTGACACAGCAGCTTTATCAAGAATGAAAAATAGAATGAAGAGTATGGTATTATAAACAAATCGTAGAACAAGTTGGATGAATAACAGGAAAATCCACACCGAGCCATTGTACAGTTAGTATGAAAGGTAATAAAACTAATTAAACAAGTTAAGTAGGGGTGAGTAATTCAAATCTACCTGTTCATTCAAAAGCTTGTCCGAATGTTTGTATCGATTTATTTCTAATGCTTCTAGGAGATCTAATTTTGAACTTTTGATTTTATATGTAATATGTCAAAGTTTTTATTGAATGAATGGTTTTCTTTTATTAGGTGGTTTGAATAATTTGAATCAGATTTATTTTATCGAAGCTACGTTTATGTTCAGATGTTCTTATGCCAAAACTCCTATAGGTCCTACCGATATAAATTTTATCACAAGAACCGCAATTGAGTTTATAGATTCCTGATTTACTTGATTTTCAACACGAGATTTATTATTTTAATATGTTTACCTAAGTTATTAGAAGTTTTGAAAGCTATATTAAGATTTTGTTTGACGAGAAAGGATTTAATATTTGTACTTGCAGAACCGCAGAATGTTAAACTGTTGAATATTTTATAGTCTTTATGAATAGGATATACTTCATTTATTGCTTTCTGATAGAGTTTTTTACGAATGATTAGATCTATCATATCCGGATTATATGAATTATTAATGGCTATCTGTTTGATGGTGTTTAACTCTTTATTATAATCTTCTACTGATAAAGGTAAATTGAGTAACCGATGTACCATGCTGTTTAAAGCTGCAACTTTGTGTTGAATTGGATGTAATGAGTAGTTATGTATAATTGTATCAGTATGTGTTGGTTTACGAAAGACCGAAAAACATGATTATTATTTTGTTTAGTGATTTTAAGTCCAAAAAATTTATGGAATCGTTCTGTTCAATTTCTATCGTGAATTTAATGTTCAAATGGATGGAATTAATGAAATTAACAAATAAGTCTAATTGACGAGTAGTTCCAATGAAACATACTAAGATGTCGTCAACATATCTATACCAATAAAGAAATTTGGAAATGAGTGGATGTGTATGAATTTTCTGTTCGTCCGGAAACTATACAATTTTAAACAAAGATCCAACTATTAAATTCCAGAAAAATATTAAAATTGCAATAAATGACGCAAAATCTTTAATCAAAGCAATAGATAAATACAAATTAATTTTACCAAACCCTCAACCACCTCAACTGTATTCACTCATTAAATTGCATAAAGTAAATAACCCCGTTAGACCAGTCGTATCTTACGTTACAGCCCCAGCCGTCAAATTGTCGCACTACCTTATAGATATCATTAAAAATTATTGTTCATTCAAATCAAAATTTTCTATAAAAAATTCTTTCGAATTGATAAATAACATAAAAAACGTTAACCTACCACCTAACGCAAAACTTATTTCGTTTGATGTTGAGAATTTATACCCAAGTGTTCCTCCAGGTGATGTAAAAATATTAATCGAAAACATGTTGAATTCGAATCATGTTAACCACATAATCAAATCAGAAATATTGAATCTGTTGGACGTTTGCATTGAACAAAATTATTTTTCTTTCAACAACATCTATTACAGTAGTGAAAATGGTTTGATCATGGGAAATCCTTTGAGTCCACTTTAGCAGAGATTTTTATGAATAATATTGAACAGAAAATTCATACACATCCACTCATTTCCAAATTTCTTTATTGGTATAGATATGTTGACGACATCTTAGTATGTTTCATTGGAACTACTCGTCAATTAGACTTATTTATTAATTTCATTAATTCCATCCATTTGAACATTAAATTCACGATAGAAATTGAACAGAACGATTCCATTAATTTTTGGACTTGAAAATCACTAAACAAAATAATAATCATGTTTTTCGGTCTTACGTAAACCAACACATACTGATACAATTATACATAACTACTCATTACATCCAATTCAACACAAAGTTGCAGCTTTAAACAGCATGGTACATCGGTTACTCAATTTACCTTTATCAGTAGAAGATTATAATAAAGAGTTAAACACCATCAAACAGATAGCCATTAATAATTCATATAATCCGGATATGATAGATCTAATCATTCGTAAAAACTCTATCAGAAAGCAATAAATGAAGTATATCCTATTCATAAAGACTATAAAATATTCAACAGTTTAACATTCTGCGGTTCTGCAAGTAAAAATATTAAATCCTTTCTCGTCAAAACAAAATCTTAATATAGCTTGCAAAACTTCTAATAACTTAGGTAAACATATTAAAATAATAAATCTCGTGTTGAAAAATCAAGTAAATCAGGAATCTATAAACTCAATTGCGGTTCTTGTGATAAAATTTATATCGGTAGGACCTATAGGAGTTTTGGCATAAGAACATCTGAACATAAACGTAGCTTCGATAAAATAAATCTGATTCAAATTATTCAAACCACCTAATAAAAGAAAACCATTCATTCAATAAAAACTTTGACATATTACATATAAAATCAAAAAGTTCAAAATTAGATCTCCTAGAAGCATTAGAAATAAATCGATACAAACATTCGGACAAGCTTTTGAATGAACAGGTAGATTTGAATTACTCACCCTACTTAACTTGTTTAATTAGTTTTATTACCTTTCATACTAACTGTACAATGGCTCGGTGTGGATTTTCTTGTTATTCATCCAACTAGTTCTACGATTTGTTTATAATACCATACTCTTTCATTCTATTTTTCATTCTTGATAAAGCTGCTGTGTCAGCGAAACGTCGTCGAATTTTTTCAAATAAAGTGTAGATCAAAGTTAAACCTTGTGTTTTTATCTCGTTTTCAATTTCATTTGTCATCCACTAATTGAAAACAAAACTCACAGCAAAATCCTTCTTAAAATTGAGTTTCGAGAATTCATTCTCAAAATTTTCAATTAATTTTTTGAATAAAACGTAGTTAACTAAAACCAAACGGACTACAATATCGTGTGAAAAAAATAGACCTTAACGGCTCAAATTTTTTATCGAATTATGACATTCTTCGACAACCATTTCTTCGTCGAACACTTATTTTGATTTACAAAAGTCACATTTAATTTTTCGTATTACCTTATAGCTGCAATATCCTGCCAAATAAGTAACAACTGGCATCTCAAATTGAACTTTTTCGAAATCGTTTTCGTCAAGATGAATATCTGGCTGGAAGGAATTATCAATATGGTATAACAATACCGTAGGTTGTTGTGGGGCCTGGAGCGAAAAAAAGTAACTTTCTCTGTTTCAATAACTTTAAGGCACTTAGGATTGTGCGGCATTTGAACTACTAAAAGTTTATCGAAACTATCAAAAGAAATTAGATCTTTGCTGAGTGCATATTCAGTTCTACTATCATTAATAGCTTTGAGCAGATTCAGATTTTCTATTTCAATAAGTTTCTCTTCCCTCCCTTTACGATTTTGATGAATATGTGGGGCAATTAGGAAAGATAGCTGGTACTGCCCCTTCTCTCAAGTGAAGACGTTTTACTGGCACAGTAGAGTACTTACCAGTTTTGTAGTATCCTCATTAAGTCATCTGTTTGAAAATGTAATTCACATACCTTACTGTACTTCGACGGTTCAAAATGAGCTCGGGAATAGATTTCAACCATTTACCTTTCAAACTGATATCTCTCGGAAAGAAAAAAACCGCTACTTTCGCTGCATCTGCATAACCGTAGTTTCTGAACAAACAGGAACACAACAGCTGAACGGCATAATATCTCAAAGACACTAACACTCTCACAATAAAAATATCAAAAAATTTAGGTTCATAAATGAAAATTTCAACTGTACACTAATACGCCTTTTCTAACCTCACTCATAATTCATCTCGCAAATTATTCGGTAAACAAACAGCACTATACTGTATCTTGATATCTTATAAATGCATTACTACATAAATTGAGCACTAGAAACACTTATTTTCGGATGAAATACAGAAAACAAAAGGACATGCATCGGCTTTTCGATTACACTGTGCTATCGTTTCGCATGCTTGTTATGACTACTAGAGATGTGTGACGTCATGATACGTCACAGCGCTCAGGCCTTATTATTACGGTGGTAACAGTAAACACGTATAAACGGTTCAAAAATGTCGGCACGCCTGTTGATAGCGACCCACCCTGTGAGTGCCACTCGACAAACTAACCACTAAGATATCGTTCCACGTTTAGCTTCTTCTGATAATTTAATTGAGAACCGATCTGACATCTGCGTTCAAAAGGTGATTTGTAGCAAACAATCGATAATGACATTTCCCAATAAGAGCTAATTCAAATATTGCGCGATCTACGTCTCATAAATTCCAAATTTCACATCACCAATATTATATTTCCATTATCCGCTTTGTATATTCCCAGTTAGCATCACAATCCAGAACAAACGAACGATCGGCATGCGGACCGCGGCGTATTATTCGAAATCGTACTACGCGGCGAAACGATAATTAAAACACGAGTGCGGTAATACTCTTTTATTGATTTTCGCCCCGTTCCGGCGTGCTTTTATGAATTCGACGGGAGTTTCTAAAAGGCTCGGATTGCGGAGCCAGTCGAGTTATTAATTTTCATCGAAACTTCTTTTTCGTTTAGTTGGCCATGTTTGGAATTGAAGCATTTCCGGATAGGAAAAAAAACAGCATCTATCAATTTACTGTTCGCTATCGCGAGCTGGAAAATATTTGTTTTTCGAAATAACAAGTTCGAACCGGATTTCCATCACGAACTGAGTGTAATGGTGTTAGGATACTACCCTATTTTCTTATACATACATATTAGGGTAACATTTCATTCCATGCATTGCGTAGCAAGCTTGTTGCCTCAAATTTCGTAAACAGGATTCTAATGCTATTAAGATAGCAAATAGTTACGCTTGAACGCTAATTAATTACTTTATTTTCGATTTAGCGTCACATTAAGCCTTCTAATGAAAGGAACCTCTGTTCTTTTCATGGAATAGTTTCAACATATTTTTCTAGAACTTTTGTGATAAACAAAATCACGCGTCCTTATTTTCGCACCAAGCTTGTAACGTTATCATAGGCTATATAAGCGCTGATACTCATTTTATAATTCATTATTCCATTATTCTATTATTCTATTATTACTTCTACTTCTGCTACCTTCTACATCTATTTCTACATCCTAACTCGTAACTCTCTAAATCTCAAGTATATTTCAAATTCCAAGTTCTTAAGTTATTTTTCTATTAAAATCAAAAAGCAGCACAAGTGTTTTATTCAACAATCAACGAAACCTTCAACAACCTCGAAAAAGAAGCGGATAAGGAAGAGCAGCCCAACAATTGGTGTCAGAAGTGGGATTTTCCGTTGCTGGTTTACTGAAAACTGGTCTGGATTTCCATCCTTAGAACGGAAAAACGAACAAACTCAGGGTTTTCCAACGTTCAGCTCATTTGCACTCGAGGGTAAGTCCAATCCTTTTCTCTTTATTCCTTCTATCTATTTTTATATTCTGATAAAGTTCTCATTCTTTTTTGCGCTTTCTCGAATTCGTTCTCGTTTTTTCAAATAAAATTCTTTCTCGTTCTTTCTTTATAATGGCGCAACAAGGTAACACGATTACTGAATCCTTGGTAGAAGACCCAGTGGTTGATGGTAACGCATCAGACCAAGACAGTTTGCCAGATGCATCAAATTTTGCAATTGATTTCTTGAAACTTACTTACTTATGTACTCTCATACCTAATATTTTCGATGGTACACGCACCAGCGTACACGAATTCATTTCAAACGTTGATAATGTTTTCATTTCGCCAACCCAGCAGAACACGGGCCGCTTTTGGCTTGTGTCATTTCAAAGATATCTGGCAATGCGAAGGCTCAACTTCGTGACAAAACATTCAAAACATGGCCTGGGTTAAAACATCTACTTCTCCAATTATATGCTGACAGAAAACATTATACAACTCTTATGGAAGAGCTTAACACTCTGAAACAACTTCCCAATGATTCAGTACTTACGTTTTACAACAATATCGAAAATTATATACGCGATTAATAAATTCAATACCTGCTACATCCACAGATATCAAAGGTCGTACAGAAACTCTCAGGAGTTGGCACTGCAACGATTTATTTTCCATTGTCATCCTGAAATTTCGAGATTCCTTAGGAGTCGCAATTTCTCCACTCTTTCTGATGCATTAAATGCAGCAAGAGAGGAAGAAAGAGCATTATCCATGTCAAAAGGCTTTTTCAAATCTCAGAGCTATTCCTCAAGTAGACCGAACAAGTATTGTAGTATTTGCAAAATGAATAATCATAACACAAACAATTGCTCGAAAAGAACAAGTGTTCAATACAATACGACTCATACACAACAAATTTCACAAGCATCAAATCAAAATCAACCTTCAACTTCAAATTCTTGGGGTAGACCCAACAACAATAATGCGCAAAACAAAATTTGCAATTATTGTAAGAAATTAGGGCATTTGATAAGTGAATGCAGAAAACGACAGTATAATAATAGTAGAAAACAGCAATCTTCGGTACAGATGAACAATTCTTTAAACGCCGAAACGTCTGCAGTGAACACCGACACCGCAGACTGGGATTAAATTCAATTCAAAACGGTGGCCTCAATCATGTACCCAAATCTCAAAATCAAGAGCGAGAAAGAAAAATAATCTCTTCACAAACTCCTAATTCAAACTCTTCTAATTCAATTCAAACTCATTCTCGCTCCAATCAAAATCTCAATTCTAATCCAAATCCAAATTCTAATTCTCAGAATCAAGAGCGAGAAAGAAAAACAATCTCTTCACAAACTCTTAATTCAAGTTCTTCTAATTCATTTCAAACTGATTCTCGCTCCAATCAAAATCTTCTTACTAAATCTCTTCAAAATCATTCAAAATCTTTTTCAAATTCTAAGAACCTCAAAGAAACACATCACGTCTACCTCACAAATAATCAGAATCTCTTTTTGGTAGCAGAAAACAATCAAGGTAGACTGAATTTTCTAGTCGACACTGGCGCATCTGTCTCACTTATCAAATATGAGAATGTAATTAGTTTGAACCCTGACATTGAAATAGATAATTCGAAACAAATTCTGGTCACTGGGTTAACTACAAACTCTATCTCGACATTAGGATTATTAACACTGCCATTGAAAATTAATGATGCTCTTATTAATTTCGAATTTCATGTCGTACACGGACAAAATAATATTCCAATGGACGGAATCATAGGTAGTGACATTTTAAGAAAAGAAAAGGCCATTATCAATCTCTGCGAAAATCAATTGCAACTTAATTCTGTGCCTTCTATTATTTCCTACACAACAAAAGCGAACTCTCTTGTTATTTTCTCGAACCTAGATCAGAAACAATTATCGAAATCGACGTCAAAAATGATTTACAGGAGGGCATATGTCCTGAAATCTTCATCAAAGAAGGCGTATTTTTAGCAAAATCTATTGTTTCTGTGAGAAATCGAAAAGCTCTCACAACCATTTTGAATACGTCAGATAGACGTATAAAATACACAAAATCGAAGTGAACTTGGAACCTTTCAATACACAAAATTCTTCAATTTTCAATATTCAAGAAAATCCTCAAAATCTCGATTCACGTTTGAATATTTTACGACAAAATCTTAGGCTCGATCATTTGAATCCTCAAGAAAGAAACTCTGTCTTAGAAATCTGCAATTCTTACAATGACATATTTTTCTTACCTGACGACGAATTGACCTGTACAACTGTTTTGAAACATTCTATCAAAGTGACAGACCAAACTCCCGTATCATCCCGAATTTATCGCTATCCTCGCGTTCACCTGGATGAAGTATCTACCCAGGTGTCTAAGATGCTGAAACAAGGCATCATCAGGCCTTCTGTTTCGCCTTATAATAGTCCTCTCTGGATAGTACCTAAGAAGATCGACGCATCCGGACAGAAGAAATGGCGAATAGTAATAGATTATCGAAATCTCAACAAAGTCACAGTCGGCGACTCCTTTCCAATTCCAAACATCGACGAAATCTTGGATCAACTAGGTCACTCAAAGTATTTTACTACTTTGGACCTAGCCAGTGGATTCCATCAAATTCAGATGGAAGAAAAAGATGCAGAAAAAACTGCGTTTTCTACACCCACTGGACATTACGAGTATGTACGCATGCCTTTTGGGCTCAAGAATGCACCGTCTACTTTTCAGAGAGCTATGAATATAGCCCTCACAGGTCTACAAGGACTGCAGGCATACGTATATCTCGATGACATAATCGTTTTCGCCGCATCCATAGAAGAACACTCCAAGAAACTCAAACTCGTCTTCGATAGACTCAGAACAAATAAACTTCTCTTACAGCCCGACAAATGTGAGTTCATGCGAAAAGAAACTCTTTATTTGGGGCATGTCATAAATGAGAATGGCGTATCTCCGAATCCTGAAAAAATCAACGCCATAAAAAATTATCCAGCGCCTAAGAGAGCAAAACAAATCAAACAATTCTTAGGTCTCGTTGGCTACTATAGAAGATTCATCGAAAACTTTGCTCAACACGCAAAGCCTCTCACAAAATTACTTAAGCAAGATACTCCTTTCATATGGGGTACTGAACAACAGGAGTCATTCGAGCACTTCAGAGATGTCTTAATGAAAAAACCAATACTACAATATCCTATATGGACCAAACCTTTCCAAATTACTTGCGATGCATCAAATTACGCAATAGGTGCAGTGTTAAGCCAGGAACATCAAGGCAAAGACCTCCCTATAGCATACGCATCACGCACTCTCAATAAGGCAGAAATCAACTATTCGACAATTGAGAAGGAACTCCTCGCAATTATATGGTCCGTCGAGCATTGAAATGCTATCTCTATGGAAAACCATTTTCCATTCAGACTGACCATCGCGGTCTAGTCTACTTATACAATTGCAAAAATCCTAGTAGTAGATTACTTCGATGGCGTCTACGTCTCGAAGAATATGAATATGAAATCAAATACAAGCCAGGAAAACTAAATTCAAATGCTGATGCATTGTCGCGAAATCCGCCAATCCAGGAAACACCCACTTTTCGGCCTATTTTCCAAGTACAACAAGGTGAAGAAAGATATAGTGACTTCGTCAAATATCATTATTTGAATGAAAAACTACCCGATATCGAAATTATCAAAGAAAACATTTTCGAATTCTTTCCAAATTCTTTTATTTTTTCTAAAGATTTAGACCCGTCTAATCCATATTTCGAAAATTTGAACACTCATTACGACTTCACTAAGCTCTGCATAGATGAAATTATGCAATATGATGCACTCGAACTGACAAATGACAAAAACAATTCTTTTCTATTGCTCTCTAAGCTTAATCATTTCGATAAGCTCACTTATAATGATCTTTTCTACAGTTTCCAAAATTTACGTTCTAAATTGAAAGACAAACAAATTTCAAAAATCTATCTCAAAAATCCTATAGAAGAAAATCCAACTTTGAAGCAAGATATGTTTAATGAACTCATTGAATTTTTATTTTCCAAATCTAATATCAAGGTAATTCTAGTCAACAAACCCAGATTCAAACCAAGTACGAAAGAACAAATTATTACAATTTTGAAAGAAAATCACGAATCAGCTATTTCTGGTCATTCGGGCTTCTCCCGTACTTATCAACGTATCAAAGAAAATTATAAATGGCCTCTAATGAAACGCGACATCAAGAAATTCATCAAATCTTGCGTCTCTTGTCAAATTAATAAGCGAAATAATAGACCAGGTAAAGCGCCGATGGAAATTACTACCACCAGTGAGAGACCTTTCCAACGAATTGCACTAGATATAGTAGGTCCCTTACCTCTCACTGAATCTGGAAACAAGTTCATCATGACTATACAGGACGACTTGACGAAATATTCGTACGCTTGTTGTATACCAAATCACGAAGCCAAAACAATCGCGGACGAATTTCTGAAATTCATTACTCTTTTTGGCATTCCAGAAACAATTTTGAGTGACAATGGCTCTGACTTTACATCAAATATCATTAAAGAATTAAACAGGCTTTTCAAAATCAAACACATTTTCGCAAGTCCATATCATCCGCAAACCAATGGTAGTCTTGAAAGGAGCCATCATACTCTTAAAGAATATTTGAAGCATTATATTAATGAATCCCAGACAAATTGGGATGACTATATACCTTTAGGTATGTTCTGTTACAACACTCATTTTCACAAATCTACCAACTATATGCCTTTCGAACTTCTTTTCGGTAGAAAAATAGAAATTCCTTCATCCTCACAAATAAACCGGAGTTCAGATATACTTATGACGATTATTACTCGAACTTGAAATTGAAAATGAACCGCAGTTTTGAAATTGCTAGAGAAAATTTGATAGACTCGAAAACAAAGTCCAAAAAGTATTATGATCACAAAATTATTGAATATCATTTTAAAGAGGGCGATATGGTATATCTTCAAGATCAAAGCTCAAAAACAGGGATGAATAAGAAACTGAATCCAAATTACAAAGGTCCTTACAAAATTGTTAAAGTCAATCCGAACAAGACCTATGTTCTCCAAATCAAAAACAACAAAACACAGGTCTATCATCATAATTTATTGAAACCCTTTGTTTCAGGGGAACAAGATGACAATCCGTAACAGAACTTCCTTATTCATATTCCTTCTCTTAGCTTTCATCACCTACATACATACCTTTGACGATGACAAAAATGAACAGCTCCCTTATTCTATCGATTATATACAAAAATCTGCCGGACTTTTCTACAATTCGCAGGGAATGGCAAAATTTTCTAGTGACTGGTTTACGCTCTTGAGTTTTACCAATATCAGTGTTCACGAACGAACTCTTGATCTTTTAAAACGCATGTGCATGAAATCTGCAAATATTTGTTCTATTTCTAGTGGCAAAAATATAACTAATCCTTCGACTGCATTCAATTGCAAAAGATCAGTTGAAAGACTAAACATCCGCCTGACACAATTACAAGAAAAATTCGAATCTATTAGCCATCTTACAGGTCACAATTTTGATGAACACCACAGAACTAAACGAGGTCTCATTAATGGTGTATCCTATGCAATTAAATGGCTTTTTGGCACACCTGACGCTGATGACGCTCAATACTATACAGATGCAATTCAAACAATCCATGATGAAAACGTCAATACACAAAAACTCATGAAGCAACAAATTCATATTCTTTCCGATGCAATTTCGACTTATAACAAATCTTGCCTTTTCTAAGTGCAAATGAAAAGAAGCTTAATGAAAATTTTGAAACGTTTAATAAATTTTCCAAATCTGCTTTGAGAAGAATTAATTCTCTCACTTATTTTCAAACTGTTTCGATGCATTTTTCTTCCATAAGTTTCATAATGGACAATTTAGAAGAAAATTTTGACGTCATCATTTCTGCAATTTTATTCTCAAAACAAAACGTCCTACATCCGTCAGTAATCACTCCTAAGCAATTACGTCAGGAACTATTGAAAATAAAGATCAGTGGCAGTTCTGAATTCCCTGTTGATGTCGACAATTATAATGAAATTTACAAATACTTCTCAATTAGTACGTTATCTGTTTTATATGTGGAAAAAGTACTCATTTATGCAATCAAAATTCCTCTAGTGAGGAAAGAACTTTATCAGGTTTATAAATTGATTCCTTTACCTACTCCTATTACATCCTCCAACCAATCAGTCTATTCTTATATCGACCCACCTTATACTTACCTATTCTTGAGTGCCAACCGCATCTACTATGCCCAGCTGAAGGATCTATCAACATGTCAGAAATTACCTGGAGCGACCGAATATATATGCAACCGGCCAACGACTCACTTACTCAAAGAGCGTCCTATCTGCGAAACCGACCTTAAATTCAAACAAATGACTACAATCCCAAGCAGCTGCAATGCCAAGACAATCAAATCAGAAATGGAAATTTGGCATCAAGTTGGACCAAATCAATGGCTTTTCGTTTTGACGAAACCCACCATAGCTTCTTTGAATTGTGAAGACGAAAACACCGTAGCTCATATGAGAGATTTCAGTCTACAAGGTGTTGGCTTATTTACTATGAAGTCAAAGTGCAAATGCTATACATTATCAACTTTACTAGTTACATCCTCGAACCAAACAGCCAATTTCACAAATTACATACCGCCTATCAATATCGATGGAGATGATTGTTGTGTCAGAGAACAGTCCTACCTAACTTCAGAAGAAATGGAAGCAGTCAAACTGCATGATCTTAATTTGGATGATCTACGTTATGCACAACACAAATTGCATAAATTCGACGAAATACTAGAGAAGAATCTGAATCAACCCTTCATTGTACAGCATTCAACATCGTTCAATTTTCTTATGGGTTGCATTGCTCTCATTGTTGCACTCTTGATGTTCTTCCTTTGTTGCTGCAACGGCAAGTGCCGCCGATGCAAAAGATTGCTATCATCTTTACTGAACTGCTTCAGAAAAGAAAAGCATCATTCTCTTCAAATTTGTATTAACAGCCATAATACAATTAGCCAAAATTCACTGGGTGAAACTACTGATGCACTACCTGAATTCAGGATGACTCGTCTGCGTGCAAAAGAGTTCAAAGAACGCTCACCTTCATTGAAATCGCTGCAAATTCCGCTCAACTCTCAATCCGCCTGCGATCACCAGTATGAAGCCATCAAGACTCCACCAAGTACATCAAGATCATTTTTGCATTGTTAATTTCTTTTACACACACTTACCTTTTTTATTTTACTAACCACTCTTTTATAATCTTTTATTTTAAAACTAATTATCTCTTGCAATGTACTATATACTTACCATACTAACCCTTATTTTTATATTCTTATATAATTCAAATTTCTCTTACTTAAGTTCTTCGGTGTTTTAACGATAAGATTTAAAACCCGTTAAAACACTTAAGAGGGAGGTATGTTAGGATACTACCCTATTTTCTTATACATACATATTAGGGTAACATTTCATTCCATGCATTGCGTAGCAAGCTTGTTGCCTCCAAATTTCGTAAACAGGATTCTAATGCTATTAAGATAGCAAATAGTTACGCTTGAACGCTAATTAATTACTTTATTTTCGATTTAGCGTCACATTAAGCCTTCTAATGAAAGGAACCTCTGTTCTTTTCATGGAATAGTTTCAACATATTTTTCTAGAACTTTTGTGATAAACAAAATCACGCGTCCTTATTTTCGCACCAAGCTTGTAACGTTATCATAGGCTATATAAGCGCTGATACTCATTTTTATAATTCATTATTCCATTATTCTATTATTCTATTATTACTTCTACTTCTGCTACCTTCTACATCTATTTCTACATCCTAACTCGTAACTCTCTAAATCTCAAGTATATTTCAAATTCCAAGTTCTTAAGTTATTTTTCTATTAAAATCAAAAAAGCAGCACAAGTGTTTTTATTCAACAATCAACGAAACCTTCAACAACCTCGAAAAAGAAGCGGATAAGGAAGAGCAGCCCAACAATGGACGAGGTTCGCAGTTTGGTTTGAACAAAGAATGTATTTGTTTTTTTTTGCATGTTTATATGGGATGTATCATCGTATGTAATTTTAAGATCACTTTAGCTGCTTTCGATTCAATTGAATTCAACTGAGGACTGTATACAGATACGGTTCGTTGGATTTCTGCATGGAAAAAGTATATTAAATCAACCAAAACGTATACTCCGAAGGTGTAAGCAAAGAAATATTTCAAGATTTTAACATAGTTTGCGAGGGACACCCGTTTACGTGGGGACACTGATAATACTGGTATGGACTCATGGAGTCAAGGCATATTTTGATAGATCTGCGCATGCGTAAGAAAGTAGCTTAGAACCATAGAATAATATCACAATGTAGTGGTTTTTGGAAACACAAACCGTTCTGAAAATCGACGATTTTCGTTTTCTTTTCACCAACCTTACAATCGCCTCTGCACTTCGTACCTTCTAGCGTTGGGCTTGCACTCACATAACGAAATACGTAGGTTGCCTTTCAAATTTTGCGTCTGTGACACTGTTGAAGAACTTTAATCTACTAGGCTGTTCAAGATGCTGCCGACCTCTCAGAGAACACATAAGATTTAAGCCACAATTTGTATATATTATTCAACATATTTTCCTTTTAGCTCAATACAAGAATTGCAATGCCTTTTGAATAGTACGATCTATCATGGCCTTTAAAATACTCGTCAATTTCGACTTCAACTTCTTCATTGGTCGCAAATCTTTTTCCCTGGAGCCATCTCTTCAAATTTGGGAAGAGATAATAGTCGCTGGGGGGAGTAATTCGTTCAATTTTGCCATTGTTTTGATCGATTTGTTAGCTGGTGCATTGTGTAGTCCATTTTTCTTTCAATACCAAAACTTGTTTAAAATAAAAGCCTATAGCGTCACAAGTTGTTGACAGATTTAGCTGAAATTTTGGGAGAATGCGTTTGAAGGTTAGTACTTCTTAAAATAGCTCAGTTTTCAAAGATTGACGGCGCCATCTCTGATAACCCGACAACATCTTGAACAGCCTAGTAGTCGTAGTTTGTTATTCAGTTTTAAGATTTGAGTCAGTTATCCCTGTTGTAAATATAGAATTTATTTGTACAAATAGTTATTAAGACAGTCTATCATGGCATGACCATCTTGTGCTAAGTCAGAGTCAAATAAGTGGGAAATATTTCACTTCGAATTGCTTACTCTCTATAAATTTCAAATTCGTATTGTTTTATAGTATGGCTCCACGTATGGGGTTCTGCTCCTAAACACACCTTGAAACTCCTGGACTCCATCCAAAGAGAGCAATTCGGTTAATCAGAGGCAATGCACTCACAGATTCCATTCCACTATTGGAACATCGAAGAGAAGTTGGTGAGCTTTCTCTTTTTTACAGTACTTTCATGGAAGATACTCTGAGGAACTTTCTACGCTTGTTCCACCGCTTGTTTCACTTTTAAGGCAAACTCTTGCCAATCAACGATTCGTGGTTGAAATAGAGACACATAGAACGTCTCTATATCAAAATTCTCTTTTTCATAGAACAGCAAAACTATGGAACTACCATGTAACGTATTTCCTCATGACTAAAACCTGTTAGCATTCAAGCGAAATATTAACAGTCTATCCTTTTTCAGGTACTAGCGGTGTCGTCAAGACATAATAGGATTTGCTTCCTTACGCGAGTAACTTTCAGATAAATAAAACCATCGATGCAGTACGCGAAATGATATACGATAATCGCCATGTGACTTACCGTGAGCTTATTAGTTACACCAGCGTACATTCAATATTGCATGAACATTTGGCTGTCAAAAAGATTTGTTCGCGTTGGATCCCACACAACTTAACAGTTGCTCGAAAGAAGGCTCGTGTCGTTTGGTGCAAAGAAATTTTGAAAAAATCGAACGCGATGCTGCAAAAGACGTTTGCAAAATCTTAATAGGCGACAAATCTTGGATATATGCATAAGAGCCTGAAATCAAACAACAATCGACAGAAAGGGTCTTCAAGACGAGCCAAACTCAGCTCGAAGCAAATAGTTGCCTGATTTTTCAGAAAAACCATTTGTTTGCCGCAAGTGTTCGATGAGTTGAAGAAATCAAATCGAAGAACTAAAATTATTCTGCATCATGATAATGCAAGCTCACACACATTAGCGCATACTATGGACTATTTGAACAGCCAAAACATTGAATTAATGGACCATCCATCTTTTAGTCCCGATTTGGCACCTAACGATTTCTTTTTGTTTACGCACATCAAGAAAAAACTGCGTGGACAACGGTTTTAGATGGCAGAACGTTTTCGACGTATCTCATTCGGAGTGGCAAAAGCTTTTTGAAAATTGGTTTAAGCGCATGCAAAAGTATATAAATCTTCATGGAGAATACTTTGAAAAGCAATGAAGCTAGTTTTTCCCTTAGTTACTTCTTTTTTTTATTAGGCGCAAAATTTAATAGGCAACCTACGTACAACCTACCAATGAATCGAAATGTTCAGCAATGTTACCAATAAACCACCACAGTATATATTGTAGCTACATGCTCCAGACTGATGATTCTTTCATCTATTTCTAGCGGATTCACTGGAATATGATGTACAAATAAAACTTCATTTCCGAAACACAAGGTGTCAAAGAAAAATTTTTATTAACTTCGTTACTTTGAACCATACATAACTGAATTACACTTATTTTTTGAGAGTATCTGAAGTTAAATTAGGCACTACAGCTATTTCCGGAGGATGCAACTAGTGGTCTTGCATAGAATTCAGAAATCCTTTCTTCGAGCAATACTCGAATACCACGATACTGACTATTTTTCTGAAATTGAGTTCATTTTCGAATTTCATTTATTTGCAGTTCATTTAGAATAGAAACAGATTCTATCTGAAAATCAGCTAAAGTTTAATCATCATCGGGAAATCGAAGTTAAAACGACTTTTCTTGATCTCGAGTGACAACTGTTTTTGGTGCACCATCCCTTGGATCGTGGCTAAGCCTAACAGAAACCACCTCGCTGAGACATTCTTGTTGAGATAATTGTTTTTTAAACAAGTAGAAAATTATTGCGCGAAAATGCTCACGGTTTTATTCCATCCTTCAACTTTGGCAGTTTGTTGTGCCTAAAACAAAGCACGCAACGAAATTTTGGATTTATATTAACATATCATAGAGGTTTTTTTCAGTACCGACTTTTCATTAATGGTGCCTCGATGTGTCAGCATGCAAAACATAAGGACATCCCCCGTATACACAGAAGTGTATACGTACAAAGTACCAATTCTATGCCTAAATATTTACCACGCTTGAGGTTTTTCCACGGAAGAAATGAACCGTTTTTGCAGCGCGAGGTAATTTATGAGAACGTATACTAGTTTTTTGAAAATGTTGGTTCATAAATATGGAAATAATAATTTTTTCATCTGAATTTATAAACTAGTGTACTCACCATTACGTAATGCCTTTGGATTTCTATCTTTTCGCTGGCTAATTTTTCACATTCTAATTTTAAACTGAAAATAAAGAAAGAATTATTAGATATCGAATAATTGAGAAAATATGTATAAGAGCAATAAAATATAGTACAAGATATTGAAGACAATATAAAAAAATCGGAAAACCATTGAATTTAATAAATAAAAATATTTCTTCTTGTCGAAAAATACTTGAACCTTTTAACGAAGCGGTGGGAAGCTTCAGATAACCAACGTCAATAACTCAGATTTTCTTGAGCTCTGGAAGAACCAGGATTAAAATGCATCCAATTTTACTACCTGTATTGCACCACATGATGGATGATTCGCTTGAACAACGGTATATCATCAAACTTGTGTGAAACTTGATGAAATAACTTGCGTAATGACTTTCAAAGTTCACTGGTCATTCATATTGCTCAGTTTCCAGATGAGATATTCAAGAGCAGCTGAAAAGTATTCGTCAAGCAAGAGCTAACCAATACTGCCTAGTATAAAGTAATCAAAAATATTATGAATCTTGAAATACGCCTCTTTTTTTCTGATTTTGGGATGATTAAAAGAAAAGAAGTAATTATTAGGAAAGTGTTGGATGAAAATAAGTGTTGAAAGCTCATACAGTCAGCCAAGTAAGAGAATGGTCGACTTTACTGACAGGTAATGAAAGATTTCGTTCTAATTTCTTCGCGAGACGATAGAGGAAAGCTTTGTCCTTGATGCGTTATCAACAAAGATTCAGTTGTCGTTAATCTTCTGATAGAGAATCAGGTTAATCGCTATAAGTGCTAAAAACACGTCTTGTTACGAGGCTGTGTTCCTTTGCACCCTCCCGAAAGGTCCGAAAATGTCGCAATTAGCGGCAGCTAAATATATGAGAAAGTCGAACGCATTTGTACAGAAGTGGGTAGTGCGATATAAAGTGGCTTTAAATGTCGATGATTTACCATAATGTGGCTCGAAAGGGGAAGTGGACAAAAAATATGCATAAACAATCTGTTTTCGCGAAATCCTGCTTTAACACTGTGCAAGGACAAGCAAAATTAAAGGCGAAAGGTTTAGATATATCCTACGAAACTATCCGAATCCATCTTCGAACTCATGGCCTGAAATGGCGGAAGGAAGAAGCCTCTGTGACAAAGCGACTCGCTTGGGCGCATGAGAATATTGATAGAGATTTTGAAAATGTCGTTTGTACTGATGAATGTTCTATATGGGCACGTTGTGTCCCTACGCGAGTCTGGCCAACTTCCAGCAATAGACTTGTTCAGCAGACCATAAAACACGGAATAAAGGTGCATCTTAGGTACTTTGCACCTCTTTACCGACAACCTAAATGCCGAGAAAATGATGAAAATCTACAAAAAGGCTTTACTGCCATCTGCCAAACGATGGTTCATCAGAAAAATTGAAGATTGGATTCTACAGGAGGACAACGATCCTAAACACCGCAGCAAGCTCTGTACTGAGTGAAAGACTCAATCTGGCATCGTTACATTGGATTAATCGTCGCAGTCGCCCGACGCAAACCCTATTGAAAATGTGTGGGCATATATTAAACAGAAGCTTTGTCAAATTAGTAGAAAGCATGCTTCAGAGATACCAGGCAATTATCGACGCCGATGGATACTGAACACATTATTGACCGAATTGCATCATCATTTGTAATGTGTACAATGTAGATATAAATATATAGTTTGATCAAATAAATTTTTTTATAAATAAACACGACCACACTCTCATTCGACTGACTGTATGTTCCTATAATTACGAATTTCATAAAAGAGCTTCAAGTTGTTAGCAAATAGTAAGAAATTACATTTTTTAAAACAACTGGTGATTGAGTATATATAAATGATGAATAACAAGGACCCCAAGTGAGAGCCCTGGGGAACACCAGAACTATTTATAAAGCATTAAAACTAGAATCCCTGAACGATGAAAGGCCTTCGACGGGATTTGGCACGCAGCCTCCATGAATGCAGGATTACCTCAGGGCTCTATACTCTGGCCAACTCTTTTTCTGTTACAGATTGATGATCTGCTCCACTCCAGAAAACAGAATGTTTGGGTTTGCGGACGACTCTACCTGGTGTCTTGATTTTCTAATCAGCGTCCTATCATTTCTGACGAGTCACACCGTCAAGAATTCCAACAGAGAATGTCACTGAATTTAGACTTAGAGAAGATGTCAAAGTGGAGCCGGTTGAACGATTTTAATGCGAACAACACGCTATCAACAACCTGATTTAGTTTGAATGGGTTGGCAACTTGCCATTTCAAATTCGATGTTCTATGTCATGCATTATAAATCGAAATAACAATTCTTTAGATTAATACTGGAATTAAGAGGATGTTTAATGTTTTGCTTTCTTTTGTTTCTGTAAGTAATTTGATCAATGGTAGGGACCAATCTATAAAAGGTTTTTACAATGTTTTGTTCAATTCTCTTAAATTATTTACGAGGTCAGACAATTAAGTAATGCGACCGATTTTTTTCTCGGCCTGTGGTAACACTGTTCAGTGTTTTGTAGCAACACGCGAGTATTGCATATCACGAAAATGGAACAGAGAAGTTTAGAGCAGCGGTGCTCAAGATTGTCTCGAGCAGGTTGAAAGTGACCCTACTCTTCTCGGTCGAGTTATTACTCGTGACGAAAGTTGTTTTTTTAAATATGACCCCGAAACTAAACGACAAAGCCAACAGTGGCTGTCCCTTGGAGCACCAAGGCCAAAGAATCGAGAATGAAGTCCAAAGTGAAAACCATGTTGATTTAATTCTTCGACAGCAAATGGGTGGTTCAAAAAGAGTTCGTACCACTTGGACAGACCGTAATTCGAATATTCTACCGCAATGTGCTCGAAAGGTTACGAAAAAGAGTGCTCACAGTGCGTCCAGAGACGATTTGGGGTCTGCATCAAGTTCCTGTCACACTGCGTTCTGTGTCTCTCAGTTTTTGGTGTCTAAAGGCATCGCAACGTTACCACAACCGCCCTTTTCACCTGACACGTCACCCTGCGACTTTTCTTATTCCCCCATATGAAAAAATTCGTCAAAGGTCGACATTTTGACTCCCTTGAAGATATTCAAGAAACTGTGACGAGAGTACTCGGAGAGGTCCCACAAAAAGGGTTCAAGAATTGTTACGAAAACTGGAAAACTCGCTGATGTATAGGTGCGGGAGTGGACTACCTTGAAGGGGATCGCAGCGATGTACTTTAATTTTTAAATATACTCGATTTTTCAATTTTGTCGCCTTACTTAATTGTCTGACCTCGTATGTCCATGGTAAGATCCAGCCTTTGAAGCATAATTCATACAGTCCTTGGATGGGTCCAATTTTTGAAGCCAATAAGAAAAGCGTTGAAAGCTCATTTAATCCTATATTTCATTAAAACACAACAATTCATAAATCTATAGCCTTGCTAAAAAACGAATGCCACATCACGGCAACACGTATTGAAAGCAACAAATCGATTATATATCGATTTATAATTATTGAAACACCATAAATGTCACAAGATTCATGAAAAAGCATATATAACTTTCATAATCGTTTCCAATGAATACATACAATTTATTCATTCATTAATTCATGGAATGGTTGATAGATGCAATGATTTTTCGAACGAATGAAGGTAAATACGCCTATCGAACTGTTTTTTGAAACTAATGAACACAAGCAGATTGCCAAGGAATGCTTCTTCCTCCAAAATCTTAGCATGTTCTAGTCTTTAATACCTAGTACATTATATATTCCCATCCTACCACCCTAGGCTTAATATATCGAAGAACCACTCAATTAGAATAGCGGTGCATTTCATTCTTCTGATAAGAACAGATGTCAACAGATACGGGAGTGGAAAGTGTTGGTTCAGTGCGACCTTTAGGAACTATTGAACATTCCCCGTGAGCTTGAAAGTGAATGTTTAATATTCTCCTTGCCTCACATTCTATTATTCCTATTACATAGGATTTTTGAGCTCCTGCATTGATAGATAGCACAGAATATATAATCAGTAAGTGAAGATTCTTGGAAATCCAAGTTTCCAATTGTTCTATTCTTCAAACAGAATTCCCTGGAGAAATAATGTCGAAACCCATGAAACCCTATATATTATCTATATATCGATACCACAGAAAACCATATTTTTTATGACTCTGGGCAGAGACAAAGTTTATTAAACATATAGAAGAAGCTGAAACTATTATATCACTAAACCACCTCGTTCCAAATATAGAGCGGATTTCTGAGTGCTGGTTCTAGTTACTCAAGATATGATATAATTTGTTATGGTGGGTGCAACCCATACGAGTATAAGTCTTAAAAATCGAGAAGACTGCAAAATTGGTGGCAATAACCGAACAATTCTTCATACAGTGTCAGCAAATGCAGGCATAGTGGGCCCTTCTATCTCGCGAGAAAACTTTCGAAAATGGTAGGAAAATAGAAAAACGTAGCAGAGCATTAGATTGAAGAGATGAACAGCCATTCAGCAGTGTCTTACAAATCAGGATCCATCGAAAAATGCTTTGAAATAATGGAGCGAAAATTGATAAATGCAAATATTATGACTGGGTGTATGTTAACCTAACGGTTTTTATATAAAAAATTTATATGTAAAATTTGACCCTGCCTCAATAACTTTAAGCATATTAGATCAGCATGGGCTTTACCCAACGATCTCCTACGTACAAATAACCATAGGGAATATAGATCAAGTGGCACATCGTTAGAAAAGTCTTTTGATTATCTATACGGAGTAGAATTTTCGATACAGAACTACGAAAATTATCATAATATTATAAATTGAACAACGCTTTCATGTATTTTGAATACATTATGAGTACAGATTGATATCAGTATTGAATAAGTCAGCATGTTAATTTGAAAGTGTAGGGATGAACCCGCTACCCTCAGCATCCCAAATTTGAAAATTTCAATCGCAAGAGTGTAATATGATACATTATTGGAAAATCAAAGTGAAGCAGTTGAAGCACAAGTTACCAAAGAAACTGTTGACACCCTTCCACCTCCACATTAAGGTATAAATGGTTCTCAAATACCCTTTTCACGTTCTGAAAGACATTCGATGTTAATGTTCTGTCGCAATTCTCCTCCGCAGTTCGTCAAAGTCTCTGAATGTATAGCATCAAAATCTAACTTAAAATATTTTTAACATTCAAATATCGACCAATACGCTCAAAAACTTTAATTCAGAAAAATAGTATCGCGCTCTCACTGTCGATTGGTAGTCGAGTGAAGTCACAGCTAGTTAATAAAGAGGTAAAACGAAACACGACCAAAAGAAGAAAACAATTCTTCCACCTATTTCGATATCCCTTCCACACTCATTTTCACGTCATGTCATTTTTTGTTCAATCAGAGGTTATAAATATCAGAACACGTAAAAATTATTCCTTTCCATTGTGATAATTAGTGAAACAATAGTTTGCGATAGCACCTGAAATTTAAGAATAATTAGAATTCTTTTTCGTCAGAAGACGGAGTAAAGAGGGCATCGCATATCACAAAAGATATTCAATTTTAGTAAACATCTTTAAAGGCCTAGTGCTGATTTGATGCTATCCATAGAGCTAATTGAAGTGGGTGAGTTTTTTCTTTTAAACGAAGGAAATGTATATGCAATGGTATATCCCAACATGTTCTTCTCTATCTCACAATTGTCGAACTGGCCAAGACGACACATTCAAGTTAAAAAGAAACCCAGCAGCAACTAGTCCAGCTGACTTAATTTTAATTATTGTATATTTCACATTTTAATTCATTATACTCTTTTATGTAACTGTTCTTTCTTTTCCTTAGCTATCCACTAAGCAATTCTTAGCATAACTACCAAAAATAGAATCGACTCATCAGGTCAAAGTATAGACGGTAATAATAGGAGAGCAATAACAGGTTATGCCAAGCCCTTACGCATCCAGAAACTAACCACGCCTGAAGCAGTTTGGTTTTAGTGATTAGACAAGAACTGGCATTTTTACTATGGTCGAGGCCAAATACCATGTATGAAATTTTCCAAGAAAATTCATCATATTAACTACGTGACTTTCCTGAATAAAATAGAGATAATGATATGAGTGCTCGAGAAATCGATAATCATAATCTTCAGTTAAATAATTTTCAAATGAGGTATGTACACAGACTACTCCGTCTTCATCGCGCATGCGCCAATAGCCAACGTGCATGGGTGACGGTGACGCGAATCCAAATGGCCATCCTAAAAACACCCAGCTTCATAAACTGATTCGCGAACTTCTTGATTGACCCTTGTACATATCACAAATCACGTAGAGGAATCTAATAATCCTAATTGCAGACTGTAAATTACGTTCTGCTACATAATATCCTTGCAATGCTCTACCATGAATACAGTTGATAATTACCAACGTTTAAAATAGAATTCAATTTAATTCTAGTTCGTCGATTATGCCTTGAAAGAAATTCGAAACGGAAAACGACAACGTTGACTGATTAAAATTAATGATACTCAAACAAAGATGAGATAAGTGATTGATTATACAAACCAATTACATCTATCAATCGGAGGTACGACAAGAATTGAATTCTATGAATTCCCATAAAAACTGTCGTTTATATGGATATGGTGGTGATGAAAGAATTTCGGTCTTGTACAGAATTCTGTTTTCAATGGTTTCTTGGAACCGATAACACTCGGCATGGAGGAATTTATCATTTTTTAACTAGATTCAATATAAGTATCAATTTGTGACAGCTTCTCCAGTTCCAAGTTGATAGACTTTTTCAACGACAGACCGTTATTATCTTGATATAATAATAAGCTTAATAATAAAAATACAAACTTACTTATGATACTGTGCTTGTAAAAAATTGAATTCTTCTTTTATCCTATCACAAGATTCTCCTACAGTAAACTTGAATGGCTGACCAGGTTGCGGAGGACCCTGTAACAAAATTGTAATCAAAATTGGTGACACTTGCAACACAAAATAAAGGAAAATGTAAACTTGTTACTTCCTTATATGTTTGAATTGTGGAGGCCGTTACTTGATGTAGATCCATGATATAAATGAGATAAAAAACACAAGGTTTAACTTTGATTCAAAATTAGATCTCCTAGAAGCATTAGAAATAAATAGATACAAACATTCGGATAAGCTTTTGAATGAACAGGTAGATGTGAATTATTCACCCCTACTTAACTTGTTTAATTAGTTTTTATTACCTTTCATACTAACTGTACAATGGCTCGGTGTGGATTTTCCTGTTATTCATCCAACTTGTTCTACGATTTGTTTATAATACCATACTCTTCAATCTGTTTTTCATTCTTGATGAAGCTGCTGTGTCAGCGAAACGTCGTCGAATTTTTTCAAATAAAGTGTAGATTAAAGTTAAACCTTGTGTTTTTATCTCATTCCTTATATGTTCTACCGAAGAAATCTTGAATATATTAAGAACTATCTTCAATCTCATTATAAACAGATTTTAATTTCGAGAGAATTTACGTTCTGATAAAAGGAACTGCATCAAAATTCTCGATCTTTCCAATCGATATTCAAATTTACTTCTTTTGAAATTGCAGTACAATTTTTCAAGTTTATATGGAAAGAATTAATTGGCAAGGGTATTAATCCAGATATGTCCAATGACCTATATGTAGCATAGTAAAAACATGTTCTTTCATTCTTGTCGGGTTATCGCCGTCAATGCGACGATTCTAGTTTGTTGTTCGACCAGTCGATAATTTGCTCTTCCAGTACATAATTTAAAATTAGTGAATTTTCAAAATACTTTATTTTCATTAATGACGATTATTTTTTCCGATTCGCAATGAAGTTTTATTTTAAAATACAAAATTTAAATAACACCTTTAAATATGGCTGACCCATTGCTTGAAACATGGATCGAATATATAGTGACATTATTCATCTAGTTTTCCCAACTTTTTGATAACTAACAAAAATGGTGTCCTATATATAGAACATTGGGCATTTGATGTTATGACTTTTTGAGCACAGAAAA
The DNA here is from genome assembly GCA_013387265.2 of Cryptolaemus montrouzieri. NCBI lineage: Eukaryota > Metazoa > Arthropoda > Insecta > Coleoptera > Coccinellidae > Cryptolaemus > Cryptolaemus montrouzieri. Next base: position 7,932,169 of record JABFTP020000103.1, on the reverse strand, counting down.
GGTATGGAACATGTTGAGAAACAGGAAAAACCAATCACCGAAGAACTGCAGATCAATGTAATAAAACCAGAAGAGTGGGCGAAATATTTCCAGAACTTATACCTGGGAGATAATGATAACGGTAACAATGAGGAACGAGAATCGAACAACAAAACACACTCTACGAAGAAACAGAAATGACATTATCAGCCTAGAACAAATACAACAAGTAATCCATAAATTAAAAAATAGAAAATCACCCGGTCCGGACAACATAAATAACGAACTAATTAAATAACAAAACTATTCCAAAAATTGAAAACAATAAGGAGATACCAGAAGAATGGAGAGAGAGCATAACAATACCCATATACAAAAAAGGCGTGAACACAAACCCAGCAAATTATAGAGGCATCACACTCCTCAACTCTGCATCGAAACTACTCACTAAAATTCTATCGCAAAAGATATATAACAAAGTAGGTGTGTCTGAAGAACAACAGGGATTTCGACCAAATAGATCAACAACGGATGCAATTTTATATTGCGGCAACTGGTGGAGAAGTCCATAGAGTTTGACAAACCGATGTTTATATGTTTTATACATTTGGAAAAGGCATTCGACAGAATTCGAATGAACGATGTGATCACTATCCTCAGAAATAAAAACTTAAGTAATAAATACATAAACATAATCAAAGAACTAAATAACTCTAATAAGACGAAAGTAAAAACTACACAGGGACTTACAAGCGAGATAAAATTAACGCAGGCATTAGACAAGGTGACAGCCTCAGCCCATGTCTATTTAATTTAATCATGGATGAAATAATAGCAGGTGTTAACGAAATGAACCAAGGCTATAGGATGGGTAACAAAACTATGAGAATACTGTGCTACGCAGATGATGCTTTACTAATAGCCGAGAATGAGGACGAACTACAACGCCTACTACAAAAGTTCAAAGTAACAGCAGAAAAATATAACATAGTAATATCAACACAGAAAACCCAATCGATGGTAATAGCGAAAGATCCAATTAGATGCAAACTCGTAGTGAACTACCATATAATAGAGCAAGTTTCACACTTTAAATACCTAGGAGTAGAAGTATCGAGCGATAGGCAACTATTACAAGAAGCAAAACAGCAGACAATGAAAGCATCGAGAATATCTGGCTTCCTGAGAGATGTAATCTGGCGGAATAAGTACATAAGCACAGAAAGCAAAGTCCGAATCTATAAAACCTGTGTGAGACCCGTGATGACATATGCGGTTGAGACAAGAGCTGAGACAACAAAAACAAAACAACTAATGAGGACAACAGAGATGAGAACACTAAGAGCTATAAGAGGTATTACACGCAGAGATAGAATAAGGAATGAGGATACGCTAAGGGAGCTAGGTGTCCAGGATGTGGTTAGGTGGACAAGAGCACGTCGACGCCTATGGAGAGATCACGTAGACAGAATGGGCTCCGAACGTATGGCGAAGTGGGCAAAAACACAAAAACCCAACACTAGAAGACCCATAGGAAGGCCGAAAAAGCGATGGCATGAGTGCTGGAGCTCCGGTTCGCAGCGGGGGCTGTAACAGAAAAACAGGACATCGTCCTATTTAAAGAAGAAGAAGAAGGAGACAATAAATGCTCATATCTGGTGTGTGTCAGTCGACCTCAGTGGTACTCAGCGAATTTCACAATAGAAAAAATACAGAACAAACAGTTCTATTCAAATTTTGCTTTTTGAACGAAATCCTGCGTGCTGAATCGTTGCGAATGCTGGAAAAGGGTCATGGAGAATCTGTTTTGTACGAAAACCCAAGTGCACGCGTGGTACAAAGCCTTTAAAGACGGACAGGAATTCGTCGAATATTGGCCTCGTTCCGGACGACCTTCGACCTCTTCAACCGACGATAACGCCCAAGAAATCAAACAAATGTTGCTCGAAAATCGTCATGCCAGTGTTAGATCTCAAAACCGCTCGTTTGATTTCGGTGAACTAATTGAAGCTGCATTCTCTTCAGAAACAGTACCGGATGCAGGTAGCTACAGACATGCTGGATCCTGCGAATTCTGATCCCACGCTACTGGACGATAACGCTCCATCTTATCGAGCCACGGTTATTAACGACTTTAAGACCAAACGCTCGATAAATACCATCGAACAGCCGCCTTATCAGCCAGATCTAGCTCCGTGTGACTTTTTTCTCTTTTCCAGACTGACATAGCCCCTGTGGGAACCAGATTTGATTCCATAGACGTCATAAAAAAAAATTCGCAGAAAGAACTGAAGGCTGATGATTGGAAAAAACGTTGGCAGATGTTTATTGCTTCAAATGGAGAATAGTTTGAAGAAGATTCAATAAGTATTTGAGTAGATTAAGATTTTTTGCATTTCATTTTAAATTTCAGGATACTTTTTTTTTCTTAGTTTTTTTTATTTTTTGAAACGACTGTTAAAATTTTTTCGCAAATTTTTCTTTAAATTAAACAAGATCCACGAAGAAATAATATATGGGGAATGTCAACCCAAATCATTGGGTTCATAATGTGTCTAGAACAGCTATAGATCATAATCGGCATCACTTAGAAGACCGAACCTGGCCATCGGGGCTCTCTCGGTCAAACAGAGAGGAAATTGTTTTTTTGAGTTTGAATAGTGAAGGAATTTTGCGAGATTATACTTCAAAATTGGCAAGCCAGAACAAGAGAATTCTAATGTTTCAGGAAACTCACACTGAGACGGAAGAACATCTCCGCGAAAGAGAAAATATCGCAGATATGTACTTTTTGATCACCTCCTTAGTCCTTTTTATGGCTTTGCTTGGTATGTGAAATCTTTTCTTAGATTCAAGTCAGTGTACACATATAAGAGTCAGGTATGTTTGTTGCAATATTTTTCTGCAGGTTTTCTTTTTCCATTGTTACAGATTCCTGTCCCAAATACCCTTCCTTTCACCCTTGTCTTCGTCTGGAAATCATGGAGTGCAAGATGAGAATGAGAGAATGAAGCTGCTAAGCAGAAAATTCTTTGGTACTCTCTATGTACACACGACACTAACACAACATAAACAGACAAGCTATTGCTAGTGCAATAGCGACAGGAAACGAGTTGTTTCCTCAGGTTTTTTCACTCATAAGCATTTATTGTAAATCCAATTATCTTCTGGATTCTAAGGGTTGTGTGTCAAGGAAGGCCTATCAAATGAGGCTACGTTTTGATGCAAATTGTGTCGAAATATTGGACTTTGCAATTATCAACACAAATAGGCATATATATATATATATATATATATATATATATATATATATATATATATATATATATATATATATATATATATATATATATATATATATATATATATATATATATACAGTGTGTTCCAACGAAAATTTGACCCCCTATAACTCCGAAATGAGTAACATTAGCGAAAAACACCAAGACACGTCGATTTTTGTTTCGAGGGAGCATTTTTCGAAATAATTCGAAACTTCTCAGATCAACCCCTACCCCCAGCAACCCTAATTTCGAAATTCATCATAGGGAATAAGGGTCGAGTGGCACCTTACTGTAAAGGTCTGTCAATTCTCCATTCTGATTTGTCATTTTAGAATTTTAAATTAACATACAGGGTGTCCCAACCGAGGGTAAGTTGAATTCCTGCAAATCCCAAATACTAAATGAAATCGATTTATTTTGGCATAATGCAAGCGCAGGTTTATGCTCGGTCTAGAAAACGACCTACACTTGTGAATTTGGAGTTGGTGCAATCAACCCCTATTTCCAGCATCCCCAACTCAAAAATCATTGATCGAAAATAGGTCAAGTGGCACCTCGTTGAAAAGGTATTTCAATTTTCTCTTCGAATTTGGTATTTTCGAAATTCAGAATCAGCATACAGGGTGTCCCGGAGCAGGAACACTGAAAACCCAAATAACTTTTTGAAACTGGTTCATTTCGGTATAACACGAGAACATGTTTATGTTTGATTCGAGAAAAAGACTCTCTTGCGTGAATATGGAATTTTTGCAATCAATCTAATCTCTTCCATTCAGCATCCCCAACTCAAAAATCATACAAGTGATTACAGGTTGAGTGGCAAAGTTCCAGAAAGATTTTTCTATTTTCTGAATCACTGAGGCATTGGTTTCAGTTTGGCAATCGAGGTTTTCTGGCGTGAGGATCAGGATGAGGGATGATGGAGAAACTGATTGGATGCTCATCTAAACAGGAAAACGAGATTTATTGAACTTGTATTCAATTGAAAACAAAAACTAACTTGATTATTACAACAATTGTTCAAAATGACCTCCGCCCACCTCCATACAGTTATACAGACGATTTTCGAACTCTCTTCTCACATTAGCGAAAACTTCAGGAGTCAAAAGTCGGCATTCTGTGATAATCCTCATCCGCAGCTCCTCCAGGTTTTCTGGTCTTGTGGCATAAACTTTAGATTTTAGATGGCCCCACAAAAAAAATCTAGGGATTTAAATCTGGTGACCTGGCTGGCCACTCAACAGGTCCTCTTCTACCAATCCACCTTCCTGGGAAATTTTCGTCTAAATATTGGCGCACCCGAGCATCATAATGCGGAGGAGCACCGTCTTGTTGAAAACGCATTTCGTCCTCAGAAAGAGTTGGATCGTTCTGTAAAATTTCTGTCAATCTAGGATGTATGTGTTCCTCTAACAACTGTAGGTAGCCATTTCCATTCAGATTACCCTCAATAAAGAAAGACCCAACTAGATGATTGCCAAAAATTCCTGCCCAAACGTTCAACTTCTGAGGCCTTTGCGTGTGGGCCTCTCTAAACCAATGAGGATTCTGTGTGTCCCAATATCGACAATTATGTCTATTCACTTCACCACTGAGCATAAAGGTGCTTTCATCAGAAAACAGATGTTATTCAGAAAATTTGGATTAGCGTTTAGGTTTTCACTTAGATTTTCACAAAACTGTAAACGACGATCTGGATCATCTTCGTTTATTTCATGCACTAATTTTACCTTGTAGGGGTGAAATTTGTGATGTTTCACGATTCTATGGACAGTTGTAGCTGATACACCAGTCAGACGAGATAGTTTTCTGATCGAAGTAGTATTCTCCATTTGTAGATGAGCCACTACTGCCACTTCCGTTGCCTCATTTCTGACAGGACATGCCACTTCATGTTTTTGTTTGCCACCGAACCCGTAGCTAGGAATTTGTCAACCAAATATTTAACGTACTGGTGACTGACTCCCTTTCTCTTTCAGGATGGTTCCTATCGAATATCCTTGCCGTTTCTTTGGCACAACTGTTATTTCGAAAATACGTCGATACAATTTCGACCCTTTCCTCAGTGGAATAAACCATTTTCAGATTAATTTCAACTGACGAACAACAACAATAATGAGGAACTGATCTGAATAATAATAATATTTCATTGCAAAAATGAGAAATAACAGATGACTGCACGCCAGATGGAAATGAAAAAAATGTGAACATTTTCAATGCAGAAATCAGCTTTATTTCTTCGTAATTGATGCTCAACACATCGTACCCCAACACTTTTAACAGTTTCGAATTAATTTTAGTTGATAATTTCAAATGACGATATTGAATTTTTCGAAAGCGACATCCTGTATGGAGAGCCGAACTGAATGAAATGCTTTAATCATTCTGGAATTCAAAAAACCTTTCTGAAGATATGCCACTTGAATTATTTGTATGATTTTCAAGTTGGGGATGCTGAATGGAAGGGGTTGATTGCAAAAATTCTATAACCACACAAGAAAGTCCCATTCTCGGATCAAACATGTTCTTGTATACCGAAATGAACCAGTTTCAAAAAGTTATTTGGATTTTCAATGTTCCTGCTTCGGGACACCCTGTATGATGATTCTGAATTTCGAAAATACCAAATTCGAAGAGAAAATTGCAGTACCTTTCCAACGAGGTGCCACTTGACTGACCTATTATCGATCGAATGATTTTTGAGTTGGGGATGCTGGAAATAGGGGTTGATAGCACCAACTCCAAATTCACAAGTGTAGGTCGTTTTCTAGACCGAGCATAAACCTGCGCTTGCATTATGCCAAAATAAATCTATTTCATTTAGTATTTGGGATTTCAGGAATTCAACTTCACCCTTGGTTGGGACACCCTGTATGTTAATTTAAAATTCTAAAATGACAAATCAAGGTGGAGAATTGACAGACCTTTTCAGTAAGGTGCCACTCGACCCTTATTCCCTATGATGAATTTCAAAGTTAGGGTTGCTGGGGGTAGGGAGTTGATCTGAGAAGTTTCGAATTATTTCGAAAAATGCTCCCCCTCGAAACAAAAATCGACGTGTCTTGGTGTTTTTCGCTAATGTTACTCATTTCGGAGTTAGAGGGGGGGTCAAATTTTCGTTGGAACACACTGTATATATATAGTAAAAACTTGAAGTTTCAAAGGTAAATGAACCTAATTTGATGTTTCATTAATTTAATCGTTCAAGATGGTAAGGATATTCAGAATTCATTGGTAGCATACTAAAAACCCAATGTCCTTTATATACGACAGCTTCAAATTTGCACTTCTGAAATAAAAATCAAGTTTTTGGGCATGAAAATGTCTTACTTTGATCAATTTTGATCTAAAATCATTCGGAAAATGAAAAAAAAAATCGAAAATAAACTAACTAATGAATCAACAAAAATTAATCTGGCCGACATCTAGAACAAACGCAATAATATTTCATTGTTGATTCATTAGATGTAACAATCGGGTCGATATAAAAAGTAATTTGATATTTGGACCCGAACGAAAATTTTCATTACCTGAATATTTTATTGCATAATGGCGACGCCAGTTAATTCCAAATTGAAATCACAAACATGACCCAACTATAAAAGATATAAATTGAATTAGTCCGTTTGAATCAATGAGCGTGAAAATTTTCAATTGAAACGGTCTACGGGCCCGGTAGAATGATGTATTCGTGAATTTGAATTATTCATCAACGTGCATGCATAAATAAACCAAATACTAGTTTAATTTCGTGCAAACTGATGAAATATTCGGTGTGTATATTTTTCATAACCGAACGCGTTCGCACAACAATGACGATTTTACATTTATGCAAGCGTGTATTGAACTAGCAACGATATTGCGACCACATAATGAGAGGGCGGAGCAGGGCCGGACTCCCTTGGTTTTAATAAAACATTCTCTAAAGACCAATTACAGAACTGATATTATATTTGAACGATTCGGTCAAGAAAATATCGTATTGCACTTGTAAATGAATTATAATATTCTGAATATCCAATTAGTGTTCCTCTCAAGAATGGACTTTGATTGCCTTCGATTTATACAGGGTGTTTCCGAATAAGATGTCATAAATGAAGGATGCGAATCCCTGAATGATTTGAGCAAGAAAGTTCGAGGAACCAATGGTCAAAAAATGCTTCGTTGCCGAGATACAGGGTGTTAAAGTTGAGAAAATTTTTCGATTTTCTCTCGATAAAACCTAGACTTCTCAAGATTTCGGGCTCAAATTTTCCACATAAGCTATTAAACACAATCTGAATCACCAGGTGATTTCAAATTTTGGAACAGTATACAGGGTGATACTTTTCATGGGCCATGTTCCATTTTACCCTCGGAACTTTTTTTGGTACGCCACTGGCACTAACAAAAATAAAATCGAATAGATCATTCAATTTGAAATTTTTTGACTCCTGCATTTTGATAGTAACTATCACCGTTTCTGAGATATTAATTATTGAAAATAATCCAATAGTTTTCCCATATCGAAGCCATGGAGATATTATCTTAATAACTGATGCAATTTTACAGGAATTGAGCTAAAATTTACATCAGATATCTCCTTATTGTATGTTTATAACAAAATGAGGCAAAAATTCCTGACAGTATACAGGGTGTTATTTTTTCACGTGCATTTTCCTCTTTTTGCCCCCTGAACTTTTTTGTGGTGCGCTACTGGTATATTCTGAAAACAGAATCAAACAGATTATTCAATGCGAAAACTTTTCTGTTTCTTGTATTTTTCCGTATCTGCCACCATTTTCGAAAAATTAATCAACAACGCCCGAACAGGCTACCCTTTGCCTCCGTATATTTTTTCGGTGCATAACTGACGTTTTTCGTAATCAGAAACGGATTTTTCATTCAATTCGGATAATTTTGTGCTCATCTTGATCCTCATGTCTTTCACCGTTTTGAATTGAAAATCATCAGAATTTATCGTGTCTTCCTCATATCAGAACACGTTGGTGATTTCAAAAGGCTTAGTAGGCTCTGATACAATTTTGCAAATGAAATCATAGAAAAAAACTTGACACATCAATGATTGTAAGTTTTGTCATTCAGTTTGTTGTGCCTACATTTGAAACAGCTGTAAGTAGTAACCAATAATCTTTGAAATGGTTTTCACTAATGCAGAAATGGCCGATATACATTTCATGTACGGTGTGGCTGAAGGAAACGCAGTGCACGCAAGGCGTTTGTATCAAGAACGCTTCCCTAATCGAATCATTCCTGATAGGCGTACGTTTTCTGACATCCACAGAAGATTGAGAGAACGGGGTACATTCAAACCGAATCATGACTTGAAAGGGCAAATCGGACAATAAGGACCCCGGAAATCGAAGAGGCAGTCCTAAATTGTATAGATGAGGATCCTCAGCTGAGTACAAGAAAAATTGGAAGAGAGTTGAATATCTCATTTGTATTGGTCTGGAGAATTCTCCATGATTTCTTGCTTTACCCATACCATATTCAACGCGTCCAAGCTCTACTACCCCGCGATTTTCCTCTGCGACTCAATTTCTGCCGATGGTTCCTTCATAACATTGCTCATAATCCCCTTTTCGATAGCGAAATCATCTTCACAGATGAGGCGTACTTCTCGAGAAATGCAATCAGGAACTCATAACAATCACTATTGGACTGAAGAAAATCCCCATATGATTGAGGAATGTCACCATCAAGAACAATTTTCGGTTAATGTCTGGGTTGGAATAATTGGGGATTTCCTGATCGAGCCATTTTTTTTGCCAGACAGGCTGAATGGAGCCTTATATCGCCACTTTCTAGAAGAGATTTTACCTGTGTTGCTAGAAGATGTGCCGCTGCAAACTAGAAATAGAATGTGGTTTATGCATGACGGAGCACCACCGCACTTCATCATGGAAGCTAGAGAATATCTGAATATGACATTCAATAACCGCTGGATAGGGCGTGGTGGACCAGAAGCTTGGCCTCCAAGGTCGCCAGATTTAAACAGTTTGGATTTTTTCTTTGGGGACATCTGAAAACTTTGGTTTATAGCTCTCCCGTGAATACACTTGAAGAATTGAGGAATAGAATTACAGCATCATGTGACGTCATCAGAAATACCCCAGGAATATTTCAGAGGGTGCGCACTAATATGCGGAGACGAGCAGAAGCATGTATTCTTTCAGGTGGAGGACATTTTCAACATCTTCTTTGATTTGTTCTGTTTGTTCAATTTTGTTTTCATCATTATGAGTTTTGTTATTGAAATCATTCGCGATTATTTATGTTGTTTATTCATTTACTTCCGATTTATACACTCAATAAAACACATTTTGAATTCGAATTCAATGATCAGGGAAATGATATCACCCTTTATACTTTCTCATAAATCCTACCAATCTAGTGGTGCAGATCTTAAAATGTGAACTTCGTTTGAAATTCGAGCTCAAGGTCTTCACAAATTGCCGAAATAACATGAAAAATATCTTCAAGCTTTCAATACGGAAGGGACTATACGATTACTTTTCTTGATTAATATCTCGAAAATGGTGGCAGATACGGAAAAATACAAGAAACAGAAAAGTTTTCGCATTGAATAATCTGTTTGATTCTGTTTTCAGAATATACCAGTAGCGCACCACAAAAAAGTTCAGGGGGCAAAAAGAGGAAAATGCACGTGAAAAAATAACACCCTGTATACTGTCAGGAATTTTTGCCTCATTTTGTTATAAACATACAATAAGGAGATATCTGATGTAAATTTTAGCTCAATTCCTGAAAAATTGCATCAGTTATTAAGATAATATCTCCATGGCTTCGATATGGGAAAACTATTGGATTATTTTCAATAATTAATATCTCAGAAACGGTGATAGTTACGATCAAAATGCAGGAGTCAAAAAAAATTTGAAATTGAATGATCTATTCGATTTTATTTTTTGTTAGTGCCAGTGGCGTACCAAAAAAAAGTTCCGAGGGTGAAAATGGAACATGGCCCATGAAAAAGTATCACCCTGTATACTGTTCCAAAATTTGAAATCACCTGGTGATTCAGATTGTGTTTAATAGCTTATGTGGAAAATTTGAGCCCGAAATCTTGAGAAGTCTAGGTTTTATCGAGAGAAAATCGAAAAATTTTCTCAACTTTAACACCCTGTATCTCGGCAACGAAGCATTTTTTGACCATTGGTTCTTCGAACTTTCTTGCTCAAATCATTCAGGGATTCGCATCCTTCATTTATGACATCTTATTCGCAAACACCCTGTATGTTAGTTTCAATTGTTAAATGAAAATACATTCTGCCAAAACAGTACAAATTGAAACATACTTAATGAAGAACAAAATATTCATTTTTCGTCCAAATTTAAAGTACCTAGAAGTGGTAATTTGAGTTTTGGAAAAAGAAAACATTATCAGGTGACTACGGTGGTTGTTTGATGGTATTTGTTGAGTTTCTTGTCGGAAATTCATTCACAATGATAGCCTTGATAGGTGGTGCATTCTCGTGGCGCAAAATCCTTGGGTTTGCTTTCGACAAATCTGGCTTTTTTTGACGAATTTACTCCCTCAAACACCGCTCAGGTAATACTCTTTATTCACCGTTTCACCTTCTGACAAGAATTCCGAGTGAACCATACCGGATAATCAAGGAAACCTTGACTTCTTTTCAGTTTGAAGGCTCCATTCCGAAGCTCGACTCAAACTCATGAACCCATGTTTCATCACCAGTTACAATGCGTTTCATGAATGTGGCGAATTAACTCGTTGAAGCATGTCTTTAGCAACCTTGACGCGGTTAAATTTTTGAAGAAAATTCAGTCTTTGGAACTAGTCGGACGGCAACGCGTTTCATACCCAAGCGATCGTTTAAAATGGTTCGAATTGATTCGTTAGAAATGGAAAGCTCATTACCTATCTTCCTTAAACTTAAACTACTACTATTTTCTTCACTTTATCGGTTTAACTTTAGTTGAAGATGCTGATAGCCGACCAGAGCGAGGCAAATTTTCAATCACTTTTGCTAGCTGTTTGAGACGACCCAGAACCGGGGTCAATTTTTTTGTTAATTTGCTAAAACTATCCATATATTTCTTGGTTTTGATCTAAGTGAATTTTATTATCAATTGTGATAACTGTATTTTGTAGATCTACCTGCATAACATTTCATATTGTTCCTCTGAATTCAAATTTACAGTGAAAAGACGGTCATTTGCCAGAATGATTCAATAATTATATTTTAAATTCTCAATATAGTAGAATATTACGTATTCTTAAGGCAGCTTAAAATCACCCAATAATGTAAACACAGACACGAAGGAATTTATCTAACCCAAATAAGAAATCCAGCGAAACCAATAATCGACTTTAATACCTAAGCTCTTAAGCACTCAATCGTATATCCACAGTCCCCCAGCTGGTGTTTTCTAAATCAGCAATTCCCACGTCGGGACGAAGGAACGCGTCTGGAAAAGACTATGTAACAAGTACTTGAGTACCAAGGGTTGAGGGAAGTGAGGGGTTAGGACTGCTGGGTCACGCATATATAAGTATCACGATCGCGGCGTTAAAGGAATCATTCGATCATTAATTTTCATTCATTATTATGATTTTGGTTATTATTGAGTTATTTTTCGTCAGATGTGCAGTTACTCTTATAATTCAGTTATTTAGTTTTCGAAGCTCAGTGAATTTACTCATTCGTGTGAATCGGAATTAAATTTGAGTTAATTAATCGTGCACAACATGAGTCCAGAAGAATGGAAGACGCAGATTGTTCCTCTCCGAGAAGCCGGACAGGGGAAGAAGAAGCACCGTTCCCGCTGTGTCTCACAGGTGATTACTTTCTGAATTTCTTTTAATATTTCTGCTCACTATTTGATTTTCACGAAATTCTTGAAGTATATGCTACGTAATTTCTGAACGCACTGAGGACGAGTTGAAATAATCATTTCTCAAATTCTAAATTATTTTCACATATTTTTTTTCTTCTTGGCAAATGATCTATTTGAACTGCACTGACATTTTCTAATATTTATTTTGAAGAGTTATTTTCATGCACTTTTTTAAAACGTTGCTTTCGTAACTTGGTAATTTGAAATGTACTGAATTTATTTTATATTGATTTTAACAGCTGTTTTAACTTAACACATTATTTTGAAGTACACTAAAATTCTTTAGTATTGAACTTTGATAACTATTTGAATTTGAAATGTTATGAAGTTTGATATTGACATGAAACTTTACTTTTATAACTCACAAAATTGATCTCATTGAGATGTTACTTAACCATTTTGCCAATCCAAATCTTTTGTTTATAATATGATGAACGATACGTTCGAATGTGAGAACATTTAATATTGATTCTTATCTTTGCTTCTATAATGGGCCAATTATCTATTTGAAATACCATAATCCTTTTATTCGGTATTCGAGGCAAATTTTCAATCACTTTTGCTAGCTGTTGAAATCGATTCACCGTAAGCCTCCTGTAACATTTTCAGCGATTAGGCACACGAAATTGAATGAATAAAAAGTTTTTCTCAATTGCTGGTTGTTGTTGAAATCTAACTGTTTTAAAACGATGTGTACTCCACATTGATCCCTTACACTCCCTGTCCCTTTATACCGGTCATCAATCGCGCAATAACGCTTCGACTAATGCCTATCTTTTGTGTAACTTCTGTCTGTGTTTTCTAATCTCAAGCACCCAAATGCTCTGCTCATTTCATCAAAATTTCTTCATCTAACTTAAATGATGCATCTCTATACTTATATTAGTGTACCTCAGTACAAAAAAAAATTAAAAAGAACAAAATTTATGTCTTGAGTATATAAGAAATTTTGAGAAACTGAATTTCTAACCGATCTCAATCAAATGTCTCTGTGAAGAAATGCAAACATATTAATACACATAATGCGCTAATTCATAAAAGAAAAATTCCATATGGAATTTAGAAACCAGGGCGAATTCTCATTGAATCTTTGAATTTTTTGCTATGTGTATACCTTTGTAATTCAATTTAATTCGTCCCTTAAAAATAGGATCTCGTTCCACAGACAGATCAATTTTCATAAAGGAATCACAAAGTTCATTTGCCATTCGTTTTTAAAATTACATGTCTCGTATCCAGTGCCTGTTGAAGCCTGGTCTTCAATACGCTCTGATCTTAAAACATTTCTTCCAAGCCGCTTTCAATCAAATCTTTATCTTGCGATTCATTTTCTGCAGTCAGAACAGACCACAGTTTTTTCCAGCATGATTTCAGTATGTATGGGATCAGTTCTTTTACGTTTGAGATACGTTTTGCCATGTCAAATTTCTACCAACGTTCATATCAGGATCACATTCCATATTATCCAATTTGATTTTGGAGGTTTGTCTTTTGTAATAAATCTCAAAGGCCTGGATTATTCCTCAGTCCATAGATTGAAGCAAAGACGCGTTGTCTAAAAAAGATCAGCTTCAAAGTCTAAATTCTTTTTTCTGAATAAGCTTCAACTTCTGAAACGAAACAATTCTGGAACCAGTCACAAGAAATAGCACTTGCAACCCACGCTTTTTATTAGAACGCCAACACTAGCAGGTCATCCTTTTTTTGATTTTTAAAGCACGAGAATCTAACGATCTGTAAAGCATCAGTGGTATAATGGCAGAATTTCCGGATGCATTAGAACATAGCAGAAGTGTAGCTCTATCCTTTGCTGCCTTAAATTCAGGGGAAGACTCTCCAAGGCGTAAACGATCAACCATTTCTATTTTCACTTTAAGCGGTAACTCTGATTGTTGTGTCTTCGAAAATTTAACTCGGCTTTGACAATTCGGATATAACAACATCTCGGATATAACAACTAGTTGAGTGAACAACTCGAATTGAAAGCATCTATGTGAATAAATACACGTAAGATTATGTAATCGATAAATGACGTAATAACCGATGTTTGCGTTAATGAAAATATAGAAATTAATTCGTGGACACCAGATACATAAGCTAATATTCTTGACATACTCGAATCGTCGTCCAATAATTCAATATTCATAAACTACATGCCGCTTCTGAATAATGGAATAATATATTCGAGAATATGGATGTAAAATAGAATCCCATCGCAATATATGGGTAAATTATAGTTGACGAATGTTTGATTGTTGTGTCTTCGAAAATTCCCTCGACTTTGACAATTCGGATATAACAACATCTTCGGATATAACAACAATTTCGGATATAACAACATCTTCGGATATAACAACTAGTCGAGTGAAAACCTCGAATTGAAAGCATCTATGTGAATAAATACAAGTAGGGTTATGTGATCGATAAATGACGTTATAACCGATGTTTGCGTTAGTCCAAATACATAAGTTAATATTCTTGACACACTCAAAACGTCGTCCAATAATTCGATATTCATAAACTACAAGCCGGTTCTGAATAATGGAATAATATATTCGAAAATATGGATGTAAAATAGAATCCCATCCCAATATATTTACTGTCGTGAATTACAGTTGTCGAATGTTTATCGAATATAATTTACATATCAAAATTCCCAATTACCGCCGAGTGCACACATAATGAACATTTAATTAGTGCCCAGCGACCGAAACAAAACACTAGCGCTAGATGACGCTCGATAAAATAAACAGATGCTAATGAAAACCGTCGGAATTGTTAATTGCAGATGGGATAATGCACTGGCATTGTCGAGTGTTGAAATCAATCCAGTCAGCCGGCGCTATCACCGACTAACACGTTCAATTGTTAATCCACACCGTGCCAAGGTTTCGAGCATTAAGGGAACAATTTTACTTGAACTGTTACACAGATATCGATCATTCAGTAGTCAGTGAAATGAGGTTCATTTTATGAATAGATTACAATGTTTTATTATTGTTATTATATTGTAACAAATACTAGTTGAAACAACATACGTTGTCCTGTCAAAATTTCAATAAATTTCCAGATTTGTTTTTGGTTCAGTTATTCTTATAATTTTCATTTACATGGTTTGAAGAGATTCATTTTACAGGAACACGAGTCGGTATACAGTTAAAATTGATATCGATTACCCTCTAAAAACATGGAATGAAAAATTCTAAAAAGATCCGTTTTTTCTAGAGGCTGTTTAATTTCGTTCATAACCTAAAACTTCGAATTGAATTGAAGACGATTTTTCTCATATAAGAAACAAGAGCTCGCAAATACAAATAGATAGAGAGGGGTTGAAAGGCATTTCTTGAAGTTCTGCAGATCAAGAGACAAGAAAGAACCCATACAATAACTCTTAGTTGTCTTTCTGTTTAATAATAAAGTTTTTTTTCTCAGGAAAACGTCTAGATATAAAGTTGAAATTGATACCAAATACTGTGGCTGGAAGCTGTGAATTTCAAAGTTAAAGTACATTTTGACACTTGCAAGGAAGTTAAAACTAAGGGGGTAATTTCCGTTGTCCTAGGCACAATTTGAGAAGGAACAGAAGTCGTATAACACAGCTACAGAAAACAACATTAATCACAGAACTGTGAAAATATCGAATATTTTGAGTCAACGCAGCTGGAAAATGCGTTTATTCAAGGAATCAGAAGCAGCGTACGCAACGGATTTTTGTATGCTCTGCATAGAAAGCGATGCAACTACGTCCACCCATCCGCATCGTACGGATCGGACGAATAGGCCTATCGGCAATGCCGATGCAATTGCTTGAATGGGCAATTCTTTCGAATCGTCGGAAAACTGTAAACTTGTAGTTACATCACGAGATTTTTTTTACTAGAATAAACTCACTCAGAACCTCGGTGCACGAATTCTACTCGCACTGTTTCCAATTGTCAAATTTCTGAACGGAATAAAGAATAAACTTAAAACCCAAATAATGTAAACAGTCTAGTCTTTCTTCAGCACATTCTTACCAGTCACAGTTTTGAATACCCTTTGACTCAGAAGTACGAGGGTTGTGAAAAAAGTAATGAGCTTGTGGTTACGCGACGAAAGGTTTTCAACAGCGTCAGATGCACAAGTGATATGCCTTCAGAGTTTGAACTAGCTATGACCATTTGTTTGTATATAGCGTTAGTGTTTGTGTAACAGTTTTTTTTGTGCATTCTAACAATGAGTGGCTATCAAGTTTTTTTTCAAACTTGAACACAAGCAACAGACTCAATTCAAAAACTTCAGCAGACCTATGAAAAAAGTATTTGGTCAAGGTCCTAAGTGTTTCGGTCGTTCAAGCCATTTTCAGAAGAAAGAGGGTCGATTGAAGATGAACCACAAAGCGGAAGGCCTTTAAAAACAAGCACCGATGAAAATATCAACAGAGTCCGACAATTTGTGCATTCAGATCAACGGTTGACAGTCAGAACGATCGCGGAATAGCTGAATTTGAATCACACCGCCTTTCATCAGATTTTGACACCAAGACGTTGCGCCATGTCGCACTGCAATTTCAATAATGGAGTTTTCAGGCAGTATATTCACACTCAGCCCCTCATTCACCAGACTTGAGTCCTTGTGACTTTTTTCTTCTTCCCGATAATTACAAATTACCTCCAGAAAATCATTTTGGGACACTTGATAACATAAAAACAGCTGTAACCGACCAGCTGAATTCTATTCCATTATCCGAGTTCCAGCAATGCTATGATGAGTGGGTAGACCGTCTCCAGCGCTGTGTGGCTTTCCAAGGGAAAACAATATAGCACATTTGAATAAAAAATTGAAAAAAATCAGTCTCATTACTTTATTTACACACATCGAAGTCAAATCTTGCCTACATAATCGAGAATCCTTAATCGTGGAACAACTTTCTTATACGCATCTTTCCTGAACGATGTTAAGGTGCATCTACGCTATATCGAATAGTGCAACTATACCTATTCGATTCGTTACCACGTCCACAATGCCTCTACGACAAGGTCGTCAAATATTGTTCTGAGCATGATAACCCCCCCATGCGGATGATGAGTGCTGAAGAGGACGTGATGTTATAAGCTGATGCTGCAATAATAATGGAAGCACCTGCCAATCATCAGTAGTGATAATGGAAGTACCTAGAATTTGGATTCAATCCATCTCCCAGAATGGAAAAAAAATGAACGAGGAAATTCATGGAAGATCTTCTACTCGCTGAGGCAAAAACATTAAACCAAGAGTAGAAGAACGAGGTGGAGTTTGAAACTAATTCCCAATGCAAAGCTCTTATTTCGTAATTCAGATAGAGTAATATTTTCTTCTGGTGAACGCTTAGAAGTTATATTGCGTCTTCATGCCAGTAGAAGATCCTACCATTCATGA
Organism: Cryptolaemus montrouzieri; assembly: GCA_013387265.2. Lineage (NCBI taxonomy): Eukaryota > Metazoa > Arthropoda > Insecta > Coleoptera > Coccinellidae > Cryptolaemus > Cryptolaemus montrouzieri. The sequence continues at coordinate 7,914,623 of JABFTP020000103.1, read as the reverse complement.
ATTGATACTTTGAACAAGTCTAACCAAACCAACTTCCCCCATTCTTGTTCGTATAACCTCCCCCTTTTCGATCCAAAACGAAAGTGCCATTTTTATGAACATAACATGTTTTTCCAATTGATGCTTCAATTACTCACAACCAAGATGTAGCGATGGGTTTCAAAGTCATATCGTTAGATAACTTCATTTTCATCCACGGGGATCACAAAACTAATCATTTTTTGAGGTAATTCCATTTTCATACAAAGATTGCTTGTAGAATCTAACATATTTCAAGCAGGTTATAATTGACACCAATCTATTGGACTTTCGTCGTAATGCGAATTTATGATCACTTCGAAATGCTTACGGCCTCAGCGATCTCACGTAGTTTTACCATTATTGAGTAATTAGCTCACTTAAGCAAATGAAAATATAAGAATAGCAGCACTGAAACATTTCGATAACGTATGCGCCTCAAACAAACCGTTTACATAAAATTACATCATTCATACTAAGTTGCCCTAACCAAAATATGTTTATTTAGTTTGCATAGGCGAAATTCAATATCGATTTTACGAAATCAAATTACAGGATGTATTTAGCACTTGTCCGTCAGTTGTTTATTCGTTAAGTGTCTATTATCGACCGTGTAATACAAGAGTGACATAAATCTGAGGGTGCTTTGGAAATATAATCACACTTTCAACGTGTTTCAACCGGTCACTCGTAAAATAAATCATGGAAATATTGAATTATGTCCTTTCGAATATTAATTGTTTCTCTTTTTCATCAAAGAGAGCAGGGAAACATACACACATGTCGTTTCAAAGCAAACATAATGGTCATCAGCAGAATATCGGGATGAAGCTATTGGATTTTTCTGAATAGAGAGTAGAATATTCAGTTTAGAATCGTGGTCAACGATTCACTGTATTTTTTAGATTCATGCCCATTTTCCCTTATACCCGACATTGTGCCTCAATTTTGCTTATAGTTGACAAATTGGAGGTAAATCGGGATGCGTTTCTTGAAATAATCGAACAACTTCAGCTTTCGAAAAAGAAAATTTAACATTTTCACTAAACTATATAAGCAATAACTTTGAGAATTCACGGAGAGACATCAAATTAAATAATACTACGATATTAAATCATTCTTTCAAATTCGAAAATACATAAAAAGAGAAACTTATATACAGGATGTGCTAAGGCTGCAGGTTGATTCTTTGCTTAATTTTTTGACTGAAGTATCTAATTAACTAAGGTCTGAAAATGCTTCATTACGGATTTATAGGGTATTGAGATTTCGATATTTCTCTAGTTTTTTGAAGCTGCAGCAATTTTCGAGATGTGTACCACAAATTTTAGAATAAGATCACATAAAATATGTGCTACATGAATGCAGATGTTGAACTATCCACATAATCTACAGGTTGGTATTTTTCTCGTAAAGTTTCTGAATAAAATTTAAAACTTACTAGCGGCGCACCCCAAAAAAGTTCTGGGAGGGAAAATTGAATATGACTCCTGAAAAAATATCATCCTGTATATTCTGTGCCCGGATTTACATGTGTTTCTATTAAACTCTGATTGTGTAAACTTATTTCAAAATTTCTGCTATCGAAGAAATTGCAGGTGCTATAAAAAACTAAAAGAATGTCGAAATTTCAACACTATGTAGATCCGTGATAAAGGATTCATGGACCTAAGTTTATTAAAAACTTTACTCATGAAATTTGTAACGTGCTAAAATCACGTCATAAAAATTTGAATTAAAACACCTGATTCCAGTCAACCCTCCATCTGTGTCGCATCACTGGTTAACAGTCTAATGCGCATAATCCGGCTATCAGATGATATGTCTTACCGGCTTCCGAACCTTCCCTAGCACTTCTTTTCTGCCGCAGACCTTCAAGCTACTTAGTTCTTGAAAATCCTCTTTAATTGTATTTGAAATAATTGAATTATATCGAAATTCTGTAGTGAAAATTAGAGATATATCGTTATTTTAAATATTGTGTAGTGAAATATAGATTAAGTTGAAAGTTCATCTAGCAAAATGCCGCACTTAACCTTGAGAATCTGATTTTTTATTTTTCCTTACAGCATTTTCCTATTAACTGCTTGATTGCCTTATAGTAGCTTCTAGAAGTTCAGATTCTGCTCTACAGTATTTTTCTCACGATGAATTTCCTAATCGCATTTCTTCAGTTCCTACAATTTTTTATGATGACCTTGATAGATTTCTCATTAATAAACTCGATGAAAATAATTTTTCTGAGTAGAAAACGACAAAAGAAACTCAACTTCCAATATTTAATTTCCTTCATTTTAAGTAATTTTCGTGGAATTATCATGTAAATCATAAAATTCTTTCAAATTTTCATTTGGAGACTATAACATAGACGACCTCTACCTCATCTATATCTATTTCACCAAGATAAGTCTTATTAACTGTTGTAGCTGGCTGTTAAGTTAGAGCATAGAATATCTTGTGAAATATGTCTAATTTGTTAAATTCATATATATATATATATATATATATATATATATATATATATATATATATATATATATATATATATATATATATATATATATATATATATATATATATATATATATATATATATATATATATATATATATAGAAGCATTTGTTGACAATTTACACTTTTCTTCAAATTTGCAATGTCTATGCATTCTTAAAACGAAGATCGAAATTTGAAATTTTTGTTATTGCTAAGTTGGCACAATTGTTATCGATACTGACGCAGCATTTGAACGCGATCTGTCATTCATTTTGTTTACAGTGCTCGATTTTCTCAGTTCTAACAAATGTGTTTCGCGATTTTTACAATGGATAAAAATATCGAACAAAGAATTCGTATTAAATTTTGTCTTGCAAATGGAATTTGCCGAATCGCTAGAAATGTTATAGCGGTAAATTGACTTTATCAAAAACACGTACTTATAAGTGATACACTACACTCTGCTCGGCCATCAACATCTTCAACTGTGAAGGAAATGGCAATTAAAAATAGTCGTCTGGGAGAGACAGTCAATGAAATTTCCATCATTTCGTGCCATTTAAAATGATTGTTTGTACATGAAACGCGTTGTAACTAGTGATGAGCCATGAGTTTATGAGTTTGACATGCAAATCAATCGACAAACTTCGGAAGGGCGGCTTCCAACTGAACCGAAACCAAAAAAAACCACGCCAAGATGATGCTAACTATTACCTTTGATAATAGCGGTGTTGTCCACTACGAATTCTTGCCAGAAGGTCAGGCAGTAAATAAAGAATATTACCTGAGCGTTAAGCGGCGTTTGAGAGACAAAATTCTTCAAAAAAGGCCTGATTTTTGAAGTGTGTAGTAAAGAAAACTCATGAGTTTTGAATCACGATACTCAACAAAGCTTAATACCAACATTGCTCCTGGACCTGATAACGTTTTACAATATTTCTTACAACGTTGCGAGATGCGCTTGCCAAGCCTATCTTCATGATCTTCTCAGAGTAATTTAGCACCTTTCAACTTCCCCGCCACTGGCGTACTGCTTCTATCACACCGATTTTCAAAAAAGGTGATAAACTTTCTGCCACTAATTATCGCCCTATAAGCATCGTATCTGCGGTCGGCAAAGTTCTGGAGAGAATTATATGCGACCAGATCATCACATTCATTCTATCCAATAACATCCCTGATCTACAGCACGGTTTTCTTCCTGGTCGATCGACCCTCACAAACTTAATTCTACCAATCAACGATTGGACGAAAGCTTGGGATGCTGGAAATCCTATAGATGTGATATACCTTGACTTTGCAAAAGCGTTTGATCGTGTACCACATCGCCGTTTGCTGCATAAGCTCTCATGGATTAGCTCGTCCTTGTCAAATAGATCCTTCCAAGTGAGGGTCGGTGGTATGTATTCCTGCAAGGAGTGGTCTGTTGTTACTGGTGCTCCCCAAGGTTCTGTCCTTGGGCCCATACTTTTTCTTCTATATATATCCGATCTGCCTTCCTTGATCGGTAGGTAGGACTAATCCAAACTTCACCTACACCATTGAGGGCCACACTCTAAAAACTGTTTCAAGCCATATCGACCTAGGAATAACAGTCACAAATAACCTCAGCTAGTCAGAGCATGTTGCAATTGTCACCTCGAAAGCCCGAAGAATCACATATATGTTGCAGAAAAGTTTTGGTGGCTGTGACGTGAAGTGAATCATGGAGTACGCTGGTGGCCATCCCTGCGGAACGAAGAAACCATTTTGGAGTCGGTGTAACGGTGGAATACAAGGATCCCTTTTGGTTGGCATCGTCCTGATTACCCTGCTAGGCTATCCATGTTTTCCTACGTTCTCAAACCGGCGAATCAGAGGTGACATGATATTCACCTACTTGTCTACACAGGGAGTTCTCGGTACTGAAGTCAAGAACCTTTTTTCTTTGAACACTGACAATTTGCGAGGTCACTCATTCAACCTGACGAAAGAAAATTTTAAGACAAATCTACGCCAGAATTTCTCTTCGAACAGAATTTTCGACTTGTGGATTCGTCTTCATAGTTCGGTGGTGAGTGCAAACACAGTCAATCAATTCAAAAGTAGAATCGACGCTTGGAAAAAGTGCGCTTGTTTACGACCATATTGTATAGCTTAGTCTTATGAACTTCTTTTTGAGTTAATAGGATTTTCCTCAACTCTTGTTCAAAATAATTAATAAATTAATAAATACCATCGAACAACCACCATATTCACCTGATATGACTCCGGCCGACATTTTTCTCTTTCCAAAACTCAAATTACCACTTTAAGGTGCCCGTTTTGAATCGATAGAAGACATAAAAGTGAATTCGCGGCGAGAACAGAAGTTGAACCTTAAAAATATTCTGATGATTGGATTATTTCGCAATGGGCCTAATTTGAAGGCGATACAATAAATTTGGATGAAAAATAAATATATTGTGTTACATCAACCGATTTCCGTTACTTTTTTGATAGTATGTATACTTCAATTCCGGCAAATATCTTCCTTCAGATCCCCATAAACATAATTAATCTCCTTCCCATCAGTCCCGATAGAGCAATAAAATAATTGGGCATGAAACATTTTCGTACACACTGATTATGAAATTATAGGCGTTAATTTCGTTAAACGAAATTCAATGTTTCATCCGTTTCTCCAATTTGGCCCCAACGTCCACCGCCCGCCCCGCCCGTCCCATTTAATCAATTTTAAATTGGCGTTGAACGAGTGAAATATGCCCATAATTAATATGCCCAGATTAGAAATTAACTCGAAAATAACATGCCGGCGAATAAATCAATTTTTGTATGCTCGGAACGCACATGAAATTCCAATTTCGTTATGAATTATACGAATCGAGACCAGACACTGTAATTATATGTGTTTGCGCGAAATTGTAGCGGCGACTGTGTAGTTATGTTTTTGTATAAATATAGCTGACAATTAACCCAAATAACAGCTTCGCCTCCATATAATTATGATCGCGTTCTAAGTTGCCAGTTGCGGCAAATTAGCCTCGAGCGAGTTAAACGCTTTCGACTGCCAAGTTTTATGGCTCAGTTGGACTCTTTATCTTATCTATTAAATACGTAATTCACACAATCTCTTCCACGCACCTTATGACGCGAAAGTCATTTCCAAATCTAAATAAAGATAACATTTTAGAGTGGGACGAAAGGCGAACGATTTTAAACACGTTTCTGCCTATCAATGACAGCTGTACGCGGGGAGCAAATTGAGAATAGTAACATGGTAACATGAGTATGAGGTCGGACATAGCAACACTTGAAACCAACATGGAGAGGCCATTTCAAATCATCATTCCCGATGGACAGGAATGGATCAGCTCCAAGAATAGTCTACTTGAGGGTCCATGTTGGTACATAGATGGCTCAAAAACTGCAAAAGGTGATGGAGCTGGTGTCTACGGTCGAGGTGCCGCCAAGGAACAGTCGATCTGTCTTGGTGGGCATGCGACTGTCTTTCAAGCAGAAATCTTCGCCATTGACACTGTGCTAACCTCTTGCTTGCAGGGGGATTAACAAATAGGTCACTTAAAATCTTCTCCGATAGCCAAGCTGCTATGGTGCAGGAATGTCGATCCATCCTTTCTAAACTTGGAGAGAATCGCAGCCTAAGCTCGAAATTTCCCTGGAAACTACAAGGATGGAAAACAACCGATGGCTAGACTTGTGGGTACGTGGTCTCAGACACGCTCGAAGTGCCATAAGTGGACCTTCCATTGCAAAAGCCAAGGCCTGGCTTAAACTCTCTAGGTTGGAACTGAGAGTTTCAACCGCCATACTAACAGGGCACTGTCACCTCAGGAAACACCTAAACAAATTAGGATCGATTGAGGATCCTTCATGTAGGCTACGTGAAGAAGATATAGAATCAACGGAACATGTTATATGCGAGTGCCCAGCAGGGGACAGGGTCAGGATGGAAGAACTTGGATCTTGCAAACTGAAGCTGACTCAGATTATTAAGATCTCACCCACGAAACTCGTATTCTTTACGAGAACGATGGAGTTCGTGGATGAAATTTAGGAAAGAGTGTGCCACAATAGACCACGTGGTCGCAGTGGCAGGACTGCTAGGCAGCCCTCACTCAAATAATATCTATCTAACATGGTTCTCTGAAACTGAGTCGCGATGGAGCGTTATGCAGATGAGGAAAGTGCATTTCGTGTAGACAATTAAGTAATCGAGTATATTTGAAAATTAAGGTACATCGCTGCGATTCCCCTCAACGTATTCCTCTCCCGCACCTATACACCCATTCCAGCGAGTTTTCCAGTCTTCGTAACAATTTTGGAACACTCTTGTGAAACCCCTCCGAGTACCCTCGTCACAGTTTTTTGGATATCTTCAACGGAGTCAAAATGTCGACCTTTGACGAAGTTTTTCATATGGGGGAATAAGAAAAAGTGTCAGGGCGACATGTCTGGTGAATAGGGCGGTTGTGGTAACGTTGCGATGCCTTTGAACGCCAAAAACTGAGAGACACAGAACGCAGTGTGACAGAAACTTGATGCAGACCCCAAATCGTCTCTGGACGCACTCTTTTTCGTACCCTTTCGAGCACATTGCGGTAGAATATCTGATTTAGAGTCTATCCAGGTGGTACGAACTCTTTGTGAACCATGTCGCAAAAGCAAATCAACATGGTTTTCACTTTGGACTTGCTCATTCTTGGCTTCTTTGACTTTGGCGCTCCAGGTGACAGCCACTGTTGGCTTTGTCGTTTATTTTCGGGGTCATATTGAAATAATCAACTATCATCATCAGTAATAAATCTATCTAGAAGAGTAGCATCACTTTCAACTTGCTCGAAACAATCTTGAGCACCGTTGCTCTAAATTTCTCTGTTCCATTTTAGTGATATGAACTAGTTGCGCGTTGTTACACAACACTAAACAACTGGCGAAGAAATGATCGAACGAGGTCTCAATCGAAAGAGTAGAGATGTACTATTACAATGGCCGAGTAACAGGTTCTCAGTGTTACTACAGGCCGAGAAAAAAAATCGGTCGCATTACTTAATTGTCTGACCTCGTATAACAAAATGGTTATTCGTGCAATAAATACGGCCCATTTTATTCTATGCCGGGTAGTGCAACGAAATTTCCATTCAATATAATTGTTCCATAAATGAAAAAATCAAAAGTTCCCAGAATTAATAGGCTCAGAGGTGTCAACTCAACAAAATCCCACACAATAGCTTATGCAAACGTTATGACCATCTCAAAGACAAATTCGAAGAAATTTTCTACAACAAAGTACAGATGACTCTCCAAATTATAGAAAAATGGTGCATGGACCTCGCTGTGGATACCTAGCAGACAGAGATGATCCTCTTCACGAATAAAAGAAACTAGAACCAGTCCTCTCAAATTACAGCTCAAACACAAACTTAACTGTAACGCACACATTGTCATGAGGATGTACACTGCTATTATAATACCAATGTTAAACTATGAAGCTGTGGTCAGGTGGGCAATGGACAAACAGACGTCGGTTAAGCTCGGCATAGTCAGGTACAAATAATAAATTGATGGTCTACGACCTCGACATCATCAATGGGCATCACGGTGTGTTTGCTGCCTCTCGATCTTCCCCTACAGAAATGACCGTAGAAACATTCTCACGCCTGCAAACATTTGGTGATTTAGCGAACAGAAGTAGAAGCGAAGCGTCGTTTATGGGACAGAGCAAATAGTGAGGTACCACTGTTTCAAGCAGGAAACGACATCAATCTACAACAAATCATCTTCGACAAATCACAAGGTGAAAATAAGGCCACTTCTATGGAGGTTATGGAAATCTTCAGAAAGAAGGTTCAAAGAACGAAACAGAAGTAGAATATACGAGTGCACAACAGATCTTTAAATCTACAAAGGACATCGTCAAAGGATAGGCATAGCAAAGTCTTGAACACAGTGCACGCAGGTTTGACCATGGAGATCTAACCCTACGAAAGATAGAGGGCAAAGCCAAAAACGTCTACAAAAATAGTAGACAATCAATTTTATCTTTGTGGAGATAAGTATCTTTTTGGCTACCACGTGAATGTCAACAAGCATCGACAGAGGTTCTTCCCAGTAACAACATTATAATTAATGCCGACTAGATAGCTTAAGGGCGACTAGGCAAATGATCCTAGACATTTGAAATCTGCCATCGAGACAAAAAAGGGCACACGAAAAGTTCAGAACGCCATGGGATGAAACGGTAAGCTTTTGTGCAAGCAAAGTCAACGTCAAGGTGAAAACTACGACGGATAACAGGCAAATTGACTGGACATTGTTCATTACGGAAACACCTCCCGTGCTTATACATACACATAGTGCTGAAATTTGGTAAAACAGAGTTAGTGTCAAACTAGAAAATAAAATAATAAACATCCTGTAACAACTAACTGCAGAAGTTGAATCTACACTAACTATGAGGAAGACGTCAGAAATATTCAACTGCTTCGAAGGCTTGCTAATTACGTCTATGCTCTACCGGTCGATGGGAAGTTCTGGGTGCTCTGGAATTTTTGATGACCGCATATTGGGCCATAATTTCTGCCATGTCAAGCCTAGTGTATTTGGAAACTTGCTTTGACCATACAAGATTGATGTCGTCGACGAAGTAGCCCTACAGTATACTAAGCAGTTTCTGGATTAACACCTTCTAGGTGGCCTGCAAGATCTTGCTTTGCATCATGGAAATCGTTGTATCATATTATTTTGTTTAAAACAAATCAGTTTCACAAGAAAAACCACATTCACTTTGCAACGCACTCGTATTTCAGTCTCCAAAACTCTGCATGGTATTCCCGCAAATGAAATAGGTTAAACTCGAGACTACATCCACCGTTTACAAACAGTTTTCTTCAATTTCAAGACGTCCCTGGAGTTTTAGCCGAATGAACTGTTGAAGATTAAATACGAATAGCTGCCGGATATTGCGTCAGGGTGTATTTATTTGTTCTGTGTCAATATTAGCGTTCGCTCATTCAGGTGTGTATTCAAGCTGCATATCATTTCCTCCACAAATATTCCGGGGACCCGTCATTATTGTTGATTCTCAAGGCGCGTTCACACAGTCTCCTCGCATTTCTAATAATGGGTTCCGAGGCATTGTTCATTTCATTAAGCCTGCAGCGCGCAGCGCAGCTGTTTCTTCCGACGAACTAATATACGTAAGGAGGAAGTCGAGGTGGAATTTATAAGGTTACTCAATTCGTTTCTTATTAAGTTGAAGTTAATTAATATGTGCTTGTCGTAATTCGGAATTGTTTGAATACGACGGACATGGAATAAACAACTTCTCTAACATTTAATACACTATGAGCTTTTCATTCGCAGGGAATGTGGAATGGTAATTTGTATGGAAAACTTCCTAGTCAAGGAAAAAAGTATAGTTTCGTCTGCATTGAATACTCCATCAGCTACTAGGTTTGCAGATTCTTCTGGATATCTTTCTGCTGCAGCAGTGTCTACAGAAGCAGCTTCTCTAACGATTTTAATGCTATGAAATGGTTGTCGCACCTTGAATTTTAGTGAACTAACCTTCCTATGCTTGAAACCCTCCAGTACCACAACTACCATCAAGTTCTTTAAAATATGCGTGAAGACGCTTTACCTTCTGCCGAATAATTGGACCACTCAAGGGCACTTTTTATAGTTACATCTTCGATCCATAATATCAACGCCATTTCCATTCTTTTCATTGCTGGATCACGAACAATTTTCGCTAACAGCGAAGTCGAAGCTACAGACGACCTCATTTTATCTTCGGATTCTTTCTATTGATCGTACGATTGATTGGTTAAATGTTACGAACATATTTGAGGGTCTCAGCTTCGTCATACGACTCAAGAAATTGAAATCTCCATAACAAGAACTGATGTCGAGCTTCATTGCCGATTCGAAAATTATAAAAAAACTATCAAATCAATAGACGTAAGTGTTCAAGGAATTCTTCACAAAAACCAAAAAACATGATCGTACAGAGAAAAAAATTCTAAAAATGAAACATTTTTTCAATGGATCTCTGATTATGGTCTTCACAAGTCCAAACATTCTTAAAAATGAAGAATCTGAAACCCGTGCTTCATCTGTAGTTAAAAACCGAAAGGGTTTCTTTAATACATAAGTTTATCGTGAATTTGAAGGAATATTCATCTGAAGTCAGACATTCAGGACCTCAACACAGCGTCATCGATTGGATACTTACCCAATACAGATACTAACTGAAGGATTGAAGCGATAAACTAGCTAACACCACCATCGGCTACAAACCTATGGAATTAACAGATAATTATCTGAATTCGTTGATATATTAGCCAATGCTATTAATGTGAACTGCCCCTTTGTTACTATGAATGTTGGCAAAAATAAGAGTAGGCAGTGGGATAACCACTGTTTCACATGACTATGTGAAAAAGACAGTTGATGAGCTAAAAAAATCATTCTGGCTCAACAATAACCTGAACGACGATAGATAATTCGATCTAATATTGAGAAGAAGGAATATAGAGTTCTGTTGGACAACACTAGGAAAAAATTTCGATAAAGATGTAGTACATGATAAAAAGAATACACAAGACCCGAAACTGAAGGTAAGCAACCAAGGGAACCTTCTGCTGATTATTTGTTAACAATAACTGAGAAAAACATTTTTGTGAAAATATTTTCTGAATATACTCTGGGGTGGAAGAATCGTATTCTGATCCAGGATTTGTTGAAATAGGAGTGCCACAGGGCTCCGTGCTCGAGTCCCTTTCATTTTTAATTTTTATCTACGAAATTTCAGATCACGTGAGAGGAAGAAGATTATATTTGATGATGATAAACGGTGGGAGCGCTAAGTCCTGTAAACTCGAGCTTAGAGTGATGAACGCCATCACAGAATGGTGTAGAAGTAGAAGTAGTAGAATTGATGTTAAATTTAACAATAAAAGTTCTGCTGGGGCAAACATAATCACCCTGCCGTTTATCTTAGGGTTGCAGATTTCTTGGTTTAAGATTGATGAGTTCTTAGATAGTAAAATTCATGTTGATCATACCAGCAAGAAAATTAACTCGAGTTGTTGTGCCTTGGCACAATTTGGCAATCTGTAGACCACATCTCATTCACAATAGAGCAATAGTTCACAGAGAAGCAGGATCCTTGAGACTCATTTTCAAATTGAATAGCAAGGAAAGTTGTAGGACCTATTCTGTCGAACATCAATTGCTGATCTTTCTTTGTATTTGTCCACAGATTACTATTATATGCGAAAATGGGCTCCACTAGTTATTGCAAGAACTCAAATTATCATACTTATCAGACAAAAACTACAGATTTGTTTTTTAACGAAAAACATTCATTTGGTAGATTTCGGAAGAAACTACAGTGTATTTCAATGAAAATTTGCCACCGCATGTATCTCAAGATGGACTGATTTTGGAAGAAAAGGTGAGACACGTCAGTTTTTGATTTCTAAATTTGTTGAAGCAGGTGAAATCCACCGTCTATCTTAAGCAGATCCTAAGTTGAAATTCATTATTATATAGTGACATATCTTTAGAAAGGTATTTTCTATTCGAAAATAGTATCTTACATTTCATATCACACAGACAGTCCAAACACAACGAAAGTTTGTATTCCAACGAGAATTTGCCACCCCTCTATGTCAAGAAAGAATGATTGTCCAGAGACAACTTTCCAAGTTCGCTCGAAGCATGAGAAATCAACCGCCTACTCTCAGCAGCTCATAAGTTGAAATTCATTATTGGGAAAGTCGCTCCAGTAACATATCTTTGGCAAAAACTTTTATGTTTTATCTTTATGAACGTTTAATATCATACAAATGAGTGGCCAGCCAGGTCACCTGATTCAAGTCCTTCAGTCTCCTTCTCATAGGGTCATCTTAAATCGAGAGTTTATGCTACATAACCTAAAAACTTGAGCTGCGGAAGAGAATCTTCGCCGAATGCAGACTTCGGACAACAAAAGTTCTTCAAACTGGTGGAAAAGAATTCGATAATTATTCGTATCATGGTATGGAGATAGGAGGAGGACACTTAGAGCATTTAATTTGATTTTTGGCATTGTCAAATTTTGGTAAAAATACAAACTTTCGTTATATTCGAACTGCCTAGTAAATTTTCGTTGGAACACACTGTAAACTTCCACAGCAGAACAGAAATATGAATTGCAGCCAGTCTTAATGAAGTCTATTGTCATATAATAAACAACTAATTTGCGATAAAAAAATATTGCAACTATAAATTAAGATAGGAGCCATATTTTATCTTAATATGGGCCCAACAATGTGCAAAATTTCATCAGAAAGGGTTCACTAGTTTAGAAGTGTTTGTTGAAGTTTACGATAATGGAGGCTCATTTTCGGTAGTGATATTTAATGCGTGTCATCCTGTATATCGAGTATGCTAAACTGATGACATAAACAGAGGTGCCAAATAAATCAATAAAATACATTATCTTCATTTAAACTTAATATATTTCTTATCAGGAAGGAAACCGCTTCGTCAAACAATTCAGTAGTATATTACATTATTTCAATCGAAAAATTATGTTTCAAATGCGGATAGTTACTCATTATTAGCTGTTCAATTACTGCTTTCAGATCATCCGAATCTAATTTGCTTAGAGAGTATGATAGCTCACTGTATTGTACTGATTGTCCACTAGTTAGGTAGTACAGACTCGATTCTATATAATTAAACTGTATATATTGATCACCAAATCACCCAGCAATCAAGACATGGGTGGCTCTGTTGAAACATCAAACTTGTGCCATTAACGTTTCTATTAGATAATATAGGTAATTAGTAGTTGAAACTCTACACAGTCTAGTATTTATGCAAATGAGATATGGTGACGATAATCTCCAGCTGTGTTACAGTGAAAAATTCACCCTAATTTTTCGATAGAACGCCCAATAACCAGAAAAATATTCGGTGAAGAAGAATATCACTTTTTTAAATTTTCAGTACAAAACTTTGTGAACTTTCAGAGAGAATAAAAGACTTCAAAATGGTTCATCATACCTCGAAAAAGTGATTTTAGTTATTGCATCTCCCTGCGTATATGCATTACTTGATACTGTCGGTACTTTTTTCTAGTGGTCATATCATGATATATACACAACCAAATTTATATGGAATCACCCGGTATTTCACATTATTCATTGTTTTCAACCTTTGATCTTTTACTACTTGTGAAGAATGAAGTTTTTTGTTGTAAAAAAACTGGATAGTATGATAAGAAATGTTGAATTATCACCACATGTTCGGGATTTTGTACTCAGTCGTCATTGGGACTTGAAACTGTGAATTTCAAAATTCGAAAAAGCCTATAATCATAATTGAAAATGCTTTACGTTGATTGTCCGATGTGCAGAGGGGTCGAATACTTGCTCTCTTTGAAGAAGGGGTGATAGGCAAAACAGATTTGATTTCATTTCCTGCAAGTGTGACGGCTAGAAATTACGTGGACCCATAAACTCTGGCGAGGTGCCCAAGGTGAGAATTTCACATTGCATACCAGCAACCTCACGCGACATTATCTTGAAGCAGAGGGAATCGCTATTTTGGACTGGCCAGCTTCTTCTCCAGGCCTAAACCCTATTGAACATTTATAGGATAATCTCAAAGAAATTAATTAAATCGTGCCAAAAAAATCAAAGAACTCCACAACAGCTCATCCAAGCCGCCACAGAAGAATGGCAGAATATCACCCCACAGGAGGTCAAAAACCTAATCCAAAGTATGCCTAGATGGAGACCAGGGCCAAGAGGAAGTAATACAAGCTAATGAGGTCGAGAAAAAACACCTACTCCGTGAGAAAACAATTTTCAATTTTTTGACTACATGCTACTCTTATTTTCTTTTATTTGTTTCTTTCTTAAAATAAACCTTAATTCATTTTTTTTTCAATTGAAATATCTCGAAAGTGATCAATTCTAACAACCCTTCGAAATGTCGAAAATCCCTGAGGTAATATTCAAAATATCGGGTGATTCCATATAAATTTGGTTGTGTGTATTGATAGTATAGCATCGACATATATGAATGATGTTCCTTATATCTAATTCTGAACGACCGGCCTGGTTGACCAATATAAATTCTGTTACAATTGGGACGTGTTACTTTATACACTCCTGAATTATCTAATTTTTTAGTTTTGATATTGAAAAATATGTTTGATAGTATGGTTGTGGATTTGTAGGCTAATTTTACATTGGGGATTTGGATGTTATGTACGTTTTTTTTTCAGAAATTGGATCGATATAGGTTAATGAGGAATGATGTGTGTGACTGTGACAAGTATTTTGAGGATAAATACTGTTATAGCCTTTTTGCGAATGTTTTTTAGGCACAAGTTTATCTATCATTGATGGAGAATAGGCGTTATTTTTTGCGATAGTCTCAACTAATAAAATTTCTTTATTGAGATTTGTAATGGAGGAGAGTAATGTAAAAGCTCTGTGAATCATGGAAGGCAACTAATTCATGTTGAATGGAATGAGAGAAATCTGAAGGAATGCAAATGCCTGTGTAGGTAGGTTTACGATATATCGAAGGTAAGAAGATTTTTTAGTCTGATGAGAGTTAAATCAATTTTATCAACAAAATTTAGGAAATTAATTAAGTTATATTTTCTATGTTGTTCATGAAAATTTCTGGTAGGAGTTAACTAAGGAATGAACCCATATCTCTGGTTTGCTCGAAAATTTTATTGTTGAATTGAAAATAATTCTGATAGAGGCTAAAGTTTAAAGTTTAAAAAGATGAAATTACTATGAACAATCAGGTTGTTTTGAGCATTGTCTAGTGTTGGGCATTCAATATTAGGTATGTTTGAATATATGTTCTCTACATTTGAATTTGGGAGGCTTTTACTTGGTAAAATTCCATTATCCATTAGTATAAGTACTGTGTTTTAAGAAGAAGCTACGGTGTAGTGAAACGCGTTACGAATCGCAATTATTAAGTGAAATTCCTTAAAACACATTACTTGTTTTTATTATGTCCTCTACGACAAAATATATTAAAAAGCACTTTGGAAGAACAGAGATATTCTGCAGTTTATTTGAGTTCAAGTGCAGAATATCTCTATTCCTCCGCAGTTCTTTTCAATATCTCTTAACAAAGATAATATTTATTCAAACATACCTAGTACTTAATGCAAATGCAGAATACAAATAACATCCAAATAATTGGTATTCCTACATTGTTGAATAAAACGAATTTAGTATTGATATGTGAATTTAAAATGTAACACCCTATATGTTTATTTATTTTAGATTGAGAGAAAAACTCTCTTAGAAAGAATTTCCTTTCAATGTCGAGTTCTTGAAAAATTAAAATAATAAAAACTGTATCACCTAAATCAAATTACTTTTGCGTTAATAACCAACGGGACAGGTTGACAAATAATTTTCAGTATTTGTTGAAGTTTAGAATTTCTAATAATGGTGTTCAATATATATATATATATATATATATATATATATATATATATATATATATATATATATATATATATATATATATGTATGTATATAAACCAGATATTTCAAAATCAATAAAAAAATTGCTAACTTTGTATTTCAGTTTTAAACTCTTACTTGCCTAACGATGAGCGAAAGCTCAAAATACCTATAACGTAAAATAAACTTTTCCATCTTAAACAGTGATATTTTTCACGTGGAAATATTTACACAAGAGATTGGTATTCTGAGTATTTTCCCTGTTTGTCTCGATTGTCTTGAAACAAATGGACAGAAAGGTAGAAAGGCAAACTGACAGAGGGGTATTAAAGTGGTAATAAGAGAACGGAGGGCTAAAAAGATAATAATCGCTAGGTACCACTTCCATGTTACCATAAACCCAAATCTAAATCCTTTCATGAAACTCGTTCGTAAAAATATAATTCCAATACGTAGTTAAAACCTAAATCCATCTTAATGAGCTACTGAAAGTAACAGAATGTAAACATCATTCACTCCATATATTAACGGGGAAATAACGAGTCCGAGGAAGGTAGCCGGATCCACTAGGGACATGCAGCGCGAGATATATTTACGACCCCCGCCTGGGAGACACGCTAATACACAACACATGCTTGAGATAATGTTGCCCCCACACAAACTGCCGCATAGCCGCGAAAACTAGTCTTCTAAAAACAAAGCGAAACTACCAAACGGCCAATCTGAGAAGACAACCAGAGTCGGAGTCTCGAAATTACTGATTGGATGAATACAGAACTAATCTACGAATCTTCTGGTGGTTTTCGGCACTTCTAATGAATTGTTTATCGAGCTGTAGTTCATCAAATGTTGACCACCATGTATACTAGATTCTAATTATAAAACAAGATTAGACAATTTTTTAATTTTTCCACTTTCATTCAAGGAACAATATTCAACATTATGTAAAATGTTCCTTGAAAGAACTGGTTTTCGGATCCACTTTTCATAATCATCGCCAACCAGGGCGACATAGCAGTGGTACAATCTGGTCGGATGTCATGAATAGGAGCTACCGACTGCAGTTTCGGTCTCGCTTGACCTCATCAGTATTGCACACGCATTCACAACACCTCCCAACAACGAACCGATAGAGAGTACCCCCAGGGCGTAAACGATAAAGACAAAGGCGAGATCAAACAGGAAACTTCAGGAAGAAATACTAGTTCCTCTATCTATCGTAACGCAACACACTGTGACTGCAAAATGCGATCTGTCGAAAAGCTAACGCTACTTGTACTTAGTTGGCTGTTAACCAGGTTTATATCAGAAAACCATCTCCTTCAGTGAAGGACATAATATTCTACGGAAGAATAAGTATCCAATGTGTTTACTTTGTGTATCATAGTTGAAATATGATGTACACCTGATTAACAGCCAGACAATAACAAGGAGAGTTAGCTTCTCGACAGATCGGATATTGCAGACACAGTGTGTAGAATAGTAGATAGTCGAACTTGTATTTGTCTTCCTGAAGTTTTCTGTATGATCTCCGATTTGTTTTCGTCGTTTCCCGGTAGAGCTTGTGGTAGCCTCTGCGTCCGTTAGTTGCGCCAATGCATATACTTATACTAGATGTGCTCTAACGGATTGAGATGAGTAGGTGACAGTCTAGCATGGTGTTGTGAATGGGTTTGTTTCCTTGAACATTCAACATTGAAATATTCAATTTTATATATGCCTGATCATTATAATTAACTAGTTTTATTTTGTGCGTTAAATAATAATAAGGTTGGGGACGCTCAGGTGCATATATAGATATATAGATTTCAAAAGAAAATTAATGCCATCGATGAAATAGCTTCAACGTCCCGCTTCTTCTTATATATCAAATTATTGAAAGTATATCGAACATTTGAATGTAACAATTACTTTATTGTTCTAAAAACTCTATTTTGTAAAATTCAAGATGAGTGTAACTAAAAATAATCAAGAATAAATAAGACTTAATGTCATGAGTGGTCTATAGCTTATGTCGAACAAACAGATTGAAGTTTTGAAAAGACATTTAAAGAGCACCTTTCCTGTGGTAACTGTCCAATCCCCGAATACTGAAATCAACAAACCATCCAATAATATTAGATACTCTTGAAATCCTTTATAATTTCAACAAAAGGAATTAATTGAATTAGATTGAAAGTTTATCGACTAATAAACTTTGTGAAAACCAACATTATACCACCTCCAATAGTCAACTTTAATGCGTCCCCACTACTGAATATTTTAGACTAGATAGTACATATATGGTTGATAACTCCATAATTTGCATATTCTAATACGTTCAAGTTCCTTAATGAAACATACCTCTTCCATGCGTTTCTTAAGAGAATGATAAATATGGGTAATCGTTGAAAAAACTGCAGGCCGGTCCTGTTTCGAATATCTTCGCTGGGACAAGAATGGAAGGAAACAAGATAAAATAAATACAAGGCGTGGCTCTGAAGAACACACATACACTTCAGTTTACAATTAAAACAAAAGTAAATTGTTTGTGTTCAGCCGACAGAATGCCGATATACCTCTTAAATAAACATATATAAAACCTTTAAAAGGTATGAATTAAAAGCTACCGTTTTCTTTATGTGACGTAAATTTTCTACTCACCGTTGACCTGGGTTTATTAGCCTATATTCGAGTTTTATTTTGTGGAGTAACTTAGACGAAATGGAAACGTTAAAGTCGAATAATAACGACAATCAAGAATTTTCAAAAAGTTCGGTTACTTTTGGAATGGAGGGTTAGTATCTGATCTTGAAGAACTATGGAATGTTTTGAGACAAAAAGTCACCGGCAGATTCTTTCAATGAATCAGCCTATATATTTTACATTTTTAAAAATATATTTTTCCAACAATCACAGTGGTATAATTTAATAGATGTACGACTGTACGATATCATACTGTTTCAGTATTTTTGTCTGCTACTGTCTGATTAATAAAATTATCATCATTTTCCTGTTATTTCACTGAGATACGATTGAAATAAACGTATCTACCCTATTAAATGTTCACATACAACAAAAGAAGTCGAACCTACCGATAAAAATATTGAGGAAAAATTAGTAGTAGTACATTGCCAATAAGTAATCTCAAGGCCAATGAAGCATTACTTTTAATTCATTTTTGAAATCTACGTATTTTAGAATTATTAGACGATAATGTTGAAAATAAATAGCCGATTACATTTGTTTCGGAGAGATTTTTCCAGAGATGTGTAATATGATATATAATTCCTTTAAAACAAGTTGGCGGCTTTCCCCACAATCTTTATAACCCAGACAAAACGAAATTACAGATTATTCACGTATCTTGTGAAATTTCATGAAAACTATAGTCTGGCTCCTTTTCTTCTTCTTCTTTAGCCATATATCATCCATTCCTGGATAAAGGCCTCCTCCAAACCTCCTCACCTCTGACGTTCCTGCACCATATGAAACCATCCTGTCCTCAATTCTATGAAGACATTACAAAAGCAAAAGACGCAGAGAACTTGTCATAATAATGGGGGATTATAATGCCAAAATAAGCAGAAAAGAACAAGGGAACCAGACAATATAGGTAGGTCAGAAGAAATTCTGAAAATATATATTGCATGAATACCATCTTCGAAAAACCACCTCAGCTTGTATGGACTTGGAAGAGCCCGGATGGGCATACGCTGAACGAAATAGACTACATTTTGACCAACAACCAGAAACTGGGCAGTGACGTATCTGTTCAAGTAGATTGAAGAATTTCAAGACATGAAACGGCAATTGAAGAAAGCTATCAGAAAAAACTTTAGATAGTATAACACCAAAATGATACAGAATGCCATCGATAACATCAATATAAAAGCGTTAGAATCCTCTAGATCCAGAGGAAGACAAAAGAGGCACAAATCCAAAATACAGATGGAATAGTGATCGCAAAGCGGAGTGAATTTAATGACGTCATCCAAGAGTACTACGCTAAGCTTTATGCGTCAAGCCGAGACTCGCCTCCAACAAATGAAGTCCCTGTAATCCTAAATGTCGGCTCAGAAGGGATACTTGAAATCGACCACAATGAAATCAGCCTAGCGCTCAATCAGATGAAAAATGGGAAAATTCCAGGAGAGGAACGCATAACAACAGAAATGTTGAAGCTGGCGGGAAAGCTTTGAGAGAGTCAGTACGCATTCTTTTGAATAGGTGATTAGAACAAAGAGCAATACCTGTGATGCCAAGGTTACAAGACTCTTCAAGAAAGGCGACAGAGAAGACTTAGGGTACTACTGACCCATCAGCTTGCTATCACACCTGTACAAACTCTTAACCAAGGTAATAAGAAATCTTTAGAGTGCGAATCTAACCTAACCTACAAACCTGTTGAGCAGGCTGGTTTCAGAAGAGGATAGAGCACTATAGACCACCTTCAAACCATTAGACTCCTAATCAAAAAATGCATATAATATAACATCCCTCTATTTCTTGCTTGCATCGATTATCTCAAAGCTTTTGATTCCATTGCGACGTGGGCAATTTTAACCAGCATAGACTCAAGGTACTCGAATATCCTAAGGTATATATACCGAAATTCAACAATGCATGTCGACATTAATGACGACCTATCAACAGACAAAATTGAGATAGGTAAAGGTGTCCGTCAAGGTGATACAATATCACCTAAATTGTTTACTTAAGCCCTCGAAGATGTGTTCAAGACCTTAAACTAGAGAGGAAACGTAGTTAATGTAGACGGATCATTCATCAATCATTTGCGGTTCGCTGATGGCATTGTTTTAATAATTACTGATCTGTATGAGCTTCAAGAAATGATAGAACAACTCGACGAAGCTACCAAGAAGGTGAGGCTTGAAATGATATGAAATGAACATATTCTGGCATTTATTCACTCCATTTGATGTCCGCACACTGTATAAAAGATATAATTCACCTCTTTCTTAACAATATCCTGAGCTTACACTTCAGGTGCATAGAGAGTATTAGGGGGCACGGTAGTGACCCTGGAAAGTCGAGCGCCAAGCAAACACTGGCGTACCACCTTTACGGGAACCATTTCGCCGCATTTTCAGGCCCCTATTCGAGAGCCTCTGGATGAAACCAGAACGCAGAAATTTTCGTCATCCAGTAAGCTATAATCACATACTTAAAATCCAAAATTTCAAGTCTGTAGGTCATTTAGTTCCGGAGTTAAGCGAAAGCAATATTCGCATTTATGACACTCACTCACTCATGATCATCAGAATAGAACCAGTACTTCCCATGAAATCGGAGAGATGAAATTTGGTACACAGTTAGGGTTTAATGGCAACAGGAAGGGAAAACTATAAAAACTAGAATAATCGAAGATCTGGAATACCTGGTCACCCTGATTAGAAAACACAAGAGCCCAACCAAACTATTAGAGATCGACACACCGCTTTTACAAAAATTATTCAACTTGGTGGGCCGGCCGGTCCATTTGATATCAAAAATAGAAGGTCTGAAGTATCTGATGAAGAACCCTCAGCTAGTCTCAGCGGAAAAAATCGACTGTCATTGCAAAAATCCAGCGTAGTGAGACACATCTTCTAATTTAATCTAGCCTAGTCCCACAGTCGCTGCTGGTCGAATGCCTACCTTCTGATTTTAATACGCATATAAATAAAATCAAAGCAAACTCTGGATGAGACTAGACTGGCTTTTATACTTATACTTGTGTGACTTGGTCGTTCAAAGGTACACAAGGATACAAAATCAGGTGCTCCATGTAACCATTGCACCAATCTGTCCCCAGAACTGCTATCTCTTGACGATGGAAAATTGCCACTTGGTTGATTGAATAAACAGTCAATTGTAGGCTTGATAAGACTGCGTATTTCAATAATACTTATGTATAGGCGAGCCTGAAACAAACAGTATAAAGAATATTTCCAGTACAGACGGAATTCTAATGATTGATAAAAGTCTGTCTGTACGTCTATTTTATGTTAGATCGGTGGCCGATTTGATGCTCCAAAAACAAAAGAGCAGAAGTGAGCATTGTAAATACTGAATGCATGTGTTGCACAAACAACAATAGCCTAAAATAAGACACATAGGTAGTTACAACAGATATAACATTACATGTAAACAATTGACTTGTACCTTCCCGCTGACGTATAAAGAATGTTTAACGGCCAAGTCACACAACATTAACTATAATAATAAAGAAATCGCAGTGAGGAACCTTAGACTTTGTCTAGATTTCATTACTTTTTAAAGATAAACAAACACTCCATCGACACTTGGATAGTTTTTTACAGAATGTTTTTGGTGGGATACTTTCTTCCGGACGTGCTATGACACACCAAAATTTGACTCTATGGTATAATCAATGAAAATATTGTATACTAATGTTTGTAACTTTTCCTTTCAAATGAATAAATATATAAATATCCATAGAGGTTGGAATTACCCTAAATTGTTTCCATGTGTATATTAAAAGTCTAATAAATTATATGTAGATGATTTATGGCACATATCTCTCTTTTGAAAGATATTTGCCAAGCCAACAAAATTATCTGAGAAACAAGAAATCATCTATCTTCGCAGAGATCCACTTGGGAAAGTTTGTTTTATAAACATGAGGCTAAAGCCAAATATTGGTAACACAAACTTTTAACGTAGAACAAACGATAAATAACAATATTTATGACGAATATTTGGCGCAATAGTAGGAATTGAAATTGGGTGAATCTTCGAAATTTATTCGTTGGCGTCTAGCCAAAATAATTCATAAGTCATATTAAAATGTTTATATACGGAGTGTTCCATTTAGTATGGTATCTTCGTTAAAAGGGATAGAAGAATCCAATTTTCACTAAACTGTGCAACTTTCTTTGTGAAATCTAAGCATTTTACGTTTCCGAGCTACAGGGTGTTTTCACTTTTCGGAAACACTTTAACCCATATTTTGGTGTATGAAACCTTATAATGAAACCGTGATTTGCACTGCTAACAAATTTTTTCTCGGAGAACATATTCTGGGTGACGACGAATGTTAGAGGTATTGTTGACTGTTTCTCTGATTATCGCGATGTTGCCAGAATATCAGACGGTAAATAAATATAGCCTGAGCGTTTGAGAGAACAAATTCGTTCAGATTTGTGGAAAGAAAACTCATCATTTTACACCACAATAATGCACCATACCACAAGGCTATCATTGTGAATGAATTTCCGAGCAAAAACTAACAGATACCTTCGAACTTCTTCTCGTGGTGCCATCTCCTCAGCATCTCTAATATTGAACCATTCGCGCAGATTCCTCAGCCATGAAAACTTTCTGCGTCCGACGTCTTGCTTCTATCTTGCAAAAGACTATATTTGGTGTTCCTGAGTATATGGCCAAAATATGATGCTTTTCTTCTTTTTATTGTGGTTAACAGTTCTTGTTCTTTCCTCATTCTATCGAGCACTTCTACATTAGTTATTCGATCTACCCATATACCCTCGAACAGCCACCGTATTGACCTGATATGGCTCCGCCCGATGTTTTTTATTCCATAACTCAAACTATCACTTTGAATCGATAGAACACATAAAAGAGAATTTGAAGTAGATTCTGGAAAAAGCGTTTAACAATTGTTTTGATTATTGGATTATTCGCTAGCGCAAATGTTTGATTTCGCTACAATAAATTTGGATGAAAAAAAAATATTTTGACAGAATGTATATTCTCACTTATTACCCATCTCTAATAACATGTTTAAAATTCCCACATCAAGAATTCTATTGTACCAAGTAGATCAAAAATATGAAATTTTAATATAAGAGTGGTTCGAGAAAGAACATAACTCGAAAAGCTATTTCATCAAACCAAATCTGAAAAAGTTCCATTTTTTTTCACTTTTCTCCAAGTACAATAGACAGAAAAATGGTGCTGAGCATCTCGGGGATACCAGCACGGAACATTTTATCAAAGGATCCATTTCTGTATTTTCCTCAAAATAGTGAGTTTCTTTTCACACTCCAGCTATCATCTCGACAACCCTACAAGATGAAGCTCCTTTGTGTACACATACGAAAACATCAATTTCTTCGCTTTCTTTATTTTCTTTATGTTGTATAAACATCTGATCCAAAATGAATAATTGTTGAACTCGCTTTATACAGAGTGTATCACATAAGGCTTAACATGGCTTGAGGGAAGATAGACGCAACTGAGGTGATTTCGAAACACCCCCCTATTAACCCCCTGTGGGGCTTCTTTTTAGACATACAAGCTGTTTTTGAATTTCGCTTAATATTCAAGAATTCACAACTCTGAAACTGCTGCACCGAATACCAAGAAATTCGGCACACAGGAGCACCTTTGCAGGATTTATCCAAAGCGGGACATAAATTTCGAAAATTTCAGGACCGGACTGAATAAATGTACAAAATTGTGTTTGGAGCGATGCAACACCCTGTATAATGTTTCTTCAATGATTTGTTCACTGATGCTCGAACCGCACAAACAGTGTGTACTATGTAAACTATGTAATAAAATTTTTGGCACCATTCAATGATCCAAAACCGAAAAAACCTCGTCAATACGATGCTGATTGTTTTCTTCGATGTTCGTGTTATGGTTCATCATGAATTCGTTCAGCAAGGTCAAACGGTCAATAAGGACTTCTATTTAACCATTTGAGACGTTTGCGTGAAAACAATTCGTGGATTTTGCATGACGATAACGGACCATCTCATCGAGACACGGTTATTAACGTCTTTAAGACCAAACACTCGATAAATACCATTGAGCAGTCGCCTTACTTGCCTGATCTAGCTCCGTGTGACTTTTTTCTTTTCGCCAGACTGAAATTGCCATTTCGGGGAACCAGATTTAATTCTATAGACGTCATAACAGAAAATTGGCACAAGGATACTTTTCATTAGGTGTATAGTATGTTAGGAAAGAAAGAGAATATTTTCTTCAGTTTTTATGATATCTATAATCTTCACTGCTTATATCATTCAACCGGAAATGCTAAACTTACGTGACGAGCGACCCACTTTCTCAACGAACTAGTTTTATTATCAGTCTGTGCACTGAGAGTGTTCTCTAACCAAACATACTGAAGGGTTATTTGTATTGGTAATTTCCCTAACGTTGTGTGGTATTCTCCTAACGATATTTATGAAAAGCGACATATTGTATTGTTCAGATTTCATTAAAGCTTGCAGGTATGGGAAGTTTTTCATATAAATTCCAAAACTTCCCGAAATATTTTGTTGGACTTATCAAAACTGTTCTCCAGAGATTGAAACTTTACCTGTCATTGTGAATTATCTGATAAGCTGAAACCACAATTTCCAGATATTATTGTCCTAGCGTTTCTTGAAGTAGATCAGTATACCTACATTTACAATATATGAAAAGTGAAAAGTAAACTTAACGTAAAGGATATCCCATTTAAAAAAATATATTATTTCGAAAACCACCTTTTCGACAGATTTTATTGTGTTATTTAACCTTTTCAGTCGCAAAATAGATAGAAAGAAGCACATTTGACGTTTTTTTGTTTAGAAACTGGGCGACGTGACGAATAAATTGGATTGACAGAATAAAATGTGAGAGAAATAGAAACGTAAAACATTCTTTAAGTTGAATTTCCACAGTGTTATCTTACTTAAATGTTAATATACGGTATGAAGCCTTTTTTATACATAACAGCTTCACAAGTTGTCGTTGAACAACAAATTCTTCCCATGTAACACTCTTTGTTTCGTAAACTTCAATCCAAATTTTCCACCACTTCCTTTTGCTTTCATCTAGCCTTCTCATTTGAAAGTTCCGAAATTTGTTATACAAAACAAAGAAAAATTCAGTGTTACATCTTCTTTAGTTAAAATTTCTATGTTTATAGGTTAGGTTAGATAATAATAAGTAAATTCGAATATTGCTGGATTCTTAATTGAAGATAATAATCAGACTGGGAACGATTTGTTTTAGGATTGAGAGATGAAAGAATTGTCGGACGAGCATCTTTACAACTCCAATATTTCAGAATCTCATATCTGAAAATAATTAATGAATTCTCTTAGAATTATTGTATTCCAAGAACTCCATTGAAAAATCACCTGAACTAAACGACAATAACCGAATCTATTTTGAATAACTAACTATTTTTATAGTCCAAGATACTAACCCGATACATTTTAATGGATGATTATTGTCAAATTTCTCACATTTTCAGAAGGGTTTTCGAAGATTACAAATATTCAGAAAATGTTTTAGTGGAGTTTCAATATTTTAATGTCCACTACGGCAATTAAGAAGATAAAATCTTTTCTCCTTTACACACTTCCATAATCTATACATAGATACATGAATAATAGATTATTGAACTCTTTATGGAAAAGTTAATTCATTTATTTTCACGAGATAAATAATGCATCAGTTATAAAAGAAGTCTAACAAAACTATTGAATTAAACATTAGCACTGCTACCATCTGCCTCAGTTCAAAATATACAAGATCAACCATTTCTAAAACTTTAGTTTATGAGATAACTGATTCAGGTAATTCATTAATGTAAACAAATTGTGGATGTTTATGTAAATTGTATCACGTTGTTGAGTCATCAATCTGACTGAGGTAAATTACAAATTTTGAGTTGAGTGAAAGCTTTTAAATTTACTGATTATTCACACAGTATCAATAAAATTTATACTTATGGATATAAATATTGTAATATTATAATTTCAAGTATTATATACATTATAATATTTCAATAACTTCATCTCATCTGCCTATAAACATTCCTTTATTGTTTTAGTCAGTATTTACTGTCGAAGGCCTGCCACGTTTGCTATCGTCATCGAAATAACATACCATAATCATACATAGCGAGCTAAGAATATGGTCATTTTGAAATCACGTGAAAATTCGGAATATTCGAACAGTTGTCGCCCTATAGGTTTACTTTCGGTTCCTTTCAAAACATTTGGGAAATTCGATTAAACTGTTTATTGATAAAGCTTTATCTTCAGGAAAACTTCAATTGTTCAGATGTAAGTCTAACATCATGCATTGATTCAGGATTGCAAAGTAAATCGAAAAAATAAATCGTTCTCTCGGATCTTTTTGCAGCATATGGCATTTACTCGTTGATCACAGCCAGATAATCAAAAAAAATTGTTTGTATTTTTTTCTGAATAACTTGTCCCACAAGGATCTGTTCTAGCACCACAATTGTTGAATTTATGAATGATATTCTTACAACTTCACCTAGTAAGGCGTTTATGCCGAAGAATTGCTCATCATGTCCTAGCGAATTGAACAAGTTTTGACTAAATAAATAAAAAAATCACATAAATGAGATAAAAACACAAGGTTTATTTTTAATCTACACTTTATTTGAAAAAATTCGACGACGTTTCGCTGACACAGCAGCTTTATCAAGAATGAAAAATAGAATGAAGAGTATGGTATTATAAACAAATCGTAGAACAAGTTGGATGAATAACAGGAAAATCCACACCGAGCCATTGTACAGTTAGTATGAAATGTAATAAAAACTAATTAAACAAGTTAAGTAGGGGTGAGTATTTCAAATCTACCTGTTCATTCAAAAGCTTGTCCGAATGTTTGTATCTATTTATTTCTAATGCTTCTAGGAGATCTAATTTTGAACTTTTGATTTTATATGTAATATGTCAAAGTTTTTATTGAATGAATGGTTTTCTTTTATTAGGTGGTTTGAATAATTTGAATCAGATTTATTTTTATCGAAGCTACGTTTATGTTCAGATGTTCTTATGCCAAAACTCCTATAGGTCCTACCGATATAAATTTCATCACAAGAACCGCAATTGAGTTTATAGATTCCTGATTTACTTGATTTTTCAACACGAGATTTATTATTTTTAATATGTTTACCTAAGTTATTAGAAGTTTTGAAAGCTATATTAAGATTCTGTTTGACGAGAAAGGATTTAATATTTGTACTTGCAGAACCGCAGAATGTTAAACTGTTGAATATTTTATAGTCTTTATGAATAGGATATACCTCATTTATTGCTTTCCGATAGAGTTTTTACGAATAATTAGATCTATCATATCCGGATTATATGAATTATTAATGGCTATCTGTTTGATGATGTTTAACTCTTTATTATAATCTTCTACTGATAAAGGTAAATTGAGTAACCGATGTACCATGCTGTTTAAAGCTGCAACTTTGTGTTGAATTGGATGTAATGAGTAGTTATGTATCAGTATGTGTTGGTTTACGAAAGACCGAAAAACATGATTATTATTTTGTTTAGTGATTTTAAGTCCAAAAATTTATGGAATCGTTCTGTTCAATTTCTATCGTGAATTTAATGTTCCAATGGATGGAATTAATGAAATTAACAAATAAGTCTAATTGACGAGTAGTTCCAATGAAACATACTAAGATGTCGTCAACATATCTATACCAATAAAGAAATTTGGAAATGAGTGGATGTGTATGAATTTTCTGTTCAATATTATTCATAAAATCTCTGCTAAAAGTGGACTCAAAGGATTTCCCATGATCAAACCATTTTCACTACTGTAATAGATGTTGTTGAAAGAAAAATAATTTTGTTCAATGCAAACGTCCAACAGATTCATGAAATTTCTTTATTGGTATAGATATGTTGACGACATCTTAGTATGTTTCATTGGAACTACTCGTCAATTAGACTTATTTGTTAATTTCATTAATTCCATCCATTTGAACATTAAATTCACGATAGAAATTGAACAGAACGATTCCATAAATTTTTGGACTTAAAATCACTAAACAAAATAATAATCATGTTTTTCAGTCTTTCGTAAACCAACACATACTGATACAATTATACATAACTACTCATTACATCCAATTCAACACAAAGTTGCAGCTTTAAACAGCATGGTACATCGGTTACTCAATTTACCTTTATCAGTAGAAGATTATAATAAAGAGTTAAACATCATCAAACAGATAGCCATTAATAATTCATATAATCCGGATATGATAGATCTAATTATTCGTAAAAACTCTATCAGAAAGCAATAAATGAGGTATATCCTATTCATAAAGACTATAAAATATTCAACAGTTTAACATTCTGCGGTTCTGCAAGTACAAATATTAAATCCTTTCTCGTCAAACAGAATCTTAATATAGCTTTCAAAACTTCTAATAACTTAGGTAAACATATTAAAAATAATAAATCTCGTGTTGAAAAATCAAGTAAATCAGGAATCTATAAACTCAATTGCGGTTCTTGTGATGAAATTTATATCGGTAGGACCTATAGGAGTTTTGGCATAAGAACATCTGAACATAAACGTAGCTTCGATAAAAATAAATCTGATTCAAATTATTCAAACCACCTAATAAAAGAAAACCATTCATTCAATAAAAACTTTGACATATTACATATAAAATCAAAAAGTTCAAAATTAGATCTCCTAGAAGCATTAGAAATAAATAGATACAAACATTCGGACAAGCTTTTGAATGAACAGGTAGATTTGAATTACTCACCCTACTTAACTTGTTTAATTAGTTTTATTACATTTCATACTAACTGTACAATGGCTCGGTGTGGGTTTTTCCTGTTATTCATCCAACTTGTTCTACGATTTGTTTATAATACCATACTCTTCATTCTATTTTTCATTCTTGATAAAGCTGCTGTGTCAGCGAAACGTCGTCGAATTTTTTCAAATAAAGTGTAGATTAAAAATAAACCTTGTGTTTTTATCTCATTTATATCATGGATCTACATCAAGTAACGGCCTCCACAATTCAAAAAAAAAAAAAAATCACAATTGCTCTGAAATTCCCTATCCCAATTCGTGTCCATCGTTATCCGTTCAAATATAAACCTGAAAATCTTAATGCAGATTGTACTTTACCGATCTTTGTGCCATGCATCCTTTCTATCGCCCTTACTCCGAATCCTTTCTCTGTTTGTATTTAGTCATACCCCAATATTCGCGACAATTTTTCCAACATTTGTGGGACTGTACAATACAGCAATAACTTTGCTTTCACTGTACCAAATGTCATAATATATTCTCTGAGAATAGGTAATTTTTTGCAGTTGATTATGCCGACTTCGATGCACTGAAACTCGTCAACAGATTTGGCTTCAGGCTCCCGTTCTATTATGCAAAAGAAGAACGAGGGAGGATGTCGTCAACCTTTTCTACGCGGCGACAAGGGGTCGGAAGCAGGTAATATCGAGCAAAAGGCGACATTTGGTAGATGCGGGCCGTAAATTTAAGGCACAGCCGCAGAACTGGCGTGCGGGGTCCGAATTGAATTGCTCCTCAGGCGAACAGAATCGCGAACAGCCATTTCCTCGTGTAATTTAGGACCGGGGCCAGGTGGTTCACAGTTCAGGGAGGGGTTGCCGCAGGGAGATCGTGTTTATATCAGGTGCATTCGCCGATAAACTCGTTCAAGGAGTCTGGGCGTATTTAGGACGAATCAAAATTGAAATTCTCTTTGTCGGTATTCGGCAATCTCATTCTTTCGGTGTTTCTGCTCAGTTGACTGCTTGATATTACTATTACAGCGATCAAACGCTATGTAGGAAATACCGGATGTTCTATTGATGACATATCTGGAAAGTTAACTTTTTCGTTCATTCGTTAATTCAGTTTTAGAAGTTGATTCTCGAAAAGCTACATCTGAATCGAATTCGACCTTGGTTTCTCCTTGAGCTTTGTTCTGATTTTCATTGGGGTTCTGTCTTGGGGTCACTTCTATTTCTGTTATTCATCAACGATCTGCCACCAAATTTGAAAAAAATATTCTACAGAAAATCTAATATTCGCAATTTATTATCAAAAATAATCTGGTTTATACTGTTCGCTGACGACTCTTCCATAGCTATTACTGCTGAGACTCTTGAGGAGCTTCAAAAGTTATGCGAGCTGCTGGTGGAGAGTTTCGTAGAATGGTGCCATTTTAATGCTATTATGATCAATGTCAACAAGACGGAATGCATTCACTTCACTCTGTCGTCTTGTGATCAGGGTAGCATAACAATAAGGTATTTAGATACAGTCATCTCTTCGAAGGACACCACTAAATTCCTCGGCGTTCACATCGATAGGAATCTGAAGTGGAGTGCACATATCGATGCGATTTGTAAGAGGCTGAATAGTTCCTATTATGCCCTAAATAGAATCAAGAGTTCACTACCTCTAAGTTCCCTTGTGAACGTTTATTACAGTTTGGTATATAGTCACCTGTCCTATAATATCTTACTGTGGGAAATTCCTCAGACGTAGGTAGAGTTTTCATCATCCAGAAAAGAATTCTGCGAATGATGTTCGATACAGCTCCACAATCTTCATGTAGACCGTTGTTCCTGAAGAATGGTATCCTCACATTGGCGTCTATTTTCATTTTGAGATGCCTCGTTTATATTAAAGAGAATGAAAGTAACATGACTAAACTTTCTAACTTTCATTCCCACAATACTAGAAATAAGGAAACATTATGTATCCCTAAACACAGAACTTCTAGATTTGAAATGTCGATTGTTCAATCATCTTCCACGGCATATACAGGGTCTAAGTGTAAATAGATTTAAGGTAGCAGTTAAGAATTTACTTTTAGCAAAATGTTTTTATACTGTGAATGAGTTTCTATGTGTTGATTTAGATAATGTCTAAATGTCTTTTCTATTGACCTGTCCTATACATACTTGTGATGTCTTAAGGGATCAATAAATTATTATTATTATTTATTATCGTGGACTTATGCACTATCTCAGCTGTTAGCTGGATATAATTTACCTTTCCCAGATTCAGCTATCAAAGGGAATAGGCTCGATTACAATATACTTGACATAAATTTCCTAACTATTCTACATGTATTAAGAATTACAGCTTTTTGCATTTCTACATAGGTATTCTTATGCAATTCTAATTTCTTAAGGCTATCGTGCAAAGTTTTGGGTATTAACCCAGTGGAGGATACGATGACAGGAACAATATCTATTTTCTCGAGGTGCCACATCTGCTTGATCTCAATGGCAAGGTCTGTGTATTTGGACTTTTTCTCCTGGAACTTATTCAGCACGTTGTTATTATTTGGTATGGCGATATCCACCAGCATTGCTGTTTTGGCTCTCTTATCATACACCACTATGTCCGGCCTATTATTCGTCACCATTCTGTCAGTGATAATAGGCCTATCGTAGTATAATCTGATAGAGTCATTTTCCAATACGGGCGCCGGTTGATACTTGTAATATGGCTGGAATGTATTCAGAAGTCCGTACTTGTGTGCAAGTTTCTGATGGATAATGTTGCACACTTGATTATGCCTGTGAAGATAGTCTGTATTGGCCAGTTGTTCGCATCCGGACGTAATATGCTGTATCGTCTCCGATCTTATATGGCATTTTCTGCAGCTATCTGTTTGTAATGTTCCGTCCTTCATAATAAATTTTTGTAGTTGTTTGTAGCGATCACTTGGTCTTGGATGGCCATAAGGAATCCCTCTGTTTCCGCGAATAATTCTCCTTTCATCAACCATTTGTTGGAGGCTTCTTTGTCGATGTGTGGTTGATTAATCTCATGGTGATGTCGTCCATGCAATTCCTTTCTTGACCATTGCTCTTGTTTTTCAATATCTGATAGGAATGGTAGATTCAGCAGGTCATCTCTGGTAGCAAGATTTAGAGGTGTATATCCCTTATCAGCCAACGATACCGCTCTATGTAGGTCAGAAGTGAGAGCTTTTTCTGAGAAGAATTCTCTGAGATTTTTTATCTGTTCGGTGTGTAAATTGACTACATCTATCAATCCGCGTCCTCCTTCTTTCCGCTTCAAAGTTGTTCGTATCACAGACGATTTTGGATGATGGTTGTTGTACTTTGTTAGCATCGTTCGGGTCTGCCTTTGAATATCATCCAGTTCTGTCTTAGTCCATCTGATTATTCCAAATGAGTAAAGTAACACTGGAATGGCGTAGGTGTTAATTGCCTTGACTAAATTCCCCGAGTTCAACATCGATTTCAGCACAGACTTCATACGCTGACTGTATTCTGAACGAATCTTCTCCTTTGATTGTTTTTGGTCTAGCAATCTGGCTTGTTGGTATCCCAGATATTTGTATGTTTCGCCATCTCTCATGCACTGTATAATATCACCGTTTGGAAGTTGTGTTTCACCATCTATGACTATGACTATTATTATTATTATTATTATTGAGGTTACGCTCAAGGTCAAGGTCGTTGTGTGATGTGCTTTTATCAGAAGATCGAGAAACAGCTGATAATTTATCTTTGTTCTATTAGATTTGAAATATAACTAATAGTGTCGTATAGAATTAGATTTAGTGTACTGTAATCTCCTGATGCTAACTTAATTGGCGAGACGCGCGTCGAGTTTTGATATAACGTTGTGGTGAAGTGTTTTTACCTAATAAGCCCACTATATTAACATTCTGATTTTGCGATAATAGTCAATTTCAAAGTTTCAATTCTTTTCATCTCGCATGGGAAATTATTTCTATTGTTGAATATTAGGTATATTTGGAAAGTGTTTATAGCTCAAAACGAATCATTTAACATAGTGAAACATATTTTCAAGAAGCTGAATTTTTCCTTTTTTTTCCTAGATGAAATTTCGTATGGTTGACACTTGAAATGAAAAAGGTGTAAGTACTATATGGGGGTTCTTCGACTAAAATTTTCATAAACAGCGTTCTATTCGATTTGAAATAATGCCTCAGAGAGAAGTTCACTGTTTTGAAAAAAGTATTTAAAAATATAAGATTTTCGACATCTTCTGAAATCTATCAAATGTCATTTACTGACATCAAGAACGGTCTCAAAGATATTAAAAAAGGGTTTTCACTATTCAGTATTTCCGAAAATCGAACCCTGCATCCCTAATATAGTTTTTTGATATCTCCTCCAAAAGCAATTTGGCAATCGCCAAATTCAAGCAATTTGTAACACACTATACAGGGTGCTTCAACGAAAACTAAACAGAAGCTATATCTACCAAGATATTCATTTCTGATCAAAACGCAAAAACAGGTCAATTTTTGTTTCAAGGGGGACATCTTTTGGGGTACAAAACTTGCCTGAAATATCAACCTCCTAAGCGGGGGTTGCAATCCTTGAACATTCTGAATAGGGAAGATGGGTCGAGTGATGACTCAAAAGAAAAGTGGTATCTTTGTCTACATCGCCTTGAACGAATTTCCATTTTTAATTTAAAACTGTAAAAGATACAGGGTGAGCAACTGAAAGATAGGGAAGACTATTTCCCTGAGACTATTCAAGTTTCAGTGAAGTAAAATGGAACAGATCCATGCTGATCAATGGCAGTCATCATCAAGTACCACCCTCATCTCGAATTTCATCCCCTAGAGCAGGGGTGGCCACCCTTGAAAATTTGGAAGAGGGTAGATGGGTCGAGTGATACCTCGAAAGAAAGGTATTATCTTTGTCTGCATCGACAATTTTTCAGTGGCTCACTCTGTATCTTCTACAGTTTTCAATCAAAAATGAAAATTCCTTCACGGGAATGCAGACGAAGATAATATCTTTCTTTCGAGTTATCACTTGACCCACCTACCCTCTTCCAAACTTTCAAGGGTTGTCACCCCTACTTCAGGGGTTGAAATTCGAGATGAGGATGGTACTTGATGATGACTGCCATTGATCAGCATGGATCTGTTCCATTTTACTTCACTGAAACTTGAACAGTCTCAGGAAAATAGTGTTCCCTATCTTTCAGTTGCTCAACCTGTATCTTTTGCAGTTTTCAATTAAAAATGGAAATTCGTTAAAGGGATGTAGACAAAGATACCACCTTTCTTATGAGTCATCACTGGACCCATCTTCCCTATTTAAAACGTTCAAGGATTGCAACCCCCGCTTAGGGGGTTGATATTTCAGGCAAGTTTTGTACCCCAAAAGATGTCCACCTTGAAACAAAAATTGACCTGTTTTTGCGTTTGGAACAGAAATGAATATCTTGGTAGATATAGCCTCTGTTTAGTTTTCGTTGAAGCACCCTGTATAGATCTTTAAGTGTTGCTTGTTCGCATTATCTACAACAACCCTATTCTATATTTCATTTGGGGACTTTGAAAAAGCTTTCGACGCGATTGACCTCGATAGCATAAATAAGGAAAAGATTTACAAGGGACATTCAATAATATTTTATCAATGACATCTTTTCAATATAC
The DNA here is from genome assembly GCA_013387265.2 of Cryptolaemus montrouzieri. NCBI lineage: Eukaryota > Metazoa > Arthropoda > Insecta > Coleoptera > Coccinellidae > Cryptolaemus > Cryptolaemus montrouzieri. Next base: position 7,879,393 of record JABFTP020000103.1, on the reverse strand, counting down.
CACAAGTCCACACGAAATTAAATCTGGAAGAACTAGATTGAGAAGACAAAAGAGTAGTTTCAAGGAGAAACATTGACATTGAGTTGAACAAAATGAAAATCGACATCCAGAACGAAGCACGATCATAAATCAACAACATAGCAATTGAAAGTTGAAATAGTCTTGGTACCAAGGTAGTATAGTCAGTATAGACCAGGATGTAGATACAATAACTAAAAGGGGCTACACGATTCCAGTCTTCTCCCCATTGATTGGCGAACTCTTTCAAGAACACAAGGATTGGTTCTTATCGAGTTGGACCCAGCGATAATTCTATTTCTTAAGTCCTCAACATTTGCTACGGGGGTTAGATGTCAAACAAAGACTTCAAATGATCCCACCGGAATAAATCGAGGTGGTTTAAGTCTGGAGATCGTGCAGGCCAAAATTGAGGTCCACCTTGACCAATCGATTTCTATACTTTTGAGTTAGAAAGTCACGAGCAAGCTGAAATGACAGGTGCGCCATCGTGCAACAACCACATCGTTTGTTTTATTGCCAAAGGTACATCCTCCAAATATTCTGAAAGCGTGGGTTTCAGAAAGTGGCGGTACATCTCCCCCGTAAGTCACCCTGATAAAAATACTGCTCCCATTAGGCAGTCAATCACATTGCTGACCGAAACGTTCAACGAGAACTGATGTTGAAATCGACCTTCGTATGTTTGATGACAATGTTCTGCACATCATATTAGGAAGAAAATTCCTTAAGGAATTTTCTGAAGAACTTGGTTCATTAGTGAACAAGAGCAGCACAACAAATTGAGGAATTTAAATCAACTTAGGCAAAATCCATCGACAACACGCAATACGAGCAGAAAAATTGGTAAAAAGAACTGCTTGTACGCATTGTAGGTGAAATGGATACAACAAATTTTCTTGAAGAATTTGCCAAACAGTTCCATTGCTGACACCTAAAGCGTCAGCAATTTTTCGAGTGAACGTACAAGGATCGTTTTTAATTCTTGCAAGAACCTCGTTTTTCAGCGCCACTGTTGAGTTCAAAATATTGTTTCGTATTGAAAATTATGAATCTTGGAAAGTTTCACCTCAATATCTCAAGAGGTTTACGAGAAATTTCAATTTAACTTTAACTTTTTTCATGTCGTGCCTTTTTAAACATTCTGTATAATATCTATTGAAGTTATTGGGAAAACATATGAACAAATGCCGCTTATTAATAATGCCTCCAAACCAATTATCCCAGTTGGAATATCCTTAGAATATTTGTGAGTATATTACCAGCAAAAATTCACGTTATCATTCCTTTGAATCTCGTCCAAGTTCGCAGATCATTTCCTCCGAATTAATGGCTTCCCAGACTCGGACGTAATAAGAAAGAACTAACAGACCAATTAATCGAATTACATGCCGAAAACATTAGCAACATTCCTGTTTCTGTCGTAATGACTGGCGTTCCAACTAAGACCAAAATAAAGCTTTAATGTGGGTAATTTATAAAGCATTTTCGAAATTTTATTTTAATTAATGACTTTCCGTATGTATTGGAATGAGTTGCTATTATACGGGAGTTTAACCGGTTGTTGAGAGTCTGTAATCTTATACCTACCTGCGTCTATTTGATACCTTCTCCGCTCGAATGGAGAACGTAGGGGAACGATAAAACGTCAGATCTGCTGAATCATGGAAACACAGTATCAAGTTGCTTGAAATATTCACAAGGCTAATCTCTTCTCGATTTTCTGGTCGGAATATGCTCGGCTTATCTACTCGGACGTTGCCTTAAGCAACATGCTGATCTCTAATATTACGATATTACTCGATCGACAATTTTGTATTTATTTTTTCCTACTAGGTGGGATAAAAAGTAACGTCCTTGGGAATGAAAAAATTTTCACTGCGCCGCAGTTGAAATATCTCTCCTGACAATTTTGTTATATTTATGGTGAAATCACACCTCCTGAAAATGTTAAAAAAGCCTACTTCCTATATTTTGGTGTTTCAATCGGAGATCAAGACAAGTAGTGGGCTCTCAACGTGTACTGTTGTAGTTGTAGTGCATCATTGGTACAGATGATGAATGGGAAGAGATCAAACATGCCTTTTGCAGTCCCTATGGTAAAGCGAGAACCCATGATTAGTGGGTTCTCGCCATACGGTTGCTATTTTTGCCTGACAAAGACTAATTGGTATTCCCAAAAAAGAAAGGCGCAAGATGGACTACCGAATTTGAGGTCGACCATAAGACCTGTTCCTCACATTCACTCCTGTCCCAGTTAGGTTAGGTTAGAGTTAATCATTCAATACGTCATTTGGAGATATCAAAGCAACAGTCAGAACTTCTTGGTTTCTGTCTTGAAGAAACAAACTTATTAGCCAATTGTTGGTGTGTTCGTGTTCTTATATTGGGGAGTGGGGGGTGTATCTTATAATATATCATATAATTCAAAGTTCTGGTTTTCCTCTGAATTTTATGTTTGCCATATTCCAAGAAATGAACGATAAAAACATCCTGAAGAGCTCAATTTCACATGTTCTGCCCTGTAACATGATGATGTAAATTTGACCTTTGTTTAATTGGTATATTACATTACATTTATACGAAAACTAAACAGAGGCTATATCTACCAAGATATTCATTTCTGATCAAAACACAAAAGCAGGTCAATTTTTTTTTCAAGGGGGACATCTTTTGGAGTACAAAACTTGCCTGAAATATCAACCCCCTAAGCGGGGGTTGCAATCCTTGAACATTTTGAATAGGAAAGATGGGTTGAGTGATGACTCAAAAGAAAGGTAGTATCTTTGTCTACATCGCCTTGAACGAATTTCCATTTTTAATTGAAAACTGTAAAAGATACAAGGTGAGCAACTGAACGATAGGGAAGACTATTTCCCTGAGACTAATCAAGTTTCAATGAAGTAAAATGGAACAGATCCATGCTGATCAATGGCAGTCATCATCAAGTACCATCCTCATATCGAATTTCGATCCCTAGAGCAGGGGTGACCCCCCTTGAAAATTTAGAAGAGGGTAGATGGGTCGAGTGATAACTCGAAAGAAAGGTATTATCTTTGTCTGCATCCCCGTGAACGAATTTTCATTTTTGATTGAAAACTGTAGAAGATACAGAGTGAACTACTGAAAAATAGAGGAGACTATCTATCGCCCTGAGCTATTCAAGTATTAGTGCAAAAAAATGGAACAGATTCATTCCAGATCAAAGACTGTCATCTTCCGAAACACCATTCACATCTCAAAATTCAACTGTTCCATTTTTTTGCACTAATACTTGAATAGCTCAGGGCGATAGATAGTCTCCCCGATTTTTAAGTAGCTCACTCTGTATCTTCTACAGTTTTCAATCAAAAATTCGTTCACGGGGATGCAGACAAAGATAGTACCTTTCTTTCGAGGTATCACTCATCTACCCTCTTCCAAATTTTCAAGGGTGGTCACCCATGCTCTAGGGATTGAAATTCGAGATGAGGATGGTACTTGATGATGACTGCCATTGATCAGCATGGATCTGTTCCATTTTACTTCAATGAAACTTGAATAGTCTCAGGGAAATAGTCTTCCCTATCTTTCAGTTGCTCACCCTGTATCTTTTACAGTTTTCAATTAAAATGGAAATGCGTTCAAGGCGATGTAGACAAAAATACCACCTTTCTTTTGAGTCATGACTTAACCCATCTCCCCTATTCAAAACGTTCAAGTATTGCAACCCCCGCTTAAGGGGTTGATATTTCAGGCAAGTTTTGTACCCCAAAAGAAGTCTGCCTTGAAACGAAAATTGACCTGTTTTTGCGTTTTGATCAGAAATGAATATCTTGGTAGATATAGCCTGTTTAATTTTCGTTGAAGCACCCTGTATAACATTTTTCGTCACGAAAAGATTCGAGGAATTGCTCATTAAAATCTTTTTCATTAATTAACACCCTGTATAAGAACAAATTCGATATCATCATTCTCACATGCCTTTACGAGTAGAGGAAAATCCTACTGGCGAATTATATCATTCCCAGGAAGTTTAATAATCAAATCACATTATTATTAACAAACATTCGCGATAAGAGATTCGAGAACGAACCGCAATAACGCTTACCAATGGAAATGAAAAAGCAGTCACATGTATAAACCACTATAATCTATGGCTCTTTGATTAAATGACCGCGACTAAAACCACAGTAATTTCTAAATTACTTCCTTCATCGTTATTTCTCGGTATCGAACTGTTTGTTCGACGTTTCGTGTTTCGCTATACCACGATTCTTTGTATGGGATGTGGAAACATTTCAATGAATTTTATCTTAATGAATCAGCGCTTATTCGACACAATTATTTGTTTCATTAGTTTTTTATATCAACCACAAAGAGCTGTTTGATGCTCTACTTGAGCTGATACGAATTCTCGCGTCAAGATATTGATAAAACTTTCACTAGAATTTTTGGCCGATTTGTTATCGATGAGTCGCCTTTTATACTTAACGCCTTCGTATTAGTCAGTCTTTTTGTGCTGTTTTTCAAACATCGATGTATCGTTTGCATCCCTAGTTGATGGCGGGACAAATCTTCCACTATATCTCGGCCGCGGTACCACTCATATTCACGTGTTTTTGATGAAGTCGATTAACCGTAAACCTTTTGTAACATTTTAGGGATTCGGAAAACGAAATTCCATTTGCAATACGTAATTTGTGACTAATTCTCAGTTCGATATTTGCATCTATTGTAAAAATCGCACAACACATTTGTGAGAATTTACAAAATCGCGTACTGTTATCAAACTAAATGACAGATCGCGTTCAAACTTCGTGTGAGTATAGAAAACAGTTGTCCCAACTTAGCAACAACAAAAACTTTGACAATCGTTTTAACCTTCATGAGGTCTTCGGGTCAATTTTGACCCATTTTTAGATAAAAATGTAATTTTCTCAGAAAATGAGCGTTCAAGAAGAAAATTCTATGAATTTTAATTATTCGCTTCAATTTACTTATTATTGGAATAAGTTTCTCAAAAATGAATAAAATATTCCACATATGTTTTTTTACTCTAACGGTCTTCGGGTTGACCGCAATTAATTGCTTATGTATCGTATAACTTTTTGAATGAGATGTTCTTTCGTTCTACTCACACAAGTCTCAATGTTATATTATAAAATCGATTGAACAACACGTACCAGAGTTTATAATGTTGAAAACGTTATTTGATTATGAAAAATGATAGACAATCAAATAGAAGCGGCGTTATTAGATGAAATGTCGGATAGTAATGAATCTTGTTCTGAAACAGAAGATTATATCGAAGAAGCTGAACCATCTGGTAGCTCGGATAGTGAGAGTGAATTAGTGCTTGTGCCAACAATGACGTCAAAAAATGGGCAAATAAAATATTCCAGAAACCCCATCACACAGTCTTTTGAAGAGCTTCTAGAGAAAATATAATGAACTCGATACCAGGTTTGACCGATACTCTTGGTCAAGGATTACCTTAGAAGAAAAATCCAGTTTTGAATTATTTTTCCCGCCACCTTTGATACACACCATATTGAAATATACAGGGTGCATCAACGAAAACTAAACAGAGGCTATATCTACCAAGAAATTCATTTCTGATCAAAATGCAAAAGCAGATAAATTTTTGTTTCAAGATGTACATCTTTTGGGGTACAAAACTTGCCTGAAATATCAACCCCATAAGCGGGGGTTGCAATCCTTGAACATTTTGAATAGGAAAGATGGGTCGAGTGATGACTCAAAAGAAAGGTGGTACCTTTGTCTACATCGCCTTGAACGAATTTCCATTTTTAATTGAAAACTGTAAAAGATACAGGGTGAGCAACTGAAAGATAGAGAAGACAATTTCCATGAGACTATTTAAGTTTCAGTGAAGTAAAATGGAACAGATCCATGCTGATCAATGGCAGTCATCATCAAGTACCATCCTCATCTCGAATTTCAACCTCTAGAGCAGGGGTGACCACCCTTGAAAATTTGGAAGAGGGTAGAAGGGTCGAGTGATACCTCGAAAGAAAGGTTTTATCTTTGCATGCATCACCGTGAACGAATTTTCATTTTTGATTGAAAACTGTAGAAGATACAGAGTGAGCTACTGAAAAATTATAATTTTTACAAAAATAAATAGTAATTCTGTAGAAATAAATATATATGTCAAATAAATCTATTTAACAATTCATCTTTATTTTTTGTTCATTTTTCAGTATAATTTTACTACTTGTAACTTGTAACACCTTATGAAGGTTAAGCAGATTTTTCAAATAATCCGGTAGTTATTTGACGGAATGTAATTTGGTGAATTTAAGGATATCTCGAGACGAGATTGGTTTCACATCGGCGAAGCATCGGATAGGAACGCCACGCCGCTCACTATGATTAACTGTTCCATCGGCTTCGGCAATCGTGGGAACATGGCAAACACCGTAATCTACTTAGCTACTGGATTACGAGTATCAGCTGGATTCTATCTAAACATAACCTATAATGACTCATCTTCGATGCGAGTTTCATTAACTAACAATTTCGTGAATACCTGGAGGCACACAAGCGGATCAATGCACATTTTTCCGTTGTTGTTATCTTCTTCCCATCGAAAGGTAAGTGATGCTTTCGATGGAAAATCACTGAAGTGTGATTGATTGCTGGGAGGCTTAGAACGTGAATTTCGTTTTTATTGCGTTTCTAATCGAGTTGAAAAGGCTTACTAAAACGTAATTTCTCGATCGCATGAGTTATTAGCATACGGGGATCGTGCGAAAAGTGAAACACTTCGTCCTGAATTATTTTTAGTTCGGTATTTGTTGTTTGAATATGGAAGGTCCATGATGTGTTTTTCAGCAGTTCTGAGCATCACCTGGAAGGTGAAACCTTGACATTAGGATTTCCCGAAAAATTCAATTGATCAAATTTTCTCGCTGAGGTTTTATTTCTGCTTGTTGCGCTGTGAAACGAATTGACTACATGAAACGTACTAAGCTTTGAAATCCCACTGTGTCAATTAAATTATTCTTTACTAGAGATACTACCTACTTCAATTACACCTGTACAGGTACGGCAACAAGCAAGTGTACTTAATCTTATTGAAGAATTAATCATAATATCAAAGTACAATAATCATCATCCAAAATCGTCTGTGATACGAACAACTTTGAAGCAAAAAGAAGAAGGACGCGGATTAATAGATGTTGTCAATTAACACACCGAACAGATAAAAAATCTCAGAGAATTCTTTTCTGCAAAAGTTCTCACTTCTGACCTCCATAGAGTGGTATCGTTGGCTGATAAGGGATATACACCTCTAAATCTTGCTACCAGAGATGACCTGCTCAATCTTCCGTTCCTATCAGATACTGAAAAACAAGAGCAATGGTCAAGAAAGGAATTGCATGGACGACATCACCATGAGATTAATCAACCACACATCGATAAAGAAGCCTCCAATAAATGGTTGATGAAAGGAGAATTATTCGCGAAAACAGAAGGATTCCTTATGGCCATTCAAGACCAAGTGATCGCTACAAACTACTACAAAAAATTACTTATGAAAGACGGAACATTACAAACAGATAAGTGCAGAAAATGCCATATAAGATCGGAGACTATACAGTATATTACATCCGACTGCGAACAACTGGCCAATACGGACTATCTTCACAGGCATAATCAAGTGTGCAACATTATCCATCAGAAACTTGCACACAAGTACGGACTTCTGAATACCTTCCAGCCATATTACAAGTATCAACCGGCGCTCGTATTGGAGAATGGCTCTATCAGATCATACTACGATAGGCCTGTTATCATTGACAGAGTGGTGACGAATAATAGGCGTATGATAAAAGAGCCAGAACAGCAATGCTGGTGGATGTCGCCACACCGAATAAAAACAACGTGCTGAACAAGTTCCAGGAGGAAAGTCCAAATACACATACCTTGCTACTGAGATCAAGCAGATGTGGCACCTCGATAAAATAGATATTGTTCCTGTCATCGTATCCTCGACTGGGTTAATACCCAAAACTTTGCATGATAGTCTTAACAAATTAGAATTGCATAAGAATACCTATATAGAAATGCAAAAAGCTGTAATTCTTAATACATGTAGGATAGTTAGGAAATTTATGTCAAGTCTATTGTAATCGAGCCTATTTCCTTTGATTGCTGAATCTGGGAAAGGTAAATTATATCCAGCTAACAGCTGAGATAGTGCATAAGTCGACGATAATGAATAATAATATTCATTTATCTATGGACCATTGCAAGTAATCAAGTTACACAATATAATTGTTACAAAGGTATATAGAATATGTCAAAATATTGCAAAATCTTTCAGAAGTGACATGAATTACAAAGCTTTCATTTCAGTCACTGTCCCAAAGAGTCTTGCAAGAATTCATTAATACCATAGTATTCACCTGACAAGAGCAGCTTTTGAATTGCTTCCCGAAATGGTCCTTTTCCTGAAATATTCCGTGTTGACATTGGCAGTTTATTGAAAAGTTTAATTCCCATGATTTAGGGAAGCTCTCGTATCCACTAAGAGAACGATTGGGTATTCTTAAGTCATTTGAACCGACAGTTGTATAACTGTGAATTAAGTTATTGGGAGTAAATGCTTTCGTGTTAGTTTTCACATATGTCAGAAGTTCCAAGATATAAATGCGAGGTAAAGTGAGTATTTTCAGTTCTCTACATGATGATCTTCTAGGAATACTGACTATGTTTGTAATCGCTCGCTTTTGCAGTTTAAAAACTCTTTCATAGCTACGAAATCCACCCCGTAAGACATCCTAGATACAAAATGTACCTGATCGTAAGACATGCAATCAGAGTTTTGTTTGTAATTGGATTAAGACGATATAAGGCAAAGCAAACTGAACTCAGTTGCGTACATAGGTAATCTATATGTGACTGCCAATTTAAATTCTTATCAATAATAATACCTACTCTTGATGGAGTAAACCTGTTTAACTGAAGTGTTCTTTATTTTCAATAGATAAGACTTATTTGTGCTATCGCTTGTATTCTTTAGGGAAAAGCCAGTTCGTTTTATTTGTTTAAGAATATACAGTTCAGTGAAACTATTCCATAGACTTGATTGAGCCTGAATGAGGGTCTCTGATATTATTGAACCATAACACAAAGGGTGGTGTCATCTGGATAGCTTATAAGACTTTTGGGTCTGTTAAGAATTGTAGCAATATCATTTAAGTATATCAAAAATAACAACGGGCTTAAAACTGAGCCCTGTGGCACTCCACAGTTTATATTAAGCAGTTTGAATCTCATACCATCAACTTCCACGATCCATTGTCTATTGGAAAGGAACGACTTGATTATGTCTTTGCTTACACCCCTTAACCTATGTATTCAAGTTGGTGAAGCATCAAACAATGAGAAATGAGGTCCATGAAGATGGCAATACACATCTTGTTATTGTTGAGGTTTTCATAGAGCTCATTTATGTCCATAATGGCAGATTGAGTGGACCTACCTTCCCGAAAGCCATAATGACAGTCACTCAGCAACTTATGTTTAGAAAGAAATGGTACCATTCTATCTAGGATTACCCTTTCCAGCACCTCTGATATTGCAGAGATCAGGGAGATAGGTCGGTAATTATCTATCAACTTTTTGTCACCTTTTTTATAAATCATTCTTACTCTAGCAATCTTAAGCGCATCGGGAAATATGCCACTTGAGTATGAATTATATAAGTGTCAAACATGGAGTAATGTAGGGGATGTAGGGTTTAAGCCAATTCCATATGCGTTAGAATTATGTATTACATATATGTATACACAGGGTGCTTCAACGAAAACTAAACAGAGCTATAGCTACCAAGATATTCGTTTCTGATCAAAACGTAAAAACATGTCGATTTTTATTTCAAGGGGGACATCTCTTGGGGTACAATACTTGCCTGAAATATCAACCCCCTAAGCGGGGGTTGCTATCCTTGAACATTTTGAATAAGGAAGATGTGTCGAGTGATGACTCAAAAGAAAGGTGGTATCTTTGTCTAGATCGCCTTGAACGAATTTCCATTTTTAACTGAAAACTGTAAAAAGGTGAGCAACTGAAAGATAGGAAAGACCATTTCCCTGAGACTATTCAGGTTTCAGTGAGGTAAAATGGAACAGATCCATGCTGATCAATGGCAGTCATCATAAAGTATCATCCTCATCTCGAATTTCAACCCCTGGAGCAGGGGTGACAACCCTTGAAAATTTGGAAGAGGGTAGATCGGTCGAGTGATACCTCGAAAACCCCGTGAACGAATTTTCATTTTTGATTGAAAACTGTAGAAGATACAGAGTGAGCCACTGAAAAATAGAGAATACTATCGCCCCAAGACTATTGGAGTATTAGTGCGAAAAACTAGAATGGTGTTTCGGAAGATGACAGAATCTGTTCCATTTTTTTGCACCAATAATTGAATAGCTCAGGGCGATAGATAGTCTCATCTATTTTTCAGTAGCTCACTCTGTATCTTCTACAGTTTTCAATCAAAAATGAAAATTCGTTCACGGGGTTGCATACAAAGATAATACCTTTCTTTCGAGGGATCACTCGACCCATCTACCCTCTTCCAAATTCTCAAAGGTAGTTACCGCTGCTCTAGGTGTTGAAATTCGAGATGAGGATGCTACTTGATGATGACTGCCATTGATCAGCATGGATCTGTTCCATTTTACTTCACTGAAACTTGAAAAGTCTCAGGGAAATAGTCTTCCCTATCTTTCAATTGCTCACCCTTCATCTTTCACAGTTTTCAATTAAAAATGGAAATTCGTTCAAGGCGATGTAGACAAAGATACCACCTTTCTTTTGAGTCATCACTGGACCCATCTTCCCTATTCAAAATGTTCAAGGATTGCCGCTTAGAGGGTTGATATTTCAGGCAAGTTTTGTACCCCAAAAGATGTCCCCTTTGACCTGTTTTTGCGTTTTGATCAGAAATGAATATCTTGGTAAGCCTCTGTTTAATTTTCGTTGAAGCACCCTGTATATATATATTGTGCAAATGCACAAGAGTTCACAACCGAACATAACGATTTTAAGAGGAATATTTCAGAGATAATCAAAATCCAGAAAGAACCTAGAACAATTAACTCTAAAGCTGACTTTGATGAGTTGAGAATTATGGAAATCATATCTTTTAACTCTGAAGTATATAGTTCTGCAACCTGTGATACAGTAATTTAAAAATGTTTGCCTATATTTGTGATCAATTTCCTTCCAGTCAGTTTAATTGTGATAATGACAGAGTGATATCGATGATTAAAATTTTTAAATGTAAGACTTGTTTTATGTGTTATTTGTACTAATGTTAAAATATTTTAATTTAATTTCATTCTTAGATAATTATGCAGATATAAATTTTCTGATGATGGCAATAGGCCGAAACGCGTCAAATTTCTTCAAATTATATATAACCTAAGATTTAATCTTGTTAAACGAAGCATTCATCTTTCAGTTACATGCAATTCTAAATAAGCATTCAGTTACCAATAATTCTCAAAGCTAAAAGGCTATCTGTATAGAACATGCAACTTTTATTTCAAAAACTGCACTAATTCCAACTCCAACTTTCTAAGATATTCTTAGGATGTTTTTACTGTGTTTTTAGTTCATTTAGTTGCTCATTTCTAGCATATTTCTTAGTGTTTTTACATATAACTCGTTTTTTAGTTCCTTTTTTTAAGAATTTGAATATTTCAGTTGGAAATTCATAGTTATTTATTTCCTCCATGTTACTTTTTGTCACCACACTCTCGCCGGGTTGATTGTGCTCTATATGTACCATGTACCATAATGCAATACATACAAGACATCCCTCGTATAGATAGCACTCTTTCTTTACACCGCGAGACAGCAATGATTTTTGCACCATTTCGTAGAAACTTAGTTTATCAAGCGTACCTCGTATTTGGGTAATTCTTGGGTGTTCCTACTTGCAATACTCTTGTTGTCGGAATGGTCCAATTGTATCATTAACGATTTATCGTATCCAAATCTAACTCGAGCAAGTCATGTGCGTACTAGTGTGAAACGAGGTGTATTTCCTCGCTCCACGATACCGTGACTAATTCGACGCCTATTTTTCTTTGCGTGGTAGTATCGTTTACATGTATTCTGTAAACCGTTCTCTTACGTACCCAGCACCGTGACGTTAACCAGACTATGTATTCAGTATACCGTGACCATTATCTACTACATTGTTTAACATATTTTACGTATTCAATGGTGCGTGAGTGCTGACGAGAGTCATTTCAATTCACTCATGGCTTCCTTATTTTTCTTTTTTGGGAAGCGAGAAGAAAATTAGATTCAGAATTTAGTTTGATGCGTGAGAATATCCGGATTAGATAATGCTCTTCTAGTCATTTTGTTGTCGTTCTTCGTAGAGTATTCCTGTTATTTTATTTGGGAATTAATCGACTTAGATCTTGGAGATTTCTTTCTTTTTGTTTGATGTTCCGGAAGATTGATTTTAGTGATTGATAAGAAATGGAAATCTCACTGAGTGGTATACAATGCATTTTATGAATGTGACGTCGAAATTCACTCGTAGCATGCCTTCAATTTTTTAAAAAAGTTCAGGTCTTTTGGTACTAGTCGGGCAGCAACGCGTTTCATGCCCAACCAATCGTTCAGTTTCAGATGTTGATAGCCGACCAGAGCGTGGCAAAACTTCCAGCACATCTCGCACGCTGTGGACTGCACTATGCGTGAGTGAACATTACGATATGCTATTTATGTTGTGTCATCACAAGGCATCTTGAACAAATAACACGTTAACCCGGTTGTACAAAAGTATTTCATGTTTTTACTCAAGTTGTTCCCAGAACAGAATTATTTCAAATTCAATAACAAATTTCATGAACCTCATGGGGGATCTCCATCGTGCCCTTTATTAGCTAACATTTTCGATACCATTTAAGGAAAAATTTCTATCTGTTTTTGAACAGATGGAATTAAGAAAAGAACAGGTGTATAATGCTGATGAATCGGCCATTTTTTGGGAGATGTTTGCCAGACACAACTTGGGTTCATCAGGGGGCAAAATCAGCACCAGGTCGAAAAGTGTCAAAAGACCGCTTAACATTCATGCCATGCAACGCGGCTGGAACTCACCAATTACCTTTACTAGTCTTGGGAAAGGCGGCAAATCCACGAGCATTCAAAAACGAGAGTTCACTACCAGTTGTCCACAAAGCATCTACCAAAGGGTAGATGACCAGACCATTATTTAATGAATGGTTTTATCCCCGAGGTGAAGAATTTTTCAACTAAGATTAACAAGCCCTCCAAAGCTCTGTTGTTGGTAGACAATGCACCATTGCACCCACCTGAGGAAGAGGTTAATACTGATACAAACTTCAGAGTTATGTTTTTGCCACCCAACTGTACTACCGTTCTCCAACCTATGGATCAGAATTTAATTCAAAACATTGAAGTGTCTTATAGGAAATGTCTTCTTAATCATATCATTTCGAATGAAGGTGAAGAAATAACTTCCATTTTGAAGCAGTATAATTTGAACGATGTCGTGAACAATCTTGCCCAATCTTGGAAAGCCATTACTTCAAAAAATATTAGAAACAGTTGGACAGCATTGTGGCGTGATACTACAGAAGTAGAAGAATCAGATGATGAAAATATTCCACTCTCAGAGCTTCAGAAGAATATTCGTCAAATCAGTGAAAATGATTTGAAGAATATTGCCGAATCATTAAGGTTCATCGATGCAGAAAATGACATTACCAACTGGAGCGTCGGAGACATAGAGTTTGTTATCGATTGGACTGAAGAAGAACTTATACAGGATGCTTTAGGAAGAAATATTGAAAATGTACAGAAATCTTCTGACTCAGAGGATGGTTTAATCTTCCTATAGAAGACATATTGCTCCTGAAAAGGCTCAAGGAAAAATCAGTTCAGATGGCAGCATCGAGAAAGGTTCAGAGTAAAATCGATGGATATTTTAAACGTCATAAGGAATAGCATGTTGTTTATGTACACTAGCTTATATTTAAATTCTATATGTTCTATGAAGAAAGATTATAATGAATAGAAATTCTATAATTTGATTGTTTTATAATAGAAACTATGTTTTGTTCAACTGTTCGATATTTTTATAATAAAATCAGCTTTGACAGATTTTGGGTTGTTTCTATTTTGAAAATGAAACAAATTCATGTCACTTCAGAAATTCGTGCATTTCGATAGTCCTGTATGTATTTCAACATTAATTGAGTACTTATGTCAGTTGAAAATATAGAAAGACCGAAATAGCAATCCTGAATTCTAATAAACTCTTGTGATATATAAAACATAGTTTAATTTCTTATTATCATCGTAATCAACTATCACGCAAAAACGACGTAATCATTTAACTATTTAAATAGATATCATAAAAATTGGTAGTTTACTTTCGTTTGAGGAAATCCTGTTCAGTTTGGAAGCACCTCGTAGTTTCCTTAAAACCTACACTATGATATTAACAAAACCAATCAAAATTCTCATGCCTTAAAATCGCCCGACGTTTCACGAAATAATCTCAGGACATCCGGAAACCAAAACGGAATTAACAAAGCTTCATCGATGGTAAACTCGGTTATATCTGCTACAAATCTTGAAACAATTTCCGCAAATAAGCTTTTGCTCAAATGGATTTTCTAACGGCAGCCAATATATCTAGTGGAATTCGATCTTGGATGCGATATTCCGATTATTTCAGCGCAACGGAACAATCAGATAAATTCCTACATTTACTGGATTTGCGGTTGTAACCCACAGCGATCTCCGACCATTGTATTCTTTTTAAAATCTGCCCGATGCAATCTACAATCTAAGGGTGAGACTGGACTAGAGGAGTATGCTGATGATTGCAAAGAAGCTAGTTAATTTAAAATCGATTAATCAAGGAATAAACTTTGTAAGGATTGCGAATATTACTACGTAAAAATGTCAATGTTTAAGATGGAAAATTTTATTCAACGTTATAGCTATTTCGGCCTTTCGTTCATCATCAGACAAGTATGAGTTTAAAACTAAAATACACTCTCTGTGATCCTTGAATTTTGGTGATGGTCGAATGTGTATCCTTTTTCCTGTTCATTTCGCTTATTTTACATCTCCTTGGTTTGTCCTGGGGTTCTACTGGTTGGTTATCCTCCTTCTTTTATGTTGTGTTGCATCTATGCTGGCCTGTTGTTTCCTCATCCATTGTACTAGGAATGTCCTCTTTCCTGTTGTCCTCGGTTGTAGTTCTATTATTTGGTTGATCTCCTTGTTTTCGTGGTCTTCCATCTGATCGGTTGTCTTCGTTGTTAGTCGTGTGATGATTTCTTCTAGTGTGTCCATTTCCATTTCCTTCCTGAGTTGGTCGTTGGTTATGTACCATGGCCATCTTAAAATATCAATATCGGCATTTTGCAGAAATTCTGTAACTACCCTAGCAGCATGAGACCGAGCATTATCATGCATATAAATGAAGTTTTCACCAATCAATGGGCCAAAGGGTACAACATGGGGTTCAAGGATATCTGCGATGTATCTGGTCGCTGTCATTCTTCCATTATTCACTAGGACTTACTGGACCATGGAAGAAAATGCCTCCCCACACCATCCCTGAGCCCCCACCGAAGTTTTCGGTTTGCCGGATATTGCATTGCTGAGATCATTCCCAAGGTCGTCTGTATACAGGCATGCGTCTATCATTTGATACTAGACAGAACCTGGACTTGTCGGAAAAGAGAACACTCGACCATTCTGGAATACCCCAATTTGCATGTCCCCTCGCAAACTGAAGTCTTGCAACTCGATGCTCTCTGGTGAGACGCGGGCAGGTAGAAGCCACACTTGGTCTGATCTCGTCTTCTCTGAGCCTGTTCCCAACAGCTTGCAATGAATTATGCACATTTCGGGAAAGTGCAAGTTCATTTTGTAGCATTCTAGCCGTACAGTGCCGAACTCTTACTGCAGTTAAACGAAGCCAACGACCATCAACTGGTGTTGTTATCCGATTTCTTCCCTGTCCGGCTCTTCTTCCATATTCCCCTGTTTCGTGGTACCGGTTAATTGCTCTTGAAATAGTGCTTTGGTTAACATTCAACAAGTTAGCCATGTAACGTTGGCTTCGCCCCTCCTCTAAGTGTTACAATTCTTACCTCACATGATCACTCAAATAGCGAAAACCAACAAGAAACACAGAAAACTTGCATTAATTTATCTTGAAAACAGAAGAGAAACTGAATGAATACTGATAGTCAAATAAACTCATTCTTGTTTCAAACGTGTTTGAGATCATATGGAAACAAATGTTACTACATAGATAAGATTTTTTCCTCTCATATGTCCAAAAACATATGTTGACAAAGAAATTGCGATCGAGTTGCTTAATCGATTGTGGAATTCAGAATACCAGGTGATAAGACAATTTTTATGGTGTGTGTATATTCAATATGTTACTCATTCAAAGCAATCGTAGTACAAGATATCACTATAAAACAGTGTTTTAATCAAATAAATTATACGAACAACTAAACACGTAAACAGTTATTAACAAAGTTTAGAAAAATGCCTAATTATCTTGAAGTACCATTAAAAATGCCAAATTATCGTCAACATATCGAAACCCAAATATTATACGGGACGCTATTGGTAATTGAAAAATGATATTTTTCCATCAATAGACAATCTGCAGATCCTATACTAAGAACAAAAAGATATAGAACTCAATTCTATAATATAAGGGGGATACCGGTTAAGAACTCCGAGATTTTGTTGTTTTTCGTGAATTTTTTACATAGGGAAGGAATAAACAGAATTTTTTTTTAATTTGGGAGTATTTCATTCATGTTTTGAAGTATACTTAAGGAATTCAAATCTTGCTAAATCTCGGTAGTGTGCGAGATCTCGCATTGTAAAGAAATTATCATCGAAAATATACGAAAATTCCTATCATTTATATTTCTATTGGCTCTAATTGTTTTTCAGGAGCAAAATAGAGAAATAAATTATCAATCTAATCAGTAATTTATTCAAAATGTAACATATTATTCTAAAACTTGGATGCGGGATTGATCTTGCAGAATATTGCAAGATCTTGGTATATCGAGATTGCATTCCCTAATCGTGCTGTCCATGGAAGATTGCCATCGGAGTATTTCGCTGATGAGTATTCCTGTGATTTTTTTTTTTCGTTACAAAACATTTCCTGAGAATATGAACCTGATTGTATGAAAAAAATTGAAACTTCATTTTTGGAGGTGTTTGAAGACGATGTTATGTTTTATAACATATTTTTCACCTATTTTGCATGAAAAACATATTTTTAATAATCATATAATCCCAGAATTAGGTTCATCTAGATTTGAATTGAATGAAGAATGTTCACACCAAATTTCAGAACGATTGGTCAATAACTTAAAGCTAGAATGCCCACAAGTTGAGAAAAGTCATCTCGAGAAAAACGTGTTGTAACTACCACGCGCGTCGACTCAGGACTGACGAGCGGCTCTCAAGTCCTCCTAGCATTAGGAATAATGCGAATTTGGCTTTCAAATTTTGACCACATATTAGTTCTTCTTCTTCTTCTTCCAACTTTATTTTAGGCGAAACCGCCTGTTTATTCTTCGGGCGTTTGTCTGTTACGGAACGTTCAAGTTGTCACTCCACCTTTTTCGTGGTCGTCCCACGCTTCTGCGCCCCAGTGGAGATCTATCACGGGCGATTTTCACTATTCTTCTGTCATCCATTCTGTTTATATGGTCATTCCACTCCTGTTTTCTGTTCAATACCCCGTTGTTAATGTTGTCCACCTTGCACATGTTTCTAATATTCTCACTTCTCTCTCTGTTGAGCAGTGTTTTCCCGGCTATCCTGCGAAGTACCTTCATTTCGATTGTCTCCAGTAGTCGCCTGGTTTTCGTTGTTTCTGGTCTAGTTTCTGCAGTGTATGTCATAATGGGCCTTAGAGTTGCTTTGTAGATTCGTGCCTTGGCTTCAATTCCGATATGCTTATTGCGCCATATTGTGTCACTCAGACATCCTGCTACTCTTGTTGCTTTTGTTGCTTGCTCCCTTACCTCCGCCTCGACATCTCCGTAGCCCGAAATCTCTATGCCGAGATATTTAAATTTCATTTCCTGCTGGATAGATTTACCATCAACCTCAAGCTTGCATCTCAATGGTGTTTTCGATGTAGTCATGCATTTTGTTTTAGAGGCAGAAATTATCATATTAAACGAGTTGGCTGTACGGTTGAACTGGTGTAGGAGGCGCTGTAAATCGTCTTCATTTTCTGCAATCAACACAGCGTCATCGGCGTAACACAGGATAGTTATCTCTTTGTCCCCCATTTTGTAGCCCCTCATTCCTCTTACTTTTTTGATTATCTCGTCCATGATGATGTTGAACAGAAGGGGGCTTAACGAATCTCCTTGAGGAATACCACTTCTCACTGGTATCTGTGTGGTAAGCTCCCCGTCTAATCTTGCCTGGATCTTGTTCGCAGTATATATATTTTCGATAGTCTTTATAATATTACGTGGGATTTGCCTGTTGTAGAGCAGATGTATAATATCTAATAATTGGACTCGGTCGAAAGCTTTGAGCAAGTCAATAAAACACATAAATGCTGGCTTATTATATTCTATCGACTTTTCTGTTACTTGTTTTATGACAAATACGGCGTCGGTGCAAGATCTTCCAGATCTGAATCCTTGTTGTTCATCAGCAAAAGAGGTAAGGCTATTTATTTTGTTTGTTATACACTTCGTAGTAAGTTTCAGCGTGGTGCTCAACAGATTTATTCCTCTATAATTCCTCTATAATTCGAAGGTACTTTCTTGTCTCCTTTCTTAAACATAAGAATAGTAATGCTTGTACGCCATTCATCTGGGATCCTGTGATGGTAAAGGATTTTTTGAATTAAAATTGTCAACTCTTGAGTAAGACGTCCGCCATACTTGAGTGTATTTTCCGGTGTACTTAGGTCTTCTTCTGTATCCTCTGTCGAATATAGATCAGTTAGGTACTCGATCCAGGTCTCGCTGGTTAGATGCTTTGTTTCAACCAACTTATTCATTTCTTTCCGTTGTGATCGGATTAGTCTCCATATTTGTTTTTGTAGCCCGTAGAAGTCATTCTCCATGCTTTTGGAATAAGTTTCCCAGTACTGGTTTTTAATTGAACGTACTAACGTTGTGGTCTCGTTTCGGATTTTTTGATATTTATTGTACGATTTTGGTGTTTTTAATGTTCGATATGTGAGGTAAGCATGTTTCTTTTCCCTGTACTTTTCTGCAACTTCCATACGGAACCACGGAGTTCTGTTTGTGTTCTTCTTACTGTTATTTGATATCCTACACATATTAGTTATACTAATTAGTATAGTATTAGTATTAGCATATATTAGTTATACTAATAATTTATACAATAAAAAAATTTGATCGGTATAAACTGGTGTTTCCCTAATCTTATATTGCTCAACGACCTAACTGATCTATGTTATTCCCCAATATTTGGGACTTTTAAGTAGATTCCATATATTATGCGCGAAAACTCGAGATAGCTATAACGTTGAATGAACTTTTCCATCTCAGTGATATTTTTTACGTAGTCATAGTCGCAATTCTCATAATATCAATTACATATCACATAGTAACAGCTCAATAGATTTCATTGAATTAAATAATATTTTGTTTGAGTCATTGATGGTGAATAAAAAATAAGATTTCCTAAATCAATACGTTCTTCTTCATTTGGCGATACTCAGAAGAAACCTTTCGGAGAATGAATGATTTCCCGAGAACCCTGAGTCAGGGAAGCAACAATAAAAGTTTTGGCAATCGTTTTGATCAGATTTTATAAATAACCAATTCCTGGTGCTTCTTAACAGAATGTATGCAGTTTTCATATTATCATCATGTATATTCTCACCAAAGACTTATTTTCAATGAATTTTCTGATAATAATAACAGTTTTAGAGTGTTATGACACCAAGTCACCCTACTTACTCTACATTTGAATCAACTATTTCAAGAAAATTCAAGTTCCGTTTGTTTGAAGCGTTCCTCAAGATCTTAAACACTTGATTATCCGTTTCTCTAGATAGTACTGTGTGTGTCTGCCTTACGAGTATCAGCACACCGCAATCTTTGATGTATGAATGCTGGCGAAGTGCCTTCAGTTGATATAATTGGCTGATAAAGTTCGGATTTATCTCAAAGCCGCTCCTCTTCTCTCCGTTGCCGAGGTTGAATTATCTCCATCTGATGATCCCCGCCATTTCCAAACATTTATCTTCGCGGAAATATCTCATAAATTGCATAACCGAATTGTATATTGCCATTTATTAAATCAATTTTTGATTGGCACTCTGCCTACAAGGTCGAATAGCAAGCTTTTTTATTGATTATTGTTGGGCTGAACGAAAATATATGAAATTACTGTCAGA
This sequence comes from Cryptolaemus montrouzieri, assembly GCA_013387265.2. Classification (NCBI taxonomy): domain Eukaryota; kingdom Metazoa; phylum Arthropoda; class Insecta; order Coleoptera; family Coccinellidae; genus Cryptolaemus; species Cryptolaemus montrouzieri. The sequence goes on along the minus strand of JABFTP020000103.1, from coordinate 7,858,902 downwards.
TGGTACGGAATCAAATGTAAATCGTAATTTAGCTATCCTATTTAGCACGCAGTTCAGAGTTCGATGATATACTCTATGACAAAAAAGTTTCCGGAAATTTGAAATGAAACGCAAAAATCTTAATCTACTTCAATATTTATTGAATCTCCTTCAAAATATACTCCATTTGAAGCGATACACATGTGCCAACGTTATATTAAGATGATCCTACAACTGCTCTCCCACGGTTCTAAACTCGCGGTGCCCTTTCAGTCTCAGTGATGTAACCTTCAGCCCTAGTATTAAAAAACAGATAGGTACGTTGAAAAAACAACAGCGTCTCGGGACCTGATGGACTTTCTACTTTCGTCCTGAGAACACAGTCTCTCTCATCCACTCGTTTCTTTTCCCTTTCAAGCAATTGGTTGGACCTCTAACACATAGAAAAAAGGTGACAAATTATCTCCCTTTACCGTCTAATCAGTTTGGTTTCCATAGCAGGAAAAGTATGCGAAAAAATCATTTTCGAAACAGTGACGCAATTTGCTCTTACGAATTAACTGATTCCTGAAACACAACATGGATTTCCACCAGGGCGATCGGTTCTCACGTTTTCCTCACCCTGTGTTGGGTGACTGGTCAAAGAAGTTTGATCTTGGTATTCCAGTTGGCGTCATTTATTTGGATTTTCCCGTGCTTTTGATCCTGTACATATAAAACGTTTATTGGCTGAACTGGAGCATATTATATCAGATGTAACCTCTTGATAGAAAGTTTTTTGTCTGGAAGGCAATTCAATATTAGAGTCGGGAACTAGCGATCTTCTCAGCGTCACCAGGGGCCTGTTCTAGGTCCCCTGTTGTCTCTTCAATATGCTGCAGATATTTCTCTTTCAATTCAGTCTAATAGCTCAATGTTTGCGGATTACACTAAGCTCAATACTCAATACTTTCGAGTTACTATACGTCTCCTCCAGACCCTTACGAGGAGACTGATAGTCAGCAACAGAACCCTTCACAACATGTTCAATTATGACCTCTTGGGTTATTTGATCTGAAACTATACAAAAAAAAGTTACATAGACCCCAAAGGCAGCATTTCTTTTGCCACGGAATAAATTGCCTTCAGACATGCATTTAAAACAGATTTGATCTCTGGTCTTCAGCACAACTAATGTAAGAGTGAAATATTCAATTTTTACTTGTATATTCCTGTATAAATCTATTTGTAACTCCTCCTAAGGTTCTATTCTAAAAGTGCAATTATTGTTCTAACTTAACACTCATGCCTAATCAATTTTAAATATTGTTAGGCTTGCATATTCAATTGATTTTCTAGGGATCTAGGGTCTTGCTTCTCGCTGTTGCTTCTGCGATTTCAGCCTTATAATTTCTAATTTGGGGCATCCATAATATTAATAAGAATACGAAAGAAAGATACAGATAAAAATGGCTAGATATAAAAAGAATAAAAAAGAAAAACTGTTGTGTATAATTCAAGTCATATTAAAGGCATCTGAAGCGACTTAAAAATAATAAAAACATCTGCTGCCTTTGAACTTTGAACTTCAAAATAGCCAAAACACAAACAACAACCCCCGTACAATCAGTAAAAACCAGAAAATAAACTCGCACGGTTTGAAGATTTATTGGCGAACTTTTCGTTTCATTTTCCATTAAATATCTCATCGCTGAATAATATGTGACGTAGTGTCCATAAGGGAGGCTTGGAAATGTGATAGCATTAGATACCGAGGTTGTGAAACTCAGTAACTCGGCCTGCGGTCTGCGGTTACGGCTAAACCGCAACCCCTTTGGACACACATTCTCTCCCGAATCCCAATCTCCTCGATCCCCAATATACGTCGCCGACATTCCAAACACGAATGCCTAGCACGTGTTCTACGCCACCCCCAATGATCTTTCTGTGTTATCGAACGACCTACGTCTTTAAACTCATTTACCAGAATGGATATTCCCTTAACACCTTTGATGTTACTCTATTTAATTAAATGATTGCTCACCTACATTATTCGAACCTAGTTTACACGAATTCAGTATAAATCATTGGTACTAATATTTTATATCGGGAAGTGTAAACCTTCAATTTTAGTACTAGCATTCTTCAGTAGTAGAATGCTTTAAAAGATCGGGAAGCTATAGCAAATACTTGAATCTTAAAGCTCAAATTCGCGAGGTTTAAATGATATACATTTATTCTAATTCCGAACAACAAGATTAATTTTGTTTAATAGTTTCTGTACTCTCTTTTCTTCTTCCTAGATAGAGCCAGATTTACTGTTTCCATCCGCACTACGTACTCGAAGCACAATTACTACAAGGGTCGGGCCTAGCCAAAGAAATTTGGGCTTTTCAGGTGAGCGAAGGGCCAAAAAGTACAGGTTGTATAGAGTAAGATCACTTGCTTTCTTTTTTCATGGATTTTTTGTATTCGTTTGATATCTTCTTCGGACATTTACGTTATTTCAATGATAAGTTGCGATACAAAACGACATCCACTATTCCAAAAAATTATCGCCCCATTTACATTTTGCCATTGTTCGAACAATCAAAAAACAACATCGTAAGTTCTCAATACTGGGTATTACGTCATTCATATTCTTATGGTAGATCATAGTCCTTCCAAGAGTTCAACCGTCATTTTGTCATTTTGTTGATTCTTTACGCTCTATTCCTAAAGTAACCGAACTGTTTCAAAAAAACAGTCTACTAGTACCATCTGTTGTAATATTGTACCATTCGATAACTTGGTACTTTATTGACAGCTGTTAAAAATTTCATGACATTTAGCTGCAACTAAACTTGGTAAATCTTCTACCGAAAAGCTGCTTGACTTAATGAAACCCTAAATATATAGGAGACTTGTCTTACTAGAGGTTAATTTTTATCCATAAGACATAGTTTTTTGTATTTTGAAAAGTTGAAACACCTTGTATAAATAACTCTGTCTTAGTTAAAAATTACTTAACACCTTCACCTTATACAGCTCAAATATCAAGTGAACTCAATCCTCGTCCGAAATGTTTCACTTTTGTGTGTTGTGCCATTTCAAGAAAACCGTTCGTCGAATTGGCCAACGCTGCTGAAATTTCGTATCGAAAAGTATTAAATTACAAATGTTCTGTAGAGTTTGAAAGTTTTATTGGATACCGTTGAAGGTCACGGGATTGAACAAGTACTATGCCAGTTTCGAAGCGAAACACTCTGGGTGGCCAATTCTAGAAAATACCCGAATGTCCGAACTCGAACAGAGTTGAGCGAAGTTTGAGGGCAGCATAGGAACGAGATCGTTTGTTGCCGAAAACAGCCGCTTTTGTTCGAGATTTCGTTATTCCTGGAGCGTGTTAAAGAAGATAGTAACAATTTGAAATAATTCACAAGGTATTGTGAATTATTTCAAATTACTATCTTAGATATATTTTCATCAAATTTATTCAAAAATATGTGAGGATCCTGTCAGTACTCTTAAATGAGTATTGTACTCTATATCATGCGTACTCTATAATGTATAACACTAACACAGTAAGCTAAAATACTTTTTCTCACACATAGGATATAGTAAACATTTGTGAAAAAGAGTGTATATATATATATATATATATATATATATATATATATATATATATATATATATATATATATATATATATATATATATATATATATATATATATATATATATATATATATATATATATATATATATATATATATATATATATATATATATATATATATATATATATATATATATATATATATATATATATATATATAAACTTGAGACAAGAAGAATTATTCAAAAATCCGTAGATCCCAAGAGCCACAATAGTGCAACTAAGCAGGATGCCGAGAAACGAAGCGGCAAACTGCATTTTCGTCCTTATTACGAGCTCATCAGTGTCGCATATCGCTTCTCAGCATCCTAACAAGCTACATCGGGGTACCCTAACGATTCCAGAAAGGACGTATCTCGTACATACGGACGAGAGTCGCCCTCTATGGACCGAGAAGATCAACCCGCTACCGGACTTCGAGAAAGATACGAACAATAACAAACAGATGTGAGAACGTTATAAATTTATTTGTCTCATCGAGTATTTACCGACAGGAGGTTTTATCCTGGGGAGAAAGAGGCCCAGAGCACCATTTCCAACGGGAATATTTCGCTCGTTTTGTACCGTTGATGTGATTCAATGTTTCTCAAGTGTTGGAATTTTTAACGTTCTCACATCTGTTTGTTATTGTCTTGAAAGAACTCATCAGTTGGCAGAACAAATGGCAACAAGAAATACAACTCAAAGAATCTCAAGAACAGCGTGATGAACGTCTGCGACAGACTATTACGAGAACAAGAACGGCACGAGAACGAAACATTGGTACAGCACGACAGCAACACAGACAGAGACAGCAACGCTATATCGATTGCCCAGAAGGTGATACTACAGACCACGATGTGGTCAGAAAATTTTTAATATGCTCGTGAAACTGCCTTGAAGAGAAATCTTCCGGCAGTTCATGTAATACTCATAATGGTAAAGAACCAAATATATATATATATATATATATATATATATATATATATATATATATATATATATATATATATATATATATATATATATATATATGAGAAGCTCGGCGGTTATAATAGAAAGAATAACTTATTGAAATATCAACACCCTGTAGACCCTAAACGAAGCGTTTGGCGTTTCAAGTTCATTCGAAACTTTAGTCAACAAATAAACTAAAAATTCACCCTAGTTAGTACATGATATATTGGAAGACCCTGTAAGGTATGTTTGTATGTAGATAGATGTCATAGTGAAGTGGCCAAATATACAAACGACGAATGTCATATCAACATGTTTGAAGGGTTCCTAGAAACCATACGCATTCGTAACGATCGCAATGAGCAAATAAAATCCAAATAATAGACGTATTGTTTGAAAGATAAGAGCGACACTTACCGTATATTGCCCTTTATCATGTCACTAGATATTTGGGATCACTCAAAGATAAAACAGTTTAAGTGTCAGTTCAGATTATTCATCAGAATGTACTTAGCTTGTCTTGCCAAATAATCGTAAAATAAACACGTTTAGCCTACTTATCTGAGGGAATATTTCAACATGTATTACGGACAATCAGCGTCATTGATATTTGATTTATTTTGAAGTTTATTTGGGTTTTATCGCCGTAAGTGCTATACGTAGGACGACGTTGAGATTTAACTTCTAAATGTGTCATGAATCAATATGGTTATGAGTTCGTGAACATTCTGTAAACTAAACTGCTTCATGAAATTAACACAAAATCGAAAATTCAAATTTATGCAGAACAAGTTTAAATATTTTGAAGAATTATACTTTCAGTAATTTTTCAACACTAAGGAATGCTTGAGAGAAATTTATCGATTTTCAAAGTATTCTCCATGATGATCGATACACGTTTGCATGCTCTGAAACCAATTTTCGAAACACTTTTGCCTTTTCGAATGAGATACCTCCAAACCATGCCTCTTCTGACGTTGGAAATCGTTACCCACGCAGTTTTTTCCTGATGTGCGCAAACAAAAAGAAGTCGTCAGGTGCCAAATCGGGACTATCAGGTGGATGCCCCATTAATTCAATGTTTTGGCTGTTCAAATATTTCATAGTATGCTCTAATGTGTGTGAGCTTGCATTGTCATGATGCAGTGTAAGATCATATAATAATCAGAACATAAACTGTGATACGAAAGACTATTTCCCTGAGACTATCCAAGTTTCAGTGAAGTAAAATGGAACAGATCATTGCTGATCAATGGCAGTCATCATCAAGTACCATCCTCATATCGAATTTCAACCCCTGGAACAGGGGTGACAACCCTTGAAAATTTGAAAGAGAGTAGATGGGTCGAGTGATACCTCGAATGGAAGGTATTATCTTTGTCTGCATCCCCGTAAAGGAATTTTCATTTTTGATTGAAAAATGTAGAAGATACAGAGTGATCTATTGAAAAATAGAGGGGACTATCTATCGCCCTGAGCTATTCAAGTATTAGTGCAATAAAATGGAACAGATTCATTCTAGATCAAAGGGTGTCATCTTTGATCTAAATGAATCTATTCCAGTTTTTCGCACTAATACTCCAATAGTCTTGGGGCGATAGTCTTCTCTATTTTTCAGTGGCTCACTCTGTATCTTCTACAGTTTTCAATGAAAAATGATAATTCTTTCACGGGAATCCAGACAAAGATAATACCTTTCTTTCGAGTTATCACTCGACCCATCTGCCCTCTTCCAAATTTTCAAGGGTTGTCACCCCTGCTCCAGAGGTTGAAATTCGAGATAAGGATGGTACTTGATGATAACTGACATTGATCAGCATGGATCTGTTCCATTTTACCTCACTGAAACTTGAATAGTCTCAGGGAAATAGTCTTCCCTATCTTTCAGTTATTCACCCTGCATCTTTTACAGTTTTCAATTAAAAATGGAAATTCGTTCAAAACAATGTAGACAAAGATACCACCTTTCTTTTGAGCTATCACTCGACCAATCTCCCCTATTCAAAATGTTCAAGGATTGCAACCTAATAAAAATTGACCTGTTTTTGCGTTTTGATCAGAAATGAATATCTTGGTAGATATAGCCTCTGTTTAGTTTTCCTTGAAGCACCCTGTATAGTACATAAGTAACTTAACTCAGCTGACTATGTGGTCCCCACTTTTTTCGATTTAAATGAGAGTAAAGGGGTAATGAAAGAAATCATTTATGGGGGGATAACGATTCAAGTGAAGGAATGATTTTTTTTAACACTTTCACTATATTTAGAAAAAATTAACACAATAAACATATTATTTTCATCTCAAGATGTTTTTATTTTACAAAGACTGGTTTTACATTTTAACAAGGGTATATTCGATTGGAGGTTATGATTGATTTCATCATTCCCTCATACCAGCGAAATCTAATCGAACATTAACCTCAAATCGAATTACGATTCGAAGCATTTCTACCCCTTAAAACATGTGAAACAGCATAATGATTATTAATAATGAAATAATTACCTTGTATTCAGATGGTGTGAAGCAATGACACAAAAATGTAACATTTAAATAATTAATTGAAACCGGTTGACAACAACACATCGCTCTACGCCTTGCAACAAAGATATTATGGCTTCATTTACATTGCTGCCAACTGCAAAAAATTATAAGCGCGGCAACCTACGATCCGATCGAAAGGTACACTCTAGGTTTCGGTACAAGTGAAGGAATGATTTTTTTTCTTTGGGATCCAGATAAAGATTAGATTTTACAATAATTTTTCACTCGGTACCTAATAAAAAGAGGATAAACTGTTAAATGCACTATTTTTGATATAAGTGAAAGCCAAAACTAGTCAAAGTTATACAGGGTGTTACATAATAGTATATATATATATATATATATATATATATATATATATATATATATATATATATATATATATATATATAATTTATAAAATTCGAATAATTGTATTTACAATAAATGCTTATATCTATAATTTTGGTGTGTGTCACAAGTGTGAGCTCAGGAAAATGAAAAAGGGAAACATACTATCTTGCGTGTGATTCAATAAACGAGTGCAGGGGGTTTGCCACTTAATATTCCGTGTTCTAACAGTAGTTCTTATGGTCTTGTGCTCCGTGCTCCTCCTGCGCATGCTATAGATTCTTTGATTTCGGAACGACTCGACAGCGATTCATTTCTGGTTTCTGCCTTTCAACTACAACTTGCTTTTCTGCGAAGATTTTGAGTTTTCCACCTTTGAGATTATAGTTTTGACATTTTTTGGATTTTTGTGGAACTAAGGCTCGTATTCACTCAATGTATACGAGGTAACTTTCGGTTACGGCGATCTTTGCAGATATTTGTCTCCGGCGGTCCAGACCAGAGGAATCTTAGGACGTCTTGTCCATATTTTCGTACTCAACTAGTCTGTTTCAGGCTCAGATGACAGGCGTAGATTTATTCAGTCATAATTTCATATTTTTCAGCATTGCGGCTAATTTTTATCTTTATACCTAACCTCTCATTGCAGTAAAGTATCTTGATTTTTGTGATTCTCATATTTTTCATTTGATTACTCTTATTTCTGAAATTCAGTTTTTCTCATTGATCTGTAACAAAGGATTGGAGCTTGGAGCTCCGATTTGATTTGGTAAATTGAGCTGTACCCCTGTTAGGAGGATACAACAACCCTTTTCACCTTGTACATATGATACAGATAACATAGATTCTTAAAGAAATTTTCCTATTGAAACTAACTAACCGAATTTTTACTTCTGTTATTTTTTCTCATTCTTAACTTTCTTTAACAACTTTCAGAACAAATATTTCAATCAACTGTAAAGTTAAATTATGCGCATTTAGTGACCACAATTTGATCTAGCCGTAGAGCTCAGATATTGATTTTTTCTATATTTTATCAGATATTAGTAGTTAACCTACCAGTAATTTACCCATATCGTTCTATTCGCTTAGTTACCTGACCAATGTGGTTCACTTGTGTTGAAGAACAATAAATTCCTTTTTGAGTCAACAGACTTGTTGTTTCAATTGTAACTTCACAGACATCGTGACGATTTTTCCAAGTTCTTGTCGTTAATCAAATGTGGTGGCGCCGAATAATTTGAGCTAAGTTGTTTATCCCACGCCTTCTCCACATGAGCATAGCTGGATGCAACAAGTCATCTACCTAAAAACCCCAATGAAAACCAAGGGGAAGGTGGGATTTTAATATATTCTTTTTGCTGTTAGATCTGGCGGCGGTGTTAAAACCTGTTATAAGAACCCCTATTTTAGAAAAACGAGGCGCATCCACCATTTGAGAGGGATCGACCCAAGCTTACCAACTCACATTGAGACGAACCGCCACTGCAACACCCAACCCAGACAACCGACATAACCTTCCCAATTTTCTACGCAACTGTTCATTTCCAGAATAAATAGAACAAAAGTTGATTCGCATCCGAAACAATGAGCGAATTTTCAAATACGACGTGGTGAACACAAAACCATTATATACTCCACGCAATCACTCGTACAAAGACGAATTCAGAAAGCAAACAAAGTCGGAGATTGTGTTTCTCTGAAAAACAAATTGAATAACACCAATTCAAATATAAAGAGTGAATGCTCATATCTTACTGAATGTGTAAATTGTATTATCAACAGATTAAGCATGGGCGGTTAATAAATACATGCAGTTTACTTTTCCGTCAAAAGTTCAAACATTTCCTCGGCTATAATGAACAAATATTTAACAATCACTCGAATATCTGGCAAGGGAAATTACCGGATCCTATTCTAATTCGTTATACAAAATCAGTATAGAGCGTAGAAAATTTCGTGTATTAGTTTACGTGTTAATATGTTTTTCGAGCGTATTGTACTGTAAAATTAAAATCATTTGACCCAGTTTCCATACTCAATAAATCCGTGGAATGGACATCGCAAACATTCTACATTCTACAGTGATGGCTGTAAAACTAACAGTGGCTCAGTATGTGGAATGCGAGGTTTGTAAATAAACTAATGAGACTGGCAACGTTGCTTCTGATTCGGCAACACGTGAAACCAGAGGCTTTGAGCAGCGTCAGGTGCACATGTGATACGTCTCCAGTATGAATTTGAACTCGCTATAGTCATGTGTTTGGCCGTAGCGTTAGTTGTTGTAAAACAATTTTTTCTTGTGTGTGGTATCAATTTTGAGCAACATTGTGTAATCGAGTTATGCTTCAAATTTGGACACAATGCAACGAAAACATTTGTAAAAATTCGGCAAACGTATGGAGAAAGAGTTTTTTCGTTAGTTTGAGGCATTTTCAGAAGAAAGAAATTCGATTGAATATAAACCACGAAGCGAAAAGCTTTCAAGTGCAAACACAGATGAAAATGTCAACAAAGTCAAGAGTAATGTGTTTGGGCAAGAACAATAATGGAGTTTTTCGCCAGTAAAATCATTCCTATGGCTCCCCAGTATATCGAACACAGTATAATTTATCATTCAAGATCGATTAATTGAATTTAGATTAATATCAAGTGAGATTTTTGTAACTCTTGGTATGATAAAGAGAACTGATAAAAAATGATAACAAATACAGGGTGTGGCGTAATGGAAAGAGTTTTGAAATGAGAATAACTCATCTGTTTTGCAACGTAGAACATTTTTAATTACGTAACATGAAAGCTTAGCATTTAGGAAAAGTGAAAGTATTCCTGTGATGGTTTCTTTCAACTCCTGCAGATTTCGAGGTTTATCGACGTAGACCTCAGCCTTTAGGTTTCCCCACAAAAAACAATCACAAGCAGTGAGATCCGCGGAACGAGGGGGCCACGGCTCATCTCCAAAACGAGAGATTACGTGACCAGAAAAAAATGCGACGTACAACTATCGTTGAGGCTCTGGCTGTATGTACCGTGGCACCATCCTGTTGGAACCAAAAATTTCTTCTGTTCATTTTTCGTCGTCGCAATTTAAGGAAAAAAGTTCTCCAGCATGAAAACATATCACTCAGAGATTACCCTTCTCTCATCCGAAAATACGGTACAATCAGCACAAGACGGCTCACAGCGCCGTCACCAAACGGCGACTTTCACACAGTGAAGTGGGGATTGATGGAGTTCGCGAGGGTTGTGCAAAACCTCCTTTATTCAGATGCTGGACAACCATGAGCTTATAGGGGTGAAAACGGAGGTCTTGGTGTAGAATTCTGCGAACAGTTCTACTACTCATTTGCTGCAGCTCGTTTTCGGACAGTGCGCCTTGGGCTTCGAATTACAGCTTGTCTCACTCTTTCCAGCTGGTGTCCTTACACTTCGGGAATGACCTTGAGGTTTCGGATTTATTGCTGATACAGTCGTTCTGAGATTCTGTACCTATCGAATGATTATGTCACGTTTCGGAAGTGAAGCATTACGACCATTGTTGAATTGTTCAAATACTCTTCAACTGCGAACGCAGATAACCATTATGAACTAAATGGTAACTCTTCCTGAGTCGAAGGACCTCGGCCGCTCTCCTCTAATCACTCATCGTTACGTGTACTACCCGTTCCAAAAACGGCCTTCCATTACGCCCCTACTGTATTTCAAGAAAGGTCATTAATTCTAAATGACGATCTGAGACACAATTCTTAGAATGGAAGAAACGAAATGTTCAAGACAGAACTATATCTTTAAATATTTGATACTTGACAAGTAAGTTCTCGAACATCATGTTGAGGGTAGCAGAGCTTTATCGCTCAGACGATGATGATGACCTGAAATTTAACAGTCAAATTGTATACTAAACTGAATTATGTGACACTGCCAATCGACCCAACAAATTCTTGGATCCTTTACTTTATTAACATCAGTTTTCTGAATTGCTCTCCCACAATGGAAGAAACTTTAAAGACGTCAAAATTCCAACATCAAGCTAATAATATCGTGTGTTCTAACGACCCTTAATATTTTACTCGGTTCATAACAGCTTTCAGACAATCGCCAAGGGTTCATTATAACACTTGGCGGTTGAAATTCTTCCCTGATGATCACAATTAGTTGTGAAATAAGGTAATAACGCCATGTGTTGTCGGCCGGCTTGGGGCGTAGGAACGAAACACAATATAAGCAAGTAAAAGCTCAGCCCCTACAAATGAGGGTCGTGCACCCTAAAACTGTCAACTACTTATATTGCATTACAAAAGGGGGATGAAGGAAGTTTGAAGAGTCCTTCAATATGCACGCAGCGACGTGAAGGTCGTTAAAGGCGACAAAATCAACCCATTCATATTCAACCTTCATTGAAATATGATGAAAATTGAGTAAGATTTAATAATAAGTTTTCTACTGTATACTATGTTTGAATACAGGTGTAATAACGTAAAACAAGATTTTTTTTCAACTATGCGACTTGTCCCTTATTTCAAATGCAAAATTGACCCCCATTTTTTCAATCCATTAGATTCACAGTAAGAAACTAAATGAATGAATGCCCATACATACCCTATAACTGAGATTTCAAGTTTTCAAGTTATGGCGAATTTTACGTACCTACCTGAAATTGGCAAAGGAGGCTTAGATTTCTGCACGTGCATAGACATATCGCAAAGCATATACATGCTCCTGAGCATAGATGATAAACTGTTATTGTTTTAACTATCAGTCGAATTAATTCGAACAGAATGTCTAGCTACACGAATGAGTAAATACTCAATTTATTTTTCATTCTTGGAGATGAGAGACGGAATATAGAGCTTGTAGGACATTTAACGAATTATATCCACATATGAGATACGTTACAAATTTTCTTTCGACTGGAACGATCCAGAATAAGGCATCATTTTCATCGCCTGTAGTCAACAATGAAGACAATGAAATTGCAGTTCTAGCTTATGATGTTAATCCACGTACATCAGAGCATGATCTGAATTTACCTAATAGTAGTATTCACAGAATTCTAAAAAAAACATAAACTGCACCCTTATAAATTTTCATTGCTCCAAACTCTACAAGCTGGCGATTTACAGCTTCAAATAGAATTGTGTGAGATCCTTCTTCAAAAGGATCCCGATTTTCTCAAAACATATCTGGACATATGAGTCTAAATTTTCTAATGAAGGTGTTTTCAACCGGAATAATTCACACTTTTGGGCCAACCAAAATCCTCATATTTTGTGTATGATGAAAACTTAAATGGTGAACTTTATATGAAGATTCTAAGGAAGCTAGTAAGTGACTTCGTTGATACTTTATCAGTAGCTGAACCAAGGCGTTGTACCAACTCCATGGAACGCCAGCTCATCGCACAAATGAAAATTATCGAATTTTAACTAATATGTTTGAAGATAGATGGATTGCAACGTATTTGTGGCCTCCAAGGTCACCTAACCTAACACCTATGGATTTTTATCTTTGGGGAACGCTAAAAGATAAAATTTATTCTGAACTTGTGACTTCAAGATATGATTTGCATAACAGACTGCAAAATGCTTTCATGCAGTTGGATTTGGAGGAACTGAGGTGAGCCACATCACAGGGTGTTATGTGTCGAATAGAACTATGTCTAGAAGTGAATGGTCATCACTTTGAACAATAATTATGAAATTTATCCGTCTTTTTTTGTTTCATCCTCATAATGTACATATATTTAAGCACACTCCGTTGTCAATCCGAACAGTCCCATAAGTTTAAGAGTTATTCACTAAGTTTTCGATATGGAAGTTGAAAATCAGTTTCGAATCGAGAGAAATACCAAAGTATCTGATTGTACCCTCTTTTTTCAATACGGTATAGATGTTTGTTAACATTCCGATTGCGGCTAGAAGAAATAACTTGGCGTTTGTAGCCGTTCAAACTTATCCTGCTGTATTTGCAATAAACGATCAGCCCATCCAAGTCATCTTGCAAGGCTAAGCAATCTGTCTCATCCCTCGGCAGAAACAGTTTGAAATTATCTGCAAATAATGAATATTTGCTTTGTTTAACGTACTTGGCGATATCGTTGATATAATTAATAGGTCCCAAGTTGGAACCTTGAGGTACACCGGAAGTAGCATCAAATAGACGAGACTCAACGCCTTCAATAGATACATACTGCTTTTTAACACTCAGGTAAGACCTGACCCATCTTAGGAACGCATACTCTACCCCAACATTTGATAACTTTTGCAGCAGAATGAGTTGATCGATTTTGGCTTATAAAAATCGGTGTAGAGCGAATCCATTTGAACCTGATTATCGAGATGTTCATGCAAGGACTGAACATAGCAAATAAATTTGTTTCAACTGATAAATGAACCCGTCCTGTTCAGATATTAAGTTACTTTTAACACAATTATGTAGGCATATGAGAGATTCAAAACATTTCGCCATTATAGTGAGTTTTATTGGTCTGTGATTATTTATAAGATTTTTTCGCCATTTTTATGTATAGACAAGATTGATGCTATCATCTAGCGTTCAAGAAATATACCAATTTTTAGGGAATCCTTACAGTACGTTCCAATGAAAACAAACCAACCTGAATAACTCGGCTGGTTCGGTAAGTTAGTTCATTTTTATAGTGAAACAAAACAAAATTTCTTTCGTCATCGAAGGGAATACAGAAAACACCAAAATAAAGGAATCTATTGAAACATTCAAAATATAAGTTGCAGGCAAGGGATACATCAGTGGCACCAATTTTTAATTGCTCATTTGCAAAACTGCCGAACAAAAGTCACCTTAGCTGTAAAGCTGTAAGGAATCGAAAATTGAAACCCAACAGCCGAACCAGTGAACGCGAATCAGACCAAGAGAATATCGATTTAAATAATGAATTTTCGTCAACTAAATAACCTATTCCAATATAATCCTCTTCCGGTAAGGCAAAAACGATGAGTTGTTCATTAATGTAAGGATTAATTCGCTTAGAAGGCAACGACCACTTCGATAGAGTACAGCGATTAAACATCTTTGTAAGCAGAATGCTCGACGAGGAGGAATAATTAAATGTAATATGTCGTTGACCCCTGTTGAATTATTGATTGCTACACGTTGTAGAAATGATGTATTATAATGGTGGTGGTTTCGATAATATCACCACAAAGTTATAATGACGATGTAGGCATTATTATATTATTTATTAAGTGGATTGTTGCGATATTAATCGATCTTCCTATATCTCTCTACTAATTGTTTTGTTGTCGATTTTACGGCCTGACAAGGATGAATGTTTGTTTACAATACACTGCTCCCAGAAAATAAAGCACAAAATCGAAAATTCAAATTTTCAAAAAAAGTTTAGATATGTTGGAGAACAATTTTTTTCAGTAATCCATCTTGGGAACAATCGAAATGAAAATGATACTCATAGAAATTGAAATAAAACTACTAATGAAAAATGGAGAGAATCAAATTCTTCAAAAACTCATTAATACCGGATATTTTCACCCCTGGCTAGAATTACTACATGACATCTACGATTTATACTAAAATTCAATGAGCATTCTGATCCATTTCGTTTCAAAATCAGTCTGTTCCCAATATCTGGCTGGTTTTGGTGGCTTCTTAATATTCTATTGCGACTGTCCCAGACATTTTCGATGGGATTGAGGTCTGGACTTCGTCCATTGGACTAATCTCGAAGGTAGTACCTTACGATATGAGCTTGGTGAGTTCTAACGTTATCATGCTAGTTGAAGTCTGAACATTATCGGGAGAAAACACAATAATTCTTCGAAACAGCCTAAGCTTCCCAGAATCTCCTTTGAAGCTTATTAAAATGGAAAAAAAACGTGTGAACGTGATTAAAGACACTGTCACGTCCGTTGCCAATACAACTAGTCAGTAGGTGTGTTGTGAACCAAAAGTGGAATCAAAATAAGTGTATGTAGATCTTATTCTTTATTCTAACCAAATCTTCGATTAGTGGATATAGGATAGTAGGATAAAAAATGGCTGAAAATTAAAAGAAAAACGAGTAATACTAAATGGATTTTAATGTTTAACCTAAACAAGAAAGGAATCTGATATCATTCCATCTAGATATCAACATATAGGACAGTCCAAGACTGAATTACTTATACAAAGTAATCTTCTTCTTCTCACGGTGCCTTATCCTTAAGGACGTTGGCGATAACATTTGCCCATCTTATTTTATTTGTTGCAGCTCTGAACAATTCTATAGAGCTCATATTAGTCCATTGACGTAAGTTCTTAAGCCAGGAGTTGCGTCTTCTTCCCGGTCCCCTTTTGCCATTGATTTTTCCTTCGATGACAAGTTGAAGCAGTTCGTATTTTTGGTTTCTCATAATGTGACCGAAATATTGCGTCTTTCTTTCTTTTATTATCTGCACAAGTTCTCGATCCTTTCTCATCCTCTGCATACCTTCTACGTTTGTCGTATGACTCATGTAAGATATTCTGAGCATTCTACGGTAGCACCAAAGTTCGAACGATTCTATTCTTTTTTGTGTTGTTTCCGTCATTGTCCATGCTTCAACGCCATATAGCACGGTGGAGAAAACGAAGCATTTCAATATTCGAACTCTTAATGAGATATTTAGTTGGCAGTTGCATAGTATTTTTTGCATTTTATAAAATATAGCTCGTGCTTTTTCTAGGCGTGTTTTTATCTCTAGTGAGTGATCCCAAGTTTCATCAAGGCTACTTCCTAGGTATGTTATTTTTGTTACTTGTTCTAATTCTGTTCCGTTGACCCTAATTCTGACCTTTCTGTTTTGGTGTTTGCTGATAGCCATCGTTTTTGTTTTCTTTGTATTTAGTTTCATTCCAAATTCTTTACATGTTATCATCACTCGGTTCATTAGGCGTTGTAGTGCTTCAGCGCTATCTGCTAGAATAACCGTGTCATCTGCGTATCGCAAGTTGTTAATGCATTGTCCATTTATTATTATGCCATCCGAGGTATCCTGTAGTGCCTTCCTAAATAACTCTTCCGAAAAAACGTTAAACAACAACGGGGAAAGAACACATCCTTGCCTTACTCCTTTCTCGATGTTAATGTCTTCAGATGTCTCTCCATTGATTCTAATTTTAGCCTTTTGGTCTTGGTAAAGGTTTGATACGATTCTCAAGTCTTTGTCGTCTATGTTACAAGACTTGAGAATTTCTATTAGTTTATCGTGTTTCACCAGGTCGAAAGCCTTTTGAAAGTCTATGAAACACAGATATACATCAGAGTCTACATCCCTACATCTTTCAACAAGCACACGTATTGAAAAAAGTGCCTCTCTTGTTCCAAAGCCATTCTTGAAGCCAAATTGTATTCGTCCCGTGTGTTCGTCCAATTTGTTATAAATTCTATTGTGTATTATTCGGAGGAACAATTTCAGTGTATGATTCATTAGACTAATGATCCTATATTCTTCACATTTCCTGGAATTCTTTGGTAATGGTATAAGACTGAATTACTTATACAAAGTAATGGAAGGGCGTTTTTTAGAAAGGGTAGTACACGTAACGGTGAGTGAGTAGAGGGGGCGGCTGAGATCATTCGACTCTGGAGGAGTTACCATTTAGTTCACAATGATTATCTGGACAAGAGAGCATTTAAAATCGGGAGAGTCTGTCATTGTCGTGCAGCGGCGCTTTCTCCAGCGCTTCAACATGGGTTATAACGCTTCAATTCCGAAACGTGACACCATAATCCGATGGGTACGGAATTTGAGAACGACTGCATCTGCAATGAATCCGAAACCTCAAGATCGTCCCCGAAGTGTAAGGACGCCAGCTTCTGTGAATAGAGTAAGCTGTAATTCAAAGTTCAGGGCGCTGCGTCCGATAACGAGCTGCAGCACTCCAAATGAGTAGTCGACTGTTCGCAGAATTTTACACCAAGACCTCCGCTTCCACCCCTATAAGCTCATGGTTGTCCAGCTTCTGAATGAAGGAGATTTTGCACAACGCCAGCAGCTTGCCAGTGATGATGCTGAGTGATGAGGCTCATTTTCATTTGAATGGTTCGGTTGATGAACAGAACTGCCGATATTGGACAGCAAAAAACCCCGAGAACTGCATCAATCTCCGCTTCAAATTTAAAGAGTCACCTTTTGGTGCGCTATTAGCCGTATTGGAGTGATTTGACAATAAGTTTTCGAGGATGAGAGAAGGGCAACCGTAACTGTAAACTCTGAGCGATATTTTTTCATGCTGGAGAACTTTTTTATCCCAGAATTGCGACAACGAAGAAGAAATGTTTGGTTCCAATAGAATGGCGCCACGGCACATACAGCCAGAGCCTCAATGGAAGTTGTGAGTCGCATTTTTTCTGGTCACGTAATCTCTTGTTTTGGCGATGTGCCGTGGCTCCCTCGTTCTCCGGATCTCACTGTTTGTGATTATTTCACATTTGTGAATTTTTCTTTAAATTAAGCAAGTTCCACGAAGAAATAATATATCGGCAATGTCAACCCAGATTATTGGGTCCATAATGATTCTAAAACATCACTTGGAAGACTGAACCTGGCCATTGGAGCTCTCTCGGTCAAACAGAGAGAGAATTTGAGGAAATATCGCGGGTTATGTATTTTTTTATTATCTCCTTAGTCCTTTTCATGAACTTGCTTGCTATGTAAAATCTTTTCTTAGATTTGTTTAGGCATATAAGAAGTATGATTGTTAAAATATTTTTCTGCTGGTTTTCTTTTTCCATTGTTACAGATTCCTGTCCCAAACCCCCTTCCTTTCACCCTTGTCTTCGTTTAGAAATCATGGAATGCAAGAGAGAATGAAGCGGCTAAGCAGAAAAATCTTTGGTATTCTTTATATACACACGACACTAACACAACATAAACAGACAAGCTGTTGCTAGTGCAATAGCGACAGGGAAACGAGTTTTTTCCTCGTGTTTTTTTCACTCGTTTATTGAATCATATATAAGATAGTATGGTTCTCCTGTTACATTTTCTGAGCTCACATTTGTGTTTTTTCTGACACACACCAAAATTATAGATAAAAGCATTCATTGTAAATACAATTATTCAAATTTTTGTAAATCCCCTCTTTTCAAAAGAATATGGTAAAAGTTTGAACCATTGGTTAATTATTGTTTGAAAACTTGTCGCTTCTTAGCGACTAGATCTGAACAAAAAGCGTGGATCACTTTTGTTCATTACTTTTACTGAAACCATCTCAAAATGTTCATACTTTCAAAATAGATTTTGAAAGAGCGCATGTGAACGATAGTTTTTATTTTGTGTTATGTAGCTAACTGATATTGTCAAGTTTTGAGTTTATATTACTTTACCAATAGGCGCTACACAATCTAACCACCGCAATCCATCCATAGACTTTCATCATGAACCTCGTCTAGCCATCTGTGACGAGATCCTCAAACTCAATGTAGTCCTCAAACTGTTTTTAAATCCCACTATCATTCGAATCAATAAAAAATTCTGACTAAGAATGGAACAAAATAAAAGACTAATGGAACAACTTATTGCCGAAGATCCAACATGATTGAATGGGGTGAATCAAAAAGAAAAGTCAATCCTATTGGCAAAATCGCATTATGGATTTTAAAAAATCAAATATTTACGTCTCCAACAAAGAGATACATTCAATTTCTTGTTAAGTTAGGGCGTCTAATTGTCAGGGACACTACCACGTTTTAACAACCCCACAATAGAAGCTAAATACCCACTGCAGGCGATGAGGGAGAGGGCGAAATACACAAAAAGACCCCTATAATAAATAGCGACAGCTGATATGAATACTCTATTCACAGAAATTGGAATACTATAGGCATCCTTCGAAGCAGGTATACTGGCGGGAAGGGACCTTCTCGAAACATTTGCCTGCTAAAAACGTGAAACAAAATCGTTTGAAATATAATATATATCCACAAACTGAGATAGCGATAATTTTCAGATCTGGAGATCCTAGAGTAGATTACCCCATCTCGTTTTCATTACGTTCAGATTCATTTATTCATGCATTATACATCTAGTAACCAAGTATGTGCACATGTCAAAATACACATATATATATATATATATATATATATATATATATATATATATATATATATATATATATATATATATATATATATATATATATATATATATATATATATATATATATCTCAGGGTCCAACGAAAACTTAACACCTCCAATTCTTCAACGGGAGTGAGTACAACCCCCTGATTTTGAATAGGGATGTTCCGAAACCTCATTTTGAAGATCTTATCGAGTACTATCTGACCCTAAATTTTCGCTTCAAAATAATTTTTCTATATCTGCACCTGTACACCGAGAGTAAAAGAGTTTATTAATTTCACAAAAACAATTGTTGTTCTTTTAAAAGGCACGTTTACTTCGGACGCACCCCGTACTTACATTCAAGTTCATCAGACTCGCACTTGTCGTGTTAACCGTTAACATCTGTTTTAATGGCACGCAATTTACCCAAAATTCCATCATACTCATTGCTATGGCCGATTCCGATGCGTTTCGAAATTCTGAAAAGAAACGAGTTGTCCCTAAACATGTGCAAGAATTTCTGAGAAGGTCTCCAACTTTTACTTCTTTGAATTCTTACCTGACTAGGGTCGGTTTCAAAATTAACAAGTGCTTGGCGTTATGAAATATACAACACCAATATAGCTTCAGGAGTAAAGTTATCTAAAGATTTTTGGAATAACGGCAAATCTGTAACATTGGTACTAGCTTTTCTGGGGAAGTCGGGACTTCCTATGGTATTAGAGGTTCATATTTACCATTGAATTGATAATGTAGAATATTCGTGAAAGAATTCGTTAATGTCAAATTTACTAAACAACAATTCTTTAATTACCTAATTTTAGATACTGAATAACTGTTTACTAGTTTCTTGGAAGATAAATACTAAAAGCATTCCTTCAAAATAGACATTTTACCTGCGAACCTTTCAATATTCTTAACAAATCATCCCAATGGTAGACGGGGCACTTTACTTGTTTCATTGCACTAGATTTAGACCCAAGTCATATGGTCGTCAATGCAAGATTTTAACAGTTATTTCAAGAGGATTTCCTCTTTTAAACATACGTCCACAAATGCTTCGATTTCGAGATACAGGATGTTCAAGTTCGAGAGGAACGTTTTTCGTTAATTTTCAAATTTCAGGATATTGGCATCAAATTTGAAACAGAACTCAGTGATTTATATTTACACGTTTCGATATTCAACATGGATGTGAACATCTATGTTATTCTTTCTTAGGTCATCTACCATTTTCTCTCAAAAACTTTTTGCAGCACACCACCAATGGTTATTTGAGTTTTGAATGTGTTTAGAAACTTTTATAACTTTACGTATTTTATCGTAACTGTGACCGTTTTCACAGGATAAACAAATGTTTTATCCAAAATACCTATTAAAATTTCAAGTTTACATATTTTTTGGAACGTCTGTAAATTGCGAATTAAATAGACTAATTTATTTATAGGTTATCTTATTCCTTCATCGCCCTTCCACAATTGATAGTATTAAAGTAACAATTAAAAGTATTTTGTTGATTGATTTATCTTAAATGGGTATATTTCATTAAATTTTCACTATTTATAGTTTCAATTTTACATTATTGCTAGACTCAGGAGGGAGGTATGGCCATTGAAGATTAAGTAATTGGGAATCCATCTAATTAATAATGTGCTTTTTCTAATTTTTAATTACCTAACCCTCCAGGAGGTTAAATTTCTTTCCACTATTACAGATATGAAGTATTTTTAGGTTTCTTGATTTAATAATATGATTTGTATTTGCGATGTGTTCGGAAACGTAAAATGTATGTATGTGTATGCTATTTGAAACTAGTCTGAAAGTTTCTACCGGTTTGGACTACAAAACATACATTACATTCGATTTTGTACACTCCAGAATTTTTTCAGTTTCGCTTTTGAATTGAATAATAATTTTCCTAGTTTAGGTGCACAGGTGAAGGCAGTTTTTATATTAAATTTGGAAAAATAATTCTGTATTTCAGTGGATAACTGTCCTTTATAACTCAGAGAGATATACAGGATGCTTCAGCGAAAACTAAGTAGAGGCTATATCTACCAAGATATTCATTTCTGATCAAAACGCAAAAACAAGTCAATTTTTGTTTTAAGGGGACATCTTTTGGGGTACGAAACTTGCCTGAAATATAAACCTCCTAAGCGGGGGTCGCAATCCTTGAACATTTTGAATATGGAAGATGGGTCGAGTGATGACTCGAAAGAAAGGTGGTATCTTTGTCTACATCGTCTTGAACGAATTTCAATTTTTAATTGAAAACTGTAAAAGATGCAGGGTGAGCAACTGAAAGATAGGGAATACTATTTCCTTGAGACTATTCAAGTGTCAGTGAGGTAAAATGGAACAGATCTATGCTGATCAATGGTAGTCATCATCAAGTACCATCCTCATCTCACTTTCAATCCCTGGAGCAGAGGTGACAACCCTTGAAAATTTGGAAGAGGGTAGATGAGTCGAGTGATAACTCGAAAGAAAGGTATTATCTTTGTCTGCATTCCCGTGAACGAATTTTCATTTTTGATTGAAAACTGTAGAAGATACAAAGTGAGCCACTGAAAAATAGACAAGACTATTGGAGTATTAGTGCGAAAAACTGGAATAGATTCATTCAGATCAGAGATGACAGCCTTTGATCTGGAATGAATCTGTTCCATTTTTTTGCACTAATACTTGAATAGCTCAGGACGATATATAGTCTCCTCTATTTTTCAGTAGCTCACTCTGTATCTTTTACAGTTTTCAATCAAAAATGAAAATTCGTTCACGGGGATGCAGACAAAGATAATACCTTTTTTTCCAGGTTTCACTCGACCCATCTACCCTCTTCCAAATTTTCAAGGATTGTCACCCCTGCTCCAGGGGTTGAAATTCGAGATGAGGATGGTACTTGATGATGACTGCCATTGATCAGCATGGATCTGTTAAATTTAACTTCAATGAAACTTGAATAGTCTCAGGGAAATAGTTTTCGTTCAAGGCGATGTAGACAAAGATATCACCTTTCTTTTGAGTCACCACTCGACCCATCTTCCCTATTCAAAATGTTCAAGGATTGCAACCCCCGCTTAGAAGGTTGATATTTCAGGCAAGTTTTGTACCCCAAAAGATGTCCCCCTTGAAACAAAAATTGACCTGTTTTTGCGTTTTGATCAGAAATGAATATCTCGGTAGATATAGCCTCTGTTTAGTGTTCGTTGAAGCACCCTGTATTTAACTGTTTCTTTGTCTATAATGGAGTATAGTTTCGAAATCCGGTTATTATTATGTTTCTTAATACTTTTTTCAACAATTGTGTGGGAAATAATTATTCATGGCTATTTGTTTGATTATTGAATTAATTTCTGACTTAAAGTTACTCCCCGACTTGGTACTGTAAACGCTCTATGGGTCATGGATTTAAAGGCTGCAAGTTTATGATTTAGGGGACTAAATGAATCAAAAGGGATTGTGTTAACCACACGAAAAGATTTTTTGTTATTTAGGTAATATTGAAAATTTTTGTGCTTACTAAATGGTCCATAAAATATCGACTAAGAGAACACTTAGTGGTGAGGTCATTAGTAAACCAGACTTTTGACAATAGAATTCGCGATATGATAACCAATTTTTTCATGCATTATCCGTCGGAAGCGTATGGGGCACTACTGGTTTCAACAAGACGGCGCGCTACCAAACACAAGCTGCACTACGATAGATTTTTTGGAACAACTGTTTCCTAGCCGTTTGATCTCGATTGGCCGCCAAGATCACCAGATAAACGCCTCCAGACTTCTTTTTGTGAGGTAATTTATAATCAAAGGTTTACGTCAACAAGCCAAAGATCCTAGAAGAGCTGAAAACCAAGTAATAGCCGCCATTCCGCTCGAAATGTTGAAGAAACACATGGAAAATGCTGCAAAACGGGCACAATACACCGTAAAGGCTAAGGGCGACCATTTACGGGATATCATAATTAAGAAATGATGTAAACAAATCTACTTGAAACCAATTAAATGTGTATGTATTGGGTTCTTTGCCGTCGGATTGTTACAGCTTGGAAAATAAACGATACGCCACAGCAATAATAGCTGTGAAAATATGCACGTGTACTTTTCCCAATGCGTTCGGAACGACAATTATCCGCATAAAATGTTCCGACGAACGAAAAATCGTGGAAGGCGAAACCTGTGCAAGAAATTCGAGTTATTGGATAGATAACTAATCCGCTCAACGACAATAACATCACAATGCGCAAATGCTCGTTTAGCGAAGCCTCAAATAACCGGAAGTCACTTACCGGATGACGGGCGGCTACGGCCGCCGCTGCTGCAGCCGCATTCATTCCAGCACTCGGGTACATCTTACGTCAACAAAACATTTTTACAAGATACACGCGAAACAAGGGTACAGAATCCCACAAAGTGAATCCAAACGCGGCGGCGTTAATCCTTCCCGATTGAAAACTGGAGACGTTATATATCCAATGATGATGGCACTCAAAACACAACACACTGATCACACACTCGCACTAAAACCAACAAGATTCGGATATTGAGGTTGAATACATCGGTAATCAAATCCGGCAAAACAGAACCACAGTTGGCGACGACTAATCTACGGCATGCCTCGATGAGAGCACAGAATATGATGCGTCAATACGCCGAACAACCTTGCTTCGCAACGGTCCGCAAACGACTGGCTGCTACGAGTCCCCACTCCGGCGCTGCCGTTTCCCCTCGCGCTCCTCGGCCGCCAAACCACAAACATACACGTAGCACCCCAATTGCCTCTTACTACAAAAAGCTTACACCCCCAAATGCTGGCAGTTAGAATTATGTACGATGGAAATGTTTTCATCGTTTTGCTAGTTTCTTGTCGAAATGTCAGGGATCAATCGGTGTGTCATTAAGGGTACTGACCCCTTCTACATCGATATTAGGAGACTTGTTTAGATTAATTAGATAACTTTTCTATTAGTGTATCGGTAAAACGCAGATCGATTCTATATTATCATTCACAACATATACTGAAATATCATCGCAGTCTTCTGTGTACATAGCGATGCTTGGAAAAGAATAAGTAAAGATTTCTGCGACGATTGTTCTAAATGTCATATGACACTTTGGTGTCGCTAGTGGTATTAATTTAATCGAACAATTCTTGTACATCCCTGATTTGAATGAATGAATTTAGATCATGGTTGTCTTTTTCATGGTGATAATTTCATACATTCTGTCAAAAAAATACCAGGAATTAGGTCAATGAAACACCTAATATTAATTTTTTATCCAAATTTATTTTATTATCATAGGCTTTAAAGTAGGCCCCTTTCGATATATTCGGTTAGAAGGCGCCATTTCGAAGCTTGACTGGTTTTCATGTCTCATCAGCAGTTACAATGCGTTTAATGATTGTGGAATCGGAATTGACTCGTTCTAGAATATCTTCTGCGACCTTCACGCGATTTAATTTTTGAAGAAGATTCATGTCTTTGGAACTAGTCGAACGACAAAGCATTTCATGTCCAAACAATCGTTTTAAATGGTACGAATTGATTCGAGAGACACAGAACAACGCAATTTTTCCACCACATCTCGACCGCTGTTGAATGCACTGAATCACTCATCTGCATATGTTTTTGATAAGTTCGATTCACCGTAAGCCTTCTATAACCTTTTCAGAAACGAAATCCAATTTGCAATACAAAATTTGAGACTAATTCATTGTTCAATATGTTTATCCATTGTAAAAATCGCAAAACACACTTGTTTGTTTGTTCTATGGACCTACAGTTTATAGTGGACCCCGAACCACTCACCGTGCAATGAACTGCCACCTCTAAGGACTACAAGTTATTTTGCCTTCAGAGATTTATGGACTCTCCTTTGGTTGTGTATCCAGACTCTAATATATATATATATATATATATATATATATATATATATATATATATATATATATATATATATATACATACGTGAGACAAATACACCAGCAATCATAATACATCCATATCTTACTAGGATTCGAACCGGGACCTCGCCGTAGGAGTAAGTATCTCTACTGGCTTACCCACGAGGGGAGGTACAAAATACAGTTGTGAGAACTGACAAAATCGAGCACTGTAAATAATATAAGTTGGGTCAATTTATCAACAACAAAAATGTTGACAATCGTTTCACACAATTTTTTAAAATAATTTATATCGGTTTTTTGACAGAATGTATTGCGCCATCTTGTGAATTAAGGTATGCTACTAATTTTGTGAAAAGGCGCATGTAATATTATTTTAATAAGAATATGTATGTCTTACATTCAATAGAAACAATGTAAATACTGTAAAAACCATCGACTCGCGCAAGTATGGAAGAAAATCTTAATTTTTTTAGCGAAGAAAGATTCTTTGGTTAGATGAACATACTGAATACCATTCGACACAACGTGTGGCCAATCGAAGTGTAGAACAACTTGGCAACGTTCGGAGTAATGTGAAACTACTTGCATTTAATACTTTGTGAGTATTCGTTCGAAAAATCTTCATTCTACAAAAAAGTATAGAGCGGAGTTCTGAAAACTTTTAAGCTTAATTCACCGTACGATCGGTTACAATTTTTTTTACGAAACTAGTAACTTCAGATTGCACCCCTGTACATAAACATATGTTCCCTATGTGTGCCAAAACGAGACTGACTTGACCAAGAAGTTACTTGGTTCCAGTTGATATTGGTCAAGAAAATCTCTTATTTCAGATCAAGCATTTCCTGCCTCCCCCACTCCCTCGAGTTCCGAAAAAATTCGCCAGATAAGTGACCGTATATGAATCAGTTCCTCGGAGTTATCCAGTTTAATTGCAATTAATTTACGCGGGACCTAATATCGGCCAGCCGATGGCACTCCATTCCGGGGCGGTCTCCACCCCCCGTCGTCGTCGTCGGTCACCTGACTGCGCCACTTTTACATTTGCTTGTACTCGCACCCCGAAACGACGGCTACATATTCGCAACAGAAAAGTATAAAAATAAAAACGGAAAAAACTACCCTCAAAATGGCTGCCTGGCAGAAAGCATCTCATTTTAGTCGAAACGGGGATCGAAGCTGTCCTTGTTCCACCCGCGCAATTTCACTTTGGTCCCTTTCACCCTTATAAATATGGCGCCCTGATTGCCAGTATACCAAGCTGCTTGAGGATCCACGTTCCCGCTAAACTCATAACCTGACCAGACCAATAGGAACGACTGGAATCCAACGTTAGTCGAATGACGACGACCGAATCGTCATCCACGCCTTAACTAAACGAGTTTCGTGCACTTATCGACGCAACGCGAATGAATTTCGTCCTGCGGCCAATAGCAGCGACCGTTTCCGCTTCGCCTGTGTTGTGATCGTGGCAGGCAACGTCAAGTCCACGTGGATCGCCGAGGTGCCAGGACATGGCTTGCTGGATCTGTACGCAGCGGGCGAACCAGCAAAAATAAGAGCCGACCAAAAAAATATATATGAGTAGAGATAAAATCTAGTGGGTTGGGGTGCGGGTTCCATCCTAGCAGAACAAAAGCATTGCCCGGCCTACCAGTTATTAGAGACCCAAGGCGAGTTTACAAAGGTCGAACATTATAGCCAAATTACAATAGAGTTAATTTTTACAGCTTTCTCTCTGTGTCGCTTGGTTTCGTAAAGAGAATTATACAGAATTGAGACTGCTGATTACTTTTAATGATCGAGTCAACGTCTGGAAAACTGAGCCTTTCACTTTATGAACGGGAAATGGAAATGTTAATCTTTCATAGTGCCAACGATGTAGTATAGTTGTTATCATCGTTAGTGAGATATGCTCGTTTTTATATAAATTACGCTTAATTGGCGGTTGTCTAGAACGAACTACATAAATTATAGAACATGTTCGATGGATTGGTTGTGTTGTAGATCGGTCATTACAACCGTATTTTGCAATAACATTAAAAATACTTGTTTGGATATTGTATATCTATTTTGTAACGTGTTTTGAGTTAAGCACTAGGGTAGGTACCTCATTTGGGGTTAGATTATATGTAAATATATCGAGGTGTATTACTACGATCCAAATGTATGGAACTTTTCGATACAAAATTCCTGAACTCATCCGAATATACAAGGTGATTAACGAAAGCTCCTACATAGCTTAATTGTATTTTGAGTACACTAAGGAGAGTTCGGATCGGCACAAAGTACAAGTAACGTTATTCGTTTTCGATACAGGTTGTTTTTTAGATTTCGGTTGAATTTTCTAATAGGAATAATTCGAAAGTAAAGACTTATTTTCCCGATATTCAATAAAATGAGTTTTTTGTGCCATGTACATGACTTTTCAAGAACACACGATCTCAATTTGTAAGAACTGCTCTAACAAATGAGCCTAAGGCGAAGACTGTCGCATTCCACCAAACTTTTTTATTGAAGTACCATTATAAGGATAACTTATATTTCACCGGCTCTATAGTGCAGAGGTTAGGTGGCTAGTCCTCTGCGCAGAGTTACCTGGGTTCAATTCCCACAAAGTCGGTGCAATTTTTGGGATTCTGGGAATTGCTTAAGAGCCCATCTTTCGGAGGAGATATAAAGCCATCATCGGGATGTGTTGGATATTAGAGATCCCTTCCCGCTACAGGAGAGGGATTCGGCAAAATTCCCTTGTTAGTGAGGTGATAGAATTCCTCAGCGTATGACTACCCGAAAGGCAGGAACAGAACAAAAAAATCATTCTTTTTACTGTTTCGGCAAAACTTGGCGATCTCCAAATGTAACTTATCTTCCTACTAACAATTCTGCATTGGGAATTTATCTTTTTTTCCTTTGGAAAACTTCAACTAATCCTCTCTCCACAGAATAAAAGTCATGGAAGAATTACAGGGGCGTATTCCGAAAATTATTCGGTGTTATACAGTGTGGGTCCTTGTCATCTCTTAGGAAATTTTCTAATACCGTAGAAATTTAATCTAAGAAAATTGCACAGAAACCACTAGTAAAACAAGGAATAATTAACAACTAGGGAATGCAATCTCGGTATACCAAGATCTTGCAATACCGAGATCTCGCACCTATTCTGCAAGATCAATCGCGCACCCAAAATCATGCGCGATCTCGCAAGATTTGTAAGATTGGTATTATGTCAATTTTGGTTAGCTTTCAGTGCTATCATATGTTGTTGTGGACTTATGCAAACAATGTACCTATTCCTGACGGCAACACGTGGCGCTAGGGCCACAGGGCGATAGAGATGAGTAAGGCAAGACGTTTTCCAGTTGTAAATTTGTCATTGTTTTGCGTGCCTGAACGTTTCAGAGTGCATGGCAATCTGCAGATTTATAAACAATTCCAATAACAGTTGAAAATAGTTCCTTGTAAGTAAGTTCTCTCGGTCTATTCGTTTTGTGTTAAAATGACAACAAAGGTAGTTTATAAAGAGTTTCAAAGTGGATCATAGGTATGGAAATACTTTTTGAAGGCAGAGGATTGACAGACTGCCCAGTGCACTTTGAAAGTGATTAGTAACCTTTCGATGATAGTTGATTGGTCTCTTCGCGAATGTTTGAGAATAGTAGAATTTTTTAATTTTTCATTAACTCGAAAATTGTTGATATTTTCCATCATAAACTCATCTCTTTTGAATGATATATTCTTATATTACACTTCTGAAAGTTAGCAAGCAGCTCTTGAAAATCTAACCTAACCTAAAAGTTTATATAGTATTGTCTTAAAAGTAGGTTGTTGCGACAATTTTTTTGGGGAGTGTATGTGTAGCGCCAAACGATGTAATCTGAAAACAGGTGTTATATTTCTGAATGTTGGCCGAGAAGTGCTTAGAATCATTTCCAATCCCAGAAAGTGAAGGGCTTAAAGGATCTGGAGGTGGGACCAATTACTTTGGCAGTAGGTTCACCATTTATTTCTTCTTCTTCTTCTTGCACGGCGCCTTTATGGGCAGCACTCAGGATGTTTGGCCAATTGTGCTTGCCGTGTTGCATTATTTTGTTTTGTGTCTTGGAAAAACTTTTTGATGAAGCTTGCAAGACTGTTGTAGCTGGCTTCCTGGATCATCCGGGCGCTGAGTGTTTCAGTGCCAAGGTGTTCAGTCTGATCACCTTATAAGCGGGACATTCGAAGAGTACGTGTTCCGTTGTTTCGTCATTTTTAGCAACCACGACACCGTGTGGTTTTTGATAGCCTCATGACGTGTAGGTGTTTGTTGAGTTGATGTCCTGTCAATAAGCCAACTACCATCCTAATAGGCTTCTTATCGAGGGGCAATAGTTCATATACCCTCTTCTTTGGTTGCGGCCCCTTTATGAGCCTTACAATTTGTCGGCACAATTGCTGGATCATAGTGGAATGTAGCTATGAGGAGCATTGCTTCTGCGGATTCGCTCAATTTCATTATGTCGTTCTTGCTATTGTTGTGTTTTATGTGCACGAACTCGTTGCATTCTAAGTCTATCTACTTCATTGTTACTCACCAAATAATGCAATTCTGACATAGCAATACGAGTATTTTCTTGATCTGTCTCTCTCTGGTCATCAGTGCGGTTACCACGTGAGGTAGCTCTTCGCACATTTGGTTGACTACGACGACTTAAGTCAGGTCTTCTTCTCCTCGGCATCGTAAATTGTAATTAATCAAAGCAAGAAAATTTTGCGCTAACTTAGCAGTAAAGTGTCACTATCACAGAATATCAACTAAATAAGAGCACATAGATTGGAATGTCACTATCACAAAGGATCACAAAAGTAATGAAAGTTCACCCGCACATAGCGGTAATATTCACTCACGAAGATAGAAGGATGCGCTCATAGATATCGTAATACTTTTTTCCGTGTTCTGAAGTGCGACAGGATGGATTGACAATCTAATGTCGAATATTATGGTTGCGTTCAGAAATTTAATTTGTTACAAAACTTTAGATTTATCAATCTTAAACAACTGAAGTTAGATAAAATTAAGATTCGCGAAGCTGACCAAATTGAAAATTTGTAATATTAATGATCTCTTAAATTTTGTGACTATGCAATTTTGTCGCGTTAGCGATTCACTTTTGTTTAGTTTCGGAACGTGACCTTAGATCATCCAACGCGCACGCGAAGACTAATTTGATAGATATGATTGAATTTGAACTTTGTGCAGAGGTAATAAATTGCAAATTGACTTTTTAACGTTAGGAACACACCTTCATTGCTTAGACAACAGTGAGTGATTATAATTTAATATGAACTTTATTTAATAGCAATAAAGTTCAAACTGACTCTACATTTTATTTAGAAAACGTTTGGGAAATAAAAAGGGCTATTTTTATGGTTTTCCCTGCAGTTATTCGAATTTTTCTCACCTTTCAAATCTTCCCTAGACCTTCACGAACATTTCAAGACCAAGAACAACAATTGATTTTTACATAAATAGATGTCATTCTTAATATGCGAAACATGCACGTCTAGGAAAGGAAATTCTAATTCGTTAGACCACGCAATTCCCAAGTTTAGGTGCATTCTGAAGCGGCAGTGCCTCATTAATATGGCAGTTAAAACTCTCAGGTCCAGACTGGAGAGTTAAAGCCAAGACTGGCTCTAGCAGTAGAAGGTCCACTGATTCCACGTGGAGTGTTTCAGACCTGAGAGACTCATCCACTGCTCTCGTACGTCCAACCATCGGATAATTTCCATCCTCTCTCCAGGAGAAGTACGAATCCCAAGACTGTTCCTCTAGCGACCAATCAGTCTAGTCCACTTTCTCATTGCCATTAATGCCCGAGTGTCCGAGTACCCACATCAAATGGGGCCTGTTCCGTTCACCCAGTTTGGGGAGGTGGAGGGATGTTCCTGCACCACAAGTGACGTACAGATGTCGGATGCCAATGCCTTCAGTGCAGCTTGGCTATCGGTGATGATTTTTATTGACCTACTTGTTAATCCACCGCAAACAAGAAGTTAGCATAGTGGTCAATGGTGAATAATTCTGCTTAAAAAACAGTTGCAAACAAACCAAGACAGGTCAATTGTTGCTTGGCAGCACCTCGACCATATATACCAGCTTCAACACCTTTTGCAGTTTTGGGGCATTCTGTGTACTAACAGGGGCTCTCAAGTAGACGGTCCTTGGAGCTGGTCCATTCTTGTCTGCTGGAAATGATGTTGAGTGTTGTAGTTGAATTCTTTACATTTCATCATTTTGTCCTTTGAGTTAAGGGGTTATTTACAGTTAGAAGGCCGAAAAGAAGCGAATTTTCCAAATTTTTTTCTGAGAAAACAATTTATTGGTCCAAAAATTCGTGCGCATATTACAATATTACTTTCAACTGTATTTTAAGGCTTAGTATTCGTAAAAATATTTATTTGGAAAGGAGCTATAGCTTATCTCCGGGAGCTCCTCTTAAAAAAGACGTTTTGCGGTGACTGCATCATTTTCGGAATATGAATGCGCATTGGACCCAAGTGTAATTCCTATTGCCTTCATATAATACAATTGTGATGTCATTCCTTCATTATATATATCGACAGCTATGTATGCAGCGATATCCACAGTCTTCGAATCGGCCGGAACAATTTTGGGAGAGATTTTTCAAATCAGTTGACTGTAGCTCTCGTTTTTGTTTTGGTTAAAACCACCTTCACATCTTTCTAACGAATTCTCACTACTGAGATCTGTAAAAATCGGACGTATAGCCTCAGCAATATATTCTTACAGACCATGTTACCAATGTGGAAATTTTACGAAGAGTCGATAAAGAAAAAGAAGTTGTGAATACAATAAAAAAGCGGAAACTAGAATATCTTGGTCACCTTATGAGGCACGACAAATATCGATTACTGCAGCTGATTATAGAAGGTAAAGTGAACAACAGAAGAGGCCCTGGGAGAAGAAGACATTCCTAGCTACATAATCTGTGTCAATGGTTTGGGCTTAGTTCAGTAGAGCTGTTCAGAAGTGCCGTCAGCAAAGTGAAAATTGCTGGTTGCCAATGTCCGCAACCGATAGGGCACATTAAGAAGTAGAAGGACATCTTTTGGTGATGGCTCATAATCATGTTTGAAAGTGGATAATTGATTGGCAGCTGCAGCCCTCTGCCAGCTGCACCATGAGTTTGGTCCATCTGGGCACTTGTCGTGCTTTTCAAATTTACATGTAACTTTGTAAATATTCACCGGAACAATATGTAATTTTCTGTGTGTATTCTTGAATATATGTACATTAAGAAAATAAAATTAAAAAAATCGATTCTTTGAAAATTCTAACTGTATGCAGGTTGTTATATACTAGTAGGTCACAACTTAAGGGGGTGAATCTACGTGCAATTTAAAAAATAAGACTCTACTTCCTCCAGATTTTCCTTCAAGAATGAATTTCTACCGATGGTTCTTGGACAAAATTAGCGAAAATGTTCGTTTTGATAGTGAAATAATGTTCACAGACGAAGCTAACTTTTCGAGAACATTATTGGGCTGAAGAAAACCCCCATTTGATTGAAGAATCTCATCATCAAGAACAATTCTCACTAAATGTCTGGGTCGGAATAATTGGAAATTATTTGATTGAGCCATCCCGCTTATCGGCAATTTCTTGAGGAGGAGTTACCTTTATTTCCCGAGGATGTGAGAAACATAATGTGGTTCATGCATATCGGGTCACCAGCACATTTTAGTGGAGAAGCTAGGGAATTCTTGAATAATACATTCAACGACCGATGGATAGGTCGGGGTGGGCCAGAACCATGGCCTGCTAGGTCCCCAGACTTAAATAGACTCTTTATTATGGGGATATCCCAAAAGTTTAGTTTATACCACTCCAGTGAACACTGTAGAAGAATTGAGAAATCGGATAATAACCTCTTGTGACACGATAAGAAATCCCCAGGAATATTTCAAAGGGTGCCTGATAATATGCGAAGAAGGACAGATGCCTGTATTCTTGCAGGTGGAGGACTCTTCCAGTAATTCATTTAGTTTTTAATTGTTTTTTTTTAGTTTGATATTGAATAAGTATAAGTCGAGTCTCAGAAGACGAGCTATCAAAATAAAAGCAAATTTTGGGCATACCTATCGAGTATTTCTATTATTTTTTTCATTTAGCGAATAACATACAATTCAAATAACTCAAATTCAATAATTTTTCACTCGAAAACGGTTTCAGATACGCAAAAATTAGAGGTGTCGAAAAAGTTTCTAAATTGAACGCAGATGGCGAAAACTGATTGTAAGTTGATCAGTGACGTACTGCAAAAGAGTTTGAAGGGCAAAATGAGACATGGCCTCGGAAAAGGAAACACCTTGGGAATTTCAGTTAAAATCTAGGAAGTGTAATGGTGGAGGCTGTAAAAAATAGCTTGCATTCCAAGAATTGAAAAAACCAATTTTTTCCGGAATTGGAAGCTCCGTAACAAAGCTTTTGCGGACGTATGTCTATATGAACTTTTTTTTTAAAATTGCACGTAGATTTACCCCCTCAAGTTGTGACATACTATTATGTAACACTCTGTATAACCCCTTAACCAAATTCCCTCGCCGAGCTTCTTGTATCTACTTGTTGCGCTGCGAAACGAGTTGACTAGATCGAACGTACTAAATTTTGAAACCCCAGTGTGTCTCAGCCAGTCAGAAAATTCTTTATGACTAGAGATATTACCTACTTCTATTGTACCTGTACGGGCACGGCAATAAGCGATTAGCAAGTGAACTTAACTTTATGCTCTTACAAGTATCAAGCTTGGGAAAGCATGATGTAAAGTCCAAGCTTTTGGGTTGCAAAATCAAGTCAAGTTAAATCTTTGATTTTTTAGAAGCTTGAATATCAAGTGAAGTCAAGCTAGAAGTACCCTATAGGTTTTGTTCTCTTACAAGTTTGAGTTTTTCACAGCTCTTGCTCAACCAAACGGACAAAACGCCTGACAGCCTGACAGATGCATGGACAACGAAGTGATGCTATAAGTAATGTAAAGGTTCCGTTCTCTGTTATGGATTAGGGAACCCTAAAAACAAGAGCTTCTTCATTCTATGTTTCATTCGGTATTTTTTATTAAAGAAATGATGTTTTTAAATTCTTTTCAATCGTATTTTTCAATCGTATTTTTCAATCGGTTAGCGAAATTTGTACAATACGGTTATGAATTTCGCTTCACGTGTGCTTTGTTCTTCATTATTCATAAGTCATTTTATTAATAAGGGATCAGTCGCCATGCATTCTTGAATGGAACGGTTAATACAGCTCTATTGAATGAATATTCAAGGAAGTGTAGGTTATGAATGTAAATTAAACATATAGAAGCACCAGCAAGTAAGCGGTCGTCCAAAATTCAGACTGATTTGATTTGGTGTTCGAGTCACGTCTAGGTCGGAACAACTCCTAACCGGATGGTGCTTAATGCGATGAAACATGGTAAATGAGGGAGGCAGCGAAGGTGTGACACATTTTCATCTCGTGCGTCACGATTCCTCGATCAAAAGGCCTCTTCGCCAGACCAGGCTGCACTTACTTAATCGATGTTCGACGAGTATGCAGTTTGCGTCGGATTTTCCAAGAGAATTGAGTCGGTGAAGATTCGGAACTAATTGAGGAACATAGGGAGTAAATTCTACCGAATCTATAGTACAGGGTGGACCAAATTTGATGTTTTACTACGGTAGCTACGTGATATATTGTAGATAGAGAAAAATGATCCCCCTTCTCACGAACTCTATTTTCGTGAAAAACTCAATGGTGAAAACAAATTTAAGCTATCTTCATAAATTTTCGAGTTATTCCGGAATTATGGATTTCTCGGGACAATATCTCGAATCATATTGAAGTTTGGTGTGAAATATTTTCACATTCTACGGACACTTTTCTGAATAGAATGCAGAGACGTATTCGAAACATTTTTTGCCCATCAGTTTATGAGTTATGAAGCAAACTTGTATTTGGATGATATAAGTATCAATTGAGAGGATTATTTTTTTTCTGTCCAAATATATATTACATGCCTCACTATTTATTATTATTATATTATCGACCCTCACTTCAGTTGATTCAAAAACCGCATGTTTTCTCATTGAAATCATTTTTTTACTCGAAAACGGTCGCGGTTTCGGAAAAATTTCGCGAGACGAAAAAAATTTTAAATTAGAGGATATTTTCACCGAATATTTTTAGAAAGATCAGTGGTGTACTAAACTAGGATTTGGATGGGATCAAAAGAATCATGACCCCGAAAAGAATATCATCCTGTCTATTTTCGCATATACTGGATATTTTGATTAATTGATATTGTGTAGAAATTAATATACAACCACCATTCTAAAAGTAACCGAACTTTCTAAAAATGGAAACAACCAGTATTAATTTTGATACAAATCTTTTATTAATCAATAATAATATCTAGGATACCAACAAGCCAGATTGCTAGACCAAAAACAATCAAAGGAGATGATTCGTTAAGAATACAGTCAACGTCTGAAGACTGTGCAGAAATTAATGTTGAACTCGGGGAATCTAGTCAAGGCAATTACCACCTACCCCATTCCAGTGTTGCTTTACTCATTTGGAATAATCAGATGGACTAAGACAGAACTGGATGATATTCAAAGGCAGAACCGAATGATGCTGACAAAGTACAACAATCATCATCCAAAATCGTCTGTGATACGAACAACTCTGAAGCGGAAAGATGGAAGAGGCGGATTAATAGCTCTCAATTCTGACCTCCATACAGTAGTATCGTTGGCTGATAAGGGATATACACCTCTAAATCTTGCTACCAGAGATGACCTTCTGAATCTGCCGTTCTTATCAGATACTGAAAAACAAGAGCAATGGTCAAGAAAGGAATTGCATGGACAACATCACCATGAGATTAATCCACCACACATCGACAAAGAAGCCTCCAACAAATGGTTGATGAAAGGAGAATTATTCGAGAAAACAGAAGGATTCCTTATGGCCATTCAAGATCAAGCGATCGCTACAAACAACTACAAAAAATTTATAATTAAGGACGGAACATCACAAACAGATAAGTGCAGAAAATGCCATATTAGATCGGAGACTATACAGCATATTACGTCCGGCTGCGAACAACTGGCCAATACGGACTATCTTCACAGGCATAATCAAGTGTGCAACATTATACATCAGAAACTTGCACACAAGTACGGACTTCTGAATACCTTCCAGCCATATTACAAGTATCAACCGGCGCCCGTATTGGAAAATGACTCTGTCAGATTATACTACGATAGGCCTGTTATCACTGACAAAATGGTGATGAATAATAGGCGGGACATAGTGGTGTATGATAAGAGAGCCAGAACAGCAATGCTGGTGGATGTCGCCATACCGAATAATAACAACGTGCTGAACAAGTTTCAGGAGAAAAAGTCTAAATACACAGATCTTGCTATTGAGATCAAGCAGATGTGGCACCTCGAGAAAATAGATATTGTTCCTGTCATCGTATCCTCGACTGGGTTAATACCCAAAACTTTACATGATAGCCTTAAGAAATTAGAATTGCATAAGAATACCTATATAGAAATGCAAAAAGCTGTAATTCTTAATACATGTAGGATAGTTAGGAAATTTATGTCAAGTATATTATAATCGAGCCTATTCCCTTTGATTTCTGAATCTGGGAAAGGTAAATTATATCCATCTAACAGCTGAGATAGTACATAAGTCCACGATAATAAATGATAATAATAATAGAACCTTTATTATGCTCTGAAAATACAAATTCATAAATAAAAAATTGAACTAAAAGTATCCGAAGACAGAGCAAACAAA
This sequence comes from Cryptolaemus montrouzieri, assembly GCA_013387265.2. NCBI lineage: Eukaryota > Metazoa > Arthropoda > Insecta > Coleoptera > Coccinellidae > Cryptolaemus > Cryptolaemus montrouzieri. Next base: position 7,821,625 of record JABFTP020000103.1, on the reverse strand, counting down.
GGAGGCAGTGTTTTTTTAAATACTCAATACTTTTAAGAGAGAGTGGATATCACAAAAATAGTTTTCCAATTTAGACAGTTAGTTTTTCATCGGCAAATATGTCTTTCCATTATATACAGCATTGACCTGAGAACATGGAAGTTCCAGCAGCCAACTCGAAATTAGTTTTTTGAATACGAGAAAATTTTTAATTGACTTAAATCTCCTTGGCAACAGGTCATAAAGCCTTAAATATATATACTCATAAGTTCTTTGGCCAATAGCTTTAATCTTTTTTTCCTTCTTTGTAGTCAACATTTTATACCTTGTGTTGTAGTCATGTTCAAGAAACAGAATTACTGTTTCATTTCGAAAATGATGCGTTAGAATTGAATAAAAATATAACTTTCTCACATTTAACACCCCAGCTTGTCTCATTGTCTCAGCACTAGAAAAAGTAATTTTTTTGTGTAGAATAATTCTTAACACCCACTTCTGAATAATCACGAGATTCTACAAGTGTACATCTAGGACTCCACCCCACACTAGTATTCCATATGAGATATGTGACTGAACCAATGCAAAATACAGAGTGCGCAACTGTGAAAATCTTAAAAAACACGACAAATACCTAAATTTAGAAAGCAATCCCCTAATCCTCCTCACAATGTGTGAAACATGAATGTCCCAGCATAGGTATTCATCCACAGTAATCCTAAGGTACCTAATTGAATCAACAGAATGTATATTAACATCCTCTTCGATGTTGAGAGTTACCAAGGCTGGTCGGTTCACTTCATAACTGGAAAACAGATGAATTTGGTCTTGTTTGTATTCATGGTGAGTAGGTTGTAATCGAACCACTGCTTAACTTTTTTCAATATCCCTTCCTATTTCATCTTTAATTCGTCCAGCCCTGTAAAATATCGCCGTATCATCTGAGTAGCTCAAGATATTACAAGAATCGTCCTGTGCCTTCAATAAATCATTAACATAAATAACAAAAAAATAGGACCCAGCACGGTCCCCTGTGGTACACCACACTCTACAACGCGAAACTCGCTTAAGGAATCACTAATTTGTACCGCTTGTTTACCCGTCATATTTGCATAAGTTGTATGCATTTCTTCTAAATCTGTACCAAGCAACAACTTAGGACCCACAGTGTCGAATGCCTTGGCCAGATCGACAAAGACACAGGCATGGATCTGATTCGTCCAAGGCTTTATACAACTTTTTTGACAAACAACTCGTGGCATCCTAAACTGACTTGTTTTTCCTAAAACCGAATTGTTTTTTCGATAATAGGTTCAAGTGATAAAAAAATGTCAATAATCTACTTTTGATGGCTCTCTCCAGGATTTTTGTCAGATTAGTTATCAATGTTATCGGCCTATAGTTAATAACTTTTTCCCCTTCTTTGAACAGAGGTTTAATAACACCAATTCTGAGACAACTGGGGATCAACTATTTGATTGCTGATTTCATGTAATGTTTTTAGCTGTGATTAAATCTGTAATTAAACGAGCTTCAGCTCGTTAATATAACGAGAAATTTCTGCTTTTGTGGAGTTTGCAGATGAATATGTGTCATTGAAGGGGCTACATTTGGGTGTCTCGATTTTTGACGTCAGATTTTTTCCAACTGTCGAATAATGATTGTTGAAAATGTCAGCAGTTTCCTTCTCTGTGTAAACAAATTTCGAGTTAGGCCGGCTCGGTGGCGTATGGGGTATGATGCTCGTCTCCTGCGCAGAGTTACCTGGGTTCAATCCCCACAAAGTCGGTGCGATTTTTCGGATTTTGGGAATCGCTTGAGTATCCATCTTTCGGAGGAGATGTAAAGCCGTCGGTCCTGTCTAACAGAGATGTGTTGGACATTAAAGATCCCGACACGAGAGGGGTCCGGCAAAATTCCCGGGTTAGTGAGGTGACAGAATTTCCCGGCGTGTCATTGGCCGTAAGGCGGAAATAGAGCACGTTAAAGGAAAAACAAACAAACAAAAAAATTTCGAGTTTTCACCTTCAATTTTTTCAATTGCACAAGTTCTACATTTCTTTGAATTTGTAACTTCACCAAGCCAGTGCCACAACGCCTCAGGGGATTTAAGTTGTTCCTCAAAACGTGATCTGTAATAGTTATTTTTAGTAGTTTCAATGAGATTGACAATACGATTTCTAAAATTTTATTTTTATATTCATCTTCCAAAGTTCCATTATGAGGATCCTTCTTCAACCTCCTATACATTTAGTTCTCTGATTTAATCAACCTACCCAGTTCTTCAGTAATCCATTCTTTATGATTTTTATTTCTCGCCCTTACAGGTACCTCTTTTGTGAATTGATGAACGTCGTTTTTTAGAATCTCAACAAACTGTACGAAAGCTCCATCAACATCCTCACACCCTGAATTATTTCGCTCGACTGGAATCCCAGTCGAGCGAAATAAGATGGGTTTCAAGACCCTCATAATCTATAACTTTCTTCGATAATTTTGTGACAATTGTTTCAACCTTAGCCGCAGGCAAAAGAACCACTATTGGATAATGATCAGTTAAATGCACCTCTTCTTTCTATATGGTCTAAGCATGTTCGAGAATGTTCATCAACCCTTGTATATGCATTGATATGTGAATTAAACCCTAACTCATTCATGGTATTCAAATAATATTGTACATAATCAGTCATTTCATCCCGTATATTGATATTCATATCACCTATCAACAATTGATATTGGTAGTTGCAATTATTTCTGTTCTGAAAATGATTTCTCAAACTGTAGGAAAAATTTAACGGGCATGACCCATGCAAATGATAAGCAGCTGTTATCTACCTCAAGAAGGTTAATGTGGTCGATTATTTCAATGATTCGAAATTCAAACTCGAGTTCTTCCCTAACCAGTACAATCACACCATCATTTTATTCGCTCTGCCTTCATTATATAATACTAATAATAACCCTCAAACCTTATAATATCCACATCAATTTGAAATGTTTCTGTTAAAATCAAAACATCAAAATTTCGCCTGAGTTGACCCAATATTGTCTTCAGCTCATCAACATTCTTATATGAACTCCGTATATTGACATGAAAAATTCTTAAATGGTTTCTTCTTCTTCTTCTTTAAATAAGACGATGTCCTGTTTTTCTATTACAGCCCCTGCTGCGAACCGGAGCTCCAGCACTCATGCCATCGCTTTTTCGGCCTTCCTATGGGTCTTCTAGTGTTGGGTTTTTGTGTTTTACCCACTTCGCCATACGTTCGGGGCCCATTCTGTCTACGTGATCTCTCCATAGGCGTCGACGTGCTCTTGTCCACCTCACCACATCCTGGACACCTAGCTCCCTTAGCGTATCCTCATTCCTTATTCTATCTCTGCGTGTAATACCTCTTATAGCTCTTAGTGTTCTCATCTCTGTTGTCCTCATTAGTTGTTTTGTTTTTGTTGTCTCAGCTCTTGTCTCAACCGCATATGTCATCACGGGTCTCATACAGGTTTTATAGATTCGGACTTTGCTTTCTGTGCTTATGTACTTATTCCGCCAGATTACATCTATCAGGAAGCCAGATATTCTCGATGCTTTCATTGTCTGCTGTTTTGCTTCTTGTAATAGTTGCCTATCGCTCGATACTTCTACTCCTAAGTATTTAAAGTGTGAAACTTGCTCTATTATATGGTCGTTCACTACTAGTTTGCATCTAATTGGATCTTTCGATATTACCATCGATTGGGTTTTCTGTGTTGATATTACCATGTTATATTTTTCTGCCGTTACTTTGAACTTTTGTAGTAGGCGTTGTAGGTCGTCCTCATTCTCGGCTTTAGTAAAGCATCATCTGCGTAGCACAGTATTCTCATAGTTTTGTTACCCATCCTATAGCCTTGGTTCATTTGGTTAACACCTGCTATTATTTCATCCATGATTAAATTAAATAGACATGGGCTGAGGCTGTCACCTTGTCTAATGGTTTCTACATTTTTCAAATGTTAAATTGAAGTCCTAAACTCCATCAAACACGGAGGTTTGAATAGCTTCACCTTCATAATCCCTAATATAATTATCCATAAGTAAATATCAAAAAAGTAAAAAGAAAAAATAAAACATATACATATACCCAATCTAAAGATCTACGACACATAGTCTGTCTTCTCCCTATTCTGTTGCACCACCTTCTTATACACCAAACAGTTCTCACCCTGTGCTGAATGTTGGGTGTCTTATTTTGTATCGAACTTACTATTATAACGTAGACAATTTGCACATTTTTCGTTCTCTTCCTTACAGTCTTTTCTCAAATGTTGGGAGCACTTTGCACAAGTTAAAAGTTGACGACACTCACTGGACTAGTAATTGTACCCCAGGCATATCAGGTATCCCAAATATTTTTGTTTTCATAAACTGGACATCTGTTGTATTTTATATTGATCCACTTCAATTGCACCAATCTCGAAAACAATAATCCATTACACTCCACCATAATTTGATTTACCACTTTTGTCCTTGAGTATTTTGACCATGGCATCACCCACATTTTGTATATCATGATTTTGGTTTTTCAGTGCTAGTGTGACATCCTCCTCAGTTGTGTCCAGGCTTAGGTTTGCTATTGTAACAAGTAGTTTTTTGAGTTTAGTCTCTTCTAGTTATACTTGGCCCTTAAAGAATTTTGTATCTTTCTTTTCATTGCGTCTTTCAATTTTGCACTATCACATTTCACCAGTAAGTCAATGTATTCGCCTTCTGCATTGATACACACATCTGCACATGCCAACAGGTTGTCAAACGACTTCTGTATCTCCTCTTTCGGAATGGTCTTTAGCGCGTACTCGTGCACTTGCATACGGGAAAGACAATCATTACCATATTCAGTTTGCAGCATTTGGTGTGTTTCGGTAAAAGATTTACCAAGTTTAACATAAAATTCAATTGCAGCTATTTGTTTGAAATTCAATATTTGACCGATGTACTAAACGCACTAACAAACATGACACAATATCTCAAGTTGTTTACATACACGTCATGAAATTTTCAACAGCTGTCAATGAAGTACCAAGCTATCAACAGATACAATATTACAACAGATGGCACTAGTAGTACCGTTTTTTTAAACAGTTCGGTTACTTTTGGAATGGAGTGTGTATGTTCCCAATAATGCAGTAATGAACTCTTCCCTAACTTTTTGCGTACAGTTTATTTATCATAATTCGCCTGAGTTTTTGTAAACTCAAACCATGAACAAATGAAGGTAGAACAAACCGAAGCCAACTACCAACAACTCATTTCAACGTGGAACAAATATGCCCATTTCATTCCCTACCCAATCAAGCGTTCGACTCATTTTTCTAATAAGCGATCCCCAACGTCTGTCGGAATTCTATAATGGCCGTATCGTGTATATATCTCAAGACACGAAGTCAGATGTAAAAATTCGTTGCAGTTAAATATTGCATCGAAACTTCACGGTGGAATTGAATAGGAAATTGCAAAAATAAATATAATTAATACATCCTATGAAGAATGCGTTATACGCCTTAACTTTGATTAGAGGCGAAAAATCAGCGGGAGAACTACAAATAAACGGTGGGTCGTAAATGAACCGTGCACATGACTTGGCAAGTAATACACGCCAACTGACTAAATACTACGGTCATTTGGAGCCGGTTTCGTATACCAATAGTTTCTACATACCGGAAAAATAAAGATTGTCATACACGCAAACCGTCCATCTCTTAACAACGTGATTTCGTTATGGGAAATCAAGTTTTGTGTAAAAATGGTAACACCAAACTTGATTCAATTAATTCCATGAGGAATCTTTCCCAATTATACGAGGTTTGTGAATAAATGAGACTGGCAACGTCGCTTCAGATCCGGCAACACTTTTTTGAACCAGTTTCATCTTGTGCGTTCTCAAAATGAGTGGCATCAATTTTGATTGACCGTGTGTTATCGAGTTTTGGTACAAACGCGATTCCTCTTACAGGTCGAATTACTATTACTACCGATTGGTACACATTTGTTTCTTAAGTTATCGCTGAATTTCGAAAAACCAACCCAGAATCTTAACCAATGTAAATACAACAATAAGAATGGTATCTGTACCTTTCGAAATCAAGAACGGATTACAAGATCGAAGGTTTCAGCTTACAGAAGAAACGTGTGCCTTCAAAGACACAATTTTGAATATTTAATCGATTCAGCCGGTACTACGTAATATGTAATCATGATGATAATAAGAAATTAAATTATGTACTAGTGAACCCACTAAGATCGCCCTATTTATCTAAACAGCTAATATACTGAACGCCTTTTACCAGGTTGTTCAACAAGTTTTTTTGCTACTTATCCAAATATGTTTTTGTTTTGTTGGTACACTCTTCATATGAACGTATCTGAAGGTTCATTTCAATCTGTTAATTCATTATTTATTTCAAGCCATTTAGTGTCGCCGAGTCACAGTATTTTTGAACAATGGAAAAAAAAGTTGAATATCGTGGAGTGATAAAATTCTTATTTTTGGAAGGTGTAGCACCAAAAGAAATTCACGAACGAATGTTAAGAGTGTATAATGATTGTTCACCTACAATTAGAACAGTAGAAAGATGAGTTGCTGAATTTAAACGTAGTCGTACAAGCCTTGAAGACGATCCACTTGAAGGACGTTCAAAAAGCGCATCAACACCAGAAATCATAGCCAAAATACAGGATACGGTTTTGGTAGATCGTCGGTTGACTGAGAGGGATTTAGTGGAGGCTCTACACATCTCATTAGTCAGTGGGAGCCATATTTTAAGTGAAATTTTGGGTTTTAGAAAACTGTGTGCACAATGGGTGCCGCATTCGCTAACAATATAACAAAAACACATTCGAATGCGACTTTCTCAGCAACATTTGGAGGGTTTTAAAAAGGATAAAGTGGATTTTGTGCGTCGGTTCATCACTATGGATGAGACTTGGGTTTATCACCATGATCCTAAATAAAAACAAGAGGCTAAATAGTGGTGTGAACCTGGTTGTTCGGCTTCGAAACGAGTTCCTGTCCGGAAATCGGCTAAGAAGGTTATGGCATCAGTTTTTTGGGATGCGAAAGGAATTTTGTTTGTGGATTACTTGGAAAATGGTAAAACAATTAATTCTGAATATTATTGCAACCTTTTGGACCAGTTGAAGGAACAAATTCGTGAAAAAAGGCCTGGTTTGCAGAAGAAAAAAAATCCTTTTTCATCAGGACAATGCACCATCACGAAAGCATTTTAACAATGGTTAAAATCCATGAAGTAAAGTTCGAATTGTTGGAGGATCCACCGTATTCACCAGATTTGGCCCCCAGCGACTTCCATTTGTTTCCAGATTTCAAAAAATTGTGGCAAGCGTTTTTCATCAAATGAAGAGGTCATAACGGCTGTTGAAGCGTAATTTGCAGACCTTCCGGATTCTCACTTCAGGGATGGGATCCACAGATTGGAGGATTGTTAGAGCAAGTGTATTAATGTTCAAGGAGATTATACTGAATAATAAAGTGTATTTTGAACCATAGCATTGTGTTTTTCTTATCGAACGACAAAACTTATTGAACAACCTGGTATACTATACGCCTAATATACTTAACCCCAAATATACTGAACGCCTTTTCATATCTAACTCTATCTATACTGAACGTCTTATTATATTCACTGCGATTTATACTTAATAGTTCTTTATGTTACATGGAACTCTCTCATATATTGCGTCAGTCATCCTTAGGATAAAGCAGCTTCCAGTATTGTTTCATGGATACTGACTCATCAACCACACAAATTTCAACACTATTCAGTACTATCCCAATTCAAAGAGATACATTCAATCTGAAAATCTCAACTTTCTCCAATTGAGCTAGCATAAGATGAAGTTAACAATATTCCAACATTGATTCAAAAAAACAGAAAATCAGGATTGAAATTTCGTTCTCTCGTCCATCTTCAGCTTACAAGTTGAAGATACATACATACAGGGTGCTTCAACGAAAACTAAACAGAGGCCATATCTACCAAAACATTCATTTCTGATCAAAACGCAAAAACAGGTCAATTTTTGTTTCAAGGGGGACACCTTTTGGTGTACAAAACTTGCCTGAAATATGAACCCCCTAAGCGGGGGTTGCAATCCTTGAACATTTTGACTAGGGAAAATAGGTCGAGTGATGACTCAAACGAAAGATGGTATCTTTGTCTACATCGCCTTGAACGAATTTCCATTTTTAATTGAAAACTGTAAAAGATACAGGGTGAGCAATTGAAAGATATGGAAGACCATTTCCCTGAGACTATTCAAGTTTCAGTGAAGTAAAATGGAACATATCCATGCTGATCAATGAAAGTCATCATCAAGTACCATCCTCATCTCGAATTTAAACCCCTAGAGCAGGGGTGACCACCCTTGAAAATTTGCAAGAGGGTAGATGGGTCGAGTGATACATCGAAAGAAAGGTATTATCTTTGTCTGCATACCCGTGAACGAATTTTCATTTTTGATTGAAAACTGTAGAAGATACAGAGTGAGCTACTGAAAAATAGAGGAGACTATTTATCGCCCTGAGCTGTTCAAGTATTAGTGCAAAAAAATGGAACAGATTCATTCTAGATCAAAGGCTGTCATATTTGATCTAAGTGAAGCTATTCCAGTTTTTAGCACTAATATTCCAATAGTCTTGGAGCAATAGTCTCCTCTATTTCTCAGTGGCTCACTCTGTATCTTCTGCAGTTTTCAATCAAAAATGAAAGTTCTTTCACGGGAATGCAGACAAAGATAATACTTTTCTTTCGAGTTATCACTCGACCTATCTACCCTCTTCCAAATTTTTAAGGGTGGTCACCCCTGCTCCAGGGGTTGAAATTCAAGCTGAGGATGGTACTTGATGATGACTGCCATTGATCTGCATGGATCGGATCCATTTTACCTCACTGAAACTTGAATAGTCTCAGGGAAATAATCTTCCCTATCTTTCAGTTGCTCACCCTGTATCTTTTACAGTTTTCGATTAAAAATCAAAATTCTAGGTGAGGAGGACAATGTAGACAAAGATACCACCTTTTTTTTGAGCTATCGGTCGACCCATCTTCTCTATTCAAAATGTTCAACGATTGCAACCCCCGCTCAGGGGGTTGATATTTCAGGCAAGTATTGTACCCCAAAAGATGTCCTCCTTGAAACAAAAATTGACCTGTTTTTGCGTTTTGATCAGAAATGAATATCTTGGTAGATATAGTCTCTGTTTAGTTTTCGTTGAAGCACCCTGTATATAAACAGGTAGATACAAAATTAATAAGGGTGCAAACAAAAGGTAATAAACTGATTATGATAAAAGCAGGCATTAGATATCAAATAAGGACGAATAAGCCGGGCCATTCGGGTCGTTCAGAAGATTATCCCTATAGAGGGTTTGTTGGAGTTTGAAAATTTCGATGAATTCCAAGAAATCTAATTTTCGTCCCGTAGGTATTCTGTGAATAATTTAAAGTTGACCTATTGGTGGAAAATGATGGCCTTTTTCGATACCATGTGAAGCAGAAGTAGATTCGTCGTTTTTCTGCTTATTGTAATCTGATTGATGCTCTTGGTATCTAGTTTTGAATTAGGGGCCAGTCTGACCTATTTAGATGCCTTCACAATTCATACAGGACAACTTGTGACCTCCAGTATTGTCAAATATGGTTGTCTTATCTTTACTATTGACAAACTTCTGGAGAATGAGACCCTTGGACGCATTGGAGCATTGTCTTTGTGATTTTTCATTAGGCCATGAAATTCTGGAGGTCCGGGATTCATATTTTTCGAAAAAACTGACTGATTTTGTTAGTAATTCTTTCATAAATAGGAATCCCTCTTTGTTCACCAGAATTGATCCCTCAAGACTTTTTCCTGTTATCGAGAATTAAAAATTTGAAAACATCCAAACAGCTGAAGGCTATTCTAGAATCCAAGTTCCAGCAATGCTATGATGAATGAAAGAAAAATCTCTAGCGCTGTGTGGCTTCCAAGGGAACTATTTTGAAGGGGACAATATTGCAATGTATTTATATTTGAATGAAAATAATCTCATCATTTTATTCACACAAATCGTATATCATTTGATTCTGAAAGATAGTTTATAATTCTATTCGCCTTAAGAATGAAAATACGACTCACTTTTTCTTGTATTCTATTTAAAAGTCTAAATAGAGCACAGGAATTAGTTTATTCAATAAATGAAAAATATATTCAAGTTTACATTTTACCTTCTGAAAAAAAAAGATCTTATTCGGAAATTTCTTTTAATTACAAGATTTCCATTGGTACGATATATTATAAACCAATACGCCTTTTCTATCCCTAATGATTCGACGCTGTTTAAAAGTCACAGACGTCGGAAGTATACCCCTGATACCGTAATAAAGTCGATGTTAAATATTTAGCGGACGAGGCCGGTGCTGCTTATTCTTTCCTTGTCTTCTTATTTTGTAATTTAAAAGTTTGCCCCAAGATATGGCGGCGAGCAAGGCGGCCTTAGCGCTGTTTCATATTTATTCTCCTCAAATGACTTCAACCAGCCGCGTTTATGTTCAGACACGTTAAATATTTTATGAGATGTTATTAAAACTTTAGCTTTCACAGAACGTATTCGCCTCCATTCCATGTTCGAGATTAGAAATAATAAGAATTAGAGAAAAGCCGATTCCTATTAATTTTCCACGAATACGGCAAATTAATCGGGAGAAACGGCTGAAATTCAAACACAAGTTTTCTTGATCAGTAATGCTTCTTCAAATATTCAGCAGGTGAATAATTTTCTAGTTTTATTTATTCAATATTGAAGGTTTCCTAGATACAGAATATCGACTTGAAGGAAATGTCATTTACACTCTTTCAATTTATGTCCACTCACTTGTGGAAAAATACCCAATACCACTCCTCCGCGCTATCACTCAACTGCTTCGAAGATGAACTAAGTAATTTATTTATTCGAATGAAAGAGAAGGAAGACTACATTGATTGTGTCATAGAAGCAAAAAACCAAACGTAACCTTTTACACGATTCAATAGAACAAGGAGGAAAAACCTGATCAAAAGCTATGCACCCGACCTGATACACCTGTAACACCTAGTCTGTGAATATAGCCGACCTAAGAGTGGAATCAGAATTATTACGTTTTATTCTTTTCGTTTACATGTCTCAGGACACTTCGACCACACAGCTACGCAATGAAGATCCAACGCGAGATATGGCATTACAACCAAGCCAGCTGTAGCAGCTTCTCGTCTTTTCTCCTCAATGATGTCTGTTTTTCAGAGCCTATAAGAACTGGAAGAACAAATCCAATAGATGCAACTATGGGCGTTTCAAAAACATTCGTAACTCAGCAATTGATAAAATGAAAACCTACTTCAAGGAAGTTAAGAATAGACTCTTGGGGCTGACTAGTGGAACTCGTCAGTTCTGGTTTATGGCAAAGCCATCCTTCCCACTTTGATTAAAGGTGACTGTTTTATCGCATCATCATCTAAAGCAAATGCGGAACTCTTTGCAAAAACATGTTTTCGCCAAATTCTGTTTCAGATATATGAGCGCAGTGCCACCAATGTTCAATCGTGTTCCAGATCGTTTTTATCGTCAGTTCTCAATCGTCTGTTTCAGATTTTGTATGAGAGCCAGAGTGATAAACGATGAGCTCGTGGAATACCTCGAGTTACAAGGTAGTATGAGTGATCGATAATACGATTTTCATAGACCATGATCAACTAACTTCCTTGCATACGTTAGGCATGTTCGGATCAACAATCGAAAAGTACGAATCAAGAGCCAGTACTTTTGCCCCAGGGCATCATAATCTCTCAAACTCTTTTTCCGTTGGAGATTAATTATCTACTCTCCTCCAACAAAAACAAAATATTTGGGTTTGCGGACGATTGTACCGTGGTGTTCTCATTTTCTATTCAGCGTCCTAGTCCTGCAAATAAGTCACATCGCCAAATATATCAACAGAGCATGTCACTGACTTCAGATTTGGAGAACATATCAGAGAAGGGCCGATTGAATTTGTTCAAGTTTAACGCGAACAAAACACAATCAACAACGTTCTCCAGAAAAGTCACTGTTGGAGTACCTCCTTCAATCATGCAAGGGCATGGAATTTCCTCAGATACGAACAATCACATCACATTGAACCCCAGAGTTTTCTGGCATGACCTTGTGTCAGCCATTTCCAAGTCTCCTTCTGCTAATCTTAGTTTTCTTTTTAGGGATAAGCGTGATCTCGCCATTGAGACCTCTTCAAAACTCCACTTTAAAAGCATACTATTACAACGGCCATGACCAGTTCTCGAACGATGCTAGGTGTACCAAATCTACTGAAATCAAAACCAGGAATTTCCTGAATAGAATCTTGATTTAGGAAATTTTGAAAATGGAGTCAGAGATTTCAATCTCAGGTGGATTCCGAAGTTTGTGTATGTTCAGGAAATGTTCCGGATATGAGAAAGTCTTATCCAATGCTGAATGCATGAAACCAATGAATTGGGGCTGAACAGATGGTACTAATTATAATTCTTATTGTAACGTGCTAAAATCACGTCACAACAATTTGAGTTGAACTACCTATCTGTGTCACGCCACTGGTTAACAATCTGATGCGCATAATCCGGCTATGTTGCGAGCGTTCTTCGGATTCTTCATTATAGGCGTTCTTTTTCTTTGCAGACCTTCAAGCGAATTAGTTGAACTTGAAAATCCTCCTAAATTGCAGTTAAAATAATTAAATTATATTAAAATTCATATCTTATCTTGTAAACTGTGTAGTGACCTATATCAAAATATAGGTCCTAGGTGGAGACCCGTAGCTAGACATTCCTAGGTGAGGAGCCCTAGATAGAAAGTCCTAGGTGGAGACCCGTAGCTAGACATTTCTAGGTGAGGAGCCCTATATAGAAAGTCCTAGGTGGAGACCCGTAGCTAGAAAGTCCTAGGTGAGGAGCCCTAGACAGGCATTCCTAGGTGAGGAGCCCTAGACAGGCATTCCTAATTGAGGAGCCCTAAATAGAAGTCCTAGGTGGGGAGCCCTAGATAGAAATTCGTAGGTGGAGAGTCCTAGACTGAAATTCCTAGGTGTAGTTTCCTAAGTAGAGACTCGTACGTGGATCTCAACAGCTGAAATAGAGGTTTTCCCCAAATGCCAAACCACCAAGATAAGTCTTATTGCCTTGATTAACATAAAAAAAAGTATTTGTGACACTATGTATCATTCTCATAATTTATGTAATTGATTAAATATCTAAGCAAAATTATCTTTACTTTTCTTTCTCTTTCAGTGACGAATATTGAATTAGAGTCTCATTGCTCATTTTTCTCTGGGCTTAACCAGAGTAGAAAAGTTGAATTTGTTACATTATAGCAAAATACAATTAGGAGTCAGTTCTGCTCTCATCAGCACTGTTTGAACAGACAGAAAACCAAAACAGAAGCAGCGATTCGAAGAGTTTCAGCAACGGTATTCCAAATGCTCCCACATAATGTTTACCTTGTTTTCAGCATTCGAATTTATTGATATAGGAGCTAAATGATTCTCCATAAGATGAAACATTAGGTAGTGGAATTTCCTCAGGTACGAACAACCATCTGCAAGGCATCACAGTGAACTCCAGAGTTTGCTGGCATAACCATGTGTTAGCTATTTCCAAATCTGCTTCTACTCATCTCAGTTTTCTTTTTAGGGCTAAGAGTGATCTTGCAATTGAAACCTCCTCAAAACTCCACTTTAAAAGCATACTATTACAATGGCCATGACCAGTTCTAGAACGATGCAAGGTGTACCAAATCTACTGAGATCAAAACCAAAATCTCCTGAACCTTGTATTAGAAAGTTATTGAAAACGGAGTCTGAGATTTCAATCTCGAAATAGGTGAATTGTGACGTTTGTCAATGTTCAAGAAATGTTCCGGATATGAGAAAGTTTTATCCCAATGCTGAATGTCAGCGGACACATGAAACCATGAATTGGGGCTGAGCAGATGTTACCAATTCTAATTCTCATAACATAAAACAATTCGGAATCAGTTCTACTCACATCAGAATTGTTTAAGCAGATAGAAAACCAAAGCAGAGGCAGCGATTCGAAGTCTGACCATCGGCATTCCAAATTCTCCTACATACTTTTAATGATATGGGAGCTAAGTGGTCCTCCATAAGAAACTACTTTAGGTAGCTAGCCAGTTACACTTGCTACCCAACACTGATTCTTCCTACCTTAGATGAAACTAGTGATTCTTCACCAACTTCACTTGAAGCAAAAAAATTCAACAGGTTCTCCAAACGTAAATCCAAGATTCAGGGGAAGACTTGCAGATGTCAAGTTTATAGACTTAAGTAATCGAGAAATTTTTTTAGAACGCACATTCTTTATTGGTTTATATCTCACTAAGTGAAGCATACGAAGCGTTGCTCCAAAGGTTTACTGCCTTTTCCTCGCATTCTTCACTCGGTGAGGGAATGTGAGTGAACCGGAAACCTAGAAGAGATGAATTGGAACGAGCTACATGAAGCTGTTTTTAAGTTTGCATGGTATCTTTCGATGATACGACAAATAAAATGAGTACATCTGAGCGGTATCTCTGGCTAAAAATTTGTTATACAAAAACATATCCTAATTAATTTGTTTTTCCTCCTATATCTTTCATATTCTCCATCTTAATTTATTTATTTTCCTCCTATCTCTTTCATATTCTCGTCGATTGCACTTCAAGTGCCATTAAACACCTCAAAGAAGTCTAGAGAACACTTACCAATATCTTTAAAATATGAATTTGATGATTCGAATTTATAGATATCTTTCGGTTTTGTTAGGATGTATTGTATATAATGTATTCTCAAGAAAACAAAATAATATTTGACTTCTCCAAAGCACCTAATATAAAAAACAAATTGAAATTTGAAAATGACAAAATTTGGTAATACACAAAAAAAATCCTGAACTAATATTTTCGAAACGATATGGAAGCACTTATATTTTTCAGTACCCAGAAGGTCCACCTTTGTTATTAATGACACTTTGGCATCGTCGCGGCATGCTCAATATTAAATTGCCTATTACATTTTGGCCTAAGTCATTCCAAGCCCCCTGAACTGCTAATCGAAGCTCCTGTTCATGATGGAAGACGTTTTGACGCAAGAGATTTCTTTTTAGGATGTCCCGCACATGGTCGATGAGATTCAGATCTGGGGAGCAGGATGGCCACGGTAGAACATCGATATCATTCTCCTCAAGAAGGTTCAAGACAACTCTTGCACGATGAAGGGGGGCATTATCTTGTTGGAAGGGTGGATTTTGACCCATTGTTTGGAGATACGGTACCACTACAGGAAAAACTATCTCATTTGCGTAAGAATTTCCCGTGAGGTTATTCTGTATGAAAACGAGGTCAATTCTTCCACCAAGGCGTATACCTCCCCAAAACATCACTGATCCGCCTCCCTGTCTAACAACTTCTCGAGCATGTGGAGACGGTTTTTCCAGGTTCCCTCCATATTCGAATTCTTCCCGAATCGGGATAATAACTAAATCTAGATTCATCACTGAAGAGAACCGTGGCCCACCTCTCTTGGTCCCAGTTTACGTGTTCTTGGCACCAAGCTAAACGAGCAGCGCGATTTCCATGGGTCAGTTGTGGAACTCTTAAAGGACGTCTGGAGTGGAGTTGACCTCCGTGCAGTCGATTTCTCACAGTTGGTCGGAAATTTGTACATTATGAACTCGTGATACCTCTTGAGCTGATTGAGATGCTGTGGTAGTACGATCTCTTCTGGCTTGTAAAACCAAAAATCGGTCTTGGGCGACTGTAGTAATCCTGAAACGACCTGTATGGCGTTCTTCTACGCTACCCGTTTCATTGAACGCGACCATAAACGGCTTATGACACTTGGGCTACTTCCCAGAACCCTGGATACTTCCCGTTGTGAGCTCCCAGCTTGGAGCATGCCAACGGCTCGTAACATCTCTTGTCTAGTTAAATGTCGTCTTTCCGTGGTCGAATCACAAAACTTGAATCTTTTATTTGTGCTTACAACAGAAACAAAGTGCCAATTAACTGATTTCAAACACTGAATACATGAAATGATTATAAAGCAGCGTCGCATCTGCTGCATTTTTAGTTTTTTATAGAAAAAAACTGAAATCTATTGCGGCACTCTACATAAGTTGGTGAGAAATTGATGCAGGTGTTCATTTCTTAAAAAAAATCATCCATATTGATCGTTCTGGACACGATATATCGATATTCAGAAGTGTTCCCTAGACTTTTTTGAGGTGTTTATTTTCTGTCTGAGTGCTCAACAGCGAAAAATCGTCCCCCAGTGTCTGAGAAACCTTCTAACCTAACCTAACCTACATGTAGATAAATGTCAATTCACATAATGACCAGTCACATCAAAAGTATGTTCTATTATTCCAGAACAATATGAAGATTGTGGGATTCCATACTTTTTCTTCGATACTTCCATCCTCAAGTTGATTGTCAGGATCAGTTCCTACAAGGCATCCCTCATGAGTATCTTGATAGAAGAGTATTGCAAATTATGCGTAATGCTTGTGTTGACAGAAAGCTGTGGAGTCATCCTAGAATCAATGGCTTGGTTATCAAAGAAATATTACTACATTGGAACCAAATTTCTTTCCCTGAAGCTAGTCGCTGAGTGACCAACCTGGAATATAGATAGGGTGGATCGGGAAGCAATTCATATAATTTTGCAAATGTTGTGATAGATTTCTCCTAAAAACTCACCAATATTGCCATTAAATGTCAGGTATTGCTAGTTTTCGCTTCCTGAGATAAAAATAAACTGTGCTCATCGTAGAATGTGAATCCTAAAACCTCACCAGCTGACATTTATGTTCTAGGTTGATTCAAACTAGACTTACCAGATGATTCCAATCCAACTAGGTTGCGATTTGCTTCTGAATCTTTGATATACTATACGGAAAAATTCTTCTTACAGTTCTAAATCAGTACTGCAGCGTTTTGATTGTTCATGCATAGATGATTTCGATCGATTGAAACCAAAGATGTTCAATCAAATCTTCGTATTCCAGATGTTTCATTATATAATATGAAATTCAATATGTTGGGAAGTATGAATTTAATTAATACAATGCAACGAGAAACAATGTTTTCTATTTTTTTCCTAGAACTGGCATCTTCATCAAGCGCATATACTTGAAGGAATAACAATACCAAGCCGTGTAAACTATCCACAGAGTGAATGATTACAATAGTTGATGGACGATTGCTCCAGGCCTTTTGTCGGTTCATACTGAAACAATAAGTTATCTATGCAATTCATGTAACCAATTCGCAGGAAATGATTAACAATTTATGAGTGGTAATCCACAACACTTGCTTACATTTATAATTTCATATTCACACTATGATGAAAATCTTCGATATCTTAATAATCATAAGAATTTTCAATGAATATGCTACGTGTATATGAATCTGTAAAATTGCTTGGATATATATTGATATATAGATAATGAGTGAGAGCTGCCTAGCAGTCCGGTACTGCAACCTAGTGGTTTATTATGGCACAGTATGTCCTAAATTTCATCCACAAGGTCCATCCTTCTTGTGAAGGATATAAGGTTTGTGGGTGTCAGCTTAATAAGATAGCACATAACGTGTTCCATTGATTCTATCTCTTCTTCACATAGTCTACATGAAGGATCCTTAATCAATCCTGAATTGTTTAGGTTATCTTTGAGGTGACATTTAAGACTTGGCTCATGTAGTGGAAGGTTCACTGGTGGCAAGTGGAGAGTGTGTGAGACCTGAGAGACTCATCCAATGCTCACGTACAACCACCGTTTATTTTCCATCCTTACTGTCTCCAAGGATTCCGAGCCTAGGCTCCAGTCTGATGAATCCCAAGCCTGTTTCTCGAGTAGCCAATGAGTCCGCCTTCCCATTTCCCCCAATACCCGTAAGTCCGGGTACCCACATAAGACGGAGCCTGTTCCGTTCTCTCAGTTTGGTTGCGCGCCAGGCACGAAGTCAAATATACCCTTACCATTTCGGGAAAGATAATATAATCTGCAGGAAGCCATTTTAGCTACTCCTCTAATTACCAGGTGAAGAGGAGCAAGGCCCAGTATCAATTTCATGGTCGCAGTAGGTGTAGAGAAAAGCTCCAGTAATCATAATGCCTTTAGAAGACTTTCTTGTAGAGAAGGCCGTTCTCTACAATTTAGAGAGAATGTTTAGATCTGTCGTTTGATTTTCACTGCCAAGCTGGATTTTGTGACCAAGGTAGACATAATCTTTTACGTTCTCAATGGCTGAATTTTCCACCACAATTATATTTCGCGAACGGGTCATGACTTTTGATTTACTTAGGTTCATCTTAAGGCTGACTTTCTTGGATGCATCATTTAGTTGTTGGAGCATGGTTTCAGTTCTTTGGGGTCTGTGTGAATCAACACAATATCGTCAGCAAAACCCAGATGTTTTAAGTATAATCAATCTATGTTTATTCCTCTTTTCTCTATGTTAATTCCTCTTTCCTCTATGTTAATTCCTCTTTCCTCTATGTTAATTCCTCTTTCCTCTATGTAAATTCCTCTTTCCTCTATGTTAATTCCTCTTTCCTCTATGTTAATTCCTCTTTCCTCTATGTTAATTCCTCTTTCCTCTATGTTCCTCCCAGTTCGGCTCCATGAAGGAGCCGAACTGGGAGCCTCTTTCCTCCCAGTTCGGCTCCTTCATGGGATACTCGAGCGCAAGGGTGAACAGCTTCGGGGATATGGTATCACCCTGCCTCACCCCTCTCATTATAGGGATTTTTCCGTCTTCCAGTCTTCATTGAGTGACTTGCAGGCTGGTATTGTTGTACATCTCTCTAATTAAATTTGTATTTCTTGAGTCTATTCGCGCTTGGTTCATACCTTGCAGTACTGCCCAGAGCTCGATACTGTCAAAAGCTTTTCATTGTCCACAAAGGCCAAGCTGAGTGGCATATTATATTCGTTGCACTCCTCCACCAAAGTTCACAGTGAATGAATATGGTCAATTGTGTTGAAACCTCTCCTGAGACCCGCTTACTCGTTCGGCTGGTAAAAAAACTGCCTGTCCGTTAGTGAGTTGCCGTATATCTTAGTGTCATCAGCATTAAATGATTTCCTGCTCTGTATTTGTAACGATAGCCCACTCGCGTATACAAGAAACAACAAAGGTCCGAGACCGAACCTTGGGGAACACCGTTCGTTACGTATCTTTCTTGCAAAATAAGAGCCACCAACCCTGACTATGAAGGTTCTGCCTGACATGTAATCCTCAATCTAGAGAAGGAGTCTACTACGAATCTCAACGATATCCAGTAGAAGCAACAGTCTTTTAACCGTCACCCTGTCAAACGCCTTGACAAAATCGAGGTATATGACGTCCGTCCGTTATATTCTTTATTTACCATCTGATCTTCTGGCAACAATGCAGAGTGCACAACACCACGATAAACAGAGAAAACAGTCAAAGTATCATATAAACCTATGTCTCATCACCAGTTACAATGCGTTTTATGAATGTGGGATCGGAATTGATTAGTTGTAGCATATCTTCAGCCTCCTTTATACGATTCAATTTTTGAAATTCAGATCTTTTGGAACTAGTCGAGTGGTTACACGTTTCATGCCCAAACAATCTTTTGAAATGGTACGAATTGATTCGTGAGTTCATTGCCTATCTGTCTCAAACTTAAATGACGATTTTCAATTAGCATTTCATTTACTTTATCGATGTTAACTTTAGTTAAAGATATTGATGGCCGAGCAAAGCGAGGTAAATGTTCTACCACATCTCGGCTGTTGTTGAATGCACTGTACCACTCATATGCACGTGTTTTTGATAAAATCGACTCATCGTAAGCCTTTTGTAACATTTTCAGTGATTAAGCATACAATATTCCAAATACAAAATTCGAGACTAATTCGATATAGTAAAAATCGCAAAACACACTTGTGAAAAGTGACAAAATCGTGCACTGTCAAACAAGCTAAATAACAGTTGTGCCAACATAGCAACAACAAAAATTTTGGCAATCGTTTCAAGCAGATTTTTTAAATAATTAATTCCCGGTATTCTTTTAAGAGAAGTATATTATCGGTGAGAATAGTCATATATCAAAACAGATTTTGAGACAGTCAATAAACTAAATGGCGATAAAACGCAGGAAATGACGTAATTGAAAATGCTACATACTTCCCACATTAGATATTGAATAATATACTGATAAATTCCTCTAAGTAGATTACCAATTATATAGATCTAATACTTCCTTGGAATTGAAACGAGATAAAAATGATTGCATCAACCGGTTAGTTTCTTAAACCAGTTGTAATTAAATTTGAATCGAACATCGATCAAGAAACTAGATCGAACCAATGTTAATTGAATTTTCAAGAGTGTATTTTAATTCTATCATTATAACTGTTGAATGTTTGAAGGTGTGGGTTATTTTGTAGACAGGCGGTATATCATTAACACATTTAGAGTAGATTGGTAGTTTAATCGATACCTGATAAAACTTGCACTTAAGATTCCTTCTCAGTTAAGTGGTGATCTCATAAACAATCCTTTTTTTTCAGATAACGTTGGATATATGTAGAGAGGACCGGGCCAGATTCATCTCTTACTGAGATTAGGGGGCAACAAATTTTGCATCGGAAGTTTTGCTTCAGTTCTTCCAACATTGTTCTCCGCTATGTATTACTTGGACCTTTTGATTCCTCTCCAGTTTGAACATTTTTTTTGATCTCTTTTTTTGAGAGCTTTACGATAAGACCTTGTTTCCATCCTGTTTTCGTTTTCTTATGCTGTCTTGAGGATTGGTTGCAGCACATCAGCGCAGGCCGCCGTGTCAACCTTCATCAGTTTACAGGGTATATTGTCCGGACCTATGGATTCGTTGTTCTTAAGAGTTTTGATGGCATTTGAAATTTCCATTTTGCTTGGAGGCTCAGCAGTTATTGGTATTTCGTTTGTTGGTTGGGGAATTTCTCGGTTCATCTGCTCTTCTGCGTTATTGGGTTTCTGGGTGAGCTTACTGAAGTGCTCCTTCCGTCTTCTCAGCTGATCCTCTGTTTCAGTGAGTAGTATCCCGTTCATATCTCTCATGGTGGGAGATTGACGACTCGTTTTGCTACTCAGCTTTTTCATGATCTGATATAATAAAGGATTAAGGGTATAGACGCGGGAATATTTAGCCCTCAGTGGAGTCACCCTTGGATTAGTCTCCAATAACCATGAAAGTAGAAATATTTGTTGTAAATTTATGCTACCAAGAGGGTCTGACATTCAGATGGTGATTAAAGATCTGAAATCTCATAACAATCAGTGTATTGCCTGGAAATGTCGTCAATTTTCAAAAGTGAGCCGAGGAGACTAAACTTTTCCTCTAACAGCTGACTGGCCACGAAAGAATAAAGAGTAAATGGCTAGATCAGTATCCATCTTCATAGATTCTGAACCTATCTTCCTGAACAACACTGGAGAAAAACTGAAGGTCTTAAGTAAGCAAAAAACTTCACAACCTATATAGGTATGATCATTATTGACCTCCTTCCTAACATGGCATGGTGATTAAAGATCCGAAATCTCATAACAATCAGTGTATTGCCTGGAAATGTCGTCAATGTTCAAAAGTGAGCCGAGGAGACTAAACCTTTCCTCTAACAGGTGACTGGCCACGAAAGAATGAAGAGTAAATGGCTAGATCAGTATCCATCTTCATAGATTCTGAACCTATCTTCCTGAACAACACTGGAGAAAAACTGAAGGTCTTAAGTAAGCAAAAAACTTCACAACCTATATAGGTATGATCATTATTGACCTCCTTCCTAACATGGCATACCTCTCAACAAAATGGGAAAATCAGAACCGAGAGCATGTAGAATGATCAATGAAGGCGACAACCCACTGAGCACATTCTCTGTAGTTGCATGGCGATTGCTCATGTGAGTAGTTTTACAGCTGGTGGATGTAAAATGACTGGAAAGTTGTACAAAAAGTACAAGCAAAGTTGAGAGGAGTGATGAAGTATCTAAGTAGAAGGAAGTTGGTGATACACAATGAAAGAATGGTACTTTGGTAGTGTGCATATCTCCACTCTCATAAAATTATAATAAAATTATTCAATTCATTTAAGAACTATGGTCGCATCATTCTATGATACATCAATTTGAAAATATATTACGTTCAAGTTATGATAAATGATAATCGATGAAACGACATATCCCTCAGGAAATATGCAATAGATCGCAATAACGTTTATGTGCAGTCATACTTGTCAATGAAAGTCTAATTCAGTATTTAAATGGATATATCGTATTTCCTTATGATCAACGTTATTGAATAACGGTAAATATCTAACTTTATTATTCCATTGCTCATAGCATATGGCAAAGAACGAGAACAAAATTACGAGCGTTATATTATTGCAGTAATTTTAGATAGAAGCCAGAGCCGTCTGAATCGTCCCATATTAACAGTCATGCCATCATAATTTGTTTAAATATGAAGAATTTCCTTCGGAAACACGATTTTTCATTATTATGTATTTCTTCTTTACTTGGAGTCTAAGATAGATCAGACAGATAGCTAGGAAGCAAGCAAGCAAAAATACAACCACAGTTTGTTTCCACTATGTAGTCATGCTCAGCAAAGCGGCAACGTTGCATTTGTTGCATCGAATTGTTTCTGTATGCACAAAGGTACAAGAGCTCGAAGATATACAGGGTATTACATAATAGTATGTCACAACTTGAGGGGGTAAATCTACGTGCAATTTTAAGAAAAAAAGTTCATACAAACATAGGTCTCCAAAAGCTTCGTTACGGAGCTACAGGGTGTTGAAGTTACCGAAAAAAATTATTTTTCTCTTCAAAACTCCTGCAGTTTTTGCGATCAGCCAAAATTAGGAATCCAAGCTATTTTGTACAGCCTCCATCATTCCTAAATTTCAACTAGACTCTACAAGGTGTTTTCTTTTCCGGAGCCATGTGTTCTTTTGCCCTTTCAAACTTTTTTGAAGTACGCCACTGATCAGCTTACAATCAATTTTCGTCAATTTAGAAACTTTTCTGACACCTGTAATTTTTTCATATCTCCAACCGTTTTCGAGTGAAAATTATTTGAATTTGAATTATTTGAATTGTATTTTATTCGCTAAATAAAAAAAAATAATAGAAATACTCGATAGGTATGCCCAAAATTTGCTTTTATTGTGTCCTCCACCTGCAAGAATACAGGCCTCTGTCCTTCTTCGCATATTATCACGCACTCTTTGAAATATTCCTGGGGTATTTCTTATTGTGTCACAAGAGGTTATTATTCGATTTCTCAATTCTTCTACAGTGTTCACTGGAGTGGTATAAATTAAACTTTTGAGATATCCCCATAAAAAAAAGTCTAAACTATTTAAGTCTGGGGACCTAGGAGGCCATGGTTCTGGTCCACCCCTACCTATCCATCGGTTGTTGAATGTATTATTCAAGAATTCCCTAGCTTCTCCACTGAAATGTGCTGGTACCCCGTCATGCATGAACCGCATTATGTTTCACACTAAAAGTGGCACATCTGCGAGCAATAAAGGTAACTCCTTCTCAAGAAATTGCCGACACAGAGGGATATAGCGGCCACAATGGGGGTATCACAGGGGCTGATTTCAAAAACCTACGCCCGGTACGTGGAACTGCAATCTCTGCAGAGTAGGACTACAAGAAGTCGTAGGAAGATCACTTCTGAAGAACAAAACCGCATTTTGTGCCAAATTGCAAGAACGCCATACTCCAAAGGCAATGCCTGGAAGCAACAGGTATCAGTGTATCAGTCGAACCGATACGTCACAGACTTCGTTCAAGGGGTTTATACAGCAGAAGGCGCTTAAGAGTTCTAGAGCTAACCAGACCACAAAAAATTGGAATATTGAGAATTAGCGAAATGTTCTTTTTGGGATGAGATCAGAATTGGTGTTCGTTCAGATGACCGCCGGATTCGGGTTCTAAGGGGTCGTGGAAGACTAGCTAGACTCCGAGCAGCAAGACAAATTTCGAAATACCATGAGGGCAGTGTAATGTTTTGAGTGCTGGAGCCCATAGTGAGACTTTGGCGAGATGCCCACGGTGAGAATTTCATTTTTATGCAAAATAATGCTCCTCCGCATAGCAGCAACCTCGCGCGACCTTATTTTCAAACAGAGGGAATCGCTATTTTGGACTGGCCAGCTTGCTCTCCAGACCTAAATCCTATTGAACATTTATGGGATAATCTCTGAAGGAAAATTTGATCGCGCCAGGATAATCCGAGAACCTCACAACACCTCATCCAAGCCACCACAGAAGAGTGGTAGAATATCACCCCAGAGGAGGTTGAGTTAGACGAAGTCGAAAACCTAATCCCAAGCATGCCTAGACGGATTCAGGCTTGTATCAGGGCAAGAGGAGGTAATACAAGCTACTGAGGTTGAGAAAAAGACACCAACTCCGTGTGAAAACAATTTTCAATTATTTACTACATGCGGAAAGGTCTTTTATTTTCTTTTACTTGTTTCTTTCTCAACATAAACGTTAATTTATTTGTTTTTTCAATTGACATATCTCAAAAAGGATTAGTTGTAACAACCCTTCGAAATTTCCAAAATTCCTGAGGTAATATTCAAAATATCGGGTGATTCCATATAAATTTGGTTGTGTGTAATGTACCCGAGGGCGCGACAAGGCAGATGAGTTCTAGCGTGACTGGGTGGTATCCTGTAGAGAGATATCTAGCAATAATTGAAAATAGTTTTCCAGAAATTCTCCCCACAGAACGGAGCCCCGTGCTCATAATTCGCAAATGATGACGCAATCTCTCAACAAGCATTTTTCACAATGGATCAGCACATATGGTCCTTTACGATGACCAGCAAGGTCGCCGGTCCTGAGAGTTCTTGATTTTTTTGGTGTTCTTCACAAGTCAACATTTATCCGACTCATCATCTTATGATAGAAGATCTACGCTTATCGACCCATCATTCTTATAAATGCTCTACTCTAGGATCAGAAATTTGTGCCGAAAACAGCAAACAATTCCAAATATTTCTATGATCTAAAACTGAGATTCATTTTATTATTATCATATATTCACTAACCTAACAGTATCAATAGTTTTTGGAAATGAATAAAACTTTACTCTCTCGTTCTCAAAGAATTCTGTGCTGGATTCATCTAACACAATACCACCGAACTTTCCACCTACAAATTCTTCCATGCCAGAACTGCAAGAAAGCAGTTGGTTCAGACGAAATAGCGCTAATCGTCCTGAGAAAGTGTGCTCTCGAACTGGCTCCATTCTTAATCGTCTATTCCAGATTTCTTATGAAAGCCAGACTTTTCCGAGCAGCTGGAAAATGGCGAGAATTCAACCGATCCCAAAGAAAGGAAAGAAGTCCTTACCCCAAAACGACTTCCCATTGTGTCCAAAGTTATGGAGAGAGTCATAAATGATGAACTCATCAAATATCTTGAGTTGCAGGGAATTATTAACGACCGTCAGTATTGTTTTCGGAGACAAAGATCGACGGGAGATCTGCTCGCCTACGTCACTTATGGTTGTACATCTACGATGAAAAAGCATGGGGAATCTAGAGCAATAGCCGTCGACATCTCTAAAGCCTTCGATAGGGTTTGGTATGCAGCCTTGTTGAATAAACTTGCTGCATATGGACCGAAAAATTGCGAGGTTGGATGAGTAGCTTTCTTTCAAATAGATCAATACAAGTTGTGGTCGACGGTATAACATCTGATTGTTAACGGTTGCAAGCAGGAGTACCTCAGGGATCCATTCTTTCGCCAACCTTGTTCCTGTTGCAGATAAACGATCTTCAGTCATCTACAGAGAACAAGATCTTCGGTGGAGAGTTTCAATGCGAGCAAGACGCAAGCAACTACGTTTTCTAGAAAAGTCCCCGCTGGAGAACTTTCTCTAATGATGCAAGGCCAACAAATTGCATCCAAAGATTCGATGCACTCAGAATAACGATCTACTCCAAGTTTTGCTGGCATGAACATGTATCAGCAATAGCTAAGTCGGCATCAGCTAAACTTAGTTTTCTTTTCAGAGCGTCAGCTCAGCTGTTGCTTCTATATAAGGCGCAGGTTTGACCTGCTTTTGAATATTGTTCCTATGTATGAGGATCTGCTCCCAAACATTCGTTGCGGATGTTGGATAGTGTGCAAAATCGGGCTGTTCGCCTCATCGACCACTCGGAGATCACCCGCGATGTCTCAGAAGACAAGTTGCTGACCTTTCCGTGTTTTACAGATACTTCCCCGGAAGATGATTCAAGGAGCTGAAAGACCTTGTTCCAGGAAAACTGATGTTGCTGACAAGGAGTTCTCATCATATGGCGGTACATTTAACGACCCCTTGAACCTCTCTCTATGAGAATTTTCTTCGTTTACAGGGCCGGTGAGCCCAACATCCTACAATTTGACCCTCTTCAAGAAGCGAGTAAACAGACATATCAATTCTATTCCTGGGTAGCGCGCTTAAAAAAAACAACCATGGTATTCGACAGGATCCTCAATTCATAACTGAATATTCTGTTCTATATTTTCAATAAACACTAAATTTTTCGAATGAAGATTTGGTTGTTGTTTGCGTTCTATCTATTTAATTTCATGAAAAATGACAACATAGAATAACACGTTATCTTTTTTAATCGTTTTTGGTTGATAACTCATCAGATTACTATGTTAAGGCGTTGGCCTAATGTTGATTCCATGTTACAAATTGAAAAAAGGAATTACTATGACAGTCATTCCAACATAACACATAAATGATAACACTGATAAACAGTAAATTTACTAAACGAAATCATGTCATATTTTCAAATACTAGTATCTACCCGCATATAAACATCATACGACTTAGTCGATTACGCGAATAAATTAACGAAAAATATTGCAATTAAAACATTTTTTTTTTAGATTATTGTTATACATCATACTGAGTAGTCGAGAGTATGTGTAAACCATCCTGATAGCTTCTGTTATATTTGCGGTCAACTTACTGATAAAGTCAACGTCATAGTTTGACATCATTAGTTAAAAACTATTATTTTGATTATTTTGGTTTTCCGGCGCGAAATTTGGACGAAACCTGTGCACAGTGTGTCCCTTTATTAACATCATGTGCTAAAGGATCTCGTCATATGCCTTTCGCAGTTCCAATGATATGGGCAGAACCGAAAGACCCTGTATCAGACTGTTATTTCTACCAAACACCTATAAAAGGTATTAATCACAAGTCTAGGCACTCTGTGAACTATCCAAATCTACAATCTTCTCAAAGACCTATCACACACAGTGATGATTTAACTGTTCCTCAGCCTCCAGTAAACATGGATGACGAGACTGAAGAACATGTATCCGACAGTTCAGATTCCGATCCGACTTTTGAGCCCAGTACTTCAAACAGAGAACCTCATGTTATAACTCAAAACGATCTCAATGACTTAGTATATGATTTGGATCTCAGTAAAAGACAGGCAGAACTGTTGGCGTCCCGACTTCATGACTGGAATTTACTGGAAAAAATAACAGAATCTCCGTATACAGAACTCGACCATGCGCACTTCTAAAATTTTTTTGTCTGACAATATAGTGTTTTGCAGTAACATTACCTCAGTGAGGACGGAGTTGACGTTTGAATATAAAACATCTGACTGGCGGTTGTTTATAGATTCCTCAAAGGTTAGTTTATAAGCTGTACTGTTACGTAATGGTAAGAAATACTCTTCCGTACCGGTCACTCATACTACTGAAATGAGAGAATCATATGAAAATATGAAATCACTGCTAAAACATATTAAATATAAAGTAATTGCTATTTTGCTAGGTCTGCAGCTTGGATATACGAAGTTTTGTTGTTTCATCTGTGAAAGGGATAGTAGAGACAAAAAAATCATTATGTCAAAAAGGAGAAGCCTAAGTGGGACGCTTTTATACCAAGTCAACGAAATGCTCTTCACAATGCTTTAATAAATCCTGAAGATGTATTGCTAACAAATACAAGTAAACGATGATTTCTACTAAAATATATTATTAAATTCTCGACGCGTTTCG
Organism: Cryptolaemus montrouzieri; assembly: GCA_013387265.2. Lineage (NCBI taxonomy): Eukaryota > Metazoa > Arthropoda > Insecta > Coleoptera > Coccinellidae > Cryptolaemus > Cryptolaemus montrouzieri. The sequence goes on along the minus strand of JABFTP020000103.1, from coordinate 7,793,487 downwards.
ATACACAGTATCTTTGTCAAGAGCGAATGAATACTACAAATTTATCTTACTAACAAATTTTTATATATACTGAAGAGGCAATCCACTCAGAGCAATCCGTACTTGAACTAATGTTTAGGAAATAAATTTAATAAGGGTGAGTTATTTATGTGTACCTGATCATTAAGAATTTCCGGTGAATACCTAAATCTGTTAATTTCAAGTACTTCCAGAAGGTTGAGTTTTATACCTCTATTCTCAGAATGTAGGATTTTAAATTCTGAATTGAAAGAGTGACCATTTTCCCTAAGATGATTTGAATAATTTGAACCGGTTTTTCCATTGATGAAACTGCGGTTATCTTTGGAGATTCTTCCTGTTCTACCTATATAAAAACAATAGCAATCTGCACAATCCAATCTATAAACACCCGAATACAGTGAACTGTCTGTTTGTTCCTGTGAAACACACAATAATGTCATCGACATATCGATACCAATATAGGAAATGTTTACTTAGCGGGTGTTTATGAACAGTTTTTTTTATGTTATCCATGAAGATTTCTGCTAAAAGAGGGCTTAAGGGGTTTCCCATTATAAGTCCTTCGTCAATTTTATAAAAACAGTCGTTAAATAAAAAATAATTTTGAGATATGGAAACATCTAATAAAGCCATAATGTCGTATTTAATTCGTGGATTCGTCATATTTTGTGTTAACAAATTATTGATTTCGTTTACTTGTATTGTGAAAATGGATTTCTATCACGTAAAAGCCTCGTCAATTGAATAGATGTATTGCTACTTCCATTACAAATCAAACTCAGACTAATGAAAAATTTTGTCAAAGCTATGGATGAAAATGGAGATGGTTTTTGTTACTTGAAACAAAAATTCCCAAAAAATCAGTGATGCTATAATAAAAGAAGGAATATTTGTAGGGCCACAAATAAGGATCCTACTGGCTTATGAAGAGTTTGAACAAAAATTTAATCCGATCGAAAAATCCACATGGACATGTTTTCGAAATATTGTTAGTAATTTTCTTGGAAACCACAGGGCCAAAAACTATGAAGAGTTAGTCAACAACCTCTTAGCGGGTTACAAGGACATGGGATTTACATTCGCATTTGGATTTTTTCCTCAAAATTTGGGAGCCGTTAGCGACGAACACGGTGAACGGTTCCATCAGGACATATCCAACATGGAAAAAAGGTACCAAGGCAAGTGTAGTCAACTAACACGTTAGCTGACTACTGCTGGATACTCAAAACTGATGTACCTGACGCTAAATATTATCGAAAAATCCTGAATAAAAGAAAATATAAATATAAGTTATTTTTTCTTCATTTGAAACATTTTTACCATTTTATTTAAAAAAGATTAATTTCTGTTGCAGAAAAACTGATTGTGATCGAAATTTTCTAAAAATGCAGATTAGTTACAGACTAGTTGCATATACAAAATAACCCATTCAATTGCATTTAACTTTCATTAAGGTCATTTTTGTCTATCAGTGTAATCAATGTCATTCGACGACGTAATTATTCATCAACATTAAGCATGACGTTGCATATAAGAATACAGAACAAAATATTCTCCACACTTATCTTGTTGTTTATGTAAAAATTCTCACCATAATACCTCATAGCTTTAATAACATACTATTTTGTTGATGCCTTCAATGAGCGTAATAGAAAATAAAACTGCACACTGATAATTACGAATTCTCGTGCAGAAATAATAACAGACACAAAACATATCATTAAACTAATAACATTGTTTTGAATCGCCGAAGAGGCACGAAGATTTTCTTAATTCCTGACGAAGTATTGTGTCCTGATCAGTAGACGATGAATAAACGACGCAGATTACTTCTATCTGATTTCATTATTAACCAAGAATATTAACTGCACTTCTAGTCGTTTGTTTGTCACTTTTTAATATAAATATTGGATGGATGCGAGAAAAATAGTTGACTTGAAATATAATAATACTTGTAATGACAGATACAGATTTTTCATAAGAAGTAGAAAAATGATTATGGGGTCATATCTAGCACCCTTTCAGACATTCTTAATACTATTCGACTTACTTTAAATATTATTGAATCACAAATATATGTTTCATCTTTTTTTTTTCCTGAAGAGTACCATTTGAGATAAATATATTGATTTACACCCTGTATATACTATTTTGTGGAAGAGGTATCTACATCATGTGAAAAAATGACTTCAAATTTTCCACTAGGCATGATGGTTATGACACTATATATGCTACTGTGTGGAATAATTCGTGGTACAGACGATGAGAAAGCTGTCAAGAACAAGGTTTCATAGCAGTAGTGATAGCGCACACCCTGTAGGCAGCCTTTTGCTATCACTCCTTTCACCTTAGATTCCCCTTCACTAATTTATACTGCTCTCACAGCCAGCTTGTTAGATATTCAACCATTGACAGGAGAAGGTACTCTTTTCATCGCAGATTACTTCTATCTGATTTCATTAATAACCAAGAATATTAACTGCACTTCTAGTCGTTCGTTTGTCACTTTTTAATATAATTATTGGATGGATGCGAGAAAATTCAAACAATTGAACTTTAAATATAATAATACTTGTAATGATAGATACAGATTTTTCGGAAGAAGTGGAAGAATAAATATGGGTTCATATCTAGCACCCTTTCAGACATTCTTAATACTATTCGACTTACTTTAAATATTATTGAATCACAAATGTATGTTTCAATTTCTTTTTTTTCGTGAAGAGTACCATTTGAAATAAATATATTGGTTTACACCCTGTATATACTGTTTTGTGGGAGAGGTATCTACATCATGTGGCAAAATGCCTTCAAATTTTTCACTCAGCATGATGGTTATGTCACTATATATGCTATTGTGTGGAATTATTCGTGGTATAGACGATGAGAAAGCTGTCAAGAACAAGGTTCCATAGCAGTAGTGATAGCGCACACCCTGTAGGCAGCCCTTTGCTATCACTCCTTTCACCTTAGATTCCCCTTCACTAATTTGTACTGCTCTCACAGCCAGCGTGTTAGATATTCAACCGTTGACAGGAGAAGGTACTCTTTTCATCGCAGATTACTTCTATCTGATTTTATTAATAACCAAGAATATTAACTGCACTTCTAGTCGTTCGTTTGTCACTTTTTAATATAATTATTGGATGGATGCGAGAAAATTCAAACAATTGAACTTGAAATATAATAATACTTGTAATGACAAATACAGATTTTTCAGAAGAAGTGGAAGAATGAATATGGGTTTATATATAGCACCCTTTCAGACATTCTTAATACTATTCGATTTACTTTAAATATTATTGAATCACAAATATATGTTTCAACTTCTTTTTTTTTCGTGAAGAGTACCATTTGAAATGAATATATTGATTTACACCCTGTATATACTATTTTGTGGAAGAGGTATCTACATCATGTGGCAAAATGCCTTCAAATTTTCCACTAGAGATGATGGTTATGTGACTATATATACTATTGTGTGGAATTATTCGTGGTACAGACGATGAGAAAGCTGTCAAGAACAAGGTTCCATAGCAGTAGTGATAGCGCACACCCTGTAGGCAGCCCTTTGCTATCACTCCTTTCACTTTAGATTCCCCTTCACTAATTTGTACTGCTCTCACAGCCAGCGTGTTAGATATTCAACCATTGACAGGAGAAGGTACTCTTTTCATTGCAGATTACTTCTATCTGATTTCATTAATAACCAAGAATATTAACTGCACTTCTAGTCGTTCGTTTGTCACTTTTTAATATAATTATTGGATGGATGCGAGAAAATTCAAACAATTGAACTTTAAATATAATAATACTTGTAATGATAGATACAGATTTTTCGGAAGAAGTGGAAGAATAAATATGGGTTCATATCTAGCACCCTTTCAGACATTCTTAATACTATTCGACTTATTCTAAATATTATTGAATCACAAATATATGTTTCAACTTCTTTTTTTCGTGAAGAGTACCATTTGAAATAAATATATTGATTTACACCCTGTATCTACTATTTTGTGGAAGAGGTATCTACATCATGTGTCAAAATGACTTCAAATTTTCCACTAGGCATGATGGTTATGTCACCATATATGCTATTGTGTGGAATTATTCGTGGTACAGACGATGAGTTAGCTGTCAAGAACAAGGTTCCATAGCAGTAGTGATAGCGCACACCCTGTAGGCAGCCTTTTGCTATCACTCCTTTCACCTTAGATTCCCCTTCACTAATTTGTACTGCTCTCGCAGCCAGCTTGTTAGATATTCAACCATTGACAGGAGAAGGTACTCTTTTCATCGCAGATTACTTCTATCTGATTTCATTAATAACCAAGAATATTAACTGCACTTCTAGTCGTCTGTTTGTCACTTTTTAATATAATTATTGGATGGATGCGAGAAAATTCAAACAATTGAACTTGAAATATAATAATACTTGTAATGACAGATACAGATTTTTCAGAAGAAGTGGAAGAATAAATATGGGTTCATATCTAGCACCCTTTCAGACATTCTTAATCTGATTTCATTATCAAATAAAAATATTATTTGCATTTCTTATCATTTGTTTTTCAGATTTTCATAGTTTTTCAATATATATTGTTGGCCATTCTTCTATCTGTGATGAGTGGGGTTTCCCAGTAGAGCTTATATTCATCGTTCTCCATGACGCTGATTGGCTCATATTGATAATTCTGCACACAAGCTTTCTTCAGTCCCAATTTGAGAGCAAGCCCCTAACTTAGCGACGTTGTTATGGGCTTTAAATATACAGTAGGGGCCAGAATTGGACAACCGGAGCTGATATGCTGAATGGTCTTTAGGTGCCTGGCACATCTTCTGCATTGGTCAGAAGGCACTGGCGTTTTTACTATGTACTTCAGATGGGCTCTTGTCGGTAACACCTGGTCCTGACCTGCAAGCATTCTGCCTTCAGTTTCGGAAAATAAATAGCCGGCTTTAGGAAAATTCAAGGACTCAGACCTGTCAGCACTACCGCCACCCAGGTTACTAGGGAATTCACCGTAGAGCTCTTTGGACATCCATTCTCGCTTCAACCGTGCTTGCACATCAACTTTGCCCTCTATATACGGTTCTGACAGACACAGGGGGGAAAAGTCCAAGTCAATTCTTCGGACCGCCAGATAGAGAGCTGATTTCCTTGTCTCGAAGTACTGCTTCAGGCTGTTAACCATCTTGTCGTGAGTTGCCACGAGCTGTAGGTGGCCTCTTCCTCCTGCACGCCTGTGGATGTACAAGCGGTTGACCGACGACTGAGGGTGATGCATCCCGAACTTCGTCAGCATAGTCCTGAGTTTGGTGTCCATTGCCCTGAGATCAGTGGTGGACCATCTTAGAACCCCAAATGTGTAGGTTATGTACGGCAACGCCCAAAAGTTGATTGCTGAAAACACGGCCTTGGAATGCAGTTTACTATTCAATACCAGATGAACTCGACGAAAGAGTTTTTCTTTGTATGCTTCCTCCTTGGTCTGGGAGGTGCAGATGTCAAGGGCTTGCCGTATTCCTAGATAACTAAATGACCCCCCAGACCCATTTGTTTTTATAGTTCTTTAACGTAATGATTAGAAGGATGCAGGAAAATTCAAACCGTTGAACTTAGAATATAGTAACACTTGTCATGACAGCTGGAACATAGGTTTTCTAGAAGAAATGGGAGAATGGATGCTTAAAAATATCAAAGAATCAAATATACTGAGTATGGCATATCTAGCACCCCTTCTTACACTTTTGATACTACTCGACTTACTATAAATATAACTGAAATAAAAATATATATTTTTATGCACGTTTCCCAGAAATAGGCGGACCTGTTACACCACATGAGTAGACTCTTGGAAATAATTGAGGTGTCTGTTTACTCGCTTCTTGAAGAGGGCCAAATTGGAGGATGTTGGGAAGATGTTGGACGAAAGCGAGTTCCACAACTCACCGGCCCTGTAAACGAAAGAATTCTTATAGAGAGAGGTTCGAGGGGTCGTTAAATGTACCACCATATGATGAGAACTCCTTGCCAGCCTAGTGTTGCGGCAAAACATGAGTTTTCCCGAAACAAGATCTTTTAGCTTCTTGGAGCATCTTTCTATCTGTAAAACAGAGAAAGGTCAGCAACTTGTCTTCTGAGAGCCAGCAGTTGGAGATCGCTCGTGATCTCCGGGTGGTCTATAAGGTGCACAGCCCGTTTTCGCACACTATCCAACATCCTCAACGAAAGTTTGGGCGCAGATCCCCATACATGAGAACAATATTCCAAATCAGGTCGATTCTGAGTCTTATATAGAAGCAACAGCTGAGATGACGTGAAGTATTGCTTGGCTCTGAAAAGAAAACTAAGTTTAGCTGATGCCGACTTAGCTATTACTGATAAACGAAGGAAATTCTTATAGAGAGAGGTTCAAGGGGTCGTTAAATGTACCGCCATATGATGAGAACTCCTTGCCAGCTACATGAGTTTTCCTGGAAAAAGGTCTTTCAGCTCCTTGAAGCATCTTCCGGGGAAGTATCTGTAAAACAGAGAAAGGTCAGCAACTTGTCTTCTGAGACATCGCGGGTGATCTCCGAGTGGTCGATGAGGCGAACAGCCCGATTTTGCAAACTATCCAACATCCGCAACGAATGTTTGGGAGCAGATCCTCATACATGGGAACAATATTCCAAAGCAGGTCGATTCTGCGCCTTATATAGAAGCAACAGCTGAGATGACGCTCTGAAAATAAAACTAAGTTTAGCTGATGCCGACTTAGCTATTGCTGATACATGTTCATGCCAGCAAATCTTGGAGTAGACCGTTATTCTGAGTGCATCGAATCTTTGGATGCTATTTGTTGGCCTTGCATCATTAGAGGAAGTTCTCCAGCGGGGACCTTTCTAGAAAACGTAGTTCCTCGCGTTGAAGCTCACCAGGTTCAACTGACCCCACTCAGATATCCTCTGTAAGTTATAGTTTAAGTTATTAATTCGTTGACATCTCTGACGTTGAGATTTCGCAGCTGTAATCGGCTGCAGACTACTAAAAGACGAAACGAGGGTACAATCGTCTGCAAAGTCGAAGAGCTTGTTCTCTGTAGATGACAGAAGATCGTTGATCTGCAGCAGAAACAAGGTTGGCGAAGGAATGGATCCCTGAGGTACTCCTGCTTTCAACCGGTAACAATTAGATGTTATACCGTCGACCACAACTTGTATTGATCTATTTGAGTGAAAGCTACTTATCTAACCCCGTAATTCTTCGGGAAGCCCATATGCAGCAAGTTTATTTAGCAAGGCTGCATTCCAAACCGTATCGAAGGCTTTGAGATGTCGAGGGGTTTTAACTTTGCTTTACTTCTTCAGTTTTAGTGAAGAGCACCATCTAGGTTTTTCTGTGGTTTACAGAGGGGGACTCTAATTTTTTCCAAGAGTTTAACACATTTCATTATTAGTTTTATTTCAATTTCTATGAGTAACATTTTCATTCCGATTGTTCTCAATTCAATCAATTGTGTTAATTTCTTTGCGTAGAGTATTTATTACAGGACAAGAATAGGTAAGTTCAGACTGGAGTAGAGAGGACAGCGAAAGCATTTTCCGAGAGATCACTTCAACATCAGCTCTGTTGCTTGTATAGTGATGAATTGTATGCTCATGTTATCTGAGTATTCAGGGTCAGTGAAAACTTCTACTGTCCTTTTCAGACATTCCTTCCTGAAAAAAACGGAGATCAATCAACAAACGATGCTGTGATCTATAAGACAATTCATAAATCAAGGTTAACACTACACTGTCTAACAAAATGAAGGCACGCTGCGATCAGGAAAGTATGGTATACTTTGTATCATTTCAAATGGCCACTCATTACATCTCACTTTCTCCTACCTACCTATATTTGACGTTACAGGGCACGTCGAAACTTGGCTCATACAACTCTGTGAGCATAGAATTTAGCAATTTATTACGATCGTAATTGCTTGGTATTCGTTCAAATTTGTGTTTGTGATCATTAAATTGAATTTAAGTTATTTTATCTTTTATCGTTATTTTCCACACTGAAATCATTGGAAATCTACGTATTGTTCAACGAAGTAGATATAAATTTTTGAGGTTATAATATAATAGCCAGTAGCACCACAGAAGTGTATGACAAATAATCTTCTTCCTTTTACGAAATCATGTAGTATGTAGGACATGGGTGGCCATTTGAAATGATACAAACTATATCAAGAATGATTGAGATTGTATGCAATGAAATTTGTAGGTTAAATGCCAAAAAATATTACAATAAAAGATATTTATTTCAATTACCACCATAACTCCGGGCAATTGCATACAATCATTAATCTTACTTTCTAGGTATATATATTAAAACTATGACTCAATTGCTTCGTAATTTTCACGCAATATATCACGAAGACATAGATCCTATCTCTGCCATACCTAATTAAAATTTATGTGGCTCGAAATTTATAATCCCTGTTTATGCCGTTTAAGCTGAAAAAAAGCGCCAATGAAAAATCGAATTAAGTTGGACGGAAATCATATTACGCCAAACTGTAGCCCATCGAAATTTATCGGAATATCAGGAATGTTTTCCAGTTGGTTGTGTGATTAAAATTTTAGTTATTACCGGCATTTCTTCAACTTCATTGGTTAGCATCAGTATGTTATAGCCAGGACCGGACAAATTTAATTTTTCGAATCAAAATTAAAAACCTTTCTTGGATTTTCGACGCTTTTTATTGTATATTGAACCCAAATTCATTAAATCAATATACAGGGTGGGGCGTAATGGAAGGGCGTTTTTGGAACGGGTAGTACACGTAACGGTGAGTAGAGGGGAGCGGCTGAGATCATTCGACTCAGGAGTTACAGGAAATAGAGGAAGTAATTGGCGAAACGACAGGGCGGAAGAATATGCAGGTTCAAATTCTCAGTGAAAAAAGTCGTTTGTTAAGGCGAAAGGAATGCGAAAGAGAAGAGGGTTCCTTATCATATAGGGTCGTGAGTAATTTTTTCTGTTTGGAATTTGGTGGAGTACGAGTTTCAGGACAGAAAGGTAAATCACTGTGACGATCATGAATATGTTTGGGATATTCCAAGTTTACCTCCTGAAGATAACCTACTGGATTCTCATCAGGAATCGTAGTAACGTCAATGTCAGTATCACCAAATTCAAAACCACCATAGGGAAGACTTTGAGTCATTGCTTCGCCATAAAGGTTATTATTGTCAGTATAGAGGGTGTATTTTGCAGGAATTTGAGGATTGAAATCCGTCATGTATATGTTATTACTTTCAGAGTATTTGTTTGAACATTGGCTGATTCCTCCACGTATACCCCTTTCCAGAAAGTTAACCATCGTGATATCTTTAATAAGCTCTAATTTACACTTCGAATACTTGAGAATGCAGTCTCAGGTATACGAGGGTAAGTTATAATTTAGTTCACAATGGTTATTTGGACGAGAGAGCACCGTGCGTTTGCACTTGAAGAGAGGGAGAGTCTGTCATTGTCGTGCAGCTGAGCTTCAACAATGGTCGTAACGCTTCAGCTCCGAAACGTGACACCATCATCCGATAGCTACAGAATTTCAGAACGACTGCATCAGCAATGAATTCGAAACGTCAAGGTCGTCCCCGAAGTTTGAGGACACCAGCTTCCGTGGAAAGAGTGAGACAAGCTATAAATCTAAGCCCAGGGCGCTCCGTCTGAAAACGAGCTTCAGCACTACAAATGGGTAATCAAAATGTTCATAGAATTTTACACCAAGACTTCCACTTTCACCCTTATAAGCTCATGTCCAGCACCTGAATGAAGGAGATTTTGCACAACTCCAGCAGGGAATGTAAATGATTATCGCTGATTAAAATGAACCAGTGATAATGATGAGTGATGAGGCTCATTTTCATTTGAACGGTTCGGTTAATAAACAGAATTGCCGATATTGGGTAGTAGAAAACTTTCGCGAACTGCATTAATCCCCACAGTGAGAAAGTCGCCGTTTGGTGCGCTATGAGCCGTCTTGATATTTTTTCGAGGATGAGAGAAAGGCAACCATAACTGTAAACTCTGAGCGTTATGTTTTCATGCTGCTAGTGTTGAAAGAAGTCATCTCAAGAATCAACGTTCTCAACAAACAACGGACTTTCCATAAATAAAACAACGAATAGATCTTTAAGTTTCTAATTTTCTTTTTCTTTAAAACATTACAACGTTTCGATACCAGATATTTGTCTTCCTCAGGGAATTACAAATAGATTTACATTTTGAGAAGGACAACCAGAAAATGGGACAAATAACATACAAATAATGCTCATAATACTTACATTGATTAAAACTTTAGAATACAGCTTCAAGTTAAAATTATAAAAATCTTTCGCTTAACAAGAGAAGATAAAAAACTACATGTAGGTGACAGAACTTTAAGTCAAAATTATTAAAATTATTTCATTCAACAGAGAATATAAAAACTACATGTGGGTAATAAAACTTCAAATTAAAAACATTTAAAATCTCTCGATCAAATTGATTTTCACAACAGGTTGAAACACAAAAGAAATTGAACTAGCAAAGAATTTCTGTTTTACAAAAAACCCCATGTTCATTGACATATTATCCATCATATAAATTTCAAAATACACTGTTACATAAAAAGAAGTATAGCAGGCTCGGTGACGTAGGGGATATGATGCTCGTCTCCTGCGCATAGTTACCTGGGTTCAATCCCCACAAAGTCAGTGTGATTTTTCGGATTCTTGGAATCGCTCGAGTGTCCAGAGCACGTTAAAGAAAAACCAAACAAACAAACAAAAAGAAGTATATTCTATGTCAATACAAAGTTCATACACAAGAAAAAGAAGAAAAGTCAATGCATACAATGTGATCTCACACACTATCTAACCTATAAAATTACGTACGTCAAGCATATATATATATATATATATATATATATATATATATATATATATATATATATATATATATATATATATATATATATATATATATATATATAAATAATAATAAATGCTTATATCTATAATTTTGGTGTGTGTCAGAAAAAAACACAAGTGTGAGCTCAGGAAATGTAACAGGGGAACCATACTATCTTGTATATGATTCAATAAATGAGTGAAAAAACCTGAGGAAAAAACTCGTTTCCCTGTCGCTATTGCACTAGCAATAGCTTGTCTGTTTATGTTGTGTTAGTGTCGTGAGTACCAAAGATTTTTCTGCTTAGCCGCTTCATTCTCTCTTGCATTCCATGATTTTCAAACGAAAACAGGGGTGAAAGGAAGGGGGTTTGGGACAAGAATCTGTAACAATGGAAAAAGAAAACCAGCAGAAAAATATTTCAACAATCATACTTCTTATATGTCTAAACAAATCTAAAAAAAGATTTCACATAGCAAGCAAGGTCATGAAAAGAACTAAGGAGATAATAAAAAAAAATACATAACCTGCGATATTTATTTATTTCAATTTTTTTTCAATTATTTTATTTGAACATAATCAACTACAACAGGTTTTTATAAATGTTCAAACCCTACACTCTCGTCTGTGAAATGATACAATTCTCAGTTCTATGAGTATACTATGATTCAAGGGCAAGACGATTGTCCCTACGTAGGCCCTTATGTGAAATTTTTGCGCTTCTTTGAAGAATGACCAGTATCCAAAGAATGTTGACATAATGAAGAATGATCCGGATTCATATTTTTAATATGATAATTATGTTGGTATAATCTCTTTCGTAAATATTGTTTAGTTTCTCCCACATAGGCACTCTCGCACGCACCACTATCCAACCTATAGACTAGTTCCGATTGGAACTCCCCTGGATCAATAGACTTAAGTTTGGAAAAAACAGATTGAATGGAATGCATTGTATACCAAGCAGGTACAAGATTGAATGGCTCCAAAATATTTTTCATATGTTTCTCCATATATGTGTCATATGGCAGTCTAACATAGTTGTTCAACATTCTAGGTTGATGTGATTTTGTACCATCGTCCAGATATTTGAGTCTCCTGTCGATATGAAATCAGGAAGGTCAAAGGATTGTGACTAACCAGTTAGTCACAATCCTTCCATCAGTACGATAAATAGTCGAATCCAAGAAATTGATTTGGTTTAAGCTAGGATCCTCCAGAGTGAATTTTAATCTGTCTGTATACTATTGAAAATATCGAAGATATATTGAATTTTATCTTTAGATAATAAAATTAGGATGTCATCAACATATCTGCCATAAAACGGCAAAATGAAACTTATTGAATTGAAAACCTGTAGCTCAAGTCTATACATAGCTATATTCGCCATAATTAGGATGAGTGAACTACCCATGCCACAACCAAAGGTTTGTGTATAACACTTGTCATCAAAGGAAAAAACAAGATTCTTTTCATTTTTTCTACACTAAATGGTTACATTCAAGCTTTTATTTTACGTTATGAAAATGTTCTACGTTGAAAAACAGCCGAGTTATTCTCATTTCAAAAACGCCCTTCCATTATGCCCCACCCTGTACATTCTGTCAAGAATGAACCAGGAATTGATTATTTAAAAATTCTGCTCAAAAAAATTATCAAAATTTTTTGTGTGACGCGGAATTTGAACGCGATCTGTTATTCGGTTTGTTTACAGTGCTCGATTTTGTGTATAACATTTTGAACGATTCTTTCGGCATGAAACGCACTGCCACTCGGCAAGTTTCAAAAGACTGAATTCGTAAAATGCATTGTAACTAGTGATGAGACATTATGAGTTCGACATGTGACATTATGAGTTCGACATGTGAAAAATGTTTTGATTATTGGATTCGTTGTCGTGAATATATTTCGGAAGTGGCCTACTTTGAAGGCGATACAATAAATTTGGATGAAAATTCTCAGCACCTCTTTGACCGAATGCATACCTCTAATCGATATGGTTTCGTTGCACATCTATCTGAATCATTCACATGTGCTAACATCGGCGTTGCAAAACGTGCTTGTTTGATTGTTTCAACTCGTAACTTATCACTTCTTATGTTTTCATTATTTTTCACCCTGTATTTCCCTTTAATCACAGCATAATGTGTAGTATTATTCCTCGAGTATAAATTAACTGTTTTTGAATTTTCTCTTTATTGGAGCTTCAAGAAAATGTTTCTTAAAGAAACAAAGAGAAGGCGAATAAGTTCATTCCTTTTACTTGTGATAAAATACATTGCTTTTGACATATAGCATTTTATTCTCTTTTTAGTCCAAATATGCAGTAGAATGTTTCAATTGTAAACGTGGATTTTTCCTCACACCTATAGCTGAAAGTATTCGTGAGAAAAGAATTTCGACATTCAGACTGGTAAACGGACAACGAAGTGATACCATAAAGGATTCGTTATTTCTTTTGATGTACAGAAACCTGTAAGTGCAAAACTCTATACCGTTGTCAATTGCCATGCTTTTCATTCAATATACCTACATTATTTCTGTGTGTGTTGTTGCTTTAACTTTTCCGAGGTTGTCATCACTTAGCTCAAATCTCCAAGCCGACTCTGTTAATGTTTCTGGAGAACGTCAACCGTGAATGATCGAGATACCATCTCGGCATAAATATACCGCATTCCAAGTAAGATATTTATCTGTAACACGCGACATGAAAGCAATAACACCAAAAATAGTCTGTAGGTAAAACGAATTATGTTTATTTTGCTTTAATTTCCTTGTGTACTGCAAAAATATCAATTTGCATGAATTTGTGGATAAAGTAGATATTTATCTTGGCATACTCAAAATAAACATGAAATTGTAATAGTGCAAATTTATTCTGAATGCTTCACTGAAGCTGAAGGAAATATGTTTCCGATGCTAGATGACATTGAAAGGCTCTTTGAAGCTTATACAGTTTCCACCTTGTTATGGATGCATCAGTGCCGCATATATTCATTAATATCTAAACATAATTGACAAAATAGACATTCATCAATTCAAATTCTAGAAGGAGCCTACATTCTACAATTCTCTTCTTCATTTCGAAATACCTGAAACCAAATTAATAAGACTTAAAAGCATTCACTAGGATTAACACTGCAAATCGCATGTTTAACTAGAATACAAATAAGTGGTTGTTATACTTAGGCACGCTGTTCTATATTGTCAACCTCGAGATTTGTTACGTATGTGGAGTGAAATTTGCATCGAAAAGCGAACGCTTCTAGTTTATCATATACACAAGCTACTATACTCTAATGCGACAAGCGAAGAATCAGGAGCATACTCACATATGCTGGAAGATTTCATGAAAACCACCAGCGTTAAATTTGCATTGTTAATCCCATCGGAACAACCTAGTTCATTTGACACAACCAGGGTGTGGTTAGCTAGAATTAGCTGTACATGTTCGAGGTGATTAAATTATATCCATTGATATATAAGTTTAAGTGTTGACATTATTTATTGAATATATGAAAGTGTGGAAAATTTTATAGGTTGTAGGTTTCTATCTCTACCTACGAGGAGGGCCCGAAAAGTTTCTGACCTCTAGGTCAAGATGGAAACGCGAATTTTCATTGTTCATCTGTTTACAGTCACTCTTCAAACTTTCAGCCATTTTGGACGCGCAGTTGTTATTGAACAGTCGTTTGAACTGAGTTGATGTGAGTGTTTTTGTGAACATGTCAAAATCGGATATCGAGACGCTAAGATGTGACTCACAAATCAACAAACTCATTCAGAAAGTGAAAAGCTTAATACCAATGTTTTAAAAATTGAAAAAGTTTTTGAAAATAGCGTCACTCAAAATAATTTATTATTCTCTCGTCAAATATCTCTTATCCTATGGCATCATTGGGTAGGGAGATGTAGCAGACTTGATGAGATTTAATTCAATTCAGAAGTGGATTTTAAAAATTATTATGGTAAAGAATCGAATGTACTCTTCCGAATTATTAGTCAAAGAAATTCGAATGATGGACATAAGACAACTGTACTCCGCAATCATACTCAAATATGTGTTCAAAAATGGAAACATTTTAAATTTCTATAATCACGTTTATAACACTAGGCACAAATAATCGATTACAGTTAAAACTAAAATGGAAGAATCAATAGGACAGAAGAGCTTTACCGACCTTAGTGAAAAACTCTATGATCTCAGACTCATTCAGGCTCATGGCCTCATTCAAGAAATATAACAAGAGGATTCTGCAGTCTCCTAGATCAGTATTCGAATAAATTGTTAATCTTTATTTTTGTGTTCTGTTTTCTTCTTCTTTTTTCCTTCTTTTTCGCATGGAAGAGGAACTACTGCTTTGGCCGTAGTATGTGTTTATATATAAGCTTTGCTTCAAGAGCATGCAGCGGCTTACAGCTGTACTCCAGGAGATGCCCCAAACTACTAGCGTAGCTTTTGATTAATAAGAAAAAAATTTTTTGTTGTTATTTGTAATGGTTGAAATAAAGTTTATAATGCTTATGCAAATTAAAAATGAGTTTGATTGTGTGTATTGTATCTTCAAAATGAAACCATTACAAGAGCCTACTACGCATCTTTACTTGACAAGCTAAAAGCACAATTTGAGGAAAAACAGCCACATTCACAGAAAAATAAAGTAATGTTTCACCTAGATAACGCACCGTCTCACACTTCAGCGGTTGCCATAACGAAAATCCACGAATTACGGTTAGAACTGCTTGACCATCCGCCTTACCTACCAGATCTTTTTGTTCCCTCGTCAAAAAATTGCGCTCGAATGATAGATGAAAAGACAATCGCCTTCAAAAACCACTATTTTGCAAAGAAAAACGTCGAGTACTGTTTGGACGGATTCAGAGATGGGATGGGTGTGTAGAGTTATGAGGAGACTATGTTCAGAATGTATGTATGTATTCTGAAAAAAAGTCTTTTATCCTTGTTAGGTCGGAAACTTTGCAGACCCCTAGTTTCTTAAACATTCAATATCCAGATATGTTATTTATTTATCGCTTATTATTTATTATTGAAAAGTCTTCTTCTTCTTCTTCTTTAAATAGGACGATGTCCTGTTTTTCTGTTACAGCCCCTGCTGCGAACCGGAGCTCAAGCACTCATGCCATCGCTTTTTCGGCCTTCCTATGGGTCTTCTAGTGTTGGGTTTTTGTGTTTTTGCCCACTTCGCCATACGTTCGGGGCCCATTCTGTCTACGTGATCTCTCCATAGGCGTCGACGTGCTCTTGTCCACCTCACCACATCCTGGACACCTAGCTCCCTTAGCGTATCCTCATTCCTTATTCTATCTCTGCGTGTAATACCTCTTATAGCTCTTAGTGTTCTCATCTCTGTTGTCCTCATTAGTTGTTTTGTTTTTGTTGTCTCAGCTCTTGTCTCAACCGCATATGTCATCACAGGTCTTACACAGGTTTTATAGATTCGGACTTTGCTTTCTGTGCTTATGTACTTATTCCGCCAGATTACATCTCTCAGGAAGCCAGATATTCTCGATGCTTTCATTGTCTGCTGTTTTGCTTCTTGTAATAGTTGCCTATCGCTCGATACTTCTACTTCTAGGTATTTAAAGTGTAAAACTTGCTCTATTATATGGTCGTTCACTACTAGTTTGCATCTAATTGGATATTTCGCTATTACCATCGATTGGGTTTTCTGTGTTGATATTACCATGTTATATTTTTCTGCTGTTACTTTGAACTTTTGTAGTAGGCGTTGTAGGTCGTCCTCATTCTCGGCTATTAGTAAAACATCATCTGCGTAGCACAGTATTCTCATAGTTTTGTTACCCATCCTATAGCCTTGGTTCATTTGGTTAACACCTGCTATTATTTCATCCATGATTAAATTAAATAGACATGGGCTGAGGCTGTCACCTTGTCTAATGCCTGCGTTAATTTTGATCTCGCTTGTAAGTCCCTGTGTAGTTTTTACTTTCGTCTTATTAGAGTTATTTAGTTCTTTGATTATGTTTATGTATTTATTGCTTAACTTTTTATTTCTAAGGATAGTGATCACATCGTTCATTCGAATTCTGTCGAATGCCTTTTCCAAATCTATAAAACATATAAACATCGGTTTGTCAACTCTATGGACTTCTCCACCAGTTGCCGCAATATAAAATTGCATCCGTTGTTGATCTATTTGGTCGGAATCCTGTTGTTCTTCAGACACACCTACTTTGTCATATATCTTTTGCGATAGAATTTTAGTGAGTAGTTTCGATGCAGAGTTAAGGAGTGTGATGCCTCTATAATTTGCTGGGTTTGTCTTCGCGCCTCTTTTGTATATGGGTATTGTTATGCTCTCTCCATTCTTCTGGTATCTCCTTGTTGTTTTCAATTTTTGGATTAGTTTTGTTATTTCTTTTGTTTTTCTGCTCCCCATATTTAATTAGTTCGTTATTTATGTTGTCCGGACCGGGTGATTTTCTATTTTTTAATTTATGGATTACTTGTTGTACTTGTTCTAGGCTGATAATGTCATTTTCTGTTTCTTCGTAGAGTGTGTTTTGTTGTTCGATTTCTCGTTCCTCATTGTTACCGTTATCTTTATCTCCCAGGTATAAGTTCTGGAAATATTTCACCCACTCTCTAGTTTTATTACATTGATCTGCAGTTCTTCGGTGATTGGTTTTTTCCTGTTTCTCAACATGTTCCATACCTTTTTCTGTGCTCCTCGTAAGTCGTGTTCCATGTCATTTGTAAATCTTTCCCATTATATTTTTTTTAATTCTTTAATTTTGTTCGTTGTTCTATTTCTTTCTGTTTTATATCTCTGGTACTCTTCTGGTGTTCTGTGATTGACATATCTGATATATGCGTTCTTCTTTTCTTTTGCTAAATCTTTGATTTCCTGTGTGAACCATGGTTTATCTTTTCTATGACGGTTTATATTGATTCTTCGTTCTCCAATGGCTACTTTTGCGCTGTTAATTATGTTGTTTTTCACTTTATTCCATGCGGCGTTTATGTTGTCTGTGTCTACTATAGGGTTAAGGTTGATCTTTTCCTCGAGTCGTGTTTGGTATAGATTCTTAGTACTTTCGTTTTGTAAAGATTCAATGTTGAATTTAGTGATGTAGTTAGGCGGTTTTTTTTCTCTATTCTATATGACAGGCGGTACTTTCAGATAACCATTCCGTGCTGTGTTCCAACATTCGCTGATGTCAGTGTTCGTACGTCCAGTATTTCTAGTGGGTGAATTTCCCAATTGGTGATCACAAAGTCATTCGTGGAATTGTTTAGACGCTCCGGTGAAACTAGATCATTTGTGATCGAATAATGAGTTAATGGTATATCAACTTCTGAGCTTACTACATAACAATTTTTCGAAAAGTTGATAATTACTAATACATTAATCTGGCTTTTGAAGGCATTAAAGCCAGATGAATGTATTAGTTTTTTCAAAAAAAAACAGCTACCTATAGACCAGTTTTCAGTGATACAGCTAACAAGAAAATACCACATATTTTGTTCATTTTACAATTTTTTCGTTTAGTCTTTCACTACACCCGATATACAAGATTTTTTCTACCATTAGTACTCACCTATCTTATAGCAAATTCAATGCTCCTTCCGATGGTATGGTCAGATTTGATGTAGCTGTAAGAATGACACAGATATTCTTGTTTTTATAGAGAGAAGCAAAAAATTTTGTAAAATCAAGAAGTGTCAAATAACTCGATAATTATCAACTTTTCGAAAAAATATTATGGGACATTTTTCGTTGCAAATAACTTGTCAGAATTCCTGACAGACATCCTCCGGTTCTTATAGTTTTCACTCAGAGAACCGGGAACACTTGATCCAAAATATAGACGACCTCGTCAAGTCAACATACAGAATGAGAAGAACATTACACTGACCGACAAAAAAAAACTGTTGTGGATGTATTTTATATTATGGATCAATATCTAAGGTATATAGAATATTATTTAAGTTTTTTTAACATTATATATTGACTTTATTTGCTTTTACACCCATTGAACGTGCTATACATTTAATAAAAACACAAAGATTAAAAATATCACTTAAAATACTAATTGAATTCTATTTTTACCTTTTATGAGGTGTTATATCTTTTCTTTTCAACAACCAGCAGTAATTACCCATCATGGCTGGACCCCAACGTCCTTGATAGCGAATTTCCATTGTCTTGGTGGAATCTTTCACGGACGGAACGTTTTAGAAGTGGCATTTACCAATATACTTTATTCATTGAGTAATAAGGTCGTTTTACCTAAATATTTTGTTTGTTTACATTCTCAAAAACACCGACCGCGGCAAAGGCGGCTTACGTCAAAGGAAAACCAATGTAGCAGCGATATAATTTAGAAACATGCTTTAGGCGTATTAGTAATAAGGTCTATACTAATTTTTCAGTAATATCCTGTATATTAATGAAAATATTATAGCATTCTCTGTTAGTTCTTGCAAAATCATCAAAATTCAATATATTCCCAAATTATTTCGGAACTATAAGAGATGGGTATAGTACATGCTGATACAATTCCATCTGAAATTTGACGCTTCATCTGATGGCGATATGTAAATTGGCACGTGCCATTTGAAAAATTGAGTTATTGCTGTTTGAAAAAGGTCAAATTGAAAAAATCATACAAAGCAACGCAATAAACATTTGACTGCTTGTGTAGACTGGTTAAATTCCTTGATCCTTCTTCTATCCACCCAAGCAAAAATTGTGTCTGTAGTGCAAAAGATCTACGAGCTACAATTTTTTTAAATGTTCCTCAAAAATCGAGTTTATAAAAAAAATAATATATATATATATATATATATATATATATATATATATATATATATATATATATATATATATATATATATATATATATATATAAACAGCTCTACAGGCCAAGTAGGCCCATGGCTTCATTACACGTTCTTCTCCATTTCATTTTATTCATAACTGCTCCCTTCCAGTCCTTCACTCCTAGCTCTTCAATATCTTTCTCCACCATCTTGATCCATTCTGTGCGTGGTCTTCCCCTGCTTCTTCTTCCCGTTATTCCCCTTGTCAAAACTTGTCTTGTTGTTCTATCGTCTCCCAGTCGGAAAACAACGATTTTCTACCTTTTTTCCACCATATATTCTTCTGAGTATTCATCTCTCGAAAACTTCTAATGTATATTTTTCCCTCTGATTCAACTTCCACAGTTCGCAACCGTATGTTACCAGAGGCCTGATGATCTTCTGATAAATTTTCTTCTTCGCGTTTTTCGACATATTTTTGGACCTGAGCACTCTGTATAATCCTCCTAAGCATTTTGTTCCTTCAGCTATCCTTTCCTGTATTTCTACTTTCTCCTCCTGTGTTCTCGTCAATGTTACACCTAAATAGTTGAACTGTTCTACCTTTTCAAAGCAGTAGGTCCTGTCTTCAATAATTATTTGCAGATTTGAGTGCCTTTCATTTTCTTGTTGTCCTACTATCATATACCTGGTTTTATTTTCATTTATCATTAAACCCTTTCTTCTTGCAGCGGTTTCTAACTTCCTGAATTCATTCACCAAATGTTCTCTTGTTCTGATCACAATAACTATGTCGTCTGCATACGCTAAAACTTGTGTCTTTTGACTGTATATTGTACCTTTGCTAGCTATACTGTTCTCTTCTATAATTTTATCCATCACGATATTGAAAAGTGTAGTAGAAGGGGTATCTCCCTGTCTCAGGCCTTTATCAACACAGAATGATTCCGACAAATGTCCGCTCATCTTAACTTTATAGGTGGTATCCGTCAATTTCATTCTCACCAGCCTTATTAGTTTGCCTTTTATTTTAAGTTCATCCATTGCTTCATATATATATTTTCTTATTATTCTATTATAAGCCTGTTTATAATCGATGAAAAGCATATGGAGTATCATGTTTTGATCAATAGTATTATCTATAATTTGCTTCAACACAAAAATCTGATCCATGACTGATCTATTTTTTCGGAACCCACACTGATACTGTCCTAGCTTTGGTTCTATTATTTCGTTTAGTCTATTTTTGATAGATATCGCCATAATGTTGTAGATAATGTTCATTTAGGCAATCCCTCTATAGTTCTCGCAATTGGTCGTATCCCCCTTCTTGTGCAACGGACATATTAGAGCTTCCTCCCACCTACTAGGCATTTTCTCCTCTTCCCAAACTTTAGATATTATAAAATATATATTGTCCCCCATTTCTTGTCCCCCTATCTTCAACATATCCGCCGTGATGCCATTTCCACCTGGCGCTTTGTTGTTTTCAAACAATTTTATGATTGATCTTATTTCTTCCTTATTTGGTGGTTCCTCATACGCTTCATTTAGGAACGCCCCTTCATCGTTCGCATTTTCACTAGTCTCTTCACTTTCCCCGTCTAACAACTCTCTGAAATACTCACTCCATCTCTTCAAACTTTCTTCTATCCCTCCTACCAACTGCCCGTTTTTGTCTTTGCAGAATAATTTTTTATTTTGCTGATAGAGCCTCCTCTGATATTGTATATTTTTATAGAATTGTCTCGTCTGTTTTTGCATATAGTTGTTTTCCAGATTTTCCATTTCAGTCTCTATATATTCTCTTTTCTTTCTCCTGCATGTGCTTTTTGCTTTTCTTCTCTTTTCTCTATACAGCTTCTGGTACTCTTTTGTGTTGTTTTTCATCATATTCATTCTGGATTCTTCTCTTTCAAGTACTGCTCTTCTGCACTCTTCATCATACCAACCTCCTTGATCTGCTTTGCTATCATCTTTTAGCAGCATATCTGCTCCTTCTTTCATCATCTGTTCGAACTGTCTCCACTGATCTTCAACGCTTTCCTCTTTATTACTGGAAATTCTTTTGTTAATTTTGGTCTGAAACTCCTTCCTAATATTCTCATAATTCAATTTTTACACTTCATATTTGATAACTTTATTTCTTTCACTTTCCTAATGTCCTGGTTTCCTATATTTTATCTTGGCTCTTACGAGCACAAAAATAATTAAATCTGTCAAAAGTTTTGACAGATAAGTGCCAACAACTTGGGTATTTTATGCATTGCTCAAATGTCGGTTCAAGATGTATAATTGCCATTTGAAATAACAAAGTGATGACCCACTTCCGGTATAACCGGAAATGGTATCACTTCGAAGATATTTCACTCCAATTGGAAATCGCTAGTTATGGCCGCGTATAAAATTTCAGCTTGATATTGTAATTGGAACTTAAAAAGTTTTTAACGGACGGTCCCGGTGGATATCCCTGTATACTATTTATTAATATCTATGTATATACCTATTAGATCCGCGAATGAAGAAGCTTTTACTGTATTACTCGATATTTCATTTCATAAGAATATAAGGATAATCGCTTTATTACATCAAATTCAATTCACTATAAGAATCACTCAACCCCCACAACAAAAACACCCAGTATTCTAGATCATAATTAATTCGTTTGATATTGAATGTAGGTAAACACGAACGTTTTGTACCACTAGCGAGTACTAAGTAATTATATGTTCCGGACAGCGGTTCGGGGTCTAAGGAAGGTTGTTAAACCGGCAAGTCATTCTTTATGCGGCATCAATATTAATTAAGTTACTAATTGGATAAAGAAGAGGCAACCCGGACTTGCGGTCGCAAGGGAATGCAGCGGTAAAGCTGACCATTCCACAGAGCGCGCCCTTATTTAATAGCCAGACCGCAGTGTTCCAGTGCGCGGTCGCATAAGCGTTGCGGTCAGACTGGCCAACTTGGATGTCCGTAAGCCTGCCGAATTTCTGTTGGTTCGAATTCTTTCTCATGGTAATTGTATTGTGGTTTGACGCGAAATTAGACCGATATGAGATGAACAACTCTCAACTGATTACTGTAAGGAATGAACGACGTTCAAAATGAATTTCTTTCATTTGAATGAGGAAGGCTACTTGTTGATGGAAACATTCATGTTGAATAAGAAATGTTAAATCGTTGTTAGAGTCCACCTATTACTAGTTTAATGGACAGATGTTCTGACTGAATTTCAATGAATTTTCATCCAGTTTTGATGTTTTTATCTTGTAAACATTTTCGAAAACATAAAGAACAAACCAAAAAGATCCTGCTTTCATCAGTTATAATCGAAAATGCAAAAAAATATAAATGTTTGCATTGCACTTTGACGAATTCTTACTCTTGAAATTTTTTCAAACACAAAACCAGAAAGAAACAACCAAATATGTCATACCAATTGTTTGCTTTGACTGAGAGTTCATTGAAAAATGTTTTTCCCATTTCCGATTTTTTTACCTGTCTTCATTTTCTCTAATGAAAAATTATTAAAGATCAGATTCAGAAGCAACAAAAACTGTGTGAATGGAATATGAAATTTTGGCAAAAAAAGCACCCTCTACAAAGAAGATCAAAACTGGAACGAACGGACAAAGAAAATATAACAAAGATCTAAATTCTTCTGAGTAATTTATAAGAGACATACATCGTGGATGATAGTAATTTAGAAATTCTCGTAAGAAAGCCCTGTCCTGACGATGATTATTTCATCCCACAACGAATACCAGGGGAGATTTCTGCATTTACTACTGTATCCAAAAAGTAAGGTGACATTGGATTCTAAACTGCGCGCTCAAATGGATTTAGAGCACTGCTCTCATTTTTAGATTAGTATCTTTGCCAAGGTTCACATCAAAATATTCATTGATGTTTGGGATAAGCTTCGTTTCGATAGTGAATTTTTCGATTTTTATTATATCTCCATTTGTTGAGCAAAGAATTTGCATTAAATTATGTTTGCGGAATGAGTTTTCTGCTGCTGATTTATTGAGTATGGCGCAAAAAGCCTTTGGAGATGAGGCTATGTTGAAATAAAATGTTTACAAGTGGTAGGTCGAGAACGTGTAGAAAAATAAACCTTGAGTGAATTATTATTCGATGCTAAACAAAAAACAGACGATTTTAAAAATCTTGCAATGAGTGTACGGTGGCTTATATTGGGTAGACAGGTAGAAATTTTGAAACCAGATTCAAAGAACATTAATTCTCTGACATGATTCTGCAATATGTGAACATATTAAATCCAGGAAACATTTAATACCATTAGATAATATCAAAATTCTCCATAGTAACGACAAAGGAAAAAATTAATCTGTTGGAATGTTTAGAAATAAACTTTGTAAAAACTCAAGTGAAATCACCCTTAATAGCCAGCTAGACATTATTATCTCTCCACTATTCCAGGCTAGATATTTTAGTTCATCTTCGTTGTGAATGAATTTCCATAAAATAAATAAATCATCGATATTACTCAGAAAACATGCCTTCATAAAACAAAACATAGATGCTTTATCCAGAATAGTCATCATTAAACTTGTTTCGAATCAATTCAGTGCTGTTATATTGCATTATGACGTCATTTCAAATTTTAAAATACAATACAAGGTGTTACATAATAGTATGTCACAACTTGAGGAGGTAAATCTACGTGCATTTTTAAGAAAAAAAGTTCATATAAACATAGGTCCGCAAAAGATTCGTTACGGAGCTACAGGGTGTTGAAATTTCCGGAAAAATTGTTTTTTTCTTCAAAACTCCTGCAGTTTTTGAGATATTCAGCCCAAATTTGGAATGCAAGCAATTTTTTACAGCCACCATCATTACACTTCCTAGATATCAACTAGAATCTACAAGGTGTTTTCTTTTCAGGAGCCATGTCTCCTTTTACCCTCTCGAACTTTTTTACAGTACGCCACTGATCAGTCTACAATCAATTTTCGTCATCATCGTTCAATTTAGAACCTTTTTTAACACTCGTAATTTTTTCGTAACTACGACTGTTCTCGAGCAAAAAATTAATAAACGATTGTATGCATTCGCTGAATTGAAAACACTTATGATTAAAAAAATGACAAGTAGGCTTTGATTTTTTTCATTTATTTATTTATTTTGACAGTTGGTAAAGTTGAACCAATGTCAGCTCGAATTGTTTATTAAATTAACGATTAGACTTTTGAAGTTATTGCTGTAAGAAAAAATGGCTAATTTTACTAAGCCGAATTGGCTGATATCTATTATATGTACGGTCTGGCTAACGGAAACACAAAATAAGCTAGGCGATTGTATCAGGTGCGCTTTCCGAATCGAGTAATACCAGACAGGCGAACATTTTCAAATATCCACAGAAGGTTGAACGAAACTGGTACTTATAATTATTTAAAAGGTGCAACTCAAACTATGAGAACTCCTGATATTGAGGAACCAGTTTTGAATTGTATTGATTTGCATCCTCATGTGAATACAAGAAAATTGAAAATCAGTTGAATATTTCACATGTTCTAATTTGGAGGATTTTCCACGACTTTTTTGTACCCGTTTCATATTCAACATGTCCAAACTCTACTTCCTCGAGATTTTCCTTCATCTGCCGACGGTTTTTAGATAAAATTAGAGAAAATGCTCATTTTGATAGTGAAATAATGTTCACAGACGAAGCTAACTTTTCGAGAACTGCTATCACAAATTTTCACAATAATCATTATTTGGCTGAGGAAAACCCCCATTTGATTGAAGAATCTCATCATCAAGAACAATTCTCACTAAATGTCGGAATAATTTGAAATTATTTGATTGCGCCATTTTTTCTTGCCTAACAGACTAAACGGTCCCACTTATCGGTAATTTCTTGAGGAGGATTTACCTTTATTGCTCGAGGATGTGCCACTTTTAGTGAGAAAAATAATGTGGTTCATGCATGACGGGGCACTAGCACATTTCAGTAGAGAAGCTAGAGAATTTTTAATAATACATTCAACAACCGATGTATAGGTCGGGGTGGGCCAGAACCATGGCATCCTAGGTCCCCAGACTTAAATAGTTTAGACTTTTTCTTATGGGGATATCTCAAAGTTTAGTTTATACCACTCCAGTGAACACTGTAGAAGAATTGAGAAATGTAATAATAACCTCTCGTGACACGATAAGACATACCCCATGAATATTTCAAAGTGTGCGTGATAATATGCGAAGAAGGACAGAGGCCTGTATTCTTACAGGTGGAAGACACTTCCAGCAATTTTTTTAGTTTTTAATTGTTTTTTAGTTTGTTATTGAATAAGTATAAGTTGAGTCTCAGAAGACGAGCTATTAAAATAAAAGCAAATTTTGGGCATACCTTTCGAGTATTTCGAGTATTTCTATTATTTTCTTTTATTTAGCCAATAACATACAATTCATATAATTCAAATTCAATAATTTTTCACTCGAAAACGGTTGGAGATACGAAAAAATTACAAGAATCAAAAAAAGTTCCTTAATTGAACGAATATGCGGAAAATTGATTGTCCGCTGATCAGTGGCGTACTGCAAAAAAGTTTGAAAGGGCAAAAGGAGACATGGCCTCGGTAAAGAAAACACCTTGTGAATTTTAGTTAAAATCTAGGACGTGTAATGATGGAGGCTATGAAAAATAGCTTGTATTCCAAATTCGGGCTGAATATCTCAAAAACTGCAGGAGTTTTGTTCTTTTTCCTATTTTCCTAAACTTACAATTGGAAGAATATTGTAATCATGAATGGATTAAGGATATGGGTCTAGATGGCATACAGATTATAATCCTAAAACTCACTTGTAGCCGAGATGGGCGCGTTCCAAATTCTTATACCTGGGTCCTGGGCTGAGATGGGCACCACCGCTAGGACTTGAACCCAGACCATCTGTACCTAGCCACTTTCACAACTGACTTACCCACGAAGACGACTAAGAAAATTAATAAAGTATTCGTAAGTTTTCTCTAAAACACATCTGTTCTTATTTCTCTTTTTGATATTAATATCGAATTCGTCTCAACATTCCCAGCTGAAAAAAAGGGAAAACAATAAACGTTGTGAATGAAATCGCATTCAAATTCCAAAGAAAATACTATCTGCGTCAAAATTCATTCTAGTACATTCGGTTCGATATTCATAGTTCCAGTTATAAAATTTCAATAGCATCGGATAATAAAAACCTAAAGAAATATGAATTGCAAATTATATTTCTGCCCGAGTGAGTTGAAACAGTCAATGATATATATCTCTACCGATTTCGAGTATTCACAATTAAGTTTGTTAAATTTCAGAGTTTGAAGAGCAAACATAAAATTTGGATTGCTCGAAAGCTTTATCAGCAATGGATTATGATTCTCCCACGTCGACCATTCACAATTTAATTGAAGGATTGTTGAAATCCGCCTTGCAAAAAGTTCAACGAACTTTTCTTCACGCAGTGGCGGAGGAATCATGCTGGCAGGTATGATAAGGCTTCACACCTCCATCTCCTGGATAAAACCTTTGATGACTTCTTGATATCGCTGTACAATCTCACCGTTATGGCTAATTATTTGTTCCTTCCTCTGCAGAAGTTTCTCTAATTGAATGACCTTAATTTTACTCTTAAAATAACCATGCGAAAAGAAATCTTCAACGGCATCTCTAATATCTATCTCTTATAGTTGAAAAAAATTAATACGAGATTTATACTTCAAGGCCACAGTTGATAATTTTAGGAAAACTATACAGAGTGCTTCAGGTAAGTAGTAATTAATTACTACAATAGTTTCCTCATTAAAAAACAAGAAAAAATGCACATAAACATATCCAACGGTCCTCGAGATACAGGGTGTTGGACTTCAGATTCTTTTTCACATTTCTTTTGGTAACTCTTGTAGTTTTCAAGTAATTTTTTCTCATTTCATTAGATTTATTCAGTAGGTGCTAAAATAAACAAGGTGATATTTATTTTCGAAAATATTTATTGAAAAGATCCTCCAATTTAAAATTTTTTGCCTCTTAATATTTTCTCGAAATCCCAGCTTGTAACAAAATTGACTTTTACTGGTTAAGCCAAGAGAAAAATGAGCAATGAGACTCTAGTTCATAGGTGACTACCCTTGAAAATTTGGAAGAGGGTAGATGGGTCGAGTGATACCTCGAAAGAAAGGTATTATCTTTGTCTGCATCCCCGTGAACGAATTTTCATTTTTGATTGAAAACGTAAAAGATACAGAGTGAGCTACTGAAAAATAGAGGAGTCTCCCATATCCTTAATCCATTCATGATTAAAATATTCTTTCAATTGTAAATTTAGGAAAAAGAACAAAACTTCTGCAGTTTTGAGATATTCAGCCCAAATTTGGAATACAAGCAATTTTTACAGCCTCCATCATTTCACGTCCTAGATTTTAACTAAAATTCACAAGGTGTTTTCTTTACCGATGCCATGTCTCCTTTTGCCCTTTCAAACTTTTTTTCAGTACGCCACTGATCAGAGTACAATCAATTTTCTTCATATTCGTTCAATTTAGGAACTTTTTTGACTATTGTAATTTTTTCGTATCTCCAACCGTTTTCGAGTGAAAAATTATTGAATTTTAATTATTTGAATTAGTTATCACTCGACCCATCTACCCTCTTCCAAATTTTCAAGGATTGTCACCCCTGCTTCAGGGGTTGAAATTCGAGATGAGGATGGTACTTGATGATGACTGCCATTGATCAGCATGGATCTGTTCCATTTTACCTCACTGAAACTTGAATAGTCTCAGGGAAATAGTCTTCCCTGTCTTTCAATTGCTCACCCTGTATCTTTTTCAGTTTTCGATTAAAAA
The DNA here is from genome assembly GCA_013387265.2 of Cryptolaemus montrouzieri. NCBI lineage: Eukaryota > Metazoa > Arthropoda > Insecta > Coleoptera > Coccinellidae > Cryptolaemus > Cryptolaemus montrouzieri. Next base: position 7,764,882 of record JABFTP020000103.1, on the reverse strand, counting down.
TGGAAATTCGTTCAAGGCGATGTAGACAAAGATACCACCTTTCTTTTGAGATATCACTCGACCCATCTTCCCTATTCAAAATGTTCAAGGATTGCAACCCCCGTTTAGGGTATTGATATTTTAGGCAAGTTTTGTATCCCAAAAGATGTCCCCTTGAAACAAAAATTGACCTGTTTTTGCGTTTTGATCAGAGATGAATATCTTGGTAGATATAGCCTCTGTTTAGTTTTCGTTGAAGCACCCTATATATATATATATATATATATATATATATATATATATATATATATATATATATATATATATATATATATATATATATATATGAGGAGGATTTTCAAGTTCAACTTATTAGCTTGAAGGTCTGTGGTAGAAAAGAAAGCAGAACGAAGATTCTGAAGCCAAGCTAAGCTGGTAGGAGATATCATCCGATAGCTTGATCATGCGCATCAGACTGTTAACCAGTGGCGTGACACTGATAGAGGATTGACTAGAATCAGGTGTTTTAATTCAAATTATTGTGACGTGATTTTAGCACGTTTAGCACGTCTACATAGTATACGCATCTATGGTGAAGAACCTATATGAAGACTATGGAACGAAGAGAAAGGAACAGCCTATCACATTGTGAACGAATGCGGAGCTCTAGTCTGAAAAAGACGGAAAATTTTGGGGGTTAAAGATACCTTAAAACAGCTCAGCAATGGGACCTGAAAAATTGGATTCTAAGCCTTGTTAAAGAGAGAAACCTGGATATTCAGGAATGAGTTCAAACGAAGGAACACAATGGGTATAAATAGATGCAGCTGCACCAAACTCTAAAGATACAAGACAAAATGCATATACAATATATATTTATCGGCTGTATTTATCGACCAAGCCTCTGTACAGCTGACAACGCAGTAGTAAGTTTCTTGTCGGATCTCCACCTAACCCATAAGAACATAGTCATCACTGGTGATTTCAATTGCATCGATATTAAATGGCCCTTGACCGTCCTACCTTCAACGAACTCACCGTCTTATCCATATGCCGAATTATTTTTGAATTCTTCTCATGGTGTATTTCGTCTTTTCTTTATCAATTCGAACTTAGTTGCGCACCTAATAATATGTCTCTTATGTCTTGTAGTTTGCACCTTGACATTGACCCAATCATTTTGTGGTCTTGCTTTTCTGAAAGATGGACTGGAAGGCTCCGGAATATTCCGCCTGGTCGCCTTTTTAGGTATCTGTTCCAATTTGATATTGCCCTTCAAGACTTTTCAACATCAAAATGTTGTTTCTGAGAGTGCCTTTGTCCCTTTTTCGTATAGACTCTGAGTCCTTTTTCCTTCAGATTATCTTCTTAGTGACTATGGCCAGATCTGTTACCTGCAAGTCCAAGACAGACTACTGTATTCGAATATGAGCGGGCGTGGTATATTGATGCTTGCAGCAGAAACATTCATATTGTAGTTGAATCAGCATATAAAAATATGGTAAACTCTTTCAACCCTATTGGTGATTTGGCCAGTATTTTCATCAAGTGATGGTGAAATTCAGAAATTTTCTTACAGTAATATAATAATTTACAGCAAATTTTCAATAAGGAATCACTCGATTGCCGAACCTTCCGACAGTTAATATCAGCAAGACAGCAATCCGTTCGGCGCAACAGTTAGGGTCAGTCAGGCTTGTTAAAAAAACTGGAGGGAGCTCAATGTAATGTGCCCAAATACGTAAAGAAATGTCGATAATCAACATAACTTTCACTCAATTAAACTTAGTTTGTACCTCTACATGTTTACAGTTCGAACATTATTCCCATAAGTCAACTTTGTTAACCTATTTCTATTGAAAACGTCTGAACAAATAATTTTGTAATAGCCGTGAAATTAAAAACACTGTATTGACCAATAAAGTATTCAAACATGTGAACATAAAATACCTGACATGTGTCAAATTGAAAATATATGTACGCTTTAATTAACGCCGTATTGTTCTGATCTTTTTTTCGTTGAGGGTGGTCAAAAAGACGTTCTATACTTCACAGGTATTTACGATTTTCAATATCCATACGAACAATCATGTGCAGTACAAATAAAAATAAATAAATAAATGAAGGGTAATATTGTGTCAAGTCCAACGCATTGAAGAACGATCACTTCAACATATTTTATGGCAGTCTCATGATATGCAAATGTTGTGAAATTAATAATTGGAACGATCCTCCGGTTATTTTCGTTTTAGTGGCTCTTAAAATCGACTTAATCGTTTTCTTTATTGGCCTATTAAACAGTCATGATTGCGTTGGCGTCTGAAACGAACGAAGAATTAATATTACGACTTATTGAAATAGTCAGACAATGGTAACTATAACACGTCCCTTTCAATTTTCCATAACGCAACTTGTAGTAAAAAAACTCATTAGCTTCACGTTTTATGGACGTTAGGCGTTAAAAACGGAAATAAAAGCAGTAATGCAATCAATTTGCTACAATTTCAAACTCGTAATTTTTCGATTGAATGAGGAGCTGGATGAACCGTGACACATTGGGGTGAAGGTAGTGAGCAATTGAAAGCTAATCGTGTTATTTCTATTCATTCACTACTCTCAACCTGGGCAGAACTGCTCCAATACATCAGAGATGTCTTCCAGATCAAGACCATGCTTTAGTAGGAGAGGTTTTCTTCATTTTGATGTTCATAAATCTGTTGAATTTCTCTATGTTAGAAAATTCGGGCACTAGGAGTTCAATGAAGGCATCTTCAAGTGTTTTTCTGGGGAGTACAGATTTGAACCTAGAAGGGAAGATTTACTCCACGTTTTCATACGCTGGCCTATGGCAGAAATCCTTGAAATTAGGGGAAAGGCCCTGAGTAACCATAGAGCGTAAGGCGAGGGCGTATATAACACTCTGGTCATATTGCTGGTAGCTAGTACGAGTCCTCATCATCTACTGGCGTAGGAACAAAGTAGGATCTACGAAAAACATCAGGAGGAAAACGCAAGAGCACTGCAGAACTATGGACACGTGGCAAATAAGCAGGCAAGGCGAGGAGAAGAGAAACTGTTTCCGTCAGCTCATCCTTAATCTCCAGGCCAGGCAATTCACTAATCTGGACTATAGTACAACGCAGGTTTTGAGCAAATACCTTAAAGAAAGAAAAAGTTAGAAACATGCTGATTTTGTGGTACTGCGAACACATTGGAACATACTACCTCGTATTATCCTCGCTGGAAGACCAAAGATGGAAGGAGAACCTTCTCACAAAACTCCACTACTACAAGACCAAGCTCATAGGTTTTGTGAACAACCTAGCCAACTGGTTGTCTCAGTCTTAAACCCAAAAGTCCCTGTCATCATCATAGTCACAATGTCTTAACAGACATGTTGTAAACTCGTAAAATGCATTAAGTCGGAGCTGGAACGCTGCCGATAAGAAGATTACCAATTGTTTTCGAAATTGTAGCATGCCATCTTTCGCGATTTCGAGTTAGTTCGATTTTGTGATACTCACATCCATCAACTGCTTCGTTGCATCCACCTAGCATGTAGGGGAACGGCCACGACGTCGCCCATTCGGAGCATGACCTGGACAACAAGTTTCTCCATATTATCGCTTCTATGAATGTGAATGAATGAATTCTCAACATTCTCCTCCAATCCCACATTTCAAATGCATCAATGTGAGCGCGATCTACCTTTTTAATAGTCCAAGTTTCAGAAGCATATAGGAATATAGAGAAAATAAGAGTCTCAACTACCGACATTTTGGTGACGTTATTGTCACGCCATATTTTAGTGAGCTTCGTCATGGCCACCCGTGCTTGATGTATACGCCGTCTAATCTCATTTCCATAGCTACCAGAATTTTCGATCAAAAACCGAGATACACAAAACTTTGAACTACTTGGCAACGGCCAACAGACTTCATTTTTCAGGATAGTTGTTATGTTCCCTGTCTACGTTCATAACCTTGGTTTTATTATAGTTAATACTAAGACCATACGCTGCACTATGCTGTTCTAGGTTACTGAGCAAAGCTAACAGTTCCTGAGAAGCAGCAATAAGGGTAGTATCGTCAGCAAACCTTAAATTAGTAATCTTGCTACCACCAATAGTTATGCGGCCATGACAGTTGTCAAGTACCTGTCTTATTACAAACTCGGAGTAGATGTTAAATAACATCGGAGATAATACGCATCCTTGACGTACTCCTTTTCTGGTTGCCATTTGATCAAACACATTACCGTCAATTCTTACTTGAGCTGAGTTGGACATATACAATTTCTGAATGAGAAAAATTAGATGGTAGGGAACTCCCATAGAACGCAATATTTCCCATAGTTTAGACCACCTGACATTGTCCAAAGCCTTGGAGTAGTCTAGAAAGCAGATATAAACGGGAAAGTAATGTTCCCTGGCTTTCTCAATGATCTGCCTCAAGTTCAAGATCTGTTCGCTCGTACCACGTCCTTTTACGAAACCTGCCTGCGCTGGAGAAAATTGCCAGCCAATAAAACTCTGTAAACGAGACTGTAAAATTTATAGAAGCACCTTACTTGAATGAGAGACCAACGAGAGTAAACGATAATTGTCTGGGTTTATGGGAGAACCTTTTTTATGGAGTGGAACAAAAATAGACGAGCACCATTCATCTGGCCAAACACCGGAGGACCAGACTTTATTACAAATACTATTTAAAGAGAGATGCCGTCATTGCCCAAGCATTTTAAAGTTTCGGCAGAAACGGCATCTATGCCTGTAGCTTTACCCGTTTTTAGTTTTTTCAGGGCATGTTCCACTTCTGAAAAAAGAATATCAGGCTCATGTTCATAATTCAACAGGAGCCTGGATGCCATTATCAAAGTTAAGTTTCTGACAATAAGTACGCCACACACCAGTCACCCCATCCAAGCTGGTAATTAACTGTCCATCGAAATTATTGACCGCCCAAGTTCTGTGTTTAAAGTCCCGAGTAATATGTTTAATCTTTAAAAACATCCCACCCGGCAGATTAGTATTGGCATGGGTCTGTATCTTCCTACACAGGTCTTGCAGATAGAAGTTTTTATCTCGCCAGCAAAGTTTTTGAATTTTGCGCGAGAGCTGCCTATACGTATTATGTTTTGTATCAGAATCTAGACCCGAAAGCTTAAGGCTTCTGCGTGCCTCAATAACAGACAATGTATGGGTGGAAATTCATGATTGTTTTGGTTGTAAGCTGCGCTTTGGTTGAGATATTTGAGCAGCTTGTTAAAGTGCACTTTTAAATGACAACCACATATTATTAGAACTGGAATGATCCGTTATAGACGGAATTGGAGTTAGCCGTAAGTGATACCTGAGGGTGTCACTCTAGATGCTAGTTGCACTTGAACTGGAGAAATACCCGCTTCTCTAACTTCCTACGTCATAGCGGAATGTGAATAAGGTTCACCTAGGTAAGATTTGCTACCAATCCACTCGGACTGACGATATTCACACTGTTTGAGCTGCTGCTCTTGAACAGGTTTTTTTCTACAGCCGTCTACACTATAATTCCTCCACATATGCACACTCAGCCTTGAAAATGCCTTAATGCTAGTTGCAATTGAACTGGAGAAACACCCTCTTTTCCTAATGCCTTACTTACCTTATGGCGGAATGGAAGTAACATCCCACAGAGTAAGGTTTGCTACGAATTCGTCCGAAGGCGTTAAAAACGAAAATAAAAGCAGTGATGAAATCAAATTGTTACAATTTCAAATTCGTAATTTTTCAATTGAATAAGGAGCTGGATGAAACGTGACACGTTTGGGTGAAGCGAGTAAGCAATTCAACGCTAATCGTGTTATTCTCATTCATTTACTACCCTCAGGACTGATCAATACTGCTACACCAAATGACAGATGTCTTTCAGATCAAGGTCATGTTTTAGAAAGAGAGGTGTTCTCCATTCGGATTTCATAAATCTATTGTAGTCCGACAATGCGATTCCTCTACGTTGGGAAAATCAGGCACTAGGAGTTACTAAGGGTATCTTCTAGGGCATTTCTGAGGAGTTTGAACGCTGAAAGGAAGAGTTCTGAATGAAGTAAACACCGTTTTCATACGTTGCCCCGGTATGATGAGATATTCTAGAAATAAGAAGGGAAAAGTAACTAAATACGTGTAGCGAGGGCGTATTGAATACTGTCTCCGCTGGCCATATTGGTGGTAGCGAGAACGACTCCCCTTTATCTATTGGCGTGGCAACAAAATAGGAGCGACGGGAAACAGCAGGCAGAAGGAACGCAGATGCAATGAACAAGTAAGGACACGTATCGAATGATCTGGCAAGGCGCTGAGAAGATAGACTAGACCCTTACTGCAAATGTCTTAAAGAAAGGAAAAAGTGATAAACATGTTGGTTTAGTCCTCGGTTTTGTGAACCACCATAGCCCACTGGTTCGACGCCAGTCAAGATTTCCCATTTCCGAGGCATGATTGCCCTTGCCAGATCTCCATCGAAAGCCTGTAAAAGGGTGAACTTGGAGTAAGAGACACCTGGGGGTGTCCACTAAATTTAAGCTGCAATTAAACTGAAGAAAAACCCGCTTCTCCAACTGCCCTACCTATGTCATGGCAGAATGTGAGGTTTGCTACGAGTTCTTCCGAAACAGTCGTTCTTATCTATTTGTGTTTCTTTCATTGGCAAGGTAAGCGGTGAGAAGAACACTTTGTTTTGTGCAAAACAAACTTGGTAACAGGAATAAGTATAGGTGAGATTGACCATGGCTTTCTAGAGTCTTTTCACTCATCAGCCGTTGGCGCAATATCCAAGGCAAACCTGGGATGTGACAGGCATACAGAGTTCGACTAAATGCAACCCTTGCCAGATCCTCTTGAACAGAATGGTCGGAGTTGTACCCACCTCACCAAAGTATAGTCATTAGAAATACTAATTTTCCATGTCTGTAGAGCATACTAAATCTGTAGGAGGAAAAGGTATGGAACTCTAGGGTACTACTTCCGAATTCATCTGGGATCACATCCTCAACTAGGTTTATTTGAGAAAGAGTCACTTATCCAGGCTACTAGTTTATTCAACGACATTCCTTGCCATATCAAAGGCATTAGAGATGCCCAAAAAACGGGGAATAACGCAGTAAAACTGTTACAATGGGAAAAACGATTACTTAAGGTTATAGAGAGAGACAGCAATCCAACGATTGGAAAAATAGAGAGGGCAATTCAAATAATCGTGAATGAAGATGAGAACCTCCAGGTGAAAAGGACTGAAAACTCTACAGACATCGGACCTGGAGCATCATTCAAGCAAGGGGGTATCGATGGATATTTCGATCTCTCCATGGCGAGTAAAGCATGAAACAGACGGAACGAAGGGACTGACTAACAGAGAACTACAACGCTTGGTTTTTTTACAACAGTACCAAAGTAGTATTGTGCAGAAGCAATATTATGAAAAGAAGTTGGAAATGATGAAACTTAAGAATTCTACAGCCAAAATTCTTTCTGAAGAACAACAAACATATTTCAATTTATAAAAACTCAGTAGAATCATTAAAATTGTTTATAATACGCATCAAGTTTCTTCTTGGATCGAAGTCAGGATCACCCAGAAATTTCGCCACATTATCAAGCACGAGACAAGTCACCATTACTTCTGGTACATTTTTCAATTTTATACGACAGACGTATTGTCAAATGGGAAACCAGCGTTTCAATCGGCCAAAACATCGTTCAATTATTACCCTCTCTTTTTTTAGGAGCTTATTATAATTTGACTCAGCTGCTGCAGTAGGATTTCTGAATGGAGTTATTAGGCATGGCTCTATCCCATATCTATCCCCAAGTAGAACAACATTGTGCCTATTTTATAATTGTAAGCATATTTGAGAAATTCTCCATATTCTTGAGTCGTGCACTGATCCAGGCCAACATTTCTTTGGCATCACATGTAGCTTACCCATTAATTGTTGATTTTCCTTTTCGATTAATGTATTCATTCCCATGAAGATTCGGTTTCAGAATCCCTATGTGGGTACAATCGATGAAGCCAATAGCTGTTGGAAATTGGTATTTGCTTTGCCCAAGTTTTTCGCTTGCATTATTTCAATTGTTGGTAGCAGGAAACTTATCCATTCATTTGCATGTGCATATATTTTGCCAATTGTGTCATTGACGGTGCAAGATACCATAGCTTAACTCACTCCAAGTTCTTGGCTTATACCTTTCTGATATCCTGGATGACTGAGGTAACGTAAACATATCTTCATTCTGTGGACAGATGAAAACGCACCACCTCGAGTTTCTTCACTAATTCCTAAGGACCTGTACATTTTCATCTTCAAACCGGTATAATTGATTAAAATCGCGAACAAGTATAGGCAAACGGGGCATGTAATGTTTAACATCCCTGACACCCATAAATTCTTCCATTCTGCTAAGAATCGTACTGAACAACTTTTCTCTTCGGAGTTGAGATACTGACCACACTCAGCTTTTTCGAAGGGTTTTATTTTTCGCTGGAAGAAAAGGGTCGCTATTATGAATACTCATTTACTCCTCTACTCTTTTGGATATAAGGATCCGCTCGAAATTATTATGAATACAATGAGAAAGGTATCCTTCCTATTTTGCCAATATAAGCATTTCTTTTTTTATAACTAGATGAAGGAAATATAGAATTGAAAATTATCTCTATGCATAATAGCGATTTGGGGGCGCAGCGATAGGGTTCTTGGGCAGGACAGAACAAGTGATCAATAAAAAGTTTTCAACGATCAATATAAACAATGAACTTCATTTATTCCAGAAAAACTGAGATGAAAAGAACCGTTACTAATTACAATACAAACTGTTATGGGAGAAGTCCATTAAACAATGAAGGCAAAAAATCAAATTGCTATAAACGCGGAAGGAAATTCGACAAAGTCAGTGCAAGCAATTAAAATATTACTATCAGTGCGTTACAAGCTGTCTTCACCTCGGAAACAAATCAACCTTTATTAAATTGAAATGCTTCTCGGCAAGTAATTAATTAAAAACTTGTCATTATCCTGAGCGTACATAATCGGTGAGCTCCGGTGGAGCGAGAGGTTTCGGTTTGTGGAGCAGACTGTACCCCTAGGAAATATATAAATTCCCCTAGCCCCCGTCGACCCCTGTATAAGTATACGCTTGGACTGTCTTGAAAAGATGAGAATCGTACTGCGAATTCCAGTTTCTTAAGATTATCTATCTTACTCTCTCTTCCCCAAGGAGTTGAGTTTCTATCTCATGTTCTTTAAAACACTCTGTGAAGTAAAAGAGAATTACAGTAGTTCTGTGGTGAAGAGAGAAATAGAATGAGAATAGTCCACGTGTAGTTGATGATTTTATGTCAGAATACCAAGCGAATGGGGAGAACTGAATACGCCCATTTACTTATTGGATAAAGAGGAACACTTTAGATAAAGGCAGACAGACACTTCCAGCATAATTGTACAGCTCGAACTGCATAATTAGGACTTAATATGAGAATCAGTGACGCATCAAATGCAAGAAAACTGTCGTATCAGCATCAAGCAAATTGAGGCGACATTTCTTCAACTATTTCGTTTTTAGTGTGACATGATGGTTTTTGAAGGAAGCGAAATGGGCAATAAAATATGAAGTCCTCAAGATAGTTAATTTGTTTCTGCAAATGTTTGAAAAGCTTTCCTTCCATCGGTTAATTCATATTTTCATTTGCGAATACGAGTTGGATAAAATATGTGGGAGTAAAAAGCCAATGTTTTCTTCTTTTGGCGATATTCAGGAGAAAAACGATAAACCAAAGGTTTCAAAACGACGTCCAAATAGAGCACAGCCTCAGCGAAATGCTTCGATGGACAATGTCCTTTGGCATTTCCTAAATGCAAGACCAAGATTAGACCTACTAGGCTGTTCAAGATGCTGCCGGCCTCTCAGAGAAAATATAAGATTTAAGCCAAAATTTGTATTTATTATTCAACATATTCTCCTTTTAGCTCAATACACTTACTGCAATGGTCTACAAGCATTGCAATTCCTTTTGAATAGTACGGTTTATCATGGCCTTTAAAATACTCCTCAGTTTCGGCTCCAACTTCTTCATTGGTCATAAATCTTTTTCCCTCGAGCCATCTCTTCAAATTTGGGCAGAAATAATAGTCGCTGGGAGCCGAATCTGGCGAATACGGCGGATGAAGAAGCAATTCGAAGCGTAATTCGTGCTTCGCCATTGTTTTGATTGATTTGTGAGCTGGTACATTGTCTTGCAGAAGGATGACTTTTTTCTACGATAAATGGGGCCGTTTTTTTGAGATTTCGTCCTTCAAACGGGAAAAAGTTCGCAGTAATAGTCACTATTGACTGTTTTTTCCTTACCAAGATAGTCAATGAACAATATGCCACTTGAATCCCAAAAAACTGATGCAATCATCTTTAACACGCACAAATAATGCTGAGAGGTGCGAACACGTTCACGTTTTCGATCGTTTGTTAATAAACGCGGCACCCACCTTGTCGTTAGCTTTCTCATGTCCAGTTGTTTATGCAAATTCGAAACCACCGACCCAATTGAGATGCATACAGCCTCTGCTATCTCACGCACTTTCACTTTTGGATCATCCAACACAATATCATGGATTTTTTCAATGATTTCTGGAGTGGTCACTGTTTTGGTGCTCCACCGGCATGTTCATCTTTGGTGCTTGTTCGACCTCTATTGAACTCTGCGAACCAATATTTTACGGTTGTATACGACAGAGCAGTTCCCGGATAATATTCATCCAGCTTTTCCTTCGATTCTTTTGGAGTTTTTCCACGCAAGAAATAATGTTTGAGCAAAATACGAAATTCTTCTTTTTCCATTTTTTTTTCAATACCAAAACTTGTTTAATATAAAATGCTGTAGCGTCACAATTTGTTTACAGATTGAGCTGAAATTTTGGAAGAATGCGTTTGAAGGTTAGTACTTCTTAAAATAACTTAGCTTTCAAAGATTGGTGGTACCATCTTTGAGAGGCCGGCAGCATCTTGAATAGCCTTGTAGATGTTGATCTTGGTCTTACTTAGTCCTAGTATCGCTTCCAATCAGATCCATTCAGAAATGTTTCCAGTCGTAGATTAATCATTAGTAGCTAAAGACTAAACGAGATTAATTCACACTTTTTGTATCCTTTCAACTTTGTTATCAGTATACTGATTCATCGCTTATCAGATTTACTTTTAGGTCTTCTACTTTTGTTGATTTCACAGCACCCCCTTCCTCAACTAGTACCATTTGAATATTTGCATGTCGTCATGTCAATTTTCAAACTTATCAATCTGAGTACAATTATTATTCGCTATACTCGAAGCGAAACTCAATTAGGAGTAAATGAAATTGACAAATTTGTATAATCTCGCCGCAAGGCGGATATAGAGGAGATATAGAGATGAAAATAATGATTCGTTAAAGTACGTGTCTCAAGCTAATAAAGAAAAGCACGGTCATAATCTTTTTAAATTGGGAGATATTCAGCTTGAAAAATTTGATCCTCATGGGTCATGAAATCATAATTTTCAACATTCTATCCAAGATTTTCCCAAAGACATCCTCTTGTTCATACAGTTTTTCTTGGGTATTTTAAGACCCAGAGAAACGCGACCACTTGAGCCAAAACATTTACGACCTCGTCAAGTCCACATACAAAATGAAGAGAAAATTGTTGAAGATAATCCTTCGATAAGTATTCGACGCATTGCAAATGTCGCGAAGTGTCGTGTGGCGTATTTTAAAATGACAGGAACTGATCCCTTATGTTCGACAGGGGGTTCAGGCATTGAAAGCAGGGAACGAGCAGCATCGGCTCACATTTTGCCTGAGATCCACATTTCATTTCCAACATTTTATCATCTGATAAATCTTGCTTCACAAGAGATGGAATTTATATTCCATAATGATCATTTATGAGTGCGCTTAAGCAAGGACGTTTCCAAAGAAGTTTCAGTATCAACGTTCGGGGTGTCCTTTATAATAAAATCTTCTTGCCAATTAATATTTCAATAACAGATTGAATGGCATTACTTATTATACTACAGGACACGTTGTTCAATTTAGTTAATATAACGCTAAATTTTATTCAGAATATATTTTATCAACATGACGAAACACCTCCACGTCAAGGAAGATTTGTTGTTGAATGGCTGAATGAATATTTTCCAAAAAGATGGATTAGTAGGAGAGGTCCAATACCTTGGCCACCACGGCCACCAGATCTCAACCCGTTAGACAACAAATGTTGAGCAACTACATGAATGGAAAGAATTAGAAATGACTATGTCCATCATATTCAATCAATCACATTCAAATTGAAGGCGGTCATTTTGAGCTTGTAATGATTAATATGAATTTATTTATTCATTTTATTTATCAGTTTCTTTAATGAATTTCTACAACTTTGAATCATAATTAGTTCAAAAAAATCGGATCATACTGTTCTCCCTAATTTGTCTTCAAATTTCTTCAGGAACTATCTCTAAAAGATTGTCATAGAGCTTTGGGGACACCTGTGAGGTGTACAAAAAAATATAGACTAAAATGGCAGCGCCTAACAATAACGAGGTTGATCTAAACCTACGTATAAGTGGTTTAATGAAAACTCTGGATAGATTTAGAATCAACAATAGGTTCACTCTCGTCTGAGTAGCGATAAATTCAGACTACCCAGGAAATGGTGAGATCGTCTAGTACATCGGTGTCTCACTTTTTCTGATTGTGCTAGAACCATGCATAGAATGCATGTTAAAATTATCTCATTCTTACTGAATCACTCTCACACAAAACATTCGAGAATATTCAGTAGAGATGTATCAATTCGTAATACCATGCTATTACTATAACTGGAGAAGGTGCTCTCTTGATGGTGAGTGAAACGGCGATGCATAAGACAACGAACTTTCGAATCAAGTGGGCATTGATCGCTACACACATAGCGAGGTGTTAAAGCTTTAATTTCCCAAATAGTTAATCATGATGATAATAAGAAATTAATCTATGTATTATACTATCACAAGAGTTTATTGAAAATCGAGATTTCAATTTCACTCTCTCGACCATCTTCAACTAACAACAAGTACTGAACTAAAGTTAAAACGCATACATACATAAACAGGTAGATACAAAATTAATAAGGGTGCAGACAACAGGTAATAAACGAATTATGTTCAAATCAGGTATTATTTAAAGATATCAAATATGGACGATTAAACTGGGCCACGCTAGTGGCCTAGAAGATTATAGATTCTTAGAAATCTAGCTAGTTGATCTATGGGTGGAAAATGATGGCCATTTTCGATACAATGTGAAGCGAAAGTAGATAAGTCGGTTCTCTAGTTATTGTAATCTGATTGATGCTCTTTCTACCAAGTTTTGAATGAACGACCAGTCAGACCTATATAAACGCCTTCACCATCCATACAGGACAACTTGTAAACTCCAATATTTTCAAATCTATCAGTTTATCTTTACTATTGAAAAATTCTTGGGACAGTTTCAAAATGGGTTTTGAAAGCTACTTTTTTATGCTGTTTTGAAATGACATTCGCAATCTTTTCGCTGATAGGAAAATGTATTTATCTGTATTAGTTGATTCTGTACGTGGGTAAATATTATGATATGCTATTTGTGTTTGTTTCTTTCTTATCATTCCGTTTATTATATTTGAGGATTACCATTATTCTTAGTTGTTTCTTTAATAGTTGACATTTCTTTGGACATATTTTCCTCGGATTATGGTGGAGAGAAAGCCCGAATAATATTAATTTAATTTCCCAATTATAATGATCCCATATATACTTTTCTAGAAATACGGATATAAATCCAATTATATTCTAAGATAACTTGTGGAGCGTATGGTATCCTTTAGCAAGACAAAGAGCTGTGAAACAAGTGAGATAAGAAATCTCTGTTTCGCCGACGATGTGGGCATAATAGCGTCCTTGTCGGCGGATCGACGAGTAGCTACTATAATAGCATCGGTTCAATGTGTATGTAGGTATACACAGTACCGGAGTCCTAACCTCACCTCACTACTTACACACCAGCATGTGTAAGATACAATGTCAACATTCATGTACTAAGCATGTGTGAATGTACACTCCGTTTAGCTAGCGGCTTAGCTTGTTTAATTTATAAAGGAGATTGTACATCGATCGCATTCCAGTGGCGTAACGTTTCTCAAGTATTTTTGAATAATTAATTCTACTTCAAATGAATAATTCCTTTGTTGGTCTCTACACTATATCTGCTTCGAATATTCTTATTAAATTTTTAGATAACAATCGCATGAGATACGAATGTCGAATGATCGAGTGCTTCGTTTTAAATGCTTTAAAAATTCAGAAATTATCAAATGAAACTCTTCATCTATCTGTAATTTATCGAATAATCCTTCGTGAGATTCTAGCTCATTACGTATTTGTGTTGTCGTCTAGGAATTGAAAATATATAAATTGCCACTTTAGCGACAGCAAAGAAATCATTAAAACTTTAACGTATTCTAATTACGTATAGTAAAAACTTTTCATTCTGCAGATGCATTAGAAGATAGCAGCAGTGTAACATTCATCCTCCAAATCTGACTTACCCACGGAGGAGATAACCTTATCCTTAAATCCCTCAAATCCAGGGGCTGACGTTTCGCTTCTGGAAATGTTTTGTTTGGCATTATCTTCCTAAACTGTGCAAATTCGTCTGCATTAAATACTTGCTCAGGTTTGCATCCTCCATCACCTAGGTTTCCAAATTCTTCTGAATTTCTTTCTGCTGCAGGAATGTCTGCAGAAGCAGCTTCTCCAGTGATTTTAAGGCTATGCAATGATTGTCGCACCCTAAATTTAATTAATCAACCTTTCGATGCTTGATATCCTCCATTACCACAACTACCACCAGGTTCTTGAAAATATACGTAAAGTCGCTTTGCCTTCTCGCGTATAATTGGACTATTCAGAGAAAGACCACCGCCGTGGCCAAGGTGGGAAGATCACACGCTTCCCAGTTTGTACACATGCGGCTGCCGGTTCGATTCCGGCGAAGGTTTGGGTGTTGTATGCGTCTTTGAATTTGACAGAGTCGCCTATAGAGGGCATAAACTTCCGAAGACCAGATAACTTGTAATCCTTGTGGTGGCAGTTATCATTACACGGTCTAGGAGAGTGGTTCGGAATCCACTATAAGCTGTAGGTCCACAGAATGGAAACATGCCTAAATGGTCATAGATACCAAGGGCAAAGAAAAGAAAGAAGAAGAAGAAGACTATTCAGAGGCACTCTTTTTTATTTGCGGTCTTCGATCTATAATGAGAATGCCACTCCCATTTTTTCTATTGGTAGATCACGAACAATTTTCTTTTCAAAGTTGAAGCTACAGACGACCTCATTTTATGTTTTTATCGATGGTCAGTTGATTCCTTAACGTTGAATAAGCGTTATATGGATGCTAACGACTCCAACGACTATCTAACCTTACAAGGCGTAAACCATCAAGCATTTCTATTTTAACGATAACACTAATTTTATTCGTATCGAAACTCATTTTTCAATTTTTTCACTTCTGTGGCGGCTTGGATGAGCTGTTGTGGGATTCTTGGATTATCCTCGCGCGATCTAATTTTCCTTTCGAGATTATCCCGTAAATATTCAATAGGATTTAGGTCTGAAGAGCAAGCTGGCTAGTCCAGAATAGCGATTCCCTCTGTTTCAAGAAAATGTCGCGTGAGGTAGCTGGTATGAGGAGGAGCATGATCTTGTATTAAAGTGAAATTCTCACCGTGGGCATCTCGCCAGAGTCTCACTATAGGCTACAGCACTTGGTCCACGTAATTTCTAGCCGTTACACTCGTAGGAAACGAAATCAAATCTGTTTTGCCTCCCAGCATAATGCCACCCCGAAAAATCACACTGCCCCCTTGGTATTTCGGAATTTGTCTCGCTACTCGGAGTCTAGCTTATCTTCCGCGACCCCTTAAAACCTGACTCCGGCGGTCATCTGATCAAACACCAATTTTGGTCTCATCCGAAAAAATACCATTTTGCCAACTCTCAATATTCCAATTTTGGTGCTGGATACACCAATTAAGTTTGTTAATTTTTATTGTCTGGTTAGTTCTGGAACTCTTAAGGGCCTTGTGCTGTATAAACCAGTTCAAGTCTTTGACGTATCGTTTCGATTGATACACAGATGCCTGTTGCTTCCAGAAATTGCCTTTGGAGTATGGGTTGCACTAAGGTCTCTTCTTGCAATTTGGCACAAAAAGTGGTCTTGCTCTTCAGAAGTGATCTTCCTACGAATTCTTCAAGGTCTATTTTGCAGAGATTGTAGCTCCACGTATCGGGCGTGGTTTTCAAAATCACCCTCTCTGATACCCCCATTGTGGTCGCTATATCCCTCTGTGTCACCTCTTCTTCAACGAGAGCAATTATTCGAGCCGTCTGCAGATCGGATAATCCAACGTAAGGCATTTTCAATTATGATTTTAGGCTTTTTCAAGTTTTGAAATTCACAGTTTCAGATCTCAGTGACGACTGAGTACATTATCCGAACATGTGATGATAATTCAACATTTCATCTCATACTATCCAATTTTTTTACAAAAACTTCATTCTTCACAAGTAGTTAAAAATCCATGGTTAAAAACAATCAATAATATTAAATAGCTAGTGATTCCATAAAAATTTGGTTGTGTGTACTTTTTTTCAAGGAACATTACTCAACCTTCCGTTTTCTACGTCACCTGAATTACACGATGAAATTATACGGTTCATAGGGCTATTTAGTGCGCTCTTCGTGCTTTTTGAGAGTAGACCAAAGGGATAATATTCTAAATTGAACGAAGATGACGAAAATTGATTGTACGTTCATCAGTTTGAAAGTTTAAAAGAGCAAAAGAAGACATGGCTCCAGAAAACAAAACACTTTGTAGATTCTAGTTAAAATTTAGGACGTGTAATAATCAAGGGTGTAAAAAATAACTTGCATTCCAAATTTGGGCTGAATATCTCAAAAACTGCAGGAGATTTGAAGAAAAAAACAATTTTTTTCCGGAAATTTCAACACCCTGTAGCTACGTAATGAAGCTTTTGCGGACCTTTGTTTATATGAACCTTTTTCTTGAAATTGCACGTAGATTCACGCCCTCAAGTTGTTACATACTATTATGTAACACCCTGTATACATATTAAGCAAATAAGTTAGCAGTATCCCTTCTCTCCACAGCACTCCTATTCTCATACATTATGTTATTGGGAATTTTGTGATCTTTAGTTTTGTTAGAAATGAAATTTTTTCAGGATTTGTTATCACTTCAGATTGAATAATAGCCTTGTATGTATTGAAATTTTTTATGAGTTGTTTGGATCTAGCACGTAAGGTCTTGAATACGAATATTTTCAAAGCTTCGAAAGAATAATAAACCGGATACCTCTTAGAACATTTTCTCATCAGAATATGGTCAACAGTAATATCATGGAACAGAAGATATTTGTTTATGTGTCGAGGGAAGGGATCTTCAATGTCCAACACATCTCTGTTAGACAGGACCGACGGCTTAGCTTCTCCTCCGAAAGATGGACACTCAAGCGATTCCCAGAATCAGAAAAATCGCACCGACTTTGTGGGGATTGAACTCAGGTAACTCTGCGTAGAAGACGAGCATCATATCCTCTAGTCCACCGAGCCGGCTTGAACAGAAGATATAGCACGATTTATTTCGCCATAATCGCCCTTTTTAAAATCAAGAATTATTCTGTTAATATTTTCGAGATGACGTAAAACTCCGACCTCAAATAAGAATTCAAACGAGAAATGATGTATGTCTTCTGGAACGGAAGGGCTATCACATCGCTTCAAATTTTCTCGTCATATAGCCGTTTGAGATGCATTTGGAAAAGTGTATTTTCCTTATGCAGAAATGCAATTTCCAAAAAAAAATTGTTCACAAATTTTTCTGAGGTCTTTCCGAATCGAACGCGAATTTCCGCAAAAAATCAACAGACATTGCTTCGTTTCCTCGGCCAACAATACATTTTCGTGGCAGAGTGATTTTGTATCTATATATCAGCCATTATCTCTGGCAGGTGTTTATATTGTTCTTGTTCCTGTTTTTCTTAGCTCTGAGTGGGATATTTGCTACTTAATCCAAATTCGCAACCGTGAGTTTATTTCATTTTCAACTAATAACATAATAATTGCACGAAATGATTTCCTGTTTGTGTGACACTTACAATATTTAATTCCAAAATATTCACGAACTACAATTTGAATGATTATAATTATAAACCAAGATGAGAATACAAAAATTATTGCTGTTGGCTAGTCAAAGTAATGAATCTAATCTTGTCCATGCGAATTACACACAAGGAAATATTTAAGTTTTACAGCATCGTGAATATTCTTTATTGTTCAATTGGTTATTGCACAGGTTGAATATAAATTTTTTTCAACATAGTGAAAGCCTAGAAACCTTTTTCTATCGGATTTTAATTATTATCTGGTAAGTAGAGAAATGCATGTTGCTAATTAATTTAGGAAGTTTTGTAATTGCACAGATGATTGAATATATCTGAAGGGAAGATTATGTGTTACTCTCACAATTTTAAGAAGAAATTCATACAATACGTATTAATCCAATGGAATAACTAAATAGGAACATGTTCAAAAGACACTCGAAATCGATAATTTTTTCAACAAAAACTTTTTGTGTCAACTTTCCTATTTATAATGTAACACCATGTATACTATCCAATTTAGGATTCCTCAAAATTTACTACATTGCTCTACCTATTTTCGACGGAAATATTTAGTGTTTTCAGATTCATATCCACATTAAGGAGATGAAATTACTCGAATGAGGAAATTACAATGTGTTCATTTCTGTTAAATAGATGTTTTGGTGACTCAAGTAAGATGTTCTATTAGAAGTTTATAAAACAGGTTAAGATAATCTCTTGAAATTCTTTGACAAACTACATTTTGAAAGTATTCTTAACTTTTTGCCATTTTCGGTCAGACCGACATAAATTTTCCTATTTTGAATAAAACATCCTGTATATTTCTCTACAATCGAATTGCCCTCTCAATACTTTTTCAAAGATGTACTTCTTCATAGAAATGAATTGTAAGGTTTTTGAAATATTTCACTTTTTGTGAAGAAAACTGATCTTGACGTGTCACAGAGTATCATATTTCGAAAATTAAGATAAATAAAAATTTTGGATCCTTTCAGAAAAAAAATCAGGAAGATATACAAAATCAATTGTTCTACCCGGAACATGTGGAAAAACTCTATTTTTCAAATTACAACGTGTTTTTGTTGTTCAAGTGCCAAGTAATTCCTTTACTATTATTGGACATGCAGAATTGACCAAAATTTATAAAAAGATATCACTATTCTTGAAATTATACACATACCACCGATTGTCGCATCACCTGGTATTCTGAATTTCACAATCGATTAAGCAGCTCGATCTCAGTTTCTTTGTCAATATATGTTTTTGGACATATGAGGGGAAAAAAATATTATCTATGTAGTAACATTAGTTTCCATATGATCTCAAACACGTCTGAAAGAAGAATGAGTTTATTTGACTATCAGTATTCATTCAATTTCTCTTCAGTTTTTACGCTAAATTAATGCAAGTTTTCTGTGTTTCTTGTTGATTTTCGAATCTTTGAATTTATTGTAATGGCTACTGAACGTCCTGGACGCTATTTGAGTGATCATGAAGTGGTAAGAATTGTAACACTGCTAGAGGAAGGGCGAAGCCAACGTTACGTGACCAACTTGTTAATGTTAACCAAAGCACTATTTCAAGAGCAATTAATCGGTACCACGAAACAGGGGAATATGGAAGAAAGGCCGGACAGGGAAGAAATCGGATAACAACACCAGTTGATGATCGTTGGCTTCGTTTAACTGCACTAAGAGTTCGGCACTGTACGGCTAGAATGCTACAAACTGAACTCACACTTTCCAGAAATGTGCATATTTCATTGCAAACTGTTAGGAACAGGCTCAGAGGAGACTATATCAGACCAAGAGTGGCTTCTACCGGCCCGTGTCTCACCAGAGAGCATCGAGTTGCAAGACTTTTGCGAGGAAACATACAAATTGGGGTATTCCAGAATGGTCGAATGTTCTCTTTTCCGACGAGTCCAGGTTCTGTCTAGTATCAAATGATAGACGCATGCCTGTAAACAGACGACCTGAGGAACGGTATCAGCAATGCAATGTCCGGCAACTCGAAAACATCGAAAGCATTTCTTTCCTAGTGAATAATGGAAGAATGACAGCGGCCAGATACATTGCAGATATCCTTGAACCCCATGTTCAAGGTTAATGCTAGACCTCATGCAGCTAGAGTAGTTACAGAATTTCTGCAAAATGCCGAAATTGTTATTTTGAGATGGCCAGCCAGAACTCCCGACTTGAATCCCATAGAAAATGTTTGGGACAACTTGGTGTGGCAAATTCAGCAATATAGGATGCCTTGTAGAACAATGCAACAACTAGAAAATCTGCTTCCTGAAATTTGGAACTCAGTGACTCAAGAGTACATCCAAAATTTGTTTGAGGAGCTTCCAAGACGTATACCGGCAGTAATTAGGGCCCAGGGAGAAAACACTCGATTTTGAAAATGATTAGTAACCATTTGATGCTAGTTGATTGGTCTCTTCGCGAATGTTTGAAGATGGTAGAATTTTTTAATTTTTCATTAACTCGAAAATTGTTGATATTTTCCATCATAAACTCATCTCTCTTGAATGATATCTTCTTATTTCACACTTCTGAAAGTTACCAAGTGACTCTTGAATGACCAACCTAAAAGTTTATATAGTATTGTCGTAAAAGTAGGGTGATGCGACAATTTTTGTGGGAGTGTATTTCAGGAGCAAATTTTGTTTTGTATGAATTGCTTCAGGTAAGTATCGGATTATTAGTTTCCTTTCTGTAAAGTTTCACCACGAGGTTTCCAAATTACCGATAGAAACGAATGTGCCTAAATTTGCCTTTTCACAAATAATTATGTTCATCCTTGAAAATTTTATTTTATTGGGTAAGTTGATGATCATTTATGAACATATTTATACTATTGTTTCCTCTTAAGAGTTAAAAAAAACTCATGTTTCTTCAAATTAAATGGTAACCTTTAAATATGCGTTTTCGATTGTAACCTTAACCGGTGATCATGGTTGCTAGTTAAATTTTTGATTTCACAGAAATAGGAAAGGACGTACACTCATTTTGATGATCCTCAAAATAAAGAGAAACTGAAGACAAGTTGGACATTTTAGAGATGATGAAAATCACGTCCGCTCGTAGGAAAAACCAGCCAATTTGTAATGAGTACAAGTCTATCTCATGTTGTAAATGCTGTTGTATCAAAGTAAAACCACTCATTTGGTCGTTCAGTATTATTTTACTCTTGATAATGGGCAGATATCACGAAACATATGTCGAGTATTTCAATACGTATATTTCTGTGAAACCTTTGCCAATTGTTTTAAGTGATCATTCACTCTTTAACTACATTTCTAGGACATATAATCTCATTGAAGTTCATCAACATGCATTATTTCCGTCTTAGATTTCTAACCTTTCTGGTCGATATCTGTCAGGACAAGTTTTACCACCACTTCTGCTATAGTTAATAATTCAAATTTTTGAATCTAGTAGTACATGTTCATTTTGATTTAGTATAAAAGGAAATTATATAGAATTACATATAAGTAATCAATATTTTCCTTCAAACATGTTCAATTTATTTGATTATGTGAAAAACGAATAAATTCAAGATTAAAACCCTGTTTCAATTCATTTGCAGGTTCGATAACTTCCATCCTTCAACTACCATAACAATATGAGCAACAAAATCAAATGCAAATATACAAAGTAATTTTAAAATTCTTCAATAGAAGAAGTTGGTAAACATAAAATATGAAAGAATCATATTCCCTGGATAATAAACAAACGTCTATAAAAGATGAAGTATTGGGAAATGGGCGTCACAAGGGTAAGGACCCTGAATCCACAAAAAATAAATCTATATTCGAAAAGGTGCATTCTTTCATATTCGATATATCTGTTGAACCATTGGTGTTGCTCTTTATTGTACCATCCATTATGGGAAGTCTTACCACTGAAAATCTTAACTTAGAAAAAGCTTGCAGAGTGAACATTGGGTATGACACAAACGTTTGTGATGCAATGGTTATAAGAAATACTTCTGGGTATAGTGCAGAACAAGAAATACAAGTCCAAAAGCTGGTTTCAACTATGCTGGGATACAAAACTGCCATACAAGGTATAGTTCCCTTCACACTTATGCTGTTTCTGGGATCATGGAGCGACAGGCATGGAAAAAGGAAACCTTTCATTCTTATGCCTATACTTGGCGAAGTAGTTAGTACCATAGGCTACATTATATGCACATTCTTTTTCCTACAGTTATCATTAGAATATGCAATATTTTTCGAAGCTATTCCTCCATCACTAACTGGAGGCTGGTTTTGTTTCTTCGTTGGAGTATACAGCTATGTTGGAGGTAAAAGCACCTTAGAAACCAAAACGATGAAAGTAGGATCAGCTGCTATGATGACTCACATTGCTATGACACTTGGAATTGCTCTGAGTGGAGTAACATTCAGAGCATTACACTTTTATGGTGTTTACTGTTTTTCCATATTCCTTTTCAGTTTAGCTATAATTTACGGATATATTATTATAAAAGACGATATTCCTGGAGATGCGCAGAACCAAGAAAAGGCTCTGAAGGTAACCAAAAAACCGTTTTTGGCAGACTTATTTGATTATCACCACGTTTTGAATACTTTCTCAATTTGTTTCAAAGAAGGTCCGAATAACAGGATGAAAAAAATTTGCGGAATTATGGTTTTGGTTTTGGTACAGGTTGGACCAATTCGAGGTAAGTTTTGCTCCATCAAGTTACCCAACTTTTTTCAAAAATATCTGGAGAACATTTCTTCTGAGACTATCACAACCCACTAACAACTCAATACTTATAAATATCGATATATCGTGTCATGGACAATGAATGTGGATATTGAGGTTGATAAAACAGACACTTGCATTAATTATTCATCAAATTAAATCAAATTAAGTTACCGATGAAAACAAAAGGTTCCTCTCAAAATATGCAATAACTTGATTACAAAATAGCTCTTCCAATATTTTGGAAATGATCGAAACCAGGGAAATCGGCCGATATTTGACAATATTATTGACATCTTTATTATTTGAATTTGGGAGGCTTTTACTTGATAAAATTCCATTATCAATAACGAAAAAAAGTAATATGTTTTTGGAATTTTACTTAATAATTATGATTCGTAACGCGTTTCACTACACCGTAGCTTCTTCAGACGAATGAATGTACAGAAAATCAGAATGAGAAAATAAATATAAATGTTCTTAAGTAATTAAAAGCTTATTGGGTTGATTCTTCTTAAGTGGTTATTTATGACAGGTATATCTAATAAAATTAAGGAATAGATTGCTCCCCGAAGAGATTCCAATAGAGGTGAAGGGCTTAAATCGACTGGTTCATTGATGAGTCTACCTGAGTGTTTGTATTTGTTGATTTCTAGAGTTTCCCAAAGATTTACCTTCCAATATTTATTATCTGTATGCAAAATTTCAAACTGTGGGTCGAAAGAGTGATTATTTTCTAAGAGATGATTCGCGTAATTTGGATCTGATTTTCTATTAGAAAAACTGCGTAGGTTAAGGTGTTGAATTTTTGTTTCAATTTATCGACAGGATAAACTTCATTCAATGCGATTCTATCGCAATCGCATTGAATGAAGTTTACCCTGTCGATAAATTGAAACAAAAATTCAACACTTTAACCTACGTTGGCATTACAAGTGAGAAACTGAAATCATTCTTGAGTAGCAATAATTTCAACATAGCTTTCCAAACTAATAATAATTTAGGCAAATATATAAAAATAATAAATAACTGTAATAATTTCTACATTGGTAGAACACATAGAAATTTTAATATTAGAATATCGGAACATAAAAACAGTTTTTCAAATAAAAATCAGATTCAAATTACGCGAATCATCTCTTAGAAAATAATCACTCTTTCGACCCACAGTTTGAAATTTTGCATACAGATAATAAATATTGGAGGATAGATCTTTGGGAAACTTTAGAAATCAACAAATACAAACACTCAGGTAGACTCATCAATGAACAAATCGATTTAAGCCCTTCACCTCTATTGAAGCTACGGTGTAGTGAAACGCGTTACGAATCATAATTATTAAGTAAAATTCCAAAAAACACATTACTTATTTTTATTATTGATAATGGAATTTTATCAAGTAAAAGCCTCCCAAATTCAAATGCAATAACTTAATTACAAAATAGCTCTTCCAACATTTTGGAAATGATCGAAACCAGGGAAATCGGCCTATATTTGACAATATTATTGACATCTTTATTTGTCAACTGAGGCACTACTTTTGATATTCTTAAGCTGTCTGGTTAAACTCCATCCCTTATGCATCTATTCATCCAACGGTTTACAGGGCTTATGATAGTGTTAACGTTCCTCTACAATAAAATAATTGCTAAGCCATAGTAGTCCTTTGAATTACTTTTTTTAAAGAATCAATGGTGTGTCTAACGGCACCAGGGCTAACCTCCTCAAATGAAGAGTCCAAGTCTCGAAGGATTGTTTTGAAAAGATCATATGGTGATATATTTAAAACATGAATATCATACAATATCATACATAACTGAAACAAAATACCAACTGTATTCGTCAACTGAAATGTTGGGTCAACATTTTTTCGAGAGATTTTACTTTTAGAATTGCTTTAGGTCGGTTCGTTGACTGCAGAATGATTCAAACATAAGCAGCAATCTTAGCTATATTGATTTGATACCTAAATCTCAACATCATTTAATTCCTCGAACATTTCAGAATCTTAGTCCATATCTGTCATACAACTCAGATACTCAAGCTGACTTTTCATATTCCTAAGTTCTGTATACCGCCAACAACTCGTCTTTTCCTTATATCTTCTTCAGGGAAGGCAATCAGAAAGGAATTGACAAAACCTCGGTGAAAAATCTCGAAAGAGTCATTGAAAATAAGATTTTCATCCTCCAAAAAGTTCCAGCTCAAGCCTAAAAGCTACTGATATGAACAGTTGAAACCCTTTTCCATCAAAAAAGAAAAGAAGTTTTTTGACAGGCGGGAGGGGCCAATGATGTTTTTGGAAGTATAGAACTGACCTCATTTTAATACAGAACAACCTGACGAGAAGTTTCTACCAATAGTGGAAACTTACCATCTAACAATGGGTTCACATTTCACCTGGATAATACTTCTCGTCGCTGTGCGATAGTAGAACCAAATGAAATGAATAGAAGAAAACAATTGCTCTTGCCTGGTTATTCTGCTCTCCAGACTTGAATAAAGTCTGGGATATCCTAAAAGGACTCTAATCTTCAGTCAACATGCAGTGGCTTCCTTGGTAGTAAAGTGGCTTAAGAAATGAGCCAGGCCAGAACATAATAGAAAATTTAATCTTGAGTATACCAAGACATTGCCAATAACAAAGGTGGACTTTCTGGATATTTGAATTGTCCAACAAATAAATCGATGTTTCCCTGAAAAAAATTTTATGCTTAAATTAATATTATGAAAAATAGATGGTGCAAATTTCGAAATAATTCCGAGGAAAACGTGAAATAAGTTCCAAACTTGGGTACCCTACTTTATAATTTATAGTTATTGTTAGTTTACAGAGGCCCTGTTGGTACACAGACGACTCCAAAACTTCCCAAGGTGTTGGAGCTGGTGTATATGATCGAGGTAATGACAAGGAGCTAACGAATGCTTTTAAAGCAGAAATATTCGCCACTGATCCTTATGCTAACTTCCTGCTTGCAGGAATTAACAAGTAGTTCAATAAAAATCTTCACGGATAGCCAAACTGCACTCAGGCCATTTACATCTGGCAACTGCACGTCTCTTATTATGCAGGATTTCTTCAACCCTCGCCAAACTGTTGAGAAAATAGGCTTCTCTGATGTACGACCCGGGAGACTCGGGCATTGAGGGTGATGAGAAGGCCAATGAGGCAAATTGGCTGCTTGGGATTAACCAGACCGGACACCAGGCTGGAAACCGCAAGGATGGAAACTAACCGGCGGTTGGACCTGAAGATGAGAGCATTGGCTGACCCAGACACTCTCTGCTTGCCATCAGTGGATCTCCATTGCGAGAGCCAAAGGTTGGCTTGAATTCTTCAGGCTAGACCTGAAAGTTCTAATTGCCATATATACTGTCGCCTCAGAAATCCCTGAATAAGCTAGGATTGATAGAGGTCTCTTCATGCAAACTATGTGAGGAGGAGACAGAATCATTAGAACACGTCATGTACAAACGCCCATCTGGGAACATAATCAGGCTTGAACTTGAATCTAACAAACTGGAGCTGATTAAGCTTATTAATCTTTCAGTCACAAAGCTTATAGTTTTCACAAAATGATCGATCTTGTAAGTGAAATTCAGGTCAGAGTGGGCCAATAGCCACTGGGCCACAGTGGCAGGGCTATCAATCAGCCTAGACTCGAATTTAATATCTAACGGTCCTAACGCTACTTAAATTAAGATTGTTCTCCCTGACGCTCTCATTTCTAATTGCTAATAATTTGAATATACGACTGTTTCAAGGCTTAAAATATCCTTAAAAGTATAATTTAATATATATTTTGCCATAAAATATATTTTGAAAATTGCAATGTTCTAATTGAAACATTTTACTCAGAATTGATGTTTGTCCGTAGTTTCAAGAATTTTTTGGGATGTTTAATAGGGCTAATAAAAGATATTAGTATCTATTTGTGAAGAGCTTCTTGAAATTGCTGCAAGAGTTTGAAGATTGATAAATAACTGAAATCTCGGCCCAAGCATGGTCAATGTAGAACGGCAATTCATACCATTCTTCAACCGAATTATTTCCATGTTTTTCAGGAGAGTTGAGCGTAATGTATATGTTTACAAGAAGGAAATTTGCCTGGGATGAATTAAGCTACAGTGCTTTCAACACGTTTCATTGCGTAACGCAAATGTTGGGTAAGTATTTCAGCGCCAAATTTAAAATATTACACTGCGCCAAGCAATCGAAGCACAATTTTAATATTTCAAATGTCTTTTTGGTAGGCAACTAATAATTAACCGGGTTGTTGACAATAAACAGAAAACTGCAAAGTCATATGAATATGTGCAGTGTACTAATCTAGTACAAGATTAAGAGGCCAGTAAATCCAGTCGGAATGGAAAAAAGGTCATTGATTTTGAGTATGAATCGTAGATCTCATGCAATAATTTTTGCTAAGGGTGGAAATATCCGGTGTTAACTGGTTTTAGGGTACTTTCCAAAAGCTTCAGATTTTTTATAACAGTAAGAGCTCTTTTTTATTCGGGGGGTATATCTTCAATAAATATGCCGTGAATATGGAATGGAAATTTATATGAGATTATAGGGGATACGTTCCTAGGTGACAAAATGAGAAAAAATATATAAAAATCGAAGTTTTAAGCATATTGATTACTCATTATCTTCAGGCTTAGGCAATGGTTTGAACTGATATTCAGCAGTGGCATTAGCGATTTGCCCTTAATAATAAGACTTCGTATTATAAATGGATCAATTTTCATAAAGGAATCACAAGCTCATTTGCTATTCTTAAACCTTCACTTAGATTTTTCGAATTAAATGTCACGTTCCCATTGTTTGTTGAAGCTTCGTCTTCAACAGGCTGTGAATTTAACATTTCCTCCAAGTCGGTTTCAGTTAACTCCTGACTGTCACTTGATTCTATCATCCCCTTCTAGTCCCTTTCCTTTCACAGTTTCGGCAATGTTTGCTGTTAAAGTTTGAATTTACACAGATTCTTCGTAACTTTCGCAGTCTGAACAGGCCACACTTTTTCCCAGCATGATTTCAATATGTATGAGTTATTCCACTGATTCTTTTATGTTGAAGATACATTTTGCTGTGCCAAATTTCTTCCAGCATTCCACACTTTATTATTAGCCCGACAAAACACTGGCAGGTCGTTCCTGTTTTGAGTTTTTAAGGCACGAGAATTTAACGATCTGTAAAGCATCGCTGGTTTCATGACACAATCTCCAGATGCATTAGAACATGGCAGCAGTGTAACTCTATCCTTTGGTGCCTTAAATCCAAGGGCAGGCTTTTTTCTTTGGAAATTGAAGGTTCTGTTTAGCCTTCTCTTCCAAAATAGTACAAATTCATCTGCATTGAATTCTTGCTGAGGTTTGTATCCTCTATTAGCTACTAGGTTTGAGAATTCTTCTGAATATCTTTCTGCTGCAGCAGTGTCTACAAATGTCGCCTCTCCAAAGATTTTAATGCTATACAATGACTGTCGCAACCATAAATTTATCGAGCAAACCTCCCGATGCCTGAAATCCTCAACTACCATACCTACCACCTTCTTCTTCTTCACGTGCCATTCCCACCTAGAGCGTTGGCGATCAAAAGCATGACTTGAATTTTGTCGGCAGCTTTTCTAAATAAAGATGTCGTACTTTGTCCGAACCACTGGCGAAGGTTCTTAAGGAATGATGTTCGACGACGGCCTGGCCCGCGGTAACCTTCAATTTTCCCCTCAATTCCAAATATCTATCCAAATATTCCAATTTCCTCTTTTTGATTGTATTTAAAATCTCTGTTTCCTTATTCAGTCGATGTAGAACTTCAATGTTTGTAATTCGGTCGGTCCATGAAATTCCTTCGATAAACCCACATTTCGAAGACTTCCAGTCTCTTACACATGTCCTCTGTAAGGGTCTACGCTTCGACACTGTGTAGGAGGATACTGAATACGTAACACACCAATAATCTGATTCTGAGGGAAACTTTCAGCTGTCTACTGGTAAGAGTTTTTTTCATGTTTGTGAATACTCGTCAAGCTTGTTCAATGCGGCTCCTGATTTCATGTGCCATGTCCCAATCCTTGTTTATATGGCATCCCAGGTATATGTAAGAGGAAACACGTTCCATAACTTCGTCCCCAACTAAAAGTTTCTGTTGGCAGTCTATGTGTCTTGTACTCACTGCTAGCCATTTTGCCTTTCTCGCATTCAGTTTTATTCCCATTGGTTTACTGTGGTCCGACACAGATGTTACGAGCTAGTAGAACTGTGTCATCAGCATATCTTGAGTTATTCACCGTGACACCGCCGACGATTACTCCAACAACTTCATCATCCATAGCTTCTCTAAATATTCTCTCTGCATACAGGTTAAAAAGCAGTGGCTAAAGAACGTAGCCCTGACGTACCCCTCTCTGTATTTCTATTTCTTCTGACATATTATTGTCTACTCTGACGGTTGCCGTTTGATTCCAATACAGAATGGCTATAATGCGGATATCACGCCTATCCAATCCCAGATCTTTTAGTATGTCAACTAGATTATTATGTTTTAAGGTGTCGAAAGCCTTGTTGAAATCAAGAAAACAGGCGAACACATATACATTAACATTACGACAACGATGTACCAGAACTTGGATACTGAAAAGGGCTTCGCTTGTTCCGAAGCCGACCCGAAACCCAAACTGAGAATCGCTAAGGGTTTCTTCACATTTGCGATATATTCTAAGGTGTATTATCTTCAGGAGTATCTTTAGTACGTGACTCATTAAGCTAATGGTACGGTAGTCTTTACAGTACTTTGCACTGGGTTTCTTGGGTTGAGTAACAAAAGTTGATTTTAACCAATCTCTGGGTATTGTTCCTGTTCTATAAGTATTAATTAGTTAATGAATCCACCAGTACGGAAAAGGGAGTTGTCTTCATTAAGTACTTTCAGAATATCTAAGTAAATTCCATCAGATCCAGGTGACTTGCCGCTTTTTGCTACTGCAATAGCATTGTCTACTTCACCTTTTGTTATACCGATCCCATCGTTTAAATTGATGTAAGAGGATGCAGTTCTATCGTCATCCACTCTTTCAGTTCATCTTCTGTTGATGGAAGAATATTGTCGCTTCTATCCATTAATAAATTACTTTTGTGTTTATAGTTACCTACTGTTTCTTTTACTTTTTTATGCAAATTGAAAGTATCGGGTTTTGCATCTAATACATCAATTTCATCGCATCGTTCAGAGAGCCAGTTTTCCTTTGCTATTCTCACTTTGGAATGAATTGACTACTAACTTCAGTGTTGGATCCTTTAACTTTTGTATTTCTCGTTGGTATGTTTTCTGGCCTTTAACAATTCTTTTCAGCCTAATGTTTACAAACGCTGGTACTAGGTTGTGGTCAGTATATACGTCGGCACCAAGGTACGTTTTAGCATTCTGTATAGAGTTCCTGAATATTTTGTTCACAAGAATATAATCAATTTAGTTTTTCACGTTTTTATCTGCATTGGAAGTCCAAGTGTAAAGACGTCTGGGATGTTGTTTAGACAAGGTGTTAGTTATAATCAAATTTTCGTCTAGACAGAACTGAACCAACCGGTCTCCTTTCTCATTCGGAACACCTAACCCTTACTCGCCGACTACATCTTCACGTCGTCCTTTCCCCACTTTGGCAATGAAGTCGCCCATCAGTAGAACAATATCGGATGATTTAGTCAAATCTGTTGCTTTCTTAATATCACTGTGAAATTTTTCAGTGTCTTAGTTAGATGCATTACAAGTGGGGGCTTATACTTGAATTACTTTGCATGGTATCGTTTTTCAATTTTTTTAAGCGACGTAAATTAGGAAGACAACAGTAGATATGTATTACTCGATCACAATTTTTGTGATGAATGGACAAATGAAACAATAAAAAACGCAAAGCGGCTTTTATCTAACGACGGATTGATTAATGGAAAATAGTTCTGAACATATCTCAATTTCTTCTGAATAAATTTGAATTTTCGACTTTGTGCATTAATTTATTGACGTAGTGTATTTAAATGCATCATATCAATTTTCAGGTGCTGCTATATGCTTATCTGTTTTCGTCAAATGGCTGAAAGTAGATGATGCTACTCTAGGCATGCTTGCAATGGGCAGCAAAGTTATTGGATCTATTGCTTATGCATTAGCCCCGGAATCACTCACGTTCTATTTGGGTAAATAAATATAAATGATGATAAAAACATTGAAACAAGATTTCATCGATTAAGTTAAGTTGCTATTTTCAGTTTTAATTTAATTTGGATTCCATATTGTACGATAAACTGCAGTGTTTTCCTTTCTAGAAGGAACTTTTTCATACGATTATAGTAAATGGATTAATTATATCACAAATCTCACCCTTTTGGCACTTGACTGAATTTTTAGAGATTCTTTTATTCCAAATGTTCAACCCTGAAATATGTTCCGGAATCATAATGAACGAATAACAGAATAACGAAATACAGCATTTCTATTGTTGGTTATGATCGAAAGAAACTATAATTCTTCATTACGATTCATAAAAATTTTCCAGGACAATAACAAACAAAAAATATAAAACTGTGGAAACATCAAAATATACGACAACATAATCATCATACAATTATAAGATTTTATTTATATTCAAAAACAAGAGTAATTTTTATTTATTTTTCAGCCGCATTAACAGAAGTTCTGAATGGCAGTGCGCATATTGCATTAAGGTCTATTATGTCAAAGTTAGTATCTGTACAAGAACTGGGACAGACGAATTCATTATTTGGAATGTGTGAAGCTCTAACGCCCTCTTTTTTGGACCTCTCTACAGTTTTACATACAACAAAACGATAAAACATTTTCCTGGAGCTTTTTTCCTTTTAAGTGCTCTATTCCATATTGTGGCGCTTTTTATATTTCTGTGAGTATTGCTGCTGTTATAATTCAAATTTCATTTGATTCAATGCATTCAGTAGAATTCAAGATAAATAATCTGTAGCAGGGTTTCTCAAACTAATAGCTCCACGCACCTTTACTAGACTTTTTAGAAAACTGCAACGATCCTACTTATCTGGCAGACATTTGCGACCAACAGGATAGGCTGGCTCTTTAGATTCATTTTCGAAACCATTGAAAAAATATTTCCTTAAATTTCTAACCTTGTGAAAGTAGGTTTCGAATTACTATCCCTTAGCAACTTCACTGTCGTCTAGTACATTTTTTTCTACCTTTAAACATATATGAATCAAAACATTTTTGTATTATGGGAGAAGATTTTCAAAACAATTTTTATAACATTTTCGATGACTTGCTTTTTTATATTTTGTTGAAACAATTGAATAAATCTTTCATTACAACAATAAAAGATTTTGACTCCATAAGCTTACATTGTCGTCCATAAAATATTCACTGAAGTTTAAACATTCTTAGATTCTTTTCAATGTATGTAGATTGGGTTCTACCTTGAAGTGATACTGTTTAAATTTAATAATTTGATTGAAGAAATAAGCACATGCCTTTTGAATTAAATTTGTATTCTGCATTTATTTTTTCATACAGATGTTACATGAAGGTATACTATCATTTTAGGTTTAGGGAGTTACGTGTAATCAAAGACATGAAAAAATGACAATTTTTATTAATTTTTTGCCAGTAATTTATTTTATTTTGTGAAAGTAAAAACAGAGCATCATTTAATAAGGTTTCGACTTGACATAAGTTTCTGAAAAGAAGACTAACAATTTTAAAAGTAATGGCTGTTTATGTTGATCCAGTTCCAACCGAAGCTTCTTGCGGTAGCCATCACTTATCCTTGGAGGTTCATCTGAAATCAATCAGAGAGAAAAAATTAGTTTTTTCAATAGATAATCTTGTGCCTAATCGAAGCTTCTTTTTTTTTAATTTTTAAAATGACGGCCTCAAGAAAATTTTTTCCAGATTTTTGGGAAAAAACAGTTAATTGTTGATAAAAATCGAAATTGAAAGCAAAAAATCTTTCGATCAGGCACTAGTGCTTCATGTTTTAGAAAAGCTGTAAAAATTTCATTGAAATCTATCTTTTCAAGCTACAGTGGTCACTAGTTTCGAAAACACCAGTTCAGAAAACAGTTTTGAGACAATTGAGAAAAACGCATTTGAAGTAATACACTCCATTCATGTAAAATAATACATATTATCTAAATACACTCCCCACAAAAATTGTTGCATCACCCTACTATATAAACTTTTAGGTTGGTCATTAAAGAGTCGCTTGGTAACTTTCAGAAGTGTAAAATAAGAAGATATCATTCAAAAGAGATGAGTTTATTATGGAAAATATTAACAATTTTCGAGTTAATGAAAAATTAAAAAATTTTACCATCTTCAAACATTCGCAAAGAGACCAATCAACTAGCATCGAATGATTACTAATTATTTTCAAAATCGAGTGTTTCCTCCCCGGGCCCTAATTACTGCCAGTATACGTCTCGGAAGCCCCTCAAACAAATTTTGGATGTACTCTTGAGTCACTGAGTTCCAAATTTCAGGAAGCAGATTTTCTAGTTGTTGTAGTGTTCTACAAAGCATCCTACGTTTCTGAATTTGCCACCTCATGTTGTCCCAAACATGTTCTATGAGATTCAAGTCGAGATTTCTGGCTGGCCATCTTAAAATATCAATTTCGGCATTTTGCAGAAATTCTGTAACTACTCTATCTGCATGAGGCCGAGCATTATCATGCATATAAATGAAGTTTTCGCTAATCAATGGGCCAAAGGGTACAACATGGAGTTCAAGGATATCTGCGATGTATCTGGCCGCTGTCATTCTTCCATTATTATTCGCTAGTACTAACTCAGTTCGACCATAGAAAGAAATGCCTCCCCACACCATTACTGAGCCCCCTCCCAAGTTTTTGGTTTGCCGGATATTGCATTGCTGATACCGTTCCCCAGGTCGTCTGTTTACAGGCATGCGTCTATCATTTAATAATAATAATAATATAATAATAAAGTTTATTACAATTGATTTCATACATACAGAGTAATAAACAATGTAAAAGCAGAGGCGAAGAATGTCTCGCCTGTTCGCCTTTGAGATAGGTATAGTTAAATTTAAATTTATAATAACTTCATTTGCGTTTTTTTCGGTAAAGTTAGAACGTAATTACGAAACAAAAGTCACTATGCTGAATTGATACTAGACAGCACCTGGACCGTCGGAAAAGAGAACATTTGCATGTTCCTCGCAAACTGAAGTCTTGCATCTCAATGCTCTCTGGTGAGTCACGGGCCGGTAGAAGCCACCCTTAGTCTGATATGGTCTTCTCTGAGCCTGTTCCTAACAGTTTGCATTGAAATATGCACATTTTTGGAAAGTGCAGGTTCATTTTGTAGCATTCTAGCCATAAATTGTCGAACTCTTAGTGCAGTTAAACGAAGCCAACGATCATCAACTGGTGTTGTTATCAGATTTCTTCCCTGTCCGACCCTTCTTCCATATTCCCCTGTTTCGTGGTACCGATTAATTGCTCTTGAAATAGTGCTTTGGTTAACGTTCAACAAGTTAGCCACGTAACGTTGGCTTCTCCCCTCCTGTAGAAGTGTTACAATTCTTACCACTTCATGATCACTTAAATAGCGTCCAGGACGTTCAGCAGCCATTACAATAAATTCAAAGATTCGAAAATCAACAAGAAACACAGAAAACTTGCATTAATTTAGTCAAATAACTTCATTCTTGTTTCAGACGTGTTTGAGATCATATGGAAACAAATGTTACTACATAGATAAGATTGTTGTCCCCTCATATGTCCAAAAACATATGTTGACAAAGAAACTGCGATCGAGCTGCTTAATGGATTGTGGAATTCAGAATACCAGGTGATGAGGCAATTTTTGTGATGTGTGTACTTACACTGAGTCATCTATTCCTGGGCCATAAATAGTTCCTCAGCTGTTATAGCAGCTTCCAAGATATCTATTTGATGTTGTCTTCGTACGTATTTATTATGATCAATAATGATTTCGTACTTTCATCGAATACACCTAGCTATGTATGCAGCAATTTTTACAACAATAAAACTAGTATTCATCGTTTTTGGGCATATTTTCCACACTAGTTGGTTGAAGCTCTCATTATTATTCTGATTGAATCCACCTACTCATCTTGAAAGTCAATTGTCATTACTGAGATCTTCATACATTGGCTTGATAGATTCTAAAACATCAGGAGGAAAGGGAGAATAGGCGTGAGTGTAAGTAGCAAGATCTCCACTTGCTTCAGCGCGCTGATGAGAGCACCAATAATCTCCGCCTTTTGGTACTTTAATTCGGATTTTTATCACTTGAGCCGTAGTGAGAAAAAGTCGCCATTATTGCAGATTTTATATCTTCTATAGAATCACAATGTCGACATATTGATGAACCATAGTACACAGTTAATTTGTCTATTACTTTTCCTGTAAGCTTACCTCAACCACAAAGACCTTTTTGTTTAGTTTTCAGTGGACGTAATCGATTTCCCATCCGCTTCTGAACATGCCCCATACATTCCTTCGTATTTATATTTCTATTTCTATGAGGATCTGCTTTTGTAATTTCTGAATAGGTTTTCGAGAATCGATCGCTTGCAGCAACTGCTAGCTACCTGCTCGCGAACGTTTTGTTATCGGATTCACCTCGATTTCTTGAAAAATCTGACTACAGCTAACCCCTTAATAACTCAATAATAAAACATAAACATCTTAGAGGAATTTATATCTAGTCTACTCAATCACATTTTTGTTCATTTTATTCCTTCAAATAGCTGTTTTTTTCTCCACAGATGGATATATTGCATGCATAGAACAGAACGAAAAGAAGCAAAGAAAAATATAGGAATGGCAGATTCAAAACAAAACCAAGTCGAACAAACAGAAAGTGTATTTATTGAAAATGAAAAAATAATTGATAAGGAAAAACAAAACAATAGGGAAAGAAGAGCAACGGTTGATACTAATAACCAAATATTGGAAGAAGGTAATATCAATAAAGGTTATATTCAAGAAGAATCGAAAAACTAAGAATAATTTCAACGAAATTAAGATCGACATCAGATATTTCTATATTTTTATGGAAGAATTATATTATTTCTAATTAAAAGATTATTTACTGCGCAAATAAAATCATTTCTTCTAATATGTAGTTTGGCTTTACAATTCGATGTTCGTAATATAAAATATTCAACGTGATACAAGAATGTCTACGATGAAAGTTATAGTCTTTGACAGTTATAGTTTTATTGTAAGGTGACTTATAAGCAAGAAGACTAGAGACCAAGAGGCAAACTGCTCTGGTTGGAAGTGATGTTAAATTTTGACGAGGCCGAATTCTTATCCTTTTTCTTTTTCTTCTTCATTTTGTACTCGATTGTAGTTCCATTATTTGGTTGATCTCCTTATTTTCGTGGTCTTCCATCTGCTCAATTTTCTTTGTCGTGAGTCGTCTGATCATTTCTTCCAGTGTGTCAATTTCCATTTTCCTCCTGAGCTGGTCGTCACTCATGTATCATGGGTCGTTTGGTGCTGTCCTGACGATCTTGTTGAGTGCTGAGCAGTTTCCTTTTCTCGAATCGGTCTTCTAGATGCCAAATTTGTCCAGCGTATATTATTGCGGGCTGATGATTGCTTTTATTATATTCATTTTGTTCCCGAATATGAACAGTTGTCCGTAGATTGCTCCTGTTTTCCTTGTGATATCTTCAATTCGTCTCTTGCATTTCAGTAGGCCATCTAGAATTACGCCGAGATCTTGCTTCCTTCTTCCATTCGATTAGCTGTCCTTCTATGGTGATTTTCTTTGGTATTTCCGGATATTTCCTCTTCTGCGAACTGCTCCTTCTTGGAGTGATTCATCTTCTGTATATCTACGATGTATATGTTAGATTTTAGTGGTCTTAGTAATGATCTTCAGGGTACGCCGGTTCTATCCTATTCGCTGTTGACTTCTTGTCATGTTTCCATGTTATGAATCTCCTGTTTTGTAGGTATGACATTATGATGTTGATAAGCTTCGTTGGGAATCCTGTGGTCTTCACCTTATAGATTAGTCCTTCGTGCCAAACTTTCTCAATTTCCAGAAATGCTGCGCCAGACGGTTTTGACATGTTCTCTTCATCCGTGATTCCTGCAAGTTGGTGAATTATCAAACGTTGTCCTCTAAATCCAAATTGATACTCCTGGAGTATTCACTTTTCTTCGGCGAAAGCTTCTATTCTGGTGTTGATGATCTTGCTCATTGCTGGTAGTAAACTTATCGGTCGGTAGCTGCTGGCTTCAATCCTTGGTTTTCCTGGCTTCGGTATCAAGATGGTATTCTACATGCCTGGGTAGTGCTTCGTTTTCATGATTACTCGTGCTATTTCCATTATTTCCTGAATATCTTTATCTGATAGATTCTTCTATGCTTGGTTGGTTATTCCGTCTAGTCGTGTTGCCTTCCTTGTTTTCAGTCGATTTATCATCGTTATCGTCTTTTTCTTTTTCCTCTCAGTGCTGCTGCCATTTGCTATAGTGCTCAGTTGCTCTATTTCAATGTCCCACAGCGCATTGTATATGTTCCTCAGTTATTCTTCCACTTTGTATGCAAGTCCATTCAGTGCTCTCTTGTCTTCAGGGAGCAGTGTCCTTCGGTATTTCTTCTTCGCTTGTTTCTTATCTTCTAGTAGTATTTTGATATTGGCTGGCAGATTAGTTTTCTGGTTTTCGTTTGGTTCTCTCGATGATCCCTCAATAGCTTCATCTATTCGAGTCTCCATGTTCGCTATGCTTTCTTATAGTTGCTGTAGTATCTATGTGTATGGTCCTCTTTTCCATTGTTTCCTTGAACTTCGTCTATTGTTTCTCGTCTTCTACGGATGGTGTTCTAGTGTCAGGATGTGGAACAGTGGTCCGAAGAGAGGTTCATTGACGTTTCTATTTCGTAGTTACATGTTATGTTCCTCATCAGTGATATGTCCACTATCTCCATGGTTCCTATGGTTGTGTGCTTATGCGTTGGTGGGAGGTAGGCATGCCTACCTATGCATACCTATTTTCACTTCATACATTGCACTCCAAACCAAACGAAATTTGATATTCTGTGCATCTTTCAGTTTTCACATAATTCTTGCTGCTTTTATGTCATGGCGTGTGCCATGTGCTTTGTTGTTCATTAGGCTGCATTGCACAAGTGAAAACAGGATTTGGTGGGGGTAGCAGCAAACACCAGTATTTCATCCTACCCTCACCAACGTAGTTTTTCTTGAAGTAAAACGAAATGAGACACTTTTGTCA
Organism: Cryptolaemus montrouzieri; assembly: GCA_013387265.2. NCBI lineage: Eukaryota > Metazoa > Arthropoda > Insecta > Coleoptera > Coccinellidae > Cryptolaemus > Cryptolaemus montrouzieri. The sequence continues at coordinate 7,726,630 of JABFTP020000103.1, read as the reverse complement.
CTTTTCCACGATTTATTCAATAATCACGACCGGTTTCGACCCTACGGTCATTTTCAAGTGAATAACAATATAATACATGAGTAGGCAAGTACAAGTGCAGAATGAAATTTATCCTAAATATTGAGTAGTGGGGATCCATTATGCTCCAGTTGGCTGTTGAGGGTTATAAATTGTGGGTTTTTACGTAGTTTGTTAATCTCCAAACTTTCCAACAAATTCATCTCTTTTCCTTTTTTACATTTATGGAGGATTTTAAGATTGTTCAATGATATCGAGTGGTTAGTTGATTTCATGTGTTCAAATCTTCTTCTTCTTCTTTAAATAGGACGATGTCCTGTTTTTCTGTTACAGCCCCTGCTGCGAACCAGAGCTCCAGCACTCATGCCATCGCTTTTTCGGCCTTCCTATGGGCCTTCTAGTGTTGGGTTTTTGTGTTTTTGCCCACTTCGCCATACGTTTGAGGCCCATTCGTCGACGTGCTCTTGTCCACCTCACCACATCCTGGACACCTAGCTCCCTTAGCGTATCCTCATTCCTTATTCTATCTCTGCGTGTAATACCTCTTATAACTCTTAGTGTTCTCATCTCTGTTGTCCTCATTAGTTGTTTTGTTTTTGTTGTCTCAGCTCTTGTCTCAACCGCATATGTCATCACGGGTCTCACACAGGTTTTATAGATTCGGACTTTGTTTTCTGTGCTTATGTACTTATTCCGCCAGATTACATCTCTCAGGAAGCCAGATATTCTCGATGCTTTCATTGTCTGCTGTTTTGCTTCTTATAATAGTTGCCTATCGCTCGATACTTCTACTCCTAGGTATTTAAAGTGTGAAACTTGCTCTATTATATGGTCGTTCACTACTAGTTTGCATCTAATTGGATCTTTCGCTATTACCATCGATTGTTTTCTGTGTTGATATTACCATGTTATATTTTTCTGCTGTTACTTTGAACTTTTGTAGTAGGCGTTGTAGGTCGTCCTCATTCTCGGCTATTAGTAAAGCATCATCTGCGTAGCACAGTATTCTCATAGTTTTGTTACCCATCCTATAGCCTTGGTTCATTTGGTTAACACCTGCTATTATTTCATCCATGATTAAATTAAATAGACATGGGCTGAGGCTGTCACCTTGTCTAATGCCTGCGTTAATTTTGATCTCGCTTGTAAGTCCCTGTGTAGTTTTTACTTTCGTCTTATTAGGGTTATTTAGTTCTTTGATTATGTTTATGTAGTGTTCAACTATTGGCGAATTTTTAGCTGATGAAATATGTTCCTTGAATCTAGCTTCAAAACTTCTCCCTGTTTGTCCGACATAGGCTACCTGACATCCATTGCATTTGATTTGATAAATTCCTGATTGCCTGAATTTATCGTTCTTTTGTTTGGCGTTGAATAATAATCAGCTTAAGTTGGTGCCGCTTGAGAATGAAGTAGTTATGTTCAATTTGGAAAAGTAGTTACTGATTTTGTTAGAGAGTTCGTCGGTGTATCTGAGACTAGTGTTTCTTTTTTCCTGGGTTTCTATGGTGCTATATAGTAATTGAGAGGTAATACGTTGTTCTTTGCGTTTAATGATTGTATTTAGAAAATGTTGTGGTATGTTGTTACTTGAGGCAATTTTTCTGATGATATTAAGTTCAGTTTGAAAATTTTCTTTCGAAAGAGGAACAGAGTAAGCTCTATGAATGATCGAGTTATATGCAGCTAGTTTGTGGCTTAAACGAGTGAACGAGTCCATTGGAATCGATGCGTCTGTGAATGTTTCCTTTCTGTAAATTTTATAAGTGAGTTGGTTATTTGAATTTGTAATAGTTAAGTCGAGGAAATTAATTGAGTTATTATTTTTTAATTCAGAAGTGAAGCTGATGCGGCAATGTATTCTTTCAGAAAATTTAAGAATTGCTGAATTTGTCTGTTTGAACCACGAAAACCAACTAAAATGTCATCTACATATCTGTACCAGAAAGTAATGTGTTTTTAGCGAAATCTGTGTTTAATATTGTGTTCTTCTCTAAATTATTCATGAAAATGTCAGCTAGTAGAGGGCTAAGAGGTGAACCCATTGGAAGACCTGAATTTAGTTTTTATGTCAGATTTTCTGATAATTTCTGTGAGTTTTGTTTATGGAGGCTTGGGTTGGTGATGATATCTTTATGTTTTTGGATGGCCAGCTCTTCTTGCACTCCGGTTATTTCCTTGTCTGTTTTGAATTTGCCGTTTTCCGGGGTGAATTTTGGTCCTTTGTTCAGCATATTTGTTTGTACTTCATCAAAGAATTTGTTCGAAAGATTTATGAATCTAGGATGAAAAGTGATATCTGATCGTTTGATAACAGCTGTTTCGATCATAGGTTGCTGAGGCTTCTGTTTTTCTTTTTTGTTTTCTAAGGTTGAAAGTTTTTTATGCAGGTTTTCGTAATTTTCTTTTGAAATCTCACTTATTTTCATGTTAATTTTATATTCAAGCACTCAAATTCAATATTATGTAAAATATACAATAATTTGTCCTGAACTGATTTGATGTGTTATACCACTTTTTAATTGAATAAATTGTGGAAAAGTGACAAAAGTGTCTCATTTCGTTTAAAAATTAATTTCCATAAAATAAATAAATCATCAATACTATCAAGTAGTTTTTCTTCCTGGTCTCTAGTTTTCTTGATTGTAAGGATTAAAATTCTAGCCATGAAGTAATTGTTGAATCATAGGATCATAATAACAAGTCTAGGCCTTCAAGAAAATAGAACAGTTTGACGAAATGGAGGAATGTAGCAAGGTAATCTAGAATCTTCGATGACGGCATATAAAAATTGGCGAAACATGCTACAAGCAGAAGTTTTTGAGAAGTCTATGGGACAATAAATGACAGTGTTGAAGCAAATCTAAGAGGGATAGTGATAGAGTTATCTTTGAGAAGTGTGTGAAATGTAAAGTGACTTGAAGTGATTGAATTTCTTGACGTATTATTCTTATTCTATATCATAATACTAGAAGACTTTTCTAGGCCCATTTTGGGATGCTATGATGATCCATATATAAACACCTCAAAAAAGTCTAGGGAACACTTCTGAATATCGATATATCCTATCCAGAACGATCAATATGGATGATTTTTTTAAAGAAATGAACACCTTCATCAATTTCTCACTAAATTATGTAGAGTGCCGTAACAGATTTCAGTTTTTTTTAAAAAACTAAAAATGCAGCAGATGCGACGCTGCTTTATAATCATTTCATGTATTCAGTGTTTGAAATCAGTTAGTTGGCACTTTGTTTCTGTTGTAAGCACAAATAAAAGATTCAAGTTTTGTGATTCGACCATGGAAAGACGACATTTGACTAGAGAAGAGATGTTACGAGCCGTTTGCATGCTCCAAGCTGGAGCTCACAACGGGAAGTATCCAGGATTCTGGGAAGTAGCCCAAGTGTCATAAACCGTTTATGGTCGCGTTTCAATGAAACAGGTAGCGTAGAAGAACGCCATACAGGTCGTTTCAGGATTACTACAGTCGCCCAAGACCGATTTTTGGTTTTACAAGCCAGAAGAGATCGTACTACCACAGCATCTCAATTAGCTCAAGAGCTATCACGAGTTCATAATGTACAAATTTCCGACCAAACTGTGAGAAATCGACTGAACGAAGGTCAACCCTACTCCAGACGTCCTTTAAGAGTTCCACAACTGACCCATAGAAATCGCGCTGCTCGTTTAGCTTGGTGCCAAGAACACGTAAACTGGAATCAAGAGAGGTGAGAAATCGACTGCACGAAGGTCAACTCCACTCCAGACGTCCTTTAAGAGTTCCACAACTGACTCATGGAAATCGCGCTGCTCGTTTAGCTTGGTGCCAAGAACACGTAAACTGGGATCAAGAGAGGTGGGCCACAGTTCTCTTCAGTGATGAATCTAGATTTAGTTATTATCCCGATTCGGGAAGAATTCGAATATGGAGGGAACCTGGAAAGCAAAACCGTCTCCAGCATGCTCGAGAAGTTGTTAAACAGGGAGGCGGATCAGTGATGTTTTGGGGAGGTATACGCCTTGGTGGAAGAACTGACCTCGTTTTCATACAGAACAACCTCACGGGAGATTCTTACGCAAATGAGATAGTTTTACCTGTAGTGGTACCGTATCTCCAAACAATGGGTCAAATCCACTCTTCCAACAAGATAATGCCCCTCTTCATCTTGCAAGAGTTGTCTTGAACGTTCTTGAAGAGAATGATATCGATCTTCTAACGTGGCCATCCTGCTCCCCAGATCTGAATCTCATCGAGCATGTGTGGGACACCCTAAAAAGAAATCTCCTGCGTCAAAATGTCTTCCATCATGAACAGGAGCTTCGATTAGCAGTTCAGAGGGCTTGGAATGACTTAGGCCAAAATGTAATAGACAATTTAATATTGAGCATGCCACGACGATGCCAAAGTGTCATTAATAACAGAGGTGGACCTTCTGGGTACTGAATAATATAAGTGCTTCCATATCGTCTCGAAAATATTAGTTCAGGATTTTTTTGTGTTTTACCAAATTTCGTCATTTTCAAATTTCAATTTTTTTTTATAATAGGTGCTTTGGAGAAGTCAAATATTATTCTGTTTTCTTGAGAATACTTTATATACAATACATCCTAACAAAAACCGAAAGATTTCTATAAATTCGAATCATCAGATTCATATTTTAAAGATATTGGTAAGTGTTCCCTTTTTTGAGGTGTTTATATGCGTCTTTGGGCTTTACGGAATTCGATAAAAATTAATGGATTTTACATGGATGCTACAAGAAGATTCCGTAACAAGGACGAAACTGCAGACAATAATACCAAACGAAGATATTTCAGACGTGCGATATGGTATATGAAAACTAAACCAATACAACTCTGTTCAAATCCGTTATATAGACCTCGTGCTAGATAAAACAGCGGAATCTGAAGAGGCAGGCGGAGTGCAACTTCAATAAGCCCAGAATTAGTCTGGATTTATCGATTATTCAGCTGCTTCCATTTTTATACGAGATCTGCGACCACTTTCATCCAATTCACTTCTTATATGTCGTGTATTTCTTTTTCCAAACGGCGATGATGTCTAGAGTTTAAAATCGATTAAAACGAAATACCAACACGGTAATCTAAGGATATTTGAACTTTGGAGGTCCTAAAATGATTCTTTCTGTATGCATTCATTTTTTATGTTTTATTTTTGTTTATTGCCATTGTATTGACCATTTCTAGTCAGTTATATTGTCCCAAGTCGGCTTAGGTTCAAGACAGAAATTAAACTATAGATTATATATATATATATATATATATATATATATATATATATATATATATATATATATATATATATATATATATATATATATATATATATATATATATATATATATATATATATATATATATATATATATATATATATATATATATATATACACCTCAAAAAGTCTAGGAACACTTACCAATATCTTTAAAATATGAATTTGATGATTCGAATTTATAGAAATCTTTCGGTTTTTGTTAGGATGTATTGTATATAATGTATTCTCAAAAAAACAAAATAATATTTGACTTCTCCAAAGCACCTATTATAAAAAAATTTGAAATTTGAAAATGACGAAATGACAAAAAATCCTGAACTAATATTTTCGAAACGATATGGAAGCACTTATATTTTTCAGTACCCAGAAGGTCCACCTCTGTTATTAATGACACTTTGGCATCGTCGCGGCATGCTCAATATTAAATTGTCTATTACATTTTGGCCTAAGTCATTCCAAGCCCCCTGAACTGCTAATCGAAGCTCCTGTTCATGATGGAAGACGTTTTGACGCAGGAGATTTCTTTTTAGGGTGTCCCACACATGCTCGATGGGATTCAGATCTGGGAGCAGGATGGCCACGGTAGAAGATCGATATCATTCTCTTCAAGAACGTTCAAGACAACTCTTGCACGATGAGGAGGGGCATTATCTTGTTGGAAGAGTGGATTTTGACCCATTGTTTGGAGATACGGTACCACTACAGGTAAAACTATCTCATTTGCGTAAGAATTTCCCGTGAGGTTGTTCTGTATGAAAACGAGGTCAGTTCTTCCACCAAGGCGTATACCTCCCCAAAACATCACTGATCCGCCTCCCTTTCTAACAACTTCTCGAGCATGCTGGAGACGGTTTTGCTTTCCAGGTTCCCTCCATGTTCGAATTCTTCCCGAATCGGGATAATAACTAAATCTAGATTCATCACTGAAGAGAACTGTGGCCCACCTCTCTTGATCCCAGTTTACGTGTTCTTGGCACCAAGCTAAACGAGCAGCACGATTTCCATGGGTCAGTTGTGGAACTCTTAAAGGACGTCTGGAGGGGAGTTGACCGTCGTGCAGTCGATTTCTATCAGTTTGGTCGGAAATTTGTACATTATGAACTCGTGATAGCTCTTGAGCTAATTGAGATGCTGTGGAAGTACAATCTTTTCTGGCTTGTAAAACCGAAAATCGGTCTTGGGCGACTGTAGTAATACTGAAACGACCTGTACGGCGTTGTTCTACGCTACCTGTTTCATTGAAACGCGACCATAAACGGTTTCTGACACTTGGGCTACTTCCCAGAACCCTGGATACTTCCCGTTGTGAGCTCCCAGCTTGGAGCATGCAAACGGCTCGTAACATCTCTTCTCTAGTCAAATGTCGTCTTTCCATGGTCGAATCACAAAACTCGAATCTTTTATTAGTGCTTACAACAGAAACAAAGTGCCAACTAACTGATTTCAAACACTGAATACATGAAATGATTATAAAGCAGCGTCGCATCTGCTGCATTTTTAGTTTTTTATAAAAAAAACTGAAATCTGTTGCGGCACTCTACATAATTTGGTGAGAAATTGATGCAGGTGTTCATTTCTTAAAAAAAATCATCCATATTGATCGTTCTGGATACGATATCGATATTCAGAAGTGTTCCCTAGACTTTTTGATATATATATATTATATATATATATATATATATATATATATATATATATATATATATATATATATATATATACTCAAGAGATTTATTGAAAATCAGGATTGCAGCTGACAAGTACTTAATTAATAAGGGTGCAAACAAGAGGTAATAAAAAAGCTAGACTGTTGAAAAGAATGTCCATCCTCGATCCTTTAGAGAGTTTAGCCTTTAAAATGTTAACAGTCTCTTGTATTGCCAGGTGTTCGCACTGAAAAATTGTAGTTTACATGAAAAGGTATCAATTGTTTTCATGGCCCCTGTTATAGTTGAGCATTCCAGTCTTTTGCCTTGTCAAGTTGACATTTGTGCCACCATTCGCTGGTTCCATATAGTAAGATTGGTCTCATCATTCGAGCATAGATCCAGCTTTATTTTTGGGCCAGGCTACATTTTCGTTGCCTTAAAGTCCATGGCGACTCTTTGACTCTGCCCGTTGCCTTATAGGCGGTTATCTCAAAAGAGTTCCGTATCCAGGATTACTCCAAAAAATGTTGCTTCTGTTTCTAGTGGCAGTTCTACATGTTCCACCAGTATGGGGCGGAGGGAGTTAATTCAGGTTCTCTTCTTCTGATGAAAAGAACTATTGTGATTTTTGAGAGGCTTCAAACACTTCACCTCATTCCAGTGACCAGGAAGGTATAGAACAGTTGGCCCTAATATTTTTATCATATTTAATGGCTATGACTATACCGAGTGATCTTAATATCCTGAGTCTCCAGTTGTTATCAATGAATAGAGAACGAAGCCTTAACAGTCGATCTGATGATCATTTACTCTCTCAAGGTACATTGAATCCTTCTACTTTCCAATGAGAGGGTTATTCAATTGATGATCGTTGAGGGAATCCTCTGTTCATCAGCGTCGTCTATAAATTTAATTAGCTTTATCGAATGTGCCTTCAATGTCTCTGAGTATAATCTCTACGCATTCCAGAGACTTCTACAAGTAAATATATTATTAAATGCTCGACGCGTTTCGATACACAGTATCTTTATCAAGAGCGAATGAATACTACAAAGATATCTTACTAACAAATTTTTATATATACTAAAGAGGTAATCCACTCAGAGCTATCCGTACTTGAACTAATGTTTAGGAAATAAATTTAATAAGGGTGAGTTATTTATGTCCACCTGATCATTAAGAATTTCCGGTGAATACCTAAATCTGTTAATTTCAAGTACTTCCAGAAGGTTGAGTTTTATACCTCTATTCTCAGAATGTAGGATTTTAAATTCTGAATTGAAAGAGTGACCATTTTCCCTAAGATGATTTGAATAATTTGAATCGGTTTTTCCATTGATGAAACTGCGTTTATGTTCAGATATTAGACATTTTTCTTTCTGTTCTTTCTTCCTGTTCTACCTATATAAAACAATCCAATCTATAAACACCTGATTTATTTTCTTTATTAATTGGAGATTTATAATTCCTGATAAATGAACCTAAATTTGTTGATGTTTTGAACGATATATTTAAATTTGAATTTTAAGAAAGGATTTCACATTATTGCTATTATTGCCTATATATGTTAAACTATTGAATCTCTCGTCTTGGTGTTCACCGATTGGATATATATGTTGTAAAGCTAATTCTTGTTTCTTCTTATGTAATATGCTGCTAACTAAATTTGCATCATAACCATTATTTATTACGATCTGGTTCACCAAATTCAATTCATTGAAATAATTATCATTAGACATCGGTGTGCTCAAGAGTCTATGTATATAGCTATTAAATGCTGCAACTTTATGTTGGTAAGGATATGCCGATGTATAATGAATTGTGATATCTATATGAGAAGGCTTATGATAAATTGGAAACTGGTGTTTATTATTTGATCTTGTTATTGTTAGGTCTAGGAAATTGATCGAATTGTTCTGTTCTATTTCAGAAGTAAATTTTATTTTTGGGTGCAGGTTGTTGTATTGTTTTCAACATTTCTGAGGCAAATTTCAGTATCTATTGCTAATTGTTCAAAATTCGATGTATGATGTTTAGGATAAATATTGTGGATTGCCTTTTTAGTATAAATAAAAATTTGTTAGTAAGATATATTTGTAGTATTCATTCGCTCTTGATAAAGATACTGTGTATCGAAACGCGTCGAGCATTTAATAATATAATTTAGTAGAAATCATCGTTTACCTGTATTTGTGAAAATTGATTTCTATCACGTAAAAGCCTCGTCAATTGAACTTCTACAAGTGCCTGATTTTGGTTTATATCGATGTGATCATTAACTTTTTTCATTCAATATGAAAATTGCATCTTGAGTAAATAATATTCCAAGATATATTACTTGATGTTCTTCTATTGTCATTAGCATGAAGTATACAAGGTTTGTAGTTGTTACCATGGACTAGGACAATAACTAACAATTTTCAAAAATTTTCACGAAGGAAATGTACGAAACGAACAAAAAACCAAAAACAGCACTAGGATTTATCTTTCATCTATAATCTTACATGAGGGTTAATAAAGTAGTCAAAATACTCAAGATTTTAGTTTAGTGTGAAATTTAAATCAAATGTAGAACTTCGAAATAATTGGTCATTAACTCTATAAAACACCCTAATTTCGTTTCACGTTTCATCACGGTCGTACTCGGAGAAAAATGTTTGGAGGTTAATTGTACATTTACCTCCCTAATAAGCTATTTTCTGGAAGCATTAATAACAGCTATTATTATCAGGAAACGCCTATGAGTATTACCTTACCCTTATAAACCATCCCCTTCTGCCGGCTTTTTATACGTCTTTAATATCGTGGCTATCTCTGCTTGGCACTGAATTGGCGTGAGTATAGAATATTTGATATTTATGCTATGTTAACATCATGATAGATTCGCTTCATAAAATCTTTAAATGGTATCAACGGAAATAATTCAAAGATTTCATTAGTATTATGCGTTCTCTTGATCTGATTAGGAATTCAATGAGAAAATATTACAACTTGCATATTATTATTTGAGGAGTGCCTCGAATAGCGCTTTCTAAGATTCCACATTTAATATGGAAAAAAATATTGTCTCAACTTCTACTAAATTTATTCGTCTTTTGATGACATCTGTCAGAAATGTGACTTTTTTCAATGATTGATGGATGGTGGATTGATAAGTCTCCGACCTGACAAAGAGATGGCGCCACTAGGCCTACTTCGGAGGTGGCTTTCTATAGTACCATCCTTAGATAGCTTGTAGGTATAGTTTTAGCCCGATCGCTATGTTAGCTTACATTTGAGAGCACGCTGAACAAGACATCTCTGTGTTGTTTGTGAAAATGGAAAAATTGGAGAAGCGTGCTGTCATCAAATACTTTTATTTGAAGGGTTAACACCGAAGGAAATTAAAGAAGAGATTGATTCAACACTGGGGACATCCTCCCCATCATATTCAACCGACTCCAGATATGATCGAAAAAATTCATGAAATAGTGCTGTCATATGAACGTTTGCAAAATATTTTGTCCTCTCTGTATATCTGGCTACTTTGTGTTGTCAGAAATAATCTGGAACTTTTTACAAAGCATAATGAAATTCATCATCATGTCACTAGAAACAATGATAAAATAGGGCTTACTCTGTTGAGATTGAAAGTGAGTCAAAATTCGCATTTTTACCAGGGTATTTAGTTTTTCAATAAAATATCTGATGTCACTGATACAAATTTGACTATATCAGCTTTGAGAAGTAGAATAAAAAAGTTTATCTTGAGTAAAGCTTTTTATTCTTTGGAGGAGTTTCAGGATAGCTGATGGTTTGTCTTTGTTTTTAGTTAGTTTATTAGTTCCTTTTTACTCTGTCATTTTTTTAAAACGACTGTCAACATTTTTTCGCAAATTGTTCTTTAAATTAAACAAGAACCACGAAGAAATAATATATGGGAGATGTCAACCCAAAATATTGGGTTCATAATGATTCTAAAACATCTATAGATCATAATCGGCAATACTTAGAAGACCGAACCTAGCCATCGGGGCTCTCTCGGTCAAACAGAGAGGGAATTGTTTTGTTGAGTTTGAATATTGAACGGATTTTTCGATTATACTTCAAAATTGGCAAGCAAGAACAAGGAAGTGATTATGTTTCAGGAGACTGACACTGCGACGGAAGAACATCTCCGCGAAAGAGGAAATATCGCAGGTTAAGTACTTTTTGATTATCTCCTTAGTCCTTTTTATGGCCTTGCTTGCTATGTAAAATCTTTTCTTAAATTCAAGTGTGTTTAGACTTATAAGAGTCAGGTATGATTGTTGAAATATCTTTCTGCTGGTTTTCTTTTTTCATTGTTACAGATTCCTGTCCCCTGTCGTCTGGAAATCATGGAGTGCAAGATGAGAATTGAAACTGCTAAGCAGAAAAATCTTTGGTACTCTTTATGTACACACGTCACTAACACAATATAAACAGACAAGCTATTGCTAGTGCGATAGAGACAGGAAAACGAGTTTTTTCCTCGGGTTTTTTCACTCGTTTATTGAATCATACGCAAGACAATATGGTTCCTCTGTTACATTTTCTGACACACACCAAAATTATAGATACAAGCATTTATTGTAAATACAATTATTCGAATTTTTGTAAGTCCTCTATTTTTCAAAATAAAATATATATATATACTTTTTCTAATAAGTTGTTTTTACTTTTGGAATGAATAATTCTAATCTAATCTAATCTTAATCTAATCTTCATTATATCTTTCTTCTTTCTTTTTATATATCCCTTAATTATGGAGGTGAAAATCCTTTTTGCTTGCAACTGTTAGTTTTCAGTCGTAGTGTATTAGAATATTAAAGAATTAAGAGGAATATCCCGTAAAATTTTGTAGTTGATCAAGGCCTTCAAATAATTTGAATTAATTGTTTTAGATTAAAGCATGTTTACACTTTGAAAACAGATGGGTGCAAAAACAAAAACGAAAAACTTTTGAACACTCCAACTTTTTCAAGGCAATCGGATGACATAAATGAGAATAACCCAAAAGTTAAGAAGCTATAACAAAATAGCCTGTTTGAGAAATAAACTATTCAGAAATACTCTTCAATTAAATGTTTCCCAGAGCATATACCTCAGTTCATCTAAAATTCATGCAAACAATAAAAGCTTCTAATTCAAAATCAATAGACAATTTATCATCAATAAAATAACTGAAATTTGATGGGTATAATAGTGTTTGAATCGAGTTCAAAGAGTTATTTTTGGATATTTTCGACCAGGATGGAGCATTTTGCATCGTTGATGAATTCCATTATGATTTTCTATCAAAAAGAGTAATAAATTGGATTGAATATAAACTTTGACAAAGGGAATTATTGAATAATTCGTAAATTATCGAATAATTCCCTGCGAGTTGTTAATCGTTGGGTGTGTCAACTAAGATCACGGACAAAAGCTAGCAAGATTTCGTACATTCTGACAAAAAAGTATCGCCTTCAAAGTAGGCCCCTTCCGAAAAAATACATTTACGCCAACAAATAATCAAATCATCAAAAGAACAACAACTCTTTTATGCCTTCAATGGATTAAAAACGGGTACCTGATGGTAATTTTAGTATTAGAAAAAAAAAAGTTAGCCAGAGCCATATCAGGTGAATACGGTGGTTGTTCGATGGTATTTGTTGAGTTTTTGGTCAGAAATTAATTCAAAATGATAGCCTTGTCAGATGGTGCATTATCGTGGTGAAAAGGAAAAAATAAATATTTAAAAAATGGAAATTCTATAAAAATTCTTCATTTTCAATACATATAAACTTCTCAGATCACGTTCCAAAGAAATAGCAAATTTATTTGCAGAGCAGTTTAGTGGTGTTTATGAAGCTCCTCTTCCAAATCGTGATTTTGATCAACTGATAACTGATGCATCTGGAGGATTGCAGTTCAGTCAGGACGAGGTCTTCAGTGTCTTTCAAATCTAAATTAAAAAAAAGGCTCAGGTCCAGATAACATTCCTAAGAATTACAGGCCGATCAGCAAATTGAACATTATATCTAAATGCTTCGAATCCCTAGTCTACAAGCATCTACTTCAATCAGTAAAAATTAATTTAATGCCCGAGCAAACCATTTACATGATTCACTCGACAGTCAGTTTACACTGACTTCGGAAAGGCTTTCGTTAGAATCGATCATTTCATATTGATAGAGAAGCTCAAACTGGCCGCCGTTGGTGGGGTTCTTCTGAGATGGTAACCTCATTTTGGTAGAAAGCAGTTTGTCTGTATCATGGGTGAAAACTCTGATCCGTTCAACGTTTCCTCTGGGGTGCCTCAAGGTTCTCACTTGAGACTCCTCTTATTCAATATCTATATCAATGATATACGCGACTGTTTTCTATACTGTAAATATTTATTATTCGCTGATGATTTAAAAATGTTTATGAGAGTCGGGCGCTGCTTCAGGAGGATCTTGAAGACTTGTCGCATACTGTGTGAGGAATAGAATTACTTTGAACACTGACAAATGCCAGATTATATCTTTCACCCGAGGTCGAGTTCATGTCCAGCACTTTTCGTATCAGATTGAACACAGTAATCTTAGTAGGGTCAAGACTATCATTTTCGATTGCAAATTAATGTTTGACTCGCATCTTGATGGTATTGTTCGTTTCTGTTTGAGGATGCTTGGGTTCATTTATAGGCAATCTAAACCATTCAGTGACGCATCATCTCTGGTAACGTTGTATTATTCCCATGTGTTCAGCAGGTTCAACTTCGGTTCGATTATTTGGAACCTTGAATACGCAATTTATATCAAGCGATTGGAGGGTCTCCAAAATAGGTTTCTAGTATGTATGCGTACAGGTCACATAGTCATCTTAATCACCACTATCCTAATTTAAGACGACAATGCGGATTGAATTCCCTTCAACATTTGTAGAATAGTTTTTAATTTGACCATATTGTACACTAAATAATATTATAGACTGTCCAGAACTTTTGGAGAAAATATCAATAAATGTTCCTCATCGCCAGTTGAGGTCGCACATGCTCTTTCGTTCATCTTTTTATCGTACCAATGCTGCCCAAAACTACCCAGTTAATAGAATGATCATACTCCATAATTGATTTTCTCCATTTATCAATCTTTCAAGTAAAAAAGTTCTTGAAATTCAAGTTTTTGAATTCAGGCACATGAGATCTAGTGTTTTTCATCTTTTTTCTTGTTTTATTTAAGTTTTCTGTAGTATTTTGTCTACTCCTTATATTGTTTTAGATAGGATAGGATAGGATAATATAGTCACTTTCTATGTTCATTTGTATACTTCATACTTCAAGTGTTCACACTACTGTCGATAATTATCACCTGAAACTAACAGTTAAAATTTTTATTATTATATTCATCGATACTTATAGTAACTCTTATATTTTTAGCGTTAAGATATTCAAAACTCATTTTGTTTTTGTAACTATTAAGTGGGTACTATTTTGGGCCTTGGCCTGTTGTACCCCAAAGAGCCAAAATAAATGAATAAATAAAATCCATCAGTTTTCTTTCCACAAATCTTGTCTTTTTCGACATATTTGCTCTCTCAAATGCCGCATAACGCTCAAGTAATATATTTTATTCACCATCTGACCTTCTGGTGAGAATTTCGAGTGCATAACACCGTGATAATCAAAGAAAACAGTCGACATTACTTTGACTTTTGATCGGTTTCGATTCAATTGGAAGGGCCATTCCGAAGCTTGTTGACTGGTTTGCATTTCAAACTCATAAACCCATGTCTCATCACCAGTTACAATGAGTTTTATGAATGTGGGATCGGAATTGACTTGTTCTAGCATGTCTCCAGGGACCTTTTCGCGATTCTATTTTTGAAGAAATTTAGGTCTTTTGTAACCAGCCATGCGGCAACGCGTTTCATGCCTAAACAATCGTTTAAAATGGTACGAATTGATTCGTGAGACACAGAAAGCCTATCTATCTGGTACTTGAATGGGAATTTTCAATTACCATTTCCTTCCCTTTATCGGTGTTTACTTCAGTTGAAGATGTTGATGGCCTACAAGAGCAAGGCACAACATCTCGGTTTGCGGCACCACTGAAATGCACGTTTTACCGTTAACTTTCGGTAACATTTACTCTTCTGACAGAATGTAGATACCCAAGCCATTCAGTGTCATTTCTCTAATGGAGTAATCAGTACGTATGATATACGAACAACGTTAGCTTCTTGAAATATCTTAAGTTTTAAGGTTCCATAAGCTAAAACGAAAACGGAACCCTCGAAGTATCGATTCGTTGTCCGCCTGTCGGTCCGCCTCTCTTTTCTTAGAAACACGTGAGAATTTGAAGTTGAAATTGACACCGAACAGTCAGGTCGGCAACCTGCAAGAGCAATATCTTAAAATACAAGTGAAAGAAAGCACTTGGACATTGTTAGTTTGTAGTCACTTCACATGAAAAATTATTCATTTGTGATCGAGTAAGAACTTCTCCATCGCCAAAGATAATAATGTTCCAAATTATTCCGCGATTAAAATAACCACCTTTTTCTCAAGTGCTCTGAACAATTATTATTCAATGAGGAACAAAACAGACAAATTAAAAAATAAAATTTCGAAGCCAGATTTAATGAACATTTATCCTCTGACAATAACTCTCCAATATGTGAACATACAACCCCAAAAAACATTCGATTACATTAGATAATATCAAAATTCTTCATAATTGCGACAAAGGAAAGAAAATGAATCTGTTGGGATGTTTGGAAATCAATAAACCCAAGTGAAATCACCCTTAATAACCAGCTAGACATTAATACCTCTCCATTGCCTAATATCAAATTAGGCTAGTATCTATATAAGTAACTTTATTTCCTGTAGTTGACCATTTGAAAATAACCTGACGGCCGAAACCGGTCGTGTTTGTAAAAATAAAATTGTGGAAAGTATCAAATATACTTTACTTCATCTTCGTCTGAAGAACTTAACTCGTTTCCAAAAGAATCCTGTTCCAAAGGAAAACTAGGCTTACAAAACTCTCATCGACGGACGTTTCAACTAGCTATGACACGAACCACTCTCTATAAAAATTCTTTTTTTACAAGGCAAGTGTACTATGGAGTTCGCTTACACCGAACATCTTCCGGATAACTTACAATTTGGCCCTATTGAAGAATCAAGTAAAATCGCACACGGATGGCCACCGTTGTGACATCACAGTTGAATTCCCCCAAGAGTTAAGAATAAAAAACTGAAATTAAGATGAAAATCGACTATCACTATAATATTACTACATTTTGGCGAATGCGCCAGGTTTATTTTTGGGAAAGAAAGGAACGAATATTTTGCCACATTTATTGTGGATTTTATGTAGATCCCAGATGATTTATATCTTCTAAGAATTTTGGTGTATTCGCAATACTGCAAGATATCCCAATGAATCAAAATCACCTTACAAATATGGCGGACAAAGAAACCCTTTCAATTCACTCAGAGAACTCTAGCTTATGACAGGAAACTGGAAAAACACTCACATTGCTTCGCGATAAACATAATCAAACTTATAAATAGTAGAACATTATGTGTCTTTATCTTTATTTTCTAAAGAGCTTTATAGAGACAAAAATTCGAGTTCATTAGCTTTCCTATTTCTTAATACAGTCAATGATATTTTACGACTATGAAAACCACAGAATTATTTGCACTTGCATCTTAACGCAAGCATGTTATATCTATGCATGCTAGATTAATTTTCATCTCCCTCCATGGGTAAGTCAGTAGAGGTACAGAGTCCAACTTCGAGGACCCACGTCAGATATCGATGTAGTATGAATGTTGATCTGTTTGTCATATATATGAAATTTACTTTAGAGAGTCTGGATATATAACCAAAGGTTGAGTCCATAAACTTCTGAAGGCCAGATAACTTGTAACCCTTAGAGGTGGCAGTTATCATTGCACGGTCTAGGTGAGTGGTCTGAGTCCACTAAACTGAAGGTCCATAGAAACCATAGAAACAAACAAACAAACAAACAAATAAACTTCTATGGAAAAGTGAAGCAAGTGGTGGAGCCATTTGCAGTTTAGGCAAAGTTAATTATCTACTACTGAACTATTTTAAATTGACTTTTCAAGTGTTAACACGGACTTCTCAAGAGCTGTTTCTTTTGAGAATTTGTGTAACAATTGACGATTAACGTATATATAATCAACTTGTGCGGTTTCTACTTGGAACTAAGAAAAATGCCTGTTTCTTGCAGTACCCATGGCTATTTAAAGAGGCATGATAAAACATTCCTAGCCTGTTTTTTCAGTGAGTTTTTAAATTTCATTAGTGTATTTGTTAATTTCAAATTATAGATCAAAGCCATCAAAAGAAAGAATTTCGTTCCATCTGCGAAAGTGTGTAGTGACCACTTCATCGATTCTGATTATTTGGAAATACCACGATTATTACAGTATTGAATATATCCAAAAATTCACAAAATGATTAACAGAGGTGGACTTGAAAATGCATCCCGAAGTGTGTTTGCTATAATTTAAGGAGCAAATAAAAGGTTCAGTATATATATAAATGATTTTAGATAATTAGGTGAACAGGATGATTCGATAAGAAAAATCATGATTGACTGCCACAGAAATTGTTGTCTACAGAGTGAGATTTTTCCTGATTTGAAATGTGTAATTGTTTCTCTAGAGGAAAGACTTCATGAATCATTTTTAATTCTGGCCATTACGAAAAAATATTTGAGAATGAGGTGTTTGTCTTACGGGTTATTCTATAGCAAAAACATTTTAAATTCTGTGAGCTGAAGGCACGAGCTGGGTAAGCGGATCTTGTTTCTAAATTGTGTGTATGCATTTTTGCAATAGGTAATAAAGTTATTTGTATTTTTCATTCTTTTATTTGTTATCACCTCAAATAATCCTAAAAATTGTCGATAATTTTGAATGATGTAGTGTCCATAGGGATTTCAAAAATAAATCGCCGAAAGTACTACATCGAAGAAAAAACTCGTTGTCAACACTTTAATACTTTACTAAAGGTTACATATTCAACAATTTAACCTGAAACAATTTATAGTTAATTCAAAAGATATAGTTTTCTTTGTGCTCAATTAGTTTCAGCATAGTTAACAATCATTTCATCGAAAAATTCTTCATATCAATCCGCAAAGCGCTTCTTTCCTACACTGCAAATGGCCGCCATGACGTCAGCCTGCTTCACAACTTTCAGTGGCATTATAGTAGAAATTAGCAATCCAGGGAGTATATAGATAACATGGTTGTCTTAACGATACTGCATTTTCTGTGGACCAAAACAAGTAGGCATCAATGGTGAATTATGTTATTAATAAGTTATAACTAAGTTTATATTAAAAGAAACAACTGATAATGGTGGAAAACTAAGAAAAAAGATAAGATTATACGTCTACGAAATGAGGTAGGAATGAGGAAGCTTTATATCTGTATCCTTTACAGAAACTAATCTACTGTTTTAGATTGATGTATACTCCTCGAAAACATTAAATATCTCAAGGAAACAAAGGAGATCCCAACGGGTTTATACCCGTTTCTTCATTCGCCACAAACTTCCTCAACACGTAGAAGGTAGAGACGTGATGATCGCGTGCGAAGTCATCGTGTCGTGAGCGAATTAATAACGTTGCTCAAAGATTTACCGTCGCCGCGCGAGAAGTCCATTACTTATGAAACAATGGTCACGAACAACGATGATTCACGGGCGAGGACGGAGCTGCGGCTGATAGCGGCCAATATGGTAGTGAGCTTGTTATTGCTTCTTTTGAACGGGGTAGAGTTTCCTTGAGATGATAGTCGAGATAACGAATAGAGGAAACAAAATCAAATGCGATACGTTTTAAAAGCTTCTGTATAATCAATGACAAGACGAATGATATAGTATAGAGGTTAGGTTCAGCGTTTTTAGCTCGAACCATAGAACTGCTGTCTTTTGAAACTACACAATACTTTGCTGTTTTTATGATAGACTATTTGGTGGCGAAATTTGGGACTCCTTTGTGTGGTAACAAAGTTGAAAGTTGATAACATTTTTTAAGATGATTTTCAGAAGAATATATGGAGTTTTTCTTGTGTAAATAGTGTTATATCATTCGAATTTAGGTAAATTTTAATTTCATACAATAGAATTCTTTAAAACAAATTCGAATGAGGACCTCAGTTCAATTACCTTTCCATCGTAAAACAGATATAACGAATATATTTGAACAAAAATAGATAACAGATGGTAAATATACTAGTGAAAATATTGAATTATAAGTAATTATTTCCTAATGAAATTTCTGCTTTTATTTCTCGGTGATATATTACCTTAGGAATTCTTCTTCTTTTAATTAACAACAATGAATTGGAATTATGGGACATTTATTAGTGACATCATGTCTCTATGCTTTTTTCCCTTTTATTTTTGAATGAAACATAAATATAATAATTTTGATTACTCTTTTCAAAATAAGGTGTAAGTAATAAATACTTTTCGTACCAAGCGAATATAACTGATAGAAGAATTCTCAACGTTACAAGCAAGGCCATTCACAGAACAAAGAATGATAATCAAAGTAGTAGGATATATGTTATCTCCATATTCCAAGAATATGGGAGTCTCTCTAGTGATAATATAGCATTGGGATCATTGGGGTGCATGAAAACCTCTAAATAGTTTCATCGGTATCAGGGTATTTCACCTACTTGACTGTATATTTTGTGTTAATTGTTTTTTAGCAACAGATTATATGAAACTTACTGTATTCTGGAATCATATCTACCAAAATTCAAGTCAAAATTTTCTATGGTTATAGGTGCAACACTCAATGACAGTTGCTTATGAAGTAGCACTAGGCGTATTTTAGTAAATAATTAAAATGAACTCAATTCCGTTATATCGTTTTAGAATTTCATACACATAGTTAAAAAAAGAAGATGAATAGAAAGCTCCTTTCGATTCGTATAATCAACCAGAATATTATGTTGATTATATCCAGTATATTGAACCAAACGTTTGAATATCAACATTGCGAAAACGCGAATAACAGATATGATGAATATCAATCAATTAATTAAAGGGCTGATTATGAGTCAGATATAGCGAAATTTAATATGGCTATTCGTTGAAAATGTGGCTATTTCAATATTATTTCATACATCCATAACCAGACCCCATTTTCAATGTGGTTAAATCATTAAATGTAGATGTTTTAGTGGATAGAAGGAAATTTGCATTCTATATTAATTTTGTATAATTAACTTCCCAATTTCCTATTTATGCTAGTATGATTTTAATTTAAACAAGTACTCAACAACAAAGGAATCATACAGAAATCACAATTCTTTCATAATATTTGATAAAGATTGTTAGGAGTGAGAGGACATTTGTATATTTCCTTGATCGATTCTGTCATCAGGAGTTCATGTACATCAGAATGGAAAGTGCGTCTCTGTGAATTCATTTAGTGTATTTTCTTTCATCGAATTCTTCCTTAATTCCAAATAGTACAGTCCTGCAAAGGGAGTTTATATTATACATAAATGCGGGTAAAAGGCCGGAAACTCGATAAATAAGCCATAACAGCTAATGGAGGAGGTTGTCAGTCATTGTGTCGTACCATAGCGAATTTGAATTCTCGCAAACTGAAATGGTCCGTGAGGCGCCCTATAAATGTTAATGATTCTCGATTAATAGAGAGTGATATATTAGGATGATAAACGCCGGTAGCATAGTTCAAAGTTCAGGGCAGGATTCAAGATACCGAATTAGCATTATAGAAACCTACATTTCTTTTTACTTTGTTCAACGCGAATGGAAACAGATTTAAGAAATCATGTAATTACAATTATCACATACGATCCACATAATATACCTTTATATGATGAGGTATGCACCGTGATAGGTTGCTTCAATATATTGGCAATTTTCTGTGGTTAAATTGCGAAATGCCATATTACATTAGTGCTCTGTATTGATGTTAGATTACATGGAGACTACATAAGGAGCACACCCTCAAGTGTGGTATTTGCCAGAGTATGTCCACGGTTATCGTAGAAATAAAGCTTTTTTTCACCACTGACGTCGCTAAGTTTTTTTTGTATCAGTGTGAATATAGAAAGAAATAAACATGAAGTTAGCTTAAAGGTTCCTTTTCATTAGAGCGTTTTTACGCTGATTCGGATGGTCACATGATTTTCAGCGTTGACGCTAGAAAGTTGGAATTTCTGAACTTTATAGCGTCAGACGCTAGAAGATACAAGTGACAAGTTTATATTTCCCGTCTTCAAGGGTTGCCAATGAAAACCCTGAAGCAACCAGTTTTCTTCAATACAAAATGGCTTAGTCTCTCTTTATAGTCATCCAGTTATTGCGCCATATTAGCTCTCGATACTCGAACAACATAGTTAGAGGTCTTGAAAAAAGAATTTCGCAATATATATCACTAAAGATTCCAGAAATGATACCAAATCAATGAAAAATAGTCTTCATATTCATAAATTTAAGTGTTTCAACCTAAAATAAGTGACAAATCACATATTTTGACGCTGAAAACACCTTTTCATGGGAGCGTCAAGATTTCATAGAAAAATAGGTCACATGACCATTTCGACGCTTGAAACGAGCGTCAAAACGCTCCAATGAAATGGCACCTTAATAATAACTAAACCAATTGTTAAATGTAAAATACATAATGTGAATTATATTTAATCAATAAATATAATTAGATATTATATTATATTATTTATATCTTAAAATCGAAATAATTTCTTGTTAAGTTTAAATGAATTAATTTTGAAATAATTGGAATTGTTCATTTTATTTCTAATTTCAAACTATCGCCTCATACCAAGGGCGTACCCAGAAATTCAGCAAGAGGGAGGAGGCAGGCACATGACTGTAAATTAGTCGAAAATTAAGCGCAGAAAGCTGGGGGGTTCGGGGGCGGGAGCTCCCTATTATATTTGACGAATTTTTGAGTGTACACTCTTTAAGCAGGTTCCAGAAGGGCAGAATATTTCGCAATTATCACAAATGCTATAACACATGACACTTTGTTGAAGCCGCATGAAGTTTGTAAGCAGATTTTCTTGTCTCTACTTATGGTATGAAATTTACTTTGAACCGTTCATTCCGATTTCTTCGCAAAACCTCGTTTATTGTGCCAGGGTAGTCCGGAGGGGGTGGGGGAGAGTGGCCCTCCCTGGGTACGTCCTTGCCTCAGTTTGGTGCATTTGAAACACTAACGCCCTCTTAAAACCCAGTACGCTTGAAACACATGGAGTGCGTACTCCTTATGTAGTCTCCATATTACACTATATAAGTTTGTTGATAATAAATTTCGTTTTTGACCAATAGAAGACTTACTTGTTGATTTTCAATCAGGTATTAATATTGAAAGTGTGATTTCGATATATCGATTTTCTTAGCAACTATGAATTCTGTATAAAATATTGAAAAATTATTGAAGTCGTTTCTCATTAATATATATGATATAGTGATAAAACAAATTTTTGTATAATATAAAAATCATCACGAAACTCAAGTTACGAAAATATAAGTTGTATGTGATTGAAAAATGCATAAATTGACAGCCTTCTTGATCTCCTAGATAAGTGTAAGTAATAACTAAGTCTAAATTAATCCATAATTTTAAAAATCTGCCATGATACCAAACAAAAACGACATTTCTTTCTGTATGATACATTTCAATATTGAATCGAATGAGAACACCAAGTCCTTCATCAATAAATGAATATAAAGTGAGTAAAATCAAACTGAACGATAACTTTAATTCAATCAAGTTTTATTTATGTTAAATCGATATCAACTGAAGTCGATATTCTCGATGTATCGATGTATATCGGGCACCCCTAGACATATCGAATGAGCGGAATGATTCATGTCAAATAAGCCGCCATTTGTAAGTTAAACAACGTTTGTTTTTATCCCATTATTTCATGGATATTTTTCATTGAAATTACAGAAAAAATGACCGATAATGAAAATTCAATGGACTATGATGATGGTGACGTTGATGGTTTACCTACAGAAGACTTCACAGAAGATGAAGGAGGGTTTGAAAATGACATCGATTTAAATCAAGAATTTCCGCCTAGAAACCGAGGTAGAGGCGGGTTCAGGTAATATTTATTAGTACACGCTAAATGTGTTATTTTATGGCTTCCTTTCTTCTAGAAGAAATCAACCCCCAAGGAATTGGCCCGGTCCCGGTCCTCGAGGTGATGGTCCACCTCGATTTAGAGGACGAGGATTCGGCCTAGGCGGTCCTCCATTTCGGGGCGGTCGAGGTCACCCAATGTTCAATAGAGGAGGACCACCAAGGAATCCGCCGCCTAATAATTTTGGTGGGCCAATGAGTTTCAACGGTCCGAATTGGGGACCTGGAGGCCCTGGGCCTGGAGGAGGTAATCCAGGGCCACTAACAGGACCACCACCTAACTTGCTTCCTGGTAATGGTAATCAATTTACACCTCCGTTGATGAATGCTACTACCGCACCTCCTGGAACTACAAATACTACACCAGCAAGCGCTCAACCTCCCAATTTTGGTCAGAGTAACCAACCTCCACTTACTGCGAATCAAACCCAGGTGAGAAAACTTAATTCATTTACTCGTTTGAACATTAAATAATATTTTTTGGGAAAACTGAAAAATGACTGGCTCTGAACATTTTCTGGGTAACAGTTTAAACTTCAGCCAGTGTTGCCAGATCCCTTTTCCTGGTGGATTTTTTCAACTTCAGTGATTTTTGAGTTATTCAATATCTTGGTTGTTATTGAAGTTACGTAAAAAATATTTTCACATTGTTCAGCCACTTTCTTGAATAGATTGCAGTGGATGAGCCAACATTTTTTCTATTTGGGTTGGCTAAGACATAAAAGTGTAATTTCAATTTTTGTCATTGAATTTCTGGTTTCTGGCTTGTTCATGGTGATCTCGAAAGATTTCCACTTGATATTTAACCTCTAGTTACAGTAGGCATCTTCAGAGTCGATGCAGAGAATTTTATCGAGAATTCTACTACTCTTTCTATTTCAATACTGACAGAGGTGTTGATGCTCAATTTTTACCCCATCTTTTTATGCAAAAAAGAACTTCCTGTTGGCTCTGGTGTTCCCCAAGGATCCCACTTTGGGCCACTATTATTCATCCTCTTCGTAAACAATATAAGTTCAGTATTTTTGCATAGCAAGTTTCTTTGTTTGCTTATCTTTTATAATTATATAATAATATATAATAATAATTATTCATCGGGCTTATTGACAGTGATCTCGAAGGATTTCCACTTGATATTTAACCTCTAGCTACAGTAGGCATCTTCAGAGCTGATGCAGAGAATTTTATCGAGAATTCTACTACACATTTTATTTCAATTCTGACAGAAGTGTTGTCAATGCTCAATTTTTACCCCATCTTGTTATGCAAAAAAAAACTTCCCCACGAATTGATAACTCACTCCTTTCTGTTTGTTCTATTGACCTACAGTTTCTAGTGGACGCCGAACCACTCACCTAGACACATGCAATGATTACTGCCACCTCTATGGATTACAAGTTATCTGGCCTTTGGAGGTTATGGACTCTACCTATCCGTTATGTATCTCTTAATGCAATTTTTGGACGTTGGACAAACACACCAATATTCTTACTATATCGATATCTTACCTGGGGTTCGAACCCGGGTCCTCGGCGTGGGAGTCAGCAGTTTACAATTCTCAATTTATTACCCTGTATTATCAGCTAAATAGTATAGGTGCTAGCTTACAAAAAAAAAACTCTGAAGCGATTCATATTCTACACTCTGATTGTCAGAAAATTTATACCAAACAAGGGGAAATATTTTCCCTCAACCTCATCCATCATATTGAACTTATTGAATTACTAGAATGAGAGGTCCAATTCGAATATCATATAAATATTTTAGAAACTCTTTAGATTTTGATAACATCTTGTGCTATACCGCACTACCCTGTCTGAAAGAAGTCAAAATACGTATGTGTTCATTCTGATAATCAAGTTCCTGAGTCCACTTGCGAAAAATTACGAGTCACCCTTCCGCGCCCCACGAAGTTACGCCCCAGATTAGCAGTTTCTGCTATCGGTTTCACTTCAATAGTATATCTTATCCTTCGCTATTTCATTTTGAACGATAGGTGTAATTAAATCTACGACGTAAGATAAATTGTGGCAACACTGGCTACAATTCGAATATTTTCGGGAAACATCGTTTCGACTCGGTACTGGATGCGCGAAAGTGGTCAGCGTGAACAGCAGGATTACCGAATGATCTAGCTGAATAGAATATTTAATCTTTTAGCCTGAAAACCCAGCAGCTGAAGTTTGGGTCGAAACCAAGACAGCTGAAGGTAAATCCTATTTCTATAATGCTCGCACTCGAGAAACAACTTGGAACAAACCAGAAGGTACAAATATCAAGGTAATATCACAGGATCAAGTGGAAGCAATGGCACAAGCAGCTACAGTTACTGGATTGGCCCAAAATACTTCGACTGCAGCGCAGGCAGCCTTAGCTCAGGCTAACATATCAAATAAACCTGAAGGTAAGTTTTCTCATGTGTATAATGAAATTTTAAAGTATTATATTGTGGTATGCATTTCATAGTGGAAAACGAAGAGAAACAAACAGATGTTAGAGTTTCGACCCCTGTTGCTAATCCTTTAGCTGTACCAAATGTCCTGACAGGACCACCGCCTGGAATGCCCCCATTTGGAGCACCCCCAGGTCAATTTGTTCCACCGTTTGGACTACCTCCACCAGGTATGCACGCACCTTGGGCAGGTGGTGCTCCAGGACCGAACCCATGGGCAATGGGGGCGCCACCGCCGTGGGGATTACCACCAGGTATTCCTCTTTTAGGAAAGGTTGATCCTGAACTAATCGCTAAAGCAGCTGAGTGGACTGAGCATAAAGCTCCAGATGGAAGGATGTATTACTACAATGCAAAGAAGGGGGAGTCCGTTTGGGAGAAACCACAACCGTTGAAAGATTTGGAAAGTGAGTATATCTTAATATTAAAATTGAATTTTTGTCTTGTTTTTGGGAATTGTGTATTGTGTTGATGAATTCAAAAAGTTTGTGATTTTCATTTTGTTAATTCTGAGTCTATTTTCAATCTCTGCAGCTGCAAATCTAGCTGCAGCTCAAGGAATTTCTACCAGACCGGTGGATGCAGGAGATACAGGTAAGCCAAAGATTCAGGCCCCGAGTAATGGAGATGCATCCAAGGACGTGGAGAAGGATGAAGGAAAATTGAAGAAGCTGCAGGAAGAGATCAAGAAGAAAAAGGAAGAGGAAGAGAAAGCAAAACTGGAAAAAGCACAAGATAAGTCGAGACCGGTTTCCAGTACACCAGTTCCTGGCACACCATGGTAATTACATTTCAAATTCAGAATATACATTTTCATTTTAGATTTTCCTTCAGATCTTTTTTTTTTTCTAGCTACCTCTATACCAGGTGTATAACAGACAAATTTGAAAATTTAAGGGGGTATTCTGGTCTAGAGCCCTACTTTTTGGGTATTTTTCAAACTAGGATAAAAATTAAAAACATTTTTACTATTCTTTTTTTTATACAATATTTATTGATTTTCAAAAGTATATGAAAAAAATAAAAAAAAAAAATTCTTAATTAATAAAAATGTTGCTATTTCTAGGACCTTGGCTGAAAACAATCACAGAATAGCGTCCACTTGCAAAAAAAAAATTTTTTACCCCTGTTTTTCGACCTTCACGAATTTTTTAAAAATACTTCAAATTGAAATTTTTCAAAATCCAAGGTTCAAGTGATAAAAAGACGTACACAGAAGATTCTCACAAAATTGCTTAGGAATCGGTTAGATAGAACTTGAGATATTGTGTCAACCACCTCAACAAAAGGAGAGAATAACTCATAATAATATTCAATACTCACTTTGGATTAATCGGCGATCCCATATCCATAGATTGGACATTCTTCCATCTCAGAATCGAGATTTTGTGAAGTTAATTCTTCTAAACGAGCTGTTCTGCCTGCTGTTTGCCACAACACAAGCTAATATTGCATCTACCAAATATTCTGCATTGATCTTGGTGTCGTCAATGTGAACATATTCATTTAACTTAGAGTGGGTAAATGGCGACATCTCATAATCAAGTGAAGTAGAATTATCTTCAGTTGTCCCTTGATATTTTGCTAACCAAGATGATAAAGGCAGTTATCATCTGAATCAAATTCATCCTCATTTTGCATATGAAATCCACCATGTCGAAAATAATTGGCTATTGTTATTTGCGATACATTCATACTTGCCATGCTGTATGAATAGTTTATAACATCCAAAGAAGTAACAGTAAAAATTTCGTTTCCTTCATTTTTAAAATCAATCATTTTGGAAAGCAAAAGCCGCCTGTAATGGCTTTTTTAACTAATTAGTGCATACAGTCTTTTCAAAAGGATCACAATATAAATGCATGTCGTAAATGTTCAGATAGTGGTGGGGAGCCGGCAACAGGTGCATCTTCTCATTAGACCTTTTTCAGAAGCATTTATGTCTTTGGCACGACGTGAAATACGACTTGATACGCCACATCATACCATATATGGAAAATTCAATATATAATAAAAGTAATCTTCGGAATTTTTTCGCTAGGATTTTAAGTTGTTTAACAAAATCTATTCCTATGAATACTTGTGCTTGGTATTCAACGAAAATCGAAAATATAAGAACCTAAGGCAATGAGGTACAGAATGATGAGATTGTTTAAAGAACTATTTTCTTTAATTATGTTTATATTTGAAAAAAAAAATTGTGACTGAAAATTAGAATATTAAATGATACACCTTGTCACTAACTTCATGTAGCTGAATTCGCCGCAAGCTTTCGTGTGAATGAAATTCTTTGAATAACTTAAAAATTCTTGGTCCTGGCGGACACAATTGCAAAGACTTTGTTATCATACGAATATTATACCGGGTGGGGCAACTGAAATGAAAAAGACTCAATAATTGCTATTCGTTTCTGGACAAAAAGCAGAAACAGGTCAATTTTTGTCTGAAGTGAGACATCTTTCAATACACGGTGATTTTAATTTAAATCAACCCCCTAAGCAGGGATGCATAAAACTCAATTTCTTGAATAGGGAAGATAGGTCGAGTGATACCTCATTGGAAAGCTTTTTTGATTCTCAATACAAATAAGTAATAATTTTTGAGTTTTGACATATTCGGAAGAAGATACAGGCTAGTTCGTCAAATTACCACTATTAGGTATATGAAATTTTGCTGATCCGAGTTAAGGGGTATTATCACTTAAAAATATATATATAATAATATTATATAATAATAGCAGCAGAAGCTCGTAGTTCAGAGCGATTAATCTCCCAAAATAATTCGAATTTTGAAAAATCCTTTATGAGCATATTTTTGAAAGTCTAAGCTTTGAAAATATGCACAAAAAATTTTTTTCAATTTTCTAGATTAGAATACCCCTTAATAAAACATGACGTTCCTGTTGCCACTTGTGATGAAGAGATATAATAATAGTTTTTGTAGTTTATTCGAATTTTTCAACGCCTCATTTTGTACTTACACTAATTTTCGTTTTTCAAAGATTTTTCTTGAACCTCAATAAACACAACAAAAAAAGACAATTATATGTATCTTTCATATTATTAGTTATGATCAAGAGTGACAAGAATAAAGCAATTATATCTTTCATATTATTAGTTATGATCAAAAGTGACAAGATTATGATTTTTGCAATTTGTCGGAATAGTTTTTTTTGTAACTGTTCCCATTTTTTCTTAAAATTTCTCCTAGAGAACACCCTTCATTTCAAAAGTAACCAAACTTTTTGAAAATAGAAACAACCAGTTTTAATTTTGATACAAATCAATCAATCAATGTGTTCGCCTTCTGCATTGATACACAAATTTGCATGTTGTCAAACGACTTCTCTATCTCTGATATCTTTTTTGCAACGGTCTAAAGACCTATTTTTATTATCGAAGGTGCATATATAAACTTTAATTTTTTTAATTCTAACTTTCCACTATAAATATTACAAATTTATGTGTTCCTTTAAACTTTTCCAGAAACATAATAAACAACAGAAGAAAAAGGTACTTTCAGATAGTTTGTACAAAAGTTTTCAGATCATACTAAACCCCATTTAATTTTTTCTCGATTTTTTACAAACATCTAGGAAAAGAAATTCATTCATTATTAAGTAGACATTCCAGCCAATCTCTTTGCCTAAAACCTTATGATTTTTCTTTTAGGTGTGTTGTTTGGACTGGGAACGGTCGTGTTTTCTTTTACAATCCCTCATCTAGAACATCCGTTTGGGAGAGACCGGAAGAACTGCTCAAAAGGACTGACGTGGACAAAATGGTTTCCGAACCTCCAGATATATTGAGCGGAGGTGCAAACAGTACGAATACTAAAATAGAGTCTGTAAAGAGTCCCGGTAAAACCAAGAGAAATTCGGACGATAGCGATAGTGAGCAGGATGAGGAGAATCCCCCGAAGAAAGCGAAGAAAGATGAAACACCAGGTAGGTGCCTGTATACACTGTTCTTTTTTTTATGCAAAACGTTTCGTCGATATTCAAAATTTCTGTTATTCTTGATGTTATGCAACAAATTTGGAAATTCTACGGCTACTTTTTTGAACAGAATTGAATAACGGTTTTTGAGTTATCACTTCATCTTTATTCTGACCGAGAAACTTTTTTTCTCTTTCTGGTACAAAGGTCTAGTTTACAATTGATATATTGTACCTTCTGATTTTTTAAACGCTTTTTCCGGAATCAATATCAGTTCTCGCTGCGAATTCTCTTTTATGTATTCTATCGATTCAAGACGGTTACCTAGAAGTGATAATTTGCGTTTTAGAAAAAGAAAAGAGTTGGCTGTAACCATATGAGGTGAATACGGTGGTTGTTCAATGGTGTTTGTTGAGTTCTGGTCAGAAATTCATTCACAATGATAGTTATGTGAAATGGTGGTCTCATCACCAGTTACAATGCGTTATATGCATGTGGGATCGGAATTGACTCGTTCTAGCACGTCTTCAGCGACATTTACGCGATTTAATTTTTAAAGAAAATTCAGGTGTTTTGGAACTAGTCGAGCGGCAACGCCTTTCATGCCTAAAATGGTAGGAATTGGTTCGTGAGACACATAAAGTTCATTGCCTTTCCCTCTCAAATTCAAATTACGATTTTCAATTACCATTTCCTTCATTTTAACGATGTTAACTTCCGTTGAAGATGATGGCCGACCAGAGGGAGGCAAATTTAGGTTAGTACAAGAACAAAAATAAAATGAAAACGATAGAATTCGTTATACCAGCGTTTCACAGTGGCCAAGTATGGAGCTTTATTAACAAAAGTCTGAGCAAGTTGATCGTAGCAATGTTGTCGAGTTAATCCACGTCGAAAATCGTGAAAAATCATCGCACGAAAATGTTCACGTGTTAATTCAAGTTGAATTTTCAAAATTTGTAAGTACGTTTAGGTTAGGTTAGGTTAGGGAACTGTCGACAATAAAAGTGTCAGAGGCGCAAAATTTAAGAAGCAATCTATGTAATTCCAATAATTCACGTTAATTTTCCTACATCTCCTGCTATCTTCAAGGCTCATAGTACTATTTGTATTTTCTTGTAGACGTGCCCGAGGTGAACGGCGTTACTCAACCCCCCGGAAAGAAGATCGACATAGGTAAGGAAGCGGCGATTGAAGCTGAAGTTAGGGCTGCCAAAGAAAGAGCAGTGATTCCTTTAGAAACCCGAATGAAGTTGTTCAAAGAAATGCTCACAGAAAAGCAAGTTTCTGCTTTCAGTACTTGGGAAAAAGAGTTGCACAAAATTGTATTTGACTCTAGGTATCTACTGCTCACCTCGAAAGAGAGGAAGCAAGTTTTCGAAAAATATGTCAAAGAGAGAGCGGAGGAAGAACGTAGAGAAAAAAGGAACAAGCTCAGAGAGAAGAAGGACGCTTTCAGGAAGTTGCTGCAGGAGAGTCATCTTCATGGAAAGTAAGTTACTCCCCAAGCTAAAATTTGTGTAATATGTGTTATCATGTTTGTTGTTCCAGGTCATCTTTCAGTGATTTTGCTCAGAAATACGCCAAGGATGAACGGTTTAAAGGCGTAGAAAAGATGAGGGAAAGGGAGAGTCTCTTCAACGAATACCTGATTGAGGTGAGAAAGCGAGAGAAAGAAGAGAAAAATCAGCGAAGAGAACAGGTAAGGAAGAATCATTAATTCTATCTTGAATGACTTAAATTCATTGTTCATATATATTGATGGGGTACTGTCCTTTCAATCTGAGGATATGGAACATTTTCAAAAGTAAAATTACTTATGAAAACCAATTTTTGAGGTTGAAATTTATTTATACCTAATTCAGGGCCATTAATTTGTCACCAAGTAGACTTCGCCATTTTGCATTTCCATATCTTCGAATTCTGAGTTTCAATTGTCTTGGAATTTTGCCTGAAATCGGAGAATTTTTCTGGAAATAACATTGAAAAGTTTTCTTTTGTTGATGGAATAATAATTAAGTTTGAAATCATTGGTAACCTCTTTAAAACTACGAGTTATGCTTTTGCTATTCAAGTAGACAGTTTTGTTTATATATATATATATATATACCGGTGTAACTGGAAAGAGGCTCGCCCTAAAACTTTTTTCCTATCCAATATTTTTCAATTAAATTTCTTGAAATTGATTAAAAATTTACTTCAAGTTTAAGGTCGCTGACAGTTTATCAGAAACGCTTCCGGTTTCACCGGAAATGAGCCAAAGTTTCAATTTTTAAATGACCCACCCTGTATATTTTTTGGGAAATCGAATGAAACTCTCTTTGTCTATACATTCAGTATATTTAAAGATGTATTTGCTGAATTTTTAAATCATTCTTGATAAATTTGTTCTCAAATCTAGGTGGCTATGACGACTCAGCTGGTTCTAAAATTGTAATGCACACAAAGCATAAACGCAAAACCTTAGCTTTATTTTGGCATGGCGCACATACTCATCATCGTACATTCCAGATGAATAAAAAATTTAACAAAACACATGAATAACGCAAAATACACAAATGGGCCATAGATGGAATGTCATCAAATCAATTGAGCATAACTTCACAACAGGTTTTTGAAGAGACCCCCATTCTGTGCCTGACAGCCTATTGCGGCGAATGGTAGCCCGTACTACATTATCCATTTGATTTGGAAAAATTTCATTTATTGCTCCCCGAACTCTATTCTCTAAATCCTCTCGATTTTCTGAAGCAGTTCTATAAACACGATTTTTCACATGGGCCCGCAAAAAAAAATCTAATGGGGACAAGTCGGGCGATCGAGCTGGCCATCTTGTCGGGCCGTTGGTGACTATCCACCTTTCATTTAAATTATTATTTAGGTATTGAACAACTTCCCTGCAGTTGTGCGCTGGTGCTCCATCTTGTTCGAAAATTAAGTTATTAGCAACAGCCAGTGGTAAACCATCAATCAGATCGCTTATTTCGTTTTGTAAAAATCCTAAATATCTTTCCCCTGTTAATGGTCCATCAAAAATGATTGAACCTATGAGATGTCGCCCTACCATTGCCATCCATACATTAAACCCAAATCTCTCCTGGAAATTACCACGTACTAAATGCTCGTTTTCGTGGGCGCGTATTGTTTCTATTGAACATTCCGTTGTTAGTAAATCGGGATTCATCTGAATATGAAATTTTATAAGGATACCTTGGATCCATTTCCATCTTTTGAAGAAACTGGTTGCAATATTCTAATCTTCGGCCATTAAAATTTCCATAAAGGTGTTGATGAAGATTGTATTTGAACGAGCGAAATTTATGCTTCTTAAGAATTCTCCAAACACTCTGATGACTTATCCCTATTTCTTGTGCGATTTCTCTGGTAGATGCCGTACAGTTCAAATTAATGTACGCTAATACATCAATTTCAGAATTTTCGCTTACTATGAAATTTTGATTATCTGCAACAACCGGTTGCTGACGAAACTTCCACTTCCAGTGTTGGAAAATAGTGCCTTGAAGGATGTTGCCGTTCTGAATAGCGTTCAGCGTATAAAATTGCTGATGCTGTAGGCATTCGCCATAAATGAGTAGCATATCTACTTTTTCATTCTGTGTGTACAGCATTTCGTCTGTCTGCAAAATTCAAAAACTGAACAATTTATACCAACTCACCGATTCAGATGCAACACAATCTTATGACATTTAAAATTGAATACAAAAAATGATCTGTGATAGGATTTCAATGCATTTCCAAAAGCACTTCAGATAATGAGTTGAAAAACGAGTATTATACTATGTCCAGGATTACGAATGGAAATTTTCAACGAAAAGTTATCAATTTGGTATCAAAATATTCGTAAAAATATTCTGCGTATTATAGTGCTAATGAGCCTCTATTATACCTTGCGGAAATAAGATGTTTTTTAAAGAAACAATGTTTGGAATGTTACGAAGCCAATAACAAAAGGAATTCTACAGTTTCAGTGATGAATTCAAATGTACCCGATTTCGGTCGATTAATCACGCAGTTTTTTTGTCGTCATAGCCACCTTGACTTGAAAACAAATTTATCAGAAAAAAATTCGGCAAATTCCTCTTAAAATATGCTGAATGTATAAACAAAGAGAGTATGATTCGATTTCTCGAAAATATACAGGGTGAGCCATTTGAAAATCGAAGCTTTGGCTAATTTTCTTTGAAACCGGAAACGTTTCGTATAAATTGTTAGTGCCATTCAAGTTGAAATAAATTCAGAAGTTCAGAAAATTTCATTGAAAAATATTGGACAGGAAAAAGTTATAGGGCGAGCCTGCTTCCAGTTACACCCGGTATATATATATATATATATATATATATATATATATATATATATATATATATATATATATATATATATATGCGATTTTCTACAACCTTAGTCGTTTTTCGCTTCCCATGCGCAACTCCTTTCTGTCAGCCTACTCATCTTTCTTCAATTTAATGGCGGCCTGCCACGTTTACGGCGTTCTGGTGGCATCCATTCGAAAATTTTCTTAGGTAATCTGTATTCTTCTAAACGTTGTATGTGTCCATACCAAGATAGTCTTTTGTTTTCTATGGTGTCTATTATATTTCCATCTACCTTCATAATCTGTCTTATCCTTTCGTTCCTTACATGCTCTAATCTCGAGATTCCACAGCTTCTTCTCCAGAACTCCATTTCAAGGGCCAGTAGTCGCTGAATATTCCTTACGGATAGCTCCCATATCTCCGCTTCGTTGGTACAGATACTTTTCATGATTGCTTTGTATATATTTGATTTAGGCTTGCCGTAGATGTTAGAGCTCCAAAGTATGGAGTTCAGTTGACGAATAGCATTTCTTCCCTGTCCTATTCTGTTTCCCCATTTTTACTGAATGTAACTCTTAAGTATTTGAAAGATTCAACATTTTTCAGTTTATATTTTCCGACGTCCAAGTCAGATCCATCTTCATCGCCTACTATCATGAATTCAGTCTTTTATATATTAATTGTCAGACCCCATTTATTGTACTCCTCTTCCAACTTGCGAAACATATAGGCTGCATCATCTCGATCTCCTGCTATATCACTTGATCTTCGGCAAGTAGGAGTGTGTATAGTGTGCTGTCGCCGATCGGGATGCCCATCAGATGACATTTCCTCTTCCATGAGGATAAGACTTCTTGAAGAAAGATCTTGAACAGTGTTGATGCCAGGGAGCAACCTTGTCTTAAGCCCTTCGTCTGGCACTCATATCTTACTGACTTCCCTTGTACATCCCCTATACATGCTACAGTTTATAGTAATGCCAGAAACACTGTAAACTCTCGAGAGACATAAGTTTGACCGACACCACCTTTCAACATGCAATCCCACAACTTACTTAGCGGGATAGTGTCATAGGCCTTCTGCAAGTCAATGAAGATACACTGCTCTACCTCGACCAAGTTTCTTCTCAATCAAATCTTTTAAGACGAAGATTCCATCGTTACACGATCGGCCGGCTCGAAATCCGTTCTGTTCCTCTAATTCCGAGATCTGCCTTTCTATCTTTGTTTTCAGCGTTTTTCCGTGAAGTCTTGCGACTGTGCATATAACACTGATACCTCTGTAGTTATTTTTATCACGCCTGCTCACCTTTTTAAAAATCGAGGATATTACAGCTTTTTCCCAGTCGGTTGGTGGCTCACTTCCTCTTAAACATTCACTGAATAGTTGTGTTAAAACATTTAGCATTTCGCTAAGAGCAGCTTTCAATAATTCGACATGTATATTCCCTATTTCGGGCGCTTTTCCATTTTCCATGTTAGACAAGGTTACTCTTACATCTTCAGTTAATATTTCAGGTTGTTCCACTAGTGTCATATGTCTGTTTGTGTCTTCCTGTGTTCTGTCGTTACTGCTCATGAATTCTTCTCTATCTTCTGTGAGGAGATTTTCAAAATGGTTAGTCCACTCCTTCACACTTTTCAAGTTTAAACCTGATCTGTCCTTGTTTTGTGTTCTCATGCTTTTCAACGTCTTCCAAGCCTCATTAGCTCTAGTATAGCACATCTATTTATTTGTTCAGTGGTTTTTGCCCAAAACAAGTTCTTAAATGTTCTGATATCTTCTAGAACTCTACGCCTAGCGTTTTTATACATATCTTTCACTGTTTTAGTAGATAGCCATTTGCTATAAGCTATTATTTTTAGCTCTTCGTATATTTTTTGTTTTAAACTTGGTAAAACATTTTTTCAATTGATGAGCAACTAAAATTCTCTCTGTGTCAAATTATGTAGTTAACAATAAATATATTGTTGCAAATCGATTTCTCAAAATTGAAACTTTTATGCTGAGACATTTCATATATATATATATATATATATATATATATATATATATATATATATATATATATATATATATATATATATATATATAAATCCTCTCTTTTGAAAAGAGAGGATTTACAAAAATTCGAATAATTGTATTTACAATAAATGCTTATATCTATAATTTTAGTGGGCAGAAAAAACACAAGTGTGAGTTCAGGAAATGTAACAGGGGGGAACCATACTATCTTACATATGATTCAATAAACGAGTGGAAAAACCTGAGGAAAAACTAGTTTCCCTGTCGCTATTGCAATAGCAATAACTTGTCTGTTTATGTTGTGTTAGTGTCGTGTGTACATAAAGAGTACCAAAGATTTTTCTGCGAATTTCCAGGCGAAGACAAAGGTTAAAGCAAGGAGGTTTGAGACAGGAATCTGTAACAATGAAAGAAGAAAACCAGCAGAAAAATATTTCAACAATCATACCTGACTCTTATATGTCTAAACACACTTGAATTTAAGAAAAGATTTTACATAGCAAGCAAGGCCATAAAAAGGACTAAGGAGACGATCAAAAAGTACTTAACCTGCGATATCGCAAAAAACCCTTCAATATTCAAACTCAAAAAAAAAAATTCCCTCTGTTTCACCGAGAGAGCCCCAATGGCCAAGTTGTCTTCCAAGTGATGCCGATTATGATCTATAGATGTTTTAGAATCATTATGGACCCAATAATTTGGGTTGACATCGCCCATATATTCTTTCTTCGTAGATACTGTTTAATTCAAAGAAAAATTTGCGAAAAAATTTTTACAGTCGTTCTAAAAATGTGACAAATGTCACTTCGGTTGTAAAAGAACACTTTTCAATATTGGTGAACAGAAAATTCTCCGTTTTATGCAAATGTGTTTATCGATTTTGACGAATAAATTATAATCTGACAGAATGATTCTACAATATCGTCAAACGTCTGTATGGCGGGAATCATTAGTGATCCTCTGAAACAACTATGAATAGATGTGAATGTTCGTCGTATGATATAAGGGAGGAGTGATGTCTTTTTTATTAAATGAAGAAATAATGTTGAAATATCGAGAAACAAAGTGTAAAAAGATTTTAGAAATAAATATAAATTAACTAAAAAGTATTTGTGATTGTCAAGAAAAGTTCAAATAATTCTGGGAAACTTGGTTGAAATTTGAGTTCAATTACAAGATGATACCAATTAACAGAAAGACATATTATCAACAACAACCTAGCATCACTCAGTATTTTCCTTTTGAATTATCAGAATAGTAAAGATATCGATCGCAGTTTCTTTATTGTTGTTGTAAGAGAAATCCTCTCTCTAAAGATATATTTAGTGCGGTGGACACTAGGAGATTGGGAGAAATGGGGATTTACCCTTATTAGCTGATAATGATCAGGTGACCCTTGCGTGTTCAGCTGAGCTTCCGAATTAGCCAATAAGGGTGAATCCCCGTTTCTTCCTATCCCTACCTCACAAAAGGTAACTGAAAGTTCGAAACCTTCCAAAAGATCGCTTTCTAATATTATAATCTGTTCACGTCAAGTTTAAAGTGACGTCATCAACCAGTTTTCTCGGATGTTGCCAATGTTTCCCGAAATTTCTATTCAGAACGACTGTAAAGTATGAAATAAAATTCATAATTTCTGATTTTCGTGCAAAACGCTTACATTTTTATATTCAACTCAAAATTATTTGAAAGAAAAGTTTTTCTTTTGTAATTCGCAAGATATGACGATATCGACCATTTTAAAAAATTACAACCCATATTTTTTCATCATTATTCTTCACAGATTATTTTTCTGAGTGTTTTGATACCCATAGTAGGGGTCTGAGATGCGTATTTTCTGTAATACATGCTGTTTCATTTAAGAGGTAGTGGTATGAATTTTTCAATTATTCAATAAAGCCACGCCACAATACTGTATGAAAATGTGAGGTTGAATGCGTAGAGATAATGTAGTTCTACGAAAATAAGTAACTGAAACAGATACAATTGAAGACTCATCGTGGACATGTAATATAATTAACGAAAAATCAGAGTAACATAAATTGGAAATCAATATTTTGTAGAATACTCTGTCAGATTATGAGAATAAAATTCTCTTTGAGAGTCCAAGAAGGCAGTGAAATAATTATTATAGGGGCATATTCTTCACCATTTCACAATATTTTCATTTCATCGACAATATGAATCAGATTTATATTGCATAAGATTTTTAAAACGTGTACATGTTATGGAAATTCTCTAAGTTGAAGTAATACACTGAAAATGGGAGAATTTCCCATTCAAATTGGTTTTTATACAATTGCATAATGTTTTTATTTCGCATATTTAGTGGTTTTATTTACAATCAATTTGAGGGTTGCATACAAAATATATTGAGGTTCTTTTTTCATTTTCATCTTCATATTGAGCATCATTTCACATTTTACCATTATTAATCACTCTGAAATGAAAAAGCCAAAACAAATCAGTATTTTGTGTCATCTATTACAGAAAAATATTTTCAAATTACAATTGAGATTTATTTCGAAGTAAACGTTGAATGATCAAAATTTTGTTTATGCAACCCTTAATACATGTGTGAGAGAAATTCGTTTTTCTTTCTGTCAAATTATCTACCTAACAAGCAAATACCAGTTAATGCAAACAAGTTTGTATGATGTGAGAAATTGTTGAGGAAGTGTCAATAAGAAATTTTCGTAAATTTCTTTCTTAACCCATTAGTGCATGTGAAAAAAAATTTGATTCGATTATAATTTTTTCTTGAAATGGATATACTTTTACTGTTGAAACGATTTTTAAATTTCTCCCCAGTTTAGAAAAAAAAGGTGATCTATTTAAAAGGACTATATGCATAAGAGCATATTTGGTTCAAAAATTCATAAATTTTTTCTACGATTCAAATATTGAAGATAGTAACACATTTGAATAAACTAAATACGAAAACATTAACATAATATTTTTTGGCATTATTTCTTATGAAAATCGAAAAACCGTTTTTAGGGTGAAGCCAATATTGCACTTATCACATATGAACTTCGAATTTTTATGGCACATTTTACATTTCCTGTCACTTTCAGAGTATTTGACCAAATGTCCCACATTATCGAATCTGACATCGTTATTGTTGACAAACTGTCGCCAGTTTCTGACTGATCTGGTCACACATTTTTCCAGAAAGCTCACGGCTATGCGACGTCTGAATGTTAGAAGATTTGCACAGTTTGGATCTTCAGGTCTCAGTTTCTTCATCCAAATCCAGCCATTCACCACACTCACATCGAACAAATACTGAAAATGGGCCAGTACCATTTTCTTTGCCGCATTCTCGATCGGTACGCAGCTACTAATCCATCCATCTTATCAACCCCTCCCATGTATTTATTGTAATTCAATACCACTTTTGGTTGGGAACATTCTGTTTGGATTTGGCTTCTTTGCACCAACGTCTAACGGTCATCATAGATTGATCTTCGAAGGTGGTGGCCATCGTTACCACCTTGTTGAGCCATCAGAATTTTCTCGTTCGATAAAAACTGAAGAGATCCTCTTTTTTCTCTATTCCATGCATTCTTCTCAACATCCTTCTAAACGATTTTGGCGTATAGTACCAGTAGCAAAAATATTGCGGTCCGCTAGATGGGACATTAGATCAATATCAGTAAAGTAGTTATCGAAATAAAGTTTATAACCCTTATTCTCTTCCAGTCCTGCTAATCGAATTAGAGATAAAACAACATCGCCACCCAAACCAAATTGTTTTTCATTATCAGATTAACCAGTGTTTATTTCGAGTGCTAACATATACCCTCCACTTTGACAAAGGGCCCAATTTTGAAAACCAAACCTGATTGGCTTTCCTTTGGTATATTGCTTCGCATAATGCTTTCCATAGTATGGTATCATGCTCTCGTCAATCGATAGATGCTCATCTATACCGCCGTGCTCTCGAAAATTTTAATTCAATCCGTCAATAAGTGGTCTCAATTCGTGAAGTTTGTCTGTCGAAACATTGTTGTTATCACTGAAGTGAAGATGACGTAAGAGAAGCTCAAAACGGTTGAGTCTCATCGAGTTCCGAAGTATTGAAGGACTATCATTAGTGGCATTCCAATACATACGTTTATTAGGGTATTTGGCATATCCACTGAGCAATAAAGCTCCAAAGATTACATACAGTTCATCCATAGAAAAATTTAGATAAATGTTTGTTTGTGACCCATACAAATTACTCTGGTGAACGATATTTTCCATGATAGCCTCCGTGAAAAAAAGTTTGAAGAAATCGGCTGGAGATTCGGCCGACTGTGCATCGCGAGATGGAGGCACAGGATCACAAGTGGTGTTCTTACAATATTTGAGTGTATCCCCCGTCCACTTATAAGTTTTTCTTTCTTTTCTTTGAACAGTTTTACCTTTCTTCTTCCTGGAAAGCTGTTGTATAACAGAGAGTGGTATATTTTCTTCATCATCACTCTCCGATGAATGGAAAAGTGTGGTGGCTTGAGGTTGAAGTCCATTTGTTCTAGCAGAAAGTTGTTATTGATAGTACTGATGATTTATTTATTTTATGGAAATTCATTTTTAAAGTAAACGAAATGAGACACTTTCGTCAGTTTTCCACAATTTATTCAATAATCACGACCGGTTTTCATGAAAATGACCGTAGTTGTTCATGAGTTTCCTCATCTTCTCTATTCTTGAAAGAAATTTCGCATCCTTGACCCAGAATACCTCTGGGTATGTGGTTTATATCGCCAGCTTCTTGGTCTGAAACATCGCTGTCTTCTTCAGATTCTACAGTATTTTGATTGGGAGGCTCAATATATAATTTCGTATTACTTTTATAGAAATCATCGCCCTCTACGATGTCCAAAAGTTGATGCAGAGATAATCTGAAATGAAAACAGAAATTACTTCTGTGCATATAGTCCTTTTAAGCGGATCGCCGAGAAAAACTTGGTGAGAAAATGTGAAAATAACATCGAAGTTGTAAACAAGAGACATTTGAATTTGGTAGGCTTTTACTTGGTAAAATTCCATTATCAATAATAAAAACAAGTACTGTGTTGATTATGGGCAATCCGTTGAGTCCTTTGTTAGCAGAAATTTTCATGAATAACTTAGAGAAATTAATTCATAATCATCCACTCAGTAAATATTGTTTATACTGGTATCGCTATGTAGACGATGTCATTATTTGCTTCACAGGAACAGATAGACAGTTGAAAATTTTCGAAAATCATATAAATTCATTACATCCAAAATTGCATTCACAACCGAAATAGAAAGCAATAATTCGATAAATTTCTTAGACGTAACAATTTCGAATCAAAATGGAAAACATGTTTTCGCAATTTACCATAAGCCGTCACATACAGATATTATAATACATAACTCGTCGTGTCATCCATATCAACATAAAATGTCAGCATTCAATAGTTTTATTCATAGATTGATTAACATCCCGCTATCACCAGAAAATTTCAACAAAGAACTAAATTTGATTAAACAAATAGCCAAAAATAATGGTTACAATCCCAAACTAATAAATAATATTTTAAATAAAAACAAAGTAGAATCGCATTGAATGAAGTTTACCCTGTCGATAAATTGAAACAAAATTCAACACCTTAACCTACGTTGGCATTACAAGTGAGAAACTGAAATCATTCTTAAGTAGCAATAATTTCAACATAGCTTTCCAAACTAATAATAATTTAGGCAAATATATAAAAATAATAAAACCAAACCAGGTAAAAACAATAAATCAGGTGTTTATAGATTGAATTGCAATGACTGTGATAATTTCTACATTGGTAGAACACATAGAAATTTTAATATTAGAATATCGGAACATAAACGCAGTTTTCAAATAAAAAATCAGTAAACAAGAGACCATAATGCTTCGGAATTTTTCAATAGAGTTCCAAAAATATTTTTGTTAAATAGTAATTGAATATCACTTACCCGCAATTTTTAGTAGAATATAAACTGGGATCCATGGTCGTTAATGAATTCAACACTATCGTATTTCACGTCGTGCCAAAGACAAAAATGCTTCTGAGAAAGGTCTAATGAGAAGATGCACGTGTTGCCGGCTCCCCACCACTCTCTGAACATTTACGACATGCATTTATATTGTGATCCTTTTAAAAGGACTGTATGCACTAATGAGTTAACGCTTGTTGGGTAGATATATGAATTATACGTTGATTTGAGATTTGAAAAATCCAACCAATAGAGTAGAGAATTTCTCCTGCTCTTTATATTCGTATGTCTTTGTTACATCAAGTTAGTAAATGATGAGTCTCTTATTTAGCTTCAATACTACTACTGCCCCCGGATCCAGGTGAAAGTTAAACTCCATGCCAAGGGCTTATCAAGGTTCCATGCCAGTTTGCTGTCATTGTCGTGCTTACTCCTCATCTAGGGCATCTGGCTCTTTGTTTAATTTAACGGTACTGAACACATACTCCAATTGTTTGTATTAAGCTTTGTTTTTGAATTCTTAGTACCAACACTAATGTGTTGTTAGTTTTTAAGTTTTAACTATTTCTTAATCCTTCGAAAATGTATAGTACTTTATAGGTGAAGGAGTACTTATCTTCAGCTTTAAATCTCCACTTGTTTATACCGAACTTCTCACATGATTACTGAAGGGAACGTGGAAAATAATTTTTAAAGGGTATTATTTACAATCAAGGTTTTCAAGTCAAGATAAAGAACAATATCAAAGCAGTACCAAATTCACGCAGATATGAATGCTAAGAAGAAAAGCTATTAGCAATTTTTTCAGATATAACAGCAAACATACCTAATTCAGCTGCTTTTTATAGATTCTCCAAATTAATCTGTTCCTTACCAGAATCAAATCTAAACTTGTTTTTCAATATTTACGTGGAATTTGATCATTGACTTGTATTCAATTTGCTTCAGTGACTAATCTAGTTGTTACAGTGGCCATCACCTTTTTTTCAGGCTGTAACTATTATATCTTTTCTCAAATGTACAAGGTGTCCCAATTTCTTGATTTTAGAGATATTACCCACTTCTAGACGAAAGAGCTCAAAACCATCTGAGAGAACCAATTAACCTGGATTCCAGGCTTTTTCGCCATTTCCTTTATGAATAATCGAAATGTTCAAAGCCAAGCAATTTGGGATAACTTGTATAATCAATTAGAAAACTAGACATTTGCTTCGTAAAAAAGAAATGAAATTTCCCATATCATTTTTTTTGTTAAAAACAAATCTAACT
The DNA here is from genome assembly GCA_013387265.2 of Cryptolaemus montrouzieri. NCBI lineage: Eukaryota > Metazoa > Arthropoda > Insecta > Coleoptera > Coccinellidae > Cryptolaemus > Cryptolaemus montrouzieri. The sequence goes on along the minus strand of JABFTP020000103.1, from coordinate 7,683,476 downwards.
GAAAAACAAGGATAAGGCCAAAATGAAGTTTGCGCAGTATGCTAAAATAATAATTCCAAATTATGCGAACTTATCAGTAATTACCTCTCGTGTGAATAACTCACAAACCTATATTAAGGTTATCTTTGGCGTATCTTGATTATTTATAGAAACAATCTCGGAATAATCATTAGTAAATCTCTATTTCAAAATTCTCTCTTAAGATATTTAATATATAAATAAACATTAATGTACTAAAACCTTGAGAAATATTTTTTTCGAACCGATTCATTGCAAATTATGTTTCTTGCTGAAAATGGAAAAATGCTCAACTGCTTTTCTGAATAATAAAACTAATCAATTATATCTTTTCAGGTAAAAATTGTTTCAATTCGTATGATATTAATCATGTAAAAATACCCTCTTCATATAAATGATCCACTTGTTTTTCAGGTTTTATAATTTCTTCCACTCTGTTCATATAACTTTGCCCTGAATATTTTACCACTTACAAGCCGTTTGTAACCATGTGTTCATATTTCAGGAAATCACTAAAATTTCTCCCAAGATTACAAAATATACAAAACATACATTTTTCTCATTTCAGATATTATACTTGACTAACAGGAAAAATATAAAAATTTTGATGATTTTAATCTCTCTTCCAGCATTATGATAATGTTATGTTTTCGATTTCTAGATATTAAATGCTTGGCTGCACTATTGCCAAAGCACAAGCAGGGAACTTCAGAGAGTCCATTGAAAATATTAACTCATTAATGTTTACTTTCAGGAAATAATCTATTTCTCTTCTATTTCAGCAAAATTTTCTATAATCAAAATAATATTTTCATTCAATACTCATAAATTATATAGAATAAATATCATTCTCATGCATAGATTTGACATTCCTCTAAACGAGTACTTACACTTACAGGTAAAGAAAGATTTCTTTGCATTGCTCAGAGAACAGTCTGACATCGACCGTCATTCTTATTGGGGAGACGTCAAACGAAAAGTTGACAGTGATCCCCGTTACAAATCGGTCGATTCGAGCGGGCAAAGAGAAGACTGGTTCCGAGAATACTGCAAAATACTTAAAGAAGAAAGGAAGAAAGCCAAAGAGAAGGACAGGGAACACAAGCGGGAAAAGGAAAAGCACAAGAAGAAAGACAAAGATAGAGACCGCGAAAAGGATCGTCACAAAGACAAAGAAGATAAGGGAAGGGAGAAGGACAAGCACAAGAAGGATAAAGACAAAGATATCGCGGAAGGTGAATCCAAAGACGAAGACCGCGACTCTGTTGAGAAGGAAGATGATTCGGAAAAGGATAAGGATAAAGACAAGCAGGCCAGAGTGGAAGCTAGTCTTAGGGAGAGGGAGAAGGAGGTGCAGCGAACTCTTGCTAATCATATGAGGGACAGGGATAAGGAACGCGAGCATCATAAGAGAGAGGAAGCTATACAGGTAACGAAACTACATTTTCGTTTCATTTCCATGCTCACTGTTATCTCTTACAGCATTTCAACGCATTACTGTCAGATTTGGTGAGGGATCCTGAGCTCAGTTGGAGGGAGGTGAAACGTATCCTCAGAAAAGATCATAGATGGGATTTGGCTGACTCCCTTGTGCGAGAAGAAAAAGAGAAACTTTTCAACGAACATCTAGACCAGTTATTGAAAAAGAAGAGAGAAAAATTCCGGGAATTACTTGATGAAACACCGGACGTCTCTCTAATAAGCAGTTGGAAAGAAATTAAGAGAAAAATCAGGGACGATCCAAGATATTCCAAGTTCGCTTCCAGTGAAAGGGTAAGTCAAGAGATTTTTGTTGATTTGATTGAAACTTTTTTTTTTGAATTGTGGAGGCCGTTACTTGATGTAGATCTATCAGAAAGCAATAAATGAAGTATATCCTATTCATAAAGACTATAAAATATTCAACAGTTTAACATTCTGCGGTTCTGCAAGTACAAATATTAAATCCTTTCTCGTCAAACAAAATCTTAATATAACTTTCAAAACTTCTAATAACTTAGGTAAACATATTAAAATAATAAATCTCGTGTTGAAAAATCAAGTAAATCAGGAATCTATAAACTCAATTGCGGTTCTTGTGATAAAATTTATATCGGTAGGACCTATAGGAGTTTTGGCATAAGAACATCTGAACATAAACGTAGCTTCGATAAAAATAAATCTGATTCAAATTATTCAAACCACCTAATAAAAGAAAACCATTCATTCAATAAAAACTTTGACATATTACATATAAAATCAAAAAGTTCAAAATTAGATCTCCTAGAAGCATTAGAAATAAATAGATACAAACATTCGGACAAGCTTTTGAATGAACAGGTAGATTTGAATTATTCACCCCTACTTAACTTGTTTAATTAGTTTTTATTACCTTTCATACTAACTGTACAATGGCTCGGTGTGGATTTTCCTGTTATTCATCCAACTTGTTCTACGATTTGTTTATAATACCATACTCTTCATTCTATTTTTCATTCTTGATAAAGCTGCTGTGTCAGCGAAACGTCGTCGAATTTTTTCAAATAAAGTGTAGATTAAAGTTAAACCTTGTGTTTTTATCTCATTGATTGAAACTAATCGAACAACTTTTTTCAGTGTGAGAGAGAATTTAAAGATTACCTTAAGGATAAACTTTTAACTGCCAAAGGACAGTTTAAAGAGCTTTTACAGGTTAGTGGTGATAAAACTTTAATACAATTGAAATTTAATCTTCTTTCGTGCATTTGTCTTATTTCTGTATATTCACTTCAATTTCAGGAGACCAAACTTATTACGCATAAATCGCTGCAAACATTGAGAGAAAACCAGGGGCACATGCAAGAAATAGAAGAGATTCTAATGAACGACAAACGATATCTAGTGTTGGATCACATTCCCGAGGAAAGGACACAATTGGTCTTGAACTATTTGGAGGAACTGGATAGAAGAGGACCGCCTCCACCTCCTACAGCTAGTGAGCCTAATCGAAGAAGTTTGAAATAGATCTTATCTTATCAAAAATTCCTTGTTTTACTTTGAATTGATCTTAGAAATATGAGTTTTTTTTTCATTGTAGAAAAATGACGAATATATGTATAAATTGTGCTTGTAATTTTTATATCAAGTCATTCTGTCAAACAGAAAGCACCGCATATACGTATTTATAGAAGATGAGTATTTTTCATTCAGAATAAATGAATCGATCATCCGAAGTTGTTTTAATGTTTTTATTAAGCTTTGATGGGAACCTGGTCAGAGTACCAATGCTTTCAATTGAATATGACTATATAGGTTCGATCAATAGTTGTAAAGGCTCACTGAAAATATCTACACAAAATAAAAGATATTGGTCGTATGGAATAAAAAAATTTTGAAAATAAAGCTTTTTTCCAGTTTCTGTCTAATGCCCTTCACGATCCAAAAGAACGTGGAGAAAAATAGATTCTAAAGTTGCAGGTAAAGATTTATCGATTCATTTTTATATCCAACAATGGATAAACTTTGAAAAGTTGAAGAGAGACGTCAATTTTATGAAATTGTAATTGTTGCTATTTCCGGACAAATTAGACCAAAAAATAAGAGTAAAGCTTCATAAATTCTATGCAAGCTGAAAATTAATAAGATAGTTTAAAATATGATTGAAAATAAAAGTTGAAAGTTCCCCTGTATGAAAAAAAATTTATTCAAGGTCAAAGGTTGCTAAGTTAACTATTGATATGTGCTATGGGGTTGCCCTTGGTAGGGAAAGCGTATTTCACTTAGGCTAATCTCCTCCATCTTCTGCCATTTTTCTCTATCATGGAGACTATAGCCTACTGGTTGCTAAAGGAGGTTTTTAGTCGGTAAGAATCCGACATTGGCCCCGTTCCCGGGGTGCATCTTTTCGAAGATTTTCCTCCTCTTTGTCTTAAAAAAATTGCTTTTTCATCATTTGAAATGTTAAATATATGAAGGGTGAAGTACCAATCCGAGGGTGTTTGTAAGACTGAAACATGAGCAGTCATTTGTGAAGGATTAGCTATAGATAGGTTAGATAGGTTATGATAGTTTTCATGAAAAGGCCTGAAGAATCGGTCGGTTGGCCCCGGTTGTTTTTTCCTTATTTGTAATGCATAATATACTATGCTTTTTGCTGCAATTGGACAGTAAAATATGAGCTACATGTTTCTCAATGCATTTTTTGGAGGAAAAGTCGGGGATTGCATTTTTGAAACTGAAAATTATTTTCTGAAATCGAATTTTCAATTTTACATTCCTATTTTGAATCTCTCATCGACTCAATAATCAACCCTAAACTACGGAATATAGAAAATTAAAACCCTTTCTTCCTGTTTATTGGAGCTCATATCAACGAGAAATCATATGTTGTTTCGATTTCACACCTCATCTATTTGTGATATTAGAATATTTAATTCATTATGTTGTCGAATTAGTGCAGAACATTGCACTTATAGATAAAGTACCGAAAGCAACATGTTATGTTCAATGGATTCAGATCCCAGGATTTTGGAGCCCATTCGGGAGTCCCTCAGGGTCGGTTTTGGGTCCGCTTCTGTTCACAATTTTCGTAAATGACTTACTTGAGAGGCTAAACGTTGGGGCGTAGCCTTTGCGGACGATTTCAAGATTTACACAGAAATAAGATCGAATGAGGACTTTCAGAGTCTTCAGAGTTGCTGATGATACATCAGTGGTGTTTAGAAAACAAACTGCCTTTGAACGTTTCTAAGTGCAAGTACATGTCAATTACGCGCAAACAGTCGCCACATTTCTTTCCTTATTCGGTGGCGGGCTCACGGCTTGAACGTCATTTCTGTTCTCGTGATCTAGGGTGCTTTCGACTCGAAATTATGTTCCGGGACCATATAGGTGATGTTGTTCTGCAAGAAAAATGTTGGGTTTTATTCTGAGGAATTCCAAGAGCTTCCGAACACTGCTGTTCTCAGGGTTCTGTATTTCGCTTTCGTTCGGTCTAGATTGGAATATGCCTGTGTTATCTGGGATCCATACTATGTGAAATATAAAATTGCATTAAAAAGCGTCCAGAGAACCTTCCTAAGGTACCTGGCATACAAACAGGATGGAGTATATCCTATCCGAGGAATGCCAGGTTTTCTGTTAACCGATCGTTTTTCTGTGTTGGAGCTTCAAATTAGAAGGCAATATTTGTGCTGCATGTTTTTGTATGGACTTCTGAATAACTCCATCTGTTGCTCGTGTCTGCTTGACAGACTGAAGTTTTTGGTACCCAGGCTCGCTGGCAGAGGCAATGTCACTTTTTATGTCGTTGGAGATGTTACGGATGTTTTCTTCAATATCGATCGAAGCTGTCACTATTTCAACACGGTGGCCTCTTCGATTGATATCAGTCAAAGATGATTTATATACTCAGTCTATGTATCAGTCATTCTCAAGCTCCATACAAAAGAAACCTATTAGGAAAACTTTTGATTGTTTGGTGTGTATTTTTATTATTTGAGTTTGCATTATCAATGCGTTCAGTCATTATTGTTTTTGAAAGTTTTTTTAAATCTGTTTTTTAGGTTTGAGCAAATCTGTCTATACTTGTTCGGCTCTGTAATTGGTAGTAATCCTGTTGAGCTTGTATCAATAAATAAGTAAATAAATAAATATAGTTCATTATTAAGGAGGGCGTCGGCAGACGGACTGTTTTTCACGCAAAATACATTCTTTTGTGAGCTAACACTACGATGAATTGGGTTCTTTATCCAGTGTATATAAATTATCTTTGTTCATGACCAAAATTGCGCAGAGTTCAACATTCGATAGAAGTCATTGAAGTCAAAAAGGCAAGTGTTGTTTTCTCCAGACAAATTTCCACTCTTTCTGAAAGAGGCAACTGTAATACCTATATATGCGAAAAATGATCCGTTATTAATAGTAAACTACCGTCCCATCGCTATTTTGGATGTTCTTTCCTAAATTTTCGAAATAATTATTTTCGAACGGACGATGAATTACTCGAATAGACACAACAAAATAACTGTCAGCTCAGGTTCTGGTCGAGGAGATCTACAGAATCTGGGGCTGTTACTTTTACAGAACATATGTATGTCACTTGATCTTGAACTATTCGAAGCAAGTCTATTCTTAGAGCTGACACGCGTAGTTGTCTGCCTGTTACATAAATTTTATCAAAATTATAACACCTTGGATTCAGGGGTACCTTTTTAGAATGGATCGACACTTTCTTATCCGTATGAGGGCCAGGGTGTCGGATGAGCTGTTAAACAGGATGTCGGCTGATCTTGGAGTTCCGCAGAGATCTGTTCTGGGTCCACTTTTGTTCCTAAAAGATTCTCCTAATCATATTAATGCCGCTGTAACAGTAGTTTATTCTGATAATACTTCTTCCTCATTGACAGCGAGGAGCCTTAGGGAGCTTTCGGAGAGATGCACACTCATCATGGACGAGTTCAGCAGATGGTGTACCTTAATATTTAATATAAGTAAAACTGAATGTATCTTCTTCAATGCCAGTGTCGGTTGTCAGCTTACTTATTATTTACGAGAACAATCAGCTGTTCCCCAGCAGTCAGGTCAGGCTCCTGGGGGTTCACGCTGATTCAGATTCAAGCTAGTCTTTTCACGTGAGTGCAATCTGCAGAAAATTTAATTCCGCGTTTGATGCAATCTATAAAATCAAGGACTCTCTGCCTATAAAGTTCATGGTTAATGTATACTATAGCCTCATTTATAGTAATTTAAATTACAATGTTATCTTATGAGGTATAGGACTAATTTTCAGATTAGGACCTCGCGTCTGCTGTAGATCAACTTTTAGTAGTAAAGCAATATTCAGGTTGCCATCTATATTTATAGATGTCTTATGTATGTAAATAAGAACGATGGAAAATTTGTAAAATTATGTGATTTTCATAAATATAGAATTATATCTATTTCTAAACATGGCATGACTAAATATGAAATATCAACGAGTATTATAAAAAATATTGTAGGATCCTAAAGAAGTTGTTCAAGTAGCAAAGAAAATGTACAATGAGAGGTATGTCTCAGATTCAAAGAATAAACAACAAGCTACTTGGCAATTGGTTAGGAACTACACAGGCAATGTACGTAAGAGTGTTTCCATTCTAAATCAGATTCCTAAAGATCAGAAATCCTGTGAGAATGTATTACATGAGCTGAATGCATATTTCGTCAGTGTTGGTGATTGCAGACCTGATGATGATGCTACTTATGGGGTTAATGGTGCCAAATTTAAGTATGAAAGTCTCAGTAATAGCCTGGTATTGGAGAATACTGATCCACAATAGGTATAAAATATTATAATATCATTGAAGAATACTAGGTCCACTGGCTTTGATGAAATTCCTATTACACTGATAAAGGAGGTTGCAGACTAAGTATCACCAGTATTATCTCATTTAGCAAATATGATGACTGACAGGCATATTTCCCAATAATAATTGCTAAAATGAAGGCGGTATACAAGAAGGGCAACAAACAAGAAAAAGAAAATTACAGGCCGATATCATTTATGAGCAGTTTCAGTAAAATTGTTGAGAAAATTATATACAATAGAATCGTTAACTTTCTTGAGACATACAGGATGTTGTCTGAGTATCAAAATGGGTTTGGGAAGGGGAGATCTACAACAAGAGCAATTTACATTGCAATTACTTATACTTTGAAGAACTTAAATAATGGAAAAATAACCGCCCTAGCATGAATGGACCTCAGTAAGGCCTTCGACAGCGTCAACCATCAAAAACTATTTGAAAAGTTGTACAGAATAGGAATCAAAGGCACACCATTGCAACTTCTCAAGTCATATCTGACCGGTAGAACTCCATATGTTGCTGAGCAAGATCCAGCAACAGGTAGTGAAATCAGGTCATTGGCTCTCCCAATGAAACTGGAGTTCCTCAGGGATCCATCCTTGGGCCATTATTGTATACCATATACACTAACGATTTACCAGCATCCGTTCTCGAGTTTCTTGTTCAGTATGCTGATGATACTTCTTTAGTGCTTTCTGAGTCAGGTTCAATGGACACTCAAATATGTTCAGCTCTGAGTAACTTGAACTCATGTTTCAACAAGCATGACCTTAAAATAAATGAAAATAAAACACAAATACTGCAGTTCAACTACAGTACGGAGTTCAAAAGCATCCCTTATCAATGTTATGATGGTGTTGTTTCTTTTCTGCGGTCTCTTGGAATCACAGTGGACTGTCGACTCAGCTGGTAACAGCATGTGGACTCTCTGGCTGTTGGTTTGTCTACATACGTTTATGCCTTAAGAATGATGGCAATGTATGTAAGTTTGAAAACTGCCTTTTTAGCATATAATGCCTATGTTGCTAGCAGGCTGAGATATGGTATCGTCATATGGGGAAATTCCACATACATAAATAGACTTCTTATCCTCCAGAAAAGATATTTAAGGGCAATATTGGGTCTAAGTCAGACAGAGTCCTGTCGTCCATATTTTGTACAGACTGCAACACTCACTGTTGTTAGTCTTTATGTGTATGAGTGTATTATATTCGTTTTAAACAATAGGGAACTTTTCAAAGACAGATATAATATGAGGCAAGAAGGAAACATAGAGGTGCCTCACATGAGACTAGCTTACCTTCAGAAAAATGCTACTTACATGATTTCAAAAATTTTCAATCATTCACCACAGCATTCGAAGAAGTGGCCTATTTGCAAGATGAAAAGAAGGCTAAAAGAGCACCTCCTCAACCATCCATATTATGAACTAAGTGAATATTTCTCAAACATTTTAAAGCTGTGATTGTAGTGATGTTTCTACTAGTGTATGTGGTTGTTTTACGAAATTGTTGTATAGTTCTGCTTTCTGACTTTTACTTATTTAATTTTTTCTTACATATTGTTTATTTGACTCAAAATTGACGTGTTCTACAACCAACTCAATGTTATTATGGAACAAATAAAGAATATTATTATTATTATAGCCTACCAGTGCATGAAAATTTTCAATCACCTACCAAATAAATTAAAACAGTAATATTATAAGGTTGAGAACAAGGTTGACTTGCTCTTACGATTCCAAGGGAATTGTCTTCACGGATTTCATTCCAATGAGCCAAGCCGTTATAATATTCTTGGCGACCAGAGAATCGCGAAGAAGAAAGTTGACGTTTCCCTACGATAATGCACAGTTTCATCGATCTGACCATCAGTCGCTTCGCCTTGCCACTTTCACTATCTACAAAAATCTATTTGGCGATGCAACTAAATCGTTTGGAGGACGAAATTACCATCCCAAGGGATATCTCTGTCGACGATCTGAAATATGCTTTTAGTCTGTTCAAAACGCTTTCACGAGAAAGAAACTATGTTGAATTTTGAATGTTTTATTTCACAATAACATATGACATTTGAATACTATAGGTTAGTGTGTGTTAAATAATAACAAACACCATTTTAATAAAAAAATACTGCAAACATTTATGATAGTACACCATCAAACAAAAGATATAACAATCTTCAATGATAAAACAGAATACTGAATAAACTCTAGAAAGGATAATACTTGTGTCCCGGGCACTGAAACAAAAAGAATCGAATTAATGATACAAAATAAAATGAGATAAGCAAAGATAAACGCAATTTGCAAATGACCTCGTTTATTTGAACAAATATTTGTTTACACATTTTAAATAGTTAAAGATGAATATTATATACCAAATAGTTAACTGATTCCGCCGTTAGTACGTTATCACAAGAGATTTAGTGAAAATCAGGATTGCAATTTCGGTCTCTCGACCATCTTCGGCTGACAACAAGTACTGAACTAAAGTTGAAAATACATACATAAACAGATAGATACAAAATTAATAAGGGTGAGGTAATGAAGTAATTATGATAAAAGCAGATATTATTTAAAGATATCAAATATAGACGAATAAGCCGGGCCATAATGGTCGTTAAGAAAAATATTTCTATAGGGACTTTGTTGGAGTTTGAAAATTTCGATGAATTCTAAGAAATCTAACTTCCATCCTTTGGTATTCTGTGAATAATTTGAAGTTGATCTATGGGCGGAAAATAATGGCCATTTTCGATACAATGAGAAGCGAAAGTAGATCCGTCCATTCTCTGGTTATCTGGTAATCTGATTGATGCTCTTTGTATCTAGTTTTGAATGAACCACCAGTCTGACTTATATTGACGCCCTCACAATGCATACAGGACAACTTTTGAACTCCAGTATTGTCAAATCTATCAGTTTCTATTTTCACTATTGAAAAATTCTTGGGAGAGTGTCATATGGGTTTTTGAAAGCTACATTTTTTATGGTCTTTTCGCTGATAAGGCCAAAATATGTTAATGAAATGTATTGATCTGTTTTCAGTTGATTAGTAGATTTTTTTCTTATAATATAGAAAAGTTGATATCTAGCTTTCAACTACTTGAAAAAATATCGTTTTATAGATTTCGTAGGGAATTGAATGTTCTACAAAAAAGCCTCTTACGATTTTTTCGTAAATCTTACCGTTTAAAAGATATCTTTTGATGCGCGAATCATACCTCCCAGTAACCACAAGTAGGACGAACGAAGGAAATACCCCAATTTGAACAGTTCGACTATCCTTCATTTCGTCAATTTCTGAACGTGAGTGAAAGTGAGGCCAAATTGAGTGGCGGGGTAACCTAGAACCTAGTTCGATTTCTAAAGATTACTTTGAAAGTTTATCTATCGATTGAAAGTTGGATTTCAGAAAGGAATGCATACATTTCCTATTAAGGAAAATATAACGAAATATATGTCAACGGAGGATGATTTCGTGTAAAATTCGATCTAGAAATGCGTTTTCGAACGGCTCGAAAGCGCCTATTTCGCAATTGCGAAAATAGGTTGCGTTACGGTACTCTATAAGGCTTGGGAAAAGCTGTCGTTGTTGTCCGCGAAAAGGCTGATTTGGAGGCAGATTTCTCCGGAATAGAATAGAAATCTATTTGTTTATAGACCATCAAGCCAACAGTAAAGCACGTCAATATACAACATACATACTACACACTAAGAACGAAACAATTAAATGGCAACATTGCGTAAAACTACACTGAAATATTCATTGAAATTCGAATTTCACAACTATTTAAAAAAAAATTCAGGAGCTAAACGAACTCACAAAGAATTCCTCCAATTAGAGAGACTCTAGCTTTAACTGAAGCCCTACTTCTACACTCACTGATGAGCGGCAACAATTTATTGTAGCACTTTATTCCGATATAGTCTGGATGATGTTGTCCAACCGTGAGGCGTGAAAAAGCAGCATGTATTCTATTCCCATAACGACTTTCATAATTGTGTAACTATGCATTCGTCCGAAATCTACCTCTACCAATCCATGCATGCAGCACATAATTATTCGTGATGTCTCTCAAATACCTAAAGGCAAAACAAGTTCGACTGAGTTTGTTGCAAAGTTCACTGATGTGTCAAGCGTGAGGCCTATAAGCTTAAACTTATTTATTTCAGTTATACTGCTACCCTGTGACCTAATGAGAACGCTCGAATCAACAGGGGCTTTCCTAGGTAGAAAACGCATACAATAGGTTTTTTGGTTATTCACAGTCAGTCCATTATCTGCCGATATTTCCAGATATCTTATTTCCCAACTGCACGGCATCCACCAAAGAATTGCCAGACACTGTCAGAGTGGCGTCTTCAGCATGAAGTGTTAGCTGCGCCCCAGGTGTTTCGATGTTAAATATATCATTTATGTATAAAATGAAGAATAGAAGACCCAGTATCGATCCTTGTGGGACACCCTGTGTTAACATTTTTTTGTCAGATTTAACACCATTCACACGGACATAGCTGTCCCAGACAGATAAGAGGAAACCCACGACAGCGCCGCGCCTCTTACTCCAACGCAATACAATTTATGCAGCTGCAATTTGTGATTCATGCACTCGAAGGCCTTTTTGAAGTCATAGAAAATTCCAACTGCATGGGTGCCCTCATTCAACTGCTCATAAACAAATGTCAAGACAGAGAGAATAGCTGATGATGTGGAACGCCCCTTCATGAAGCCATGACGAGATCGACTCAGCGCCCCTATCTTTGTCAAAAATTGAGTGAGACGTACAGCAAAGATGGCCTCCGGAACGGTTAGGAATATCGAAATGAGACTACGCGGCTCGATTTCCGGCCGTTTAGACTAACACCCCCTTTACGAATTCGGTTTTTCGAGGGAAAAGTGGAGTCTTATTCGAAAACTCCTCGAAGACGTTTATTTTTCGAAAATTTTCGACAGGGTGAAAAGCGTTCGGAAGGATCGAATTTTCGTTTTTTGGCGAAATTTTCACCCAATTTTACTTGGTACGGCCTCGGCGCACTTTCTCCGCATTTTTTCGAAGAGTCATAGCGAATGTATCTTTCATTCGTTCAAGCGATTTCAAGCGTTCTTGCCAGGCAATGTACATTTTCGTTAAATTATCCTTCCGAAAAGCTCCCCCAAAATTTCCGCAACAAATTCAATTATGATACAATTTGAAATCCTTCTTTAAATCAGAAAGGGATCAAAAACATGTACAGAGATATAAGCAGAGCGGCGTAACTTCTACAAATGTCAAACTATTACATATACAGTTGGAGAAAATAATTACAAACGTGGAAACCTAACAAATGAAAATGAACTGAAATTCGATGGCTTACAGCGTCACTAGGCGGTAATTTCTAAAATTTCTAATCTCAAAGTGTTAACATCATTAAATGGATATACTTACTCCAAGAAAGGACAGATTCTTCCATTGCAATCGAAACTGTCGATCAGCTTCATATCTTCGTCCTTTAACTCAAAGTCCCAGATATCAAAATTCTCTTTAATTCTGGACTTGGTTACTGATTTAGGGATGACAATATGGTCCTGTTGGACCTGATATCTCAACACTATCTGTGCAGAAGTTTTGTTGTATTTATCAGCGATTTCTCTGATCTTCGGATCGTCCAACAATAGTGGCTCATCTGGTTTGGCCCATGGACGATCAGGGGATCCTAAAGGACTGTACGCTGTAATGGTTATTCCTTTGGACTTGCAAAAGGCTGTTAGTTTCTTCTGAGTGAGATAAGGATGACTCTCAATCTAGAAAATATATTTTTCTAATAGTTTCATCTTATTTTAATTAATCCATAAAATTAATGATTCAATATCTCCCAAACTGGAACTTTACTATGAAGGAATTAAAACCTCAATAATCAAACATAAATAAAAATTATGAATGTCTAATTAAGGGGTTAGGTGAAGTCAGAGACATGAAAAATGACAATTCTCAATAATTTTTTTGCCAGTACATTATTTTATTTTATAAAATGAAAACATAGCATCATTAAATAAGATTACGACTTGACTTGACATAAATTTTAGAAAAAAATAATTAATTAAAAGTAGTGGCTGTTTATGTTTATCCAGTTCCAACTGAAGCTCCTTGCGGTGGCCATCACTTATCCTTGGAAGTTCATTTAAAATCAATCAGACAAAAAAAATTAGTTTTGTTAATAATTTGGTGCCTGATCGAAACTTTTTATTTTATTTTAAAATGGCGGTCTCAAGAATTTTTTCCAGATTTTTGGAAAAAACCAACAGTTAATTGTTTATAAGAAATCGAAAAGAATCCTTTCATCAGGCACTAGCGTTTCGTGTTTTAAAAAAGCTATATAAATTTCATTAAAATCTATCGAGCGGTTTTCGAGCTACAGTGGTCACCAGTTCAGAAAATATAGTTTTGAGAAAAGCTGCAGAGAGCATTTTATTGCCAGAAGTGTGCTTACGCTGCCGAGTCTTTATATTTACGAGTGTGTCCTTTTTGTAAAACAAAATCTAATGAATTCTTTGACTAGTAATGACTATATCTATGACACAAGACATAAATCTAAGCTGAAAACTTATAAACACAATTTTACTTACCTTCAAAAAAATGTACATTTCTCATCTATAAGTGTTTTCAACAAAATTCCAGCTAATAATCAACAACTTTCTTTGAGAATCTTCAAATTTAAAATAAAGCAGCTTTTATTGGGGAAAGCCTATAGAGTGCAGGAGTTTCTGATGGATAACATTGATATATTGTGATGCTGCATGTATTTCCTTTGAAATTATATTGTATTATATTGCGTGTGTATGTCACCTATATGTCAAATTTGTTGTCCATATTTCTGTGTTATGTGCTATACATACTCATACTCGTTTTGACATGTTCATCACCCATATGGGCTTTTATACTGAACGAATAAACATATTATTATTATTAGTAGATTACCGTTTTGTATTGATACCTCGCTCTGATTGTCTCTATATTTATATCATGTTCTGATTGTTTTTGTTTTTACTCCTATTATGACTGTTTTGTGTTTACATTGATGTATGTTTGCCATTTTGTTCGGATGTAATCAATACACACAGTGTTTGTCTCAATTCAAGTTCAAATCTATTAATGTCGATTTTTTAAGTGACTTGTCATGAATACTCAACTTGTATATTGATGACTAATAAAGAATATACAGGGTGCTTCAACGAAAACTAAACAGAGGCTATATCTACCAAGATATTCATTTCTGATCAAAAAGCAAAAACAGGTCAATTTTTGTTTCAAGGGGGACATCTTTTGGGGTACAAAACTTGCGTGAAATATCAACCCCCTAAGCGGGGGTTGCAATCCTTGAACATTTTGAATAGGGAAGATGGGTCGAGTGATGACTCATAAGAAAGGTGGTATCTTTGTCTACATCGCCTTGAACGAATTTCCATTTTTAATAGAAAACTGTAAAAGATACAGGGTGAGCAACTGAAAGATAGGGAAGACTATTTCCCTGAGACTATTCAAGTTTCAGTGAAGTAAAATGGAACAGATGCATTCTGATCAATGGCAGTCATCATGAAGTACCATCCCCATCTCGAATTTCAACCCTAGAGCAGGGGTGACCACCCTTGAAAATTTGGAACAGGGTAGATGGGTCGAGTGATACCTCGAAAGAAAGGTATTATCTTTGTCTGCATCCCCGTGAACGAATTTTCATTTTTGATTGAAAACTGTAGAAGATACAGGGTGAACTACTGAAAAATAGAGGAGACTATCTATCGCCCTGAGCTGTTCAAGTATTAGTGCAAAAAAAGGGAACAGATTCATTCCAGATCAAAGACTGTCATCTTTGATCTAAATGAATCTATTCATTCACTAATACTCAATAATCTTCAATATTTGATGGGCAAGTATGGTACCCCAAAAGTTGTCCCCTTGAAACAAAAATTGACCTGTTTTTGCGTTTTAATCAGAAATGAATATCTTGGTAGATATAGCTTCTGTTTAGTTTTCGTTGAAGCACCCTGTATGTATTAGAGATAAGAGCGTTCAAGTATTGTGTCGCATACTAACGAACTAGTGCGTCCAAATATGACAACACTGTATAAAAGTCAAATGCGATCGGCAAACGACTCGTTTTGGGTGCGCAGAAGTCGTCAGCGCAAAAAACAGGTTTACCAACAACCAGTTCCAAAACAATTAGAATGCATACCTGATTGGTTGCTGGAATTACAGTTGCAGATTCCAGAAGACGACTTATCTGAGTTTCATTGAAATTAGAAATTCCAATTGATTTAGAGAGTCCCCTTTTGTTAACACCTTCCATAGCTTTCCAGGTATCAACATAATCAGTATCACTAAGTAGGAGTTTACCATCTGCATCTCTGGGCCACTCATCTCCATCTTCCTTTAAATCATATTTCTATTTTACCTTCAACTCATACAGCAAATACACTATCATACATTCAAGAAATGTTCAAACGTTCTTGAAATTCGAAACTACTTTAAATCATTAGTAGAGATAATCATTATTGTGTCTTTTACCTTGTGTCCAAATGGCCAATGTATCAGATACAAGTCCAAATAATCCAAACCCAAATTAGTAAGGGTTTTCTTCAAAGCCGGTTCCACCAATTCTGGTCTATGACAGTTATTCCACAATTTACTAGTGATGAAAACATCTTCACGTTTAATTACACCAGCATTGATTCTATCTTTTAAGCCAGCTCCAACTTCTTTTTCGTTGCCATAAATATGGGCACAATCAATATGACGATAGCCAATATTGATGGCGTCGATCACTGCTTGGGTAACTTCTCCAGGTTTTGACTGGACAGTGTCAAAAGATTTTTACTTCATTCTTCATGTTTAGCATATCAAAAGATCGAACTTACCTTCCAAGTGCCAAGTCCCAAAAGAGGAAATTCCACACCATTATTAAACTTGACAGTTTTGGATGACATTTTACAAAAAACTTACAAAACTTTTATAGAGTAGGCTGGGAATATTTTCCGCAACTCACAATTGGTTTGAATGTTATATCAAGGTCTTTTCTAGTATATGGTTTTGATAATTCTATCTTATCATCACACCTGCGCAAGTGAATTACAATTGACGATAAATTATATCGTAATATGTTATGGAATTTACCTGTATGAAGTGTCCTCGAATCGAGATTAAAATGAATTATTATTATTAACTCTTGACTTGCCGGTAGTCGGCACACATCGTCAAGGTCAAAGTATTTGTATAATATAATCTAAGTAAAGTCACGTGTGGAGTGTGGAAAATATTTTAATATTTTTCATGTGATTACACACAGACCATAGAATTTAAGTCACGTGAGGAAAATATTTTAATATTTTTCATGTGATTACACACAGACCATAGAATTTTTGTCGAATTACCAAGTATTTTACCCATCCTCAAAAATTCCTCTTTCATCCTACAGCCCAATTCACTATTTTTAAGTAACAAGTCAAAACAAACTGCTCATACAATAGAAATGGACCATTTTATTCATAAAAATTTACAGAAAACTGATAACATATTCGTTGTGAAATCTAAACGTAGAAATAAGTATAGGCCAGTGAACTGAATTACAAACCTGGAAATCTTACCACGAACTGCAGGGAAAAAGGAACGAGACGGTGCGATAAAAAGAGCGAGATAGTCAACACAGTAAACCTCTCTTTGTTACTACGTCGCGTTATTATTTGCAATACAACTTGCTTGATGAAAGTCATGAGCTATTAAATAACAAAAAAACTTGTTATAAATGAAGGTTACTTGAATACTAAATGATTTAAATAATTATTGTTGTTAAATTTCATTACTTTTCACGTGTATTTTGTTAGTTTTGGCGAATTAATATGGCTGTGCATACAATTGTAACAACCATTCCGATTTCAATAAAACACTTCCTGAGGCAGAAAAGATCAAATTGCAAGTTCGTCAGTAATTCATCTATTTTTGTGCTTCTCGTGTAATTATTGCATATTCTCAAATGAACCTTATAAGATTGATGTTAACTGGGTTACTATATCCACTTGTAACTTATTGTTTATCATTTCGATGACTTTGTTATTGTCTTTTACTTAAGGTTTCCTTTAAGCGACCCAGAAAGTTATATATATATATATATATATATATATATATATATATATATATATATATATATATATATATATATATATATATATATATATATATATATATATATATATATATATATATATATATATATATATATATATATTGAAAAGAGGGTATTTACAAAATTTGAATAATTGTATTTACAATAAACGTTTATATCTATAATTTTGGTGTGTGTCAGAACAAAACACAAGTGTGAGCTCAGGAAATGTAACAGGGGAACCATAATATTTTGTATATGATTCAATAAACGAGTGAAAAAACCTGAGGAAAATAATCGTTTCCCTGTCGCTATTGCACTAGCAATAGTTTTCCTGTTTATGTTGTGTTAGTGTCGTGTGTACATAAAGATTACCGAAGATTTTCCTGCTTAGCCGCTTCATTCTCTCTTGCATTCCATGATTGCCAAACGAAGACAAGGGTGAAAGGAAGGGGGTTTGGGACAGGAATATGTAACAATGGAAAAAGAAAACCAACAGAAAAACATTTCAACAATCATACTTCTTATATGTCTAAACAAATTTAAGAAAAGATTTTACATAGCAAGCAAGGTCATGAAAAGGACTAAGGAGATAATAAAAAAGATACATAACCTACGATATTTCCTCAAATTACCCCTCTGTTTGACCGAGAGAGCCCCGATGGCCAGGTTTAGTCTTCCAAGTGATGCCGATTATGATCTATAGATGTTTTAGAATCATTATGGACCCAATAATCTGGGTTGACATCGCCCATATATTATTTCTTCGTGGATAAATGTTATGAAAAGAAGAAATTTTAAATCCACAGTTCTCTGTCATCATCATTTTGTAGAGATAGATTATAAATGAACTGTAGTTTCAAATAAGTTGATGTTGAAAAATGATGCGGTTCCATCTGTTTTCAATTATCCCGAGTACTTGTTGCCCAAAAAACAAATGATGAACAATTGATGAGTATGTAATTCGAAAAAAAATTATTAGCAATTTATGAGATTTTTGCTTCACCATCATTATTGTATGATTTTTTCAGAAAAATTTCAAGATATAAATTTAATAAATTATAGTCGTGATACTAAATGGTCGGAAAATCATATTTATAACTTAAAATTATAAAAAACACAAAAACATTGAAAACTTTTTAAAAAGCTTGGAAAATATCCTAACGCCATTGAAACACCTTTATTTCACTGTGTTAGTCAAAGAAAGATATATTGTGATGTATCTCCACTCTTTTTCGGGTGGGGATGATATAGTAAGCGTTCCAGGTTTGTTATTCAGTTCACTGGTATAGGTCAAACTCAGATTAGGGATTTTGATTTTAGTCTATTCTGTCGGTTGTACTAAATTCAAAATCTAGAGAGCAAGAAATCAACACAACCTCCAATATTCAAAACAAACATGAAATCGAAAAGAATATAATTAATCAATTATGAATGATACTTTAGATTACTTCGCAGTGTCCGAAATAGATAACTTTGTTAACGAAAACTTATTAAATACTCAACGACATAATGGTACAACGCAAAGTATTTCAAAAGATGCCCATAACAGTATATCGTTTGATGATTCTATTTTTTTGGATGATTATATATCTCAAGTTGTGTCCACTGATGATAATTCGGAAAACACTTTTTTGGCGAATGGGTTCCATGAAAATATTATTGAATCATGTAACATAAAACCTGATCAAATTGATGAATCTATCGCATGTTCAGAACGTTCTGAGGAAAAACTAATTTTAAAAAATTCGGAAATCGGTGTTGATAATCTTAGCTCTGAAATACGAGAAGACAAATCTGATATTTTGAATGTTAATTTTCAAAATGCAAGATACAACAAATCGCTTCCACTCCCAATAGAAAATCATGTGAGTAGTGAGAAATTTTCTGCTTTGAGCTCAATACATAAGTCTGAGTGTTGTGATAATTCAGTAAGTGATAACGAAATAACTAGTCAATCTCGGAACAGTGATAGCCATCTTTTATCTTCTTGGGGTTTACCAGAATTAGTATTGAAAAATTATGAGAAGCGAAACATTATTTCAATGTTTGATTGGCAACTAGAGTGCTTAAGTAAAAATCAAATAGTTAAAGAGAATAAAAACTTGGTTTATTCCGCTCCAACTTCGGCAGGAAAAACTTTAGTTGCTGAAGTTTTAGCAATAAAATGCCTTTTTGAGCGCAACAAGAAGGTAATATTCATTTTACCATTCATATCGGTAGTTAGAGAAAAAATGTACTATTTTCAAGATATTCTTGGATCATCTGGTAAGAGGGTTGAAGGTTTTATGGGTTCACATAATCCTCCGGGGGGTTTTCAACCTGTGCAGATGGCAGTTGGTACAATTGAAAAGTGTAACAGTTTGGTAAATCGGTTGTTAGAAGAGGGCAAACTGGAAGATATAGGTAAGAATTTTTCTATGAAAATTAAATGTCTATCATTTTGATCGTTTAAACTTTGTAGGGCTTGTAATTATTGATGAAGTGCACTTGCTAGGAGACCCTCACAGAGGGTATTTGCTAGAATTATTGCTTACTAAACTGAAATATATCATGTGTAAAAATGAGAATATTCAGATTCAAATTGTTGGAATGAGTGCAACTTTACCTAATCTAGATTTATTAGCAAAATGGTTAGATGCCGAATTGTTTACCACAAACTTCCGTCCTATACCTCTTCATGAAATGGTGTACGTAAATAAAGAGTTATATAATAATGAATTTAAGCTTTTAAGGAAATTATCGAATATCCCTGAACTTGCGACAGATACTGATGATATTCTTCAACTATGTTTAGAAACAATAGAAATGTCATGTTCAGTTTTAATGTTTTGTCCGACAAAAAATTGGTGTGAGAATTTAGCACAGCAAGTAGCAATGGCATTTTGGAGGATTGGTAGGTCAAACACGGACTTGAGTAAAATTTTACATAAAAATTTAAGTGTTGATAAAATAACGGAAATTTTGGAACAATTGAAGTATTGTCCATCAGGTTTAGATAAGATTCTTAAAAATACAATAGCTTTTGGAGTTGCATTTCATCATGCAGGTTTGACAATGGAAGAAAGAGATATTATTGAAGGAGGTTTTAGAAATGGAGGTATAAGACTATTAATAGCCACTTCAACCTTATCTTCGGGTGTTAATTTACCTGCAAGAAGGGTAATTATAAGGTCACCCATATTCAATGGACGACCAATTGATATTCTAACATACCGTCAAATGATTGGCAGAGCTGGTAGAATGGGTATAGATAGCGAAGGTCAAAGCATTCTCATATGTCAAAAGTCTGATTATAACACTGCTAAATTTTTAACACAGTCTTCTTTGAAACCCGTTCAAAGTTGTCTAGAAGATGTGGGAAAATTCAAAAGGGCCATTTTGGAAATCATTGCAAGCGGTGTGGCTTCATCCCCTGATGATATAAATATTTTCGAGAAATGTACTCTGATTTCAGTACAAGATCCTGAAGCAACTGAGAAGATTGATCCAATTACTCAGGTTGTAGAATTTTTAGTAAATTTTCAATTTATAAGGTTACATGTAATGGAAGATGGGAGTTCTAAATATTTTCCGACAGCACTAGGAAAAGCTTGTTTATCATCTTCAATGCCTCCTGGAGAAGGCTTAGAATTATTCACTGAATTAGAGAAGGCGCGTCAATGCTTTGTATTAGAAACAGAATTGCATCTTATTTATACAGTAACGCCCTATAGCGCTTGTTATCAATGGTCCAGTATAGACTGGATGTTCTACTTAAATCTTTGGGAAAAACTTCCACTAAGTATGAAAAGAGTGGGGGAATTGGTTGGAGTAAGAGAATCTGTGATTGTAAATGCAACTAGAGGTAAACTTCCTGATTCCTCAAAGCTATTTACACATAAAAGATTTTATGTATCTTTAATATTGCAAGATCTAGTAAACGAAAAACCACTGGATGAGGTTGCTGCTAAGTTCAATTGTAATAGAGGAGTTCTGCAATCATTACAACAATCAGCATCAACTTTTGCAGGAATGGTGACGTCTTTCAGTAGACAGCTTGGTTGGTCCAGTGTTGAAATTTTGATTTCACAATTTCAAGACCGATTGCAGTTTGGAGTAAACAGAGATTTATTAGACCTAATGAGATTACCATGTTTAAATAGCAAACAAGCAAGAGCTTTCTTTAACGCTGGAATCGAAACTTTGATACAACTAGCAAACTCTGATACTTGCACTATCGAAAATATCTTACATAAAGTAGTACCTTTCGAAAACATCAAAGAAAGAGAAGGTGAAACGGAACATCAATTCAAACAGCGCTATAATTTAAGAACTATATGGATAACTGGTAAGCAAGGATTAACGGAAAAAGAAGCTGCAGTTTTAATTTTAAAAGATGCAAGAGAATATTTGGAACATGAAATGGGTGTGGAAAATATAAAATGGGGGTGTGTAGAAGAAGAAATATCTGAAACTAGTTCATCAAATGATAGTTTGATAGAACAAAATGTTGCTGAGGGAACATTTAGAGTAAACTCGGAAGATGAGACAGGTCATGAGGTGTTACCACACAAAAAAAATTCTTGTAATAGCCATTCTAAAGTATTAGTTGAACCAAATATATGTTACTCTGGTGATAATACTCCTAAAATTAGTAAATCAAGTCTGAAAGTTAATAATAAAGAGAACAAACCTGTTGAAAATTGTATTGAAAAAGTTGTTTCATCTGATAGGAAGATTTAATCAACATTAAAAAATTTGAGAATTTGAAAATAATGTCTCCTCGAAGACATTTAAAGAAAGATCATGTAAATGTACCTAAATTATTGAGTATCCCCAAAAAAACCAACATGAAAGAAATTTCTGGTTTATTTACTCAAGGTACTTTAGTTCATGAAATGAGCTTGGGTTCACTTTCAGAAGAGGACTTATTTCATGAAAGCCTAGAAGAAACCATAGATAAAGTTTCTTGCTTAACAGTGGATGGCAAAAAAAGAATTTCTGAACCAAATAATAGCCCCTGTGTAAAAAAACAAAAAATTGAACATATTTATAACAAAAAAGAAGAATTTAAAGAAACTTTAAACGTTTCAGCTATTAAAGATCGCACTTTAAATTCGACTGATCTATCTAAATTTTATCTTATCGAAGTTTGTAAATATCAGAAATTGTGTGAAAGTTTTTTTGAAGAATTGCTGACTCAATCGGAAATTGCTTTGTCTTTAGCATGTAGTGAAATAAAAGAAACTGTGCCAAAGATAGGAATAAATATAAAAAGATCCTGTGCTACTAATTATAAATATTTTTACCAAAACAAAAAAGTTGATGGTATTGCATTTACTTGGGATGGAAAAAATATATTTTATCTTCGTTTGGAGGAGGATGGTTGTCATGAGAAAATAGAAATTTTGCAACAATACCTTGCGAAAAAAGATAACTGTGTTAAAATATTTGACAGCAAAGAATCTGTTGTGATGTTCAGTAAAGCTTTGGAAATAGAATTTTCTTCCAAAATACAAGATCCAAGAGTTTTCGATTGGTTGTTGGAACCTGATGGAAGAGAGAAAAATTTACATTCAATGGTAATTATATATCTTGGTAATCCTATTGTTTACGCTGACCTCTTTCGCGCATCCAGTAACGAGTCGACGGAAAATGTTTCCCGAACGATTTAAATTTCAGCCAGTGTTGCCAGATCCTTTTTCCTAGTGGGTTTATTCAACTTCAATGATTTTTGAGTTATTCAATATCTCGGTTATTATTGAAGTTACGTAAAAAATATTTTCACATTGTTCAGACACTTGGACGAGCCGATTTTTTTCTATTTGACTTGACATATACATAAAAGTGTAATTTCAATTTTTGTCATTGAATTTCTGATTTCGAGCTTATTCACGATGATTTTGAAAGATTTTCACTTGATATTTAACCTCTAGTTGCGGTAGGCATCTTCCGAGCCGATGCAGAGAATATTCTCGAGTATTCTACTACTCTTTTTATTTATTTCAATACGGACAGAGGTGTTGATGCTTAATTTTCATCCCATCTTGTGATGCAAAGAAAACTCCCTAAGAATTGGTAATCTCCTTCTTTTTGTTTGTTTGTTTGTTCTATGGACCTACACTTTATAGTGGACTCCGAACCACTCACCTAGACTGTGCAATGATAACTGCCACTTCTGAAGATTACAAGTTATCTGGTCTTCGAAGGTTATGGACTCAACCTATCGGTTATATATCCAGACTCTCTTATGTAATTTTTATGGCCTTGCTTGCTATGTAAAATCTTTTCTTAGATTCAAGTGAGTTTAGACATATGAGTCAGGTATGATTGTTGAAATATTTTTCTGCTGGTTTTCTTTTTTCATTGTTACAGATTCCTGTCCCAAACCCCCTTTCTTTCACCCTTGTCTTCGTCTGGAAATCATGGAGTGCAAGATGAGAATTGAAGCTGCTAAGCAGAAAAATCTTTGGTACTCTTTATGTACACACGACACTAACACAACATAAACAGACAAGCTATTGCTAGTGCAATAGCGACAGGGTAACGAGTTTTTTCCTCAGGTTTTTTCACTCGTTTATTGAATCATACGCAAGATAGTTACATCACTTGTTACTCACACTTGTGTTTTTCTGACACACCAAAATTATAGATATAAGCATTTATTGTAGATACAATCATTCGAATTTTGTAAATCTTTTTGTAATATATATATATATATATATATATATATATATATATATATATATATATATATATATATATATATATATATATATATATGGGACAAACACACATCATTCATCCTACATCCATATCTTACCTGGGCCCGTATCTTCACCCACGGATCTCCGTTTTGAATTCTTGTTGAGTGTACCTCTATCTGTAATAGACAAATGAGCAAATACATTACATAAATGCTATAATTTCTCTAATAGAAATTATAGCTTTTATTGAATTCACAATCTAATATTGTGAAAACAATTCAGTCCATCTCTCAAATTGTATTATAAAGATTGCTTTCCATTGAAGAACTCTCGAAGTTCTATAGTTCGAAATTAAACATTCAATTTTGCGGAAGGAATGCAAAAATATTGAGTTTTTTCATGAAAAATATGGTTGTTAGATATTTCTTAAATGAGTGTTCTCAAAAAATATAAATCTATGTCTTAATCTACCAGACAAAGAGGAAAAGGAATTTCAGCAATTTACAAAAATCTTAATAATGTGAAAACATTTTTACCAAAATTTCATAACCTAGACATCGAGTATGGGTGAAATTGGGAAGTTATCAAAATTCGTGAATAACTCGAAAACCACATCAGAAATATCTTATCAGACCTATGAATACTAATGAATTAATATAACTGATATGTTGTTAGTGTCACCCTCCAAATGAATGAAAAGAATATATTGTACAGTGTACAATTCTCAATTTATTACCTTGTAGTATCAGCTAAATAGTATATATTCTAGTTTACAAAAAACTGAAGCGATTAATATTCTGCACTTAGATTGTCAGAAAATTATACCAAACAAGGGAAAATTTTTTTCCTCAACCTAATCCATCATGTTGAACTTATTGAATTACTGAAATGAGAGGTCCGATTCGAATATCGTATAAATATTTTGGAAACTTTAGATTTTGAAACATCTTGTTATATACCGCACTACCCTGTCTGAAAGAAGTGAAATTAGTATCTGTTTATTTAGATAATCAAGCGCGGGTTTCTGAACCCACTTGCGAAAAAATAGTCACAATATCCCTTCTGCTTTCGAGAAGTTACGCCCCTGGTTAGGAGTTTTTTGCCATCGGTTTCACGTCAATAGTGTATCTTATCCTTCGCGTTTTAATTTTCAAGGATAGGTAATCAAATCTCCGACGTGAGATAAATTGTGGCAACACTGGCTACAATTCGAATACTTTCGGGTAACATCTGTTCGACTCGGTACTGGATGCGCAAAAGTGGTTAGCATAAACAGCACACTTCTGTATCTATACGTTTGAATTAGAAGGGTGAACTGAATTTAAAATTTTGAAACATTCAAGACGTTTCTGAAACTGAACATTTTGAAGTAAATATTTTTTCTCTGAATGAAAATATAGATATAATACAAGGTTTCAGATTTCCAAGTACTGTCCTGAAGCCAAAGGCTTGTCTATGATAATCGAAAACTGTAAAGAATACGGAAGTGTTGGAATGAATGTTGAAAATACGATTGAACCGAAATTGAGATCAGCTGTTGAAGCTATGGTTACTTGGAGTTTGATGAATGTAATGAAAGACTTGTTAACTGATCTTCCTAAAGATTTTTCATATGTATATGGTGAGTACTCTTGTTGAATAGTACCAAGGGTTATATTCGAGAAAATCACAAAGTATGCTGAAATTCTAAACTATGCTTTACCTAGTCAGAATGTCCAAAGAAAATTTCCATTGTTCTTTTTGGGTTACGGAATCAAAAACCAATTAATAATGACTTAACGTTAGCTAATAATATTAACAAAAAGTGTATTTATGTAAACCTAGATATTTAAAAATAAGGACAAAAGTATTATTAATTATTTTGCTTATTTCCTTCATTTGAATATATCTTTTTGGAGTCGTTTTCAATGCCTCACATTCTTTTTCTTCTTCATTTCAAATTTCTCTCCCTTCTATCTCTTTTAAGTGTTGATGTTCTTGTTCCTTCCTTGTCCAAATTTTCTTGACACTTTCGTAGGTTTCGTATAGAAGTAGCATAGATTTTGTGATTGTAAAATGCTTCAATAGACTATGATTATTTATTCTCTTATTCTACATCATTGTAAAATCTCAATTTTTTCCTGATTTTCTAGTTGGTACGTTGATTTCGCTAAGTTTTCCAGATTATAGGCACCCTTGGTCTTAATTCCAGAAAAATATCAAATATTATGTTGATGCGCGCCCTCAAGTGCAAGCATGAATTTGTTAGGAAAGTGAAGGGAAGACGATACAACTCTTCCGATATTTCTTTCCATGTTTATCTCATACAGACACGGTAATCATAGATGTGTTGGTAATGATACAAAATTCGATATTCAACCAAGCTCCAATTTATAGACGCTTGTAATGGGCAAAAAATTTCTAACCTATCTTATTCATTTAGAGAGTTAGAGAAGGATAAGTCTTCCTTTCTTCTGTGTGCCGTATACATTCCTCAATCATCGGATTCAACTGTATACAGTGACTGTACGGGACTTATTGAAACCATAATGCGGGAACATAATAATGTTGAGCTGTGTATTGTTGGTGATTTCAATCTTCCGGGCTCCATTGGACCGACTGTCGTCATGAAGATGATGATGCCTATGGTAGCAGATGAACTAATATATTTAAGCCTCAGAAGAAGCTTTTTGTGATTCTTGCAGCTTTCTCAATATTTTTCAAGCAAATCACATAAAGAATGTAAACGGTGTTATCTTGGACCTTGTTTTACACAATGTCTCTTGTGGCGTTCAGGTATCTGAAGCGGAACCTCTCCTGCCTGTTAACACACATCATCCACCTCTATTAGTAATGCCTCTGGACGCCTCTTTCGATAAATTGAAACAGAATGTGGTTTTCAAGTACGATTTTACCAGTGCCCCATATGATGAAATCAATGAGCTTCTTAATACTGTTAATTGGGATTTTTTGAATGTGTTTCATTATTCTACAATTTTATTTATGAAATTTTCGACATATATTCCTCTCAAAGAATGTAAATCTTCGAGCTCTTGGATAAGTCTAAGAACTAGGTCTTTTTTTTTGAGAAAAAAGCCCTTCATAAAATATATAAGAGAACTAGGTTACCGATGGATTATGATTGTTTCTCTCATGTTAGGCACATGGTTAAGCGTGCACTATCTAAGGATTATTCTTATTACATTGCTGATACTGAGTCTAATATCGTACATGACCCCAGTATATTTTGGAAATTTATAAAGAATATATCAAAAAATAGTGGTATTCCAAGTTCTATGACCTATAATAACAAGTCTATTGTTGGTGGGCTGAAAATTTGTAAATCATTTGCAGAGGCCTTCAGTAGTAGCTGACATTTATGACCAGTCTTCCCCTGAAGGTTATGACCATTTTGTGTCTTAAGTTATCGATAATTTATGCTTACTTAGATTTGTTGTAACATCTGGGGTTGGTCAAGGTACTCACCTTGGACCAATTCTGTTCCTTTTATTTGTTAATGACCTTAAAGAGGCGTTAAGGATTATTTGTTCCTCATTTTTGCCGATGACTGCAAAATATTCAAATGCATTCGCATGATTGATGATCAGATTGTTCTGCAAGAGAGTTTGAACTCGTTTCACGATAGGTGTAGGGTTAATTAATTGACTTTAAACATTGCAAAGTGCAAACACGTCAAATTTACTAGGCAGCCCCAACCCTTGAATTTTACATATACACTAGATGGAACTCCTCTTGAAACTGTTCCTCTTTTCAAGGATTTGGGCGTTTACCTCGACAAAAAATCATCTTTGACCCCTCATTTCGATTCAAGAATTTCTTGAGCGAACAAGCTACGTGGTTTTGTTTCAAGATTGACTAAATCATTTTCTAGTGTACGTTCTCTATATCTCTATTGTTCGTCCAATTCTTGAGTATTGTTGTGTTGTATGGTCACCCACATATGCCACCCATATAGGTAGAATTGGGAGAGTGCAGAGGAAGTTCATTAAGCTATTATGCTTTAAGAGTGGAATTGCATCCTATGGAGTCACTTATGAACATCATTTGACTAACTTCTGCTTGCCACACCTTCTATATTGTACAGTCTATTTTGATGTAATCTTTGCATACAAGGTAATGAACTCCTATATAAATTGTCCTGCTATACTTAAACTTGTTTCTTTGCACATTCCATGTCGTATTGTGAGAAGCAGCAATTTGCTGCATGTCGACTTCCATCAAACAAATTATGGACAATACTTCCATATCACGAGAATATGCAGTATGATGATCTTTTTGCTTATAGACTTTCTAATTTTAAAACCACACTCAAGTTGTCTCTTTTGAATAATTAGTTTTCAATATCTTATTGGGATATTACTTAATTAATTTTATATTATTGTTATTATTCTATTGAGTTTTGTTATTTCTTTAGGTATTTTGTTATTTAGGTGTATACTATTATTTTTTTCAGTATTTTCAAAGGTCTATTCCGTTAATAAAGTATTTATTTATTCTTACCACTCAAGTCTGTCAATTCTCATGATTTCTTGCTTCTAGTTCATTGTGAATCTATAATTATATATTAAATATTTTTCAGAAATAGAAATGGCTGCAACTTTGTCCATTTCCAAAATGGAAATAGCAGGTATTGGAATCGATATAACCGCCTTGGAATCTCTAATTTCTTCTATAAAATTAAACGCCAGTACCATTGAGAAAAAAATTTACAGTCTTGCAGGAAAAAAATTCTCTCTAACATCTAGTAAAGAAGTTGCCAGAGTTATTGGACTGGGAACTTCTCGAAAAGTTAGTATGAAAAAACAAACTTTGGAGCAAAGTAAGCATCCTATATCAGACTTAATATTGCTGTGGAGGAAATTATCATGTACTTTGAGTAGAATGTTGCAACCACTACTAGGAATAGTTAAAGATAACAGAATTTATGGAAAATGCATCATGCACACTTCAACTGGCAGAATTTCTATGCACGAACCGAATTTGCAAAATGTAGCCAAAGATTTCAACTTCATCAATCCCATGACGAATAAAGAAGTTTTAATAAGCTGTAGAAGCATTTTTGTACCAAGAGAAGGTTGTGTGTTTCTGTCTGCAGACTATTGTCAACTAGAACTTAGAATGTTAGCACACTTATCCAAAGACGATCTGTTAGGTAAAATATTGAATTCAGAAGGTGATATTTTCAAGTCTATAGCAGCCAAATGGAACCACATTACAGAAGACTTGGTAAATCAGTTAAATTATGATATACATTTTATTAGAAATATTTTCTTAGGTCACCGATGTTCTGAGAACACAAACAAAACAAATATGTTACGGCATAATTTATGGGATAGGAAGCAAAGCACTTGGCGAGCAGCTGAAAATAGAAGCAGATGAAGCAGCAGTATTCATGGAAAATTTCAAAAATACATATCCCGGTATAAAAACATTTGTTGAAAATATAATAATTAGCTGTAGATCCAACGGTTTTGTTGAAACTTTATCTGGAAGACGAAGACATTTACCTCTCATCGAAGACGATAATCCAGCTATTAAAAGTAAGATGTCGAACTAACTTCTTGGAAAGAAATAACTTAATTTTTACGAGTTTTAATTATTTTAGGTCACGCTGAACGACAAGCAGTGAATTCAACTATCCAAGGATCAGCAGCCGATTTAGTAAAAATATCAATGAAAAAAATTGAAGAAACTTTTAATAATTGTCTCGAAAGTAAAGAACATCCTCTTTTGGTGCTTCATTTACACGACGAGCTCTTATTTGAAGTTCAAAAAGAACGTCTTGCCAAAATTGCCAGATTGGTGAAGGAGTCGATGGAAAAATCTGTATGTTTATCTGTACCATTTCCAGTGAAAATCAAAACAGGCAATTCTTGGGCAAGTTTGATGGAACAGTGTGATATTTATTGAATTGATTTTTTTTCTTGTGGAATTTTAGATTTTAAATGTTGAATATTTTTTGAATAATTCTCTCTTGTATACACTTTTATTATACTATCGTAATTTCCTATATTTTTTCAAAAAGTAATTTGATGTATTAAATTAATGATGTTTTAATATTTATAATAAATTATTGATTGAATATAGTTTTCCAGTTATCTTT
Source organism: Cryptolaemus montrouzieri (assembly GCA_013387265.2). Classification (NCBI taxonomy): domain Eukaryota; kingdom Metazoa; phylum Arthropoda; class Insecta; order Coleoptera; family Coccinellidae; genus Cryptolaemus; species Cryptolaemus montrouzieri. The sequence goes on along the minus strand of JABFTP020000103.1, from coordinate 7,653,227 downwards.
TTGATGTACGAAATAGGTAGAATTGATACACAACTCGAAACTTATTCATCCATTTATATGATTAATGGAAAAAATATTTGATTTTTGATTGTTTACTTCTGAATTCAGCTAGCACATCAAATTCTTTTCTGTCCTTCAGGGCCATGTCAACATGTAATGGATTGATTTCGCCAATATCTGTACTGAAAAAAAATAATTGAAATTTCTATTTGAAAAACATTTAAGACTGAAATTTAATAATAATCAATACTTATTCATATAATTATTTTATTATTTCCGGAGATTAAGTTATTATTAGTTCCGCAACAAACTTCTCGCTGTTTTTTTTATGAAAATACAACTTCATTGTGAAAAATGATTACAAATGAATCATTCAAAATAATTCCCATCGCTAGCTACAACTTTTTCCCATCTGCTGATCAGCCAGACCATATGCCATCTAACGGAACAAGTAATAATCGGATGGTGCAATATCTGGGGAATATGGCAGGTGAGGTAGGACTTCCCATTTAAGAGCTTCCAAGTAGGTTTTAACGGGTTTGGCAACGTGAGGCCGAGCGTTGTCATGCTGTAGAATTACTTTTTCGTGTCTCTGCTCGTATTGTGACCGTTTTTCGCGCAGTGCTTTACTCAATTGCATCAATTGAGTTCGATACCGTTCCCCAGTGATGGTTTCGTTTGGTTTCAACAGCTCATAATAAATAACATCGACTTGGTCCCACCCAATACACAGCATAACTTTCGCAGCGTGAATATTCGGCCGAGGCGATGACGTAGAAGCTTGATCGGGTAGTCCCCAAGATTTTTTTCTTTGGGTTGCTGTAATGAATAAATTCTTCATCACCCTTTAGGATGTGATGAAGAAAACCCTTTCTTCCGCTGTAGCAGTTCACAGGCGAAAAGACGACGCTCAACGTCTCTTGGCTTCAAATCATAAGGAACCCAAGTTCCTTGCTTTTGAATCATTCCCAACGCATGCAATCGCTTGGAAATGGCCTGGCGGGTAACTCGTAAGGCTGTAGCAAACTCTTCTTGCGTTTGGCAGGGATCCTCATCGAGAAATGCCTCCAATTCAGCGTATTCGAAGATTTTTGGCCTTCATTCACGAGGACGGTCGCTCACGTCGAAACACCGTTTTTGAAGCGATGGAACCAATCCCAGCACGTTATTTCACTCAGAGCAGCATCTCCGTAAACTTTTTGGAGTTCTCTATGAGCTTCAGCCGCCGTTTTCTTCGAATGAGAGAAGAAAATCAACACTTCCCGCAAATGACGACTATTTGGCACAAAATCAGACATTTTCTCACAACTGAAAGTATATAACGCAAAAACAAAATCACTAATGTGTCACAGTGGTTTGTTTACCATATGTCTATGTTTTGTTCAAGACGTTCTTGATATGTAAAAATCGACCAGCACTTGCTGCTGGAGCCATCTATTGACAAACCTTAGTTGCGCACCTAATATTGATATCAATATTTAAATATTAAAAATAATTAACTAAAGTGTTTCTGTATAATTAACAAACGAAAAATAATTAGATGATTGGGTTGGGATGATGAATATCGAAATGGCTATACAAATTGACTAAATAATTAAACAAAACTTTGCGGAAATGTAATCATGTTTCAATTATTCCTCGAGGAGCAAATTATTTGAAATTCAGAATTTACTGACAATTGAAGGAAAAAGTTCTAATTTTACTTACTTATAATTTCCATCACAAACTGCATGGTGTAGAGAACGTCGCACTAGATGATCAGCAAAACATTTAACAGCCTCAAAAATCATTCTCTCCGCTCCATTGAATACAATATTGTCATCAATTTGCTCATTTTTCAAAACTACTCCACTTTCCAATGCTTCCGCCCTTATATACGAACATTGTAGTTTTACTGTGGGATCTGAGACATCTATTGTGCTCAATTTCAATCTCTTTCGATCCGATACGTCTGAAAAAATGTTTATGCTGATTATTATTCAAATATTTTGGAGTCAGTAAGTCAGTAATAAATTAATTGACACTAAATTCAGGTTAAATTAAAAGTTCTAGTGCAAATCACTGTAACGAAAGTTTTGTGGTATTATTATTCCAGTCTTATTTGGAACAACTTTCATGTTTTGAGATCTCTGGAATCGTACATTTACTTAACCTTATATCGTTATAATTGTAGAAAAAAACGCCTTGAAAGTGTAAAAATGTGTAGGATAGTCAATTTCAAACTGGTGCTGATGGCGTCATACCTCAAAACATGTGATAGTGGTTTCAAAAAAGTACACCAAATATTCGATTAAAAATTTTACAAAAACTTATGTTAGAACTAATCGGTGTCGACCTCCAGCACTTGGATCTTCAGATCTATTGTGCAACCTAGAACTGATATTGCAAATATCAAGCCTTCAACAAACCTTGCTATTGTCTGGGAGCCAACTGGCATACCTCCTCTGGTTCTAAGAACCAAGAGTTAAAGTACCTTGCCATTGTTTGAGGACAGCTTCACAATGCATAGAACAAATGTTCGATTAATTTCTCATTGCAGAAACGGCTTTCTTCATCTATCGGTCCTAGGTTTTTGATATGGTGGTTTACCATCATCAGTTCTTTCCTATTGAGTAAGAGACCTTTTTTAGTCCACTTTGTTGGGTCGAGAAAATTTTTTTCAATTGTCTAGTCCAGCACAACAACTCAGAAATGTGAGTAAGGCAACTAGTAAGGTTGCTTTGTTGTACGATAATATGAATATCCTTGTAGACATTGTGTCAGGCATGCCCTTATGAAGTAATCTTCTGACTGAAATAGGGATGGTCCAAAACTCATTGAGATGATGAAATCGACTCTGGAGTCAAAAATCCCTGCTTTTCCTTTTTAAAGCCTTCAGTATAGCATGCTACTGCCCCTCTAGGAAAAACACTTTCTGCCTCTGCCCATCTTTTGCGACTGGGCACAACCATGTAGTTTTTCAAGAGCAGTTGCTTTGGAGGCATATCAGTTTAAATTGTATATTTGTTTTTATGGACAGGTTGATGGAAACATTTTGAAGACCAAATTGTCTAATAGTTTCTTTCATTGGTTGTTTTAAAATGAGAAAAAAACATTCAACTTTAGTAAGTTTTACTTTTGCAAAAAAAATATTCCTTTTATTTTTTCATAGGTGTGTTTTTCTAAGAACAAATTTAACATTTTTTAAGCAGATGTATTTTTCTTGAAACGAATAGTTTACCTCTATTTAGTAAATTTGTTTTTTTTTTGAGTAACGTAAAACAAATTTATATGTTTATATACCAAAATTTAGGATAATAGAACCTTCATTTAGGATTATTTTTAAAACTAATTAATTACTTATAATAAATACCTACTGAAACAATAATTTATTTTAAAACATTTAGCTATGACCCATTTGAAAAAGTTACCCACAACTGATATAGTGAAATATTTTGTTGTTTACCTGATTCATTAACTATATCTACTGGTAGCTCCACGTTATACACCTGAGGATTAAAAGGTAGGTCTATGGACGACTTGAAACAAGCATTAATCAATTTACTTTCAGATGTATTCTTCTCAAATAAGCTATAATTCGGTTTAGGTGTAAAACCATGCGAACGACCATACATCATTACAGCTTTGGTGCTCCATTTTTGATGTTCATGAATATTTTCTTTCACAATTATATTCTTGATAGCTTTAGCTCGACTCCACTAAAACAAGGATTAGATAATATCAAACAGATGACATCTACATACTATAAAATTAGAGGTACTTCAATGTAAACACAATATCGGATAATAATGGAAAGAGATTTGTTGTACATGTTTCAAGCTCACAAATGCAAATTTGGCATAAATGAGACATCCAGTGTCACAGCAGATAACTCAACATGTATAGATACTTCTTCTGTAACTTTGAACTACAATCTTCATATATTAGAAATCTACATTTGAGTCTTCTAGTAAAATTGAGCTACAGTTATATAATATAGTTGAAACTAAAATATTTAGTCTGTATATTGCTAACAGAGTAGAGGAGAAAATGAAGTCTATTCGAGGAGCTGATATATTATGTGAGAATTTCTACGGATGAGTGCTTCACCCTATTTTTCGACTCCTCTGAGTCGAATAATAAAACAATCTGCAAATTTACAATATAATTTTTAAAGTCTATTGACGGGACACCAACTCAATAAACACCTACATCTTTAGACTGTCGGAAACCTCACAGTGCGTGGTTGCCTAGGAAATTATGAAACAACGGAACATATCTTCTTTGAATGCCCCGCTCATAAGGCGAATAGATTGGACACATTGGGCACTGAAACACCTAGTGTTCAGATGATTCAGAAGCCACCCTGCAATAGTCTTGCAAAATTCATCAAAAATTTTCCGCTAGACTGATAACAACACAACACGGAAGCACAATGGACCAAAGGCCTGAGTGCAGCCCATAAGGACGTCGCGCATGAAGAAGAAGACCGCTGTTCATTATAAATTACTTGGAAATAAGTATCGATGATTTGAAAGCCTACGCTACAAATTTTCTATTCAATGATGACACCACATTTTTCAAGGATATACAAATCTGATGGGGTCTGATCTTTCGTCATCATTCACGGTCTTTCTACCCAATTCGAATCATTTGAACTACTCATACATTTGCGTATGGGATAGACCATCATTGCCATATGCCGTTTGTAGCATTTGGTGCGCTTCGGTAAAAGATTTACCAAGTTTAACACAAAACTCATTTTCCGACTGATGTACTAAATGCACTAACAAACATGACGCAATAACTCAAGTTGTTCACATACAAATGTCATGAAATTTTTAATAGATGTCAATGAAGTACCAAGTTATCGACGGGTACAATATTACAACAGATGGTACAGTTCCTTTAAACAGTTTGGTTACTTTTGGAATGGAGAGTATATTTCCTCCTATAACTTTGTTGAAATATTGCAGGGCTCAAATACCAACACAGACCATTCATTTCAAAAAATGACTTGTTTTCTAAGAAAATTTATATTGTTTACTCAAAATTGTTTTAGACTGTGATAACTTCAAGATAATATCTAATGGTATATGTAGTTTTGATTTACACGATAGTTTAGAGAAAATATTTTAAAACCTAATTTTAAAAATTAAATACAAAATGGGGGCTCATATTACCATCTTCATCTCTGATACTGAAAATTAACGTGCAGCACCGTACACGTGATAGTGCAAATTTTTGAAAAATAGAGTTACATCCCCTTCATGCACGCTCACACGCCAGCTCGGCGCGCGCGGGGACATATCCATATATCCTTTTCTTTATGTTATTTTCCATCTTCCTCATGTAACGTGACTGGTGCTTAAGATCGTACTCATAATTATCGTACTGTCGTCTATCATCTAAACACAACCTAAGAAATTTCACTTCATAAATATAATATACACTGTATTTCAACCGAAATTTCACTCATCTCTGACTCTGGAAAAAGTTATACTAGCCAAAAATGCCGAAACATTGCTAATTTTTTAGCTGTAGCTGTCATTGACCTTAATTCGGAGTGCGAGGATGGTATGAAATGTTTCGGATCTCTACGTGAAGATGGCAGTACTTGTAAATGAAAATTAGTGAATTTTCATTGTTCATCTATTGACAGCTACTCACCAAAGTTGACTTGAACAGTCGTTTGTGTGAGTGGATGTACGTCAAAATTTTGTCAAGAAGGACAAAATCGATTATTGACCTGTCATTGAATATTTGTCTTTGAAAGGCAATAAATATTACAACAGATGGCACTAGTAGTAGTTTTTTTTTAACAGTTCGGTTACTTTTGGAATGGAGGGTGTAATTCACATATTAGTGAAGATTAAGTTCAAAAAAGAATACTCACCTCAGCACTCGATTGTTTAGCGATATTCCAAGAGACATACTCGGTCAAAGAGCAAGCAGTGAATGGATAAACACTTCTATATTTTAAGTTTCGCGCCAATTCCGAAATTAAAGGCAAACGTTTGAATAAATAAGGCAGTACCTCCCCAATATTTTTAAATTTGGGTACATTCATGTCAATTCTTCTTGGCAATACAATTTGAAACTTATCATTATCACTTTCTGGTACATTATTTCCATTATCGCTCATTTCTGCCTTCACTTCTATATCGGAACTTACAGAAGTAGTAGGAACAAATTGGGCGTTGATTTTGGTATTGAACATTTTTCTCAATAGAGATTCCTGAGGTTTTCGCTTAATTACTGCAGCTTTACCTCTGCTTTGAGAGGTTGAAGGTTGATTAGTTTTACTGGAATGTGGTTTGGTTGTGTATACCAATGTTTTTCTATAATAAAGTGGTTCTTTATTTGTTGCATCCTCGTGTGATTCAGAATAAGATTCGTCTAATCCATAAATCAGTGCATTCTCCTCTTGCTCGATATATTGTGGTGAATTACACTTCGTTTCAATATTTAAGAATTCATGTGTAGAAGGATAACTGTAGCAATGGTCCATGTTCATAATTTGATTAGAATGATTTACGTCCACACTCCTTACATTTGGTTTGATATCTTCCTCTGTACAATAGTCATGTTCAAAATTTGGAATGCATTCTGGAATTGAGCAACAATAAATCGATAGAATAAGTGAATAATACTGAAATATAGGATATTGCACAAGACAAACCTTGTTGCAAATCGCTACCACGTTCTTGGAGCTCTGTTTTCTCACAAATATCAGTTACAGCAACTATTTCATGTTTCTTAATGAATCCTTTTTCATCTCCATTAACATAATTAATTCTTGTTTGAAATTCTTCAGATTCCTGGATATTAGTAATTTTATCATCATATAGGTAAAGATCGATAATAGATTCATTTCCTGAAATAACCAAAATTTTGAATGTTAAATAATTGCAGAAAATAACCAACGTTTATTCTCATCACTTACCTAAAGTTTGCCTTCCTGAATAAGTCTTATCTAATTTCAAATTATGCACTATATCTACAGGTTTATTCAAGGTACATCTGAAATGTATTTGCACCCTAATAGGAAATTCACCCCATCCTCTTCTAGATAGATGAAAAGGTGGTTCACTAAAATGAAAAAGGTATTGCTGCTGTTTACGCTGACCACTTTCGCGCATCCAGTACCGAGTCGAACTGATGTTTCCCGAAAGTATTCGAATTGTAGCCAGTGTTGCCACAATTTATATGACGTGGGAACTTTGATTACCTATCATTCAAAATGAAAAAGCGAGGGATAAGATATACTATTGACGTGAAACCGATATAAAAAACTCCTAATCTGGAGCGTAACTTTTCGAGAGCAGAAGGAACGTGTGTGACTAGTCTTTTTTCGCAAGTGGGCTAAGGAACCCGCGCTTGATCATCATGATGACTTCTTTCAGACAGGGTAGTGCGGTATAGCACAAGATGTTTTCGAAATCTAAAGAATTTCCAAAATATTTATATGATATTCGAATCGGACCTCTCAATAAGTTCAACATGATCGATGAGGTTGAGGGAAAATATTTCTCCTTGTTTGGTGTAAATTTCCTGACAATCTGATTGCAGAATGAATCACTTACGAGTTTTTCTGTAAGCTAGAACCTATACTATTTAGCTGATACTACAAGGTGATAAATTGTGAATTATACACTGTACAATATATCCAAGATTCAAGATTAATTTTTTTCTTTTATTATTTCATTAAAACTATTAATCAGCTTACACTGGTATCAGAGTTGATTAATAAAATACACATAAATACAAAAACAAAATTATTGCTAGCCAATGAGTGCAAAAGGTGAAAAAAAGAAACAGGGTTCAGGTCTAGTTACGGTCTTAGTTTCAATAGTTCTTTCACTTCCCTACACAGTCTTCCATAATTCCTTTTATTCAAAATCTCCATTGGGATACTGTTGTAAGCCATGATAGCACTATTTATTGTAGATTTGCAGCCCTTATTTGCTCTTCCTTTAGTTCTTCTTATACAGTCACAGTCTTCCATAATTCCTTATATTCAAAATCTCCATTGGGATACTGTTGTAAGCCACGATAGCACTATTTATTGTAGATTTGCAGCCCTTATTTGCTCTTCCTGTAGTTCTTCTTATACAGTGCTTAGTCGTATGTTGTGATTGTGATGTTCCGAAATATCTTTAATGTTTTTTTACATTCAGCTTTCATTAATCCTTGTTTTAAAGAATGGATGAGTTTCACCTGTTCCATGGTTTTCAGTTTCTCAATGTTGAGGACTCTGGTATGCTTGTAAACATCAATAGTTGGTGTGTAGTAGCTAAGTGAAAAAATGGACTTTACAACTTTGTTTTGAATCCTTTGAATTTAGTTAGGTATTTAACCGTGTTTCTCCAGCATGGAATGTGGTACCCAAGATGAGATTGAATGAAGCCTCATACAGCAATGTCCGAGTAGAATCATTCAGTAAGTAGGAACATCTTCTTATGGCCCCTACCATCGGAGCTATGTTCTTAGATAAGGTTTGCACATGTCCATCCAAAGCCAACTTGTTGTTTATGCTCAGCCCTAGATACCTGTAGTCAGTCACCTCCTTCAGGGCAAATTCATTTATTTCAAGTCTAATGTCATAGTCGCTCATCTTATTTTTTGGTTTCATTAGCATATAAACAGTTTTTTTCTAGATTAATACTCAGTTTGTTTTGACACAGGCAATCAATGTAAGTATTTAGATCTTCATTTATATCCTTTTCCATCTGACGCAGATCAGTTCCCGAAAAAAGTGTGCTCTGAAGGCATGTTCAGCCTATATGCAATTACTCTCAAAAGCTATTCTGAATCTTTTCCATGTTTTCGGCTTTTACGCCCCTCGGTGACCAAACAACAGAACCATACTCCAAGACACTTCTCACCAGAGAACAATACAACACCCTCAGAGTATCAATAAAAAAGCTTTAGAACTTTTACGAATGAAGCCCAGGCAACTCATTACCATTTATAACACTGATATGATCATTAAAATTAAGTTTCGAATCGAGTAGGAAACCAAGGTCCTTGACATTCGAAGGACGATTCAGTTAACAGCCATGGAGCTTATAATCAAGAGCAATAGCAAACCTGACACATTAAAAGGCGATGACCAAACATTTATCAATATTCAAAAACATCCTATTAACTTCACACCGGCACTCAAGTCGAACCAAATCATCCTGAAGCATCTGAGCATTCTCTGCAGATGAAATGGAACAATACAGTTTCAGATCATCCGCAAATAAAAGAAACTTGCTATGCAAAAAACTGAACCTATATCGTTTACAAAGAGGATGAATAATAGTGGCCCCAAGTGGGATCCTTGGGGAACCCCAGAGCTAACAGGAAGTTTTTTTTTTGCATAACAAGATGTTGTAAACATTGAGCATCAACACCTCTGTCAGAATTGAAATAAAAAGAGTAGTAGAATTCTCGATAAAATTCTCTGCATCAGCTAGAGGTTAAATATTAAATGATAATCTTTCAAGATCGCCGTGAACAAGCCCGAAACCAGAAATTCAATGACAAAAATTGAAATTACTTTCATGTCTATGTCAAGCCAAAAAAAAAAATTTCGGCTCATCCACTGCAATCTATTCAAAAAAGTGGTTGAACAATGTGAAAAAACTTTTTACTTCAAAAATAACCGAGAATATTGAATAACTCAAAAATCACTGAAGTTGGAAAAATCTACCAGGAAAAGGGATCTGGCAACACTGGCTAAAATTTGAATTGTTCGGGAAACATTCCCATCGACTTGGTGCGCGAAAGGATTTAGGAATTTTAAATGATAATTTCTCATTTTAAACCTGTTAATACTTACCATACTTCAACTACATCATGTGGTTTATATGAAGGATGCAAAAAGAACACTACTTTGTCTATGAAATGAGAAACATCAGGACTATCTTTGGGACCTCTAACATACATCATCCATTTGTGTGTTAAATTGTCATCCTCATAAGAGGGCATCCATTTTGAAATATTTCCTACTATAATCCTATTTTTAATTTTCTGACGATTTCTATCAACTCCAATTGTTTGTTGAGATGTACTAGAGTCAGCGAAATTGTTTGTTGATGACTTATTACTTGTAGAATTTGTGCTTGAAAAACTGGCGCTGTTTAAGTTTTCCACCATCAAATTTGGCTTATGTTCGGTTTTATTTCTTCTTGCACTTCTACACATAGTTAAATCTGGTGCAGAATTATTTTTACCTAGAAAAAATTAAACTTTGAAATATTTCCACATTATAGTTAAATAATGAATTTTCCATACCCAAAAGCTTCTTGAGTGCAGGATGGATTCTATTTTGATCAAATAAGTAGCTAGTATCTCCTTTCGATGTGTCTTCTGTGCCATTATATTCTAACTCTTTTCTATTATAATACGAACTAATCAAAACATATCTCAGAAGATGAAGTAATTTTTGGGTTTTATGTATTTGTTTTTCAATATATTCGATTTGGTTTTGACGCTGCGATAACTCTTTGTTGAATTCTTCATTTAAAATTTCTTTCACTTTTTCAACAGAATTTTGGTTTTCTGAAATTGAAAAATTATAGTGTACTTGTTAACAGAACATTCATTTAATATACTACCTTCTTTTAATTTCTCAGCTCGCTTAAGAGCGACATTATGGGATGCATAATCTGGATCAATGTCTTCGTAGTTTTCTGGTATATTCATCTTGAATATATTTGCAAGAAATATTAAAATAAAATCAAATCTCAAAACAGAAATGAAAACAGATTCGAGAGAAAGTTTCTAGGTTATGTACTGTTGAATTGAAAATGAACGAGGAGTTTTTTCATGATAGGGTTTCACGTTTTCGGTATATGGATGGTTGATATGATGGAAATCTTTTTTCAAAATTAAAATAAAAATTTTAATAGGTGTAAATTTGTCAAGAAGTTTTGTAATAATCCGTTTCGTTGTGTTGATGATTAGTTTCATTTCATGCGTTATTAGAATGGCTACATTTATAAGCCAATCTAAAAAGAAGTTGTACGCATTAAGATCATATTATTATTTGTAATGTAAGCTCATCACGATCCTAACATATATCTTATTCATAATGTTGGAACACTGACTTTCCTTAAGAATATTTTGAAACGAACCTAAGTTTATCCTTAACAAATAGAAAAACTGGACACCTGATTTGTTGGTATCACTCAATTTCCATGTTACACCCGGTATATTATTCAATTCTTTGAATCAGTAGGAAATTTCATACATATATTATGTGATTATGTACAACATCTTATACCTATCTTCAATAAATTATTTTCAAAATATTTAGTGTTTTCTTGATTTATCGCAACAATCGAATTCAAAAATATAAGATTTATAGATGTTTAGATGGTGAATTTCATTTCTTATGAAATGTAATATCTCATATATGTTAACTAAAATATTTCATCTTATTTTTATATTCATATCTAACTCTATAAACGTTTTAATTTAATTTTTTTATCAATCGACATTTGAAATTTGAAATTTCATCTATTGATAGAAGTATATTTATGTAGAAACCTACGTGTATAATAAAACAAACGTCTGTTGTCAATTTTTATTTTTCGTTATGAACTTCATCATTTTCATGAATTAATTTGATACATATTGTCATTTAATGAATTTCTCATAAGCACAAAAAATCAATAATTATAGGCCATAATTTTCAATTATATAATCACAATAATTCTGATATATTATAAACATATTAATAATAAATATATTTAGATTTTTAGTTTTTTTCGACCTAAATTTGAAGAAAATTATTTCAAATTTTTATCATTCAAATAATAATAATGATAATAAAACCCGAATTGATAAACAGTATCCTGAGCGAAGTTAATTTTAAGGCAATGCATCTTTTGTTTTGACGGCTCTCGAGACACAGGTCGAGTTTACTGGAGTTATTTCGCAGTTTCCTTTGAGAGACCACCGTCCGACAGAAATCAGCTAGACATTTCGTGCTGAACATCGGCCATAATATGCTTTTCAACTTGTATTCGAAAATAGAAATTAATTCTCAGCTTCGCTCGTAACAATGAAGTGTGTTGTTTATGCAATATTTAGTTAGAAATTATTGCGGGTGGACCTATCGAAACCCAATTTTCTCAATAAATCGTAAAACTTCAGAAAGTTTCTAGGTTATGTACTGTTGAATTGAAAATGACATTGTGACATTGATTCTAGCGAGGAGTTTTTTCATGATAGGGTTTCACGTTTTCGGTAAATGGATGGTTGATATGATGGAAACCTTTTTTTCAAAATTAAAATAGAAATTTTAATAGGTGTACATTTGTCAAGAAGTTTTGTAATAATCCGTTTCGTTGTGTTGATGATTACTTTCATTTCATGCGTTATTAGAATGGCTACATTTATAAGCCAATCTAAAAAGAAGTTGTACGCATTAAGATCATATTATTATTTGTAATGTAAGCTCATCACGATCCTAACATATATCTTATTCATAATGTCGGAACACTGACTTTCCTTAAGAATATTTTGAAACGAACCTAAGTTTATCCTTAACAAATAGTTCATACTCATATTTTTGATATGGGCGTTATTGAATGACCATTTTCATTCTATCAATACATGTCATATTTCAAATAAATTGAAAAACTACCAGAAATGCTTATAAAATAACCATATATGTAATAATATACATGTGGAGGTAACCTGAATTAAGCTGTTCTATTAAAAACTTGCAACTTCCAATGAAATTTTGTTGATTACGTCATATCAACAAAATAGCATACCAGACTTGTAGTCGGGCGCAGCCACTGGAGCATTTGTCACCTGTCGTATGTCTTACGAGAAACTGCCAGATCCAGATATAAAAAACGGTGAAAACAAATAGGCTAACAGTGGCAGGTGTCAATTCAATGGTGTTACTACTGATATGATAGACTGAAACGGGTTCGGAAATTCGGTAGTTTACAAAAAGTGATATCAATACTTATCTATTTGATGAAATGACTAATACAAGTATATTTCCTTCTTATCAGAGGATAGTAAATAGAATTCCCCTTGCTTTTTCTAGGAGATCATTTAGGTCATGCGAAAAATATATCATCATATTAGTGTTTCTTACTTTTGGGTTAGTATGTTTCGGTACCTTGTTTTTCCTACCCGAATTTCGTAATTCCGCCACTAGATCTGAAAGTGTATACAAGGTGTATGATCAGATAAAAAGGGCCGGACCAGAGCTTTTAATTCCTCCACCTCCTTTGGAGAATAGTAGAGAAGCTCCGAAATTATTGAGGCATGAAATGGACACAAATGAAGGTGAAGATCCACATCTTATTGATGATCGCGAAAAATTCAAGGCAAAGATTGAACAAGATGCTGAACTCAAAGTTCTGGAAAGGCCAGACATTGGTAGGTTTTATCGAAAGACTTCTACTCCCTCAAACTCTTTAAAACAAGGAAATGCATATGAACCAGGTATCATAACTGTACCGCCAGCTATAAGTGACCATTATCCACTTGTTACGAATGGAGAAGATAGTGATTTAATTGCAAGAGAAAGAAGAAGTAAAATCAAAGAGGTAAGTAAAAATATGTCTTACGTAGATTTTTGTATTAACTTAAAAGTTAGCTGAAAAATTTGTGTGGTTTTCAATCCGTTAATTACCTTAACAAAAAATCAAAGGAACACCTCATTGATTTTCCACCACATGCTTTAGTTGAATGCTAAACTTATCGACTGTATTCGTTATGAACTCAGTAATGACAAAAAGTAATTGATTAAGGAATACGAATAGAAATATGAGGAATTTAGTTTTCCGGCTGCTTATGTATAGTGGTTAGTTTAGTTAAAAAACAAAATAAACAGTGAATTTTCAACAAGGTTTCAAAATTTTTTTAGTTGTTCAATTAACTCATTGCATTAAAAGCTTCAATATAACATAATTGTTCCATTCAGTATATGTATGTGCATTTATGAACAATTGGGCAAAGAATTTTCTTTCAAACTTTCCAGTTGAGATATTGTCTGATCTTTTTTGCCATGGTTTTTTCTTATCTGTTCGTGGAAAATACTACTTCATTATAATTTCAAATGTAACAGAGCAAGGTCAAGTTCTTGAAGAATAATCGCATACTTTGCTTTTATTATATTCGCTCCTCATTGTTGATATAATTAATAACTTTGTGAATTTTTTATCATAACTAATATTACATAATAAACGATGAATTATAATAATAATATATAATAAATTTTTGTGTTTATTTAAGTTAAAATTGAGATTTGTAGATTTTTTTCTTGAAATTCTGGGATCCATTTTATGGGAGAGAAATGTGAGCTTATAGACAAATTTTTCGAATCTTTCAAAAGCGTGATGATGTTTTAGATTATTGGTTATATTTCGTTATTTATGAAAATTTCTTGTCATGGCGTCTATGATTACCGCAATTTACAATTGTTTTCAGGCTGAAGAAATGAAAATGTTAAGCAGGATCAAATTTCGCGAGAAATTGGAACTAAGCAATCTGTCTTTCCAAGACGCTTGCGCTGTTAAAGGAAATTAGGATGAAAAGATTTCAATATCTATTATACATGCTATCAGATACTCAATTATGATTTGAGATAAATCCTTCAAAATTTATTTGTTTATGACGACCGCAATAATAATTATCTTTAATTATTCTTATGAATCATATATTATGTATATATCAATTCAACAAGTAACAATTTGTTCGTTCATGAAACGTAAAATTGAAGTTACAAATTACTTCTTTAATTCTGTGGTAACCGGAAATCATAACACAAAGATTCGTGTAAATTAAGGAAATAATTTAATGAAATAACATATTGCTTTCCTTTAATAAGCTTTTACCATACAATAACTAAATAGTATGGATATATTTCTACAAATTATGATATTTTCATTATTGTGAATACCCAATGAAAATTACGACAGGAATTGGAACATCGAACACACTGTTCTGTGGTTCAGTTGTACTATTTTATGTTTATGGTTAGAACGTAACCACAGAATTCTAATAACAGATTACACAATAAAATATTAGTAAAAGGAACGTGTTTACACATATCTGACGCCATATTTTCAGTGTAACTAATCTATGTATTGTTATCTGGAGATTGTTCCTTGATGAAGTGTTCACTTATTTCTCTGATAATTTGAAAGGTTTGGTTGTTTATAAATTGTGAAAATGAAAGCCAGAATCATAAAATTGGAATTTTCATGCGAAGGGAGAGAAAAATATTCGGTTGAAATATACTGCTTTAATTAATCAGTTAAAAAAATTACATGGGTAACCAAACTATTGCAAGATTTTCATTCATCCGTTTTTTACCCTTTGCCATTTATTTCGACGCTTGTCTCAATTTTTCCTTTATATTATTTCCCAATGTGGGATCAACTAATGTAAACAGTTGCAATACGTTAGCTTTAACCTTCTCACATGTAACATTCTTTATGGTGGATACTAAGTTATTCTCTAATCTATCTTTTGCTGCGTCGTCCAACACTTTGTTGTAGAAAACATTCGCCTGCTTGTAGTTGTCCTCGGTATTTCCGGTGTCATAATGGCCAACTTCACCAGTAACTTGGAGGGGTGCTGGATAATTAGCTGGACACTCCATTGGGCCCTTGAAGCTATTTGGATAGTAATTTGGGGCACCTCCTTGATTGTCAATAGTAGCCAAACCATCCCGTTGGTAGTTGTTTGCTTTGAAAGGACTATTAACGGGAATTTGCGCAAAATTGATTCCTAGTCGATGCCTATGAGTATCAGCGTAGGAAAACAGGCGGCCTTGTAGTAGCCTATCTGGAGATATCCAAATTCCTGGGGTTATATTACTGGGACTGAACGCTAGCTGTTCAACCTCAGCGAAATAATTCGAAGGATTTCTGTTTAGAACAAGTTTGCCCACTTTCATTAAAGGATTATCTTTGTGTGGCCAAACTTTCGTGATATCGAATGGGTCGAAATCTTTAATTTCAGCTTCTTCGGCAGTCATCAGTTGTATGTAGAAGGTCCACGAGGGAAAGTTCTTGTTTTCTATGGAATCATAGAGGTCTCTTCCGTAATAGTTCGGATCTTCTCCGGCAATGCGCGTGGCTTCGGAGGGGGATAGGTTTTCAATACCTAGAAAATATTTTTACTATTATTTCAGGAGAATATTTAGAACATACTACTAGACTAATTATATAGATACTGACATCAAGGATTCACTTTATGATATACATATCGGGCTAGAATGAAATAGAATATATCTTTTCGCAGTAATCTTCACTGAAATTAAAGTATTTTTTCAAGTGATCAAACCATATTTTGGCTCATATGTGTGTACACGTTTTTAGAGTTTCATTAACGCCTGCTTCAACGATTTTAGAACGAGGGTGGTATTTTTGCAGCATATCCTTGCATTGGTGGAACTTGAGTGCTGCATTAAAGAAATCTAAGTGGAACTACTACTATTACCTGTTGGACGACAAAACCAAAATTGCATTCGGCGGTGAATACGTTTTATTTAATATTGTATCATGCAGTTGTGCAGCAAACAATGAAGACCCATATTTCTGTGTGGTGACTTGAATATTGATTATTCAGGGGGGAACTGTCTGCGAAGGCCATTATTTGATGATCTCTTAATTAGTTCTGATATGAAAGTCACGTCTCTTGTTCCTACACTAATAGTCAACATGGTTTTAGGGACTCAAACAGTCGCCTTTGATTTTGTTGAGTTTGTCTAAGAGAGCTTGGATGGAGATCTTCTTATGGCCGGAATTTTTTTCTACTTGTCTGGGCATTTGACTGCCTAGTCATTAGTTTCATGGAAAGTACTATAATTAAGGTTTTAGAGGTGTGTTCATTGATTTGATATCTAGTTTCATTTCGAGCCATACCTTGTCAAGATTCGGGAGAATTGGTCTGAGAAATATGGGATTCAGTCAGGGCTCTGTGATTGGACCACTACTGTTTCTCCTCATGGTTAAAGATTTGCCTGATCGCATGAATGCTGATAAAGTTACAATATTTGTTGATGATACTTCCATAGCGGTCACAGCGTGGACTCTTGGGAGCTCTCCGAGACTTGTGAGGAGATTATAAACTCTAGTGATTGTGTCAGGTTGCTTGGGGTGCACTTGGATGAAGGTTTGAGATGGAGTCAACATGTAGATCAGCTAAGCTAACAACTGAATAAATCGTTTTATGCAATCAGTAGAATAAGGAACTCTCTGGGTATCAAATCTGGGATTAGTGTATACTAAAGCCTTGTCTACAGTTATCTAAACTATAATGTTTTTCTATGGGGAAATTCTGTGGACTTTCAAAGAGCACTTGTTTCTCAGAAAAGAAATGTACGAATGATCTTCAAACTTAACCCACGTGAATCGTGTAAGCCAGTTTTATTTCACACAACACCCTTCCATGCATTTACATCTACAGAAGCCTTCTTCGCTTAAGAGATAACGAACATCAATATATTATACTATCTAGCTTTGATGATCGCTCCACTAGAAGTGCAATCACTTTATGTATACATAAAACCAGGAAATATGAACTTTCTCTCTCTTACCAAGTGGGGAGATAACCTAGGTCGACGTTTGAAAAAACTATTAAGGCCACGCTCTTATGCAAGGCTCACCATATTATTCGGAAATATTTTAATAACAGGGAGTTTTCAGTTTAGATGAAAATTGTCCTTGTTGTATTGTTTACGAGTTGTATATTATATCATATTTTGTTACTATGTATCTCTGACTTGTCCTATACATCATATGATGTTCTATAGGATGAAAATCATGGAATGACCGCCTTCAGGTTTATTTCTTTTGAGGTTATCTGTGAGTAAAGTCTACGCTATCTAGTTACATAGTTTAACAACTGAAGACTAGGCGTACTGTGAGGTTGAGAAGCAATAATGCTGATACATCATCGAAATGTTGACAGGAGAATAAAAGTGTACCTGTTTAGCCGGAATTCCGTAAAAAAAACTAAAATTCTTGTCATGCTGAACTCACTTACCTTGATCTGTTTTGATGTGAAATTTACAATAAATAAGTTTCCTATCCTTGTCAACAAAGGAGAATGTATGTGACCCATAACCATGCATGTTTCTATAGCTCTTTGGTATTCCCCGGTCCGAAAACAAGAACATAACTTGATGGACCGACTCATGTCTCAAAGAAATGAAGTCCCAGAATTGATTCCATTCCCTCAGATTCGTTACAGGATTCGGTTTTTGGGAATGAATGAACGAAGGGAAAAAAATCGGATCCCTTATGAAGAATATTGGGGTGTTATTGCCGACCAAGTCCCATATACCTTCCTCGGTGTAGAATTTTATGGCGAAACCTGTAAAACTGCTCGTTATCAATCATGTCGTTATTTTAATTGAGGTACAAAGTTCAAGCTACTCTATTCAATTTACATTCAACTTTTTCTATTACCTACTAACCTACATTTTGTTTTTAGATCGTCAGTTTTATTTATTTTATCATCTATTTTGTGTTTATAAATCGATATTTCAACTGGAGTAATGTGAAGAATATTCGAAACTGGTGATATACTGGGTGGCCTCATTTTATTATTAGTCTATAAGTGTCTCACAAACTTTCACAGAAAAAAAGTCTAGATTTGGCGAAAATTTTGTTTTACCTTTAATATTATTTAATAATAACGATGTAATATATAGGGTTTTCAACGAAAACTAAACAGAAGCTATATCTACCAAGATATTAATTTCTGATCAAAACGCAAAACAGGTCAATTTTTATTTCAAGGGGAACAACTTTTGGGGTACAAAACTTGCCTGAAATATCAAGCCCCTAAGCGGGGATTGCAATCCTTGAACATTTTGAATAGGGGAGATGGGTCGACTGATGTATCTTTGGTATCTTTGTCTACATCGTCTTGAACGAATTTTCATTTTTAATTGAAAACTGTAAAAGATACAGGGTGAGCAACTGAAAGGTAGGGAAGACTATTTCCCTGAGACTATTGAAGTTTCAGTGAAGTAAAATAGAACAGATCCATGCTGATCAATGGCAGTCATCATCAAGTACCATCCTCATCTCGAATTTCAACCCCTAAAACAGGGGTGACCACCCTTGAAAATTTGGAAGAGGATAGATGGGTCGAGTGATACCTCGAAAGAAAGGTATTATCTTTGTCTGCATTCCCGTGAACGAATTTTCATTTTTGATTGAAAACTGTAGAAGATACAGAGTGAGCTACTGAAAAATAGAGGAGACTATCTATCGCCCTGAGCTATTCAAGTATTAGTGCAAAAAAATGGAACAGATTCATTCCAGATCAAAGGCTGACAGCCGAGGTATCACTCGACCCATCTACCCTCTTCCAAATTTTCAAGGGTGGTCACCCCTGCTCTAGGGGTTGAAATTCGAGATGATGATAGTACTTGATGATGACTGCCATTGATCAGCATGGATCTGTTCCATTTTACCTCACTGAAACTTGAATAGTCTCAGGGAAATAGTCTTCCTATCTTTCAGTTGCTCACCCTGTATCTTTTACAGTTTTCAATTAAAAATGGAAATTCGTTCAAGGCGATTAGACAAAGATACCACCTTTCTTTTGAGTCATCACTCGACCCATCTTCCCTATTCAAAATGTTCATGGATTGCAACCCCGCTCAGGGGTTGATATTTCAGGCATGTTTTGTACCCCAAAAGATGTCCCCCTTGAAACAAAAATTGACTTGTTTTTGCGTTTTTATCAGAAATGAATATCTTGGTAGAATAGCCTCTATTTGGTTTTAGTTGAAGCACCCTGTATTTAATTTATTTGACAATTCAGTTCGGACCGATTGTATGATATAGAAATTTGTAATAGCACAACGTGTTACAATAGTCCTATGATATACGTTGTATTGAAAATGCAATGCAATGTATAGAATTAGTTTTTCGACATCGACTATTTTACATCTTACCTCGGGGATCCCGGTCTGTATCTGCAGCTCCTAAGCTACCGGCCACCCTGGAAAATCTCAGGGCCACTGGTGTCTTCTTACCAATTTTTTCGAAAACCTTCGACGTTGTATATTGGGTTATATCGTTGGTGCATTCGAAATAACCGAAAGCTGCTGAACCCTTAGCGTGCACTACCCTTTCCGGAATTCTTTCACGATTGAAATGTGCCAATCTTTCCAAGAGGTTCCAATCGTAAAGCACGATCGGTCCATGCTCGCCCACTGTGATGCTGCTGGTAGCTCCTGTCACATTTATTCCTTCGGCGGTGGTAATGCACGTTTTTTTGTCCTGGAAGAAATTGAAACAATATCAACCGATAGCAACAAATGCTAATGTTGGCGTTGTAAATTAATTGAACTGATCATAGAATTGGCTGAGCTTCACGTCATTGGCTAAGGTGAGCGTATTTTAGTCGACCAGGATAAAATACTTTTGACGTCATAGAAATGAAACGAAGTATGGTTTGCAACTCTATGGCCTTTCAAATTTGACTTGAGTGACGTGTATGCTTGACATTGATGATTTGAAATTTCCACTTAAGCGAACTATGAATTTATTCAATTACATTGGGTAAGAAAGGGTAACAACCAGTTTCAAAATATCTATTGGTCCTCATTTTAAAAATATAATTCGATTATATACATTTTCCCCCTTGCTTGATTAAGGGTTTTCACTATAGAGTTCTTGTATTATATTCTATTCATTCATTTTTGTGCTAGACAAATCAGTTTTTTTGCCAGAAATTCTAAATACTTTGTTGGACAAGCATAATCTATTTGTTGAAAAAAGGTAGTTCGTATATTGTTGATTTGTGGTTGTCTACCTTATGACATACATCTTGAATTACAGAGCGTCCATCAAAACTTCGAATGGCGCATTAGACAATTTTGAAATTTCAAGTTGAGTTCAGCAAATTATTCAACGAAATTTTATGACAACCGATTTTTGAATCATAACACCGTGTTTACTTTTATTCGCCCGTATTGTTTTGATATTATTTACTGATACTAGCAGTTGAATCGTATAATTGTCGTTCTGACTTACCTGTTTTCAGTGTAGAATATTTTGTTTATCAAGTGAAGTTATTTTGAAATTTTGATGAACTAAAAATCATTTTAACAGAACATCTTTTTATAAATGTTATTTTGGATTTCATGAGGACGAATCATTGTAGTCATTTCGATAAAGTCTATGATTTGGATGGAACACAGAACATTCACCAATTAACATTTGTGCTTCACCCTCTTGAGCTTTTGGATTCATAGAGGGGGCAACACGTATAAATGTACTCGTTGAGTGTTTATGGTGTCCAATGAGTAGTTCACGTGGACTTAGTTTGGATATCGCACGGATATATGCGATGTGTATGAGTCCATAATGGTATCGAAATTTGAGTACTTCACCCATTGCTAGGATAACGTCTTTGTTAGATGAAAGATTAGAGAACAGGCTCATCATAATTATTAGATAATTAAATTTAAATTGGTATTCCACAAGTATTCACAAAAAGTACATACCTTATTTTTCTTCATCCATTCTGGAAGTTGATTGGAAGATGGTAGCGAGTTCATTTTGGCGTGTTGCTCAGTAAAATTAAAAATCCAAATTTAAAAAACCAACACCAAATAATACCAACATACGAGAATATACAGAATGATGATCTCTGTCGAAACCACATTTATATAAGAAAAAAACATCGACAGAAATAACGGAAGTGGAAAGTCTACCTGTGATTAGGTTTAATCTAATCATAGAAATTTGATTTGTTAATCTTAGTTATTTTGTTTGTATCTCATGTTTATCTACACTAATATACAGTGTGTTCCAACGAAAATTTGAGAAATGAGTAACATTAGCGAAAAACACCAAGACACGTCGATTTTTTGTTTCGAGGGGAGCATTTTTCAAAATAATTCGAAACTTGTCAGATCAACCCCTACCCCCAGCAACCCTAATTTCGAAATTCATCATAGGAATAAGGGTCGAGTGGCACCTTACTGTAAAGGTCTGTCAATTCTCCATTCTGATTTGTCATTTTAGAATTTTAAATTAACATACAGGGTGTCCCAACCGAGGGTAAGTTGAATTCTGCAAATCCCAAATACTAAATGAAATCGATTTATTTTGGCATAATGCAAGCGCAGGTTTATGCTCGGTCTAGAAAAACGACCTACACTTGTGAATTTGGAGTTGGTGCAATCAACCCCTATTTTCAGCATCCCCAACTCAAAAATCATTCGATCGAAAATAGGTCAAGTGGCACCTCGTTGGAAAGGTATTTCAATTTTCTCTTCGAATTTGGTATTTTCGAAATTCAGAATCAGCATACAGGGTGTCCCGGAGCAGGAACACTGAAAACCCAAATAACTTTTTGAAACTGGTTCATTTCGGTATAATACGAGAACATGTTTATGTTTGATTCGAGAATAAGACTCTCTTGCGTGAATATGGAATTTTTGCAATCAATCTCTTCCATTCAGCATCCCCAACTCAAAAATCATACAAGTGATTACAGGTTGAGTGGCAAAGTTCCAGAAAGATTTTCTATTTTCTGAATCACTGAGGCATTGGTTTCAGTTTGGCAATCGAGGTTTTCTGGCGTGAGGATCAGGATGAAGGGATGATGGAGAAACTGATTGGATGCTCATCTAAACAGGAAAACGAGATTTATTGAACTTGTATTCAATTGAAAACAAAAACTAACTTGATTATTACAACAATTGTTCAAAATGACCTCCGCCCACCTCCATACAGTTATACAGACGATTTTCGAACTCTCTTCTCACATTAGCGAAAACTTCAGGAGTCAAAAGTCGGCATTCTGTGATAATCCTCATCCGCAGCTCCTCCAGGTTTTCTGGTCTTGTGGCATAAACTTTAGATTTTAGATGGCCCCACAAAAAAAATCTAGGGATTTAAATCTGGTGACCTGGCTGGCCACTCAACAGGTCCTCTTCTACCAATCCACCTTCCTGGGAAATTTTCGTCTAAATATTGGCGCACCCGAGCATCATAATGCGGAGGAGCACCGTCTTGTTGAAAACGCATTTCGTCCTCAGAAAGAGTTGGATCGTTCTGTAAAATTTCTGTCAATCTAGGATGTATGTGTTCCTCTAACAACTGTAGGTAGCCATTTCCATTCAGATTACCCTCAATAAAGAAAGGCCCAACTAGATGATTGCCAAAAATTCCTGCCCAAACGTTCAACTTCTGAGGCCTTTGCGTGTGGGCCTCTCTAAACCAATGAGGATTCTGTGTGTCCCAATATCGACAATTATGTCTATTCACTTCACCACTGAGCATAAAGGTGCTTTCATCAGAAAAACAGATGTTATTCAGAAAATTTGGATTAGCGTTTAGGTTTTCACTTAGATTTTCACAAAACTGTAAACGACGATCTGGATCATCTTCGTTTATTTCATGCACTAATTTTACCTTGTAGGGGTGAAATTTGTGATGTTTCACGATTTTATGGACAGTTGTAGCTGATACACCAGTCAGACGAGATAGTTTTCTGATCGAAGTAGTATTCTCCATTTGTAGATGACCCACTACTGCCACTTCCGTTACCTCATTTCTGACAGGACATGCCACTTCATGTTTTTTGTTTGCCACCGAACCCGTAGCTAGGAATTTGTCAACCAAATATTTAACGTACTGGTGACTGACTCCCCTTTCTCTTTCAGGATGGTTCCTATCGAATATCCTTGCCGTTTCTTTGGCACAACTGTTATTTCGAAAATACGTCGATACAATTTCGACCCTTTCCTCAGTGGAATAAACCATTTTCAGATTAATTTCAACTGACGAACAACAACAATAATGAGGAACTGATCTGAATAATAATAATATTTCATTGCAAAATGAGAAATAACAGATGACTGCACGCCAGATGGAAATGAAAAAATGTGAACATTTTCAATGCAGAAATCAGCTTTATTTCTTCGTAATTGATGCTCAACACATCGTACCCCAATACTTTTAACAGTTTCGAATTAATTTTAGTTGATAATTTCAAATGACGATATTGAATTTTTCGAAAGCGACATCCTGTATGGAGAGCCGAACTGAATGAAATGCTTTAATCATTCTGGAATTCAAAAACCTTTCTGAAGATATGCCACTTGAATTATTTGTATGATTTTCAAGTTGGGGATGCTGAATGGAAGGGGTTGATTGCAAAAATTCTATAACCACACAAGAAAGTCCTATTCTCGGATCAAACATGTTCTCGTATACCGAAATGAACCAGTTTCAAAAAGTTATTTGGATTTTCAATGTTCCTGCTTCAGGACACCCTGTATGATGATTCTGAATTTCGAAAATACCAAATTCGAAGAAAAATTGCAGTACCTTTCCAACGAGGTGCCACTTGACCTATTATCGATCGAATGATTTTTGAGTTGGGGATGCTGGAAATAGGGGGTTGATTGCACCAACTCCAAATTCACAAGTGTAGGTCGTTTTTCTAGACCGAGCATAAACCTGCGCTTGCATTATGCCAAAATAAATCTATTTCATTTAGTATTTGGGATTTCCAGGAATTCAACTTCACCCTTGGTTGGGACACCCTGTATGTTAATTTAAAATTCTAAAAATGACAAATCAAGGTGGAGAATTGACAGACCTTTTCAGTAAGGTGCCACTCGACCCTTATTCCCTATGATGAATTTCAAAGTTAGGGTTGCTGGGGGTAGGGGGTTGATCTGAGAAGTTTCGAATTATTTCGAAAAATGCTCCCCCTCGAAACAAAAATCGAAGTGTCTTGGTGTTTTTCGCTAATGTTACTCATTTCGGAGTTAGAGGGGGGTCAAATTTTCGTTGGAACACACTGTATAAGGTGGAAAGACTTGTTTGTTTGTTTCCCTTCAACTCAAGAACTTCACAACCGATTTTGAAAATTCTTGCTTTAATGGAAAGCTACATTATGTTAGTAGCATAAGCTAGATCCAATTTTTAATAATGTAACACAAGGTATCAAAATTTTGCTTTGGTCGACCAGTTCGACTAAAAAACGGCTTTTGTGGCTTAACTAAAATAGTAAGGCATATTACCTCGTGGACGTTTTTGGTACGGGGGCGGTTTGATAAGTCAGTGACTTTTTGAATAAAACAATTTTTTTTCGGCAAATGAACATTTTATTTTTCTACATAATTACCTGTTAGCTCGATACATTTAATCCAGCTTTCCCCATTACCAATGGTTACTAGGAAATTTAAACCCAAAACTGTTTGACTATGAACACCGAGATCAGATCATGCTCCAAAAACCGCCTTTAAATTTAGTTCAAGCTATCATGAAACACCCCCAACCCCGGTCTACGAAAGACGATGCAAAATGCATCGCTTTTACGTAAATTGCAATACCTGAATTATCTTATTTTCTTCCTCATATTAATTACACCTGTGACCGACTGAAATCGGTCAAATGAAAAGCCATGTGATCGTCTAGTACCTGAACTTGCCTTGAAGTTCTCTTTTATAAAATAGGACCCTTTTCTTTGTTGTGTTGTGTATTTGTAGTAACCTACTCAAGTTCTTTTATGTGAGGTTTGATATGATACGACCAATTCTTCGTCGCTTAAACTATAGGTAAGGAAATGAGAAAAACAAAACAGATTCCGTAACAATGTCTATTTGATCTTTGTAGCATTTGTATTAAATTCTTATCCTTGCATTCTTTGGCATCTTTTAATGAATTTAATAAATATGATCATTTAGATAGAGGCCCAATTTGCCCTCACCCATATTTTGAGTGGAAGTTTATACATTAGATTATTTTATACAGACCTAATTGGTCCTCACCCAGATTACGAGTGGAATGTGCAATATCTAATTATTATAACCAGACCTAATTGGTCCTCACCCATATTACGAGTGGAAGTTGGAATATTTAATTATTATAAACAGGCTTACTTGGCCCTCATCCATATTTTGGATGGAAGTTTTAATATTTAATTATTATGACAGGCTTAATCAGCCCTCATCCATATTCTGGATGGAATTCGGATATGAGATTATTGTAAACAGGTCTAACCGACCCTCACCCATTTTATGAGTGGTAGCTGACCCAATCGAAGGGTTTTGGTAATATGATATCATGTTTTCTGACGAGGTCGTTGCCCTGATACTCCAAACTCTGAAAGATCTACTTTTAAAATTCTAAGGAACACGTCCACAGCTGACAACTTGCGAGCGTTAATTCGCTCGCGTATTTTAATCGAATTCAGTAATTCGTATAGTATTAAAACGTTATATATGGAACTAGAGGTAAGCCCGTAAAGCCGTACGTGATTCTTTTGCTCAACTAAGCGCCAACGGGCAGTTTATTGTCACTGACTGCGGATCATATTCTATTCCCATATCGCGGATTTGCCAACCAGGGAAACATGCCCTCTGATCATACACCTGTATGTACCACAAACGTCACATACATTCCCTAACTCAGACATTCTTCAAAACTTTCACATCGACAACATACAAGCCTCAATGTCTGTGGGTCCATACATGCGTATCGTCCCTAAAGCCATTTATTTATACTAATGAGAAATGATATTATTCATAGGTGATCATTACACCTGAAGGCAGGGAAAGTTCCCTTATTGAGCTTAAGAGTATCGGACATCAAATCAATAATTTGAAAGTAAGATCTTCCCCATAGTTGAATACAATGAAATATAAACATCTTCGTTACAGGTTAAGTATGTTCTGCTAAGTTATAAACTGAGATAAATAGAAATACCGAATAAAAGGATTATGGTATTTCAAATAGATAATTGGCCCATTATAGAAGCAAAGATAAGAATCAATATTAAATGTTCTCACATTCGAACGTATCGTTCATCATATTATAACAAAAGATTTCTATTGGAAAAATGGTTAAGTAACATTTCAATGAGATCAATTTTCTGAATTATAAAAGTAAAGTTTCATGTCAATATTAAACTTCATAACTTCTCAAATTCAAAGAGTTATCAAATTATTGGAATTAGTACACTATAACTTAATTACATTTTAATAATGTTGCCTGTTTGATAAACAATTGTTGAAATCAAATGAATTTTAGTATACTTCAAAATAATGTGTTAAGTTAAAACAGCTGTTGAAATCAATATAAAATAAATTTAGTACATTTCATATTCTACCAAGTTACGAAAGCAAACGTTTAGATAAGTCTGTGAGAATAACTTTTCAAAATAAATATTAGAAATGTCAGTGCAGTTCAAATAGATCATTTGCCAAGAAGGAAAAAAATATGTGAAAATAATTTGGAATTTGAGAAATGATTATTTCAACTCGTCCTCAGTGCGTTTAGAAATTACGTAACATATACTTCAAGAAATTCGTGAAAATCAAATAGTGAGCAGAAATATTAAAAGAAATTCAGAAGGTAATCACCTGTGGGACACAGCGGGAACGGTGCTTCTTCTTCCCCTGTCCGGCTTCTCGGAGAGGAACAATCGGCGTCTTCCATTCTTCTGGACTCACGTTGTGCACGATTAATTAACTCAAATTTAATTCCGATTCACACGAATCAGTAAATTCACTGAGCTTCGAAAACTAAATAACTGAATAATAAGAGTAACTGCACATCTGACAAACAATAACTCAATAATAACCAAAATCATAATAATGAATGAATGATTGAATAATGAATCCCTTAACGTCGTGATCGTGATACTTATATATGCGTGACCCAGCGGCCATTACCCCTCACTTCCCTCAGCCCTTGGTACTCAAGTACTTGTTACATAGTCTTTTCCAGACGCGTTCCTTCGTCGCGACGTGGGAATTGCTGATTTAGAAAACACCAGCTTTGGAACCGTGGATATACGAATGAGTGCTTAAGAGCTTAGGTATTAAAGTCGACTATTGGTTTCGCTGGATTTCTTATTTGGGTTAGATAAATTCCTTCGTGTCTATGTTTACACTATTGGGTGATTTCAAGCTGCCTTAGAAATACGTAATATTCTACTATATTGAGAATTTAAAATATAATTATTGAATCATTCTGGCAAATGACCGTCTTTTCCCTGTAAATTTGAATTCAGAGGAACAATATGAAATGTTATGCAAGTAGATCTACAAAATACAGTTATCACAATTGATAATAAAATTCACTTAGATAAAACCCAAGAAATATATGGATAGTTTTAGCAAATTAACAAAAAAAAATTGACCCCGGTCCTGGGTCGTCTCACTATCAGCTCTCTAAAAAACCGATTTGACTTAATAAATGAGTATGATAATATTTTCGGATTTTTTAGCGACATATTCAAATTAAGTGACAGCGATCTTTTAAAACATTGTTCTATTCTGGAAGAGCTACTGACAGATCAGGATAATAAGGATATAGACTCCAATGATCTGTTTAACGAAATTAAAGCGTTGAAGTTGTTTTCATTACTTGATGATACTGACCCCTTGAGTATTTTACAATATATATTTGAAAACAATTTAATCTCCACCTTTCCAAACGTAAGCATTTCACTAAGAATTCTTTTGACATTGCCTGTATCTGTAGCTTCTGGCGAGCGATCTTTTTCAAAGTTAAAAATCATTAAAAATTATTTAAGATCGACAATGATTCAAGAAAGATTGTCTGGGCTAACAATATTAGCAATTGTACAAGAAATTTTCGATGGTATAAATTTGTAATTAATGAATTTGCAACAGCAAAATCTCGGAAAATATCGCTACTACAATAGTTATGTTTTTTTATCGCACCAAGACCTAGCTATCATTTTTGATTCTAAAACGAAGTTCCCTAGGTATTTGTTATTAGAAATATCTGCATAATTTTTAAATATCTAAGTATAAGTAGAAAGTAGTACTTATATATATATCTAGACATTAGGCAATATTTCTGTTATTTGTTCCTGAAAAATGTGATTTTTGTTTTAGGTTATTTTCTAGTATTTATAAACAACGTCAACGTGTCTGTATCCCATTACTTAAGTAAATGTTTTAAAATGGGTGTGAACAAGAATTTATTTTGTTATGATTTTGTTCTGTTTGTTTCATTTTGATATTTTAGTCTACAAATAAATATGACTACTAAAGTTAAATTTTTGCTTTACTTCAAGCACCTACCTACCTACCGCCTACCTTAAAAAAAATGAAAAAACATGATCCAAAATGCCTTAAGGGGCGCCAAAATCCTTTTTTGCACACAACCGCCAGTAGCCCCCACGGGGGCCCTGTACATTACTTACCGGACAGACCTTGTAATAATAAGATATTTTAATTGACCCGTATCGGGTTTTGGTTCAGGAGTTATATTCGTTTTATTATTGAATTGTGATAGCTTGCTATGATTGGATTCACGCGAGCACGCGATTATCGGTTTCAATTCCTTGGATGTTCTTTGATAAGAGATATGAATTCCTATTCTCTTCTAAATCACAAATTCTCACAGAGACTTTATCGTTCTTTGTTCGGTTATCGAGTGTTCTGAAGTTCTGATTGTTCCTCCATTTCCGGCCGTTCGAAATGAAATTAGCGGCTCCGGGCGTGGGCTCAGCTCTGATCGTGGTGACTTGGACAGGTATATACTTTTCGACGAAACGCGGTTGCGATAACTCAATAGATGCGAACACAAAGCGTTCAATGTACGATTACAGCGATTATATAGATGACGAGATTTCTTCGAACTTGACAACCGATGAAAAAAGGAACAAGATCAAAGAGGTAATATTACATATTTTACTCAACGTCTACATTTTTCCGAAAATCACAATTTGAAAATGAAATTAGGATGGTGATACAGTAGACTCGGGAATGAAATAGATTCAGCTGTTACAATGTGATATGTAATTGACATTTTGACGATTGCGAACATTACTACCTAAAAAATATCACTGTTTAAGATGCAGGGCCCCCGTGAGGGCTACTGGCGCTTGTGTGCAAAAAAGGATTTTGGCGCTCCTTAAGGCATTTTGGATCATGTTTTCTTATTTTTTTTAAGGTAGGGGCTAGATAGGTAGGTGCTTGGAGTAAAGCAAAAAACTGAACTTTAGAAGTCATATTTATTTGTAGACTAAAATATCAAAATGAAACAAACAGAACAAAATCATAACAAAATAAATTCTTGTTCACACCCATTTTAAAACATTTACCTAAGTAATGGGATACAGACACGTTGACTCGTTGTTTATAAATACTAGAAAATAACCTAAAACTAAAAATCATATTTGTTTTAGGAACAAATAACAGAAATATATATGTCTACATATACGTATTTGTTATTAGAAATATCTGCATATTTTTTAAAATATCTAAGTATAAGTAGAAAATAGTACTTACTTACTTCTTGTTCAATTGCTAATATTGTTAGCCCAGACAATCTTTCTTGAATCATTGTCGATCTTAAATAATTTCTAATGATTTTTAACTTTGAAAAAGATCGCTCGCCAGAAGCTACAGATACAGGCAATGTCAAAAGAATTCTCAGTGAAATGCTTTCGTTTGGAAAGGTGGAGTTTAAATTGTTTTCAAATATATATTGAGAAATACTTAAGGGGTCAGTATCATCAGGTAATGAAAACAACTTTAACGCTTTAATTTCGTTAAACAGATCATTGGAGTCTATATCCTTATTATCCTGATCTGTCAGTCGCTCATCAAGAATAGAACAATATTTTAAAAGATCGCTGTCACTTAATTTGAATATGTCGCTAAAAAATCCGAAAATATTATCATACTCATTTAACAATTCAAATCGGTTTTTTAGAGAGCTGATAGTTTGAACTAAATTTAAAGGCGGTTTTTGGATCATGGGGGGTCTCATCTCGGTGTTCATAGTCAAACAGTTTTGGTTTAAATTTCCTCCTAACCGTTGGTAATGGTGGAAAGTCTTCTTCAATTTCAAGAGAGGATGCTACTTCTTGGTCAGATCTATATTGCTGGAAGTGATCAACTAAATTTTTTAGGTAGGTTTGGCATACTTTAATATTTATTGTACCACTTTGCATTTGTTTGCTGACAATATTTATTTGAAATAAAACGTCATGCCAAATGATAATTCCACAAATAAATTGAAAATTTTGTACAGACGTTAAGAGGGAACTCGCTTTATGTCTTGCATCAATGTGAAAGGAATTATCTTCAGCCACTTCTAGAAGACTTTCGCAAACCTTAATTAAATAAACTAAGGGGCTTTATTGCGTCAATTGTACTGGACCCTCTTGTTTCACTTAGAGGCTTTAAACTTAACCCGGGGACATTTTTTCTCAAAACATACCACCTTTTTGTGGATGACGAAAAAAAAATTATATAACTCTTGCACAAGATTAAAAAAGTTTATTGCATCACCTGACACCTTAGAAGCTTCATTTACTGTTAAGTTCAAAGTATGAGCCGCACAAGGTACAAAAAGGGCTTTCGGATTGTCCCATTATCATAACCTTGTCCCCTAATGTGTTTTAATTCTAAATTTAATTTCTTCAAATTTTCTATCACAAATGTATATATCCCTTCTCCTGTAGAGTCTAGTATTGAATTAAACTCAATAAAACTTTCCTTAACTTCAACCTTTTTTGAAGTGGTATTGAGGACAACATACTTCAGAACAAGACTAATTTGCTCAGTATGACTAGTGTCTGGTGTACAATTTAATATTATTGAAAAATATTTTGAACTGCGAACCATTTCTAAAATATTATTTCCTACTTTGGACGACAATAATTCAATTATTTCATTCTGTATTTGCACGCCTAAATAATGAGTCATTTTAACATATTTTTTGGAGTTATACACTCGGCTAACGTGCTGTCTCATCACTGAATCAAAAAAGGCAATCATCCCAACAGCTTTTAGAAAATTTCCATTATCATGTTCGAAAAGCAATTGAGAAGAACCTTGAAATGCCAAGCATTGTGTAGATAAATACTTAACAATCGCAATAATTCTTTCCACCACATCTCGCCAATTAACAGTCATAGATGACTCCAACATTTTTTTTAAATATACCCAAGTGTTTATATAACTGTTGTTTAAAATTGACGTTTCGTGTCTCTTAATTAGCAAAGACAAGTGTTGTCAATCGTTACTCCATTTGTATCACCAAAAGCGTTAGGAGTTTTACATTTACAAAACAACTGACAATAAAAACAAAATACAGAATCTTTAAAAATAGAGTAAATAAGCCAAGCCCTTTCGACTTTTTCTCCATTTGCTAGATTTCTTTCAAAGTATTTGCACGAAAACTTTCTCTTATCTTTATTACTAGGAAAGCTGAAACTGATGTCTATCAAGGGCGGACCACGTTTAACCAATATTCTAGCCATCTCGTTGGTGATTCTTTCGGGCCACAAACCGGGGTCGGACGGAATTATATTGATACTAGCCTCATTACAGCCTTCATCGAAAGTGTCACTTGCAGCAGGTATTTCGATAGCTGACATAACCGAACGTTTTACACAAGTTGAATTACCTGAAGTGGATTGTTCAAGTGCTGTAGACGAGGATAGTGTCATCGCTTCATCGGGCTCTGCATCAGTAGAAGCTGTTTTGCTGCTACAACCGCTGCCACTTGTTGCAGGACCTGATGTTACTGTTGTTGTTACTCACGGTTATTGATATTACGGATTTAGAATCTTGAGATTCGGACGATTCGGTTGCACCAACATCGATAGTCTCCTTGGAATCTCCCAAGGACCCAACCAGTCTTCCCCTTTCTTGTAGTCTCAGTTTCTTTTGCTCGCGAAACTTCGCACCTGAAGGTCCCTTTCTTTTATCCTGGAAAAACAAATAAATAATTAGTACTCATGGGAATTAGGAATTAACTTCTAACCTAACCACAATAATAAGCACCATGTGGGTAGGGTAGGAAATATTCTTAGAAAGTGAACTAAGTAGCCAATAGTTTTTAACCCTTTATAGGGCAGATTAGTATTAAGTAAGATATGGCCGATTAAAGTTTGCATATTTGAGTAAGAAGCAATTTGTTCGTGCCCTTTCAGCTTAAATCCTTTCAAAAATAAAAAAGATATTAAACTAATTCGATCTTATAGCCCTTAAAAAACCCTACAAAATGGTTTTTTAAAAAGATCAATAGCATAAAAACTAAGCGAGTTATGGATAAAACCAGCTACTTTTTTAAACTCGTACATGACATTTCAATTAATAAAAAGATATTTGGCTAAAAAAAAATTAATTATAACCAGTATCCTATAAAGGGTTAATGTTGATAGTATAAAGTAGGAACACTTCCATTTTATAAAAAATCAAGCCGATGAAATTGCAGTTAGCAGGTATTCGGCACTTAATTAAAAAAAAAGTAGTAAACAAAATATTACACAACATAACACCACACTTGACAAAATAAAAATAACTTTATATGTAAAAATTAATAGGATTACTTGTTTTTATTCACTTGTTGCACGGTCCAGTGAACTAACATCTAAGTGTTCGAATTCGGATGTCAATATTCAAAGACATGTCACATAATATTCTTCGTCGTTGAACGCATTCCTCGCCATTTCGATGCGGTTTCTTATTTCATGTGTATGGTCCCAGTCTTCTTTTATTATACATCCTAGGCAAGTAAATGTCTCCGTTCGCTGCAATGAAACGTTGTCAATATTGAACTGTGCGTCTGTGTTTTCCTTACTAACAATCATGATCTTCGTCTTATTTTCATTCAGTCTTAGACCATACCTTTCACTGATAGAGGTGATGCGATCAATCAGACGTTAAAGTCCTTCTGCACTGCCATTAAAACGGCGTCATTTGCATACCTCAAGTTGTTAACAATTTAAAATCATTGTTGGTCTGAGCAAAACCCCCATTTGATTGAAGAACAATTCTCACCAATTAAATCTGTTAATTTTTTGTTGTCTGGTTTGCTCTGGAACTCTTAAGGGCCTTCTGCTGCATAAACCCCTTGAACGAAGTCTTCGACGTATCGTTTCGACTAATACACTGATACCTGTTGCTTCCAGAAATTGCCTTTGGAGTATGGGCTTCGACGCACTAGGGTCTCTTCTTGCAATTAGGCACAAAGAACGGTCTTGTTCTTCAGAAGTGATCTTCCTACAACTTCTTCTAGGCCTATTTTGCAGAGATTGTAGCTCCACGTATCGGGCGTAGGTTTTTGAAATCACCCCCTGTGATACCCCCATTGTGGCCGCTATATCCCTATGTGTCACCCCTTCTTCAACGAGAACAATTATTCGCATATCCAACGTAAGGTATTTTCAATTATGATTATAGACTTTTTTAAATTTTGAAATTCACAGTTTCAAATCTCAGTGACGACTGAGTATAATATCACGAACATGTGGTGATAATTCAACGTTTCTTATCGTACTATACACTCCACCCACCCTGATGAGGGTAGGAGGTTAGGATTTTGATTTTGATTTTAAATGTTACGAAAAAACTAAGAAATTTACAGATCTCAGCATTTTCCCCTAAAATCATTCCATCTTGAATTAGAGAGGGTGAAAAATTTTCGTTGGAACACACTGTATTGAGTTATTGATATGATTGATTATGATCTCGAATATGAATGTTTTCTTTGTCTGTTTACTATACCGTTGAGAAAAAAAGTTGCTCCATTCGAGAATGAAATGTTTGACATCTCTATCACAATCTGGTGTCATGATTTCGCACTTCGAACCTAACCGCTCGTTAAAACTGACGATCTAAATTTTTATTTTTCTTCAGTCCAACACTGTGATATTTTTCATGTTGGCAACACATGTATCGTTATCTCATCATTCTGATTGCGTAGTTGTTTTTGTTGTTGTTCCATTTCTTGATAATGAAACATTAATTTCTGACAGAAATGTATTTAACGATTTAAAACGAATCAGAACACTCATGCTAGAGTCAACGCAATGCAATCTCTTCACCTAAAAAAATTCAGTAGTTGTCATTGTCATTAAGCTTTACAACAGTCATTAGGTGACCGGTTTTCGACTTTAGTTCTGTCGAACTATTCAGCATTTCACGTGCAAATTCAACATACCGGTCGTGGGTCGCGACGTTTTTTGAATGGGAATTGTCTGGAAGGTGTTCTTACTGCGGGTTCTTTATCCCAGTGGCGTACTTGGATCGATGCATACATTCTAAAGAAGAATATAGTGAAACATAAATATTATTCATTCGAACAAAGTGTTCCCATAGAACTTCAAAAAAGATTGAATGCTTGGGTTTAGTTTGGTGGGAAAAAATCCCATCAGAAACATGTAATGTACAAAAAGCTGTGGGATCTCATGTAGAGCAAAGTAATGTATTTTAGGTAGTATCTATGGATTTTTTATTCAAAAACTTAAGAATTCTCGTCTAGATTGTACCAACATATGAGTGCAAATTTGGATGTATTTGTACGGCAGCTATGTGAAATATTGCAGATAGAGAAAAATGAACCCTCCTCTCTCGATCTTATTTTCAGGGACTAGTTTAGAGGTCCCAAAATCTTTCTGATATCTCTTTCCGTTCTGGACTTATTCCAAAATTTCTCGAATTTTGTGAAAATCGTCCATCGCGGATATCTCGATCATCATCAGTGTTACATAAAAATAATAATGAATCTAGAACATCTTTAGTTCATAATCGACATCACTTAGAAGACCGAACCTGGCCATCGGGGCTCTCTCGGTCAAACAGAGAGGGAATTGTTTTGTTGAGTTTGAATATTGAAGGGATTTTAAGTTCTTAGATAAGGCTAGGACTTCTCCCCTTAGTGTTTCTTTTCCCAAGGGCTACACCCATGTAGGGCTTCATTCCCAAAAGGTGTATGAGATGTTGCCTGTTGAAAAACAGAGGAGCATCAGTTAAGTTCTTAGATTCAAGTAAGTTTAGACATATAAGAGTTAGGTATGTTTTGATGAAATATTGGTTTTCTTTTTTCATTGTTACAGATTTTTCCTGTCCCAATCCCCCTTCATTCTCACCCTTGTCTTCGTGAAGAAGTCCTGGAATTCATGGAGTGCAAGATGACAATGAGAGAATGAAGCTGCTAAGCAGAAAAATTTTTTGAACTCTTTTTGTACACACGACATTAACACTGCATAAACAGACAAGCTATTGCTAGTGCAATAGCGACAGGGAAACGATGTTTTTTCCACAGGTTTTTTCACTCGTTTATTGAATCATACGCAAGATAGTATGGTTCCCCCTGTTAAAGTACCTGTGCTCACACTTTAGATGCAATCGTAGGAGGCATGATGCGAGTTTAGATGCCTGATTAAGGAACGGGCATGGTTTGTTTTTTCTGCTGGTATTCTATTTATTCGCTTGTTTCTTACGATTGTGTTTTTCTGACACACACCAAAATTATAGCAAAAGCATTTTATTTATTTTTATTTTATTTATTCGAATTTTGTAAATCCTCTCTTTTCAAAAGAATATATATATGACTAAACCACAGATTTGAAAGATCCTATCTAAGATCATGGTTATTTCTATGGTTTGATTCGATTTAGACCATAGTAATTACCTGTGGTCTTAGAGTTTGACACTTATCTTGAAACAACAAGCAGCTATTTCGATATTCAATAATACATTAATACCTATACTGAAACAGGAATCGTAAGTGTCAAACTCTAAGACCACAGTTAATTACTATGGTCTAAATCGAATCAAACCATAGAAATAACCATGATCTTAGATAGGATCTTTAAAATCTGTGGTTTTCAGTCATAAAACAATATGAATCGTTGATAGGCACGCACCTAATGAATGGAATTGTGGCAATTTCAGGTTTTTATCTGAAAAAAAGTTACTGAATGCAATAATCAACTACAAGTGTTATATATTTTTGAAAAGGAAAAAATTACTGCATCCAATAGGGGTAAACTTCCTATGGTTGGTATTCAAAAAAAGAGCATGTTTGCATGTTTGTTGGGTGTCAGAAAAAAACACAAGTGTGAGCTCAGGAAATGTAACAGGGGAACCATACTATCTTGTATATGATTCAATAAACGAGTGAGAAAACTTGAGGAAAAAACTCGTTTCCCTGTCGCTATTGCACTAGCAATAGCTTGTGTGTTAATGTTGTGTTAGTGTCGTGTGTACATAAAGAGTATCAAAGATTTTTCTGCTTAGCCGCTTCATTCTCTCTTGCATTCCATGATTTCCAAAACAAGGGTGAAAGGAAGGTGGTTTGGGACAGGAATCTGTAACAATGGAAAAAGAAAACCAGCAGAAAAATATTTCAACAATCAAACTTCTTAAATGTCTAAACAAATCTAATAAAAGATTTTACATAGCAAGCAAGGTCATGAAAAGGACTAAGGAGATAATAAAAAATATACATAACCTGCGATATTTCCTCAAATTCCCTCTCTGTTTGACCGAGATAGCCCCGATGGCCAGGTTCAGTCTTCCAAGTGATGCCGAATATGATCTTTAGATGTTTTAGAATCATTATGGACCCAATAATCTGGGTTGACATCGCCCATATATTATTTCTTCGCGGATCTTGTTTAATTTAAAATGATATGAGAATACAGTATAACATTTTTATTCGTGGTGTATATATTCCGTAAATGTACCGCGAATACAGAAACCGTGAATATGGGACTATAGGGATACGTTCCTAGATGACGAAATAAAAAATTAATACATAAAAAATCAATTCAGTTGAAGTTTTTGACCATAATGATTAATTATCATCTTCAGGTTTAGGAAATGGTTTAAAGAATTTCGTATTTTTTTCTCGCTTGGTAGCTCCTTCAATTCAGAGTGATATTTAGCAATTTGTTTCTCAAAAATAAGACCTCGTTCCATAGGCGGATAAATTTTCATAAAAAAATCATAAAGCTCATTTGCCATTCTTGAACGTTCACTAAGGTTCTTCAAACTAAATGTCACGTTTCCAGTGCATGCAACATATCGAGAGATTGAAGCATCATTGCGTATTTCAAAGACCTTAATGTCTTTGGTAAGTCTGAAAGCGTTTACAACATTGTGTGTGGTGATGAATCATGGATGTATTCATATGAGCAAGAAAATAAGCGACAATTTTCTGTTTGAGTGTTTCAAGGGAAAGAAAAACCGACAAAAGTCATCCGTGGCCTAAAGGTTTCAGTGTTTAGAAGAAGCTGTTGATGCCTTCCGAAAGGTCATTTTGAATGTAGCAGAAAACGATTGGAATAGCGGTTTCCAGAATTGTTTCGAAAGGGTCGCAAAATAAAGAAGTTCTCAACTACTCGTCAATTAGACTTATTTCTTAATTTCATTAATTCCATCCATTTGAACATTAAATTCACGATAGAAATTGAACAGAACGATTCCATTAATTTTTTGGACTTGAAAATCACTAAACGAAATAATAATCATGTTTTTTCGGTCTTTCGTAAACCAACACATACTGATACAATTATACATAACTACTCATTACATCCAATTCAACACAAAGTTGCAGCTTTAAACAGCATGGTACATCGGTTACTGAATTTACCTTTATCAGTAGAAGATTATAATAAAGAGTTAAACATCATCAAACAGATAGCCATTAATAATTCATATAATCCGGATATGATAGATCTAATCATTCGTAAAAACTGTATCAGAAAGCAATAAATGAAGTATATCCTATTCATAAAGACTATAAAATATTCAACAGTTTAACATTCTGCGGTTCTGCAAGTACAAATATTAAATCCTTTCTCGTCAAACAAAATCTTAATATAACTTTCAAAACTTCTAATAACTTATGTAAACATATTAAAAATAATAAATCTCGTGTTGAAAAATCAAGTAAATCAGGAATCTATAAACTCAATTGCGGTTCTTGTGATAAAATTTATATCGGTAGGACCTATAGGAGTTTTGGCATAAGAACATCTGAACATAAACGTAGCTTCGATAAAAATAAATCTGATTCAAATTATTCAAACCACCTAATAAAAGAAAACCATTCATTCAATAAAAACTTTGACATATTACATATAAAATCAAAAGTTCAAAATTAGATCTCCTAGAAGCATTAGAAATAAATAGATACAAACATTCGGACAAGCTTTTGAATGAGCAGGTAGATGTAAATTATTCACCCTACTTAACTTGTTTAATTAGTTAATTACCTTTCATTTTATTACCTTTCATCCAACTAACTGTACAATGGCTCGGTGTGGATTTTCCTGTTATTCATCCAACTTGTCCAATTCTACGATTTGTTTATAATACCATATACTGCTCACTAAAACCATACTCTTCATTCTGTTTGTCATTCTTGATAAAGCTGCTGTGTCAGCGAAACGTCGTCGATTTTTTTCAAATAAAGTGTAGATTAAAGTTAAACCTTGTGTTTTTTATCTCATTTAAGTTCTCAATTATTTAATTCTAGCTCTATATGCAAAACTTAAAAGGCATCCCTCGTATTCTCTAATGTTGTGAGCTCAATATACCAAATTGTTTTTGAACAACTAGGTAACTTATTGGATAACAATTTATGATAAGTTGTTGAATAGGTGTTTCTATAGATTCTTATTAGAATAACTTCGTTCTACATGAAATATCCCAACTTTTTGTGATAGAAGCGCTGTATACGATACGCTGTATATGATACGAATTTTCTGACAACCTAGTTATCGGCTCTCTTGGTTTTTCTGAGAGGCCCCAACTTATTTTTGACCAGTTTGTGTTTGTGGGCAGGTTTCCATTTTTTCTTCTCCCCTTACATCCCACTCCCTGCCTATATAGTTTTTTTTCAGAGAAGTTTTGATGTAACAATTTGTACCAGTCTGGATGATTCTCTTGAGCGTTGATAGTATACATACATATAAAATTAATTAGATGTAATCCTTCCGGAGTTAGCTCTCTCTGAAGTTCCACGTATTCACAATGATATTTCATAGCTCCGAGAAGAAAACTCACTTGGAAGACTCAGGGAAATCTGGATCGCGCACCGAGGGTATCTAGAATCTCGTAGATCTTCGACCTTTTTTTTTCAGTATGTTTTGAATTAGTCCATGAAATCTACAACGAATTCAGTGAGGGAGTGAGTCACGTACATTCTTTTTTTGACGATCGTCCAGTGAACTATTGAAATTATACCGTTCTCCGTTTCGTACGCTACTGCGCCCACGAAATACCAACTTCTCCGATTTGCATACTGACTTTGTTTTAAATAACAATAGCGTATCCGAGAACTATTAATTACAGTTCACTTTCAGCGTTA
This sequence comes from Cryptolaemus montrouzieri, assembly GCA_013387265.2. Classification (NCBI taxonomy): domain Eukaryota; kingdom Metazoa; phylum Arthropoda; class Insecta; order Coleoptera; family Coccinellidae; genus Cryptolaemus; species Cryptolaemus montrouzieri. Next base: position 7,613,130 of record JABFTP020000103.1, on the reverse strand, counting down.
TTTCAATTTCTTCGAAAACAGTACGAGGACGTTAGAAATCCATTGTTTTGCTTGGTCATCGAATTCGTGTTCTTTTCGTGAAATAGTACTTCAATGCTCTGTGTCATTATTAGAAGAATGAGATTTGAAGAAAGAGTAATTATAAAGTTTTGCAACTTCAAATTGAATTCAATATTTAGGAAACGTTATTAAGGAGATCAAAAAGAACCCATTTGTGAGAGCTGATGCGTTGGGTCAAAAGAACCTACTATAGGTTTCTGTATTGTAACGAACAGTAGCAGGAGTTCTAGGGCGGGTACGTTGGACAACGGAGGCCAAGTAAGAATTTGGGATTCAAGGCTAACATAGCAAAATGAGAATCAAGGGATGCTTTATTCTTGCTCATTGATCCTTCATCCTCAATCTTCTTCGTAGTTTTTCGAAATGGCTCCGAGTCCCATAGAGTATTACTCAAGATCAGCGTTACAAAAATCAATATTAATAATAATAAGGGTTATCCTGAAAACCAGCATCGACTAAGATGTAGACTTTGTCAGGCTCATAATGAAACTATCCATCTTGCAGTATCAGGTTACCCTATCTTATCCAAAAAAAGCTTACTTAGACGGCCACAATTCAGTTGCACGTCACCTGCACTAGAAAATTTGCAAGGAATTGGTATGAAAGGGTATCAGAAATGGTATGAACATGCCCCAGATCTGGTCACGGTCATCCTAGAAGTCACCATTATATATGGGATACCCAAGTCCAAACCGATAAAGCCATCTCCGCTAACAAACCAGATATAATACTAAAAAAAACATGCATAATTATAGATGTGACTATTCCATCTGATTATAATATCATTCAAAAAGAACCTAGAACCTGCAAGCTCCTTCCTTCTTCACATTAGCTGTGTAGATGAGAGCTTAGTAAAGTCAGTCAGTTAGATCCAAGTTCCTCAAGTCTGATTCTGTCCCCAGCTAGGCATTCGCACATGGCCTGTTCTAGTGATTCTATCTCCTCCTCGCATAGTCTGGATGAGAGGTTCTTGTTCAATCCTAACTTATTCAAGTGATTTCTGAGGCGACAGTGCCCCGATAATATGGCAATTAGAACTCTCAGGTCTAACCTGAAGAGTTTAAACCAAGCCTTGGCTCTCGTAGTGGAAGATCTACTGATGGCAAGCCATCATCATCAGTATATGAGACCTATGAGACTCAACCAGTACTCCTTTAGCTCCAACCACCAATTTTTTTTCATCATTGTGGTCTCCAGAGGAATTCCTAGCCTAGTCTTCGGTCTAGTGAATCCCTTGGGCGGCCAATAAGTTCGCCTTCTCATTAACATCAATGACTGAGTGGCTTGGGATCACATCAGACGGAATCTATGTCTTTCTCCCAGTCTGACAAGGGTTGAACGACATTTCTGCACCTATCGGGCGTGAATGGCTTTAGCGCAGCTTAGCTATCCGTGATGATTGTGGAGCTGGCTCATCTTTGTCTACTAGGAATAAAATGATCTGGAATGCATCTAACACCAGGTGAAGAGGTGAACATGACATGACCTTAAGGAATTTTATAACCTTGTATATTATGTTTTCCAGGTGCGAATTGTACGTAAGCTTACTATCCAAGATAACCCCTAGATATTTTGCTTGCATCGCAACCAGAATAAACACACCACTCAGGATCGGGGGTGTACGAATAATGATTATATCTGCTAGCCATAAAACTACTTCCCCTTTCAGGGAAATGTTTGGTACATGCAGACAATATAAAGACTCACAAATAGAAGTACAGCTATTATGAATCATGAAGATGGTAGTGATGCCAATTGTCATCGGTGCAAAGGGGCTGGTATCCAATACCATTTACGAAGCCTTTCAGGAAATTCCTGGTGTGTATCTGGTGTTTCACATGCTACCGTGGAATAAATTGCTATGTGATACCAGAGAAAACAATAATAGTAATAATATTAGGATACAAACAGATAGGAACTATCATACAATCTCCCACCAGATGTATTAGGATGACATCAAATTATATGCTTCGAACAAAAAGCAATTGGATGATCTGCTGAAAACTGTCGGTAAGTTCTCGGCAGATGTTCATATGAAATACGGAATTGAAAAATGTAAGACCCTGAACATTCAAAGAGGGAAAGTCATATATGGTGAAACACCACTTTCAAACGGTGATATTATACAGTGTATGAGGGATGGCGAAACGTACAAATATCTGGGGTACCAACAAGCCAGATTGCTAGACCAAAAACAGTCAGAGGAGAAGATTCGTTCAGAGTATAGTCAGGGTCTGAAGACTGTACTGACGTCAATGCTCAACTCGGGGAATCTAGTCAAAGCAATTAATGGCGTAGGTGCCATTCCAGTGTTGCTTTACTCATTTGGATAATCGGATGGACTAAGACAGAACTGGATGATATTCAAAGGCAGACCCGAACGATGCTGACAAAGTACAATAATCAATGAGTCCAAATACACAGACCTTGCTATTGAGATCAAGTAAATGTGGCACCTCGATGAAATAGATATTGTTATTGTCATCATATCATCTACTGGTTTAATACCCAAAACTTTGCATGATAGCCTTAAAAAATTAGAATTGCATAAGAATACCTATATAGAAATGCAAAACGCTGTAATTCTCAATACATGTAGGATAATAAGAAAATATATGTCAAGTATATTGTAATCGAGCCTATTCCTTTGATTGCTGAATCTGGGAAAGGTAAATTATATCCAACTAAAAGCTGGTATAGTGCACAAGTCCATGATAATAAATAATAACGCTCAATTGCCAATAGTTATTGCAACAACTGTCATAATGTTTTAAACTTTATCTAGTACATATACATAGCTTAAATATCCTTACAAGAATAGAGTTAAATAGCTTCGAACAACTGAGTTTTATTTCGAGAAGTGGTAAGTTTAACCATTGGATATATATTTGACATTTCTTGTGTTATAATATTGTTTATATTTCCATATTTCACAAAAGTCATTATTAATGAAAATGAATAACAAAATATACATTGTTCAATATAAACAACACTTAATATACCATTTCTTGTAATTGTCCTCGTAGATTGTTTACAAACAATTCTGATAACCTTCTTTAGTATTCCAATAATGATGAAATGTCTCCTATTCCAAAGAAGATTATACTAAACCATAATGTTCATTTTATTATTGTATGGTACAGTGTCTTCACTGTTTTCACTGGTACAAATTTCGAGATGACTTTTAGTGCATAGACTGTTGACAGCATGCAACCACCCACAGCCTGAATATGGTTTTTACAGTTAAGCTTTTCATCTATATGTATGCCTAAGATTTTGTTGATTTGCTTGTCTCATACTTTATGCTCAATGCTATATCTTTTGGAACATCAATTCCTGAGTAGTCGACTGAGGTGAAGGGAACTACTTTTGTTTGGTTGTTGTCGATGATAGCAAACAATACAAGTGCATCTGCAACAAGTTGTTTCAAAGTGGTTCATAGTTCTTCCACAACTAGAAGGATTGTGTTATAAACATAATTCATTGTTGTTGTTTTAACTTTACACTTTTTTAGTTGATCACTATAACCATTTGAAACATGATAGAGAATAGAGTGGTACACTGAGGTTTAAAGTATGTGTGCCTGATCTATAGCTGTTGTCATCTATTTTGTCATATGCTTCAGTGAGATTAAGAAGAAGACCTAGAGCCAATTTATTGTCCTCACAAGTAATAGTGGCAGCTCTGAAAGTTCCAAGATCGCAGAATCAATGGATTTTCCGTTCATCTACTAATGGTGACTGTTCCTTAGCGCTTTATTTTATCTAAGAATTCTGATAACTGTTGACAATTCGAAAATTTTAGGAAAGAAAGGAAGAATACTTAGTGCTATAGTTTTCGTAGTCCTCATCACTGCCTTTTTTATGAACTGGTTCAACTAAAGCAATTTACAGTTCCTGAAAGAACTTGCCACACTTTTGTGAAGTATTCACAATATGGGCCTATAATTTCAGTCATGGCCTGTTTTGAAACACTAGAATTTCCATGATGGTTGCTTTGTATACTTTATTTTGTTAATGTTGTCTATTAATTTGAATGAATTAAGAATTCATTCAATGCATTTGCTGATTTGAATTTGTCATTATTCCAATGGAAGTTATTTGTGTTGTTGCTGTTTTAAAATGAATTTACTATTGTCCAAATAATTTTTTCTTGTTGATTATTTCCTGAAAGAGGAGGGTTTCATGTTTGATAAGTTTGATCATATTGCTGTTTCAATTCCTTGTGTTTGTCTCTGTACGTAAGATCAACTCTACTTAGTATCAATAGAATATCAAGTTTGTTTTTCAGTGGATCAGTTTGATCAACATTTAATTCAATTTATGCTTAGTTAATATATCTTATGACAAAATTTTTGAAACCATAATCTCAGCTCGTTTTATGATTGAATGTAGTTGTAACCTTGTAGAACCTCTTCAATAAATGCGTGTCTGTTGGTCGTTTTCCATATATTTGGAAACTTTCCAATGTAATTCCTATCAATAAAACAGGTACGAAATCTGACATCCTTAATTACCGTCCCATTTGTATTAATAGTTTCTTTCCTAAAGTTTTTGACAAAATTATCTCAGAAATTCTTTTATCTCATGTAGTCAGTGATAGTGGACGAGCAGCATGGTTTTATGCAAGGCAAATCCAATGAGTCTAATCTCTTCTTTTCTTTTTTTTTTACAAACTATGTTAATGCCTGTATTGAGAGAGGTTTTGCAGTTGACTGCATATATACTGACATTAGAAAAGCATTCGCTTGTGTACTGATTTCCTACCTGTTGTTCAAGTTGGAGCGATTGTATGGTATTCACGACCCCCTCTTGTCATGTTTGAGGGACTATCTCTCCGGTCGATATCAGCAGGTTACTTGTAATGGCTTCTATTCTGATCCTTTTGATGTCACATCTGGAGTTGGTCAGGGTACTCACCTTGGACCAATTCTGTTCCTTTTATTTGTTAATGACCTTAAAGAGGCGTTTAAGGATTGTTTGTTCCTCATTTTTACCGATGACTGCAAAATATTCAAATGCATTCGCATGATTGATGATCAGATTGTTCTGCAAGAGAGTTTGAACAGTCAAAAGACCAAACTTGTCAGGTTTGCATATGGAAAAGAACCCACATCTCATGGATATAGGACTGCCATGGTTTCATTTAATAGCCTTAACTTCCTGGGTGTTTCGGTTGACTATCGACCAGATTGGGGTGATCATGTAGACCAACTTGCAAATGATTGTGTATGCACTAAGAATACTGTTCGAACTTGTGAAGGTCTCCACACCATTTACATTGTTTATAATGACGTGTTCTACAACAGTTTATATTTATATGGAACAAATAAATGGATTGATTGGTTGAACTCGTTCCACGATTGGTGCAGGGTTGATGGATTGACTTTAAACACTGCAAAGTGCAAACACGTCAAATTTACTAGGCAGCTGCAACCCTTGAAGTTTACATATACACTTGATGGGACTCCTCTTGAAACTGTTCCTCTTTTCAAGGATTTGGGCGTTTACCTCGACACAAAATTATCTTTTTTTTGCTTGCTACACCTTCTATCTTGTAGAGTCTATTTTGATGTAATGTTTGCATACAAGGTAATGAACTCCTGTATAAATTGTATACTTGAACTTTTTCTTTGCACATTCCATATTGTGAGCAATTTGCTGAATGTCGACTTCCATCGAACAAATTATGGTCAATACTCCCCTCTCATGAGAATATGCAGTAGGGTGAATTCAGTAGTTGATGATATTGATCTTTTTGCTTATAGACTTTCTAATTTTAAAACTACACTCAAGTTGTCTCTTTTGAATAATAAGTTGTCAATATGTTATTGGGATATTACTTAATTAATTTTATATTATTGCTATTATACTATAGAGTTTGTTGTTATTTCTTTAGGTATTTTGTCATTACGTGTATACTATTATTTTTTTCAGTATTTTCAAAGATCTAATCCGTTAATAAAGTATTTATTTATTAATAATAATTGTTTTTCTTTGTTGAAGATTTTATAATTGGACGTTCATTATTCAGAAGTACACTGTAATTTTTTTTTGATTAATAGGAGCTGTTCATTTACCTTCCTTGACAGCCACACTCAATTCTCGAAGATACTCTATACAGCCCTTGCGAATAGAAACGAGCATGCCTTGGCACTTATCTCTTGCAATCTTTCTGAATATATTATAATTATTAGTCGACTGCTAGATATTAGACAACTTTATGTAAGAGCTCTGTTGATTGATTGGTATTATGGTAAAATCAGTGTTAATCTATTATCACATAATTACGATACCAGAGGGGTAGCACGCCACCTGAATTACGCCCACAAAGCATGTTTTAGAATAACACAGAGGTTTTTCACATACTATCTGAATAGAGTATATAGTTTTCTCGACAGTCAGTTAAGAAATTCGTCTGTTTCAATACAAGTTTTTAAGAAGAGGGTTTTCAGATGGGTCCAAAGGAAAGGTCTTTTATCAATATTATGTTCATTTGATATTCTGTTTGACTGGGGAGCCTGTGGGGAATTTATATTCATATTTTTATTTATATGTATGTATATTTTTATTTTTTTATGCATTATCTTTGTAATTTTTCATTTAAATGAAGCCTTTTAGGACAGCTATTCTTGGCTCGGGAAAAATTGTTATTTATAAATTTTTGTTTTGTGTCTGAGATTTAGTTTAATAAGTATATTTAGCTGAGTGTTTTACTCTGATTTTTGTTTTCACATGTGTGTTGCTAACAAGGTTTTCCTTCTGCAACACTTCTACTCTGGGTATATGTATGTCAGAATGCATTTGAAATTTGGATGAAATCATTGATGTTTGCGTTATTTACATATATCCATTTATTAGATATTCTAATCTATGTTTACAATAAGCATGGCTCGCATTTCTCCTCATTACAGGAAATATCGCGTTCTTTAATTGAAATTCCTTAATCGCTTTAGTATGACGACTTCCCTCTTTGTAGTGATCACTATGAAGTTTATAGGGATTCTCATATTAATTGAAATACTATTTTGTATAGGTGTATACGTTGCTAGTAGTTTAAGTGTTGATAACCAGAAAAGACAAGGTGATATAAATAATGGTACAATTTATAGTGGTACTTCTACGGCCAGAAAAAACTACATCCAAAAGGTGACGTTATAAAGTAATTGATGTTTTAATTATCGTTATTCCTTGACTCAGTTGCTTCACTAGATAAAAGTTCTCTGGGCTTGAGTTGACATAATCTAAAATTTCCAGGCGTGTTATTGAAATATTAATTAGAAGCAGCATCATTTAGATATTTATAATGAATTCCTTGGATGCCTTTCTCGTGCTATATCGTTTAATATACATAGAATATTCTATATTAAGTAGGACAACATTATAGTTGTAGTTGCTTTAGAAGTTCGACAAAAATTACCGTACATAAAATTTTCAAGATTTAGTTTGTTATGGAAGAAATCCTTCAATTACTGTAGAACTGATTGGTATGAATAAATATGAATTTTCAATACACATACAGGGTGGGACCCAATGGAAGGGCATTTTGAAATTAGAATAATTCAGCTGTTTTTCAACGTAGAACATTTTTAATTACTTGAAATGAAAGCTTAAGAATAAGAATGGTTTATTTCGTACTTTTGACCCATAAGGATGTACACGTCATTTGAAATAGATACTTGGTACACTTTGCTTACAAAATAAAAACATCGAAATACATGGAAAATATCACAAAATCATTGCACAAGTGATAAAAGTTACAATAACTTATGCATACTTTAGAATTCATTGAAGGAGTAGAGTGCTCTTCCAATCAAATAATTTTTTATGGCAGCTCTGAACCTTTCGTAGTTTCTTATTGACTTTAGTTCACCTGGCAATCTATTTTAAAAGTAGATTGCAGAGAAGTGAGGCGATTTTATGTACATTGTAGTTTTATGCATAAGGACTGACAGGACATCACAATTCCGTGTCCCATGATAATGGAAATGATTTAATTTCTGCAGTTCATTGTGCCTCTTTTTTGCGAACGATACAGCCTTGAGAACGAATACATATGCAAAGGACAAAATTTGTTGCAGTTTGAAAACATTGGGTAATGATTATAATAAAGCCAGGCCAAACATTAAACGAAGAATTCTCTTCTGTAATATGAAGACTCAGGTCCAATGAACAGAATTTCCCCAAAGCAAAACATTATAATCTAGCTATGAACTATAGAGTAGTAAACACTTTTGAGCCCATCACTATCAACAACAAGTGCAAAAAATCCTTTGTTCAATTGTTTACATACAAAGTGGATATGTTCATCCCAAGACAAATGAGAGTGGACGTTAACACCAAGATATTTGGTCACAGTAGCAAATTGAAACTCAATGGAAGGCAGAGGCTTTCAATTGCAAAAATTAAGGAGAACAGTTTTATCATTTTTTATTATTAGCCTATTTCTATTGCACCAGTCAGTCATCTCCTCTATAACTCCATGCAGCGCAACCTGAATTGAAATGTTACCATTTAGTGAAAAGAATCATGTTCTGAAAATGACATCAGGCAGATGACGTCCGTGTCAACAAATCGGTGTCGATTGCCCTAACTGCTCTTGTCATGGCTTCTTTCAACTTTCGAGGTTTATCGGCGTAGACCTTAGCCATTAGGTCTCCCCACAAGAAATTATCACAAGCATTGAGATCCGAGGAACGAGGGGGCCACGGCGCATAACCAAAACGAGAGGTTACATGACCAGGAAAAATGCGACACCCAACTTCCATGTTGAAACCAATATTTCTTCTGTTCATTCTTCGTCGTCGCATTTCTGGGATAAAAAGTTCTCCAGCATGACAACAAATCGCTCAGAGTTTAGTTACCTCTCATCCTCGAAAAAACGGTTCAATCACCCCAAGGTGCCTCAGAGCGCACCAAACTGTGACTTTCTCACTGTGAAGTGGGGATTGATGCAGTTCGCGGAGGTTTTCTGCTATCCAATATCGGCAGTTCTGTTTATTAACCGAACTGCTCAAGTGAAGATGAGCCTCATCACATCATTATCAATGGTTCATTTTCATCAGCGATAATCATTTGCATTCTCTGGGAAACTGCTGGCGTTGTGCAAAACCTGCTTCCTTCAGGTGCTGAACACTATGAGCTTATAGGGGTGAAAGCGGAGGCCTTGGTGTAAAATTTTCCGAACAATTTGACTATTCATTTGGAATGCTGCAGTTCGTTTCTGGACGGAGCGCCCTGGGCTTTGAATTACAGCTTGTCTCACTCTTTCCACGGAAGCTGGTGTCCTTACACTTCGCTGACGACCTTGAGGTTTCGGAGGCATTGTTGATGCAGCCGTTCTGAGATTCTATACTCATCGGATGGTTGTGTCACGTTTCGGAACTGAAGCGTTACGACCAATGTTAAAGCGCTGACGAAAGCGCCGCTGCACGACAATGACAGACTCTTCAACTGCAAACCCACGGTGCTCTCTTGTCCAGATAACCATTGTGAACTTAATGGTTACTCCTTCTGAGTCGAATGACTTCAGTCGCTCCCCTCTGCACTACCTGTACTACTCGTTCCAAAAACTCCCTTACATCACGCCCCACCCTGTACACTTATGGGGTGGATATGCCATACTTTTCGTACCTTTAAACTATTCAACCAGTTAGCTCAGTATATAACAATTTGAAGCATAGCCCTTAGACCAACCTCGATCATTGGTTCATCAAGCTATTGCCATAAAAACTCGTTTATTGATACATAATACAGTGTCTACACCAATCAGAATAGATAATTGAAAGATTTGTTTCGAGAATTTAATGTTATACTGTAGCTTTGCTAAAACACCATTCTGGTTATATAAATAAGTCAATATACTTCTAATTTTTCGTCCTTAAAACCCTCCTCATACATCTGTAATCTTACGTTTGAGGTTTGGTTATTTTGACCTATTTGTTCTGTTTTATTTTTTCATTTCAACACTTCTTCTTCCTCAGCCTTCTTCGGTACACTTTTGAACATAGACCTCTCCGTAACTTTTCCACTCCTGTCGATTCTGTGCTACCTGCATCTAGTTGTTTCCTACTTGTTCTTTCACATCGTCAACCCAACGTTTCTGTGGTTTTCCTCAGTTCTTCTTTGTTTCCCTCGGTTTCCATTGCAGTACTTTTTTGGTCCACCTTTCATCAGAGTTCTGCTTTGCAATGTGCCATCTCCAATTCATCTCTGCTACTCCCTGATTATATCGGTCACTTTTGTTCTTCTTCGAATTTCCTGGATTCTGTTTCTGTCTCTCGAATATATTCCAAGCATTGCCCGCATCATAGCCCTTTGGGCAGTTCTTAAACGTTTGGCTAACTATCTAACCATATTTTGCCACTGGCAGTATGCATGTGTCATACACCTTGCGTTTCAAATTGATTGGGATGTCCATTCGAACACTATAATACAATAATCAGATTTATAGAAGACGTTCATGTAAAATTAACTCAATTTCAAAAATAAACTTATTATTATTTTCTCTGGTATCACATGAAATTCATTCTATGGTAGCAGGTGGAATAGGGTGGTACTTATTTGTTAACATTTTTTTTTAAAATGATATATATGGTGTGTAAAAAAGATACGGCAATATTCAAGGAGGTGATTGCTGAAGTCATTTCATGAAAAAGTTCATATAAACATATTCGTTATCGATTTATAGGGTGTTAAAGTTCAATCGAAAGCAGTAGGTTTTTTTGGAGTGAGGATAAAAAGAAGAACTTATTGTTGTAAATCAGCCGACGTTTCGACACCTTTATTGGGTCTTCTTCAGGGCAACTATAATGAAAAAACAACATGGTTCAAATATAAACCCTCACAGTGGTATATTCAACAGCAACAACAAAAATGTATATGTATATATAAAATGAATTACATGGATTCGAAAAACATGAGATCTAAGAACAGTTAAAATGAATATTGATTAAAATTACTTACATTTGCTACATCTGCTAAGTTCCCAGTCTGAAAACTAATAAACACCGACAAAACATTACGTGAATGGAAAATTCATAATTTGAAATCGAAACAACACACAAAAATTCTTTTACCGTAGAAATTCTGTTTTCCCAAGATTTCTGCATTTTCAAAGTTGAAATTGTGTCCTTGATTTTCATTTTATATTCAACCGAAGCCGAAAATACTTGCAGTCAGCTATGTGTTCTTTCAATCTTTTTTGTAAATATCTACCAGTTTGACCTATAAAGCAAGCCTCATAGGACAAACAGGGAATTTCATATATATTATAGTTGCCCTGAAGAAGACCCAATAAAGATGTCGAAACGTCGGCTGATTTACAACAATAAGTTGTGTTCTTCTTTTGATCGTTACTCCAAAAAACCTACTGCATCTTCAGTGGATCATAACCTCTAGACTTAATTCAATCGAAGGATACAGTTAAATTTGAATTTTTTCAATTATTTTTCGAGAAAAACGCTCTCTTGAGATTCTTTTGTACAACGCCCAGTGTTTGACTATTTTTAAATATTCAATTTTGCTATTCAACGAGGGTTCTAGCGATTTTCTTCATTGGACCTTGAACATTCCCTTTTAGATCTGCAAATAGATATTCAACCTCAACCTTAATTTTGGTCTCAATATTTAACCTCTACTTTAACTTGTCATATATGAGAATGTTATATTTTCCTCCCCTTCTATTCATGAAATTGTAGTTTCAAATAATTTTCTTTTCGTTTCAGATGGCTCAACACGCATGGGACAACTACGCCCGGTACGCTTGGGGTAAAAATGAATTGAAACCCATCAGTAAGCGTGGACACAGTGCTAGTATTTTTGGTACTATGCCGTTGGGGGCAACTATTTTGGACGGCTTAGATACCCTCTACATCATGGGGATGCACAAAGAGTACAAACAAGCCAGAGATTGGGTAGCTTCTGAGTTGGATTTGGACCAAATGGTCAGTATAAACATAAATTATAATGTTGATGCATTTATTTTATGGAATTTCGTCTGAAAACAAACAATCGTTAAAAATGGTACGATCTGTATCTCTCAAACTTCAATGAAGATTTTCAGTTACCATTTCCTTCACTTTATCGATAATATATTAAGTTTAAGATGTTGATGGCCGACCAGAGCGCAGCAAATCTCCCACCACATCTCGGCCGCTGTTGAATGATTGCACCACTCATATGCAAAGGTTTTTGATAAAGTCGACTCTCCGTAAGCTTTTTGAAATATTTTTAGCGATTCGGTACACGAAATTCCATTTGCAATGCAAAGTTTGAAACAAGTCCTTTTTCGATATTTTTATCCATTATAAAAATCGCAAAACACACTTGTGAGTACTGACAAAATCGAGCACTGTAAACAAACTAAATGAGCGATCGCGTTCAAACTCCGCATCAGTATAGAAATTAGTTGTGCCATCTTAGCAACAACAAAAATATTGACAATCGTTTTCACTAGATTTTTAAAATAATCAATTTCCGGTACTTTTATGAGAGAACGTATTGATTCACAAATCACATTACATAAGATAATTTGAAAATTCTCGGCAAATGCAATAAACCTGTTGGAAAGTTTGGAAATTAACATACTTTGTAAAAATCCAAAATTCACCACTGTTAATAGTAAATCAGAATTGAATCACTCCCCACTACTCAACTACTCTAGACACTTAAAAATGACGTAACTGTCGAAACTGCTCATGTGTGAAAATAAACATTGTGGAAATCAGCCAAAAGTATTTTCTTTCATTTTGTCAGTATAATACTTTTTCGATTTGATGAAAAACAATTAAATATGTACATCAAAATGTAACAAATGATAATTTATTCATCGAACATAAGTGTGATGTAAATGGGAAAGTACATTTAAAATGGGAAATTCGATTACAATATCTCATTTTTCGAATCTACTCATATTGATTCAAATAAAATTGAATCAGCCGTATCAATACAGTAATTCAGTGTTACGAACTCAAATTGTGAAAAATAATTAATTTTATATGGAAAAGTCACAACAATATCAAAGTTATATAATAGTGGACTAGTCGTTATTATTATTATAATTAACAATCAAACCAGAAACTCGGTACCTAGCATGTAATGTTTTTCATTGTTACTTGCAGCAGAAATAATTGTTTCCAATTGTCTACAGTAAGGCTTTCGGTACATTGAGTAGAGAATTGTTAATAACAGAGCTAAGAAATTATGGATTCTCGGATGCAATAATATAATTCTTTAGAAGTTACTTTTCGAATCGATGTCAATATATCTACATAGATAATAGAGAATCTGTTTCGATTTTGATAGAGAAAGCGTTACCTCAGGGTTCCATCTTCGGTCCTCAAATTCACAACCGCTTTAAAGTGAATGAACTCAAATCTAGTTGCACGAATGTAAACAATAGTGTGATCAACATATTGGAGTATTCTTCCAAGCATAATCTTAAATCCATCGAAAGCACAATTGATTTGTTTTGTAAATAAGTTGGAGGAAATTAAACGAAGTTTCAACATTGAGATAGCAGACAGCAATGGGGCCCAAAGAGGTGGGGATATACATGGATGCCAAACAGATTTTGGGAGTATGTGAAATTGTTGGTTGGTAGATGTTATGGAGCATTGAAGAATTTATAGTATAGTGCATCATTGGTACTCAGTCATCTTAATTATGCAGATGTGGCATATGAGCCATTCTTAGTTGTGGATGCAGCAAATAGGTTCAGAACTGGGTTAAGAGTAAGGGATCATGTGTCCGACATAAGAAGAGAGTTGAGATGTCTGAATATGACCAACAGAAGAAGGCTCCATCTAACAACTTTCATCCATAAAGCTTTGAAGGGACAAACACCCTATATTTCCAATAGAATTGCCCGAAGTTCGGAAATACATCGTTTAACTATGCGAAAAAGTGATCTCCTAGTTGTACCCAAACATAGGAAAGCTGCTTTTGAGAGATATTTTCCATACAATGCATGTAATTTCCTTCCTAGAAATATGAAGTCGATGTCAACCTTGAGATTCAAGGTGGTAGTGAAAGGATTTATTGACTACATAGTTTTTATAGTAACAAATTTGTTTATTTTTCTCCTCAATTGTAAGCAGGTAACTTGTTCCAAGTTATGGTAGAAATATGGTTTCTTTTTTGATTTTGTATTATGGTTAGAAAAATGTGTTGAGATTCTCGTGCTTGTGCACTATCTCAGCTGTTAGATGGATATAATTTACCTTTCCCAGATTCAGCAATCAAAGGGAATAGGTTCGATTTTAATACACTCGACATAAATTTTCTCACTATCCTATATGTATTAAGAATTACAGTTGTTTGCATTTCTATATAGGTATTCTCATGCAATTCTAATTTCTTAAGGCTATCATGAAAACTTTTAGGTATTAACCCAGTCGAAGAAATAATGATAGGAACGATATCTATTTTATCAAGGTGCCACATCTGGTTGATCTCAATAACAAGGTCTGTGTATTTGTACTTTTTCTCCTTGAACTTGTTCAATACGTTGTTATTATAAGGTATGGCGACATTCACCAGCATTGATGTTCTGGCTCTCTTATACGCCACCATGTCCGGCCTATTATTCATCACCATTCTGTCAGTGATAACAGGCCTATCGTAGAATAATCTGAAAGAGCCATTTACAATTTTCTGATGGAGAAAGTTACACATTTTCTTGATTATGCCGGTAAATATAGTTCATATTGGCCAGTTGTAATATGCTGTATAGTCTCCGATCTTATATCGCATTTCCTGTACTTATCTGTTTGTAATATTCGGTCCTCAATTATAAATTTGTTGTAGTTGTTTGTAGAGATGACTTGGTATTGAATGGCCATAAGGAATCCTTCTGTTTTCGCGAATAGTTCTCCTTTCCTCAACCATTTGTTGGAAGCTTCTTTGTCGATGTGCAGCTCATTGATCTCATGGTGATGTCGTTTATGGAATTCCTTTCATGACCATTGCTCTTGTGTTTCAGTATCTGATAGGAACTGTAAATTCAGCAGGTCATGTCTGGAGCAAGATTCAGAGGTCTATATCCCTTATCAGCCAACGATACCACTCCACTCTGTGGAGGTCAGAAGTGCGGGCTCTTGCAGAGAAGAATACTCTGAGATTTTCAATCTGTTCAGCATGTAAGTTAACATCCATCAATTCACGTCCTCCTTTCCGCTTCAGAGTTGTTCTTATCACGGACGATTTTTGATGGTGATTGTTGTATTTTGTCAGCATCGTTCGGATATGCCTTTCAATATCATCCAGTTCTGTCTTAGTCCATCTGACTATTCCAAATGAGTAAAGCAACACTGGAATGGCGTAGGTGTTAATCGCTTTAACTAGATTCCCCGAGTTCAACATCGACTTCAGCACAGTATTCAGACGCTAACTGTTCTCTGAACGAATCTTCTCCTTTGACTGTTTTTGGTCTAGCAATCTGGCTTGTTGGTATCCCAGATATTGATACACTGTATAATATCACCATTTGGAAGTTGTGTTCCACCATCTATGGCTTTTCCTCTTTGAATTTTGAGGGTCCTACATTTTTCAATTTGAATTCTATATGAACATCTGCCGAGAACCTACTGAAAGTATTCAGCAGATCATCGAATTGCTTCTTGTTCGAAGATTATAATTTGATGTCATTCATATACAGCAGGTGGGAGATTGTGTGATAGTTCCTATATCTGCTTTTATCCTAAATCCGTATCCTGTTCTGTTGAGCATTGAAGACAATGGGTTCATAGCCAAACGGAACCATAGTGGACTCTAAGAGTCTCCTTCAAAAATTCCACGACTTATGGGTATCTCGTCGGTTTTAGTTGACTTATTGTTCATGTTGACCTGCAAAGACTTGCGCCAGTGTGTCATTGTTGTCTTCAAGAATTTTACCAGGACTGGATAGATTTTGTATATCTGTAATACAGCGTTGTCGCTGTCCGCCTGTTGTCGTTTTAGGGAGCAGAGCTTCTGGTTTAGGCTAGGAAACATCATTGTTATAAATTTGGATATTATGATATTCCTGATAGTATTCTTTCAATTGAATATTTCTTTATGTCTATTTGACTTCAATCATAGCTCTCTACATGCACATTTCCATTGCTTCTTATCTTGCTTCATTATAATTTGCATCTATCCAAGTGTCACAAATATGAAGCAAAATACTCCAAACAAATTCTTATGAATTCTTTCCTAGAGTTTGAGCTTAAGTTCTTTTGTTCTTGAACAATAGTCTTAATATTTCGTGGTGGATTCGTCGTGTTGAAGAATGAGCAATATAATTTATTCTTGCTGTAGTATCCACCTTAAACTTAACCTCAATCCAGTCTAGATTATTTTAGGATTTAATAACCTCAAAATCTTTGATCATTTCTATACAACACTCAAGAAAATTCATTAAAAAAAAATAGACGAAGGAAAAGAGTTAACAGTTGAAAAAGTAGGCAGTACAGTTTAACTTTGTCATCATATGAAATGGCATGCAAAACTTCATTAGAAGAGTTTAAAGCATACTCTTTGATCCGTTCGAAATTAATTGATATTTATTATATCACCGAGTAGACCAAATCACTTTCAATTGCATCATTTTATATATCTGCAGACTTCCATAGCCTGTTTTTCAGTAAAAATGGTATAAACTTTATTTCATTACAGCCAAACGATGTATCTGTGTTCGAAACGAACATAAGATTTGTTGGTGGATTGCTGTCATGTTACGCCCTTACTGGTGACGTCATGTTCCGGGATAAAGCACAACAAATTGCAGAAAAATTGCTACCTGCCTTCCAAACTCCAACTGGCGTACCATACGCCATAGTCAACTTCAAGACAGGGGTAAGTTTCCTGATAAACTAAATTATATTTCGACAAACAAACTCAAAATCATCAGTTGATAATATCATTGAACTGAATCAATTCAATTAATGTATAGATCTAATGCTATTACAATTGAAATAATTTGAAAATGAGAAAACATTCAGATTATCACTTCGCGTGTAAGTGACATGGCTTATCATCACGAATCGATGGCTATCAGGAAATAATCCTACGAATGGAGATTCTTTGTGATTGTACGCTTGGAGATGAGTTCATAGATACTAGGTCTGTCAGATACATAAGTGGTACAAATATTTTTCCTGTTGTTCTGATTTTCGTACAATGTTCAAATCAGCTCGGATAGACGGAAGGGTATTTTAGTTAATTTAACTTTACCTAAGTTCATTTCGACGACTGCAAGCATCATTATAGGTTTTTCACTACACTGTTGAGATTTATTTGGGTTAGCATGGGTAAAACCGTAACCAACTTCCCAGAAACGGAATTTTGGCAACTAGGAAATGTTAGAACACATGTTAACATATCTGGTTTTCTCTTTAATGTAGTGTCCTTATATAGATACATTTTATTACCGGAAGGACTAACTTTCTCTAAATATTCTTTGTTAAAATATAAGAATATTTCAGTACATATAGACATTCATCTACTAGCACCCTTGAGGTCAACATCATACAAGCAAGTTTTGTAAATAGTATACTGTTAACTTATAGCACGGTTGTGAAATCAGTTTTGAAATTCATCATAGGGAAAAGTGTTAGTTAAATTTGGTATTTTCGAAATTCAGAATCATCATACAGGGTGTCCCGAAGCAGGAACATTGAAAATCCAAATAACTTTTGAAACTGGTTCATTTCGGTATAATACGAGAACATGTTTATGTTTGATTCGAGAATAAGACTCTCTTGTGTGGTTATAGAATTTTGCAATCAACCCCTTCCATTCAGCATCCCCAACTTGAAAATCATACAAATAATTCAAGTGGCATATCTTCAGAAAGGTTTTTGAATTCCAGAATGATTAAAGCATTTCATTCAGTTCGGCTCTCCATACAGGATGTCGCTTTCGAAAAATTCAATATCGTCATTTGAAATTATCAACTAAAATTAATTCGAAACTGTTAAAAGTATTGGGGTACGATGTGTTGAGCATCAATTACGAAGAAATAAAGCTGATTTCTGCATTGAAAATGTTCACATTTTTTCATTTCCATCTGGCGTGCAGTCATCTGTTATTTCTCATTTTGCAATGAAGTATTATTATTATTCAGATCAGTTCCTCATTATTGTTGTTGTTCGTCAGTTGAAATTAATCTGAAAATGGTTTATTCCACTGAGGAAAGGGTCGAAATTGTATCGACGTATTTTCGAAATAACAGTTGTGCCAAAGAAACGGCAAGGATATTCGATAGGAACCATCCTGAAAGAGAAAGGAGTCAGTCACCAGTACGTTAAATATTTGGTTGACAAATTCCTAGCTACGGGTTCGGTGGCAAACAAAAACATGAAGTGGCATGTCCTGTCAGAAATGAGGTAACGGAAGTGGCAGTAGTGGGTCATCTACAAATGGAGAATACTACTTCGATCAGAAAACTATCTCGTCTGACTGGTGTATCAGCTACAACTGTCCATAGAATCGTGAAACATCACAAATTTCACCCCTACAAGGTAAAATTAGTGCATGAAATAAACGAAGATGATCCAGATCGTCGTTTACAGTTTTGTGAAAATCTAAGTGAAAACCTAAACGCTAATCCAAATTTTCTGAATAACATCTGTTTTTCTGATGAAAGCACCTTTATGCTCAGTGGTGAAGTGAATAGACATAATTGTCGATATTGGGACACACAGAATCCTCATTGGTTTAGAGAGGCCCACACGCAAAGGCCTCAGAAGTTGAACGTTTGGGCAGGAATTTTTGGCAATCATCTAGTTGGGCCTTTCTTTATTGAGGGTAATCTGAATGGAAATGGCTACCTACAGTTGTTAGAGGAACACATACATCCTAGATTGACAGAAATTTTACAGAACGATCCAACTCTTTCTGAGGACGAAATGCGTTTTAACAAGACGGTGCTCCTCCGCATTATGATGCTCGGGTGCGCCAATATTTAGACGAAAATTTCCCAGGAAGGTGGATTGGTAGAAGAGGACCTGTTGAGTGGCCAGCCAGGTCACCAGATTTAAATCCCTAGATTTTTTTTTGTGGGGCCATCTAAAATCTAAAGTTTATGCCACAAGACCAGAAAACCTGGAGGAGCTGCGGATGAGGATTATCACAGAATGCCGACTTTTGACTCCTGAAGTTTTCGCTAATGTGAGAAGAGAGTTCGAAAATCGTCTGTATAACTGTATGGAGGTGGGCGGAGGTCATTTTGAACAATTGTTGTAATAATCAAGTTAGTTTTTGTTTTCAATTGAATACAAGTTCAATAAATCTCGTTTTCCTGTTTAGATGAGCATCCAATCAGTTTCTCCATCATCCCTCATCCTGATCCTCACGCCAGAAAACCTCGATTGCCAAACTGAAACCAATGCCGCAGTGATTCAGAAAATAGAAAATCTTTCTGGAACTTTGCCACTCAACCTGTAATCACTTGTATGATTTTTTGAGTTGGGGATGCTGAATGGAAGAGATTGATTGCAAAAATTCCATATTCACGCAAGAGAGTCTTATTCTCGAATCAAACATAAACATGTTCTCGTATTATACCGAAATGAACCAGTTTCAAAAAATTATTTGGGTTTTCAGTGTTCCTGCTCCGGGTATCAAATTTTCGTTGGAACACACACACAAACAAATTTATATGGAATCACTCAGTATTCCACATTATTGATTGTTTTTCACCATGGATCTTTGACTACTTGTGAAGAATGAAGTTTTTTGTTGTAAAAAAACTGGATAGTATATGTTCGGGATATTGTACTCAGTCGTCACTAAGATTTGAAACTGTGAATTTCAAAATTTAAAAAAGCCTATAATCATAATTGAACTTTCCTCACGTAGGACTGTCCAATGTGCAGAGGGGTCGAATAATTGCTCTCCTTGAAGAAGGGATGACATAGAGGGATATAGCGGCCACAATGGGGGCAGCACTGGGGGTGATTTCGAAAACCTACGCCCGATATGTGGAGCTACAATGTCTGCTGAAATGGCCTAGAAGAAGTCGTAGCAAGATCACTTCTGAAGAACAAGACTGCTTTTTGTGTCAAATTGCAAGAAGAGACCCTAGGGCGTCGCACCTCAAACTCCAAAGACAATTTCTGGAAGCAACAGGCATTAGTGTATCGTTCAAGGGGTTTACACAACAGAAGGCCCTTAAGAGTTCCAGAGCTAATCAGACAACAAAAAATTAACAGACTTAATTGGTGTATCGAGCACCAAAATTGGAATATTGAGAATTGGCGAAATGCTCCTTTTTCGGATGAGACCAGAATTGGTGTTCGATCAGATTACCGCCCGATTCGGGTTTTAAGGGGTCTTGAAAGACAAGCTAGATTCCGAGCAGCAAGACAAATTCCGAAATACCAAGGGGGCAGTGTGATGTTTTGGGGTGGCATTATGCTGGGAGGCAAAACAGATTTGATTTCGTTTCCTGCGAGTGTAACGGCCAGAAATTACGTGGACCTAGTGCTGGAGCCCATAGTGAGACTCTGGCGAGGTGCCCACAGTGAGGATTTCACTTTAATGCAAGATGATGTTCCTCCGCATACTAGCAACCTCGCGGACATTATCTTGACAGAGAGGAATCGCTATTTTTGACTGGCCAGCTTGCTCTCCAGACCTAAATCCTATTGAACATTTATGGGATAATCTCAAAAGGTAAATTAGATCGCGCCAGGACAATCCCAGAACCCTACAATCTCTCATCCAAGCCGCCACAGAAGAGTGGCAGAATATCACCCCAAAGGAGGTCGAAAATCTAATCTAAAGCATGCCTAGACAGATTCAGGCTTGTATCAGGGCAAGAGGAGGCAATACAAGCTACTGAGGTCGAGAAAAAATGCCTAATACGTGAGAAAACAATTTCCAATTTTCTTACTACATGCAGAAAAAGTCTCTTATTTTCTTTCATTTGTTTCTTTCTTAAAATAAACCTCAATTCATTTCTTTTTTCAATTGAAATATATCAAAAAAGATCAATTCTAACAATCCTTCGAAATTTCCAAAATCCTGAGGTAATATTCAAAATATCAGGTGATTCCATATAAATTTAGTTGTGTGTATATATTTAGTTGACATCTAGTTTAATTCATCTGAATTTGAACTCAACGTGGTCAAACCTGGCCATTCCCGAATACCCCAACACTCACTTTCATTGCCTGTACCACATCGCTCCATGGAGGATTAGCGTGAACAAATTTAATACAAATACAATTTATCTGTACCATGATTCAGAAAGGTGAACAGCACTAAGCTATTTTTTATGTAGGGACTCATGGTGTGACTTGAGAATCAAGCTGCTTGATTTGATGAAACCCTTCTCATATTCACAAGTATCGAAGTGGTTGGAGATATACAAGAACGAGTGAGGAGATTTTTCGACGCCCAAATAATTCTTTTGAAGAATTCTCAAAGATCTCCATCCTAAATTCTCTTTCAAAAAATATATTTGCATTAATTATCGGACAGATCCTGTACAAGTGACCTTCCATCATTCATACAATCAGTTGATAACAAAATTCTATATCTATTTTTTTAAATGATTGCTAAAATATTGATAATGTTATGTTAATATAATGATGTTAATTTTTTCGCGTTCTTCGTTAATAATTGCTAGTTACTTTGCTTATATCATCATTCGCGGAAATTCCCGTTATCATAAATTTTATCAATTATTATGAAATAACAGTTTTGTCGTAGCAATGTATAGAAATACGCCCTCACTTCGCTTTGGTATACGTAAGTTTCTTTGCAAATTTTGTGATTACTGTTCATAATGAAAATGATCAAGTTTCAGATAAAAATATACTGGTTTTAATCGACAAGTATTTAAAAACGTTAGTGGGAATATTATCATCGTTATATCATTCATATTTTTGAAAACGGGAAAAATTGGAAATTCAAATATGTCATAAAAATGCATAAAAATCCACTTTATATCATATCAGTTAAACAAAATAAAGGAAAAATTCGAGTACGCCACTTCAATCCACTCATAAGAATGTTTAAACAATGTATGATAACTTTCACGTGCTGAGATATGGAGAATGAAAATTGCCAAACTTATAAGGTGGGTTGAAAGATTCGTAGGCTGAAATAATAAAACACATTTTTTTGGTGAAATTCAATTTTGTTTTTCAATATATTTTACAGTTTGTAAACAATGAATCAAAGTGCTTTTTGAGTAGATCTCGAGAAGAAAAAAATTTTTGATATGTAGGTAACTAAACTACAAAAATTTATCACCTAATAAAATAACACTCTAGCGGCAAAAGGAGGCTTTATCAAAGGCACGCGCGGTACTTGTCATAGAAAAGCCTCGTTCTTTATTCTTGCCGCTTTTCTAGAAATTTCGGGCGGCGCGTTTGACGGGAACATTCGAGACTTTCGTTCTGGCCGATATAAATGTTGCGTCTGCAGGAATTGGAGTCATTCTCTTTAAGTTGCAGTTGGAAGATAGGGAGTCAGCTGAACACACTGATTTAGTTCTTCACACGGACGTCAGGTGGTTGAGTCGCGAAAAATATTTAGAAAGGTTTCAAGAATGATTGCCCGAAATAACAGCTTTTCTAGACGAAAGAGGTGATGACACTCAAATGTTGAAAAACGAAAAACGGCTGACTGATTTGGCATTTTTGACTGACATCACAATGCACTTAAACACCATGAACTTGGAGCTTCAAGGAAAAGGAAAAACTATTATTGAGAAGATTAGCGCAGTAAACGCATTCAAAAGTAAATTGCAACTTTTGATAGATCAACTGAAAAGAAAGGAGGATCTGAAACATTTTCCGTCTTTGAAAGTAAGGATTCCTCAGTTGAAATATGATATGTATGAGGATGAACTATCAAATATTTTGGGACAATTCAAAATGCGTTTTTATGATTGCAGTAAATTGGCAAATATATCATCATTTATGAGTTATCCTTTTTCATGTAAAAACATTGGGGAATTAGCTACTGAAAGCAAGTCAATTTAATATGAACTCATGTTCTGTTGAAAATGAGTTCAGAAATACATCTCAAAGCTACAGCATCTGATACAAATTTCTGGTGTTTTATATCTGAAGATAAATATCCGAATCTAAGGCAAATCGCCCTTCACCTGAAGGCAATGTTTCGGTCAACTTACTTGTGGGAGTCTGCATTTTCTGAATTGAAGATAATTAAGTCAAAATATCGCAATCGACTAACTGACGATCATATATCATCATGCTTGCGATTAGCACTCAGTGTTTACGTACCATCTTATGAAAAGTATGTTGACGACATGCAGTGCCACGCTTCAACATTCAAAGTTACTCCCTAGTTAAGTTTTACACCATATGTAACTCTTTTGTTTTGTAACAACCAATAAACTCGCAATTTTGAATAACTATGGGTTTTTAATTGATATTATAGAGAAGAACTAAATTAACTTAACCTAAACCTTGACTAAAATAATGTATGTTGTGCGGAAAGCTAATATCCATATATGCAACGGTACACCTTACCTAGGTAGGTAGGTAGGTAGGGTGTATCGTGTTTGTACGACAACCCTGCATCACACATACTTGCAGCCTCTCAGAGTCAATCGTAAGTAGTCTGAAAATATTGAGGTAGATCCCCAGCAGTTCTTTGGTGAGAAAAATTATAAAAGGAAAACTTCGCTTAGACAACCCAACATAAGACGTGGTTAAAGAAGTCCCAGGATTAACAAATAGATGGCACCAGAAATATCGAATGCGCTATTGTTTTACGTAGTACCAACCTTTAAAAAACGTGTCAAAATTTCATGACATTTCGTTCAATTATGGTGAATTTGTAAACAATGAATCGAAACTGCTATTTGATGGGAAAAATACCGTACAAGGCTAGAAATGGCTTACCGGGAAAATTCACCGTCGAAAACAACCATTCGCCCAATGGTATGCTGATTTCAAACGTAGTCATACGACCACCGAAGACGTAGAATGCTCTGGAAGACCAAAAGTGCTGATTACGCCAGAATATATCAAGAAAGTGTTGAAAATTGTTATGGGTAATCGCATAGTGAAATTGCAGGAGTTAGATGTGTAAAACGCATTGTAACTGGTGATGAGACATACGTTTATGAGTTTGACATGCAAACCAATCAACAAGCTTCTAAATGGTGGCTTCTTGCCAGTAGGTCAGACGGTCAATAAAGAATATCACATGATCGTTATGCGACATTAGAGAGGGCAATTGTGGAAAGAAAACTCGTGAATTTTGCATCTCATAGACTATTGTGAATGAATTTCTGAAAAAAAACTCAACAAATACCATCGAACAACCACCGTATTCACCAGATAGGGCTTCGATCGACTTTTTTCTTTTTCCAAAACTCAAATTACGACTTCGAGGTACCCGTTTTGAATCGATAGAAGATATAAAAAAGAATTCGCGGTAAGAACTCGGAAAAAAATCATTTGGAAAATGTTATGATGATTGGCTTATTCGTTGGATTAAATGTATAATTCGGAAGGGCCCTACTTTGGAAACGATACAATAAATTTGGATGAGAAATGAATATTTTGTATTTTTTTGACAGAATGTAAATGAATAAAATTGTGTTTGTAATGGTTAGTTTCGAGCTTTTTGACCCATATATTATGATTGCCAACCAAAGAAGAATATTTCCACGTATTATTATTAAACGTTCAATGTTGAATTTTTCAGACAAGCAAGAATTATGCATGGGCCAGCGGTGGTTCGAGTATACTCTCTGAATTTGGTACACTCCATTTGGAATTCGCATATTTAAGTGACGTTACTGGAAATCCAATTTACAGGGACAAAGTCAACAAGATTAGACAAGTCTTACAGAAGATTGAGAAACCCAATGGACTGTATCCGAATTACTTCAATCCAAAAACTGGAAAATGGGGACAACGTAAGTATGACCAACTTCCAGATACACACATCAAAGTAATCTAAGAATCTAGCGGAAATATTTGCTTTATTGAGCCCACCTTTATCATAGCGCCGAAAAAAGTCTTATCGGCATCTTTACATGAAAAGAAAGAATACAAATCATTTGCGCATTTGTTATATTTATGACTGTGAACAGATACGAATTAAATATTTTCATTTTATCTTTCTTTTCCTCTGGTCAAATGAATTGTCATTTGACCAGTATAGTTGAATATTGTCAAATTTGTAGTGAAATTTTTGTGCAATCGGTTTGCTTGAAACTCGTTCATCACAGAGTTGTAATCGCGAATGTCTTGAGTTCTAATAATAAGTTTACTATGAGACGTTTGTGCATTTTCTATCTATCTATATATATATATATATATATATATATATATATATATATATATATATATATATATATATATATATATATATATATATATAGTTATTTACCGCAAAAAATTCGTGTTTAGAATTGAATTTGAAGGAATAGATAATTTATTGCATTTCAATGTGAAGAATATTCAATTAGAGGATTTTGATCTTGTCTAATATTACTGTGCTTTATCCTTATACTCATACTTATCGCTATCAGTGGTTTCGAAACAATTTGAGTATAATACTGATATGTGCATGATATAATATAGTTTTTAAAAGTTCAATTCTAATATAGATTAGTTTGTAGGAAACTTAATCCACATTTCGTTTTACTTCAATTTACCTGTGGATAAGATAATAGTTTTCTAATCCGCAGAACAAACAGATAGAAAGAGAACATTACTTGCACTGCAAATATGTGAAAACTAGTTTGCATTTCTTAAGTCATTGTTTTTAAGTGGAAAATGGTTCAATAAAGGAATAAAATTCATTGAAAATGTAGTGTATTAAAAAGTTTGAGTTAGTAAACAGAAATAACATAATTATACCTAATGATAACACTAAAGTGTTAAAGGCGAATTGTATTAATGACATCAAGTAGACTTATGCTATTAGGTGATCATTGAAGTATATAGGGCATAGACAAAAATTGAAGAGAAAAAATATGGGGAACAGAAAAATTAGTTTCATTAAGAATATTTTTGATCATGACTATAGAATAGATTTTTAATCTGTAAAATTATTTTGAATAACATGTTGTACTGTCGATTATCATCCATCAGTTGCAGTTATTAAATAAGTCTCCTCTAATATATCACTTTAAATGCTTTGTCTAGTGTGTACTTATAGACAGGTGCCATATTTTGAGTGTCTCAAATTATTGTTTATAAATGTTTTGATCATATGAACTTCAGAACGTAACACCGCCTTCAGAGAAGTATAGCAGGTATCATTATTTTTATAATAGAATGAAAATGCATGAACCTAGTTGTTCTAGAATGGAAAATGAAATAAGTTTCATTTTAAGTCGGAATTAAATAATTCTATCATCGACCTTTCTGTGTCGGTTCTTCAATTTTCTGAAAATCATTATTACCAATATATACACTATTGAAATATAGAGATATTGAAGTGAAAAATTTTCAAAACCCAGAAAATGCAACACAGTCTAATTATTGCTGAGAACTTGAAACTTTTATATGTTCAAATGTCAGAATGTCATTTATATTTGAATTATTCTTGTTATTGTTCATACTATATTCAAGAGTCTCCCAGAATATTGCAATCTTTTCTAAAAAGAATTCAATGATAAAAAACAAGTATTGTGTTTCAAGGAATTTTACTTAATAATTGCGATTCGTAACGCGTTTCACTACACCGTAGCTTCTTCAGACGAATGCATGTACAGAAAATATAAATGAGAATATAAATATAAATGTTCTTGAGTAATTAAAAGCTTATTGGGTTTCTTCTTCTTGAGTGGTTATTTATGACAGGTATATCCAATAAAATTAAGGAATAGATTGCTCCCCGAAGAGATTCAATAGAGGTGAAGGGCTTAAATCGGCTTGTTCATTGATGAGTTTACCTGAGTGTTTGTATTTATTGATTTCTAAAGTTTCCCAAAGATCTACCTTCCAATATTTATTATCTTTATTATTATCTATCTTTATTCTATGTGTTCTACCAATGTAGAAATTATCACAGTCATTGAAATTCAATTTATAAATACCTGATTTATTGTTTTACCTGATTTGGTTTTATTATTTTTGATATATTTGCCTAAATTATTATTAGTTTGGAAAGCTATCTTGAAATTATTGCTACTCAAGAATGATTTCAGTTTCTCACTTGTAATGCCAACGTAGGTTAAGGTGTTGAATTTTTGTTTCAATTTATCGACAGGGTGAACTTCATTCAATGCGATTCTACTTTGTTTTTATTTAAAATATTATTTATTAGTTTGGGGTTGTAACTATTATTTTGGCTATTCGTTTAATCAAATTTAATTCTTTGTTGAAATTTTCTGGTAATTATTCAAGAACATTTATATTTATATTCTCATTTATATTTTCTGTACATTCATTCGTCTGAAGAGGCTACGGTGTAGTGAAACGCGTTACGAATCGCAATTATTAAGTAAAATTCCTTGAAACACAGTACTTGTTTTTTATTATTGATAATCGAATTTTACCAAGTAGAAGCATCCCAAATTCAAATATAAAAAGAATTCCATCATTATTTAATATAATTACATCAAATTGGGATGATCAGATACAGTATCAATACCAATGGCAACAAAAAAATAATTATTTCCGCCATTTAAATCGTTGTGGCTATTTCGAACATGGTTGAATTCATCTTCAAATTGTTATTTTTCATTGAAATATAACAATTGAATGTTGAATAGCGGTAATGCAACGAATGTATTACCGCCAATAGAATTGTCCAGTAACTATGTATGATAGGATTATCTAGAACAGGGGTTCCAAAACTTTTTTGTACCACTCCCCCCTCTGGTTATTTAGAGACCCCCCAAATTAAAACAAGTATTACATGAAAAACGATTATAATTACTGATACAAATTTTAACATTGTATGTAACACATACATTTTCAATTTAAGAAAGGTAAAGCAATAGGCCTACCTACTTACAAAAACAAAACATGAAATGTAATTTTTAGTGAGATGGGTGCGCTTACATGTTCTGGATAAGTTGACAGATCCTGGGTTGAGTTTCAGACAAAGCACAGCGTAGCTCACTTTCGACATTAAGTTTGTTGCGGTACTTGGTTTTGATCGCCACAAGAGTTGAAAACGCTTTTTCGCAAATATATGTTGTTGAAAAAGGCAAGAACATCTGAACAGCTTTCTCTGAAACACTGGGGTAAACTTTTAAGTACTTTAACCAAAATGAAGGCTTGTCCATTTTTTCAAAATCGTATCTTGCAGCAGAGTCATTTTTCATTTATATTCCCTCCCCTTGCAACTCTTCTGGCAGCAACTATCCATGTTGAACGGGTCGGTGGATAGTTTGTAAAACTCCTGTGACAAGATAGGAAAGTACCTACTGAAGTCCTCCTTGAGGTTCTTCAAATGGTCAATTATCGAGTTTTTCAAAAACTTGAATAGTTGCTGGGGTTCATTGACACTTTACGTATCCAAAGTTGTAGTTTCTCAACGTACATCTCGATGGCATCCCGATGTGTTACTATATTTGAGTCTGCACCTTGCAGTCCCAAGTTAAGGTTGTTTAACGTGTCAAAAAAGTCTGATAAATAGGCCAAAATCACTTGTTACTGGGTTTTTTGAACTCTGCACTAAGGACGACAGCAGATTGGTTTCGTACAACGTTCCTTAAAAGATTTATCTGTTAACGCATTCAGAGCCGTCTTTGTTTCACTGGTATGTTATGTCCTTCAAAACGGTTCAATCATATAGTCTCCTCATTACAGAGTTCAAATCTCAGAGATTGAAATTGTTCAGCATAGGTTTTTGAGAGGTGCCGCATACAAATTGCATATGCCAGCGGGCACTCACTCTTATTCGGATATCATAGCTCTCTTGAACTTGCGAACTTTGGAAGAAAGAAGGAAGATCTCCGATCTTACATTCACATACAACTTATTGTCAGGAGATATCCTTTGTCCTGAGTTATTGCAACTTCTGAATTTTAAAATCCCAGTGAGAGCTACCAGGAACTCTGATCTCTTTCAAATGCCATTCCACTCGACAAATTACGGTCTAAACAATCCCCTCACCCGTTGTGTGAGATAAGCAAACGAATACAGAGCGCGAGGCCTGGAATTCGTTGGAACTACTTCGACTAGATTCAATTCGAGTTTAAAGAGTGTTTGGTGAACATTCAGAAAATGATCTACCCAAGCCTTCAAAATTCCTTTTTTTTTGCGATATGTCATCACGATTCTTAGGCTACTGTTTTGTGTTTTGTGACGTAACTCAATGTTCCTTTTACCTTGAATTCTGAAAGTGTATTTTAATTTTAGCTAGATAGATATGTCATGTCATTGTTGCAAGTTGCAAGTGGAATCTCTATAACTCGAATGTCAAGGGAAATGCAAAAAAATTCGAGTTAATGAGTTTTCGACTTAAAAAGGATTTCGAGATACAAAGGATTTAACCGCTAAAATTTCGACTAAGAAAGGTGCGATTTCTAAGTATATTTTTCGACTTGTAGAGTCAAAGTTACAAACAACAATTCGACTTAAGTATATTTTTTGTAAAAGTATATATTTATTTAAATTACATATTACTGAAGTAAACTTTACAAACATTTAAAAAAAATCTATTATCTTTTTTTGATTTAAACAATTTGCAGATTTCTTATCAATTATTCTTTCAAGTTCAAATAATGAACTGAATACACGATCTTCGATATCATCACATCTTTCAATGAAAGATCGTAGTGTGTTGATTGCTGCTCTGGCTTCTTTATTTGATATTAATGGTTCAAAATCTGCGGGATCAGTATGATCGACGTCATTTTCATCAACATTATCCTCATTTATATCCTGATTAACTATGTCAATTATTTCAGCATCAGTAAGTGTTCCAGTAGTAGCCAGCCCTTCATCACATGTCACATAATCTTCAAATTGAACTTCTGTGTTCTGAAGTTTATTCCAATCAGCCTCTAAACTCATGTCCGGTTCAAGAGGTTCTTCCGAAGCTTCTTCTTGTGACATCGAAAATCCACAGCTTTTGAAGCAATTTGATATTGTGGTCACAGATACACTTCTCCAAGCCTTGTCTGTCATCCTAATTGCATGCAATACATTAATAGGTGAAGCAGACTGTTGTTCCATATCAGTTATCAGTTTCCTAACAACTTCCTTTCTGTAAAAGGATTTGAAGTTTTTTATTATTCCTTATCTAAGGGCTGTAGCTTAGATGTTGTATTGGGTGGAAAAAATTTAACTTTCACTGCTTTCAATGGCGGAATTACGTTGTGATCTGTACAGTTGTCAATGAAAAGCAACATTTTTCGTTTCTCCTTAATCATTTTCTTGTCGACTTCAATGAGCCATCCTTTGAATATTTCGGCTGTCATCCATGCTTTCTTGTTAGCATCATAGTCTAGTGGTAAAGATTTACATCCAGAAAAACAACGAGGCTTTTTAGCCTTTCCTATAACTAATGGTTTGAGTTTTTCAGAGCCTGTCATGTTTGTTGCTAGCAATATTGTTAATCGCTCTTTACTGTGCTTACACCATGACATTTTTCATTTTTAAAAATAAGTGTTTTGTCAGGTAAGCACTTGAAAAAAAGGCCAGTCTCGTCGGCATTAAAGACGTCTTTTGGTTCATAATCCTTCAATAAACTCTGCAACTCAATTATCCATTCATCACATATCTCTTTATTGACACTTGCACTTTCGCCGCAAACTTTCCTAAACACAAGTTCATGACGCTTGTTAAAATTCACCAACCAACCATTGCTGGCACGAAAAGAACTGTGTCCCAGTGACTTCGAAAATTCTTCGGCTTTTTCGCGTAAGATAAGCCCAGATACACTTATGTTTTTGTCCCGACACTGTTTGAACCAGGTTAGTAAGCATTCCTCTAAATCAGGAAACTCCGTCAAACGTCGTCTTTTGGAAGACAAATTGCTGCTTGATTCGTATCTTTGCAGTATTTCGGCTTCATTCTTAATTATTGTAGACAAAGTGCTTGGTGGTAGTCCGTAATGAGCTGCCACATCTGTTTTCTTCATGCCACTTTTTACCGCATTGATAACGTCGAATTTTTCACGTAGAGTTAAAGTCTTTAGTTTCCTTTTGTCACTCATGTTGTTGTTAGTTAACAGTCAAATAAGTACTGACCGACTAGGAACAAACAAAAGGTACCCAGCTGTGTTACTCAGAAAGTTTAATGAAGGAAGTCATTCATTGCACGTGTACAAGACATAACATAAACAATAGATTAGAATTAGAAACCCCGAACTTACACCGAACATTCCTTACTGCTATGACTTCGTGGAACTAATCCAGTCTTTTTTTTGAAATTCGAGTTATAGGGTACAAATATGTCTTATAAATACCTCGTAGGGAAATAACATTTTGTTCGAGTTACAAAGTCTAAATAATTCGAGATACCGCGTATTTAGGGCTTCAGCGGAAGGGAATGGCATTTTTTCGACTTACTGAGGAATTCGATTTAACGAGGTTCGAGTTATAGAGATTCCACTGTATATATATAGGGGGTTTTACCCCGACGAGTTGCCCATATATCTGTTCATGCAATCAAACTGATTTCATGAAAAAATATAAATCCACCACCCGGTAATTAATACCATTGCCAGGCAATGATTATAATCAAAACATATCCTGGAATAATTATATATTAGGATAACGTTAAATGTTATGAGAATATATCAATCTACCAGAATATATACATACTATAGCATCATCAGACAATGATATCAATGTACCAACGAGTAGTGTCAGAGGCTTTCTCCCCGGAAAAATCCAGTGTACGGACCTTAGTCAAGTTACTCACACTGAATGTTACTCATTAATAGTTTCCTTTGTGTGAAGTGGTGAACGATCGAATAGAATACTGCTCTGAATATAAATATGACAAAATTGTCAGTTAATTATATTACATTCATATAAACAAATAAATAAAATATGAAATGAGATTCTGAGCAGTATAAACTAAAGAGAAAACCTATGACTCTACCTCATTATTTTTTTCGGAAAGAAACCTACGAAGAATATTACAAGATATATATATATATATATATATATATATATATATATATATATATATATATATATATATATATATATATATTTATGATATATTTGATAAGGAAATTCAATTATTTTACAGATCACATGTCGATGGGAGCCCTCGGCGACAGTTTTTACGAATACTTACTGAAGACTTGGATTCAATCAAATAAGGAAGATAACGAAGTCCGTCAAATGTTCGACGATGCCATGGAAAGCGTTTTCAAACACATGTTGCAAACGTCAACAGGTGGACTGATGTATTTTGCAGATCTGAAATTTGACCGTCCCGAACATAAAATGGATCATTTGGGTTGTTTTTCAGGTAAAACACCTCGTTCATAATTCTCCATTTGTTTATTAGAGCATACTGATAGAGCAAAACAGATTGATGCATAATAGGCGAAATTGAAATTAATTTGAGCAGTCTACCTTACAAGAAACCTATAGACTAATTGGTGTGTGCATTTTTCATTGACGTAGACAAGAAATTTTGTAGATTCAAAATTATTCACTCAATTATTCACAAAAAGTAATGGGTATAAATGTTACAGTCAACACTTCTCTAAATTACATATTCTATCAGAAGTTGTAAGTAATGTCAATTTTATTCATTTTCAGGAGGTCTGTTGGCCCTGGGCTCAAGAACTCTAAAGAACCATATGTCAGACAGATACATGGACGTTGCCAAAGGCATAACAAATACTTGTCACGAATCTTACGATCGTACATTCACAAAGTTGGGGCCTGAAGCTTTCAGATTTACTGAGGGCGCTGAAGCAAGAGCTCTTAAAACCTCAGAAAAATACTACATACTTCGGCCAGAAGTAATTGAATCCTATTTTTATATGTATAGATTAACTAAGGATCAGAAATATCGAGATTGGGCATGGGAGGCAGCACAAGTAAGTTGAATATAAATTCTTACTTTTCATTGTTTCATTAAGAGTTTAATTATTTAATTACCCAGTATTACTCGAATTTGTATTATAATAAAGCGTTTCTTTTAGGCTTTGGAGAAACATTGTCGTGTAAATGGAGGCTATACTGGTTTGAAGAATGTTTACTCAGAAGATCCTCAACAGGACGACGTGCAGCAAAGCTTCTTCCTGGCAGAAACACTTAAAGTGAGTTTTGAAAGTGATTGCATTGAACTGAAAGGAAAGCAAACTATAATCTATTTGGAAAAGATACGGAGTAATAAATCTTTTGGTGAAGAGATGCTCATAAGAGGCTACCTGATGCGTCTGAAATATTCGGAAAGGATTATAACAATTATTAGATCCGCAACAAAGTTCTCGCTGTTTTTTTTATGAAAATACAACTTTATTGTGAAAAATGATTACAAATGAATCATTCAAAATATTTCTCATCGCTAGCTACAACTATTTCCTATCTTTCTGGCAGAGCTCAAATACCGTGACGGTAGAAGTGTTGCTATCAACTGCTGATCAGCCAGACCATGTGCCATCGAACGGAACAAGTAATAATCGGATGGTGCAATATCTGGGGAATATGGCGGGTGGGTAGGACTTCCTATAATGTAGAATTACTTTTTCGTGTCTCTGCTCGTATTGTGGCCTTTTTCGCGCAGTGCATTACGCAATCGGATCAAATGAGTTCAATACCGTTTCCCAGTGATATTTTCGTTCGGTTTCAACAGCTCATAATAAATTACACTGACTTGGTCCCTCCAAATACACAGCATAACTTTCGCAGCGTGAATATTCGGCCGAGGCGATGACGTAGAAGCATGACCCCAAGATTTTTTCTTTGGATTGCTGTAATGAATCCATTTTTCATCACCCGTTACGATGCGATGAAGAAAGCCTTTTTTTGCCGCTGGAGCACTTGTTCACAGGCCAAAAAGCGACGCTCAACGTCTCTTGGCTTCAAATCAAAAGGAACCCAAGTTCCTTGCTTTTGAATCATTCCCAACGCATGCAATCACTTGGAAATGGTCTGGCGGGTAACTCCTAAGGCTGAAGCAAACTCTTCTTGCGTTTGGCACGGATCCTCACCGAGCAATGCCTCCAATTCAGCGTATTCGAAAATTGTTGGCCTTCCTTCACGGGGACGGTCGTCCACATTGAAATCACCGTTGTTTCACTTAGAACAGCATCTTCGTAAACTTTTTGGAGCTCTCTATGAGCTTCAGCCGCCGTTTTCTTCGAATGAAAGAAGAAAATCAACACTTCCCGCAAATGACGATTATTTGGCACAAAATCAGACATTTTCATAATGTGTCACAATGGTCTATTTACCATATGTCTAAGCTTTGTTCAAGACGTTATTGATATGTAAAAATCGAGCAGCACTTACTGCTGGAGCCATCTACTGACAAACAGCGAGAACTTAGTTGCGCACCTAATACTTTGAACGTTCTTTGGAAGATCTTAAATGAATTTAATAAAATAGTTTTCTAGTGCATAACGAAATGAAAGCGCTGTAAAAGCTTACAAAGTTAGTCATTTGATTGAGAAAGCTGGTAGAAACAATACTATTGGCGAAAACTTAATCCTTCCTGTCACAGCAGAAATTGTTTTTGCATGTTTGGAGACAAAGAGAAATTTTCCTAAACAATTGTTGATGATGTCAGAATAAGAATCTCTTTAATTTACGACAAAAATAACACTAATGATACTTCATCGACCGTTTTCACCGAATTAAACCCCCTGCGAACTTTTTCTATTCCCAAAACTGAAATGATTTTTTGTTGCAGTATTTGTACTTGATATTCTCAGACGATAATCTGTTATCCCTGGACGAATGGGTCTTCAATACAGAGGCCCATCCACTTCCAATCAAAGGCGTCAATCCTTTCTACAGAGAATCGACAGTATAATGACAGCTAACTTAATTATATGAACTAAACTAGAGAAATTGAGGTTATTAATTAAGTAATTTATTTTCTACAATGATGCGCTTGGTGGTGTGTTGAATGAATTTTAGATGAAGTGTGATAGATTTCTATAGAATTAAATTGTGATCTGTAATAACTTCTAATTAAGCTGTACATACCTTTAATGTCCAAAATCAATTTTTTCACAATGAAATAATGTCTCGATTGAGAACACATTGATGCGGTTTTAATGTTACGTTTTAATTTAGAATGTAGTTTCGCTATAATCCAGGTGATTAAGGAAAATAATTCTTTTAAGTTCAGAGACAATCGATTTGACTATTTTGATTTAATCAAGCAAATTTTACATGAGATTAGGGAACGTTGATATTATATTGTTCCATCATTGCACTAAGTATCTTTGACATTGTTAATTATATAAGGGATGATATTTTTTTTTCTGTCTGGTTGAATGTTTGAATAATGAATTTTTGTATGTGATTGTTCAATAGAAAAAAAGAGCAGTAGAATTCGGTTGAAATGATTTCCTATCTGTAACACTAGATTCTCTGTTCATCCAACGATATTTCATTTATCCCAAGACTACCAGAGAAGAAAAGGTTGTAGATTGTTGCTTCCACTTTTTTATTGTTGGTTTT
Organism: Cryptolaemus montrouzieri; assembly: GCA_013387265.2. Classification (NCBI taxonomy): domain Eukaryota; kingdom Metazoa; phylum Arthropoda; class Insecta; order Coleoptera; family Coccinellidae; genus Cryptolaemus; species Cryptolaemus montrouzieri. The sequence continues at coordinate 7,577,523 of JABFTP020000103.1, read as the reverse complement.
TATTTCGCCATTCCATTCCAATGCTTCAGTTCCGCGTAAATTTATATTTAGAAATAGTTATTTAATGATAATTCCAATATTTGAAATCATTCACTTCCAGAAACAAAAAGAACTTTTGCTGACATTAAATTATATTCTAAAAATGATAGTTAATTATAATTATCATAGCCAAATAATTCATCCCAATATTCAGTTTTTATGCCGATTATTATTGGTATACAAATTTGTTTACATAAATCATAAAGCAATTCATCGTACCTAGTTATGGCTGTTCATATTTATTAGGTTGATCAAACACGTTTTGATATTTTTTTAACTCATATATTTTTATTTACTCACATTTTCAATTGAGACAATTTTCACTGATGTACTTTGTAAAATAGAAGGGTAGTGTAAATATTCATTCTTTATTTTTACTTATTTCAAATCTTTGTATAAATGTAATTTTCCAATTTATTTCTTATATTTATTGAGATTAAATTAAGAAGAAAAATGTTGTTTGTTTTAATCTTCATTAGATATGTGAGCGTTTGTCGAGTGAAAGCAATTTCATTGAACTATTTGGTAATGCGTTACAATTGGCCAGTGATGAATTAGAACTAATAATAAATTTTCTCAAACCTAAATAGACAAAAATTGGATGAGAAATAATGTATTTTATATTTTAAATTGAAAAGTGCATAGTAAAGTTTAAAAATGCATGTTATTAAAAAAAATCCAAAATAATTTCCATCGTAAACAGGAACAATATAATATAATATCACTATTAGGGTGGGTTTTTTTCGCTTGGTACCTTGAAAAGTAGGTTCCTAGACACCTCTAAGAAAGTCTCTTCAAGTATGACCTCTTACTTGTAACGGAAGGGTCCTCCGTCTTACAGTTCTTTATTTTTTTCTTATCGCATAGAAAATGGATATATCGCTTCCAACTACTTGAAAAATATATCGTTTTATAGATTTTGTGGGAGGTGACAGAATTCCCCGGCGTGTCATTAGCCGAAAGGAAGAAATAGAGCATGTTGAAGGATCAAAAAAATTAAATGTTCTACAAAAAAAGCCTCTTACGCTTTTTTCGTAAACTTAACCGTACAAAAGATATTAACGGTTGAAGTTTGATTATTTGAAGGTGAATTTTTGTTTTCTTATGAATTTTATAACGTAATGAAAAAATCATAAAATTCATAATTTACTGCTCTACAAAAATGATCTTTTATAATTTTTCGATCGTTTACGATATATTCATCGTCAAACATCAATGCCTATCAACTTTTCCAGTTTTAATTGAATTTATGAGTTTTGGGGAAATCTACACAAATTTGAGATTTCAAGAACAGAAAAATGTTATTGAACTATTTCTAAATTTTTTTCGGTTAGGTTAGATGTGTATATACCTATAAAACGGATCTCTTTATTCATTGTAGGTTAATTAATGATGAATAAATCTATGTGATGATTATAAGACACATTTGGAATGAATTATTTTATTACGGATGCAAGATGATCAGTTTTAGAATCACTGAAAATACGGTATTAAACGGGTAGATACTGAAGATAGTTGCAAGTAAAAAACATAGATAGTGTTAGCTTCAAAAGATAAACAGAAGAAGTAATTGACTTTAAAATAAAAATACCCTAGAAAAAATTTTATGTATATTTTGTGGAAAAAAATTTAAAATACGCACTGAACAAACGCCATAATAATAAATAACCATACGACTAAGTTCTTGAATTATAATAAAAACATTCAAATAATTTTTGAAGAATACAACTTTTATAGGAGTTACTTCTATAATAGAAACTCAAATTTGTGTAAATTTCCCAAAACTCAAATTAGATTAAAATTTTTCGAATTATTGATTAAAAACTGGAAAAATTGATAGTTTGATGATGTAAATCTGGTGAAAGTTTAACTTAATCGAAAAATTATGAGAGACCATTTTTGTAGAGCAGTAAATTTCCTACAAAACTATGAGTTTCATAATGATTTGAACATTGAATTTCCTACGAAATCTATGAAACGAAAGAGTTCATACTTGAAGAGGCTTTTTTAGAGGTGTCTAGGAACCTATTTCTCAAAGTACCAAGCGAAAAAGAAAATTCGTTTTTCTACCCACCTTAATGACTGTAACGACGTATGAACGCAAACATTTAATTCAGTTCATTTCATCCGAGTGGCTTGCACAAGTCGGTTTCTCTGAAGGGCTTGAGCGTCCAAAGTGCCCTTAGGTGAAATTCATTTCAATCAACTAATAACAATACTGAACTGGTTTCCAAAATTAATAATTAGGAAGGATTATGTTTACACTAAGTAGCTTTTGGAATATTGGCAATTTCTGTCCCAATCTTGAAATTATATCAAAAAACAATGTTCATCATTATTGCTGTAATATCAGCTTATAATAATGCATACGTTCACTAATAACTAATAATAATTTATTCAAGAAAGTTAAAAATATAACTATTAGGTGTAATAATAAATAATGGTTTAGAAAAGACGAAATACAGGAAAGGATTGCATAAGGAATTAAAAGTATGGGTGGATTACATAGAATTTTATGGACAATAAATATATTTCGAAACACTAATAAAGGTTTATAAGTCAATCATAAGATGGTATGGTTGTGAGACATGGAAGCTGAATAGGAAAGAGGAGAACGCTTTAGAGATATCCAAGAGAAAAGTACTGAGGAAGATATATATATGGTGGTAAGAGATATTGGGTGGGAACGAACAAGAACAACTTCATGGGGACCGTCAATAACGAATATAGAATGCAGTCAAAGAATGAGATTTTTGAATCACATAGCGAGATTACCAGAAGAAAGAACACCAAAACAAGTATTGGCAAGAGAAATAGCAGGGGGAAGAAAAAAGGTAGACCACGTACTCATTGAATGGAGGTGGTGAATCGAGAGTTAGAAAAATTAAGGATCAAGGACTAGAAGAATCTAGCAAGGAATAAAGAAGAATGGAGGAAAATATGCAATCAAGCCATGGGCTTTCTAGATTAGCTGATTATTATATATATTACTAATGCTGAAATGGCTAATATGCATTTTTTATATGGATTATGCTTCAGCAGGAAAGTGGATATCACCCACTTCCCTAGCATTAGATGCTAAAGATGCAAGGGAGAATGACCAATAGTGAGACAGATCTGGTGTGAATGAGACAAAGAATGTTCTCCACTGAAAATCTGGTATATTTGAGCAATAATAATAGTAAAAATATTTAATTGACATATAATGACTCTTGCCATTTACCATAGATTGTGTGACAAAATGCTTATCAAATACCTTTGTCCAAGAAAGGGATAGAAAGTGTAATATCAGTATATTTCAGAAGGATTTTTATGCTCACAGATTAATCATGAAATCTCAAAAGAGCAAAATTGGAAATTTCGTGAAGAAAATACAGTCTGTAAATAGATATTCTATTTTTCATTCTTGATAAAGCTGCTGTGTCAGCGAAACGTCGTCGAATTTTTTCAAATAAAGTGTAGATCAAAGTTAAACCTTGTGTTTTTATCTCATTTATATCATGGATCTACATCAAGTAACGGCCTCCACAATTCAAACAGTCTGTAAATTTCGTTTTAGCAGGTACTAGCCTCAGGAAAGTGGTAATTGCCAAAGGTATACCACTTCATAGCATATTCTTATCTTCTGCCATGGTCTTTCTGAGAAATTAAAAGAACATATGATTCAGTGGTGCAGCATTTGGTACCTTACGCCTTGCACCTTTAAGTGGGCGAATGAATGAATGCTGAACTATATTTGAAAGTAATGATATCCTTTATACGATCCTCAAATAGTTAAAAGAGAATCCATCCCTTCTGATATATTAGAGTTATGAAAGTCATCTCAGTATAGCACTTACAATTTTAGCCAAGTCAAATGGGGTTATTTCGACAATTCCACCACACTCCATAATCATATTATAGTAAATGGATGTAGAAATTGATTAATCATTTTACATCGCTTATTATACCGAAGTTGATGAATGGATGATAAAATATTCACCTAAATTCCTATCGATACATGAAGTAGCGGAGTGTGTGGAAAATGGAAGTTAATCATGAAAGATTGTTAATTTCCAGTCCCAATATACATTGACGAAAATATATTCACTGATATAGATTTTTTAACAAGTGCTGTTAAGGATTGAAAGAGAAACTATAATACTACTGATACTAAAAAGAATGCTATAGAAGAAAGGGGTCAGGCAAAATTGAACGGAAAAAATAGAAAAGACAAAACACAGCTTGGTAAGATCAGGAATATCAAGAAACAAGTATTTAAGGTTTCGGAAAGCTCGGAGGAAGAATTAATCTCAGATTCATCAACAGGAGAAAGTGTGTTCAGATCCAGGTAACTTTCTGTACCTGCATAGAAATTCAACAGAAGATTTTGTAGAATGAAAAATTCGTTGAACGCCCAGTATTTCATTAACGACAAAGCTTATCACATATAATAGCGGATACATGGCGGAGAACTTGAAAAGTTGGATGTCTAAAACATACAACTCATACTTTCTGAAATGAATCATATGTCTAAAATTATTAACTTCATGGTAATTCAGAGTTTAGGCCTTGCTCGCCCCCTCAACTAGTGACCGGTATATGTTCCTGATTACACATGTTTATAAGAATTTTTTGTCTTAAAATTGGGTGACGAATCGTCATCAACAATATTTCAGGATGTTTTGGATTCACTCTGTAAGTATATTAATAATATTTCTCCGAAAGAAAAAATAGTAGAGGTGGATCATATTTTGAGACACAACTAACGAAGTTATAGATTAGAAGCGCATGCACGAGCCAGTGTTGACCTGGAACGAATATTTGAAACACCAAGAATGTTTTGTATTTATAAATTTATTTTATGCGAATGTCTTACGTAGCCGAGTTTCTGATTCAGAATAGTGACAAAAATGTTTGTGAGTGTTTATTTGTGGAATTTCGCTTTACTTTTTTAGGTAAGAATTCTGACATGATTTTTGTAGAAGGTAATGCATGATTTATAATCGTAGATTTACAATAATTAGATAAATTTAGGACTTTCGATTTAATTTTTCCTACTGATGGTAGATTTACCATTGCCTCTATTTGAATTTTGTGCTTGTTTTTGAAAAATGAAGATTACCGGCCGTATAATAATCTTTTGTGTAAAATTTCAACAGAAAATAAAGAATATAGTACGAAATGAAGAAGCGTTTTTTTCAGTAAATCTCTGATGTACTTCATAAAAGGAAATTTTGTAAAATTGAAAAGTTTTCCACAATTGAAAAAAACGAGAGCTCGTAGAAAAAGAATAAGTGTAGGTATTGTTTTATATCGACCGGTTGATTATTCTTTGGGATATGTCAGGATTTTCAAAACACAATAATTCTTTTTTTGCCTCATTAATTTCGTTACATGCTACTTGCTGTAAATGTATAATAACACTCGCAAACCAAGAAAGGATGGTTTTTCGAATTCAGAAGATTTGAAAAGTTTTCGAGATAAAAAAAATCATTTTTTTCTTTTTTGAATATTTTTTCCAAATTTCATTTCTCGTAACGAGTGTTCAATAAATCTTTTGCAATTTCAAAAATGAAACGAATACTCTACTCTATTCAACAAAATTCAGGTCTTTGGAACTAGTCGAGCGGCAATTCGTTTCATGCCCAAACAATCGTTTAAAATGGTACGAATTGAGTCGTGAGACACAGAAAGTTGATTGCCTATTTGTCTCAAACTTAAATGACGATTTTCAATTACCGTTTCCTTCATTTTATCGATGTTAACTTCAGTTGAAGATGTTGATGACCGATCAGAACGAGGCAAATCTTCCATCACATCTCGGCCGTTCTTGAATGCACTGTACCACTCATAGGCACGTGTTTTCGATAAAGTCGATTCACCGTAAGCCTTCTGTAACATTTTCAGCGATTCGGCACACGGAATTCTAATTGCAAAACAAAATTTGAGACAAATTGATTGTTCGATATTTAATCCATTGTGAAAATCGCAAAACACACTTGTGAGAGTTGACAAAATCGAGCAGTGTACACAAACTAAATGACAGATCGCATTCAAACTCCGTATCAGTATAGAAAACAGTAGCATTTCATGATGACTATAACATAATTCCATTTTTTTCCATCTCTAGGAAAATTGTGATATCAATATTCAACATAACGCTATTTTGAAAACAACTAGATTTTCATTGATTCATTTTTGCGGCCTTTAATATTCTTCCTCTGAATAATCGGTGAAATTCCACACCTCCAATCTGGAGAAATTATACGAAATGTCACCAATCAATTTACGAAAGTTCATTCGATATGGTTGACCTATTTTTGTGGAGGTCAAGAACCATCGTAGATTCCTTAGTCCAGGTTTGGATTTATACCAGATATTTAACGGCCGCTTTTGAAATTTTCTTTTGTGCAGTAATATGAAGTGCTGTAGTACCTAAAAACTGAAAATATTTTAGACTATACAGGGTGTTCTATAATAAAGTTACATACCAAACTTATGATTTTTAAATAGGACACCGTATATTTTTTTAATTTCTGACTTTGTGAGGAAAAATGAAGTTGAGTTTGAACGAAATTCCTACAACTATCTTAAATAGTTTCCAAAATATTTGACATTTTCTGAAATTTGTACTTTTAAAAATAAAATTGTGCTCTCACTATTGATTTCAAAGCTTCAGATGTACATCTATTGTATTACTAATTGTTGTTGCTTGAATATATGACTCATTTTGTTGATTTATGTTACACAGGGTGATCGAAAACTATGTTTGAAGGTGACGCTCATTCAAATCTCATTTCACTTTTTTTTTCAACTGGCTTACCCTATATCAGAAGGCTCAAATAAGTGGTATACTTTTATACGAAAGGTATAGAAGTATACCACTTATTTGATTTGGTACCTGGGTTCTCCATATCTATTTCAACAGTTTTGAAGATATTCGAAAGTTTTGCCGGTTTTATCGAATTTAAGAAATATTCGAATTTTTAACGAATTTAAGAAATATTCCAATTTTTCGTTCCAATATTCAACTTGACAGTTAGACTTGTTAATTTGATTTAATTCATTTAATTTCAATGGAGGAATGATACTATCTCAATTGTTGTACATCTGAAGCTTTGAAATCAATATTGGGGGCACACAATTTTTTTTCAAAGTCAAATTTCAGAATATGTCAAATATTTAGGCAACTATCTAAGATAGGTATAGGGATTTTTGAGCAAACTCAACTTCATAGATGGTACCTCAGCGAGCATGCCCAGTTAGGAGACCAGTGATGGTCCATTGTTCAAGACCTGAAGTCTTTCTAGGTACAAAATGAGTGCAGTGAAGAAATCTAAAACGTATCATTTTAATAACGATTGGGAGGAAGAATTTTTCTTTTGTATGGTGAAGGATAAGTGCATTTGTCTTATTTGTCGTGCGTCAGTTGCAATACCTAAGCGTGGTAACTTAGAGAGACATCATAAAACGGTTCATAAAAACTATGAGAAGGATTTTCCGCCACAGAGTGAATTAAGAAAACGAAAAGTACGTGATTTGATATCTTGTTTGAAAAAAGAATAAATCATGTACACGAGACCAGTCAAACAATCAAAAGCTGCTACGATCGCGTCATTTAAAATATCTCATATATTGACGAAACACAAGAAATCATTCGAAGATGGATCGGTTATGAAGGAAGCATTTATTGAAGCGGGTGAGACTTTATTTGGAGATTTTAAAAATGAAACAGAAATTATGTCTGCTATTAGAGAACTTCAGTTATCTCGTCCGACTGTCACAAGGCGTATTGAAGTCATGACTCAGGACATGGCAGATAAATTGAAACATGATATCATGAAATGTACATACTTTTCTTTATAGTTCGACGAATCCACCGATATGACAGACAATGCCCAGCTATGAATTTTTATTCGGATGGTATTCAATGACATGTTGCCTAAGGAAGAATTTTTGACAATCATTCCTCTGAAGAGGAAGACCCGTGGCGAAAATATGCATGAAGTTTTCTTCAATTTGGGAAAACTACAAGCTACCAATATATAAATTAGTGTGCATTACACCCGATTGAGCACCAGCAATGACTGGAAACAAAAACGGTTTTGTGGCATTGTGTCGAGCTAATGAAGATTTCCCCTTAATTTTTTTTAATTCCATTGCATTATACAGCAACAAGTTTTGTGTTCAAAAGTTTTAAACACGGAGGAAATTATGGGCATTGCAACAAAAATTGTGAATTCCATCCGTGCAGGTAGCTTGCAACGGCGGCTCTTTAAGTTGCAGTTGGAAGATTGGGAGTCACTGATTTAGTTCTTCACACGGACGTCAGGTGGTTGAGTCGCAGAGAGTTCCTAGAGAGGTCTCAAGAATTATTGCCCGAAATAACAGCTTTTCTAGACGAAAAAGGTGATGACACTCAGATATTGAAAAACAAAAAATGGCTGACTGATCTGGCATTTTTGACTGACATCACAATACACTTAAACATCATTAACTTGAAGCTTCAAGGTAAAGGTAAAACTATTATTGAAATGAATATGAAAATGAAAAGTAGTAGAGATCACAGTATCTTGAATAAAACTATCAATAACCATTATTCAAGTTACTGTGATCTCTACTAGCATTTTATTGATGTTAATTTCTGTATTGTACATGAGTATTCAGTTTTCATTAGCTTGTTGTTGATAATGGACGTATGTCCGAAACCAGTCCAACCAATGTAAAAATTTTGTCATTCTTTACATCAATAAATTAGTGATAGTTAAAACATAGTAACTTGTTTTATTTTATAATTCATTATGATCTATTTTCTCTCTGCAGTAGTATTGTCTTCTTTTGTTCCTTCAAACAGAGTATGAAAGTTATACTTTAGCAGTAATATATTATATTATAATAAATTCCAACCATAATAACTTATGGTTAGAATTCTGGACTATAAAACTCAGAATTTCCAGATTCCTTTCACATCACCACATCTTGAAGCCGCAATTCTGCCATTAAACCTTCCTTTTTCACTTGTATGTGAAAGTGGGGTAGATTTAGAATCTCCTTTTTAGCAGTGGTGGGGACCGTAATGAAGGAATAAAACATCCCTTTTTATCGCCTTAAGGTCGAATACTTTTCATACTATCCTCGTACAACAATAGAGTGCCTAACATAGCGAAATGAACGTTGTTAACAGTGATAACTTTGATTCTCAATTTTGTATGCAGAATCTTGGAATCAACTAATCTTAATATTATTGATACCGTTTATAATAAATCTTTTTTACGACTAAAAATGTTAATCATCATAAAATCGATGAGAGATTATTGGCAGTGTTCGAAACCATACGGACATTTATTATCAACCGAAATGATTTATACAAGATCAAACACGAATTAGTCACTGATTTATTTTTGTCCTTCAGTTGATTCACAAAACGTCATCTCGTATCCAATGAAAGCGAATAAAAATTTAAATTAAGATTTTCTCGTAACTCTTTTGGCAGTGATATCCATTTCACTACAGAAAACATTATATACAATGTTCGTAAATACCAGGCAAACTTATTACAATGTACGAGTAACCAAGTGAAAACGAAGTACATTCTGTCGAAAAAGTACTGGAAATTTAGTAATGCAAAAATCTGCTTCAAACGATTGTCGAAATTTTTGTTGTTGTTAAGTTGGCACAACTGTTTTCTATACTGAACGCTATCTGTCATTTAGATTGTTTACAGTACTCGATTTTGTCAATTCTCATAAGTGCGTTTTGCGATTTTACAATGGATAAAATTATCGAACAAAGAATTTGTCCCAAATTTTGTATTGCAAATAGAATTTCGTGTGCCGAATCGCTGAAAATGTTACAGAAGGCTTACAGTGAATCGACTTTATCAAAAACACGTGCATGTGAGTGGTACAGTGAATTCAACAGCGGCCGAGACATGGTGGAAGATTTGTCTCGCTCTGGTCGGCCATCAACATCTTCAACTGAAATTAACATGGATAAAGTGAAGAAAATGCTAATTTAAAATCGTCATTTAAGTTTGAGAGAGATGGGCAAAGAACTTTCTCTGTCTCACGAATTACACGAATTAAATTACAATTTAAAATGCAGCAAGTTTATTGAATAACATTTATAATAACTGAACAGCCTAATATTTATGTAGTAAAAATCATCAATCACTAAACAGTACTATGCAATTTCGCTTGTATTCCTTCTCTGATCAACCTTCCAAAATCTGCATTGACCTGCGCGAAATTCTTGATTGCACGGTCCTGGATAACGGTGTTAGCTCTTCTCAACCAGTCAACAACATTATTTATCAATCTACCCCTTTCCAGTGGTGTCAAAACTCGTTCATACAATAGTCTGGCTTGTCTGAAATTATCGTTAAGACCATTATCATATCTTGCAGCATCACCTGCAATAGGCAGAACAGGAGAAAGAGCTTTCGCTCTGCTATCAGATTCAGGTCCTCCAAAACTGTTTGGATGATAATTAGGGGCACCTCCTTGGCTGTCCAAAGTCATGAAACCATCTCTGCTGAAATTTCGTACTCTGAAAGGACTATTTACTGGGAGTTGATTGAGGTTCACTCCTAAACGATACCGATGGGTGTCGCCATAGTTGAAAAGTCTTCCTTGCAGCATTCTGTCTGGACTTGGTTCAATTCCTGTGAAAACAAAATTGTAGGCATAGAAAAAAATTTGCAGTTTATTTACCTGGAATCAAATGGGCAACATCGAACGCTATTTGTTCTACTTCAGCAAAGTAATTAACTGGATTTTTGTTGAGTACCAATTTTCCAACTTGGATGAGTGGGAAATCTGCGTGCAGCCATACTTTGGTGACGTCAAAAGGATCATATTCATAGGTTGCAGCTTGTTCAGGAGTCATAATTTGTACATAAAAGTCCAGGATGGATACTCTCCTCTGGCGATGGCGTTGTACAAATCCCTAATTGAATATTCCGGATCTTCTCCAGCTATTTTCATTGCTAAGTCTGGTTGCAAGTTACGAATACCTAATGGGCATAATGAATAAAACTATCTTCAGAAAAATTGAGAAAAAATTAACAAACCTTGGTCAGTCAAGTAGTGAAATTTGCAATAGTAAAACTTTCCTTCGGCGTTAACGAAAGCAAAAGTGTTCGAACCATACCCATGCATATATCTGTACCCATCTGGTATACCTCTATCCGTGAAAAACATTACAGTTTGATGGGTTGTTTCTGGTCTTAAAGAAATGAAGTCCCAAAACATGTCGTAGTCTGGTCTTATATGTGTTGTAGGATTCCTTTTCAAAATGTGGATGAAACTTGGGAAGAGTACGGTGTCTCTTATAAAGAAAATGGGAGTATTATTACCAACCAAGTCCCAAATTCCATCTTCAGTGTAGAATTTTATGGCAAAACCTCTGAGATCCCTGACAGTGTCTGGGTAACCTAAACATATAAATTCTCATTTAGAAGAAAAATTCTAATCGCTGTCTGTTGGTTGAAACTCCGGAGTTAATTCAATATCGATTTTTCGTTAAGTTATGTTCAGTTAGATAGGTTGAGTTCTAGTGGTCCGAGAACGAATTTTCACCATCAATGATGGAGCGACACCTGGTCATTGAGTACATAAACAAATCATGCATGAAAGTGTCACCTCTCCCTTAGTGTATAATTTTCTGTAAATTTTCATGATCTCTACTTAAATGAAGCGTGAAAACAGTGACTCTAGTTTTTGTTCAAAGTGCGTGTCTGTATACCCAAAGCACTATGACAAACTTGAGCGATGTTTCCTGAAGAAATTCTGAGTTAAATTAGTCAGAACAACATGGTTCGAATATTTTTCAATTCGGAGATTTCAGCTTTGAAAATACTCACGACTTCTGAAATCAAAATTTTCAACATACGAGTGCGATTCCATAAATTGAATGAAATATACAGGGTGTTTGAGAAAGGCACTGCAATATTTAAGGAGGTGATTGCTGAAGTGATTTCATGAAAAAAGTTCATGTAAACATGCATGTGTTATGCTTAATCGAAAGATGCAGTTAAATTTGAATTTTGCGTAAACTGCTCGAGATATTGAGCTAAACTTTTGGTGGTGTTAAAAATTTTCAAATCGAAACAATATTTTGGATTAACCAGTGGCGCGCGTATGGGCACAACGAAGGTTATTCTCACTAGGACGCTTCTGATATTTTCAAAAACAGAAAATGTTGAAAAGAATATGAAACGAAGTCCATACATTTCATTGTACGACACGTAGTCTTCGATTAAAAGAACCATCGCAGTGTATTTCTTTTTATCATTCAATAACCTATGTTGGAAAATCAAAAATTTAATTCAAAAGCACAATTAAAACTTATGAATATCACTAATAAAAAATTACAAGAGCTGTTTAAAGTGACCACCTCCAGCTCGGATGCAAGATTCCACTCTACTCCTCTTTGTTTGGCGAACTCTTTCAAAAACACCAGGGATCTGTTCTTATAGAGTTGCACCCAGTGATGATTCCAGTTCTTAAGTCCCCAACATTTGCTATTGGGATAGTTCAAACCAAAGACTCCAAATGACTCCACAGAAAGAAATCGAGGGGGTTTGAATCTGGAGGCCGTGCAGGCCAAAATTGAGGACCAGCTCGACCAATCCAACGATTTCCATACTCTTGAGTTAGGAAGTCACGAGCATCATCATCAAAAAGCGCTACAACCCTGGGTGGGTCTTGACTAATTCCACAATACTCCTCCACCTATTGCGTTGATGTTTAAGTATAATAATTTCTGATGAAACTTAATTTTTAGCAATAAAATATGCAATTATATACAAGGTGTTCCATTAACTTCGATAATTGTAAGGCTTCTGTGGCATCCTGTATAATGTGAAAATAATTTTAAAAAGTATCTGTAATAGCTCCTCATATACCACAAAAAGGTAAATAATCTTATAGTCCTGTATTTAGGCCTCAATATTCCGTACCGTACAGAGTGGCCAACCCTGTATATATATATATATATATATATATATATATATATATATATATATATATATATATATATATATATATATATATATCGCATGTATATGCAAATAATTCAAAAGTATCCCTAAAATAGACAGTGCTAAATATTCTGCGAGAAAAAAAAACGATAATGTATTAATATTTCAAGAAATTTGACTAAAAACCTAATGTGAAGGGTTCTTTATGTAACCAAACAGCGTTTTTCGTTTCATAAGGGAACACTTACCCATTTCCCCAGCCACCTGTGAAAACCTAACTGCTATTGGAGTTTTCTTCCCAATCTGTGAGAAAACTTTGGCTGCAGTATACTTCGTAATGTCATGCGTCACTTCGAAATATCCGAAAGCTCCGGCACCTTTGGCATGTACAACTCTTTCAGGAATTCTTTCTCTGCTGAAATGTGCCAACTCGTCATACAAAACATAATCTTGAAATAATATTGGTCCTTTTGGGCCAACTGTCAAACTTGCGTCTTTGTATACTATTGGTTGGCCAGTTGTCGTAGTTGCAGATTCCGTTTCAGGTTTCTGTGAAAAATATTTAGATTGTAGCTCATTTTACATCACGTACCAGAATACAGAATTTTTTTATCTGCGAATGGTGAAAACGCAAATGTATAAAGCGCGAATTAGGAGCTCTTACTGCATTCGTGTTTTTCAGTTTGATTTAGATGATGAATTTCGACCTTTTTTGTATGTATCTAAGGCAGATGTGATAAATTATTTATTTATTTAGCATACAAAATTGTCACATCGAAATTTTGTAGAATATACGGAAAACCCCCATTGAAACATTGAGTCAAATTAATTATATGAACCAATGAATGCAATTTAACAACATAAATAATAATCAGATAAAACACGCAGTGAATAATTATTATAGGTGCAACGCCAAGCCTCAAGTTCTAGACTTGAAGCATCCAAATGACAATGAAAAGAAATCAAGTTCTCTACCGAAATTGTTGACCAATGACAGGAAGCGGTTGATGTAAAAGTTGGAGCTATAGTTGAATCTACACGTCTTAGAACGAAACATTGGCGTGCATCTTGTTATCCTACCTGGCAAATTAAAATCTATTAAACCCAAAAGATCCCTATAATCAATATGCCCGTTTAAAATTTTATAAAGAAAACACACTAACGTACCTCCTGACTCGCAAAGTATCCAAGTTAAATCGGTCACGCAAGATATCCAGGTTATTACTGTTTAATTCCAAAAACAATTTGAAAGACAAATAACGAAGAAACTTCCGCTGGACTCTTTCCAAGCAATAAATATCACATAAATAGTGTGGAGACCAAATGCTGGACCCATATTCCAAAGTTGTTCTGACCAAGGAACAGTATAGAATTTTTACTGTATCAGGGGAAAAACCTACTGAATTACGAATTCAACAACGTCTGATACGCCTTGGAAGTGATCCTACGAAAATGTTCCTTGAAATCTAGTCGACGATCAAGAGTAATACCAAGATCTCGCATTAGATGCACTCTCTTAAGAACTGTGTTATTCAAATTATACTCGAACCCCAGTGGAGTGTGTGATCTATGAAAGGATATAACATGGCATTTTCAACACTCAGACTCAAAGAGTTAGAAACGGACCAATCAAAAAACCTGTCAATATCTCTCTGTAATTCATCATCACAGATATTACGTATTATTGAAAACATCTTCATGTCATCGGCAAATAGTAAGAACTCTACTGAAAGAACACTCTTCACATCGTTAATGAAAAAATTGAACAACACCGGACCCAAATGTGAACCTTGAGGTACACCTCATAGAATAGAATTGTCTATATTTAACACACTGAGAACGATCACACAAAAAAATTCGAAGCCATTGAAGCAGAGAACCTGATATGCCAAGTGCCTCCAACTTAGGGAGTAAAAGGTTATGATTGACCCTGTCGAAGGCTTTTTTAAAATCAGTATATACTGCATCTAGTTGATAACCCAATTCGAAACATTCAATTAATTAATCAACTACAAATTAATTTATATAATTCCTGATATCAGACTTAACACCAGACTTGAAAATTGGAACTATGAAATTCTTTTGCCAATAAAAAAGGAAGAATCCCAAATTCAAAGACATATTGAACAGCGTGGCAATAGGGTCAGCCAGAGTAGTAACACATTTCTTCAAAACGAAAGCTGGCACCCCATCAGGACCAGATGACAGCTTTGGCTTCATGAAAGACGAAGAAATATGCTTGAAATCGTTAAAGTGATAATTTATTTATTTATTTATTGTTACAAAACATAGGAACCTCTACAGGATAGACCCAATTACCGGGGTTCACAAAAAATGATAACAGAAAAATAAACAGAAGTGAAACTGCCATACGAAATGAAAATTATAACTTTCATAAAAATTCAGGAGAGAAAAAAAAGACTCACTAAAGACTACAGAATCAAGTAAAATATTATGAAAACTAAAAACTACTACAATGAGCATGATTCAGATCTAATGAGATATGCAATAACATTTTTTTTGAAAGAAAAAAGAGGTTCATGAAAAATATCTATACTTGCAATATGCCAATAGTACAGACGCATAATTCGCAAGAAAACAGAATGAAAAAATAAACTAGTACGTTCCTTCGGAACATAGAAGAGTGCATTTCGACGACTAGGATACACGGGAACATTGAAAGTGAGATAATTAACTAGCAGAAAACTAAAAGAATGATTTAAAATTCGATGAAGAAATACAGTGTTGAAAAGGACTCTCCTCCGCTCCAGGCTTAAAATTTTGTGATGACGCAAACTTAATTGATAATCATGGTAAGGACTAAAAATCTAAAGTTGAAACTTATGACAAACTTTCTCTGGACTCGTTCAATTCTGTCAATATACTTCTAATAGTGAGGGGACCAAACAGGTACAGCATATTCTAAATTACTCCTCACTAACGAGAAATATAGCATTTTTTCAAAATCTTGGATAACTGAAACTTTTAGTAATTCTTAGAACGAAACCCAACATTTTGAAAGCATAGAAACTATATGATCAATATGATACTCAAAGGACAACTTAGAATCAAGATATATACCAAGATCCTTAATTTGGTTTACTCTCCCAATTACAAACCCATTAACAGAAAAAATAGCATCGAAGACATAGACATTCTTTGTAAACCTTATATGCTTACACTTATCAATATTTAATTGAAAATACCTACTTTGACAAAAGAGAAAAGTCTGTCAAGATCACCCTGAAACCGCAAAATATCATCATAGGCCCGAATAGCACTGTACACGCTAAGATCGTCGGCATATAAATCATGTTTTGTATAAAGAAAACATTCCGAAATATCATTAGTGTAAATTGAAAATAAAAGGGGAGCCAGATGTGACCCTTGAGGAACACCAGAGGTGACACGAACGAAACCGGAATGAGTGCCATTGAGTGCAACATACTGCAGTCTATACGGCAGATACGATTCTATCCATTTCGTGAGGACCCCACCACACCAAAGTCCTCTAGAACCCTCAACAAAGTTGCATGAAGTACCTTATCGAAGGCCTTAGCCATGTCTGTGTAGACGGCATCAACTTGAATGCCATCATCGAAACTACTACTTATGGAATGAACATAAGGAGTTAAATTAGTTAACACCGACCTAGCTTTGAAAAACCCATGTTGAGATTGAATCAACTTGGAACCGGGTGAATGAAAAAATTTATCAGTTACTATTGCTTCAAAAATTTTACCGAAATAACTTAGAATAGAGACAGGTCGGTAATTACTTACTTCATTTTTTTTTACCACTTTTGTAAATAGGTACGATCTTTGCCGCCTTCCACTTATGTGGAAAGACACCTTGTACTAAAGATTTGTTGAAAATAATTTGAAGTAATGTCGTCAAATTAGCGGAACACGATTTTATAAAAATTGGTGGGATGGAGTCCGGACCTGGACCCTTCGTGACATTCAGTCCTTCGATTTTAGCTTTGACATCCTTTAGATCTATTTTGTTAAATGTAATCGATGAAGAAGATTTATATCTACTTTGGTAAAGAACAGGTTTATACGGTTTTAGAAAAGTACTCAGGAAAAGCATCAGATATAGCCGAACTATTTTCTAAGATAATAATAATAAAGCATGATTTTGATTTTAACGAAATCTGTATTTACCATACATGGAATGAAAAAGAGTACTCTCTATGTACACACGACACTAACTAACACAACATAAACAGACAAGCTATTGCTAGTGCAGTAGAGACAGGGAAACGAGTTTTTTCCTCAGGTTTTTTTCACTCGTTTATTGAATCATATACAAGATAGTATGGTTCCCCTGTTACATTTCCTGAGCTCACACTTCTGCTTTTTCTGACACACATCAAAATTTTAGATATAAGCATTTATTGTAAATTCAATTATTCAAATTTTGTAAATCCTCTCTTTTCGAAAGATATATATATATATATATATATATATATATATATATATATATATATATATATATATATATATATATATATATATATATATATATATATATATCATACTTATCGACAAATAAAATTGAAAAAACTCCGAATGAGAAAAAATTACACAAATGTGAATATATACTTGATGTGCCATTTGAGAAAACTTTGTTTTCATCTATATTGAGACATTCTATAGCACAACAATAATATGAAGAAGCTGTCTCATTTGATTCTTACAATTTTTTCCCTAGTACTGTTCTTCTATCTCTTCAAATAACGTAGTTACCAGCTATCGCATAAAACAGTGTTAGTTATAGTTAAGTGAAAAAAATTGAGGGATGTTTTAATTTTTACCTTATTTTTGGCAACATATTCCAACAATTGGTTATCCGCTGGTCCTCTAGTATTAGGCATTTTCACAAACCAACGCACTCGAAACTAAAGGTTGTACATTCAACCATGCTTTTATAAAGGCAAGACATTTTTTTTCATTACTATTCTCAGAGGATGTTATTACACAATTCGGGTGTAAAAATTCTGTTTACAGGAAATAGTGGTTGGAGATGTAAGAATGCCTGATAAACTATATTCACGCATATAATAATTTTTTTTTAAATTGCGGTTTTTGATTTTCAAATATATCTTATAAAGAATTTCAGTTCATGAATTGATATTTTCTTTGATGATGATCATTTCTTTCCTAATTTAGTGGTTTGCTAAGGTCAGATCAAGCGATAGTTTTTTCAAGAATTCATTTCAAATTATACTGATCTTATTTATTACTTTCTGTACATACTATATTCATTCTCGTACAGTGCAATAGAATCAATCATTCCAAAAACAATTAATTCAACTGTTTCAGTAGACTTTCCTAAATTTCCTGTGGTCCTGTTATTTTCCGATACTTTCGGGTTGACTAGGGCGTATTTCAAGGCGAGGAGAAATCATTGGTTCAAATTTTCAGCCAGCGCCCTTTCGACAACGATTTTCGATATAGGCTGGTTCATTCAGGGAATGCCGTAGGGACCAACTCGACCGTTATTCTACATTGATAATACTGGTTCTCAGAGTTGCCGCCAGATCGATTATCTGAATGTGCTTCGCGATAGGGAATGATAAAATCCTTTGAAATTTTTTCATATGAAATCCTTCTCACAAAAATACGTATAATAATAAATTAATAACTGAAACTCACAAATAAACTAGTTTGTTATGTTGAATTTCTTCAAATTTGTTTGTCGTTTAATACGAGGGGCATTCAACAAGTCCTAAAAAAATTGCGACGCAAAATATGGGTAATTTTTTCTCTTAATTGTCATAATAATTTTCTTCAAGTTCTACACTTTCTAGGGTTTCTCGAATTTCTTCATGAAAGTATTATGTCCGAAAATTCTCAAATCAAGTTTAGGCTTTGTATTACTCGTTAATCAAATCATTTCATTTCTAGTTTTGGAAAAAATTATTTATAGGGGGTTGAATTTGAGAAATATGAAACAAAAAGTTACAAAATATAGGAAAATTACATTAATTTTGTCATAATATTGAGTTTTGATGTGAGTCAAAGCACGATTGGAGGAAGGTATAGTATATAATGGATATACATTCAAAATAAGCTCATAGAGTATAAACTCAGGAACATGAGAAAAAGCGAGTGAATCATACGTAGCCTTTTATATACTTCAAGAGAGTAAAAGAAAGAAGAACTTTATTTGAAAGGTATCACTGGATCGAAATATTACCCCTGCTCTAGGGGTTGAAATTCGAGATGAGGGTGATTTCGGAAGATGACATCTTTTGATCTCAAATGAATCTATTCCAGTTTTTTGCACTAATACT
Organism: Cryptolaemus montrouzieri; assembly: GCA_013387265.2. Classification (NCBI taxonomy): domain Eukaryota; kingdom Metazoa; phylum Arthropoda; class Insecta; order Coleoptera; family Coccinellidae; genus Cryptolaemus; species Cryptolaemus montrouzieri. The sequence continues at coordinate 7,558,219 of JABFTP020000103.1, read as the reverse complement.
CCAATAGTTTTAGGGCGATAGTCTTTTCTATTTTTCAGTGGCTCACTCTGTATCTTCTATAGTTTTCAATCAAAAATGAAAATTCTTTCACGGGAATGCAGACAAAGATAATACCTTTCTTTCGAGTTATCACTCGACCCATCTACCCTCTTACAAATTTTCAAGGGTTGTCACCCCTGCTCCAGGGGTTGAAATTCGAGATGAAGATGGAACTTGATGATGACTGCCATTGATCAGCATGGATCTGTTCCATTTCACCTCACTGACACTTGAATAGTCTCAGGGAAATAGTCTTCTCTATTTTTCAGTTGCTCACCCTGTTTCTTTTACAGTTTTCAATTGAAAATGGAAATTCGTTCAAGGCAATGTAGACAAAGATACCACCTTTCTTTTGAGTTATCACTCGACCCATCTTCCCTATTCAAAATGTTCAAGGATTACAACCCTCGCTTAGGGGGTTGATATTTCAGGCAAGTTTTGTACCCCAAAAGATGTCCCCCTAGAAACAAGCGTTTTGATCAGAAATGAATATCTTGGTAGATATAGCCTCTGTTTAGTTTTCGCTGAAGCACCCTGTATATCTCTCTGAGTTATAAAGGACAGTTATCCACTGAAATACAGAATTATTTTTCCAAATTTAATATAAAAACTGCCTTCACCTGTGCACCTAAACTAGGAAAATTATTATTCAATTCAAAAGCGAAAAGTACATACATTTTACGTTTCCGAACACATCGCAAATACAAATCATATTATTAAATCAAGAAACCTAAAAATACTTCATATCTGTAATAGTGGAAAGAAATTTAACCTCCTGGAGGGTTAGGTAATTAAAAAATTAGAAAAAAGCACATTATCAATTAGATGGAAATAATTCCGTATTACTTAATCTTCAATGACCATACCTCCCTCCTGAGTCAAGCAATAATGTAAAATTGAAACTATAAATAGTGAAAATTTAATGAAATATACCCATTTAAGATAAATCAATCAACAAATATTTTAGTCTACAAATAAATATGACTTCTAAAGTTCAGTTTTTTGATTTACTTCAAGCACCTACCTACCTACCTCCAACCTTAAAAAAAATAAAAAAACATGATCCAAAATGCCATAAGGGGCGCCAAAATGCTTTTTTGCACACAAGCGCCAGTAGCCCTCACGGGGGCCTTGCTGAGCTCCTAGTGAAAATGGACTCAAACTGTAGAGATACCGTTCAAAATATACTATCATTTGTATAATTATTATAACTTCTATTCTACTCCATCAAAACAAAATTTTATGCTTCGAAGAACTAATGAAGACAACGTTGGATAAGATGAGAAAGTATTTGGAAAAATATAATACAAAAGTAATCGTTTTACTATTAATCAAGTTATCTTAATTTATTGATCTTATATCAAATCAAAATAGAACTTGGAAATTGAAGAAAGCAGGTTGTTACTAAGCCTTGACCTCTTTACTGCAGGGACAATTATAGATCCTGAAATCTGGGTGTGCCAACTCGTTTCCACTTTGTCTCTAAATTACAGCTGCCAATATACAGGATGTCCTGAAAATTGGTTGGAGAAAATTTTGGAGAGCGACAATATCTTTATAGTCTGAAACAGAAATCTTCCTAGTTTTCGAATGTGAATGTGATTTTCCATTTGAATGATATATACTGTTGTAAATTGATGATATTGATGACATATTTATTTTGAGAGAATCCATATTAAAATTTGAAAGAAAAGAAACACTTTTGTCAGTTTTCAGGTTTATTTGTTAATAAATGAGATAAAAACACAAGGTTTAACTTTAATCTACACTTTATTTGAAAAAATTCGACGACGTTTCGCTGACACAGCAGCTTTATCAAGAATGAAAAACAGAATGAAGAGTATGGTATTATAAACAAATCGTAGAACAAGTTGGATGAATAACAGGAAAATCCACACCGAGCCATTGTACAGTTAGTATGAAGGTAATAAAACTAATTAAACAAGTTAAGTAGGGTGAGTAATTCAAATCTACCTGTTCATTCAAAAGCTTGTCCGAATGTTTGTATCGATTTATTTCTAATGCTTCTAGGAGATCTAATTTTGAACTTTTTGATTTTATATGTAATATGTCAAAGTTTTATTGAATGAATGGTTTTCTTTTATTAGGTGGTTTGAATAATTTGAATCAGATTTATTTTATCGAAGCTACGTTTATGTTCAGATGTTCTTATGCCAAAACTCCTATAGGTCCTACCGATATAAATTTTATCACAAGAACCGCAATTGAGTTTATAGATTCTGATTTACTTGATTTTTCAACACGAGATTTATTATTTTAATATGTTTACCTAAGTTATTAGAAGTTTTGAAAGCTATATTAAGATTTTGTTTGACGAGAAATGATTTAATATTTGTACTTGCAGAACATCATCAAACAGATAGCCATTAATAATTCATATAATCCGGATATGATAGATCTAATCATTCGTAAAAACTGTATCAGAAAGCAATCAATGAAGTATATCCTATTCATAAAGACTATAAAATATTCAACAGTTTAACATTCTGCGGTTCTGCAAGTACAAATATTAAATCATTTCTCGTCAAACAAAATCTTAATATAGCTTTCAAAACTTCTAATAACTTAGGTAAACATATTAAAAATAATAAATCTCGTGTTGAAAAATCAAGTAAATCAGGAATCTATAAACTCAATTGCGGTTCTTGTGATAAAATTTATATCGGTAGGACCTATAGGAGTTTTGGCATAAGAATATCTGAACATAAACGTAGCTTCGATAAAAATAAATCTGATTCAAATTATTCAAACCACCTAATAAAAGAAAACCATTCATTCAATAAAAACTTTGACATATTACATATAAAATCAAAAGTTCAAAATTAGATCTCCTAGAAGCATTAGAAATAAATCGATACAAACATTCGGACAAGCTTTTGAATGAACAGGTAGATTTGAATTACTCACCCTACTTAACTTGTTTAATTAGTTTTATTACCTTTCATACTAACTGTACAATGGCTCGGTGTGGATTTTCCTGTTATTCATCCAACTTGTTCTACAATTTGTTTATAATACCATACTCTTCATTCTGTTTTTCATTCTTGATAAAGCTGCTGTGTCAGCGAAACGTCGTCGAATTTTTTCAAATAAAGTGTAGATTAAAGTTAAACCTTGTGTTTTTATCTCATTTATATCATGGATCTACATCAAGTAACGGCCTCCACAATTCAAAAAAAAATTTATTTGTTAATACACGACTGATTTTGACTCTACGATCATTTTTAAGTGTTGAATACAAAGACGATTACAAGATATATTTTTTCCATGAGTGTTAAGAAGGGAGTTATTGATTTCAAGTTGGCTATTAAGTTTAGTATAATGTGGGGTTTTCCTGAGTTTATTAATTTCAAACAGATTCATTCTACTTCCATTTTTGCATTTGTGGAGGACTTTGAGATTGTCTTAATTTATTGTGTGGTTTGTTGATTGAATGCGCAAAAATATTGGGGATTTCTTGTCTGATGATATATGTTCTTTGAACTTGCATTCAAAATATTTACATGTTTTGACCTGACATTTGTTACATTCGATTCTGTAAATACCAGTTTATCTGTTTTCTGTTTTGCATTAAAAAAATTCGTTGAGATTAGGACCGCTTGTGAATGAGGTGGTTATTTTGAATTTTGAAAAATGATGTTTTATTTTATGAGAAATTGGGCGAACATACTAGATATAATTTTTCGGGTTTTTCTGGAATGCAGTATAATAATCATGATGTTCGATTTTGTTTTGTTGTATATGATTTTATTTATGAAAGAGACTGGTATATTTTTGTTGGATGCTATTTTTCCATGGTATTCATTTATGGCGAGTTTATGATTTGAATGATTGAATGAGTCTATGAGGATTGTTACATCTATGAATCATTCTTTTCTATAGATATCATAAGCTAGGATATTGTTTATGTTTGTTATAGTTAAGTCTCAACTTAGTTATTAGTTTCAACTTCAACGGTAAATTCTTAAATGATTCTGAGTTTTATTGAGGAAATTCAAAATGTATCTAACTGTAGATTTGAGTCATCAAATCCAATCAAAACATCATCAACGTACCAATACCAGAATATGATATGTTTTTTGACTAGGTCGGATAGTGAGGAAGAAGTTGGAGATTCTTTAACTTTCAATAAAATTGACTGAAGTAGCGGCGAGAAGTTTAAAGGAGAGGCATATAAATCGCCCAAAAAAACTTCCTCAAGAGACGAGGGGTGCTGTAGTTGAGCACATTTCTTCATTCAGGAAAGGGTCGCATTACAGTTTGAATGATTTCTCTTAATCATAATTATCTGAAGACTTGAATGAGAAAAAGATGCATGAAATGTACAAAAATTTGGTAGGTTTGGCATACTTTAATATTAATTGTAGCACTTTGCATTTGTTTGCTGACAATATTTATATGAAATAAAACGTCATGCCAAATAATAATTCCACAAATAAATTGAAAATTTTGTACAGACGTTAAGAGGGAACTCGCTTTATGTCTTTCATCAATGTGAAATGAATTATCTTCAGCCACTTCTAGAAGACTTTCGCAAACCTTAATTAAATAAACTTTAAGGGGCTTTATTGCGTCAATTCTGCTGAACCATCTTGTCTCACTTAGAGGCTTTAAACTTAACCCGGGGACATTTTTTCTCAAAACATATCACCTTTCTGTGGATACTCTGCATCAGTAGAAGCTGTTTTGCTGCTATAACCGCTGCCACTTGTTGCAGGACCTGATGTTACTGTTGAAGTTTCAGATGGTCCACTCACGGTTATTGATATTACGGATTTAGAATCTTGAGATTCGGACGATTCGGTCGCACCAACATCGATAGTCTCCTTGAAATCCCCCAAGGACCCAACCAGTCTTCCCCTTTTTTGTAGTCTCAGTTTCTTTTGCTCGCGAAACTTCGCACCTGAAGGTCCCTTTCTTTTATCCTAAAAAAACAAATAAATAATTAGTACTCATGGGAATTAGGAATTAACTTTTAACCTAACCACAATAATAAGTACCATGTAGGTAAGGTAGGAAATATTCTTAGAAAGTGAAATAAAGAGCCAATAGTTTTTAACCCTTTGTAGGGCAGATTATTATTAAGTAAGATATGGCCGATTAAAGTTTGCATATTTGAGTAAAAAGCAATTTGTTCAAAGCCTTTCAGCTCAAATCCTTTCAAAAATGAAGGCAAAAAAGATATTAAACTGATTTGATCTTATAGCCCTTAAGAAACCCTACAAAATGGTTTTTTAAAAAGATCAATAGCATAAAAATTAAGCGAGTTATGGATAAAACCAGTTACTTTTTTAAACTCGTACATGACATTTAAATTAATAAAAAGATATTTGGCTGAAAAAATTAATTATAACCAGTATCCTATAAAGGGTTAATGTTGATAGTATAAAGTAGGGAACACTTACCATTTTATAAAAAATCAAGCCGTTGAAATTGCAGTCAGCAGGTATTCGGCACTTAATTTAAAAAAAAGTAGTAAACAAAATATTACACAACACAAGACCACACTTGACAAAATAAAAATAACTCTATATGTAAAAATTAATAGGATTACTTATTTTTTTTCACTTGTTGCACGGTCCAGTGAACTAACTAACTGTTTCAAAAACGCCTGTGGCGATGCATCGCTTTTATAGCGCTCCAGGCGTTATTCATGTCTGAACAGGAAAATCAAGAAACTGCCGCCTGACATGTTCTCGCAACATAGAAATCGGCAGTAACTGGATGATATACTAATAAAATTTCGTGTGTATTTATACCTAATCCTATTTAATTTCTCAACTTTTATTTTAATATTTTTTTGGACCCTGGGTTTTGGCGCCCCTAAAGGATGGCACCCGTGTGCATTGCACACTTTGCACATATGGTTGCGGGGGTCCTGATTTGCAGTATGCCATTAAAAGCAAATTTTCTCTGCCAAAAATGTGATGTTGGCTTGCATCTAAAAAATTGTTTTGTTTCTTATCATACTATTTGATGTTTAGATGTTCTGATGAAAATAGACTTTGTTTGAAATCAATCGATAATTTCATATGAGTATGCTATAGTACTATTGTCCTTTAAAAGGACGCATAGTTTGGACCAATAGCAACACTTGAAAATTGAAAAAATGGTGAATTATACTTTATAGTCCCTTTCAACCTCAATCCACGAAAAAAGTTCCATTTATAAAAAAAATGATAGTTTCAGGGTTATTAATGAAAATTAAATTCTTGGAAAGACAAAAATCTAATACGTCATCACTTACTAATCAACCTTCAATATTGGCACTAGGAAAAACGATGAGTAAACTTTCTGACGCCAACAAACGCCACAAGCAAGGGCGTACCCAGCGAGGGGCAGAGTGGGGTAGCTGGCCCCCCTGGACTACCCTGGCACAATAAATGAGGTTTTGCGAAGAAATCGGAATGAACGGTTCAAAGTAAACTTCACACCATAAGTGGAGACAAGAAATCTGCTTAACAACTTCATGCGGCTTTAACAAAGTCGTCATGTGTTGTAGCATTGGTGATAATTGCGAAATATTCTGCCCTTCTGGAACCTGTAGCTAATGCTTTTTAAGCGAAATCTATTGAATTGAGATAAAAATACAAGGTTTAACTTTAATCTACACTTTATTTGAAAAAATTCGACGACGTTTCGCTGACACAGCAGCTTTATCAAGAATGACAAGCAGAATGAAGAGTATGGTATTATAAACAAATCGTAGAACAAGTTGGATGAATAACAGGAAAATCCACACCGAGCCATTGTACAGTTAGTATGAAAGGTAATAAAAACTAATTAAACAAGTTAAGTAGGGGTGAATAATTCACATCTACCTGTTCATTCAAAAGCTTGTCCGAATGTTTGTATCTATTTATTTCTAATGCTTCTAGGAGATCTAATTTTAAACTTTTTGATTTTAAATGTAATATGTCAAAGTTTTTATTGAGTGAATGGTTTTCTTTTATTAAGTGGTTTGAATAATTTGAATCAGATTTATTTTTATCGAAGCTACGTTTATGTTCAGATGTTCTTATGCCAAAACTCCTATAGGTCCTACCGATATAAATTTTATCACAAGAACCGCAATTGAGTTTATAGATTCCTGATTTACTTGATTTTTCAACACGAGATTTATTATTTTTAATATGTTTACCTAAGTTATTAGAAGTTTTGAAAGTTATATTAAGATTTTGTTTGACGAGAAAGGATTTAATATTTGTACTTGCAGAACCGCAGAATGTTAAACTGTTGAATATTTTATAGTCTTTATGAATAGGATATACTTCATTGATTGCTTTCTGATACAGTTTTTACGAATGATTAGATCTATCATATCCGGATTATATGAATTATTAATGGCTATCTGTTTGATGATGTTTAACTCTTTATTATAATCTTCTACTGATAAAGGTAAATTGAGTAACCGATGTACCATGCTGTTTAAAGCTGCAACTTTATGTTGAATTGGATGTAATGAGTAGTTATGTATAATTGTATCAGTATGTGTTGGTTTACGAAAGACCGAAAAAACATGATTATTATTTCGTTTAGTGATTTTCAAGTCCAAAAAATTAATGGAATCGTTCTGTTCAATTTCTATCGTGAATTTAATGTTCAAATGGATGGAATTAATGAAATTAAGAAATAAGTCTAATTGACGAGTAGTTCCAATGATACATACTAAGATGTCGTCAACATATCTATACCAATAAAGAAATTTGGAAATGAATGGATGGGTATGAATTTTCTGTTCAATATTATTCATAAAAATCTCTGCTAAAAGTGGACTCCAAGGATTTCCCATGATCAAACCATTTTCACTACTGTAATAGATGTTGTTGAAAGAAAAATAATTTTGTTCAATGCAAACGTCCAACAGATTCAATATTTCTGATTTAATTATGTGGTTAACATGATTCGGATTCAACATGTTTTCGATTAATATTTTGACATCACCTGGAGGAACACTTGGGTATAAATTCTCAACATCAAACGAAATAAGTTTTGCGTTAGGTGGTAGGTTAACGTTTTTATGGTATTTATCAATTCGAAAGAATTTTTATAGAAAATTTTGATTTGAATGAACAATAATTTTAATGATATCTATAAGGTAGTGCGACAATTTCACGGCTGGGGCTGTAACGTAAGATACGACTGGTCTAACGGGGTTATTTACTTTATGCAATTTAATGAGTGAATACAGTTGAGGTGGTTGAGGGTTTGGTAAAATTAATTTGTATTTATCTATTGCTTTAATTAAAGATTTTGCGTCATTTATTGCAATTTTAATATTTTTCTGGAATGTAATAGTTGGATCTCTGTTTAAAATTGTATAGTTTCCGGACGAAATGAAATTTAGAGTTTTAAATAGGTAGTCATTTTATTTAACGCAATAACAGTATTACCCTTATCTGTTTTTGTAAAAATAACTTCATTTAGTTGAGATTTTTGTTTGATGGCCTTTAAAATATTTTGTTCTTCACTCGGTTTAAAGTCAGCTAATGATTCATTTTTATAATGTTAGATGCTAAATATTTAAGGTGAGTGTTATTAGGAATATTTTTCAGAGAAATTTCAGTATCTATGCCAAGTTCCTCTAAATCAGATTTTATCTTGTTTGATTTAATATTGTGTTTGAAACCTTTCTCCAAGAGATTTGTTTCATCAGTTGTGAAATTAGTATCAGAAAGGTTAACGAATCTATCAAAAAATTGATGGTCAGAAAATTTAGTTTTACGTGGAGTAGGTTTCGGTTTTCGTGACACGAGAAACTTTAATTTGCGGTATTGGATGGTATATTTATTATGTATTATTGATCTAATTTTGAATCTATTATTGTAATCTTATGGATCGAATTCAAGTGGATGAAGTCTGTACAATAACTCGGTATGAATTACCTTGAGATAAATATTGTAGATGTCTCGTTTGTGGAACAAAATCTTGCATTCTGATTTGATCCATATCTTCTGTCCAGAGATGACTGCTCTTCGAGCTGCATAACTGTTGTTGTTGGTCTTGAGTTTGATGTATTTAGGACACACTTCACTCTTCTAACACGTGGTTAAAAACCACAAGTACAAATGTTGAAATCTATTGACCTCACCATGGAAAGAAACCATATAAAACAAATCTTGGCTGCCACTCAAAAGGATCGCGAAGATGTTAAAAGGATATCTAAAGAATTGCTTGAAAATGCTCAAACCATTGCTGAAGCGGTAATCATGGAAATTTCTGTATGGCGCCCGGAACAGTTACAACAATACAGAAGTAACCCCCCATCGCAGATAGACAACGAGTACTGGAGGCGGTCACTCATCATATCTTACCTTGGCTCAATAACAACTTCACTCAATATACAATTTTCTGAAGACAACATCCCTGCTTTTGTACTAACAAAACTCCATCCATATCATATGCTAAAAATGAGCATCACGGTAGTTCAACAGATAGCGAAATCTGTCATAAAGTTCTACCATTTATCAAATATCGTCGCAGAATTGGATATGTGATTTAATTTGTGGAGTGACAAGAAAGTGAATGAGAACAACTTGAAGGAGCTCGAAGTAAATGTACCTTTTGAAGGAAACTGATATTTTCTATCCATCAATCAGGCACGCCTTATCAATTTTGATAGCTTTGCCGTCAACTACTGCTTCTATAGAACGGTCTTTTAGTACACAAAGGAGAGTTAAGACATGGCTAAGAAGCACATGAAACCAACATAATTCTCGGAGACTTCAATGCCAAGATTGGAAAGGGTAGAGAAGATGACACGATGGGTGAGTTTGGCCTCGGTATAAGAAATGACAGGGGAGACAGATTAATACAATTTTGTAAAGAAAACCAATATAGTATAATGAACAGTTTTTTCAAGTTATCACCACGAAGACTATATACATGGAAGTCACCAGCAGATGGAGTAGACGGACGCATCACAAGAAACCAAATTGATTACATAATTGTTAACAGAAGGTACAAAATGCAGTAAAATCATGCAAGACATACCCCGGAGCTGACATTCCACCGATCACAATCTTCTTCTAGCAAGGATAAAGGTAGAATTTAAAAGAACCAAAGGAAATAAGAAAGCAACTATTATTAACACCGATAAATTGAAAGAGGAATCTACGTACAATAAAATAAAGGAAGAAATACATAGATATATAAACGAAAAACCATTAAAGCCGACGCAAACTTCTGAAGAAGACTGGCAAAAGATTAAAACAACACTAAAAAATGTTACAGAGAAGCACCTTAAGCAGCAGACCAGGAAAAAGAATCAATCTTGGATGACAGAAGAAATCTTGGACATGATGGAAGAGAGAAGAAAATTCAGAAATAAAAACGAAACAAGATATAAACAAATACATAAAAATATCAAAATAAAAATCAAAGAAGCTAAGGTTACCTGGCTAAACGAAAGATGTGAAGAAATTGAGAAACTAGAACAAAAACATGATACTTTCAACTTACACAAAAAATAAAAGAAGGAGCTGGAATGTGGAAGCAATCCTCTTCATCTTTCGTCGAAGATAAACATGGGAAACCCCTACTGAATATAAAAGATCAAATAAACAGGTGGAAAGAATACATAGAAGACATGTTTCAAGACCAGGAGAGACAAAGCATAGATGTACAGAAAGTAGCGTCTGGACCCTACATCACAAAGGAGGAAATTATTAAAGCAACAAAACAACTAAAAAACAAAAAAGCTGTTGGAGAAGATAATATCCCAATTGAAATTATAAGGATAATTTCAGACGAACACATCGATGTTATGGAGAACTTATTTAATAAAATATACGAAACTGGAATAATACCAAAAGACTGGCTGACATCGGTGTTTATACCACTACCAAAGAAGAAGAACTCCAGGAAATGTGAAGAATATAGGATCATTAGTCTAATGAATCATATACTGAAATTGTTCCTCCGAATAATACACAATAGAATTTATAACAAATTGGACGAACACACGGGACGAACACAATTTGGCTTCAAGAATGGCTTTGGAACAAGAGAGGCACTTTTTTCAATACGTGTGCTTGTTGAAAGATGTAGGGATGTAGACTCTGATGTATATCTGTGTTTCATAGACTTTCAAAAGGCTTTCGACCTGGTGAAACACGATAAACTAATAGAAATTCTCAGGTCTTGTAACATAGACGACAAAGACTTGAGAATCATATCAAACCTTTACCAAGACCAAAAGGCTAAAATTAGAATCAATGGAGAGACATCTGAAGACATTAACATCGAGAAAGGAGTAAGGCAAGGATGTGTTCTTTCCCGTTGTTGTTTAACGTTTTTTCGGAAGAGTTATTTAGGAAGGCACTACAGGATACCTCGGATGGCATAATAATAAATGGACAATGCATTAACAACTTGCGATACGCAGATGACACGGTTATTCTAGCAGATAGCGCTGAAGCACTACAACGCCTAATGAACCGAGTGATGATAACATGTAAAGAATTTGGAATGAAACTAAATACAAAGAAAACAAAAACGATGGCTATCAGCAAACACCAAAACAGAAAGGTCGGAATTAGGGTCAACGGAACAGAATTAGAACAAGTAACAAAAATAACATACCTAGGAAGTAGCCTTGATGAAACTTGGGATCACTCACTAGAGATAAAAACACGCCTGGAAAAAGCACGAGCTATATTTTATAAAATGCAAAAAATACTATGCAACTGCCAACTAAATATCTCATTAAGAGTTCGAATACTGAAATGCTACGTTTTCTCCACCGTGCTATATGGCGTTGAAGCATGGACAATGACGGAAACAACACAAAAAAGAATAGAATCGTTCGAACTTTGGTGCTACCGTAGAATGCTCAGAATATCTTACATGAGTCATACGACAAACGTAGAAGTTATGCAGAGGATGAGAAAGGATCGAGAACTTGTGCAGATAATAAAAGAAAGAAAGACGCAATATTTCGGTCACATTATGAGAAACCAAAAATACGAACTGCTTCAACTTATCATCGAAGGAAAAATCAATGGCAAAAGGGGACCGGGAAGAAGACGCAACTCCTGGCTTAAGTTACGTCAATGGACTAATATGAGCTCTATAGAATTGTTCAGAGCTGCAACAAATAAGATAAGATGGGCAAATGTAATCGACAACGTCCTTAAGGATAAGGCACCGTAAGAAGAAGAAGAAGCACTATGAGTGAGGAAAGACTGAGTTATGTTTAATGAGTGTACACCGAAAATTCGTCAAAGCTAATAGGAAAAGTATTGAACATAAAGTGTTAGAAAAATTTCCAGTTAACCCGAGGAGGTAATTACTATTGTAACTTTATAATAATAATTATAAAACTATCTTCATCCATCTCAGTCTCAATTCATCAAAAGAGTGAGTGACTGCCGTGTGCGTGAAATGTGTTTATTGTCAAATTTGAGTTTTGAGAAAACATATTATATATACTTAATATGTGTTAATCGATTAAGACCTAATGAAGTTCCATTTGAAGAAAAGTTTTGGTGAGTTGATACTATGAATTCTATCTTGTGTGTTATGAGTTTCTGTAAATCTGTTCTTTTGTGTGAGAATATTTCCACTGAATTTCTGATAGATCAAATAAAATTTGATAATAGGAATAATTTTCACTCGACAGAAATGACTTCAACCTTGTTGATTCAAAAATTTTCGACTAATTTTCATCACAATCATGTGCCTCCCTCTTGCTGAATTTCTTGGTACGCCCTTGGCTACAAGTAGAAAGCTGAAACTTTTTATAAGAACTCAAGAAGTAGTGCAAAACTTATATTAAATCAGAAGTTGTCGGTATGGTCTACAAAATAACATTTACCTGTTCCCAATAAAAGTACTAATGATGTTTATTACAAAGACGGCTCTCTGTTCTATTGCCCTCAGAAATACATCAATATAAAATGTTTAAATCTAATCGGAATTTTTCAAATATTGAGTGGTTTTTTGTAGTATTCTGTTCGCAGACTTCTACTTTCGAGATAATATGATTTTTAATTTGAACTATGACCAAAAAAGACAATTAGAAAAGTGGACACAATAGATTTCAGTAATCTTTGTTCTCATGCTATCCTAATACTAAACCGACGTCATCTTGTACTAACACCAACATCATTTTCCGCAGAGACTGGGGGCCAACGTTTGCTTAGGCCGCCTAAGAAATGAAAGAGAATGTGAGATAGATGTTAAATACATTTTACTCTTGATGTTTCTAGTGCCCTGATGAATTTTGACGTCACGTTGCGCCACAATGCTATAAGCGAAACAGTAACGGCTTCTAGACCTTCCATTGATCAGCATGGATCTGTTCCATTTTACTTCACTGAAACTTGAATAGTCTCAAGGAAATAGTCTTCCTTATCTTTCAGTTGCTCACCCTGTATCTTTTACAGTTTTCAATTAAAAATGGAAATTCGTTCAAGGCGATGTAGACAAAGATACCAGCTTTCTTTTGAATCATCACTCGACCCATCTTCCATATTCAAAATGTTCAAGGATTGCAACCCCCGCTTAGGGGGTTGATATTTCAGGCAAGTTTTGTACCCCAAAAGATGTCCACCTTGAAACAAAAATTGACCTGTTTTTGCGTTTTGATCAGAAATGAATATCTTGGTAGATATAGCCTCTGTTTAGTTTTCGTTGAAGCACCCTGTATATTTCTGCAATTCAAAGCTTGAAAGTTGTTGCGACTACAATACAATACGCAATACAATAGTCCTGTAGCTCTCATTCTCAATCTGGGATTTTCCCGTGCATAAAAATATGACTGTCTGTCAATCACATATTAATATGGTTGGGGAATTTCCTTGAATCTCGACAAGAGTAGATATTGCCATTTAGTGTTTTTTTACATAGTGATTATCAAAAAATATTTGCGTAGTGTAACAGGTGATGCTCAACGCCGATTGAAAAACAGTAAAAATTATGGATAAAACAGAAAACAGATACATCAATGTGAAAAAGCAAATCTACTGTTAAAACAGTAGAGTTGATAATACAACTATATGTATCCACTTAATATAACTACAAATCCTGAAAACACCGATAAAAATTTTCCTTTATTTTGAAGTTTATTCCAATACAACCCTGTGCTTTCCGTTTCCACAAAGTGTTATCAGAAATTTCATAAAAATTGAGATCCTGAAAAATTATCCCAAATCATAGGTACGATTCTTTTCAATACAAATAAAACCAACGCTAATATGAATAAAACTTCATTAGTAACAGCATACTCAGTCTTATAAACCCATCACATGAAGGTGATTAATAACACTACAGTTAGTTGCTTCTGTATACTAAGACAGGGTGTATTTCAAACGCACAAGTCATTCTACCCTCCGATTTACTGCTCTGCCTCATATATTTCTATGTGAAAGTGAGGACTCTCAATAAATCATTCATTACTATCCCTGCCTCTTTACGAAGTTTGTTTACTTATACCTCTTCAGTTCCATACTAGCCTGGTATGTTGTTGACGCCGAAGTTGCTGTTCTGTGGTTGATCGATGTGATGCGAATTGTGTGTGTGAAGCGAAAAGACCGCAAAAAGGAAATAAATATATTGCAATGCTCGAGGCAGCTTTCTACCTACTGCTTCCGCTCAGTTTCGGTTACGTTTATATTAAATTAGAATATACAGGGGAGTAATCGAAATGGAGTGACATGTGAATTCAATAATAATGAACTATTTTTTATGCTATTAGGCGGTTCCGGTGAAAGCTTTACATGAAATTGAATACGAAGAGAGTGATTAATGATACTGCTGACATAAATTATTTTGTGGAAATCTTTTTCTGAATATGAAAGAAAAAAAATACTTTTGTCAGTTTTCCAGGTTTATTTGTTAGTTCACGATCGTTTTCAACCCTTGATTTTTTAAATGCTGAATACTAACTTAGGTACAAAGATGATAACAAGATATATTTTTTCCTTGAATGTTGAATATGGGGGAATTTATTGAAGCGAGTGAGACTTTATTTGGAGATTTTAAAAATAAAACAGATATCTTGTCTGCTATTAGAGAACTTCAGTTATCTCGTCCGACTGCCACAAGGCGTATTGAAGTCATGAGTCAGGACATGGCAGATAAACTAAATCATGATATCATGAAATGTACATAATTTTTTTACAGTTCGACGAATCCACCGATATGACAGACACTGCCCAGCTGTGTATTTTTATTCGGATGGTATTCAATGACGTGTTGCCTAAGGAAGAATTTTTGACAATCATTCCTCTGAAGGAGAAGACCCGATATATATGATGTTTCCTTCAATTTTGTAAAAAACTACAAGCTACCAGTATATAAATTAGTGTGCATTACAACCGATGGAGCACCAGCAATGACTAGAAACAAATTCCATCCAAGCACGTAGCTTGCAACGGCGGCTCTTTAAGTTGCAGTTGGAAGACAGGGAGTCAGCTGAACACACTGATTTAGTTCTTCACATGGACGTCAGGTGGTTGAGTCGCGGAAAATTCCTAGAAAGGTTTCAAGAATTATTGCCCGAAATAACATCTTTTCTAGACGAAAGAAGAGATGACACTCAGATGTTGAAAAGCGAAAAACGGCTGACTGATTTGGCATTTTTGACTGACATCACAATGCACTTAAAAACCATTAACTTGGAGCTTCAAGGTAAAGGAAAAACTATTATTGAGATGAGTAGCGCAGTAAACGCATTCAAAAGTAAATTGCAACTTATGATAGATCAACTGAAAAGAAAGGATCTGAAACATTTTCCGTCTTCAAAAGCAAGGATTCCTCAGTTGAATTATGATATGTATAAGGCTGAATTATCAAATATTTTGGGACAATTCGAAATGCGTTTTATGATTGCAGTAAATTGGCAAATATAGCATCATTTTTGAGTTATCCTTTTTCATGTAAAAACATTGAGGAATTAGCTACTGAAATAGCAAGTCAGTTTAATATGAACTCATGTTCTATCGATAATGAGTTGGTGCAGATTATATCAGATATACATCTCAAAGCTACAGCATCTGATACAAATTTCTGGTGTTTTATATCTGAAGATAAATATCCGAATCTAAAGCAATTCGCCCTTCAACTGACGGCAATTTTTGGGCCAACTTACTTGAGCGAGTCTGCATTTTCTGAAATGGAGATAATTGAGTCAAAATATCGCAATCGACTAACTGACGATAATATGTCATCATGCTTGCGATTAGCACTCAGTGGTTACATCCATCTTATGAAAAGTATGCTGAGGACATGCAGTGCCACGCTTCAACATCCAAAGTCACTCCTTAGTTAAGTTTAACACCATATGTAACTCTTTTGTTTTGTAACAACCAATAAACTCACAATTTTGAATAACTATGAGTTTTTTCATTGATATTATAGAGAAGAACCTAACCCAAACCTTGACTAAAATAATATATATTGTGCGGAAAGCTAATATCTATATATGCTACGGTACACCCTACCTAGGTAGGTAGGCAGTTAGGGTGTTTCGTATATGTACGACAACCCTGAATCACACATAATTGCAGCCTCTCAGAGTCGATCGTAAGTAGTCTAAAAATATAGAGGTAGATCGCCTGCAGTTCAATTTTGAGCACCCCTGCTCCACACTATACTACTCTTAATAGCCAACTTGAAATCAATTATTCCTCCCTACTTAACAGTTAAGGAAAAAATATATCTTATAATCTTTGTCTCATCTTTGTCATCTTGTATCCAAATTGGTATTCAGCACTTGAAAATGACCGAAGGGTTGAAACTGATGGTGTATTAACAAATAAACGTGGAAAACTGACTTATGAAATTCTTTTCTAATTGAATCCCTTAATTGCAGTTCTATTCATTCATCTTATTCATTTTTCATTCCAGTTTGCATCAACTGTTGCTGTAGTGTTTCTTCAGATAACCAGAGCATCAAAGAAATTAATACACCAGAAGCTGATAAGATAGAAGAACAGAAGAAACTGCAAGCAGTACAGAAATTGGAAGAAACCAAAAGACTTGAAGAAGCTCGAAAATCTGAGGAGGTGGAGAGATCGCAAGAGTTTAAAATATTGGAGGAAATGAGGATATCGGGGGAATTAAGGAAAGCTTGTTCAAAAAGGGGGAACGCGGTGTTGCCGGCTACGCGTGTAAATAGTACAATGAGGCTGTTGAGTTTGAGGGATATTATGAATAGGTCAACTGTGATGGGAGAGGATCCTATCGATGGTTATATTATAACATCTGATGATGAACACCAGGTCAGTTTCCCTCTGAAGAACTCTGTACAATTACTTGGGTAACATTAGTGTTAAAGACATTCAATGTTACCAATAGTTGCATATTTGTTAGGTAAAGGTTATTTGGTCCTGACCAAAAATTTCAGAAATTTTTTGGAAACATTAATGATAAAGACAGATTTATTTATCTGTACTGATATTATCATACTTGACATAATCCCCATTTGGCCCAATTAAATTCAATTATTTTGCCTGCTCAGCTGTTGGTATGCTCTTAGATTTTTTCATTATCTCTGTCGGTTTTCGTAACACGATTTTGGTGTCGAATGGAATCAAAATATACACATTTGTTTCCACTTTTGATAAATCATTTTGATGAGTTGAAGGTTCAAGATTTAATTCCATTTCTAAACTGATTTATCAACTGTCGCTATAGCACTACACCTATCATACTGAATCTGAGGATTTAGGTTAACAGAAGATGGATGTTAATTTGGACATCTTATTTTCGGCGAAGTGTTCATCACAGTCTATGAAATTTAAAAAACACCCCCTGTAATTCTCTTGTAGAGCTTGTCTCTTCAAACAGAGACTCTTTTCGGTGATTTTGATTGACTAGTTCTTCATGAAAGATAATATTTAATTTTATGAAATGCTGTTGTCATGTAACCTTTCTCACATTCTTAGACATTATTCTGGTTGACAGACTTGAACATCAGTTCAAGAATTATTCAAGCATGTAGAATTCCTCAGATGCTCTATACCCAATTCACTTATTTTTTTCAGACAGAATTCGTATCAGAGTATGACATGAGGAGAGAATTTATCACTGGCTTCAGCGGAAGTCATGGTACAGCTGTAGTAACACACACCAAAGCAGCCTTATGGACTGATGGTAGATACCACTTGGAAGCAGACGACCAAATGAGTTGTGATTGGTTACTGATGAGATCAGGACAACGAGATATTCCAACCATGTCAGAATGGCTGAAACAAGAGTTTCCTGCTGGCGCTCGAATTGGCGTTGATCCAAAGCTAATATCAGAATATATGTGGCGAACTTTGAAGCAAGAATTCAAAAATACATCAATAAATTTGATTCCTATCAAAGTAAACCTTATAGATGTTATTTGGACAGAGAATAGACCGCCTAAAAGAAACAAAAATGTGTTTGTTTTGGAAGAAAAATATTCAGGTAGTAATATATAATTATGATACTAATTTTTTTAAGTGTTTAGCTTCAAGGAGTGGAAATACAGGGTGAAGCGTAATGGAAGGGCGTTTTTGAAATGAGAATAACTCAGCAGAACATTTTTAATGCCCTAACTTCTCTTGTGATGGCTTCTTTCAACTCTAGCAGATTTAGAGGTTTATCGACGTAAACCTTAGCCTTCAGGTTTCCCCACAAAAAATAATCACAAGCAGTGAGATCCGGGGAACGAGGGGACCATGGCAGAAGTCTCAAGAGTTAATTACAGTTTGTTCCGGGAAACTTTAGATATTTCCTTGAATTTAGTGTCAAAATATCTAGCCGACAACATGTCGTATCGGATAACCTTCTTTGTGGATTTTAATGAGTCCATACATTTCGAAGGCATGGACATTCATGAAGATAAGTCTCTGTGCTTCATATCTTGTTTTGAAAAGGTTGTTGCAGTCGTTGATGCTTATCCTCATGAATGTCTAAATCGGAAGATGTATCGAGAAGAGAATGGAATAACATTAAAGATCCATTATTCAAAATAAAAATTCTACTGGTACCATTGTATAGATACAAATAATTTTATAAATTTCGAAAGATTTAAACCTATACATCCAAGTAATGAAAGAAGAAGACATTTTAGAGATGATGGAAATCACATGCGCCCGTAGGAAAAACCAGCCCATTTGTATTGAGAAAACAAACTTACGTCTATCTACTGTTATAAGTACAGTTATTTTTAAGTAAAACTACTCATTGTGTCTTTCATTGTTGTATTACTCTTGATAATGGGCTGATATTTTGTGATACTTTGTATTCAAACCTCTTCACCGTTGTTATGAACTCTGTAAATATGCAAGTTAAAATTCGTACAGCTAACATATAATTCTTTCAAGGTAAATCATGGATTACCAAGGTGAAAGAGCTCAGAAATGCAACGAAAAAGCTGAGTGCCGATGCAATCATTGTGACAGCTTTGGATGAAATAGCTTGGTTACTGAATATTCGTGGAAGAGATGTACCTTTTTCTCCTTTTGTCAGGAGCTATGTTCTTGTAGACATGGTTAAAATAATTCTGTATATCAACCAAACCCAGCTTATTAAGGAGAAAGTAAACGAATATTTTTTGAGTACTCAAGGAGTAAGTGAGCATTCGTTTGAGTAAGTGGTATATAATAAATCCACATACATTATATGTATATGTTAGAGATGTCTTTGCCTTTGTATGGATATTATGCGCTTGTTTTTCCTTTCTGCCACAGCCAGGGTTTTCTACCTTTGGACACCTTTCCTTACCCACAAGGCCGTGAATTTTACATTGCAAAAACATCACTCTCACTAATCCTTAACCTATTCCCACCACGATATTTGCGCACAATTTGTATGATAGTTGATGCTCCCTCTAAGAATATTAAATTAGGTTAGAATAAAGTGTCTAATTCTGCTCTATCTACGTCCTACTAGGAAGGGCTTACGTCGTCCTTCGAAAAGGTGGAAAATGTTTGCTATTATCTCCTTCCTCCTACCTCCTACTCATCTGAAAAATATTTCGAATGAACACAAAATACCTTTCGTACAAAGGCTCAAAACTCAATTATTTCCTTTTTTTAGGATAAAGCCATATGAAAGTATTTGGACTGACCTACCAACACAAACTCAAGCATATAACCGCCTGCTTATTCCAACATTATGTGGAATGACTTTAGGCGCCAGCCACGCGATCTATACTCTGATCCCTCCGCATAAACAGTTTCCACATCATTCTCCTATTATCTACATGAAAGCAGTGAAAAATCCTACAGAAATTGAAGGAATGAAAAATGCACATATACGAGATGCTGCTGCAATGTGTGAATTTTTCGCATATATAGAAGAAAGGGTAATTATGTTTTGATATTCCTACATTATGAACATTTCTGTCTGTTAAATCGCATCCTAATAATTCAAAATTCTGATGTTCATAGATTTAATTGAATCATCTCAAAAGTACTATGGAAATATCTCACGCAGTGAACTACATATTAGAACTGGAAAAGACAGAAATATATGTAGTTCAGATCTTTCTTCTTCTTTCTAGACCTCAAAAGCGTTCAGCAAATCAGAAAATGCCTGATATTAAAGAAAATGCTTCCTTTTTTGTTATAGGTGTTCAAGATATTAGTCACCTATCTAACTTTCAAAAAAAACTTTTTCATGTTTTTATTTCATTTAAGTTTCAAGAAAAAGATGTCTTCACTGAACTAGATTTGGTTAAAATCATTGACGATTACCGATTTGCCCAAGAAATTAGCATAGGAAATAGTTTTAGAACAATTGTGGCCTTTGGATCTAATGGAGCATATCCTCGTTATGAGCCTCGAAATATCACAAACAAGGTTATTTATAACAACAGTACACTAATCCTGGAATCAGGTGGCCAATACTTAGGTAAGTCAATAGCAAATTATGTATTTTCTGCATCCAGAAAGGTTTGACAGCAAATGTGGAGAATACTTAAAAAAATAATGAGGTCTTTAAAACCTATTTACTCTTCCATTACAGTTTCATATGCAAAACTTAAAAGATACGTCTTGTACATTGAGAAATAAATTTCATTCAACAATCTAAAATACGCATGTATCATTGAAAATAATATCCAAATATCACCATCTTGCCTCAAAATGAAAACAATTTTTTTACTATTATAATTGAATTTTTTGCAGATGGTACTACTGACGTAACCAGAACTATCCATCTGGGTATTCCTACAACAGATCAAAAGCGGGCGTATACAAAAGTACTTATAGGACATATTCAAATGTCAACGTTGACGTTTCCTGAAAATCTGCATGCATCTTCTGTTGATGTTCTTGCAAGAGCACCTCTATGGGAAGTTGGTCTCGATTATCTCCACCCTACCAGTCATGGAGTTGGCTCATTTTTAGGGGTACACGAATGTAAGTTTTAGACACACATAATACAGGGTGGGAGAGCCGAGCCACGTTTTTTCAGTTAAATAAATAAGAATTTATTGTTAGTTGAATGTGAAGTACATGGGAGAAATTTGTTTAATCAATGGAATTTAAATTCTCCTGAATGATTCCTGCAAAATATCTCTGTTTTGATGGTATGAATTTATTCAATCATCACTTCCATCTGTTGTATAGATGATGGGCGACTTTCTTAAACCTTCGATATTAGGTAGCACCAAAGAAAGTAGTCACAGAATCTTAGGTCCAGGGACCAGGGAGGCCAGCGAACGAGATGAAATTTTAGAAAATTCATTGAGAAAGAAACTATTGCGATCAGCACCTCTGGCTGGCAGAGATGACGACTATTTCTCAGACAGACTTCAGGAGGCTATTTCAGCTATACAAAGATGGTGTGGGGTAAAAAACTTAGTAAAACCTCCATAGAACTCTTATGGAGCCATTCACTATGACAAGGAGAATATTTCCTTTCCAATCCTCACTGAAGTGCTTATGTCGGTTGCGGGGGAAGCAAAATATCTGGGGATTCCCTTAGATAGTAAGATCACGTGGAATTAGCACCTGGAAAATATAAAACACAAGGCTAGACATTTCTTATGGGCATGTCGAATGACCTGCAGAAAAAATGGGAACTAGCAACAAAGCAAGTTCAGTGGCTACATATGATGTCGGTTAGACCACGTATCACATATGGCAGCATTGGTTGGTAGGAGTGCAGCCTTGAAAAGCAATCCTAACTCTTGCCGTCTTGATTGCAGAGAACGGCCTGCATGATGATCACTGAAGCATTCCGCTCTATACATATCGCAGCCATGGAACTGGTACTGGGTTTTGCACCTGTTCACCTGGTGATTAGAGGTGCAGCTAGAATGGCTACCTACAGATTCCATCAATTTTCTGAGACACAAGATTGAAATATCGGTGAAACGTACTGGTGCGTTTGTGAAACTGCAACCATGTTGGTAAAGCCCTCTAATAGCGAAAACTCGTTCTCCAGTCCAACGCTGCAGGTCTCTTGAATTTTTGCACCACATAAAACCCCACTCAATCTGCTTTCTCGCTTTATTTTCCAATCCAATTGGGAAAAACAGGGTTCGACTAACCACACCATGTATGAATATGTGGGGTATGAGAATCTTCTCAGGAAGACCCACTATATTTGTTCGTTTTCTAGCTACTTGACTTGATATAAATTTTATTTCGAAAAAATTCATGATGAAAAACTTAAAAAATATATATTTTCTTGCAAACCTAATAAGTGCATTTAATAATCATTCGCAAGCATGATTTTTTGTGCACATTGTTCAGTTTGAAAGAAACCTGACCAAATGTATTTTATCTTCAGCACCTATTATGGTTGAATTCAAGTCCTACGGAAACCAGACTTTCAAACCGGGGTACTTCTTGTCATTAGGTGAGTAATGCATATTTAAAAAATTGCGCAACCGTATATTTTTCGTATAACTACGTTACCCATACTTGGAAAAAATTTTCTGTGTATTTTTTCCAATAAAAATTATTATTTTCTGTTGAAAAATTCTAGTTTCATATTCATCCGAATCTGAATATCAAATCTGAACGGTTTTTGGATATTTTTTCCAGAACCCGGATTTTACAGTGAAGGAGAATTTGGAGTAAGACTCGAGAACGTTATTGAAGTAGTCGAGAGGAAATGGTTACCTCGAGGCCATGGTTACAGCTTCTTAGGATTCAAAGATAGAACGCTGGTACCATATGATTCTAAATTATTAGACTTGGACTTGCTTTCATCATTTCATGTGAGTTTTAATGAATAGAATGGTATTGCCAAAATGATATTTCATCTTTTTAGAGACGATGGTTGAACAAATACAATAAGAAAATTAGAACTCTCGTGGGCTTAGAACTGAAGAAGCAGATGCGGGAAAAAGGATTCAGATGGCTGATGAGTAACACTGCGTACATTCCTGAAAATGGCTGCAACAAGCACGAAAATCGTGTTCATTCATACATATATTTAATCTCGCTATTTATCTACTATTTGATATAATTTTGTATTTATATTTAAGGAAATAAAAGTCTTAATCTTTCAATCTTACTAGTTATTTAGTAAACAGAGACATTTTTTCATTTATATATATATATATATATATATATATATATATATATATATATATATATATATATATATATATATATATATATATATCCTATATATATATATATATATATATATATATATAGTGCAGAAACCTATAATGACTACGAGAAAGAGGAGCAAACAATGGATACAAGGTACTGAATTTCGAAAATACCAAATTCGAAGAGAAAATTGAAATACCTTTCCAACGAGGTGCCACTTGACCTATTTTCGATCGAATGATTTTTGAGTTGGGGATGCTGGAAATAGGGGTTGATTGCACCAACTCCGAATTCACAAGTGTAGGTCGTTTTTCTAGACCGAGCATAAACCTGCGCTTGCATTATGCCAAAATAAATCGATTTCATTTAGTATTTGGGATTTGCAGGAATTCAACTTTACCCTCGGTTGGGACACCCTGTATGTTAATTTAAAATTCTAAAATGACAAATCAGAATGGAGAATTGACAGACCTTACAGTAAGGTGCCACTCGACCCTTATTCCCTATGATGAATTTCGAAATTAGGGTTGCTGGGGGTAGGGGTTGATCTGACAAGTTTCGAATTATTTCGAATAGATCATTTCGGAGTTATAGGGGGTCAAATTTTCGTTGAACACACTGTATATATATATATATATATATATATATATATATATATATATATATATATATATATATATATATATATATATATATATATATATTTATATTTATATATAAGAAACCTATAATGACTACGAGAAAGAGGAGCATAACAACCAATAACAAACTACACATAGAAGACGGTACAAGTACTGAACCACTTAACGAAAAATCACTACATCAGAGGTAGTATAAGTGCATTGTGATGTCAGTTAAAAATGCTAAATCAGTCAGCCATTTTTCGTTTCAACATCGGAGTGTCATCACCTCTTTCGTCTAGATAAACAGAATATAATCCTGCTGTTATCTGAAAGAAAAACCTAGAGACACTCTTTTCTCTATTTGTGGTTTTCAGTTTTGTAGCAGATGTTGTAATTCAGGTTTTGGAACTGTTGCAGATTTTGTTCTTCTGTCTAGCTTCCTTAGCGGAGCTTAAAACAAAAATGCCTATATAAACTCTCAATTTTTTTTCATTTTTATGTAGAAACCTAATGAGGCTTTATTTTATTCTTCTTGTTTTCATTTCTTGTCTGCTTTCTTGCATAAACTTACAAAACGGAATTTTAAGAATACGTTCTAACCTAATCTCATTACATTTCACGTCTCTACATGACGTTCATTGTCATTATAGATAATAAGAATAGATCTTTGTTTTGGATTTATTTTATAACAAAATCGTTTAATGGATTGTTTGGCTTCATAGTTGTTGCTATTAGTAATTTAATATACTTCATAGATTCACAGATGAGAACAATGAATGAAGAGCGAAAATGGCTGCAACAAGCACCAAAATTTATATTTATATATAAGAAACCTATAATGACTACGAGAAAGAGGAGCAAACAATGGATACAAGGTACGAATAGATGCATAACAACCAATAACAAACTACACATAGAAGACGGTACAAGTACTGAACCACTTAACGAGAAAATCACTACATCAATCAGAACGGATATGGACGAACATCGACCGAGACAAAGTATGAACGCAGAGAGAATAGAACAACGATAACGTGTAAGTGTATAAGTGGGATACAGACATTGTTATCGTAAGCATGGGAATTTCGAAGAATGAGGTAGCAGACAAAATTTGCTTCACAGAAAAAGTATATATAAATTTGATACATACATCAATATATTTCACCTCACAAATACAACATAAACTAAAGCATTCAATTCAATTGTGGACTGGACGTAGCTTTTGATAGAAATATATTTTTCTTAATTTCAACTGAATCTATTTTGCTGCAAGATTCAAGAGACGTTTCCGATCGATTATTGAAGTGTTCATTTTTGAAACAAAGTTTATAGTTTCTGTCTTTGTTTGTTATCCATTTTCTACGACTAATATTCACATCGTCTTCCAACTGATCTGGTTTGCATTCTGTCTTGGTTTTGAGGTTAGGTGTTACCTTTTCCAAGTCCTCTACCAAGTGAAACCCATTTCGACTAGTCATGTTTCTATTAACATTTCTTCGACGGCTCGACTCAAAATCCTTGAATTTTTTCTTTAACAACGTGAGACATTTCTCGAAATTATGTTCTGGAAAACCGAAGTGCCTTACACTGGAAACTTTGTTAAACTTTTTGCCTCCTACAGTTTTCCTGAGATTCCTCCGCTTTCCCAAAGTGTGTCTAAGGTAATCACTTGAAATTTTGTTAGACGACTTTCGGAGAGTTCGGATTTTTCTGTAAGTATTCGTTTTCGAATCGTTTGACGATATAGAAATCGAAGTTGAGAAAATTTTTGATGAGCAACTTTCGCAATTACTGGTTACGGAAGAATTATAACTATCTGAAAAAAGCTTTCTTACAAAAGAATCATTAACGAAGTTTTGTTGTCTTGGTTGTCTTGATAATTTTTCAATGATACAACCGAATTTATTTGGAGCAGTTCCTGGTCTGAATGTGGGGCCTGAATCTGGAACTTGATTTTTGATAGCTTTCACTCTATTCCGCAAAGAATTTAACGCTTTTTTTAGTGGTTCCATATCATCTTCAACTGCGGCAACAGTTTTCTTGCACTGTTTGGCCAGTTCCTTCTGTTTTCTTGGAGAAACTGTTGATATCATCACGTCACTACTTTCTACATCAACGAACTGTTCCCGTGATTCGTTAAAATGCGTGATTGGTGGTTTTATACAAATAACGCCAACTCTAGGATTCTCATCGATTTTGACACGTGATTCACATTGCTTCTGGTTCAGAGCTTTCTTTTCAATCTCTCGAATCTTCGATGCTTCAATAGAAATTTCATCTTTCTGTGTTAAAGGAGTTTCCTTTTTCGTGACTTGGTATTCCTGAAAACAAAATATGTATTATCTTTCGAATTCTATGGTTCATCAGAAAACTGGCGTAAGTATCAATGGTACAAAATAAAAACCTACAAGGTGCTTTCCTAAGTTACCAACATTTTAAAATAATAGCTACGAAATTTTTTCGTGGAATCTATTATATTCCAAATACTTACATTTCCAAAAATGAAGATTTTTGTAGAACCTTGTTGAAACAACGTATAGTTTCGATAGTATCGACAGTGATCATAGATTTTGGTTATTCAATATTTTTTCATCATTTAGATCCTCGAGACCGTTTTTAAACAGTTGAATTAACTCATGATTTCTGCTACGGTGAAACTATCACCCTAAACTTGGTTCATCAGTTGAAATATTTTATCAAATTAAAAAGAAAACGTTACATTGGCTCCTTTTTTTCAGTGCAGTACCAATGAAACAAATAATACATTCCGTCAAAGGAGTTTGAAGTTGGGAGGCTTTTACTTGGTAAAATTACACTATCAGTAATAAAAAACAAGTACTGTGTTTTAAGGAATTTCACTTAATAATTGCGATTCGTAATGGGTTTCACTACACCGTAGCTTCTTCAGACGAATGAATATACAGAAAAATATAAATGAGAATATAACTATAAATGTTCTTGAGTAATTAAAGCTTATTGGGTTGCTTCTTCTTAAGTGATTATTTATGACAGGTATATCAATAAAATTAAGAATAGATTGCTCCCGAAAATATTCAATAGAGGTGAAGGCTTAAATCGACTTGTTCATTAATGAGTCTACCTGAGTGTTTGTATTTATTGATTTCTAAAGTTTCCCAAAGATCTACCTTCAATATTTATTATCTGTATGCAAAATTTCAAACTGTGGGTCGAAAGAATGATTATTTTCTAAGAGATGATTCGCGTAATTCTTTCAAAAAAAAGCGCAGTTTTTCAAATAAAAATCAGATTCAAATTACGCGAATCATCTCTTAGAAAATAATCATTCTTTCGACCCACAGTTTGAAATTTTGCATACAGATAATAAATATTGAAGGTAGATCTTTGGGAAACTTTAGAAATCAATAAATACAAACACTCAGGTAGACTCATCAATGAACAAGTCGATTTAAGTCCTTCACCTCTATTGAATCTTTTCGGGGAGCAATCTATTCCTTAATTTTATTGGATATACCTGTCATAAATAACCACTTAAGAAGAAGCATCCCAATAAGCTTTTAATTCTTCTTCTCGACGTGCCATCTCCATCAATGAAGGTTGGATATCACAACGGCAAATCTCTCTCTGTCTTCAGCGGTTCTGATGAGCTCTTCGAAGTTCATGCCAGTCCACTGACGTATGTTCCTCAGCTATGACAGTTTTTTCCGTCCTAGACCCCGTTTGCCCTCGATCTTTCCCTTGAGGATGAGCTGTGCGTAACGGTATTTGTCGTTTCTCAGGATGTGACCTAGGTACGCAGTTTTACGGACTTTTACAAGTTTGAATAGTTCTCGTTCTGTTCCAATCCTGCGCAAGACTTCTTCGTTCGTGGTATGCGATGTCCATGGTATTTTGAGAATTCTGCGATATGTCCACATCTCGAAAGCTTCTAGTTTGTTGATTGTTTGTGTTTTTAGGGTCCATGTTTCGACTCCGTACAAGAGAGTAGACCATACATGAAATTTTGAGAGTCTTAAACGCAGGTCGAGACTGATTCGTGAGTCGCAGAGGAGCTTTCTGAGTCGTACAAAACAGTTTCTGGCTTGTTCTATCCTCGATCTTATTTCTGTGTCTGGATCTAGTTTGTTGTCTATCCAGCATCCCAAGTATTGAAACCTATCCACTTCTTCTAATATCTTTCCGTTTATTTGGATTGGTTGTGGAACATTCTTTGACTTTTGATTATCATTACCTTGGTTTTCTTCACGTTTATTTTCATACCGAACTCATTGCAGGTATTGCTAACGCTGTTGAGGAGTCGCTGTAGACCCTCATCCGAGTCAGCTATCAAGACAGTATCGTCAGCGTATCTGATGCTGTTTATGTTTACGCCGTTAATTTTGACTCCTCTGAGATATCTGCTAAAGATCTGTCAAATATTAGCTCTGAATACAGATTGAACAGCAAAGGGGACAAGACGCAGCCGTGCCTGACTCCCTGCCGATTCCGATTTGCTCGGATATGGATCCCTCTATTCTGATTCTAGCTCTCTGGTTCCAATATAGGTTCTGTATCAGAGTAATGTCCTTCCGTCTAGGCCCACGCCGCGAAGCGACTCCATCAGCAGATCGTGTCTCACTCTATCAAATGCTTTTCGAAGTCTATAAAGCAGATGAAGATGTCTCGTTGTTGATCATAGCATTTTGCGCTAGTACCAGTAAGCTGAACAAAGCCTCTCTCGTGCCCATTCCGCTCCTGAAGCCAAACTGGTCATCTCCAATGTTCGCTTCGCACTTGCTAGAAATGCGGTTATGAATTATTTTAAGTAGGACCTTTAATGCGTGGCTCATTAAACTTATTAGACGAAAGTCTCCGCAATCTTTTGGATTTGTTTTCTTCGGCAATGGTATGAAGATCAATTCTAAGCTTTTAATTACTCAAGAACATTTATAGTTATATTCTCATTTATATTTTTCTGTATATTCATTCGTCTGAAGAAGCTACGGTGTGGTGAAACGCGTTACGAATCGTAATTATTAAGTAAATAACCCAAAATTCCTTAAAACACAGTACTTGTTTTTTATTATAGTCAAAGGAGTACCAGAAAATGAATTTTTCATTTCGAAAATGGTTGAAGATAAAGATAAGGTTAGTTCTGCAAAAATATGGCACAATATTTTATGCGTTGACATGAATAATAAAATACAGGATGTTCCATTTGAGAAAATCAAGATATGATATTTTTAAGATTACAATATTCAATAATTTTTTGAGTCACTCCTGTATAAAATGAGGATAATCTATTTCAATTCATCAATAAAGCTATCCTTGGACAATAAGAAAACGAAAGGAAAAAAGTATTCATCCTCTCTGGCCGAAGGAGCATGCGATGATGTGAGAGACGAAAAAAAAATATTGTGACGAAACTACTCACCAAAAAAACTTATTACTTAAAGACATTATAGCAGAGTTTAGGACGCTCTTGAATCTTCAACAAAAAAATAGTCTTCCAATCTGAAAATCTCCCAAGATTTTTTTATAGAAAATTGGGACAACCTTTTACTGCAAAATAAATTGCTGAAGTAGATTCTTACTTTCTAAATACAATACCGTTCGAACAAAAATGAAATCTTCACGAGTGTAAGAGCTACAGAGCACCGCGCCACTGGTGAATCACCCAGTATATATATTCAAGGTTTCTATATTTTCGGAATATGAACAAATAGGTATAATTTAAACACTCTGTCTCATAACTGTTAGTTCTAGACCCTTGAAAATTACGTAACTGTCCAAACTGGACGTGTAATTACTGTGGAAATCGGACACAAGTGTTTCATTTTATTTATAAAGATAAAATCTAAACTTATGATGTTTTGAAAATCATTTTTCTTTTCAACTTTAGAGGTAAATGTCTCAGATAGGGTGGGTCATACATACTGTTAGTCATGTGTGGAATTATTTTGACGAATTTTATCAGATTCCAAGATATTGCAATCTTATTCTTGTACACCTTGTATGAAGCATTTTATGTTTCATAAAAGTGACTAACTACTTACGTTTGGCTCAGAAAAAGTCCCATCACTTTTCTTGGGTTTTTAGGGATATCAGACACTGGCTGCTTGTCAGGTAAGGCATCTAAAAGCTTATCAATGGAACTGTCCCTAATTAAAACACCTGAATTCGATTGTTCACTCTCGAAACATAGACGACTTTTTATATCAGTGCGCATACACAATTCTTTCGTCATAGAATCTATAGTTTGCAAAACTTTCTCAACAGCTAAAATACTACGTTCTAACAGATCGGTTGGGAAAACTGATAATTCAGAAGATTTTTCTTCATTCTTTAATTCACAAATAGGCTTTGCTTCCTCCAGAGCACTTTGTGGTATTGCTTCTATATCGCCTGGTATGCTTTTTTTAATGATAGATTTATCATCGTTTACAACACGAATATCACCTATTCCAACATCTTCCACTTCAACTTCTTTTTCAGTTTCTCTGCATTCAGTTTTATTTTCAAAATCTCTGTCTTCCGAATTCTTCGCTTTATTCGAAGAATCGTGGTGAGAAATAGTGAAATTTCCTCTTCTCAAAAAACTGTAGAACTTTTTACGTTCTGGTTTACTCTCTTGGCGTTTAATCTGTTTCGTCTCAACAGTTTTCTCGAAACCCTCTTTCAATACGGTAGTTCGGACAGGTTCGTTGAACAAATTTGATGCAGAAACTGACGATAAGCTTGCAGGATCCACATAACGTAAAGAAGTTGAATCGTAAACATAAGACAGATTGTTTGCCGATGTTTTTTCGACAACCACTCTAAAATCACTTTTTTGAACGATATTTTTCGTTGAAGGTAGTTTTTTGACGGCTGAAAATGTTGAGTGTCGCACAACCCCTTTTCCGAAATTCAAATTCTCTGCGAATCTCAAATCGTCTGCGAGAACGTTACAGTTTGGTATTGGTGCTGACGTTGGTTTCTTGAGCACTGATTTTCTAGTGACAATTTCTTTTTTAGGCGTTTCTACCTTGATTGAATTTTTTTTGATTTTGTTTAGGTTAGTCAAACTTTCGACAAAGATGGAATCCAAAACATTTCTTCTTGTTTTTTCTATTTTTTTAATTGTGGCAGGTAAATCCAAGTCTTTCCGACCAGTAGCATGGATTTTCTTTGTTTTATGTCGTGAAGAATCAATCGTTTCCAACATACGCTCTAGTACATTTTTCAATTTCCGTTGATTAACGTTTGCGCCAATTTGAGGTTTCGTTGAAGTGCAAATCGCTTTAACTTTACTTTTGTGAGTACGAATATTTTTCTCGACTTGATCTAACCTAGCCAACTCTTTCTCAATCTTTTTGTTCAAATTAGTACCTGAAGATGATACATCCTTTGCGAAACTAATTCCAGATTCTGGCGATGCAATACGCTTAACTTTACGTCTCTGATCTCCATATTCTCGAGGTACAGGTTTGGCTTCCTTCTTTCTATTCTGCTGATTCAAATCATTTCTTATTTTCTTTCTGTTCATGCTACAGGATGATTCAGTGATGATTATGAAATCATTTTAACTTTTGGAAAACTGAAATTTTTATTTGTACCAAGCACATAACACAATCGATATTTCGAGACACTTTTACATTTCTAAATTTCAACTAATCGGGATTGACAGAATATGTCAGAATGACATTGAGGATTTATCAAGTGCTAAGCTGGAAAATCGGTATTTCTTTCCTGATAATACTCGATTTTTATATTTGCATACTGAATAAATAAATTTTGAAATATTTATATAGAAATCTGGGATCAAACCATGTGTAAGGACAATAATACTTGAAAATGTATGCAAGTCCAGCATTGACTGAAGCATTGGCGTATATTGCAAGAATGAAACCAACACAACTAGGGAATACAGTCTCGGTGTACCAAGATCTTGCAATACCGAGATCTCGCACCTATTCTGCAAGATCAATCTCGCACCCAAAATCATGCGTGATCTCGCAAGATTTGCAAGATTGGTATTATATCAATTTTGGTTAGCTTTCAGTGCTTTCACATGTTACATTGTTGTTACCTTATATAAGTCAACAATGTACCTATTCCCGGCGGCAACACGTGGCGCTAGGGCCACTGCGCAATAGGGATGAGTAAGGCGAGACGTTTTCCGGTTGTCGTAAATTTGTCATCGTTTTGCGAGTTTGGACATGTCAGAGTGCATGGCAATCTGCAGATTTATAAACTATTCCAATAACTGTCGAAAATAGTTTCTTGTGTGTTTAAGTTCTCTCGGTCTATTCGTTTTGTGTTAAAATGACAACAAAAGTAGTTTATAAAGAGTTTCAAAGTGGATCAGAGGTATGGAAATACTTTTTGAAGGCAGAGGATGGACAAACTTTTTTGAAAACAACGGCACGATCTCCCAAAGGCTTACATGTACATTTATTGTCCAAGCACTAAATTGATACTTCTCATAAAAAAGTGACAGAAAATATGACTCTGGTTCCATCAAATTCTTCAATGCTGATCAATGCTTCCGCATCAGTAAGGCTACCTCCTCCAACCTGTACGAAGAGGCAGAAAATATCTGATTACTTTTCGTCCCTACAAAAAGTTTCTTTGGAGGAAAGAATTTCAAGGATGATTTCTAAAGATGGCATGACTTTTAGATCTTTTTGCACGCCGAAAGACTTATTAGCGACTAGTGACTACATAAAACAGATTGTTATGGATTATGGCATGAGTTTGAAAATGAAAGTTTCGCAGGATCTTATGAATCTAAGAAAGAATAACCATAGATTCAGCCTTACTTTCGATGAATGGACTTCATGCAAAAACAGGCGCTTCATGAATGTGAATGTTCATACATTTTCAGAGAATAAAAATATGTTCTGGAATTTGGGTCTTGTGCGCATAGTAGGAAGCATGCCTGGGGAGAGTTGCATAACTATTTTGAAGAAGAAATTATCACAATATGGCTTGTCATTAGATGAAGATATAGTGAGTGTTACTACAGATGGAGCCAGTGTAATGGTGAAGGTTGGGCGACTGATGAATACTCTTCACCAGCTATGCTACGCTCACGGCATTCAATTGGGAGTTATAGATGTGATCAAAACGTGGAACCAAAACGCAAAAAGAAAGTACAAAAGACACAGTCGTAGCTCAGTCAGATGTGGAGGAGTCTGACGATGAAGAATTTGATGACATTATTGATAATGAAGGATTTGACTGCTGATTACCCACTGTAGATGAAGTTGACTTAGTGCCAGAATTTGATCATCTCATCAAAAAAGTAAGACAAGTAGTCAAACTTTTTAAAAAATCACCAACGAAGAATGGCATTCTTCAGAAATTTATGAAGCACGAATTCAGCAAAAATGTGCAACTCGTGCTGGACTGCAAAACATGCTGGATCTACATCTAGTCATGCAGATGTGATTTCCACATTCAATAAGGTGGAGCAATGTGTAAGCAAAGCCTTGATTGATTGCAATCTTGGATCGAATACAAATCATAGTTTCTCAGGCGAAGAATATCGTGCT
Organism: Cryptolaemus montrouzieri; assembly: GCA_013387265.2. Taxonomy (NCBI): domain Eukaryota; kingdom Metazoa; phylum Arthropoda; class Insecta; order Coleoptera; family Coccinellidae; genus Cryptolaemus; species Cryptolaemus montrouzieri. The sequence goes on along the minus strand of JABFTP020000103.1, from coordinate 7,524,544 downwards.
TTATCAGATTCAAAACTCGTATTTCAGCCTATAAAACTGGCAGTCAAAGTACTATGTCGTCGAAATTCAGATTTGTTAACTGCCGAAACTACTCTGCTATTTATGGTGAAAAAGACAGAAGAACTCGGAACACCAGTAGCTCAAAAACTTGCTGAATCCATCAGAGCTTGGATTAATGAACGCCGAACATTTATGACCGGAACATTGTATTATTTGACAGACCCTATCCAATACGACGTATATTTCAATCAATCTGCTAGTGATCAAACTTTCAAACTACCTTCAAAATCTTCAATCAAAAAAGAAATAATAAAGTTAATAGGAAGATTACACAAGAACAGTACCAAAGATGACAATATTGCAGTCAATATACAAAACAAACCTTCTACATCTTCAGTTGCAGATGAAGCCATGAATGAAAGTGATGATGACGATTCAGTTCCATTAGCTGCAGTGAACAAAAATTTAGAGCCTGAAATGGGGCACGCTTCTCTTAGTCTTGATGAGGAATTAGAAATGGCATTGAAAGAACGTTCGCAAAAACGTGTGGCACCTTTGTCATCGTCACTTGATATGATTTTGAAGAAAGAAATCAATTTGTACTAGTCAGAGGGTCCAAAGGACAAAATCTACAGTTCGCTCACCAATGTCTTTCATCTGTAGTACCAACAAGTGTCGAGGCAGAACGGGCGTTTTCCTCAGCTGGTTATCTGGAATGCTACATTCGGAGTCAGCGGGCAGATGAAACCCTAGATACTTTATGCTTTTTGAGGAGTTATTTTCAAGTTTTAGAATAATATGTTACTTTTTGAATAAATTACTGGTTAGCTTGAGATTTTATTTATCTATTTTGCTCCTGAAGAACAATTAGAGCTAATAGAAATATAAATGCAATTGGCAGAATTTCTCCTCAGGCACAATCCATTTCAGCCAAGATACCCTATGATAACTGATTTAGCGAACCCATAAATTTATGTCATTTAAATGATGAAATCTTGAGCGAAAGAACTAACGAAATTAAATAAAATCACATGCAAATATACTATCATTTTCTTTTATTTATGAAGAAAAATTATATTAGCAATCCCGATACATTAAAACTTGGTAACTGTTGAACTGTTTGCCTAAATTCATTTACATCACAAGCATATGTGAACCCGTTTGTTAAATCATCGCGTTTGAATTCTAACCAAGTCAAGTTAGAGGAGATGTCTTCACAAAATATATACTTCGAGGAATCTTGGATATACGGATTATTTACACCAATTATAGCAACCGCTTGACTAGTAACCATATCTAATACTACCTTCCAGTAGAACTCAGGAACTGGTAGTTCCTTCAGTGTACCTTAAACATATCAATAATGAATATTAATTACCAAACTTAAATTAGGGAAGAATTAGTTGAAAGAGAAACTTTATGGTGATATAAGTTTCAGAGTATAAAATACAGGGTCGGTTGAGTGATTTTGTCAACAAGATATTAATGGTAAGAAATGAAGATTGCTCGAAGGACCAGTACAGAATCTACTAATACAAAGCACTGTACACATTTATGAATGATGGCCTCAACTGCTTGGATGAAGAATATTACAAAAATAGGTGAAAAATCTTCAATTAACAAACGTGATAGTTATTTCAATATTTCCATCATCATCAAACGTTTACATAAACACCTCAAAAAGTCTAGGGAACACTTACCAATATCTTTAAAATATGAATTTGATGATTCGAATTTATAGAAATCTTTCGGTTTTTGTTAGGATGTATTGTATATAATGTATTCTCAAGAAAACAAAATAATATTTGACTTCTCCACAGCACCTATTATAAAAAAAATTTTGAAATTTGAAAATTACGAAATTTGGTAAAACAAAAAAAATTCTGAACTAATATTTTCGAAAAGATATGGAAGCACTTATATTTTTCAGTACCCACAAGGTCCACCTCTGTTATTAATGACACTTTGGCATCGTCGCGGCATGCTCAATATTCAATTGTCTATTACATTTTGGTCTAAGTCATTCCAAGCACCCTGAACTGCTAATCGAAGCTCCTGTTCATGATGAAAGACGTTTTGACGCAGGAGATTTCTTTTTAGGGTGTCCCACACATGCTCGATGGGATTCAGATCTAGGGAGCAAGATGACCACGGTAGAAGATCGATATCATTCTCTTCAAGAACGTTCAAGACAACTCTTGCACGATGAGGAGGGGCATTATTTGTTGGAAGAGTGGATTTTGACCCATTGTTTGGAGATACGGTACCGCTACAGGTAAAACTATCTCATTTGCGTAAGAATTTCCCGTGAGGTTGTTCTGTATAAAAACGAGTTCAGTTCTCCCACCAAGGCGTATACCTCCCCAAAACATCACTGATCCGCCTCCCTGTCTAACAACTTCTCGAGCATGCTGGAGACGGTTTTGCTTTCCAGGTTTACTCCATATTCGAATTCTTCCCGAATCGGGATAATAACTAAATCTAGATTCATCACTGAAGAGAACTGAGGCCCACCTCTCGTGATCCCAGTTTACGTGTTCTTGGCACCAAGCTAAACGAGCAGCGCGATTTCCATGGATCAGTTGTGGAACTCTTAAAGGACGTCTGGAGTGGAGTTGACCTTCCTGCAGTCGATTTCTCACAGTTTGATCGGAAATTTGTACATTATGAACTCGTGATAGCTCTTGAACTAATTGAGATGCTGTGGTAGTGCGATCTCTTCTGGCTTGTAAAACCCAAAATCGGTCTTGGGCGACTGAAGTAATCCTGAAACGACCTGTATGGCGTTCTACTACGCTACCTGTTTCATTGAAAAGCGACCATAAACGGCTTATGACACTTGGGCTACTTCCCAGAACCCTGGATACTTCCCGTTGTGAGCTCCCAGCTTGGAGCATGCCAACGGCTCGTAACATCTCTTCTCTAGTCAAATGTCGTATTTCCATGGTCGAATCACAACACTTGAATCTTTTATCTGTGCTTACAACAGAAACAAAGTGCCAACTAACTGATTTCAAACACTGAATACATGAAATGATTATAAAGCAGCGTCGCATCTGCAGCATTTTTAGTTTTTAAAAAAAAACTGAAATCTGTTGCGGCACTCTACATAATTTGGTGAGAAATTGATGCAGGTGTTCATTTTTTTAAAAAAAAATCATCCATATTGATCGTTCTGGATACGATATATCGATATTCAGAAGTGTTCCCTAGACTTTTTTGAGGTGTTTATTGTGAGCTAAAACTAAGGTACAGTTGTACAACTTGTCTTAAATAAAAACAGGTATGAACTTAAAGAGGGAAAGAATCAACAAGTTTTCTACTATTGGAATATAGAGAAATTTCGTGCGTACGCAGCTGTTTAACGATCTTTTAATGTGTCGATATGAGAGTTACCTCTTTTATTTCTACTACGGTGTATACAAACATAAATGGCTATTCTTCTTTTCTTAGGTCGATTATATTCTGACGAGCGCCACTATGGATAGTTGTAAAGGGAGGGTATATGAGGCTCACATAGGGGACCATAGGGCTCTATCTCTTGATTATTGCTTCAGTATTGGTTCCAAAAAGGCTTCCACTAGGGAGCCAATTGAAGAAACTAGGAGCATGACTCATCAGAACCTCGATAGTCTCGCAGTTGTTGTTTCTGATGTCTCTTTTGAGAATGTGTATGTGAGTTCGGATATGTATCGTAGTTTTGAGCGTTTTATTGATATTATCAAGTAGTACATATTAGTATGTTGTTCCACACGGTATATGAGACATGAGGGTGATTCATCTAAGGGTTGGGTATCAGATGAAATTAAGCAAGTTGGTCAAGAATTAAAAAAGTTACACTAGCTGAAGACAAATTTGAAAAACGATATCGATAACGGGTAGACAAGCCAAAATGTGTCGAACTGTCTGCTTTGAACTAGATGGGTCTCTCTGTTCTGAGCCGGAAAAAGTGGCTACAGCTTTTGCTAAGCACTGTACGAACATTGCCGTTGATGAACTGTGCAGGCATCTTGTACTGCATCTCTACTATCAGATTCGTCCTGTTACTTCTATCCTGTCAACGGTGAGGAGGTTTTCAACGTAATTATGTCACTCAAAAACACAAAAGAAAGTTGTGTTGACTTTGTTTGCACAAAGATTATCAAGACAATTGCACCTTCGGTTTCTGATAATTTGGCTCATCTTATCAACCTCACTGTCTCATCTGGAACATTCCCCTCTGCCTTGAAAATGGCAACGGTTAATCCAGAACTCAAAAAAGACAATCCTACTAATATAGCCAATTATAGGCCTATTTCGACTTTAAGTGTTTTTTCCAAGGTATTAGAGAAGGCCGTGCTCAAACGCATGGTTGACTTTTGAATAAATTTAAAATTATCTCTGACAATCAGCATGGGTTAAGAGCCGGACATTCGACACAAACAGCTGCCTTCGGTTTTGTTGAATTCATATACAAAAGCTTGGTTGATGCTCTCCATGTGGCGGGGATTATTTTCGACCTGTCTAGAGCGTTCGACTGCGTTCCTTGAGTGGGTCCGCAGTTGGCTTGGTCTGCAAGATTTGGAGTTGAGTTGGGGGTTCCACAAGGCTCCGTTCTGGGTCCGCTACTGTTTCTCCTTTTCATTAATGATCTGCCAAATAATATAAATGCAGATGAAATCACCTTGTTTGCTGATGATACGTCTGTGGTAGTCACTGCGGGGAGCGCTGAGGATCTCTCTGCTACATGCAGTGAGATTTTGGTTGCCTTCAACACTTGGTGCCAGGAAAACTCGCTGATACTAAATATGGCTAAAACTGATTGTGTCTACTTTAGATTGAGGAATACCGAGAGACGACCCTTTGTGTTTGGTGGTGGTGGGATAATGTAGAGGTCCAGCTATTGTGTAAAATTTCTCGGGGTGTACTTGGACGATGGCTTGAGATAGAGAAATTATGTTAATCATGTATGTAGAAAACTGAATAAATCGTACTATGCTCTCAGCAGAATAAACAATTCCCTGCCTTTGAAATCTGTCATGAATCTATATTGTACTCTCGTATACAGCCATCTAAATTATATTGTGCTTCTGTGGGGAAATTCTGTTGACTGTTCTAGAGCACTTGTTTCTCAAAAGGGAAATCATTAGGATGATCTGCTTTCGTTTCTTACAATATCCTTACTCTTCCCTGTATCTACATCTACAGAATTCTCTTACATGTAAAAGATAACGAGCAACAGTTTGCAAGACTCTCAAGCTTTCATGATCACGCGATGCGGGGTGCAAACATCTCATGGATTCCTGCTCATAGGACTAGTAAGTATAAATTTTCCCCCTCGTACCAGGGTATTCTATTGTTCAACCATCTCCCACTCTCTGTTAGGCGGTTACCGATATCTACATTGGATCTATCAAGGCGAATCTCCAACGTAAGGCCTACTATGGTGTCAGAGAGTACTTTAATGACACAGACTTTCTGTGGTGATTCTGAGTTGTCCCTTTTGCTCTGTTTATTTCATTTGATTCGTGTGACCATGAACTGTGATACAAAATTGTTTGTGTAGGATCGTTTAATTGTATTGTTCCATTTACATTCTGTATTGCTATTATTTGACTTGTTGTATACCCTTTTTTGTGGAGTTAATAGATTAGGTATTGTTGTTGTTCCAAATTGTTAGTGTAAGATCTATTGATTACTTATAACTATAATTTTATTAAGATGACTTGTCCTATACATAATTTCTATATCCCAAAGGATGAATAAATTATTATTATTATTATTGATAGGTATTCAAAATTACTTAAAAATCACTAATATTGGGGAATAACATAGCCCTGTGTTGTCGTTAAGAAGGGTAAGATTGCTTCTATTGTGTTTAGCTTTGAAAATTTCAAGAGATTCTAGGTAGTTGAGTTTATTGCTTTTCGGGGTACGATGAATAATGTTAAGATTATCTATACTAGGGAAGCGGTGGTTGTTATCTAGGCAATACTATGCGATGTCACTTTTGTTTTTACAAAAGGAAGAGTGATCTTTTTTGTATCTAATGCGAAAGGACCTTCCTGTCTGGCCTATGTATACACCGTTACAATCAGGGCATTAAAAAATAATTGTAATAATTCACATGTAGTTTTGAAGGCAATTTTTATGTTGTAACTTGAGATTTCATTTACAACTTGCTGTGAAATAGGACCAAAATGAGTTAAGGGAGAGAATTTTTGAATACCTCTATTTGGTTTAACATGGGGTTATATACTATTATAAGATAACTGTGTTTGTTTTTTAAGAACTATTTTGTCTACTATGGTAGGTTCGTCTTTGTTGAGATTCTTAATAGAAAGTGGCAATGAAAATGCTCTATGAACCATTGAATTGAAAAGGGCTAGTTTATTTTGCAAGGGGTTAGAAGAGTCATGAGGAATGTAAATTTCTGTGGAAGTAGATTTTTGAAATATATCAAATGAAAAAGAGTTATTTTCTCGGGAAATGGTTAAGTCTAAAAAATTTATTTGATTGTTTGTTTCTATTTCTAACTTGAAATTGATTTTTGGGTGGATATTGTTCATGGAATTCAGAAAAAGATCAGTTGTCTTGATGTACCAGTGAAGCACGCTAGTACATATCATATCACAAAAATTATTTATGGAGCTCTGGGATCTTGAAAAATTTCTCTTCTATATGACTCATGAATATTTCACTAAGAAGTGTACTTAAGGGAGAACCCATAGCAACGCCTCCAAACTGTTCAAAAAATTTGTTATTGAATAGTTTTGTTAAAGACAAACGTTGAGAAGAGAAAATTATTTGTGAATAATAGGATTGATATGTGAACGGTCGAAAATGCTGGAAATTAATAGTAGACATACATCTCCGGGGATATTAGAGTATATATCGTCGAAGTCTAAGTGAAGTAGAAAAACATTTTGTAGTTTTTCTGAAAGAACAAAACTATTTCCAATTTAATAACCAATTTTTTGACAGTCTAAAGGCCTTGCTATGGGCTCCCCCTTAACTCCACTTCTTGCTGAAATATTAAATTAAATTATTAAAATAAGAATGCTGCTTAAATAACAATAAAAATAACTGCTCACCTTCTACGTACAGAAACAACGAAGTGTCTACGCTTTCTGTGTTTGGCAATGTTGAAATCCCAAATGTACCAGTGTAGACAGCAAGATCCATGTTTCTATCCTGTGCCAGCTTCTTCACGCTATTTTCAACGAGTTCCCAATTTCCGCCATTGAAAGTTTGCCATTGTGGTGCTGCGTTTACATAATGAAAAGTGATATCCTGCTGATACCCATAAACAAAATCACTCTTAGCTGTTAAATGTCCTTTTGCCAAAAATAAATCTGAATCATCTTGAATGTACCTGGTATCGTTCACAGGAATTCCAAGCAAAGTATTCACAGTTGCTCGCTGTTGTTCCCTCGTGTATAAAGCGTTTACACTTGGAATATTGTAAAAGTCGTCTTGTTTAAAATCAATACTATCTGTATGCTCGTGATCTACTATGAATCGAGTCATGTTGAAATAAGAATACAGGGCGATATAATTCACGTTGTCGAAGCACAAACGAATTAAAGTTAGGAAAGATGTTGGAAGTTGAAATCCAATTTCTATCTCTAAGCCCATCATTTCGCAAGTGTTATTCGTGTACTGAGCTATGCCTTTGACCTTAAAAAAGAAGAAAAAAATTGAATGGTGACTGACATACTTATATGAGCTGTGTAGATTAAGTAACGAGGCAAAAGTCAAATGCTTTACTACTTTGGTAGCCAGATAATTGTCTACAAAGAGTTTTTGTCTTAAGGCCAAACTTTTTTGCAGACATTGATGAAAAATATCTCAAAAGGGTTGGGCATTGGATTTTATATTACCACAATGCTCTTTGATACTCAGACATATCAGTAAATGAATTGTTAGCCAGTAAAAACATTTCAGTCCTTCATCTCAAAATACGTGATTTAGAACTGCTATAAGTAACCAGCTGAAGGTCATTCTAGTGAATTTGCTTCAACGAACTTTCCAAAAAAATTATGACAAAGATAACAGTGCTGAACTGAATTCGATTTAAAAAATGCAAATACATAAATGCATACAAAATAATATCTTCAAAGCACTCAACATTAGAAATCGAATAGTAAACAACAATGCTTATGATAATAAATTGAAAATAAGAAGGTGAATTAATAGCTTTAAAATACTAAGCACCTAATTTAATAACTACACCTACATTGGTGGATATGATAAACTGAAATCCTTCCACTCAAATTATAATATCAATATTACTTATAGAACCCACCTTTGATACACAACCAATAGTATTCAAATCTACCATAATGTCATCCATTATAAAAGATGAATTCGAATCACATGTTGCTTCATCGAAAACTGCCCCAGACATGAGTGAAGTGCCTGGACAGGCGACTAAAACGGTTTCATTCTTTTTTACTACTATTTCCGTTTCGCCTCTTTCTGGATATAGAAATTCATATTTCGAATTGAGTATTAACGGTTGATAGATCACAGTATCCAGAACACTTATTCGGCAAACTGGAAAAATAAATTCAAATACAGAGTACATGTTTTCAATGAAATCAAACTAAAGTATTTAGATTTTCACTATATTAACAAAACTATGACCGGTTTCACCACACTGTGGCTTCATCAGATAGATATAAACTAATGAACAGAGTTATTCCTTATATAATAGTCTTATTTCCTACTTAATATTACAATAGGTACAAGTACAAGAGGTATGTTGGAAAACCCATCGGAGTTGCTTACTTTATGAATTGAAAAGATTGAGTAAACGAGAAGGATTTAGATCTAATTGACTATTAAGTAACCTACTTGAATTCTTTTCTTTGTTGATCTTTAAAATTTCCAATAGATTGAGTTTTTGTCTATTATTTTCATTGTGTAAAATTTTGAAATTATCATTAAAGTTATGATTATATTTAGCTCTTTTATGAAATTATTTTGTGACATTGGGATATTAATGAGTCTATGTACCATACTATTGTAAGCTGCTAATTTATGTGGATAGTATATGTAGATGAGCAGTGAATAGTATTCACAGCTCATCTACACATCTAAATATAATTAAACAAATAGCAGTCAATAACGGTTAGAATCCAACTATGATTGAGAACATGATTTCACGCAAAAAATTTCAAAAAGCAATCCAGGAAGTATTTCCAAGTATAAAAAGTTCTAACACAAAATACAACAGCTTAGCTTATACTGGTAATCCTAGTCTAAATTTAAAATCATTCCTCTCGCATTATAGTTTCAATATAGCATTCCGAACTGATAATTCTTTAGGCCGACATATCAAAAACTGCAAATCTAAAATTGATAAAAGTAATAATTCCGGTGATTATAAACTGTCTTGTGGGGATTGTAATAAAATTTATATTGGTAGAACTTTCAGAAATTTCAAAGTTAGATTATCCGAGCACAAACGTAGTTTTAATTATCATAAATCAGATTCCCGTTATTCTAATCACTTACTCAAAGAAAACCATAACTTTAATGATAATTTCAAAATTTTACACAATGAAAATAATAGATAAAAACTCAATCTATTGGAAATTTTAGAGATCAACAAAGAAAAGAATTCAGGTAGGTTACTTAATAGTCAATTAGATCTAAATCCTTCTCCTTTACTCAATCTTTTCAATTCATAAAGTAAGCAAATCCGATGGGTTTTCCAACATACCTCTTGTACTTGTACCTATTGTAATATTAAGTAGGAAATAAGACTAATATATAAGGAATAACTCTGTTCATTAGTTTATATCTATCTGATGAAGCCACAGTGTGGTGAAACCGGTCATACTTTTGTTAATATAGTGAAAATCAAAATACTTTAGTTTTATTTCATTGAAAATATGTACATTAATTTTCATCAAGTAACGACCTCCTCAATCAAATTACAGAGTACATGCTCTGTCAAAGAGGAGAATTAAGTCTGATAAAAGCTAAATATCAAATATGTTCATTGATTAAAGTTAGAAAGGAAGAATGTGTGAGATAGAATACCATCACGTATATGTTATCTCTATTTCCTGAGTTATAAAATGAGCGTCTCTATATATTGTTCGAGTTCGATTTTTTTTTATTAGTAGGCTATTCTCTGTGAATCGAGATAAGAAAACTATTTTATTTTATGATCGAAATATTCTATGGTTTGGAAAAGATGAAATGTTAACCTAATATTTTTGAATTTATTTTCAACCATGTGATGTTATTGTGAATGTACATAGGGTAGTTGCTTGTAACCTTAAAACTAATTATCGTTTATTTAATTTGAACAAAATGAGTACAGAAAAAGTGGAACTAAAGTGTAGAGGTGGCGGCTATCTAGGAGATATAAAACCAAAGTTTTCATCATGTGAAGAAAGTATATATGTCGCAAGAAATAGTTGCATTTTTCAATATAGCACTAAGACAGGTTTACTTCTGAGTAAATATCAAGATTCAAGTGATCTAATTGTTGGTTTCGACATTGTTAATTTAAATTCTAGCGAAAGTATAATAGCTTGCACCAGAAATGGAGAAGTAACAGCTTGGAAAGCAGTTACTCACTTCAAGACCCTAACAAAGAAAATTGAATGTAGCAATTTGAAGACTTTTCATTACCTTCCTGGTAAACACGAAGATGATACATTGGAAGCTATCGTTACTTACATACATAAAGACAAAACTTATGTTGCATTAGTGGATATATCTAAAGGCTCATTTAAGAAGTTCAAATTGAAATTGAAGGAAGGAGTTATTATAGGAATTTCGAACAGAAGATTTTTTGCAGTTGCAGATAAATATAAAATTCATTTTATATGTGTTGATAATCCGGGAAAAAAGAACAGTGTATTTCTGACAGAAGAAAAAAATCAATCGGCAAAACATTTTACCTGCTTAGAATGCCATGCGGAGGAAGAAATAGTGATCACAGGAGATTCAGAGGGAAAAGTGTTGTTATGGTATAATATTTTCAGCAAAAATCCTGCAAAATCACTTTACCACTGGCATACCTTACCTGTAAATTGCTTGTCATTTTCAACTGCGGGCAGTTATTTTTATAGTGGCGGTAACGAGAGCGTATTAGTACGATGGGACTGGGAAAACACACAAAATAGGAAATTTTTGCCACGATTATCAGGAAAAATTCAACATATAAGTGTAAGTAGTCAAAGTCAACTTGTGGCTGTTTCAACATCAGATAATGGCATAAGAATTCTTGATTCTGCTTTCAATGATATCAATTTAATCCAGCATTTGGTTATTGGCGAGAATTACAAGTGTGGAATATTATTAGATCCAAGAACAAAGGCACTTGTAATGAATGGAAGTGTAGGACAGATTCAATTTTATCAACCTAAAACTGAAACTTTATTATACAGTATAGATGTTGTAGGACAAAATAAGTTGACTGATGAAAGGAATCTTTCAATAGAAAACACACAAGTAATCAAATTCGCTATTAGCAGGAATGGCTTATGGTTGGCAACAGTGGAAGAACGTAAAGACCTCCAGTGTAGCCACCATGAATTAAGGCTGAAATTTTGGAATTTCAATTCTTCACAACAAGTATTCGAACTGAATTCATCAATTGAAAAGCCTCATCAAAATTCTATCACATCAATCGAGTTCCAATTTTTGAATAGTGATGAGCAGAAATGTGTTACGATAGGAGAGGATAAAAAGTTTAAAGTGTGGCATAAAACCACTGTAGAACAACTTAATATTGATAGGATTACTTGGAATTGTTTAACTGTAGGATTTTACAAGGATTTGCCTTGTAAAGGACTTTCGTTCTCAGCTGACGGTTCTTTAATGGGCGTTGGATTTGGTCCAATTGTAACGACTTGGACACCAGATACTTGCCAACTCAAGTGTTCTTTAGTTTATACTGGTCACAAAACAAATATTGAGAATCTACAGTTTGGAACTAGTAATCAGTGCCATCTAATAGTGGCAGCGACGAAAAACAGGCTTTCCGTTTGGAATCTTCTTACACTAACAATGATTTGGACTGTACCCTTAGAAGTGGAACTTCTGTTAGCTAATAAACTATCAATCCATATGGCTGTTATAACTAAAAGTAGGGAAATTTTTGTTTTTTCACCAAATTCCCCAAATCCTGTGTATTCTAGTGAGGAAATGTTAGAAAAGAGAGATGTGATTGCAGCTGCATTTATTCCAACTCCATTATATCTCGATGTACAATCAAAATGGTTTGAAAGAATGGAACTTTACCTGATTGACACTAAGAAAGAACTATTTTCTATCGGTATTGAATCTTCAGACGAACACTGGCCACTCGATTCTATCAGTGATACAGCAGAAAATGTATCCTTGTATAACAAAATGATGCCGTTTAAAAAAGTTTCAAGTACTTCAGTTGGCCAAAGAAAACATTTATTCCAGAAAGATTCGTCGCAAAAGGTTATTAGAAAATATTTGGATTCGCCAGTTCATACAATGATTCCCATTCGGTTGAGTTGTGCCTCCTTAATAAAATCTTTTCTTGTACAGAAAAACACTGATATTGAATCTGTAGATACAATCTAATATAGAATTTTTCATTAAAAAACATGTGTTTCATTTTTTGATTTTGTCAAATTTATCCTATTTACAAGCTAATTTGATTAGTGGTAGAAAACCCTATATGTAAAGGGATTTCCCCTTCCATATCTATAATATAAATATGAATCGCTGAATGTGTTGCTAAGCGCAAATCTTGAAAACAGTATAGATGTTGTAGGACAAAATAAGTTGACTGATGAAAGGAATCTTTCAATAGAAAACACACAAGTAATCAAATTCGCTATTAGCAGGAATGGCTTATGGTTGGCAACAGTGGAAGAACGTAAAGACCTCCAGTGTAGCCACCATGAATTAAGGCTGAAATTTTGGAATTTCAATTCTTCACAACAAGTATTTGAACTGAATTCATCAATTGAGAAGCCTCATCAGAATTCTATCACATCAATCGAGTTCCAATTTTTGAATAGTGATGAGCAGAAATGTGTTACGATAGGAGAGGATAAAAAGTTTAAAGTGTGGCATAAAACCACTGTAGAACAACTAAATATTGATAGGATTACTTGGAATTGTTTAACTGTAGGATTTTACAAGGATTTGCCTTGTAAAGGACTTTCGTTCTCAGCTGACGGTTCTTTAATGGGCGTTGGATTTGGTCCAATTGTAACGACTTGGACACCAGATACTTGCCAACTCAAGTGTTCTTTAGTTTATACTGGTCACAAAACAAATATTGAGAATCTACAGTTTGGAACTAGTAATCAGTGCCATCTAATAGTGGCAGCGACGAAAAACAGGCTTTCCGTTTGGAATCTTCTTACACTAACAATGATTTGGACTGTACCCTTAGAAGTGGAACTTCTGTTAGCTAATAAACTATCAATCCATATGGCTGTTATAACTAAAAGTAGGGAAATTTTTGTTTTTTCACCGAATTCCCCAAATCCTGTGTATTCTAGTGAGGAAATGTTAGAAAAGAGAGACGTGATTGCAGCTGCATTTATTCCAACTCCATTATATCTCGATGTACAATCAAAATGGTTTGAAAGAATGGAACTTTACCTGATTGACACTAAGAAAGAACTATTTTCTATCGGTATTGAATCTTCAGACGAACACTGGCCACTCGATTCTATCAGTGATACAGCAGAAAATGTATCCTTGTATAATAAAATGATGCCGTTTAAAAAAGTTTCAAGTACTTCAGTTGGCCAAAGAAAACATTTATTCCAGAAAGATTCGTCGCAAAAGGTTATTAGAAAATATTTGGATTCGCCAGTTCATACAATGATTCCCATTCGGTTGAGTTGTGCCTCCTTAATAAAATCTTTTCTTGTACAGAAAAACACTGATATTGAATCTGTAGATACAATCTAATATAGAATTTTTCATTATAAAACATGTGTTTCATTTTTTGATTTTGTCAAATTTATCCTATTTACAAGCTAATTTGATTAGTGGTAGAAGACCCTATATGTAAAGGGATTTACCCTTCCATATCTATAATATAAATATGAATCGCTGAATGTGTTGCTAAGCGCAAATCTTGAAAACTTCTGAAGCGACTTCGCTAATTCTTTTTAAAATATTCCTTGAAGTACAGGAATGGTTCTTGCATAAAGAAAACTTTTGAAAATTGCCTGAAAAAGTATAAAATCTAACTTAACCTAGCATTAGTCAAACACAATTTGTTCGTTCGTTTTCTTTTAACGATGTGCTCGGGAACTTAGCCCATTTACACAAGTGGACCTACAGCTTATAGTGGATTCCGAACCACTCTCCTAGACCGTGCAATAATAACTGTCACCACCAGGATTACAAGTTATCTGGGCCAGGAAGTTTATGCCCTCTATCTGTCAAATTCAAAGACGAATACAACACCCATACATTCGCCGGAATCGTACCGCCAGCCGCATGTGTGCAAACAAACACAATTTGTTATAAAATGTCACTTGAAATGTAAACGTCTCTTTGAAGAGCATCAAGAACTTGGAAACATATCAAGGTATTACATTTAAGCAAGAATTGGAGCGTTTTGACGCTCGAAACGAGAGTCAAAATGATCATGTGACCTATTTTTCTATAAAATCATAACGCTCCCATGAAAAGGGATTTTCATCGTCAAAATATGTCATTTGTCAATAAATAAATATGAAGTCTATTTTTTATTGATTTGGTATCATTTCTGGAATCTTTAGTGTATATATTGCGAATTTTTTTCGAACCTCTTACTATGTGGTTTGAGTATCGAAATCTAATATTGCGCAACAACTGGACGACTATAAAAGGAGACTACGCCATTTTGTATCGAAGAAATCTAGTTGCCTTAGGTTTTTTTATTGGCAACCCTTGAAGATCCAAACTATAAATTTGTCATTTGTCTCTTCTAGCGTCTGCCGCTATAAAGTTCAGAAATCCCAATTGTCTAGCGTCAACGCTAAAAATCACGTGACCATCCGAATCAGCATCAAAACACTCTAATAAAAAGGAACCTAATCTGGAGACATATTCTCTAAACAACTCATTGTAGAGGGATTTCCCTTCCATATCTATTATATAAATATGAGTCGCTGAATGTTTTGCTAAGCGCTAATCTTGAAAAAAACTGGACCGATTTCGCTAATTCTTTTTTAAAATATTCCTTGAAGTACAGAAATGGTTCTTACGTAGAGAAAGCTTTTGAAAATTGCCTGAAAAGTATAAACACAATTTTTATATAAAATGGCACTTGAAATGTAAACGTCTCTTTGAAGAGCATCAAAAACATGGAAACATATCAAGGTATTACATTTAAGCAAGAATGTGCGAAATGATCAGTCTGGAGATATATTCTCTAAACAACTCATTGATATTGGTAATGGCAAATTTTCTATAGACGTGCTGACTGTCTGCATCACCTTTCCTGATAGTTTTTGTCAGTCAACTCAATCAAAAGCTGAAATCATTAAAAATTGGTTGAGTGGCAGCCAAAACACTGATGTACGCCTCACAATCTTTAATGAAGGTTGGATCTGTAGTTAAAATGTTACGAAATATTAACCAACAACGACTTTCTAATGGCACAATATTAGCGATAAAAATATTACAGAATATACTTGGAAATTTTCCTTTGTATTTGGTACTCTGCAACCAATGTAAAGAGAAGGATAATCTTTACAATCCATTCAGTTAATACAATTCGAAACTTCTTCTTTTATCGCTTTTCTTTCAAGATTTGTATAACGGCAATGAAACAGCTATCATTATGGATTTTCCATATCTTTGTTATGTTGTTTTCATGGTTTACTAGATATTGTTTTTCATCAAGATTCAATAAGCTTAAAATAATCCTCAACTTAATTTGAAAATTGAAGTATGAGTTACAACATAGACCAAGTATAGAAGTTTATAAATCATCTTTGGTTACAATGATGAAAAACTATATTTACATTTCATTATCATGTCATATTTATTCATTAAGAATCTGTTGTTGGTAATCCTGTCTTGTAAGATGACGATGTGGAGTTCTGCGCACCCAAAACGAATCAATCAGCTGTTTGCCGAATGATTTTGAATTTTATACAGAGTTGTGAGATTTGTGACATATTCTTCTTTAATTGGAATTATTCTCGTGTTGTCATTGGAATCATACCTTCACTTCTTTACCCTATTTCTATAAAATTATAATTGAGGAATGAAGCATGATGATCCATTTCCTTTACGTATACGACAACAATTTTCAATTATTCTCAGTCATGGGGAATCATGGGTTACTGCGCAAAACACAAAAAATTGTTACTTGAAGTCTGTTAATGACTGGTTATAAGTTAACAAACTTTCTCTGTGTGTTAACAAAACTGTTTTTATTCCATTTAGTAACTCAGATAGTATTCCTGACAATCTGAATATTACGATTAATGATACTGAAATCCAAAGAGTTGACTCGGTGAAGTATTTGGGCGTACACTGATAAAAACGAGGAGGGATATGCATATCCAAAAAATTATAAAAACCACAAGATATTTATTATTCGTTTTCTACAAATTGAAAAATGTATTAGATAAGAAATGCATCATGAGTATTTAGTTTGCTTTATTTCATAGTATTGTTAGTTATGGTATAATTGCCTGGGGTGGAGCTTACGATAATGTACTAGTACCATTGCAGGCCATTCAAATAGGTCTGCTGAATTTGGTTCAACTTGATAATATTGAGAAAAAAACATCTCACCCTGAGGCAGTCATTTATTCTAGAGTCTATTCTGAACAACTATGAATATCTTAAAGAATTATTTACCAAATCTAGTGTTACAAGAAATATAAGTATCTGTCTTACAAAAAAAACAAGAGAATCAGTGATAAGAATAATTTCTATGTGGCAATAAAATATTTTAATATGTTGCCTAATTCACTTAAAATTTTGAGTTACAGTAGGAAAATTATAAGGACTAAATTAAGGATATGGATTGAGGGGTGTACAGAGGAGGAGATGAATTTTGTTTTTTTACTTTTGACAATTTGGGACTCGAATGTTTTTAATTTCTTTGTTTTTTAAATGAGAGGAAGTACTGTGAGGGGAGGGTCGGGGGGTGGTTGAAGTGTAATTGATTTGATGGGGTTTAGGCTATTAGTTTATTAGGTTAGTTAGGTTTTAATGTCAGTCTATGTACAGGTACCATGTGTATCTCTCTAGCTTTGTATACTGGTTCTGAATAAATTAAATTAAGAATAAAATTAAGTTTTGATTTGTAATATTTGATAAATTAACGTTTTCACCAGATAACTTAAAAAATAGAAAACACCGAAGCTGGTCTTACCACATGGAAAATGATTTGGCATTGTAACGTTGTGCAGAATTTAATGGAAAAATCGTTATTGAGAAACACAAAACGAAACGGCCAAGTAGCAAATCATCTAGTATACCTACAACCCAGAATACTTTACTGTTTTCCGGGTTGCCAATGTCTATGTTCTGAATAATCTGAAACACTAATGAAAATCACCAGCTTTGAAAAAAAAACCTCAATTCTCCACATTCTTCAAAAAATTGGTAAAAGTTGATTTGATTCGCCCTAGAGTATATTTCCATATATTCGATAAACTATCAATTAGATTTAATGAAATTCTTTGAAATTGTCTCTTTTTTCTCTATATTTTGCTAATAATTCATCCCGTAAACTTTGTTTTTTATGGTAATAACAATACGATATGAGAGAAGTAGTTTATTATTTATTGACTAGGAACTAGAAGAGAAAGAAGGTCTTCTAGAGACAAGAGCGTTCAAGTATTGTGTTCGGCTCGTTTTGGGTACTCAGAAGTCGTCATCATAAAAGACAGGATTACCCAGTTCTTTCATACTGTCTAAAGGTTGTCAAACCATTATTTAAATAGGGTAACCTTGATGAAATGGGTAACTAAAGGCCTGTTAGTAATTTAACATCTTTTTCGAAAAAATTCTTTCCTCTAGATTAACATCTTTCTTTAAAAGTTCAATTTTATATGTCGGTATCAGCATGGTTTTGTCAAGGACAAAAACATCAAGACTGCCCTATTTGAATTGACCAATGCTATAATTATTGCTTTGGATGAGGGTGAGATACCACATGCTCTTCTTTTCGATTTATCGAAAGCTTTTGACTGCGTTGATCAGAACTCTTGAATAAGATGGAAGCATGTGGGATACGTGATAATCAGTTAGAGCTAATGAGGAGTTATCTGAGTGGAAGGAAGCAGAGGGTTGTGAATGAGCGTGAGGGTTTTTCACATGTTTCTGATGAAACAGACCTAACATTGGGGTTCTACTAGGCAGTATTCTGGGACCGTTGTTGTTGATCATATATATTAACTTTTACCTGAGATTTCTTTTAATGGTATCTGTCGTCCAGTTTTGTATGCTGATGATGCGAATTTTTCAATTAGAGTGCTGAACATACTTTTGGCTCTTACTGCTTCGATTGAAGTTTTTGATAATGCAATTGGGTGGTGCCAGAGTAATAAACTGGTAGTTAATATGCAAGAGACTGATTGCATTTTTTACAATTCTAAAACATCTAAATTGACATCCAAACGCTTTAACCTTTGAAGACTGCAGCTTGAAAGTTAGAGAATCTGTAAACTTTTTGGGTGTCGTTATTGACAGTCAATTGGAATGGAGTCAACAGATTGATAAGTTGAGAAAGAGGTTGAATACTGTCATCTATACATTGCATGCCTTGCGTAATCAAGTTGTCTGAAGCATCCTTAATATCGTTTATTATGCAAACTTCAAAACTCTTATCTTACGGCATTATTTTCTGGCGCAGTTCTACTCATATTGACCAAATTTTTGTAGCCCAGAAAAGAGCGTTGAGAATAATATTCAAGCTCGGATTGAGAGAATCTTGTCGTAGCTTATTTAAGAAGCATAATCTCTTCACAGTTTATGGTTTGAATGTTTACAGAGTACTCTTGTTTTTCCACAAACAACGCATTATTTGAGGTATACAGAAACAAGAGTATTAAAACGAGAAAGGTGACACCTTACTTCTATCCGGTTCACTCAACAAGTCTGCGTGAAAGGGGTGTAGAGTATGAGGCCATTAAACTCTATAATTCTCTTCCCGCATTTTACGAATTTCCAATTTAAAGCTTTTTAAGAGAAGGATTCATAATCTCATTATTATTTTTATTTATTACCCAAAATAGAAAAAAGTACAAACTACGTATATTTATGTCTTAACTAATGTAACTCAATAGGAATAAATCAAATACTCCATTTCAGCAAAGCTGTTTCAGGAGCTGGATTCTGCATTAAGTTGCCTGTGGTTCAACAAAAATTCCTTCAGTTTTTTTATGAGTTGTTTAAGATTTTTACTGTTTTTGATCTATACTGGTAAATTATTATAAGCTTGCGAGCACTTTTTTATAGGATTGTTCAGACCAACCTGGATCCTCACTGGACATAATGTAAGTGAAGATTTTGGCTGGACTTGGTATCATAACCATGTATTTGAGAAATTTCAATAGAGACGTCTTCAGTTTATGATTTGATCTTGTTACTTTATGAATTTGTTTACACTGCTCAAATTGCAGCAAGGAATTTAAAGGTAGATGTTTTAATCTATTATATAGTTCACATGGTTGTCATTATTGACAGTCACTTGGAATGGAGTCAACATATTGATAAGTTGAGAAACAGGTTGAATACTGTCATCTATACACTTCTAGGCTTCTGAAACCTATTAATTGGGGAAGTTTAAATCCTTTTGTACAATTTCATTAGGTCCTTGAAATTTGTTGTTTTTGACATTGTCCCATTTTATTTATACAATGTATATGTTTATTTCTTGTGTAGATGATTGTTGGAATGCAATAAACTATTTACTGATAAATCTATAAAGGATATTATAAGAGACTTCTTGGAAAACCGACAACTATGGGTAAGAATTAAGAACAGCAAATCATATATTTTTGTACCACAACAAGGGACACCACAGGGCTCACCACTTTCACCGCTACTATACAACCTCTACTGTGCGGACATATTTAATCCTGAAAGCCAAATTCAATATGTGTTACAGTATGCGGATGACACTCTTTTGATATCGCACGAGAAGAACTTAACGAAATGTATAGAACAACTTCAAGAACTAATGGGGAAGATAGAAGTGTAGTTCCGTACTTGGAGATTGAAGCCGAATCCAACAAAATCTCAGTTCATAATCTTCAATCATAGAATATCAAGTAGCTCTCCAACAATATCCATATGTAACGAGCAAAAAAATCCACAGCAGGCAATAAAATACCTTGGAGTCTATGTAGACAATAGAATGAATTTCAATCTGCATACAAGTCATATGAAGAAGAAAACAACATCCCGAGCAAAACACTTCTCAAAGCTAGTTATTGGAAACCAAGGCTTATCAGTGGAGAATGCAGCCAAAATCTACAAGACCATATGCAGACCAATCTTGGAGTATGCCCACCCAATTTTGATCAATTGCAGGAACCCAGCAGTCCAAAATATACAAAAAGCAGAAAGAATAGCACTGAGGAACATATCAAGAATTAGACATCCACGCAACAGACTGCACAATCCTCCCAATGTATTACTATACGAAAAAACTATGATTCAACCTATTTCAGACAGATTTCAAAAATTAAATTCAAAATTCTACGGCAGATTGGAAGGTATGGCAGATGTCATCAAGCTGTACCATGAGGACCCCAACAACAACAACCCAACAAGGAAGTATCCATCAAAATCACTACTCAAAAAACTCAGGGAGGAATATAGAAGTAATAGATAACTTAAGCATACTTTACATAAAGTTTTTTTTTTTTTTGTTAAATAATGATATTTAATTTACTGAGCTGAAGGACCGAAGGTCGATGGCTCTTGTTGTATGTGTATGACAATAAATGACAGTTCTCTCTCTCTCTCTATGAAGGGGTTGATAGCCTTGATCATTTATTTTATTTAGAGAAAATTTAATTGTTGAAAAGAATATATATTTCTTTTTTAATTCAATCAAAAATCATAACAGCAGAAATAAGAAAAGAAAAATATGGTTATTTTTAAGATAACAATGATACATTATCTAAAGGGTTACACCGCCTTGACATTTTTGAAAAATCTGTTTCTTTTGCTACAAGAATTGTTTATACTTTTAAGAATAATTTAAGTCTTTTTTGATTATTTTCCTATGTCACATCTTAGCTATCGCCTTTCTGAATTAATTTTTTTTCAAACAATGCTGGATGGAATATCATGTAGATCAACAAAAAAGGGTCCAACTTAACTTCTAATATTTTGTCCTTATTAGATATTGTTTATAAATCCATTGTTTGTTGATGTGAAATAAAGCATAATTTATGATTTCAATGGCCAGGACAAAATAAAAGTTAATTTTATTGACTATTTTTTCGAGCATCATTGAGGTGTAACGCCTTGTATCAATAAATCAGATTTGCAAAATACATAATTATAGAACCAATACAAACACTTCTGTTACACTGAACTGTTAAATAAGTTGGTAACTTACATTCCCCACTCTTTAATGAGCCCTCATAAGCGAAACAGAAACAATAAGAAATGAAAATGGGATAAACCAATCCATATCTGATGTTCACCTTAATAGTATTTCTAATATATTACTGAAATTTGAAATTTCATTGTTTCTCTATAATTATGCATCTAGCACATAAGATAGAGATTACTGATAATTCAGGAACTAATTGTTATTCGATACTTAATATTTTATCTTATCATTATATTCATTAAAAAAAATGAAAACTCATAAATAAAGTTTTATTAATTCATCACTAACTGCAGAGGGTGTCAAAATTCCTAAATCCGTAAATAAAAGTGTAATGTATACAGGAGGTGTATAATCTACTAAGGGATGAGCTTTCTTCAAATCCTTCACCTTTTCCACATTTATATATTTATATTCCATCGGTAAATCTTGTTGATTCAAAGGAAATAATCTAGAAAATTTAAAACTTTCTGTCAAAACATAAAATGGCTTTTTCATTTCTTTAGCACAAACAGCCATAGTGTAGCTTCCGACTTTATTTACAATCCCACCGCTCTCAACTACGCATTCCGCTCCAATCATTACAAAATCAACTTGTTCCATGATATACCCTATGGCTGAATCTAGAATTTCCACACATGGAATACCATCAGACTCGAGTTCCTTATATAACCTAGATCCGCTTTTATCTGGTTCGGAAATAGTTACATACACTTCAAACTTTTTGTTTTGTTTTGCAGCTTCCCTCAAAGTTTGTAAAACAACCCTAGATCTTGAATGCGTTAGAACTCTAGCTCCGTCGATTACGAATTTAGAAGCTGATTTCACTATTTTACCCCTGGCTTGGTTGAGTTTCTCCAAAAATAGATTGCCACGATTCAACATTATCTGCTTTGCTTCCTCAAACGTTTCCGTATCTAATTGTGCCAAAGTAATGAATCGAAGAAATAATTCAGACCCTGAATTAATGGCAGCTACTTGGTAATTAGAATCCTTCATGATGGAAATTCCTTCTTTGAGATTTTCATTCAGGCCTTGGATAGTGGCACTTCCAGATTTATTTATTATTTCCATCAAGGTTCTTATTGCTGCCACTCCAACCGAAATGTCTTCATCTTCTTTGATCACTTTGCAGAAATAATTACTGATTTCTTTTCCGTCCATTATGATAATGTTTTGAAAATCTTGAAATTCTCTGGGTAACAATAAGGTTATGATTTTTTATACTATCAAAAAACAGGAATGAAAGTACACGCATAGAATCATTATCCTTAATTCTGTGCACTGTTTGGCAACTTTGCCATACTCAAGAACTATTTGGCCATCCTCATCTCAACGAATCTCTGAACAATTAATTACAAATATTTCTTCCACGTAAATATTATAAGGCTTAACATTCTTGAAATTGGTTCTGATTTACAGAGAAGTTTTCAAATGTTTGAACTTTTACGCCTTTTTTTTAAGGAGTTTTTCTCTTTGCAGCAGTTTACCTGTACTTTTGATCGACATCATTTGAGAATTTGAACTCTAAAAAATTTATGCAGTATGCTGCTGCCATTAGTATATTTAAAGTGGCAGACGTTTCCTACTTTCCAATCTACACATGCGATCTACGCAAGAATATTTCGAAATCCGCATTCTGTGAATTCCATCAAAATTAAAACGAAAAATTTTCTGAAAAGAATTAACAATTTGCGCCAGCGTCTTCTATATTTAATATGTGCAATTCTGAGATTAGAAAATCAAGAGATATTTTGTCATGTGTGTTTATCGAACCATAAAAACTGCTACTTCTAGTACACTTAATTATTTTTGAAGAAACACAGTAATACCTTGAAATACACTTTGAGTATCCCTCAACTATGATGTGTATGATGATAATCTTCTTTGAAAAGTCAATATAAAAACTTATTTCCAACTGTGTAAAGATACTATACTCAAACACAAATAGTAACTGATATATCGACCGATTAGACATAGGTGTGTATCTTTATCTGTTATGAAGCACCCTACAGGAAAGGAATAATTGTCTTAGTCAATTTTAGATCTTGTTTACATAAGAAAACATGTTTTCGAGATCAAAAATCAAAACCTATGCCGAAGAGAAAATTTCATCATCATAATGTCTTATTTTCAATTTTATTTTTCTTTAAATTAAACAAGTTCCACGAAGATATAATATATGGGCGATGTCAACCCAAATTATTGGGTCCATAACGATTCTAAAACATTTGTAGATCATAATCGGCATCACTTGGAAGACTGAACCTGGTCATCGGTGCTCCCTCAGTCAAACAGAGAGGGAATTTGAGGAAATATCGCAGGTTATGTATTTTTTTATTATCTCCTTAGTCCTTTTCATGACCTTGCTTGTTATGTAAAATCTTTTCTTAGATTTGTTTAGACATATAAGAAGTATGATTGTTGAAATATTTTTCTGCTGGTTTCCTTTTTCAATTGTTACAGATTCCTGTCCCAAACCCCCTTCCTTTCACCCTTGTCTTCGTTTGGAAATTATGGAATGCAAGAGAGCACGACACCAACACAACATAAGCAGACAAGCTATTTCTAGTGCAATAGCGACAGGGAAACGAGTTTTTTCCTCAGGTTTTTTCACTCGTTTATTGAATCATATACAAGATAGTATGGTTCCCCTGTTACATTTCCTGAGCTCACACTTGTGTTTTTTCTGACACACCATAATTTTAGATATAAGCATTTATTGTAAATACAATTATTCAAATTTTTGTAAATCCTCTCTTTTCATAATATAATATATATATATATATATATATATATATATATATATATATATATATATATATATATATATATATATATATATATATATATACATTTACATTATCTTCAGACAATCATTGATTAAAGCTTCTTTCTAATCTAAAAGATTTTTTCTGAGTAATGCAACTTTATTACATCATCCGAAAATTGTTTATATATTGATAAATCTGAACACTAGATTTACAAATACAAAGTATTGTTGATGGATCGTTCGATTTTATCAGTACCTTATACAATAGGTAAGCAAATTGTAACTTTATTCCTTCGAATTCACTTTACCAATGGAACTTATTTTCAGAAATAAAATGATTATTCTCCTATTACTTCTGGTTGGTTCTTCTTTGGCAACACAGAGAATAAACTATGAAAATTATCAAGTGATACGTGCTATACCGACTTCCGAAAAGTCGTTGAGAGATCTGTATGAATTTGTAAAGAAACAACCACATCTAACTTATTGGAAGGAACCTTCTAACGTTGGTTCAGCTGTTGATATAATGGTTTCTCCAAAATATAAGAATTCCCTGGAACATTTCTTAAAAGTGAATGGGATTAAATCTAATATTTTCATTCCGGATGTAGGACAACTTATAAATGAGGAAAAATCTTCATCAGGAAATAGTTCCGCATTCGGATGGGATCAGTATCATACCTTAGACGAGGTTTGTAATGAAAATCATCTTAAACGGTTTTTTAAAATGTTTTTAAGTTTTATTTTTAGATTAATACTTGGCTGCAAAATTTAACAGAACGATTTGATGAAGTCAAACTAATAATTATTGGAAGAACCTACGAAGGTAGAAATTTAACAGGAGTTCATATTTCATTCTCACCAAATAATTCTGACAGAGCTGTTTTCGTCGAATCAAACATACATGCGGAAGAATGGTAAGATTTAAATTCTTTTATAACTTCATAAGAGTAATATTATCGTAGATATTAAATTAAATGAAATAGTACCTTCTGTCAAAAAATTACCTAGGATCGTTCAATGAAACACAAAATATAATTGGAGAAAAGGCGGCATTTCGAAGCTTGTTGACTGGTTCGCACGTCAAACTCATGAATCCATGTCTCATCATCAGTTACAATGCGTTTTATGAATGTGGGGTGAGAATCGACACGTTCTAGCATGTACTATACGTTTAATCTACTAACGTAACAGTTTAATATAAATTCAATCAGAAAAATGTATGACTTCATCGAGAGAATCCTTCAGGTTGAAACGAATGGTCAAATAATAAACTTCAAATACATAAGAATTCAGATAATAAGCTATGGAAGCGTGGAATATGACGACAGGTGGTCAAAGCAAATAAAGTGCCAATATACAAAAGCCTCTATTTACACGGCAATATGATTTATTTCTCAGAAGCAAGACCAGATACTGCAAAGACAAAGCAACTCATGGAAATAACTAAAATGACAAATATTCGCCAAATTTCTGGACAAACTGAGAACGAACTGCAAACAATAGAGGATGGATGTCAAAGTCGAAGTTGCCAATGACAAATCTCCCTTAACTACAAGAGATAACGAGGAGGAAGAAAGTAAACACGAAACAAACAAGACCTATTTAGGAAGAAAGAAAAAGGAATAAAGTTCAAAGAGTTCATCGATGAGATATTTTAAAAGGTTTTATTTATTCATATATACTTATTGTCAAATCCTCACCATTCATTGAGTATCGGTGGTTTATTGATTCAATATTATGATGAGTACGTGTATGATTCTTATCTATCTGTATTGTTTGATAAGATACGCAAATAGCAATTACATTTTGTGCGTACAAAAATCATTTTTTTAATCCCATTAATTCTGACCGATTAGACCGATTACTGAAAGGCAGAGTATTCTTGATAAAAATTGTCAATTGTCAACAAGCTTTGTGGATTTTCCGTAGTGCATATAAATTATATCGAGTTGAGAATTTTGACTCAATCTGTATAGGACGGTAGAAAGAACACAATTGTTTTAAAAGAATCATAAAAGAAGTATTTTATTCAAGGAAAAATATTCAACTTTCCATTGACTGTTAAATATCCTTCCTTGAACGAGCTGGTTTTCCGATCCACCACCCTTCAAATTCACCGTCAACCGGGGCCACAGAGAAGTGGTGGTCTGCAGTTTCGGTCCTATTGGACCTCGCCAGCACTGCCCACCTATTCAAAAACCATTGAATATCACCCCTACTTCATCCCAATTCGTTGGAGCGCAACGAAACATGCGTATGTTACAGCGCCGCCTAATAGACCGACACAGAAGCTACCCATACCACCGCGCCACGGGCAAACCATGAAAACGAAGAGTAGATAAACAGAAAACCTCAAACAGTCACACTAGTTCGAGTATTCACCGCAACGCTACACACAGTGTCTGTTAGAATACATTGTGTCGAAGAACTACGCTCCTGATTTATGCTGGTTGTCAACCCTATATACTTCAAATCTAATCAATCATAACCCGCGAAATTATCGCTGTACGTTTAGACATAATGAAGAATGTTATTCAAGGAACACTATTCAACCTTCCGTAGATTGTTAGGATAGATATTTAACATTCTACAGAAATTTGAATATTGTTCCTTGAATAAAATTCTTCATTATGTCTACACATACAGCGATAATTTCGCGGTTATGATTGATTAGATTTGAAGAATCATAAAATCGTAATTTAACTATTAAAACATTATTACTCATAAAAACATCTGGCAAATTAGCTTATTTGTAAAAAAAGATAAATAATGTACCCCATTAATATCCGTTTTTGTTAATGCACTGATGCAGTATTAGATGGAAATTGACTTTCTTTCTTTCTGCAATGTCCCGACACATTAAGCTTTCCAGATCTTTTGAATTATGCAGTTCAACATCTTGCACGCATACTTTGAAACGAAAAAAATGCAACTAGACAACTTTGGTGTCCGAGAAGGCCACGAAACATTCGAAATCTTAAAATTATACTACTAGGAAATATGGTTCAAAGTAACACCATTATCTCTCACGCTATGTCACTCATTTTCAGTTGAAAGTAGCTCGTTTTACAACTTCAACAACTATCATCTGGTGAAAAACTTAAATTTACTTAAACACAACTACATTTTACCTTTAATATTCACTCTTGATTGATTTTACCCGATAAAAAAGACATTGAATCGAAATTTAGGTATTCTTTATGACGATTCCATATCTCTTGTGTCGTCACGAACATAGTTTAGAGCCTGTTAGATCCAGAGGATAGTTACTATTCAAATTAGAGTCTTCAAAACCAATAGAAGCAAAAAATATCTGCAAGTTTACATTAAATTAATTCCAGGATAACTTCAGCAGTTTCTACATTCATATTGAATGAAATTCTGACTAGCAATGATTCTGATGTGAGAAAAATGGCTGAAAGCTACGATTGGTACTTCCTTCCTGTGGCAAATCCAGATGGTTTTGTGTACTCTCATGAAGTTGTAAGTGTTTTATTTTCACTTGAAAAAATATATTTGAAATTAATATTATTTTAGGATAGAACTTGGCGTAAAACAAGAACACCTTACGCAAGAGGCTTGTTTTACGGAGCAGATCCCAACCGCAACTGGGATAATCACTGGCACGAATGTGGCGCCAGTAGTGAACCCTGGAGCGGCAATTATGCAGGACCATATCCATTTTCAGAAATATGCACGAAAACTATGTCTGAATATCTTTCTACTATAGGTGAGAAACTGGTGGCTTACTTCGATTTCCATTCATATTCTCAGCTTCTAATGGTGCCTTATGGATACAGTCCATTGCCTTTGGATAATTATAATTTGACAGTAAGTGGCCATATTCATAAAATTATTTCATATTAATAAATAACGTGATGTATTTTTAGTACAACATCGGATTGGATGCTGTTAAGAGTTTAGCAAAGCGTTACGGAACGCAGTATACTGTAGGGAATATATACAACACTATATGTAAGACATTTTCATTCATATATTACAAGTCTATTTCCAAATATTAACTTGAATTAACCTATCCATGCTTGCAGACCCTGCTTCTGGATCAAGTGCAGATTGGGTAAAAGCCTCCTTTAGAACTCCCTTAGTATACGCATACGAACTTCGTGATACAGGGCGATATGGATTTATTCTTCCGCCAGATCAAATTATACCAACTTCATTAGAGACCTTAGATTCAATAGTGACGATCTTAAGGGACTATGAAGAAACAAGGAATGAATTATTGTGATTTTGATTTTTTAAAATTAAATAAATTATATAAAGAATTCTTTATTTATCGAGACGTTATTCAAGAACAAGACAAGTTTACGTCGTTATAAGTGTTCTATTTTTTGGTAGTTTTTCAGCAATTTGAAGATATTAATTACAAGAACTCGCAATAAATAAACATTCCAGCAATCATTCACTTAACTAGAAATGAAAAGCGGAAGGTAGATTCAATAAAACTGTTACTACAAGTCGAAGACGAAACATTCATGAAGTGCAATTATAATATACTGGGGTGCGTTCGAAAACGCGAGAGTATCGTCCGAACTAGAGAGTTTCGTATTTTCAGTAATAGTTTTCGAACGCCAGTAATGAATGAGACATTTCTCTTTGGCAGTCTTATTAACTGACGTAGGCCACTATTTGATGGTGGAGAGACTCAATTCGTCGAAATGAGACTCAATTCTTAAATAATGAATTTCATTAGAAGTATTTGATTGTTTCCGCCGTTACTACATGATAGTTAATCATGATGATAATAATTAAACTATGTATTACACTATCACAAGATTTTATTGAAATTCAGAATTAGAATTTCGGTCTTTAAACCATCTCGAGATGACAACTACTGAACTAAAGTTGAAATACATACGTAAACCGGTAGATACATAATTAATAAGGTTGCAAACAAGAGGTAATAAACGAATTATGTTGAAAATAGGTATTATTTAAAGATATCAAATAGATAGATAGATAGATAGATCACTTTATTTGATCAATGTGGTACATATACGTACAGTGAACGTTTATTATATTTTAGGGATAACCATTGTTCTTAACTATTTCTTTGATATTCCTTGGACATATTTTCTTCCGATAATGGCAGAGAGAAAGCCCTATGATGACCAAAATCTCATAAATACGCTGCGTTTATTTCAATGGTTCATAGGGTTTTCTCTTTTTATTTGGTGAAGGAAATATTTGAGATAACTATCAAAGTGATTAATACTTTGAATAGTAGATACAGTCAATAGAATAATAGAGTGGCTAACCATCAGACAAAACTTGAAATTGAAGTTTTCAACATTTTGGGAGTATACGAAATGCAGGGCTATCGATGGAACACACATACCACTTTGTGTACTTCTAGCTATTTCAATTTTTTCTTGGATATCCAGGGTCAGTTTGAGGTAATTTTCAAAATTCTCATATATATCAAGAAATTCCAAAGGATTTGGAATAAATTTGTGATCCTTAATAATATGCTAATAGTTTTTATCAGTACATACTATGTCTGTATCATTCAACCAAGGGTTCCAATGTACAATGAGGCAGTTTGAAAGTCAAATATATTTTTGAGACCGATATATATTGCGCATTTCGAGTGATAAATGATCCTTTTAAATTGTAGGGAGACACGAGTGTTGATTTTGGACGAAACAGATTGATCTATCGAGTCAAGGAAATACATTTTTCGAACGAGCGATTGAGCGCCGCTCGAATGTGGTTTTCGGACGCACCCCTGAAATGGGAATATCATATATCCATATTAAATATTAAAAAATCGAAGCCTGAATGATTTTATTGTACTTCTACATAGAATATTCTGGCCGATTGTATAAATGAAACAGCTTGATTTTCTTTCATAGAGCACATTTGATATTTGACATATTAATTTTCTATGGTCGTAATTGCCGTTATTGCGCAATTGATTGACGTTTTCATCACTGAAAATTTCGGTTTTTCCATGTTTATAATGTTGTAGTGATACCAAATTTTCTATTTAATGGAGAAGTATTTAGTGAAAATTAGGTATATTAGTCGAACAACTCAAATAGAACATCAACTGGTTTATGTTAATGTAACAGGTTTTGTTAAATAGAACATTAGGGTGCCATCTTGTTTTCCAATTTTCTTATTGTATAAATGAACCATCCATTTAAATACATAATCTTATTAGAATGTATTCCTTCGAAACTATCCTGCATTATTGCTCTAATGTTTATGTTTTAGTGTAGTGAAACATCAACGTTAGTCTACAAATCGAAGTGTTAAATATGGCCGCGATATTTGTTTTTTTATTTGGCGGCAATTGCTAACAACTTTTTTCGCTTGTTCTCGAATCTCCTTCAATGACTTTCTACCCCATTTTTAGGCCTCTACAAAAATGGAAGGTAGTGAAGGAACCAGTCAAGCAGAATTGTATACAGGCTGGTCATCTGTAGTTCATCAACCATGCGAAGATCTGGAAGAAAGTGAACTTCCAAGTACTGTTGATATCGCAGCGTTCAGCTCAAGCCTAAGTGTTGATCCCTCTAATACATCAGGTCAAACATTGAACGCTGAAAGTGATTCTGACTCTGAAGCTGATTCTAGCGTAAGTGTAACAATTGGAGTGTCTTATTAGAAATTTATTTCAATATTTCTTGTAGAATTCTGGTAGTGAGGCTTCACATTCTGGCAGCCAAACTGATTCTTCTGAGTCGGATAGCTCAAGTTCTAGCCAAGGCTCTACTTCACGAAGTTCTTCACCAGCAGAATTTTCTGTAACTAGTTCGCAGACAGATGGTTTACGTTTAACCATTGCTACAGTAAAGAAACCTTGTGGCAATCTCTGCACTGAGAAAACATCACTGAAATCCTTAGATACAAGATCTCATTCCAGCTCAGAAAGTGTTGCTTCTTCAGGTTCAGAAAATGATTCACCTTGTTCGAATGATAACAAAGATGCACAGGTTAAATCAAAGAGTGAAAGTAATAAGGAGAGTCCAGTCAAGAAAAACGTGAATAAAGTTGTGACGTGTAAGGCCAGTAGTCGAAAAGTTGAAACCACTCCATTAGTGAAAAAAGATTCGTTAACCGCAAAAGTATCTAAAGTGAAGGCTAAATCTAAAGCTGGTAAAAAGGTTAGTTTTACTTTTAGTATTAGGGCATCAGTTATTTTCATATTCTTGGTTTGACAGCTAATATCGGGATATTTTTCATTTGAGTTTTTCGTTTGTAAAGCTTTCATTTTGGCTAAGCATTCAGCCTATTATATTTAATTCTTTTTCGGTGAATTTCCAACTATTAATCATAATATATACTGGGTGATTCACCAGTGGCGCGGTGCTCTGTAGCTCATACACTCTTGAAGATTTCATTTTTGTACGAAGGGTATTGTTTTTAGAAAGTAAAAATCTACTTCAGCAGTTTATTTTGCAGTAAACAGGGTGTCCCAATTTTCTATAAAAAATCGTGGGAAGTTTTTCAGATTGAAAGACCACTTTTCTGTTGAAGATTCAAGAGCGTCCTAAAATCTGCTATAACGTCTTTAAGTAATAAGTTTTTTTGGTGAGTAGTTTCGTCACAATATTTTTTTTCCGTAAAAATTCATGAAAATAAGCTATCACATCATCGCATGCTCCTTCGGCCAGAGAGGATGAATACTTTTTTCCTTTCGTTTTCTTATTGCCTAATGATAGCTTTATTGATGAATTGAAATAGATTATCCTCATTTTGTACAGGAGTGACTCAAAAAAAATTATTGAATATTGTAATTTTAAAACATATCTTGATTTTTTCAAATGGAACATCCTGTATTTTATTATTCATGTCAACGCATAATATATTGTGCCATATTTTTGCAGGAGTAACCTTATCTTTATCTTCGACCATTTTCGAAAAAAAAAAAACTGAAATAATAAAATCAGAGGTTGCGAAAGAAGAGTTTATTGGTACATATCATTATACTTGATCAGAGAAATGGTGATATTTTAAGGTAGTCGTGTATGAAATGCGTAATAGATTGGTTTTAGGTGAGATGATCTACAAGGTGTTGAACTATTTCAATAAGTGTTCGAAATGTTGCCCGTTTCTTTGTAGACACAATCCTTCTGAGGAAAGACCGTTGAACTCTCAACAATATTTGCGAATTAACTGACTGAAAGGCGTCGACTATTCTCTGTCTCATATCCAACTGTGTTGTATAAGAAATCTGGTAAACGATGCCCTTAATATAACCACATAAGAAAAAATTTAGACTTGTAAGGTTCGGAGACCTAGCTGGCCATCTAACAGGACCACCACGTCCTATCCATCTGTTTGGAAATACATGATTCAAACGCTCCCTAACCTGATGTGAGTAATGTGCCGGTGCTCCATCCTGTTGAAACCACAAATCTTGTCTTATATGCTCTGGTACATCGGCAAGTAACATTAGTTTAACCATTGCTACAGTAAAGAAACCTTGTGGCAATCTCTGCACTGAGAAAACATCACTGAAATCCTTAGATACAAGATCTCAATCCAGCTCAGAAAGTGTTGCTTCTTCAGGTTCAGAAAATGATTCACCTTGCTTCTTCTGAGTAAAGACCGTTGAACTCTCGACAATATTTGCGGATTAACTGACTGAAAGGCGTCGACTATTCTCTGTCTCATATCCAACTGTGTTGTAGAAGGAATCTGGTAAACGATGCCCTTAATATAACCACATAAGAAAAAATCTAGACTTGTAAGGTCCGGAGACCTAGCTGGCCATCTAACAGGACCACCACGTCCTATCCATTTGTTTGGAAATACATGATTCAAATGCTCCCTAAACTGATGTGAGTAATGTGCCGGTGCTCCATCCTGTTGAAACCACAAATCTTGTCTTATATGCTCTGGTACATCGGCAAATAACATTAGTTTAACCATTGCTACAGTAAAGAAACCTTGTGGCAATCTCTGCACTGAGAAAACATCACTGAAATCCTTAGATACAAGATCTCAATCCAGCTCAGAAAGTGTTGCTTCTTCAGGTTCAGAAAATGATTCACCTTGCTCCTTCTGAGGAAAGACCGTTGAACTCTCGACAATATTTGCGGATTAACTGACTGAAAGGCGTCGACTATTCTCTGTCTCATATCCAACTGTGTTGTATAAGGAATCTGGTAAACGATGCCCTTACTATAACCTCATATGAAAAAATCTAGACTTGTAAGGTCTGGAGACCTAGCTGGCCATCTAACAGGACCACCACGTCCTATCCATTTGTTTGGAAATACATGATTCAAATGCTCCCTAAACTGATGTGAGTAATGTGCCGGTGCTCCATCCTGTTGAAACCATAAATCTTGTCTTATATCCTCTGGTACATCGGCAAGTAACATTGGTTTAACCATTGCTACAGTAAAGAAACCTTGTGGCAGTCTCTGCACTGAGAAAACATCACTGAAATCCTTAGATACAAGATCTCAATCCAGCTCAGAAAGTGTTGCTTCTTCAGGTTCAGAAAATGATTCACCTTGCTCCTTCTGAGGAAAGACCGTTGAACTCTCGACAATATTTGCGGATTAACTGACTGAAAGGCGTCGACTATTCTCTGTCTCGTATCCAACTGTGTGGTATAAGGAATCTGGTAAACGATGCCCTTAATATAACCACATAAGAAAAAATCTAGACTTGTAAGGTCCGGAGACCTAGCTGGCCATCTAACAGGACCACCACGTCCTATCCATTTGTTTGGAAATACATGATTCAAATGCTCCCTAAACTGATGTGAGTAATGTGCCGGTGCTCCATCCTGTTGAAACCACAAATCTTGTCTTATATGCTCTGGTACATCGGCAAGTAACATTGGTTTAACCATTGCTACAGTAAAGAAACCTTGTGGCAATCTCTGCACTGAGAAAACATCACTGAAATCCTTAGATACAAGATCTCAATCCAGCTCAGAAAGTGTTGCTTCTTCAGGTTCAGAAAATGATTCACCTTGCTCCTTCTGAGGAAAG
The DNA here is from genome assembly GCA_013387265.2 of Cryptolaemus montrouzieri. Taxonomy (NCBI): domain Eukaryota; kingdom Metazoa; phylum Arthropoda; class Insecta; order Coleoptera; family Coccinellidae; genus Cryptolaemus; species Cryptolaemus montrouzieri. The sequence continues at coordinate 7,490,256 of JABFTP020000103.1, read as the reverse complement.
ACCGTTGAACTCTCGACAATATTTGCGGATTAACTGACTGAAAGGCGTCGACTATTCTCTGTCTCATATCCAACTGTGTTGTATAAGGAATCTGGTAAACGATGCCCTTAATATAACCACATAAGAAAAAATCTAGACTTGTAAGGTCTGGAGACCTAGCTGGTCATCTAACAGGACCACCACGTCCTATCCATTTGTTTGGAAATACATGATTCAAATGCTCCCTAAACTGATGTGAGTAATGTGCCGGTGCTCCATCCTGTTGAAACCACAAATCTTGTCTTATATGCTCTGGTACATCGGCAAGTAACATTGGTAGATGATTTTGCAGAAAATCTAGATACATTTCACTATTAAGGTGCCCGTCGAAAAAGTGCGGCCCTATTAGATATCCATCTACTATAGCGGCCCATGAATTCAAGGACCAACGATGCTGGTGATCTATTTGTCTCATGAGGTGTGGATTTTCCGTGGCGTAATAAAGAAAGTTGTGCATGTTAACAAGCCCATTCTTGTGGAAGTTGCCTCGTCCGAGAAAAGAACTCCATATTTGGATTTTCCGCTACTTTATCACTTGCCCAATTGGAAATTTTTATAGTCTTGATTGTTCAGTTCCTGGTGCAGAAGTTTAACTTATATCTGTTAACTGAGAAATCTCTCTTTGGCTTTTATATGGGTCCTCTGTCACTGTCAACAAAACTGATAACTGGTTCTCCTCAGCTGTAGCAGTTTTTGGTTTTTCATGTTTTTTGTAAGCGATATTACCCGTTTCGATAAATCTAATTAGAAGTTTTTCAAAGCATCTTGCATCAGGATGCTTCTTATCAGGAAACCTTTGTGCATAAACTCTACTTTGCAACAAAGAATTTCTATCACACTCACCCAGAATAAAAATCATATCAACCATTGCTTCTTTGGAGAACTTTACGGCAGTTAATTGAGAAAATTGGGTTCAAACCTCACTTCAACAATGTTTAATAACGAAACACTGATAAGTTCACCATGTAAAATGCAGAATATGATATGTCCGGACACCTGACAGAAGGCACAAATAAAAAAAAGGTACCTCGATTTACGTTTTAATCATCTTGATTTCATCATTCGTTAAAAGAATTATCTTGTTTAGGTTTCATTTTTTACTACTTGAATCATTACAGAAAAAAAACTTCTGTGCGAATAATGATGCATGTTGATGAGTATGATACGGTTTGTAGAATTTTCGTCAAAATTTTCACAAATAATCGAATATTTCGAAAATGATCGAAGATAAAGGTAATGTTACTTCTGCAAAAATATAGCACAATATTTTATGCGTTGACATGAATAATAAAATACAGGGTGCTCCATTTGAAAAAATCAAGATATGATATTTTTAAAATTACAATATTCAATAATTTTTTGAGTCACTCCTGTATAAAATGAGGATAATATATTTCAATTCATCAATAAAGCTATCCTTGGGCAATAAGAAAACGAAAGGAAAAAGTATTCATCCTCTCTGGCCGAAGGAGCATGCGATGATGTGAGGGCCTATTTTCATGAATCTTTACGAAAAAAAAATATTGTGACGAAACGAATGTTTATCACTCTCTTAAGGATAACGTGCTCATGTATCTTACTGACATTTGGAAGTATAGCAATCGGTCTGTAATTAGATAATGCTGTAGGATCTCCTTTGTTTCTCGAATACAGGCTCAATTCTGGCTATCTTCAGCTTACTAGGAAAATTTCCAGTGGGGAGCGGCAAGTTGATCAAGTGACAGAGCGGCGTTGCGATGATGTGGGCTATGCGCTTGAGAAGCCTTATGGGAATCTCATCTTTTCCAACAGCATTGGTATTTCTTAAGGTTTTTATTATTTGGTAAACCTCACGTTCATCTGTAGACTCCAAGAATATGCTAGCATGATGATATGATTTTCTGTTAGTCTTTTATCTCCTCTCTTGAAAAACATTCGAATCCTGGCTACTTTCAATATGGCTGGGAATATTCCTTCAAACATTGATTTATTAACTAACAGGGTTAGAACTGGCAACGCTAGGTAGCGACTTTTTCAAGTAGATTCATCGTGACATTGTCAACGCCACTGGAATTTGAATTTTAGCACTATGAATAACGTTAAAAACTTCCGTTTCAGTAACAGGAGTTAAAAACATAGATTGGCCAACCCAATTAGCAGAAGGAAGCAACCCACCCCTTGATTTCCTATGTTGTATTATCTGAAGCATTTCAGATGAAATACTTAGTAAATGATCATTGAAGTGATTAGAAAGACTTAGGATTGCTTACTAATGAGTTACCAATCTCGATTTTATACTTACTCTTCTAGGAGTAGAGTTAATGTTATGTCTATTTTTTTTTGTATTTTTTATAGAATGGAATATTATAAGGGTGTTGGATAGAGTTTTTGAGGTTCAACAAAAATTTCAACATCTTTGAGGACACGGTTATACCTAGAGTTAGTTAATACGTTTCTTAGGCTTATCAATTTGTAACGGAAAGGATACATCAACATAATACGCGAAAGTGTTGGCAAAGCAAAGCTGTTGAAGGCATCATCAACAGATTTCGCGTCGATTGATTCGGACCATGACCCTCGAGAGAGGACATGAAGGAGACTGATATAGCCAGAGTCATATTGGCTTTGTCATTTAAAGAATACAAGTAGATGGTAGGGTGAAAATTTTCAATAATTTGAAAACTTCATGGCACAAAGTAATCTGTGAGGCTGAGAAATACTTCGTTTGCTCCAGTCGATGCTCCCCAAAACAAGACCCCATATTTTATTCTTGATCCCTTCTGCATAGATTTGTTGCTCTAAGGTGAGACACATATGCACAGTGATCTGTCCAGTTCAGGATTTCATCAATATACAGACCAAGAAACTTGGTAGAGTTAGTCCTACTTCCTTGAATGAAGACCATGAACGTTGTTTTGAGAGCATTGATGCGCAGTCTGTTCCTTCAGAACCATTAATATAAAAGCTTCGTATTCTGCAGTACTTTCGCCTCTAGTGTATTTGCATCGCCTGTCCTACAATATAGGTTCATTATTATTTGGTTTGAGGTCAAATCTTCCGTCTGTACACGACTCTGTGCCTCCTACAATTAAAGAAATTGCAGACTAGTGTCATGAGTGTGAAAGTTACTCTAAATATTTGTGGGAAAAGCAAAGATTGTATTGGAGAAATCTAGTTGTGTGAGATAGCTTTTTTTTTTTTTCCAGATGAGCTCTCTAGGGCGGGATTGTACATATTGCAGCTCTGATGGTGAAGCAGAGGCTGCAGGGGGCGACGGGGATGAGAGCGCGGCGATGCTGGCATCGTGTAGCCTACAAGAAATCAGGCAGGAAGATCTGGCCGCTATTTTACCTGACCAGCAAGAGTGTGATGCCTTTGGCTCCTTCGAACGTGACGGTTCTGGAAAGAATGGGGCAAAGAAATCACCAGAGGCTGATATGTCCGATTCGGACATGGAGTTACCCCATCAAGCAGTCAATGCTCTTATCCAGAGGACTACTGAAAGTTCCAGCGAGTCAGATCATGAGTTCCCCAATCCGCCTACACTATATGCTAACAGGTATGTTTGGAGAAAATATTAGTAACATTTGTTTAAAATAAAGCTGACTGTCTAAGTTATAGTTCGGTCATAATTCTTCTTCAATCGTTATGTTTCAGTTTATTACAACAATTTGAGGCGCAGACGCAAATGTTGAGCACTCAGCTGACTACCCCTGTCGATAAGAAGACCGTTGGTCAGGGTACCAATACCATCCAGAAGAATAGGAACGAGGAACGTCCTTCCAATTCTGAAAAATCTAAAAGAAGACGGGGACGTCCTAAAAAGAACACTAAATCTAGATTGGTTACCGCCAAATCGGCTTATAACGTTAGCCCCAACGTTTCTCCCGACAGCGGCATCCAGAACAGTCCAGATCATATTTCCAGTCCTGAACCTACTCTGCTAAGGAATCAGGTGCCAAAAGAAGAGGTGAAGCTTAATGAAAAGAAAGTAAATTCCTCTGGAGATAAAGAGAAAGTAGTAAGTAAGTTAACCACAGATAGGTTGGATAGACACTTTTATGGACATTCTGAGAGAACGCTTTATCCACCAAAACGAAAAACAAGCAGATTGGTAACTAGGAAAGATGCAGTCAAAAGACAAGTTGAAAATTTGGAGAAACCGCAGAAAGTCGAAGATAAAGTACAAAACAATAAGAGTGAGAAAAATGTTAGAGAAAGAAAAAGTAGATCGAATAACGAATCTGCTGAAACTAAACCTAACGAAGTTAAATCAAATAATACAAATAATGAAACGAAAAAATCTAAATCTAGCTTCCTCTTCGAAATATGTGAACGCGTCAGTAAACGCTTAGAGATCGGAGGCAAAGCTTCACAGAAACCCCCTCTGACAACACATAATACAAACAATAAAGTACAAAAGAATTGCAAACACCAAAAAAATCACCGCAGTGCAGCAACCAGCAGGTGTAAATTAGAGCCGAAATGCAAGGTAGCAACCCTTAAACATGCCAAGGTGATGCACAGCAAGCACCAACACAAGATCCACAAGAAACGTAAATTCAAAATTCTGAAACCGTTGGCATTTATAAGTCAAGATCCAAAAATCAATACGGAAATCGAAAAGTTAATCGCGGATTTTATGAAACTCTGCATTTCTAACAATCTTAAACCGACAAAGGAAAACGTACCTGAAATATTGAAAACCTTGAAGAGGGTTTCGAAAAAGAGAAAAACTAGTGAATATGAGAGAAAGAAAAAGAAGCAAAGTGTGAGCATGACAGTTAACAAAATTGAGAATTCAGAGCAGAGATTACCGTTGAAGAAAAGGCACTATCATATTTCTGCCACTGAGAATAAAATTGAAGACGATAAAGACGTCAGTAAAGAATCTGAGGAAAACAAGAATAACAAAGCTATTCCTACAAAACAAACTCTCCCTACAAAAGGTTCAAGTCCAAGATCTCAAAATAATAATAACGACTACGACCTGAACGGAGTCGACTCTAAAAACGTCAACGTCCACATAGACGAAGCAATAGAAGCTTGTATCAATCGCTTCTCAGATGGAAAAAAAGACTCTCCCACTATTAAAGTCGAAGAGAAAACAAACGTCTCTACCAGTTCCATAACGGCCACTACGCCCAAAAAGAGGCACAGATTGGCGGTAATAGAAAGCATGGAAGCTGATAAAGTGGAACATCCAGTTTTGACGGAAAAATCGGACGTGGAAAACGCGGAAATTGCAAAAAAATCAAAGGTGGCGTCCATCGAGTCCGTCGTGACCGAATTGAAGATGAAACGAAACCTTTCTCCTAAAACGGCCGTGTCTTCCAAGAACGAAAGCGTAGCGCAGATGATCACTCGCAAGAAAAACCGACTGGAAGACTTGACGTCTAACCTGGTTTCGAAGATCAACCCTTCCTTCGAAGTGGAGAAGAAAAAGAAAGATGTTGATGTCGGCAGAGCGTCAGTTATCAAATATCCCGTTTGCAAGAAGGCCAAGCCGACGGAACTGGAGCGTCTGGACACCATCACTTCGGCGAAACCGACAGGTATCTTCATGCCGACCGTAGATCTCGATTTGATAGTCGGCTCCGACGCGGTGAAGTCGGAGAAAAAGGAAGAAATCGGAGTGAAAACGGAAGAAATAAAGGATGAGCCGAAGAAGGAAGTGTCGTCGACCGTTCCATCTACAAACCAAGAGGCGGAGAAGACACCGCCGGATACGGGAAAGAAGAAGGTGCGTAAAAGACGGGCGCCCAATCGAACCGGCTTCCCGACGCTGAAGAAGAAAAAGAAGAAAAATCCGCCAAATGAGGTGGATTCAACGGTTAGCGGTGAGCCCAAGGCATGCGATCGCGTACCTGTGGATGGGGAGGAATATACGAGTTTTGTTAATCGTACGGAGAATGGCAATTTGTCGGCCGTACTAAATTCGGTAAGTTAGTTGTTCCGGTATATTTTGCACTTCTTATTTTTGATATATCTGATCTGAAGGTTACGTTAATGACGCAATAAAGTTGCTTTCTGTAGAAATGTCCTGCAAGGACGTTTTAGGTTGAAATGTTTCTTAACACCCTTATATGCAAAGATCTTTTTCCCCCTCTCCATATCAAGTAGGCGGTTCTTAACTCGATATTGACCAATCACATTCTACAACAAGTGATAGCTTGTATTTACTTATTGACAAGCATTTGCAGGTTCGTCTTTTGTACATTTGCAGATGCAACCTTTTCCGCTCTGTATCCTTTGATCAATCTCACAGTCACTTCTTATAATGAGATTTCTGTGAAGTTTTTCAAAGTAGCTTCAAAGACACTTGTTGGCTTGTCCAGTGCTGATGGTGCTTATCTAATGTCAAAGTGGATGTGTTTATTTTCGTCTATCGTCAAACACTGTATAACCATTTCATCAAAATTATATTACTCAACACCCGATGCGCGTTTCGCAAACTAATTTAGCATCATCAGGAGATGTAAATACATTTTACTCTACTAAACTATCTTTATACCATTTAGAGTAGCTATACCTTTGACGAGAGTTTTTTCTTTTGAATCTTGGTTAGAAAATTAGTTTGTGTAGCTAAGAATCAATATGAAATGAAAAATAAATGGATAGATCCTTTTAATGCTTATATTCACCTTATAATTAAATATTTCTCTTTATGAGCTTTAGTTTTTCTTTTATTCGCGTTATCCCAGTTTACCCATTTCTCAGCTATGTTTATATTTCAGTCAACCTCATCGCATGTCTCACCGAAATGCAAGCTTTCCGATGATCCAAACTCCCTAAAATGGGAAACTATGAGCGAGTGCGAAAGTCTGCCGCAAGATGAACGCACGGAACTGGATCTGGACGAATTTAAGCTGGGTCCGGACTACTCAATGAGAGATGATTCCCCCACCACTTCTATAGATACGAGAGACAGCGACAAAACGAGGAGAGAGGTTGATCTGGACGATTTACCGATTGGCCAGAGGTTGGAAATGGGGGGTAGGCAGAAGAGGGGTAATTTCCTGGATAGACAGTGCAGAAAGAGGAGATTGAGGGATCACAGTTCGGCTAGTAGCGGGGATAGAAAATTGAGTGACGATAGGTCGACATCTGGCGAGGAACGCAAAAATAAGAAAGTTCCGAAATGGAAGAAGCGTTATCTTGTAGCGGGGCTCTTCTCAGATTATTACAAGGAGGGGGAGTAAGTTTATTTTACTTAATTTGTAGATTTCATTCTCATTCATCTAATAAAAAATGTTGATAACTAATCTCCAATTGTTCAAGCGATGCTGCCAGACGGAAACGAATGGAAAACTCGTCCAAGTCTTCCAAGACCATCTATGTGCCCGCCGAGCATCCATACGGACTGCTTCCACCGCCGTACCATTGCGGGAAGTATCTACGTTGCCGCAACGTACCATTCCAATTGCCGTACGACCTGTGGTGGCAGCATACGCACTCGCAGCTGCCCGGACGCGACGTGGTGCCGTCCTGGAACTATCGCAAGATTCGCACCAATGTGTACAACGTGAAGACGACGGGCACGGCGTGCGAATTACAAACGTGCAATTGCACGCCCGCTCAAAAGTGTGGCGACGACTGTATCAATCGTCTGGTGCTGTCGGAGTGTCCGGCCAATATTCACAGGTGTCAAAATCAGAAGATACAGAGGCACGAGTGGGCGCCGGGATTGGAAAAATTCATGACAGAGAACAAGGTAAGGGGAAAGCTCGTTTCTGAACCATGTCATTGTTTTTATTTATTTACGTATCTCGGTCATTTATTCGAAATGTATTGTTTCAATATTTCGAATTATAGTCTGTTCACGTTAAGTTTAAAGTGACGTCATCAATCAGTTTTCGCGGATGTTGCCAATGTTTCCCAAAATTCCTATTCAGTGCGACTGTAAAGTATGGAATAAAATTCATAATTTCTTTATTTTTGATTTTCGTTCAAAACGCTCAGACAGGTCGATTTTTATATTCAACTCTGAATTATTTGGAAGAAAAAATTTTTCTTTTGTAATTCGCAAGATATGACGTCATCGACGATTTTTTTAAAATTACAACCCATATTATTTCATCATTATTCTACAGAGAGTGTTTTGATACCCATAGTAGGGGTCTGAGATGCATATATTCTGAAATACAGGCTGTTTCATTCAAGAGGTAGTGGTATGATTTTTTTTCAGAATAAATTCGATTGTCACTTCGACTTTTCTTGAGAAAACTTAGTCTGATGTCAATTTGAGGCATATGAAATTAATTCGCGACCTTCGATACCCATAGTAGGGGGTCTGAGATGCATATATTCTGAAATACAGGCTGTTTCATTCAAGAGGTAGTGGTATGATTTTTTTTCAGAACAAATTCGATTGTCACTTCGACTTTTCTTGAGAAAACTTAGTCTGATGTCAATTTGAGGCATATGAAATTAATTCGCGACCTTCCTTTCTCGAAAATAAAATTTTTCAATAATCATTCATATCAATACCTCTTGAATGGAGCATCATGTATATCGAAAACTACGCATCTCAGACCCCTAGTGTGGGGTAACAAAACATTCAGAAAAATAATCCCTGTACCTTTCAAAGAACGTAAGAAAAAAAATTTTTCGGCCAAAAAATTTCGAGTTGAAAATATAAATCGACCTGATGATCATGATGGATCTTCAGAATACTACTTACCTGTAAATGTAACACATGAGGTATAATTCAATTCCATTGTGTTCGCCTTTCTCTAATATAAAAACAGGAAAAAGAAGAAATTTTCATTATGCACTTTGTTCAATAAAGGTTTTGAGCACTGACCATCTCATTGAATTTGAAATACAATGGAAATGAATAAGGTTTTAGAGAAAACAGGGTTTTGAATAAGTCGAAAATTTAAATTAAAACGTTACTTTTTGACTGATAAAAATTATTTTTACTAGGCGATGAAATAATAATTATTTTCGAAATATTTCAATCTTTCGATAGAAACTAGAATTTAGTCTACTTGGCACTTGCGGATTCAAATAAGTAGCACAGGTAAAACTATCTAATAACAGAAATCAACAAAATCATTTATTTAATGATAATTTTACAAAGGAAAGGTTGAAAAGTTAAAATTAATTGAAAAAATAAATGCTCCATTTTATTCTGAAAGTTCGTCTAAAAATGTTTCACTGTCACTGTCATTCTCGTCCATATTTATTGTCAAAAGGGGAATATCTTCAAGATCAAAATGAAGTTCGCGTTCCCACCAACATTGAATTTCTTTTTCTGTATGCTCAATAGTTTTACCCCATACCTCTGGAGTAGTTTTCTGAAGAGCTTCTTTCCATACAGAAAGAGATTGTTCATTGGAACTCCCTTCCTTCCCTACATGGTCCCGATAATAGTTTTTGGTTATACCCCAAATATTTTCAATTGGGTTGAAAATGCAGTGATAGGGAGGAAGAATTGTCCATATTCTTCAGCTAGATTATCAATCTCATATATTGGTTTTGGCTTATTCCTATGAAACATATTCAAATTGAAAACACTCCTACTCCTTGAAATACAATCATATTTGAATTCAGTACTTACATTTTAACTAGACTCAATGATTGTGGTTTCAAATCACTTTCTTTATAAGCAATATTATTGCTTCTTAACCATTCTTGAATCTCAACCTTTTTAATTGCTGTTGTGGGGGCTTTGTTCAAAATAGTTGTATGATAACTTGCATTATCGAGTATAATTGTTGAAGGCTTTTCCAAATTCAACAATAGTTGGTGTACAAACCAATGCTTGAAGTTTTCTTGATTCATTTCCCTGTGGTAATCACTCTCCAAAGTTTTTGAGGAAAAAACAAGTTCTGCACCAGGAATGAAACCATGCCTGTTGCCTGCATGGAGTACAATGAATCTGAAACGAGTATCAAATTCAGAATATCTTGAAAAAGTACAAACAAAACTTGATAACCTCACCTGGTTCCACCAACTTTCATTTTATACACACTTTTGATATTGTCATCATGTCACGAACGACCGATAGTACCATCCTTGAAAATCCAAGTTTCGTCAAGATAGACAAATTCACGTAATCCTTCATTTTTTATACGAATATATGATTGCAAAAAATGGATACGCTCAATACAATATGAGATAGTTCCGTCAAACCTCTTCTTGGATTATCTTTGGAATACTTAAATTCAATGTTTTGTACAATTTTCCACAGAGATGTCTGACACCCATTGAAAATATCTCTTTCGTGGAGCTTCTCTTTAATATGTAATATGTTCCTCTACAAAGAATATAATATTAAACTCGATAGAGACAAAGGTTTTCATGACTACTTACTGTTCTGGAACTTGTCATAGATAGTATTTCTTATGGCTGTTTGATCGAAATCGTCAATATGTACTACAGGTTTCTCACGATTTTTTTTTTTTCTTGGACTTCTCAGTGGATCACCACTCTTTGTCTTTGCCATAATATTGTTAATGGATGAAATGCTTACTTGTAAAGCACTCGCTACCCTCTGTAAGCAGTATGTAGATGTGTAGACAATTTGGAAACCAACAGATGAACAAGTTAAGTTGTATCATAATATTTCTTTTCTAAGTATGGAAGGCCCCTTCTGTTGTTAATTTTAGTGGTACTTACATCTTTTACAGCTGTGAGGGGGAGAAGAGGCCCCCATTATCTCGTTCTTGTTGGAAATAATTGCATAATGATGCAATCATGTTTTGGGCTTGGTTCGAGAAAGCTTTTGGCATTTTCACTATTTATATAGAATAAATATTCGAAACACTGAGTTCTGAAAAGAACTGATTTTAAAATAATGATTCAAATATTATCAAAACTTCGAGGAAAAAACTTCAATCCAATCTCAATCAGCACAAGGAAGCGAACTAAAATAAACAATAAAAATACGTCAACGTCGCATTTCAATGCCAACTGTCATAACCAAATGTCACCATATGTCACTAGTAGTTCCTTTGCGCGAGACTAGTTATTTTATTCTTGTCCATTGCAATCTTTTCCAATCAGACATCCCTAGCTGTGACGTCTCTTTAAACTTAACGTGAACAGACTATATAAGCAGTTTGTAGCATTTGGTGGTTTCAGAGTATACACAATCCGGAAACAAAGCCTAAACCCGCTAAATTAGTCCATGAAAGTATATACAGAGATATTGCAAAAACATAATAAGGGCTACATATTGATTTTCCTAAAAAATTCATCATTGTATTCAAGAATGAAGAAACCATTACATATCAAAATTTCAGAAAATCTTACTGAAAGCCATTTCTAATGAGTTTTAAATTGAATGATGTTAAAAGATGATTTCAACTTTAATGATATTAATTAATTGTAAAAGGTGACTCAAAACGTATAGAATCTCAACTGACAGTGAAGTTTGGTCTGGTTTCTAATCTTGCCATTACTATTGTAGCAGCGACTTTCTTATTCACTTGATAAAACGTGTATCTATTTTACTCTTCGGCAATAACTTATTTTGAAAACTGATGTAAATCTTCTAAATTCTCTTTCCTTAGTCTATTTGAGTTGGTTGATTTTGAGCGTTTTCCACAGGGTTGGGGTGTACGCACAAAATTACCCATAAAATCCAACGAGTTCATCCTGGAATACGTGGGTGAGGTAGTATCTGACCAGGAGTTCAAGGAGCGTATGGCCAGCATCTACGTGAACGACACTCATCATTACTGTCTGCACCTAGATACGGGCATGGTAATCGACGGTCACAGGATGGGCGGGGACGGTCGCTTCGTGAACCATTCGTGCGAGCCCAACTGCGAGATGCAGAAGTGGTCAGTAAACGGCCAGTTCAGAATGGCCCTATTTGCATTGCGAGATATAGAAGCCGACGAGGAACTCACCTACGATTACAACTTTTCGCTATTCAATCCGGCCGATGGCCAGGAGTGCAAGTGTGGCAGCGAGATGTGTCGCGGCGTCATCGGCGGCAAATCTCAACGTGTAAGGCAGCTACCCGCGCTCAGTAGCGCTTCTAGAGCGAACGGAGGTCGCGTGGGCAGACCTAGAAAAATCACGGCGGCTAAAAAGAGCGCTGGTGGTGCGGAGGTTAAAGAGATGTCGATGCAACAGGAACAACATCAGATGCAGTCCTTGACGGTACCTATCCAGGTGAAACCGATCAGCCATCAGCAGAAGTGCTATATCTTAGAGCATCACTGTTTCTTACTGAGGAATATAAACAAGGTGAGTAGAATTGCTTAATTCTAATATTGCGGAGCAATTAATTTGCACTTATACAACCTTTGTCATAGAGGAAGTGGGGAATTATTTTGCACTTGCTACAGTTCAATATTTGAAGATTTTGTTCACATGTAATTATTTTCAAGAAACTATAATTATAATTGTATTTTTAGGTGCGAAAAGTTAAGGACCGTGCAGTGGGCATTTCGTTTGTGAATAGACCGCCCACGGCGCTACCCCAAGATCATGGCACCGCGTTCCTGAATCATCTGAACGCGCTGCAGAAGCCGAGGAACATGAAAACAAGGAGAATAGCCCAAGCGGAGGACAATCCAGACTTCAACCGCTCCGTTAGAATAGCGTCTGTGCTCAAGGATATTTACAACAGTGTCGTCAACTTCAAAGGTAAAAACCGAATCAATGAACAGCTGCTTCATGTAAATGAAGGTTCTGGATTATCATGGGTGATCATTAAATTCGTTTCAGGAGAAAATGATACCCCGCTGGCTGCTTCGTTCATGACCTTGCCATCGAAAAGAAAATTGCCCGAATTTTATCAAATGGTCAGCGATCCCATGGACTTCACGAGCGTCGAGCAAAATATAGCAAAGGGAGCGTACCGCACCACTGACTCTTTCGACAACGACATGAATCGCGTATTGCAGACATTTACGAAGTTTCATGGTCGTTCCAGCGAACAGGGTATCGCGGCGGCCCGTCTCAAGAAGGCGTATCAGGAGAGTAAACGAGAAAGTCTGAGGAAATTCGAGGATCTTGTGGGCACCAAACCACCACCTACTTTCGTTTCAAAGAGGAATAAGAGTAAGTTTTTGTATAGCAGTTCTTCAAATTAATTTAACAGGCTTTTGTTAGAACCAAATCTTTTACCTTCGAAAATTGTTTATAGTCTGTGAATAGACACAAAAAAGTAATCTAGATTTATTTATTTATTTATTGATACAAGCTCAACAGGATTACTCCCAATTACAGAGCCGAACAAGTATAGACAAATTTGCTCAAACCTAAAAAACAGATTTGGAAAAAACTTTCAAAAACAATAATGGCAGAACGCATTGATAATGCAAACTCAAATAATAGAAATACACACCAAATAATCAAAACAATTTAAGTGCGTGAATTAAGTTTTGCTAATAGGTTTCTTTTGAATGTAGCTTTAGAATGACTTATATCAATCGAAGAGGCCACCGTGTTGATAGAGTGAGTTGAAGAAAACATCTGTAACAGCTCCAATGACATAAAAAGTGACATTGCCTCTGCCAGCGAGCCTTAGTACCAAAAACTTCAGTCTGTCAAGCAGACGCGAACAACAGATGGAGTTATTCAGAAGTCCTTACAAAAACATGCAGCACAAATATTTCATTCTAATTTGAAGCTCCAACGCAGAAAAACGATCGGTTAACAGAAAACCTGGCATTCCTTGGATAGGATATACTCCATCCTGTTTGTATGCCAAGTACCTTAGGAAGGTTCTCTGGACGCTTTCCAATGCAATTTTATATTTCACATAGTATGGATCCCAGATAACACAGGCATATTCCAATCTAGACCGAACGAAAGCGAAATACAGAACCCTGAGAACAGCAGTGTTCAGGCAGCTCTTGAAATTCTTCAGAATAAAACCCAACATTTTTCTTGCTCGCAGAACATCACCTATATGGTCCCGGAACGACCATTTTGAGTCGAGAAGCATCCCGACATCACGAGAACAGAAAACACGTTCAAGCCGTGAGCCCGCCACCGAATAAGGAAAGAAATGTGGCGACTGTTTGCGCGTAATTGACATGTACTTGCACTTAGGGACGTTCAAAGGCAGTTTGTTTCTAAACACCACTGATGTATCATCAGCAACTCTCCTTGAAGACTCTGACAGTCCTCATTCTATCACATTTCTGTGTAAATCTTGAGATCGTCCGCAAAGGCTACGCCCCCAACGTTTAACCTCTCAAGTAAGTCATTCACGAAAATTGTGAACAGAAGCGAACCCAAAACCGACCCCTGAGGGACTCCCGAATGGGCTCCAAAATCCTGGGATCTGAATCCATTGTACATAACACATTGCTTTTGATCACTCAAATATGAATAGAAAAACCTGAGAAGGCTCAGAGGGAATCCTATCTCCCTCATTCTTTTTATTTGGGCAACATGGTTCATACGATGAGAGGCCTTAGAGAAATCCGTGAAGACCGTGTCAACCTGGCCACCCCAGTTCAAAACCTTAGTTACGTATTCCGAAAAGCATGCAAGATTCGTTACAGTTGATCTACCGACCCTAAAACCATGTTGCCGGTCCGAAATCGATTGGCTCAGCTGGAATGCTAAAGATTCATGCAATAGAAGCTCAAAAACCTTTGCAAAGGAGCAAAGCGGGGCCACAGGAAGGTAGTTCGTTACATCGGTCCTATCACCGCTCTTGAAGATGGAACAGAGTTTCGCGATCCTCCGCTTGGACGGAAACTGATTGTTCTTCAGGCACAGATCAAATATTGAACATAGCGGAGCTACTATCGTCCCTATGATATCCTTTACTATAAAACAAGGTATGCCGTCATTCCCAAAACTATCTTTAGATTTCATATTTTTAGTCACACGCAAAATATCTTGTTCGGTTATTGAGGAAAAAAAATAGAATTCAAGCCTCGACAATCAACCACACCCTCCGAGATAACGTCATCAATATTGACATCTGAATCCACAACAGTAGATACCCCACCGAAAAACATAGCAAATGCAGAAACGATCTTCTGGGGGCTATCCAGTCTCTCACCTTAGTAATACATGACGCCAGATAGTTCATCCGCTTTGCGTTTACTCCGAACAAAAGACCAAAATTTGTTAGATACATTGATACAGATACATTCTGTCAAAAAGTACTGGCAATTAATTATTAAAAAAAAACTGCTTTAAACGATTATCAAAATTTTTGTTGCTAAGTTGTCACAACTGTTTTCTATACTAACGCGAGTTTGAACGCGAACTGTCATTTAGTTTGTTTACAGTGCTCGATTTTGTCACTTCTCAGTGTGTTTTACCACTTTTTCAATAGGTAAAAATATCGAACAAAGAATTTGTCCCAAATCTTGTATTGAAAATGGAATTTCGTGTGCCGAATCGCTGAAAATGTTACATAAAACAGCATCAGAAGTTTTCAATGACAATCCATAAGACGCGAAATGAAAACAAGCAATCAACAACGAGAACATGAATGCCACCGCTACAAAAGGAGTTCCAATCGGCAAAGAGATCAACCTGAGTGTGTATTTTGTTCGCAATAGCAACCAAGCGATTTGTGAAGAAGTTCCTTGAGTAATTCGTTCGGCAAATTATTTCCCTTAACAATGGTGTAAACCTAGTTATTCTAATTGGAACATTGAAGTTGAATAATGTTAAAAGTTCAGGACAATCTAACAGACCATTAAGAATTTTATATAAGAGACACTCATCAGAAATGCTTCTTCTACATTTGAGTGATGGTTAGTCCAGATCGAAACGCCAAGTATCGAAGACGTCTTCGCTGCACCCTTTCCAGACAATCTATGGAAACTGAGGTATGTGGGGACCAAACCATGCAACCATATTCCACCACTGAACGTACCAAGGAACAGTATAGCAGCTTCAGAACATCGGAAGAGAAATCGTCAGAATTACGCAGCACTAAACCAAGCATTTGGAATGCCTTCTTCGTAACATTTGATATGTGTTCATTAAAATTCAGAGCTTCATGAGTGTGATCCCCAGGTCCCTGACTGAGCTGACGCGGGCCAAAATATGCCCTCTAACATCATACCGATATTCAATTCTCTCTTTGCATCGTGTATATGTGATAACAGAGCACTTGCTAAGGTTGAGATAGAGATGGTTCTGTTCCGTCCACTCATAAAGACTGTCTAACTGACTCTGCTGATACTCAGCATCAAAAATACTTTTAACAATCGAATAAACCTTCATATCATCGGCAAAGAGAAGGAAATCAGTTGACAAAATTCGTCCAACGTCGTTAACAAAGATGTAAAATAGAAAAGGCCCAATGTGAGATCCCTGGGGAACACCGGAACTCACACAAATCTCCTGATCTGTTCGATTTTATTCTTTCTCCAACACTCAAATTACCACTCCGAGATACCCGTTTTGAATAGATAGAAGACATAAAAGAGAATTCATTACCCTTCATTATCTGCAGAGCTTTCCTGAATCATCACACTCCAGGAGCAGACCTTCTGGTTCTATACAAGTATTATACAAGAAGAAGGCTGTCATTTCAAAGCATATTGGTGATATATCAAATGTAATGTCACTTCATGCTTAGAACGAAACTGTTTTGGAATATATCACACGTCCTTTTAGTAGGACTTGTTTGGTTGACCTTCGATAAACTTTTTTTGAACAAGAATTTTTCGCTGGACCCCTGAGGTCTCAGTGAAGCCAAATGATTAAACCAATTTTCTGTTAAAATAGCTTGATTTTTTTTTATCTTTAAGTTCCAACTAATTCTCAGATATTAAAAGTGTGAAAAATCATGATTCAATTAGAAAAAAATCGTGGATTAAGTAATCCAAAACCGTTTATATTGATATGAGTGTAATATTCGTGTCGCATTTTTTCAGATGAGGAAGAGGACATAATCCGGTGTATTTGTGGTATGTACCACGACGAGGGGCTTATGATTCAGTGCGAACGGTGTCTGGTGTGGCAACACTGCGAATGCGTGCGCGCCGATCCCGCAGCCCCCAGTTATCACTGCGAGAAGTGTGTTCCAAGAGAAGTCGACTTGGAGATACCTATGGACGAATTTACTGAACATGGCCATAGGTAGGACTCATCACATATTTCATATGTATAAACGTCTAAGAATACTTAATAATTATTTACTCTTACAAGCTGTATGTGAAATCGTTGTTATATCCGAATCGAAATCGTCTTTGCATCTGAATTTTTTATGCCAAAATTGTAATCGTTATACCCGAATGGGAATTGTTACATTCGTATCAAATTCATCGTTATATTCGAAATTCTTGTTAACCCATATTTGACCCTTTAGGTTTTTAATTAATTTAGTTTTGTATTTTTAATTGATTAAGGTTATCTTATACTATACTCTAAATTTTCCGTGTTCCTCTAAATTACATTTAACTTGTTTAAAGAAATGTTCAAAGTGTAACAAATTTCACAATTTTGAATTTCGACTTTAATGATGAATCTAGGATTTGAATTGTGGAGGCCGTTACTTGATGTAGATCCATGATATAAATGAGATAAAAAACACAAGGTTTAACTTTAATCTACACTTTATTTGAAAAAATTCGACGACGTTTCGCTGACACAGCAGCTTTATCAAGAATGACAAACAGAATGAAGAGTATGGTATTATAAACAAATCGTAGAACAAGTTGGATGAATAACAGGAAAATCCACACCGAGCCATTGTACAGTTAGTATGAAAGGTAATAAAACTAATTTAATTCAGGAATCTATAAACTCAATTGCGGTTCTTGTGATAAAATTTATATCGGTAGGACCTATAGGAGTTTTGGCATAAGAACATCTAAA
Organism: Cryptolaemus montrouzieri; assembly: GCA_013387265.2. Classification (NCBI taxonomy): domain Eukaryota; kingdom Metazoa; phylum Arthropoda; class Insecta; order Coleoptera; family Coccinellidae; genus Cryptolaemus; species Cryptolaemus montrouzieri. The sequence goes on along the minus strand of JABFTP020000103.1, from coordinate 7,472,469 downwards.
CATAAACGTAGCTTCGATAAAAATAAATCTGATTCAAATTATTCAAACCACTTAATAAAAGAAAACCATTCATTCAATAAAAACTTTGACATATTACATATAAAATCAAAAGTTCAAAATTAGATCTCCTAGAAGCATTAGAAATAAATAGATACAAACATTCGGACAAGCTTTTGAATGAACAGGTAGATGTGAATTATTCACCCCTACTTAACTTGTTTAATTAGTTTTATTACCTTTCATACTAACTGTACAATGGCTCGGTGTGGATTTTCCTGTTATTCATCCAACTTGTTCTACGATTTGTTTATAATACCATACTCTTCATTCTGTTTTTCATTCTTGATAAAGCTGCTGTGTGAGCGAAACGTCGTCGAATTTTTTCAAATAAAGTGTAGATTAAAGTTAAACCTTGTGTTTTTTATCTCATTTAGATGAATTTAGGTATTAATGTGTTAAGATATTTTAATTTCACTTCTAGAGGTTCTGGTTTACATGTGAAAATCTTACCTTCATGCCATTGTTCAAAACCGACACCAACAACAGTTCCAAATCAATATTTGTGCTGGATATGTTGGGCCATTTGTGTTGCCACCTCGTTTAAATGGCGCAAGTTATTCAGACTTTCTTTCAGATAACTTGCCAGAACTTTTGGAGAATATTCCACTGGCCAGTAGGCAGAATATGTGGTTTATGCACGACGGTGCCCCACCACATATTAGTTTAGCATGTAGAGATCATCTGAATGTGACCTCTCCCAATCGGTGAATAGGACGAGGTGGACCTATCACATGGCCACCTAGGTCACCAGACCTGAATTCTTCAGATTTTTATTTCTGACAACATCAGAAAAGCCAAGTTTATGTTGTATCCATTATAGATAGAGATATGCTGTTTGAGAGAATAATTTATTATTCTAATGAGATGAAAAACAATCTTCAGATTTATATTAACCCATTAGTGCATGTGGAAAAAATTTTTGGTTTGATTATAATTTTTTCTTGAAATGGATATAATTTTACTGTTGAAACATGGTTATGTCGATATTTTTAAATTTTCTCTCTCAGTTTAAATTCATTTATTTTTTCTATGAATGAAATATTGAAGATAGTAACACGTTTGAATAAACTAAATACGATAACATTAACTTCATATTTTTGGCATTATTTTTTATGAAAATCGAAAAAACCGTTTTTAGGGTGTAAGCCAATATTGCACTTATTACATATGAACTTCGAGGTTTAATGACACATTTTACATTTCCTGTCACTTTCAGAGTATTTGACTAAATGTCCCACATTACCGAATCTGATCGTTATTGTTGACAAACTGTCGGCAGCTTCTGACTGATCTGGTCCCATATTTTTCCAGGAAGCTCACGGCTATGCGTCGTTGAATGTTAGAAGAGTTGCACAGTTTGGATCTTCAGGTCTCAGTTTCTTCAGCAAAATCCTGCCATTCACCACACTCATATCGAACAAATACTGAAAAATGGGCCAGTACATTTTCTTTGCCGCATTCTCGATCGGTACGCAGCTACAAATCCATCCATCTTATCAACCCCTCCCATGTATTTATTGTAATTTAATACCACTTTTGGTTGGGGAACATTCTGTTTGGATTTGGCTTATTTGCCCAACGTCTAGCGGTCATCATAGATTGATCTTCGAAGTTGGTGGCCATCGTTACCACCTTGTTGTCTTTCCATTGAGCCATCAGAATTTTCTCGTTCGATAAAAACTGAAAAGATCCTCTTTTTTCTCTATTCCATACATTCTTTTCTAGAAAATGACATCCTTCTAAACGATTTTGGCGTATAGTACCAGTAGCACAAATATTGTGGTCCGCTAGATGGGACATTAGATCAATACCAATAAAGTAGTTATCGAAATAAAGTTTATAACCCTTATTCTCTTCCAGTCCTGCTAATCGAATTAGAGATAAAACAACATCGCCACCCAAATCTAGTTGTTTTTCATTATCAGATTTACCAGTGTATATTTCGAATGCTAACATATACCCTCCACTTTGACAAAGGGCCCAATTTTGAAAACCAAACCTGATTGGCTTTCCTTTGGTATATTGCTTCACATAATGCTTTCCATAGTATGGTATCATGCTCTCGTCAATCGATAGATGCTCATCTATACCGCCGTGCTCTCGAAAATGTTGATTCAATCCGTCAATAAGTGATCTCAATTAGTGAAGTTTGTATGTCGAAACGTTGTTATCATTGAAGATGACGGTTGTCTCATCGAGTTCCGAAGTATTGAAGGAGTATCATTAGTGGCATTCCAATACATGCGTTTATTAGGGTACTTGGCATAACCACTGAGCAATAAAGCTCCAAAGATTACATACAGTTCATCCATAGAAAAATTTAAAGAAATGTTTTTTGTGACCCATACAAATTAGTCTGGTGAACGATATTTTCCATGATCGCCTCCGTGAAAAAAAGTTTGAAGAAATCGGCTGGAGATTTGGCCGACTGCATCGCGGGATGGAGGCACAGGATCACAATTGGTGTTCCTACAATATTTGGGTGTAGCCCCCATCCACTTATGAAGTTTTTTTTTTTCTTTGAACAGTTTTACCTCTCTTCTTCTTGGAAAGCTGTTGCATAACAGAAAGTGGTATATTTTCTTCATCATCACTCTCCGATGAATGGGAAAGTGTGGTGGCTTGAGGTTGAAGTCCACTTGTTCTAGCAAAGAGTTCATGAGTTTCCTCATCTTCACTATTCTCGAAAAAGAAATTTCGCATCCTTGACCCAGAATACCTCTGGGTAGGTGGTTTATATCTCCAGCTTCTTGGTCTGAAACATCGCCGTCTTCTTCAGATTCTGCTGTACTTTGATTGGGAGGTTCAATATATATTTTCGTATTACTTTCATAGAAATCATCGCCCTCTACGATGTCCAAAAGTTGATGCAGAGATAATCTGAAATGGAAACAAAAATGACTTCTGTGCATATAGTCCTTTTAAGCGGATCGCCGGGAAAAATTCGCATTAGAAAAAACTTGGTAAGAAAATGTGAAAATAACATCGAGACCATAATGCGTCGGAATTTTTCAATAGAGTTCCAAAAATATTTTTGTTAGATAATAATTGAATATAACTTACCCGCCATTTTTAGTAGAATATAAACTGGGATCCATGGTAGTCAATGAATTCAACACTAACGTATTTCACGTCGTGCCAAAGACATAAATGCTTCTGAGAAAGGTCTAATGAGAAGATGCACGTGTTGCCGGCTCCCCACCACTCTCTGAACATTTACGACATGCATTTATATTGTGATCCTTCTAAAAGGACTGCATGCACTAATGAGTTAAAATTCAAAGATCTCTTGTTTCAATAGCTAGATCTTTTATAAGAGTTAGTGATTATCAATTTAAACAACCAATTATATAAGAGATACTCCATATTAAGTGAATATTTTTGTTTTATTTCAGATATTACTTGACTTTGATAAGAGGCGATCTGCAGCTACGTCAGGGCGATACCGCGTACGTCCTTCGCGACATTCCCATCCCCGGCACCGATCAGAAACACACGTACAAGACCATCGGCAAGATGGACTTCAACGACTTGGATATATTCCGGATCGAGAGGCTTTGGAAGGATTGCAAAACGGGACAGAGGTTCGCGTATGGGCATCATTACCTCCGGCCACATGAGACTTATCACGAACCAACCAGAAAGTGAGTACTTTGAAATATTTCGAATTATTAATTTTCAACTGTAATTTGATGTATGTATGTTGAATGTTCTTTATTCTAATACCGACATTTTCCACCAGATTCTTCCCAAACGAGGTAATGAGAGTGCCTCTCTACGAAGCTGTTCCGGTCGAACTCATAATCTCTCAGTGTTGGGTACTCGATTTGAACACATACTGCAAAGGGCGACCAATCGGCGCCGACGAGGACCACGTGTACATTTGCGAATATCGCGTCGATAAATCTGCGAGACTTTTCCACAAAATATCACGGACCAAGTACACCGTGTGCACCAAGAGTTACGTGTTCGAGCGGTTCGCCGAACGACTCAAAGTAAGCAGGACTTATACGCCGCACGAACTGAACAACGTCGCCGCCGCCGCCGCCAAGACGAAACCGGCGCGAAAGACGCAGGTGGAGAAGAGTGGAGCTGTAATTGCGTCTGAACCGCCTGTAGTTTTGCCTCCGCGGATCAAGGTAAGATTAGTTACATTTAACATTTTCTACCTCTCGATATTCGATTGCCTACTCACAAACATCTGTCACTTCTTTCATTTCACAGTGTCTTATGGTTGTGCTACCTGTAAATTATTATTTCCTAGCTTACTTACATTTTTTTATGTCCTACCCAAGTCTTCTTAACCTTCGAAATTCTTTACATACTACTTCTGTTCAATAAGCGGAAATTCCAAGAGATGGCGTTCGTAACATCGCAAGTGGTATAATAATAATAATAATAATTGTCATTTATTGCCTGGTAAATATTACACAATACTACAGACAATGGGCCACCGACCTAAGGTCCTTCAGCCAATGTAGGTTTAAGATATCGCATATTCAAAAAAAAAAAACAAAAAAAAATTCAGAATTTATATATGTGAATTATTATTGGTTTAAAAGTTGATATATTGTGGCTGTCGGGAATTTTCTGGCTGCATGAATGTTTGGCTCATCTTGAAAGAGTGGTAGAACATCTGCTAGTTCTCGAAGGTGGTTTTTGAATTTTGAATTTAGTTTCTTCATCCGGTCACCAATTGGCTGTATGCTTGTCATGTTGTATAAGAGTTCATTTGTTGGATTGTGTAGCCTATTGTTTGGGTGTCTTATTCTGGTGATTGTTCTTAACGCTGCTCTTTCTGCCACTTCTATATTCTTCAAAGCTGGAGCTCTGCAATTTATGTATATTGGGTGCGCATATTCTAGCATCGGTCTGCATATTGTTTTGTATATTTTTGTAGCGTTTTTTGTGTTAATGCCTTGGTTTTGATATGTTAATTTCCTGAATAGTTTTGCTCTCACTGCCACCTTTTTTTCATTGCCTTTGTTTGCATGTTGAAGTTGACTTTGCTGTCAATCTGTATGCCCAGATATTTCATGGAAAGGGGATGGGTTTTTTGGTATACCTTTTATTGTTATTGTCGGTGACACTGGGGAGATTTTATGATTGAATATTACATATTGCGACTTCTCTGGGTTAGGTTTTAGTCGCCATCTACGGAACCATGTGTCTGTTGTATCCATTAGGTGTTGGAGTTGGGTTGTGCATTTTGAGAGATTTTGTTGTGTGATATTAGTAAGGTATCATCTGCATATTGTAGCATATATTCATTATTGTTTGGCTCAGCTTCCTCACAAATATCATAGCAATATATGTTGTACACAGGGGGAGATAGTGGTGAACCCTGCGGGGTACCTTGCTTTGGTGTAAAACATTCTGATGTTACGTTTCCAACCTTGACAGTGAGCTTTCTACCCTCCAGGAAGTTTTTCATTAGAACTATAAGGCCCTCCGGCACCCCAATCACGCTTAGCTTGTAGAGAAGTCCTCGATGCCACACGCTGTCAAATGCCTTATTTATATCTAGTGCTAGTGTAGCAGTTTTGCGGTTGTTAATCTTAGCATTTTGTATATTTGAAATTAAAATTGTCAGAGGATGAACTGTAGATTTCTTATTTCGAATCCAAACTGAAAATTGGGTATGATATTTTGTGTATGTTCCTCCAGTTCCCCTTTGATGATTTTCTCAAACAGTTTTCCTAGCACTGGAAGTAACGTGATTGGTCTGTAGCTCTTTACTCTTTTTGGGTCCATGTTGTTTTTCTTAATTGTTTTTATGCAGCCTATCTTCCAAATTTTGGGAAATATTTGGTTGTTGTAGCAGTATTCATATATTTTGATCAGATGTTTATGAATTTCTTGGCACAAGTGGTATATTTTTAGTGAATTTGGTGTTTTAGAACTTTCATTTCAAAGGTTTAACACCGAAATAAATCGAAGCTGAAGATTTAGCTGATCCCTGTCTCCGTGTTTACAACTGTTTACTTATTTAATTACCTTCGTTATGGAATTTCTTGAAAAACTTGATTTATCAGTGAATAGGATGAGCATAAGAAATTGTGGAATTTATTTATTTAATCACATATAAAACTAAATCAGCATATAGTGTTGTTAACACAGAGTACATCTAAGTTCATTTACCGGTGTAATAATAATAGTACCAATAATAGTTTGTGGGAGCGGAGTCAATTTAGTATTATATAAACAACATCAACACATAGCAGTTAGGTACTTTTGATAGATTTGGAAAATGTTCTGATCGAGGTGATTTGTTTCAAATTATTGGGCAAAAGATTGTAGTAATGAATGCTTTGGTATACCGGAGATTGAGCTCCAAGATTTGTTTTTATTTTTTTATGAATTAAACTGTTAGTAGTTCTTGTTTTATCTTTATATATGGCGGAAACAGGCTGTATAGAGGAGCCGGACTTTATAAGATCGTTTCCTAATTTTGAAAGCAAGTTTGCAGTGTTCTAGATTTTTTCATTTTTGTATCTCTAAAAAGTTAAAATTCCTATATAGGTCAATTGTGGGTGTTGAATAGGGTAGATTATATATTGCTTTGATGAATTTGTTTTGTAATCTTTGTACTCTTTTTAGATTAAATTTGTGGGTATTTGACCACACTGTTATAAAGTATGAGAATATCGATTGAACAGGTCATCTGTCTGAAAGCACTTATGAGGGCTCTAATTTTTATATAAATAGAATCAATATGTGCATTCCATGAGAGTTTCTCACCAATAATCAAGCCTAAAAATTTATAACATTGCACTTTCTTTTATTGTATTTTCTTAATCTTAATGTCCAGAGAATATGATGTTTTTCTCCTGTTGAGGCACATGTATACCGTCTTGTCTTCACTTATTATCAGTCCGTTTGCTTTTAGCCACTTGTTGAATGTCTTCAAGTCTTGATTGATCGATGTTTCTATTCTGACTTGTTGGTTCCATTATATAACAAAACGGTATAAAGTGCTCAGCCTCTAGACCCACCATGGACAAGTTTTCCTCGTATATTAAATATAGGATTGGTCCTAAGACTGTTCCTTGTGGAATACCAGTGATGACTTCCTTCAGAACTGTGTATTGTTTTCTATCTTGAATCAACTTACTCAAAAGCCATTGACAATGCGCAACACGGGCAGGTAAGAAGTGCATGTACGCGTTGTAGGTGAAATGGCTACAACAAATTTTCATGAAGAATTTGAAAAACAGTTCCATTGCTGACACCTAAAGCGTCAGCAATTTCTCGAATGGAGGTACCAGGATCGTCTTGAATTATTGCAAGAACCTCATTTTCCATCTCTACTGTTCTTACTTCTCTTGGCCACCCTGCTCCTTCATATCATCTTCATGTGCGTTTTTCCTATTGGCGTCGATGAATGCTTTCAAAAGTTTTTTGAACGGGAGCAATACGGATTGGAAATTTACTTCTAATGCATTTCTGTCAGCACGTCCATACATAAAGTCGTGCATGTCGTATAACGAGTCATGCTAGCCGATTTGAAATTCAAATTCAATAGTTTTTTTTTCACCACTGGCTTCGCTAATTTTCTTTTTGTGCCGGTGTTAATACAGAGAATCGCATAAAATATAATTAGGTATTATATTATACGAGGGCGTTTCGATAAGTCACTTACTTTGAATAAAACAAATTCTTTTCGGCAAATAAACATTTTATTTTTCTATACATAATTACTTTTTAGCTCGATACATTTAGTCCAGCGTTTTCTAATTTTTTATTCCCTCGAAATACAGTACAACTTCACTAGTCCGGGCAGATTTCGTTCCGGCGCATGCCCGAATTTCTGAAGTGACTTGAATTTTTTTTTTTATATAATTTATTTAAGAGTGTTTCGACATCTTGGCCATTTACACTCTGACATATATAATACATTTACATAACATCTTATAAAACTATTATTTTAAATACAATCAACGTAGTTAATTCTATGTAGGTACTTAAACAGCGTTTCCATTTTGTAAGGATTGTTGCTGAGCATGTCCTTTAGGTTGTCATCCACGTGTAATGCTTTTCTGTCATCTGCGAATTTGTTACATTGTAAGAGTACGTGCCTAACAGTGAGCGGAACATTGCAAGTATCGCATATCGGTGGCTCTCCGTTTTCCAAATGATGTTTGTGACTAAACTTAGCATGTCCAATTCTCAATCGTCGTAGAATACTCTGTTCGTGGCGATTTATTGCAGTCAGTGGTGTTGGTTTTATGGAATCTTCAAACTCTCTTAATTTTCCTGTTTGTTGTGACCACTGGAGTTGCCATTTACTAATACCCTTTGCTTTGAAGTATGCTCTGAGATCATAGTCCGTTTGAATGAAATCGGTCACATTATCTAGTTCTGTTGCCCTCTTTGCATTTCTATCCGCCTCTTCATTGCCCATTACTCCAATGTGGGATGGAATCCATAGTATGCTAATTTGCAGTCCACGAGTTATCAAGTGGTGAGCTAGGTTGACAATTTGGCTCACAATGGGGTTTTTAATCAGAGAATTTTTAATAGATATGAGAGCTGAGAGGGAGTCTGAACAAATAAGAACATGTCCTCGAACGTAGTTTAATGTTTGCAAGTGTACAAGTGCTTTGAAGATTGCCATTAGCTCCGCTGTGAATATGCTGCAAATTGGTGGTAGTTTATATTTCAGTTGTAGGTTTTGTGCTGTAACTGCACATCCTACTTGGTTTCTCTGCCTTGAACCATCCGTATATAGCACTAAATCGTACGGATATCTCTCGATTTTATGTTGCACCGCTTGATTGAAGAGAGCTGGTGGAGTGCTTGTTTTGTTTTTGGCTGCCAGACTTATATCGATATTGGGATTCTTCAAAATCCATGGTGGTATACCAGAGTGCCTAAATTCCGTCGATCGTTGGAAATCGATATGTTCATCTAATTTTAATTTTTGTGCCGCTGGTTTTGGCAAGCGCGTCTTCCTTTCATATTGATCGCTATATGGTTTGTCAAACAGTGCTTTATGAGCAATGTGATTTTTCCTAGCTGATATATTGGCTGCATATCTGTGGAGAAGATTTTCTCGTCTAATGTTCAGTGGTGGCTCATTAGCCTTTCTGTACAAACTCTGAGCCGGACTTGTCGGGAAGGCTCCAAGGCATATTCTGAGGGATGTGTTTTGTATGGAATCGAATTTAACTAGGTCAGTATGACAAGCTGATGAATACACTAGGGAGCCATAATCCAATTTTGACTTGAATTTGTTTCGTTTTCAAAATAGAAACAACCCACAATCTGTTAAAGCCGTGTGTGAGGTGAGGGGGTGTAGAATGTTTTGGTCGGTAACTCGGCCTTATTAATGGATCTTTTCTCTGACACCAACTGCACGACCTAGCTTGCCCAAAATTAGAAAGTTGCCCACTGATAGATTACAGTTCACGGCAGCACTGTTGCATATGAAGTAACCTCGCGGGAAATTCAAAAAGTCACTGACTTATCAAACCGCCCTCATATTGTATTATTTATATCTGAAAAATCGAGAAATAATTTTTGTTTAGTTTAAATGAATTAATTTTGAAATAATTGGAATTGTTTATTTTATTTCAAATCACCGCCTCATACCTTAATGCTATTATGGTACATTCGGAACATTAGCACCCTCCTAAAAACCCAGTACGCTTGCAACACAGAAAGCGTGGTCCTTATGTTCAATAGATTCAAAATTATTGAAAAACAGAAACACTCAAATGACACTGTCGTTAATGATTTTTGACCAGATCTATGACAGCATAGAAAACTTGTCAACATTATTCTACACAAAAACCGTTTTCGTTTTTTAGGATCCCAATGAGCAAAAGAGTAGACTAAATAAAATTCTACTGAAGCTGCTGAGTAAGATGCCCACCAAGCAGCCGTTGGACGTCTCTTATCTGCTGGAAGGAGGGAGGCGAAGAAAGAATAAAATGAAATCAAATCAGTGAGATCGGGTGATATTTTTTGTATATTCTAATGATGGTTACTGAGGTATTGAACGATTCGAAATTTGTTTATAAACAACTAGTCAAAGCTTGTTGATAATATTTATTACATTGGTCCATTCTATTAATTTATTTGTTGGGATATATTGACACTGTAAATAATTCCTTCGCTTCATTTTGAAGCGAACTAAAAGTTTTTGTTTCTCGTTCAGATCTGTTCAAGTTACAACTTGTCTGTATTTTGATAGTCACATATTTTGTGTAGGTTATTATGCACCTGTCTGTTAATTTTAAGTCTATCATGTTTTTCCATTAATCTTTTTGTGTTTTAGGTACTAACTAAGGATATTTATTTTAATGCTAGTTGATTTGTTTTGGATCTGTTAAACCAAAAATTCGAGCTCCATTTTGTTGAGTATTCATATTGTATTATTTGTTAAATGTGTATTTATATGTATTATTAGACTTACAATTTGGAAATTTATTTTTATTCTTGGAATATTTTCTAATCTTCCTCTTGACAATTTCCATATAAATTTTATTTATTTTCCATGATTATACAGTTTTATGAGACTCATTAGATCACAATTTGTAATGAATAATTGAATAAATGTATATTTTTTATTGTTTTTCTTTATGAAGAGATTGAATTTGAAGTGGGAAAAATTGTGAGAAATTGAAAAAATAAAACTCTAAATTTTTTCTGGAAATTAGTCGTAAATTCGGGTACTTTCTGTTGAATGTTCTGTAAGTTCGACTTTTACTTCTTGACATTGACGATGAATGATTAATACATTCATAATATCCTAGTTTGATTTTTGCCATTTTATTTAACAAATAACTATACAAACGAAATTGTATATTTTTAAATAATTTCCAAACCTCAAACTGAGACTGAAATTCATAGAATCAGAATTAAATCTACTCTGTTTTTATGTTCCACCGCCTAATGATTTAGTTTTCCAAAGGAGCTGCAGGTATTTGATAAAATCGCGGATAAAATGAAAACGAGCCATTTCAGATATAGTGAAACCCAATTAATACCAGTTTATAATATGGTTCTAATAAAATAAAACGTTTTTTCGACAAATTAGTTTTATTAAGTTGAAAAATGATTTTTGAGCACCCTGTATATAAAATAAAATCGGAAAGTACGTTGCCCTAAATAATAACACTTTTTTCGTTAAATGAAAAAATGTTACATTTTTTGTACGCATGAATACAATTGTCAATTTTATTTATTTTTTTACAATCGCTGCACTAGCGGACCGATGCTATTTATTTTAATGATGACAGCACGAATATTTGACAATATATCACTGAACATATATTTAATATCGAAAGAATCATTACCTTTATCGTATAAACAATTGACACCACATTCAGTTTTCACTGCACTTCATACTTGACGAAAACATGTAAATGTATTATTGTATAACAACTGTTCACGTTGACGCATCGCTCACTCAAGTAGGAGACAGATATCGAACGCGGAGGCCGATTGTGCCTCTTTATCGCTCATTCCGCGCTCTCGCTTGCAGTTCAAGCCTTAAATGGAACGCCTCAGAGCGAGGTAACGCCGCATGAGTCATGTTTTTTGGTGCGTGCAGCCGGCTCCATCGAATTATAAGATTAAGTCACTTTTAATCTTAAGTCAATATACGTATCAGGTTTAAAAAAATCTTGATATACTTTCTTCATGAATATCCCTATCACAAATTGATAATTCATTCAGTAGCGGTATAGCAATCTGGCAACCGGGCCCAGATTCAAACACGTTCGGGTTGAACAGTTGACTCGTAGCCGAGAGCGCGATATAGGTGTGAATTCTACAGGTTATTTAGAAGTAAACTCAAATTCAATTCTAGATATCAAGTACCCTCATTTCTTTGGTAGAATTTACGGACAAACAAAGTGGAATAATGTTAAAACAAACTCAGAACATGTCAAATCCAATGATACCGAAGAAAATAATACGGTAATTCCCCTAGTTCCGTTCTTTTAACCAAACCATAAAACACCACATGAGGTAAAGTAAATAAAACCAATTTCAGCAAACCTCAAAGATTTTTTTTGCAATCGAATATAGACAAGTAGGATTATATCTTATATCTTCAAATCAGAATTTATAGAAGATTAAGAAAAAGTAAATTCATAAGTATTGCTGATACAATCACGATTCAGATCCTCCTTCGATGCCTTGTGGCAGAATAAACAGAAGTGAACATTGTGAGGCAAAATCATTACACAATATATAAACTTAAGGGTAACCCTGCTGTTTAAGCTGACCACTTCGCGCTTCCAGTACCTAGTCGATCTGATGGTTGCTGAACGATTTAAATTTCTCAGCCAGTGTTGCCAGATCCCTTTTCCTGGTGTCCATTTCAATTTCACGTTAAAAAAGAGGATAAATGGTTTGATCTCAATCGAGAATTCTATTACTCTTTTTATTTCAATACTGACAGATGTGTTGATGCTCAATTTTTACCCCATCTTGTTATACAAAAAACTTATCCACGAATTAATGGCCTCCTCCTTTTTTGAATTTTTGTTACAGTCGGTTAAGTTACCTATTCATTAGGGCGTTTTGACGCTGATTAAGATGGTCAGGTGATTTTCAGCGTTGACGCTAGAAAGTTGAGATTTCTGAACTTCATAGCGTCAGACGCTAGAAGAGACAAGTGACAAGTTTATATTTTCCGCCTTCAAGGGTTGCCAATAAAAACCCTGAGGCAACCAGTTTTCTTCGATACAAAATGGCTTAGTCTCTTTTTATAGTCATCCAGTTATTGCGCCATATTAGTTTTCGATACTCGAACAACTAAATTGAAAGAAGTAATTGAATTTCGTAATATATAACACTAAAGATTCCAGAAATGATACCAAATCAATGAAAAATAGACTTCATATTCATCAATTAAGTGTTTTAACCTAAAATAAGTGACAAATGAGATATTTTGACGCTGAAAACCCCCTTTTCATGGAAGCGTCATGATTTCATAGAGAAATAGGTCGCCATTTTGACGCTTGAAACAAGCGTCAAAATGAAAAGACACCTTTATAAAGGAGAAGTCGCTTTCAGAACCATATAACATTGAGAATCATGTAATAACAATGAGCAAAATAATTCAATACATGCTTTATTTTCTATTGGATTGTGGACAACAACTCAGTCCATGTAATCTTGCAAATTGTATTATAACGATCGCTTTCATTGAAGAACTCTCGAAGTTCTATGGTTCGAAAGACAACATTTAATTTTGCGCGAGGAAATTCGAAAAATATTGAGTTATTTCATGAAAAATATGCGATGAGAATAGTATGATCATGTTAGATATTTCTCAAATGAGTGGGAGTGATCTAAAAAAAATAAAAATCTGTATTTATCTGTCAAACAAAAGGTGAAAAAGGAATTTCGGCAATTTACAAAAAAAGGCTAATTAATGTGAAAACAAGTTTGACGTAACTTTCATAACCGAGATATCGAGTATGGGTGAAATCAGGAAATAATCAAAATTCGTGAATAACTCAAAAACCATATCAGAAAAACCCTATTAGATTTATGAATACTAAGGAATTAATATAACTGAGATATTGGTAGTGGCACCCTCCAAATGAATGAAAAGAATATATTGTACAGTGTACAATGCTCTATTTATTACCCTGTAGTATGAGCTAAATGGTATAGGTTCTAGCTTACACAAAAAAGCTCTAAAGCAATTAATATTTTTCATGCCCCTTCCGCTCTCGAGAAGTTACGCCCTTAGGAGTTTTTCGCTACGGTTTCACTTCAATAGTATATCTTATCCTTCGCTATTTCATTTTCAACGATAGGTTATCAAAACTCCGTCGTGCGATAAATTGTGGCAACACTGGCTACAATTCGAATACTTTCGGGAAACATCGTTTCGACTCGGTACTGGATGCACGAAGTGGTCAGCGTAAACATCAGGATTACCAATCTAAGAATTTAATTAACCGAATTATCACAGAGAATGAAATAATAATCAAATTTACTCTTGTAAATAAAACTACATGTCATTTAGCTAATTCCAAAAAATTTTCCATGAGATCATTTCCGCTAATAATTTGATCACTCAAAACAATAACCTTCACTCCAGTTAAGTCTTCAATGAAATTGAGAGCACCAATTTCGGCATAGGTTACACCACCAATCACAAAAACCAACAAAGTTCTCTTCTGTAAAGGATAACCTCTCTCATTCCTTATAATCAAACTGCCAATATCTTCAAGCTTGCTCTTTATTTCTTCCAGTGGCATAGAATTGAGCACCATACTGGATATTTGTGTAATCAGTGGAATGTAAGCACCACGAAAAACATAACTTGGACAAGTTGGATGTTGGTAATCTATCTTATGAGAAGGAATTTGTTTCAAACGGTTAGCCACTGAATAAAACTGTTTAGAACTAAATTTGGGTATTTTTATATTTCCAAATTTATTAATAGTTGTTCTTGAGTCAGAAATCATCCCAGCGTTAGTTAAATTCTGAAGAACATAACCGTACTTATACCCAAAATGATGAAGAAACTTTCCCCAAAATTGATTTATTTCATTTTCACTTAATTCCTGAGTGACTAATAATAAACAAAATAGTCTCAAAGAAACTAATTCATTATTTTCTATACACATTAGTTCCATTAAAAACTCCAAATTACTGGATTTCGAAGCATTATTAATAATGTTCAACTCAATTTCACTCAAATTTTCAAATCTCCAACCCAATACATTCACGATGGTTTCTGCTGCAATTAAATGATTCGCTATATTTTTCTTTCTCGAATTTGTGGCGCCTAATTGAGTTTGAACATATTTTTTTATTTCATCAACAGACATTTCTTTAGAATTCAGTTTCTCTTTTTTTAGTTCTTTTGTCAAACTGCTCAAGACAGAAGTCACTTCAGTAAAATACTTATTTTTTATCGAGGCATAAATCTGATCCTGTTCACTATTCAAATTTATCACAACTGGATTGATTTTAATATTTGGATTGAATTTACTATCTACAGGGGGACAATCTTCATGTTTTGATTCACAATATCCAGCATTGACTTTATATACTTCTTTCAAAAGGGCTGAGTATATTCCAGGTGTCAACAATGTACTTGTATAATCTAGACTTCTATCCATCAGAATAAGTCCACCAATATCGGAGTCTAGTTTATCACTATATCCACTCTCCTCCCAAAGAGTATCCAATTGTGATAAAATGCCATTTGAATATTGACCTAAGGCTAGGATAAAATCAACTTTTCCAACAACTAGTAATAACTGCCATAAACATTTAGAAAACATAGGCAGGTAATTTAAATCTTGATTAATAAATAATGACCTAAAACAAAAAGGAATTTCCAAACTTAAAATTCCAGTATCAATATGAATTGGCAACCATTGGTAAGAATGTAATTTTACACATGTATGAAAAAGCCCATACTCCTCTAATTCCTTTTCGAAAAGGTAAGTAACTCGAGGTATTACTACAACATGAAATTTGTTTTTTGGAGGATTTTCAATATCCACTGAAGAACGAATCTGATCGATAACAAGCTTAAACACTGAAAAATCGGAGTATATCATGTAGTAGATAGCCTTAGAATCCATTGGGGGCGGTTTACTTTCCAACTTGAATATCTTCTCTATTCCATTTGACCTAAAAATCTATATTTTACAGTTATAATTTTATCCTTTAGTAGTTACCTCAACCATTTCACACCACAAATTTTCTCTAAAGGTTTAATAACTATAGGTTGAAGTATTAGATACTTTGGATCAGAATTAATGAGGAAAATTTTTGAGAGTAGAGTTTTAGATAACTGTTGAATTGAAGACAATTTCTTTTCCAACTCCATTTTCAATAAATAAATTACTTTTCATTACTAGACACATTGACTAATTATACGAATTATATTTGCTAGATATTTTACCACTCTGTTGATAATTTGTTTATTGGCCGACCGCTGCCGCTAAATACGGGTTACAGAATTATAAATTTTGTTTGTATCACAGAACAAATAGAATGTTTCGTTTTTCGGTTTGGGTAATGTTGTCACCATATATTTAAGACTCCATATATATGGTAGTTTCACTATACAAGGAACTTGTTTCAGAATACAAATGTTAATGGATTGTAATGAGAATCAGAGAATCACAAAACATTTGAGATATGATTTGTGGAGAGAACAGAATATAATGGTTAGATTATTGTGTTCTCTCTTTAAATGCTGGGTATTGGTAAATCCAAGTCCTCTGTTACTGAGATCCAGCTGTATTAGAGAAACTTATGTAGATGACCAACGAAGTCAAGCACATGGATAAAGAAGTAAAGAAGAATAAGATGTGTTCTCTCTGATGAAAATCAAGATATATAACCACACTTTCATTTATCGATACGCATATAATTTTTCTTCTTTTCTTGTATTGATGGGCGTTATGTGGTAAATCTTTATTCAGTTGAAGAAATATTCATTCTTCGATGTGTTTTATTTTGAATTAAAGGCTTTCTTATAGGAAATCCCGGATAGATTTCCTTCGACTACTTCAGTTGTTATAATTTAGGTAGGTTATTTGGTAAGAGAAATTCTTTTTATTTACAATAATATATTCAATATAAACATTCAGTGCGAAAATTAATATAATTGTAAATTAGCTTATAACTATAGATCTATATTACATTGGTGTTTTTAGTCTTATCATTGTAATTTATGTTTAGATCATAGAATAAATGGTATGTTTCGTGGTTTCGGTTTTGATAATGTAGTTACCATAAATTTGATACTCCATATAAAAGGTAGTTACACTATACATAGTACTTGTTCCAGAAAACAGATATTAATGGATTATATAATAAGAATCACGAAACATTTGAGATATGATTTGTGGAGAGAATAGAATATAACGGTTCGATTATTGTGTTCTCTCTGATGAAAACTAAAACATATAACCACACTTCCATTTATCGATACGCATATAATTTTTCTTCTTCTCTTGTATTGATGGGCGTTATGTGGTAAATCTCTACTCTGTTAAAGAAATATTCATTCTTCGATGTGTTTTATTTTGAATTAAAGGCTTTCTTATAGGAAATCCTGAATAGATTTCATTAGACTACTTCAGTTTTTATAATATGTTATTTGCAAAGAGAAATTCTCTTTATTTACAATAATATATTCACTATAAACATTCCGTACGAAAATTAATATAATTATAAATTAGCTTATAACTATAGATCTATATTACATTGGTGTTTTTAGTCTTATCATTGTAATTTATGTTTAGATCACAGAATAAATGGTATGTTTCGTGGTTTCGGTTTTGGTAATGTAGTTACCTATATTTGATACTCCATATATATGGTAGTTACACTATACATAGAACTTGTTCTAAAAACAAATATTAATGAATTGTAATGAGAATCACAAAACATTTGAGATATGATTTGTGGAGAGATCAGAATATAACGGTTAATTTATTGTGTTCTCTCTGATGAAAACTAAGAAATATAACCACACTTCCATTTATCGAAAAGCATATAATTTTTCTTCTTTTCTTGTATTGATGGGCGTTATGTGGTAAATCTTTATTCAGTTAAAGGAATATTCTTTCTTCGATGTGTTTTATTTTGAATTAAAGGCTTTCTCAGAAGAAAATGGATACATTTTATTCGACTATTTCAGTTATTATAATAGGTTATAAGGAAAGAAAAATTCTCTTTATTTACAATAATATATTCAATATAAACATTCAGTACGAAAATTAATATAATTATAAATTAGCTTATAACTATATATCTATATTACATTGGTGTTTTTAGTCTTATCATTGTAAGGTAAAGAAACTAGAGAAATTTCAACTGTCCTTCCTTCTCTATAGCTATTCGTACTTTTTGATGTTTTACTTTGGCTAGTAGGAATTATTAGACACAACATAGCACCAAATAGAACATTCACAGCAACTGCAAAAATAGGAATTTCACAATGGTTATCCATTAGTAAACCAAACACAACGTTGCTTGTCATTGCACCCATTCTCCCCATGAACATAGCTAAACACATCGCCATAGCACCGACATTTGTAGGAAACAGTTCTACAACTACACCGCTGAGAGACATATTTCCAACTATCATAGCCGCCTGGAAAATACAAGCTACAATCAGATTTTGAGTAGCTGATTTCAGCCAGTATATGGACAGAGACGTAATTCCTCCTGATAGCATACAAACAAAAGGAATGACTTTAATTGAAACCTTAGTTGAAATGTAGCCGGAAAAAACACTGGTAATGAGTGAAGTTATTCCCATTGCAACAGTATTTTGTATCACAGATAAATCAAATGTAGAATCACAGGTTTGGTTTTTCACTATCGTTAATAGAGTCAATTTTTCTAACGACACTGTTTCATTCGGGTAGATATCTGCATATTCTTGAAATCTTATGAAGAGTTCAGGTAGCCAGAGACCAAGTCCAAAAACTCTGTAAAGGAAGAAAATTTTAATGAGAAACTATCGCTTTACTCTCTTTAATAAAACAAGGGATTTGCCATTAAGTGATTGAAAAATTAAAATAGTTGTTGTTACATACAGTTTGTTTTATAAATTGTTCTTCTTCTGTTAAAGATCTTCTGCATTTCCCAAACACTTGATGATATAATTAATATCATTGGCCTACAAAAAAATTGTTGTGGATGTAACATAAAGCTGAATTATCATTGTTACAATATCTTATGTTTATAGAAAAAATATTATTTGAATTTTTCTAAAAGTTTAGATTGATTTTTTTTACTTTTACACCCACTAAACGTACTTAACATAAAAAAATACAAAGATCAAAAATATTGATAATACTAATTAAATTGTATTTAGGTAGATTTTTAGGCATCTGAAAGTTCATCAACTAACTGTTGGTAGTTTTTCCTATCGTTGGTAGTTTGCATTCATATTATTGCTCAAAAATACTCTTACAACACTAACAAATGAGTTCCATGCACTGAGTTCTTGACTGATAAGCTCTATGAACCATGTGTGAAAATTACTAGTCCCTAGTAACGAGGAGAAAATCTCCTCTTGAAGTGATGACTGCATGGAGTTTGCAAGGCATGCTGCTGATTAAATTAAGAATAGTATTCTGGCAGATTTTGTTCCACTTATACTGCAAGAGTTCTCTAAGCTACTTGGTATTTGTTAGAGCTGAAATGTAGGTTCGAATACGTTTTCCTTACTAATCCCAGACATGCTGAATGGGATTCAAATCCAGACTAAAGGCAGGGCATTCAAAACGCCTTGTTGCTCTTTCATCCAAATATTCCATAGCGGTTCTGGCTGTATATGGCCTGACATTATCTTGCATAAAAATATCACCATCCATAGTTATTATGAAGTTATAATGAATGACACTAACAGTAAACGGTGTTCCGAAGTAATACTAGGTGAGGTGAAAAGTAAGTTAACGTGCCTTGTAGTCCGTTCATATATAGGCAGACACACCAAATTTCAGTGCGATACTAGCCTCAGTTTTGTTTTGACAGCTAATTGTGGTTGAAGTGTTTTCCACTAAATGATTAGTGGATTCTAGCCATACCTTAAGGACTGCAAAAGACATGCTTTTTCTCTTCCCATTCATCCACTGCAATAATGATACGCTACAACTAGGACAGCACACATGGGGAGTCCACTGCTTGTCTTGATCTCCAATTGAAACACCAAAATATAGGAAGTAGGTTTTTTAACATTTTCAGAAAACGGCCTAGGTAGTGATTTCATCATAAATTCTCCACACATATAACAAAATTTGTCAAGAGAGATTTTGTAACTGTGGTGCATTGGTCAAGACGTTTCCGTAGTTAAAACACTTTCTTCTCTACAAATCTAATCTTATTGTTATGTATACTATTGTAAACAACACGGTTCAGGTATAAAATTCATACCAGCTAACTGCTCTCTCAATTCATTTACCACCTGCAAATGTGAAAGGATCTTATTGAGCTACTGGTACGTGTTAGGGCTTTAGGAATATTTTTCCTATCATTATAAGTGTTTTTTAATTTAAAAAATTAAGATCAGCTTTGTGTTATGAAAATCTTCCTGACCAGTGTCTTCATTTCAAATTGTTTCTATTCGTTTTTATCAACCAGTGAGCGTTAGAATCAATTCCTAATGGAGAATTGATTCAAAAAGATTTGAACGTTTCAGTGATGGAAGTCATTTACAAATAATACGTAAAATACGGCATGGAATTTCAAATCATTTGACATTAATTAACTCACCCAAACATATTTGTAAACATAATGGTACACGTCAAGAACGTTACGAATAGTAAAGGTGTTTTGAAGAGATTCTTGATTTGAAACCACATTTCCCCAAGCAATCTTGAAAATTTCTTTTCGGATTCCTTTTGTCCATATCCATTACTTTGAACAGCAACATCTGAATATAATAGTTTCACAGGGAAGTCATCAGGATCTTTTCTTTCGTTCGAAGCAAACATTTTCTTCAAAATATCGAGAGCCTCTTGATTTCTACCTTTGGCAAGCAAATATTTCGGACTTTCTGGTAGTCGAATAAACCAGACACCTACAAGTGCTTCAGGAATCGCCAAGAAGATCATATACAACCTCCATGGCGAAATTATAAACCATGAACCAATAGTTAAATTAATATTCAAGGGAAGAATAAGCCATGCCAAAATTGGAAGAAGAAGCCATGAAGATGTGAAGAATACAGCTGCACCACAAATAATTCCAGAACGTAGTTTTGGTGGTTGTAATTCTCCCAAATAAGAGAATATTACAGTACCTGGAGCACCTGGTTAGGAAAATATTATTTGAAATATGTATTTTTATGAAAGTAAGCTTTGTTGTTTGTCATGCATAATTATTCAATAATCAGTAAATTTTTAAAATATAATTAGTGAAAAGCCTAAATTCAGGACTCTGGAGAAGTACCAAAAGTTTCCCAATTATTGTTGAGGGCATGGAATAGAGATGGGAGGATATTCACATCGCAGGATACAATCACTAGTATTTCTTAAACAATTGTTACCAGGAAAACTATGCTACATGCTCTCTAAGAGTGACTGTGGTTCCAAATTATCAAAACCCTACACTATGAATTTCACAGTTTTACAACCTTCTACTCTGCGAAAGAGGAACCCGACTCTCCAAAAGAGGGATTGAAGTTCGCAGGTATTAGTCAAATCATTTACTTCAACCGTATGTAGAAATAGTTCAAGAACTCATGGCACGTGCGTCACCCTGCGCGAAAAGGCCAAGTCCGGTCCATACTACCCTTACCTGCAAAAGTTGCCCATCTCCAAATGAACTCACTGGTGGCACAGTGCCGCATTCAGATCCTAGCTATCGGTGTTTCAGAAAGTATCTATAGTGAATCTCCTGTGTATATTTTTTTTCTGGTGTGTTAAAATAACCGAATAAATAGTCTTTATCAAGACTTTAGAGTTCCGCATTAGATGAAAATGTAAGCATTATCTCTTCAAATGAAACAAGTATTGAAATCCAAAGCGAAATTGAATATTTTAGTTCTCATTCAATTATTATCCGTCATAGACCTACCGATAATTATAATAATCCATAATTCGTCATTTTGCCGTAACCAGCATGAAGTTTTAGCTTTATAGTTTTATCCAAAACTTGTTTCTTCTATTTCTATTGAAAAAAGCTCACGGATTTGCGAATGGAATACCTCAAATGAAAGGTATCAATAATGGTGTTTAACGTATGAGATCGAATTCGATATACAGGGTGAGAAAAAAATAATCAGGGAAAACAATTTCATTTTCTTCATTTGTTTTTTGTATAAACGATATTCTCTGTTCCAATATTTCATTTTAATGAGGAGGAAATACCTACATGGGAACATATTTTCTAACCTCTCACTCGACAAATTTCATCATTTTCCGATTATTGGCTCACTCATGTTCTCTTCAATATTTCATGAAAACAAGAGAACATTAGCACAAGAATTTTATTCCAAATAATTCAGGAAATGAAGTCTACCTCAATATTAAAGACGTACATATCTATATGGGGTTAGTATCAAACTTCGTGAGGAAAATAAATCAATATCAAACATACTACAAGACAGTTTTGAAAAATTTCGACTTCAAGATCTGAAACCGGGAAAATATCGAACTCATACACAGAATGCCTGAACTGCACATATTTTTGAATCTTACTATAATAGAAAGGTGAAATTATCAAGTCCACTGAATATCCGCCTTTGAATAGCGTTAAAACAATTATGATCACCACGATGAACAATTCATTCGAAATTGGGTAAGTTCAGCCCTGTATTGTTATTCCGCTTCGCGCTCTCTGCGTTAGTGGCCAACAGACGTTTTTAGAAATACCGAATTTCACGAATGGAAGCGCCGCCCTAGCGCAGAATATTTCTGACGTACGTGCCATGAGATCTAGAACTACCTCTACCCTTTTGTATCTCGCTGTGCACTAAACATGCACCATTTCCATATCCCCTTTTTCTTATCAACTTATCATTCTTATTCTTCGCAGGCAGAAACAAACATCTAGAAACATATAGCTTTTCTTTAGTTATTGATAAAGGGAAAAAGTATCAAATATGATACATGTAGACAAACTTACAGTTTTTAAAATTATAAATTCAACAAGAAAAGAACTTTTACTAGCTTTACTACAGAGAAATAAATTAATAAATCACTATTATCGCGGTTTGTACCCTCGTTCATCAGCTGACAGTATGAAACTAGGTATAAAGTACCGGGGTATTTGTGAAGATGTCCTCATTGTACTTGGAAAACCTGATAGAAACCTATTGAAAAAGAGTTATTGTTCTAACACTTAAAAAAAATTGGGATTTCTATAAATCAGTCTGCTTATTATCATTATCATTATCTGTGAGTTGTCATTGAAAATTGATTTTGAAAATTTCAACTGATTCTAGGTAAATGAGTTCTTTACTTTCTGAGGAAATGTGCAGGATTTTAAAATCATCAGTACTAGAAAAAGCGCGAACATTTTGGATTCAATGATTGGCTACCATTGAATCTTGATAATTTTCAATGAATGAAGTTTGATGGTCTTAAGTCTTAATATCTAAATTTGACGGATCAAACAGTTTGACCTATGTAGAAATTATAGCAGTCTCGACAAGATAACTTATAAACTCCTGATTTATTTAAATTCTTGATAGAATTTTTAGCGTTATACAGGGTGTTGCATAATAGTATGTCACAACTTGAGGGGGTAAAGTTCATATAAATATAGGTCCGCTAAAGCTTCGTTACGGAGCTACAGGGTGTTGAAACTTCCGGAAAAAATTGTTTTTTACTTCAAAACTCCTGCAGTTTTTCAGATATTCAGCCCAAATTTGGAATGGAGGCTATTTTCTACAGCCCCTATCATTACACGCCCTAATTTTCAACTAGAATCTAGAAGGTGTTTCCTTTTCCGGAGCCATGTCTTCTTTTGCCCTTTTAAACTTTTTTGCAGTACGCCACTGATCAGCGGACAATCAATTTTCGTCATCTTCGTTCAATTCAGAAACGATTTTGACACCTATATATATATATATATATATATATATATATATATATATATATATATATATATATATATATATATATATATATATATATATATATCTATGGAATGATGTTCACAGACGAAGCTAACTTTTTGAGAACTGCTATCACAAATTTTCACAATAGTCATTATTGGGCCGAGGAAAACTCCGATTTGATTGAAGAATCTCATCATCAAGAACAATTCTGACTGAATGTCTGGGTCGGAATAATTGGAAATTATTTGATTGGGGCATTTTTTTTGCCTAACAGCTTAAACGGTCCCGCTTATCGGCAATTTCTCGAGGAGGAGTTACCTTTATTGCTCGAGAATATGCCACTTTTGGTGAGAAACATAATGTGGTTCATGCATGATGGGGTACAGCACTTTTTAGTGGAGAAGGTAGGGAATTCTTGAATAATACATTCAACAACAGATGGATAGGTCAGGGTGGGTCAGAACCATGGCCTCCTAGGTCCCCAGACTTAAATAGTTCAGACTTTTTATTATGGGAATATCTCAGAAGTTTAGTTAGTTACAGTGAACACTGTAAAAGAATTGAGAAATCGAATAATAACATCTTGTGACAAGATAAGAAATACCCCAGGAATATTTCAAAGAGTGCGTGATAATATGCGAAGAAGGACAGAGGCCTGTTTTCTTGCAGGTAGAGGACTTTTTCAGCAATTTATTTAGTTTTAATTGTTCTTTTTTAGTTTGATATTGAATAAGTATAAGTTGAGTCTCAGAAGTAAGAAGTCTCAAAATAAAAACAAATTTTAGGCATACCTATCGAGTATTTCTATTATTTTTTTATTTAGCGAATAACATACAATTCAAATAATTCAAATTCAATAATTTTTCACTCGAAAACGGTTGGAGATAGGAAAAAATTACAAGTGTCAAAAAAGTTTCTAAATCGAAAGAAGATGACGAAAATTGATTGTAAGCTGATCAGTGGCGTACTGCAAAAAAGTTCGAAAGGACAAAAGGAGCCATGGCCTCGAAAAAGAAAACACCTCGTGAATTTCAGTTAAAATCTAGGACGTGTATTGATGGAGGCTATAAAAAATAGCTTGCTTTTCAAATTTGGTTGTATATCTCAAAATCTGCAGGGGTTGAAGAAAAAACAAATTTTTTACCGGAAATTTCAACACCCGGCAGCTCCGTAACGAAGCTTTTGCGGATTAATGTTTATATAAACCTTTTTCTTAGAATTGCACGTACATTTACCCCCTCCAGTTGTGACATACTATTATGTAACACCCCGTATAAAGGTGATGAGTGATGACAATTTATTTTGAGATCTAAATGCAGTTTTGGATTTTAATTTCGAAGGTTATTCACAAAATTTTCACTTATTTGACCAATACACAACACGGGAATTGATTATTTGGGAAATCAGATCACAACTATTGTCGAAATTTTTGTTGTTGCTAAGTTGGCACCACTGATCTCTATTTTGACGTGGAATTTGAACGCGATCTGTCATTTAGTTTGTTCACAGTGCTCGATTTTGTGAGTTCTCGCAAGTGTGATTTGCGATTTCTACAATGAATAAAAATATCGAACAATTTTGTATTGCAGATGGAATTTTGTGTGCCGTATCGCTGAAAATGTTACAGAAGGCATACCGTGAGTCGACTTTATCAAAAACATATATGAGTGGTAGAGTGCATTCAACAGCAAGTTAACACCATAAACTGCTACGGAATTTTTGCATTTTCATATTATCATCCACCTCTACTAGCATGGAATGACATCAAATAATATCATTAGTTTTTCAACTATTCAATCTCTTAAAATGTTTATTCACATTCAGATTTTCTGAATACTCACCCACGAGAAATCCATTCAAAAATCGGCATATTGTCAAACACATTACATGATTGGAGACTGACAAAACTATTGTTGACATAGAATTCAATAAAAGGCTTGCAATTAGCACCTTCCTTCTTCCAGAACCATCAGCTAATATTCCCCAAAAGAAACTGCTGCACATTCCTCCAACGAGAAAAGCAACATTCAAAAATCCCAATTGGGAAGATTCCAAATTTAGTTCGCATTGTGCTGCAGGAAATATATAACTTGTTATTCCGTTTTGGAAACCAACAGTCAACACACAGATGGCGCAAACTACCAGGGATTCGTAATGAAACCTTCCGTAACCTATAAAGAAGAAAATTAGGTTAATCAAATAATAAGTGCTCATATTCTTGGAGATTTTAGGCTAGTTTCGGAAATAGAAATAACTGATTTATGTTGTGCTTTTATCTCATTTTAACAAGTCGTAATAGTAACGTCACAATTGAATATAACATATACACACTTTTCATTGATAGATCCAGCTCTGCAGCGTTCTCACTTTTAAGGCTTCTTTCCAGGATACCAGCTGAAGAAGCGATTCTTGAATTTACTTATTGGCTACGAGTGCACACGAGGCCAATTGACTACAGTTAGGCTGGTGATAACGAGCAGTTCATGTAAATGTTGTAGTCCAGTAGATTCAGCCGTATCTCTTGTTAGTGCTACTGATTTTTGACCTTTTAATTGCATTTTCACTGGTAAAATGGCTTCTAAGTGTTAAGTGCTGAGCTGAGATTGACGCTAAAATAAAGGTTTTCTGGGAAGTTCACACACTTTAGGTATGATGTTTGACATTTCAGAGCGAACATAGAAAACGCTATGCTCAGTTTTTGAAAGCGTTGGCAACGCATTTTCCCCAATCAACTCTAACTTTAGTACTTTTCGAGAAGGATAAATTAATTCTTACTGAGAAGCAACATATGACCTAACCTAACCACTTCTTTTATTATTAACTGCTCTACTAATAGTTCCGTCGTGTGAACGTACGGCTGGACTAGGTCTTTCTCATGATTGTTTCTAGACAATTTACTATTCAGTTATCAAAATAAGGCTTTACAGTCTTGAAAGAATGAGATAGAAATGAACCATATGTATGTTATCTCCATTTCTCAAATGGAAACCTACTTATAACATAATCAGTCATTTATAACTGAACCAATACCCTTAAAAAAAATTTCCGATGATTTAGATCCATAGTTTTAATATTACTTGTTTAATGCTAATTTACTGTCAATGCCCTCTGCCCCAGTATTTCAGTTTTCTACAATGATAGAATAATTCCAAGTTATTGAGATGCTCGTTTTGAAAAAAAATTCAATACATTCGTAATTTGTTATTTAGTATTATTATCAATAAGAAACATGATTATTTGCTATCGAAAGATTAAAAGGTCATAAGTAATAAGCAGAATAATAGAGGCCCTTTGCCTATGGTTTATTTATCAAATATTGATAGGTTTTCATATTGTCTTGAAAAAATAATGTTATTGGAAGATAAATGATTTAAAATTAGGAAACTAAACTGAATTGCATCACATGAAGATTATTTATTTTAGATGAAAATTATGTAAGAACTGTATTTTGTTAACGTTGAAAATCCTTGAGAATAAATCAATTTGATGTCAATTTTATATCGAAATAAACCTTTGAAGAGATACTATTTCAGACAGAATAGTTTTAGAATACAAGCGGTACTACCGGTACTACTGTAGTTTTAGTTACAATTAAGTTACTATTTCCTATGAATTCTAAGGAATGTTGTATGTGGTGTTGTTCAAATAAACATATAGTTGTTTATAAATTTGATTTAAATGATTCATTAAATTGTCTCACCAAACATCATTCTTTTGGGAATAAATAATTTGATTGGGGAGGTTACTTGATGAAAATTTGATATATATTTATCAGCTTAATGAAACACTCCATCAGAATTGGTAAAGTTCGAGAAGATGAATCTTATATTTTAATATTTTTACTGATTCATACATTTCATGGGTGAAAGTAAGTATTTTGAAGAAAATTCGAATAGAGATGCACATTTAAGGAACTGAAAAAATTGGGTAATGGTGAAGAATTAAAATCTGGTTGACTATTTAGTAAGTTATTTGTATATTGATTTTCAATGTTTTCCATAGGTAAGAATGACTTGTATAGAGAGAATCTATTTATTATCAGTTACAATATCGTTTTTGCTCTTATAACGTAATAAAAGAGTTGGCAAATGTTCTACCGAAATGAATTTTTTGCAACAAGACAAATTATAGACAAGTAATTTGCTTCATCTTTCTATTTTGAATTTACAATTTTCAATAAATCTGGCTAGAGAGTCAGAAAGCTATATTGAGATTATGAGATAATAGAGGAAAACTTCTTGAATTGTTTTCTTTGAACCAAGGTATCGGTCATACTAGAATCATGACTATTATTATCCACTATTTGCTTTATTTTATTGAGGTCTTTCAAGAAATTTCTTTGTGTCATTGATGTATATATCATACTGTTATAGTTAGTTAGTTTGTGTTGATGGCAGTTATATTATAAATGGTGATATCTGTACGTGAAGATTTGTAGCGTGGAAAGTAGCAAAAACATGTAGGTGATCAATTTCAATCAAAACCACGCTCTACAGCAATGATTCTCAACCCATGGTCCGCGGTACTGATCAAGGTGGGTCGTGGTAAGATTGTCTATATTGCAATATCAATAACAAAAACGCAAGTTGCACTTTTCAACAAATAATAAATTAACGAATAAATGTGGGTATCCTATATAAATCTTGCATTCATGAAATTATTAATTTCATTTCAAACCCTACGGTAGATAGAAGGATTAAAATCCTGGCTTCGGATGTAGTGGGCAGACTAATTGATTAAAGTCTAAATATTTTGTTTTGCAATTAGATGGGTCGACTGATGTAATTAATGAAGTTATCTTGTTAGTTTACGTCAAGTATATTGATGAGGAAATAATCAGGGTGTCCGAGGAACAAATGATATACAACGTGGACAAGAGGAAAGGTTATTTTTAATGTTATTGATGAAATAAAACTGCATAAGCTATTCAGACAAGATGGTTGATCTTCACACTGATACTGCAGTTGTGATGGATGTCACATTTCCAATGCTTGTTGAAGCCTCGTCTTCAATAGGTAGTAAACTTAACCTTTCCTCCACGTCGGTTTCAGTCAAATCTGCATCCTGCGATTCAAGCAACTCCTAAGTGTTACTCGATTTTGTCTGTTCCAACACATCTATTCCATTCGCAATTTCGGAAATGTTTAATAATAATAATAATGATAGCCTCAGGGGCTCAAGAACATTGTTTCTGAGTACGGGTTTAGCGAACCCGAAGTACCCAAGCTGAACCTGGCAGTAGGTATAAAATTCAACTTATCCAATGATGTACAATCTAAGGAATAAACGGGTGAACCGACATTGTACCACCATAACCTCTTGTCGCGTTCAAGATGTAGGAAGAGGGTCTTGTTCGGAAAGTGAGTCACAGTCTCGCTCGGTTAGCGACGGAAGCAGCGTGATATCGAGTAGGGATACTGCAACACAAAACCAGGTGGGAAATAACATCAACACCTCCCAACCGACTCTTGATGTTTCAACGGCGGCGCAAGCCATTATGCCTACGACCACGAGAGCCGGACTCCCTAGGAAACGCATGAAGTGGACTCCAGAATTGAATACCTTCATTATGCGTTCCTATTACAAGATTACAAACTTGGAATCGTAAATGACAGCATACAGATACGCGTTACATCTTGCGTGCATAGAAAAATATCCTGAATTACAGCACATATCCGAGCAGAGAATTTCGGATCAAAGAAGAACAATCGTTAAAAACAGGCTATTTTCTTCAGAAACGCTGCAAAGCTTACGAGAAGAGGTCATAGAGGAACTCAGAAGCGAAAATGATACTCATAACGGTATACCTGCTGGAGTCAATGAAAGTGTTACAGATAACATCGAAGCCACGGAAACGAATATTAACATGGAACGCCCTCCTGAGCCGAATCAGCAGAACGAATATATGTATTTAGCAAGATCAGAACTCAACAGAGCAACAACTGAATTCAGTGGTAGTAACCCAACTAAAAGACCTAAACTGCCCAAACTCAAGACGAACAAGAACACCAATATCATCATAGCAAGCGTAAACTCAGTGTTTGAGAAGAATATACTGACCTGAACACCTTGGAGAAGATTCACACTTTTATTTACTGTGGAGCAGTAGCGATTCTTCGACTTCACAAACAACAAATCTCCACAACTCTGATTCAAGCTGAGCCAAAAAGCGTCAGAAAACCACCATGGCAAAAACGACTGGAGAAAGGCCAATCACTTGCCTGCCAACACTTCACAAAATACTCACCTCATGCATATCTAATCGAATATACCAACACCTTGACGACAACAATATATTAGCAGAGGAGCAGAAGGGATGCAGAAAGAAACACCACGGATGCAAGGAACAACTCATCATCGATTCTGTGATAATGAACCAGGCACACGTAGGGCATCGGAATGTTCATTCGGCTTTTCTCGATTATCTGAAGGCATTCGATAGTACCGCCCATTCTTGGCTTGTTGAAATATTGCAGATATACAAAATTCACCCAGCCCTGGTAGAGTTCTTGAAGACAACAATGACACACTGGCGCACGTCAACATGAACAATACATCAATTAAAACCGACGAGATACCCATACGTCGTGGAATTTTTCAAGGAGACTCTTTGAGTCCACAATGGTTCTGTTTAGCTATGAACCCATTGTCCTCAATGCTCAATAGAACAGGATACGGATTTAGGATAAAAGCAGAAAGGAATTATCATACAATCTCCCACCTGCTGTATATGGATGACATGAAATTATATGCTTCGAACAAGAAGCAATTGGATGATTTGCTGAAAACTGTCAGTGAGTTCTCGGCAGATGTTCATATGAAATTCGGGATTGAAAAATGTAAGACCCTGAACATTCAAAGAGGGAAAGTCATAGATGGTGAAACACAACTTCCAAACGGTGATATAATACAGTGCATGAGAGATGGCGAAACATACAAATATCTGGGATACCAACAAGCCAGATTGCTAGACCAAAAACAATCAAAGAAGAAGATTCGTTCAGAATACAGTCAACGTCTGAAGTCTGTGCTGAAATCGATGTTGAACTCGGGGAATCTAGTCAAAGCAATTAACACCTACGCCATTCCAGTGTTGCTTTACTCATTTGGAATAATCAGATGGACTAAGACAGAACTGGATGATATTCAAAGGCAGACCCGAACGATGCTGACAAAGTACAACAATCATCATCCAAAATCGTCTGTGATACGAACAACTTTGAAACGGAAATAAGGAAGACGCGGATTAATAGATGTTGTCAATTTACACACCGAACAGATAAAAAATCTCAGAGAATTCTTCTCTGCAAAAGCTTTCACTTCTGACCTCCATAATATGGTATCGTTGGCTGATAGGGGATATACACCACTAAATCTTGCTACCAGAGATGACCTGCTGAATCTACCGTTCCCATCAGATACTGAAAAACAAGAGCAATGGTCAAGAAAGGAATTACATGGACATCACCATGAGATTAATCAACCACACATCGACAAAGAAGCCTCCAACAAATGGTTGATGAAAGGAGAATTATTCGCAGAAACAGAGGGATTCCTTATGGCCATCCAAGACCAAGTGATCGCTACAAACAATTACAAAAAATTTATAATGAAGGACGGAACATTACGAACAGATAAGTGCAGAAAAATGCCATATAAGATCGGAGACTATACAGCATATTACGTCCGGATGCGAACAACTGGCCAATACGGACTATCTTCACAGGCATAATCAAGTGTGCAACATTATCCACCAGAAACTTGCACACAAGTACGGACTTCTGAAAACCTTCCAGCCATATTAAAAGTATCAGCCGGCGCCCGTATTGGAAAATGACTCTATCAGATTATACTACGATAGGCCTGTTATCATTGACAGAATGGTGACGAATAATAGGCCGGGCATAGTGGTGTATGATAAGAGAGCCAGAACAGCAATGCTGGTGGATGTCGCCATACCGAATAATAACAACGTGCTGAACAAATTCCAGGAGAAAAAGTCCAAATACACAGACCTTGCTATTGAGATCAAGCAGATGTGGCACCTCGATAAAATAGATATTGTTCCTGTCATCGTATCCTCGACTGGTTTAATACCCAAAACTTTGCATGATATCCTTAAGAAATTAGAATTGCATAAGAATACCTATATTTCTATATAGGTATTCTTATGATTTCTATCTTGTGATATTCTTTATAAAGTAAACCAAAATCACCGTATGAAGTCTATTTAATTTTTTTGTCCATTTGACGACGCGTATTCTATTTATTAATGCATAAATATGTACTGATGTACCGATGAGCTCGGCGAGTATAGGAATTAGGTCACATTTTTTTTATCTGCGGAATAGTAAAAACACGAACGTACTTACTGTACAATAATAAAAACAATATTCCTTACTGAAAGTAAATTTCTCGAAGATTAATGGGAGTAAGGAGATTAAGGTAGTGGAGGATTTTGAACATCGGAAAGTTGGTTCGATAACTTTAGGGTGAGATAATCATATCATCAAAATCGTTGCAAAAGTTGCATCTGTAGACAATGCTGCTAAAAAATTGAAAAAAAAATTCGATACGAAAAATCAGTGTTACCTTTTAGAGTAATACTTGATCATTTACGCTTTGCAGAGTCATTTGCATCCATATCACGCTCATTCATCTTTAGACACCGCTGCAGCAGAAAGAATTTGCAAACCTAGTGGATGATGAAGCTACAAACCTAAGCAAGTATTTAGTGCAGACGAAACTGCAGTATTTTGGAAGAGAATGCGAAACAAAACATCCATTTCCAGAAGCGAAAAGTCTGCCTATGGATTTACACTGATGCTTTACAGATCGTTGAATGCTCTAGTTTAAGAAATCAAAACAAGAACGACCTGTCAGTGTTTTGGCGTGCTAATTAGAAAGCATCGGGTACAAGCGCTATTTTTATGACTGGTTCCAGAATTGTTTTATTTCAAAAGTTGAAACTTATTTGAAAAAAGAATTTAGACTTTAAGGTTACTCTAGTTTTGTATAACATATCAGTTCATCCTCGCGAATTAGACAAACCATCAAAATTATATTGGTTAATATGGAATGTGATCCTGATATAAATGTTATGAAATGTTGGAAGAAATTTGACATAGCAACATGTATTTTAAACATAAAAGAATCAGTGGAAGAACTCATACACATTGAAATCATGCTGGAAAATCCTGTGACCTGTTCTGCCTGAGGAAAATGACAAAGAATTTGTGCACATTCAAATTTTAACTGCAAACATTGTCAAAATTGCTAATGGAATAAAACGAGATGGGTTCGAGCAGATTCACTGCCTATTGAAGACGTGGTTTCAACAAGCACTGGAAACGTTACTTGTAATTTGAAAAATCTCAGTGAAGGTTTAAGAATGGCAAATGAGATTTCTGTATTGATACGTCTATGAAAGGAAGTCTAATTTTTAAGATTGCTAATGCCACTACTGCATATCACTCTGAATTGAAGGAGTTCTTATAACCTGCCATGCAAGAAAAAATTTCAAAATCTTTTAGACAATTGCCTAAACTTCAAGATGATAATTAATCAAAATGAGCTTTATGTACTGACATTTTAAATGATGATAATCACTGTTTCCCATTTCATAAACACAAAGGACAAAATATTAAAACTTTTTCGCCAAAGAATTCCTAATATCACCTATCAAGGTCAAGAATTGAACAAACTTAAAAGTAATTAAGAATTAAAAAATCGATTTGACTTACCTGTAAGAGTAATTGCTTCGTCAAATTCCACTGGTTCATCTAAATCAAACGATCTTCTAGGCTTGTCACTTCCTCCCATTATTAAATTGTAACTGATAAAGGCAGTAATGTTTTTCTGCTTTGAAGATATTCATAACTGGCGTTTTGAAATAAGTAGTTTATACTTCACCAATGATAATTAAAAACAAACTCTCTGCAGCAATATTTAATTCTTATCAATAACAGTTTATGTATTACATCAGTGACACAAACATTCAAATTTTGTCTCGACGTGGATCCTACAAATAAATACCTTAACATCTTTTCGACTTCAAGGTTTTCAATATTTTATTTCTAAAATTTAGAATTTACAGGATAAACGACATTTAACTTCTCCTATAAAGAACTCCAGAAAGTGAAAAATTTTTAGACCGTTTATTCAAACATTTTTATGGTCTTCTATGAAAACGACGGTTTGGAAATATTATGTTAAACATTAGTAAAATATGAAAGAGAAAAACACTGCCAGTTTTCCACGTTTATTTGTTAATATTTCTGTCAGTGCTCAATACTAACTAAGATGATTACAAGAGATATTTTTTCTTAGATGTTAAGTAAGAATTATTGATTTCAAGTTGGCTATCAAGAGTAATGGAATGGGCGGCTTTCCTGAGTTTATTAATTTCCAAACTTTCCAACAGATTGATTCTAATTTCTTTAGTGCATTTGTCAATGATTTTCAGATTGTCTGAAACTACTGTATGGTTTGTTGATTAAATGTGGTCATTTGAGGATTTCTTGTCTGAAGATATATGTTCTTTGAACCTGCATTCGTAATTTCTACCTGTTTGACCTACATAAGCTGAAGGACATTCGTTTCATTCGATTTTGTAAATACCAGATTGTATGAGATTATGTATTGTCTGTTTTGCATTGAAAAATAATTTGCTCAGATTACTACAGCTTCAGAATGAGAAGGTTTCTTTGAATTTGGAAAAATAATGTTTTATTTTATGAGAAAGTGTGCCGCCATAATTAAAACTACCATATCTTTTTCAGGTTTTACTTGAATCCATTATAATGATTGTAATGTCTTTAATTAGATCAGCTTGTTGGGCAGAATTGATGACCATGTACTATAGGGTTCAGAAGAAATATAAGAAAGTGTCCTAAAATTTGTAGTTCAACAAAGACTGCTTAAAATGGAAATTGTTTCCCAACAATAGTTTCAGTTTTGTTTTAATAATAAAACAAGATCCATAATCAAACTAAAGATTGAAGTTATGCGCTTAAAAGAAGAGATCAAAAATTGTTATAAGGTACGTGATAGTTTGAAACTGTACATCAAAGCTGTAAGAGATGAATTTGTTCGCATACAAGGTTGCCCATATTCGAAGCGCCCATCAGGCAACCCTGTAAATTTTGACGACTAATGACATTCTATGTTTGAAGCGTCATTCTGAACAGATTTTTACAAACGAAATTTTCATTCAACAAAACAAGTCAACGCTGAAAACTCAACGTGCTCTTAAAAAAATGAATAAAGTGAAAAGTGCGCCTTCCAAGAAAACAATTTATCGTTTGTATGAGGGATTTACAACTAGTCATGGTCTTGCTAACCCAAAGAGGCCAAATAACAAGCGACCAAGGCGATCGGTTGAGAATATTGCAGCCGTACGAGCCAGTGTCACCAACAACATCACAAAACCGCCGTTCACAGCAGTTCGGCATTCCCCAATCCACTCTAAAACGCATTTAACTTATTGATTTGCTTTTGTTTCCTACAAAATTCAATTAACACAAAAATTGTTGAGTGCCGACAAGCCACGTCGATTGGAATAGGCCCATAGGGTACTCGAAATGGCTGAAGAAGACGATGAAGCTCACTTCCAGTTGAACGGAATGGTAAGAAAATCAAATTGCCGTATTTATGCCACTGAAAATCCATAAAAGACTCAACAGGTACCTCTTCACGATGCAAAAGTCACGGTTTGTGCTAAAATGGTCATTGGGATGTTCTTTTTCGAAGATGATAAAAGCGTATGGGGCACTACTGGTTTCAACAAGACGGCGCGCCACCACACACAAGCCGCACTACAATTGATTTTTTGGAGCAATTGTTCCCTGGCCATTTGATGTCAAAAATGGTGATTTTGATTGGCCGCCAAGATCACCGGATTTAATGCCTCGCTTTTTTGTAGGGTTATTTGAAATCAAAGATTTACGTCAACAAGCCAAAGATCCTAGAAGAAAACCGAGCGAACTGATGTCCTGGAAAAAGGTCCTGAATTCACCCCAAACTAAACAATATTCAAGAGAACAAAGAACTGATGGACGTACAGGCAGAAAATCACCAAAATAATTGAAAATATTCAGATAAATGCCAACGAAATGAAACATTTTAAAACGGTTCCAACTGTTCCATAGCCAGTAAGATGCAAAAATAACAGGAGATTTACTGAAAATCAGAATTACAATTTCGGTTTTTCGACCATCTTCAGCTGGCAACAAGTATTAAAGTAAAGTGGAAAATACATACATGCATAAACAGTTAGATACAAAATTAATAAGGGTGCAAACACGAGGTAATGAACTAATTATGATGAAAGCAGGTATTATTTGAAGATATCGAATAAGGACAAACAAGTAGGGCCATACTGGACGTTAAGAAGATTATATCTATGGGCTTTGTTGCAAATTGAAAATTTCGATGGATATCCAGAAAATATAGCTTTCGTTCCTTAGGTATTCTGTGAATAATTTAAAGTTGATCTATTGGTGGAAAATGATCATTTCCGATACAATGTGAAGTGCAAGTAGATTCGTCGATTCCCAGGTTTTTGTAATTTGATTGGTGCTCTTTGTATCTAGTTTTGAATAAATGACCAGTCTGACCTATATTGACGCCTTCACAATCCATACAGGACAACTTGTAAACTCCTGTATTGTCAAATTTATCAGTTTTATCTTTTCTATTAAAAATTCCTGGGAGAGTTTCATGTGGGTTTAGAAAGCTAGTTTTTTTTGCTGAAAATTAATCTCAATGAAACTCTAAAATTAACTATGACAAACATAAACAATATCTTAACTTATATTATCTGAAGAAAAAAATCGTTTATATAGTTAATCCACATAAACACATTCAGTCATTTAAATCACAGCTCCTCACAACTTTTATTATCCTCTCAATTCAAGATTTCAAAACTGAAATAAATACGACTAAAGAATAACCTCCTATAACAATATACCAGCTTCTTATACGAATAAAATCATTAGACGCAAAGAACAAAATCGAACATCAGAATTATTATTTTGCATTCAAGAAAAAACCGAAGATAGTTTTAATAATAATAATAACAAAACATCATTTTACAAAATTCAGAATAAACACCTCATCCTCAAGCGGTCATAATCTCAGCAAATAACTTTTTAATGCGAAACAGAAAACAGATAAACTCAAACAATCTTTTGATATATATATATATATATATATATATATATATATATATATATATATATATATATATATATATATATATATATATATATATATATATATATATTTTGATAGAAATTTTGAATGCAGATTCAAAGAACATATATCTTCAGACAAGAAATCCCTAACATTTGAGCAATCAACAAACAACAGAATACTTTTAGACAATCTGCAATTCAAAGAAAAATTGACAAAAGTCTCTTTTCTCTTTCATATTTTGAAATGGATTTCCACAAAATAAATATGTCGACAACATCATTAATTAATCATTAGGTCTAACTCTTATTCAAATAACGTAGTAAAATATTTAAAATTTCAAATTATAATTTAACTCCATAAAAAAATTTAGGTGCTGTATAGGGTGTGTCGGTGTCGATGTTGTAGTAAGGCAGCTAGGTGAGATACTGTGAATATTAAAAAATGCCCCCCTCATCTTCCTCGATTTTGAGGAAATATTCAATGGTGAATACAGATCGCAGCTATCTTCTTATGTTTTTAAATTATTCCGAATTTCTAGATTTTCCGGGATTTCAACATATTCCAATATCTCGGTAGTTATTAAAGTTCTTGTTACTTTGAGTAAGCATATATCAAAATGGAGAGCCTTGGAAAGAAGATATTCCACAAATCTTCCTGATTTTAACCGAGAAATTACTCCCCTGAAATAGGTCCGCGTATTCAGGAGACATTTTGTATTAAAAAGACAATGAAAATAATTTTTTTTCAATTATTTATATATATATCCTTATATTTATTATTCTTTAAATTTTTGCTTATCATTATTAATTCAAGGTTGAATTACCTACATTTTAAACTAATTGAACTATAGTGGTCGATCAACAAAACACTTTGTAAACTATGTTTTTCCAAAAACAACGCCCTAAAGACATATTAATCACTAACCGACCACTCACTAATAATAGAATAATCATCGATTTTAATATTTCTTGCATTTGTTACAAAATCGTTTCTATGCTATCTAATACCTTGATTTCACTATTGTTTCTTATCATTAGTTATGAGAGAAGTAGTCACGAATAAAGATTATTTCTATTCATTTCTGCGTTTTTATTCCGCTTGGATATGTTTGATCCCTGAATTGGATATACCAATCTAATGAACATATTTTGACAGGGATTGTATGAATCTTTGTAATGACTGTCATTTCAAGATTGATTTATTTATATCAATCTATATAACACTACCTGTCTCAGGTGAATTTCACTCTGTTAACCAATACTTTTTTATGTTTTCAAATCAAGAATTCTTGAAATCAAACCCCTTTCTTTTAATTGAAAAATATAATTTTTATCAACAAATCAAGTACAGTAATTGCTTCTTATTCGCACTACAGGTCGATAAGAATATCTGGGCGGTTGAAATTCTTGTAAGATGCGCAAAGAATAAAAGAGATTGCAAGCGGAGGAAGTAAGATGAATAATACGTTCTGCAATGTAATGTCGAATAGCTATCAGGGTCAGCGTAAAGAGGCGTTTGAGGAAATCATTCCTCTTAGGCATATGACATTTCAAGGTACTCGATCATTTTAATTTCTATCACAAAGAACTCACAGTCTTATCACTATTTAGACTAGAAGAAATTTTCGAGGAAGGGTTTTTCTAACTGAACCTCCATAATAACTACTATTGTTTTCTCCTTATAATTCAAATTTTCAAGAATACCTGGAATCTGTATAATAGGATGAAATATAGTAATTGAAGCTTGATATTTAATAAAAATTTCAGGCAAAGGTTTAGTAACTAAACACCTCAAAAAATCTAGGAACACTTACCAATATCTTTAAAATATGAATTTGATGATTCGAATTTATAGAAATCTTTCGGGTTTTGTAAGGATGTATTGTATATTGTATTCTCAAGAAAACAAAATAATATTTGACTTCAAAAGCACCCATTATAAAAAATTTGAAATTTCAAAATGAAATTTGGTAAAACACAAAAAAATCCTGAACTAATATTTTCGAAACGATATGGAAGCACTTATATTTGTCAGTACCCAGAAGATCCACCTCTGTTATTAATGACACTTTGGCATCGTCGCGGTCTGCTCAATATTAAATTGTCTATTACATTTTGGCCTAAGTCATTCCAAGCCCCTGAACTGCTAATCGAAGCTCCTGTTCATGATGGAAGACGTTTTGACGCAGGAGATTTCTTTTTAGGGTGTCCCACACATGCTCGATGGGATTCAGATCTGGGGAGCAGGATGGCCACGGTAGAAGATCGATATCATTCTCTTCAAGAACGTTCAAGACAACTCTTGCACGATGAGAGGGGGCATTATCTTGTTGGAAGAGTGGATTTTGACCCATTGTTTGGACATACGGTACCAATACAGGTAAAACTATCTCATTTGCGTAAGACTTTCCCGTGAGGTTGTTCTATATGAAAACGAGGTCAGTTCTTCCACCAAGGCGTATACCTCCCCAAAACATCACTGATCCGCCTCCCTGTTTAACAACTTCTCGAGCATGTAGGAGACGGTTTTGCTTTCCAGGTTCCCTCCATATTCGAATTCTTCCCGAATCGGGATAATAACTAAATCTAGATTCATCACTGAAGAGAACTGTGGCCCACCTCTCTTGAACCCAGTTTACGTGTTCTTGGCACCAAGCTAAACGAGCAGCGCGATTTCCATGGGTCAGTTGTGGAACTCTTAAAGGACGTCTGGAGTGGAGTTGACCTTCGTGCAGTCGATTTCTCACAGTTTGGTCGGAAATTTGTACAATATGAACTCGTGATAGCTCTTGAGCTAATTGAGATGCTGTGGTAGTACGATCTCTTCTGGCTTGTAAAACGAAAAATACGTCTTGCGCGACTGTAGTAATCCTGAAACGACCTGTATGGCGTTCTTCTACGCTGCCTTTTTCATTAAAACGCGACCATAAACGATTTATAACACTTGGGCTACTTCCCAGAACCCTGGATACTTCCCGTTGTGAGCTCCCAGCTTGGAGCATGCCAACGGCTCGTAACATTTCTTCTCTAGTCAAATGTCGTCTTTCCATGGTCGAATCACAAAACTTGATTCTTTTATTTGTGCTTACAAAAGAAACAAAGTGCCAACTAACTGATTTCAAACACTGAATACATGAAATGATTATAAAGCAGCGTCGCATCTGCTGCATTCTTAGTTTTTCATAAAAACAAAACTGAAATCTGTTGCGGCACTCTACATAATTTGGTGAGAGATTGATGCAGGAGTTCATTTCTTAAAAAAAAATCATTCATATTGATCATTCTGGATACGATATATCGATATTCAGAAGTGTTCCCTAGACTTTTTTGAGGTGTTTATGTTTTCCTAAGTATCTAGTATCTTTGTGATACCTCGATGGGTTTATATAGAATTAACGACATAACAAAGAAAACGGAAATTTTGAGAGGTACAATCGTATTGCGACATTGAGGACGAATGATTTGGATTTACCTGGTTGTTAGTTTAATAATACAAACTAGTAAAAATTCTATTTATCTAGATAATTTTTGCAAACAATTCAAATATGAGAAACAAAATGAGTTAAATAACGAAAAATTAAAAATTTTCTATGTCAGATAGTTCTTCATCAGAACTAGAAGACTCGCTGTTGCTGTCATTATCGTGTGCTTGCAAAGTAATTATGGAACTGTCGATAAGTCATCCAGCAAAGATTCTTGCTCCATAAGAGATTGTTCAATTTTCTGCGTATTGTCGCAGATCCACTGATCTGGAGAAAACGAAGAGAAAAACTCACCTCTCAGTTTTTCCACATTCTTCATCGAGAAATCAACATTGCTGTCAGCTACATAACCAGGTAATAGCTGAGATAGTGCATAGGTCCACTATAATGATAATAAAGATGGCGAAACATACAAATATCAAGGATACCAACAAGCCAGATTGCTAGACCAAAAACAATCAAAGGAGAAGATTCGTTCAGAATACAGTCAGCGTTTGAAGACTGTGCTGAACTCGGGAAATCTAGTCAAGGCAATTAATACAAATGCCATTCCAGTGTTGCTTTACTCATTTGGAATTAATAATAATAAAAAATCTCAGAGAATTCTTCTCTATAAAAGCTCTCACTTCTGACCTCCATAGAGTTGTATCGTTGGCTGATAAGGGATATTCACCTCTAAATCTTGGTACCAGAGATGACCTGTTGAATCTATCGTTCCTATCAGGTACCGAAAAACAAGAGCAATGATCAAGAAAGGAATTGCATGGACGACACCATGAAATTAATCAACCACACATCGACAAAGAAGCCTCCAACAAATGGATGATGAAAGGAGAATTATTCGCGGAAACAGAAGGATTCCTTATGGCCATTCAAGACCAAGTGATCGCTACCAACAACCACAAAAAATTTATTATTAAGGACGGAACATTACAAACAGATAAGTGCAGAAAATGCCATATAAGATCGGAGACTATAGAGCATATTACGTCCGGATGCGAACAACTGGCCAATACGGACTATCTTCACAGGTATAATCAAGTGTGCAACATTATCCATCAGAAATTTGAACACAAGTACAGACTTCTGAATAACTTTCAGCCA
The DNA here is from genome assembly GCA_013387265.2 of Cryptolaemus montrouzieri. Classification (NCBI taxonomy): domain Eukaryota; kingdom Metazoa; phylum Arthropoda; class Insecta; order Coleoptera; family Coccinellidae; genus Cryptolaemus; species Cryptolaemus montrouzieri. The sequence goes on along the minus strand of JABFTP020000103.1, from coordinate 7,431,106 downwards.
TATTACAAGTATCAACCGGCGCCCATATTGAAAAATGACTCTATCAGATTATACTACGATAGGCCTGTGATCACTGACAGAATGGTGACGAATAATAGGCCGGACATAGTGGTGTATGATAACAGAGCCATGTTGGTGGATGTCGCCATACCGAATAATAACAACGTGCTGAACAAGTTCCAGGAGAAAAAGTCCAAATACACAGACCTTGCTATAGAGATCAAGCAGATGTGGCACCTCGAGAAAATAGATATTGTTCCTGTCATCGTATCCTCGACTGGGTTAATACCCAAAACTTTGCATGATATCCTTAAGAAATTAGAATTGCATAAGAGTACCTATATAGAAATGCAAAAAGCTGTAATTCTTAATACATGTAGGATAGTTGGGAAATTTATGTCAAGAATATTGTAATCGAGCCTATTCCCTTTGAATGCTGAATCTGGGAAAGGTAAATGATATCCAGCTAACATCTGAGATTCTGCATAAGTCCACGATAATAACAATTTCAGCTTTATCTATAAGCTTTCTATTCGTTTTCGTCTTGATCCAACGGAACCTCATTATTCTCAAAACTTTTCGAATGCTCTCTCGTGATCCTGCATATTCATTCTCATCGACGAACTTTTGATGGATTCGCTTTAATGTGGGTACGATTTTATCGACGACGAACCTATGAAGCAGAGTTCTATCGAAGTCATCGAGATCTGTTTTCTTCGCTGATTTTCTTCTCTTTTTATCGGGAGTTGAAAAAATGTTAATCTCACCACCTTAAAACTTCTTCATTTCGCTCGAAATTTTTTGCACAGTTCGCAAACCGACTCCTGTCGAGACAGCTACACGTTCTTGAACCTTTTTCAAAGAAATTACAGGTTCATTCTTCATCCCTTCTGGTTTCATGAAATGAATAACATTTGCAATTATTTCCCTGGATTGCCCACTCAATGATTTCCCTTTCAAATTGGAAACGAACTTCATCCTCACCAAAACATAGAAATATTGAAATGAAATTTGCAATATCCGGTCCTGTTCGCTTGGCTCTTCTTAGAGCTTCAAATTTTTATTGAGATCTACGCTCTTGGCCACGACACCGGAAAAGTTAACGCGCAACAAGGGGAGGAGCTATTTCACCCTCACAGATGTTCTTGTCGACCGGTACCTACATTCGTGTTTCACTATTGGCGGATAAGAAAATGCAATTCAATTCCTATATTCGCGGCTAAAGATTTATTTAGTCGCGGATATAATCGATACATCGATAAATACATATGTATTAATAAATAGTATTCAGTACCTTTGTGAACGCGTCGTCAAATGGACTAATAAAAAAATAAAATAGACCTTATTACTACTACGCCTAAAGTACGCCACTGCATTGGCTAGGCTTTTCCTTTGACAAAAGCCGCCTTCGCCGCGGTCGGTATTTTTGAAAATGTAAAGAAACAAAATGTTTAAGTCAAGCGACCTTATTACTCAATGCATAAAGTACATTGTTAAATGCCACTTACTAAACGTTCCGTCTTTTGGTAAAAGGCGTTTTTTTATTGTTTCATTTTTCCATTCCAAAAATTGTGATCGATTAATACGTCTCTAATTTATAATGTTGCTTAGAAAAATTGAACAATGAGTTTCGGTATGAAAAAAACAGTGATACCGCTCAAAGTGAAAACAGAAATGCTTGATCGTTTACGTCTTGGAGAGTCGTTCGCATCCATATCGCGCTCGATCAACTAATCAACTATACAGGGTGGGCAGCTATGTGAAATGTTGCAGATGGAGAAAAATGAACCCTCCTCTCTCGATCTTATTTTCAAGGACTAGTTTAGGGGTGCCAACATTTTTCTGATATCTCTTTCCGTTCTAGACTTATTCAAAATTTCTTCAATTTTGGGAAAATCGTCTTTCGCGGATATCTCGATCATCATCGAAGTTACATAAAGTTTGACATTTCACAGGCACTTTTTTAAGTAAAATACAGTGCTGTGTGAAATTTTTTTTAAGCTCAGCGGTTTTCGAGTTTCAATGCAAATATGCTATTGTTTTAAATAAAACCATAGGAAATTTTACCTCCATTCGATGCAGTAATTTTTTTCCTTTTCAGAAATATATAACACTTGTAGACAATTATTGCCTTCAATACATTTTTTCAGAGAAAAACCTGAAATTTCCATGCATCCAGTAATAAGGTCGCTTTACTCAAACATTTTGTTTGACCGACCCCAGCGAAGGCGGCTTTTTCCAAAGGAAAAGCCGAATCAATTCAACGTCGACATAATTTAAGAACATACTAATAATAATATAATAATATTTTCCTATCTTACTTTTTTATTAGTCCATTTGACGATGCGTTTACAAATTATACCGAATCCTAATTATCACAGCTCTACAAAAAAATTTTTTTTATTGTTGCACTGGATATCATCGCAAATTTTTATGTTTTCAAGTGCCCAGATTACGAATATATTCATGAAAGTTCTCAATGTGCTCGTATCTTCATGATTTTTGCATTTCTTATATTTTGAACAATTATAAGCTTGTTAGAAATAAAATTTAGTTTTCCAGTCATGATTAGGCTTCTGCGCAACTTTTTCGCGCATACAAACATCACTTGATCCCCACTCTAGGACCCCTTGCTCCACAGAACAGCTGAGATCTCAGTTATTTGACAATATTGAAGTACATATACACGTAAATCTGGATAAAGTGTCATGGATTAATATTTTGTTTCAATTACTGAATGTCCATTCTAATATATTTGTCTTCTAGTCTAAAATATGAGTTCGTCACGAAGAGAGTGTAAGTATTGTAGTGATTTATTTTGTTATATTTGCGGTGTTTATAAACCAAAAAAACAAAAAAGAAATATCACAGACTTTGTCAAAGAGACTTATGTTGAATATTTTGGTTTCAAAATGGACAAATTAGGTAAACCATGGGTTCCTAATAAAGTTTGTAAGTCCTATGTTGAGTCTTTACGGTTGTGGAAAAAAGGTGAACGTTCTGGATTAGACTTTGGTATTCCTATGATCTGGATGGAGCCTACGAATCATTTAGATGATTGTTACTTTTGCGTAGTAGATGTTAAAGGTTTTAATCGAAATCAAACGTGGAGATACCCAGACTTACAGTCTACGAAATGTCCGGTTCTACACAGTGAAAATCTCCCTCGGCCCATATACATTTCAAAAGTAATTCGCATGCCCTCAGAATCAATGATGTTACCAAATTCACAGAAATCGGGACCATCTACTAGTGGAAGTGAATGGGAAAGTGAAACATCTACGCCAAAGTTATTTTCTCAAAATGAACTCAGTGATTTAATACGTGATCTCAATTTATCAAAACAAGGATCAGAGCTGTTAGCCTCAAGATTGAAAGAAAAAAATTTATTGGCACCAACAGTAACAATTACAACATACAGAACGCGAGAAAAGAGTTATTACAATTTTTAGTGAAAATGAAGGATTAGTGTATTGTAATGATATCGCGAAGCTGCTTATAGACATGGGTTTAAAGAATACAAATCTACTGAATGGCGCCTTTTATTGATAGTTGAAGTTTAAAAGAAGTTTAAAATGCGTCTAAATTGCACAATTGATTCAACGAAACTCAAAGAAGAATATGAAAATGTAAAATTAGTTTTAGAGAAAATTAAATACTCTGAGCATCAATGGCCGATCTGTGTGGATTTAAAAATGGTTAATTTTTTACTTGGCCAACAAAGTGGATATACAAAATACCCTTGCTTTATTTGTATGTGGGATAGTAGAGCAAAGCAACTTCATTGGGAACAAGATGTTTGGCCTGTAAGAAATTCTTTAACTGTCGGTAAAGCCAACGTAATAAGGGAGCCGTTGGTGAGCAGAGACAAAATCATACTTCCACCATTACATATTAAGTTAGGTATGATTAAGCAATTTGTAAAAGCGTTGAACAAAGACGGAAATTGTTTTAATTACATTTGCAGAAAATTTCCGAAGCTTAGTATGGAAAAATTGAAAGGTGGAATATTTGATGGTCCTCAAATACGGCAATTGATGAAAGACTCAGATTTCAGATCAAAGTTATGACTGTTCCGGAAAGTAAAGCTTGGAAAAGTTTTATGTTGGTTGTCGAAAATTTCCTAGGTAACCATAAAGCAGCAAATTATGAAAAATTGTGCAAAATATGCTGAAAAATTCAGACTTTAGGAGCAGTTACACTATCTCCGCAATCATCTGATAAACGGATAATTTAGGAAATTATAGTGAGGAACAGGGAGAGCGGTTTCATCAAGATCTAAAAGTGATGGAAGAAAGGTATCAAGGTCGATGGGATTGTCACATGATGGCAGATTACTGCTGGTCTTTGAAAAGAGATTGTCCCTGAAAAATTATAGAAGAAAAGCTCATAAAAGGCGTTTTATGGAAATATGAAATATATTTTCGACATTTTCCTCTTTATTTACTTCGATGTATCCGAATTTCTCAAAACATAACTGACATTATAAATAAATCTGATATTTTGTTTCTTGTTTTACGATTTTGTTATGTAAAATGAAAATAAAGATTTAAAAAGAAATCAGAGCAAATCCTACAAAATCATTGATAGTTTCACGAATTGTGTGCATAAATAGACCCAAAATCATTTTCATATCTAGGGCAACAAAACCATTGTAGACCAGTGTTATTAATACCTATGTATGTACCGATGTAGCAATTAGATCCGCGAATTGGGTCACTTTTTTTATCCGCCAATAGTGAAAACGCGACTATAGAAAGCGCGAACAAGGAGTGGTTACTGTACATTGAACAAAAACCTATATTTTCATGAATTTCTAGTTTTTGATATGTAACTTACAGAAGAACAAATAACGACAGTTTCGATTTTAAAAAAAGTATATTTTAGTGAAGACTTTTTTCCATACCACCTTACCCCTTCGTTTTTATCACTCGACTGACTTATTCATAAAAGTTGGAAAAGTCTCCATGATGAATTATAGGTTGTCCGACAGGCAAATATTGAACGAAACAATTTATTGGAGTGCCCGTGAAATGAATTGCAGCTACTATATCAGTTTACAGTGTGGGAAAAATAGGGACTAACCTTAACTATAAGGTATTCTTCCGTCTTTATGAAAAACGTTGGAACACATTTCATTTTGTGTTCTTGTTTTCGAACAAAATAATCAAAGGTAATTTTCAGAATTGAACAGTTTCCATTTGGAAGAAACACGACTGTATCGTATAAAAATCAAGAAGTGTATTTAATGAAACAAGAGATTTCAAATGATGTCTCACATGCAATGTTTTCGAAAGAAAGTTCATGATAAAGATATGAATAAAAAACAAATACATTTTGTCTAAAGTTGAAAGAAACGAATGAGCTAGTTCAGGGATGCATAAACAACACCAGAAATTTGTATCAGATGCTGTAGCTTTGAGATGTATATCTAATAGAATCTGAACCAACTCATTTCCAACAGAACATGAGTTCATATTAAACTGACTTGCTATTTCAGTAGCTAATTCCTCAATGTTTTCAAATGAAAAAGGATGACTCATAAATGATGTTATATTGGCCAATTTACTGCAATCATAAAAACGCATTTCGAATTGTCTCAAAATATTTGATAATTCAGCCTTATACGTATAATAATTCAACTGAGGAATCCTTGCTTTCAAAGACGGAAAATGTTTCAGATCCTTTCTTTTCAGTTGATCCATCATAAGTTGCAATTTACTCTTGAATGCGTTTACCGCGCTGATCATCTTAATAATAGTTTTTCCTTTACCTTGAAGCTCCAAGTTAATGGTGTTCAAGTGCATTGTGATGTCAGTCAAAAATGCCAAATCAGTCAGCCATTTTTCGTTTTTCAACATCTGAGTGTCATCACCGCTTTCGTCTAGAAAAGCTGTTATTTAGGGCAATAATTCTTGAAACCTTTCTAGGAAGTTTCCGCGACTTAACCACCTGACGACCGTGTGAAGAACTAAATCAGTGTGTTCAGCTGACTCCTATCTTCCAACTGCAACTTAAAGAGCCGCCGTTGCAAGCTACGTGCACGGATGGAATTCACATTTTTTGTTGCAATGCCCATAATTTCCTCCGTGCTTAAAACTTTTGAACACAAAACTTGTTGATGTATAATGCAATGGAATGAAAAAAATTAAGGGAGATCTCCATTAGCTCGACACAATGCCACAAAACCGTTTTTGTTTCCAGTCATTGCTGGTGCTCCATCGATTGTAACGCACACTAATTTATATATTGGTATCTTGTAGTTTTTAACAAAATTGAAGAAAACGTTATATATATCTTCGCCACGGGTTTTCCCCTTCAGAGGAATGATTGTCAAAAATTTTTCCTTAGCCAACATGTCATTGAATACCATTCGAATAAAAATACACAGCTGGGCAGTGTCTGTCATATCGGTGGATTCGTCGAACTGTGAAGAAAAGTATGTACATTTCATGATATCATGTTTTAGTTTATCTGCCATGTCCTGACTCATGACTTCAATACGCCTTGTGACAGTCGGACGAGATAACTGAAGTTCTCTAATAGCAGACATGATTTCTGATTATTTTTAAAGTCTCACCCGCTTCAGTAAATGCTTCCTTCAGAACCGATCCATCTTCGAATGGTATCTTGTGTTTCGAAAATATATGATCTTAGCAGCTTTTGATTGTTTGGCTGGTCTTGTGCTTGTACTTTTCGTTTTCTTAACTCACTCTGTGGCGTAAAATCCTTTTCATAGTTTTTATGAACCGTTTTATGATGTATCTCTAAGTTACCACGCTTAAGTATTGCAACTGACGTAGTACAAATAAGATAAATGCTTTACTTTCCTTTCATAAAGCCGCCTTTGCCTCTAGCAGAGTGTTATTTGATTACGTAACAAATTCATGCTGTTTAGTTACCTACTTATCAAAATTTTTTCTTCTCGAGATCTACCCAAAAAGTACTCGCGATCGACCGTTTGAGCCCCCCTCAGCTAGTCCATACTTTTTATCAAAGCGACATCTTTACTCAATCCATAAAGTATATTGTTGAATGCCACGTATTATACGTTTCGTCCTTTGGTGAGAGCAGCTTTGCGTTTTTTATTGTTTCATTGTTTTTTTTAAAGGAAAAAAAGTTACAGGGGTGGCCCTAGTTTCAGGTACATCCCGTATACATCGCGAATACAGAGCTTATACTGTTTTTTCTTTGAATTGTGGAGGCCGTTACTTGATGTAGATCCATGATATAAATGAGATAAAAAACACAAGGTTTAACTTTAATCTACACTTTATTTGAAAAAATTCGACGACGTTTCGCTGACACAGCAGCTTTATCAAGAATGACAAACAGAATGAAGGGTATGGTATCATAAACAAATCGTAGAACAAGTTGGATGAATAACAGGAAAATCCACACCGAGCCATTGTACAGTTAGTATGAAAGGTAATAAAACTAATTAAACAAGTTGAGTAGGGTGAATAATTCACATCTACCTGCTCATTCAAAAGCTTGTCCGAATGTTTGTATCTATTTATTTCTAATGCTTCTAGGAGATCTAATTTTAAACTTTTTGATTTTATATGTAATATGTCAAAATTTTATTGAATGAATGGTTTTCTTTTATTAAGTGGTTTGAATGATTTGAATCAGATTTATTTTTATCGAAGCTACGTTTATGTTCAGATGTTCTTATGCCAAAACTCCTATAGGTCCTACCGATATAAATTTTATCACAAGAACCGCAATTGAGTTTATAGATTCCTGATTTACTTGATTTTTCAACACGAGATTTATTATTTTTAATATGTTTACCTAAGTTATTAGAAGTTTTCAATTGCGGTTCTTGTGATAAAATTTATATCGGTAGGACCTATAGGAGTTTTGGCATAAGAACATCTGAACATAAACGTAGCTTCGATAAAAATAAATCTGATTCAAATTATTCAAACCACTTAATAAAAGAAAACCATTCATTCAATAAAACTTTGACATATTACGTATAAAATCAAAAGTTTAAAATTAGATCTCCTAGAAGCATTAGAAATAAATAGATACAAACATTCGGACAAGCTTTTGAATGAGCAGGTAGATGTGAATTATTCACCCTACTCAACTTGTTCAATTAGTTTTATTACCTTTCATACTAACTGTACAATGGCTCGGTGTGGATTTTCCTGTTATTCATCCAACTTGTTCTACGATTTGTTTATAATACCATACTCTTCATTCTGTTTGTCATTCGTGATAAAGCTGCTGTGTCAGCGAAACGTCGTCGAATTTTTTCAAATAAAGTGTAGATTAAAGTTAAACCTTGTGTTTTTATCTCATTTAGCTTATACTGTCTTAACTTTCATTGATAAATCCAGTCTAAATTTAAAGTCATTCTTCTCATCTTATGATCAGAACATAGCCAGCAGAACGTATATATCTCAAGGCAGAGATATTAAAAACTCTAAATCTTAAATTCATAAAGGAAACAAATCTGGTGTTTTTGAACTCTGTTGAGGAAGTTAAATGCAAGAATTATGACACTAGCATCTTCATCCGTTATCACATAGAAGAGTTATCAACAAAACAATTCAAGAATTTTTATATGGTTATTATTTGTATGCCTTGATGTAACACCCCCTTCAACACTTCATCACTCCTGCCTTAGAACTTCATAAGAGTAACACCCCTTCGTCCTGAAGCTCCTGTTAGTTTTCATTGATTTTCTTGCGGCGAGAGACTTGGGGGAGGCTTTTCCGGATTTTCCCGGAGTCGACTTCCACCATCTTCTGCTATCCTTATCCCTTGGCTATTGTGAGGTATCCTGGAAGAACGTTTAAAATCCAATATAAAACAAAATGGTTGTTTTATGAGCTGTTAACAGATTAACTAAATTACCAACGACACCGAACTATATCAACGTAAATAGAAATGAATAGTAACAATAATTCCATGAGAATTCAGAGGCTTTGAAGAATTAAACAGAGGCGTTGATAATAAAAAGAAGAAATTCAAAAGTTTAAGAAGTAAGGTTTACGTTCAAGTAAATTGTCCAATTTGTACACTAAATTATATGAGAAGCAATTCTATCAAACCATTTAGCAGGCAATTTAACCCAACGATAACTTTATCGATTAGACTGTAAATGTGTAGGCGTCGGGGTGGGGGATTGTGGAAAATTTCCACAACCTTCTCGCCCTTCTGCAACCCTGTTCGTAAAATTTCCCAGGAAGATACCTCGGCAACCCTTCGTACTTATTAATGAGGAAAATTTCTCTTTAGGGTCAACGTGGGTTGACTTTCCTTTTCAAAATTTCTCAAGTTGTGAAATAAAAGGCTAGCCATTATTAATGTTTCCTCCTAATATATTGATGTGACGTAACGAATTGTATTGATTTTTGTCACATGTAGAGGGGGTGAGTGATGCGCGGTGAATGTATAGAGGGTTCTGCTTGTGATATCAATATTCTTTCCATTTTATTATCATCGATTTAGATTCATGAGTATACAGGAAAGGGTGAATGTGTCTGAAATATTTAATTATACAGGGTGTTACATAATAGTATGTCACAACTTGAGGGGGTAAATCTACGTGCAATTTTAAGGAAAAAAGTTCATATAAACATAAGTTCGCAAAAGCTTCGTAACGGAGCTACGGGGTGTTGAAATTTCCTGAAAAAAATGGTTTTTCTTCAAAACTCCTGCAGTTTTTGAGGTATTCAGTCCAAATTTGAAATGCGCTATTTTTTACAGCCTCCATCATTACACCTCCTAAATTTTAACTAGAATCTACAAGGTGTTTTCTTTTCCGGAGCCATGTCTTCTTTGCCCTTTCAAAATTTTTTGCAGTACGCCACTGATCAGCGTACAATCAATTTTCGTTATCTTCGTTCAATTTAGAAACTTTATTGACACTTGTAATTTATAATCTCCAACCGTTTTCGAGTGAAAAATTATTGAATTTAAATTATTTGAATTGTATCTTATTCGCTAAATAAACAAAATAATAGAAATACTCGATAGGTATGCCCAAAATTTTCTTTCCAGAACAACTTAAAAGAGCAAAAGTGGTACCTGTACATCAAGATGGGGTTGCATCATATTGTCGTCTGTAAGGAACAGCATGATTTCCTAGAACAAAAATCCACTTCGTCTGCACTTGCTGATATTCTGGGGCAAATAGCTGATGCTTTTGACAATAGCCGGAAATGTAAACTATCCGCCTGTGACTTAAGTAAAGCCTTTGACAGCATCGTCCACCTCGCTATGCTCGAGAAACTTGAGTTTTTTGGTGTTAGGTGGGTAGCATTACAGCTTCTGAAGAGTTATCTTAGTGATAGAGTTCAGCAGGTATGTTTCCGGGGCGCTTCCTCTCAATGTCGAAGAGTGCATAGCGGTGTACCACAGGGTCGATTTTGGGCCCACTGTTGTTCCTCCTATATGTGAACGACCTCCCGGAAAGTGTGAAGTCTGATGGTTCCATCTAGTATGCTGATGACACCACCTTCACGAATATTGGTGTGGACATAGGCGAGATCAAATATCAATCTGAGGAAACACTAAAACAGGCAAAACTATGGTTTGATACGAACAAGTTGAAGATGAATGCCGCCAAAACGCAAAACCTCATTTGTCAAACTAAACCCCAAAATAATGGACATTCAAAGTTTTTGGGAATCATATTAGAGTCAAATCTAGGTTTTGGTCGATATTGAAGATTTGGCAAGTAGGTTATCTGGGGCCATCTTTGCGGTAAGGAGAATAAAACAGATTGCTGGCCCATCCTCAGCCATACTTCCACAGTCTTTTATCATATGGCATTTTATTTTGGGGAAACCATCAGGAGAGTGGGAAATTTGTATCAAGCAAAAATAAGTAGTGAGCATTCTGTGTGGCGCCAAGAAAACTGATAGCTGCAGAGAATTGTTCAAAAGAGAGGGCATTCTCACTCTGTCATCTTTGTTTGTGCTTGCTGGAGTTCTCTTCGTTAAGGATTGTGAAGCCAAAATATAATTGCCAATGAATGGCTCAAACCATACCTACCTCACCCGGAACGCAGACTAGTATAGGATTCCCTACCACAGAGTGAACGCATCACAACTCAGCGTTGATTATACTGCTCTCAAGATATTCAATAATATTCCGCACAGATACAAAAATATGGAAAAGAACAAGCTCCAGAAAGAGGTTAGGAAGACTCTGATGCAGAAAGCATATTATTCCCTCGCAGAATATTTTAGTGATGACCGTTTCTGAGATTGTTTCAATCAATTTTAAATATTGTGTATTGTGTATTTTAATTATCGCATATTTTTTGTGTTTTGTATTGTATTTTACTTGTTTTATGTTTTGTGACTGATTGATTGAATGTCACTTGATGTTTACTAATTTGACGTCAGTTTTCATCAAAAACACTTGGTTACCATAATAATTTGCTGTAGATTAAAAAATCTTGATTAAGCTTGCTATAATTTTAGATATAATAGCATCGTCAAGAACAGATTGTGTGAATGATTGAAATCATGTGCCGTTAGTCAATCATCTGAATTGCTGATGTGCAATGTTTTTTTACAACCTTCTACCTGTTGAAGATCATCTATTTTAGCTGAGATGGTCGCATCGACTTCAAAAGAGAACTTACTTCTAACAGTGTTAAACATTATTATTTTCTAGATTTCTATCGTGCTGGTAGGCATATTCTCGGTGTAACCAGACGCCAGACTTGTTATCTAACTTATGGTACTCATGAAGAATAACTTGCAATCCTGGGACCATAGTACTTATGGATAAATGTCTTCACTGAAAGATATATATCAAAAGTCACTTTAGATTTATCTTTGTAATATATCATCTAAAATCCAACAGATCGATACAGTTCTCAGTGGAACACCCTGTATAGTGCTAACGTTTCTGAAGTGGAAAAATTGAAACATTCAGAGATAAATTCAATATTGACCTTCAAATACTTCAGTCTATAAATCGTTCCTTAGATCTCGATTGCGGTTTAGCAATCGATTTGCGCTATTAAATCAAATTTTCAAAACCCTACGGAAATATTTATAGCCTCGTGCGTAATATTATCGAAGAATTTCCACATCATTTCGATTAGGAATTATCAGGCTCACCACAAATAATTATGACATTGGTAATGGATCAGATTGAAGTGTGAAAAATATTTTAATTTGTGTGCACGTTTGTATATCATAATTCAAGATTAGGACCCTCTTCAAGTATTATGGAATGACACATGAGTACCTCAGTTAATACTGAATAAACATATGGAGTTAATCAACATAAGCTTCTTCAAATATTATTTTAAACTCTACCTTAACACCACACTTGTTTTCATTAGTTATTAGATAAGTTTGACGAGTGTAAAAATGAATAACTAGCTGCTTGTACACGAGAAAATCATTTAATATGGCTGTAATTAAAACTGACCCTAGAAAGGAGGGAAAATATAGTTTTGATGAAGCGATTACACTTACAGGTGAGTATCATTCTTCTAGTTTATCATATACAGAAAAAATTAGAATTTGTTTCACCTGTGAGATTTTCTTTAAAGAAGAATTGTCCGGTCTTTCGATATGCCAGCTAGACATTGAATTTTCAAGGTGGTTAACTGTGAACTTTTCAAATCCAATGTCGATTCGAATCGACAATTTTGTGTGTTAACTTTACTGAGGTACAAAATTGCTTCATCAGAGAACTAAATGTTTGAGACGAAGTTCTCATTCGAGCGCATTTGGATTGAATGATTAACCAGCAACAGGTTGTCAACTAATATTTTTTTCAACAGCTAATAAGATGTTAAACTGGTTGTTGTTATCCTCCTTCGATCTTCCCCTTTTAAATGATTTTTTAACCTTACCAAGTCCTTCATATTTTTCGAAAATTTTGCAAACCGTCGATTGCGAAATCGATGCTCAGACTGAATTTGATGAAAACTTTCACTCAACTCTTTAGCAGATCTCCGACAATTTCCGTAACCAATCATCATCAGAATTTCAGTAAGGTCTCTCTATTCTATGAGATGAAAATCCAACTATTCGACGTCATGGACAAGAATCCCAAAGGAGAAGCTTTTGTCTGATTTCCACAATGTTTATTTTTAATACACACGACCTGTGTCGACAGTTACGTCATTTTCAAGTGTCTAGAGCTAACAGTTTTGAATAAACTGCAGATTTTATGTAAGGCCGAAATGTGAAAATATTTACATATACAGGGTGACTCACCACATTAGCGACAGAAGATTAGGCATATTTTTTTGCACAGTAATATGTAGTGCTGTAGTGACTACAAACTAAAAACGTTCTAGACTATACAGGCTGCTCCACAATGAAGTTAAATACAGAAGTTATGATTTTTTAATGGGACACCTTATACTTTGTTTCTTTTTTGACTTTGTGAGGAAAATGAGAGTGAGCTTGTTCGAAATTCCTTATACCTATCTTTGATATTTCCCAAAATATTTGACTTTTTCTGAAATTTGAGAACTTTTGTGCCCTCCATATTGATTTCAAAGCATCAGATTTACAACGATTGTGATAGTTATTGTTGTTGCTTGAACATATGACACATTTTCTTGATCTATGTTACACAGGGTATTTGAGAAAGAAGTTGGGATTTGTTGAAATCTCATTTCACTGTTTTTTTCAAATGGCATACCCTATAACTGATGGGTCGAGTCACGTTATATTTTAATATCTTTCCGCTGCAGCAGTGCCCGCAGCTTCCCAACAATTTTAATGCTATGTAATGATTGTCGCACCTAAAATTCATTGAACCAACCTTCCGAAGAAATCTTCCACTATCACAACTATCACCAGGTTCTTTAAAATGTGAGTAAAGACGCTTTGCCTTCTTTTCGCTGACAGTGAAGTTGAAGTTATTAAATGAGCACTATATGGATGCAAACGAATCTTAAAGGTGTAAACGATGAAGCATTTCAATTTTCAATTTAAACGGTGACAGTGTGATTTTTTTCGTATCGAAACTAGTTTTTCAATTGTTTTAGGCGACATTATATATATATATATATATATATATATATATATATATATATATATATACTTTCTTGTGTGGTTATATATATATATATAGATAATTTATTCTTTCGTATTTGTAAATATTACTATAAATAACAAATCATGCATAAGGCGTAGAACATGCAAAAGAAAAGTAAACAATCAGGTTATGAAAGATTTGAACTTATAATCAAAGGAAGAAAGAACTGAATTTACAGGAATTAAATAAAAGAATATGTATTAAAATGCATAAATATAACTAGAGCAAGAACAACGTGGACTGCTTATTAGATATTTTATCAGTGATTTTCAGTTTTAGTTAAATCTGGAAATCTTGTACGCTGTGGGGAGCTGTTTCTACTAGTAGTTTATGCATATGTTTTTTCAGAAGTGTAAATTAGGAAGACCATGGAGGAGACGTATTCCTCGATCACCATATTTGTAACGAGTGGAAAAATGAAACCATAAAAAACGCAAAGCGGCTTTTACCAAAGAACGAAACTTTCAATAAATGGCATTTAACAATTTACTTTATGCATTGAGTAATAAGGAAGCTTTACTTAATTTCAAGGTTATCTGGAGATCATTTTAAACTTTTACCGATTGAAAATTTTGAGAGTTAGGAAAATTTTAAAAAGCAAGTGTACGTTTTTGAGGCCACAGAATCCGAATATAAGCTCTGTTGACTTTCATCACGTCCGGTTCATGGTCATCTGTGGGAAAATCTGAAAAAATCATACTAATGTTTTAGACAACTTAGTACGAATCAAGGATCTATTTACAAAGTATTTCAAATTCTTTGGGATCAGAAAAGTTGAATACAGTCAGAAAACTATCAATTGTTATCCTGATATGACCTTGAACGGCCTCTAGGAGAGGTCACACGAATAAACTGAACACAGATTCGTACTCATCGATCTCAAAAATGTATGTGTGAATGTTCTCTGATTTTTTGGTCGCGATTTCTCCATTTGACCTTCAAATGACCTTGAGCTTGACCTGATGGGTGTTAACTGATCCTCCCATTACCCGTTTCCCATATTTACTCGTAGAATTTTAATTGCTTCTAGTGTTTGTCTTTCCAACTTAATAATGTTTCATTATATTTCCTTTCAGGTTTTGGAGCCTTCAATATTTGCCTTTTCTTCATCATAGGCGGCTTTCTCATGTGCGTAATCATTGAAACAATGTCGATGATGTTTATCGTTCCGGCTGCAAAATGTGATCTGCAATTGACTTTATCTCAACAGGGTCTATTATCTTCTATAAGTTTTTTCGGTGTGGTAACCAGCTCCCACGCATGGGGCTTTTTAGCAGATACTCGTGGAAGGCGAAATGTGCTTATTT
Organism: Cryptolaemus montrouzieri; assembly: GCA_013387265.2. NCBI lineage: Eukaryota > Metazoa > Arthropoda > Insecta > Coleoptera > Coccinellidae > Cryptolaemus > Cryptolaemus montrouzieri. The sequence goes on along the minus strand of JABFTP020000103.1, from coordinate 7,415,756 downwards.
GCAGTTTAATTTCTAGTTTTATTGCTAGTATATGTTGTAGTTTTGTTCAAACGAGCTGGTTGTTTATTCTTTTACGGTACATCAACGGAGGCTGGTAAGTGGTAAGAAAACACATTGTGTTCTATGAATATGTTTGTCAATTTATGTTGAATATGTACGAAATGTGTTCCAAAAGAAAATCAACTAAATATGTAATACCAAAGAATATGTTTTCTAAACCAATCCATTTAATTCAGAAGAATCTTTTACGTACTCTATACAGTAGTTTTCACGGTCTTATAGCATGTCGAATAAGTGTTTTAGGTCGTCGACCTAGTAGTCGCTCAATGTAGTGATATCAAGGTCATTTAAGTCATCGAAACGCTTTTCTTCGATCGGCAAAAGCAGGTTAAGAAGAAGAACGGATCTTGGTTAAAATGTCTTTTTTCGTCAGAAAAATTAGTTTCAAATATCGCTTTTTGGTACAGCAAAAGCCTATCCGAGATAAAACACTGCATTAACGGATTATACAGTGTAACGATTTGTTTGTAGGCAGTACCCTCGTAGAAGCAAAATAATATTGTCTTTCTTCCACATGGAGAACAGTATAGCTCGAGTTAGCGAGCAGAAAAAAGGGCAGGACACTGAGATGCAATGCAGCTTTCACATGGGTAGGGTGGGTCCTTAGGGCCCGCGAGTGAGAGCCCGTACGACTTGTGCATCTTGAGCCAGGCACGTGAAAAGGGTTAACGTTTTTCTCGAAATGTAAAGGGAGGAAGGAGGCATTCACACAAGTGGAGAAACTAGCTCACCTCCTCCGTCCAACTCTCCTTAACCAGTCTTCTCTGTGGAAGTCCTAATGCACTAAAGTTGGGAAAATTTAATTCAAGATCAGACAGTCCGTGATTTAGAACACATTTTTAAGATTGTAATAACAGATATTGAGGTACTCACTTTGATGTGTTGGTTCACACATGCTTGAGAGTGGTAGAAGACACAATGACGAAATAATTCAATGAAGCATCTGGTTCTGCCAAAAACCAAACACAAAGACAACGGACTAAAATTCTGAAAAAGAAATATACATATAAAGCAAAATACATAATCACCTCTGGTGGGAGAGTCACCTTAAAAGTTTGGAAAAAAAATATTTTTATACGATGAAATCTGTTTCGTATTTCGTAGAAATTTCGGGAATTTCAATGAAAAATTAAATTGTACAAGACAATATTTCCATTTTTTAGTTGCGCATGTATGCTACGGGTGAACTATCGCTAACACTTATTCCTCTCTAAATTTGAGAGGGATAAAATTTAACGAATCTGATTAGATTTTCACTTTTCTTCAATTTCGTTAAGAAATTGTAGTAAAAAAACAGTAACGTAAAGATGGGGTGTAAGATGCCCCCGAAATTCTGAAATGAAATTGTAGGTCGAAATTCTCAAATTAGAAACTGCTCGATCGAATAAGAATCCCCGTTTACTGCACAAGGATTTTAACTCACTTAGATACAGCCAAATTCTCATTGGAAATATTAGAAACATTTAAATTAGCTGTTCAAAGTGAGAACCATTAACTCTGCTGTATGTATACTGTGACAAAAAATTGTCCGGAAATTCTCATTCAAATTACCCGTGTTGAGTATTTTTAAGTATTTTAAGTTTCTGTATGTTGGTAGGACTGTCCTTAATTACTATGCCAAATATGAGCGCGATCTGTCAACTAGTTTGTTTACGACAGCTATTGAAACCAGTCGACCTCAGTGATACTCTGCGAATTTTGCAATGGAAAAAATATGGAACTAAGAGTTAGTCTCAAATTTTGTGTTTTGAACGAAATTCCGTTGCAAATGCTGGAAAAGGATTATGGAAACTCTGCTTTATCGAAAACCTAAGTGTAAGAGTGGTACAAAGCCTTTAAAGACGGTCAGGAGATCGTCGAAGATTTGCCTCGTTCCGGACGACCTTTGACCTCTTCAACTGACGATAACGTCCAAAAAATCAAGTAAGTGCTAGTGTTAGAGAGATAACTCGTGATCTCAACATCTCTCGTGAAACCACTCGTTTGATTTTGGTGAACCAATTGGACATGCGGCGCGTCGCCACTCTGCTCGTTCGGATGAAGCTGAATTTTCTTCAAAAATAATGTAGGTTGCAGCAGACATGCTGGATCGTGCCACGTTCATGGGACGGATCATAACTAGTGACGAGACATGGGTCTATGAATACGACATACTAACGAGCCAACAATCATCGGAATGGGTGGAAAAAAATGAGCCAAAACCGAAAAAATCTCGCCAAAGTAGCTCGAGAATCAAGACACATGTTTTCTTCGATATTCATAATGTGGTTCATCATGAATTCGTTCTGCAAGGTCAAATGGTCAATAAAGACTTCTAGTTAATTGTTTCGAGACGTTTGCGTGAAAATATTCGCCGTAAGCGGCCGGATTAGTGGCAAAATAATTCGTGGATTTTGCATGAAGATAACGCACCATCTCATCGAGCCACGGTTATTTACGACTTTAAGACCAAACACTCAATAAATACCATCGAGCAGCCGTCTTATTCGCCTGATCTAGCTCCGTGTGAATTTTTTCTTTCCTCGAGACGAAATCACCGCCTCGGGGAACCAGATTTGATTCCGTAGACGTCATAAAAGAACATTCGCAGAAGGAGCTGAAGGTCATCCCTGAAAGCGCCTATAAAAAATACGTATCGCTTCAATAGGAACATATTTTGAAGGAGATTCAATAAATATTGATACTTTTACATAAATTGAATTGAGTTGAAACCTACAAGTGCTGGGAGGTTCTGCAGCAACCACGTCTAAAGCGTTTTTTTCTTAAAGCAATAGTGTCCTGAACGTCCTGAGTTAAGTGCTTTTTTCTTGAAATGATGTTATAAACAAAATGAGTCCTATAAAAAGACCACTCACCATTGTCTTTAATCGGCGATTTACATGCAACTAATAATTTCTCATTTCAGCATTGGCGGGGCATCATCTATAGTCTACGCCTATATAGGCGAATTCCATAACGATAAAATTCGACCAAAAATAGTATCTGGTGTAGCTACTTTTGTAGCATTTGGAAACATGTATCTTCCAGGACTGGCTTGGTTAATACTTCCCCAACAGTGGACAGTTGATATAGATTTCATGAATTTAGAATTCAAACCTTGGAGACTCCTTATTATAATCTACGCTATGCCAAGCTTTATTTTCGCCATCTTGCTGTGCTTCCTTCCAGAAAGTCCGAAATTCTTACTGACCCAAGGCAAATATGAAGAAACGTTGGAAATCCTGAAAACGATGTTCAAGGTGAACCGAGGTTTGAGTAAAGAGGACTATGTCGTCTCAGAAATATTTTGGGATGATCTAGGCATGTCGAAATCAAAAAGTTTTCTTAAGACACTCTGGAAACAAACTGTACCACTTCTCAGACATCCCCTTCTGTCCAAGACTTTGGGGGTTTCGCTGCTCCAGTTCGGTATTTTTGCTTCGTAAGTATTTTTTGGGCGTTAAATTACAATAGTACATTTAGATGTTAATGATAAATTATATATTTGCAATTTTTATTCTTGCAAACATTAAAGCTGATCTTTGAATGATAATACAGCATTTAAACCTTTCATCCAATAATTTCATTATTTCAACGACTGTATGGTATGTTGCGCCATCCTGTAGAAACTACATATCGTCAATCATCCATAACACCTAATTCAGGTTGAAAAAAGTATATTGACACTGCACATTAATGATTAGTTGTTACCAGCATCATATCCAAAAAAAAATCATCAAAATACCCTGCATGAAATGTACAGGGTGTGCAAATTTCGATTGTTTTAGTAGTATTATTGATTTATTTCTGAAGGTACTTCGAAGAAAAGAGAACTTATCAATTGGTCTCTATACACAGCGCAGCAGATATTTAACGATAATCCAATTATTTTTCCCATTTTTATTGAACAATTTATGGCTCATCATAACCATATTAATAATTTGATTTTCTACCTCAATTGCCCGAGCATTTTCATCAACTCGTTTCCCAGTTTCCCATTACAGAATATCTGTAATGTCTGCAGTTTCTGAATATTTATACGTTTTTCTGTTGTATCTCCACCAGAACACATCAGCAACAACAGAATATTCATAAATAAATATGATGTTTGCGTATTATTCATTCAATAAGCAAATCTGCGTTCTTCACTCTTGGAAACATTATACAGGGTGGGGCGTAATGGAATGGCGTTTTTGGAACGTGTAGTACACGTAACGGTGAGTGAGTAGTGGGCAGCGACTGAGGTCATTCGACTCTGGAGGAGTTGATATTTATTTCACAATGGGTATCTGGAAAAGAGAGAAGTTGAAGAATATTTAAAATTGGGTGAGTCTGCCATTGTTGTACAGCGACGCTTTCGCCAACGCTTCAACATTGGTCGTAACGCTTCAGTTCCGAAACGTGACACAATCATCCGATGGGTGCAGAATTTCAGAATGACTGCATCAGCAATGAATCCGAAACCTCAAGGTCGTCGCCGAAGTGTAAGGACAACAGCTTCTGTGGAAAGAGTGAGACAAGCTGTAATTCAAAGCCTAGGGTGCTCCATCCGAAAACGAGCTGCAGCACTTCGAATGAGTAGTCGAGCTGTTCGCAGAATTTTACACCAAGACCTCCGCTTCCACCCCTATAAGTTCATGGTTGTCCAGCACCTCAATGCAGGAGTTTTTGAACAACGCCAACAGTTTGCCGAAAGAATGATGATCGCTGATGAAAATGAACCATCAGATAATGATGAGTAATGAGGCTCATTTCCGTTTGAGCGGCTCGGTTAATAAACAGAACTGCCGATATTGGGTAGCAGAAAACCTCCGCGAACTGCATCAATCCCCACTTCACAGTGAAAGAGTCACCGTTTGGTGAGCTATGAGTCGTCTTGGGGTTATTTGACCGTATTTTTTCGAGGATTAGAGAAGGGCAACCGTAACTGTAAACTCTGAGCGATATGTTTTTATGCTGGAGAACTTTTTTATTCCAGAATTGTGACGACGAAGAATGAACAGAAGAAATGTTTGGTTCCAAGAGGATGGTGTCATGGCACATAGTGCCATAGTTCCCTGGTCATGTAATCTCTCGTTTTGGTGATGTGCTGTGGCCCCCTGCTTCCCCAGATCTCACTGCTTGTGATTATTTTTTGTGGGGAAACTTAAAGGCTAAATCTGCAAGAGTTGAAAGAAGCCATCACAAGAGAAGTTAGGGCAATCGACACCGATTTGTTAGAGTGGGTGATGCAGAACTTTGAGAATCGTCTTTAGCAATGCATTGCGGAACACAGACGTCATCTACCTGATGTCATTTTCAGAACATGATTCTTTTCACTATTTCTACACTAAATGGTAAACTTTCATTTTACGTAATTGAAAATGTTTTACGTTGAAAACAGCTGATTTATTCTCATTTCGAAAACGCCCTTCCATTAAGCCATTACCTGTATCAATAAACACCAAGAGGATAGTACAGAACAACAATTATTTTGACAGAACACACTATAGCTCTGTGATTCGTATTCAGCACACAAATTCATCCTTCATTTTCTCTATGTCAACAATTACCACTGAGTCTTGCGACAGAAACCATAGAACTATAGAAAAATGTCGAAATTAATGTAGTCTTAAATGTTTGTAATAGTATAATAGGTGAAATATTAGTTGAAAAGTGGTTCAAGACCTAGGATGTTTATTAAATTTCATTTTTCGATCATTAAGCCATTGAGGTATGGGACGCATATGTCTCAGAATATGCTTCTTTGGAATTTCGATGCGAATATTCTGTGTGGAAAATTAATTCTTTGAAGAACGAATGAAAGGAATTTCAATTATTATTTCAGAAATAAAAGTTATATATGTTGATATCACTCGAAGTTAAAAAAAATGGCTTGAATTTGTTTACAGCAATATGTTCTCCAAAGAAGAAGAACATGTGGAACGCAGGTTCATTTTTCTATCCATAATTTTTCTTCCAACTACGGTAGTAAAACATGGAAACTTGCCCACCCTACCAACCATAAATTTTTTGTTTATTGCCTTCCCAGCAACTTATCTTGGATTTTTATGAAGTATTTTGATAATTTAGTTCCCTGTTTGATCGTTATTATCGTTATTCAAGATTTCTTGACATTTATCATGTTTTAGAACCTCTGGAATGATAATGTGGTATCCAACTATATTAAATACGATGTCTCGTTTTGTAGACGAAAGACCGGATGATCAATTGACATTATGTAAATCAATATACTGGGAAGAAACGAATACCACAGCTTCGACACAGGTAATAAATTAGTTCTCCCAATATTTTAATTAATTTTTAGCTCACCAAGATTGCTTCCAAAGAGAAATTTTGTTTTTTGCATCGAAAACTCTCGGTTCAAATGTTGGAAATGCTCGATTCTTTTTTATTACATTCGTTATGATGATTTTTCAGAGAAAAAAATGGAACGTTGACAAAAGGAATCGGAAAATTCAATCAATGAAACTTCAAGAATTAAATTAAATTTTTTGTTTAGTTTCTACTGCACCATGATTGGTGATACAAACGATATTCGACGAAAGATCTGGAAAACTAAAATAACATGCAAAATTCCTAATCTTCATCGCTATTTCTTGATTCTCCTTCAAACGTTCCCAATCAGTAACAACAGCATGTTGATTCTAAAGCACAATTTCGTTGTTTTTTTCGACGTTATTGTCAGTTGAAGACGTGAAAGATCGTTCGAACGATGAAAGTCTTCAACACTCTCTCGCAAATCTTTAAAGGCTTCGTTTCATTCGTAGACTTGAGTTTTAGATGAAACAAAGGTACTATAACCCTGTTTTCAGCATTTCTAACGATTCCACGGAAGAATTTTTGTTCAAAACACAAAATTTGAGATAAACTCTGTTTATATGGTTCAAGAGGTACAAAGATTGGTAATGGACCATTGCGGCGTTCGTTTCTTTTGTCTGTAAACAACTCGTGCTCGAAATGCTAGCTTCTACCTCTGTGAGCCGGCTCGGTAGTGGGGGATATGATGCTCGTCTCCTGCGCAGAGTTACCTGGGTTCAATCCCCACAAAATCGATGCGATTTTTCGGATTCTGGGAATCGCTTGAGTGTCCATCTTTCGGAGGAGATGTAAGCTGTTGGTCCTGTCTAACAGAGATGTGTTGGACATTAAAGATCCCTTCCTTCGACACGAGAGGGGTTCGTCAAAATTCCCGTGTTAGTGAGGTGACAGAATTCCCCGGCGTGTCATTAGCCGAAAGGTAGAAAGAGAATACGTTAAAGGAAAAACAAACAACAAACATTCTACCTCTACCTTGTTTTCAGTTCAACGAGTTTATAATTGTTTTAGTCTGATTTGGTTAAAGATGTAAATTATCTCATATCATAAAAAGAAAAAATTATCAACTGCAAGCATCTATTTTGAAAAAGCACGTTCACTTAGTAAAACATTAATGTAGGTACGTACATAGTCAGTACATATGACAATCAAAGTTCAGACGATTAACTAAGAAGAATGTTTGGATGATTCTTATTTGTTTATGTTGATAATAGTCTTGGGAAAATTTTCAGGAATAAAAATTGGGGATATATCAAAATCGACAAAAGGGACGACATATTTCATTATTTCTTTTTGTTTTGTTTATTAAGCTTCATTTTTAAATGAATTGAAAAATAATTTTGTTGATAAATATCGAATATTTATTAGAATTTCAATATGCAGGGTCTGAATGGCCAGTGAGTTTTTAATAGTTTCCAAAAGGTGAACTTTACCCTATTGTCGCTGCATGAAATAATAAAGTTGCTAATAAAAATGTATTTGTTTGCCCAAGCTGCGTCTACACTTTGATAATTAAAATAGAATTAAACAAAGGATGATAAATATATCACTGATCTTGAAAGAACTCAATATTCTAAAATAAATAGCATTAACAATGGTTATAATTTTAATCTGATTGATAAGAAGTTGCACGCAAACAACTTGAAAAACACTGTTCAGGAAGTTAACAAATGCAAATTCTATAAAGATACGTGGGGAAATTCTAATAATTTTCTTGATTTTCCTGGCTGTTATTCCTATTTATTTTTTCATTTATTCGTATGGGAGAGAGCTGCAAATAATCGGAGAATTACATTCTAATTGATTATGCCATAATGTCAAATTCCGATGTGAGTCAAAACATCATTAGTGGAAAGCACGGTATGTAAAATGGATACACATCCCAAAAACACTGAACTACCACGCCCGCTCTAAAATGTAAGCTTGAGTGTGTGAAAAGTAACGGTTTTCATTTGAACATTTTTCAGGGATCATAAAGAACAAAAGAAAAAAGAATCAATCGGATATATATGTATCTTTACATGTATGAATGGAAAGGCGACATAAGCCGCTGCACATAGTGCTCATTGTACCTCCTCTCCTTTCTCAATCCATCTCAAACTTTCGATGAAGGTGGCAATGTTGTCCTGCAGGCTTTTCTGCGGGTTACCAACTTTATGCTTTGGTATTGGTGAGGGCCTAGAAATCACGGTTAAACAGAATTCGCTTGATAATTTCTTCCTCTTGCTCGCACCCTCGGCAGATTCGTGACATTTTTACTATGACATATAGGTGTTTCTGTAATAGACAATATCCATTTGAATTTGGGAGGCTTTTACTTGGTAAAATTCCATTATCAATAATAAAAAACAAGTACTGTGTTTTAAGGAATTTTACTTAATAATTGCGATTCGTAACGCGTTTCACTACACCGTAGCTTCTTCAGACGAATGAATATACAGAAAAATATAAATGAGAATATAACTATAAATGTTCTTGAGTAATTAAAAGCTTATTGGGTTGATTCTTCTTAAGTGGTTATTCATGACAGGTATATCCAATAAAATTAAGGAATAGACGGCTTGATTATGGGCAATCCGTTAAGTCCTTTGTTAGCAGAAATATTCATGAATAACTTAGAGAAATTAATTCATAATCATCCACTCAGTAAATATTGTTTATACTGGTATCGCTATGTAGACGATATCATTATTTGCTTCACAGGAACAGATAGACAGTTGAAAATTTTCGAAAATCATATAAATTCATTACATCCAAAAATTGCATTCACAACCGAAATAGAAAGCAATAATTCGATAAATTTCTTAGACGTAACAATTTCGAATGAAAATGGAAAACATGTTTTCGCAATTTACCATAAGCCGTCACATACAGATATTATAATACATAACTCGTCGTGTCATCCATATCAACATAAAATGTCAGCATTCAATAGTTTTATTCATAGATTGATTAACATCCCGTTATCACCAGAAAATTTCAACAAAGAACTAAATTTGATTAAACAAATAGCCAAAAATAATGGTTACAATCCCAAACTAATAAATAATATTTTAAATAAAAACAAAGTAGAATCGCATTGAATGAAGTTTACCCTGTCGATAAATTGAAACAAAAATTCAACACCTTAACCTACGTTGGCATTACAAGTGAGAAACTAAAATCATTCTTAAGTAGCAATAATTTCAACATAGCTTTCCAAACTAATAATAATTTAGGCAAATATATAAAAATAATAAAACCAAACCAGGTAAAAACAATAAATCAGGTGTTTATCGATTGAATTACAATGACTGTGATAATTTCCACATTGGTAGAACACATAGAAATTTTAATATTAGAATATCGGAACATAAACGCAGTTTTTCAAATAAAAAATCAGATTCAAATTACGCGAATCATCTCTTAGAAAATAATCATTCTTTCGACCCACAGTTTGAAATTTTGCATACAGATAATAAATATTGGAAGGTAGATCTTTGGGAAACTTTAAAATCAATAAATACAAACACTCAGGTAGACTCATCAATGAACAAGTCGATTTAAGCCCTTCACCTCTATTGAATCTTTTCGGGGAGCAATCTATTCCTTAATTTTATTGGATATACCTGTCATAAATAACCACTTAAGAAGAAGCAACCCAATAAGCTTTTAATTACTCAAGAACATTTATAGTTATATTCTCATTTATATTTTTCTGTATATTCATTCGTCTGAAGAAGCTACGGTGTAGTGAAACGCGTTACGAATCGCAATTATTAAGTAAAATTCCTTAAAACACAGTACTTGTTTTTTATTATTGACAATATCCAATTAATATCCAGTGCTGTTTTATAGTTTGCACCTTAAATATGTCACCTATTTTGCTGCAGTTTTACTTTGGGATACTGAAGAAGTTTCCTGCCTAACCTGCAACCTTCTATTTTATCGTTATGAACTTTTCGAGGGTGTGGTCTATGAGACCGTCTTACTCGTCTCGATGGCAGAATGGAATACGATATAATCTGCTGCCTATTCGCTTTCTTAGCTATTTGATCCGCATTGATTTTGCCCTTGCACTGTTCGTGTTCCTGCAGAAACATACAAAAAGTTTGGTGATAACGTCCTCCATCAATGATGATGACCTTTCCATGTTACCCTGGAATATAATCGATATATTCGCAGAAACTTTGATGGTTTTCTCTCTATCTTTATTTGGGTATCTCCATTGCTGTTACGATCAGAACTGTGAGCTCTGTATCCCAGATACTGCTCTGTGCGACCATAGCACATAGAGTTGCTGGTTTTGGGATCTCAAGTACACACCACATCCTGCGCATATCTATACTTCCAAAATGGTATATAGCTGACGAATTATTTTGGACAGACTTGGAGTAAACAAGAATGTCTAGATTCGGAGTCATTCGACTGGCACTAGTCGCTGCTTCACTTCCTCTAGTGGGATCAGAACATTGTTTAAGTAGCCCGCATTAATCTGTTAAGCAGACAATAATAGATGAAATAACGTTAAACTCAGCTTATTCTGGCTGGCTCGTCACGGTTTGAAATATTTGAGATCAATCATCAAAGGCGCGTCGAAGCATTATACCATACTATTAGTATGACTGGAGAAAGCAAAATTGAAAAATCTTGTCGTATATTTACGAGTCACTGCAAGCGCAAAGTACACTCGCAGGGAATCCTGGCTGATGGGGATGAATGTAGATTAGTTTGCAGGCGAGTGAGACGTCAAAGCACATGGTCTCAGAATGCCAAACAGTGAATAAAATTGAGGTCGAAGTTCTTGGCAAGACCAACCTAGAACACAACAGCCTGAGAAATCTATTCTTGAACAATATAGTCGACTCTTTTCAAGAGTTGGACTTATTCAAGGAGGGGTCTGCAAGTACGTGGTAGAAGGGCGGTTAACGCCCCACTCACTATCTTGAGAACACTTCACACCATGCTCTACTATGATCTTCATTACGTCGGTGTACACTTTAATAGCAGCCTAATTTTTATCCGGGTAAAGGATATGGTTTGTCGATATTGAACTGCGGTGACATGGTGTCGATTCTTGCACTGATCCATTTTCGAAATCTATTTAAGACATTTCTTTTCATAAAAGCATTTAGTTTTGGATTCTTCAATACTGTCACTATGTCTATTTTGGAATAAACGACGGATGTTTTGAGGTTTGCATACTGGGACCAACAAAAGCCAGTACTTAAAGTAATCATCCACCTTTTTCAACCTAATCTAAAAATTTCAGTCCGATAGGGGAATACTCTGGGTTACTGGAGGTGCAAGAACGAATTATAGAAGCACTTCGAAGTGTCTATAAAAACTAAATATTGGTTTATGATTGCTCCATATCCAATATTAAAAATACGTCACACATTGCTATGTCGGAAACGGCTCCAACGATCTGGATGTATGATTTTTTTCAAAATATCTATGGTATACAAATTATTACCACAAATGTGATATAACTAACTGATATAATTCAATAAAACATTTTGTTGCCTTATATAGACAGTACAAGGATGCAATGATGAGGTCAAAACGAAAGTCTTCATGATTTCCCTGGTAATTGGTATGGTTTATGCCTGCATGTATATTTTCATCGGTTTACTAATCAACGTCATTGGCAAGAAGAACCTGTTATGCCTATTTATTGTAGTTGGAACCACAGCAGGAATGATTTCGCAATATATAGAAGGCTATCAGATGATTCAGATTATGATGGGCATATTTGTGATAGGAGGCGTTGAAGTTGGAATTGTTAACGCTATAGTCGTAGATTTATTCCCCACTCAAATTAGAGCAATGGCTTTGGCAATGTCACTGATGTTTGGAAGATTTGGTGCCATGGTTGGAACAAATCTTGTTGGTCCTCTGATTTACAACTGGTGCAACTATCTTTTTTATGTTTTTACTGCTAATCATTTAGGTAAGTTCCAAGAGCATGGTTGAAGAAAATTATTCAGCACAAACTATAAAAATTATCTGAAATTAACAAGGTCACACAAATTTTTCCAGGAACATTATTTGTTAGTCGTGAAACACTCATAATATGTATATTTATAATGAGTAACTCGCTTTGTAGATCTACAGAAAATTCAAAACGTGACGAAATTGGGTAAAATCCGCTAAAACGGCGCCCTCTAACGATTGACCTCATAACATACTAGACATGAAAACTTGACATATTCATTTGAAGAGTTTTTGCTGAATACTTTTAATCAACAAATAAATGCTATTATTTAAAAATCCCGATTCGTTTATACATCATTCAACATTATATTATTCGTTTCAGTTCTTATGGGTATTATTTTCTTGTTACCCTCGCCCAGACCGCTCAAACAGATAATGAACGATGATGCATAGAAATGGTATTTGACATTCAAGTATCAAATAAATATTTATTTTTATAAAATACACAAATTATGCATTATGATTGTATGCCACATATTCTGATTATGGAATGTCTTATGTTGATAAATTTTCTTGAACAGTATTTTATGATGATTAACTCTGTATTGAAATAGAATGAAATATAAATGTCCGCTTGACACAATCCATTGTATTTTTATTTAGAGCAGAAAGTCCCACCTACCGAATCACCGAGAATCTTTCACCAATTTTCACTATGGTTGAATAATTTTTCGACATTGCAATAAAGATTCAGAAAAAGGATTGGAGAAATATTCGTCAATACTGCAAACAATAAATATTTTCAATTCCATTAATAATATTTGAATTAGTTTTATAATAACAAGATATATTAGTCAAATCAATGTCTGTTTAATTCTTATATGTCTATATTATTTCATATTTTGATCTTGAAAAGAATTATTTCTTTTTCTTGCGCTTTTCTTATTAATGTAAAATTAGTATTCATAAATTGTTCAACTATTTCAACAATTTTTCTACCTATAAAAATCGTCATTGTACTGCACCAGTCAAATCAATGCATGTGCGAATATTATACAGAGTTAGGCGAGCAACTTCTATATCTCGGAAACTATTTGAGATAGAAGCGAAATTTTTTCTGATTATTGTTTTATAAGTATGTGTGCATTCCTTAAAATTATTTTCGTACATACAGGGTGTTCCATTTTTGCTCCAGGGACAAACATAGATTTTTTTTTAAATGGCACGCCCTGTATTTTTTATCATATTCTGATTACAATTAATCTATCGGTAGATTTTAAATTAATCAAAATATCGATATTTTCAGAAATTTGGAAGTTTTTCAAAAGTTCTCAAATGCCTCATTTCGCATAATTTACGGATGATATTTTTTTCTTGAGGTAAAAGTGTTGTACCTTATTATCAAATGAAGAAAAACATTTTTTTATACCGAGTGTACCTAGTAACCCGGCGAAAATGAAATTTTTCGAACATGAAAAACTTTTTTTTCAAATGTAACACCCTGTATCGTGTTTTTTCCCACTCGTGTTTTGTTCCCAAAAATCCTGGAATTAAATTTCGAAATTAGTGAGAGGTTTAGGTATTTCTTGCAATAAACATGCTGTTGATAAAATTCAGATATTGAAATATGCAAATTTCAACACAAAATTAGAATCTTTGCTGTTCAATGAAACTTAAACATCAAAACTCTCAAGGTGTATCGAAATTTCTTCACAAGAAAGGATTTAATTGCGATTTTATCAGTTGTACTCAGAGCTAAGTCTTCACTTAATCGAAATTACTCAGTTCGAAACCTTCAATAGATGTTCAAAAAGTCTTCTGCGCTCAAAACAACCTGCATGCTATTCTCTTCATTGAGTACACGCTTAGCTCTTTCATTCTTCTCATATCCAACTTGTGATTAAACCATAGAGATAAGTATGACTTCTATGGGCATACCACATGAAGATAGAAAATATTGTTCGATAGTCTGTGGTTTAAACCACTGTGCCCATAGAAGACCCAAACAGTAGACATCCTAGGAAAGAGGAATACGAGTGACTGAAGGAAAGGTTTAAAAGAACTGGACAAGTTGGATATGATAAGAATGAGAGAGCTAAGTGGTACTCAATGATGAGAATAGCATGCAGGTTGTTTTGAGCGCAGTAGAGAATCCTCATGTTAGTCGAGACTTGAGCATTAGTCAGACATCTGTATCAAGAATTTTGAGGAAGGAGAAGAATATATTTTAACAAAATATCAGCTTGTTAATTGAAATATAAATATTTACACGATACCAGTAAACTGTGTTAGGACACAAGTTAGTTTATAATCAATTAATTATTGAATTTCTTATGATTATTATTGTTTGGAGTTTGAATGTCAATATAATTTTATCCTAATATACCTATCTCTATTACCAAAAGTAAATTTCTTTCTGATTAAAATAATGATGTTAAAACCACAGTGTTGTTAACAAAGATGAATCAAATGTGGATTTTCAGTTTTTGCTAAATCAGAAGTGAAAAATGCATTTATTTTTTATATACCATACAAAAACTAAATATGATCATAAAAACTATAACTATAATTACTTCTATAAATATTTAACATGAAATATATTCATTGTATTTGAAACTACCAATATTAAATATCTAACAAGATCCTAAGATCCTTTGAAATAAAAACTGAGAACATTGTAGTGGTTCAAATTTTAAAATCATGTCTTCCTATGAGGATTTTATTCAAAATCCAATACAAATATTCTATATGAATTTATAATCCCTTGAATAGTTTGAATTTTTTGAAATACTTTTGAACTTCCTCTTTGGATAAGGCTTCACAACTAAACAAGTAGGTATATTTTCAGGCTGTTCAATCCACAGCTTATGCTTAATATCATTTTCTTCCAATTTATCATGAAGTGATCTCATATTATCTTCATTCGGTACTTCGAGAACTATTTTGTGCATATTATCCAAATCTTCTAAATATTTTTTCGTGTGTTCATCTTCATGATATAAATGCGTTACTGCTGAAACTGCATGACAAGCTTGAGCTATGACAGCACCAACAGGCCATTGTAATTCCTTCAGTAAGTCACTACGTACAATCACATATTGAACAATTCCATTCATGTTGGATGTATTACCAATAGTCCAATTGCGTATTATTACTTATTATTTTCACAGCTACAATATGTAACAAGAAAGCATACTCCATACAATTTTTTTGTTTTGAAATCATGAATGAATAACACAAGAAATATTCTTCATAATAATCTTTAAGTTATGTTTGTTTGATCATCCCTTTGAAATGGGTTAAATTTTTTATAGGTTATGTATGTTACACCATAGAAATTCGATTCATTTTCTTTTCAGTAACGATCTATTATTTGATATTATCCACAAACATTGTTCTTTTAAATTTTTATAGAGAAATTTTAAAAATACTGGAATATTCTTATTAGAAACGATTAATACCAATCTTGTTTACTATATTGAGGTCAACTCAATAAATTAATGCTATGCTATTACCATCATAAAGGAAAAATGAGTATTCCTATACAAATCAATTGGTAATGGTGGTAATAATCAAATCAACTAGCTACTTCTTTCTTCTGAATTCTGTCACTTGTCATATACAAAAATAAAATACATAACTGGTTGGGTTTTCTTGATTAACTATACGTTTCTAGATAAAATAAATACAATTCCAAAATGGTAAGTAATAATTAACATGTTCAGGATTAATATTAAAAATCATCCATAAAGATTGAACCTCAAATTACAACTTTTGAAGATATAACATCTCAGGTGTGTCGTTTACTATTCCGGTAGCAGCACGTGCATGATGAAAAGAGTTTCTTTCACAAAAGATATGCTTATTTAAACATTTTTTAATCAAGACGTGTATCAAATGTTCTCCAAATACATCTTTTGTTGTTTAGGTTCGATGATAATTCAATATCAATGGCAATATTAATTGTGGTTAATCATTCATAAAATTTATTCCTAAAAATCCCGTAATTTCAATATTTTAGGTATCCTTAAACCCAGTGAGAGTATTAAAGCAAGAAGCAGAAGAGGAGCGTGCTGAAATTGCACGTCTTTCAAGTTTTGTTGGAGCCATTGCTATAGGAGATCTTGTCAAGAGTACATTAGGTCCTAAGGGTATGGATAAAATATTAGTCTCGAGTGGAAAAAATGCAGGAGATGTACAGGTAACAAATGATGGGGCTACAATTTTGAAATCTGTTGGTGTCGATAATCCTGCTGCAAAAGTATTAGTGAACATGTCTAAAGTGCAAGATGATGAAGTAGGAGATGGAACAACTTCAGTTACAGTATTAGGTAGGTTGTACAAATTTTCTTTCCTTGCATAAAATACAATGTTTTGAATTACAGCATCTGAACTACTCAAAGAAGCTGAAAAATTGATAGAGCAAAAAATTCATCCACAAACAATCATAGCGGGTTGGCGAAAATCAGTGGAAGTTGCTCGTAAAGCCCTTCTGGATGCCTCCGCTGACAACAGTACTAATATGGAACAGTTCAAAGAAGATCTGATGAATATCGCACGCACTACCCTCAGTTCTAAAATTCTGTCTCAACATAAGGAACATTTTGCGAATTTGGCTGTCAATGCTGTACTTCGTTTGAAAGGTAAGAGTTTCTCAATGTTTTGTAAACTAATGTTGGTAATCCTTATACGCCTGGCGACTTCTGCGCACCTAAAACGAGTCATGCAGCTGTGCCAAACACATATACTTTTATACAGTGTTGTCAGATCACAAACAAAATATTATTTGGATGCGCTGGTCGTCAGTATGCAACACAAGACTTTAACGCTTTTATGATTTCTAGTCAATAAATAAAACTACTTTTTTACATATTATTGGTAATATCATGGTAATATCATAAAAATAAAGTTTACAGAATGAATTATTAACAAATTATAAAGAATGATAGGATAATTCAAAAGTATTTTATCAGATCTCATATCTCGGATAAGACCGATTCACAAAAAAGGAGACCGTGACACTCAGAATAATTATAGGCCAATCGCACTTCTCTCTAATGTAAATAAAGTATTTTAGAGAGTAATTTCCCATCAACTAATTGAATTTTTGAGTATTAATTCTTTTGCAAATAATGGGTTCTCTACAACCACGATATCAACAACAGTTTTAATGAAAAATCAGCAGCTTTGTGCTTGGATTTGTTGAGGGCCTTCGACAGTGTTGACCACGATGTACTGCTGAAGAAATTGGAGAGATTTGGTGTAAGAGGTGTTGCTCTGGATTTGTTCAGATCGTACTTGGCAAATAGATCGCAGCGAGTGGTTGAGTATGATCGCCACGGAGAAAGAGTTGTATCAGAGCCTAAGCGTATAAGGAAAGGGGTTCCACAAGGGTCGATCCTCGGTCCTCTCCTTTATATTCTATATACCAACGATATAGTGAATATCCCGTGGGCTGATGATACGTCACTGATATGTGTAGCTGATAATGAGAAGGATTGTGTGAGGAGTCTGGAGAAGGACCTAAAGAACTTGAAGATATGGTTTACTGACAACAACCATTGGGTAAACTTGACTAAGACCAAGTTGCTTACATTTGGCATTAGGAGTAAACTCAAACTTTTGATGCGAGTTGGGCAAGTTAATATTGACTCAGTTGAAGATCTACCGTTCTTGGGGTGCACATAGACCGAAGCCTGAATTTCACTGTATTGTTACGCGCTGAGAGTTATTTCGCGCACTATGGGTCTTGATGCCGCACTAGCCGCATATCATGCATTCGTTGTGTCCAGAGTCGAATATGGTATAGTATTCTGGGGAAACTCAGTAGATACCAACAGGATCTTCGTACTCCAAAATAGATGTCTGAGAACCATTTTCAAGATGAGACAGACTGAGAGTTGTAGAGCTCTTTTTACCGCATCATATGCTAACCTTGTACGGATTGTATATTTATGAATGTGTGATGTTTGTGGCGGAAAATTATTCACTATTCAGAGAAATGAAGGGCAATCATGAGTATGATACAAGAAACAGAAAAAGGCTCACCCAAATAAAGACGAAATTCCCATATATCCAACAGAACGTATCATACATGATTGTCATTATATGGAATAGACTCCCAATTCAGTTGACAGACACTGGGAATAAAAGAAGATGAATCTGAGCCGTTTTCTAAAAGAAAAATGTTATTATAGTGTCAAAGAATTTCTCTCGGAAAGGGATTTCACTGGTCTCGTATAGTAACTTGGAACATTCTAACTTTGTATTAAAATTTGAGCTGTAAGTTCTATATGTTTGCTTGTTCTTTATATTTTGAAATTGTATTATACTTATATTTTTATTTTATTTGTGCTAGGTATAGGTATCAAGGTTTATAATTTTTTATATATGACACGATCAACACCCAATGGGTACATTTTGATCCAATAAAGGCATTTCAATCTATCTATTGCTGTCTAGTAGAAACAGCAGGCTCTTGTGTGAGGGTTTTAGAACACCAAATTCAATATTTTCTTTAAAATAAGGTGATCAAAACTTCAATATGAACTTTATCTATACAGACAAAAATCTACAAATAAAAGGAATACTATTTATGGACATACAAGGTCTTTATGTCGATTACCTGCATTATTGTGGATCTCGGTTGCATCTGTAACCACGCCTCCAGCTTCTGTCCAAATATTCTAAGCGACCCAAAGTTCTTTATGTCTTGAGGCAGGTAGTTAAATACTTTTAGAGCAAGGAACGCTGACCCACCGTTTTGTATGCAAAAGGCATCGATACCATCCTCCCCCTACATCTTGTGTTTACGCATGGATATTAAAAACCGCCCCACCTCGAGTGTGCTACTGGTCGAGTGCCAGAGCCCTGAAAAACAGCTGTCTGGCATAGAACAATTGTGATATCTTGTAGAGTTCTTCAGAAGGGTATGTATTAAGCTTTTCCCATATTATTTTCAACAGCCACTTCACGTTAACTTCCAACCTTCTCAAATAAAAATTTTTAACTCCTCCCCAAGAAAGAAAGCCATATGTCAAATTAGGCAAAATAATATACCCTCTTCAAAATATTCAAGGAACAGAATGAAGATAGCTTCCTAAATTTCGGTATCAAACTTCTTAACCTTCTGGTTATACTTTCAATGTGCACATCCCATCTCAGGCAACTATCAACAAAAACGCCAAGATACTTCACACTAAGAGCTGATTTAATAGAGAAGGAGTGTGTGCCATCCCCAACAGTAAGGAATTGATATTTAGGAAGACATGATGTATGATTGGAAAAAGCCACAAATTCAGTTTTCTTAGTGTTCGAAAATCCTTCTCAACCATTTCTTTCAGACCAGCCCAGGTTTCCCCACTATAAAATACAATCGTGTCATCCGCAAAACTGATCAAGGCATCCTTTGTAGGGACCCAAGGCCGTTCCTCTAGGGACCCCATATCTAACCTCCATTTTGGTGCCTATATCCTACTTTAACACACTGTCTCCTTTCACCGAGATAGCTCCTAAACCAAACCAAGGCATGACCACGAATCGCAGTACACTCCTACAAATTAAAAAGTTCTTTATGTTCCATGCAATCGAAAGCCTTGTTGAGATTCACAAATATCGACAAATCATTTTTTAGTGAATGTGGGGAATCTCAAAATCGGTGATTTTCAATAGTGTTTCCAGATAATTATTTCATTTTTATTAGAGTTCAGTACTGGGCGGAAAAATCCGATGAAACTGCATACAATTTTTTTTTGCAGTGCCAAAAAATTCTTAAACTAACATTATCACAGTTAAAGAAGACTACAACTAAGTACATCACAGTATGTCTATCACAGATAAGATTGCACATTCTGATCACATATGGAGGATGGAAAAAAATGGTCAGAAGTAGTGCACCAGACTAAAGTCTCGTAGTTCCATCTCTAGTCTATTCTTGAAGGTGTTTAGCGACGGGGAAGCACTGTGGTTTCACTCAGTCCATTCCAAGGATACACAACACGGTTACTGAGGAAGTTCTTTTGTGGGAGTTTAGCACATCTTTCTTTCTTCAACCCAAGGCCGTGTCCTCTGAGGATAGTATTAGAGCTGGAATGGAATATGTCCACTTCAACATGATAGTTGTTGTGAAGTATCTTAAATGTCTCGATCAAGTCACCTCCGAGTCTTCTGTGCTTGAGAGTTGGCAGGCCAAGTACTTTAAGTCTCTGGAGATAGGGTAGCTGCCTGGTTTCTGTGGGATTCTTGTCACTCTTCTTTGAACTCTTTCGATTAACTCCACGTCCTTTATGAAGTATGGGTTCCAAATGCTGTGTCCATACTGCAAAAGTGGTCTTATATAGGTTATAATTCAGGACATAAACATTGGCAACCCGGAAAACAAGTGTTGTAGGTTGCAGGTATACTAGATGATTTGCTACTTTGCTGTTTGCTGATACGTTTCGTTTTGTGTGATTTCTATTTGTTTGATTGATTTCTGAATACCGTTACACTGCTAATTATTACCCCATATGGTAAGACCAGCTCCAGTGTTATCTGATGAAAACGTTAATTGATGAAATATTGAATCTAGAACATTTTTGTGAAACTATGAACTATTATATATTAAAACTGAAAATTTTTATTCTGTTAAATTCTCATCGTATAACTATTGGAAATGGCTTATCATGATCTATTTCTCAATTTTAATTGTTCGTATAAGAGATAACGAAATGACGCTTATGATTCCAATGACGAGACGAGAATAATTCCAATCAAAGAAGAATATGTCTCAAATCTGACAACACTGTACAAAAGTCAAATGCGTTCGGCAAACAGCTGATTGACTCGTTTTGGATGCGCAGAAGTCGTCAGCGTAAAAGGCAGGATTACCCTAATCTTATCATTTGTAGGTTCTGGTGATCTGCAGGCTATCCAGTTGATAAAGAAGACAGGTGGAACGCTGGAGGAGTCGTTCCTGGACGAAGGTTTCTTACTGGATAAAAAACCAGGCGTTCACCAACCAAAGAGAATAGAAAATGCCAAAATCCTCATCGCTAACACTCCAATGGATACCGACAAGATTAAAGTATTTGGATCGCACATTAAGGTTGACTCGATGGCGAAAATATCTGAACTTGAGGCTGCGGAAAAAGAAAAGATGAAGGATAAGGTGAACAAAATTTTAAAGCACAACGCCAATGTCTTCATAAACAGGCAGTTGATCTATAATTATCCGGAGCAATTATTTGCCGATGCTGGCGTCATGGCAATTGAACATGCTGATTTTGATGGTATCGAAAGACTGGCATTGGTAACTGGTAAGTAATTTGTTTTTGACATTTTTTAATTTCTCTCTACATTGTTAGACCAGAAATCTTTTTCTCATCTCAAAATCCAGGGTTCCTGAATCACAAAAAATTATAGAAACAGAACCACTTGGGAAGTGCATACTCACACAGTTGTTTATATCAGAACAGAACAATCCACTCAATGAAAAACTTCATAATTGTAGTTATCGACTAATGTCATTCATTTATACCTGAAAATGCCCCAGACTTTCTCCCTCCAATGAAAAATATGTCAATATTTATGCTTCTTTTAAGATACCTGAAGATAATCCTTTCGAGAGTATAAATTGGAGACGTTTTCTGAATAGAAGAGGACGACTTTACTATAAAATGTTATCTTCAGTCTTCCAATATTCAGTAGACTTGAAACAAACAATCAAGTTACAGCATGATTTAGTGCTTGGTTTCTTTATCTCTGATTCAGTTGTTAATTTTATAGAGGAACATCCTGTATGTACTGAAATTCATGTTGAATTGACGTTTTTATATAAATGATTTAGTGCTTGGTTTAATCTACCTCTGATTCAATTGTGTTAGTTTAATTGAGGAACACACTGTATGTACTGAAATTCATGTTCAATTGACGTTTTTTTATATAAATGATTTAGTGCTTGGTTTAATCTACCTCTGATTCAATTGTGTTAGTTTAATTGAGAAACACACTATATGTACTGAAATTCATGTTGAATTGTCGTGTTTTTATATAAATGATTTAGTGCTTGGTTTATTCTACCTCTGATTCAGTTGTGTTAGTTTAATAAAGGAACACCCTGTATGTACTGAAATTCATGTTGAATTGTCGTGTTTTTATATAAATGATTTAGTGCTTGGTTTATTCTACCTCTGATTCAGTTGTGTTAGTTTAATAAAGGAACACCCTGTATGTACTGAAATTCATGTTGAATTGTACTTTTTTTAATGTAATTTAGAAGTTTCTCATAATTTGGGATTATTTCAGGTGGCGAAATTGTCTCCACATTTGACCACCCTGAACTTGTGAAGTTGGGCAAATGTGACGTTATTGAGCAAGTCATGATTGGCGAGGACGTCCTCTTACGTTTCAGTGGAGTCCCCAAAGGTGAAGCCTGCACAATTGTGGTACGTGGCGCCACCCAACAGATCATCGATGAAGCTGATAGATCACTTCATGATGCATTATGTGTACTGGCAGCAACAGTGAAAGAAAGCAGGGTAGTTTATGGAGGGGGATGTAGCGAAACTCTCATGTCTGTAGCTGTTAATAAGGCAGCAGCTAACGTTGCAGGAAAGGAAGCTGTGGCTATGGAAGCTTTTGCTAGGGCTCTTCTGCAGCTTCCTACAATCATAGCTGATAATGGAGGTTATGATTCGGCTCAACTCATCACTGAATTGAGAGCAGCACATAATAGAAATGAAAACACAAAGGGTTTGGATATGTTGAATGGAGAAGTGGGAGATATGAAGACTCTAGGCATAACTGAATCATTTGTGGTCAAAAGACAAGTGTTGCTTTCTGCAGCAGAAGCAGCCGAAATGATTTTACGTGTAGATAATATAATAAAAGCTGCACCAAGAAGACGTGTTGAAGACAGAGGACATTGCTGATTATTTTTCTTAACATTACTTGCTTTATAATGTTTTGTTCTTAAACTAATGTACTAATAACAGCAACAATAAGAGAATGTATTTTAGACTTTTTTAAAATGTATTTTTCTCATTCAGCAAGAAATACTTCATTCAAGCCTTGAAATACATTTATCCATCACTTTTGATATCTACTGAATTCATTTATTTCCTTATCCTCTAGAAAGTTTTGTACTCAAGTTGATTGTTAACGAAGCTATACTGTGTTGAAAAAGTTTGGGATATACTGGCAAGGGAAAATCAGTAAACAGATGGAAGTAGCAGAAGAACTTAGTGTTTGTGAAAGTTAGATGCAAACCAGGCAGCGGAGTACTACCATCATACATTCTGTCACAAAAATACCAGGAATTTGTCAATGAAACACAAAATATTTAATTTTCATCGATATTTATTGTATCGCCTTCAAAGTAGGCCCCTTTCGAAATAATACATTTACGCCAACAAATAATTCTCTTTTATGTCTTTCATCGATTCAAAATGGGTAGCTCGAAGTGGTAATATGGTTTTTGGAAAAAGAAAAAGTCTGCCAGAGCCATATCAGGTGAATACGGTTGTTGTTCCATGGTATTTGTTCAGGTTTTGATCAGAAATTCATTTACAATGATGACCTTGTGAGATGGTGCAAACTCAATCAGTTTTATTTCAACAAATCTGAATTTTTCGACGAATTTGCTCTCTCTAACGTCACATAACGCTTACGTAATATTCTTTATTTACCATCTGACCCTTTGACAAGAATTCCGAGTACACCACACCGCGATATTCAAAGAAAACAGTAAACATTACCGTGACTTGATCGACTTTGACGTGGTTTTATCAATTCCGGTTCAGATGGAAGACGCCATTCCAAAACTTGTTGACTGGTTTGCATGTCGAACTCTAACCCATGTCACATCACCAGTTACAATGCGTTTTAAAGGAAATTCAGGTCTTTTGGAACTAGTCGAGAGGCAACGCGTTTCATGCCCAAACAATAGTTCAAAATTGTACGAATTGATTCGTGAGACACAGAAAAGCCATTGCTTATCTCTATCAAACTTAAATGACGATTTTAATTACCATTTCCTTCACTTTATCGATGCTAACTTCAGTTGAAGATGTTGATGGCCGACCAGAGCGAGGAAAATCTTCCACCACATCTCGGTCGCTGTTGAATGCACTGTTCCACTCATATGCACGTTTTTGATAAGTCGCTTCACCGTATGCCATCTCTAACATTTTCAGCGATTCGGTACACGAAATTCTATTCCCAACACAAAATTTGATAGGTTCGATATTTTTATCCATTGTAAAAATCGCAAAACACTTGTGAGAACTGACAAAATCGATGACAGATCGCGTTCAAACTTCACGTCAGTATAGAATACAGTTATGCCAACTTAGCAACAACAAAAATTTGACAACATTTTAAGCAGATTTCTTAAATAGTCAATTTTCGGTACTTTTTTGACAGAATGGAATGTTTTTGTAACGGTAATTGACGCATTCGTCAAGGAGTGAAGTATCAAGTGTTCATAGAAAGAATTGTTTCTATTTCAAGATAACTAACTTATGGTTTATATTATTACATGTTTACTAGGACGTGCAAATTTAATTATTTGTAGGAGAACAATGACTGTTCAGATTTACTAGACATTGCCCAAAGGATTTTTCTAAATTATCAAGCAGCCATCGCTGCATAAGCTGCTTTTCGTACG
Organism: Cryptolaemus montrouzieri; assembly: GCA_013387265.2. Classification (NCBI taxonomy): domain Eukaryota; kingdom Metazoa; phylum Arthropoda; class Insecta; order Coleoptera; family Coccinellidae; genus Cryptolaemus; species Cryptolaemus montrouzieri. Next base: position 7,390,837 of record JABFTP020000103.1, on the reverse strand, counting down.
TTCTCCAGATCTAAATCTCATCGTACATGCCTGGGCTGAGCTCTTCTTGACTATCAGCCACAGCCATAAAACATTATGTTAATAGAGGTACTTTCATTATTATGAGCACAAATTATTTGGATAATAGTTATCGTTCTGAGTGATGCTGGAAATAATGAATAAATCAGACAAAAATATTTATGAAGAATTTAACGATATATCCAGGAGATCGATTTTTATAATTTGAGAATTCCTTTAGAAGAAAAATTCATACGACTAGCATGGCTAATATCGAGGAAGTAATTGTTTCGGATAATCAATACTAATATAAATGTGAAAGTAACTCTGTTGGACTATTAGGCCAAACCAATGAATGGAAATTTGATATAGAGATACCTTGAATTTTAAGGACGGATATTGATTGTTTTCAAAGTTCTAAAGCAAAATTGTTATATGTTGAGTGTTTTCATACTTTTTTGCTTCTGTATAACTGTTTCTCAGCTGTTTTTTCAAGACGCGAAGGAGTTCTTTGGAATTCTCATCTTTCCGTATATTATATACCGCCTGAGTGGCCTCAACAGCAGCGACTCAGTTGGGAAGTTGGATGGCTTACGCTGCAGGACTCTTACTCTTGACTCTCATTGGAAATGATAACTTAAAATATTCATTTATGATCTCATGAAAATTCTCTTAAGATTTTTTGCCATCCGAGTCGATAATAATAGTATTCCAATTAAAGTCACTGAGGAATTTCTTAAACTTTTGATATTATTAGCGTTAATTTGAGGCTTAGTGACGAAAGTCTTGTTCTCGGGTTTTACCTCCTCTTCTATCCAAAGTATCTGTATATATATATATATATATATATATATATATATATATATATATATATATATATATATATATATATATATATATATATATATATATATATATATATATATATATATATATATATTTATTTATTTATTTCGTATATGGTCCTATGTAGAAGTAGGTTTTGACTTCTCTCCTGAATGCAAGTTGATGTTTTTCTTCGATTTCAATGGGCAGATGGTTGTATAACTTAGGACCCCAGTAATCAACACCCTGTTGTAGTTTAGTTTTGCTATGAAAGGTCGTCCTCAGGTCTCCCTTTGTCCTCGTGTTGAATTGATGGAATTGACTATTTGTTTCAAATTCAGGTAAGTGCCTATGTAGGGTCAAGACCTTAAGTTGTTTAAAAGCATCCGGACGTAATATGCTGTATAGTCTCCGATCTTATATGGCATTTTCTGCACTTATCTGTTTGTAATGTTCCGTCCTTCATTATAAATTTTTTGTAGTTGTTTGTAGCGATCACTTGGTCTTGGATGGCCATAAGGAATCCCTCTGTTTCTGCGAATAATTCTCCTTTCATCAGCCATTTGTTGGAGGCTTCTTTGTCGATGTGTGGTTGATTAATCTCATGGTGATGTCGTCCATGCAATTCCTTTCTTGACCATTGCTCTTGTTTTTCAGTATCTGATAGGAACGGTAGATTCAACAGGTCATCTCTGGTAGCAAGGTTTAGTGGTGTATATCCCCTATCAGCCAACGATACCACTCTATGGAGGTCAGAAGTGAAAGCTTTTGCAGAGAAGAATTCTCTGAGATTTTTTATCTGTTCGGTGTGTAAATTGACAACATCTATTAATCCGCGTCCTCCTTCTTTCCGCTTCAAAGTTGTTCGTATCACAGACGATTTTGGATGATGATTGTTGTACTTTGTCAGCATCTTTCGGGTCTGCCTTTGAATATCATCCAGTTCTGTCTTAGTCCATCTGATTATTCCAAATGAGTAAAGCAACACTGGAATGGCGTAGGTTTCCCCGAGTTCAACATCGATTTCAGCACAGACTTCAGACGCTGACTGTATTCTGAGCGAATCTTCTCCTTTGATTGTTTTTGGTCTAGCAATCTGGCTTGTTGGTATCCCAGATATTTGTATGTTTCGCCATCTCTCATGCACTGTATAATTTAACCGTTTGGAAGTTGTGTTTCACCATCTATGACTTTCCCTCTTTGAATGTTCAGGGTCTTACATTTTTCAATCCCGAATTTCATATGAACATCTGCCGAGAACTCACTGACAGTTTTCAGCAAATCATCCAATTGCTTCTTGTTCGCAGCATCTAATTTGATGTCATCCATATACAGCAGGTGGGAGATTGTATGATAATTCCTTTCTGCTTTTATCCTAAATCCGTACCCTGTTCTATTGAGCATTGAGGACAATGGGTTCATAGCTAAACAGAACCATAGTGGACTCAAAGAGTCTCCTTGAAAAATTCCACGACGTATGGGTATCTCGTCGGTTTTAATTGATTTATTGTTCATGTTGACCTGCAGAGACGTGCGCCAGTGTGTCATTGTTGTCTTCAAGAACTCTACCAGGGCTGGGTGAATTTTGTATATCTGCAATATTTATTATTATTATTAAACTACGAGATCAAAGGCCCGACTCAAATCCCAGAAGATACCAACCGGACGTTGTCCCGACTTCAAGCCTTTCACCACACCTTCAACGAAAGCGTATATCGCATCATGTGTCCCAAGTCCTGGTCTGAAGCCAAACTGACTCCTTGCGAGAATTCCTTGTTTATCAAGAAAGCTCAAGAGCCTGTCAAGGTAACAATATTCAAATATTTTTGACAAGACCGGAGACAGCGATATAAGGAGATAGTAATACTAAATAAAAATAAACCCACATGTTACTACTTTATTAAAGATTAACAAATTTCAGAGAGACTTAAAATAACAGGGTAAAATAATTTAAGCATTGATCATTCGACTTAATTCTCCACTAGTAACTAGATCTTTGACTATATCTAGTCCTCCAACTAACTCTCCATTAATATATAGCTGCGGATAAGTAGGCCAATCAGAGTACGTTTTCAAGCCCTGTCTAACCTCTTCATCTGTTAAGATGTCAAAAGTTTCATAACTAGTTCTAGAAAGGCATTCAGAAAATTAATATATAAAGTAGATATATTTAGTCGATCTCCTCTTACCCTGTATTGTTCAATATTTCGATAATCTGCTTACTGAACCCACATCGGGGTTGATTCCTGTTGCCTTTCATAAACAGCATCACCTTGGACGTATTTATCAATTTTTTCAGCCTTTCTTCTAATGGTTCTGCATTGTTATATTTCTTTATTTTATCGGTTATAGTTCTAGGATCTGCACCATCAATTCTATCGACTTGTTTGCCACTTCGAAAGAGAAGCACACTCGGAACTGCATCAATTTTATATTTTAAAGATATTTCTGATAAGCTCTCTGCTTGGCACTTGGCGAACTTAACATTGGAATATTCTTCTTGTTTTGAAAGGAGATCTAGTAAATCATCGATTTGCTTACATTGTTCTGCCCAATCGGCTGAGAAATGTACCACTGTCAGCTTCGCATCACTGAAAATGGATTGGTTTGTAAATTGAAAATAAGACAGAATATAGCACAGATTTCACCTTGTTGCTTCGATAAATTCAGGAGAATCTTTCAAAACAGACGGCATTTCTAGAAGATACTTTTAGCGTTTCGATAGGAAAGCTATCTAATTGAAAGTTGAAGATAGGTTACGTTAGGTTATAAAGAAAAAGAAAAGAATTTAGTTTTTTTCTTCGTCTCTTTTTATATGTGCTTGACTGCATTGGCTACCTAACCAGGAATTTATTCTTTCTGCTGCTTTTACTTTTTACTACAGCTTATAGTGGATTCCGAAGCACTCTCCTATACCGTGCAATGATAACTTCCACCACAAGGATTACTAGTTATCTGGTCTTCGAAAGTTTATGCCCTCTTTAGGAACTCTTTCCAAGTATCACTTTTTTGTTCAAGGACAACATCCATAACTTGAACCCCGATTCGAACCAGGCAACTCGGCTAAGAATTTTGTCATGTTATTAACATATATTCTGTGGTATATTTTTGCTTTTTTTGCTGCAAAGAAGAAATTGGAACGAATTTTTGAAGAAAAGTTGAATAATCAATAAATATATTTCTTGAGAGAATTATATCCTGTTTTTCTACAAAGAGTTGAAGTGTAATAAAAATGTTGGTATAATTATTAAATATCTAGATTTATTTTCATTGGAGCGTTTTGAAGTTAATTTATAATTTCACACACTTTTTAGCGTTGACACTTCAAAGTTGAGGATTTCTGAACTTTATAGAGGAAAACGCTTGAAGCGACAAGTGATGAGTTTATGTTTGGTCTTTAAGGGTTTGCCAATAAAAAACCAACGCCGGTCAGTTTTCTAGGGATGGGTTGATACAAAAATATCCTGTATCGAATACAAATGATACTGATACAATTCTGTATCTAATACTTTTAGTTGATACTCTTGTATCTGATACATATTAATGTTTTACCTCTTTCTTCAAATCATAAATTAGGTTAGAATATAATTCTACTTATTTAATTGTTTTATCTATCTGTTTACTGAGGATTATAAAATAATAGGAATTCATTTGAATATACGGTGAACTCATAAAGCCGTAACATGGAGATTTTGCTTTATTATTAATCATAGACTAAGTATAGTTATATATAGATCATCTTTGTATTAATTCATTTTACATCGAATTGTAGAGCTAATTTATCGAATCAGCATTTTAAATGCAATATATGCAAGTATTTGTGTTTCGAAAAAATGAGAACGGAATGGTAATGAAAAGAATAAAAGGAATAGTTTATCTGCATTTAGGTTTTGTTTCAATTAATAGAACAATAAAATTGTTTTATTGATAATAGTTCTGAAATAAATATTAAAGTGTCCATAAAATAATGAAACAATTACAGAATTGAAAGGATAGTAAGATAGAAACAAAAGGATTACTTTGAGAGTTTTTATTACAAATTACAAATTACAAAAATTACAGAAAAATTCTAACAAATATTCTTCAATTCAGCTGCGTACATCTACGTCTGTTCGGAGGCTCTTTGAGATTTCAGCGTATGATGGAATAGACCCACTTAAGAACATAGACTCGAAGAAAACGAAAGTTTTTCTGACATCTTTTCAATCTTCATTGATCCCACGTAGGGGGTAAACTGCTATATTGCCAATTTCATTACAGTTACCCCATATAGATTCTGAAAATGAAGAAAAAAGCAGTAACAGTTCTATCGAGAGGTGTATTTTTTGAAATGAAAGGATCTCACGGAATTATGATCTTTAAGCTAATAGTTTTGGGAACAACGGAATTGGTACTATAGTACTACACTCTCTTGGGAGTATTCAAGGATATTTGTCTCACGCCTAAGGGCAGAAGAATCTTCCGAAAGGTGCACTTCGGAATTTTTATACCTAAAACTTTCTCTGCGGAGCTTCAGCAGTAACCGGAACCAAAATTTTAGAAGAGATTGGGATATATTTGAGGTTATTACTTCAGATACTGCGAAGAAAGACAAACAATTTCAGTCTATCTAGCAACTGGATTGATATACTAAGATTCACAAACTATGAAAAAATAACCAAGTGCAACCCCATAGCACATATCTATACCTAATCTTTCATAAATTATTGCTCGCGTTTCATGACTAGGATCAGAAAAATCTTCGAAAATATGCTACCTGTCTTTAGAGTTCCAGCCTGTAGGATAAAGTCCTCATGTTGGAAAGACTTGATTGACGTTTGACGTTGAACTCAATATGCTGTCACTGAGATTAGGGATGAATACTTAGCGTTTTTTGTTTTGATGCAAACTTCCTAGCTCGGGAAAAAAGATTGAGAGAGATTTGAAGTATTGAAGCATTGTGAAAAATCATAGCTAAAAGAATCAAATATTACGTCATTGAAAACATCTGGCTAATATTTTTCTGTCCAATTGTGACAATAAGCATAGTAAAGTATGCTTTACAAGTAAGGAAGAAACAACTCAAGACAACCGAGCGATTCTTCAGGCCTTTTCATGCAACAATCCCTCCATAACCCACATCTATACCTAATCCTTCACAGATGACTGCTCATGTTTCAGATGAGTCTTACAAACACCCTCGGACTGGTACTACACCCTCGTAAGAGTATTCCAGTGAGGTATCAAGGATTTTTGTTTCATGACTAGGAGTAGAAAAATCTTCGTCTTCAGAATTTCCAGCCCGTAGGCTATAGTCCCCATATCGAAAGGATTGTCATTAGATGGGAAGATTGAGCTAAAGACGCTTTCACTGATATTAGGGGAGAACACTTAGAAAAAGATCCCGGTTGAGGGCGGTATCTTAAAGCTTTTTGTCTTGATGTAAACTTCCTGATGGCTCGGAAAGAAATATTCAGACGAATTCGAGATATGACCTGAGCCATTGCCAAGAACTAAACCAGAAAATTTCAAATATTTCGCCTCAGAAAAAAACTCGCTAATGTTTTTGTGTTCAATTGTAACAATAAGCATAGTAAATTATGCTTTACAAGTAAGGAAGAAACAACCTAAGACAACCGAGCGATTCTTCAGGCCTTTTCATGCAACAATCCCTCCATAACCCACATCTGTACCTTATCCTTCACAGATGACTGCTCATGTTTCAGATGAGTCTTACAAACACCCTCGGACTGGTACTGCACCCTCGTAAGAGTATTCCAGTGAGCTATCAAGGATTTTTGTTCCATGACTAGGAGTAGAAAAATCTTCGTCTTCAGAATTTCCAGCCCGTAGGCTATAGTCCCCATATCGAAAGGATTGTCATTAGATGGGAAGATTGAGCTAAAGACGCTTTCACTGATATTAGGAGAGAACACTTAGAAAGAGATCCCGGTTGAGGGCGGTATCTTAAAGCTTCTTGTCTTGATGTAAACTTCCTGATGGCTCGGAAAGAAATATTCAGACGAATTCGAGATATGACCTGAGCCATTACCAAGAACTAAAGCAGAAAATTTCAAATATTTCGCCACAGAAAAAAACTCGCTAATGTTTTTGTGTTCAATTGTAACAATAAGCACGCAAATAATGTAGAAACAACCGGGGCCTACCAAGCGATTCTTCAGGCCTTTTCATGCAACAATCCCTCCATAACCCACATCTATACCTAATCCTTCACAGATGACTGCTCATGTTTCAGATGAGTCTTACAAACACCCTCGGACTGGTACTACACCCTCGTAAGAGTATTCCAGTGAGGTATCAAGGATTTTTGTTTCATGACTAGGAGTAGAAAAATCTTCGAAAAGATGCAACCTGTCTTCAGAGTTTCCAGCCCGTAGGCTATAGTCCCCATATCGGAAGGATTGTCGTTAGATGGGAAGATTGAACTAAAGATGCTTTTACCGATATTAGGAGAGAAAACTTAGAAAGAGATCCCAGTAGAGGGGGTATCTTAAAGCTTTTTGTCTTGATGTAAACTTCCTGATGGTTCGGGAAGAAATATTCAGATGAATTCGAGATATGACCTGAGGCATTTCCAAGAACTGCAACAATAAGCACGCAAATAATGTAGAAACAACCGGGGCCAACCAAGCGATTTTTCAGGCCTTTTCATGCAACAATCCCTCCATAACACACATCTATACCTAATCCTTCACAGATGACTGCTCATGTTTCAGATGAGTCTTACAAACACCCTCGGATTGGTACTACACCCTCGTGAGAGTATTCCAGTGAGGTATCAAGGATTTTTGTTTCATGACTAGGAGTAGAAAAATCTTCGAAGAGATGCAACCTGTCTTCAAAGTTTCCAGCCCGTAGGCCTTAGTCTTCATATCGAAAGTATTGACGTTAGATGGAAAAATTGAGCTCAACATGACTTCACAGAAATTAAGATTGAGGATTTAGATAGAAATCCCGGTTGAGGGGTGATATATTGAAGATTTGTCTTGACCTAAACTTCCTAATGGCACGGGAAGAAAGATTTAGAGATATTAACTCAGACATTTAGAAGAACCAGAGCGGAAAATTTCAGATACTTCGCCACAGATAACATCTACCTGATATTTTCCTGTCCAATTGTAGAAATAAGCATGATATATTATGCTTTACAAATAAAAAAAGAACAACCGCGACCAAGCGAGTGATTCTTCAAGCCTTTTCATGCAACAATCCCCCCATAGCCCACTATACCTAATCCTTTACAGATGACTGCTCATGTTTCAGATGAGTCTTACAAACATCCTCAGACTGGTACTACACCCTCGTAAGAGTATTCCAGTGAGCTATCAAGGATTTTTGTTTCATGACTAGGAGTAGAAAAATCTTCGAAAAGATGCAACCTGTCTTCAGAGTTTTCAGCCCGTAGGCTATAGTCTCCAAATCGAAAGGATTGACGTTTGATTAGAAGATTGAGAATTCGACATATTTCTGAGGCATTACCAAGAATCAGAGAGGAAAATTCCAGATATTTCGCCACAGAAAACATAAGGATATTTTTCCTTAAAGCAATAAGCATAGTATATTATGCTTCACAAGTGAAGAAGAACTAACCTGGACCAACTGGGCGATTCTTCTGGCGTAGTTAATCTTTCAAAGATGACCTCTCGATTCAGATGATTCTTACAAACTTCATACTAAACCGTTACTTGAACATTCAAGTTTACTACCAGATTTTCTTCATGACTAAGATCTTCATATCTTCGAAAGATACACCCTGTAGTTGGACAGTCAGACTGTGGAATATAGTCCCAATAATATGACATATGGCGCTAGATGGGAAGATTGAAGTCGAGGACGAAAGTTGAATTAAATTATATTTATATTTCCATTCATTACACAAATCAAATAATAATAAATGTAGCTGTAATATTGATGAAACTTCTATCAGATATTCAATAAAAGTATTGGTAAGTTAATCCACGAAATATTTTATTTTTAATGTATCAATCTTCTTTATAGACTCTGTGGTGTGGCTAAATTAATATACCATTCTATGTATGTAGATGTATTCCTTGAGGAGAATATGAAATAATCTAACTATATCGAAAAAGTTCCACAAGCTGTTAGAAAATATTCACTCTTTTTAATCAGAAAACCCAAAACAATAACAAATAATCGTACTTACTTACAAACCATTTTCTTGCTTAACTGATTCTGGCTGAATTCCATCATCGCCAATTCTTAGATTTTCACTTCTTCACGTGTGCCTGAAAATATCTCTCTTGTACTCATATTGTAGAAAAATTAGTAAATATCATACTTAACGAAGTCATCTTCGTCCTAAATCTTTCCACAAGCATTTATAAACTGACTTTCAAATTCGTCCATTTTGTGTGCTCTCCGCATCTGTGGTAGAAAACCCAGCCTCTCTCCTTCTATGCACTCATTGAATTTTATTATTTTAACTCTTGGAAAATTGATCCCTTCCGATTAGTCTCTCTCATCTACTTAATTCACGTCACCTATTAAACGAAAAACGCATTTAGTCTCAATTGAAATATTCAATTTCTTGCTTGAAAACATTCTGATTACAGGATCATCACGACGTTTATGTCAAATACAATACCCAAAACACTTGAAATAATTGTATTAGAGTTATTCTTATTCTGACTTGCGCAGAGATACTCGTCGATGATTTTTCTCGAGGTCATATATACTTTAATTTTAAATCTAAATACCAATCTTTTCATTATTTATTCTATGGGTGGATTAATGTACATGCTATTCTGTGATACAGATGTATTTTTTCAAGAGAATATGAAAATAAATTATATTGCTCTTGAAAATTATTCACTCAAATTATCTCAACTCAAACCAACAACAAATAATGGAACTTACTTTGTTATATCATAACAAAATTTTCCTACTCACCAGAAACTTCATAAATAATAGTTAAACTGTTTGTTATTCCTTTAACTTGTTCTATTTCTGCCTTTCGGCCAATTATACGCCGGGAAATTCTGTCACCTCACTAATCCGGGAATTTTTCCGAACCCTTCTCGTGTCGAGGGAAAGGATCTTTAATGTCCAACACATCTCTGTTACAGAACCGACGGCTTTACATCTCCTCCGAAAGATCGATTGGCATAATCCGAAAAATGGCACCGACTTTGTGGAGATTGAACCCAGGTAACTCTGCGCAGGAGACGAGCAATAGTTATACTGATTCTGCCTCAATACCATTATAGTCAATTTTTCGATTTTCACCGCATGCTGGAACACATAATCATATTTTAAATGAATAACAAATATAATACTTAACAAAGTCATTTTCACCTTAATTTTTTCCACAAACTATTTACAAACTCTATTCATGACTGTCATTTCGGCATACTGTATGCTCTTCGCGTCTCTGTCAAAAAGCTTTTTCAAAGTTGAATCCCCAGTATTTTCCCTTCTATTTAGTCTTTGAGTTTTTTCTCACTTTAATTTTTAAAAAATTGATTTCTTTCGATGAATCTCTTATTTAGGTAATTTGAAATCCAATTTGTATAAATCTGTCTCCCAAAAAAATATTTCAATTTAGCAAGTTTAGAAAGATTGTTCTATGAACTGGGCGCATAATATTTTCTGCAAATGTTGAATTTACCTTAATCAAACTCACGGAAATGAAAATACTTTCAGTTTCAAACGAAATATTCAATTTCTTGCTTAGAAACAAACTAATTACAGGATCATCACACACAAATTTTTCAGTTTCGTTTTCTCAATTAAAATTTCCAGAACACTTGTTCTAAGAGCTAAGAGCATTCTAATTCTGACTTGCGCACAGATACTTGATTTTCTCAAAATTATTGCTTTCAAGGAAAGTGACGTCTAAAATATTGATGTTTAGGAAAAAAGTAATAACTTTCAAGAAAATAAAGGTAATCAAAGTTGCATTATATGGTCAAAACACACATATGAGCAATAAATTAGGGTTTGAAAGTTCTATTCACTGATTTAGAAAATTTTAACGAGAATGGTAGAATATCCTTGAATGGATGTCCATATTTATTCGAAAACATCGGTGATTCGTAAACATCGACATCGATCTCGCATCCCTGAAATGACAAAATTAGGTTAGAACATAATTTTACTCATTTAATTATTTCTATCTATTTGTTGAATGAGAATTATAAATAATAACTACAAAATTATGTAGTTACAATTTCAATTTCAATTAGTTACTCAAAATGTATTTGAATAATTTCTCTTCACTGAGATTCCCGACTTTTCGAAAGTAGATATTTGTGTTTCGAAAAGAGAATGGAATGATAATGAAGAATAATAATGGAAAAAGTGTCCAGAATTGTAACGGAGACTAATTCTAGATTTTTATTTGCATTTAGTATAAATTTTCTTCTTTTTCTTTTCTTCTATGAAACAATAAAATTGATTCATTGATAATAGTTCTGAAAAATATATTATGGTGTCCATAAAACATCGAAAAAATTCCAGACTTAAAATGGTGTACAGTAATGAATTGAGAAAGTCAAAACCAAAGGGTTTGAATCTGATTTTATTCTCAATCGTAAACTTTAAGAGCGTATTATTCACTGTATCCAGTATCTGTTATCGATACAGTACTAGTATCGATCCATATCGGACAACCCTGTTACGAATATACCACTGATATTTTATATTACATATTATTAGGCATCAGTATGATATTTATTTCGACTGGATCAGCTACTTTTCAGTATCTGATTCATACACATTCACCCAATCCCTACAGACTTCTTTGATACGAAATGGCTTTGTATCTATTAATTTTCGTCCAGTTATTATGCCATATCAGCTTTCGATTCTCCTACAACATAGTTGAAGGTTTTGACAAATGGATTTTACAATCTGAAAGACAAAATTCCAAACCAACGAAAAGAAAGATTTAATATTTATCAACTCCCTGAAGTGACTAACGATTGATTCTGTCCCTGAAATTCCCTTCTCACGCGGGCGTCAACATTTCATAGAGAAACAGGTCATAGACCATTTTAATGCTGGAAACGAGCGTTAAGAGATTATTATAGATTGCATCAAAGAAAATTTCTAAGGTTGCTTTTTGTTAGAGCATTATGATGTTGATTCGGGAGGTTATGTTTTTGCGTTGATGGTGGAAAGTTGGGAATTTCTGAACTTTATAGCGGCAGACGCTAGAATAGACAAGAGATAAGCTTATATTTTCGATCTTCAAGGGTTGCCAATAGAAAAACCTAAAGCAATTGTTTTCTTCGATGCGAAATGGCCAACTCTCTTTCCATAGTCGTCCAGTTATTAGGCAATACTAGCTTTCGAACCATATGAGCAAGCATGTAGGAATATGCTTAGCCGTTATGCCTGGGCATGGATGTTGTCCTTGAACAAAAAGGGAATTTGACAAAGACATATATAGAGATTGGACACATAACCATAGTTGTTGGTCCATAACCTCTGAAGGCCAGATAATTTGTAATCCTTGTGGTGGCAGTTATCATTGCATGGTCTAGGTGAGTGGTTCGGAGTCCACTATAAACTGTAGGTCCATAGAAAAACAAACAAACAAACCATATAGTTAGAAGTGTAGAAAAAAGAATTTCGCAATATAAAACACTAAAGTTTCCAGAAATGATACCAAATCAATTAAAAAAGATTTCATATTTATCAATTAAGAGTTTTAACCTAAAATAAGTGAAAATGATATATTTTGTCGCTAAAAACCCCTTTTCATGGGAACGTCAAGATTTCATAGAAAAATAGATCACATGATCATTTTGACGCTCAAAACGTTCCAATGAAAAGGCTCCTTTAGAGTTCAAGTATAAATCATCAATCATTATAATCTTTGATGCTGATGAAATAAATAAAATTATTAAATGACAACATTTATTTGCAATTTTCCTTGAAGTGAACAAATCTCACAATAAGTTTCTACAGAGTGAATTATTCTATTGAACTCAAAACTCATACGTTTTCCCCATTAGGAATATTTGAAGGTGGAGGTGGAACAATATTTTCTTGCTTGATATTTTGGTCGATTTGTTTCATACTTGTCGCATCTTTTATTTGATTTTCCTCAGTTGGCGAAGTTTTTTCTGCTTGGGAATTTATTTCAGATATTGTATGTTCCTTTTCTTTTTCCGTTTCAGAATCTTTATTAACATGGTTGGTTTTCTGAACGTCTTCGCTTTGAGTCCCCTCTTCGCAATTTTTCGTGTCATTTTTGAGATTTTGAGCATTTTGTTTAGTTTGCTCGACATCTTTTTCTGTTTGTGTTTGAGATTTATCACTTCTGATATCTGCTCTTAAAGTTTCAACTACTCCTTTAGCAAGTTCCCTTTCACTATATCTTTCCCTTAACGCTTGAAAAAGACACAGCTGTGCTTCATATTCCCTCTTCAATTCTCCATTGTGACGTATCATTTGCTCTAGCTTCTGATGCATCAAATCTTGTCTTTCTTTTTCTGCCTTATACTTCTCTTCCATGCAGTGGATCTTAGATTCAAGCTGATCAACTTCTAAATTTCTTATTTCAAGTAAATCTTTTGTAATTTTCACCACATCTCTTAAAGATTCCACTTGCTGGTTCAGGGCTTGGATTTGTAATTCTTGATTTTTAATCATTTTAGTATTTTCGAAAATAACACTTTTTGCCTTTGTTAGAGTATCTGCTGATCTCATTTTCAGAACATCAACTTCGTTTGCCTCTAAAAGATGCTTCTGTATTAATTTTTGAGCGTCCCCAAGCTGCGATTCCAACTCAGAAACTTTTTTACGGAGAAGAACAATTTCTTGGTCTTTCTGAAAAAAAAAGTTAGATTTTAATTTTAAAATCTTTAAATTTTTTCAACCAAATTTTACATATTTAAAATCATTATATGAAAGCTAAATATTCTTATATATTTTAATACCTGCCTCTAAGGGTTTTACTTTTCGATTGTAGGTAAGTAAGTAGAATATTCTGGGATATATATAAAGGATATTTATATATTTGTCACCTTATATAAATGATGAAGTTCATAGGTTATATTTTGCATCATTCTACATGAATATATTGCATTATTGATGTTTAAAATTATAGATAAAATAAAATATATTCCTACCTCGGTATCTCCTTGTTTCGTTACTTGAGAATCCATTATTTTTCTTGCTGCTATATTATCAAAATACTTAAGTAAATTCTAAATAGAACCGATCTCTTCGGAAGTAATGGAAAAAAGGCTATTATTAGCATTGTAGATGAAATTTTAAACGCCGATGGTTCTATTATTAGGAGTTCATCAGTCTTTGTGGCGCATCTTGTTGAGATTCGAATTTAGCGCCTTCTGAACTAACCTCTATCACTTACGTCATTTATAGTGTGGAATGCTAAAATCGATTCCAATTGTTTTTCACATTTTTCGACAAAATATAACGTTTTCCAAGTTTTGAAGGTTAAAAATATAATTTCGGACATCATCATTTCATAAACGCGAAAAATTATGTTTTAACATACACTTTAATAATGACATTCCTTTCTGCTTTTCCTCGCAATTCGGAATGTGATTAATTTGTTCCTCTTCCTAGAATTATCGATTATCACTTGAATATTTATCAGACTATCATTAGAAGGTGAGCTCAATTGCTTTTGATTCTAAAATTGACTTTTGTTGTTGCAGTGTTCTTGTAAAAGTTCTATTTTCATTGATTATCATTTGTAGGTTAAATTTTTATTTGAAGTAAATTTTCACTCCCTAAACGATAAATAAATAATGGAAGAATATACAAGAGAACCCTGTCCGTGGAGGATAGTTGATGATTGTGGTGGTGCTTTCACAATGGGTTTGATTGGAGGAGGAGTCTTTCAAAGTATTAAAGGTTTTCGAAATGCACCTTCAGGTTTTAACCGAAGACTTGTAAGTTCTTACAGTTTTGGAATATGATATCAGTTATATGGTAGTGATTTACAAAATGTGAAACCAAGTCTACAAAATTTCATTAATTGTTCTTTCAGCTTGGAAGTTTAACGTCTATTAAACAACGTTCACCAATCATTGCTGGAAACTTTGCTGTATGGGGTGGTATGTTCTCCACTATAGATTGTGCATTGATAACTATAAGAAAGAAAGAGGATCCTTGGAATTCAATAATGAGTGGAGCTGCTACTGGAGGTATTTTAGCTGCTAGAAGTGGACTTCCAGCGATGGCTGGAAGTGCGTTTATAGGTAGGTGAAATAGTTATTTATGTTGGTAATCCTGCTGTTTACGCTGACCACTTTCGCGCATCCAGTGTTGCCAGATCTTTATTCCTGGCGGATTTCTTCAACTTCAGTGATTTTTGAATTATTTAATATTTCGGTTATTATTGAAGTTATGTAAAAAATATTTTTAGATTGTTCATACACTTTTTTGAATACATTGCAGTGGATGAGCCGAAATTTTTTTCTATTTGGCTTAACATAGACATAAAAGTGTAATTTCAATTTTTGCCATTGAAATTCTGGTTTTGAGCTTGTTCACGGCGATCTCGAAGATTTTCACTTGATATTGAACCTCTAGCTGCGATAGGCATCTTCCCAACCGATGCAGATAATTTTATTGAGAATTCTACAATTCTTTTTATTTCGATATTGACAGAGGTGTGAATGATCAATTTTTACCCCATCCTGTTATGCAGAAAAAAACTTCCCCACGAATTGATAACCTCCTACTTTTTGTTCGTTTGTTAGTTTGTTTCATGTACCTACAGTTTATAGTGGATTCCGAACCACTCACCTAGACCGTGCTGTGATAACTGCCACCTCTGAAAATTACAAGTTATCTGGCCTTCAGAGGTTATGGACTCAACTTATCAGTTCAATTCAATTCAATTTCATTCAATTTATTGTTTTCCGGAATTCTACATTTTCCATAAACAAATAGTTACAAAAAAAAAACACACTCGGGCTCCAAGAGAAGCCAGTTTGAGTGTTTATATTTCATTGTATCCAACTATGGGGAAGATCTTACTTTCAAATTATTGATTTGATGTCCGATACTCTTAAGCTCAATAAGGGAACTTTCCCTGCCTTCAGGTGTAATGATCACCTACGAATAATATCATAACTCATTAGTATAAATAAATGGCTTTAGGGACGATAGGCATGTATGGACCCACAGACATTGAGGCTTGTATGTTGTCGGTATGAAAGTCTTGAAGAATGTCTGAGTTGGTGGAATGTATGTGACGTTTGTGGTACATACAGGTGTATAATCAGAGGGCATGATTCCCTGGTTGGCAAATCTGCGATATGGGAATAGAATATGATCCGCAGTCTGTGACACAATAAAATAATAATAAAACTGCCCGTTGGCGCTCAGTTGAGCAAAAAAAATCACGTATGGCTTTACGGGCTTACCTCTAGTTCCATATATAACGTTTTAATACTATACGAATTACTGAATTCGATTAAAATTACGCGAGCGAATTAACGCTTGCAAGTTGTCAGCTGTGGACGTGTTCCTTAGAATTTTAAAACTAAATCTTTCAGAGTTTGGAGTATCAGGGCAACGATCTCTTCAGAAAACATGATATCATATTACCAAAACCCTTAGATCGGATCAGTTACCACTCATAAGATGGGTGAGGACCGGTTAGGCCTGTCTATAATAATCTCATATCCGAATTCCATCCAGAATATGGATGAGGGCCGATTAAGCCTGTATATAATAATTAAATATTCCAACTTCCACTCGTAATATGGGTGAGGACCAATTAGGTCTGTATATAATAATCTAATGTATCAACTTCCACTCAAAATATGGGTGAGGGCAAATTGAGCCTCTATCTAAATGATCTGATATTTCATTAAATTCATTAAAAGACGCCAAAGAATGCAAGGATAAGAATTTAATATAAATGCTACAAAGATCAAATAGACATTGTTACCGAATCTGTTTTGATTTTCTAATTTCCTTACCTATGGTTTAAGCGACGAAGAATTGGTCATATCACATCAAACCTCACATAAAAGAACTTGAGTAGGTTACTACAAATACACAACACAACAAAGAAAAGGTTCCTATTTTATATAAGAGAACTTCAAGGCAAGTTCAGGTACTAGACGATCACATGGCTTTTCATTTGACCGATTTCAGTCGATCTCAGGTGTAATTAATATGGGGAAGAAAATAAGATAATTCAGGTATTGCAATTTACGTAAAAGCGACGCATTTTGCATCGTCTTTCATAGACCGGGGTTGGGGGTGTTTCAGTATTTAGATTTTCACTATATCAACAAAACTATGACCCGTTTCACCACACTGTGGCTTCATCAGATAGATACAAACTAATTAACAGAGTTATTCCTTATATATTAGTCTTATTTCCTACTTAATATTACAATAGGTACAAGTACAAGGGGTATGTTGGAAAACCCATCGGAGTTGCTTACTTTATGAATTGAAAAGATTGAGTAATGGAGAAGGATTTAGATCTAATTGGATATTAAGTAACCAACCTGAATTCTTTTCTTTGTTGATCTCTAAAATTTCCAATAGATTGAGTTTTTATCTATTATTTTCATTGTGTAAAATTTTGAAATTATCATTAAAGTAATGGTTTTCTTGAGTAAGTGATTAGAATAATGGGAATCTGATTTATGATAATTAAAACTACGTTTGTGCTCGGATAATCTAACTTTGAAATTTCTGAAAGTTCTACCAATATAAATTTTATTACAATCCCCGCAAGAGAGTTTATAAACACCGGATTTATTACCTGTTTAGATTGGCAGTTTTTCATATGTCGGCCTAAAGAATTATCAGTTCGGAATGCTATATGGAAATTATAATGCGAGAGGAATGATTTTAATTTTAGACTAAGATTACCAATATAAGTTAAGCTGTTGTATTTCGTGTAAGAACTTTTTATACTTGGAAATACTTCCTGGATTGTTTTTGAAATTTTCTGCGTGAAATCATGTTCTCAATCATGAAAGTGTACAAAGTGAATATAATGATATTATTCCCCTATCAAGTATTACAAAAAAAATTATTGATAACCTCAGTACATACAATTCAATTGGAGTGCCCCTACAATCGCCTATAATAATATAACAATTTTACTTACAAAACTTAACGAATAAAATATAATTGACTGACATACAAAACAACAATTCTGCTAGAACACTAGAGCAAACAATGTGAGCACATGTGACAAAAACTCAAAAAACATAAATATTGTCGAATTTATTCATTTGAACAATATTAGTAGTCAAAATATTCAAAAAGACACCAACAGGGCTCATTCATATATATTATAAAAGATCTAGTTTTGAGCAGAGTGAGTTCGAGCCCACAAAATCTCCCGACTTGACAAGCCTCCGAAAGACCTTCCAAAAATCGCGTCACAAAAACTCCCGAATATTGCTCTCAATGACTGGCATTCAAAAAACAAATGATCAGACTTAGAGTCCTGATCATGTTACATACTGTGCATATTTCACCCAACACAATTTTATAGTATACTCTGTTGAGTGAATCTCAACACAAAGGTAGGGTTTGAAAGATCGAAGGACCAGTATAGTTTTTTAATTGTTTATTAACAGTTCTATACAACTTTAGTTACTCCAAGAGTATTTGTGCCCGTTGCTTGGTATGACACAATACTTAGGTTAAGATTATTGATCTGTATGATCAATATTCAGAGATGGTTCTTGATGGCTCAAGAGACAAAATGTTACTTGTGTTTGTGAATAACTGAATGTTATATTATAATTACTCCAAGAGTATTTGTGCCCACTGCTTGGTATGACACAATACTTAGGTTAAAATTATTGATCTGTATGATCAATATTGAGATATAGGTCTTGATGATTCAAGAGACAAACTGTTACTGATTGAAAATGCTCTTCAACTGGTCAGTAGAAGTTACTTGTATGCCTTGGGTTGACCTGGTAAAGACAACTACCCAAACTGGTCATGGCGCAGATGTAAAAACCCTTAATTTAACATTTCTTAAGAAGGGTCAAGGTATTCTACAAAAACGTGACAAATACATCAATAAAAGGAAAGATTGAATTTGTAAGAAGGTTTTATCCCGCTGGTTTAATGGTTATACTTATAACCCGAAGAACGCATTTATTGCTTTACGCAGGGTAGTACCTTTCTAGTAACAGACTATATTTCTATAATAACTATTTACAACGGAATATGAGCTGATTGAAAGCAATAGAAAAATCCTATGAGTCACAAGCGGCGAAGCGTTGCTATACAGGGTTGTACTTAGAACTAAATATACACTAGAATATACATATAAATAACTTATTCTAATTTATATAATTTTACAATAAACAATGTTGTTCAATTCTCAACATACTCCCCTAAAATATATTCTCAAACATTTTCTGTCGCACAAACGGATTTGGGAAACCATCCGCGTGCAATCAAAAGGAACAGATAGATTCAAATAAACTTTTGACGAAATCGTATAACTGAAACGATTTGCCATCAGTGGATAACCTGAGTTAGTGGCTCGCAAAATGTTTTCATTAAAACATAAATTCCTGAATTTATCAATGAGAGTGTTCTGTCGTTCACACACCAATTATACCTTGCTTCGACCTTACTCTAACCAGACTCTAATGTAATTTTTATACATATACGTGGTACAAACACACCAACATTCATACTACATCCATATCTCACCTGGGATTCAAATCCAGGCCCTCGACGTGGGTCAGTACCTCTTACTGACTTACCCACAGAGGGAGATCTCCTTTTTAGAATTTTTGTTGAAGTCGGGTAACAAGGAGAAGAAGCTTTCAGAACAATAGAACATTGAAAATCATGTAATAGCAACGAGCAAAATAATTCAAAAAATGCTTTAATTCCTATTGGATTGTGGAAAATAACTTAGTCCATGCAATCTCGCAAATTGTGTTATAACGATCGCTATCCATTGAAGAACTCTCGACGTTCTATGGTTCGAAAGTCGACGTTTAAGGGAGGAAATGCGAAAAATATTGAGTATTTTTCATGAAAAATATGTGATGAGAATAATATGATTATGTTAGATATTTCTTAAATGAGTGTGAGTGTTCTAAAAAAATACAAATCAATGTCTTTATTTGTTAAACTAAGGGGAAAAGGGATTTCGACAATTTACAAAAAAAGGCTAAATAATTTGGAAACATTTTTGACGCCAATTTCATAACCCATATATTGAGTAGTTTGAAGTGTACAATTCTCAATTTATTACCCTGTAGAATCAGCTAAATAGTATAGGTTCTAGCTCACAAAAAACCTCTGAAGCAATTGATATTCTGCACTCAGATTGTCAGGAAATTTATACCAAACAAGGGGAAATATTTTCCCTCATCTTATATAAATATTTTGGAAATTCTTCAGATTTTGAAAACATCTTGTTCTATACCACACTACCCTGCCTGAAAGAACTCAAAATATGTATCTGTTTATTTAGATGATCATGCACGGGTCCCTGAGACCCCTTGCGAAAAAATACGAATCGCACATGTCCCTTCCGCTCCCGAGAAGTTACGCCTCCGATTAGGAGTTTTTGTTATATGTTTCACGTCAATAGAATATCTTATCCTTCGCTATTTCATTTTCAACGATAGGTAATCAAAACTCCGACGTGAGATAAATTGTGGCAACACTGGCTGCAATTCGAATACTTTCGGGAAACATCGTTTCCACTCGGTACTGCATGCGCGAAAGTGATCAGAGTAAACAGCAGGATTACCTTTATGATATATTTGGGAGCAATGTTTGTTTATTTGTATTCCGTTCTTTCAAGGTGGTGTTTTGTTAGCTCTCATCGAAGGTGTAGGTATTTTATTCACAAGATTATCAGCAGAACAGTTTCAACCACAGTTGCCACCAATGGAGGATCCATCAGCCTTAGGAAGTAGTGAACAAGGACAATACCAGCAGTTTTAGCGTAATTGTGAATAACTATACTAAATATATTGTTTATATATGTATTTTGATCTGCTGGTAGAAGAATATACTGTTAGAGTGTTATGTTAACTATTTTTATTCAATGGTGTATTTCAGTTGAGTCAATCCAATACTGAGGTTTGTTCTTATGATCTCAAAGGATTCTTATAATTGTACATGAGAAAGTTATAGCAAAGATATTATTAAAAAAGTATTTACTTACCTTTTTTTTCTTCTAAAATGCGAACAAAGTATACATGGTTTATATTGAACATTTTAGAAATTATTATCAATGACATATTTGGTTTGGAGACTGTTGGCTTCAATAGTCACTTCGCTGAGAGCGGAATTAGTCAGATTTCTGGCTGGCAGGGACTGCCTGTTTTCGGTTTGTTGGTTGATGACCTTCTGGCTATAATTGACGCACTGGATGTTAATATACAAGTGTATTCTGATGATATAGCCATTCTTGCTGTGGGGGATGACGATGTCTCCGTCAGATTTCAGGAGGCTATGTTAGCTATCCAAGGGTGGTGTGAGGGTGAGAAACTTAACATCAGCCCCCACAAAACCCTTATAGTATCATTCACCAGGTGGAGTGTTTATTCCAGTTATGGAGGATGCAAAACATCAGGCGGTTACCTTGGATAGTAAGATCATGTGGAATCAGCACCTGGAAACCTATACATAAAACTAGACATTCCTCATGGGCATGTCAAATGACCTGTGGAAAGAAATGGGGTCTTTCCCCAAAGCAACTTCAGTGGCTATATGTGATGGTGGTGAGACCACGTATCACATACGGCTGCATTGCTTGGTGTAAGTGCAGCTCTAAAAAGCTATCCCGACTCAAGCTCTCCTAATTGTAGAGAACGTTCTGCATGATGATTATTGGAGCTTTTCGCTCTACACCTACTGCGACCATTGGACTGATACTGGGCCTCTCCCCTCTTCACCTGGTGATTAGAGGAGTAGCTAGAAAGGCATTACATTCCATTACCTTTCCCGAGAGGGTACGGGTATGACAGCTTCGTGCGTTGCACTTTACAGTCTAAAATCGACGACAACGGGATGTTGAGTATGAAGTTTAACATCGAAATACCCAAAACCAACATGGAGCTGCTATTTCAGATCTTCATTCCTAGCAGATAGGAATGAACCGTTTGCTTGAGGGCCCTGCTAATACGGTTCCAAAACTGCGAAATGTGTTGGAGCTGGTGAATATAGTCGAGGTGGTGCCAAGGAACAGTCGATCTCTCTTGGCGCGTCGGCGACTCGTTTTCAAGTGAGTATATTCGCCATTGACCACTGTGCCAACCTTGAGAAGTAGGTCAATAAAAATCATCACCGATAGTCAAGCTGCAGGTGTCGGTTGACATCCGACACCTGTACGTCACTTATGGAGCAGGAATATAACTGGGAGAACGAAACGGGCTCCGTCTGATGTGAATACCTGGACACTCGGGCATTGAGGGCAATAAGGAGGCGGACTCATGAGCCGCTCGAGGAAGAGGCTTAGGATTTGTTGAACTGGAGCCTAGGCTCGGAATTCCCCTGGAGACTGCAAGGATAGAAAACAACCGGTGGTTGAAGGTACGTGAGCACTGGATGAGTTTCTAGGTCTCAGCTGGTGTATATGGTCGAAGTGCTGGCAAGCAACCGTCTATCTGTCTTGACGGGTTTGCGACTGTTTTTCTACTGTACTAACCTCCTGCTTGCGGAGTGATTAATAAGAAATTTGGATCTAACATACTGGTGCTGACTGAGCTTATTAAGCTCTCACCCTTAAAGCTTATAGTCTTCAAAAGAAGGATGAAGTTCGTAGTGATATTTAGGACATAGTGCACTACAATAGACCCCTGTGTCGCAGCAAAAGAACTGTCAATCAGCCAACATTCAATTTTAATATCTATCTTTCTAGGAAATGTCATGCGATTTTTTCCCAGCAATTTGTGTTCTAGACATGAATCTTTTAATGCATTTCTTTGGATCGTAGTAATTATTTCTGTACAAATGGTTGCGTAATCGAATTACTCTTCAAATTCTACAAGAAAAAATATAGTTCGTAAATCATCAAACAAACCACCTTACCACATTAGTTCTCAGATCTCTTCACCAAGATTATCGTCAACAAGTGCTACAAAGTGGCATCATTGAATGTTGCAGTATGAAACAGACAGAATTAACTACTCATGGATAATTATTAAATAGTTTTTCATATTTTTGCGACTTGTTGAGATACGATTAACATATTTGATTTATGGTGGTTTATGTCAGCGTGTGAGCAGTGTATCGTTAGCCAAACGCTGTCGTATATCTCAAATATTTTGGTTGGTCTAATCATTTTCAGAGGGCATAATGGTTCATAAATTTTTTGGTTCCTTGACACCGTCACTCCTGAATATATAGAATTAGGGTACTTACGGGAATCTTCTCACTTCACCGGTTTAAGAGGATGAATGCCAACATACGACAGTATATTTATTTCTACATCTTCACTTCGAATGGCAGATGATGGGCATTTTTTATTTTTAAAGAATGCACACGCCTTTTCAGTTTTGCTTTCACACAAAAAAAAGTCATTTGCAAAGAAGTCTACTGGGGATAGTTGTCGATAAATGTGTATGTGTAACATAAAGTTATGGACACCTAGTATAACAACCAAAAAGTTTGGAATATAGTCTATCTTGTGTACCATAAGTAGAGTACTCTTTACTATCTCACGAAGACAGAGTAGCACATAAGAAACAAACGTTCTTGAAAAAATCATAAAAAATCGAATTAAATTCCTGAAAAAATTGTTATTTGAAATAATATTTGGTACATTTCATCATTTGTGAAACACTTTGAATGAAAAATAATGTTTGGTAAGTGATGTCTATTCACCTAATTCAATATTACTCTGATAGGGGGAGAGGGTCTAACATACATTCTGTCAAAAAAGTACCAGGAATTGATTATTTGAAATTTTTGCTTAAAACGATTGTCGAATTTTTTGTTGTTGCTAAGTTGGTACAACTTTTCTATATTGACACGGAGTTAAACGCGATATGTCGTGTAGTTTGTTTGCAGTGCTCGATTATGTCAGTTCTCACAAGTGTGTTTTGTGAACTTTCTGTGTCTCACGAATTAATATGCACCATTTTAACACGTTGACTGTCACGTTTTATATGATTCACGCGGCGTTCGCCCAGAGCGCCATGGAATGCTCACGGATGGTGTTGTTTTATAAGCAATTAGTTAGCAGAGGCGTCAGGGAACATATAGATGTATTTAGAACAGAAATTGTTGGATGCGTTGATAAAATATATTTATTAACAAATTCAAGATTTATGCTCTTCCTAATTAAAAGTTATTTAAACTTGATCTACATAATAGGAGTATTAAGTTAAAATTAAAATATTTCTTGGTCAACAGTTGCAACATGTCGTCAATACAGAAAAGAGCACTACAGTTTTCACACTTATAGGTTGTTTGCTTACATTTTTGTACTGCATATAAGCGATAATGCTCATTTTTTAATGTTTTATAACATTTGACACATCTACGTCGAATTGGGTTCATATTCTGGAGACTACATTGTCCTACTACCCAAGATGGATTCCCGATTGTATTTGTGGCATCAATACGCAAAAGCTTCAAAGCAATTTCTTCTTTGAAACTTGTATATTTTTATTTCATTCCCAGGAAGTATTCCATATAAGATATGGGCATTGACCAATGCAGATCCAGTATCAGCTTTACGGCCAATCCTCAAAAACCGCTTAACTCTTCTTAGAGATGTTGAGTAACACTTCATTTGATCTGATAGATCTATGAATGCGTTTGAATTATTGTAATCTACTATTATCTCCGGCTTCTTCGTTTTTCAGTGTTTTTCTGTTGTCAGTGTGAGTGGTGCTCAGAACTAAGACGTCCCTTTTGTCTCTCCATTTCAGAGTAACCACCCCTGTGCTACTCTCACGTCCTTTTACTAATTTTGCGGTTGTTACTTCTTTGGGGTTCAGTTTTCTATTACTGGGTACCCACCAAATGTGTCGACCTTTTTTTTTTTGAAGTTCATGAGCTATATGGACACTGGTATAGTAGTTTAACCAGTAATCGGTACTACTTCAACTATCTTGAGCGTGTCTGGCCATATTGATGTTTCTGTACAGGTGTTCACAATGTTGGCTAACGGTTTTGATATAAATTTCTTAGTTATTTTAACAATGTTGGTGGTTATTTCATCTATTCCGCTTGAGTTATTTTTTAGTTTGTCAATCATTAAACATTGGTGTGGTGTAGATAAATTGAATTTATTATGCGACTAGGTAGTTCAAGTACTACGCTTTGGGGTACAACTATGTTACAAGCGAGATCGGAGCCAATTTTAGAGAAAAAGCCATTGAAATCCGCTATTTCATCGTTGCGTTCAATTCTCATATTATCCAGTAAAATGCGATCAATATCATTGTTGTTCTTATTCTGATTCCTGTTGAGCTTGTTGTTTATGTATTTCCACATTTTCCTGGTGTTGTTAGCGTTTTTTTTCTGCTTCAGTCTTCTCAAATCTGTATTTTGCATCATTTATAGTTTTATCCAATATCTTAATGTAGTTTTTATATTCTAATTTGAGCAATTCATTACCTGTATCTGCCTTCCATTTTTTGTATAATTTTTCTTTTTTCTTACAAGAGATCGTTATAGCCTCATTCACTCAAGTTTTTCGTGGCCTTGCTACCCTATGTGTTTTATTCACTGAGGATTTTTTTACTGAAGCCTTCAACAAGTCGTTGAATTTTTTAGTTGATTCATTATAATTCTGCATGGCTAATATACATTCCCAGTCAGTGAGTGAACTTCCTGGTATTTACAAATAAATAGTATATCTTTCTTCTCTTGATATTGACCATTCAATAGCCTCAGCTTTTCAATTTCATGTTCCAATCTTCATTCTTGTTCCTCGTGTTGTTGCTTTTGCAGTTTAATCTTGTTTTTATATTTGATGTTAGAGTCTTCTAGTTTTTTATGCTCATCCGTCAGTAGAGTGATTTCATCCTTCAGCTCAGCGAAGATATCCCTCTCCTTTGTCGGAAGTTGTTTATGTTCGTCACAAAGGACAAGACTACCATTAATATACCTCACCCCTTTTCGTCGTGATGAAATCACTTTTATGATAAACATTATCACATATAATGCAGATAACTACGGAGGATGTTTGATTTGGGTGACATTTAAACGGGATATCTGGAGGGATTGCATTCGACTGCAGTAATGTAAGCGACATCTCATCGACACTTTCGCTCAGATGAGTGTATCGCGAGGTGTATGTACGATTTTAGCACGCTCGCACCCATATGTTAGATTTACGAAGCAATCCTAACTTGAAAATTGGTTTATGAATTTTCGTTCTGTCCCAATTACAAATTTTTGGAAATATGAAATTAGTGAGTCAGTTCACATTTCGAAAACGAACTTTTAACGAGCATGTCGATACTAAATTTATACCTGAAAACTCGTTGCGTCTATGGAAAATTCGGCAATATACGCGGAGAGATGAAAAGTGTTGTTGCTGGTTTGGATGAAAAATAAATATTTTGCATTTCATTGTCCAATTCATGGAACTTTTTTGATAGAATATATACAATAAAATTCAATAAAGATGTCTTAGTTATTGGAAAGATATATTTATAAAATAAATAAAATATTTAACACAAATAAAATACTCAAATGAAAACATTTATCTAGAATATTATAAGGCATTTTGTAAAAAATACACTGTTTTAGCAAATTAAACATTGAGTTTAATTATAATCGAGATATAATGGAACATAATTGCATTAACTAAATTTATTTCTGACAAACAAATTTTGTTTTCAATCGTGATTTCCTTTTCACTTTCATCATGTTCCATTAATATACGTTAACTGCATTACTGCAGAAGATAAATATATGTACGTACTTCACAATGGCAGTCTTGTAAATTCAATTTGATAAAATATAAATCAACTTGGCTATAATTCTCGATAATTATATACTCTCATAGTGCTCGTTATATAATTTGAGGATGTAATTCACTTCCAGACTTTATGATATTTGAAGAGTACTTGATCCCTTTCAGAGCTGCATTATCTCAAACGTAGCTCTCGTTTTGATTCGAGTAGGCTAAAAATGAGTCTAGAAGCCTTGGTTCAATTAGTTCTTGAGAATCCTGATAACTTATGACTTCCTTACCACATGTTTCTACTATCTTGCGAAGAGAAGCCTGCAAAGAAAATATTGATTAAGTCTAGAATTTATCTGGTTCTTAATGTTTCCATGTTTAACAAAGCCATAAATTATTGACTTGATTGGCAGAGAGAAGTTGAATACTCTGTAATGGATTAGGATTATCAACAAAATATAACCATTTTGTGGAACTAACAGTTCTTTCAAATTGGAAGCTATTGGGTAAAATTTTATTATTCAATAGTCAATATACTAAACTGAAACTACGGTCACCCTCTAACTCTTTTTCTAATTGGAATATTTTGATGAAATATGGGAATCGGATAGAAGACAACATTTTGAATTTGATAACATCAATATGTTTGACATTTATTACAATAGTTCATCTCATCCTTCGACCTTTTGACATATTTTTGAAAGAAAAACCAAACACAATATTTTTTCTGCAATTTTCATCGTTCGTTCTAGCAGGCCATGAACAGTGACAATTGGCACAGCTCAACATCTCATATCAAGAAAATACAAGATTGTATCTTAAAAATTTAATTGCTCATTTTTACGGGGTGTTAAAGTTTTATACCACTCACGACACTCTATTCTTAACGGTTCCGAAGTTCTAGTGGAAAATACCTACGAGGCTGGATTGATGTCTCCGGCCTGACCGAGAGATGGCGCCACTAGGCCAATTTCGGTGGTGGATTTCTAGAGTACCATCCTTAGATAGCTTGTATGTATAGTTTTAGCCCGATCGCCATGTTAGTTTACATTTGAGAGAACGCTGAACAAGACGTCTCTGTGTTGTTTGTGAAAATGGAAAAATTGGATAAGCGTGCTGTCATCAGATACTTTTATTTGAAGGGGTTAGATTAATTAATTAAAGAAGAGATTGATTCAACTCTGGGGATATCCTCCCCATCATATTCAACCCTTAAGCAGAGGATTTCCGAGTTTAAAATGGGTCGTGTGTGCAACTCTGATGAGCCACGCTCAGGACGCTGGAAGACCGCAGATCAAAAGTGCGTGAGATAGCTGAGACCTGTAAGATGTCATATGAACGTGTGCAAAATATTTTGCACCAACATTTGCATATGGAAAAGCTCTGTTTAAGATGGGTGCCGCGTTTACTAAAAATTGATTCGAAAAACCATTTCTACCGCCAATTTGGTGCGGTATAAGCATAATCCAAGCGATTTTCTGCGTCGATTCGTTACTGTTAACGAAACTTGGGCCCACCACTATACTCGTGAAACCAAACAACAGTCTAAACAGTGGAACCAACTCCAAAGAAGGCAAAAACAATTTTATCGGCAAGCAAGGTTATGGCTACTGTTTTTTGGGATGCAAGAGGTATTATATATATTGATTACCTCGAAAAGGGTAAAACTATCATTAGTCAATACTACGCAGACTTATTGCAACGTTTTAGCCATGATGTGCAAATTAAACGACCTCATTTGGCGAAGAAAAAAATTTTGTTTCATCACGATAACGCACTAGCGCATTCTTCGCACGTTGCCATGGCTAAAATCTATGATCTGAAGTTCGAATTGATGCCGAACCCTCCCTACTCTCCAGACCTAGCCCCGAGTGACTATTATCTGTTTCCTAACCTCAAAACATGGCTTGGTGGTAAGAGATTTTCGGGCAATGAAGAAGTAATCGAAGCTGTAAATGGGTATTTTGAGGAACTTGACGAATCAACCTATAGAGATGGCATAACTAGACTAGAACACCGCTATGTGAAATGTATCAGCCTTAAAGGAGATTATGTTGAGATTATGTTGATTTTGCTGTTTCAATCGCTAATAAAATAACTACGTTGGCGATGCAAAATTTTTGTTCATACTTATAATATTCTGTGATCATAAAAATATCATTGTGACATTTCAAAATTACATTGTTGTTAATTATCGACATTGCGAATTAGTGAATTCAGTTTTGAGTATGAATCAATTTCACTCAAAGTGAAACAGTCGATATGCTACTTATTTATGAAGAGTGCAGGCAAAATAGCGTTCAAGCTGAACAATTATACAGAGAGCGCTATCCGGAAAGATTTCATCCTAATAGAACCTATTTCTCTAAAGTTGAACGAAAATTTCGTGAGGTGCAACCTGCTGAAGAGGAGGATTTCGTTATCGACGAAGATATCGAAATAGACGTATGGACATTTGTTGATATTAATCCAACCACATCTACAAGGGAAATTGCCGAGGAGCTTGAATTTAGCCATCAAAGCGCATGGAGAATTTTGAAAAACTACACTCCCCACAAAAATTGTAGCATCACCCTACTTTTACGTCAATACTATATAAACTTTTAGGTTGGTTATTCAAGAGTCGCTTGGAACTTTCAGAAGTATAAAATAAGAAGATATCATTCAAAAGAGATGAGTTTATGATGGAAAATATCAATAATTTTCGAGTTAATGAAAAATTAAAAATTCTATCATCTCCCTCCGAAGTTTTCGGTTTGCCGGATATTGCATTGCTGATACCGTTCTCCAGGTCGTCTGTATACAGGCATGCGTCTATCATTTGATACTAGACAGAACCTGGACTCGTCGGAAAAGAGAACATTCGACCATTCTGGAATACCCCAATTTGCATGTTCCCTCGCAAACTGAAGTCTTGCAACTCTATGCTCTCTGGTGAGACGCGGGCCGGTAGAAGCCACCCTTGGTCTGATATCGTCTTCTCTGAACCTATTCTTAACAAATTGCAATGAAATATGCACATTTCTAGAAAGTGCAAGCTCATTTTGTAGCATTCTAGACGTACAGTGCCAAACTCTGAGTGCAGTTAAACGAAGCCAACGATCATCAACTGGTGTATATATACGATTTCTTCCCTGTCCGGCTCTTCTTCCATATTCCCCCGTTTCGTGGTACCGATTAATTGCTTTTGAAATAGTGCTTTGGTTAACATTCAACAAGTTAGCCACGTAACGTTGGCTTGGCCCCTCCTCTAGAAGTGTTACAATTCTTACCACTTCATGATCACTCAAATAGCGTCCAGGACGTTCAGCAGCCATTACAATAAATTCAAAGATTCGAAAATCAACAAGAAACACAGAAAACTTGCATTAATTTAGCGTGAAAACTGAAGAGAAATTGAATGAATACTGATACTCAAATAAACTCATTCTTGTTCAGCCGTGTTTAAGATCATATGGAAACAAATGGTACTACATAGATAAGATTTTTTCATATGTCCAAAAACATATGTTGACAAAGAAACTGCGATCGAGCTACTTAATCGATTGTGGAATTCAGAATACCAGGTGATGCGACAATTTTTGTGGTGTGTGTATAAGTACCGCTCATTTAAATATCAACTACACCAAAACCTGTATGTTAACGAAAGTGTTAGGCGACTTCAGTACTGTGAAGAGTACTTTAGGAAGATGGAGGCTGATCCACAATATCCCACAAAGATTTTATTCAGTGACGAATCACGTTTCACGAACAATGGGATGTTTAATAGGCAAAATACCAGGTACTGGTCGCACCAAAATGAGTACAGATATCAATGGAAACTTTTAAGAACGTTTTGGGTTCAATGTCTGGATGGGGATGATGGGAAGATATTTAATAGGGTCTATAATTCTTGAAGGTTCATTGACAAGAGAGTTTTTGAGGACCCAAATATAAGATGAATTGGAGGAGTTTTTATTAGCTGTTGCGAATTCAATATATTTTCAACAAGATAGTGCACCTCCTCACAACACAAGGAAGGTCTCGTGGTATCTCGACGGAATTTGTCCCGAAAAATGGATAGGTACAAATGGTCCCATAAGATGGCCATCTAGATCGCCAGATTTGAGTCCACTATATTTCTTTCTGTGAGGCTATTTGAAGAATGAGGTTTACCAAACACCTGTTAGAAACGAACAAGCATTGGAAACCGTTTCAGATAGGCATTACAGCCCAACAGTTAAATAATGTTGTGAGGGGAACAATCAATCAATTTATTATACTTATTTCGTTTTCGGTGTTCGTTCTTTTGTTATTAACTTTGACACCCCGTAAAAAATGGGCAGTTAAAATTTCAGATACAATCTTGTATTTTCGTGATAGATGTTGAACAGAGCCAATTGTCACTGTTCATGGCCTTCTAGAACGAAAGATGAAAATTGCAAAAAATACGATTATGTTTTGTGTTTCTTTCAAATATATGTCAAAAGGTCGTGATATGAGATAAACAATTAAGATATGCAAAAAAATACAGGGTGTCCCTTTTGAAAATCCAAAGTTGGTATCGTTTTCAGCTTAACCGGAAATGAAATGTTAAACATATTAATGTTATCGAATTCAAAATGTTGTCTTCTATCCGATTCCGAAACTTCATCAAAATATTCCAAATAGAGAAAAAGTTACAAGGGTGGCCCTAATTTCAGTTACACATAAAAAATTATTATTATGTTTAATAGAGATGCTCGAACTTCGACAGCGCACAATGGTCATCATTGTCAAGCGGTAGTATCATATTTGATTTGAATACTTATTTACACTTGATATTTTACCATGGTACGCTGCATACCTCAAACAACACGTTGAAATGTGGTGGCTCGACTGGCCGTCGAGATCGTTAATTTAGCTCGACTACTTTTTGATTTTGTTTCAAAGTTCGAGCGCTCTTAAAGAAACACCTTCACTAAATTTGACGTTTGGAAATGACAAAAATTTATTGCGACTTACCAAAGCAGCCACAAGTACAGCATCACTATTAAATCTGTTTTCCTTTTCTCTGCAAAGTTTGACTAATTTATCGACACCACCTATTTCAACTATTTGTTTGGCAGCTTTGTGATCCGAACATAACCTGGACAAAGCTATCATAGCCTTTTGTTGTAACCTTTTCTCAACATTTTCACCAACATTTTTCACTTGTAGAAAACACATTAAAGCTGCAGGAGCTCTTATTTCTATTAAATGCTTCCTTGCCGAGTCTATTGACGATACATTTGCTATCAACGATGCTACTTGTTCCAGAACGTAAACTGATGTGTTTCTTCTATGTTCTATAGCTTTCAAAAGTTCCTCTATACTTTTTTGACTTATTAAATATTTGATACAGTTATGTGTATCCATGGCACTAAGATTAGATAATGCTGCAGCACAAAGAAGCAGATTTTGGCAACATCTTGTATTTTTCAAAAATTTGGTAAGAAATTTGACTAGTGATTTGGTATATTCGGGTAAACCCCTTAGACTATAGTTATCTTCAATCCAAGGTGCTGTTACTTGTGCTAAAAGCGTAACAGCTTCAGAACGCTCAGGTTCCGGTCTTGAATCTTCTTCAAGAATATCAGTTATGAGTTGAATTCCTGAATATTTCTCAAAGTGTCTTACAGCAGACGTTGTACAACACATTGTTGAAAGCGCTCGCAAAAGTAGACATCTTATAGAAGATCCTTCACATTTTTCACATTGGATTAGAAGCATTGGCACCACATCGTGTTTCACGAAAATTTCGACAATTTGTTCACTTCGTAGAGCGACAATGGTTATAGCAGTTACTGTTGTTTTAAGATCCATCTCAGATGCAGGGTATTCTAATTTCGATACGAAATGTTTAACTGAATCTGTACATAAATCTTGCTGAACAGAATGCCATATGTTATACAATTTTGATAGCAATTCCTTGTTGATAATTTTGATATCTTCGTATTGTTTGGATATTGTGTTATGATGGTCTTTTTGTATTTTTTAAAAACGCCATTATGTTACCAATTAGATTTTCTGTATCTGAGGACGAAATATCTGATGCACTGAAAAAAGAAATGAATCAATATAATGTACATAATGTTATGATGAAGAAGAAAAAGTTATTATTGTAGAAATTTATTCAATCATTAAAAAGTTTGAACTACGAATATGCTTCTTGAATTATAATCATTTAAAAGCCGTTTGCAAGCTTCCATTGAATATAAAGCTGATCCAAAGAATACAAATCCAATTATTATGAGTATTCCACTCAACTAAGTGTTGGAATAAACTGAAAAAATTCAATTTTCCAACAATCTCTTTTTTCAAACCAAGGTTGACCCACCGTTGCTATTACTATTTTGAGTATTTGTACTAAACTATTAGGTAATTAAAAGAGATACACTGTGACAAGAAAGTATCCGGAAATTTGAAATAAAACGCAAAAATCTGCCTCGTGTGTCAACGTTTTTCCAATCATCGAAACATTTTTTATAGGCGCTTTCAGGGAAGGCCTTCAGCTCCTTCTGCGAATTTTCTTTTATGACGTCTATGGAATTAAATCTGGTTCCTTGGAACGGTGATTACAGAAAAGAAAAAAGTCACACGGAGCTGAATCAGGCGAATAATACGACTGCTCGATGGTATTTATCGAGTGTTTGGTCTTTAAGTCGTTAATAACCGTGGATGATGCAAAATTCACGAATTGTTTTGCCGCACTTCCGGCTCGTTAGTGTAACGTATTCATAGACCCATGACTCGTCACCAGTTACAATCCGTTCCATGAACGTGGGATCAGAATTCGCATGGCCCAGCATGTCTGCATCCGGTACTGTTTTTTAAGAAAATTCAGCTCTATTGGTTAACCAAAATCACTTCCTTGATTTTCTGGACGTTATCGTCAGTTGAAGAGGTCGAAGGTCGTCCGGAACGAGGCAAATCTGCAGCGATCTATCGACCGTCTTTAAAGGCTTTCTACCACTTGTACACTTGGGTTTTCGATGAAACAGAGTCTCCATCAGCCTTTTCCAGCATTCCCAACGATTCAGCATACGGAATTCCGTTCAAAACACAAAATTTGAGACAAACTCTTTGTTCAATATTTTTTCCATTGTGAAATTCGCATAGTACCACTGAGATCGGCTGGTTTCAACAGCGATCGCAAACAAACTAGTTGACAGATCGCGCTCATGTTTTTCGTAGTAATTGAGGACAGTCCAACATACCAAACAACAACATATAAAACTTAACACTTAAAAATACTCAACGCGACAATTTAAATGAGAATTTCGGATACGGAAAATAGCATTTTTTCAATGTAAATTTGTATTTAAGATAATCAACCCTTTTTAGTATGTTTCTTATATTCTTTCAGCAATCAAAATATATCTTAGATTGGTAATTATATTGTAGTTGAGATAACGTTGTGCGGTCCTTGGAACACCCTGTAGGAAACAAAGGTGAATATTTTGTAATTATTGACTTCATCAACTGGTGGCGCTCAGTACCTTCCTATGGTGCAAGTCTCTTCGATATACTAGCGAAGCACAGCGTTCAATGTATCGGAAGTATTCGAAGGTGGAGGTTGAGAGTACCTGGGACGTACAACGTAGTTTGTGTGATTTTTTAACTTCGATGGCGACAAAAAGTTCAAAGCGATCAGTGAAGCCGACTGATCCAGATTTCGAGAAAACACTCCTTGAATGGTGTGGGGAATGTGAAAGTGATTTTTCTGACCAAGATGGAGGACAAGCGGTACCAAATGAAGAAGAATCAGCAATATTGAGTAATCATAGCAGTGACTCAGAATTGTCGGGTGATGACGAAAACAATAATGAAAGTGAGGGCGAGAATTCGAAAATAGATGAAGATTCTGATGAAAACGAAACAAATCAGAGATATTTGTATAGAAAGAATAGATATAAATGGTCATCAACTGAACCATCATGTAACACCAGAACACCTGCACATAATATAATAAAAGTTCCATTTCCAAGAGTAAATGCTCAAGATTTGGAACTATTAGAATCGTGGCAGAAATTTTTTTCTCAAGAGATTATGGAAATAGTTGTGCATTACAAAAACATAAAACTACGGGAGTATCGTGACAAAGAAGGTAACGAGAATCGTACTGAATTCAGAGATTTTTGGGTCTCCTTTTGTTGACGTCTGTGTTCAAATCAAATAATGAAGATATCCAAGCTATTTTTGCCACAGATGGTACTGGTAGGGAAATATTCAGATTGGTTTCTTCTGCGCGCCATTTTTCTATATTTTTGATGTGTATACGATTTGATATTCGGGAAGAAAGACAGGAATTAGTTCAATACAATCCAGCGGCAGCCGTGTCACATTTTCTGAAAAAATTCAGAATTCACAAAACTCGTTTTCACTGGGAACAAATTGCACAGTCGATGAAATGCTTGAGGGTTTCAGTGGGCGATGTAAGTTCAAGATGTATATTCCTTCAAAACCAGAAAAATACGGCATAAAAGTTCAATGTCTGGCAGATGCAAGAATTCACTACGTTTAGAATACGTAGATTTACTGTGGAAAGGGAACTGTGCTCTGGAAGATGTAACATCTGAGGAAAAAAAGGCATCTACCCACCCAAGCAGTTCTTCGCTTATGCAAGCCAATATTTGGAAGCAACAGAAATATTACTGGTGATAACTGGTATTCATCTATTGAACTTTTAAAAATTTTGCTGAAGAATAAACTAACATATGTAGGAACTACGAAAAAAAATAAAATAGAAACCCTCGGGTGTTTCTGCCTACTAAATCTAGAGCTGTTGGATCGACATTGTATGGACTTGCAAATGATAAAATCCTCATATCTCGGGTGCCAAAAAAAATAAGGCTGTTGTTTTGATTTCATCAATGCACCATAGCAAAGAAGATGGTGTTGAGAATGGGTTGTCGGAAATCAATTCATATTACAATAGAATGAAGGAAGGTGTGGACTAAGATGACGAAACATGCTAGAAGTACTCTTGTAGCAGGAGAACAAGACGTTGGCCGATGGTCTTATTTTTCAGTATTATCTGCTTATATAATCCACCTAAGCGTTTCAAAAACGCAGTACACAAGATTGCAATTTCTGAAACTTTTGGTGAAGCAACTCTATGAACCTCTTCTGAAAGAAAGGGCGAATAACAGTCGCCACCCAAGAGAACTTAGACAGAGCGTTCATACAGTATTAGGTACTGAAGTCCTAGAAATTCCAAATGATTCCGAAACGCTGCCTAGAAATGCAAGGAAAGTGTGTTATCTATGTGATCCGAAACTGAAAAGAAAGACAAGTTACCTGTGCAAAGTATGCAAAAGAACCTTTTGCTTACAGTGTAGTGCAAAAGTATGTGTAACTTGCGTAAACGAGAAAGAATTACCTACTGAATGTATTTCATGTTAAGGTATTGCAGAAATTTTTCTGAAAGTACATGCCCATTGAAAATTCATTCAATAGAATACGTTCTAGTTTAGAATTTCAATTTATGCCATTTTTCGTTAATTTTCTCTTCATTATTTTCAATATTCACACAATTTTGGGAGATACTTTTCTCATTTCGAATATTTTATTTTTATTGTTGATTTATTACAGTTGCTGCAACTTTTGAATGAATTTCTACTTCCTTGTCATGTTTTCTTTGAATCGCAATAAAAATAATCTTACAAAACCAAACAAAGACACAAATTTTAGCATTTGAACAAGTTGGGGTCCCAGGGACCTACAACGTAGTGAACGCAAAATATTGGCACCACGTCGGTTAAAGGGTATTGCTAATTTTTTTCATTCATTTTTACATTAACAAATGAAATGCCTTTGCATCTTTGTTTACCTGTTTCAACAATTTTGGACATAACAACGCTCATAAAGAGTAACATTAAAAAGGACCTATACATATACTACATAAATTCTCAGTTAATTGACTTTAGGGCAAAATATATACAATTTCCACGGTTGAAGTGAAATAAATGCATAAACCTTCCAAAAATTGAAATATACAAATACATAAGCAAAAATACGAATGATATAATTCGTCCTCTGGTCATGATATTTTCTCAGGGAATGGGGGACAAACGTGTAGGCTAGCCCTTAGAAGCATCTATTTTGAAACAGTCTAGGTTTCTCCAGAATGCACCTCGTACAATAGAGTTACTGATTCGAAAAAAAAAATCACCTAATTACGGTCTACTTACTCATTTATTTTCCTCCATTGAGCTTCTATGTGGTTTGAATGAACAAGCATATCTCTCAGTTTGGAAGTAACAGTGTTAGCTAAATAAGCAACTTTTTCGTTAAGCTCTGCTGCTATGGATTTACTCTGAAGACTGATCATACATTCGGGGTCATATCTAGATCTATTTTCTTTCAACCATAATGTAACAGCTTTATCATCCGTTTCGTCTTCTATATGGATAGGGGGTACTCTGGAAAAAAGGTAATACTTACACATACATTCTGTCAGAAAAGTAGCGGGAATTGATTATTTAAATAATCTTTTTAAAACAATCATCAAAAGTGCTCGATTTCATCAGTTCTGACAAGTGTGTTTTACAAACCAGTCAACAAGTTTCGGAATGGCGCCTTCGAACTGAACGAAACCAAAAAAGCCACGTCAAAGTCAAGGTAATATTGTCTGGGTTCTTTGATTATCGAGGTGTTGTTCACTCGGAATTCTTATCAGAAGTACAGACGGTAAATAAAGAAGAGCGTTATGCGGCGTTTTAGGAAGCAAATTTGAAGAAAAAGGCTAGATTTGTGGAAAGAAAACTAATGGATTTTACACCACGATAAAGCATCATCTTATAAGGCTATTGTGAATGAATTCTGACCTGAAACTCAACAAATAACATCGAACAACCACCATATTCACCTGATATGGCTCCAGCCGACTTTTTTAAAGTACCACTTCGAGGTAACAGTTTCGAATCAATAGAAGACATAAAAGAAGGACTACTTTGAAGGCGATATAATAAATTTGGATGAAAAATAAATATTTTGTATTTCATTAACCAATTTCTGGTACTTTATTAACAGAATGTATTTCAGTTCAGGTTATTTCAAAGTTTTCAAAATGGGAAAGATTCTCATTTTGATATACAGGGTGTTACATAATAGTACATCGCAACTTGAGGGGGTAAATCTACGTGCAATTTTAAGAAAAAGAGTTCATATAAACATAGGTCTCCAAGGTTATTAACTTTCCGGAGCTATGTCTTCTTTTGCCCTTTCAAACTTTTTTGCAGCGTACAATCAATTTTCGTCATCTTCGTTCAATTTAGAAACTTTTTTGACACTTGTAAGTTTTTCATATCTCACACCGTTTTCGAGCAAAAAATTATTAAACAATTGTATGCATTCGCTGAATTGAAAGCAATTCTAATTAAAAAAATGACTAGTAGGCTTTGATTTTTTCATTTATTTATTTATTTTGACAGTTGCTAAAATTGATTTAGTGTCTGCTCGAATTGTTTATTACATTAACGATTAGTTTTAAGACTTTTGAAGTTATTGCTGTAGCAGTTTTGAATTGTATTGATTTGAATCCTCATGTGAGTACAAGAAAAATTGGAAATCAGTTGAATATTTCACATGTTCTAGTTTTGGAGGATTCTCCACGACTTTTTATTGTACCATTTTCATATTCAACGGGTCGAAACTCTACTTCCTCGAGATTTTCCTTCAAGACTGAATTTCTGCCGATGGTTCTTAGATAAAATTAGATGAAATGCTCATTTTGATAGTGAAATAATGTTCACAGACGAAGCTAACTTTTCGAGAACTGCTATCACAAATTTTCACAATAATCATTATTGGGCTGAGTATAACCCCTATTTGATTGAAGAATCTCATCATTAAGAACAATTCTCACTAAATGTCTGGGTCGGAATAATTGGAAATTATTTGATTGGGTCATTTTTTTGCCTAACAGACTGAACAGTCTCGCTTATCGGCAATTTCTTGAGGAGGAGTTACCCTTATTGCTGGAGGATGTGCCACTTTTGGTGAGAA
This sequence comes from Cryptolaemus montrouzieri, assembly GCA_013387265.2. NCBI lineage: Eukaryota > Metazoa > Arthropoda > Insecta > Coleoptera > Coccinellidae > Cryptolaemus > Cryptolaemus montrouzieri. Next base: position 7,352,163 of record JABFTP020000103.1, on the reverse strand, counting down.
ACATAATGTGGTTCATGCATGACGGGGCACCAGCACATTTTAGTAGAGAATCTAGGGAATTCTTGAATAATACATTCAACAACCGATGGAAAGGTGGGGGTGGGGCAGAACCATGGCCTCCTAGGTCCCCAGACTTAAATAGTTTAGACTTTTTCTTATGGGGATATCTCAAAGGTTCAATTTATACCACTCCAGTGAACACTGTAGAAGAATTGAGAAATCGAATAATAACCTCTTGTGACACGATAAGAAATACCCCAGGAATATTTCAAAGAGTGCGTGATTATATGCAAAGGACAGAGACCTGTATTGTTGCAGGTGGAGGACACCACCAGCAATTTATTCAGTTTTAATTGTCCTTTTTTTTAGTTTGATATTGAATAAGTATAAGTTGAGTCTCAGAAGACGAGCTATCAAAATAAAAGCAAATTTTGGGCATACCTATCGAGAATTTCTATTATTTTTTTTATTTAGCGAATAACATACAATTCAAATAATTCAAATTCAATAATTTTTCACTCGAAAACGGTTGGAGATACGAACAAATTACAGATGTCAAAATAGTTTCTGAATCGAACGAAGATGACGAAAATGGATTGTACGCTGATCAGTGGCGTACTGCAAAAAAGTTTGAGAGGGCAAAAGGAGACATGGCCTCGGAAAAGAAAATACCTCGTGATTTTAAGTTAAAATTTAGGATGTGTTATGATGGAGGATTTAAAAAATAGCTTGTATTCCAAATTAGGGCTGAATATTTCAAAAACTGCACCCTGTAGCTCCGTAATGAAGCTTTTACGGACCTATGTTTATATAAACTTTTTTTCTTAAAATTGCACGTAGATTTACCCCCTCCAGTTGTGACATACTATTATGTACATGCTAGATAATATCAAAGACTAAATTCATGTCCAGAAAGAAATGATTTTATAAGAGGGATGTCTGTTAGTTTTGTATATAGAGCTATAATGAAACAATTGAGAGTTTTAAAGACTTATTGCTTTTCCAAGTATTTCAAATGAAATTGCTGCAATAAATTCATTAATTAGAAGCTGTCACAAATGTATCGAGAAGGTACATTTCGAACGATTTATTTAAGATTTTTATTTATTTAATTCTGTTCTTGAATGCCATTAATTGAATCTGTTGTACTTGTTGAAGTTTCATTAACAAAAAAATTCTTTTAATTCTAATTTTAAATTTTTACTCTCAAATGCTGAGTCGTGAAGGAAAATCGAAAGAGTGCTTTTCTCTTCTAAATTGAATGGAAAATCCAAAACTGATTCTTATTTTGGGAAAAAACAGTGGCGTACCAATTTTTCCAAAAAATAAACAGTTACGTGTTAGTACGAACACCACTGGTAAAATTAATATTAATATTTTCATTGCAAAACATACTCCGTGCTCGACAGTTGACATCCACAAAATTTTATTCAAACATCTGCAGTCGTTTGGCTTTTTGTCCGGACATTTTTCGAATATAGTTAATAGACAAACTCATATTATTTTTCGATTCTCTATTGATCCCTGAATCTTCCGCAATATAAACTGGACCACACTGTATATGAATATATTTCGAGCTGCACTTTCAATTATTCCATATTCATAACAATATCAAGTTTAAATAATATTTTTTATCACCATTTAGTACAATCCGCTTGCAATCTTTTCAGTTTAAAGATTTACTCACCTGTCCTTTTGAAATTTCAATAGCAGATTCATATGCAAATTTCCACGTTTCAGTCTTTCCATGCCACCATCGGTTTTCGGGGTTGAAGTGTGCTTGGGCGAATCCAAATCATTGAATAAGTCTTCTAATTCCCTCTCGCATTCACTGTCACTAAAACTCTCGTTGAAAGCGGTGACGCCTTCGTCGTCGCTAACGAAATCTTGCAAAATTGGGGGTGCTGTTTTATTCAAAAAACCTGAGATATCGTGCTGGTTTTTAAGTTGCGTATTCGGTAAAGATTTGGTTCCTTCAATGTAACTTTCTTCGGATAGAGATGAATTATCGTAAGCAGACGAAGATATACTGTCTTCGTTGGTTGAAACAGAAGCATAGGAATGTTTTGTGTTTGTACATTCGCTGTCGTTTTCTGCATACTGATTAGTCACCAACTCATTTGAATAGGTTTTACGCGTGAATAGGCTTCTGTTGACTCTCGGAGAATATTTGATATAACGATTTTTTTTTGTTGGTTCTGATAAACACACGTGACGTTCAGAGATTTTATCTGACATCAATGGTGATTTTTTGTTAGGAGTTGTTTTTTCTTTGTAGTTACTCGATAGGTTCAATTCATGATTTGCGTTGGATAGTTCTTTGAATATATCTTTTGGTATTCTTTGCGCCAGTGTTCCTTTTGCGGTATCTTCCAGGCGGTTTTCGATGTTGTGATTCATTTCGCTATCTGAGAATCCAGAATCTTGGCTACCTGGGCTGGAGGATGATGTTCTCCAGTTATGCTCGCTATCGTTACCCCACCACACTTTGCTTGGACTCCTTTTAAATTCTCCCATTCTGTTATATCTGAAAAAAATTAAATTTTCAGTATTTTTACATATTTAGGTCTATAAATAATCAGAGAGTTAATGATGAGGACCCTTAAAAGTTTTTAAATGTGCACAGATAAGTTTTCGCTTTACTCTTTTGTTTTAGATGCCACGAAAGATGATCGGTCCAAAAATCAAACTCAAACAGAAACTGTGGGATCCGTCAGATATGATTTAAGCCATTGAGGATGTTAGAAACAGATTAATGGGATTAAAAAGGCTTCAAGAACATTGAATGTGTTTAGGTCTACTTTAAAGAGAGTTGATAAAGGTCCAGAAGAGGCTACATCAACCAAACTGGAAAAAAAACCTGTGATTAGAGAAGACCTGGAAGAAAAATTGGTCAATTATTAGCTTTTAATGGAAAATAAATTTTACGGATTAAATAGACAAGATGTTTGAATAATAGCCAAATGGCATTTATTCATTTTATGAATAGACACAAGCATATCTTAACAGTATTGAAACCTACTGAAGCTTCATTCTCCATAGCCGATAGTTTTAATTTAGAGACAGTCATACAGGAGATAGAATATGCTAAATACAGAGTGTTACATAATAGTATGTCACAATTTGAGGGGATAAATCTACGTGCAATTTTAAGAAAGAAAGTTTTCATAAACAAAGGTCCGCAAAAGATTCGTTACGGAGCTACAGGGTGTTGAAATTTCCGGAAAAAATGTTTTTTCTTCAAAACTCCTGCAGTTTTTGAGATATTCAGCCCAAATTCGGAATGCAAGCTATTTTTTACAGCCTCCATCATTACACGTCCTAAATTTCAACTAGAATTACAAGGTGTTTTCGTTTCCGGAGTCATGTCTTCTTTTGCCCTTTCAAACTTTTTTGCAGTACGCCACTGATCAGCGTTCAATCAATTTTCGTCATCTTCGTTCAATTTAGAAACTTTTTGACATTTGTAATTTTTTCGTATCTCCGACTGTTCTCGAGCAAAAAATTCTTAAACGATTGTATGCATTCGCTGAATTGAAAGCACTTCTAATTAAACAAATGACTAGTAAGCATTGATTTTTTTATTTATTTATTCATTTTGACAGTTGCTAAAGTTGATCCAGTGTCTGCTCGAATTGTTCATTAAATTAACGATTAGTTTTAAGACTTTTGAAGTTATTGCTGTAAGAAAAATACCTAATTTTACTATCGCCGAATTGGCTGATATCCATTACATGTACGGTCTGGCTGACGGAAACACAACAGAAGCTAAGCGATTATATCAGGTGCGCTTTCCAAATCGAGTAACACCAGACAGGCGAACATTTTCAAATATTTACGGAAGGTTGAGGGAAACTGGTACTTTAACTGCAAATAATCATTTAAAAGGTGCAACTCAAACTACGAGAACTCCAGATATTGGTGAAGCAGTTTTGAATTGTAGTGATTTGAATCCTCATGTGAGTACAAGAAAAATAGGAAATCAGTTGAATATTTCACATGTTCTAGTTTGGAGGACTCTCCACGACTTTTGATTGTACCCATTTCATATTCAACGCGTTCAAACTTTTTGGTTTTTAGATAAAATTAGAGAAAATGCTCATTTTGATAGTGAAATAATGTTCACAGACGAAGCTAACTTTTCGAGAACTGCTATCACAAATTTTCACAATAATCATTATTGGGCTGAGGAAAACCCCCATTTAATTTAATTTTCAATTTTTTTCCAGAATTTTCAACACCCTGTAGCTTTGTGACGTAGTTTTGCGGACCCATGTTTATATGAACTTGTTTTCTTAAAATTGCACGTAGATTTACCCCCTCAAGTTGTGACATACTATTATGTAACACCCTGTATAAGGAAGCTTGAAATCTTATCTGAATAGAAATTCCAAAGCGAGAAGAAAGATCATAAAGTTGCATTTTCTTTTAGGTTTGAGTGTAAGCAGTCTCATAATTGCATAGATCAAGATAAATATTGTGATGGTCCTATAAATTGTCCTGACGGAAGTGATGAAACAAATGCTTGTCAAAAACTGAGGTAATTATAATTCTATTTTATGAATTTACAATGGTCATGATGCCTTGTTATGTGCATATAATATGTATTGATAATGAAAATAATGGGTGATACTTTCTTAATAGCTATTTCGACACATGCAGAGTGCAGAGTTCAAATGTAAAACGGTTGGAGATACGAAAAAACTACAAGTGTCAAAAAAGTTTCTAAATTGAAGGAAGATGACGAAAATTGATTGTACGATGATCAGTGGCGTACTGGAAGAAAGTTTGAAAGATCAAAAGGAGAGATGGTCTCGAAAAAAAAAACGACAAGAGGTCTTCTCGCTTACGTCACTCATGTTTGTACATCAACGATGGAAAAGCATGGGGAATCTAGAGCAATAGCCCTCGACATCTCTAAAGCCTTCGATAGGGTTTGGCATGCAGCCTTGTTGAATAAATTTGCTGCATATGGGCTTCCTGAAAAATTGCGGGCTTGGATAAGTAGCTTCCTTTCAAATAGATCAATACAAGTTGTGATCGACGGTATAACATTTGATTGTTTCCAATTGCAAGCAAGAGTACCTCAAGGATCCATTCTTCTGCCAACCTTGTTTCTGTTACAGATAAACGATCTTCTGTCATCTGATTTCGTCTTTTACGGCTGATTACAGCTGCGGAATCTCAGCGTCAGAGATGTCAACAAATTAATCACTTGAACTCTGACTTACAGATGATATCTGAGTGGGGTCAGTTGAACCTGGTGAGCTTCAACGCGAGCAAGACGCAAGCAACAACGTTTTCTAGAAAGGTCCCTCTTCTAATAATGCAAGGCCAACAAATTGCATCCAAAGATTCGATGCACCTTCACGGAATAACAGTCAACTCCGGGTTTTGTTGGTATGATCATGTATCAGCAATAGCTAATAACTAAAATTAATTTACGGCAGTATGTTTCTCACGAAAATAAAACAATCGAGCATGGAATCGTTTTCTTACTACTATCATATTTAATGAGGCTGTCATACTAAAATAACTCAAAACGTATACATATGTACTTCGAAGATGTATTGTTTGAATGCTCTGTTAACCATAAAAATGAGTTAGGCACGAAGTGATGATAATTAACACAGCAAATTGAGTCATAGGCAAGTTCAAGGATACAAATTTAAATACTAGAGAATGAAATTTATGCATATTAAAACAATGCAAAACAATGCAAAAATTTATGGAAATCGTCGACTATATTGTTTCAGATTAGTCAATTCTTGAACAGCTTGATTTCAAGGTTGATTTTTAAATGACAGATTAACTTTACACTCACAGACGATGTCATATAGAAATTCTAGAGATTTCCTCAAATGTTCCTGATTTCTTCTTAATTTTTGTTGTAACTAGCGTCCCTTAAAATAGAGAATGAGTGCAAAAATAAATGTTTTCACAGTTTATTCCAACTTTTCGACTTCGTTTGTAATTGTCCTAATTGACTTCTTTTATATTCATTCAGAATTGTTTGCTCTGCAAACGTTTTCTAGATCCACGAAGAATAAATCAAGAAACAACCAGAAATGCACAAAAGTTATGTTTTGCGGTTTGTCCGAATATTCCGAAGTCTTTATTCTCGAAAAATGTTGCTGAATATAAAGAACAAAACAAAAACGAACCAAATATGTTGTTCCCATTGTTAAATAAAAATGAATAAACAAAATTCAATATTTATAAGTTGTGAGGAACAAATAATCACTGAGAAAATAGTTATCAGAAAAATGAAAAATGGAACTGCTACTGTATGTGTTGGTATAAATGCAGAAATGTTGAAGGCCATGGGCACTGAAGGGATGGAGCACAAGAATGGAGACGAGAGTGATTGCAAGAATTACAGGGATTTGACACTACTCACTACTTGCAACACTACACAAAACATATGAGAGAGTCCTCGAGGTAAAGTTAAAAAAAGGCATAGAGCATCAATTAAATGATTCTCAGAGTGGATTTAGGAGGGGGTATAGCATCCAGGATCACATATTTTCAATCAAACAGATAATAGAAAAAATTCTTGATCAGGACTTGGAAGCTTTCATCGCTTTCATAGATCTTGAGAAGGCTTTTGATGGGATAATTAGAGAAATGTCTTGGGAAATCCTAAAGAAAAGAAAAGTAAAAAGTAACCTCATAAGAACTATAAAGAACACGTATAGAAGATGTACAAATGTGATGAGAATAATCGGCATGGAAACAGAAGAGTTTATAACTAGACAAGGATTGAGACAAGGTAGCATTCAAAGCCCTCTCCTGTTCATTATTGTAATGGACGAAATAATAAAGGAAGTAACACCAAAAATTGAGAAATTGCATATAGGGTTAAAAGACTTGAATAAGGTGGAGATTGGTGAGTGTGCGTTCGCAGATGATTTAGCAATATTTACTAGTAAGGAGGAGAAACTACAACATAAACTGAATACTTGGAACGAGGCTTTGACGGAAGAGGAATGAGGATAAATAGTATAAAAACCCAAATTATGGTTGTACCAAATAAATCAAGAACGACTAACATTAAAATAATTGGCGAAGAACTCCAACAAGTTGAAGAATTCAAATATTTAAGTTGTATACTCAATGCGAATGGATCTCAGGAAAGAAAAAAGGCTTATATTTGGATCTGAGTCATGGATCTTGTCGAAAAGCATGATCCAGGTAATAGAAATGAAATATCATTAATATCAAAAATCATTAATGTTCTTTCTATGGGTCCCTGTTCAAATTCTCACGAATGATAATGATAAAATTTCTCTTTCAAATTATAACAATTCTATTTCGGATAGTACAAACGAATTAAATCTCAGGGATGTAAAGTAAAACCGTTTTCCGTTAATTTCACTGCTCGATATTTGAAAGAGAAATCCAGGTGCTAAGGGAGTCTTGACAATAACCTGCATGGGGTGACGGTGTGGGTACCATGAGAATTCTAGCTCCCTAATATATAACGAATAATCGAGCATTATGTGTAGCTTCACCTTTAGAATAATGATTTGTATTGGCCAGGTAAGTTTATAACGAAATGATTTGAATATTAGTTTAGTAATCTAAGAAAAAAGATATTTATATGCTCGTTGTGGGATCTATCACTTCTTCTTGTAGCGAAAGATGCACCATACTTAATAAAATAAAAATTTAGGACCGGACTGGAAGTTGATTTTATTCATATTTGGCATAACACCCTGTAAAATTTGTAGTTTTCAAATTTAGACCTAGACTCTACAAGAAATACCTCCTCAAGTGGTAATATCAACTATTTTGCCAGTTCTTGAATGAAAAAGCTATGTGAGTAATACATTCTGTCAATTGAAATTGATTATTTAAGAAATCAGCTTAAAACGATCAGAATATTTTGTTGTTGTCACAATTGTTTTCTATACTGACGCCGAGTTTGAACACGATCTATCACTCAGTTCATTAACAGTGCTCGATTTTGTCAGTTCTCACAAGTGTGTTTAGCGTTTTCTACAATGGATAAAAATATCGAACAGAGAATTCGTCTCAAATTTTGTATTGCAAATGGAATTTCGTAAGCCAAATCGCTGAAAATGTTACAGAAGGCTTATGGTGTATCGACTTTATCAAAACACGTGCATATGAGTGAGTGTTATAGTACATTCAAGATTTGCTACGCTCTTGTCGGTCTTCAACTGAAGTTGATAATGATTAAATAAAGGAAATGCTAATTGAGTTTGAGAGAGATAGGCAATGAACTTTCTGTGTCTCGCGAACATATTCGTACCATTCTAAACGACTGTTTGGGCATGAAACGTGTTGCTGCTCGATTAGTTCCGAGATACCTGAATTTTCTTCAGAAATTGAATCAAATAAAGGTTGATTACATGAAGACAATTTTTTTGACACAACTAATCATCTTTGTACATTATAAAATGTCTCTCTGGTCTTCAAACTTTATAAGGAATGAAGACCAGTTTTATTTGTGAATTTACACAATATATAACTGCCTATTAATTCATATTCTTGCATTCTTTAACACATGTATTTTTATTATCGGTTTAGCGCAGAGGCAGTTGTTTAATATCGGTTAGAAATTCAGTTTCTTCATTTTCGTACGTTCAAAACAGTAATTTGTTCTTTCTCAAAGTTTTTAATAGTTGGGTACCCTTATAAACTATGACGAGGTATCATTTATGTTAATACGAACAGACAGACATAAGTTGCATAAACGATGAATTAGGGAGAGTAAGGGAAGGATATAGTGGTAGACTTTGTGTAACAACACCAATAATTAAACGATATCGTTTATGCGTAATCATGATACACCAAATACGGGAGTGAAAATTCAACTTTTAAAAGAATATAAGCCGTCGCGGCGAGTATGATTTTTTCAGCCATACTTATCTGATTGTTTAGTCAGTCTACGAAACAAATTATGTTTTTTTTAATGGATCATAATATTAAAGACAATACTGTTGAAATATACATTGTGTTACAATGAAAATTTGCCACACTCTATCTCAAGATGGACTGATCTTTGAGGAAAAAGCTAAACACATCAATTTTTGATTGGAGGTCGACCATTTCAAGACTTGGCCGAAAGCATGTAAAATCATAACACCTACCCTCAGTAGCACCTGAATTCATTATAGGGAAAGTGGGACGAGTGATATTTCTTTCGAAAGGTCTTTCAAGTCTTCATTCGAAAATATAGGGTGCGCCAGAGAAAACCGGACCATTTTTTTTCGTTATATTTTTCGCAATTTTAGTGCAAGATCATTCTATCTTGCTTCATTGTATTCCATCTGCATTCCAGAAATTGTATCGAAATTTCACTTCCGGTGAAACCCAATATGGCTGACTCATTCGAAAATGGGCAATATTTCGCTGGAACATTTTTTTTTCACTAAAAAATACGAATGGGGCATTCAGTCCTTAATTCAGTCTTTTCTGAACCATTTGACATATTGATCTCAAAAATATTCCAAGATTTGCTAAAAAAGTAGCGTGAAGAAATATTTTTTCCCCTCATGGAGTTGGCACTCCTGAAGTTGTTGTGTTTTTTATGAATGTTCTAAGAAGACAAAGAACCATATTTTACTAAAACCAACCTAAAATTTGATTTCCGTTGGAATTCAAAATGGCTGACTTCCTCAAATGAATCAACAGTTGGCATTTCTGAGATATTTGGGAAACAGTCATCCTGATCTTCTTCCTAATGACCCTGTTGTCTGAAATTTTTCCTCAAGATCATATATTATACTTCTTTTGTAATTAGGGGCTGGAAATTGGCGTAATATTTGCCAGTATATAGCCACGCACAAATAAACATTATCCCCATTTGTTAATACCATTGTTAACAATTTCAAACGTCAAAAACAAGCAACACCAAGATAAAATTCGAGTTCAAACCATATGTCATCTAAAACTCGATGACATTTCATTATTTTTTGTTTGTGAAGGCAAGAAATATTATTGACGACAATTGGCACAATTTTCAATCAATATTCGAGTTCGACCCCTCAAAATGATGGGAAAGTTTCAATCTAGTGATTGAATTACGCAGTTGAATCATTACGACCGCGAAAAATTGTTTAATGCGCGGGGAAAATCGTTAATATTTCGATCTCAGCTGAAAATCAGAATGAAAAAAATTCTTCACGATAATTTTACACCAAATCTTGAAATATTTTTAACATCAATATGTCGAATTGTTCAGAAAAGACTGAATTATCGACCGAATGCCCCATTCGTATTTTTTAGTGAATAAAAAACGTTCCAGCGATCTTGAAATATTGATCATTTTCGAATGAGTCAGCCATATTGGATTTCACCGGAAGTGAAATTTCGATACAATTTCTGAAAAACCTAGTCCTTTGGCTTTCTAAAGAAGCAAGAACGAATGATCTAGCTCTACAATTGCGAAAGTTATAACGGAAAATTTTGTCCGGTTTTCTTTGGCGTACCCTATATAATATCAAAGGACAGACACAACGAAAGTTTATATTTCAACAAAAATTTCCAAAACAGAATTGAATGCTCAAAATGACCTCCTTCTACCTCCACACAATGATATAAACGATTTTTGAATTATCTTCTAACATTTGAAAAACTTATGATGTCAAAAATCTGCATTCTGTGACGATTCTTGTCGGTAGCTCTTCCAAGTTTTCAGGTTGTGTAGCATAAGCTTTCAATGTAAGACGTGTCTCGCCAATATCAGTCCATCTTGAGGTAGAGGGGTGGCAAATTTTGTTGCAACACATTGTATATTGCCGAACTTAGTACAATTTAAATGTTACCATGATGACCGTGCTATTATTACCAACATTTTAGCCACATATTGCCATAAAAATATTTCCCGATTAGAAGTTTTTCATGAAAGTAAGTAATTGAGAATTAGTCATACTAACAACCTGTCCTATTTTACGATAAAAATTCTTTGCGCATATCTAGTATCTACAGTTGGGAAATAGGTAAACAACGACGTTTATATTTCATATCTTTCTTACATAGACAGGTGTTTATTGTTTTATAATTGAAGATTACGAAAGAATGAGTGTTATCATCACAAATTCCTAGGAAGTTGATAAATACAGATATATAACGGTAATGTGAACTTTAAAGCTCGAGTATTTTGGTACACAATTCTTTTCTTGATTTCACACCAAATTAAAAGAGACTAAAATGAAATTGAATTTTTTTATGACTTCTAGATAAAATAACATAAGCTTTAACGGGGGTCATTTCATTTTAATCTCATTTTTACGAACAAATTCCTATGGTCTACTATACGAGGGCTGTCCCAAAAGTATCTCCGCGCCAGAATGTTTCAAGCGAAGAATGTCGGAAAAATTGATGCAAAAAAAAGCAATGATGAAGAAAGCATTTGGGAAGGAGTGTATAAGTAATAAAACTCAAATAAAATAATAGTATAAACGGCTCAAAGATGGCCGCACATCTACGCTATAAAATTGAACTTGCCAAGATTGCTGATCGATGAGCAGAAAAACTGCGGCAGTATTTGATAAATCACAGTTACGTTCAGCCTCTGCATAGACCTTATATACAGTGTGTTTCTACGAAAATTGCCACTCCTCTATTTCAAGATGGACTGATTTTGGCGGGAAAAGCTGAGATACGTTAATTTTTGATTAGAGGGAGAATTGTCGTTGTTTCCAAGATTTAAGTAGCACCGATTTAACGAAAAAACAAACGGTTGAAATAAATGCGAAGACTGTTTTAGAGGATACATCCAAAAGCGAGTACCAGGACTGCACTTCACTAATGCAATAAAATACTCGTAAAGTCCAATATCTCATAGTTTTTGTGCACAGTGTATATTATTATAATATGATAAATAAATCAAAAATATAGTAAAAATTCATATTTTATTTACTACTAACATCTTTTGTCGACCTAATAGAACAACCTTCATGATAAATTCTGTTAAGAGGCCCAATTTTGTTTAGTTTTTCATTATTTGTGAAAATGATTTAATCTGAAGAATATAATGTGTGGAAATTACTGGCTCGTGACAGGCAGACGACTCAGTCATGCCGTTTGGGCACACCGGAAGGATGTACCTCCTTTTGTCATGCTCAGTGACTTTACCCGAAATATAAGTTCACATTCACATTTACATTTTTATTCCCATATTGTCGCGTGTCTTACATGCTTGATGCCTAGTTGCTTCAAAATATGTACCGGTTTTCCAGCTATATCGCCAACAGAATACAATAATTATTCTAGTACCAATGAGTTTGATACGGTAGTTTTAACTACTGTTAAGGTTTAACAGATTTTCTGAGAAAACTGAACGTAATAAATTAAGGTAATTATTGTTAGATATTGTTTGATAATTGGAATAACAAGCTTTGGTTTTATGGAACTAGCGCTGATTTATTGAATTTAAATTAACGGATGTGTCAATCAATTCTAGGGACGTTTGTTATTCTGGATTGATACAAGTTCACAAGTTTTAATTGATCTGTATTCTTGATGAATATCCTAAAAATATGAGCTACACGTCCTAGGATTCGGAATGACGGCAAGAAAATTTATTCAAATAATTAAATTCAGATGAAAAAAAAAGAGGTATTTAGTTAGTTTTTCGCAAGTGAAAGACAAAATTTCCGATTAAGAAAGTTGTAAATTATGAAACTTCATCTTGTTGTGTATACTAGGTGTCCACGCGAGATGGGACATTAAAAGTATATGCAGGGCCCCCGAAACCATATGTGCAAAGTGTGAAAGGCACACGGGCGCCAAAACCCAAGGTCCAATGTTGCGAGAACATATCAGGCGGCAGTTTCTTGGTTTTTCCTGTTCAGACATGAATAACGCCTGGAGCACTAGAAAAGCGATGCATGGCCACAGGCGATTTTGAATCAGTTAGTTCACTGGACGTGCAACAAGTGAATAAAAACAAGTAATCCTAATAATTTTTGTTGTGTTGTGTAATATTTTGTTTACTCCTTTTTTAAATTAAGTGCCGAATACCTGCTGACTGCAATTTCAACGGCTTGATTTTTTATAAAATGATAAGTGTTCCCTACTTTATACTATCAACATAAACCCTTTATAGGATACTGGTTATAATTAATTTTTTGGCTAAATATCTTTTTATTAATTGAAATGTCATGTACGAGTTTAAAAAGTAACTGGTTTTATCCATAACTCGTTAAAATTTTATGCTATTGATTTTTTAAAGAACCATTTTATAGGGTTGTTTAAGGGCTATAGATCAAATAAGTTTAATATCTTTTTTGCCTTTATTTTTGAAATGATTTAAGCTGAAAGAGCTCGGAGAAATTGCTTCTTCCTTAAATATGCAAACTTTAATCGGCCATATCTTACTTAATAATAATCTGCCCTATAAAGGGTTAAAAACTATTGGCTACTTAGTTAACTTTTTAAGAATATTTTCTACCCTACCCACATGGTGCTTATTATTGTGGTTAATTTAGAAGTTAATTCCTTATTCCCATGAGTACTAATTATTTATTTGTTTTTACAGGATAAAAGAAAGAGACGTCAGGTGCGAAGTTTCGCGAGCAAAAGAAACTGAGACTACAAGAAAGGGGAAGACTGGTTGGGTCTTTAGAGCATTTCTTGCAAAACAATCGAGATTCCAAGGAGACTATCAATGTTGGTGCGACCGAATCGTCCGAATCTCAAGATTCTAAATCCGTAATATCAATAAACGTGAGTGGACCATCTGAAATCTCAACAGTAACATCAGGTCCTGCAACAAGTGGTAGCGGTTGTAGCAGCAAAACAGCTTCTACTGATGCAGAGCCCGATGAAGCGATGACATCATCCTCGTCTACAGCAGTTGAACAATCCACTTCAGGTAATTCAGCTTGTGTAAAAAGTTCGGTAATGTCAGCTACCGAAATACCTGCTGCAAGTGACATTCTCGATGAAGGCTGTAATGAGGCTAGTATCGATATAATTCCGTCCGACCCCGGTTTGTGGCCCGAAAGAATCACCAATGGGATGGCTAGAATATTGGTCAAACGTGATCCGCCCTTGATAGACATCAGTTTCAACTTTCATAGTACAACTTTGAATGTACAATGCCGGTGTTCACAGCGGAAACGAAGACATAGGGTACTGTTATGTCTGGGCTGAGGGAGTTACAGGAAGAGGAGCCCAGGAAGTAGGATCCTGCCTTCTCAATTACATACAAACCAAACTTCCACAAAATGTTCGCCACCTTATTTTGTGGAGTGATTTTGCGGGGGACAGAACAGGAACATAAAGCTGACCCTCATGTTGAAATCTATACTGGAGAGTTCTGTCAACTTAAGCCATATTACTATGAAATTTCCGTATTCAGGACATAGTTTCTTACCTAACGATGAAGATTTTGGTGACATAGAGTCAGCAAAGACTGTACCTACCTTCGGAGTATATACAAATTATGAGAACTTGTCGAAGAAAAAATCCACTTGTAACTTAAATGGCATTTGATGATTATTTTAGTATTCAGAATATCCAAATGAATAGAGAATCATCAGTGGATAACAAAAAAATCAATTGCCTCAAAATATGATCCATACGAATCGAAAAAGACAAACCATTTCTTCTTATGGCGCAACAAAATTCATTTGACTCACCTGAAGATATAATCGATCGGAAAAAAACGAGACAGAAGTCTCCCAAGTCTCCCCAAGAAGATGGTATTATATTTTGGATCTGATTCCTTTATGGCCTAATGGAAAACCTATTGCTGAAGCCAAAATCAAGAACATTGAAGAATATGTTCATGGTTTTAATGTCAATTCACTAGATTTCGAAGTTGAATGAGTATTGTAGATTTTTTGAACAATTTTCTGAATAAAATACTACTTTTCTTTGAAATTCATTTCACGGCTATGTCTATTTTGAATACTTTTAATTTTGCATGAAACAAAATACCCACAAATTTTTAATAATAAAAACAAACAAGTACTGTGTTTTAAGGAATTTTACTTAATAATTGCGATTCGTAACGCGTTTCACTACACCGTAGCTTCTTCAGACGAATGAATATACAGAAAAATAAATGAGAATATAAATATAGATGTTCTTGAGTAATTACTTATTGGGTTGTTTCTTCTTAAGTGGTTATTTATGACAGGTATATCCAATAAAACTAAGGAATAGATTGCTCTCCGAAAAGATTCAATAGAGGTGAAGGGCTTAAATCGACTTGTTCAATGATGAGTTTACCTGAGTGTTTGTATTTATTTATTTCTAAAGTTTCCCAAAGATCTACCTTCCAATATTTATTATCTGTATGCAAAATTTCAAACTGTGGGTCGAAAGAATGATTATTTTATAAGAGATGATTCGCGTAATTTGAATCTGATTTTTATTTGAAAAACTGCGTTTATGTTCCGATATTCTAATATTAAAATTTCTATGTGTTCTACCAATGTAGAAATTATCACAGTCATTGCAATTTAATCGTTAAACACCTGATTTATTGTTTTTACCTGGTTTGGTTTTATTATTTTTATATATTTGCCTAAATTATTATTAGTTTGGAAAGCTATGTTGAAATTATTGCTACTTGAGAATGATTTCAGTTTCTCACTTGTAATGCGAACGTAGGTTAAGGTGTTGAATTTTTGTTCCAATTTATCGACAGGGTAAACTTCATTCAATGCGATTCTACTTTGTTTTTTATTTAAAATATTATTTATTAGTTTGGGATTGTAACCATTATTTTTGGCTATTCGTTTAATCAAATTTAGTTCTTTGTTGAAATTTTCTGGTGATAACGGGATGTTAATCAATCTATGAATAAAACTATTGAATGCTGACATTTTATGTTGATATGGATGACACGACGAGTTATGTATTATAATATCTGTATGTGACGGCTTATGGTAAATTGCGAAGACATGTTTTCCATTTCCATTCGAAATTGTTACGTTCAGGAAGCTTTCTATTTCGGTTGTGAATCCAATTTTTGGATGTAATGAATTTATATGATTTTCGAAAATTTTTAACTGTCTATTTGTTCCTGTGAAGCAAATAATGATATCGTCTACATAGCGATACCAGTATAAACAATATTTACTGAGTGGATGATTATGAATTAATTTCTCTAAATTATTCATGAATATTTCTGCTAACAAAGAACTTAACGGATTGCCCATAATCAAGCCGTCTTCAATAGTATAATATTTGTTATTGAAATGGAAATAATTTTGATCTAAACAAATTTGTAATAATGAAAGGATATCTGATTTAATGATAGTATTGACATGACTCTTTTCTAATAATTCTTCAACTAAGTTATACGTATCTTTCGGAGGAATGTTGGGAAATAGATTCTTAACATCGAAAGAAATGAGTTTGGAATTAGGTGGTATTAGTAGCAATAATTTCAACATAGCTTTCCAAACTAATAATAATTCAGGCAAATATATAAAAATAATAAAACCAAATCAGGTAAAAACAATGAATCAGGTGTTTATAGATTGAATTGCAATGACTGTGATAATTTCTATATTGGTAGAACACATAAAAATTTTAATATTAGAATATCGGAACATAAACGCAGTTTTTCAAATAAAAATCAGATTCAAATTACGCGAATCATCTCTTACAAAATAATCATTATTTCGACCCACAGTTTGAAATTTTGCATACAGATAATAAATATTGGAAGGTAGATCTTTGGGAAACTTTAGAAATAAATAAATACAAACACTCAGGTAAACTCCTCAATGAACAAGTCGATTTAAGCCCTTCACCTCTATTGAATCTCTTCGGGGAGCTATCTATTCCTTAATTTTATTGGATATACCTGTCATAAATAACCGCTTAAGAAGAAACAACCCAATATGTATTTACTCGAGAACATTTATATTTATATTCTCATTTATTTTCTGTACATTTATTCGTATGAAGAAGCTACGGTGTAGTGAAACGCGTTACGAATCGCAATTATTAAGTAAAGTTCCTTAAAACACAGTACTTGTTTGTTTTTATTATTGATAATGAAATTTTACCAAGTAAAAGCCTCCCAAATTCAAACACAAATTTTGCTTATTTTTCAATGAAATTTGAATTAAAAATAATAATATTGAATTATACATAAATTAATACACTTTAAGAAAAAACATCTTTTCGCATGACTATTTTGCTAAATATCACTATCTGAAAGTCAACAGAATCTTTAACTTCAATTATCTTGGATTCATGTCTTTGTAGCTTGGTAGCTTTCTGCATAACTACGTCCAGTTGAAACATTTTATAAAGCCTACCTATATGAATATTCAGTAAACTAATTTAAATTACTTTCTTCGGTAGTCAATATTTCATAAGCATGGCATATTATCTACTTGAATGTGGAACTAAATGGTTAATTGGTTTAGTTATTACTTCATATTAAAAATACGTACAATATTCTGTTCAACGTTCCTTATAAGTGAAATGATTGAAAAGTCAATTTGTACGACACAATGGATCTTCCTTATATTTCTACTTTGTAGCCTTATACGTTGTTGGGTACAAAATTTGCCAAGGTGAATACCTAACTAAGGTAGTATCGATTACCATTTTCAATTATATTGAGAAATTTATAACTTAATGCGTCTAGGAAGTGTAGCAAATACATAAATTTGTTGCGGTTCGCTTGACGAATTCCGCATCAAGACTTTTCATGGTGTTCACGATTTTACATTCTGTTAAAAAGTATCGGGAAATATGCTTAAAACGATTGTCAAACTTTGATAAGTTGGCACGACTGCGTTCTATATTGATGCGGAGTTTGAATGCGATATGTCATTTAGTTTGTTTAGATCAATACAAGTTGTGGTCGACGGTATAACATCTGATTGTTTCTAGTTGCAAGCGGGAGTACCTCAGGGATCCATTCTTTCGCCAACCTTGTTTCTGTTACTGATAAACGATCTTCTGTCATCTACAGAGAACAAGATCTTCGGTTTTGCAGACGATTGTACCCTGGTTTCGTCTTTTAGTAGTCTGCGGCCGATTACAGCTGCGGAATCTCATCGTCAGAGATACCTACAAATCAGTAACTTAAACTCTGACTTACAGAGGATATCTGAGTGGGGTCAGTTGAACCTGGTAAGCTTCAACGCTAGCAACTACGTTTTCTAGAAAGTTCCAAGCTGGAGAACCTCCTCTAATAATGCAAGGCCAACAAATTACATCCAAAGATTCGATGCACCTTTTCGGAATAATGGTTAACTACGGGTTCTGCTGCCATGAACATATATCAGCAATAGCTAAGTCGGCATCAGCTAAACTTAGTTTTCTTTTCAGAACCAAGCGATACTTCACGTCTTTTCAGCTGTTGCTTCTATATAAGACGCAGATTTGACCTGCTTTGGAATATTGTTCTCATGTATGGGGATCTGCGCTCAAACATTCGCTGCGGATGTTGGATAGTGTGCAAAAACGGGCTGTGTGTCTCATCGACCCCCGGAGATAACCCGCGATCTCCAACCGCTGGCTCTCAGAAGACAAGTTGCTGACCTTTCTCTGTTTCACTCATGTTTTGCCGCAACACTAAGCTGGCAAGGAGTTTTCATCATATGGCGGTACATTTAACGACCCCTTGAACCTCTCTCTATAAGAACGCCTTCGTTTACTCAACGAATACCATCGTATTCACCTGATATGGCTCCGGTAACTTTTTTCTTTTTCCAAAACTCAACTTGGAGGTACACGTTTTGAATCAATAGAAGACATAAAAGAGAGTTCGCGACAAAAAAATGTTTTGATAATTGGATTATCGTTGGGGTTAAAGTTTTATTTCGGAAGGGGGCTACTGTGAAGGAAATACAATAAATTTGGATGAAAGATAAATATTCTGTGTTTCATTGACAAATGTTCAGTTCTTTTTAGACAGAAAGTGTGTCCTGTTTCTCAAATTGAATGAAGAGGTCAGCACTAAAACGAACGCCTATTTTGAGGAAATCTATTATTTGGCAGGAATGGAAAGTTGGAAATAAAATTAATGTAAAAAATTCTTCAAGAACAAGCTTATATTTAAATGCGCTAAAGACAAAATAAACTCTTACACTAAAACTTTTAGTGTTAACTTATAACGTCATTTCAAATTTAACACAATTTATATATTATAATATAAAAGCTTATTGCGAGATAAAACTACTCGTATTTAATTTTTAGTTTTAAAATTTTAATAGGAAGCAAGTAAATACGGATACTTATATTTCGTGACAAGCTTTTATATTATAACATATAAATTATGTCAAATGTGTTAATTTGGTATGATGTTATAGGTTAACAGTAAAAGTTTTAGTCTAAAAGTTCATTTTTTCTCTTTAGCGTATTTAAACAAAAGCTTGTTTTAAAGAATTTTTAACCTCAATTTTATTTTATACTTTTAAATTTAGAATGACGTCACACAGTTCTATATGCATTGTCATCCAAACATCATAATTGATTTTTAAAATTTTATAAGTCCGCCATATTGGATTGAGAGTGACATCAAATTATTTTTTTTCTAGTTATTCTTGGCGAGCCCTTTTATTTGTTACCCATATATAGCATAGAATATTTATTTTAGTGACAAAATACAATGTATCTATGTGCACACATCATTTTTAGTAGGAAATTACAAAGAAGTCATTTCAAATAAGTTAGGAATTTAGTAAAAATCACAGACCTATAGTATATACACTAGACAAATCACATTTGAAAAATCGTTAGTATCATAATAAGGATGCTTCAATAAAATTTTTCGTATTTCAACCTTAAAATTTTCTAAAGGCAAATCTCTAAAGCTTGAAAGCAATTTATTATAAAATTTAAGTGACAAGTAATTATGTCCATTTTGCGATCATCTGAGAAATGGAATATGAATGTCTGATTTTTGTCTAGTGTCACAATTATGATGATCACTATTCAACTCGAGGGTTTCTAAATGTTTGTGTGCATATACAAGGCACCCCTAAATAAAGAGACGAGGGAAAGTCATAACTCCCAACTTGACAAAAGAGTTCTTACAACATTCTATATATTTGAGATTGTCAACAATCCTGATTGCACGTCGTTGTAATCTGAATATTCTGGAAAATTCTCTACAGTTTCCCCACATTATTAAACAATACTTCAAGTGAGATTCGCAAAGACCAAGATAAGCTACCTTTAAAATATGATTAGACACAGAGGTGGCAAGGTTTCTCAAGACAAAGATATTTTCACTGAGCTCCTTGGCCAACTGATCAAAGTGAACATTCCAGGTAAGCTTTGTATCCAAGTAAATACCCAGAAATTTAACACTTGAGTTTTCAACACCATGTCTCAGTCCAAAAATCATATGCCCAGTCCTTTCGTCATTCACGCGCAAGCCATTTCCTGAAAACCACTCCAAGGCCCTCGACTGTGCCGTCCCAAATATCTCCTCCGCTTCCCCTATGCCGCAACAGCCAAAGAGACAGTGGCGTCATCAGCAAATAGTACACACAGACAATTGGCCAGATAACGAGGAAAATCATTAATTGAACCTTGAGGTACCCCGATGGTAACAGGCTCTCTATCCGACTAAGTGCCATTCGTGAACATTACCTGTGACCTCTGTAATAAAAAAGAATGTACAGGTTTCCACTGTCATCATCAAAACCATAGCGACCCAGCTTCCACAAAAGATCTGAATGAGAGACACAATCTTGGACAAATCCAGAAACAGGGACAGCGAGTACAACCCCTTCTCAAAACAATCAACGGTATTGTTTATAAATTCGATCACAGCATACTGTACATTGGAAAACAGACTATTGATCTCAAAGTACTCCAGAATCTGATTGAACATAATTTTCTCTAAAATTTATGAAAGAATAGGCACAAGAGAAATCGGCCTGTAATTGGCTACATCATTTACGTCACCTTTCTTGTGTAGAGGAACTGTCTTCGAAATCTTCAGGCATTCAAGAAAAACTCCCTGTGCAATACATCTGTTTATCAACACTGTCAGTGGGTACATTATGTTATTTATACTTTTTTAACTAATATGGTAGATAGATCATAGTAATCTCTTGACTTAGTATTTTTCAAACATCTAATTGTACCTCTCACAGTATGAAAGCTTACTTCCCTGAATGAGAACTTTGTATAAGTGATAATTTCTTTTGAAAACAGATCAGTACTACTCAGGTTGTTTGGAGCAATTGAGTTTAAAATTTCATGTGGTATAGATGTAAAATAGATGTTGTACTCAATAGCTTTGATATTAGATTTTTTTTATCATGGGAATATTTCTTTTAAAATTAATCAAACCCCACATTGTTTTAGCTTTGTTGGAAGAATTGAGAATTTTATTATCATTATATTTAATTTTTGCCTGATTTATTTCCAATTTGTATCTCATCCTAAGCTGAGCCCTCAAGAGTATAAGATTATCTGTTTTATATCTGTCAAAAAGCTCTGAAACCAAATTCATCTGATCACGAATATCCATCAGTTCCTGTATGTACCAGTTTGATCCGGAATTGGCCTCGCTGCACCTAACCTCCTACTCAGGAAATGACTGTTCATACGATTCAACATTTTTATCATGGAATGCATGAAAAGCATTGTTAACTCTGATCCGATCATCACGTATGAAGTCCCACTTCAGGTTTCTAATTTGGAATGAAAATTATTAAAACCCTGTTGTGTGAGTGGCCTGTAGGAACGAATAAAAGAAAATTATCCGCCATTTTGGTTGTTCCTCCATATTGGATTAAGAGTGACGTCAAATTATTTTTCTAGTTATTCTTGGCAAGCCCTTCTATTTGATGCTCATATTGTAGGAGTGCATTAAAAATAATTGGTTCACCATCTTGGGCACGCCGCCATGTTGGATTTAGAAAGACGTCACACGGTTAATCATGCAATGTCATCCAAACTAAACAAAATTTAAGCTCAATCGGTTGAGGACAAGTGCCTTAAAATTGAGTTGTAAGATTTCACCCGAACATACAAATATACACATTGCAAGTTAAATAAAATAAAATTAAACACTTTTATTCAAAAAGTCAATGTTTTATCAAACTACCTCGTAAGTATTTTAACTAAAACGCTATCTAACAAGAAACGTTATTCAACAAACTACACCATTATAATGATGAAAAATATAGAATACTACAGAGATTTAATAAAATCTGTTTTCGAAATGGTTCATTGGTTTAAATATAATTTTGTGGAATTATTATTTGAGTCTTATTCAGTAAACTTGGATTCTAATATTGAAATTAAACGTTAAATAAGAAGCCTAACAGCTTGATCAGAAATTAATGTAATCCACTTCGGTCTTTCCATTCATAATAATGTGTGGTTTCATATTATCAACAATAATTTTATGTGAAATTGAATCTGTGGTGAATAAATACTGATTCATCGATGAAATAGATATATAGCATCATCATTATTATCGATGGAATGCAAGATATATAAAACCCATTTACTTTATGTTAGTCACTTTTATGCTGTTATTAATAATATTAATTATACATTTATACGCAAATAATTAAAACGCATTAAGGTAGAACAAAATCCAACATTGATACCATTTTCTTCAGAAACAATGTTCACTGTCTGAAGCTCTTTGAATTTTAAAATTAACCTCGGTTTTTGGTAATTTAACAAACTTATTATTGAATGGATAAACAAGCATTTGAGTTCTTCATGAGCCAATCTTGTTGATTTTATACAGTGCTAATGTAAAATATAGAAATTGTGAAAATTTCTTTCACTTCAGTTTTTGAAAAAATTCATGATTACCTAAAAAAGTCATCGACCATTTTTATCGATAAAAACTTATTTTTCAGAGGTCTTCAATCGTGGGTGGTCGGAGATGAATGGTTTTCGAGATACAGGCTGTTTTATTCGTGAAAAAATCAGTTTGACATTTTTCATGATAGATTCAAAAATTTGCAACGCTTGGTCACTTAAACTTTCATTTCGAAAAAACAAAAGCTTCCTGTTCTCAATTCGATGTGAAGGAAATACTATCTCACTTTCAGCAACTCTTAACATACATTCTGTCAAAAAATTATCGAACACTGATCATTCAAAAATCTGATCATTTAATGTAAGCATCTGTCTGCCTGTTATTCAAATCAAATATTGTCTGTTTTTGCTTCACTCGTTATGTACTTTTCAGATTCGTACAAGAAGTTGTAAATATCTAACAGCAGACCGTGTTTTTAGTTGTAAGGCGTTTTTTAGCGATATTCAATTCATTAGTAACGTAAACAACAAATAAGGAAACCAGGGCCGATCCTGTCAACCGAATTCGTTTCGTTTTTACCAGATACAAGAACTGGTTGCAAATAGAAGATTATCGGAAAAAATTGAGAGGTAAAACTATCGAAAAACATCATTCGTGTCGGATAAGTGGAGATTTTATAATAAATAATGAATAGTGGAGAAAACAAGAAAAAGTGATTTTGCCATATCAAAAATAATTGCACATAAGTCAGGAAAGTGTAATGTATAAAAAGTTCGTGAAATAACTATGATTAAACATTAATTCGAACTGTACGATAAAAAGAATGAAGCAAAAGATTCAGGCAATCTTGGTGCATGAATTTATAAAAATATTGGGATTATTACAATAACAAAAATATTTTCGGGAAGATTATTTTTGAGCACAACAAAATATAAATTTAAGATTTATAATATCTGTACCTTGATTTAGAACTTTTATAATGAAATTCTCTTTTGAAAGTAAGATTTTTGATGATTCTCTTCTGAAAGAACGAAGAAAATGTACTTTTAACACAAGACAATTTCTTGGGCTGAAAGGAATTTTCATTTAAATACTCTTTAACGTGTATTTGTTACTGAGATTGAAATATAATAATTATAATGTCAGTACTCTGCAATGAATTTTTTTCTCGAAAAAGAGCATAACCTCTTTTTAACGCATTATCTTTAGTTCAACGTTTTCATATTTCTTCCAATATTTCCAAATAATCCGTTTTTCTCAAGGCTTTCAAAATAGATGTTTGTTTCACTGATAACCTCTTCATTTGACCAAAATCTACCACCAACGAGACGTTTCTTTCGGTTTGAAAACAGGAAATATTCACAGGGAGTTAAGTCTGGAGATTGTGCTGAATGAGGTAGTAGTTCGTACCCAAATTTAAGGATTTTTGCTATGGTGACAACACATGTGTGCATTTTCTTGATAAAACCTCTTTCCACCAAATGCGATCATTTTTGTTTCAAATCGACATCAACAACCCTCAACGATATTCACCGGTCACGATTTCACCCGGTTTGAGATGATTAATATTAATTACACCGCGTACACCCAAAAAACTGTGGCCACGGCTTTGCTGGCCATCAGACACAAATTGGCCTTCTTTGGTGTATGTTCACATTGGCGCCACCAGACAAAATGTGTAAACAAAAACCAATTATTAGCAATATATGCAAAACAATTTATCTTAGATTAAAGTCCGAATATCCCTAGATTATTTCTATGCGTGTACACTTGTGTATATCAATTCTTCATTTTGAACATGTATGAAAAATTTCCTATGGCATATGTTCTTTATTTAAATATTGACGAAGTAGATTAGGTACACATCCGTTTGATTGAATTCACAAACTGTATACCACTTGAACCGAGGGGCTTCTATGATAATTCTGATACTAAGATGTGCTATCATTTGCAGGATGAATTGTTTATTTAGTAACGGTCATAATACACTCTGATCGAAATGCTGGGGATATTTTCTAGAAGAAAGAGTATTTGGAATTTATTGGTAAAAGATAAGAATGTTCCAAAATATTTCGTTATAAATTGAAGATCTATAATTACTATACCTAGAATCACAACAATCAGAATTGAATTCTCTTTCGAAAGTAAGATTTTCTCGATGCAATGCAGCACTGCAAACTGGCTAAACAATAATTTGGAGGAGCAATGGAAACGGACAAATGGTCCCTGCTCGCTTCCTAGATTTAACCCCTACTGATTTTGGTTCTGCAGGTTCTTAAAGCATCGAGTTTACCGCACACACCTGAAAATTCAGACGTGGTGAAAGAGATGATAAGAATCGCCTGTTAGGAAATTCCTCCAGCTACTATTCTAAATACAATACTGTACGGTATTACAGAGATGTCAGTTATATATTCAACAGCATGAAGGACATTTTCAACAATTAAAAGTTCATTAATCCTAGTAGAGTTTTTTATTTCGAAATTTTTGCGTTTGACAGATAATCGTGCTCGATTTAGTCGTCAGTGACAGAACTATGTAAAGGTTACTATGTTTTAGAAGTGGTATTGTATTTTCAGCTTCAGGTTCGAGCATCATTTCAGCCATTTCTCCTTGCCGTATATTCTACGCTGTGATACACATTTCGATATCTTGTTCGCCTTGGTAGTCATCAAAGCGCTCATAATTTGTCTCAGTATGTTAGAGCTATTTTCTCTTCATGTTTCACCCAGCTCATTTGGACATAACAACGTTTTCAATGTTGACTTCAACAAGATAAATTATGGTCGTCACTCTCACCAGGATCTGCGACAGGGTGAATTTGATGAATGATAGACATCTTTTCTGACAGTTAGTTAGAAAGTCCATCCTGAACCACTAATTGTCTTTTTGAGAATGTTAAATGTTGATTTATTTTAATCTTGTTACTTTTGTGTGTTTCTTTTAACTCTATCATACTTTTCACTTGTATATTGTATCATGTGATTTTGAAGTTTTCCCTAAAAATACACTCCCCACAAAAATTGTCGCAGCACCCTACTTTTACGACAATACTATATAAACTTTCAGGTTGGTCATTTAAGAGTCACTTGGTAACTTTCAGAAGTGTAAAATAAGAATATATCATTCAAAAGAGGTGAATTTATGATGGAAAATATCAACAATTTTCGAGTTAATGAAAAATTAAACAATTCTACCATCTTCAAACATTCGCGAAGAGATCGATCAACTAGCATCGAATGGTTACTAATCATTTTCGAAATCGAGTGTTTCCTCCCCGGGTCCTAATTACAACCAGTATTCGTCTCGGAAGCCCCTCAAACAAATTTTGGATGTACTCTTAAGTCACTGAGTTCTAAATTTCAGGAGGCAGATTTTCTAGTTGTTGGAGTGTTCAACAAGGCATCCTACGTTGCTGGATTTGCCACCCCATGCTATCCCAAACATGTTCTATGGGATTCAAGTCGGAACTTCTGGCTGGCCATCTTACAATATCAATTTCGACATTTTGCAGAAATTCTGTAACTACTCTAGCTGCATAAGGCCGAGCATTATCATGCATGTAAATGAAGTTTTCTCCAATCAATGAGCCAAAGGGTACAATATGGGGTTTGCCGGATATTGCATTGCTGATACCGTTCCCCAGGTCGTCTGTATACGGGCATGCGTCTATAATTTGATACTAGACAGAACCTGGACTCGTCGGAAAAGAGAACATTCGACCATTCTGGAATACCTCAATTCCTCGCAAAATGAATTCTTGCAACTCGATGCTCTCTGGTGAGACGCGGGCCGGTAGAAGCCACCCTTGGTCTGGTATCGTCTTCTCTAAGCCTGTTCCTAACATTTGCAATGGAATATGCATATTTCTGGAAAGTGCAAGTTCATTTTGTAGCATTCTAGCCGTACAGTGCCGAACTCTTAGTGCAGTTAAACGAAGCTAACGACCATCAACTGGTGTTGTTATCCGATTTCTTCCCTGTCCGGCCCTTCTTCCATATTCCCCCGTTTCGTGGTACCGATTAATTGCTCTTGAAATAGTGCTTTGGTTAGCATTCAACAAGTTAGCTACGCAACGTTGACTTCGCCCCTCCTCTAGAAGAGTTACAATTCTTACCAATTTGTGGTCACTCAAATAGCGTCCAAGACGTTCAGCATCCTTTACAAAAAAATCAAAGATTCGAAAATCAACAAGAAACACAGAAAACTTGCATTAATTTAGCGTGAAAACTGAAGAGAAATTGAATGAATACTGATAGTCAAATAAACTCATTCTTGTTTCAGACGTGTTTGAGATCATATGGAAACAAATGTTACTACATAGATAAGATTTTTTTGCCCTCATATGTCCAAAAACATATGTTGACAAAGAAACTGCGATCGAGCTGCTTAATCGATTGTGGAATTCAGAATACCAGGTGATGATGTTTGTAATTAAACTTATCCGAAATATCTGGACCGATTTTCGTGAAATTTTGTGTGCATATCGGTTAGGTTTGCGAATCGGACAACATCTATTTTTCATTCCCTGAATGTTGAGGGTGGTCCACCACTAAATTTTGATTTTTAATTTTTTAGACAAAATAGTTCGTTTTTATTTTTTCATAATACAGCATATAAAAATACATATAAACCCAAATTTTCACAAAAAAACCCTATTTTTATTTGTTGATTGAAAACTTTAAATTTTTGGCAAGATTTTTTCTTTATTTTGTCATGACTTAGAAAAAAAGATTTCATATTACTCTCAATTTTTCACCCCTATACGTCAACCTCTATTTTTTATTTGTCAGCTATAAACTTTAATTTTTTTGGCAAGATCATATTTGACATTTGACAACCAACCAATATGTCAATCCATTCTCTATGTCGATCGATATCTCAGACAAAGAGTGCTTCCTTCTATTTTGTGAGTAGTGATTATCGTTACGAGCGCGAGAACTTTCTTTACTTTAGTGATCCTTTGTGATACTGACATTTCAAGTTATGTGATCTTTTTTTAATTGATCTTTTGTGATAATGACACATTACTGTTTTACTTTGGTTAATTACAACTTACGATGCCGAGAAGAAGAAGCAGTCAATAAAATATGCTAAGAGCTACCTCACGAACTAACCGCACTGATGACCATAGAGAGATAGATCAAGAAAATAGTCGTAGTGCTATGTCAGAATTGCGTTTTTAGCGAGTGATGATGAAGTAGGTAGGCTTAGAATGCAACGAGTTCGTGCACATCAGACACAACAACAGGGAGCACGACATAATGAAATTGAGAGAAAAACGCAGTTTTCTGTGATTCTGGAACGAGAAATCGGTAACAATTGGGGAAATAACAATAATTTGTAAATATAGTAAGGTATAAAAATACAGTAGTGGATGTACTGGATAATTTTGTGCTGGAGGCAAAGTAAGATTGCCACAATCGTTTCCCTGTTTCGCGTACAAACAATTATACGTCGCGTGTTCGCGCGTCCGAAAAAAATCTTCGTTTATTTAAGTACCACAAAACGAAATAAAAAATATAGTTTATCAGAAAGCTTTAAAATGATTAACAGACGGTATCATAATTGTGTGTGTGTCAATATCAAATTGAAACCTTATAAATAGCCAGTATTTCAGGAAAACTCTGTTTTGTAAGTAAACAACATCATGTGTAATTAATCGAAAATAATAATAAAGTTTCATCTATACCGAGTTTTTTTTGATTAATTACGGATTCCTTTTGTTTGTTTTAAGATTATTTTATACAAAAGTTTAGGTCTTTGATTTATCGATTGAGGCAGAACGAAGTCTGCCGGGTCAGCTAGCATTATTATTATTATTATATGATATTTTGGTCCCACTATAAATGCCATTCAGATAATCTCGAAATTTTGGTAAAATGTTTTGTGAATGATTGGATTTGGGTAAACCACTCTATGCATGGATTATTCTAGCCAGGTGTGCACGTGCCCAACACGAGTTGTTCATAAACACTCCCCCATACAAACATCGCAGATGGCACTAAAACTGCAGCTGGCAGTTCTTTTAGGTCACCCCATATTTCACAACGGCGCTAGACGGATAAGTGAAATTGTTTGCACGACTTATTGGAAGCTACCAACTGGGAAACATTTGAATCATCTTTATTGGAAGGAACCATAAATCAAGGAAATAGGAAGTAGTTGGACATAACATAATTCGAAAACATTCAGTATTTAGATCACTTTTCCTGAGAGAAAGCAATGTCTAGTTTTTGAGGCTAATTGAAATAGGATTAAAATTGAATCTTAATAATTGTTCATCAATAAATATACTATATTAAATGCTCAAAGAAATCAGATCGTTACTAGAAGAAATCGTCTTCTTACAAGGTCATAAAATTTGATTTTATTCATGTCTTTGGATTAACTAACCGGAAATTCACACTTTTCTAATTAACCTTAATGCGATTTCGTGTAGACGATTTCGTAATGTAAATATCTTCATAGATATGTTTCGTATATTGGAAAATAGTATTTCAGCGCAGTGAAAAAATAAATACACTTAATGTGAATGAATAAGTGCGAAAGATTTCGCGAGATGATTTTTCAAGCCATTTCAAAACGAAAAGTTCCTATGAACATATGTCGACAAACGCTTCGTTACCGAAATATTCAGATATTTCTGGTTTTTTCTTATGATTACTACAGTTTTTCATATACTCAGTTTAAATTCGGCACATAGTTGCCTTTTTGAAATCTACATAATCAGATCACAGAAACAATTATGAAAATCTACAGAATGGTACTTTTTCAGTGGTCACGTGTCCTTTTTACCCCTAGAACTTCTTTTCGGTACGCCCAGAGGGACAATTGAAATTTTTTTTCATGAATTTTCAATTAATTTTTAATCTTTTTTATTTCTTGCATTTTTTCATATCTGCCACAATTTTATGAGTTTGATGAAAACATAATGTAAATAGAACGATCATGGCCCCCTTCAGTCATTATGTAGGAGTATAAACGTCGACACATAGATTTTCGTATCCAACTGAAGATCCCAAGAGTATCTTTAATGACCCAACAAGAAATGATTTCTCAAGTTTCTTAAGTCTTCCAAGTCTTGTACAGGAGTCCTGTAAACCAACGTTTTCAAATGTTCCTAAGCATAAAAGTCTATGGGATTCAGATCAGGTGAACGAGCTGGTCACCTCGGCCAATCCAGCGACCTGGATATGTTTCGTTCAAATTTCGATGTGCTCTTGTACCACATTCCCGCTAACCTAAAAGAGTAGAATCAAGTAGTCCGACAGCTCTTCGGTTAGAAACAGTCAGTATACAGAGTGCTCTTTTTCTGCCTCACATTTTGAAACGAATAAACATCGAAAACTACGTTTTTTCAAATCGTAAACCATATTTTTTCAATCCATTAGATTTCAAGTTTTCAAGTTATTACGAAAAAACGAACTTCAAGTACCTACCTAAAGTTGGCAAAGGCGCTTAGATCTTCTGCACGTGATAGACAGTTCCCAGAGTATCAACAGATAACTGTCCCTTTGTTATTTGATAATTAATAAATTAAGAGAAAAAGAAATGCGAAACTCCAGTTGTTGTCGAATTTCCAAAGTAAAATGAAAAATAGCAACACGAATTAAACTCTTTTTCCTAAATTCCATAATAATTGTTCAAAGTGATGACCATTCACTTCTGAAATAGTTCTATTCGACGCATAACACCTTGTGATGTGGCTTGAGTTCCTCCAAATCCAACTGCTTGAACGCATTTTGCAGTCTATTATGCAAATCATATCTTGAACTCACAGGTTTTTTTTTAAACGACTCTCAAAACAATTAAACAAGAAGAAATAATATATGGGAGATGTCAACCCAAATTATTGGGTTCATAATGACTCTAGAACATCTATAGATCATAGTCGGCATCACTTAGAAGACCGAACCTAGCCATCGGGCCTCTATCGGTCCAACAGAGAGGGAATTGTTTTGTTGAGTTTGATTATTGTAGGGATTTTGCGATTATATTTCAAAATTGGCATGCAAGAACAAGGAAGTGATTATGTTTCAGGGACTCACACTACGACGGAAGAACATCTCCGCGAAAGAGGAAATATCGCAGGTTATGTACTTTTTGATTATCTCCTTAGTCCTTTTTATGGCCTTATATGCTATGTAAAATTTTTTCTTAGATTCAAGTGAGTTTAGATATATAAGAGTCAGGTATGATTGTTGAAATATTTTTCTGCTGTTTTTCTTTTTACATTGTTGCAGTTTCCTGTCCCAAACCCCCTTCCTTTCACTCTTGTCTTCGTCTGGAAACCATGGAGTGCAAGATGAGAATGAGAGAATGAAGCTGCTAAGCAGAAAAATCTTTGGTACCCTTTATGTACACACGACACTTACAAAACATAAACAGACAAGCTATTGCTAGTGCAATATCTTTCAGTGTTCTCCAAAGATAAAAATCCATAGGCGTTAGGTCAGGTGAGCTTGAAGGCCACAAAAACGAACCGTTCGTTCCAATACATCTTCAATTATATCAGTTAAAATTGGATAATTTTCATTTGTGCGATGAGCTGACGCTTCATCGATTTGATACCAACAACGCCCTGAATCAGCTACTGATAGAGTGTCAACGAAGTCACTCACTACCATCCTCAAAATTTATTATTATTATTATTATTGAAGTAATTTAAGGCTGAGAACAAGTCCCATAAAAAGCCTAATAACAAAAAAATAATTTCTATAGTATTGCAAGCACAGCTTAGCCATAATTAAATATGCACACATATATAATAACTAAAACCACTTATGTCAAAAACGAAATCTAATTAAACAGAAGAAAGTCCAATTTATTTTTCAATTCATTAACCGAATTTGAGCCCACCACATCACTAGAAAACCTGTTCCAATCATCGAACACCCTATTCACAAGAAAATACTGTCTTTGTCTCGACGAAAATTTTTCTTTTTTCAGCTTCAGATGATGACCACGCAAACGAGTATCAGCACTTAAACTAAACAAACATCTCAGGTTGGCGTAATTGTGTTTAATTATACGATAGCACAAGATTAGATCTCCGCCATGTCTTCGCTGCTCGAAGGTTATGAGACCAGCTCTAGCCAATCTTTCATTATATGAGGGACGAACGACCCCAAAAGTCATACGTGTAGCACGGCGCTGGACACCCTCAAGCATGCTTTTATCCCGAGCGAGAACCGGGCACCAAACCGAGCCTGCATACTCCAAAATAGGACGCACATAAGTCTTATAAAGTGTAACCGAACTAGAGAAGGACAACTTAACGAACGATCTACGAATTAGATAAATTAAAGAATTAGCACGTTTACAAACACTTAGGACATGTTCCGACCACGTAAGGTTTGAAGTAACGGTTACTCCTAGATCTACATGTGAAGTAACTGAGCGAAGTGGATGATTGTCAATCGAGTATTGACGGGATGGATTATTGGGTCCTATATGGAGCACAACACATTTATCAACATTTAGTGGTAGGTGCACCATCGGTTTATTGCGTCAAGATCGTCCTGGAGAATCTGTCTCTCGGTGAGCGGATTTGCATACAGCTTGGTGTCGACAGCGAAGAATGACTTGCGAGATTTAATGTGTAATGAAAGATCGCTGGCGAAAATGACAAATAAAAGTGGCCCCAGGACGGATCCCTGGGGCACTCCGCTCACAGCCGGTCTTTCCGTCGAAAGAACACCACCAACCCTCACCACGAATGTTCGCTGCGACATATAATTAATAGTCCAGAGAAGCAACTTCCCGCGAATTCCAACGATATCTATATAAAGTTCACCATTTAAGTTTTCATTATATCATATACAAAATAGGAATATCTGTTGTCCATCCAAAGTGCAAACACATTAAAACTAAATTAATTTTGAGGATTTTTTCCCTCGTAATATGGAGATTTTGGTTGGCTCAAAAGTGTGAGATAGTCCGGTTAAAACCCCCTTAAAAAATTTGGCCTCATCCGTCCAGATAATCCTTTTGAGAAAATCGGGATCTTCTTGTGTTCTGAGTAGAAGGATCACACAGTTCTATTCGAAGCTGTGGATCGCCAGCTTGTAGAGTTTGGACCAATGAAAATATTCAAAGGTGTGAATACTACTATGACGTAAATTCAGATCATGCTCTGCTATTGCCAATGATGCATGTGGATTAACAGCAAAATAAGCTAGAACGGCAATTTCATTGTGTTCATTATTGAATACAGGCGATGAAAATTATGTCTTATTCTGGACCGTTCCAGTAGAAAAAAACATTGTTGCGTATCTCTTGAATTCTTTAGCTGTCATAGATGGCATATTTTGATATAATTCCTTAAATCTCCTACAAGTTCTACTCACATTCCGTCTGTCATCTCCATGAATGAAAAATTAATTAAGTATTTGTTCATTCGTGTAGCTAGCCATTCTGTTCAAATTAATTCGACTGACAGTTCAAACAATAATCAACATCTATGCTCAGGAACCTGTCTATGCTGTGGGATATGTCCATTCACGTGCAGAAATCTAAGCCTCCTTTGCCAACTTCAGGTAGGTACGTAAAATTCGTTTTTCGCCATAACTTGAAAACTTGAAATCTCAGGTACAGGGTATGTATGGGGAACTTCATTCAGTTTATTACGGCGAATCCCGCATGGTTTCTTGTTTGCAAAACACTCTTCATTATTTTGGTAGGTCACGCTGTTCTCTAGATATATCAATTTTTTTAATTTTCAAGTAAACTGGGATAACTCATGAACGAAACAAGCAAGACTTATGTGTTAGGTGGTTTTGCGATTGGAATAACAAGTGTTATCGAACCAGTCATACAGGGTGTTCTTTATTATATAACATAGTTGGTATACACTTCTGGTGTAACCGGAAGTGCCATTGAGGTGAAAATATTTTGAAAATAGAGTTTCGGACCAGCTGAATCAACCTTCGAAATTTCCGAACGATAGCATCATTAGTTCCCCATAAATGTCTGATAGGCCATTCAACTTGGGATACCCTGTATATGTAGACACTAAAAAGGTATCTATGGGCCGAATCTGAAAAACTGTAGTAATCATAATTAAAAAACTGAAAAAAATCTGATTTAAACAACCTGTATCTCGGTAATGAAACGTTTGCAGACATGGAAAATTTTCGTCATAAAATGGCTTGAAGGATCACCTCGTGAAATCTTTCAGGCTTTACTTTTACACCCTGTATATTTAAATGAATATATTACTTTTGCAAATTACATTGTCATTCAAAATAATTTGTTTGATTCCGAAATATATCCATCTTTATAAATATTGAAAAAAATATGTTATGTCCCGCATGGTTTCTTGTTTGCAAAACACTCTTCATTATTTTGGTAGGTCACGCTGTTCTCTAGATATATCAATTTTTTTTAATTTTCAAGTAAACTGGGATAACTCATGAACGAAACAAGCAAGACTTATGTGTTAGGTGGTTTTGCGATTGGAATAACAAGTGTTATCGAACCAGTCATACAGGGTGTTCTTTATTAAATAACATAGTTGGTATACACTTCTGGTATAACCGAAAGTGCCATTGAGGTGAAAATATTTTGAAAATAGAGTTTCGGACCAGCTGAATCAACCTTCGAAATTTCAGAACGATAGCATCATTAGTTCCCCATAAATGTCTAATAGGCCATTCAACTTGGGATACCCTGTATATGTAGACACTAAAAAGGTATCTATGGGCCGAATCTGAAAACTGTAGTAATCATAATTAAAAACTGAAAAAATCTGATTTCAACAACCTGTATCTCGGTAATGAAACGTTTGCAGACATGGGAAATCTTCGTCATAAAATGGCTTGAAGGATCACCTCGTGAAATCTTTCAGACTTTACTTTTACACCCTGTATATTTAAATGAATATATTACTTTTGCAATTTACATTGTCATTCAAAATAATTTGTTTGATTCCGAAATATATCCATCTTTATAAATATTGAAAAAATATGTTATGTCCCGCATGGTTTCTTGTTTGCAAAACACTCTTCATTATTTTGGTAGGTCACGCTGTTCTCTAGATATATCAATTTTTTAATTTTCAAGTAAACTGGGATAACTCATGAACGAAACAAGCAAGACTTATGTGTTAGGTGGTTTTGCGATTGGAATAACAAGTGTTATCGAACCAGTCATACAGGGTGTTCTTTATTAAATAACATAGTTGGTATACTCTTCTGGTATAACCGAAAGCGCCATTGAGGTGAAAATATTTTGAAAATAGAGTTTCGGACCAGCTGGATCAACCTTCGAAATTTCAGAACGATAGCATCATTAGTTCCCCATAAATGTCTAATAGGCCATTCAACTTGGGATACCCTGTATATGTAGACACTAAAAAGGCATCTATGGGCCGAATCTGAAAAACTGTAGTAATCATGATCAAAAACTGAAAAATTCTGATTTCAACAACCTGTATCTCGGTAATGAAACATTTGCAGACATGGGAAATTTTCGTCATGAAATGGCTTGAAGGATTACCTCGTGAAATCTTTCAGACTTTACTTTTACATCCTGTATATTTAAATGAATATATTACTTTTGCAAAATACATTGTCATTCAAAATAATTTGTTTGATTCCGAAATATATCCATCTTTATAAATATTGAAAAAATATGTTATGTCCCGCATGGTTTCTTGTTTGCAAAACACTCTTCATTATTTTGGTAGGTCACGCTGTTCTCTAGATATATCAATTTTTTAATTTTCAAGTAAACTGGGATAACTCATGAACGAAACAAGCAAGACTTATGTGTTAGGTGGTTTTGCGATTGGAATAACAAGTGTTATCGAACCAGTCATACAGGGTGTTCTTTATTATATAACATAGTTGGTATACACTTCTGGTATAACCGGAAGTGCCATTGAGGTGAAAATATTTTGAAAATAGAGTTTCGGACCAGCTGAATCAACCTTCGAAATTTCCGAACGATAGCATCATTAGTTCCCCATAAATGTCTAATAGGCTATTCAACTTGGGATACCCTGTATATGTAGACACTAAAGAGGCATCTATGGGCCGAATCTGAAAAACTGTAGTAATCATAATAAAAAAACTGAAAAAATCTGATTTCAACAACCTGTATCTCGGTAATGAAACGTTTGCAGACATGGGAAATTTTCGTCATAAAATGGCTTGAAGGATCACCTCGTGAAATCTTTCAGACTTTACTTTTACACCCTGTATATTTAAATGAATATATTACTTTTGCAAATTACATTGTCATTCAAAATAATTTGTTTGATTCCGAAATATATCCATCTTTATAAATATTGAAAAAAATATGTTATGTCCCGCGTGGTTTCTTGTTTGCAAAACACTCTTCATTATTTTGGTAGGTCACGCTGTTCTCTAGATATATCAATTTTTTTTAATTTTCAAGTAAACTGGGATAACTCATGAACGAAACAAGCAAGACTTATGTGTTAGGTGGTTTTGCGATTGGAATAACAAGTGTTATCGAACCAGTCATACAGGGTGTTCTTTATTAAATAACATAGTTGGTATACACTTCTGGTATAACCGAAAGTGCCATTGAGGTGAAAATATTTTGAAAATAGAGTTTCGGACCAGCTGGATCAACCTTCGAAATTTCAGAACGATAGCATCATTAGTTCCCCATAAATGTCTAATAGGCCATTCAACTTGGGATACCCTGTATATGTAGACACTAAAAAGGTATCTATGGGCCGAATCTGAAAACTGTATTAATCATAATTAAAAACTGAAAAGATCTGATTTCAACAACCTGTATCTCGGTAATGAAACGTTTGCAGACATGGAAAATTTTCGTCATAAAATGGCTTGAAGGATCACCTCGTGAAATCTTTCAGACTTTACTTTTACACCCTGTATATTTAAATGAATATATTACTTTTGCAAATTACATTGTCATTCAAAATAATTTGTTTGATTTCGAAATATATTCATCTTTATAAATATTGAAAAAATAGGTTATGTCCCGCATGGTTTCTTGTTTGCAAAACACTCTTCATTATTTTGGTAGGTCACGCTGTTCTCTAGATATATCAATTTTTTAATTTTCAAGTAAACTGGGATAACTCATGAACGAAACAAGCAAGACTTATGTGTTAGGTGGTTTTGCGATTGGAATAACAAGTGTTATCGAACCAGTCATACAGGGTGTTCTTTATTATATAACATAGTTGGTATACACTTCTGGTATAACCGGAAGTGCCATTGAGGTGAAAATATTTTGAAAATAGAGTTTCGGGCCAGCTGGATCAACCTTCGAAATTTCAAAACGATAGCATCGTTATTTCCCCATAAATGTCTAATAGGCAATTCAACTTGGGTTACCCTGTATATGTAGACACTAAAGAGGCATCTATGGGCCGAATCTGAAAAACTGTAGTAATCATAATAAAAAAACTGAAAAAATCTGATTTCAACAACCTGTATCTCGGTAATGAAACGTTTGCAGACATGGAAAATTTTCGTTATAAAATGGCTTGAAGGATCACCTCGTGAAATCTTTCAGACTTTACTTTTACACCCTGTATATTTAAATGAATATATTACTTTTGCAAATTACATTGTCATTCAAAATAATTCGTTTGATTCCGAAATATATCCATCTTTATAAATATTGAAAGAATATGTTATGTCCCGCATGGTTTCTTGTTTGCAAAACACTCTTCATTATTTTGGTAGGTCACGCTGTTCTCTAGATATATCAATTTTTTAATTTTCAAGTAAACTGGGATAACTCATGAACGAAACAAGCAAGACTTATGTGTTAGGTGGTTTTGCGATTGGAATAACAAGTGTTATCGAACCAGTCATACAGGGTGTTCTTTATTAAATAACATAGTTGGTATACACTTCTGGTATAACCGAAAGTGCCATTGAGGTGAAAATATTTTGAAAATAGAGTTTCGGACCAGCTGAATCAACCTTCGAAATTTCAGAATGATAGCATTATTAGTTCCCCATAAATGTCTAATAGGCCATTCAACTTGGGATACCCTGTAGATGTAGACACTAAAAAGGCATCTATGGGCCGAATCTGAAAAACTGTAGTAATCATAATAAAAAAACTGAAAAAATCTGATTTCAACAACCTGTATCTCGGTAATGAAACGTTTGCAAACATGGAAAATTTTCGTCATAAAATGGCTTGAAGGATCACCTCGTGAAATCTTTCAGACTTTACTTTTACACCCTGTATATTTAAATGAATATATTACTTTTGCAAATTACATTGTCATTCAAAATAATTTATTTGATTCCGAAATATATCCATCTTTATAAATATTGAAAAAATATGTTATGTCCCGCATGGTTTCTTGTTTGCAAAACACTCTTCATTATTTTGGTAGGTCACGCTGTTCTCTAGATATATCAATTTTTTTAATTTTCAAGTAAACTGGGATAACTCATGAACGAAACAAGCAAGACTTATGTGTTAGGTGGTTTTGCGATTGGAGTAACAAGTGTTATCGAACCAGTCATACAGGGTGTTCTTTATTAAATAACATAGTTGGTATACACTTCTGGTATAACCGGAAGTGCCATTGAGGTGAAAATATTTTTAAAATAGAGTTTCGGACCAGCTGGATCAACCTTCGAAATTTCAAAACGATAGCATCGTTAGTTCCCCATAAATGTCTAGTAGGCCATTCAACTTGGGATACCCTGTATATGTAGACACTAAAAAGGCATCTATGGGCCGAATCTGAAAAACTGTAGTAATCATGATCAAAAAACTGAAAAATTCTGATTTCAACAACCTGTATCTCGGTAATGAAACGTTTGCAGACATGGAAAATTTTCGTCATAAAATGGCTTGAAGGATCACCTCGTGAAATCTTTCAGACTTTACTTTTACACCCTGTATATTTAAATGAATATATTACTTTTGCAAATTACATTGTCATTCAAAATAATTTGTTTGATTCCGAAATATATCCATCTTTATAAATATTGAAAAAAATATGTTATGTCCCGCATGGTTTCTTGTTTGCAAAACACTCTTCATTATTTTGGTAGGTCACGCTGTTCTCTAGATATATCAATTTTTTTTAATTTTCAAGTAAACTGGGATAACTCATGAACGAAACAAGCAAGACTTATGTGTTAGGTGGTTTTGCGATTGGAATAACAAGTGTTATCGAACCAGTCATACAGGGTGTTCTTTATTATATAACATAGTTGCTATACACTTCTGGTGTAACCGGAAGTGCCATTGAGGTGAAAATATTTTGAAAATAGAGTTTCGGACCAGCTGAATCAACCTTCGAAATTTCAGAACGATAGCATCATTAGTTCCCCATAAATGTCTAATAGGCTATTCAACTTGGGTTACCCTGTATATGTAGACACTAAAGAGGCATCTATGGGCCGAATCTGAAAAACTGTAGTAATCATAATTAAAAAACTGAAAAAATCTGATTTCAACAACCTGTATCTCGGTAATGAAACGTTTGCAGACATGGGAAATCTTCGTCATAAAATGGCTTGAAGGATCACCTCGTGAAATCTTTCAGACTTTACTTTTACACCCTGTATATTTAAATGAATATATTACTTTTGCAAATTACATTGTCATTCAAAATAATTTGTTTGATTCCGAAATATATCCATCTTTATAAATATTGAAAAAAATATGTTATGTCCCGCATGGTTTCTTGTTTGCAAAACACTCTTCATTATTTTGGTAGGTCACGCTGTTCTCTAGATATATCAATTTTTTTTAATTTTCAAGTAAACTGGGATAACTCATGAACGAAACAAGCAAGACTTATGTGTTAGGTGGTTTTGCGATTGGAATAACAAGTGTTATCGAACCAGTCATACAGGGTGTTCTTTATTATATAACATAGTTGGTATACACTTCTGGTATAACCGGAAGTGCCATTGAGGTGAAAATATTTTGAAAATAGAGTTTCGGACCAGCTGAATCAACCTTCGAAATTTCAGAACGATAGCATCATTAGTTCCCCATAAATGTCTAATAGGCCATTCAACTTGGGATACCCTGTATATGTAGACACTAAAGAGGCATCTATGGGCCGAATCTGAAAAACTGTAGTAATCATAATAAAAAAACTGAAAAAATCTGATTTCAACAACCTGTATCTCGGTAATGAAACGTTTGCAGACATGGGAAATCTTCGTCATAAAATGGCTTGAAGGATCACCTCGTGAAATCTTTCAGACTTTACTTTTACATCCTGTATATTTAAATGAATATATTACTTTTGCAAATTACATTGTCATTCAAAATAATTTGTTTGATTCCGAAAAATATCCATCTTTATAAATATTGAAAAATATATGTTATGTCCCGCATGGTTTCTTGTTTGCAAAACACTCTTCATTATTTTGGTAGGTCACGCTGTTCTCTAGATATATCAATTTTTTAATTTTCAAGTAAACTGGGATAACTCATGAACGAAACAAGCAAGACTTATGTGTTAGGTGGTTTTGCGATTGGAATAACAAGTGTTATCGAACCAGTCATACAGGGTGTTCTTCATTATATAACATAGTTGATATACACTTCTGGTATAACCGAAAGTGCCATTGAGGTGAAAATATTTTGAAAATAGAGTTTCGGACCAGCTGGATCAACCTTCGAAATTTCAGAACGATAGCATCGTTAGTTCCCCATAAATGTCTAATAGGCCATTCAACTTGGGATACCCTGTATATGTAGACACTAAAAAGGTATCTATGGGCCGAATCTGAAAAACTGTAGTAATCATAATAAAAAAACTGAAAAAATCTGATTTCAACATCCTGTATCTCGGTAATGAAACGTTTGCAGACATGGGAAATTTTCGTCATAAAATGGCTTGAAGGATCACCTCGTGAAATCTTTCAGACTTTACTTTTACACCCTGTATATTTAAATGAATATATTACTTTTGCAAATTACATTGTCATTCAAAATAATTTGTTTGATTCCGAAATATATCCATCTTTATAAATATTGAAAAAAATATGTTATGTCCCGCATGGTTTCTTGTTTGCAAAACACTCTTCATTATTTTGGTAGGTCACGCTGTTCTCTAGATATATCAATTTTTTTTAATTTTCAAGTAAACTGGGATAACTCATGAACGAAACAAGCAAGACTTATGTGTCAGGTGGTTTTGCGATTGGAATAACAAGTGTTATCGAACCAGTCATATAGGGTGTTCTTTATTAAATAACATAGTTGGTATAAACTTCTGGTATAACCGGAAGTGCCATTGAGGTGAAAATATTTTGAAAATAGAGTTTCGGACCAGCTGAATCAACCTTCGAAATTTCAGAACGATAGCATCATTAGTTCCCCATAAATGTCTAATAGGCCATTCAACTTGGGATACCCTGTATATGTAGACACTAAAAAGGTATCTATGGGCCGAATCTGAAAAACTGTAGTAATCATAATTAAAAACTGAAAAAATCTGATTTCAACAACCTGTATCTCGGTAATGAAACGTTTGCAGACATGGGAAATTTTCGTCATAAAATGGCTTGAAGGATCACCTCGTGAAATCTTTCAGACTTTACTTTTACACCCTGTATATTTAAATGAATATATTACTTTTGCAAATTACATTGTCATTCAAAATAATTTGTTTGATTCGA
Organism: Cryptolaemus montrouzieri; assembly: GCA_013387265.2. Taxonomy (NCBI): domain Eukaryota; kingdom Metazoa; phylum Arthropoda; class Insecta; order Coleoptera; family Coccinellidae; genus Cryptolaemus; species Cryptolaemus montrouzieri. The sequence continues at coordinate 7,310,838 of JABFTP020000103.1, read as the reverse complement.
AATATATCCATCTTTATAAATATTGAAAAAATACGTTATGTCCCGCATGGGTTCTTGTTTGCAAAACACTCTTCATTATTTTGGTAGGTCACGCTGTTCTCTAGATATATCAATTTTTTAATTTTCAAGTAAACTGGGATAACTCATGAACGAAACAAGCAAGACTTATGTGTTAGGTGGTTTTGCGATTGGAATAACAAGTGTTATCGAACCAGTCATACAGGGTGTTCTTCTGGTGTAACCGGAAGTGCCTTTGAGGTGAAAATATTTTGAAAATAGAGTTTCGGACCAGCTGGATCAACCTTCGAAATTTCAAAACGATAGCATCGTTAGTTCCCCATAAATGTCTAATAGGCCATTCAACTTGGGATACCCTGTATATGTAGACATTAAAAAGGTATCTATGGGCCGAATCTGAAAAACTGTAGTAATCATAATAAAAAACTGAAAAATCTGATTTCAACAACCTGTATCTCGGTAATGAAACGTTTGCAGACATGGGAAATTTTCGTCATAAAATGGCTTGAAGGATCACCTCGTGAAATCTTTCAGACTTTACTTTTACACCCTGTATATTTAAATGAATATATTACTTTTGCAAATTACATTGTCATTCAAAATAATTTGTATGATTTCGAAATATATCCATCTTTACAAATAAAGGATATTATATTATAAAAAACTAATGGTATACACAGACATTCAAAATTTCTTGTACCGAAAATTAACAGCTACAATGACGATTTTTTATGCTGTCAGAAGAAAACAATTTTTTGACATACCAGAACCATGTTCTACATGCAAACTAACTATCGTACGGCAATTCTGTAGGAGTTCTCCCGCTGAGATTTTTTCCGGTAACATGTATGGCACAGTATCATCCTATGGTTATCTGAATAATCGAGGAGAACTGTACGATCAGCCCGGCAATGAAATATGACCACGACATATCGAACCGTTGCATTTCTTGCAATAATTCCATAAAGTCGTTATACTAACGGAAAAAGGTAATCCGCAGATTGCCGATGGTTGTTTATGATACTATATGCAGGAACGAATTTACCCATAATGCAGTACATACTAGAAAAAGTTTCACATAATAGTTTAATATACATGGTTCCCCATAATTAGATGTCATCCTCTTGTCGAAGTATTCTATACTCGTACATAGAAATAATATAGATCGAAAAAATTTTCCTAAGTAAGCTTAAAAGCGATGAACTACTTTTGATTGAAAATGTATCGAAATAATAGTTCAAAAATGCAATAAGTGTAATAAAATGGTAGCTTTAATATTGAGACATTATAATTTCTTATTTTAATTCTCGCTTTCCTTCAGATTCTTTTAGGTTAACCTATAATTTTTTCTTCTTTTTTATTTACTCATTTCGGTTTGCCAACAGAACTAATGTTCCAATAAAGGCTACCACTGATTACATGAGGTAAGTACAAAGTCATATTTGAGAACTTATTAACTATTTCAAACGAATCAGAATTTATTTATTATTATTATTATTTATTTATTTTATTTTGAATTCTTTCAATTCTAATGTGAAAATGTCAATATTTTTGCAGTAGATGTTTACAAATTTTTGCATTCTCACTGAATGAGAATCGAAGCCTAAATTTGTTCGACAAAAGGAATGTATTATGTTTGTAATAGATATACTATTACAAACCCTAGGTGGTATATAGAATAATTTTATATAGACTACAAATATCAGCAATTATTCTACCCTGACAGAGCGGAACTATATTCAACCTTTGACGTAAAGGTTGATAGTTGTAATCCTATATAATAATTTGGGCATTGTATGCTGCATGATTTTTCAAACCATTTCAAAACGAAAAGTTTCTATGAACATATGTCGACAAACGCTTCGTTACCGAAATATTCAGATATTTTTGGTTTTTTCTTATGATTACTACAGTTTTTCATATACTCAGTTTAAATTCGGCACATAATTGCCTTTTTGAAATCTACATAATCAGATCACAGAAACAATTATGAAAATCTACAGAATGGTACTTTTTCATTGGTCACGTGTCCTTTTTACCCCTATAACTTCTTTTCGGTACGCCCAGAGGGACAATTGAAAATTTTTTTCATGAATTTTCAATTAATTTTTAATCTCTTTTATTTCTTGCATTTTTTCATATCTGCCACAATTTTATGAGTTTGATGAAAACATAATGTAAATGAAACGATCATGGCCCCCTTCAGTCATTATGTAGGAGTATAAACGTCGACACATAGATTTTCGTATCCAACTGAAGATCCCAAGAGTATCTTTAATGACCCAACAAGAAATGATTTCTCAAGATTCTTAAGTCTTCCACGTCTTGTACAGGAGTCCTGTAAACCAACGTTTTCAAATGTTCCTAAGCATAAAAATCTATGGGATTCAGATCAGGTGAACGAGCTGGTCACCTCGGCCAATCCAGCTCTTCGGTTAGAAACAGTCAGTATACAGAGTGCTCTTTTTCTACCTCACATTTTGAAACGAATAAACATCGAAAACTACGTTTTTTCAAATCGTAACCCATATTTTTTTCAATCCATTAGATTTCAAGTTTTCAAGTTATTACGAAAAAACGAACTTCAAGTACCTACCTAAAGTTGGCAAAGGCGCTTAGATCTTCTGCACGTGATAGATAGTTCCTCCTTAAAATTTTTTTGAATTCTTTCAATTCTAATGTGAAAATGTCAATATTTTCGCAGTAGATGTTTACAAATTTTTGCATTCTCACTGAATGAGAATCGAAGCCTAAATTTGTTCGACAAAAAGGAATGTATTATGTTTGTAATAGATATACTATTACAAACCCTAGGTGGTATATAGAATAATTTTATATAGACTACAAATATCAGCAATTATTCCACCCTGACAGAGCGGAACTATATTCAACCTTTGACGTAAAGGTAGATAGTTGTAATCCTATATAATAATTTGGGCATTGTATGCTGCATGATTTTTCAAACCATTTCAAAACAAAAAATTTCTATGAACACATGTCGACAAACGCTTCGTTACCGAAATAATCAGATATTTTTGGTTTTTTCTTATGATTACTACAGTTTTTCATATACTCAGTTTAAATTCGGCACATAATTGCCTTTTTGAAATCTACATAATCAGATCATAGAAACAATTATGAAAATCTACATTATGGTACTTTTTCATTGGTCAAGTGTCCTTTTTACCCCTATAACTTCTTTTCGGTACGCCCAGAGGGACAATTGAAAATTTTTTTCATGAATTTTCAATTAATTTTTAATCTCTTTTATTTCTTGCATTTTTTCATATCTGCCACAATTTTATGAGTTTGATGAAAACATAATGTAAATGAAACGATCATGGCCCCCTTCAGTCATTATGTAGGAGTATAAACGTCGACACATAGATTTTCGTATCCAACAGAAGATCCCAAGAGTATCTTTAATGACCCAACAAGAAATGATTTCTTAAGTTTCTTAAGTCTTCCACGTCTTGTACAGGAGTCCTGTAAACCAACGTTTTCAAATGTTCCTAAGCATAAAAATCTATGGGATTCAGATCAGGTGAACGAGCTGGTCACCTCGTCCAATCCAGCTCTTCGGTTAGAAACAGTCAGTATACAGAGTTCTCTTTTTCTGACTCACATTTTGAAACGAATAAACATCGAAAACTACGTTTTTTCAAATCGTAACCCATATTTTTTTCAATCCATTAGATTTCAAGTTTTCAAGTTATTACGAAAAAACGAACTTCAAGTACCTACCTAAAGTTGGCAAAGGCGCTTAGATCTTCTGCACGTGATAGATAGTACCTCCTTAAAATTTTTTTGAATTCTTTCAATTCTAATGTGAAAATGTCAATATTTTCGCAGTAGATGTTTACAAATTTTTGCATTTTCACTGAATGAGAATCGAAGCCTAAATTTGTTCGACAAAAAGGAATGGATTATGTTTGTAATAGATATACTATTACAAACCCTAGGTGGTATATAGAATAATTTTATATAGACTACAAATATCAGCAATTATTCTACCCTGACAGAGCGGAACTATATTCAACCTTTGACGTAAAGGTTGATAGTTGTAATCCTATATAATAATTTGGGCATTGTATGCTGGATGATTTTTCAAGCCATTTCAAAACGAAAAGTTTCTATGAACACATGTCGACAAACGCTTCGTTACCGAAATATTCAGATATTTTTGGGTTTTTCTTATGATTACTACAGTTTTTCATATACTCAGTTTAAATTCGGCACATAATTGCCTTTTTGAAATCTACATAATCAGATCACAGAAACAATTATGAAAATCTACAGAATGGTACTTTTTCATTGGTCACGTGTCCTTTTTACCCCTATAACTTCTTTTCGGTACGCCCAGAGGGACAATTGAAAATTTTTTTCATGAATTTTCAATTAATTTTTAATCTTTTTTATTTCTTGCATTTTTTCATATCTGCCACAATTTTATGAGTTTGATGAAAACATAATGTAAATGAAACGATCATGGCCCCCTTCAGTCATTATGTAGGAGTATAAACGTCGACACATAGATTTTCGTATCCAACTGAAGATCCCAAGATTATCTTTAATGACCCAACAAGAAATGATTTCTTAAGTTTCTTAAGTCTTCCACGTCTTGTACAGGAGTCCTGTAAACCAACGTTTTCAAATGTTCCTAAGCATAAAAGTCTATGGGATTCAGATCAGGTGAACGAGCTGGTCACCTCGGCCAATACAGCGACCTGGATATGTTTCGTTCAAATTTCGATGTGCTCTTGTACCAAATGAGCTGGAACTCTATCGTGCATGTACCACATTCCCGCTAACCTAAAAGAGTAGAATCAAGTAGTCCGACAGCTCTTCGGTTGGAAACAGTCAGTATACAGAGTGCTCTTTTTCTACCTCACATTTTGAAACGAATAAACATCGAAAACTACGTTTTTTCAAATCGTAACCCATATTTTTTTCAATCCATTAGATTTCAAGTTTTCAAGTTATTACGAAAAAACGAACTTCAAGTACCTACCTAAAGTTGGCAAAGGCGTTTAGATCTTCTGCACGTGATAGATAGTTCCTCCTTAAAATTTTTTTGAATTCTTTCAATTCTAATGTGAAAATGTCAATATTTTTGCAGTAGATGTTTACAAATTTTGCATTCTCACTGAATGAGAATCGAAGCCTAAATTTGTTCGACAAAAGGAATGTATTATGTTTGTAATAGATATACTATTACAAACCCTAGGTGGTATATAGAATAATTTTATATAGACTACAAATATCAGCAATTATTCTACCCTGACAGAGCGGAACTATACTCAACCTTTGACGTAAAGGTTGATAGTTGTAATCCTATATAATAATTTGGGCATTGTATGCTGCATGATTTTTCAAACCATTTCAAAACGAAAAATTTCTATGAACACATGTCGACAAAAGCTTCGTTACCGAATTATTCAGATATTTTTGGGTTTTTCTTATGATTACTACAGTTTTCATATACTCAGTTTAAATTCGGCACATAATTGCCTTTTGAAATCTACATAATCAGATCACAGAAACAATTATGAAAATCTACAGAATGGTACTTTTTCATTGGTCACGTGTCCTTTTTACCCCTATAACTTCTTTTCGGTACGCCCAGAGGGACAATTGAAAATTTTTTTCATGAATTTTCAATTAATTTTTAATCTCTTTTATTTCTTGCATTTTTTCATATCTGCCACAATTTTATGAGTTTGATGAAAACATAATGTAAATGAAACGATCATGGCCCCCTTCAGTCATTATGTAGGAGTATAAACGTCGACACATAGATTTTCGTATCCAACTGAAGATCCCAAGAGTATCTTTAATGACCCAACAAGAAATGATTTCTTAAGTTTCTTAAGTCTTCCACGTCTTGTACAGGAGTCCTGTAAACCAACGTTTTCAAATGTTCCTAAGCATAAAAATCTATGGGATTCAGATCAGGTGAACGAGCTGGTCACCTCGGCCAATCCAGCTCTTCGGTTAGAAACAGTCAGTATACAGAGTGCTCTTTTTCTGCCTCACATTTTGAAACGAATAAACATCGAAAACTACGTTTTTTCAAATCGTAACCCATATTTTTTTCAATCCATTAGATTTCAAGTTTTCAAGTTATTACGAAAAAACGAACTTCAAGTACCTACCTAAAGTTGGCAAAGGCGCTTAGATCTTCTGCACGTGATAGATAGTTCCTCCTTAAAATTTTTTTGAATTCTTTCAATTCTAATGTGAAAATGTCAATATTTTCGCAGTAGATGTTTACAAATTTTTGCATTCTCACTGAATGAGAATCGAAGCCTAAATTTGTTCGACAAAAAGGAATGTATTATGTTTGTAATAGATATACTATTACAAACCCTAGGTGGTATATAGAATAATTTTATATAGACTACAAATATCAGCAATTATTCTACTCTGACAGAGCGGAACTATATTCAACCTTTGACGTAAAGGTAGATAGTTGTAATCCTCTATAATAATTTGGGCATTGTATGCTAGATATTTAAGAAATTTGTTCTGGATGGACTTAATTCTTCTGGAATATAAGGCCTGCCAAGGACTCCAAACGGAAGAACCAAACAACAGCCTCCCAGTAACGAGAGCAGTATATAAGTTGACTATTGTGTAGAGATCATGAAAATATTTGGAATTTCGCTTAATAAAACCAACAATTCTATTGGATTCATTAACTAACCTGTCCATGTGTGTGGAGAATTTCCATTTTATACCCAAAGTGATTCCTAAATCCTTAACTTCGTTGACTGTAGGACCGATCCGGACATATAATATAATAGTGGACAGTGTGTTTCTTTCTCCTGAAAGTGACTCAGAAACATTTGGAATGGTTCAAAAACAAACTACTTTCTGAACAGAATCACACGAATCGATCTAAATCATTCTGCAATTTCACACAGTTAAGTGGATCCCTAATGATATGGAAAACCTTCAAATCGTCAGCATAAGTAATATAGAAGAGTGCAGAAAGCATGACTTTACAGAGTTCATATCAATAATGAAAAGGAGCGGATGTTGGAGAAAAGTACTTAGACCTGAATCTATTCATGCTCACATACACTTCTCTCCGAGAAAGACACGAGCGGACCCACCTCAACAGTGAGCTATCCACCCTGGCCTCCGCAAGCCTTTCCAAAAGTATCTACTTTATCGAAGGCCTTGCAGGTCGGTATGAACAGAATTCACTCGTTCATCTCTATCCAGAGCACCCACCACACTATCAGGAAAACTTAGCAAATTCGACTCTACAGACCACGGAATACTTTTGGAAAGGCTTGCGGAGACTGGGGTGGATAGCTCACTGTTGAGGTGGGTCGTATCTTTCTTGGAGACGAGTGTTTGTGAGTATAAATGGATTCAGGACTAAGTACTTTCTCCAACATCCGGCGTACCCCAAGGCAGCCACCTTGGACCGCTCCTTCTCATTATTTATATGAACTCTGTAAAGTCATGCTTTCTGTACTCTTTCTATATTACTTTATGCTGACGATTTGAAGGTTTTCCATATCATTAGGGATCCACTTGACTGTGTGAAATTGCAGAATGATTTAGATCGATTCGTGAGATTCTGTTCAGAAAATAGTTTGTTTTTGAACCATTCCAATAGAGATTTGGGAATCGCTTTGGATACAAAATGGAGTTTCTCTAAACAGATCGATAGGTTAGTTAATGAATCCAATAGAATTGTTGGTTTTATTAAGCGAAATTCCAAATATTTTCATGATCCGTTCACAATAGTCAGATTATATAATGCTCTCGTTACTGGGAGGCTGTTGTTTGCTTTTTCCGTTTGGAGTCCATCCAGAACAAATTTCCTAAATCATTATAGAGGACTACAACTATCAACCTTTACGTCCAAGGTTCAATATAGTTCCGCTCTGTCATAGGAGATTAGTTTCTGATATTTGTAGTCTATATAAAATTATGCATAATTATATCGACTCACCGTATCTACTTTCGAAAATAAATTTCTATATACCATCTAGGGTTTGTAATAGATATAATACGTATTTTAACATTCATTTCTGTCGAACAAATTTAGGTTTCGATTCTCCTTTAGTGAGAATGCAAATATTTGTGAACATTTACTGCAAAAATATTGACATTTTCACATTAGAATTGAAAGAACTCAAAAAATCATAAAGAGCAAATTCAACACATTTATAACTCTGGTCTTTTAGGCTTAATTACATATAGATTCTTGGATTCACATATTCTTTATTATTGACGCATAGTTTTTGAAACTTTTATAATTAGGTATTGATAATATAAATTTTAATTCGTTTGAAATAGTAATAAGTTCTCAAATATTAGAATACTCAAAATCCTCAGAATACATTCCTGTATATCGGCAGATGCGTTTCCTTTATCTGTTTCATTGATTCTAATCATTATGCACTTCCAGAGCAGGAATAGTTTTGTTACCGGTTGATTAGATAGAATTAGTCCGATTTGCTCCTTTATTTGCCTCACTTTGAGAATAATTGCTATGTTGTGTAACTCTTACACTTAAACTAATGGCATTGTTGAGTTGAATCAAATTGACCATGAATTATTGGATGACTAAATTATCGTGAATTAGTCCGCTACGTTTCGTTTCGGTACTACCAGAACGGATAACGTTTTCTGTAGAATTAGGATTTGGAGTAATTGTGCCAAGTAGTAAATTCTTTGAATTTATGTTGTACTGAACAGAGTTTCTTTAACTGATTAATGACAGATTTAAAGATATCTTGAGTGAGTGGCAGGAAATGGAAGGCAATTAAGTTGGCCAGAGAGACCCCAATGACCCCGTTTATGTCAAGAAGAGTCAACTGATGGGTACTCATACAAACCACCAAGAGATGGCAAAACCTGGTCGAAGCAAGAATCTTTTAGAATCTGCAGGGCCTGATCAAAGCTATTCGTACAGCCAGCTCCAACGCAAAGACGTTACGCTAGAACCTCACATGCATTTTCTGCATACTGAATTTGTACATGAAAACAAGATAACTTTGAAATTAGTTAAGTATGCTACATTTTACCAAGCGTAATATCACATTTATTTCTCTGAGTCATGTAATAAGCTTTTTGCACCTCTGATATTTTACTGTCGCAGCAGCTTTTCTTCATTAGATCGGTTCATTATCCGTAAATTGGTCGCTTGTGATGGTCTCCAGAGTGGGAAGGATTTTTCAGTAAACATGATGGGACAAAATTATCCGGAAGTAAACTCCTTCCCCAGTCGGATCTCCTAGGAAAATGGGTTCGGGGGGGAGGCTGTGACTCATGATGTTAGTACGACTAATAACAGTCCTCTGACGAACACATGGAGCCCCCTACAAATAAGCCAATTCGTTATTGAGTTTTGATACATAAGAAGACTAGAATAAACTAACATGAATGTGAGTGCAGTTCACTAACAGGTACAAGACACGCAATTTCATGTCCTAGTTCTAACGGAAACTCAAATAATGCTAACAACAGACACTAGTTTTCAGTGGCTATGAGTTGCACTCAAGGTTTCAGTTTAAGGGGGGCTTTGTATTTTGCCAGATTGGATATCGCATTCCAGAGATAGGATACCTTGGAGGATGACGCTTTAGACCTGTCATGGTTCAAAATCTGTTAATATAACAACAACGACAACAAACCACAGATGGACCTGGTTTAGACAGAATGTACATTCAAATGCCTCAAGGCCTCCCGCTGTGAGTTCCAAGCTTGATGCATACCAATAGCTTTAGGCATCTCCCTTCTACCCAAATGTATTCAAGGAAGAGCTAATAATGAAATATCATCCCACTTACTGTAATTTGTTCAAAAAATACCTTGAATGACTATTACTTGATCAAAAACTGATGCAGGTATTTGTTTTTTAAACCATGATATCTTCATTTTATTGTCTACAACACAATATATCTACATAGTGTCTGCGATAAAGAGCCCATAGAAGTACCATGGGAACGAGTTCAGAGATCAGTTTCAAATTTTGGGATTAGAGTAAATGGATATTAGCCTACAATATGCAATTGTTTTCAGAGCGGTTTCATTTCCGGTTATACAGGATGTCGACTATAACTGTGCTATTTCAAATGGCATAGTGTACTTACTACTACTACTTTATTTTTTTTAGGGGGAATCCTTTTTCAATCATCTTTCGTTGAGATTTGTTTTATCTAAAATTAACCACCATTGAGCTATAATTTTTCGGAATTATGGGTCATCCTCTCTGCACAAAAAAAATTGACTCAGATTTAAGTAAGATTATACTGGATATCGACCACAACTTTGCTAGTTCAAATGGTATAGTGTACTTTCTATGTTTTTCAAGGGGCATTCTTTTTCAATCATCTTTCGTTGAGATTTGTTTTATCTCAAATTAACCACCATTGAGCTATAATGTTCTACCAAAATTTTCGGAATTATGGGTCATCCTTTCTGCACAAAAAAATTGACTCAGATTTAAGTAAGATTATACTGGATATAGACCACAACTTTGCTATTTCAAATGGCATAGTGTATTATTTATATTTTTTAGGGGGCATCCCTTTTCAAGCATTTTTCGATGAGATTTGTTTTATCTAAAATTAACCACCATTGAGCTATAATTTTTCACCAAATTTTTCGGAATTATGGGTCATCCTCTCTGCACAAAAAAATTGACTCAGATTTAAGTAAGATTATACTGGATATCGACCACAACTTTGCTAGTTCAAATGGTATAGTGTACTTTCTATGTTTTTAGGGGGCATTCTTTTTCAATCATCTTTCGTTGAGATTTGTTTTATCTCAAATTAACCACCATTGAGCTATAATGTTCTACCAAAATTTTCGGAATTATGGGTCATCCTTTCTGCACAAAAAAATTGACTCAGATTTAAGTAAGATTATACTGGATATCGACCACAACTTTGTTATTTCAAATGGCATAGCGTATTTTTATATTTTTAGGGGCATCCTTTTCAAGCATTTTTCGTTGAGATTTGTTTTATCTAAAATTAACCACCATTGAGCCATAATTTTTACCAACACTTTCGAAATTTTGGGTCATCCTTTCTGCACAAAAAAATTGACTCAGATTTAAGTAAGATTATACTGGATATCGACCACAACTTTGCTATTTCAAATGGCATAATGTAATTTTCAATTTTTTTCATTTAAAGCATAAAAATTGACTCAGATTTGAGTAAGTTTTTTCAGTTCAACGAGAAAAGAGTAATTTTGAAGGATAAAGTACATTTCGATGCTATTGTATATATAGGGTGCCCAAAAATCACTTGTCAACTTAATAAAACTGCATTGTCACAAAACGCTTTATTCAAATACCACTACCTATTTTTTCACTTTATTAGAATCGTATTTTGAATTAGAATTGAATCGATTGGTATTAGTTTTTACTGTATTAGAACAATATTTTAAATTAGTATTAATTGGTATTAGGTTTCCTCAAACAAAATGAATCGTTTTAATTTTATTTGCGATTTTATGAAAAAACTGGAGTTCCTTCAGAGGATAAATCATTAGGATGTGGTACATAGAAATAGACACAGGGAATATAAGTCCGATGCCAGTTTCTATATTTCACAATGTTTTATGTAAGTTTCTATGAATTTCGGCCTTAGTTTGACGTTTGCGAATTTTTTAAAAATAGCAATAACACTACGAGGATATTATGAATTTGTTCATATTCATGGTCATTGTCAACAATTAATAAATCGAACTCGCAGAATATTTAATGAAAAGTACTTTAATTTACACATCTAATTAGCAATGCTTTTCTGCGAGTTCGTCGTAAATTCGGGTATTTTTCGCTGAATATTCTGTAAGTTCGACTTATTATTCGATTACATTGACATTGAATGAAACTTAATTCATATACTCGTTTGAGTATTTATTTGCCATTTTATTTATCAAAAACTATACAACCAACAAAGTAGGTGTTATTGCTATTTTCAAATAATTTCAAACGTCGAACTAAGGTTGAAATTCATAGAACCTTACATAGAACATTGTGTAACATAGAAACTGGCATCGATCTTAAATCCATTCTTTCTGTTTTTATGTTGCACGGCCTATATATAATTTTCAGAAAGACTGCAGGTTTTTGATAAAATCGCGAAAAAATGAAAACGAGCCATTTTAGGTATAGGGAAACATAACATCAACCGATACCAATTTGATTTACGGTTCTAATAGAGTAAAAAAAATAGGTAACTAAGGTTTCTCGACAATTTGGTTCTATTGAGTAAATCTGAGTCAATTTTTTTCTGAAAAGATGACACTATATTTTCGAATATTTTGATGAGAAAAAGCCATAGCTCAATGGTGATTAATTTTGAATAGGATAAATCTTGGCAAATATGCTTGAAAAAGCACACATTTCAAAAAAAAATTCAAAAGTACACCATACCATTTAAAATAGCAAAGTTGTGGTCGATGGCGGTATAACCAGACGTGGTGTTACTCTGAAAACAATTTCAAATTGTAGATCAGTATCCATTTACACTAATACCAAATTAAAATGGATCGATAAAACCATGCTCCTGATATTTCTAATGGGCCGTTTAGTGCGGAGACCCTGTATACCTATAGGTGTTCTCAAGTCAGATTATCTGACTTTACCCATCAAGCTAATTCTAGGTAAAACACACATTTCGAAAATCTCCAGGTGTTTAAGAAAAGTGTCCATCCTTCAGCCCCATACAAAAGTGAAAAAATACAACGGTTTCATCCAGAACGAAAAGACAAGTCATGAATAGACACACGCTTCATATATATATATATATATATATATATATATATATATATATATATATATATATATATATATATAGGGGTTTTACCCCGACGAGTTGCCCATATATCTGTTCATGCAATCAAACTGATTTCATGAAAAATATAAATCCACCACCCGGTAATTAATACCATTGCCAGGCAATGATTATAATCAAAACATATCCTGGAGTAATTATATATTAGGATAACGTTAAATGTTATGAGAATATATCAATCTACCAGAATATATACATACTATAGCATCATCAGACAATGATATCAATGTACCAACGAGTAGTGTCAGAGGCTTTCTCCCGGAAAAATCCAGTGTACGGACCTTAGTCAAGTAACACTGAATGTTACTCATTAATAGTTTCCTTTGTGTGAAGTGGTGAACGATCGAATAGAATACTGCTCTGAATATAAATATGACCAAATTGTCAGTTAATTATATTACATTTATATAAACAAATAAATAAAATATGAAATGAGATTCTGAGCAGTATAAACTAAAGAGAAAACCTATGACTCTACCTCATTATTATTTTCGGAAAGAAACCTACGAAGAATATTACAAGATTTGATGACTGTTATCTTTTGTAACTGTTCAAACAAATTTTCTTCAGACCCAAAATCTCAATACTTTTGTGAAGATTTCTAGGAATAACGCCTGTTGTAGAAATAATAATCGGTAGAATAAATATTTTCTTCATTTTCCACATTTTTTAATCTCGTCGCCAAGCATCATATATTTAGAAATTTTTCATTGTATTTATTTTGTATATTATGTGTGTCGGGTATAGCAATATCAATTATATATGTTATTTGATTCTGTTTATCAATAAGAACGATATCTGGTCTATTGTGTTTTACAGCTCTGTTGCACAGAATTGTTTTATCAAAATAAAGTTTATATTTGTCATTTTCACAAATAATCTCAGGTTCATATTTTTGAAATTTTTTTCTTTTTGGGAATTAGGTCATGTTTAATTCCTAGATTGAAGTGAATAATATTAGCGACGGCATTATGTCTTTCTAAATAATCTGTTGAAGCAAGGACTGAGCAAGATGATAATATATGAAAAACTGTTTCTGAAGAACAGAAACATCTACGGCAAGAATCATCTATATTTTGTTTGATGATATGTTTTCTATAATTCCTTGTGAAAACAACCTGGTCCTGGATCGCAATTGCCAAGCCTTCTGTTTCAGCAAACAATTCTCCAGATACTAACCATTTATTCGATGCAATTTCATCAATATAATCATTTTTCAATTCTTTAGGGTGCTTTCCGTGTAATTCCTTCTGCATCCAACTTTCTCTTTTAGAATTATCATCAAATATATCAAAATCTACCTTTTGCATTGTCAAGTTCAGAGGTGTAAGATTATAATCTGAAGCAATAACAATATCATGTAATTTAGACGTTCTCTGTTTATCAAGAAAATGGGAACGTAGATGAAAAATCTGTTTACTGTGAAGATTATTCAAATCAATTAATCCACGACCTCCAAGATGTCTAGGTAGTGTAACTCTCTGAACAGCTGACTTTGGGTGGTGCTTATGATATTTACAGAGCATTTTCCTCGTTTGACATTGTAATTCATTTAGATCAGTTTTAGACCATTTAATAATTCCAAAAGAAGATGTAAGAATAGGAACAGCATAGGAGTTGATAGCTCTGAAAAGGTTTTTACTAGTTAAATAACTCTTGATGATAATTCTTAGTCTTTTGTAATATGAACTTCTAATAATTTCTTTAGTGCTGCTATGGTTAATTGTCTTCTCTTGACAAAATCCAAGATATTTATATGTATCTCCTTGATGCATTGGCACGATTTCGATATTGGAAATCTTTATATAATCAGAGGTGATCTTTCCTTTTTCAATAGAAAGATTTTTACATTTTGGAAGCCCAAATTTCATATGAATATCATTGGAATAGTTGAAAGTAATCTCAAGTAGACTTTTTAAATGAGATCTGGTTCCGGCATATAATTTAATATCATCTAAATAAATTAAGTGACTTAATTTGAATTCAGTTAATAAACTCTTTATTTTGAAGCCGAAACTAGTGGCATTTAATTCATGAGATAATGGATTGAGGCAAAGACAAAACCAAAGGGCACTTAAAGAATCACCTTGAAAAATGCCTCTTTTGATTGGAATTACTTCGGATTTTAACGATTGTTTTGAAATATTTAAATGAAGATTGGTTCTCCAATTTTTCATTACGAATTCAAGAAAATGACGAAGTGTCTTATCAATTTTATATTTTTTATATATATATATATATATATATATATATATATATATATATATATATATATATATATATATATATATATATATATATATATATATATATTTCAAAGCGTCAAATTGCAGTTTTCCATATTTACATTACTGAAGCAATAACTCCAATTCCTGCAAAAATATTTCACCTTGAACGTCATTGAATAAAAAATAGCGATGAAATTCAATCTTATACGAATAGTTAAATTAATTATTGAGAACGATGATAAAATTTGCATATTTCGCCTAGAGTTAAACTTGGTTTCCTGCTCATTCATTGAACAGCCATTTCTCCTTGAGTGGTCTCTATTAGAATTCGCAGAACTATAATAATTCTTCAGATGGTTCATTACATGATTCAGAACGTAATAATATGCAGTAATGTTTGTGTAATTTATTACACGATTACAAGATTCTCTTCAATGGTTACTAATTTTACCTGAAATTTAAAATTACAAAATTGAAGGACTCGACTTGATAAAAATATTTAAAATGATAATTTTAATATTTTCATTGGTTCTAGATGAGACATTACTGGACTTCAAAATATCATGGAATGATAGCGCTTATAATTAGACACTTTACTCGAGTTTCTATACCAATCATAACTAGTTAATGAACCGGGTGTTTATTTAGTGAGTATTCAGCCATAACTTTGTTCATTTTTTGTTGAATATATTCAAAAGTATACAGGGTGTTTAAAAAAGACACGGCAAATACATCGTTACCGATTTACAGGATGTTAAAGTTCATCCGAAAGATGCAGTTAAATATGAATTTTTCTTAAACCGCTTGATATATTGAGGCAGAATTTTGGAGGTGTAGAAAACTTTCAATAACAATATTTTGGACTCATTAATGGCGCCCATATGGGCAGAAATGACCTTTCAAAAATACCAAATATTTTTGGATTTTCCAATTATTTTTCGAGAAAAAATCTCTATCGACATTTTTGTACGTTCTTGAGTAAAAAAAATGTTGAAAAGAATAAGAAAAGAAAGTCCATACATTTGATTGTACGACACGTAATCTTCAATTAAAAGAACCATCGTAGTGTATTTCTTTTTATCATTAAATAAATAATGTTTGAAAATCAAAAGTTTAATTCAAGGGCAATAAAAGACCTTTGAGTATCACCAATAACTCTAAAAAATTACAAAAGCTGTTCGAAGTGATCTCCTCCAGTTCGGATGCAAGATTCCATTCTTCTCCTCATTGATTGGCGGACTCTTTCAAAAACACCAGGATCTGTTCTTATCGACTTGCACCCAGCGATGATTCTATTTCTCAAGTCCCTGGGATAGTGTAAACCCCACAGGAAAAAAATCGTGGTAGTATAAATCTGGGGGCCGTGCAGGCGAAAATTGAGGTCCACCTCAACCAATCCAGCGATTGAGTTAGGAAGTCAAGAGCAAGCTGACTAAAGTAGGCATCGTGCATAAACCACACTGTTTCTCTCATTGCCAAAGATACATCCTCCAAAAATTCTTGAAACGTGTGTTCCGAAAAGTGACTGTACACCTTCCTCGTAAGCCTGTCTGGTAGAAATACTGGTCCAATTAGGCAGTCACCCACAATGCCAATCCAAACGTTCAACGAGAACTAATGCTGAAATCGATCTTCATATGTTTGATCTGGATTTTCTTCACACCACATATGATTTTTATGAAAATTCCTTATGGAATTTCTTGAAAAACTTGTTTCATCAGTGAACAGGATCAGCATAAGAAATTGAGGAATTTGAATCAACCAATACGTGTAGGAAACTATATGAAGAATTGCCTGTACGCATTGTAGGTGGAATGGATACAACAAATTTTCATAAAGAATTTGCCAAACAGTTTCATTGCTGACATCTAAAGCGTCAGCTTATTGCAAGAACTTCATTTTCCAGCTCTACCGTTCTTACTTCCCTTGGCCTTCCTGCTCCTTTATATTATCTTCACGTGCGTATTTCCTATTGGCGTCGATGAATGCTTTCAAAAGTTTTTTGAACGGGAGCAATACGGTTTGGAAATATTGCAATATACAACTGCCGAGCTTCTAATGCATTTCCGTAAGCACGTCCATACATGAAGGTCATCTCAGCATTCGTGTAACGATTCTAGTCGAGTTAATCATTTTTGAAGATATCTTTGACTGAGAATAGAACATTTTTTCACTCAAAAACTGGGTATCGTACAAAAATGTCAATTGATCTTTTTTCTTGAAAAAGCAGACAAGTATTGAAAACTAAAGTACATACATATATAAATAAATAGATACAAAATTAATAAGAGACCATACTGGTCGTTCAGAAGATTATTTCTATGGAGAGTTTGTTGCAGTTTGGAAATCTCGATAGATTCCAAGAAATCTAACTTTCATCCCTTAGGTATTCTATGAATAATTTGAAGTTGATCTATGGGTGCAAAATGATGTCCATTTTCGATATAATGTAAAGCGAAAGTAGATTCGTCGGTTGTCTGATTATTGTAATATGATTGATGCTCTTTGTATCTAGTTTTGAATGAACGACCAGTTAGACCTATATAGACGCCTTCACAACCTATACAGGACAACTAGTAAACTCCAGTATTGTCAATGTCAGTTTTATCTTTACTATTGAAAAATTTCTGGGAGAGTTTCAAGTGGGCACAGGTAAAGGGTGAAGTGGCTAGAAAGAAGAGAAAATTCAATAAGAAAGATGTTGAACTCCATTTCCACAGTGCAATGAAAAGTGTTACATCCCAAAAGGAGAATAATTGTAAAGACCACGTCATTAAAGAAGAAAATAAAATGTGGAAACGCATATTTTGGATGCCATGATAGATCCTGTTATAGTGAATTCAGGTAATGAAGATACATCATCAGAAGATGAACTGTAAATGTGTAATGAAAATACTGCAGCTCAAAATATATATGAGCATTTTGACAAGCATTTTTTGATTTTTATAATTCTAAAGTGTAGAAAGAATTGAATTTAGAACTACACGTTTTATGAAGTCATGACATTATTTATGAATATTGTTCAACATTCTGTTAGGTAATATTAAAACTCATGTGGAAAATTTAGTTTAAGTCTACTATAATATAGAATAAATGTCCATTTCCATAATTTACTAAACTTATTGGGTTATCTGAAATATCATAAACATTATGTAATTATTATATATTTTAACGTATAGAATTAAGCGTTGAGTATGCATTAAATTCATTAAATAATTAATTTTGGTGAACGTAGCTATCTAGATATTCACATAAAATTATTATGGTTTTTAAATACATTAGTGTTCAATTGATTCAATTTTATTTTTGAAGAGAACTCTAAAACACATACTCATCTACGTTAGTGACTACAAATTTCAGACGTCTTAAGTAAATACACTGCCCACAAAAATTGTCGCATCACCCTACTTTTACGACAATACTATATAAACTTTTAGGTTGGTCATTCAAGAGTCGCTTGGTAACTTTCAGAAGTGTAAAATAAGAAGATATCATTCAAAAGAGATGAGTTTATGATGGAAAATATCAACAATTTTCGAGTTAATGAAAAATTAAAAAATTCTACCATCTTCAGACATTTGCGAAGAGACCAATTAACTAGCATCGAATGGTTACTAATCATTCTCAAAATCGAGTGTTTCCTCCCCGGGCCCTAATTACTGCCAGTATACGTCTCGGAAGCCCCTCATACAAATTTTGGATGTACTCTTGAGTCACTGAGTTCCAAATTTCAGGAAGCAGATTTTCTAGTTGTTGGAGTGTTCTACAAGGCATCCTACGTTGCTGAATTTTCCACCCCATGTTGTCCCAAACATGTTCTATGAGATTCAAGTCGGGACTTCAGGCTGGCCATCTTAAAATATCAATTTCGGCATTTTGCAGAAATTCTGTATCTACTCTAGCTGCATGAGGCCGAGCATTATCAGTTCGACCATGGAATGAAATGCCTCCCCACACCATTACTGAGCCCCCTCCGAAGTTTTCGGTTTGCCGGATATTGCATTGCTGATACCGTTCCCCAGGTCGTCTGTATACAGGCATGCGTCTATCATTTTATACTAGACAGAACCTGGACTCGTCGGAAAAGAGAACATTCGACCATTCTGGAATACCCCAATTTGCATGTTCCCTCGCAAACTGAAGTCTTGCAACTCGATGCTCTCTGGTGAGAAGCGGGCCTTTAGAAGTCACCCTTGGTCTGATTTCGTCTTCTCTGAGAATGTTCCTAACAGTTTGCAATGAAATATGCACATTTCTGGAAAGTGCAAGCATTCTAGCCGTACAGTGCCGAACTTTTAGTGCAGTTAAATGAAGCCAACGATTATCAACTGGTGTTGTTATCCGATTTCTTCCCTGTCCGGCCCTTCTTCCATATTCCCCTGTTTCGTGGTACCGATTAATTGCTCTTGAAATAGTGGATTGGTTAACATTCAACAAGTTAGCAACGTAACGTTGGCTTCGTCCCTCCTCTAGAAGTGTTACAATTCTTACCACTTCACACAAATAGCGTCCAGGACATTCAGCAGCTATTACAATAAATTCAAAGATTCGAAAATCAACAAGAAACACAGAAAACTTGCATTTATTTAGCATGAAAACTGAAGAGAAACTGAATGAATACTGATAGTCAAATAAACTCATTCTTGATTATATGGAAACTAATGTTACTACATAGATAAGATTTTTTTCCCCTCATATTTCCAAAAACATATGTTGACAAAGAAACTGCGATCGAGCTGGTTAATCGATTGTGGAATTCAGAATACCAGGTGATGCGACAATTTTTGCGGTGTGCGTATTTAATTTAAAACGATAACAGCAATATTCGCAAGCAACAAAAAAGACAGAAGCTTGTAGTCATGTAGTTGGATTCTTCCTTGAGATTTGTACGAGGTATTCTATCAAACATCCGGCAACAAATAGGTGCCTATTCCAAGACAAGATCATAGAAACTACATTTATTTTTGAATTTATCTACGTACCACATTTCTAAGGGATTTTCATACTTAATGCGCTTTTATTACTTTACGTATTCATCAAATAGAATCTAGAAAACATCATTCGAATCCAATGATCTATCGCTTATATTTTTAGAAACTTTATGAAGATTCAACAACGACTCGAAAATTTAGACTGAAACTAATCAACGATATTGTAGCTTCGAGCTAATAGTGAAGGAAGGAAGTTTTAGAAACTGTTCTGTATTATTAGAAAGAGAACAGCCACAATATAAAAACCGAAAACAAACGATTTCAAGTTTTCATAATATTAATATAGATTTAAAAATGCTTTTAAATTGCAAACTTGATATTTATTTAAGAATAAAACAACTATGTATCCTTCTTCCTTATCCGATACCAATTGAGTAATAATTCAAAGCAAAAACGTCATTCATTTTGCTGATTCCGTACTTTGGAATTCTTTAACAATCTTTTTCCTTATACTTAGAAGTGAATCATAAGAGATTATTCATCGAAATGTATCATTCAAAGAGAGAATATGGTTAGTAGTTTCCTAACCGTTCAATCTGAACACCTGATGGTGGGAACAGGGACCACTATCACAAGAAATACAATAGTATATGTCTCATGCTGTTATCTTGAGTAGCGTATTTCGTATATGTTTTCTTTTGAATGCATATCACATAATTGAATCAACAGTTTTATAATGTATAGCTAAATGGACACGTTTTTATTAAATGCAGTAAGCTGTGGATGGATATATAAGATGATAATCTTCCTACACACACAGGGATTTCATGATGTACAGAGTGTTAAAATTACATACTTTAATTTGAGTTTTTTCAACTAAGTAGTAGAGTTTAATGAGTATCAATTGAACAAGCTCGGAAATAATATCCTGTGATAGTTTCATTGGATCACCCTTCCTCATAAAACCCTCGAGGTTGAGAGCAGCAAATTTACATGACAAATTGGTTTTTCTAATACAGAACAATTAATTGCAAGATGCACAACGAGTTGCATACATTTTTAAAGTGAATCAGAAAGTTTTTTCACTCTAAGACCGGATTTTATTCAATTACAACAAAACTAGAAATACGCATGAAAAAGTAAAAACATATATCTTTAATGCAACAATTTCAATAAACCATTCATTAGTTGTGTTCAGCGTTCATGCAGGAATATATAAAAATCAAACTGCATCTGAAGTTAATTTGTGCCTTCGACCACACAGAAATTTTTATAGGACTCGCCTGGATTCTTGTTTGATGTGTGACTAATGTTCTCTTTCAGTTTTTGAAGAATTATTTCTGACGATGATGAGTTTCATTAGCGAATTTCATTCATGAAAGTAATTGATTCTTCTTGATTCATTTTGTGGGGTTATGTCGAGTCTGAAGTCTATGTTACACCACCTGAATCGTTGGAAAACTACGAGGAAAGATTGTTCAAGGATGTCAGCAGATATCACCACAAATGTTGCAAAAGTACATTCGGTATACGAATGTACCACGATTAAGTAGAAAACTGACAACTCAATGATATATTTCATTTCATAGATCATGTCCATGAGAATCATTGAAGTCCAAGCAGTGTTACTTCTTAATCAATGGCACTTCAAAATGCGGGCCGACATTGAGGATCAAATTAACTTCCTGATGAGGTAGGCCACAACGAAATACATTCTGTCAAACCATTATAAAAATTTTTGTTGTTGCCATGTTGACACAACTGTTTTCTATACTGACGCGGAGAAGTCGGCCATCATCATGTTTGGATGAAGTTAACAACGATAAAGTGAAGAAAATAGTAATTGAAAAACGTCATTTAAGTTTGAGAATGATAGGCAATGTCTCATGAATTAATTCGTATTATTTACAACGATTGTTTGGGTATGAAACGCGTAGTTGTATGACTAGTTCCAAAAGACCTGAAATTGAATCGCGCAAAAGCGTTGACATGCTAGAACCAGTCAATTCCGATCCCACATTCATAAAACACATTGTAACTGGTGATGAGACATGAGTTTATGAGTATGACATGCAAAACGGTCAGCAAGCTTCATGATGGCGCCTTCCAAGCGAACCAAGTGACTGTTTTCTTTTATTATCGCTCAATGACTTTCTGACCAAAAACTCAAGAAACACCATCGAACAACCACCATATTCACCTGATATTGCTCCGTCCGACTTTTTTCTTTCTCAAAACTCAAATTACTACTTCAAGGTACCCGTTTTTAATCGATAGAAGGCATAAAAGAGATGACTTAAAATTTGGATTAAAAATAAATATTTTGTGTTTCATTGACCAATTTCCGGTACTTTTCTAACAGAATGTGAGTTAAGGAAATACTGGGCTCTTTGCTGATGAAATGCAAATTCAATTAATCGATTGCGATATAAGAAACTAGTCCATTTTCACAAAAAAAAACGTATTCAAACTGAGAATTGTGAGGGATAAAACTGTGGATAGAATCAAAAGCTATTCTGAAACAATGCGGTGTTGCCAAATTGAAACCCAGGATGAAACCGTGACTATCTTCACATCGGTGCTCTGACAGATAATTATATCTAAGACTAAGATTGAATATTGCGCATATTTGGAATTTGTGCAAGAAAATGTTTATATTTCGAACAGTATATGAAAACATACATTTTCAAACAACTGAATTTCTTCATAAAATGAAAGAAAGTAATATCTCAAGTTTCGAGAATTGTTTGGGTAGATTTTTTTCACAGCATTCTACGCGTCTTGAATGCCTTCTCTGAAATCCGTCAAATGTCAATTTCTGGCGGATTCCAAAATAGTTTTCACTATTCCGTTTTTTCAGAACACGAACCCTGAACCCTTTTTAAACGGTTTTTGTTTTTCTCCTTTACAAATGAGTGAAATCACGAATTCAATTTTGAAACACCTGTACAAGACACACAAAAGTTGTAACTTGATGAAGAACATTATATTGTTCATCTGAAGTGTCAAAAATTAATTTTCGAACCGTCATAATGAGAGCACAGAACATACTTAAGCTATTTCAATCATTCCGTGTGTATTCTATGAATGGTCATAAAGGTACTAGATAAAATTCACGGTTTTTCACGAAAACGCGCCTTGAATGAAAAATATTTCGAAATGGAAAAAAGCTAACTTGATTCTGTTTGCGAATTTTTCACGCAAAAGAACAGGGGGAAGAAATAGTCATTTTCCTCTATTCAAAATATTACACATAGCTGAAATCTGTCCACCTTGTACATGTATACCTAACCGTTATCTGCCACCTTGAAATTAATTGTTCAATTGCGTTTCCCACAGAAGTTTGCTCATTCTCAACCCTTACAAGTCGTTCGGTAAAGTGATCGACTGAAGCCAATCTTGTAGTTGATACTAATTCATTTAAAACAAACTTTCATTTTCAAATCATCTTTCTAAGAACTAACTGTATTGAGACATACTCAAAATCAATCAGAAACTCTCGGAAATGACACGAACCAGTTTAATCTGCAAGTAATAAAATTCAAATTTTCAATAATGACAGGTAAATTTGCATTTACTTTCCATAAGTTAGTCTCCGTGGAAAAGAGTACGATTGAATGTCCCCATTTGTAAATAAGATGGAGTAGACGATAAGATGTTATAGATATAAACTTGACTTCTGTGATGTCATAGTCGGTAGGAAATTCATTCTAGTTTCTGATATAAGTGAAAAATTATTCGGTCAATCGTTTATTTTTAGTCATGCTAATTATGTTCGATTTGACACTCTTTAACTCTGTAGAAGAAGAAAATAGTATTAACTTTAAACGACTGTCGCTACATTTTTAAATATTTTCCATCAAATTTCATTGTGAATAAAAAAGTGAAAAATTGTTTAGTTTAAAGTGTGGTAATGTAAAATTGTCATTTCTCAAAACGAAAAACAGTTATCGTTTTCTAATACCAAGAAGGGACATACACATAAAATGTATTAGACAAAAATATTATTGTCCTCCAACAAAAATTTGACCGTTTTTTTTTATTCGAAAATTAACTCCTCTCCCAAATGAAAATTCATTATAGGGAATTTCGGACGAGTTGTCTTTCCATTCTCTACCCAAATACATTCTGTCGAAAGAGTATTGGTTATTTAGAAAATCTGCCTAAAACAATGTCAAAATTTTTTGTTGTTGAGTTGGCACAACTGTTTTCTATACCGTCGCGAAGTTTGAACGGGATCTGTCATTTACTTTGTTTACAGTGCTAGATTTTATCAGTTCGCACAAGTGTGTTTTGCGATTTTTACAATGGATATAACAATCGATCACATCATTGCTCTTAAGTTTTGTTTGCGGAATCGCTGAAAATGTTACAGAAGGCTTATGATGAATCAACTTTATCAAAAACACGTGCATATGAGTAGTACAGGAGGAACTAGGAATAAAAATCATTAGCAACTACTGAGTATTGACAACTGTGATTTTTACGAATGATAAAAGAACAGTCATTTAGAACAGTTATTTTCAGTGATTTGTTCTATTTTTTTCATGTTTTTCCTCGTCAAAATGAAAAGAAGTTACACAAAGTCCGTTTCTGTTCAGAGTTTCAAGCCAATATGTCACTTCGCGAAGGTGCCCCAACAACATTTCAAAAAAACAAATAAGGTCTTCCTAATAATCATTGATTTGAAACCCTGAATTTTTCGAATTGAAAAAATACATATATATATATATATATATATATATATATATATATATATATATATATATATATATATATATATATATATATATATTCTTTTCTTTTGAAAAGATAGGATTCACAAAAATTGTATTTACAATAAATGCTTATAATCTTTGAACAATAAAAATTTAGTAAGAATAAAACAGCCCCAAATGTGACCCTTGAAGAACACCTAACATGACATTATATATATATATATATATATATATATATATATATATATATATATATATATATATATATATATATATATATATTCTTTTGAAAAGAGGTATTTACAATAAATGCTTATATCTATAATTTTGGTGTGTGTCAGAAAAACACAAGTGGGAGAACAGGGAAACATACTATCTTGCGTATGATTAAATAGACGAGTGAAAAACCTGAGAAATGATAATGGAACACAGTTCGCAGGGCGCGCTTTGAGGAATCTGGCCAGAGCATATAAAGTCCAGAAGATTTGGTTCACACCGGTATATTCACCTCAGTGTGATTTTGTTGAACGAACAAATCAAACCGTTGGTACTACGATTCGTTGTTATATAAAGAACAAAATCATTCGGAATGGGATAAAGAATTACAAAAAATTGCTTTCGCTATTAATACCGCTAAACATGAAGTAACAGGATTTTCACCAACTTTTCTAAATTTCGGTAGATATGTTCCGCTTAGTGGAGATTATTACGGGGAAATAGAGTTGACTGACGATATACAATTGTTACCTGAAAAAAGGGATAGTTACGCAGTTGATATCGCACCGTTGTCTGATATTTTTCGAAATATTCGGGAAAAGCTTCATAAGGCTTATAGTAGAAATGCCCGAACCTATAATTTGCGTCGACGGGACTACAAATTTTGGTGTAGGAGAGAAGGTTTGGCGACGAAATAAAGTCCTTTCAAATGCTTCAAAGAAATTCTCAGCAAAACTTGCACAAAAGTATGTATTGCGTCGAGTTTATCAAAAGTTTCTGGTCTTTGTTATAATTTAGTAAATTTAGACGGTTCACCGGACGGTAAATGGCATGTCAAAGACCTAAAACCATATTTCGGCTCAAATTCTGATGTTTCCGTTTCATAATATTTTTTGTATCGCTCAAGTATTTTAAAGTTTCACTGTCGTTGAATACCTCCTTGTCGAAGTATTCATTTCATTATTCCTCCGATCGATTAGTTTCTGAACATTATCAGGATTTGACCTATGGGTGTAGTATAGTTAGCTATAGGTTATTATTTAGGTTATAAATAGGTTAGATGAGTAGATAGATAGGTTAGATTATAACTAGATAAGTTAGTTTAGGGTTGTGGCCGCAACAAAACAAAAATTAGCTGTAAGGAATAAAAACGATGAGAAACAGCATGACGGGGTTAGTAAGGCCTTCAATAATATATGCCTATTCCATATGAACTGAATATGTACTTCAAAAAAAAAAAAATTATATCAATTTTTTTTCTTTTTAGGAGAGGGGTAGTGTAACGGTATAGAATTCTCTTTTAATATAAATCACTTTAACAGTTTTCCTCTTTTCATATTATGTCCATCTTCCGGTATCAATCAAAATTAATTCGAAATCAAACAGTTTTAATTCAACATTAAAGGTTAATAATTATTCATAAGGATCACAGGTGGCGAGCATTGTCCGTATGTCTCGTAATTATTGTT
Source organism: Cryptolaemus montrouzieri (assembly GCA_013387265.2). Taxonomy (NCBI): domain Eukaryota; kingdom Metazoa; phylum Arthropoda; class Insecta; order Coleoptera; family Coccinellidae; genus Cryptolaemus; species Cryptolaemus montrouzieri. The sequence goes on along the minus strand of JABFTP020000103.1, from coordinate 7,284,419 downwards.
TTATCGGCGCAGTAGATAAGATTCGTTACAGATTTACCATAATCGATCTAGTTTTCGACCTGAAAAGGATAAGAAAATATTCGTTTCAGTATCAATCTACACTGTTATATTAATCAGTTCATCTTTCAACGCTAAATAATAAAGAAGAATTTGGTGTAACTTCAATATCGTATTACCTTCTCAAACATCTCCGTTTTCTTTTATCATCTTTAGAGTTATATTATAAGTGGATTATATATATATATATATATATATATATATATATATATATATATATATATATATATATATATATATATATATATTCTTTTGAAAAGAGGTATTTACAATAAATGCTTATATCTATAATTTTGGTGTGTGTCAGAAAAACACAAGTGGGAGAACAGGGAAACATACTATCTTGCGTATGATTAAATAGACGAGTGAAAAACCCTGAGAAAAAAACTCGTTTCCCTGTCGCTATTGCACTAGTTATAGCTTGTCTCTTTATGGTGTGTTAGCGTCGTGTGTACATAAAGAGTACCAAAGATTTTTCTGCTAAGCAGCTTCAATTCTCATCTTGCACTCCATGATTTCCAGACGAAGACAAGGGTGAAAGGAAGGGGGTTTGGGACAGGAATTTGTAACAATGGAAAAAGAAAACCAGCATAAAAATATTTCAACAATCATACCTAACTCTTATATGTCTAAACACACTTGAATTTAAGAAAAGATTTTACATAGCAAGCAAGGCCATAAAAGGACTAAGAAGATAATCAAAAAGTACATAACATGCGATATTTCCTCTTTCGCGGAGATGTTCTTCCGTCGCAGTGTAAGTCTCCTGAAACATAATCACTTCCTTGTTTTTGCTTGCCAATTTTGAAATATAATCGCAAAATCCCTTCAATATTCAAACTCAACAAAACAATTCCCTCTCTGTTTGACCGAGAGAGCCCCGATGGCCAGGTTAAGTCTTATAATTGATGCCGATTATGATCTATAGATGTTCTAGAATCATTATGAACCCAATAATTTGGGTTGACATCTCCCATATATATTATTTCTCATTATTTTCTTTTTTTTTTGTTTTTGCGATGGAAACACGACAAGCTATTAGGGAATACCACTGAAGTTTCAAGAGCGATTCTTTGGTGATGAAATACGTATTAATTATAATTATTTCGATCAAAAGGTCAAAAAATGATTTCGAATTCACATTAGGTTTCAAAGTTGTGAAAATTTATTAGAGAAAATAATAAATAAACGAACAAAATTGTATTAATCATTACAAGCTTACATCTACGAAGTGACTGCAGAATAATATGATAGATATTGTCATTTCTAATTCGTTCGGCTGCATTGTTTATCCGTTCTTATAACTACTCCAAATTGGTTACCTCTACACTGTAGACGGGTTGTTTCATGCATCCTCATACTTAGAACTCTAATGGATTGAGATCCGGCGACGGAAGTGGCCAAGCAATTCGACCTGAACAACTATTGTTCCTGATGTGGAGGTGCTCCGTTATGTGATAATACATGTTCTGAATGAAAATTCGCGGAACATTATTAAATTGAACAACTTGTTCTGTAGGAAATTTCTAAAGTAATGGCATTCAATCATTCTTATTTAAGAAAGGAATACGCAAGAAGCTATTATTATAAAGGCCACCCCAAACATTAATACTGAACCTCTTTTGGAAACGTCTTTGCCGAAACGCATTTGGATTCTGCAGAGCCTATAATGGGTCGTTATGAAAATTATTTATACCATTTCTTGTGAAACATGATTTATAAGACCATTAAAGATAAGAAACGAAATTTGTATCTTGAACACATTGCTGCAGATTCCAGCGGCAAAATGTGAGTCGATTCAACTCGTCCCGTGCATTCAATGCCTGTAAGTCCCGTCGATGATAAGGGTGCAATTCCTTCCTCCTTCCCCTTTCCTACCAGTCATTTCTGCATGTTCGAAAGAGGAGATATTTCCAATTTATGGATTATTGCCTGATTATACTCGTGCATTATTCTGATGAAATAACACACACAATAGTTTTTTTATTAATTCATATGTCATAACCACACATTAGTTTATTGATTCTTTGGACCTACAGTTCTTTGTGGACTCCGAACCACTCACCTAGACCGTCCAATTACAACAGCCATCTCTCAGGATCACAAGCGATCTAGCGTTCAGTGGTTAATGGCTTTGCTACTCAGGCAATTTGCCAGTACTTTGGTCAAATACCAATTTTTTGTTCAAGGACGACATCCATAACTTGAACCCGGATTTGAACCAGGCAGCTCGGCTTAGCTGTTCCATTATGCTTGAGCACTAACCGTTTAGCTACGGAGGTGGTTAACAACACATTAATTTATATGTGAGTATTGTTCGACATAAATACGTGTGTTTTCACTATCAGTTTACCGCAGAAGCAGTTGTTCGATATCGGTTAGAAATTCGGTTGATTTGACTTTGTCGTACACCATTACATACATTTTTTCTCAAATTCTATAGCAGTGGTAGCTCAATAAAACTGTAGAGAGGCATCATTTAACTCCTTTGTAGAAGTTGAACGAACGAAGGGCACAAGTCAAAGCGTTATTCCACGATTGGTAGCACGATTTAGAGAAGCAATGATTTTAAGGGAACGAAATGATATTGCAAAAGCTGCAAAGAATAGTTTTTTTCAATGTGCCTGATGGAATCTCTTTATATATGTAATGAATTGATGAATCAGCCGAATCAAACGCATTACCTAGATATTTCATGAAAAACTGTTGGAAATACGTGCATGTAGTCACTTTTCCTTCCTGAAGACCTTGGAGGTGTCAGGTCCTAACAAGAGGAAATAGCGCAGCTTAATTAGAATTGGCCCAAAATTAACGTGAGTGGCGACCTGAAGACAGGAGCAGTTTTTTATGTTCAGATGAATCTCGATTTGTATTGTACACAGCTTCAAGGCGAGTGCAACTAATAATTGTCGAAAACTTAAAGAAGACCAAGAAGTATACATATACATAGAAGGTAGTGACAGTTGTCTAGATTTTCTTTCAATCGCAAAATTGATGTCGTTTTGCCTAGCAACTCTCTGAATGCAAACTTCCAGTAGTATTTGGGAAAACGTTCTTTTATGCATGATAATGCCGCTGCTTCAACTTCAGCTGCTACGAAAGATTTCTTCAATCTCCATAGAATCAATATTTTACCTTAGCCTTCTCAATTGCCTGATCTGAACTACTCAAGTAAAGCTTTCTTTAACTTCTAAACATGTTACTTGGCGACTTCAACGTGAATCTAAATGATAAAGATAAATTTAAAGCACTAACATTCTATTAGATAGGAGAGCAGTTTAATGAGTGACATTTTGAATAGAAGAATTTTTTTCAGTAAAAAAGCGTTTTATTCCACGAATCTATTTCTAACTCAAAATATTCGGACCAGCGTTTTTCTATTTTCTGAATCTTATGAAAATAATAGGTTTTCTCGAAGCCATGAAAGCTTTCAGCTATAATCATTCATTTTTGCATGTTTCGAAAGAGGAAATATTTCCTATTTATCAATTATTGGCTGATGCTTATACACGTGTGTAACCGTGCATTGTCTTGATATTTTATGAATTTATACACTACAACTAAATATTAATTCATATGTGGGTATATTTTGACATACATGTGTGTAGTTTTATTATCAGTTTACCGCATAGGTAGTTGTTCAAAATCGGTTAGAAATTCAGTTCAGCAATCCATTGAAAATTTTCGAGCCATGATTGGATAGAGACTTTTCAAACACTTAGTCTTAAATTTACCGATATTATAATCCTCCCCGGTTCTCAAGTCATACGATATCATAGTTGTTTTTTTATGCCAAATTATTAATTATTTCATAAAGAAAATAAACCAGCTTCCTCTATCATATTTTGGAAATGAATTTCAAAGAACGCAGCATGTCGTGTATCCTCGTGTACTTATTGCACCCTAATAAAACCCTCATTGCTCTGTTTTGCAAAATCTGCAATCTGTCTATATCTTCTTGATTGCAATATGTTAGCTTGATAAAACTTGTGGAGAGGTTCATTTATATCCTGATGAAATGAACAAATCAGTTGGAATGATAGAGGTGTGACAACACGAACAGAAGTTGATAAACGACCATTACATACATTTTTTTCTCAAACTCTATAGCAGTGGTAGATCAATAAAACTGTAGAGAGGCATCATTTAACTCCTGATGAAATGAACAAAGGAGTTGGAATGATTGAGGATGGGGCAACACAGACAGAAGTTGAACAAATCAAAGCATTATTTCGCGATTCATAGCACGTTTCAGGAAAGCTAGGATTGGAAGGGAACGACATGGTGTTACAAAAACTGCAAAGAATAGTTTTCTTCAACAATCTGCCTGCTGGAATCTCTCTCTTGCATGTAATGAATAGATAAATCAGCCAAATCAAATGCATTACCTGGATATTACATGAAAAACTGTTGGAAATACTTGCATGTAGTCGTTTTTCGTTACTGAAGACCTTGGAGCTGTTAGTCTCTAACAAAAGGAAATGGCGCAGCTAAATTAGAATGGACCCAAAATCAAGGTGATTGGCGACCTGAAGATTGGAGCAATTTTTATTCTCAGATGAATCTTGATTTAGATTTCACTCAGCTTCTAGGCGAATGGAACTGTTAATGTTCAAAGACTTAGAGAAGTCCAAGAAGTATACATCTATAGAGGAGGTACAGTGACAGTTTGGTGTAGAATCTCTTTCAATCGCAAAAATGTTCTCGTTCTGGTCAACAACTCTCTAAATGCAAACTTTCAGAAGTAATTGGGAAAACGTTCTGTTTATGCATAATATCGCCGCTCCTCACACTACAGTTGCTACAACAGATTTCTCAAATCTCCATAGAATCAATATTTTATCTTGGCCTTCTGAATTGCCTGATCTGAATCCAATTGATGATGTCAGGAGACATTGCAGAGTAGCGTATAGAAGGCCAACATTATTTGCTAAATCGGCAACAATTGTATGATGCTTTCCAATAGATTTGGCACACGAATTAATTACTTATATTTTGAGAATGCCTAGAACGTGTAAGGCTGTAATCAATCCACGAGGATTTCTTCTCTTAAGTCACATTATAATTTATTTAATGGTATTTATCTTTTCAGTATTATTTCAAGAATAATTGAATAAGAGTTAATTTTCAATCATTTTTTTTCCTGGAAAGAGAGGGATCTGGTTTTTGTTTTGGTTGCTGATTTTACATTGATTTATGGTTTACAGCTAAATTACGAAGCGAATATCTTCACATTTTTGCTGTGTGTGCAATATCATAACTGCAGCAATTAAATATTTGCAGAAAAATGAGAGAAATCCTTTTTTGTCGAGTGTCATTAGATCTTGACCACTTTCTTTTAATTCATTAACATAGTGAACCTATCAAAAATAATATTTTGCACGTAAGGATTGTTGTTACAGGAATACCCCACGTTTTATTTATATTTTTGAAGCAACATCAAAAATTATCCTCAACTTATCAATCAGTATAAAACTTAAGGAAAGCCCTAATTAAAATTGTATGACAAAAGTACTTACTTCTTCAATAAAATATTCAAAATTTCTAGTAACCATTCAATAACTGATCAATTCCCGAAACTAAATTTCCCCGAAATTACGCGCACGCTTTTTTACGTCACTGAACGCGGCGAGAACTGAGTCACACGAAGTTTACGAGGCGAATAACGATTCCGGAGAATACAGACGATTACAATATTACGTTACGATAGGTGTAGAGGCGGAGACTATGGGTCAGAATTGCCCTAGGTAGTGATAGGGGACCGATGAGAAGAAATTTCCCAGCGTGATCCCATGAATCTGAATCAGTGGGATAAGATGACCAGGTGTAAAAGGGTGATTCAGAAAGGTAAAGCGCAGACAACTGAAATAGAAAGATTACTGGTCAGGGGGTAGATAACTATAACTAAATCGATCTGCCTGCTAACTAAGGAGTAAACATTCAGCTAATACCCTTAATGGAAATATTATTAAGGTAGTATATTCTTCAGTAACTACAAATCTTCTGTTTACATCAATTTTTGTTTGATTAAATTTCTCAATAACGTTCCCGAAGTCGGAGAAAACTAGGAATCAGAATTTTTCAACTTTATATTATTCAAATAACTACTAAACAACCGTTAAGTTTGCAACTTTTGTATTGAATCAAAAATTGAATTGACAGATTTTTGATCACAGTATAATATTCGTGGAGTATATTTTCCGTAAAGTTTTTGACCATATTGATTAATTATCTTCAGCCTTAGGATATGGTTTGAAGAATTTTGTAATTTTTTTCTTGCTTAGCAGTTTCAGAAGCTCTTTCAATTCAGACTGAAATGCGACAGTAACATTAGCAATTTGCCTCTTAACAATGAGACTTCGTTCCATAGATCATAATCACAATCACAAATCTCATTTGCCATTCTTAAACCTATTCTAAGATTTCACAAATTAAGTGCCTCGTCTTTAATAGGCTGTGAATTCAACATTTCCTCCAAGTCGGTTTCACTCAAATCTTCATCTTGCGATTCAAGCAACTCCTGAATGTCAATTGATTCTATCTGAAAACGAACCCATCTCGTCCTATTCTATTCACAATTGCGGCAATGTTTGCAGTTCAAGTATGAACTTACACACAGCGTCATTTTCCGCAGTCAGCACAGGCCACAGTTTTTTCCAGTATGATTTCAATGTGTATGCGTTCAGTTCTTCCACTGATTCACTGGGGTTGAAATTCGAGATGAGGATGGTACTTGATGGTGACTGCCATTGATCAGCATGGATCTGTTCCATTTTACCTCACTGAAACTCGAATAGTCTCAGGGAAATAGTCTTCCCTATCTTTTAGTTGCTCACCCTGTATCTTTTACAGTTTTCAATTAAAAATGGAAATTCGTTCAAGGCAATGTAGACAAAGATACCACCTTTCTTTTGAGTCATCACTCGACCCATCTTTTCTATTCAAAATGTTCAAGGATTGCAACCCCCGCTTAGGGAATTGATATTTCAGACAAGTTTTGTACCTCAAGTGATGTCGCCCTTGAAACAAAAATTGACCTTGCGTTTTGATCAGAAATGAATATCTTGGTAGATATAGCCTCTGTTTAGTTTTCGTTGAAGCACCCTGCATATATATATATATATATATATATATATATATATATATATATATATATATATATATATATATATATATATATATATATATATATATATATATATATATATATATATATATATATATATATATATATATATATATATATATATATATATATATATATATATATATATATATATATATATATATTATATTTATTTATATGTATATATATATTTAAATATAATTATATGATAATTTTATCATATTTATGTTCAGAGCCGTATTCTGTTCGATCGTTATCACTTCGATCAAAGAAAATTATATATATTCTGGTACTTGACTTGATATTTTCGGGAGAAAGCCTCTGACAGTACTCGTTGGTACATTCTCATAACATTTATCGTTATCCTAATATATAATTAATCCAGGATATGTTTTGATTATAATCATTGCCTGGCAATGGTATTAATTACCGGGTGGTGGATTTATATTTTTCATGAAATCAGTTTGATTGCATGAACAGATATATGGGCAACTCGTCGGGGTAAAATCCCTATTTATATATTTATATATACAGGGCAACTCATCGAGTTGCCCATATATCTGTTCATGCAATCAAACTGATTTCATGAAAAAATATAAATGCACCATTTTTTAGAGCGTTACTTACTCTCTTTGTAAACAAACAAAACAGTTTTAGATTTTGAACTACAATATGCAGTTGCATAATGGCAACGATATTCGCCACTTTTTAACTAAAATACTATCGAACGACCACCAAATTCAAAATCTTGTTAATTTCTTCGCCTAGATCAACTTCTTAATGAAAGCATATATTAATAAATAATTGCTGAAAATAACTTATAATACCTATGAAAATATGCAGCTCTTTGAAAATTCTTTGAATAACTCAAAAAATTAGTTTTATTGTTTTGAATTTCTAGCTGGTAGCTGGCTATAACATATTATACACTAATATTAGATATTCACGGTATTCTATTATTGTACTTTTTCTCATTTTCTGTGACCAAATTCATTGAATTTCTTTCTATGTTTGATGGCATTCCTTTCGTCTGTTGAAAGTAGAAGATTATTAACACAATAATTAAAATGCAGCAAAAGGTATACAATAAAGTTTTTTTCAATTTATCATTATTTCTAATAACTATTTTCATTTGCAGCAAAAAAAGGAACCGATCCATTCCGTGCAGGTTTTCGGTAGGAAGGTAAGCATTTATCTAACCTAACTTCAGCACACGTGTATTCGAGAGAATTTTGTGAATATCTTGATCATTCCTCGAAAAGTTTATATTACAATATACATCTAAGTGATAAATTACATTAAATTACAGAAATCCGCCACTGCAGTTGCTTATTGCAAGAGGGGTCGCGGAGTACTCAGTGTAAATGGCAGGCCATTGAGTCAAGTAGAACCTAAGATGCTCCAAGACAAATTACAGGAACCCATCTTACTTCTTGGAAAAGTAAGTTTAGAATGATATCATATTTTCATTATAGTGTTTCTATTATGATGATATTTTTATCCCGAATATGACTTGCAATGAAATACTTTACAAGACTGATGAAGTGATAAGACATTTCTATACGTTAATAGTTCATGGAAACATTACTGATATTGTTCTTTGTTGTAGGACAAATTTTCAGCAGTCGACATCAGAGTCCGTGTTAATGGGGGAGGTCACGTTTCACAAATCTATGCAATTAGACAAGCTATTTCCAAAGCCGTCGTAGCTTATTACCAAAAGTGTAAGTATTTTATATTCACTCGAAAAATTGGGTAAAAAGGTATATCAGTTCAATTGAGATGTTTACTTTTAAATGAGATTATGGGGAGGAGCATTGAAAATATTTTTGTATTCGGTTTCTTTTAGATGTTGATGAAGCTTCGAAGAAGGAACTGAAGGATATTTTGATTCAGTATGACCGTACTTTACTGGTAGCAGATCCTAGACGTTGTGAACCTAAGAAATTTGGAGGTCCAGGTGCTCGTGCCCGCTACCAAAAATCTTACCGTTAAGCTTGTATGCATATTTTTATGCAATAAAATCTCTTTATAATTATCGTTTTATTATTGGAAAAATCACTAACCATATTTTCAATTCAAAATAGAAAGAAATGTTATGGGCCAAGACCAAGACAACTCACTAAACTTATAAATGTTTAAAATTTGGAAGGTCCCTGTACATATCCGCATTCAGAAAAATTTTGTTGTAGAATTTTGGGAGGGAATTTTCAATAGTTTTTACACTATTTTTTAATTCAGTTGTTTCTGTATATACTTTTATAGCTTAATTAGCTGCTTCTTGCAAGTTAAGGTCTCAGTCAATCTACAAAAGTAAAATGTTTATGTACAGAATGTAACACAAATTCTGAATATTTCATTAATTATCCATTTTGGGTTCATAAAACTTGATTCCTTTCTTTTTTCAATTGCAGAATCAGAAAATTGTTTTTTGCCAGAGCTTTATATTTCATAAATATTGAAATGGGATGGGGATACAACTGAAGTACTTCACATTCAGATTCTCTTCCAAAGTTATTATAACACTTCTCAGATGCATTACTTCAGTTTTAGATTATATTTAATAAAATTTCTTCTTCTAATGCATATCCATTAATGGATGTTTGCGATAACATTTTCCATTGCGTCTCTATCTCTTGCGGTGTGTATCAATGACTATATCGTGTAGTCCTGTCCACTGCCTGATATTTCGCAGCCAACACATTTTCTTCCGTCCGATCCCTCTCCGGCCTTCGATTAACAAATGCAGGAATTGATATTTCGTGTTTCGCATTATATGACCCAGATATGCTGTTTTCCTCTTTTTGATCACTGCAAACAGTTCACGTTGTTTGTTAACTCGTCTAAGAATTTCCTCATTTGTCAATCTAGCCGTCCAGGGTACTTTAAGGATTCTGCGGTATAGCCACATCTCGAAAGCCTCTAATTTGTTTATTTCATTCGCTTTTAATGTCCAACCTTCCATACCATAAAGAAGCACCGACCAAATGTAGCACTTAGTGAATCTTAGCCGTAGGTTGAGGTCAAAGTCAGAGCAGGTGAACACTTTTCGAAAGTTTAGGAATGCCTGTCGTGCTTGCTCTATGCGATATTTTATCTCTTTTTCTGATGACCAGTCTTGAAACAGCCAGATTCCCAGGTATTTAAACTTTTCTACTCTTTCTATGAGCCTTGCGTTAAATATTAGCGTAGAGTTTTCGAACATTTGCTGGTTTCTGGAGATAATCATAAATTTTGTTTTTTACATTTATATTTAGGCCCATTGATTGGCTTTGTTCACCTACCCTATTGACCAGTTGTTGCAGGTCGGTCATGTTGTCAGCTATTAAGACCGTATCGTCAGCATATCGGATATTGTTTATCCACACTCCATTGACTTTGATTTCCATTTCCATGTCTTCTAGTGCCTCTTGGAAAATCGTCTCTGAATACAAATTGAATAGGAGTGAGAAAGCACACATCCCTGTCGTACTCCTCTTCTAATTTGGATGTCATTAGACATATTATTGTCTACTTTTATTTGTGCTGTTTGGTTCCAGTATAAATTCTCAATGCATCGTATGTCTTTTTGGTCTATATCAAGCCTTTTAGAAGCTGCATTAATTTGTGGTGCTGTACACGAACGAATGCTTTCTCGTAGTCTATGAAACATAGATAGACATCCTTTCTCTGATCATGGCAATTCTGGACAAGCACTTGTATGGCGACTATTGCTTCTCTTGTACCTAACCCTTGTCTAAACCCAAACTGCGAGTCACTTATGTCTCTTTCACATTTTTTGTAAATTCTCTGGTGTATGATTTTAAGAAATATTTGTAAGGTATGGCTCATCAGGCTAATGAGTCTGTGGTCTTCACATTTTCTTGCATTGGTCTTCTTAGGCAGGGGGATAAAAGTTGAGTACAACCATTGCTTGGGATAGTGTCCTGTCTCATATATAGTGTTAAACACAACTAAACCGGTTAGTGAAATATTGACATCAGCTGGAGGTCTGTCATCGTCAAATAGTTCTTTTATATACTTTTCCCAAACATTGTTTTTCTCTTTGCTGTCGAGGACTATCTGGTTGTTATTATTGACTGTTACAGTTGTTCTCATTTTTCAATATATACCAGCAGTTTCCTTCAGTTTTTTGTGCATGTTAAAGTCATCATGTTGGTTTTGTAGTTGTTCGATTTCTTGGTATTCACGTTTAAGCCATTCGTTTTTTGCTATTCTAATCTTTGACCTTATAAGTCTTTGAATGTCTTTGTACTTACTATCTTTTTTGTTTTTGTGCTCTCGTCGTTTGTCCATTAGAAACAAGATCTCATCTGTCATCCATTTCTGCTTTTCGTTCTTTGTTTTATACCCTAGTATGTTTTGCATTGAGTTTGTTATAGTGTCCATTATCCTTGTCCAAGTTTGCGTTGGCGTGTTTCCAATATTCGAAGTTATTATTTGGATTTGTGAGTTTATCTCATTGCTCAACTCAGATTTTATTATTAGGTTCTTCATTTTTTCTAACGCTATCTGTCATTGTATGGTTGACTTTTTCTGACTTGACAAAGCAATTTTCATGACGGCCACTAATAATACGTGATCAGAGGGAACATCCGCTCCAGGATATGTACAAGCTCTCTTGATGGTTGAACTGAACCTTTGGTTAATGAGGATGAAATCTATTTGTTTCCGAGCTACATTGTCTGTTCGGTCCGCTGGGGATTTCCATGCGTATAGGCGGCGGGGGTGAAGTTCAAACCATGTGTTCGTTATTTTCATGTTTTCTTCTTGGCAAAATTGTAACAGTCGATCACATCTCTCTTTTCTTTCTCCTAAACCATATAATCCAATTGTCTCCTCGAATTTTCCTTTTCCTATTTTAGCATTGAAGTCACCTATAATTAAATTCACGTCATGTTTTTTAGTCAATTTTAACAGTTCTTTGATTTCATCATAGAATTGTTCTAGTTCATGGTCCTGCGCTTCCGCAGTTGGTGCGTATACCTGTATTATATTAAGATTATTTGGCTTAGCTCCGATTTTTAATAAAGCAGTGCGATCCGAATAATGAACAAAGTCCACGACATATTTTGATAGTTCTTTAGTTATAACGATTCCCACACCTTTCCTGTGTTTTGGATCTTCATTTCCAGAGTAAAAGAACATTCCGTTATCCACATTGCACTTCCTTACACCAGGCCACCAGGTTTCAGCAACGCCCAGGATATCAAGTTGAAGTCTGTTCATTTCACGTGTGAGGTTTGCCAATTTTCCAGCCTCAAACAGGCTTCTTACGTTCCACGTTCCGATCTTTAGTGGTTTTCTTAAATTTGCTCTTATGTTTGTTACATTTAAAGCCGTTCTCCCGGAGATCCGATTGGAGAACTATTTATACCTCCGGAAAATTTTGAATTAAATGTACTCATGTTATTCTCTTGGGAAAAATAAAAATAAAGGTGGTATCCCGTTGCCTTCCTTTATGCCATATTTTGGCTTGAGTATCGGCCGCCCATTCTGAGTCAGTCACCGTTTGCAGTCGCCCAATTTGGGAACAGACACTGCAACGCTAGTTTTGGTCCGCCTCGAGTATTTCATTTCCTCGATACCACCCATATCTGGGAGGCATTCCCCTATCCGCCACCTGGGGAGGCGCCCGATGGAGGACTAGCTACCCCACACGGGGTAGCTAGTGTAATAATAATAATAATACACACAGCACAAAAATTGTCGCATCACCTGTTATTCTGAATTCCACAAACGATTAAGCAGCTCGATCACAGTTTCTTTGTCAACATATGTTTTTGGACATACGAGGGGAAAAAATCTCATCTATGTAGTAACATTTGTTTCCATATGATCTCAAACACGCCTGAAACAAGAATGAGTTTATTTGACTATTAGTATTCATTCAATTTCTCTTCAGTTTTCACGCTAAATTAATGCAAGTTTTCTGTGTTTCTTGTTGATTTTCGAATCTTTGAATTTATTGTAATGGCTGCTGAACGTCCTGGACGCTATTTGAGTGATCATGACGTGGTAAGAATTGTAACACTTCTAGAGGAAGGACGAAGCCAACGTTACGTGGCTAACTTGTTGAATGTTAACCAAAGCACTTTTTCAAGAGCAATTGATCAGTACCACGAAACAGGGGAATATGGAAAAAGGGCCGGACAGGGAAGAAATCGGGTAACACCACCAGTTGATGATCGTTGGCAAAATGAACTTGCACTTTCCAGAAATTGCATATTTCACTGCAAAATGTTAGGAACAGGCTCAGAGAAGACGATATCAGACCAAGGGTGGCTTCTATCGGCCCGCGTCTCACCAGAGAACATCGAGTTGCAAGACTTCAGTTTGCGGGGAACATGCAAATTGGGGTATTCCAGAATGGTAGAATGTTCTCTTTTTCGTCGAGTCTAGATTCTGTCTAGTTTCAAATGATAGACGATACCTGTATACAGACGACCTGGGGAACGGTATCAGCAATGCAATATCCAACTGGAAATTTTCCAGAATCCAACCCATCCCTAAGAAGGGAGAAAACCATTCCATCCAATTATAGGCCAATATCCCTTTTACCTATAATCTCTAAAGTGATGCAAAAAGCCATAAATTTTGATCTTATTAAATATTTAGAATCTATTGGTATTATAAATGACCGACAATATGGTTTCAGACACCTGAGATCAACACGAGATCTACTTGCGTATGTTACTCACATGTGGAAAACTTCTATTGAGATATTTGGGGAGTCTTTGGCTGTGGCTCTCGATAATTCGAAAGCTTTCGATCGCGTTTGGCATAAAATTGATTTCAAGTTTCCTCTCCAATAGATCCCTCAGTGTGGTCGTGGATGGGGTTACTTCTGACACACTTGGCATTACTGCTGGTGTGCCGCAGGGCACCATCATGGCACCAACTCTGTTTTTGCTTCATATAAATGACCTTACTGTTACAGGTTGTAAACTCCACAGCTTTTCGGATGACAGTACACTTCATACATCTTCTTGCCAGGTAAAACCACTGTCATCACAAGACACGAACGAAATACGAATTCAGCAGTGCAACAAAGTCAATAGCGACTTGAAATCAGTTCTTGATTGGGGATCTGCTAACCTGGTAGAGTTCAATGCTAGTAAAACTCAACCTGTTTATTTTCTAGGAAGATGAATAGCCCGGATATAACGATGGGGAATGAGACTTCCTCTATAGCAATGCTTGGAGTAACTATCGGCGACAATCTATCATGGCATGACCATGTTGTGAATATTGCTAAGTCAGCGTCAAAAAAATTGGGATTTCTTTATCGCGCAAAGAAATATAAATATTTCACTTCGAACCAATTGCTTACTCTCTATAAATCTCAAATTCGTCCTGTTATAGAGTATGGCTCCCATGTATGGGGTTCTGGTCCTAAACACAGCTTGAAACTCCTGGGATTCTTCCAAGAGAGAGCAATTCGGTTAATCGGAGACAATGCACTCACAGATTCAATTCCACTATGGGAACATCGAAGAAAATTTGGTGAACTTTCTCTTTTTTACAGGTAGTTTCATGGAAGATGCTCTGAGGAACTTTCTACGCTTGTTCCACCGCTTGTTTATATTTCAAGGCAAACTCTTGCCAATCACCCATTCGTGGTTGAAATAAAGACACGTAGAACGTCTCTATATCAGAATTTCTTTTTTCATAGAAGGGCAAAACTCTGGAACTCCCTTCCATGTAACGTATTTCCTCATGACTATAATCTGTTAGCATTCAAGCGTAATACTAACCGTCTATCCTTTTCAGGTACTCGCGGTGTCGTCAAGACATAATAGGATTTGCTTCCTTACACGAGTAACTTTCAGATAAAAAAAAATCAAATTGAACAAAATCGGAGTTTCTACGAAAATTGCAATAATGTAACCAAAGTAATCAAATTTTATAAACTAAACCTAAGTAATTTATTCATTCAAAACTACAATTTTTAATCGCCGTATGATTATCCTTTCCTATTTCTTGAGATATCACTTGGATGTCTTTCTCATTTATTGCATTTGAGGTTTTTCATGTTCAATATGGTTGAAGGTGAGGATCAAGTATGATCTGCTGAGAAGTTCAATTATCAAATTAACTAACTTGGTGATTTCTAATTTTTAGATGAACCTTATCAATATGAAGTTTAAGTCATTTCTTTCCAGCTGCTTCATCATCACAATCACTGCATCTTTATTCCAAGATGTAAACAATTCACATGGCGCATGAGATTACTCTATTAGATGCTTCGTGATGACTATTACTACATTTGAAATTTTCATCCCAACATGTACTCCATTAATGATGTCTGGTGTTGTTTTCTAGGTGCTTGATAATCACAGTGTGATAAAATGCATGATTTTTTATTCCACGTTGTTGCTATTTAGTTAGTATTTATATGTTTTCTAAGACAAAATCTTCGATATGCTTCATAGTCACATTCGTTACATTTGTAATTCTTTATTCCAAGATGTACACTCTCTATATATTTCGTGAGATTATTCTTTTGGGATACTTGATAATCACATTTATTGCATTTGTAGTTTCTAATTCTATGATGAATACTATTTATATGAACTTGAAGAAGAATTTTCAAACCTGTTTCAGAACCACATTCACTACATTTGAGATTTTTCTTCAAAGATGTACACTACTAATACGATTTATAGGCTGTTCCTTCATCATTACTTCATTTTGAATGCTTTTGTAGTTTTTTCTTTCAAGATGTACACCCTTTATATGTTTTGTAAGACAATGCCTCTTATAAGCTTGATAATCACATTGGCTGCATTTTTATTTTCTTATTTTAAGATGAATATTATTTATAAGAACTTTATGATGGCTTTTTTGAACTGTTTGATGATTCACAATGACTACATTTGTGCTTTTCAAGTACCATTTCTATCGATTCAAAACGAGTACATTTAAGAGGTAATTTGTGTTTTGGAAAAAGAAAAAGTCCGTCGGAGGCATATCAGGTGAATACTGTGGTTGTCCGATGGTATTTGTTGAGTTTTTGCTCAGAAATTCATTCACAATCATAGCCTTGTGAGATGTTGCATTATCGTGGTCCAAATCCATTAGTTTACTTTTCACAAATCTGGCCTTGTTGGATAAATTTGCACTCTCAAAAGCCTTTTGTAACATTTTCGGCGATTCGGCACACGAAATTCCATTTGCAATACAAAATTTGAGACAAATGCTTTGTTCGAATTTTTATTTATTGTAAAAATCACAAAACACACTTGTGAGAACTGACAAAATCGAGCACTGTAAACAAAGTGACAAATCGCGTTCAAACTACGCGTCAGTATAGAAATCAGTTGTGCCAACCTACCAACAACAAAAATTTTGACAAACGTCCTAAGCAGATTTTTCAAATAATCAATTCCCGATATTTTTTGACAGAATTTATGTTTATATAGTCGCGGATGTTTCTCGAAGTGAATGTTCACTTCTGATTATTACCGAAATTGACGTACTTCAAGCTATGTAGATTTTTCTTAGGTACGCAAATGTGTTTCTGTTCTGGAAACCTATGGAATATTTTCTTAAACAGAAACGAAATCCTAAAAATGTCCAACACTGGAAAGTGTCAAATATTCAACTAATTTGAAAACAATAGTCAGTATAATATCTTTGAAACTTCATTTGTAGGATCGAGAAGTAGGTTAAGTGCTCCAAAATTTATGTGATATTACTATATAGTAAAACTCTTAATAACTTTTGTTATATATTTTGAAACATATTTCGCACAAAATAATTATGCAAATAATAGTTTTCATTAGACTCAAAATTTCTAAAATAATATAGAAACGGAAAAAATTAATATTGACAACAGAACGGAGTTAGCAGAAGTGATTAAGGATGATAAACTGAAAGTTCTCCATAAAATTGGCGATACAATTATACTGCCCTTTTTGATACATTTTTAGAATGAAAAAATGAAGTATAGTATATGGAGCCAGCAAAAAATTTCTTTGTAGGCTTTGATTTCAAAAAATTATATTAAGTTGGTGTCAATCTCGGCACCCATCCTTTTTAATGCTATGATTGTGTTGATGGCCTTTCTCCACCGCCTTCTTATCACATATTTCTTCAAATTTGTTCGATCCAATTCCATCTCTGGCACCACAACATCACTTAGCCAAGGATGATGCAGGGCTTGTTGGGCAGTCATCCTGGTCCTATAAAAAAGGATGATTAAAAAAAAAACTTTCTCTAAACGGTTCTTCAGCAATGAGCTCATCAGTAATCATTCACTAAATTGAATTTTTTTTGTTTTCATACAATTTTTCGTATCTTCAAGAATATTTTGAGAGGAAAAATGAAAAATCGGATGAGTTATTCAGTGAGATCATAAACAAAGAGAACTCTTTGGTTCCTTAAACTATATGGAACAAAAAATTGTATGGCTATCACTAATTTGAAGTGATGAAGTTTTTATCATATGCATTTTGGGTGATGAATCACTACTGAATCTTTTTACTGGAAATGGATATTTCCAATTAATTTTGTTAATACCTCCACATTCCTCACAGTTGATAACAAAAAGAATATCAAAGTTATGAGATACAATTTGTTATAGAGCTCAGCTATTTTTATATATGAAATAGCATGTCAATTAATAAACTATTCGAAAAAGAATGGAGGGAGTTCGAAATGAATTCTATGAGTAAAGCATATAGTAATATCATTTCAAAAATAAGAATGCATTCTTTTAAATGAAAACTAATGAAAAAGCATTTTATGTCAAACAACTCAAGTTTGTTCATTGCGACAAAGCAGTTTTCAAAAAATATGACTTACCTAAGCAGAATCATTTTTTTTCACATTCACTTCGAGTCTTGCTGATATGTAATTGCTAGAATCATTTTTCCTTTAGAGTTTAATTTTTCTAAATTTAATACCTTTAAAATTCTTCCAAACTCAAAATCATGGTTCTCCTCTTGTTTAATATTATTTTTAATTATATTACTTATTCCCAAAAGATAGATACAGCAAATCTATACACTATTGCGAGAAAAGATTAATAATTTATGAAAGATGAAGTAGATTTCTCTTCCAATATTTCCATTCAAATTTTTGTTATTTTTATTAAAATCTGATGAGAAAATTATTTGAAAACTTTACTACTCACTTGATATTTCTTGTTCATATTTTCTTTCATATTACTCTGTTAGAATTCAGAATTAAGAAAAATAATATACGAAACATATATTACACAAATAACGATAATTTAATATGAAATGAACAAAGTGAAAAATTCAAACTTAAAATACAAGATGAGAATAATGAAACAAATCATATAAACTAGACTTTTGTAGTATGAGTGTTCTCAACCTGAGGTATATTTTTAATATTCTACTAGTTAATTCTTAAATTGATGAAATGTTGTGATTTTCTTATTTGCTGCTCTGGATTGAAAAAAATTATTCAAAGAACTAATGGTTTTTTGCCCCAAACTCTCATTTTCAGTCCATTCTGCAGATATTGAACTGTGTCTCATATTCTGCCTTCTAGATCTATGGGGACCATCCCAATGTTCTAAAAGGGTCAACAGTAAATCTTTGGTTGTGTTTGGTGTTGATTCATTAGGTTTATGCCTTACAGTATTATATTTTACTAAACCATTGTAAGTTTTCGAACCATTAAGATGTTTAACAGCTAAAGGAACATCTCTACTAAATTCATTCAACTTATGTTTAGTTTTTCTCCATGGAATATCAGAACTTGAAGCAATTTGTCCGTTATTCTGGATTTCCTCGAATTTTTTATCTAGGACTTTTATTGGTATATTCTTGGTTACAATACCATTATTAAGTTGATTTACATTTCCATTTTGTACAGGAGTTTTTGAAGATTCCACTAATGGTTCATCGAATGGACAAGTATCATTATTTAAAGTGGTTGGAATTTTTGTAAGTTGATATAGCTTATCTGAAAGCTTTCTTATTTCTTCTGCGAGGTTTATTCTCTCCGTTATATCTCTTGGAGTTTTAATAACACCATGACTATCCGAAGCTCTTCTTCTATCAAACTCCACAGTCTGAAGGTCCCGATTTGTGAAAGAGTAATCGTCAGGTTCTGAAGATGAAGCGATGGAACCACAAGGTGATGGTGATAGACCCACAAGTGAATGTAATGAATCAGTAAGTTGATGTCCGCCAGAACATACCGGCATAATAACTTGGGATGATTTGTCGAACACATACGGCGAATTCGGATGTTCATTCCACCTTTCCACAAAGAGTTTGAGATTATCTTTTGTGACTTCCATTGAAGGTGTTCGAGCTATGATTTTTTTCTTTCTTTTCAACCATTCGTGATTAAGACAGTCTTCGGCCGACATACGCTTGCTGCAAATGGAGACAAAGACCCTGTTAGTAGAATTAATGAGACAGGAAAAAGCAAACACAAAACCCAAATTAGTATATACAGTTCAAGAGTTAAATTAAATTCTAAAATGCATTAGTTTTGCCATTCCTCATTACATAATTCATAATCTTACTGGAGGAGAAGCAGTGGATGTACTTGGATAATGAAAACTTAGTTTTGAATATCTTGATTTCATCGTCAGTCTTTGAATTTGGATTTTTTATCCAGAAGGAAATACCATGTTGTGAGGGAAATGTCATCATCAATTGGAAAAGGTCACTCTTGAACTGTCACAGTTAATCACTTAAGAACACAAACAACTAATTTGGGCCTTTGTCTATGTTTTGGCTTAGCTGCACATAAAAACTGTGATCTTCACAATGAAAATTAAAGTGCATTATATACACATAGCAATGAATGAAAATTATCTGAATTATGATAATGATGATGATGATAAATGAAAGGAGAAGGGAATAGTGCAATTATGTTTGTATTTTTGGGAGGAAACTGAAGAACTTTAATAATTGAAAAACAGTTCATAAATGAAAACAAACTTGTTTGAACACGAAGACTGATGCTATATTTATTATTCGAAAGGGCGTTAGTTGTCTAGCTATGCTAGATAGTCTCTTCGATAACATTTATAATTAAGGAATAGGATAATTTGATGTACTAGAGAAACTAAGAGTATTTACATTCAAAACTAAATTTGAAACATTGTGGGACATACATTGTCTCAAAAACACGATTTTGTTCTTTAGAATTTCCGTAGAGCCTTGAAAAACACTTTTGATATTAAAAAATTTCTGTTGAGTGTTGACTGTTCATTTGACACTTAAATAACATTTGAATTTGGGAGGCTTTTACTTGGTAAAATTCCATTATCAATAATAAAAAACAAGTACTGTGTTTTAAGGAATTTTACTTAATAATTGCGATTCGTAACGCGTTTCACTACACCGTAGCTTCTTCAGACGAATGAATATACAGAAAAATATAAATGAGAATATAACTATAAATGTTCTTGAGTAAGAAGAAGCAACCCAATAAGCTTTTAATTGGTTATTTATGACAGGTATATCCAATAAAATTAAGGAATAGATTGCTCCCCGAAAAGATTCAATAGAGGTGAAGGGCTTAAATCGACTTGTTCATTGATGAGTCTACCTGAGTGTTTGTATTTATTGATTTCTAAAGTTTCCCAAAGATCTACCTTCCAATATTTATTATCTGTATGCAAAATTTCAAACTGTGGGTCGAAAGAATGATTATTTTCTAAGAGATGATTCGCGTAATTTGAATCTGATTTTTTATTTGAAAAACTGCGTTTATGTTCCGATATTCTAATATTAAAATTTCTATGTGTTCTACCAATGTAGAAATTATCACAGTCATTGCAATTCAATCGATAAACACCTGATTTATTGTTTTTACCTGGTTTGGTTTTATTATTTTTATATATTTGCCTAAATTATTATTAGTTTGGAAAGCTATGTTGAAATTATTGCTACTTAAGAATGATTTCAGTTTCTCACTTGTAATGCCAACGTAGGTTAAGGTGTTGAATTTTGTTTCAATTTATCGACAGGGTAAACTTCATTCAATGCGATTCTACTTTGTTTTTTATTTAAAATATTATTTATTAGTTTGGGATTGTAACCATTATTTTTGGCTATTTGTTTAATCAAATTTAGTTCTTTGTTGAAATTTTCTGGTGATAACGGGATGTTAATCAATCTATGAATAAAACTATTGAATGCTGACATTTTATGTTGATATGGATGACACGACGAGTTATGTATTATAATATCTGTATGTGACGGCTTATGGTAAATTGCGAAAACATGTTTTCCATTTTCATTCGAAATTGTTACGTCTAAGAAATTTATCGAATTATTGCTTTCTATTTCGGTTGTGAATGCAATTTTCGGATGTAATGAATTTATATGATTTTCGAAAATTTTCAACTGTCTATCTGTTCCTGTGAAGCAAATAATGATATCGTCTACATAGCGATACCAGTATAAACAATATTTACTGAGTGGATGATTATGAATTAATTTCTCTAAGTTATTCATGAATATTTCTGCTAACAAAGGACTTAACGGATTGCCCATAATCAAGCCGTCTTCAATAATATAATATTTGTTATTGAAATGGAAATAATTTTGATCTAAACAAATTTGTAATAATGAAAGAATATCTGATTTAATGATAGTATTGACATGATTCTTTTCTAATAATTCTTCAACTAAGTAATACGTATCTTTCGGAGGAATGTTGGGAAATAGATTCTTAACATCGAAAGAAATGAGTTTGGAATTAGGTGGTATAGTGGTATCTTTGATATTGGCAATAAGTTCGTATGAATTTTTGACCGAAAATTTAGATTTAAAATTGCAATGTTTTATTCGCAAGTCGTTGAGGAATTTTGAAAGTTTGAACGAAGGTGCCGTTACATAAGAAACAACAGGTCTAATAGGGTAATAAGGTTTATGTGGATTGGAGTTAATGAATTCATATTATTCGTGGTCTGTAATTAATGATTTTGCTGTCGAAATTGTGTTTTTAACCACATTCTGAAATTTTGCGGTAGGATCCTTAGTTGATGTTGTATAGTTTCCGGCTGTTAAGAATTCTTCAGTTTTAGAAATATAATCGGTTTTACTAATCGCGATGACGGTGCTACCTTTATCTGCTTTAGTGAATACTAAATCGTTCTTGGTACTATTTTCACGAATTGTTTTTATTATCTTATAATCGGAATTGCAATGAGGTGATAATTTCGAAAAGTCTTCTTTGATGATTTTTGCTGTTTGATGTTTGGCTAAAATATCATCTTTGGAGTTTTGAGAATGATTTCGGAGTCTATGCCTAACTGTTCAAAATTAGTTTTATTATGTTTTGGATGTAAATTATGTTTGAATCCTTTTTCTAATAGATCTTTTTGTGGTTGTGTAAAATCGGTATCAGTTAAATAACAAATTAAATAATGAAGAAAAACATTAATGCAATGGTCAACTTTGTTTTTGCAAATAGAATACCTAATAAATATTATTTGAAATCATGGATTGCCAAAATAAGTATTTCATGAATTGAATGGTTCTTGATAACCAAAGGAACGTGTGCTTGATTGATAAATTCCTCATAGTACATAACTATAGAAGTGGCAATAAAGAAATCATCTGCTTTCTTAAACTACGCTTTCTTAAACGGCATTACGAACGTTGCCTTTCAAATTTTGCGCCTGACAATAAAAAATTGGGAAAAAATAGCTTTATTGTTTTTCAAAGTATTCTCCATGAAGATGGATATCAGCGATACACTTTTGCATGCGCTCAAACCAATTTTCGAAACAATTTCGCTACTCTGAATTCTCAATAGGAGTGGCGAAGATATCTCTACCTCCAAAACAAGGTTTAGGAAGGTTTCAACTGTCTCTTCTGTCGTCGAAAATCGTTGCCCACGCAGTTTTTCTTGATGTGCGCAAACAAAAAGAAATCGTTAGTTGCCAAATCGGGACTATAAGGTAGATGGCCCATTAATTTTATATTTTGGGTGTTCAAATGTGTGTGAGCTTGCATTGCCATGATGCAGAATAATTTTAGTTCTTCGATTTGATTTCCTCAACTCATCGAACACTTGTTTCTTGCAAATGGTTGTATACCATTCAGAATTTTCCGTTCTACGTTGCTCTAATGGTATGGTGGCAACATGTCCAGTTTTCCTGAACAAAACAGGCTACCATTTGCTTCGTGCACGAACAACTTTTGTTGGGTTTGGCTCGTTTTGAAAGACCCATTCTTTGGATTGTTGTTCGCATATACCCCATGTAATGCTTTTTTTCATGCACCAAACGACACCAGCCTCTTTTGAGCAATCGTTTGAATGTTTGGGATCCAACGCGATCAAATCTTTTTGACAGCCCAATGTTCATGCAATATTGAATGTACGTTGGTAGAATTAATGCTTAGGGTTGTCTCGATCTCACGGTTAGTCACATGGAGATCACCGTGTATCATTTCGCGCGCTGCATCGACGGTTTCTGGCTGATGAAGACCTTTACGAAGTTAGTCACTGAGTGAAGCACGGTCCAGCTCCAGATAGAATTCGTTATACCAGCGTTTCACAGTGACTAAGTGTGGAGCTTCACCAGTAAGAGCCGAAGCAAGTTAGGTTAGAAGTGCTAGTTGGCACTTGCTAGCTAGCCATTTAATGTCCAAGATATATGGTATGACACGCAGCACCATTCTGTTGGTTCAAATCATTCAATCGTGGACACAAATTCAACTACCAATACTCTGTTAAGCTGTGAAAACCTTCATTGTAGAAGATGTGAGGACAATTTCAAGATGCAACTTAAAATCACTATGAAATTTCAACTTAGTTGCAACTTATTAACAATTAATCCAAGGTCTGATATAATCTACTCTAAATATTTTCCCTAATCAACTGTTCAAATATTGAACGAATTCTGCATTTCTGCAGAAATATCTGGTTTCAGAAGTCATTAAGAGGCGAAAACTAACTTGTTGTTAGTGATTATGCGTTCATAAACACTTACGTCATATCTTTCAGTAACAATTTCCTGATAAAATCTTTGGCTGTATCGGAAATTTCATTGAAGGCTTCATCATCAAAATCATATTTGGCTATGGTGACGTTAGCCATCGTTTGAGGATCAGTGGCTCCCATAAACGGGGACAATCCAGATAACCTGTAAGAAAAAGACCTATAATTTATCATAGATTTCACTAGAAGTAAATTTAGAAACTGATCATGTTGCGAATTTTTTTTTGTTAGATAGAGTTTATGTTATAGGTTTACAGCATTTAGACTCGATAAGAAGGCTTGTTGCTGGAGGGATCCAGATTCCATTCAGTTTATTATATTCATTAGCAAAGACTCTGTAGCAAGCTAGATCAAAAAGTCTTCTAAATATTCTGTTGAGGATACTTTCTTGCCAGCAACGTTAAAAAGATTTCCATGAAAAAGAGAGCAGAATGACCAACACATAACTACAAACATGAAAGCAGAATGATATTGATCAAACGGATTTCATTTCCTATAAATACGAGAATATCTTGTCCTCACAGAGAAATCAACTCAGTCTAGTCTGATGGCTTGTATGTTTTCATTATGAGAAGATAATTTTGGCAGCAAGAATTCTTCTTTAAACTTTAAAAATCCATAAATTTACTCACAAAACATAGCAGATGACTCCAACTGACCACATATCAGTACCATATCCTATTGCATCATAATTCACCACTTCTGGAGCTACAAATTCAGGAGTCCCAAAGAGAACTTGAAGTTTCTTATCAGGATCGAATCTTCTGGCTAAACCAAAATCTATTATCTTGATTCTATTTCCAGTCTTGGTTAGGCAGAGAATGTTCTCAGGCTACAAATATAGAATTTATCATTTCTACTTTTCATTTTTTGCCTGCATTTCCAGAGGTATGTTTAAGACTTTATATTGTTATATTATGAAATATACCTTCATATCCAGATGAAGTATCCTTTGTTTATGGATAAAATCAACTCCTTCGCAGATTTGACGCATAAATATTGTACAGCTTTTTTCTGTGAGAATGAAGTCATCATCAATCACTCGTTCGAATAATTCTCCCCCTTCAATCCTAAAACATATCAAATTAGCTGAAGGTTATATCGATGTTGATATAGGAAACCTTCAAAGTGAGAACAAAGTCTTTCTTTAAAATTTTTAATTACTCAACCTTTCTACTTATACTCACAGTTCTAATATAACACACATCACTTTTCCATTTTCAAATGCATCATACAATTGGATCAGTCTGGGGTGCTGCAGGGATCGCATTATGTCCACTTCCCTTTCCACATTTCTTCTATCTTCTTTTTTGGGGCAAGTGATGTATTTGGCTGCCAAGCAAAGGTTTGAAGTTTTCTCTGTGCAACGGTAAACAATACCAAATTTACCTCTGGAATAATGTACATTTTATCCTAAAAACCCATCAATGTGTTCAACACTAACTTAAGTGTAGAGACCGGGATAAGGTTCTTAATAATTTGTAACATTATTTGTTGGAATGGAACGAATTGCAGGTTATTCTGATTAGATCAATAGATACATAGTTTGGCAAAGAATTTATAAATACAAACTCTGACAAGAATAATCATTCAACAAGTTGTAAATAATCAAAGAATCCCCCATTATTATCTACTATTGAGTCTATTCTTTTTGTTTATTTTCTAAAATTATCCATTATCTTGATTTTTAATCTAATGGAATTTCATTATCAATAGTAAATAATTAATTGTGTAGATCTACCTGAAAAACATTTTATATAGTTCATCTAAATTGAAAATTATAGTTAAACTTGCGGCCCGTCCCGGCTTCGAATCATAAAGTGCCATAGAGCGCGGCCTTCGCCGCAACCATTATGTCCCTGCATTTTAAATCCGTAATATCTTCGAAAATATATTACGGAATTACATGCTGTAAAGGGCCATATTGATCTATATTAAATGCACAATGTATTTAAGGTACTTAATGGGATAAGGATTGATGCTGTATTGCTTAAAATCGCTTGGTAAAGGAGCTATCATTTCTCGTTAAAAGTATAAACGATAAAAATCGTTATTGTGGGTTATCACTAAGAGATAGATATATACCTTCGCAGACTTTTTTGTAGACCTTTTTAAGGTGTACAATACTGTAGTTTATTATTACATTAGAAACCTCGACAAGTATCAGTGTTTCTCTGTTATATTATGCATACATTATACGTATAAACCTTCCTTAAGAATCACAGAATCTTTTTTAAACCGCATCAAAATCCGTTGAGTAATTTTAAAGATTTAATCATACATAGAGACAGACAGCGAAAGCGACTTTGTAGTGAAGACAGTCATTTGCCAGAAATTTTCAATAATTTTATTTCTAGTAGAATATCACGTTTGCATTGTGTCGTTGGAATGCTGCCAAATTCAGATAAGAAATCAAGCGCATACAAAATTCGTCGATATTTAACATCCTTCGGCGACCGCGATAGCGACCTAACCTAACCGAAGTTTCTGCCGATTTATCCAAGAGAAGAGAACTCAGGATCTCCACTTCAATAGGAAAATTCTATTTATTAGCGAATGCACTTTTACTAGGTCTGGCATCACTAACCTTCACAATGAACACGTGTACAGTGTCGAAAATGCACATCATCAGAATCAATTCAAAACTGATCGGAAGGGGGGCTGGTGCTCTTGCAAGTTGGCCAGCACGATCTCCCGACTTGACACCGTGCGACTTCTTTCTTTGGGGTGCTTTAAAATCAAGAGTTTAGTCCTCTTCAATTGACACCCGAGAAGTTACATATGAGAATTTTAAATGCGGCCAACTCCTACAAAAATGCCTGAAGTAATGCTAAGGGACCAATTTAATTTCTCAAAGAGGATTTACTCCTGTATTCAGCAAAATGGTGGAATTTTTGATCATTGACTATAGTTGAATGAAGTTTTGGGTTTAGACTAATTAATCGTTATTCTGAAGTGATTTGTTTTTTCTTATATAGTTTTCAAGTGGCCAACTTGTTTTCATATATTTACATTGTCATTGTGAAAAACTTATTAAATTTTTTCTTCGAATTTTTCGATTTTTGTACTACTGAACAATGATTTTTCTATTTGCTTGATTCAATTTAGCAACCTAGAAAACATTTTGTCAACAAGAGGTTGTCAAGCTTAATAAAATAACAATTTGCCAAACTACAGAAACAAATCCAGAGCCAACATGGTCAATATGTGATATTTTCGACTTGCTAGGTGGTTGAAGAAGTGAAATCATGAAATTGAAAAACTGTTTCTTGTGATTGAAAAGTTCATCATGTCAAAATTTCTAAAGAGACAAGAAAGTTTGATAATTAGTTCAGCTACTCAATGTTTAAAACAGTTTTGCTCAAACGCAACAGTTGAAAAATTAGGGTTGATTAAAAACACGTTCGAGTTTTTAGGGACACTTGTAAAACGTCAAGGTCATTGAGTGGATCACTAAAAAACGTGAATAACGCACCGGATTACGCATACAAAATATGGTTTCTATCGATTGAGTCGTTCTCGAATTATTTGAAAAATAAGAAAAAAAATCTTTGGATTTGGCGACCTCTTGCGGTCAAACGAAGAGACTTTTCATATAGGTAAATTGGCTAAATCGACTTATTTCGAGCTGAAGAATCTGTGGTATAATCCTTGAAAATAGTCACTCTTTCGACCTACAGTTTGAAATTTTGCATACAGATAATAAATATTGGAAGGTAGATCTTTGAGAAACTTTAGAAATTAATAAAAACAAACACTCATCAATGAACAAGTCGATTTACGTCCTTTACCTCTATTGAATCTCTTCTGGGAGCAATCTATTCCTTAATTTTATTGGATATACCTGTCATCAATAACCACTTAAGAAGGAGCAACCCAATAAGCTTTAAATTCAGTTTTCGAAGCTCATTGAATTTACTCTGTATGTGATGCTGGTTCGATTGTGAACATTTCGGTTTCTCCTTGGGACTCGTAGTGGTCCAGTCCACTCACTCTTGGGGGGAAGCGATTACCCATTCTGACCCTGGAAATACAACTTGGAGTACTCGCAGTGGTCCAAAAAATCTGGATTTCCTTACTCCTTTCAAGATTTTGCCACTTTTTGAAAAACTGTTTCACTTTAGCAATGAAATGTTTCTTCAACTTTGGTACTTCAGCCTTTTCCTATATTGCCAAGACGTCGCAAGCGGTCAGAATAGTAGAATCACGAATACATTTATTGTTTTCGTTTCTGTAGTAACAAAACAACTGTAACACTCCTTTGATAGATGGCAATTCCGTTACAATCAAAATAGGCGTCATTTGACCTACTAACCAAATGTTTGTTTCACTTCCTGTGGAAACAGATCAACTTGAGGGAGTTGCGGGGCGTGTTCTTGAGAATATCAGGCGAGAGGGGTGAGGGTAGTCAAATTGAGAACACGTGTTCATTTACATATGAACAAACAAATCTCGTACCCTTTTGTAAATTCATTCCTTCATGAACATTTTTCTTCCCCCTATATTATCCTATTGAGGGATTCGACCATCTATGCATAAAAAATATGCAAAACAGTGGAATACAAATATTTTCATCTACAAAGTTATTCGAATAGTTACCTTCCTAGTTCCTCTTGTAAATCATATTCTTCCTTTGGATCTAAGCCTCTCTTAATTTGAACATCTCTGTATGGGAAGCTCAACTGTACTTCTACAAAAAAAAAAGAAGAAATGCTTCAGATTTATTGCGAGTGAACTATGAAATAAATATGAACACAAACTTACTTAAGGAGGACTGCTAAATTTAAATTAGTGCAAATATTTTACGATACTCTCTCGTACACTGCGTAATATTGACTAAACCCTACGAAAATGCAGTTTACCGCAAAATTTGACTAAACTAGTAGCTCTATCTCCGACTGATCGTTGAATGTATACTGGGTGATTCACCAGTGGCGCGGTGCACTGTATCTCGTACACTCTTGAAGATTTCATTTTTGTTCGAACGGTATTGTATTTAGAAAGTAAAAATCTACTTCAACAATTTATTTTGAAGTAACAGGGTGTCACAATTTTCTATAAAAAATCTTGGGAGGTTCTTTCAGATTGGAAGACCACTTTTATCAAGAGCATCCTAAACTCTGCAATAATGTCTTTAAGTAAAAAGTTTTTTTGGTGAGTAGTTTTGTCACAATATTTTTTTTCCGTAAAAATTCATGAAAATAGGCTCTCACATCATCGCAACGGCCAGAGAGGATGAATACTTTTTTCCTTTCGTTTTCTTATTGCCCAAGGATAGCTTTATTGATGAATTGAAATAGATTATCCTCATTTTATACAGGAGTGACTCAAAAAATTAATGAATATTGTAATTTTAAAAATATCATACATTGATTTTTCAAATGGAACATCCTGTATTTTATTATCCATGTCAACGCATAAAATATTGTGCCATATTTTTGCAGAAGTAACCTTATCTTTATCTTCGACCATTTTCGAAATAAAAAATAAACTAAAATAATAAAATCAGAGATTTATTAGTACATGTCATTTTACTTGATCGTAGAAATGGAGATATTTTAAGGTAGTCGTGTATGAAATACGTAATAGATTGGTTTTTGGTGAGATGATCTACAAGGTGTTGAACTATTTCAATAAAGTGAAATGTTGCCCGTTTCTTTGTAGACACAACTCAATCCTTTTGAGGAAAGACAGTTGAACTCTCGATAATATTTGCGGATTAACTGGCTGAAAGGCGTCGACCATTCTCTGTCTCATATTCAACTGTGTTTTAGAAGAAATCTGGTAAACGATGCCCTTAATATAACCTCACAAGAAAAAATCTAGAATTGTAAGGTCCGGAAACATAGCTGGCCATCTAACAGTACCACCACGTCCTATCCATTTGTTTGGAAATACATGATTCAAATGCTCCCTAACCTGATGTGAGTAATGTGCCGGTGCTCCATCCTGTTGAAACCACAAATCTTGTCTTATATGCTCTGGTACATCGGCAAGTAACATTGGTAGATAATTTTGCAGAAAATCTAAATACATTTCACTATTGCGGTGCCCGTCGAAAAAGTGGGGCGCAATTAGATATCCATCTACTATAGCGGCCTATACATTCAAGGACCAACGATGCTGGTGATCTATTTGTCTCATGAGGTGTGGATTTTCCGTGGCGTAATAATGAAAGTTGTGCTTGTTAATGAGCCCATTCTTGTGGAAAGTTGCCTCGTCCGAGAAGAGAACTCTACTAAACATATTTGGATTTTCCGCTACTTTGTCACTTGCCAAATTGGAAAAATTGATTCGATTTTCATAGTCTTGATTGTTCAGTTCCTGGTGCAGCTGTACATGATATGCATGAAATTTATTCACTTTCAAAATTCTCTGGACGGAAGTTTGACTTATATCTGTTAACTGAGAAATTTCTCTTTAGCTTTTATATGGGTCCTTTGTCACTGTAAACAAAACTGATAACTGGTTATCTTCAGCTGTAGCAGTTTTTGGTTTTTCATGTTTTTTATAAGCAATATTACCCGTTTCGATAAATCTAATTAGAAGTTTTTAAAAGCATCTTGCATCAGAATGCCTCTTATCAGGAAACCTTTGTGCATAAACTCTACTTGCCAACAAAGAATTTCTATCACACTCACCCAGAATAAAAATCATATCAACCATTTCTTCTTTGGAGAACTTCATGGCAGTCAATTGGGAAAATTGGGTTCAAACCTCACTTTAACAATGTTTAATAACGAAACACAGATAAGTTCACCATGTAAAATGCAGAATATGATATGTCCGGACACCTGACAGAAGGCACAAATAAAAAAAAGGTTACCTCGATTTACGTTTTAATCATCTTGATTTTATCATTCGTTAAAAGAATTATCTTGTTTAGGTTTCATTTTTACTACTTGAATCATTACAGAAAAACAACTTCTGTGCGAATAATGATGCATGTTGATGAGTTTGATACGGTTTATAGAATTTTCATCAAAATTTTTACAAATAATCGAATATTTCGAAAATGATCGAAGATAACGATAAGGTTACTTCTGCAAAATATAGTACAATATTTTATGCGTTGACATGAATAATACAATACAGGGTGTTCCATTTCAGAAAATCAAGATATGATATTTTCAAAATTACAATACTCAATAATTTTTTGAGTCACTCCTATATAAAATGAGGACAATCTATTTCAATTCATCAATGAAGCTATCCTTGGGCAATAAGAAAACGAAAGAATAATATATATATATATATATATATATATATATATATATATATATATATATATATATATATATATATATATATATATATATATATATATATATATATATATATATGTATGTCTTGCCATTGTCGTGTTGCTCTCTTCAACGGCCATAATGAGCTTTGCATTTGAAGGATTGATAATTTATGAATTGCTGCATAGTTCCCCTTGAAAAAGTTTGTCTCCATCAATCTTTTACGCAAGATTTCATTGTGAAACAGATTACTTAGGCATAAGATATGTGTCCAATTATTATAATGATCTTATTCAACTGAAAGATAGCCAAGTTGATATGGCATCTTTCCAAGACGACTTGGTTGATGAAATGTTAATGAAATAAAATAATTCTTGAACTGTCTACGTGATTTTCTTTAACTCCTTAACGATTCTATGTATATGCATGTGCAATATTAAGACAGAATGCCATTTTGTAGGTTACCATATTTTTGTTTTATCGTCTTGTGGCAAGAACTTCCACGCAGAGTTCAATGCTCAACAATCTACATTTATTGTTTTCCGAATCAGAAACAAATAGGTTTCAGAAAGAGAATTCTTACATTTTGCGAAGACTTTTCTCAAATACATATCTGCGCAATACTAATATAGAAATGTTTTAATGTTTATACTATTTTCGAAGATTCAAGTTTCACTTTTTGAGTGAAAATCGAAGTCTTTCATTATAGAACTTTGTATTATAATTTTTTGAAGACATGTGATCCAAATATGTAAAAATAATTAAAATATGAATTCCAAAATTACATTTAAGACGTTTTGATAATTATAGATCCTAAAATGCTTCGTTTCCTGTCTGCTTGCTTGTTATTTTTACAAAATAATGTATTTAAACTTGGCACATACTTTTAAGTGATAAATACCCAGTTAATGTAAAATAACCAATTTAATCCAAAGATCGTTTCATTCAAATACATTTTCTGCTCTCTTTTTGTAATCCTCTGTCAAGTTGACTTCACATATACAGGGTGTAAAGAATAAGTGTGAAAGATTTCACAACGTGATTCCTCAAGCCATTCGATGACGAAAAGTTCCTATGAACGTAAACGTTACCGAAATACAGAGTGTTGTAATCTTCAAATTTTTTCAGTTTTTTTGTATTATTACTACAGTTTTTCAGATACTTTGTTCAAATTCGGCACATAGGTCCCTTTTGAAAATCTACATAATCAGATCATAGAAACAATCATAAAAATCTACAGGTGGTACTTTTTCTGAGTTAACGTGTCCTTCCTACCCCCACAACTTGTTTCAGTGCACCTCCGCCAATTTAACTATTTTTGTTATAAATTTTCAATAAATTCTTAATCTTTTTATATCTTCCTTTTTCCCGTACCTGCTACAGTTTTTGTGTAAGAATTTATCAATTTTATGTGTACGGTGGAAGCATAACAATTGTTCGGTGATTTATTTCACCAATAGATTTCATGTCATGTTGATTCCTTTTATTGGTAATTCTAAATTAGATATTATTTATTCTCTCTCGTTGATATTTCTTTGATAGGTAGTGATAGTTGCAGTGATTCTTTTGAATTTTTATTAAGATGGAGGTTTATTCAAACGCAGAAATGGTTAACATGTACTACGTATAACGGTAAATCCTTAGATGCGTCGAGAATATATACTGAAATCAAGCCTCAACGTGTTGAATCGCGTAAAGAACGCTGAAGACATTGTAACTGATGATGAGACATGGGTTATGAACTTGACATGCAAACCACCTAACTGAACGTAAACCATAAAAACCACGTCAAACTCGATCAAAAGTCAAGGTAATGTTTTCTTAGATTATCCCAGTATTGTCCACTTGGAATTCTTACCAAAAAATTAGACGGTAAATAAAGAATATAACCGGAGCGTTATGCGGCGTTTGAGAGAGCAAATTCGTGGAAAAGGGCCAGATTTGTTGAAAGAAAACTCATGGATTTTTCACCAGGGTAATACAACATTTTGTGATAGCGGCCAGGTACTCTTCTACGAACCCAGTAGTGGATAGACCTGCTTCAAGGCCTTAGCGAACCCTGCCCACGTGAGGTCTTGATCTCTTCCACTTATACAAACCTAGGGAGGAATCATGTCCTGCACCTTCTTCCTCACTACTACCACTTTCATCCTACCCATCCTGCACTCCCCCCCTACCAATCCGCAGTGGCCAGCGTGGTAGGTTATGGCTAAAAATGCCCCGAAATCATTCTATAAAATGGAAAGGTAAAATGAGAAACGGCCCTCAGTCTCCGGCAGCTCGACGATCCAAGACTACGGTAGCGGTCATATCCGATCAAGAGCAGAGGGTGCAAAGAATCTATGGAGTGGACGACACTTGCAAATAGCTTCCTACAACAAAAGAACTCTACTATCCGACGAAAAACTGTTAGAGATAGAACTAGTCACAAATAGAAACGATATTCTTACAACACTCATAGGAATGAACAATTAACTCACCAGGTGAGGATGAGATAGCGATTGAAGCAGTTAAATCAGGTGGAGAGAAACTACTAGATGCATTGAAAACACTCATACTCATACACAAGAAAGGTAACATAACAAAACTAGAAAACTTATCGTCTCATATTTATTAGCTGTACACCAGAATTCTCTCCAACAGACTGAACGCAAAATTTGAGTTATACCAACCAAGAGAGCAGGCTGGATTCAGATCACGATTCGGCACAAATGATCATCTCCTAGTTGTAAAGAATCTTATTGAGATATCGGTTCAGTAAAATAAACCACTAGTTCTTATATTCGTTGACTACGAGAAAGCGTTTGATACGATTAATCAACATAAGATGCTTGAGGCCCTAGCAGACTGTAGAATAGACTATCGGTACACCACAATTATAAAATATATTTATGAAAATGCAACTGCAAGTGTCAAACTTCGTGAAAATACAGCAAAGATTCCAGTTGGAAGATGTGTTTGACGTACACATCTATCCAAAATTGTTTACCACGCTTCTTGAATATGCTTTCAAACAAATAGATTGGGAAGACTTTGGTATAAATATTAACGGCGAGATGCTGACCCATCTCAGGTTTGTTTATTTTGCAAATTACATTGGAAGGGCTAAGAAAATTCTCGAAAGACTAAACGAGGCTTCCCAACAAGTAGGGCTAAAGATAAATGTTGACAAATCTTGTTCTGACCGAAAAAATGAATATTAATGGCATCCGAATAGAAATGACAACATCCTATAAATACTTAGGTCATGAAATACGGTTAGGTAAATATAATCAGACGTGTGAACTTCATAGGGGAGTGAGGTTGACATGGGCAGCCTTCGGAAACCTAAGACATATTTTCAAATCTCACCTTCCAATATGCCTGAAGAGAAAGGTTTACAACCAATGTGTTCTCCCCGTTCTCACATATGGTGCAGAGACATTAACTTTGACCAAGAAATCTTTGAATGGAATAAGAACTACACAGCGTGCAATGGAAAGATCGATGCTAGATTTATCGCTCAGGGATAGAATTTCTAATATAGAAATCCGCAGAAGAACTCAAATTAACACGAGGTGCCCGTTTTGAATCAATAGAAGACATAAAAGAGAAACGTAAACGTGTGAAAAATGTAGGCGTTATTTTTATCCTTTAACGTGCTCTATTTTTGCCTTTCGGCTAATAGCAGGCCGGGGAATTCTGTCAACTCGCTAACCCGAAAATTTTGCCGAACCCCGCTCGTGTCGAGGGAAGGGATCTTTAATGTCCAACATATATCTCTGTTAGACAGGATCGACGGCTTTACATCTCCTCCGGAAGATGGGCGCTCAAGAGATTCCGAAAAATCGCACCGACTTTGTGGGGATTGAACCCAGATAACTCTGCGCAGATGCCGAGTGACCTTATCTCTAAAACACCGAACTGATCATTCATAGGCGTAAATGTATTATTTCGGAAGAAGAAAAATAAATATTTTGTGTTTCGTTGACCAATTCCCGGTATTTTTTTGACAGAATGTATATATTATAAATGATTCAAAAACTCGGTAAAATAGTGTCTGTCCCATATTACTTGATTTTGGCGATTCCACTTCTAGAGGAGATAAGTTCAAACTCTTTTATTTCTGAATAATTTTCAAAACAGTAAGGCCCAATATCCAACTATAGCAATCATTCTCTATGACAATATCAGAAGAATTGTTCTGTGGTCATTTTCGAATTAAGAAATCACAAAACAATCTAAAGTATCGATGCTCAACTGATGAATGTCTATAGTGAAAATGGAAACCACAGAGTGTCAAAATCATTATTATTCTCATATTATTATCAAGCTTTCGTACAGTTAAGTAAACCATTTCGAAAGTTTTAAGGAAACGACAAGAGAATATGAAATGATTCATTGAAAGTAGACGTAATAGTGAAGTTACTGATCTTTATCTAGTCTAAGTGCTACCGGAACGAGAACAGCCTGATATTCAAATTTCAAACATAAGATAACATAATTTTATCACTTATGGATCGTTTCAAAAACCGAGAAGTAAATTATATGCATAAGATAAGAAGAAATCAAAACAAACTGCTTAGAATTATGTCTGAAGAACCAATCTCCTAGATTCAAACACTTTTCATGACATTGGCCTGTTTTTTCTTACATATTCTGAATTTTATTTCTTCATTCGAAAATGAATAAACAGAACAATACTACTGATAGTACCATAGAGAATTATTTCTACGGTATTTTTATTTGGACTTTGGAAATTGTTTATATTACAAATACGAATCATTCAATATATATATATATATATATATATATATATATATATATATATATATATATATATATATATATATATATATATATATTCTTCCAAGGCTAAATTCTTTTCTCTCTTCCCAACGTGAGATATTTTTTCGAAATCTGTCAAATGTAAATTTCTGCCACTATCTTAAAATGGAAAAAGAGATCGGCTTTCACCATTAAGCGTTCCTTAAAAATCAAGTCCTGGAGGCTCAGTCAGTTTTTCGCTCTCCCAGGATATTTAAAATGGGACACCCTGTATATCTGCTCAGTCATTGTTTCTCTGCAAATAACTGTGTTATGCTCATACATATATGCCATATTTAAGCGCTTCAAAACCTACGAGCGAATTTGCTTGAAATGTTCATATGCATCCAATAATTTCATGCCAGTAAACTGTCCTCGGACAATTGTCGCTTAAGCTGATATCTTGAAAAATTTCAACAGTGAAATCAGATCAGTATTAATTGCTTCCTAAAAAAACACATCACTTATTCACAATGTATTGTAATGTTTTGAGTAACAATTGTAGCTAGAAAAATTTAAATTAAGTGATTCAGACTTTCAAACTCTGGTACGTAGATATGATTTAAAATTTCATTGATAAACAACGAAAGTAATTAGTTGGCAGTGAAATATATCGCGTCAGCCATTGTTATTTGTAATTGTAAACATCAAATAGAAGTCAAGTGCAAATTGCTTTTAAATTACTGAGCAGTTAATTAAACTTCATCTCAGGCGTAATGATCAGATTCCCGAAATTGATTCAATACTTCTATATCCATTTTTATATATCTCTTCCTTTAGATTTAGGTACATAAACAACCGTTCTATAACCGTCATGAGGATTCTAGAACGAGAAAAATCATTTGATGAATGATTGAAATAATACAATTTTAACAGCGAAGATTTTTCGAAGAATGAATTTTCAGAATTCGACAAGCTGAACCAACAGAAGCTGTTCTATCAAAATTTGGATAAATTTCCCGACTTTTGTCCGGATCTAGATTTTTACACTCATATTTTCATCATCGAAACCCAACGAACAAACAAAAAGAAATCGACAAAATTTGTTTATGTTTATATTTATCAATATTCAGTGTGAAATATCTTGAGGAACAGAAATGAAAGAAGCGGTCTAAATCTTCCTGAAATAACGAGAAATCCGTTGCAGATTTAATGCTCATATATATCTTGACGTCATCTGCGTACAAATCATAGCAGACATTCAAAAAACAATTAGAAATATTATTGATTTATATTGTGAAGAGTGGAGGTCCCAGGTGAGACCCCTGAGGTACTCCAGACGTAACATCAACCAAATCAGAGCACCCACCACTCACAACAAGATATTGGCGTCGATTCGACAGATAAGATTCGATACACTTTAGTAAACAAGCACCGAAATCTGCTAAAACCCGAATCATAAATGCATGATGAACTTTTTCAAATGCTTTCGCCATATCAGTATAAACTGCATCGACTTGTTGTCCCTGATCAAAATTTTCGTAATTGATATAAGAAGTCATACTTGTCAAAACTGACCTGCCCTTATAAAAACCGTGTTGATGGATAGGATCCGAAAATTTTACCGAAATAACTCAGAACAGAAACCGGTATGTAGTTTTGTATCACATTTTTCTTACCACTTTCAAAAATTGGCACCACTTTGGCTACTTTCCATTTGTCAGGAAACACTCCCTGTAGAAACGACATAATAAAAATTATATAAAGAGGTGTTGCTAAAGAAGAACTACAAGGTTTAATGAATATAAGTGGAATCGAATCTGGCCCTGGACCTTTAGATGTATTCAAATATTGAAGTTTTTCCTTGATGTGGCTTATTTCAATAGTTCCGAGCGATATGGATGCATCCGATTTGCTTGCTGTTTCACAGGTCTGTCTCGATCCTCAAAAACTGCAGAGAAATGTTCACTAAATGCATTTACTACAGAGAGATTGTCATCAAAAGTATTTTTATTGTCAGTCGTCGTGGAAGGAATAGAATTACCCTTATTTAATTCGTTTACATATGATAACAAAATACTCATGGTCAAATGAATTTCTCGATCTCTTGAACCTATTATGAAGTTTGGTTTTTGTGCAATCTGACAGTTTCCCCACAAAACCAACATGGTAAGTCTTTTCGCTTTACAGATCTTTCAGGTACATACTAATTGATTACATTATTTATAATTTCATAGAACCTCTCAATGCACTCCTTTACATCAGTGCCACATAAAATTCCTTTCCAATCAGTGTTTTCTAGTTCATAGTTGATTGAGTAGTAATCTGCATTAAGAAACTTGTGAATTGAGCGTGACTTATTGCTCGATTTTTTTTCTACCAAAACTTTAATAATATAAACTTCCAAATCGGGGTGATGCGAAGAGCACAATATAAGTTAGTGCAGGAGACCAACGACGACTGCATCCAAATGCGCCAACTGAGGGGAGAGCACTTATCCACATCGACAAGGTGAAACAAAAACCCCCACAACCCTGCTAGCAAACATACCCAAGAGGAAAAACACAAGCCAGCCCAGCACCAGCAGTCAACTACTGGCAAAAGAGGGCTGAAGACAAAAAGGAAGAAGCCAAAAAAGAAACAGGCAGAAAAGAAAGAAAAAGCTCCAAATAAGGAGGAAAAAGAAAGAAATAAGATACAGAAGAAGAACTGGCCATGTGTCTGGGACGAATGCTGATGACATTCAACTCCACCAGGGCCACAATAGAGCAAAAAATGGCCTTCCTAGAAGAGCAAAGCGGAATCATCGAAATTTTCAGAAGAAAATAAATAAAAGAATAATACAACCTTCAACGAAAGGAACCTGAAAATAGCGTTTTGGAATGCCAACTCGCTAACGAACAAAAAACAAGAGCTGACTATATTCCTGGGGGAACATAGAATAGACATGATGCTCATAAACGAAACGCACCTGAAAACAGAGAAGGAATTAAAATAAGGAATTATACAGTCTATCGAAGAGATAGAGAAGAAGGAAGAGGAGGAGGAACAGCAAAACTGGTAAAGAGAGGCCTAGAACATGGCGAACTGCTAGAAACAGGAACAAAGGACATATTAGAAACAGGAATTAAGATAAAAACCAAAAGAGGTGAACTGAAAGTATAGTCAGTATACAAATCACCAACAAAAACTCTAGAAGAAGAGGAAATGAAATTATTTTTTCAAGAAAGAACAGCAACAATAGTTACAGGAACTTCAAACATGAAGATTGGAACTGTCGAACAGCAAATACAAATGGTAAAAAGCTGAGGCAGATTGCAGAAAAGCACAGCATAACGATAGTTGCTCCAGAAGAGCCAACGCATATATGTACAAGCACAGGAACAGTCGACGTATTGGACATAGCAATGCTACAGAATGTGCCCTGGTAGACAGAAATAAGAGACTCAAACTCGGACCACCCGCCAGTGATACTAGAATCACACATAGAGGCGGAAAACATAGAAAATTAAAGAGTCAATGACTTTATATTAAAGAATGTCTTGATTCTTTTCAATAAAAAAACCATAATGAATAATAGAAAACATAAAATCAAATTTTACTGATGATTTTCAAATTAAAATATACTGAAAGTTCAAAATGACTCAAAATCAAATCAAAGAATAACTCACCATTAGATGTTTTCATATTAATCCAGAAAAAGATTGAACAATATGAGTTCAAACGTTTTTTATCCACTGTTCACTACACAATTGAATACTATGGCAGAGAAGCAACACTTGACTTGAATGTTTCTTGGCGTGTGAACAACAAAATGCGAGTATAAAAAATTATAACATGGTTTAGCGCCAATATTTAAAAAAGTTCAACGTCGATTCAGCTGCCAAGTTCATATTCTCTGACTTTAAAGGAGTTTTGAGTATGATGAACACTTTACTAGCCAAATATCATAGCTGCGAAATGTTTTTTATTTTTGATAAGGAAAAATAGAGATTCTAACTTATATGTCTCTTATGTAGGAACTGAGCACCAGATGTTTCGGAATTAAAACATGAATCAATGAGGCTACGCAAATCAATCTAGGATATGCATTGATAATGTTTTCTCAAATGTTGAATTGCAGCATTGGGAAACACATTTCTGATCATCTAGTTTTGAGTAGTTCTTTCTCTGGACGTCCAACAAAAAAATGCTAGGTAAAATTCAAATAAATCAGATCGAAATGTAGATAACTTCTTGAAAGACTCGGATAAACAGGATTGGAATGAATTATTCAAAATGTATCCAAATTGAATCAATAATAGTTGGGACTTTTTTTGGCCAACCTTCGATTCTCATTAACCTTTGGTATGGACCAGGAAAAGCGCATCAACCAAAGATGACTTGTTCAAGCAATATCCTTAGATTTTGGCAATCAAGAATCAATTTGATATACTTCACATCATGACAGAGAGAAACCCAGAGGATTTAATGAGCTTCATGAAAAGATGAAAGTAACTTATGAAAGACAGGTAGAAAAGGCAAGGCAAAATTATTTTGTGGACAAAATAAACAGAGTAGACAACAAGTCTTCTACAGTCTGCAACATAATAAATTTTTAACTGGTAAAATAAAACTAAAATCTTTGAAAGACTCCTATTAGATAGACTGTTAATTTCTTTTCTGAAATTCAATATTTTGAACGAGAACCAACATGGGTTTGACAGGGGAAAGAGTACAGCAACTGCCATTTTGAGCTCATTAGAAGTATAATTCAAAGATTAGAAAATAATAAGATTCTTTGGGTTTATTTTCAGATCTTTCAAAAGCTTCGTTAGTGTGATTAACAGTATACTTTTATGGAACTTAGAAATTATGGTGTTAAAATGAACAACTTGTTCAAAGCTACTCAACGAACTGTCAGTAGAAGGTGATAGTACAGATAGATGGCAGAACGTTTTGCTCCTAGACAAATCAATGATGATGTCCCACAAGGCAGTATATTGGGTCCACTTCTTTTCATTATATATGATCCGCATGAAGCTGGATTACTCACTGAAATCTTTCATTTATGCATATGATACCAATATAATTATATCAAATAAGTAGAGTTAATTGAAAACTCTAATTTCTCATTAAAAATTTTAAGTAAATGGTGCCTGGAAAATAAATTAGTAGTTTTTGGTTTCCGTAGGTTGAATCAGTCAGTGTATGTTGTTCAAAGAAGTAAGCTTTTCTGGCATTTTTCAGTCTATCAACTCAAATGGCACATACATATTCATTACATACATAATAAATTAACCACAGTCAATTAGACACTTAGAGTTCTGACGTCTCATCTGTGGTAAGGGGTGATTCATTTTTCAAACTTTCACTCCATACTTAGTTACGGAGTTATCATCTAGAAAGGCTCTTATAATGTGAAAAAACTATTGTTGAGTTGTGCAAAAAACCGCAATGAGGTCAATCTTTGCATTAAATATCAAAAGTCTTGCAGAGGGGTTTTTATATTGAATAATATAATGACAATCAGAGGTACCTGTTTATACAAGTGCCTGCCTTCTGTTCATTATAAAATATTCAAACTACTTTGTGAAATTCAAAAACAGAAATAATTCAAGACATCTTCACCCATACCTTTACCCTATTCAACTGTCACTAGATGAAAACAATGTTCAATATATGTGTATGAAGCTGTATAACTCGTTAGCTAATTCACAAAAGAGAATTCACTGTGTTCAAAATTAGGGTAATTTTTTATTGTTCTCTGCGAGCCTTATAGTTTATCAGTATTCTAATGATCATAGAAACTTAAGTATCTGATAATAATATAACAATATAAGTAGTTCTCTTGACAGTATTTCCTAAAATCTCAAGGATAACAACTATCTAATGTACCTAGTTGAAATATTTTTACTAAGACCATCTGACAGGTCATTAGATCCTAGACAACTGTTTGAAGTCGTATCAGGGACACTGCAGGATTTAACACTTCATACAATTTTTAAGAACGTCTAGTATTATGATATTCTCAAGCTAGAAAAAACTGAGAGAGTGAGCATGTTGGTTTGTGAAGTATACAAGCTTAGAAAATAGATGTTTTACTGTGAAAGAGCTAAAAATACGCTGATTTCGCCTTCAAATGAATGGAATTTGCAACTGGAAAACGAAAGTTATCATGTTACTGGAAAGAGACATAGCGACGAGAGAATACAGTTCCATAATAGGATCAAGTAAAATGCTTCAGATAGATTGGAAACTGGCAAGCACAGAAAGTTACAAAAGAAGCTAACAAAACTAGGGAGAAATTGTGAAATTCAATCACAAAAGCTGCAAATGAACTCGGAGGAACCAATTCGATGATGGGAAAGCAAAAAATATGTTGCAGAAGGGAGGTGGTGGAAGAAATAGCGAAAAAGAGATAACAATGCGATAATGGCAGATATTATGAGAGACATAAAAGATTAGCAGATAAGGAAAACTGATTTAAACGTAATGGTTAACAAATGGGTCGTGTAGAATCTACATGTTCTTGGACTGTCCTAATTTTCAAGTTTTCAAGCAAACTTGTAGTGTTCTATATTTAATACTTCAAAAAAATTGAAGCATGTTAGGAGATTCACTTACTGTCATTCACCAATGCCAACCAATAAGAAGCATAAACACCTCAAAAAAGTCTAGGGAACACTTCTGAATATCGATATATCGTATCCAGAACGATCAATATGGATGATTTTTTAAGAAATGAACACCTGCATCAATTTCTCACCAAATTATGTAGAGTGCCGCAACAGATTTCAGTTTTTTTTATAAAAAACTAAAAATGCAGCAGATGCGAAGCTGCTTTATAATCATTTCATGTATTCAGTGTTTGAAATCAGTTAGTTGGCACTTTGTTTCTGTTACGAGCCGTTGGCATGCTCCAAGCTGGGAGCTCACAACGGAAGTATCCAGGGTTCTGGGAAGTAGCCCAAGTGTCATAAACCGTTTATGGTCGCGTTTCAATGAAACAGGTAGCGTAAGAGAACGCCATACAGGTCGTTTCAGGATTACTACAGTCGCCCAAGACCGATTTTTGGTTTTACAAGCCAGAAGAGATCGTACTACCACAGCATCTCAATTAGCTCAAGAGCTATCACGAGTTCATAATGTACAAATTTCCGACCAAACTGTGAGAAATCGGCTGCACGAAGGTCAACTCCACTCCAGACGTCCTTTAAGAGTTCCACAACTGACCCATGGAAATCGCGCTGCTCGTTTAGCTTGGTGCCAAGAACACGTAAACTGGGATCAAGTGAGGTGGGCCACAGTTCTCTTCAGTGATGAATCTAGATTCAGTTATTATACTGATTCGGGAAGAATTCGAATATGGAGGGAACCTGGAAAGCAAAACCGTCTCCAGTATGCTCGATAAGTTGTTAGACAGGGAGACGGATCAGTGATGTTTTGGGGAGGTATACGCCTTGGTGGAAGAACTGACCTCGTTTTCATACAGAACAACCTCACGGGAAATTCCTACGCAAATGAGATAGTTTTACCTGTAGTGGTACCGTATCTCCATA
This sequence comes from Cryptolaemus montrouzieri, assembly GCA_013387265.2. NCBI lineage: Eukaryota > Metazoa > Arthropoda > Insecta > Coleoptera > Coccinellidae > Cryptolaemus > Cryptolaemus montrouzieri. The sequence continues at coordinate 7,240,755 of JABFTP020000103.1, read as the reverse complement.
CAATGGGTCAAAATCCACTCTTCCAACAAGATAATGCCCCTCCTCATCGTGCAAGAGTTGTCTTGAACGTTCTTGAAGAGAATGATATCGATCTTCTACCGTGGCCATCCTGCTCCCCAGATCTGAATCCCATCGACCATGTGTGGGACACCCTAAAAAGAAATCTCCTGCGTCAAAACGTCTTCCATCATGAACAGGAGCTTCGATTAGCAGTTCAGGGTGCTTGGAATGACTTAGGCCAAAATGTAATAGACAATTGAATATTGAGCATGCCGCGACGATGCCAAAGTGTCATTAATAACAGAGGTGGACCTTCTGGGTACTGAAAAATATAAGTGCTTCCATATCGTTTCGAAAATATTAGTTCAGGGTTTTTTTGTGTTTTACCAAATTTCGTCATTTTCAAATTTCAATTTTTCTTTTATAAACGGTGCTTTGGAGAAGTCAAATATTATTTTGTCTTCTTGAGAATACATTATATACAATACATCCTAACGAAAACCGAAAGCTTTCTATAAACTCGAATCATCAAATTCATATTTTAAAGATATTGGTAAGTGTTCCATAGACTTTTTTGAGGTGTTTATGTGCAAACAATATATTTTAAGAGCTACCTCAGAGCAATTCATTATCAATATTTTTCAAAATGGTTTCTGGCCTCCTGCGACGAAATATATCACGTCATAAAAACAAAAATAACCTTGGTAACACATCAATAAAATTCAAACAAAATCACACTCACAAAATTTCAGTCGTAATCATCATCAATAATATAAAAAAAAAACGAAGAAAATTTAAAAAATCTCAAGAACAATGCATGCCCCTAAAGGTGAAAAATCTCAGGAAAAAGATGTGAAAAAAACTGCTGGAGGTGAGTAGCTTTTTACCCAATATTTACTGATTTTTTCTATATTGAACAATAAACTGAACTTTATTTCATAAAATCGATGTCTGTTTGGCGTTAAAATTAAGAAACCATTAAGAATGAAGAAATGATATTTCGGAACAAGTAAATCAATATTGGTACCTACCTACACATTTTTATACACTTCTGTTTAAGCCTATGAAAACACGTAATTGAGCTGTATTATTTGATTTTTAGACCAGTTTTTCCATTTCTGATAGAGTCATGTTTTCTTCAAATGAAATGCACAAAACGGGATACATAAACTAAAAAAGTTTTTCTACAAAAATGATTAGCTTGAATGACAGTGAATGAATGACATTAGAGATTATTAAATATAGAGCTCCTTTTTGATGATTTCCAATATAGAAAGAAAAAGTTGAACGGCAAAAATATATTTTCCTTTGATTTTAGGTTGTGATAGTTGCCTGAAATGTAAATGTAGTAGTACTAACAAAGAAGAAAGTGGATGTGGCTGCCAACCCAAAAAAACCTTACCAGGAAAGAAATATGATGACGAAAATTGAAAATTTCATTCATGAATTTCCTAGAGCGTGCAAAATAATTATATCATCACTTTCTAATAAAGATTAAACATACATATATCAGTTCAAGCTATTATTGAAATATATAACAAATATACAACAAAGTAACCTTCAAAATATTACACTTCCTCTTCATTCAGTTCAAAAAGTATTCCAAGTAAACTTATTTGATTTTCTCAAAAGAAGATAAGTGCATAAATAATATCAGTAACGAATATAACAGTTAAAAAAAGGAAAATTTCTGGATGAAAATCTAGTGAAGTACACTTCTTGAAATTTATATGTCTCTGTATCGCCAAAGCGCACACGAATTATTTTTAATTTCTCACAAATCTAAAGCTTTGGGAAGATTTATTGCATACAAACGTTAGGAACTTGAAATAACAGCAGAACAAATCATTGACTTGAAAGTTCGGATTAAATCATTGCTGGCGCCATTCTATTTGCAGAGAATCCTATAAAAATTCACGACATACATTTCCATCTTTATTATATGAAAATTCAAAGAGTTTGGTTGCTATTTCTCTACTAAAAACCCAAAAATATGCAAAAAAAACAGTTGAAAACATGCAAAAATCTTGACAACAAATATTTTCAAACAAAACAGTTACAATTCTTGCCACCAGTTAGAGCTTCGCTTATCTTGAAACATTAGTATAATATAACCTATAAAATGATATGTATGTATAACATACAGGGTGCTTCAACGTAAACTAAACAGAGGCTATATCTACCAAGATATTCATTTCTGATCAAAACGCAAAAATAGGTCAATTTTTGTTTCAAGGAAGACATCTTTTGGGGTACAATACTTGCCTGAAATATTAACCCCTTAAGTGGGGGTTGCAATCCTTGAACATTTAGAATAGGGAAGATGGGTCGAGTGATGACTCAAAAGAAAGGTGGTATCTTTGTCTACATTGCCTTGAACGAATTTCCATTTTTAATTGAAAACTGTCTGGGTGAGCAACTGAAATATAGGGAAGACTATTTCCCTGAGACTATTCAAGTTTCAGTGAGGTAAAATGGAACAGATTCATGCTGATCAATGGCAGTCATCATCAAGTACTATCCTCATCTCGAATTTCAACCCCTGGAGCAGGGGTGACAACCCTTTGAAATTTTGAAGAGGGTGGATGGGTCGAGTGATAACTCGAAAGAAAGGTATTATCTTTGTCTACATTCCCGTTAAAGAATTTTCATTTTTGATTGAAAACGGTAGAAGATACAGAGTGAGCCACTGAAAAATAGAGAGTTTAGTTTTCGTTGAAGCACCCTGTATAATTGTGAGAAATTGAAGTGCATAAGTTGTAATGCGAAGAATTTTAGTTAATAACTTCATTATTATTTGCAGCTGTTTTGGAATTCCTCCAATATTGCTGACCTTGTAAACATTCTCTTATAACACAATTACCAAACGAATTTTTCAAAGTCGAAATGGGTCATTCAACAACTAGAAATATTTAAATATAAATTGTCTCGTCTTTCGAATATTTTATTGTTATCTTTGAAACTTTAGACTATTTCGACCATGTCTTGTGGTATCTAGTTTTTATTCTATATATTTCGTAGCAACTATAAAATTGATCGAACTCATCACCTATATAATTTGAGCCCTTGAAACCATCGTGTAGGTCCCACAGTTTTCAAAGAAAATATTAACCATTTGCCTTTGAAACTGATGCTGGAGAATCAACAGAAAATACTGGCTGTTTGCGTTCAATGCTAGGTTTTTGGCCTAAATTACTGCTATGAATATTATCGATACCACACAGCCACAATGAAAACTTACTAAAAATCAACTTTATATATGAACTTACCGCCAACTGGATCGTTTTCATCGACTTTTATCATTTTAGTTCCACTTCTGTAATAAAACAAATAGATTGATCAACAGATACTTCGAAAGCAAAAATTCATTCATAACAAGTTGTACTGGATGGAAAAAATCTCGTGATCGAAAAAATGTTCACTAACAATAGAATAACGACAGAGAAGATACTTTAAAACCCACCAGCTCCTAAAAATAAAAATTGATCCTTGGTCTCATCAAGCCAGCTTGCGTCTGTTATTATGTTTTATTATCATTGAAACGTTTTATTTCAATTCTGATATTATGGTTGATAGAACTCGACTGAACTGTGTAAACATACTGAAACGTCAGATATTTGATAATATCACTACATTAAAAAATCATTTTGCATACATACAGCCAAGGGACTTGCAGAAATCGAATATAGTATAGGGCGGTCCTCATTTCCCAGTTGATAAACTGGGCCTCCTCTAATTATATTCTCTGTGCTTTAATATGATAACAGATTTCTTATTTGATTGGGCAATTAATTTGCCTAAAAAACTAAACGGAGTTACCTTTATTGCTCGAGGATGTGCTACTTTTGGTGAGAAACATAATGTGATTCATTCATGACGGGGCACCAGCTCATTTCAATGGAGAAGCTATGGATTTCTTGAATAATACATTCAACAACCGATGGATGGGTCGGCCCAGAACCATGGCCTCCTAGGTCCCCAGACTTAAATAGTATAGACTTTTTCTTATGGGGATATCTCAAAAGTTTAGTTTATACCACTCTTGTGAACACTGTGGAAGAATTGAGAAATCGAATAATAACCTCTTGTGACACGATAAGAAATACCCCAGGAATATTTCAAAGAGTGCGTGATAATATGCGAAGAAGGACAGAGGCCTGTATTCTTGCAGGTGGATGACACTTCCAGCAATTCATTTAGTTTTAATTGTTCTTTTTCTTAGTTTGATATTGAATAAGTATAAGTTGAGTCTTAGAAGACGAGCTATCAAAATAAAAGCAAATTTTGAGCATATATATCGAGTATTTCTATTATTTTGTTTTTATTAGTGAATAACTTACAATTCAAATGATTTAAATTCAAATTCAATAACGTCAACAGTTTCTGAATTGAACTAATATGACGAAAATTGATTGTACCCTGATCAGTAGCATACTGCAAAAAAGTTTGAAAGGGCAAGAAAAGACATGGCTCCGGAAAAGAAAACACCTTGTAGATTCTAGTTAAAATTTAGGACTTGTAACGATGGAGGATGTAAAAAAAGCATGCATTCTAAATTTGGGCAGAATATCTCAAAAACTACTGGAGTTTTGAAGAAAATACCATTTTTTTTCGGACATTTCAACACCCTGTAGCTCCGTAACGAAGCTTTCGTTATGTTATGTTTACATGAACTTTTTTCTTACCCCTCAAGTTGTGACATACTATTATGTTACACCCTGTATAGTAATATTTTTATTATTATTTGAATCATATTCCATGCATAACCTCATAAACTATATTCGAAAAAGAAGTCGTCTAGAATAGACGCCCTTGAAATTTATTCCTGAATAAATATTTTAAACAGCGGCACCATAGATTATTGAAATATTTTCTATATTCTAGATTTGTCATTGGCTATTTTCTAATTTCAATGTGTTTAATATAAACTAGTTCTCTGTACAATATTCCTTCAATATTTTCGAAGAAATAATTCAAACTGAAAGATGTTCGATCTCGACATAGTAATATTTAACAGTTGAGTCAGAATTTGTAAAGCTCCTCAATAAAATTTTCAATACTTTGAAATAGTTTAGATCTGGAAAGTCAATGGTTGAAGAAAAAGACCAGGATTTCTTGATTGTCATTGCAATGATTGAAAAGTTATGGATTATATTAATCGAGAAGGTGAGTAAATAATTTCTTTAAAACTCATTTGAATATTCATAAGTATTCACTCTTACCTTGAGAACAATATCAATACAATGAAGTGTACACAATTAGCCACAACATCCGCATATTTTCCGAATCGCTTTCCTATTCACCAATAATGTGAAGAAAACAACTCGCGTTCCGGAATAACGGTAATACCGCTTCAGTCTGGAACACTGGGGACGCGCCAAAATTAGCTCCTGCTTCCACTCCAACTCCCATAGGCATTTGGAGGTCATGTGATATTTGTGGGAAATTGGGAGCGAGTACAATATTTATTAAACAATTTTTATTTGAACTGTTTGGAATCACATTCCGTTAAGTTAGTAAGCCAAGATAGCCGAATTTCTAAATGTGATTCCACCGTTCAGGATTTCAAAACAAAACATTTGTTTTATATCTTCTCTGGTTCATATTATTTCATAATTATCTCAATCCAATTTTTTATAGCTTGTCGTATAAAAATCACGATTTAGTTGAATATTCAGCATTAAAATTTTCATTTTCTGAATATTCCTTCATTTGAAGAAGAGTAGAGGACAAAGTAACTGAAACTATTTATCAATTTGATCTCATTCGTTCTGAAGTCTTACCAATAACGAATTGTAAATTGTTGTTGAGCTTGACTAAAATAAATATTGAATACTTTGGTCTGATACATTCTTTCAAAGACATATATTGTATTCGCTTCAAAAATTGGTTAACACAAAATTACTAATACTAGGGACAAAACGGAAAGAAGATTAAGTTGGTTTTAGTCTGAGCCACAGATAACCTCAAAAAAGTCTAGGGAACACTTCTGAATATCGATATATCGTATCCAGAACGATCAATATGGATGATTTTTTTAAGGAAATGAACACCTGCATCAATTTCTCACCAAATTATGTAGAGTGCCGCAACAGATTTCAGTTTTTCTTTTATAAAAAACTAAAAATGCAGCAGATGCGACGCTGCTTTATAATCATTTCATGTATTCAGTGTTTGAAATCAGTTAGTTGGCACTTTGTTTCTGTTGTAAGCACAAATAAAAGATTCAAGGTTTGTGATTCGACCATGGAAAGACGACATTTGACTAGAGAAGAGATGTTGCGAGCCGTTGGCATGCTCCAAGCTGGGAGCTCACAACGGGAAGTATCCAGGGTTCTGGGAAGTAGCCCAAGTGTCATAAACCGTTTATGGTCGCGTTTCAATGAAACAGGTAGCGTTTCAGGGTTAATACAGTCACCCAAGACAGAATTTTGGTTTCACAAGCCAGAAGAGATCGTACTACCACAGCATCTCAATTAGCTCAAGAGCTATCACGAGTTCATAATGTACAAATTTCCAACCAAACTGTGAGAAATCGACTGCACGAAGGTCAACTCCACTCCAGACGTCCTTTAAGAGTTCCACAACTGACCCATGGAAATCGCTCTGCTCGTTTAGCTTGGTGCCAAGAACACGTATACTGGGATCAAGTGAGGTGGGCCACAGTTCTCTTCAGTGATGAATCTAGATTTAGTTATTATCCCGATTCGGGAAGAATTCGAATATGGAGGGAACCTGGAAAGCAAAACCGTCTCCAGCATGCTCGAGAAGTTGTTAGACAGGGAGGCGGATCAGTGATGTTTTGGTAGAAGAACTGACCTCGTTTTCATACAGAACAACCTCACGGGAAACTCTTACGCAAATGAGATAGTTTTACCTGTAGTGGTACCTTATCTCCAAACAATGGGTCAAAATCCACTCTTCCAACAAGATAATGCCCCTCCTCATCGTGCAAGAGTTGTCTTGAACGTTCTTGAAGAGAATGATATCGATCTTCTACCGTGGCCATCCTGCTCCATAGATCTGAATCCCATCGAGCATGTGTGGGGCACCCTAAAAAGAAATCTTCTGCGTCAAAAAGTCTTCCATCATGAACAGGAGCTTCGATTAGCAGTTCAGGGGGCTTGGAATGACTTAGGCCAAAATGTAATAGACAATTTAATATTGAGCATGCCGCGACGATGCCAAAGTGTCATTAATAACAGAGGTTGACCTTCTGGGTACTGAAAAATATAAGTGCTTCCATATCGTTTCGAAAATATTAGTTTAGGTTTTTTTTTGTGTTTCGTCATTTTCAAATTTCAAATTTTTTTTATAATAGGTGCTTTTGAGAAATCAAATATTATTTTGTTTTCTTGAGAATACATTATATACAATACATCCTAACAAAAACCGAAAGATTTCTTTAAATTCGAATCGTCAAATTCATATTTTAAAGATATTGGTAAGTGTACCCTAGACTTTTTTGAGGTGTTTATATTGTATTCGCTTCAAAAATTGGTTAACACAAAATTGCTAATACTAGGGACAAAACGGAAAGAAGATGAAGTTGGTTTTAGTCTGAGCCACAGATAAGAGATATATGTTACTAGGTCGATTAATAGTTTTTTCTTTCCCAGTTTGAAAACCTAGAAGACTAGCACGTATAGAGTCGTTTGCTGCTATCCTCACAATGACAATCGGAAGTATATTACAGTCGTTTAAAGGTAATACAGCTGCAGTTCTGGGACTTATCACTTCTGATTGTTCTGTAGAATATAGAATTTCGTTTATTGCGCAATGTATGGAGTGAAAGCAAGTAAGAGTGGGGATGCCGACGAATGGCACTATATCATCTCGATCGTATAATTCTATGAAATATACTCAATCATAGAGTTTTAGGTTGAAGTCGGCTGACATAGAAAGGTTACCCCCGTTAAGATTTGGAATTTCAAGTTTGAATTAACAAGCTGTGAATTAGCAAACTGTTTAGAGGCTAGCGTTGATGTGAGTTTCAAGATTTGACAGCTCTATGTTGCTCTAATTTTAGGGCTCTTGTGTTATATTCAAATAGATTAAACACTATGTAAAATGAGTATGAATTAATTTTCAATAGTCTAATGAAAATATTTAGGAATAATCGTTCAACCAATAATACAGAATTAAGTTACTTAATACTTTTTATTTTTATTTTTATATGACATTTGTCATATTTTTCGAACAACTGTCAAAATTTTTTCGCAAATTTTTCTTTAAATTAAACAAAATCCACGAAGAAATAATATATGGGTGATGTCAACCCAAATTATTGGGTCCACAATGATTCTAAAACATCCATAGATCATAATCGGCATCACTTGGAAGACTGAACCTGGCCATCGGAGCTCTCACGGTCAAACAGAGAGGGAATTGTTTTGTTGAGTTTGTATATTGAAGGGTTTTTTGCGATTATACTTCAATATTGGCAAGCAAGAACAAGGAAGTGATTATGTTTCAGGAGACTTACACTGCGACGGAAGAACATCTCCGCGAAAGAGGAAATATCGCAGGTTATGTACTTTTTGATTATCTACTAAGTCCTTTTTATGACCTTGCTTGCTATGTAAAATCTCTTCTTAGATTTGTTTAGACATATAAGAGGTATGATTGTTGAAATATTTTCTGCTGGTTTTCTTTTTTCATTGTTACAGATTCCTGTCCCAAACCCCCTTCCTTTCACCCTTGTCTTCGTTTGGAAATCATGGAATGCAAGAGAGAATGAAGCGGCTAAGTAGAAAAATCTTTGGTACTCTTTATGTACACACGACACTAACACAATATAAACAGACAAGCTATTGCTAGGGCAATAGCAACAGGAAAACGAGTTTTTTCCTCAGGTTTTTTCACTCGTTTATTGAATCATATGCAAAATAGTATGGTTCCTTGTTACATTTCCTGAACTCACACTTGTGTTTTTTCTGACACACACCAAAATTGTAGATATAAGCATTCATTGTAAATACAATTATTCCAGCATACTTGAAAATTTCCCCTAGAAAAAAACGTCTTCAGTGGTTTTAAACAAAATTTCATTCAATACAAATAATGATTCCACTACAATTAATCACTAATATTCTTTAATTTTCATAAATAATAGTGTCACACAGTCTATAAACTGGTTATAGTGGATTCCGAACCACTCTCCTAGACCGTGCAATGATAACTGTCACCACTGAGGATTACAAGTTATCTGATCTTCGGAAGTTTATGCCCTCATTAGGCAACTCTTTCCATGTATCACTTTTTTGTTCAAGGACAACATCCATGACTTGAACCCGGATTCGAACCAGGCATCTAGGCTTAGTATTTCCAACATACTTGCTCATAACTTCTGCAGCTACCCAAGCGGTTACAGAATTCAGTAAGTAGTTACCATATCATGTGCAATCAAAGAAAATTGAAAATATTTATTGGGGCTTAGGCCTGGTGGAAAGAACACATGCTTTCCAACTTGCACACATGTGGCTCACCAGTTTGGATTCAGAAGCGAACACGCAACGACTCATAAACTGGCAAGGCTGACGGAAACATGGAAGAAACTTATCGAAACCACCGGCAGCACCGTTCATGGACATAGAAAAGACCTTCGACAAAGTCTGGCACGAAGCATAAATATACAAAATGAAAAGAACAAAGTTTCCAAACAAATTAGTGAACATAACGGCATCGTACTTAAAAGACAGGAAGTTCATAGTACGAATAGAAAATGCCAAATCGGTATAAAGACCAGTAGAGGCAGTAGTCCCACAAGGATCAATCCCGGGACCACTATTGTACAACATAAACATCACGGACATACCTGAATTGAAACATTCGAAGATAGCACAGTTTGCTGACGACACAGCAATCTACACATCACACAGAAATAAGAAATGCATAACAAAAAGATTACAAGAAGATACCGACAAACTGGTAGAATACTTTGGAAAATAAATAATCAAAATCAACGCAAACAAGTCAGTTGCAGTATACTTTGATCACCAGAACAGAAAGAAGGAGGCAGAGAAACCGGAAGAAATAAAGATAGCCAACCGGCAAGTGGAATGGAAAAACGAAGCAAAATACCTAGTAGTATTATTAGACAAAAACTTGAAACTTCACAGCCAAATGGAAGAAAACGCAAAGAAAGCGAGGCTGCATGGATATTTATATTTCCTCCTAAACAGGAGCAGCAAACTGTCACTAGAGAACAAAATGAAAATTATAAAAACAATTATAGTACCAAGTATAACATACGCTGGAGAAATATGGTTCACGACAACAAAATCCTATGGGAAAACAAAACTACAGGAGACCATATACAAGATAGTCAGGACGGCAATTGAGAGCCCCTGGTACATATCAAACAAACAAATAAGACGAAAAGTCAATATTCAGACGCTAGATGAAACGATAATCAAGAAGACAAAAACTTCTTAGAAAAAATAGGGAATCACGAAAACGAACAATTAAGAAAGAATGTTCAAACAAAGAAAAGAAAAACAGACAAGCACATTTCCCTGCTTCAGTGGAAAAAAGGACAGGAGGACGAAAAAAACAAAACAAAAGAACAAGGATAACAGAGTTATCTTCACTCGATCCGAAACCTCAAAGAGAGGCTGGTGACCCAAGACCATAAGTAGGTAAGAGTAAAACTTCTAAAAATGAGACAATAAAAAGAAAACAGTAGGAAAAAAGGCTAAAGAAAGACGAAGAGGCGAAAGGAAAGATTTTTCCGGACCTTGTCAAAATTAAAGAGACCACAGACATGCGGCTGCCGGCTCGTGTTCGCTGAAAGTATGGCTGTTGTATATGTCCATAACTTTGAAAGAGTCGCCTATAAAAAAAAGGGTATTAACTTCCGAAGTCCAGATAACTAGTAATCCTTGTGGTGGCACAGTCCAGGAGAGTGGTTTGGAATCCGCTATAAACTGTAGGTCCACCTGTGTAAATCGGCTTAGTACCAGAGGTTAAAAGAATAAAGAAGAAGAAAAAGAATTATTCTCGCTGACTTCTGTTAGGTTAAATAGATACTAGAGGCAAATAGATGGTCTGTGGAGTAAATATTTTCGATGATTTTCAACTTATTAAATACTTTACAAGGTGAAATTTAGCTTTATTATATTGTTTACAGAAAAACGTTTCTAATTTACGAATAATATAAGCTAAGTTTCTATTTGCCGGCTAATTGAAGGCTAACTATGATATATGAAGTGACACTGCTAATTATCAAGCTTATCATAGAAGAGTTGATAGGGAAAAATCCTGCTGCTGTTATGTATTCTTCTTTTGCTTGAACTTGTTGATACAGATTTGTCAAATCCTTTTTGATCGAAATATCTTCTGACGACTGAGGTAGAGTGGGCAATTCGTTGAGATATATTAACGAAATTGGAATTATTTTTGCTGCTTCTTTCTCAACACTATCGCCAACAACGGCGAGCATAACTGGTAGAGCCTGAAAAAAGCATACATTTGTGAAGTAACAATTAACCAGTAGGAAGAATTAAATTATCTCAAAATCTCTAAAAATTACTATTTGCGAGATTATCGCAATGTGTAGACACATTTTTTTTCAACGAACAATATTGAACTTTCCGTAGAATGTTAAATATCCCTCCTTGAAGGAGCTAGTTTCCGATCCACCCTTCATAATCAAGCAGCAGTGGTACAGCACAGTCAGATGTCATGAATAGAAGCAATGGACTGCAGTTTTGGTCTCATTTGGCCTCATCAGCATTGCATACCCATTCACAACATCAGGCTACAGTGCCACCTACTCATCTCAATTCGTTGGAGCGCTAGTGTGACGGATTGAAGTTTTCCTGTTTATCTATGCTTTGTTATCACGGTTTCCCGGTGGCAATGGTGAATTGGCTTCTGTCTCGGTTCGTTGGAGGACGCAGTAATATTTACATGTTTACTAGCGCTCCAATGAATTCGAGCTACATTATCTCACTTACAACAAATGCTAGTATCCATAACAACTTCGATATAACTAGCATAGATTCTCTTCGATTTCCAATAGTTTCATAATTGAATAATTCTGCCAGTGCAGCTGCTCCACCAAGAAATAATGTATTCACAGTGCAATTAATGACAATAAATAAAAGGTTTACGCCGAAAATTGAATTGAATTCGCCAATTAACTTGCAAATTGCATCGTAATCGTTAAATATCGAATTGATACTTCTGTAATTCTTCAGATTTAAAATATTCAAGGAGGAAAATTCGTTGGTCAGATAACAATGCGTCGTTATCCATTTTCTTTTAATTTTCATTTTCATGTGTTCCTGCAGTCGATTATTAATGGCGACGAATTGATGTTTCAAGGATTTTATAAAACTGAACATAGTAAGCACGTTCAAACAAGTTTGAAAAAAATTAAATGTGTTCAGTATGTTATATTTGTAAAACGCCATCCCACCGTTTTCAATGACTATAAAGGCATCAAAACTGGTTATTGAAATGCTTAGTGCTAAGATAATTATGAGTATTGCAAAATTAAGTTTTTTGCATGACGAAGAAAGTCCTAGCGTTTCTTCCATCTTATTAATCTTCAAGCAAAATTCGTCATAAGAGTTTTTGTTCGAAAGTAGCAGTAATATTTGAGGGACAATGCTGGAAACAAATTGGGCAATGTTGCTTAGTAGGAAAAGAAGTAACATAACGCCTGGGAAATAAGGGGAATAGCAGTTATAAAGACCTATGATTGAATAGAAGAAAATCAATACTGAAAGTGATAATCCAAGGGAGAAATATACCCTGAAGATTTTCGTTTTCGTATGTTTCATGGGGGGAAAAACCAAAAATATATTACACCAACGAATAAGAACCGTGTTAAAGTCTTCGTTAATACAGATCATATTATACTTTCTAGTCGATGTTTATTATCAATGCACAACAAAATACTTTATCAACCTCAAACGACCATCATCGTTAGTCGAATATTTTAAACTAAATGCTGTAACTTTAGTTAAATTGTTTGCTTACTAAAAAATTATTTTCATCAAAGTAATTGATGTTTACCTTTCGCCTTTACTCAATTTATTTTAAGCACATTAGGATTCTAAGCAATACACATAGATAAATAATCAAATTATATTGAATATAAAGCATGACGTACTTCATACAACATATGGGGATGAAAAAACTTGTTTAGATCTAGAGTCCGCGAGCTTTAAAATGATCCCTCAAGGTCATCCGAGGTGCAAATTCGAAATTCGGAACAGCCTTGTAGGCTGACAATCACCTAAATTGATAAATATCTATCATTGTTAGAAGTTTAGTTTCATAATTGAATAAATTACTTGTTTTTATTATTTTCAGGAAGTTATTCATCTTGATGATTCAATCATTATTTCCATGCAGATAACCAGGTCTTAAAATCTATAAACTTTTATTTCGTTAATAATAAATAGGATTGGGAATTTCAATTTAGGTATTGTTAAATTAATAGCATGTAAATGATCTTAAACTAAGTACCTATCTAGATAAACCAAATAATTGGGGGATAAACAAATGTGTCAGACCTATTTTTGCAACTAATTTTACCGCCGTCTATGGTATCTCCCTTTCTACCTGACAGTTTAGGATACAATAGACCAGTTCAGTTCTTAAATATGTTTTCTATTATTGAACTGTTTTGTTTCGGTTGCAAAAAATAACACGCCCGAAATTCAAGGATTACTGGAAAGCAATCTTGGAATTTTGTTTTCTACATTTCAAGTGGTTGAATACTGCTAATCGATATTGAATCTTAAGAATCATTGATATGTCTCATTTTAGAGCTCGCGTCTCTAACGTAAGATTTCTCAGCTCCAAAATTAATTAAGGTTGTGGTTGTGAAGAAGAAATATGTATCAAGCATTATTTGAGGTATAGTTCTTCAGGTCTCTTGGAAAAATTAACAGATGTGAACGGTTCTGAAAGGTTGCTGTTAAAACCTGTCTGTATCATATTTAAAAAATTCTCCATAAATTTGAGCCAGGAAGTTGAATTGCCAAGATATAAAACATTATCTTTAGAAAATATTCGCACCCATTGTGTAACATGTGAGCGTGGATTGCTATACTATGGAACAATATATTGGAGTTCCTGATATACAAATCTTTTGGAATTTAGGATTCTTTACAACAATACGAGATCAGTCCTCGTTCCCAAATTATTCCACCTAAAACCATGAGAACCGACTTCTTGTAAATTGAGGGTTTCGTTAGCTGGAGGTAACCAATACGAGATCAGTCATCGTTCCCAAATTATTCCACCTAAAACCATGAGAACCGACTTCTTGTAAATTGAGGGTTTCGTTAGCTGGAGGTAACCACCTTTAGTACGTCTTGAATCTAAATAGCACTCCAATCGTGATTCATCTTTAACAATTTCGGTTCCCCCTAAACATTTGAGGATAGATTAAACGAAACAACTGAAGAAACATTTATTGGAAGGCAACTTACAGGCTTAAGATATTGGCTAGGAGTAAATTTTCTATTTCAGTAGATTTGGTTTATTTTAGTTAACAGTCGGGACTGTTGAGTAGTGTTGAGTTTTGTCCTATTTATCCTTCTTTTAATGATAAACTATAGTCTATTTGGCAAAGACGTAAAGTAATAAAAGTTCATTAAGTATGCAAATCCCTTAGAAATGTGCTACGTAGGTAAATTCAAAAATAAATGCAGTTTGTATGATTTCGTCTTGGAACAGGCACCAATTTATTTCCGGATCTTTAATAGAAACCCTCGTACAAATGTCTTGTTGTTTACCCAAGTTTCCCCCAGAAAATTTTCTTACTAGGAGACCAGGACTTGTATTTAATATCAAAAAACAAATTGTGGCAAGTTATGCATGGGAAAAAGCACAACATGAAGTCAGTTCTCATAGGTAAAGAAGAAATCGTTTGCTCGAGAAGAAATTATTTATTTTTCTTAAATAATCTGAATCTTTATCTATGAGTATTAACATCATGTTGTGCTTTTACCATGAGAAATTCAATTCATGCAAAACTTGCCACAATTTATTTTTTGATATCAAAGTCAAGCCCTGATCACCTACGATCACATCGTGTATTTTTTTCACAATAGAAATTTCTTTCCGAAAATAAGAAGCATGCATGTTTTTCGAATAGTCTTCATCAATAACCATTCGGGGTTTTTTGGAGAAGTCCTTGGAAGTTTCACTATAAATTCATTTCAGATTTTCTTTCCTTGAGAAGCTTGAATATTGTAGACTTTTCAATTCCTGTCATATCAGAACTCATTTTAACATTTTCATTGATCGAAGGTAAATGGTCTTGATGCCTTAATCGTTTACATTCAATAAAATTAAATTTTCACTTTGGGAAAGTGGTTTATTTTCAGCACGCTTAACAGATGTGAAATTAGAAAACTTCTCCATTATTAATAATAAAAAACAAGTACTGTGTTTTAAGGAATTTTACTTAATAATTGCGATTCGTAACGCGTTTCACTACACCGTAGCTTCTTCAGACGAATGATTATGCAGAAAAATATAAATGAGAATATAACTATAAATGTTCTTGAGTAATTAAAAGCTTATTGGTTGCTTCTTCTTAAGTGGTTATTTATGACAGGTATATCCAATAATATTAAGGAATAGATTGCTCCCCGAAAAGATTCAATAGAGGTGAAGGGCTTAAATCGACTTGTTCATTGATGAGTCTACCTGAGTGTTTGTATTTATTTATTTCTAAAGTTTCCCAAAGATCTACCTTCCAATATTTATTATCTGTATGCAAAATTTCAAACTGTGGGTCGAAAGAATGATTATTTTCTAAGAGATGATTCGCGTAATTTGAATCTGATTTTTTATTTGAAAAACTGCGTTTATGTTCCGATATTCTAATATTAAAATTTCTATGTGTTCTACCAATGTAGAAATTATCACAGTCATTGCAATTCAATCTATAAACACCTGATTTATTGTTTTTACCTGGTTTGGTTTTATTATTTTTATATATTTGCCTAAATTATTATTAGTTTGGAAAGCTATGTTGAAATTATTGCTACTTAAGAATGATTTCAATTTCTCACTTGTAATGCCAACGTAGGTTAAGGTGTTGAATTTCTGTTTCAATTTATCGACAGGGTAAACTTCATTCAATGCGATTCTACTTTGTTTTTATTTAAAATATTATTTATTAGTTTGGGATTGTAACCATTATTTTTGGCTATTTGTTTAATCAAATTTAGTTCCTTATTGAAATTTTCTGATGATAGCGGGATGTTAATCAATCTATGAATAAAACTATTGAATGCTGACATTTTATGTTGATATGGATGACACGACGAGTTATGTATTATAATATCTGTATGTGACGGCTTATGGTAAATTGCGAAAACATGTTTTCCATTTTCACTCGAAATTGTTACGTCTAAGAAATTTATCGAATTATTGCTTTCTATTTCGGTTGTGAATGCAATTTTTGGATGTAATGAATTTATATGATTTTCGAAAATTTTCAACTGTCTATCTGTTCCTGTGAAGCAAATAATGATATCGTCTACATAGCGATACCAGTATAAACAATATTTACTGAGTGGATGATTATGAATTAATTTCTTTAAGTTATTCATGAAAATTTCTGCTAACAAAGGACTTAACGGATTGCCCATAATCAAGCCGTCTTCAATATTCCAAAATTCCTTAAAACACAGTACTTGTTTTTTATTATTGATAATGGAATTTTACCAAGTAAAAGCCTCCCAAATTCAAATTCTTCATTATTCGTGAAATGAACTAAAGACTTTCACCAACTACTAACTGATGCATACAAATGATAAAACAACTTTAAGAACTTTTCTTTATATATATCTATGTAATAATTACCTTTCTTGTGGTTTAATTCGGAGAATATAATTAATAATACACTTTAACCCTTATCCAAGTGGCACGCCTATGACCATCCTAAACATTTATTACTCTACGGCTTTACCAAATCAACTATAGAGCTACCCAAATAGTGTTTCGATCTGAATTTGAAGTTCCTCAAGCTTTATAAGAGACAGTTTACCGTTACTGACATCTTCATTCAGGGGTTTTGTAAGTGAGGTTGATGATAAAATAAAGTCAGTTATTGCAGTTTTGTAATAAATTAATGCAGACTATAACTACTTTCTGTAGCAAGAATTGGCAGTGTCAGTTCGAATTTAATTCGGTGGACCAAGCTTTCCATATTCTTGTGTCATCTTTTGCTATTTCATCTTCAATTAGTTGAAATAGTTTATAATTTTTATGATAACAATAATCAACAATAAGTGTAAAAAATAAGCCGTTTTATAATATATTCCTTACTTGTAGCATGTTTATTTCCTCTGCCAGTGAAGCATTTTTAGAAATCGGCTTTCAAATTTGTTTTTTCCGTTGCAAACATTCTAACATGAAAATGAAGTATGGAGGAATGCTGCCAATGATTTGTCCCAACATGCTCTGATTAATGGTGAAGAATCTGGCGGCGGAAAAAGGTCTTATGCAATTCGACATTATGGTCAACATGTATAGTTCTTCTCTCATAATCTTATCATTTTCTTTTGCAGATGAACGAGGTATGATATTCTGATATTTATTACATATTCCGATTACATCTTTTGCCGCCTTCATAGCTCCGTTGCAGGAGATCGCCAACATTGTTGGAATGGACTGAAAGCATGAAAAAAATAGTTGATTAATTTCAATTACAACTCTTCAACATTAAAAATGTGACTCTTTTCGACTAACAAGTGGCGAGAACCCTCCTATGGCATACAAATGAAGATTACACCTTAACTAACAAAAAACTCTTTTATGAAACAAGGCAATTTTGAAGGGATAATGGCTTCAAATTTTGTTGGATACAAAATAGCAAAGTACTGGTGCGAAAGGATGAACGGCAGAGTTCGAAAATTCGTGTTATCAGAAGCTGATCTGCCAAAACTATTGAAGTGACAATTCTTTTTTTTTCATATTAAAGATCCTAGAATTATTCGTTTGTGTTGTGGAGCTCTCATTTAACTTGTATTATCAAAATTGTCGTGGTTTGAGAACCAAAAGCAAAGATTTTTATATTTTTCTCTGAACTGTACTTTCGACTTGATTTGTGTTACTGAGTCATGGCCCCACCAAAATGTTGTCAGCTTTGAATTTATTTGAGATGATTATAACATCTTTCGTTGCGATAGGAGCGATTCCCATAGTGTTAATGGTGAGTGTGGTGGTGTATCACTAAGAAATTTGTCATTAGTGGAGGATGTATGGGTGAAGGTGTCAATTACAGGAAATAGGAAACTTTTGAATTGTGGAGGCCGTTACTTGATGTAGATCCATGATATTAATGATATAATAAAAAACACAAGGTTTAACTTTAATCTACACTTTATTTGAAAAAATTCGACGACGTTTCGCTGACACAGCAGCTTTATCAAGAATGAAAAACAGAATGCTTAAGTGCTTGAAACCTTTCTCCAAGAGATTTGTTTCATCAGTTGTGAAATTAGTATCAGAAAGGTTAACTAATCTATCAAAAACTAAATTTTCTGACCATTTATTTTTGATAGATTCGTTAACCTTTCTGATACTAATTTCACAACTGATGAAACAAATCTCTTGGAGAAAGGTTTCAAACACAATATTAAATCAAACAAGATGAAATCTGATTTAGAGGAACTTGGCATAGATACTGAAATTTCTCTTAAAAATATTCCTAATAACACTCACCTTAAATATTTAGCATCTAATATTATAAAAATGAATCATTAGCTGACTTTAAACCGAGTAAAGAACAAAATATTTTAAAGGCCATCAAACAAAAATCTGAACTAAATGAAGTTATTTTTACAAAAGCAGATAAGGGTAATACTGTTATTGCGTTAAATAAAAATGACTACCTATTTAAAACTCTAAATTTCATTTCGTCCGGAAACTATACAATTTTAAACAAAGATCCAACTATTAAATTCCAGAAAAATATTAAAATTGCAATAAATGACGCAAAATCTTTAATTAAAGCAATAGATAAATACAAATTAATTTTACCAAACCCTCAACCACCTCAACTGTATTCACTCATTAAATTGCATAAAGTAAATAACCCCGTTAGACCAGTCGTATCTTACGTTACAGCCCCAGCCGTGAAATTGTCGCACTACATTATAGATATCATTAAAATTATTGTTCATTCAAATCAAAATTTTCTATAAAAATTCTTTCGAATTGATAAATAACATAAAAACGTTAACCTACCACCTAACGCAAAACTTATTTCGTTTGATGTTGAGAATTTATACCCAAGTGTTTCTCCAGGTGATGTCAAAATATTAATCGAAAACATGTTGAATTCGAATCATGTTAACCACGTAATTAAATCAGAAATATTGAATCTGTTGGACGTTTGCATTGAACAAAATTATTTTTCTTTCAACAACATCTATTACAGTAGTGAAAATGGTTTGATCATGGAAAATCCTTTGAGTCCACTTTTAGCAGAGATTTTTATGAATAATATTGAACAGAAAATTCATACACATCCACTCATTTCCAAATTTCTTTATTGGTATAGATATGTTGACGACATCTTAGTATGTTTCATTGGAACTACTCGTCAATTAGACTTATTTCTTAATTTCATTAATTCCATCCATTTGAACATTAAATTCACGATAGAAATTGAACAGAACGATTCCATTAATTTTTTGGACTTGAAAATCACTAAACGAAATAATAATCATGTTTTTTCGGTCTTTCGTAAACCAACACATACTGATACAATTATACATAACTACTCATTACATCCAATTCAACACAAAGTTGCAGCTTTAAACAGCATGGTACATCGGTTACTCAATTTACCTTTATCAGTAGAAGATTATAATAAAGAGTTAAACATCATCAAACAGATAGCCATTAATAATTCATATAATCCGAATATGATAGATCTAATCATTCGTAAAAACTGTATCAGAAAGCAATAAATGAATTTATATCCTATTCATAAAGACTATAAAATATTCAACAGTTCAACATTCTGCGGTTCTGCAAGTACAAATATTAAATCCTTTCTCGATACAAACATTCGGACAAGCTTTTGAATGAGCAGGTAGATGTGAATTACTCACCCCTACTTAACTTGTTTAATTAGTTTTTATTACCTTTCATACTAAATGTACAATGGCTCGGTGTGGATTTTCCTGTAATTCATCCAACTTGTTCTACGATTTGTTTATAATACCATACTCTTCATTCTGTTTTTCATTCTTGATAAAGCTGCTGTGTCAGCGAAACGTCGTCGAATTTTTTCAAATAAAGTGTAGATTAAAGTTAAACCTTGTGTTTTTTATTATCTCATTTAAATAGGAAACTATTCTTGGGTGTTTGTTACTTTCCGCCAGATATAAAAAATGAAGATTTTATCGTCTTCTTTGGCAGTGTGACATCTCTCATGAAGTCGAACTCCATTGATATCTTCATGATAGTTGGGGATCATTTTCATGGTCTTCTGATGGCACTGAGTGCGGCTTCATCAGTGATGTTCGCGGTGATGCGTATTCCTCGTTCAGGGATTTTTCTTCTTATAATTCCCTCAATCAGTTCAATGGTATCACCAATCATTATAATAAAATCTTGGATTTGATTTTGTCGAATTCTACTGATGTGTCTTCTGTTCGATGTTGTACGCCTTTCGTTCCAGAGAACCGGCATCATCCCGCCTTAGAAGTGTATGCAAAGTTTTCTTTGGATAAAACTCTTATCGAATCTAAATCGATGTACAAATTTTTCAACGCGGACTATGCAGCGATAAATTCGGCACTGTCAGGTTTGAATTGGAAAACTTTGTTATGTTCTACCGATGTGAATGAATGCGTTGATTCATTTTATTCTGCTTTGAATATAGTTATTGATAAGTATGTACCTCATAGATCTGTTAAGTGTGATAAAATCCCTTCGTGATTTGGTAAAGACACTATTAAATGCATTAAGGATAAAACTAACTTACATCAAAGATTTAAAAAATTCAAAGACCGTTTTCTGTATGAAAATTTTTGTATTCTGCGTAAACAATGTAAAATCTTAATTGAAATAGATCATAAGAAACATATTGCTTCTGTAGAGGGCGGAATTGTGAAAAATTCCAAGCTTTTTCGGTCTTATATGGGCGAGTTGAGAGATAGCCAGAGGATGCCTAAATCCATGTGTCATGGTGAAAAAATCTTAGTGAATAGTTCGGCTATATCTGATGCTTTTTCTGAGTACTTTTCTAGTGTTTATGAAGATCCGCATAAATCTGTTCTTTACCAAAGTAGATATAAATCTTCTTCATCGATTACATTTAACAGGATAGATCTGAAGGATGTCAAAGCTAAAATCGAGGGACTGAATGTCACGAAGGGTCTAGGTCCGGACTCCATCCCACCAATTTTTATAAAATCGTGTTCCGCTAGTTTGACGACTCCACTTCAAATTATTTTCAACCAATCTTTAGTACAAGGTGTCTTTCCACGTAAGTGGAAGGCGGCAAAGATCGTACCTATTTTCAAAAGTGGTAAGAAAAATGAAATAAGTAATTTCGGTAAAATTTTTGAAGCAATAGTAACTGATAAATTTTCTCATTCATCCGGTTCCAAGTTGATTCAATCTCAACATGAGTTTTTCAAAGGTAGATCGGTGTTAACTAATTTAACTCCTTACGTTAATTTCATAAGTAGTAGTTTCGATGATGGTATTCAAGTTGATGCCGTCTACACAGACATGGCTAAGGCCTTCGATAAAGTACATCATGCAACTTTGTTGTGGGTTCTAGAGGACTTTGGTGTGGTGGGGTCCACACTGAAATGGATAGAATCGTATCTGTCGGATAGACTGCAGTATGTTGCATTCAATGGAACTCATTCCAGTTTCGTTCGTGTCACCTCTGGTGTTTTTTTTTCTCTATACATTACATGATTTATATGCCGACGATCTTAGAGTGTACAGTGCTATTCGGTCCTATGATGATATTTTGCGGTTTCAGAGTGATCTTGACAGACTTTTCTCTTTTTGTCAAAGTATACAGTGTGTTCCAACGAAAATTTGACCCCCCCTCTAACTCCGAAATGAGTAACATTAGCGAAAAACACCAAGACACGTCGATTTTTGTTTCGAGGGGGAGCATTTTTCGAAATAATTCGAAACTTCTCAGATCAACCCCCTACCCCCAGCAACCCTAACTTTGAAATTCATCATAGGGAATAAGGGTCGAGTGGCACCTTACTGAAAAGGTCTGTCAATTCTCCACCTTGATTTGTCATTTTTAGAATTTTAAATTAACATACAGGGTGTCCCAACCAAGGGTGAAGTTGAATTCCTGGAAATCCCAAATACTAAATGAAATAGATTTATTTTGGCATAATGCAAGCGCAGGTTTATGCTCGGTCTAGAAAAACGACCTACACTTGTGAATTTGGAGTTGGTGCAATCAACCCCCTATTTCCAGCATCCCCAACTCAAAAATCATTCGATCGATAATAGGTCAAGTGGCACCTCGTTGGAAAGGTATTTCAATTTTCTCTTCGAATTTGGTATTTTCGAAATTCAGAATCATCATACAGGGTGTCCCGAAGCAGGAACATTGAAAATCCAAATAACTTTTTGAAACTGGTTCATTTCGGTATACGAGAACATGTTTGATCCGAGAATAGGACTTTCTTGTGTGGTTATAGAATTTTTGCAATCAACCCCTTCCATTCAGCATCCCCAACTTGAAAATCATACAAATAATTCAAGTGGCATATCTTCAGAAAGGTTTTTTGAATTCCAGAATGATTAAAGCATTTCATTCAGTTCGGCTCTCCATACAGGATGTCGCTTTCGAAAAATTCAATATCGTCATTTGAAATTATCAACTAAAATTAATTCGAAACTGTTAAAAGTATTGGGGTACGATGTGTTGAGCATCAATTACGAAGAAATAAAGCTGATTTCTGCATTGAAAATGTTCACATTTTTTTCATTTCCATCTGGCGTGCAGTCATCTGTTATTTCTCATTTTTGCAATGAAATATTATTATTATTCAGATCAGTTCCTCATTATTGTTGTTGTTCGTCAGTTGAAATTAATCTGAAAATGGTTTATTCCACTGAGGAAAGGGTCGAAATTGTATCGACGTATTTTCGAAATAACAGTTGTGCCAAAGAAACGGCAAGGATATTCGATAGGAACCATCCTGAAAGAGAAAGGGAGTCAGTCACCAGTACGTTAAATATTTGGTTGACAAATTCCTAGCTACGGGTTCGGTGGCAAACAAAAACATGAAGTGGCATGTCCTGTCAGAAATGAGGCAACGGAAGTGGCAGTAGTGGGTCATCTACAAATGGAGAGTACTACTTCGATCAGAAAACTATCTCGTCTGACTGGTGTATCAGCTACAACTGTCCATAGAATCGTGAAACATCACAAATTTCACCCCTACAAGGTAAAATTAGTGCATGAAATAAACGAAGATGATCCAGATCGTCGTTTACAGTTTTGTGAAAATCTAAGTGAAAACCTAAACGCTAATCCAAATTTTCTGAATAACATCTGTTTTTCTGATGAAAGCACCTTTATGCTCAGTGGTGAAGTGAATAGACATAATTGTCGATATTGGGACACACAGAATCCTCATTGGTTTAGAGAGGCCCACACGCAAAGGCCTCAGAAGTTGAACGTTTGGGCAGGAATTTTTGGCAATCATCTAGTTGGGCCTTTCTTTATTGAGGGTAATCTGAATGGAAATGGCTACCTACAGTTGTTAGAGGAACACATACATCCTAGATTGACAGAAATTTTACAGAACGATCCAACTCTTTCTGAGGACGAAATGCGTTTTCAACAAGACGGTGCTCCTCCGCATTATGATGCTCGGGTGCGCCAATATTTAGACGAAAATTTCCCAGGAAGGTGGATTGGTAGAAGAGGACCTGTTGAGTGGCCAGCCAGGTCACCAGATTTAAATCCCTAGATTTTTTTGTGGGGCCATCTAAAATCTAAAGTTTATGCCACAAGACCAGAAAACCTGGAGGAGCTGCGGATGAGGATTATCACAGAATGCCGACTTTTGACTCCTGAAGTTTTCGCTAATGTGAGAAGAGAGTTCGAAAATCGTCTGTATAACTGTATGGAGGTGGGCGGAGGTCATTTTGAACAATTGTTGTAATAATCAAGTTAGTTTTTGTTTTCAATTGAATACAAGTTCAATAAATCTCGTTTTCCTGTTTAGATGAGCATCCAATCAGCTTCTCCATCATCCCTCATCCTGATCCTCACGCCAGAAAACCTCGATTGCCAAACTGAAACCAATGCCTCAGTGATTCAGAAAATAGAAACATCTTTCTGGAACTTTGCCACTCAACCTGTAATCACTTGTATGATTTTTGAGTTGGGGATGCTGAATGGAAGAGATTGATTGCAAAAATTCCATATTCACGCAAGAGAGTCTTATTCTCGAATCAAACATAAACATGTTCTCGTATTATACCGAAATGAACCAGTTTCAAAAAGTCATTTGGGTTTTCAGTGTTCCTGCTCCGGGACACCCTGTATGCTGATTCTGAATTTCGAAAATACCAAATTCGAAGAGAAAATTGAAATACCTTTCCAACGAGGTGCCACTTGACCTATTTTCGATCGAATGATTTTTGAGTTGGGGATGCTGGAAATAGGGGTTGATTGCACCAACTCCAAATTCACGTCGTTTTTCTAGACCGAGCATAAACCTGCGCTTGCATTATGCCAAAATAAATCGATTTCATTTAGTATTTGGGATTTGCAGGAATTCAACTTTACCCTCGGTTGGGACACCCTGTATGTTAATTTAAAATTCTAAAATGACAAATCAGAATGGAGAATTGAGAGACCTTTACAGTAAGGTGCCACTCGACCCTTATTCCCTATGATGAATTTCGAAATTAGGGTTGCTGGGGGTAGGGGGTTGATCTGACAAGTTTCGAATTATTTCGAAAAATGCTCCCCCTCGAAACAAAAATCGACGTGTCTTGGTGTTTTTCGCTAATGTTACTCATTTCGGAGTTATAGGGGGGGTCAAATTTTCGTTGGAACACACTGTATATAATATAAGGTTAACAAAGAATGTCAATGTCTTCGATGCTATTTTTTCTGTTGATGGGCTTGTAATTGGGAGGGTAAACCAAATTAAGGATCTTGGTATATATCTTGATTCTAAGTTGTCCTTTGAGTATCATATTGATCATATAGTTTCTAAGGCTTTCAAAATGTTGGGTTTCGTTCTAATAATTACTAAAAGTTTCAGTGATCCAAGGTCTTTAAAAATGCTATATTTCTCGTTGGTGAGGAATAATTTGAAATATGCTGTACCTGTTTGGTCCCCTCACTATTACAAGTATATTGACAGAATTGACCTAGTCCAGAGAAGGTTTGTCAAAAGTTTCAACTTTAGGTTTTTCAGTCCTAATGGTTGAAGAGCGACAGCATCAACAGGTTTTGATTCATCAAAACCATGCGCCTCTGCACACATCAACAATTTCAATCAATTGAATTAAAAAAATGTCTTGTAAGTAAGAAAGCTTTTCACATTACCCTCGTACGTTGTTAGACATAAATTGAACTCACGATTGAAAATATCATTCAAAATGAGAGAGAACAGCTGATTCCAAGAAAAGGGAAAAAAGTCTCCCCCAAAATTACCATCCAATCGCATTGCTGCCCATTATGCTCATGTGCCAGCGATTTCCATGACGAAAATTCATGAATTATTATTTGAACTAATTCACCGTCGTCCTTGCTCACGAGATCGAGCCCTAATGGACTTAAATTTGTTACTTCATCTGAAAATTGCACTCCGGGCATAGAAAATTTCGTCAATTGAAGAGGCTAACATCTTCGTATACTAGTTTGCATAGAAAGACATCAGGTTCTTTTTGAACGAGTTAAAGAAGTTATAAAATCAACTAACATGGTGTATAAACTTAAAAGACTTTAGATAAATGAAAATTACAAAAATCTAATTTCAGTTTGAAAGTTTTTCACATTACCCTCGTACATTATTAGATGTACTCACTATTGAAAATATCATCCAAACGATTCTGGATACCACCATAACATTATTAAGCAGAGCTTCAGCTGGAAATCCTTGATTATTCAGAATGAACTTAGCCAAAATCGTGGCATTTAATATCAAATCAACCATCACATAACTCACATGAATCAAAACTGAAAATCCAAACGCTGAATTGAAGGAAATTATAGAATTACAGAGCATCATGTATACTCTGTTGAATGATTTGATTGAATCGAATGCAAGAACCTTTTCTGAACTATTATTTCTGGGATTTCGTTGCGTAGCCTTCTCCAGATAATCCTCTAATTTTATATTAAAACATTGGAACCTATCCTTGATAGATGAGGATAGAAAAAACATTAAAAACCCGTTCATCATTATTAAATAGTGTCCGTAATATCTAAGTGTATGATAAAGAAATAACTCAATTCCAACCCTATTTATCCAAATTGAAAAGTCGAAGGAAAAATAGAATACTATGCTGATATTTTGGAATATGAAGTACTTGAAAGGCGTACTACATTCTTTCCAGTTTATTTTAAACGTTCATCGATTTCGTACAATGTGTTAAGGTGATGTTGAAGTTTTTCTTTACAACACTTGTCTGCAAATATATTGTTAAAATCAATACACATATCATGAATGTTTCTTGAAAACGTCTAAAGAGATCAAGAAAAATTCAATGATCTGTAATATTCATTCAGCCAACGTTTATGAATTGAATAAATAGTGAATATAACGTATAATAAAGATGTAGCTTTGACATATACAGCATAAATGAAAGTGATATTGATATTTCCATTATCAATGGGCGGTAATAAACAGAAAAAATTGAACAGGGGTACCACGTAGTTGAAAAAGTAAATGTCTTCAATGAAAACCTTCATTTCGAATGGGACGCATAATAATGCAGATGGCTCAACTAATTCACTAATAAAAAACCATCAACTGATGAGAAATAATAAGAACATTGTATAACTTGTATTAATTAATTGATTGCATCACCAAACTGAATATATCTATAAAGGGTTGATTAATTTCCAAAACGAACTTCAATCAACCACAAGTAGATATTCGATGGTTTGAAAATTATCAAATAATTCACCTTGAAGGGCAAGTTTTTTGGAAAAAGAGCGAAAATATATGCTAACTAGATATCACAATACAGGGTATCCCAAGTTGAGTAGCCTATTAGACGTTTATGGAGAACTAATAATGCTATCGTTCTCAAATTTTGGTAGTTGATTCAGCTTGTCTGAAACTCTATTTCTAGAATATTTTCACCTAAATGGCACTTCCGGTTATACCGGAAGTGCATACCAACTTTGTTATTTAATATAGAACACCCTGTATATTGATGACTTGTTCGATAACACTTGTTATTCCAATCACAAAAACACCTAACACAAAAGTCTAACTTGGTTTCGTTCATGAATTATCCTTGTTTTACTTGAAAATTATCGATTTTTGCTTTTTGAAAACATTGATATATCTCGAGAACCGCGTGAGCTACCAAAATGATGAAGAGTGTTTTGCAAACAAGAAACCGTGCGGGACATAACTCATGCCCGACGTAATCTCAGTCAGTATACAGAGTGCTCTTTTTTTCGCCTCACATAACGAAACGAAGAAACATCAAAAATTACGGTTTTTCAAATTGTAACCCATATTTTTTTCTTAATTCATCAGATTCGCCGTGAAAAACTAAATGAAGTTCTCCATACATACCCAGTACCTGAGATTTCAAGTTTTCAAGTTATGGCGAAAAATCGAATTTCACATTTCCCAGAGCATTAACATATAACTGTCCTTTTGTCTTCGGAAAATTGATAAATTAAGAGAAAAAAATGCCAAACTGCAGAATTAAACTCTATTTTCCTAAATTTCATAATAATTGCTCAAAGTGATGATCATTCACTCCTAGGCGTAGTTCTACTCGACGCATAACACCCTGTGATGTGGCTTGCCTCAGTTCCTTCACATCCAACTGCATTAAAGCATTTTGGAGTCTATCATGCAGAAATCATATCTTGAAGTCACAGGTTCAGAATAAATCTTTCAGCGTTCCTCAAAGATAAAAATCCATAGGCGTTAGGTCAGGTGACCTTGGAGGCCACAAAGACTTACCGTAAGGTGGGTGGACCATGGAGACCATGCTCCTTTGAAGGCCAACTATAAAAAGTCATATTTATAGTCATGTGATGACAAATTCCTTCAACTCAAACAAAGCTTCATCAAAGTCAAGGACACAGACGCGGCGACGAGTCACTCGCCTTGCTATTTTGTCAGTAATTCACGCGCAGCTAAATGTAAGTTTTTATGTAAATAACCTATTATTATCATATTCTTCTTACTGTAAATTGTTATACAAGGATTTTTTGTGGAACTAAAGAAAAAATATAATAATTTTGCTTCGATTTTAGTTAAAATATCGGTAGTGTTCCTATGAAAGCCGGTGGTTCCTTTTAAGGCCAATCAAAAGCCTTACGAATAACGTACCCATAAGAAGGCCATTATAGGTAAAAAATACTGATAATTTCATTGTAAACCGCATTGGAAACTTATTTGTTATTGATATAATAGTCATTACTATCATTTTTATATAATTTCCATTAATATATCCTTAGTAATACTTTGGTGTCCAAGAAATGTTCGTTGAGTTTTTTTAAAGAAGATTATAATATGTTAGGCATTTAATTTTTCATTTAAATAAAAGAGTTTTTACTGTGGTCTTAGTAAAAGCGGATATTTTGATTACTAAAATTCCTGTTTTAAATTTAACGACTGATTTATAATATTGGCCTTGGATGGAGCCATATTTCTTACAAGGCCGTTGAGAAGAGCTTTATAAAAGTTAAGTTTAAGAAATAACGATTACATCTAGAATAAAAAAGAAGTTTGTATGATACACAATAAAACAAAGTGTAAATTAATGATTAGTTTCTTTTATTTATCCAGTAAATGAATTAATAAAAACTGTTTATTCGTTAGAGTGGCCTTCCATGGTCCACCCACCTACATAACGGTATAACTGGAAGTGTCATTGGGGTAAAAATATTTTAGAAATAGAATTTCGGAACAACTGAATCAAATACCAAAATTTCAGAACGATATCATTATTAGTTCTTCATAAACGTCTAATAGGCCACTCAACTTGGTATACCGTGTATAACCATTCATGTAAGCTTCTTGCTCGTATCTATATACAAATCCAAGAAATTTTACGATGCCTTCAAGTAAATTTCACACGATGCAACGAACATTCCTCCGAATTTTATGCAAAATGAACTTAGCCAAAAGCGTTAATATCAAATCAACAATCACGTACCTGATCATTTGAATGATATGACCTTCCTCCGTACTCACCAGATCTAGCCTCAAGGAACGTCTATTTGTTACCTGATCTAAAGGTAGTTCTCGGAGGAGCGATTTTCGTCAAATGAAGAGGCTATATCAGGCCTTGTATGCAACTGTTTTGCAGAGAATTTTACAATTTTGTATATAGGTTATAGAGATGGGACAATCTCTGTGAGAAGTGTGTATACTCGAAGGAAACTTTAGAATAGTAAAAATAAATTAAAGGAAAAAATGTTTTGCATTCTCGTTAGGATAGAAGCTTTGCGCACAACCCTCGTACATTGTTAGAAGGCAACTTACAATTGAAAATATCATCCACGTGATTCTGGCTACCACCATTATATCATTAAGCAAAACATCAGCAGAGAATAGTTCATTGTCCATAATGAACTTGGCCAAAAGTGTAGCATTCAGTAATAAATCAACAATCACGTAACTCACAATTATCAAAACAGAAAATTCAAACGCAGAATTGAAGGAAATTACAGAACTACACAACATCATATATGTTCTATTGAACGATTTGATTGAATCAAATGCAAAATTCTCTTCTGATCGATTATTTCCAGGTCTACGTTGTGTTGCCCTCACCAGATAATCCTCTAGTTTTGTATTGAAACATTGAAATCTATGCTTGATGGATAAAGACAGAAAAAATATTAAAAACCCGTTCATCGTCATAAGATAGTGGCCATAGTATCTAAGTATATGATAACGCATTACTGTTATTCCAACCCTGTTGATCCAAATTGAAATGTTGAAAGAAAAATTGCATAAGCTGCTGATATTTTGAAACACGAAGTATCTAAAAGGAGTATTAAATTCTCTCCAATTTATTTTAAAACTTTCATCAATTTCGTACAATGTGTTGAGATGGTGTTGAAGTTTTTCCTTCAGAATATTTGTCTGCAAATATATCGTTAAAATCAATGCAGAAGTCAATAACATTTCTTGGAGAACGTCTAAGGAGACCAAAAAAAAATTCAATGTTCTGTAATCTTCGTTAAACCAACGGCTTCGTATTGAATAAATAGTGCATATAACGTATAATAAAGATGAAACTTTGACGTATACAGCATAAATGAAAGTAATATTGATATTTCCATCATCAATGGGTGGTAATAAACAAAAAAGTTTAATATGGGTACCACATAGTTGAAATAGTAAATGTCTTCAATGAAAACTTTCATTTTGAATGTGAATAATTATAATGAAGATTGCTCATCTAATTTACTAATAACTGACCATCATTATTAATATTATTGATTGAAATTATCGTATCACCAGTTTTTCATCAATCATCAAATTGAATGTATGTTCTAGGGGTTGATTACTTTCTAATACAAACTTCAATTAAGGGAAATTAGGTATAAGGTGGTTCGAAAATGATCCAATAATTCACCCTGACGAGTAAATTCAAGGACATTAAATATCGACAGTGAAAGTTCATTATGTCGAATTCGCCTAAATGCCATGTTCCTGCCTATTATTTCAAAATCAACCACTGTTGCGGTTTCTCAATCTCTCTAGTAGCGAAGCACAGACAAGACACATTCAATTTTCGAAAATCCATTTTGTTGTAAATTGGAAATGTTTAAAATGAATTCCTTTACTGTTAAAATTGAGCCTAAATATGTTGTATCAATCTCAGGCAAGTCAGATCTGCCAAAAAATGCTCGCCTATAAGTATTAATTGATTAAACGGAATGATTTTACTCTCTCCTGAAAAGAGTTTCAGTTTTCCAGATACCATATATTGTAGTTACACCGTTGATATGCCAAAAACGCGATAATATACCTTAACTTGATGTTACAGCATGAGCATACTATGCATATTTACTTGACAAACTAGAAATCATTAGAGAGCGATAGCAGCAACAAAAACGAAAATGCTCCTCTTTACACCTCAGCGATTCCCATAATACAGATCCATGAATTTATTTTTAAAAATTGTGGTTTAAACCACAATCACCAAAACAAGCCCAAACAGACTTATTTCTGATACCTGATCTGAAAATTGTGTTGGAAGGATAGAAATTTCAGTCAAATGAAAAGCCCATCACCTTAGTAAACAACTATTTTGCATAAAAAGAAATTGGGTACCATTTGGAAGAGATAAATAAATCGGAGAAGAGTGTATACATACAAAGCTTTAGAAAATAAAATGAATTGTAAGTATGAAAGCTTATGACATCACCCTCGTACATTGTTAGATATAAATTAAACTCTCGATTGAAAATATCATCCCAAATGAGAGAGTACAGTCGATTCCAAAGAAAGGGGAAAAATGTCTCCCCCAAAATTACCATCCAATCGCATTGCTGCCCATTATGGTCAAGTGTCATTGATCGTTGAAAAGCGGAAACAGTTGCAGAAATAAAATTCTGCGATTTCCATGACGAAAAATTCATGAATTATTATTTGAATCTTCGTCCTTGCTCACCAGATCAAGCCCTAGGGTAAACTAAAAAGGCTATCATTTTTTATTACTATTTTGCATAGACACCAAGTATTATTTGGACGAGTTAAAGAAGTTGGGAAATTATGTATCACAGGTGTATAAACTAACAAGACTTTAGAAAAATGAAAATAAAAAAAATGCTTTTTATTTTAAATGTTTTTCACATCACCATCGTACCTTATCTGATATAAATTGAACTTACGATTGAAAATATCATCCAAACGATTCTGGCTACCACCATAACATTAACAAGCAGAGCTACAGCTGGAAATCCTGGATTATTCAGAATGAGCTTGGCCAGAAGTGTGGCATTTAATATCAAATCAACGATAACGTAACTCACAAGAACCAAAACTGAAAATCCAAACGCAGAATTGAAGGAAATTACAGAACTACACAACATCATGTATACTCTGTTGAACGATTTGATAGAATCGAATCCAAGATCCTTTTCTGAACGAATATTTCCAGTTACACTTCGTGTAGCGTGTTCTAGATAATCCTCTAATTTTGTATTGAATTTTCGGAATCTATGCTCGATAGATAAAGACAGAGAAAGCATTAAAAACCCGTTCATCGTTATCACATAGTAACCATAATATCTAATTATATTATAATGTAATGCTACAATTCCAATCCTCTTTATCCAAATTGAAATGTTGAAAGTAATACTGCCTACGGTGCTAATATTTTGAAATATGAAGTACTTGAAAGGAATACTAAATTGTCTCCAATTTATTTTCAAATGTTCATCGATTTCGTACAATGTGTTCAGGTGATCTTGAAGCTTTTTCTTCAGAAAATTCGTCTGCAAATATATTGTTGAAATCAAAACTGAAGTCATGAATGTTTCTGCGAAAATGTCTAAACAGATCAAGAAAAATGTAATGTTTTGTAATCTTCGGATATCCAACGGTTCCGAATTGAAAAATACTGGATATAACATATGTTAACGATGTCGCTTTGACATATACAGTATAAATGTAAGTAACATTGATATTTCCATTATCAATGGGTGGTAATAAACAGAAAAACTCAATAGAGGTGCCACATATTCGAAACAATAAATGTCTTCAATGAAAACCTTCATTTCGCATATGAACAACTGAAGTATAGATGCTTTATCTTCTTTATTAATAACTATCACTTGACGAAGGTTAATAATGACTTTGTATAATTGAAATTGATTAAACAACTATGCCATCACTATTTCATCCATCATCAAATTGAATGCTTGCATAGAGTTTTAATTACTTTCTAATGCAAACTTCAACCAAGACGAAGTATGTATTCGGTGATTGAGAGACTCTCCGATAATTCACCTTGAGGAGCAAATTTTGGAGCATATAATATTTCTATAAATTGGATGAATTTTGAATTCTGGAACGACTTACTACAATTTCGACATTAATAAAACTCTTCAAAATCTTATACTTGGACAATTAATCAAATGACATAACACTATTCGTAAACACTTTCTTCATACATTTATACAGGATGGGGCGTAATGGAAGGGATTTTTCGAAACGGGTAGTACACGTAACAAACAAATAAATTGTACATGGAAATTCACGGATACAAAAACATCTGCCGATTCTTCTCGAATGGTATTCTAAGTGGCGTTTGCAGATCAACGAATCAAAATCCGAAGCTACTTTCTTCTCCTCAAGAAGAAAGCAGCCTACAAATCTCAAAGTCCACGACGCTATTATTCCGTGGAATCGTTCAGTAAAGTATCTGGGTATCCATCTTGACAAACACCTCACTTGAAATAAGCAAATTTCCGCTGTACAAAACAAAGCTCGCGCCGCTTTTGTGCAGCTTCAACCATTCTTCAGGAATCCGAAAGTGTACTCTTAGATTAAGCTCCTCGCTTTTAATGCAATCATCCGTAGTATAATCACCTATGCAATTCCAATCTAAGACACCGCTCCAAAAAAACGCTTTCAAAAACTGGAATCTACATATTCCAAACTTTTACGAGCCTCGCTCGTCATTCCATTGTAAGTTCGGAACTCCGACATTCTTAAAGACTCCGGTATGCCATCACTTACAGAATTAAAGGTCAAAATGGCACGCAACCTCCGTGAAAACATAACCGTTCACGAGAAACCTACAGTCTCTGCATTAGCTAACTGTAAGCCAAAACGGTACATCATCCTGCGACCATGTCCTTAGTAAATGATTAGGTCCCTCCGTTCCACGAAAGCGATCTTTTTCACCTAGGTCAATCTACTTTTTCTCCTGCTATCCTAACTCTATAACTGGAGACTATAGCCTGCGGGCCGGAACTCTAAGAGGAGGTTTTTAGCTGGTAAAGATCCGACGTTGGCCTCGTCTCCTGGGTACATATTTTTGAAGATTTTCCTCCCCTTTGTCTAAAAAAAAATACATTGTCGTGCAGCGGCGCTTTCGCCAGCGCTTCAACATTGGTCGTAACGCTTCAGTTACCAAACCTGACACAATTATCGGATAGGTACAGAATTTTAGAACGACTGCATCAGCAATAAATACGAAACCTCAAGGTCGTGCCCGAAGTGTCAGGCAAGTCAGATCTGCCAAAAAATGCTCACCTTCAAGTATTAATTGATTACGCGGAACGATTTTACTCTCTCCTGAAAAGAGTTTCAGTTTTCGAGATACCATATATTGTACTCACACCGTTGATATGCCAAAAACGCGATAATATGCCTCAACTTGATGTTACAGCATGAACGTACTATGCATAATTACTTGACAAATTAGAAATCATTGGAGAGCGATAGCAGCAACAGAAACGAAAATGCTCCTCTTTACACTTCAGCGATTCCCATAATGCAGATCAATGAATTTATGTTTAAACCACAATCACCAAAACAAGCCCCAACAGACTTATTTCTGATACCTGATCTGAAAATTGTGTTGGAAGGATAGAAATTTCAGTCAAATGAAGAGCCCATCACCTTAGTAAACAACTATTTTGCATAAAAAGAAACTGGGTACCATTTGGAAGAGATAAATAAATCGGAGAAGAGTGTATACATATAAAGCTTTAGAAAATAAAAATGAATTGTAAGTTTGAAAGCTTATGACATCACCCTCGTACATTGTTAGATATAAATTAAACTCTCGATTGAAAATATCATCCAAAATGAGAGAGTACAGCCGATTCCAAAGAAAGGGGGGAAATGTCTCCCCCAAAATTACCATCCAATCGCATTGCTGCCCATTATGGTCAAGTGTTATTGATCGTTGAAAAGCGGAAACAGTTACAGAAATAAAATTCATGAATTATTATTTGAATCTTCGTCCTTGCTCACCAGATCAAGCCCTAGGGTAAACTAAAAAGGCTATCATTTTCGATTACTATTTTGCATAGACACCAAGTATTATTTGGACGAGTTAAAGAAGTTGGGAAATTATGTGTCACAGGTGTATAAACTAACAAGACTTTAGAAAAATGAAAATAAAAAAATGCTTTTTAGTTTAAATGTTTTTCACATCACCATCGTACCTTATCTGATATAAATTGAACTTACGATTGAAAATATCATCCAAACGATTCTGGCTACCACCATAACATTAACAAGCAGAGCCACAGCTGGATATCCTGGATTATTCAGAATGAGCTTGGCCAAAAGTGTGGCATTTAATATCAAGTCAACGATAACGTAACTCACAAGAACCAAAACTGAAAATCCAAACGCAGAATTGAAGGAAATTACAGAACTACACAACATCATGTAAACTCTGTTGAACGATTTGATAGAATCGAATCCAAGATCCTTTTCTGAACGAATATTTCCTGTTACACTTCGTGTAGCGTGTTCTAGATAATCCTCTAATTTTGTATTGAATTTTCGGAATCTATGCTCGATAGATAAAGACAGAAAAAGCATTAAAAACCCGTTCATCGTTATCACAAAGTGACCATAATATCTAACTATATTATAATGTAATGCTACAATTCCAATCCTCTTTATCCAAATTGAATTGTTGAAAGTAAAATTGCCTACGGTGCTAATATTTTGAAATATGAAGTACTTGAAAGGAATACTAAATTGTCTCCAATTTATTTTCAAATGTTCATCGATTTCGTACAATGTGTTCAGGTGATCTTGAAGCTTTTTCTTCAGAAAATTCGTCTGCAAATATATTGTTGAAATCAAAACAGAAGTCATGAATGTTTCTGCGAAAATGTCTAAACAGATCAAGAAAAAATGTAATGTTCTGTAACTTTCGGATATCCAACGGTTCCGAATTGAATAAATAGTGGATATAACATATGTTAACGATGTCGCTTTGACATATAGAGCATAAATGTAAGTAACATTGATTTTTCCATTATCAATGGGTGGTAATAAACAGAAAAAACTCAATAGAGGTGCCACATATTCGAAACAGTAAATGTCTTCAATGAAAACCTTCATTTCGAATGGGAACAATTGAAGTATAGATGCTTTATCTTCTTTATTAATAACTATCACTTGACGATGGTTAATAATGACTTTGTATAATTGAAATTGATTAAACAACTATGCCGTCACTATTTCATCCATCATCAAATTGAATGCTTGCATAGAGTTTTAATTACTTTCTAATGCAAACTTCAACCAGGACGAAGTATGTATTCGGTGATTGAGAGACTATCCTATAATTCACCTTGAGGAGCAAATTTTGGAGCATATAATATTCCTACAAATCGGATGAATTTTGAATTCTGGAACGACTAACTACAGTTACGACATTAATAAAACTCTTCAAAATCATATACTTGGACAATTAATTAAATGACATAACACTATTTGTAAACATTTTCTTCATAAATGTATGCAGGATGTGGAGTAATGAAAGGGCGTTTTCGGAACGTGTAGTACACGTAACAAACAAACAAATTGTACATGGAAATTCACGGATTCAAAAACATCTGCCGATTCTTCTCGAATGGTATTCTAAGTGGCGTTTGCAGATCAACGAATCAAAATCCGAAGCTACTTTCTTCTCCTCAAGAAGAAAGCAGCCTACAAATCTCAAAGTCCACGACGCTATTATTCCGTGGAAACGTTCAGTAAAGTATCTGGGTATCCATCTTGACAAACACCTCACTTGGAATAAGCAAATTTCCGCTGTACAAAACAAAGCTCGCGCCGCTTTTGTGCAGCTTCAACCATTCTTCAGGAATCCGAAAGTGTATTCTAAGACTAAGCTCCTCGCTTTTAATGCAATCATGCGTAGTATGATCGCCTATGCAATTCCAATCTAAGACACCGCTCCAAAAAAACGCTTTCAAAAACTGGAATCTACATATTCCAAACTTTTACGAGCCTCGCTCGTCATTCCATGGTAAGTTCGGAACTCCGACATTCTTAAAGACTCCGGTATGCCATCACTTACCGAATTAAAGCTCAAAATGGCACGCAACCTCCGTGAAAACATAACCGTTCACGAGAAACCTACAGTCTCTGCATTAGCTAACTGTAAGCCAAAACGGTACATCATCCTGCGACCGTGTTCCCTAGTAAATGATTAGATCCCTCCGTTCCATGAAAGCGATCTTTTTCACCTAGGTCAATCTACTTTTTCTCCTGCTCTCCAAACTCTATAAGTGGAGACTATAGCCTGCGTAACGCTTCAGTTCCCAAACGTGACACAATTATCGGATGGGTACAGAATTTTTGAACGACTGCATCAGCAATAAATACGAAACCTCAAGGTCGTGCCCGAAGTGTAAGGACACCAGCTTCAGTGGAAAAAGTGAAACAAACTGTGATTCAAAGCCCAGGGCGCTCCGTCTGCTGCAACACTACAAATGAGTAGTCGAACTGTTCGCAGAATTCTACACCAAGGCCTCCGCCTTCACCCCTATAAGCTCAAGGGTGTTCAGCAGCTGAATGAAGGAGATTTTTCACAACGCCAGCAGCTTGCCGAGAGAATGCAAATGATTATCGTTGATGAAAATGAACCAGTGATAATGATGAGTGATGAGGCTCATTTACATTTGAGCGGTTCGATTAATAAACAGAACTGCCGATATTGGGCAGCAGAAACTTTCGCGAAATGCATCAATTCTCACTTCACAGTGAGAAAGTCACCGTTTGGTGCGCTATGAGCCGGTTGGGGTGATTGGACCGTATTTTTTCGAGGATGAGAGAAGGCAACCGTAATTGTGCACTCTCCAGAGTGATATATTTTAATGCTGGAAGACTTTTTTATCCCAGAATTGCGACGACGAAGAATAAACAGAATAAATGTTTGGTTCCAAGAGGAACCAGGCCAGGTGCCACGGCACATACAGCCAGACGCTCGTTCCCCGGATCTCACTGCTTGCGATTTTTTGTTGGGAAACCTAAAGGCTAAGGTCTACGTCGATGAACCTCGAAATCTGCAAGAGTAGTTAGGGCAATCGACACCGATTTGTTAGAGCGTCACGGACGTCACCTAATTTCCAGAACATGATCCTTTTCACTTCCATTACGGTCCATACTGTATTATGCTAATAAGAGTGGTGCCATCTACAAGTACTAACCAATAGTATAGCCATTGAGCCAACTTAAAACGGAATAAATAAACAAAAACCCAGAGCAACAATTCGATATCCATTTATAACATTTCAATTCAGAATTATATATATTCTTTACAGAAGAATTTATAAAAATACTTTCGAGTTTATTCATCATCCTTAACTTCACCAGAAAGAAAAACTATTTCACAGAAAAAGATAATCAATAAAACCACAGACGTACGTCAAGCTGCAAATATCCGTTTTGAGTTTTGACAACTGTCAAATTTATAGAAATTACCCCAATTAACTAACTTAATTAAAATAGTGTGTAATTTAGATGAAATTTCGCAATTAAATGTTATGGACTAAATTTCGACTTCCTCAGTTCCTTCCTTTTCGCGAAAGTAAGTTTTAATGCTGCTCCACCTAATGATATAATTTCTGGCACGGTGCAAAGGAGTCCCAGTACTAGATGCCGCGCTCGCGGCAAAAATTCCAAGGGCTGTGCGATGCTCAGCTTGGGTTTGGAGAAAGAAATAGGAGCTTGGGATTCTGTACTTCTTGAGCCACTTACTGAGGATAACTTCATAAGCAATCTACTGCAGAGATTCAAAAGGGATCATATCTATACATACATTGGCAATGTCTTGATTTCTATAAACCCTTACAAGAAATTGGCTTTGTATTCTACGGATCTCGTTGAAACATACGTTAAGAGAGGCCCTTTTCAATTGCCTCCACACATGTAGGTAGATTAAATATTTTAATGAATATTATTAAGAGTTATTTTCATTTTAGATATGCTGTCGCTGCTTCGGCATATAGATGGTTGAATGATAGAAATGAGGACCAATTTATTATAGTAACAGGTATGAATAGCTTTGAATAGTTTGAAAGAATACTAGTCAAAATAGATACAGAAGCAATTACTAAAGACTTATTTTATTCCCAGGGGAAAGTGGGTCTGGAAAAACGGAAGCTGCTCGAATTGTATTACAATTCTTAGTACTTGTTTCTGGGGATAATCCAGAAGTGAAGCTCATCAAAGACAGGCTTGTGCAAGCCAACACACTTTTGGAAGCCTTTGGAAATGCACGAACTATGAGAAATGATAATGCTTCAAGATTTGTGAGTGAAATACTTTCATTATACAGGGTGGGCAAATTTCAATGTATTTGTACCGCAGCTATGTGAAATATTGCAGATAAAAAAAATTAACCCTTCTCTCTCGATCTTATTTTCAGGACCTAGTTTAGTGGTGCCAACATTTTGCTGATATTTCTTTCCGTTCTGGACTTTTTCAAAATTTCTCGAATTTTATGAAAATCGGATTTCTCAATCATCGTCAAAGTTACATAAGAATAAGTTCGACATTATATAGGCACTTTTTTGAGTAATTACAGTGCTGTGTAAAAAAATTTTTTTTAGCTCAGCGGTTTTCAAGTTATAATGCAAGCATGTTTTTTTTTTAATACGAACCATAGGAGTCTTGCCTGGCATGTTGTCCGGCCAGCTGGCGAAGAGTCAGGGTTGTTTACATCCCTAAGGGGGGTAAATCGAACTCACAACCTAAGTCGTTTAGACCGATTAGTCTTACGTCTTTCGTTTTGAAAACCCTGGAGAAGGTGTTAGATGGATACATCAGGACTGAGGTGTTATCGCTGAGGCCTCTGAGTGAACATCAGTACGCCTATCAAAAAGGTAAATCAACCGATCTGGCACTTAACAACTCAGTTGGGAGGATCACACAGTCTCTGGACCGCAAGGTGACTGCAGCTGCAGTCTTCATGGACATTGTGCGGCCCCCACTGACTCGCTCTGTGGGGCTGTGAGAGCCAGAGGAGTACCAAATATTATTGCGGAATGGATTAGTAACATCTTCCTGCACGGCGCCCATATGGGCAGCACTCAGGCCGTTTGGCCCATTGTGCTTCTGTGTGTTGTTATTTGTCTTGCAAAAACTTCCTGAAGAAGCTTGCAAGACTGTTGTAGGGGCCTCCTGGATCATCCCAAGGTGTTCAGTCTGCTTTCCTTATGGGCGGGACATTCGAAGAGTATGTGTTCCGTTGTTTCGTCATTTTTTAAGCAACCACGACATTGTGTGATTTCCGAAAGTTTCATGACGTGTAGATGTTTGTTGAGTGGGTGTCCCGTTAATAGGCCCACTATCATCCCAACAGTTTTTTTTCGAAGGACAGTAGTTCATGTACCCTCTTCTTTGATTGCGGCCCTTTTATGAGCCTTTTTGACTGTCTCAGTCCCAAGATGCATGTCCAGTAATTTTGGATCTCGGTGGTGGTCCAGTATTGAAAGAAAGAGAGCACATTGGTCAATGGGATGGTCAGAATTGATTCTGGTCCCA
Source organism: Cryptolaemus montrouzieri (assembly GCA_013387265.2). Lineage (NCBI taxonomy): Eukaryota > Metazoa > Arthropoda > Insecta > Coleoptera > Coccinellidae > Cryptolaemus > Cryptolaemus montrouzieri. The sequence goes on along the minus strand of JABFTP020000103.1, from coordinate 7,200,055 downwards.
TCGGCCTGATAGCTGTTGCTTTTTTAGCGAGGCTATCTGCTATCTCGTTTCCTTCGATGCCCTGACGGCCTGGACACCAAATATCTAAGGGCGTTTTGGCTATCAGAGCATATGTAGATGTATGTGTCTCTATAGTTCCTATGTAGGTTTTCCTGTACGCACCGGAGAATAGCAAATATGTCTGCGTGTGTTACGGTGACGTTGTCTCCCAGCGCGATCATAATGTTTGCCCTAGGGCCGTGAACGCCGATGCCTTCACCCGTCCCGGTTTTGGACCCATCCGTAAACCAGGTGGGGCCCTGTGGTGTGAGTAAGGCGTTGGGTGTGGTCCAAATTTCTTTTGGTGGAATAACTACTTTGTAGGGTTCGTCAAAGTAGGTAGCTCTTGTTTGATCTCCTCTTGTGAGAAGGTTAGGTCGTAGTTCTCTGATTTTGTTCAGGGATACGGAGTGTCCAGAGATTTGATTTCTGTCCCTCCACTTACCTCCCTCCCTCAGTCTCAAAGAGGCCCTCATGGCCACCCCTTCCACTAGTATGTGTAGTGGAGGGATGCCCAGAAGACACTCCATGGAGGCCGTGAGTGTGGATCTCAAAGCTCCCGTGACTACCAAACATGCTTGCGTTTGGATCTCGTTGATTTTGTTCCGTTTTATCCCATTTTCCAGTGGAGACTACCATACGATGGCGGTATAGGTCAGGAGCGGTCTTATCACTGTTATGCATAGCCAGTATTATTAGGATAGGGACTAATGGTCCTGTGAGATGGCCGTCTCGTTCCCCTGACTTGACGCCACTAGATTTTTTTCTTTGGGGTGATGTTAAGGATTCACTCTTAAAGAGGAACAGTAACAATTTAGAAGAGTTAAAACAGAGTTCCTCGGCGATGTGATTTATGCATTGAAAACAATGGCAACACTTTTGAATATTTGCGATAAAATAGTTTCCACCATTCGTATCGTTAGGACTTTTTGTTTTTTTTTTAAAGATTTTCGTGTGTTTTTGGTTTTCGTTTGAGAAAAGTTTAATGTCATAGGTCTTGTTCTTCATAATAATATATTTTTTTACTCGCATAACTTTCTAATCTAATTCTAATAGAATATGACCAAAGCAACATGGATGTACTCATACATAAAGTAGATTCCTCGGTTTGGCAAGTTTCGAATTTCGAAAAAATTAATGTTCATCTGTAATTTGATTTATGAAGAGTAGAAGTGATTGTCGAACTCTAAGACCACAGTTAATTACTATGAAATGTGGTAATTTCAGGTTTTTCTCTGAAAATAAGTATTGAATGCAATAATTGTCTACAAGTGTTATATATTTCTGAAAAGGAAAAAAATTGCTGCATCCAATAGAGGTAAAATTTTCTATGGTTTGTATTTAAAAAAGCATGTTTGCATTAAAACTCGAAAACCGCTGAGCTAAAAAAAAATTCACTCAGCACTGTATTTTATTTAAAAAAGTGCCTGTAGAATGTCAAACTTATTTTTATGTAACTTTGATGATGATCGAGATATCCGCGATGGACGATTTTCACAAAATTCTAGAAATTGTCAATAAGTCCAGAACGGAAAGAGATATCAGAAAAATTTTGGAACACTAAACTAGTTGCTGAAAATAAGATCGTGAGAGGAGAGTTCATAATTCTCTATCTGCAATATTTCACAGAGCTGCCGTACAAATACATCTAAATTTGCCCACCCTGTACATGAATAAAAATTTATGAATTAATTTTTCCAAAAAAACTGTTGAATAAATTTATATTCATTCTCTGAGTACTTCATTTTTCTTCAGGGAAAGTTCTTGGATATAGAATTTGACTACAAAGGAGATCCAGTTGGCGGATATTTAACTTATTGTAAGTAAAATGTGTATAAAAATAATAATATAAAGTAATTATAAGTATCTTTCATGCTGCACAGATTTCTTGGATAAGGTACTTCATGATTTTTTCATTCTATCATCTATTTGATTATTCATGAATTTCCTTTTAGGCAAGAGTAACAAACTTGAATGTAGGTGATAGAAATTTCCATATATTTTATCAGCTGCTGTCTGGATCAGATATTCATTTATTGAGTAAGTATTTTTGTCCTATAATTTTCAGTGTTATTCGCCATATTTATATTTTTTAATAAAATTCTTCGATAATTATTCTACATAGTAGCAAGGTTCAGAATTAACTGAAAAAATGTTTAATAGCTAATTTTAGGTTAGATTAGATTTGAAGGATTGTTAAAATTGATCCTTTTGAGATATATCAATAGAAAAAGGAAATAAATTGAGGTTTATTTTAAGAAAGAAACAAATAAAAGAAAATAAAAGACTTTCCGCATGTAGTAAAAAAAAATTGAAAATTGTTTTCTCATGGAGTAGGTGTTTTTTCTGGATCTCAGTAGCTTGTATTACCTCCTCTTGTCCCGATACAAGCCTGAATCCGTCTAGGCATGCTTTGGATTAGGTTTTCAACCTCCTCTGGGGTGATATTCTGCCACTCTTATGTGGCGGCTTGGATGAACTGCTGTGGGGTTCTTGGATTATCCTGGCGCGATCTAATTGTCCTTTTGAGATTATCCCATAAATGTTGAATAGGATTTAGGTCTGGAGAGCCAACTGGCCAGTGCGAAATAGCGATTCCCTCTGTTTCAAGATAATGTCGCGCGAGGTTGCTGGTATGCGGAGAAGCATTATCTTGCATAAAAGTGAAATTCTCACCGTGGGCACCTCGCCACAGTCTCACTATGGGCTCCAGCACTAGGTCCACGTAATTTCTAGCTGTTACACTCGCAGGAAACGAAATCAAATCTGTTTTGCCTCCCAGTATAATGGCACCCCAAAACATCACACTGCCCCTTGGTGTTTCGGAATTTGTCTTACAGCTCGGAGACAAGCTTGTCTTCCACAACCCCTCAAAACCCGAATCCGGCTGTCATCTGATCGAACACCAATTCTGGTCTCGTCCGAAAAAAGAACATTTCGCCAATTCTCAATATTCCAATTTTGGTGCTCGATACACCAATCAAGTCTGTTAATTTTTTGTTGTCTGGTTTGCTCTGGAACTCTTAAGAACCTTCTGATGTATAAACCCCTTGAACGAAGTCTTTGACGTATCGTTTCGACTTATACACTAATGCCTGTTGCTTCCAGAAATTGTCTTTGGAGCATGGGGTGCGACGCACTAGGGTCTCTTCTTGCAATTGGGAACTAAAAGCAGTCTTGTTCTTCAGAAGTGATCTTCCTACGACTTCTTCTAGGCCTATTTTGCAGAGATTGTAGCCCACGTATGGGGCGTAAATTTTTGAAATCACCCCTTGTGATACCCCCATTGTGGCCGCTATATCCCTCTTTTTCACCCCTTCTTCAACGAGAGCAATTATTCGACCCCTCATTTTCAATAATGATTATAGACTTTTTTAAATTTTGAAATTCACAGTTTCAAAACTCAGTGACGACTAAGTACAATATCCCGAACATATGGTGATAATTCAACATTTCTTATTATACTATCCAGTTTTTTACAACAAAACATTTCATTCTTCACAAGTAGTCAAAGATCCATGGTTAAAAACAATCAATAATGTGAAATACCGGTGATTCCATATAAATTTGGTTGTGTGTAAGTTTGAGCGTAGAATTAATAATTAATGGTACATGTGTCCATTAATTATTAATTCTACACTCAAACCTACACTAATTTCTTACCGAAATGCAATTCAATTTACTAACAGTTCACCTGCCATATTTACAAAGTTTCAATGTTTCATGGTCTACGACGTACAGCACAAAACGATGCAAGAAAAAGATAGAAATACTGACTATCTGGTTCATAACTGAGACGGAAATTCAAATGGGAATCTTACCAAATCAAACCTAACTAACCTAATTTTACCTAAAACCTAACGTGCTCAATAGATTTCCATTTGAATATCCATCTCTGTTTTGACGGGGGATACCGAGTACTTCACTATCGTAACACTTGTCGGGATCATGCCACGTAGATCTTAGATTGTATATTTGTGAAATTGTTGCCTAATATTAAGAATTGAGGGGCAATCATATCTGGCAAGTAAACAGTCTAGAATATTAACAATCGAATTGAAAAGCATTTCAAAAAGACATTAAAGTATATTTTAGCGTAGAATTACTAATTAATGGTACATATGTGTATATATTATACATTGTAATAGTAACAAGGACATTTTAATGAAGCAATTATAGAGTTTGAATGATATAGACGAGAGGACTTTCAAGGAAATTTTGTTTTCTTTTTCTTTAAGGTTAGGCTTCCGGGGTAAAACGATTTCAGATTTGGATTCTGGGCTCCAAAATTAGTGCGTAAACATTTTTTCAGTTAATTCTGAATCTCGCTACATGTAATAATTACTAATTCTTCATATTTTACTATATTGAGTTGGGTTTTAATCTAGTCAGTTACTGGAGATCCATATTACCCATAATTCAATATATTCAATTATTATTTTCAATGAAATAAAACTATGGTATTTAGATTTTCACTATATTAACAAAACTATGACCGGTTTCACCACACTGTGGTTCCATCAGATATATACAAACTAATGAACAGAGTTATTCCATACAGGGTGCTTCAACGAAAACTAAACAGAGGCTATATCTACCAAGATATTCATTTCTGATCAAAACGCAAAAACGGATCAATTTTTGTTTCAAGGGAGTCATCTTTTGGGGTACAAAACTTGCCTGAAATATCATTCCCTAAGCAGGGGTTGCAATCCTTGAACATTTTCTTTTGATTCAAAAGAAAGGTGGTATCTTTGTCTACATCGCCTTGAACGAATTTCCATTTTTAATTGAAAACTGTAAAAGATACAGGGTGAGCAACTGAAAGATAGGGAAGACTATTTCCCTGAGACTATTCAAGTTTCAGTGAAGTAAAATGGAACAGATCCATGCTGATCAATGGCAGTCATCATCAAGTACCATCCTCATCTCGAATTTCAATCCCTAGAGCATGGATGACCACCCTTGAAAATTTGGAAGAGGGTAGATGGGTTGAGTGATACCTCGAAAGAAAGGTATTATCTTTGTCTGCATCCCCGTGGACGAATTTTCATTTTTGATTGAAAACTGTAGAAGATACAGAGTGAGCTACTGAAATTTTCCAGGGTTTTACACAATGAAAATAACAGACAAAAACTCAATCTATGGGAAATTTTAGAGATTAACAAAGAAAAGAATTCCGGTAGGTTACTTAATATAAGATCTAAATCCTTTTCCTTTACTCAATCTTTTCAATTCATAAAGTAAGCAACTCCGATGGGTTTTCCAACATACCCCTTGTACTTGTACCTATTGTAATATTAAGTAGGAAATAAGACTAATATATAAGGAATAACTCTGTTCATTAGTTTGTATCTATCTGATGAAGCCACAGTGTGGTGAAACCGGTCATAGTTTTGTTAATATGGTGAAAATCTAAATACCATAGTTTTATTTCATTGAAAATATGTATATCGATTTTCATCAAGTAACGACCTCCTCAATCAAATCAATTATTTCTCATTAAATATTCATTTTCTAGAGAGTTTGAAGTTGCAACGAAATGTGGAGCACTACAACATATTACAAATCAACGGTAGCCAAGCGACCCAATCGGACGAAGAAGATAGGAACCTATTTATATATACGAAAAGTGCATTAAATATTTTAGGCTTTTCTGACGAAAAAGTCGTCGATATATTTAGGATTATCGCTGTTGTTTTAAAATTAGGTAATCTTCAATTTGTGCCTTGTAATAACATAGACGGTACGGATGGTTGCGTTATATGCAATGAGTATGGTAAGTGGTGCATTTTATACCAAATCGTTGGGTGTTCATTGAAACTTGCTGTGTTTTTGACGTGAATACGTCTCACTAGACCCTAATAACTGTTGGATCAAGGAATTCGTTAGTTGTGGAGGAAGGAGAAGCATCGTCATTTTGAGGTCGTTTTCATGCGTACACCCTCTATTTCATAAGTAACCGAACTTTTTGAGAATAGAAATAACCAGTATTAATTTTGATACAAATCCTCTTATTGATCAATGTATTCGCCTTCTGCATTGATACACAAATTTGCACGCGCCAATAGGTTGTCAATCGACTTTTCTATCTCCTTTTAGCGCGTCAGTCACCGGACTTTCAATGGCCTCAATCGAATCGTGTCGCTTTCCTTTCATCGTAAAATGCAACTTACAGAGCAGATAGTATTCGCACGGTGCTAGATCAGGCGAATAGGGTGAGTGTTTCAAGACAATAATGTAATTTTTGATCAAAAGTTCAGTTACAAGTCTTGAACGATGTAATTGGGCATTATAGTGCAAAAGAGTTCAACTGCCACTTTTTCGATATCCTGGCCAATTACGACGAATTTTTGCCAGCAATCGCTTCATAACGCCGAAATAAAAGTCTCCTGTGACTGTTTGACTGCGTGGAACAAATCCTTTGTGGATAATTCGGTAAACCTGCAGTTCACACACCTATCTCTTGCGCACTCAGCTGTCAAATTGCCAAATTGCTAGACCGATACTGCATGACAGTTATTGATATCTGATAGGGAATTAATTCCATGAAGAAAGTATACCAAGATTTTTTATTTTCGCTGAATTTCATGATCCCGACAATAGTGAAGTACTCGCCATCTCCCGTCATAACAGAGAGGGAAATGCAAATAGAAACCTCTTCAAACCAAACATAACTAACCTAACCGAACCTCAAATTTAATTTAAATTTTGAATTGAATAGGTTAGTAGGATAGGTTTTAGGTAAAATTATGTCAGTTAGGTTAGGTTCGGAAAGATTCCCAATTGAATTTCAGTCTCAGTTATGCAATCTGGCAATCCGGGCCCAGATTGGAACACGATCGGGTAGACAGCTGATCGTCTCGTATCCGGGTGCGCAAGAGATAGGTATGTGATCTGCAGCTTTACAAGCGTAAAAACAAATTAGCATAACCTTCACTTTTTACTTCTCCAAGCGGCTTTATTTGGGTTTCCCTTAATCCAACGCTCTCTGTTCGGTTCTTTGCCGCTTTATTTCGGGCTTATACTGAAAACTTGTCATCGGTCACAATCGTTTTCAAGAAGTTTGGATCCTTCCGAACACTTTTAACGATGTCTTTGCTCACTTCGATTCAATTTTTGGTTGTAGGTGAGTTTGTGTGGTACAAACTTCGAATTAAATCTAGCCTAACCTAACCTTCGTAGCCGAACACTTCGGTCAAAATGCGGTTTGAGGAATGCTTAATTCCATTTTAATGAATTGTTTTTGATTAATTCACACATTTTTTCGATGTTTTTTCCGATAACCCAGTTTTGGGACGGTCCTGATCATTCAGGGTCTTTCTACACGATTCGAATTGCTCGAATCACTCGTACACTTGCGTACCGAATAGGCAATCACTACCATATGGAGTTTGTAGCTTTTTGTGCGTTTCGGTAAAAGATTTACCAAGTTTAACACAAAATTCATTTACAGGACTTTGTTTAAAACTCATTTTCCGATCGATGTACTATACCCCGACAGGATTTCTCCCAATTAGGGGACAGAAAATGATACATTAGAAATTATACAGGGTGTTTCCGAATAAGATGTCATAAATGAAGGATTTTTTGAATTTTGAATGTTTTGAAATTTTTTCGTTCCTTGTATTTTTCCGTATCTATACGATTACTTTTCTTGATTAATATCTCGAAAATGGTGGCAGATACGGAAAAATACAAGGAACAGAAAAGTTTTCACTTTGAATAATCTGTTTGATTCTGTTTTCAGAATATACCAGTAGCGCACCACAAAAAGTTCAGGGGCAAAAGAGGAAAATGCACGTGAAAAATAACACCCTGTATACTGTCAGGAATTTCTGCCTCATTTTGTTATAAACATACAATAAGGAGATATTTGATGTAAATTTTAGCTCAATTCCTGAAAAATTGCATCAGTTATTAAGATAATATCTCCATGGCTTCGATATGGGAAAACTATTGGATTATTTTCAATAATTAATATCTCAGAAACTGTGATAGTTACGATCAAAATGCAAGAGTCAAAAAAATTCAAATTGAATGATCTATTCGATTTTATTTTTGTTAGTGCCAGTGGCGTACCAAAAAAAGTTCCGAGGGTAAAATGAACATGGCCCATGAAAAGTATCACCCTGTATACTGTTTCAAAATTTGGCCTCACCTGGTGATTCAGATTGTGTTTAATAGCTTATGTGGAAAATTTGAGCCCGAAATCTTGAGAAGTCTAGGTTTTATCGAGAGAAAATCGAAAAATTTTCTCAACTTTAACACCCTGTATCTCGGCAACGAAGCCTTTTTTGACCATTGGTTCTTCGAACTTTCTTGCTCAAATCATTCAGGGATTCGCATCCTTCATTTATGACATCTTATTCGGAAATACCCTGTAGTTTAAATGAACATAAACTAAATATAATTTGAAATACATACCAAAATACTTAAAGTAAAGTTTCATTTTATTCTTACAAAAGCTTAATAAATGATTTTGTATTTCTACCCTTCGTTAGGGTCAGGAGTTCTCACCGAAAATTGTTTTTACTGTGCGAAAAGTCCGCAAGGTACGCGATGGTATTATAGAAATGACAGCTGCGATTTATTGGTGAATTGAAATATAGATATCTGTTGATGCGCTTGTGACGTAAAATTTCATTTGGTTCCTCTCAATCTCGACATCTTGCGGTATTTTGTTTCTATATATTCTTATCCAAAAACTTATCCATTTTGTAAAAACTTCGGCTTTGTTTATTACAGTTAACAGATGTGTGATAATTGAAATAAAGTAGAAACTACGTAAAATACGACCTTCTATCTCGTTTCATGTCAAGCTCAACCCAGAGTGAAATTAATTATTCCAAGTGAAGTTTTCTTGCATAGTTGAAATAATGTATAGGGAATCCCCGAGTCGAGGAAACCGACCAACCATAGAGACTAATAAAATCTGACGACATGTGTCGCCATGTAACAAATAACTTATACCACATTTAAATGAAATAACGGCTGTGAATATAAATCCCTGTTTCGAGTAATGGTTTGTAAGAAATCAGTCAAGACTAGCAAAAATTCGGTATTAATCATTTGTGTAAGTATGAAGTCTTCGTGTTGATACTTAAAATCCTCGAATTTCAGCTCTCCCCAAACATTCCCCATTCAGATTCGTTTTCACCGCAGTTTGGGGAATATCCCACCGACTGGCAACCCTACGCAACAACTCAAGTTATTTACATTACAAATGTCATGAAATTTTTAACAGTTGTCAATGAAATACCAAGATATCAACGGGTACAATATTACAACAGATGGCACTAGTAGTGTGGTTTTAAAAATAGTTCAGATACTTTTGGAAAGGAGGGTATAACGTAATTTCCATTCAGGTCAATTGCATATAAGAAAAACATTCGTGTAAATTAATTAAAATAAATATACAGGATAATGATTTCAAGATAAAAGACACTTATAAGCATTGGTCACCGAATGCTTAATTTCCGAGATGCAGAATGTTGATGTTTAAAGTTTTTTTAGTTTTTCTCAATAGTAGCTTAAGTATGTACTTGGTGTTATCTCTTCTCGGGCTATACTCCCTTTTTGACTGTTCAATTTTTTTTGTGCGCCACAAAAGTGTTACTTAAGGGAAATAGAATCGACTGTTCAATATGGAAACTTTATTGTGTGGTTGTATTTTTTCCGTATCCATCACTATTCTCGATATAGTCATCATTAAAAATAATTGAATGGTATTGCCAAATTGCAAGTCTCCTCAAAAGCTTGAAGATATTTTCTCAATAAACCCTGGAAATCTAAACATTATCACCGTCTCTGTTTACTTTTACATACAGTTGGTTCATTTAGCAATGACTTTTGCAACAAACTTCAGCTGCTCATCTCAACAATTGCAGGAATTATTGAGAAACTACCATCAAAATTTCACCGAGACCTTCAATTTCACAAAGCCAAGTCGAATTATAAGAATGGTATACGTTTGGAAAGTGTTTTTTTTTTTTTTATTGAAAAATAATATCTAAATAACCCTTTCAGGTTTTGACAGATATAGTTACAAAATATAAGATTATTTTATGATCAGATTTACATTCGAATTTGTATCAAGTGTTCTTGCAATTTTTTTTTAAATTTTGTGTGCGTTATCTCCTTCACTTCACGGGAAAGCTTGTTATAGAGTCTGACACCCTCAGATAGTATGCGTCTTTCCCCCACCTTGGTTCTGTGAGCTAAATAATTCAGTTCTTCATTTCTTCTGGTTGCGTGGTCATGTACTTCAGATCTAGTTGTTAAAATAAAATCATCATCTTGTATTTCATTGTCGAGAAATTTTCTCACCAATTTCATAGTTTCAAGCTGCCTCAGTTCTTCTATGGTCAAAATGTTTGTTCGTTTATATACTTCCTTCGTAGGTGTCATTGAGGAATTTTATACAGGACCTTAATAATTTTATTTTGGCTTCGTTGCAGTTTTTTCATTTCTATTACGTTTCCTGTTGTCCAAAAGATATCAAATAAGTTAACTTACTTTTAATGTAAGCTTCATACACCATTTTCTTCTCTTTCATAGGTAGGACGTCCGAAATTTTGTGAGCTAATCCCCTGTAATAGGAAAGATTCTTGACAAGCTGCCTGATGTGAGGAGTCCATTTCATATTCTTGTCTAACGTGAGGCCGAGATATTTAATAGTGTATTGTTCAAGAATTTTGTTGTTATTTAGATATATGTTTATATTATGTTTTTTCGATTTATTCTCGAAGTTTATAATGTGGCACTTTTCACTATTCAGGGTTAGCTTGTTTATCTTCGTCCATTTCATCAACCTGTCAAGATCTCTTTGCATCTGTTTTTGAGTCACCTTATCATCTTCATTCACATAGAAAAGAGCTGTGTCATCAGCATATATCATAACCTTCCCACATAGTTGTTGCCTCTCAAGATCATTTATGTATAGTAAATATAGATAAGGGCCCAAAATTGATCCCTGCGGCACTCCGTAATATATGTTTTTACATTCACTCACTTCATCCCCAACCTTGGTGAATTGCTTCCTATTCTTCAAGTAAGAAGCAAAAATATCAAGTGAACTTCCTGCCAAACCCATTTGTTCCAACTTACGCAACAAAACACTAGGATCAACCGTGTCAAAAGCTTTTGAAAGTCCAAAATTAAAGCAGTAACACATTTTCCCTGGTCCATTTTTGTTTGTATAAAATTGAGTATATGTGTCATCGCAGTTTTTGTACTTCTGTGCCTTTGAAACCCATGCTGAGACTTGCTGAGTATATTCATATTTAGTATGTGTGCTGATAATCTGTCATGCAGGATTGTCTCAAAAATCTTGCTGAAAACTGTCAGGTTCGCGATTGGTCTATAGTTATTCGGACATTTTTCATTTCCCTTTTTGTGCACTGGAGTTATTCTAGCAATTTTTAGCTCATCCGGAAAACTTTCCTCTCGAAAGGAGAGTTCACCAACCTAGCTATTATTGGAGCTATTATGTTCTTTATTTCTTTGACTAGTTTCGGTTTAACTTTATCATATCCTGCTGCAGCATTTGTTTTCAGTTTATTTATGATTTTCACGACCTCTTTGGATGTTGTTGGCCGCAAGTACATCATTGCTGATGGAGGAGATTCGTCACTTTTCTCTTCTAGTCTACCAGGATTGTGGCTATTAATTTTCTTTGCTAGGTTTGCTCCTACAGTGACAAAATGGTTATTCAGTATAGTTGAGATCTGTTTTCGACAAGTTGTGACAGTTCCATCTTCACTTTCAAGTTCTCGAATATCATTAGCTTGTAGATGTTCTTCGTTCTCAAGATTTTTTATGATTGACCACAGTTTTTTACTGTTACCCTCTGCACTTTGTAGTTGATTTTTGAAGAATTCTCTTTTTGCCTCTTTAATACATTTTTTGGTGTCCCTATCCTGTATTTTGAATTGTTGTTTGAGATAATGTGAGTCTCTGTTCTTCACCATGCTTTTATAGACTTTGTTTCTCTGTTTTATTTTTTCATATATAATTCGAGTCATCCATCCCTCTTTCTCTGTCGATGCATATTTTTTGTTGTTACTATGGTAGTCTCGGAGAGAAGTTTTATGATTATCTCTTGGAGCTCTTTGAAACTTGTTGTACTTTTCTCTTTCAGTTCCATATCCAATAATTTTTTAGTTTGTTGTAGTCCGTTTTTGTTTGTTTATACTTCTTAATCAGCGACTTTTTCATGCTTTTCACGTTCATTTCGAATTCAATACTTTTGTGGTCGCTTAGAGGAGTATCTTTGAGGATAATTTCAGAAAATCCGTTTTGATTTCGATTTGTTAGTACATGATCTATTATAGTGTCTTCCCTTTTCTATTTATTCTGGTTATACTTTGTTGATTTTATTTATTATACTAATATTATTACTTTTCAATACGTTTTTGTAGTCTATAACTTTTTGTTTATTTTTGCTCAGTAAATCTAAATTCATGTCTCCAACTATAACTAGATTTTTAGTCTTGAAAATTTTTTGTTCAAGGAACGAAAAAATGTGTCTATATCACTTCTATTCTGTCTGTATATTGCACAAAAGCTGGCATTAGAATCCTTCAGCGTTATTTTCACGAAATTGTTCACTTTTTCTACCGTTTCACATAATGATACTGTAAAGTCTAAATTTTTCCTCACATAGATAGCTGAGCCACCACCACTTTTTGTAGATCTGCATGAGTGAACACTTCTATAATTTTTTATTTGAAATAGTTCTGTTAATTCCTCCTTCAACCATGTTTCAACCAATATTATGACATCAGGTACTTTCCGACTAATGATAGTTTTCAGTTCATCAATTTTTTTTCGCATGCTCCTTATATTTAGATATAGTATTTTGAATTTGTTCAGTTTTTTTGTTCGAGATTTTGAAGAGTAGCTTCATCTCTCACTTGTATTATTTTACTATCTTCAGTTTTGCGTAAAAATATTTTTCCCTGTGCGAACCAGGCAAACTTATATTGCAATTCTCTCTTCTTATCGCGAGTTAATTTGAACAGTAACTGATTCTGTCTTGTAAGCTCATGGTTCAAGTATATTATACTGTCTCCAGTCAGTTTCAAGTTCTTTGTTGTTATTTTCTAGCACAAGCTAGATATACTCATAAAACACCTTATGCAGAGTGAAGTGTGTCGAGAACGTAAAAGAATGCAAATTCCTTGCGCCTGCAGCTAGGGTGCGGAGTCTTTTTGAATGATTTAATTGCCTCAATATCAATGCTGGTCCGCACAGTCCCCATATGTGCACGTATTCACGTAAATCACACAGCCGTGTCCACAACAGAGCCACACGCCGATTTTTTCCCTCATTTCAGAACTATTTGAGATATGTGAGCTGCTGGGTGCCGAACACAGATGGCTGCAGCGAGCCTTAACTACTCGACAAGTAGAAAATGGTATTCTAGCAGATCTGAATGCATGCGAGGCAGCAAAAGTTAGGGATATTTTATGTAGAACACTTTACAGCCGTACTTTCTCCTGGCTTATAAATAAAATCAATGAATTATTAAAGGTAAATAGGTAATATTTGGAAACTGAATCCTATATATGAACAGTTTGCATGATTCAAGTTTTTGCTAACTTATAACTGTAGCTTTCTTCAAGTAAATTTTTGTTTTTGTATATTTCATCGAAACCAAAGATATAAGAGTTTTACTTTTTATATAGGTTAGATATGGTAAAAGAAAAACTTGGGTGTGTTAGATCTGTATGGTTTTGAATTACTTGAATATAATGGATTCGAACAATTCATGATAAATTACTGTAATGAGAAAGTGAATCATTTTGTGATTTCGGCCACGTTGAAAGAGGAACAAGAAGAGATTGTTAGGGAAGGCTTAGAATGGACAAGAGTAGAATATTTTAATAATATGTAAGTATATATCACTTGATTATATGTAGTATGCTATATACACACAATCGCAAAATCCCTTCAATATTCAAACTCAACAAAACAATTCCCTCTCTGTTTGACCGAGAGAGCCCCCATGCCTAGGTTCGGTCTTCTAAGTGATGCCGATTATGATCTATAGATGTTCTAGAATCATTATGAACCCAATAATATGGGTTGACATCTCCCATATATTATTTCTTCGTGGTTCTTGTTTAATTTAAAGAAAAATTTGCGTCGTTTTAAAAATATGACAAATGAAAAAGTAATTCTGTGAAATTATACAACCAAATTGTGATTGAGAAGGAACATTACCTCAACGGTAAACAATACAGACCAAATTGCTGATATCAATCCAAAGCAAATAAAATAACAAAATATTTATTTCAATCTTTGTCACTAATGAAACTTTACCATCAATGTCTTATGTTAATTATTACATTAAGAACCTTTTGTTTTACTCTGTAGAATCGATATTTGACCATAAGTTTTGATTAGATCAATTGAAATTGCTAAAGCCATGAAAATGGATGTAGTAGTAAAAATGTTATTAGCTAATATTACATTTTATTTTTCGAATGGCACTAATGGAAAATCATTTTTAGAGTGATATGTCAATTATTAGAGAACGAAAGTCACGGTGTATTGACTTTATTAGATGAACCAAATATCTTAACTGACTCTATGTACCTCACAAGGGTGGAACAATGTTGTGCTGGACACTCGCATTGTTTGACATCCGATTCTTCACTGCCATTAGATAGTTTTCAGTAAGTGTTATAAATTTATTGAAATGACTGTTACTAATCGCTTCTAATTTCAGAATACGACATTTTGCTGGAGTAGTTACATATAAAGTACACGACTTCGTAGAGAAAAATACAGATTATTTACCTAGAGAAATCTCAAGGGCAATGTTTCGATGTGACCATGCCTTGATGCCACATCTTTTTCCTGAAGGCAATCCGAAGCGGTGTAACATCAAAAGACCCCTGTCTAAATCTGCACAGCTTAGAGTGGCTCTCAATTCTTTACTAAAAGGCTTAACTTCCAGACAAATTCATTACATTCGTTGCTTGAAGCCTAATGAGCTGAAGGTACCTAGAAAATTTGAAGTTGGCTTAGTTCAACATCAGGTCAGTAAAGAAGAAAAATTATAAACATCTCTATATATAGTATTAGTGACACACAATTGATTAGGAAGTAATCAGTCTAACTGAAAACTCTAACTGAAAACTATAACATACTTTTCAAATTATGAGCTTTATTTCATCAATAATGCATTTATTTGAACAAGTATTCTAATTTGTTCATTAGGACACAATAAAATCATGAAATAATGATGCTATCAGATGTGAATATTCTAAGTTTTATTAAAATCAGTTTTCTTTAGCCAGACTAAAAGGTGAAATAATATACAGCCTTCATTCCAAAAAGGGAGATAGAGAAGTCGTTTGACAACCCGTTGGCGCATGCAAATCGTGTATCAATGCAGAAGGCGAATACATTCATTGATAGAAAAGATTTGTATCAAAATTAATATTGGTTGTTTCTATGTTCAAAAAATTCGCTTACTTTTGGATTGGAGGGTGTAGTATTCGTGAAGATTTCTGTCGCTTCTCTGACAAACTTAAATTTCTAGGTGAGATACTTGAATCTTGTGGCGACAGTCCAAGTATGGAGGGCGGGTTATTGCTACAAGTTATCTTACCCCCAGTTCCTGTGCCGATACAAGATGATATCGGCAAGCACATGGCCTAGATGGCGAGGGTCTCCCATAGAAGGAGTCTCAATACTACTGAGATCTTTGCCTATACCTAGTGCGGAATTCACTTATGGTAGGACCAAATTATTTGTAAGAAGCCCTCGTACAGTTTTCGAACTGGAGGATTTTCGTCGTAGTAGATTACATGATCTTGCTTTACTCCTCCAAAAGTGTTGGAGGGGGTATAGAGAGTACAAAAGTTATCAGAGGATGAGGCATAGTCAGATGGTCATAGCATCCGCTTGGAGAAGTTGGAAGGTCAGTACTTATCAAGAAATTATCGATAACTATGATCTAGTAAGGTTTCTTCATTTATTCTTTACCAATTTTCAAAAGATCTCCGTTTCCAAGAATATTTTTTAATACCATATATTCGCATTGATTAATTAAAATCTTTTATTTCTCTATACTTATCTCGTTTCTTTCTGTGACATGCGAAGTGTTCATTTTTCAGGAACTGAAATATGGAATACCCTTTAAGGGTCGTAAATTGTGGTGTTTATACAGAGCGGTACGTTCACCAGGTTTGAAGCTATTAGTCCGCTAGAATGAATGCTATTATAAACAACATATTTATAATGTTTCAAAGATGAGTGGATTTTTCAAATATAGAAATGTTTATGAGCGGTAATTTTTTTAAATCGAATGATAATTTTCTTCATTTGGTGTTTTCTTCAAGGTTATATTTCTAGCAACAGATAGTGTACATTTTCTATATTGTCGTTGAAAAACTATGTCAGGATATGGAATATTATGTGGGATTTTCAATCTGAGATGCTAAAATAATTCTTGAACAGTAGTTTCTAATTGTAGAAATGGAATTGCAAATCAATGTTCTACCAATATACCTGAGTAATTCTTCACTGGATAATTGATTGATTGCCACTAATGAATTGAAGAATCCACTCACATTTCTCACAAAAAGTGTATATCAATTTGCATCAAACTGTGATATTTTTAGGCTCGGGAGCAATTCTTGTTACTTAAGGAACGCAAAGAAAGAGAATGGGCTGCAACACTCATTCAGAGGCATTATATTCAATGGAAAGTGAGTATAAATGTTCTTCCTGATTGAGCTTGTAGTACGAATTGATTTAGAGCAATAATTATTTTTATTCCCGGAAATCTCTAGTGTTTGTGTTTCGCTGGCAACTGATTTATTACAATCGAATAGTGCGCACCTTACTGCTCTTCAATTTTATGTTTCACAAGGTATGAATGATGGGGTTGTTATATCAGATATTAGTGAGTGTCTGGGTGATTATGTTGATCTCAACAACTTCTTTTCAGTCTGTGATTGGACTTTACATGATGATGATGTAGATTCTTGTTTATCTAGATTATATGGCAATATATATATAGGCCTTCAACTTTTTGTACTGACAAAGGTAGTCAATCCTACGAAATACCCGGCCTGGTTTAATGGCGACTTAATTAAACTTGTGCATAAGAAAAAAAAGGCTCACTGCCGATTCAAAAAAACCAGAGATCCTTCAGATCATGATGCGTTTAGTAAACTTCGCTCGGATTGTCAGCTTTTGTCAAACACTCTTTACAATAATTACATTGTTAGCATTGAAAGAAATATCCATTTGAAGCCGCAAAGTTTTTGGAAACATACTAACACAAAATTAAATAATTTCGAGCTTCCAAATCACATGGAATTAAATGATATAAGTAGCTCTGATGGTGGGGAGATTGTAAATATATTTGCTGATTTTTTCTCTACAGTATATAGTGCCGAAGTTATTGTACCATCAGTAATAATATGTGATCAAGCTGTAAACATTTACTCATGTCAGTTTTCTCCAACTGAAATCTTCGAATTGATTTCGAGTCTGAAATCTAAGCTATGTGTTGGTCCAGATGGTTTACCTAATTATGTTCTTAAAAAGTGTGTAAGCACTCTATCTAGTCCTATTAGTTTAATGTTCAATTTATCTAATTTGATTGAGGAGGTCGTTACTTGATGAAAATCGATATACATAAAATAAAAAGTATTTAGATTTTCAGTATATTAACAAAACTATGACCGGTTTCACCACACTGTGGCTTCATCAGATAGATACAAACTAATGAACAGAGTTATTCCTTATATATTATTCTTATTTCCTACTTAATATTACAATAGGTACAAGTACAAGAGGTATGTTGGAAAACCCATCGGAGCTGCTTACTTTATGAATTGAAGAAATTGAGTAAAGGAGAAGGATTTAGATCTAATTGACTATTAAGTGAAATTACCATAAAGTTATGGTTTTTTCGAGTAAGTGATTAGAATAATGGGAATCTGATAATCAAAACTACGTTTGTGCTCGGATAATCTAACTTTGAAATTTCTGAAAGTTCTACCAATATAAATTTTATTACAATCACCGCAAGACAGTTTATAGGTAATAAATCCGGTGTTTATAAAGTGTTTTGCGCGAATTGTAATAAAATTTATATTGATAGAACTTTCAGAAATTTCAAAGTTACATTATCCGAGCACAAACGTAGTTTTAATCATCATAATTCAGATTCCCATTATTCGGATCACTTACTCGAAGAAAACCATAACGTTAATGATAATTTCAAAATTTTACACAATGAAAATACTAGACAAAAACTCAATCTATGGGAAATTTTAGTGATTAACAAAGAAAAGAATTCAGGTAGGTTACTTAATAGTCAATTAGATCTAAATCCTTCTCCTTTACTCAATCTTTTCAATTCATAAAGTAAGCAACTCCGATGGGTTTTCCAACATACCCCTTGTATTTGTACCTATCGTAATATTAAGTAGGAAATAAGACTAATATATAAGGAATAACTCTGTTCATTAGTTTGTATCTATCTGATGAAGCCACAGTGTGGTGAAACCTGTCGTAGTTTTGTTAATATAGTGAAAATCTAAATACTTTAGTTTAATTTCATCGAAAATATTCAATTTATCTGTAAAGTCGGAAAGTTTCCCAGCCTTTTGGAAACAAAATTTTATTGTTCCCATTCTTAAGTCTGGCCAGAAAACACTTGTCAACAATTACAGGGGTATATCTATTCAATCTGTTATTCCTAAAATGCTGGATAGTCTGGTATGTAGTTATTTATCTTGGAAGTGTTGCTCCATTATCATTAATGAACAACATGGATTCTTTAAGCGGCGGTCCACAATTTCTAACTTAGTCTTATATATTAATGACATTGTTGATTGTTTTGAAGCGGGTTATCAGGTTGATGCCATATATACGGATTTTTGAAGGCCTTTGACAAGGTCAATCACAACTTGTTAATAACCAGGATGGGTGCTCTTGGTGTTTCGGGATCACCTCTTTCTTGGTTTCGTTCTTTTTTATGTGGACGCTCTCAGATAGTTATATACAAACATTTTCGTTCTAAAGCGATTTCAGTGACGTCCGGTGTACCACAGGGTTCCCATCTTGGCCCAATTTTGTTTGACCTTTTCATTAATGACATCAAATGTACCTCGGTTACTGGATTTTTATTATTTGGGGATGATATGAAGTTGTTTCGAGTTATCAGAGATATAACTGATGTACAATATTTGCAGCGTCGTGTTGATTCTTTGTTGAATTGGACTTATGCTAATTCATTATATCTGAATTTTGACAAGTGTCAAGTTATCACTTTTCATCGTTCCAGTTCTTCGGATATACACCAATATTTTTTCAATGATAGAGAGTTGTCGCGTGTTGATTGTGTTCGGGATTTGGGTATAACACTTGATAGGCAGTTGAATTTCAAAGAACATATAAGAATTATAACATCTAAGGCTGTGGGATTTACTGCTGACACCATTAGACTCCTGTACTGCTCGTTAGTAAGATCTAATTTAGAATATGGAACCTGTATATGGTCTCCTTTTTATTTTTGTGATATAGATTGTTTAGAGAGGGTAAATTTTGAGATATTTATCATTCAGGTATCATCGTCGAAATGTGAGCCTCGATGTCTTGCGTATTACTTATGGCTTAGAGCTTCTTCAAATGAGGAGACAGGTCTTTGATTTATGTTTCTTTTATAAGATCATGAATGGACTGTTGAGTTGCCCAGATCTCCTGGGGATAATCAACTTCAATCTGCCTTTTAGGATTACTCGACACACTCCTCTGTTCCGACCTAAACGTTGTAGATGTAATTATAGTTCAAATTCATATGTGATCCGCACTGTATCTGTGGTCAATGATCTTGGCGGGGACCTCGAATTTTTCGGTATTTCGTTTTCATGTTTCAGGTCAAAAGCAAAAGCATTAATGAGTGCTTTGTAATCAATAGAATATATTGATTATAAAGCGGATGGACTACCTGGCGTCATCTATTACCAAGGTGAGAGACTAGATAGCCCCCAGAAGATCGTTTCTGCATTTGCTATGTTTTTCGGTGGGGTATATGATGTTGTGGATTCAGATGTCAATATTGATGACGTTATCTCGGAGGGTGTGGTTGATTGTCGATGCTTGAATTCTATTTTTTTCCTCAATAACCGAACAAGATATTTTGCGTGTGACTAAAATATAATAAAAAACAAGTACTGTGTTTTAAGGAATTTTACTTAATAATTGCGATTCGTAACGCGTTTCACTACACCGTAGCTTCTTCAGACGAATGAATATACAGAAAAATATAAATGAGAATATAACTATAAATGTTCTTGAGTAATTAAAATCTTATTGGGTTGCTTCTTCTTGAGTGGAAAAGATTCAATAGAGGTTCCTTAATTTTATTGGATATACCACTTAAGAAGAAGCAACCCAATAAGATTTTAATTACTCAAGAACATTTATAGTTATATTCTCATTTATATTTTCTGTATATTCATTCGTCTGAAGAAGCTACGGTGTAGTGAAACGCGTTACGAATCGCAATTATTAAGTAAAATTCTAAAACACAGTACTTGTTTTTTTATTATTGATAATGGAATTTTACCAAGTAAAAGCCTCCCAAATTCAAATGACTAAAAATATGAAATCTAAAGCTAGTTTTGGGGATGACGGCATAACTTGTTTTATAGTAAAGGATATCATAGGGACGATAGTAGCTCCGCTATGTTCAATTTTTAATCTGTGCCTGAAGAACAATCAGTTTCCGTCTAAGTGGAGGATCGCGAAGATCTGTCCCATCTTCAAGAGCGGTGATAGGACCGATGTAACGAACTACCTTCCTGTGGCCCCGCTTTGCTCCTTTGCAAAGGTTTTTGAGCTTCTATTGCATGAATCTTTAGCATTCCAGCTGAGCCAATCGATTTCGGACCGGCAACATGGTTTTAGGGTCGGTAGATCAACTGTAACGAATCTTGCATGCTTTTCAGATTACGTAACTGAGGTTTTGAACCGGGGTGGCCAGGTTGACACGGTCTTCACGTATTTCTCTAAGGCCTTTGATCGCATGAACCATGTTGCTCAAATAAAAGGAATGAAGGAGATAGGGTTCACCCTGAGCCTTCTCAGGTTTTTCTATTCATATTTGAGTGATCGAAAGCAATGTGTTATGTACAATGGATTCAGATTCCAGGATTTTGGAGCCCATTCGGGAGTCCCTCAGGGGTCGATTTTGGGTCCGCTTCTGTTAACAATTTTCGTAAATGACTTACTTGAGAGGCTAAACGTTGGGGGAGTAGCCTTTGCGGACGATCTCAAGATTTACACAGAAATAAGATCGAATGAGGACTGTCAGAGTCTTCAAGAAGAGTTGCTGATGATACATCAGTGGTGTTTAGAAAACAAACTGCCTTTGAACGTCTCTAAGTGCAAGTACATGTCAATTACGCGCAAACAGTCGCCACATTTCTTTCCTTATTCGGTGGCGGGCTCACGGCTTGAACGTGTTTTCTGTTCTCGTGACCTCGGTGTGCTTCTCGACTCGAAATGGTCGTTCCGGGACCATATAGGTGATGTTGTTCTGCGAGCAAGAAAAATGTTGGGTTTTATTCTGAAGAATTCCAAGAGCTTCCAGAACACTGCTGTTCTCAGGCTTCTGTATTTCGCTTTGGTTCGGTCTAGATTGGAGTATGCCTGTGTTATCTGGGATCCATACTATGTGAAATATAAAATTGCATTGGAAAGCGTCCAGAGAACCTTCCTAAGGTACCTGGCATACAAACAAGATGGAGTATATTCTATCCGAGGAATGCCAGGTTTTCTGTTAACCGATCGTTTTTCTGTGTTGGAGCTTCAAATTAGAAGGAAATATTTGTGCTGCATGTTTTTGTATGGACTTCTGAATAACTCCATCTGTTGTTCGTGTCTGCTTGACAGACTGATGTTTTTTGTACCCAGGCTCGCTGGCAGAGGCAATGCCACTTTTTATGTCGGATGTTTTCTTCAACTCGCCTATCAATCGAAGCTGTCACTATTTCAACACGGTGGCCTCTTTGATTGATATCAGTCATTCTAAAGCTACATTCAAAAGAAACCTATTAGCAAAACTTAGTTCACACACTTAAATTGTTTTGATTGTTTGGTGTGTATTTCTATTATTTGAGTTTGCATTATCAATGCGTTTTATGTCATTATTGTTTTTGAAAGTTTTTTTTTTTTGTGAATCTGTTTTTTAGGTTTGAGCAAATTTGTATATGCTTGTTCGGCTCTGTAATTAGGAGTAATCCTGTTGAACTTGTATCAATAAATAAATAAGTTGAAAAGGGGTTGCCTGTTTACATTCATTCATTGTAATCAACAATTGTTTGAAATGAATAGAATAAAAAAAATTCTCAATCATGCAGTTCTTCATATATTAATATAATATAAACATTAATCTAACAAGAATTAACACCTTCTCAGTAAATGGTATTTTTGCTTTCAGTAGAAAAGTATGATACAAAATTAAAATAAAAAAGCAAATAAAGTTTCAAAGTTAAAAGAATGAGTTCAACAATTTACTATTAAGCCTCCTAAGTCGTGAATATTATTTCAGAGAAGGCAGTTTCTATTTAATCTCCTCCAGTCACTACCTCCCGAGGCAAATTCCCCAATATATAGAGAATGGCCCTCTTGTCACCCACAACTGATGGAATGTAACGATTTACTGAAGAGGTTACACCATCGATGGAGGTGCTACAAATTCCGGCTTAAATTCGACCAGACTTCGAGAAATCGAATGAGAGAGAAAGTGACTGCCAGTTTAATTTTTAGAGATAGGAAATGTTCATATCCGAGAAGGTGAGAATTTTGAAAACGCGGCTTTATTGGAGGTTATCGTTCGTACGTTTTCAGTGTGTCTCATCCTTTCGTTGGAGATTATGTGAGGCTGAGGCAAAATATCCAGTGGAAGAAGATGAGTTTAGAAAGCAACGATCAGTATGTCGTGTTTGCTGATATTATCAATAAAATTGCACGTAGTAGTGGAAAGGTATGTATGGTATTACATTAGTTATCAAACTACAATTGATATCGAACAGTTCAAAGGTGTTTCTGTTTTGGATAGGATCGAATCACCCTTGAAGGACAGTGTAAACTAACTTCAACTAATTATTTAAACCTGCGGAATTACGGAATTAATAACCTAATCTTTTTACAAAAAAAAAAACATTCAAAAATACAGATTTTTCATAATTCAAACATTGCCTAACTAAATTTCAAATCAATACAAAATTAAATTATACGCTATGTACTACAAATACGATCAAACTTGAACCATTACCTCCCCCTTCCAATAAATTCAATCAATTTCTTGAATATCCCTACAGATTGTGCTCTTTTTACATCGTCTTGCAGCTCATTTTAATCCCTGATGCCCTTATAGAATAAGCAATTCATTATACTTGTGTGATTACACTTTGGCAAGTAAAAGTTATTTATTTATATATACATGCGTATGTAACATGACATATATACATACAGGGTGCTTCAACGAAAACTAAACAGAGGCTATATATACCAAGATATTCATTTCTGATCAAAACTCAAAAACATGTCAATTTTTGTTTCAAGGGGGACATCTTTTGGGGTACAATACTTGCCTGAAATATCAACCCCCTAAGCGGGGGTTGCAATCATTGAACATTTTGAATAGTGAAGATGGGTCGAATGATGACTCAAAAGAAAGGTGGTATCTTTGTCTACATTGCCTTGAACGAATTTCCATTTTTAATTGAAACCTGTAAAAGATACAGGGTGAGCAACTGAAAGATAGGGAACACTATTTCCCTGAGACTATTCAAGTTTCAGTGAGGTAAAATGGAACAGATCCATGCTGATCAATGATAGTCATCATCAAGTACCATCCTCATCTCGAATTTCATCCCCTGGAGCAGGGGTGACAACCCTTGAAAATTTCAGTAGCTCACTCTGTATATTCTACAGTTTTCAATCAAAAATAAAAATTCGTTCACGGGGATGCAGACAAAGATAATACCTTTCTTTCAAGGTATCACTTGACCCATCTACCCTCTTCCAAATTTTCAAAGGTAGTCACCCCTGCTCTGGGGGTTGAAATGCGAGATGAGGATGGTACTTGATGATGACTGCAATTGATCAGCATGGATCTGTTCCATTTTACTTCACTGAAACTTGAATAGTCTCAGGGAAATAGTCTTCCCCTTTTACAGTTTTCAATTAAAAATGGAAGTTCGTTCAAGACGATGTAGACAAAGATACCACCTTTCTTTTGAGTCATCACTCGACCCATCTTCCCTATTCAAAATGTTCAAGGATTGCAACCCCCGCTTAGGGGGTTGATATTTCAGGGTAGTTATGTACCCCAAAAGATGTCCCCCTTGAAACAAAAATTGACCTGTTTTTGCGTTTTGATCAGAAATTAATATCTTGGTAGATATAGCCTCTGTTTAGTTTTCGTTGAAGCACCCTGTATAATGAATGAACGGTACTACCCATTTTTAACTCGAAATTGAACATGCACCAGAAAGGTGCCCAATATAGGTACACATTAACAACTAAGCAGTTAGACACAAACAAAATGAACAATCTAACAAAGTAACTTTATTACACTTTTCTTGAAACACAAAAATGAAACTCCAAAATAATGCAAATCAGAGGAGATACTATTACTCAAGGATAATGCCTGGTGAACAAAAAAGTGTTTACAATAATTGTTTCGACCAAATCAGTATAAAAATGAAAAAGAGTTGCGAGAACATAATCTAGGTACATTGAAGTTAACACGGCTAAGCAACTCGCCACAAATAATTTCACCATTCAACAACTTATAAGAGCATGCTCAGATCCACACAAGACCTTCCCGCACTCAACAAGGGAAGATCCAGCCGCAAAGTTGAGTATAATCAAGTTCCTAGGAATGTACATTTTGTATGCTACCAAGCGCAAAAATCGCTTTTGCACACTCTAGACAACTGACATAGCAAGTATAGGAAGGGCTCCACACAACCGAGGCATACTTCTTACAAAAGAACAATACACAATTTTAAAGGTGTCAACAGAGAAGTTCATACAATTCCTCTGAATAAATAAATAAAATATATTCAAATCAGGTATTTTGTTCAATATTTCTTTGTTCTTAGGCACCTCCAAAACGTCAGACGAGTTGCCAAATATAATCTTAATGGGTCTATTTTTGTTTTGTTGGTATGAACCCAATCTCAGAACTTTGTAATCTCCAGTTTTAACATAACCTTCTTCAAATATTTTCTTAACCTTCTCCAATTCATTTACCTCACGTTCTTTTTTATTTGTACCTGTTGGTTCATTGATGTTTGCTATAATAATATTATTTTCACGCTTCTGCCTCTCCAATATTTCAGTTATAATTTCCTCCTCTTCACGCCATTCATATTAACATGGTTTACATTAGATTTCTTATGCTATCATTGCACCACTTACATTAGACGAATTGTTTTGTACCAGTACCTCCAAGTCACTAACTCTTCTTATGAGGGCAGGTATATAATTGATATTTTTTTCTACATTCCGGACAACAGAATGGATGAGTTCTTGAGGCTATAACTAGTACACATATCTCAGAACTAAGTAAAGATGCACAGTTCCTGCAAATAACCCTCTTACAAAAATCGCATGGGAAGCCATATAGCTTTTGGATTCCTTGAAGACAGGTTCATCCACATTTGAAGCAACTTCCAGAAATCTTGCAAGAAAAGATTAGATGTTATATCATTCAAGCAGTTTTCGAATCAATTTGTATTTACTGTTGAATTTTTTCAGTTTGTTCCGATTCTCCTCGTTATTTCTACTCGATCTATGCTGATTCTGGACCAGCGAACTCTACAAATAAAGTATCGTGTACCTGCTACTGAAATATATAAAATGTCGCTTTCGCCATACTTGGACGATGTTGCTGTTGTTCACGTAAAATCGGTGAGTATATAGTGTAGAGGTTTCAGATTTATTTCTATTATAAAAACCAATTTTCATTATGTATTGATGGTGTAATCTGTTCAGAACCTAAAATGATTGTATCAGCGTTTGGAAAATACTTCCCATCAGTAAATAACAAATGTCTTCATCAGCATTTCGGGAATAACATTTCACAATGCTGCACATCGTCAATAATGAAAAGTTGCAATTTCTTTTTTTTCCGGTTACGGAAGGTGAGGTTATATCAACCATTAGACTACTTAAATCAAAAAAGTACTGGTATTGATTGTATTTCTTCAAAAATTTTGAAGTGTATAGCTGAGCAGATTGCTCCCCATTTGTCTTTCATTCTAAATCTCTATCTCTACAAGTAAGTTTCAACTGCACTTAAGGTATCAACTGTTATTCCAGTATTCAAAAGGAACGACACCAGTAATATTGCCAATTATAGACCTATATCTATTTTGAGTGTGTTTTCTAAAGTGTTTGAGAGGATTGTTCTTGATCGGATGATGGACTTCATAAATAAGTTCAAGCTTGTGACAGACTGTCAACATGGTTACAGGCAAGGCAGATCTACGCAGTCAGCTGCGATTTCTTTCGTAGATCATGTTTATAAAAGCCTGGATGAGGGGCTATATGTAGCAGGCCTGTTTTTTATCTTTCCAGAGCGTTTGATACCCTCAACTTAAATTTCATTCTGAATAAACTGTACAACTTAGGATTTAGAGGTGTTTTTCTGGATTGATAAAAGTTACCTGTCAGACAGAGTTTTTCGGTTAAGGTACAGGACAGTTGGTCCAGTGATTACAATGTAAACTTGGGGTTCCTCAGGGTCCGTGCTGGGACCTTTGTTGTTTCTTCTTTTCATTAATGATCTACCAGATCATATTATAGTAGAGATATTAATGCTAATCATTATTTTTGTTGATGACACTTCATTTGGTGTCACAGCGCGGAGTCCTGAGGAGCTGGCAAGTGCTTGTAAAAAAATTGTTAACTCTTTCAACTGTTGGTGTCATGATAATGCTCTAATTTTAAATGTTGGTAAAACTGAATGTTTGTTCTTTGGTTTGAGAAATGCTGGTGAGAGACATCTGATTGTGGACAGTGCTTTAACATCTAAATCATGCACAAAATTTCTTGGTATTCATGTCGACAGTGGACTGACATGGTCAGAACAGGTTGAGCATGTGTGTAGGAAATTGAATAAAGCTTATTTTGCTTTATGTAAAATAAAAGATTCGCTGCCAGTTACGTCCCTGATGACAGTGTATTACAGTCTTGTTCATAGTCATTTGTCTTATAATGTTGTATTATGGGGAATTCAGTGGATGTAATAGGGTTCTCATTCTTCAGAAACGAATTCTGAGAATGATGTTTAATATAAACCCCAGAATGTCATGTAAACCTGTTTTCATTGAGAATGCCATTTTGACATTTCCATATGTGTATATTTATAGATGTTTAGTGTATTTAAAGGATAATGAGGCTAACTTTCGAAACTCTATGTATCACGATTATGCAACTAGAAGTCAGTCAACTTTTCTCTTGTCGAAACATCGTACTTCAAAATTTGAGAACTCTCCAACATACCAGAGTATCAAATTTTTCAATACTTTACCTCACCATCTGAGAGTTAAGCCTACAAAAGTGTTCAAATCTGTTCTTAAGTCTTTTCTTCTGAGAAAGGCATATTATTCTATTAAAGAATTTATGGAGGATGATACTCTCTCATGACATGTCCTATATACCGATGTATCTTGTTGGATAAATAAATATTATTATCGTGGACTTATGCACTATCTCAGCTAGCAGCTGGATATAATTTACCTTTCCCAGATTTAGCAATCAAAGGAATAGGCTCGATTACAATATACTTGACATAAATTTCTAACTATCCTACATGTATTAAGAATTACAGCTTTTGCATTTCTATATAGGTATTCTTATGCAATTCTAATTTCTTAAGGCTATCATGCAAAGTTTTGGGTATTAAACCAGTCGAGGATACGATGACAGGAACGATATCTATTTTGTCGAGGTGCCACATCTGCTTGATCTCAATAGCAAGGTCTGTGTATTTGGACTTTTTCTCCTGGAACTTATTCAGCACGTTGTTATTATTTGGTATGGCGACATCCACCAGCATTGCTGTTCTGGCTCTCTTATCATACACCACTATGTCCGGCCTATTATTCGTCACCATTCTGTCAGTGATAACAGGCCTATCGTAGTAAAATCTGATAGAGTCATTTTCCAATACGGGCACCGGTTGGTACTTGTAATATGGCTGGAAGGTATTCAGAAGCCCGTACTTGTGTGCAAGTTTCTGATGGATAATGTTGCACACTTGATTATGCCTGTGAAGATAGTCTGTATTGGCCAGTTGTTCGCATCCGGACGTAATATGCTGTATCGTCTCCGATCTTATATGGCATTTTCTGCACCTATCTGTTTGTAATGTTCCGTCCTTCATAATAAATTTTTTGTAGTTGTTTGTAGCGATCACTTGGTCTTGGATGGCCATAAGGAATCCCTCTGTTTCCGCGAATAATTCTCCTTTCATCAACCATTTGTTGGAGGCTTCTTTGTCGATGTGTGGTTGATTAATCTCATGGTGATGTCGTCCATGCAATTCCTTTCTTGACCATTGCTCTTGTTTTTCAGTATTATTATTATTATTATTCTCGAATGGCAGTAAATCTCTAACTTGTCAAAGACCTATCAGGGGTACTCAAACTTGAACTCGATCTACCTCAATATTTTTATATTATATATTATATTCTTTACGATCGACTCTGAGAGGCTGCTAATATGTGTGATGCAGGGTTGTCATACACACACGATACACCCTACCTACCTACCTACCTAGGTAGGGTGTACCGTAGCATATATAGATATTAGCTTTCCAACCAATATACATTATTTTAGTCAAAGCTTGGGTTAGGTTTAGTTAGGCTCTTCTCTATAATATCAATGAAAAAACTCATAGTTATTCAGTTTATTGGTTGTTACAAAACAAAAGAGTTACATATGGTGTTAAACTTAACTAAGGAGTGACTTTGTATGTTGAAGCGTGGTACTGCATGTCCTCCGCATACTTTCCATAAGGTGGTACGTAACGACTGAGTGCTAATCGCAACATATGACATATGCTCTTCAGTTAGTCGATTGCGATATTTTGACTTAATTATATGATCGTCAGTAAGTTGACTCAAACATTGCCTTCAGTTGAAGGACGATTTGCCTTAGATTCGGATATTTATCTTCAGATATAAAACACCAGAAATTTGTATCAGATGTTGTAGCTTTGAGATGTATATCTGATATAATCTGCACCAACTCATTTTCAACAGAACATGAGTTCATATTAAACTGACTTGCTATTTCAGTAGCTAATTCCCCAGTGTTTTTACATGAAGAAGGAAAACTCATAAATTATGCTATATTTGCCAATTTACTGCAATCATAAAAACGCATTTCGAATTATCCCAAAATATTTGATAATTCAGCCTCATAGTATCATAATTCAACAGAGGAATCCTTGCTTTCAAAGACGGAAAATGTTTCAGATCCTTTCTTTTCAGTTGATCTATCATAAGTTGCAATTTACTTTTGAATGCGTTTACTGCGCTAATCATCTCATAATAGTTTTTCCTTTACCTTGAAGCTCCAAGTTAATGGTAAGTGCATTGTGATGTCAGTCAAAAATGCCAAATCAGTCAGCCATTTTTTGTTTTTCAACATCTGAGTGTCATCACCTCTTTCATCTAGAAAAGCTGTTATTTCGGGCAATAATTCTCAACCACCTGACGTCCGTGTGAAGAACTAAATCAGTGTGTTTAGCTGACTCCCTATCTTCCGACTACAACTTAAAGAGCCGCCGTTGTAAGCTACGTGCTCGGATGGAATTCACAATTTTTGTTGCAATGCCAATAATTTCCTCCGTCTTTAAAACTTTTGAACACAAAACTTCATGTATAATGCAATGGAATGAAAAAAATGAAGGGAAATCTTCCTTAGCACGACACAATGCCACAAAACCGTTTTTGTTTCTAGTCATTGCTGGTGGTGAATCGGTTGTAATGCACACTAATTTATATATTGGTAGCTTGTAGTTTTTCACAAAATTGAAGAAAACGTCATATATATCTTCGCCACAGGTCTTCCCCTTCAGAGGAATGATTCTCAAAAATTCTTCCTTAGCCAACACGTCATTGAATACCATCCGAATAAAAATACACTTTCGTCGAACTGTAAAGAAAAGTATGTACATTTCATGATATCATGTTTTAGTTTATCTGCCTTGTTCTGACTCATGGCTCCAATACGCCTTGTGACAGTCGGACGAGATAACTGAAGTTCTCTAATAGCTGACATGATTTCTTTTATTTTCAAAATCTCCGAATAAAGTCTCACCCGCTTCAATAAATGCTTCCTTCACAAGCGATCCATCTTCGAATGGTTTCTTGTGTTTCGCCAATATATGAGATATTTTAAATGACGCGATCGTAGCAGCTTCTGATTGTTTGGGTGGACTTGTGAACATGGTTTGTTCTTTTTCCAAACAAGATATCAAATCACGTACTATTCGTTTTCTTAATTCACTCTGGGGCGGAGAATCCTTTTCATAGATTTTATGACCCGTTTTATGATGCCTCTCTAAGTTACCACGCTTAGGTATTGCAACTGACGCACGACAAATAAGGCAAATGCACTTATACTTCACCATACAAAAGAAAAATTCTTCCTCCCAATCGTTATTATACATTTCTTCGCTGCACTCATTTTGTACTCTTTAACAATAAACTTTTTATCGACGTAGTATTGCCTTCAAGTTACAATTCAGAATGACTCCAATTCCTGCAGGCGCAAAATTTATATCGGCGTGAACGAAAGTCTCATATGTTCCCGTCAAACGCGCCGCCCGAAATTTCTAGAAAAGACGCATGAATGAAAAACGCGGCTTTTCTTTGACAAGTACCGCGCGTTCCTTTGATAAAGCCGTATTTTGCCGCTAGCAGAGTGTTATTTTATTACGTATTAAATTTTTGTAGTTTAGTTACCTACTTATTTACACTAGCCATCTACTGTTGGTGCACCCCTGTCGTAGATGAAACATATCTGAATGAATATTGGATGGACATTTCTTAAATAAATTTCGTTTAAAGTTAATACATGGTTGTGGGCTCTCCATGTCGAGCAGAAAGCTAAGTGTAGATTGAGTTAATTTTAAAACACCATGAACGATGCATTGCTCGCGCAAACGGTGCGGTTTGGTTAGTTTGAAAATAGCCTCTTCAATAGCGTCCATAATGAATCCCCTCTTGAAGTACATTCTGTCAGAAAAGTACTGGGAATTAGTCATTGGGGCACAAAATATTCATTTCTCATCCAAATTTTATTAATATTTTTCGAACGCCTTTGGTGGAATCGACCTCATTTCTCGCCGCGAATACTCTTTTATGTCTTCTATCGATTCAAAACGGACACTTCGAAGTGGTAGCTTCAGTTTTGGAAAAAGAAAAAAGTCCATATCAGATTAATACGGTGATTGTTCGATGGTATTTGTTGTTTTTGGTCGGAAATTCGTTCGTAATAGCCTTCCCGGTACTTTTTTAACAGAATGCATTATTTTTTTATCATGAGAGTTTGCTGCTTCAAATTCTGATATTTTCATTTCAGTCTTCAGAGAACGACGAGGAAGCATCTAGTTCAATTTCGGACACCACTGGCTGTTTATTCCAAAGTGACCTAAAGAAAAAGGGCGATTTTGTATTTCAGACTGGTCATGTAATCGAGATTGTTACAAAACTATTTCTTGTTGTTCAAAATGCTTCTGGCAAACCACCTGAGATCAATATAGCTACAGAGTAAGTATTACAAAGCCCGAGATCACAAAATTGGGTCTAATATGAACATATAAAATGGTTCCACCAACTTATTCATCTAGTTTTGCGTTTCTACCCTTAATAATAATATATGTGCTAAAGCGTTTGTGTGGACACTGTTTCAGCTAGAAATATAAAAACATCTAATTTTTCATGGGTTACTTGACTTATGAACACCAAAGGTTCATTTTATCTGGATTTCATTTACTGAAAACTATTTAGTAAATACTTTGTCAAAGTGGACTATTAAATTCAATTCCTATATGAACGACTGAGTGTTGTCGTATAGGACTTCAAAGACATTTCATAATGTATGAATAAGTGCTAGTTCTTTTCAGAAAATATTTTAGATATCAAATTACGATACACAAGAAGTCACACTTCAGGAGTATGAGACTCCGAGACTTTGCTGGACAATATTCTGATCAATTTTGAGAATCGTGATGGAAACACAGTAGTATTGCTTGGCTTGTCTGATCATGTGGCTCAACTGATTACTTTGTCTGGTAAGAAGTCGGCAGATGAGGAGCCAGTGTTTGAAAAGCGGAGGCTGTTCTCGGAGGCCAAGATGCAACATTTTCGTGAGTGCTTAGAGAAGGTGAGGAAGGCTGAAGTGAACATGCATATGATGTTTTCAATGGTGTCATTCGATCGAGAATGGATCTCATATTTCGATAGAAGACGCGTACCAGAGGAATCAGAGTATCTTGCAAGAATAAACGTGTTCTGTATGAAGGGGTACGATCTGGATGGGTCTTGGAAGAGTACTATAAGAAATACGTGAGCAGGCAAAGATAATAAGCAACCAGTCTTTCATGAGTGGCGCAAAAAACAGAGTGAAAGCGACGTGGTCTTTGATAAAACAAATAACTGATCAAAAGGAGATATTAAAACTGACTCTTGCCCTGGCCCTGATGGCATTTCAGCTGTGTTCCTTCGGGAATGCTGCCATGAATACAATTATGGATTCAGGGGTTCTGCCACCAGAGTGGAAAACTGCATATGTTGTACCGGTCTTCAAGAAGGGGAATAGGTTGACAGCCAGCAACTACAGACCTATAAGTCTTACCTGTATCACTTGCAAATGTATGGAAAAAATCATTGTCCATGAGCTTACCACTTTCTTACTCTCGAACGGCACCATACCTAACTCACAACATGGTTTCTTGCCTCATAAATCAACAGTGAGCTACCTTTTGACTTGTCTTAATAAATGGACTAAATCATTTGATGAAAACGACCCCACTGACATCGTTTACCTGAACTATGAGAAGGCTTTTGATCGTGTTCCATACAGGAGACTGTTGCTGAAACTAGAGCACTGTGGTGTGCGGGCTAAGCTTCTGCAATGGATCTAGAGCTTCCTAAGGGGTCGGAGCTGCAGAGTGCGAGTTGGTCAGTCCTTTTCTGATTCCTACACGGTCGATAGCGGCGTGCCTCAGGGTTCGGTGCTTGGCCCGTTGCTTTTCTTGGTGTACATAGCAGACTTAACCCAACTGATTCAATCGGAGATGTACTTCTTTGCAGATGACACGAAAATGTTTACAGATCCCCTGGTTAATCCCAATATGCTACAAGACGACCTCAAGAGGTTGAAAGTATGGACTGATGTTTGGCAGCTTCAACTTAATGCTGAGAAGTGTAATGTTTTGCATCTACGCGTTATATGTTGAATGGAATACAGCTCAAGAGCATATCTGAACAAAAGGACCTTGGTATTGTAATTCGTACTGACGTCAAATGGGAAACCCACATAGCTCTTATTGTCAAAAAAGCAGATAACTTATTGTTCCTGATACAGAAAGTCTTCACAAGTAGGTCAGTCGATACAATATGCAAACTGTACAAAATCTATATAAGACCACTTTTGGATTATGGACACAGCATTTGGAACCCTTACTTCATAAAGGACGTGGGGTTAATCGAAAGAGTTCAAAGAAGTGTGACAAGAATCGCCACAGACAAACTGAAAGTTGTAGAGCTCTTTATAACCGCATGAGTATGCTCACCTTGTACGGATTGTATATTTATGGGTGTGTGATGTTTGTGGCGGAAAATTATTCACAATTCAAAGAAATGGAGGACAGTCATGAGTATGATACAAGAAATAAAAAATGTCTCACCCAAAAAAAGACGAAATTCACATATATCCAACAGAACTCATCATACATGATTGTCTATATATGGAATAAACTCCCAATTGAGTTTAAGAGACAGACACTGGGAAAAAAGAAGATGAATCTGAGGCATTTTCTATTAAAAAAATGCTACTATAGTGTCAAAGAATTTCTCTGAAAAGGATTTCAGTGGTCTCGTATAGTAACTTGGAACATTCTAACTTTGTATTGAAATTTGAGCTGTTCATTCTATATGTTTGTTTGTTCTTTATATTTTGAAATTGTATTATACTTATATTTTTATTTCATTTGTGCTAGGTATAGGTTTTAATGTTTATAAATTTTTATATATGACACGATCAACACCCAATGTGTACATTTTGATCCAATAAAGGCATATCTATCTATCTGATAAAGTAGAATCGTAGATAGAAATAAGTCTGAGACAGTTTTGTTTTCGCAGATTTGAAGCGAATTTCGGTTCTCAATTAGTAATGTTCACTTTCAAATGCGTGGGTCTACCGGAAATACCACCAGGACAAATGAGGGTGCTGCGCAAAGCAAACAAGATGGAGATTTTGATGTGACATATGCCAAACATATCTTCAAGACTAGTGTACCAAGTACTGCCATTAGAAACATTTATTGAATTGCACAATAACGATCAAGTATCCCAGCGAAGAATTTTAAGTCTCCGCAATGTATTTTTTCAGTTAAGATTATGTAATAATCATTACACTGATATTGTGTTTAAGATATTCCTTCTAACGTCTCAAATTAATACGATATTAAACGAATAATTCTTTTCTAAAACAGTTTGAAGTTTCAATTAGAAAATTTATAGTTCACTGAAAATATTAACCAAAAAAATTTTCTGTTTATGTTCAGTTTTATTAGTTTTACACTTTCCTTGTTATTGTTTTTAATTTAAATGGGTCTTCTCTGAACTAGTAAGTAGATTCTATGAGCATGTCAAAGAAATTCAAAAATATGATGATCACTTTTCTATTTGTCTCAAACAAAATTGATAGAATCAGAATGAAGAGTCAAAAACTTTAGGAATTCAGTTATAAATCTCGTCCCATCTATAGAAACAACTTGATTGATGAATAAAATATTTTGAAAGTAAACAATAAAATTGTACAATTTAATGTTTTTAATATATTCAGAGGAGTTGCACATTTCATATTTCTAGTGTAATTTTTTCTAGGAAAAGTTTCAAATTCGTAGAATTTAGTTAATTTCACATTACACTTAAGACGTTAATTATGGAAAAGCATTGTAAAATAGTATTTTTAATCGCAGGTATATTTTTTATTGAGTCACTTCTCTTGTCATGGGATAAAATAATTATATGAAAGTATTAGGAATAAAAATTGTTACAAGTTTGTTAGTTTAATTTAGCTGTAGGATACAGCTGCTATATTTTTGATACTTTTAATATTTCTACTCATCAGATGGTGAGTTGAATTTAATATTCATTAATACGTAGAGTGTGGACGCTCCATCACATTTCAATGTAGAAATGTGATGTGGAATTAGTCTTACTAGTGGGGAATGTCAACAACTTCTTGCGGGGTGAGGGAGAGGGGTTACTATAAAATATGCAAAAATTTAAGGAAAATATGCATTATATGTTTATGAAATTCCAGAAAAAACAAATTTATGAATAAAAAATTATTCATCATGGGAAGCGTCAAAACTCAACCTACTACGCACTCAAAGTGTCAACAATAGTGTGTTGAGAAGCTTCTTCTCTTCTTCATGCGCCCTTATGGACAACACTCAAACTTTTTGGCCCATTATGCTTGCCGTGTTGTGTTGTTTTTATCAGTCTAGCAGAAACTTTTTTATCATCTGGGCACTAGACGCATTCGAAGAATATATGTTTTGTTGATTTATCATTTCTTAGGCAACCACGACACTGTGTGGTTTCCGACAGTCCCTTTTATGAAGGGACAATAGTTCACATACCCTCTTTGATTATAAACCTTTTTTACTGTCTCAGTCCTCAGATGCCTACCCAACAGTTCAAGACCTTTGTGGTGTTCCAGTTTTGAAAGAAAGAGAGCATGTGGGTCCATGGGATAGTCAGAATAGCCTAACAGCTATTGCCTTTTTGGCAAGACTGTCTGCTTTTTCATTCCCTTAAGTACCTTGATGGGCTGGGCACCAAAGCAAAGTAACTCTGTGGTACTGAGTTGTCAAAGAACTTCTTTGCATTCGTCGATTAGTTTAGATGTAACTCTTAGATCTGTCAGATATCCCACGGCGTTCTGGCTATCAGATCATATATAGATGTAAGCGTCTCTGTAGGTTCTCTTGCACGCATCGGAGAATGGCGTATATTTCTTCGTGTGTTATGATGACGTGGTCTCCTAGAGCAATCGTAATATTTGTCCTGGAGCCGTGGACTCTGATGCCTACACCCATCCCGGTTTTGGACCCGTCTGCAAACCTGATGAGGCCCTGTGGGATGAGTAAGGCATGGGATGTGTGCCAAACTTCTTTTGGTGGAATGACAACCTTGAAGGGTTCATCAAAGTGGTAGGTAGCTCTAGTGAGAAGGTCAGGTCGGAGTTCTTTAATTTTATTGAGGGGAGTAATTCCACAGCCTCAATGAGGCTCTCATGGCCGTCTCTTCCACCATTAGGGAAGCGACGCCCAGCAGACACTCCATGGAGGCCGTGACTGCTAGACATGTTTGCCTTTGGATCTTGCTTATTTTATTCCGTTTCGTCTCCCTGTCCAGTGCAGGCCACCATTGGTATAAATCCCCATGTGGACCGAAATAACTTCCTGCAAGCCCAGAGTGTGTTTTGCGATTATCTTTCAATGTGAACGTCCCAATGTAATTTTCCGTCAATCATCAACACCTAGATATTTTACTTGTTGTACTAGTGTTAGTTTTTCGTTACAAATAATTGGTGCCTTGAAAGACGGTAATTTCTTTCACGAGTGAATATAACCGTGTCTGTTTTGTTTGAATTAACGGACAGATCCTTCTCTGTGTACCCTTGTTCAGCCATTTGCCGAGCGTTCTGCGCTACTTCGCATATGGTGCTGAGGTTTTTTCTACGAACATGGAGTACAAGATCGTTGGCATAAACCACCGCAAAATGTCCAGCATCGGCGAGGCCTGTCCAGTATAAGGTTCCAGAGGAGAGGAAATAGAAATCCCTCTGAGGATATTCACCTCGCCGAGGTGAGCATCGATGCGCCTGCTCGACAGCAGATGTCCCACCCACCTTGCGATGGTGGTATCTACTCAATTTACTATAGCTTCGTCTATCGACATATGAATGTATTATCAAAAGCTCCTTCCATGTCTTGGAAATTTCTAGAGTGACTTCCCCTTTCCAGCCCTTTCTCAATATACCCTACTAGAGTGTAGTGCTGAATCGACTGATCTACCTTGCTCATAGTCATGTTGAGTGATATGTAGGAGGCGCTCAACTAGGGTAGCCTCCCTGATATATATTTCTACTAGTCTCTCCATAGTCATCAGTAGGAAGAAGGTTAGACTAATTGGTCTAAAATCTTTGGCGATTTTATGTACCATCTTGCCTCTTGCTCCAGATGTCCGGACTTATTCCAAGGCTAAGCAGGATCTGAAGATGTGTATTAAATGCATAACTATTTGGTCTATTCGTTTTATTAGGTGTGCAGGGTATATACCATCTGCTCCTGGTCCTCTGTATGGTTAAAAGGTATTTACTTCCCATCGAACCACTGTAACGACCATTGAGGCTGTGTTCCCGTTTGTTCTGTAAGCATGTTCATTCGACTTTTGAGTTGCTGGTTGTGAGGCTTGATTCTTTCAAATGTTTTTTCAATAATCTTCTTGATCCTCTTCAAGAAGTGATTTAATGTACATCCAAACATCTGGTAGGTGACCTTAGAGAGCGACAGTGCTACAAATTGCAATTATATCAATAAAATATAAAATCGAAATGTATCGATTCGAATAAATCGCATACCACTGCTGTTTATGATCACTTAATATTGAAACCTCGATTGAAACAATCAAGAAGTCAATACACAATTAAAATAAACTGTTGTTACTAAAAAAATCGCGAAAATATTGTAGTATTCCAACCTCAAATTCATAAAACGCATTGTAACTAGTGATGAGACATGGGGTTATGAGGTTGACATGCAAACCAGACAATACGCCTTCCAATTGAACCGAAACCTAAAAACCACGTCAAAGTCAATGAAATGTTGACTGTTT
Organism: Cryptolaemus montrouzieri; assembly: GCA_013387265.2. Taxonomy (NCBI): domain Eukaryota; kingdom Metazoa; phylum Arthropoda; class Insecta; order Coleoptera; family Coccinellidae; genus Cryptolaemus; species Cryptolaemus montrouzieri. The sequence goes on along the minus strand of JABFTP020000103.1, from coordinate 7,161,806 downwards.
TCTTTTGTTATCACGGTGTTGTACACTCGGAATTCTTGTTAGGTCAGATGATAAATATAGAATATTACCTAAGTTTTATGCAGCTTTTGAGAGAGCAAATTCATCGAAAAAGGCTAGATTTGTGAAAAACTCGTGGATTTTGCTCCACGATAATGCATTATCTTACAAGGATATCATCTAACCTAAACTCAACAAATACCCGTTTTGAATCGATAGAAGACAAAATAGAATTCGCGGTGGGAACTGAAGTCAATTCCGGAAAAATGTTTTGATGATTGGATTATTCGTTGGCGTAGATGTATTATTTCGAAATACGATATAATAAATTTGGATGAGAAAAAAATATTTTGTGTTTCATTGATCGTTTGCCGGTACTTTTTCGACAGAATGTATATTCGTCATTCATTGACTGGTTGCTGTCGCACGTTAATGCTGTAAGCATTTCTATTGTTGGTTTTAGAGGTGTGTTCCTTGAGTGGGTCCGCAGTTTTATCAATGCTCGTGCTCTCTCTGTTGAGGTCCGGGAGGCTTGGTCTGCAAGATTTGGAGTTGAGTTGGGGGTTCATCAGGGCTCCGTTCTGGGTCCGCTACTGTTTCTCCTTTTCATTAATGATCGGCCAAACAATATAAATGCAGATAAAATTGCCTTGTTTGCTGATATTACGTCTGTGGTGGTCACTACGGGGAGTGCTGATGATCTCTCTGCTACATGTAGTGAGATTTTGGTTGTCTCCAACACATGGTGCCAGGAAAACTCGCTGATACTAAATATAGCTAAAACTGAGTGTCAACTTTAGATTGAGGAATACCGAGAGAAGTCCCTTTGTGTTTGGTAGTGGTGGGATAATGTTGAGGTCCAGAAATTGTGTAAAATTTCTCGGGGTGTACTTGGAAGATGGCTTGAGATTGAGAGATCATGTATGTAAAAAACTGAACAAATCGTACTATTCTCTCAGCAGAATAAAAAAACTCCCTCCCTTTGCAATCTGTCATAAATCTATATTTTTGTCTCGTATACAGCCATCTAAATTATAATGTGCTTCTGTGGGGGAATTCTGTTGACTATTCTAAAGCACTTGTTTCTCAAAAGAGAATCATTAGGATGATCTTTGGTCTCAACCCTCGTGTGTCGTGTAAACCTGCTTTCGTTTCTTACAATATCCTTACTCTCCCCTGTATCTACATCTACAGAATTCCCTTACATGTAAAAGATAACGAGCAACAGTTTAAGACTCTCAACCTTTCATGATCACGCGACGAGGAGTGCAAATAACTTATGCATACCTGCTCATTGGACTAGTAAGTATAAATTTTCCACATCGTACCAGGGTATTCTATTGTTCAACCATCTCCCAATCTCTGTAGGGCGGTTACCGAGATCTACATTTGCAGGATCTATCAAGGCGAATCTCCAACAAAAGGCCTACTATGGTGTCGGAGAGTACTTAAATGACTCAGACTCTCCTGTGGTGATTGTGAGTTGTCCCTTTTGCTCTGTTTGTTTCATTTGATTCGTGTGACCATGAACTGTGATACAAAATTGTTTAATTGTATTGTTCCATTTGCTTTCTGTATTGCTATTATTTGACTTGTTGTATAGCTTTTTTGTGGAATTAATGGATTAGGTTAGGTTAGATTTAGTGTAAGATCTATTGATTATATTTGCGTTTCTTATAACTATAATTTTATTAAGATGACTTGTCCTATACATAATTTCTATGTTCCGAATGATGAATAAATTATTATTGCTATTACTATTGGTTAGAAAGCGTCCAATCTTAGCTGTAATTTGACATAGATAGATAGGAATTAAATGAAATTTTCAGGAGTGGATTAGACTACAAGTATCATTTTCTGAAATTGAATTTTATGGAGAGTTGCTAGTATTATGTAGACTTTGAATCAGTATTTCTTGTTAGCTTTTTCCTATAAATTTTGCAACCAGAGCTATTAGCCGCCACTGTCGTGCAGCTTTCTATTTTGAAATGGAAATCGACATGAAAATTATTCTTTGTGAATAAAGTTCTTTATTCAAATGTAATGAAAATTTAATGTTTACATTATAAATTATTTTCTGATAATGCTAACAATGTTGAGATAAATTAAGAAAATCAACAGTCAATAAAAGAAAAAGTATTTTTTCCTTAATTAATTAAAAAATTGTATGTTTCTTAATCCTAGTTTATTTCTTCTTCAATTTATGGTAACAAAAATACTTTTTATTTATAAGTGCATTGCTTCCAAATTTGCCATTGCTTGCTTTGACTTCTCTTGTTCCTCTTTGGACTTATTTTTATTAGTTTTCAAATCATGATGCTTGACTTCCTTTTTTTTTCCAGTTTCACTATGTCGTACTTTGTTCTGAAGATTTACCAACTGTTTATCAACATCGGCTATTTTTTTTTTATTTTTTACAATTACCTGAAAATTAATTGTTAATAAATCAAGGTACAATGTGTTTTTTCGAATTTGAGATCGTTTTATACATAAATTTTATTGAAAGTAGGGTAATCCTGCATTTTACGCTGACCGCCATCGCGCATCGTGTACCGAGTCGACGAGAAATGTTTCCGAACGATTTGAATTTCAGACAGTGTTGCCAGATCTCTTTCCTGGTGTTCATTTCAATTTCACCTTCAAATAACTTACTACTTACTTACTTACTAATTTTAAGTCCCAGATTAGCAGTTTCTGCTATCGGTTTCACTTCAATAGTATATCTTATCCTTTGCTATTTCATTTTCAACGATAAGTAGTCAAATCTCCGACGTTAGATGAATCGTGGCAACACTGGCTTGAAATTCAAATCGTTCGGAAACATTCTCGTCGACTCAGTACACGATGCGCGATGGTGGTCAGCGTAAAATGCAGGATTACCGAAAATAGAATTCATTGACATTGATGATGCCAATTTAAAAAAAATTGATATGCTCACATTTTTTAGTTGACCTTTAACTTTCGATGGTTTTCCTTTCACTTTAACGCCCTTAGCACTAGCAACTTTGAATATTTTATTGAGTTTTTTCTTCCCCATTCTCACCTGCAATAATAATCACATTAAATCTCTGCCATATATTTCTAAAGTTTAATAATACATTTTAAAATTTTTTGTGTATCTTGTTCTATGTCGTCACGTTTCCTCTTCAAATTTTCTGTTGTTCCAATTAAAATATCTTTATCTAATTTCAAAGAAACACGCATCATTTTTTTAAAGTTACTAACAGTCCTAACTTCGAAAATATTGATAATTTTATCACTAATGTCGAATCCAATATTCTTTATAACTGAAGTTTTTGCTATTGCGGTAAAATCTGTATTTGTTTCGGAACCTTTAGCAAAACAATACACATATAACACTGGAGGCTTGATGATTTCAAGAGTATTCTCTTTCAGAAGTCCCACAAAATGTGGAACGAATTCAACAGCTAAAGCAGGTAAATTCATAACTATATGAATATTATAATTATTGATATTCTTCATAAGAATATTCTTAACTTCAGTTTTTATAAAATCTTTTCCATCTTTATTATATGTTTTAATATAATCTTCTTTTACTTTGTTTATTTTCATATTATGGTTCAACCACCTGTATGATTCAGGATTCAGGTCGTTAGCATGTACATAACATCCTTTTTTAGCAATAGGTATTGAAAAAGGTCCCACACCAGCAAATACGTCTATGAATAAATCATTACTCTTAACAATTTCAATAATTCTCTCGTGTTCAGTACAAAGCCTGGAATTCCAATAAACAGTGGAAAAATCAAATTCAAACAAGCAACCATTTTCTTTAACGCTTGTTTGCATGTTATCTTCACCGCTTAAAATTTCCATTTCAAAGTTTCTATATGTATTATCTATCATGTCTAATTTATTAACCACACTTTTACAGTTTTTCACTTTCTCCAATAAAACTTCACCAATAAGTTTTTTGTATGGAAGTAAATGTTCTCGTAAATTAACATGTAAGATATGACCAATTTTAGTAAAACTTGAAAGTCCATCATTATCACCTGGGAGAACAGATTTCAATATTATGTCATATGTATAATTATTGTAAGTCAATGTTATATCCTCAAATTTCAAATTGTTGTTTGACACTCCGAGGGAATACAATTGAGATGAATCTTCTTCGGATATACAAGTCCAATGTTTCACTTTATCTGGATTAAGATATATGGTTACATCACTGTTGCATGGCTGAACTGCTTTGAAATTTTCTAGTTTTAATAAGTATTTTTTAATAATTGGAATTGCTTTGGAAACAGTAGACTTATCTAGGTGTAAAGAAGGAACTAGAACTGTTTTTTCAAAAAGTTTCCTATTTAGTTCCTTCAAACCCTTAACCTTTTCAGTTGGTGGTAATAACACACTCGTAGCCATGTTGAATAATCTAATTGAAGCAAATTTTGGATAACCATGGGAATATTTAAAAATAACGAACATGAACTTTTAGAAGTTTTCGAAAATTTTAAGCTAACCTAAAATAAGTCATACCTTTTCTTCTCACTCAAATGTTTTGATGAACATGTGGGTGAGTAGAGATCACAGAATAAATGTTTTTGGTTAAGTAAGGTCTTCGATTATAAGATAATCAAGAATCAAAAATAAGCATTAATAAGATCAAAATCAAGAATATTCTGTGGTTCCATGTAAGTTTAAATCTCCCTTTTTGTTTACACACCACTACAGAAATCCCATAAAAAACATTGTATGTAAAAAAATGCCACGTTTCGGAACGCAGTCGATAGTCTCTACTCTCTATAGAAGCATTTATTAAACCACTTTCTTTTTCTAACTAAATATTTATCGAATAACAATCAAAGTGATCATTACACAGTTGGACATCCTTATTTCTATTGTAACTGAGCAATCGCAAAAACTCACCCCTTCTTTTGGGTTATAGAAAGGGTTACTGCCCTTGCTCGAGTGAAATGAATTTGATTATTCTGAACCACAGATTTTCAGTATACGAGACCCTTGGAATAAATTGACCACAGTTTTGAGATAACTAATCGATGAATTCTTAAATTGGGATTACAACCAAGGTTGCCAATCTGAGGGGAATTCCCCAAAGTGGGGGAAAGGCGAAGCTAAGTGGGAACTGTGCGGGGTGAGCCAAAATTCTGGGATTTTAAGTATGAACACAAATACTTTATACTATACATTGATAATTAATACCAAATGTCTGCTAGCCTTGATTGATTTCTTACAAATCAGTACTCGAAACGGGTAATTTTTTTGTTTTATATGTGGTATTAGTAATTTGTTGCATGGTGACATCTGTCGGGATTTTGTTGGTCTCTTTGATTGGTCGGGTCTCTCGACTCGGGCATTCCTATACATTATATATATAAACTTCATTTAGAATAATTTATTTCAATCAGGGTTGTGTTCGACATGAAACGAGATAGAAGGTCGTATTTTATTAAGTTTCTACTTATTTTGATTATCATCCATTTGTTTATCAAGTTATCTGTAATAACCAAAGGCGCAGTATTTTAACGAAATCGATAAGTTTTCAATTAAAAACATATAGAAACAAAAAAAACTGCTAGAAGAAGATGTCGAGGTTTGTTTTACTTGATTTTCCAAATCTAATGACTATTCAGAATTTAATTCGAGTTCTGAAATGTCGCATAAAAAAGTTTGGCGCCAGAAAAGTGCATGGGTTTTCAAACTCTCTTTTGTTTTAATAAATAATAAATGAACCTAAGGACCGGCCGCAGAGAGACTACGTTCTTGATAGGTCGTGATTTAATAAATAATGTTAATGTATGTATTTGCTTTGCAACGTGAAGGTTATTTTTTCTTTGTAGCGTTATGACGCTGTTTCGAAAAGTCACGCGATTTTCAGCGTTGACGCAAGAGTTGAGAATTTCCGAACTTAAAGGCAGACGCTGGAAGAGACAAGTGACAGGTTTATATTTTCGGTATTCAGGGGTTGTCAATGAAAAATCCAAGGTAACTAGTTTTCTTAGATACGAAATTGCTGTGTCCATTTTTCGTCCTCCAGTTATTACTCCATATCAGCTTTCAATACTCTGTTTTGAAAACAGGATTTTGCCATATAAAAGATTAAATATTGCAGAAATTATAGCAAATCAAGAAAAAATAGATCTCATATTTATTGATTGACACTTTCAACCTGAAATAAGTGACAAATGACATATTTTGCTGCTGCTTTTGATTTCATAGAAAACGAGGTTACTCGATCATTTTGACGCTCAAAACTAGCATGAAAACGCTCCAATGAAAAGGCACCTTTGACGAATGATACAACTTCACAGTGATATCTGATATATTCTGAAATGCATTTTTAGTTATTCTATTTCTGAATTATCATTTTTCTTTCCCCAAACGTGGGAAATTTCGATAATGCGTTTAGGGATTTTAGCATATTACTGTCGGCTACCCTGATTACAACTCTTCTTGGGAAAGGATTATTGCTGATTGCAATCATATTGCCTGATTCGTCTAGGGCAGGGGTTCCCAAACTTACCACGCCCCCCTTTGTACGTGTGATGAACATTAAAATAAGTATTACATGAAAAACGATTATCAATACTGATACAAATTTTAACATTGTAACACATACATTTTTAATTTAAGGAAGATAAAGCTATAGGCATACCTACTTACAAAAACAAAACACGAAATGTAATTTGGTAAGATAGGTGCGCTTGCATGTTCTGGATCAGTTGACAGGTCCTAGGTTGAGTTTCAGACAAAGCACAGCGTAAGTTACTTTTGACATCAAGTTTGTTGCGGTACTTGATTTTGATCGCCACAAGAGTTGAAAACGCTTTTTCGCACATGTATGTTGTTGAAAAAGGCAAGTACATCTGAATCGATTTCTCTGAAACATTGGGGTAAATTTTTGAGTACTGTAGAAGTAGTTGACTACTGTAATACATAGTGCTAAAACAGCATTGAGTTCGTTTGTGAACGTTTTTGCTGCCAAGGCTTGGCGGTGAATAAACAATGAATCTCAACCACGTCAGCATTCTTCTGGTTGACCAACTGCACAAAGCCTGAGCGAGAACCGAGCATTGAAGGAGCACCATCTGTGCATACACCAATAAGTTTTTGCCAAGAAAGTTCGTGTTTCCCAAAAAAGTCTGATACTGTTTTCATCACATCTACAGCTTTAGTAGTGGTCACCAGCTCAGTAGCAAACATCAGTTCATCCTTCATTTTCAATGTAACGAACATATACAATCAAATGAGAACATTGTGCTACGTCTCTGTATTCTCGTCAAGCTGGATAGCAAAAAACAGGGCCATAACATCAATTCTGCGTTTTACGGTGTTACCTGAAAGTGATATTTGTGATAGTTTTTGCCTACTATCAGTTCCAAGAACAACATCGGCTGCTTTTAAAAGGCACGGTTTAACAAGCGTTTCACCAATAGTGTGACTTTTCTTTTCCTTAGCAATAAGAAGAGATAATTCATGATGCTTCAGGCACTTTTAGAGATGACTGAGCAGCAGATCCAATGCTATCTAACTTCATGCGCTTTAAATTGTGAGATTTTGCAGCGAAAAACTCTATAGGTTTGTCCTTCAAAGAGGCATGTTTGGTTGACAAATGTCTCAGACGACGATTAGGCCTCATTGCATCATTGCTTAATACTTCATAGCAAATAACTCACTGAGAATGATCAACATTATCTTTAAGCAAGGAAACAAACCCATATTGAATATAATCGTCAATATACTTGCGTTTCTTTGCCGTGATCATCTTATCTGATTCAGCTTCACACAGAACTCACACAACACAAAAACAATTACTCCAATTCAAACGTCGCAACAATTAAAGAACACCCACAATACAGCAAACACGCTGACTGATATTTCACGGAAAGCACTGTGCCAGAACGGACTAGTTACACCTCAAGCACTGAACAAACTGCAAGGTTATTGATATTGGACTGAAGATGCGGGGACACTCTCACTCACACCAAGGCCAAACGGAGGTATCGATACACACGGCCGTTGTCGTCGAGGGAGGCGGTTTTGAGAACCTTGAACTCTGTGATTTGTAGTTTTAAAAATTGTAGTCTTCTTTGATAAAGTTTATAACTTTATTAAAACTTTACACATCTATGAAAACTTAGGAAGACTTTATTTCAAAGATTTAAGGAAATTCTTTTTGTAATTTTTTTATTTATTTCATTTAGGTGTCAAGCCCCCCTGGACTTTCTCCATGCCCCCCAGTTTGGGAACCCCTGGTCTAGGGAACATGAATAGGTATTTACTTCTCTAAATGGATAGGACGCAACGATATTACTTACTATGTCTAACAATATCTAATCAGCTTAATGAATGTATTAATTCTTTAGCTATCTAACAGTGTAATTAATTTTGCATATAGATGACACAACGCTAACAGTATGAAAGCAAATTTGTAGACTTATTAGCGTAACAAAATTAAAATAAAAACCGAGAACATAGAAAATTTCAGTACCGTCACTGGGGTTTCTACACACGCATATTATTTGAGATTTTATAGATGAGGGTACATTATTAAAGAGAAAATTTTAATAATTTTATTAAATTTCAAATAACAGGAATAGATTAGAGTGACTTGAAAAATATATAGGCACATTGCACATGGAATGAAATAAAACTGATCAAATTTTTAAAGAACAAAAGGTTATATAAATTTAATTATTATCATAAAGTGTAACTTATATTAAGCACTTGTTAATTTGTTTTTTATTATCTAAAGGAATTATGACCGAGGTAGTTGAATTTTGTATTACTTAATAATGAAATGAGGAAAATTATATACTAAGTAATTGGAATGAAATATTAATATAGAGTATGCAGACTGTACAAATATGTGAAGTGATTGGGCATATTAAATTAAGAAATTCCTTTTGAAAAAATAGACTAATTTTTACTCCTGAAACAAATAACTTTCATTAGTAAATGAACATGAATTTCGAAATTGTTTAATTTGACGCTTTTAATAAAGAACTAGTCTTATTTAAAAATTAATGCAGTGTTTATATTTTACTACCTCAATTTTAATACTTGTTATGTTAAATTATTATACAACTTCAGTTTCAGAGTAGTGTCAAGTATTTTCCCTATCACCTTACACATTAATAATCAAAACTACTAAATGACTAGAAATATATCAATTAGTTTTTTTACTCCTTTCATCAGTGCAAACCTAACGTGTTTATTTTTCCCCATCACCTTTCACATTAATAATCAAAACTACCAAATGACTAGAAATATATCAAATAATTTTTTCCTCCTTTCATCAGTTCAAACTTTACATGTTTAAGTGCAAATGATTCAAAATTAAACTTTCCACGAACTATAAAATACTAGTTTATAACTAAGCAAGTTAATTAAATAAAGTGAGTTAAACATGAAACTTATTCCTCGACAAATTGTGGTTTACAAAACTGAATGCCAAATATTCACACCAACAAAAGTCCAGAATCAAAAGAATACTAAGTAACGGAAATATAATTCGAACAGTCAAATAAAATTAAAAATAATTCAACACTAAAACCTACACAAATTCAGAGAACATCAAATAATAAAAAAATGGCTTCTTTTCCATATAAAAAATATAGAAATCAACAACATTCGAATGAAGAAAACATAAAGATATATTTGAAATAACAATCACAATTGCATTTCTGGAAAGGAACAAAAAGGTTTTTATGTAATAAGCTAATCTTCAGCTTTTGGACCACCTTCCAGAACTTCATGGTCTTCTGCGCTTTTTTCCTTTAGCTTTTCTTCAAGGGTTGCTTTGAGGTTGTCAATTTCGCTTTCAAGCTGATTGATTTGCTCATGAGCATCCTCTAGTTTTGTTTTCATTTGTTTGTACGTGTCCAATCCAGCATGTATAGCTAATTTGTCTCGTATAAATCTATTCATTATATTAAGGAATTGTGTACAAGAAATGAGAAATTCTATCTTCGTGCAGTCGCAGTTTGCAGAAATATTTGTGGAAATTTTTCTAGATCGGCTTTATACATTTTTGAATGGAATGAAGATATTGCATAAGTCAGAACACGGATCTGCTTTACTGGAGATGTTAAACATTTACGGGCCACTTAATGAGGGAAATCCGATATTCTCTACGATTCAAAAAGAGCTTTGTATGAATATTTTTGTAAAGACTCGAATTATATTGTCACCGAGTTAGGGGTAATTTCTTGGTTTGGGCTGCTTCCTGCCTATCAGATCAAAAGTTGACTGTGGTAGTAGTAGAAGCCCTTTACAACACAACAGAGACAGAACGAAAACCCTATGGTGGACAGCAAAACTCATTATTCCTGAATAAAGCGATGCGCACTAGAATAAAAAGTGAATGGGACAGCTACAAAGAGGTCCAAAGAACATACAAGGGATTGATAAAAAAACTAAAGAAGAAATATGGAAATCCTACAGCGAGGAAATAGAACCAGTGCGTCCAAATATTATTTTGTTCGTAATCTGACAACACTGTATAAAATTCAAATGCATTCGGCAAACAGCTGATAGACTCGTTTTGGGTGCTCCAAAGTAGTCATCATACAAGACACGGTAATTCTGTCTTGTATGGTGACGAGTTCTGCGCACCCAAAACAAGTCCATCAGCTGTTTGCCGAATGCACTTGAAATTTATACAGTGTTGTCAGATTTGTGACATACTGTTTGATGGGAATTATTCTCGTGTTGTCGTTTGATTTATGAGCGTCATTTCGTTATTTCTATATCTAACAAATTATAGTTGAAGAATATAGCATGATAATCCATTTCCAATATGTATACGAGAACAATTAAACAGAATAAGAAAATTTCAGTTCTGATTCATAATAGCAGTCCATACTTTCACAAAAATGTTCTAGATTCAATATTTGATCAATTAACGTTTTCACCAGATATTTAAAAAATAGAAAACACCGAAGCTGGTCTTACCATATAGAGTAATCATATGGCAGTGTAACGGTATTCAGAATTTGATGCAAAAATCATTACTGAGAAACGCAAAACGAATCGTATCAGCAAATGGCAAAGTAGCAAAACATCTAGTATACCTACAAGCTAGAATACTTTACTATTTTCCGGGTTGCCAATGTTTATGTTCTTGATAATCTGAAAACACTAATGAGAATTTCAAATTTTGAGAAAAAAAAACTCCATTTCAGTCCAAAATTGGACAAGATGATTTTGTATGTCCTACAGTATATTTTCGTATATTCAATATACTATTAATGAGATCTAATAAAATACTTTGGAATTGTCCCTTTTTCTATATTTAGTTAATAATTCATCCCGTAAATTTTGTTTTTAAGGTATTAACAATATCACATAAGAGAAGTTATTATTTATTGGCTAGAAACTAGAAAAGAAATAAGGTCTACACGAGACAAGAGCGTTCAATTATTGTGTTTGCATACTGACGAACCAGTGCGTCCAAATATTATTCTGTTCGTAATCTGACAACATTGTATAAAATTCAAATGCATTCGGCAAACAGCTGATAGACTCGTTTTGGGTGCTCCAAAGTAGTCATCATACAAGACACGGTAATTCTGTCTTGTATGGTGACGAGTTCTGCGCACCCAAAACGAGTCCATCAGCTGTTTGCCGAATGCAATGAAATTTATACAGTGTTGTCAGATTTGTGACATACTGTTTGATTGGAATTATTTTCGTGTTTTCGTTTGAATCATAAGCGTCATTTCGTTATTTCTAGATCTAACAAATTATAGTTGAGGAATAGAGCATGATCCACTTCCAATATGTATACGAAAACAATTCAACAGAATAAGAAAATTTCAGTTCTGATTTATAATAGCAGTCCATACTTTCACAAAAATGTTCTAGATTCAATATTTGATCAATTAACGTTTTCACCAGATATTTAAAAAAATAGAAAAAGCCCAAGCTGGTATTACCATATAGAGTAATCATATGGCAGTGTAACGGTATTCAGAATTTGATGCAAAAATCATTACTGAGAAACGCAAAACGAATCGTATCAGCAAATGACAAAGTAGCAAAACATCTAGTATACCTACAAGCTAGAACACTTTACTATTTTCCGGGTTGCCAATGTTATGTTCTTAATAATCTGAAAACACTAATGAAAATTTCAAATTTTGAGAAAAAAACTCCATTTCACTCCAAAATTGGACAAGACGATTTTGTATGTCCTACAGTATATTTTCGTATATTCAATATACTATTAATGAGATATAATAAAATACTTTGGAATTGTCTCCTTTTCTCTATATTTAGTTAATAATTCATCCCGTAAACTTTGTTTTTAAGGTATTAACAATATCACATAAGAGAAGTTATTATTTATTGGCTAGAAACTAGAAAAGAAATAAGGTCTACAAGAGACAAGAGCGTTCAATTATTGTGTTTGCATACTGACGAACCAGTGCGTCCAAATATTATTCTGTTCGTAATCTGACAACACTGTATAAAATTCAAATGCATTCGGCAAACAGCTGATAGACTCGTTTTGGGTGCTCCAAAGTAGTCATCATACAAGACAGGGTAATTCTGTCTTGTATGGTGACGAGTTCTGCGCACCCAAAACGAGTCCATCAGCTGTTTGCCGAATGCACTTGAAATTTATACAGTGTTGTCAGATTTGTGACATACTGTTTGTTTGGAATTATTTTCGTTTCACGAATCCCACAGTATATTTCCGTATATTCGATATACTATTAATGAGATCTAATAAAATACTTTGGAATTGTCTCATTTTCTCTATATTTAGTTGGTAATCCTGCTGTTCACGCTGCCACTTCGCGCATCGTGTACCTAGTCGACGGAAACTGTTTCCGAATGAATTAAATTTCAGACAGTGTTGCCAGATCCGTTTCCTAGTGTTCATTTCAATTTTACGTTCAAGTAAGGGAATGAATGTTTGATCTCGATCGTGATTTTTGAGTTATTCAATATCTCGGTTATTATTGAAGTTACGTAATAGGTATTTTCACGTTGTTGAGTTACTTTTTTGAATAGATTGCAGTGAATGAGCCGAAATTTTTCTTTCTATTAAGCTTGAGATAGACAAAAAACCATGTCCTTTCCGATCCCGAGAAGTTACGCCCTTGAAATGAAATGAAATTAAATATATATATTATGACATCAATTATTTACATGTCAAGTCAAAAATTAATAGAAGATTTGATAGAAGTATGCCTCGTTAACGTCGCCGATTCAGAGAGAAATTCCTTCAACTCTTATATGGTCCTATCTAGAAGTAGGTTTTTGACCTCTCTCCTGAATGCAAGTTGATGTTTTTCTTTGATTTCAATGGGCAGATGGTTGTATAACTTAGGACCCCAGTAATCAATGTAGTTTAGTTTTGCTATGAAAGGTCGTCTTCAGGTCTCCCTTTCTTCTCGTGCTGAATTGATGGAATTGACCATTTGTTTCAAATTCAGTTAAGTGCCCATGTACATATCTCACACATTTCATAATATATATTGATGGTAGGGTCAAGACCTTAAGTTGTTTAAAAGCCTCTCTGCAACTGTCTGTTTGTTTCAGACCTAGAATAATTCAAATAGCCTCCTTCTGCAATAGAAAGAGGTCTTTGGCTCGAGGAGAAGTGCCTCAAAGAAGAACGCCATACGAAATGATAACATGAAAATACCCAAAATAGGCTGATAATAAAAAACAAACAAGTACTGTGTTTTAAGGAATTTTACTTAACAATTGCGATTCGTAACGCGTTTCACTACACCGTAGCTTCTTCAGACGAATGAATGACTGAAGAAGCTACGTGTAGTGAAACGCGTTCTAATCGCAATTGTTAAGTATAAAACACAGTACTTGTTTGTTTTTTATTATTGATAATGGAATTTTACCAAGTAAAAGCCTCCCAAATTCAAATGACAAAATAGGCTGTAAGTACAACTTCTAATGAACTTATTTTTTTAGTGTTCTTAAGGAAAAGAGTTTTATCTATATGAGTTTCCTAGTTTAACTTTGAGTTGATATACACTCCAAGAAATTTTAGGCTTGATATTTCCTTAGTGATATATTGTGTTTTGTCATCATTAATATGCAGCATATTACTCTTTAACCAGTTGTCAGACATGTTTATCACTTCATCCTCTATTCTTTTTAATTGCTCTATTTTTGTGGCCCTCAAGCTATAGGTGGTGTCATCAGCAAACAAAAATGTTGATGTAGAAGCATGGCTACCATTGATGGTTATGTTCATATCGTTTATGAATAAAATGAAAAGCAATGGTCCCAAGACAGAACCTTGGGGAGCTCCATATCCGACTTGCTTTTCCCCTGATAATGAATGTTTCCACCATACTTGCTGCGTTCTTCTCTCCAAATATGTATGCATGAGACGAAGAGATGTTCCACGAATACCATAATACCTTTGCTTTCTCATTAGCAATCCATGACTTATCTAGTCAAATGCTTTTTTAAGATCTCTAGAAATTATTCCAGATAGCATTTATTCATCGCTTGAACTTGAACTGATTAGGAGTGTTCTCTATCGGTTTCACTTCAACAGTATATCTTATCCTTTGCTATTTCATTTTCAACGATAGGTAATCTAATCTTCGACGTGAGATAAATCGTGGCTGAACGAAACAGTCAAGGTAAGCAGCAGGATTACCAGTTAGTTAATAATTTATCCCGTAAACTTTGTTTTGAATGGTATTAACAATGTGACATAAGAGAAGTAGTTCATTATTTATTGACTACAAACTACAAAAAAAAAGGTCTACAAGAGACAAGAGCGTTCAATTATTGTGTTTGCATACTGACGAACCAGTGCGTCCAAATATTATTTTGTTCATAATCTGACAACAGTATAAAACTCAAATGCATTCGGTAAACAGCTGATCGACACGTTTTGGGTGCTCTAAAGTCGTCATCGTACAAGACAGGATTACCCTTTCTCAATGAAATGCTTAATCAATGGGCTTGCTTGTAGTCTTGAGAATGAACTATATCTATCGATCTAACTACCATGATCACTAATATTATTTACTTTCAAGTTTTGGAATATAATGTTTTACGAAACCTGGCGCTAAATATTACAGAATTGACTAAGCTTTATTCGAAATAAAGGATACTCCAAGGCATCGTCAGGCTTATCAGTTTCCTCATACAAACTGACCAAAACTTTCGTTAAGGCATCCATCACTCCATTCTTTTCTAAGTATTTGCGAAATTCTTCACGTTTTCCTTCGGACGGCTACATAAAAAACCAATATCTCATTTGTTAACGAATAAAACGGATGTAAACAGTTTTTTTACCTTAAATGTTTGATTGCTACTCATCTTCAAATTAATATAATTTCACCAAGTTGAACTGATAATACTGATAATATAAAACCTTTTTGATTATTTGACAATAGTTAAGTAAAAATTCATAATCACTTTCAATTGGCGAGTTGAGCTCACAAACAAATATTTCAAAAATCACTACTTCTATGCTTTTTATAGATCAAGTCGTTTTTAGCAACAAATTTTAGAAACCAATGGATATACATTAACCATATTTGTTTGAATCATCACAATAAACAAAAATTTATTTCATCGAGTATTTCCTCAATTTCGAAGTTAGATTTTAGGAATTTATTTCAATTTTAATATTCAGATTGTAAATTTAATTAATGGAATTAAAGTAATATTTCTAGTATCGATAGAAGAATAAGATTACATATTCATGATACTCTGATCAACCATAGATCCTAACCACACACCTAATTTGGATATTTTGTTGTTTTTAAGGCAAAGCCAGGTGTAATATAAAATCAGATTTATTATAAATAATCTATTAGTTAAAATGGAAGCAACAGATAAAGTAGTAGAACTGGGCGATAAAAAATCTTATGCTGGTATTCCCGAAGCCGAGTTTGTGGTTAGTTCAATAATTACCTCTATTTTAAGTCTTCATAAATTATTTTTTCCATGATGTATATGGATATTTTTCTTATAGGAAGATGTAGATTCTTATATGGCGAGACCTGAAAACAATGGCAATGTGGATGAAGTTTTGAAAAGGTTAGATAACCAACATGCTAAATACAAGTTTATGGAATATAACTTAGCTTCAAAGAAGAGAAGGTTACAAACTCAAGTACCTGAACTCAAAAGATCTTTAACAACAATTGAAGAATTGGAAAAACAAAAATCTGAATTTGAAACTCAATTTTTACTCAGTGAACAAGTTTTTGCAAAGGCTAAAGTGCAGCCAACCGACCATGTGTGCCTGTGGTTAGGAGCTAATGTAATGTTAGAATATACATTAGAAGATGCCAAGAAATTGTTAACACAAAATATTACGGCTGCTACAAGAAATTTGGGATATGTAGAACATGATTTAGACTTCTTGAGGTAAGTTGTGTGATATTAATTTTCTTGAATTGAACCTTATTAGCTATTTAGAAATTTGTGTCAAGATACACGCATTACGCAAAGTTAGGAGTAAGCTTTTGGGTAATCCTGTCTTGAATGGTGACCACTTCTGCGCGCCTGTAAGGAGACAGTCAGCTGTTTGCCGAATGCATTTGAATTTTATACAGTGTTGTCAGATTACTAACAAAATAATATTTGGACGCACTGGTTTGTCAGTATGCGAACACAATAATCTAACTCTAGTCTATATCTCAGATATAGTCAATAAATGAGAAACTACTTCTTTTGTGTCATATTGTTAATACCATAAAAACAAAGTTGACGGGATAAATTATTAAATAAATATAGAGAAAAGAGACAAATCCAAAGTATTTCATTAGATCTCGCTAATCGTTTATCAATCAAAATCAGCTCTTTCAATTTGTTGTTGTGAGGAATGGAGTTTTTCTTCTCAAAATGGTATTTATAAGGTATAGTGTCGATAGTCATAATTCACTGAAAAAATGTTTACTTACTAATTTTGGGGCCCAGAATCAAAATCTGAAATCGTTTTGCCCCGGAAGGCTATCGTTTAAGAGAAAAAAACAGAATTTGTTATATGACGTATGGTTCGAAACATTGCTTGAAAGAGACAGAAACACTCACTATCTCTCTCATTCATAACTGAGACCGAAATTCAAATGGGAATATTTCTAAACCTAACCTAACTTACCTAATTTTACCTTAAACCTAACCTACTAACCTATTCAATTCAAAATTATAAATTTAAATTAGGTTTGAGGTTCGGTTAGGTTAGTTAGGTTTGGTTTGAAGAGATTTCCATTTGAATATCCCTCTCTGTTATGACGGAGATGGCGAGTACGTCACTATTGTCAGGATCATGTCACGTAGGTCTGATTTGAATACCGTTACACTGCCAAATAATCACTTTATATGGTAACATCAGCTTCGGTGTTTTCTATTTTTAAGTAAGTAATGGTGAAAACGTTAATTGATCAAATATCGTTTAAGAAAAAAAAACAGAATTTGTTATACGACGTATGGCTCGAAATATTGCATGAAAGAGACAGAAACACTCACTATCTCTCTCGTCCATAACTGAGACCGAAATTCAAATGGGAATATTTCTAAACCTAACCTAACTAACCTAATTTTACCTTAAACCTAACCTACTAACCTATTCAATTCAAAATTATAAATTTAAATTAGGTTTGAGGTTCGGTTAGGTTAGTTAGGTTGTGTTTGAAGTGATTTCCATTTGAATATCCCTCTCTGTTATGACGGAGATGGCGAGTACGTCACTATTGTCAGGATCATGTCACATAGGTCTGATTTGAATACCGTTACACTGCCAAATAATCACTTTATATGGTAACACCAGCTTCGGTGTTTTCTATTTTTAAGTAAGTAATGGTGAAAACGTTAATTGATCAAATATTGAATCTAGAACATTTTTGGGGAAGTATGGACAACTATTATAAATTGTAAGTGAAATTTCTTATTCTGTAAAATTGTTGTCGTATACCTACTAGAAATTGATTATCATGCTCTATTCCTCAATTCTAATTTGTTAGAAATATACATAACGAACTGACGCTTATGGTTCTAATGGCAAGATGAAAATAATTCTAATCGAATAAGAATATGTAACGAATCTGACAACACTGTATAAAATTCAAATGCATTCGGCAAACACCTGACTGACTCGTTACGGATGCGCAGAAGTGGTCACCATTAAAGACAGGATTACCAGCTTTTGGTGTAAATTAAGAAATTCGAACGAAAAGTTGGTTATCAAAACATATTTGGCACCTCAGATGACATCAAATAGTTATATTTATAATTATAATGGGGATCTGAATGTGGACTACTTGACAAATAACCAGCAGAAGCGAGCTCTAGAGATGATGGCAATAACATAAGGGATGTTCAGTTGACTATTGTAGATCACAGACTCCAAATTCTTCACATTAACTCTCCGGTCGAATCAAGGAATAACACACGCAGTAGGTGTGAAATTAAAGACCTTGATAGAATTGCATTTCGTGATAAACTTCAAGCTATGCAAGCTACTGAGTGGACTAACCCTGATGATCTGTGCAATGAAATTATAAGAGCTTTCACAACTTCTTAGTCGAAAAAATTTCTAAAAAATAGATTCAGTGCTCCTTGGTTTAATGTAGAGATCTAGGAGCTACTGAGGGAGAGAGATTTTCATTATAAGAGGCACAAACAGATTTTGGCTAGCCCACATCTCAGGGAAGCTTACAGAGACGCTCAACTTGCATTGAAAAAGGCCATCGTTGTAAGGAAAAAGCATTATTTTCATGATAAAATTAGACGTGCAGCTGACGACAGTAAGAAATTATGGAAATCGCTCAATGAGCTTATCAGTGGATCATATTAAAAAGATTCCAAACGAATAAAGTATCTCACGATAGATAATGTGGAGATATCAGATGCCAAACAGACAGCCTAAGAACTGAACCATTTCTTCACCAGTATTGGACATCAGGTTGATCATTCGCCGCCTCCCAAGGGCTATGCACCCCCCAGACCCCGTTCAGGGAGGGACATATTCTACTGGAGACCAACCACCCCTAATGAAATCAGAGAAATCATCAGAGCTATGAAGCCAGGTAAAAGTCCAGAAATGGATGGGATTGATGGAAATATCTTAAAGGCATTTGTGGATGAGTTCTCTCTTTTGCTCAGTACAATGGTAAACCTGTCTATGCACAACTCTGTGCCGAGTGCACTCAAAATCGCTAAGATGGTCCCTATTTTAAAAGGCGGAGATCCAACATCACCTAACAACTATAGGCCAGTGTCTGTTTTGTCTGTGATCTCGAAGGTATTCGAAACATGTATTAATGAGAGACTCTGTGGCCAATTTCTGGTTTTCTCCACAGTATGGGTTCAGGCAGGGAGCAGCACGAAGTGCGGCATCGGATTTGATCTGTAGTATACTGGAGCGCGTGGATATGGGTCTTTCCTGTGTGTTTGTCTCCTTGGACTTGGAAAAGCATTTGACACAGTGTGTCATGCAGTGCTGTTGAAGATTCTGGAAAGTGTGGGTGTGTGTGGTGCCCCTGTTGCATGGTTTGCGGATTATTTTGATGGCCGTACCCAGTACATCAACCTTAAGAGTAGTGCTAGTAGCTTCAGTGATGTCACATGTGGTGTACCGCAGGGGTCCGTTCCTGGACCCACTTTGTTTTCGATTTATATAAATTTGAGGCTTCATGGCAGCATTCAACTGTATGCTGATGATACTTGCTTGCTGTATTTTGGTAAAGATGGAAATGTAATTCAACAGTTAATTGAAAAAAAAACCTTATTGACATAAGGAACTGGATGTCGTATCACAGACTTTCATTGAACATGAAAAAATCAAGTTATATGATCATATCGAACAATACTGAAATGAATCAATTTAATGTGTCACTTGGCTCGATGTCTTTGTCTGAAGTTGACAGTATAAAATACTTGGGTCTGTTTATTGATAACAAGCTATCATGGCTGCATCATATCACATATATAGGTAAAAGAAATGCACCGGCCATAGGGAATATGGGTAGAGTCTCACAGTACATTGATGTGAGACCACAGGAGGATGTTGTATAATTCTCTCCTTCACAGTAATTTGTCATAGCTAACTCTGATATAGAGAAATACGTACCAGGCGTTGATCTAACCTCTCCTGACCCTTCAAAACAAAGCCATCAAGAGAATATACGGTTTACCGCGGCTCCATCAGACTAGAAGTCTTTATCTGCCAAACAAGATCATGGACATACACTCTATCTATATTTTTCAAGTCTACCTACACATACATAAACGTCTACGTAATGAAATAATATCGAATGTAACAATCAATTTAAGGTCAACTTTTATGAGAACTACGCTGAGGTAGAAAAGTTTGATGACAGAGGGAGTTAAGATCTACAACAGGATTTCAGGGAACGTGAGGGAAATAAGAACAACAACATTTAAAAGCAATTTGAAATCACTGATATTCTCAGGTTTTTTTCTATAATTGGTCTGATTTGTGATAATAAGAATTGGCTGTGTCTGTTATAATAGTTAATTTATTGTTTTCTTTTACAATTAGGTAAAATATTGTTTTGTAAAATTCAGATCTTCGACATTGTTAGTGTATATTTTTGAAGGTGCACATAGCTGCGGCGCGGACTGATTTTGTGCATTTGTAATTGTAATTATTTTTTAATTACTCTTTTATTTGATGGATTAATAAATAATTATTCGTTTCAGAGATCAATTTACTACAACAGAAGTTAACATGGCTCGTGTTTTCAATTGGGACGTCAAAAGAAGACAAGCAGCAAAATCGACAGCATCAAAATAAAACTAACAGCACATCAGCAATAATAATTTAATTTACAGATGAAGCAAGTGAATATCCTAGGAGTTTAATTGGATTCTGAAGATTTTGAGATAATCTTTGACAAATATTACTGTTATTCTTTATTTCGCACTATGTTTTGTCTTTTTTCAGATGCAAAATTAATAATTGATTGAGAAGAGTAATTCATCTATTTGCTTTTAAAGATAGCAGGGCTTGTGATTTGCAAATTCACTAATAAAATAATTTTTTCTAACTTTATTGATGTTGATGTTCTAAGTGTGGCGACAGCTTTACCATTGTTGTTCTACTAGTACTATTTTATAATTTAAGGTAGCTCCTTAAAAAATAGTTACATGTGCTAAATCAAAAGAATAAGATGGCGTCAGCGCGTTTGATTGCGTATCTCTCTCAAACTTAAATGACGATTTTCAATCACCATTTCCTTCACTTTATCGACGTTAACTTCGGTTGAATATGTTGATGGTCGACCATAGTGAGGCAAATCTTGCATCCCGTCTCGGCCTCTGTTAAATGCACTATACCACTCATTGAACGTAATTTTGATTAAAGTCAATTCACCATAAGACTCCTTTGGCACAGGAAATTCCATTTGCAATACAAAATTTAAGACCAATCCTTTGTTTGTTATCTTTATCCATTGTAAAAATCGTAAAACGCTTGTGAGAACTGACAAAATCGAGCACTGAAAACAAACTATGTCAGATCGCGTTCTAATTCCGCATCAGTTTTGCCAACTTAGTAACAACTAAAATTTTGACAATCATTTTAAGCAGACTTCTGAAATAATCGATTCCCGGTTCTTTTTTGACAGAATGTATTCAATAGTCTTCTTTGCATTGTCAACGTTGAAGATTTTCACCGATTGCTGCCTTACCAGAAGTGCGCTGGCTGTCAAAAAGTACTTGCTTAATCCGAATTTACAAAGTCCTCATCTCATCAAACAACGCTATTGTGAACTTGTGAACGGAATAATTTCCCAAATTTATCAGAAATATAATCCTTTAATTGTTTATTGTCAACAACTTAACAAAAGAAATTGGGGGATTACATTACATTCGTGAGGGTCGATTGGCTTTGCAAGCCTTTCCGAACAGCGACCAAATTGATCTTTTGTTCGTAACCCTTCTTATTCATTTCCCTGTAGGTCTAGATCCCTTACAAAATTAAGAATCTCCCTGGGAGCTTTCGCTTTTACTTCGTGCGGCTCTAGTTTCATCGCCCTCTTTACACATTCTGCATATTGCCGTTTCCGATTTGCCCATTTTACTGAGATGATATCTCAGTGGGCAGTGTCCAGTAAGGAGGCCTGTTATGATCCTCAACTCGTCCCTAGAGAGATCGAGAAGCTGTTTTGTCTTCTTTGGCGAATAGTCAATGAACTTTTTCGCTTGCCTTTGGCCTGGAGTTTTCCTCCAGTATTCTTTTTTGAAAGATTCTTCCCATGGTTCCAGTTCCTGTCGTCTGTACGGCTTACTTAGACCGCAGAACGGTTCAGGTCTGGTGGGTGGGATTCCAGCAGCTGATTTGGCCAGTTCGTCAGCGGCTTCATTTCCTTGTATGCCTTCGTAGCCAGGCACCCACCACAGGAAAAGTTTGTTCCCCTCAGCAAGTTGCTTCAAGGATTGACGGCATTCCCAGACAGAGATGCTCTGATAACTGTAAGAGTTTAGAGCTTTTATTACTGCCTGACTGTCCGTTAAAATGTAAATCTTTGCCCCTTTGAGTTTCCTTCGTAGTCCCTCCTGGCAGCAAAGGTTTACAGCAAGTGTTTCTGCTTGCATGATTGTGGGAGTAGAGCCCAGAGGCACTGATGAAGAGTACTTGGGTCCATATATGCCTGCTCCTGTTCCATCAATCGTTTTTGATTCGTCTGTGTACCAAATGGAGGATTTTTGGTCTAATTGATTTATTTTTCCCTTTACGATGATGCGGTCTTCTCTGACCACTTCGAAGGGTGTGCGAAAATCAAACTTAAGCGGCATTATATCCGATAGTTATGATAAGATTTCTGGCGCTATGTAACCCAGAATTTTTTTTGTGTTTTAGAGCCGTAATGCCGCCATCAACGCCTTCTTTTTCAATTTTATATGAACAGGAGGAAGATTTAGGATTACCTCCAGGGCAATAGTCGAGGTGCTTCTCATAGCACCTGTTATGCCCAAGCACGCAAGCCGCTGCAGTTTTTGCAGCTTGTTTTGCGTAGTTATTTCTGATGTTTTCGTCCACCATACTAACGATGCATATGTGACAATGGGTCTTATAACCGCTGTGTATAACCAGTAGGTTATTTTTGGCTGTAGTCCCCAGGTCTTTCCGAAGAGTCTACGGCAGGCCCATAGGCACGATGTAGCCCTGGAAAGAGTTGTCAATGTGTAAATTCCAGTTGAGTCTCAGATCTAGGGTTAACCCTAGATACTTAGCCTGTTCCGAAAATTGCAGAGTATGTCCATTCAGAAAGGGGGGTTTTAAGTTCAACTTTCTACGTATTGTGAATGGAATTAGAATGGTTTTATCTGGATGGATGCTGAGTCCCTCTTCAGCACACCATTCATTTACGATGTTAAGGGCTTTTTGCATCAGGTTCGATAAGATTCCATCATGCTTTCCCTTAATGATGATAACTAGATCATCAGCATAGCCTTGTGCGTTGAAGCCAGCGTTGTTCAGTCTTTCTAAGAGGCCATCAACAACTACTGAACATAGTAGCAGCGATAGGACACCTCCTTGAGGGCATCCTTTCACATATTTCGGTGTCTCCAAAAGTGGCCGTTACAATCTGGCCTTTGAGCATTTCTTTAACCCATTTGATGGTGGGTGTTTTGACACCCTTATTGTTTGTACCATTGCTAATGGATGTATATGAGGTATTAACAAAGGCTCCTTCAATGTCTCCAAATAGAACTAAGGCTATTTCTTCAGCCTCTAGTGCTCCTTCCACTTCTTTGACTAGATCGTGTAGGGCATCAATTGTGGACTTGCCCGGTTGGTAGGCAAATTGTTTTTTATGAAGTTTTATGAAACTTCTCATATGGTTGTCGAGAATTTACTCCATTGATTTTAGGAGAAAGGAGGTTAAGCTTATCGGGCGATATGATTTAGGCTCAATACTCCCCATCAACAACAGGAGCTAGAACTGTATAGCTCCAGTAGGGAAATCAGAAATCTAGCGGGCCGAATCTTCACCCTAGATAGGGTAAAGTGGGCCACCAAAAGCTTCAAACCCTACAAATCACCAGGGGCGGACGGAATCTATCCGGTCATGTTGCAAAGAGGCAACACATATACAGCCCCGTGTCTGAGAGCTATATACAAAGCCAGCTACTCGCTGGGCTACATACCCTAGTCATGGAGGAAAGTCAAAGTATTACTTATACATTGGGGGATAGGGGATACCAGGGATTCTGAGGTTAGCAGTCGAACGATAAACATCTTTGGAAAATTTATTTAAAAACATTTCGTATTTCTTCTCTCCCTATCTAACAATTAACTTTGTGTGAATTGTATCAATTGTGGGTAAGTTCTCCCTATATTACGTTACTCATTCCGTAGTTTTTTTTTGTTATCTAAATCATAACAGGTAGAAAAAAAATATCTTTTTCATAGTTCAGTTTAAATGTCGGGTGACTCCCCAGTCCCCAGAGAAAAAACATCATGCTTCGAAGAAATTTATTTGTTGTCGATCCCTGCAACAAGCAATTAATAGGCCCTCAATAAGCCAACCGAGAATATTCACTGGGTGGATCGAGTGAAGTATCTAGGTGTAGTTATCCATATCAAACTAAATTAGACCCAACATATCAATAATATGTGCGTTAAAGCACAGTGAGGCATCAATAAAATGAGAGCATTGTGCAAAACTTGGTGGTGGGCACACCCCTCTACCCTTATGAATATATTCAAATCGTTGGTTCGTCCCTATTAAGATTATGGTAGCATTTTTATCGACAAAAGTTCAAAAGCGTTACTCAATAAACTTGATAGAATTCAATATGTAGCCATAAGGACAGCTTTTGGGCTAATGAGGTTCAAACCTATAAATATTTTACTCAATTGACGAGGCTTTTACGTGATAGAAATCCATTTTCACAAATACAAGTAAACGATGATTTCTACTAAAATATATTATTAAATGCTCGACGCGTTTCGATACACAGTATCTTTATCAAAAGCGAATGAATACAACAAATATATCATACTAACAAATTTTTTTATATATACTAAAGAGGCAATCTACTCAGAGCTATCAGTATTTGAACTAATATTTAGGAAATAAATTTAATAAGGGTGAGTTATTTATGTCTACCTGATCATTAAGAATTTCCGGTGAATTCCTAAATCTGTTAATTTCAAGTGCTTCCAGAAGGTTGTGTTTTATACCTCTATTCTCAGAATGTAGGATTTTAAATTCTGAATTGAAAGAGTGACCATTTTCCTTAAGATGATTTGAATAATTTGAATCTGTTTTTCCATTGATGAAACTGCGTTTATGTTCAGAGATTCTAACATTAAAATTTCTTCCTGTTCTACTTATATAAAAACAATTGCAGTCTGCACAATCCAATCTATAAACACCTGATTTATTTTCTTTATTAATAGGAGATTTATAATTCCTGATGAATAAACCTAAATTTGTTGATGTTTCAATAACTCCTTTAACGAGAGTTCTCTTATCTGAACAGTCTGTTGAGCAAAGAGGGCAAGCTTTTTCCTCCTCGAATTCTATTATGAATTTTTCATACATAATTTTAGCAGAACTGTATTCGCCTTTTTTTCTGTAATTTTTCTTTTCTTTCAAACGTTTCGTTAAGTACTGTTGCAAATTCCTCATCTCTGCACACTGAATTCATTTCAGATTTCTTCGAGTTCAACTCGTCTTCGTATCGTTTAATATCTTGATTTTGATGTTGAATTTGTGTTTCTAACTTGGTTACTTGTTTCTGAAGCGATGTAACTCGTATTTATTTTCTTGATTTCTTTTTCTTCAGAATTCAACATAATTTGAACCTTTTTTCCAACATTATCCGTTGGAATGTCTTCTTGAATCTTCTGGCA
Organism: Cryptolaemus montrouzieri; assembly: GCA_013387265.2. Classification (NCBI taxonomy): domain Eukaryota; kingdom Metazoa; phylum Arthropoda; class Insecta; order Coleoptera; family Coccinellidae; genus Cryptolaemus; species Cryptolaemus montrouzieri. Next base: position 7,135,987 of record JABFTP020000103.1, on the reverse strand, counting down.
TATTTTTTTATGTTGGTCGAGCTTATTTCGTGATGCAACATATTTTTGTCTTTGACTACTAAGATCAACTTTCAAATTTTCAATTTCACGTTCAACCTCATGCTCACTCTTCAGTGTTCAACACAGATAATGAACGACCAGACTGACTTATGTGAATCCCAAATCTCTGTTGAATTCAAACTCCTTTTCAATAGTTTATAGTATACTCACTATGTGGTTTTTCCCAATTCAATAAGGAGCCATTTATTAATGTCACGACACTTTAAACTAAGTTTCATACTGTCAAATGTTGAACCTCGGTAATAATGACCTATAAATTCATTTGTTAATAGAAACAACATGGTAAAAATTCCATTCCTGTTTCAATCATGCATAACTATCAACTAAATTCATAGATATAAAAAATTGAGTTGTGAGCAGATTGACAGCCCTGCCACTGCAACACAGTGGTCTATTGTGGCACACTTTATCCTAAATTTCATTTACAAGCTCCATTCTTCTTGCAAAAGCTATGAATTTTGTAGGTGAGAGTTTAATGAGCTCAGTCAGGTCCAGTTTGTTAGATCCAAGTTCCTCAAGCCTAATTGTTCCCACCTGGGCATTCGCACATGAGTTGTTCTGTTGATTCAAGCTCCTCTTCACATAGTCTGCATGAAGGGTTCTCGATCAATCTTAACGCATTTAGGTGATTTCTACGACTACAGTGCCCCGTTAATATGGAAATTAGCACTTTCAGGTTTATCCTAGACAGTTTGAGCCACACGTTTTCTCTCGCAGTGGAAGGTCCACTGATGGCAAACCGAAAGTGTCAGAAACCTGTAAGGCTCAGCCAGGGCTGCTGTACCTTCAGATCCAACCACCAGTTATTTTCCATCCTTGTAGTCCCCTGGGAAATTTCAAACCTAAGCTCTGTTCCAGTGAATCCCAAACCTGTTCCTCAAGCGGCCAATAAGTCTGCTTTTTCATTGCCTGGGATCCACATCAGATGACAGTGGTCAATGAGACACAACCTTATTTTACTGATTTTTGAACTGAAATGGACTATTTCCCCTAATTCGAATTGTATGAAAATACTATTGAAATGATAAAATTTTAATGGAATATTCAATAAGAATCATAAATACAATAATAACAATATCTAAGAACTACATTTTGAATTCAAGCAGTAATATAAAGATATATTTTCAACAGATTAATAATTATATCATATTTGAACAAAAACAAAACAGGTTTCCATATACAAAACCTCTGAAAAAGGTAAAAATTTTGAATTTGAAACAGAAAACTTCCAAGAATTTCAAAAATAATAATTGTATCATACTTAAAAAACTAAAAAACATATTTTTATTTTCAATGAATTGGAACACCAGAGTTTACAAGCGTTCTTTTTTTATTACAGAATACCCCTGAGGGTTCCTACTAATTCTCCAATAGTGAGAAACGTTCTGAACAGTATGTCTCAGGATATCGAGAAATTCTTGATCGTGAGTTATAACAATGAGTTGAAAGTTGCCATCATTTTCATGTGATTGAATTATGTTTGCTAAAGCATATGTGAGGCTTACAATATTTTCTTTATCTAAATTAGTAGTTGGTTCATCTAAAGCCAGAATTCCGCAATGTGTACTAAAAGATTCAGCAAGTGCCATTCTTATAATCAAACAAGCTAAGACCCTTTGACCAGCACTGCATCTGCCTCTCATCTCCAATTCGATGCCATTCTTCACTTGAATAACTCGATAGTCGTAAGTTTGTCTAAAATTACTAGTCGATTTGCTATCTTCAGCTTTTATTTGTATATAATCTATATCATTGCCTTTGTAAATATTTCTCCACAATTCTCTTATTCTGTCATTAATCAATACCATTTTTCCTTATGAAATTGGAGTATGGAACACTGCAAAGCTCTCGTAAATTTTCTGATATCATCGAGCACTTTTTCCATAACCTTGCATTCATTCATTTTCACCCTATGATTTTTCTCTGCGTTTTTATTCTCTGGTAAGTTAAGTTCTTGTTCCATATCCGAAATTGTTTTCATAAGTTCAATTTCTTGACCTTTCAAGCTGTTTATTTCTCTTTCCTCCTTTTCGATAGTTTTTTTCAATTCGAGTTTTTCTCTGTACAATGATTGATAATTATAGTTTCCTATTTTTGTTTTAAGTTTGTTATTTCATTCGCTAGAATCGCCTCTTCTTTTTGTTTTTCGCGGAGTATGATATTGTCTTTAAGGTTTCTCGAAACTGTTTTTTGTTTTGCAATTTCTTCTTTCAGTTCGGTGATTTTTTGAACAGCTTTATTTTTTACGTTAGTAAAATGTTTATTTTTTTCTTCCAGTTGGGATACCTGCGCGATCGGTTGTTCAAGAGTGTATTCAATATTTTTATCTAGGTATTTTTTAATTTATGTACTGCTGTACCTTCAGATCCAATCACCAGTTATTCTCCATCCTTTTAGTCCCCTGGGAAATGTCAAACCTAAGCTCTGATCCAATGAATCCCAAACCTGTTCCTCAAGCGGCCAATATTCATGTATTTTCATTGCCTGGGAATCACATCAGATGACAGTGATCAATGGAGACACAACCTTATTTTACTGATTTTTGAACTGAAATGGACTATTTCCCCTAATTCAAATTGTATGAAAATACTATTGAAATGATAAAATTTTAATGGAATATTCAATAAGAATCATAAATACAAAAATAACAATATCTAAGAACTACATTTTGAATTCGAGCAGTAATATAAAGATATATTTTCAACAGATTAATAATTATATCATATTTGAACAAAAACAAAACAGGTTTCCATATACAAAACCTCTGAAAAAGGTAAAAATTTTGAATTTGAAACAGAAAACTTCCAAAAGTTTCAAAAATAATAACTGTATCATACTTAAAAAACTAAAAAACATATTTTTATTTTCAATGAATTGGAACACCAGAGTTTACAAGCGTTCTTTTTTTATTACAGAATACCCCTGAGGGTTCCTACTAATTCTCCAATAGTGAGAAACGTTTTGAACAGTATGTCTCAGGATATCGAGAAATTCTTGATCGTGAGTTATAACAATGAGTTGAAAGTTGCCATCATTTTCATGTGATTGAATTATGTTTGCTAAAGCATATGTAAGGCTTACAATATTTTCTTTATCTAAATTAGTAGTTGGTTCATCTAAAGCCAGAATTCCGCAATGTGTACTAAAAGATTCAGCAAGTGCCATTCTTATAATCAAACAAGCTAAGACCCTTTGACCAGCACTGCATCTGCCTCTCATCTCCAATTCGATGCCATTCTTCACTTGAATAACTCGATAGTCGTAAGTTTGTCGAAAATTACTGGTCGATTTGCTATCTTCAGCTTTTATTTGTATATAATCTATATCATTGCCTTTGTAAATATTTCTCCACAATTCTCTTATTCTGTCATTAATCAATACCATTTTTTCCTTATGAAATTGGAGTATGGAACACTGCAAAGCTCTCGTAAATTTTCTGATATCATCGAGCACTTTTTCCATAACCTTACATTCATTCATTTTCACCATATGATTTTTCTCTGCGTTTTTATTCTCTGGTAAGTTAAGTTCTTGTTCCATATCCGAAATTGTTTTCATAAGTTCAATTTCTTGACCTTTCAAGCTGTTTATTTCTCTTTCCTCCTTTTCGATAGTTCTTTTCAGTTCGAGTTTTTCTCTGTACAATGATTGATAATTATAGTTTCCTATTTTTTGTTTTAAGTTTGTTATTTCATTCGCTAGAATCGCCTCTTCTTTTTGTTTTTCGCGTAGTATGATATTGTCTTTGAGGTTTCTCGAAACTGTTTTTTGTTTTGCAATTTCCTCTTTCTGTTCGGTGATTTTTTGAACAGCTTTATTTTTTACGTCAGTAAAATGTTTCTTTTTTTCTTCCAGTTGGGACACCTGCGCGATCGCTTGTTCAAGATTGTATTCAACATTTTTATCTAGGTATTTTTTAATTTCAGAGTTTATTTTTGTTATTGCTTCTACTAATTTATGTTTGTTATTTACATCTTTTCTTTCTTCATTTATTAATGCATTGTTGTCATTAATTAACTTAGTTTTTTCTTTATTTATACTCCCAAGTTCCCTCTCCAGTTTCTGCAGTTCAGTTTGATATTCTTCTTTGTCCACCAATAAAACACTGTAATTTTCTTTTAGTTCTTCGAGTTGTAGTTCCAAATGTGGTTTTTTATTGGCTTGCGTTTGGGTCTTCACCTGCATTTCAACATATTTATTTTTTTCTTCTTGAATCTTCTGGCATCTTTTTTTATGTTGGTCCAGCTTATTTCGGGATGAAACATATTTTTGTCTGTGACTATTAAGATCTGCTTTCAAATTTTCAATTTCACTTTCAACTTCATGCTTACTCTTCAGTGTTTCAACATTTCGCTTTTGGTTTTCAATTTCCTTATCTTTTCTTCACAAACTTCCACATCAGAATGATACTGATCTAATAAAGTGGCATCTGCTATAACCTTCCTACAAACATCCATATTTTTCGTAGGAATTTCTAAATCTGCATTTAATTTACATAACCGACTAGTTAATTGCTTCAATTCTTCGTTACTTGATTCAAGTTGTTCATATAATAAAGGTAACTTCATGTTAGATAAAATTTCGATATTTTCACTGACCGGTTTGAGTTGCTGTAGTTTATTAAATGAATCTTCTTCTCTTCTCAACTTTTTTTCAGTCTCCAATAATTTGGCAGGGATGGTGTCAATAGTTTTTCTCAATTTTTCAATAACTCCTTTAACTAGAGTTCTCTTATCTGAAAAGTCTGTTGAGCAAAGAGGGCAAGCTTTTTCCTCCTCGAATTCTTCTATGAATTTTTCATACATAATTTTAGCAGAACTGTATTCGCCTTTTTTTTTCTGTAATTTTTCTTTTCTTTCAAACGTTTCCTTAAGTACTGTTGCAAATTCCTCATCTTTACACACTAAATTCATTTCAGATTTCTTCGAGTTCAACTCGTCTTCGTATCGTTTAATATCTTGATTTTGATGTTGAATTTGTGTTTCTAACTTGGTAACTTGTTTCTGAAGCGATGTAACTTCCGTATTTATTCTCTTGATTTCTTTTTCTCCAGAATTCAACATAATTTGAACCTTTTTTCCAACATTATCCGTTGGAATGTCGCCGTTAAATAGCTGTTTAAAATTATTAACATGCTTATTTCTAATTTTATTCGATTCCATTTTCTTCTTGACTACAGTTTGTTCTTCTGCACTCGATTTTTCATCAATAATATAATTCTCCTGTAATACTTTATATAATGCTTCTAACTCTACAAGTTTCCTCTCCATTTCACCAATTTCGGTATTGGTATTAATAATTTCCGATTCAGATTCTTTTATATTGAACGAGTTCTGTAAATTATCTAAAGTTTGGGTTAATTCCTCCATTTTTCTGTTGATTTCTAATAATTTGTTATTTGTTACATCCATTTCTTCAATTTCATTTGTAATCTGGAGAATCTTTTCGTCGGTTTTACGAATTTCATGAATATTTGAATTAACTTTTTCTTTGGTTGTGGCAAGCGCCTCACGAATCTTGTCAATTTTTTCTTGCAATTCCATTTCTGTTTTTCGTTTAGTTTTGATGCTAATTTCCAAATTTTCATCAACTTCTACAAGTTTAGATTTTAGTTCATCTATTGCTCTCTCGGAATTTTCCGGGTTATTCCAAGTAATTGCATCTCCCATCTCGAAACACACCTTTGACTTTTCGAATAAAGAACTTTGTTCATTTAGTTTCAATTCATAATGTTTTTTTTCTTCCCTGAATTGTCCAAGCTTAATTTGCAGTTTTTGAATGTCTCCATTAGTTGTGTTTTCTTTTTTCTCAATCTCTGTCTTTTTATCTTCAAGTGTTTCAATAACAACTTCTTTCTCCCTCTGTTTTTGTTCAAACAAAGATATTTCACTCTGAAGTTCCTCATTTGTACCTTCAAATAAATCAGAAATACCCTCAATCAACATTTGTTGTTGTTGAACGAGCCCTTTCTTTTCAGTTTCCTTACTGGTTAATTCTTTCTGTAAAGTACCAAGATTAATTTCAAGTTGTTCAATTTCATGTAAACGCGTCATATGTGGTTTTAAATCTTCAGTTTTTTGGTTTGTATCTTTTTTTATAGAATCACATTGTAACTTTTTCTCTTCTAATTTTTTTCTCTTCCTACTCACATCAATTTTCTTTTCTTTTTTAATTCCAAGTTCATATTTGTCTAATTTCAATTTATCTACCTTTGTTTTGAGAGTTTTGCTCAATAGTTCATAACATTTATTGTATTTTTTTGAATCAAAAATTTCATCAAACTTTTCTTTAACTTTTTTTGATTCATCGAGAGGCCAGGATGAATTTTCTTGATGGCAAAATAGTACATTATTGAAAATGCATGGTGAGACTTGCAAAACATGAGCACAATACTTATCAGTATCAATACACCTGCTAGAAAACTGTTCCTTTTCTCCCGTTGCACGTACAAGAGATACAGCTGAATCCATTGAAGAAAATGACATAGAATTGGCTTTCTGCTGTAACTTCACTGCTCTATTTATCGTATACGTATCACCTTTCACATCACTCAATTTCAAGCGTATCTGACCTCTAGTTTCTGTTCTTTCTGAGATTTTCGGATCATGAACAAAGCCTTGGCCCCTTGATGTGCCTGTAGGTAAATCACCAGTGCATGCAAACTTGATAGCTTCAAGTATTGTGGTTTTACCACATCCATTTTGACCAACTAGTAGAGTCACTGGAGTGTCAAAGCTGATTTGTTGTATATGTTCTTCAAAAGGGCCAAAGCTTCTTATTCCACTTATTTGAAGTTTCAATAGGGTAGCCATTTTACTAGAATAAGTAGTGTTAATGTTAAAAAAAATCTATTCTAATAATCCAAGAATAATTCATTCATGGATTTTCAGAAAATAATTGAAAAAATACCTTGATTACACTTACTATATTTAATTTATATCTGTTCTCAATATCATTAGAAAACTGGTACATTGAAAAATAAAATATACTATCTGATTCGTGAAATATTGCAAATATAAACACCCGCCAAAAGTCCAAACTAGTAAACGAAGTAAACTTCACTACTTCAGTAAACCACTAGAACTACAACCACAAAACAGTCTTACTAGAACTCACAGAATAGTTCAAAATTAGTGTTAACGTTTTCGGCTGGAAAAAACTCGGATCGATCTGAGATTGCTTGGAAATCGGAAAATACGTCATCACTTTGGTTGCACTCTGTCAAGAGCAAATTACCAATCGAACATAAATTGTATGGTTAAAATCACCGAGAACATATAAAAGAAGAAATCAAATCAATATAAATTGTCAACTTTGCATCAACATAACAAATCCTTCAACAGACCCCAGATCCTCCATAATTGTCAATTATATGTTTTTAAAAAATGCGACAATTTACAAAACATTTTTGCCTAAAATATACTTTTACGCTTTTACTATTATATACTCATCCCAAACAATACGCACACAAGGACGCCATATTTGCTCTGACCTATGGATTTAGATCAAGTCCGAGCGATCTCGAAGCGATCCGAAATATTAGTCGAACATTCAAATCAGAAATCAATTCAGTCAAACATAAATATTTCTGGGAGAAGTTCTCAGATCACCAAACCGAAAACGCTGTTATATCGATGTGTTCTTCCTCCTACCGTTACATATTTGATAGGGCCTCAGCCTATGGAACATGTAGGCAGTTCAAGATACTTAGAAAACCATTTGTTAAACACAAGAGTACCACGAGTATAGTGAGAAAAGAGGTTCTGTTAAGAACCCTATACGTAGGACCTCCAACTGAGCCCAAAATCTACGAAGTTGGGGTTTCATAATTTTGACCGAAAATTTTCCAGAGATTCAGTAAATTTAGAGCATTCAGAAGTTTTACTAATGACATAGCTTGGCGTATAGCATATCATTATATGATATGCCCTATATGACAAAGACTCTACACATTTCCCATACAAATGCTATGTTGGAGGTCCGAAGTAAAATGTTATTGGATTTTTATTTCTTGAATTCTAGTTCTATAGGACGCGCAGACGTGCCGTGTTTAGAATTGGCGTCCATTATTGTGGTGGCAAACATACCGATGACATCTTTTTTGTGTGAATATAAATGGATTTTATCATTAAAGACATGGTGAATTCTTCGGATTTCGGATGTAAGATCTATAGCCAGAAGAAAGTGTCCAGCATTATTTTCGACAGATAATTAATTGAACTGGTCTATAGAGGTTTGTTTACTATAACCTCAAATGTTAAGATGGTTTTCAAATTAACTTATCCTTGTTCAGAAATCTGTAGAATATGTTTGGAAAACAAAATGATACATAAAAATTTAATGAACAAAATTCAAGTTGAAGCAGAAATTAGTATCTGTATCATAGATTTGCTTGAAATAATTACGTCGGATCATGTAAGTTAATAGAACATTTTGTAGAAAATACATTCCTAAATATCTTTGAATTTTACAGTTGAAGAAAGATGAGAATTATCCAAGTTCAATATGTATAGAATGTCTGGAACTTGCCAAATCATCTTATTTGTTCAAAATCAAGTATGAAAAATCTTTGCAATTCCTTTGCAACTTCGAGAGAAGAGAAATTGAACAAGAAGAATTGAATATTAATTCTGATCAGGACACTGAATTAGAAACATTAAAAGACCATGGAGAGAGTGTGATGAATGATAAACAAATTGAGATCCTGGAGATATTAGAAACCAACAAACGCAGGGAAATAGAGATAGAGACACAGGTAGAAAATAAGAATTTGGATAGTAATGTAAAATATCATCCATGTCCTATTTGTCTGAAAAAATTTTCTGCATTAGAATTGAAGAAGCACGCAGCAAAACATAAGGCTTTGAGGAGATATTTTTCTATTTCTAATAATATAAAGATGAGTTCTTCCACTAGGTTTTATAGTTGTCCATCTGTTTTTTCTAAGAAAGACAGATTACATAAATGTTTGTACTGTGATCAAAAGCTGCTTTCCGATCAATTTTTAGCACATTTAAAACAACACAAAGTAAAAACATTCAAATGTGAAGAGTGCAATAGGGTTTTCAGGAAAATTAATCATTTAAACGGACATCGTGTAAAAGCTCATATTAAAGAATTCCCATTCAAATGTGAACATTGCAAGAAGGGATTTATGATTAAAAAGAATTACGAATGCCATTTACTGTTGCACAGTAAAGAGGAATTACCTCATCAGTGTTCCCATTGCTTGAAACGATTTTCAAATCCAGTTCATCTACGAAGACACTTACTTAAACATACAGAAGTCGGTAATTATAGTAGTAAATATAAGGTTCTGAAGTGTCATCAATGTTTGAAAATATTCGAAAACTTCGAAGAAATGAATTTGCATACATGCGATCATGAAAAATTAAATCTGGTAATTAAAACCTCTAATTCAATGAAACAAGTTTCAAATGAAGCAAAGTGTGATATTTGTCATAAAGTTTATAACTCAAAAAGATTATATTTTCATATAAGATATGCACATGGACCAGATACGAAGAAATTGTGTTCGGTTTGTGGTGTGTCAGTCAGGAATATTAAGAACCATATGCTAAGACATAAAGGAGATAAACCACACGTTTGCAGTGTTTGTGAAAAACGATTTAGTGTTAGACAGCAATTGAGCAGACATATGGATATTCATACTGGGGTTAAAAAATTCATTTGCAGTGTATGTGGGAAAGCTTTTAATAATTTGTATAATTTACATGTACATGAAAGGATACATATAGGCCAGCGAAATCATATATGTGTTATTTGTGATAAAGCATTTTTAGAAAAATCTTACCTTAGAAAACATATGAATGTACATCGAAAGTAAATAAAAAGGGATTCAAAACAAATTTGTGTTTTTGTATTACTTGGGACCTCAAATCTAAAGTAAATCAACCCTGAGTAGATCCCTTGTCATCATTGGTGAATTCAGAAAACTCCTCACGCTGTAGGACCGGATTGAGGCCTATGCTTAAAAAATTAAGAGGCCTAAAAGTTTTTCATGAGCAAAAATGTGAAATTCTTCAGTTTTCACACTTTTAATTGAATTAAAAGTGAACAAACATAACTTAATCTGACAATAATAACGTGTATGATGAATAATGAAGATATTTGAAATAGTTAATTGATTCCGCCGTTACTACGTGATGGTATTATCTGTCGATTGTTTGTTTGTTTTTCCTTTAACGTGCTCTATTTCTGCCTCTCGGCTAATGACAAGCCGGGGAATTCTGTCACCTCACTAACCCGGGAATTTTGCCGAACCCCTCTCGTGTCGAGGGAAGGGATCTTTAATGTCCAACACATCTCTGTTAGACAGGACCGACAGATTTACATCTCCTCCGAAAGATGAACACTCAAGCGATGCCCAGAATCCGAAAAATCGCACCGTCTTTGTGGGGATTGAACCCAGGTAACTCTGCGCAGGAGACGATCATCATGTCCTCTACACAGACTATCTTAATCTTAACTTACTCTTAAATACGGACCACAGGAGTGTGACGTAACGACGGCCATTTTGTTGAAGCAGGTCAGTGTCCACTTTCCAAACAAAGTTAGAAGCAGTGTTAATTTCCATAAGGACAATTTCAAATCGTGATTATTTTTTATCCAGGAAGTTCCTGAACATGTGAGTACATTTTATGATTGAATTATGTGATAAATTAAAGAATTTCACTAATAGCCAATTCTTATGCTCGTAAGAATATGTATTTAGACCTAGTTATTGAACTAGTGAGGTTAGGATCTGTAGATGATTATATACGTTTTACATATTTGGTGTTTTTGAAACTATTTCAGAAGAATTTTTAATGGCATCTAAACATGTTCTCAATTTTGGAGTTCTTTAAAGACGATGCCAAGCTTGTAGCTCGAGGAGAAAATGCTGTAGAGTCCGGTCATGTGAAAGACATGGCATTTGATGGAGAACTTCTCATCATTCGCGGCAATGTTCATGCTAGCATGCGGGATCGTTTATATAAAGTAGAGGTATGAGACCAAAGTAGCGAATGTGTTTGTAGCATACTAAAAAAATTCATTTTCTAGATAAAACTTGACACAGACAAGTGTATCGAAGAAGCCAGTTGTACATGCCCAAGAGGTCAGTTGGTGTGTCATCACATGGCAGCATTGTCGATTTTTGGTTATCACAATATAATATAACAAAATAATAAACCATATTCGAATCTAGAATGAAAAATAAATTAAAACAATTATTGCAACTCCAAAATCCTAACCTCACAAATTCAATAAATAGGCCAAATAACATATTTTTAGGACATAATGAGTTTACTCTTTGTCAAATTCTTTAATTTATCACATAATTCAATCATAAAATGTACTAACATGTTCAGGAACTTCCTGGATAAAAATAATCACGATTTGAAATTGTCCTTATGGAAATTAACACTGCTTCTAACTTTGTTTGGAAAGTAGACACTGACCTTTCCCAACAAAATGGCCGTCGTTACGTCATTACTCCTGTGGTCCATTAACCTACTTTTAACCTAATAAAACATTTGTTGTACATCTATTTTTTCAAAGTTCTCTCGGTTTTACTTCAACTTTTCGATTACACATTTCGGAGCTGAGCGGGTTCATAGCTCAGAATATGAGAACGCTTTGGCTTCGAGAGCATAAAGCTCCAATGGCTAAACGGTTTCTTAAACTGTGACAGAAAATCGCTGCGACTTTTCTCTGGGCGGAGCAGACTGTGACTGCTCAGCTCATCTCCTGTCAACCAACAAAGTATATCAGCGAAATCGCAACTCACTTGGTATACTCATTTATACCTACAATAAAGTTTTTTAGCTCCTCTACTGATTGTCTCCAGTCCAAACTATTGTTTATTTTGATTTAAATTCAAAAAGATTGATGGAAAAAAATTCTCCTGTAAGTAAGATGGTCTCAGTAAACGACTGTGTTCTGTGGTTTTAAGGTGGCTTCACACATAACTGCTAGTTCAACAAGTATGCATAATAATTGATAAATCATTATGTTCATACAAACTTCGTTCGCACGAAAATTTTGTGCAATCATTTTCTCACAGACGCTACAGTTTGCTTGCACAAAATGATTAATCATGCATGATTGTCAAGTGCTACTAATTGTATTGCTACCTTTAGTACTTTTATTTTGAGGTTTTGCGTATAGTGTTCTTGGCTGATAATTTCATACATATAGTGTTGCCTATAAATTTTTGTAATACTGCAATTTTTACCGATAAATGGGTAATCAATTATTACCTCAAAAAGGTCGAAATGAATGTTAGACCAATATATCCTCGTTCAGAAAAATGTCGAATATGTTTCGAATACAAAATGATACATACAAATTTAATAAACAAAATTATTATTGAAGCTGAAATTAGTATCTGTATTATAGATATGCTCGAAATAATAACATCTGATCATGTAAGTTTATATCAATATTTTTCATGAAGTTACTTACGAAATATCTTTTACTTTCATAGTTGGAGAGAGATGAAAATTACCCGAGTTCAATATGTATAGAATGCCTGGAACTGGCCAAAGCATCTTATTTGTTCAAAATCAAATATGAAAAATCGTTGCAATTCCTTGACAACCTCAACAAAAGAGAAATTAAACAAGAACTAATGCAGGAAGAGTTGAATACTAATTCTGATGAGGACTTTATCATAAAAATAATGGAAGAGCATGAAGAGAGTGTAACAGATGATAATCAAATTGAAACACTTGAGATATTAGAAACCAACCAAATTGGGGAAGTGGAGAAACATGAAGAAAGTGTAAATTCGGATTTATATGTAAAGCATCATACATGTTCTATTAATAGAGATATGAGTTCTTCAGATAATTTTTATAATTGTTCAACAGTTCCTTTGGAAGAAGAGAGATTACATAAATGTTCGTACTGTAATCAGAAATTACCTTCCGATCAATTTGTAGTACATATAAAACAGCATAAAATGAAAATATTCAAATGTGATGAATGCAAGAGAGTTTTCAGGAAAATTAATCATTTAAACGGACATCGTGTAAAAGCTCATATTAAAGAATTCCCATTTAAATGTGAATACTGTCAGAAAGGATTCGTGATTCAGAAGAATTACGAATGCCATTTACTGTTGCACAGTAAAGAGGAATTACCGCATGAGTGTTCCCATTGCTTAAAACGATTTTCTAATCCACTTCATTTACGGAGACATTTATTCAGACATACAGAAGTCGGTAATTATAGTAGTAAATATAAGGTTCTGAAGTGTCATCAATGTTTGAAAATATTTGCGAACTTTAAAGAAATGAATTTGCATACTTGCGATCATGAAAAATTGAGTATGTCTAATTCAATGAAACAGGGTTCAAATAAAGCTAAATGTGATATTTGTCATAAATTTTATAATTCGAAAAAATTGTTATATATTCATGTAAGAAATGCACATTGGCCTGATATGAAGAAATTATGTTCCGTTTGTGGTTTGTTGGTCAGGAACATAAAGCACCATATGTTACAACATGAAGAAGATAAACCACACGCTTGCAGTGTTTGTGATAAGCGGTTTGGTCTTAAACAACAATTAGGTAAACATATGAATATTCATACTGGGCAAAAAAAATTTATTTGCAGTGTATGTGCGAAAGTTTTTAATAATTTATATAATCTACAAGTACATGAAAGGATACATATAGGCCAACGAAATCATATATGTGTTATTTGTGATAAAGCATTTTTAGAAAAATCTTACCTCAAAAAACACATGAATGTACATCAAAATAAATGTAAACATTTTCTAAACGAGTTTCTTTTTATTGAACTGAATAGGGTTCTTACATAGATAGATAGATAGATAGATAGATAGATAGTGAAACGACCCAGAACCGGGTCTAATTTTTTCTGTTAATTTGCTAAAACTATCCATATATTTCTTGGTTTTATCTAATTGAATTTTATTATCAACTGTGATAACTGTATGTTGTAGATCTATCTACATAACATTTCATATAGTTTATCTGAATTCAAAATTACAGTGAAAAGACGGTCATTTGCCAGAATGATTCAATAATTTCATTTTAAATTCTCAATATAGTAGAATATTACGTATTTTAAGGCAGCTTAAAATCACCCAAAAGTGTAAACATAGACACGAAGGAATTTATCTAACCCAAATAAGAAATCCAGCGAAAACAATAATCGACTTTAATACCTAAGCTTTTAAGCATCTTTCGTATATCCACGATTCCACAGCTGGTATTTTCTAAATCAGCAATTCCCACGTCGCGACGAAGGAACGCGTCTGTAAAAGACTATGTAACAGGTACTTGAGTACCAAGGGCTGAGGGAAGTGAGGGGTAAGGACTGCTGGGTCACGCATATATAAGTATCACGATCGCGACGTTAAGGGATCATTCATTAATTCATTCATTATTATGATTTTGATTTTTATTGAGTTATTTTTCTTCCGAGGTGCAGTTACTCTTATAATTCAGTTATTCTGTTTTCGAAGCTCAGTGAATTTACTCATTCGTGTGAATCGGAATTAAATTTGAGTTAATTAATCGTGCACAACACGAGTCCAGAAGAATGGAAGACGCAGATTGTTGCTCTCCGAGAAGCCGGACAGGGGAAGAAGAAGCACCGTTCCCGTTGTGTCTCAGAGGTGATTACTTTCTGAATCTCTTTTAATATTTCTGCTCACTATTTGATTTTCACGAATTTCTTGAAGTATATGCTACGTAATTTCTAAATGCACTGATGACGAGTTGAAATAATCATTTCTCAAATTCCAAATTATTTTCACATATTTTTTTTCTTTATGGCAAATGATCTATTTGAACTGCACTGACATTTTCTAATATTTATTTTGAAGAGTTATTTTCATGGACTTATTTGAAACGTTTGCTTTCGTAACTTGGTAGAATATGAAATGTACTGAATTTATTTTATATTGATTTCAACAGCTGTTTTAACTTAACGCATTATTTTGAAGTACACTAAAATTCTTTAGTATTGATTTCAACAATTGTTTATCAAACTTGCAACATTACTGAAACGTAATTAAGCTATTGTGTACTGATTCCACCAACTTTGAGAACTATTTGAATTTGAAATGTTATGAAGTTTAATATTGATGTGAAACTTTACTTTTATAACTCAGAAAATTGATCTCATTGAGATGTTACTTAACCATTTTGCCAATCCAAATCTTTTGTTTATAATCTGATGAACGATACGTTCGAATGTGAGAACCTTTAATATGGATTCTTATCTTTGCTTCTATAATGGGCCAATTATCTATTTGAAATATCATAATCCTTTTATTCGTTATTTCTATTTATCTCTGTTTATAACTTAGCAGAACATACTCAAACTGTAACGAAGATGTTTATATTTCATAGTACCAAACTATGGGGAAGATCTTACTTTCAAATTATTGATTTGATATCCGATACTCTTAAGCTCAATAAGGGAGCTTTCCCTGCCTTCAGGTGTAATGATCACCTACGAATAATATCATAACTCATTAGTATAGATAAATGGCTTTAGGGACGATACGCATGTATGGACCCACAGACATTGAGGCTTGTATGTTGTCGGTATGAAAGTTTTGAAGAATGTCTGAGTTGGGGAATGTATGTGACGTTTGTGGTACATACAGGTGTATGATCAGAGGGCATGATTCCCTGGTTGGCAAATCCGCGATATGGGAATAGAGTATGATCCGCAGTCAGTGACACAATAAACTGCCCGTTGGCGCTCAGTTGAGCAAAAGAATCACGTACGGCTTTACGGGCTTACCTCTAGTTCCATATATAACGTTTTAATACTATACGAATTACTGAATTCGATTAAAATACGCGAGCGAATTAACGCTTGCAAGTTGTCAGCTGTGGACGTGTTCCTTAGAATTTTAAAAGTAAATCTTTCAGAGTTTGGAGTATCAGGGCGACGACCTCGTCATAAAACATGAAATCATATTACCAAAACCCTTCGATCGGGTCAGTTACCACTCATAAGATGGGTGAGGGTCGGTTAGACCTGTCTACAATAATCTCATATCCGAATTCCATCCAAAATATGGGTGAGGGCCAAGTAAGCCTATTTATAATAATTAAATATTCCAACTTCCACTCGTAATATGGGTGAGGACCAATTAGGTCTGGTTATAATAATTAAATATTCCACATTCCACTCGTAATATGGGTGAGGACCAATTAGGTCTGTATAAAATAATCTAATGTATAAACTTCCACTCAAAATATGGGTGAGGGCAAATTGGGCCTCTATCTAAATGATCATATTTATTAAATTCATTCAAATAGAAAAGACGCCAAAGAATGCAAGGATAAGAATTTAATACAAATGCTACAAAGATCAAATAGACATTGTTACCGAATCTGTTTTTGATTTCCTAATTTTCTTACCTATGGCTTAAACGACGAAGAATTGGTCGTATACCATTTCATCAAACCAAAAACACATCAAAATCTTTGGGGTACAAAATTGATTAGGTTACTACAAATACACAACACAACAAAGAAAAGGGTCCTATTTTATATAAGAGAACTTCAAGGCAAGTTCAGGTACTAGACGATCACATGGCTTTTCATTTGACAGATCTTAGTCGGTCTCAAGAATATGAATGAGAACAACTTGAAGGAGCTCGAAGGTGTAATTAATATGGGGAAGAAAATAAGATAATTCAGGTATTGCAATTTACATAAAAGCGATGCATTTTGCATCGTCTTTCGTAGACCGTGAAATGTGTTGTCAAATTTGAGGGGTGTTTCAATAGATTTATTCCTGCTAAATACAAAATATTAGTATTTACAATTGTCATCTTAGATTTCAGGATTGGTTTTTATATTCTTCAAGTCTACTACCCGAAAGTATAACATTAAACCTTAATTTGTGTAACTTGATATGAACTATTTATCTTATTTTATAAAAAAAACATGCGGATGGGAATAGAGAGCGAATAATAATTGATAAAAGATTTATTTCTTCATATACATGTCTTGATCTTTCTAATATAATAGCAGAAAAATAATACAAAACCTTATAAATGGAATAAAGTACAAATCAAACATTTTCCTAACATTATCAAACGAATTTTTAATTATAAAATTTTAGGTTTTAACTACCTAATCATTTGAGCTTTGCACACATATTTTTACATTAAAATTATTCATCTAACAATCAATATCTATGTAGAGATTTTGAAATTTTCAGCTTAGGTAAGAAGATGTTATAGTTGTAATAAACTTTAAGAACTGTGCGTGTTGTTTTTAATGATTTAACGGTTTATATTAATAATAATATGTTTTTCAAAAGTAACATGAAGCATTTTACGTATGCTTATTTTAATCTCACCAGGTTCATTAATTTGGATTACTATATTCGTCGTTGTTCAATACAAACTTGACCACCTATTTCACACTCCTAGATATGGTTTTATTGAAAATTCTGAAACATTAATTTGTAATTAAGTTATATAATACAATTTTTCTTGCCTTATAACATTTCAACTTTTTTTTGTATATTTAGAGATTTTAATATAGCATTCCGAACTGATAATTCTTTAGGCTGACATATCAAAAAATCCGGCGTTTATAAACTGTCTTGCGGGGATTGCACTAAAATTTATACTGGTAGAACTTTCAGAAATTTCAAAGTTAGATTATTCGAGCACAAACGTAGTTTTAATTATCATAAATTAGATTCCCATTATTCTAATCACTTACTCGAAGAAAACCATAACTTTAATGATAATTTCAAAATTTTACACAATGAAAGTAATAGACAAAAACTCAATCTATGGGAAATTTGAGTGATTAACAAAGAAAAGAATTCAGGTAGGTTACTTAATAGCCAATTAGATCTAAATCCTTCTCCTTTACTCAATCTTTTCAATTCATAAAGTAAGCAACTCCGATGGGTTTTCCAGCACCCCTTGTACTTGTACCTATTGTAATATTAAGTAGGAAATAAGACTAATATATAAGGAATAACACCGTTCATTAGTTTGTATCTATCTGATGAAGCCACAGTGTGGTGAAACCGGTCATAGTTTTGTTAATATAGTGAAAATCTAAATATAGTTTTATTTCATTGAAAATATGTATATCAATTTTCATCAAGTAACGACCTCCTCAATCAAATTAAAAATTCTGATATACTATTTCATTCCTTTAAATTTAAAAATAATTTCTCATATATCAAACTTTGGAACAATATCGCTCTCTTGAAACAGAATTTTCAGAAAAAGTAGTTTCTGTCTATTTCAGAAGATTACGATATCCCCATACCAAATTCATCCTAATATAATTATTACCCAGGAATAATCTTTCATTAGAAAGATCTCTATCAACTTCGAGATGGTCCTGTAAGGTTTGGAAAATCCACAGGAAATCAACAGCATCCTATATGTCAATGAAGGTAATATCTAACAAACTAACATGCAAATAGACAAACTCATTTACCATTTATAATAATAGTAGGATGATAGATCCAAATAGTTCTGGTACATTTGTTGCTCATATCGTTTATCACAGCAATAACACAAACAAGCCTAAGTTGACTAAAAATTAAATTATTAACATAAGTATTCAGAACTTTGCTGAAATTTGACATGCTTGATATTTCATATGAATTTTAAAAACAACATACATGGTTACTCTATATTATCTTTAGAATAATATTGAAACATCATATATATCAATATATCCAGATGATGCAAACATTACAGAAAGTAGGTCATGTCGGCGTCATCAACAGTTTGAAAACTGCAGAGAATTCTCCCGAGATCAATATAGATAAATGTTATTTCGTATAAATTTTCATTAAAATTAAATGATATTTAAAATGAACGAAAATAGAATTGTTAATTGAAGTAATCTAAATGTTATTGCTTTTTATATACTAAAGAAAGATTAAAACAAATGAATTGTCCCAAGAATTTATGCTACGAGTTTAACAAGGGACCAATATTTAGAATGAAAGAGAAATTTCCTCGTTATACCTGATTAAAAAAAGGAATTTGGTAAGAACAAAATGTCGGTAAGATAACTGACTTGATATTTTTGCATTCAAAAATTTTATCTTTCATTCAAAGTGAATATGAATTATGTTTTTATACTTTAAGTTTTTAGCTGTAATAATTTTACATGACCATACTATCACACATACAAAATTGATGTTAAAATATTAATAAGGAAAATGCTTTTTAAAATTCTATACATATCATAATTTTTCAGGAAACTAGTATTGATAAGGCTCAATCAAAAGTACAGGAAATGAATGATAAGCTATCATATTGAGGTAATTAGCTATGCAAAGAGACCTATTTTTGAAACAAAATAGTTGCTAACTTGATCTTGAATATACATTCTATTTCACCATTCAATCTATAGGCAACATGAATAAAATCTGACTTTTGCAATAGTATAACTATGTGGAATAGGACGGTTTCAAAATAATTTAGGAATAAACTAAATTTCGAATAATGACAATAGGAACATAATACACAAATAAAAATGGTGAGTAGTCAACTATATTACGTTATTTCAATTCTTATTATTTCAGATAGTGACTACAAAAACGAACTGAGAAGTACGCAATTAATGGTTTGGGAGACTAGAAAACACACTGGTAATAAATGATCACATATGAGGAAATTAAAGTTGAAGTAGTATCCGTGTATAATAAGATCTATTACAAGGAAAATATGATATTTTCTTACTATACAGTACAATAAAATATTAAGTATGGTTCGTAGCATAGCATCTATGAAGATTGTAATTTGTTAAGCTCAGTAAAAATATTGATATTCAAATCCGCAATATTAGTCAAGGGAAATTTTTACACTATCTTGTTTTATGAAAACTAATCAATCCATTCGTCAACAATATCCAATAACAATAATAAACATTCCATAAGACCAACATTTAGAAATTGTCCATTTCAATTTCCCTCAATCAAAACTAACAGTAACAAAGTTTAAAAGTTTGAAGATTAAACAGTTTTACATAAGGAAAAGTACAGAAATATTTGGTATTTATATCTTTCCACACGCAGCATTAGAATAGTAGATCTATATATTTCACAATTTACTGTATAATCTTTTGTTATCCAAAGTCAATACTGAATATTACTCGATTCATAATACCTTATTTCGTCAGAACATCATTTTAAACCCTCGCTAATCAAATAAAAGAACGAAATATATAGGTAACAAAATAACTCACTAATTATAAATAGGAAAATAAATTAAAACATTATCTAGGGTTACACTGATCACACTACTATTTAAATTGTTTTCTTCTTCGTAGTCTTTTTAATTCTGGGTAATGTGGCACTTGCGACTTCCTGAAAATGAATAATATGTGTTACTGATAATTCCATACAAGTTATCGACAGCAAATCAAAATTAAGTGGAAACAAAGGATTTGAAAAATGATTATTTCTTCTACTAGTTTACTGGTTTTACAAGTAGTTCTAAGAAATACTTGGATTAAGTTTGTCTCCCAATTTTTTTTATTCTAAATAAAATGTTATTAGTTGAGACATTTTATTATATTGGGCTTATTTTCTGAGCAAATCAACAATTTAATATAAATTTATAGAAAAAAATTACATGTCGCCTAATATCTTTGTCAGCAGACAATTTTAATTTGTAATAACCTCACAACTTTGATGAAAATATTACTCTTTAAAATCCTTAGTTTCCAGCAGTTTTATGTCACACTTGAACAATAAAGATAAAACACAAAAAACATTACAATTTCGAAAAATGAAGTAGAATTGAAAGTGTAACTATATGACTTTATATTGATGCTAATTTTAGTAAAATGTACACTTAGTTTTTTATATTGTTTTTTTAGTGTACACTGTTTTTTACTGATATTACTAGAGACCAAAAGAATTCCTCAAAGTTGGTGAAGAAAATGGCTTTCAGTCATCTTGATATGTTATAGTTTTTTGCTTTTTGAATACAACGGTTTTGTAGGGAAATCGTATGACTCTTTATTGAGATATCCATGTCAAACTTGGATATTTCCTTTTGTCATGGTTCTTAGCAAATAGAAATGAACATAAACAAAAATCGCCAGAGGAGTGGAGAGTGGGAAAAACAGTCACAATACCTAAAAAAGGAGGCCAAGGCACGTGTCAAAACTAACAGGGAGTAACGATCAAGGAAGTCTAGCCAAAGCATCGAAAACAATAGGAGGACAATACTAATGCGGGTTTGTTAAAGGATGGTCAACAACAGACGCAATAATGCGTGTAGGACAGTGTAGGAGGCTTACGATTCAAGATTCTTTTGAGCTCGTAAACACTTTCATAGATTCAAAGAAAAAAAAACCACAAATATTGCAAGAACTATATATATATATATATATATATATATATATATATATATATATATATATATATATATATATATATATTTTATATTGGGTAGACTAATTGGGTAGTTCTTGCAGGTTTAGGTTTTGATCATTCTGCTCTAGAGAAATTTTCTTAAATAGAATAAAAGAGAAGTCCACAACAGCACGTTAATTTTCCATAAAATTCGGTTTTTTAATAAAAAGAAAATTGAACAGTCAGAATTCGCTCTAATTTTTGCATAAGTGTTGTAATGAGACACACACCACAAGTGCAACAGCTCCATGTAATCAAATAATTTCAGTGAGAAATGTTTGTGGGGGTCTCCAGATCAGGTAGACGACACCTCCATGTCGTTCCTTTAAATTTTCTGCTTCTCTATTTCGAGCCATCAATCGCGAAGTGACGCTTCGACTAGAGCGCATGGTTTGAGTGACTTCTGTCGTCTGTATAGCCCCATCCTCAAGTATCCTAACTGTTCAGTTTATCAAACTTTAAAACCGTTCCAGTTTCATTAGAGTGCCTCACTATTAAAAAATATTGGAACGAATTTCTGTCTTGGGTATACGAAAAACTCAAAGAAACTAAATTTCTAACTAATATCAAGCAACTCCATACGCGCTAAATTGATAATAAAAATACGTGTCTGAAACAGGCCAATATATAAATTAATATGTGGTTGAATGAAGTGAAAAAACAAAAAAATAAATGTATTGCACCCCAGGTGTATTTCTATCGCGTTTCAAATTTATGCAAAAAATGTGGCGAATTCAGAATATTCAATTTCAGAATTTTATGAAAACTCTAAGAGAGAAACTTAAGGTTATCTCTAACTCTATATGAAAATTTCTTCAGAACGTGGATCCTACAAGAACATAAAAAATTACGCCATAAAAGCATAAAGTATATGATTCTAATAAAAGAACGGAAAACTATAACATCAAAATTTCAGAAAATTTGAATGAACGCAGTTTTCTCCACTTATTAGTTGAGCTGGGCCCTTCTTTATTGCTTAAATATACATTCATTATTTTACTTTATAATATACAGGGTGCTTCAACGAAAAGTAAACAGAGGCTATATCTACCAAGATATTCATTTCTGATCAAAACGCAAAAACAGGTCAATTTTTGTTTCAAGGGGGACATCTTTTATGGTATCTTTGTCTACATTGCCTTGAACGAATTTCCATTTTTAATTGAAAACTGTAAAAGATACAGGGTGAGCAACTGAAAGATAGGGAAGACTATTTACCTGAGACTATTCAAGTTTTAGTGAAGTAAAATGGAACAGATCCATGCTGATCAATGGCAGTCGTCATCAAGTACCATCCTCATCTCGAATTTCAACCCCTGGAGCAAGGGTGACAACCCTTGAAAATTTGGAAGAGTGTAGATGGGTCGAGTGATAACTCGAAAGAAAGGTATTATCTTTATCTGCATTCCCGTGAAATATTTTTCATTTTTGATTGAAAACTGTAGAAGATACAGAGTGAGCCACTGAAAAATAGAGAAGACTATCGCCCCAAGACTATTGGAGTATTAGTGCGAAAAACTGGAATAGATTCATTTAGATCAAAGATGACAGCCTTTGATCTGGAATGAATCTGTTCCATTTTTTTGCACTAATACTTGAATAGCTCAGGGCGATAGATAGTCACCTCTATTTTTCAGTAGGTCACTTTGTATCTTCTACAGTTTTCAATCGAAAATGAAAATTCGTTCACGGGGATGCAGACAAAGATAATACCTTTCTTTCGAGGTATCACTCGACCCATCTACCCTCTCAAGGGGGTCACCCCTGCTCTAGGGGTTGAAATTCGAGATGAGCATGGTACTTGATGATGACTGCCATTGATCAGCATGAATCTGTTCCATTTTACTTCACTGAAATTTGAATAGTCTCAGGGAAATAGTCTTCCCTATCTTTCAGTTGCTCACCCTGTATCTTTTACAGTTTTCAATTAAAAATGGAAATTCGTTCAACGCGATGTAAACAAAGATACCACCTTTCTTTTGAGTCATCACTCGACCCATCTTCCCTATTCAAAATGTTCAAGGATTGATATTTCACGCAAGTTTTGTACCCCAAAAGATGTCCCCCTTGAAACAAAAATTGACCTGTTTTTGCGTTTCGATCAGAAATGAATATCTTGGTAGATATAGCGTCTGTTTAGTTTTCGTTGAAGCACCCTGTACTTCCACTTCCTTTTTCCTTTGAATTAGTATATATTAATGGACTAGAGAAAGGTGAAGAATTGATAATGTCAATTGTAACGAAAATCATATATATTAGTATTCGAAGAAAAGAACACGAAAATCCATTTCTTTTAAATAAAATTAATTCAAGAAAAACTCAATGTTGAAGTTAAGTATGCTATATTTTTTCTATGGAGAAACGAATGAGAGATTAGTATTTGGCAATACAAAAAATACATGTACACTTGAAAAGCAAAAATTATTGTCATTATCTAGTTAAGTGAGGCAAAAGATATTATCAGTTATAATAAAACTGAAATATTTTAATGGTAATAATACCATAGCTTAGAGTTCGTCCTTCTTTAAAAGGGATTTGTTACCCATATGGAAACTTTTCGATCTCAGGAAATTCAGGCGTAATCTTGTTTTTGGTGTCTTAGTTGATTCACTATTTTGTACATCTAACTGCATATTATTTAGGTTAGTCTCACTTCTAGATTGCAGTGAACTTGCAACAGGTGATGAAAAAAGCGACTTCTGTGAATTCCTTGTTAAATTTCTCTTTGCTAATGGTTCTGTTACCAAGTTAATCCTAGAACATGCACCAAAAGCTATACTAGAAGAGGTGAAGTATTGTTTGTGCCTCTTTCTCAGCCTTGAAGTTTCTAAAAATAATTCCTTACACTTATTCACATCGCACCCTATATTTGACTTGATGATTCCTGGTTTTAAAATGAGGGTACCTTTTACAGCACCTTCAGAAATATCATCTTTTCTGTCTGGAAGTTTTTGTTGTTCGCAAGGTGGTTTAGGTGCGGTTCTTTTGTTATATTTTCCTCCTCTAGTGTTATTTCTATCGGAAATATTATTTTCTTTTTTCGTAACAAAATCTTTTAAAATATCTCTTAACTCATTAGTTTTCTTGTATAATAAAGAATCTACGAGATTCTGCTGAGAACCATTAATATCTCTACATGCTGTTAAAATGTCTGGACAGGAGTTATTGTTACGAACTTCTACAGTAAGAGTTTCATGCAACTTATCCGTTGAATCGTAGAATTCGTTCTCACTTGAAGATTCTTCATGTTTATTCTGAAGTTTGGCTAATTGTTGGCACTGATCGTTCAGAAAAATTACATTCGTATCGTAAGTTTCACTGTCGTCGCTTACCTTCAAAAATTAAATGCTTTAAACAATGAAAACTTATTATAATTTCAAATGTATTGGAAACAGTTCTTTTCAATGTGGATTTCTTTCAGAGAACTATAAATAAAATGAACTAGTATCTTTTTCAAATTGAAAATGTATAAGGTAAAACAAAATGAGACACTTTTGTCACTTTTCCACAATTTATTCAATAATCACGACCGGTTTCGACCCTACGGTCATTTTCAAGTGAATAACAATAAAAAACATGAGTAGGCAAGTACAAGTACAGAATGAAATTTATCCTAAATATTGAGTAGTGGGGATCCATTATGATCTAGTTGGCTGTTGAGGGTAATAGGTTGTAATAGAAAGTTTGTTAATCTCCAAACTTTAAAATGAATTCATCTCTCTCCCTTTGTTACATTTATGAAGGATTTTAAGATTGTTCAATGATATCGAGTGGTTAGTTGATTTAATGTGTTCAAATATTGGCAAATTTCTATCTGAGGAAATATGTTCCTTGAATCTAGCTTCAAAACTTCTCCCTGTTTGTCTTACATAGGCTACCTGACATTCATTGCATTTGATTTGATAAATTCCTGATTGCTTGAATTTATCGTTCTTTTGTTTGGCATTGAATAATAATCTGCTTAAGTTAGGGTATCTGAGACAAGTGTATCTTTTTTCCGGGGTTTCTACGATGCTATATAGTAATTGAGAGGTAATACGTTGTTCTTTGCGTTTAATGATTGTTTTTAGAAAATGTTGTGGTATGTTGTGATTTGAGGCAATTTTTCTGATGATATTAAGTTCAGTTTTCTGTCGAAAAGGGAACAGAGTAAGCTCTATGAACCATGGAGTTATATGCAGCTAGTTTGTGGCTTAAAAGACTCAACGAGTCCATTGGAATCGATGCGTCTGTGAATGTTTCCTTTTTGTAAATTTTATAACTGAGTTGGTTATTTGAATTTGTGATGGTTAAGTCGAGGAAACTAATTGAGTTACTATTTTCTTATTCAGAAGTGAAGCTGATGCGGCAATGTATTTTATTCAGGAAATTTAAAAATTGCTGAATTTGTCTGTTTGAACCACGAAAACCAACTAAAATGTCATCTTCATATCTGTACCAGAAAATAATGTGTTTTTAGCGAAATCTATGTTTAATATTGAGTTTTTCTCTAAATCATTCATGAAAATGTCAGCTAGTAGAGGGCTAAGAGGTGAACCCATTGGAAGACCTGAATTTTGTTTGAAGAATTTAGATTGAAATTGAAAGTAACTTTGAGATAGGCATATTTGAAGAAGATTGCTAAATTCATTAGTGATATATGGCGGTCTGTTAGACTCGGATAAGAGGGGAAAACACTCATTCGTTGGAATGCTCGGGTACATACATCTATTGAGACTAACTTAATATCTTGGGAGATTGTGAGATTTGAAAGTTTATGTATGAGATCTACAGAATTAGACATAGTGTATTGTGCTTGAAAATTCGACAGGTCTAGAAATGTCTAGACCTCTCATAGACAATCATTAAACGCAAAGAACAACGTATTACCTCTCAATTACTGTATAGCATCGTAGAAACCCCAGAAAAAAGATACACTTGTCTCAGATACAACGGCGAACTCTCTAACAAAATCAGTAACTACTTTTCCAAATTGAACATAACTACTTCATTCTCAAGCGGCCCCAACTTACGCAGATTATTATTCAATGCCAAACAAAAGAACGATAAATTCAAGCAATCAAGAATTTATCAAATCAAATGCAATGAATGTCAGGTAACCTATGTCGGACAAACAGGGAGAAGTTTTGAAGCTAGATTTAAGGAACATATTTCCTCAGATAAAAATTCGCCAATATTTGAACACATAAAATCAACTAACCACTCCATATCATTGAACAATCTTAAAATCCTTCATCAATGTAACAAAGGGAGAGAGATGAATTTGTTGGAAAGTTTGGAGGTTAACAAACTATTAAAAACCCTTAATTTATTATCCTCAACAGCCAACTAGAGCATAATGGATCCCCACTACTCAATATTTAGGATAAATTTCATTCTGTACTTGCCCACTCATGTATTATATTGTTATTCACTTGAAAATGACCGTAGGGTCTAAACCGGTCGCGATTATTGAATAAATTGTGGAAAAGGGACAAAAGTGTCTCATTTCGTTTTACTTTAAAAATGAATTTCCATAAAATAAATAAATCATCAATACTATCAATGAAAATGTATAAATTGAAGGTGGTTGATGTAAAGTGTTTCATTAACAGCCTGAAAATTTCTGCATTTTTTCCCATAATTTTGATGGTCAATATGTATAATAGAGATGAAAACTTTTACGAATAATGCATACTTGTATATACTAATAACTTTTCACCATTATTATTCTAAAGTTGTAAAATGCAACATATAAACAAAATTCAGATTCATTATTCATTTTTAATATTTAAACTTATAATAAATCATGGAATGTACAATATTTTATTCTCTACACTGTTGTTCAAACAGTGTTCAAACACTTCATCTTGGAATGTTATAATTAACGTGATAGTTCAATGAAATAATATTTCAGTTTCAAAAGCTTTTACGATCTGGATAAATACCAATCTTAAAACTTACTTCACCGTCTGAGGTTTTCTTGGGGATTGTTGCTGACCTCGTAACTCTACTCGACTTGGATCGTGTTAAAGATCCGCCTGTAGAAATGGGTGCCCTCCCGTGGACTTTCATCGACTGCGCCATGCTAAGAGCTTCTCCACTGGAGTAGCCTGAACTGAGATCGTCGATAGACTGAACGTGAGTTACTTGCTGGGATCTCACATCAATTTCTGGGAAATAAATGGAGGAAGAAGTCGATAATCGATGGGGGCTCTTTCGTTTTAGTAGTCGCGTTGGAACTAGATCGGTTTCTTCTTGGCTGTGGTCGGGTGGTTGTTCGTTAAGATCGCTAAGGCTGTAGCTTTTGCGTAGTTGATTCACTAGTCCGCCACCACTCTGTAAATCGTAATGAATTTTTCATTATGTTTATTTTTTTATATAAAGAAAGAAATGAACAACAAACTTGTTGGAGTGGTTAACACAATTCGATTCTTTGCTCTCCATGTAAGGGAAAGAATGTGAAATCGTTTTCTTATTGAATTATGAAGTGGTGTGACGGAAATTTACATATTTTGTTTTTTTATTTACATTTACTGTGCTTGGTAGAAGAACTAGTTGCTTCATTGCACCGTTTCGGCAGTTACCTTTCAGCCTTTATCAAGCGGTGTAAATTGTGTGATCTCGAACGCATTCGCGAGCTTGTAGTGCTAGGTATCTGGTACTCGCTTGATTCATACCCCTTGATAATGGCAGAAGGGGCACTACCGAAACGTTGCAATGAAGTAACTGGTGAATATTAAACTAGGTGATTGAAAGAAACATAAAAACGCCATACGTGGAAGACAAACTAACCGAGGGAGAATAGTTGTCGAAATCTATGTTCATTTCGTAATGTTGAAAAGTTTAAATTTATAGATTTCAAGCCATTTATCAGATGAACGATGGCCTTATAAAAAATCCTCCCAGACAGTTGTTGAAATAAATTATTATGGCTAGTTTTGGGAGTTTCAATACACAATAAGCTTTCATCTAAAAAAGTTTTGTATTAATTTTCATATGTTGATGATTATTGTATGTTTTACTGGTACTGACAATCATCTTGTGTTTTGAAAAATGTATGAATTCAATTCATAGATAAAATTCTTAACTGAAATTGAACAAAGCCATTGAGTTAACTTTGTAGATGAACAAAAATATTCATATTCTTCACAAATCATATACTGATATCGTAATTCATAATTCGTCGTTTCATCCTAGTTGATAAAATGTGTGCTTTTCACAGTATGATTTCAATGATTGTTAAATGTTCTTTTATCTTCAGATAATCTTAAGAAATTTGTGTTATAAAACAAATAATGGTTACAATCTGGACATTATTACTACATGACTTAACAAAAAGCAGAATCATGAAGTAATAGAATTAGTATACCTAAAACCAGAAGATATATAGTAGTCTCACATACATTGGTAAAGTTAGGGAAAAATGTTGAATTGTTACTCCAAAACGCCAATTTACACATTTATTTCCGAACTGCGTAAGAAATAATAAAAATGAAATACATAAAGGAAATAATTGTTCGATGGTATTTGTTGAGTTTTTGGTCAGAAGTTCACTCACAATAGACGTGTGAGTTGATGCATTTTCGTCGTCCAAAATGCATGAGTGGTCTTTACACAATTTACGACGAATTTGCTCTATTAAACGCCGCTATTGTTCATTGTAAAAATCGCAAAACACACTGAGAACTGACAAAATCTGAATGACAGATCGCGTTCAAACTACGCGTGAATATAGAAAACAATTGTGCCAACTTAGCAACAATAAAAATGTTGGCAATCGTTTTAAGCTGATTTTTTAAATAATCAATTCTCGGTACTTTTTGATAGAATGTACAAGTATAACTGCGGTCGTAATAAAATGCACTGGTACACATTACGTAACGTATTCAATATTCTCGATGTATTGTATAAATTATAAATAAATCAATGTACCTTAGTTCAAGCTTATGTTTACTTGTCTCCATTGTACAGGAGAATATTTATATGTTACTTGAAATGTAAAGGTTCACAAAGATGAGGACAAGAATATAGACATGTCCCTTGAATTGTGTTGCCATTGTCAGACGCTTCCCTAAGTATTGGTGTTCGTGTGGAAATGTAACATTGATGCGCGTTAAATGTGAAAGAAGTGTAAAGCGAATAAGTACTTTGCTTTCGTCACTGCTGCCGTAGAAACATTTTATGAAATAATTACAGCACGGTAGTTAATGAGCATCTGTATGAGCACAATAAATTCTGTCAAAAAGTACCAGGAATTGATTATTTAGAAAATCTACTTAAAAGGATTGTCAAAGTTTTTGTTGTTACTAAGTTGGCAAAACTGCTTTCCATACTGATTGTCATTTAGTTTGTTTACAGTGCTCGATTTTGTCACTTCTCAGTGTTTTTTGCCACTTTTTCAATGGGTAAAAATATCAATCAAAGAATTTGTCCCAAATCTTGTATTGCAAATGGAATTTCCTGTGCCGAATCGCTGAAAATGTTACAGAAGAATTACGGTGAGTCGCTGTATCGAAAACACGTGCATATGAGCGGTACACTGCATTCAACAAGGCCGAGATGTGAAGAAAGATTTGCCTATCTGGTTCACCATCAGCATATTTAACTGTAGTTAACATCGATAAAGTGGGAAAAATCGTCATTTAAGTTTGAGAGAGATAGGCAATGAACTTTCTGTGTCTTACGAATCAATTTTATCTACCATTTTAAAGGATTGTTTGGGCATGAAACGCGTTGTCGCTCGACTAGTTCCAGAAGACCTGAATTTTCTTTAAAAATTGAATCGAGTAGGGTCGCTTAATACATGCTAGAACGAGTCAATTGTAAATGGCGATAAAACATGCAAACCTGTCAACTGAACCGAACCGAGAAAACCACGTTAGTCAAAGTAATGTTGACTGTTTTCTTCGATTATCGCAGTGTTATGCACTCGGAATCCTTGCTAGAAGATCAGACGGTGAATCAAGAGTATTACCTGAGCGTTATACGGCATTTGAGACAGCAAACTCTTCGAAAAAGGCCAGATTTGTGAAAAGAAAACTTATGGATTTTGGACCATCGCACAGGGCCATCATTGTGAATGAATTTTGACGATTCCGGAAAAAGCAATTTGGTGATTGAATTGATCGTTGGTGGAAATATATCATTTCGCAAGGGGCCTACTTTGAAGGCGATACAATAAATTTAGAAGAAAAATAAATATTATTTTGAGAGAATGTGTTACGATGTAACTTTCTCGAAATATATATATATATATATATATATATATATATATATATATATATATATATATATATATATAAGCACTTGGAGCACTGGTGAATATTTTAGTTTGAACTAAAATGAAACCGGCCCTAAATATTTTTTGAAATTATCGACAATATTGATGTTTCATGTAGCATCTCACTCTCCGGATGAAAGGTTAATTATTGAAATTATTTTTGTTACACAAGACATTCATTATATAAATCACAATTAATAAAATTTGGGTGAAATGGATGAATCAGACTGTATATCACTAATGAAGGTCTCAACAAGAAAATGAGGTGCAGTTTCGAAAAGCCTTTGTTCTCTTCTACTTGTAGTGGGATTCATTTCATCCAGGAACACCTTCTATAAATATTTTCCTTCCTCTATCAAAAATGGGATTTATTAAAAAATATATAACAAAACTAACCCTTAAACCATTGTCCGAAATAAGATGGTCAAGCAGAATAGATGCTATAAAATCGCTGTTTACAAATTTACCTGAAATTTATGATGCCTTATGTGAGATATATGGTACATCATTCGATCAGAAGGCAAAATATGAACCTTTTCATTTATTTGTTTATTTCAGTATTGACAAAAGTAAATTTTGTGAGCAAAATTCTACAGTCCTTCGATATGAGTATGCAAGATGTTTTATCTAAATTAAAGGAGTTTTAATAGAAATTAGAACAGACGAAAATTTTCAGAAAATTGTTAACGATGCGATGAGAATTGCCGAAAAATAAGATATCAAGGTAGAATCTGAAACTTCCAGATCCAGGCCTCTAGGAAGCCTAAAACTACACAAAGTGAACACGAAGACCACACTATAAATGATCCAAAAACCTCTTTTGAAATTAATGTATTTTTTATATATTGGATCAAGCTTTATTCGCCGTAGACGAAAGATTTAAACTGTTGTATAATCACAACGAATTGTTTGATTTTTTATTCAAACTTGATGAACAACATCAAAATCAATTAAGAAGTAGCTGCAATCATTTGAAGAAAAAACTTTCAGCAAATGATTCATTGGATATTAACGCCAATGATTTGTGTGAAGAAATTATGTCATGGCAGTCTTTTTGAAAAAATTTAAAATGTGAAAATTCTAGAATTTATATATTTCAAAAATTTGACAGCCGTATGCCCTAACATCATCATAGCATTACGAATTTTGCTAACTATGCCAGTTACAGTAGCAATCGCAGAAAGATCGTTTTCCAAATTTGAACATTTTCGACTCTTGCTGCATTTTTGAAAAATATAGCATATCCTTATTATCAGAAAAAAGTCAGCTTTTTGTTAATATCTATACAATTCAATTAATAAATGAAGTAAGTAAAAATTACATTCGCGTTTTACTTTTGCAGTAATTGCCAAGCGGAAGCAAATCGTTTGTACCTATTTAGGAAAATACACTATAAAACTAGAGAACAGATTTCATTCACATAATAAAACACAATTCAAGCAAATCTATGTTAACCGCCTAGCTGCACGGTTAGTGAGCAAGTATGTAGGATATGCTTAGTCGAGGTGCCTGGTTCAAGTTATGGATGTTGTCCTTGAACAAATAAGTGAAACTTGGAAAGAGTCGCCTCAAGGAGGCATAAATTCTAGCTTCACACCCTTTGGAGGAACATGCTTGGATTTCCTTTTCAACGTCTGAAGGTCTATCTCTTTTATGATGATTTCCTAACCCTATTTTGCATAAACTGGTTTGAGTTATGGATGTTGTCCTTGAACAAAAAGTGATACTTGTAGAGAGTCGCTTAAAGGAGACATAAATTTCTGAAGACCAGATAACTTGAAATCCTTGTGGTGGCAGTTATCATTGCACACTCTAGGAGAGTGGTTCGGAATCCACTATAAACTGTAGGTCCAGCTGTGTAAATGGGCTCAGTTCCCGAGCACATCGTTAAAAGATGAAACAACATCAAATCTAGGTTAAGTTTACTTGATAAAATTGAGGAATTAGTTCTAGAAAGCTGAGAGCACTAGATGATGTTGGTGCATTATCATGAACTGTCTGAATATAACAAATAAATGGGTTACGATAAATATATTTTCTATGATTATTCGTTTAAAAAAAAAACAAAATAAAACGTTAAAATTTAATAAATCGAACATTAGCTACAATAATCATATATTCAAGTATAAAATTCCCAAAAAAATTTCAAATCAGTCTCTAACTCTCCTCAGAATCAGTTTTATTAACTTTTCTGGCACTCTTTCTAGTACCAATTTTTTTTCTAGATTTTGGTCTACTACTGTCTTTCGGTTTGATTTCTTCTAATTCCCCAATGTCCATACCCTCATCTTCCGAAATATTTTCAATTGGAAACTCAAAATTGGAAAAACTTTGACCTGGAACATCTAACTGATCGCCAGATTTCAATGCTGCTGATGAGATTATGTCAAACTTCTGTAATGAATTATAGGAAAAAAAAATAAATGAATGAAATTAAAGGAATAAAACGAAAAAAGAAATTTATCATATCAAATTCATATTTCAACGTGTATTTACCTTTCATTCGGATCAGCTTTATTTCACGATAAACATTAGATGCAGACTTAAGTCGTGAAAAAGGACTAGTCGAATGAATTTAGCAAAGTGGCTTCTACATGACAGTCTACTTGATACGAACTACTAATCATAAACAACTTATTTGAAAAAGTTAGTTCAACACTTCGAAAAAGAAATTAATAAATTCGAGGCGAGTTAAATACATTCTGTCAAAATTGATCATTTAAAAATCTGCTTAGAAGGATTGTCGAAATTTTTGTTGTAGCTAAGTTGGCACAACTGTTTTCAATACTGACGCGGAGTTTGGATGCGATCTGGCATTTAGTTTGTTCACAGTGCGTTTTTGTAAGTTCCTACAAGTGTGTTTTGCAATTTTTACATTGGATAAAAATATCGAACAAAGAATTTGTTTCAAATTTTGTATTGCGAATGGAATTTCGTGTGCCAAATCGATGAATATGTTACAGAGGGCTAACGATGAATCGACTTTATCAAAAACACGTGCATATGAGTGGTACAGTGCATTCAACAGCGGCCGAGTTGTTGTGAAAGATTTGCCACGCTCTGGTCGGCCATCAACATCTTCAACTGAAGTTAACATCGATAAAGTGAAGAAATGAACTTTCTGTGTCTCACAAATCAATTCGTATCATTTTAAACGACTGTTTGAGCATGAAACGCGTTGCCGTTCGACAAGTTCCAAAAGACCTGAATGGACCACAGGAGTAATGACGTAACGACGGCCATTTTGTTGGGAAAGGTCAGTGTCTACTTTCCAAACAAAGTTAGAAGCAGTGTTAATTTCCATAAGGACAATTTCAAATCGTGATTATTTTTTATCCAGGAAGTTCCTGAACATGTGAGTACATTTTATGATTGAATTATGTGATAAATTAAAGAATTTTACTAATAGCCAATTCTTATGCTCGTAAGAATATGTATTTAGACCTAGTTATTGAACTAGTGAGGTTAGGATCTGTAGATGATTATATACGTTTTACATATTTGGTGTTTTTGAAACTATTTCAGAAGAATTTTTAATGACATCTAAACATGTTCTCAATTTATCCTCAATTTTGGAGTTCTTTAAAGACGATGCCAAGCTTGTAGCTCGAGGAGAAAATGCTGTAAAGTCCGGTCATGTGAAAGACATGGCATTTGATGGAGAACTTCTCATCATTCGCGGCAATGTTCATGCTAGCATGCGGGATCGTTTATATAAAGTAGAGGTATGAGACCAAAGTAGCGAATGTGTTCTGTAGCATACTAAAAAAATTCATTTTCTAGATAAAACTTGACACAGACAAGTGTATCGAAGAAGCCAGTTTGTACTGCATTGGTATGAGGTTTTCTGCTCTTCCATGTACACGTTATATCTGTTACAGATATGTTGTGATAACCAAAAATCGACAATGCTGCCATGTGATGACACACCAACTGACCTCTTGGGCATGTACAACTGGCTTCTTCGATACTATTAGTGAAATTCTTTAATTTATCACATAATTCAATCATAAAATGTACTCACATGTTCAGGAACTTCCTGGATAAAAAATAATCACGATTTGAAATTGTCCTTATGGAAATTAACACTGCTTCTAACTTTGTTTGGAAAGTGGACACTGACCTGCTTCAACAAATGACAAAATGGCCGTCGTTACGTCACACTCCTGTGGTCCATTGATTCGCGTAGAGGTCGCTGAAAATATACTAGAACGAGTCAATTCCTATCCCACATTAATAAAACGCATTGTAACTGGTGATGAGACATTGGTTTATGAGTTTGACATGCAAACCAGTCAACAAGCTTCGGATTGTTTCAGGTCTAAGTCATTTTGTTCCACATCAGGAATCCCTGATTTATGTTAACAAAATCACTAGCTGCTTTGTCAACTGCAAGTTTCTGCTCTTCGCAGACGATCTCAAAGTTTTCTGCCAAATCAAAAACACTTATACTGCTTGACTCTACAGCAAAAATTGGATAACCTGAATAATTTCTGTGGTGATAACCTGTTTCTAAATCTATCCAAGTGTCACGTGATATCTTTTACTCGTAGTAAGAATACAATTGAATATCCTTAATGTATCGGACATACTGAATTATCTAGAGATAATAAAAGATCTCGGTGCTCTAGACTGAATTTTGCCTCAACTATATGGAGTCCCTCTATAATACCTACATTCTCAGACTAGAGGGTATACAGAAGAAATTTGCCAGGTTTCAGGGATTCAAATATAACTTCCAATTGAAGCCTGGTAATTCTGAAAATTATTTTAGGCGTCTTGAACATTTTGGGTTGTTCAGTCTGGAATACCGTAGAATATCAAATGACATTCTATTCGCATTCAAACCTATTAATGGCTTCTCAGAATCGATGGAGGTTCTCTAATGTGCTTGTTTTTACGTTCCAGTTAGACGCTTTAGACAACAAAATTTGTTTCATTTGAACTTTAGGAATATCAATAGCGCTTAAAACTCTCCACTACGGAGAATATTACATCTGTGCAATTCTTTTGGGAATCAGATCGACCTATTTGGCTCCAAAAGACAAAGTGTTAAGTATGAATTGAAGCGTTTACTGCTACAAAGTCAACAATCCTTCAACATGTGCCTCCCACTGGGATCTTACTGACGAGCGACGAAGCTCATTTTTATCTTTCAGGGAGCGTGAATAAGCAAAATTTTCGCTATTTGGCACAAAAAATCCCCAGAGAGCTTCACCAAAGATCCCTCCACAGCCCAAAAGTCACGGTTTGGTCTGCAGTATGGAAAGTAAGCATCATTCGGTCTTTTTTGAAGAGGGTGGCGTCACAGTTACCGTGAACTCTGACTGATACTGTGACATGTTTGAGAATTTTTTGCGCCCGAAAATCGAGGTATTGGGTGAAACCTACGATCTACAGAGCTTCTGGTTCCAGCAAGATGGTGCCACTGCGCATACATCCCGTAGACCACGATCAATTCTTCAGGAGATGTTCCCTGGGCAAGTTGCCTCCTTGCGGGAAACAGTTCAGTGGCCCCCGCGCTCTCCTGATTCGAGCCATTGTGACTTTTTTCTGTAGGGCTATCCCAAGGGTCAGTTTTTAAACATCGTCCAAGGACCATTGATGAGCTGAAAACCGCCATTGAACAAGAAATTAAGCAGATAACCCCTGTCACTCTTGTGGAACTCATACGGAATTTACATGAAAGGCTAAACATGTGTTGCCCGCCAGGGCCATCATTTGGACGATATCATTTTTAAAACTTAACTGAAAAAACTAAGTTATATAACCTTTCTGTCGAAATAAATTTTTTCTGTTAATATTTCGTAGTGTTTTTTACCAACTCTTTGAAAAGTGGGGATCAGCCGCGCCCCATTCTGTAGATAGTTATTTGGGGAATGATTCTTTTCATTTATCTGGTCCTGTCCCTTCACATAGGAGTTCAGTTGTAATAAGTATTTGATGAAATATTCTGATTCTTCATTCTAATATCGATAAGTACATTCACGATGAATTCTAATGGAATCATTCGATATGTCAAATAATATTCAAATTGAGTAGCTCAGACTTCTTGTGGACTGAGTGTTCTTCGTGTTCAATAATGTAATTAAAACACACTCTGGTTTATCCGCAATAAATTGTTACGTTAGAGTACCAAACATCCACACAAGATATTAATCAATTAAGAACGTCAATTAATTTTTATTTAGTGCAAGTTACTTATATCATGCAGGAGCGATGTGCAAAAGCCATGAGTTTGAAACATGATAAATTTCTTTTTATTGCGTGAAATTAGTTGTATATGGCTATGAATAAACTCGATTAGCATTAGTATAGAACTTGAGTTTACCTTGATTGCTGTTTGCATCAGTACGGTGACACCTTTCTGGCCAATGTCTAGAACTTGCTTGTAACTCTGTTCTTTGGCTTTTGATATATATTCATCAATTTCCTGAAAAAAAAAGATTTAGTTTTCCTATCAGGAAAAAATGATACTTTGAATAGGTATGAATCTTTTGACTTATTTGTTTTTTAATAGTTTCTACGAGAGCCTTTTTATTTCCAATTTCTAAAGGCGAGACAAAGACAGTATTTTCTTGTGAATAGGGTGTTCGATGATTGGAACTGGTTTTCTAGTGATGTGGTGGACTCAAATTCGGTTAATGAATTAAAAAATAAATTGGACTTTCTTTTGTTTAATTAGATTTCGTTTTTGACATAAGTGGATTTAGTTATTATATATGCTTGCAATACTAAAGAAATTATTTTTTTGTTATTAGGCTTTTATAGGACTTGTCCTCAGCCTTAAATTACTTCAATAATGAAAATAATAATAATAATCCTTATGGCGAAACATACAAATATCTAGGATACTTACAAGCCAGATTGCTAGACCAAAAACAATCAAAGGAGAAGGTTCGTTCAGAATACAGTCAGCGTCTGAAGACTGTGTGAAATCAATGTTGAACTCAGGAAATCTAGTCAAGGCAATTAACACCTACGCCATTCCAGTGTTGCTTTACTCATGCGGAATAATCAGATGGACTAAGACAGAACTGGATGATATTCAAAGGCAGACCCGAACGAGGCTAACAAAGTACAACAACCATCATCCAAAATCGTCTGTGATACGAACAACTTTGAAGCGGAAAGAAGGATGACGCGGATTAATAGATGTGGTCAATTTACACACCGAACAGATAAAAAATCTCAGAGAATTCTTCTCAGCAAAAGCTCTCACTTCTGACCTCCATAGAGTGGTATCGTTGGCTGATAAGGGATATACACCTTTAAATCTTGCTACCAGAGATGACCTGCTGAATCTACCATTCCTATCAGATACTGAAAAACAAGAGCAATGGTCAAGAAAGGAATTGCATGGACGACATCACCATGAGATTAATCAACCACACATCGACAAAGAAGCCTCCAACAAATGGTTGATGAAAGGAGAATTATTCGCGGAAACAGAGGGATTCCTTATGGGCATCCAAGACCAAGTGATCGCTACAAACAACTACAAAAAATTTATTATGAAGGACGGAACATTACAAACAGATAGGCGCAGAAAATGCCATATAAGATCGGAGACTATTCAGCATATTACGTCCGGCTGCGAACAACTGGCCAATACGGACTATCTTCACAGGCATAATCAAGTATGCAACATTATCCATCAGAAACTTGCACACAAGTACGGACTTCTGAATACCTTCCAGCCATATTACAAGTATCAACCGGCGCCCGTATTGGAAAATGACTCTATCAGATTATACTACGATAGGCCTGTTATCACTGACAGAATGGTGACGAATAATAGGCCGGACATAGTGGTGTATGATAAGAGAGCCAGAACAGCAATGCTGGTGGATGTCGCCATACCGAATAATAACAACGTGCTGAATAAGTTCCAGAAGAAAAAGTCCAAATACACAGACCTTGCTATTGAGATCAAGCAGATGTGGCACCTCGAGAAAATAGATATTGTTCCTGTCATCGTATCCTCCACTGGGTTAATACCCAAAACTTCGCATGATAGCCTTAAAAAATTAGAATTGCATAAGAATACATATATAGAAATGAAAAAAGCTGTAATTCTTAATACATGTAGGATAGTTAGGAAATTTATGTCAAGTATATTGTAATCGAGCCTATTCCCTTTGATTGCTGAATCTGGGAAAGGTAAATTATATCCAGCTAACAGCTGAGATAGTGCATAAGTCCACGATAATAATAATCCTTATACAGTTAAGTAGATTTTTTGTATGAATTTCACAGTATACGACACTGACGCAGTTTTAACAAGGAACGGAATGGAAACCTATCGCTATGACTTTGAACTGAAACATATCTCTATGGGGAGTTTCAATGGATTCTAAGAAATCTAACTTTCGACCTTTAAGTATTCTTTGAATAATGTGAAGTTGATCCTGTCGGTGGACAATGATGGCCATTTTCGATACAATATGAAGCGAAAGCTGATTCATTGGTTCTCTGATAATTGTAAGCTGATTCATTGGTTCTCTGATAATTGTAATCTGATTAATGCTCTTTGTATCTAGTTTTGAATGAACGACCAGTCTGACCTAATTAAACGCTTTTACAGTCCATACAGGACAACTTGTGAACTCCAGTATTGTCAAATCTATCACTTGTATCTTTGCTATTGGAAAATTCTTGGTAGAATTTCATGTGGGTTTTGAAATCTAATTTTTCATGCTATTTTGAAGTAACATTTGCAATTTTTCGCTGATAGGTCCAAAATATGTTGATGAAATGTATCTATCTGTAAAAGTTGATTCTATACAGAATACTTAAAAGACGAAAGTTAGATCTCTAACAATCCATTGAAACTCTCCATAGAGATAATCTTCTGAACGACCAGAATGGCTCGATTTATTTGCCAATATTTATTTATATATACAGGGTGCTTCAACGAAAACTAAACAGAGGCTATATGTACCAAGATATTCATTTCTAATCAAAACGCAAAAACAGGTCAATTTTTGCTTCAAGGGGGACATCTTTTGGGGTACAAAACTTGAAATATCAACCCCCTAAGCGGGGGTTGCAATCCTTGAACATTTTGAATGGGGAAGATGGGTCGAGTGATGACTCAAAAGAAAGGTGGTAGCTTTGTCTACATCGCCTTGAACGAATTTCCATTTTTAATTGAAAACTGTAAAAGATACAGGGTGAGCAGCTGAAAGATAGAGAAGACTATTTCCCTGAGATTATTCAAGTTTCATCCTTATCTCGAATTTCAACCCCTGCAGCAAGGGTGACCACGCTTGAAAATTTGGAAGAGGGTAGATGGGTCGAGTGATGACTCGAAAGAAAGGTATTATCTTTGTCTGCATTCCCGTGAAAGAGTTTTCATTTTTGATTGAAAACTGTAGAAGATACAGAGTGAGCCACTGAAAAGTAGAGAAGACAATCGCCTCAAGACTATTGGATTATTAGTGCGAAAAAACTGGAATAGATGAATTTTAGATCGAAAGCTGTCATCTTCCGAAATCACCCTCATCTCGAATTTCAATCCCTAGAGCAGGGGTAATATTTCGATCCAGTGATACCTCAGGGCAATAGATAGTCTCCTCCAGTAGGAGGTAGGTCACTCTATCTTCTACAGTTTTCAATAAAAAATCAAATGTATCTGTATCATATATATATATATATATATATATATATATATATATATATATATATATATATATATATATATATATATATATATATAACCGGTGTTAGAGCTTCCTCCGCCTTCAGCCTCTTCTATTTTCCCAGTCTCAAGGTTATTAATTTCTCTCTGACAGCTTTTCTTATTCCTGCTATCCATGTTGTTTTCGGTCTTCTCTCTCTCTCTCTCTCTCTCTCTCTCTCTCTCTCTCTCTCTCTCTCTCTCTCTCTCTCTCTCTATATATATATATATATATATATATATATATATATATATATATATATATATATATATATATATATATATATATATTTATTTGTCAATATTTGATATTTTAAAATAATACTTGTTAGCTGAAGATGATCGAGAAAACGAAATTGCAATAATAAATTTCAATACTTTTGCGATAGTATAATATAGTTCAATTTATTATTATCAGCGATTAAGTTCAATGTGTTAAATCGCGAATTACTACCTTTAAGATTGAATGAATTTCCATCAATCGGGAGAAGCGTTCCTAATGAAATAACATCGTGATTGATTTGACGATCATCCTTCAATACTTCCTAACTAGATTACGTCATATCGATATCGTACGTTTCGATGAATAAAATTCACAGTCCACTGATGCTCGCGTTCGTAAATGTAGGTTAGTGCGGTCATCAATCTACATACAATCGTTCCAGAGCGTCCAGTCGTGTGGAAATGCATGACTAATTTGGACACAGCATCCTGTATAGCTTCGATAAATCAATTCGAGGCTAATTGTTGATGTGCTTCACGTTAACATCAATCGCAATTGAAAAATTGCTTCAATTTCCTTCAGCGTCATTGAAATTTTCAGAATATTAATAGGAGCACCGTGTATATCGAACGTATTGTAAATATGAATCGGAGAGGAATAAGCTGAACAAAAATATGCCAAATTACTCGGAATCCTATTTTTTTTGGTTACACTAATTTCATCGAACTTGTCTACCACATAGAGAAACCCTATGATAAAGTTTAAATTACAGACACTTGATCAATTCAGGACATCCTCTAACCATTGTCAAAATTAAGCAATTTAAGTCACCTTGTGGCCTGAGGTTATTGGCGATCTCACCAAACTTAAAGGAGATAGAATTTTGAAATATGTAATAGTGAACTGTTTTCCTGTATCTTTTGCAGCATTTGGACATTTGGCGGATTTCAAATGACGTAACTCTTTTTCGTTTTCGAATATTTTCAAAATGGTAAAAACTTTCTAGTGGCATTTTTTCGAGACAAATAGAAATCTTTTAATTGAAAAATTCGAAAATATATAAGTTTCTATTTTAAATGATTCGAATTTCATGCAGGATAATTTTTCTCTTTAAACTTCAAAAACGTGGTAAATATTCAACCATAGGAATAATTCTCTACGTTACTCTCTAATCTGAAAGAACATTTGATGCAGGACAGGAAGATCTCTGGATGACAAAGGAGCAACTGGATGGACTAGTTATTCCACATTACGACATTGCCAGTGCTTTTGCTAGAGTTAACCACAGACATGGCTTATTCTTGCAAGAGAAAACACATAATGCAGTTCTCTCATTGATATAGTAAACTTATCTGTGGAGATGCAGCGGTGGTGGCCACAAGAATGAAAACAGTTTTCCTTTATGCATACTGCCCTCCGGGGGGAGGGATTGATATCTTTCTTACCCAGATGGACCTGGCCTAAAATTTCACCCACAGCAAATATCAGCATAACGTAATAGTCGCAGGAGATTTCAGTGAGAATTTTCTGGAAAATAATGCCAACAAACTGACAATTGAGGAAATGATGGTGTCATACGGACTAAATAGGGTGAATTCATCGCCTCCACGAAGATCTTCGAGGCCATTATTAAATCTAGATTGGTAGCTTATATAGAGTCAGGGTCGCATCTCAGTTGCTGTCAGCATGGTTTCCGGAAAGACAAATCTACAACAATAGCTGTGATTGAATTGGTTGCCTTCATATTCGAGGAGTTTGATAATAGAGAGGAAGTTATCCTGACCTGTCTAGATCTGACGAAAGCATTCGACTGCGTGAATCACGAGAAGCTGTTGCTAAAGCTTGAGCACTGTGGAGTGTGAGACGACCTGTTTTGGAGCTGTTCCAATCGTATCTACAAGATCGATACCAACTGGTCGAATCGGGTACTAGTACCTCTACTTGACGTAGAAGTGTGCGGGGAGTTCCCCAGGGCTCCATATTGAGGCCAATCCTTTTCCTGCTACATGTGGATGACATTACATATAATGTGGGGGCTGATCGTACTATCCTTTTTGCCGACGACACAAGTTTTATCAGTAGAACCAAACAGGATACCAGCCTTCTGGAAACAGCAGAGGAATCGGTAAACGACGCGAAGAAGTGGTTAAGTTCCAAGGAGCTGTCAATGAATGACGAAAAGACATAGCGACTGCTTTTGTCACAAAGAAGAGGACCTCTGATACTGCTTCACATTGGACTCATCACTATCCTGGGAACGACACCTTACCCAACGTCGGAAGAGACTCGCAACAGTCTTGTTCACAATTAGAAGAAAAAGGAATATTGCCGGCGGAAGAGAGGCCCTAATAACTTATCATGCCCATTTTCATAACCTGACCACCTATGGCACAATCGTATGGGGGCCTCAAGAGATGCAGCACTTGTCTTTCTACAACAAAAAAAGGCAATGCGAATACTGGCTGAGGTGCCGTCAACCAACAGTTGCAGAGATCTCTTTAGAAGCTACAATGTGATGACTTTACCCTGCATGTACATAATACAGTGCCTGGAATTCTTTTATAAGCATAAGTCCGGCCATCAGCAGCATGCATCAGTACACAGTCACTTAACAAGGACACGAGAAAAATATATTTTACCACAACATCGATTAATGAAAACACAGCACTCCTTTAGATTTATGGGAACAAAGATGTACAACCTACTGCCTGATCACCTTACAAAACTGAACGCCGACAGCTTTGAAAAGAAATTGAAATCTATCCTCATAAGAGAGGCGTTCTACAGTATAGACGAATTTTTAGTCCATAAATTTTAAAAGCCTAGATATATTTATACTCTGATTGTCATTACTGTGAAATTGTTCTTGAGTTATTTCTATCTTACTTAGGTTGTCGTATTTAAATGTTTGAATTTTACTTGACATGCCTTGTAATTTGTTGAAGGTAAATAATAAAAAGAACCTGGCGCAATTCTTTGGTGTATGCCATGCAGTTGGGAAATAAGATATCTGGAAATATCGGCAGATGGTGCAATGATAATGGACTGACTGTGAATAACCAAAAAACCTATTGTATGCATTTTCTACCTAGGAATGCCCTGTTGATTCGAGCATTCTCATTAGGTCACAGGGCAGCAGTATAACTGAAGTAAAAGTTTAAACTTTTAGGCCTCACGCTTGACACAAAATTGACCTGGGCAGATCAAATCAGCGAACTTTTCAACAAATTCAGTCAAACTTGTTTTGCCTTTAGGTATTTGAGAGACGTCACGAATAATCATGTGCTGAGAATGATCATGGATGGGTAGGATTCAGTTTGTCGTTTGGTGTTATTTTCTGGGGATCGGCTGCGGGCATCGCAGATGCTTTTATCATGCAAAAAAAGATTTTGAGCATAATGTACAATAGACCATTTGCGAGTAATTGTAGGGATCTGTTTGTGAGGGAGGCTATTTTGACAGTGCCTAGTACTGTATGTGTGGATTGGTAGAGGTAGATTTCGGACGAATGCATAGTTACACAATTATTAAACGCGTTATGGGAATAGAATACATGCTGCTTTTTCACGCCTCTCGGTTGGACAACATCACCCAGACTATATCGGAATAAAGTGCTACAATAAATTGTTGCCGCTTATCAGTGAGTGTAGAAATAGGGCTTCAGTTAAAGGTAGGGTCTCTGATTTTCTAAAGTCTAGAGCATTTTATTCCTTGGAGGAATTC
This sequence comes from Cryptolaemus montrouzieri, assembly GCA_013387265.2. Classification (NCBI taxonomy): domain Eukaryota; kingdom Metazoa; phylum Arthropoda; class Insecta; order Coleoptera; family Coccinellidae; genus Cryptolaemus; species Cryptolaemus montrouzieri. The sequence goes on along the minus strand of JABFTP020000103.1, from coordinate 7,091,617 downwards.
TTTGATCAAATGTGAGTTCGTTTAACTCCTGATTTCTTTTCTGAATAGTTGTGAAATTCGAATTTCAATAAATATTTCAGTGTAGTTTTAGGTTAGTTGTTTTGTTCTTAGTGTGTAGTATGTATGTTGTAAATTGACGTGCTTTACAGCTGGCCTGATGGTCTACAAGCAAATAAATTTCTATTCCATTCTAGAAAACCACATAGAACATTTCATTGTTGTCAAAATAATTAACATTACCGCCCAGGGGTGTCCTAAATTGCTTGATTCTGGCCATTTTACTCACTAGTAGAGGACATAATGAGAAACCGTTTGTAGGGTTGATTTTTAACAAAAGATGAAATGCGAAGATGGTTTTCAGATACCTTCTGCAGTTTTTGAGATATTAGGAACAATTGACATCTAACGGATACAAAGTGTTGCAACTATCTTGGTTTTGAATATTTTTCAAAACAGTGAAAGACTGTCTACTGGAACTTTTGCAAGAGTCAGAATGCTGTTTATTAAGAAATTTATACATAAAAAATTCTCAATATATGGCAAAACTTTCTCATTTCAAATCTGAGCCATAAAAATAATTGATTTCGAAGAAACTTTGCAATAAGATATATGGTTCTTAATGTTGAATGATTGGAGTTTCAACTGAAAAAATGTGGCTAATATTCAACCAAAGAAATAATTCCCTATGGCAATATAAGTAGACCTTTTCTGAAAACCATCAGTTAGACTAACAATATAGTGTTACCAAAAGGGGTTGCGTGATTACCAAGTAAAGTCTCTTCAATTAAAAAGCGGAATGGAAGGTCGTTCTGTAGTTTCGTCCTAGTTAGTATCGCATACCATAACTACTAATATTATTTAACAATGGAGTTGGTTTAGTCCTTAAGTATAGCCCAAGATTAAGCTCTCTAGTACCATCCTCTTTTTCTGCTCTGATTGCTAAGAGTATTTGCAGACCTACATTTTGACACAGACAACATAATGTGCACTATTTCATGATAACTCATTTCAAAACTCGACGAGCGTTTCACCAACTAAGTTGGCACCATCAGGAGATGATAGTACAATGCATACACCAGTGAAATAAAGTTTTGGTGAAGTGGAGTGTTTTTAGTGTTCGGCTACAGCTGTGCTATTAGTAGCTATATAGACTTTGGCTACTAAATTCTATCTGGGATGATTTCGGAGCATTCTATAATTCCTACTAGATCCCTTCCAAAGTTTTGCATCCTTTTCCTAGTTACCAGCATATTTGCACCCTTTTTCATGGTTTATATTTGTAACTTCCATATTAAATGTTCGAGTAATCTCATTTAGGAGGGAACAAGACTTAAGATTGTACTCTACCCTGTTTACATTCCACAAATAAGATCAAGATAACAATTTCTAGTTGTGAAACAAAATTAACCAAAACAAACCTGTTCTCTCCTGCTCAGCATCGGATGTACAAATTTTCTATACAATATACTAGACCCTTTAGTGGCTGGCGACAGAAGCCAGATAACAGTAACAATTTTTATTTCATAGTAGAACGGGAACCTATAAGTAAAAAACAATTAGAATTATTCATAGGCTAAATACACAACACATACCAACTGAGAAATACATCAGTGAAGGTTTCTGCACTTGTGAAAAGCGCGAACACTATCCAATACATCATCCATTTCACCTGGGAACAAGAAGTATGTGAGTATAGTGTGAAATTGCCGAATGAATTTTTATAAATTTCGACTTACGTATTCCTTCACATTTTTCGTTTTAACAGCTTTGTAAGAAGCATAGGCAGGGTACAGAGTTCCGAATAATAATCTGAAACAAATAGTACAGTTAATTTTCTTAATTCAAGAATGAAACGAATTTAACAAAGTGTGGGTAGTCGAAGATTTCAATGAAGTGCAACAAGATCAACCAAATTACCAGCCTTGATTCATGAAACATGTTGGATGTGTTTAACAGATATATAGAATTTCCTCGTTAAAGGATAAAGAAACAAGATGAGTATATTTGGGCGTTACATTAAATATCTTTCAGAATAAGAACATGGCAAAAATGTAGATTATGAAAAATTTCTGTGATTCCCAAACACCATATGGAACAATGACCAGTTTCTCAGTTAACTTGCACATGATTGAATCATACATTAATTCAGGTTTTCATTTTTTACACACGTTTTTTTATTATCAGTCCGGCAATAGTGCAATTAAGCAGGATTTTTGTTTCAAATACAGATTTCAAAACCAGTTCGTAAACGTGATGGCGGCAACAAAGTAGTAATTCTCTGTCTAGTTTTTGTTCCAGAAGAACACACGCTCCATTCAGTTGTCCGGTATTAGAAGCAGTTGTGTCACAGCACATTATTTGGACTTTGTCATCGAGGTTCCAGTCGTAAAGCGCGTTTGACACTGCTTGAGCTTGGTCTCGACCGGAAGAGCTTTCCAATTTTGACACCGCCAGAAGTTGTTCTTTTTCTCCAAATGAAATAAGAATTGGCAGGCGTTCTTCTTTTGAACTTCTCACGTCTGGCCCAGGTAATAGCTTTCCATCTTAGCGAACTGTCACCATTTCAGGAATATTATTCTGATTTTATAGATTTCGCTCTATCTTTTCAACTCTGTGTGCGAATACGTTGAATAGATGATTTGTTTTAGGGAAAATCATCACAGCTTAAACCTAGCGCTTCTATCACTGCCTGAAGTATATAGACAGAATCCCTTGCACTTAACTGACATCTGTCTAAAGCTGCAACTAACTCGTGCGTGATAAAGTTATTTCTTCCTCCTTTTGAGTAGTTGCAGAGCTTAACGTTGATGTTGAAGGCAAGGGTTCCTCAAGGCTTTCTTCAGAGCTGGAAGGTTGATCGCAATGTTCTTGAGTATGAACAAAACTCTGTGTAGTATGAGATTACAATATGTCTTCTTTTCTCTTCTTTTAAATTTCTCTGTCTTGATCTTTCTTGTTTTTCAGCCAACTTTTTATCTACACCTGTTAAACATCCTGGACGCCCTGGTTCTCTTTGCTTTCGTAAAAATATTTTATCTTCCTCTATCTTCATCAGTTGAAAAGCATCAGCGTGTGTTATATCGAGCAAGTTGTCTAAACTATTTTGAAAGTCCTCCTCACGGCGCCTATGAATATCGTTCGACTTTTACGAATTTTTTGCAACTCTCTCCAAGTGTGGTGGAGATCCACAAGTTTCTTTACAGAGTTAGGTGAAGCTCTAGTTGGGATTCTAGCCTTTTCCCAGAATATAATACACTCGCGAATTACGAGCTTGGCGCTTTCACTTACAGTTAATTTCACATCGCGAATATTATAAAACAGTACTGCGAGAACTTGAGGGTTCGACGGTAACTTAGCGCCTGTTATTTGATAATTTATATCGCCAACTAAGAAAATACTTTTGTTATCACTTCTTAATTTCACTGCCATCTTCAAAGGTAAAACAATTGTGATAGCTACGATAATAACTGGGAACAAATGACTAATTACCGCGCAACTTGTATGAACATGTTTCGAAGCAAGTCGGCACGGGTTATCATATACCTAAGAAGGTAAAAATTTATTTTCTAGTGTTTTAGGTACAAATGAACAAAACTGAGAAGTATGCGTTAAAAAATTTAAACTTCGAAAAATAAGGGTCACCCTAATGTAGGTTTCCCCGTTACAGTAGAAGGTTGTGAAAACATAGGTTCCAAATTATAACTCTTTAAAATATTCGCCAGTTCAAATCTGTTTTTTTATGTTTGCAGGGGAGACACTAAAGTCAGTGTTGTTGTTTGTTTTTCCTTTAACGTGCTCTGTTTCTACCTTTCGGCTAATGGACGCCGGGGAATTCTGTCACCTCACTAACCCGGGAATTTTGCCGAACCCCTCTCGTGTCGAGAGAAGGGATCTTTAATGTCCAACACATCTCTGTTAGACAGGACCGACAGCTTTACATCTCCTCCGAAAGATGGACACTCAAGCGATTACCAGAATCCGAAAAATCGCACCGACTTTGTGGGGATTGAACTCAGGTAACTCTGCGTAAGAGACGAGCATCATATCCCATACAACAATTCTACTTGTTGACAGAAGTATATGGGTCATTATGTCTTCCAGAAGAAAGAAGAAGAAGAAGATGTCTTCCAGAGCTCCTGAGAATGTTAAGATGTTATAATTTGTACAGGGTGACCTATATATCACCAACACAACCAATTTCATGGATGGAATGTATACACCACAAACCTCAATATGTTTTTTCGATGTTATGTTTTGACGTTGAGCGGTGGTATAGAACCGTAACCTTCAACAAACCGGAATTCCACTGTAACTTGTAATAAAATGCGTAATCAGTTGAATCAAACATAAACTGATTTATTATTTATGGTGATAGACTGCATTAAATTAATCCTCGCTACAAAAGACCTTGGGGAGTTAGACCCTAACAATACCGGACTCCTATCGCATATTCGACACAAGAACTATGGCGAATGTATGAATCTTCTACAGATCCAGTTGACTTTCAAACGCACTGTTGTATCTCGACTGCATACTTGATTCCTGTCGTGAGTCAAAAGGCAATTACGAAAAATCTATAGCAAAGTCTGAAAATTGTAAGAGATTGTAAGAATACAAAAGTTAGCGTTCCTCCTCTCCGCAGAAGAGATGCCTCTTTTAACACTTTGCAGTCTTATACTTCAAATATTCTTGCTGATACATTTTCTTCATGCTTCATTGATGACTCAGCTGATGACATTTGGCCAAACTTAATCGCCGCAAGATTGGATTATAGCTTAATTCGAATTACGTTGTCGCTTTTAAAATCCATTGAAATTGTTTTACAAGTCATATCAAAATTTACTTCGTTCCGTGAAATTTACCAAGATTGATTTTCCAATACCGGACTCCTATCGCATATTCGACACAAGAACTATGGCAAATGTAAGAATCTTCTACAGATCCAGTTGACTTTCAAACGCACTGTTGTATCTCGATTGCATACTTGATTCCTGTCGTGAGTCAAAAGGCAATTACGAAAAATCTATAGCAAAGTCTGAAAATTGTAAGAGATTGTAAGAATACGAAAGTTAGCGTTCCTCCTCTCCGCAGAAGAGATGCCTCTTTCAACACTTTGCAGTCTTATACTTCAAATATTCTTGATGATACATTTTCTTCATGCTTCATTGATGACTCAGCTGATGACATTTGGCCAAACTTGACCGCCGCAAGATTGGATTGTAGCTTAATTCAAATTATGTTTTCGCTTTTAAAATCCATTGAAATTGTTTTACAAGTCATACCAAAATTTACTTCGTTCCGTGAAATTTACCAAGATTGATTTTCCAATACCGGACTCCTATCGCATATTCGACACAAGAACTATGGCAAATGTATGAATCTTCTACAGATCCAGTTGACTTTCAAACGCACTGTTGTATCTCGATTGCATACTTGATTCCTGTCGTGAGTCAAAAGGCAATTACGAAAAATCTATAGCAAAGTCTGAAAATTGTAAGAGATTGTAAGAATACGAAAGTTAGCGTTCCTCCTCTCCGCAGAAGAGATGCCTCTTTTAACACTTTGCAGTCTTATACTTCAAATATTCTTCCTAATACATTTTCTTCATGCTTCGTTGATGACTCAACTGATGACATTTGGCCAAACTTAACCGCCGCAAGATTGGATTATAGCTTAATTCGAATTACGTTTTCGCTTTGAAAATCCATTGAAATTGTTTTACAAGTCATATCAAAATTTACTTCGTTCCGTGAAATTTACCAAGATTGATTTTCCAATACCGGACTACTATCGCATATTCGACACAAGAACTATGGCAAATGTATGAATCTTCTACAGATCCAGTTGACTTTCAAACGCACTGTTGTATCTCGACTGCATACTTGATTCCTGTCGTGAGTCAAAAGGCAACTACGAAAAATCTATAGCAAAGTCTGAAAATTGTAAGAGATTGTAAGAACACGAAAGTTAGCGTTCCTCCTCTCCGCAGAAGCGATGCCTCTTTCAACACTTTGCAGTCTTATACTTCAAATATTCTTGATGATACATTTTCTTCATGCTTCATTGATGACTCAGCTGATGACATTTGGCCAAACTTAACCGCCGCAAGATTGGATTATAGCTTAATTCGAATTACGTTTTCGCTTTAAAAATCCATTGAAATTGTTTTACAAGTCATATCAAAATTTACTCCGTTCCGTGAAATTTACCAAGATTGAATGCGATTTTCAATCCCACATGAAACTATTGATGCAAATGGACAATGACCGCAGTAGGCGTCGTATTTTATAATTGTATCGTGATCGAGATCGATTGTAATGGTAAGTTACGATAGGTATCTCAAACATCCATCTGAAATCACCTTCCGTTAAATTACTATAAATAAATAAGCGGCGTTGCAGCGCTGGGACGTTATTATTTTTGGACTTGAGTCGACACTATTCCCAGATCGCCAACTTTTATTGCATTTCGATGTTAGTCGCTGTTCCTAACGTTTATTATTTTACAGAATCCGCGATTGGGGCTGGATAGACATGTCCCAGCCCAATAAGCCCGATATCAAGATCACATTCTACTGGAATGGTCATCGCCTTGTGATTTATTTATAGGACGACAACAAAGGCCGTGAAAGAACTCAGGAAACGCCAGAAATAGTCAGGCGGCTGTTCAACTCATCGATGTTCCTAAGAACTACTGGGATGCTTTGCCTAATTTACATTTATGTACCGTCTTTTCGAAATGAATAAAGAGTTGTAAAATTCAGATTTCTTCCTTACGTAAACACTTTTTATAGAAGTTGAAGGTTACGATTGTTGTATTTTAAAATAGCATATTAACCATCACATATGATTTCAACCTTTTGGTAATATTACATTTCAAGTAAATGAATTTATAGTATTTGAACGCCACCAGGTGACAGTTTTTTTGGCTTCTCTGTCTTTTCAATGTATTTTCCACTCTTTCACAAATCCCATCCACTTTTTAAGGGGTTATAGGTGTCTGTTTTGCAGCTGTATCATTCTGCTGTGACCAAACTGTCATTCTTATGTGTATCCAATACAGTAACTCCCTTGACTCCTATCAAATACACTGACCGGCTAAAATAGGAGATGTTGCTGGTATTCATCTAACTTTATAAGTTTCAGATTAATTTTATCGTATAGAGCAGGGGTGCTCAAACTTGAATTGCTGGCGATCTACCTCAATATTTTTAGACTACTTACGATGGATTCTGAGATACACCCTACCTACCCAGGCAGAGTGTATCTGTGTATCTATATCATAAACACCTCAAAAAAGTCTAGGGAACACTTACCAATATCTTTAAAATATGAATTTGATGATTCGAATTTATAAAAATCTTTCGGTTTTATTAGGATGTATTGTATATAATGTATTTTCAAGAAAACAAAATATTTGAATTGAATTTGAAATTTGAAAATGACGAAATTTGGTAAAACACAAAAAAAATCCTGAACTAATATTTTCGAAACGATATGGAAGCACTTATATTTTTCAGTACCCAGAAGGTCCACCTCTGTTATTAATGACACTTTGACATCGTCGCGGCATGCTCAATATTAAATTGTCTATTACATTTTCGCCTAAGTCATTCCAAGCCCCCTGAACTGCTAATCGAAGCTCCTGTTCATGATGGAAGACGTTTCGACGCAGGAGATTTCTTTTTAGGGTGTCCCACACATGCTCGATGGTATTCAGATCTGGAGAACAGGATGGCCACGGTTGAAGATCGATATCATTATCTTCAAGAACGTCCAAGACAACTCTTGCACGATGAGGAGGGGCATTATCTTGTTGGAAGAGTGGATTTTGACCCGTCGTTTGGAGATACGGTACCCCTACAGGTAAAACTATCTCATTTGCGTAAGAATTTCCCGATTTCCCGTGAGGTTGTTCTGTATGAAAGCGAGCTCAGTTCTTCCACCAAGACGTATACCTGCCCAAAACATCACTGATCCGCCTCCCTGTCTAACAACTTCTCGAGCATGCTGGAATTCTTCTCGAATCGGGATAATTACTAAATCTAGATTCATCACTGAAGAGAACTGTGGCCCACCTCTCTTGATCCCAGTTTACGTGTTCTTGGCATCAAGCTAAACGAGCAGCGCGATTTCCATGGGTCAGTTGTGGGACTCTTAAAGGACGTCTGGAGTGGAGTTGACCTTCATGCAATCGATTTCTCACAGTTTGGTCGGAAATTTGTACATTATGAAATCGTGATAGCTCTTGAGCTAATTGAGATGCTGTGGTAGTACGATTTCTTCTGGCTTGTAAAACCAAAAATCGGTCTTGGGCGACTGTAGTAATCCTGAAACGACCTGTATGGCGTTCTTCTACACTACCTGTTTCATTGAAACGCGACCATAAACGGTTTATGACACTTGGGCTACTTCCCAGAACCCTGGATACTTCCCGTTGTGAGTTCCCATCTTGGAGCACGCCAACGGCTCGTAACATCTCTTCTCTAGTCAAGTGTCGTCTTTCCATGGTCGAATCACAAAACTTAAATCTTTTATTTGTGCTTACAACAGAAACAAAGTGCCAACTAACTGAAAACATGAAATGATTATAAAGCAGCGTCGCATCTGCTGCATTTTTAGTTTTTTATAAAAAAAAAACTGAAATCTGTTGCGGCACTCTACATAATTTGGTGAGAAATTGATGCATGTGTTCATTTCTTTAAAAAAATCATCCATATTGATCGTTCTGGATACGATACATCGATATTCAGAAGTATTCCCTAGACTTTTTTGACATGTTTATATAGATATTAGCTTTCCGCACAATATACATTATTTTAGTCAAGGTTTGTGGTGAGTTCTTAGAATATTAAAGGGATGCAAGTGTTCTTCGAAACTGGTCATATCTGCTCCTTATGGGACGCTTGTTTCGTCCCCTTTTCAACACAATTCAGTTGCGAATTGTATTCATTATTCTACCAACCAATGGTATAGACCAGTTCAACATCCAACACATTTTTATACATGATCATTTAAACATAAACAAGTTTTAGAGATTATTGGAATGAACAGTTTTAAAACATCAATTTTCTGATATTTTTTGGTCCTTCGAGAATCATTCATTTCAAATTCATTAATCATTCATAAAACACACCAGTTTGGGTTAGGTTTAGTTAGGTTCTTCTCTACAATATCAATGAAAAAACTCATAGTTATTCAAAATTGCAAGTTTATTGGTTGTTACAAAACAAAAGGGTTACATATGGTGTTAAACTTAACTAAGTAGTGACTTTAGATGTTGAAGCGTGACACTGCATGTCATCAGCATACTTTTCATAAGATGGTACGTAACCACTGAGTGATAATCGCAAGCATGATAACATATGATCGTCAGTTAGTCGATCGATATTTTGAATTAATTATCTTCATTTCAGGAAATGCAGACTCGCACAAGTAAGTTAACCCAAACATTGCCGTCAGTTGAAGGTTGATTTTTGATATAAAACACCAGAAAATTTGTATCAGATGCTGTAGCTTGGAAATGTATATAATATAACTGACTTGCTATTTCAGTAGCTAATTCCTCAGTGTTTTTACACGAAAAGGATAACTCACAAATGATGCTATATTTGCCAATTTACTGCGCTCATAAAACGCATTTTGAATTATCCCAAAATATTTGATAATTAAGCATCATACGTATAATAATTCAGCTGAGGAATCCTTGCTTTCAGATCCTTTCTTTTCAATGATAGTTTTCCTTTACCTTAAAGCTTCAAGTTAATGGTGTTTAAGTGCATTGTGATGTCAGTCAAAAATGCCAAATCAGTCAGTCATTTTTTGTTCTTCAACATATGAGTGTCATCACCTCTTTCGTCTAGAAAAGCTGTTATTTCGGGCAACAATTCTTGAAACCTTTCTAGGAATTTTCCGCGACTCAACCACCTGACGTCCGTGTGAAGAACTAAATCAGTGTTCAGCTGAGTCTCTATCTTCCAACTGCAACTTAACGAGCCGCTGTTGCAAGCTACGTGCACGGATGAAATTCACACTTTTTGTTGCAATACCCATAATTTCCTCCGTGTTTAAAACTTTTGGACACAAAACTTGTTGATGTTTAATGCAATGGAATGAAAAAACGAAGGAAATTTTCATTAGCTCGACACAATGCCACAAAACCGTTTTTGTTTCCAGTCAGTTTTAATTTCTTTTTGGTCCACCAAAGCATGTTTCTCACAAAAAATAGAGAAATTTTTTTATTATTGTTGAATTCATGAGAGAGTAAACATTGGGATTATCGATTATTTCTGTTAAGATCGTTGACGAGATAAAAAGTTCTTCACAAGAATACTCCCAAGGTATTTATCAGACTTTGACGCTAAACGACCACTTGGAACGACTGGCTTATACCAGCGATATTGTAGAAGCGAAATGGGTCAAATTGAAATACGAACGCTTGGACATCCACTCTAATCACCAGACCAGACTTCCTCCGACTTCAATTTGAATTCAAACGTTAAAAAATTTCTACGTGGACAACGGTTCTCATCAAATTAAGAAATTATTGTTGTCGTAGACACATCAGTGATGGAATACACGAAATGGATAATGATTGGAAAAAGAATATGGAGTTTCAGGTAGATTATACTGAGGAATAGTCATTTTTTTGTAACAATATGATTTTTCATATCCGTTCCGCAAATTTTTCTACCAACCCCGTAAATTACTGTCAACATGTTTGGGCTAAGATATCGAGGTAATTTACGATTATTAAAAACACTCCTGGAATCTCTCCATATTGTAGCATTCCTTGTACAGATATGGGCAAATATGCTCGAAAATTTCGTAGATAATTCAATTTGTCGAATGTCAAGACGAGTTTTGTAGTCGGGATATCACTAATTATTAGGTCATCAAAGAAGTAAGGCACTTGAAGATGAAATTTTTTATTGATAAAATTTTGCATTATCTTTCCCATACTGACTTCTACGTTTTTACTCATAAGTTTCGCTCACCTTTATTTATTTCATTAATCCATTAGCATACGATCCTATGTGCACAATTTGGAAAAGTAGAGTTGATCTTTATCAACTGTTGAAGACAGTATAACTACAAATTCGATCATTTCCTATTTCCAATTGCAGATTATTGATCTTGAGAAGTTTTATTCGTTACTTCATGACTCATGAATTCATTTACCGTTGATGGTTGAATCTCCTTATTTGGAAGGATCTTGAGAGCGAGTTTTGTTTGTCGCTTTGAATAAACCTCGAAAACGCAACATTTGACTCGATTAAATTCAATGGGATATTTTGTCCGATATCACTTCGTGTATTACGTTTACTTCATGAAACCAATTTTTGATAAAACAAGGAAATTTATTACTTTCGTAGTAGATTTGAATGTTACCAAAGGAATGTAAATTATCATTTAGTTCAATCTGGCACGAAAATACATTGTTTCAACATATACCTAAGCTACCATAGGTGACTTAACGCGACGAAAATAATCTGCAGAACGATTTCAAAATGATGGATTTCCAGTTTAGATACTCTTTAGGGAAAACTCTGGGAAGAAATTTTGTTTGATTTTTCAAGTTTCCATATCTCTTTCGCTTTTCTGAGAGTAGATTGTGATTGAGAAGCAAGTCTCCAAATAAAATTAGGTTTCAAAATGCATTCTGTAAAAAAGTACCGAAATTGATTATTTAAACCATAGGTTCCCAAACTTTTTTGTGTCTTAGACCCCTTGCCATGTTTTTCGGGTTAGGGTAGACCCCCTACTTACTTGATATTGATTTTTTGTAAATTTCTAACTGTAGTCAAATTAAGTGTCAAAAACATGAGGTAAAAACACATGTTAATTTATACATTTATTAATTGAATTCAAATTAGAACTAGTCATAATAAAATTTTGTATCTGTTATATAAAATATACGTAACATGAAATAAACTAAGCAATAAGTAAATATTTCTAGTGAGAAGAATGAACATGATGCTTTAATAATAATTCATCAACATTTGGCGTCAACTTTGTAAGGGTTAATCTTAAATCTCCTCGGCTGATGATGCCCAGTCTGTTTCTTTTTTTCGTCAGGAGATTGGTAACAGCGCTGAACCTCCTTTCCACTAGGTATGACGATGGAAAGGAAATTTAAAATGTTAAATAGGCGATGTCTGTTTTCCACTTCATTAAATTTTATCTTTAGTATCTAGAAATTCTAAAATAGTCTCAAAAAGTGCAAAAAATCTTGTCAAACATAAGCCTTTTGACAGCTTGCGTACTTCAGTGTGAAGGAGTAATTGTAGAAGTGTCCATTTTCTTCACACAATTGTGCAAATAACCGCGTTGCTTCGAATTCGGTTTACTGCATCAATGACTAATTGAAGAGATTCGTGCAATCTAACACTCAAAATTTTCGCAACTAAATGTTGTCGATTGATGACGCAATGTATTGCTAGCACCCCTGACATATTTTGTTTTAAATAGCTTATAAATCCACGATAACGTCTAACCATGATAGGAGCTCCATCTGTAGCTTCTGATATTATATTTGATAAAGGGATTGCTTTTTCAATGAAGTAATCCTTCAAAACGTGAAATATTGATTCACCTTCAGTGTCGGTTATCAAAGTTCTTGCGAAGAGCAGTTCCTCGTAGATTTCTTGATTCATAACAAAACGAACATATGCCAATAATAATGTTGCATTATCAGGTAAAGTTGACTCATCCTGTTGTATAGAGAAATGGGTCGTTTGCAAATAATTAGAGAAGAAACTTTCAATATCAGAACTCATTTCATCAATACGTCTTTCAACAGTATTATTGCTCAAGGGAATTCTTTTAATGATATCAGATGCAGGTTTGTGTAAAACAGTTTTTAAAACCTCTTCAACTGTTGGCAAAATTAACTTCTCTCGGATAGTATGCGGTTTTCCGGATTTTGCTTTAAGTGGCGAAATATTGTAAGACTCCCGAAAACCATCATCGTTTCTTTGTGACGTCGAAGCGAACAATCTGTCCAGTGTGGGCCTCTTTCGAAGTGTATCTTTGAGTGTTCGAAAGTATTCAAATCTTTATCTGTTTTATAAGGGTGACATCTGCTCAGATGATCCTGCAGCTTAGATGGTTTCATAGCGTCATTCCCGAAAACTTTGTTGCATAAAAGGCACATAGACAATTTTTTGAATTGTGGAGGCCGTTACTTGATGTAGATCCATGATATAAATGAGATAAAAAACACAAGGTTTAACTTTAATCTACACTTTATTTGAAAAAAATTCGATGACGTTTCGCTGACACAGCAGCTTTATCAAGAATGAAAAACAGAATGAAGAGTATGGTATTATAAACAAATCGTAGAACAAGTTGGATGAATAACAGGAAAATCCACACCGAGCCATTGTACAGTTAGTATGAAAGGTAATAAAACTAATTAAACAAGTTAAGTAGGGGTGAATAATTCACATCTACCTGCTCATTCAAAAGCTTGTCCGAATGTTTGTATCTATTTATTTCTGATGCTTCTAGGAGATCTAATTTTAAACTTTTGATTTTATATGTAATATGTCAAAGTTTTTATTGAATGAATGGTTTTGAGTAATTCCAATGAAACATACTAGTATATTTCATTGGAATTACTCATTAAATTCGAATTGAACAGAACGACTTATTTCTTAATTTCATTAATTCCATCCATTTGAACATTAAATTCACGATAGAAATTGAACAGAACGATTCCATTAAGTTTTTGGACTTTTAATAATTCATATAATCCGGATATGATAGATCTAATCATTCGTAAAAAACTGTATCAGAAAGCAATAAATGAAGTATATCCTATTCATAAAGACTATAAAATACTCAACAGTTTAACATTCTGCGGTTCTGCAAGTATAAATATTAAATCCTTTCTCGTCAAACAAAATCTTAATATAACTTTCAAAACTTCTAATAACTTAGGTAAACATATTAAAAATAATAAATCTCGTGTTGAAAAATCAAGTAAATCAGGAATCTATAAACTCAATTGCGGTTCTTGTGATAAAATTTATATCGGTGGGACCTATAGGAGTTTTGGCATAAGAACATCTGAACATAAACGTAGCTTCGATAAAAATAAATCTGATTCAAATTATTCAAACCACTTAATAAAAGAAAACCATTCATTCAATAAAACTTTGACATATTACATATAAAATCAAAAAGTTCAAAATTAGATCTCCTAGAAGCATTAGAAATAAATAGATACAAACAAGCTTTTGAATGAGCAGGTAGATGTGAATTATTCACCCTACTTAACTTGTTTAATTAGTTTTATTACATTCCATACTAACTGTACAATGGCTCGGTGTGGATTTTCCTGTTATTCATCCAACTTGTTCTACGATTTGTTTATAATACCATACTCTTCATTCTGTTTGTCATTCTTGATAAAGCTGCTGTGTCAGCGAAACGTCGTCGAATTTTTTCAAATAAAGTGTAGATTAAAGTTTAACCTTGTGTTTTTATCTCATTTACATAGACAATTGTTCGTCCGACAATGATGGCATGAAGCCAAATTTCAAACAATCAACACTGTACTGTCTACATTTCTTTTAGATTCGGACATGGCATCAGTCATCTGTGGACAAAATTACATTATTCAAATAAGACATAAACACCAGCAGCTGTATATTAAAAAAAATTTTTAGATTTTTCCGAAAACATTCCATAATCCGAATATCTCCTTGCAGCAATTAGTTCGGATTACGGAGATTGCACTTTAATTGTAATACCCGATTCATAAACTTTCAAAATAAATTATTGAGGAGTACTCGTGTAGTTCTGCATGATTAAATATTAAACTACTAATAACTGAAGTCGTAATTTATCAATCTTTTCTAACTACGAGTACAAAACTAAAATTTAATAAAAATAATGTACTTACTTTTCTCCGGCACTCAAACAAAATACACTGATTCACTGTAATTTATGTGATAAACTACCTGTTTATATTTTTTGTATATTTTCTTAGCGCTTTACTTTTCCAGATTCAGGAAACCAATAAACGTATTTGTCCCACATTCAAAATGTATTGCGACCACAAAGCGAATGCCTACATTCTACAACTTACACAATTTTATAAACATATATAATAAATTTTTACTTCATAGGTACTTTTATAGATAATGTATATGTCTTTATATTATAAGATAGTATGATGTAAGTAACATCTCCAGGAGTTTTTCGAGATTTGGTCTATTGGTGTCAAGTGAGGCCATTAGGCCGGCCATGATAAAACGTCCAAAGCATTCTAGTTAAAAACATTTACACTCTTTAGGTAAAACAATAAACTTGAGTACTTGGTTTTGGCATTTAAGAATCGAAACATATTTTGCTCCAAACCACAACTCAATTTCCTCCAGAAGAAAGACTTCTTGTACATTTCGCAAGCGGGTTTCATTGCCCGGAAATCTCTACGCTTAACGCTCCTTCTCATTCGCGTTATGCATCTCAGGGGATATATGGATTTCAAGTTATCTTCTATCAAACGGTTAAGTACTTCAGAGACTTCCAGAAGATGAGATAGTAGTTGAGATGGGGATCCCCGGGCAGAGAGAATCGAAGATCGATTTATGCATCAATGCAGAATAACTTGTAACAGTCCGATTTCTCGAATTAATCATTTATATCTCTTAAACTCAGTTTTCATAATTCATTTAATAATTCAATCTCATTTCATCAAGTTAAATATTCAAACAGTTTGAAATTTGAATCAAGAATCTACAGGTAATAATACTCAATGAAAATTATAGTTATGTCCGTAAGGTGTCGCTGGTATTGATTTGGGTTGTTCACCGGTTAATTGTAAGTCAGTACTTGAAAGAAGATCGTTCTCTCGTTTCTGTGGGAGAACGGAAAGCAGTACTCATTCTATGTTTCATTTTCACTTTATTGTTGTGAAGAGAATAATTTCACTTTTTCATTAGTTTTTGAAAATCAATAGCTTTTCATAGAATCGGAATTCATTAGATTCGCTGCTCTCTTTCCATTAAGAAATCTTCGGAATCGTTTGTGATTTTATTGGAGCTGTGTTGTAGCGATTGAAGTGAATAATTTTCAGTAAAAGTAATTAAGTGTTCTTTTGATTTTCTGGATAAATTCCAATCGTCTGAGGCGTTATAAGTAGTCGGTAATTTTGCCGGATTTCCTCGACAACCAATTCAATTAGAGAGTGGAGAGATTTCGAATTTTCTTTTGTTGAATTAACCTTGATCGATATCTGCTATTCCAAGGATTTTTTTCACCGTCAAGATATTTTACGAGACATCTCAAAACAAAAGTTACTATATGCAAGATTTCGGAATGTGTAGACACATCGAAGAAAATTATTATTCAAGGAACATTATTCAACCTTCCGTAGAATGTTAAATATCCTTCCTTGAAGGAGCTAGTTTTCCGATCTACTCTTCATAATCACCGTTAACCGGGGCCACAGGGAAGTGGTACAGCACGGTCAGATGTCACGAATAGGAACAATGGACTGCAGTTTCGCGAGACCGAAATCATTCAACTTCATTATTCAAAATTCTTATTTCAAGTAGAATTGAAATAACGTCAAAGTCTACATTAGCAACTACAAGGAGGTTCATCAGCAGAAGGAGGTTCATTGGTGGAGTGAAAGTCAACACAAGGAGGAATTTTTTCATTTTCTGAAGGAAAACACTTGGACGATATTGATTTTGGTGAAACGCTTATCAAATTTTGAGTAAGTAGTTGTACCCTGTTTCTTTATCACTGCTTATACTGTTTGTCGCCTGGTTTTGCACTGAAATTTGCAGTTACTCAAAGTTACTATCAGTGTATATGTTGAGATCCACTATGGTGGACCCCATTTTTCATTTCATAGACCCCCAAATTTGTTTTCGCTGACGTAGACCCCTGAAGGTCGATATTGACTGTGCTAGAGTGAGACAATTCCGACTCTACATTCATAAAACGCACTGTAACTGGTGATGAGACATGGTTTTATAAGTTTGACATGAAAACCAGTCGACAAGCCAAGAATTGTTGCCAAAAGGTCAAACGGTAAATGAAGAATATTACTTGAGCGTTATTGATGATTGGATTATTCTTGGATATCACAACGGCAAATCTCTCTCTGTCTTCAGCGGTTCTGATGAGCTCTTCGAAGTTCATGCCAGTCCACTGACGTATGTTCCTCAGCCATGACAGTTTTTCCGTCCTAGACCCCGTTTGCCCTCGATCTTTCCCTTGATGATGAGCTGTGCGTAACGGTATTTGTCGTTTCTCAGGATGTGACCTAGGTATGCAGTTTTACGGACTTTTACCAGTTTGAATAGTTCTCGTTCTGTTCCAATCCTGCGCAAGACTTCTTCGTTCGTGGTATGCGATGTCCATGGTATTTTGAGAATTCTGCGATATGTCCACATCTCGAAAGCTTCTAGTTTGTTGATTGCTTGTGTTTTAGGGTCCATGTTTCGACTCCGTACAAGAGAGTAGACCATACATAACATTTTGAGAGTCTTAAACGCAGGTCGAGACTGATTCGTGAGTCGCAGAGGAGCTTTCTGAGTCGTACAAAACAGTTTCTGGCTTGTTCTATCCTCGATCTTATTTCTGTGTCTGGATCTAGTTTGTTGTCTATCCAGCATCCCAAGTATTGAAACCTATCCACTTCTTCTAATATCTTTCCGTTTATTTGGATTGGTTGTGGAACATTCTTTGACTTTTTGATTATCATTACCTTGGTTTTCTTCACGTTTATTTTCATACCGAACTCATTGCAGGTATTGCTAACGCTATTGAGGAGTCACTGTTTATGTTTACGCCGTTAATTTTGACTCCTCTGAGATATCTGCTAAAGATCTGTCAAATATTAGCTCTGAATACAGATTGAACAGCAAAGGGCACAAGACGCAGCCCTGCCTGACTCCCCTGCTGATTCCGATTTGCTCGGATATGGATCCCTCTATTCTGATTCTAGTTCTCTGGTTCCAATATAGGTTCTGTATCAGAGTAATGTCCTTCCCGTCTAGGCCCACGCCGCGAAGCGACTCCATCAGCAGATCGTGTCTCACTCTATCAAATGCTTTTTCAAGTCTATAAAGCAGATGAAGATGTCTCGTTGTTGATCATAGCATTTTGCGCTAGTACCAGTAAGCTGAACAAAGCCTCTCTCGTGCCCATTCCGCTCCTGAAGCCAAACTGGTCATCTCCAATGTTTGCTTCGCACTTGCTAGAAATGCGGTTATGAATTATTTTAAGTAGGACCTTTAATGCGTGGCTCATTAAACTTATTAGACGAAAGTCTCAGCAATCTTTTGGATTTGTTTTCTTCGGCAATGGTATGAAGATCGATTCTAACCATTCTTGAGGTATTCTGCCAGTTTCGTAAATGCGGTTATAGAGAGCAACAAGCAGGTCGGTGTTTTCTTTGCTTACTAGTTTTAAGATTTGGGATAAATTTCATCTGGCCCCGGCTTTTGTTTGCCTTGAGTTGTTTTATCGCATATTCTACTTGGATTTCAGAATACTTGGTTCTTCCACATTAATGTCTGTTTGGTAGGGCTCTGCTCTAGCGCTCTCAAACAGAGTCTTGATGTATTTTTCCCATTCTTGTAGTTTTTCTTCTGTGGAGTCCAATAATTTTCCGTCCGTGCCCAATATGTTGTGGACTGCAAATTTCCTGTTCGTCGCTGTAAATTCTTTCACCTTCTTATGTAGGTTGAAATGAAAATGAAAATAAGTCCTTTTGCTAGCCCAAAATACTGCATGTTACTAACTTTCAAGGTTTCGAAAAGGCCACTTTTCAGCAACTCTTTGTTTTATTTCTTGAATTCTCCAATAAAAGTTGAGTCCGATCTAAATACCAAGTTGGTGTCTGAATATTTTCACAAATGTTTTTTCAGTCCACCTCTATTTAGAGAAAAATCATTTAACAAATGTTTTTGTACTTATGTCAATTTATTTATTCATCCACTAATTGTTTCTTTGTTTCTTTCTGAGAAGCTATTCGCATACGGGATATCTTTCTTTGTTGAACATTCTTTATTGAAAGTAAAATCTATTAACATTGAGGAAACGAGCGCCAAAACGCTATAATGAAAAGGCACCTTTCTTCACATAGTGTACATGAAGGATCCTCAATAAATCCTAGCTTGTTTAGGTAATTTCTGAGGCGACAGTACCCCGTTACTAATGGCAGTTAGAAATCTCACGTCCAGCCTGAAGAGTTTAAGCGAAGCCTTGGATCTCGCGGTGGAAGGTCCACTGATGGCAAGTCGAGAGTGTCTGAATGTCATTTTCATTTCATATATAATATACTGCACCAAAACAGCCGTAATTCAGTATGGAACAAATGTATTTGCTGTTGCTTTGGGTTAATTTTGAAGGGTTGAATTAACTGAATTGTAGTTCCATTTTTATGGAAGAAAGAATTTCCATATACTTCATTTTCAAAATATCATTAGACAAAGAAATATTAGAATAGACAATGCAATGTTGGGTCATATTATGGTTCTGTATGAACAACTTTTTTGAGAGTATTCCATAGTATTTTATATTATTTTGAATCTGCATTTGGATGGTAATATACGATTGATCAAGAAAATAAAACAAAGGAAATTTTCAAAAGAAAATAAAAATAAATTCACATCAGATGAGGAAAATCTATCGAATAATAATACTGATTGTGAACGGAGTTATTAGGAAGTTGAGAAAACCTGGAAATGTGTTCGACGGAATTAATTAAAACGGCTATAAGAATATTCAGAAATTATATCGAAATTAACGGATCACCAATATATTCAAATATGATGTTTACCAATTTCAACTGTCAAATTTCATGAATAATTTAAACAGATATTCAGAATTCAAACAATACTTACATGACTAATCTCGATATTATTGATGATATCATTTTCAGATCTAGAACAAACTACACAAAGGAAATAAAATTATAAATATTTACGACGAATCATTCACAATTCATTACATGACAGTTGTTTTCTCTTGTCTGCTATCAGCTGTCGAACAAACGCGGTCGCGGCCATCTCGCCATTTCTATTTGTTGTTCTTTTTCTTTTTTTTATTAAGCAAGGTTGCCAGTCTCAGCTTCTCGATTATGATACGCGGTCGGAATCAGAACATCTGAAACAATTTTGGTTGTAATCAGTGCTTGTATGTCTAATCGAAACAAAAACGCAAAATAATAATTTTGAATAGGAAACTGAAGAATTAGATACAAGAATACTGAAATAAATGATAATATGGACGTACTCACATATTCGGGACTGTCTATGTCGAGTTTATATACAAAATTATAATGTAATACTCTTATTCTTTTTCTTTATACAAAGCATGATTTATATGCCGACGATCTTAGAGTGTACAGTGCTATTCGGTCCTATGATGATATTTTGCGGTTTGAGAGTGATCTTGACAGACTTTTCTTCTTCTTCAATTAAATATTGATAAGTGTAAGCATATAAGGTTTACAAAAAAATGTCAATGTCTTCGATGCTATTTTTTCTGTTGATGGGCTTGTAATTGGGAGGTTAAACCAAATTAAGGACCTTGGTATATATCTTGATTCTAAGTTGCCCTTTGAGTATCATATTGATCATATAGTTTCTAAAGCTTTCAAAATATAGGGTTACGTTCTAAGAATTACTAAAAGTTTTAGTGATCCGAGGTCTTTAAAAATGCTATATTTCTCGTTGGTGAGGAGTAATTTGGAATATGCTGTACCTGTTTGGTCCCCTCACTATTACAAGTATATTGACAATTGAACGAGTCCGAGAAAGTTTGTCGAAAGTTTCAACTTTAGATTTTCCAGTCCTAACCATGATTATCAGTTAAGTTTGCGCCATCATAAAAGGTTAAGCCTGGAGTAGAGGAGAGTCCTTTTCGACACTGTATTTCTTTATCGAATTTCAAATCTTCCCGTGTATCCTAGTCGTCGAAATGCACTCTTCTATGTTCCGAAGGCCCGTACTAGTTACTTTTTTCATTCTGTCTTCTTGCGAATTATGCGTCAGTACAATTGGCATATTGCCAGTATAAATATTTTTCATGAACCTCTTTCTTCTTACAAAAATAATGTTAATGCATTTCTCATTAGATCTGATTGATCCTAATTGTAGTAGTTTTTAGTTTTCATGATATTTTGCTTGATTCTGTAATCTTTAGTGAGTCTTTTCTTCTTCTCCTGAATGTTTATGAAAGTTATAATTTTCATTTCGTATGACAGTTTCACTTCGGTTTTTTCTGTTATCATTTTTATGAACCCCGGTAATTGGGTGTATTCTGTAAGGATTCCTATGTTTTGTAACAATAAATAAATTTAAAGTTTTATACATACTGTAAAACTAAAAATAGAATGGAACAATTTTGTCCGCTTGTCACAAAGTGTATTTTCAATATACACGATCGGTTTCGACAGTTACATCATTTTCAAGTGTCTAGAGCTCTAGACACTTGTATTGTGC
This sequence comes from Cryptolaemus montrouzieri, assembly GCA_013387265.2. Classification (NCBI taxonomy): domain Eukaryota; kingdom Metazoa; phylum Arthropoda; class Insecta; order Coleoptera; family Coccinellidae; genus Cryptolaemus; species Cryptolaemus montrouzieri. The sequence goes on along the minus strand of JABFTP020000103.1, from coordinate 7,070,142 downwards.
ATATTAAAAATAAACATAGTTGAAATCATACAAAATTATTTAATTTCGTTCATATTGAAATGAATTCTATAAACTAAACCCATCAACAATATCATTAATTAGATGAATGGAATTGAGAGTTGAATAAAATTATATGAAATAAATTTCACAACGGCAACACCGTACTAGCATATCACAGAAGCTAAAGCTTTCATAGAATATTCGGAATTAAACCACCGAACTCTTTTCAGGTAAACTAGTGATATACTGTGTCTAGAACGAGGACATTACATGTATTTATGGTTGTCTTCAGAAGGTGATCCGGTAAATAGGATAGGAACCAACATATTGACAACATAGTTGCGATTTTAGATATTGTTTGGATATGTCCTAATATATTATAAGTCTTATAGTTAGTTGATTTCGCCATTACTACGTGATAGTTGATCATTTTTAATTTTTATTTGTTTATTTATTCATTTATTGGTGTCAACATAATAAAAATTACATAAAACACATTACTGGCACAGGTCAGACGAATAAGAACAAATATCTAAAACTATTCTCGAATTATTAAATCTCAAAACATTTCATGAAAATTCAACAAGTCAATCCTCTCAAATCTCAATTAAAATAGTCCTGAACATTGTAGAAGGCTGTTTCACATAGAAAGTTCTTCAGTATTTGCTTGAATCTATTTAGTGGTAAATTTCTAACATTTAATGGCAATTCATCATAAAATTAAGCTGCCATGTGCTTTGGATTCTCCTGTCACTTCTTCTTCTTCTTCTTCTTCTTACAACTTTATTTTAGGCGAAACCGCCTGTTTATTCTTCGGTCGTTTGTCTGTTACGGAACGTTCAAGTTGTCACTCCACCTTTTTCGTCGTCCCACGCTTCTGCGCCCCAGTGGAGATCTATCACGGGCGATTTTCACTATTCTTCTGTCATCCATTCTGTTTATATGGTCATTCCACTCCTGTTTTCTGTTCAATACCCAGTTGTTAATGTTGTCCACCTTGCACATGTTTCTAATATTCTCACTCCTCTCTCTGTTGAGCAGTGTTCTCCCGGCTATCCTGCGAAGTACCTTCATTTCGGTTGTCTCCAGTAGTCGCCTGGTTTTCGTTGTTTCTGGTCTAGTTTCTGCAGTGTATGTCATAATGGGCCTTACAGTTGCTTTGTAGATTCGTGCCTTGGCTTCAATTCCGATATGCTTATTGCGCCATATTGTGTCATTCAGACATCCTGCTACTCTTGTTGCTTTTGTTGCTTGCTCCCTTACCTCCGCCTCGACATCTCCGTAGCCCGAAATCTCTATGCCGAGATATTTAAATTTCATTTCCTGCTGGATAGATTTACCATCAACCTCAAGCTTGCATCTCAATGGTGTTTTCGATGTAGTCATGCATTTTGTTTTAGAGGCAGAAATTATCATATTAAACGATTTGGCTGTACAGTTGAACTGGTGTAGGAGGCGCTGTAAATCGTCTTCATTTTCTGCAATCAACACAGCGTCATCGGCGTAACACAGGATAGTTATCTCTTTGTCCCCCATTTTGTAGCCCTCATTCCTCTGACTTTTTGATTATCTCGTCCATGATGATGTTGAACAGAAGGGGGCTTAACGAATCTCCTTGACGAATATCACTTCTCACTGGTATCTGTGTGGTAAGCTCCCCGTCTAATCTTGCCTGGATCTTGTTCGCAGTATATATATTTTCGATAGTCTTTATTATATTACGTGGGATTTGCCTGTTGTAGAGCAGATGTATAATGTCTGATAATTGGACCCGGTCGAAAGCTTTGAGCAAGTCAACAAAACACATAAATGCTGGCTTATTATATTCTATCGACTTTTCTGTTACTTGTCTTATGACAAATACGGCGTCGGTGCAAGATCTTCCAGATCTGAATCCTTGTTGTTCATCAGCGAAAGAAGTGAGGCTATTTATTTTGTTTGTTATATACTTCGTAGTAAGTTTCAGCGTGGTGCTCAACAGATTTATTCCTCTATAATTCGAAGGTACTTTCTTGTCTCCTTTCTTAAACATAAGAATAGTAGTGCTGTCACTTCTTAAGTCTACTAAAAGAGGGCACAAGATCACACCTCTGTCTTGTGCCATATTCATGAACATCACCGTGGGTTGTGAAGAGACCAAAGCGATTCCTCACATATACCAGACTCTAAAGTATAAACGCAGATGGTAATGTCAGAATTGAGAGTCTCCTAAATGCTGATCTGCAATCATCCCAGTAGCCCAGTCCTGCCAGCGCCCTAACTGCTCTTCTCTGCTGTCCAAAGATACGTTCAGCAGAGGCAGTCCCGCCCCACACCAGAAGTCCATATGTCATGGTTGAGTGGAACAAAGCATGATATGCCGAAAAGAGAGTCGCAAATAATATACAGTTGAACAAGTTGCGTATCAGGTATATAGACCCTCCAAGCTTTTTCGAAATTACGTCAGCATGAATGTCCCATATAAGTTTGGGAGTTAGATGGATTCCCAAAAGTTTCACACTAGATGGTTTCTCGTGAATATCTAAATGTCTTTGTGTGAAGATCATCATCTGAGTCTTTTCTTTGTTGAGTTTCAGTGTATTTGCACTGAACCACTCACCAACACTGGACTGCACCTCCAAAGCCATGTAAACAACAGATTTGATGTTGTTATCCCTGATAGATATGGTGGTGTCATCAGCAAAAAGGGTGAATTGAGCTCTTGTGTCGCACAATGGTAGGTCATTTATGAAAATCAAAAAGAGAATTGGTCCCAGGACAGAACCCTGAGGTACCCTGATATTAATTTCCCTTTCCACAGAAGACACCCCCCAAACACCACCGATTGACTTCGGTTGCTGAGTATGATCCCAAAAGTGATAAGCTGTTGGTATCAGATTTATAATAATCTAACTTTGCTAGCAGAATACTGTGGATTACACAATCAAAGGCCTTGCTTAGATCATAAGAATAAGGCCATATCAAACTCTATAGTCTCGAATGCACCCATTATGCTAGAGAGAAGGTCAAGAACAGCCAGGACTGTATTTTTCTCAGATCTGAAGCTAAACTAAGCATCATTGAAGAGGCCATTAGTCTCAAAGTGGCTCACAATCATTTTTGCCATGCACGTTTACAACCTTAGACAGAACCGGCAGCAGTGAGATAGGTATGTAGTTAGTTATTAAATTTTTTTCACCTTTTTTAAAACTGGCGTGATTCTGGCCCTCTTCAGAGTTGCAGATTAGGCTCTTTGTATCTAGTTTTGAATGAACAACCAGTCTGACCTTTATAGATGAATTTCCAATCCATACAGGACAACTTGTATACTCCAGTATTGTAGCTTTCAAGACTCACATGAAACTCTTCCAGGAATTTTTCATTAGTAAAGATAAAACTAATAAATTTGACAATACTGAAGTTTACAAGTTGTCCCGTATGGATAGTGAAGGATTCTACAGGGTGCTTCAACGAAAACTTAACAGAAGCTATATCTACCAAGAGATTCATTTCTGATCAAAACGCAAAAACATGCCAATTTTTGTTTCAAGGGGGACATCTTTTGGAGTACAATACTTGCTTGAAATATCAACCCCCTAAGCGGGGGTTGCAATCCTTGAACATTTTGAATAGGGAAGATGGGTCTCCTCTATTTTTCAGTAGCTCACTCTGTATCTTCTACAGTTTTCAATCAAAAATGAAAATTCGTTCACGGGGATGCAGACAAAGATAATACCTTTCTTTTGAGGTATCACCCGACCCATCTACCCTCTTCCAAATTTTCAAAGGTGGTCACCCCTGCTCTAGGGGTTGAAATTCGAGATGAAGATGCTACTTGATGATGACTGCCATTGATCAGCATGGATCTGTTCCATTTTACTTCACTGAAACTTGAATAGTCTCAGGGAAATAGTCTTCCCTATCTTTCAGTTGCTCACCCTGTATCTTTTACAGTTTTCAATTAAAAATGGAAATTCGTTCAAGGCGATGTAGACAAAGATACCACCTTCCTTTTGAGTCATCATTCGACCCATCTTCCCTATGCAAAATGTTCAAGGATTGCAACCCCCGCTTAGGGGGTTGATATTTCAGGCAAGGATTGTACCCCATAAGATGTCCTCCTTGAAACAAAAATTGACCTGTATTTGCGTTTTGATTAGTAATGAATATCTTGGTAGATATAGCCTCTGTTTAGTTTTCGTTGAAGCACTCCGTATGGGTCAGACTGGTGGTACAAGATACAGATACAAAGAGCATCAATCAGATTACAATAACCATAAGAACCGCTGAATCTACTTTCTTACTATTACATATATACATAATACATTTCTACTAATACATAGTTTAATTTCTCATTATCATCATGGTTAATCATCACGTAGTAACAGCGGAATCAATTAACTATTTGATAGAGTAGGTTGAATGCTGCTCAAGAAATTGTTGATTTTCGGAACTTGTATGAGCAGTTCAATACAATTACAATTTAATTTTAGTTGCATGTAATTATTAACATTCAATGTTTAAGCCTTTTTTCGGCGCTACTGCTCCCGTATCGAAAGGTTGTTTCATTTGTAATTTCTACATTTATTTGAGAAACGAAAATGATTAATATCATTTACTTAATTTTGAACCGATTGAGAAATATGGATAACAGGGATTATGAGCAATGGAATTTCCAAGCGTCTTTGTACCGAATTGTAACTCACCAGCTATTAAATACTTATTGACGTCTGATTCCATATAGAATCCGCATCCTATAGGAGTTCCCTCGAAGTTTCGTAGAATACAAGAAACGGAATATTTAATTCTGTGAATTCTGAGAAAGATTGAAGAAATATTTCGTTTTGGAAGTAATTTTGATAATAAAAGGAGCGTATACAGGGTTAGTCAAGAAGGAGGAACTTCTATATCTGAAACTATTTGAGATAGAAGGCAAATTTTTTCTGATTATTGTTTAATAAGTATGTGTGCATTTCTCAAAATTATTTTCGTACATACAGGGTGTTCCATTTTTGCTCCAGGGACAAACATAGATTTTTCTTAAATGGCACGCCCTGTATTTTTTATCATATTCTGATTACAATTTGGATGCTCTCTTCAACGATATCTGTTTTGTGCCCAAACAACTATCGGTAGATTTTCAATTAATTAAAATATCGATAATTTCGGGAATTTGGAAGTTTTTTCAAAAGTTCTCAAATGTCTCATTTCGCATAATTTAAGCATGATATTTTTTTTCTTGAGGTGAAAGTGTTGTACCTTATTATCAAATGAAGAAAATTTTTTTATACCGAGTGTTCCTAGTAAAGCGGCGAAATGAAATTTTTCAAACATGAAAAAACTTTTTTTCAAATATAACACCCTGTATCTTTTTCACTCGAATAAGCTTTACAACGATACCTTTTTTTCAAAAATCCGATGGAGATTTCCCAGAAAATTTCCAAATTAGTGTGAGGTTTAGGTATTTCTTGCAATAAACATGCTGTTGATAAAATTCACACATTGAAATATGCAAATTTCAACACAAAATTAGATTCTTTGCTGTTCAATAAAACTTAAACATCAAAACTCTCAAGGTATATCGAAATTTCTTCACAAGAAAAGATTCATTTGCGATATTATCATTTGTGCTCAGAGCTAAGTCTTCACTTAATTGAAATTACTCAGTTCGAAATTGTCTCAATAAATGTTCAAAAATCAAAACATCAAAAAGATCGAGAATTTGGAAGGTTTTTCAGAACTTCTCACAATCTTCATTCAGTATCATTTGAGTGTGACAATAATTATTCTCTGAAGAAAATATGTTCCTCATCACCGAAGTAAGAGATCAACTGTTTTTTCATACCCAGTGTTCTTGGTGATCCAACGAAAATAGAATTTTTCGAGATAAAAGAACTTTTTTCTAAATGTAACACCCTGTTCTTTTCACTGAACTTGTATTACTTTTACAATTGCCCAAAATATTCCGGAATTATCATTAAGAAACGAAATTGAACTGCTTGTCGTGAATGAAATATCCACTGAAAAAAATGCAAATCAAAATCATAAACACCAATTTAATTCTATTTCAATAAGTTTTCAAATCAAACTAGATGTTCGAAATGTCCCTCATTTTGACGAATACATTCTCGAACACGATTGTTAAATGATTCGGTCACTCTCTAGAGAACATTCGGCGTTATACTCCTAAATGCTTCTGTAATTCTCTCCATCAAATTTTCCCTGGTAGTTGGAGGGTCTCGATATACCCTCTCTCTAACATACCCCCACAAAAAAATCCAATTTATTCAAGTCCGGAGACCTAGGAGGCCATCATACAGGACCTCCACGGCCTATCCAATTGTTCTTAAACCTATCATTTAAATAATCGCGGACATTGCCGCTGTAGTGTGCTGGTGCCCCATCGTGTTGAAACCACATATTGATTCGAGTTGATCAATAACCGTAAGACTTTGCAAGAAGATATGAGCAGCTTGTTAACGCCATTGGCTACTGGCATGGCTAGCCCCGTATTCATGATTTTTTTTTAATTTAGAAAAGGCCTGATCATATACTCGCTTAAGGTTCTTCGCATTTTCCTTGAAGTCGTAACTTTCGACCTGGCCAGTTTTATACGTCGTTTTTTGTCTCCAAACATGGTTCATCTGGTGTATCCGACTCCTTTCCAGATTCCGCCTCTCTAGATCCAACCCTTTTCCGGTTTTGCGTACTTGACGTTCTCAGTTCACAAACCTTTTAAACTTTCAACGGTGAGAAGGCCCTGCCGTTAAATTTATATTTTTAATGATTCATTGGCCTTATCCTAGTGCTGTTGTTGTAGTTGAGATTCGCTTGATTTGGTGGATCTTGAAATCTAAAAAATAATTATGGGGATTGAGTATATGATTTCATTCAATGGGGTAAAAATATTTTCTGATGGTCATTTCACATATTTTCTGTCAATCTTTCATTTTTCGTAGTTTTCTTGTAAGAAGAACTGTAGGTGGAGTATTGGTCTTGCTTTCAATAAATACGTGAACACACACACAAATGTGAGTAACTAAACACTTTGATATAAGCTCAATTGAAATACTCGGTACAAACGCACTCGCGAACTTAACGATAGAGTTATTTATCAAAATAAAACTGAACTGCTGTGCGGAAAGTACCCGGTACAATATTCTAGAAAAAACGCTGGCAACGCCAGCTATCTATTGTGTGCTTGCGCAATTTCAAGAAAGGGATATTGTTTACCTGCGGCTAGGCATTATTTACGCCGGTTTAGGTAAATGGTTTCCTATTTTTGTCATATTTCAGGATTATTCTAGGAAGTAATTAACAAGAGGTTTAAAATAGTTCAATCATTTTACGATTCAATATTCACTAAGAAAATAATGCAAACATTAATTGTTCAATATTGAATATCTTCTAAACAATATAATAAAGTACGCATGTGACGTCAGAGGACGCTGGGTGCGGTCAGAAAGAAGAAGGATCCTCCCGCGTGAATCTAAATCACATCACACCATAACTTATGTTTTCATTAATATTTTAGTAAAAATATAAATTTCCTAATCATTGTTTTGGCCCAACTTCTTTATTTATTTATTACCTTTTCACCCAACATTGTACTTAAATTTGGAGAAAATTCCATTCTATCTATTGCTTATTGTTCTACTCTGCCCCTCCTGCCCTATGTGAATTAAACATAATGTTATGTATTAACATGATTGAGCACAGATGAATTATGTTGCATCTATTCGGTACTTTGCAATAGATTGCCTTCTGGATTATGATATACAGTTCATACAATATTAGAAGAATAATTAAGGGTTTCAGACAATTGTCTTGAAACCAAGGAAAGAATAACGAAAATTGATTTTTCCTTAAATTTATAGGATTTTTTCTCCTGAAATTACCTCAAAATATTACTTTTGTATAGTATGAATGTTTGTTTGAGAATATCATTGTCGAATCACCTTTTGGGCAATCGCATCATTTGGAATAAAAAAATTGATGCATACTAGATGGTGTAATTTTGATGTCTTTTCATAAATCCTTCTGCATTAAATAGCGAATGAAATATTTATTCAATCAATAAAATGGATAATCTGAGAAGATAAATATTTTATTAACGTACATAGAATATTAATATTGAATCAATCTCTGATTTAGTTTAATTAATGACATGCGTCATATTGTTGATATATATAAACAGCTAGATCAAGAACTCATTAGATAATAAAATGCTTGTCGAAAGAAGATTCAAATTCGAAACACTTTCTTAAGAGTATATATCCATAGACTAAATTCAATGAACTTCTATGAAGCGCAGTTATTCTAGAACATAGGTACCATAGATTTATCATTTAATCACAGCATCTCCGCCTATGGGAAGATGTTTCGACGAATCCGTTTTGGAATTTCCAAACAAAAAAAAAACCTGCTTATTGAACAACAAATTAGTAGAGGTTTGGTCTCCAGTTATAATATACACAGTTGAAGTGATAACTTCCTGACCTTTCTCGCTTCCTTTTCTGCCAATATAGATAGTTAGATACTTCATAGATATATCGTGATGTTTTTTGTACTGTAGTGACTTGATGTGAATATCTTGCTCTATGGTGTACAGTATGTTAAGTGTAATAAATTCAGTGCTATGGGTGAATTTAATTTTGAGTAAGTTCAATTGATGGAATTTGTGAATTTTTACAAAGTGAATATTCCTCAGGTGTACTGGGTGATTATATAGATAACGGTTTCATCGAGTTGAATCAAACGAACACAAGGTCATCGTTGCAAAGACAGCGTCGTGCTACATGTGATGGGTAAGTATTTGAGTTGACTCCTCAATGTTCTTCATATTGAATTAAAAGAGTTTTAGGAAAAACTAGGTTGTTTTAGTCTTTTTCGAAAAGGTCGAGAGAAATAAATGTTCATTGAATATACAAATCTACAAAAGAGGTTTGCATAAGGATATAACGCAATTTTACCTCCGTATAAGCAAGAAGAAACCCTGTTTCGTCTTTCTTATCGAAGAATTAGCCTTAGTCTGTTTGGAAGAGGTAAAGAGTAATAAAAGTGCATTAAATATACATACGGGCAAATCTAAGAGGCTTTTGTGATTTTGCATAAGGAAAGGCGCAATTTTATTGTCTACTATACTATCTTCTTGTCTTGTACTTCGTATCTTATAAAGAATTTACCCCAGGAACTTCACTCGGCAGTGTGATTACAGAAATATTGGGAAAAGCCAAAGTAACATCACCTTTGAAAAGAAGAAGAAGAATCAATCTATACAATTTCGAAGAGTTCAAAGATCTAGTATTACTTGCGTGTTGGAATTTATCTAAAATTCGCTTCAGAAATGCCTATTCGACATAATCAAAATGGAATAAGTTTTTGGAAACGATACTTGATTGTGTCGTGGTACACATTCCTAATTTGATTAACGCTTCGTTTGGACGTTTTCGGTGGACAAGCGCAATTTTAATGTCGACTAAGCAAGAAAAAACCCTGTCTTGTACTTCTTACATTGTGTTAAAAAAGTACCGGAAATTTATTATTCAAAAAATCTGCTTAAAACGATTGTCAACATTTTTATTACTAAGTTGGCACAACTGTTTTCTATACTGACGTGGAGTTCGAACGCGATCTATTATTCGGTTTCTAGTAGTTCTCACAAGTGTGTTTCGCGATTTTTACAATCGATGAAAAAACTCGAACGAAAAATTTGTCTCAAATTTTGTATTGCAAATGATATTTTGTGTACCGAATCAAAAACTCGTGCATATGAGTGGTACAGTACATTCAACAGCGGCCCAGAAGTGGTGGAAGATTTGCTTTGCTCTGTTCGACCATCAACATCTTCAATTAAAGTTAACATCGATAAATTGAAGGAAATGGTAATTGAAAATCATCATTTTAGTTTGAGGCAGATAGGCAATTAACTTTCTGTGTCTCACGAATCAATTCGTACCATTTTAAACGATTGTTTGGGCATGAAACGTGTTACCGCCCGACTAGTTCCAAAAGATCTGAATGATGTTCAAAATTGAATCGCGTAAAGGTTGCTGAAGACATGGTAGAACGAGTCCGTTCTGACCTCTCATTCCTAAATGGCATTGTAATTGGTGATCGGACATTGGTTCATGAGTTTGAAATGCAAACCAGTAAACGTTATGTGGCGTTTGAGAGAGCAAATTCGTCGGAAAGGCCAGATTTGTGAAAAGAAAACTCATGGACAATGCACCATCTCACAAGGTTATCACTGTTGATGAATTTCTGACCAAAAACTCAACAAATACCATCGAACTCAAGAAAATAGGAATGAAGGGGAATGTTTTGAATTGGTTTCCTTCATATTTAAGTGATAGGACCCAAAGGGTAAAATTTAATGATCATTCATCAGACATAGAAAATATTGTGAATGGCATACCTCAAGGGACAGTTTTAGGGCCCTTATTATTTTTGTTGTACATAAATGACCTAGTGAAATTTGTAAAATTCAGTGTTGTGTCTATGTTTGTGGACGAAACAATGCTGTAATAACAGGTGATAATATAAAAATGATGGTTAAATTAATTAATAAAGACCTTGCTGCTGTAAATGAATGGCTCTGTGATAATAGTCTAGGAATAAACGTTAATAAGTCTAAATATATGATACTGGGAAGTAAATACTAATTAAATGATCTGAATTTGGTAAACTCAAGTGTTCAAATTAATAACAATATTCTTGATAGAGTAACCCAAATGAAGTATTTTGGAGTAGTTCTTGATCAGAATTTGGACCTAAAATTACACTGTTATTATGTCTCAAAAAAGATGTCAACAAAAATACATTGCATATCAAGAATAGGCGATAAGGTGAATTTTGGTACTAGACTTATGCTGTTTAAAGCTATTGTGTCTCCTCATATTCACTTTTGCTCGACATTGATGTTTGGTTTACAAAAAATAATCTGGATACTTTACAGAGAATTCAGAATAGAGGCTTGAGACTTATTTTAAAGTGTAATAAAAGGACTCTAGTAGATAGATAGATATTATCTTTGAGTGAGTCTATTGTGGCACACTCTGTCCTAAATTTCATCCACGAGCTCCATCCTTCTCGTAAAGGATACGAGTTTCGTGGATGAGAGCTTAATAAGCTCTGTCAGCTTCAGTTTGCAAGATCCAAGTTCTTCCTTCCTGACCCTGTCCCCAGCAGGGCACTCGCACATAACATGTTCCATTGATTCTATATCTTCTTCACATAGCCTACATGAAGGATCCTCAACCAATTCTAATTTATTCAGGTGTTTCCTGAGGCGACAGTGCCCCGTTAATATGGCAGTTACAACTTTCAGTTCCAACCTAGAGAGTTTAAGCCAGGCCTTGGCTTTTGTAGTAGAAGGTCCTATGAATTCGAGATTAGTTCCTCGAGTGGCCAATGAGTCCGCCTTCTCTGTTCCCTCAATGCCCGAGTGGCCAGGAACCCATATTAGACGGAGCCTGCTCCGCTCTCCTAGTTTGGCAAGGGTAGAACGACATTCCTGCACCATGAGTGAAGTACAGTTATCGGATGCCAATGCTTTCAGTGCAGCTTGGCTATCGGTGAGGATTTCAATTGACCTATTTGTTAATCCCCCCGCAAGCAAGAGGTTAGCACAGTTGTCAATGGCGAATATTTCTGCTTGAAAGACAGTCGCATGCTCACCAAGACAGATCGCCTGTTCCTTGGCGGCACCTCGACCGTAAACACCAGCTCCAACACCTCTCGCAGTCTTTAAACCATCCGTGTACCAACAAGTAGAATGGTCCTTGGAGCTGACCCATTCCTGTCTATCGAGAATGATTATCTGGAATGGCCTCTCCATGTTGGTTTTAGGTGTTGCTATGTCCGACCTCATACTCAGCACTTCATTGTCCTCAATTTCAGACTGTAGGGCGCCAGGCACAAAGCCGAAGTTACCCGCTTAATTACGGGAAAGATGATGGAATCTGTAGAAAGCCATTTTAGCCACTCCTCTTATCACAAGATGAAGGGGGCAAGGCCCAATATCAGTTCCATGGCCGTAGTGGGTGTAGAGCGAGAGGCTCCAGTAATCATCATGCAGGCTGTTCTGTAATTTAGAGAGCTTGAGTTGGCATTGCTTGTTAAGACTGCACTATCACCAAGCAATGCAGCCGTACGTAATACGTGATCTAACCACCATCACATATAGCTACTGGAGTTGTTTTGGGGCAAGACCCCACTTTTTTCCTCAGGTCGTTTGACATGCCCATAGGGTATGTCTAGCCTTGTGTATTGTGTTTCCAGGTGCGAATTCCACGTGAGTTTACTATCCAGGGTCATCCTCTTCTTCCACAACCGGAATAAATACCCCGCCCAGGGTCGGGGAACAAATATCCTCCTCTTCCTGGTAAATGGTACCATAAGGGTTTTGTAGGGGTTTATGCTGAGTTGAATTGCAGACATAGCCTCCTGTAGTCTGTCGGAAACATCGCTATCATCTCCGACAGCCAGAATGACTATATCCTCCGCGTATGCTTGTACATAAACATCCAGTTCGCCTAGCAGATACCACAACAGAGGGGATAGTACTCCTCCCTGTTGGCAGTCCCTGCCAGCCACAAAAGTGACTACTTCTCCTTTCAGTGAAGTGTTGATCACTCTGGCATTTAGCATGTTACTAATCCATTCCGCAATAATATTTGGTACTCCTCTGGCTCTCACAGCCCCACACAGTGAGTCAGTGGGGGCCGCATTAAACGCACCTTCAATGTCCATGAAAGCTGCAGCTACAGTCTCCTTGCGGTCCAGAGACTGTGTGATCCTCCTGACTAAGTTGTTAAGTGCCAGATCGGTTGATTTACCTTTTTGATAGGCGTATTGATGTTCACTCAGAGACCTCAGCGATAACACCTCGGTCCTGATGTATCCATCTAACACCTTCTCCAGAGTTTTCAAAACAAAAGACGTAAGACTAATCGGTCTAAACGACTTCGGTTGTGAGTTCGATTTACCCACCTTAGGGATGTAAACAACTCTTCGCCAGCTAGCCGGCACAACATTCCAGGCAAGACTCGACCGGAAGAGCCTAATGAGGTATGGGAGAAAGAAATCCACCTTCTGGTATGATGCCATCCTTTCCAGGAGCTTTGAATGGCTTAAATGAGCGAATCGCCCACCTGATTGCTCCGGGCTTGATGATCGTTCTTGCGTTCTTCCAATCTTCCTTTTTTTGGCCTTTTTACAAGGCCCTTCAGGGCGACGGTGTCACAGCTTTCACTGATATCAAGAAAGCGATAATCTGGGAAGTGTGTTCTCGCAAGAATCTCTAACGTCTCCTTTCTGGAGCCCGTGTATCGCCCATCCGGACCCTCCACAGATCCGATGGGGAGCGCTGGGCCTCTGGCGAGAACCCTATGCAGCCTTGTACTGACGGGGGTACATTACACCTCCCCGCAGATCCTGCGCCGGGACTCTCGTTTTGCCCTACGCATTTCCCTGTTGTATGACGTTAGATTAGTTAGATAATGGTCCCAATTGCCGGTATTTTAACTCGGTTAAATAGTTTCCGAACTTCTCTTATACGATTTTCAAGGGCAGGATTCGACCATGAAGTTGTGCCATTCTCAGGCTTTCTCTTTAGTGGACAGTTATCGTGATACGCTGACCCGATCGATTGGGATATCTCCTCAGCCATACGCTCAACGTCTTCAGGACTGTTAGTTGATGTGGCAATACCTCCCAAATGAGCACTAAGGGTGGCCCTATATCCGTCCCAATCAGTGCTCCTTGGGTTTCTGTATTCAACTACTGGTCTGATCCCAGATTCAATGGTAAATTGAATGTGTCTGTGGTCAGATCCCGAGGGTTCACTTGACACACCCCAGGAGTATGTTGACAGTATTAAAACTTATGAGTGTCAAACAGAAAATTTATTTCAGAACATTGGATTTTATTTACAAGATAAAGAATAAATTAGTTCCTAAATACATATATGAGAACTTACATTTCATCAAAGATAAACATAATTAAAATACAAGAAATAAAAACTTCTTTTCTATTGAGAGATGTGAAACTAATAAAACTTACAGCGTTAATAAGAGAAGTTATAACATTTAATAGCCAGCCAATTATTATTAAGGAATCTAAAAACTATATGGAATTCAAAATTCTATCAAGAGATTTTTACTGAAGAATTATATTTAATTTTGGGTGTAATATTTAGAAAGCTGGGGATATATTGTGAAAGATATTATATACCTATAACCCAGCAATATGATGTTGTTTTCAATAGCAAATTCCCAATAAATTTGGACACAACCCCTGCCTGCACTCCAAAACATTTTCCTCAAGAAAATGTTTTTATGATGAATGAAATCTAACTTTTTGTGAACAGTTTACAATTTCATGACTATTGCTGTTTGGTCATCTGAAACCTGTTTGAAGATCTTCTCTCTTCAAATCAGTGAATACATTACGTTCGAGCAATTAATTTGTGTACTTGTTATGACCTTGAATTATTGTTTCCTTCAGAATTCAAATCGCTATAATATATGTAAGTTTCGAGAAAACATCGAAATAGTTCTGTCTTATCTTGTCAAGTTTTATACTAGTTTATATTAACTTCAAATTTTCTTAAAACAGTATAAGCTTTTTATTCGCGGGTATATGTTCCGTAAATTACGAATACAGAAACCGTCAATATGGAATGGTAATTTATATGGGATTATAGGGCATACGTTCTTAGGTGACAAAATAAAAAATAATTATACAGGGTGTTACTCATGTAACATTAGTATTTCACAACTTGAGGGGGTAAATCTATGTGCAATTTTCAGAAAAAAAAGTTCATATAAACATAGGTCCTCAAAAGCTTCGTTACGGAGCTGCAAGGTGTTGAAATTTCCAGAAAAAATTGTTTTTTTCTTCAAAACTCCTGCAGTTTTTGAGATATTCATCCCAAATTTGGAATGCAAGCTTCCATCATTACACGTCCTGAATTTTAACTAGAAGCTACAAGGTGTTTTCTTTTACGGAGCCATTTCTTCTTTTGCTCTTTCAAACTTTTTTGCAGCACGCCACTGATCAGCGTACAATCAAATTTCGTCAAATGGCTAATTTTACTAACGCCAAATTAGCTGATATCCATTACATGTACGGTCTGGCTGACAGAAACACAACAGAAGCTAGGCGATTATATCAGGTGCGCTTTCCAAATTGAGTAACACCAGACAGGCGAACATTTTTAAATGTCCACGCGTCCAAACTCTACTTCCTCGAGATTTTCCTTCAATACTGAATTTCTGCCGATGGTTCTTAGATAAAATTAGAGAAAATGCTCATTTTGATAGTAAAATGATGTTCACAGACGAAGCTGTGAGAACTGCTATCACAAATTTTCACAATAATCATTATTGGGCTGAGGAAAACCACCATTTGATTGAAGAATCTCATAATCAAGT
Source organism: Cryptolaemus montrouzieri (assembly GCA_013387265.2). NCBI lineage: Eukaryota > Metazoa > Arthropoda > Insecta > Coleoptera > Coccinellidae > Cryptolaemus > Cryptolaemus montrouzieri. The sequence continues at coordinate 7,054,726 of JABFTP020000103.1, read as the reverse complement.
ACAATGCTCACTGTCTGGGTCGGAATAATTGGAGATTATTTGATTGGGCCATTTTTTTTGCCTAACAGACTAAATGGTCCCGCTTATCGGCAATTTCTTGAGGAGGAGTTACCTTTATTGCTCGAGGATGTGCCACTTTTGGTGAGAAACATAATGTGGTTCATGCATGATGGGGCACCAGTGCATTTCAGTGGAGAAGCTAGAAAATTCTTGAATAATACATTCAACAACCGATGAATAGGTCGGATTGGGCCAGAACCATGGCCTCCTAGGTCCCCAGACTTAAATAGTTTAGTCTTTCTCTTATGAGGATATCTGAAAAGTTTAGTTTCTACCACTCCAGTGAACACTGTAGAAGAATTGAGAAATCGAATAATAACATCTTGTGTCACGATGAGAAATACCCCAAGAATATTTCAAAGAGTGCGTGATAATATGCGAAGAAGGACAGAGGCCTGTATTCTTGCAGGTGGAGGACTTCCAGCAATTTATTTAGATTTTAATTGTTCTTTTTTTTAGTTTGATATTGAATAAGTATAAGTTGAGTCTCAGAAGACGAGCTATAGAAATAATAGCAAATTTTGGGCATACCTATCAAGTATTTCTATTATTTTTTTTTCATTTAGCGAATAACAGAATTCAAATAATTCAAATTCAATAACTTTTCACTCGAAAACCGTTGGAGATACGAAAAAATTACAGGTGTCAAAAAAGTTTCTAAATTGAACGAAGATGACGAAAATTGGTTGTACACAGATCAGTGGCGCACTGCAAAAAAGTTTGAAAGGGTAAAAGGAGACATGGCCTCGGAAAAGAGAACACCTTGTGAATTTCAGTTAAAATCTAGGACGTGTAATGATGGAGGCTGTAAAAAACAGCTTGCATTCTAAATTTGGGCTGAATATCTCAAAAACTGCAGGAGTTTTGAAGAAAAAACAATTTTTTCCAGAATTTTCAACACCTTGTAGCTCCGTAAAGCTGACCTATGTTTATATGAACTATTTTCTTAAAATTGCACGTAGATTTACCCCCTCAAGTTGTGACACCCTGTATAAGAAATCTTGAAATCTTATAAGAATAGAAATTCCAAAGCGAGAAAATAGATCATAAAGTTGCATTTTCTTTTAGGTTTGAGTGCAAGCAGTCTCATGATTGCATAGATCAAGATAAATATTGTGATGGTCCTATAGATTGTCCTGACGGAAGTGATGAAACAAATGCTTGTCAAAAACTAAGGTAATTATAATTCTATTTTATACATTCTCAATAGATATGATGCCTTGTTATGTGCATCTAATATGTATTGATGATGAAAATAATGGGTAATACTTTCTTAATAGATATTTCGACACATGCAGAGTGCAGACTTCAAATGTAATGAATTTATTTCAACAAGAAATTTCAAACGAATTTCGAATTTCGTTCAGTGCGTAATGTGTGGATTGAAAGCAGGTAAAAATGAGGATGCCGACGAAAGGTACTTTATCATCACACACAAACTTATCTCACACAAAAGTAGTTCACTTTTGTGGTATCTAGTCTTCTTGGTTCTACAGTTGAAACAATATCTGCCAAAATAAAAATAGATAATTGAATCGCCCAAGAAGACTTTTAATATAATAATGAATTGTTAATAGGTATCATTGTTTTCAAAATTTTGTCTTTTTGGATGTACAGGAGAAATTCTCTTCATTATTTTTGATGAATAAAAACGAAAATTGGTCGAGTTTGGTAGATTGATCTCAACTTGCAGAACGTAAATTTGATTGTCACCACATAGCAGTCTATTAGACGTCGTTATGAATTATGTATTCAACAAATAAGTCGCATTTTGAACATTTAATTCAAGAGTATTTCCTTTAATTGCTCAAGTTCGTGTTGTTTGTAATTTCAGAGGAAATATCCATAAAAATAAGTAAAGTTGAACTTTTAGTAGTAATTTGGTAGATTGGTTGAAAATTTGTTATCGCGTTTTATTGAGAACTACAAAAATGTAGTGACTGTGACCGTGCATATTCAGAAATCAAATACATCAGTGACGTGCTACAAACATGTTCGAGAGGAGAGAATGGGTGATACAAAGAAAGAACACCATTCTGTACATCTTCATAACAATGTTGAGTACCGAATCGTGTAGGACTAAAATAATAACGTACTTTTGAAATTTGAGGTCAAAATTCGAGAATAATAGAAGTAATTATAAGAAGAAAACATCTCTAGTTGATAGAATTAAACACCCTTCTTTCCTTGTATCGAATTCTGCTAAAAAAGTGGACCACTCTGTATAAGCATTTCTATTGCCTATAAAGCGTCCGGGGATCTTTATGCCGCGCTGTTTCGAAAAGAGCGATTGTTCTGATGTTATGAAGGAATTGATTGTAATTTTCAAGAGTGAGGTTAGAAATTCATTAAATGGCTATTTCTCTTTGTGCTTATTTTTAATTTTTCTACCTGTGCTCTTATCAACAAGCCTACTTTAGTAGTATATAAAATACACTGGTCTACAATGGTTTTGTTGCCCTAGATATGAAAATGATTTTGGGTCTATTTATGCACACAATTCGTGAAACTATCAATGATTTTGTAGGATTTGCTATGATTTATTTTTAAATCTTTATTTTCATTTTACATAACAAAAATCGTAAAACAAGAAACAAAATAACAGATATATTTATAATGTCAGTTATGTTTTGAGAAATTCGGATACATCGAAGTAAATAAAGAGGAAAATGTCGAAAATATATTTCATATTTCCATAAAACGCCTTTTATGAGCTTTTCTTCTATAATTTTTCAGGGACAATCTCTTTTCAAAGACCAGCAGTAATCTGCCATCATGTGACAATCCCATCGACCTTGATACCTTTCTTCCATCACTTTTAGATCTTGATGAAACCGCTCTCCTGTTCCTCACTATAATTTCCTAAATTATCCGGAAATTTATCTAGATGATTGCGGAGATAGTGTAACTTAATACTCATATTTGCTCCTAAAGTCTGAAAGTTTGTCAGCATATTTTGCACAATTTCTTCATAATTTGCTGCTTTATGGTTACCTAGGAAATTTTCGACAACCAACACAAAACTTTTCCAAGCTTTACTTTCCGGAACAGTCATAACTTTGATAAAATCTGAGTCTTTCATCAATTGCCGTATTTGAGGACCATCAAATATTCCACCTTTCAATTTTTCCATACTAAGCTTCGGAAATTTTCTGCAAATGTAATTAAAACAATTTCCGTCTTTGTTCAACGCTTTTACAAATTGCTTAATCATACCTAACTTAATATGTAATGGTGGAAGTATGATTTTGTCTCTGCTCACCAGCGGCTCCCTTATTACGTTGGCTTTACCGACAGTTAAAGAATTTCTTACAGGCCAAACATCTTGTTCCCAATGAAGTTGCTTTGCTCTACTATCCCACATACAAATAAAGCAAGGGTATTTTGTATATCCACTTTGTTGGCCAAGTAAAAAATTAACCATTTTTAAATCCACACAGATCGACCATTGATGCTCAGAGTATTTAATTTTCTCTAAAACTAATTTTACATTTTCATATTCTTCTTTGAGTTTCGTTGAATGGGCAATTGGAATTGATGCAAATTTATTTTCATTGTGCAATAAGACGCATTTTAAACTTCTTTTGCAACTATCAATAAAAAGGCGCCATTCAGTAGATTTGTACTCTTTTAAACCCATGTCTATAAGCAGCTTCGCGATATCATTACAATACACTAATCCTTCATTTTCACTAAAAAATTGTAATAACTCTTTTTCTCGCGTTCTGTATGTTGTAATTGTTACTGTTGGTGCCAATAAATTTTTTTCTTTCAATCTTGAGGCTAACAGTTCTGATCCTTGTTTTGATAAATTGAGATCACGTATTAAATCACTGAGTTCATTTTGAGAAAATAACTTTGGCGTAGATGTTTCACCTTCCCATTCACTTCCACTAGTAGATGGTCCCGATTTCTGTGAATTTTGTAACATCATTGTTTCTGAGGGCATGCGAATTACTTTTGAAATGTATATGGGCCGAGGGAGATTTTCACTGTGTAGAACCGGACATTTCGTAGACTGTAAGTCTGGGTATCTCCACGTTTGATTTCGATTAAAACCTTTAACATCTACTACGCAAAAGTAACAATCATCTAAATGATTCGTAGGCTCCATCCAGATCATAGGAATACCAAAGTCTAATCCAGAACGTTCACCTTTTTCCACAACCGTAAAGACTCAACACAGGACTTACAAACTTTATTAGGAACCCATGGTTTACCTAATTTGTCCATTTGAAACCAAAATATTCAACATAAGTCTCCTTGACAAAGTCTGTGATATTTCTTTTTTGTTTTTTGGTATATAAACACCGCAAATATAACAAAATAAATCACTACAATATTTACACTTTCTTCGTGACGAACTCATATTTTAGACTAGAAGACAAATATATAAGAATGGACATTCAGTAATTGAAACAAAATATTAATCCATGACACTTTATCCAGATTTACGTGTATATGTACTTCAATATTATCAAATAACTGAGATCTCAGCTGTTCTATGGAGCAAGGGGTCTGAGAGTGGGGATCAGGTGATGTTTGTATGCGTGAAAAAGTTGCGCAGAAGCCTAATCATGACTGGAAAATTAAATTTTATTTCTAACAAGCTTATAATTGTTCAAAATATAAGAAATGCAAAAATCATGAAAATACGAGCACATTGAGAACTTTCATGAATATATTCGTAATCTGGGCACTTGAAAACATAAAAATTTGCGATGATATCCAGTGCAACAATAAAAAAAAATTTTTTTGTAGAGCTGTGATATCAATCAAAATAAATAATTCCTCTACCCCTTAATTCAAAATAAAAAAACCATCTTTTCATGAAAATTGTACGAGGCTTGTTTTTTAGTTAAGTATTGTTTTGTCACACCGCGACTGTAGCGCTGCTGTTGGCGTTCTGCTTAATCTAATTCTTCGTTGTTTACTAAGTGTTTAAAATGTCTCCGATAATCGTGAGTCCCGCCGACTGTGAAATACCGGCTGTCATAAGATTTCTTAGTGCTAAAGGCCTAAAACCGATCGATATTCATTGTGAGATCTGTGCATTTTATAGACAAAACATTATGAGTGATGGAATCGTTAGAAATTGAGCGAGAGCATTTAAAGAAGAACACAATGGAATGTGCGTGCTTCGGTCGTAATGAACGTTTGGTGCCGGAAGTGGACAATAAGGTGGGAGAAAACAGATGATTTCCTCCTTGTGTTTTGACTTTCCTTATGTTTCTCGTAGTATTTTATATAGCATTGTAATCGAGCGCTTGAATTATCGCGTTAGGTACGGATGTGCACGAAACCAAATGTTTAGGCAGTGCATTAACTTTCCTTGGGCGGTACGACAACAACGGACATGATTTCTTAAGTCAAATTGTTACAGGCAATGAAACATGGGTGGTCTATATTACACCCGAATCAAAATCAGTCCATGGAATGGCGGCATTCAAATCCTCCCAGAAAAGTAAAGTTAAAGCAAACATTGTTCGCTCGGAAAGTCATATGCACAGTTTTTTGGGATAGAGAAGAAGTATTGCTTGTGGAATTTTTGCCTCGTAATGGGTCAATAGATGCAGCAGCTAATTGTGAGATATTGAACAATCTGCGCCGTTCGATCCAGAACTAAAGACTTGGCAAGTTGAGGAAGGGCATCGTTTTGCTACATGATAATGCTCGTTCGCATGTGGCTAATTAATTAGAAGTTAGATGTTCTCGAAATATTTCTATCTGAAAGGAAACCAGATATTGTAAGTGTTGCCGAGCACTGATGCAGTCCTGAGAGTGACCATCCCTGGATACCTACTTGCAGATTCATATTGCCGCCCCTCAAGAGCCCACGGTGGATCAATGGTTTACATTAAAGCTGGATTACTAGTGAAAAATTTATGTGTGTCACGCTTTTCAGAAGAAATGGAATGTGAAATAAGTGGAACAATAGTGATGGCTCGTGATATCCGCTTGGGCATTATTAGTGTGTATCGGCCATGTTCTGGTACCTTCGAGGTGTTTCTGGACAGGATATCGCTTGCTTTGAATTTTTGTTGCAATTCAGCTGACATTATATTCCTGTGTGGTGATTTGAACGTTGATTTTTTTAAAACAGAATGTATGAACCGTAAGTTACTTGTAGATTTAATGAACTGCTATAATCTAAAAGTCTCATCAGATAATCCTACCAGAGTATTCACGAATATCACAGGTCACACATCAATTTCTAAGGTTGATTATATTTTGACCAATGCAGAATTATCAAATTGTAATGTACAAACTTATGAAGCCCATATCAGTGACCACCTTGCCCTCTCACTTGATCTATGTATTAGCTTCCATAAAAAGCCGAAACTGTATCGAGAATGGTCAGAAATTTAAACGATCAAAATCTTAATAAGTTTGCATCGAGTATTTCTCAATGTAATTTTCAGGACTTATACATAGATTCTGATGTTGATGAATGTTTTGGGGCATTTGTAGATACCATTCAACATATCTTTGAAATTTGTTGCCCTCTTATGCGTAGTACCAATTATACTCATAACAGGAAAAACTGGATTACTCCAGAAATTGTTTTGGCCAAATGTGACCTACAAAATCTTCATTGGTTACATTCTAATATAAAAACTCAATCCTCTAATGATTTATATAAGAAAGCCAAATCCTATTATAAATCCTTAATCCTAAGAACCAAATACAATTTTCACAGTGAACTTATTGATAAATCTGTAAATAAAAATAGAACTGTGTGGAATCTAGTAAATACTATGACTGGTCGAAAACGTATGGAACAAAATTCTATTGCACTGGTTATTGATAATGTTACGCATAACGATCCCAAGGATTTGGCTGAGATTTTCGCTAATCATTTCACTACAGTTGCCGAATCTTCCCTCAACAGTTATTATAAAGACTCAATGTCATCCTCATGTACGACGTCACGTATGTTAGACACAACCTTTTTCTTCCACCCAGTCCTGGAGCATGAAATCCATGATGTTATAAGATCACTCAAAAACAACAAAGGTTCTAGTGTTGATTTCATCTCAGCACGAATTCTGAAGATGATAGGTACCGATATCAGCCGACATTTCGCTCATGTTATTAACCTGTCAATTAGCACAGGCGTATTTCCTCGTATTCTGAAAAAAGCAATCGTCATTCCTATTCATAAAAAGGATGATTTACACGATATCATGAACTATAGACCTATATCTATCGTAAGTGTCTTTTCCAAGGTTTTTGAAAGAATAGTGTTTGATAGAATGATGAAGTACCTAGATAAATTTCAAATACTTGATACTGCACAACATGGTTTCAGAACCGGCCGCTCGACTCAAACTGGAGCATTGCAGTTCGTGGAGTTCGTCTATCGTTGCCTTGATAATGGTCAATATGTTGCTGGATTGTTCTTTGACTTGTCTAAAGCGTTTGATAGTCTTGCTATCCAGTTTATATTGGATAAATGTTATAATCTTGGATTCAGAGGCGTGTTCTTGAACTGGATTCGTAGTTATCTGGAGGACAGAACTGCCTCAATCAGGGTTCACGACTCGTTCTCAAATGAATAGTACTGTAAATTAGAGTACCCCAGGGTTCTGTCTTGGGGTCACTTCTATTTCTGTTATTCATCAACGATCTGCCACCAAATTTGAAAAAAATATTCTACAGAAAATCTAATATTCGCAATTTATTATCAAAAATAATCTGGTTGATACTGTTCGCTGACGACTCTTCCATAGCTATTACTGCTGAGACTCTTGAGGAGCTTCAAAAGTTATGCGAGCTGCTGGTGGAGAGTTTCGTAGAATGGTGCCATTTTAATGCTATTATGATCAATGTCAACAAGACGGAATGCATTCACTTCACTCTGTCGTCTTGTGATCAGGGTAGCATAACAATAAGGTATTTAGATACAGTCATCTCTTCGAAGGACACCACTAAATTCCTCGGCGTTCACATCGATAGGAATCTGAAGTGGAGTGCACATATCGATGCGATTTGTAAGAGGCTGAATAGTTCCTATTATGCCCTAAATAGAATCAAGAGTTCACTACCTCTAAGTTCCCTTGTGAACGTTTATTACAGTTTGGTATATAGTCACCTGTCCTATAATACCTTACTGTGGGGAAATTCCTCAGACGTAGGTAGAGTTTTCATCATCCAGAAAAGAATTCTGCGAATGATGTTCGATACAGCTCCACAATCTTCATGTAGACCGTTGTTCCTGAAGAATGGTATCCTCACATTGGCGTCTATTTTCATTTTGAGATGCCTCGTTTATATTAAAGAGAATGAAAGTAACATGACTAAACTTTCTAACTTTCATTCCCACAATACTAGAAATAAGGAAACATTATGTATCCCTAAACACAGAACTTCTAGATTTGAAATGTCGCCCTGTACCAGGGTATCAGATTGTTCAATCATCTTCCACGGCATATACAGGGTCTAAGTGTAAATAGATTTAAGGTAGCAGTTAAGAATTTACTTTTAGCAAAATGTTTTTATACTGTGAATGAGTTTCTATGTGTTGATTTAGATAATGTCTAAATGTCTTTTCTATTGACCTGTCCTATACATACTTGTGATGTCTTAAGGGATCAATGAATTATTATTATTATTATTATTATTATTAATTAGACCGAAGATATCATCACATGTTTTAAATGAGAAACTCTAGATCATCCTCTGTTTAGCCCTGATCTGTCGCCCAGTGACTACCTCCTGTTCCTGCACTTAAAAAAACACATGGTCGGTCAGCGTCTTCAAGACAATGACGAAATCAAAACAGGTTAAGAAGTTAGGTGGTAAACTTCTATGAGGAGGGTATTAAAAAACTAGACAACGTTATGATAAGTGCCTCAATGTTGAAGGAAATTATGTAGAAATAAAAGTATTGAGATATCTTTGTAAGTCTTTTCTTAATTTTAAAACGGTAGTTCCCTAAAAAACAAGCCTCATATAATAATTTCTGCAAAATATTGTACTGTAATTTCGAAAATTTTTGATGGTTTGACATTTAAGACGTCAAAAAAAAACCGCAGCATTCGCAATCGCATATGTGATTGACGATGAAAGAATAATTCCATTAAAACTTATCTACATCAATAATTTTACACCTTTCAGATGCTCGTCATATCTCTTTAGATGCTCTTATGGGGCTTGTATTAATCCACTGTTTGAATGTGATGGAAAAAAAGATTGTGCTGATGGATCTGACGAGAATACCCCTAAATGTAAAGATATCCCATCTTCTAAAGGATGCAAGTATGAAATTTTTTATTTTGAGATTTGTAGCAATTAGCCCTTTTGACAAGTTTCAAAGCATTCTAATTTCTCATACAATGCAATTTGTAAAACATTTTAGATAATTTCATATTTTCAAATTCTTCTTCAGAGATGGGGAATTTCGGTGTAATTCTGGACAGTGTATAAACGGGGACAATAAATGTGATGGTATACCTCATTGTACAGACCAAAGTGATGAAACAGCAGAGACCTGCTTAAGGTTCCCTTGCCCAGGATACACATTTAAGTGCAAGTATGGGGCGTGTGTGTCGAGGAGAGGAGTTTGTAATGGTATTTCTGAGTGTTTTGACGATTCTGATGAAGATCCAAATCTGTGTAGGAATAAAACTACAGTGAAGCCAGTCACACCACCAGTTACTCCACGGTTTCCTGATATTACTCCAGCTACACCTTCACCACCTTTGGGACCGTAAGTATTCGTTCAGAGCAATTTGATTAAGTCGTTTCTGATAATACTTAAGTATCTGAACGAATAGAAATTAATCTTTTGCTTTCCAGGGGAAGTTGTACACTTCCAAACATCGAAAATGGGAAATTCAATATTTTAGGAGAAATGGACGGTGCAGCAGGTGAATCGGTTGCTGCGGGAACGATACTAACTATATCTTGCGGAAAGGGCTATATCGCTATTCCCGATCATACTTTAAGTCATTGCAATGCAGGGCAGTGGAGTCCTAGTCTTCCAATATGTAAACGTAAGTATTTATGGATCAAATTTCGACATTAAAGTGTTATTTCATTCAAGGTTGAGAAATAGAATAGTCCTTATCTTTTAAAGTGAAAAATATCATCCTCTAATTATGTTCTTGAATATGAATACAGATTTTCCAATGGCATTTCTGGGTTGCGACCGATATTTTAAAATTTAAAAAATGTTAAAATAAGACGATCAAGAAAAATTTCCATGAGAGAATTAACTACAGGGTATGTGAATAGAGATCTGTTGTGATCTTCTGATGTGTGTTGATGTCAACTAGGTCTCTATCTGCTTATTCCCGGTTAAGTGTGTGTAGGGTAGAAAAGGGTAATAGGAGTCACTCAAGCAAGTTTACAAATAAAAGTTTATTTCAAAATTAAATATTTATTGCTAATGTTTTGTAACAAAAAACACTTATTTGTGTAATAATTGAGATCAGTTTTGATCATCTTGTACATCAACTTTGGGAGAAAATTAAGTTTAAAAAAAAAGTAGGTTTGACTCCCATTGCACTTACTTCGGGGCAATGGTGGTCAGCCTGTGGATCAAGCAGACGTACCCTTCGGCAGAATCCCATCCAGTACATTCTGCGTGTGCCCACAATCCACATGTGGTACAGCGGTACCACATCTCGTTGTTTCGTCCAAATTCACTGCATATTAAACATCTATTTCCTGCGTCTTCTGCATCATCATTCTCATCATCCGTTCTGCACCTTAGTCTTCTTCCCCTGACCCTTACCCTTCCATTTCTTTTTTCTTTCTCTTGCTCTTTCTGTACTTTTTTATCTTTTATCTTTTTATTTTCCTATTCTATCAAATCTTTCTTCAGTGGAGTTGAGGTTAATACAGTAGCATGCTGCTTCTTTCGGCGCTGTTTCTCTTTAGCCACAGGTGTTTTCTTTGGTAATTTTATAAAATCGGGTAGTTGAACATTTGACGGAGGATCAGACGACTCTTCGGCCTTTGATGTCGGGGATGAGATAACTATTTGCTCTGATTCACTTACAGCTGATAAATCTAATTGTTTTGATGTGCTGGAAATGACATTTGAATCTTGTTCTATGTCACAAGTAGAAATGGTAATAGATTCATTGCAAACGACTGGTACTACATGGACGTCTCAAATTAATTAAGTAGGCACCTATTGTTTGGTGACCTATATAAAGTATCCTTCTCTGATAGCAATGTAGAATATGTACTGTAAATGCATGATAGAAGAATCTGTTCGGAATAATTTTAGGATTCTGAACATACTGCCAGGTATTCTAAGGTCGAAACGATTGATCCCATAGTGAAGACTTATCGTTCCGCGGGAGCTCTCTGCCCATGACTATGATCTTCTGCTATGACTGGTGCTGAGATGAATGACTGTTTTCAATTCATCAACTTATGGACGGCTCCCTTATAGCATCCATATACTATCAGTGCGAATGCTGTACATATTACCGACGAGGTGATACTAGTTATTGCTGAATGGGTTCTGACTTTCCTCCACACATTCAGATGAAGCTCTTCAGCTCTTCTTGAACTGCAGGATGCTCGAAGAACTTGACTACTCCTTCTTTCTTTATCGAAGTTGATATAATGTGCCGTGTTGGAAGAACGCTCAGGTTTATTCGCAGAGGAGACATGCAGTACTGAGGACTGATAGCATGTTGATCTTTGGAGTCTTCGATTTGATAATACAGTCGTGAGAAATGCGTGATCTGTGAGTAATTTCGATCGATTTTCCTGACAAGTACCTGCTATGTGGGTTGATTCACTGGTGATGTACAACCACGAGTTGATCATGTAAAGCTCTGTCCAGGTTATGCCATTTCTCTGCTCGTATATGGCACCTGAATCGGTCCAATCTGTTATGCAGATGATCAATGATGCCGTTCAGGTTTTCTTCAATATTCTCGATGACAACTGGTGAGCATAACCATTCATGATTCTCGAGAAGAACGCTTCCTTTGAGTTCAGCTTCAGTTAACTCAAAATTTACTTGGGTATTATAATCCATTGCCAGAATAGAATGTGGTTCCTTTATCACCAGGTAGGAAGAATTTGTGATCTTAATCGGTATTGGAGTTACCTTAAATATATCGAACGTAGTGGTTTTTGTTATAGGAAACTGAGGTTGTATGAGTATCTCCTTCTCTTTATCTACTACCACAGTTTTCAGAATCCGACTTTGGACTATTTTTAGGGTTGGTGGTAACTTCTTCTGAGCGTCTTTCATGATTGCCGTTACTTGAACAGGTGATAGCATTTCATAGATATGTCCCCTGCCAAAATGGAAATCTAGTATTTTCCTGTATGAGTCTTGTGCTTCTTGAATGTAGGCTGAAGTTTGATGACGGATTGTGGATGAAGAAATATTGCTTTTTAGATTCCCTTGTACATGGTTTGGACGTTGATGGGTGCCTCGGATTTTGAATTTCCTCTGTATGGAATGTTCTGGCTCCAGATGCCTCGTTGTTTTGTATGCCCCCTGTACGGACTCCTGTATCAAAATCTTTTGTTAGTAGAAATCTCCTATATGGACGATTCCTGTAGATGAATTTGGTGTCACTGGGTGAAGGTGTCGTTTTCTGGATACCACTTGTACGGAATCTTTTGGTCCTCGGAGTATCTCGTGCGGAACCCCTGCAGATAAATTTGCTGGTACTGGTTCGCTGCTTCAGATCCGGCTCGAAGGACCATGAATAAAGTTCTGTTGTGATTTTTTGATGTGTGTTAATGTCAACTAGGTCTCAATCTGCTTATTCCTAGTGTACTTTCTTAACCGATTATCAATCTGCCTACTTTCGGATAATTGTGTGTGTGTGTGTGTGTGTGTGTGTGTGTGTGTGTGTGTGTGTGTGTGTGTGTGTGTGTGTGTGTGTGTGTGTGTGTGTGTGTGTGTGTGTGTGTGTGTGTGTGTGTGTGTGTGTGTGTGTGTGTGTGTGTGTGTGTGTGTGTGTGTGTGTGTGTGTGTGTGTGTGTGTGTGTGTGTGTGTGTGTGTGTGTGTGTGTGTGTGTGTGTGTGTGTGTGTGTGTGTGTGTGTGTGTGTGTGTGTGTGTGTGTGTGTGTGTGTGTGTGTGTGTGTGTGTGTGTGTGTGTGTGTGTGTGTGTGTGTGTGTGTGTGTGTGTGTGTGTGTGTGTGTGTGTGTGTGTGTGTGTGTGTGTGTGTGTGTGTGTGTGTGTGTGTGTGTGTGTGTGTGTGTGTGTGTGTGTGTGTGTGTGTGTGTGTGTGTGTGTGTGTGTGTGTGTGTGTGTGTGTGTGTGTGTGTGTGTGTGTGTGTGTGTGTGTGTGTGTGTGTGTGTGTGTGTGTGTGTGTGTGTGTGTGTGTGTGTGTGTGTGTGTGTGTGTGTGTGTGTGTGTGTGTGTGTGTGTGTGTGTGTGTGTGTGTGTGTGTGTGTGTGTGTGTGTGTGTGTGTGTGTGTGTGTGTGTGTGTGTGTGTGTGTGTGTGTGTGTGTGTGTGTGTGTGTGTGTGTGTGTGTGTGTGTGTGTGTGTGTGTGTGTGTGTGTGTGTGTGTGTGTGTGTGTGTGTGTGTGTGTGTGTGTGTGTGTGTGTGTGTGTGTGTGTGTGTGTGTGTGTGTGTGTGTGTGTGTGTGTGTGTGTGTGTGTGTGTGTGTGTGTGTGTGTGTGTGTGTGTGTGTGTGTGTGTGTGTGTGTGTGTGTGTGTGTGTGTGTGTGTGTGTGTGTGTGTGTGTGTGTGTGTGTGTGTGTGTGTGTGTGTGTGTGTGTGTGTGTGTGTGTGTGTGTGTGTGTGTGTGTGTGTGTGTGTGTGTGTGTGTGTGTGTGTGTGTGTGTGTGTGTGTGTGTGTGTGTGTGTGTGTGTGTGTGTGTGTGTGTGTGTGTGTGTGTGTGTGTGTGTGTGTTAAACTTGACTATTCAAATAATTTGACATTTCATTTCATCTCTTTTCATTTCTTGAGGAGGAAACCCCAACATTTCAAAAGAAAGAGAAAAATTGTGAACAAATAACCCTCTTGTGAAAAATTATTTTGTTAGATGATGCTATAAATTGTTTTCAGAAATTTGTCCAGCATTTAAGTCGACAGAAGATATGACGGTCACTTGCCGTTACAATGGGGCAGAAATAAGTTGCAATGCGGCAGTTGATCATACACAAGCCGAGTTCAAGTGTAAGGCATATCACAAATTATCAACCATTGAGAGTGTTCGATACTGTTTTGAGGGAACCTGGAACGAAGAGAAGCCAACTTGTAAGCCAGGTCAGCCCATCATCATCAATTTGATTTTCAACATTAATATTTTTCCTTCCCCATACAATTTTACTAACGACCAAATTTATTTTCCCACTTAATGATTGTATACTGTTTTGATCTTTGGGATAATCGATATCGTAACTTGCTTTTTTTAGTATTTAGTTTAGAAATTGTGTGATTTATAGAATAGAAGTGGTGCTAGTTGTTATAAACAACTTTGGTAGATGTAGCTGTTTAGCTCTGACATGATAAATAAGCAACCATGAAGCTAACTATAGAGTAACTCTAAATTCCTAATATTCTTTATTGACGTTTCAAAGACCGAATTGATTTGCTGGTGGATGATCAAACTAAGTTGTGTGCCATTAATATAAGTTATTGCTTTGAAAAGTTATACTCAATATAATTTTATGACGTTCTTTTCTCAAGAAATTGTACAATAACTAGTAATTAGTTAAATAAGTATCAGCAAAGTGGATGTATGCTGGTAACCTCAAGTATGTTGAAAGCATCAGTTTACCATTGACACAAAGTTTCATGAGCACCGACCCTGTACGTTATGTTCTACTTTCAGGATTTTCTCAGAACCAACTACATAATATCTAAAATTATATTTTCTTCCAATTGAGTCAGATATTCAGCAATTCTATCCATTTAGAATGAAAACGTGAAAATGTAAGAAGTATTCTGCAATTTCAAGATATAAACTATTGCTTAGCACTCAACCCCGTTAGGAAATAGAAACGATGAAAAGTTACTATAAAAATATATTTTCAAAGCAGCAACGTTTATCACATGAAACGTTTTTTCAACCGCCATTGCAGCTCTACTGTCTAATTTGAGAAGGCCAAAAGCTCAAGATCGCTGCATATCCTAAATAATTTCATCTGTGATATTATAACCGAAGTGTGCCTCTCTGAAATATTCCTTAATATCGACAACAGTATTTGCAACGTTTGAATCTCTTAATTGCCAAACTATGTGTAACTTCGTTACGATTTCCTATTATGCTTAAATTTTTATTGAAATTATTTTAGTTTGTAGTGTTACAATAAGTTGTATAAATATATATCCAAAATTTTATTAGTTTGCTGTAGATATTTGCTTGAATTTTTTTGTAATTTAGGCAGCTCTATCTTCCCCAAAAATTTGATCATTTTAGATATTTTTAATCTTTCATTCTTGACTGTTCATTTTGATAATTATTTGTGTCCACTGTTGAACAACTTGTGATTTGAGTTTATATCAATTCTTTTGAATTTTCTATATCTAAGTCGGTTTGCGAATTAATAAAAGTGTATCACTATAAGCACTAGAAAAAATTTTTCTTCTATGAATTAATGTCTGGTTGCTCAAGAATAAGTGTTTGATTCGTTAATCCATTTCAAGAAGATTTAGTGAGAACATATTTCTCTGGTATTTCATTTCCATGATGCAGGGTGTCCAATATGAATGGTTAAACAGAGTCGTTATAATTTTTGGTTCTTTGAATTACGTACGTGGTTGAAATTGGGTTCATTTTTTAGACAGAATCTGAAGCAATATTAAGCACGAGAGTATTTTCGGAATATACGATCAGTGGCATAGCATTGTATCAATATATATATATATATATATATATATATATATATATATATATATATATATATATATATATATATATATATATATATATATATATATATATATATATATATATATATATATATATATATATATATATATATATATATATATATATATATGGGTGTCTACTATAAAAAGGTGCCAAACTTCAGTAGATGGTAGTACAAGTCATTTGCAACAAAAAATGTCCCATAACATTTTTTCTAAAAGTTGATAATTATCGAGTTATTTAACACTTCTTGATTTACGAAATTTGTTGCTTCTATTAAAACAAGAATATCTCTGTTACTCTTACAGCTACATCGAATCTGACAATACCATCAGAAAGAGCATTGATTTGCTATAAGATAGGTAAGTACTAATAGTAAAATAATTTCGTAAACCGGGTCTTGTAAAAGAATAAATAAAAATTGTAAAATGAAAAAAAGTAGTGGTATTTTTTTGTTAGCTGTACCACTAAAACTGATCGATGAGTAGCTGTTTTTTGGTAAATACTATTAAATTTAACTGGTTTGCAAATGGTATATCAACTTTTATAGTTATGTATATTACCCTGTTAGAAATTGATCTCATTTTAATCACTTTGTGTGTAAGCCGTTTATTTACTAGGATTGCAACACCTCCAACATGTGCGTTGTTTTCTGTATTTCGTTGGTACATTAGATGTCCTGACTTGAGTGTGGTGCACTTTTCACCTGGTAAACGAGTTTCACATAGACCCAGGATGTCCCATTTGATGTGTTGAAGTTCTTCTTCTAGCTCGACTAAACGATCTTCTGATTTTAAGGTTCTGATGTTAAATGTGGCGACATTGAGAGAAGTTTTTGATGGTCGACTGGTATTCGTACATTGTTTAAGCGAATGTTTGCCTCCCCCAGAATCCATGAGGCTGACCTGCTGAGAGGTGTGGGATTGTGGGCTAGGTGCCCTACCCACCTGGGGTACAGTTCCATACGTTTTAATATTCGCCATTTTAGGGGTATAATGGCCTTGATCTTCCACGCTGGCCAAACGTGTTGGAAGATGGGTAGGATAGGTTTAGGATGTGGTTCTTAAAGATGGGATGAAGGGGTTAGGACGTGGCTTCCCTCGGGGGTTTGGAGACGAGGGTGGAGTCACGGCTCGCATAGGCAGGGTCGCGTCCCTGTAGTAGACCTATACTCTGTCAGGACCACAAAGAGTGTCTACCTGTACACTTATTGAAAAATGTCACGAATACAAAGTGCCAATACACCTAGCCTTTGTAGACTATAACAAAGCCTTCGATTCTATAGAACTGTGGGCAGTATTTCAAGCCCTCGATGATGCTAGAATAGATTCGAGATATAGAAACATCCTACAGAATATATATGAACGAGCGACTATTCAGGTGAGACTAGACGATGACAAACCAAAAAATCCTGATAAATAGGGGCGTGAGACAAGGCGATGTGATATCGCCAAAATTGTTCACACTTGCAATGGAGGACGTGTTTAAGAAGTTGAATGGATAGAAAAGGTATAAATGTGGATGGAAAATTCCTGAACCATCTCCGGTTTGCAGATGATATAGTTCTAATAAGCGATAACCTAGAACAACTCCACGAAATGATGCTAGAACTCAAAAGAACATCGGAAGAAGTAGGATTGGAAATGAATCTGACAAAACTAAAATAATGACAACGGAGGACGCAATATTGGAAGTCGACGGCAATGTTATAGAGAAAGTGAATGAATATCTATACCTTGGACACACTATAAAGATAGGTAAAGACAATCAAACTGCAGAATTGTCAAGAAGAATAAGAAAGACTTGGGCCGCTGTTGAAAACTAGGATTTGTCTTGAAAAACAAACAAATCCCCATTAACCTCAAAAGAAAAGTTTTAATATGTGCGTTCTCCCAGTGTTAATATCAACTGCTTTGAGCTAACAATGCTTTTTCCAGCAATATCATGGGTAAGAGTTATAAGAACATAAAATTCGAAATACGCAAATATTTTATATTACTTAATGAAACATGTACAACTTTTGAGCTAACAATTGAAAAGAATTAATGAAAACGCAAATATTTTATATTTTCACGAAAGAGATTTCACGAAAGAGAAAAACTATAACAGGTGTTCAAAATGTTTTCCTCTTTCTTGAATGCACTTAACACATCTTTTTCTTGAACTATCAACTACTCTTTGAAGTTCAATGTCTTTTTGACTCATTTCGTTACAACAGATTCGAATCTGTTAGTCTTTAATGAGCCCCACACATTAAAAATCAAGCGGCGTAAGGTCAGGGCTTCTGGGTGGCCATCTCACCGGCCCCAATAGACTTTCTCTCTAAATCTCGCAGTCGTCCAGTTCTGGACTATTCTAGATTTATGAGCCGAGCAGTCTATTTGAAACCAAAGGTGATGCCGAATAGCATTTCTTCCAGAACGTTCATTATTTCGTTATTTAATAGATTTAAAAATTCGTTTGATTGAGACGATCGGGAAGTGTAACTGGCCCGACAAGCTGACCCCTCCTTAACCCCAACCACACATTTACTCTAATCTCGTGCTGAGAGTGTGACACAACAGTGTCCTGAATTTCCTGTATTCCATATATGGGAATTTCTCAAATTTCTCATACCAACTTTGGTAAAAGTTGCCTGATCTCCAATCCTGTAATTTATTCATATACCACCTACAAAATTGCAACCTCAACTCACTATCCACTGGCAATAGGTCTTGAACCTTACTCAAATGGTAAGAATGTAAATTATTTCGCTCGAGAACTCTATGAACCGTGGAATGATGATGTCTCAATGTAGCACCAATTCTCCGAGTACTTGTTGTAGAGTTCTCGCGAACAGTCTGCAATATTGCAGGTGCTTGTCTCCATTGTTGAGCATTTCCACCACCTTCTCTAATTCTTAAACCCTGTATGAACCAGTTTCACCAGAGCGTCTAAACACTTTAACAAATGTCTTTCTGCAAGGTTTCTGTCTGTTTGGAAAGCGCAATGCATACTCCCGTACCGTTGCACGGATTTTCATTCGCGAAGCCATAAACAAATAACATATCTCGATATTCAATGTTTGAGAAACTAGGCACGTTTTCTTTTTTTCGAAAAAGAAAACGGAACCGTAAAAGGGGAAAATATAAACTTCAATTCATTCATTGAATGACAGTCCCTGTCAAATTCTAAATATTTTCATTTGTTTTAAAATCAAGTAATACAAGCCTTCTGATTTATTCTTTTACGATTCTTTTTTCTAATTTCCTTCTTCTAATCCGAGAAAAATTGATTATTCCTAGTTTCTTAAACATTCAATATCGAGATATGTTATTTATTTGTGGCTTATTATTATTGAAAAGTCATTTGTGGAATTGTTTAGACGCTACGGTGAAACTAGCTCATCTGTGATCGAAGGATAAGAGAATTTAATGTTCTTACTCTTATTCTTACCCATGATATTGCTGGTAAAAAAATAGTAAGCTCAAAAGTTGATATACCGTTTAAAAGCCAGATGAATGTAGTAGTTTTTTCCGAAAAATAACGGCTACTTATCGATCAGTTTTCAGTGATACAGCTAACAAGAAAATACCACTAATTTTGTTAATTTCACAATTTTTTCATTTAGCCTTTTACAACACCCGGTATACAAATCGTTTTTACCATTGGTACTTACCTATCTTATAACAAATTCAATGCTCTTTCCAATGGTCCAGATTTGTTAACTAAGAGTAACAGAGATATTCTTGTTTTTATAAAGAGAAGCAAAAATTTCGTAAAATCAGGAAGTGTTGAATATCTCGATAATTATCAATTTTTCGAAAAATGTTATGGGACATTTTTGTTGCAAATGACTTGTACTATTACTTATTGAAGTTTGACACCCTTTATATTAGACACCCTGTATATATAATCAGTTGTACCGGTATGAAATGAGCGATTTTTGTGAAAATGAAATAATTTCGAATGGGAAGGTAAAAAAATTTATTCATAGTATTGACCATTGCTTTTCACACATTTTAACCATTTTTCTGGCAGTTTGTAGATACTATGCCAAACGAAATGTACGTCTTTTGAAGCAAACTAATCAAACAGCCAATTTTCGACTTCTGCATAGGAATCAAAGTGCTGTTCAGCTAATGCGTGTCCCATAGATGAAAATAAATGGTAATCCCGGAAGGCCAAGTCTAATGAATACGGTTGGTGGGTTAGGTTAGATCCCAGCCAAGTAGTTTGATTGTATCCTGAAACGATTTTGCTATGTGTACAGGTGCATTGTCGTGTAAAAAAACTACTTAACCGTATCTCCTGGCCTATTCTGGTCGTTTTTCGATCAGTGAATCATTCAACTGGATCATTTGTTGTCTGTAGCCAAGTTTCACCAGGTTTTAGAAGCTTACGATAAACTACTTCCTTCTGCTCCCACCAAACACAGAGTCTGGTAGCAGGTTCATCGTCTCTGTTCATAGGCGACTCTCTGATGTATATACGAGACGCATCTTTTCTGGAATCGTAAGGGTACTCCGATTAAGTTGGTTAGGATCCTTTTTGTCTCAAGTTTACATATGTAGACTCCTCATCGCTGAAGATATTTGTTTTATCATTTCTAGTGATTCATCACACCATAAATTGTTGGTGAATCATTCACTCTGTTATTTAAAATATTAAAATATAAATGTAGGTCTGCTCGAAGAGAGAGTGGTTGCATGATATGCTACGCCACTGGTTGCATTCTCCAAATGTTTCTCTAATGCTTGAATACTGTCCAGAAATGATCTGGTTTTAAATATATAATTCAGGATAGTTATAATAATTTTTCATTGAATACATTCCGACTCGGACACTCTGTTTCATAAAACACGTATTTTGGGTACATCTTAATATCCTTAAATCTTCTTGGTAGAGATCAAAGAATCAAACCCTGAAGTTTCGAACTGTGTTTAAGGACCAACCTGTGAATTATATAAATTTAGTAATTTCACTATGGAAGCAAAGGAATTTGCTTTCTAAACCATTAACTATTCAATCTCTAACATTCTTCAGCACTGTAAATGAAAAATGTTGATTGTCAAAGTCGGAATTGCATCCAAACCATGCACTTGGACCATGGTATTACATGGTTCTATGGTCGTACATTTAACGAGGTGGCAAAATGTGTTTAGTTGGCTCTGTTTGACCCACAGACTTTATGATATTTTGAAGTCTATGGTTTGACGTCAACTGTCAAAACTTCACCTTTTACTATTTTAGTCGTGTTCCTATAGATTGTATAGTCCGCCTTCTTGCTTGTTAACCAAACTTATTTGTATATCTCTCTGCTGTGTCCAAAAAGTAAGGTGACTCAGAATTTATTTTGAAAAATCTTCATTTTTCTTCCAAATCAATTTCATCGCCTTCAAAGTGATCCCATCCAGATACAAGACACTTATCCCAATGGATTTTCCAATCTTCAATCTTCAAAAGAGTTGTTAAAGTCGATTTTTAGGATGGCCATTAGCTTTCTCTTCGACGAGGCGTGTATAGCTTCTATTTACTCAAAACGGTGTGCCCGGAGCTGTCTTTCGAGTTTGCTGAATAAACAAAAGTCACACGGAGCCAAATCAGGTGAATATGGCGGTTGTGGAACAATATGGTTCGAGTTTTTTGTGGAATGGTCACTAAGAATCATTGCAGTGGGATACGGTGCTTTATAGTGGTGCAAAAACCAAGAATGGTCTCGCCAGTGTTTTCGGTACCAATCAGGATCTGTCTGAGGCTCATAACATCCTTCCTTTTTTTCGACATAAGTTAATCACCAAAGGCTTTCTATATCAACAAATGAATTAGCAGCAAAAATTAATTCCACAAATAAAATTTAATCAAATTTTCTGTTCAACAAATGCGTAAATTACACAAATTCACTTTAAGGAGCTTACAAATGAAGAGTATCTCAAACACTATCTGATACTGATATTAAAGACAGTGTTACCAACCTAAAAATGAGAGCATTGCCCCAAATATATTTGCGCGCGCAGTTTAAATTCAAATGTCACCTTAATTTTGGATTCAGAAGTATATATTCAGGGTTATTTTTATTTTCTAAAGGCTAACAACTATGTGATAAATAGACTAATAGATGGGACATTAATGGTGAATCGATTTTTCACACCAATACG
The DNA here is from genome assembly GCA_013387265.2 of Cryptolaemus montrouzieri. Lineage (NCBI taxonomy): Eukaryota > Metazoa > Arthropoda > Insecta > Coleoptera > Coccinellidae > Cryptolaemus > Cryptolaemus montrouzieri. The sequence goes on along the minus strand of JABFTP020000103.1, from coordinate 7,032,709 downwards.
AAAATAGTCGTTCGCCAATCAAAATTAAAATCTTTGATTCAAGTTCTATAATAAGGTTATTCAAATGTGCACTCGATATGTCAAAATTTTCAATTGTAGATTTTATTACTGTCTCAATTATCTGAAAGTTCCTTAACAATGAATGTCTCTTATATTTTTCGAAAATTGATATTTTTTATTTTCCTTTACTTATAAGATATTAATGTAATTTCTATTGAAATAAATGGAACAAATCTAACTTCTGGTTTCATCATTTCGTTCCAGATAAGATAAAACAAATCTTCTGACAGTTTCGTCACATAACTGAGGTTGAGTCAAGCGAATGAAAAATATTTATGGATATATATCGATTTAAAATTAGTTAACTTCAAGTTTAATCTGTTCAGAGAATCATAAGAAAATATTAGGTCCTCAGAAATATTGAATAGTATTTTTATTTCTAAATTAACTTAATCCTTTCCAAAGTTATGTTTTGAATAATCTTCAAATTATCATTGTTGTTATTTGAACAAATTTAAATTATTGATTCTTTCAAAACAACGTCATCAATTTGATGGATGGTATGAAATGTGGAAAAAGTTTTAGAAGCTTTTGGATAATTTTTCTGAAAAGGTGCTTTGAAAAGTCTTGAAATCTTAAAAATAGTAGTTCCGGTTAGGAAATTCCTAGAATAAACGTTATGAACTTATCATCTTATATATTTTGGAACTCTTCTATTTTAAACTATATTGAATCACTTCTAGTTGCGCTTTTAATTGTGGTCAACTTAATACCATTTTTCAGTTTGTGGAGAAAAGCGGGTGAATCCAAAAACGCTGATTATAGGAGGACAGATTGTTAAACGGGGAAATTACCCTTGGACTATTGCAATTTATAAGCGGAAAACTGATGGGTATCGCCTGGTTTGTGGTGGTAGCCTCATAAATCAAAGAGTGATCGTGACAGGTAAATATATTGGATTAATCATTGATGTTTTAAAGCTTTTTCCATTTCTGAATATAACAATGATATATATATATATATATATATATATATATATATATATATATATATATATATATATATATATATATATATATATATAGGGTTTTACCCCGACGAGTTGTATATATATCTGTTCATGCAATCAAACTGATTTCATGAAAAATATAAATCCACCACCCGGTAATTAATACCATTGCCAGGCAATGATTATAATCAAAACATATCCTGGAATAATTATATATTAGGATAACGTTAAATATTATGAGAATATATCAATCTACCAGAATATATACATACTATAGCATCATCAGACAATGATATCAATGTACCAACGAGTAGTGTCAGAGGCTTTCTCCCGGAAAAATCCAGTGTACGGTGTCAAGTAACACTGAATGTTACTCATTAATAGTTTCCTTTGTGTGAAGTGGTGAACGATCGAATAGAATACTGCTCTGAATATAAATATGACAAAATTGTCAGTTAATTATATTACATTTATATAAACAAATAAATGAAATATGAAATGAGATTCTGAGCAGTATAAACTAAAGAGAAAACCTATGACTCTACCTCATTATTTTTTCGGAAAGAAACCTACGAAGAATATTACAAGATTTGATGACTGTTATCTTTTGCAACTGTTCAAACAAATTTTTCTTCAGACCCAAAATCTCAATACTTTTGTGAAGATTTCTAGGAATAACACCTGTTGTGGAAATAATAATCGGTAGAATAAATATTTTCTTCATTTTCCACATTCTTTTAATCTCGTCGCCAATCATCATATATTTAGAAATTTTTTCATTGTATTTATTTTGTATATTATGTGTGTCGGGTATAGCAATATCAATTATATATGTTATTTGATTCTGTTCATCATTAAGAATGATATCTGGTCTATTGTGTTTTACAGCTCTGTTGCAAAGAATTGTTTTATCAAAATAAAGTTTATATTTGTCATTTTCACAAATAATCTCAGGTTCATATTTGTCAAATTTTTTTCTTTTGGGAATTAGGTCATGTTTAATTCCTGAATTAAAATGAATAATATTAGCGACGGCATTATGTCTTTCTAAATAATCTGTTGGAGCAAGGACTGAGCAAGATGATAATATATGAAAAACTGTTTCTGAAGAACAGAAACATCTACGGCAAGAATCATCTATATTTTGTTTGATGATGTGTTTTCTATAATTCCTCGTGAAAACAACCTGATCCTGGATCGCAATTGCCAAGCCTTCTGTTTCAGCAAACAATTCTCCAGATACTAACCATTTATTCGATGCGATTTCATCAATATAATCATTTTTCAATATATATATATATATATATATATATATATATATATATATGCTGATAAATTCTTCCGTTTTCTCGTCCCGTTGATCCTGGTATTGACCATTCGTTAGCAGTCGTTGACGACGTTTCAGCTGGATCGCACTAGCCATTTCCAAGTTGGATATTCTTCTTCAACTGACTAGTCAGTTGAAGAAGAACGACAACCAACAAATGACCAATACCAGGATCAACGGACGAGAAACCGGAAGAATTTATCAACATTCAACTAGGTCCGCGAAAATCTACGCCTCAACATATAATATCTTCCGCGACAAACTTCGCGAGGAGTCTACATATGTAAACTTGAGACAAAAAGAATTATTCAAAAATCGGTAGATCAATGAATAATCCTTCCTTCTCGGTCCATAGAGGGCGACTCTCGTACGTATGTACGAGGTGCGTCCTTTCTGGAATCGATAGGGTACCCCGATCTAGCTTGATAGGATGCTGAGGAGCGATATGCGGCACTGATGAGCTCCTAATAAGGGCGAAACAGCAGTCTGCCGCTTCGTTTCTCGGCATCTTGCTCAGTTGCACTATTGTGGCTCTGGGGGATTTTTGAATAATTCTCTTTGTCTCAAGTTATATATATATATATATATATATATATATATATATTTGGACATTTCTGTCAAAAAGTACTGAGTATTCGTCAATGAAACACAAAATAATTATTTTTCATCCATATTTATTGTACCTATCGCCTTTAAAGTAGACCGCTTCCGCAATAATACATTTCATAATGAAAAACAAGTAATGTACAGAAAATAAGAATGAGAATATAAATACAAATGTTCTTAAGTAAGCGCAAAATCCATGTACAAATCTGGCCTCATCGACGAATTTGCTCTCTTAAATCTTAATCTACTTTAATATTTATTGAATCTCCTTCAAAATATGCTTCATTCGAAGCGATAGACATGTGCCAACGTTTTTCCAATCATCGAATCATTTTTTAAAGGCGGTTTCTGGGAATGCATTCAGCTCCTTCTGCGAATTTTCTTTCATGACGTCTATGGAATCAAATCTGCTTCCTCGGAGGCGCAATATCAGTCTGAGAAAAAGAAAAAAAATCACACGGAGCTAGATCAATTTGAATAATTTCAAAGTGGCTGTAACCACCAGTGACTTCAATAAGTGTTGGCTCATTTCTATTGAGTCACAATCTCTGATAATCTTTTATTCTTAATATTTTAGCTGCCCATTGCGTCACTGATAAAGAAGGGGATAAATTGGACAAATCTCTTTACAGAGTTGCTGCAGGAAAATATTATTTAGCTTATGATGACTCAAAGGATACTGATGCAGAATTTTCAGAAGTGAGTGATGAACATTTTTTTTTTAATTAAATTTTTCATAGAAAATTCTATTATTATCTAGTGCAATTCCAGATACTTTTCGAAGGAGAACAATTTATTTATTGAATTTTGTTTTTTGTTGAAAATGAGGTAACAGTTTGAATATATTTCAGATTAAAGAAATTCATACTCATGTCGATTATAAAGGAACTGTCTACGACTACGATAACGATATTGCCGTTCTAGTTACCAAGGAAGCTTTCAATATCACAGAATTCATACAGAGAGTTTGCATGGACTTCAATCAACTTAGTTTGTACGAGGTGCAATTACTAGGGACAAATGGAACGGTAAGTTTTCTAACAGTTTTCTAGATATTGCTATGCTCACCGCCTTTGCAATTTTTTAGTAGCTTTTTCACTTGAAACTTTCTAATGCATAATATCTTTCTCTTTCAGGTTACTGGATGGGGATATACCGTTCGTGGAGGAAAACAATCTGAAGTACTCAAGGAATTGAGTGTGCCATATGTAGATCATACAAAATGTTACCAGTCGGTGCCATATGATTATAGGAAATACGTTAAATCAAATAGAATATGTGCTGGGTATATTGGCAAAGGTGAGATACAGATAACTTTATCATCATACATTATTGAACAGTAATGAAGTAATCAAAAATGAAATAATCCTCCTTTGAGGCTAGTTAGTTATTGAACAGTAATGAAGTAATCAAAAATGAAATAATCCTCCTTTGAGGCTAGTTAGTGAGTATTTCAAGCAACATTTTGTTGGCAGAGCTGTGATTGACATGAAATGATTCCTTTTATAATTTCTTTTTTTTCGAGTACCATTCTGTGACAGATACCATCAATCAAAGTATTGACCATCATTTATTATACCTTTTTTCTATTTATCTGGAATGAGACGAATGCCACGACGCTAAAATGACGCATCTTTTCTCAACATTTTCGAGAGAATTCAAGTGCTGCTCCAAAAGCCCATGAGCCATTAACCGAAACAAATGGTAATCTGATGGAGCACAGTCTGGTGAGTAAGCCGCATGTGGTAGAATGTCCCATAGAAGTGCTTCAAGTGTTTCTTTGTAAGCCTTTGTGACATGCGCACGAGCGTTTTCATGCAACAGGATTACTTTATGCAGGAATGTCTTGTATTCTGGCCGCTTCTGGTGCAGTGCTTGGCTTAAACGGATCATTTGTTCTCGGTAGTGATCTCCTGCGACTGTTTGACCTTGTTTGAGAAGCTCATGGTGAATGATTCTTTTTTGATCTCACAAGATGCAGAGCGTAGCCTTTTTTCCATCTATATTGCGCTTTGGAGTCGATGTTGATGATTGGCCATTATCACAAATGGTCTTTCGTCACTTGGGATTGTCAAAATATATCCACTTCTCATCTCCAGTAACAATACGATGGAAAAATCCCTTTCTTTTCTGTCTAAACAGCAGAATTTCACAAATAGTTTTTCGTCTTTCGATGTCTCTCGGCTTCAGATATTATGGCACCCATTTTCCCCTTTTTGTTTACTTCACAAAACGTTCGAATATCTGAGTCTGAGCCACGTTCAGTGTTGTCGCAAGCACTTTTTGAATTTGGCATGAGTCTTCGTCTATTAGAGCCTGTACTTCAGAAGTTTTTCTTAGTCACCTTAGGCTTCAATTAACAATCTATGAGATCCAGCGACAGTTTTCTTTAAATTAAAGAATTTTTTTTCTATATATATTGTTGGTGGGATTATTATTGAGTTTAGTGTTGGTTATGTAGAGCGAATTCATTATATTGTTGCGTTCAATTTCAGCCGTGAAGGTTACTCTACTATGCATTTTATTTAGAAAATGTGAAAACTGGTCTATTTGTCTGTTCGAGCCTTGAAAACTCACAAGAAATTCATCAACGTATCTATATCTAAAAATAATATGTTTTCGTGCTAACTTACTATTCATTATGGATTTTTCAAGATTGTTCATGAAAATATCTGCTAAAAGGGAACTGTGACGAACACATTACAAAATGCACATATAAATTGTGGTGAAGTATTATTTTGGTTAAGGATATCTTTTATTAGAGGCGGACATTCACCTGTTGAAATGTTTGAGTACATATTTTTAATATCAAATGGGACAAATTGAAAATTTAAATTTTGGTAAGTGTCGATAGTTTATCTATCAGGTCTACAAGATTCAAAGTTGGCGAAATATATATATATATATATATATATATATATATATATATATATATATATATATATATATATATACATATATGGAATTCTTTTGAAAAGAGAGGATTTACAAAAATTCGAATAATTGTATTTACAATAAATGCTTATATCTATAATTTTGGTGTGTGTCAGAAAAAACACAAAAAAAGTGTGAGCTCAAGAAATATAACAGGAAAAACCATACTGTCTTGCATATGATTCAATAAACGAGTGAAAAAACCTGAGGAAAAAACTCGTTTTCCTGTCGCTATTGCACTAGCAATAGCTTGTCTGTTTATGTTCTGGTCGTGTCGTGTGTACATAAAGAGTACCAAAGATTTTTCTGCTTAGCCGCTTCATTCTCTCATTCTCATCTTGCACTCCTTGATTTCCAGACGAAGACAAGGGTGAAAGGAAGGGGGTTTGGGACAGGAATCTGTATCAATGAAAAAAGAAAACCAGCAGAAAATATTTCAACAATCATACCTCTTATATGTCTAAACTCACTTCAGTCTAAGAAAAGATTTCACATAGTAAGCAAAGCCATAAAAAGGACTAAGGAGATAATCAAGAAGTACATAACCTGCGATATTTCCTCTTTCACGGAGATGTTCTTCCGTCGCAATGTGAGTCTCCTGAAACATAATCACTTCCTTGTGAAAAAATATGTACTCATACATTCCAACAGATGAATGTCCACCTATAATGAAAGATATCTTTGACCAAAATAATACATCATCACAATTTATATATGAATTTTGTAATCCTTCAGAGACCTGTTCATTACAAAATTATTTTTAATTTGAATCAAAAATTTTCAAATAAAGCTTGTAGCTCCCCAGTGGATCCCCACGCAGTCCCTTATTAGCAGATATTTTTATGAACAATCTTGGAAAATCCATAATGAATAATAATAAGTTAGCACGAAAACATATCACTTTTTGATATAGATACGTTGATGATATTATTGTGAGCTTTCAAGGTTCAAACAGATTAATAGACCAGTTTTCACGTTTTCTAAATAAAATGAATAGTAAAATAACCTTCACTGCCGAAATTGAACGCTACAACGCAATAAATTTACTTGATATAACCATCACTGAACTCAATGAAATGAAGAATTCACCACTCTTAATAGGCAACTAGAACTGAATCACTCCCCACTACTTAACATTTAAAATAGGTATAGTAAGCACATTCTTTCCCAACTGTTAGTTCTAGACACTGGAAAATGACGTAGCTGTCAATGCCGGTCGAGTTTATTGAACATAAACATTGTGGAAATCAGACAAAAGTATCTCATATCATTTATATATTCATAATACTGCAAATTTTCAGGGATTGGCGTTTGTGAAGGCGACAGTGGTGGAGGCTTAGTGTTTAAAAATGTTGACGATCAGCGGTTTTATTTGAGGGGTATTGTGAGTATATCAGTTCAAGATGAGGGTAAATGCAACGAAAATGAGTATGCCATCTACACCAAAGTATCATCATATTTAAAATTTATTGCAGAAATAGAGAGAAGATATAGGCATTAACCATCTTCTACACCTACTGAGCGTTAGTTTTCCTTTTTTTAGCTTCGACATACACTTGATAAACATTGGATGATTTATTGTTCTCTTACAGTAAAATGCCTGAACGAAGATTGGAAAACTTGCTACATGTGATACTTTTATGTGCAGAATGAACGGCATTCGCCTAAATTCAGAGAACTTTGAACTCATAAAAGAACGGCAATGAGGTATAATGTGCCATATTTGCTGAAATTTCAGACAAGTCCATTTTTCGCTAGCATGTTTTAAATATACTGGATATGAAGGGAAAGATAATTTGGTGAAATCTGGCATGCTGTTCTATCATTTATTCAACGTTGATTGTTCTGATTAGTATTGAAGTGGGTTTCAAGATGTACTCGCCTTGGAAGCTTCAAAAACTTTAGTAAAGGATAGTGGAAAAAATTCAAGTATCCTCCTGTCAAAGATAGATTTTTCTATTAAAACTCTCATTAAGTTTTATATCGAGAATAAATGGTTAAATAATAGTTAGCAAATACAAATCTGCGTTAGCATTGAACAGAATGTTTGCAACTTTAGTTCTGTATTGTATAATTCGCATATGCAATGTTACATCTTGGAAGTAATATGTCTAAACATTTAGTATCCATCACATTTTAGGAACAATACATCACAGAAGCTCTAGGTGTTGAAATTTTCACAATATTAGTAGGTGCAGTTTATTAATGATCGTTAACAAATACGTTTCAAATAGAGGGCATCCTGGAATGAGATATCAATAACTGGGGATCTGATAAATCTGATCAAAATAATACCACAACTTTATATGATCCAGGATCCAATCTTGCTGAGATATTCTTAAAAAAATCGAAAATAGTAGTAACTATTTTAACCAATGTTGAATTATATGCTACTACATTTGAAAAAGTATGTTTCTTTTATATCAAAAAAGGCTTGTAATGAAAATGATCAACAAAAATTAATTTCACCAAATTATCTTTCTGTTTCATAGCTGTTTCTTCATCTAACTCGAGAGTTTTCTGTTTTTCTTTTAATATTCATCAAATTTTCATTCTGTACAACCAATAAAGACTGTTAATAATCGAATTGTAAATAAAACATCTTTAAATTTTTATCGATTCCTTTATTTCTAAGTCCTTGAAATTTTCTCAATTCATGTTGTCCTCAGAGTGTTGAATTATTATATGAATAAGCTATTTAATTCATAATTTGTTTTGGAATTTGCTATCTGAATTTATTTTATATTCACGTAGTCTTATGGAGTATACTGAAAGTTTTTGTTTTAAAGTATCGATGTATTCTATCAGTTGTCCATTAATTGAGATTCAAGAATGACAAACAGAATGAAGTTTGGTCTCGTAGAACAAGTTTGAATAACAGGAAAATCCACCAGACTTTGAAAGGTTAAAACTAATTAAACAAGTTTTAATTCACATCTACCTGCTCATTCAAAAGCTTGTCCAAATGTTTGTATCTATTTATAATGCTTCTTAATTGTCAAAGTTTTTATTTGTGTTTGAATTTGATGTTATGTATAATTGTATCAATATGTGCTGGTTTACGAAAGACCGAAAAAACGAACACATACTGATACAATTATACACAACATTACTCATCCAATTCAACACAAAGTTGCAGCTTTAAACAGCATGGTACATCGGTTACTCAATTTACCTTTATCAGTAGAAGATTATAATAAAGAGTTAAATATCATCAAACAGATAGCCATTAATAATTCATATAATCCGGATATGATAGATCTAATCATTCGTAAAAAACTCTATCAGAAAGCAATAAATGAAGTATATCCTATTCATAAAGACTATAAAATATTCAACAGTTTAACATTCTGCGGTTCTGCAAGTACAAATATTAAATCCTTTCTCCTAAAACAAAATCTTAATATAATTTTCAAAACTTCCAATAACTTAGGTAAACATATTAAAAATAATAAATCTCGTATTGAAAAATCAAGTAAATCAGAATCTATAAACTCAATTGCGGTTCTTGTGATAAAATTTATATCGGTAGGACCTATAGGAGTTTTGGCATAAGAACATCTGAACATAAACGTAGCTTCGATAAAAATAAATCTGATTCAAACTATTCAAACCACTTAATAAAAGAAAACCATTCTTTCAATGAAAACTTTGACATATTACATATAAAATCAAAAGTTTAAAATTAGATCTCCTAGAAGCATTAGAAATAAATAGATACAAACATTCGGACAAGCTTTTGAATGAGCAGGTAGATGTGAATTATTCACCCCTACTTAACTTGTTTAATTAGTTTTAATTACCTTTCATACTAACTGTACAATGGCTCGGTGTGGATTTTCCTGTTATTCATCCAACTTGTTCTACGATTTGTTTATAATACCATACTCTTCATTCTGTTTGTCATTCTTGATAAAGCTGCTGTGTCAGCGAAACTTCGTCGAATTTTTTCAAATAAAGTGTAGATTAAAGTTAAACCTTGTGTTTTTTATCTCATTTATATCATGGATCTACATCAAGTAACGGCCTCCACAATTCAAAAGTTGTCCATTACTTATCTCATCATTTTCATGGATTTTATTTTTGAGGAATATTTTTCCAATATGTATCATGAGTTTTTTCGATCGATTACCTTTGGAATATTGAGCCAATCACATCGGATACAAGAAATTTGACCTTCTATTCTTTTTTGCCATGAAAGTGTTTGTTGATATTATAATTAAATGACTGCAAAAATTTTTTCGGAAATTTTTCTTTAAATTAAACAATATCCACGAAGAAATAATATATGGAAGATGTCAACACAAATTATTGGGTTCATAATGATTCTACAACATCTATAGATCATAATTGGCATCACTTAGAAGACCAAACCTAGCCATCGGTGCTCCCTCGGTAAAACAGAGAGGGAATTGTTTTGTTGAGTTTGAATATTGAAGGGATTTTGCTCGATTATACTTCAAAATTGTAAAGCAAGAACAAGGAAGTGATTATGTTTCAGGAGACTCATACTGCGACGGAAATACATCTCCGCGAAAGAGGAAATATCGCAGGTTATGTACTTTTTGATATCTCCTTAGTCCTTTTTATGGCTTTGCTTGCTATGTGAAATCTTTTCTTAGACTGAAGTGAGCTTAGACATATAAGAGTCAGGTATCATTGTTGAAATATTTTTCTGCTGGTTTTCTTTTTTTATTGTTACAGATTCCTGTCCCAAATCCCATTCCTTTCACCCTTGTCTTCGTCTGGAAATCAAGGAGTGCAAGATGAGAATGAGAGAATGAAGCTGCTAAGCAGAAAAATGTTTGGTACTCTTTATGTACACACGACACTAACACAACATAAACAAACAAGCTATTGCTAGTGCAATAGCGACAGGGAAACGAGTTTTTTCCTCAGGTTTTTTCACTCATTCATTGAATCATACGCAAGATGGTTCCCCTGTTACATTTCCTGAGCACACACTTGTGTTTTTTCTGACACAAACTACAATTATAGATATAAGCATTTATTGCATTTATTGAATTTTTGTATATATATATATATATATATATATATATATATATATATATATATATATATATATATATATATATATATATATACAGTGTGTTCCAACGAAAATTTGACCCCCCCTATAACTCCGAAATGAGTAACATTAGCGAAAAACACCAAGACACGTCGATTTTTGTTTCGAGGGGGAGCATTTTTCGAAATAATTCGAAACTTGTCAGATCAACCCCCTACCCCCAGCAACCCTAATTTCGAAATTCATCATAGGGAATAAGGGTCGAGTGGCACCTTACTGTAAAGGTCTGTCAATTCTCCATTCTGATTTGTCATTTTTAGAATTTTAAATTAACATACAGGGTGTCCCAACCGAGGGTAAAGTTGAATTCCTGCAAATCCCAAATACTAAATGAAATCGATTTATTTTGGCATAATGCAAGCGCAGGTTTATGCTCGGTCTAGAAAAACGACCTACACTTGTGAATTTGGAGTTGGTGCAATCAACCCCCTATTTCCAGCATCCCCAACTCAAAAATCATTCGATCGAAAATAGGTCAAGTGGCACCTCGTTGGAAAGGTATTTCAATTTTCTCTTCGAATTTGGTATTTTCGAAATTCAGAATCAGCATACAGGGTGTCCCGGAGCAGGAACACTGAAAACCCAAATAACTTTTTGAAACTGGTTCATTTCGGTATAATACGAGAACATGTTTATGTTTGATTCGAGAATAAGACTCTCTTGCGTGAATATGGAATTTTTGCAATCAATCTCTTCCATTCAGCATCCCCAACTAAAAAATCATACAAGTGATTACAGGTTGAGTGGCAAAGTTCCAGAAAGATTTTTCTATTTTCTGAATCACTGAGGCATTGGTTTCAGTTTGGCAATCGAGGTTTTCTGGCGTGAGGATCAGGATGAGGGATGATGGAGAAACTGATTGGATGCTCATCTAAACAGGAAAACGAGATTTATTGAACTTGTATTCAATTGAAAACAAAAACTAACTTGATTATTACAACAATTGTTCAAAATGACCTCCGCCCACCTCCATACAGTTATACAGACGATTTTCGAACTCTCTTCTCACATTAGCGAAAACTTCAGGAGTCAAAAGTCGGCATTCTGTGATAATCCTCATCCGCAGCTCCTCCAGGTTTTCTGGTCTTGTGGCATAAACTTTAGATTTTAGATGGCCCCACAAAAAAAATCTAGGGATTTAAATCTGGTGACCTGGCTGGCCACTCAACAGGTCCTCTTCTACCAATCCACCTTCCTGGGAAATTTTCGTCTAAATATTGGCGCACCTGAGCATCATAATGCGGAGGAGCACCGTCTTGTTGAAAACGCATTTCGTCCTCAGAAAGAGTTGGATCGTTCTGTAAAATTTCTGTCAATCTAGGATGTATGTGTTCCTCTAACAACTGTAGGTAGCCATTTCCATTCAGATTACCCTCAATAAAGAGAGGCCCAACTAGATGATTGCCAAAATTCCTGCCCAAACGTTCAACTTCTGAGGCCTTTGCGTGTGGGCCTCTCTAAACCAATGAGGATTCTGTGTGTCCCAATATCGACAATTATGTCTATTCACTTCACCACTGAGCATAAAGGTGCTTTCATCAGAAAAACAGATGTTATTCAGAAAATTTGGATTAGCGTTTAGGTTTTCACTTAGATTTTCACAAAACTGTAAACGACGATCTGGATCATCTTCGTTTATTTCATGCACTAATTTTACCTTGTAGGGTGAAATTTGTGATGTTTCACGATTCTATGGACAGTTGTAGCTGATACACCAGTCAGACGAGATAGTTTTCTGATCGAAGTAGTATTCTCCATTTGTAGATGACCCACTACTGCCACTTCCGTTGCCTCATTTCTGACAGGACATGCCACTTCATGTTTTTGTTTGCCACCGAACCCGTAGCTAGGAATTTGTCAACCAAATATTTAACGTACTGGTGACTGACTCTTTCTCTTTCAGGATGGTTCCTATCGAATATCCTTGCCGTTTCTTTGGCACAACTGTTATTTCGAAAATACGTCGATACAATTTCGACCCTTTCCTCAGTGGAATAAACCATTATCAGATTAATTTCAACTGACGAACAACAACAATAATGAGGAACTGATCTGAATAATAATAATATTTCATTGCAAAAATGAGAAATAACAGATGACTGCACGCCAGATGGAAATGAAAAAAATGTGAACATTTTCAATGCAGAAATCAGCTTTATTTCTTCGTAATTGATGCTCAACACATCGTACCCCAATACTTTTAACAGTTTCGAATTAATTTTAGTTGATAATTTCAAATGACGATATTGAATTTTTCGAAAGCGACATCCTGTATGGAGAGCCGAACTGAATGAAATGCTTTAATCATTCTGGAATTCAAAAAACCTTTCTGAAGATATGCCACTTGAATTATTTGTATGATTTTCAAGTTGGGGATGCTGAATGGAAGGGGTTGATTGCAAAAATTCTATAACCACACAAGAAAGTCCTATTCTCGGATCAAACATGTTCTCGTATACCGAAATGAACCAGTTTCAAAAAGTTATTTGGATTTTCAATGTTCCTGCTTCGGGACACCCTGTATGATGATTCTGAATTTCGAAAATACCAAATTCGAAGAGAAAATTGCAGTACCTTTCCAACGAGGTGCCACTTGACCTATTATCGATCGAATGATTTTTGAGTTGGGGATGCTGGAAATAGGGGGTTGATTGCACCAACTCCAAATTCACAAGTGTAGGTCGTTTTTCTAGACCGAGCATAAACCTGCGCTTGCATTATGCCAAAATAAATCTATTTCATTTAGTATTTGGGATTTCCAGGAATTCAACTTCACCCTTGGTTGGGACACCCTGTATGTTAATTTAAAATTCTAAAAATGACAAATCAGAATGGAGAATTGACAGACCTTTTCAGTAAGGTGCCACTCGACCCTTATTCCCTATGATGAATTTCGAAATTAGGGTTGCTGGGGGTAGGGGGTTGATCTGAGAAGTTTCGAATTATTTCGAAAAATGCTCCCCCTCGAAACAAAAATCGACGTGTCTTGGTGTTTTTCGCTAATGTTACTCATTTCGGAGTTATAGGGGGGGTCAAATTTTCGTTGGAACACACTATATATATCACCTAAATAAGGAAGTTATAAGTTTATTTTTTGATGTTGATGTTGTTATTTTTTATCAGTACATTGCAATCTATTCCTTGAATAAACCAATGTTTTGTATAGTTAGTATGTTTCGAGAAATTACTGCGACAGCCCGACTGAACGTTAAACTGCAACCCCCTTTAACCCTTTAACATTACGCATTGTCTCATATCTGCTACATCAAATGTAATATTGCATTCCAAAGCCTAAAACTACACATGTTTGGGCGCAATCATTTTGTAGCATTTCTGATATGTCTCTATTTACTGTGGACATAAAATTCATAATTGTACCTTCGTGGCTAATCCGACGGATGAGGTTATAAATGCCAGGTAGTAGGTTTGTTTGTTTCATCTTTTAATGTGCTCGGGACTTAGCCCATTTACACAATGGACCTACAGCTTATAATGCATTCCGAACCACTCTCCTAGATAACTGACACCACAAGGAGTACAAGTTATCTGGCCTTCGGAAATTTGTGCCCTCTTCAGGCGACTCTTTCCAAGCATCACTTTTTTGTTCAAGGACAACATCCATAACTCGAATCTGTTTATGCAAAATAGAGATAAAAAATCTTCCGAAAAGAGGTAGAAGTTGAAAAGGAAATCCAAGTATGTTCCTCCAAAGAATGTGAGGCTTGATGGAGCCAGTCATTGGCCAGTACATGAAACAACACGGCAAAGGTGCAAGCTTCCGCTATGCAAATCATTTTCATTCATAAAATGTCTAAAATTTTTGTTTTAATAAAAACAGTAACTGTTTCATGAAATTCCACATCTCTTGAATTTTTACACCTTGTGCACTGTATCAGATCTGCTACATGTTTAATTTTCGAAAAAGAATTTTCTTCTAACATTTTTTCCTTACTCAGGATGCATTTTTACACCTTGAAAAATTTTTTTCGGTAAAAAAGGAAAATTGCGTAATATAGGGTTAATAATAAATCCGATCATCCAAGAGTTGTGACCTCTTGGTTGAGAAACGATGGTCTAGAATGCGTGACATGCATGGTGCTTTTGGTTCATTTTGTAGCATAGACAAAAAATCCGGTCGGAGTGCGGTCTAATCCTAAAAATCCTGTCTTGGCCAAACTATTCCGGTCAGATGCAACGCTATGTTAGAAAATAGTGATTCCACCTCAGAATCTCCGCCTATGGTAAATGTTTTGATGAATCGATTTCGGAATTTTCAAAGAATCCCACTTTTGTATAGGTTTTGTCTTCAATTATAATTAATAGAAGTGATAACTTTTCGATCTCTCTGGTTCCCTTGTGTCAATATAGATAGACACGTAATAGGTTTCATGATGTGTTCTTTACTTTAGCGATCTACTGAAAATATCCTTTCTAAGACATACAGTATGTTTAGTGTAACGCGTACAGTGCTATGTGTCTATTTAATTTTGAGTAAGTTGATTTGATTGCATTTGTGGAATTTTCAAAAGTGAATGTCCCTAAGGTGTACTGGTTGATTATATCGACAGCGGAAACCTAAGGTTCGATCGAACAAATTCAAGGTCATTGTTTGAAACACAGCGTCATGCTGCATGTGATGGGTAGGTATTGAAGTTGACTTCTAGATTATTTTGCCTTCGAAATAGAGAAAAATAAGAGCAGTATACATATTCTCAAAATATTCATGAGTCAATAAATATTTTATCTAAGTGAGGTTATTTCTATCGAAACTTTCAAAACTGATTATGATTACTTCTGTAATTATTACAAATAATGTTCATTTTGTTCGTCAGAATTGATAAGTACTGTGATTTTAGATGAATACTTCCTCCAGGGATTGCCTGTTTGCCTTTAACGTAAATTTAAATGTGGGTAATAAATTTTCCATTTGCGCAAATGCTGGCCGCATGGGTTGACGTTTAGGACCAGTTGAACCATGATCTATTCAACTGAACAAGCTTGCTCTAGGCTAGATTTTCGAGGGAGTTACAAGGAAGATGTTTAAAATAGTATTTACATAGAAGTAGAAAAACCGTCATAAAGTTTCTCAAATTTTCTAGGCTCTAGAGATTATTGTAAGAACTATAAGAAAGATGCTTTGAATCGTATTTGGATAGCTTCGAAAGTATGAATAAACATCATAAGGTTTTTTAGGTTTGAGTGCAAACAATCTCACGATTGCATCAATCAAGACAAGTATTGTGATGGAGCAATAGATTGTCCTGACCGATCCGATGAAACGAATGATTGTAGGAATGTGAGGTAATTATGATTTTAACGAAAATATTTCAAATCAAAATCATGTCTTGCTAAGTGTACCATATACGTTAATTATATGGAAAATGTGTACTTCATAAATCTCTGGTTGTTCAAATAATTGATCGATGAAGCCTGAACTATGTGATAGTTAATACTCATAACACTGGTCTACAATGGTTTTGTTGCCCTAGATATGAAAATGATTTTGGGTCTATTTATGCACACAATTCGTGAAACTATCAATGATTTTGTAGGATTTGCTCTGATTTCTTTTTAAATCTTTATTTTCATTTTACATAACAACAATCGTAAAACAAGAAACAAAATAACAGATATATTTATAATGTCAGTTATGTTTTGAGGAATTCGGATACATCGAAGTAAATAAAGAGGAAAATGTCGAAAATATATTTCATATTTCCATAAAACGCCTTTTATGAGCTTTTCTTCTATAATTTTTCAGGGACAATCTCTTTTCAAAGACCAGCAGTAATCTGCCATCATGTGACAATCCCATCGACCTTGATTCCTTTCTTCCATCACTTTTAGATCTTGATGAAACCGCTCTCCCTGTTCCTCACTATAATTTCCTAAGTTATCCGGAAATTTATCTAGATGATTGCGGAGATAATGTAACTTAATACTCATATTTGCTCCTAAAGACTGAAAGTTTGTCAGCATATTCTGCACAATTTCTTCATAATTTGCTGCTTTATGGTTACCTAGGAAATTTTCGACAACCAACACAAAACTTTTCCAAGCTTTATTTTCCGGAACAGTCATAACTTTGATAAAATCTGAGTCTTTCATCAATTGCCGTATTTGAGGACCATCAAATATTCCACCTTTCAATTTTTCCATACTAAGCTTCGAAAATTTTCTGCAAATGTAATTAAAACAATTTCCGTCTTTGTTCAACGCTTTTACAAATTGCTTAATCATACCTAACTTAATATGTAATGGTGGAAGTATGATTTTGTCTCTGCTCACCAGCGGCTCCCTTATTACGTTGGCTTTACCGACAGTTAAAGAATTTCTTACAGGCCAAACATCTTGTTCCCAATGAAGTTGCTTTGCTCTACTATCCCACATACAAATAAAGCAAGGGTATTTTGTATATCCACTTTGTTGGCCAAGTAAAAAATTAACCATTTTTAAATCCACACAGATCGGCCATTGATGCTCAGAGTATTTAATTTTCTCTAAAACTAATTTTACATTTTCATATTCTTCTTTGAGTTTCGTTGAATGGGCAATTGGAATTGATGCAAATTTATTTCCATAGTGCAATAAGACGCATTTTAAACTTCTTTTGCAACTATCAATAAAAAGGCGCCATTCAGTATATTTGTACTCTTTTAAACCCATGTCTATAAGCAACTTCGCGATATTATTACAATACACTAATCCTTCATTTTCACTAAAAAATTGTAATAACTCTTTTTCTCGCGTTCTGTATGTTGTAATTGTTACTGTTGGTGCCAATAAATTTTTTTCTTTCAATCTTGAGGCTAACAGTTCTGATCCTTGTTTTGATAAATTGAGATCACGTATTGAATCACTGAGTTCATTTTGAGAAAATAACTTTGGCGTAGATGTTTCACCTTCCCATTCACTTCCACTAGTAGATGGTCCCGATTTCTGTGAATTTGGTAACATCATTGTTTCTGAGGGCATGCGAATTACTTTTGAAATGTATATGGGCCGAGGGAGATTTTCACTGTGCAGAACCGGACATTTCGTAGACTGTAAGTCTGGGTATCTGCACGTTTGATTTCGATTAAAACCTTTAACATCTACTACGCAAAAGTAACAATCATCTGAATGATTCGTAGGCTCCATCCAGATCATAGGAATACCAGAGTCTAATCCAGAACGTTCACCTTTTTTCCACAACCGTAAAGACTCAACACAGGACTTACAAACTTTATTAGGAACCCATGGTTTACCTAATTTGTCCATTTTGAAACCAAAATATTCAACATAAGTCTCTTTGACAAAGTCTGTGATATTTCTTTTTTGTTTTTTGGTATATAAACACCGCAAATATAACAAAATAAATCACTACAATATTTACACTTTCTTCGTGACGAACTCATATTTTAGACTAGAAGACAAATATATAAGAATGGACATTCAGTAATTGAAACAATATATTAATCCATGACACTTTATTCAGATTTACGTGTATATGTACTTCAATATTGTCAAAAAACTAAGATTTCAGCTGTTCTGTGGAGCAAGGGGTCTGAGAGTGGGGATCAGGTGATGTTTGTATGCGCGAAAAAGTTGCGCAGAAGCCTAATCATGACTGGAAAATTAAATTTTATTTCTAACAAGCTTATAATTGTTCAAAATATAAGAAATGCAAAAATCATGAAAGTACGAGCACATTGAGAACTTTCATGAATATATTCGTAATCTGGGCACTTGAAAACATAAAAATTTGCGATGATATCCAGGGCAACAATAAAAAATTTTTTTTTGTAGAGCTGTGTAATGAATAATAAAATAAAATAAGTTACTATGTTTTAACTATCACTAATTTATTGATGTAAAGAATGAAAAATTACGTTGGTTGGACCGGTTTCGGACATACGTCCATTATCAACAATAAACTAATGAAAACTGAATACTCACGTACAATACAGGATCTAACATGAATATAATGCTAGTAGAGGTCACAGTAACTTGAATAATGGTGATTGGTAGGCGATTAAGTCTACCTGGTCGTTAAGAAGCTTAACGCTTTCTACCCTAGATGCTTTGAAAATTTCCATCGATTCAAAGAAATTGGTTATAAAATTCATCACAAGAATGAAGAATTTTTAGCTGTTGGAAGTTCTGAAAAAGGATGACATTCATTCAGACAATGTGCAGCTAAAGCTGAATCATATTTCTGATGTAGGAATGACCGGAAATGTTCCTTGTATCTAGCCTTGAAAGAGCGTCCTGTTTGACCTAGAGAAAAGGAATTGCACTCTTTATTCTTTAGTTAAATTGCACAAAAATAGTTATCCAATAAGACCAGTGGTATTATTAACACATGCCCCAGCATTCAAGATTTCCAAATTTTTAATACATATTCTGGAAAAATTTCGTAATTTTTTAATTCGTAATTCAAATGATTTGATAAGAAAAATAGAAAATATTGTCATTCTAAGTAATGCAAAGTCATTCAAAATTATTTTTATTTAACGATTATTTTTATAAAAGTGATGGAGGACTTATAATGGGAAACCTCTTAAGCCCTCTTTTAGCAGAAATCTTCATGGATAACATAGAAAAAACTATTCATAAACACCTACTTAGTAAACATTTCCTATATTGGTATCGATATGTCGATGACATTATTGTGTGTTTCACAGGAACAAACAGACAACCTGCACCCAAAAATAAAATTTACTTCTGAAATAGAACAGAACAATTCGATCAATTTCCTAGACCTAACAATAACAAGATCAAATAATAAACACCAGTTTTCAATTTATCATAAGCCTTCTCATGCAGATATCACAATTCATTATATATCGGCACATGACTAACATAAAGTTGCAGCGTTTAATTGCTATATACATATACTCTTGAGCACACCGATGTCTAGTGATAATTATTTCAAAGAATTGAATTTGATAAAACAGATCGCAATAAGTAATGGTTATGATACAAATTTAGTTAGCAGCATATTATATAAGAAAAACAAAAATTAGCTTTACAACATATATATCCAATCGGTGAACACCAAGACAAGAAATGCAATAGTTTAACATATATAGGCAATATTAGTAATAATGTGAAATCCTTCTTAAAAATTCAAATTTAAATATAGCGTTCAAAACATCAACAAATTTAGGTTCATTTATCAGGAATTATAAATCTCCAATTAATAAAGAAAATGAATCAGGTGTTTATAGACTGGATTGTGCAGATTGCAATTATTTTTATATAGGTAGAACAGGAAGAAATTCTAATGTTATAATCTGTGAACATAAACGCAGTTTAATCAATGGAAAAACCGATTCAAATTATTCAAATCATCTTAGGAAAAATGGTCACTCTTTCAATTCAGAATTTAAAATCCTACATTCTGAGAAGAGATGTATAAAACTCAACCTTCTGGAAGCACTTGAAATTAACAGATTTAGGAATTCACCGTAAATTCTTAATGATCAGGTAGACGTAAATAACTTACCCTTATTAAATTTATTTTCTAAACATTAGTTGAAGTACGGATAGCTCTGAGTGGATTGCCTCTTTAGTATATATAAAAATTTGTTAGTAAGATATATTTGTAGTATTAATTCGCTCTTGACAAAGATACTGTGTATCGAAACGCGTCGAGCATTTAATAATATATTTTAGTAGAAATCATTGTTTACTTGTATTTGTTAAGTTACGGACTCTAGTACTCAAGTTTCTGCAGGACATCGCGTTGAGATCTTTACAATTCGAGCAATTATATTTGGTTTAAATGTTTGATAGAAGCATGTTAAATTATAGGAACGAGCAAATATCATCCTTTGCGTTGAAATCAAAAGTTCATTACAAAAAATTAATGGATTTGGCGTCATGACAAAATCATCCATTGCCACCGCTATGTGTTGACGCAAACTGACACCAAAAACAATTAGGACGAACAATTTTAAATGTAATTAAGAAGAAGAAGAATATCTTTCTTGACAATTATCTAACACTTTTCAGTTGTTCATCCTATCTCTTCAGATGTTCCTATGGAGCTTGTATCGATCCACTGTTTGAATGTGATGGGAAAAGAGATTGTGCTGATGGATCTGACGAGAACACGCTGAAATGTAAAAACATCTCATCTACTAAAAGATGCACGTATGATTTTTTTTATATTTTGTAGGAAACGTCTGTTATTTTGGACCACTTTTAAAAAAATACGTTTGTGAAATGCTTCTTTGAAAATAGCAGAGACAACAGCTGAATATTTGGCTTCACTTATAATTAATAAAAAACAACGTAATTATAGCAACCGATTAACTGTAACAAAATTTAACTTTTACTACTCTGGTTAAACTCAGAGAAAAATGAGCAATGAGACTCTAATTCAATATTCGTCACTGAAATCTTGGAAGAAAAGTCAAGATAGGTTTGCTTAGATATTTAATCAATTACATAAATTATGATAATGATACATAGTGTCACGAATACTTCTTTATATGTTTATACAGGCAATAAGATTCGTCTTGGCGGTTCTTGGTTTTACTGCTGCCTTTAGGAAAAACCTCTATTTCAGCTGTTGAGCTCCAAGTACGAGTCTCTTCCTAGGAATTTCTGTCTAGGGCTCCCACCTAGGACTTTCTAGCTACGGCTCCTCACCTAGGAATGTCTATCTGGGACTCCTCACCTAGGACTTTCTATCTATGGGTCTCCACCTACGACTTTCTATCTATGGGTCTCCACCTAGGAATGTCTACGACGAATCCCAAAAATTTTAAGCTAGTTCGACAAAATTGACATTTCTCAAAGTTCACAGTTAAGTTGGCATCGTTGAGTCGATGAAATAACTTTTAATCCGGCGTTACTATTATTATATCATCAAGATAATAAAAGACATAAGGTTGTAAGTCTTGTCCAATTACATTGTCCATCAGTCTACACGTTGCTTGAGCACTTGTGTTCAAACCAAAAGGGAGAACTTTAAAACAGTAGAAGCCTTTTCCAGCTACAGCAAATGTGGTCTCAATTCTTGACTCTTCATCGAGAGGAATTTGGAAAAATGCAGATTTAAGATTGTAGATTATGAACTTTGCATCTCTTACCTTAGAAATTATAGAATCTATTAAGGGCATAGGGTAACTATCAGGTTTAGATACGGAGTTTAATTTTCTCCCGTCAAAACAAACACGATGACTATCCTTTCTTAGATACTAGCCAAAGTGGTGACAGCCAAGGTGAAGGTTTATATAAATGCATTATGACATCTTGTTCAAGCATTTTATCGATTTCAGAATAGAGAATCTTCTGCAAGGCAGGTGAAAGTGGATACTGTTTTTGGATACTAGATACATCACCAGTATCTATATGGTGTGTATATAAATGAGTACGACCAATAGGGCCTGGTGTGTTTTGAATGTTTGATGAATTTGAAAAAAATGATTCTCGAAGGACCAAGAAATTATTAGACAATTGATGTTTTGAAACTGTTTATTCTAATAATCTCTAAGACTTGTTCATGTTTGAAATGATTATATACAAAAATGTGTTCAATGGTGTAATGGTCTATAACATGGTTGGTAGAAGAATGAATTACAACTCCAAAACTTGCTTGGGTAGAAAATGAGACAAGGCAAGCGTCACTGGCAATAAATCCATTCCCAGAAGGGACGGATATGACCAGCTTTCGAAGAACACTTGCATTACCTACAATATTCTAAGAATTCACCATACCGCCCGCCTTGAAAGACGGCAGGGTTTCAAAAAAAAAACTGAAAATAAGCATTAACATAATATTTTGAACCCAAATGTTTGAAATTTGACAGGATGAGTGTTTTGAACTTCTGAAAAATCCTTAACTAGATACTTATAACTACTATATACAAAATATTTTACATTGATCTAAAAAATCATTACAAGGTTATAAAAGAATAATAATTGTTCAATCAATGGGTAAGGGACTAATCTTATTTACAGTCCGTTTTATTTCACCGTTGGATGTTTTTATTCTATATACACGACACAAACCGTCAGGTCCGGCTATACCTTTTATGATTCGGCCTAACTTCCACTTTAATGGCGGTAGATTGTCTTCGCGCAATATAACTAACGTTCCGTCAGATAAACACGACTGTTTTGATATCCATTTAGGACGTTGCTGAAGTCGAATCAAATACTCCGACGACCACCGTTTCCAAAAATGTTGTCGAAGCTGTTCGATGCGTTGCCATCTTGATAAGGTGTTGATTTTCAACGGTGTCAGATTTGGTTCTAAAGGAGCGTTGATTGCATCTCCAATCAAAAAATGACCAGGAGTCAGGGCGTTCAGATCATGTACGTCATCGCTGATTGATGATAACGGTCGTGAATTCAAACAAGCTTCAATTCTGACTAGTAAGGTGTACAACTCTTCATATGTTGAAAGTGCATCACCTACAACTCGTTTTATATGTGTTTTCACGCATTTTATATTTGACTCCCAAATTCCCCCAAAGTGTGGAGAACGGGCTGGTATAAAATGAAATTTAATTGATTCGTTTAACAACTGATTTTGAAATTGTTCGGAAGCTAAGAACATTCTGGCTTTGTTAAGCTCGTTATTAGCTCCTACAAAATTTGTAGCGTTATCGCAGTAGATATCTGAAACACTACCACGTCGTGAAATGAATCTTTTCAGTGCGTTCAAAAAAGATTCGGACGTTAAATCGGTAACTATTTCTATATGAACGGCTTTGGTACTGAAACATATGAATAATACTATATACGACTTTAGAGTGATTGTAGTGCGCCCTGGGTTTCTTTTTATTACTATAGGACGACCTAGATCTACTCCACATTTTAAAAATGGCCGCAGAGGTTCAGTTCGACATAATGGCAAATCCCCATCTTTTGGGTTAAGACACCTGGGTTTACGCGGTAGCATCTGACACATTTACGTAAAATAGTTTTAACTCTGCTCTTTCCATTTATAGGCCAGTATTTTTCCTAATCGCTGATAGTGTTGCTTCTTGGCCAGAATGCAAGTTGGAGACGTGTGTTTCATAAATAATTAAATCGGTTACATGGTGCTTAGATGGAAATAAAATAGGAAAAGTCCGATCGTAGGACAGTTCTGAATGTCTCAAACGTCCTCCAACTCGCATAATGCCATCTGAATCTATGAATGGATCTAATGATTTCAACATGCCTTTTGGATTAACGTACCCCTTTTGCTTCAAATGACGAAGGTCATCAGAAAACGCGGTATATTGAACTAACTTTATGATAGCTTTTGTCGCTTCTTTATATTCTAAGGGTTTGATTAATCGACTTATGGGACGAGGGTTTGCTTTTTGCTAACATTTATAAATCTCAGGCAGTATGCCATAATTCGAATTAATTTTTGAAATGATGATATTTTTGATATGAACGGAAGCTGTACACATTCGACTTGCACACCTGCTAAAGTTATTTTACGTTTTTCTGGAACTTCCAGATCGCTTGGAATATGATCAATGAATGAACAGTTCTCCGATGCATTCTTTAAGAATGATGGTCCGTGCCACCACAAGTTTGAATTGTTTAGTTAATCACAAGGAATCCCCCTACTTATCAAATCGTCGGGGTTATCCTTACTTGCTACATGATACCATTCTTTTGTGTCTGACAATGTTTGAATTTCGGATACGCGATTTGATACAAAAATTTGCCAATTGTTCGCAGGTGCGGATAACCACGCTAACACAATTTTTGAATCTGTCCAGAAAAATCGTTTAGAAAATGCAAGTTTGATTGTTTTGCAAACGTTTTGTGTCAAACGTACTAATAATAATGAAGCTGCCAGTTCTAAACGAGGTAGGGTCAATGTTTTGATAGGTGCTACACGACTTTTCGCACA
The DNA here is from genome assembly GCA_013387265.2 of Cryptolaemus montrouzieri. Classification (NCBI taxonomy): domain Eukaryota; kingdom Metazoa; phylum Arthropoda; class Insecta; order Coleoptera; family Coccinellidae; genus Cryptolaemus; species Cryptolaemus montrouzieri. The sequence goes on along the minus strand of JABFTP020000103.1, from coordinate 7,007,889 downwards.
TAGCAAGTTGCATGAGTAATTTCCATATTGATCAATGGCTTTAATATATATACAAGCGCCGAAAGCCTTTAGTGAAGCATCTCCAAACCCATGTAACTCTAAACAGATTGGTTCACATGAAATTACCATTCGAGGAATTTCTAATTCTTTTACTTTATTGATATCCCGAATAAAACGCTGCCAAGCTTCATAAATAATGTCAGGTATTTTTGATCCCAATCTAAGTTTTGACACCATAATTGTTGAAGTATAATTTTACCTGTTATAACAATAGGATTAATAAGTCCCAGGGATCAAATATTCTGGACAATGTGGCCAATAGTTTACGCTTTGTTATATTCTGTGTTTTTTTCAAAATATATGTCATATTTCAAACTATCACTACCACAACACCATAACAATCCCAATGTTTTTGTATCTGATTTATCAAAATTGATTCGAATTTCAGGAGAATTTTCGTCGGCAGGCAAAATACGAGTATCATTTGATGCCCATTTGTTTAATGTCTGTTTATAATTGTTGCACTGAATTTGTTCGATGTTAAACTGTTTAACTTTCTTCGATTGTCTCACTGGCACTGATCCGGCTCGAAGATGACCAAAATGGTGTGTTTTGAATGTTTGATGAATTTGAAAAAAATGATTCTCGAAGGACCAAGAAATTATTAGACAATTGATGTTTTGAAACTGTTTATTCTAATAATCTCTAAGACTTGTTTATGTTTGAAATGATTATATACAAAAATGTGTTCAATGGTGTAATGGTCTATAACATGGTTGGTAGAAGAATGAATTACAACTCCAAAACTTGCTTAGGTAGAAAATGAGACAAGGCAAGCGTCACTGGCAATAAATCCATTCCCAGAAGGGACGGATATGACCAGCTTTCGAAGAACACTTGCATTACCTACAATATTCTAAGAATTCACCAGGGCCTATTTCCTCGAACAGTTTCACTAGTTTCACTATACCTTTTAACTGAATTTTCTCTTCCTCTGTTAATACATCCGAACCTTGAATAAAATTGACTGCACCTAAACAAAAAGTAGATAATTCATAGGAAAAATCAGAAAAGTTCAGTTGCAAGCTAAATTTCTTGATCAGATCCATTCCCAAGATAAGTTTATACTTAATTGAAGGCACTTCTAAAATTCTGCAATTTTTAGTTTTATTATTAATTGTAATTGGAAGATAAATGTATCCTAATGTAATTGGCCATCAGCGGTAGTTAATTGTACTGAAATATTATATTTAATAGGCAAATGGAATTTTTTCAAAAGACACAAAGCAGGGTTCACTGGAATCAGGTGTTTTAACTCAAATTGTTGTGACGTGATTTTAGCACGTTACATAACCAATCGGTAGGATTAATTGGACCACGTGATTGGTAGTTTGAACTTAGAGGAAACTTACCTATAAAACTAAACAAAAACACTTTTAAGAAAGATATCTCTTGTACTATAAACAATAACTATAGAAAATCTAACTTTTACTTAAAAGATTGAAAAAAAAATAGTCAAAACTCTGAATAATTATGAAAGAAATTAATTCAGTCAATCGTCACAAATATCTGGGATTAAGGTGCAAGTTTCATGGAAACGCAAACATTGTATCCAATCCACTTTTGGTTCTTTTTTATCGTAATAATTTCGCACAATCATTCCCTTTATCTTCGGAATCGCAACACCCTGAATCGTCTATGACTTCTTCATATTCTTCAGTCGACTCTTCACTTTCTTCAATCTTTACCATTTCTTATTGCGTGCTGTTTTATCATTATGTTTCTTGTTTTGTTTAACACGATTTGTATTTACCTTAGTTATTTTTTTAACGTCTGCTTGATCCGTTTATTCAATCGCAATAGAACATTTTCGGAGAGTTTAGCTTTTTGCTAAGATGTCTCTAAATCATTTTCATACTGAGAAGACGTCAGTTCAACAGCATTTTGAGCACCTCTGCCTTTACCTGGTAAACTATTCCTGCGTAATGGGGATAGAATATTCAGGGTACTTATGAATTCGTCTAACTTTGACGGCTTAGCAACCTGGGATGTGGAGAGTACATCCAATTGGATATTGGAAGGTAGGGTAGAAAATGTTGGAGAATCATTTTGTCTAGTACTAGTAACATTGGCAACGTTCCGGTTTACAGGCCAGTTACCAGTTGCTTTAAGTCTATTGACAACTTTACCGATCATGGCTGCGCGTTTATATGCCTCATTAATAAGTCGTCTTACTTGAAACTGAGTCACAGCCCTGCCAGGATGTGAACACATCTAAGATTCGATGGCTTGGGTATAGTAAGTGCTCATTGGCTTGAAAAATGACACTTCAAGCGGTTAAAATCTATGCGGAGTGTGTCCTGGTAATCAGAGCAAAATGATGCCTTTCTCACGTGTGAACATCAAAGCTTCAAGGTTTTTGCTGTGTGTCGTCTGCCCATCGAGCAACAGCAAGTTCTTATATTCCTATGTTGCCTTGACGACAGAAGAAAAATGTTCCAACTATTGACAGAACAGCTCACTGTTGATGTAACTGGATTCCGGAACGGTTACCAAGCTTTCAGTTTGAGCTCCATCTTTCAATTGATCACTCATGCGCATTCGTTTGAATATTATCATTTGCGTAATAAGTAGACCAGCTGCAGTAACACAGCCGACCATTGTTGTTTTAACACCTCTTTCCCAGCTGGTTAATGCTCGAACCTGCTTTTTTCCCTTGCCACCTAAACTTTCTGGGACTTCTTTTGCACTGTTTGGAGTCCGCTCTAATCAGCGTTGTTTATTTTGTTAGCATTCAGCTTGTAAGTGTCAACTATTTGCTCATAAATATCAAAAAGTTTTGAATGCTTTCCTTGTTAAATCCTTCAGCTCGATTCAAGGAAGTTGTCTCGGGTTGTCGAAGACTAATCTTGACCTTATGCCGTTTCATGAAGGTGTAATAATTTTCTTTGTTCTGTTGAAGTTGTGTTCCAGTCCATTTTTCTCAGCAATTTGGCAATCAAGTTTTCTAACATCTGTGATACTTAATACTAACAAAACTGATATGTGCTCTACTAGAACATTTTAAAATTTACTGTCTAACACCGTTGGTCTGCCTTCATTAATTTCAATACGTTCTTGTGAATCACCTTTGACCAAATGTATTTTCAATGTTGTTTAGCTATAGTGTTTAATCGTGCACATTCGTTCAAACTGATATCTCCATTCTTCTAATCATTTGTAGCGTGTTGTAGGTGCGTTCCATTTGAAATATTTTTGTTCAGTCATCTGTAACAAACAGGAAGAAGTCCATTTTAACCTACCATAAAAAAAACGAATTTGACAAGAACATAACCTATGGAAACCGGATAATGTTCATTATTATGTTAATTGTTAATTAATGACGCACCTCAATTAAAAATATAAATATAAAAAGCTTAGCTTTGCCTTAGTTACACCACTAGCAAAGAACACCAACTATCCGCGCTGTTTTATGAAAAATCTTAAATGGCCGATGTGTAGTAAAGTTAATTGATTGTCGTTTGGTGTTGCCAATTATGAAATCAATAAACTATTAAACTATCATTTGATGGTGGTCCAACTTAACGAATGGTTCAATATATCAATCCTTCCTCTATTATGTAATTCAGTGTACTATTCAAACTTATTTACTAAACATTCTACATAATTTCATAATTTTGAAATTTTATTCAGAGATGGGGAATTTCGGTGTAAGTCTGGACAGTGTATAGACAAAGACAATAAATGTGATGGTATACCTCATTGCACAGACCGTAGTGATGAAACACTGAGGACGTGTTCACTTTGCCCAAGCTACTCGTTTCAATGCAGATATGGAGCATGTGTGTCGTCATTAGGAGTATGTAATGGTATTTCTGACTGTGCAGACGGTTCTGATGAAGATCCAGAACTGTGCAAGATTTCTTTAAGAAATTTTACCCCAGCTACACCATCGCTATCTTTGAGTTCGTAAGTGTTTAGCATGAGCAATTTAATTGATTGCGATTTGGGGTTATTTAGCTTTACAAGGGAAGCACTTAACCAGTATGGAAAAGTGTTCAAAATGGTCTTGAGATAGAGCCTCTGCCCTCGAATTCTTCCCAACATAAAATAGTGCAACCTTACTGATTCAACATTTTATTACTTTTCGATCCCTTATAGTTGTCGCATTCGGCCAAGAATCGGGTTCCAAGGAACCTTGGAGTGCTTGTGATAGCACTTCCTCCTTCTCCATTTCCTAAATATGGGCGATTTTCCTGGAAAATTCATTTCAGGCATTTCAGGATATTCATTCAAGATGTTTTCATGTTTTCTTTCAACTTGCGGTCCTCACTGTGCTGGAAATTTCCTTGCAGTTACTACTTTTTAGATTGAATATCGCATAAAAATTCGATATCATTCGAGTTGATATTGTTTTTCTCGGTATGAGTTGAAATTCTTGCTTGGATGCTAGCTCGGTTGTAATTGGATTAATCTCAATTTATTTGGTAAGCAGTTTTTTACCTGGATGACATAAGTTGCAACATGCATGTGCAATGCTTGGTTTTGCATCCAGTTTCAAGTTCTTTAAGGTACTGAAGGTAACTGTGTTTTTTCAGACACCAATTATATTTTGGAAAAATTTTGCTCGTGTCACACATCCACTCGAAAGTGATAATCAGATGTATCTTCTGTTAACAATGAATGCAATTTTATTTCAATCGACAAATTTCCGATAGATAATTTAGGAGCTCTTCTCGAGACTATTGCAACACTCTCCTTCCCAAAAATTTTCTCAATTTTCTCCACTATGTGCTCTTTACGTTCAAATATAACCTAATCCATGGTTTTCTAGAAGAAGGTGTATACTACCAAACCCGGAAAATGGAAAATTCAATATTTCAGCATTGAAACAGGATGCACTAGGTGAATCTGTTCCTGAAGGAGCAATAATAAATATCTCATGCCAAAATGGCTATATTGCTGTTCCTGATCATACCCTTAGTTATTGTATTGCAGGAAGGTGGAATCCCAGCCTACCTCTATGTAAAAGTAAGTATTTTTAAAACCAAACATGGACAAAGAAAGACTCTTTATTAACATCAGCGCTAACTCAGGATTCATGGTAACCAAAAAATTGAAATGAACAGAATAAGTTCAACACGTCTCACAGATAAGATTACTTAACTTGATTAATTTGTACTCAAGAGTATAATTCGCTAGGGTAAACACAACATTTTTTTATACGAGAGATATCTTTTAAATTTTGCATATACCGGATATGTCATATTATCATATCCGGCTGATTTAACCATCTATGTTTTTTAGATTGCTTCTACTACATATTTGTTTCTTACATCATTCATTCCTCAACCGTTACTACTAAGTAATCTTCGTCATCATGAATACTGTTGTTTCCTTTTTAGTTACTTTCATCTGTGTTCAGTAACTTATGGAAATGATTCTCTTTCGTCCCTTTGTTTTCCTGTAAAATTTCCATCTTTCTTTCTCATATGTCTTATGCTTAATGCGTTTTCTTGTGGTTTTAAGTATATTGAAGAATAGCATTTGGTTGCATTTACTGTACATCTTCATTTCTTCACCAAAATCTTCACACAATTCTTATTTGAGATAAAAAACACAAGGTTTAACTTTAATCTACACTTTATTCGAAAAAATTCGACGACGTTTCGCTGACACAGCAGCTTTATCAAGAATGACAAACAGAATGAAGAGTATGGTATTATAAACAAATCGTAGAACAAGTTGGATGAATAACAGGAAAATCCACACCGAGCCATTGTACAGTTAGTATGAAAGGTAATGAAAACTAATTAAACAAGTTAAGTAGGGGTGAATAATTCACATCTACCTGCTCATTCAAAAGCTTGTCCGAATGTTTGTATCTATTTATTTCTAATGCTTCGAGGAGATCTAATTTTAAACGTTTTGATTTTATATGTAATATGTCAAAGTTTTTATTGAATGAATGGTTTTCTTTTATTTAGTGGTTTGAATAATTTTTATCGAAGCTACGTTTATGTTCAGATGTTCTTATGCCAAAACTCCTATAGGTCCTACCGATATAAATTTTATCACAAGAACCGCAATTGAGTTTATAGATTCCTGATTTACTTGATTTTTCAACACGAGATTTATTATTTTTAATATGTTTACCTAAGTTATTAGAAGTTTTGAAAGTTATATTAAGATTTTGTTTGACGAGAAAGGATTTAATATTTGTACTTGCAGAACCGCAGAATGTTAAACTGCTGAATATTTTATAGTCTTCATGAATAGGATATACTTCATTTATTGCTTTCTGATACAGTTTTTTACGAATGATTAGATCTATCATATCCGGATTATATGAATTATTAATGGCTATCTGTTTGATGATGTTTAATCACCACTTAATAAAAGAAAACCATTCATTCAATAAAAACTTTGACATATTACATATAAAATCAAAAGTTTAAAATTAGATCTCCTAGAAGCATTAGAAATAAATAGATACAAACATTCGGACAAGTTTTTGAATGAGCAGGTAGATGTGAATTATTCACCCCTACTTAACTTGTTTAATTAGTTTTTATTACCTTTCATACTAACTGTACAATGGCTCGGTGTGGATTTTCCTGTTATTCATCCAACTTGTTCTACGATTTGTTTATAATACCATACTCTTCATTCTGTTTGTCATTCTTGATAAAGCTGCTGTGTCAGCGAAACGTCGTCGACTTTTTTCAAATAAAGTGTAGATTAAAGTTAAACCTTGTGTTTTTTTATCTCATTTATATCATGGATCTACATCAAGTAACGGCCTCCACAATTCAAATTCTTATTTGCTTGATTTACTATCTTCTATAGTTCTAGCATTTATTTCTTGTATTCCATATAATTTTTGTGAGTTTTCGTCTGAAGTGTTTCTTCTATAGAACTCTTTTTTCTGGTTATTCATCCTTAATTTCCTCATTTCAACAACGTATTCTAGTTTCTAGTACTATTTCTCAATAATGTTCCACACACTGCACTCAGTACTTTTCCTTTGAATTCTAGTCATATATTTTCCACATCTTCGTCTTCTAATAATTTGCCCATCTCTCCAATTTACTCACTTACGAAACACATTCCGTATCTTCAATGTTGAAACTCTCTATGACAGTATGCTCTTTTTTCGGTCTGTCAAGTGATGGTTAGTATGTTATACTGCAGAAGCAGAAACATTGTCGATACCAAAAGAAGAGATACGATCTATTTAATGAATAAATTCCTAAGCACAAATTCATGGAAAAATTAAAGATCCAATATTTGGAATTCAAATTAATTGAAACGAATGATATGCGTATTTAGCGGAGGTTGAGTTGGGGGAGCATTATTTTATTGGATGATAATATACTAGTTTTTTTCAGAAATTTGTCCGCCGTTCATGTCGACAGAGGTTATGGAGGTAACTTGTCGTTATAATGGGGTGGTAACAAATTGCAGTACCGCTATTGATCATACGATAGCGGAGTTCAACTGTAAGCCTTATCACAAATTATCTACTATTGAGAATTTTCGATACTGTTTCGACGGAAGCTGGAGCGAGGACAAGCCGAATTGTAGGCCAAGTAAGCCTTTAATCAAATTTTTTTCAACGTGTATGCATTTGTCGTCAAGCTAGGACAATAAGCCTACGAGTTGTGCAATATGCCACTTTCAGCGCAGGTTTCATATTATGCTTTATACAGGGTGCTTCAATGGAAACTAAACAGAGGCTATATCTACCGAGATATTCGAAACTGGCCTGAAATATCAACCCCCTAACATTTTGAATAGAGAAGATGGGTCGAGTGATGACTCAAAAGAAAGGTGGTATCTTTGTCTACATGGCCTTGAACGAATTTCCATTTTCAATTGAAAACTGTAAAAGATACAGGGTGAGCAACTGAAAGATAGGAAAGACTATTTCCCTGAGACTATTCAAGTTTCAGTGAAGTAAAATGGAACAGATCCATGCTGATCAATGGCAATCATCATCAAGTACCATCCTCATCTCGAATTTCAACCCCTAGAGTAGGGGTGACCACCCTTGAAAATTTGGAAGTATGTATGTCACAAAAGTCTTGGTAAAAAATTCGAATAGATAAATTAATTACTGAAATGAACTTCATTGAATTGATTATATCATTAGGATTTCACCTCATATCTAAACTCTATAAAATCGTATTTAAAGGATTGATAGGGGCGCGTTCTGCTCAATGGTGTGCAATTTTCTCCGAAAATTGCACGCCAAACCACCCATCAGTCTTTGGGCGTCATCCACATCGATTCCTCGTATCTTCTGAAAGATTCTCTGTCTCAAATCTTTTTCGTTTTAGGCTTCCTATCCATTGTCATAGACTTGTCTTGTCACTAAACCTCAAAAACGTTTGGGGAGTTATCTCCGCGAAGAACAAATGGGATGTTATTAGCCTCTAACCAATCTCTCTCGCGCATAATGGGAAGACGCCAAGTCTGGCAAAAACATTATTTCTAACCTAACCTACATATGGTCTTGAAACCCCAGCTTCAGAAATAGCACACCAACCAAAACCTTGCCTTCAAATTTTTTCTTTGTTTTGAATTTCACTTCGTTTGGACAGTCTTCTATGTTATTTGTATAGAAACCAGCATTACAGTTGATTTCAGAATGGGATAATATAAAATATTTTTCATCATCCAAAATTATGGTTCTGTCATTTGCGAAGTGAATTCTTCTTAAGGCAACATCTGGGGATATTTTCCAATTGATTTTGGGTTTATTTTAGACACTTACGCCTTTTATGATATTGACATCCCGCATTCAGTAATTCTCGCCCTATTGCCTCATGAGAAATATGAAATCTCCTGGATGATTTTCATAATGATGTTCCCACTGTCTCTTGCTCTTTCTAAGATCCTATTTCTACGGATTTAATTCAGAGCTTTAGGTAGACCACCTTTTGGCAAATTCAAGCATGGTATTCCTTGCTCACATTCACTTATTACCCGATAAATAGCTGTCTTAGAAGTATTCTGACCTCGAAAAATGTTGATGATTTCACGCTTAGGAACTCGCTCAACTAAATTGTAAATACTTCTTTGAAGTTCTTATTTGTAAACCATTTAAGCGAACTTATTCAGACTTTTGACAGAAGGAATACTCAATATAAATCATAAATGACATCTGTTGATCACGGCAACTAGATCTTTCACGAATTGCGGGAATTATGCATGAAAAAAATTTTTCCCAAGACTTTCATGACATACGTTAGTTCTTCTTGATGGGTGATTGAAAAAGCCTTGAAATCTCTAAGCAATACCGGTTATAGTGGGAAATTTCTAGAATGAACATTGTGAATTAATTATCGTGGTATATTTTAGGATCCATACTTATAAATTATAATATTTTGAAACATTTTCAGTTGCACTTTAAAATGTGGTCAACTTCTTCTCATTTTTCAGTTTGTGGAGAAAAAAGAGTGCAGCCGAAGAAGCTGATTATAGGAGGACAAATTGCTGATCGGGGAAATTACCCTTGGACTATTGCAATCTATAAGAAGAAAACCGATAATTATAAGCTTATTTGTGGAGGGACTCTTATAAATCAAAGAGTGATCGTGACAGGTAAATTTATCGGATGGGCTATTGCTGTTCAGATATTAATTAACCCTGCAGTGGTCGCGCGCGGACCCTCGCTCCTCACCGATGCAAATTCTTGGATATCTTTGCACCCCCACCACTTGAAGCCATCACGATTTATTTACCCTCTTAAAATCGCATGTATTATCCTAGTACTGAGTTTGAGTTTTATAAGTGAGGGTGTGCCGGTTACAGAAATTTTTGCGGAGTGAGAGTCCTCGCGCGACTACTACTGTTACAAATATTATCAAGATAAGAGTGTTTGTTTTTATATTTTCCGGTTATTGGTGTTTGATCCTGCAATTAATTATTCTTACGAAAATGAACAAGAAAGATTGCAGTGTTTGTTAGATGAGTGTTTTTTATCCGATGACGATGAGGGAGAAACCTATGATGATTCTGAAGATGAAGAGGAGACCGATGAAATAGAATGTGATGCGGCTAACAGAGATAGCGAGCAAGATATTTCCGAAAAGTAAATGAAGGTCCAAAATTTGTAGGAAAAGATGGCAAGACAATGTGGCTAAAACATAAACCGACACAGACTATAAGAACTCGATCGGAAAATCTTGTAACACAATTGCCTGGTACCCGAAGTACGACTAAATGTCTGAAAACGATGTACGATGTACGGAATTATTTTTATCCGGACCAACTACTGAATATAATAGTTGACAATACCAATATACATATTCAACAAACTTCCATGAATCACTCCCGTGAAAGGGATTCGAAATTGACCGACATTTCGGAAATCAAAGGACTCTTTGGATTATTGTACTTGGCAGGAGTACTGAAGAGTAACCACCTGAATACCAACAATTCGTGGAAAACCGACGGCACTGGTGTTGAAATATTTCGACTTACGATGTCTGAGCTTCGTTTCAAATTTCTTTCGAGACACATCCGTTTCGATGATTTGGAAACTAGATAGTTGAGACAAGCAACCGACAAACTAGCCCCAATCAGAGATGTTTTTGAGATTTTTGTTGATCAGTGCAGAAACGGTTTTACTCCTTTTCATTATGTAACTGTGATGAAGAGCAAGAGGCCTTTCGTGGACGATGTGCATTTCGACAGTACATACCTAACAAGCCTAACAAATAAGGCATCAAAATATTCGCGACTATATTACACGGTAAATTTGGAAGTTCATGTTGGAAAACAGCCTCCAGGGCCTTATGAAGTCAGCAATTCTTCACAATTTGTAGTGGAAAGAATATTGTGCGAATCAATAAGAGGAACTGGAAAAAACGTAACTGTGGATAACTGGTTCACAAGTTTTGATCTTCTGGAAAAATTCAAGACGGATTTCAAACTTACTGTGGTCGGAACTATCAGAAAAAATAAGCGAGAGTTGCCACTTGATTTTTCTTGTCCTGTGAAAAGACTAATAAAAAGTTCAATATTCGCTTTTAACAAAAATGTGACACTCGTTTCTTATATTCCCAAAAAAAGGTAAAAATGTATCATTCGTCTCTAGTATGCACCATGACGACCAAATTGATGACACTACTGAAAAACCAGAGATGATTATGATGTATAACACAACAAACGGAGGAGTTGATACTGTCGACCTGTTATGTTCTATATACAATTTTGCACGTAATACGCGACGTTGGCCAATGGTTATATTTTACTCTCTGTTGAATATTGGTGGCATAAATTCATCATCTTCAAGAGTAATAATCCGAATTCAAAAATTAAGCGTAGGGAATTTTTGAGTGATCTCGCTTTTGAGCTCATAAAACCCTATGTGGAGGTTCGAAGGTTGTAAATGAGCCTACCAAGAAGTCTAACTACAAGAATGAATGAAATCCTCAAAAAGAAGAATCCAACTGAAGAGCACTTGGCGAAGCAGCAACGACCAGAGCCGATAGAAAACCAACGAGGACGGTGCTGGATGTGCGATAGGGTGAAGAACAGACCCACGAGATATTTTTGCAAGAGTAAAATATTCTTGTACCTTGAGCATGCCACTTTAGTGTGTTCGGAATGCTTCCAGACAAACAAGAGGATGCCGATTGAGTTAGTTAATTCAATCACTTTTTTCAGCTTTTATGAAAATGAAGTTGATATTTTTTTATATTTTTCTATGTCCCAGTCTCTTTTCATCTTGTTTTTTTCGTTACTCAGATAAAATTATTGCTTCAAATATTTTATTCTTTCATTCAAAACTTTTTAAATGGAGAAAAAAAATAGAAAATCGCGGTGCGAATTTTCACTCCGCGCGCGACCTCTGTTGTTACAAAACATAGAGCGATCACTGCAGGGTTTATATCATTTCTGAATGTAATGATATTGTATCGCATGACTAGACAAAGTGAAGCTCTCCTTTTTGAGATAATAATTGCTGAAAAAACATTGGGAATTCTCAAATTTCGGATATTTTATCGATTGTCGATATTTGGGTTGTTTCTAAAGTGCCGTCACATATTTTTGACACCCCTTTTCATATTGTAACTTTTATACACGGAAGTAGGGTGTCACGATTTCTATGAATCGCCTGAAATTTCATGCAAGAAATTAACACACAATTTCAATATTTCAAATCTTTTTTTTGCTAGACAACTAATTATTAACTCATGTTCTTTCCGGATATGTTTGAAAATATACCAAGAAAATTCGTTGTTTGTTCTTGGCGTAATTGTTTGCCTCATAAGATATAAAATGATCGAAATAAATTGAGATTTTGCAAAGAATCAAGAAAATAAAGGAGTAAAATATATTTTATACTTTCCATAATTTTATTTTAACAAACAAGACCGAGTTCGACATTTCGGCATTTCAAAGGGTCAACTACAAGAAATGAACTTATATAGATACTAGCCTAATTTAATATTGAATAGTGGAGAGGTATAAATGTCTAGCTGGCTATCAAGGGTGATGGCACTTGGGTTTTCACAAAGTTCATTGATTTCCAAACATTCTAACACATCCATTTTTTTCCCTTGTCGCAATTATGAAGAGTTTTGAAATTTTTTCATTGTATATATAATGTGTGTCGGGTATATATATATATATATATATATATATATATATATATATATATATATATGGGAACGTATATGAAGATTATTCAAATATATACTCTCTGAACAGCTGACTTTGGGTGGTGCTTATGATATACAGAGACGCTCTTGAATCTTCAACAAAATAGTGGTCTTCCAATCTGAAAAACCTTTTCCTTTTCCTTTTTCCTTTTCTTATTGCGCAAGGATAGCTTTATTGATGAATTGAAATAGAATATCCTCATTTCATACAGGAGTGACTTAAAAAATTATTATTATTGAATATTATGATTTAAAAATATCATATCTTGATTTTTTCAAATGGAACATCCTGTATTTTATTATTCATGTCAACGCATAATGAAAAAGAGTTTATTAGTGCATATCATTATACTTGATCAGAGAAATTGAGATATTTTAAGGTAGTCGTGTATGAATTATGTAATGGATTGGTTTTTGATGAGATGATCTACAAGGTGTTGAACTATTTCAATAAGTATTCGAAATGTTGCCCGTTTCTTTGTAGACACAACCCAATTCTCTCGACAACATTTGCGGATTAACTGACTGAAAGGCGTCGATTATTCTCTGTCTCATGTCCAACTGTGTTGTAGAAGAAATCTGGTAAACGATGCCCTTAATATAACCTCACAAAAAAAATCTAGGCTTGTAAGGTCCGGAGACCTAGCTGGCCTTCTAACAGGACCACCACGTCCTATCCATTTGTTTGGAAATACATAATTCAAATGCTCCCTAACCTGATATGAGTAATGTTCCGGTGCTCCATCCTGTTGAAACCACATATCTTGTCTTATACTTATGCTCTGGTACATCGGCAAGTATCTAAATACATCTCACTATTGAGGTGCCCGTCGAAAAAGTGCTGCCCAATTAGATATCCATCTACTATAGCGGCCCATACATTCAAGGACCAACAGTGCTGATGATCTATTTGTCTCATGAGGTGTGGAATTTCCGTGGCGTAATAATGAAAGTTGTGCCTGTTAACAAGCCCATTCTTGCAGAAAGTTGCCTCGTCTAAGAAAAGAACTCTGCTAAACATATTTGGATTTTCCACTACTTTGTCACTTGCCCAATTGCAAAAATTGATTAGATTTTCATAGTCTTGATTGTTCAGTTCCTGGTGCAGCTGTACATGATATGCATGAAATTTATTCACTTTCAATATTCTGTGGACGGAAGTTTGACTTATATCTGTCAGCTGAGAAATCTCTCTTTGGCTTTTATATGGGTCCTTTGTCACTGTCAACAAAACTGATAACTGGTTGTCTTTAGCTGTAGCAGTTTTTGGTTTTTCATGTTTTTTGTAACCGATATTACCCGTTTCGATAAATCTTATTACAAGTTTTTCAAAGCATCTTGCATCAGGATGCCTCTTATCAGAAACCTTTGTGCATAAATTCTACTTGCCAACAAAGAACACACTCCAGAAAATAAATCATATTATTATTTTTGGAAAACTTCATGGCAGTCAATTGAGAAAATTGGGTTCAAATTTCAGTTTAACAATGTTTAATAACGAAACACTGTAAGTTCACCATGTAAAATGCAGAATATGATATGTCCGGACACCTGGCAGAAGGTACAAATGAAAAAAAAATGGCAACATACCTCGATTTACGTTTTAATCATCTTGATTTCATCATTCGTTAAAAGAATTATCTTGTTTAGGTTTCATTTTTACTACTTGAATCATAACAGAAAAAAAATACCTCTGTGCGAATAATGATGCATGTTAATGAGTTTGATACGGTTTGAAGAATTTTCATCAAAATTTTTACAAATAATCGAATATTTCGAAAATGATCGAAGATAAAGATAATGTTACTTCTGCAAAAATTCAGCACAATATTTCATGCGTTGAAATGAATAATAAAATCAAGATATGATATTTTTAAAATTGCAATATTAAATAATTTTTTTGAGTCACCCCTGTATAAAATGAGGATAATCTATTTCAATTCATCAATAAAGCTATCCTTGGGCAATAAGAAAACGAAAGGAAAAAAGTATTCATCCTCCCTGGCCGAAGGAGTATGTGATGATGTGATATTTTCATGAATTTTCACGAAAAAAAAATATTGAGACGAAACTACTCACCAAAAAAACTTATTACTTAAAGCAGAGTTCAGGCCGCTCCTGAATCTTGAACAAAAAGTGGTCTTCCAATCTGAAAGAATCACCCAAGGTTTTTTTATAGTTTATAGTTTTATAGTTTACTGCAAAATAAATTGCTGAAGTAGATTTTTATTTTCTAAATACAAAACCGTTCGAACAAAGATGAAATTTTCAAGAGTGTTCGAACTTCAGAGCACCGCGCCACTGGTGGTGAATCACCCACAATATATAGCGGCTGAAAGGAGCTGAGAGGAGATCCGATAAGAAGTCCTGAGGTTTGTTGGTGAAATTTTGACCGACATTGAAAATGATTTTAAGATAGGCAGGTTTTTAGCAGGTTACAAAACTCATTAGCATGTGTGGCAGCGTCATATTTTTGGTAAATGTTTCTCTGACTATCAGAGGGCATTAATCTGTAGGAATATTTGGATACATGTTCTTAATATAGAATGGAAATTTAAGATTTTGTGCGTTTTCGAGCATACAAAGTTAGTTTCATTTGATATAAAGAACATGGATGATAAACTATTGTCCATGAAAACGCCAGACCCCACCAAGCTCATATCATTAGAAACTACCTTCATGACCACGGAATCGCTTGACGGAGTAGCCTGATGTAAATCCAGACCTTAATTCGATCTAATATGTCTGAGATTTCATCAATACAAAATCTGAAGCTAGCAAAACTAGCTAGCTGCCATGAATAAGATTCTGCATGATTTTGTGTATGAATCGTGAGTGTTACGTAGTAATTCTCACCAGGGAAGGAAATATCCGGTATTAAAAGGTTTTTGGAGAATTGAATAAATTTAAATTTTCGATTTTGTGCATTAATTTCTTGACGCAGTTTATGTTTACGCTAAGTACCCTAGAGATTCTATTTCCCTTGCTACAGACGAAATATGTTATAGATTACCGAATTACATATTCGATTAAAATTTCAAATCTATAACCTACACCTGTTGCAGGGAAGAGAGTTATGATAAACGGACACGAAGTTATCCTATAAAGGCTGTGTTTTTTCTTTTGGAGTACTGAACCCTAAAAGTGATCAAAATTTTAGATAGATATTCCCATTTCTGTTGGTTAACTTTTATCATTTCATCTCTGATAAAACTTCATTGCAGCTGCTCATTGCGTCACTGATAAAGAGGGAAATATATTGGAAAAATCTATTTACCGAGTTGCCGCAGGAAAATATTATTTATCTTATGATGATCCGAGGGATACAGATGCAGAATTCTCAGAGGTAAGGTATAATATTTCGTTCGACCATGTGGACTCATGTTTATCTTCTTCTTCTTCACCGTGTAGAAGGCGTAGCGCCTGTTCAGTTCCGGTTTTCCTGTAGCAGTTCTTATGAAGTTGATTGCCAACTGTCCCGCCATCGTTTTGGTGGTCGTCCAACGGGTCTTCTTCCATGTGGTATGTTGTTATATACGATTTTGGCTATTCTATCTGTGGACATTCTGTTTACATGCTGGTTCAATTCTCTTCTTCTTTTTCTTACCCATCTTACAATATCGTCTGTTCCACATTTTTCCCTAATGTCGGTATTTCTTTGTCTGTTATTCAATGTGTAACCGGTTATAGTTCTTAGCGTTTTCATTTCTGTTGTTCTTAGTATCCTCTTTGTTACCGACGTTTCCGCTCTTGTTTCTGCCCCGTATGTCATAATTGGTCGCACACATGTTTTGAAGATTCTGGATTTGCATGGTATACTGAGGTGTTTATTTCTCCAAATTGGTTGTTTAAGATGTCCCGATACTGCAGCTGCTTTGTTCACTTGTCTCCTCACTTCATCTTCAAGGTATCCTGTGCTTGTTATTTTGCACCCTAAGTATTCGAATGACATGACTTAGTCTATAGTGGCGTTGTCTATTGTTAACTTGCAGCGCAGAGGTTCCTTAGCTATGGTCATGCATTTTGTCTTACTTGTTGAGATTTCCATATTGAAATTTTTTGCGCGTTTGCTAAAGCTGTATAACATTCTTTGTAGGTCGTCTTCTGATTCTGCAATGAGTACGGCGTCATCGGCATAGCATAAGATGTTAATTTTGTAGGTTTCCATGCGGTATCCTAGTCCCAAGTTTTTAACGGTCTCTACAAGTTGGTCCATAACAGTATTAAATAGTAGAGGGCTAAGACTATCACCTTGGCGGATGCCCGACGTTGTTCCGAAATGCTGCGTTAGGGTGTGGTTTGTTCGTATTTGCGTTGTTGTATTAGTGTTCAGATCTTTTATGAGTCTTATATATTTTTTGGGTACCTCTTTGTTTTCCAGTATCTTGATTACATCCTTCAGTTGGACTCTGTCGAAGGCCTTCGTTAAGTCTATGAAACAAAGATATGCTGGAGTGTTATATTCAAGAAACTTTTCTACTAATTGCCTTGTTATAAATAGTGCATCGACCGTGGACCGGTTTTTTCGAAAGCCTTGTTGCTCTTCGCTGATTGGCATTGTTGACGTTATGTCATCGGCAAGAATCTTTGTAAGCAGTTTCAAAGAGGTGCTTAATAAGGTTATTCCGCGATAGTTGGCAGGATTTGTTTTGTCTCCTTTTTAAAGATAGGCACTGTTACACTTCTTTTCCATTCTTCTGGTATTTTTCCGTGTTGAATTATGATGTTAAACAGTTTTGTGTACTCTTCTCTCATGGCTTCTCCGCCATATTTGATCATCTCATTTGTTATCTTATCTTCATTTGGAGCTTTCCTATTTTTAAGTTTACTTATTGCCATAGTTACTTGCTCTTTCGTGATTGTTACCGGTTCATTTATAATGTCGTTTTCTAAGTCTTCTTCTGGTGGTTCTTCTTCATATTCTGATTCGGTGTAAAGATTTTTGAAGTATTTTTCCCATGTTTCGTTTGTGATTGTTTTCAGTTGTATAGTTTCATTGGTGTCCTTTTTCATACCCCTTAATAATTTCCAGATTCGTTTTTGCGCTCCGTATATATCCGCTTCCATTTCAGCACTAAATCTCTGCCAGTATTCTTCTTTAATTTCCCGAACTCTGTTATTCACCCTATTTCTTATTTCTATGTATCTATTTCGGTTCTCTGGTGTCGGGTGGCTCTCATATTCTAGATATATTTGTTTTTTTCCTTTGTAATGTTTTTGACTTCAGTGGTGAACCAGGGTTTATTATTAGGTTTGCCATTCTGTGATACCGTGCGAGTTCCCAAGGCCTCTGTGGCATCCTTGTATATGTTTTTTTTTAGTTTGAGCCATGCTATATCGGGGTTATCTAGCTGCAATATTGGATTACGAGTTATATACTGTTTGCAACGATTTGAATAAAGTTGTTTCGTGCTCTCATTGTTGAGCGATTCTACGTTAAATTTTTCAGTTTTTACAGATGGTGTTTTCTTCTTTAATTGAGTTGTCATCTTCAGTTTCCCTAGAACGAGCTTGTGGTCTGTTCCAATGTTAGCTGATGACAAAACTCTTACATCTATGATTTGATGGGGTAGAAACATTCGGTTAGTGATAATGTAATCAATTATGGATTTGTTGTTTCGGTTATCGTAGAAAGTTTATTTGTGCTGTTCTTTGTGAGGGAAAAAAGTGTTATTAATTCGCAACTCGTTCTGTGCACAAAATTCCGTCAACATTTCGCCGTTTCTGTTAATTACGTCTTCGTTATATTTTTGTTTTACCCCGTTTACTACTTCGTTACCTACTCTAGCGTTAAGGTCTCCTAATATGATTATCTTTTCTTTAGTTGGTATTTTATCTAGTTGTTTGCTTATGTCAGGTGCGTATACTGATAAGATATGTAGCGGACGGTCGAACGACATTGTGACTTTCAGGATTCTATCGCTAACATATTCTACGTTTACCATATTTTCTTCGTATTTTTCATGTACTAGTAGTCCTACTCCCGATGTTGCTCTTTGGTCTTTTTCTACTCCAGAGTATACTAAGATGTAATTGTTTAATTTTGATAATCCTCTTCCCTTCTTTTTGGTTTCGGCAAGTGCACATATATCTATTTTGTGTTCGTTCATTTCAGGGATTATTTCGTGGTCTTTGGAGAATAGAGTTTTTATGTTCCAGCAGGCTATTCTTACTTGATGCTTCTTCCTGTAGAGTTTATTCCTATTTCGCGCGCGGGTCGTATTCCGTGTTTTCTGTCCTTGTTCCGAGGCTGCATCTCCGGTGCTTTGAGCAATGAATTGTTTTACCCTAGGCAGGTTGCTAACCTTTCCTAGGAACCCTCCTCCTTGATCCGGGCTTGGGACCGGCATTAGCACTTGCTGGACTACTCATTCCATACAGCCTGTACCAAAGGCGGAGATGGACTCATGTTTATGCTTAGCAAAATTCAAGATACTTTTCATTGTTTCATTGAATTTTTGGTAGTAATTTTTCATTCTTTAGCCAAGAAACGAATTAACTGCTTTGAATATATTTTAGATAGAAGAAATTCATTCTCCTGGCGATTATAAGGGAAACATCTACGACTACGACAACGATATCGCTGTCCTAGTTACCAAGATAGCTTTTAATACTACAGAATACATCCAGAGATGTTGCGTAGACTTCAACCAATTTAGTTCTTACGAATCACAATTGCTGGGAGCGATTGGAACGGTAACTTTCCCAACGAAAATGTTTTAGTTCAATTGCATATGTTAATAAACATAACGATTTTTGCGATCTTTCAGGTTACTGGATGGGGATATACTATTCGAGGAGGTAATCAATCTCAAGAGCTTAAGGAATTGAATTTGCCATATGTGGATCATACAACATGTTACCGCACAGTACCATACGATTATAAGAAATATGTTAAATCGAATAAAGTATGTGCTGGATACCGGAATAGAGGTGAGGTATAAAGTTAATTCGGAAATTATTAGATATTGAATCTTACAGAATAGTACGGAAGACTGAGGTTATTGTCCTTGTTGTAAACTGCATAAGCTGACACCAATACGAATTTCAACTGAATTTTATTATGGTTTCTACATTCTGTTAAAGAGTACCGGGAATTGGTTATTTGAAAATCCGATTGTCGAAATTTCTTTTGTTGCTAACTGTTTTCTATAATAACTCGGAGTTTGAACGCGATCTGTCATTAAGTTTGTTTAAAGTTCTCACAAGTGTGTTTTGCGATTTTTGCAATGGATTGAAATATCGAACAAATAATTTGTCTCAAATTTTGTATTGCAATTGGAATTTGGTTAGCCGAATCGCTGAAAATTTTACAGAAGGTTTACTGTGAATTGAATTTATAAAACACACGTGCACATGGGTGAGATTTGTCTCGCTCTGGTCAGCCATCTTGATAAAGTGAAGGAAATGGTGATTGAAAATCGTCGTTTAAGGCAATGAACATTCTGTATCTCACGAATCTAGTTGTACGATTTCAAATAATGTTTGGGCATGAAACGCGTTGCCGCTCAACTAGTTCCAAGAGAACTGAATTTTCTTCAAAATTGAATCTCATAAAGGTTGCTGAAGACATGGTAGAACGAGCCAATTCTGATCCTTCATTCCCTAAAGGCATTGTAACTGGCGATGAGACATTGGTTTATGATTTGTGGAAAGGAAATGGATTTTGTACCACGATAATGCACCAGATCACAAGGTTTACACTGTGAATGAATTTCTTACCAAAAACTCAACAAATACCATTGAACAACCACTGTATTCACCTGATATGGCTCCGGCCGACTTTTTTCTGTTTCCAAAATTCAAATGACCAGGTACTTAGAAAGTAGTTATATGTATAAGTTATATTTCGATTCGACGTTTAACTTCTAAAGGGAGTAGAGATGGATTGAAATTTTCAAATCAACATATCTCCTTCAGTAACAAAGAAAACCTATGCGGTTATCATATTTTTATTTGGCATGTTACCGACTTGAAATTTTTTTGATACAACCCTTAGCTATATATATATATATATATATATATATATATATATATATATATATATTTATATATATATATATATATATATTATCAATAAATACTTATAACAGAAATAAACACAAGTGTGAGCTCAGGAAATGTAACAGGGAACCATACTATCTTGCATATGATTCAATAAACGAGTGAAAAACCTGAGGAAAAACTCGTTTCCCTGTCGCTATTGCACTAGCAATAGCTTGTCTGTTTATGTTGTGTTAGTGTCGTGTGTACATGAAGAGTACCAAAGATTTTTCTGCTAAGTCGCTTCATTCTCTCTTGCACTCCATGATTTCCAGACGAAGACATGGGTGAAAGGAAGGGGCGTTGGGACAGGAATCTGTAACAACGGAAGAAGAAAACCAGCTGAAAAATATTTCAAAAATTACACCTCTTACATGTCTGAACAAATCTGAGAAAAGATTTTACATAGCAAGCAAGGCTATAAAAAGGACTAAGGAGATAATCAAAAAGTACATAACCTGCGAAATTTCCCCTTTCGCGGAGATGTTCTTCCGTCGCTGTGTGAGTCTCCTGAACACAATCACTTCCTTGTTCTTGCTTGCCAATTTTGAAGTATAATCGCAAAAAAACCTTCAATATTCGAACTCAACAAAACGATTCCCTCTCTGATTGACCGAGAGAGCCCCGATGGCCAGGTTCAGTCTTCTATGTGATGTCGATTATAATCTATAGATGTTCTAGAATCATTATGGACCCAATAATTTGAGTTGACATCGCCCATATATTATTTCTTCGTGGATCTTGTTTAATTTAAGGGAAAATTTGCGAAATAAATTAGACAGTCTTTCTAAAAATATGACAAATGTCATAATAGAGATGGAGAAGTAGAAAACATTCAAATTGCCATGTCTCCGGTACTAACTAGGGTACATCTATACAACTTTCATATCACATTTAGGAATATTACTAGTGAGCCCATTAAGATCTCCTTTCATATCTAAATAGCCAATATACTAAACCCTAATATACTGAACGCCTTTTCTTATCCAACTCTATCTATATTGAACGCCTCATTATATTCACTTCATTATTCATATTTTTACTTAATAGTTCTTTATGTTACATGGATATCTCTCATATATTACCTCAGTCATCCTTAGGGTAACGCAGCTTCCAGTATTGTTAATGGATACTGACTCATCAACCACACAATTTCAACACTATGCAATACTATCTCAATTCAAAGGGATAAATTCAATTTGAAAATCTCAACTTTCTCCAATTGAGCTAGCATGAGATGAAATTAAAAACATTTCAACATTGAGTCAAAAAACAAATTGTTCAATCACCTTTTAGGGATAGAAATTCAATCATCAACTACTCTAATAATCATTCACAATATTCCAAATTTTAGTTCCAAAAGTATGAAATATATACTTCAGAAAGATCAATATATGCAGATCTATAGTTTCAAATTTTTAATTTTCAGTCAACAGTTCTGATTCGCATTAGATCCGATAAGAATCCAATGAGATTAATGAATTATAATAAACAACAGATATGAACTTGAAACAGCAAGATGGAAGAATTACTTCTCAAGTATATTAATGAAATAGAAAATAAAAGTTCTTCTCAAATTAAAATTTCTTGGGAGTATCCAAAAGACAAAAGCGAGAAATTAGTAATCAAATAAGGGAACACTATTGAATACATAGAAATTTCACCTTATGTGATTGCCCTATACGTAACCATTTCGTATAGATTCAAATTGACCAAAATTCACACAATTTGCTTACCAGAAAGAACAAACATCTTTTGAATTGAAGTGTTCTTGTGGAAAGCAGTTGGTTTCGAGCAGTCAGCTTCTCATAAACTTGCTCTCTAATAATTGAAATTTCTATTCTTCAATTTTACTTCTCCTCAATTCATTTTCTTGTGAAATTTTATAATATACTATGAAATGAAAATGAAAGGAAGAAATTGCATTAAAACAACTTCATATTTCCATATTACGTGATGAACATACACATTTTACACAGTTATATAAAATACCTATAGTATAACTACCTATTACAAAATTGTCAAATTGTATAGCATTCTCCAAGTAGTAGTTGATTTTTTTCCAAAATATGATTCACATAAGCAGCAGCATGTTTCCTGTGACTTTCATAAATCTTGGATTGAAAGTTGTGGTTGTACAAAATAAAACTTCATTTATGCAACTTCTACATATTTGAACATCATGTTTTCCATTATCAGATACCTATAACAGGAATTCCTGTCATTCATTCAACAACCTTGATAAAATTTCCTGAGAAACAGTAACTATGAGTTATAAATAGAAGGAACTCACAATAATTACCTTTTGTGCAAATTCTAGATCTTTTTCTCATTTAAATTAATGATCTTTCGATCTATTTGGATCCCTTTGATTGCATTTTGTTCGCGGACGACGCCACGATCATAGCCTCTGGCACTGATGTTCGGTCAGTGACGGTTTCGAAGGCTTATATGTGGTTCCAGGGTAATAAGTTATTGCTCAATAAACAAAAAACTCAATCAATCATGAATCCTCCCGAGAATCGCGCCTCGTTACCTTGAACAGTGAATCTCCTGGGAATTACCATCGATGACTCTCTCACCTCGGAGCCACATACAGACTTACTAGCTGGAAAACTCTCCTCCATCATCTTCCTGATCAGGAAAATGCGATTTGCCCAATTCGATCATAGATTAGTCAGGTCTACGTATTTTGCCTTGTTATATTCAGTCATATCATATGGGGCAATTACGGGAGTTCGGAGAGAATATTTAAATTGCAGAAGAGAGCGTTTGAAGTTCTGTCGGGAGCCAGCTACTTAGATCACTGTTACCATAATTTATCACAAATAGAATAATGATTCTACCATCAATGTATATCTTTTCACAAATTCTTCATTATCATCACTCTCCAAGATGATAATGATGTCAAGAGAGAATGTATAATAATTGTGCCGAGATGAATGTTTTCTGATGATGGCCCTGGGCCGAAACGCTTAAAACACTCTGCAAATTATAAGTTTTTAACCTCAAACACTTTCCGTTCTCTCAACCCCGATTTCCCAGTCAAAACATTTTATGTTTATTGTGTCTGGACTAAACATTATATGACATTTGTCATATTTTCAAAACGACTGTCGAAATTTTTTCGCAAATTTCTCTTTAAATCAAACAAGAACCACGAAGAAATAATATATGGGAGATGTCAACCCAAATTATTGGGTTCATAATGATTCTAGAACATCTATAGATCATAATCGGCATCACTTAGAAGAACGAACCTGGCCATCGGGACTCTCTCGGTCAAACAGAGAGGGAATTGTTTTGTTGAGTTTGAATATTGAAGGGATTTTGCGAGATTATACTTCAAAATTGGCAAGCAAGAACAAGGAAGTGATTATGTTTCAGGAGACTCATACTGCGACGGAAATACATCTCCGCGAAAGAGGAAATATCGCAGGTTATGTACTTTTTGATATCTCCTTAGTCCTTTTTATGGCTTTGCTTGCTATGTGAAATCTTTTCTTAGACTGAAGTGAGTTTAGACATATAAGAGTCAGGTATCATTGTTGAAATATTTTTCTGCTGGTTTTCTTTTTCTATTGTTACAGATTCCTGTCCCAAATCCCATTCCTTTCACCCTTGTCTTCGTCTGGAAATCAAGGAGTGCAAGATGAGAATGAGAGAATGAAGCTGCTAAGCAGAAAAAGTTTGGTACTCTTTATGTACACACGACACTTACACAACATAAACAGACAAGCTAGCTACTAGTGCAATAGCGACAGGGAAACGTTTCTTCCTCAGGTTTTATCATTCGTTTATTGAATCATACGCAAGATAGTATGGTTCTCCTGTTACATTTTCCTGAGCTCACATTTGTGTTTTTCTGACACATTCTAAAATTATAGATATAAGCATTTATTGTAAAAACAATTATTCGAGTTTTCGAATTTTCTGTGAGTATATATATATATATATATATATATATATATATATATATATATATATATATATATATATATATATATATATATATATATATGAAGTTAAGGGTTGTATCAAAAAAATTTTCAAGTCGGTAACATGCCAAATAAAAATATGATAACCGCATAGGTTTTCTTTGTTACTGAAGGAGATTTGTTGATTTGAAAATTTCAATCCCTCTCTACTCCCTTTAGAAGTTAAACGTCGAATCGAAATGATAACTTATACATATAACTACTTTCTAAGTACCTGGTCATTTGAATTTTGGAAACAGAAAAAAGTCGGCCGGAGCCATATCAGGTGAATACAGTGGTTGTTCAATGGTATTTGTTGAGTTTTTGGTAAGAAATTCATTCACAGTGTTAACCTTGTGCTCTGGTGCATTATCGTGGTACAAAATCCATTTCCTTTCCACAAATCATAAGCCAATGTGTCATCGCCAGTTACAATGCCGTATTGAAGGGTCAGAATTGGAACTAGTCGAGCGGCAACGCGTTTCATGCCCAAACAATCCTATCTTTTTCAAAAGAATATATATATTATATGAGTTTTTTTTAAAAAGTTCTATTATGGTGTGAAGTACTGCTTAGCTCTGAGAAGAAAATAGAGTTTAGCAGAAGCTATGGCTAACACATGGCCATGCCAGCAAACTCAAACTCTGGCGTTAACTGTGATGTCGAGTAGGTGCAAGTTCGTTTCTGGGAAAATTCAATGTTCTTGCATGATTAGATGAGGTTCTACAGCAGTGACTTTTCTGAAGAACGTTGTTGATTGAGTCTTGTTCACGTTGACCTTGAACCAAAAAAAACTGATAACTTATCCAAGTCTGAATTCAGTGATATGCTCTGTTGGTGTCTTTGTCAGCAGTTACTGGCTAGAAAATGAGTACACCAGGACACTGTCGTCCGCAAACACAAATATTTTGTTTTCGGTGGAGTGGAACAGATCATTAATCAGCAACATAAAAAGAGTTGGCGTGAGTATGGAACCCTGGGGTACTCCTGCTATAACCTGAATAGATTCACTCGTTACACCATCAACCTCCTCTTGAATCGATCCATATGCGATTGGTTTATTCATCTAGGCTACGTGCCAAATCCTGTTGTAAGCCTTTAAGATATCTTGATTGGTTATGCTCGTCGGCTGTTGATGTCCAAAAATGCGTGAGGTATGCAAGGCCATCAGTTAATCGTTGTCTACGGAAACCGTATTGTCGATTACTGATAAAATCTGTTACTCGAGGTATCTTACGAGCTCATCGTTATCAGTCTTTCCATGACTTTCGACATAATTGGCAACAATGCGATTGGACGCTAGAGTTTCCTTTTGACTCATACTTTTCTTTTGCCTTAAATGATATGTATGATTTTATCGATTATATGTTTTACATCATATGTTAATCGACTATCAAATTATTATCTTCTGAACAAGACAAATATGAGTTTTTCTCTCAGGTTTGCTACTTCTAGAAAAACATTATTGATACTTGATCCACAATTGATTTCTACAGTCACTACCTAGTGTTTAGTTAACATTTATTCAAAATTTAAATGTACATTATTGAAGTTTTTTAGGTATTGGTGTTTGTGAAGGCGACAGTGGTGGAGGCTTGGTCTTTGAAAATCTCAATGATAAGCGGTTTTATTTAAGAGGTGTCGTGAGTATATCAGTACAAAAGGAGGGTAAATGCAACGAGAATGAGTATGCCATCTACACCAAAGTGTCCTCATATATACCTTTCATTGCCGAAATAGAGAGAAAATATAGAAATTAACCACTAACTGTTATTATTATTATTCAACCTAGTTTTCCCATCTAACATTCAACATAATAGATAAGCACTAAATGTAAATAATAAACTATTTAAGTCTGGGGACCTAGAAGGCCACGGTTCTGGCCCACCCCGACCTATCCATCGGTTGTTGAATGTATTCTTCAAGAATTCCCTAGCTTCTCCACTGAAATGTGCTTGTGCCCCATCATGCATGAACCACATTATATTTCACACCTAAAGTGGCACATCCTCGAGCAATAAAGGCAACTCATCCTCAAGAAATTGCCGATAAGCAGGACCGTTTAGTCTGTTAGGCAAAAACAATGGCCCAATCAAATAATTTTCAATTATTCCGACCCTGAGATTTAGTGAGAATTGTTCTTGATGATAAGATTCTTCAATCAAATGGGGGTTTTCCTCAGCCCAATAATGGTTATTGTGAAAATTTGTGATAGAAGTTCTCGTAAAGTTAGCTTCGTTTGTGAACATTATTTCACTATCGCAATAAGCATTTTCTCTAATTTTATCTAAGAACCATCGGCAGAAATTCAGTCTTGAAGAAAAATCTCGAGGAAGTAGAGTTTGGACGCGTTGAATATGAAACGGGTACAATATAAAGTCGTGGAGAATCCACCAAACTAGAACATGTGAAATATTCAACTGATTTCCAATTTTTCTTATACTCACATGAGGATTCAAATCAATACAATTCAAAACTGCTTCCTCAATATCTGGAGTTCTCATATTTTGAGTTCCACCCTTTAAATGATTATTTGCAGTAAAAGTACCAGTTTCCCTCAACCTTCTGTGGATATTTGAAAATGTTCGCCTGTCTGGTGTTACTCGATTTGGAGAGCGCACCTGATATAGTCGCCTAGCTTCTGTTGTGATTCCGTCAGCCAGACCCTACATGTAATGAATATTAGCCAATTCGGCGTTAGTAAAATTAGTCATTTTTTCTTACAGCAATAACTTCAAAAGTCTTAAAACTAATCGTTCATTTAATGAACAATTCGAGCAGACACTGGTTCAACTTTAGCAACTGTCAAAATGAATAAATAAATAATAATAATAAATAAAATTAAAATTTCGGAGATACGAAAAAATTGCAAATGTCAAAAAGTTTTTAAATTGAATGAAGATGGAGAAAACTGATTATACGCTGATCAGTGACGTACTGCAAAGAAGTTTGAAAGGGCAAAAGAAGACACGGTTCCGGAAAGAAAATCTTGTAGATTCTTGTTTAAATTTAGGACGTGTGATGATGGAGGCTGTAAGAAATAGATAACATTTCAAATTTGGGATTAATATCTCAAAAACTGCGGCAGTTTTGAAGAAAAAACATTTTTCCAGTACTTTCAACACCCTGTAGTTCCGTAACGATGCTTTTGCTGACCTATGTTTATATGAACTTTTTTTCTTAAAATTGCACGTAGATTTACCCCCTCAAGTTGTGACATACCCTTATGTAACACCCTGTATAGGTAAGTTCATTTCTTGTAGATGACCACTTGAAAAACCAGTCGTGTTTGTAAAAATAAAATTGTGAGAAGTGTTGAATATATATTTTACTTCATTTGCATTGAAAATGAATTTCCATGAAGTAAATAAATCATCAATATTACTTATGCCATCGAACCTTATCATTTCCCTCACAAGGGTGAGGGAATAGTTCTCTTCACACCGAATTGATAGCAGGAAGGGATTTTTTGAAACAAAATATACGTGAACAAGTATTGGGAATTTCGGAACTATCATGAATAATATTAAATTAACTCGGATGAAACATTTCAAGAACTATTCATCGGAGACTGCCAACGTGGAGTTGATAGACAATTTATGATGAAAATAGAAAAAGGGGTCCTAATTCGAACAAAATGGTTGATGAATATCTTGCAAAAAAGTGAAAAACAGACCGAATAATTTATAGCTAAATATAAAATATTTATTGCGAAAATTTGTGAAATCTACCAAAGCATTTCCTGGCGCTGACGTTTCCAGTGATCACAACCCGGTTGTAATGAACCTACAAATACACCGTTTTATACCAGTTAAGCGGCCAGAAAAAATTAAACATATCAACGTGAAGAGCTTAGACGATAGTGAAATAAGGGCAAAAGTAAGTCAACGACTTGAAGAAAGACTGGAAGCTGCTGAAACATCTGAAACAACTGACGTTGAGCGCCAGTGGAGTGCTTTGAGAGAAGCGCTTACAGTCACCCAAGAAACCGACATAGGACTAACCAGCACAAAAAGAAAACAACCTTGGATGACTGACGAAATTCTTCAAATGATGCACGATAGAAGAGAACTGAAAACAAAAAACATCGAACGATATAGAGAACTGAACAAAATAATTCGACGAAAATGTAGGGAGGCCAAAGAGCAATGGCTAATTAACCAATGCACAGAAATTGAAAATCTCCAAAAAAAGCATGATCTATTCAACATGCACAAAAAGATAACAGGAGATAACAGGAAGACAACACAAAGCTAACAGTGGAATGTTAAAGGGGGCCAACAACGAGTTACTGATCGGGGTCGAAGAAAAGCTGAAACGATGGAAGGACTATATTAAAGAATTTTTTGGGGAAAATCGAACGGAAAGCCCGCAACCTGAAGAATTTAATGAAACTAGTCCTTGTATTACATCGGAAGAAGTTATACGAGCAATAAAGCTTCAAAAAAATGGTAAAGCTATTGGCCCCGACGGAATCTATGCAGAGACGCTTAAGCTAATGACACAGCAAGAAGGGGCTGGCCTTAAGCTCTTAACAGCACTGTTTAATAACATCTATAGAGCCGGTAAAATCCCAGCAGACTGGCTCAAATCTGTGTTTGTCACCCTGCCCAAAAAGACCAATGCGACAAATTGTGATGACTACAGAATGATTAGCCTAATGTCGCATGTTCTGAAAACCTTTCTACGAATTATACATACTCGAATCTACACCAAATGCGAGCGAGAAATCGATCCAGTTCAGTTCGGTTTCAGAAATGGCCTAGGAACGCGTGAGGCTCTCTTTTCTCTTAATAAACTCACCCAAAGATGTAGAGACATGAATGTCGATGTTTGCGCCTACTTTGTTGACTATCGGAAGGCTTTTGACTGCGTTTCACATAAAAAATGGCGGAAATTCTAAAAAATACCGGGGTTGATGCAGAAGACTTACGCATTATTACAAACCTTTATTGGCACCAAACTGCACAAGTGAGAGTTAATGGGCTAACATCTAAACAGGTAGCAATACGGAAAGGTGTACGTCAAGGCTGTGTGCTGTCGCCTCTATTGTTTAACATTTACTCAGAAGCAATATTCAAAGAAGCACTTGAAAACATAGACGCAGGCATTAGAATAAATGGAAAACTACTTAGTAATATCCGCTACGCAGACGACACCGTGGTACTAGCTAACAACCTTCAAAAATTGCAGAGAGCCATGAACCTTATTGTAGAGCATAGCCAACGCTTTGGACTATCTGTTAACGTTAACAAAACTAAAAGTATGGTGTTTTCTAAGCAAGCAGTGGAGGCTGTAACACGCATTAACAACCAACCTGTGGAACAAGTGCATTTGTTACGGTATTTAGGAGCCACGGTGAACGACCAAAGTGACCCGAAAATAGAGATCAAATTTCGAATCGAACAAGCCCGTAAAACTTTCGTTGGCATGAGAGACCTTTTCGTCAACCGCGGACTTAATCTTCAGCTTCGTATGCGACTACTTCGTTGTTATGTTTTTCCTGTCCTTACTTATGGATGTGAAAGTTGGACTTTTAATCCAGAAATGGAGAGACGCATAGACGCTTTCGAAATGTATCTATACCGTAGAATATTGCGTATCTCTTGGATGGAGAGACGGACAAACATCGACGTCCTAAATACAATGGGAAAATCACGAGAGTTGATGAGAACCATCAAAGAAAGAAAGCTCCAGTACATCGGGCACATCATGCGCGGCAAACAATATGAGATCCTTCGCCTGATTATTGAGGGGAAAGTCCAAGGAAAAAGATCAGTTGGACGACGCCAGAACTCATGGCTGAAAGATCTACGGAGGTGGTTTGGAAGAACGTCCACTGAAATTTTTAGAGCTGCAGTGTCGAAAACAATTATTGCCAATTGGATCGCCAACCTTCGTTTGGAGACGGCGTCATAAGAAGAAGAAGAAGAAAAAATATAAAATTTGGCTGTCAAATTATTTCTTCCTAAAACTGAAGCGGAAAATATTATGAATTTAATTTCATAGTTTACACTCGCACTGTATATAGAATAAAGCGTTGTCCAATGAACATATCAGCTTAGTGAACTTGTACGACCTTGATATGTCGAGACATAAAGCTTCCACATTGGTTGAATTGAAAAAAATCTTTCTTGACCGCAAAATCCCCGCCTCTGGGGAAATCTCTTTGGAATTTTCAATAATAAAAAACCTGTTTGTTACTCAACATCTAGATCAGTTGAGGCTGGTCATCATTTATAATAAGCTCAGTAAAAGTGATAAATCTTGTCCTCTCACTGTGATCTGTTGAAAACATCTTGCTCTTATATACAGTATGCTAAGTAGTATAAATGCAGTAGTATGGGTGTCTTTAATTTTGGGTAAGTTGGTTTGATGGAATTTATGAATTTTCAAAAGTAAATGTTCCTAAGGTGCACACGGATTTATCGGATTCAATCAAACACCTACAAAACCATGGTTGCAAAGACACATTCGTGAAACATCTGAAGCGTAAGTATTCAAGTTGACTCCTAAATGTTGATCGAAATAAAATTAGAGATGGAATGGAAAATTGATGGTAGCAAGTAATTTTATTTTACAATTTCTTTAAAACGCGTATGGATTCATAAATAACAATTCCGTTCATACGGAATGTCACTTAGAATTCAAGGTAACGCTATTTGTTTTCGACAAACAGGCTGTTTTATGGGTTTGGGACAAATTTTCAAATCGCAATAGTTCTTGAACGCATAGACCGATTTTCTCGATGTTTTATACAACAAATAACGTGGCTGATGTTATCAATACTGTTGGCAGACGAGAATAAAATTCTAGAGCCGGACTATAACTATAATCGATTTCGTAAAGCCGTAGAGCAAGGGTGCTCAGACTTGAACTGCTGGCGATCTACCTCAATATTTTTAGACTACTTACGATCGACTCTGAGAGGCTGCAATAATGTGTGATGCAGGGTTGTCGTACATACACGATACCCTCTACCTACCTACCTACCTAGGTAGGGTGTACCGTAGCATATATAGATATTAGCTTTCTGCACAATATAAATTGTTTAAGTCAAGGTTTGGGTTAGGTTTAGTTAGGTTCTTCTCTATAATATCAATGAAAAAACTCACACTTCTTCAAAATTGCGAGTTTACTGGTTGTTACAGAAAAAAATAGTTACATATGGTGTTAAACTTAGCTAAGGAGTGACCTTGCATGTTGAAGCATGGTACTGCATGTCCTCAGCATACTTTTCATAAGATGGTACGTAACCACTGAGTGCTAATCGCATGCTTGATGACATATGATCGTCTTTGAGAAGTATATCTGATATAATCTGCACCAACTCAATTTAAACAGAACATGAGTTCATATTAAACTGACTTGCTATTTCAGTAGCTAATTCCTCATTGTTCTTACATGAAAAAGGATAACTCATAAATGATGCTATATTTGCCAATTTACTGCAATTATAAAAACGCATTTCGAATTGTCCCAAAATATTTGATAATTCAGCCTCATACGTATCATAATTTAACTGAGGAATCCTTGCTTTCACAGACGGAAAATGTTCCAGATCCTTTCTTTTCTGTTGATCTATGATAAGTTGTTGTTTACTTATGAATTCCTTTACTGTGCTAATCATCTCAATAATAGTTTTTCCTTTACCTTGAAGTTCCAAGTTAATGGTTTTTAAGTGCATTGTGATGCCAGTCAAAAATGCCAAATCAGTCAGCCATTTTTCGTTTTTCAACATCTGAGTGTCATCACCTCTTTCGTCTAGAACAGCTGTTATTTCGGGCAATAATTCTTGAAACCTTTCTACGAATTTTTTGCGCGACTCAACCACCTCCCTTCCATGTGAAGAACTAAATCAGTGTGTTCAGCTTACTCCGTATCCAACCAACTGCAATTTAAAGAGCCGCCGTTGCTAGCTACGTGCATGGATGGAATTCACAATTTCAATTTAATGCACCATTTTTGTTTCCAGTCATTGCTGATGCTCCATCGGTTGTAATGCACACTAATCAATATATTGGTAGCTTGTAGTTTTTTACAAAATTGAAAAAAACGTCATATATATACATAAAAAACACAGCTGGGCAGTGTCTGTCATATCGGTGGATTCGTCGAACTGTAAAGAAAAATTTGTACCTTTCATGAATAATAAAAAACAAGTTTTGTGTTTTAAGGAATTTTACTTAATAATTGCGATTCGTAATGCGTTTCACTACACCGTAGCTTCTTCAGACGAATGAATATACAGAAAAATATAAATGAGAATATAACTATAAATGTTCTTGAGTAATTAAAAGCTTATTGGGTTGCTTCTTCTTAAGTGGTTATTTATGACAGGTATATCCAATAAAATTAAGGAATAGATTGCTCCCGAAAAGATTCAATAGAGGTGAAGGGCTTAAATCGACTTGTTCATTGATGAGTCTACCTGAGTGTTTGTTTTATTGATTTCTAAAGTTTCCCAAAGATCTATCTTCCAATATTTATTATCTGTATGCAAAATTTCAAACTGTGGGTCGTAAGAATGATTATTTTCTAAGAGATGATTCGCGTAATTTGCATCTGATTATTTATTTGAAAAACTGCGTTTATGTTCCGATATTCTAATATTAAATTATGTGTTTTACCAATGTAGAAATTATCACAGTCATTGCAATTCAATCGATAAACACCTGATTTATTGTTTTTACCTGGTTGGTTTTAATT
Organism: Cryptolaemus montrouzieri; assembly: GCA_013387265.2. Classification (NCBI taxonomy): domain Eukaryota; kingdom Metazoa; phylum Arthropoda; class Insecta; order Coleoptera; family Coccinellidae; genus Cryptolaemus; species Cryptolaemus montrouzieri. Next base: position 6,974,483 of record JABFTP020000103.1, on the reverse strand, counting down.
ATTATTTATATATTTGCCTAAATTATTAGTTTGGAAAGCTATGTTGATTTTAAGAATGTTTCTCACTTGTAATGCCAACGTAACTTGAGGTGTTGAATTTTTGTTTCAATTTATCGACAGGGTAAACTTCATTCAATGCGATTCTACTTTGTTTTTATTTAAAATATTATTAATTAGTTTGGGATTGTAACCATTATTTTTGGCTATTTGTTTAATCAAATTCAGTTCTTTGTTGAAATTTTCTGGGGATAACGGGATGTTAATCAATCTATGAATAAAACTATTGAATGCTGACATTTTATGTTGATATGGATGACACGACGAGTTATGTATTATAATATCTGTATGTGACGGCTTATGGTAAATTGCGAAAACATGTTTTACATTTTCATTCGAAATTATTACGTCTAAGAAATTTATCGAATTATTGCTTTCTATTTCGGTTGTGAATGCAATTTTGGATGTAATGAATTTATATGATTTTCGAAAATTTTCAACTGTCTATCTGTTCCTGTGAAGCAAATAATGATATCGTCTACATAGCGATACCAGTATAAACAATATTTACTGAGTGGATGATTATGAATTAATTTCTCTAAGTTATTCATGAATATTTCTGATAACAAAGGACTTAACGGATTGCCCATAATCAAGCCGTCTTCAATAGTATATATTTGTTATTGAAATGGAAATAATTTTGATCTAACCAAATTTGTAATAATGAAAGAATATCTGATTTAATGATAGTATTGACATGATTCATTTCTAATAATTCTTCAACTAAGTAATACGTATCTTTCGGAGGAATGTTGGGAAATAGATTCTTAACATCGAAAGAAATGAGTTTGGAATTAGGTTGTATAGTAGTATCTTTGATATTGGCAATAAGTTCGTATGAATTTTTGACCGAAAATTTAGATTCAAAATTGCAAGGTTTTATCAGCAAGTCGTTGAGGAATTTTGAAAGTTTGAACGAAGGTGCCGTTACATAAGAAACAACAGGTCTGATAGGGTAATTAGGTTTATGAAGTTTTATCAACGAATATAATTCGGGGGATTGTGGATTGGAGTTAATGAATTTATATTTTTCGTGGTCTGTAATTAATGATTTTGCTGTCGAAATTATGTTTTTAACCACTTTCTGAAATTTTGCGGTAGGATTCTTAGTTGATGTTATATAGTTTCCGGCTGTTAAGAATTCTTCAGTTTTAGAAATATAATCGGTTTTACTAATCGCGATGACGGTGTTACCTTTATCTGCTTTAGTGAATACTAAATCGTTCTTGGTACTATTTTCACGAATTGTTTTATTTTTATTATCTATATATATAATCGGAATTGCAATGAAGTGATAATTTCGAAAAGTCTTCTTTGATGATTTTTGCTGTTTGATGTTTGGCTAAAATATTATCTTTGGAGTTTTTGAGAATGATTTCGGAGTCTATGCCTAACTGTTCAAAATTAGTTTTATTATGTTTTGGATGTAAATTATGTTTGAATCCTTTTTCCAATAGATCTTTTGTGGTTGTGTAAAATCGGTATCAGTTAAATTAGTGAATCTGTCAAAAAACTTATGGTCTGAAAATTTATCAGTTGAAGGTTTGGGTGGAGAAATTTTGAATTTAAGTGAATTCAACTTTTTCTGTTGTTGCTGAAACTTTTTATGAATTAAAATTTTGACATCGTATCTGGATTCAGAGTCTAAAATATCAAACTCAACAGGGTGCAATCTAAACAATAATTCCGTATGGATTACCTTCAAATATATGTTTGCAACGTCCCTCCTGTTGTACTGGATCTTCATATCCTCTTTGAGCCATATGCGTTGGCCTTTCTCGATTGCTCTTCTTGCTGGTCCACTGTTGTTATGTGTCTTCAATCGTATGTAATTGGGAGTCAACATGTTTTTCAAGCACATTGAGTAGAACCATATATTCTGAGTGTGAACTGCACATCTTAGTAGTATTTTGAAATACCACAAAGCCAAAAAGCTGGTATCAGCTTTCTTTAACATTTGAATTTGGGAGGCTTTTAGTTGGTAAAATTCCATTATCAATAATAAAAAACAAGTACTGTGTTTTGAGGAATTTTACTTAATAATTGCGATTCGTAACGCGTTTCACTACACCGTAGCTTCTTCAGACCTTTCATGATATCATGTCTTAGTTTATCTGCCATGTCCTATCTCATGACTTCAATACGCCTTGTGACAGACGGACGAGATAACTGAAGTTCTCTAATAGCAGACATGATTTCTGTTTTATTTTTAAAATCTCCAAATAAAGTCTCACCCGCTTCAATAAATGCTTCGTTCGCAACCGATCCATCTTCGAATGGTTTCTTGTGTTTCGCCAATATATGAGATATTTTAAATGACGCGATCGTAGCAGCTTTTGATTGTTTGGCTGGTCTTGTGAACATGGTTTGTTCTTTTTTCGAACAAGATATCAAATCACGTACTTTTCGTTTTCTTAATTCACTTTGTGGCGGAAATCATAGTTTTTATGAACCGTTTTATGATGTCTCTCTAAGTTACCACGCTTAGGTATTGCAACTGACGCACGAGAAATAAGACAAATGCACTTATCGTTCACCATACAAAAGAAAAATTTTTCCTCCCAATCGTTATTAAAATGATACGTTTTAGATTTCTTCGCTGTAGTCATTTTGTACTATTTAATAATAAACTTTGTATCGACGTAGTTACAAGTTACAATTCAGAATGACTCCAATTCCTGCAGGTGCAACATTTATATCGGCGTGAACGAAAGTCTCGAATGTTTCCGTCAAACGCGCCGCCGAAATATTTCTAGAAAAGCGGCGTTCCTTTGATAACGCCGCTTCTTGCCGCTAGCAGAGTGTTATTTTATTACGTAATACATTTTTGTAGTTTAGTTACCTAATTATTAAGCATTTTTTTCTTCCGAGATCTACTCAAAAAGCACTCGCGATCGAGCGTTTGAGCACCCCTGCCGTAGAGTAATAAATCTTTAGGTGCACTCGGATGAGTGTTAAAGTGTATTATTGAGTATATTCTCCGATTTTAACCCAAAGAAAGTTAATTATTGCATAGGTATATATTAAGAAGAGTTCTTGAAATTGTTTTATGATTTGTATGCATCAGTTAGTAGTTGGTGAAAACGTTTTGTTTATTTAACAAATAATTGAAAAGTTTTCTGATTTTACCCCAGTTGAACGTGCTGAAAATATACCACTTGCCCAAAGTAAAGAATTAATTATATTAAATGTATACGATACTTTAAGGCATCAAGGCCCTTCATTCGATGAACAAGTTGAAATGTGTTCTGGATGACGGGATTTGTACAGTCCACAATATACAAGCTTCTCACGGAAAGAAAATCTGAAAATGGATTTATAGTGGAACCTCCAAAAACCGAATGGTTATTGATGAAGACTTCAGGAATACTATTCGAAAATTGTGTTTTTTCTTTCCATATAATCGACCTGAAAATCTTGAAGATTGACCAAAAAAAATTTTAAAGATTTTTTTAACCTTTTTTTCAAACCTACCACCCACCATGGAAATCCATAAACGTAAAAATTTGCCTTTTATTATGGTTTTAATTTTTTCTGGAAATAGGGGTTGAATTAACTTTTATTTCACCAATAAATTTTAATATTTTAGCAGGTCTAACGATATTAAAAATTTGTTTTGGGTTCAGAAATACTACCAGAATTTCTTCTTCAAGGTTATTTCACGAAAAAACGAGGTTAAATATGGAAAAATCGAAAATAACCATTTTCTTCATTTTTAAGTCTATGAGATTTCGGGTTAGGTTTGAAAAAAACAAAAACTTCTAAATAGCATTTAATGATACACTGTTTCTCCTTAAAATGCCGTCACGTGGACATTTTTTTGTTGTCTCTAGCCTCAGAAAATTAAATTTGAATGAAAAAGATACAAATAATACATGAATACAGATAATGCTTTCTTGTTCGAACATCGGAGGAAGATGAAAATTGCAACTACTCCGCTAATAATCAGATCAAAAAGACGCCTAAGATAAAGTAGAAGTTGACAACTAAAAGGGAACAGTTTTCATTGGTAAAATTGATGAGATAGTCAACAACCATCCAGTAATTGAGTCTGTGAAAACAAATTGGTTCAAAGCAAGTTTTTCCATATCCAACTGTTTTTATGTTCAAATCTTTTGCGTTAGTTTATGAAGGAAAACAAAGTGAGAATTTTTTTTTCATCAAATATATTTTCTTTCACCAAACATATTTTCATTGAATATTGATGCTTTTTCTCAATCAATTTCTTTTGATTCTTTTTCTTACTAAGTGAATCACTTTTTATATAAAAATATAAACAAAGGAACTGTGAGATCATTGATTTGAATAATTTTTCTTCGAACATTTTCTATGTAAAATTTCTATCTTCTTTTATTTTCTAGAGATAATTGTATAGCTCCAAAAATCGAAAATGGGAAATTCAACCTTTTAGGAGTAATGGAGGATGCAGCAGTTGACTCAGTTCCTGCAGGAACAATAATATCTATTTCTTGCGGTAAGGGCTATATCCCTATTCCCGATCATACTTTAAGTCATTGCAATGCAGGACAGTGGAGTCCTCCCCTTCCAATATGTAAACGTAAGTATCCAACTTGGACATAAAATTGTTATTTCATTCAAGATTATGAAGGAATAATTTTGTTAGATGATGCTTTGAATTGTTTTCAGAAACTTGTCCAGCATTTAAGTCGACAGATGATACGGAGGTCACTTGTCGATACCTTGGAAGAAAAGTGAGTTGCAATGCGGCAATTGATCATACACAAGCAGAGTTCAAGTGTAACCGATATCACAGATTATCAACCACTGAGAATGTTCGATATTGCTTCGAGGGAACATGGAATGAAGAGAAGCCAACTTGTGAACCAGGTCAGCCCATCATCATCAATTTGTTTTTTCAATACTTAGTTATTTCCATACAGATGGGCTTTAAATGAAATGAATTAGGTAAAGCGTCAGGCAAGTTCTCTTCGAGGCAAATACAGGGTGGGTTGTAATGGAAGGGCGTTTGTAAAATGAGAATACTTGACCTGCTTTTAAACGTAGAACATTTTCAATTGCGTAAAATGAAAGCTTAAATGTTATTATTTAGTGTAGAAAAAATGAAAAGAATCATGTTTTGAAAATGACATCAGGAAGATGACGTCCGTGTTTGGCAATGCATTGCTGTAGTCGATTCTCAAAGTTCTGTATCATCCTCTCTAACAAATCGGTGTCGATTGACCAAACTTCTTTTGTGATGGCTTCTTTCAACTATTGCAGATTTCAAGGTTTATCGACGTAGACCCTAGACTTTAGGTTCTCCCACAAAAAATAATCACAAGTAGTGAGATCCGCTGAACGAGGGGACCACGGCACATCACCAAAACGAGAGATTACATGACCAGGAAAAATGCGACTTCAATTGAAGCTCTGACTGTATGTGACGTGGTACCATCCTGTTGGAACCAAACATTTCTTCTGTTCATTCTTCGTCGTCGCAATTCTGGGATAGAAAAAGTACTCCAGCATGAAAAATCATCGCTCAGAGTTTACAGTTACGGTTGCCCTTCTCTCATCCTCGAAAAAATACGGTCTTATTACCCCAAGACGGCTCATAGCGCACCAAACGGTAACTTTCTTACTGTGAAGTGTATTAATGCAGTTTGCGGGGATTTTCTTCTTCCCAATATCGTAGTTCTGGTTATTAACCGAACCGCTCAGATGAAAATGGGTCCCATCACCCATTATTATTACTGGTTCATTTTTATCAGTGATAATCATATAGATAATCGATAGTCGAAATGCCCTCCATCACAAAATCCGTTTTCTCTTCGATCACATAATTGTGGTGCTCAAAGGAAAAGCTTTCATCGTAATTCAGCCCCGCTCTCCCCTACCCCAATATGAAAGAAACGTGTTTTTTCACATTTTATTCACTTCTATTAATTCTGAAAAAATTCACTAACACGGTTGACTACCTTACAAAACATACAGTTTTTTCATAATTATTGAGCTTCCCTAAGGCAATCTAAAAATTTCTTTCTTCGAAATTTTTTTTCCTACGCTTGATGGATATCTAGTCAGGTCTTGTTTCAACGACGTTTGTTTTCTGTTGTTAAAAGTACTTCTCTGAAATTTTTCAGATCTTTCCTGAAGATGCGCCACTACCAAAACGCAAAAAACAATTTGTTTTGGCGTTTACTACGAAAATTTCAATTTGCTTCATGTCTGTTTTCTCACATTTTATTCTTTTACATACATTCTAATCATTGAAAAAAATCACTAAAACGGTTGACTACCTTACAAAACGTTCAGTTTTTTTCATAATTATTGAGCTTCCCTAAAGCCTCAAACAATTTTTTTTCTTTGAAAATTTTTTTCCTATGCTTGATGGATGTCTAGCCAGGTCTAGTTTCAACGGCGTTTGGTTTCTGTTGTTGAAAAGTACTTCTCTGAATTTTTTCAGATTATTCCTGAAGATGCGCCACCCCCAAAACGCGAAAAAAAAATTGGTTGTGGCGTTTAGTACGAAAATTTCATTTTTCTTCATGTCTGTTTTCTCCCATTCTATTCTTTTCTATACATTCTAATCATTAAAAAAATCACTAACACGGTTGACTACCTTACAAAACATACAGTATTTTTCCTAATTATTGAGCTTCCCTAAGGGCCTCAAAAAGTTTTTTCTTTGAAATTTTTTTTCATACGCTTGATGGATATCTAGCCAGGTCTTGTTTCAACGGCGTTTGTTTTCTGTTGTTGAAAAGTACTTCTCTGAATTTTTTCAGATCTTTCCTGAAGATGCGCCACTACCAAAACGCAAAAAACAATTTGTTTTGGCGTTTACTACGAAAATTTCAATTTGCTTCATGTCTGTTTTCTCACATTTTATTCTTTTACATACATTCTAATCATTGAAAAGAATCACTAAAACGGTTGACTACCTTACAAAACTTTCAGTTTTTTTCATAATTATTGAGCTTCCCTAAAGCCTCAAACAATTTTTTTTCTTTGAAAATTTTTTTCCTATGCTTGATGGATGTCTAGCCAGGTCTAGTTTCAACGGCGTTTGGTTTCTGTTGTTAAAAAGTACTTCTCAGAATTTTTTCAGATTTTTCCTGAAGATGCGCCACCCCCAAAACGCGAAAAACAATTTGTTGTGGCGTTTAGTACGAAAATTTCATTTTTCTTCATGTCTGTTTTCTCCCATTCTATTCTTTTCTATACATTCTAATCATTAAAAAAATCACTAACACGGTTGACTACCTTACAAAACATACAGTATTTTTCCTAATTATTGAGCTTCCCTAAGGGCCTCAAAAAGTTTTTTCTTTGAAATTTTTTTTCATACGCTTGATGGATATCTAGCCAGGTCTTGTTTCAACGGCGTTTGTTTTCTGTTGTTGAAAAGTACTTCTCTGAATTTTTTCAGATCTTTCCTGAAGATGCGCCACTACCAAAACGCAAAAACAATTTGTTTTGGCGTTTACTACGAAAATTTCAATTTGCTTCATGTCTGTTTTCTCACATTTTATTCTTTTACATACATTCTAATCATTGAAAAGAATCACTAAAACGGTTGACTACCTTACAAAACTTTCAGTTTTTTTCATAATTATTGAGCTTCCCTAAAGCCTCAAACAATTTTTTTTCTTTGAAAATTTTTTTCCTATGCTTGATGGATGTCTAGCCAGGTCTAGTTTCAACGGCGTTTGGTTTCTGTTGTTAAAAAGTACTTCTCAGAATTTTTCAGATTTTTCCTGAAGATGCGCCACCCCAAAACGCGAAAAACAATTTGTTGTGGCGTTTAGTACGAAAATTTCATTTTTCTTCATGTCTGTTTTCTCCCATTCTATTCTTTTCTATACATTCTAATCATTAAAAAAATCACTAACACGGTTGACTACCTTACAAAACATACAGTATTTTTCCTAATTATTGAGCTTCCCTAAGGGCCTCAAAAAGTTTTTTCTTTGAAATTTTTTTTCATACGCTTGATGGATATCTAGCCAGGTCTTGTTCCAACGGCGTTTGGTTTCTGTTGTTGAAAAGTACTTCTCTGAATTTTTTCAGATCTTTTCTGAAGATGCGCCACTACCAAAACGCAAAAAACAATTTGTTTTGGCGTTTACTACGAAAATTTCAATTTTCTTCATGTCTGTTTTCTCACATTTTATTCTTTTACATACATTCTAATCATTGAAAAAAATCACTAAAACGGTTGACTACCTTACAAAACGTTCAGTTTTTTTCATAATTATTGAGCTTCCCTAAGGGCCTCAAACAATTTTTTTTCTTTGAAAATTTTTTTCCTATGCTTGATGGATGTCTAGCCAGGTCTAGTTTCAACGGCGTTTGGTTTCTGTTGTTGAAAAGTACTTTTTTGAAGATGCGCCACCCCGAAAACGCGAAAAACAATTCGTTTTGGCGTTTAGTACGAAAATTTCAATTTGCTTCATGTCTGTTTTCTCCCATTCTATTCTTTTCTATACATTCTAATCATTAAAAAAATCACTAACACGGTTGACTACCTTACAAAACATACAGTATTTTCCTAATTATTGAGCTTCCCTAAGGGCCTCAAAAAGTTTTTTCTTTGAAATTTTTTTTCATACGCTTGATGGATCTCTAGCCAGGTCTAGTTTCAACGGCCTTTGGTTGCTGTTGTTGAAAAGTACTTCTCTGGAGTTTTTCAGATTTTCCCTGAAGATGCGCCACCCCCAAAACGCGAAAAACAGTTTGTTTTGGCTTTTAGTACGAATATTTCAATTTCTGTCTGAAGATACGCTTGATGGATCTCTAGCCAGGTCTAGTTTCAACGGCCCCAAAATTTTCCTGCGATGCGCCACCCCAAAAAAAACAGTTTGTTTTGGCTTTTAGTACGAATATTTCAATTTTCTTCATGTCTGTTCGTGCGGAAAACAATGAAAACAATTTAATATTGAAATATCCTACAAATATAATATCCAAATGAAGATTTTCTCGTAAAAAAAATTGCATAGTGTAATTTTTAGATATTTTTGTCATTGATCTTAGTTTTTAGCCTATTTTATGCGAAAAACTCAATTTTTCGCTTTTGCGCTTCCGGGGAACAATGAAAATAATCTGATACTATATTTTCATACAATTATAAAACCCAACTGAACATAATTTAACTCCAATCAATTCTTCAGTAACGATTTTCAGTTATTTTTGCTCTTTATCATACTTCTTTGCAAAAATACGCTACTTTCAACTACGCTGGTCCTCTCTTCAATGAATTGAGCAACTATTTTTCCAAATTTCGAATATCCACATCGAGTAATCTAAACTTAAAATTCAATGCTAAACAAAAAACCGACAAATTCCAAAAATCAGGAGTTTACCAAATTGCTTGCGTGTACGGTAGTTTATGTTGGGCAAACAGGTAGGAATTTCGAAACAACATTTGAAGAACATTTATCCTCTAACAATAATTCTTCATTATGTGAAAACCACACAACATTCAATAATCAGATAATATTAAAATTCATCGAAGAAAATTATTTTTCAATGGACGATATTCAACCTTCCGTAGAATGTTAAATATCCCCTTTGAAGGAGCTAGTATTCCGATCTACTCTTCTTTCGAGATGTTTGTGTATGCCTGGTTGTAAACCACATAGGAATGAGGAGCGTCGATCCTTCGACGGCCGCTTCTGTCTGATACGTGAGTGTCGCATGGCGTTATGCTATCGAACTAGTGTGACCACTACGTTTTCCTATTTTATCTGCTCTTTCTTTTCACCGTTTCGCGGGCCGTTGGTGAGGTAGCCTCTGTTTCGGTTCGTTGGGGGGCGCAGTGAGATTTACTTTATTGCGTTCGTTCCAACGAATTGAGATGAGTAGGTAACGGCATAGCCTTGTGTTGCGAATGGGTAGCCAATGCTAACGAGGTCAAACGAGACCGAAACTGCAGTCCATTGTTCCTATTCGTGACATCTGACCGTGCTGTACAACTTCCCTGTGGCCCCAGTTAACAGTGATTATGAAGAGTAGATCGGATAACTAGCTCCTTCAAGGGGAGATATTTAACACGGAAGGCTGAATATCGTCCCTTGAAAAATAATTTTCTTCGATGTGTCTACACATTGCGAAATCTCGCATATAGTTAGTTTTTGTTTCGAGATGTTTGAATATTAAAATTCTTCATGATTGCGACAAAGGAAAATAAATGAATCTGTTGAAATATTTGAAAATCAATGAACTTTGTAAAAATCCAAGTCTTATCATTATTACTCAGCTTGGTGATTTGCATTGTGAGATAAAGGAGTTGAATTCTCAAATTCGAGGAACTGCTATTGATTTATCATCTCCTAGGTGGTTAGAAAAATCCTTCATATTCATGAAACTGAATATGTATCATATTCAGCGTTGTGCTATTTAAAATTCCAAATAAATAGCGACTAGAGCATTAAAATTCCATGAACATTATGAAGTACAAATTGGGTTATATTTTGGGAATTCCAAAAAAATATCTCGGCAATATTTTCGTTTACGTTTTGAAATGTGGACAATTTCATCTCATTTTTCAGTTTGTGGAGAAAAGCGGGTGCATCCAGAACAGTTGATTATCGAAGGAAAGATTGTTGAACGGGGAAATTATCCTTGGACCATTGCAATTTATAAGCGGAAAACCAATGGGTATAATCTTGTTTGTGGTGGTACCCTCATAAACCAAAGGGTCATCGTGACAGGTAAATACATTAGACTAGTTATTGATGTTTCATTTTTGAATGTTTGAATGAGACAATATTGAGTTGAATAATATGTAGTACATACAAATTAGTCAAATTTGTACTGCAGCTAGGTGGAATATTATGGTTAGTGAAGAATTAACCCCCCCTCTCTCATAACATCTTTTTTAGGGGCCAGTTTAGTTACATTCAAATGAGTTTGACATTTCACTGGCATTTTGAATTCATTGGTGTGGAAAAAAATTCGTCGGTTTTTGATAATAATCCAAGGCTGAGCTTTCGCAAATCAGCTCAGCAATTACGAATACCTAAGTCTCAAATATTACGAACATTACGAGACGACCACATGAAAATCCTAACTTTTGCGTGAAATTCTTTAAACTGATGAATCCTCTTTCACTAAATTGGAGTAACTAATTACCATAATATCATTTCGGAATGAATTTTTGGTTTAGAAGTTTTTGAAAACAATGTTTTAGGATATGAATGTTGGAAACAAATGGATGGAGCCCCCCAACACTTTGGAGTAGCTCCAAGGTATTAGTTGAATACTAATTATCCGCAGCGTTTGATTGGTAAACTAGGGAGAAATTATGCATCTTGACTTGATGAATGGCATTGGATCAGTGGCTTGACCACCCAGATCAACGGATCTTAGTCCATTGAAATTTTGTGTTCGGGGAAATATGAAAAAAACAATTTACGCTACTCCAGTATGTTTCGATGTAGTTGTACAGCAGCTATGTGAAATATTGCAGATAGAGAAAAGTGAACTCACCTCTCTCGATCTTATTTTCAGGGACTATTTTAATGGTACCAAAATTTAGCTGATATCTCTTTCCGTTCTGGACTTATTCAAAATTTCTCGACTTTTGGGAAAATCGTCCTTCGCAAATATCTCGATTATCATAAAAGTTACATAAAAATACGTTCGAGTAAAATACAGTGCTGTTAGAATTATTTTTAGCTCATCGGTTTTTGAGTTATTATGCAAACATGTTTTTTTTTCAATACGAATAATAGAAAATGTTACCCTTATTGGCTACAGTAATTTTTTTCCTTTTAAGAAATATATAACACTTGGATTCAATTATTGCATCTTCAATACCTTCTTTCAGAGAAAAACCTAAAATTGTTGCAATTCCATTCATTGGGTGCATGCCCATCAACGATTCATATTGTTCTATGTCTAACAACCACAGATTTTAAAGATCCTATCTGAGATCATGTTTATTTTTATGGTTTGAATCGATTGAGACCATAGTAATTAACTATGGTCTTAGAGTTTGATACTCACGATTCCAGTTTCAGTATAGGTATTAATGTTTATTGAATATTGAAATAGCTGCTTGTTAGTTTTATGTTCCAACTATTACATTTAAGAATTTGTTCATCTGAGACTTTGGTTGTTTCAAGAAGCAGAATAAAAATCATAACTATAAAAATTATGAAAAGTGGGTATGATTCAGCAGCAACGGCCAAAACACTGAAAGATAGTCGCGTTTTGGCGTTTGAAATTTTTGATGAAAATTTGAATGGAGTACGTTATGCATAAATCATTCACAATATCATTGGAGGATTTCTCGATCAACTTTCGTTAGCATAAAGATCAAATATTTTTTTTCAACACGATGGTGCTCCTTCCCACCAAACAAAGGCCATCACTGATCTGTTGAATTTGAATTTTGGACATAATTGGATTGGGCTGATTTCTTTTTTTGGGGTCATGTGGAGAATTAATTCTTCAAGAGAAACAGCACCGATTTAGAAGAGTTAAAACGGAATTAAGGGAATGCCCTGCTTCTGTTAGCAATATTCATATTTACAATGCCTGTCGTAGTGTTCCTTGGCGATGTAATTTATGCATTAAAAACAATGGCAACACTTTCGAATATACGATAGTGTAGTTTTCCCCCTTTGTATCGTTAGGACTTTTTGTTTCTGTTAAAGCTTTTCGTACGTATTTTTGATTCTCGTTTGAGAACGCAACAAAGATGACGCAATAGGTCAAGTTGTTTACATACAAATGTTATGAAATTTTTGAAAGTTGTTAATGAAGTACCAAGTTATCGAGGGGTACAATATTACAACAGATGGCACACATACCTTAGTACTGTTTTTTTGAAACAGTTCGGGTACTTTTGAAATGGAGGGTGTCGTTTATATATCTAACTTCCTACATTTTCCGCTAAAGAAACTGGACCACCCTGCATGGTTAGAGTTTTCATTTGCTGCGTCATTTCTGTCGATGTATCGAACAAGATGATCAAGTTGAAAAATTCAAAATGCATTCTTAAAAGCTTTGAAATCTGTGTGTGTTGTGTTACTTTTATTATGTCACCTCCATCTTTTTTTTAAAGAAAGGGGGGACGCAGGCAAATAGGTCCACGTCTGTCCTTCATTGACCTTTCAGGTCGGGACTTGTCATTTTTCGACTTTATCCATCAATTAATCATAATAACCTCTAAACACATGGACAGCCCCATGTGTGCAAAGTGGAAAGCATTTGTTGTTTGCATCAGGTGTATGCGATGGTTCCATAACTTTTATTTCTATTATTGCAGCTGCCCATTGCGTCACTGATAAAGAAGGAGAAAAATTTGATAAAGCTATTTATAGAATTGCTGCAGGAAAATATTATTTATCTTATGATGACCCAAGAGATGTTGGTGCAGAATTTTCTGAAGTGAGTCATAAGAATTCTTTTGAAATACTTGTCTACCTGCACAATTTTTTGAAAAAATCTTGTTTTATTTTAGTGAAAAAGAGGTACACTGCGTCAAGAAATCAACGCTCAATATCTTTATTTCAAATTTCTCTTCTGATAGGAGCTAATATGTTTTTTCTCGGATATGTCAATGAAATTCAATGTTTCAAGTATATGTTCCCCTCATCAGAAGTAGAAAGAAAGGAAAGAATGGAGATTTTGAAAGAAACCACCATATACTGACAACACCAGTTGTTGCAGAAGCAGTGCAACGCAAATCACTAAATTTGAACCCGGCAGAATGTTCTGAAGTAGTTGTGTTAGATTGGACTATATTAGAATAGACCAGTCCCATTCAACTGTTTCCAGAATGAGCCACAGTTACGGAGGGACTTGTAATCATCAAATCTAACCTGAAAAAGGTAGACCTTAAACTAGGAGAGCAAGCTCCGTCTGATATGGGTTCCCGGTCACTTGGACATTGAGGGAAATGAGAAGGCGGATTCATTGGCCGCTCGAAGAACTAGCCTGGAGTTCATGGGACCGGAACCTAAGCTCGGAATTCCTCTGGAGGCGACAAGGATGGAAAACAGCCGATGGCTGGACCTGGGGGTACGTGAGCATTGGATGAGTCTCCTAGGTCTCAGACACACTCGACGTGCCATCAGTGGATCTTCCACTGCGAAAGCCAAGGTCTGGCTCAAACTCTCTAGGTTGGAACTGAGAGTTTTAACTGCCATACTAACGGGGCATTGTCGCCTCAGGAAATACTTAAATAATTTAGAACTGATTGAGGATCCCTCATGTAGGTTATGAAAATAAGATATAGAATCAATGAAACATGTTATGTGTGAGTGTCTAGCTGGGGACAGAGTCAGGATGGAAGAACTTGGACCTTGCAGACTGAGCTTACTAAGCTCTCACCCACGAAACTCGTATCCTTTACGAGAAGAATAGAGCTCGTGGATGAAATTTAGAACCCTCACTTATATAACATCTAATCTAAAAATCTAAGGTCGACTTTGAGCAACAAAAGCAATTCATGGCGCTTACTCAAGAATTTTCTTTTTGAGACAACTGTTCGTTACTGTTAGGCACCTTCAAAAGCAGCTTCGAAAAGATAGAATAGCGGAGAGAAAATTAGCACTGAAACAATACGACAACGTCTCTAGGAATGCTTTTGTTGCAGTTCAAGGCCCAACTCTAACCACAGCACATCGAAGAACGCGATAAAATTTTACCATATAGGGGAGAGTCAGATTGTTGTTAACGTATAGGTCGAGATCTTGTTTTTTTTTTCATTAGGATCGGCGTGCTCTAGTGTACAAACGTCGAAATGTGAGATATCCCAGTGCAATTTTTTAGCTACCTATGGTTTTTGTTGGGGTTCAATAATGGTATGTCACCAGTTGATCGTCGTCTACGTAAACCGTATTGTCGATCACTGATGATACCTTGTAACTCGAGATACTTTATGAACTCATTGTTCATCACTCTTTCCATGACTTCCCATTCGGAGGAATATAAAAATTTCTTCTGAATACATTTGAATTCCCGATTTTGTGCATTAATTTCTCGGAGCAGTGTTTTATTGAAAAAAGAATACTTCTGTATTCGTTGATTGAATTATCTTAGACTAGAAAGAAGATAACTGATTTGAATATATTTCAGATTGAAGAAATTCATACTCACGTCGATTATAAAGGAACTGTCTACGACTACGATAACGATATTGCCGTTCTAGTTACCAAGGAAGCTTTCAATATTACAGAATTTATACAGAGAGTTTGCATGGACTTCAATCAACTTAGTTTGTACGAGGTGCAATTACTAGGGACAAATGGGACGGTAGCTTTTTCATTGAAAATTCCTAGTTCAATTGCATAATATGCTTACTAAAACCATATTTTCAGGTTACTGGATGGGGATATACTAGTCGAGATGGAAACCAATCTTCAAAACTGAAGGAATTGAGTGTGCCATATGTGGAACATACACAGTGTTACCAGTCAGTACCATATGATTATAGGAAATACGTTAAATCAAATAGAATATGTGCTGGATATAAGAATAAAGGTGAGATATAAACTTTATCAACTCAAATTGTTCAACAGTATCTGTAATTGCTAAAGGGTGAATTATATGTAAAGTCGAAATGTTGAAGTATGTACATGTATATGTAATAATTCTTCGAAAATATGTAAAAAATTTTGGAAAATTTGAGTATAAGTATTAATATCATCAGAAGGGTTTTTGAAGCAAAATAATAACAACAAGATCTCCTTACTAAGAATTCATTCATCATACTTACGATGAACCTTAACTCGAAGTTTGTGGGGTTGCAGCCCTTATCCCCTGTCCGCCTTGAAAACGGGGTGCTAATAAATTTTTCGTGATATCTCGGAAATTATATATCGCATCAAAAAAAATTTAAGACAGAATTTGTAGCAAATCGCTTTATCTACAAATAAGTCCCTATCACTCTTTGCCGTAAATGAAAAATTCCAAAAGTTATAAGCAAAAAAAGTGGAAAAGTTTTCTTTTTCGAACAATAACTTTTTTTTCATTTTATCGAAAAACTATATCAGTTGGTTTTTTGAGGACATTTTCACATATTTTTTTTCATTTCATTTATTTTTAATGCAATTGCAACGCTCTAAAGGTGATCGGTTTCGTAAATTCCCACGAGAATCCGGTTGAAACGAAAAGAATCACTTCGTTTGATCATTCTTTTTATATCAATAACTACAACTGAACTTATTTATTCATGAATTTTTTCCTTTACTATACAACTCACAGAATTATTGTTTTTGTTGTCGATGGTGGTTTTCTTTTACATAGAGTGGTTTGAAATAGAAATTCGTCACTAAACAACATTATTGAAAAGTATTTCAGGTATGTATGTATGTATGTATGTATGTATTCTTTATTTCCTTGAAATGACAATAATTTGTAGGAATGTGTCAGGTAGAGTAAGAAGGTATACTAAATAAAAATTGAAAATTAACGGTAGACAATAAAACACAAGAATCTAGACTCTAAGTCAAAAAATCATTGATACAATAAATAGACTTTTGTGTCAAAAACATTTTCAGCTCAGATTTGAAACTCTTAACACTGGTACAATTCCTAATAGATAAAGGCAGTTTGTCAAAAAGCCTAGGTCCGTAAAAGTTAGTGTACCAGTCACATTTAGGCGATAACGAGAGATAATAAAGTCGCCCCTGTTTCGGGTGTCATGGGCGTGCACTGAAAAGTTTCGGGAAAAATTATGACAATTCTCATATACATGGACACACGTCCAAAAAATTAATAACGAGGGCACAGTTAAAATTTCTAGGTCAACAAAAAGCTGTCTGCATGAGTGAACAGGGGGAACCCCGGCTATAATTCTGATTATCTTCTTTTGACAAATGGAGACGCTCGAAGACAGAACAGAAGCGCCCCAAAACTTTATTTCATATGTCAATCTGCTAGCTACCTAGGCGTGATAGAGGTTCAACAACTGATTAATGGTCAAAATATGTGCAAGAACATTATGGACTATCTGCAACTATAATATTTGATGGTTACTCCGAAGATCCAGATATTGCTCGAACGAATTCTTGGAAATGTCTGCGTCTTACGAAGGAACATCAATCTGCAGAAATTAAGTTTGATAAGAGTACCGTACCAACAATATCCCAAGAGAAATTTCTTGATAATGAAAAGAACAAATTAAACTTTATAGATTTACTTAAGATTGTTCTCCCAGAAATAGGTTTTCTCGTCGATCGAGCTGAATCAGATGCAGATTCAATCATGCATTCCAATCTCATGATTATGTCATTATTGTGGCCGAGGACATCGATATTCTTGTATTGCTCACGGCATTAGGAACAAGACAGCCAAACATTTCCTTTTTGAATTCTTCTAAAGGACGCACGTATGGTCAATTGCATAGCCCTTAAAATTTCATGCATGCAGATTTCATAGCACAGAATTTGCTTTTTATTCATGCTTTCTCTGGTTGTGATACAACATCACCTGCCAATAATATGGGGAAACTCAAATTTATAAAAATAATGGAAAAAAATCCTGAGCTAGCTGTTAGTACCGCACTATTTCTCGAAGAGAAAGTCGATCCGTGTTTTTCCTCTAGACTGCATGCGATACAAAAAATTCTCGAAAATCTTAACTAAAAATTCATTTAGTTTATATTCTCTGCCTCCGACCCAAGATGCAGCTCGTTTCCACAGCCAGTTTATCACCAGATGTAGCTTGGAAAATATAAAAACCCGGAAATTTGGGGCTGGAAAAAGTATTAGGAAGCCAATCCAAGCTTCCAGGCCTCCAGCACCCCCAGATCTCATGAAATTGGTGTTTTGCCAATGCAGAGGAAATTGTGGGAGCATGTGTGTCTGCAGAAAAGCTAGTCTCAAATGCTCGACAGTATGCCTCAATTGGTGTGGAGAAATATGTACCAATATAATAGAAATTTCAAAATTAGTCGAAGAAAATGGCCTGATGAACATTCAACAATGACTCCAATTTCAACAGCCGTCATTCCCCAAACCTCATTTGACGATCAATTTCGTAATGAGTCACAGCCTGGATCATCAAAAAGAAGTAGAATAGAGTAGGACAGCCGATGACGGATCAAAAATATAATTATGTGAGGGATCAAGGTTTTTGTGGAGTACACCAATAGACTCTACCTGATAGGTGACGAGGAAAAGAGTTATAAATAAATAAGTTGAGTTGTAGGTATTGACAAATACAAGTAAACGATGATTTCTACTAAAGTTTATTATTTAATGCTCGACGAGTTTCGATACGCACTATCTTTATCAAGAGTGAATGAATACTACAAATATATCTTACTAACAAATTTTTATATAAACTAAAGAGGCAATCCACTCAGAGCTATCCGTACTTGAACTAATGTTTAGGAAATAAATTTAATAAGGGTGAGTTATTTATATCTACCTGATCATTAAGAATTTACGGTGAATTCCTAAATCTGTTAATTTCAATTTCTTCCAGAAGGTTGAGTTTTATACCTCTCTTCTCAGAATGTAGGATTTTAAATTCTGAATTGAAAGAGTGACCATTTTCCCTAAGATGATTTGAATCGGTTTTTCCATTGATGAAACTGCGTTTATGTTCAGAGATTCTAACATTAAAATTTCTTCCTGTTCTACCTATATAAAAACAATTGCAATCTGCACAATCCAATCTATAAACACCTGATTTATTTTCTTTATTAATTGGAGATTTATAATTCCTGATAAATGAACCTAAATTTGTTGATGTTTTGAACGCTATATTTAAATTTGAATTTTTAAGAAGGATTTCACATTATTGCTAATATTGCCTATATATGTTAAACTATTGAATTTCTTGTCTTGGTGTTCACCGATTGGATATATATGTCGTAAAGCTAATTTTTGTTTTTTCTTATGTAGTATGTTGCTAACTAAATTTGCATCATAACCATTATTTATTGCGATCTGTTTTATCAAATTCAATTCTTTGAAATAATTATTATTAGACATCGGTGTGTTCAAGAGTCTAATGCATATAGCTATTAAATGCTGCAACTTTATGTTGGTAAGGATGTGCCGCTGTATAATGAATTGTGATATCTGTATGAGAAGGCTTATGATAAATTGAAAACTGGTGTTTATTATTCGACCTTGTCATTGTTAGGTCTAGGAAATTGATCGAATTGTTCTGTTCTATTTCAGAAGTGAATTTTATTTTTGGGTGCAGGTTGTTGATGAAATTTTCGAATACAGTGAACTGTCAGTTTGTTCCTGTGAAACACACAATAATGTCATCGACATATCGATACCAATGTTTACTAAACGGGTGTTTATGAATAGTTTTTTCTATATTATCCATGATGATTTCTGCTAAAAGAGGGCTTAAGGGGTTTCCCATTATAAATCCCTCATCACTTCTATAAAAACAATCGTTAAATAAAAAATTTATTAAATTATATGTTTTAGTAGAAATCATCGTTTACTTGTATTTGTGAAAATGGATTTCTATCACGTAAAAGCCTCGTCAATTGAATTTTTGTAGGTATTGATGTGAAAAAAAGTTATTAGTATATATGGATTATAAAAAAATGGTCAAACGAAGTGATTCATTTCGTTTTGACCGGATTCTCGTGGGAATTGACGAACTCAGTCAACTTTAGAGCGCTGTAACAGCGTTAAAAATAAATGAAACTGAAAAATGCAAAGCAAATGTAACGTTTCAATAGACTAAAGGTAAAAGAAGCAGTTTTAATTTTGGCAGCATGATTGTTCTGGTTTTCTAAATGTTTTAAATGTCTTCAAAACTGTCGTCACCGATCGAGTACATTAAAAATTAACAAAGTGGAAATCGGACAAAAGTATTTATTTTCGTGTATATATTTATAATTCTGAAAATTTTCAGGAATTGGCGTTTGTGAAGGAGACAGCGGTGGAGGTTTAGTGTTTCGAAATGTTGACGATCATCGGTTTTATTTGAGAGGTGTCCTGAGTATATTAGTTCAAGTTGAGGGTAAATGCAACGAAAATGAGTATGCCATCTACACCAAAGTATCATCATATTTAAAATTTATTGCAGAAATAGAGAAAAAATATAGGAATTAACCACCTTTTACTGGACACTAGTTTTCCCATTTTAGCATCAACATACACTCGATAAACATTGGATGTTTTATTGTTCTCTTACAGTAAAATGTTTGGAGATTGGAAAACTTGCTATATTGAGATTCATTGCAGTAATAGAGAAAAATATGGAATATGAATTCCTACTGAAAACTAGTGTATCCAAGCATAATTCTTTAAATATTTTAACCCCAATATTGTTAATATGTTATATTAGTAATATAACTTCTTCACTGTGCTCCTGATTATATTTTATTCAATATAATGTCAATTAAATAACCCAACATAAAGCGAAATTTACTGAAGAAGTATTTCATAAAACGTCTACTTTCATAGGCATAGCTCCGTGATTTACCATTTTCGAAGTTTGAAAAATCAATTCTCAACTCCTCAAAAGTGTTTGAACGATAAAAGTTATTGATATTTGATTGAAAATAAACCACACAATATAAATTTTAAACTGTAGCATTCAGGGTTATATAACAAGAAAATTTTTGAAACAAACCTGTGTTAAATACTTTATAAGTTTCAAGGTTAAATTCTCACACTTAAATTTGGTTTAGCAAAGTACATTTCAGAAATATTATCAATTTTTTGCCGTTTCCGGTTAGACTGGAGATTGACATAAATTTTCTTACTTTGAATAGAACAGCTTCATACCGGGTGGTGTAAATAAAACGAAAGAGACTCAATAACTGC
Source organism: Cryptolaemus montrouzieri (assembly GCA_013387265.2). NCBI lineage: Eukaryota > Metazoa > Arthropoda > Insecta > Coleoptera > Coccinellidae > Cryptolaemus > Cryptolaemus montrouzieri. Next base: position 6,953,697 of record JABFTP020000103.1, on the reverse strand, counting down.
TACACTATTCATTTCTAGACAAAAAGCAGAAACAGGTCAATTTTTGTCCGAAGGGGGACATCTTTTAACATACGGTGATTTTATTTTACATCTACCTCCTAATCTCCTAAGCAGGGGTGCACAAAACGCAATTTTTTTAATAGGGAAGATAGGTTGAGAGGTACCTCATTGGAAAGCTCTTTTGATTCTCAACATAAATGTGTAATAATTTTTCGACATATTCGGGAGAAGATACAGGCTGGTTCGTCGAAAGACGAGTTATTTTCAGTGATTGCAAAATCTGTCGATATATATATATATATATATATATATATATATATATATATATATATATATATATATATATATATATATATGTGATGGGACAAATATCTTCCGCGATAAACTTCGCGAGGAGTTTACATATGTAAACTTGAGACAAGAAGAATCATTCAAAAATTCCGTAGATCAATGAATAATCCTTCCTGACAAGAGCTTCTTCCCAAATCTGCCTGCCATGCACGCAGCCCCCAAGAGCCACAATAGTGCAACCAAGCAGAATGCCGAGAAACGAAGTGGCAGACTGTAGTTTCGCCCTTATTAGGAGCTCATCAGTGTCGCATATCGCTTCTCAGCATCCTATCAAGCTACAGATTTGGCAGATTTGGGTACTAGCTCTTGTCAGGAGAGATTATACATTGATCTTGAATGATTATTCTTGTCTCAAGTATATATATATATATATATATATATATATATATATATATATATATATATATATATATATATATATATATATATATATCGAAAAGTTACCGCTACAGTAGGGACATTCAGCATCATATTCATCACTGCTATCTGCCAACTCAGGCATGTCATCGTCTTCGAACTGAACTAACTTCTTCAGCTTTTTTCTTTTAATAGGATTTTTTTCTTTGTCTGCTGTTTTTAACTGATTGTTTCTTCTGTCCTTTCTTATTTTCTTTTTCTTGTTTTTTATTTAGGATTCTTCTAATGACTTCTTATACGGAGATGCCGTGATTATAGAAGCTGCTCCAGTTCGGGTTTTCTTAGAAGAAGAATTGTTCTTAGGTAGCCTGGGCACTGGCTTAAGTGCAAACGGGGAGACAGAAGACGATGTACTGGGTACTGGATTGTCATAAACACTAGCTGTTGAGGCTGTTTAGAAGATGCTAATCCTTGGTACTCATCTGAAGGATTGTCATTTGTAATTCCGCTATTGGGTAAGATTTCAGTTGGCTCTGATTGGTTTTCAATCGAAGTAAGCACACAACTAGTATCTTCCAGATCTGCGTTCTCATCATTTCTCTGAACATTAAGTAAATCTTGCTCTTCATCCCCATCATTAAAGATTGAAAACTCTTCGTCTGTAAAATATGTCGATTGCACGGAAATAACCCAGCTTTGCGAAAACCGTTAACGGAGTTGGTCATGGTAGCAGCTTTTTCATAAGCCGCACCAAACAATCTAGCCACATATTTGTTTGTTAGAGTGCGCGAATTATTACGCAGCCAAGTTTCAATTTCTTGGGAGTAGTAAGCTTTTAGTGGCTTCATAAATGCTACATCCATTGGTTGCATTCTATGAGTGCAGTGTGGCGGTAAACAAACTATAATTACGTTGTTGTCTCGAGCTAAATTAATAAGATCGATGTTTCTCGTGTGTGTAGTGGCCATCTAAAACCAATAAAACTGGATCATCTTTACTTGGCTTTGTAAAGTTGATAAAATGCTGAAACCACTTTGTGAATAGGTGTGTCTGGATCCAGCCTGACGGATGACGCCAATGCATCAAGGAGATACATATAAATATCTTGGATTTTGTCAAGAGAAGACAATTAACCATAGCAGCACTAAAGAAAATATTAGAAGTTCATATTACAAAAGACTTAGAATTATCATCAAGAGTTATTTAACTAGTAAAAACCTTTTCAGAGCTATCAACTCCTATGCTGTTCCTATTCTTACAGCTTCTTTTGGAATTATTAAATGGTCTAAAACTGATCTAAATGAATTACAATGTCAAACGAGGAAAATGCTCTGTAAATATCATAAGCACCACCCAAAGTCAGCTGTTCAGAGAGTTACACTACCTAGACATCTTGGAGGTCGTGGATTAATTGATTTGAATAATCTTCATAGTAAACAGATTTTTCATCTACGTTCCCATTTTCATGATAAACAGAGAACGTCTAAATTACATGATATTGTTGTTGCTTCAGATTATAATCTTACACCTCTGAACTTGACAATGCAAAAGGTAGATTTTGATATATTTGATGATAATTCTAAAAGAGAAAGTTGGATGCAGAAGTAATTACACGGAAAGCACCCTAAAGAATTGAAAAATGATTATATTGATGAAATTGCATCGAATAAATGGTTAGTATCTGGAGAATTGTTTGCTGAAACAGAAGGCTTGGCAATTGCGATCCAGGATCAGGTTGTTTTCACAAGGAATTATAGAAAACATATCATCAAACAAAATATAGATGATTCTTGCCGTAGATGTTTCTGTTCTTCAGAAACAGTTTTTCATATATTATCATCTTGCTCAGTCCTTGCTTCAACAGATTATTTAGAAAGACATAATGCCGTCGCTAATATTATTCACTTCAATCTAGGAATTAAATATGACCTAATTCCCAAAAGAAAAAATTTCAGAAATATGAACCTGAGATTATTTGTGAAAATGACAAATATAAACTTTATTTTTATAAAACAATTCTGTGCAACAGAGCTGTAAAACACAATAGACCAGATATCGTTCTTAATGATAAACAGAATCAAATAATATATATAATTGATATTGCTATACCCGACACACATAATATACAAAATAAATACAATGAAAAAATTTATAAATATATGATGCTTGGCGACGAGATTAAAAAATGTGGAAAATGAAGAAAATATTTATTCTACCGATTATTATTTCTACAACAGGCGTTATTCCTAGAAATCTTCACAAAAGTATTGAGATTTTGGGTCTGAAGAAAAATTTGTTTGAACAGTTACAAAAGATAACAGTCATCAAATCTTGTAATATTCTTCGTAGGTTTCTTTCCGAAAATAATAATGAGGTAGAGTCATAGGTTTTCTCTTTAGTTTATACTGCTCAGAATTTCATTTCATATTTTATTTATTTGTTTATATAAATGTAATATAATTAACTGACAATTTTGTCATATTTATATTCAGAGTAGTATTCTATTCAATCGTTCACCACTTCACACAAAGGAAACTATTAATGAGTAACATTCAGTGTTACTTGACTAAGGTCCGTACACTGGATTTTTCCGGGAGAAAGCCTCTGACACTACTCGTTGGTACATTGATATCATTGTCTGATGATGCTATAGTATGTATATATTCTGGTAGATTGATATATTCTCATAACATTTAACGTTATCCTAATATATAATTACTCCAGGATATGTTTTGATTATAATCATTGCCTGGCAATGGTATTAATTACCGGGTGGTGGATTTATATTTTTCATGAAATCAGTTTGATTGCATGAACAGATATATGGGCAACTCGTCGAGGTAAAACCCCTATATATATATATATATATATATATATATATATATATATATATATATATATATATATATATATATATATATATACTACACAGAGGCTATATCTACCAAGATATTCATTTCATTTTGTTTCAAGGCGGACATCTTTTGGGATACAAAACTTGCCTGAAATATCAACCCCTAAGCGGGGGTTGTAATCCTTCAACATTTTGAATAGGGAAGATGGGTCAAGTGATGAATCAAAAGAAAGGTGGTATCTTCGTCTACATTGCCTTGAACGAACTTCCATTTTTAATTGAAAACTGTAAAAGATACAGGGTGAGCAACTGAAAGATAGGGAAGATTATTTCCTTGAGACTATTTAAGTTTCAGTGAAGTAAAATGGAACAGATCCATGCTGATCAATGGCAGTCATCATCGAGTACCATCCTCATCTCGAATTTCAACCCCTAGAGCAGGGGTGACCACCCTAGAAAATTTGAAAGAGAGAAAATGTGTCGAGTGATACCTCGAAAGAAAGGTATTATCTTTGTCTGCATCCCGGTGAACGAATTTTCATTTTTGATTGAAAACTGTAGAAGATACAGAGTGAGCAATGAAAAAAAGAGGAGAATATCTATCGCTCTGAGCTATTCAAGTATTAGAGCAAAAAATGGAACAGATTCATTCCAGATCAAAGGCTGTCATCTTCCGAAACACCATTCACATCTCAAATTTCAACTCCTAGAGGAGGGGTGACCATCCTGTGTTATTTTTAAAGCAGAAGATAGGTCTAGTTATAACTTTCTGAGAAAGAATTTTTGTTTGTCTCCACAATGGTGTGCAAGTTTTCGTTCTCCATCAAAATTACTGGGTGAGCAGCTGAAACATTGGAATGATTATAAAGTATTATGAATCTTGAAAGAAAACGATGAAACCCATCTACCCTCTTCCAAATTTTCAAGTGTGGTCACCCCTGCTGTAGGGGGTGAAATTCGAGATGAGGATGGTACTTGATGATGACTGTCATTGATCAGCATGGATCTGTTCCATTTTACTTCACTGAAACTTGAATAGTATCAGGGAAATAGTCTTCGCTATCTTTCAGTTGTTCACCCTGTATCTTTTACAGTTTTCAATTAAAAATGGAAATTCGTTCAAGGCAATGTAGACAAAGATACCACCTTTCTTTTGAGTCATCACTCGACCCATCTTCCCTATTCAAAATGTTCAAGGATTGCAATCCTCGCTTAGGGGGTTGATATTTCAGGCAAGTTTTGTATCCCAGAGATGTCCACCTTGAAACAAAAATTGACCTGTTTTTGCGTTTTGTTCAGAAATGAATATCTTGGTAGATATAGCCCTTGTTTGGTTTTCGTTGAAGCACCCTGTATATCTGAAACTATATGCATTAAATGGTTAAATAATACAGTATGGAAAGAAATCAATGAAACACTTTGAATTTTCTACATTTTATTAGCGTCATTTGACACTTTATTCATACATATACCATCGAAAAATGGAAGTGCGAATATTTCTTTCATGGCATAAATCGCAAAAGTTGCTGAGATAATACATTTTCAAAAAATAATGAAATGAAGAGGAAACTACTTGAACCAGTAATACATTTTCTGCTTGTGAAATATAATTGACTTGTTTCGTTGATATGCAAATCGAATTGCTTGTCATTTTTCAATTTTCAACCTAAATTGAAAATCCAGATGTAGCATTATTGAAGAATGAGGTGAGATGAATCTCGATTTCGGGTTAATTTTCAAGAAGTAGAATCAAGAAGCTGATAAACTATATGAGATAGCATCGTTTTCCCCTAGAAATTCTGTCATTGAAGGTATGGTAGTTATATACTTGATAGTCCAGTTTTGCCATTGTATGAATAATAGATATCTATACAACTCACACAAAAAAATTGATATTGTGAATTTGTATTTCTGCCAGAATACTTTAGCAAGCGATTTTGTTTTCCAAATGTGATACAAAAATTGGCATCTACCTATTGAGACTGCGTGTCTCCCAAACCACGTTATTCTGGTTTTCTGAAATATATTGCTTTGATGTTGATTATGTAATGTCTTTCACACATCTAAAAAAGAAAGAGAAGGAATTTATTTTGATATGCTGATGAGTATTGGGAAACTTGGATCGTTGTGAAGCTGAAAAGTCTGAAAAATATTATACTGCACAACGATTTTTCCTTTTGCTAAGAACTTTTAAGAATGAATTTCATCAAAGAAAACTGTAACATTCTGCAATTATTGGGGAAATCTGAAGTCGTTACATACGTTGTTGAGAAGCTGTATAAATAACTGATCATACAGAGTGTTTCCTAAGTACGCGCACCTTCATGAAGTGATGATTACCAAGTTGAGATGTGGAAGATTTGATAAATAACTGGAATACAATTTATAAAAAAATGAACTTTAAAATTCATCGAAAAGCTTAAAACAACCCAAAAACAACCAGATATCAGAGAAATTAATAATAATCGTCAATAATAACACAGGTCTGCAACAAAAATGCTGTCTGTATATTTTCAACTGATTTCTATGTATTTAGGTGTTCTAAAAACAAGAAACATACTCAAAAATTCCAAAACGTAAGGTTATTTTACAAAACGCAAAATTTTATTACAAAAACGGATTTTTGGGCTAAAAAGGATTAACTTGTAGTATAAATGATAGGTATAATTTTATTTTGATAACTGTTTTAAAATGTTTACAGGACATAACTATCATTAATTTCTGAATAAGGAACACCCTGTTTGACCTACATTAACAAGTATAAACACAATTACGTGTTAACTCGTCATTGTTTTATAGATCTTGGTTCAATACAGTGCAATGTCGTCTGTGCGGAAGTGTGTGAACTCTTCGGATAGTTTCTATTACATTTGTGGAGAATATATGACATTAAAGCAACAAGTTAATATTACGGACTCTGCAATAAAAGTATACTTCGCGTATTTTGGCTTCAAACTTGGAGATCAGGATAAAGTATGGGCACCTCATAAAGTCTGCAAACGATTTGTCGAAGACCTTCGAAATTGGTTTGAGGGCAAGAAAAAAGCTTTCCGATTTGCGATTCCTATGGTATGGCGCGAGCAAAAGAACCATAGTGATGATTGTTACTTTTGTTCGTTTAATGTGAAAGGGTATAATTCAAAACGGAAGCAGTCAATTTCATACCCCAATCTGCAATCAGCTATTCGTCCCATTTCTCATGGGACCGAAATACCAGTGCCCAAGATCCCTGCTACCTTGGAAAAGGTTCCAAGTTCTGACTAAGATGGTGCTGTACCTACACCCGATGACCAGTCAACTTTTGAATTTGAAGATGACAGAGGTCCAAAATTGTTTTCCCAAGGCGAGCTTAATGATTTGGTAAGAGACTTGAATCTTCCCAAAAACGCTACAGAGTTGCTTGGATCAAGGCTCAAAATCAGGAACTTACTTTTGCCGGGAGTATCTTCCTCCTGGTTTGGATATCGTGAAAAGCAGTTTACTTCCTACTTTGCCCAAGAGGACGAGTTGGTTTATTGCACCAATATTGAAGGTTTGATGAATACATTTAAGATCTCATACGATCCAGAAGAGTGGCGTATTTTTATAGATTCTTCAAAAAGAAGCCTCAAAGCAGTTCTGCTTCACAACGGCGGTTTCTATGCTTCCATTCCTGTCGGCCATTCCGTACACCTCAAAGAAACCTACAAGAACTTGGAATTGATTCCTTGTAAATTAAAATATAAAGACCACGGTTGGCAAGTGTGCGGTGATTTCAAAATCTTGGGCATGGCGCTCGGACAGCAATCTGGGTTTACCAAATTCCCTTGCTTTTTGTGTCTATGGGATAGTAGAGACCGAACAAATCACTGGACCAGAAAGTGTTGGCCTGCGAGGGAGCTTAAAGTTGGCGAAAAGAATGTCCTGTATGAAACTTTGGTGCCTCCTCATAAAGTTCTTTTACCGCCGCTTCACATAAAGCTGGGATTGATGAAGCAATTTGTAAAGTCACTTCCAAGAGATGGAAATTGCTTCAAATACTTAATATCAAAGTTTCCTGGACTCTAGGAGGCAAAGTTGAAGGAAGGTGTTTTCGTTGGACCAGATATTAGACGGCTTATGGCTGATCCACTATTCGTAACAACCATGACGGATTCTCAAAGAGAAGAGTGGATTGCATTTAAGGAAGTTATAACAAAATTTTTAGGCAATATCAAAGACCCAAATACAAACAAATCGTCAAAAGAATGTTAAAAGCATTTCAAACTTTAGGTTGCTTAATGAGTTTCATTCCAACCTCGACTATTTTGCAGAAAATTTAGGAGACGTGAGTGAAGAGCAAGGTGAACGATTTCACCAAGATATTAAGGAGATGAAAAAAAGATACCAGGGAAGATGGACCGTCTCAATGATGACAGACTACTGTTGGACGCTTAAAAGAGACCTTCCAGATGCTTCCCACAAGCGAAAATGTACCAAAAGGAGTCTCACTGAGAAAAAGAAATATGTTTAGTGCTCACTAGTTAATGTATTTTAGATAAGAAAATAAGTTCTGATACGCAATTATAAATTACTTTATTTAAAAAAAATATGTTTTATTTTAAGATAATAACTCGTTCAGCATAGACACCTACATTGTCAGAAAACGTGACATGCTAGGACAAAATGAAAGTCATTTTCGAATTCAGCACACCCAAAAACATAAGAAGACACAAGAAAACCAAAACAGCTCCCAACTTTTTTTTTGCAGACTTGTGTAATGAATGACAATAACCAACTTGAATTTTTCATATTTCGAGAGTAATATACCTTTTTCTGAGAGAAACACAGGAAAGTTTTCCATTAATACGAAGTTTCAGAGAAAAAGTTATTTCATGGTCGAAATATGCATTCTAATAGAAGAATGAGAAAGGGTTCGGAAATCCCGCATTTTCCAGAAAAAGTGGATTGCTTTTTTCGTTGACGAAGAAACTTTATCAACCACATTTCATGTTTCCATTTGCAGCAACCATCTTGAAACGGAAATCCCAAAAATATTTTCCTCATTTTAGCTAAGGAAACCCAACCTAGAATATCGTACTTAGGAACAACCTTTTTTAAAAGCATTAATCTCTAGCGGCAAAAAACACTTGGATGTTTTCATATGTGTGTTGATAAATTTCTACATCAAATATAAGATTCAATAAACTACTCTTTGAAATTTTAATTAATTTTATCTCAGCAATTGCAACCAATAGTCTCATGGTCAAATGAAGTGAATATAATTCATAATAAATACCAAGACACAAATGTGAGATTGTTGCATTTTTCACGAGCAATGGGTATAATTCTGGATTGAATATGTTTTCTTATAAAAACATTGATATTCTATTTCAACTGTAAAGCACATACCGAATATTTAAAGGATTTCGGTATAATATATTTTCATGATTCTTGATATTGCTAAACAAGATAAAATTTCACTTAGACTATAATTTAATAACTAACTGTACACAAATATTTTGTGTATAAATAACAAAATCTTCAACTGTGAACTAATTATTTACAATATCACATTTTAAATATTTCCTTTGGTTCAGGCAAATTAGACAATTGAAAAGAAAATTAACTCCATAAAATGTAGGAGTTTATTTGTTTCATTAGAACGAAATCTTACGAAAAGGTGTACCATCCTCTGAAAAGAACAAATTCAACAATCGTTATGTGTGTTGAGAACAGTCTGTCTTTATTTAACTGCTCAAGTTGTAGGTTATGGCAATTCATACTTTAGGCATCAGATTGTGATTTTGTAATTAAAAACATTGATAAGGTGTTTTGTATAAACATAGTTCTACCTCAGTAGTGAACTGGTCTTTTTCAAATACGACAGTAAAAAATGGTTTCTATTCGTCATTTGAAAAACCACATTAGCTGTTTTTTTAATCTTCGGCGAAACCTACCTTGAGTTAGAAAATTATTAAGCTTAGATCTTTTATTATATGCAAGTATATTTCCTGAAAAATATTAAATAACATTGCGACCGTGGCGTATCTCTTGAAAGAGTCGGAGTACGCCACATTACCATTAACATATTTGGTAACAATTAAACGGCCATAAGGTTTGGAGTAGTAAGGAGAAGAGTCATCTTCGTCTGGTTGAACCACCTTGAATTAAAAATACAAATAACAGAGGAAGACAAAACTGAGAACTTCGTAAGTCACTACTGGCCTGAGTTCAGACGAATTCAGAAATATAGGTGTACGACTTTTGTAAAAGTTAAGACATGTTCAAGGAACTATGACCCAGATATTATGATTATGAAGAGAACTGTTAAGTCAAAAGAAAATAGTAAGCAGGCGATGTGAGCGGAAAGAGAAAATATATGAATGTCCAGCAGGTGTTCCACAGGATTCAGTTCTTGGACCAACGTCGAGAAAAATACCTGAACAGAAGACTCCACGATTTGGCTCCTTCCACGTCTGCAAAATCCAAAGAGACACTCCAGGAGAAAATGTACAGTAGCTTTGACATTATCATGAGTTGATTAGAAAATGAGAGACTGAAAATAGCGAGTGACAATTCGGAAATAAAAATCATGAGAGGTATAAGCGGCCTTGATACAGAGAAACACTGTGAACTGATCCTAGTAGCCTAACGGCAAATACTACAACTACTAGAGTTGCCACGGCAAATCACGACGTTATCAGAAGCAGGAGATTGCGGATATTCCACCAATCGATCTACTATCTATAGCGAAATTCCAGGAGGAATTGGAAGGTAAGCCAGGAAGAGAACCATCACAATTTGGTAGAAGAGGTGTGATACCAGCAATGATAAAGCAGAGTGAACACGAAAATAATGAAGGATATTTGGGACAGAATGGAATCCATACACAGGAGAACCAACTCTTTTTCTCGATACAATTGATATAACAATTAAAAATCAATGCAATATATGTGTAACAAAAGGAGTGACCGAATACGTCTTAACATATGGAGGTGAAACATTATTAGGAGAGCTCTGCGAGCACAAATCTAAATTATTCAATATATTATGAATGAGCTTATTCCTTATATGCTAACTAGGAACAGTATGACCTTTTGTTTGCCTTATCAGGAAAATAGCAACAGAAGAGTACGGCAAAAAGAAAGGGAAGACAGATCGTGAAAAAAGTAAAGTCGATTTTCTGATAAAAACATCAAATAATGAACAACAATCTTGTCCCCAACTAGAACCAACTAATCGCCATACAAGTCCTGTTGCTGATCAAGATGCATCAGATGTGTATGCTGTAGTACAAGCGTCGCAAGCTCGTTTGGTTCTGCCGAAGGACATTCAGCCCATCCCCGGAGATAATATTCGAACTTCTTATCGAGGAAGAAAGACTACCACAGCAAAAGCAATCACATCCTCTCCATACAAGAACGAATTAAGTGAATCTTTGCGCTCAGCAGAAACTCATGGACGTGGGCGTGGGCGCGGTACCGGATGTAGTCAAGCTGGAACAAGCAGCAGCAATAAAGCCCATCAGCGCCAGAGGGTCATTGAGTCATCATCCAGCAGTAGCTCTGAAAGTGATGTAGTCGTAGAAACAGATTCGCATAATGGAATATCTAGATAGGACCCCGGAAAGCGCAGATACGAACTGCATGTTTTGTGGAACTAGTTATTCTAACGACAGATGTGGGGAAGAGTGGATACAGTGCAATTTATGGGCTCATACAGCCTGTGAAGGTCCTGAAGGCGAATATTATATCTGCGATTAATGCCGTTAGGTTGTGATTAGGCTCATACATTTAATATGGCCCCCAGGGTGCCATATAACCCTCACCTGATCTCAAATTGCCAAATTTGATTATTTTTATAATACATATTTTCTTTATTTTTCTGTTTTAATTTCGTTCATTTTATTGAAAGACATGTATAAGGTACATGCGGGTATTAAGGCCTGTCGGCTAATAAGGCCTAAACATCAAAAATCTTGTTCAAAATACGATCTTGTACTCAAGGTCACACGCACACATGCATAATAACAAGTGCAAAGCGCCACTACGCGGCAAACGTTGATACCTAACCCCCTCCCGTCAGTGGCGAGTTGAACGTTGTCGTGAGTAGCTGCACGTCACGTTTTTATAAATATTGGCCCCGGTAACATGTAAGTATTTTCTATATTATTATACTTTTCTACTTGCAATCACTGAGTATATTAGTGTTATTTTACGCTTGTCCCACATTGGCTTATTAATTAACGTGATACATTCCAAATTGTATTTATTTCGTTTTACAAAAATCCTAGTCGGTGGGTAATAAGGCCTCTAAAATTTTGTAGTAGGCCTTATTATACTTCTGGCTTTTATTCATACCTATACTTGTTATTTTTAAGGTAATTTTATTTCGGTCGTTTGTCGTAGATATATACCTAACCTATGGATAATAAAGAATTACGGATATTGAAGAAAATGAGCATTAGGCTTCTAGTCTCACGTGTATCTTTATTCTTTTTCAATGTCAATTTAAACAGCTATTAATTCATTGTTCACAGTACGATCACGATGCCTCCTAAGCGAGCATTGTGGTCACAAGATGATCTAGCCTCAGCTGTTCGCGCAGTACAGAGAGGAACTATGAGTACGTATGCGGCTGCAGTAAGATACAAAATTCCTAGAAGAACCATCAGAAATCATCTCCAGAGTGGTATTTTGATAAAAAGTTTGGGTCGTAAGCCTGTGTTAAGTCCCGAACAGGAAGCTGATCTTGTGAAGAGAATAATCAGGTATGCAGAAATAAGTTTACCTGTCACTCCAAGAATACTACGACGGTTGGTGTATAAATATTGCGTGCTAAATAACATAAAACACAATTTTGATGAGACTGCGAAACGCGCTGGTAAAGATTGGTATAAGGCGTTTATGAAGAGACATCCTGAAATATCTCTAAGAAAAGCACAGTTCATGAACCCGGCCAGAGCCCAAAAACTTAATAAGTTTATTGTGGATGATCACTTTCAAAAACTGAATGAAGTTTATGATAAACTGGACCTTAGAGATCACCCCGAAAGAATATATAACATGGATGAGAAAGGATGCCGTTTAACGATTCACCACCAGCAAAGTGTTTTGGCCAAAAAAGGAGCAAAGAGAGTTCATTTGCAGGCTTCTGAACACGCAGAAAGTGTTACTATTGCAGGATGTGTAAATGCACTTGGTACTGCCATACCGGCAATGGTGATATTTAAGGGTCAACGTTTGAAGCCAGAATTGTACGACAATTTGCCTCCTGGTTCTTTGGTTGAGAAGTCTGCAAAGGGGTACATGACAAACGAGCTTTTCAGAGAATTTTTAATACATCTGGCTAGATACAAAAGTCCAGGACCGTGCCTGTTAATATTTGATGGAGCAGCATGCCATTTAGACCTTTCCATTGTTGATGTATCAGAATCGCTTAATATATCATTATACTGCTTACCGTCGAATACCACCCATGAACTGCAGCCTCTGGACAAAGCCGTCTACAGATCATTCGAGCACTATTGGGATGCTGAAGTTCTTGCATTCTTGGATCAAAACCGAGACAAAAAGCTGACAAAAGCACGCTTCAACGTCATACTTTCAAGCGTATGGTCCAAATGTATGACTCACAGCAACATCACGAGTGGTTTTAAGGCAACTGGTTTGTACCCTTTCAACCCACAGGCGATTCCAGAAACAGCCTTCGCTCCTTCAGTTTTGACAGAAGTCCCTGCGCCTGCTGTTGGTGAACAGGGAAACTTGCAAGCTCTTGATACTACTAGGATAAGAAATAAGGAATGCGAATCGTCATCAATTTTGACAGAGGTGTTAGCACCTAATCTTGTAGATGAGAATGAGAATAATGCTAGGTATGAGACTCCAGAAGCTGATAGTTGGTCTCTGTCAAATCCTCCTGATGTCGAAAAGAAAATGTGCCTGATTATTCCCGACCTGATTCTGCGATTCCTGGTCCATCTACAAGTTTTAGGTCGCCAGTCAAGTTTGTATCAGAGGTATTATCGGATCAGCAGACCCCAGACCAATCAACTGCAAAACGCAGCTATTATCACCAAATCTATGGAACTTCTTCAAGTGATTCAGAGGACGATGTGCCGCTTGCTCGACTAGGCAGAGAAAAGATCAAACAAAATTTGGGTTTCATGATCTCATGCCCACACCTGCTAAGGTTCAAGAAAAAAACCAACTGTGCGACGCAAGGCTATTAATTATCGAGGGACTCCAGTTACTAAAGATCTTTTGATAAATATGACGAAGATAAGAAAAAAAAGCAGGAAATAAAAATAAATTACATAAGAAGCAAAACAAGATAAAGAAAGGGACTCAAAACAACAAAAACTTCAAAAGCAAATAAAAGAAAGTCATCTAGCGGATTTTCTAGATCCAACGACGCTGCAGACACTCAAGAGAGTTGGTACTGTCATGCCTGTGAAGAAAATCGTAAGAATGACATGAGGCAGTGCTCTCAATGCTTCAAGTGGTATCACGAGGAGTGTGTCGGTTTGTCAGTGGATGATATTGAGGTCTTCATGTGCCCTGGTGGATGCTAGACGAGGGTACTAATTTAATTCTCAGACTGCTATAGTATTGTTGTGCCTTTGACTGAGTGATAATTGATCTCAAGTACCAACATATGTTGTTTAAGTTGATTATCTAATAAGTTTAGGCAGTAGGCCTTATTACCCTACCTAATTTTAATAAGGCCTATTGAGAGCGTTTAAAACAATGTTAAATTTTATTTAAATTTTATGCAGAAGTTGCTATTTTATGTTTTAATTTTGTAGTTGCTTAACTAAAGGACTGATTACTTAATAAATCTAGTTGATTATACTTTTAGTATTTATTTTATAACAAATTTCCCTTAGCTAGGCCTTAATACCCTCATGTACCTTATGTAAGTTAATAAAGACGACTTCAACGTGTTTCATATACTTCTTAGTCTTGTATTTTTTACCTGAGGTTTAAAAAACAAAATAGGGGGCCACACTACCACCTTCTCCTCTGTGTGTGAAAAAGAAAAACTTGTTTGGTTCACCATTAATCGGTTTTATGAAAAATATTTTTGAATGATGAGCATGATTCGAAATGGAACGAATTAATGAAATCTAACCTAACATCAAACTCGCTAATGAAGTATTTTTAGATGTTGATTTATATGAAACTTTTATGCAATTTTTAATTGAACAATCACTGAATTCACGGATAACTTGTATAGTTTACTGGAATAGTCACCTTTTCGTCTGAAAGTATTCAAAAGTATGATGTACATTATTAACCGAACCTACGATATATTATTTCTTTAATCTATTCTCATAGCTCAATTAAAATGAGTTAAGAGCACATCATTTAGCAGAGCCTCTACAGTAACTAAGAGCATGAAACAACAAACACCTTCATCTTGCAGAGTCTCTTCAAATATGCAAAACATTTTTTCCTGCAAACTTAGGGTCGCAAAATATAAAATTCCTAATCTAATCTGCCTTCGCATGTACAATATACATATCTTACAGTTTTGATTAATATATAAAAAAGATTTAACGATTAACTATATAAAAATTAATTCCACAGTAACAATTAGGTCACTTTTATTTACCATATACCTTTTCAGTGTCTAACAATAATATTCTACTAAACTTTTTTTCACTTTAAAAGCTCATTATTCACTCGTTTCAATCACATGGCACAATAGTTTTAAATTGTTTCCCTACAGGCAATTTTAATTTTTTCAGTTTTTTTTTTAATATTCACGCAAGTTTTTAAAGCACTCTTTTAACAGTTTTAAGTCTCATAGTATTTTGTAGCGCCCCCTTCTCAACTATATATGAAAGAAATAACAACGGATTTCATGATTGTCACTTGAATCAAGATGGGAGTAACATTCAGTAAAGGATAAGTTGCCAGAAACACTCAATTGGGTTGCCCCGGATGACACTTTTGGAAGGCGTTGAAATGGATTCATTTTAGAAACAAGGATAGCAAATTTTTACGTTCATAAATATATATTTCATTAAAGAGAATCGTTTTTATAACTTTGCCATCTGGAATTTGAATTTTTGGTTTCTAGAGGGCGAATACTGACTAAGCATTGAAGTAAGGTGCTTCCTGATTTTATGTAGCAGCTGATAACTTTGTTATCTGAAGGGATGGGTCTACTTTTCTTCAGGGTGTCCAGCAAAAGTGGTGTTTTTATTAATTAATCTGATAACAGAGGAACTTCAATTTTATTTCTTTTCCAAATGCCCCTGCTCCACTAGTTAAGATGCTTACCATGACACTACACAGATGGGATCAACGATATAGTACTCTAATTGGGATGTGATATTATTGGTGACGTTAGACGTTAAGGGCAGACCAAAGAACGTAGGTACCTATGCAACGTGACAAACGCGCACACAGCCGGAGTGAAGAGGCAGGCTAGGAGGAAAATAACTCTATGGTAAAAAAGGTGGGGCTCACATGTGACATCGTTGACCTGGACCAGAAGGCTGATCGGAAATGTCTGGTACAAATGCCAACACATAAAGAGTTATTACTATTTCACCCAGTTCCTTACCGGGCATGGATCGTACGTGACCTCCACCTACCGAATGAAGAAAACGGAGACGAACAAATGCTCTAGATGTGACAAGTAGGACGACCCCGAGTCACAACGATACCAGAAACAACAGATATCATAGCTTACATGATAGAAAATGAAAGTAAGTGGAAGACTATTTTTGATTATGTAGCGCAGATAACGAGAAGGAAAGAAGAGGAAGACAGAAGAATGCAGAAGGAGGATAACAAATAGTGAGGAATGAGTTTGAAGTGTGATATGGAAGAACCATCAGGGTAGGATTACCGAGAAGGATGAGAAATCTGTTTCCGATCTTACTCCGAGTGATAGAAGCTGTAGAGAGAGGGAGTTTTTAGTGCGTCGGCAGTAGTCATCCCCACATAACCACACGAGACCTGTGGTATCTGCGTACAGATTCTCTCTCTCTGTGGTGGTTTTATCGATACATCCATCTATGTTGGCCCCACTGCTTTCTGACTTCTGCACGCAACTCGTGGTGATAGAGAACGCATTTACGCATTCTACTCTGTTTGTACTACTGGTGTATACTTGTATTGGAATGGAGTGGTCAAATGAGAAAGTGTTTAAGCTATTGCAATTCTTTCAAATGAAGCGTCACTTTCGGATTCACGGCTTAAAAGTCCGTAAAAATTGTTGCATATAAAGTGATGTTTCACTATAGTGAAAATCCAAATACCATAGTTTTATTTCAATGAAATTATGTATATAAATTTTCATCAAGTAAAGACCTCCTCAATCAAATTACTTAAAGGAAAGGATTTAGATTTGATTGACCTGAATTCTTTTCTTTGTTAATCCTAAAATTTCCTATAGATTGAGTTTTTGTCTATTATTTTATTATTTTCACTGTGGGAAATTTTACACAATGAAAATAATAGACTAAAATTCAATCGATGGGAAATATTAGAGATTAACAAAGAAAAAAATTCAGGTAGGTTACTTAATAGTCAATTAGATCTAAATCCTCCTCCTTTACTCAATCTTTTCAATTTATAAAGTAAGCAACTCCGATGGGTCTTCCAACATATCCTTGTACTTGTACCTAATGTAATATTAAGTAGGAAATAAGAATAATATATAAGGAATAATTCTGTTCTTTAGTTTGTATCTAACTGATGAAGCCACAGTGTGGTGAAACTGGTTATAGTTTTGTTAATATAGTGAAAACCTAAATACCATAGTTTTATTCCATTGAAATATTAAGACAAACATGGTTTATTTCTTGTGGTTTTTCTTTATTCTCTTATTCTATTCCGTCAATAAATGTTATCAGTTGTCACATAAAATCATGGATACACAGTAAAGTTTAGTCATATTTCCTTTACCGGATAATTGATAAGAAATTTACATAGACTTTCCCTAGATAGAGGAAATCGGGATGATCTCAAAAAACCTTCTTAAATAACCTATAAGACTCCTCGTTACAAAGACACCGGCTATTTCATGAATTTTGGCCAGATCTTGCTGTCCCACTATCTTCTACACTCCATCTCGTTTTGAGGTTAGGTTAGGTTAGAATATGATTTCACGAATCAGTGTATTTCCTGGGTAGTCTTATCATATATTCAAAATCAGGTCTACATGGTGTGAATGAGTGAAATTAATTTTTGTTTGTCCGACCCTGGATGTTTCTTTTGTTAAGTTCGACTCAAGAAGATCAATAAAATCCTCGAAATGAAAAAAAAATCAAAATGAATATAATTCAAGAAATGCAGAATATGACTTAGCTAAAATTCGTTAAACAGCAAGTATCTTTGTAACAAGGAACCTCATGTTATATTTCAATAGGTTATCTGTGTTTTATCTAAACACCCTGTCTAATTGAGATAGGCAATGTATACTCCCACAACAATAATCCAGTATATGTCACAGGATAGTATGTGGAAACAAAAACGTGATTGAAGTATATTCTCATTCTGAATCTTTTGCTGATTTACGAATTGCTGATAAAATTTACATTTATAAATTAATTAATTGTCCTTGATTTTATTCTGTTATTTCACGTGAAAATTGAACACAATTTGTATCTTCTAAAATATTCGAGCAAGACATATTCGGATACTCTAGAAGTTAAATTTTCGAATCGAATCACGTTTCATTTTGATAATCTTGAAACGAAGTGAATACTGCACGAATCAAAAATAAATAATTAATCGAATACATGAAGTATCTGATCGAGACTAACGTGGACGTTGAACTAAGGAACGATATTCGAAACGTTCTTGATAGAGCCATGTAACCAATGAAATTAATTTGTCTTGCTTTATTGCGAGAGAATTGAGTGGATCGTAGAACAATATGTGGATGTGTTATATTAACAAATGATTTAGTATTTCAAATTTCAACACCTTTCAAGAGTAAGACACGCCGCAAGTTCCATGATAGAAGTACAGGAACACTTAATCTAAATAAAAAGGTAAATAAACTTTTAAGAATGGAATGGTGACAAAGTGAACTCATTAGATATAGGAATAGGGTCCGTCTGTGAGGGCGCTACATAGCAGTAGTCAAGAATTGTCGTCTTTGTTGGTACCGCCTCCCCCTGTACCGCTGCCTTGTCCAGTTGCAGCCCTTCCCCTAACTTGCTTGTATTCCAAGCCTGGGTCGAATTGCATCAAAACAAAAACCTAGAAGAATATAAAGAGTTTCTAATTATATTCTGCGATATATACGAGGGATGTCTTTTATGTTTTGTACGCTGGAACATAGAAGATAGTACTAATGAACAGTTATAAAAATGAATCTTCATAATTTGTTAATATAAATCCAAAATTCAGTGAAGGAACTGCAGCATATTTGGGATACTTCAGATAGTTTGGAACACTTCGATATCTAAATCAATATAAACGCCATCTGTTATTTTTTGCCGTAAATATACCGTCATACTACACACGCAGCCATGAGGTATTAAAAACCGGACGCCATCTTGACATTCTGGCTATCAGCCTCAAAGGAACGAGAAGCCTGCTTTGAAAACTGTTTCGGTAAGAATGCAATAATGATAATCATTTACTGTAATAGTTGAAACCTTCATCGTAATTATTCACACTGTAAAGTGACCTTGATAATTTATGATTAAAGAGGTTTGTTCCTACAGCGATCAGAAACAGTCACGGACTGTCACGATTGTGCGCAGTGTGTTAAAGTACGTTCCAAGAGCATTTCTGGTATTTCTCAAACTCGACTCAAACTATGAAATGGGCGTTTCAACTGAATCTTCGGACTAAATTATGGCTGTCAGACGAGTTTGCTGACAAAAAGAAAATAAAGTGTCGCAAACCTGCGCAATGAGCAGTGCAACAAGTTAAATTTGTTCTGTGGTTGAATTTTCCTTCGGGAGGAGTGATAAACTTGTTTATTGTGTTGTAGTATTGGTTTGGTTAGTGTTCATTTTTTGGAATTTTATTGGCGTCGAAATGAACGATATTTCATCATCTTCAGATGATGATGATGAAAATACGGGGAGATCGAAATATAAAATTATTTAGAAGAAATAGTTCTGATGGATAATGCTGAGTTTATGGAAAATGCAGATATTGTTCAACGATTGAGTACAGTGATTATTTCCATACGCAATCGGGACCTAATATCGCCATACTTTCAAGCTTTCGAGATGTTGCTGATAGGTTCAAAAGCATTAGCTGTCTTCATAGAATATGAAAAGGATGGCAACCTCAATCCATATAAAATACTTAAATTCGTGATCCATTACGTTTAGTGATAATTCAATGAAAACGAAAAGTATCTACACAAGGCGTTCAACTGTTACTGTTTGAGAAATGTCAGGAACGCATCAGAAACAAGTCTGTGATTCTCGAACAAACTACTATAAATATATCTAGAATAAAATGAAACCTGGAATTTTAGGTAAGGATGATATATAGTTAATTAGTTAATTCAGAATACCGAAAGTCAATATGATTTGGAATATTCCAAATTATATGCACATTTTTATGAGTAGATATTAATTATTCTGGTTTTTTTAGCAATGGCAACATCTCATAAATACAAGAAGAGAAAGAGGTGTGAAAAGAGGAAACGGCCGCTGCTATAGCCACTGTCAGAGAAAAGAAAATGGGATATTTGAAGGCAGCTAAACTGTTCAACGTTCCTTGGTCGACACTTCTTCGATTTGTGAAATAAAGACTCTCCGAAGGTGATAGCAAATACGGTAATTGTTCGACGGCCAGTTTTCGGTCAAGGAATAGTTTTATGGTCTGACCAGATTTGCGCCGTTAGGCATATCAACTAGCTTTGATAAATACAAAGAATCCTTTTAAGGGTGGGTTTGCTGGAAGATACTAGCTAAAGGGGTTTTTAAAACGACATGATAACATTTTATCCAAGAGAGCCAACTGGGACTTTTCAAGCACGAGCTAATGCATTCACTAAAGAAAGAATGAACGAATTTTACGACAATCTTGAAACAATCCAGGCTGATGAGTGTTTCCCTGCTCCGCGCATCTTTAACTTTGATGAGAGTCGTCTCTCCATAGTCCAGAGTGAAATACCAAAAATTATACCTGGAAAAGGTAAAATATGTCTGATCCTTTAATGAGAGAAGCTCCAGTTGGCTCTATAGGAAAAACACATCCATCGGAATGGATCCAAACTCACTTATTTACGTAACGGTTTCAACACTTTGTAGAATACGTAAAACCAACAGAAGCATCCCTAGTGCTCTTGATTCTAAATGGCCATTACAGTCAAGAACATAGAGTTAATAGATCTAGCAAGACAACATTATGAGACAAATCCTAATACAGTGAAGACGTTCGAGGGTTTCTCAGAGAAACTAATAGACCCTTAACACCATATGATGTCGTTGAGCTATTCTGAAAAGCCTACATCAAGTGCCAAACTGAAGAAATTGCTGCTAATGATTTCAAAGTTGGTGGCATATATCCGCTTAATCGAAACATATTTATTCAAGCCGATAACATAGCAGCTGCTGAAGATTTTGGAGAGTATCAAAACTGTAAAAATATTTGAACGAAGCTCGCCTCCCTCATGGTTGCTTCTTTGAGATTGGAGAATTCTGATGACTCAGAGCCAGGTAGTGGGACATGAATTCACTCTCTTGTTACTCCGTCTCATATTTCTCCTGTGGCCCATAATAAAAAAGAGAACCAGCTATAGAGGCCGTAAGCCAGCAAGATCGGCAATAATCTCAAGATCTCCTAATAAAAAACACCTTGACAATGCACAAATTGAAAAACCTGAAATTACAACACGAAGAGCATGGTGATATCGAAGGAGCCAAGAAGATGTAAGCTCACAATTGAAGATGAAACCGTAGAGCAGATAATGTCCTTCAAATACCTTGGGCTGCAAATAACTAGTGACGGGGATTTAGCGAGAGAGGTCCGAAAGCAAGTAAATGAAGCAGCAGCGATTTCTGTATGCCTGATAGATTTCATATGGAAGAACGGGCATTGAGTGCAACACGAGGATTTACAAAGCGTGTGTACGACCTATCGCCACCTATGCAATAGAAACTAGGGCCGATACCTCCAAAACCAAAAAAATTCTAAGAACGTCAGAAATGGAGACGCTAAGGCAAATATCGCGAAAATCGCTCAGAGATAGAATTAGGAACGAGGTTATACAAGATACATGTAACACTGAAGATATTGTACGATGGGCAAGAAAACACAGACGGAGGATGGAATGAACATGTAGACAGGATGGAAGACGGAAAACCAATAGCAACACGTCGGCCACCGAGAAGGCCCCCCAAACGCTGGAAAGATAGTCATCTCCATCTCACAAGAACAATAGTAGAAGTATCTCCTGGAAAAAAAACAGACCTCAAGGTCTAAATTAAGAGGAAGAAGAGAGAGAAATCTGACAAAGAAAAAGCAGGACACAGAAAAAAATAGTAAGGGAAAAAGCAAGAAGAAAATAACAAAAAAGACAAAAAAAGAGATATGACAGACAGTGACTCATCAGATCCGGATTCTGAAAATCCTTCATCTGGAAATAACACACTCTTCCGACGATGTAGCAATGAGAGATGAGACTGCAATCCACACTGACGAAGACCCTTGTTTTTTCTGTAACGGAGAATATAATGATGATGAAAGTGATGAAGAAAGGGTACAGTGCCTAATGTGCCTAATGTAAAAAAAACTAAACACTGAGTGATTATTATGACGGATTACTTAATAATCGGATGTCATTTTAACCTATTTTGTTTAAAAAGATTGATAGCCTAGTGAACTACAGATTATAAAACTGTTACAAAGATAAGAAATCTAGTTTCTAAGAAAAAGTGTTAACAATTGTCAAAGCAAAAATGTGAATATAATCTACTATATTTCAAATTACTCGCACCTTAGTCTAATCTTGTTTTTGGTGTTTTCTAGTTTATAGGCATTTTGATAGTTTTCGGTTTTGTCACATTTGATTGTTTTATTATTACAGTTCAATAATTTTATGTATTTTTATTGAGCCATCTAGTTCCTCTTTACCAGGTTGTTCAATAAGTTTTGTCGTTCGATAAGAAAAACACAATGTTATGGTTCAAAATACACTTTATTATTCAGTATAATCTCTCTGAACATTAATACACTTGCTCTAACAATCCTCCAATCTGTGGATCCCATCCCTAACGTGAGAATCCGGAAGTTCTACAAAATACGCTTCAACAGCCGTTATGACCTTTTCGTTTGATGAAAAACGCTTGCCATACATAAATTTTTTGAGATATGGAAACAAATGGAAGTCACTGGGGGCCAAATCTGGTGAATACGGTGGATGCTCCAACAATTCGAATTTTAATTCATGGATTTTAGCCATTATCTAAATGCTCTTGTGACACCTGATGAAAAAGGATTTTTTCTTCTACAAACCGGTTCTTTTTTCAGGAATTTTTTCCTTCAACTGGTCCAAAAGGTTGCAATAATATTCAGAACTAATTGTTTCACCAGTTTGCAAGTAATCCACAAACAGAATTCCTTTCGCATCCCAAAAAACTGATGCCATATCCTTCTTGGCACGAACTCGTTTCGAAGCCGAACAACCAGGTTCACACCATTCTTTAGCCTCTTGTTTTGATTTAGGATCATGGTGATAGACCCAAGTCTCATCCGTAGTGATGAATAGACGCCCAAAATCCACTTTATCCTTTTTGAAACGCTCCAAATATTGCATTCGAATGTGTTTTTGTTCCATTGTTAGCGAATGTGGCACCCATTGTGTACACAGCTTTCTAAAACCTAAAATTTCACTCAGAATATGGCTCACGCTGCCTAATGAGAAGTGTAGAGCTTCCACTAAATCCCTCTCAGTCAACCGACGATCTTCCAAAACCATATCCTGTATTTTGGCTATGATTTCTGGTGTTGATGCGCTTTTTGGACGTCCTTCGCGAGGATGGTCTTCAAGGCTTGTACGACCACGTTTAAATTCAGCAACCCATCTTTCTACCGTTCTTATTGTAGGTGAACAATCATTACACACTCCTAACATTCGTTAGTGAATTTCTTCTGGTGCTACACCTTCCAAAATTAAGAATTTTATCACTCCACGATATTCAATTTTCCATTGTACAAAAAAATGGCTTGTAAACAAACAGTGAATTGACAGATTGAAATGAACCTTCACAAACGTTCATATGAAGAATGTACCAACAAAACAAAAACAAATTTGGAATAGTAGCAACGCCCTCTCTTATCGAACGACAAAACTTGTTGAACAACCTGGTATATTTATTCTCAATAAAGAAACTAGTATTTCAAATATGCTGCAGTTCCTCTACTATGCGTGCTGTGTTTTAGCCAAAACAAACTGTCAAAGTTGACAATATTAATCGTGAACTTTTTGGTGCAATAATTACCTAAAATTTCCAAGGACAATTATCTCAACAAAAAAGTATCGGCAAGTTTGTTTCTGTTTTCGAAATCAAAACACCACATCAGTCAGAAGTTTCCTATTGATATGAAGAATTTAAACGCAAAAAAGGTTGGCATAGCGACGATGCTCCACGAAGTTGCACCAAAAGCCAGTAGTCACTCAAGAAAATGTGAACGCTGTGCGGAGGATCGACAAACAGCATATCGGGAGATTGTGGCATCATTGCTGATTTAAGAGATCTCAATAGAAAAAAATTTTCACGAAGAATTGCGTGTGAAAACATTAGTTTACTGTTGGATATCTATTGACCGAATAATAGAAAGCTGAAAGGGTGAATTGGGTTGAAAATTCCTGGACGTTTTAACTTTGGACAGTCTAAAAGCAATTACAAAACTGTCAGTGGTGTTGAATCTTGGATTTATTCATACAAGTCGAAAAATAACAGCCAATCTTCTTTCTGGGTGTACCAAGGGGACGAATAAACGACAAATCTCATCCGTGACCGACGATGGTCGCAAAGATTGTTTCAAAAACAGATCTTGTAGCAAGAATTCGTTTACTTGTTACTACCGATTGGTACACAACCATTTGTTTACCTTAAGTTGTTAGCAAGATTCGTGAAAACCGAATCATCCTTCACCAAGACAATACGCAGAATGATGTAACATCATCATGCGTACAGTCCGGACCTAAGTAAGTCCCAACGACTTTTTAGTTATCCTAAAATGAAGAACGAACTGCGTAGTCTTCAGAAGAAGCTGTTGATGACTTTCAAAAGGCCACTTTGAATGTAGCAGCATTAACTGCTTCAAGAATTGGTTAGAACGAATGAAGAAATATATCAATCTTCGCGGAAATACTTCAAAAAACAATAAAATCTTTGAAAGCTCTTAATTGTTTCATTCTAGCTCTATATGCAAAACTCAAAAGACATCCCTCGTATTTATCAATAAAAAGTCTGAGTTTGGAACTATAGGCAATCTAGGCAAACTGATTCTATTCATAGTACAGGAGCTGCTTTCGTTTTTGTATCAAGTTATTTCTTACACTATCCCTTCGCAACCTATTTGAAGTTTCGTTTGATCCACTGAGTACTTGATGCCTGACAAAGAAAAGAGTTTACACAAATATCTCCTATCCTTCTAATAGAATCTATTCGTCTAAATCACACATAAAGTTTTATCTTACCTGGTCCGTTGGTAATAATTGAAAATCATCTGGTGGATTTGTGATAACGTATCTCTTGCTGCTGGCGTCGCAAGACGAGCTCGTATCCCTAAACCTGTACAGTCCTATACACAGCATCCCGAATTGTTTAAGCGCAGCGACGAACAGATCACCGTATTTTCCGGTTTCGCCAAATTGAGCTAAAGGACCGTCGTACAGGGAAATCTGACCGACTCTGCACCTGTCTCTATTCGAAAGACTATCTGGTGTGCTGCAACAAACGAATAAGTTGTTATGAGTATGGAAAAGCTAACTATATCGAATCATGCAGGGCTCTGCTAAGTACATGTGGAGTCCTCCAGGAGACTGAAACTGGCACCATACCTCCAAATGGTTCTTGGTCGTTACACCAAAAAGCCAATTAGGTGATGGACTTTTCTACTAAAGAGAGGAGGGTGTGCTTCATATCGAAGATTAAGATTCTAGTCTTTACCTATATCCACCTCTGAGACCGGCTCCTTCAGCGAGTATAAGTTCCAGTTCAGGAGTGGCACCTCCAGTAATAAGCGATCGAATAAGTGTTAAGGCATTTTGATTGAAGTATGTCGTCGACATCAAAGAATCCAATACACTGACAGCGAAAGCCGTTCCACAGGCGAAAGGTTGCGTCAAGTATAATTCAGTGTCCGGGTCGTCATCGTCATCTTGGTCCAAGAATTGCACATTGCTATCGTTCACCAATTCTGTAAACAATATCATTAGTATATGAAATGAAAAAGATTAATGTTGTTTACCTGTTATCATGGGAACGTTAGCTCCATATACCGAACCTCTCCTTTGAAGAATGATGGGGCTACCCACGGGAGTTCCAGTTGCATTGTCACCATTGGTCTGACTCAGCACCCCTATCGTATCGTCGAAAGTCATGGCTTTAATGTTTAGAGATGCTAAGATTGCCTCTTTATCAGCCAGAGTTGGGTCATCGTTACTTGGAACTTTGGCGGATAAAATACAGCACATATCACATAAATTGACATTCACAGCACGGAGATCGGCCCTACTCAGCGGCGAGCCCTGTAAAGAGTTTCTAATAATAGAAGTCTTTATGTATCCTAGAGGAAGAAAATATGAAGCTGAGGCATTATTTTGAGAGGACCTATATGATCTCAAGTTATTGATTTCTTATTCTCGGACACGCTGCAAAGGTATCCATTAAAGATTTACTTGCAAAAACTAGAGATCAACACGTTTAGTTTAAATTCGTACTTACATTGAGAACAGATATTTTCGGTAAGTTTTGTAACATTTTCCACTCTCTTCTGATATAATCAACGGATCCAACTATCACAACATGTTTGAGCTCGTGGTAATGAAAGTTACTGGCTCGAAGAGGCATCACCAGGTTCCGCAAGCCGATGAGCGGCGAGTCTGGATCGGCGAACAAACACACTACCACATGGCCGTTCAGAACTGTCATGGCCGCTTGGTTCCGGTCCTAAAACACAAAAAAAAAAACAAGTCTCTATAACCTTTTCTTTCAGACAGCAGTTGGAAATAAAACAAGAGCAGATATAACTTTGTTTCAAGATGAATGATATACACTCTAGTGTCGAAACATGAAATTTCCATTCCTTACCAATATGCATTCTTCGAGACCTTTAGCTGGCCCCCAGTGGAACATGCCGGTACTATCGTATTTCATTTCAGTCTTTTCGAAGTCGAAATCTTTCGCCTGATCATCCGCCAAACCAACCGGAAGTGCGACACCATTGTTGTTTTGATTCGTACCGCTGCTTGTTCTGCTGGTGGGCCTGAAAATTTGGAATTCCAGTAGATCTGTTTGATTTAGACGAAGCACGCTACTACTTATATGGTCATTCTCAAATGCGTTTAGTTTTTCTAGACATAACATGAATCTAGTGATGAACTATACTCGAATTTCTGCCATGCATTCAGTTGATATAAAACAAAAATTGTACAAGGGACGTCCTGGATGTTCTAGGGTAAAAGCGAATGGTTTTTTGATCAAAATTATGGAAGTGTACTTGGGAGTTGATTAGAATGGATATACTTTGGACATTATAAGGTGTTTCACAGAAGCACTTCATCAAAAAAAATGGATATGATCGGGGAACAAATCGTTGATTTTGTACCAAGTAACTTTTGCACAATGTCTTCAAAACCCATGACTTTTATTACCAAAAAACACGACAAATTTACTCTTGAAACTTTGTGTGATTTCTCTCTATTTCGTTGACTCAAGAATGCCGAGAAGAAATAGAGGAAAACTTTTAGGATTGCTCTACTGAAAGCTGAGGGATTAGATTAGACCAAGCTGCATTATAGTCGTAAGTTAGGGGTGAAAATTCAAAATCTATTTGTCCCCAAGACGTCACGTTTATTTTTCATGGAAACTTTTCAGTATGATATGATATTTTCCATCAGCGGATGGTTTGTCAGAATAAAAGGAAAACTCTTAGATATTATATGATTTTTATTGTACGTACAATATATTTTACACGTGGATACAATTAACATCTGAAAATAACATATACTTTGTCGTAAAACATGCAGAATTTTTCTAAATGTTCTAAATCATTCATAGTCAAATCAGTCAAGCAAACAACAAAACACAGAAAGTGAAAGATACAATCACATGCATCAAAAAATTGCATTGCAGAAAATAATGATGTGATAAAACATCATGTGGTTTCATATTATACCTTAAATATGTTGATATGTAAACTCAATAACGAGATTGTATGCTTTTGGACTTAAGTCTGTCCACAGAATTAGTCCAATAACTAAATTGTATGATGCAGGATTCAAACCTTTGGAATGAAGAGAAAGGTAAATTTGAGAATGAAATTTTATGCCATACAATACAAATCTCCCAATAATTAGAAAAGAATATACAATAAGTTATTGTTATTATTGAAAAGATTGATTTGATAAGAAAATTGTATACAGCTGAAGAAATACGTCTTACAAGTAAGTTAGATGTTGTTGGAGTTAAATTGAAAAAGGAAATGATTATGGTAATTAAATCAAGTAAGTTCAAGGAGGAAACTTATTACAATTGGTTCCAAAATCCATGAATGGATTTTATAGAGAAGGTCCCAAATCTTAGGAGAATAGTTTAAGAAACGAATTCGATAAACAAATTGTTTAAGTGCTCAAGTTTTTTGACAAGAACGAAATAAATTCAAGGAATAGATAATCAATTTTTCGTTTCTATTTAAAAAAGTAATTGTTGTTTCAACGAAATCTTTGATAGCGACAGATTAAGAGAAGAAATTGTTTATTATGGCACCCCAATGTCAAATGAAGGAAGAGAAAGGCAAACTGAATTAGGAATTCGATCGTAGATCTCAACTTTTTGAAATAATTGAAAAATATTAATTTAATGAGAAGCTTGTATAGTACGAGGGATGTCCCTTATATTTTTCAAGCATAGATGACACTATCAATCAACTGTTGGTACTAAAAATGAACCTTTATGATCTTTTAATATAAATAAAGAATATCAGTACTGTACGCTGTGTTTTAGGTACAACAAACTGTCAAGCTTGACATATGGAATTAAACCGTGAGCATTTTCGCGCAATGAATTTGCAAAGACAATTATCTCAACAAGAATAACTCAGCGAGTTGGTTTCTGTCTTCGTCATTGATGCACCACACCAGTCTACAGTTCGCCGTTGGTATGGAAAAATTAAACGCAGAAAGGTTGGGTTAGGCGACGATCTAAGTGCAGTTGCACCAAAAACAATGGTCGCTCAAGAAAATGTGGATGCTGTGTATAAGATTATCCAGGAAAATCGGCATGCAACATATCGAGAAAATGAGGTATCATTGATGATTTTTACGAAGAATTGCATGTGAAAACAACAGAAAGCGGCAAAAATTTCCGTTTTAACTTTCAAAGTCTGAAAGCATTTATTACTTTGTCAGTGGTTATGAATCTTGGATTCATTCTGACGAGCCAGAAAATAAGAGCCAATTTCTATTTGGATGTTCGAGAAAGCAATCCCGAACGGCTAATCATCCTTCGCCAAGACAAATATGAACACAACCCGGAAAATAATTGAATATTTAACGCAAGAAAACATTGAGTTGTCACATCATTCGGACCTAATTACCAACGATTTTTTTTACTTTCCCCGAAATGCATCGTCAAAGGTTTCAGACTTCAGAAGAAACGGTTGATTCTTTCCGAAAGGCCATTCTGAATATAACAGAATACGAATGGAATAACTGCTTCTAGAATAGGTTCGATGAAATACAGAAGTGTATTAATACTTCGAAAAACAATGAAGTCTTTTAAATTGTTTCATTCTAGTTCTACGTGCAAAACTTAGAAGACATCCCTCGTACTTACACTGTCATTGGTTTATGCATCAAGTAATTATACTGATATCAATATCCGGGATTTGATATTCGATAACGTGAAAAAATTGCATCTATAGTAGTTCTGAAATTTGTTGGTGAGTCGTTGGGTTAGGTTAGATTAGCGGTAGAAAATCGTTCAATGTTAAATCGACTCTAGATAGAGCGTTAACACCTGCTTCTAAATCAGTACAAATGCATGTACTCTAACTACGTGATATCTTTTTTCTCTCTCATGAAACGAAATGTGCCTAAACGTGAAGTGTTTTGAAATTTTATTCTTTATTTTAATCCAAATATGGATACAAAGTTGGGCCAATTAGATGCCTGAACGGTGTGATAAATACAGGGGAGGTTTGATAAGTCAGTGACTTTTTGAATAAAACAAAATTTTTCGGAAAATAAACATTTTATTCTTCTACATATTCATTTTTTGCTCGATACATTCAGTCCAGCGTTTTTCTAATATTTTTATTCCCCTCCAAATCAAAGGTTTCCTCTAGGCTCTCGAAATATGCGTTTGTTTCGGTAATGACTTCTTCATTCGACTCAAATCTCTTGCCTACCAGTCATTTCTTTAGCTTTGGAAACAGAAAATAGTCGCAGGGGGCTAAATCTGGAGAATATGCTGGATGGGGTAGCAGTTCGTACCCCAATTCGTGGATTTTGGCGTTCGTGACTAAACAAGTCTGCTCACGTGCATTGTCTTGGTGGAACATCACTTTTTTCTCCGCCAAATGTGGCCGGTTTTGCTTCAAATCAATATCTAATCTGTTCAAAAGCTTTGAATAACATTCTTCGGTGATCGTTTTACCTTTCTCGAGCTAATCGATGTGAATGACACCGCATGCATCCCAAAAAAACTGTGACCATGACCTTGTTGGTTGACAGGCACTGTTTGGCCTTCTTTGGTCCTGTTTCGATTGTTCGTTGGTCATTGGCGTAGTGTGAAGGATCCACAGTAACAAAACTGCGCGAACACTCGTTCGGATTACGGCTGAACATCGCTAAACACTATTCTGAAGTGAATTAGAAAGTTGCCCACTGATAGATTACAGTTGGCAGCAGCACTGTTGCATTTGAGTAACAGCGCGGGAAATTCAAAAAACTCACTGACTTATCATATTGTTCTCGTATAAATATTTCGTGAAACATCGTATGTGTAAAGAAAATTTTAATATTCCTTTATTTTTAGACCCAAAAAAAAATTAAATATATCTTCGAATGAGTTCTCACATAATGATACATCGTAAATTAGAAAAAATGCAGTTTTTTTATGCTGGTGACTGTATACTAAGAACAAGCAAAGCAAGCAATAATAATAGTGAAAAGTGTAAGTTTTGCTAAAGCGTACATGAGTTTTTTCACTTCATAGGCAAGATGATAGCCGGCGTAAGATGTGGCATCCTGCTCCGATGTTCTGAAAACAGCACATTGCCGATAGCACACCAAACAATATTATTTATATTAATTTCTAACACGACAGAAGCGAACGATCCGATCAAACAAAATTCACTACTATGTTTTTTCACAGATCAGTAACTTTGAATCGATTTTAACGGGAATTTGATTAAGTTTTTTCACATACTGGCAACACTGATTTCAGAATGGTAAGAAAGGCCACAGGAGTTCTGAAGCTTGAGCGTAAGATAGAAGGAAATCAAGTGGGGTTTGTTCAAGTATCGTTCAACTGTAACGGGTTTGCATGAAAAAGTCAAAGTAGGGCCAAGATCATTCGCTTCAAAATGTTAGAGAAGGTAAAATAGTATTATTTTTCGCATTGAAGAGCGTGTGTGAATCAATATGTTCCACAATCCAAGAGTTGAGTGCTTTCATGATGGGTCAGAATAGGAAAAACCCAGTCAACATTTCAAGGTCAAACCTTCGTACAACAAGCAATAGGCTATTCGACTGATTTTGGTGAATCGTTTTAAATAATTCTTCTTTAGTCAATACAGGCTGGACCAGATTCGATGTTTTAGTACGGCTGATAATGATATGATGAAAGTTTTCAAGTTAACTTGGGGTGCGAACTGATATCTCGCGGTAAGACTATTGAAAGCTTTTATTGAAGGTTAACTTTGGAATCAAAACCAATAGATGAAGCTCTTTTGTTCTAAGCAATTTTTGTCTGTGATATTTATTGCATAGATTAAAATGGTCCACCCTGTTATAAAAAACATAAAACGAGAACCATAATCAGTCAGAGAAACCAGTTTCACTTGCGTGTGACGTCACCTTAGTTGCAACCAATCGCAGAGTATTCTCACCATAAATAGAATTTCTAAAATTGTTATATTTTCTCTCTTGCAATTTGCAAGAATTTTTTATATTCCAGTTTATCATAAGGGTGAATATGTTTTTTTCTATTACTGTATACGAGGTGTATAAATAAAGTAATGTGTCAGACATTTCGCTACTGATCCAGTAACGAGTGAGATGAAAGGATACGCCACCAGTATGAGTTTGAACTCCGAAAGTTCAATCCCAAGACCGAAACGATCTCAGCCAGGAAAAAGTCTTGATTTTTTGAGATCGATTGAGAATGATGACCGTTTCTGAAACGCGTCATGTCCGGTGACACGCCAGAGCACGTAATGTCACACTGCAACCTTTCAAAGGCACAGAAAAGCACGAATGAACTATTCGAAAACTAAATGCACGTTGATTCGTTTTTTGATAGCTACGAAATTGCCCACAAAAAGTTTGACTCTAAGGCAAACGGTTTTTAACATTTGTTCCGAAAGTTGTTGAAATACTTCGAAGAAAAGTCTTTCTTTTTCGACCGAATATCAAAACAACCAGGTGTTGCATCATGACAATGCACCAAGTCACATTGCTATCTCAATAATGAAGTTTTCAGCCAATAGAAACATTCCTGAGGCTTCTCAGCCTCCTTACACACCAGACTTGAGTCCTTATGTTTTTTTCTCTTACCGAAAATTGAAAAACACCTCAAGGTTAATCATGATGATAATTAGAAATTAAACTACGTAATATTCTATCACAAGAGATTTATGGAAAATCAGATTGCAACTTCGGTATTTCGACCATCTTCAGCTGACAACAAGTATTGAACTAAACTTTATTTATATAGGTATTATTTAAAGATGTCGAATAAGGACGAATAAGCCGGGCCATACTGGTAGTTAGAAGATTATCTCTTCTGGGTTTTGTTTCAGTTTGAAAATTTCGATGAATTCCAAGAAATCTAACTTTTGTCCCTTAGCTATTCTGCGAATAATTTGGAGTTGATCTTTGGGTGGAAAATCATGCCATTTTCGATAAAATGTGAATCGAAAGTAGATTCGTCGGTTTTCTGGTTATTGTGAACTGATTGATGCTTTTTGTATCTAGTTTTGAATGAACGACCAGTCTGACCTATATAGACGCCTTCACAATCCATACAGGATAACTTGTGTTGTCAAATCTATCAGTTTTATTGTTAATATTGAAAAGTTCTTGGAAGATTTTCATGTGGATTTTGAAAGCTACTTTTATACTGTTTTGAAATGACATCTTTTCGCTGATAGGGCCGAAGAAAAATATTTATCTGTATTAGTTGATTCTATACGTGAATAAATATTATGATATGCTATTTTCAACTTCAGTTCAATAGTTGTTGCAAACCTGAATTTCAATAAAGTCTTGTAATAGTGCAATACACACAACCAAATCTATATGGAATCACTCGGTATTTCACATTATTGATTGTTTTCAACCATGGGTCTTTGACTACTTGTGAAGAAAGTTTTTGTTGTAAAAAAATGGATAGTATGATGAGAAATGTTGAATTATCACCATATGTTCGGGATTTTGTACTCAATCGTCACTAAAATTCGAAACCATGAATTTCAAAATTTAAAAAAGACTACAATCATAATTGAAAATGCCTTACGTTGGACTGTCCGATATGCAGAGGGGTCAAATAATTGCTCTCGTTGAAGAAGGGGTGACACGGAGGGATATAGCGGCAACAATGGGGGCGTCACAGGGGGAGTTTTGACAAACCTACGCCCGATACGTGGAGCTACAATCTCTGCAAAATAGGCCTAGAAGAAGTCGTAGGAAGATAACTTCTGAAGAACAAGACCGCTTTTTATGACAAATTGCAAGAAGAAACCCTAGTGCGTCGCACCCCATATACCAAAGGTAACTTCTGATTGCAACAGACATCAGTGTATCAGTCGAAACGATACGTCAAAGAGTTCGTTCAAGGGTTTGTACAGCAGAAGGCTCTTAAGAGTTTCACAGCTAACCAGACAACAAAAAATTAACAGACTTAATTGGTATATCGAGCACCAAAATAGGAATATTGAGAATTGGCGAAATGTTCTTTTCTCGGATGAGACCAGAATTGGTGTTCGATCAGATGACCGTCGAATTCGGGTTTTAAGGGATCGTGAAGGATAAGCTAGACTCCAAGACAATTTCTGAAATACCAAGGGGGCAGTGTGAACTTTCGAGGTGGCATTATGGTCGGAGGCAAACCAGATTTGATTCCGTTTCCTGCGAATGCAACGGCTAGAAATTACACTCTTGAATCGCTATTTTGGGCTGACCAGCTTGCTCTCCAGACCTAAATCCTATTGAACATTTATGAAATGATCTCAAAAGAAAATTAGACCGTGCCAGGATGATCCAAGAACCCCACCACAGTTCATCCAAGACGCCACATAAGAGTGGCAGAATATCACCCCAGAGGAGGGCGAAAACCTAATCCAAAGCATGCCTAGACAGATTCAGGCTTGTATCAGGGCAAGAGGAGGTAATACAACCTATTGAGGTCCCTACTCCGTGAGAAAACAATTTTATTTTTTTTACTACACTCGAAAAGTCTCTTATTTCCTCTAATTTGTTTCTTGCTTAAAATAAACCTCAATTTATTTCTTTTTTCATTTGAAATATCTCAAAAAGGATCAATTCTAAAATCCCTGAGGTAATATTCAAAATATCGGTTGATTCCGTATGAATTTGGTTGTGTGTACATAGTTTAATTTCTTATTATCATCATTCTGGATTACTTGAAAACATCCAGTAGTAACAGTAACAAGATCCAGCTGTAACAGACCAGCTGAAGGCTATTCCAGTATCCGAATTCCAGCAATTCTATAATGGTTGGAAGGACTGTCTCCAGCGTTGTGAAGCTTTCCAAGGGAACTATTTTGAGAAAATTGAGAAAACCCTCTCAATACTTTATTTACACATCTCATAGAATAACAATTTGTAATATATGTACAGTGTTGTCAAATAGTCTATTGGAATCTAGAATCAGAATAAATGATAACATTTTAGTATCATCAATACCTAAGGATTCAAATGCCCAACGCAAATAAATAATGATAGAAAACAACTCTTGTCTTGTGAAATATAACTGGTTTAAGAAAGAATAAAAACTAAGATATCGAGCAAAATTCAGTAGTCTTCAACTCCAGTAGTGTAAGAGCCTGTTTTAGTTGTCTGAGTGAGGAAAGTTAAGTGGGAATTAGTGTCATGCAGTTGATTTAAGGTACCAGTTGTTTTCTATTCTCTAATCACTAGAGAATAGGTCATAATTTAATCCAGATTTAGAACCCATTGATTTCGTTATAATACCAATTTGAGGTGAAGAAAATTTCTCGTACGGTACCTCTCCACAAATGTGTGAAATTCGTTAAAATGAAGCAGTGTTTATTGGAAAGAATAATTGATAATTAATTATCAAAATGTTAATTAAATGTAATATTGTATATCCTATAAATAAAGTAAATGCAAAACTCACCTGGAATTATAACCTGGAGATACAACATTCTCGGTAGTGGTTCTGGTAACATTTGGTTTTACCTTATTTAAAGGTTTAGTCGAATTAACCATATTCGTTGTGATCATGGTACTGTTCCTGTGGTTTTGGTTCCGATGAGCTACTGTAGGGCGAAAATTCGATTGACTTGTGAAATTACTCTCTTAATTGTTTAAATGAGAATTGAAGCAAATGTTGAAATGCATAAATAGGTATAACAATAAACTGAATAAGTAAGGTGTATCCAAGAAAAGTCTGACGTTGATTTCAAAGAGCTCAAATTCAAAAGATTCCTTAAACTGCGAAAAATGAAATATGGTTGAATTGAATTGAAGGTAATAGCAACAATAAACTTTCACAGCAATAAGATAAGAAGTTGCGAAAGATAAAATGTTCTCCAAGCAAAGATGATCCATAAATGGAGCAATATGAGAAAGCTAAGCGAAAATTCGAGATATTGATAAACTTCAATGTTTGTAGAGAATGCACAATTGTTTCTATCATAACCATCTGGTAATGATAAATCTGATTAACATTTGTCTTTCAATTTTGCATACTTTTAATTACAGTTGTCGTTTGTTAGACAGATGTTGAAATGGTTTACGCAACTGATGAGGGGTCGAAATTGTTTCAATTTTAATTTGTTTTTTGATCCATTAACGTGCCTGTCGCCTTGCTAACCCGAGAATTTTACCGAACTTCTCTTGTGTCGATGGAAAGCATCTTTAATGTCCAACACATCTCAGTTAGACAGAACCGATGGCTTTACATCTCCTCCTAAAGATTGGCGCTCAAGCGATTCTCAGAATCCAAAAAATCTAACCTCCACGCCAGCGAGCCAGCTCACTAACAATATTTTTAACAGCTGACGGCTACAATATTACAACGGATGGGATTAGTAATACTGTTTTTTCAAAAACACTTCGGTTACTTTTAGAATGAATCTAGAGCAATAGCCCACATATGCTCGATGGGATTCAGATCTGGGGAGCAGGATAGCCACGGTAGAAGATCGATATCATTCTCTTCAAGAACGTTCAAGACAACTCTTGCACGATGATGAGGGGCATTATCTTGTTGAAAGAGTGGATTTTGAACCATTGTTTGGAGATACGGTACCACTACAGGTAAAACTATCTCATTTGCGTAAGAATTTCCCGTGAGGTTGTTCTGTGTGTAACAACTTCTCGAGCATGCTGGAGACAGGTCTGCTTTAGAGGTTCCCCCCATATTCGAATTCTTCCCGAATCGGGATAATAACTGGATCTAGATTCATCATTGAAGAGAACTGTGGCCCACCTCTCTTGATCCAAGTTTACGTGTTCTTGGCACCAGGCTAAACGAGCAGCGCGATTTCCATGGGTCAGTTGTGGAACTCTTAAAGGACGTCTGGAGTGGAGTTGACCTTCGTGCAGTCGATTTCTCACAGTTTGGTCGGAAATTTGTACATTATGAACTTGTGATAGCTCTTGAGCTAATTGAGATGCTGTGTTAGTACGATCTCTTCTGGCTTGTAAAACCAAAAATCGGTCTTGGGCGACTGTAGTAATCCTGAAACGACCTGTAAGGCGTTCTTCTACGCTACCTGTTTCATTGAAACGCGACCATAAACGGTTTATGACACTTGAGCTACTTCCCAGAACCCTGGATACTTCCCGTTGTGAGCTCCCAGCTTGGAGCATGCCAACGGCTCGTAACATCTCTTCTCTAGCCAAATGTCGTCTTTCCATGGTCGAATCACACAACTTGAATCTTTTATTTGTGCTTACAACAGAAACAAAATGCCAATTAACTGATTTCAAACACTGAACATATGAAATGATTATAAAGCAGCGTTGCATCTGCTGCATTTTTAGTTTTCCATAAAAAAACTGAAATCTGTTGCGGCACTCTACATAATTTGGTGAGAAATTGATGCAGGTGTTCATTTCTTAAAGAAATCATCCATATTTATCGTTCTGGATACGATATATCGATATTCAGAAGTGTTCCCTGGACTTTTTTGAGGTGTTTAGACTATGTTCACTGGAGATAGTATAGCTTCCTAACAGTGAAATAATTTTTGGAATCGCTCAAGTAGTTTCGAAGCCTATTCACTGAAAACAGAAGAATAATCAAATATTTCCTCCACTCCCACAAAAATTGTTGCATCACCCTACTTTTACTACAATACTATATAAATTTTTAGGTTGGTCATTCAAGAGTCGCTTGGTAACTTTCAGAAGTGTGGAAAAAGAAAATATCATTCAGAAGAGATGAGTTTTGATGGAAAATATCAACAATTTTCGAGTTAATGAAAAATTAAAAAATTCTACCATCTTCAAACATTCGCGAACAGACCAATAAACTAGCATCGAATGGTTAGTTGCATGAGGCCGAACATTATCATGCATATAAATGAAGTTTTCGCCGATCAATGGGCCAAAGGGTACAACATGGGGTTCAAGGATATCTGAGAAGTATCTGGCCGCTGTCATTCTTCCATTATTCACTAGGACTAACTCAGTTCAACCAAGGAAAGAAATGCCTCCCCACAACATAACTGAGCCCCCTATGAAGTTTTTGGTTTGCCGGATATTGCATTGTTGATACCGTTCCCCAGGTCATCTGTATACCGGCATGCGTCTATCATTTGATACTAGACAGAACCTGGACTCCTCAGAAAAGAGAACATTCGACCATCCTGGAATACCCCAATTTGCATGTTCCCTCGCAAACTGAAGTCTTGCAACTCGATGCTCTCTGGTGAGACGCGGGCCGGTAGAAGCCACCCTTGGTCTAATATCGTCTTCTCTGAGCCTGTTCCTAACAGTTTGCAATGAAATATGCACATTTCTGGAAAGTGCAAGTTCATTTTGTAGCATTCTAGCCGTACAGTGCAGAATTCTTAGTGCAGTTAAACGAAACCAACGATCATCAACTGGTGTTGTTATCCGATTTCTTCCCTGTCCGGCCCTTCTTCCATATTCACCTGTTTCGTGGTACCGATTAATTGCTCTTGGAAATAGTGCTTTGGTTAACATTCAACAAGTTAGCCACGTAACGTTGGCTTCGCCCCTTCTCTAGAAGAGTTACGATTCTTTCCACTTCGTGATCACTCAAATAGCGTCCAGGATGTTCAGCAGCAATTACAATAAATTCAAAGATTCGAAAATCAACAAGAAACACAGAAAACTTGCATTAGTTTAGCGTGAAAACTGAAGAGAAATTGAATGAATACTGATAGTCAAATAAACTCATTCTTGTTGTACATAGATTAGTTTTTTTCCCCTTATATGTCCAAAAAAATATATTTTGAAAAATAAACTGCGATCGAGCTGCTAAATCGATTGTGGAATTCAGAATACCAGGTGATGCGACAATTTTTGTGGTGTGTATAAGTATAGATTTCAACTGACTTGTTGCTGAGGGTAGAGGGTTGATTTTACAACACAGAACCAACTCAGAAATTGGTTCCCCTACAATAAAAAATTGACGATTTATTATTTTGAAATAGAGGAAGAGTGAAATTTTCGTTGGAACACTCTGTTTACATCAACAACGACAGAAATTGCGGCAAATTACTGAATTTCAACTGTTTAATTTAAGTATATATTTATCTTTTCGGTAGACTGTCCTCTCATCTTACTTCCATTATGTTTTCTTATTCAAGAAACATTTTATCTTTTGGAACATGTAATGTTATTGTATCTGAAAGAATCACAATCTGTTGATTTATACAGACCTGTGGTTATGGTTAAAACTGAAATATTTATCGATTAAGTTAATTAAAATGTATAATAATAGAGATTTCAATTCAAAGTATACTAGAAGAAATGAAATATCGAATCTTTTGCAATTATGCTTGAAGTGTTTTGCTCTTTGATAACTTATTGAGGAAATATGCGTATAATAAATGTAATTATAAGCGAATGATTTAAATATCAATGAATGATACAAGGAAGGTATCTATATAGAAAAGAAACAAACACTTTAGATCATTCTATGCATGGATAGTGGCAAAAATTGTTAATTTTCCATATTTGGGTAACATTTTTAGCGAAGAAAATAATATGAATTAACTACTTGGACAATAATTAGTTTAGAAAATCATGTATACTTAGAGCTAAATCAGAATATCAGTTCACCAAACGAACTTACTGTGAAGGTCTTCATGCCTGTTTATGTCACCTGTAAAGAATAGAATAGCTTAGAGGCTAAGTAGCTCATATTCGTTATATACATCATTAACTACTGAAACTGAAGAAACATAAGAGTATGAGAATATGAATGCAAGTCTACTTGAATATCACATCAAATTTTGTAGGAAACTAAGGAAGGACAAGACTAGAACAGAGTTTTTCAAGAAGCTAAATGCCAAAAAAATATTGGAGACAAAAAGCACAGCGTTTGGGTATTCAAGAATGAAAAGATACATTCCAAAATTACAATAATTCAATTCTCACCAGGTAAAAAACCTTAATTTTCCATTGACAGAGTCGCGATACATTGATTTTTTTCTTTTTTTCCAGATATTTCAGAGAATATGTATGAATTTAGCCGTAACTATAGGTAGTTAAGAATGATTAAAACATAAAATTTTTGCTACGTTTTTACTGACAACAAATAAATTAAATTAATAAATCATTGTTAATGCGGGTTGAACTTTCGTTCATCTTCGACAGTATGAAAACGGAGTACAAAGTGATATGAAATTTATACAAGATGTTACATGTCACAACTTGAGAGAGAGTAAATGTACGTGCAATTTCAAGAAAAAAAGATCATATAAACATAGATCCGCAAAAGCTTCGTTTCGGAGCTACAGGGTGTTGAAATTTCTGGAAAAATTTTGTTTTTTCTACAAAACTCCTGCAGTTTCAGAGATATTCAGCCTTCATCACTTACACGTCCTAGATTTTAACTGAAATTCACAACGTGATTTCTTTTCCGTGACCATGTCTCATTTTGCCCTTTCAAACTTTTCTGCAGTACGCCACTGATCAGCGTACAACCAATTTT
The DNA here is from genome assembly GCA_013387265.2 of Cryptolaemus montrouzieri. Lineage (NCBI taxonomy): Eukaryota > Metazoa > Arthropoda > Insecta > Coleoptera > Coccinellidae > Cryptolaemus > Cryptolaemus montrouzieri. The sequence goes on along the minus strand of JABFTP020000103.1, from coordinate 6,913,381 downwards.
CGTCATCTTCGTTCAATTTAGAAACTTTTTTGATACTTGTAATTTTTTCGTATCTCCAACCGTTTTCGAGTGAAAAATTATTGAATTTGAATTATTTGAATTGTATGTTATTCGCTAAATAAAAAAATAATAGAAATACTCGATAGGTATGCCCAAAATTTGCTTTTATTTTGATAGCTTCGCTTCTGAGACTCAACTTATACATATTCAATATCACACTAAAAAAAAACAATTAAAAACTGAATAAATTGCTGGAAGTGTCTTCCACCTGCAAGAATACAGGCCTTTGTCCTTCTTCGCAGATTATCACGCACTCTTTGAAATATTCCTGGGGTATTTTTTATCTCATCAGACGAGGTTACTATTCGATTTCTCAATTCTTCTAGTGTTCACTGGAGTGGTATAAACTGAACTTTCGATATATCCCCATAAGAAAAAGTCTAAGCTATTTAAGTCTGGGGACCTAGGAGGCCATGGTTCTTGCCCACCCCGACCTATCCATCGATTGTTGAATGTATTATTCAAGAATTCCCTAGCTTCTCCCTTAAAATGTGCTGGTGCCCCGTCATGCATGAACCACATTATTATGCTTTCAATTCAGCGAATGCATACAATCGTTTAATAATTTTTTGCTCGAGAACGGTCGGAGATACGAAAAAATCTCAAGTGTCAAAAAAATTTCTAAATTCAACGAAGATGTCGAAAATTGATTATTCTCTGATTAATGGCGTACTACAAAGTCTTTGAAAGGTCAAAAAAAGACATGGCTCCGGAAAAGAAACCTTGTAGATTCTAGTTAAAATTTAGGTTGTGAATGATGAAGGATGTAAAAATAGCTTGCATTCCAAATTTTGGCTGAATATCCCGAAAACTGCAGAAGTTTTCAAGAAAAAACTAAATTTTTCCGGAAATTTCAACACCCTGTAGCTCCGTAACGAAGCTTTTGCGGACATATGTTTATATAAACTTTTTTTCTTAAAATTGCACGTAGATTTACCCCCTCAAAATGTGACATACTATTATGTAACACCATGTATAATAGGGTGAGCCAAAAAAACGAATCTTTTTTTCGCTTTGTACTCTGGAAAATAGGTTCCTAGACACCTCCAAGGTCCTGTCCTACAGCTTTCTATAATGATATCTCGCTTTCAACTATTTGAAAAAATATATCGTTTCATGGCCTCCTACGAGTTTTTCGTAAACCTAACCGTTTAAAAGATAATAACAATTGAAGTTTGATTATTTCAAGGTAAATTTTTCTTTTCTTATGAATTTTATAACTCATTGAAAAAAAAAATCAAGTCGTAGTTTTAATTTTGATTTAATTTATGAGGATAATTTTTTGAAAATTTGGACAAATTTGAGTTCCTATCATAGAAGTAAATCCAATAGAAGTTATATTCAAGAATTTATTTGAATGTTTTTATTCTAATACTTGATTTCACTTTCATCTTTAATAATTCAAAATCTTAATCGTGTTGTTATTTATTATTATGAAGTTTGTTCAATGAGTATTTTGAAAATATTCTCGAAAAAATTTTATGTATATTTTATGGAAAATAATTAAAATACGCACTAAACAAACGTTATAATGATGAAGCACAACAGAACTAAGATTTTGAATATTAAAGATAAAAAATATTATTAGAATGAAAACATTCAAATAAATTTTTGGACATAGGAGGTACCTTTATAATAGAAACTCAAATTCGTCTAAATTTTCCCAAAACTCACAAATTAAATTGAAATATTGATCAAAAACTGGAAAAATTAATAGGCATTGATTTTGACGATGAATATCTCCTGAACGCTTAACGCTTAAAATTATACGAAACCATTTTTGTAGAGCTGTAAATTTCCTACAATACTATGAGTTTTATAATTTTTTTCATTGAGTTATAAAATTCATGAGAAAAGAAAAATTTACCTTCAAATAATCAAAATTCAATCGTTAATATCGTTTATTGTGATAATACGTTAAAATTAAGAGTTCATACTTGAAGAGACTTTCTTAGAGATGTCTAGGAGTACCAAGCAAAAAAAAACTGCAGTTTCGTCCTTATTAGGAGCTCATCAGTGTAACAAGTTAAATCGGGGTACCCCAACGATTCCATAAAGGACGCACCTAGTACATACGTACGAGAGTCGCCCTCTATGGACCGAGACGGTGAACCCGCTATCGGACTTCGAGAAAGATACGAACAATAACAAACAGATGTGAGAACGTTAGAAATTCCAACACTTGAGAAACATCTTTCGCCGGTCCGTGAATCACATCAACGGTACAATACGAATGAACCAATCCCGTTGTAAATGGTGCTCTGGGCCTCTTTTTCCAGGATAAAACCTCCTGTCGGTAACTATTTGATGAGACGAATATTTTCCGCGATAAACTTCGCGAGGAGTCTACATATGTAAACTTGAGACAAGAGGAATTATTCAAGAATCCGTAGATCAATGAATGGGATTATTCATTGATCTTCAGATTTTGAATAATTCTTCTTGTCTCAAGTTTACATATATGACTCTCGCGAAGTTTATCGCGGAAAATATTTATATATATATATATATATATATATATATATATATATATATATATATATATATATATATATATATATATATATATATATATATATATATATATATATATATATATATATATATATATATATATATATATATATATATATATATATATATATATATATATATATAACTCATATGACATTCATTGAATAGGCGACGAAAAATGAACCTGGTACCAAAAGAATGACATATTTACATAAATCAATGAAAAATTCTATATGAATATATGTTCTAAAATGTGTTAGTGACACGCTGTGGAGGTTTTCAAAGATTGCGGGCAGATGTGGCTTAAGCAGATTAATTGTACTATTCTGTTATTTCTGATTCTCCGAATCCTTTATTATATTATATTAGACTTAAATAAAAATATATTGAAGAATTGAACAATTGAAGAGCTCAAGTTTCACAAAATATACTGAATAAAAATATGTTTGATACATGTTTAAGGTTTTATCCAATTTTTACAAACTAAGGAGAAATTAAAATATATAGTATTCGACAAATTAATGCGTAAAAACAACACAAATAAGTATCATTCTCGATTAACCCCTTGAGGTCTCCGAAACAAAAATATATCTCAGCATTAATTTTGTCCCAGAAATACCCATACATAATACAAAATGAAACCAACACAATATGTGCGAATGAGAAATTTATGATCACTCTTAGTTGATAACAAAGATCAATTTGATCTACTTGGATCTAGTATTTCAGTTCCACGATTTAATTAAATCAATTCAGCGATCAGTAAAGTTTAATGTTTTTTTCGTCTTATCTAGTGTACCGAGGAATAATGAAACCCTCAAATCTATTTGGTTAAATTATTTGATGTCATTTCTAACAAAGCTATTCTGTTGATATTTATATTATTTTTTTGTCATGAACCCATCGGATGATTGTGTCACGTTTCGGAACTGAAGCGACTCTCTAGGTTTTAAATATTCTTCAACGGCAAGCGCACTCTGTTTTCTGCTCCAGATAACCATTGTGAACTGAATGGTAACTTCTTCTGAGTTCAGTAACCTCAGCCGCTTTACTCACTCTCCCTTACGTGTACTACCCGTACCAAAAACGTCTTTTCATTACGCCCCACCCTGTATATTCAGTTATAAATAATAATTTCTTCAAAACGCAAGTTGTTAACATACAGATGTCATGAAATTTTTAACAGCTTTTAATTGAGTAGCGAGTCATTGACGGGTACAATTTTACAACAGAGGTCACTAGTAGTACTTTTTTTTTAAACAGTTCGGTCACTTTTGGAATGGAGGGTGTATAGCTCAAACGGTAATCCGCCGGTTAATATAGAAAACAAATTGATGAATATTTTTAGTGTCTACAACTTTATTATTAAATATTTCGCTCTGCGAGCTTTTGTTCTCATTTCATTTGCGAAAAATCTCCGTTCCAATATTCTGAATTAGGCTGTGAAGAGTATTGGAGCCACTGGATTCTTTATATTTTCACAGAGCACTTTACACAACCAAATTTATATGGAATCACACGGTATTTCACATTATTGATTGTTTTGAACCTTGGGTCTTTGACTTCTTGTGAAGAATGAAATGTTTGTTGTAAAAAACTGGATTGTATGATAAGAAATGTTGAATTATCACAACATGTTAAGGATATTGTACTCAGTCGTCACTGAGATTTGAAACTGTGAATTTCAAAATTTAAAAAACCTATAATCATAATTGAAAATACCTTACGTCGGATTGTTTGATGTGCAGAGGGGTTGAATAATTGCTCTCGCTGAAGAAGGGGTGACACAGAGGGATATAGCGGCCACAATGGCGGTATCACAGGGGGTGATTTCAAATACCTACGCCCGATACGTGGAGCTACAATCTCTGCAAAATAGGCCTAGTGCCTAGTGCGTCGCACCTCATACTCCAAAGGCAATTTCTGGAAGCAACAGGCATCAGTGTATTAATCGAAACGATACATCAAAGACTTCTTCTAAGGGGTTTATACAGCAGAAGGCCCTTAAAAGTTCCAGAGCTAACCAGACAACAAAAAATTAGAAGACTTAATTTGGTGTATCGAGCATCAAAATTGGAATATAGGGAATTGGGAAATGTTCTTTTTCGGATTTGACCAGAATTGGTATTTGATCAGATGATCGCCGGATTCGGGTTTTGAGGGGTCATGGAATACAAGCTAGATAAATTCGGAAATACCAAGGGGTCAGTGTGATGTTTTGGGGTGGCATTATGCTGGGAAGCAAAACAGATTTGATTTCGTTTCCTGTGAGTGTAACGGCTAGAAATTACGTGAACCTAGTGCTGGAGACCATAGTGAGACTCTGGCGAGGTGCCCACGGAGAGAATTTCACTTTCATGCAAGATAATGCTCCTCCGCATAACAGCGACCTCGTGCGACATCTTGAAACAGGAGGAATCGCTATTTTGGACTGGCCTCGCTCTCTAGACCTAAATCCTATTGAACATTTATGGAATAATCTCAAAAGGAATATTACATCGCGCCAGGATAATCCAAGAACCCCACAACAGCTCATCCAAGTCGCCACAGGAGAGTGGCAGAATATCACCCCAGAGGAGGTCGAAAATCTAATCCAAAGCATGCTTAGATGGATTAAGGCTTAAATCAGAGCAAGATGAGGTAATACAAGCTACTGAGGTTGAGAAAAAAACACCTACTCCGTAAGAAAACAATTTTCAATTTTTTTACTACATGCGGAAAGAGTCTCTTATTTTCTTTGATTGGTTTCTTCCTTAAAATAAACCTTAATTTATTTCTTTTTTCAATTGAAATATCTGAAAGAGGATCGATTCTAATAATCATTCGAAATTACCAAAATCCCTGAAGTAATATTCAAAATATCAGGTGATTCCATATAAATTTGGTTGTGTGTACGTCTGTTGATTGGACTAAGATGTTGATGATATGTGGTTTACACAGATGGCCTAATAGCACTAACATCCAAAGAAACAAGAATTCACTGAATGACAGGTTTTGAGGTCACATCAATTCTAGCAAAAGCCATTTCATGAGCTAATTATACATCTTTGTACCTTAATATAACATACTTAATTATATGAACAGAATAATATCAGTATGAATAAGCGTTCACGTAAAGATGTCAAACTGTTTGGTACAGGTTCTTCATGAATGATTTGCGCAAATAATTCTGTAACTAAAACGTGCATAGGTTTATGGAATAATACAGTGCTATTTGAAGCAATTCATTAAGAGTACCTCTTAGATGAACCTTCTTGGGCAACTCTGGTGGAGTGAAGGTGGGAGGAGGATGATGATCATCTGTAAATCACAAATCAAACTCGAACGTTCAACTAATTTCCTATTAATTCTAATTCACTATCTATTCTATATCGCTATTGTTTATTTTGTGAATAATATGGATATCTTCATATTGAAATGTGTATTAACATTAATGGCTGATTTTCCTTGATTGATTCATGAAAATATATTATTTTTAACAGACGAACGGCTCAAATTGAAAATAATGTAATAAATTCTGTGCCGGTAATTAATCATTTTGAAAATCTGCTCAAAACGATTGTCAAAATTTTCGTTGTTAAAAAGTTGGCACAACTGTTTTCTATTCATTCAGTTTATTTATAGTGCTCGTTTTTGTCAGTTCTCAGTGTTATGCGATTTTCACAATGGACAAAAATATCCAACAAAAAATTAGTCTCAAATAATGTATTTCAAATGGAATTTTGTATAAAGATTCGCTGAAAACGTTATAGAAGGCTTACGGTGAACCGACTTCATCAAAAACTCTTGCTTATGAGTGGTAGAAATAGATCAAGATCTCATGGAACGTGCGTCACCCTGCGCCAAAAGTATTTAGATCCTAGCAATCGGTGTTTCGGAAAGTATCTGTTGTGAATCTTCTGTGTGTATTTATTTTCTCTTGTGTGTTGAAATTACCGAATAAATAGTCTTTATCAAAACTTTGGAGTTCTGAATTGGCTGAAAAAGTAAGTGTTATCTCTTTGAATGAAACAAGTATTGAATTCCAAAGGCAAACTGAATATTTTAGTTCTCATTCAATTATAGTCCTTCATAGACCTACCGACATAATAATCCATAATTCTCTGTACAATATATCATTTTAATGAGGACTGAAATACCTACAATTCGAGATATCTTTCAACTCTCTAGGACAAACTGATAAAGTTTTCAAGAAAATATTAGAAGTTTATATTACAACAGACTTAGACTCATCATCATTTAACTAGTAAAAACCTTTTCAGAACTATCAACTCCTATGCAGTTTCTTTTCCTACATCTAATTTTGGAATTACTAAATGATCTGAAACTGATTGAAATGAATTACAATGTCAAACGAGGAAAATGCTTTGTAAATATCATAAGCACCACCCAAAAACAGCTATTCAAAGAGTTACTCTACCTAGACATCTTGGAGGTCGTGGATCAACTGATTTGAATAATCTTCATAGTAAACAGATTTTTCATTTACGTTCCCATTTTCATGATAAACAGAGAACGTCTAAATTACATGATATTGCTGTTGCTTCAGATTATAATCTTACACCTCTGAACTTGACAATGTAGAAGGTAGACTTTGATATATTGATAATAATTCTAAAAGAGAAAGTTGGATGCAGAAGGAATTACACGAAAAGCACCCTAAAGAATTGAAGAATGATTATATTGATGAAATCACATCAGATAGATCGTTACTATCTGGAGAATTGTTTGCTGAAACAGAAGGCTTGGCAATTGCGATCCAGGATCAGGTTGTTTTCACGAGGAATTATAGAAAATACCTCATCAAGTAAAATATAGATGCTTCTTGCAGTAGATGTTTTTGTTCTTAAGAAACAATTTTCATATATTATCATCTTGCTCAGTCCTTGCCTCAACAGATTATTTAGAAAGACATAATGCCGTCGCTAATATCATTCATTTTAATCTAGGAATTAAACATGACCTCATTCCCAAAAGAAAAAAATGTTACAAATATGAACCTGAGATTATTTGTGAAAACGAGAAATATAAACTTTATTTTGATGAAACAATTCTATGCAACAGAGCTGTAAAACGAAATAGGCCAGATATCATTCTTACTGATAAACAGAATCGAATAACATATATAATTGATATTGCTGTACCCGACACACATAATATACAAAATAAATACAATTGAAAAATTTCTAAATAAATGATGTTTACCGAAGAGATTAAAAAATGTGGAAAATGAAACAAATATTCATTCTACCGATTATTATTTCTACAACAGATGTTATTCCTAGAAATCTTCACGAAAATATTGAGATTTTAGGTCTAAAGAAAAATTCGTTTGAAGTTACAGAAGATAACAGTCATCAAATCTTGTAATATTCTTCGGAAGGTTTCTTCCCGAAAAAATAATGAGGTAGAGTCATAGGTTTTCTCTTTAGTTTATACTGCTCAGAATCTCATTCCATGTTTTATTTATTTGTATATATAAATGTAATATAATTAGCAGACAATTTTATCATATTTATTTTCAAAGCAGTAATCTATTCGATCGTTTATCACTTCACACAAAGAAAACTATGAATGAGTTACATTCAGTGTAACTTGACTTAGATCTGTGCAGAGAATTTTTCTGGGGAGAAAGCCTCTGACACTACTCGTTGGTACATTGATGTCATTGTTTGATGATGCTATAGTTCGTATATATTCTGGAAGATTGATATATTCTCATAACATTTAACGTTATCCTAATATATAATGATTCCAAGATATGTTTTAATTATAATCATTGCCTGACAATGGTATTAATTACCGGGTGGTGGATTTATATTTTTTCATGAAATCAGTTTGATTGCATGAACAGATTTATGGGCAACTCGTTGGGGTTGAACCCCTTCTATATAAATCTAACTCTGTAAAGAACAGGCGATATGGGAACATATTTTCTAACCTCTCCCTCGGCAAATTTCATTTTCCGATTATTGGCTCACTCATGTTCTCTTCAGTGTTTTATAAAAGCGAGACAACATTAGCATTTCGAAAATTTTATTGTAAATAATTCAGGAAATGAATTCTACCTCAATATTAAAGACGTACACGAGGTTAGTATCAAACTTCGAGAGGAAAAGAAAATCGAACACACATACTACAAGTCAATTTGGAGAAGTTTTGATTTCAAGATTTGGAACCGGGAAAATATCAAACTCAAAAACAGAATGCTCGTACTACACATGTTTTTCAATCATACTTTAATAGAAAAGTTAAATCATCAAGTCCATTGAATATACGCCTTTGAAGAGTGTCAAAAACAATTATGATCACCACGATGACAATTCATTCGAAAATCGCAATTATAGCATAATATCGGTTGGGTAATTCAACCCTCGCGCAGAATATTTGTGACGCACGTGCCATGAGATCTTGAACTACCTCCACAATGCATTCAACAGCGGCCGAAAAATGGTGGAAAATTTGGCTCGCTCTAGTCGGCCATCAACATCTTCAACTGAAGTTAACATCGATAGATAGTAGGAAATGGTTATTGAAAATCGTCATTTAATTTTGGGAGAGATAGGCAAGAAACTTTCTGCCTCTCACGAATCAATTTTTACTATATTAAACGATTGTTTGGGAATGAAACGTGTTGCCGCTTGACTAATTCTTTTCTTTCATGAGTTTTCTTTCCACAAACCTGTATTTTTTTGACGAATTTGCTCTTTCAAACGCTGCATAAGGCTCAGGTCATATTCTTTATTGACCTTATGACCATCTGGCAAGATTTTCGAGTGACAACACCGCGATTATCAAAGACGACATTACCTTGACTTTTGATAAGGTTATTTCGATTTCAGTTCAGTTGAAAGGCGCCATTCCGAAGCGTGTTGACTAGTTTGCATGTTAAACTCATAAATCCATGTCTCATCACCAGTTACAATGCGCTTTATATGCGGTCCGAACTGACTCGTTCTAGTATGTATTCAGCGGCCTTTACGCGATTCAATTTTTGAAGAAAATTAAGATCTCTTGGAACTAGTCGAAAAGCAACGCATTTGATGCCCAAATAATAGTTTAAAATAGTACGAATTGGTTCGTGAGATACAGAAAGTTCATTTTTATCTCTCTCACACTTAAATGACTATTTTCAATTACCATTTCCTTCACTTCATCGATGTTAACTTCGGTTGAAATGAAATGAAATTTACTATGGCATCAATTATTTACATGTCAAGTCAAAATGTAATAGAAGTTTGACTCCTTTACGTGGCCGATTCAGAGAGAAATTTCTCCAATTCGTATATGGTCCTATGTAAAAGAAGGTGTTTGACGTCTCTCTTGTATGCAAACAGATGTTTTTCTTTGATTTCAATGGGCAGATGGTTGTATAACTTAGGGCCCCAGTAATCAACATCCTGTTGTAGTTTAGTTATGAAAGGGCGTCTTCAGGTCTACCTATCTCCTCGTGTTGAATTTATGGAATTGACCATTTGTTTCAAATTCAGGTAAGTGCGTATGTACATATCACACACATTACATGATATATTTTGATGGTAGAGCAAGACCTTAAGTTGTTTAAAAGTCTCTCTGCAACTATCTGTTTGTTTTTGGCCTAGAATATTTTGAATAGCCTCTTTCTGCAATGGAAAGAGGCGTTTGGCTTGTGGAGAAGTGCCCTAACGCCATACGAGATGATAGCATGAAAATACCCAAAATAGGCTGTAAGTACAACTTGATTTTATTTAGTGTCCTCAAGGAAGAATGTGCTGCTCGCCATTTTATCTATATGAGTTTTCCAGTTTAACTTTTAGTCGAATACACTCCAAGAAATTTTAGGCTTGATATTTCATTAGTGGGTACCCTAAACCTGATATATTGGGTTTTGTCATCATTAATATGTTGCATATTACTCTTAAACCAGTTGTCAGATATGTATATCACCTCATCCTCTATTTCTTTTAGGTGTTCTATTCTTGTGGCCTTCAAGATGTAGGTCGTGTCATCAGCAAACAAAAATATTGATGCAGAAGCACGGCTATCATTGATGGGTATGTTCATGTCGTTTATGAATAAAATGAAAAGCAATGGTCCCAAGACAACACCTTGGGGAACTCCAAACTTGACTTGCTTTTCCCCTGATAATGAATGTTTCTACCATACTGGATGCGTTCTTCTCTCGGGATATATGATACCACTGGTCTTATTGGATAATCATTTTTGTGCAATTTATCTGAAGAATCAAATTGAGGTGATAAAGGATTCGGTAAGATAAATTTAAATTTTTGCTATCTGTAGTGATGGATTTTGAATTCTCAATGATTATCATCAGTTCCTTGAATTCATTAGTTGGATCTCTAGTCTTGGTGTTCACCGAAGGATATATGGATGGATATATATGCTGGATACAACTGAATAATCAGAATCATTAATGAAATCTAATGTTTTGGAAATACAGGGTGCTTCAACGAAAACCAAACAGAAACAAATTCTTCTCAAAAGGCTATATCTACTAAGATATACATATCTGACCAAAACGAAAAACAGATCAATTTTTGTTTAAAAGGTACATCTTTTGAGGTACAATACTTGCCTGAAATATCAACTCCTAAGCGGAGGTTGCAATCCTTGAATCTTTTGAATAGGGAAGATGGGTCGAGTGATGACTCAAAAGAAAACTGGTATTTTGTCTACATTGCCTTGATCGAATTTCCATTTTAATTGAAAACTATAAAAGATACAGGAGAGCAACTGAAAGATAGGAAGACTATTTCCTTGAGACTATTCAAGTTTCAGAGAAGAAAAATGGAACAGATCCATGCTGATCAATGGCAGTCATCATCAAGTACCATCCTCATTTCGAATTTCAACCCCTAGAGCATTGGTGACAACCCTTGAAAATTTGAAAGAGGGTAGTTCGAAACAAAGGTATTATCTTCGTCTGCATCCCCGTGAACGAATTTTCATTTGTGATTTAAAGCTGTAGAAGATACAGAGTGAGGTACTGAAAAATAGAGGAGGCTGTTTAGATATAGGTAGATATAGCCTCTGTTTAGTTTTCGTTGGAGCACCCTGTATAATCTTGTTTATTCATTGCTATAACTGTATTGCCTTTATCTGCATTTGTGAAAATAATGTCATTCGATGTTGATTTAACTTTTATATTTTCGATTAATATGTGATCTCTAATTGGTCTATTAAGCTTTTTTAGGTATTCTTTCTTAATCACCGACGCATTTCGGTGTTTCAGGGAGCTATTGTTTGTTTATGAGAATAGAGGTATAAAACTCAACCTTCTGGAAGTACTTGAAATTAACAGATTCAGGTATTCACCGGAAATTCTTAATGATCAAGTAGACATAAATATCTCACCCTTATTAAATTCATTTCCTAAACATTAGATCAAGTACGGATAGCTCTGAGTGGATTGCCTCTTTAGTATATATGAAAATTTGTTAGTGAGATATATTTGTAGTATTCATTCGTTCTTGACAAAGATTCTTTGTATCGAAACGCGTCCAGCATTTAATGATATATTTAAGTAGAAATCATCGTTTACTTGTATTTGTGAAAATGGATTTCTAGCACGTAAAAGCCTCGTCAATTATATATTTATATATAATATATATAGTTATAAAAACTCTATGTCTGGCTGATGGTTTTTCAATGAGAGATTTAAGTCATGCACCTTACCTTGTAGAGATTGTATATTTATATTCAAGATGCTAATGGACGATTGAAGATGTTGATGGCCGATCAGAGCGAGTCGAATCTCCCACCACATCTCGGCCGCTCTTGAATCCACTGTACCACTCATATGCACGTGTTTTTGATAAATTCGATTCACCGTAAGCCTTCTGTAACATTTTCAGCGATTCGGCACAAGAAATTCATTTGCAATACATTTGAGACAAATTCTTTGTTCAATATTTTGATCCATTGTGAAAATCGCAGAACACATTTGTGAAAACTGACAAAATTGAGCACTGTTAACAAATTAAATCACAGATCGCGTTCAAACTATGCGTCAGTTTAGGAAACAGTTGTGCCAATTTAGCAACAACAAAAATTTTGATGGTACTCTTGAAAAGAATGGTTTTATTTGAATTAACAACCATGTTTAATTTATTTCTAGTTTTTCCTAGCTTTTCAATAGAAGTTATTCGTATTAATTCACCTACTTTAACCAAGAGTTGAATCATGTCTTTCATGGAAATCGTATGAAAATAATAAAGTTTTTCATTTGATCTTATCTAAACATATATTAATTTGATGAAAATTATTTTCATAATTTTCAAAACAATATACACATTGAATAATGGATGGTCCACTTTTTATTGAAGAAGATTTAGAATACAAGTCTTTCTCTTATAAACATGGAATCAAACGTTTCGTCTTCGAGATATAGGGTGTTTTGCTTTTTCGTTACAATTTCGAAAATTCAGATTTTTTATTTCATTTTGTAGGTTAGAAATTTTTTCAACGTGTTTTCTATTGGAAACGGCAACAGGTACGCTAAGGCGTTCACTGCAAAAGTTCGGGGGAGAAAAGGGGATATAACTCAAAGAAAAACTTGAATTCTCTAGATTTTCACAACAATGTTTATCAACGAATACTGTTGTACTGAAAGGGTAACCTACCTTTCAAATTTGAAGCCAATATCTTGAAATTGCGATAGTAGTTTTTTTAAAACTTAGAATAACGCATTTCATCAACCCTTAAAACCTTCTGTAAAAAAGTGGACTGCTCTGTGTATTTTGATATATTCTTGTTATTTTCTTAGAAGAAAACAAAAATAAATTAACAGCAAGTATCTTTTATCCTAAAAAGATTAACTTCAAAATCTGAAAACTTATAATAGTTTTTAAATGTTTATTAAATTTGGCAGTAGGTTTTGGTTAAACCAATTATGATTTTCAATATCCTGAATGTATTTTCATCTGCTATTTTACCTTGATAATAATATCTGCAGAATTTGTATTAGGATTGAATTTTATTCATTGATTCATTAGTATTTCAAGTAGTTAATGACATTCAAAACTGAAAGTTGTGACAAAATTCCACTTTTGGAAAGAGCATCCATTCTATTGGTACGACAATTTTAACAGAATTCATTATCACGTTTTATTCGCGTTTCGCTTAATATATTAGCATAATCAGGTCACAATTCTAAGGTTTCATTAAAATCTGATAATGCTAACATAGTAAGCAATAAACAACAAGATATTTACGTTATGATTTCTTTCTTAAAAATAAAATGGATGACCTTTACGACCTTAACCTATAAACTAACCTATAATCTAATCAAGAACAAAAAATCTCATCGAATATTCAACTGTTTTGTGCCATAACACGGTAATAAAGCATGCGTTAGAGTAGCATGCATCAAGACACTAAGTTACCAATAGACAAGCAATAAATATAGAAGTGAAGATAAGGCAGTGAAAATTTTTCATTCGTAGAAAAGTTCGTTTTGAGTGTTGTGATCCTGGGGCCTCGGCGTATCGTTGTACGTCTAATTTCAGATTAATCTAAGACTTACTTGAATACGTGAAGTCCTCGCCTGCAGTCAAATCAAATTCGGGTAGTAAAATATGTCAGATGTGTGGGTGATGAATGAAATATCATCGAAATTTATGAAAACTGAGCATTCCTTCTACGGAAAATTACTGCAGAAACTAACAAATATTCTTCTTGTTCTCCAAGGAATGATCTTCTAGAAACAACCATTTTAATGAGACCATATTTTGTAAATTATCATGAAGAGCATGTTTCTGGATTTGACTTGATATTGGCCCGAAGTTTTTTCAGTTTGTTTAATGTATTTCGGTATATATTTTCATCACCAACAGAGCGCTTATCGTATATAAACGAAAATCGAGATATTTCCCACGTAATATCAAAAACCATTCATTGTACCGCTGCCGGTACAATGAATGGTTTGTTTGTAAATCAGTATAGAGAGTGCTTCAACGAAAACTAAACAGAGGCTATATCTACCAAGATATTAATTTCTGATCAAAACGCAAAAACAAGTCAATTTTTGTTTCAAGAAAGACATATTTTAGGGTAAAAAAACTTGCCTGAAATATCAACCCCCTAAGCGGGATTTGCAATCCTTGAACATTTTGAATAGGGAAGATGGGTCGAGTGATGACTCAAAAGAAAGGTGGTATCTTTGCCTACATTGCCTTAAACGAATTTCCATTTTTAATTGAAAACTGTAAAAGATACAGGGTGAGCAACTGAAAGATAGGGAAAACTATTTCCCTGAGACTATTCAAGTTTCAGTGAAGTAAAATGGAACAGATCCATGCTGATCAATGGCAGTCATCATCGAGTACCACCCTCATCTCGAATTTCAACCCTTAGAGCAGGGGTGACCACCCTTGAAAATTTGGAAGAGCGTAGCTGGGTCAAGTGATACCTCGAAAAAAAGGTATTATCTTATTATCTTATTGGAGTTTTGTACTCCAAAAGATGTCCCCCTCGAAACAAAAATTGACCTGTTTTTGCGTTTTGATCAGAGATGAATATCTTGGTAGATATAACCTCTATTTAGTTTTCGTTGAAGCACCCTGTATGTTGGAACAAAAATATATCATCTTTGTCTCACAGGAAATAGTATGATAGATTGTGTGGAAATGGTTCAAATTCGATAATTTCGTTCCGCACAACCAAAAAGATCCTTGATACCGAAAACTTTTACAATCAAAAGCATTTGATACCAGTAAATTATCCTTTAAGAAATGCTCTTGTTACTATCATAAATTTCCATAATATCGAATTGGATGAGAGAGAGCAGACACAAACACTCTTTACACACCAAAAAACTTGTCCTAGTTTCACTAAATCACAGATACTGAGACTATATTTCAACAAGAAACTAACACGTAGATTTTAACATAATTAGAAATACAAAATTTACACGTAATATAATTCGGTCAGGCGCATTCAATTATGTACGAGATCTCCAATCGTTCAAAGCACACACCATTGTAAAAATGTCATTTGGAAAAGACCAGATTAAATCCTAATTATCCGAGAAATCAGAAGTGCTCCAAAATTGATAATTACACACCAACAACAGAAAAGATAGGAAGTAAGATAATTGTATTTGCAGATTTGATAGAATTTTTTAGTGTAAGATCACTGTCTAAGTTTCACTCAGAATTGAACTTTCTTCGAAAGGGTGAAATGTTGAAATTGTGTGGAAATCCATAATTTTATAACGATAATCTATTCCGCATTTTTTATGTAAGGAAAAGTTCTCGACAGAATGATAAACGAGACTGATTATTATTACTAAGGACGATGCAGTATAAACGCAAAATTGATTGTGTTTTAATCATAAATATCCTCTGTCTACTGGCGCAGACCAGTCATTGAAGCAGTCTCTTTCATTGTTCATCTTTATGCCTGTATTCAGTTTCATTTAGTATTGACATCTTTTTCCTTCATCAAGCAGAAAAAAACTGTAACACATTGAAAGTAGTTATGCTACATAAGCACGAAAGAAACTGAATGAATCGCGTGCTGACTTGACTATTTATACGTTTTAAGAGATTGTTCATGTGCGCATACTCTACACGCCCACCTGATCTTCCCCACCACTAGCATATAGTCTAATGAAAATGTAACGGTCCAGAGTATTATCTCCCGAAATTTTGAGCAGAAAACAAGCTCTTGGTTTTGGCAGACGTACATATTCTTCGAAATTCTATATTGTTATTTTTTGTGAAATCAAGTTGTCGAAAGAAATGGTTTCTCGAAAATCAGCTGTAATTTCTAGGCAATTGTTCTAGAGAAACAAATTTGTCTCATTTTTATGGTGTTAACGATTTAATTATTGTTATTATTATTTTAATGTTTGAAAATGTTGAAATTTTACAAGGCTTTGTGGCCAAACGTTATTCATTAATTTTAGGTAGATAGGAAAGCACGTAACACCTCGATATTCGTTTGTTGAACTAGAGGACGATGAAATTATTTTCGATATTTTTCATTGAAAATTTAAGTATCAAACTTTACTCTGCGTAAAAAAGAAGCAGTGAATTTTTTGAGAAACAAAAATTTGTCTTGAATTTACAAGTTCTTAAAATCAATTTGCGTAACAATCGTTATTGAGAAATGAAAATAAAGGAAAATATAAATGTGATCAAAATATCTCGATTTTCTCCGAGGAATTTTCGGGCAATCAAAATTAAAATAACGTCATTGGTCCTTTTTATGTTATTTATTATCTTCAGAAAACATGGATCCAATTTTGTTTCTTATTATCTATCTGTGGGTAAGTTTTCAAGAACCTTACCTTCCGAACTATTGATTTTTCACAAAAAATTCACAATATCGTTAGAATTTGAAAAAACGGACTGTTTTGGTTTTGTCCTACAATCAAAGCGAAAAGTAACTTGATTTGCAAGAATTACTGCTTAATCGAATTTCTACATTTTTTTCTATACAGGGTGATTCACAAGTGATCGTACATAGCTTGAATGTTTCATGGATTGTGGTCGAATTTCCTAATTACAATAACTTGTTGTTTGATAGATATTTCTCGTTTCAATAGTAGTTTATCTGTTTTAATGTTTCCTTCTCAAAAGGATTTTTCATTTTAACAACTTGAAATATTCGTGTTCGATTAATGTCTTTTAAACGATTCATTTTAGACTAAAATTAGTCTAAATTACTCTTAGGATAGGCCAAAAACTTTATTTGTTTTCCCAAATATTCCATGAGAAACTCCCTAGAAATTTCCGAAAAACTACAAAATGTTTCAGTACCAACAAATACTTTTCTACTTTCCCTAGTCGTCGAAAATATGTACTCTAATATCTCCGGAGATGAATGTCTACCATTAATTTCCAGCATTTTCCGTATACATATCAATCCTATTATTCACAGTGCTTTTATTTCTCTTCTCAACCTTTGTCTTGAACAAAACTATTTTCAATTTAATAACAACTTTTTTGAACAGTCTGGAGGCCTTGATATGGTCTCGCCTTGAGTCCACTTCAAGTTTTCAAAATCAACAACAATTTCCACCCAAAAATCAATATCAAGTTAGAAATAGAAACAAATAATCGAATATATTTTTCAGACTTGACCATTACCCGAAAAAATAACTCTTTTGCATTTGACATATTTCGGAAATCTACTTTCACAGATATTTCCATTCCTTATGACTCTTCCTACACCTTGCAGCATGAATTAGCCGTTTTCAACTTGATGGTTCATAGAGCATTTACATTGCCACTTTCTACTGAAAAGCTCAACAAAAAAATTTCTATCATAAAAACTATCGCCAGGAATAACGGTTTCCCCCTACCATAGTAGACAAAATAGTTCTCAAAAAACAAACACAGTTAGCTTACAATATTATATATCCCCATGTTAAACTAAATACCGATATTCAAACAATCTCCCCCTCAACTTATTTTGGTCCAATTCCACAGCAAATTAAATGTCAAGTCACAATACAAAAATTTCCTTCAATTTTACATGTGAATCATCACAATTATTTTTCAATGCCAAAGACAATATTCACAAATCAGATAATTCAGGAGTATACGAACTATGTTGCCCTGATTGTAACGGTATGTACATAGGCCAGACGGAAGATCTTTTAGCATTAGGTACAAACAACATCACTCTTGCTTTTGTAAAAACAAAAGCGACTCCACCATCGCATATCATCGCCCAGATAACTATCACCGCTCCCTAGTATAGATAATCATAACATTATTCATCGTGCCTCGAAAAGGAATAAACTCAACTACCTAGAATCTCTTGAAATTTTCAAAGCTACACACAATAGAAACAATCTTACCCTTCCTAACGACAACACAGACCTTCGTTATTCCCCAATATTAGAGATGTTCAAGTAATTATGAACGTACCTTCGAATACCTATCGATATTCCAATAGTATATGTTTTTCTATATTTAAATAAATTGTACAACTGTTCCTTAGTTTTAACTCACAATTTGTGAACGTTTGATGATTATAGAAATATCGAAAAAGCTATTACGTTTGTTAATTAAATATTTTCCAACTAATTATGTTATATTCTTTACATGTTTACATATAAGTCAATCAAAATCACCGTATAAGGTAAGTTAGATTTGGTAATCGCGAAGTTTTTCCAAGAAAAAAATGAGTTATCCTCATAGGCATAGGGGGAGGGGGGGCACATTGATTCACGGGGCACATTGGTACAGTATCTATATCTCAAAACCGATAAACGCTACACAGTCCGGCACATCACTAGAATGCTCAAGGACATTCACAAGAATGACAGTTGTGACGTCGCTCGCCGCCAGTTTGCCGTTGGGCCTCAACGGTCACTAACGTGTTGGAAGTGGCGTGCGCGGCTGCCTACAAAAAAAATACGTGAAATGTAATTGTGTCTCAGGAGGACACTCTTAGTTGTTTTTGTTATTATTTGATACTAAAGGTAAGTAAATATAGTTAATATTGTATTTTAAAATGTTTTGATTGCAAGATTATTATATATTTGATAAAATTAATTGTTTGTGGAAAAGTCCTTTGGGGCACTTTGATACGGTAATGTGCGGGGTACAATGATACGTATCAATCTGCCCTCTAGTGTATTATAGTGCCCCGTCAAAATAATAGTTTATTTTATTGTTTTTTTTTTTTCAAAAATGGTGCGCACTTGCAAACCCAAAACTGATAGAAAAAATATCAATGAAGAAAGCATTGAAGATGCAATACGTGAAGTATTGTCAAAACTTTATCTATACGCAAAGCAGCCGACAAATATGGCATCAAACTGCAACCCTACAACATCGCATCGAAAAGGCCCGAAAATCATTTGAAGCTACCAGACCATTATCTACAATTGAAGCATCCTCTTCATTACAAGCAGAATCTTCTTTATCACAAGCAGGTCCATCTTCATCACAAATAGCACCATCTATGGAGATGGCACAAATAGCATCATCTTCAGCACACACTACTACTGCAGCTTTATCACCACACACTGCTACAGCTACTTCATCAAACATATATGGTTCCAAGTATACCGTTGCACAAGTTTTTTCAACCGAACAAGAAAAGGCATTGACTCAATATTTATTGAATTGCAGTAAAATGCACTACGGCCTTTCATTGAAACAGCTTTTGACTGTTGGCATACGAGTACGCAGAATCCTCAGGGTGTAATTATCCAAAATCCTGGAAAGAAAACAAATGCGGTGGAAAAGATTGGGCAGCTGGCTTCAGGAAGAGAAACCCAGAATTGAGTCTACGAAACCAGAAAACACAAGCGCAGCAAGAAGCTTTGCCTTCAATAAATCTGCTGTAGCTCAATTTCATGATAATTACGAACGCATAATGAGACAATACAATTTTACACCTGATCGAATAATAAACTTAGACGAAACAGGCATAAGCACAGTCCTTTCTACTCCTAAAGTTGTTGCTGGAAGAAAACAAAGACAAGTGGGACAAATAGTTTCTGCAGAACGCGGAGAGTTAGTCACTTTCTGTGGTATTATTACTGCAACTGGTTCTTCCTTCCTCCAGTATATGTCTTTCCAAGAGTTCACTATAAAGATCACTTCCTAAATGGTGCTCCTGATGGAAGTCTAGGGTTGGCAAACAGAAGCGGCTGGATGACTTCAGAATTGTTTATAAGAGTTTTGAAATACATTCAACGCCTTACTTCGAGCAATAAGGATAACCCAATCCTAATCATTTGTGATAACCACGAATCTCACATTTCAATAGAAGCTGTTAACTACTGTCGTGACAACGGTATTGTTTATTTGAGTCTTCCCCACACACGTCGCACAAATTGCAACCGCTTGATGTCAGTGTATTCGGACCCTTCAAAGGCAAATTGAAGATAGCTTTCAACGACTGGCACATTCAAAATGTTGGAAAACTTTGACCATATACAACATTGCTGAACTGTCCAAATTAGCATATTTGGAATCATTTACACCAAAGAATATCATAGGTGGTTTTTCCAAACCTGGAATATGGCCAATTAATAAACTGGTATTTGGCGACGACGACTTTGCACCGATAGACATTCTCAGCACAGGTTATCACGATTTGACAGATGAGAACACTCACAACACACAAGATTTACATTTTGTAGACTCAGAAGCAAGTCAAAATAATGAGGTTGTTGATAGAGAACAAAATAAAACTCCTACTTTGGATGCCGACCCAGTTTCAGTGTCTGATGCTGACGATCCTTTACATGTTTCTTCATCAAAGGCTATTCTTACTCCTGAAGTAGTTAGACCTTATCCAAAAAAGGCGATTACTGACAGTGTCTTAAAAAGAAAAGGAAGAGAAAAGGGACGATCAAGAATATACACTGAAACACCAGAAAAATAGATTAGAAAGCTTACGTAATGAAAAGAACAGGAAAAGAGAATTACAAAAGCAAAACAGCATGCAAAAGAATTGAAAACAGCGAAAAATCTGTTGGGATTAACTGAGCCAAAAAGAAAAAGAGAGTGACTTCTTTGCCTTCAGAAATAGTTTCCGATTCTAGTCAAGATGAAGTCGTGATGACGAGTGATAGTGAAGACATTGAAATGCCGTCGGAATCGGAAGAAGAGGTAATTAATGAAGAACCAGTTAATCCTGAACACATAAATATTGGAGATTTTCTGCTAATTAAATTTGAGAAGAAGAAAACTGTGATTCACTACATAGCCAAAGTTGTATTTAAGTATAGTGTGACAGAATATGAAGTATTATATCTCAGAAAAAAGCAGGGTCTTCTAAGTTTATATTTCCAATTGTGGAAGACAAAGCAAGTGTGGATGTTAGAGATGTAGTTTTGCAATTACCAAAACCAACTTTCTCCAAAGGCACATCTCGAACATCGTCGCTTTATTCATTTTCGGTAGGTTTAACTCGATATAATGTCCAGTAGATTGTTTTGTAATTTTAATATGAGAGTTTTATGATTATTTTTGTTAAATTTTTGATGTTTGTTTAATTTTTAAGAAAAACATTGTTAATTACGATAGAAGGTTTCAATATTATATTTTCATTAACAATATTCAATGTTAAAGTCTGATTACTTAGTAAGTATATAACTGATTATATAATTAAGAAAATAACAGAGAATTTAGTTTTGTTGTATGATGACAATATTGTTTTTTGTGATTTTATTCCTTAAGTAACTTAAGAGACTGATTATGGCTAATGTGCACTCTGAATAAAAAGTATTTTGCGATCTCAATCAATAAAATTGTTTTATTTCTTAATTTTAAGTAAAAATACAGTTTATATTGGGTTATTAGTCAGTTTAAATTTGCATTTCATATGGATCTAAAATACGTATCAAACTGCCCCACCCCGTGTATCAAAGTGCCCCACTCGTGGGGCAGAATGATACAAAAATGATTTTTCTTAAAATGAGTTTATCTCTATACGTTGCCAGTTTTGCGGTTTTGCGTAGCCAAAATATAAGCTGACATATCAGCCAATGCACACATCAAAACAAATATTTAAATATAATGGTTTATGGTCCTCAAAAAGAGATTGAATTTTTGTGTATCAAAGTGCCCCCTCCCTACCTCAATAAAAGAGGTTAGTGGAATGCGAGTTTTCGCAATAGGCTCATTTGTTAAGAAATTCTTGCTGATTAAGGTCGTGTGCCAGAGATCTCCGTCCCTGAATTTGATAATAGGCCAACAGTATTGTTAGCATGAGCCATATTATTTTAGGTACTAAATATTGAAAAAATCGGTCTATGCGTTCCCCTCGGTATAAGTAACTACAGTTAAGCTATGTACGATTATTCGTAAATCACCCTGTATATCTTCAAGAGTAATACTTCGATCGATATGAACGAGGATGAAATATATCTTTTCAATACGTACAAGTTTATAATTCAATACTTTTTTCTGTGTCCTTTTTTCTTATCAATTCATCCAATTTTTAGGTTATGAACTGGTGAAAACGCGGTATTTTGAAATTTTTGTTATATACGACCATATTGTTCATATTTTTTTAAGATTTTTGGGTAGGCGTAACATCTATTGATTGTACGACTAGGTCGGGTTCTAGTATAGCACACATCTATATCCGTATTCGTTAATATGACAATTGACATTGTAGTTTTAAGGTTAGACTTAGGTTAGCTTCCCTAAATTGGCATAAATATGACAGAAAATATCATCAATTTCTAGCTAAATATAAGTATCAAAGAAACTCCCGGCTAAACAAATATTATAAATTATTCCTCAAGTTGATTTAGATAACCATCTTTAACCTTCATTTTTGTCAGACATGTTCATTAGTCGAGTAGTTGTACTCGGATCCCGTTCAATTCTGAGTGAAATCGCTTTTACTTTACGTAGTAACAGTCCACTAAGTGATCTTGAAATATGCAGGGAAATTTGTGGAAACGTAGAAGAAGGTAGTGTTCGATTGCAGACTGTAGTTGAATATTGTGTATCTGTGAATTTTACAATAACTATGTTATACATACTTGCTCGCCCGACCAATTGTATAGCTCTCACACCTTTCCTGAATGTAGCCACTAGATATCGGACCAGACAAAAATTTTTCAGTTAGTTGAAGCAGCTGAGTCTACAGGCTTATAATTGTCTAGGAAATACAACTCAGAATAATATTCAGTTTGAAGAGCAATACTGGTATATCTTAGCACTCGTAAGAATGATTAGATGAACAATTTTTTGCTTCAAGTGTGATCACAATGATATAATATTTATCTAACAGTATTAATGATCACCTAATGGTAACGTTGAGGCGATCTTAGTTCACAATATCATGAATTACATCCTTCAGAAGCATCATTTAATAATCTGCAAATTATTTGTGTTTAAAAACGTGAAATTTTATTGAAAACATAAGATGGAGTCATATAAATTAGGATATAGTAATGGAACCAAGAGCTAACTGTAATACATTTTAGATACTCCAAGTATTGAATAAGGGTTAAATTTAATATTTACTGACTGTTGTAGTTCATGTCTTCAGTACTCATCAATGGATCAAACCATGGTTTTATTATTGGTTGGAATAATTTCATTTCATTGTTGATCATCTCCAGATCGATTATTCTGTCTGACAACGAGTGGAACTCAGAAATTAAATATAGCTATGTGATTTCGAATTTTATCAATAACATTATTGGCGAATCTATTCTTTTGTTATGATTTTTTTATAATCGCGAAGGCCGCTAGAATAATAATGATTCAGGCGTGTGCTGACTTGACTATTTATACGTTTCAAGGGTTGTATGTATGCGCGTGCGCTAACACGCCCACTTGATCTTCCCCATCGCTAGTCTAGCGTGTATTCTTATATTATCCATATGTGTTAATATGCGTTTCCCAAATTCGATGTTTTTGTAGGGCAACTATGTGAAACATTGCAGAATAAAGGTGACCACCCCTTTTATCGGTTTCGATTCTCCAGGAAACCGCATTGGTGCAAACCAATTTCAGTTTGTGTTCGAGTTAAGTGAACTTGTGTTTTTTCAATACAAACCATAAACCAAATTGGTTACGTTGAGTAGGTTATTTTGTTTCTTTCTAAACATCTGTAATATCATGATATTATGGTGTATTTTTCAAAAAAAGGAAAGTCATTTCCAACCGAATCTCGTTGTGGACTGGGAATCTTGCCATTCGCAAAATAATTCTTTATGGCAATATCAGTCGAATCATGATCGATACTGAATAAGGTGTATTTGTGTTCCGTGAAACCACAGAAAACGCCTCAGGTTTTTCGAAATGCAATATAGAAACGACGAGAATATGATTCTATGATTCGTTCCCGGAACGATACCAACCTGACAAACGTATTTTCGAAAGGTTAGACAATAATTTGCGAACCTACAGATCTTTCAAAGAATATGGTAAAGAAAATAGTGGAACGAACGTAATTGCGGTACTAATTGAAGATCTTGAAACATCGACGTTGTAACTGCTGTTTGAAGAAGCCACGATCAGAGAAAATTAAAAAAACATTGGTTCAAATAATATGGGATGAGAGTGAATCAACAGCTTTTTCCTAGCGATTTCTGCACATCGTTCGAAGAGAAAAGCGTCGAAAATGCCGATTTTCCAAGAAACGTTATTTTGAGCAATGAGGTTAGGATAAGCAATAGAGATAATCGACATCATTGGTCAAGAGAGAAATATCCAAGGTCACTTTGACTTCAATGTGTGATTGGCAATTATCGGGCTACAAATTATAGAATCATATACTTTTGAGGAATGTGTAAACGCTAACACGTATTTGAACATTTTGACCGAATTTGTTGAACCATATTTGGAGAATATTACACTTGCAAATCTCGAAACAAAGTGGTTTCAACAGGATGGCACACCTGCGCATAATGCCGGCACTTTCGTCCAGAAATTGAACGACATTCTGGGAGATCACTTGATAGGTACAAGGAGTTTTATGTCCTGCGAGATCCTTGATGTCAGCTCATCAGAATTTTTCATATGGGGTTTTGCTAAGAACAAAACTTACCTCACGCAACCGAGGCCATTGATCAACTTCGTGGAAGTCAACTACTGAATGCTGTGAATTGGATCACAAGAAGATGCAGATAATGCATAGAGAAATTGGGAGGACAATTCGAGCACCAAAATTTTACAAGGAATTTCAAAAAAGCTGGCTCATCACACATTTCCATCGACGAAACCTTAGTACCATATTTTGGAAGACATGGTACAAAACAATACATTCACGGAAAACCAATACGTTTCGGTTACAAGTTTTGATCGGCTGCCACTCGACATGACTATTCAGTGAGTGCATCTAGTCATCCCCTCAAAATGCAGCCTGATATATGTCTAGGAGTTGCAGTTATATTGGACCTCCATTCCAGACTACCAGCAAAATTAGGACGTATAAATTGTACTTCGATAATTTTAGTAGTAGTTACGGGAGCAAAATGTTGGACGAACTGTAAGTGCTCGTGAAAACCGGCTAGAAAATTGCAAGCTGCTAAATTCCAAAGATATGAAAATGAAACCTAGAGGTGAGTGACATGACAACAGAATCGTAAACATCGCGTCTAACTGCCACGGATTTATTCCTGTTACAAAAGTTGATCGGATAGGATTTGTAAATAAAACCCATGGTGTATGAGATGTTCCCTGTTGAAAAACAGCGGAGCATTAGTTAAGTTCTTAGATAAGGCAAGGCTACACCCCCGTAGGGCTTCATTCCCAAAAGGTGTATGAGATGTTCCCTGTTGAAGAACAGAGGAGCGTTAGTTAAGTTCTTAGATTCAAGTGAGTTTAGACATATAAGAGTTAGGTATGTTTGATGAAAAATTTTTCTGCTGGTTTTCTTTTTCCATTGTTACAGATTTTTCTTGTTCCAAACCTTCCTTATCCCGCTCGTCTTCGTGAAGAAGTCCTGGAAATCATGCAGTGCAAGATGAGAATGAGAGAACGAAGCTGCTAAGCAGAAAAATTGTTGGTACTCTTTTTGTACACACGACACTAACACAACATAAACAGACAAGCTATTGCTAGTGCAATAGCGACAGGGAAACGAATTTTTCCACAGGTTCTTTCACTGGTTTATTGAATCATACGCCAGATAGTATGGTTCCCCTGTTACATTTCCTGAGTTCACACTTAGAGGCAATTCGTAGGAGGCATGATGAAAGTCTAGATGTTTAGAGGAACAGGCATTTATTGTAAACACAATTATTCGAATTTTTGTAAATCCTCCCTTTTCAAAAGAATATATATATATATCAAGATAGATGTACAAGTATATGGGTGGTGTTGACCGTTTTGACGAAAGTGTTGACTTCATGAGAGTAGGTCTTCGCGGCAAAATGTGGTGGTACCTCCTGTTTGCTTTTGGTATAGATGCTGCTTGTCAAAATGCATGGCTTATAAAAAGGCAATCAGCAAATAACTTGACCTACTGTGATTTTCGCAGAAATATCGCTATAACTTATTTGCAAAAATATAGTAAGCCTCATACCCGTGATTCTGCTTGAGGAGTTTCACTTCAAATTAGAGTGCCTAATGAGTTTAGGTTTGCAGGTAAAACTGAAGACTATTCAGAAATTGACTGTTCACAGCGACGTTGCAGATATTGTCACCAACGCACGCGAAAAATGTGTGATAAGTGCAATATTGGATTATACCTAATATGTTGGTTATGTTCCACAATAAATAAAGAGTAATCTGTATAACGCCCAATGTCACCTGTAGGTGACACCCCTATAAAAATCAAATGGGGGTAGTTGCATATTGTTTTTTCCTTCTTTCTTTGCGATGTATCACATGTATCTGTAATAGTTCATGTGGTTCATGGTTTTTTCCTTGCTTAATATAGGCATGGGAATTGAAGAATTAACTTCAATAGGTTTAGAGATATTGTCACATGTCTAAATCCCGAAAAATCCACAATTTCGGAATAATTCGAGAATTACAAAGGATGGCTGAAATCCGTTTCTATCAGTGAGTTTTCCTCGAAAATCGAGCTCGATAGAGAGAGCATTTTTCTCTATCCTTAATATATCACATAGCTCCCGTACTATAACATCAGACAAATCACATCGTAGTTTTGAACTCCGAAATGATTTATGATGATTAATTATGAAATAATAGCAAACACATTCTTTCCTCAACAACATTATTGGTAAATATGAATTTGTTTCCTGAGTATTTTATATTTTTGTGTTATGGCAAAATTGCAAACCTTTATACTAAAAAAACTATCATTCTTCAGCAGAAACTAACCAAACAAATGCCAAACTATTAATTTCTGGACATTTCGCCAGTTGCTCACCAATAACATAAACCCTTGCACCTAAATTTTTTCTTCATTAAAATCTGATAATATAAAACCAGGAAATATTGATTCAATAATGTTCATCAATCATACTTAATGGTTTCCGAAAACAATTTATTGAAAACAATTGCTCTTCAAACTTGCAAAATAAGTCGTTAGTCTTAACCCTGGGCCTAGCGGGGTATTCCTGGCGAGTAGGCTTCCATATTTCCCCAAAATCAACAACATGGAGCATGATTAAATGAAGTTCGATGTATATGGGTATTAGCTTTACTACTAACTTGGCTTAATATTCTCTGGATGGATAACTAAAGCTTCCGGCACGTGTTCAACAAAAATAGTGCTTAAAACGACAAATCCAAGAAACTATTTCGAATTGTCGAACCTTTTTATGTGGCTGCTTTGTTTTCAATCACTTCTAACGCAACGAAATGATTCTTCGTTGTTTGAATGCGGATGAAATAAGATTAACTTCAACGTTATACTGGATTCCATGAAGAAAAAATAGATATTTTCAAACGTCAAATGTTTACATTCCATTACCACATTGCACCAAATTCAAAAGAAGCTTTGTCCTACACCAGATTCAGGTAATCCAAGAATAGTCTTCACGTTCAAAATCTTTCGTATCATTCTTTATTGCATAATAAGCGTACATCATTGATGCTGTATTACGAAGAAAAATGTTTTGATTTCCAATTTGCACAAAACGCTGTTGCTGTAACTGTTATGCGACCCCTGTAACGTCACATGCAAGTAAACGAGTTAATAGAGAGCAAGCAACTGACTTAAACTTCATAATTTTTCCTCAAGCTAATTGAATCAAATTGTGTATGAATGGTGTTTGAGACCACAATGTACAAGTACTTCTATAGACTGGTTCATTGATAAATACATAGTCGAGTCCAAAACTGATTTTACAAATAACATTAAATTTGTGAAATGTTTTAAACATCAGCAGAATCATTTGATATATTCTATTGATGAATGGTACGAAAAGAATAGAGAGAAATAGCAAATCAACAATTTTTATAGTAGCCACACATATTTTCATACGGAATCGTGAACTGCATCAGAATCTGCATCTGCATCTGAAATAAAACCCAGACCATCTTTGGGACCGCCAGCAGTGCTGGACGAGATCTTGATGAGCCTCACCGATGTTGGACACTTTGCAGTGGGTTATGCCGACAATCTTATACTCAAGGCACCAATTCAATTTAACTAGGAACTAACACTATTGAGACCAGTGAAATATTATCATTTTTATGTGGGACCAGATGAGGACTCAAACCAAACATAATATACTAATTATACACGAGTTATGTGACCGCTTCTGACCTATCCAGCTAGCGTATGGATCAAGGAAACCAAATGAAATATGAAATAAACAAGATACAAAGGTAAACATGCCCTGAAGTCACGGTAGCCTTGAGACCGACACCCACGGCCTCCATAGGAAGTCTGCTGGGTCCCCTTCCTCTGAATATAATGGTCGGGGAGAAAAAGACATGTGATGAGACAGAAATTCAATTTATGAACACTCTAAATTCCTCAAGATTTGAGAACTTTTACCTGATCTTCCCACAAAAGAAGATGAAATGAAAGCCACTTATCATTTCGACGAACCGTTTAAAGTCGTCATTCCACCAGAAGAAATTTGGTCTGCGAGCCATATCTTACTAAGCCCACCTCGTTTACAGACGGCCTTAAAACCGGGATGGGTACAGACATCAGCATCTATAGCCACAGAGCAAATTTCACGTTTGCTCGTCTAGCCACCATAACACACGCAGAAGTATACACTATACGTGCAAAAACTACAAGACGCTTACATCTATATATTCTCTGATAGCTCAAACGCTCTGAGATATCTGAAAGATCCAAGGGTTACATCAAAATTAGTTAACGAATGCAAAGGAGCACTACGACAATTTAGTGAAACCTGTCTAACCTTATTCATTCTAGCTATACCTTGGACTCATATGCTCTCCTTCTTTCAAAACTGGAACACTACCGAATCCCTTAATTACTGGGCAGGTATCTTCGAACTGGGGCTCATAAAAAGACTCATATCAAAGAAAGTACATGAACTATTGTCCCTTGACAAAAAGTCTATTAGGATGGTAGTTAGCATACTAACGGGATACCAACTCAATAAACATCAGCACGTCATTAGACTGTCAAAAACTACGCAGTGCCGTGGTTGCCTAGCAAATGATGAAACAACCGAACATATATCCTTTGAAGCTCCCGCTCAAAAGGCGACCAGATTGCAGACATTAGGCACTGAAACACCTAGTGTCGGATGATCCAGGAGGCCCTCTACAACAGTCTCGCAAACTTCATCCAAATGTTTCTGCAAGAGTGAGAACAACAAAATAAGCACGATGGGCCAAAGAGCCTGATTGCTGTGCCTAAAAAAAAGGGGAATCTGAATCTCAGCAAACATAAACGCAAACGAATCAATCAAGTAGATCATGTTTACTTGCAAGTGATGTTACTAAAGTTGCACAGAGAATTTCCGCCTTTCCTTACACTCTAAATTTATTGTTTAATTGTAAAAACTGCAGAGGGTTCATTTCAGTTCATTGAAAATATTCTCAACAATGTTAGTTCAATTCGTGTCAATGCAATTAGAAAAAACAAATGACTCGTTAGCGTTGAAAGTGAATCAGAAAACAATGCAGCGTGATCAATACACGAAACATTTCGAGATGCTCATAATTGGAATTTAATCAAAGTACGCTTTTACAAAAATTGAAATTCTCGAAAAACGTCGGCATCTCAAATGTGTCATGTCTGGACGAATCTTCAGTTATCGAGATTACAAATGAGTACATAACCTAACATCATAGAATGAATTAGTAAAAAACGCAATCCAAAAACAAAGCAAAGCGACACTGAATGTTAGGCTGGCCTACCATCCAGATATCTGTGGTAGTTCGAATTAAGCCCCTGTTTGACCATGCCAGTCTGCATCATGATCATCCCAACATCTGCAAAAAGTCAAAAAACCAAAAAAATCTATGAAGCCATTTCCCATTTCCCCTTGAAAAACAAAAAACATTCGGGAGCCCAGGGTTCGCGGGAACATGACACTCTTAAAAATAAGGATAAAACTTCAGACAATATACTTACAATACACACTTTAAGATTTTATGTTCAACGTAATCATTTACGGAAAAAATTTGCCATTCGATTCGAACCTAACCATGCATAGAATGTGCAGAAGGATTCAGAATGTGAGTCAAAGTACATTCCTTCATTCAGGCAGAAAAGTATAATCGCTTTAAACATGATCATTGATATACATTACATTCGGTGCCTGTCGAAAACAGTGTCTGAATGAATAATTCTGGAAAATTTTTGAAAATCGGTGAAGGCTAATATGAAATGAAACCAATGATCAAGTCGTCTTGTTTCAACCGAGAATGGCTCACTTGATGTTAAGATACTACAAAAATGTATGGATTAGAATATTCTACTCATACCAATGGCAAAACTAGAGGTAGGTAAGAAGTCAAGTAAATATTGAAAAAATGGTGTACTTGATGATGCAGAGTCAAAAACAAAGTCGCAAGTTGCAAACAAACTAGATAATGGTAAAAATGTTCCACCATTACAGGCAGGGTTTGGACAGATCTATGTTCTTCAATTAGACCATCAATTACCTAGATCAAGGGACCAGTTACGTTGTTGAACAGCCACTAAAAGCCACGACAAATAATTTAATAGGGGGTTCACAGAACGTTATCTGATTGAGGGTATGTTCATCAATAATATCTTAGCTGAAATATTCAGTACAGTTCCTTTACTAAAAACTTGTAGCAAGTTCACTTTATGGCCTGCTTCAACAGTGTATGACTTAATAAAGATAACGTTAAATGCCAAGTGATGTTTCTATTCTTGATAGCTTAGAAGAAATCTTTTAAGATCTGCATAGAGCAAGCTATTGATCAAATATCAATACTGAAAATTTGGCTTCATCTTTCGTTAAATTTAATCCAAAGTAATGTTGTAGCTACAACGAACTGTCGAATGCTCGACGCGTTTCGATACACAGTATCTTTGTCAAGAGCGAATGAATACTACAAAAATATCTTAGCAAACGTATACTTACATAGACTAAAAAGGCAATCCATTCAGAGTTATCTGTATTTAAACTAGTGTTTAGGAAACAAGTTCAATAAGGGTGAATTATTTATGTCTATCTGGTCATTAAGAATTTCTGGGGAATACCTAAATCTGTGAATCTCAAGTGCTTCCAGAAGGTTGATTTTTATACCTCTATTCTCGAAGTGGATTTTGAATTCCGAATTGAAAGAATGACTATTTTCCCTAAGATGATTAGAATAATTCGAATCGGTTTTTCCATTGATGAAACTGCGTTTATGTTTTGAGATCCTAACATTGTTCTGTTCTACCTACGTAAAAACAATTGCAATCTGTACAGTCCAATCTACAAACACCTGATTTATTTTCTTCATTAATTGGAGACTTATAATTTCTGATAAATGAACCTAAATTTGTTGATGTTTTGAACGCTATATTCAAATTTGAATTTTGAGAAGGATTTTACATTATTGCACATATTGCCTATATATGTTAAGCTATTGAATTTCTTGTCTTGATTTTCACCGATTGGATAAATATGTTGTAAAGCTAATTTTTGTTTTCCTTATACAATATGTTGCTAACTAAATTTGCATTATTTGTTGCGATCTGTTTCATCAGATTCAATTCTTTGAGATAATTTTCACTAGACATTAGTGTGCTTGAGGGTCTATGTATATAACTATTAAATGCTGCAACTTTGTGTTGGTGAGAATGTGCCGATGTATAATGAATTGTGATATCTGCATGATAAAGTTTATGATAAATTGAAAACAGGTGTTTATTTTTTGATCTTGTTATTGTTATGTCTAGGAAATTGATCGAATTCTGTTCTATTTCAGAAGTGAATTTTATATTTGGGTGCAGGTTGTTGATGAAATTTTCGAATACAGTGAACTGTCTGTTTGTTCCTGTAAAACACACAATAACGTCTTCGACATATCGATACCAATATAAGAAATGTTTACTGAACGGATGTTTATAAATAGTTTTTCTAGATTATTCATGAAAATTTCTGCTAGAAGAGGGCTTGAGGGTTTCCCATCATAAGTCCATCATCACTTTTATAAAAAGAGTCGTTTAATATGAAATAATTTTGAGATAATCTTCTTGAAAACTCAAATTTGAATATAGCATTCAAAACATCAACAAATTAAGGTTCATTAAAAGAAATTATAAGTCTCCAATTAATAAAGAAAATAAATCAGGTGTTTATAGATTGGACTGTACAGATTGCAATTGTTTTTATATAGGTAGAACAGGAAGAAATTTCAATGTTAGAATCTCAGAACATAAACGCAGTTTCATCAATGGAAAAACCGATTCGAATTATTCTCATCATCTTAGGGAAAAAAGTCATTCTTTCAATTCGAAATTTGAAATCCTACATTCTGAGAATAGAGGTATAAAACTCAACCTTCTGGAAGCACTTGAGATTAACAGATTTAGATACTCACCAGAAATTCTTAGTGACCAGATCGACATAAATAACTCACCCTTATTGAACTTGTTTCCTAAAAACTAGTTCAAATACAAATAATTTTGAATGGATTGTTTATATAAATATACGTTTGTTAAGATATTTTTGTAGTAATCATTCGCTTTTGACAAAGATACTTTGTATCGAAACGCGTCGAGCATTTATCAATATGTTTTAGTGGAAATCTTTGTTTAATTATATTTGAAAATGGATTTGTATCATGTAAGTTGAATTTTTGAAGATATCTTTACTTGAACCATAAGACGAAATGTCATGAAAGCAAATAGATATTGATATATTCTCGGAGATTGTACTAAACTAGGCTTTAATAGTGAATTCACCATGGAAATACACTCACTGAAGAGCTTGTCCAACTTTAGTGAATCTGGATCAAATCTTTGAATGAACACCGCTACTACTAACTGAATGTGTCCGATCACTGGTACCAAACGGCGGAATAGTACGACGGGTGACCACATATTTTGATTTTTTTATCGGTGAATACAGCACCCAAAGAACGAACATTTTTGAATTGAAGCTTAGATATTTTCACAGAAACTCAAGCGTGAAAATGATTGAAAATTTGCTAGAAGTTTCCTAGCCTATTTGCTGACATACAGGGCGGTCGTTTTGCTTAGATGAACACGCATCGGCCGCCCAAGAAACTGCCTTGCGATTCGCTAGACCGGAGACCTTGCTCGGAATTACCAAGAAGGATAGAAAATGAGTGGTTGAATGTACGGAAGTCCGGGCTGAGCCCAACAAGTCTCAGAAATCATCAGTGAACCAAAGAGCCTGGCTCAAACTCTTCAGGCTAGACCTGACAGTTCTAATTTGCATATTAACGGCGCACTATCTCCTCAGAAGTCACCAAAATAAGTTACGATTCGTCGAAAACATTCATTCAATCTATGCGAAGGAAAATGTTATGCTTGTAGATCTCGAAATAAAGTGGTTTCAACAGGATGGCGCACCTGCTTCAACAGCTTATGATTCAAAAAAAATTTTAAATGCTAAGTGATGTTTCTACTTTTGATAGCTTAGAAGGAATCTTTTAAGATTTGCTATTCCAGTATCCGAGCATACTATGATGATTAGAAGGAGCATCTCCATAGCTAGCTGGATTCTTTAAGAATCTATCTATTTTGAAGAGACAGTATTGCACTGTAATTATATTTGAATAAAAAATTGAAACAAATCAGTTTCATTACTTTATTACTATCACACACCTTGTAGATGCTGAATGCAAGATGATCAACAAAGATGGGCGTTCAAATACCCTAGTTCGAAAAATTCTGCTTCCTTCAAATGCGAGAACGAGAAGCAGCTGCTGATGTAGATCGTTTCAAAGTTGAAAAATCTAGAACCGACATCGTCAGTGTTGATGAATAAGAATATAAGCCACAAAATAATTGATATTTGTTTGATTGAATGTTTTATGTGGAAGAAAACCTAATTCAAACACCAATCACCAAGGTAATGCGAATTGCACACCTCGTAAAAGACATAAAAAGCTATTTGAAGCAATTCGAATGTTCACTATTCAAAAGCACACTGGCTTAGCTAGATATTTTCTCATCCAGAAAATTTCTTTTTAGGAAAGACAAGAAATTCGTGAATGCCGTGAATCTTGCGTTTCCCTATTCCTGACATCTAGCTTTGCCAATGCAAGAAAATACTTCAAACATAAAAGAATAGTTTCCAAAACTCATCTATTGTTCCAGCTGCTCCTTATGCAAATCTTAAAAATATTTCTGATACTAGTGCAACCAGTTTGGAGGAATATAGATGTTAACAGTTAATTAACCAAAACTGAATAAATGTGTGAGTATAATTCAGTGTCTTCATTGTTACATTTCATCATCTCTAGCATCAGAAATAAAGTTTTAATTTGATAAGGCTCTAGAAACTAGGCTTATATATACTATAGCAATATCATGAATCCAATTTTCTTATATTTTATTTTCTTAAACAGTCATATGAGTAAGTGACTGCCAATGAACTTCAGCTAAAATAATTATTATTGATTGATGAAAATACCTAGAACATACACAACACCATTGAACTTCAGCAATTTCTGATATAACAATTTAACCAAGTCTGAACAAGGTACCTCTTTCAAGGTTCATATAGATTAAAAGAAAACTTTAATTATAAGCTATTTATGAATGACCACCAAAATGTCGACAGCCAAAAGCATATTATACATACAGGGTGTTACATAATAGTATGTCACAACTTGAGGGGGTGAATCTACGTGCAATTTTAAGAAAATAAGTTCATATAAATATAGGTCCGTAAGAGCTTCGTTACGGAGCTACAGGGTGTTGAAATTTCCGGAAAAAATCTTCAAAACTCCTGCAGTTTTTGAGATATTCAGCCCAAATTTAAAATGTAAGCTATTTTGTACAGCCTCCATCATTACATGTCCTAGATTTTAACTGAAATTCACAAGGTGTTTTCTTTTCCGAGGCCATGTCTCCTTTTTCCCTTTCAAACTTTTGTGCAGTACACCACTGATAGCATAAAATCAAATTTCGTCATCTTCGTTCAATTTAGAAACTTTTTTGGCACCTGTAATTTTTTCGTATCTCCAACCGTTTTCGAGTGAAAAATTATGGAATTTGAATAGTATGTATTCGCTAAATAAAAAAAATAATAGAAATACCCAATAGGTATGCCCAAAATTTGCTTTTATTTTGATTGCTCGTGTTCTGAGGCTCAACTTATATTTATTCAATATCAAACTAAAAAAAGAACAATTAAAAACTGAATGAATTGCTGGAAATGTCCTCCACCTGCAAGAATACAGGCCTCTGTTTTTCTTCGCATATTATCAAGCACTCGCTAAAATATTCCTTGGGTATTTCTTATCGTTTCACAAGAGGTTATTATTTGATTTCTCAATTCCTCTACAGTGTTCACTGGAGTGGTATAAACTAAACTTTTGAGATATCCCCATAAGAAAAAGTCTAAACTATTTAAGTCTGGGGACCTAGGAGGCCATGGTTCTGGCCCACCCCGACTTATCCATCAAATCCATCAATTAAATAATTTCCAATTAGTCCGACTCAGACATCTAGTGAGAATTGTTCTTGATGATGAGATTCCTCAATCAAATGAGGGTTTTTCCTGAGTCCAATAACGATTATTGTGAAAATTTGTGATAGCAGTTCTCGAAAAGTTAGCTTCGTTTGTGAACATTATTTCACTATCAAAATGAGCATTTTCTCTAATTTTATCTAAGAACCACCGGCAGAAACTCAGTCTTGAAGAAAAATCTCGAGGAAGTAAAGTTTGGACGCGTTGAATATGAAACGGGTACAATAAAAAGTCGTGGAGATTTCCTCCAAACTAGAACATGTGAAATATTCAACTGATTTCCAATTTTTCTTGTACTCACATAAGGATTCAAATCAATACAATTCAAAACTGCTTCCCCAATATCTGGAGTTCTCATAGTTTGAGTTGCACCTTTTGAATGATTATTTGCAGTAAAAGTAACAGTTTCCCTCAACCTTCTGTGGATATTTGAAAATGTTCGCCTGTCTGGTGTTACTCGATTTGGAAAGCGCACCTGATATAATCGCTTAGTTTCTGTTGTGTTTCCATCAGCCATACCGTACATGTAACGGATATCAGCCAATTCGGCATTAATAAAATTAGCCATTTTTTCTTACAGCAATAACTTCATAAGTGTTAAAGCTATTCGTTAATTTAATAAACAATTCGAGCAGACACTGGTTCAATTTTAGCAACAGTCAAAATAAATAAATAAATGAAAAAAATCAAAGCCTACTAGTCATTTTTTTAATCGAAAGTGCTTTCAATTCAGCGAATGCATACAATCGTTTAATAATTTTTCGCTCAAGAACGGTTGGAGAAACGAAAAAATTAATTACAGGTGTCAAAAAAGTTTCTAAATTGAACGAAAATGACGAAAATTGACTGTACGCTGATCAGTGGCGTACTGCAAAACAGTTTGAAAGGGCAAGAGAAGACATGGCTCCGGAAAAAAAACATCTTGTAGATTCTAGTTAAATTTTGGAAGTGTAATGATGGAGGCTTTGAAAAATAGCTTGCATTCCAAATTTGGGAATTTGAATAGTTCAAAAACTGCAGGAGTTTTGAAGAAAAAACCAATTTTATCCGGAAATTTCAACCGTAACAAGCTTTTGCGGACTCATGTTTATGTGAACTTTTTTCTTAAAATTGAACGTAGATTTAACCCCTCAAGTTGTGACATACTATTATGTAACACCCTGTATACTTATTAATTATTATTTCACTATTCCTTCTCTGTCAACTGTCAAATAGTGCATGGCAGCTTGAACTATATACATAGACCATTTGTTTGACAATTCAATTTTGAGTAGACATTTCCTTTATGAGAATGATCTAGCAAACTTAGTAAAATGGCCGTCAATGCAATCTAACATTACTTTATCTATATACTTTCGATTTTTCTACGTTTATGTTACGTTAGATTTATTCAATGAAAGTAATTTTGCAACACATCATATGTATGCTTCTAAATAATTTTCTTAAGCTGTAAAAACTAATTTTTCCTCAAAAACATCTGAACAATCGAATATCGATATTGTGTATGTTCCAACTACGTACTACTGAAACCGATTAATCTTCAACAATAATCAGTTATTGAGTTTCAGTACTACATAATCTCTCAATCCGTTGTTTCAATTATAAGAGTTGAGAAAAAAACTTTGTTAAATCACCATTCGGTACGATATACATCGCATTTTGCAATACAATTCAATTTTACTGAAACACTTGGTGAAATTACACGTAATAAGGTAAACGCAATAGAACGCACACAAAGTATACTCAGTGGGCGGTAATACACTTATACTTACAATTTTTGCATTTGCATTTTTTGATGAGCGTCTCGTCCTTTATGTCGTCATGACATGCTTTACAGTAGAACCAAGCCCTTAAAATAGAAAAGGGTTTGATGAGTGAATAAGATAAATATCGAATAAATTCATATTTTTCTGATATCTACTAGGTGATCTAAAGAATTTGTAGGCTGATATACAGATGGCGTTGATAGGGTCAAATCCACATGATTGTATGTTAGTACTAACCTTAACCAGACATAAGTGAAAAGTTTTCTGCTGTCTGACCGTTGGTTCGGTTGAAATTGAATCAACTTTTGTTATTGTTGGAAAATGGTTAAAAGAGAATTCTATGTGTTGATTAAATATAGCTTTCTGATGAAACAATACAGTTGAAGCCAAAGCACGACTTGATAAACTTGCACAATTCCGCCAATTGACCAGTCAACCACTCCGAATGAATAGGTGATGCCCAAGTGTTGGGTGCAGTTACCATAGCCTTTGAGTTTAACCCTGTTTGAAGCACTCGCTTGACCTGGGTGAATAGCTTTGCCCTAAAGAACCCTCTAACTTCAACTGTCTTTTTTATCCAGAGCTTGTTGAATACCTAGATATTTGTAAACCTTTTCTGATGGTAGTGCAGGAAATACTCTATCATATAAGGTTATTCCAGGTGATGCATTGACAACCTTTCCTCTTTCAACATTCAGAACAGCACATTTTTCGAGTCCGAGCCCAATACGTATCGCCTCACTGAATGCCTTAAACATTTCTAGTTGCCTCTTCATCTGGCCTTTCGAGCTTATGTAAAGTTTAAGGTCGTCTAAGTATAACTGATGGATACACTGATCTTTCCCTCAACATTTAGGAATTGGGACTGTTGTTCAGAAGGCAGCTCAGGGGGTTCAGAGGCAAAACCATAGAGGACTGAGAGTATTCCCCTGGAAAATACCCGGTTTGATAGAAATTTCATAAGTGTTGGTTTACCCTGATTTCGTTTTATTTGGATGGATGTCCACCAAGTGCTCAGCATATGCTTCAAAAGGTCCCTAATACCCTGTGACGGTACATACCCAAGACTCTCAACAACTAGGAATGCGGGACAGAATCGAACGCCTTTCCGTAGTCTATCCAGGCCACCGAGAGGTTCCGCCTCTTCAACTTTGCGTGTTTCGTAATGATTTGGTCGATAACGAGAAGCTCCTTACAGCCTTTAGTACTCTTTCGACAACCATTCTGTTCATGCATTAGCAGGTTGTACGCTTTAATGTGGGCGTTGATGAGGAAGGCCATTACTCCAGTGAGGTGTTTATAAATGGTTGGCAAGCATGTTATAGGACGGTACAGAGAGATATCTCCCTTTGGCAGTAGATGAGTAATGCCAAGTGTAAATCTTTACTGATTATCGTTGAGTCTGTCAGTCCTTGCTGAAACAGAGATGCAAAGGTAGAATGTGTGGACGTGACGTATTTCCACCAGTTGTTGTGCAATCTATCTTCTCCAGAAGCAGCCCAGTTGTTCATTCTTTTAAGGACTCGAGCGATGTATTCCACTATCACATTGATAATTGCCATGTCGTGCTCAGGAGTTTTTGCTTCAACCTCAGGGATCCAGAATGCTGAATCGTCGTGAGGGGTATCGTCCAACCAAATGTCACTCCAGAACTTGTGTATTGTCTCTTTAGTGGGTAGAGAACCGTCCTTGCTTTCAGTGTTTTCAAGGCCCCGGAAAAATTGCTTTCTGTTTTTATAGAAGAGCTTGTTGTTCAGTTTCTTGGATGGTTCAGCAGTATTGAGGTAATTATATATAATACCAATTTTTTACTCATCTTAACAATTTTTCCTTCTAGACGGACCTACCATAGAGCAGTATTATCTTTCCTCTCTTCTCGTTCAACAGTTGGTAGGTAAGTGAATTTCACACACTGTAACTGACCCAGTATACCATAGACTAGGTCTACTAGGCCATCAAGCGTGGAGACATCATCCATTTGTTCTCGAATCAAATCATTGACTGTCTCCACATTTCCCATCATATATATATATATATATATATATATATATATATATATATATATATATATATATATATATATATATATATATATATATATATATATATAAATATAAATAACACTAACAGATCTTGAGAAAACGAAAACTGTTTCATCCAGCAATGAAGCTATGGCTTCAGTTTTTTTGGTAAGAAAGAAAAGGAAAAGTTCATTGATGTCCTTGAATTTGAGTGTCCAAGTCAAAAAAGACGACCTCATATATCAAAAAAGAGCGTGACGCCGAATAATTTCAAATTATTTTGAACACTAGAATCAACTTTGTTTGTCAGATTCGCCATTCTCAAAATATGGTCTGGCGATGAAATATGGGCGAACAAAGGGAGACATATTCAAACTTTAGTTTTGATTAAATTTCTGCCAACAATACTTTAAATTATTCTCTTGTATTGTCAAGTAAACATTTACCTTTTCACTTCGTCTGCAGATTGAGCTATGAAAAATCCCTGAGTATTGGCTACGATCTTCGCTCCGCGAGGATTAATAGAAATCTTGATGTCAGCACCTTCTATACCCTTTACTTCGATGGCCAGCAGTAGAAGTTTAAGTTTAGTGAAGCACAACCTAAAGAAATTATTCAAGGTTTAAACATGACATATAAGTGATTTTATACGATAATTTGAACAGTAAAAAACAACAACCATTGCAAACATATATTTCGAAGCGGATAAGACTCACAAAAGTGCTATTTCCACTTATCAAATAGAAGGTTCTGTTGTTTCATTTCAGTTTCGTTATAACAACAATTTCGTCATCCGTTTTTCCTTTTCACTATCAATATTGTTGTTATTTACTGCAGTTATAATTCACTTAGTTTTCTTAACCCTCTTTCCGGAACATTCTTATATGCATTTACATACTTTCAAACTGAATTCACACACCTGCTTGGAATGAATCAGAATATGAACAAAAATATTCCATTATGCCATTTGAAAGATAACTAACAAGAACCGAAGATAAAATTATATCAGTCGTCATTTAGTCTTAAACTTTTATGAATCGTTAATAATAGCATTCGCTTCGTGCAACAAGGAAAAATTTAAATGGTTAATTGGAATAAACTCATACACAAAATGGCAAGTTACAAAATCACATCACTTTGCTCGCGGTCAAAGTCATGGCGTAAATGGATCTTTCAGTTCAGAAAAACACTTACCAAAGAAATCCCATCTCTGAAGTTCTATCGCTCATCATAACCGTACTGAATATAAGGATCCAGCTCACCATGGGACTGAGCACTTTTTTATTTATAATATGATGATCTGCACACAATCAAATTTATATGGAACCACTCGGTATTTCACCCTATAGATTGTTTTGAACCATGGATCTTTGACTACTTGTGAAGAATGAAGTTTTTTGTTGTAAGAAATCTGGATAGTATGATAAGAAATATTGAATTATCACTCAGTTGTCATTGAAATTTGAAACTGTTCAAGAAAGCCTGTAATCATAATTGAAAATGAAAATTGTCCGATGTGCAGAGGGGTCGAATAATTGCTCTCGTTGAAGAAAGGGTGACACAGAGGGATATAGCGGCCACGATGGGGTATCACAGGAGGTTATTTCAAAAACCTAGGCCCGATACGTGAGCTACAATCTCTGCAAAATAGGACTAGAAGATCACTTCTGAAGAACAAGACCGCTTTCTGTGCCAAATTGCAAGAAGAAACCCTAGTTTGTCGCACCCCATACTCCAAAGGCAATTTCTGGAAGCAACCGGTATCAGTGTATTTGAAACGATACGTCAAAGACTTAGTTCAAGGGGTTGATACAGCAGAAGGCCCTTAAGAGTTCCAGAGCTAACCAGACAAATCGGGCACCAAAATTAGAATATTGAGAATTGGCGAAATGTTCGTTTTTCGAATGAGACCATAATTGGTGTTCGATCAGATGATCACCGGATTCGGGTTTCAAGAGGTCATGGAAGACAAGCTAGACCCAGAGCAGCAAGACAAATTCCGAAATACCAAGGGGGCAGTGTGATGTTTTGGGGTGGCATTATGCTGGGAGGAAAAAACAGATTCGATTTCGTTTCCTGCGAGTGTAACCGCTAGAAATTACGTGGACCTAGTGCTGGAGCCCAAAGTGAGAATTTCACTTTTTACAAGATAATGCTCCTCCGCATACCAGCAACCTCGCGCGACATTATCTTGAAACAGAGGGAAACGCTATTTTGGACTGGCCAGCTTACTCTCCAGACCTAAATCTTATTGAACATTTATGGGGTTATCTCAAAAGGAAAATTAGATCGCGCCAGGATAATCCAAGAACCTCACAACAGCTCATCCAAGCCGCCACAGAAGAGTGGCAGAATATCACCCCAAAGGAGGTTGAAAATCTAATCCAAAGCATGCCTAGACGGATTCAAGCTTGTATCAGGGCAAGAGGAGGTAATACAAGCTATTGAGGTCGAGAAAAAACACCTACTCAGTGACAGAACAATTTTCAATTTTCTCTTATTTTCTTTTATTTGTTTCTTTCTTAAAATAAACATTGATTTATTTCACAAGAACCGCAATTGAGTTTATAGATGAGTGGATGTGTATGAATTGAAATATCTCGAAAAGGATCAATTCTAACAATCCTGAATTTCCAAAATTCCTGAGGTAATATTCAAAATATCGGGTGATTCCATATAAATTTGGTTGTGTGTATATCAGTCATAATAACCGATGTTCCGGGCAGAGGGTTAAAATCGATAAGTTAAAACACTTCTTTTGAACAATCGAAAGGAATTAAGGTAAGTACGAGAGGATTACTGCACCAATGCTATGAAACATTGGACTGGTTAGTTTTTGCAGGAAAATCTTCACTATATCTTGAAAATTGATTTGCTGAGATTTCTTGTTTATATTCAAGATAAAATTATATCAAAACATCCTTCAATGTGGGTGAGTATAATCAGCAATGTTTATTGATTTTATTTTCTGTATAGTAGATTTGAAATAACTGAAATTTTTCATTTGTTTTCATCTCAAGAAACGGGGAATATCTTTTCAGTTATGACAGATTGATAGCAAATTCATTCAACACAATTGAATATACACACAAAGAGTAGAATCACAATTGAGAACAGGTCAAACAATAAAACAATTCGAAAGTTGCTTATGGCATAACATTTATTAATTAACATTGCTTTTAGCAGTAACTAAAATATTCATTCAAGTTGTAAGGTTTACAATCGAGAAAAAACTTGAAAGTCTGCTTCTTGAAAGGTACACAACCATCGATTTTATGAGGGTTCCCGGTAGAACATCAAAGAATCTAAGACTAGAGTATTCCATCTGCTGTTGGGTCAGAGATGAAAAACAAATTGGGTACCGAAAAGGAAGAATTGGTCGTGACTTAAGAGCTTGACAGAGAACATCTCTGAAGGTAAAGCTTTCCTATATACCAACGATACCACCATTGTTATCAGCGACAAATCTTCTGATCTTCTAATGGAGAAATATAATAAAATTCCTACCCAATTCTGCGATGTGGTATAGCAGGAACCAAGGAGACAATATATGGAATTTTCCAATCCTCATAAAAAGTCGAGCACCAAACATAGTTTTTCAATAACAAACCTATTCGAAACAGAAACCCTTCTTATGGATATCATGTCAGAAAGACACCTGCTGTATTTCATGGGAATTGATTCAAAATTGAATTATACCACTTTACATATAACGAAGAGCATGGCTACTGAAGCAGCTTTTACTTTTTATCGTTTCAACATTTTGTCCATTTTGATGCATAACATCATTGCATGGCAGAATTTTTGTTGTACAGAAGCGAATACTGAGACTTTTATTTCAGTTACATCTTGGTACCTCCTGTAGGGATTACTTAATTTGTCGTGTATATATTTATACTATTCACTGCTTTATATCCACGAGAGGAGACAGTG
The DNA here is from genome assembly GCA_013387265.2 of Cryptolaemus montrouzieri. Classification (NCBI taxonomy): domain Eukaryota; kingdom Metazoa; phylum Arthropoda; class Insecta; order Coleoptera; family Coccinellidae; genus Cryptolaemus; species Cryptolaemus montrouzieri. The sequence continues at coordinate 6,869,606 of JABFTP020000103.1, read as the reverse complement.
AATCGCAAAGAGGGCTGATACTTAAGTACCCATCCCGAAGCTGATATAAACTGAATATGTTCTGGATTCACCACATCTATCACAGGAGAGCTCCATACATTTCCGTATGTCAATTGTCTATAATGCACTACCGAAACAATTCTGTGATGTAAATATTGATACATTTGAAAGAGAATTATGAGACTTTTATCTAATAAAGGTTTCTATGATGTTTGAGAATATGAAAAGTGAATGTACCCAACTATTAATTTCAAATATTTGACCTGTTTCGGAATTCTTTCAGACCTGCAGATGCATCTGTGGGAAACCATGTGACATCAACCCAATTCAATGGCAGTGCACGTATGGTTCTGTAAAGTAGTGGGTTAGAGCCAATAAGCAATTGACCACAGACAATCTTGCATTATAATGAGAGTAATATATGGAGCTACACCAACCACAGCCATGTCTCGATCTTCCTACCGTCTGCCTATTACTGGAAAGCGAGGGGAAATGAACTCCATATAGATTACATCCAACGACAATAGACTCTATGAAGGCTATAGTGACTTTCGGCTGATATACTGTTTCACAGCATCCTGGATATCCCCAACAGACTTGGATGAACAACAGACTCACCCTCGTCTGGATACCGAGTCATTAGGGCTACCGAAGTAACAGAAAGGCAGGTCGACTATCACAATCCTGCCACATTTCCTCTAATAGGACCAGAATCTTGTAAGTATTCCACTTGGACGTGCCAAGCGTGCAATAACTGATAGAATGAAGGTTTAACTTACCTCATTCTGGCTTGATCACCACAACTTAAAATATTTCAAAACGTTCATGAACGAAGTATCGAGTCATAATAAAATCCTACTACTAAGATTGCATATCCTTACGGCTTACTGCAGACTGAAGGTATGCACATACAGAATGAGCCTGACTAATGTGGACAACTGCAGACACCGCCTAGAGGTGAGTCAGATGACAAAGCATATTATTCAAGTTCAAAATTTTTGGATAAAACCATCGTAAAACTTATCGAAATCAAAAATATTTCAATGAACAATATGATCAACGGTTATCTTCGAAATGAACTCGATGTATTCTCCTAAGGTATTCATATTTCTTGGTCACTTATGAATTAAGAATTCAGGGCATGTACCAACTATTCGACCAATAGTTTTTCGAGACAGCTAACGTACCAACAGACTGGCAACATCTTCTCCAAAATGGCAACAAAGTCTACAACGAAGCTTATCGTTTGTAGAACCCTTGAACCAAGCCACCCAAGTCTGAATTCTTCATACCAATGAGAAATTGTTCATTGATGTGACACCACTTCAATAACATTCATTGTCGAGAACAGAAACCACCTCGATGAGATATTTTGCTTGAGATAATTGCCTTCAAAAACTGAGAAATTATTACGCAAAAGTGTAACCTGTTTAAATTCACTTTTATAATTTTCGACTGTGTGTTGTAAGTACAGCACTACATGAATCATATTGGAATTACAGATCTGGGTTACGTTTCAATACTGTCATTCGATTCGTGGCGCACTCTATACTCAAAAATGCAAAACTTGAAAGATATCCACCGTACTGAGAAGTAATATGAAGTATGATGGTATACTACACAGAAAATCTTTGTCTACATATTAGAATACGAAAAAGCCGCCAATAAAACAGTTGGCCAGTTACTTCATTAAAAAATATGTTCATTTACAGCGAGACTCCATTTTTATATTAATTTACATTGATCATTCTAAACCCCAGTATAAGAGCTCTGCATTCTCAATTTTCAACCAAATCAATCTCTTATCATTTATCCAGTGACAATTTTTTATGTAAATACATACTTGGGTGCAAAAATACCAACAGAACTATGTGTAGGAAAAGCAAATTCTAAAAAGGCAGCATGCAGCAAGCACATCTATAGCATATTTTATCATGGTATCCTGCAATATGGACATTTTTAGATTCGTAATTCGATATACGGTAAGCTTCATCTCCCAGACATAACATTCAAGGCTCACAATCATTTTCCATTACATGAATCGCATCTAGAACGTGAACTGTTTTGTGTTTCGTCTTCGGATAGGAAAGGTTAGGATAGATATCTAACTAAAGGATCAATGAGAAGACCACAACTGTCGTCTGATTGTACGGTGATTTGTTAGTTTGTAGCTAAATTGTGAAATATTAAAACAGAACTGCTTACAGTTCATTATAGTTTCAAAACCTGAATCCATAGGAATTAAAACAAACAACAATATAAAATTCACAAAGAAAAATTATTTGGAGGGATATTTCAAGGGAATATAAAGTTTGTAAACAACACTACCTTATTCATTAAAATCTTGCAGACTAATAAAAATATATTCTAAATATTTTTCTAATAACTGTAAATCTAAGCACCCTAATGGTGCATGCGCATGATCAGGAAGAAAGGGATGGGGACAATGAGAGTACTCGTGTATTACGTGAGATAGTGAGAGTGAGAGAGCTTACTCGCTGGCCTGGGTAAAAGACATGCCCGTGAATGAGGGTGACAATGTCTCTGTATACATCTCGCAGCCTGTACCTTGCAGGTAATCGTTCTGCCAGACTTGCGTATCAGGGGACTGAAACCACAATATACTATGCCTCAAATATCAACTTATTCCCCAATCTAATGTTTTCAACTATACAATTTATTAACATATATTAACGGATCATATTGTTGAAATTACAACTCAAATGAGTGAATTTGAAACGTCATAACGCATGTTTGATGTTCTTGGATTCGGCGACGCGACGTTAAAATACAAATGTGCAATGGTTTCTGCCTTCGGAAAAAAGTATTCAAATTTTCGAATAACTGGAATCAGGGAAGACCAGAGATCGCTTGTATTTGCTAGTAGACGACGTTCGTAGTAGACCATTGCTGAAGTGCGAAAAATTTTGGAGGAGAATCCCTGTTAATATTTGCGTCAAGGTTAATATTTTGCAGCAATAAGGTACTAGTTCCGAAGCTAATCAGTTCTGCGTCCAAACCTTCGATCAAGAAAGCTTCAGTTTTCAAATTAGAAAGGAAAAAACATCAACAGCAGATATACACAAAAGCTTGCATGAAAGTCACAATTGTAAGAGCATCTTCAGAAATTTTAGAGAGGCGGTTAGTATTTTTGAGAAATCAGTGAAAAATTTTGTTTCACATAGAAGTTATAAATTGTTTTAGGAGTAAGAATGAAATGTCGTACGCAGATAATTTTTGTCTTCCTGTGTATTGCCCAGGATTCATGGCTGCTGCATCGAGAAGAATTAGCAATTGTAAATTATCAATCAATCAATCTTGATATTTATAAAGTGTGCCAATTGAGGGGCACAACATAATAGCAGTAATATGACTTAATTGAATGTCACACCATCAGATGACAGTTGCTCAGATTTGTGAACGGAAAAAAGCCTCACGAAATTAAATCCGGAGAACATGGTGGTTAGAAAACGTTTTTAGATGCAACAGTCTATCCGTGACAAAACATTCGTTCAGTAGAACAACTTTTTTCAACCACATACTTTACAATTTATTATCAATTTTTTTTAAACTCTTCGATATCAAAATTTTCCTGCATTTTGTGCAGTTGTTGAAACAGCAGTTTATCTAATCGAATCATGCCCTTGTCCACGATGATAATCGTTCACAAATCTCATAACTTTATACTGCGCCAAGAAATTCAAACACAAATTTATTCGAATGAAGTTCAGATATGTTAAAGAATTATATTTTCAGTAATCTACTAGCACTAAGGAATTCTGGCCCCTCTTCACCTGGTGATAAGAGAAGCAGCTAGAATGGTTTCCTACAGATTCCATCACGGGGATGTTCAGATTTGTGCAGGCTCTTTACAGTCCGAAATTGAGGACAACGATATGCTGAGTATGAACTCTGACATAGTTATATCCAGAAACAACATGGAGCTGCCAATCCAGATCATGACTTCTTTCCTAGACTTGCTCCCAGAACCGTCTACTTGAGGGCCCCTGTTGGTACACAAACGGCTCCAAAACTGCAAAAGGTGCTGGAGCTGGAGTCTACAGTCGAGTTGCTGTCTTGGCGGACTTACGACTATTCTTCAAGCAGACATATTCGCCATTAATCACTGTGTTAACCTCTTTTTGTGAGGAGATTTTGTAACGCTCAGGTAGCTTAGCGGAGGAAACACAGAGTTCAAAAACATTTAATATATTATCAGCATCAACCATGAATTCTGAATATTCACATATACACTATTTACAATAATATGTCGTTCTGGGGATCGACTGCTACTACACCTCCCAATCTAGCTGCGATGACAACTGTACTCAATATGTACAGCCAGGTATGTGGCCACTCAATTCGTGGTCACCGAATCGGGCAGTGTACAATCACTCAATGATAGGAATAGCTGAAGTCTGTACGTACAGCTAGGAGTTAGACCCAAGTTCTCTCAGTTCGAGACCTCGAATGCCTATCCGTGTTTCAAGCTGTACCCTTTATACCGTTTCGCCTGGACTGTCAATCTGTGTCGTAGCATCGTGCGCTATGCACTACTCGTCGTGGTAGTACAGCGGCGTTGTCTGATCTTGTGCTATGTCATGTAACTTTTGATGGTAACAACGTTGCCGTTACAATTTGCAAGTAGGTCAACAAAAATCATCACCGATAGCCAAGCTGCACTGAAGGCATTGGCATCCGACAAATGTACGCCCCCCTTCAACTGGGAGAACGGAACAGGCTCCGTCTAATGTGGGTACCTGGACATATTGGCTGCTCAAAGAACAGGCTTGGAATTGATCGGACTGGAGCCTAGGCTCAGAATTCCCCTGGAGACTCCAAGGATGTAAAATAACCGGTGATTGGACCTGAAGGTATACGAGTACTGGCTGAGTCTCTCAAATCTCAGACACTCTCGACTTGCCATCAGTGGACCTTCCACTGCGAAAGCCAAGGCTCGGCTTAACCTCTCAAGGTTAGACCTGAGAGTTTTAACTACCATATAATGGGGGGGACTGTCGCCTCAGAAATCACCTAAACAAGTTAGGATTGATTGGGGATCCTTCATGTAAACAATGTGAAGAAGAGGTAGAATCAATGGACCACGTTATGTGCGAATGTCCAGCTGAGGACAGTCGGAAGAATTTGGATCTAACAAATTGAAGCTGACTGACCTTATTAAGCTCTCACCCACAAATCTTATATCCTTTACAAGAAGGATGGAGCTTATGGATGAAATTAAGGACATAGTGTGCCACAATAGATCACAGGTTCACAGTGGAATAAATAATGAAGTATTTGAAGCTTTTGGAAATCAGTCACCGAGTATCATTGCATGATATTTACGATTTATACTCAAAATCCTTAGAGTCTTCTGATCCTGTTCGTTCCAAATTTCGATCAGTCTGTTCAAAACATCATTTGCGATAAATGGCTGCTTTTGGTGGCTTCTTAATTTTCTGTCGCAGACATGTTCGATGGGAAATGTTTATAATTAGTTGCAATCAAAAACAAAATTTGATATTTTGAAATTGTGCTTTAATTTCTTGGTGCATGTGGATGAAGACGCCTATATGTTTACTCTCATATCGGATCCTCACTTTACAGGCTATATTATTTCACATGTATGTATTATTCCACATTTTTTTATACAACAAACACTAAAATGACCAATTAAAAATTATATGCGTTCAACATTTCGCTCCTTCATTGTTAGTCGAGTTAATATTCTGCATAAATGTAGGAAAAAGTGCGCACACGTCAAATTCTGTAGGCCACTCGACTTACTCTGTCGCCTGTGCGAAAGGCATGCCTATAAAAGAGGGGCTGAGTGTTTCTGTGTACATTTCCATCCCTGTGCCTCTCAAATAGTCATTGGTCCAAACTTGCATATCTGGAGACTGCAATCATCACGTTTGCCAGTGTATTAACAACGAATGTATTCGTTTTAAATATTCAAATTTCAATATTTGTCTCCTGGACGTTTTTAACTTAACCAAAAGTTTTTACTTGCGCTCGACATTTATTAATTCTCACTCAAATATGCACGCAGAGAACAATGGCAAAACGACTATTTTTCGTCAATCGACATATACAACATTGAATGATTAAAAGTGAGTAAATCTACCTTAGGCAATTTACCGAACTATCATCTATAGTCGATTTGGTAAAACCATAGAGTTATAAATCTTTAGGTGACAGATTGCTCATTAATTATATTCTTCTTACATATTATAATCAGGGGCACCTGGTTGTAATATTGGCAATTCGCGTGGGTTTCATCTCTATTTTTCTGAAAAACTCATAAGCACTTAGTTAAATACCCATAACTGATATCGAAACTGTTTTCATCTTACACAACAACTTGTATATGAGATGATTATAGATGTAAATTTGATGAGCAATTTCTTTCATGAATGATTCACAATAAACAAAGCTGTTTTGTTTACTAAGTGGTACACAGGTACCACCGCCCGCCAGGTATGTTGAGACAGATGTGCACTCGGATAAGGTTGAAGAGTATTATTAAGTATATTCTCCTAGCTCAACCCCAAGAAAGGTAATAATTATACAGATATATATTGAAAAGAGTTCTTGAAGTAGTTTTACCATTTGTATGCATTATTTAGTAGTAGTTGGTGAAAGTGTTCTGTTAATTTCACAAATAATGGAAAAGTTTTCTAATTTTACCACTGTTAAAAGTGTAAATATACCACTTTCCCAAATTGAAAAATTAATTATATTGGATATATACGATGCTATAATATTCGAAACTAGTCGCGTGCCTAAACAAAAAATAGTCAAAATTTCATAAAATATAGAGTACCTTTTACCTATTTACTTCAATCTTACTCAATATGTTTCCGGGTGAGTCATTTATACAGGGTGTTACATAATAGTATGTCACAACTTGAGGTGATAAATCTACGTGCAATTTTAAGAAAAAAGTTCATATAAACATAGGTCCGCAAAAGCTTCGTTACGGAGCTACAGGGTGTTGAAATTTTCGGAAAAAATTGTTTTTTTTTTTAAATCCAGCAGTTTTTGAGATATTCATCCCAAATTTGGAGTACTAAATTTTAACAATAATCTACAAGGTGTTTTTTTCCGGAGCCATATCTTCTTTTGTACTTTCAAAACTATTTTGCAGTACGCCACTGATCAGCGTTCAATCAATTTTCTTCATCTTCGTTCGATTTAGATACTTTTTTGACACATATAGTTTTTCGTATCTCCGACCGTTCTCGAGCAATTATATATTTTCTTTCATTTAGCGAATAACATACAATTCAAAAAATTCAAATTCAATAATTTTTCACACGAAAACGGTTGGAGAAACGAAAAAATTACAAGTGACAAAAAAGTTTCTAAATTCAGGACGTGTAATGATGAAGGCTGTAAAAAATAGCTTGCATTCCAAATTTAGGCTAAATATCTCAAAATCTGCAGGAGTTTTGAGGAAAAAACAATTTTTTCCCTGTAGCTCCGTGACGAAGCTTTTGCGGACCTATGTTTATATGAACTTTTGTTCTTATAATTGCACGTAGATTTACCCCCTCAAGTTGTGACACACTATTATGTAACACCCTGTATAATAGTTCTATGAATTTCCTAAGATAGTTTTACTCACATCTGATAAAATGTTGTAAATCATATATAAATTGTACTTTAATTTCGTTTTCATTTTGTATCTATATGTCGTCGAAACGCCTTACATATACAATGAATGAGTGTAAATCTAATTTTCTTTCATCTATCAGTTGAAATATGAAATTTTTTCAAGAAATAAAACAACGATAAAGGAAAGGAAACCTATTGAAATAATTTGGGAATAATTATCTAAAGCAAATTCATACCGCGCTGCTTACTTTTATATAGCAGCATCTGATGAAGTAACATTGATATCAAACATACGAAGATATCAATTTAAAATTTACATTGTGAAAATTGTCCGATTTCTCTAATTTTGTCGCAACACTGTAGTATCTATCGAAAATACGAATTTACACATAAATTCTTTGAGCCGTTCTCGAAATACCAAATATGATATTGAATAATGTGCACGTTTAAAGTTTCAACATTCAATTTTTGAAGTGTGTATAAGAAGGCTGAAACTTAAATATTAACAAATAATATATGAGTAATGTAAATTGAATTGATACCGTCAGAAAGAGAATTGGAATTTCAATTTCTTCTTTGCATTTAACCCTTAAATAAACACCTCAAAAAGTCTAGGAACACTTACCAATATCTTTAAAATATGAATTTGATGATTCGAATTTATAGAAATCTTTCGGTTTTTGTTAGGATGTATTGTATATAATATATTCTCAAGAAAACAAAATAATATTTGACTTCTCCAAAGCACCTATTATAAAAAAATTGAAATTTGAAAATGACGAAATTTGGTAAAACACAAAAAAATCCTGAACTAATATTTTCGAAACGATATGGAAGCACTTATATTTTTCAGTACCCAGAAGGTCCACCCCTGTTATTAATGACACTTTGGCATCGTCGCGGCATGCTCAATATTAAATTGTCTATTACATTTTGGCTAAGTCATTCCAAGCCACCTGAACTGCTAATCGAAGCTCCTGCGTTTCGACGCAGGAGATTTCTTTTTAGGGTGTCCCACACATGCTCGATGGGATTCAGATCTGGGTAGCAGGATGGCCACTATAAAAGATCGATATCATTCTCTTCAAGAACGTTCAAGACAACTCTTGCACGATGAGGAGGGGCATTATCTTGTTGAAAGAGTGGATTTTGACCCATTGTTTGGAATACGGTACCACTACAGGTAAAACTATCTCATTTGCGTAAGAATTTCCCGTGAGGTTGTTCTGTATGAAAACGAGGTCAGTTCTTCCACCAAGGCGTATACCTCCCCAAAACATCACTGATCCGTCTCCCTGTCTAACAACTTCTCGAGCATGCTGGAGACGGTTTTGCTTTCAGGTTTCCTCCATGTTCGAATTCATCCCGAATCGGGATAATAACTAAATCTAGATTCATCACTGAAGAGAACTGTGGCCCACCTTTCTTGATCCCAGTTTACGTGTTCTTGGCACCAAGCTAAACGAGCAGCGCGATTTCCTGGGTCTGAAGTAGAGTTGACCTTCGTGCAGTCGATTTCTCATAGTTTGGTCGGAAATTTGTACATTATGAACTCGTGACAGCTCTTGAGCTAATTGAGATGCTGTGGTAGTACATTCTCTTCTGGCTTGTAAAACCAAAAATCGGTCTTGGGCGACTGTAGTAATCCTGAAACGACCTGTATGGCGTTCTTCTACGCTACCTGTTTCATTGAAACGCGACCATAAACGGTTTATGACACTTGGGCTACTTCCCAGAACCCTGGAAACTTCCCTTTGTGAGCTCCCAGCTTAGAGCATGCCAACGGCTCGTAACATCTCTTCTCTGGTCAAATGTCGTCTTTCCATGGTCGAATCACAAAACTTGAATCTTTTATTTGTGCTTACAACAGAAACAAAGTGCCAACTAACTGATTTCAAGCATTGAATACATGAAATGATTATAGAGCAGCGTCGCATCTGCTGCATTTTTCGTTTTTTATAAAAAAAAAACTGAAATCTGTTGCGGCACTCTACATAATTTGGTGAGAAATTTATGCAGCTGTTCATTTCTTAAAAAAAATCATCCATATTGATCGTTCTGAATACGATATATCGATATTCAGAAGTGTTGCCTAGACTTTTTTTGAGGTGTTTATGTATACACTTTCTGGTCTAGAGTAAATTAAGCTGGTTGAGAAAATCAACGAAAAATTTGTTTAGTTAAATAAGTTTAATTCTGCACTAATGAACCAATATCAGGATCTGTAGGCATCCATATTGTGAACAAAGAAAAAGTAAAATATATTTTATACCACCATTTTATTTTTACAAACGCGACCGGTTTCGACTGTCAGGTAATTTTCAAGTGGTCTACTACAAGAAATGAACTTACTTATATAAATACCAGCCTAATTTGATATTTAGAAGCGGAGAGGTAATTATGTCTAGGTGGCTATTAAGGGTGATTTCACTTAGGTTTTTTGACGAAGTTTTTTGATTTCCAAACATTCCAACAGATTTATTTTCTTTCCTTTGTCGCAATTATAACAAAATTTTATATTATCTAATGTTCTCCACTGAAAAATTAGGCTAATATCTATTTCTTTTCCTGTAATTGACCACTTGAAAATGACATAACGGTCATGTTCGTGAAAAAATATTGTTGAATGTATAAAATATACTTTGTTTCATCTTCGTTGAGAATAAAATTCCAAAAAAAAAATATCGATCAGATTGAGCAAGCCAGCATTAATTTTCACGATAATTTGATACAATACATCTAGAAACAAATAAAAAATGCTAAATGATTCGTTTATCACTTGGCAAAGGTTTCACAAATATTTATTGAAAATACTCGACATATGTTTCGGGTTGTTAGCCCATTATCAAGATTCAAAATTCAAAATCAGTGATTTCATTTATGTATGACGGCATTCACGACAGGAGGTAAATTGCAGTGTAGTTGGTCGTTGCAAATTGGCTGGTTTTCCCAATGAGCGGACGTTATTTCAATAATCTCCAAGATGTCCATCCTTTTTCCTTTATTACCTGGATGCATAAGTCCGATATTCTTGAAATCTATAAAATGATATTTGTTGATGCAGTGGTCTGAAACACCTGTAGAATTTTTATTTTGGAGAATAGAAGAGCTTTTAAGTTCTTCAACTCTCTTCTCGATGCATCTTTCGGTTTGGCCTATATAAAATGTCTCATTTTCACTGCAGTGTATTTTATATACTCTGCTTTTATCCAATAGTTTTGTTTTATCTTTATTATTAACCAATAATGAATCCAAATTCTTTTATTAGTGCTGATGGGGTTAATATTATTTCTGTGTAATCTGTTTCATATCTTGTTGCTAATATTAGGAATATAGTTAATTGGAAATTTTCTGTTAGATTTCTCAGTATGCAGTCTGCAATAAAAGTTTATGTCTTTTTTTTTAAGGTATCAATTGATTCTGTTTTATAGCCGTTGTTCGTAGCGATTAATTTTAAAACTTGAACTTCATTCTCAAAATCGACAGCTGGCAAAGGAATAAAAAGCAATCTGTGCACGAATTAATGAAAAGCACTCAATTTGATAATCTGGGATTGGGAACTACTGTTATGAATCAGGGTATCGGAATAGGTTGGTTTTCAATATATTTTAAAGGCGAGTCATGAGCCGTACTAATCGACAAGTCCAAGAAGTTCAACGATTTTTCCTTATTTTCATATTCCATTGTGAATTGAATCAATTGATGAAAATAATTTAAAAACTATAAGAAACTTTTGAGTTGTCTGTGCCAATCCAAATAGAGAAGATATCGTCTACAAATCTTTTCATGAAAATACATTATTGATTGGGATGTTAGGGGAACTAAACATTCTTTTTTCCAAATTTGTCACAAATATTTCACTTAATAACGGAGACAATGGAGATCCCATAGGTAAACCTTCTAATTGTTGATATATTTTATTACTGAATCTGTAATAACTTTGTTGGAGACATAGGTTTACAGCTGACATCGTTTTGTCTATATGAGTGGGGCTTAATGTACTATTGGATTGAAGTTGTTGATTAATTGTGGCTTTGACATCACGGCAGGGTGTAGACGGATATAGATTAATTATATCAAAGGATACTAATTTAGCATTCATCGGAATTTTCAGAGATCTCAAGTGATTGGTTAATTCTATAGAGTTTTGTATTGAGTAAATTGGATTGTGTTGTATCAAATTTGGAAGTATGTTGTTCTAATGTTTACATAATTAGTAGCTGGAGCACTTACATATGAAACAAGAGGTCTCATGGGACAATCTACCTTGCGAATTTTGGGTAATGAATATAAAATTAGAGCTTTCGATTCATAACATCTTTTTGCAAACTCTTGTTTGCGTCTAGGTTAGCACCGGATACAATCTTGCAGCGATGATACAGGTCAACATCCCAGAGGGAAAATGTGAGGCTATACCATGTAAATATCCCGGCAGCTATAGCTCGTTTAAGATAATAATCAACGAAGACTGCTTTGATAAGGATAAAGATATTACTGTCTGGCCAAAGGGAGCCCTCATCCTCGAAGAAATAGAATTCGGATTGGTTGACAGTGATGAACATATTATCTAGTCCATTGACAAGAAGAAATCGAATTTCTTAGTTTTTCATCTGAACCTTCAGGGCCTGGGATCTAAAACAAATGCTCTTGAAATATTCCTGAAGGATAACAATTCACCAGATATTGTAAGCTTCACCGAGCACTTTCTGCTCTTTCGGTCGCAGTAATTTAAGACAAGGTTGAGTTTCCATCCACTGCAAGGTCAGTGATTTCACAGTTCTTGACAATATTAGAAATTTCAGCATCGTACTTCATTGCGAGGTGGCTGCTATATAGCTGAATACCTTAGATTTAGTGATTTTATCATTTTATCGCTCGCCCTTCGGCGATTTTGACCTTTTTATTGAGGTTATTGAAAAGATTTTACCATTGTTGATTTTGTCTTGTAAAACTGTGATATGTGGTGATTTTAATGTTTTATTTAATGTACCTAATAGGAAGTCTGGGAAATTGTGTGGCTTATTATATTCTTTTGGTTTTCGTCAGACTATTACTGAGACAAACTGCATTGACAATATTTCTTTCCCTTGAATGAGCATGCACAAACTTTGAGTTAGGGTTTTCAAATCATAAGGCACAGATGCTAAGCATGGAGTGGCCACGTAGAACGATTGAATATACTTCTAGGTTGTGCAGACCGGTGACTGAGAAGGGTCTCAACATATTGCATTCTATACTGGGTGGACTGAGTTGGGAATTTATCAAAGAGGTAGGGAATTTTAGCTCTCAACCCAAGATTAATTGGTAAACTGAGGAGCTTAGAGACATTAAGAACCATTTTGATTTAATTAATGAGTTGTATGATCGCTATAAAACAGAAGATCCCAAGCTTTTGCGCAATCAGAACAGACTGCGTTATAAATAGGAGATGGATAGGGCTAAAAGAAAAGCATATGACAAAACTATTCTGAACTTTTCTAATCAGCAAAAAAACTATGTGAGGTATTATAAATTCGAAAATAAAGCTAAAAAAAAAGGCCTAATCACTCTGCTATCAGCTCAGAAGTCTTCAGGAATTATTTCAGATCAATTCCAGTAGATAAAGCAAATAATATCCCAATACAACAAGAAAATTACACTGAAATATTTGTAAAAACAAAGTTCTAAAGAGAAACGTCAGCAGTATTATCGAACCACTAAAATTTCTTATTAACAGATGTACCATATAAATGACGGAATCTATCCGGACTGCTTAAAATTAGCTAAAACTGTATCTATACTCAAGAAAGATGATCCCACGGACGTTAATAACTATAGGCCAATATCACTCGTGCCTGTAAGGTATGCCTGTTTTCTGAGTGCCAGTTCGGTTTCCGAAGGAAGCGCAGTACTAAAGATGCTATGAATGTTTTTGTGTTTGACACGGTTAAATGCTTTGAGACGGGTTTATACTCGATATCTCTATTGGTATGGTTTTGGTGGGGTCGCCAGCGAGATTATTGAATCCTTCTTATTCAAGCGATGTCAGTCAGTCTTTGTGAATAATACGTGGTCCTACAGGGAAACTATCTCAATCGGAGTTCCTCAAGGTTCCATTATGGGTCCTTTACTTTTCTTGATATATATCAATGACTTTCCTGACTATCTTACTGATGTCCAGAGTGTTCTGTACCCTGACGATTCCACCATAACTGTTTCCAGCGAGAGTTTGTCGGAGGCGGAGGAGCTGTCCGGGGGGGCGCGGTCGACTGCTTTGAGGTGGTTTTCAGAGAACGGGTTGTGCATGAATGAAGGTAAAACAGAGAGGGTGGTGTTTACTATGAGACATTTGAATCCCTCCAGTGTGATATTCCTGGGTGTTGAGCATTGAGCATACATCTTTCTTCCAAGGCAATTGTCTTTGCTTGTGTCTCAATTTTCTGAAGTCTGCTCACTATCCTCTTTGTGGGTCTCATCTGGGCTACTTGCATGGGGATCATTCAGCGAGATCGATCGTATTTTCAGATTGCAGAGATGAGCAATAAGAACACGTTCAGAAACAGGGAAATTCTTACTTTGCCCAGCTTATTTATCCGTGAATGTTTATTGCATGCTCATGTAAATCTAAATAATTTTCAATTAAGTAATTTTCACACATATGATAGTAGAGGAAAGAATTGTATTCATGCACCTTTCTACAGATTACGCAAGTCACAGAATGGTCCAAATTTCCTATCTATCAAACTGTATAATGTACTACCGATTTGTGTTCGAACCATGAGTTTGAAAGAATTCAAGCTTTTTATAATGAAAATTTCGAAAACAAATGTTCTTTACGATGTCAATTCATATTTTGAAATAAATTTTGATATGAACGTCAAGTAAATTCCTTGAAACTTTTTTCTTATATTTACTTGTATGTATTTTATTTTGACCTGTGTACACAAATATTGTAAACTTCTTGGACTTGTTGATTAGTAGGGCTCATGACTCGCCTTTAAAATATACGGAAAACCAACCTATTTGGCTCCTGATTCATAACAGTAGTTCCCAATCCCAGAGTATCAAATTGAGTGCTTTTCATTCATTCGTGCACAGATTGCTTTCTATTCCTTTGTCAGCTGTCGATTTTGAGAATGAAGTTCAAGTTTTAAAATTAATCGCTACGAACAACGGCTATAAACCAGAATCAATTGATACCTTAAAAAAAAAACGACATAAACTTTCATTGCAGAGCATTTATTCGTTGCATACTGAGAAATCTAACAGAAAATCTCCAATTAACTATATTCCTAATAATAGCTACAAAATATGTAACAGATTACACAGAAATGATATTAACACCATCAGCACTAATAAAAGAATTTGGGTTGATTATTGGTTGATAATAAAGATATAAAATACACTGCAGTGAATGTGAGACATTCTATATAGGCCAAACCGGAAGATGCATCGAGAAGAGAGTTGAAGAACTTGAAAGCTCTATTCTCCAAAATAAAAATTCTACAGGTGTTTCGGACCACTGCATCAATAAAAATCATTTCATAGATTTCGAGAATATCCAACTCATGCATCCAGGTAATGAAGGAAAAAGAATGTACATCTTGGAGATTAGTGAAATTACGTCCACTCATAGGAAAAACCAGCCAATTTGCAACGATCAACTAGTCTTCAATTTACCGTTATACATTTGAATTGTGGAGGCCGTTACTTGATGTAGATCCATGATATAAATGAGATAAAAAACACAAGGTTTAACTTTAATCTACACTTTATTTGAAAAAATTCGACGACGTTTCGCTGACACAGCAGCTTTATCAAGAATGAAAAACAGAATAAAGAGTATGGTATTATAAACAAATCGTAGAACAAGTTGGATGAATAACAGGAAAATCCACACCGAGCCATTGTACAGTTAGTATGAAAGGTAATAAAACTAATTAAACAAGTTAAGTAGGGTGAATAATTCACATCTACCTGCTCATTCAAAAGCTTGTCCGAATGTTTGTATCTATTTATTTCTAATGCTTCTAGGAGATCTAATTTTGAACTTTTGATTTTATATGTAATATGTCAAAGTTTTATTGAATGAATGGTTTTCTTTTATTAGGTGGTTTGAATAATTTGAATCAGATTTATTTTTATCGAAGCTACGTTTATGTTCAGATGTTTTTATGCCAAAACTCCTATAGGTCCTACCGATATAAATTTTATCACAAGAACCGCAATTGAGTTTATAGATTCTGATTTACTTGATTTTTCAACACGAGATTTATTATTTTTAATATGTTTACCTAAGTTATTAGAAGTTTTGAAAGTTATATTAAGATTTTGTTTGAGGAGAAAGGATTTAATTTTGTACTTGCAAAACCGCAGAATGTTAATCTAAATCTAGTCACTAAACAAAATAATAATCATGTTTTTCGGTCTTTCGTAAACCAACACATACTGATACAATTATACATAACTACTCATTACATCTAATTCAACACAAAGTTGCAGCTTTAAACAGCATGGTACATCGGTTACTCAATTTACCTTTATCAGTAGAAGATTATAATAAAGAGTTAAACATCATCAAACAGATAGCCATTAATAATTCATATAATCCGGATATGATAGATCTAATCATTCGTAAAAACTGTATCAGAAAGCAATAAATGAAGTATATCCTATTCATAAAGACTATAAAATATTCAACAGTTTAACATTCTGCGGTTCTGCAAGAACAAATATTAAATCCTTTCTCGTCAAACAAAATCTTAATATAACTTTCAAAACTTCTAATAACTTAGGTAAACATATTAAAAATAATAAATCTCGTGTTGGAAAATCAAGTAAATCAGGAATCTATAAACTCAATTGCGGTTCTTGTGATAAAATTTATATCGGTAGGACCTATAGGAGTTTTGGCATAAGAACATCTGAACATAAACGTAGCTTCGATAAAAATAAATCTGATTCAAATTATTCAAACCACCTAATAAAAGAAAACCATTCATTCAATAAAAACTTTGACATATTACATATAAAATCAAAAAGTTCAAAATTAGATCTCCTAAAAGCATTAGAAATAAATAGATACAAACATTCGGACAAGCTTTTGAATGAACAGGTAGATGTGAATTATTCACCCTACTTAACTTGTTTAATTAGCTTTTATTACCTTTCATACTAACTGTACAATGGCTCGGTGTGGATTTTCCTGTTATTCATCCAACTTGTTCTACGATTTGTTTATAATACCATACTCTTCATTCTGTTTTTCATTCTTGATAAAGCTGCTGTGTCAGCGAAACGTCGTCGAATTTTTTCAAATAAAGTGTAGATTAAAGTTAAACCTTGTGTTTTTTATCTCATTTTTACCGTTTTACATAAGTGAAATCACTCATTTTGAATTTAGTATTGTGTTACTCTAGATAATGCGCTAACAACCTGAAACATATTTCCAGTATTTTCAATAAGTATTTGTGAAACCTCTGCCAAGTGATACACTAATCATTTATTCATTATGTTTTTTTAATTTAATAATTTAATAAATTTTTAATGAAATCATATTCAATTTTAAACCGCTTTCCGGGTCTTCATCTTGCTTATTATGTTTCACTTTCTTTCTGGAAGATCTTAAACCATTGCAGGACCCTGACACTGTTCAACAATCCTCAACGTGAATTTGATTGTTCAAAGTTTCGCTTAAACTTACACTTAACAAAATTATATTATCACCTTCAAAATCACATAGACGTTAGTGTAATAATTACTTTGTCAACTTTAATTCGCACGAGCAGATTGTACCATTACAGAGTACCTTTCTAAACCAGTCATTTACTCTGGAACAGACGGTGTATGATTTCCACAAAGATGCGATACGAATGAAAATCTGCCTTACCGTTTTGAAGGAACGCATGGCGAACAAATTCGCCATCATCGTAGAGAATCCAGGTGCCAGGCAAGATTGCGCAATGAACCCGAGTTTGAGTTCGGCCAAGCATATAACGTCGTCTCCTGCTTCCAGTCCCAGGATGGGATGTTGAGTAAGTAAGCCTGTAAAGATGAAATGTATTAGATTATTGAAACTTGGATTGGCTATCTTTCTTCGTATCCCCTTTCAACTTGGCCATGAACTATCTTGAAGTTTTCTCCAAAAAGAGCTTCCGAATGACCTTTCATGAGAATTAAGGTTCATCTATGGAAGATTTACCGAAATATTCATGAAAACATCTCATTCGAATAGAATGTGCTGTGCAATTTCTTCCTTGGCCTTCCAAATACAATAGTTAGTCTTCTAGAATTATAATTAGGCATTCATCATTATCTTAGCTTTTTCACGGGCAGGAGATCTGCTGACCAACTACTAGGATGTTTATTGCCAAAGATTTTGACCAGTCTGCAATTTTCTACTTTTATCCATGCTTCATTCTTGTTCTCCTCTACCACAATCAGAAGAAATTCTTGATCTATATACAGGGTGTTTCCGAATAAGATGTCATAAATGAGAGATGCGAATCCCTGAATGATTTGAGCAAGAAAGTTCGAAGAACTAATGGTCAAAAAATGCTTCGTTGCCGAGATACAGGGTGTTAAAGTTGAGAAAATTTTTCGATTTTCTCTCGATAAAACCTAGACTCCTCAAGATTTCGGGCTCAAATTTTCCACATAAGCTATTAAACACAATCTGAATCACCAGGTGAGGCCAAATTTTGGAACAGTATACAGGGTGATACTTTTTCATGGGCCATGTTCCATTTTTACCCTCGGAACTTTTTTTTGGTACGCCACTGGCACTAACAAAAAATAAAATCGAATAGATCATTCAATTTGAATTTTTTTTTGACTCATGCATTTTGATCGTAACTATCACCGTTTCTGAGATATTAATTATTGAAAATAATCCAATAGTTTTCCCATATCGAAGCCATGGAGATATTATCTTAATAACTGATGCAATTTTTCAGGAAATGAGCTAAAATTTACATCAGATATCTCCTTATTGTATGTTTATAACAAAATGAGGCAGAAATTCCTGACAGTATACAGGGTGTTATTTTTTCACGTGCATTTTCCTCTTTTTGCCCCCTGAACTTTTTTGTGGTGCGCTACTGGTATATTCTGAAAACAGAATCAAACAGATTATTCATTCCTTATTGTCCGATTTGCCCCTTTCAAGTCATGATTCGGTTTGAATGTACCCCGTTCTCTCAATCTTCTGTGGATGTCAGAAAACGTACGCCTATCAGGAATGATTCGATTAGGGAAGCGTTCTTGATACAAACGCCTTGCGTGCATTGCGTTTCCTTCAGCCACACCGTACATGAAATGTATATCGGCCATTTCTGCATTAGTGAAAACCATTTCAAAGATTATTGGTTACTACTTACAGCTGTTTCAAATGTAGGCACAACAAACTGAATGACGAAACTTACAATCATTGAAGTGTCAAGTTTTTTTTCTATGATTTCATTTGCAAAATTGTATCAGAGCCTACTAAGCCTTTTGAAATCACCAACGTGTTCTGATATGGGGAAGACACGATAAATTCTGATGATTTTCAATTCAAAACGGTGAAAGACATGAGGATCAAGATGAGCACAAAATTATCCGAATTGAATGAAAAATCTGTTTCTGATTACGAAAAACGTCAGTTATGCACCGAAAAAATATACGGAGGCAAAGGGGTAGCCTGTTCGGGCGTTGTTGATCAATTTTTCGAAAATGGTGGCAGATACGGAAAAATACAAGCAACAGAAAAGTTTTCACTTTGAATAATCTGTTTGATTCTGTTTTCAGAATATACGAGTAGCGCACCACAAAAAAGTTCAGGGGGCAAAAAGAGAAAAAAGCACGTGAAAAAATAACACCCTGTATACTGTCAGGAATTTCTGCCTCATTTTGTTATAAACATACAATAAGGAGATATCTGATGTAAATTTTAGCTCAATTCCTGAAAAATTGCATCAGTTATTAAGATAATATCTCCATGGCTTCGATATGGGAAAACTATTGGATTATTTTCAATAATTAATATCTCAGAAACGGTGATAGTTACGATCAAAATGCAAGAGTCAAAAAATTTCAAATTGAATGATCTATTCGATTTTATTTTTGTTAGTGCCAGTGGCGTACCAAAAAAGTTCCGAGGGTAAAATGGAACATGGCCCATGAAAAGTATCACCCTGTATACTGTTCCAAAATTTGGCCTCACCTGGTGATTCAGATTGTGTTTAATAGCTTATGTGTAAAATTTGAGCCCCAAATCTTGAGAAGTCTAGGTTTTATCGAGAGAAAATCGAAAAATTTTCTCAACTTTAACACCCTGTATCTCGGCAACGAAGCATTTTTTGACCATTGGTTCTTCGAACTTTTTTGCTCAAATCATTCAGGATTCGCATCCTTCATTTATGACATCTTATTCGGAAACACCCTGTATACAGTATGCTTCAGAAAACATGGGAGGTCATACTGCATCAAATCCTCCCAGATCATCAGTTATCCCATTTCCTCTGACACTGTTGTGTTCAGTAACCCAGATGATATTTAAAGGGCAAGATTATTCATTGGTTAACTTCCACACTTGGTACAGACTCCATAGTAATGTTTTATGTAATCATGCCGTAGAAATAGAGTGCGACTGTTTCCCTCGCCCACCTCTTACGCAAGCAACACAGCGATCATGATGCCCACCTGCTCCACCTACATTACTAAGATGTAAGGGTTGAAGATTTTAATTGAAGAAGAACACCAAACTTAATAAAATAGGAACAGTTGAACCAGAAGCTATAAATATGAAAAGTTCACCTTGTTATGATATTGCATAAGTTGTATTATCACCCTGATGTCGTCACTATAGTTCTTGATTGAGATAACCCTCATGATATTAGCAGCATCTTCAGCATCAGGATCTTGACAATACTTGTTTGCAAGCACTAAACAGGCATCTGCTTCATGCACCTAGAAGGAAAGAATTCTTAGGATCCTTAAATTGAAGATCATAAATGAAATCAACGATTCATACAAAACATTTCATTAGTGAGCATCCATTTGAGACAGAGTCTACCAAATTGCATTATTCTAATAAATATTTATGTTTTATGTGAATCGCTATGAGAAGAAACATTCAGCTAAGTGTATCTTGCTTTTTAATAACCAATTTTATAAATTTTTTATGTTTTAATTCGAAGCAAATACATATTACTGAGCTAAAGGTTTATCAGTTTACTGTTGCAACGAAACGGTATTAGTGCATGCAGAAAGGACAAATTTCCAACAAAACGAATAATTGAGCATTATATATTCTGTGCTATATCGTTTTTATTGTCCACCTAAATGTAGGGTGCTAAAATTTATTCTTTAAATGCTAAGAATCATGCACTAATCTCCAAAAATCTCAGCTAATTCGTAATTTTTTCAATATTAGTATCGAGAAAGGTCGGATTAGTTTCCACTTACCAAACATTTGGGGCCAAGGACGGAGGGATTGATACCTAAACTTTCGTGGTCATAACAAAATAAATCTAGGAATAGTCTCAGAAAAAAACAACTATGTCCCAGTCTCATCAGTACGTCATCGTTACGTACAGAAGCGGAGAAAGAGGTTTGCATAAAATTCTAAAATAATGTGAATTTTTTCATTGAAATTT
This sequence comes from Cryptolaemus montrouzieri, assembly GCA_013387265.2. Lineage (NCBI taxonomy): Eukaryota > Metazoa > Arthropoda > Insecta > Coleoptera > Coccinellidae > Cryptolaemus > Cryptolaemus montrouzieri. The sequence goes on along the minus strand of JABFTP020000103.1, from coordinate 6,848,370 downwards.
GAAAATTCCTATGGATCCAAAGTATGGTAGTTTTCATGGCCTTTTGTTTTAGTATATACATTGCTGGTGATCCCATTAGAATTTTCTGTCCAAGGTATTGAAATTTTGAGGAATCTCGAAAGTTTACATCAACTTACACAAAGATTTTATGTTGATAAGTACCTCGATGTTACGATGGTCAATTTGATGTGAACGTATTACCAATTATCCCTGATTCTGTTAGCATTCTTATGTTAACGAAAAAAAATCGATTGTCAGCAGTTCAATCTTTCCTCCAACCATAATCGGTATAACTGCAGATGGAAGAGTTCATTGTCCCCTCAGCGTTGTTACGAAAAAAATTGAGAGTTCAAAGCAAGAAGAAAACGTGCTCTTTACATTCAACCTTGGAAAACTGTAGAGCAGTGGTTATGTGTTATTTGTGCTGAAATGATTGCAGATAAACGACTTCAAATTATGAACAAAAACGTGTGCTATTCTACCAAAACAACAAACACCATTCGCAAGGATTTCACACTGAAAGGGTCGCTTAGGTGTAGTCTTCCCAAACCGCAACCAGAGTTGATCTATTGTTCTGATTGTTTCCGAGTACAGAATCTTCCTGGGAGTTTTTCTTTCCATTTTGTTCGGCTCTAGTACTCTATGCCGAAATGTGCATGACTCTTTTGAGCAATTATCATGAAACTGCAGAACATGCTTTCAGCAATTTAGTCGCCCCATTGCATATTTTATATATTCTCTTTTCCGAATTGATCATTTTACTGCGATGGTATCCCAATATTCAAAGCCCTGTTACAGGGCAAGTTGTTACTTCTTTCCTAGGTAGGTCCAAAACTAGTATAGTCGTTTTTGGCAAATATTTAATGAATTTTCTTGCTGACCTGAAGTATTTCCTCAGTGTTGTTTCTCCTCAGATTCTGCCCACTGTTTCAGTTTAGATCGTCAATGTGCTTGTCCAAACCAAAACGGCTTCGGACCTAAATGGTGTATTTTTGGCATGTCATATACCTAGTTCATAAACAATTTTATTAACTTCAACACTGTACTCACCAGAGGAAGAATTTATTCCCTTCATCAATTATTTTCGGGATTGAGGACATTTCCAGGCGAAAACGTTCTAATAACCATGAATTTTCAGGGCATTTACCACTGCCTGACTGTCTGTTAGTATACGCATATATGAACCTTGTGATTTCCTTGTAGAACCTCTTGGAAGAACAAATGTTCCTTGGTGTATTGAAGGGTATTGATGTTTTGTGCTTTGGGAGCAGATTCAGAAAATGGCTCTTCCAGGAATTATTCGCGCAGAAATAGTTAAGTGCAAAGGACTTCAAATAAAAAAGAAAACCTGCTCTAGCACTCAAGTAATGCAATGATTCACAAGCCGATCGTGAAAATGGAAAAAAATCATTGTACCATCCAAGGATGGTAAAAGAATATTCTCAATTTTCTTTCTTCTTTTCTTCAATGATCTTCTTAGTGATTTGAACAGCAACTAAAACTGTATAGCTCCAGTAGGTTAGTTTACCTTAGATAGGGTAAAGTGGGCCATCAAAAGCTTCAAACCCTACAAATCACCAGAGACGGACGGAACCTATCCGGTCATGTTGCAAAGAGGCAACACATATACAGCCCCATGTCTGAGAGTTATATACAAAGCCAGCTACTCACTGGGCTACATACCCCAGTCATGGAGGATAGTCAAAGTATTATTTATATCGAAAATGGGCAAGAGGTTTCCATATGAGCCTGAATCATATCGCATGATAAGCTTAACCTCCTTTCTCCCTTTCTCCTAAGATCAATGGAGAAAATTCTCGACAACCATATGAGAAGAGTTTCATAAAACTGCATAGAAAACAGTTTGCCTACCAACCGGGCAAGTCCACAATTGATGCCCTACACGATCTAGTCAAAGAAGTGGAAGGAACACTAGAGGCTAAAGACATAACGTCAGTTCCATTTGGAGACATTGAAGGAGCCTTCGATAATACCTATACATCCATTAGCAATGGTGCAAATAACAAGGGTGTCGAAACACCTACCCTCAAATGAATCAAAGAAATGCTCAAGGGCATCCATTAGCAATGGTGCAAACAACAAGGGTGTCGAAACACCTACCCTCAAATGAATCAAAGAAATGCTCAAGGGGATCTCAACGGCAACTTGCTGAGGGGAACAAACTTTTCCTGTGGTGGGTGCCTGGCCACGAAGGCATACAAGGAAACGAAGCCGCAGGAACTGGAACGATGGGAAGAATCTAGCAAAAAAGAATACTGGAGGAAAACTCCAGGCCAAAGGCAAGTGAAAAAGTTCATTGACTATTCGCCAAAGAAGACAAAACAGCTTCTCGATCTCTCTGGGGACGAGCTGAGGACCATAACAGGCCTCCTTACTGGACACTGCCCACTGAGATACCATCTCAGTTAAATGGGCAAATCGGAAACGGCAACATGCAGAATGTGTAAAGAGGGTGATGAAACTCCCGAACATATTCTTTGAACTGTCCGTCAAAGACATATAGACTTCGGTAGCGTAAAGCGAAAGCTCCCAGGGAGATTCTTAATTTTGTAAGGGATTTAGACCTACAGGGAATAAGAAGGGTTACGAACAAACGACCAATTTGGTCGCAGTTCGGAAAGGCTTGCAAAGCCAAACGACCCCCACGAACGTAATGTAGTGAGTTGTAGTAGAAAAAATTGCAATTGAACTACTCCCAATGAATAGAAAATTTGTATTTGACTATTGTCACACCTTATAATGTTAACCAAGAATATGCTAACAGAACATAGGAGGGAAGATGATATAGAATAGAAGGTTTCATTTTTAAAATAACAAGTAATCTAATTTTTTCTCACACAATATTATTATTGGGAAGCCTTCGACATCTCAAATTACAAACTGGCTAATTGTCATAAATTTCAAACTAGACATAGCTGATTCATCTAACTTTGTACATGTTAGTTCTACTGATGGTTGGTTGTAACTTGTATCCAAACAGGGTAAATCATCTAATCTTTTCACATATTAAAGTTATCATTTCGACAAAATCGGTTACAGTTAAACAAACAAAACACCGATTTTTATAAATGAAGTTCTGTTTCCACTAACCTTAACCCTTTGCAGATCAATAGGGTTCATAATGGTACCTTGGAAGAATTCTACGGTTGTGAAGTGTCTCTTGAAGAGACCTTCCAGTTCAAGATCTGGCGGTTTCCTGTGTACAACTCAACAATTAACCTTTTTACATAATGACAAAGTCAATCATATGAAATAAGTTTTCTCCATCTTCCGCTGAAAAGGCCACTTCTACCATGCAGCAAAAAGACACTGTAAATAAACACTACGCTGCAGTTGCTCGGAGAACGCACCAATCTGAATCAGTAACATTCTTGAAACTATTTTCTCGATATACTTGAGTCGAAAATTCAAATTGGCAAGTTCTCTTGACTCAAGAAAAGTGCTTTGAAAAAGAAGCAAATTTTAAACACACTATCCGCAGTTATCCTTAAAAATGGCCGTGATAGTGGATACCTTGACTCTCTCAAGGTCCACTGCGTTCATCATGGATCCCTGAAAAAACTCCACTGTGGTGTAATGGCGTTTCAGCAATCCCTCGAGCTCTAGGTCAGGTTCTTTCCTGAAAAGTGATGAAAACACAAAGCGGACAACATTAAATGTGTACGTAATATCGAGTATGTTAAAGAAAGATGAAGAAGAAGTTTGATGAATCAAATTGGCTGAAAATGCATCACGACTAATATAAAGTGTGGATCATTATGCTTCGAACTAAGTGTCAATCAAATACAATGAACACTTTTATATTTGTTAAGTGGCTAATTGATAACAGCATCGAATATGAAAGATTTTTTATACAAGATAAGGGGAGACATTTAATGAAAGATGTCGGCCATCTTTGTAAGTCGATAAAATGAAGTCAGCGCCAAAATCAATGCTTAATCGTAGGAGGTCTTTTATTTTATGTATCTCATGATTCCCTGTTACTTATTGATCATGGATCTCTTTAAAATTGAACAGCAGAATTATTTACATAGATGCACAGAGATCCACTCAAAAGATCCCTCTCATTATTACAGTATTTCTTTTTTTTTCCCACATAAACGGTAATAAATATTACGCGAAACTATTACAATGAGTGCTTCGATTCTATATTGAAAACGAGGCCATTATACAGGTGGGAGATTTTGAAGATACATAAAAACCTTACTTACCTACCTTGAAGCGTGACAGATAAATTTCATGTATATCACAGAAAATTTCAACAAATTATTATTCATCTTTGCCAGACCGTGGGTCATAATTTCCGCCAGACGATTTGAAACCATTATTTGGAGTATTATTTCAAGAACTTTAATCAGACCCGACTAATCTAGAACTGAACACCTTCAAAGGCATAATGAAAAATTTGCAATGAGCATCAGCCAGGGCACACTTTGATTGAATCTTAGTGTGTACTCGTGTTTTCCGCAATCACTAGTGATAATTTTCATGTTTACCGAAGATGAGTTAAAAATATATCAAACAATACTCAAACTCAGAGGTAAGCATAACGTTTCATGTAAATATTATGCTCTGCCACGTGAATTCAAAGTGGGTATCGTAGAGAGTGCTATAAGATAAATTTTCATGTATATTTCAAAGAATATTGTTACAATTTAATATTCATCTTTGGCAGACAATTTTCGTGGGTCATAATTACCGCCAGACGCTTTGAAACAATTATTTGGAATACTATTTCAAGAACTTTCATCAACTGTCAGACTAATCTACGACTGAACATCCTCACAGACAAAATGAAATATTCGCAATGAGTACAGCGCCAGGGCACTCTATATACTTGAATATGAGTGTGTACTTCTGTTTTCCGCAATCACTAGTGATAGTTTTCATGTTTACCGAAGATGAGTTAAAAATGTATCGAATAATACTCAAACTTATAGATGAGCATAATATTTAATGTGAAGATTATTCTCTGCCAGATGAATTCAAAGTGAGTATCGTAGAGAGTGCTATAAGATAAATTTGCATGTATATTTCACAGAATATTCTTACAATTTCATATAAATTATTGCCAGAAAATTTTCGTGGGCCCTAATTTCTGCCAGACGCATTGAAACAATTATTTGGAATACTATTTCAAGAACTTTTATCAACTTCCAGACTAATCTAGGGCTAAACATCCTCACATACATAATAAAATATTCGCAATTAGTATAGCGCCAGGGCACTCTAAATACTTGAATCTTAGTGTGTACATGTTTACCGAAGATGAGTTGAAAATGTATCAAACAATACGCAAACTCAGAAATGAGCATAACGTTCAATGTTTTGCCAGATGAATTCAAAGTGGGTATCGTATAGAGTGCATTAATTTTTTGATATAATAAAAGAATATAACATATCCAAATCTGAAATTGTAACTACACCTATTCCAAAAAAAATCAATGGCTTCTACGAATCAATGCCCAGAGCGGCGATATACCTGACCAGGCCAGCTCTATGATTGAATCAGTAAATATAGTACCATCCACTTCTTGATAAAGTAGTATTGAAAAAATTGAATCAGAGTGTTAAAGGTGGTATTCCGATTGGAGACGTGTAAGTATTGAATGAGAAAATATTAATTGTTTGATTTATAATCAAAAAAATTGAAAGCATCATACTAAAAGACAGTGTTTGCTTTCGTGTCGCAAAAAAACCTATCAAGCTAGCCCAAGAAAGAGAAGATAAATCAATTACCTATTAAAATAGAAAATCTTCCTCATTCACTTATCTACAATCATCATATTTGTCAAGTTGTATTTCTTAATAAAACATTATTGTGGATTGAAAAGAAAATGTTTAGTATGATTTTCCTGAATATCATCAAATCGCTTTCAATGAAATATGCATTTATTACTGAAGATATAATCGGAAAATGTCTTCTGTCTGGCGGGATGTTTGACTCTTCGGATTGGTCTGGCTCTTAGAATATCTCTCTAAATAGTGCCCCAAATCAAATATATAAAATATCGAAGTATGACATAAATCCATTTATTTATTTGAAGCTTAAAACCGTTTGACGAAAATTAAGAACCACAGGAAGTATATGGAAAAAAAGAATATTAATTTATAACAGAGTATATAAAATAATTATGTCGTAACGTTGGTAAGTAAGTTTTTTATGAACCTTTGAAGCCGTCTACGTTCTTAAATACAAAGTGTACTATACATATTGAAACTTTCGTTGTCTAAAACGACGTAGGTTTGGGGACTCTCGGTCTATGGCAGAGTATTAACATCGTTAAGAATTAGGTTACATGGTTTCAATACCTAACAGATAACATCGGAGTTATGAATTTCTCATATATCAGCTACACGATATTCAGGCTGTTTTCAGTGGAATTATGTATAGTCTAAGCCAACAAGCTTGAAAGAAGAAGCTTCCGAAATAGCACATTATCTCATACACATAATTATGAGGAAAAAATATCATAATTCAAAGAAAAAATGTAAGAAGTTACAAATTCACTTAAGAAATACTATTTATTTTTGTTATATCTGCCCGGCTTGATGGAACACCCCCTCATTTTCGAACTTATACAACGGTTGATTCATAAAATATTTCAATATTGATTGATTTTTCAACGATGAAAATATATGAAAAATATATACGCAAAACAAAACATACCTGTGCAAAAACACCACCTCGACGTCTACGTCTTCCCTGTCTTCATGAAGAAAATCCTTCAGAAAATGCGATACAGATTCGTAAGTGATATGGCCGCACACCACTATATGCCTAGAGAAAAAATCATTTAATACAGAAATTTCCTAAGGACGAATATCCTCTACGCAAATGCGCGGAAACGAATTACTCGTGAAAGGTTCGACCGTTTGCGAAGAAAATATTCGTCCTGCGTCCTCGTTCGTATCGAAAATAGCTCGAACGAATTTTTACCTACTGGAACAACATGCAACTAATTTCAGATTAGACTAAATTCGAAAAAACTAAGTCGTTCAAGTTAAAATAAGTATAAGTTCAAAACAGGTGAGAAAATTTCAAGTTAACGAAGCTAATCAATGCGATATATCGGATAAAGTTCCTAACAGAATTCAGAGATCTCAATGTTACATCATAGTTCTACGCATGAGTGAAAATGGTACTCTTCTAACGCTATACTAAAAGGTGAACGCCTGCGCACACAGCCTGGCCACGCACAAATCGTTGGGTGGCAGCAATTTGCCACCATGTCAACATGCAATTTATTTACTAACACTTATAGCCGCTGGATATGGCAGAGATATGTCAACGGTAAAAACAACCTCAAACATGTCCAGTTTAAACAGTGGTCGGTTTTAGTTGTCAGGGATATCAGGAAAACATTGTCATAAACATAAAGATACGGATGTTTAAAGACATTGAGGATGAGAAGCGTGCAAGGGTGAACGGAGGGCGACAGAAAAGATGATACACGTCTTCCGACCTGCATACGTGTAAAGATCAAACCGTAAACGAAGTTTACGGTCCAGTAGCGGCATAAGCAAAAGCTCGTGATCAATATATACGTATGCATTCGTCGTCTAGAACCAGCAGTTTAAATAAAAACCAACCATTATTCGAACTGGGATATGCAACGTACAAATAACCTCTATACTTTATAATCTCACCTTCTGCCTCTTTCGTTCTTCAGTGTTCCGCCGTACTTTGGTCTAGTTCCGATCAAGTCAATGATCTCAGGTATACAACTCGCAAAAATCGCCTAGACGCCAGCCAAAGAACAAATAAGACAACAATCGTATCATTGTCAGCAGCAGAGAGGCTGAGAAACAAACCGCACTTCGCAATTTAAAAACGTCAACGAATTCTAACAAAATCAATTCAACTTAACTCTCAAAACTTGTTACTGTTTCTCGTTAACTTAAATTGCGAAACGCGCCAGTCCAGAACCAGGTATACGACTGAAAACATAGGATGATGTTGCTGTAAGCTTAAAAATGAGAAGGATAGGGAAGAGAAATCTGAAATTGGATGAAGTAAAATCTGGACAAACTTAACAAAATCAACATTCAATAATTCACAAAATTAAGTCCATCTAGAGGAGCCTTACAGGTTGATTTCTAAACGGTCGTAATTTTTCCTTTACTTTCATTTTAGACGTTCGAAAAAAAAAATTGATGGAACATTGAGACTATTATTTTTCTCATGTTGTTTTGAGCGCGGCCGTGCGTGGCTCTAGTAGGCTGTGCTTCAATTCAAGTGCTACTATAATCTACAAGGCCAGCTCTATGAAAAAATCTAGCTATCTCAAATATAAATGACATTCTGTATGCTCTCTTGGCGACAACGCTTGATAAACTAGGAAGGGTGGAGGTTGTCTATATGAATTTAAGCATACAGAACAAAAAGGTAAATTATTGGAGTATAAATTCAACTCCACAACAATGGCAAAACCACCTGAAATACTTGGTTGGGATTTTTTGAGTACTTACATAGTTCATTACCTGGATTTTCTGAATATTAGCAGGAATTGTTGTTGATTATCCCCAAATCACATTAATCATTTTTAGTCGAACCTACAACACTATATCTTGTAATAGAAATCAAAGGAGCAACAAGTGGATTTGATTTATATCCTCGTTATGGCTCATCAGTATCATATTTTACCCTACCACATCCAACCACACTCGTATAAGTGAACATTTCGACATCCAAATACTAAGTGTATAATAAGATGATCAGGACAGATAGGAATCTTCAAAACGCAAATCCGTATCAAACAGTCAACGATGATACAACCGATTTGAGTAAAATGGATTACTCTTCAAATCAAATGGCCAAGGCTAGAATTATATTCAACCTGAAGTGTGAAATTTCTTGGGGATTTCCTAAGAACCATCCGATCATTATTGACGTACCTGATTGTGCAGAAATCTTCTTGAATATAGGTTGGATAACTATCAAGTAGTAATTTCACAAGAAATTGTAAAGGAATTCAATAGTTTCTTTTCTATATTTCTTAGATATAACGATAGAGAACATGAAGGAGAAATATGTGAACTATCTTTTCCAACACCATTAATATGAAGTCACATAGATTTCCCTTTTTAAACTCCAATAACTTGGAACAGTGTGAAGCAGTAAAGCAGATCAATCCTTAAACCATAGTAGGCGCAGGCTGGTTACAAACCTCTAGTGGAGGGGGCGATCAAGGATCAAATTCCGAATTGCCATGAATGTGAATTTTATGAATATTTGTATGATCAAGAAAATCATTATTTTGCACACGTTTCCTTGTTGAGACATCCAATTTTTTCAGGCATAAGAAAGGGAGATGGGACTATATAAACACTGAACTCCTAGGAGAAGGCGATGCCTGTTATTCCACAGCTGTGGCCACCCAAGATGATTCAATGTGTGTGTTCACTACTGCGCAAGCAAATGGACAAATCATCTTCGCAAGCAATTTCAAGAATATCCAAATATCCAAATTCTACAAGAATTAAACATAAATTACTCCAGAAACATTGTTATTTCGTCAAATCAACAATATTGTGTCTAGCAGAAACGAGTACTTCAATCAATAGAACACGAGTCCCAAAAATCTTAACAGATAATGAAGAATGTGATCGTTTGAGATATAAACTTTCAAGAAAATAATCAATCTTAAAGGTATTTTATCACCTGAAAATTTCGCAAATGAAAATCAAAACCTCTAGAAAATTAAGAATCAATAAATTATAGTTGTTGAAAATATCTATCGATTAATCTTTTTGTATATTGATCGCTACATTACTTTTCGAGATATATCAAAAAACTGTCAAAAATTGCTTATTTTATTTCAACCGCATTGTAAATGTAACGCATAGCCAACCAAAACAGAATATATTTACAGAATTAAACGATTTGGACAACGTAAATGGCAATTTTGAGTTATCGAAATCCAGCTGTAGCATATCGATAAATCAATGTAAAGAAATAAATGTTTCGTGAAAAGTAGCGAATAGCTGTAGAAAGGAATTGTTAATGATGTTTTCAAGTCTACGAGATTAAAAAATGGCATTCAATAAAGAAATTCTTTTATCTCATCAAGAGAATTCACATTAAGTACAAAAGAAGTTGAAGTCGAGATACTGAACATTTTACAAGTGCGCATGCTTCGGATCACAGACGGATTATACAAAATAACCACTCGCGCTGCGCCCGAACGCTTCTTTTTGATATTCGTTCATTAATGCTTTAAATCGATGAAATTGTTCTTTTTCTTGAAAAAATAATTTTGATCTCTGAAAAACCAGGACCTGTGTCTATAGAATTTCCTAAATTATCCCGTTCCAAAATATCGTAAAAATATAAATTTCGTTACGAAAAGGAAAATTGAAAATAGTATTCAAGAAAAACGAATTAAGATTTTCAAAATCATGTTCGAACACTTAAAACAATGTTCCATTCGTCATTTTTCAAAAATTGATATTCGAAAATAATTTTGAATGTGATCCTATTATGATTGACAGCAAATAGCAAATTACAAATCGATTATTTGCAATAAATTAGGTGAGAATGAAAAGGTCGTTTATCGACGAGTTCTTCAATATATCACGATAAGTTAATCGATAGAACTTTTCAAAACCTACACTTTTATAATTCAATATTAATCTGTACCAGTTTCAATCTTTTTTGCATTCTAGATAACGATCTTTCTCAATTTTAGGAGTTTTTAGATTATGAAGGACATTCGTTTCTTGATTTTTCGTTCAATTTGATCAAATTTGTTGTTTTCTATCCATATTTTTGAAAACGTATGCACTGAGCATTGAGAATTTCGTTCATTAACTGCGGCGCTATTGGGATCCAGAAAATCAAAAACAGAAACCCGAAAAGACTCCACACAATTCAAGAGTGACAATTACTGTGTTAAGATTCAGGAATTTCTACTACAAGAATTTAATAGTTTTAAATCAAGTTACATGGTCCCATCCAGTTGGACTCATTGCACATACAGTCCCAGCAATTAGAAAATTATTCGAGAATGATTCAGAAAAGAAACCACATTAGCTTTGGAGATCTGAACTGGCTAGCTAGTTCTCCTAACCCCATGACATGAGGGATACTTCAAAAGTTGAATCCAAGTTTATGGATCCAGAAATTGATAGGAATCCACCTAAAATCTATTCAGCGAATTTTAAACTTTGCGAAGACGAAATTACAAGAGTATTTAATCAAAATAAAAGGCACGTTGACAATATAATTTTCAAAAATAACATAAGTTCAGGGCCCCAAAAAATGGTTTAATTATCCAAAAAGGGAAATACAATCTTCAAGAACTTCAATATTCGTTCAAAAATTCATGAATTATCAAGTTATCCTCACTGAGAAGCTATTCAGTCAAACCATCGCCAACAAGGACAACAGTATAGGGTGTAGAATTAAGCTGGCTTTGCTAAGCCTCATCAGTGTTGCAGTGATATCCAGACTCCGCGTGCCTATAGGAAACGGAAATAAACATAAATATATTTAATCAGAAGTTCCTTAGTTATGTATACTGCAAACAAATAAACAATAAAGCAAAAGTAAATTGGTCTGTTATAGGGAGAACGAATAAAGAACGACTTTTTAATACCCCCATCTAATAAGGTACTTTCCACTTTGAAACAAAATAACATATTCAAGAAAATTCAGGCTATTATGTCCCTGAACCAGTCAATGTGGTTGCCATTGTAGTCAAAAATTGCGTATTTGCGACATATGTTGTTGAAATCGATTTGGCAGGAAAGAGAGCATACCAAACTGATCACTTCTAAGAATAAGTGCTATGTAAAAAAGGCAAAAATATTACCCACATACGGAGTACCCAGAAAGTGAGTATCTGAAAAATTTCACTACATCCGACAATTAGCTGTACCAACAAGGGAGATCTAGGTACTCAATCGGGGAATTCGCATGCACTGAAACTTGAAATTCGGAAATCATGATCAAATCAACCCCGAAAATTCTGCACCTCCATCGAGATCGAGACTATTCTTCAACCATTTCGATGGTTGCATCTTGCCTGAATTTCTTCAGTATGTCGTACTGAGAATAAGTGCAGCTCAGTTTTCAGTTATATTTCCACTATAATATCTGATCTATGTGAAATCGATTATTGAGTATCGTATCCTCTCTTGACTAGCAGTCATAGTTCAGAAGAAATTTAAATTTCACTTAATAAACTACTCAATAACTATCAAAAATATATAACTTTCACAGTGTTGTCTTCTCAGTTTTGAATACTAGGACAAATAGGGTACTACCAAAAATATTTTCTCATAATAATTTCAATAAGTTTCGAAGACAATCACATCTTCAGGAATACTATTTGAAATGGGGAATTCAAATGTGAAAGGATAAGGTACCTAAGGATTCTGAGTTATATAGCTCAAGAATTCCTATCACAACCATCAGATAAGGCTGTTCAAGTATGACTCATAACCTTTGAAGTCATTAAAGGATACCGCACTACATTAAAGAGGAAAATGTGTTAATTGGACCAGAGATCTCCATGTGATTGGCGTCACAGACGAGTGCATACTTGGCTCAAAGTATAGAGCATCAGTGCTCTTATTTTATTTATTTCTTTATTGCCAACTCTTCGGAAGAGGCGATGCCACAACTGTGGCCGCCCAAGATGGTTTAATGTGTAATCTCCCACAATCATGCAAGCAAATTCCTTGAAAAGCACCATAGTTCTTTTCACCCGAAGAAGAAAGCCTGGCCATCTTGATGGAACAGATGAGAATTCCATAACAAGCAGAGGCGAAATATTTTGATATAACATTAAATTAAGAACTCACTCGGCAGAAAAATCTCCACAAGATGATGAACAGAACCACAAAAAGGGATTGTAGAATTCAAGGTAACTGATGGGACAAAATGAACCAATGGATCTACCCTAAAAAAACCAATATAGAACCAGTTCACATAATGAAAGAGCAGATGAGCTTACAGAAAAGAAACATGACATGACATGAACTACGAGCACAGGGCACAGATCGAACATCTGAGATGACCCAGAGCCCAACTTGACTTAAACCCAAAAGCTCAAAAGAAGGCCTCGATTAAGAACCCAGAAATCTGGAGGATGTTATTGACACATACCCTGGTCGTATCATCCTACGAAAATCGGAACGACCGATGAAGATACATCCTGATTCTGCCAGTAGAAGCAGTATACTGCAGTCCTCTTGCTCTTAACATATCCTGGTATGTCTAGGAACAGGACAGATGTTGTAGGATCTAATACAGACACTATCCAAATCGAATCAATAGGGACGAATGAATATTACCTAATTCAGATAAAAACGAAAATTCGCTTCATCACTCCACTTAACCCCCGAGAGTTATGTACACTAGACTCCTAAACAACGCTGTGGCATTTATCCAATTCTCCTAATGCTATAGCCGTATAATAAAGCGCATGAATGTTAATCGCGAATGCGTCCAAGAGCAAAGGTAAAAGGAGTTTATAGGAACAAAGATTCTCCATGAGGTATCAAGCGATTGGGAGCACAGACGAGTGCATACTTGGCTCAAAGTAAAGAGCATCAGTGCACTTATTCTTTCATTTTTTATTCTCAATTCTTGAAAATGATATATGGCTTCGTCTCCCACTATTATGCAAGCAAATTCCTCGAAAAACACTCTAGTTCTTTTCACCAGAAGAAGAAAACCTTGCCATTCAGATGGAATAGATGAGAATTCCGTCACAAACAGGGACAAAATATTCACAACCTTAAATTAAGAACTCATTTGGTAGAAACAGCTACAAATAATGATGGGCACAGCCACATAAGGGTATTGTAGAGCTCAAGGCAAATGGTGGGACAAGAAAACCAATGGAGCTACACTGGAAAACATCCAATATAGAATCAGTAGACAGGTTCACAAAAATGGTGCAGGAATAATTCAAAACTGGATGGCGGAATAAGGGCAGGAATCTCCTTTCCTTGGCAATAGAGATCAATAACTCTTCATGCAAACTCTACGATTTCCCAGACAGATTTTCTGACATTACAAGAGACTGCCAACATTATAAAGATGAGCTACCAAAGAAATATCAGACTACATCAAAAGCCCTAAAGCAATGCGCGTTGGCAGGAATCTCCAGCCCAGGCTCTAGAGGTCAACAACTCTCATCATGTAAGGTCCACGATTTTTCAGGCAGAGTTTCCGCTTTTTGAAGAGACTGCCAACATTAGAAGAGATGAAATACCCAAAAAACTACAATAATAGTCATGTTCGACTATCAGGCTACATTAAAAACCTCAAACAAGCGCATATAAGAATAAATAATAAAGAAGAACTGGTCTGGATTATTTCGAGTCAAAACGGGACAAAAAGCTGATAAGCTTGTAAAACAAAGAGTGGAAATATACTTAGACATGAACTATGAGAACTGAGAGGAAATCAAACGCCTGAGGCGGCCCAAAGCTCTACTTGACTCAAACCAAAAAATCAAAAGAAGGACTCGAATGTCACACAATGATCTAAGAAACCTGAGAGATGCTGACGACGTATACCCTGTTAATATAACCATACAAGAATCAGACAGACTGATGATGATACATGCTGTTCTGCAAGGAGGAGCAGTAAGCTGCAGTTATCTTGCTCATTACATTTCCTCGTTTATATAGGAACAAAGAGAAGTAAAATCCAAAGGGTATATTCGATGCATCACTCTGCTCTAAGCCCCCAGGGGCATTGATTCAACCTCTTCCAATGCCATAGCCGTAGAAAAAAGTGCATGAATGTTGATCAGGAATGCGTTTGAAAGCAAGAAAGTCTTCAATAACTGTCTATCTTTCCATTCCAGCTTTATATGAAAACTTACAAGACATTCCTACTAAATGAAACTAGTCAAGGTTTAATAGCAATATGTCTTATTGTTATGTTGATTCAACAATACTACTTCATCAATTTCAAAATCATTGCTTTCTCTAATATCGTTCAAATCAAATACTCGACAAGTGTTATTCGGGAAAAATTGAATCAAAGTAGTAAACTGACTTCAAATGCGAATTTTGATGAACAGTTTGCACAAAATCTGCAGTTGAATCAGTGAACATTGATGAAATCTAGAAAATAGTCGAAATAGTTTGAGACAATCGTCATTTGATGTTACAAGGGTAAAAACTAACGCCTTTGAGAAATCGAAATGCATTGCGTTTGCAAACATCTGATAAGAAATGAATAAGTAAATGAACATTTACTGGTGGAAATTTGTTGAAAACTGAACTGCACATTCTCAATCCCACGTGTACAAGTTTCATTCTTAGCGAATTATAAAAAATGGGTAACATTTTCAAAATGCTGGAATATATAGCGCAAAGCATAACCCAAGTGCTACAAACTGATTAAAAATAATAACTCTATAGCATTGCCATTCCCAGAGGTGTTAATAATATTGGATGTAGCAGCCTGGGCTTGATACCTGCGTCGGATATCTTTGCTGTATTTTCCGCCATACTTGGACCTGTTGGCAGCCAGCTCTGTTATCTCGGGAATCCAGCTGGCGAACACTGCCTAACAAACCCACAGATAAACCCCATCAGGCTCCTCCTCGGACCCATATATACTAAGCTACTTTCACTTATCTCTAACACTTACATACATATGGAGGTAAACTTGGTTTTCTCCTCGTTCGTGATCTATACTTCGAATTAATTTCACTTAGACAGATTGAATAATGTCTGTATATAACCAAAATTTCTAAATTCAAGTAATCATTTCGAACCATACAGGACTTGATTGTCGAAGCGCAAAAAAATCATCAAATGAGGTAGCCAATACTATAATATTTGAGTAATTTTTTAGTTTGCCGCTATACGTCAGAGAAACAGACATTGAAATAAAAATTCTGATAACCTCGACAAGTTCAAAATGGAACCAAATTTACGTTAAGGTGAACAGCTGCGAGAATATTTTTTCTCCACCAAAAGGCCTCGATTATAGTGAATCTAACCTACTAATTCTCATGCTATATCTGTTGAAAATGCTGAGGAATTGGGGATCCTGCAGACTATTTGATGCTGCAACATCAACTCAAGGTTGCCACATATATTCGTACACGAAATTTCAAATCGGTAGATCCTATGAAAGTCGGTATAATTTTTTTCTAAAGTGAGTAAAATAAAGCTTTCAAATTAAAAACTGCATCAAGATCAATTCGTTTTTAAGGGGCTACGATGCAGATACTCAGATATGTGTGTTGAAAACTACTACAAATATAAGTATCAGTTATTCAAAAACAGTAGTACAAATACTAAGAGCTTTTGGAACTATTTGAAGAAGATATCTGCAATCTGCATAGATACTAACATAGATTAAAAATATTTCTGTTACGAAAAAATCCAAAAACTGCATAAGGGCCGAATCTAGAGGTGGTTCGTTCGTAAAAGCTGAAGATCTACAGCATTGGTTGCAAAATTCAAGAGGAAAATGCTAATAGAAAGTACTCCATTCAAGTCAGCAAAATGCAAGCGTCATCTAGTAAAAATTTAATGACTATATATAGTACCAGTAGTCTTTCCACTTTTTAAAATTTCACCCAAGTCCTTTAGACAGATATTCGTGGTGTTTCCAGGTAGATTATCTGCATCAATTACAATAGGAACAACGATCTCCTACGAACAGCACAAGATGGACGCTTAGTAACCAATATGAATGCTTATTATAGCATTAACTCGTCCATACTGTGCCATTACTACGAAATCAGACGTTCAACATAGTTTGATGGAGATTATCACGTCATTCGTCTGTGAATTTGTGTCCTGTGATAACTTTAGTGATTGAGTATGGATATTTCAACAGACTATAAATCATTTTCGCGTTTTATGAAAAACTGAAAATTAAGAACAATGGACTGAAACAAGAGTTGGCATTTATACAAAAACAATGTGGCTGGGTGGTTCTGAAATAAAAAAACTGATCATTTTGTTTTCCCTTCTAGTTTATGGAGTTGATTTTACTTGGGCAAGAGGTGGTATGAGTAACTTCGTACATCGAAGTGAAGAAGGTAAAAATGATGAAATGATTAATGAAATAAAGATAACTTTGTTGTGGAGAACTGCAAATGCTACATTTCATGAAATATTTGAGCTCGCACTTAGGGGACACGTTGAAGAACTTTCACAAACGCCATCTATTTTCTGAGATGAGTGAGTTCAAAATTGCGCTTTCAAAATGAATTCAATCGGGCTCTTCAATGTGAAGCGACTAAAGCTGGGCCTTGAGCTACGATACGAGGCCTTGAACCCAATTCCCGTATCTTTCAGTTCTTCTTTGCACTCACTGTTCTATCTAAGCTGCATTTCAAGGTGCCTATTAGTAGCGAACCGATAACTCAAAATGAAAATTCTTTAATAATCGACATGGATCGCCGTTGTTTAAGAAATAATGATACTTAAGAGTTCTATTGACTATCACGCCTTGAGGAATGGAGGGAAGTTTTTCTACCTTGAAACGAATGAAGATATTTCTAGTGTGTTATTTATGTTGATAAACATCGATTTTGTATTTTAAGAACACGAGTAATGGTCACGAGTCGCCACTGGATGAAGTTATTCAGGAGTTTTCTCGGAATCCCGATTTGTAGACTTTGTGGCAATAAGCGAAACGGATGCTGTACAAAATAAAATTAAACATTTTCACATGAATAATAATTCTTTTTAACTACTTCTCTTTCCAACACTATCCATCCAAACTTACCAACCAAGATGCCTTCGGAAAACAACGTTATTCTCGAATAACAAAAATGAAAATTGCATCATGAAAAAATAATTGAGATCTAGAAATCTTGGTTATATTTACAATACAAGGCGATACAATTACAGGGATTTTTAAAACGTTTTCTCACACGTTATGATCACAAATTCGGAGAAAACCTGTTCATTGAGGCAAATATTCGATAACCGTCATAACTCTCCAAAACATAGAAAGTATTTTTTTAATCACACACGTTCCAGGTGCGTGGTAGAAAAGAAATCATCGTCCAATATCTTTGAAATACTTAATAATTTCAAAATTAACAGAAACATAAAATATCAAGGATAATAATCAGTACATCAATGATTCGCAATTTTACCACTACCGCTCGAATATATTTCGTTACGATCGAGATAATTCAATGTTTCTAATAAGACATGAATCAATAAGAAATTAATCTGCATTTCGTAACCTAACATATCAAAATATCTACAAATTATCGCGATTAGTCGAAAAAGTACAGCGTTCATTCAGACATTCAGAAAAATCTAGGTAAATGAAATTGTAGAGATAGAGAGATAAAGGACAGGAGACTTAGAGATACATTCAAAAGTTCAAGACATGGGGACAAACATACTGTTAACTTCAAACAAGTTCAAGCCCAAATTCTATCAAAAAATGTTCTACGATAGGGAATACTATTCTATCGTGTTGGGCAGATACCTTCCTTGTTGTTATACAAAACGTCACTCAACGCCCTCAGTTCATTTCAGAGAGAAAACAGATTACATTATAATTCGAGGTTTTAATTAAAAATTCAACCTCGAAGAATCTGGGCAGGATGTTTCGCATCATGACCTAGTATCTATCGTGATTTTTCAAGAGTTTTCAATTATGAAGCCTTAGTTGTTGAAACCGATATTGATTTTCATACATCTGAACTAGAATTAACGTAAAATATACCTTAGCATATACTACTTGTACCAAAGGAAACATGGCTTGTCCAAAAGGCTTTCTGTACAGAGTATCCCAAATTCATTGTTCTTGAATGGTGTATTTTTGTAAACTGTTGGGAAAGAAGGATGCAATTAAAGCGAAGTGATTTTTACGAATTTACGAAAATTTCAATTATACTCCCTGTATTTTTATTATTTAAATGTAGCGAAAAGTTAAAACTGGTTCTGTTTTTGTTTGAAATCTCGTGGTAGGCACAGATTTTTCTGAATTACAACCAAAAGTTTCTGATAAAGAACGCCCTATATATTTTCACATCTTCGTATTTCATTCGCTGATATCTACTTAAATGTATATAACGCTGAATAGTTACTATACAACTTGAGCTCAAAACGTCATTAAAAATTGGACTTCTATTTCGAAAGGGCGACCTTGACATATATATCGATTAATCAATGGTATGATTCTACATAGTGTATTGATTATTACGATTGGTCTGAATTTTCGAAATTCTCTCTTAGTGGTATTGCACAAATCTTTCATGGTAAGACGTAAAAATCATATTCCAAATATTCTGATAGTAGACCAAGAGCCAGCGACGTCCATGGGTTAGTTAACAAGTTGTAAAGGCGTTAAACTCAAATCCGTTATATTTTAGAGCTCAGTTTTTATATATTTAATTCGGAATTATATAGAATCGTGTCGTCCTCTGCCAGACAATTAGCACGGCTGCAACCCCTTGCCAGACACCCTCGAATTATGATGAATTCCAATTAAACTTTCCTCACAAAAAACATCCTTCATTCTAAAAGAAACCGAAATTTTTGGAAATAAAAACAACTTCATTCATTTTGATACAATCAAAATGTATTCGCCTTCTGCATTGATGAACAAATTTGTAGGCACCAACGAGTTGTCTTCTCTATCTCCTTTCTTGGAATGGTCGTCGGTCATAGTACTTTCAATGGCCTCAATCTAATCGTGTCGCTTTCCTTTCATCGTGAAATACAGGTTAGAGAACAGATAGTCCACGGAGGTAGATCAGGTGAATTTTGCAAGGCAAAAAAGTGATTTTTGATTAAAAATTTAGGTACAACAATTCAGTCATGAGGCAATATCGTCCAAAAGAGTCCAACTGTCGTGTTTTTGATATTCTGGCCGAATACGAATATCATAACCTTCAGTTTTGACTTGTACAAGCGACTTTCTTTGGGTTTTCCTTCATCCAACGTTCTCCATTCAGCGCTTTGTCGCTTAGTTTCAGGTTAATACTAAAAACTACCACGTCTCTTCACCAGTCACAATCGTTTTCAAGAAGTTTGTGTCCTTCTGAGCACTTTTAATTATGTCTTCGCTATGCTCAATTCAACTAAATTTTTGCTCGTCCGCAAGTTGGTGTGACTTTGATCAATTCATGCAATTTTTCCATGTTTTCTACCGATAATTCAGTTTTGGGATGGCCTGATCTTTCCTCATCATTCAAGGTCTTTCTACCTAATTCGAACTGCTTGAACTACTCGAACACTTGCGTACGGGATGGACAATCATTACCATATGCAGTTTGTAGCATTTTGTGCGTTTCAGTAAAAGATTTACCAAGTTTAACACAAAACTCAATTGCAACTATTTGTTTAAAACTCATTTTCCGACCAATATACTAAACGCACCAACAAACATGACGCAATAACTCAAGTTGTTTACATACAAATGTCATCAAATTTTCAACAGCTGCCAATGAAGTACCAAGTTATCGACAGGTCCAATATTATAAGAAATGACACTAGTACTACTGTTTTTTAAACAGTTCGGTTGCTTTTGGAATGAAGGATGTGAAAGCTGAATTTTATCAATTTTACTTGGGGAATAATCGGAAGAACCTTCCTCACTAACCAGATAATTTCGATGGTTTATTCATTTTGCCAGACGCATCTTCAGTCTGCCGTATGTTGAAGCGCGAAGAATAGGTATGCTAACAAGTGCAATTGAATTAGTGCATGTGGTTTATTACAAACATTTGCTTCATTTCAAGTGTTTTACATTCTGTAAGTAATGTCATAAATATCATAGTCTACATATTCAACAAGCTGAACAATGCTTTCATATTTGAAGTTAATATTTATTTGTGACTTACAGAATAGTTTGGCATTTCTTTTAATCTTCTCTCAGAAAGAATGCTATTTTGCCATCCTTCTTTCCTACTAACAACATAAATTGCATGCGACTGCTCTGCTAACACTTCATTATAACTCAATCACATTCATTTCATAAATTGCACAATGGAATAATGAAATGCTTACTCTATATATAATAGTTCCCCACACAATACGGAATAAAAGACATATTGTGTACTTAGAGATCGCTATCAATGTAACGAAACATTTCACTTACACTTAATGCTCTCACAACTAAGGCAAACTCTTAATGAGTCTGGCAAGATGAAAGAATCATCGAAATTGTCTGGCTACTGAGGAATCATCTTTTGAAGGTTCTCCAAAAAAATATACATAATTCAGCTTTCCAACTGTACTCAAAGTCTTGCAGTAGAGGACATGAATTCGAATGTTATTCCGAATGAAATATATATAAACTAAGCTTTATACTTTAACAAATTTGAGTTGTAATTGAATGCATGTTTACCACTTGTTACCTGTTACTATAATGTTAACATAACTGAAACGTCTTACTTTCGTTGGGGACATACGTAGAGAAACTTTTAGTGTTTATTCAATAACGAAAGTCTGGCCGTCGTCTATAGCATTTAGGGTAAAAATTTCGTTCTGCTGGATGCATACTCATGGCAAAATTAATGCAGTAGTTTTTATTATGATTTACACATTATTCAACGATTCATCATATAATTCATATCTTGGCATTTTTTTAGATACACATAAATTGTTTCCGTTAGAGGAGCATTAGTATTCTATACTGATAGCCCTTAAATGGAGAATAGACGAGATGGGACAGGAAATTGAACTCATCCCAATGAGTTCTTTACCATCTATATTTCATATCCATTTCATCAGACAGCTAGACAACCTTTATGGCTTCCTCGAGTTTTTCTAGGTATAAATGCTCTCCCTTAACTCTCTCGGTGGAGCTAACAAATTAATCCTTATGTGGGTGCCTGGCCAGACCAGAATAGGCGGCTGATGAACTACAGAAGGAAGGAATAGAAATCATGTTCTTCCACCACATCCATTGTGCCAGATCCCAAGTAGCCATCAAACAAAGGTTCCGAAAACATGGAAACATAGGGGGAAAGTCTGGAAAGAAGTCCTTCATTAGGAGAGTTGGAAATTCTCTACCATTCAACAAGTTCGATCAAAAAGGTTCTCTTCCATCTTGAAAACTCGGATTGGTAGATGAAGACAATTGCCGTTTCCGCAAAGAACCAAAGGTACCAACAAAACATTTGCTCTGAAAATGTAATGCTATCCTTGAATATATAATACATATATTTGTAGAAGTGCCAGTGAATAGATTATGATGTGAAAATATACAGGATCTCCCATTGAAAAACTGATAATTTAGGTTATTACTTAAAAACTGTACCTCCCAAGAGAGAATGGTGCACAATATTGAATTCTGAGCAAAGAATAAATAGTTTTCACATTTTCCTTACGTGACAGAATAACTGAGGTGACCTTAAATTTGAAATTCTGAAAATAGACTTGATCTGGAAAACGAAGATGGTTGGAAAATTCTACTCACGGCTGCATCGAATTTTATTAGTTTAGAAGAAACAATCTAAGAACAAATAATTTGAGATACTCCAGTGGAAATTCCGTAACATTCGATTTGCTAGAATCTGTGTTTTATTTCAAACTTGGTGATATACTTTTCGAAACTTTACTGCCATGAAATGAGCTCATTTAGAGCATCGTTCTCACTATATTTGAGCCCACCGATAGTTAAATTGGTTCCTGAAAGAAAGGCTTGAACAGAACAGCAAAACTGTAATTTCTATGACTAGTTTACATTGGAACAGAGTGTGTAAAATTTTTGAAATTTCCCTGTTTGTTGTCACTGATTATTTCGTTCACGTATTTCTAAACTTCGTTTTAGCCGTGAACTAGCGAATATTTCAACTCGGGACGATTAATTTCCCCTTCAACAATTAACATTTTCGAGTGTGAACCGGGGGCGTTGAGTCTGTGACGTTCAAAATCAAAGCATAACAATTTCGGTTAGATTGTGCTTGTGTGCGGGCATGGCTGTGTTTCGTTAACATGCAAACTGAGGGATAAATTAATCTTCAACCTGATTCGAATTCAAGTGATTACCTGAAAAGTTAAATAAACCAGAGAAATTTTTTTGGGTTATCTATTTCTCGAGGTCCCTTCGTATAAATTATCATGAGCTCTGTTTAGATGTTTAAGTCTACGTTACGAGGGAAGCACGATATGTACAATTTTTCTCAACTAAGATGTTTCAATTCAGTTTCGAGAATTGCTATTTATTTATAGATAATTTGTGTATAAAACGGATTGAAAATGCAAACGTCCACAAGGGGGTTTATTCTTATTGGATAGCACATGTTCGTGTGAGAACTTTAGTTCATTCTCAAGCTGGTGATATTCTTTACAACAATGGTCGAGTGGTTTTTTATCCTAGATCTTACGGTATTCCAAGTTTCATAAGTTTTCGGAACACATTTCCTTTTTATTATTGATAGTAAGCAATTATACTGTATGGGCAAAAATGAAACTCCTTAATTATTAAGGTAATCTCCAAAGGAAAATACTTGAACTTCGTTCTTCATTTTCTTACTTCACAATAAAATTAATTCGTTCTTTCACACCTGTCTCTGCGTTTTGTTTTACTCTATAAACAAAGATGAAGTAAAATATATTTAATACTTTCCACAATTTTATTTTCACAAACATCAAACATTATATCGTTTTAATTGGTTATTTCGTTTTGCATTTTATACTCTTCGATTGTCAAAAAAACGTTTTTTCAAATACGAGTACTTTTTTTCCACTTTATTAAAAGAGTACTTCAAATTTGAATTTTCCATCAATTTTTCTAAATTGAATGAATGAAAAACCATCACGTAGCTGAAGGATGTAGGTCAGTTTGATTTATGTTTCAGAGCACTTCGAATTTGGAAATATTGAGTTGTATGCAATTAGATTTAAGCCCCCGAACAGACATCATAATCTCAAACTGATCGAGTGCTATTTTTCCGTGAAATCTGAATGGTTGTTCCATATATTATACTGACCTGAATTGGATTTTACTATTATATAATCATGAGAAGCGTTGAAATATCACGCGACCTATTCGATATGATAATTGAAAACAAACCTATCTTTCTAGAAACAGTTGCGTTGTGTCGAGGGGTTTATATCGATTTACCGACCATAACCTAATCGGCCCACTACATTACTCTGTGGAAAAATTTAGAATCGGACAAAAAGTCTTAAGTCTTCAACGAGTAACTGATATAAAATCGCTTCCCCCGTATCATAAATGAAATATCACTTGAACCGTACCTCTTTCCGTGTTCTCTCTTCAATTCGCCGCTATATTTGGACCTAGTGCCAACTAGATCTATGATTTCTGGGATACTACTAGCAAATATTGCCTGCAAACAAACATTCATCCCTGAGCAATATCTGTTAGTTTCCTCACAATATCGACAATCATATTTGAATTATCTTACAAGAGCAATGTAATTAGGATAATTTCTATTGCCCCTTTATCCGTACAGAAAATGATTCGATAAAAGCCTAAATTGGATTCTTTTGACAACACTGTTCTAAGCAAGTTCTTTTGTATCCTGAAAGAGAATATGGAAGATCTGGAAATAGTCTCCATAGAATGGCCTCTTCCATAAAAACATGCCAATTACATTAAATAACATATTTAATTTGGACGAAAAAAAATTATTGGGGAATTTGGAGATTCAATTGTTGCAACAAATTACAATAGAAAATATCCTCATTACCAAACTTGGTGAATATTTCCGTGGTATCTTCATTCGACTAAAGTATCCCGAACAGTTTAAGATGACTCAATTAATTTCACTGTGTTATTCTTCTGCGATTGCCAATGCACGAAGGAAACGTGATGGATTCAAATTGAAACCAATTGCTTCTCCAGTCGCAGCTGGCGTGTGAAGACAATGGTGGGGGAAATTCGGCTTCCCCTTTCCCCTTCCGCTCTAACGAAACTAACAACGTAGTGGGGCTATCGTAGATGACCAATCACAGGCTACGGGAACTGCTGTAGTCAGCAATCGTTATAAATAAAGGTCGCTGATAATTTTGCAGTATCATTCAGCAGCGAGCAGTCGTCCAGAGAAGTCGTCCAGGAGCTCCAGTGGATACCCGACTGCGGAGATCATCGCGAGGCGGGACTTAGGCATCTGTACCCGCGCAGGTCCATTTTATGCGCTGCAGATGCACTCTTCGTTGGAAGACCGTCCACCAGCGTCAGCGGATTCCTATTCAGCATGGCTTGGACTCCTAGTTCAGCAAGACTTGAGAGGACTTTGGCACAGGTTAGTCGGTAGAAATCCGACATTGGCCCCTTTTCCGGGGTGCAACTTTTCGAAGATTTTCCTCCTGTTTTTCTAAAAAAAGCACCAGCGTCAGCTGATTCCTTTTCAGCATGGCTTAGACTTCCAGTTCAGCTCGGCTTGAGAGGTCTTTGGCACAGGTTACCGTCGCGGCCACTTTTGCGTCTACCTGTGCACCACCGTTGACTTCGGCTGAATGAAGTGGACCACACCGTCGATTGAGGAAATTTGCACTTTTCAGTACCTGGATATTTTAGGGCATTCGCCCAGCCAAACTCTGGACTCCACGAGTTCCAGAATATCGAGCTTTCATGCCCAGCCTTCCCCTCGGACATGCCATTTGAGTTTTCCTTTTTGTTCCGCCACTTTTTTCTCCACGTGGGTACTATAGCTTTTGGGGTGTGAACCGAAGGGGAGGTTTCTAGTCGGTAAAAATCCGACATGCATCCCGTCTCCGGGGTGTATCTTTTCGAAGATTTTTCTTCTCTTTGTAAAAAAAAATGTAGCAGTAAGAAGGAACTGAAGATCTCCTCCAGCTTGTTTATAAGAAATATTTGTTTCGAAAAACATACTTGAACCAGAACAACTAAAATAAGATTATTCATATCTGCAAGTGGTATGTCGATTTAACAACACATCTCTAAAGAATTCCAGTTTCTGAACATTAGCAATCACACAGAGATAATTTATAATTGTCAAAAAAATACTGTCGGGATATTTCGGCGAATTTCCAAAGATATATCGGTTATTTCTATCTTTCAAAGTGAATTAGAATGAATACAATGAACGTTACACCACAGAGCACCAGTGAAGTTTGTAGAAGTTTTATTCAGTACACAATTTTAGGAAGATTACCTGGAATATAAGCAGAATAAGCGAGCAATTTAAAATTGGCATTAGAGGACGAGACACTATGGAGATTATGGGATATCTGCCGAAGCACCTTGTTACCATATCTTATTTTTAAAAACCTAATTGAAGTTCTAGATAATTTCACCCTATAACATTAATCTAGTTCATAAGTTTAAATCGGTGTTGATTCTTGATGAAAAAATTAATGATAGCTCATTGGATTTAAAATGAATTCTGAAAAATTGTACTTAAATGTTTCAACAACAACACAAAATTGCAAAACTCATAAACAAACTGACATGAAATTCAGGAACTGTTCATAATTTAGAAATTATCAAAAATGATCTTGAAGGGAAAAAAATTATATCCGATAAAAAGAAGTCCTAACTCACGAAATTTAGGGTCTTATTGAATATAGGACTCAGCTTGGCCTTTTGAACACTAGCGCATAGACTCAAGTAGCTTTAACAAATTTGTAAAACTATCGATTCAAAAATAAGTAAACACTTCATAGAATGAAGTTACATTACTTA
This sequence comes from Cryptolaemus montrouzieri, assembly GCA_013387265.2. Classification (NCBI taxonomy): domain Eukaryota; kingdom Metazoa; phylum Arthropoda; class Insecta; order Coleoptera; family Coccinellidae; genus Cryptolaemus; species Cryptolaemus montrouzieri. The sequence goes on along the minus strand of JABFTP020000103.1, from coordinate 6,821,765 downwards.
ACTAACGAAATCCTTTCAGATCTCCATTATAGGCCACAAAAATATTTAAATAATTGATCTGAAAGTTTTTCACTTCATTTAACAAGACTACGTTTTGAAGTAAAAATAAAGTAAAATATTGTTTATCTAGTTGGTTATAAGATTACCAATAATGATTACTGTTTTCCTTTCTGTTAATTGAAAAGGTTTATAATTAACAGGAGAATCAACGTTTACCTTTACAACGTAATTTTGTTAAGGTCATATGTGAGAAGAGTTACAGAAATTGATCGAGTCTTAAACCAATTTCTTTGTGGGTCTTTATTAGAGACAGAATTCCCAAAACGTAGTTAAAAATTGGACGAGGGCCTTATAATGGGACATCCACTCAGCCCCCTATTAGCAGAAATTTTCATGGATAACTTAGTAATTTCAATACACAACACACCTTCAGCTGAAAATTTTTTATATTGGTTTCGGTATGTAGATGACATCATCGTGTTTCATTAGTACGAACGTCAGCTAAATATTTTCGAAAAATTTTTAGTTTTAACTATTACCAAATTAAATAAAAAATATGAATTCTCAAACGTTCATAAACCATCTTATACGGAGAGCATAATTCACAATGGCAGCTTTTCAAAGTATGATTAACATATTATTAAATGTTCCTATATCTTCATATACTTTCGGCTTTGTATTGTTAAACAAATAGCTCTTAATAATGGGTATAATCCAAATATGAACTCAAATACTTAACCAAAATGGAAACTCGAGGCAGTAAAATTGGTATACCCAAAATCTAGAGATCAACATAGATATAGTAGCCTCATATACGTTGGGAAAGTTGGCCATAATTTAAGCTATTTTCTGGAAATGTTCCAGTTACACATCTCATTCAGGACCAATAAAAACTTATCCAAACACAAAAATAATAACAGTAAAATAGATAAAGAAATGGAATCTGGTGTATATTCTGTCGAAAAAGTATCGGGAACTGATTATTCAAATAATCTACTTGAAATGATTGTAAAAATTTTTGTTGTTTCTAAGTTGGCACAGCTGTTTTCTATACCGACGAGGAATTTGAACGCCATCTCTCATTAGTTTGGTTACAGTGCTCGATTTTATCAGTTCTCATAAGTTTGTTTTGCGATTTTCTCAATAGATAAAAATATCAAACAAAAAATTTGTCTCAAATTTCGTATTGCGAATGGAATTTCGTGTGCCAAATCGCTAAAAATGTTACAGAAGGCTTACGGTGAATCGACTTCATCAAAAACACGTGCATATGATTTGTTCAGTGAATTCAACAGCGACAGGGATGTCGTGGAAGATTTCCTTGCTCTTGTCAACCATCAACATATTCAATTGAAATAGTGATTCATAATCGTCATTTAAGTTTTATAGAGATAGGCAATGAACTTTCTGTGTCTCACGAATCAATTCGTTCTATTTAAAACGATAGGTTGGGCATGAAACGCGTTGCCGCTTGACTAGTTCCGAAACACTTGAATTTTCCCAAAAAATTGAATCGCGTAAAGGTTGATAGATATGCTTGAGCTTGTCGATTCCGACCTTACATTCATAAAACGCATTGTAACTGGTGATGAGACATGGGTTTATGAGTTTGACATGCAAACCAGTTACCAATCTTGGAAATGGCACCTCCAACTGAACTGAAACCGAATAAATCATGCCAAAGATCAAAAGACAAGGTAATGTTGCCTGTTTTCTGTGAACATAAATATTTTGTAACTGGTGATGAGACATGGGTTCATGAGTTGGACATGCAAACCCGTCAACAAGCTTCGGAATAACGCCTTCTAATTAAAACGAGAAAACCACATCAAAGTCAATCAAAAGTCAATGTAATTTTGACTATTTTCTTTGATTATCGCGGTGTTGTGTACTCGGAATTCAGAATATTAAAAAATAAATATCTTGTGTTTCACTGACCAATTTCCGATACTTCTTCGATAGAATGTATAGGTGTGAAAATCGATACACAGGCTGGTACCATCTAACGTTTTATGCTCTATGCTCTTGAAGAAGAAGAAGAAATTTCATGAAAGAGTTCTTCCCCGTAAGATAAGTACAGCATTATTATCAGTTTTGAATTCGTCATTCTTGATAAAAAAAGAAATATTCGATATTATTTCACTCGGCTCTGCTTGAATAAAGCATTGCACTCAAGTGCTACCAACAAACACTAACAGTCATAGAAACTTGAATAACTAAACTATAAAGAAAACACTCATGTCAAAAAAGTGTGCATTACAGCCATCTTTGTGAGTTGAGCAGAATTCAAAAACATGGCCGACCATCCTTAATTCGTCCAATATTTATGCGAATTTTCTAATAACCAAGTAATCACGTATGCTTTGTGATACCATTTTCATTTCATCTTTACTTATTGACAACTTAATTTCCGTTATGGTTTCATAACCTTCCCTTTTCTGCATAAATGAATATTTTCCCTGTAACGACGGCAATTTTTCCGTATAATCCAGTTCATCGCCGATTCATTTGTTCAACCCACCCTAACCTTCATCAATTATTCCCGCCGTTAAAAAAACAAAAGGGAAGGGAGGAAAATTGTGATAAAAACATGCACTAATAGGTACTTCTAGGAAGATATCCCACAGCCGGTGCGTTAGCGTAAGCTTAAAAGCTCAACATACAACAACAAGAATGCATCGAGAAGTACTATCGACAGACAAACATGCATACGTATATACCACATAAAACACCATACAGATTCATGGAAAAATAATAAAACAGATACGTAGAAATCCATTACGACAAGAACTCGAGTATCGTAGGAGAATTCGGGATGGGAAAATACAGGAACATACGAGAAGAGGGATATTTGTAAGAGAATAAGTTTTATATAGATACGTACTTAATATTAGTCAATGTAAAACGTAAGGCATCTGTAAGGAATGAAATAAATTTCTTCTCCCCAATATTAATGTTAAGTATAAGCAAATGTATAAGATATTCGGCATTGCTGCTTGATTTGTGAATGAAAAATTTCAATATTTTTGCAAAGAAATCCAACGGTCATAGATAGGAGAATGTGGTGTCCATATAATTAGTTCTCTAGGTCTTAACCAACTTGCTTCAAAATTAGAGAACTTGTAATATTATCATTTGATGATTTTTCATCAAAAATACTTGTCATTTCAAGTACACCAAACACATCTGATGAAATTCAGTCCTACCGCGATATAGGCAACCTCGTGTTCAATTTTTTTTAAATCTGATTCTGATAAAACTAGTGAACAAACGAGATAGTATTTTAAAAAGCATATTTTATTTGCAATTCGAAAATAATTTTTACTAATAACACTGGTCTACAATGGTTTTGTTGCCCTAGATATGAAAATGATTTTGGGTCTATTTATGCACACAATTCGTGAAACTATCAATGATTTTGTAGGATTTGCTCTGATTTCTTTTTAAATCTTTATTTTCATTTTACATAACAAAATCGTAAAACAAGAAACAAAATAACAGATATATTTATAATGTCAGTTATGTTTTGAGAAATTCGGATACATCGAAGTAAATAAAGAGGAAAATGTCGAAAATATATTTCATATTTCCATAAAACGCCTTTTATGAGCTTTTCTTCTATAATTTTTCAGGGGACAATCTCTTTTCAAAGACCAGCAGTAATCTGCCATCATGTGACAATCCCATCGACCTTGATACCTTTCTTCCATCACTTTTAGATCTTGATGAAACCGCTCTCCCTGTTCCTCACTATAATTTCCTAAATTATCCGGAAATTTATCTAGATGATTGCGGAGATAGTGTAACTTAATACTCATATTTGCTCCTAAAGTCTGAAAGTTTGTCAGCATATTTTGCACAATTTCTTCATAATTTGCTGCTTTATGGTTACCTAGGAAATTTTCGACAACCAACACAAAACTTTTTCAAGCTTTACCTTCCGGAACAGTCATAACTTTGATAAAATCTGAGTCTTTCATCAATTGCCGTATTTGAGGACCATTAAATATTCCACCTTTCAATTTTTCCATACTAAGCTTCGGAAATTTTCTGCAAATGTAATTAAAACAATTTCCGTCTTTGTTCAACGCTTTTACAAATTGCTTAATCATACCTAACTTAATATGTAATGGTGGAAGTATGATTTTGTCTCTGCTCACCAGCGGCTCCCTTATTACGTTGGCTTTACCGACAGTTAAAGAATTTCTTGCAGGCCAAACATCTTGTTCCCAATGAAGTTGCTTTGCTCTACTATCCCACATACAAATAAAGCAAGGGTATTTCGTATATCCACTTTGTTGGCCAAGTAAAAATTAACCATTTTAAATCCACACAGATCGGCCATTGATGCTCAGAGTATTTAATTTTCTCTAAAACTAATTTTACATTTTCATATTCTTCTTTGAGTTTCGTTGAATGGGCAATTGGAATTGATGCAAATTTATTTCCATTGTGCAATAAGACGCATTTTAAACTTCTTTTGCAACTATCAATAAAAGGCGCCATTCAGTAGATTTGTACTCTTTCAAACCCATGTCTATAAGCAGCTTCGCGATATCATTACAATACACTAATCCTTCATTTTCACTAAAAATTGTAATAACTCTTTTTCTCACGTTCTGTATGTTGTAATTGTTACTGTTGGTGCCAATAAATTTTTTCTTTCAATCTTGAGGCTAACAGTTCTGATCCTTGTTTTGATAAATTGAGATCACGTATTAAATCACTGAGTTCATTTTGAGAAAATAACTTTGGCGTAGATGTTTCACCTTCCCATTCACTTCCACTAGTAGATGGTCCCAATTTCTGTGAATTTGGTAACATCATTGTTTCTGAGGGCATGCGAATTACTTTTGAAATGTATATGGGCCGAGGGAGATTTTCACTGTGTAGAACCGGACATTTCGTAGACTGTAAGTCTGGGTATCTCCACGTTTGATTTCGATTAAAACCTTTAACATCTACTACGCAAAAGTAACAATCATCTAAATGATTCGTAGGCTCCATCCAGATCATAGGAATACCAAAGTCTAATCCAGAACGTTCACCTTTTTTCCACAACCGTAAAGACTCAACACAGGACTTACAAACTTTATTAGGAACCCATGGTTTACCTAATTTGTTTTTGGTTTGAAACCAAAATATAAATCAACATAACTCTTTCTTCGTGACAAAGTCTGTGATATTTCTTTTTTATTTTTTGGTATATAAACAAAATATTAATCCATGACACTTTATCCAGATTTACGTATATATGTACTTCAATATTGTCAAATAACTGAGATCTCAGCTGTTCTGTGGAGCAAGGGGTCTGAGAGTGGGGATCAGGTGATGTTTGTATGCGCGAAAAAGTTGCGCAGAAGCCTAATCATGACTGGAAAATTAAATTTTATTTCTAACAAGCTTATAATTGTTCAAAATATAAGAAATGCAAAAATCATGAAAATACGAGCACATTGAGAACTTTCATGAATATATTCGTAATCTGGGCACTTGAAAACATAAAAATTTGCGATGATATCCAGGCCAACAATAAAAAAAATTTTTTTTGTAGAGCTGTGTAATGTCAGGGAAAAAATCAATGACTTCTAAGTACAATTGGGAATGTTTAGAAAAAGATATCTGGAAAGGTACAAAATTATGTACAAGTTTTCATATTTCAAAAGTATACGAAGAGGTTGATATCAATAATTCTCGAAGGATATTTCGAAGAGTTTTATGAAAAACACCTGGTCAAACAAGCACTCAAAATAATACAAATTATTACAATGTAATGATAGAGGTAGATTAAAATTTAAGTTTACAATTAATCTACCAACACCAACCAACAATCTAACCTAACCTAACCTAACCAATAAATTTTATGTTGATAAGATAATGATGATTTGCCTACAATTAATTTTGAATAAAACTGAACACAATTCAAGTAACTTTTACAGTTTTGAATTGACTGACAATGTTAACGAAGATACAATAAGGTCCACTTCACTGTCAGTAAATGTCTGTGACCCAGCAATAGAAAAATTGGGAGTGGCGTTGTCATTACAGATCGAACACCACCAACAAAAAACAGTGCCGCTGAGTGGTCCAATTTTCCGAGTGAAGGCAAAGCTTCTTTACGCACATTTGAAGAACCTGGTGGTAGTTATGGTAATGGAGCATTTCAAGCATCGAAAGATTGGTTCAATAAATTCAAGGAGCAACAATCATTGCATAGCTTTAAAATTGTTGGAGAAGATGCATCCGCAGATACTGCAGCAGCAGAAAGATATCCAACTCAGTTTGTATTTATAAACATCAAAAAATTACATTTCAGTCAAAATATATCAGCATCATGTGAAATATAAAATTGTAAGATTCTTGCATATACGAGATTTCATCACAAGTAAATCAAAGCCAACAATAGACATTTAAAATTCTTCACAAAATTTCACAGCACAAAAATTCCTCCACAGTGTATTGTCCTTTCAAGCAGTAATTTCCTGATCTCCGAAGGGAACCTGCACAATGGTTGTTCCCTCGGGCGAGGTGGCACCTTGTCCTAAAACTTGCAGCCCAATTGATTGAAACCCATCTGACTCTAGCTAACCCTGTGATGAGCAAGCACTATGTCATCCGTTTTTCTGGTGTCATTATTATGGAAGCTGGCATTGGTCAGAAATTTGCTCCTGTTCTCTTGGATGTATTTTAATGAGGCAAGGATAAAGGCGGAAACTACAATCAGTATCTTCTGTTATCTAAAGGAGGGTAGGCAACTTACAGAACGAAACACCCCACAGAGAACTCTCAAGGTCTCCTTCTGTTTAAATAGAATCTTCTGTAATCCTGTACAATGGCTCCAAACCAGTATATCCAGTTGCCAAGGAATTGACGTAATAGGTCATACAGCAGATATTAGGTGTGGATACCTCCCTCATTCTTCCTTTTGTAGAAATGGAGGTACTTAACTTTCTTGAGAGGCTTTCAACATATTCACCCCATATGAGTCCTCCATCCACCAGATCAAACCAAGGATCTCATACCAAATTCCAATCTTCATGTTTTTTGACATTTAATCTGAGTCCATTAGCATCAAACTAATCGCACGCTTGAGAGAAACATCTGGAAGAACAGTTCTTCAAATCTTTACAGGAAGAAGCTACTCTTAAAAATGTTATATCATCAGCATAGAGTGAGGTAGTTTGTGCTGCAACCCTTGAAAGCAGGTCATTAACAAAGATGATGAACAGTATCGATCCAAGAATGGAGCCCTGGGGGACACCGTAGAGCACCTCAGCCTCATTCGACAACACGTTCTTCCAGAGAACCTTTCGAAGGAGCTTTAAAAAACTGCCAAGTAAGAAAGAATTATACAATTCTTTAAACCATTGTGTGAACCAGAAGATGATGATTACTCAATATTAAACATTACATTAATTTTTTCGTGAAACTCTTCCAAAAAATGTACTTCTTGGAATACACTCATTTATTTTTATATGGACATTCTTAGTTAAATAAAATATGCTCTTTACACTTCTATCTCGTATGTTTAGAATTTTTATCGGAACCAGATCAAAAAAAATTAAAACGAGATGGCGCAAAGGTAACACGCCAAAAGTACTTCACTAGCGTATTGCTTCAAAAACCATCGAATGGCAAGTATCAAATACAATAATCATCATCTCAATTTATATGATTTTTTTTAATTATTCAGAATATCTATCGTTCGTATCTTTGATATTTTCGTTCCTTAAGGCCATTTGGAATGACAGTAAATAAATATTCAAATAAAGACTCAAATCGAATGAGGTCTTCCATACCTCAGCTAGAATTTCCTTTCAATATATACTTATAAAAAGAAATTTCCCTCAGATTTGAAATATTTTGTTAATATCAGAAAAATATTTCCAGAAAAACTGAAGGCTCTTCAAGAATTATTTAAAATGTTCAAAATAAAGTGATTTCTGAAAGGTATCTTGGAAAATTTGGTAGTTTGAAGCTATTTCATTCCTCACATATGATCTACGTTACGTTATATAGATCGTACATCTTCATCTTTCTTAAAATGAAGATATTACATGAAGAGAGAGACTTAATAGTTATTACGACATAGATAATTTATGTTCAAACTTAATTTTTTCAGTGTCAGTGTAGCAGTGACCATAGTTGAGTAAATATATCGAATAAAATTGTTCTAAAATTGAATTCTTTCAATTTTTTCTCATTTTTGGTTCATAATTGATCTTGCGCTCTATAGGAAAATGAAAGAATTTTGTTTCAATTCAAATTCATGCGATATTATGAAATTTAATGCATGAATTAATAATACTTTAGTGACCAAATAGTAGTAAAATATTTTTCCTTATGTTGGCATAACCTCCACCGATATCTATATCAAATTTAATAATTAAAGCATCAGTTGTTAATGAGTTATGAAACGGTCTAATACGCCTTTAACCGACGATCCTGACTTCACAACAGAAGGTACAGAATTTTGAAGAGATCCTTGTAAAGGAGTTTTCTGGTATGCTTTACTGTTTTTGAGATGAAGACCTCGACGTAATACAAAGCAGATCTCTAGGCTACGCTCCTCACATGAAATATTTGATTGTCTATTAAGAACGGCTCATCCCGGCGAATGTGGCGACCTCTAAATTGCTCTAAACTGCAGAAAACAGGTGTTATGTAAATGAATGCAGAGACATGATGCTTGGTTGGACTAAGGGTTCTTGCGGTTGCTGATATGATACCTATAGATCCCTTGTTATAGGAGAGAAGAAGCATTTGCATTATAGAAAACAGTCCCAAAGCTAGGAAAAAACTAGGCATGCTTGGGTGCAAAGATACTTACACCATTATGGTTAGATTAGACATATCTACGGCGCTCAATGAGTCTTTTCATCCGAAAAATCACATTGTGCGCTGAAAGCTGGAGAGAGATGTAACGGAGATGTTTCACCTTTCACACAGATCAGCACACCTACTAATATGCTTTCAGTGGAGTGTGAAAAAGATGGAAAAAGAACTAGGCAGCTTCCAGATAAAATTTTTCAGAGCTTATGCTGATAGTAAACTATCAATCATTATATCACAGATATACTCTTAGCAAAAGAAGATGAGGAAAAACTAATATCCTCAGACAGCCCATAAAATGAGATATGCCTGAAACATATGCATCTGTAGTTTCCAGAAGCTGGACGATTTCCCACGCGACACAAATATACGTCCCTGAGAAGGCTAGCTCCAGGAGAAGAAGCTGACACTGTCAACACTCCATTGATCCCAAGAACCTGGTATCTTATGTAATATATAATAAATAAAAGTAATTTCGAAGAATAATATAAATTTTTCATTTATCTAAAAAGCGACTACTTTTCGATTACAGTATATTTCCGAATTATTTTTTTAAAGAACTTTATATATGAACTTCGAAGAATGTTTCTTAGTTATTTTATGTTTCAAAATGATTTCATGAACACAAACGTTTTCAAAGAGAATTATATAACAATTCAAAAATTATCAGATTCTGGTGGTAGTTCTAAAGCCTGTTTACAAAGATTGGTAGCAAGAAGATCTACTTCCATAACCCTGTATCACGTAAGTTTTGTCATTGATCTTGATCCAATAAATATACAGGGTGCTTCAACGAAAACTAAACAGAGGCTATATCTACCAAGATATTCATTTCTGATCAAAACGCAAAAACAATTTTTTGTTTCAAGGGGGACATCTTTTGGGGTACAATACTTGCCTGAAATATCAACCCCCTAAGCGGGGGTTGCAATCCTTGAACATTTTGAATAGCGTAGATGGGTCGAGTGATGACTCAAAAGAAATGTGGTATCTTTATCTATACTGCCTTGAACGAATTTCCATTTCCATTTTTAATTGAAAACTGTAAGAGATACAGGGTGAGCAACTGAAAGATAGGCAAGACTATTTCCCTGGGACTATTTAAGTTTCAGTGAGGTAAAATGGAACAGATCCATGCTGATCAATGGCAGTCATCATCAAGTACCATCCTCATCTCGAATTTCAACCCCTGGAGCAGGGGTAACAACCCTTGAAAATTTGGAAGAGGGTAGATGGGTCGAGTGATAACTCGAAAGAAAGGTATTATCTTCGTCTGCATTCCCGTGAAAGAATTTTCATTTTTGATTGAAAACTGTAGAAGATACAGAGTGAGCCACTGAAAAATAGAGAAGACTATCGCCCCAAGACTATTGGAGTATTAGTGCGAAAAACTGGAATAGATTCATTTAGATCAAAGATCTGAAGCCGTTGATCTGGAATGAATCTGTTCTATTGTTTTGCACTAATACTTGAATAGTTCAGGACGGTAGATAGTCTCCTCTATTTTTCAGTAGCTCACTCTGTATCTTCTACAGTTTTCAATCAAAAATGAAAATTCGTTCATGGGGATGCAGACAAAGATAATACCTTTCTTTCGAGGTATCACTCGACCCATCTACCCTCTTCCAAATTTTCAAGGGTGGTCACCCCTGCTCTAGGAGTTGAAATTCGAGATGAGGATGGTACTTGATGATGACTGCCATTGATCAGCATGGATCTGTTCCATTTTACTTCACTGAAACTTGAATAGTCTCAGGAAATAGTCTTCCTATCTTTCAGTTGCTCATCCTGTATCTTTTACAGTTTTCAATTAAAAATAAAAATTCGTTCAAGGCGATGTAGACAAAGATACCACCTTTCTTTTGAGTCATCACTTGACCCATCTTTCCAATTCAAAATGTTCAAGGATTGCAACCCTCGCTTAGGGGGTTGATATTTCAGGCAAGTTTTGTACCCCAAAAGATGTCCTCTTGAAACAAAAATTGGCCTGTTTTAGCGTTTTGATCAAAAATGAATATCTTGGTAGATATAGCCTCTGTTTAGTTTTCGTTGAAGCACCCTGTATAGATATACGTAACAGCTTACTAATTGTTTCATAATTCTACTTGGAAGTTTGCAGCTAAAAACTTATTGAAACGTGAATAAACATTTTCAAGTAATCATTCATAAAATTTTTTCAATAGATAATCTTCAGAAATGAGATTAATTCAAAATATCAAATAGAATATTTGATGTCGAATTTCATTTAAGTAGCTTAATTGAAAATACAAATGTTCGTAATTGAAATCAACTTTCTTGGATTGTTTCTCTGATCTTGCTTTCGTTTCAAAATACTAATGGAATATATTCATCCCAGTAGCGCGCTATGGGTCTTTTAAGGGCCAGCAAAAGGATGAAATTGATCGAGAACCCGTTCCCTAGATACTTCTAATGAGCTCTTCAGCGTGGACATCCTGTATGTCAATGTGACAAAATTACTGCATCTCTTCCAGATTATGGATTTTTTCGTGGAATTGGACCTAGAGAATGATTCGTCTCGGTTCATATCGCAGCTTGTTTCATTTTTAGTATTTATATGATTTGATTTTTTTTGATCGTCAACTATGGTCAAGGCACATCACTGCAGAGGCGATGAAGAGTGAAATATTCAGTAAGCGGTAAGCGCTAAACATCGCAACATCATTCAGATCATTTTATACGTATAAATGATACTCACCAAGCCAACGAGCAGGAAAAATACTAGAAACGTTCTGCCTAAAATCGTTTGGCAGTAAACGTCTCCATAGCCCACGGTGGACATGGTCACGATTAAGAAATACACGCAGGTCCAATAAGGTAAGGGATGCGGATTGCGGAATTCCAGGGGGTCACCGGAATTCTCCAACTGAAAAGAAAGTTAAATGAACGACAAAAAACTTCGTTTAAGTATTATAAGGCTTCTTTTTGCACTCAAAGATGGCATCGGTTTTGCCAATTACTGCTACATTGGAACCCTAATTAGTTTCCCCGGTACACGGAGCACTGAAACAAACAGCAATCGCTAGGATTCGCATCTGGGGAATAAGGTGGATGACGAAGTAATTCAAAACGTAATACGTCATTATAAATTTCCTAATCCATGAGAATTTCGTTCAGAACATATGAAAATGCATTTATTCTTGTACTAATAGCATCTAACAAAGCTATTTCGATGAAATCTCAATTCGTTTTACTTAATCAAACATTGATTCCTTCATGAATGAAAGCGAACGCGCTTATCCGTAACCTCAAAAGGTGTTTAACATGTCTAAATATTTACCCATAATTTATCATTCTGATGGTAGATGATAATACAGCTTACCTCAAGTGAAGATTGACTAACTTTTGTGAAGTAATTGAATCTGTCACCTGAGAAAATATAATCACCATAATACGGAATTCTATACCCTTCACATTTGACAGATTTGTTTCTTGAGTATATAATCAACTTTCACGAAGTTATTTTCAGGAACTTGATTGATAGACTTAATTGTGGTTTGCAAACTCTAAAATTACAACTTGCGAAATTATCATAATGGTGTGTCACAACTAGAGGAGGTAAATCTACGTGCAATTTTAAGAAAAAAATTCATATAAACAGAGGTCCGCAAAAGCTTCGTTACGGAGCTACAGGGTGTTGAAATTTCCGGAAAAAATTGTTTTTTTCTTCAAAACTCCTGCAGTTTTTGAGATATTCAGCCCAAATTTGGAATGCAAGCTATTTTTCACATCCTCCATCATTACACGTCGTAAATTTCAACTAGAATCTACAAGGTGTTTTCTTTTCCGGAGCCATGTCTTCTTTTGCCCTCTCAAACTTTTTTCAGTACGCCACTGATCAGCGGACAATCAATTTTCGTCATCTTCGTTCATTTTAGAAACTTTTTTGACAACTGTAATTTTTCCGTATCTCCAACCGTTCTAGAGCAAAAAATTAGGATTTTTTAAATTTATTTATTTATTTTGACAGTTGCTAAACTTGAACCAGTGTCTGCTTGAATTGTTTATTGAATTAACGATTACTTTTAAGACTTTCAACGTTATTGCTGTAAGAAATAATGGCTAATTTTACTAACGCCGAATTGGCTGATATTCATTACATGTACGGTCTGGCTGACGAAAACACAACAGAAGCTAGGCGATTATATAAGGTGCGCTTTCCAAATCGAGTAACATCAGACAGGCGAACATTTTCAAATATCCACAGAAAGTTGAAGAAAAACTGGTACTTTTACTGCAAATAATCATTTAAAAGCTGCAACTCAAACTATGAGAACTCCAGATATTGGGGAAGCAGTTTTGAATTGTATTGATTTTAATCCTCATGTGAGTACAATAAAAATTGGAAATCAGTTGAATATTTCAGATATTCTTGTTCGGAGGACTCTCCACAACTCTACTTCCTCGAGATTTTCCTTCAAGACTGAGTTTCTGCCGGTGGTTCTTAGATAAAATGAGAGAAAATGCTCATTTTGATAGTGAAATAATGTTCACAAACGAAGCTAACTTTTCGAGAACTGCTATCACAAACTTTCACAATAATCATTATTGGGCTGAGGAAAACCCCATTTGATTGAAGAATCTCATCATCAAGAACAATTCTCACTAAATGTCTGGGTCAGAGTAATTGGAAATTATTTGTTTGGTCCATTTTTTTTGCCTAACAGACTAAACGGTCCCGCTTATCGGCAATTTCTTGAGGAGGAGTTACCCTTATTGCTCGAGGATGTGCCACTTTTGGTAAGAAACATAATGTGGTTCATGCATGACGGGGCACCAGCACATTTCAGTGGAGAAGCTAGGGAATTCTTGAATAATACATTCAACAGCCGATACATAGGTCGGGGTGGGACGGAACCATGGCCTCCTAGGTCCCCAGACTCAAATAGTTTAGACTTTTTCTCATGGGGAAATCTCAGAAGTTTAGTTCATACCAATCTAGAGAACACTGTAGAAGAATTGAGAAATCGAATAATAACCTCTTGTGACACGATAAGAAATACCTCAGGAATATTTCAAAGAGAGCGTGATAATATGCGAAGAAGTACAGAGGCCTGTATTCTTCCAGGTAGAGGACACTTCCAGCAATTTATTTAGATTTTCATTGTTCTTTTTCTAGTTTGATATTGAATAAGTATAAGTTGAGTATCAGAAGACAAGCTATCAAAATAAAAGCAAATTTTGGGCCTACACATCGAGTCAAAAATGTTTCTAAATTGAACGAAGATGACGAAAATTGACTGTACGCTGATTAGTGACGTACTGCAAAAAAGTTTGAAAGAGCAAAAGGAGACATGGCCTCGGAAAAGAAAACACCTTGTGAATTCCAGTTAAAATCTTGGACGTGTAATGATGGAGCCTGTAAAAAATAGCTTGCATTTCAAATTTGGGCTGAATATCTCAAAAACTGCAGGAGTTTTGAAGAAAAAACAATTTTTCCGGAAATTTCAACACGAATTTCAAACGAAGCTTTCGCGGACCTATGTTTATATCAACTCAAGTTGCGACATACTATTATGTAACACCCTGTATGTGTAGACACATTGAAGAACTTTTATTCAAGGAACAATATTCAATCTTCCGTAGAATGTTAAATATCCCTCCTTGAAGAAGCTGGTTTTCCGATCCACCCTTCATAATCACCGTGAACTGACGCCGCACACCAGTGGTACAGCACGGTCGGATGTCATGAATAGGACCAATAGACTGCAGTTACGATCTCATTTGACGTCGTCAGTATTGCATACCCATTCATAAGATCAGGCTGCACTGCCATCTACTCATCTCAATTCGTTGGAGTACGATAAAACATGTACATATTATTGCGCCTTTCAACGAACTGATACAGAGGCCACTCACCATTTCCACCCAGAAACCGTGATAACAAAGGGTAGATAAACAGAAAACTAGTTCGACTATTCACCGCAACGCTACACACCGTGTCAGCAAGCAAACGGTCTGTCGAAAGACTAACGCTCCTCATTCCTATATGGTTGTCAACCAGGCATACAGTACAATCTCTCAAATTACTACTTGCGAAATTATCGCTATATGTGTAGACACATTGAAGAATTTTATTCAAGGAACAACGTAGAATGTTAAAAATTGGAAAACCAGCTTCGTCAAGGAGGCCGTCATGTGTAAACGGCAAGATGAGTATAAGAAGCGTAAGTAAGCTTTTCAACGGATCGCTTCTAGCAGACACAGTGTGTAGATTTGCGATAGATAGTCGAACTAGTATCTCTCCATAAAGTTTTCTGTTTGATCTTTCCTTTGTTTTCATGGTTTCACAGTGGCGCTGGTCAGTGGTCTCTGTGCCATTTCGTTGAGGGCGCCAATACATATACATGTCTTGATGCGCTCCAACGGATTGAGAAGAGTAGGTGGCAGTCTGTCCTGATGTAGTAAATGGGTGTAAAATACTGACCAGGTCAAACGAAACCGAAACTGCAGTATATTGCTTCTATCCATAACATCCGACCGGACTGTATCACAGCTGTGGTCCTGTTTGACGATAAAAATGAAGGAAGGATCGGTAAACCAGCTCAGAGAAGGATAATTAACATTCTACCGAACGTTTAATATTATTCCCTGAATGAAAGTCTTCAAATCGTTTTAACTACTTTTAATTTTCAGCTTACCATTCCCATTTAACTCAAAAGTACTTCTTTTATTCTTGACTAAACTGTGTTAGATTAGGGATGGTTTTCATTTCTAGATACAAATGGTCTTGATAAGTGAACCATTCTTGAGTTTCTTGCGTAATGTTATGATGCTTACTGCAGTAACGATAATTCAACTCTAGACATTATTATGAATATAGCTGCTATATGAACTATCAAGGGCAACTATTGTGGACGCCCAGAACAATTACTCGGTCGTTGTGATCGACAACATCATAGTTGTCCTCGCCTACTGGTTTTCAAGTATTTTGAATATTTCTTCTTCCATTGCATGTTGGGCAAAATTTTGTGAATAGAATAGATAAGATAAAAACACTCATCATATTCCTGTATCAAACCTGTAGTCAATATATTAAACAGGAATACGAAATGGTATATTTTAGCGCAAATATCAGCCGTTAATGATATTAATTTTATTCATTACTTCGGAGTAATGATTGGATGGTGGCTAAGAAAAAATTGATTAAAACCGACTCAAAATGAGGAGGAACTTGTATCCTTCACCAAGACCGATAGCAACAATACAAAGTTACATTATGCACTTTGAGGTAGTTACCACCCCATTCTCTAGAATACTAATATCACAACCAACTTTATATGGAATCACTCGGTATTTCACATTATTGATTGTTTTTAACCATGAATCTTAGCCGGCTCGGTGGCGTATGGGATATGATGCTCGTCTCCTACGCAGAGTTACCTGGGTTCAATCCCCATAATGTCGGTGCGATTTTTCGGATTCTGGGAATCGCTTGATTGTCCATCTTTCGGAGCAGATGTAAAGCTGTCGGTTCTGTCTAACAGAGATGTGATGGATATTGAAGTTCCCTTCCCTCGACACGAGAGGGATTCGGCAAAATTCCAGGGTTAGTGAGGGGACAGAATTCCCCGGCGTGTCATTCGCCGAAGGCAGAAATAGAGCACGTTAAAGAAAAAACAAACAAACAAACCATGAATATTCGACGACTTGTGAAGAAGTTTTTTGTTGTAAAAAAACTGGATAGTATGATAAGAAATGTTGAATTATCTCCACATGTTCGGGATATTGTAATCAGTCGTCACTGAGATTTGAAACTGGGAATTTCAAAATTTAAAAAAGCCTATAATCATAATTGGAAATGCCTTACGTTGAATTGTCCTATGTGCCTCTGCACATTGAAGAAGGGTTGACACAGAGGGATATAGCGGCCACAATGGGGGTATCACAGGGGGTGATTTCAAAAACATACGCCCGATACGTGGAGCTACAATCTCTGCAAAATAGGCCTAGAAGAAGTCGTAGGAAGATCACTTCTGAAGAACAAGACCGCGTTTTGTGCCAAATTGCAAGAAGAGACCCTAGTGCGTCGCACCCCATACTCCAAAGACAATTTCTGAAAGCAACATGTATCACTGTATCAGTCGAAACGATACGTCACACTTTTCTCAAGGGGTTTATGCAGCAGAAGGCCCATAAGAGTTCCAGAGCTAACCAGACAACAAAATATTAACAGACTTAATTGGTGTATGGAGCACCAAAATTGGAATATTGAGAATTGGCGAAATGTTCTTTTTTCGGATGAGACCAGAATTGTGAGCAGCAAAACAAATTCCGAAATACCAAGGGGGCAGTGTGATGTTTTGGGGTGGCATTATGCTAGAAATTACGTGGACCTAGTGCTAGAGCCCATAGTGAGACTCTGGCGAGGTTTCAACGGTGAGAATTTCACTTTTATGCTAGATAATACTCTTTCGCATACCAGCAACCTCGCGCGACATTATCTTGAAACAGAGGGAATCGCTATTATGGACTGGCCAGCTTACTCTCCAGACCTAAATCCTATTGAACATTTATGGGATAATCTCAAAAGGGAAAGTAGATAGCGCCAGTATAATCCAAGAACCCCACATCAGCTCATCCAAGCCGCCACCGAAGAGTGGCAGAATATCACCCCAGAGGAGGTCGAAAACCTAATCCAAAGCATGCCTAGACAGATTCAGGATTGTATTAGGACAAGAGCAGGTAAAACAAGCTACTGAGATCGAGAAAAAAACATCTACTCATTGAGAAAACAATTTTCAATTTTTTGCCACATGCGGAAAGTCTCTTATTTTCTTTTAGTTGTTTCTTTCTTAAAATAAAGCTTAATTTATTTCTTTTTTCAATTGAAATATCTCGAAAAAGGGTCAATTCTAACAATCCTTCGAAGTTTTCAAAATCCCTGAGGTAATATTCAAAATATCGGGTGGTTTCATATAAATTTGGTTGTGTGTACATCTAAAAATCTGCTGTTTGGAGAGAAATTTCGGTTTTCAGGTTCCAATGTAGGTTTGATTAGTCCAACTGAAAGCCGAAGATGAATTATCTATAGAAAATCAAAATATCAGAGAAACTTTGGAATCAATTCGTGACTCTTCAGTCATATTTGACGAAAACCCTTTTTTTTCCTCTTGTTAATAATTGAAAAGGAAACTAAAGATCAGAACGTATTTAACTTACCAAGTGAATAATACCGGCAGCGGTTAACCAAACGGATATAAATATTGAAACTAACTGAGCAAGTCGTATCGAGCTGGAAGTCTTCAAAATATTGAGATATTGTAAAATATCCGGCACAGTCATCAAGCGTAACGCACGAAGAAACCGAAGACCTGAAAAGGAAATAGCATGAACTAAACTTTTGACATGGATGAAATGAATACTCACCAATCCACGTTCGATCCAAATATATGGAGACAAAGGACGGGGGTATCGTGAAATAGTCTACGAACGAGTACATTTCTAGCATGAACCATAACTTATCGCTAGCGGCTATAAACTGAAAAAGAAAGGAAGTTATCATGGTTCATGTATGAAATTATTTCGAAACAATTTTAATACTAGGAGGTCCAAGTCGCTTGCGGGTGACGGATTACTGCGTTGTAGTTCTCAGAAGACTGCAACGACTTCACCTCAACATGGTGGCGACCAGTTACGTCAAAACTGTGGTTAGTAGTTATCCCAGCTGAATTCACTGTGATACATCACACAGCAGCGTTAAATATCTCTCAACTCAATCAGTCACTAGAAAACACACTCTGGATACATTAGTGACCTGCAGTTTTACTCAGCTTGTCTTGGTAAAGCTTTACCAGGCGCTCCTTGCTTGGCAAAAATGCAAATATCCAATTTCCTAGTGAAAGAAAGGCCAGATTACTCGTATTGCAGGGGGCGGAAAGTACAACAGACCTTATGGATTGCACTGCAATAACTAAGTTAACCTTCCTAACTGCCACAGCCGTAGTTGCACTCTATCCTATTAACACTAGTACGTCCAAATCGCTTGTAGCTCCATTAATTATGACGCGTTACTGCGTCGTAGTTTCCAGAAGGCTGCAACGACTTCGCCTCTACAACCGGTAACGGCAAAGCTCTAATTGGGGACTATCCCAGCTGAATCCACTGTGATTCATCACACACCAACAATAGCTCACAATTGTATCAGTTTCTAAAATGCTAACTCTGGGTACCAACTGACCTGCAGTCTTACTTAGCCTTTTTGTAGTAAAGCTTCATCAGGCGCTCCTTATGAGATAAAAATACAGATATCCAATTTCCTAGGCAAAGTAAGGACAGATTTCTCTTGTTGCAGGAGGGCGGAATGTACATCATGCCTTATGGATTACACTGAAGAGTCTTGCTAAATAGACAAAAAATGCGACTCGCTCATTCAGGCCACTTAAGGCTCCTGGGTATCATGGAATAATGCCTTGCTAAAGCAAAGGGTGGACGGCCTTCTTTCATACCTCATTAGGCTCTACCGCTCGAGCCTGGCCTGTAATGTTGTCCCGACCACCTGGCGGAAGGTTAGGGTTATATACACCCCTAAAGTGGATAAATCGAACTCACAACCTCAATCTTTCAGACCGACAAGTCTCAAGTATTTCGTTCTGAAAATCCTGGAGAAGGACCGAGGTGTTATCGCTCAAGCCTCTGTATGAACATACGCCTTTCAGAGAGGTAGATCAACTTATCAGGTACTTAACAACCTAGTGGAAAATATTTGTTTCTCCCACGAACATGAGTGATTATCCAAGATGCGGAGGAAGCAAATTATCTGGGGGTAACCTTGAATAGTATTCTCACGTGAAATTTGCAGTTGAAAACACCAAGCTAGACATTCCTTATGGGCATGTCAAATAACCTGTGCAAAGAAATGAGGTCTTGCAACAAAATAACTTCAATGCTGCTTGATTATGAGGGAATGCAGTCTTAAGAAGAAATCCTAACTCAAGCTCTCTAATTTGCAGAGAATAGATGATGATTACTGGAACATTTCGCTCTACACCTACTGCGGCCATGAAACTAATACTGGGCTCAGATCTTTTCCACCTATTGATTAGTGGAGCAGCTACAATGGCTATTTACAGAAAGAAAGGCCAGATTTCTCCTGTTGCAGGAGGGCGGAATGTACATCAGGCCTTATGGATTACACTGAAGAGTCTTGCTAAATGGACAAAAAAGGACGATTGGAGGAACGCAAGAATGATCATCAAGCCTGGAGCAGTTAGGTGGGCGACTCGCTCATTCAGGCCGTTTAAGGCTCCTGGGTATCATGGCATCATGTCTGCCTTGCTGAAGCAAAGGGTGGTCGGCCTTCTTCCATACCTCATTAGGCTCTATCGCTCGAGCCTGGCCTTTAATTGTCCCGACCACCTGACGGAAGGTTAGGGTTATATACACCCCTAAAGTGGGTGAATCGAACTCACAACCTCAATCTTTCAGACCGACAAGTCTTAAGTATTTCGTTCTGAAAATCCTGGAGAAGGACCGAGGTGTTATCGCTCAAGCCTCTGTATGAACATACGCCTTTCAGAGAGGTAGATTAACTTATCAGGTACTTAACGTCCTAGTGGAAAATGTTTGTTTCTCCCACGATCATGAGTGTTTATCCAAGATGTGGAGGAAGCAAAATATAAGGAGGTTACCTTGAATAGTATTCTCACGTGGAATTTGCAGTTGAAAAACACCAGGCTAGACATTTCTTATGGGCATGTCAAATGACCTGTGCAAAGAAATGAGGTCTTGCCCCAAAATAACTTCAATGCTGTTTGATTATGAGGGAGTGAAGTCTTAAGAAGAAATTCTAACTCAAGTTCTCTAAATTGCAGAGAATAGATGATGACTACTGGAACATTTCGCTCTACACCTACTGCGGCCATGAAACTAATACTGGGCTTAGATCTTTTCCACCTATTGATTAGTGGAGCAGCTACAATGGCTATTTATAGATTCCATCACCTTTTCAGACATATCAATACCTAAAACAACATGGAGCTGCCATTCCAGATCATCATTACCAACAGACAGGAATGGATCATCTACAAGGACCTCCTTGAAGGCCCCTGTTGGTTCACATACAGTTCCAAAACACCCAAAGTGTTGGAGCTGGTCAATCCGTCTTGGCGAACTCGCAACTGTTTCGCTATTGACCACTGTGCTAACTTCTTTCTTGCGAAGGAATCAATAAGAAGCTCAATAAATATCATCATCCATAGTAAAGCTGCACTGAAAGCATAGTCATCCGACATCTGCACGTCATTTATTTTGCTCCACTGTCACCATTCAGGGAGAAAGGAATATGCTCCATCTGATATGGATACCCAGACACTCGGTGAGGGCAATGAGATGGCAGACTCATTGGTCGATCGAGGAACAGGCACAGGGTTCCCGGACCGGAGTCTAGATAAGGGAATACCCTTATGGGGATGCAAGAATGAAAAGAAGTGAAAAGAAGATAGAATCAATGGAACAGGTCATGTGCAAGTGCCAGCTGGGAACAGAGTTAGGCTCGAGGAACTTGGATCTAACAAACTAAAAACTGACTGAGCTTATTGAGCTCTCACCCACACACTTATATAATTCATAAGAAGGATGGAGCTTGTGGGTGAAACTTAGGACAAAGTGTATCACAATAGACTACTGGGTGGCAGTGGGCGGCCTGTTAAGCAGCCCCCACTCATTATCTATGTCTATCTATCTATATCACAGATATTTTAAAAGAACATGTTGTACCATTTGCGGTAAACAACTTTTTATTTATTCATGATAATCCCAGACCTCACCAAGCTCATATATCCTTCAAGATCAGAAAATCACTCCAGCAAAACCAACCAGCTACTGTGAATGAGGACACTGATCGAAATTTGGAACAAAATGCTTAAAGAACATTGATTTTGAGTATGAATCGTAGATGTCATGAAGTAATATCCAGTATTAATAAGTTTATGGGACTTTCATCCAGTTATATATTTTTCAATATTAGTTTTATTTCACTTTCTATAAATATCATTTTCATTTCGATTGTTCGATTGTATTCCTTAGTGCTGGTCGATTACTGGAAAATAAATCGTCAACATATCTAAACTTCTACTGAATAAAATTGAATTTTCGATTCTATGCCATAATTTTTCGGCACAGTGGATAATTAAATTCAATTTTTTCTCATACAGAGTTCTGCCTAGAAAATTATATCTTAACTCGAAAACTAGAAGTTTTATCAAAATTCTGAGAAGCAGTAGTGTTCACAACGAAACAAGGCATCAGGCTACACCAATAAAAATGAGCAGTGGCGTAGAGCGAAAAATTTGTTTCGAATTCAAGACAAAAACTCGAAAAAAAATGATATTGACGATTAACGATGAAAAAATTGATATTTTAACACCCTGTATTTTGAAAACTTTAGTGAAAGATCATTCTTCATATATTTATTCATAAAAAAACAACAGTCAGACAGCATACTTACAGCACCACATGGTGGTATATCGAAACGACAGAAACTCTCTCGATATATCGATATCTGAAAGATGTTAGGCCATCCCTAATCGAGAACCGAACAGTAATATCGATTCACGAGAGTAGGACGTGCGAATGACACGTGACAATGTCGAACGGAAAGAGAGATTCCGAATTCGGACATGAAACAATCGATACTATAAGTTACTTACTCGTATAAAAAAATAGACCATAAAAAATATATTGAAGGCAAGGTCGATTTGTTGCGTTATATTGTTACTCCATTCCTGGCAGCGTTCCACGCCGTCACTGAAACAATAAGAAACGAAAATTAAACGACAATTACGTCTCTTCAACTTTCGAAAGAAACTTTGGAAACTGATATACAAAAAAATCACATAGATTCATCTAAATTTATTGCATCGCCTTCGAAGTAGCCCCTTCGGAATTAATACATTTACGCTAACGAATAATCCAATCATCAAAACTTTGTTCGAACGCTCTTACCGGATTCGACATCAGTTCATCTAGAGCCATATCAAGTCGCGAAGTAAAAAAAATGGAGATTTAAAAAAACAAATGGAAACGTATTGATAATAGTTTTATCAAACGGTAACCTACTTGAATTCATTTTTCATAAGGTGCCAATTAAAAATTACCCGCCAATGTTATTAATTAATCCATTAATGATCAATTTTAGTTAAAAATTTCGTTAATATCTTATGGAAATAAAACCTACACCACTTCTTAACAGTGTAATTGTAAAATGTGTAACGTCACAGTTGCAGCTGATTGCTTACCCGTAACCTCTTCGCAGCCAGGTGTAAACAGGTATGATTTTAATACAACTTTTCGTTCATGATGTATATTAATTTCGTTCGTGCCACGTTGAAGCTGATTTTTTCTGTATTTAATGCTATATAGCTGCTTGTAAAGAAAAAACCCGCAAATTGAAGTTTCCTGCCCTTAAAGATGCTAGCTGTACTCGTTTTTCGAGCCATTGCGCATGCCTCAACAGATAGGGTTCTCAGTCAAGCAGCTGAGCTACGGCTTATGTTTATTGGAAATTCTAACGACATTGTTTTGGAGCTCGTGGATACTTATTGTTTTTGTCTTATAAATATATTGTTTTTGTCTTATAAATATTGACATAATATTAGTCTTGTTTATGCAAAGCTAAAATTTACAAAATGCCTAAGTGTTTTTGTGTACTAAATCCAACAATGTACTTCAATTTAGTAATGCATCGTTCAGAAAATGTTTTTCAATGTTGTTATTTCGCCGAAAAAAAAATATAAGTATCATGACATAATATTGACTGTGAATTCTACGGATTACTATGGTTATCATACTGAGTGTCTTAAAAAAGTGACTGTTCTAAAGCAACTAACATTTTTGATAAGGATAAAATTACAGCGGTTCAAGAATTTACGTGCCTTATGTACGGGATACCCGATTGTAAAAGTGTGAATGAGGCAAAATACTTTTTGTTTAATAAAATGTACGGCTCGAAACATAAAAAAAATGAGAAATTTATAAAAAATATCAAAGGTCTTGACTCTACTCATATTATGCCATGTTGGAAATCTTCACATCAAAAATGTTGAGGACTATTTATGTGAATTCTATGTGGTTGAGTGCTACTGATCCAGATTGCATCAAGTTTAGTGCAGAGAATAACGGCTGGTTAGTGTTGGATGGTTTTCTTAAGCCAACATGGTTTGAAGGAGATGCAACACCTGTAGAGGTAGAGAGTGTCATAGTAGGTAATTCTCAGGACAGATCTGCTGACAACGAAGAAGACTCTGATATTAGTAGCGACGAAATTGATAGCAGCGATGAAAGTGACAGTAGCGAGGAATCTGATTTTTAATAAGTGACAGGAAACGAAATTTTATAATTTTTAATAATTTGGCTATTTTCTATCTGACACTCCTATTTGTTTCGTATAAAACGTTCATTATTCTGTAACTTATTATTATAACTCAATAATTATCGTCCGTTAATTTACTGTAATTTATAAGTGACTGTATTGAAATTATTAATAAAGTCAACGTTTGCTCAAACACTACCTACATAATAACATTTTCTTTGTCATAATTAATCAATGTATTATTTTTGATAAGTATAGTCTTTCAATTTTATTTTAAAAATAAATTAGATTTTTACTTTAAAATCAAAGTTTTGTCATCATGTGTGGTTTTGAAAACAACTAAACTAAAATTCATGAAATCCAATTTTTACAAAGTACGTATCTAAGTTTGTTTTTATTATTATTATTATTATTATTTTAATTTTATTATTATCGTTTGATATGTTAAAGTTTTTGGAGCATTCAAATAGAATCGTAGTTATTACTACTTAGACAGTTGGTTGAGAACCCTATCTGTTGAGGCATGCGCAATGTCTCGAAAAACGAGTACAGCTGACATTTAGCATCCTCGTCTAACAAGTAACGTCACGCACTCACTCTCTGTCACTATAACAGAATTAATTACACAAGTCTGCAGAAAAAAGGTTGGGAGCTGTTTTGGTTTTTTTGTGTAATTCTTATGTTTTTGGGTGTGCTGAATTCGAAAATGACATTCATTTTGTCCTAGCACGTCACGTTTTCTGACAATGTTGGTGTCTATGCTAAACAAGTTATTATCTTAAAATAAAACATAATTTTTTTTTAAATAAAGTAATTTATAATTGCGTATCAAAACTTATTTTCTTATCTAAAATAAATTAATTAGTGGGCACTAAACACTTTTCTTTTTCCCAGTGAGACTCCTTTTGGTACATTTTCGCTTGTGGGAAGCATCTGGAAGGTCTCTTTTAAGCGTCCAACAGTAGTCTGCCATCATTGAGACGCTAGCTCCATCTTCCCTGGTATCTTTTTTCCATCTCCTTAATATCTTGGTGAAATTGTTCACCTTGCTCTTCACTCACGTCTCCTAAATTTTCTGGAAAATAGTCGAGGTGGGAATGAAGAAAATGTACTTTTAATTTCATTAAGCAACCTAAATCTTGAAATGCTTCTAACATTCTTTTGACGATTTGTTTGTAGTTAGGGTCTTTGTTATTGCCTAAAAATTTTATTATAACTTCCTCAAAGGCAATCCACCCTTCCCTTTGAGGATCCGTCATGGTTGTGACGAATAGTGGATCAGCCATAAGCCGTCTAATATCTGGTCCAACGAAAACACCTTCCTTCAACTTTGCCTCCGAGAGGCCAGGAAACTTTGATATTAAGTATTTGAAGCAATTTCCATCTTTTGGAAGTGACTTTACAAATTGCTTCATCAATCCCAGCTCTATGTGAAGCGATGGTAAAAGAACTTTATGAGGAGGCACCAAAGTTTCATGCAGGACATTCTTTTCGCCAACTTTAAGCTCCCTCGCAGGCCAACACTTTTTGGTCCAGTGATTTGTTCGGTCTCTACTATCCCATAGACACAAAAAGCAAGGGAATTTGGTGAACCCAGATTGCTGTCCGAGCGCCATGCCCAAGATTTTGAAATCACTACACACTTGCCAACAGTGGTCTTTTTATTTTAATTTACAAAGAATCATTTCCAAGTTCTTGTAGGTTTTTTTGAGGTGTACGGAATGGCCAACAGGAATGGAAGCATAGAAACCGCCGTTGTGAAGCAGAACTGCTTTAAGGCTTCTTTTTGAAGAATCTATAAAAATACGCCACCCTTCTGGGTCGTATGAGATCTTAAATGTATTCATCAAACCTTCAATATTGGTGCAATAAACCAACTCGTCCCTTTGGGCAAAGTAGGAAGTAAACTGCTTTTCACGATATCTAAACCAGGAGGAAGACACTCCCGGCAAAAGTAAGTTCCTGCTTTTGAGCCTTGATCCAAGCAACTCAGCAGCGGTTTTGGGAAGATTCAAGTCTCTTACCAAATCATTAAGCTCGCCTTGGGAAAACAATTTTGGACTTCTGTCATCTTCAAATTCAAAAGTTGACTGGTCATCGGGTGTAGGTACAGCACCATCTTCGTCAGAACTTGGAACCTCTTCCAAGGTAGCAGGGACCTTGGGCACTGGTATTTCGGTCCCATGAGGGATGGGACGAATAGCTGATTGCAGATTGGGGTATGAAATTGACTGCTTCCGTTTTGAATTATACCCTTTCACATTACACGAACAAAAGTAACAATCATCACTATGGTTCTTTTGCTCGCGCCATACCATAGGAATCGCAAATCGGAAAGCTTTTTTGCCCTTAAACCAATTTCGAAGGTCTTCAACACATCGTTTGCAGACTTTATGAGGTGCCCATACTTCATCCTGATCTCCACCAAGTTTGAAGCCAAAAAACGCGAAGTATACTTTTTTTACAAAGTCCGTAATATTAACTTGTTGCTTTAATGTCATATATTCTCCACAAATGTAACAGAAACTACTCGAAGAGTTCACACACTTCCGCACAGACGACATTGCACTGTATTGAATTAAGATCTATAAAACAATGATGAGTTAACACGTAATTGTGTTTATACTTGTTAATGTAGGTCAAACAGGGTGTTCCTTATTCAAAAATTAATGATAGTTATATCCTGTAAACATTTTAAAACAGTAATCAAAATAAAATTATACCTATCATTTATGCTACAAGTTGATCCCTTTTTAGCCAAAAAAATCCGTTTTTTTGTAATAAAATTTTGCGTTTTGTAAAATAACCTTACGTTCTGAAATTTTTTGAGTATGTTTTTGTTTTTAAAACACCTAAATACATATAAATCAGTTGAAAATATCCAGACAGCATTTTTGTTGCAGACCTGTGTTATCTTAGGTCGAAATGAAATATCCACGAAAAGTCGCGTGTTGCGTGCTCCCTTGTTAATAATTCCGACCTAGGGACTACCTACCATTCCACTCTATTTTTCTCATCGGGTATAATTCGCCCATTCCGCTTTTAGCGATAAAATATCAGATCCTTCGATATCCCACCGTTCCACGTTCGTGTTTCGAATTTTGAGATGTTAAGCATGGCTAAATATGTGCGAGCTCTGAATTCCGAATGAATTGAGATTACTTGGAACAGTGAGAATATTTGATGGTCTTACTGGAAATATCCAATCCATATAAATATGAATGAAATGCTATTTGCTCGTAAGCTCATCGCTTTAGAATATTGGTTATGATTTGACAATTTTTTCTTACAAAGTGTTTATAAAAGTACAAACCAGGTTTTATGATGTAAAAATCTAGAATATTCGAAAATTCCGGATCAAGGATTTTACTCCTGTTGAAGCTGTAATACTAGCAAAAATTTTTCGATACGAGTACGATTTTTTTTTCATGCACGCTTCCCAGGAATTGGCAGGGAGCGGAGTATATAGTGGGGACAGCTGAATCGATCACAGCGCTCGATGTGGTCAAATTATTGTTAAATCATGCTTTTATCATAAATAAACACGATAAACCAACTATCTAAATGGTCGTCGATGACTGGCTTTCAGTTCTCGGCAGAGAAGACAAAGTGTGTTCTTTTCACTAAATCAACCCCTCTTTCAACACCTCTACTGAAAATTGCTGGAAAAAATCTTGAATTTTTCGATCAAATTAAGTTCCTGGGTATGATTTACGATCAAAACCACATATCGAAAATATCATAAAAAGTTGTAATAAAAGCCTGAATCTATTAAAAATTTTGTCCAATCGAAAATGGGGATCTGACACCTCAAGTTTGTTAAAAGTTTATAGAACACTCATCAGATCAAAAATTGACTACGGCTCCATTGCCTACGACTCAGCCACACCCTCTGCCCTTAGAGCTCTAGACACCCTGCATAATACTGCTATAAGAATAGTTTTGGGTGCTTACTGCACAAGTCCTATAGACAGCCTACTGTGTGAAATTTCAGAACCCCCCCTAAGATTACGAAGAGCATATCTATCTCTCACTTATGCATCGTCTGTTATTTTCAATTCAAACAACCCATCTTTCTCTCCCACATCGAATCGGTTTCATGATCTCTATATCACAAAAAAACGGTCTAGACCATCTGCCAATGAAAGAATAACGCAATACAAAGATTTATTCGGAATCTCATTCCCAATATCATATTTTTGTATAAAGGAACAAATGCCCCGCCATGGACTATCGACAAACCAAACTGCATTCTCACATTGACAAAATATAACAAGTACAACATAAACACGAATACCATAAAAACAGAACTGCAATCGATTCTCAGTGATTTACCAGGAGACAGATTATACACGGACGCATCGAAAATTAATGACGAGGTGGGTGCTGCGATCGTACAGTGTCAGTCGGTTACGAAATTCAAATTACCAAAGTATACAAGTACTTACACAGCGGAGCTATATGCCATATTACAAGGTGTCAAACAAATAGAGGAAAACAACGTCCGATCCGCAATACTCATTTCAGACTCTCTAAGTGCAATAAGGTCACTAGATAATATGTACGCAAAAGACCCCCTAGTGCAACAAATATTTAAGGCCATGAATAACATTCAAACGTCGGGAAGAAGTGTATCATTTGTGTGGATACCCTCACACATCGGTATCCAAGGTAATGAAGAGGCCGATATAGCAGCCCGGGCGGCAATAAGTGCGGTGGACTCAATCGTTGAGTCGAAAATCTCGTTTGTGGACTTTAAAAACTACATTAAAAACCAAATTATAAGTGCGTGGCAAAATGAATGGAACCAGTCTTCCTCGAAATTACGCGAGTGTAAACCAAGTGTTGATCCGTGGAAATATAACTTACCCTTGCGTAAGGACCAAGTCGTCTTACACCGGCTGCGCATAGGACACACAAATATGACTCACAGCTACCTCATTTCGAAAGAACAGCGACTCATTTGTCAGCATTGTCAGGCACCCTTAACCATCAAGCATGTTATAATCGACTGCCCAGGGTATGCAGCGAAAAGAAATAGTTTTCAAATTGGCAATAGTTTACGTGCAGTACTGAACAAAGATCTCACTAAGCTCATGAATTTTCTAAAAGACTGTGATTTATATAACTCAATTTAGCTTCAAATTCTATGTTGTTCTTTTTTTGTTTTTATTGATGGATGCGCTAATAACCCTGCGTGGTTGATGCGCTTATTCTAAATAAAAAAAAAAAAAAAAAAACACGATAACATTAGAGTAAAAATGATCCATAATAGTTGTTGTGTTGTTGATTGCAAAAATACAGGTAGAAACAGTAAATGTAAATTTTACACATTTCCAGTAGCCAAGTGGATATAAATGGATGGAAGATATAAATGGATAAAAAAATAAATGGATAAATGATGTTTAAAGAAAAAACAAAGTAGTGTGTAACATTATTCAGTAACAATGCAACTAGGGTAATGTATGTTCAAATTACGATTCGCAATTACATTGCCATTAATTTTTCATTTTATTTCTGAAAATCATATTAACAATCAACACTTTTGTAATTTTCATTATTGCAGTTGTCATGTATTAAATTTGTTTACATTTCACAGATTAACCCCATGGGATTCTAAAACTCCTTTAGTTATTTATAAACATATTTACAAGCTTTTATTTAACTTGCAATGTATGTATGTTTGTATGTTCGGGTGAAATTTTACAACTCAATTTTAAGGCACTTGATCTCAACCAA
The DNA here is from genome assembly GCA_013387265.2 of Cryptolaemus montrouzieri. NCBI lineage: Eukaryota > Metazoa > Arthropoda > Insecta > Coleoptera > Coccinellidae > Cryptolaemus > Cryptolaemus montrouzieri. The sequence goes on along the minus strand of JABFTP020000103.1, from coordinate 6,791,866 downwards.
CTGAGCTGAAATTTTGTATACACGATGAGTTTGGATGACAATGCATGATTAACTATGTGACATCATTCTAAATCCAAAAGGCGGTGGACCAATTATCCTTAATGCAAAACGAAATGGCGGATAATTTTCTTTTATTCGTTCCTACAATATGGGTACCAAATGAAAGATTGCCAAGAATAACTAAAAATGAAATTAAGTTTAAAAAATTCTTTGAAAACAACCTTTTATTTAAATGCGCTAAATAGAAAAAAATTAACTTTCACACTATATCCTTTACTGTTAACTTATAAGGTCATTTCAAATTTAACACATTTGACACAATTTATATGATATGCCTACCTGTTAAAATTTCAAACTGATAAAGTAAATACAAGTAATTATATCTCGCGACAAGCTTTTATAATATAACATATAAATTGTGTCAAATGTGTTAAATTTGAAATGACGTTATAAATTAACGGTAAAAGTTTTAGTTCAAAAGTTTATTTCTTTTCTTTATAGCGCATTGAAATAAAAGCTTGTTTTCAAAGAATTTTTTTCCCTTAATTTTTTTATACTCACTTTTTCCTCGTAATGAGTTTTTTCAATTTAAAAAACACGATCACAGATTTTTATGACACATATTTATTTTTAAATTCATTTTTTGAAACAATTCACTGTTATTTATACGGATCTTTCACATGTCATACCATTGCCGAGCATGATTTTACGCTACCATCAGATGTCGCTTTCGTCGTGCTCCTGCCAATAAGCGAACCTGTTACACCACATGAGTGAGCGTCTGGGAAGTGTAAAGACGGTAAAGTGGAAGGCGAGGGAAGTAGTTTACAGGGATCTCCAACATTTTAGTCATGCAGGCTTCTTGATGGATTTGGCTGCAAAGCCGTGGCATAGATTCCTACTTGAACCCAACATTAACAAGAAGGTTGATTTGATCAATAATTTTCTCATACAGACATTCAATGTTCATGCACCGGTCAAGACTAGGAGAGTTTCGAGACCCAAGGCACCGTGGATGAATGATGAAGTACGAGACCTTATGGAGCTGCGAACAGCATCCTTGTCCCGGTTCAATCGCTCTGGGTCTGAGGCTGATTTGATTGAGTACAAACGTCTTAGGAATAGCCTTCTTTCTTCTATAAGAAGGTCTAAGAGGAATTTCCTCTATGAGTCGGCCCGGGAAGGACAGTCCTCAGCGTGGACTGCCCTGAGGAGTCTTCAAGTCACTACCTCTGGTTCTTAGGATGGGGACCTTCCATCGGGTATGTCAGATCCAGATGCTCTGAATGAACATTTCTCTCAGTTTTATAAGGCAAATGATAATAACTGTGGGGAGCTGATTAATTTCTACAGTTACACGCAATTCAAGGAGTCTAATTCTTTCGCTTTCCACATCGTTAGAGGAGTTCAGAGTGTTTTTGCAGGTACACACAAAATCTTATGGGCTTGACGGTATATCTGTTAGTATGTTAAGATATGCTTTTCCTGTGGTTAGTGGTTACATACTTCACCTAGTGAATAGTTGTATATTAGCGAACTATTTCCCTTACGAGTGATTCCGAAGAATGACAATGAGAAGAATTTCTCAGATGTTCGGGTGGTAAGCGTACTTCCAGTGATGTCGAAGATACTGGAAAGAGTGCTTTACACTCAGATCTACAATTATTTTGCAGAAAAAGAACTGTTACCTGACTTCTAGGCGGGTTTTAAAGAAATTTTTCAGCACTGAAACCGCTTTGTCAACTGTCTCTGACGATATCTTCCAGTCCCTAGATGGAAAGCTCATGGTAGTTATGATTCTTTTAGATTTTTCCAAGACTTTCGATACGATTAATCATCGTCTCATGATTCCTAAGGTTAAATACTATGGTTTCTCTGCAGTTGCTTGCTCGCTCTTGAGGTCTTATCTTACAAATAGGACACAGATCATGAGAGCTTGAGGAGCACTGTTGAATCTGGCGTCCCCCAGGGTTCAATTCTCGGACCACTTTTATTTATCATTTACACGGCCTATATACTTTCAAAAATGTGTTTTTGCTCCAAACAGGCATACGCCGATGATGTCCAGCAGTTACGTAGATTTTCCAGTTTATATCTTTCACAGGATCAAATCAATCAGGATCTCCAGAATATCTAAGAGGTGGGCTCTTCACACAATCTTGAGATGAATGCTTCTAAAACTAAAGCTTTAATTTTCTGTAATAGTCGAGATCATTATAGGGTGATCAAGGATTCTCTAAGGCTACGAATCAGGAATGAAAGTATTGTTTTCTTTGAGTCGGCTAGAAATCTGGGCGTAACGTTCGATGGAGATCTTTCATTTTCCCAGCATGTGTCAGGCATGCTTAAGACCGCTTTCTTCAGACTGAGGATGTTATACAGCGCTAGAACATTTCTTACGTTTGTCACTACAAAACGATTGTGCTAAAGTTTTGTCTTGTCTTTATTTAAATACTGTGATTTCGTATACGGGCCTTGCCTCGATTCATATCACAATAGAAGAATCCAGCTGGTGCAGAATTGGTGTTGCCGTTTCATTTTTGGTTTGAGGAAATAGGATCATATCTCACATCAGATCAGAGAATTGGGTTGGTTGAAAATGGACTCACGTAAGAAGCTTGATCTAGGATGCTTTATATTTAAGTTAATTAAATTTCCTTCATGTCAGTCGATGTGACTTGTTTGAGCTTTCAGCAGTATAAGCGAAGATTATTTGGATAGAAAACTGATATATTTTTTTTTCATTTTCAGTTAGTGTATTGGGCCAACTTGCTCAATTTAGAATTTAGTGTTTCATTTATTCATAAGGCATAGGTAGAACTTATTTCTGATTTTGTATAGGTGCTAATGTATTTTCTTAAGATAAATTCGAGCTTGCTTGAAATTTTAGGAATACCTTACTAGGGTACAGTGTAAGAACAGTCCAAGGACTAAACTTCGCCTCAGTTTTTGTGTTCCTCCTTACCATCACTGTAAATACCGCTTGCAGTAACATATCCTGAATAAATCCATATTTATTATTATTATTATTAAGATAATTAAGTCAAAATAAGTCAAAAGAATTGAGGTGTCTGTTTACTCGCTTCTTAAAGAGGGCCAAATTGTAGAATGTTGGGAAGATGTTGGACGGAAGCGAGTTTCACAGCTTACCGGCCCTGTAAACGAAGGAATTCTTATAGAGAGAGGTTCGAGGGTCGTTAAATGTATCGCCATATGATGAGAACTCCTTGCCAGCCTAGTGTTGCGGCAAAACATAAGTTTTCTCAGAACAAGAACTTTCAGCTATTTGGAGCAGCTTCAGTGGAAGTATCTGTAAAACAGAGAAAGGTCGTCAACTCGTCTTCTAAGAGGGGTGGTCGATGAGGCGCACAGCCCATTTTTGTACCCTATCCAAGATCCGCTCTGACTCTGAAAAGAAAACTAAGTTCAGCTGATGCCGACTTAGCTATTGTTGATACATGTTCACGCCAGCAAAACCCGGGTTGACCGTTATTCCGAGAAGGTGCATCGAATCTTTGGATGAAATTTGTTGGCATCATTAGAGGAGGGTCTCCAGCGAGAACATTTCTAGACAACGTAGTTTCTTGCGTCGTGCTCGCGTTGAAGCTCACCAGGTTCAACTGACCCCACTCAGATACCCTCTGTAAGTCAGAGTTTGAGTTGTTAATTTGTTGACATCTCTGACGCTGAGATTCAGCAGCTGTTATCGGCCGCAGACTACTGAAAGACGAAACCAGTGTACAATCGTCCGCAAAATCGGAGATCTTGTTTTCTGTAGGTGACAAAGATCGTTTATCTGTAACAGAAACAAAGTTGGCGAAAGAATGGATCCCTGAGGTACTTCTGCTTGCAACTGGAAACAATCAGATTTATACCGTCGACCACAACTTATATCGATCTATTTGAAAGAAAGCTACTTATCAAACCCCGCAATTTATTCAACAAGGCTGCATACCAAACCCTATCGAAGGCTTAAGAGATGTCGAGGGCTATTGCTCTAGATTCCTCATGCTTTTCCATTGTTGATGTACAAGCATAGGCGAGCAGATCTCCTGTCGATCTTTGCCTGCGAAAACCATACTGATGGTCGTTAATTTAATTCCCTGCAACTCAAGATATTTGATGATTCCATCATTTATGACTATTTCCATCACTTTGGACATAATGGGAAGAAGTGCAACAGAGCGGTAGTTTTGGGGTAAGGACTTCGTTCCTTTCTTTGGGATTGGTTGAATTCTCGCTATTTTCCAACTGCGATATAGACAGCATAAGAACAGTGTTTCATTCTACAAACAGATTTTGAACCACGCAAGGTTGGAAGCGTCGTTCTCCATCGTATACTCTCTCTGGCATCTGATCTGGCGAAAACACAGAGGCCCCCTTTGAACCTTAATCTCGTATGTAACTCATACCCATTAAAACGTAAATACATTGTGTCGGTTGTTTGACTTATTTGAGTTTCGGTTAGGGCCAGCACATGAGGTTGTGCGTTTTGCAAATGCTGGTGAACTGCATCGACTTTCACGTTGTTGTGCCCAGTCCTCTAGAACTCTATCAAGAGTTTACTTTCTTTTCTAGTACGTGAATGAATTAGTGAATTCGTTTATATATATATATATATATATATATATATATATATATATATATATATATATATATATATATATATATATGTTTCTATATATATTTTCCGACTTAAATCAAAGACGGCATAGGAATGAAACTGAATACAATAGTTAAATCGAACGCTCTATTTTTGTCACAATAAGTAAGTTTTATCTTGAAATATCAATGGAAATTGCTTTTTGTAACTATACAAATTCACTTGAAACAAAATTTTCGGTTCACATGGAACAACAACTAGAGATTGAATGTAAACAACGCTCAAACGTCAAGAACGTGTAAACGTCATATGATTTTCAACGAAAGATTCGTCTTTACATGCTCGCGAAATTTAATGAACCAAAAAATCCGAACTGTAAATTTTGTATCGCTATAATTCTCCCCATCTCATTAGTTCGTCACTAATCATCGCGTAGTAGATTTTTCCGTACGCAAATTATTTTAGCGTTGTAATGAATGTTGTTGGCACAGACGCCTTGATGATATATCCTCGTAATATATGACGTCATAAGTTCAGGTGTTTTATTTTCGTTACAATTTAAATATAAACTCGTGGTCCTTGTTAGAGAAAGATATAATCTGGCTCCAATGTCCGTGATAATGAAGTTCGGGAGACCGTCAGGAAGGCATGACCGATGGAAAAATATTTTTCCCTCGGCCGCACGTCGCTTCTTTGTCCGTAGAGAGATAGTGGAAAACAATGGATCTGCTGTAATCTGGATATCTCGGTTGAATTATATGAAACAATCGTTTCCATTACAAAGAGAGAAATTTCCCGTTATTCCTGAAAAACTCAAAACAGAATAGGAAAGTTTTGCGATATGAACAAAGCGTCGGATAATTTACCTTCCTCTTTTGTGTAGGTTTGGAAAGGGTACACAAACGATGTATCGATTTTTTTTCAGCAGAAATGAGACACTCTTTTATTTATTTTGATTTTAATTTTTGAAGAATAATCATCATTTTATTTTAACAGAATTCAAAAATATAGGGTGCCAGAGAAAACCGAACAGTTTTTTTCCGTTATAGCTTTAGCGATTTTAGAGCTAAATCGTTCGTTCTTGCTTGATTGGGAAGCCAAAGGACTAAGTTTTTCAGAAATTGTATCGATATTTCACTTCAGGGGAAATCTAATATGGCTGACTCATTCGGAAATGAGCAATATTTCAAGACCGCTGGAACGTTTTTATTCACTGAAAAATTTGAATGGGGTATTCAGTCGTTAAGGGGTAATATCACTTCAAAATTTTTGGGAAAATCGATTTTTGAGTTTCTTATATATTTGTTCCTTTATTCCTTCATTCCTGCAGAATACTACTTTCAGGTCAAAATTCAAACCGGTTTTCGTGTAATAAATATATATATATATATATATATATATATATATATATATATATATATATATATATATATATATATATATATATATATATATATAACATCAGTTATTAAACACACAAAAATTGGAAATCTCCAGGTGTTGATGGTATTCATAACTTTTGGTTCAAGAAATTCTCTTGCGTTCATGAAAAATTGGCTGAATATTTCTCATTTATAATAAACAACCCTCAGCTACTCCTTTATTTTTCACACAAGGAATTACTTATTTAAAACCGAAAAGTGATAATACTATTGATCCGTCTCAATATAGACCAATTACTTGCCTTCCAACGATATATAAAATTCTAACTGCATGTATTACCCAAAAATTTATACACATTTGGAGAATTATAATATTCTTTCCGAACATCAAAAGGATGTAGAAAAAACACCTTGGTACTAAAGAGCAACTTGTAATTGATTCTGTTGCTTTGAATCAAGCTCAAACTAAGAAGAAATATTCATACAGCCTTCATTGATTACCAAAAGGCTTTTGACAGTTCTCCCCATTCATGGCTTCAAGAAATTTTGGAAATTTATAAAATTGATAAGACACTTCGTCATTTTCTTGAATTCGTAATGAAAAATTGGAGAACCAATCTTCATTTAAATATTTCAAAACAATCGTTAAAATCCGAAGTAATTCCAATCAAAAGAGGCATTTTTCAAGGTGATTCTTTAAGTGCTCTTTGGTTTTGTCTTTGCCTCAATCCATTATCTCATGAATTAAATGCTACTAGTTTCGGCTTCAGAATAAAGAGTTTATTAACTGAATTCAAATTAAGTCACTTAATTTATTTAGATGATATTAAATTATATGCCGGAACCAGATCACATTTAAAAAGTCTACTTGAGATTACTTTCAACTATTCCGATGATATTCATATGAAATTTGGGCTTCCAAAATGTAAAAATCTTTCTATTGAAAAGGAAAGATCACCTCTGATTATATAAAGATTTCCAATATCGAAATCGAGCCAATGCATCAAGGAGATACATATAAATATCTTGGATTTTGTCAGAGAAGACAATTAACCATAGCAGCACTAAAGAAATTATTAGAAGTTCATATTACAAAAGACTAAGAATTATCATCAAGAGTTATTTAACTAGTAAAACCTTTTCAGAGCTATCAACTCCTATGCTGTTCCTATTCTTACATCTTCTTTTGGAATTATTAAATGGTCTAAAACTGATCTAAATGAATTACAATGTCAAACGAGGAAAATGCTCTGTAAATATCATAAGCACCACCCAAAGTCAGCTGTTCAGAGAGTTACACTACCTAGACATCTTGGAGGTCGTGGATTAACTGATTTGAATAATCTTCATAGTAAACAGATTTTTCATCTACGTTCCCATTTTCATGATAAACAGAGAACGTCTAAATTACATGATATTGCTGTTGCTTCAGATTATAATCTTACACCTCTGAACTTGGTAATGCAGAAGGTAGACTTTGATATATTGATAATAATTCTAAAAGAAAGTTGGATGCAGAAGGAATTACACGGAAAGCACCTAAAGAATTGAAAATGATTATATTGATGAAATCGCATCGAATAAATGGTTAGTATCTGGAGAATTGTTTGCTGAAACAGAAGGCTTGGCAATTGCGATCCAGGATCAGGTTATTTTCACGAGGAATTATAGAAAACACATCATCAAACAAAATATAGATGATTCTTGCCATAGATGTTTCTGTTCTTCAGAAACAGTTTTTCATATATTATCATCTTGCTCAGTCCTTGCTTCAACAGATTATTTAGAAAGACATAATGCCGTCGCTAATATTATTCACTTCAATCTAGGAATTAAACATGACCTAATTCCCAAAAGAAAAAATTTCAAAAATATGAACCTGAGATTATTTGTGAAAATGACAAATATAAACTTTATTTTGATAAAACAATTCTGTGCAACAGAGCTGTAAAACACAATAGACCAGATATCGTTCTTAATGATAAACAGAATCAAATAACATATATAATTGATATTGCTATACCCGACACATAATATACAAAATAAATACAATGAAAAATTTCTAAATATATGATGCTTGGCGACGAGATTAAAAAAAGTGGAAAATGAAAAAATATTTATTCTACCGATTATTATTTCCACAACAGGTGTTATTCTAGAAATCTTCACAAAAGTATTGAGATTTTGGGTCTGAAGAAAATTTGTTTGGACAGTTACAAAGATAACAGTCATCGAATCTTGTAATATTCTTCATAGGCTTCTTTCCGAAAAAAATAATGAGGTAGAGTCATAGGGTTTCTCTTTAATTTATACTGCTCAGAATCTCATTTCATATTTTATTTATTTGTTTATATAAATGTAATATAATTAACTGACAATTTGTCATATTTATATTCAGAGCAGTATTCTATTCGATCGTTCACCACTTCACACAAAGGAAACTATTAATGAGTAACATTCAGTGTTACTTGACTAAGGTCCATACACTGGATTTTTCCGGGGAGAAAGCCTCTGACACTACTCGTTGGTACATTGATATCATTGTCTGCTGATGCTATAGTATGTATATATTCTGGTAGATTGATATATTCTCATAACATTTAACGTTATCCTAATATATAATTATTCCAGGATATGTTTTGATTATAATCATTGCCTGGCAATGGTATTAATTACCAGGTGGTGGATTTATATTTTTTCATGAAATCAGTTTGATTGCATGAACAGATATATGGGCAACTCGTCGGGGTAAAACCCCGACGAGTTGCCCATATATCTGTTCATGCAATATATATATCTGACGAGTTCAGAGAGGCATTCATGATGCCTCTCTAAGTTACCACGCTTAGGTATTGCAACTGACGCACCACGTCAAATAAGACAAATGCACTCATCCTTCAGCACACAAAAGAAAAATTCTTCCTCCCAATCGTTATTGAAATGATACGTTCTAGATTTCTTCGCTGCGCTCATTTTGTACTATTTAATAAGAAACTTTGTATCGACGTAATATTGGCTTCAAGTTACAATTCCGAATGACTCCAACTCCTGCAGGCCCAACATTTATATCGGCGTGAACGAAAGTCTCGAATGTTCCCATCAAACGCGCCGACCGAACTTTTTAGAAAAGCGGAAAGAATAAAAAGCGCGACATTTCTTTGACAAGTACCGCGCGTTCTTTTGATAACGCCGCCTTTTGCCGCTAGCAGACTATTATTTTATTACGTAATAAATTTTTGTAGTTTAGTTACCTACTTGAAAATTTTTTACTTCTCGAGATCTACTCAAAAAGCACTCGACCAGTCGATCGCGATCCACCGTTTGAGCACCCCTGTTCTAAACCCCAAAAATTCCACCAGCCATTCCGTAAGAGGAGTCGGGACATCAAGCTCATTTGCCACCTTCACAAGTGCATCATCGCAAAAAAATATTTTTCGTTATGTACTATAACTACAAAATTGCAATTTTCGGATTTTCCCTGTAATGTGGTATAAAACCACTTCTCATTAACTTTCTTGATTCAAAAAGGAAGCTTTCTATAGATTTTAATTCCCTTGTGAGTGTTAAAATATACAAAATGCAATATAAACGGCTCTATTGATTGCGTAGACTTAGAAGTTGGATTATTTTACATCTCGAAGAGATTGGTACATATTCGATATCAATTTTAACTCGACAAGCAGACATGCAGGCAGACGAACAAAAATATATAAATATCCTATAAAGATTCCGTTTTTCCTGAAGTTAGGAAACACAAGAAACTGTAGGAAGCAATATGTAGGATCCTACATTTTGTTGACTTTTTGTTGTTTCATGCATTAAAATTCATTTATAACTCAATTGAAAAATGGAAGATTCGAAAATTTTCTGAAACTCGAGCGGACCAACATTTTTCGCGTCAGATAGTGTAGTTATAAAATTGTGAATTCAAGTTCATTAAACCATTACGAATCGTCAAAAACTTATTTTCGAAGGTTCTTCAGATTCGGATAACTTCTAATAAAGTTAGTGAAATAACAGGAATAGCATTAGACAGACGATATTTCACCGTCCAATAAAAATAATTAACACCTGACGTTTATGGCGTCGAACTAACACAAATTAAAAATAAAATTCATTTGCCAAATTGTTCTGTTAATGCAGGCATGCTTCATAATCTAAGTGAAAAATCTGCGATAGGCATCCATGACGTCAATTTCTGAAGGAAATTTCTCAGAAAACCATCGATTTTCCTCATAAACGCCTAAAAGTGATATTCATTTCAAATTCGTGAAATACATGCATTATACGTGACAACTCTACACTATCATCCGTTACTCAAACAAGTTCAACTATGGCCAAACTGGCGTTCGTCCAAGCGAGAGTCGCCGATTCAATTCGACTATTCACAATTAAACGAAATTAGTTACGAACAAATTATCTAATTTTCTACTCGATCTGTTTGTTTTTCCCAATCGAATTGGGATGTAATTTCCCTAGTGCAAAAAGCATTTAAATTTAGATGTATTATCTGAGAGTAATTAACGAAAGTGGTATAATCAAAACATGAAAATGGAAGCAATAATTTATACACTATGTCCCATCGGGAATTACAACGATCGATATTGGAAAAACTATGTTTAAGAAATATCTGAAAATTTGTCAATGAACTTAAGTCGATGAGAGTATCTTGGCTAAAATATTTTCAAGTTGGCGGCATATGCATACAAGGTCATAATCTAATGAGTCAATAAAAAAATATTTCTGCTTTGAATAAAAAAATCAGTGGCGTAGCTACGGCTATTATTGATCCGTCCTAGACGGGTTCAGACGGATTGCAGTAATATTTTTTGTTAAGCATGGGCAAGTATTACTATCTACTAAAGGTATTTATTTATTAAAATAGGTTTTAAAGGCTTTGCTGGCGTAAAAAGATTTTATCCATATTTCTACACGTTTTACGACTCTCATTCCTAAAAAAGGTAAGTGTTTCTCCTAATGATCAAATTCTTCTCTTCTATCTTCGTTAATTGTTGACTGAACTTCTATAATTGAATCTCATTAAACTTCATTATTTAAATTTCTTAGTTCCAGTAGGATTGAAATATTCCTCCAATTTTAGATAAAATTAGAAACTAAACCATTACAATACTCACTTTGAAGCGTCTATAAAGTATATTACTAGTGATGCAATACTGAGGATGAACACCAACACGACCTGAAATGGAAAAAAAAACGTTATATACAATGTTGTCATGAACACCTTGAATATAAGATTGTTTAATCGACAATTCAAAACATTGAAACTTTTTGTGTGATCAATCTTGAAAAAAAAATTTTCGATGACTTTACACATTTTGAGGTATAGACAAATGCACACTCTGTCAAGAAGAATGTTAAATATCCCTCCCAGAAGGAGGTTGTTCTCCGATCCACTACTTATAATCATCTTCAAAATATATATATATATATATATATATAGGGGTTTCACCCCGACGAGTTGCCCATATATCTGTTCATGCAATAAAACTGATTTCATGAAAAAATATAAATCCACCACCCGGTAATTAATACCATTGCCAGGCAATGATTATAATCAAAACATATCCTGGAATAATTATATATTAGGATAACGTTAAATGTTATGAGAATATATCAATCTACCAGAATATTTACATACTATAGCATCATCAGACAATGATATCAATGTACCAACGAGTAGTGTCAGAGGCTTTCTCCCCGGAAAAATCCAGTGTACGGACCTTAGTCAAGTGGTGAACGATAGAATACTGCTCTGAATATAAATATGACAAAATTGTCAGTTAATTATATTACATTTATATAAACAAATAAATAAAATATGAAATGAGATTCTGAGCAGTATAAACTAAAGAGAAAACCTATGACTCTACCTCATTATTATTTTCGGAAAGAAACCTACGAAGAATATTACAAGATTTGATGACTGTTATCTTTTGTAACTGTTGAAACAAATTTTTCTTCAGACCCAAAATCTCAATACTTTTGTGAAGATTTCTAGGAATAACACCTGTTGTGGAAATAATAATCGGTAGAATAAATATTTTCTTCATTTTCCACATTTTTTAATCTCGTCGCCAAGCATCATATATTTAGAAATTTTTCATTGTATTTATTTTGTATATTATGTGTGTCGGGTATAGCAATATCATTTATATATGTTATTTGATTTTGTTTATCATTAAGAATGATATCTGGTCTATTGTGTTTTACAGCTCTGTTGCAAAGAATTGTTTTATCAAAATAAAGTTTATATTTGTCATTTTCACAAATAATCTCAGGTTCATATTTGTGAAATTTTTTTCTTTTGGGAATTAGGTCATGTTTAATTCCTAGATTAAAATGAATAATATTAGCGACGGCATTATGTCTTTCTAAATAATCTGTTGAAGCAAGGACTGAGCAAGATGATAATATATGAAAAACTGTTTCTGAAGAACAGAAACATCTACGGCAAGAATCATCTATATTTTGTTTGATGATGTGTTTTCTATAATTCCTCGTGAAAACAACCTGATCCTGGATCGCAATTGCCAAGCCTTCTGTTTCAGCAAACAATTCTCCAGATACTAACCATTTATTCGATGCGATTTCATCAATATAATCATTTTCAATTCTTTAGGGTGCTTTCCGTGTAATTCCTTCTGCATCCAACTTTCTCTTTTAGAATTATCATCAAATATATCAAAATCTACCTTTTGCATTGTCAAGTTCAGAGGTGTAAGATTATAATCTGAAGCAACAACAATATCATGTAATTTAGACGTTCTCTGTTTATCATGAAAATGGGAACGTAGATGAAAAATCTGTTTACTATGAAGATTATTCAAATCAGTTAATCCACGACCTCCAAGATGTCTAGGTAGTGTAACTCTCTGAACAGCTGACTTTGGGTGGTGCTTATGATATTTACAGAGCATTTTCCTTGTTTGACATTGTAATTCATTTAGATCAGTTTTAGACCATTTAATAATTCCAAAAGAAGATGTAAGAATTGGAACTGCATATGAGTTGATAGCTCTGAAAAGGTTTTTACTAGTTACATGACTCTTGATGATTATTCTAAGTCTTTTGTAATATGAACTTCTAATATTTTCTTTAGTGCTGCTATGGTTAATTGTCTTCTCTTGACAAAATCCACCATATTTATATGTATCTCCTTGATGCATTGGCTCGATTTCGATATTGGAAATCTTTATATAATCAGAGGTAATCTTTCCTTTTCAATAGAAAGATTTTCACATTTTGGAAGCCCAAATTTCATATGAATATCATTGGAATAGTTGAAAGTAATCTCAAGTAGACTTTTTAAATGTGATCTGGTTCCGGCATATAATTTAATATCATCTAAATAAATTAAGTGACTTAATTTGAATTCAGTTGATAGACTCTTTATTTTGAAGCCGAAACTAGTAGCATTTAATTCATGAGATAATGAATTAAGGCAAAGACAAAACCAAAGAGCACTTAAAGAATCACCTTGAAAAATGCCTCTTTTGATTGGAATTACTTCGGATTTTAACGATTGTTTTGAAATATTTAAATGAAGATTGGTTCTCCAATTTTTCATTACAAATTCAATTCAAGAAAAAGACGAAGTGTCTTATCAATTTTATAAATTTCCAAAATTTCTTGAAGCCATGAATGGGGAGAACTATCAAAAGCCTTTTGGTAATCAATGAAGGCTGTATGAATATTTCTCCTCTTAGTTTGAGCTTGATTCAAAGCAACAGAATCAATTACAAGTTGCTCTTTAGTACCAAGGTGTTTTTTTCTACATCCTTTTTGATGTTCGGAAAGAATATTATAATTCTCCAAATGTGCATAATTTTTTGGGTAATACATGCAGTTAGAATTTTATATATCGTTGGAAGGCAAGTAATTGGTCTATATTGAGACGGATCAATAGTATTATCACTTTTCGGTTTTAAATAAGTAATTCCTTGTGTGAAAAATAAAGGAGTAGCTGAGGGTTCTTTATTATAAATGAAAAATATTCAGCCAATTTTTCATGAACGCAAGAGAATTTCTACGTGCATTTTACAGAGCTACAGGGTGTTGAAATTTCTGGAAAAAATTGTTTTTCTTCAAAACTCCTGCAGTCTTTGAGATATTCAGCCCAAATTTGGAACACAAGCTATTTTTACAACCTCCATCATTACAGGTCCTAGATTTTAACTAGAATCTACAAAGTGTTTTCTTTTCCAGAGCCATGTCTTCTTTTTCCCTTTCAAACTTTTTTGCAGTACACCACTGATCAGCGCACAATCAATTTTTGTCATCTTCGTTCAATTTAGAAACTTTCTGATAATGATAATTTTTTCGTATCTCCAACCGTTCTCAAGCAAAAAATTATTAAACGATTGTATGCATCCGCTGAATTGAAAGCACTTCTAATTAAAAAAATGGCTAATTTTACTAATGCCGAATTGGCTGATATCCATTACATGTACGGTCTGACTGACGGAAACACAACAGAAGCTAGGCGATTATATAAGGTGCGCTTTCCAAATCGAGTTAGACCAGACAGGCGAACATTTTCAAATATCCACAGAAAGTTGAGGGAAACTGGTACTTTTACTGCAAATAATCATTTAAAAGGTGCAACTCAAACTATGAGAACTCCAGATATAGAGGAAGCAGTTTTGAATTGTATTGATTTGAATCCTCATGTGAGAACAAGAAAAATTGGAAATCAGTTGAATATTTTACATGCTCTAGTTTGGAGGATTCCCTACGACTTTTATTGCACGCGTTTCATATTCAACGCATCCAAACTCTACTTCCTCGAGATTTTCCTTCAAGAATTTCTGCCGATGGTTCTTAGATAACATTAGAGAAAATGCTCATTTCGATAGTGAAATAATGTTCACAGAAGAAACTAACTTTTCGAGAACTGCTATCACAAATTTTCACAATAATCGTTATTGGGCTGAGAAAAACCCCCATTTGATTGAAGAATCTCATCATCAAGAACAATTCTCACTAAATTTCTGGGTCGTAATAATTGGAAATTATTTGTCTTATCAAGTGACATGCACCCCTCTTCAAAACCGAAGGTAAACATTCCGAGATGAATATTTAGACTCAAAATATCGGAAAATTCGAAAATCTCCGTTAAATATAGGTCTAGAGAACATGGGTACCGTTCGATAGGTATAAAAATAACCGATCATTACAGGGCATAAGATACAGGCTGTGTCATTTGATAAAATTGAAAAATGAGGCTTGAAGAAAGGCGGAATCGGAAATTTTGTACTGTGCACCCTGTATCATTTGTAGAGTTTCCCAACGATGGTTACTCAGAAATGGAGTATTAGTAACATAATTTTCGCAAAATCACAATCGGAAAGTTACAACGAGAGAAGAAAAAAATTTTCAAAAAAGTCATCAAATTACGAAAAATCTCAAATATTTCGAAAACCATTGAACTAAGGTATAGCGAATATCGAACAAAGTCACCTTCATTTGATCTCACAAAGCTAAAATCGGCATAATATATAGCGTGTTCTTTTTGAAAAAATATAACTTTGATTTGTTCCTCAGAAACGGAACACCCTGTATATACGAAGTAATTTCAAATTGTCTTCCTGGCATTATGCTACTTTCAGTGACTCGTGTGCCAACCTGTATAAAAGGTACTTCCTTGAAAAAATACTCTAGATTCAACTACGCTGGTCCCCTCTCGGATAACTTGACTCCTTCCAGTATAAATATCAACGTGTTCTTGTTTCACACAAAAAAACTTGCCGAGGTAATATTAGCAATTAATTTCAGTTTTAATTCGAGTTTACCGAACTGCAAACAATAGGAAACCATTTTCGAGCTCGAACAGCCACAATTAACGCGTTTTCCGGAACATGTTGGCACGGGTCAGATGAGATCTGTCGAATTAGTAACAAATGGTCCGCGAGTTCAATTTCCAACGATGTAACAACTCTCGCGGCTGTCAAAAGCGAGAAAATAACGCGGTATCAACCTGAAGTAATAAAACCCGCAGGAGCATGAAATGGACCGTGTATATATCCGGAAAAGCCTCTCGTTCACATAAAGATGAAACGGTCGTAATTCTTCCCACGATTAGACCGATGAAAATCGAATTTCGCGCCTCCAAATGTCATATTTGGGAATACCCGTAACAAGTTAAAATCACGAACTGAAAATCGAAGGAAATTGTGTTGTTGTTTCAAGGGAAATCATTTGGTCTTCTAGATTGAAAATCACACTGTTGAAAATGTAAGCATTTTTCTACATAATTAGGTCGTTTTCAAGTTTAAATGGGAAAGCTCAAACTGGTCGATTTTTTTTTATTTATTTATTGAAATCCTTCAATATTTACAAGGAATTGTCATGATAAAAGTAGGTAAGTGAATGTGCATAAACATAAAATATCCAAAATTGATATACACATTGACAAATTTTCTAAGAGTTAATTTTTTTTACATATTTAAAACAAAATCGCCAACAGGACAGCAAGACACCGTACGATTCATTTACAGACGATACATTTCACGAATATTCCGAATTCAGAAACTCTTCAACAGAATGAAAAAAAAGAGGTACATTACATTACATTAGATTCGTGAGAGTCGATTGGCTTTGCAAGCCTTTCCGAACTGCGACCAAATTGATCTTTTGTTCGTAACCCTTCTTATTCATTTCCCTGTAGGTCTAAATACCTTACAAAACTAAGAATCTTCCTGGGAGCTTTCGCTTTTACTTCGTGCGGCTCTTGGAATTTCCACATCTAGAAACGCTTCCTATCACAACTGATGTAAGAGGTGGCTATATTGCCCTAATCTTCAATAATTTCATAAATGAGATAAAAAACACAAGGTTTAACTTTAATCTACACTTTATTTGAAAAAACTTCGACGACGTTTCGCTGACACAGCAGCTTTATCAAGAATGACAAACAGAATGAAGAGTTTGGTATTATAAACAAATCGTAGAACAAGTTGGATGAATAACAGGAAAATCCACACCGAGCCATTGTACAGTTAGTATGAAAGGTAATAAAAACTAATTAAACAAGTTAAGTAGGGGTGAATAATTCACGTCTACCTGCTCATTCAAATGTTTGTATCTATTTATTTCTAATGCTTCTAGGAGATCTAATTTTGAACTTTTTGATTTTATATGTAATATGTCAAAGTTTTTATTAAATGGATGATTTTCTTTTATTAGGTGGTTTGAATAATTTGAATCAGATTTATTTTATCGAAGCTACGTTTATGTTCAGATGTTCTTATGCCAAAACTCCTATAGGTCCTACCGATATAAATTTTATCACAAGAACCGCAATTGAGTTTATAGATTCCTGATTTACTTGATTTTTCAACACGAGATTTATTATTTTTAATATGTTAAGAAAACCATAACTTTAATGATAGTTTCGAAATTTTTGCACAATGAAAATAATAGACAGGAACTCAATATATGGGAAATTTTACAGATTAAAAAGAAAAGAATTCAGGTATGTTACTTAATAGTCAATTAGATCTAAATCCTTCTCCTTTACTCAATCTTTTCAATTCATACAGTAAGCAACTCCAACATACTTCTTGTACTTGTACCTATTGTAATATTAAGTAGGAAATAAGAATAATATATAAGGAATAACTCTGTTCATTAGTTTATATCTATCTGATGAACCCACAGTGTTGTGAAACCGGTCAAAGTTTTGTTAATATAGTGAAAATCTAAATGCCATAGTTTTATTTCATTGAAAAATGTATATCGATTTTCATCAAGTAACGACCTTCTCAATCAAATTAAAAAACTTGGAATTTGTTATCTGAAAGGGGATGTTCTTTGCATCTAGATTACAAATTTCGACCTGTTTGCCCTACGTAAGCTGTCGAGCATTCGTTTAAATCTATTCTCTCTTTCCAATAACTCGAGAACTAATCAGTCCAAAAATACTTGGTTTTCAAATATCACTGAGTAGTTACCTCAACGATTTGTCGGCTCATTAATTAAAATGTTTATGCTAATCGAGTTTGTTCCAAAACAAAATTTCCATAGAGAACTCGAGTAAACAATATAAAAATACGTAACAAATTATATATTCCGTGCAATGTTCATGACTGTAATGTTATATGCACTCACTTAATAAACCAGCAAATTTTATGGTCTAATCATGCGTAAAATGAAAGAATATACATTCTTGTTTACCATACTTTTAATTACCTATTAATGTAAATAGAATAACCTCATAAATGTGGCAACGCACTTCTACATATTCTGGGTACGTAGGTTGCCTTTTAAAATTTGCGCCTCTGGCACTTTTACTGTTGATAGCTCCCAACTGCGTATATTTTTCAACCTAAACGTACTCACAACACTTTGATTACGAGTGAGTTCAATTTGTACAAAAATGGAATTAATACTCGGTGACGAACTTCGTAAAGGTTGTCCAAAATCCGTGGTTTGCTGAGAGTAGCGAAAGTTCCTCCTGAATGATTAGACAATCTGACATGCTTCTAATGTTATAGTAGATTTTCAGATCATCTGCATAGAGTAAAATATTACATTTCTTGAAAATATGTCTAACATTATTTACTCAAATGAGAAAAAGAAGGGGACCAAGGTGAGATCCTTGGGGAACCCCAGATGTGTAGCATTATTTTTCAGATCTATGACCTACATCAACAGCAACATACTAATGCCTATCCTTCACATAACAATAGACCCAGCGCAAGAGGAAGCCGGTCACATCAACTTCTTCGACCTGACAGCCAAGGGTATTATGACAAATCCTGTCGAAAGCTTTAGCAAAAGCGTAAACAGCATCTACCTATAAGCCCCCATCCACTGCATTCAGTACATACTCGATAAATGTCAACAAATCACTTTCAATCGATCTATTTTTGAAGAAACCTTCTAGTTAGGGTATAATTTGGAATTTGATGAGAGAAAAAATGTATTTGTAGACTAAAGATTCGAATAATGTAGCTTTTATCCCCGCCTTTGAGAATAGGTGTTGCACTCGCAAATTTCCATCTATCCAGAAATACTCCAGCCTTAAGTGACGCGTTAAATGAAAGAGTAAGTAGCAGGGATAGTTCAGGGCAAGACTTAATGAAATAAGACGGTACTTCATTAGGTCCAGCACCCTTTTTTTGATCAAGAGCTCTTATTGATTTCTCAATTTCTTTTTGAGTAAGCGATATGAATGATAAGTAGGCAGGAGGTTCGGAAAAAGGATTCCCGCGAGGAGTTAGTAAAGCTGTTGGCGGTACAAATACGAAACTGAAATACTTTGCGAACTAGTTACAGATTTCTGTAGCTCCGTTAGCAGTTTAGTTACTGTAGACCAGAGGTCTCCAAACTATTGCTATTATAAGTTGAATGGAAGAAAATGAAAACACAGAATGATAATTACTTGGTTTTATTTACTTGCAAGGTAAAACTTTACCATTGCCAGGCAGAAACCTAAGCTTAAGTGTCTCAGCTTAACATATTCTAACAAATAATTAATATGAAATCAATCACACTAATAAAAAAAACACTAATGAGATTTATGTAATTGTGATTTTCCAGCGACAATTGTTTGTAGTTGTGGATTAATTTTACTTGTACCAATTATTAGAAGAGATTTAAGATGCTCATCAGTTAATTTCTGTAAACGTTCTTTGTGTACTTCATCTTGGAAAACGTTTCCTGACACAAGTACGTAGTACTAAATACAGAAAACAACCGGCGAGCAAAATTATGCAAATTATCAAATTGTACCAGTGGAAGACTCTTGTAAAATTCCAATAACGTTGAATTTTGATATTTGTTCTTAAACATATCATTGCACTGTAAATCAATAACTTCCATTTGGACTTGCGGAGTCAGAATCAAAAGGATTTCGAAAAAGCCTAATTTCATTCGCAATCGCATCATGTCTGAGAAACGAGAATAGAAATTTATCTTTGAAGCACTCAAAGTTTCGACTGCGAAATCGACGGGAAATTCAGTCTCTGTAGCGTGGCTAAATATTCCACATGTTTTGAAATGTGTGAAACATTTTTTACGTAATTGCGATTGAAAAAGTATTATTTTCTGCATGAACGTTTTATAAATCAGGGAGATGCTGATTTTCTCCTTGCAATTTCAAATTCAGTACGCTCATATGATTTGTCAAATCAACATAGAATGCTAATTTCCACAGCCATTCACTGTTTCCCTAATTGGCACAAGAGCGATGCTTCTTATTCAAAAAAATTTCGATCTCTGCTCGAGGTTCAAAACTTAAGGACTTTTCCGCAACTAAGCCAGCGTACGGCAGCATGATACGGCAAGTCATTTTCTCCAATATCTTCAATAAATTCGAGGAATGGTCGGTGTTTCAGTCTTGTCGATCTGATGAAGTTAACAACTGATATAACTGGTTTTAGAACTTCAGACAAATCCAAACATTTTCCTCACAAGGACTGTTGATGAATGATACAATGTAAGACTAATGGTTTTGAACCACCATCATTTTCTACAGCCTTTGACATCAGTGCGACCACTCCTTTGTTTTTTCCGCACATATTTTTACCTCCATTGGTGGTGATACATTTTAAGATTTCCATCGAAGGTTGCTTTCATCTACTCCACGAATAAAAATCAACACCTGGATGAGTCAACGGATGTATCTGATACCTCCGTTGACTCATCCAAGGCTAGAGAAAACCACTCAAGATGTCAATTTCTATCATACAGTTGAGATGATATATTTTCTGCGATGTCTTGCATCCTCCGAGTCACGGTGTTTGCTGACGAACTGATACCTTTCAATACCTTCTCGGGATATATTTCTTCCGCTACTACAATCAAGCAATCTTTTATCATTTTCATTTTATCACTCTTGCTCAGCATTTGTTTTGGTAAACAAAAATTGCTGCGATATCAGACCGCGGTTCAAAGTTTCAAATTCTTCCGTCCGCAATCTTCCTGTATATTTAGAGTAATTTTGAAGATGTTTCGATTCATAGTGACGTTCAATGTTATATTCTTTGAGAACAGCTATGGTTTCATTACAAATTAGACATAGGGCCTTATTATTGCACTCAATCACAAAATACTGAAAGTTCTATTTATCTTGGAACGTTCTGCATTCACAGTCTATTTTTCGCTTCGTAACACGGGTGTTAGTTTATTTCACAATAGGTAGTTTCGCTTCCTTCGCCTTTCCCACGCAAACTGACTCGCAGTGGCACCGCTAGCCTTTTTACACCTATGCAATTACTACCATCTAGAAGTGATCGAAAAAACTAATCAGAACCAGAACTTTCTCGAACCAATACGGAAATTCTCAAACATGCCACCTGTTAGTAGTTAGTGGTAGCCGAAATAGATAGTACCTGCATAGTATTACTTACTACTCGCCCTTACTAGATTTCCCTACTTGTCACAATATACTGAATACACAATCAATAGTAATTGAAATGCAAAACGCCTATGTTTGCTTAGAAATTGTTTCGGCCCTTGGAACGTGCCGAAAAAAATATGATGGACCTAAGGCTTCAACGTTTGGAGACCCCTGCTGTAGACCATTCACGACGACAAGCCATTATTAAGTCGCTTAGAGGAGGTAATACTGAATATTCGTTAAGGATTGGTAATGACATCTTCCTCTATATTTTCTATGATAGTATGGGTCTTCTAAGACGAGCCAAACTCAACAAAAGTTGTTCGTGAAAGAAGCACTCGAAGTGAATGTTCTATCAGCAAAACCGATTGCATTAGAGCAACGTAGAACGGTCAATTCTGAATAGTATACAACCATTTGTTCGCTCGATAAGTTGAGGAAATCAAATCGGAGAACTACAGTTATTCTGCATTATGACAATGCAAGATTACACACATCAGTGCATACAATGGAGTATTTGAACACCCCAAACATTGAATTAAGGGACCATCCACCTTATAGTCCCGACTTCTCTTTGTTTGCGAACATCAAGAAAAAACTGCGTGGGAAACGATTTTCGACGAAAGAAGAGGTAGTTGAAGCCTTTCATGTTTATGAGGTATCTCATTCGGAGTGGCAAATATTGATTTAAGTGCATGCGAAAGTGTATCAATCCTCATGGAGAATACTTTGTTTCTTTTTTTTTTGTCAGGCGCAAAATTAAAAGGCAACCTACGTACGAGAGGAATAACTTTTTTCAAAGTTTCAGCTAATACAGAAGTGCATTAATCCTAAAAGCATATTCCGTAAAACAATGCAGTTTAAAAGCTATATACTGTTTTATTTCACCTTAACATCCTTCCTACAAAAATTAATCATTTACAATGCCGCGTCCCCGGTAAAAAGCAGACAAGTGTCTAAAAGCTCTTTCTAGTGAGTGGATATTAGAGAAGCCTAGAATCATTTGTGAAAAAACAGGGCCCTAGCTTTTAAATTAAAAGCGAGATTTATGAGTTTGTTTCTTGCCATCAGTGCTCTACGTGATGCCATGAAACGGAAATTTAACATCCACCGACTTGAAGGTGAATGCATTTGCATAACAATTAACGGCTGTAATGAATTTCGAGATGGGCTTCCAGGTATTTCTCTAGCTTTATTACGGAAAAGAAGATTTGATTATGGAGCATATTACTTCTGTGGAGCCAAGTCTGTCGAATTCATTAAAACTGTGGCGTATTTATGAAATTCGAATTTGAATATTGATGTTCAACTTTGATGGATGTTAAGCATTAATCACTAGACCTTGATAAATATACCCTCAAAATGAGAATTTTATCAATCAAGTACGGGGATATTCCCTATCTTCATATCTCAATAAAACAATTGGGCTGAGAGGGGACAAATCCTTACTCCAATCAAAAATATACTAGACTTAAGCAAATATACCCTCAAAATGTGAATTTTATCAATCAAGTACGAGGATATTCCCAAAAGTATCCAACCTATCTTCATATCTCTATAAAAAAATTGGGCTGAGCACAAACATAACTTTGCTTGTTTCAATCAAATATACACTAGACATTCAGCAAATATAACCTCAAAATGTGGATTTTATCAATCAAGTACGAGGATATTCCCAAAAGTATCCGACCAATCTTCATATCGTTATAAAAAAATTAGTGATCCCATTAAGATCGCCTTTTATATCTAAATAGATAATATACTAAACGCCTAATATACTGAACGCCTAATATACTGAACGCCTTATATACTGAACGCCTAAAATATTCAACTCTATCTATACTGAACGCCTTATTATATTCACTTCATTATTCATATTTATACTTAATAGTTCTTTATGTTACATACAACTCTCTCATATATTGCCTCAGTCATCCTTAGGGTAACGCAGCTTCCAGTATTGTTTCATGGATACTGACTCATCAACCACACAAATTTCCACACTATTCACTACTATCCCAATTCGAAGAGATACATTCAATTTGAAAATCTCAACTTTCTCCAATTGAGCTAGCATAAGATGAAATTGAAAACATTCCAACATTGATTCAAAAAAACAAATTGTTCAATCACCCTTTAGGCATAGAAATTTAATCATCAAAATTCTAATATTAATTCACAATATTCCAAATTTTTAGTTCCAAAAGTATCAAATATATACTTCAGAATGATCGATATATGCAGATCTATAGTTTCAAATTTTTATTTTTACTCAGCAGTTCTGATTCTTATTAGATCAGATAAGAATCGAATAAGATTCATGAATTATATATAATAAACAACAAATATGAGCTTGAAACAGCAAGTATATTAATGATATAGAAAATAAAAGTTCTTCTCGAATTAAAATTTCTTGGGAGTATCTAAAAACGAAAGCGAGAAATTAGTAATCAATAAAGGAACACTACTGAATACATAGAAATTTCACCTTATGTGATTGCCCTATACGTAACTATTTTATATTAATTCAAATTGACCAAAATTGACACAATTTGCTTACCAGAAAGAACAAACATCTTCTGAATTGAAGTGTTCTTGTGGAAAGCAGAAATGAGATTTACAAATTTGTAAATTACATTATGGGCCCTCATATAAAATACAATGATGTTAACTACATATCAGTTTCAGTGAAACTGTTTCTTGTAACTGTTAATTTCCTAGATCCTTAACTGTCGAGTTGGCAGTTGGTTTCTATTCTTTAATTTCATTAGTATCCAATCTATCTTCATATCGCTATAAAAAAGTTGGGATGAGCAGAAACATAACTTTGCTTGTTTCAATCAAAGATATACGGTTCAGAAAGTTTGAATTGATAAGAACATAAGAAACGAACAAATACAAAACCTACTAAACCCACATGGACTCCAGCTGAATGTTAAAAATAGATATGCAAATCTGACTATTTCAAATGAAGATGAAAGTGAACTCATATTTCGATCGAAACAGACAAATACATTATCTAACCAGGCTCCTCATCTTGTCATAAATAGCTTTATACAGGCTGTTTCATGATAAGATGCCGTAATCCAAAAAAATGATTACAAGAAATGAATTAATGTAAACATGGATCAAACAATGCTTCGTTTCAATGATACATGGTCAATTTTCAAGGATTTTTCAGTTTCTTCCCAATGGCAACTACAGTTTTCAAAAATTTTCGCCGAATATGGCAATGCAAGTGATCAAACATTAAATGGTTCAACCGATTCCATTTTCAAGATACGTCAGTGGCTCAACAAAAAGAATTTAGAGGCAAAAAGAAAACATGGTCCGTGAAAAAATATCACCCTGTATACTCCCACAAACATTCGACTAGTTCGGTGGTGCAGATTTTAATAAATTACTTTTCTGTCTTATTTTTGCGGAAAATTTGGGGTACAGTAGTTGAGGAGAATACTTTAAAGAACAACGAAATCTTTAAAAGCTCTCAATTGTTTCATTCTATGTCTATACCGGGTGTCAACGGAAAATGCCATTTGAAATTACAAAGATGGTGTCAACTTCCGATATAACCGGAAGTGTCACAGCATTGAAAATAAATATTTTCGGAACTTAGTTCGAATAACTTTCAAGACAACAACAAAAAATTTCTCCAATCGGTCATTCCTTTCTCCATATACTTTTAATTTCCCATCTTGCGCGGACACCCAGTATGCAAGACTTAAATTTTGTTCTCGAAATCAGGATTCATCTTCTATTCCTATTCTTATTAGTTAAAACCTAATTTACGAATAAAAATTAACGTTTCGAATGAAAACAGGTTCTTCATTCCGAAGCTTTAACTCCGGACCGAAATGAGAGAGTCGTCTGCGTCCCAGCATCCGGAAACACTAACCACGACCCTGCATTCCGAATATTTTGATCCTCCCTTCTATTTTCCGTGTTACTGGGTCAGGAGAATGTATTGATTCGTCCCCAAATTTCGTTTTACTTCAGCGGAAAGGTTTCTCGATATCGTTTCTCCACAATTTAGGAGAGCTTCATTGTATTCCTCGTCTCAGGACAGAATAATGAAGAATTATGTCCTAACAACAATGGAGGTATACTTGACGTGACAGGTTAAGAAAGAATGATGTTCAACCAATCCTGAACTGAAAATGCGAACTTAATCACGCTAGTCTGATCACGAACCTGGGGCAATGCTTGTTTCAGCTTGTAAACTGTACTCGAGTATCTGCTGGTCTCTTCGTTTTCACTGGACTGGATGATGGAATTTCAGATGCTAGATGGCGCTTCTTACTTCATTTTGTGTTGGTCCACTTATAGGGTGGACTGTGTACACGTGGACGTGGACGGCTAATATCTTACAAATGGTGGATGATAAGGTGAGGAGTATAAGGAGAAAAGGGGCGTACGATAAATCACACCACTAATTTCAGTGTGTGAAGTGCTTGGTCTAACAAGTCGACTTGTCTGTTTTGATGAAAAGGTAAATATTTTTGTTTATTAACTTTTCAAGTTTATATGGTTGATATTGAAGTTGATGTTTCTCTGGTTAGTTGTTATTTTAATTTTATAAATTTCAGAATATATAGGAGCAATGTTTGCTTATAATCTATTTTTTGAAGGTGGGTGTATGTGATATGATTGTCTGACATAACCTGTCGAGAAAGTTCGAAGCATTCGTTAATTGTATGTATGTTTTCACCCTTCTTTTAACCTCCAGATTTAATTTTAATTTATTATACAGGGTGTTCCAATGAATATTTGACTCCTTCTGACTCTGAACAGGGCAATATTAATCGCTGAAACAGATATTTTTTCGTTTCTAAGGGGGACTTTGCTTATATCGACTTTGATCATTTCAGATCAACCCCATACACCACCATCTCATACCAACAAGATCATCATAGGGAATATGGGTCGAGTAACAAAATATCTATATGAAACGATAATTTTTTCGAGTTAAATTGTCTATATAGGGTATTCCAATTAATCTCATTAATCAATTACAACTTGCAAACTTATCACTATATGTGTAGACATATTGAAGAATTTTTATTCGAGGAACAATATTTAACCTTCCGTACAATGTTAAATATCCTTTCCTGAAGGAGCTGGTTGTCCGATTCGATTGATGAGGTGTAATGTATACCTAGTTGACAGCCAGATATGATTAAGGAAGGATGGATGAATGGTGAGATATTCCTGAAGTCGCTCCAACACTACAAACAGCACGCACAGTCTTCGAGGGAACACCCTGTTCTTCTGATTCTCGGTGGACATGGGAGCCATAAAGAATTGGCAGTGATAGAGTTTGCTTGTGCTAATCACATCCATATGCTCAGCACACCACCACACACAACTCACAAAGTGCAACCGTTAGACTGAGTATTTTTCAAGCCGTTCAAGTCTGCATTCAGTTCAGCAAAAGCCATGTGGACGAGACAAAAGGAGCGAGAATTTCAAACTATGACATCGCTTCCCTTGTCAATTCGGCTTTCACTTAGACAGCTAGACTAGAAATAGCATTTGGGTTCTTTGCAATCATCAATGATCAATATCGAACAGGAACCAGTTTTGGATGAGACTTCAAAGCAGCCATCAACCAGCATAAGATCAAAATCATCCACAAGTTTCAATCCGCAGCCATCCACTAGCGGCATCCAACAGCCATCAACTATTTCTACCCACCAACCATCCACCAGTTGCGCCCAGCAGTAGACCACTACTCAGGCATCACAACCATCAACAAGTGGCAGCACGCAGCCACCTACTGCGTAAAATAGTGCAGAGCCAGTCCCCTCTCCCTAACGCCTGAAGGAAGCGTCTTGCAGCCCGTTCTCAAAACACCCAAAAAAGTGAGATCTGACATCCTCTCCATTTAAAGATACTCTGGTAGCAAACAAGGCTGTAGCCTATAAATCCAAGGCTGCAACTGATAGAACAACATCAGTCAAATGAGATGGAGAAAGAATATCCAGAGTTTAACTAGGAAAGAAACAAACCATGCTACAGAATGCATCATTGGTGGGGAAACCTTCGATGAAGACTGGATTCAGTGTCACAAGTGCAAAAAATGGGCTCATGAAGAATGTGTGGACATTGATCCATCTTCATCTTTCTACTATCGTGATGTTTGCAAATCGACATAGTCATATTTTTTGTGTCTGGGGCTACCCCCCAGAAATGATTGTGACAAATATTTACATTGCCTTCTAAACTTCATTACAGTTATAAAAATGAGAATTTTGATTTCTTATTTCATTAGTATTGTGAGGAATATGTTTTGTTCATTATATAGATTGAAAATAGATCTTTTTTTCTTAGAGTTCTTTTTGTAATCCTGAGTTTTACTTATGTGGCCGAGGCTACCCGGACTCTCCCCTACATATCGTCGACGTGTAGGGAAAGTAGAAAAGCATTTGTAGGTACTGTAACATTTTGTAGTTTTTCGGAAAGTTTTTTATGGAATATTTGGAAATTTGTAAGTTTTTTGAAAATGTAATTTAGCTCTTTTGGAAGTTTGAACACTAACATTAATCTAACCAAAATCCATTCATTTATATAAAACCTTGTGCACCCAAACTTTATGGACTTATTAAAACTCACGAAGAAAACGCCTCCATTCGTCCAGTTGTCTCTTACACTAGTTCTCCAACGAATGTGATTACCATGTTATGAAGAATAATTTAAAACTATCTTCCAGAATTAATCAGAAAGCCTTTTAGCTAATAAATCACCTTTTAGCGCGCATCTTTAAAAACTTTCAACACCTCTCGGTTCATATGAAGCCTTTTTCATATTTTTACTTGTAGTTTCATCCTGAATTTACGAATTCCCTGATAACTTATATAACTATTTCCAGAAAAACAAAATCGGCTATTCAATTTTTTCACATAAAAAATGCATCAACGTTGCGTACAATAACAAACACAAAATTGTGACAATACGTCCCTGCGATCTCATAAATCACAAGCACGTAGGACCATGCGTCATTATTCCAAAACAGTTGGCGCTTCTTCAAAGCACACTGACAGTCAAAAATAAATATGAATAATGTCATAGTTCGAATGATAACAACAATGGTTCCACAGAGGGAAACTTCGTCTGTTCAAAAGGTTACCAAAAAAAATATTCTCACATTCACTTGAATTGTTGTTCGAAGTCAAATAGTTTCTGAATTATATCACAAAACTTGGGTTCTTTCATTCGTATAATATTACGTCATTATTATATATTATATATATATATATATATATATATATATATATATATATATATATATATATATATATATATATATATATATATATATGAGAGAAAGGATAACTACATAACAACAATCATATTTTATATAACCAACCCTATAGTTTTAAGATATCCAAAAAAACGACAGATCGGGAACCATTCCAAATTCTGGGAATTAATATGATGAGGCTGAATTTCACGAAATAAAGGGACATTTGTAATTCCAACAAAACCCTTGCAAGAAAACATTCCCAGAATCCTTCTGCAACATAATATTTTCGCAGAAGAACTTATCTACTATTCAAACTTGTGATATGCTTATAGAAATCCGTTTTCATGCAGAATATATTAGCCGACTTGCCGATGTAGCGTTTCAATAGCCAGCATTTGCGTAGATTCAATCATCGGCACATAGTATGAACAAATTCCAGCCTCTCCACATATGTTTAGTACTAGACGATTGATTAATCGAAAGCGTATAGTTTAATTGGCTGATTTAAATGTTATTAATCTGATATACACAATCGTCAAGTTCTTTAATGAAACACTACACCAAACGTGATTATTATATCCAATACCCAACTTTGAAGACTAGAAACCATTTGTTTTTAATATAGGTAGTAATCAACAACTAATATGGCTCATGTTGATCCTTGATGTGATTATAAGTAACAATTGATTTTATTCTTCTTGAATATCTAATTTTATTCGTACATATGTATTCTCTGGAAAAAATATGCTGCAAAGAAACTCCACTACCAATAGTTGTTGTGTAACGTGCTAAAATCACGTCACAACAATTTGAATTAAAACACCTGATTCCAGTCAACACTCCATCTGTGTCACGCCACTGGTTAACAGGCTGATGCGCATAATCCGGCTATCAGATGATATGTCTTACCAGCTTCGCTTCAGAATCTTCATTTTGCTTTTTGGACTAATTGATTCTATTTGAAATAATTAATTTATATAAGTTCTTTGGTGAAAATTAGAGATATACCTTTATCTTGAATAAGGATTAGTGACCTATATCAAAAATATAGGTCCTAGGTGGAGAGTCGTAGATAGAGATTCCTAGGTGGAGACGTAGATAGAGATTCCTAGGTGGAGACGTAGATAGAGATTCCTAGGTGGAGAGTAGTAGGTGGATATTTGTAGAAAGTCGTAGGTGGAGATCAGAGGTTGAGATATAACTTCTATCTGGAGTCCAGAAATCCAGATGAATCCGAAGCTTAAATAGAGGTTTTCCCCCATATGCAGCAGTAAAATACAAGAACTTTTTGGAATTTGGACTCCCTAAGTGATAGAGATAGATCAATGAATAATCATTCCTGACAAGAGCTAGTTCCCAAATCTGCCCACCATGCACGCAGCCCCCAATAGCCACAATAGTGCAACTAAGCAGGATGCCGAAAAACGAAGCGGCAGACTGCAGTTTCGCCCTTATTAGGAGCTCATCAGTGTCGCATATCGGTGAAACTGTAGTCTGCCGCTTTCTATTTCTAGACGTAGTTGTCTTGTTGTTGTCTATGAATATTGAAGTAGTACAACACTATTTTTCATGGCCAACTCAGTTATTAGATCGTGAATTCTCTCAATTGGCTTCGAACATGGTTCAGCATGGATAAAATAGTCCTATGTTATATACTTTTATATTCCTGAGAAAAAATAAACAGGGTGTTCCATAAGGAAAACCGCATTTAATCTTTGCATTACAACTTGAATACAGAATTGAGATGAATTGCTGAATTGCGCTTAAAATTCTCTATAAAACGCGGTTTTCCCATGCGATAGCTTCAAAGACAACGGGGATAAAAAAAGGTTTCTAAAACAAAATGACCCTGTATCTCGAAATGTAATTATAATATTCCGATTCTGTTGACGGATTCTTCATTCTCATCAAATATTAGGATAGGATAGTGAGAAGTAGAATCTTCAATCTTCAAAAACAAATGGATTTGCATCGAATTTGGGACACCTTGTAAGGTATTTTTACCCATCAAATAACAGACATGAAACTCGTTTTGATTCATTGTTTACAAATTCACAAAAGTAGCTTCAATCTCGATATCTCAAAAACAACTCAACGAAATGTCATGAAATTTTGACACATTTCCTCAAAATTGGTACTACCTGAAACTTCTTGACCCATTTGTTCTATGCTGATTTATCTTGCGATAATATGCATCTCTACTGGGAGATAATGATAACGGTTACAATACATACACACAACGAAATTTATATGGAATCACCCGATATTTTGGATATTACCTCAGGGATATTGGAAATTTCGAAGGATTGTTAGAATTGATCCTTTTGGGATATTTTAATTGCAAAAAGAAATAAATTGAGGTTTATTTTAAAGAAGAAACTGATAAAATAAAATGAGAGACTCTTTCCGCATGTAGAAAAAAAATTGAAAATTGTTTTCTCACGAAGTAGGTGTTTTTTTCTAGATCTCAATAGCTTTTATTACCTCCTCTTGTCCTAATACAAGTCTTAATCTGTCTAAGCATGCTTTGGATTAGGTTTTCGACCTCCTCTGGGGTGATACTCTGCCACTCTTCTGTGAAGGCTTGGATGAGCTCTTAAGGACCTTCTGCTGTATAAACCCCTTGAACGAAGGTTTTGAAGTATCGTTTCGACTGATATACTGATGCCTGTTGCCTCCAGAAATTGCCTTTGGAGTATGGGGGCGACGCACTAGGGTCTCTTCTTGCAATTTGGAACAAAAAGCGGTCTTGTTGTTCAGAAGTGATCTTCCTACGACTTCTTCTAGGCCTATTTTGCAGAGATTGTAGCTCCACGTATCGGGAGTAGGTTTTTGAAATCACCCCCTGTAATACCCCCATTGTGGCCGTTATATCCCTCTGTGTCATTCCTTCTTCAACGAGAGCAATTATTCGACCCCTCTACACATCAGACAATCCAACGTAACGCCTTTCAAATTATGATTATAGGCTTTTTCGAATTTTGAAATTCAGTTTCAAATCTCAGACGACTGAGTACAATATCCCGAACATATGGTGATAATTCAACATTTCTTATCATACTTTCCAGTTTTTACAACAAAAAAACTTCATTTTTCACAAGTAATCAAAGATCCATGGTTGAAAACAATCAATAATGTGTAATACCAAGTGATTCCATATAAATTTGGTTGTGTGTATTCACAATCGTTTGAATAACCCCAGATTACTTCCGTGTCTGTATAATAATAACTGTTTAGTATAATTTCAGATGAAGCTTTCATCATCTCCAGTCCGAATGAGATATTTTTAGTGTAAATTGTGTAATCTAATTATCACAACATACTGCATTCGACTGCAGAATTTGAAAAATCCGGAAATGCTCCAGAAAATGTTCACGACTGAAGGCAAACATTTAATTCCTTGTAATAGGATGCATTCTGTATACTTCGCGGCTGAGAAAATCGCACGTTCACTTCATAAAAATGAGTGGCATCGACTCTGGCGAAGTGGTGTTCCTATAAATAGTAAGAGTTCTATTTCAGATAGCACGAATGAGTTTCAGAAAGAGTCGCACAACAACGGAAAGCTTGAAAGAACAGATTTCTACTGATTTTTCTTGTGTATGAAATGTACGGACAATTAATCCAGTTAATGTAGTATTAACCATAAAATGGCTTCTCTGTTTCATCTTCAGAGTGTTCCAGAATTGGTTGACATTTCATCAGCATATTCACTCCACGAGAATCTTAACATAAAATGGAGAATTCGACAGCGAATAATAAGAAATATCATAATAGCTGTCACATACATTCTGCCAAAAAAGTACAGAGAATTAGTCAATGTCACATAAAATATTTATGTTCACAGAAAACAGGCAACATTACCTTGTCTTTTGATCTTTGACATGGTTTATTCAGTTTCAGTTAAGTTGGAAGATGCCATTTCCAAGCTTGGTAACTGGTTTGCATGTCAAACTCATAAACCCATGTCTCATCACTAGTTACAATGCGTTTGATGAATGTGTCGTTTTCAACGACC
Source organism: Cryptolaemus montrouzieri (assembly GCA_013387265.2). Taxonomy (NCBI): domain Eukaryota; kingdom Metazoa; phylum Arthropoda; class Insecta; order Coleoptera; family Coccinellidae; genus Cryptolaemus; species Cryptolaemus montrouzieri. The sequence continues at coordinate 6,759,256 of JABFTP020000103.1, read as the reverse complement.
TTTACGCAATTTAATTTTTGAACTTTAAACTGGTACGAATTGATTCGTGAGACACAGAAAGTTCATTGCCAATCTCTCTCAAACTAAAAGGACGATTTTCAATTACCATTTCCTTCACTTTATCGATGATAACTTCAGTTGAAGATATTGATAGCCGACCAGAGCGAACCAAATGCACGTGTTTTTGATGAAGTCGAGTCACCGTAAGCCTTATGTAACTTTTTCAGCGATTCGGCACACAAAATTCCATTTGCAATATAAAATTTGAGACAAATTCTTTGTTCGATATTTTTATCCATTGTACAAATCGCAAAACACACTCGTAAGAACTGACAAAATCGAACACTGTACAGAAACTAGATGACACATCGCGTTCAAACTTTGCGTCAGTTTTATTTTCACGGAAGTTTGTTTCAATTGTGTTACAGCAAATTTATTCACATTCTGTCAAAAAAGTACAGTGAATTGATTATTTAGAAAATCTACTCAAAACTATTGTCAAAATTTTTGTTGTTGCTAAGTTGGCACAACTGTTCTATACTGATGCGGAGTTTGAACGCGATCTGTCATTTAGTTTGTTCGCAGTGTTTAAAATCTTATATTTCAGTTTAAACAATGAGAAAACTGAAAATAATTATTGCTGCAAATGGTTAGTATTATTCAACATTTGACTATCGATTACCAGAAAAATAATCGAATAATATAAACACCGATCATTTTTTCACAACCCTGGTGTATAGTTCTGTGTCGATCACGGAGTCCCTTGTACGGCATTCCGCTATCTTAGGTATGACCATTGATATTCCTCTGTGCTGCAAGAACTTAGGGTTTTAGAATTCTTCTTCTGTCTTGAAAGTTCTGTATCTTTTCAAAATTTGGTTTTAAAGTGTATTTAATTTTGTTATGTTTTCGTTACAATATTTACTGAATTAGTAATTCTTCTTAGTTTTATTCTATTAATACAACGAAGAAAAAAGTGGTGGCATGGTGGCAACTAATTGTTGGTGTGCATGGCATAATACTCCTAACGGTTGAATATTCTGTGGCTTCTCTCAGATTTGTAGACACTACTACACACTTTCTATGATACTAGTTCAAACTACACAGCTCTACAAAAAAAATTTTTTATTGTTGCCCTGGATATCATCGCAAGTTCTTATGTTTTCAAGTGCCCAGATTACGAATATATTCATGAAAGTTCTCAATGTGCTCGTATTTTCATGATTTTTGCATTTCTTATATTTTGAACAATTATAAGCTTGTTAGAAATAAAATTTAATTTTCCAGTCATGATTAGGCTTCTGCGCAACTTTTTCGCGCATACAAACATCACCTGATCCCCACTCTCAGACCCTTGCTCCACAGAACAGCTGAGATCTCAGTTATTTGACAATATTGAAGTACATATACACGTAAATCTGGATAAAGTGTCATGGATTAATATTTTGTTTCAATTACTGAATCTCCATTCTTATATATTTGTCTTCTAGTCTAAAATATGAGTTCGTCACGAAGAAAGTGTAAATATTGTAGTGATTTATTTTGTTATATTTGCGGTGTTTATATACCAAAAAACAAAAAGAAATATCACAGACTTTGTCAAGGAGACTTATGTTGAATATTTTGGTTTCAAAATGGACAAATTAGGTAAACCATGGGTTCCTAATAAAGTTTGTAAGTCCTGTGTTGAGTCTTTACGGTTGTGGGAAAAAGGTGAACGTTCTGGATTAGAACGTCATTCCTATGATCTGGATGGAGCCTACGAATTATTTAGATGATTGTTACTTTTGCTTAGTAGATGTTAAAGGTTTTAATCGAAATCAAACGTGGAGATACCCAGACTTACAGTCTACGAAATGTCCGGTTTTACACAGTGAAAATCTCCCTCGGCCCATATACATTTCAAAAGTAATTCGCATGCCCTCAGAAACAATGATGTTACCAAATTCACAGAAATTGGGACCATCTACTAGTGGAAGTGAATGGGAAGGTGAAACATCTACGCCAAAGTTATTTTCTCAAAATGAACTCAGTGATTTAATACGTGATCTCAATTTATCAAAACGAGGATCAGAACTGTTAGCCTCAAGATTGAAAGAAAAAAATTATTGGCACCAACAGTAACAATTACAACATACAGAACGCGAGAAAAGAGTTATTACAATTTTTAGTGAAAATGAAGGATTTGTGTATTGTAATGATATCATGAAGCTGCTTATAGACATGGGTTTAAAAGAGTACAAATCTACTGAATGGCGCCTTTTTATTGATAGTTGCAAAAGAAGTTTAAAATGCGTCTTATTGCACAATGGAAATAAATTTGCATCAATTCCAATTGCCCATTCAACGAAACTCAAAGAAGAATATGAAAATGTAAAATTAGTTTTAGAGAAAATTAAATACTCTGAGCATCAATGGCCGATCTGTGTGGATTTAAAATGGTTAATTTTTACTTGGCCAACAAAGTGGATATACAAAATACCCTTGCTTTATTTGTATGTGGGATAGTAGAGCAAAGCAACTTCATTGGGAACAAGATGTTTGGCCTGTAAGAAATTCTTTAACTGTCGGTAAAGCCAACGTAATAAGGAGCCGCTGGTGAGCAGAGACAAAATCATACTTCCACCATTACATATTAAGTTAGGTATGATTAAGCAATTTGTAAAAGCGTTGAACAAAGACGGAAATTGTTTTAATTACATTTGCAGAAAATTTCCGAAGCTTAGTATGGAAAAATTGAAAGGTGGAATATTTGATGGTCCTCAAATACGGCAATTGATGAAGGACTCAGATTTCATCAAAGTTATGACTGTTCCGGAAAGTAAAGCTTGGAAAAGTTTTGTGTTGGTTGTCGAAAATTTCCTAGGTAACCATAAAGCAGCAAATTATGAAGAAATTGTGCAAAATATGCTGACAAACTTTCAGACTTTAGGAGCAAATATGAGTATTAAGTTACTCTATCTCCGCAATCATCTAGATAAATTTTCGGATAATTTAGGAAATTATAGTGAGGAACAGGAGAGCGGTTTCATCAAGATCTAAAAGTGATGGAAGAAAGGTATCAAGGTCGATGGGATTGTCACATGATGGCAGATTACTGCTGGTCTTTGAAAGAGATTGTCCCTGAAAATTATAGAAGAAAAGCTCATAAAAGGCGTTTTATGGAAATATGAAATATATTTTCGACATTTTCCTCTTTATTTACTTCGATGTATCCGAATTTCTCAAAACATAACTGACATTATAAATATATCTGTTATTTTGTTTCTTGTTTTACGATTTTGTTATGTAAAATGAAAAGATTTAAAAAGAAATCAGAGCCAATCCTACAAAATCATTGATAGTTTCACGAATTGTGTGCATAAATAGACCCAAAATCATTTTCATATCTAGGGCAACAAAACCATTGTAGACCAGTGTTATCGAGTATTTTCAATAAAATAAAACTAAAGTATTTAGATTTTCACTATATTAACAAAACTATGACCGGTTTCACCACACTGTAGCTTCATCAGATAGATATAAACTAATGAACAGAGTTATTTTTTATATATTAATCTTATTTCCTATTTAATATTACAATAGGTACAAGAGGTACGTTGGAAAACCCATCGGAGTTACTTACTTTATGAATTGAAAAGATTGAGTAAAAAGAAGGATTTAGATCTAATTGACTATTAAGCAACCTACCTGAATTCTTTTCTTTGTTGATCTCTAAAATTTCTGATACACTGAGTTTTTGTCTATTATTTTCATTGTGTATAATTTTGAAATTATCATTAAAGTTATGGTTTTCTTCGAGTAAGTGATTAGAATAATGGGAATCTGATTTTAGATAATTGAAACTACGTTTGTTTTTTATTTTATGAAAATATGTATATCGATTTTCATCAAGTAACGACCTCCTCAATCAAATTATTTGAAGAAGCTGAGACATGCTTTTTGGTCTTTTGGTATTTCAAGCTAATTCTAAGATGTGCGACCAACACACAAAATATCTGGTTCCTATCCAGTTGTTTGAAGAATGAAGTGTTTCCGAAATATATAGAACTGAAGACACATAATTTGATGGAATACTACAAAGCTAGAAGAAATTATTGAAGTTAGACATCAAGTTTAATTACAAACACCTAAAACACTCTTCAGCGTTACTACTTCAAAACGAGTTCAATAGTTTTCAACCTAAGAAATTCGAAAATACAACTTTAAAGTCCATTAAATCTAAGTCCGTATCTGAAGATCATATTCACCAAAGCAGACAAAGGTCATACAGTCATAGCCTTAAATAAAGCAGATTATTTATTGAAAACCCAAAATTTCATTGAATCAGGTTGTTATGAAGAAATCGATAAATATCCAACTAATAAATTTCAATCCATAGTAAAAAACGCTTTAGAGTATGCCAAGTCTTTAATACCTACCAACCAAAAATATAAACTTTTCATTGATAACCCGCAATCACCAAAACATTACTCCCTCGTCAAACTCCATAAAACAGGGCATCCCATTAGACCATTAGTTTCATACTTTCAATCTCCAGCTGCAACACTTTCACGCTCTCTCATAGACATCATTCAACAGAACGCTAATTTCGAACCTAAATTCTCAATAAAAAACTCTTCAGCCCTAATGAATAAAATTCAGGACACGATACCACCACCGAACCCTAAACTTATGTCATGGGATGTAGTAAATCTCTTCCCTAGTGTTCCACCTAGTCAATCCGGTAATTCAATCAGAAATCTTACACCTTTTAGAAATTTGTTCAGAACAAAATTATTTTAACTTCAATGGAGTATTATATATAAGTAAAGAAGGTTTAATCATGGGTAATCCTCTGATTCCTCTACTCGCTGAAATTTTCATGGATAATATTGAGAAAACTATCCAAAAACATCCGTTATTCAAACACTTTATTTATTGGTTTAGATATGTCGACGATATCATTTGTTGTTTCACTGGCACAAACAAACAATTAGAGTAATTCAAAACAGTCATTAACAAAATTCAGGATAATATTAAATTCACGTTAGAGATAGAAACAGAAAACTCCATTAACTTTCTGGATTTAACTATCACTAAGATTAACGGCAAACATGATTTTTCTATTTTTCATAAGCCATCGCTTACAGATATTACTATTCACAGCTCATCACACATCCTTATCCACATAAATTAGCAGCTTTCAATAGTATGGTACATAGACTCATTAATATCCCAATGTCACAAAATAATTATATAAAAGAGCTAAATATAATTAAACAAATAGCAGTCAATAACAGTTACAGTCCAACTATATTGAGAACATGATTTCAAGCGAAAAATTTCAAAAAGCAATCCAGGAAGTATTTCCAAGTATAAAAAGTTCTAACACGAAATACAACAGCTTAACTTATATTGGTAATCCTAGTCTAAAATTAAAATCATTCCTCCCGCATTATAATTTCAATATAGCATTCCGAACTGATAATTCTTTAGGCCGACAAAAATCAAAAACTGCAAATCTTAAATTGATAAAGGTAATAAATCCGGTGTTTATGAACTGTCTTGCGGGGATTGTAATAAAATTTATATTGGTAGAACTTTTAGAAATTTCAAAATTAGATTATCCTAGCACAAACGTAGTTTTAATCATCATAAATCAGATTCCCATTATTCTAATCACTTACTCGAAGAAAACCATAACTTTAATGATAATTTCAAAATTTTACACAATAAAAATAATAGACAAAGACTCAGTCTATTGGAAATTTTAGAGATCAACAAAGAAAAGAATTCAGGTAGGTTACTTAATAGTCAATTAGATCTAAATCCTTCTCCTTCACTCAATCTTTTCAATTCATAAAGTAAGCAACTTTGATGGGTTTTTCCAACATACCCCTGGTACTTGTACCTATTGTAATATTAAGTAAGAAATAAGAATAATATATAAGGATTAAGTCTGTTCATTAGTTTGTATCTATCTGATGAAGCCACAGTGTGGTGAAAACGGTCATAGTTTTGTTAACGTAGTGAAAATCTAAATACTATAGTTTTATTTCATAGCAAATATGTATATCGATTTTCATCAAGTAACGACCTCCTCAATCAAAAAATCAAATTATCGAATTCTTTCGGACATAATTGTTTGGCATCTACGAAGTGCGTTCCAAAGTTAAGATTTTTTCAGAATAATAAAAAAACCTGATTGATTCTATTTGAAATAGTTTTTCTTTGCTTTAGATACAGTGATTTGCTTGGTTTAATCAATAATTTTAGATCGTTGATCAAGATGTCTTCTGAATGGTGGTATAACTTCTTCGATAGCTTTTATATCCTATCATCGAACAATTCATTTTTTGCAATATTCTGGCGAAATACGAAGAATTCCAACTTTAGTTCTTGCCATGTCTCTTTTGTCTTCTATCATTTCGAAACCTCGAAGTCGTAATTTGAGTTTTGCAAAAAGAAAATAGTTGACCGGAGCCATATCAGGTGAATCCGGCGGTTGTTCGATGGTATTTGTTGAGTTATTGGTAAGAACTTCATTCACAATGGTAGACTTGTGAGATGATGCATTATCGTGGTGAACAAATCCGTGAGTTTTCTTTTCACCAATCTGGCCTTTTTCGGAAAATTTACTCTCTTAAATGCCGAACTACGCTTTTTTTTAATTACCTTTTGACCTTCTGCCGAGAATTCCAAGTGCACATCAAAGAAAGCATTCAACAAATTTTGATCGACTTTGACCTGATATTTTCGGTTTCCGTTCAATTAGAAAGCGCAATTCTGAAGCTTGTTGACTGGTTTGCATGTCAAATTCCTGAATCCTTGTCTCATCACCAGTTACAATGCGTTTTATGAATGTGGGGTCAGAATTGAGTCGTTATAGCAATCCCGATTTCGTAACAAAATAAAGACACTGTTCGAGCTAGTAAATTGTGTTTCATGTTATCAATTATTTCTCCAGGAAACAAATAATCTCGTTTTATTTCTGAAAATTAATTAAAGACTTATCGAATAAAGTTTAGATAAATCAAAATATAAGAACCCCCACACATAAGAACTCAATGATTAGATATCTTCGTTTTTAATCATTATACCTAATCCAGGAAAGAAACTTAATCTAATTTTAATTTGAAAAATTATCGCATGACAAGCGTCTAGCAAAAATGAATCTTAGTCTTATTGGAAACTAGAAGTTTCGTAGAAACAGAAATATTTAGAACAACAAACTTTTTTTTAGTAAGGAAAGAATATACAGGGTGCTTCAACTAAAACTAAACAGAGGCTATATCTACCAAGATATTCATTTTTGATCAAAACGCAAAAACAAGTCCATTCTTGTTTCAAAGGGGACATCTTTTGGGGTACAATACTTGCCTGAAATATCAACCCCCTAAGCGGGGGTTGCAATCCTTGTACATTTTGAATAGGGAAGATGGGTCGAGTGATGACTCAAAAGAAAGGTGGTATCTTTGTCTACATCGCCTTGAACGAATTTCCATTTTTAATTGAAAACTGTAAAAGATACAGGGTGAGCAACTGAAAGATAGGGAAGACTATTTTCCTGAGACTATTCAAGTTTCAGTGAAGTAAAATGGAACAGATCCATGCTGATCAATGGCAGTTATCATCAAGTACCATCCTCATCTCGAATTTCAACCCCTAGAGTAGGGGTGACCACCCTTGAAATTTTGGAAAAGGGTAGATGGGTCGAGTGATTACTCGAATGAAAGGTATTATCTTTGTCTGCATTCCCGTGAAAGAATTTTTGTTTATGATTGAAAACTGTAGAAGATACAGAGTGAGCCGAAAAATTAGAATAGATTCATTTAGATCAAAGATGACAGCCTTTGATCTGGAATGAATCTGTTCCATTTTTTTGCACTAATACTTAAATAGCTCAGGGCGATAGATAGTCCTCTCTATCTTTCAGTTGCTCACCCTGTATCTTTTACAGTTTTCAATTAAAAATGGAAATTCGTTCAAGGCGATGTAGACAAAGATACCACTTTTCTTTTGAGTCATCACTCGACCCATCTTCCCTATTCAAAATGTTTAAAGTTTGCAACCCTCGCTTAGGGGGTTGATTTTTCAGGCAAGTTTTGTACCCCAAAAGATGTCCCTCTTGAAACAAAAATTGACCTGTTTTTGCGTTTTCATCAGAAATGAATATCTTGGTAGATATAGCGTCTGTTTAGTTTTCGTTTAAGCACCCTGCATAGTGCGCCATAAATTTATCCACTTGCAAAAACAGCTAAACAAAATTACATTATATAAAATATTAAAACGCTGCAGCAAAAACGAGCAACACCGATTATTCACAATACAGGGAGTTTCATAAATGAATAATTTTAGAAGTGATTTTTCTGGTAATTTCAGAATGGGAACGTTAGACCAGAGATGCTTCGTTTCTGGAGAAAAGGGAGGTTAAAATATAATTTTTATTAATATTTTTCTCAATTTCCTCAAATTACTTTTTTAATGGTTGCAAAAACTGACAAGGTGTTAGTTTTTATGGGGCTATGCCCTTTTTCTTCCTCAAACTACTCCAAATTTCATTTCAAATGAAATAATTCGATTCTCTGTTTTATTTGAAAACTAACTTGTCTATTGTATTTTTTCATATCAATATTCGTTAAGAAGATAGCTTGAACAAAAAAATGAGTTTCGATACGAAAAACAACCTTAAAGTGAAAATAGAAATACTTGATCGATAACGCCTTGGAGAGTCGTTTGCTTCCATATATCGCTTATTCAATGTTAACGAAACAATTCTACGATCGATAAAAAATCCGAAGATAAAATGAGAGCGTCTGCAGCTTCTACTTCACTGTCAACGAAAAGTGTTCGTGATCCAACAATAGAAAAAATGGAAGTGACGTTATCAATATGGATCGAAGACCGCAACAAAAAAGTGACCCTGAGTGGTCTACTTATCTAGGAGAAAGCATAGCGTCTTCACGATCATTTTGAAAATGCTGGTGGTAGCATCGGAAGCTTGAATTGAAATCATTGGAACTGCAGGATCTGCAGACGTTGCTGCAGTAGAAAGACAACTAAAAGACTTTGCAAACCTAGTAGCTGATGGAGGAAACAAATTTGAGCAAGTATTAAATGCAGACGACATTGCGCTGTTTCGGAAGAAAATGCTTAGATTTTCGTAAATTCACAGAAAACTGCGTGAAACAGTGTGACTTGCAGTCACAGTTCTTTTTGCAATTCACACACTGCATATTACCATGTTCTGGCTTCAAAGGAAAAACGCGTCACTTTGGCAACACAGGCACAAAATATATCTGAAACGTCCGATGTCAATGGATTGAATGAATCACAAGTGAACTCTGTGAATATAAAAGATTATAAATCAGCACATATATGTAGAGAAACAAAGGTGGTGTTGCAATTTATGTCAAGCAATACATTCCGTTTAATGTTGATAGTGCAAAGACTTTTGAAAACAATGCATATATACACATAAAACTATCTGCATATAAAGTGAATATAATAGCTGTGTACAAACAACCAAAAGCATTTGAAAAGAACTTTTTGGAAAAAATGGAAAACGTTCTGGATGTGAAAAATGCAATTTGTCTGGGTGACTTCAATTGATATTTTATGATGGCCAGCCAGAAGTCCCGACTTTAATCCCATAGAACATGTTTGGAACAACATGGGGTGGAAAATTCAGCAACGTAGGATGCCTTGTAGAACACTTCAACAACTAGAAAATCTGCTTCCTGAAATTTGGAACTCAGTGACTAAAGAGTACATCCAAAAATTTATTTGATGGGCTTCCGAGACGTATACTGGCAGTAATTAGGGCCCGGGGAGAAAACACTCGATTTTAAAAATGATAAGTAACCATTCGATGCTAGTTGATTGGTCTCTTCGCGAATGTTTGAAGATGGTAGATTTTTTTAATTTTTCATTAACTCGAAAACTGTTGATTTTTTCCATCATGAACTCATCTCTTTTGAATGATATCTTTTTATTTTACACTTCTGGAAGTTACCAAGCGACTCTTGAATGACCAACCTAAATGTTTACATAGTATTGACGCCAATAGCAGCTGGAAGGAAGGTGCCAAGCAAAACGGCGACACTATTTTGAAAATTTAGGTATGCAATTGGTTACACCGTATATCAATCTAGTGACAATGTACAAATTCCATCAACTTCCACCCAACAAGAGGAAAACAGCACTTGTACAGCTAAGTCAGCTGACAACTATGTGTTAAAACTGACAATAAAACACTTATATCTGTGTAGATTATAAGAGATTCGTATGTAAAAAAACATTCTAATACAGTTGTTCTATGTACCAAGTGTAATAAGATTTACATTTTTTTTAATTACCGGTAGTCTCTTTTTATAAAAATATCTAACAACATGATATATTCTTTTTATATTAGATATATAAAATTATAATTTTTACAATAATAAATCCATTAAACAATTTACTTTATTTTTTGTTCATTTTTCCGTATAATTTTACTCCTTGGGTCAGATCTGACCGGAAGCACGACAACGTTTGTAAAATTAAAGACCTTATAAAGGTTAACGGTGCATGAAATCGCCAATAATTTATTGTGCTTTGTTTTTGTTTGTTTTCAGATTCTCATTCGTAACGTAAAATACTGAAAAGATTGTTTTTTCAATTATCGGCGTTGCAAAATAATGACTTAGTCGATTTGTAATGTTAGGCAGAAATGAATCCCAATTAACTATTGTTCCTTCTCGTTCCATATTTTTTTATATAGAAGAAAAGTTGAAAGATTGTTGTTTCCAACTATAAGTGTCCACGTCAGACAAATAGGATGATATACGGAATTGGTTCTAACAATGACGTGACTGGGTGACTTCAATTGATATTTTATGATGGCCAGCCAGAAGTCCCGACTTTAATCCCATAGAACATGTTTGGGATAACATGGGGTGGAAAATTCAGCAACGTAAGATACCTTGTAGAACACTCCAACAAATAGAAAATCTGCTTCCTGAAATTTGGAACTCAGTGACTCAAGGGTACATCCAAAATTTGTTTGAGGGGCTTCCGAGACGTATACTGGCAATAATTAGGGCCCGGGGAGGAAACACTTTGAAAATGATTAGTAACCATTCGATGCTAGTTGATTGGTCTCTTGGCGAATATTTGAAGATGGTAGAATTTTTTAATTTTTCATTAACTCGAAAACTGTTGATATTTTCCATCATGAACTCATCTTTTGAATGATATCTTTTCATTTTACACTTCTGGAAGTTACCAAGCGACTCTTGAATGACCAACCTAAATGTTTACATAGTATTGACGCCAATAGCAGCTGGAAGGAAGGTGCCAAGCAAAACGGCGACACTATTTTGAAAATTTAGGTATGCAATTGGTTACACCGTATATAAAAAACAGGAAGTCATTACCGAGGGCACCTTTTTCAATAGAAATTGCAAAAAAGCTCCGTCAATCTAGTGACAATGTACAAATTCCATCAACTTCCACCCAACAAGAGGAAAACAGCACTTGTACAGCTAAGTCAGCTGTCAACTATGTGTTAAAACTGACAATAAAACACTTATATCTGTGTAGATTATAAGAGATTCGTATGTAAAAAACATTCTAATACAGTTGTTCTATGTTCCCAGTGTAATAAGATTTACATTTTTTTTTAATTACCGGTAGTCTCTTTTTATAAAAATATCTAACAACATGATATATTCTTTTTATATTAGATATATAAAATTATAATTTTTACAATAATAAATCCATTAAACAGTTTACTTTATTTTTTGTTCATTTTTCAGTATAATTTTACTCCTTGGGTCAGATCTGACCGGAAGCACGACAACGTTTGTAAAATTAAAGACCTTATAAAGGTTAACGGTGCATGAAATCGCCAATAATTTATTGTACTTTATTTTTGTTTGTTTTCAGATTCTCATTCGTAACGTAAAATACTGAAAAGATTGTTTTTTCAATTATCGGCGTTGCGAAATAATGACTTAGTCGATTTGTAATGTTAGACAGAAATGAATCCCAATTAACTATTGTTCCTTCTCGTTCCATAATTTTTTTATATAGAAGAAAAGTTGAAAGATTGTTGTTTCCAACTATAAGTGTCCACGTCAGACAAATAGGATGATATACGGAATTGGTTCTAAAAATGACGTGACTGGGTGACTTCAATTGATATTTTATGATGGCCAGCCAGAAGTCCCGACTTTAATCCCATAGAACATGTTTGGGACAACATGGGGTGAAAAATTCAGCAACGTAGGATGTCTTGTAGAACACTTCAACAACTAGAAAATCTGCTTCCTGAAATTTGGAACTCAGTGACTCAAGAGTACATCCAAAATTTGTTTGAGGGGCTTCCGAGACGTATACTGGCAGAAATTAGGGCCCGGGAAGGAACCACTTTGAAAATGATTAGTAACCATTCGATGCTAGTTGATTGGTCTCTTCGCGAATGTTTGAAGATGGTAGATTTTTTTAATTTTTCATTAACTCGAAAACTGTTGATATTTTCCATCATGAACTCATCTCTTTTGAATGATATCTTTTCATTTTACACTTCTGGAAGTTACCAAGCGACTCTTGAATGACCAACCTAAATGTTTACATAGTATTGACGCCAATAGCAGCTGGAAGGAAGGTGCCAAGCAAAACGGCGACACTATTTTGAAAATTTAGGTATGCAATTGGTTACACCGTATATAAAAAACAGGAAGTCATTACCGAGGGCACCTTTTTCAATAGAAATTGCAAAAAAGCTCCGTCAATCTAGTGACAATGTACAAATTCCATCAACTTCCACCCAACAAGAGGAAAACAGCACTTGTACAGCTAAGTCAGCTGTCAACTATGTGTTAAAACTGACAATAAAACACTTATATCTGTGTAGATTATAAGAGATTCGTATGTAAAAAACATTCTAATACAGTTGTTCTATGTACCCAGTGTAATAAGATTTACATTTTTTTTTAATTACCGGTAGTCTCTTTTTATAAAAATATCTAACAACATGATATATTCTTTTTATATTAGATATATATAAAATTATAATTTTTACAATAATAAATCCATTAAACAATTTACTTTATTTGTTCATTTTTCAGTATAATTTTATTCCTTGGGTCAGATCTGACCGGAAGCACGACAACGTTTGTAAAATGAAAGACCTTATAAAGGTAAACGGTGCATGAAATCGCCAATAATTTATTGTGCTTTATTTTTGTTTGTTTTCAGATTCTCATTCGTAACGTAAAATACTGAAAAGATTGTTTTTTCAATTATCGGCGTTGCGAAATAATGACTTAGTCGATTTGTAATGTTAGACAGAAATGAATCCCAATTAACTATTGTTCCTTCTCGTTCCATAATTTTTTTATATAGAAGAAAAGTTGAAAGATTGTTATTTCCAACTATAAGTGTCCACGTCAGACAAATAGGATGATATACGGAATTGGTTCTAACAATGACGTGACTGGGTGACTTCAATTGATATTTTATGATGGCCAGCCAGAAGTCCCGACTTTAATCCCATAGAACATGTTTGGGACAACATGGGGTGGAAAATTCAGCAACGTAAGATACCTTGTAGAACACTTCAACAACTAGAAAATCTGCTTCCTGAAATTTGGAACTCAGTGACTCAAGAGTACATTCAAAATTTGTTTGAGGGGCTTCCGAGACGTATACTGGCAGTAATTAGGGCCCGGGGAGGAAACACTCGATTTTGAAAATGATTAGTAACCATTCGATGCTAGTTGATTGGTCTCTTCGCGAATGTTTGAAGATGGTAGAATTTTTTAATTTTTCATTAACTCGAAAACTGTTGATAGTTTCCATCATGAACTCATCTCTTTTGAATGATATCTTTTTATTTTACACTTCTGGAAGTTACCAAGCGACTCTTGAATGACCAACCTAAATGTTTACATAGTATTAACGCCAATAACAGCTGGAAGGAAGGTGCCGAGCAAAACGGCGACACTATTTTGAAAATTTGGGTATGCAATTGGTTACACCGTATATAAAAAACAGGAAGTCGTTACCGAGGGCACCTTTTTCAATAGAAATTGCAAAAAAGCTCCGTCAATCTAGTGACAATGTACAAATTCCATCAACTTCCACCCAACAAGAGGAAAACAGCACTTGTACAGCTAAGTCAGCTGTCAACTATGTGTTAAAACTGACAATAAAACACTTGTATCTGTGTAGATTATAAGAGATTCGTATGTAAAAAACATTCTAATACAGTTGTTCTATGTACCCAGTGTAATAAGATTTACATTTTTTTTTAATTACCGGTAGTCTCTTTTTATAAAAATATCTAACAACATGATATATTCTTTTTATATTAGATATATAAAATTATAATTTTACAATAATAAATCCATTAAACAATTTACTTTATTTTTGTTCATTTTTCAATATAATTTTACACGACAACGTTTGTAAAATTAAAGACCTTATAAAGGTTAACGGTGCATGAAATCGCCAATAATTTATTGTGCTTTATTTTTGTTTGTTTTCAGATTCTCATTCGTAACGTAAAATACTGAAAAGATTGTTTTTTCAATTATCGGCGTGGCGAAATAATGACTTAGTCGATTTGTAATGTTAGACAGAAATGAATCCCAATTAACTATTGTTCCTTCTCGTTCCATAATTTTTTTATATAGAAGAAAAGTTGAAAGATTGTTGTTTCCAACTGTAAGTGTCCACGTCAGACAAATAGGATGATATACGGAATTGGTTCTAAAAATGACGTGACTGTGGATATTACTCATATTCAAAACAATGTAAAAGTTTCATATCATAAAACGAAAACTAGGCTAAATTTGATATAGCTCACCAGAATTCTTCCAGTCGTGGTCTGTCCAGATATAAGCTCTCCCGCCCAGTCTTTTGCTTCGGTCATGAAGGTCCCCTCGAATTCCTGCTTGCCTTGTCTGGCGGCCTTCTGTTCCTTCTGTTTGGGGTCGTTGGGCCCCAGCTCCGCCTCCTTCCGACAGCAGAGAAAGGCAAACAGCCTCCATACCAGCACGATGAGCAGTCCAGCCAGGAAGGTGCAGATGCTGGATAGGAGAAAACACCAGTATTTTCGCACCAGGAGACATTTGTCCACCACCGTGCCATTGAGAGAGATGAGGATTGGCGGCT
The DNA here is from genome assembly GCA_013387265.2 of Cryptolaemus montrouzieri. Classification (NCBI taxonomy): domain Eukaryota; kingdom Metazoa; phylum Arthropoda; class Insecta; order Coleoptera; family Coccinellidae; genus Cryptolaemus; species Cryptolaemus montrouzieri. Next base: position 6,744,112 of record JABFTP020000103.1, on the reverse strand, counting down.
CTGTTGCCGCAAATTCGCTCGTCATGCCGCGCTAGGCGCCCTTTTTGTTCGAGGCATCCACACCGTTTGCTCGTAGTTCCAGTACTGAGGCGATTCACTTCGGAAATTGTCCCCGATGCACGTCGAAACAAGGCTGGTGCACTCCGAACTCCGCTGTTGGTTGGCTTACTTCACGTACGTTTTGTCAGTGGCTGGATAGACTCAGACTCTGACTGAAGTCGCGGCCTGACGTCGCGCTGCCTAGCTGGACGCCCCGATGCGGGAATCAATACCGGAGTGAGCTACGCGCACGACAAGGGACACGACGCCGACGCCGAGGATACGGCGTCGCGGCGGAATCGCGCACTCGGATGAAATCGCATTGCACCTGTTGGTACAACCAGGCCAACCTTCGGCGATGGTTTCCACCGTCTAGAGGACTCTAGAAATAGGCTAACAAGATCAAGGAAATGATCAATCGAAATCAATATTTCTCAGGAATACACGGATAACCAACATTTCTATCATAAATGTTTAAAAAATACAGCTTTAACTCACAGACGTTGAAAGCCATCTACACAAAATATCTATTACTGATACATGATACACAATATCTTTCGAGAATCGATTTTGGATTTTTTAAATGTCGCCTAAATTTAATTAATAATAAAAGTAATGTTCTGATGAAAATGTTTGTTTTAACCAAAATAGTGGTGTAACAGATACTATACCTACTGAATATGGAAGCAGAACAACTTGATGTGTGACATTTAACTTGATTCAATTTTATAATTTTGTCAAGCAATTCATTTTATAACTTTATCATTTAAATGATTGTTTATTACTTGGCAAATGTTTCACAAATATTTATTAAAATACTCGACATATGTTTCGGGTTGTTAGCCCATTATCAAGAGTAATATATTACTAAATTCTAAATGAGTGATTTCACTTATGTATAACGGTAAATTGATGACTAGTTGGTCGTTGCAAATTGGCTGGTTTTTCCTATGATCGGACGTAATTTCAATAATCTCCAAGATGTCCATCCTTTTTCCTTTATTACCTGGATGATTTTTGTTGATACAGTGGTCCGAAAAACCCGTAGAATTTTTATTTTAGAGAATAGATCTTTTATGTTCTTCAACTCTCTTCTCGATGCATCTTCCGGTTTGGCCTATATAGAATGTCTCACATTTACTGAAGGGTATTTTATATACTCCACTTTTATCCAATAATTTTGTTTTATCTTTATTATTAACCAATAATGAACCCTAATTCTTTTATTAGTGCTGATGATGTTAATATTATTTCTGTGTAATCTGTTACATATTTTGTTGCTAATACACTCGGAGGCAAAATTAGCGGAACACTCGAAAATTTAACCAAATTCGAAGTTTGATATTTTTCCTAATTCTCATCCGATTTAGATGATTTGTTCGGAAAGTTACAGATCAACTCTTCTGCTTTGTAGAAATTATAAGAGAAAACAAAAAAAAATTGGAAAAAATTTTATACGAGGGCAAAACTAAAAGTGTTTGTTTTGTCAAAAATTCGTAACACCCTGTGGAATTTCGTGGTCCGAGTTGAAACGTACAATATCATGGTCTGTCAAGACACATCTTCCTACAGTAACGCCCTTCTTGTTTCATGCCTTTATCTCTATTTTTGCAAAATATATTTAATTTCAAGTGGAAAATCACCATTTTGGAGAAATTCCATTGAATCAAGAAATTGTCATTAAAATTCGTCTATCAATTTGGAATTTTCTTATTATCACTTAGGCGTGTCGAAATTGTCGTTTGCGATTTTTATGTTCGAATTGCATTAGTTATTGATGGCAATTTGGTTAATTTGGTGAAAATTAGGAATTCATAGGAGATAACAGTCGGTAGGTATTAAAACACACAACCGAATTCTGGGACCATTGATAAAACTTTTCATTTACACATGTGCACACCTTTTTTTATCAAATATGAAATACAACACACGTTTTTTTTGTATATGACCACATTCGCACTTGCTTAAAGAATGAGAGTTTTCCATTCTTTGATTTGATACAAATTCGATCGGTTGCAGTGTTTTGTGATTCTTTTACTGTTTACGATTCGAAACGGTATTTTTCATTCAGAATGAGAGATTTACCACCAACCTCAGTAGCAAGGGCACTTACATTGATCGAGGAAGGGGGCACCTACCGCTCAGTCGGTGCTATGTTGGGTGTCTCGACGTCGGTTATCCATCTAATCTACCGACGTTACAGGGAAACTGGATTGTACGTGAGGAGGCGAGGACAAGGAAGAAATCGGGCAACCCGCGCTATACATGACCGTTTCATCGTCAATCAAACCATAAGAAATCCTCGTCTTCCTGCTGTTCCGGCACGTAACCTTTTACAAGCAGTGGATAACATTAACGTCAGTGTGAGGACAGTCAGGAGACGATTAAATGACGTTGGTCTGAGATCATACGCGCAAGCAAGAGCACCAAGACTCGATAGAGCCCATCGGGTAGCAAGATTGGCGTTTGCTAGGGAGCATGTAGCATGGACAATCAATCAGTGGAGACGAGTTTTATTTTGTGTTGAGGGCCGATATTGTGTGAATTTCGTGGATGGTAGAGATAGAATATGGAGGCATCGAGGGGAACGGTACAATCAAGCGAACTTCGCAGGAACTGAGCAATACGGTGGAGGGTCAGTTATCATATGGGGTGGCATATGCTTGGGAGTACGAACAGAACTGGAGATTATTGGCAATGGATCACTTAATGCCCATCGGTATATAACAGAAATCTTGGAGCCCCATGTTGTGCCTTTTGCTCCTTATATAGGGGAAAAATTTCCTTTTTATGCACGATAACTAGCGCCCTCATACTGCGCGCATAGTGATAGAATATGTCAATAAAGTTGGGATCACACGAATGGACTGGCTGTCGCGGTCACCGGATTTAAACCCGATCTAACACGTTTGGGACATTCTTGGAAGAAGGGTTCGACAACGGAATCCAGGCAACGTTGAAGAGCTGACATTGGCTTTGGTGGAAGAGTGGAACAACATACGTCAACAGATGATAGACAACATCATTGGGGGTATGCGAAATCGTATGCGCGCTGTAATAAGAGCTCGGGGGGTCATACTCGCTACTAAAATCAAATGTTTTTTTGTGGGTCATCATGAACATTTTGTCAACATGTTCATTTCATTTCACGAGTGTATCGCCAGGATACACACCTGCTCCCAATTTTGGACAGGAATGATAATCATTATAGAGTGTCACACAAAAATTTTAAAATAAATGTGCAAAATCAACGATTTTTCCAGTGTACTTCGAGTTCTCCCGGAGCGTGAAATTGGCCAGTGAATTTCAAAAATTTTCATTTCCGCTTCTCTAATTTTGATTTTATTTTTTGGCTAACCTCCGATGTTATGCACCTACGCAAGATTAAAAGTAAATTCTTGAAATTGGTGACTTTTCGCTTCAAATTGGATATCTCTTGTAAAAATAGAGATAAACGCATGAAACAAGAAGGGCGTTACTGTAGGAAGATGTGTCTTGACAGACCATGATATTGTACGTTTCAACTCGGACCACGAGATTCCACAGGGTGTTACGAATTTTTGACAAAACAAACACTTTTAGTTTTGCCCCCGTATAAAATTTTTTTCAAATTTTTTTGTTTTCTCTTATAATTTCTACAAAGCAGAAGAGTTTATCTATAACTTGCCGAAAAAATCATCTAAATCGGTTGAGAATTAGGAAAAATATCGGACTTCGAATTTGGTTAAATTTTCGAGTGTTCCGCTAATTTTGCCTCCGAGTGTATTAGGAATATTGTTAATTGAAAGTGAGTGTGAGCTGAGGAGTGTGAGCTGAGGAAAAAACTCGTTTCCCTGTCGCTATTGCAATAGCAATAGCTTGTCTGTTTATGTTGTGTTAGTGTCGTGTGTACATAAAGAGTACCAAAGATTTTTCAGCTTAGCCGCTTCATTCTCTCTTGCATTCCATAATTTCCAAGCGAACGCAAGGGTGAAAGGAAGGGGGTTTGAGACAGGAATCTGTAACAATGGAAAAAGAAGAACAGCAGAAAAATATTTCAACAATCATACTTATATGTCTAAACAAATCTAAGAAAAGATTTTACATAGCAAGCAAGGTCATGAAAAGGACTAAGGAGATAATAAAAAAATACATAACCTGCGATATTTCCTCAAATTCCATCTCTGTTTGACCGAGAGAGCCCCGATGGCCAGGTTCAGTCTTCCAAGTGATGCCGATTATGATCAATAGATGTTTTAGAATCATTATGGACCCAATAATCTGGGATGACAACGCCCATATATTATTTCTTCGTGGAACTTGTTTAATTTAAAGAAATATTTGCCTATGAGCTCTCCATTGTTTCCGTTATTAAGTGAAATATTTATGACAAATTTAGAAAATAGAATTTTTAATATAAATCGGATAAATGATCTGCAATGTCGTTTTTGTCTTATTAAGGTATCAATTAATTTTGGTTCATAGCCGTTGTTCATAGCGATTAATTTTAAAACTTGAACTTCATTCTCAAAATCGACAGCTGACAAAGAAATAGAACGCAATCTGTGCAAAAATGAATGAAAAGCATTCAATTTGATACCCTGGAATTGGGAACTACTGTTATGAATAAGGGTTGGTTTTTCTGTATATTTTAAAGGCGATCGAGTCATTCTAGATTGACCCAAAACAATAGATAATTAGCAATTGTTTGATCCATACAAACAAAACTTAAAGACCATAATTTAACCCTTTGTAAAGCTGACAAAGGTAACAGTATTACGATTTTAGAACCTGATATGTATATAGAAAAAACAGAGAGACTATTTATTCCAGAAAAATTTATAAAATTACATGTTGATCCTACTAACAAATTTCAAACCCAAGTCGTATCTCTGATTAAAAAGTGTACGAATTTATTGCAAAAAGATGGGTTGAAATTGACTGTTATGAATCCGAAAGCTCCAATTTTATATTCATTACCCAAAATTTACAAGATAGATTGTCCAATGAGACCTATTGTTTCATATGTAAGTGTTCCAGCTACTAAATTATGTAAATATTTGAACAACATACTTCCAAATTTGATACAACACAATCCAATTCACTCAATACAAAACTCTATAGAATTAACCAATCACTTGAGATCCCTAAAAATTCCGATAACTGCTCAATTAGTATCCTTTGATATAATTAATCTATATCAGTCTACGCCCTGCCGTGATGTCAAAACCACAATTAATCAACAACTTCAATCCAATAATACATTAAGCCTCACTCATATAGAAGAAACGATGTCAGCTGTAAACCTTTGTCTCCAACAAAGTTATTTTAGATTCAATAATAAAATATACAGTGTGTTCCAACGAAAATTTGACCCCCCCTATAACTCCGAAATGAGTAACATTAGCGAAAAACATCAAGACACGTCGATTTTTGTTTCGAGGGGGAGCATTTTTCGAAATAATTCGAAACTTGTCAGATCAACCCCCTACCCCCAGCAACCCTAATTTCGAAATTCATCATAGGGAATAAGGGTCGAGTGGCACCTCACTGTAAAGGTCTGTCAATTCTCCATTCTGATTTGTCATTTTTAGAATTTTAAATTAACATACAGGGTGTCCCAACCGAGGGTAAAGTTGAATTCCTGCAAATCCCAAATACTAAATGAAATCGATTTATTTTGGCATAATGCAAGCGCAGGTTTATGCTCGGTCTAGAAAAACGACCTACACTTGTGAATTTGGAGTTGGTGCAATCAACCCCTATTTCCAGCATCCCCAACTCAAAAATCATTCGATCGAAAATAGGTCAAGTGGCACCTCGTTGGAAAGGTATTTCAATTTTTCTTCGAATTTGGTATTTTCGAAATTCAGAATCAGCATACAGGGTGTCCCGGAGCAGGAACACTGAAAACCCAAATAACTTTTTGAAACTGGTTCATTTCGGTATAATACGAGAACATGTTTATGTTTGATTCGAGAATAAGACTCTCTTGCGTGAATATGGAATTTTGCAATCAATCTCTTCCATTCAGCATCCCCAACTCAAAAAATCATACAAGTGATTACAGGTTGAGTGGCAAAGTTCCAGAAAGATTTTTCTATTTTCTGAATCACTGAGGCATTGGTTTCAGTTTGGCAATCGAGGTTTTCTGGCGTGAGGATCAGGATGAGGGGATGATGGAGAAACTGATTGGATGCTCATCTAAACAGGAAAACGAGATTTATTGAACTTGTATTCAATTGAAAACAAAAAACTAACTTGATTATTACAACAATTGTTCAAAATGACCTCCGCCCACCTCCATACAGTTATACAGACGATTTTCGAACTCTCTTCTCACATTAGCGAAAACTTCAGGAGTCAAAAGTCGGCATTCTGTGATAATCCTCATCCGCAGCTCCTCCAGGTTTTCTGGTCTTGTGGCATAAACTTTAGATTTTAGATGGCCCCACAAAAAAAAATCTAGGGATTTAAATCTGGTGACCTGGCTGGCCACTCAACAGGTCCTCTTCTACCAATCCACCTTCCTGGGAAATTTTCGTCTAAATATTGGCGCACCTGAGCATCATAATGCGGAGGAGCACCGTCTTGTTGAAAACGCATTTCGTCCTCAGAAAGAGTTGGATCGTTCTGTAAAATTTCTGTCAATCTAGGATGTATGTGTTCCTCTAACAACTGTAGGTAGCCATTTCCATTCAGATTACCCTCAATAAAGAAAGGCCCAACTAGATGATTGCCAAAATTCCTGCCCAAACGTTCAACTTCTGAGGCCTTTGCGTGTGGGCCTCTCTAAACCAATGAGGATTCTGTGTGTCCCAATATCGACAATTATGTCTATTCACTTCACCACTGAGCATAAAGGTGCTTTCATCAGAAAAACAGATGTTATTCAGAAAATTTGGATTAGCGTTTAGGTTTTCACTTAGATTTTCACAAAACTGTAAACGACGATCTGGATCATCTTCGTTCATTTCATGCACTAATTTTACCTTGTAGGGGTGAAATTTGTGATGTTTCACGATTCTATGGACAGTTGTAGCTGATACACCAGTCAGGCGAGATAGTTTTCTGATCGAAGTAGTATTCTCCATTTGTAGATGACCCACTACTGCCACTTCCGTTGCCTCATTTCTGACAGGACATGCCACTTCATGTTTTTTGTTTGCCACCGAACCCGTAGCTAGGAATTTGTCAACCAAATATTTAACGTACTGGTGACTGACTCCTCTTCTCTTTCAGGATGGTTCCTATCGAATATCCTTGCCGTTTCTTTGGCACAACTGTTATTTCGAAAATACGTCGATACAATTTCGACCCTTTCCTCAGTGGAATAAACCATTTTCAGATTAATTTCAACAGACGAACAACAACAATAATGAGGAACTGATCTGAATAATAATAATATTTCATTGCAAAATGAGAAATAACAGATGACTGCACGCCAGATGGAAATGAAAAAATGTGAACATTTTCAATGCAGAAATCAGCTTTATTTCTTCGTAATTGATGCTCAACACATCGTACCCCAATACTTTTAACAGTTTCGAATTAATTTTAGTTGATAATTTCAAATGACGATATTGAATTTTTCGAAAGCGACATCCTGTATGGAGAGCCGAACTGAATGAAATGCTTTAATCATTCTGGAACTCAAAAACCTTTCAGAAGATATGCCACTTGAATTATTTGTATGATTTTCAAGTTGGGGATGCTGAATGGAAGGGTTGATTGCAAAAATTCTATAACCACACAAGAAAGTCCTATTCTCGGATCAAACATGTTCTCGTATACCGAAATGAACCAGTTTCAAAAAGTTATTTGGATTTTCAATGTTCCTGCTTCGGGACACCCTGTATGATGATTCTGAATTTCGAAAATACCAAATTCGAAGAGAAAATTGCAGTACCTTTCCAACGAGGTGCCACTTGACCTATTATCGATCGAATGATTTTTGAGTTGGGGATGCTGGAAATAGGGGTTGATTGCACCAACTCCAAATTCACAAGTGTAGGTCGTTTTTCTAGACCGAGCATAAACCTGCGCTTGCATTATGCCAAAATAAATCTATTTCATTTAGTATTTGGGATTTCCAGAATTCAACTTCACCCTTGGTTGGGACACCCTATATGTTAATTTAAAATTCTAAAATGACAAATCAAGGTGGAGAATTGACAGACCTTTTCAGTAAGGTGCCACTCGACCCTTATTCCCTATGATGAATTTCAAAGTTAGGGTTGCTGGGGTAGGGGTTGATCTGAGAAGTTTCGAATTATTTCGAAAAATGCTCCCCCTCGAAACAAAAATCGACGTGTCTTGGTGTTTTCCGCTAATGTTACTCATTTCGGAGTTATAGGGGGGGTCAAATTTTCGTTGGAACACACTGTATCAACAATTAGATGGTTTGCATATGGGCTTTCCATTGTTTCCGTTATTAAGTGAAATATTTATGACAAATTTAGAAAATAGAATTTTTAGTTCCCCCAACATCCTAATCAATGTTTTTTCATGAAAAATATATGTATGATATCTTCTGTATTTGGATTGGCACAGACAGACAACTCAATAGTTTCTGACAGTTTTTAAATTATTTCGATCCAATTTACAATGTAAAATGAAAATAATGAAAAATCTTTGAACTTCTTGGACTTGTCGATTAGTAGGGTGGGCGGGGTGTTTATTCCGGTTGTGGAAGAAGCAAAATATCTGGGGATTACCCTGGATAGCAAACTCACGTGGAATTCGCACCTGGAAAACACAATACGCAAGGCTAGACATTCCCTATGGGCATGTCAAAGGACCTGTGGAAAAAAGTGGGGTCTTACCCCAAAGCAACTTAAATGGCTATATGTGATGGTGGTCAGACCACATATTACGTACAGCTGCATTGCTTGGTGGGAGTGCAGTTTTAGGAGCAACGCCAACTCAAGCTCTCTAAATTACACAGAACAGCCTGCATGTTGATTACTGGAGCCTTTCGCTCTACAGCCATGGAACTGATATTGGGCCTTACCCCTCTTCATCTGGTGATAAGAGGAGTGGCTAGAATGGCTTTCTACAAATTCCATCACCTTTCCCATAATGAAGCGGGTAACTTCGGCTTTGTGCCTGGCGCCTTACAGTCTGAAATCGAGAACAATGAAGTGCTGAGTATGAGATTGGACATAACAACACTTGAAACCAGCATGGAGAGACCATTCCAGATCATCATTCCCGATAGACAGGAATGGATCAACTCCAAGGACCGTCTACTTGAGGTTCCCTGTTGGTACACGGATGGCTAAAAACTGAAAAATGTGTTGGAGCTGGTGTCTACGGTCGAGGTGCCGCCAAGGAACAGTCGATCTGTCTTGGTGGGCATGCGACTGTCTTTCAAGCAGAAATATTGGTCATTGACCACTGTGCTAACCTCTTGCTTGCGGGGGGATTAACAAATACGTCAATTAAAATCCTCACCGATAGCCAAGCTGCACTGAAAGCATTGGCATCCGATACCTGTACGTCACTTATGGTGCAGGAATATCGCTTCACCATTGCCAAACTAGGAGAGCGGAGCAGGCTCCGTCTAATATGGGTTCCTGGTAATTCCGGCATTGAGGGAAATGAGAAGGCGCTCGAGGAACTAACCTGGAGTTCATGGGACCGGAGCCTAAGCTCGGAATTCCCCTGGAAATTGCAAGGATGGAAAACAACCGATGGCTGGACTTGAGAGTACGTGAGCATTAGATGAGCCTCCCAGGTCTCAGATACGCTCGACGTGCCATCAGTGGACCTTCCACTGCGAAAGCCAAGGCCTAGCTTAAACTCTCTAGGTTGGAACTGAGAGTTTTAACTGCCATACTAACGGGGCATTGTCGCCTCAGGAAACACCTAAATAACTTAGGATTGATTGAGGATCCTTCATGTAGGCTATGTGAAGAAGATATAGAATCAATGGAACATGTTATGTGCGAGTGCCCAGCTGGGGACAAGCAAACTGAAGTTGACTGAGCTTATTATGCTCTCACCCACGAAACTCGTATTCTTTACGAGAAGGATTGAGCTAGTGGATGAAATTTAGGACAGAGTGTGCCACAATAGACCACTGCGTCGCAGGGGCCGTGCTGCTAAGCAGCCCTCACTCAAATAATCATATCTATCTAGCCTTGTAAGATGCTGCATTATAGTGGTACAAAATCCATGAGTTTCCTTACCACAAATCTGTCCTTTGTCGACGAATTTGTTCTCTCAAACGCCGCGTAACGCTCAGGTATTATTCTTTATTTACTGTCTGACTTTCTGGCAAAAATTTCAAGTGCACAGCACAGCGATAATCAAAGAATACATCATAACCTTGAATTTTGATCGACTTTAATATAGTTTTTCGGTTTCCGTTCAGTTGGAAGACGCCATTCAGAAGCTTGTTGACTGGTTTGCGTGTCAAACTCAAATATATGTCTCATCAGCAGTTACAATGCGTTTTATGAATGTGGGGTCGGAAATGACTCACGCGTTTCATGCTCAAACAATCGTTTAAAATGGTATGAATCGATTCGTGAGACTCAGAAAGTTCATTGATTTTCTCTTAAATGACGATTTTCAATTACCATTTCTTTCACTTTATCAAGGTTAACTTCAATTGAAGATGCAAATGGCCGACCACACAGGAGTAAATCTTCCACCACATTACGGCCGTAGTAGAATGCGCTGTACCATTCACATGCGCGTGTTTTTCATAAAATCGATTCACCGTAAGCCCTCTGTAACATTTTCAGTAATTCGGCACACGAAATTCTATTTGCAATGTAAAATTTGAGACAAACTCTTTGTTCAATGATTTTGTAAAAATCGCAAAACACACTTGTGAGAACTGACAAAATCAAGCACTGCAAACAAACTGAATGACAGGTCGCGTTCAAACTCTGCGTCAGTATAGAAAACAGTTGTACCAACTTAGGAAAAACAAAAATTTTGATAATCTTTTTGAGCAGATTTTTTAAATAGTCAATTTCCGGTACGTTTTTAACAGAATGTATTTAGAAGAACCTGTCCCTTAAATTTTCATTATTATAATTAGACATTAGAGTATTAATTTTCAGATAATTTTATATTCCAACTCAGAGACTATAATTAAATCATGATTATTGAAGCATGAATACAAGTCAAAATTACTTCACACATTTGATGTATTTTACATGAAATAAAACAAAACAGCTCTTCATATCACTTATAATAAATAATGATCGCATAGTTCTCTCATTGGACATAATTAAATATTTAAAAATAATATTTCAATTATTACATTTGCACATCACTGAGATACATTGAAAATTACAATACAAAACTATCTAACCTCAGCTTTCCTTCATTCTCAGTTAGGTAAATAATGTCCGCCATTGTCTGCTCACAAATTGCTTCTTCTGCCTTTTCATACATCTGGAATTCATAATTAATAAATCAGCGATTATAATAGAAAATTTCATTAAAATAATGTTTGATAAACTCAAACTTACCCCTCTCCAATTGTACTCAGAGGGTGGAGGATGTTTGAAATTGGGTCCAAAATTCACAGTCACTGTAATGTTTCGATGTAGAGACAATGTCGGATAATAGCAGCCTTGATAAATATCTTGGAAAGCTACTCCTTGACACTCCCCATTCTTGAAGTTTAAAATCTTGCTGCCAGGGAGGGATTTCAAACTCTTCAACCTCTCCTGAATATTGTCCTTCTCTTCGTAATAAAGATGGCTTTTGAATTTCACAAGGGGCTGGAAAGAAAAACAGGAGATTTAGTATATTACATTTCTAGATACACCAATAATGCTAATACAAAACTGCCAGAAAAGAGTGAGTCAATTATAGTTCAATACGTTAAGAGAAAAAAGTCATTTGTTCAAATTTTACATTTACAGGTGGGGCAAAAAGTAACCTCCTTGGGAATATAATTTTTTTTAAATGTTTATTTATTTCATTCAATGTAGTCCCCTTTAAGCTCGATACACTTATTCCAACGATTTTCCAACCATCTTTTGAGGTTTGGGTATGCTAAATCATTGATTTTAGCTGTGGGTGCGATGTTCTTCTGTGCCGGCGCATTTTCTTGCAAAAACAATTGTTTTTTCGCTTCATGTTTTTTTCGACCCATCTAGCCTCTTCCAAATTTTCAAGGGTGGTCACCCCTGCTCCAGGGGTTGAAATTCGAGATGAGGATGGTACTTGATGATGAAAAGGGGCATGGCCCCATAAAAACTAACACCTTGTCAGTTTTTGCAACCATTAAAAAAGTAATTTGAGGAAATTGAGAAAAATATTAATAAAAATTGTATTTTAACCTCCCTTTCTCCAGAAACGAAGCATCTCTGGTCTAACGTTCCCATTCTGAAATTACCAGAAAAATCACTTCTAAAATTATTCATTTATGAAACTCCCTGTATTGTGAATAATCGGTGTTGCTCGTTTTTGCTGCAGCGTTTTAATATTTTATATAATGTAATTTTGTTTAGCTGTTTTTGCAAGTGGATAAATTTATGGCGCACTATGCAGGGTGCTTCAACGAAAACTAAACAGAGGCTTTATCTACCAAGATATTCATTTCTGATCAAAACGCAAAAACAGGTCAATTTTTGTTTCAAGGGGACATACAAGAAAGGTGGTATCTTTGTCTAAATCGCCTTGAACGAATTTCTATTTTTAATTGAAAACTGTAAAAGATACAGGGTGAGCAACTCAAAGATAGAGAAGACTATCTATCGCCCTGAGCTATTCAAGTATTAGTGCAAAAAAACGGAACAGATTCATTCCAGATCAAAGGCTGTCATCTTTGATCTAAATAAATCTATTCTAGTTTTTCGCACTAATACTCCAATAGTCTTAGGGCGATAGTCTTCTCTATTTTTCAGTGGCTCATTCTGTATCTTTTACAGTTTTCAATCATAAACAAAAATTCTTTCACGGGAATGCAGACAAAGATAATACCTTTCATTCGAGTTATCACTCGACCTATCTACCCTCTTCCAAATTTTCAAGGGTGGTCACCCCTACTCTAGGGGTTGAAATTCGAGATGAGGATGGTACTTGATGATAACTGCCATTGATCAGCATGGATCTGTTCCATTTTACTTCACTGAAACTTGAATAGTCTCAGGAAAATAGTCTTCCCTATCTTTCAGTTGCTCACCCTGTATCTTTTACAGTTTTCAATTAAAAATGGAAATTCGTTCAAGGCGATGTAGACAAAGATACCACCTTTCTTTTGAGTCATCACTCGACCCATCTTCCCTATTCAAAATGTTCAAGGATTGCAACCCCCGCTTAGGGGGTTGATATTTCAGGCAAGTATTGTACCCTAATTTTACTTAATAATTGCGATTCGTAACGCGTTTCACTACACCGTAGCTTTTTCAGACGAATGAATATACAGATCTTATTTGAATCTGATTTTATTTCGAACATAAACGCAGTTTTTCAAATAAAAATCAGATTCAAATTACGCGAATCATCTCTTAGAAAATAATCATTCTTTCGACCCACAGTTTGAAATTTTGCATACAGATAATAAATATTGAAGGTAGATCTGGGAAACTTTAGAAATCAATAAATACTAACACTCAGGTAGACTCATCAATGAACAAGTCGATTTAAGCCCTTCACCTCTATTGAATCTCTTCGGGAGCAATCTATTCCTTAATTTTATTGATATACCTGTCATAAATAACCACTTAAGAAGAAGCAACCCAATAAGCTTTTAATTACTCAAGAACATTTATAGTTATATTCTCATTTATATTTTTTCTATATATTCATTCAAGTATTGTACCCCAAAAGATGTCCCCCTTGAAACAAAAATCGACCTGTTTTTGCGTTTTGATCAGAAATGAATATCTTGGTAGATATAGCCTCTGTTTAGTTTTCGTTGAAGCACCCTGTATGAACAGACTACAAGGCACCATAAACTTTTTTGCAGTACCAGCGCATTCTGGCGGTCAAGGCGGTGACTTTTCACCCCACCTAGTAGAAAAAACTATTTAATTCAATTTGATAATAATCATTATTAAATCCCTCTTATTTTCAGATGTGGAAATAAAAACAGTTAAGTCTGCGTTTACCTTATCCTTAAAGGTATTAGGAACAAGTTTTGTGGTGCTATTTTGTGGTAGAATTATCATGAATCCTAATATGTCTCCCTCTCCATAACCCTGACTGTATTTCTTTCCGTGAGATTCGTGAAATCGTGTTCCTTTCTTCGATCGCCAGGAATATCCGAATTTGTCATAACCCAAGGGAGCCTGTAAGTTGGCATAGTCTTGTCCCCAGCCCAAACGAGTAGCTGATCCTTCAGGCATTTCATCAATCGTAGCCTCCCAGTACCAAATTCCTTTAGTAACAACTGCAATCAATAAAATTTTCAATAGCTTAAATCGTATTCGAAACTGTGTAAGAGTTATATAAGTTGCGGGACTATCTTAAACAATGCACTGATGAACATCTAAATAATCTCGACTTTATGGTAGAAGTACACTCGGAGGCAAAATAAGCGGAACACTCGAAAATTTAACCAAATTCGAAGTCCGATATTTTTCCTAATTCTCAACCGATTTAGATGATTTGTTCGGCAAGTTATAGATCAACTCTTCTGCTTTGTAGAAATTATAAGAGAAAACAAAAAAATTCGAAAAAAATTTTATACGGGGGCAAAACTAAAAGTGTTTTTTTTTTGTCAAAAATTCGTAACACCCTGTGGAATTTCTTGGTCCGAGTTGAAACGTACAATATCACGATCTGTCAAGACACATCTTCCTACAGTAACGCCCTTCTTGTTTTATGCATTTATCTCAATTTTACAAGAGGTATCCAATTTGAAGCGAAAAGTCACAAATTTCAAGAATTTATTTTAATCTTGCGTAGGTGCATAACATCGGAGGTTAGCCAAAAATAAAATCAAGATTAGAGAAGCGGAAATCTAACGAAATGAAAATTTTGAAATTCACTTGGCAATTTCACGCCCGGGAGAACTCGAAGTACACTGGAAAAATCGTTGATTTTGCACATTTATTTTTGAATTTTTTTGTGTGACACTCTATAATAATTATCATTCCTGTCCAAATTTGAGAGCAGGTGTGTATCCTGGCGATACACTCGTGAAATGAAATGAACATGTTGGGAAAAATGTTCATGATGACCCACAAAAAAAAAACATTTGATTTTAGTAGCGAGTATGACCACCCCGAGCTCTTATTACAGCGCGCATACGATTTCGCATACTCCCAATGATGTTGTCTATCATCTGTTGGGGTATGTTGTCCCACTCTTCCACCAAAGCCAATGTCAGCTCTTCAACGTTGCCTGGATTCCGTTGTCGAACCCTTCTTCCAAGAATGTCCCAAACGTGTTCGATCGGGTTCAAATCCGGTGATCGCGACGTCCAGTCCATTCGTGTGATCCCAACTTCATTGAGATATTCTATCACTATGCGCGCAGTATGAGGGCGCGAGTTATCGTGCATAAAAAGGAAATTTTCCCCTATGTAAGGAGCAAAAGGCACAACATGGGGCTCCAAGATTTCTGTTATATACCGATGGGCATTAAGTGATCCATTGCCAATAATCTCCAGTTCTGTTCGTACTCCCAAGCATATGCCACCCCATATCATAACTGACCCTCCACCGTATTGCTCAGTTCCTGCGAAGTTCGCTTGATTGTACCGTTCCCCTCGATGCCTCCATATTCTATCTCTACCATCCAGGAAATTCACACAATATCGGCCCTCATCATTAAATAAAACTCGTCTCCACTGATTGATTGTCCATGCTACATGCTCCCTAGCAAACGCTAATCTTGCTACCCGATGGGCTCTATCGAGTCTTGGTGCTCTTGCTTGCGCGTATGATCTCAGACCAACTTCATTTAAACGTCTTCTGACTGTCCTCACACTGACGTTAATGTTATCCACTGCTTGTAAAAGGTTACGTGCCTGAACAGCAGTAAGACGAGGATTTCTTATGGTTTGATTGACGATGAAACGGTCATGTATAGGGCAGGTTGCCCGATTTCTTCCTTGTCCTCGCCTCCTCACGTACAATCCAGTTTCCCTGTAACGTCGGTAGATTCGATAGATAACCGACGTCGAGACACCCAACATGGTACCGACAGAGCGGTAGCTGCGCCCTTCCTCGATCAATGTAACTGCCCTTGCTACTGAGGTTGGTGGTAAATCTCTTATTCTGAATGAAAAATACCGTTTCAAATCGTAAACAGTAAAAGAATCACAAAACACCGCAACCGATCGAATTTGTATCAAATCAAAAAATGGAAAACTCTCATTCTTTAAACAAGTGCAAATGTGGTCATATACAAAAAAACGTGTGTTGTATTTCATATTTGATAAAAAAAGGTGTGCACATGTGTTAATGAAAAGTTTTATCAATGGTCCCAGAATTCGGTTGTGTATTTTAATACCTACCGACTGTTATCTCCTATGAATTCCTAATTTTCACCAAATTAACCAAATTGTCATCAATAACTAATGCAAATCGAACATAAAAATCGCAAACGACAATTTCGACATGCCTAAGTGATAATAAGAAAATTCCAAATTGATAGACGAATTTTA
Source organism: Cryptolaemus montrouzieri (assembly GCA_013387265.2). Classification (NCBI taxonomy): domain Eukaryota; kingdom Metazoa; phylum Arthropoda; class Insecta; order Coleoptera; family Coccinellidae; genus Cryptolaemus; species Cryptolaemus montrouzieri. The sequence goes on along the minus strand of JABFTP020000103.1, from coordinate 6,727,506 downwards.
ATGACAATTTCTTGATTCAATGGAATTTCTCCAAAATGGTGATTTTCCACTTGAAATTAAATATATTTTGCAAAAATAGAGATAAACGCATGAAACAAGAAGGGCGTTACTGTAGGAAGATGTGTCTTGACAGACCACGATATTGTACGTTTCAACTCGGACCACGAAATTCCACAGGGTGTTACGAATTTTTGACAAAACAAACACTTTTAGTTTTGCCCCCGTATAGAATTTTTTTCAAATTTTTTTTTGTTTTCTCTTATAATTTCTACAAAGCAAAAGAGTTGATCTATACCTTGCCGAACAAATCATCTAAATCGGTTGAGAATTAGGAAAAATATCGAACTTCGAATTTGGTTAAATGTTCCGCTAATTTTGCCTCCGAGTGTACTTCATTGCTGGCCTAGGCATTCTTTAAATTTCATATTTCTTATGGAATTCATCTTTTAAACTTCTACATAATTTTGAAACCAGAGCTTTTTGCTAACCATTGCCTGTTAATACAGGTGGTTTCGTATTACTTACAGTGTGTGGCCCTGACCGTAGAATAACCTTTTTCGCCATTCACTGTCAGTCTATCTTCTGAAATTTTCAGTTGTGGTGCCCTGTCGTGTAAAGCCAACAAAACGGTACTTGGAATTAGCGTCCTGTACAACCAACCAGGAATTGGTTTGCCTGCCCAATCAGAACTTTCATCGAATTCCTAAAAATAGAAAATTATTGGTAGTGGTAACTACTGAAAATATATATACGATCGAAAAATCAGAATATAGTTTTCCATTCTAGATATGTAGAAACCTTTATGTGATCGTAGAAAACGTTTGGAACAAAATATTGATGAAAGCGTGACCGAGTGTACCGATTATCCGAAAAGTGATAGATAAAAAAATTACGATATGTGTGTATGCCACTCAGGCAAAGTTATTTTTTGATAAAAAATGAAACGACAAATATAAAATAATCTTCTCAACATTTTCAAGTAGTTTTCCAATAAAGCAATAAATGAATAAAGTAATAAATGTTTAATTTCTTTTCACACGCAATTTTCCTTATGTTAGTAGTCGAACTGAAATATTAGTATTAATTGTGCAATTTAAACATTGGCCATCGAAATGTTACGATTTGACGTCTTTAGGCTTCTTTTTGTGAAGTTACGGAGGATCTCTTTCATCTTTCGCATAGAGGTCGCCGTTGATGAAACGTCAGTGTCAAAAATTAAATTCTCACCATATGTAATTCTCCTTCATTTTTCATTTCGAGAAATTAGACTCGTGTGCAAGAGTCGACTACCACGAAGGAAGCAAAAATGTGGTGAGGAAAGCCGCCTTCCCCTAAAGGTCAAAACCTAGTCGTATTATAATTACCCCTGTATACTCCACTCAGATTCTTTTTCTTCTGTATTATTTTTGTGTATATAAACGAATAAATTATTATTAAATAATATCTTAATACAGTAATAGAAATAGACTACGACATAAAATGTAATTTCAAACAAGAAATACACCCCCCACAAAAATTGTCGCATCACCCTACTTTTACGACAATACTATATAAACTTTTAGGTTGGTCATTCAAGAGTCGCTTGGTAACTTTTAGAAGTGTAAAATAAGAAGATATCATTCAAAAGAGATGAGTTTATGATGGAAAATATCAACAATTTTCGAGTTAATGAAAAATTAAAAAATTCCACCATCTTCAAACATTCGCGAAGAGACCAATCAACTAGCATTGAATGGTTACTAATCATTTTCAAAATCGAGTGTTTCCTCCTTGGGCCCTAATTACTGCCAGTATACGTCTCGGAAGCCCCTCAAACAAATTTTGGATGTACTCTTGAGTCACTAAGTTCCAAATTTCAGGAGGCAGATTTTCTAGTTGTTGGAGTGTTCTACAAGGCATCCTACGTTGCTGAATTTGCCACCCCATGTTGTCCCAAACATGTTCTATGGGATTCAAGTCGGGACTTCTGGCTGGCCATGTTAAAATAACAATTTCGGCATTTTGCAGAAATTCTGTAACTACTCTAGCTGCATGAGGCCGAGCATTATCATGCATATAAACGAAGTTTTCGCCAATCAATGGGCCAAAGGGTACAACATGGGGTTCAAGGATATCTGCGATGTATCTGGCCGCTGTCATTCTTCCATTATTCACTAAGACTAACTCAGTTCCACCATGGATAGAAATGCTTCCCCACACCATTACTGAGCCCCCTCCGAAGTTTTCGGTTTGCCGGATATTGCATTGCTAATACCGTTCCCCAGGTCGTCTGTATACAGACATGCGTCTATCATTTGATACTAGACAGAACCTGGACTCGTCGGAAAAGAGAACATTCGACCATTCTGGAATACCCCGATCTGCATGTTCCCTCGCAAACTGAAGTCTTGCAACTCGATGCTCTCTGGTCAGACGCTGGCCGGTAGAAGCCACCCTTGGTCTGATATCGACTTCTCTGAGTCTGTTTCTAAAAGTTTGCAATGAAATATGCACTTTTTTGGAGAGTGCAAGTTCACTTTGTAGCATTCTAGCCGTACAGTGCCGAACTCTTAGTACCAACGATCATCAACTGGTGTTATCTGATTTCTTCCCTGTCCGGCCTTTCTTCCATATCCTGCTGTTTCGTGGTACCGATTAATTGCTCTCGAAATAATGCTTTGGTTAACATTCAACAAGTTAACCACGTAACGTTGGCTTAGCCCCTCCTCTAGAAGTGTTACAATTCTTACCACTTCATGATCACTCAAATAGCGTCCAGGACGTTCAGCAGCCATTACAATAAATTCAAAGATTCGAAAATCAACAAGAAACTTGCATTAATTTAGCGTGAAAACTGAATGAATACTGATAGTGAAATAAACTCATTCTTGTTTCAGACGTGTTTGAGATCATATGGAAACAAATGTTACTACATAGATAAGATTTTTTCCCCTCATATGTCCAAAAACATATGTTGACAAAGAAACTGCGATCGATCTGCTTAATCGATTGTGGAATTCAGAATACCGGGTGATGCGACAATTTTTGTGGTGTGTGTATTCTATTTATAGTTATATAACATAAATTTAGCAGCATTGTATTTAATTTTCAGTAATTTAATTTAATTAATATTAATTTAACTGTGACTTATGTAAACGTCCTTTTAGACAGCCCCATAGCTTATATAGAGCATTTTACCATTTTTAAAATGTTATGCACAACATCATATTCGAAAATTTACTGTTCAAATAAAAACAATACAACTCTACATCAATTGAAATCTGTTAAAATGAAATATTCATATAAATAAGCAAAATGACGACCGGTTGTGCGCATGCTCCATTCTCGGGCATGTTTTTATATAAAGCACGACATTCCTCGAGAAGAACAGATGTATAAAAATCTGAACTTCAAACAATTCGTCATTCTTTACTAGCCGCATAGCAGTATTACATATTAATCAATTTTTTGTTAACCTGAACGCAGAGTGTCAAGGTTGGAAAGTTTGGCGCAATAACTTTCCCATAAATATTTCCTGTATCTGTGGCCAACATGCAGAGCGGATGAGTCCCGAATTCATACGAACCAGAACATGAGCCGTCAGTCGCCTATTTTGGTGTACCTCCAAAAAGATCGCCGCGACAAATGTCTCGGAAGTAGTCACAATTCTTTTACAAGATCAAAGTACTGTTGCTATTATACAATCATTTCTTTGCGGCAATTTTTCACCGAGTTTCGAGGGACAAGACAAATTGGCACATTCGTCCAAAATCGAAATTTTTCACGCAACAAAACGTCAAAATGTTATTCCATCCTGCTTGGAGTCAGTATTCTTCTGAAAATCAAGGACGGAATACATAGTCAAAGATTCCAGTCGTCAGAAGAACTAGATGAAGTAATTTCGTTAAAATGAACGAGTTGAAAAACAGATTTTGAAGTTTGTTCAAGCGCACTTTGAAAAGAACTTACTGTTCAAAAGCTATCAGCTGATTTTTTCAGCTCTAAACACAAAACTTTTTGGACATCCCCCGTATTCAAGAATACACTATGCCAACAAAGCTTTGCCGCAACTTGAGAATGGGAGATTGTGAAGCAACTATTCTGTGATGTCATCACAAATTTTGACAAAAAATAAAATCAAAATTAGAGAAGCGGAAATCTAACGAAATGAAAATTTTTGAAATTCACTTGCCAATTTCACGCTCCGGGAGAACTCGAAGTACACTGGAAAAATCGTTGATTTTGCACATTTATTTTTCAATTTTTTTATGTGACACTCTATAATAATTATCATTCCTGTCCAAATTTGAGAGCAGGTGTGTATCCTGGCGATACACTCGTGAAATGAAATGAACATGTTGAGAAAAATGTTCATGATGACCCACAAAAAATAAACATTTGATTTTAGTAGCGAGTACGACCCCCCCGAGCTCTTATTACAGCGCGCATACGATTTCGCATACTTCCAATGATGTTGTCTATCATCTGTTGAGGTATGTTGTCCCACTCTTCCACCAAAGCCAATATCAGCTCTTCAACGTTGCCTGGATTCCGTTTTCGAACCCTTCTTCCAAGAATGTCCCAAACGTGTTCGATCGGGTTTAAATCCGGTGACCGCAACGGCCAGTCCATTCGTGTGATCCCAACTTCATTGAGATATTCTATCACTATGCGCGCAGTATGAGGGCGCGAGTTATCGTGCATAAAAAGGAAATTTTCCCCTATGTAACGAGCAAAAGGCACAACATGGGGCTCCAAGATTTCTGTTATATACCGATGGGCATTAAGTGATCCATTGCCAATAATCTCCAGTTCTGTTCGTACTCCCAAGCATATGCCACCCCATATCATAACTGACCCTCCACCGTATTGCTCAGTTCCTGCGAAGTTCGTTGATTGTACCGTTCCCCTCGATGCCTCCATATTCTATCTCTACCATCCACGAATTCACACAATATCGGCTCTCATCATTAAATAAAACTCGTCTCCACTGATTGATTGTCCATGCTACATGCTCCCTAGCAAACGCCAATCTTGTTACCCGATGGGCTCTATCGAGTCTTGGTGCTCTTGCTTGCGCGTATGATCTCAAACCACCTTCATTTAATTGTCTCCTGACTGTCCTCACACTGACGTTAATGTTATCAACTGCTTGTAAAAGGTTAGATCGCCGCGACATATGTCTCGGAAGTAGTCACAATTCTTCTACAAGATCAAAGTACTGTTGCTATTATACAATCATTTCTTTGCGGCAATTTTTCACCGAGTTTCGAGGGACAAGACAAATTGGCACATTCGTCCAAAATCGAAATTTTTCACGCAACAAAACGTCAAAATGTTATTCCATCCTGCTTGGAGTCAGTATTCTTCTGAAAATCAAGGACGGAATACATAGTCAAAGATTCCAGTCGTCAGAAGAACTAGATGAAGTAATTTCGTTAAAATGAACGAGTTGAATAACAGATTTTGAAGTTTGTTCAAGCGCACTTTGAAAAGAACTTACTGTTCAAAAGCTATCAGCTGATTTTTTCAGCTCTAAACACAAAACTTTTTGGACATCCCCCATATTCAAGAATACACTATGCCAACAAAGCTTTGCCGCAACTTGAGAATGGGAGATTGTGAAGCAACTATTCTGTGATGTCATCACAAATTTTGACAAAAAATAAAATCAAAATTAGAGAAGCGGAAATCTAACGAAATGAAAATTTTGAAATTCACTTGCCAATTTCACGCTCCGGGAGAACTCGAAGTACACTGGAAAAATCGTTGATTTTGCACATTTATTTTTCAATTTTTTTATGTGACACTCTATAATAATTATCATTCCTGTCCAAATTTGAGAGCAGGTGTGTATCCTGGCGATACACTCGTGAAATGAAATGAACATGTTGAGAAAAATGTTCATGATGACCCACAAAAATAAACATTTGATTTTAGTAGCGAGTATGACCCCCCCGAGCTCTTATTACAGCGCGCATACGATTTCGCATACTTCCAATGATGTTGTCTATCATCTGTTGAGGTATGTTGTCCCACTCTTCCACCAAAGCCAATGTCAGCTCTTCAACGTTGCCTGGATTCCGTTGTCGAACCCTTCTTCCAAGAATGTCCCAAACGTGTTCGATCGGGTTTAAATCCGGTGACCGCAACGGCCAGTCCATTCGTGTGATCCCAACTTCATTGAGATATTCTATCACTATGCGCGCAGTATGAGGGCGCGAGTTATCGTGCATAAAAAGGAAATTTTCCCCTATGTAACGAGCAAAAGGCACAACATGGGGCTCCAAGATTTCTGTTATATACCGATGGGCATTAAGTGATCCATTGCCAATAATCTCCAGTTCTGTTCGTACTCCCAAGCATATGCCACCCCATATCATAACTGACCCTCCACCGTATTGCTCAGTTCCTGCGAAGTTCGCTTGATTGTACCGTTCCCCTCGATGCCTCCATATTCTATCTCTACCATCCACGAATTCACACAATATCGGCTCTCATCATTAAATAAAACTCGTCTCCACTGATTGATTGTCCATGCTACATGCTCCCTAGCAAACGCCAATCTTGTTACCCGATGGGCTCTATCGAGTCTTGGTGCTCTTGCTTGCGCGTATGATCTCAGACCACCTTCATTTAATTGTCTCCTGACTGTCCTCACACTGACGTTAATGTTATCAACTGCTTGTAAAAGGTTAGATCGCCGCGACATATGTCTCGGAAGTAGTCACAATTCTTCTACAATATCAAAGTACTGTTGCTGTTATACAATCATTTCTTTGCGGCAATTTTTCACCGAGTTTCGAGGGACAAGATAAATTGGCACATTCATCCAAAATCGAAATTTTTCACGCAACAAAACGTCAAAATGTTATTCCATCCTGCTTGGAGTCAGTATTCTTCCGAAAATCAAGGACGGAATACATAGTCAAAGATTCCAGTCGTCAGAAGAACTAGATGAAGTAATTTCGTTAAAATGAACGAGTGGAATAACAGATTCTGAAGTTTGTTCAAGCGCACTTTGAAAAGAACTTACTGTTCAAAAGCTATCAGCTGATTTTTTCAGCTCTAAACACAAAACTTTTTGGACATCCCCCGTATTCAAGAATACACTATGCCAACAAAGCTTTGCCGCAACTTGAGAATGGGAGATTGTGAAGCAACTATTCTGTGATGTCATCAGAAATTTTGACAAGAGAATTAAGTTGTGCGTATAGAGTGTCATCAATCAGAATTATTCGAAATAAAAACATGTATTCTTTTGCTATTAACATTTGTTTGGAAGTCTTCAGAAATAGTAAAAAAATAGATTCAATTTCAATTTAACGAATGACGAAATTTCGTTACCTGCCTGAAAGGTGCATGTGGATCAGGCTCAGCAAGAAGGTATCTATATCCATCCTTATTAAAAGGATGATCCAGGGGATATCCATGAGATGGCAACTTGACACTACCAATATCCACGCTTCTTCCTTTCTTACCCGTAATATTTAAATCTCCCGGAAACTTCCTCTTGGTATTTCTCGATTTCACTCCGCCAGCTACTGGAACTGACATTTCAACATTCGTTAGATTCATTGTGCAATAATTTGAATAAGCATCAGTTACCTCACCGTTTAATCTAATCTATTCATTATCGTTATTATTCATACATACCATTGGTTTTCAACATCATGCTTTTGAATTTGTACATTTCTCTCTAATTACAAATGCATTCAATACAAAGAGATTTAACTGATAAGAACAACAATCAAATTTGAATCAACAATAAACAACTCACCAAGACATTTTTGTTTCGCGTTCCTATTCATGAGGAACTTGATCCGGATTTTTCGGTTGGGCAAGTCGAAAACAATCAATCGTTTAAAACGTGTAACAAGAAAGCTTCGCTTTTAAGTTTTGTCAGTTAGACGTAGCATTCAATGTTAAAAATCCAAATCTTTTTCTACCCGTTTTCAGAAAATAAGAGAGATGAAAACTTCGAATCGAAATTCGAAATCATAGATAATTTTGATCCTTGTCTGTGCGAAAAACTATCACAGAAAAGTAAACGAATTCCAATAGAATTTATACGTTGATGCCGATAATATCGGGTTTCTTTAAAAAGATAAATTACGATCACTAATTAATAGTTAATGAATGGCAATGCTTCGCTATCTAATAGTTTCTTCGTAATCTAGAAATTTAAAAAGTGCGATTCTTACTGTTTCCTCTCATTTCATATTTATAAAGCAATGCGCAAATTGTTTTAATTCGTGAACTAAAATTATCAGAAGAAGCAATTGTAAAAAGAAATTACCTCAGCCATTAAAAAACAACATTATCTAAACTTAGCATGAAACATTGTTGTGGACCTTTCGTCGTTGAATTTTGAGGCAAAAATTCATACAGGGTGTTTAAAAAAAGACACAGCAATAAGTAGGTGATTGCTGAAGTAATTTCATGAAAAAAGTTCGTATAAACATAGGTACGAAAATACATCGTTAGCATTTTATATTTTGGACTCATCAGTGGTGCGCGCATGGGCACAATGAAGGTTATTCTCAAAGAAAAAATTCGGACGATACTGATTTTTTCAGAAATACAATTTTTTTTTTTAAATTTCCAAATATTTTTCAAGAAAAACGCTCTCTTGAAATTTTTTTGTGCGACGCCCAGTTTTTGAGTGAAAAAATGTTGAAAAGTTTTCTACGAATCCTTGCGATTCCATTGATTACCTGTTCTATGCTCAGTCATAGATGTGTTCAAAAATGATTAACGTCAGTGTCATTGGAGTGTTTCTGTTCATGGAGACTATATAAGAAACACGCCCTCAAGTGTGGCATTTGCCATAAGTTCGCTTTTTTTCACCACTGACGTCGCTAATTTTCTCTTTTAACATTTTGTAAAATACATATGTAAATTATATTTACTTAATAAAGATAATTAGGTATTATATTATACACTCCCCACAAAAATTGTCGCATCACCCTACTTTTAGGACAATACTAAATAAACTTTTAGGTTGGTCATTCAAGAGTCGCTTGGTAACTTTCAGAAGTGTAAACTAAGAAGATATCATTCAAAAGAGATGAGTTTATGATGGAAAATATCAACAATTTTCGAGTTAATGCAAAATTAAAAAATTCCACCATCTTCAAACATTCGCGAAGAGACCAATCAACTAGCATCGAATGGTTACTAATCATTTTCAAAATCGAGTGTTTCATCCCCGGGCCCTAATTACTGCCAGTATACGTCTCGGAAGCCCCTCAAACAAATTTTGGATCCAAATTTCAGGAAGCAGATTTTCTAGTTGTTGGAGTGTTCTACAAGACATCCTACGTTGCTGAATTTGCCACCCCTTGTTGTCCCAAACATATTCTATGGGATTCAAGTCGGGACTTGTGGCTGGCCATCTTAAAATATCAATTTCGGCATTTTGCAGAAATTCTGTAACTACTCTAGCTGCATGAGGCCAAGCATTATCACGCATATAAATGAAGTTTTCGCCAATCAATGAGCCAAAGAGTACAACATGGGGTTCAAGGATATCTGCGATGTATCTGGCCGCTGTCATTCTTCCATTATTCACTAACTCAGTTCAACTATGGAAAGAAATACTTCCCACACTATTACTGAGCCCCCTCCGAAGTTTTCGGTTTGCCAGATATTGCATTGCTGATACCGTTCCCCAGGTCGTCTGTATACAGGCATGCAGTATCATTAGATACTACACAGAACCTGGACTCGTCGGAAAAGAGAACATTCGACCATTCTGGAATACCCTAATTTGCATGTTCCCTCACAAACTGAAATCTTGCAACTCGATGCTCTCTGGTGAGACGCGGGACGGTAGAAGCCACCCTTGGTCTGATATCGTCTTCTCTGAACCTGTTCCTAACAGTTTGCAATGGAATATGCACATTTCTGGAAAGTGCAAGTTCATTTTAAGCATTCTAGCCGTACAGTGCCGAACTCTTAGTGCAGCTAAACGAAGCCAACGATCATCAACTGGTGTTGTTATCCGATTTCTTCTCTGTCCGGCCCTTCTTCCATATTCCCTTGTTTCGTAGTACTGATTAATTGCTCTTGAAATAGTGTTTTGGTTAACATTCAACAAGTTAGCCACGTAACGTTGGCTTCGCCCCTCCTCTAGAAGTGTTACAATTCTTACCACTTCATGATCACTCAAATAGCGTCCAGGACGTTCAGCAGCCATTACAATAAATTCAAAGATTCGAAAATCAACAAGAAACGCAGAAAACTTGCATTAATTTAGCGTGAACACTGAAGAGAAATTGAATGAATACTGATGGTCAAATAAACTCATTCTCGTTTCAGGCGTGTTTGAGATCATATGGAAACAAATGTTACTACATTACTATATATCAATTTTCGTCATCTTTTTTGACACTTGTAATTTTTTCGTAACTCCGACCGTTCTCTAGCAAAAAATTATTAAACTTCTTATTAAAAAAAATTAATAGTAGGCTTCGATTTTTTTTCATTTATTAATTTATTTTGACAGTTGCTAAAGTTTTACCAGTGTCTGCTCGAATTGTTTATCAAATTAACGATTAGTTTTAAGACTTTTGAAGTTATTGCTGTATTAAAAAATGGCTAATTTCACTAACGCCGAATTGGCTGATATCCATTTCATGTACGGTCTGACTGACGGAAAACAACAGAAGCTAGGCGATTATATCAGGTGCGCTTTCCAAATCGAGTAACACCAGACAGGCGAACATTTTCAAATATTCACAGAAGGTTGAGGGAAATTGGTACTTTTACTGCAAATAATCATTTGAAAGGTGCAACTCAAACTATGAGTGCTCCAGATATTGAGGAAGCAGCTTTGAATTGTATTGATTTGAATCCTCATGTGACTACAAGAAAAATTGGAAATCAGTTAAATATTTCACATGTTCTAGTTTGGAGGATTCTCAACGACATTTTATTGTACCCGTTTCATATTCAACGCGTCCAAACTCTACTTCCTCGAGATTTTCCTTCAAGAATGAATTTCTGCCGATGGTTCTTAGATAAAATTAAAGAAAATGCTCATTTTGATAGTGAAATAATATTCACAGACGAAGTTAACTTTTCGAGAACTGCTATCACAATAATCATTATTGGGCTGAGGAAAACCCCCATTTGATTAAAGAACAATTCTCACTAAAAGTCTGGGTTGGAATAATTGGAAATTATTTGACTTTAACTGACTGAATCTAACCTAACCTAACTTTTCGAGAATTCTTATCACAAACAGTCCCGCTTATCGGCAAATTCCTGAGAAGAGTTACCTTCATTGCTCAAGGATGTGCCATTTTTCGTGAGAAACCGCTATCACAAATTTTCACAATAATCATTATTGGGCTGAGGAAAACCCCCATTTGCTTGAAGAATCTCATCATCAAGAACAATTCTCACTGAATCTCAGGGTCGGAATAATTGGAAATTATTTGATTGGGCCATTTTTTTGGCCTAACAGACTAAATGGTCTCGCTCATCAGCAATTTCTTGAGGAGAAAATCTAACCTTTATTGCTCGAGGATGTGCCACTTTTGGTGAGAAACATAATGTGGTTCATGCATGACGGGGCACCAGCACATTTCAGTGGAGAAGCTAGGAAATTCTTGAATAATACATCCAACAACTGATGGATAGGTCGGGGTGAGCCAGAACCATGGCCTCCTAGGTTCCCAGACTTTTTCTTATGGGGATATCTCAAAAGTTTAGTTTATATCTTGTAGGTTCTAGTTAAAATTTAGGATGTGTAATGATGGAGGCTGTAAAAAATAGCTTGCATTCCAAGCTTTTGCGGACCTATGTTTATATGAACTTTTTATCTTAAAATTGCATGTAGATTTACCCCCTCAAGTTGTGACATACTATTATGTAACACCTTATAGATTGATCCCTGTATAGAAAGAAATCTATATGCCATAAATTACTCGATAATATTTTAGACAATTTTGTAGCAATTTGGCAGTCTCAGAAGACATCTTAACCTTTGGATTAAAATAATTTTGCCACTCAATAAATTATCTCAGTAACTTTCTGTAGCTACTTATTTGATACTAAAGAAATGTAGGTGATTACTAACCAATTAAATAAAATTTCTTACCATGTTGTATGCCCATATCAGTAATTTTCAGCATACCGCCTTTAATCATCGCTTCATAATTTGGTCTGATGTGAGTTAAGTCAGAGTCACTCAAGCCATACATTTGCCCATCTTCTAAACTATCTTCGAAGATGAACAAAATATGGATATCTTTCAAGAGGGCCTTGTGAACAGTCAAATGCCAGCTTTGTGTTACACGCCTTGAAGTTGTGGTGAGAGCTTCCCAATGATGTTCTATGTAAGGAATTATCTCTTTTTCTTTACTAAACATGATTTTATTCGATCCTTCCTTAGCACTAGCTTGTTGTAAGTTTGCAATGGCTGTAACGCACATCTGTGATATTTCTGAAATTTGGAAGATAAGTGGTGTACTGATGCAACTTTCTAGAATAACACTTACGTGCTTGACATTTTCGAAAACTTTCAAGACCCGTTGGTGAGCAATTTTTACACAAAAATATGTAATTAGCCAGGAAAGGAACCAATTTTCCAAGTTGGTATCCAATACAGGACTCATGGTACCATCTATTACAATTTGCACAAAGCAATTCTGCTATATTCAGATTCCTGTCTTTTCCACTGAAACAAAAATTGAGAGGTGATAGAAAAATGGGATAACCATTTTCACATTACTATTTATTTTGAATTGAAAAAATTTTGAAAATAAAAAAGAAAACTTCTTAAAATGCATCAATTTGAATAAACGAAATTTATAACACTAATATTCAACACAACAAATCCAAACTAGGTAAATCCTGAATCCATACTAAAATACTTTTATACCCAAAGATATACTAACCAATAACAATTTCCTTGTTGATCATTTTTCTTTCTTTCTACTTTTTCTTCATTCATTTTCACCTCGGTCGTTTCATTTTGCTTTGGCGGTAAACTTGATTCATCAACATTTTTGCTAAAACGAAAAAAACAGGTGCTTTTTATGGAGAAGCAACTTCATCTGAATGTCTACCATATTACCTGGTGTCTATTATGTCTTCAGCCATTCAAAAAATTACAATAAAACCAAGAAAACTGAAAATATTAGCAAAAGAATAATCTTCTGCACGTCAGTTTCATTTGGTAACCTCAATCTCTAGTAACAGCAATTTAATCTGACATATTTGACATTTACAGTAGTTCCAAAGTCTGATTCTGATCAGTGAACTGAATAGCAAACCTGGAACGCTTACAACGTAGCAGAGGTAAAGGAGGAACGAGACGGTGCGATAGAAAGAGCGAGATAGTCAACTCAGTAAACATCTCTTTGTTACTACGTTATCATTTGTAATACAACTTGCTTGATGAAGTTGATCATAAGCGATTAAATAACAAAAAAACGTGTTTAAAATTAAGTTTACTTGAAAACTAAGTGATTTAAACAATTTTTGTTAAATTTCATCACTTTTCACGTGTATTTTGTTAGGTTTGGTGAATTTATATGGTTCAATATTGCTGCGCGTACAACTGTAATAACCATTCCGATTTCAATAAAACACTTCCTGAGGCAGAAAAGATCAAATTTAATTTCTAAGTTCGTCAGTAATTCATTTATTTTTATGCTTGTTGTGTAATTATTTTATATTCTCAAATGAAACTTATAAGATTGATGTTAATTTGGGTTACTTTATATACTTGCAACTTGTTGCTTATCACTTCGATGGCTTATTCGTTGTTTTTTTTTTAATTAAGGTTTCCTCTGAGTGACCCAGAAAGATTACAGAAATAGATGAATGCCGTGAAAAGACGAAGGGACAAAAAATTGCTTTAAATGAAGGTGGAGAGAAGAAATACTCTTGTACTGCTGGACAGTTGAAAACAGTTCATACCAACAACTTTCACTTTAAATTTAATTGTTTTTTACAATTTTTTCATCTATTTATTTACGATGTTATAACTTTTGATCATCAACTATTTATTCATTTATTTTAATAAAAAAAGTGATATTTATTTCATTACTGCTGTGCAGTTGTACTTATACAGATAAACAAATGATAATTATGTAATTCGAAATACAAATTATAAGCAATTTACGAGAGTTTTGCTTTACTATCATTATCATATGATTTTTTCAGAGAATTTTCAAGATATAATAATGCAATAAATTACAGTGGTGATACTAAATGGTCGAGAAATTATTTTTATAACTGAAAATAATCATTGAAAACTTTTCAAAAGTTTGAAAAATATTCAATCACCTCTATTTCAACGTGTTAGACAAAGAAAGATATACTGCGATGTATCTCTACTTTTTCTCGGATGGGGATTAAAGCGTTAGCATTCCAGGTTTGTTATTCAGTTCAGTGATTCTGATAGATAAAAGGGAAAATAGATACAAAAGCTTCGCACCTTCAACGAGACAAAGTGCGGTACTATATCTATAAATGCAGTGTTCTGCACAAATACGACAAAATAATGAGTGAATTATTCTGATATGGCACATAAATGACGCGTGAAATCGAAAGAACCTATGATACTTAGCTGACATGAGCGTAGACATGAATTTTTACATTACGAAGTCTAGGATTGAATGAGAAATGCAGAAAAGGAAAATATGTTCAATTATATATCAATAGCTTTAAATATATGTTTTCACAAACCCATATTTTTAAAACGACTGTGAAAATTTTTTCGCAAATTTTTCTTCAAATTAAACAAGAAAAACGAAGGAATAATATATGGGAGATGTCAACCCAAATTATTGGGTTCATAATGATTCTAGAACATCTATAGATCATAATCGACATCACTTAGAAGACCGAACCTAGCCGTCGGGTCTCTCTCGGTCAAACAGAGAGGGAATTGTTTTGTTGAGTTTGAATATTGAAGGGATTTTCAGTGATTATGCTTCAAAATCGGCAAGCAAGAACAAGGAAGTGATTATGTATCAGGAGACTCACACTGCGACGAAAGAACATCTCCGTGAAAGAGGAAATATCGCAGGTTATGTACTTTTTGATTATCTCCTTAGTCCTTTTTATGGCCTTGCTTGCTATGTAAAATTTTTTCTTGAATTCAAGTGTGTTTAGACATATAAGAGTCAGGTATGATTGTTAAAATATTTTTCTGCTGGTTTTCTTTTTCCATTATTACATATTCCTGTCCCAAACCCCCTTCCTTTCACTCTTGTCTTCATCTGGAAATCATGGAGTGCAAGATGAGAATTTCAAAATAGGAATATAAAATTGAAAATTCGAATTCAGACCCCAAAGTTTGCTTTGAGAATAATTTTCAGTTTCGAAAGTGCAATGCCCGACTTTACCTCCAGAAAATTGTATTAAAACATCAAGAATATTCATATCATTAGTTAAGTGCATTTTCGATGAGAGAGATTAATTTTGTTCAACTAAAACAACTTTTGAAGTAACTCAATACATAATTGTAATATTATTTTAAATAATTATTCTAAGGTGATGTATTATTATGATATTATCTATACGTCATGGAGATGAAAAAACTTCAGATATTGTATTAGTTAGGTATTTACTGTGCATTATATTAATGATAAATGCAATTTCGACAACATTCTTTACAGGAAGTAATCGGTAAACCTAATTAACAAATATAAAGCGAACGACGAAATATCTGGTAAACAAAAGTCTATTCGGTTCATAACAATTCCGAAACAAAACATCAATTCATTTATTCATAAATAAATCTGTACAGGGACGAAATTAGACCTGTTCTATCGACTGTATAAGAGAAAGTTCGCCCATAGATTATCATTCTAAGATAACTATGAAATTTTTAGCAGCCATCTGATAGTAGTAACTGAAAATAAAAAATTATAGTATTCTGTTTTATCAAGAGCTATCTATGGACTATCCATGAACCTCATCTCATTCTTTCAATCCTGACCTATCATAACCAGACAGGATCGCGATTCTGGCTGGTATAGAAACTTCCATTTATTCTGTGGGATACTTTGTCTTCTTTTATACTCAGTCTATGTTGTAGCTTACAACATAACCTAAAAATTGCTTAAAAAAAATTATAAAAACTTGAATTTTTCCCTATATTTGTTATGTATTGTACACTAATGGCTTGGATGAAATGGATATCAAATTTGGTTTAATTATAGTAGCTATAGGATACTGCATAGTTTATTTTTTTGATTCTTTTTTCAAGGTATACTTTTCATGACTACTTCAACCGAGATTATATGAACATTTCTGTTTTAGAGTTGTGCACATTACCCTTACCTTAGATTCTTGGAAGGTACAGGATTAAAAGTAAAATTTTTTAATATACAGTGGTCAACAACTGCACTCAATCGTACTCTTTTACGATTTGGTAATATTCGTTCAAACTCCAACTTTTTGCATATATGGTTTTCTATTGGATTAATTGCTAATCTTGTATTACTACCGATAGCAGTAGCATTACTAATATACAGTTTTATACAAAATTTCTTGCCATCTCAAGAGAATTTAGTCTTATCTCCAGTTATTCCTGGAATCAATCTACCAGCCTCAGAAATATTATTCTACAGTGCTACATTAGTTATTTGTAGTGTTGTTCATGAATTTGGTCATGCTTTAGCTGCAGTGAAAGAAGATGTACAAGTATTGAATTTAGGCTTGAGCATCATTTTTATTCTACCGATTGCTTACGTTAATTTAAATACGGAGAATTTAAGAGGACTTGAACCTTGGAAACGATTGAAAATTTTGACTGGAGGTGTATGGCACAATTTGGTATTGTCCTTTGTGTGTTATTTGCTATACCTTTCATTGCCAGTATTTTTGAGTTTGATTTTTCACATTGGAAGAGGAGTGACTATTTATGATGCTACGAAAATGTCACCTTTAATAGGTAAATAAAAAAAATATGCATAAACCAGGGGTGCTCAAACGGTCGATCGCGAGTGCTCTTTGAGTAGATCTCGAAAAGAAAAAAAATTTTAATAAGTCGGTAACTAAATTACAAAAATTCATTACGTAATAAAATAACACTCTGCTAGCGACAAAAGGCGGCTTTATCAAAGGAACGCGCGGTACTTGTCAAAGAAAAGCCGCGTTTTTCATTCCTGCCGTTTTTCTAGAAATTTCGGGTGGCGCGTTTGTCGGGAATATTCCAGACTTGTTCACGCCGATATAAATGTTGGGCCTGCAGGAATTGGAGTCATTCTGAATTGTAACTTGAAGGCAATACTACGTCGATACAAAGTTTATTATTAAATAGTACAAAATGAGTGCAGCGTAGAAAGCTAAAACGTATCATTTTAATAACGATTAGAAGGAAGAATTTTTCTTTTGTATGGTGAAGGATAAGTGCATTTGTCTTATTTGTCGTGCGTCAGTTTCAATACCTTAGCGTGGTAACTTAGAGAGGCATCATAAGACGGTTCATAAAAACTATGAAAAGGATTTTCCGTCACAGATTGAATTAAGAAAACGAAAAGTACCTGATTTGATATCTTGTTTGAAAAAAGAACAAACCATGTTCACAAGACCAGCCAAACAATCAAAAGCTGCTACGATCGCGTCATTTAAAATATCTCATATATTGGCGAAACACAAGAAACCATTAGAAGATGGATCGGTTGTGAAGGAGATTTTAAAAATAAAACAGAAATCATGTCTGCTATTAGAGAACTTCAGTTATCTCGTCCGACTGTCACAAGGCGTATTGAAGTCATGAGTCAGGACATGGCAGATAAACTAAAACATGATATCATGAAATGTACATACTTTTCTTTACATTTCGACAAAACCACCGATATGACAGACACTTCTCAGCTGTGTATTTTTATTCGGATGCTATTCAATGACATGTTGAGTAAGGAAGAATTTTTGACAATCATTCCTCTCAAGGGGAAGACCCGTGGCGAAGATATATATGACGTTTTCTTCAATTTTGTAAACTACAAGCTACCAATATATAAATTAGTGTGCATTACAACCGATGGAGCACCAGCAATGACTGGAAACAAAAACGGTTTTGTGGCATTGTGTCGAGCTAATGAAGATTTTCCTTCCATTGCATTATACATCAACAAGTTTTGTCTTCAAAAGTTTTAAACACGGAGGAAATTATGGGCATTGCAACAAAAATTGTGAATTTCATCCGTGCACATAGCTTGCAACGGCGGCTCTTTAAGTTGCAATTGGAAGATAGGGAGTCAGCTGAACGCACAGATTTAGTTCTTCGCACGGACGTCAGGTGTGTTGAGTCGCGGAAAATTCCTAGAAAGGTTTCAAGAATTATTGTCCAAAATAACAGCTTTTCTAGACGAAAGAGGTGATGACACTCAGATGCTGAAAAACGAAAAATGCCTGACAGATTTGGCATTTTTGACTGACAATATAGAGCTGCCAAAGTCGATGAGTCTATTGTATTTCAGCTATTTGAAGTAAATTACTTAACCAATAAGCAAACGACAGGGTGAAGCACTGCAGCAGACAAAATAGAAGCACAACACAGTCACAGGAAGGACACACCGTTCAACACCATGCTCAGTTCTTGGTCCAATCTGTTCTTGAATATATTTTTATCAGGAGAGATTATTGTTGACTCACTCAGGCCATTCCAATCCGTCACCACTCTGTCAGAAAATGCTTACGAGGGAGCAACGTACATCTTTCTCTGCAGAGTTTTTTAGAGTGTCCTCTTAGCTGATAGTTTGTATTGGACACAAAAAGATGCAACGTTAGTGCCTCGCCATAGCAGTCCGCCAGGATCTTATAAGTTTCTATTAAATCACCTCTGGATATTTGAATTTGGGAGGCTTTTACTTGGTAAAATTCCATTATCAATAATAAAAAACAGTACTGTGTTTTATCACCTCTGGATCTTCTACTTTTCAAGGCTATTAGCTGAAAAATTTCTAGTCTTCTTTCATATGATGGGCAGACAGCTCCAATGGCATTCTGGTTATCTTTCTCTGAACCCTTTCAAGTTTTTCAATGTCCTGGACAAAGTATGGGCTCCAAACTGAATGTACATATTTCAGCCTTGGTCTAATATAGGAGAGATAAATTTTTTTTATGAAGGGTACCGACTTATCTGAAAACGCTCTCCTCACAAGGTATATAAGCGAGTTTGAGCCATTCACCACCTGATTTATGTGGCCTCCCACCTGAGGTCTCCCCGAACACAAACGCCCAGGTCCCTCTGATGTTCAACAACTGATATTGCACTACCCTTGACCGTGTGAGGTTTTTAGGATTCTTCCTACCGATATGCAACACTGCGCACTTAGCTGCATTCAGGAAGAGGTGCCAAGCCTCAGTCCACACCTCGATAGCCTGTAGGTCTTCATTGAATAAGATGGATTTCTGAACAGGATTGCAATACAGTTTTGTGTCGTCAGCGTAACAAATTATGTTGGTTTTAATGTTTTGAACCATATCACTGATATAGGTGCTGAACAGAAGAGGTCCAAGTACGGAGCCCTGGGGAACGCCACTAAGAGCTTGACGCTCAGATGAGAGGAAACCATCCATTCTAACTCTGAAGGTTCTATTTTTTAGAAAACTTTCAATCCATCTGAGAAGCTTGCCTCGTATGCCAAAGTGCTTAACACCTTTAACTTGGAGCTTCAAGGTAAAGAAAAAACTATTATTGAGATGATTAGCGCAGTAAACGCATTCAAAAGTAAATTGCAACTTATGATAGATCAAGTGAAAAGAAATGACCTGAAACATTTTCCGTCTTTGAAAGCAAGGATTCCTCACTTGAAATATGATACGTATCTGGCTGAATTATCAAATATTTTGGGACAATTCAAAATGCGTTTTTATGATTGCAGTAAATTGGCAAATATAGCATCATTTATGGTTTATCCTTTTTCACGTAAAGACATTGAGGAATTAGGTACTGAAATAGCAAGTCAGTTTAATATGAACGCGTGAGTTTCTGTTGATATACAAATGCTACAGCATCTGATACAAATTTCTGGTGTTTTATATCTGAAGATAAATATCCGGATCTAAGGCAAATCGCCCTCAACGTATGGCAATGTTTGTTCAACATACGTGAGAGAGTCTGCATTTTCAGAAATGAAGATAATTAAGTCAAAATATCGCAATCGACTAACTGAAGATCATATGTCATCATGCTTGCGATTAGCACTCAGTGGTTACGTACCATCTTATGAAAAGTATGCTGATGACATGCAGTGCCACGCTTCAACATCCAAAGTCACTCCTTAGTTAAGTTTAACACCATATGTAACTCTTTTGTTTTGTAACAACCAATAAACTCGCAATTTCGAATAATTATGAGTTTTTTCATTGATATAGAGAAGAACCTAACTAAATCTAACCCAAACCTTGACTAAAATAATGTATATTGTGCAGAAAGCTAATATCTATATATGCTACGGTACACCGTACCTAGGTAGGTAGGTAGAGTGTATTGTGTATGTACAACAACCCTGCATCACACATACTTGCAACCTCTCAGAGTCGATCGTAAGTAGTCTAAAAATATTGAGGTAGATCGCCAGCAGTTCAAGTTTGAGCACCCCTGGCCTAAACCACTAGTTCATCATACACCACTTCAGTGTATAGGAGAATTACACAAATTCAGTATTTATATAATCGAATATTTTTTTGTCTCAGGTCATAGAGGTTTAGAAATTGGTGATATAATCACAAAAATTAATGACTGTGAAGTAAGATCAGCAACTTCCTGGACCAATTGTTTGCATTATGTTAAGCGTAAAAATGGAATTTGTTTCGATCCAGACATTGTGCGTGATCTTGATGAAACATCAACATTAAAACACTTGACAAATGGTTATGTTGAGTGCTGTGATGAGTCCAAGAGAGGTAATGTCTGCTTTGAATTTATTGATAATGACAATGGGATTTTAGAACTGCCATCACATGTGTGTCTACCAGCAAGAAAGATGCTGAACAAATCAGACTACTATTGCTCTAAAAAAGAACTTAAATGTCCGAACAATTTGCACTGTTTCGTGCCTTTATTGAATCGAACTCGTTTGTTCAAACTTGAAGTGATGAATAAACCGGTTGTGATATATATGGGGTTAGCTGATGATTTTTTAATAACATTGAGAGTTTCATCATATATTCCGAAATATTTCTTGCGAACTCCTTTAGTTGCTGAAACGGCTAAAAAAATGTTGGAATATATTGTTATTATTTCGTTAGGTTTAGGCCTTATCAATATTATTCCATGTTTTTTTATGGATGGGCAACATATAATTAATACTTTACTATATATTATACTTTCGAAAAGTGTTGACGGTGAAAAAGTTATTTTAATATCATCAATGATTTGTTTAGTTTTTACAGTTTTGTTGATAGCACATTGTGTTTTAGCAATGTTTCCCTTATATTTTGAAATATTTGTGCACTTGATAGTATAAAAGTATTTTGATAATATTTGTGTTTCATTTCAATGAATATCAGGGATGTCAATTCAGTTGATTAATGCATCAACTCATTATTTTCATATATTCAGGGTATTATTTGCATTTTTATACTCTTGACATATAGTCCAATCAATTTAGACATTCGAAGCTACATTAATTCCCAACAAGCTGAAAATCAGTAAGATTGTTTAAAATATGATTATAAATAACATTTGAAAGTTCCCCATCTTTACCCTGTATAGAAAAAATTTCATTCAAGGTCAAAGATAAAATAAATGAGTTTCGCGATTTTCAGCAAAACGGTAAGTTTTCTCATAAAATATCTCGGACGAAAATTGTACATCATAAAGTTATCTACAAAAAAATTTATTCATACTTTTTTTCCTACGAGCCACTGTTTTTGAGATATAACGGTTCAAAAAGTTGTAATCGTCATAATATGCATGAGTACGCCACGCATATACACACAACCAAATTTATATGGAATAATAATAATAATAATGCCTGCCAACACTCTACAAAATACTCACGACATGCATATCCAATCGAATATACCAACACCTTGACGACAACAATATATTAGCAGAGGAGCAGAAATGATGCAGAAAGAAACACCACGGGTGCAAGGAACAACTCATCATCGATTCTGTGATAATGAAACAGACACACGTAGGGCATCGGAATGTTCATTCAGCTTTTCTCGATTATCTTAAGGCATTCGATAGTACCGCCCATTCTTGGCTTGTCGAAGTATTGCAGATATACAAAATTCATCCAACCCTGGTAGAATTCTTGAAGACAAGAATGACACACTGGCGCACGTCTCTGCAGGTCAACATGAACAATAAGTCAATTAAAACCAACGAGATAACCATATGTCGTGGAATTTTTCAAGGAGATTCTTTGAGTCCACTATGGTTCTGTTTAGCTATGAACCCATTGTCCTCAATGCTCAATAGAACAGGATACGGATTTAGAATAAAAACAGATAGGAACTATGATACAATCTCCCACCTGCTGTATATGGATGACATCAAATTTTATGCTTCGAACAAGAAGCAATTGGATGATCTGCTGAAAACTGTCAGTAAGTTCTCGGCAAATGTTCATATGAAATTCCTGATTGAAATTGTAAGACCTTGAACATTCAAAGACTAAAAGTCATAGATGGTGAAACACAATTTCCAAACGGTGATATTATACAGTGCATGAGGGATGGCGAAACGTACAAATATCTAGGATACCAACAAGCCAGATTGCTAGACTAAAAACAGTCAAAGAAGAAGATTCGTTCAGAATATAGTCAGCGTCTGAAGGCTGTTCTGAAATCAATGTAGAACTCGGGGAATCTAGTCAAGGCAATTAACACAAATGCCATTCCAGTGTTGCTTTACTCATTTGGAATAATCAGATGGACTAAGACAGAACTGGATGATATTCAAAGGCAGACCGGAACGATGCTGACAAAGTACAACAACCATCATCCAAAATCGTCTGTGATACGAACAACTTTGAAGCGGAAAGAAGGAGGACGCGGATTAATAGATATTGTCAATTTACACACCGAACAGATAAAAAATCTCAGAGAATTCTTCTCAGCAAAAGCTCTCACTTCTGACCTCCATAGAGTGGTATCGTTGGCTGATAAGGGATATACACCTCTAAATCTTGCTACCAGAGATGACCTTCTGAATCTACCATTCCTATCAGATACTGAAAAACGAGAGCAATGGTCAAGAAAGGAATTGCATGGACGACATCACCATGACATTAATCAACCACACATCGACAAAGAAGCCTCCAACAAATGGTTGATGAAAGGAGAATTATTCGCAGAAACAGAAGGATTCCTTATGGCCATCCAAGACCAAATGATCGCTACAAACAATTACAAAAAATT
The DNA here is from genome assembly GCA_013387265.2 of Cryptolaemus montrouzieri. Taxonomy (NCBI): domain Eukaryota; kingdom Metazoa; phylum Arthropoda; class Insecta; order Coleoptera; family Coccinellidae; genus Cryptolaemus; species Cryptolaemus montrouzieri. The sequence continues at coordinate 6,704,175 of JABFTP020000103.1, read as the reverse complement.
TATTATGAAGGACGGAACATTACAAACAGATAAGAGCAGAAAATGCCATATAAGATCGGAGACTATCCAGCATATTACGGAGTATCTTCACAGGCATAATCAAGTGTGCAACATTATCCACCAGAAACTTGCACACAAGTACTTCTGAACACCTTCCAGCCATATTACAAGTATCAGCCGACACCTGTATTGGAAAATGAATCTATCAGATTATACTACGATAGGCCTGTTATCACTGACAGAATGGTGACGAATAATAGGCCGGACATAGTGGTGTATGATAAGAGAGCCAGAACAGCAATGCTGGTGGATGTCGCCATACCGAATAATAACAACGTGCTGAATAAGTTACAGGAGAAAAAGTCCAAATACACTGACCTTGCTATTGAGATCAAGCAGATGTGGCACCTCGAGAAAATAGATATTGTTCCTGTCATCGTATCCTCGACTGGGTTAATACCCAAAACTTTGCATGATAGTCTTAAGAAATTAGAATTGCATAAGAATACCTATATAGAAATGCAAAAAGCATACATGTAGGATAGTTAGGAAATTTATGTCAAGTATATTGTAATCGAGCCTATTCCCTTTGATTGCTGAATCTGGGAAAGGTAAATTATATCCAGCTAACGGCTGAGATAGTGCATAAGTCCACGATAATAAATAATAATGCCTGCCAACACTCTACAAAATACTCACGTCATGCATATCCAATCGAATATACCAACAGCTTGACAACAACAATATATTAGCAGAGGAGCAGAAAGGATGCAGAAAGAAACACCACGGATGCAAGGAACAACATCATCGATTCTGTGATAATGAAACAGACACACGTAAGGCATCGGAATGTTCATTCAACTTTTCTCGATTATCTGAAGGCATTCGATAGTACCGCCCATTCTTGGCTTGTCGAAGTATTGCAGATATACAAAATTCATCCAGCCGTGGTAGAATTCTTGAAGACAACTATGACACACTGGCGCACGTCTCTGCAGGTCAACATGAACAATAAGTCAATTAAAACAGACGAGATACCCATACGTCGTGGAATTTTTCAAAAAGATTCTTTGAGTCCACTATGGCTCTGTCATCAAATATGCTTCGAACAAGAAGCAATTGGATGATTTGCTGAAAACTGTCAGTGAGTTCTCGGCAGATGTTCATATGAAATTCGGGATTGAAAAATGTAAGACCCTGAACATTCAAAGAGGGACAGTCATAGATGGTGAAACACAACTTCCAAACGGTGATATTATACAGTGCATGAGGGATGGCGAAACATACAATTATCTAGGATACCAACAAGCCAGATTGCTAGACCAAAAACAATCAAAGGGGAAGATTCGTTCAGAATACACTCAGCGTCTGAAGACTGTGCTGAAATCAATGTTGAGCTCAGGGAAATCTAGTCAAGGCAATTAACACCTACGCCATTCCAGTCTTGCTTTACTCATTTGGAATAATCAGATGGACTAAGACAGAACTGGATGATATTCAAAGGCAGACCCGAACGATGCTGACAAAGTACAACAACTATCATCCAAAATCGTCTGTGATACCGTTCCTGTCAGATATTGAAAAACAAGAGCAATGGTCAAGAAAGGAATTGCATGGACGACATCACCATGAGATTAATCAACCACACATCGACAAAGAAGCCTCCAACAAATGGTTGATGAAAGGAGAATTATTCGCGGAAACAGAACGATTCCTTATGGCCATTCAAGACCAAGTGATCGCTACAAACAACTACAAAAAAATTATTATTAAGGACAGAACAATACAAACAGATAAGTGTAGAAAATGCCATATAAGATCGGAGACTATACAGCATATTACGTCTGCCTACGAACAACTGGCCAATACGGACTATCTTCACAGGCATAATCAAGTGTGCAACATTATCTATCACAAACTTGCACACAAGTACGGACTTCTAACCTAACCCAAAACTTTGCATGATAGCCTTAAGAAATTAGAATTGCATAAGAATACCTATATAGAAACGAAAAAAGGTGTAATTCTTAATACATGTAGGATAGTTAGGAAATTTATGTCAAGTATATTGTAATCGAGCCTATTCCCTTTGATTGCTGAATCTGGGAAAGGTAAATTATATCCAGCAAACAGCTGAGATAGTGCATACGTCCACGATAAATAAAAATTATAATATATTTATTGAGATGTATACTCATTTACAATAGCATTCCACGAAATGAAAATTCTTAATAAACTAGAAACAAAATTAATTAGCAATTATTCCAACATCCAACAGAGATTCAATATTCAAATACTCACAAAGATCTGTGATGAGCATCTTTAAAAAATATATTCTAATAAACTATGAAAAAAAAGAAAAATTTGTTTTTTTTCATTTTTTCTTTCTCTAATTTTACTTACAAAACAAAATGAAATACAATCAAAAAGGAGACCTAAAGGTACGAATTATTCTCTATCTGAACTTTCTCTCATTAGTCAAGACTTTCATTTCAATAGGGAGTTTGTTTAAGATTCTGGGTTCTGAATAATGATGACTCCTTTGACAAATTGCTTTTTTACACTAGGGATAGCAAGTGAATGTGAATTGTATCTTGTACTCTTGTAATGTTTTATTTTTTTTTATTTTTTTTTTTATTTACTATTTATTTTTTTAACTCGGTATTTCACATTATTGATTGTTTTTAACCATGGATCTTTGACTACTTGTGAAGAATGAAGTTCTTTGTTGCAAAAAACTGAATAGTATGATAAGAAATGTTGAATTATCATAACATGTTTGGGATATTGTACTCAGTCGTCACTGAGATTTGAAACTGAATTTTAAAATTTAAAAAATCCTATAATCATAATTGCAATTGCCTTTAGTTGGATTGTCCGATGTGCGAGGGGTCGAATAATTGCTCTCGTTGAAGAAGGGATGACACAGAGGGATATATCGGCCACAATGGGGGTATCACACAGGGGGTTATTGCAAAAACCTACTCTCGATAAGTGGAGCTATAATCTCTGCAAAATAGGCCTAGAAGAAGTCGTAGGAAGATCACTTCTGAAGAAGAAGACCGATTTTTGTGCCAAATTGCAAGAAGAGACCCTAGTGCATCGCACCCCATACTCCATAGGCAATTTCTGAAAGCCACAGGCATCAGTGTATCAATCGAAACGACACGTCAAAGAATTCGCTTAAGGAAGATTCTGGCTTTCTAACAGGATCACAATTGACCCGTGGAACAGACCTAATGGGGAAACCACGTTAAAAAAACGCACCATAGGTGGCGTGGAAACGTGTGCATATGACGATTACAACTTTACAATTTTTGAATAGATATAATTCAAAAACGGTGGCTCGTAGGAAGAAAAGGATTGATACATTTTTTTTAGATAATTTTGTGATCTACAATTTTCGTCTGGGGTATTTTATAATAAAACTTACCGTTTTGCTGAAAATCGTGAAAACCTAATTTTTTTACCTTCGACCTTGAATAAAATTTTTTCCATACAGAGGAATGATGGGGAATTTTAAATTTTATTTTTAATAATATGTTAAACAATCTTACTGATGTTCAGCTTGCTTGAAATTCATATAGCGCTACTCTTATTTTTTGGTCTAATTTGACCAGACTAATGAATTTACTTTAATTTATCCATTCTTCAGGAGGTTTTACCAATGAAAGTTTCATCATAATACTTACAATTTTATTGTCTTTTATAAAATACAAACACAGCCATAAAATAGGCATAAATCACACATCGAATGTACAAAAATATCAAATATTAAAACCAAAATGAAAGAATGAGTTCATATCAAATTTAAAATTAAACTTACTGCTAAATTTTAAACTAAAGGATAACTTGCTTGAGTAGCAACTCCACAATTATTCTGCTTATTACGAGCCATTTTTATATATCCTTCTTCTCCCCAAGATGGTCCCCATGAGTTCTTGATAATCCAGTAATCCTGTCCACTATCATCAGTTCCATAGCCAACAGCAAGAACTCCGTGATCCAATTCTTCTGAGCTGCAGTTAGAATCGTAGTAAACTCCACCAGCGTACAATTGGAAGCTTTCATGACTTGCATCGATAGCAACAGAAACTGGCCCAACAGTAGCAATTGCAGCTTTGAGTTGGTCTTCATCACCAGATTCAATGTCTACAAAACCTTTGTCAGTGGCTCCAATTTTTTTACGGTTGAAGTGACACTTCTGGTCTTCAGCTTTGTATGGATAATCAGCCTCTGTATCAATACCTTTATTTTCTTTGATGTAACGGAAGGCGTTATCCATAAGTCCACCATTGCAGCCATTATTACCATATTTCCTTGAACAATCAACCAGATTTTGTTCGCTGAGCGAGACTAGTTTGCCTGTTTGACGGAAATGTTGACCTTCTAGAGACCCAGTCTGAAATTAAGGATTGAATAGATGAGATTGATACATGATGGAAATCCATATATAACTTAATACTGGAGAATATTACTTTTGCTTGATGAATGTCCAAAAATAATATACTCAAAATTATATTTCTTGTGTTTTTTTCAAATTTCTTTGACCATCTATACTCCTTCAAAAAAAGGAAAAAAATAATATATATTTTTGAAACATATACTAGCATTTCGGTAATTTTCTAATTTAATCTTATTATTGCAGAAAAATGTTACTCTAAGAATCAATAACGAAAATGAAAAATAAGAGTAATTAAACTGGTCGACAATATTTTCGTGACACAAAGCAGATCTTTATTTTTGAATGGAAATACCCTTCTAATAATAGGAAAAAAAAATATTCATTAAGCCCTAACACCTGAAATGAATTTTATACCTGAACCGTGTTATTTGAAATAGTATAGTTATATTTGTGGAGAATTTATGGTGAAATCAAACCAGGCCTTTATTTTTGAATGTAAATATAATAAAAAGATTCATTAAGCCCTAACACATACTACTTTTCAATAGCTCAATAACATACTATTACATTAGCAGGTAGTAAATGTAATGAGGGTACGATTACGTGGAATGAATTTTATACCTGAACCGTGTTATTTGAAATAGTACTTCCTATATTTTAGTGTTTCAATTGGGGATCAAGACAAGCAGTGGGCTCCCCATGTGTGCTGGATAGTTGTTGCATATCATTGATGCAGTGAATGAATGGGAAGAGAAAAAGCATGTCTTTTGCAGTCCCTATGGTATCGCGAGAACCCACTAATCATTTAGATTAGACGATTGCTATTTTCGCGAAACGAAAGTTATGAATTTCAGAAAAAGACATCCTTGGTTTTCTCTATTCTACAGTGTGAAAGATTTGTCGTGTTAGTGTTCTGATATTGATGGTTTAATGCAGCAACTTGATATTAAACATTCCCCCTCTGAGTGGCGTTTATTTATAGATTCGTCTAAATACAGTTCAAAAACTGTGTTATTGCATAATAAAAATTTGAAACCCTCTATACCAGTTGCCCTTTCAGTGACTAAAGAAAGTTATGACATTATGTGCAGTTTGGATAAAATAAACTACAACAAATATAAATGGCAAATATGTGGGTTATAGAATTTTAGTGGGAGGATTCACAAAATATTGCTGCTTTCTTTGTCTATGGGACAGTCATGCAATAAATCAGAAGTAATCAAAAATTTTGCGATTGTAAAATGCTTCAATAGCCTGACTACAATAGGGATTAATTCTAGGCCGCGTTTTACATCATTGGGAAATTTTGGAGCACAATCGGTGAAAAACCTCATGATTTTAACGTCAGCTCCTCGACTTCAACAACTTTCCCTGATCGCCTAGCGCTTCCCTGACTTTCCAGGAAGTTGTGTTGAATGAAAAGTTTTTCTTTTCACAGCTCCAAAAGATTGCTGGCCTGAATATTTGGTATGCATCTCTAATCGATATCTTCTGAGTTTTTTTTTTTTTATTATAATAGTAGTTACAAGCAATCAGAATAATTTACATTCTATAAGCTCATTTGCTGGTTTTAGAGCTAACGCTCCCAAGTGTCATGATGAGGTCCTGTCCAGTGACAAGTCCTCTTTAAATCTCCTTTAAATCTGCTGGCCAATTTCGTTTCAGTCGCCGATCGTTCTGCGATTCAGACAGAGGTTGTACCAAAATATTTGTGTGAATCTCAAGCTTTGCGTGATATTTGTTGCTGTTTTCTCTAATGACGTCCTTTACATATGGTACCATCAGGTCTTCATGTAGGGTCTGATTTGAAACGTACCAAGGGCATTTGCAATCATTCTGAGGATTTTAGATTGGCTTTTTGGATGATTGCCATATTGGACTTACTGGTGCATCCCCAGATCTCGATTCCATAGGTCCAGATGGGCTTAATTATTGTTTTGTAGATGAGCAGTTTATTCTCTAATGATAATTTCGATTTCCTACCAATGAGCCAGTGTAATTCTTTGACTTTCAGGTCAATTTGTTTTCTTTTTGATTACATGTTCCTTCCAGGTAAGTTTTTATCCATGTGCATTCCCAGGTATTTCACTGTAGGAGATTCAGGTATCCGAATATTGTTCATCTGTACTGGCGGACATTGGCCTTTTCTTAGTGTGAAATTTACTTGTACAGATTTGGTCTCATTGATTTTAATTCTCCATTTTTGCAACCATTCTTGTATCTGGTCCAAATGGCTCTGTAGCAAATGAGAAGCTTCTGCTGGGTCCTCGTCGCTTGCTGCGTCATCCGCATATCTTCTGAGTAAAGACTAATTTATCACCATTTTTTCTTTGCGATAAACGAGAAATGTACAGTTCTTGGATTTTTGTTCTAACTGTGATATATTTGAAAGCTTCTTGACAAGTATTACGTTTCTAGGTCAATGGGAAGTACCTTATAGGTTTTGATACCTTTGGGAGTGTCCAGATATGCCACAAAATGCAACACAAGTATTCGGTATCTATTTCAACTCTATTATGGTGGAATTTTTCAGATGGACGTTGAAGTAATTCCCTTAGGTTCCTATTGTACTTTTAGGTTACGGAACACTGATAAAAACCAACGATCCCCACCCTGTTAAAACACATCTAAAAAGGCTGGAACATGATTCCTGCAGATTCTTCCAAAGGGATACGCATCATCTCTTGATACACTACAAGGCAATATCGCAAAAGAGAATAAGATTATTTGAAAATGCTATTATCTCCTACAAATACCTTGAGAGCTAAAATTTTTCTTTCGACAACTCTAACTGAAATACATGAAATAACCATGAACGAATGTCTAACAATTTCATATTTACTCGTATAATAAACCAATACTCACCGCACTGAAACTCCAGCATGATCCACAATGTCCTTGGTCCTTTACTTTGGTTACAGCGCCTTTCTGTCTCCAGTCAATGCTGTCAGGCAATTCAACATTTGCAGGTGGGATGAATTTGATTGGTTCCTCAAAATTGCCGCCAATCAGCGATTTGGACCTATTGAAACCATTCATCAATCCAATGAACTCGTGGTGCAATAAATCAGCATATTTGTTGATTCCCAACTTGAAAGGTACAAGTCCCAACGCGAATAATTTGTTGTGTTTGGCTACCTTATGGGAATTATCCATGAAAATCTTCATGCGGTATTTTTCTTCGGTTTCAGAATCATAGTTCTTCTGGTGTGTAACCTAAAAGAACATTTTTGCAAGAGTTCAGTATCATATATTGAAACCTCAAAAGAATCAAATCATCTAATAAGGAGCTCTGCATAAAGGATGTTTCATTAAGATGAACGGATATTGTTATTAAGTTGCGAACACGATGGCGAACTTTTTCGTAGTACAGTATTTTTTAGGAAGATGTGTACGATCACATAGCTGTGTTTCAATACTCGATTGAATTACGATTTAGATCGTATAGGGCGCAAATTGCATGCAACACCACAATGACAATAGTGGTTAATTAATATTGCGGTGCTTTTTTCAAATGTAAATTTCGTTGGACTATCGCTTGCTCAAGGCCAATAACAATTTCAGCGAAAAATCATTACACTAGTTATGACGGTTCTTAATTGCAGTACCTCGTGAGATAAGTGCTTCATAAAAAACAACTATAGATATTTCCTGCTATGATTAATTTCGTTATATGTGAGTTTTTCAATTGGAATTAGTTGTATTAAATTGTGAAAGTATTCGTATGAATTAAGTTGAAATTAAATTACTTTCATTGTAATTTTGAAACAATGGACACTGATTTCGTTAATGAGCAAAATTGTCGTAGTTGGCCAACAATCCAAGATTGATTATTTACAAGTCCATGCGTTCAAAAAAGTTAAAATAGTAAATAGTTTATTGCATTCCAACAATCATCTACACAAGAAATAAACATATACATTGTATAAACAAAAAAGGAATATGTCAAAAACAACATATTTCAAGGACCTAATGAAATTGTACAAAAGGATTTAAACTCCACCAATGAAATTATGAATCCTCCTCTTAAAAAGCTCAAAATTGGAAATTCGTAAAAACGTAGCCATGTTGAGTGAAACGGATAGAAGTAAGGTGTCACCTTTCTCGTTTTAATACTCTTGTTTCTGTATTCCTCAAAATAATTAATTGCGTTGTTTGTGGAAAAACAAGAGCACTCTGTAAACATACAAACCATAAACTGTGAAGAGATTATGCTTCTTAAATAAGCTAGGACAAGATTCTCTCAATCCGAGCTTGAATTTTATTCTCAACGCTCTTTTTTGGGCTGCAAAAATTTGGCCAACGAGTAGATTCACTAACTTTCAAGTTGCAGTCTTCAAAGGTTAAAGCGTTTGGATATATCAACTTAGATCTTTTAGAATTGAAAAAAATTCAATCAGTCTTTTGCATATTAACTACCAGTTTATTACTCTGGCACCACCCAATTACATTATCAAAAACTTCAACCGAAGCAGTAAGAGCCAGAAGTATGTTCCGTTCTAATTAAAAAATTCGCATCATCTGCATACAACTGGACGACAGATAGAATTGAAAGAAATCTCAGGCAAAGAGTTGATTATGATGAAGAGCAACGGTCCCGGAATACTGCCTTGTGGAACCCCCAATGTTACCTCTCTTTCATCAGAAACATGTGAAATACCCCCTTACGCTCAATTACAACCCTCTGCTTCCTACCACTCAGATCACTCGTCATTAGCTCTGACTGATTATCACGTATCCAAAACGCTTCCATCTTATTCAAGAGAGAAGCATGATCAACGCAGCCAAAAGCTTTCGATAAATCGAAAGAAATTTTTAATCTAGAGGAAAGAATTTTTTCGAAGATTTTGAAAAAAGATGTTGAATTACTAACAGACCTGTAGTTACCCTTTATAAATAATGGTATGACAATTTCAACCTTCAGACTATCGGGAAAAACACCCTCCTTAAATGATCGGTCTATAATATAAGCTAAAGGACGTGAAATTAAATGAATAGATCTTTTTATAACTGACATAGGAATTTCATCATATCCACGTGCATTATTATTGGTGAATGAAAACACGGTTTTGATAACTTCTGTTTCTGAAACATCGAAAACAAAAAGATTCATCATTGAGCTTATTGTGTGTACATTCAAAGTTGGGCTTTCCTGACAGATTCTACGTTAACGTGCGAGCAAAACCAGAAAAGTAGTCATTGAATTCATTGGCAAGATTATTAGGATTTTCCTGCTTCATAGTATTAATTGAACTGCTATTTCTACCATCAAGAGTATTAACTATCTGCCAGACAGCTCTAGATTTATTCTGAGATTTCAAGATGAAATTATTGAAGTGTTCTTTCCTAGAATGAGAAATTGCTAGATCATAACGTTTTTTAACAAAGTTATATGGAGGTCTGTATTCAGGCCTAGTAGCTGATATAACAGAAAGACAGTCTAAACTATGTTTGAGTGATTTTATTTGAGGACTTTGCAGGAAGGGTCTCAAAGCAACGAATGGAGTTACCCGAATCCTAGGGAAGCTTTCATCAAAGAGTTTCTTATACCGATTGACAAAATACTCCCAAACCTGATTTACATCAGATTTCATCTCATAGATATCACTCCACTCTACTTCTGACAAATTTTCAAGAAAAGCCAACAAAGATCTGTCATTTATGCTTCTTTTAAAGATCTTTTCTGGCGGGCCGGAGACTAGAACGTCATTTTGGAAAACAAACTTCACTGCAGAACGATCACATATGTATCGTTCAACCACCTCTGAAACACCATTGAAATTTACAAGATTATTAACCTGAAACAGGACGAGTGGGCTGTCGATTAGTAATAGTAACATTGAATTCCTCTAAAAGAGAAATAAAAATTTGTTAAAATCACCGGTAATAATAAAGTTGGACCTTTCATTACAACAACATTGCAAAACAATTCTGAGCTTTCGAAGAAAAACATTCACATCAAATAGAGGAGGAGTGTTAGGTCTGTAAATACATATAACTTGTTTTGACTTGTTAAGATTCAATTGGACAGCACAACATTCAAAAATATTTGGAATGCTCAAGGCCTTGAAATCTGACCTTTCAGTAGAAATTATATTCTGTCTACAATAAATTGCACAACCGCCACCTTTACGAGTATCACGACAAAAAGATGAAATCAAATTGTAATACTGAAAATTATATGCTTCAAGCTCATCGATACGTGATTGCCGAAATATTTACATTAAATTCTCTCACAAGTAGATCTAACTTATTCATAGCAGTGCTGATGTACTGAACATTTTGCTGTAATAAACAGAACTCTTGAGAAACTTGTTGCTTCCTCCTAGTCGCTTTGATACCAGTGGTTAAAGTCTCCTCTAAAAAAAACCATTTCCAAAAGAGAAATCTCTGAGTACAACACCTGTGGGTCAGAAAGTCGCATCAAACACCCTCTTGTAGGAGGGTGATGCGCATTTCACGGAGGCAGAGTTATTGAACCATTTTCTTTGATATTATGTTGGAGGTCTTTGCTATAGTCAATGCAGACTGGTATTTCACAATGTTTACGGAGGTTTTTGGTGTGAATTACACGCTATGGATATTGACCACAGATGGTTGACGTACAAAACCAATAAAATAACGAGTTTTTTGTATAAAAAGTTCCAAGGTATCATAATTTTTCGAAACAGTCGATTAGTCATTGCAATTTAATGCCTTGTGCTGTAGGCAGTAAAGCTTAGCCTCTAAGACAAAAAAATTTATATTCATATTGGTGACATTTAGGTTCTTCTCTTTTCCATGAGATCTTAAGGCTTTTTTACTATTAACATCTATCTATTCGCCATAGTGAAACATCCTTAATAACCGATATTAAACAATTACTAACCTTGAAGGAATCCCATTGCTCTTGAACTAGATCAAAGAAGGAAACCGCATGTGTACACACGAGAATGCATGCAATAAAAATTAGAACCTTCATGTTTACTGAAAAATAAAAACAAAGATTATATAACGCCATCAAAATACAAATCTGTAGAAATAAAAATGAAATTTTATTTATTTGGGACGATATGAAAGGAATTGGAGGATATGTGCAAAAAGTAGAATGTTTGTAAGTAATCTTGACTATAACAGTTTATAAAGGACGACATATTTTGTTCTTTTTGTTTTGTACGTTAAGCTTCATTATTAATTCAGTTGAAAAAGAAACTGGGAGATAGATAATTTGATTAAACCACTCAAATAAGCATAATCTTATTTACTGTTTCGCTTTAGGTTAAGGTTAAATAAATAAAACTGAAATCTGAAACTGATATTCTATATTCAAACTATTAACCTACATATAAACAAAAAGCTTTGTCTTATTGTAAGCGATATTCTTTTATATCTGGTAAGACAGTTCTGCCTAGAAGATGATCCCACACATTGTAATTTCTTCCTTGTTATACACTTCGCCAAGAAATTAACGCACAAAATTCAAATTTATTCAGGAGTTTAGATACATTCTGTCAAAAATGTACCAGGAATTCATTATTTCAAAAATTTGTTTAAAATGATTGTCAAACTTTTTGTTAGCACAACTGTTTTCTATACTGCCGCGGAGTTTGAATGCGATCATTTAGTTTGTTTATAGCTCGATTTTGTCAGTTCTCACAAGTGTTTTGCGATTTTTACATTGTATAAAAATATCGAATACAGAATTTGTGTCAAATTTTGTATTGCAAATGGAATTTTGTATGCCGAATCGCTGAAAATGTTACTGAAGGCTCATGGTGAATCGACTTCATCAAAAACACGTGCATATGAGTGGTACAGTGCATTCAACAGCGGCTGAGATGTTGTGGAAGATTTGCCTCGCTCTAGTCCGCCATCAACATCTTCAACAGAAGTTAACATCGATTAAATGAAGGAAATGCTAGTTTGATAATCTTCATTTAAATTTGAGAGTGTCTCACGAGCCAATTTCAACCCCACATTCATGAAACGCATTGTAACTGGTGATGAGACATAGGTTTACAAGTTTGACATGCAAACCAGTCAACAAGTTTCGGAATGGCGCATGCCAACTGAACCGAAAAACCACGTCAACGTCGATCAGAAGTCATGGCAATGTAGACTGTTTTCTTAGATTATCGCACTGTTGTGCACTCAGAATTCTTGCCAGAAGGTCAGACAGCAAATAAAAATATTACCTGAGCGTTATGCCGAGCAAATTCTTCGAAAAAGGCCAGATTTGTGGGAAGAAAGCTTAATGATTTTGCACCATCTCACAAGACTGTCATTGTGAATGAATTTCTGACCAAAAACTCAACAAATACCATCGAACAATCACCGTATTCACCTGATATGGCTCCAGTCGACTCTTGCTTTATCCAAAACACAAATTACCACCTCCAGCTACTCGATTTGAATTGATAGACGACATGGATTATTCGTTGGCGTACGAGGCTGGATTGATAAGTCTCCTGTCTGACCAAGAGATGGCACCACTAGGCCTGCTTCGAAGGTGGCTTTCTACAGTACCATCCTTAGATAGCTTGTAGGTATAGTTTAAGCCCGATCGCCATGCTAGTTAACGTTTGAGAGCACGCTGAACAAGACGCCTCTGTGCTGTTTTTGAAAATAGAAAAATTGGAAAAGCTTGCTGCCATCACATACTTTTATTTGAAGGGGTTAACGCCGAAGGAAATTAAAAAAGAGATTGATTCAACACTGGGGACATCCTCCCCATCATATTCAACCGTTAGGGGTCGGTTACCGAGTTAAGCAGTGGGTTTCTGTTGAGATCACAACTCCAAATATAATGGAAAAAATTCCTGAAATAGTGCTGGAAGAGCGCAGATCATCTTATAGGCCGAGACCTGTGAGATGTCATATGAACGTGTGCAAAATATTTTGCACCAACATTTGCATATGGAAAAGCTCTGTGCAAGATGGGTGCCGCGTTTACTAAAAAATGATTCGAAAAACCATTTGTAGCGTTACTGTTGACGAAACTTGAGTCCACCACTACACTCCTGAAACCAAACAACAGTCTAAACAGTAGATTGGAACAGGGGAACCAACCCCAAAGAAGGCGAAAACAATTTTATCGGCAAACAAGGTTATGGCTACTGTTTTTTGGGATGCAAGAGGTATTATATACATTGATTACCTTGAAAAGGGTAAAACTATCACTGGTCAATACCACGCAGACTTATTGCAAGGTTTTAGCCACGAGGTGCAAATTAAACGACCTCATTTGCGAAGAAAAAGATTTTGTTTCATCACGATAACGCACCAGCGCATTCTTCGCACGTTGCCATGGTTAAAATCTATGATTTAAAGTTCGAATTGATGCCGCACCCTCCCTACTCTCCAGATCTAGCCTCGAGTGACTATTATCTGTTTCCTAACCTTAAAACTTGGCTTGGCGGTAAGAGATTTGCGGGCAATGAATAAGTAATCGAAGCTGTAAATGGGTATTTTGAGAAACTTGACGAATCAGCCTATAGAGATGGCATTACTGGACTAGAACACCGCTATGAGAAATGTATCAGCCTTAGAGGAGATTCTGTTGAGAAATAAGAAAAAATTCTTAAAAACGTTGTTTTTCTTGGTCAGGCTGGAAACTTATCAATTCATCCTCGTCATTGTATAATTGACAATCAGTTGCCTACCAAAAAAGAAATATGGATAATTAAAATTGTTCGTTAATTTCTTGGCGCAGTGTAATCAAAATAAAATATATTTTGAATAAATTTACTGAAAGACGAATTCAGTATAAATTAACGAGTGGCGCCCCTAGGCGCAGATAACATCAATCACATCATGGAGCTTGTAAGGTAATATTTCTAGGTTTGTAAAAAGAAATAACAAACAAAATGTGTATCAGTATTTTAGGAAAAACTATCAATAAGGGTGCGAAACTATCAATAAGGGTGCGAAGTAGAGGTTGAAAAATTTATGAAGAATTCCCATCATTTCATGAATAGAAAGAACCATGTGAAGTATGTAGTTATCTTTTAAGGTAAATAGGTTACAAACTTCAATGAATAAAGGTGATATTTCAACACAATACATCTAACCTAGTTTATATCAATAACAATAAACTAAATATTCATTTGTATATCTATCATAAACCGCATTGTTCGTTCAATGATTCCTTTCATAAATTGCTTCTGAAGCAAAATTTCACGTGAATGACGTCAGCTCCACCAATTAATATACTTATATTCAGTAAAATATTTTTGAATCGAATCAACTCGATCATAATATTAACGTAAAATACATATTGATGCATCGAAAACTTACATTCACGTTATCTTGTGAATGAATAAATGAAAATGCTCGAACACGTCAATTGTAGTTCTAAGAACATTTTTGCAACAGTTATACCTTCCCTCCTTGAAGCCCTTCGACGTGAAGTTTTCATACTTTTAATCTTAATAGGAATGAGAGATCCTATGAAAACTTTGTCACTTCTCACAAGTACACACTTGTGACAAAGAATTTGTCTCAAGTGTGTACTTGTGAGAAGTGACAAAGTTCGTGTGCCGACTTGCTGAAAATGTCACTTATGGTGACTCGACTTGTCATAAAACGCACTGTAACTGGTGATGAGACGGTTGTGACCTGACATGCAAACCATTCAACAAGCTTCGCAATGGTGAACCAAAACCGAAAAAACCACGTCAAAGTTAATCGACAATCAAGGTAATACCGACTGTTTTCTTTGTGTTGTGTACTCGGAATTGTTGCGAGAAGTACAGACGGTGAGTAAGGAACATTACCTGAGCGTTAAGCGGCGTTTGAGAAGAAAACTCATGGATTTGCACCACAATAATGCACCATCTCACGAGGCTATCATTTTGAATGAATTTTTGACAAAAATTCCACAAATACCATCGAACAACCACCGTATTCACCTGATATAACTCAGGCCGACTTTTTTCTTTTTCCAAAACTCAAATTGAGGTACCCATTTTGAATCGATAGGAGAGATAAATGAGAATATCTTATTCCGGAAGGGGTCTACTTTAAAGGCGATACAATGGATTTGGATGAAAAAAAAGTACTTTGTGTTTCACTGGCCAATTCCCGGTACGTTTTTCACAGAATATATATGTCTGTGCCAGCCTTGAAAACCCAGAAAAATATCTTCAATGTATATTTTTAAAAAAATGACCTATCTTAACTTTCAAGATTGTTCATGAAAATATCTGCTAATAAGGGGCTGAGTGGGGATTACATGGTAAGTCCTGATTGTGGAAATCAGACAAGAGCGTTTCATTTTATCTATATTGAAATGAATTTCCATCAACATTATTATTAAAGTTTATTTTGTTTTGCATATTATTATATGCTCCTAATTTCGCTGCACAGATTCTATGGCATATGACAAAATTCTCCTCATTTAGTTGTTGAATTGCTGAAATTTGTTCAACTGCATTCTGAAATCTCAGTTACAGTCGCAATCACGTTCGTATCAATTTTTTACTCTTACTTCTATTTTTTCGAAAGATCTATGAGTATATTATCATGTGCCAATCTATTTGATATACTTCAATTAGAAATCTCTTCTTCAATTCTACTAAAGCTTGCTAAAATTAAGAGAACTTTTTAAAAGAATACATAACAATTATTTTGATGACCATGGAACATTCTATGTGGTTTCTACCTTTACCGTAGATATTGACCTATCGAAGATCGATAGGTTAGAAATGTTGAAAATGTCCACAGAAAAATTATTTCTGTGGTTGAGTATTTATGATATTTAGACTTAGTAGTAAAATATATTTCAAATACGATTCATTCAACATATAGATCCATATATTTTTTCTTTTCAAAATAATTTAATTTTATAGTTCACACTGTATATTTTGAGAATTTTTCGAATAAAAATTCTTTCATGAACAGAACTCTATGCGTGTTGGAAAAGTGCCTATCGGGAATTCTTTTTGTTTTGGAATACGGCAAATGCCATAATGAATATCTCAAAAACGATAAAGGGTACCAGAACACGGTTTTCACTCCTTTAAAAAATTGTGAACTGAACTCCTACCAATGTTTGACATTTATTCCCGTATATAAGTATGTGACAACTGTGTATTGTTATATAATGCATTAAGGGATGATTGCCCTAACACAATCGCTTTTATTAAATAAAACTCAAATAATTTCAACATATTTTTGTGAAATCTATGAATAAAACGGAACGGCTAACAAATTTAATTCTCACACTGTATATCGCCTTTCCAAAGACAAACTAATACTAACAAGGATTTCAAGGCGAATAAGTGAGATTCCAGGGAACAATTGATAAGATTATTCTTTTTTGCATGTTTCTTATTTATTCCTTTATAACTTACCACAAATTTGTTAAATATTTTGTTTCTTAAGTACTGAACCAAATATGACGAACAAGAATATTAATTCAACCCACTCGGGAATAAGCTGTCACTCGACATCCCCCCTCACCATCCCTAATAATATCATAAGGGTGAAAGCCATTCCGTCGAAGGGAATCGAAAAAAAATTCTTTCAGAACGAAGAATAACTTGTCCGAGCGAAGTTTTATTCAACAATGAACCTGGGTTGAATAGTTTCGATGCGTCACCTGTATATATTTCCCAGGATGGTGATAATTGTTGTGATGCTGAAGATTGCAGAGAATTCCAAGTTTTAAGCGTTTTGTGCAACATCCTAAGACATTGCTTACATTCACTAATGAAGTTGAAATAGAGAATGATATAGATACAATGACAACAATGTATATCCATAACAAAGAATAAACTGTAGTTTCTTTTTATGCTGAGATAGTCGATCATCTCATGCAATCGTTGATGTGTATATACAAAAAAAAAAGTTATTAATTACTGCTATATATTGTAACAGATTTTATTAATTAATTATTCCAAGAAATGCGTCTTGTTCAAAGTTTAAACGCATTATTATTCAAGAAAAGAGAATAGGTTTGGAAACATTTTAAAATGCACAAAAAAGGACTAGTTAAATCTTTATTACGTCATCTTGATAATTTCGTTCGAAAAAAATAGAAGCGAACTTTGAAGTAATCTCGTTAATTGAAACAATCCCAGTTCTGACAAAAACACTCATAAAATTAAAATTCCTTGAATTCACAATTCGTAAACAAAAGAATTGTATTCCAGAATAGATTCAAATGGAACCATTGGAATCAAAATTACATACAACCTTTATGATAAATTTAACATTGAAATCAAAGTCAAAGAAATTATTTTACTTACCAGATAAACACCAGATCGATGGTATGACCTAAACGACACAAATCTTACTGATCATTAAATTCTATTTGTTGAAATTTATAAGACGCAAATACCATGGAAGAGATAACTTATCAACAGCAATATGGACAATAACAACCGTTACTTGAGCAGAAATCAGATGACGAGAAGTATGACTGTGAATACCCAACCGATGTGGAAGTGATTCATGAAATGGATAATGGAAACAGAAACAGGTCTTTGTTGGCAGTAGGATTTCAAGGACATGTGCTGGACACTACGGCGCAAGACAAGATGGTGTACGTATATTTTCTGCTACATTCAATATAATTTTGTCTAAGGGTTAACGATTTCAATTATTGAAGAATATGAAATATTTTCAGCATATATGATAGGATACCAATATTCCGTTGAAAAAAACGAAATAAATTCAACGTATTCAAATTCACTTGAATATTGATTGATCCCTAGCACACATGCATAGATACATTGTGTTCCTATACCCAAGTTTTATCAGTTTTCATCAGTGTAACTTCGAAAAATTGAAGAATTATTAATTGCCTCACATATGTTATTGTATTAGGCGCAACATGATTTTCTATGAAGCATTTAAATAATCATATTTCTTTGAAGAAATAATCTAAAATTAATAAGAAAATTCTCGATTCACATTTAATAAATATATATGTAAATTCAAATATAACGATATGAGACATATACAGGTGGTTAGATTAGATGTTAAGGCAAGGAGATTATAGTTTTCCAATAATACAAGAATGGAGAGGTAGAAGAAGTAACACTCTAGGCAACAACTGCTTAGATTTACGTGATAATCATTTAATACTTTATAACTTACACAGATTTCTTCAGAATTTTATTGCTTGAAAAGATACTGAGCTAAATACGCCCAAGGTTTCATTAGAAATGCAAATTAATACCCTTTAAAATATGGAGTTGATCGATCTCTCCCTTCATCGTGGGAGTTCGAGCTGAGGAGGTGTAAAACAATGTCTCCTCTAAAACTAATGTTAACTTGGGTTGAAAGTTTTCGATGCACCACCCTGTATAAAGCAATAAATACTGAATCTATCTACGCTGTGCTTGAATTGCAAAAACTTACGCTACTAAAAACAACCTTGCCGAGAATACTATGGAAACTAAATTATACCTACTGTAAAAATGAAATCTACAAAATTAATAAGATAATATCAAGAATATAACACGTAAAATACAGTTCTAGTTTTATCTACAACTTATACCACAACTTTTTACGGTTAGAGGCTTAGCATTTTTTACATTTTACGTTTTTGATGGGATTTTATGTTGGATTATAAAAATAATACTACAACTTGGATTAAATATAAACCTTGTAAATCATTATTTGAAAAGTAATCCTATTACTGATAATTATTAATGCCCCAATTTTAATGGCAGAATTAGGTATATTATTTTATTCTTTGTTTTCGCAAACAATATTACAGGAGATATATATGGTAGAATTCGAAATATCTAATCTTAAGTCAACGTTCATTAACTCGAAAAATTATAACAATAATAGTCATTCAAAATATGTAATATATAATCTCATTACATGAGTCCACAGTAATATCATCACGTGTTTGTGTTTATAGGAAATCGAAGAAATGAGCTGGTCGATAACTCGAGTAGTCTGACCTAAGAAGCTTTCAATCATTTATCTTATCAGTTAGTCTGAGTCAAGTATTCTCGGTAACCTAGTAAAGTTTTCTTTCTTGCAGACAAACTCGTTCATATCCTTATCAGTAAAGTTATATGTTAATTTTATTTGCTTATTCTCAAAATTCTTCTTGTCTCTTGGCGCAATAAATAAAGTTACATGAAATCTTTTGTTCTAAATAGCTTGAACTGAAAAACGTAGGTTTTTCTAAGAGAGACCCTGAAAATGTTCATCAAGTGACTTGGAATACAGATTTTTTCATGAATTAACTAGATGATAATTAAATGCAATATACATCTAAAGCACCCTCAAAAACATTAGAGAAACTTGAAGGAGCTAAGCAGAAATTAATTTGAAATTTCTGCAACTTGATATACATGCTAATGCAATTACTGAAACATTCCGCTCAACTCAAAGGAGTGTAGTAGTTCTTTTTCTTCCTTATACACTTTATCTACGGGTGACATTGAACCACAGAATTAGTAGTCATTCTATTACATCACCTGTCAAGTGTCAACTTCCCGTTATTTACTAGTATTTTTAATAGAAAGGCGAGAAGATGTCTGATAAGGTCTATGATGTACCTCCTGAAAAACAGAAGATTTTATTGGAAAATGCAAAGAGAAGGTTAGAATTAAGAAACAAATTTTTAAAACTCAGCACCGACCCATTCAAACAGGCTACAGGAGAAGGTGGACATGTGGTAAGTAAAATTTCTGTATGTGATTATGTCATTCTTAAACAAATTTCCATATTATATCTTTCGAAGGTCTCAATTTTTCAAATCGTTACAAGTATACTAACTCAAAGTCTCATCTTTGGAACCTTCTAGAGAATTTATGTCCTCGTCAGGTCTGATTTCACGTTCTAAGTTAGACTACGTCATCACTAATTCTAATGTAACCATCTCTGAATTTCGAGTTTTCGAACCACATATTAGTGATCATAAGGCCATTTATGTAGAATGTAACGTCAGTGATCAAAAGTTGGTTGATAATAAACCGCAACAAAAATTGTTCGTAATATTCATGAACGAAATCTTGCAGATTTCACGACTCTGATTTCAACTTGAGTTTCAGTGAAATTTATTGTTTTTCTGACGTGGATGCGTGCTTCAGGAATTTTTGCTCATTATACAGGATTCACTGGATCAATGTTGCCCTTAAAACGTCTCACGATTGGTAACTGTAAAAAACTTGGGTATCTGATGTAGTTAAGCGAGCAAGTATGGACTTGAAAAATTTATACTGGTTAAAGGTGAACTTAAATTCCACGAGCTTAGATCTAGAGTACAGGCAGGCAAAGAAAAATTATAGATGTTTATTAAGGAAACCAAATATGAGTACATGGAAAACCGCAACAAAAATAAAACTGTATGAAGCATTGTTAATGAACAATTAGGTAAATCGTCGTCATATAAAACCAATTTTCATTATGTATTGATGGTGTAATCTGTTCAGAACCTAAAATGATTGTACCAGCGTTTGGAGAATACTTCTCATTAGTAAATAACAAATGTCTTCATCAGCATTTAGAATAACATTTCACAATGCTGCACATCGTCAATAATGAAAAGTTGCAATTTCTTTTTTTTTCGATTACGGAAGGTGAGATTATATCAACCATTAGACTACTTAAATCAAAAAAAAGTACTGGTATTGATTGTATTTCTTCAAAAATTTTGAAGTGTATAGCTGAGCAGATTGCTCCCCATTTGTCTTTCATTCTAAATCTCTCTATCTCTACAAGTAAGTTTCCAACTGCACTTAAGGTATCAACTGTTATTCCAGTATTCAAAAGGAACGACACCAGTAATATTGCCAATTATAGACCTATATCTATTTTGAGTGTGTTTTCTAAAGTGTTTGAGAGGATTGTTCTTGATCGGATGATGGACTTCATAAATAAGTTCAAGCTTGTGACAGACTGTCAACATGGTTACAGGCAAGGCAGATCTACGCAGTCAGCTGCGATTTCTTTCGTAGATCATGTTTATAAAAGCCTGGATGAGGGGCTATATGTAGCAGGCCTGTTTTTGATCTTTCCAGAGCGTTTGATACCCTCAACTCAAATTTCATTCTGAATAAACTGTACAACTTAGGATTTAGTGGTGTTTTTCTGGATTGGATAAAAGTTACCTGTCAGACAGAGTTTTTGGGTTAAGGTACAGGACAGTTGGTCCAGTGATTACAATGTAAACTTGGGGTTCCTCAGGGGTCCGTGCTGGGACCTTTGTTGTTTCTTCTTTTCATTAATGATCTACCAGATCATATTATAGTAGAGATATTAATGCTAATCATTATTTTTGTTGATGACACTTCATTTGGTGTCAGCCGGAGTCCTGAGGAGCTGGCAAGTGCTTGTAAAAATTGTTAACTCTTTCAACTGTTGGTGTCATGATAATGCTCTAATTTTAAATGTTGGTAAAACTGAATGTTTGTTCTTTGGTTTGAGAAATGCTGGTGAGAGACATCTGATTGTGGACAGTGCTTTAACATCTAAATCATGCACAAAATTTCTTGGTATTCATGTGGACAGTGGACTGACATGGTCAGAACAGGTTGAGCATGTGTGTAGGAAATTGAATAAAGCTTATTTTGCTTTATGTAAAATAAAAGATTCGCTGCCAGTTACATCCCTGATGACAGTGTATTACAGTCTTGTTCATAGTCATTTGTCTTATAATGTTGTATTATGGGGAATTCAGTGGATGTAAATAGGGTTCTCATTCTTCAGAAACGAATTCAAAGAATGATGTTCAATATAAACCCCAGAATGTCATGTAAACCTGTTTTCATTGAGAATGCCAATTTGACATTTCCATGTGTGTATATTTATAGATGTTTAGTGTATTTAAAGGATAATGAGGCTAACTTTTGAAACTCTCTATGTATCACGATTATGCAACTAGAAGTCAGTCAACTCTTCTCTTGCGAAACATCGTACTTCAAAATTTGAGAACTCTCCAACATACCAGAGTATCAAATTTTCAATACTTTACCTCACCATCTGAGAGTTAAGCCTACAAAAGTGTTCAAATCTGTTCTTAAGTCTTTTCTTCTGAGAAAGGCATATTATTCTATTAAAGAATTTATGGAGGATGATACTCTCTCATGACATGTCCTATATACTGATGTATCTTGTTGGATAAATAAATATTATTATTATTATAACTCCTTATTTCGGGCGACCGTAAGTTTCTGTGGAAATACGAAGCACTACAACAGTCGAGCATCTTTCTTATCTCTAGTCATTGAATGAAAAAGCAGATACCTATTTTCCTACGTGAATAGAAACCAGATACCAACTATGATGTTGGTCTCTCGAGGCCCCCTCGATTAAAGATTGGGCACCAGCCCTTTCCGTTTTGAAGATAATCAATCTGACTAATGCCTGTTCTGCAAGGAGCAAATAAACGGTTTACTGTCTTACGGCTTGACCTGCTCTGGTTAGACGCGGGGCTAGAAATCTGGGATTCTATCTAATAGCAACAAAGCCATAAAATGATATTCTGATGACGAGTATTGAGTGCTTTATTGAGAATTTACTTAAACCTGCAATGTAATGGCTAAACCAATTCCAAGTATTTCTGCAGCGGAAGAATTACTAATAAGCAATAAAAGAGTCTCAGTTCTATAAGACGATACTCTTCAGTAGATAAAAATTGTCTTTCAGCCAGTGTGAAAGTTTTAAAAGACTATACATTTCATCGAAATTTTCCCTCTTTTTGTCGGTTCTAATGTTGAAAGATTTCCATTAGTGAATGGCTAGAAATGTGCTCCAGAACTGGACAACTACCCTTGTATTTTCCCTCCATATTGGGTTTAAAGAAATTGTTGTAATAAAAAACAAACAACTAGGGTATAAGTAGAAGGTATAGGAAAGTTTTTTATTTTCATTAACAAAATTCTTACAAATTATTAACATATATCGTATCCAAAATTCCAATGGCACATTTTTCATATAACTAGGTATAATTGGAACGAAGTTTTCAATATGTTGGTCGTTGTACTTAATTCCATTCAAGTGCACCTGTTTACAATGAATATATAAAAATATTCTTGGTAGTTTCATGGTAATGCGGAAAATCTGAGCTTATTTGATAAGTTTTCAATTAGTTTTCATTCTTGAACTCATTTAATACAATTGCACTTCACACTAACGGATAAGAAGCCAAATTCGCGATTCCGCAATGATTTCCTGCCTCTTTCGCCATCTTGACATATCCACCATTGCCCCATCCTGGCCCATAAGAGTTTTTAACTAGCCAGTATTTTCTACCATCAGGTTCCGCCCCATAACCGATAATAAGAACTCCGTGGTTCATTTCTGTTTGGTTCTTCTTGCAATTGGGATCGAAATAAATTCCATCTCTGTAAAATTGAAATCCTCTTTGACTGGCATCTATAGCTACTGAAATTGGTCCAATTGTTGCCACAGCTATTTCCATGGCTTTTTCGTCTCCTTCAGGAATTGATACATAGCCTAAAAGAATTATGTATTCAATATATTTATAAAACTCACTGAAAGAAAGCTATGTTAACAATATCACTGAATTCTTATTATATTGAATTAAATATCACATGCGAGTATGAAGGCCTATTTCAATGCCTCTGGCCATTATATAAAGAGAAAAACCAATGTCTTGTAAGATAGAAAAGTTCACGAGAATAATATTTGGCAATAAATAAACAACAATCTTAATCAGAAGATTTCAATTAATTTCTGACTACAAATGAGATGCTGAATGATATTCAACGAATATTAAATGTTTATTACATATCTATAATTTATTCCTTTAAAATGCGTTTAAGCGATCAGAATGGATTCCGGAAACATAAGTCCACCACATTAGCTTCAATTAAGATCATAGAGTTCATGTTCGAGGCTTTTGATCATATACAAGACACCATTATAGCATGCTTGGATCTAAGTAAGGCCTTCGACTGCGTTGATCACGATAAATTCCTCATAAAGCTCGAACACATCTCAATCCGGGGTCTAACCTCAAAACTCTTCAAATCATACCTAGAGCAAAGATACCAGGTAGTTGATTGGAAGGGAAATAGGTCGAATAACAGAGAGATCACATGTGGAGTACCGCAAGGATCGATTTTGGGACCAGTCCTATTCATTATATACATTGACGACCTTATATATAGTGTACAATCCGACAAAATGTGTGATATTTGCTGACGCAAAACCATATTGGATAAGGGTGCCTGCGAGGAGGAGCTTGGTCCTAAGTCCGGAAAATCTATTGATGACGCACAGCGATGGTGTGAGGCCAACAATCTTTCCTTCAACAGAAACAAGACACAGGTAATCCTAGTCAGTACGAAGAGGTCATTTGTCCTGGAGACGCCAAGTAGACCTTTTGTGCCAGATTTTATCAGCCGCCACCTTATCTATCAGGAAGATAAAACACTCCCTGGGCGAACGTGAAGCGTTACTGACTTACCACGCAAACTTTCATAGTCGAATTACATATGGCGTTTTGGCGTGAGGAGGATCCAGCTAGGCCCAAAGAGTGTTTATAAAGCAACTAAAGGCGGTAAGGGTTCTGGCGGGAGTGCCTAATACAGTTAGCTTCAAGGATCTCTTCCGAAAATTTGGTATACTAACCCTGACAGGGTGCTACCTTCTGGACCGCTTCACTTACATCCATAAAAACCAAAATAGCCATTGCAAATATTCAGAACAGCATGAATATAAAACAAGGGGTTCTGAAAACTTTGTAGTACCCAAACACCGTCTGAAAATTACGCAACACTCGCACCAATTCCTCGGGATCAAGACATACAACAAACTCCCAATTAGCTTAAGGAAACTGGGAGATCGTAGTTTTAAGAACATTATCGCAAAGAATACTGCTCCAAGCTAGTTTTTATAATTTGGACGAATACTTCACTAATAATTTTGTCATTTTCCGATATTCTGTATAGTTAAGCATATCAATTATTATTTATTCACCATAATGACATCTCTTGTAAAATTTTTGAAGGAGATGAATAAATTGAAATTGAAATTTAAGATTTACCTGTGCAATAAGCCCCAACAGCTTCTGGTTTGAATCGGCATTCACCATCTTGACCTTCGTAAGGATAAGAATCCCACGTATCCAAACCAGGTTGGTTTTTGATGTATTCATAAGCGTCGTCCATCAGACCTCCCTTGCAACCATCATTGGAATATGCTTTCGAACAGTCGATAATTTGTTGAGCGCTTAGATCGACTAGTTTTCCAGTCTTTCGGAATGTGTGTGTTTCTAGAGCTGCTGCCTGCAAATCATAATGAAGTGTGTGTTCTTTGATATATAATGTGAATATTAAAAATTGGGTTTCACCAATTCTATATGGATCTTAGATGCTAGAAAAGAAACGTTTTTGCACCAGAAGTAAATGTTCTAATATATTTCTTTATCTTGCTTAGAAATTTTTATGTTCAATTCATAATTCAGACTTCTTTCTGGTGTTGGTGTTCATTAGAAAGTTTTTCAATCCAAGAATTGATCGCTAACCATTCTTTATCATCCGGAAGTATAAAGACTTTATAACTATAAACTTATAAAACTACACTCAAAAATCACATTCAGAAATGGTGACTATTAAGTAGCTTATGCCACACAAACAGTTCAGTTTATCGCCACCATTACTTATCGCTTACATTGGAACGCCGGTAGTGATCGTGATAAACCAAAAAGTACATTATTTTAAAATTGAAAGAATTTTGAGATATATGATGTTATTATCAGAGATTAGCTGTCACAATTTGGCAGATAGTCTTGGAGAAACAAATTTGGAGAATTTTTTTATCAAAGAATTGTACTCGATATAAGAGAATTGTGCAAATTGCAATAATAAAAGGTCCAAAAATGACACTGAAATACCAGGTGGGTCGAAAGCTTCGTAGGCTGTAATACAGATGGGGTTATTAGGGTCTAATCGAAATGATTACAGTTAGTACTAACCTTAAGTAGACAGGAGTAAACAGGTTTTAACTCGCAAACCGTTGGTTTGCGAGATATAGCATTGAAAGTGAATCAACTTTTGTTATTGTTGGAAAAATGGATATAAGAGAATTCCGTGTATTGATTAAACATTGCTTTTGGATGAAAAAATACAGTTGAAGCCAAAGCATGGCTAGATAACCATTATTCGGACTCTGCGCCAGGAAAATCAACGGTGGAACGGTTTGCAAAATTTAAACGTTAAACTCGTTATCGTCACGGTCAAACACTATTAGATCTTTTTCTGGTCAATGACTCGAATCTTTTAGCAGATATTGCCTACTCTCCACCTTTCGACCTATCGGATCACCTTGCTCTAAAATCCAGTTTACAACTATCAATGAATGACATTCCGTCCAAGAAGAGGATAACGAAGACAGTCACCAACTTGTAAGAATTGAACGAGAAACTTCATTGTGTTGACTAGGAAACACTTTTGCTGTGCCGATCTGTCGAAGACATGTGGAATGAGTTCTCATCTATACTCAAATCCCTCACTGAAAAACATACACATACTAGGACTTTCATTGAGTACCCATCAAAACTGTGGATCGATAATGAGGTACAAAGAATGATTCGACACAATAAGACATTATGGCAGTGTTACACTCGAAGTAAACGCATATAGGACTACCAAAACCACAGGAATCTCTCAAATGTCCTGAGCTCCAGGATTTCAAAAAGGCGAATATACCAGGAGGAGCTACTCAATCCATCAAATCGAAAGAAGTTCTTCAAATTTATGCGCTCCACTCTTAATTCGAAGGTTACTATACCGTCTATTCGAGACTCACAAGGGAAACTATGCGACGATCATAAACAATCCCCTGAGGTATTCGCTAGTGCTTTTGCTTCATCCTTCAGCGTGGAACCAGACGGACCCCTGTAGAACTGAGCACAATTTCATTTTCCGCTGACGACATCGAGAAGCACTTGATTTAAAAACTTCCTCGGCTCCTGGTCCAGACGGACTCACGGCCTTCCTCCTCAAGAATTGCGCTTCGTCTCTATCGTCACCGTTAAGTGTGATATTCAACGAGTCTTTCAGATCAAGTTTGCTGCCGACACAGTGGTTGCGTGCCTCAGTTACCCCAATATTCAAGAAAGGCACTAGAACTTCTCCTCTTAAATACAGACCCGTAAGCTTAGTATCGATTGTCTCGAAAATTTGTGAGAGAATGATTATGTCTGAGATACTTAAATTCACAATCGACAACAATACCATACCCGAAAACCATCATGGCTTCCTACCGGGTCGGTCTCAGACGTCTCCATGACTGGACCACTGCGCTCGATTCAGGGACTTCCATTGACGTTGACATTAACGTTGGTAACTCTCTTTCTGCTCCCAAACCAGTTTCAAGCGGAGTCCCGCAAGGATCCGTATTGGGACCTTTGCTATTTTTGATTTATACGGCTGGTTTACCTAGTCTACTTACCTCAATATCTTCCATTAACGCAGATGACACAAAGATTTACGCTGATCCACTACAAAACTATCATACTTTACAAGAGGATCTCACAATTATTCAGGGTTGGTGTGAGGCATGGTTGATACCTCTTAATCCCGAGAAATGTGTCATCCTACATATTGGTAGGAAAAATCCCAGATTTCGCTATAGCATCAACGGAACGACCATCGCATCATGCAAAAACCATATTGACTTAGGAGTTACAATATCAGAAGATCTCAGCTGGTCTGACCACATCCATTCCGTATGCACAAGAGCTTCCAGAACGTCGTATCTTATGGAGAAGGTATTTGGGAAATGCAGCATCAATACCTGTCGCGTCCTTTTCACCGCCTACATCAGACCAATTTTGGAATTCAACGGACCTGTCTGGGACTCTCATTGTCAACTCGCTGGAATCTATTCAGCGGAGAGTTTCGAGAATGCCCTTCGGAGTTGTTCGCCCTTCATACGAGGATCGCCTTCGTCTTCTGGATCTCCCACTGTTTGCAGATCGACGACTTCGTGGTGACCTCATAGTCACATATAGGGCACTCAACAATCTGTTTGGAGTAGACCTTTCAACCATATTTCGTCTGAATAACAGCACACGTCTTCGAGGTCATGACTTCAAGTTATACAGACAAAACTTTCAATGCATCGCCAGAGAACACTTCTTATCGAACCGAATATTTTACTCATGGTTCATCGATGGTCTACGCGGAATTATACATAGACGTGTGGTTAATTATGGTTGAATTGTATTATTCTTTTCTTTATCATCCTTCACTCACTGATGTATTGCGATCAATTGTGTGTTTTTAATTTGAGCTATATAGGTTTACCTATGCTTTTGTTAATGTTCAATAATGATAATAATAATAAGCCAAGACGATGAACGCAGTTCCAAAGAGGCTGTCATCGATGAAAAAATTGATCGAGATAGCTGAGATCCTGAAGATATCCAAAGAACATGTTCGGACATGCGAAAGCTTTGTGCCTAATGGGTGCCGTGACTGCTATATTGAATTATTGGATCAATTGAAGGACCAAATCACGAAGAAACGAACCATTTGAATTAAAAGAAAGTGTTGTTTCATCAAGGCAATGTACCTCGTCCCAAATCAATCTAAACAATGGCAAAATTGTACGAATTAGGCTTCGAATTACTTTCCCATCCACCTTATTTACCAGATTTTGCCCCCAAGGATTTTTTCTGTTTACAAACTTGAAAAGAACTCTGAGAAAAATTGAATACTAATAAACAGTTAATTGCCGAAACTGAAGCCTATATTTAAGTTAAAGAGAAATCTTATAAAAATGGCATCGAAAAAATTATTGATCGCTACAACCGTTCGAAGGAGATTATATTGATTCAAAAAATTTAATATTACCAAAAAAGTGTGTTTTACTATGTTTGCATACAAACTTTACAGCCCACCTCGTAATCAATATTTTTCGGTCACGTTTTCCTTCAATATTTTAATGAATTTTTACCGTGTGCAATAATCGAAATGAGTAATACGTAATGGATGCCAATATGTTTGTTTCTGTCACTACTTCAGTGCTCTTTCAAATACAAACTATCGGTAAGACATTTGCGTCACCTAGTGTAAGTTTATTGTACTATGCTTATATCCTTCACGCAGATACAAGCTTTAAGTTGACTAAGTATTATATTAATCTGATGAACAGTATCATTGCGTAGAAAATTCGGCCAGATTAACAAACATTAATTTGCATATATTAAATTACTAATATTCAATTAATCATATTTGAAATGGTTAATGTTAAAGAGAAGAAAACCAGTGAGAGCTAAATAAATAGTGTTAGGTAGCAAAATTCATCACAGGGCAGCCTACGGGCTTTCTACGAACTGTAAATATGAAGTAAAAGTGATAAATCTGTTTCAAATTGATTGAAATTGTCGAAATTAGTGTTGCGTTTCCCAGAGGTTCAAGTTGGGTCAATTATTTTCACTGGCTCGAAAAAATTCACCTATTGCACTATTTCAACTCTCTTTTCGGAGCAGGGAGTCTACTCTATTTGATTGTTTCGTTCTTGGCCGATTATGTTAAATAATGTCAAGATTGAAAGTACATCATCGAAGTTAATAACCAAATAAACGATAATTTCGCAACATTCGAACAAATTCACATGTTAAATTGTTTCTCTCTGTTCGGATCTGAGTGATGAGCAGGAAGTTTACTCTCTTGATTCTCGCATTCTACGCCAGATTATGTTGAATAATTTCAGGATTGAAAGTACATCATCAAGGTTAATAA
This sequence comes from Cryptolaemus montrouzieri, assembly GCA_013387265.2. Classification (NCBI taxonomy): domain Eukaryota; kingdom Metazoa; phylum Arthropoda; class Insecta; order Coleoptera; family Coccinellidae; genus Cryptolaemus; species Cryptolaemus montrouzieri. Next base: position 6,674,103 of record JABFTP020000103.1, on the reverse strand, counting down.
CTAGATGTACGATAATTTCGTAAGGTTCATAAATAATATTACCTGTCATATTAACGGACGGACGTAAAACCCAACCACATTCCTGTGACATGTAAGAAGATTTCTTCGAATCATTATAATGATGGATCTTAATTATACAGCCACTTTCAGTTCGAGTGGATTGAAATTGTTTTATTGGTATACAAAGGATGTCTAATATTTCGTTGTATTCCGTTTTAGGCGATGAGAAATTCACGGTGTATTCTTTTAGAGACAAAGCGAATATTGCTGGTTCGTTTAGTTTTCCTTTGTACAGGGTGATCAGATTTCGACAGTCCTATTAGATGTAATGGAAAGTATGTCGAGGTATATACACACAACCAAATTTATATGGAATCACTCGATATTTCACATTATTGATAAAGTTTTTTTGTTGTAAAAAAACTGGATAGTATGATAAGAAATGTTGAATTAACACCACATGTTCGGGATATTGTACTCAGTCGTCACTAAGATTTAAAACTGTGAATTTAAAAATTTAAAAAAGGGGTGACACGGAGCGATATAGCGGCCACAATGGGGGTATCATAGGGGGTGATTTCAAAAACCTACGCCCGATACGTGGAGCTACAATCTCTGCAAAATAGGCCTAGAAGAAGTCGTAGGAAGATCACTTCTGAAGAACAAGAAATACATAGGGGGCAGTGTGATGTTTTGGGGTGGCATTATGCTGGGAGGCAACACAGATTTGATTTCGTTTCCTGCGAGTGTAACAACAAGTAATAGCTGAGATGACGTGAAGTATCGCTTGGCGATGAAAAGAAAACTAAGTTTAGCTGATGCCGACTTAGATATTGCTGATACATATTCATGCTAGCAATACCCGGAGTTGACCGTTGTTCCGAGAAAGTGCATCGAATCTTTGCATGCAATTTGTTGGCCATGCATCATTAGAGGAGGTTCTCCAGCGGGGTCCTTTCTAGAAAACGTAGTTGCTTGCGTTGCAGCTCACCAGGTTCAACTGACCCCACTCAGATATCCTCTGTAAGTCAGAGTTTGAGTTATTAATTTGTTGACATCTGAGATTCCGCAGCTGTAATCGGCCGCAGACTACTGAAAGACGAAACCAGGGTACAATCGTCTGCAAAACCGAAGATCTTGTTCTCTGTAGATGACAAAAGATCGTTTATCTGCAACAGAAACAAGGTAGGCGAAAGAATGGATCCCTGAGGTACACCGCTTGCAACCGGAAATAATCAGATGTTATACCGTCGACCACAACTTGTATTGATCTATTTGAAAGAAAGCTATTTATCCAACCCCTCAATTTTTCGAGAAGCCCATATGCAGCAAGTTTATTTACCAAACCCTATCGAAGGCTTTAGAGATGTCGAGGGCTATTGCTCTAGATTTCCCATGCTTTTCCATCGTTGATGTACAAACATAAGTGACGTAGGCGAGCAGATCTCCTGTCGATCTTTGCCTGCGAAAACCATACTGACGGTCGTTAATAATTCCCTGCAACTCAAGATATTTGATGGCTTCATCATTTATGACTGTCTCCATCACTTTGGACATAACGGGAAGAAGTGCAACAGGGCGGTAGTTTTGGCGTAAGGATTTCTTTCTTTTCTTTGGAATCAGTTGAATTCTCGCTCTTTTCCAGCTGCTCGAAAAAGTCTTGGTTTCATAAGAAATCTGAAACAGACGGTTAAGAACGGGTGCCAGTTCGGGAACACACTTTCTCAGGAATATTGGCGGTATTTCGTCTAGACACAGTGCGAACTCTGAACTTTATTGGATTTGGAAGGATTTGTAGGTGGCATGTTCGGTGGTATTCCGTTAGATGAATCTAGCACAGAATTCTTTGAGAACAAGAGAGCAAAGAGATCAGCTTTCTCTTTCGGAGATGATGCTATACTTCCGTCTTCTCTAACAAGAGGCGAAAACGCAGATTTGCAGAAATTGGCACTGACAGTCTTCGCCATAGACCAGAATTGTCTAGTCCCGCTTGCCTATTCAAGGAGTTTATTAGTTACCCCTTCGTTGACATTGGCCTTTGCTCTTGCAGTTGTCAGGTTTCATACGTACCGTATTCGTACGAAGGTTGTTCTTGTTTCCTCTGGTGGATTTATCTTCCATTGAATTAGTATGAGCACAAGTAAATGACGAAGTACCACACACACTTTCCCATTTAGAAGACGTTAACCTCAATAATGAAATGAAACTTTTTGTATTGAAAAATCAGGAAAAAAAGGTAAAGACCAAGTTGTTAAAGAAGAAAATGAAATGTAGGGACCGGATCACACACTGTTACGGAGAATGATGGTGAAGATACATCATTAGAGACTTTCAATGATGTGACTGTTGAATAATTATTCATGTTCAATTGTAATTTATTGTTGATGTCGATAGTTGAACAACTTTTAATCTGAATGAAATCGTAATTTAACGATTTCGTTTGGATAAATTGTTTTCAAAATATCCTGCAATATGCCAGATTTGTAGAGTTTGTCTTCTAATATAGAGTTTAAAAATGTGCGGGTACTTTGACGTCCCCCAAAACACGCATTCATCACGGCACTGAGTGACGATTCTGAAGGAAGAAGGTGACTTCTTAATAAAAGCAAATCCGAGGATGATAAGAGATAGGTCCCGAAGACCTCAACACGAGCTCAGCCCTCTACGCGGATGACACGGCCATCATGACCAGATCGACAGCCCCCACATGATAACCAGAAGACTCGCAGACCAATTGGAGGAATGGTTTACCAAGTGGCTGATCACCATCAACCCAGAGAAGATCTCGGCACTCTATCTGTCCAGAAGAAGACGTAGCCCCGAGGAGCAGATCACGATGAACGGACAACCCATCCCGTGGGTCAACAAGGTCAAATACCTGGGATTCACACACTAGACCGGCGGCTGACATGGTGTCAACATATGGAAGACTACACGAGCAAGGCGAAGGCAGCCTAAGCCTTCCTGTACCACCTGATGAACAGGCGGAGTTCTACAAGACCATCATCAGGCCCATGATGACATACGCGTCAACAGTCTGGGGACATGCAGCGGCATGTCATATCCGGAAGCTCCAAGGCATTGTGGATGACCGTCGACGCCCCCTGGTACGTGCGGAACTCCCAGATACATCGAGATCTGCAGATGCCGAGTGTGATGGAGTTCATTAGAGAGACAACGGTGAAGTATTCCAAGCAGTTGACGACCACCGAAATCCATTGGTGAACACTCTAGGGGACTACGAAGTAGACGAATTCTACTTAATTCATTTATTTCAGGTTACATTCAGATCACGGCTTAGAACCCAAAAATTGTTCTATTTTCCCTATAAATTCAATAACAGATGTAAAGTTAAAAGTTGTAAAACTGGTACTTGAATAAAGATTATGTTAAAGTCAAAGTCATATGAGATAGACAGGGAATAATTGAGATTTCCTACGAACGAATGATGGATTGATACTTACTGCGGTGAATGCGTAACACCCCATACAATCTCCTTGGGTTTTAACACTCGTTACTGCTCCAAAATCCCTCCAGTCCATTCTCTCAGGAACATTCACGTTGGCACTGGGTATGAAGGTGGTGGGAGTGGGCAGTTTTACTCTCTTGGCTTGATTACTTTGATTGAAACCATTAAGCCTTTGACTGAACTCGCGCGGTAACATGTCTGCGAATTCGTTGATTTGTTGCGTGAATGTCACTCCTCCAAAGGAGATTTGTGAGTTGAAATCAATGATGGCTTGACGATTCTCTATGAAGATTTCCTTTCGAAGAGTTTCTTCTATATCGGTATATACTTTGTTATAGTTTTTCTGAAACATTGTAATTATTATCTTCATACGAATGACAATTAACGATTGATGTTATAAAGGTAAACAAAGTTGAAGGAAATTAGAAAATTTTGTTATACCAAGTGTTTTATTACAATTAGGGAATGCAATCTCGGTATACCAAGATCTCGCACCTATTTTGCAAGATTGGTATTATGTCAATTTTGCTTTCAGTGCTTTCACCTGTTGTTGTTGATTTATGTAAACAATGTACCTATTCCCGGCGGCAACACGTGGCGCTAGGGCTACAGAGCGATAGGGATGAGTAAGGCGATACGTTTTCCGGTTGTTGTAAATTTGTCATTGTTTTGCGAGCCTGGACGTGTCAGAGTACATGACAATCTGCAGATTTATAAACTATTCCAATAACAGTTGAAAATAGTTCCTTGTGTGTTTAAGTTCTCTCGGTCTATTCGTTTTGTGTTGAAATGACAACAAAGGTAGTTTATAAAGAGTTTCAAAGTGGATCAGAGGTATGGAAATACTTTTTGAAGGCAGAGGATGGACAAACTGCCGAGTGCAAATTGTGTAAGTCTATTTTGAGAACAACGGCATGATCTCCCAAAGGCTTACATGTGCATTTACTGTCCAAGCACAAAATTGATACTTCTGATGAAAAAGTGACAGAAGACATGACTCTGGTTCCATCATATACTTCAATGTTGATCAATGCTTCCGCGTCAGTAAGGCTACCTCCTCCAACCGGTACGAAGAGGCAGAAAATATCTGATTACTTTTCGTCCCTACAAAAAGTTTCTTTGGAGGAAAGAATTTCAAGGATGATTTCTAAAGATGGCATGACTTTTAGATCTTTTTGCACGTCGAAAGACTTGAGAGTGACTACAAATTACCTGCATCGCCTAACCCCATAAAACAGATTGTTATGGATTATGGCATGAGTTTGAAAATGAAAATTTCGCATGATCTTATGAATCTAAGAAAGAATAACCATAGATTCAGCCTTACTTTCGATGAATGGACTTCATGCAAGAACAGGCGCTTCATGAAAGTGAATGTTCATACATTTTCAGAGAATAAATATATGTTCTGGAATTGGGGTCTTGTGCGCATAGTAGGGAGCATGCCTGCAGAGAGTTGCATAGCTATTTTGAAGAAGAAATTATCAGAATATGGCTTGTCATTAGATGAAGATATAGTAGGTGTTACTACAGATGGGGCCAGTGTAATGGTGAAGGTTGGGCCACTCATATATCCTCTTTACCAGCTATGCTACGCTCACGGCATTCAATTGGGAGTTATAGATTTCGTGGAACCGAAACTCAAAAAGAAAGTACAAAAGACACAGTTGTAACTCAGTCAGATGTGGAGGAGTCTGACGATGAAGAATTTGATGACATTATTGATAATGGATTTGACTTCAGATTACTCACTGTAGATGAAGTTGACTTAGTGCCAGAATTTGATCACCTCATCAAAAAAGTAGTCAAACTTTTAAAAAAATCACCAACGAAGAATGACATTCTTCGGAAATATATGAAGGACGAATTCAGCAAAAATGTGCAACTCGTGCTGGACTGCAAAACACGATGGTCTAGTCTTGCAGATATGATTTCCACATTCAATAAGGTGAAGCAATGTGTAAGCAAAGCCTTGATTGATTGCAATCTTGGATCGAATACAAATCATAGTTTCTCAGACGAAGAATATCGTGCTTTATCAGATTCAAAACTCGTATTTCAGCCTATAAAACTGGCAGTGGAAGTACTATGTCGTCGAAATTCAGATTTGTTAACTGCCGAAACTACTCTGCAATTTATGGTGTAAAGGTTAGAAGAACTCGGAGCACCAGTAGCTCAAAAACAAAAAATCCATGAGGCTCTGATTAATGAACGCCGAACTATGACCGCAGCATTGTATTATTAGACAGACCCTGTCCAATACGACGTATATTTCAATCAATCTGCTAGTGATCAAACTTTCAAATTGCCTCCAAAATCTTCAATCAAAAAAGAAATAATAAAGTTAATCGGAAGATTACACAAGAACAGTATCAAAGATGACAATATTGCAGTCAATATACAAAACAAACCATCTACATCTTCAGTTGTAGATGAAGCCATGAATGAAAGTCACGATGACGATTCAATTCCATTAGTTGCAGTGAAAAAAAATTTAGAGCCTGCAATGGCGAACGCTCCTCTTAGTCTTGATGAGGAATTGGAAATGGCATTGAAAGAGTGTTCGCAAAAACGTGTGGCACCTTTGTCATCGTCACTTGATATGATTTTGAAGAAAGAAATCAATTTGTACGAGTCAGGAGGATCAAAAGGACAAAATCTACAGTTCGCTCACCAATGTCTTTTATCGGTAGTACCAACAAGTGTCGAGGCAGAACGGGCGTTTTCCTCAGCTGGTTATCTGGAATGCAACATTCGGAGTCGGCTGGCAATGAAACCCTAGATACTTTATGCTTTTTGAGAAGTTATTTTCAAGTTTTAGAATAATATGTTACTTTTTGAATAAATTACTGGTTAGCTTGAGATTTTATTTCTCTATTTTGCTCCTGAAGAACAATTAGAGCCAATAGAAATATAAATGATAGGAATTTTCTTACATTTTCGATGGTCATTTCTTTACAATGCGGGATCTCGCACAATACCGAGATTGATATTTTAATTGCATTCCCTAATAACGATGAGGTTTTGCGCGGTTTTACTACAATCACGTTTGTTTCAAATTCTTCTTTATTTTGTTGTCCGTATTCTCTACCTTACCATAGATCATAGATCAAACTATGATCCAACATTTTGAAAATAAAATATGAGGCTGTTCTTGTACCTTTGTAGATAAAAATCACCAGCAACTTCCTTTTCACTTCTGATGAAAACATAAATAATTGGGTATTTGAAAATCTCTTTTTTAATTCTACGAAAATTTGATAAAAATGCAACAACTTGACAAATAGGTAGAGAATTATTTTGACAACCGTGAAACATTCCGTATGGTTTCCATCTCCGTGTCCGTAGGGACACAGAATAGAGAATTCATATATTATTCTACAGAGTGCTACATAATAGTATGTCACAACTTGAGGGGGTAAATTTACTTGCAATTTTGAGAAATAAAAGTTCATATAAACATAGGTCCGCAAAAGCTTCGTTACGGAGCTACAGGGTGTTGAAATTTCCGGAAAAATTGTTTTTTTCTTCAAAACTCTTGCAGTTTGAGATATTCAGCCCAAATTTGACATGCAAGCTATTTTTTAAAGCCTATATCATTGCACGTCCTAAATTTTAACTAGAATCTACAACGTGTTTTCTTTTCCGAAGCCATGTCTTCTTTTGTCCTTTCAAACTTTTTTCAGTACGCCACTGATCAGCGTACAATCAATTTTCGTCATCTTCGTTCAATTTAGAAACTTTTTTGACACCTGTAATTTTTTTCGTACCTCCGACGATTGTATGCATTCGCTGAATTGAAAGCACTTCTAATTAAAAAAATGACTAGAAGGCTTTGATTTTTTTTCATTTATTCATTTATTTTGACAGTTGCTAAAGTTTAACCAGTGTCTGCTCGAATTGTTTATTAACTTAACGATTAGTTTTAAGACTTTTGATGTTATTGCTGTTAGAAAAAATGGCTAATTTTACTAACGCCGAATTGGCTGATATCCATTACATGTACGGTCTGGCTGACGGAAACACAACAGAAGCTAGGCGATTATATCAGGTGCGCTTTCCAAATCGAGTATCACCAGACAGGCGAACATTTTCAAATATCCACAGAAGGTTGAGGGAAACTGGTACCTTTACTGCAAATAATCATTTGAAAGGTGCAACTTAAACTATGAGAACTCCAGATATTGAGGAAGCAGTTTTGAATTGTATTGATTTGAATCCTCATGTGAGCACAAGAAAAATTGGAAATCAGTTGAATATTTCACATGTTCTAGTTTGGAGGATTCTCCACGACTTTTTATTGTACCCGTTTCATATTCAAGGCGTCCAAACTTTACTTCCTCGAGATTTTCCTTCAGGACTGAATTTCTGCCGATGGTTCTCAGATAAAAGCAGAGAAAATGCTCATTTTGATAGTGAAATAATGTTCACAGACGAAGCTAACTTTTCGAGAACTGCTTTCACGAATTTTCACAATAATCATTATTGAGCTGAGGAAAACCTCCATTTGATTGATGAATCTCATCATTAAGAACAACTATCACTTAATGTCTAGGTTGGAATGATTGGAAATTATTTGATTGGGCCATTTTTTCTGCCTAACAGACTAAACGGTCCCGCTTATCGGCAATTACTTGAAGAGGAGTTACCTTTATTGCTCGAGGATATGCCACTTTTGGTGAGAAACATAATGTGGTTCATGCATGATGGGGCACCAGCACATTTCAGTAGAGAAGCTAGGGAATTCTTGAATAATACATTCAACAACAGATGTATACGTCGGGGTGGGCCAGAACCATGGCCTCCTAGGTCCCCAGACTTAAATAAATTAGACTTTCTCTTATGAGGATATCTCGAAAGTTTAGTTTATACCACTCCAGTGAACACTGTAGAAGAATTGAAAAATCGAATAATAACCTCTTGTGACACGATAAGAAATACCCCAAGAATATTTCAAAGAGTGCGTGATAATATGCGAAGAAGGACAGAGACCTGTATTCTTGCAGGTGGAGGTCACTTCCAGCAATTTATTCAGTTTTTAATTGTTCTTTTTTTTAGTTTATTGAATAAGTATGAGTTGAGTATCAGAAGACGAGCTATCAAAATAAAATCAAATTTTGGGCATACCTATCGAGTATTTCTATTATTTTTTTTATAAAGCGAATAACATACAATTCAAATAATTCAAATTCAATAATTTTTCACTCGAAAACGGTTGGAGATACGAAAAAATAACAAGGGTCAACAAAGTTTCCAAATCGAACGAAGATGACGAAAATTGATTATACGCTGATCAGTGGCGTACTGCAAAAAAGTTGGAGGGGCAAAAAAAGACATGGCTCCGGAAAAGAAAGCAGCTTGTAGATTCTAGTTAAAATAAAGGACGTATAATGATGGAGGCTGTAAAAAATAGATTGCATTCCAAATTTGGGTTGAATATCTCAAAAACTGCAGGAGTTTTAAGGAAAAAACAATTTTTCCGGAAATTTCAACACCCTGTAGCTCCGTAACTAAGCTTTTGCGGACCTAGGTTTATATGAATTTTTTTTCGTAAAATTGCACGTAGATTTACCCCCTCAAGTTGAGACATACTATTATGTAACACCCTGTATATTAGAGATTTACCTGTCCAGCATCGAAAGTTCGTTCAGATTATTCTGTGATTTCTTAATTCGAAATTCTTTCTTTTTTCCTCCAGAATGAAATTTACTATGATTCACTATTTCCTCCAGAGTGGATTAAATTGCCAAATTCAAGCAATTTGGGACACCATGTACATTACACCTTTTACCTTTGAAAATTATGCTGGGAACTCTGATAGTGTATCATACAATATTACCAATTTTTTTGTTGCCTGAAGTTGATATTGATACGTGGTTCCATTAATATGGTTCAATATGTCGCACAGACAAGAATGCACGCATAAAATGGAAGGTTCAAAGGCAGCATAGTCTCCTCAACGGGCTACAGAGATTTCCAGATTTGACACCTTTAGACTTTTTGTGGGGTTATGAAATGTCCCCGGCATCGGTTGTTATCTGGACAATTAATAGAAGCAGTTATGTTTTAGAAAATAACTGTACAAAAACTGCTAATCCTCTTGAATCTTTTAAGCCGAATTGAAAGTTTCATTCTCAAAGAATGATCCAATTATGAGTTTTCAAAATGCATCCGACTCAGTATATTGTTCTGTTCAAGAATCTTTCTTTTCGTTGCAAATTCAGCGATAAGAGAAAATATAAATATATGGTGAAATGAAACAGACATCTGCAGAGTTGCACCAGGCTACTCGAGGAGAAGTTCAAAAATACGTCCCAATAGATAGAAGCAATCTAAGCTCGTCGTGGATAATTGTCAAAAAAGTAATGAACTATTCAAATGGAAAGGAATGAATACCAGGGCTTTGTGCAATAAGAGTTGAACATCTCATACATAATTTGAATGTCCTTGTCGAGTCTGTCACTAATACATAAGTAACAGTTAGTTCATAAGTGTGTTGTGAACAAAAAGGGATTCAGAATTATTTTGTTTATACGTTTCATTCTGACCAGATCTTCAATTGGTAGAGATAGCAGTAATCTCAAAAATAGAAAGTTGGTGTAATACTAAATGGATACTATTTAAACAACCCAAACAAGAAAGGAATATAATACTATATGTATATGCTGTGAATCATCTGGATATCGAGATATGGGACAATCCGCTTACTCATAATATGGACGCAGCACACTATGAAGATTAAAACTGAGATCGTGTATGAGGAACTTCATTGCATTTGCTTTTCCAAAAACCTAACCCATCGAAAGGAAGGAAGAAAACCATGCGACCAAATTCAGTTTTCGAGATTTATCAGCTTGTTTCATAATTTTAACTTTTCGATAAAAGTTTTGAATGAAAATCGTTACTGGAAACTCATTTCTGAATCTATAAAAAACGGAAGTAAACTCCACATGCTATATACCAAATATGGTATTTTGACAGAATGTGAAAATGTAGTTCTCGAACGCCAGAAAAACAGATGGCGCCACTAGGAAATGCCTTCAACCATTCACCAGATAGTGATCATGTACATATTTTTAATTGAAAACCGTTATATCCGTATATATACAATTATTTGTCGTAGTTTACGCACATATGAAATCGTGACTATGATAATTAAGCTTTAAAAACTTTCAATCATTCATTCCGCAACTTTCTCTCATTTCATATCGTTATGTAGCTTTTTCATGTATTTATACTTACAGTGATCAACACTGAATAGGAAAATACATATTTCGAACCTGCCGATAAAATATGAAAATATATTCAATTCCCGAGGGACAAGTTAATTGCCAAATAGGATTAAAGTTATTCTGTGGGTTCGAATGAACACTTTGACGTCGTGGACTACAAGACCCCACGTCCGTAAACTGCCCCATCATCAGCAGCGCATATTTTGTAATAAATTATAAATACTTGAAGAACGAATTACAATTTCGGAAATACATTACACAAAGGGAATAATCAATTAAACTACTTCTCAGCTATATCGACTAACACCAATGATGTCTTGATGCCACAGCCTGAAGTTTCATCCTTGCTAAGGCTTCAAACATTTCTGACAACAAAAACTACAAAATTCAATGGTTCTTGTCACCGCCTCTTCCATATCAGGAGCCTTAAATATAGAACTAGTCTTTTAATACCAAAATACTGGCAAACATACGAAAAGAATTTTTGTTGTATATTCTACCATACTGAAGACGGTTTCAAGCGAAATTTCGCTAAATTTGTTGAAATATTCCAAGGTTGCTGAGGTCTGACCTCGACAACCGCTTACAATGCGTTGAGCTGAATGGATTTGTGTTTGGGTTTCAGCCTGTGAAGTGTGGGGTGCCTGGGAGGTCTGTTATTTCTCATGTATATCAATGACCTGCCCTTGTACTTGGAGCCTTTTAGATGTGTGCTCTTTGCAGATGGCACGACTATTTTCTGCTCAACTGCTGACAGGTTTACTGTGTCTAATTTGGAAATGTGGCCTTGGCCAAGGCTGAGATATGGTTCAGAACAAACGCTTTGAAACTGAATTGAGATAAAACACAAACCATATTCCATTCCTCCAACACTTGGTCTTGCACTGGGACAGCTTGTGTTCTGGGCATCACATTGGATGCTTTTTTAAATTGGGATCCCCACACTGAGACTTTGGCTGGTGTACTGTCATCTGTTATCTTCTTATTAAGGAAGATGCACTATTCCAACTATGCTGACCACATTTTGAGGTCAACATATTTCTCCCTCTTCCATTCCATTTTGTCTTATGGTGTGGTGCTTTGAGGCAATTCTAGCGATTTCGGCTTCAGAAAAGGGCAGTTAGATTGATAGCAGGAGCTCTATCTATTGTGTTGGTTTTATGCGAAAAGGGTGCCGCGTTTATTGAAGAAAAATCAAGACTAATGAACAGGTAATCGCTGAAAGTGAAGCCCATTTTGAAGTTAAAGAGAAATCATATTATAAAAACATCGAAATAATTATTGATCGCTACAGTCGCTGTATCTCCCTCGAAGGTTGAAAAAAAAATTGAATTCCACCAAAAAAATGTGTTTCATTATGTTAGCTTACAAACTTTTCATGCAGTACAATGCATTCACATGTAGAGAAAAATACTGTTATAAGAATTGATATATTTTTTTTGTTACAGTACGATGCAGCCCTTTACAGATACCAAGCTTTGGTTGTCACCGAATTCGAGAGGTTCAAACCGAATCTAAAAACTGCGAAGATTGGTTTTTGGTATCTTGTATTTCCGTTTGCTATAACCACCTACTTAGTATACAACGAAAGAATGAGTAAAGAGGAGAAATTCAGAAGAGGTGAAGTAGCATACAAAGATAGACGATTCAAGTTCATCTAAATGATATTAAATTGTAATATGATAGCAAGTGTATAAAATAGTTAATATTATTTGGTGGAATAAAAATGATTCAGTTGAATATATTTTTCTTTAATCAACCATGAATGTTTGGAAACAAAGAACAATATTTTGCACAATGAGCTGGGTCCATTTCGTTTCACATTCATTGATTCTTGCATTTTCTTCAGCTAAGTACTGTTGTTCTATATAGTTAAATAGTACTCATGTGAGTAAAAATATAAGTGTTAACATTACCTAAACCCTCATTCCCTGGTTTCACGCTCTCTGCAATATAATTCCTCCACAATCAGCTTCGAATAAGATTTAGGTTAAGTACCAATCTCTTGTCGAACGTTTCCCATCATTCAGAAAGTTCGAAGTCCACCTATTTAGAAATTAGAATCTCGAAAACTGCATTTGGTCGCTTGGTTTCCTTGGTTTCTTTCGATGCATTAGCTTCTTGGAGAAGCAAATGAAATGAAGTTCCTCATACAAGATCCTATTGTCAGAATTTTTTATTCTTGAGATTACTGCTATCTCTATCAATCGCAGCACAGGTTAAGAATAAGACGTATAAAAACAATTATTCTGATTCCCCGTTTTTTTTCACAACACACTCAGACTAGCTGTAAGTGATATATCAGTGACATACTAGACAGGGAGTTTTCTCAAATTTCTCCTCCCTGTTCTCTTGAATTGTATAAAAGATTGAATAGCGTTTACACGTTTCTCCTTAATATCCTAAATGTATATATGTATTTTCTTAGAAAATCGTAGGTTTACAGACGGACATGTATGTTAACGAAGAGAACAGCCGGAACGCGTTTCACAAACATTGTACCATATAGTTCAAAATTCGAGAATGAAACCAACGTAATACCTTACCAGAGAATAAATTAAGAACTGTACACATTTTCACATCTTTCCGTGTTTTGGTTCAGATGGACATTTGAAATTATATATAAGATGTTTAACTTTTCTTCTTTTACGAAGCCCTGGTGTTCGTCTCTCTCTATGTGAATAGTTGATTACTTCAATTATCCACGACGAGCTTAGATTACCTCTAGCCATTGTCACGTATTTCTGAACTTCTTCCCTCGAGTAGCATTTCTGCGCAAATCTGCAAGGATAGCTGTTTCATTTCGCCATTACTCGAATTCTATTTATATTTTCTCCTATCGCTGAATTTGCAGTCGGAAAAAAAGATTCTTGATCCTGATAATTCACAGAGTAGGATGCTTTTACAAAACTCATTATTGAGAATGAAGTTTTTAATTAGGCTTAAAACATGAATGATTTTTGAGTAGTAGAGGGAGTCCCTAGGTATGAATATCCATTACTTTTGAAAAAACTCTTGCAGCAGTGGTATGGTTCCTTCAAACAGGCAGGTAGTTTTGAATCGATAACCTATGCATACTATTGAAGCTCTACCCGAAGTGAAAGCTTCATAGAAAACCTAAACGCAAAGAGGCAGCTCATCACATTAACGAGAACTAACAAGAGAAGAAGAAAAATTAACGTTCCTCCAGGAAAGAGTATCGCAGCGTCTTACATCAATCCTCAAAATGACAATGAAACTCGTATGAGCATGGATCAACCCTTAACTTCTTCTGGACAGACTAATGATGAGGCACCTAATATCAATCTGATAGCGACGATTAAAACATAGGGCATATCTCTTATGCAGAAAGCGATGACAGCCCTTATAATTTTCCCCAACTAAGCGACGCCTCTGACACAGATATGCAACCTATCGAGACTAATGTACAAAAAAATTAAGTGAGTTCTGGTGATTACATTGTCATCACATACGAAAACCACCTGTACCCTGGCCAGGTTATAGAAACAGCAGAATATGCAGTTTTGGTATCAGCAATGGAAAAGTACGGAGGAAATTGGAAGTGGCCAGAAAAAGCAGACTCAATTCGGTATAGCTATGAGGATATAAAGGAAAAAATAGATGAACCAGTTCGTATATCAAAAAGAGAAATCTTCAAAGTTCCGGAATCATCTTAATTAATTTCATCATTACCTATTTCATGCTCAATTAACTCAAAGTCTGGTGAAATATAAATTCACCATTTTTCTAATGAGTTTTTTCAAGAATAAATTTTTTTCATACTAAATAGTTTTACTGAGTTCTTTTATCCTTATTCATCTGAAAGATGAGCGCGAGAATGTGCCACTGGGCTCTCTTTATGAATTATGCATAGAAAACTGTTCTGGCCAATGTCACCCCAGATCCTGGGTGAAATTATGCCACAAAAATAAATTTTTTATTCGAAAAGTGAACATTTTTCGTGTTTTCATATGTTCTGATGCATGTGGGAACAATGTAGCCAGACATATTCTCGTAATAACATGAAAACCCAAAAAAGTGGCACAAAGTTACCTCGTTTTACGGTATTTTGAGAAGATACTCAAGATATCACTTCATTAAAATAATTCGAAAATATGTTCGTTTTATGTGTAAGAATAAAGTTAAGAAAAACCATTAGCGAAGGACTTTTTATTCTGAAGGGAAATCAACAATATTTTGGGGGATTTTAAATAACGAAATTATAGTCACCATATGATATGTTTATTCAGCAATTTTATATTGATGATATATACATTCTTTCAGAAGACTACCGGGAATTGATTATGTGAAAAATCTGCTTAAAACGTTTATCAAAATTTTTGTTGTTACTAAGTTGGCACAACTGTTTTCTTCGCTGACACGAAGTTTGAATGCGATCTGTCATTTAGTTTGTTTACAGTGCTCGATTTTGTCAGTTCCCACAAGTGCGTTTTGCGATTTTTATAACGCATAAATATATCGAACAAATAATTTGTCTCAAATTTTGTATCGCAATTGGAATTTCGTGTGCCGAATAGCTGAAAACGTTACAGAAGGCTTACTGTGAATTGATTTTATCAAAAACACGTGAATATGAGCGGGGTACAGTGTATTCAACAGCGGCCGAGATGTGGTAGAAGATTTGCCTCGATCTAGTCGGCCAACAACATCTTCAACTGAAGTTAACATCGATAAAGTAATTGAAAATCGTTAGAGAGAGATATGTTATGAACTTTCTGTTCATTTTGTGTTTCATGGACCCATTGCTGGTAGTTTTTGACAGAATGTATTCTTTCTTACCTTGAAATCGGCCCATTCCTGCTCTATGACCTCAACCAAAGAAGGCACTTTTCTGAAATTGGTGCTGAATGGGTTTACATTAATTGAACCGCCAAAATTCGCCGCTCCAAACTTGACTGATCCTCCCGCAATTTGATTTCCCGCTCCAAACTTAACTGATCCACCAGCAATTTGATTTCCCACTCCAAACTTGGCTGTGCCGCCAGTAGTTTGTTGTGTCGAAAACACTTTGAATGGATCAAGAGACAATTGTTTCTGTCCCAATAGTGGAAATTGGGCGGACGTTATGGCTATTACAGCCATCATTACTCCGATTGATATATTCATGATTCCTGAAATTAAAAAAAGAGTTATAATGTAACTTTGCACTTTTCAATATACAGGGTGTGTTAAAATTGAATTCAAAAATTTTAGACGTGATTTTTAGGTAATTCTAAGAAAAAAAGTTCAAAAGGATATAGATCGGTAGACTCTTCGTTCCTGAGCTATAACGGTTGAAATTTGGGAAAAATACGATTTCAGTCAATATCTCTCCTAGTTTTCAAGATAATTGGCTGGTATTTGAAACGTAGCTTTCTTTTCACGTTCAGAATTGTTTCGAAAATTGGTAGGATGTTAATTATTTTGCAGTGGTGTCCTATTTTTCAACATTGAACCAATCTGTACATCGCAATGGAAATACAGTACAACTTCACTAGTCCGAATTTCTGAAGTGACTTGAATTTGTTTCATTTTCAAAATAGAAACAACCCAAAATCTATTAAGTCAAGTTTATTAGAAAAATATCGAAAAGTTGAACAAAAAATAGTTACTAGTATAAAACAGAATCAAATTATACAATTTCCATTCATTATAATCTTTCGTCATAGAAAGTAAAGACTTTAAATATAAGCCAGTGTACATAAACATAAACAACAACCTTATGACGTTTAAAATGTCCATCAGTTTTACTCTGAACCTTTCTCGATGCTGCCATCTGAACTGATTTTTGCTCGAGCCTTTTCAGAAGCAATACGTCTTCTATAGGAAGATTATTCTGTTCGGCTGATAATCAGGGAGAACGCATATTCATGTTTTACTTTTACCATACTATTTAAACCATCGTCTGAGTCAGAAGATTCCTCTACGTTTTCAATATTCCTTCCTGAAGCATCCTGTATAAGCTCTTCTTCAGTCAAATCGATATCAAACTCTTTGTCTTCCACAGCCCAATTGGTAATGTTCTTAATGGTTAAATCATTTTTGGCAATATTTTTCAAATCATTTTCACTGATAGGACGAAGTTTCTTCTGAAGCTCTGAGAGTGGAATATTTTCATCATCTGATTATTCTACTTCTGTAGTGTCATACCACAATGCTATCCAACTTTTTCTAATATTTTTTGAAGTGATGGCTTTCCATGGTTGGGCGTCTTTCGAATTATACTGCTTCAAAATGGAAGTTATCTCTTCACCTTCATGCGTAATGATATGATTAAGAAGGCATTTACTATACGACACACATGTTTTGAATTAAATTCTGATCCATAGGTTGGAGACCGGCAGTACAAATGGGTGGCAAAAACATAACTCTGAAGTTTGGATCAGTATTAATCTCTTCCTCATGTGGGTGCGATGGTACATTGTCCACCAACAACAGAGCTTTAGAGGGCTAGTTAATCTTAGTTAAAAAATTCTTCACCTCGGGGATAAAAGATGTTTTGAACCATTCATTAAATGATGGTCTGGTCATCCACCCTTTCGTAGATGATTTGTAGACAACTGGTAGTGAACTTTCGTTTTTGAATGCTTGTCGATTTGCCGCTTTCCCCAAGACTAGTAAAAGTATTTGGTGAGTTCCAGTCGCGTTGCAGCATGGCATGAATGTTATGCGGTCTTTTGACACATTTCGACCTAGTGCTGATTTTTCCCCTTAATGAACCCAAGTTGTGTCTGGTAAACATCTTCAAAAAATGGTCGATTGATCAGCATTATACACCTGCTCTTTGCTTAATTCCATCTGTTCAACAACCGATAGAAATTTCTTCTTAAATGGTATCACAGCGGAAACATCACTGGAAAGTTTTTCACAACAAACCTTCAAGAAACGAATTCCATGTCTAAGCTTGATTTTATCTAAGCATCCCGAACTTGCCAGAAAACTTTTTTCCTGTGGTTTGTTCATAAAACTGTTTGGCTTTTGCTCTCAATATGTCTGACGAAATTGGTACGTGTGCGTTGCGTTGTTAATAATTTTTCTTTTTCCTACAAAAATACCTTGGATAGAATAAGTTCGTGTAAAGTTTAAAATGATATTCCTACTAGGGATGCACCGAGGGCCCGGTTGGGCTAGCCGATCTCTCGGCCGTGATACTCGGCATGCACTTATTGTGTTTGGCTGAGAACTCGGTACTAGGCTTTTTGTGAAAACCCTTGCTCGGTGCATCCCTAATTCTTAGCTGTTCCTTGATACGATTTGGATAAAAATCTCCTTATTTTGTCCTTGTTCTTTTTTATGTCAAACACAGTTGACTTTGGAATAGTGAACTTTGCTGCTATTCAACGAGTACTCATTCCATCATCAATAAAATCTATTATTTTTGATTTCTCTGCCAGTATGAGCGTTTTATGATTTCTCTTGGTTGGAGCCATTATGCACACCACCGGCGAGATTGAAATGCAAAATGTAATTGTAGAACGATACTCGCGATACAGACAGAAAAACTACTATTGTTTGTATATCAGCCGGCGTCGACGTGCCCGGATTATAGAGGTAAAATTCTCAAAGTGCCAAGTTACTTAAGTGCCCGATATAGTCAGAGCCTGGACTAGTGAAGTTGTACTCTAAGTTGATTTTTTGTTTATCAAAGATATTATTATAAATAAAACATTCACATTGTTCTTTTTCTTTTAACTAAATTACCTTCTCGTAACCCCTATAGATAGTATGTCCAAAAACAGTAACATAATGAGCTATTTCTATATGGGTCATTTTGTATATTCACACGAATAAATATTGCAAATGTTTCATAAATTATTATAAAGGTTACCTAAAAATTATAAAACAAAGTAAATCGTTTGTTTAATATGCATATATCAACAATGCAACTGCATTAAATAACCAAAAGAGTTTTCTGAAATTTTCAAAGCCTACTCTAAATGATCAATTCGAATGCTTTCGAATTCTTGATGGATTGTTATATTTGGGCGGCTTATTGTATAAAACAAGGTGCTTCTTCAAGAATTAAAGAATGTCATTAATTTTATGATAATGACCTCAAATCCTACATAAAAACAATGAATCAAATATGATGATGCAAATTAAAGTTTTCCTTAAGGCAATACATGATACGTATTTATTTACTGGTTTGAAGCAGCTTAAACTTGTAAGCATGGCCGAATGTTCAGTAGCATCATTTTTGTATCTCGATATATACGAGGTCTAATCAAAAAGTATCGCTAATTCTGTATTTATGCACGAATATCTATGTTATCCCCTTCAAAGTGATTCCCCTTGGATATAATACGAGGAGTTATTCCAATCGTATGCTGCTACATTCACAAAGGCCTTTTGGAATGTGTCAAATGTTTTTCTGAAGACTGAAAGCTTCGACCACGCAGTCCGTTCTTGATTTGGGGAAAAGTAAAAAAGAATCGATGAGACTTAGGTACGGACTGTGTTATATGCGAACTTGCCTCGTTTTACTATTATTATTATTATCGTGGACTTATGCACTATCTCACCTATTAGCTGGATATAATTCACCTTTCCCAGATTTTGCAATCAAAGGGAATAGGCTCGATTACAATATACTTGACATAAATTTCCTAACTATCCTATATGTATAAGGAATTACAGCTCTTTGCATTTCTATATAGGAATTCTTATGCAATTCTAATTTCTTAAGGCTATCATGCAAAGTTTTGGGTATTAAACCAGTCGAGGATACGATGACAGGAACAATATCTAATCTGTCTGATAACAGACAGATAACAGGCCTATAGTAGTATAATCTGATAGAGTCATTTTCCAATACGGGCGCCGGTTGATACTTGTAATATGGCTGGAAGGTATTCAGAAGTCCGTACTTGTGTGCAAGTTTCTGGTGGATAATGTTGCACACTTGATTATGCCTGTGAAGATACTCCGTATTGGCCAGTTGTTCGCAGCCGGACGTAATATGCTGTATAGTCTCCGATCTTATATGGCATTTTCTGCACTTATCTGTTTTTAATGTTCCGTCCTTCATAATAAATTTGTTGTAGTTGTTTGTAGAGATCACTTGGTATTGAATGGCCATAAGGAATCCTTCTGTTTCTGCGAATAGTTCTCCTTTCATCAACCATTTGTTGGAGGCTTCTTTGTCGATGTGTGGTTGATTAATCTCATGGTGATGTCGTCCATGCAATTCCTTTCTTGACCATTGCTCTTGTTTTTCAGTATCTGATAGGAACCATAGATTCAGCAGGTTATCTCTAGTAGCAAAATTTAGAGGTGTATATCACTTATCAGCCAACGATACCACTCTATGGAAGTCAGAAGTGAGATCTTTTGCAGAGAAGATTTCTCTGAGATTTTTATCTGTTCGGTGTGTAAATTGACAACATCTGTTAATTCGCGTCCTCCTTTTTCCGCTTCATAGTTGTTCTTATCACAGACGATTTTGGATGATGATTGTTGTACTTTGTCAGCATCGTTCGGGTCTGCCTTTGAATATCATCCAGTTCTGTCATAGTCCATTTGATTATTCCAAATGAGTAAAGCAAGACTGGAATGGCGTCTTCAGACGCTGACTGTATTCTGAACGAATATTCTCCTTTGACTGTTTTGGTCTAGCAATCTGGCTTGTTGGTATCCCAGATATTTGTACGTTTCACTATCTACGATTTTCCCTCTTTGAATGTTCAGAGTCTTATTATTATTATTTTTATTATAGTTCAGCAGTGGGCGGAAACCGATGAAACGGCATACAATTGTTTTTTGCAGTGCCAAAAAAATTCTTAAACTAACATTAAAGTTAAAGTTAAAGAAGACCACAACTAAGTACATCACAGTATGTCTATCACAAAACAGGTTGCACATTCTGATCACATATGGAGGATGGAAAAACATGGTCAGAAGTAATGCATCAGACTAAGGTCTCGTAGCTCCATCTCTTTGTCTAGTCTATTCTTGAAGGTGTTTAGCGACAGAGTAGTCACTGTTATTTCACTGAGTCCATTCCAAGGATACACAACACGATTACTGAGGAAGTTCTTTCGTGGAAGTTTAGCACATCTTTCTTTCTTCAACCCAAGGCCGTGTACTCTGAGAATAGTATTAGAGCTGCGATGGAATATGTCCATCTTAAATGTTTCGATCAAGTCACCTTTGAGTCTTCTGTGCTTGAGAGTTGGCAGGCCAAATACTTTAAATCTCTGGAGATAGGGTAGCTGCCTAGTTTCTGTAGGGATTCTTGTCACTCTTATTTGAACTCTTTCGATTAACTTCATGTCCTTTATAAAGTATGGGATCCAAATGCTGTGTCCATATTCCAAAAGTGGTCTTATATAGTTTTTGTACAGTTTTAATATTGTATCGACTACTTGTGAAGACTTTCTGTATCAGGAACAATAAGCTATTTGCTTTTTTGATAATAAGGGCTATGTGGGTTTCCCATTTGATGTCAGAACGAATTACAATACCAAGGTCCTTTTGTTCAGATATGCTCTTGAGCTCTATTCCATTCAACGTATAAGGCGTGGCTGGGTTAGTGGTTCCAAGGTGCAAAACTTTACACTTTTCAGCATTAAGTTGAAGCTGCCAAACATCAATCCATACTTCCAATCTCTTGGGGTCGACTTGTAGCATATTGGAATTAACCAGGGGATGCATAAACATTTTCGTGTCATCTGCAAAGAAGTACATCTCCGATAGAATCAATTGGGTTAAGTGTGCTATGTTCACCAAGAAAAGCAACGGGCCAAGCACCGAACCCTGGGGCACTCCGCTATCGACCATGTAGGAATCAGAAAAGGACTGACCAACTCGCACTCTGCAGCTCCGATCCCTTAGGAAGCTCTCGATCCATTGCAGAAGCTTACCCCGCACACCACAGTGATCTAGTTTCAGTCTCCTGTGTGGAACACGATCAAAAGCCTTCTCATAGTCCAGGTAAACGATGTCAGTGGTGTCGCTTTTATCAAATGATTTAGTCCATCTATTAGGACAAGTCAGTAGGTTGCTCACTGTTGATCTATGAGGCAAGAAGGTATGTATGGTGCCGTTCGAGAGTGAGAATGCGGTAAGCTCATGGACAATGATTTTTTCCATACATTAGCAAGTGATACAGGTAAGACTTATAGGTCTGTAGTTGCTGGCTGTCAACCTATTCCCCTTCTTGAAGACCGGTACAACATATGCAATTTTTCACTCTGGTGGGAGAACCCCTGAATCCATAACTGTATTCATGACAGTAGAAAATGGAGCAGCTAGCGACGCAGCGCATTCCCGAAGGAACACAGCTGAAATGCCATCAGGGCCAGGGCAAGAGTCAGTTTTAATATCTAGAATGGCTTTTTGGACCTTTTTAGGGGTGAATAAGATGGTCGTAATTTCATATTCTGATCTAGTGTTGTTAGCCAGTGCTGGTAGTGGCCCCCCTCCCTCATCTGTAAACATTTCTTTAAATTCATCGGCAAATATGCAAGCCACTTTCTGAGGGCCAGTTGCAGTCTCCAAGCTAACTGGATTAGTAAGTGCTAGAGTACTGACAGTTGAGTTCAAGGTGCGTATTTGAAAAATTGTTTTGCTGACTGATTCAATAAGTTCTCTTCATATTCCGTTTTTGCTTGGATTAATTGGTATTTCAGACTATTATATTGTCGATGGTATGCTTGATAATCACCAAGGATTTTAGTCCTCCTGTATATGTCCCAGAGGTTTTCTTTTTTCCTGATACCTTCCATGATTTCTTTGGTTGTCCATGGTTTTTGTGCATTGGATCTACGAGTTTTTTCGGGAATGAAACAGTCGACCCTCCTACACTCATCATAAACAATGGTTTCAGCTTCCAGTGAGTTCAAGCTGTTTGTGAGGTAACTGTTGATTTTCACATAGTCCGCCCTCCAAAAATTTCTTCTTTTCACAGCAACTGTTTGTTTTGGGAAAACCTTCAGTTGTACGGTAATAGCAATAGCAATGTGATCGTTCAATCCTAGAGGAGGGTCCTGTTGAATATCTGATATTCACCAAGTCCAGCAACGAGGATTCATCATTTCGAAATCTAGTCTCGGAGAAGACTGCGGTAAAAAAATGATTGTGTACCAATCGACAGAATTGTTGCTTCATTACCTGTTTTGTTGCGATCATCTTTTTGGAGACACATTATATCATCTTACTACTGCGGCGCTTAGCTAATGTGGATAAAACCAGAGCTAAGAAAACAATCTCTACAGCCCAAGAAATAACCCTGAATCTCCCTCCTCTTCCTATGCAAGTACGCAAGTGCAAGAGGGAGTAATGGCAGCATTCCAGCTGCAAGGAACGAAAAACTCCCTGGAGATTCAGAGCTACATAGCTGCACAACCATCGGATATAATGCCGTTAAGCTATGCCGTTCATATTCACTTTGAAGTTGTTATCGAAGAGCGCACTTGATCGAAAGGAAAATAGAGTCAATTGGACCAGAGATCCTCCATTTGGTACACAGATGAATTCAAAAGGATAGAGGGGACAGGCGTGGGCATAATGGGTCTCAAGTACCCTTAGTTTCGTCTCCAACAATCATCCAAGCGGAGACGCTTGCTATAAACTTGTGCTGCCAAGTTCTAGAAAATTAGGAGATGATCATAGTTATTCGAACGTTCTGAGAATGTAGTACTCTGGTGGGTATTTGTCCACAAAGGTACAGAAGGTAATGAAATTTTTAATGAACAGGCTAGATCAGCTGTTGAAGGTTCTATAAGTTCTTAACCGTTCTGCTGTTTAAATCAACCACACAAACACCAAGAACTGAGGCAGTGGAAGGAATTAGCAACAAAGAACACTCCAGGTCTTAAGCAAGCAACAGTTTATCGACAATTCGCCTAAAACGGCTTCACAACTCCTAGACATATTTAGGAACGAGATGAGAACCATCCCCAAAATAGTGCAGCTAATTGGGTCGAAATCGACATCAACTAGGATTACATGAGGGCGCTGAGCACATTTTCTGAGTTGCATCGCAGATGCTCATAAGAAGTAAGCAAGCTTTTGCTGTTGAAAAGTAGAGCTAAACGAAGTGAAAACAAAAAAAATGGGATATTCCCAATATCGTAGAAGAACACAATTAAAGCAGTGTCAAGAGCAATAGATAAATATATGATAATTGAGAAATATTTCAAAAGCTATTGTTTTTTTTATCACAAATTTACAGCTATAGACGCGGATATTTCATGTCTCATTCATTATTAGTTTGTCCAGATTAAAATATCGAATATGTAACACAACATGTTCTTTAAGAAACTAATATTTTGAAACTACAACTAGTTGATAGATTGAAATAACGATGTCTGCTTTCGTTGTCCTGTTTACATAAAATTAATTGGTCAGATTATTACGAAATAAACAAATATTTGACTCGATCACACTTAAATAATCCCACCTGCTCTGGGAGAACTCTATGTGATTGTTGTTTCAAGTTTATATGCGAAGGCGGAAGATCTCAGTTCCCAGAGAATCTATTACATGAAATTGAAATCGAATATTGCCGAAATGAGTGATAAGAAATGTTTGAATACCTAATTATAGTTAGATCTTCAATCATTAGTCCTTCGCATTCGATCGGTACAGACTATCTGAACATGAAGTTTTTGGTTGCCTTGAAACTTGAATCCCAGAAAGAACTATGGACCTGACAGTCTACCTTCTGTATTCATCAGGAACACTGCTTCAAGCCTGCATTGGCCTTTGACACATATTTTTAATGATTCCTCAAAATTGGTATATTTCGTGAACGCTGGAAGATAGCATCAATCTTGCCTGTACATAAAAATGGCGAAAAAATCTTATAAATAATCATAGAGCAATGAGCAAGCTCAGTATAATAGCGAAACGTTTCAAATCTCTCATATGTAAATATCTACTCAATTGTATTAGAAGTAACTTAATATCTGAACAGCACGGGTTCATGGCTGAAGGTAAGTCGAAACAAATTTAATTTGCTACGTTCAATTTTTGCATGAACATCACGATCAGGCTCAACGATTTTTATGAAGCCTTTGACAAAATCAATCATCTCATTCTGCTGCAAAAGATGTTGAATCTTAGGGTAGAGTATGCGTTTCTGAGGTGGGTCAGGTCTTGACTGAGTGATAGAACACAGTATGTATCTATTGAAGGCGTTGAGTCTCATCTATTTAATGTTACTTCCGGTGTACCTCAAGGATCTCACTTGGGATCTATTTTATTCAACATTTATATCAACAATATCGCCAAATGCCTTTAGCATAGCAAATATTTATTATTTGCAGATGATTCCAAACTGTTTCTGTCAGTTAGGGATAAGACAGTGTGCTTAGCTTAGAATGATCGTTTATAATAAGGACAACAGGATAAGCTTAACTGCGACAAATGCCAAGTTATTTCTTTCAACCGCAATCGGAATGTTGTAAAACATCTATACCATATTGATCCACTCTTTAGAAAGAGTGGATACAATCAGTGAATAGTTCCTTCAAACTTCTGGGATTCATCAGTAGAAGATCGAAATCATACATCAGATTCCTCAGCGGTGAGGTCGATTACCCTTGCGCTAAGTCAAATCAATTTCAATATTCCACGGCATAGACTCAGGTCACATAGTCTGTTCAGGCTTCCTCTGTGTCAACAAGTGCGGTCCAAAACTCCCCGTTGAATCGAATTCTGAAACTTTATGGTTTGCACTGTCGGAGCTTTGATTTCGTCTCAATGTCCAAAACATTGATTTGAAAGACTCAAATCCAAATCAATGAGTTGTATTTAATGTGTGAAGTTATTTATGGTCTGTAAGGAACTTATTTCTGAATTCTTATTACTTATTTCTCTCGTTACGTTTGGATTTATTCTTGTTCTTTCTCTTTTTCAGTGCTACATTTTGTTTGTTGGCTTCCTTTGTTTATTTTTTAGTGTTTCGTTTAATTTTGACTTGAATGCTGTATTAACAAACATCATTCAATTAATTAGGTACATAGTTTAATTCCCAAATTATCTTATAGATACAATCGTCTGTGGTCTCTTTAATTTTAACGAGGTCCGGAATAATCTTTCCTTTTGCCTCTTCGTTTTCTTTTACCTTTTTTCTACTGTTCTCTTTTATTGTCTCGTTTTTAGAAGTTTTACTCTTACCTACTTATGGTCCTCTTTGAGGTTTCGGATCGTGTGAAGATAACTCTGTTATCCTCCTTCTTTTGTTTTGTTTTTCTTCGTCCTCCTGTCCTCTTTTCCACTGTAGCATGGAAATGTGCTTGTCTGTTTTTCTTATCTTTGTTTGAACAATCTTTCTTATTTGTTCGTTTTCGTGATTCTCTATTCTTTCTAAGAAGTTTTCTATCTTCTTGATTATCGTTTTTTCTAGCGTCTGAATATAGACTTCCCGTCTTATTTGTTCGTTTGATATGTACCAGGGGCACCCAATTGCCGTCCTGACTATCTTGTTTATTGTCTCCTGTAGTTTTCTTTTCCTGTAGGATTTTGTTGTCGTGAACCATATTTCTCCAGCATATGTTATACTTGGTACTATAAATGTTTTTATAATTTTCATTTTGTTCTCTAGTGACAGTTTGATGCTCCTGTTTAGAAGGGGATATAAATATCCTTACAGTTGCCACGCTTTCTTTGCGTTTTCTTCCATTTGGTTGTGGAATTTCAAGTCTTAGTCTATTAATACTCCTAGGTATTTTGCTTCGTTTTTCCATCCCACTTTCTGGTAGGCTATCTTCATTTCTTCCGGTTCCTCTGTGTCCTTCTTTCTGTTCTGGTGATCAAACTATACTGCAACTGACTTGTTTACGTTGATTTTGATTCTCTATTTTTCAAAGTATTCTACCAGTTTGTCGGTATCTTCTTGTAATCTTTTTGTTATGCATTTCTTATTTCTGTGTGATGTGTAGATTGCTGTGTCGTCAGCAAACTGTGCTATCTTTGAATGTTTCAATTCAAGTATGTCCAAGATGTATATGTTGTACAGTAGTGGTCCCAGGATTGATCCTTGTGGGACTCCTGCCTCTATTGGTCTTTCTTCAGATTTGGCATTTTCTATTCGTACTATGAACTTCCTGTCTTTTGAGTACGATGGCGTTATGTTCACTAGTTTATTTGGAAACTTCGTTATTTTTCTTGTATATTATTGCTTCGTGCCAAACATTGTCGAAAGACTTTTCTATATCCATGAACGTTGCTGCTGTTGGTTTTGATAAGTTCATATTTTCTTTTATGTTTCCGTTAGCCTTGCCAGTTGATGGCTCGTTGCGATATACAATTGTGGACTCCTGTCTATTGTATACCAGATACTTACATCACTACAAAGTATAAAACAAAGTCGCTTTCTCTGTTTGTCTGTCCCTATGTATGTTTAAATCTTCAAAACTACGCAACTGATTTCGATGCGGTTTTTTTTTAAGCCAGGGCGGGCCGCTATTAAATAAATGAATAAATTCTAGCCTCCCGATTATGTTTTCTTTTGTGTGAACTACCTTGATTATTTGAAATCTACTCTAGGCTACATGTCCAATTCTGGAAAGTACCTAGATACTTCTCTGTATGTGGCGCCATCTAGAGGTTAAAATACAAAACCTACTCTCTTAAATCATCTAATTTCAATACTAGTTTCTCTCGAAGACATATTTGATAATTTACGAATCATTGAGTATTTCTCCTTGAAAATCGTGTCTATTCTTTATTCGTCCTGTTTAGCATTTTATTTTGTTGAAATAGCTGTGGGGTAGAATTAATTAATGTCTGAAATATTCACATTGATATTCGATTTGGTTAGAGTATCGTTATATAGTAATTATTTCGTGGGGCGAAGCTCATAATAAAATTTGAATAATGGACAATTTTATGATGGAATATACTGAGAACAGAAAGTTAAAGTTATTGAGATACACACATCATCATAATCTAAGGATCATCAATAAATCTGACTTTTCCTTGAAAAATATTAGTTAATTATCAATTTTTTTCGCGAAGCAACAAGAGATATCTGATGATTCTACTCCTAATTCCCTTGACATGACAAACACCTCTAAACGGCACAAGAACCAAAGCGGAAGTAATAGATCGCGCTCAGACTCAAACTTAGCAACAACAAAAATTTGATAATCGTTTCAAGCATATTTCATAAATAATCAATCCACAATTCTCATTTGTCTCAATATTATAGAAAATATTGAACCTTTCTAACTTGTCATAGATTCTATGAACATTCTAAAACAAAAATATAATAGGGCTAGTCGTTCTCAAGCGCTCACCAACAGATAGCGTTCCATTTTTATTCATTTATCACAGGGGATGATAAAAATGGAGATTTGTTCAAATCCTTGAGGTAGTTCTAATTAATATATCTTTCATTTTACTCTAGGAAGATTGACTATAGTTCACATAATACAAGTAGAAATCTTCTGCATATTTCAAGAGAAAATGAATAACCTCTGTGTCTTTAACCTTAAGACTATTCACATTTAGAAACATCATCAATTAACCTCATAAAATTACCAGCAAATGTCGTTATATGAAAAAATAGAAACAGATACATAAATGAGATGCAGGTATTGTATATACCGGTATAGAACATCCGTTCAGTACTTTCCAATACTTAAATTTGTAAGACGTATGTGGGATTAAAGATGAGATAAGCATACATAAGTCGGAACATGTAATAAATTGTTTAACTTAGAAAGGATTCCCTCTTCGGTAGATTGATTAATAGATAATGATCTTAATAATTTATATTGGTCTTTCCATTCACTGGTTGATTTGATTTAAAAAGTACTTCTGGAATTCATTTATGATCTCATAAGTATTGTTGCAATTACTCAGCACAACAAATTTATTGAAATGAAAATAAATTATGTTTGAAGAAGGTAATAATAACTTCAAACTATACAAGTTAGGACAATTTTATTCAAATCAACAATCAGTATAGTCTGAATAACGAAGCCAGTTCTAACATATCAGGTAGGTACTAATTTTAATTGGAACGAAATGTTATACGTATTCAAAAAGAACAATCTTCTGAGATTTGATTTCACTTAGAATGAATCAATTTCTTTTAATCATATTGAAGACATATTTATTTCACGGAAATCAATTTCAAAATATGAAAAACACTTCTGCCAGTTTTCCACATTTATTTGTTAATATACGACCGAACTTTCTGATAATACAGGGTGGGGCGTAATGGAAGGGCGTTTTTGAAATGAGAATAACTAAGCTGTTTTTCAATGTAGAACATTTTTAATTACGTAAAAAGAGAGCTTAGTGTAGGAAAAGTGAAAAGAGTGATGTCTTCTTTCAACAAAATTAAGATCACGGACAACAAGAGGAAGAATTACAAGAAGGCAGAAATTTCTCGAGTGATGATTTCAACTCGTATTTTGTCAACTGCTCTGAAAAATTTCTAGAAACTATTCAACCAACAGGCCAGTCAACAAGAGATCTTTTACATAATCTGTCAATAAATAACACATCTATCTATTTTCGTAACATCACAGTAGAGGAGACTACAGATACGATTAGAAATCTTAAAGGTATTCATATCGGGACAACTATGTAAAATATTGAATAAGTGTATAATGGAGGGTGTTTTTCCAGATCAACTAAAGGTGGCTAGAGTGATCCCAGTGTTCAAAAATGGATGTCAATGATTGTTAACGCAGTGAAGTTTGATCAAAGCTTACATTATTAATATTTGAATCTATAAATTAGATATTCAGAACGGCATCAAGAATTTTGAAAATGAGTGCAGAACAAGTTTCATAAAAAAAGTTTCCTTGTTGAAGAAATATTGAGAGTGAAGTTTATCTTCAGAAACGTAGGAAATTGGTTAAAGACCCATTACCAACCGATAGGTATTAAAATTATCGTTTAGATTTCTTCAATAAATACAGGGTGTGCCATTCAAAATAAAGGAAATGATGATGTTTGAATTATTCAAATCTTTCGACATTCGTGAACTCTATATTATTCAGGCAACAAATGTCAGATGATCCTAATAGATGAAGACTGAGATTGGAAAAATGTCAAAATTCAATTGCATATAAATTTCAGTAATGGAACACCCTATATAGAGGATAACATTTTAAATTTTTATAGGTTAATATTACATACAGAATCTGTGAACAAACCGTATCGAAAAAATGTTTTGTAGATATAGTCTACATTGACTCACCCTGTATAGAATTCAAATTTGTTAAGCTACATCTTTATTCTTTAATTTCAGGTTATTCCAAAGTGAATTAGAAATACTTTTTTATTGAGGCATAATTTTTTATCTTCGTTGATATGAAATATTATTGAAATAATAATTAATCAATATGGCCAGAAGCTTCAATGAAATTGAAGAAGTAATATCCTGAATCAGTATCGAAATTTAAATACCCTCTATATTCCTTAAAACAAATTTAAAACTCTCTAGATTCCGAACATTTTTAACTTATAATTTTGAAGATCCCCACTAAGCTTTAGATAATATTGATACCTGTTGTGATCTCGTCATCGGAAAGAAATATGTTGATGGTGAATTTCTGGACGTCAGTTCTTGGAATATTTTTATATAAGAAATATTATTTCCACTAATAATACTACTTTGTCGACAGCTTATATAAAATATGATTCTTATTATAGTTATCATTTGAATTTGGGAGGCTTTTACTTGGTAAAATTCCATTATCAATAATAAAAACAAGTACTGTGTTTTAAGGAATTTTACTTAATAATTGCGATTCGTAACGCGTTTCACTACACCGTAGCTTCTTCAGACGAATGATTATGCAGAAAATGTAAATGAGAATATAACTATAAATGTTCTTGAGTAATTAAAAGCTTATTGGTCACCTCCTCCTAAGTGGTTATTTATGACAGGTATATCCAATAAAATTAAGGAATAGATTGCTCCCCGAAAAGATTCAATAGAGGTGAAGGGCTTAAATCGACTTGTTCATTGATGAGTCTACCTGAGTGTTTGTATTTATTTATTTCTAAAGTTTCCCAAAGATCTACCTTCCAATATTTATTATCTGTATGCAAAATTTCAAACTGTGGGTCGAAAGAATGATTATTTTCTAAGAGATGATTCGCGTAATTTGAATCTGATTTTTATTTGAAAAACTGCGTTTATGTTCCGATATTCTAATATTAAAATTTCTATGTGTTCTACCAATGTAGAAATTATCACAGTCATTGCAATTCAATCTATAAACACCTGATTTATTGTTTTTACCTGGTTTGGTTTTATTATTTTTATATATTTGCCTAAATTATTATTAGTTTGGAAAGCTATGTTGAAATTATTGCTACTTAAGAATGATTTCAGTTTTTCATTTGTATTGCCAACGTAGGTTAAGGTGTTGAATTTTTGTTTCAATTTATCGACAGGGTAAACTTCATTCAAAGCGATTCTACTTTGTTTTTATTTAAAATATTATTTATTAGTTTGGGATTGTAACCATTATTTTTGGCTATTTGTTTAATCAAATTTAGTTCTTTGTTGAAATTTTCTGGTGATAGCGGGATGTTAATCAATCTATGAATAAAACTATTGAATGCTGACATTTTATGTTGATATGGATGACACGACGAGTTATGTATTATAATATCTGTATGTGACGGCTTATGGTAAATTGCGAAAACATGTTTTCCATTTTCATTCGAAATTGTTACGTC
The DNA here is from genome assembly GCA_013387265.2 of Cryptolaemus montrouzieri. NCBI lineage: Eukaryota > Metazoa > Arthropoda > Insecta > Coleoptera > Coccinellidae > Cryptolaemus > Cryptolaemus montrouzieri. The sequence continues at coordinate 6,642,744 of JABFTP020000103.1, read as the reverse complement.
TAAGAAATTTATCGAATTATTGCTTTCTATTTCGGTTGTGAATGCAATTTTTGGACGTAATGAATTTATATGATTTTCGAAAATTTTCAACTGTCTATCTGTTCCTGTGAAGCATATAATGATATCGTCTACATAGCGATACCAGTATAAACAATATTTACTGAGTGGATGATTATGAATTACTTTCTCTAAGTTATTCATGAAAATTTCTGCTAACAAAGGACTCAACGGATTGCCCATAATCAAGCCGTCTTCAATAGTATAATATTTGTAATTGAAATGGAAATAATTTTGATCTAAACAAATTTTTAATAATGAAAGAATATCTGATTCAATGATAGTATTGACATGATTCCTTTCTAATAATTCTTCAACTAAGTAATACGTATCTTTTGGAGGAATGTTGGGAAATAGATTCTTAACATCGAAAGAAATAAGTTTGGGAAACTTTAGAAATAAATAAATACAAACACTCAGGTAGACTCATCAATGAACAAGTCGATTTAAGCCCTTCACCTCTATTGAATCTTTTCGGGGAGCAATCTATTCCTTAATTTTATTGGATATACCTGTCATAAATAACCACTTAGGAGGAGGTGACCAATAAGCTTTTAATTACTCAAGAACATTTATAGTTATATTCTCATTTACATTTTTCTGCATAATCATTCGTCTGAAGAAGCTACGGTGTAGTGAAACGCGTTACGAATCGCAATTATTAAGTAAAATTCCTTAAAACACAGTACTTGTTTTTTATTATAGTTATCATTGTTATAATAATCTATATTATTATTTTTGATGGAAAAAGGATTACCGAATGTTTATTGTTTTAATAATTTCGGTTATAATACTCAAACAATTTTGATTTCTATCAATCTAATTATATCACATCGGAAGGGTTTTCAAAAATGGTAAATTACCCCGATATGTCAGCCCAAATATGTCCAATACAACTCAAATCAGGATAAGGTGCTGGCTATTGCATTCTTTGAATAAAGATCTAACAAATATGCATTTATTTAATAGATAATTAACATGGGTGAAATGTACCACCTTGTAGATTTTAACATTATACATGTATAATGATAAATAAAATTCAAATGTTAAATTATATATTTTTGAAATATTTTGAATGAATCACCTATTTTATGTAAACTGTGCTTTTTAAAACGTTATAATAATTGAATAAATGTTTGGTATCCATAGTGTATAAATGAATGAAAAAATATTATCCCACCTTTTCTTTCCTAACAAATATAAATTTATATAGCCGACCACCTCACTACAAGTACCGAACAAACAAGACAAAGCTATACCAACTTATTGCAACACATAATCGCGATGAATATCAAACGAATACTAAAATTCATAGATCCGACTTCTTTCCTTTTATGTTTTCGATGATACCTATGCCATTATCTATTCCAACAACATCTCGATGGAACAAGTCGAGTTGCAAGAAGTTAGCAGAAATTTACTTTCTTTTCGTGTTGTGTTGACGGTTATAAAAATTTGAAATAATTATCAGTTCACGAATCAAGAACGAAGAGCCTTTATTGTGATTGTCGTTCTCTTTCGGATATAGGTTTTTAGGAACCGAGAGATAGTCCTTAAAAACCATACAGCCCGCCAAACATAACGTTTAATTGATATAGTAGAGCAGGGGTGCTCAAACGGTCGATCGACCAGTCGAGTCGAGTGCTTTTTGAGTAGATCTCGAGAAGAAAAAATTTTTTAATAAGTAGGTAACTAAACTACGAAAATTAACTACGTAATAAAATAACACTCTACCAGCGGCAAAAGGCGGCTTTATCAAAGGAACGCGCGGTACTTGTCAAAGAAAAGACGCGTTTTTTATTCTTGCCGCTTTTCTAGAAATTTCTGGAGCCGCGTTTGACGGGAACATTAGAGACTTTTGTTCACGCTGATATAAATGTTGCGCCTGCAAGACTTGGAGTCATTCTGAATTGTAACTTGAAAGCAATACTACGTCGATACAAAGTTTGTTATTAAATAGTACAAAATAAGTGCAGCGAAGAAATCTAAGCTGCTACGATCGCGTCATTTAAAATATCTCATATATTGGCGAAACACAAGAAACCATTCGAAGATGGATCAGTTGTGAAGGAAGCATTTATTGAAGCAGGTGAGACTTTATTTGGAGATTTTAAAAATAAAACAGAAATCATGTCTGCTATTAGAGAACTTCAGTTATCTCCTCCGACTGTCGCAAGGCGTATTGAAGTTCAGTCAGGATCTGGCAGATAAACTAAAACATGATATATGAAGAAATATGAAATGTACATACTTTTCTTCACAGTTCGACGAATCCACCGATATGACAGACACTGCCCAGCTGTGTATTTTTATTCGGATGGTTTTCAATGACATGTTGGCTAAGGAAGAATTTTTGACAATCATTCCTCTGAAAAGGAAGACCCGTGGCGAAGATATATATGACGTTTTCTACAATTTTGTGAAAAACTACAAGCTACCAATATATAAATAAGTGTGCATTACAACCGATGGAGCACCAGCAATGACTGGAAACAAAAACGGTTTTGTGGCATTGTATCGAGCTAATGAAGATTTCCCTTCATTTTTTCATTTCATTGCTTTATACATCAACAAGTTTTGTGTTCAAAAATTTTAAACACGGAGGAAATTATGGGCATTGCAACAAAACTTGTGAATTTCATCCGTGCACATAGCTTGCAACGGCGGTTCTTTAAGTTACAGTTGGAAGATAGGGAGTCAGCTGAACACACTGATTTAGTTCTTCACACGGACGTCAGGTGGTCGAGTCGTGGAAAATTTCTAGAAAGGTCTCAAGAATTATTGCCCGAAATAACAGCTTTTCTAGACGAAAGAGGTGATGACACTCAGATGTTGAAAAACGAAAAATGGCTGACTGATTTGGCATTTTAACCGAGATCACAATGCACTTAAACACCATCAACATGGAGCTTCAAGGTAAAGGAAAAACTATTATTGAGATGATTAGCGCAGTAAACTCATTCAAAAGTAAATTGCAACTTATGACAAATCAACTGGAAAAAAGGATCTGAAACATTTTCCGTCTTTGAAGCAAGGATTCCTCAGTTGAATTATGATACGTATGAGGCTGAATTATCAAATATTTTGGAACAATTCAAAATGCGTTTTTATGATTGCAGAAAATTGGCAAATATAGCATCATTTATGAGGTATCCTTTTTCATGTAAAAACATTGAGGAATTAGCTACTGAAATAGCAAGTTCAATATGAATTCATGTTCTGTTGAAAATGAGTTGGTGCAGATTATATCAGATATACAAAGCTACAGCATCTGATTTCTGGTGTTTTATTTCTGAATCTAAGGCAAATCGCCCCTTCAACTGACGGCAATGTTTGGGTCAATTTACTTGTGCCAGTCAGCATTTTCTGAAATGAAGATAATTAAGTCAAAATATCGCAATCGACTAACTGAAGATCATATGTCATCATGCTTGCGATTAGCACTCAGTGGTTACGTACCATCTTACGAAAAGTATGCTGAGGACATGCAGTACCTTGCTGCAACATCCAAAATCACTCCTTACTTAAGTTTAACACCATATGTAACTCTTTTGTTTTGTAACAACCAATAAACTCGCAATTTTGAATAACTATGAGTTTTCTCATTGATATTATAGAGAAGAACCTAACTAAACCTAACCCAAACCTTGACTGAAATAATGTTTATTATGCGGAAAGCTGATATCTATATATGCTACGGTACACCCTACCTAAGTAGGTATGGTGTATCGTGTATGCACCACAACCCTGCATCACATATACTTGCAGCCTCTCAGAGTCGATCGTAAGTAGTCTAAAAATATTGAAGCCACTCTGTATTCAGAAATTCAGTGGATTCAACTCACCAAAATTCCATATTTGAAAAAAATGTAAATTGAAGTGAGTAGAAAAAGAAGTCGATAGGTGTTGTTGCTACTTTTCTTTTTATAACTATTTCTACCAGGGATATTGATTTTTATTTTGTTAATCTTAATATAGAATATAGATGTTACGTAATTTCATCTATTTTGAAGGATGAAGGTGTTCTACCAATAAATCAACTTTTTATTGTCATGGCTAATACATAGATCAGAATTAATCCAAAACCGGTACTCGATTAAGTTACTTTTAAAATATACCCAATTCCGGAGTCATATTAAAAATGTCACATTTACATATGAGACGATTATCATTTTATTATCTCATCTTCTTTCCATATCTATCCACATAAATAAAAATGATTGGCTAAATGTGTTGTTAAGCGCAAAACACAAGAACGACTGAAGCAAACCGACTATTTTTTTTAATATTCATTGAAGTCAAAATTCATTCTTATGAAGCAGAAAATGGGAAGAAGTACACAGACGAATCTATAAACCACATTCTCCCTTATAGAGGTGTTTCTATGGAAATTCTTTGAGTTTTAGAGTTGGAGACATGAAGATTTGTATTTACGATACAAGCAAAGTATCTGAAATCTATAAAAACTTCTTAAACCACAAATTCATGGAACTCGCCAACTTTCATCCGCCATACATCATTTTAAATTCTGTACACCTGATAAACAATTTTAATTTCAAATTTATCTCTTTTGATATAAAAAATAAGCACCGAAACATTCCAACAGATGAATGTCCGCTTCTAATAAAAGAAATCTTCAACCAATCTACCACACATTATAGATGAATTTTGTAATCTTTTAGAAACCTGTTTGTCACAAATTTATTTCCATTTGAATCAAAAATTTTCAAACAAAAATCAGCACTCCCCATGGGATCCCCACTCAGCCCTTTATTAGCAGATATTTTTATTAACAATCCTAAAAAATCTATAATGAATAATCAGTTAGCACAAAAAAATATTATTTTTGTGAACAGATATGTTGATGAGATTTTTGTGGGTTTTCAAGGCTTAAATGGACAATTAGACCAGTTTTTACGTTTTCTGAATTGAATGCATAATGAAATAACAACAATTTTATAAATTTCCAAGACATAAACATTACTAAACTCAATAATAATCTCACCTATAACTTTTGCAGAAAAGAAATATTTACAGACTCAACAATCCTCTTCCAGTCCTAACCTAACCCAACATAAGCAAATTACTGCTCAATGCCATGCAAAAAACTTATAAATTGGAATAGTCTGGAATATATAGAATTGAACGTAAGTTTTTCAACTTAGCGTAAATTCATTCAACTGTTCATTAGGTCGACTCTCCCTTATTTTGTTCATTATGGTTGCCGACAAATTTTCAAGAAAATCGAAAATTACGCAAACTGCAAAAGAAATTATTCTGTTGGTATGTACTTTCGATTATAACTGACAATAAAAAACAAAATTTCAAACAAGTACAAAAGAAGATGGAAAACTCTAACAAACTTAAAAGTTACGAATTTCGTATAATTCTGTTCACTAGATCTATCTTCAAAATTCAAAAAAGTTGAGATCATCAGATTATGGCCGTATTAAAAATTTCTTTATACCAGCTCAAACCAGCTTTCCAATAATGTATCACTCAATCTATTTATTACATTCAAAAAGGAAGAGTAGGCATTCCCGCAGTGGAGATCAATGTTTTAGATATCTACCTTATACTAGAAGATCCCTACAAACAAAAATCAACCTACTTTTCCGTTTTGTCGTGAAATGGAAACTTTTCCAATTACTTGATATTTCGTGGACACACCCTGTATAAATTGGCATTTGAATAATTTATTTGAAATGAAGTACATTTTTTGAAGTGCATAAATGCATGATAAGTGGTAGTTCATCTTGACGTAAACAAATACTAAATTATTTAAACAGAGTTCAATTTATTTGTTTTATCTTACTTTTTTGTCATCGACTTGAATTGAGTGGCTTGCTTTCTACAGAAGTTGTTTTATGGTGTAGGTGTGTGAAGAATGAATTAATAACTATTTATATAAATTTTCCTTCCACTTCTTCGTTTGCTATGTAAATTATTTTTATTCGTGTAGCGCTAGAATCTGCAGGAATTGTTGGGAATCTAAAGGTGTTTTCTCAACTACTATTCAGCAAAATAATTGGGTGATCTTGGCCTTGGAGTGTGCAGCTGTGGATTGAAAAAAGATTATAACTTGCCAATAGACACTAGATTGCATGTATGAATGGATTTAATTCTACCCCATTGAGCGTACAACCCGGAGTTCCACAAGGAGCACATTTGGACCCAATGTTTTTTGTTTTATTAATTGATGAACTTATCTGGCATCCTATTAAATCTAGAATTCTGCTGAGAACGGAAAACTATTCAGATCAATTTTAATGCAATCTGATAGTGAAGTCCTCCATCTGGATGTATCGGTTATTAGATCAGTGTCACAGTTAGATGGACTGTCTAACTATATATAAAAGGAAGAAAACGACACTCCTTTTATCTATGACGTTATTGATGATCAAAAGAGTTGAGTGTTTTTCGAGATCGTGAATATTACGATTACCATATTTTTTCATAAATTTTCTTTCAAATTTTTCATTCGAATAAAAAGAAAAATAGCGACTGTCGCATTCTCAATAATGATATACCACAGGAATCGATTCTTGCACTACTATACTACTATTATTGTATTATATATACTTTAAAACAAAAACTTTCAGTATACTCCATTAGACTACGTGAATATAAAATAAATTCAGATAAAAATTCCAAAACAAACTATTCAAAAATAATGAAAAACATTTTTACAAATTTATTTCAGGTTCAAATGAAAATATTTCTGGAAATGGAGTTCCTAAAATTGATATTTTAACTGATTATTGGTCTTCAATTTGGGCAGTGCCAAGGCAACACAATTCCAATGCAAGTTGGATTTTAAATGAAAGGTCTCGATTTTCTAAAATAGAATGCATGCAATTTGAAAAATTTTCAAACGAAGATATAACATCAGTTATTAAACACACAAAAAATTGGAAATCTCCAGGTGTTGATGGTATTCATAACTTTTGGTTCAAGAAATTCTCTTGCGTTCATGAAAAATTGGCTGAATATTTTTCATTTATAATAAAGAACCCCTCAGCTACTCCTTTATTTTTCACACAAGGAATTACTTATTTAAAACCGAAAAGTGATAATACTATTGATCCGTCTCAATATAGACCAATTACTTGCCTTCCAACAATATATAAAATTCTAACTACATGTATTACCCAAAAATTTATGCACATTTGGAGAATTATAATATTCTTTCCGAACATCAAAAGGATGTAGAAAAAACACCTTGGTACTAAAGAGCAACTTGTAATTGATTCTATTGCTTTGAATCAAGCTCAAACTAAGAAGAGAAATATTCATACAGCCTTCATTGATTACCAAAAGGCTTTTGATAGTTCTCCCCATTCATGGCTTCAAGAAATTTTGAAAATTTATAAAATTGATAAGACACTTCGTCATTTTCTTGAATTTGTAATGAAAAATTGGAGAACCAATCTTCATTTAAATATTTCAAAACAATCGTTAAAATCCGAAGTAATTCCAATCAAAAGAGGCATTTTCAAGGTGATTCTTTAAGTGCTCTTTGGTTTTGTCTTTGCCTCAATCCATTATCTCATGAATTAAATGCTACTAGTTTCGGCTTCAAAATAAAGAGTTTATTAACTGAATTCAAATTAAGTCACTTAATTTATTTAGATGATATTAAATTATATGCTGGAACCAGATCTCATTTAAAAAGTCTACTTGAGATTACTTTCAAATATTCCAATGATATTCATATGAAATTTGGGCTTCCAAAATGTAAAAATCTTTCTATTGAAAAAGGAAAGATCACCTCTGATTATATAAAGATTTCCAATATCGAAATCGAGCCAATGCATCAAGGAGATACATATAAATATCTTGGATTTTGTCAAGAGAAGACAATTAACCATAGCAGCACTAAAGAAAATATTAGAAGTTCATATTACAAAAGACTTAGAATTATCATCAAGAGTTATTTAACTAGTAAAACCTTTTCAGAGCTATCAACTCCTATGCTGTTCCTATTCTTACATCTTCTTTTGGAATTATTAAATGGTCTAAAACTGATCTAAATGAGTTACAATGTCAAACGAGGAAAATGCTCTGTAAATATCATAAGCACCACCCAAAGTCAGCTGTTCAGAGAGTTACACTACCTAGACAACTTGGAGGTCGTGGATTAATTGATTTGAATAATCTTCATAGTAAACAGATTTTTCATCTACGTTCCCATTTTCATGATAAACAGAGAACGTCTAAATTACATGATATTGTTGTTGCTGCTTCAGATTATAATCTTACACCTCTGAACTTGACAATGCAAAAGGTAGATTTTGATATATGTGATGATAATTCTAAAGAGAAAGTTGGATGCAGAAGGAATTACACGGAAAGCACCTAAAGAATTGAAAAATGATTATATTGATGAAATTGCATCGAATAAATGGTTAGTATCTGGAGAATTGTTTGCTGAAACAGAAGGCTTGGCAATTGCGATCCAGGACCAGGTTGTTTTCACAAGGAATTATAGAAAACATATCATCAAACAAAATATAGATGATTCTTGCCGTAGATGTTTCTGTTCTTCAGAAACAGTTTTTCATATATTATCATCTTGCTCAGTCCTTGCTTCAACAGATTATTTAGAAAGACATAATGCCGTCGCTAATATTATTCACTTCAATGTAGGAATTAAACATGACCTAATTCCCAAAAGAAAAAATTTCAAAAATATGAACCTGAGATTATTTGTGAAAATGACAAATATAAACTTTATTTTGATAAAACAATTCTGTGCAACAGAGCTGTAAAACTCAATAGACCAGATATCGTTCTTAATGATAAACAGAATCAAATAACATATATAATTGATATTGCTATACCCGACACACATAATATACAAAATAAATACAATGAAAAATTTCTAAATATATGATGCTTGGCGACGAGATTAAAAAATGTGGAAAATGAAGAAAATATTTATTCTACCGATTATTATTTCTACAACAGGTGTTATTCCTAGAAATCTTCACAAAAGTATTGAGATTTTGGGTCTGGAGAAAAATTTGTTTGAACAGTTACAAAAGATAACAGTCATCAAATCTTGTAATATTCTTCGTAGGTTTCTTTCCGAAAATAATAATGAGGTAGAGTCATAGGTTTTCTCTTTAGTTTATACTGCTCAGAATCTCATTTCATATTTTATTTATTTGTTATGGCCTCTTATAAAATTTCAGCTTGATATTGTAAATGGATTTTAACGGACGGTCCCGGTGAATATCCCTGTATAGTCAATACCACCATTTTTAATATCTTGTATGTTCATTGATGTGCAGTTTTAGACCATATGAGGCGAAAATATTCATTAGCTCACGTTTGTGTGTGTGATCAATATTCAGATCACCACATAAAATTACCCGAATATCATTTGTACATATTTTATTGAGGCAGTTCTCTAATTCATAGAAGAAAGTCTGTAGATTTTGACTATTAACAATATTCAACATTCCGTAAAATGTTGAACATCCCTCTTTGAAGGAACTGGTTTTCCAATCCACCCTTCATAATCACCGTCACCAGGGCCACACAGCAGTAGTACAGCACGATCAGATGTCGTGAATAGAAACAATAGACTGCAGTTTCGGTCTCATTTGACCTCGTCAGTATTGCATACCAATTCACAACATCAGGCTACATATTCTTCAATTATTGATCACTATAAAATTCACTATATATATTTGATTTTTTTTAAAAAGTTGTTGGAGAATGAAAAAATCATCGCAATACAAGACAACCTTTGTGACTACCTAATATAAAAAGAATGTACATTTTATGAAAATCTTTAATGAGTGGAAATCGTGGGTGACATGTTAATTAAAATATTACTATTCTCTACCAATTCTGATATTGAAATTCTACCCCGCTGCCTGATGAACTTGACAACAGCTTCCATTTCTTCCTGTGAAACATATATAAATTTGCCCCTATCATCAATTACGCCAGTGAGTATGTCATCATTCTGGAGATCTTTGATTCTATCAAGAGCAGCTTGAGTTTTCAATTTAAATTGTGCAGCTAAGTCTTCAATTATAACAACTTTATTTTTTTTAATATAGTCAACGAATTCTTGTAATAAATTTTTCTCATTTTCTTCATTGCCTTCTTCGAAACCTTCTTCTTCAACAGAAAATGCCTGTTTCATCTTTAAGTATTCCTCGTATTCTTTTCTTTCCTTTTCTTCTCGAAGTCTCTTTTCTTCTTCCTCTTGTTTTAGGGCTTCCATTTTCTCTCTTTCTTCATTTTTCTTTCGTTCCTCCTCCAACTGTTTTTCTTTCTGTTTCTTATCATGTCTTAATTGTTCTTCAGCTTCACGTTGAGCTTTTTTTTCTGCTTTAGCTTCTAGTTTTGCTCTTTTTTTCGCACCCATTTTGAAGTCTGGAAGTTCATTATTTGTTTCATTTTCTGGTTCATTAGCAGCAATATTTTCATTGTGTTGTTGCTGAGCAGCTGTAAAGAGAATAATGGTGAGAGATAGAAAATCTTTAAAGTACTTTCAAACCTCGTAATCGAATTCCTCTATTTCTAGCAAGCTGAGCTCTTCGAGGCGCACCATGACCTCTTTCTATTGGTTCTCCTCTGGTCTCTTCTATTCAATTAAAAAAGTTAAAAATACCATATGTAACTTTTATGTCTGGAGTTCAGCTTACCAACTTTTTTCTTTGTAGATAAAAAGTATCCTAAAGCAAGAATCAATAGGGAAACTAAAGATGCTGAAGCAATTAATAAAGTTATATCCATTTTATGTGAAATTTCCCACTGCAGATTTTTTCAGTCTGTATTTTCAATTGAAACTTCATTTGAAAGTCAACACACTGTCACACTTACTGTCAATCAGAGAATATAGGATCTGTTCTATGCTGTCAATATTGCTTGTCTAGATTCTATGATTTAAAATCAATGTTTTCTTTTTCTTCTTCATGTTCCTCAGCTCTTAAGCTATAAGAACCTATACCAGCTTCGTATTTGATTTCGTCAAACTTGATACTTCTTTCCATTACGTTTCAATTTATTTTTTTCGCCAGAATAGGTTCATTGTAGGAGTAAGAGAGAACAATCTACTTCTGCTCATGCTTCTAACTTCCTAAACTCAGTGATATTTATAATTTTGCTAGGAAATAAAAACGAACTCTGATATTCTTTACCAAGATAATTTAATCTGCAATATACAAATCGATTTTTTTTATTATCGAGAGTTAACCCACACGATGCACTGAAGAAGTGTTGTCACTTGAGGTGTATTACTCCAATATGGTCCAGTTTTGGATATTACCGTAAGATATTCAAACAAACATAAAAAAAACCATACATACTTTACTAATTATTTAAATTCCATGTTTCCTTTGTCAATGGCATCGAAATAAAAAACATTTATATTTATTAGGGAAAAAAGTTTGAATTATCAAACTGCAAATACAAGAACTATCTTTTGCTGTACATTGTAAATGCTTGTATAATAAATACATATTATGTTGTTTCTCTCATTCCATTTGTTTCTCTCGTAATAGAACCTCATCATCAAATTTCAACATATATGTTGTACCCTTATGCCAGTGTGCAGTTACTTTTGCAGGCTGTAATAAAAGTACAAACAAATCAATCGGATATTAGTTAAGAATCTTTTTGAAATATATAATCAACGTCAACCTCGCCAGAACACTCATGTGTATCTTGAATGGACACAAACTAATCTGAAAATGTACTTACAAATCCAGTACCAACTAATACAGCTTCAATCATACCAGCTACAAAAACTGCACAGTTTAAACTTGTCTTATCTCTTGGAATAGATATAAATCGATTAACTAAAGGATCTTTTTCCATCAAATAATATGTATTCTCATCATCGTTTGAATGTTCTAATTTATCAGCCTCTTTTCCGAAGAGAGCCTGTAATGAAGAATTAACTATTGCTTGTTGTAAACGAAACCATTTCTTTCTAGGTTCCTTCAAAAAATGTCATATTTGCCTACCTTCCACATAGTTGATTTAATGAATAAAAGTATATTGAGTAATTTGATTTCTCGTTTTCCACCTCTTTCTCTCACAAAATATAAATCTATCAGTTTAACACCAACTCTCGATCCTAATTTGTGCAGTCTTAAAAAAGAAGGTAGGAAATATCTTGAATAAATGAAAGATATATTTACCTATTTTGAATGTCTGTTACAGTACGAGATTTGTTTTGGCAATATTGAACTACTTCAGAAAATAATAGAGCAAAACAGCTCAATGACACTTCGCCCTTTCCCCGACTAAGGGGTTTATCTAAAATAGATGTTCGATTTCTTCCCGGTAAACTCATCATGAAGAAATTTCGAGTTTATTGTAAATATAAAATAACAGACTACCAGTGAAGTAGTAGTAGAATAGTTTATGAATTTAGAAATTTGAGGTTTTGTATCTGTCATTTACATCAACTGCATCATAGAGACGAAAGTTTATTAAATTCAACTTTTTAGGTGTAGACTGTTAAAAAATCTCTGAGCCAGCCAACTGCTGAAGAATTTGTTTTATATTTTAGCCTTATCTCACTTTCACTTATATTCTATAAATACTAAAGAAAAAGTATAGCTACAGAAATTTTAGTTTACCAAAATGAAGTTCAGGGTTTACTATGGATCATGGGATAAATAATCTAAGCTTCAAATAATACAATTACTCTATGGTTTGTTACATTAACCTTTAAATAAAATAACACGCTGGTATTCAATTAGAATATTGGTATTTTATTTAATGAATAAGTATTGACACTGTAAATGCGAGCATGGATGTAGAAGTAAGATTAACAGATTCAAGCAAGGTAAAGATTCCCTTTGTAATGTTTGTTTTGAGACATAACACGAAAATTTCAGGGAAAGGGCTTGTTCACAAAGAAAACACTCAAGGAAGGCTCTGTAATTTTTGACGAAGAACCATTAGTATCTTGCCAATTTTCTTGGAATGCTCTGTACAAATACAAAGCTTGTGACCATTGTTTGAGGTGGGGACTTCCTTGCCTTCCATACAACTCGGCTTATATTCATTGATATGTTTATTTTAGACCTCTGGAAACAGCTGAAGAAAATGCCAGGAGATTAACAGGTAAATTTGATTTGGTATTACCTTACCCAGAATGTTGCACAACAGTGAAGGATACTATTATTTCTTGTGAAAAATGTGGAGTAGAATATTGTTGTTCCGAATGCCTTATCAATGCCGATACACAATACCATAAAATATTATGTATAGGAAGTAAGGAAAGGAGTGGTTGTCATCCTTTAGAGCTCCTTAATGAAGCATGGAAGTGAGTACAAATGTTCTATAGCAAAATTATAGAATTTGAATGAGATACTAGTTTTAAAATTTTTTGTATAAATACAATCTTGGGATTTTGATTAATTTTAGAAATTGCTATTTTCAGACATATTCATTATCCCCCTGAAACAAACTCAGTCATGCTGATTGTACGTTTGTTAGCTAGAATAATTCAGGCTCCCGATCCACAAGTGGCAATATCACAGACCTTACAGTTTTGTCACCGTACATTTAATGAAGATGCTGAATTGGCTCATAAACTTTTAGGTGAAGGATTTGCAAATCAAATATCACATCTTCTGTCCCTACTGCAACAAGCGTTGCCGCATGAGTGTATTCAGCAGTTTCTTACTGAGAATGGCTTTAAAAGTTTACTTGCATTAATAGGAACTAATGGACAAGGAGTAGGTATGTGATTTGAAATGTATATTTATTCACTGATATATAAATCCACCTTACTAATGAAATTATATAACCTTAGGTACAAGTGCCATAAGTCAATGGGTGTCCAAGAGTTCAGAGCTACCATTAACTGATGCCAAGAAGCTTGAACTAGACCAATTTATAGATAAATTGTATGAAGACATCGAAAAACATTCTGGCACTTTTCTTGACAATGAGGGGGTAGCTTTGTATACTTTACAAAGTGCTGCAAACCACAGTTGTTCCCCTAATGCACAGGCAACCTACCTTCATAATAATTTCAAGGTATCTCTAGTTGCTCTTCGTGATATTGCAGAAGGTGAAGAGATTTATATAAGTTATTTGGATGATTGTACATTAGAAAGATCAAGACATTCCAGAAGGAAGGTATTGAAGGAAAATTATCTATTTTCTTGTAATTGTGAAAAATGTATGGATCAAGCTGATCAACCTGATATGACTAGTGAAGATGAAGATGAATCTATGAGTGAATAGATTATTTGAAATACAGGTTTTTCAATAATAAAATCTTGTGTATATATTTTCATATCAGGTAATATAAGTTACAACCATGAATAAATTTATTTTCTATCTTCCTTTTCTAAGCTGAAGCATTTTTCTTCATTCATTTGTATATGATAACTCAAAATCTCATCAAATCCTATTTCGCTATTAACAATCTCCGCATTCTTAATTTCATCAACCTTGACCATAGGTTGGCTTGATTGCTATTAAAGAGTTCAGGTTAACCGCCTCGGTAGCTGCACAGTTTGTTTGTTTGTTATTCCTTTAACATGTTCAATTTCCGCCTTTCGGCCAATGACACGCCGGGGAATTCTGTCACCTCACTAACCCATGAATTTTGCCGAACCCCTCTCGTGTCGAGGGAAGGGATCTTTAATGTCCAACACATCTCTGTTAGACAGGACCGACGTCTTTACATCTCCTCCGAAAGATGGATACTCAAACAATTCTCAGATTCCGAAAAATCGCACCGACTTTGTTGGGATTGAACCCAGGTATCAAGTTATGAATGTTGTCCTTGAAACAAAAAGTGAATTTGATTAAGACACATTGAGTTGGGCACATGGCTACTGGATATACCCATATGCTATCGAAGGCCAGATAATCTGGCAAAGTGGTGGCAATTATCATTGCACGGTCTAGATGAGTGGTTCGGAGTCCACTATAAACTGTAGGTCCATAGAACAAACGAACAAGCAAACAAAAAGGAGGAGGTTATCAATTCGTGGGTAAGTTTTTTTACATAACAAGATGAGGTAAAAATTGAGCATCAACACCTCTGTCAGTATTGAAATAAAAAGAATATAGTTCGTATCATTTCAAATGGCCACTCATCACCAACTTGATCAATTTTTTTCGCAATAATTCAGTACTTGGTCTATGGCCCTACATACTACATGATTTCGTAGAAGGAAGAACATTATTTGTCATACACTTCTGTGGTGCTGCTAGCTATAATAATATAACCTCAAAAATTTATATCCACTTTGTTGAAGAATACGTAGATTTCTAATAATTCAGTGTGGAAAAATAAACGATGAACGATAAAATAACTTAAATTCAATTTAATAATCGAAAACTCAAATTTGAACGAATATCAATCAATTACGATAGTAATAAATTGCTTTCGAGCGCCAATTCCAGCTCAAGAGCTCACAGAGTTGATTGAGCCAAGGTTCGATGTGCCGTGTGACGTCAAATATTTCCTTTCATTTTATTTGGTAGGAGAGAGTGAGATGTACTGAGTGGCCATTTGAAATGATACAAAGTATAGTAGAATTCTTGATAAATTTCTCTGTAACGGCTCGAAAAATGCTTACCGCAGAGATTAAATGACCAAGATCAAACATTTATTCTCTAATTTTAACATGATATTGAAATGAATACACTATAAACTGTAGGTCCATGGAACAAAACAAAAAGAGTTCAGGTTATATTCTGTCACATTTTAGTGTTTGGATCGAAAATATCTCCCAGAAAACAAACGCAAGTGCAATTCAAAAACACTAAACATATTCAAGCCAAACAATGATTACACTAACCAAAGGATCAAGAAATGCTTGAAGAATTTTCGGTCAAAATTGAGATATCTCCACTCTCAAGATTTTAGGTAGGCTTATAGCGATTTCTGCTGGTAATAATTCGGATCGATCTGAAATTGCTCAGATATCGGAAATACGTCATCCCTGTGTTTGCGATCTGTGAAAAGCAAATTATTAACCGTACATAAATAGTATGGTTAAAATCACCGAGGGCATATAAAAGAAGAAATCAAATCAACATAAATTGTCAACTTTGTATCAACATAACAATTCTCCTTCAACAGAACTATGATCTAGATCCCCCATAATTGTCACTTATGTGTTATTGAAGAATGCAACAATTTACAAAACACTTTTGCCTAAAATATACTTTTAAGCTTTCACTACTATATACTCATACCAATCAAAATTCAGATCAAGCCCGAAATGCCAGTCGAATATTCGAATCTATGAGCGATCAACAGAAATCAATTCAGTCAAACATAAATATTTCTGGCAGAGCGCTTTCAGATCATCGAAGATCAGCCAGCCGAAAACGCTATTAGTTGAAGGCACAGAACTAGTGGTGAGCTGCGATTTCGTTGATAGCTACTTTGTAGCTGCGATAGGAGATGAGCAGTCGCAGTCTGCTCTGCTCAGAGGAAAGTAGCAGCAATTTTCTCTCGCAGCTTAAGAAACTCTTGAAGCCGAAGCGTTTTTGTATTCTAGGTAATGGACCCGCTCCGCTTCGATATGTGTAAATGAAACCGAGGGAACGTAGAGATGTTTATATTTCAGACCTTCCTTCAAAGCACTGGATATGTGAAGCGAGCTATGGTTGAACCGCTCGGTAAAATCGCAGATTGACCCACCTCTACACAGAACTGTTGTGCACTACTGCGATTGTTACCCTCAAGCATTAGTTCTTTTTTCCCTCGACCATAGAAACATAGCTTTTCTTCTTTATTTACCTTGCTACTATGCGTCTTAACCATGCACAAGTAATGTGCGGAATTTTATAACTTCCCCAACTTCCAAACGACGAAAATGATTTATTAGCACACCATGACAATTCTTCAATAATTGTATCTTCTTAAAACAGCAACCTCCTACATTTACCAGTTTTCGATTTCAGTATACATCATTGAGAAATAAACATTTTTTTTATTTATTTGAACGTCCGTGAACCTGTGGAATCCAAGCTAAGGAATTTTTTACTGGAATGTAATTACTGTTGAAAGTGGTGTGGCATCACTGCGGCGTCGCTTGGTGGCTTGGCGCTTGGCTTCTAATTTCGATACAACCTACAAAATAGTTAAAATACAAATATATTCACAGCGTTGTTTTGTGTTGCTGTAGTTTCGCTTGTTTTGGTTTTGAATAAATGCGTCAAAATAAGTGATAATTTCATTTTAACAAGCATTTTATATATTTAAAGGTAACAAATACCTTCTTATTGAAGAAAATAATTTTTCACCGAAGTGAGTATTAAATGTGCAATTACGGTTATATAAATTAGGAAGTTATTTATCTTATCGAGATATTTTATAATAATTTAGAAGATTTGATAGTATATCTGTTTAATTCGTTCTCAAGTGTGAAGTAATTGAAAAAATTGAATTAACTTATGAATTCATATAATCTTTCGTTCTAATACTTGATAATACAAATATTCCCATTTAAGAATGATGAAAGATACGAAAGCATCTTCGAAAGCTGTACAAAGCTCAGAAATCCGGTCTAGAAAGAAATCGCCAGGTAGGACAAAAAGTCCATCAAGGAAAGCTTCTGCCCCAAAAAGTCCGACAAAGCCTAAGGCGTCAGAAGTCTCAAAGAAACCAGTACGATCTAAAAGCAAAACTAGACAAAGCCCTGTTAGAAATAAAAGTCCTTCAAGAAGTAGTCCTGCAAGAAACAAAACTCCTGTGAGATCTAAGAAAGAGACATCTCCAAAACGGAAGTCACCATCACGAACATTTACAGATGTTAAATCAAATACCAAAAAAGGTAAGGAATTACTTTTATAAATATACGAAAGCTGATAACATCTACAGCTAAAACAAGGGACGGTAATCCTGCTGTTTATGCTGACCACTTCACGAAAATGTTTCCCGAAACGAATTAAATTTCAGCCAGTGTTGCCAGATCTCTTTTCCTGGTATTTATTTCAATATCACGTTAAACTTAGAAAATAAATGTTTGATCTTGGTCATTTTGACATTTAATCTGTAGCTGCGGTAAGCATTTTTCGAGCCGTTGCAGAGAAATTTATCGAGAATTCTACTATTTTTATTTCAATACTGGCAGAGGTTTTGATGCTCAATTTTACCCCATCTTGTTATGCAAAAAAACTTCCCCACAAATTGGAATTGATGACCTCCTTCTTGTTTGTTCTATGGACCTATTGTTTATAGTAGACTCCTAACCACTCACCTAGACTGTGAAATGATAACTGCCACCTCTGAGTATTACAAGTTATCTGGCCTTCGGAGGTTATGGACTCAACCTATCGGTTATGTATCCAGATTCTCTAATGTAATTTTTTATATACTTTTTATATATATATATATATATATATATATATATATATATATATATATATATATATATATATATATATATATATATATATATATATATATATATATATATATATATATATATATATATATATATATATATATATATATATATATATATATATATATATATATATATATATATATATATATATATATATATATATATATATATATATATATATATATATATATATATATATATACATGTGGAACCAACACACCCACATTCATACTACATCCATAACTGGGATTCAACCCGAGCCTCGGCATGGGAGTCAGTACTCTACTGACTTACCCATGGAGGGATCTCCTTTTGAATTTTTGTTGAAGTTGGTTAAAAGAAGTAGCTTCCAGAACCATAGAACATTGAGAATCATGTAATAGCATTGATCAAAATAATTCAAGAAATGCTTTAATTTTTATTGTCAACATTGAATTTTATGGAGGAAATGCAAAAATATTGAGTTATTTTCATGAGAAATATGTGATGAGAATAATATGATTGTTAGATATTTCTTGAATGGGTGTGAGTGTTCTCAAAAAAAAAATACAAATTGTCTTTACCTGTCAAACAGAAGGGGGAAAAGGAATCCATTAAAGAACTTTCGAAGTTCTATGGTTCGAAAGTCAACATTCAATTTTGTGGGAGGAAATGCAAAAAATATTGAAGTGTTTTCATGGAAAATGTGTGATGAGAATAATATGATTGTTAGATATTTCTTGAACGAGTGTGTGTTCTCAAAAAAAAAAAAATACAAATCTGCCTTTACCTGTCAAACAAAAGGGGGAAAAGGAATCCATTGAAGAACTCTTGAAGTTCTATGTTTCAAAAGTCAACATTTACTTTGGGGGAGGAAATGCAAAAAATATTAGAGTTTTTCTCATGAGAAATATGTGATGAGAATAATATGATTGTTTGATATTTTTTGAACGAGTGTGTGTTCTCAAAAAAAAATACAAATCTGTCTTTACCTGTCAAACAAAAGGGGGAAAAGGAATCCATTGAAGAAATTTCGAAGTTCTATGGTTCGAAAGTTAACATTCAATTTTGTGGGAGGAAATGCAAAAAATATTGAAGTGTTTTCATGGAAAATGTGTGATGAGAATAATATGATTGTTAGCTATTTCTTGTGTTCTCAAAAAAAAAATACAAATCTGCCTTTACCTGTCAAACAAAAGGGGAAAAGGAATCCATTGAAGAACTCTTGAAGTTCTATGTTTGAAAGTCAACATTTACTTTGGGGAGGAAATGCAAAAAATATTAGAGTTTTCTCATGAGAAATATGTGATTAGAATAATATGATTGTTAAATATTTCTTGAATGGGTGTGAGTGTTCTAAAAAAAAATACAAATTGTCTTTACCTGTCAAACAAAAGGGGGAAAAGGAATCCAATGAAGAACTCCCGAAGTTCTATGGTTCGAAAGTCAATATTTAATTTTGAGGGAGCAAATGCAAAAAATATTGAGTTTTTTTCATGAATATTATGTGATGAGAATAATATGATTGTTTGATATTTCTTGAACGAGTGTGTGTTCTCAAAAAAAAATACAAATCTGTCTTTACCTGTCAAACAAAAGGGGGAAAAGGAATCCATTGAAGAAATTTCGAAGTTCTATGGTTCGAAAGTCAATATTCAATTTTGTGGGAGGAAATGCAAAAAATATTGAAGTGTTTTCATGGAAAATGTGTGATGCGAATAATATGATTGTTAGATTTTCTTGTGTTCTCAAAAAAAAAAAATACAAATCTGCCTTTACCTGTCAAACAAAAGGGGGAAAAGGAATCCATTGAAGAACTCTTGAAGTTCTATGTTTCGAAAGTCAACATTTACTTTGGGGGAGGAAATGCAAAAAATATTAGAGTTTTTCTCGTGAGAAATAAGTGATTAGAATAATATGATTGTTAAATATTTCTTGAATGGGTGTGAGTGTTCTAAAAAAATACAAATTGTCTTTACCTGTCAAACAAAAGGGGAAAAGGAATCCAATGAAGAACTCCGAAGTTCTATGGTTCGAAAGTCAATATTTAATTTTGAGGAGCAAATGCAAAAATATTGAGTTTTTTCATGAATATTATGTGATGAGAATAATATGATTGTTTGATATTTCTTGAACGAGTGTGTGTTCTCAAAAAAATACAAATCTGTCTTTACCTGTCAAACAAAAGGGGGAAAAGGAAACCATTGAAGAAATTTCGAAGTTCTATGGTTCGAAAGTCAATATTCAATTTTGTGGGAGGAAATGCAAAAATTATTGAAGTGTTTTCATGGAAAATGTGTGATGAGAATAATATGATTGTTAGATTTTCTTATGTTCTCAAAAAAAAAAAATACAAATCTGCCTTTACCTGTCAAACAAAAGGGGGAAAAGGAATCCATTGAAGAACTCTTGAAGTTCTATGTTTCGAAGTCAACATTTAATTTGGGGGAGGAAATGCAAAAAATATTGAGAGTTTTTCTCATGAAAAATGTGTGATGAGAATAATATGATTGTTAGATATTTCTTGAACGAGTCTGAATGTTCTCAAAAAAAATATACAAATCTGCCTTTATATGTCAAACAAAAGGGGGAAAAGGAATCCATTGAAGAACTCTCGAAGTTCTATGGTTCGAAAGTCAACATTTAATTTTGTGGGAGGAAATGCAAAAAATATTGAAGTGTTTTCATGGAAAACGTGTGATGAGAATAATGATTGTTAGATATTTCTTGAACGAGTGTGTGTTCTCAAAAAAAAAAATACAAATCTGTCTTTACCTGTTAAACAAAAGGAGGAAAAGGAATTTCGGCAATTTACAAAAAAGTCTAAATAATGCGAAAGCATGTTTAACGTTTTACATAACCGAGATATCGGGTATGGGTGAAATCGCGAATCAAAATTCGCGAATAACTCGAAAATTACATCGGAAATATCTTAATAGACCTATGAATACTAATGAATTGATATAACTGAGATGTTGTTCGTGGCATCCTCCAAATGAATGAAAAGAATATATTGTACAGTGTACAATTCTCAATTTATTACCCTGTAGTATCAGCTAAATAGTATACGTTCTAGCTTACAATAAAACTCTGAAGCAATTCATATTCTGCACTCCGATTATCAGAAAATTCATACCAAACAAGGGGAAATACTTTTTCTCTACCTCATCCATCATCAAATCTTTAGATTTTGAAAACATCTTGTTCTATATCACACTACTCTTTCTGAAAGAAGTCAAAATATGTATCTTTTTAATTGGATAATCAAGCGCTGGTTCCTGAGCCCACTTTCGAAAAAATACGAGTCACACATGTCCCTACCGCCCCCGAGAAGTTACGAAGAGTTTTTTTGCTATTGGTTTCACTTCAATAGTATATCTTATCTTTCGCTATATCATTTTCAACCATAGGTAATCAAATCTCCGACGTGAGATAAATTGTGGCAACACTGGCTACAATTCTTTCGGAAAACATCGGATCGACTCGGTACTGGATGCGCGAAAGTGGTCAGCGTAAACAGCAGGATTACCGACAGCAGATACACCTAAAACAAAGGACTTCTCATGATTTTTTTACGATGTATATTTTCGAATGAAAAATTGAGAATTTATGTTTCAGCAACAGTACAACCTACTAGAATCGATACTGAATTCTCAGGATCAGATGAAGAGTTGATACCAAAAGAAAAACCAAAAGCAACAGTTAGGGGAAGAACTAGAAAGTTAGACTTAGATGAAGTGCAGGTATGTCACTGATGTTGAGTTTATTATAACACATTCTTACTCTGAATATTTTAGGCGAATGTGAAGCTAATTGAGGCCCGAGAATCCTTCAATACTTACGTGGGTGCTGTAAGAAGGGTTACTCGGAATGTTCAGGCACAAGAAGAACGTGTTGTTCATCTTAAACACTTCGATAATGTTACGAAAAAATTCGGAGAATTTTCAGATGATGATGAAGTTACTATATTACCAAGAAAGTCTGCGGAAAGGAAAATAAAAACATCGGTTATTGAATATATTGGAATATATTTTCAGGTTATACTTATACCTGTTTTTGTATTAAGTCTTTATATTTTCTGCAATAAGGCTCATTGCTCTCTTACATCCGTGCCGAAAAAGCCTTTGTTTCCATCATTTTCAGTATTTTTCGATTTAAGGTCATTCTTGGGATATTCCGTTCTAGCAATTTTATTAGCTCTACTGAGTGCTCTTCCGTTTGGCGGAAGAAAGGTCACCAATTTACCAAGTAAACAGGAAAAATTCGTTTATGTTGCTAATGGAATCGTTTCTTTGATTATCATTCTTTCAGTCTGTGCCAGTCTTGAATACTTTCAATTGCCGGTGTTGAAATTTATTCAGCAACATATTTTGCACTTCTTGATATCTGCTTTCATAATTGGTGTTATATTTTCTGCTTACTTGTTCTTGAGGAGTTTTTATGTACCTCTAAGTGCTTTGAATCCGACAGAAGTCGATAAATCTGTTTTGAGTGGTTTCTTTTATGGTCGAGAAGCGAATCCTCGTCTCTTGAACGTTTTGGATCTCAAGATGTACCTGATCAGAGTTAGCTGTGTATCTCTGGTAAGTTGATGAATTTGTTTTTATATGAAATATTTGTGAATTAATTGAAACCAAATTCAAGCCTAATAGTGTTTGTTCATATATGTTTTCATACCATTTAATACAAATTATGCAAAGAATACCAGAAATTACTTGGTTGGCTGTTAGAATGTACTTTTTTTTGAGAGAAACTAATTGAAGAAAAAAATATTTTTTGAGTTATTTCTCATTTCTCAAATTTTCGATATTTCATCGATATCTCGAATGTTATGAAAGTTACGTGAGATTAATTTTGACATCTTAAAGGTTTTTCTGAACGAATTTCAAGTTGAAATACATTCTGTCAGAAAAAGTACCGAGGACTAATATTTAAGAAATCTACTTGAAACGATTGTCGAAATTTTTGTTGTTGCTAAGTGGGCACAACAGTTTTCTAAACTGACGCGGAGTTTGAACGCGATCTGTCACTTATTTTGATTCTCGATTCTGTCAATTCTCACAAGTGTGTTTTGCGATTTTTTACAATGGATAAATATATCCAACTAAGAATTGATCTCATTTTCTATTGCAAATGGAATTTCGTGTACCGAATCACTGGATATGTTACAAAAGGCATACGGTGAATCGACTTTATCGAAATCACGTGCATATAAGTGGTCTACAGTGCATTCAACAATGGCCAAGATGCGGTGGAAGGTTTGCTTCGCTCTGGTCGTCCATAAACATCTTCAACTAAAGTTAACATCGATATAGTGAAGGAAATGGTAATTGAAAATCGTCATTTTAGTTTGAGAGAGATAGGCAATGAACTTTGTGTGTCTCACGAAGCAATTTGTATCATTTTAAACGATTTGTTGGGTATGAAACGCGTAGACGCTCGACTAGTTCCAGAAGACTTGAGTTATCTCCGAAAATTAAATCGCTAAATGGTCGCTGATAAAATGCGAAGCGAGTCAATTCCGATCCCACATTCATAAAACGCATTGTAACTGGTGATGAGACATGTATGTCTGAAACATGAAGTTGAAAGAATCATTAAAGGAGAGGATGCTGAAGCGATACGAAACGCGGAGAATAGGAGTAAGGAGATTTGGAAAGTGGTAAACTCAAGATTAAAAAACGAGCAATAAACGTGATGATACTCTTTTGACTGCGGATGAGTTCAACTCTTATTTCAGCAGGGTTATTTTCCGCGGGAATTGTTGTTGAAGGTTGTCAATACATAAAAAAGATGATATCAACGATCAAGGAAACTATAGACCTGTTTCAATTTTGCCAGCACTCCCCGAAATTTTCGACGCCCTCATATAAACCAGATTGGTGCATTATATAGAAACGAAATAACTGCTGAGTGATTAGAATACATCGGGATAAGAGGATCTGTCCTTAAGCTGATAGCA
This sequence comes from Cryptolaemus montrouzieri, assembly GCA_013387265.2. Taxonomy (NCBI): domain Eukaryota; kingdom Metazoa; phylum Arthropoda; class Insecta; order Coleoptera; family Coccinellidae; genus Cryptolaemus; species Cryptolaemus montrouzieri. The sequence goes on along the minus strand of JABFTP020000103.1, from coordinate 6,618,381 downwards.
TCCTATCTGAAGGATAGATATCAACCCGTTGATTGGAGTGGAGGCAGGTCTACGAAGAAAGAGATGTGTGTGGGGTCCCTCAGGGATCAAACCTAGGCCCAATTCTGTTCATAATATATATAGAAGATCTCGTTTCCAACGTAAGATCAGACAGTACGAAAGTGTTCGCCGATGATATTAGTTTTGTGAACAGGGCTTGTAACGTTGGAAATCTCCAGGAAAAATCAAGAACCGCGGAGGATGATGCGAGAAATTGGCTTGAAGCTAACAAACTGTCTCTGAACAGAAATAAAACTCAAGAACTGATATTCAGTACTAAGTGGACTGGTGGGACTAAGACTCTTTCAATATTAGGGTTCTTGCAGGATGAAACGCTATCTTGGCGACAACATATAGGCCTTCTCTGTGGGAAACTTGCTACAGCCATATTCACAACCCGGAGAATATACTCTATTGTAGGATTAAATGAGGCTTTACTTACCTACCATGCCCATCTCCATAGTGTCGCCACATATGGTATAATCCTTTGGGGCGCCTCAACAGACGCCGAAAAAGTATTCCTAAACAGAAAAAAGGATTGAGAGTGTTGGCACGAGTTCCCTCTACCTTCAGCTGCAGACAACTGTTCAAGCGCTTCAACATACCTACTATACCGTGTTGTTACATGATGGAATGTCTTACTCACTTCCATAGAAATACAGAAAAACATCTAAAACATGCCATCTTGCACGAGGATCCGTGAGAGATATGTACTACCAAGACGTCGCTTAAAGAAAACTCAGAACTCCTTCAATTTTATTAGAACCAAATAATACAATAAACTACCTGATTCTTTCAAATCCCAAAGTCCCAAGCATTTTCGGAATAATGTGAAGAAGATCATGATGGAAAATGCGTTTTATTCAGTCGGAATTTCTGGATCACGTTCTTTAGTTTTAGATATTTCGGAAGGGACCTACTTTGAAGGCGATACAATACCAATTCTCAGAAAATTCAAGAAAAACCCAAACGCGATCCATACAATGTGAAGCGAAAAAAGATTCGTCGGTTTTAAGGTTATTGTAATCTGATTGATGCTCTTTGTATCTAGTTTTAAAAGACCTACCAGTATGACCTATATAAACGAATTCACAATCCATGCAGAACAACTTGTAAACTCCAGTATTTTAGAATCTATCGGTTTTATCATTTCTATTGAAACATTCTTTGTAGAGTTTCAAACAATCCATCAATCATTTATTTATTCATCAGAGATGACAAGTCAAGAAATAGTAAATGTAATATCTTAATTCCTAAGTAATAATTCGACAAAATGAACTGGACATAAACAAAGGGTAACATCACAATAAGCAAGAGGAGACAAGACATTTACAACAAAATCGAACATCAGATAAAGCACTCATGTAATCCCATATCAGTAAATTCGTCCATACTGTAACATATATTCTTCAAAAGTAAAGACTTGATTTTCTTCTTGAAAACAAAACTGCTCAATTTTTTGTATCTTTCAGAGTGTCGTTTATATAGTTTCAGTCCCAAATAAGTGAAATATTTTTGTGAACGCGATAGACGTTGTTGTGGTAATATAAGGTTTTCCTTATTTCTGATATTGTAATTATGAACTTTGCTGTGAGTGGCAAACTGATACCGAAAACGGTGAATATAGCTGAGACATTCGAGGATGTAAATTGAAGGGACAGGGAGAATGCACAGTATCTTGAATATACGACTGCAACTTTGTTCTTGCGTTGCTCTAACAGCCCTATTTTGCAATAAGAAAATTCGTTGAGCTTTTAAAGATGCCTCCCAGAGGAGTATTCTAAAAGACGCGACACTATGAAAATGCGCAAAGTACGTTAAGAGAGAGGCCCTTTCGTTGGCGATGTAGCGCATTAGGCGTATAGAATAAATTTCTGAGTACAATTTTCTACTCATTTCAGCGATGTGTTTCCCACGTAAGAGTACTCTCCATTGAAAAGCCCAACAGTTTGTTAGTCGATTCATCATTGTCCTCGTGAGTACGCTTTGCCGCGAAGGTCAGTTTTTTATTTTTCTCCATGTTAAGATGTAAACCGTTCGCTAAACCATTTATGTGCCTTTTGCATGGTAGAACCAGAACACTCGTTCAACTCTTCTATAGAATTAGATTCGACAAGAAATGTATCGTCCGCGAACAAGCATGTTTTATCTGCTTCAATATTAGATGGGAGATCATTCATATACAGAATGAAAAGCACCGATCCCAATAATGATACCTGCGGAACTCCAAGGTTGATTTTTACTGGCGCAGACAGCTGATTGGTACCTATCTTCTAAGTAAGATTTGAGAATATTCCCGTGGGTTTTGAAAATTACTTTTTTATGCTATTTTGAAATGACCTTTGCAATCTTTTCGTCGATAGGGTCACAAAATATGCCAATGAAATGTGTTTATCTGTTTTATTGTTATTATTATTAATCCATACGTGGGTAAATATTATGATATTCTATTTGTGTTTGTTACTTTCTGATTATTCCGTTTATTATATGAGGGATAACCATTGTTCTTAGCTATTTCTTTAATAGTTAACACTTCCATGGAAATATTTTGTTCGGAAAATGGCAGAGACAAGGCCCTATGAATCATCGAATTAAACGCAGCGTATTTATAAGATTTTGGGTGTGTTGAGTCATGAGGGATGCTAATATCAGTAAAGGTGGGGTTTCGATATATATCAAAACTTGATATGTTATTTTTATGAGTGCTTATGTCTAAAAACTGATATTTGCAGCCTTGTTTTCGATACGTTTAATTCGTTGATTCATAGAGCTATCTCTCTGCCATTATCCAAAGAAAATATGTCCATGGAAGTGGCAACTATTAAAGAAATAACTTAGAACATTGGTTATCCTTCAAATATAATGAATAGAATGATCAGAAAGAAACACAAATAGCATATTATAGTATTTACTCACGTATAGAATCAACTAATTGAGATAAATACATTTCATCAAGATATTTTAGCCGTATGAGCGAAAAGATTGCAAATGTCATTTCAAAACAGCATAATAAAGTAGCTTTCTCTCCTAAGAAAGTTTCAATGGTAAAGATAAAACTGATAGATTTGACAATACTGGAGTAAACAAGTTGTCCTCTATGGATTGTGGAGGCGTTCATATAGGTCAGACTGGTCGTTCATTCAAAACTAAATACGTAGAGCATCAACCAGAGAACCTATGAATCTACTGTCGCTTCACATTGTATCCAAAATGGCCATCATTTTCCACCCATAGATCAACTTGAAATCATTCACAGAATACCTAAAGGATGAAAGTTAGATTTCTTAGAATGCATCGAAATTCTAACAAACTCCCCATAGTGATAATCTTCTAAACGACGAGGATGGCCCTGCTTATACGTCCATATTTGATATCTTTAAATAATCTCTGCTTTTAACATAATTCGTCCAACCCTTATTAATTTTGTATCCACATGTTTATGTATGTATGTATTTTAACTTTAGGTCAGTACTTGTCAGCTGAAGATGGTCGAGAGTTGTGATAGTATAGTACATAGTTTAATTTCTGATTAACTATCTCATAGTAACGGTGGAATCTATTAACTATTTTATCTTTTCCTTTAATCTTTGCAGGTATTGGCAGATATTTCTTTACTCGTGAACGGTCTCGATATAGACTTAAAGACCACCCCGGCACTTACTAATTTATCTTGGAGGACCTTAATCCCATCTCAGCCCACGCTCTTGGTGCTTGTGATACTTCATATCATCTATTCTCTGGATTACCTAATCTTCGAAAGTAAATTGCTGAGTTCTTACTTCGTCCAATATGAAGGATTGGGGTATAAGTCGGTAGTAACAAAGTTGCTGCAACCTTTTATATTTATTGCTCAAACGAAATATGTGCTGGAACACCAAATTCAGTTGGAGGCTTGGAAACTAAGTGTGCTCTCTTTTGTATACTTTGTTGGATACCTTTTGTACAGATTAAGCAACAATCAGAAGGATTCTTTCAGGAGGAATCCATATGGTCCCACTTCAGCAAGTAAGTTTTTCGCATATGAGATGATGATTTATTATTTGTTAAATTATTCAAAACCAATTTTTATATTCTAAATTTCACATGAGAATAAGAATTAAAGTAGCTTTCGAGGCGGTGCTTACATAGTGGAAGGTTATCAGACAACTGATGATAACAGAATCAGAGGTTACAGTTTGCTGTTGCAATTACATATATATCATCTACATCCGTTGAACAAAACATACAAGGTTGCCCATATTCGAAGCGCCCAACAGGCAACACTGTAGCTTTTGACAGCAATGTCAAATCGACAATTGACATACCGCGTTTGAAGCGTCATTCCAAGCAGATTTTTACTATGGTACACGCCACGCGAACGCTCTAAAATTATTGAAATTTGCATTCAACAAAACAAGTCAATAGTGAAAACTCAACGTGCTTTCAAAAAAATAAATAAAGTGAAAAGTTCGCCTTCCTAGAAAACAATTTATGGTTTTCATAAAAGATTTACAACTGGTCATGCTTTTGCTTACCTAAGGAGGCCAAATAAAAAGCGACCAAGGCAATCGGATCAGAATATTGCAGCCGTAGGGGCCAGTGTTGACAAGTCACCCAAAAACACCGTTATAAGCAGCTCGGCATTCCCCGATCCACTTTACAAAGCATTTTACATGTTGATTTGCATTTGTTTCCGTGCAAGATTCAATTGACACAAAAATTGTCTCCTGCCGATAAGTACGTCGATTGAAATGGGCCCAAAGAGTCATCGAAATGGCTGAAGAGGACGAGCAATTTTTGGCATAAAATTATCATGACCGACGAAGCTCATTTCCAGTTGAACGGAACGGTAAACAAACAAAATTTCCGTATTTATTCCACTGAAAATCCACAAGGGATTGAAGAGGTACCTCTTCACGATGCAAAAGTCACTGTTTCGAGCGGCGTTTGTGCTAAAATGGTCGTTTATTTTCGAAGATGAGCGTTATCGCGGTGTGATAACCAATTTTTTCATGCCAATTATTCGTCGAAAGCGTATGGGGCACTATTGGTTTCAACAAGACGGCGCGCCACTACTAACAAGCCGCACTACAATCGATTTTTTGAAGCAATTGTTCCCTGGCCGTTCGGTGTCAAAAGGTGGTGATTTTGATTGGGCGCCAAGATCACCAGATTTAACGCCTCCAGACTTCTGAGACACCTGGCGGAAGTTAACTTCCTAGGTTTCCTCATCGGCAACACAGCAACCCAAAAGTCGAATGGACATTCTGACAAAACGAACTGGAACACAGCCTCAGTGGTCGTTACAGTTCGATGGGCAGTAACTACGTTTAAACTACACAAAGTCCTGCACATCTAATAAAAGGAATGGATCAAATAGTTATGCATATAATGCACATCTTCAGATCCTGCTTAGTCGTCTTCATTCTCAAACCGGGCAAGATCGTAAATCTTTCTACTGAAGACCATGAAAAGACTAGTAGAAAGATATCTCAGGGAGAATACCGTAGTGGAGCGCCCTCTACATATCGCTTAACATGCCTAGTAAGCAGATCAGGTCACTCAGCGCTACTGTAGTATGGTACATTGAGAAAAGGCTGAAAAAAGGCGAAGTCACTCTAGGAATATTCCAAGAGGCAGCTTTTGATAACACACTTTATAGGTCAATAGACCAAGCTATCGTAAATAGAGGAGTAAAGGCCGTCAAACATCTGTGAAGTTTCCCCTTCCCTTAGATAGACTTTCTAATAGGTTGCGCAGTGGAGAGCTCCTTTCAATGGTTAGTTCATCAAAGCTCTCGCGGAGTGAACATCGTGAAATACACTCTGTGCAACAATATTTGGTTTCGCAACTGCTCTAAAATTCCCTATCTCAACTCGTATCCATCGTTATCCGTTCAAATTTATACCTGAAAATCTTGATTTGGATTGTACTTTGCCGATATTTGGGACATGCTTCTTTTCTATCTTCCTTGCTCCGAATACTTTCTCTGTTTGTATTTGGTCATACTCCCAATATTCGCGACAATTTTTCCTACGTTTTTACGACTATAGATAACACCATAGCAAACTGAGTGGGACGTCTGCTGTCGGTCAAGCGCATCGAGGCTCACCTCGGCGAGTCGACTGTCTTGGGGATCACCATCAGGGGATGCCCTCTAAAACTCCTCGTGACCTATGCTGCCATCGTATGGTGGCCCTCGTTGTATAGAGAGACCAAATGGAATAAAATTATCCAGATCAAGCAGTCACAGGAGCCTTGTGATCAACACACACGGCCTCCATCGTGTGTCTGCTCGGCGTCCCCGTTCTACATATTATAGTGGTGGAGACGGCCATGAGAGCCTCATTGAAGCTGTGGGAATGATGCATGTGGAGGGACAATCTACATCCCTCAATAAAATTAGAGAACTCCGACCTGACCTTCTCACAAGAGGAGATCAAATGAGAGTCACCTATAAATTTGGTCTTCATGCCATGCCGTACTAATGCCACAGGGCCCCACCTGGTTTACAGACGGGTCCAAAACCGCGATGAGTGCAAACATTAGGGTTGCGCTCGGAGACGTCACCGTAACACACGCAGAAATATACGCTATTCTCCGTTGCGCGCAGGAAAACCTACACAGAGACACCTACATCTACACATGCTCTGATAGCCAGAACATCCAAATTAGTTGACAAATACAAAGCACTTCGTCAACTCAGCTTTGGTGGCCATCCCATCAGAGTACAAAAGGGAATGAGAAAGCAGATAGCCTTGTCAAAATGGCAACAGGTGTCATGCCGATCGGACCAGAACCTATTCTGACTATCCCACATGCTTTCCTTCTTTCAAAACTGGAACACCACCGAGGTTGGCAGTTGGCCTATTGACGGTACACTATCTCATTGAACACCTACACGACTGTAGGAAACCATACAGTGTCGTGGTTGCCTAGAAAATCATGAAACAACGGAACATGTACTCTTCGAATATCCCGCTCATAAGGCGACTAGATTGGATACATTAGGCACTGAAACCCCTTGTCCTCGGATGATCCAGGAGGCCTCCTACAACAGTCTTGCAAACTTCATCAAAAAGTTTCTGCTAGACTAATAACAACACAATGGGCTTGAGTGCCGCCCAAAAGGGCGCCGTTACATGAAGAAGAAGTGTGTTATAGAAAATAATGTTATATAAAGTTGTGGCATCATTTTAACGAGTTCTAACAGGTTCAGGAGGCTTGCTATCTTACTCGGTTTCTGAGACACCCAAGGTGTTTCATAATCTCTATTTGTGGCATTAGAGGTATGGCCTTTGATCTAATGGTTTCTTACCTGACAAATAGGACACAAAAGATCAAGTGGAATGACACATAAACCAATTGGCTTCACATAGAATGAGGTGTTCCCCAGGGATCCATACTTGGACCCCTTTTGTTCTTTTGATATGTGAATGACTTACCTTGTAATGTGTTAGCGAATACGGTATGCCTTTTTGCAGATGACACAACCCTTGTAAATATAAATTCAGACTCTCAGGGCTCAAAGACCAGACATAACCAAACATTGAAGCAAGCCGAGGAATAGTACCATGCCAATCAACTAGAATTAAACAAGGATAAGACTAAAATACATAATCAACTAGAATTAAACAAGGATAAGACTAAAATACTCACATTCTCAACTAAGCTGACCCCAAAAGTGAATGAAGTTGAGTTTTTGGGAATTACTTTTCAAGAAAACTTGCTATGGACAAGTCAAGTACGGATACTGTCTTCGAGATTGTCTGCTGCCCCGTACTTGCTGCAAAGATTGATGCAAGTTACAAGAAAAGAGATTGCTCTCACCGCATACTTCCATGCCCCTGCAACTTACGGCATATTGATTTGGGGTACACCACCCGAAAGCACAAAAATTTTTCAAAAACAAATTGCAGATACTCTAACTCTTCAGACTGGACTAGTTGCAGAGGTCTGTTTAAAAGCTGTAAAATACTTACCCTCGCCTATGTCTTCATTTATCACTGTGCCATACATGTTCATGCAAATATCAGTAAGTTCGTGGTGAACAGGATCTGCATGATTACAACAGGAGGAACAGGAATAATCTTGTAATCCCTTATCATCGACTGAATCGAGCGCAAATAAGCATTAATTATACTTGTATTAAACTGTATGTGTTGCCTAAGAAGTTCAAAAATCTTCCAATGTCTCGATTCAAGTCTAAATTAGAGAAATTGATTTTACTCAATAGACGAATTTTTCCATTTCAATTTTACGTGATGGGTGTTTTGCTTGTTTCTGTTTGTAGATAGTGTAGAGTCGTTTGTATGTATTATATGTATTGAATTGTTTGTAATATTTATGCTGACTGTTCTCTTGTAAGTTTACATGTCATGTAAGGTTTTGATGATTATTAAATATATAAAAAAATCTCAATTTTCGAGATAATTCGCTGTTATTCAAAAAAAACTTACAATCTTTGAAGTTGATTATGAAACAATCTGTATACCCTTTATAACTTATTTCATGTGTCAACTCCGATTTTTTCCCTCTATAAATTATAATTTGACTGCAGGAATCCATTTAATTATTTTTCAGGTTTAGAATCAATTTCTACATCCCATGGCAAAAAACTATTATGTTCTGGATATTGGGGGCTTTTGAGACAGCCCAATATTCTGGGTGACATTTTGATCCACTTGGCACTGCTCCTATTCTGTTACAACGTTCCTCCAGCGCTTGGAATTGTGGCGATTATACTTCTGCTGGTCAAAAGAGCCGTAAGTGCACAAGCTTTCAACAAAAATAAGTATGGAACATCATGGGACAAATATAGTTCGAAAGTTAAGTATGTACTTGTGCCTAAGGTATTTTGAAAGTGTGTTAAAAGAGGAAAATGTAATTTTAAAGTACAATCTTTCCAAAACAAATTATTATCTAGTGTCGTAAGTTCGATAAGTTGTGACAATTTTTTTATCTCTGTTGAGAGGTGGTTTTATTGAAGAAAAATGACATTAGTAAATAAATTTATTAATTATACAATTTTATAATAAATGACATTTGATGGGGAAATATTCAATTTTAATTAATTTTGAGCCTAGCGTCTCGATAGTCGCAGATATTTTGAATTCTAGAGTAATGTATACTCTAGTTCTATTCTAATTTTCATTTAATTTGAATTAGGAAATAAGTGTTATATAAATCAGCGTATATTTCTACAGAATTTAAGTTTATATACATTGATGATTATTACTCGTAATAATAAGATGAAATTTTTAACAAGTAAATCGTCAGATTTAGATAACAATTTTGTTTTCTTTTCAATTTGTCATTTTGTCTGATCTCAAAAACGTTAAAATTTGATTAAAGTTATGCAGGGTAACTAGATATTATGACATACCTAATTAACTTTTCATTTATATTGTACCTGGTTGATCGCGAAAAATGTAATTATCCGAACATCTAATCCTAGCTGATTATCTGACAATATCCTGAAAGTGAATCATTTTTAGGTAGAATAAATCATATTTTGATGTTATCATTAATTAAGATCTATTAATTTGGAATGTGTGCCTGGATGAAGCGATTTCCGTCCATTGCGATTTATGAAAGTATACCAGGTCTTGACATTCAATGATGAATTTTGTTTGAATGTTGCATACACACTGACGAGACCTTAGTAAGGACGAAAGTGTAATCTGTCATACCATTCTGAAATATTCAATTTAATCGTGCTAGTTTTGTAGCCCTTGTCAAAATGTGGACCAAGTTGTGAAAAATATAATTTTTCTCGAAAATTCGACATTTTGTTACCAAATTCAAAACTGGTTTCATTTGATTAAAATTAATTCATGTCTGATATCAAAAATGTAACAATAGAAATTGAATCATTGAGTTCTGATGAACAATTTGGTTTGTTAAAGAGTAAATCATGTATTTTGACTCAAATTGATAGAGTTTAGAGAAAAACGGTTTTGTTAGATAATTTTTTTTTGGGATTTCATCATTAAACATGCGCGTGTATATATTGAGATACATAATTTCTGACATATTTTGTGCAATATTTGCTATGTGACTGTATATATTGTTAGTACAACATAAATCGAAGATTGTTCTTATCTAGCTGCATTTCTATTTTATTATTGTATTTTTGATTTATCAAATCTACAGCATAATGAATTTAACCCGTTTTTGCACGAGTTTTGTTGAATTAGTTGGACCTCTTTTGAGTTTCGAAAAATTCACAAACTGAGTGTTCCTTCGTGAATTCTTTGAGAATACATCACATTAAGGGGAGAAAAAACAGTTCATGAAAATTTCGATATAAAATGAATGGTTAGAGTAAACATTTTCGCATGGTACAGTTTTATTTGAACACAATTCACAATAACTTGCATTTTTTATTAGGAGGCGAACATGGTGAGATTTTGAACAGTTTATTTGACATTTTGCGCACATTTTCGTTGTATTTTTTTTGGCAAAGCACACGTCTGTTCTGTTTCGAAGCGGAAACAATCCAATTATTCAAACCATCGTGCCTGACTTGCTCATGGGTTTGCTCTATTAACACCTTTGAAGATTTCAGACGTCCTCTGCTCAAAGGTGGTTTACCAAACTTTCAGGTAAGTTTGGAGTTCTTCCCTTAGAAATTTCAAAGAATCTGTCTTTCAACAATCAGCTTGATCTCTATAATGCTGCATTATGCATACATGTAACTAAGGCAAAACTGAAGAAGCTCCACCACCCATATTTCAATTATGTTGCCCAATCACATAGGGTGAGTAACAGGAACTTTTCTCACTAGATGCCCATCTGTTGACTTGCCCAATTGGGTAAACCTTTTCATTACTGCATCCCGCCAGACCATTGTCGTGCCGAACTCCTACATGCTCTGACGCTCAGTTGAAGTATGAAAATGTTCAAAGCATGCACAATGAGACGTCACAAATCTGGCACCTATACGGGCTCTCTTTTCGTTTTTTGTGCTTAGAGCAGATAGTACATACTCGTTTACCTCCCCCACTCTTAGGTTTTTCTCTAAAATATTTCGCGAAGATGTCACGAATCAATTCCTGGTGAAATTGAGGTAGAGACTCATTCGCTCCAGTTGGTACATTGTATAAAGTATGAGCATTCAAAACCAACATATCTAGAAAACTGAAGAAAACCTTCTTATACCATTTCACTGTTTTCCTGATGCACTCAATTGAGCATAGCAACATATCAGTTTTGTCAACCGCGCCCATGTTGGCACTATAATCAACAACGCAGTGAGGCTTCACTTTATAAGAATCTGGGGAATGATCCCTCTTCTCTGTGGTCACCATGGTGCTTTTGTGGAAACTTATCACCTCTTTCTTGTCCACCTATTTTATAGGTAGCATAGTTCCTTTAGATTGAAAAACCGTTTCCCCTCTTTTCAATGTTTTTGTCAATTTAGGCATGTTCTTTCGGTTTTTGACATGCTGTTCCACATGAAATTCTTTCACGTTCGTGCAACCATTGAAACAATCTAGGGCTTGTATAAAAATTATCGACATAAAGAGTATTTCCTTTATGAAGATATTGTATTAGTGTGACTACAACTTTTCCCGATTTTCCCAGTTCGTGCCCAAAGGAAGAAACCTGAGTTCTCGCGCCTGTTTAAGTGATGAAACCTAAGATGAAGCTGATCAGACAATCACAAAGGGGATAAAACTTTATTCGAAACCTACTGCGTTTGGAGGGGATGTACTGTTTGTAATAAACACGTCCTTTATACAGCAGAAGACTTTCGTCAATGCAAATATTTTGGAAAGGGTAAAAAGCAGTTTTGAAGACGTTCGCGAAATGGTCCAGAAGTGGTCGTATTTTGTAGATAGGGTCATTACCTGCCAACATATCATTTTTGTTGAACTGAAGAACGCATAAAACATAAATGTACCTATCTGACCAAAAACAGGAGTTTGAATCAATGAGTCTTTGGACCAAAACTCTTGAAGCTTCAGCTTTTTAGTTTGTGGCATCAATAAAGTGAGTCCCAAGAAGCAGACCAATTCTTCGACGTTCAAAATTTTGAACCGTTCCTTCATCATCAGATTTATATCTCCCTTGTTGTTGAGGTAGGTGTAATAATTATTTGATTCATCAACAATATGTTCAAGGATTGAATAAGACAAAAAGAACTCCAATCTCGTTGACTGATCACAAATACCCTCTGCCAAAATTCCACTGTTTACTGCAGTGAATTCATGAAAAACTGTACTGGGTTCTGTAAATATTCAACCATCATGACACACTGGATCTCTTTCCTCGTCATCAGCCTCCTCTTCACTGCTGAAGACATCATCCAAAGACCGCCGACAAATGGACGCAACTTAATTGGCACTTTTCGTTCGAATTGATGGTTATTTAGTAACCAATCATTTTTTGTCTAAATAAACTGACGAGTTTCAATGAAGGAAAATATCTGTCACCCTATATTTGAATGGAACGTTCTTCCGTAATTTTTCCGTGAGTTTCAGAGCAACATAAGCACCTAATCCTAGTTCCATGTTAGGTCGATTTTCATGTTTACCTTGGTATGGCGGAAACTGTATGAAATACCCAGAGGATTCACATAAAGACCATATCGTATAGGTTTGCCCCTAATGAATTGTTTTGTTCCATGCCTGCCAACGTGGGAGACCATACTCTTATCAATGCATAATTTCTCACTTAGGGGAGCAAATGCGAGAAAACGTTGATTTAGCAGATCGAAAAATGGTTGTATTTTAACGAACATATTGTTCGAATCTAGGTTACTATTGTCTGAACAATGCGTATATTTTTTTATTGTATCAAATCTATTTCTTGGCATGCAATTGGCAACACTGGAATTGAGGTATCTGTGTCAACTTCCCATAGCATACGTCATCTTGCTGCTTGAAGATGTCCAGACAGGTACAAAATTTCAATTTGGAAACTATGATCCCGTTTCTATGTGCATAATTAGCATCTGAGTTAAGAAATTGCAAATTTCACTGCTAAAAAAACTGCAACCATATGTCTTGGTGTCATAAATGGTGAAAATGCTGGAACCAAATCCTTTTGCCTAGAGCGGTTGAGGGATTGATATCTTGAATTGCCAGCTAGTAACCTTGCCAATGTAATATCATCTTCTTCATCAGTTTCATCCATTGTATTGCCTCTGTCATTTGATGGTCCAGGTTCTGGTTCCTTCTCGTCGTTCCTAAATTACACTATTCCATCTGTTCTTATTTTTGCACATGCTTCATATTGCAATTGTCGTTCGCTAAGGTGATTTATATTGGATGAAAGAGACTCCCCATCATCTGTATCTGTAGAAACATGACCATTCGCTTGCCAAACATCTTCATTTTCAACTAAATCAATTAGTTCTTATGTTCTATAAAACCTGGAAAAAGACAAAAACTTTACGTATCTCTATGTACCCTGTGTTCCATCAAAAGGAACAAACAAAACTTTTAGAGACGTCTTCTTTTAAGAAATTATTAATAAAAAAGATATTTAACACCCGAATTGTTTCACTTCATCATAAAATCTACAGAAGAAATCAAAATAAATTTTAGATAAAGAATTAATCAGTTGCTTTTTAAACACCATCGAACAGCCGATCGGAAAGGATCAAAATTGAGTTGTCAGAAGTAACCAAATTAACTAGTAGATAATACACGTCACACCTCTTCCTCCATAAACTCACTGAAGGCTTTAATCATCGAAAGACCGGAATGAACACGAATCTGTGAAGTGGAGGGGGTAGTATTATAGCAGTTCCAACATCGGAACCATGGTACTTTATAAGAAGCACGCACTCCATGTGTTGCAAGCGTACTGGGTTTTTAAGAGGGCGCTAGTGTTCCGAATGTACCAAAATGGCTTTAGGGTATGAGTGGGTGGTTTTAAATTTGAAATAAAATAAACAATTCCAAATCTAACCTAACCTAACTTCTATATTTACTCTATATTCACACCGGTACAAAAAGAAATTAGCGACGCCAGTGGCGAAAAAAAACTTTGTACTCTGGCAAATGCCACGCTTGAGTGTGTGCTCCTTATGTTGTCTCCATGATCAGAACACAGGGAACACAGACACATTTCCATTATTGGAACTTCGGGCAAAAATGGGTTAATCGGATAAAAATGAAACTGAATGATTAAAATTCTTTTTTAAGGAAATTCTCTCTCAAAGTTTCCATATCATATGATGTTTTTTTTTGGAAACTAACGTCTTAATGAATGTCTAAGCTACATTGAGTAGAAAAATATTTTCAACTGAATATATTTGTTCTTTATTCAAATTTATGATAAATATTTGATTGTGTTGTACTTAAACATTTAATGGCGATTTGGTTCAGTTGATCTTGTCAAACTTATAGGATGTCCTTGCTTGTCCCATTCTCCTGCTTTATTCCACATAGTTTGCGTTTACATAATCAATTTTCTACCCAGTGCTTCGCTCAAGCCAGTGATTGGTTTATAATCGACTCTTATTGACAAGATAAGTTTGTCTAAATCGCCCATTAACATACCAAGAAAATCGATCAGCAATATGATAATTTGTAATTAGATATTGAATATTTCTTCTATAGAAAAATTAGTACAAAATATATTTTGGAAAGTTTTATTTGAGTGATTTGTAGGAAGTAAGTTTTTAACAAATAAGATATTGCCTGTAATGATTTTTTTCAAATAATTTGATACTAGTTTGTTTATGAATTTTTCTTCAATTCCTGAGATTATTATTTTATGATTATTCAGGGCAACGTATTTAACTAATTGGAAATACTATAAATACTTTAATCTAGCCTTTCTTTTCCCATTAAAATTTTCTATTAATGAAACCATTTTAGTTGTGCCATATTTCACTAATTTTATATAATTTGAAAATCAATTGAATTTATATAAAAGGCATCAACAGAGATTGACATTTAATCTTTGTATTTTTGAGATATCAAACCAATATTATAAATTTTGTATGATTAGAAAAGTAATGTTCTGATCTCTAAATAAATTTTCGTTTGATAAATTATTGATTCTCAAGTGAATATTATTTTAATAAAATTATTTGCTGCAGATTTGTCTACATATAACGGTGTTTTTAGAGGATTATGTTCTATAGATTTAAGCATATCACCAGTTTTAACTTTTTTACCAAAAATAGTCCATAGTGTGTCTTTCATTGTGAATTGTGAAACTGAGATACTTGATTTTCCACTCCAATATTTTATGCTTCTCTGATTTGTTTTTGTGGGATTTGGTATTTTCATCATACACTGAACAGAAATATATTTTATACTTACATATATTTTAATTAAAAGATTGTTTATATAGCAAGTGAATAGTCTTGTATTCAGCCGAATGTTTTAAAATGAAACTTGAAAATTGTTGGAGAAATATTTTATTGATCATTTTTATATTTCAAAGAGTTCAAAATTGTTCCATTTGAAACTGTTTTCAATAAAAATCTAACTGAGTTTATGATGTTTCCAAAGAGCATACAAAGTTGGAAATTATTTTCAAAATGTTCACGAATCACAGGGAAATAAAGAATGTATATAATGTTCGTTAGTTTTATTTTTTTTATATTCATGCAACATCTGAAAACATTCTATCCTATCTACTATCAGTTATTATTATTATTGTAATAGCTCTACGCGCATTGTAGTAGATACATTCTGTCAAAAAAGTACTAGGAATTGATTATTTAAAAAATGACAGATTGTCAAAATTTTTGTTGTTGCTAAGTTGGCACAACTGTTTTTTATACTGACGCGGAGTTTCTACGCGATAAGTCATTCAGTATTGAGATGAGCGCCCTGAAAAATGAAAATTTAAAACTAAAAAATGAATTTAATATTATGCAACAAAATATGAGGTCTACTGAATTAGATATAATTGGAGTTCCTGAAAAGAAGAACGAGAATGTTGCTCAAATCGTGAAAATGGTGTCTAAAATGAACTTTCCTTCTGTTGAGAGCACTATACTATAACTGCTACAGAATGCACTATCCATCAAAAGATGGGAAATCTCGCCCAAAAGTTTCCAAAATGAAAGTATGAGGAATGAGTTCATTAAGGCTTATAAACGAAAAAGGACTTTAATCGTAGAGGAAAGCGACTCTTTTACCTGGCCAAACAATATTGTAAAAATAACGGTTTCAATTATTGTTGGACTCAAGACGGCAAAATTCTTATCAGGAAAGATAATGAAACGAAGATCGTTCAAATTGCTTCTGAGAGTGCCCTTTCAGGTTAAATATTTTTGATCCATTTTTTCGTTTTCTTGTTGTCTAGTGATATGGCTTGTACGCATACTTCGCTAAGTTTATACTATCAAAATTGTCGAGAACTGCGAACCAAAACCTCAGAATTCTTCAAATCCACATTGAACAGTAATTTTAACATTGTATGTGTAACCGAGTCGTGGCTAAATTCTAAGATATAGTTCAGAAATAATCAGATAAAAATTACAACATTTTTTGAAGAGATAGGTTAGTAGACACTAATTTGTTTTTGTGGATGTTTCAAATGAAATTCAAGCCGAGACAGTGACAGATTGGACAAATACCTCATCAGTAGAAGATGTATTGCTGAAACTATGAATATCTGGCAATAAAACCTTTTTGTCTGTGTTTGTTACTTTCTGCCAGATACGAATGAAGAAAATTATATTCGTGGAATAAATGAGATAAAAACACAAGGTTTAACTTTAATCTACACTTTATTTGAAAAAATTCGACGACGTTTCGCTGACACAGCAGCTTTATCAAGAATGAAAAACAGAATGAAGAGTATGGTATTATAAACAAATCATAGAACAAGTTGGATGAATAACAGGAAAATCCACACCGAGCCATTGTACAGTTAGTATGAAAGGTAATAAAAACTAATTAAACAAGTTAAGTAGGGGTGAATAATTCACATCTACCTGCTCATTCAAAAGCTTGTCCGAATGTTTGTATCTATTTATTTCTAATGCTTCTAGGAGATCTAATTTTGAACTTTTGATTTTATATGTAATATGTCTAAGTTTTTATTGAATGAATGGTTTTCTTTTATTAGGTGGTTTGAATGATTTGAATCAGATTTATTTTTATCGAAGCTACGTTTATGTTCAGATGTTCTTATGCCAAAACTCCTATAGGTCCTACCGATATAAATTTTATCACAAGAACCGCAATTGAGTTTACAGATTCCTGATTTACTTGATTTTTCAACACGAGATTTATTATTTTTAATATGTTTACCTAAATTATTAGAAGTTTTGAAAGTTATATTAAGATTTTGTTTGACGAGAAAGGATTTAATATTTGTACTTGCAGAACCGCAGAATGTTAAACTGTTGAATGTTTCATAGTCTTTATGAATAGGATATACTTCATTTATTGCTTTCTGATGCAGTTTTTACGAATGATTAGATCTATCATATCCGGATTATATGAATTATTAATGGCTATCTGTTTGATGATGTTTAACTCTTTATTATAATCTTCTACTGATAAAGGTAAATTGAGTAACCGATGTACCATGCTGTTTAAAGCTGCAACTTTGTGTTGAATTGAATGTAATGAGTAGTTATGTATAATTGTATCAGTATGTGTTGGTTTACGAAAGACCGAAAAACATGATTATTATTTTGTTTAGTGATTTTCAAGTCCAAAAATTAATGGAATCGTTCTGTTCAATTTCTATCGTGAATTTAATGTTCAAATGGATGGAATTAATGAAATTAAGAAATAAGTCTAATTGACGAGTAGTTCCAATGAAACATACTAAGATGTCGTCAACATATCTATACCAATAAAGAAATTTGGAAATGAGTGGATGTGTATGAATTTTCTGTTCAATATTATTCATAAAAATCTCTGCTAAAAGAGGACTCAAAGGATTTCCCATGATCAAACCATTTTCACTACTGTAATAGATGTTGTTGAAAGAAAAATAATTTTGTTCAATGCAAACGTCCAACAGATTCAATATTTCTGATTTAATTATGGGGTTAACATGATTCGAATTCAACATGTTTTCGATTAATATTTTGACATCACCTGGAGGAACACTTGGGTATAAATTCTCAACATCAAACGAAATAAGTTTTGCGTTAGGTGGTAGGTTAACGTTTTTTATGTTATTTATCAATTCGAAAGAATTTTTTATAGAAAATTTTGATTTGAATGAACAATAATTTTTAATGATATCTATAAGGTAGTGCGACAATTTCACGTCTGGGGCTGTAACGTAAGATACAACTGGTCTAACGGGGTTATTTACTTTATGCAATTTAATGAGTGAATACAGTTGAGGTGGTTGAGGGTTTGGTAAAATTAATTTGTATTTATCTATTGCTTTAATTAAAGATTTTGCGTCATTTATTGCAATTTTAATATTTTTCTGGAATTTAATAGTTGGATCTTTGTTTAAAATTGTATAGTTTCCGGACGAAATGAAATTTAGAGTTTTAAATAGTATTTTCCTGTTATTCATCTAACTTGTTCTACGATTTGTTTATAATACCATACTCTTCATTCTGTTTGTCATTCTTGATAAAGCTGCTGTGTCAGCGAAACGTCGTCGATTTTTTTCAAATAAAGTGTAGATTAAAGTTAAACCTTGTGTTTTTATCTCATTTATATCATGGATCTACTATCTATCTATCTACTACAATTCAAATATTCATGGAATCTCACAGAGATGATACATTTGTTATAATTGGTGACTTCAATCTTAGTTCTTTCTCTTGGATCTTAGATCACAGCAAGAATAGTTTCATAAGCGATAATTCAAAATGATGCATTTACTGCTTTCAAAGATTTTTATTCATACAATGCGCTAGCCCAGTTCAATGGCGTACCTAATCAATTTAATAAAATTCTGGATTTGGCACTTGCGGATGAATATGAAATGAATATTCTCAGAAGCACTTTTCCTTTTGTTGAAGAAGACTCATATCATCCTGCCTTGAAGTTTATATAAAAGTTGAGAATGAGATTGTTAGGAAAGCGTACAATCAATCGCGTTCAATGTTCAGGTTTTTTAAAGCAGATTATGTATCTATCAAGAATTAACTAATGAGCACTCGATTGGGTTTCCACCCTATCCAGTGAGAATGTTAATGAGTGTGTTGATAGTTTTTACTCGATTTTAAATCAGATTATTTATAAACATGTACCACTAAGAATAAATTTCCTTCTTGGTTCTCTAAAGCGGCTAATTCAAGACAAAGCTCGGTTTCATAATAAATTCAAGAAATACAAAAATCGATTTGATTATGAGAACTTCGTGGAACTTCGAAAGCAATGTAAAAAGTCGATTCAGAACGATCATGAAAATCATATAACATCGATAGAGAAAAACATTGCGAATGATCCGAAAGCGTTCTGATCTTATGTAGCGGAGCACAGAAAGAATAAAAAAATACCATCTGCCATGAATTTCGAAAATAATACTTTTCAGGATCATACTTCAATATCGAATGCACTCGGTGAATATTTTTCGAGGATCCAAAAAAACCTGTCACATATATATCAAAATTATTCGACTCTATTTCATTAAGTCTTGTAGATGCATCAACTGTTCTAAATGAAATAACATCCTTGAACACCACGAAAGGTCCAGGTCCAGATTCAATCCCTCCAATATTTATAAAATCATGTGGATCTGCGTTGGTAGATCCTCTTCTGATAATATACAATAAATCTTTGCAACAGGGCGTATTTCCGGATGAATGGAAAATTGCTAAGATAATTTCAATTTTCAAAAGTGGAAAGAAGAACTTTATTTCTAATTATAGACCGGTATCAATTTTGAGTCAGATTGGAAAAATTTTTGAATCCATTATTACTGATCATCTTTTTCATTCATGTAGCTCAAAACTCACAGCGCACCAGCATGGTGGTTTGGTATAGTTGGCCCTTTGATCAGGTGGATCGAATCACATTTGCTGAATAGATCTCAGTACATAATAGAGCAATAACTTCCGGCGTACCTCAAGGGTCTCCTCTTGGGCCACTTCTCTTCGCGATTTACATAGACGACATCTCTAAATCATTTTTAAATAGTTATTATGAGTTGTACGCGGATGATCTTAAAATCTACAGAAAGTTGGAGAACCCAAATGATGAAGACTTTTTTCAGAGTGATTTGAATCGTTTGTTTGATTTTTGTTTTTCCAGATACTTTCAACTCAATGTAGATAAATGTCAACGTTATAAATACCTCGTTTACTTTGGGTGGGATCAATATCAAAAGAGTGGAGAAGGTCAGGGATCTTGGCATTATTCTAGATGAAAAGCTTTCTTTCAGTTTCCACATTGAACATATTGTCTCAAAATCTTTCCAGATGCTTGGTTTCATCTTGAGAATTACCAAAAATTTCAAGGATATCAAAACACTGAAAATGTTGTATCTATCTCTTGTAAGAAGTAATTTGGAATACGCCACTCCTATTTGGTCCCTCCTTTATTTATCATGTGTACGTTGACGGAGTTGAAAGGGTACAGAAAAAAAATTTGTAAAAAATATGAATTATAGGTTCAATAGAGCTTATTTGAATGATGATTAGATGTCAGCTTGCGTAGATATAAACGTTTGAGTCTGGAGCATCGAATGGAATATTTTTTACCGAATTCTGCGAAATAATTATGACTGCTCTTTGATCAGTCTTTTGACTTTCAGTATCAAAACCGTCGAAGGGCTCTCTTCTATATTCCAAAGGCTCGAACATCTTTATATTATAATTCTATTTTTCTGAGATTGATGCGTTTCTGCATTTGGCGCTTGGATGGTATTGACATCTTCAATATCACCTTGATAATGTTTAGGAGTAAGCTTATAATATATTTGTCATCTCACTATAATTAGTTGTTCGTTGATAAGATTTTTTCGTAAGGTCAATTTTTGTATCTGATTTTAAAAGTTTTCAAAATTATTGCTCATTTTTTTTGACTATTCGACATTAAGATTAACTATAATTTTTCTTATGTTGAGTGAACTGTAATTGGGATATTCTGTTGGTGTTCCTATTCAAAAATGAATAAAATAAAAAACAGTCAAGTTTCGGAATGGCGCTTGAACCGAAACAGAAAAAACCACGTCAAAGTCGATCAAAAGTCAAGGTAATGTTGTCAAAAGGTCAGACGGTAAATAAAGAATATTACCTGACCATTATGCGACGTTCGAGAGACCAAATTCGTTGAAAAGAGATTATTATTTTATGATTATTCAGGGCAACGTATTTGGAAATACTATAAATACTTTATTCTAGCCTTTCTTTTCCCATTAAAATTTTCTATTAATGAAACCATTTTAGTTGTGCCATATTTCACTAATTTTATATAATTTGAAAATCAATTGAATTTATATAAAAGGCATCAACAGAGATTGACATTTAATCTTTGTATTTTTGAGATATCAAACCAATATTATAAATTTTGTATGATTAGAAAAGTAATGTTCTGATCTCTAAATAAATTTTCGTTTGATAAATTATTGATTCTCAAGTGAATATTATTTTAATAAAATGATTTGCTGCAGATTTGTCTACATATAACGGTGTTTTTAGAGGATTATGTTCTATAGATTTAAGCATATCACCAGTTTTAACTTTTTTTTCCAAAAATAGTCCATAGTGTGTCTTTCATTGTGAAACTGAGATACTTTACTTTCCACTCTAATATTTTATGCTTCTCTGATTTGTTTTATGTGATTTGGTATTTTCATCATATACTGAACAGAAATATATTTTATACTTACATATATTTTAATTAAAAGATTGTTTATTATATAGCAAGTGAATAGTCGTGTATTCAGCCGAATGTTTTAAATTGAAACTTGAAAATTGTTGGAGAAATATTTTATTGATCATTTTTATATTTCAAAGAGCTCAAAATTATTCCTTTTGAAACTGTTTTCAATAAAAATCTAACTGAGTTTATGACGTTTCCAAAGAGCATGCAAAGTTGGAAATTATTTTCAAAATGTTCACGAATCACAGGGAAATAAAGAATGAATATAATGTTCGTTAGTTTTATTTTTTTTAATATTCATGCAACATCTGAAAAAATTCTATCCTATCTACTATCAGTTATTATTATTATTGTAATAGCTCTACGCGCGTTGTAGTAGATACATTCTGTCAAAAAGTACCAGGATTTGATTATTTAAAAATCTGTTTAAAACGATTGTCAAAATTTTGTTGTTGTAATTAGTTGTTCGTTGATAAGATTTTTTCGTAAGGTCAATTTTTGTATCTGATTTTACAAGTTTTCGAAATTATTGCTCATTTTTTTGACTATTCGACATTAAGAATAACTATAATTTTTCTTATGTTAGATGAACTGTAATTGGGATATTCTGTTGGTGTTCCTATTCAAAAATAAATAAAATAAAAAACAGTCAAGTTTCGGAATGGCGCTTGAACCTAAACAGAAAGAACCACGTCAAAGTCGATCGAAAGTCAAGGTAATGTTGTCAAAAGGTCAGACGGTAAATAAAGAATATTACCTGACCATTATGCGACGTTCGAGAGACCAAATTCGTTGAAAAGACTCCTTTACAAATATTTCATCTTCCAAATGTCCTATGCCTAAATCATTCATTTGTAACAGTTAGTGGTTCAAGAAACATAATTAACGGAAGTCTAATCTAAAATCTCTCTGTACCTCAAAAGAGCGTTGTATGTTAGTAGTGTTTGTACATATTTTTGGTCGTTTTATTAAACCAATTGGTATAGATGAAGTCAAGGTTCAATTTGCTTATGTTTGTTTCCTGAATAATGTATTCATTGAAGAGAAATCAAAATGACCTTAATCAAACACTAACCGGCACCTGACAGTAATTGAACAATGCAGTCATTGATAGCTAGACATACTTGTTACCAAAAATTTGATCTCAAATATAAATACGAAAACTTTTTAGGTTTTGAAGTAGTTTTTCATGTAATTAGCAGTAGAATATTTTATTTTGGGTAATGTTTGATGGTAATTCTTATAGAAAAACAAAGATTTGATCTAAAAGAGTATTTACTTCTCGAGATATCAATTATTTTTGTTTTCAATGAGGTTTTGGTGTGTGACCATCTACATAAAAGTTTCTTGTTGCTTTTGGCAACTCTACCTCCAATCCTTCTAATTCTTTACTTAAAATTATTTGACAACCAAGTCTTGAATTCTCTTTTAAAAAAGGTGCCATATCTAATAAATCTTCTTCCTTCTCTTCAGCTGGAGGTAAAGTATCACAATGATTGCTTTTTACATAGACATGGCAGGTTGTACATGCTAAAGATGCTTCGCAAGCTCCTTCCATTGGGATTTCATATCTATGAGCCAGATATAATAAATTATCACCTACTTTACCTCTTATATTAACTTTTTTTCCATCTTTTTCAATAAAAACTACATTCACTCTGTAAACGATATATCAATAAGGAAATTATAGATACTACTCTGTCTGTTTGCCTTACATTTCATCTTCAGATTTTGGATCTTGCCATTCATACTCTCCATGAAAAATTCTGAAAAATTGTCATAAATAAAATATAACCTAATTGTATCAATTAAAAACAAGCAATTCTGGCTTTTGAGATTTTGGATTCCCATTCATGAATAGAAATATATTTATTTCAGATAAGTAAGGTGAATACAAAGACTTAAATATTAATCCTTTACTATCGCCAAATACCAGAATTCTATATTAAAACAGATATATACTTGGAGATGTGTGAATTAATCGTTTCAGATTATTTAATGTACAAAGACACCTTCTGGAGTAAAAGCTAAATTTGAGTACATTGTTGCAGAAGACTTTTATCATATTTTAAAAAATTAATTTTATATTTTCAAAATGATATGTAACCTCAAAATAAAATCACAGAATATTTAGAAATATTTTTAATCGCCGGTTATTGAATCATCTATTTTTAGCCAGTAATTGTTTTTGTTTAAAAACGTTAGTCATTAATTTCGAAGAATAATTAGGTACTTCATTAAGAGTATTCACGAAATGAAAAAGAAAACATTACATGAATTAACTGCTTCAATGAAATTTTTTCGAAAAATTTATAATTTCTGGTTATTCGCAGAAAGCCTGCTTAGTATTAAAACGTCAACCTACAATTTACAACATCATAATCCATTAAAATTAGAGCAAACAAAATAAATAGTTTTCGTATATTTATTGCTTGAAACCCAAATTTTCTGAAGCAACTAAAATGATTTTGAGTACTTTAAGAAAAATCGGATTTATACCTAAGAAAATCACTCAGCATGCAAGTAAGTAATGTTACATAATTACTTGGCTCAATTTTAAATATCCAATATTAAATGAAAATTAAGTCTATAACTTGGCAATTTTCAAATGTCTGAATAATGAAATTGTTATTTTATTATTATACAGTTTCAATTATCACTGAAATGTATTGAATTTTCAGTTATTCAGAGGAATATGTCAGAACACAGAATGTTTCCTATTTCACCATCAAGGTTCAGTTGGAATAAATTCAAAGATTTAGTCCATTTTTACATCTTGGTTGGTATTATTCCCTGTGCTGTTGTGATCACTTATTGCAATGTTTTCATCGGTCCTGCTACTCTGTCAGAAATTCCACCGGATTATACTCCAAAACATTGGGAATATGAAAGGGTATGACTGATTATTGTATCTGAATCACATCAGACATAATTTTTTTGAAATAAATGGATTTCATATTTTGAATATCGATTTTAGCATCCTATCACTAGGTTTCTTGCTAAATATGTGACAGCCAATCTCCAACAAGAATATGAAAAATATTTGGCACATATCTTTATGGAAGATGAAAAAAGGAGATTGAAGTGAGTAAACTTAATATAATTTAAGTTTCTCTTTGTCTCTGACACGTAAATAGCAAATTAGTTGTTTTTGGAGATTTTTCGATTCATTTGTTACATTTATATTCATTTTCTTCACAGAGAATTGGAAAAGCAAATCAAGGAAAAAATGAAACAAAGAGATGATTACCAAGCATATTATTATCGACCTATTTTAGCAAAATACCACAGGCAAACAAAAGAAAATGCCGATTATGTAGACTCAATTCGTGGGGATTAATAAAAAGTTTTTTTCAGTCAGTTGTAGTGACATGTAAGATGTAAATAAACTATATAAATTGATCAGTGTTCAATTTATTTTCATTGATGAAGTTGAATGGTATATTAAGCGGATAAAAGAAAAAATAAAGGTAAGAGAAAAATAAATGAATAAAAAATTGAAGGAATTATTAAGTGTATCTAAAACAAGTTTTGTTAAGAAAATAAAATCTGCACACTTGCTTACAACTTAACTGTTATACTAGTGATTGAAAACAAGTGAGAAGGAGAGAAAGGCAAATGAAGATTCTATAGAATTATGTCAATGACGCCAGCAGTTCTAAGCGCCAAATTAAAAAAAAATATTGAGGCTCTTAACAAAACAACCATGTTTTACAATGTTAAGCAAGGTTTTATTGAATAAACCAGCATTTCATATTCAGCTTCTGTCATCCTGACATTTCTGTATTTTCCTGAGAGCTTTTGTAGATCTATTTAAGAGGGCGTTATTCGTAAACATGTACTGGAAGGGCTTTGCAGAATCAATTTTAAGGAATTTCTGTTTGTGTCATTGAAAACATAATTGAAAAATTTCAAATGTAACTATTTGAAATAATAAATTCTTTAAAATATCAATAATTTATTTAATCGGAGTGATCAATAACAATTATTAATTATACATTTAGAATTTCAATTTACTGTATTTACTTAATATGAATTGAATTGAAAACAACAAAGAGATACCAGAAGAGTGGAGAGGAGCATAACAATACCCATATACAAAAAAGGCTCAAGACAAACCCAGCAAATTATAGAGGCATCACACTCCTTAACTCTGCATCGAAACTACTCACTGATATTCTATCGCAAAAGATATATGACAAAGTAGGTGTGTCTGAAGAACAACAGGATTCGACCAAATAGATCAACAACGGATGCAATTTTTATATTGCGGCAACTGGTGGAGAAGCCCATAGAGTTTGACAGACCGATGTTTATATGTTTTATAGATTTGGAAAAGGCATTCGACAGAATTCGAATGAACGATGTGATCACTATCCTTAGAAATAAAAACTTAAGCAATAAATACATAAACATAATCAAAGAACTAAAAACTCTAATAAGACGAAAGTAAAACTACACAGGGACTTACAAGCGAGATCAAAATTAACGCAGGCATTAGACAAGGTGACAGCCTCAGCCCATGTCTATTTAATTTAATCATGGATGAAATAATAGCAGGTGTTAACCAAATGAACCAAGGCTATAGGATGGGTAACAAAACTATGAGAATACTGTGCTACGCAGATGATGCTTTACTAATAGCCGAGAATGAGGACGACCTACAACGCCTACTACAAAAGTTCAAAGTAACAGCAGAAAAATATAACATGGTAATATCAACACAGAAAACCCAATCGATGGTAATAGCGAAAGATCCAATTAGATGCAAACTAGTAGTGAACGACCATATAATAGAGCAAGTTTCACACTTTAAATACCTAGGAGTAGAAGTATCGAGCGATAGGCAACTATTACAAGAAGCAAAACAGCAGACAATGAAAGTATCGAGAATATCTGGCTTCCTGAGAGATGTAATCTGGCGGAATAAGTACATAAGCACAGAAAGCAAAGCCCGAATCTATAAAACCTGTGTGAGACCCGTGATGACATATGCGGTTGAAACAAGAGCTGAGACAACAAAAACAAAACAACTAATGAGGACAACAGAGATGAGAACACTAAGAGCTATAAGAGGTATTACACGCAGAGATAGAATAAGGAATGAGGATACGCTAAGGGAGCTAGGTGTCCAGGATGTGGTGAGGTGGACAAGAGCACGTCGACGCCTATGGAGAGATCACGTAGACAGAATGGGCCCCGAACGTATGGCGAATTGGGCAAAAACACAAAAACCCAACAGTAGAAGACCCATAGGAAGGCCGAAAAAGCGATGGCATGAGTGCTGGAGCTCCGGTTCGCAGCAGGGGCAGTAACAGAAAAACAGGACATCGTCCTATTTAAAGAAGAAGAAGAAGACTTAATATGAACCAAGGGTCAAGATGGTTTAAAAAAACCCTCGTCGCACGACAGTGGAGTTAAAAGGCCGAAAAGATGAATTTCAAAAAAACCTCAGTGTGAAGCCATCACAAATAAATCAGTTTACTGACCTAAACAAAATGTGAAATATTAAAACTGATGGACTAATTACTTCTACAAAGAAAGTATGTGGTAGAAGGAGGATTCGAAATTCAAAACTGTCTCCTCCAACGCTAGCTCTTATAGAAAGGAGACGGAACACAAACAGGAAGTCTCAAGAGTACAAGGAGCTAAACAAAATTATAAAGAAGGCAATACGTAGAGATGGAGTCTCAAGAGTACAAGGAGCTAAACAAAATTATAAAGAAGGCAATACGTAGAGATGGTAGAAACACACAAATGGTGGAGCAGGCAATAGCAGATAATATGAATTTAAGAACACTCAGAAAGAATCTTTCAAAAGCAAAAGTTAGAACACTCAAGTTGAAGGACGCTAACAATAATGCTAAATATGAAAGAATAGAAATAATTAACATAATACAAGACTTCTACAAAGAGCTATATTCTAAAAAAATTCTTGCCCCATCACCTGGGGAACCGCGCATTGTTAAAGTTCTAAATGTGGGTTTGGAATACCTGCCGGAAGTTACAAGATGTGAAGTCAGAGCTGCAATCAACCAGATGAAAAGTAGAACGAGCCCAGGAGAGGACCGAGTCACCGCTGAAATGCTCAAAACCAGCTGGAGACAACTCTCTGCATGCTGTTCAACAAGGGCCTTGTGGGAAGAATGCCGAAGTGGGCATATTATACAAGAAGGGTGATGCAGCTTGCACAGGTAATTACCGACCGATCAGCTCATCAAGTGTCCTCTACAAGTTGCTGATGGAAATACTAACCAAGAGGTTAACGATGAAATTATATTTTCACCAACCGAATGAGCAAGCGAGTTTCAGGAGCGGTTTTCTGCACAATTGACCATATTCATTCACTGCAAACTTTGGTGGAGAAGTGCAACGAATATAATATGCCACTCAGCTTGGCCTTTGTGGACTATGAAAAAGCTTTTGTTAATATCGACGTCTGGGCAGTGCTGGAAGGTATGAACCAAGCGCGAATAGACTCAAAGTATACAAAATTAATTAGAGAGATGTACAGGGTCAGCCTGTAAGTCACTCTTAATGAAGACTGGAGGACGGAAAAAATCCCTATAATGAGAGGGGTGAGGCAGGGTGATACCATATCCCCGAGGCTGTTTACCCTTGCACTCGAGTACGCCATGAAGGAGCTGAACTGGGAGGAAAGAGGAATAAACATAGATGGATCTTACTTAAACCATCTGCGTTTTGCTGACGATATTGTGTTGATTCACACAGACCCCAAAGAACTGGAAACCATGCTCCAACAACTATATGATGCATCCAAGAAAGTCGGCCTCAAGATGAACCTAAGTAAAACAAAAGTCATGACCCGTTCACCAAATATAATTGTGATGGAAAATTCAGCCATTGAAAACGTAAAAGACTATGTCTACCTTGGTCACAAAATCCAGCTTGGCAGTGAAAATCAAACGGCAGATCTTAACAGAAGAGTAGGGCAGCATTCAGCAACCTAAAACACATTCTCCGAGATAGGAAGTTACCAATTAATCTCAAAAGAAAGGTCTATAATGAGTGTGTCCTACCGGCTATGATATATGGTATAGAGACCATTACACTGACAAGAAGAGGTGCGGAAAAGCTGAGTGACACAGAGGACAATGGAGCGCTGCATGCTGGGCATAAGCATCCGTGATCGAGTCAGGAATGACGTTATACGACAAAAAACTAAGGTTGAGGACATAGTGGCGGCTGCTGTCGAGCTGAAATGGCGATGGGCGGGACACGTGACGCGTAGCAACGATGACAGATGGACCAAGCGGAAGGGGAAACAGGAGGCCTACGTCCAGGACTGGATGGCTACAGGCTCATGAAGAAGAAGACTTAATATGAAATCATCAATCATCTATAATATTATTCTTAGGAAGAGTGGATTAAAACAAGTATAAAAATTGCAGTTGATTAACATATTTGTATAGATAAATAAAAATAAGATGTTGGTTGTAAAATTTTGTCTTTTTTCATTGCTTGTGAATATGGAAATAAATATTGGGAAAATTTCAAGATTCTACAGTCCCCGCAAAAATGATTACACGTCTTTTCTAACGATAAAAATAATATTCAGTAGCCAGAATATGCGTTTTCGACGTTTTCATTTACCTGGCAATTATAGTAACCTTGAACACGTGTTGTGTTGTTGCGTATGTTTAGGCGAGTATTAGACACAGGTGATATGACATGACATATCTTATAATCAACGAAGATGAATTAAAATATATTTTATACTTTCCACAATTTTATTTTTACGAACACGACAGATTTCGACCGTCAGGTAATTTTAGGTATTCAACTACACGAAATGAACTTACCTATATAGATACACATCGATACCAGAACACTAAATGTTTTTTCGTTGGTGGCTAGTTAATAATTGTCTTCTTTCTAAATTATCCATCAATATATCAGCTGAAAGAGTACTAAAAGGTGATCCTATGGGAAACCTTGATATTTGTTGTTGAAATTTTGATTGAAATGGAAAATAATTTTGAGATAGGCAGGTTTCGAGTCCTTCGAAAATGTATTTCTATATCAAACGTTCCATGAAACCCTCCGTTGACACATATTTTGATATTTTCCTATTAGAAATTGCATGCATTTCTTTCCGCAATACAAGTTTTAATCGATAAATTAACGTTCAAAGTCATGTACTCATAGTTACCTCAGCACTCACTTTTGCCGAACTTTCACCTCCAGAAATTGACGAATTAAGGATGGTCGAGCTGTCGAAATTGGGGTATTTCTCTCATCCGTCCTACTTATATGTGGTTACCGGGAGATATGATTCGCGTATCAAGATTCGTATATATCCCTGAAAATAAATCGTCATTTTACGACCTAATTTTTGAATATGGTACAGTTTTTGAGATCTAGATTTTCAAAGAAAGAATCAGAAAGTCTTCCCATCCTCCTCATTATGTCTTACTTGAGCCCATTTCTTCTGAAAGTAAGTATGACGAATTTCTAGAGTATAGTGCTCTCTATTTTCTGAGGGAGAACAATGACAAGGATAATAGAAACAAAGCATCGACATAAACTCTAGAGTCATGCAAATACATTCGTTCTGTCATAGTAATCGATATATTTGGAAAATCGCAATATGATTTACGTTATTTTTATTGTAGAAATTAAAAGTTTCAAAGGTAAATGAACATAATTTGATGTTTCGGTAATCAATTAAGATGGTTAGGGTATTCAGAATTCAATGAAAAATCATTACTAGTAATATCTAAAACTTGTTTTTATATTACTAAAATTAAATTGAGAATTCGTGTGTGTTTAATCATTTTGCTAAGAAGGACTGTGTATGAAGTTAAGATAATAATCATAAGTTATGTGAAGGAAATGCTTGATAATTAGTTAATGATGACTGGAAATATTTTCAGAAGAAAAAAATTTTAGGGACAATAACAGAAGAAATCTGAAAACTCGAGTAAACTTAATAAATGGTGATTTTTTGATGATTCCTTTAATTTTTTCTCTCGTTATTTTTGGAATAAAATATCAGGATAACTGTTACAAATAAAACTCAGAATATAGAGATAAATTGCAGGAATCTTCATATTTCTATGCACTCTTGATCATAACTGATGATAAAATTGGCAAATTCGGTTGATACTTTTAAGTCTTGGTAAAAATATATACAAAAATTTGGGACAGTTACAAAACACGAATGAAATACAAAAATTATATTTTTCATATACACCTTCAATTATAAATGAATACTTCAAAATATTAAAAGCTCATTTATTGCTGCATTTTGTCCTTCAATACACCATGACCTTTCTGATGCTTTTTCATACTACTAGAGTCATAGAATCCCATGTTGCAAATTGGGCATCGGTAAGGTGTTTCTCCAGTATGTGTCCTTATATGAACTTTGAGGTTACAATTCAAGGCAAAACTTTTATTGCAATATGTACAATTGTATGGTTTCTCCCCACTATGCGTTCTCATATGGTTCTTCAAATGTGTACTTTGAACAAACGATTTATTACATGTATTACAAGTGTAGGGTTTCACTCCCATGTGCGTCAGTACATGGTTTTTCAATCCACCTTTCTGAGAAAAACTTTTATCACAATTTGGACACTGATATGGCTTTATACCTGAATGAACCTTCGAATGACTTTGAAGAGCTCCTTTAGAATAAAAGTCCTTTCCACAATCGTTACATAAAAACATTTTTTCGCCTGTATGAATCACTTCATGTGCTCTCAAAGCTGACTTTGTAGAGAATTTCTTATTGCAGTGTTTGCATTCCATTTGTTTATAAAACTCTTTCTGATCCTCTGGCAATTCGTCGTTTTCTATTTTATGTCGGGTTATATGGATGTGATGACTGTTATATCTCTTGAAACCTTTTCCACAATATTTACAGATGAACGGAGTTTCCCCAGTGTGTGTACGAAGGTGTTCTTCTTTCAAATTCGAACGTGAAAATGCTGTAAATGATAATTCTAAGATAATTCTGTCTTTTACGCTGACGACTTCTGCGCACCCAAAACGAGTCAATATGCTGTTCGCCGAACGCATTTGACTTTTATACAGTGTTGTCAGATTACGAACAGAATATTTGGACGCACTGGTTCGTCAGTATGCGAACACAATACTTGAACGCTCTCGTCTCTAGTAGAGCTTTTCTAGTTTCGAGTCAATAAATAATGAACTACTTTTGTTATGTAGTATTGGTAATACCATAAAAAACGTTTACGGGAAAAATTATTAACAAAATTGAAAGAACAAGAAGACAATTCCAAAGGCTTTTATTACATCTGATTAATAGTTTATCGAATATACGGAAATAACGAATGTCCCATAGTATAAAATCATATTTTTCCATCTTGTAATGAATGTAAAGAATGCAGGTTTTTTCTTCTCAAAATTGGTGAGCGGTTTCAGATTATTCAGAACATAAACATTGGCAACCCGGTAAACAAGGTTTGTAGGTAGTAGGTATTATGTTGTTATTTTGGAATCTTTGGCGTATGAACAATGAAGACACTATATCACCACTCCACCAAAACTTTAACCTTAACTCTCGACGCGCGTTTCGCTAATTAAGTAAGAGAGTGAAGGTTAAAGTTTTGGTGTAGTGGTGATGTAGTGTCTTAATTGGTAGTAGGTATACTAGATGATTTGCTAATACGTTTCGTTTTGTGTTCCTCAGTAATGCTTTTTGTTTGTTTGATTAATTCTGAATACTGTTACACTGTCAAACTATTACTCTATATTAGACCAGCTTCGGTGTTCTCTATTTTTTTAAGTTATCTCTGAAAACGTTAAGGGGCTTTGCTGCCTTGTTACCCTAAAATCCATGCTTTTTTCCAGAATTTATTTTGAGAAAAGTATTAAAGATAGAAATATCAAATTCGGTACGGTTATGAAGCAACACTTATTTCATCACTGTAATTTTTTTTGAATGACTGGATGAAAAAGGAGGGAAGGGGGGAGTCCATCAATGGCGGCTCGTCATGGAAGAGGTGTCCCGCTAGCGGAAGTAATTCCACCAAAACCACTCATCTGAAACACTAAAACAAGACGTATTCTTTATCTGCACTAAATTCTGAATAAACAAGACCAGAAACCATGAAGAAATTATGAAAAATTACGAAATTATGGTCTTTTGAAAAAAAAAACAATTTCTTCAATTTTTCGTCTACAAATTGTTATGTAAATATGACAATTTATAATATTTTTGAATTAGTTGAAAAAACGTAGTTAAAAAAAACGCGTTTAAAGTTTCATTCGAGTATGAAATGAAAATTTCTTCACTTACATCTAATCGGCTATGCCAGGCCATAAAGTCTACTCTCTTCCTCTTCGAAAAATGCATCTTTCCATTCTCGCGATAACCGCACCTACTTCGATGCCGCGGTGTGCCACTTCTGCCTTACGCACGCGCACGTCATCTCTCGCGTTCGCAGCTGCTTGCGCTTGGGAGCGCCACAATGACCTATGTAACGGTCCATAACTTTTTCATATTTTTAATCGAAATTTTGTGAGCGAATTCTGGAAATTTATCTATCTGATAAGGCCAAAAAGAAATTGATTTTTTTGACCCAACAAAGCAGCAACCCCAGTTAATTGATGAAATATTGAATCTAGAACATTTGTAGGAAAGTATGGACGACTATTATGAATCTAAACTGAAAATTTCTTATTCTGTTGAATTGTCGTCGTATACCTATGGGAAATGGCTTATCCTCCTCTATTCTAATTAAGAATAAAAATTTTGCAACATGGGATCTAATAAGAAGACACAGCAATAAGATTAGGAAAAGAGTCTCTATTTTGGAAGAAGTGAAAGGGGGAACGCAGGATTACCGAAAAGTACTGAATAATATAAATGAATTTTGTGTGAGTTATGGTTCAGAATTATCCCAAAGTGATGGTAATCTAAAGGAGCGGAGTTTCAGTCGGGAACAATCTCGAACTAGCCCTTGTGGTAGCCTTGTGTTCTTCTCTCTGGACTCTGATTGGTGTAATCAAGTCCTTGAAGCATACGAAGTCTGTGGGACCAGATGGAATTCCTGTTCAACAGATCAAGTCTGTTGTGGATGACATCTTCCCAGTTTTGACCCATCTAATAAATGTCACATTTGAAAGTGCTGTACTAGGTGTACAAGGAGGGGAACAAACAGCAAATAGAAAATTACACACCCATATCTATACTTATCAACATAAGCAAGATATTTGAAAGAGCCATTTACAACAGAATTGTAGACTTCTTGGAGACTTACAAGGTACTTTCAGAATACCAGATTGGCTTTCAAAAAGTTAAACTGCGGTAAGAGCCATATATCAAGCCATTATCAAGATACTGTCTTACTTGAACGCTGGTAAAATAAGAGCACTGATGTGTATAGATCTTAAAAAGGCCTTTGACAGCGTAAACCATGACAGACTGGCGGAGAAACTGTATACAGTTAGGATTAGAGGTAGGCCGCTGGGTTGGCTCTGGTCTTATCTCTCAGGAAGGTCGCAATAAGTGGTTGAACAAGATCTATCAACTGGAAGCATGGTGGAGTCAGTAACATTGTTTGCGGACGACACTTCCCTGGTGCTGGGTGATCAGGTTTCGTTGGTTTTCCCGGAATGGACTCGCGATGAATCATCAAAAGACCCAAATTGTCAAGTTTGTATATTCAAGAGAATATATGCTTCTTGGATGTGAGAATGCCATGTTATCGTCTAGTGGCCTAAAGTTTTTGGGTGTTTCAGTTGACTATCGACTGGATTGGAGTGATCTTGTAGAGCAACTTTCAAGTGACGTGGCCAGATATCTTTATGCGCTAAGAACGGTCGCTGAACTGGTAAATGTATCCACAGTATTTATGGCATACAATGGATATGTTGATAGGAGGCTGGGGTACGGGACCGCTATATGGGGGAATTCCACAGATATCTTGAGGCTACTTTTGTTGTAGAAAAGATGAATTCGCGGAGTTCTCAGGCTAAGTAGAGCAAAATCGTGCAGGACCCACTTTGCAGAAAGATCCATACTAACCGTTGTGAGCCTATATGTTTATGAGGCAGTTATGTTTGTAATAAACAATAGAGATTTATTTGAGGATGCCGAGGGTGAACATTGTTATAACACAAGAGCAAATGATGATCTGAAGATATCGAAATTCAAATATACTTACATGCAAAACAATGCTACCTACACCCTTGTGAAAATTTACAATCATATTCCACGGGAGACGCGAAAGTGGTCACGAAATAAACTGAGTAAAAAATTGAATACCTACCTTAGGCACAAACCATATTACACACTCCAGGAGCATTTTGCAGATAGCATTAGTCTGAGTTGATTTCTGTTTTTATGCTGTCCTGTCTTATACTGTATATAATATTTTTACACTGCTTGTGTTATTTTTACTCTGACTGTCTTATTTTGTACTACCTGTCATGTTTTATACTTTATCTTAAAAACGATTTTGTTTATATACTTGTTTATAGTGACTTGTCCTATGACAATTTATTGTTTATATGAAACAAATAAATGGATTGATTGAAGAATATGTCACAAATCTGACAACACTGTATAAAAGTCATATGCGTTCGGAAAACAGCTGATTAACTCGTTTTGGGTGCGCAGAAGTCGTCAGCGTAAAAGACAAGATTACCTAATTCTAAAATTTCCATTTTTCTTTTTTATCAATAGTTTATACATGTGTTGGTAATAGTTTAATACAGTGTCAATATTCAAAATTCAATGAAAAAAATGTTTATTTACTAATTTTGGGTCCCTGAATCCAAATCTGAAATCATTTTGTCCCGCTTGGCTATCGTTTAGAAAAAAACAAAAACCAAAATTTCCTTGAAAGTCCTCTTGTCTATATCATTCAAACTCTATAATTTCTTCATTAAAATGCCTTGTTACTATTACAATGGATAAAATATACACACATGTACCATTAATCAGAAATTCTAAGCTCAAATATACATTAATTTCTTATTGAAATGCTTTTCAATTCGAAAGTTTATTTTCTAGACAGTTAACCCGCCATATTTACTGTCACGATATGATTGCCCCTGAATTCTCAATATTAGGCAACAATTTCACACATTTTTAGTCAAAGACCTACGTGACATGAACCTGTCAATAGTGACGTACTCGCCATCTCCTGTCAAAATAGAGAGGGATATTCAAATGGAAATCTCTTCAAACCAAACCTAACTAACCTAACCGAAACACAAACCTAATTTAAATCTATAATTTTGAATCGAATAGGTTAGAAGGTTAGGTTTTAGGTAACCGCCTCGGTAGCTGCATGGTTAGTGCGCAAGCATATTGGAACTGCTTAGTCGAGGCTCCTGATTCGAATCCAGGGTCAGGTTATGGATGTTGTCCTTGAACAAAAAAGTACTGAATTTGAAAGAGTCGCCTAAAGAGGGCATAAACTTCCGAAGACCAGATAACTTGTAATCCTTGTGGTGGAAGTTATCATTGCACGGTCTAGGAGAATGGTTGGGAATCCACTATAAGCTGTAGGT
The DNA here is from genome assembly GCA_013387265.2 of Cryptolaemus montrouzieri. Classification (NCBI taxonomy): domain Eukaryota; kingdom Metazoa; phylum Arthropoda; class Insecta; order Coleoptera; family Coccinellidae; genus Cryptolaemus; species Cryptolaemus montrouzieri. The sequence continues at coordinate 6,582,118 of JABFTP020000103.1, read as the reverse complement.
CCACCTGTGTAGATGGGCTAAGTTCCCGAGCACATTGTTAAAAGATGCCAGCAAGCAAGTAGGTTTTAGGTAAAATTAGGTTAGTTAGGTTAGGTTTGGAAATATTCCCATTTGAATTTCGCTCAGTCATGAACGAGAGAGATAGATTCTATCTCTTTCTTGCATCGTTTCGAGCCGTAAGTCGTATAACACGGAACATGAAATCATTGTAAATATGGCGGGTTAACTGTTTAGAAAATAAACATCCGAATTGAAAAGCATTTTAATAAGAAATTAATGTATGTTTGAGCTTAGAATTTCTTATTAATGGTACATGTGTGTATATTTTATTCATTGAAATAATAACAAGGCATTTTAATGAAGAAATTATAGAGTTTGAATGATATAGACAAGAGGACTTTCAAGGAAATATTGTTTTTTGTTTTTTCCTAAACGATAGCCGAGCGGGGCAAAATGATGGATTCTGGGACCCAAAATTAGTAAATAAACATTTTTTCAGTGAATTTTGACTATTGACACTGTATTAAACTATTACCCATGTGTTCAATATTTTCATATCTAGAAACTTAAGCAATGTAAATACAATATTTTAAATCTTACCTTTATTACAGATATGACAAACAAATGGTTTGATCCCTTCATGCGCTTTTCGATGTCTCCTTAAATTTTGTGAAAATCTAAAATTCTTCAAACAAATTTTACATTGAAAAGGTGACTCTTTTGTGTGACATCTCATATGTGCTAGCAATTTATATCTTTTCGAGAATATTTTACTGCAGTTATTGCATTTAAATTCATTCTCCTTACAGTTTTTACTGTTATTATAATGTTCATTTAATCCTTTTCTATTATCGTATTGCTCTCCACAAGATCCGCAAGCCCAGTATTTTCCATTCTGCTTATTTTCACTTTCCTCGCATTTCAATCTCTTTCTTGTTTTTTTTATTTCATAATTATCTTCTGGCGAATCAACTTCATCTTCTTGTGAAGAATTATTGGGGGAGAAAGACCCATTTTGTTCTGAACCATTTTCAACATCTTTTTTACTTGTAGAAATTCTTAAAAGTGTTTCTCTTAAGATTTTATCAGATAGCTTGCATTTCTCTATAAACTTTTCGATGTTTTCAAGAAATTTCTCACAGCCATTACAAATAATTTGTGGCAATTTATCTTCCATAACAATCTAAAATTATGATTATTATAAAATTCAAGTTTTTCTATCAAGAGTATCCTCGTATAAACAATTTATAATTAATTGTCCTTCTGTACATAACTTTAACTAATAAGATATCACAAATCCTTAGAAATGAAATATTTATTTATCTTTACCTCTGAATTGGTGATATGATTCAGAAGGTTCTCTACATTGGATTCCTTTAAATTAGAAAATGGACCGTTATCACTTAAGCATGTTCTGCAAATTACCAAAAGTTCACTGGGTTCTACACTGAACTCCAAACTGTTTGAATTCATAGTTTTTGTTTGTAATTTTTCAATTATAATTTTCTAACCTGTTTAAAAGTGTCATATCTACTTCAACAAGTAACAAAAACTATGTACACAGAAAACAAATATATTTTGCAAATTGTTTATGCAGAGAATAGAGTTAACACATGTTACTTCTCTGGTCTAGATATCTATGTTGCGCTCCTTCAAGTTAGTGAAATTAGTTCGTTCGTTTAATTGCTAGATGACAGCACTAAGATTTAAAACATTTTAAAAATAGCGCATCCTGTAATTTCACTATATACGTAATGATAATTTTAGCCCGCTTCTACACTTGTTACACCATATTCGTAGGTATAATTTTTCGCAGTAATGTGATAGTTGTTACTTTAATAATCATCTGAACATAGCGATACCTCTAATTGTATTTATGGACAACACTTTATCTAAATATGAGCGAAATCTGTAATTTCAATTTATGAGCAATGGTAGCTTTATACAAAATTTGTTAGATGTCACTCTTAGCGAAACTTGTAATAGCAACAAAAACTGTTACTTCAGCTAGTATTTCTAGATGTCTCTGTAAGAAGGGTGTCCAGCAGAGAAAAGAGTTGCACTAAAAGACTAATCTATGCAACCCATGTCCACATTTGTTAAGTGATGGAAGCAGTTTCTTGACTAAGATTGTATTATTTTATTATTACAGAGCCATTGTCCATTCAATTCAAGATTATACTCTCAACTAAATACAATTCTTTTTTTTTTCAATATAATGGGACAACCTAGAACAGGGTTCTATTTTTGTGTGTTTATTTGCTAAAATTATCCATAAATTTCTCGATGTTCCATCTGATTGAATTTTACTGTCAATTGTGAATAATGTATTGCAAAGATCTAGCTTAAAAGTATTTTATATATTTTTAATTCAAAATTACAGTGAAAAGACGGTAATTTGCCTGAGAAATTCAATAATTTAATTTCAAATGTAATGAAATATTACGTATTTTTAAAGCAAATTGCCCAAAACCGTTAAAATTGTGTCGTTGGAATGCAGCCAAATTTAGATAAAAAATCAAGCGCAAACAACATTTGACGTAATTCCTGAGTTATTAAACACCCTTTCGTAGCCGGGATCGCAGACACCATCTGGTATTTTCTAACAGCAATCCAAAACTCAAATTATCAACACGAGGTCCCCGTTTTGAATCGATAGAAGACATAAAAGACAATTTGCGTCGAGAACTGAAGTTAATTCCAGGAAAGTGTTTGAAAATGGGATTATTCGTTGCGGTAAATGTATTATTTCGGAATGGGCCTATTTTGAAGGCGATACAATAAATTTGGATGAAAAATAAATATTTTGTGTTTTATTGACCAATTCCAGGTGATTTTTGGCTGAATGTATGATAGTTAATGAAATTTATTAATTTTTTCTATTTATTTATTTAGTTGAATTACAAAATTGTATACATCAATTTGTAAGAGTGTAGGCAAACCCCGTTAAACAAAATTGCAAAAAATATATCGATAAGAAAGATCGTAACAATAAAATAAAAACTACTACGAAACTAATACATATTCACAATTGCCTTATCAATAAACCTACTTTTGCCTTCAAACTATCAAAAGAGACTAAAAATAAGTCGAGATCTCTACCAATATTCCTCATGAGATCAAAACAACGATTGAGGAAAAAATTTGAGATGTAATTGCATTTGCACATTCTAGATCGAAACAGAGGAGTGTATCGAGTGAGTTTACCAGGTAAATTAAAATCGATCATTCCCAACAAATCGGAACAATCTACATGCCCGTTCAGAACCTTAAAAAAGACACATAAATCCAAAACCCGTCGTCTAGTCATCAAGGTATCCAATTTTAGCTGTTCTCGTAGAACATCAATACCAATGGCAGTATTATTAAAATGCTTTATCATAATCATCCCGAATGACCGAATATATATTCGTTTCGTCGGCAAAGATTAAAAATTTCGTAGTCAGTACGCTACTGACATAATTGATGAACAGATTGAATAGAAGAGGCCCCAAGTGCGAACCTTGGGGAACACCAGACAGCCTTTAGATAGGAACTCTTTATATCCCACCATTTGGGAACGGCCATACAAAAAACTTCTCATCCATGATAAAGGAGGTCCCGAAATACCCAATGCCTCTAGCTTGACCATCAGAAGGTTGATATTAACTCTGTCGAAGGCCTTTGAAAAATCAGTATTAACTGAATCCACCTGGTAGCCTTGTTCAAGCAATCTAATATATCCTTGACATACAGAACAAAATTGGTGATGGTAGAGCGTCCCTTCCTGAATCCATGTTGTTTATTTATTAATATTCCACTACAATTCCAGGACTCTAAAAATTGAGAATCAAAATATATGATTTTTTTAAAATTCTGCTAGTACAACTGAAGAAGAATCGTAATGACTTCGATTATATTAGATACACTCAATGCCTTATGGCATGTTATCGAAACTGGTCCAGTCATAATGTCTGGCCTCACTTTGGCAACAATCTTAATACTAAATCAAGATTTCCCAGACAGTTTTTATTTATCAAAGGACGAGGATAAGGACGAATAAATAAAACAATTGAATAAATTCCATTAGGATGGAAATTAAATAACGTTTTATATAAGAAAGAACAACATATATAATTTCTGTACAAAATTTGGCTTATATATACAAAACAATATTAGATACAAATTCTTTGGCGAAATTATGTACATTAAAAAAATTTACAAAATGAGTATTTCTGATCAAAACCCAAGGAAACTATGTATAAACCATACAATCTCAATGATAAATAATCACTTACAAGGTACAAATAGATTAAAAATAGATGATTAATTGACGATGAGATTTCATTTTAATGACTTTCAAAGTAAACATTTGATCAAATTTTACGTGAAGATTTTTCATTGGTAAGTAAAATTAAGTACAAAGCCATGTCATGACATTTTTGGGTCAAAATAGTGATATTTACTACTACAATTTAAATATATGGTAATTAACCACATTAGGAATATTTAACTGAACGCATGGTGGCCTGAACCATTTCTCTTCATTGTGAGTAATGAAGCACAAACCAATTCAACAGGACCAAAGAAAAGCACTGTCTTTGTCATAGGAGGTACGTTCTTAATAACATGAATATTAAAAACACTGATGAATCAAAGTTATCAAAACTTCTTTATAATTAATCAGTTAATTCAGAGTAGTTATGCCTGTGAATTTTTATTGATATGTTAAGTTTCTATACTTACAAGATATAGATGGTAAAAGAATTGGACACAGAATGAATGTTGTGCCAATACAAATTATCTCATAAAAAGAAATATTTGGAGTTTTACGGAATTATTTACGATCGTCAGTGCGGTTTCTATAGATGAAAGATATCTACAATAGAAGGAGGCATGCTAGATGGAAATGCTGTAGGTGTTGACATTTGCGAAACTTTTGACAGGATTTGACATACAGGATGCACATATTTATATGGCATAGCTGAGAATTTGGGTGGCTTGATACTTTTCTGGTGGGTTTCTTGTTCTAATGAATGTGGTGGTATTCCAAGACTTTGTACTCTCACTAGACTTTTTTCTGTTACAGATCTTCACCCTTTTTCATTTGAGATCAAAGTTTTTGGTATTACTGACAACTGTTTCAGGCATTTTTCAGTCAATTTTCCACCTGGAAATTTTCCATAATTCCTCAGCAATTGCCAATTGAAGCAAGCATAGTTCTTTTTTTAGGACAGCAAACCTGATAAGACCTCCATTGCTGCTTTCATATAAAGCGAAAATCTATTGAACAGTGTCAAAATAAAAGCAGAGAGTTCAATATCACATGTGAACCTACTTTGAAATGGTGACTTAATAGATTCTTTGTTTGCAGGTACAGTGTTCTGTATAACTCACTTTCCCAACCACCTATAACTTGGCCCCCATTGAGTAGCAAGTTAACAGACACCGACAAACATCTTATGGTGCCACTCAGGTGATTCAAAAGGCTTGCTTACTTCCTGTAGTGAGTAATAAAAAAAGAAAGCACATTTCATTTCAAAATGGCATTAACAGATTGTCTTCAATGCATTCTTTTATGTGTATATCATTAACAATTGGAAACACCTTGGGTTTTGCAATTTTTTTTGCTCCAAAGGGAAATACCAAGACACGAAAGCACTATACGTATTAGGGTGGGTCAATAAAAAAAAAATTTTTTCGCTGGGTACTAGACACCTCTAAAGAAAACTCTTCAATTATGAGCTTTTAATTGTAATGGGAAGGTCCTATATCGTTTAATAGATTTCGTTGGAAACTGAATGTTCTACAAGAAAAGCCTCTTACGATTTTTTCGTAAACCAAACCGTTTAAAAAATATTAACGATTGAAGTTTGATTATTTGAAGGTAAATTTTTTCTTCTGAATTTTATAACTCAATGAAAAATCAATATGAATCATGAAACGCATAGTTTTGTAGGAAATTTACTGTTCTACAAAAATGGTCTCATAATTTTTCGATTAAATAGGTGTAACGAGATTTTCATCGTTGAACATCAATGCCTATCAATTTTTCCAGTTTTTGATCAATAAGTCGAAAAATTTTAATTTAATTTATGGGTTTTGGGGAAATTTACACACCAAGGTACCAAGCGAAAAAACTTCGTTTTTACCCACCTAATGTGCATACCATTAACAATTGAAAACACCTTTGGTTTTGCAATTTTTTCGCTCAAAGGAAATACCAAGACACGAAAGCACTATATGTATTAGGGTGGGTATAAAAAACAAATATTTTTCTCGCTTGGTACTAGACACCTCTAAAGAAGTCTCCCAAGTATGAGTTCTTAATTGTAACGGGAAGGTCCTCCGCCTTACAGTTTTCTATTTTTTTTCTTATTATCACATAGAAAAATTGATATCTCGCTTCTGGCTACTTGAAAAATATATCGTTCTATAGATTTCGTTGGAAACTGAATGTTCTACAAGAAAAGCGTGTTACGATTTTTTCGTAAACCTAACCCTTTAAAAAATATTAAAGGTTGAAGTTTGATTATTTGAAGGTAAATTTTTTTTCTTATGAATTTTATAACTTAATGAAAAAAATTAATATGAATCATGAAACGCATAGTTTTGTAGGAAATTTACTGGTCTACATAAATGGTCCCATAATTTTTCGAATAAGTTAAGCGTTTACGAGATATTAATCGTTGAACATCAATGCCTATCAATTTTTCCAGTTTTTAATCAATGATTCGAAAAATTTTAATTTAATTTATGGGTTTTGGGGAAATTTACACACTAAGGTACCAGGCGAAAAAAAATTCGTTCTTTTACCTACCCTAATGTGCATACCATTAACAATTGAAAACACCTTGGGTTTTGCAATTTTTTGCTCCAAAGGGAAATACCAAGACACGAAAGCACTATATGTATAGTTATGTTAGATAAAAGAATATTTCTTAAGTTGATTCTATTTTTACTTAGTCGAAGGGATTGCTAAAGATACTGACTCTTATTGTTACTAGCACATTCAAAACATCGAAGCAAAACTTTTCGTTTAATTTTTATGAATCCATCATAAAAAATCAAACCAAACCTGAAGTCAAATAACTTTTTAATCATCACATATTGAAAAATTATCTATTTATTGAGAATTGACTACAATATCTACATCAGTCCAAAAGCAGAAGGCAAAATCCACTAACTACTTGGTCAGCTTTTTACCAAATTAAATTTTGAAATTTTGGAAACAATTCAACAAATTTCCATGCGTTAGGAACATTAGATTCAAATGAAAAAGTACATAAAGTGATATAATTGCACTACGAAAGACATAATCAAGTAATGATTCTAAAATATTTCAAAAGGTGGTAGAATTTATCCAGTTTTGTATCCACAAAAAGGTTTACTACTCAACTAGACAAAAAATATCAATTTTAAATTATTCCTGGACATCAAAAAGAGGAGGGGTATCATTGAACACATCGTTCCACAACCCCCAAGTTCAGTTTTATAGAACAAAAGGTAAATTCCCATAAAAGTTGGGATTTCACCTGAACACATTAGATAGGACAATTTTGTTCAATTCCAGATAAGTATAAAAATGATTGTTTTCTTCATATAAACCTTTTAGAGTTTTCAATTGATTTCAAATCTCAATACTCAACCCAACTTTTCTATTAAATAACACTAGAAGGTAATTTTTCAAGGTATGGTACCACTTGGCTACCTCTACGACGAGGTAAAGTGCCACTACCAGGCACAAGAGAAGAGACTTCTGGGCACCCATAGAATATAAGAAGTTCTATGAGACTCCTACAAGTTGCTACAACTTCTGAATTCAAAGTATTAGCCGTTTGGCTCTTTGCTATTGCTATACTCAGAGCAGCTCTTGCATAAGCCAGTGGTGTTCGACCATCCTGGTCCACGCTCTTAACATTAGCATTATGCTGTAAGAATTTCAAATATTAATTAAAAACATTTTGAAATTACGAAAAATTAGTATTACAATTATTTTCATAAAGGTGAATCTTACCCAAATCAGCAATTGTGCCACAGCTAGATTGCCCATAGCACAAGCTAAGTGCAAAGGAGTTCTCAAATCTCTTGGAGAAACGGTGGCATTCACTTGTTCCGTGTTTGCTTGTGCTAAAACGTGTATAATCGATTTCATATTCGCACTGCAAACAACATCCACTAGTTGTTGTCCGAGAGGCATTGTGTTGTTCGGTGAAGGTAAAAAGTCCTTGCTTTCGTATTTCGATCTTATCCATTGTTCCTTTTGTTCGCGACTGCTATTTGGCGTGGGCTTTGTTCTACCTTTGGTATTGCACTCCCATACAGAATTCGCCAGCGTGTTGCCAATGGCCAACATCACACTAAGATGACCAGGACTGAAACAGTTTTCAATTAACAGAATGAAAATAAAGGGTCTTCCATCGATAGGTTTCATTTTAAATTTGCCGCCTTTTCTGTCATTGCATGGTGATTTAACAAGTGAAAACTAGGAGAATTTCAATCATGGAAAGATTTACACAACAAATCGAAATAGTGAAAATTCACTACAAAACCGGTGAAAATTTCGCGATCACCGTTCGAAAACTTCGTACCGCTTTTGGTCAATGGTTTCTAGTAATTCATTTATAAAGATTGTAAATAGAAAAGGACCCAAAACGGATCCTTGGGGAACCCCAGAACGGGCTTCAAATTCATTAGATTTGAATCCATTATATAACACATACTGTTTTCTGCCAGTCAAATTTGAATAAAAAACCTCAATTCACGATGTTCACTCCGCGAGATCTTTGATGCACTAACCATTGAAAGGAGGTCTCCACTGCGCAACCTATTAGTAAATCTTTCTGAGGGAAGGGGAAACTTCAGATTGTTTGACGGCTTTTACTCGATCAGCTGTAGTGAATTCATTCCATGAATTTTAACGTTGCGGAAAAGTTAGCGATGTGCAGCATCGTGTTCATCCTGCCAGGTCAACTAAAAATATCGCCGCTTCAGCTGATAGTGTGGCTGAAAAGTCAAATTAGTCAATTTCGAAAGCATCACAGGATTTGGGCATTTCCCCAACCACTTTGCACCGTTTTTACATCTTGATCTGCATCTCCATCCCTATAAAGTGCAATTAACACAATAATTGAAGCCTACTGACCACGAACAACGCCGTATATATGATGAGACCCATTTTCAACTGTCTGGGTATGTCAATGAACAAAACTATCGCATTTGGGGATCCGAAAATCCAAAAAAAATACTCGAACAGCCTCTTCATCCAAAACGAGTGACTGGCGCGGTTTTTGATCGGTAGGTGGCCCGAAATGGATGCTCTTGGTTTGCACGGTGTTTATTCTCAACAGGATGGCGCTACGTGCCACACAGCCGGTGAAACTAGGGTTCTATTACAAGAACAATTTCCTGAACGTGTGATTTCTCGCAACGGAAACGTGAATTCTAGATCATGCGTTTCAACACCATTAAATTTTTTTCTTTGGGGCAACGTCAAGGATAAGGTCTATGCCAATGCTTCAACAACGATTGAGGCACTCAGAGACAATATTGGAGCCGTTATACGCGAAATACCACAGCAATTGTGTGAACATGTAATGAAAAATTTCCTACAAAGAATGACCATTTGTAAAAAGTACCGAAGTGGACACTTGCCAGATATCGTGAAAGCTAAATCAATTAAAACAAATGCTAATGGAGCCGACGGTATAAACCTTAAGATGCTGAAGCTTGTTTTGCCTTAGTGTGTTAATGAAATTTGTGGTATAATTAATATTTCTCTAGGTAGCAGTGTAATGCCACAGACTTGAAAGCACTCATTGGTCACACCTATCCCCAAGGTCTCACGTCCGGGTTGCTTTGGTGATTTGAGACCGGAAAGTGTTTTACCCACTCTGCCAAAAATATTAGGGAAAATTAAAGCTGACCAATTAGTTTCATATTTGGAATTGAATAATGTATTGCTTCGTTTTCAATCTGTTTTCGATCTGGCTATGGAACTCAAACAGCACTTCTTAGAGTTCTAAATGATGTTCGTTCTGCTTCAGATAAGGGAATGATGATGCCGATGCTGTTCTTGGATCAAAAAAAAGCATTTGATCTTGTGGGTTCATTGCTCATGTTGGCCAAACTGAGATACATTGGTTTAGATGACGTCAGCTGTGAGTGGTTCGCTTCATACTTGATCAATCGTTATCAGAGTGTTAGAGTGGGTGGTATATGCTCAAGAATGAAGGAAATACAACGCGGTGTCCCACAGGGCAGTATACTTGGACCGATTCTCTTCCTCATTTATACTTGGATTTACCAAGTGCCATCACTCACCCATGTCTTGAATACTGCATGTATGCTGATGATCTTTAGGTTTATGTTCATGCCGAAGCATCGAAAATCGATGACGCAGTAAGAGTTCTAAACTCTGCTGCAAGCAGTATATCATCTTGGCGTAGTGAAAATGGGTTGATGATCTACCCAATCAAGTCTTCTGCCATGATTATTTCCTCAAAGCTCTTCCAAGTTGATACGTCACAGATTGATAACATCTCCATAAATAACATCAGAGTGCCATGGGTGGAAAGTGTAAAGAACTTAGGAATTCTCCTAGATTGTAAGTAGAACTTTGAGCAACATGTGAATTCCATTTATAAAGTCTTGCTATAATCTCAAGATGCTATATCAACATAAGCATAACTAGACCAGGACACAAAGTTGAATCTTGCAAAAGCTTTGGTTTACCCTCCCTTCGAAAATTGTAGCTCTGTGTATTAATTTTTTTGACAGATGAAAATAAGAGGAAATTGCAAAAAATTCAGAACTGTGTGGTCCGATTTATTTGTTGGGTTCCTTTTGGCAGTCGTATAACACCTTTTCTTAAGGACATAGGCGAAATTAACACATATAGCTATGTCTCACTGCATTTTGTATCGTTTTGCCTCAGACTATTGCACAGCAGATGCCCAGACTATACAGTCCATTTTGATGTGAGGGTGGACAAATTTCATATTCCTCAACACAAAACTTCTAGGTTCAGGGGTAGTTTTTCATATCTTGCCCCTTCTTTTCTAATGATTATCTGAACGAACTGAAGTTGAGTGAATTGTAATTCAAGAATGCTATACGTAAATATTGTTTGATATGATATGATTAGTTTAGTAAGAATTTTTTTGTTTGTTAGGTTAGTTTGGTTAATTAGGTTAGTAAGGATTATGTGGAAGATCTGTTTGCAGAACATAACTCCTATTGTGCAATTTTGTTCAACTTTGCATAATAAACATAATATTGATTCATTTATATTATCAACCACAGAGTTTGTAGTTTGCATTAAAACGAAAATTTCACGACTTCTCAAAAAATGACGATTTATTAGGAATTGAAAATGAAACCTGTCGAGGGAAGATCCTTTACCTAATACTATTTTGATAGTTGATAGTTAGTGTTGAAAGTAAGCCTAGAGAGGTTTACATATCTTTGAGGAGACTGCATGTAGTTTGGATAAACCGAAACTAGAATGTCATGCCAATTCAAATTGGATTTTATTTTTATTAGGCTTCAGTTAAAACAAAGCAAGATAACATTAAAAATACTCACGGCCACTTATCCAAATCCAGGGACCGCACTCGCGATATATGCGAACCTAGATTCCTATGGACTCCGGAACATTCTATACACATCAGGACCCCCAGATTCAAACTGGCCCAATCAGGATCTGGAACAGAAAAGTAATAAGAATATACACAAGTGAAACTTTTTAAAACAAGACTCACTTGTGGCATCACAATCCACACAAAATCCATTTCCAGGTACTCTAGTTCTAATCGATTGTATAGTATCGGCCTCAGCAGAACTCGTTTGCTTTTTTACTTGAGACGACTCGCTCAACTGAAGAGAATTCAAAATTTGCTGCTCGATAGCTGCAACCCATTCGTCCCTTTCCTCCGAACTCGAGGCCTCGAAATGCCACTGTTTGTTATCCAAAGAAACTATGTAGAATTCATAGCCGTCAGGATCTAGAAGGAAACAAATGTAGACAAGTTCACTGTTGAGTCTATTCTTACTTACCGTCGTATTCGGAATTTTTTACGCCACTACTCTTCATTCTTCGGTGTCTCTTTTTCACGTTAGGCGTTTCAGTTTTCATGCCTTCTCCGTTTAAGAAAGAATTACTATTCGATAGTACCATGCTTTCGTCGCCACTCGCTTGTGAGTATTTAGAGCTGGGGTCTTTTACCACTTCTAGGGCACTTAGTAGTACCTTTTCTGTAGTGCATTTATCTTTAGCTGGAAGAAAATTAATTATTATTAAAAGGTAATGTATTTATAACCGATTTTATTATGCCTCAGAAATTAGGCAGTTTTAAGAATTCAAATCCTTATGTAAAAAGTCACTTTTAGCTTATTTGATTTGTAATTCATTTTATGCAAAGGACAGCAGACACATTTTTCCAAAGTGCTGGTGCATTGTACACTGCGCGCGTGGTCGTGGAAAATATATACCTAACCGACTTATTTCATGTTCTTCTTCTTCATGCGCCCTTATAGACAGCACTAAGGCCCTTTGGCCCATTGTGCTTGCCGTGTTGTGTTATTTGTTATCAGTCTAGCAGAAAATTTTTTATGAAGTTTGCAAGACTGTTCTTACAACAGGTCCCCTACGGGCCTCATGGATCATAAGAGCACTAGGTGTTTCAGTAGCCAAAGTGTCCAATCTGGTCGCCTTATGAGCGGGACATTCGAAGAGTATATGTTCCGTTGTTTCGTCATTTTTTAGGCAACCACGGTACTCTGTGGTCTCCGACAGTCTCATGACTAGTAGGTGTTTATTGACTTTGTGTCCCGTCAATAGACCAACTACCATCCCAATAGACTTTTTGTTAAGGGACCATAGTTCATGTACCCTCTTCTCTTTTGATTGCGGCCCTTATGACTGTCTCATTCCTGAGATACCTGCCCAATAGTTCAGATCCTCGGTGGTGTTTCAGGTTTGAAAGAAGGAGATTATGTGGGTTCCTGGCATAGTCAGAATAGGTTCTGGTCCCATTGGCCAAACAGCTGTTGCCTTTTTGGCAAGGTAGTCTGCTTTCTCTTTCCGTTCAGTACCCTGATGGGCTAGGTACCAAAGCACAGTAACTCTGTTTGTAGTACTGAGTTGTCGAAGTGCTTCTTTGCATTCGACAACTAGTTTGGATGTAACCCTTGGATCTTTCAGATCTCCAAGGCGTTCTGGCTGTCAGAGCATATGCAGATGTATGCGCCTCTGTAACTCCTGTGTAGGTATTCCTGTACATATTTGAGAATGGCGAATATTCCTGTGTGTGTTACGGTTAACGTGGTCTCGTAGAGCAATCGTAATGTTTGCCCTCCGACCGCTGACGGCCGATGCCTGCACCCATCCTGGTTTGGACCCGTCTGTAAACCAGTTGGGGCCCCGTGGGATGTGTACCAAACTTCTTTTGGTGGAATGACGACCTTAAAGGGTTCGTCAAAGTGGTTCTCGTTTAATCCCCTCTAGTGAGAAGGTCAGTTCGGAGATCTATAATTTTATTGAGGGATGTAGAGTGTCCAGAAGTATTTCTGTACCTCCACATACTTCCTTCCCACAGCTTCAATGAGGCCTCCATAGCCGTCTCCATTATTATGTGTAGTGGAGGGACGCCCAGCAGACACTCCATGGAGGCCGTAAGTGTGGATCTCAAGGCACTGTGACTGCTAGACATGCTTGCCTTTGGATCTTGCTTATTTTGTTACGTTTTGTCTCCCTGTCCAGTGCAGGCAACCATACGATGGCCGCATAGGTCCGGGGCGGTCTTTTCACTGTCGTGTAAAACCAATATATTGTGTTTGGTTTGAGTGCCCGAATAAGCTCCGGCAAGCCCAGAGTGTGTTTCGCGCTTGTCTTTCGATGTTATTGTCCCAATTTAATTTGGCGTCAAGCATTACACCTAGATATTTCACTTGTTTTACTAGTGTTCTCGTAGAAAGAATGGGAGCCTTGAAAGGTGGTAATTTCCTTTTTCGAGTGAATAGAATCATGTCTGTTTTGTTTGGATCAACAGGCGAGTTTGTTTTCTCTGCACCATTGTTTCAGTCATTGGCAGAGCGTTCTGCGTAACTCCGCAAATAGTGCTGAAGTTTTCTCCACTAACAAGGAATATGAGATCGTCGGCATAATCCAACGCTAAGTGCCCAGTATCGTCGAGGCCCGCCAGGAGCCCGTCCAGCACGAGTTTCCAGAGGGGAGGAGATAGTACTCCCCCCTGAGGACATCCACTGCTGGCGATCCCCAAGACTCTCCGAGGTGAGCCTGGTCGACAGCAGACGTCCCACCCACCATGTTATGGTGTTGTCTACTCCTGTTTGCGATCGCTTCGTCTATCGATTTCATGTTAGTATATACATTCTGTCAAGAAAGTATTGAGAATTGATTATTAAAAAAATCTGCTCAACACGATTGTCAAAATTATTGTTGCCAAGTTGGCAAACTGTTTTCTATACTGACGCGGAGTTTGAACGCGATCTGCCATTTAGTTTGTTCACAGTGCCCAATTTTATCAGTTCTCAGAAGTGTGTTTGGCGATTTTTACAATGGATAAAAATATCCAACGAAGCATTTATCACAAATGTTGTATTGCGAATGGAATTTCGTGCGCGGAATCGCTGAAAATGTTACAGAAGGCTTGCGCTAAATCGACTTCATCAAAAACACGCGCATGTGAGTGGTGCAGTGCATTCAACAACGGCCGAGATAAGGAGGAAGATTTGCCTCGCTCTGGTCGTCCATCAACATCTTCAACTGAAGTTAACATCGATAAAGTAAGGGAAATTGTAATTGAAAATCGTTATTTAAGTTCGAGAGAGATAGGCAATGAACTTTCTGTGTCTCACGAATGAATTCGTACCATTTTAAACGATTGTTTGGGTATGAAACATGTTGCCACTCGACTAGTTCCAGAAGACCTTAATTTGTTGATAAATTAAATAAGGATTTTTTCTTTTTCTCTATTTTTAATCGAAAATCGGGTAAAACCCCTTTTTTGGAAAAGTGATTATCTATCTTTGAATACCAAACCAGAATAACTGATTCAACATCAGAGTATTTTCTTCAGTGATGGAGACAAAATAAGGAAAATTGGTTTGGACATAGAAAACCTATAAAACTAACTTAGACAAACAGGGATATTGACAGAAAGGTTTCAGTTACGGACAATATAACAAGACTCCCTACAGAAATGTTTTATCAAGACTTAAAAAATTTTCATGTTTAAATTCTTGTAATGATACTTAGCCATAATAAAGAACGAAATAAGTACTATTTCACTATCTACAATTATTCTATCCTTGGTTTATTTTTTTGAGTAAATGCTGATTTTCAATGTCTGTATTCCAGTATTGTTGACAGCTCGATCTTTAAAGAACCTATTATGCCTTGTATAAAACATATTGAGGCCTTTTGAAATAAGAAATTCTCTTAATTTTCTCAAAATGAGTGGTATTTTCTAGTTGAAAAGTGGTAGAACTGTGTCACAATTTGGCAATGAGAAAATTCTTAGTGAAATAACACAAATCCACACTTGAGCTAACAAATGAACTCTTCAAATTTGCTCCCTAAAATCTATTTGATAAATATTATTATATATATAAATATTTTGAACACTGAATTACACATTTCCTTAAACTTCACACAGAATAAGTGTTCTGTTTATAAACAAATAGCTTGATTCAATTCTGTTCATCTAATTTTATTCATTTTTAATGTAATAAGATCACTGAGGTAACAAATATTTTCAAGAATCAACAATGTCTTTGAATAGCAAACTTAGTATTAAGGAACCTTTACATGTTCACACAAGGTGTGAACCTAACAAATACCAATTAGTAACCATATGAAACATATTGAGGCCTTTTGAAATAAGAAATTCTCTTAATTTTCTCAAAATAAGTGGTATTTTCTAGTTGAAAAGTGGTAGAACTGTGTCACAATTTGGCAATGAGAAAATTCTTAGTGAAATAACACAAATCCACACTTGAGCTAACAAATGAACTCTTCAAATTTGCTCCCTAAAATCTATTTGATAAATATTATTATATATATAAATATTTTGAACACTGAATTACACATTTCCTTAAACTTCACACAGAATAAGTGTTCTGTTTATAAACAAATAGCTTGATTCAATTCTGTTCATCTAATTTTATTCATTTTAATGTTAATAAGATCACTGAGGTAACAAATATTTTCAAGAATCAACAATGTCTTTGAATGGCAAACTTAGTATTAAGGGATCTTTACATGTTCACAAAAGGTGTGAACCTAACAAATACCAATTAGTAACCATATGAAACATATTGAGGCCTTTTGAAATAAGAAATTCCCTTAATTTTCTCGAAATAAGTGGTATTTTCTAGTTGAAAAGTGGTAGAACTGTGTCACAATTTGGCAATGAGAAAATTCTTAGTGAAATAACACAAATCCACACTTGAGCTAACAAATGAACTCTTCAAATTTGCTCCTAAAATCTATTTGATAAATATTATTATATATATAAATATTGTAAACACTGAATTACACATTTCCTTAAACTTCACACAGAATAAGTGTTCTGTTTATAAACAAATAGCTTGATTCAATTCTGTTCATCTAATTTTATTCATTTTAATGTTAATAAGATCACTGAGGTAACAAATATTTTCAAGAATCAACAATGTCTTTGAATGGCAAACTTAGTATTAAGGGATCTTTACATGTTCACACAAGGTGTGAACCTAACAAATACCAATTAGTAACCATATGAAACATATTGAGGCCTTTTGAAATAAGAAATTCCCTTAATTTTCTCGAAATAAGTGGTATTTTCTAGTTGAAAAGTGGTAGAACTGTGTCACAATTTGGCAATGAGAAAATTCTTAGTGAAATAACACAAATCCACACTTGAGCTAACAAATGAACTCTTCAAATTTGCTCCCTAAAATCTATTTGATAAATATTATTATATATATAAATATTTTAAACACTGAATTACACATTTCCTTAAACTTCACACAGAATAAGTGTTCTGTTTATAAACAAATAGCTTGATTCAATTCTGTTCATCTAATTTTATTCATTTTTAATGTTAATAAGATCACTGAGGTAACAAATATTTTCAAGAATCAACCCTGTCTTTGAATGGCAAACTTAGTATTAAGGGATCTTTACATGTTCACACAAGGTGTGAACCTAACAAATACCAATTAGTAACCATATGAAACATATTGAGGCCTTTTGAAATAAGAAATTCCCTTAATTTTCTCGAAATAAGTGGTATTTTCTAGTTGAAAAGTGGTAGAACTGTGTCACAATTTGGCAATGAGAAAATTCTTAGTGAAATAACACAAATCCACACTTGAGCTAACAAATGAACTCTTCAAATTTGCTCCCTAAAATCTATTTGATAAATATTATTATATATATAAATATTTTAAACACTGAATTACACATTTCCTTAAACTTCAGACAGAATAAGTGTTCTGTTTATAAACAAATAGCTTGATTCAATTATGTTCATCTAATTTTATTCATTTTAATGTTAATAAGATCATTGAGGTAACAAATATTTTCAAGAATCAACCCTGTCTTTGAATGGCAAACTTAGTATTAAGGGATCTTTACATGTTCACACAAGGTGTGAACCTAACAAATACCAATTAGTACCCTGACACTGTCTTGTTAGGAAGTATCTATAGAAACTACAAAAAGTATGTAGAGGCCATGGACACCCAGACAGAGAAAGAGAAATATTCTCACTTACCACCAAGAGTCAATCCGCCAAGGCTTTCGTTAATACCGTTACTCCCATTAGTACCCACAACTGTAATTATCGATCTCGAACCTCTAGGTTTCTGTCCAGGTACCTTTACAGTTACATACTGCAACGAAATCTCTTTACCGTGCACATCGTCCATATAATCGTGGAGACTAGGATGGTAGGTTAATCTACCATCATCACACAAGGTTACGTATTTCTTTTTCCATTCTTTGTTCAACGGCTTACTGCTTCTCTTATACAAATAGCCCTGCTTGAGAGGTATGGCTCTACCACTCCCAAAATCTCCGCCGTTTTTCAATTTTTCTTCGCCCTTCTTCGAAGTGGTGAAAAGATTGGACCGTCGCCGACTCTTTCTAGAAGTTGTCGGCGTTGAACTGGGCGTGGGCAGATCTGTAACGTTATAAGTTTAGAGAAAAACTTAGTAGTAGGTATAATGATTTCTAGTTTAGATTTGGTTAGTTGGGATAAAGGGTAAGTCTATTTTGAGAGAGAACAATTTGAACTCAGTTTGCGCAAGAAGAATAATAGAAGAATTTGCATCACCAAGAAGCAATCTTACCTTTAGCATCCTTTATAGCATTTTGTGAATTCTGGATGTTATCTAGATTCTGAGTGGTTGAGAACTTCGCTACGTTGTTGTTCTCGGTTTGCAATACGAGACCTTGCGACGATCCATGACTGCCTAGAGTGGAAGACGAAGAATTCCATTTCTCGTCGTAAGATCTAAACACCGAGTCTTTCTCGCTTTGCCTATAGAGATGGTGGGTCGAAGACGACAGAGTATGCGTTTGACGGTTGCCGATATTATGTACATTTATAGATTCCTAGAAAGAAGAGAAATTGTAGCTACCTTAACCCTTTTGTTCTACTGATACTCACCTTATGTGTTAAAGCGTAATTGTGACTAGGTGACAAATTATTCGTCGGCGATTGTCCAACTCCGTTCGTCGATTGCGTGGTGGTGGGCTGAAAATGCCTCTGAGATCCTGGCAAGTGAAAATGATTGTTCGGCGTTGACGGTCGAGAATTTGTGGGAGTTAAACAAGACGTTGAAGACGATAATCGTTGTTGTACTATTTTCTGGCACGCTGTAAAGAGAGGACAACTTGAAATGTAACAACTTAGTCTGGTTGATAGTATTGTGCTATGTAGTTATGCACACTTATTTTATAAGGGAACATTCAGAACTTGATTTTTACCTTCTTTCGAAGGTCGTAGCGACTTGATACTTTACAATTTGTTACTATCGATCTCATACAGTTTAGAGATGTGTATGAGAACCCTTCAATTGGTACTAATACAAGTCTCGAATTTAAGCTCATTCAGTTTGCTTCAGAAATTTAATACTATTACTATTAATTCTTTATAAGTACAAATAGCAATTTGATTCAGAAAATTTGTCATGCAATATATGTATTCTACATTTGACAACATTGTCATCTCCAAAGCACACGGAACCTTAAAATATACATCTTTGGCGGACAAATTATGAAAATCATAAAGAAAACG
The DNA here is from genome assembly GCA_013387265.2 of Cryptolaemus montrouzieri. Lineage (NCBI taxonomy): Eukaryota > Metazoa > Arthropoda > Insecta > Coleoptera > Coccinellidae > Cryptolaemus > Cryptolaemus montrouzieri. The sequence continues at coordinate 6,562,829 of JABFTP020000103.1, read as the reverse complement.
TAAATAACGAAAAAATCAAACAATTCAATCATTCAAGTGTCAATTTTTTCAATCATACCTATACGACTATTCACCTGATGAAATAACAGAAATGCCATTTCACGAAGCAATAGCTGAATTTAACCGATTTTAGGAAAATTTCCAAATTTTTTTCTGAAAAACTTATGGACTCCAGGACAAGTTAAAGTTGGATTCAGGCTCTGGGCACTAAGATCAATGAGTATTGGTTTTTTTTTGTAATTCTGAGGTAGGTGTTTCCTAGATACTGAATAATTAGTTCAAAGTTATCAGTTACCTAAAAAGAACGCGTTACGCGTTAAGTGGCTCATAGATGGATAAAAATATTGCGCAATGTGTTGTCCAATATGTTGATGTTGTTCAATATCTTGCGTTTATGAGTTCACTCGAACAACTACATTGGTATTATATTGAACAAGCTATGGCGAAAATCAGTTCCCGCTAATACTTCATAAAGTCATATTGAGTAATACTTAAGACTGTTGATATGTTTATAGCTGTTTAAATAAGTGCGAAAAACAGAACAAGGCGGAAAAGTCACAGCAGAGCAAAAAGTGGTTAGAGAAGTACAACCATGAAACATTATTGAGAATGATGGAACCAAATGATATTCTCGAGTTTTCATGTAGCCAGCATCCCGGTTGCATAATATATGATCAGAAGTTTTACAAGATTCTGTACAACCTTTCAATATCGTCCACATACGATCATTTATACCGGGTGTTACATAATAGTATGTCACAACTTGAGGGGGTAAATCTACGTGCAATTTTAAGAAAAAAAGTTCATAGAAACATAGGTGCGCAAAAGCTTCGTTACGGAGCTACAGGGTGTTGAAATTTCCGGAAAAAATTGTTTTTTTCCTCAAAACACCAGCAGTTTTTGAGATATTCAGCCCAAATTTGGAATGCAAGCTATTTTTTACAGCCTCCATCATTATACGTCCTAAATTTTAACTAGAATCTACAAGGTGTTTTATTTTCCGGAGCCATGTCTTCTTTTGCCCTTTCAAACTTTTTGGCAGTACGCCACTGATCAGCGTACAATCAATTTTCGTCATCTTCGATTTAGAAACTTTTTTGACACTTTTTCGTATCTTCAACCGTTCTCGATCAAAAAATATTAAACGATTGTATGCATTCGTTGAATTGGAAGCACTTCTAATTAAAAAAATGACTAGTAGGCTTTTTTTCATTTATTTATTTATTTTGACAGTTGCTAAAGTTGAACCAGTGTCTGTTCGAATTGTTCATTAAATTAACGATTAGTTTTAAGACTTATAAAGTTATTGATGTAAGAAAAAATGGCTAATTTTACTAACGCCGAATTGGCTGATATCCATTACATGTACGGTCTGGATGACGGAAACACAACAGAAGCTAGGCAATTATATCAGGTGCGCTTTCCAAATCGAGTAACACCAGACAGGCGAACATTTTCAAATATCCACAGAAGGTTGAGGGAAACTGGTACCTTTACTGCAAATAATCATTTGAAAGGTGCAACTATGAGAACTCCAGGTATTGAGGAAGCAGTTTTGAATTGTATTGATTTGAATCCTCATCTGAATACAAGAAAAATTTGAAATCAGTTGAATATTTCACATGTTCTAGTTTGGAGGATTCTCCACGACATTTTATTGTACCCGTTTCATATTCAACGCGTCCAAAATCTACTTCCTCGAGATTTTCCTTCAAGACTGAATTTTTGCCGATGGTTCCTAGATAAAATTAGAGAAAATGCTCATTTTAATAGTGAAATAATATTCACAGACGAAGTTAACTTTTCGAGAACTGCTATCACGAATTTTCACAATAATCATTATTGGCCTGAGGAAAACCCCCAAATGATTGATGAATCTCTTCATCAAGAACAACTATCACTGAATGTCTAGGTCGGAATAATTGGAAATTATTTGATTGGGCCATTTTTTCTGCCTAACAGACTAAACGGTCCCACTTATCGGCAATTACCTTTATTGCTCGAGGATGTGCCCCTTTTGGTGAGAAACATAATGTGGTTGAAGCATGACGGGACACCAGCACATTTCAGTGGAGAAGCTAGGGAATTCTTGAATAATACATTCAACAACAGATGGATAGGTCGGGGTGGGCCAGAACCATGGCCTCCTAGGTCCCCAGACTTAAATAGTTCAGACTTATTCTTATGGGGATATCTCAAAAGTTTGGTTTATACCACTCCAAAGAACACTATAAAAGAGTTGAGAAATCGAATAATAACCTCTTGTGACACGATAAGAAATACCCCAGGGATATTTCAAAGAGTGCGTGATGATATGCGAAGAAGGACAGAGGCCTGTATTCTTGCAGGTAGAGGAAACTTCCAGTAATTTATTTAGTTTTTAATTGTTCTTTTTTTAGTTTGATATTGAATAAGTATAAGTGGAGTCTCAGGAGACGAGCTATCAAAATAAAAGCAAATTTTGGGCATATCTATCGAGTATTTCTATTATTTTTTTTATTTAGCGAATAAAATACAATTCAAATAATTGAAATTCAATAATTTTTCACTCGAAAACAGTTAGAGATACGAAAAAATTACAAGTGTCAAAAAAGTTTCTAAATTGAACGAATATGACGAAAATTGATTGTACGCTGATCAGTGGCGTACTGCAAAAAAAGTTTGAAAGGGCAAAAGGAGACACCTTGTGGATTCCAGTTAAAATTTAGGACGTGTAATGATGGGGGCTGTAAAAAATAGCTTGCATTCCAAATTTGGGCTGAATATCTCAAAAACTGCAGGAGTTTTGAAGAAAAAAACAATTTTTTCCGGAAATTTTAACACCCTGTAGCCCCGTAACGTATTTTTTACGGACCCATGTTTATATAAACTTTTTTTCATAAAATTACACGTAGATTTACCCCCTCAAATTGTGACATACTTATATGTAACACCCTGTATAGCACAAACCTAAATATTGCACATCGATAGTGATCGTCTATGAGCCACTATAAAAATAAGGATTCTAGTCGAGACTGAAATCTTACCTCTTCTTCTCTTAAGTAACTTTCTATTCAATCGTTCCCTGAACGTCTTAAATTTAATTTGAATTTTTAGTATCATTGTCACAAAAATTCGAAACACGTTACAATAATAAAATCACGAAAAATACATAACACTTATTAAATTCGATTCAATCTGCGTCAAGTCTAGCACCAATAACTCATAATTTTATTTTATAAATAGCAATATTTTATGATGCATTACATACATGTTGTATCATAAACCAAATGTGAAAGTTTCAAAATCTAGTGTGAATCGACAAGTCATTTGTCTGATCTTATAAATAATACGGATAAAAAAGAAGCATTTGGTTCTGTGAACACCTGCAAAGAATTCGTTGCTGGTTAAGAAACTTTGCGGAGATATTCATCATTTAAGCCGGCTCGGTGGCGTAGTGGATATGATGCTCGTCTCCTGCGCAGAGGTATCTGGGTTCAATTCCCACAAAGTCGGTGCGATTTTTCGGATACTGGGAATCGCTTGAGTGTCCATCTTTCGGAGGAGATGTAAAACTGTTGGTCCTGTCTAACAGAGATGTGTTGGACATTAAAGATCCCTTCCCTCGACACCAGAGGGGTTCGGCAAAATTCCCTGGTTAGTGAGATGACAGAATTCCCCGGCGTGTCATTAGCCGAAAAGGCAGAAATAGAGCACGTAAAGGAAAAACAAACAACAAAAAACTATCATTTATTCATCCAGAAGAATGCTCGTTTGTGGATCTTAATTGTTGAAAATTCTAAATTCTTCAATTATTGTTATTTTCGAATTTCGAAAGCATTTTGAATTATTATTATTTTGAAATAACTCTGAATGAATATTTCATTCATTCATGGGTTGCGCTATGTACTGAACAAATTTTGACGTTTTTCACTTAACAGCGGTAGGGCGGCTATCATTTTTATATGGAATTCTATCGAGGCAGTAGAGACAATAAGTGTTTTTCCATTATTGGATATGGTTGTAAGTTCATTACAAAATAATAAAAACTACATTTCAGTATCATGGTTTTATAACTGTATAAGTCGCCGAGTTACCGACCAAAACATTTAAACCCCTCACCTGTCTATCTAATCCTCCATAATACATATAGATGGCACTAATTTAATCAGGTCAAGTGTCAACCTCTGTCCAACTTCAATCGCCGAAAAATTGATTGTTTTTTTGGTTGTGTAAATAATTCATACAATTCCACCCTCCTCTATAATAAACTATTAAAGTTCAATTTCAAGCCTTCTATCAATATATATGAAGTCTTGTTCTCTCCAATAGACGAGGTTTCAGACCTCATACTCAGGTTCATTCAATCTTCCAATATTAAAATTTAGTCTGCTTTGCATGTTGCTATTAACTAGTATTTGCTTTTAGACTCGCTTAAAAACTTAAAAATGTAGTGTCAGTTAGATATTTACCCTTTCCTTCCAGTGTTACTGTTTTATTCAGTGTTACTTCCCCACGAACACAGTCAAGGATGATAATATACGACAATAACCTAAATTACAAGAGTTAGGCATGAAATAACGAGAAATAAGTGCACCTAGACTCCTGAATCTCTCTAGGATCCACGATAGGCTCTGATTGGAACTCATTACTGAGATTGGGTACATAGACTTAATTGCTGACCCAGGCTAATCCCAATCCTCTTGTAGGAAGAATGCTAGATTGGGGTGGATAAGCAGAAAATAGAAGAAGAAGAAACATGAATTGTCAATTGTCTGTCAATGTTTTCAGTTTCCCGCTAAACCCTTTCATTCTTGCGGTTTTCGCTTCTAAAACCATCTTCTTTTCAGGTGTTTCCTTTGCTGGTGTCTTCGAATCAGGTTTAGTAATTCTCTTGAAAATTTATGGTGAGTAAATTGAATTTGTGAAGTTTTAGGTGATACTTTGTGCAACTTGAGCTTTGACTGATTCTACGGTACCTAAATTGAATTATATCCAATTTTTATCGGCTTTCCTTTCAATTTTGAAGTTCATCCCTTTGGCGTTCGGCTGGAAAGGGCTATACCATAGAAGAGGACCCCTGTGAATGGCAAGGAAAGAATAGTAGCCGAGAAAGCCTCTTTTCAAGATCCGAAAAGATAAGTTGATTTGAATTGTATAACTTTTCTTGAGGTTTCCAACTTTCGAATTTGTCAATCAAATATCGCTGCAAATTTCCCACATGGCCCAACAAGTAGGTCTTTCGAGCTGTAAATATCAGTTTCCATGTTTTCCCTCGACAAGATCCATCAACTTGTTTGAAGTGGAAAGAGTTTTGTTCTTTAAGTGAAACTGCTACACTACTAACTTCCTTATCCAGGGATCTCTTCAAAGAAGACGACTTTGTTAATGCAAATCCAAAAAGATGAAACCGTGGCGTGAAACCATCTCTTCCTATTTTGAATAATGAACTATCCTGTTTTTATAATAAAGAGGATCAGTCAAATGTAGGCAGTATCTCTTCTTAGCCAGGAGCTCTCAACGAGCAATATCATTTATTATCAAATCATCACTCGAATGTTGGTAGTAGATCATCTTTGCGAGGGACTCCCAATGAATTTACAAACTTGTTTTCTAGTCTGTGATATTATTTATATTCCTCCATGCACCTTTTACACTCATGGGAAAAGAAATTGATCTGTGACCAAATAATTGAATTTTTTGGGTCCTTTACACCCTACATTCTTTTTGTTATCTACAATTTTAGTTTATTTTGTGATATATACATTGTTATTATTCATTCAATTTTCTGAGTTCTTTTTACTCAGGGTATATATTGTTGTCTTTTACACCCTGCTTACACTTAAGGTTCTGTGATAGGAACCTTATATATTTGGTTTATATTTCTACTATGAATCTATCTATTGAACCCATCAGGAATATTAATGCAACCCTAGTTTCCAAGATTAGTAATGAAATTGCCTACTTTTACCATGTTCAACAATTTTGAGTGATCTCAAATTCATTTAAATAAGAACTTCTTGAGACAGTTGATACTATTTTCAGAAGCAGTATGGGGTAACTGCCATGAAGATGGCAGTGAAGGCCGTTTACCCCCAACGGGGGACCAATGGTAGCAATGGAGGACCAATGGTAGTGGCTGACAACATATTCCAGAATTCCTTTTTTATTTTGAATGTTAGAATGTTGAAAATGTTTTGCTACATTTTCTGTATATATGGTTTAAGAGATTTTTTTATTTTAAAATGAAAGTGTTATTGTGAAAAATACTCATTATTTTCTCAATTTTTGAACAGTCTAATTGAGGCAGAAATACTCTGCATCGATTAGACTAGTTCATATACCTTATTTCAGTCAAGTTAAGTTCGATCTAGAATTCAAGTAAGGTGCCTTTCGGTTCAGTTTCCCATAATGGCACGCGCAGCGCTAGTTTCTATGCAGTTGGCCATATTGTTTCCTATGTCGAGGCACTGAGTTTTATTTCTCATTAGGGTCTCTTCTGTGGACACTATCCACTAATGTTGATTTCTTATAACTCTTATAGACGAGGAATGTTTACTTACCGTCTTGAAACACTCGTTCCACGTTCAGTCCATAGGTGGCGCATGTCTCGTAGTACGAACATCTCTTCAAATCGTTAGCCAATTTTCTCGCTCGCGAGTCGTCAATAACACGTGGGTTATTCTCGCTAATAGCATCTGTGAAAATATGGAAATTAGTTAATTTCGTTTAATAATAAACACACTCGGGAAATTGTAAATAAATCACGGGGAGCTTGTTTGAAAACATCAAGCGCTTGTAAACCAAATCTCACCGCCTACCTGAATATTTCGAGTATCTATTTGCGAATTTGAACTTAATTATCGGTTTGTAAATGGCGGAAAGGTGTATGATCAAATTATGATAATCATATTTTTGATGACCCTTCCGTATGATTAAATATGTGCCAGATTTTTTTCGTTCAATAGATAGATACAAATAATTGTATGTAGATGTGTCAAATCGGAAGATCTCGATGGCCAATCGCAACATTGCATCCTAGTGACCATACTGTAACGAGTTTCCAACATCTAATTACGCCTTATACACAATGTGCGCATCACGAAATTATTGTAATTGCGTTTGGCTTAAAGGTAATCAACACTAGATTTTCATTGATTAAATTATGCCAAAATAACAAACATCATTTTTCTCGTGCTTTCAATTTATTACTAACCCATTGGGGGCATCAATTCTTGTCATTCTAAGTTCGCAGAATTTTGTAAGTGACTAAAGGCAAATCGTCGAAATATCTATTTTGTTTAAACAGGAGGTGTTTGAGCGTTGTTTCGTTTCAAAATCATAAAACGACAAAAATTCACTCGGTAATCAAACAAAAATTTATACAAGTTGTATAAAACATACCATGTAGAAACAAGACAATCTAAAGTTTATACAACGGAGTTTATTTCGAATCATTATCATCTATATACGAGGTATCCCATGATGGATGTGTTATCAGACGTTCCTTCAGCTGATCAAAATATTATCAACTCCAAGACAGTTATGATTGAATCGAAAATACACATTTACTTTATAATTTTGAATTGTCTATCTCCTAAAAACGCCGATAGTAAAAACTCCTCCGTTTTCATCTGAGTGGAAAAATTGAAACACATTGTTAAATAGTCATTAAAATGCTATTACGTGTGTACATTAAATTTGTTCACGGAATAAAGGGAAAGCCGCATAGAAAACAAATACAGTAATTGCGCTCCATACAGGGTGTTACATAAAAGTATGTCACAACTTGAGTGGGTAAATCTACGTGTAATTTTAAGAAAAAAAGTTCATATAAACATAGGTCCGCAAAGGCTTCGTTACGGAGCTACAGGGCGTTGAAATTTCCGGAAAAAATTGGTTTCTTCTTCAAAACTCCTGCAGTTTTTAAGATATTCAGCCCAAATTTGGAATGCAAGCTATTTTTTGCAGCCTCCATCATTACACGTCCTAAATTTCAACTAGAATCTATAAGGTGTTTTCTTTTCCGGAGACATATCTTCTTTTGCCCTCTCAAACTTTTTTGCGGTACGCCACTGATCAGCGTACAATCAATTTTTGTCATATTCGTTCAATTTAGAAACTTTTTTGACACTTGTAATTTTTTCGTATCTCCAACAGTTCTCGAGCAAAAAATTATTAAACGCATTCGCTGAATTGAAAGCACTTCTAATCAAAAAAATGACTAGTAGGCTTTGATTTTTTCATTTGTTTATTTATTTTGACAGTTGCTTAAGTTGAACCAGCGTCTGCTCGAATTTTTTATTGAATTAATGATTAGTTTTAAAACTTTTGATGTTATTTCTGTAAGATAAAATGGCTAATTTTACTAACGCCAAATTGGCTGATATCCATTACATGTACGGTCTGGCTGACGGAAACACAACAGAAGCTAGGCGATTATATCAGGTGCGCTTTCCAAATCGAGTAACATCAGACAGGCGAACATTTTCAAATATTCATAGAAGGTTGAGGGAAACTAATACTTTAAGTGCAAATAATCAATTAAAAGGTCCAACTCAAACTTTGAGAACTTCAGATATTGAGGAAGCAGTTTTGAATTGTATTGATTTGAATACTCATGTGAGTACAAGAAAAATTGGAAATCAGTTGAATATTTCACAAGTTCTAGTTTGGAGGATTCTCCTACACTTTTTATTGTACCCGTTTTGTATTCAACGCGTCCAAACTCTACTTCCTCGAGATTTTCCTTCAAGACTGAATTTTTGCCGATGTTTCTTAGATAAAATTAGAGAAAATGCTCATTTTGATAGTGAAATAATGTTCACAGACGAAGCTAACTTTTCGAGAATTCCTATCACAAACGGTCCCGCTTATCGGCAATTACTTGCAGAGGAGTTACCTTTATTGCTCGAGGATGTGCCACTTTTGGTGAGAAATATAATGTGGTTCATGCATGACGGGGCACCAGCACATTTCAGTGGAGAAGCTAGGGAATTCTTGAATTATACATTCAACAACCGATGGATAGGTCGGGGTGTACCAGAACCATGGCCTCCTAGGTCCCCAGACTTAAATAGTTTAGACTTTTTCTTATGGGGATATCTCAAAAATTTAGTTTATACCATTCCAGTGAACACTATAGAAGAATTGAGAAATCGAATTATAACCTCTTGTGACACGATAAGAAATACGCCAGGGATATTTCAAAGTGTGCGTGATGATATGCGAAGAAGGACAGAGGCCTGTATTCTTGCAAGTAGAGGACACGTTCAGTAATTTATTTAGATTTTAATTGTTCTTTATTTTTAGTTTAATATTGAATAGGTATAAGTTGAGTCTCAGAAGGAGCTATCAAAATAAAAGCAAATGTTGGGCATACCTATCGAGTATTTCTATTATTTTTTTTTATTTAACGAATAACATACAATTCAACTAATTCAAATTCACTAATTTTTCACTTGAAAACGGTTGGAGATACGAAAAAATTACAAGTGTCAAAAAAGTTTTAAATTGAACGGAGATAACGAAAATTGATTGCTGATCAGTGGCGTACTGCAAAAAAGTTTGAGAGAGCAAAAGGAGACATGGCCTCGGAAAAGAAAACACCTTGTGAATTTCACTTAAAATCTAGGACGTTTAATGATGGAGGCTGTAAAAAAAGCTTGCATTCTAAATTTGGGCCGAATATCTCAAAAACTGCAGATTATTTCCGGAAATTTCAACACCCTGTAGCTTCGTAACGAAGCTTTTGCGGACCTATGTTTATATGAACTTTTTTTCTTAAAATTGCACGTTGATTCACCCCCTGAAGTTGTGACATACTCCATTTATTTTATTCATTTATTGAATATATGCATATGTAACATGACATACATTGTATACATACATATAATGATTGAACGGTACTACCCATTTCGAACTCGGAATTTAACATGCACCAGAAAGGTGCCCAAAATAGGTACACATTAACTAAGCAGTTAGACACAAACAAAATGAACCATCTAACTAAGTAACTCTATTACATTTTTCTTGAAACTCAAAAATAATGCAAATCAGAAGAGATACTATTACTCAAAGATAATGCCCGGTAAAGAAAAACAGTGTTTACAATAATTGGTTCGGACCAAATCAGTATAAAAAAGAGTTGGGAGAAATTAGTCTAGGTACATTGAAGTTAATACGGTTGAGCAACTCGCTACAAATAATTTCACCATTCAACAACTTATAGAGCATGCTCAGATCCGCACAAGACCTTCTCGCACTGAACAAGGAAAGATCCAGCCGCATCCCTAGTTGAGTATAATCAAGTTGATTACTAGGAATGTATATTTTGTAGCAAAAATCGCTCTTGCACACTCTCTAGACAACTGACATAGCAGGTATAGGAAGAGCTCCACACAACCGAGGCATACTCGAGGATACTTCTTACAAAAGAACAATACACAATTTTAAAGGTGTCAACAGAGAAGTTCATACAATTCCTCTGAATAGATCCCAGCAGTCTGGAACCCCTCTTTTTGATATCAAAAATATATTCCCTAAACAATAAACGGGAATCCAAAGCAACACCAAGGTCTCTTATAGAACTCACTCGATTCAACATACTGCCATTGATAGAATATTGATGCAACTAGCTTATTAAGCTCACACCATACACTGAAACGGTTGAGGTTATCTTGAAATAGCGAAGCATCGTTCTGACATGACACGGTTCTATAAACTTTTAAAGTGTCAGCAAAAAGTAAGAATTTACTATGACGAAACACTAAAGAAATATCATTGATGAACAGGAGGGGTCCTAAATAAGACCCCTGAGGAACACCAGAAGGGATATGAAAATATTCTGAAATGAAACCACCATAACGCACCCTCAGACCCATCATGTACAGCTTATCCAACAATAATGTTATCTTAACTCTGTGAAATGCCTTTTGAAAATCAGTGCACACCGCGTCAAAGCTCAAATGACTTTCAAGAGATGATGTGATATCGTCCAAGAACAGAATCAAATTTGTAACTGTTGATCTTCCTTTATAAAACCATGTTGTTCATTAATAACAGCAAGCACATGACAAAAACCGAGATACCAATTTATCAAACAATTTAGGAATAACTGATGGAATACAAATACTACTGTTATGTAACACCCTGTATAGAATGATCTTAGTTCACATTTCGGATATAAATTTCATATTCACCAAATATGAATTTTAATCATTTATTTGTAAAAAGCAGATTGATACAATGTCGTGAAAAATAAGTGAAAAAAAAAAGGAAAACGAAAGCAGATTAAACACAAAATTCATCAAAATTAACTTACCTTGGGTTCCCACCAGAATCAATGGAATTTCAGCCGAATTTCTATAATGGGACATTTTGGTGTAGTAGTTATAGATCGCGTTGAACGACGACTCGTTCTCGAGGCTGAAGACGAAGATGACGGCGTCAACCCACGCGGTAAACTGAAAAAAAAAGAGAGAAAAATGAAAGTACGACAGAGTACAGAGTAAACACACGCACAAACGCGAATTCTCGACGACCAATTAAAAATTGCAAAGAGCGACGAGTGCTTATCCAACGACCAGTTCTGCCCAAAAAGGGAAGGCCGTGGGCGAAGAGGCTAGACGACAAAATATGCAACAGATCGATTGCAGAAAAACGAATTAACTGCATAACAATCGCCGCGATTTAATTGGCGAAGTTGCGATGAAACACGTACTTTTAGTTTCAATCGAGTGAAACAGATAAAAAAATTTCACCTATGTAAATTCCAAAAGCACAAGGGATGTTTTGCATAACGGCAAAGAGAGGGCAAAGGTCATAATAGAGTGTTTACCTGATTGTGATGATTAAATTAATTGATTGTAACCATTAATGCACGAATTCAAAACAGAAACATTTCTCTAGCACTGTTCGGAGCAGTAGAATGATATATTAAAAAAAAATATTTCGAAAAAGTTGTGGTACATTAAATTTAAAAAAGTTAGGATAATTTCTTGCCGTGATGGAATAATTCTTCCAATAATTTGATTGAGGAGGTCGTTACTTGCTGAAAATCGATATACATATTTTCAATGAAATAAAACTAAAGTATTTAGATTTTCACTATATTGACAAAACTATGACCGGTTTCACCACACTGTGGCTTCATCAGATAGATACAGACTAATGAACAGACTTATTCCTTATATATTAGTCTTATTACCTATTTAATATTACAATAGGTACAAGAGGTATGTTGGAAAACCCATCGGAGTTGCTTACTTTATGAATTGAAAAGATTGAGTAAAGGAGAAGGATTTAGATCTAATTGACTATTAAGTAACCTATCTGTATTCTTTTCTTTGTTGATCTCTAAAATTTCCAATAGATTGAGTTTTTGTCTGTTATTTTCATTGTGTAAAATTTTGAAATTATCATTAAAGTTATGGTTTTCTTCGAGTAAGTGGTTAGAATAATGGGAAACTGATTTACGATAATTAAAACTACGTTTGTGCTCGGAAATCTAACTTTGAAACTTCTGAAAGTTCTACCAATATAAATTTTATTACAATCCCCGCAAGACAGTTTATAAACACCGGATTTATTGCTTTATTAAATCTTTTTCTATTCTTCTATTTTTCATAAGCCATCGCATACAGATATTACTAATCACAGCTCATCTACACATCCTTATCCACATAAATTAGCAGCTTACAATAGTATGGTACCTAGACTCATTAATATCCCAATGTCACAAAATAATTTCATAAAAGACCTAAATATAATTAAACAAATAGCAGTCAATAATGGTTACAGTCCAACTATGATTGAGAACATGATTTCACGCAAAAAATTTCAAAAAGCAATCCAGGAAGTATTTCCAAATATAAAAAGTTCAAACACAAAATACAACAGCTTAACTTATTTGGTAATCCTAGTCTTAAATTAAAATCATTCTTCTCGCATTATAATTTCAATATAGCATTCCGAACTGATAATTCTTTAGGCCAACATATCCAAAACTGCAAATCTAAAATTGATAAAAGTATTAAATCCGGTGTTTATAAACTGTCTTGCGGGAATTGTAATAAAATTTATATTGGTAGAACTTTCAGAAATTTCAAAGTTAGATTATCCGAGCACAAACGTAGTTTTAATTATCATAAATCAGATTCCCATTATTCTAATCACTTACTCGAAGAAAACCATAACTTTAATGATAATTTCAAAATTTTACACAATGAAAATAACAGACAAAAACTCAATCTATTGGAAATTTTAGAGATCAACAAAGAAAAGAATTCAGGTAGGTTACTTAATAGTCAATTAGATCTAAATCCTTCTCCTTTACTCAATCTTTTCAATTCATAAAGTAAGCAACTCCGATGGGTTTTCCAATATACCTCTTGTACCTATTGTAATATTAAGTAGAAAAAATACTAATATATAAGGAATAACTCTGTTCATTAGTTTGTATCTAAATGAGATAAAAACACAAGGTTTAACTTTAATCTACACTTTATTTGAAAAAATTCGACGACGTTTCGCTGACACAGCAGCTTTATCAAGAATGACAAACAGAATGAAGAGTGTGGTATTATAAACAAATCGTAGAACAAGTTGGATGAATAACAGGAAAATCCACACCGAGCCATTGCACAGTTAGTATGAAAGGTAATAAAAACTAATTAAACAAGTTAAGTAGGGGTGAATAATTCACATCTACCTGCTCATTCAAAAGCTTGTCCGAATGTTTGTATCTATTTATTGCTAATGCTTCTAGGAGATCTAATTTTGAACTTTTTGATTTTATATGTAATATGTCAAAGTTTTTTTGAATGGATGGTTTTCTTTTATTAGGTGGTTTGAATAATTTGAATCAGATTTATTTTTATCGAAGTTACGTTTATGTTCAGATGTTCTTATGCCAAAACTCCTATAGGTCCTACCGATATAAATTTTATCACAAGAACCGCAATTGAGTTTATAGATTCCTGATTTACTTGATTTTTCAACACGAGATTTATTATTTTCAATATGTTTACCTAAGTTATTAGAAGTTTTGAAAGTTATATTAAGATTTTGTTTGACGAGAAAGGATTTAATATTTGTACTTGCAGAACCGCAGAATGTTAAACTCTTGAATATTTTATAGTCTTTATGAATAGGATATACTTCATTTATTGCTTTCTGATACAGTTTTTTACGAATGATTAGATCTATCATATCCGGATTATATGAATTATTAATGGCTATCTGTTTGATGATGTTTAACTCTTTATTATAATCTTCTACTGATAAAGGTAAATTGAGTAACCGATGTACCATGCTGTTTAAAGCTGCAACTTTGTGTTGAATTGGATGTAATGAGTAGTTATGTATAATTGTATCAGTGTGTGTTGGTTTACGAAAGACCGAAAAATATGATTATTATTTTGTTTAGTGATTTTCAAGTCCAAAAAATTAATGGAATCGTTCTGTTCAATTTGTATCGTGAATTTAATGTTCAAATGGATGGAATTAATGAAATTAAGAAATAAGTCTAATTGACGAGTAGTTCCAATGAAACATACTAAGATGTCGTCAACATATCTATACCAATAAAGAAATTTGGAAATGAGTGGATGTGTATGAATTTTCTGTTCAATATTTTTGTAAAATTCGAAGAGTATCACTGATGTCGACTGGTTTCAACAGCTGTCGTAAGCATAGTAGTTGACAGATCGCGCTCATGTTTGGCATAGTAATTAAGGACAGTCATACCAATACACAGAAACTTAAAATACTTAAATCTAGTCAACGCGGGCAGTTTAAATGAGAATTTCCGCATACTTTTTTGTTACAGAGTATGTTGAGTGTGACAGCTGATTTTCGAAAATATCTTCTTTTTGAAAATTTGATCTCAAAGCGAATGGATTATTTTAATTTCAAAAATACGCACGTTCTCGTCTATATCTACGTTAAAAAGTTACGAAACATGATTAGCGGCGGTTTTTCCAATAATCTCGAAAAGTAATACACCAATTGATATCAAATATAAGATAATCGATAAATCTACATCCTTTTGATTCAAGATTTTAATATTTTGCCCATATTTTCGTTTTCTGTTAGCCTTTTAAATCAAGACAAAATTTACATTTTACATTTAAAATTTTAACCTTTGGGGATATGTAAACAATAGATTTATTCTCCTGTAAATATGGCATTTTGAACTTACATCTATTTGGAAATCACGCACTCCAATTACGTTAAGAGTAAAATTATTATGTTCGTGATCGATGACCCCTCAGATACTTTTAAGGTTATATTTCTACTGCTCGAAGAGACTTTAGCGCCCTCATACGCCTGCGAATAGCATTTATGTTTGAAATATCACTAAGTTCTATGAAATAGTACCGTCATAGAATGTCAGAATAACACGGAATGATATAATTTCTTGTTATCCCCATAATAATGCTAATAAAAATTTCATTCTCATTGATTATCAGAATAATGTATTAGAGAAATTGCCTTTTCGCATGTCAAAAATAATAATGATAACACAGATTGTGTACACTGAATCAATCATATCACAAAGTAGATATTTATAGAAAAAAGTCTAAATTATTCCTCATATGAAGTACATGTTGAACTTTTCCTTTTCAATCGTATTCTCTCTATTATTCACGAAGCCGTCGAACACACGAACGATCCTAATGGTCCAAAGAAAAAACCATTTCTTTCTCATTTGGAATCGAAGACATTAATTATTCAATCTAGCCTGTCTATAGTAGTACTAATCTTATAACTATACTGTACATAAAAATTTGGAGTTATGAATTATGAGTATGTTTCCGCATTAATCATATAATTATCCATCAAAAAAAAATTTTTTTTTAGTTTCAACGCAATGATTCTTTTGTCTAAAACAGTTTTACTGGTTTAAGGATTAGTAGTACCGAGTACCGGGGATTGATTATTCAAAAAAATTGTTTGAAACGATTATCAAAGTTTTTGTTGTTGCTAAGGTGGCACAACTGCTTTCTGTACTGACGCGGAGTTTGAACGCGATCTATCATTAAGTTTGTTCACAGGCTCGATTTTGTCAGTACTCACTAGTGTGTTTTACGATTTTCACAATGGATGAAATATCAAACAAAGAATTTGGTTCAAATTTTGTATTGCAAATGGAGTTTCTTGTGCCGACTCACTGAAAATGTAACAGAAGGCTTAGGTTGAACAGACTTAAACATCTTTATGTAGTGGAAGATTGGCTTCGCTCCTTCGGACATCAATATCTTCAACTGAAGTTAAAATCGATAAAGTGAAGGAGATGGTCATTCAAAAACGACATTGAAGTTTGAGAGGGATAGGAAATAAACATTCTGTGTCTCACGAATCAATTCGTACCATTTTAAACGATTGTTTGGGCATGAAACGCGTTGCCGCACGACTAGTTCCAAAAGACGTGAATTTTCTTCAAACATTGAAGACATGCTAAAACTAGTCAACTCCGTCCACACTTCATAAAACGCATTATACTCAGAACAGCTGCTTATACTTGTGTCGTAAAATATTCAATATGATCCCAGCAGAATATAAAAAATTGAACTCGTTGGTTGCGTTTAAATCGAAAATCAAATACTAGTTGAGAACAACTGATATTATTGAGAGAAATGTATAAAAAAAACTTGAGCCTGTAACTGCGATTGTCTCGCTCTTTGCTGCATATTATAGAAGAATTTTTTTCGTTTTCAAAAATCTATAGAGAGTACATATTATTGTTTTTTCTGTAAACTGTGCTTTCTTTTTCATTTCCAGTTGTGGAATTGTTGTGAGTTTGAGAATGTTTTTGTTTAGGGTTTTCTCCTCAATTTCGTACATTAAATCATTATTATTATAATTATTTATCATCGTGGAGTTCTGTACTATCTCAACTTTTAGCTGGATATAATTTACCTTCCCAGATTCAGCAATCAAAGGGAATAGGCTCGATTACAATATACTTGACATAAATTTCTTAACTATCCTACATGTATTAAGAATTACAGCTTTTTGCATTCCTATATAAGTATTCTTATGCAATTCTAATTTCTTAAGGCTATCATGCAAACTTTTGGGTATTAACCCAGTCGAGGATACGATGACAGGAACAATATCTATTTTATCGAGGTGCCACATCTGCTTGATCTCACCTGCAAGTTCTGTGTATTTGGACTTTTTCTCGTGGAACTTGTTCAGCACGTTGTTATTATTCGATATGGCGACATCCACTAGCATTGCTGTTCTGGCTCTCTTATAATACACCACTATGTACGGCCTATTATTCGTCACCATTCTGTCAGTGATAACAGGCCTATCCTGGTATAATCTGATAGAGTCATTCTCCAATACGGGTACCGCTTGATACTTGTAATATGGCTGGAAGGTATTTAGAAGTCCGTACTTGTGTGCAAGGGTGTATATCCCTTATCAGCCAACGATATCACTCTATGGAGGTCAAAAGTGAGAGCTTTTGCGGAGAAGAATTCTCTGAGATTTTTTATCTGTTCGGTGTGTAAATTGACAACATCTATTAATCCTACTTTTTAACGCTTCAAAGTTGTTTATATCACAGACGATTTTGGATGATTGTTGTACTTTGTCAGCATCGTTCGGGTCTGCCTTTGTATATTACCCAGTTCTGTCTTAGTCCAACTGATTATTCCAAATGAGTAAAGCAACACTGGAATGGCGTAGGTGTTAATTGCCTCGACTAGATTCCCCGAGTTCAACATTGATTTCAGCACAGTCTTCAGACGCTGACTGTATTCTGAACGAATCTTCTCCTTTGACTGATTTTGGTCTAGCAATCTGACTTGTTGGTATCCCAGTTTCGCTATCCCCTATACACTCTATAATATCACCATTTGGAAGTTGTGTTTCACCATCGATGACTTTCCCTCTTTGAATGTTCAGGGTCTTACATTTTTAATGACAGTTTTTAGCAGATCATCCAATTGCTTCTTGTTCGAAGCATACAATTTGATGTCATCCATATACAGTAGATGGGAGATTATGTGATAGTTCCTATCTGCTTTTATCCTAAAATTTTATTATTATTTTTTTTTTCACGCAGCTGCGGTAGGTTTCTTATAGTAAGTCGGGATCGAAATAATCAACGACTTACTCATTTGCCAGTATTCGCCGAACGGTTGCACAAGTTGCCAGAATAACAGCTTTTTGTGCTTTCTCAAGGACGCTGTGTTGCGCTTTAATTTCCAGATGGTCTAGGGCATCAGGAAGATGTTGGTCGATTAACCCATTAGCAGATGGGACAACAATGGCCCTGTCGAGGGAATACATATCTTTGAGCTCATTAGCTAGATCTAAGTACTTAGAAAGCTTTTCTCTACTCGTTCTCGTCTAGAGGAATCGTCACGTCTATGAGATGAGCAGTATTTTCTAATTTATTGATAACTGAAATGTCTGGTCTATTATTCATTATCTCTTTGTCCGTTATTATTCCCTTATCCCAGTACACCTTGACCTTGACATTCTTCAGAAAATCAGCAGGCTGGTACTTATAGTATGGTGAGTCTCCTTTCAACAGATTCTGTCCTCTACATATCTCCTGGTGTACTATACCAGCAACAGGATTGTGACGGTCGAGATAATCTTTCGGTGCAAGGTAAGTACACGCCGAAATCAGATGTGTTATGGTTTCAGATGTTTGTTTACAAAGTCTGCATTTATTATCTGATATCTCTTGTTTATTTTTATTATTATTATTGTAACATGGGTTTCTGAGTTTGGTCTGGATCGAAAGTCAAAGTGATGTTGATTGTTTTCTTTGATTATCGCGGTGTTCTGCATTCAGAATTCTTGCCAGAAGGCCATACGGTAAATAAACAATATTACCTGAGCGCCATGATGTGTTTGAGAGAACAAATCCGTTGTAAAAGGTCAGATTTGTGAAAAGAAAACTCATGGATTTTACACCACAAAAATTTAACCTGACCACACATTGTGGCTATCTTTGTGGATGAATTTCTGAGCAAAAACTCAACAAATGTCATCGAATAACCACTGTATTCACCTGATATGGCTGCGGGCGACTTTTTTCATTTTCCAAAACTCGAATTACCACTTTGAGGTATCGATAGAAGCCACTTCAGAAGGAGCTTACTTTGAAAACGATACAATAAATTTGGATGAAAAATAAATATTTTGTTTCCGGTTTCTTGACAGAATGTACACACAACCAAATTTATATGGAATCACTGGGTATTTCATTTTATTGATTGTTTTTAACCATAGATCTTTGACTTCTTGTGAAGAATGAAGTTCTTTGTTGTGAAAAAACTGGAAAGTATGATAAGAAATGTTGAATTATCATCACGTGTTCGGGATATTGTACTCTGTCGTCACTGAGATTTGAAACTGTGAATTTCAAAATTTAAAAAAGCTTATAATCATAATTGAAAATGCCTGCATCTAACCTAACCTTACGTTGGATTGTCTGATGTGCAGAGGGCTCGAATAATTGCTCTCGTTGAAGAAGGGGTGACACAGTGGGATATAGCGGCCATAATGGGAGTATCATAGGGGGTGATTTCAAAAACCTACGCCCGATACGTGGAGCTACAATCTCTGCAAAATAGGCCTAGGAGAAATCGTAGGAGATCACTTCTGAAGAACAAGACCGCTTGTTTGTGCCAAATTGCAAGAAGAGACCCTAGTGCATCGCACCCCATACCCCAAAGGCAATTTTTGGAAGCAACAGGCATCTGTGTCGAAACGATACGTCAAAGACTTCGTTCAAGGGTTAATACAGCAGAAGGCCCTTAAGAGTTCCAGAGCTAACCATACAACAGAAAATTAACAAACTTAATTAGTGTATCGAGCACCAATGTTGGAATATTGAGAATTGGCGAAATGTTCACTTTTCGGATGAGACCAGAATTGGTGTACGATCAGATGACCGCCGGATTCGGGTTATAAGGGGTTGTGGAAGACAAGCTAGATTCCGACCAGCAAGACAAATTCCGAAATACAAAGGGGACAGTGTGATGTTTTGGGGCGGCATTATGCTGGGAGGCAAAACAGATTTGATTTCGTTTCCTGCGAGTGTAACGGCTAGAAATTACGTGGACCTAGTGCTGGAGCCCATAGTGAGACTATAGTAAGAATTTCACTTTTATGCAAGATAATTCTCCTCGGCATACCAGCAACCTCGCACGACACATATTGAAACAGGGGAATCGCTATTTTGGACTGGCCAGCGTGCTCTCCAGACCTAAATCCTATTGAACTTTTATCAGATAATCTCAAAAAGAAAATTAGATTGCGCTAGGATAATCCAAGAACCAAGTGGCAGGATATCACCCAAGAGGAGGACGGAAACCTAATCCTAAGCATGCTTAGACGGATTCAGGATTGTCTCAGGGCAAGATGAGGTAATACAAGCTACTGAGGTCGAGAAAAAACACCTACTCCGTGAGAAAACAATTTTCAATTTTTTACTACATGCGGAAAGAGTTTCTTATTTTCTTGTATTTGTTTCTTTCATAAAATAAACCTTGATTTAATTCTTTTTCAATTGAAATATCTCAAAATGGATCAATTCTAATAATCCTTCGAAATTTCCAAAATCCCTGAGATAATATTCAAAATATCGGGTGGTTCCATATAAATTAGGTTGTGTGAATTAACTCAGATATCGTTCAAACGAGACAAAAATGGAACACCCCGTACATAAACATCTTATTGTCATAAAAACATTGGTTTACTCACAAAAATATGGAATGTCAACCAGTTTGGAAACAATTTCTCATTCGATGGTATACTTTTTCATCAATGAACCTTTCCGAAACAGTAGCAGAATCGCCGATAGAAAGACCGCCACTGCCACGTACACCAAGATGAGATTGAACCTTGCAAACCACCCGAAGAGATGGGGTCGTAAAAAAGGGGAATGAGTCCACGCCAACTTCAGCCACCCTTCTTTTATAAGGATCGCCTACAGAGCTGTATTAGAAAATTTCCACGAAGAAATGATATCATAAATTTTCATGAATATGGAAGTTATGGCACCTTAATATCATTTTACAAAATTGAATTACCGAGTTAGTGGTTAGCGAACTGGTTAGTATGTTTCAATTCTACAATTTTCTTAGTTTGTTGAAATCAATCCAAAGAGGTAGCGGTGTTCACTGCCGAAGGAATGGGAGGGGTTTCTACCTCCCATTGGATAGACATATATTCCAGTCGGAGATCAACTGATTTTACCAATAGGGACGCTCCTGGTGGCGCCACTTGTATGTGACTAATGGCGTTTGAAAGGTACATCTTTTCCAGACTTCCAGTCGAAATTTCATGACATTTGGTTCACTCGTAACAGCGTTCTCACGCATGAAATGACAGCACGTTTTGGTAGTTGGTAGAAAAATATTCAGTTTCGTTTAAAACTCGGCAAAAAGTTCACCGGAACGTTTCAATTGATGCAAAAAGTTCATGGTGACAATTGTCTATTTCATGGCAGAGTTCATCAGTGGTATACGCGTATTAACAAATGGTGGAAAGATGTTAATGACGAACCTCACGTCGGCCAGGCTAAATTCGTTATTGCGCCAAAAAGCATCGAAAAAGTGGGTGAATCTAACCGAAATCATCTTTGCGTTTCATGGAATTAGAATTGGCAATATTCAAAGATTCGATTCGTCTTTTTCATTTATATCGGAAGATGTGTGCCTCACAAATTGACTGACGATCAAAAATTTCACCGAATCCAACATGGTAAGGACATCGTTACAGAGGCAAAAGAGACGAAAACTTCGTTCTGAACATTGTGACTGGTGACGAAACATGTTGTTTCAAATACGAGCCGGAAACGAAACGACAAAGTGCCGAATGGAGCGCAGAAAAAGAACCAGCAACCAAAAAATCTCGATTTGAGAAGTCAACAGTGAACATAATACTTATTTGTATTTACAATTCGAAGGGTATTGTTCATCATGAGATCGTTCCACCGGGCCAAACGGTTACTGCGGTTTATTATCTTGGTGTTTTGAGGCGTTTGCTGCATCGTATTTATCGCACACGGGATATCGTGAGGAATGGAGCTGATTTGTTGCACGATAATACCATTCCCCATATTCGCCGGACCTACCTCTGTGCGACTTTTATTTGTTCGGGAAAATTCATTTGCCAATGAAAGGAATGCGTTTCGCTGACATTCCGGGGGTCTTGAAGGCGTGTACCAACATTCTCCGAGCTATGCCCGCCAAGGACCTCAAAAACTCATTCGAAATGTTATTTAACTGTGCAAAACAGTGTATCGAAGCGAAAAAAGACTATTTTGAATGAAGTAAAAGAATTTTGCCAAAAAAACCATCCTCATTTCTGAAAAGTCCTGTTTAATTTGAGACAGGCTGTGTAGTGTTACTACCAAGGTGGCCTGGAAGTGCGTTCAGGCACTGGAACGATGTCGATGAATAACAATATCCATTTCTTCTAGATTCTGGGTCTCACCGAGATCAGAGAGAATGAGATTGCAGAACGCCTGGCATATCTATGGACTGAGAATACTCGGTCGGGATCTCAGCTTGTGTTGTTAAGGCTTGGCTAGGGGACTTACTTCTAGGTTGTCAACCTTCACTAGGTTGGAACTTTAAAGGCAGTCGAATTATTGCATGGCTCCTTTCACAGAAGGAGACGGAGCATGGCAAATTCAGATATCACCTGTGCAAGATAGGACTAGAGAATGCAAAGTTTCTAAACAAACGAGTAAACAACACGGCATAGTACTCAAAAGAAAGAACAATAAAGGCCGGAGTCCCACACGGATCATTACTGGGTCCACTTCTGTTCAATCTATATTTCGAACATACCGGAAATGAAACATATATACATCGAACAGGAACAAGAAAACTATAACAAAGAGACTACAAGAGGATACCGATAAACTGGTAGATTATTCGAGAAATCGACAATCAAATTCAACGCCAACAAGAAAGTTGCAGTATACTTTGACCATAAAAACAGAAAGAATGATACGAAGAAACTGGAAGAAATAAAAATATTCAACCAAGTGGAATGAAAAAATGAAGAGAAATTCCACAGTCAAGGTTATCTATATCTCCTTCTACACAGGAGCAGCAAACTGTCATTAGAGAACAAAATGAAGATCATAAAAACAATCATCATACCCAGCATAACAACAAAACTCTGAAAGAAAAGAATCCTACAAGAGATACTGAACAAAATTATCAGTACATAACGAAGAAGCAAGAGGAAATATTACGAAACTAGAAGAGACGATAATCAAGAAGACAGAAAAATTCTTGGAAAAATACAGGAACACGAAAACGTAGAAATGAAAAGATAACCCAAACAAGGACAAGGAAAACGGATAAACACATTTTCCTGCTTTATTGGAAAAGAGAACACCAAGATGAAGAAAAACAGAAGAAAAGGAGTAAACAGTTAACCTCCCTCGAGCCTAAAACCCAAAGAGTGGCTGGTGACCCAATATCATAAGTAAGAGTAAAGCATCTTAATCGAGACAAAAAACACAGTGGAAAAAAGACGAAAGGAAAGATGTTCCGGTCCTCCTCATGAATGAAAGACTGGAGAATAAACCTAACTGGTGTGAAATTGGGATTGACACACCAATTCGTTTGATCAACACATGCCTGGAGTGGATCCGCCTTAGGCGAAACCGACGAGGAATTGCTGGAAGTCAGTGATCTGCCCCTTGCTCTATTATGGACTTCTTCGAAGGGCTCGACCAGGAGATATAGTTACAAAGAAGGGGGATACACACAGCTATGCCCAGGTGTCGATATCACTTTTATAGGTTATTCAAACTATTTGCTTTTTGTAGTAGAAAATTCCAACTATTATTAAAACCAATCCTCCGTTACATTTCGGCGCAATATGGTCGTGGTTAAATAGAGTTCTTGCAAGTAAAAGCAAAAAAATGTATGTGTTCTCTTTTACACCTTTTTGAATCTAATCAACGTTTGGTAACGATCACTGTCTACGAGATCGTGACGATATCTTCAAGATCTAACCTAGATCCAGTTATTTCAACAATTTTTGCAAAAACGCGACGTAATGCGAATCGAAATTTGATGTTTGACATCATCTCATCATTACGGCCCTGCACCTTCCAACTTTACAGTCTAATTATTATGGGACTTCAACTTCGGCGAACTATGGCACCCTTAACTTCGAAGGATCGACGGGTTGTTCTGGTATAAAAATTATCATAAAACAGGGTTAGCAAGGCACTCTATGATTAATGTGGGACATCCCTTGAATACTAAAAAAAACATCAACGTGGCTAAAGACGAGTTTCAAGTAACTTTCAGTTGAAAGTAAACACAGCGTACGAAAGTTAGAGGTACCTGATAGAAAGTTAATATCAGGGGGCTGAAAAGTTCGTAGACAAACATAGTAGACCACATTTTTTTATTCAATATAGTCACCTTCGAGAGAGATACAGCGATTGTAGTGATCAATAATTTTTTCGATGCCATTTGTATAATAAGATTTCTCTTTAATTTCAAAATAGGCTTCATTAGTCTTGAATCTTTTTCCAGTGAGCATTCTTGTCATGTTTTAAAACAGAAAAAAGTCCTTGGAAGTAAGATCTGGTGAATAAGGTGGATGAGGAAGTAATTCGAATCCTAATTCGTACAATTTTTTGTACAAATTTGTCTGTGAAACAGTCCTTTGACTTTTTACATGGGGCCGTTTCTTCGTGGTTTGGTCCTGCAATTGATGGTGAACGCTCTTCATCGTCTAATCGATGAAACAGATCCTTGCCAGCTGACTGCTTTTTGCATGCTTTGGAGGCAGTTCACCTCGTTCAGTTCACTCAGCTGACTGTCGACTGCTTTCTGGAGGGTGGTAATGAATCCATGTTTCCTCCATTCTGATGTATCGACGAAAAAACTCGGCTTTATTATGGTTAATCTTCAAACAGTACTCAGAATCATTAATCGTTGTTGTTCTTGATCAAGAGTCAATAAGCAGCTGAAAACTTTCTACTCTCGTCTAGTTAAGGTTGGTACTAACTAAAAATCATGTGAATTTGACCCTAGTTACGCCATCTGTATAACAGCCTACGAATCTTTCAGCCCACCTGGTACACTGTGCACCAAAAGTTAAGGATAATTTATTAGTTGAAAATAAAAATGTTGTTAAACGAATGGAGAAACTCACAAAGTTGAAACAAAATTTCAATATCAAGAAATTAATTAATACCGTGTCTATGTTTGATAAAACAAATATGTTTAGCGGTACGCTTTACGTGGAGTCTATATATTGTAACAGTCCGATTTCTCGAATTAATCATTTATATCTTTCAAACTCAGTTTTCATAATTTTATTAATAATTCAAATTTCATCAAGTTAATTATTCAAACAGTTTGAAATTCGAATCAAATCAACAGGTAATGATGGAAATTATAGTTATATCCGTAAGGTGTCGCTGGTATTGATCAAGGTTGTTCACCGGTTAATTCTGAAGTCAGTACTTGAAAGAAGATCGTTTTCTCGTTTCTGTGGGAGGACGGAAAGCAGTACTCATTCCATGTTTCGTTTCCACTTTATTGTTGTGAAGAGAATAATTTCGCTTTTTATTATTTTTTTTTGAAAATCAATAGTTCTTTATAGAACCGAATCTATATAAGTTTGGAATTCATTAGATTCGCTCTCTTTCCATTTAGAAATCTTCGGAATCGTTTGTAATTTTATTGGAGCTGTGTTGTAGCGATTGGAGTGAATAAGTTTCAGTAATAGAAATTAAGTATTCTTTGATTTTCTGGATAAATTCCAATCGTCTGAGGCGTGATAAGTAGTTGGTAATTTGCCGGATTTCCTCGACAACCAATTCAATTAGAGAGTGGAGAGTTTTCATCTTTATTCCAAACCTTGATATTTTACGGCTGGGGTAACCACGTCTTTAGGGAACTAGTCTTGCCACCTAGGGCAGTCACCTTGCGAACGATATTCAGCCAATCAAGTGACCTGTAAGCTGTAAGATACAGGAATACCAGAAAACTGATGTAAAACACCAGATCCAATCATCGTGGGAATTAATCTCATTCCTAAAAAGCTAAGTGTTTCTCTTCTCTTCTATCTTCGTTAATTGTTGACTGAGCTCCATCATTGAGTTTCAATTTGTTGAAAAGCTCAGATAGTTTTAAATTGAAAATTTGTACTATGTAGTATAAGTTCATCTCGTCTGAGACTCTTTTTTATTATAATTGGTTAAACTTTTCAGTTAAGTTTTTTTTTTGTATTAGTTACCTTGATTAGAGTTGATAATTTATTTACCAGTTACTGTGATTTCGATATTTATCTTGTAATAAAGCTAGTTGAATGAAGTCTTCTTCTTCTTCTTCTTTAAATAGGACGATGTCCTGTTTTTCTGTTACAGCCCCTGCTGCGAACCGGAGCTCCAGCACTCATGCCATCGCTTTTTCGGCCTTCCTATGGGTCTTCTAGTGTTGGGTTTTTGTGTTTTTGCCCACTTCGCCATACGTTCGGGGCCCATTCTGTCTACGTGATCTCTCCATAGGCGTCGACGTGCTCTTGTCCACCTCACCACATCCTGGACACCTAGCTCCCTTAGCGTATCCTCATTCCTTATTCTATCTCTGCGTGTAATACCTCTTATAGCTCTTAGTGTTCTCATCTCTGTTGTCCTCATTAGTTGTTTTGTTTTTGTTGTCTCAGCTCTTGTCTCAACCGCATATGTCATCACGGGTCTCACACAGGTTTTATAGATTCGGACTTTGCTTTCTGTGCTTATGTACTTATTCCGCCAGATTACATCTCTCAGGAAGCCAGATATTCTCGATGCTTTCATTGTCTGCTGTTTTGCTTCTTGTAATAGTTGCCTATCGCTCGTTACTTCTACTCCTAGGTATTTAAAGTGAAACTTGCTATTATATCTGCAATTGGATCTTTCGCTATTACCATCGATTGGGTTTTCTGTGTTGATATTACCATGTTATATTTTTCTGCTGTTACTTTGAACTTTTGTAGTAGGCGTTGTAGGTCGTCCTCATTCTCGGCTATTAGTAAAGCATCATCTGCGTAGCACAGTATTCTCATAGTTTTGTTACCCATCCTATAGCCTTGGTTCATTTGGTTAACACCTGCTATTATTTCATCTATGATTAAATTAAATAGACATGGGCTGAGGCTGTCACCTTGTCTAATGCCTGCGTTAATTTTGATCTCGCTTGTAAGTCCCTGTGTAGTTTTTACTTTCGTCTTATTAGAGTTATTTAGTTCTTTGATTATGTTTACGTATTTATTGCTTAAGTTTTTATTTCTAAGGATAGTGATCACATCGTTCATTCGAATTCTGTCGAATGCCTTTTCCAAATCTTTAAAACATATAAACATCGGTTTGTCAAACTCTATGGACTTCTTCACCAGTTGCCGCAATATAAAAATTGCATCCGTTGTTGATCTATTTGGTCGGAATCCCTGTTGTTCTTCAGACACACCTACTTTGTCATATATCTTTTGCGATAGAATTTTAGTGAGTAGTTTCGATGCAGAGTTAAGGAGTGTGATGCCTCTATAATTTGCTGGGTTTGTCTTCACGCCTTTTTTTGTATATGGGTATTGTTATGCTCTCTCTCCATTCTTCTGGTATCTCCTTGTTGTTTTCAATTTTTTGGAATAGTTTTGTTATTTCTTTTGTTATTTCTGCTCCCTCATATTTAATTAGTTCGTTATTTATGTTGTCCCGACCGGGTGATTTTCTATTTTTTAATTTATGGATTACTTGTTGTACTTCTTCTAGGCTGATAATGTCATTTCTGTTTTTTCGTAGAGTGTGTTTTGTTGTTCGATTTCTCGTTCCTCATGAATGAAGTGATGAGTATTATTCCTAAGGCTATATCTAGGACGTACGTTCTAGACGAAGATCTCACACACTGAGATAAAGGGACTCTGATCTAGCTAGGCATAGGTAATTAATAGGTAGTGTCAATTGTAATTTTCTTTCAACTAGGCTTGCTATAATTTAATCTCATTAAATTTCTTAGTTCCAGTAGTATTGAAATATTTCTTCATATTTCATTAATTTGAGGATATTCTAGAAACAGAACCATTACAATATCTAAAATCGAGACAAGAAGAATTTTTCAAAAACCGTAGATCGATGAACAATCTTTCCAGACATGAGCTACTCATCAAATCTGCCTGTCATGTACGCAGCCATCGAGAGCCATAAAAGTGCAATTGAGCAAATACTAGCCGACAGTTTTTTTTCCTGAAAACGTTGTGGTCTAGAGCACCGAAGCCAACGGGACTATTTCGCTCGCTAGAAACGTGATGCAATTCACGGACCGGCGAAAGATGTTCCTCAAGTGTTGAAATTTTTACGTCCTCACATCTGTCTGTCTTGATCCATAGAGGTCGACTCTCGAATGTATGTATGAGATGCGTCCTTTCTAGAATTATTAGGGTGTTCCGATGTAGTTGGTAAGGATGTTGATAAGTTCCTAATAAGACGAAACTGTAGTCTGCCGCTTTGTTTTTCTGCATCCTGCTCAGTTACACTAGTGTGGTTCTTGATTGGAGAACTAGCTCCAGTCAGGAAAGATTGTTCATTGATTTATGTATATTTGATTAATTCTTCATGCCTCAAGTTTACATTGGTTCATGTTCATTTGAATTTGGGAGGCTTTTACTTGGTAAAATTCCATTATCAATAATAAAAAACAAGTACTGTGTTTTAAGGAATTTTACTTAATAATTGCGATTCGTAACGCGTTTCACTACACCGTAGCTTCTTCAGACGAATAATTATGCAGAAAAATGTAAATGAGAATATAACTATAAATGTTCTTGAGTAATTAAAAGCTTATTGGTCACCTCCTCCTAAGTGGTTATTTATGACAGGTATATCCAATAAAATTAAGGAATAGATTAAATCGACTTGTTCATTGATGAGTCTACCTGAGTGTTTGTATTTATTTATTTCTAAAGTTTCCCAAAGATCTACCTTCCAATATTTATTATCTGTATGCAAAATTTCAAACTGTGGGTCGAAAGAATGATTCGCGTAATTTGAATCTGATTTTTATTTGAAAAAATTGCGTTTATGTTCCGATATTCTAATATTAAAATTTCTATGTGTTCTACCAATGTAGAAATTATCACAGTCATTGCAATTCAATCTATAAACACCTGATTTATTGTTTTTACCTGGTTTGGTTTCATTATTTTTATATATTTGCCTAAATTATTATTAGTTTGGAAAGCTATGTTGAAATTATTGCTACTTAAGAATGATTTCAGTTTCTCACTTGTAATGCCAACGTAGGTTAAGGTGTTGAATTTTTGTTTCAATTTATCGACAGGGTAAACTTCATTCAATGCGATTCTACTTTGTTTTTATTTAAAATATTATTTATTAGTTTGGGATTGTAACCATTATTTTGGCTATTTGTTTAATCAAATTTGAATGCTGACCTTTTATGTTGATATGGATGACACGACGAGTTATGTATTATAATATCTGTATGTGACGGCTTATGGTAAATTGCGAAAACATGTTTTCCATTTTCATTCGAAATTGTTACGTCTAAGAAATTTATCGAATTATTGCTTTCTATTTCGGTTGTGAATGCAATTTTTGGATGTAATGAATTTATACGATTTTCGAAAATTTTTCAACTGTCTATCTGTTCCTGTGAAGCAAATAATGATATCGTCTACATAGCGATACCAGTATAAACAATATTTACTGAGTGGATGATTATGAATTACTTTCTCTAAGTTATTCATGAAAATTTCTGCTAACAAAGGACTCAACGGATTGCCCATAATCAAGCCGTCTTCAATAGTATAATATTTGTAATTGAAATGGAAATAATTTTGATCTAAACAAATTTTTAATAATGAAAGAATATCTGATTTAATGATAGTATTGACATGATTCCTTTCTAATAATTCTTCAACTAAGTAATACGTATCTATTGGATGAATGTTGGGAAATAGATTCTTAACATCGAAAGAAATAAGTTTGGAATTAGGTGGTATAGTGGTATCTTTGATATTGGCAATAAGTTCGTATGAATTTTGACCGAAAATTCAGATTTAAAATTGCAATGTTTTATTAGCAAGTCGTTGAGGAATTTTGAAAGTTTGAACGAAGGTGCCGTTACATAAGAAACAACAGGTCTAATAGGGTAATTAGGTTTATGAAGTTTTATCAACGAATATAATTCGGGGGATTGTGGATTGGAGTTAATGAATTTATATTTTTCTTGGTCTGTAATTAATGATTTTGCTGTCGAAATTATGTTTTTAACAACTTTCTGAAATTTTGTGGTAGGATTCTTAGTTGATGTTATATAGTTTCCGGCTGTTAAGAATTCTTCAGTTTTAGAAATATAATCGGTTTTACTAATCGCAATGACGGTGTTACCTTTATCTGCTTTAGTGAATACTAAATCGTTCTTGGTACTATTTTCACGAATTGTTCTTATTATCTTATAATCGGAATTGCAATGAGGTGATAATTTCGAAAAGTCTTCTTTGATGATTTTGCTGTTTGATGTTTGGCTAAAATATTATCTTTGGAGTTTTTGAGAATAATTTCGAAGGAAGGTAGATCTTTGGGAAACTTTAGAAATAAATAAATACAAACACTCAGGTAGACTCATCAATGAACAAGTCGATCTAAGCCCTTCACCTCTATTGAATCTTTTCGGGAGCAATCTATTCCTTAATTTTATTGGATATACCTGTCATAAATAACCACCTAGGAGGAGTTGACCAATAAGCTTTTAATTACTCAAGAACATTTATAGTTATATTCTCATTTACATTTTCTGCATAATCATTCGTCTGAAGAAGCTACGGTGTAGTGAAACGCGTTACGAATCGCAATTATTAAGTAAAATTCCTTAAAACACAGTACTTGTTTTTTATTATTGATAATGGAATTTTACCAAGTAAAAGCCTCCCAAATTCAAATGTTAAAGAAAGCTGATACCGGCTTTTTGGCTTTGTGGTATTTCAAAATACTACTAAGATGTGCAGTTCACACGCAGAATATATGGTTCTACTCAATGTGCTTGAAAAACCAGTTGATTCCCAATTACATACGGTTGAAGACACATAACAACAGTGGACCAGCAAGAAGAGCAATTGAGAAAGGCCAACGCATATGGCTCAAAGAGGATATGAAGATCCAGTACAACAGGAGGGACGTTGCAAACATATATTTGAAGGTAATCCATACGGAATTATTGTTTAGATTGCACCCTGTTGAGTTTGATATTTTAGACTCTGAATCCAGATACGATGTCAAAATTTTAATTCATAAAAAGTTTCAGCAACAACAGAAAAAGTTGAATTCACTTAAATTCAAAATTTCTCCACCCAAACCTTCAACTGATAAATTTTCAGACCATAAATTTTTTGAAAGATTCACTAATTTAACTGATACCGATTTCACACAACCACAAAAAGATCTATTAGAAAAAGGATTCAAACATAATTTACATCCAAAACATAATAAAACTAATTTTGAACAGTTAGGCATAGACTCCGAAATTATTCTCAGAAACTCCAAAGATAATATTTTAGCCAAACATCAAACAGCAAAAATCATCAAAGAAGACTTTTCGAAATTATCACCTCATTGCAATTCCGATTATAAGATAATAAGAACAGTTCGTGAAAATAGTACCAAGAACGATTTAGTATTCACTAAAGCAGATAAAGGTAACACCGTCATTGCGATTAGTAAAACCGATTATATTTCTAAAACTGAAGAATTCTTAACAGCCGGAAACTATATAACATCAACTAAGGATCCTACCGCAAAATTTCAGAAAGTTGTTAAAAACATAATTTCGACAGCAAAATCATTAATTACAGACCAAGAAAAATATAAATTCATTAACTCCAATCCACAATCCCCCGAATTATATTCGTTGATAAAACTTCATAAACCTAATTACCCTATTAGACCTGTTGTTTCTTATGTAACGGCACCTTCGTTCAAACTTTCAAAATTCCTCAACGACTTGCTAATAAAACATTGCAATTTTAAATCTGAATTTTCGGTCAAAATTCATACGAACTTATTGCCAATATCAAAGATACCACTATACCACCTAATTCCAAACTTATTTCTTTCGATGTTAAGAATCTATTTCCCAACATTCCTCCAAAAGATACGTATTACTTAGTTGAAGAATTATTAGAAAGGAATCATGTCAATACTATCATTAAATCAGATATTCTTTCATTATTAAAAATTTGTCTAGATCAAAATTATTTCCATTTCAATTACAAATATTATACTATTGAAGACGGCTTGATTATGGGCAATCCGTTGAGTCCTTTGTTAGCAGAAATTTTCATGAATAACTTAGAGAAAGTAATTCATAATCATCCACTCAGTAAATATTGTTTATACTGGTATCGCTATGTAGACGATATCATTATTTGCTTCACAGGAACAGATAGACAGTTGAAAATCTTCGAAAATCATATAAATTCATTACATCCAAAAATTGCATTCACAACCGAAATAGAAAGCAATAATTCGATAAATTTCTTAGACGTAACAATTTCGAATGAAAATGGAAAACATGTTTTCGCAATTTACCATAAGCCGTCACATACAGATATTATAATACATAACTCGTCGTGTCATCCATATCAACATAAAATGTCAGCATTCAATAGTTTTATTCATAGATTGATTAACATCCCGCTATCACCAGAAAATTTCAACAAAGAACTAAATTTGATTAAACAAATAGCCAAAAATAATGGTTACAATCCCAAACTAATAAATAATATTTTAAATAAAAACAAAGTAGAATCGCATTGAATGAAGTTTACCCTGTCGATAAATTGAAACAAAAATTCAACACCTTAACCTACGTTGGCATTACAAGTGAGAAACTGAAATCATTCTTAAGTAGCAATAATTTCAACATAGCTTTCCAAACTAATAATAATTTAGGCAAATATATAAAAATAATAAAACCAAACCAGGTAAAAACAATAAATCAGGTGTTTATAGATTGAATTGCAATGACTGTGATAATTTCTACATTGGTAGAACACATAGAAATTTTAATATTAGAATATCGGAACATAAACGCAGTTTTTCAAATAAAAAATCAGATTCAAATTACGCGAATCATCTCTTAGAAAATAATCATTCTTTCGACCCACAGTTTGAAATTTTGCATACAGATAATAAATATTGGAAGGTAGATCTTCGGGAAACTTTAGAAATCAATAAATACAAACACTCAGGTAGACTCATCAATGAACAAGTCGATTTAAGCCCTTCACCTCTATTGAATCTTTTCGGGGAGCAATCTATTCCTTAATTTTATTGGATATACCTGTCATAAATAACCACCTAGGAGGAGTTGACCAATAAGCTTTTAATTACTCAAGAACATTTATAGTTATATTCTCATTTACATTTTTCTGCATAATCATTCGTCTGAAGAAGCTACGGTGTAGTGAAACGCGTTACGAATCGCAATTATTAAGTAAAATTCCTTAAAACACAGTACTTGTTTTTTTTTGGTTCATGTTATTTTTTTGCTAATACGATAACGATACAAGGGACTACAGTTTAGAATCTATGGCATCTATGGCGTACAATGCACGAAGCTTTGAGGAAAACTAAAACGCAAGAGGCGCGATTTGGAAGAGTTTGTCAAATATAATATGTCAGACGGTGTACCAACAACAGAGATTAAATGAACGTTCAATACATTGAAATTATCGAATGAAAAAAATTTACAACTTATTCTTTGAACCTCAAATGCGTACTTTCGACGATAAACGAAGCTTTCTTGGAGGAAATGAGTTTCATCTATCAGTATGGTTTTGCTCAAAAGATCAGCATCCATTTTTCGATGCCTATGTCGTTATGATTCTGGTATTTTCTCAATTGTATTTTATGAATTTTAAACGCAGATCTTCAGTGAGCATGCTTTGTCGAAATTTGCAATTCTTGACAATTCCGACAAATTGTCATTTTTCCCATTAATCAATATAATCGTCAAAATTTATCACTTTTAAAACGTAACAACTATGCTATCTTCGAGACTAACATTTCGTAGAATTCCTCTGAGGCTTATGTCCCAAGTTAGGGATACACCTGGTGACCTACCTGACCAGGGGAAAATTCCAGAACAGCCAAGTCAACAGGCGACTGCATATTCAGCAGAAGCAGTCGACGAGCAAAAGCATTACTTCGACAAAGAACAAAAAAAGCAGATGGAGGTTCTCAAGGAAAATCTACTGGAAGAAATCAGCTTCCACGAAGAACAAATCAGAAAACACCAGGAAGCTGTCGCTTATTACAAGAAAGAAGTCGCAGAAATAAAAGCATAGTGTTATTGGTTCGAATCGAATAAAGTTGTTTGAAATAAGTTTTCCCTTATTTGTGTAATCTTTTAGGGACTGAACGTATCCATTACACTGGTCTACAACGGTTTTGTTGCCCTAGATATGAAAATGATTTTGGGTCTATTTATGCACACTATTCGTGAAACTATCAATGATTTTGTAGGATTTGCTCTGATTTCTTTTTAAATCTTTATTTTCATTTTACATAAAAAAATCGTAAAACAAGAAACAAAATAACAGATATATTTATAATGTCAGTTATGTTTTGAGAAATTCGGATACATCGAAGTAAATAAAGAGGAAAATGTCGAAAATATATTTCATATTTCCATAAAACGACTTTTATGAGCTTTTCTTCTATAATTTTTCAGGGACAATCTCTTTTCAAAGACCAGCAGTAATCTGCCATCATGTGACAATCCCATCGACCTTGATACCTTTCTTCCATCACTTTTAGATCTTGATGAAACCGCTCTCCTGTTCCTCACTATAATTTCCTAAATTATCCGGAACTTTATCTAGATGATTGCGGAGATAGTGTAACTTAATACTCATATTTGCTCCTAAAGTCTGAAAGTTTGTCAGCATATTTTGCACAATTTCTTCATAATTTGCTGCTTTATGGTTACCTAGGAAATTTTCGACAACCAACACAAAACTTTTCCAAGCTTTACTTTCCGGAACAGTCATAACTTTGATAAAATCTGAGTCTTTCATCAATTGCCGTATTTGAGGACCATCAAATATTCCACCTTTCAATTTTTCCATACTAAGCTTCGGAAATTTTCTGCAAATGTAATTAAAACAATTTCCGTCTTTGTTTAATGCTTTTACAAATTGCTTAATCATACCTAACTTAATATGTAATGGTGGAAGTATGATTTTGTTTCTGCTCACCAGCGGCTCCCTTATTACGTTGGCTTTACCGACAGTTAGAGAATTTCTTACAGGCCAAACATCTTGTTCCCAATGAAGTTGCTTTGCTCTACTATCCCACATACAAATAAAGCAAGGGTATTTTGTATATCCACTTTGTTGGCCAAGTAAAAAATTAACCATTTTTAAATCCACACAGATCGGCCATTGATGCTCAGAATATTTAATTTTCTCTAAAACTAATTTTACATTTTCATATTCTTCTTTGAGTTTCGTTGAATGGGCAATTGGAATTGATGCAAATTTATTTCCATTGTGCAATAAGACGCATTTTAAACTTCTTTTGCAACTATCAATGAAAAGGCGCCATTCAGTAGATTTGTACTCTTTTAAACCCATGTCTATAAGCAGCTTCGCGATATCATTACAATACACTAATCCTTCATTTTCACTAAACAATTGTAATAACTCTTTTTCTCGCGTTCTGTATGTTGTAATTGTTACTGTTGGTGCCAATAAATTTTTTTCTTTCAATCTTGAGGCTAACAGTTCTGATCCTTGTTTTGATAAATTGAGATCACGTATTAAATCACTGAGTTCATTTTGAGAAAATAACTTTGGCGTAGATGTTTCACCTTCCCATTCACTTCCACTAGTAGATGGTCCCGACTTCTTTGAATTTGGTAACATCATTGTTTCTGAGGGCATACGAATTATTACTTTTGAAATGTATATGGGCCGAGGGAGATTTTCACTGTGTAGAACCGGACATTTCGTAGACTGTTAGTCTGGGTATCTCCACGTTTGATTTCGATTAAAACCTTTAACATCTACTACGCAAAAGTAACAATCATCTAAATGATTCGTAGGCTCCATCCAGATCATAGGAATACCAAAGTCTAATCCAGAACGTTCACCTTTTTCCACAACCGTAAAGACTCAACACAGGACTTACAAACTTTATTAGGAACCCATGGTTTACCTAATTTGTCCATTTTGAAACCAAAATATTCAACATAAGTCTCCTTGACAAAGTCTGTGATATTTCTTTTTGTTTTTTGGTATATAAACACCGCAAATATAACAAAATAAATCACTACAATATTTACACTTTCTTCGTGACGAACTGATATTTTAGACTAGAAGACAAATATATAAGAATGGACATTCAGTAATTGAAACAAAATATTAATCCATGACACTTTATCCAGATTTACGTGTATATGTACTTCAATATTGTCAAATAACTGAGATCTCAGCTGTTCTGTGGAGCAAGGGGTCTGAGAGTGGGGATCAGGTGATGTTTGTATGCGCGAAAAAGTTGCGCAGAAGCCTAATCATGACTGGAAAATTAAATTTTATTTCTAACAAGCTTATAATTGTTCAAAATATAAGAAATGCAAAAATCATGAAAATACGAGCACATTGAGAACTTTCATGAATATATTCGTAATCTGGGCACTTGAAAACATAAAAATTTGCGATGATATCCAGGGCAACAATAAAAAAAATTTTTTGTAGAGCTGTGTTATCAACTCGGTTCTGAATATTAAAGAATTATATACGAGACCAGTGTAGTAAATGTATACATACCTTCCTGTCATATCAACAAAGTGTTCACCAATATAATCTACAAAAGATGTTGGTGAAAACTGGACTTCAGCCAACTGAACACGCTGGCTTCAGATCAGGATTCGGAACGAAAGATCATCTCCCCATATTGAGAAAACCAGTTAACAAGCTTCGGAATGGCTCCTTTCAACTGAACCAAAACCAAAAAAACCACGTCACAGTCAATCAAAAGTGAATGCATTTCTACTCAACGAATCCCATCGAATAATCACGGTATTCACCTGATCCGACCGACTTTCTTCTTAGTACTTAAAAGTACCCTTTTTCTAGATTCGTGCAGAAGTGCTGCAGAATTTAACTCTTGAACTACTGCCTTGCTGATTTATTATCAGGTTGAATCATTTCTTGGCACCTCCCGATGAGCCTTTGAAGATAAGACAAAGGAAACAGAACAAGGTCTTGCTGACAAACTGAACCTTGATCATATAGATGCATCATAGCATCTCATTCTATAGGAAATGTGAGATATCACACTTCTAAAATAATTTATGTACTGGACCGTTTGTCGATGTGATTGTGATATGTACTGAAAAAAGGGTGTTATACAATACTAAAGACGAGCTTGATGGCTATTCAAAGACCTAGATCTCCTTTGCTCAAACAGTGGTGTCATTCGCTATTTCTTCTTGTTCTTTGGTGAAAGCAAAACTGTTTACATCGAACTTTTTTTTAAGCTATTAGTATTTCCAGGAGACGTAATTTTCCATAAAAAATTGCCTTTTTCCAAAGATATTAAAGCTACAAACTACATTTGAAGAATCCGTCCAGGTAAGACTTCAAGTTCTACCAGAGATAAAATTTGACTATAAACCATTCAAAACCAATGAAACTTCCTCGAGACCATTCACAAGAATTTTAAAATTTTGAAAAAGGCATGAAAATTGATAACTACCATAAAGAAAAAACTTACACGTTTCAGATTCACCAGAAGAACAGCTCACCTTAACAAACCGAGCCCTTCGCAGAACTAACCCTCGAAACGGAGCGGACAAACTCCCACTCGTGAACTGGAGGTGCGTGCAGCGCCGTCGGTGTCGCGACGGCGTCGGCGAAGCAACAGAGGCGCCGTTATCGCACTCCTACCGCTTATCGCGATCCGTTCCTATCGGGCCACGGGTGGAGAGAAGTTCGAGGAATAAATCTACGATGGAGAAAGACACTTTTAAATTGATTCAATTAATCATTTTACATGTATTTACGCGTACTAATCTGAAAAAAAACGAGAAATGGTAAAATTTGGGTACTAGTCTTGAGTCAATCAATTTATGAATGAGATAGAAGATAAAAATAAATTTTATTTTATAGGTACTACCTTTTCAAGCTGTTGAAAGTTTTGACAATACTTCAGTAATACACCCAGATGGCTACCTTGTGGAACCCCAGTGTTCAGAAACATTACGTTTCTGTTAGGTTAGGTTAGATTTCCCATTAACATAATCATTTCTGCTGATTACCAAAGATATAAATATATTGATATATAATAAAAAACAAGTACTGTGTTTTGAGGAATTTTACTTAATAATTGCGATTCGTAACGCGTTTCACTACACCGTAGCTTCTTCAGACGAATGAATGTACAGAAAATAAGAATGAGAATATAAATATAAATGTTCTTGAGTAATTAAAAGCTTATTGGGTTGCTTCTTCTTAAGTGGTTATTTATGACAGGTATATCCAATAAAATTAAGGAATAGATGCTCCATGAAGAGATTCAATAGAGGTGAAGGGCTTAAATCGACTTGTTCATTGATGAGTCTACCTGAGTATTTGTATTTATTGATTTCTAAAGTTTCCCAAAGATCTACCTTCCAATATTTATTATCTGTATGTTTTTTATTATTGATAATGGAATTTTACCAAGTAAAAGCCTCCCAAATTCAAATATTGATATATCCTTGAGACAACTGAAAGTGTTTGATATTCAATTTTGTACCGCCACTACGCCTCAGATCGCGGCGTACTTCGCGAAGAAGGAAGCGATAATGTTTTTTAGAGATATTTCCATCTTCATTTGAGGATTTTGATTACAATTTTTTGATACATCTTCAAGTCTAACTGCTCGCAAATCGAACGAATATTTTGCTCAACAATGAAAGGGATCTAGGTAAGTCCTTCTAACTGCTGTATACTCATCATTAAATGTATTTGATGAAAATCATTGCGAGTCATTTCAATCTTACTTTATAATTGAAGTTGTCCATAGCTAAGAAAAATTGAAATTCGATAGAGGAACAGCAACGACCTATAGTGGCGCCCCTCCTTTACTTACGAATAAATACCCGTCTCCGTCGAATAGATCGATATGAGCACAGAACCGCCGTCGCCGGATGCAACGTGAACCGCCCTCGTGAACTCTGCCGCCGCCGGTGCAACCGTCGATGCACACGAGGTCGCCACCAGATATCCAGTAAGTAATCTGATTGTGCATTATATCGGACGTCCGACCCAGATGATGCATGTAAACAACGCTTATACGTCAAATGTCTTGCGTTTTATCTACTTAATAATAACTCATGCTTGGAGTGCTACGGATACAATACGAAGTGCCATAGTTTTCAAGCTGATTTTTAGCGGTTATCTCGCTAGTAGATACTTCCGAATTAGAATTGGACATTATTACTATAATAAATATGATGACTCGGCCATCGCGCGGCAAGATAATGACAGAAAGAATATAACAGTTATTCTTTCACAGCTAGACTTCCTAGCCATTGAAAATTCTTATATTCTTACTGTAATTATTTTTCCGTGCAGTTGCCAAGTCAGTCTAATTCTGACTCAATCTGTTTCGAGTCTTAGTAATAGTTGAAGCAGCTCTTGAGAACTACCCCTCTATAGGTGCCAAAAAATCTCTTGGCATGTTCGCTAAATTTGGAAATAGAGCTTCGAGCCTTTTCCACCACTCTAAAATATCCTCCGAGCTTTCTGAACAGGAGAAACTCAGGTATATATCTCATATCGCCACATATTTACATTTGGTCTATCTCGAATTGATTCGACTCCATGTCACTGCATCCGCCCTGATTCGATGCAGCCGTTTTTGGCGAAAGATGTGGAATTGGGTTTGGCCTGAAATATTTCGTTTCATAAATTTTCTCGAACTTAGGAATTGCTTCAACCTGCAATTCCTTTCCTCAACTGGCATTTAGAAATGTTTCCACCTTATGGCGAGGATCCAACATTAAAACTACACAGTACACCCAAACAAATTTATTAGGAATCACCCGATGTTTTGAATATTACCTCAGGGATTTTGGAAATTTCGAAGAATTGATCCTTTTTGAGATATTTCAATTGAAAAAAGAATTAAACTGAGGTTTATTTTAAAAAAGAAACAAATAAAAGAAAATAAGACTTTCCGGATGTAGTAAAAAAATTGAAAATTGTTTTCTCACGGAGTAGGTGTTTTTTCTCGACTTCAGTAGCTTGTATTACCTCCTCTTGCCCTGATACAAGCCTGAATCCG
The DNA here is from genome assembly GCA_013387265.2 of Cryptolaemus montrouzieri. Lineage (NCBI taxonomy): Eukaryota > Metazoa > Arthropoda > Insecta > Coleoptera > Coccinellidae > Cryptolaemus > Cryptolaemus montrouzieri. The sequence continues at coordinate 6,522,493 of JABFTP020000103.1, read as the reverse complement.
TCTAGGCATGCTTAGGATTAGGTTTCCGTCCTCCTCTGGGGTGATATTCTGCCACTCTTCTATGGTGGCTTGGATGACCTGTTGTGGGGTTCTTGGATCAAATTGACAAAAAATGACAAACATCGTTGATGTCAATAACTATACGGGAAAGTATACAGTAAGTTTCGTCTTCTTATATTGTTGAAACAGTTTCGAAGATTTTGAGGTGACACACTTCCTCTATCAATGGTCAATCTGTGTCTGTCAACTTGAGTAATTTCGAATTATTTGTTTCACTATTGAAGCAGAGATCAAGTCAAGTCAAAGCTCGATGTTTCAAAAGCTTGAATTTCAAGTCAAGCTTGTTGCATGACTTGATGAAACCCTAATCATTGAAGCGAGAACTGTGGGTTTTTTGCATAGTGCGCTAAGCTCAGACGCCATTTGGAAATGTTAAAGTATGTATCACGTAGACTTTGTCTGTCAAGACATTCTTTTCAGGAACAGAGGCAGATATAGAATTGGAACTGATACCGAATACTCAGGTCAGCATTCTATTGAAACTCCTAAAATAATGCAAACCATTTATGTGGCATTTGAGGCATATTCTGAGACTTTCAACCAGAATCTATAGGCTACTTCTCGTTGTACTAAAAATAGATAATCCAGCGAGTAGAAGAAAAAGAACAACCCGAAAATGTAAATTTGTAGTTAGGTATAGCACGTTCTTATTTCAGCATTATGAACTTATTATGAAACTCTCGTTACTTGCACTTGGCGGATTTTTTTGATATCAACCCACCTTTACGAAGTCTACCATTTTAGGTTTTAGTATCTACAAATTTCTCAAATTCTTTGAAGCTATTTTATGATTGTTATCATCTGTTTACCTTAACGGGACACTTCACATTCGTTCTACTTTTTTTTTAATTATTGGGCTGAAGGACCCAGGAATGGCTTTGCCATTTGTCATCAGCCAACAATTTATTGATTCAATGTACCATACGAATTGGATATATCAACTTTCTTCGTTTTAATTCAACCAATACAATGGACTAAAAAAGGAACACAATACGCCAAGAGACTCATCGATCATACATACACCAGACTTAAGTCACGGTTTGGAAGGTTCTACAATAGGAAGAAAAACATAAGGAGTTATCGTTGTGAATTAAAATTTCAATTCGAGAGTTCATAGTTGAACAATACTTTATAAACATCCAGATCTTCTGATGATTATAGGAAATTCAAACTATACGGTCGCAAAACTTCTTTACATCAGTGAGGAATATTTGACATTGATGTAGTTCAAAAGGAGACGATCTGGAGTGCCTATCTCACCACAGGAACAAAATGGATCCTCCTGTTTTGTGTAGATAGTAGGGAGACAGTGAATGCCCACTTCTTAGACGGCATAATGTTCTTATTCGTTTTCGATCACAACCAAAATTTTTGAACCATACTGTTACACATAGTCTTTCCCCAATATTTTCATAAAATTACCCTTCATTTGAATTGTGGAGGCCGTTACTTGATGTAGATCCATGATATAAATGAGATAAAAACACAAGGTTTAACTTTAATCTACACTTTATTTGAAAAAATTCGACGACGTTTCGCTGACACAGCAGCTTTATCAAGAATGAAAAACAGAATGAAGAGTATGGTATTATAAACAAATCGTAGAACAAGCTGGATGAATAACAGGAAAATCCACACCGAGCCATTGTACAGTTAGTATGAAAGGTAATAAAAACTAATTAAACAAGTTAAGTAAGGGTGAGTAATTCACATCTACCTGTTCATTCAAAAGCTTGTCCGAATGTTTGTATCTATTTATTTCTAATGCTTCTAGGAGATCTAATTTTGAAATTTTGATTTTATATGTAATATGTCAAAGTTTTTATTGAATGAATGGTTTTCTTTTATTAGGTGGTTTGAATAATTTGAATCAGATTTATTTTTATCGAAACTGCGTTTATGTTCAGATGTTCTTATGCCAAAACTCCTATAGGTCCTACCGATATAAATTTTATCACAAGAACCGCAATTGAGTTTATAGATTCCTGATTTACTTGATTTTTCAACACGAGATTTATTATTTTAATAAGTTTACCTAAGTTATTAGAAGTTTTGAAAGATATTGTATCAGTATGTGTTGGTTTACGAAAAACATGATTATTATTTTGTTTAGTGAATCACTAAACAAAATAATAATCATTTTTCGGTCTTTCGTAAACCAACACATACTGATACAATTATCATAACTACTCATTACATCCAATTCAACACAAAGTTGCAGCTTTAAACAGCATGGTACAACGGTTACTCAATTTACCTTTATCAGTAGAAGATTATAATAAAGAGTTAAACATCATCAAACAGACAGCCATTAATAATTCATATAATCCGGATATGATAGATCTAATCATTCGTAAAAACTGTATCAGAAAGCAATAAATGAAGTATATCCTATTCATAAAGACTATAAAATATTCAACAGTTTAACATTCTGCGGTTCTGCAAGTACAAATATTAAATCCTTTCTCGTCAAACAAAATCTTAATGTAACTTTCAAAACTTCTAATAACTTAGGTAAACATATTAAAAATAATAAATCTCGTGTTGAAATATCAAGTAAATCAGGAATCTATAAACTCAATTGCGGTTCTTGTGATAAAATTTATATCGGTAGGACCTATAGGAGTTTTGGCATAAGAACATCTGAACATAAACGTAGCTTCGATTAAAATAAATCTGATTCAAATTATTCAAACCACCTAATAAAAGAAAACCATTCATTCAATAAAAACTTTGACATATTACATATAAAATCAAAAATTTCAAAATTAGATCTCCTAGAAGCATTAGAAATAAATAGATACAAACATTCGGACATGCTTTTGAATGAACAGGTAGATGTGAATTACTCACCCCTACTTAACTTGTTTAATTAGTTTTTATTACCTTTCATACTAACTGTACAATGGCTCGGTGTGGATTTTCCTGTTATTCATCCAACTTGTTCTACGATTTGTTTATAATACCATACTCTTCATTCTGTTTTTCATTCTTGATAAAGCTGCTGTGTCAGCGAAACGTCGTCGAATTTTTTCAAATAAAGTGTAGATTAAGATTAAACCTTGTGTTTTTTATCTCATTTAAATTACCCTTCATTGCTAAGTTGATATTCGCTAGTCCATATTTCCAGAGTAGATTTCTTAAACACATCAAATTGATCTGAGACATAATTTGACAGTTGCATGAGATTTTTGCATGCTTCTTTCGCAGTTTCATCTACTATGATCCAGACATGCGATTTCACCCATAAAAATATTATCTGGAAACCATTTTGCCTAAGATTGAACATTGATAATAATCGTTTTATGGATTGTTGTGAAAGAGCTATCGAGTTTTAAAATTTGAAAGAAGAGAAGAACACTTTAACTATCAGATTTTGTATTATTTTGAATAAAGGAAAGGACCAACGAAATTGCAAAGGAAATGGATAAATTTTCTCCTAAAGTGAATCTCTCACACGAACACACAAATTCTGAGTAAAAACAGCAAAACCAACTGCTGAATCATCAGATTTGCAGGCATCTGTGTAAATTTGGTGACAATTTGGGAAATGACGATTAATAAGATGACAAAAATCCTTTGAAGGACCAAACTCTTGATATGGTTGTAATAACAACATTATAATTTGTATATCATATGGAATTGTAAAGATCGGGAGCTTCTTCTCGATGATGAGTTGTGTGTCAAGCTATTTTCTCATGTTATCATCTGCTTACCTTAACAGTACACTTCACATTCCTTCAACGTTTTCACGTGAAAGCTTCTTCCTAAAACGTAACCGGTTCAATCAAATAGTTTCATTTTCATCGACAACAGTAATTCAATCTAATATTCTAGGAATTCACTTTGGTGAAATTGAATTCGAAATGTCCGTTTCAAGTTCGTTTCTTGGTCGACCGAACCCGTCTCATCAAAGGGAGTCGGTCAGTCCGCCGCTACTAGAACAGGTGAGGTTTTTTTCAATATTTATAGCTCTAGATAATTTACTTTGTCTCAAGCTAGCAGAACTGAATTCATATTTTATCAACGAGCGGAGTACGCTGGGTCTGCCTTCTGGATATGTTTTCGCTAGAATGTTGAATTATTAACGAACGTTTTGCAATTTTGTATTCTTTCATTGGTTCGCGGCTCCTTCCATTTCCTATTCCCTTGAATCTTCGTATATGCACGAGATGTTCTCAATGATAACATTTTAGGCAATGAGTTCATTAGATGGAGTGAGTATCGAAAAATTCAGGCGAAAAGTACGAGGTACTAACCTATAAAAATAAGTGCGTTCTAATAACTTATTGAGGTTTTAGTAGAGATATTTAATAAAAACTGAAGAAAACTGCTATTCATATGTTAAAGCATTGATTTGTGATAAAAAGAATAATATTGATGGAATGAAACGGTGCTTGACAAGTCAAAGTTATCGAAGGGGAATACCATTACTATTCTCCATGAAATTCTGTTGGATGTGGGTACCGTATCGTGTTGGTGAGTCAAAACTAAGGTTAAAGCTGTTTTCAACCAATAAAAAATAGTTTTAGGCGATCTTGTTGGATCCGCTATCGAATTAGGTGAGTATAAAAATCGCCCTAACCTTCAAACGACCTAGAAATTAACATGTTGCTGGTTGGCACAGTTTTACTTGATCTGTTGAAAATGACGCATAAATACACTTCCAACAAAAATTCTCGCATCACCCTACTTTACGACAATACTAATATAAACAATTTTCGAGTTAATGAAAAACTAAAAAATTCTACCATCTTCGAACATTCGCGAAGTGACCAATCAACTAGCATCGAACGGTTACTAATCATTTTCAAAATCGAGTGTTTCATCCCCGGGCCCTAATTACTGCCAGTATAAGTCTCGGAAGCCCCTCAAACAAATTTTGGATGTACCCTTGAGTCACTGAGTTCCAAATTTCAGGAAGCAGATTTTATAGTTGTTGGAGTGTTCTACAAGGCATCCTACGTTGCTGAATTTGCCACCCCATGTTGTCCCAAACATGTTCTATGCGATTCATGTCGGGACTTCTGGCTGGCCATCTTAAAATATCAATTTCGGCATTTTGCAGAAATTCTGTAACTACTCTAGCTGCATGAGGCCGAGCATTATCATGCATATAAATGAAGTTTTCGCCAATCAATGGGCCAAATGGTACAACATGGGGTTCAAGGATATCTGCGATGTATCTGGACGCTGTCATTCTTTCATTATTCACTAGGAATAACTCAGTTCGACCATGGAAAGAAATGTCTCCCCACACTATTACTGAGCCCCCTCCGAAGTTTTCGGTTTGCCGGATATTGCATTGCTGATACCGTTCCCCAAGTCGTCTGTATACAGGCATGCGTCTATCATTTGATACTAGACAGAACCTGGACCTGTGGGAAAAGAGAATATTCCACCAACTTGCATGTTCCCTTGGAAACTGAAGCCTTGCAACTCGATGCTCTCTGGTGAGACGCGGGCCGGTAGAAGCCACCCTTGGTCTGATATCGTCTTCTCTGAGCCTGTTCCTAACAGTTTGCAATGAAATATGCACATTTCTGAAAAGTGCAAGTTCATTTTGTAGCATTCTAGCCGTACAGTGCCGAATTCTTGGTGCCAACGATCATCAACTGGTGTTGTTATCCGATTTCTTCCCTGTCCGGCCCTTCTTCCATATTCACCTGTTTCGTGGTACTGATTAATAGCTCTTGGAAATAGTGCTTTGGTTAACATTCAACAAGTTAGCCACGTAACGTTGGCTTCGCCCCTCCTTTAGAAGTTTTACAATTCTTACCACTTCATGATCACTCAAATAGCGTCCAGGACGTTCAACAGCCATTACAATAAATTCGAAGATTCGAAAATCAACAAGAAACACAGAAAACCTGCATTCATTTAGCGTGAAACTAAAGAAAAATTGAATGAATACTGATAGTCAAATAAACTCATTCTTGTTTCAGACGTGTTTGAGATCATATGGAAACAAATGTTACTACATAGATAAGATTTTTTCCCCTCATATGTCCAAAAACATATGTTGACAGCGATCGAGCTGCTTAATCGATTGTGGAATTCAGAATACCAGGTGATGCGACAATTTTTGTGGTGTGTGTCAAAACTAAGCTTCCCATCTGTAAACTCGCCATAACCTCCAAACGAACTTGAAGGTTAACCTTGAGTTCAAGGTCTGTTGTATAGCAAATGAATCGCATCGTTCTAAAAATACTTGTCTGAGGAATTTTGATAAATCGAGATGGATTATCCATTCGACTAACATTTAACCTTGGTAAGTAATCAGTGTACTTCAGTGATAGAAGGCTGATTATAGGGAGATTAACGCATAAGTGCACTATGGAATATAATGTACAATGGAGTTCTGCGCCTGCAGCTGCCGGACGGTGGCATATGCGAACGACCTGGCACTCTTGGTGGGTGCTGAAAATTCTGATGGACTGCAGAGTAAAGAAGATGCGGCCTGCACACTCGTGTTGCATTAGACCGAAGTAGGCATACTGAAAGCAGTTCATGGTCAAAAACGGAGTCAAGTACCTCGGAGTCATGTTGGGTAGAGATAACAATGGGTAAGCAGGTGGAACAGGCTGCCAAGAATATGAAAAATGAGACAGCAGCGTTAACGAAAATTATGCCGAACACTAGGGGACCAACATGGCTGACCAGGCAGCTCCTGTACTCCATTGCCCATAGCGTTGGACTCTCCGAGCACCGCTGTGAGCGAAGGCGATGACTGTGGAAAGATATAGGAGAGAGATGATCGCTGCTCAGAGGAGCATTCTGCTCAAGGTGTGTTGCGCATATAGAACGTTTTCAGCGGACGCCCTACAGGTAATCTCGGGTAGACTACCCGTGAATCTTCTCGCGAACGAGAAGAGGAGACTGTTCCATAGCAGAGTGGGGCACCGGCCCGGAGTTAGGAAGCAGACCAGGGCAAGAATGATGATCAAGTGGCAGGGTAGATGGAGTAATCAGGGGGTGTTTCGCGAATGGACTCGCCAACTACTGCCAAATGTGAATGACTGAATGCAGTGTAAGCACAAATGCACAAATGACTGGCTGACCCAGATACTCACCGGGCATGGTTCCTTCGAGATGTACAGAAAAAGAATTGCAAAACCGAGAGCGTCCTATGTACAGTCTGTGGGGTTCGGGACACTGTCGAGCATATGATAGTCGATTGCGTACGGTGGGAAACGCAGAGAGGAAAGCTGAGACATGTGTTCGGGTGGAACTTGACTTCTGTGGAGATCATACGGTCGATGTGGAATAACCGGGAAACCTGGACGGAAGGATTAAAGATACTGGCAGGAATCATGGAATCGAAGGAGAGGGAGGACATGCTGTCTCAATCAAGGCAAATAGAAGTGTGAGGCTTTTATGAGGTGTAAGAAGAAGAAATGAAAATCCAGAACTGCTCCGAAGGGAAGGTCTGCTTAAGGAGCGTTCCCGTCGGGGAGTTTTTAGAGGCTCGGCAATAGCCATCCCCATATAACCACTCGAACAACTAGTGGTATCTATATGCAGATTTTTCTCCCACAAAAAAAGGTAATCAGTGTTACTTCTAAAATACAATTTCGAACCTAAAGATTGCCTTCGAAATCAAGACCAGTAGCACAGGAAGCTTACTTCATTTGCTCTGAACATTTTCTTCTTATATTTTTATTTGTAGGGTAGAAGGTTAGCAAAGCACGTCCCTGCACCAAGGGGACATCCGTAATCAAGGCTCAAAAGGGTATCATACGCTACTGAGTGGGTGTTCATTTAATAACATTCTGTTCGTATTCTATCACTTGTTACCACTTTAATTTTCCGTAAATAGGAACTTCTGCTCTACCTGAGAATGCTAATGAAATAATAGTATCTCTTGAAGAAAAAAAGCTAGCGCCATGAATCAATGACTACATCATCCAGAATGAATGTAAAAATTCTGCTCAGAAATTGTACTCGGCGATTCAAAATTCGTTGAAAAGAAGCATTTTTAATTTACCACCGTATATCGCTATTTAAAATGCATTTTTACACATAACCATTGTCAATTGTTATTCTGCGTTAATAATCTTTAACAAATCAATCAGAAGAGTTATGGAGTTTCAAACTGAAGTTTTTTGCCGGTGAACTTATCTTCACGTTTTTGCCATACGTAGGAGAGATCGACAAGCAATTTTGCCAAGATGTCAGCAGAAAGCGTGCAAAAATCACATTCAATCGCGGCATCGATGTAAGATCTACATGCTTCTTTACCCAAACTTTGAATTGGATTTCGAAATGTGATAAATTATTGCCCAGATTTTGCTAAAGTCTACGAACTGAACAAGTTTCTATTTTCTTCTTTGGATTCAAGATGACGACTTTGGATTTTCCTAAGAGTTTCTCTTGACTTAAGCGATAATGAATAATCGATGATGTACCGATTACTATTTATACTCATTACAGATGACACACCTCCAGCAATTTGGCTTAAATTTGACGCAGAGCCGCTCCCCGTTCTATTATTACAGCTTGAAAGTTATAGACCTTAATTTAATTCTGATTGTCCAGGTAATTGATATTGCTAAATTGTTATAAATGAACGTTTGTCATGCCTATTCTAATTCGTTCAAACGTAATCACAGAAATATTTTCTTCAAGATGCGATAAGATGACGCACAAAATATTTAGTTTTCATCTAAATTTATTGTATCGTCTCCAAAGTAGGTCCCTACCGAAATAATACATTAACTTTGACGTGGTTTTTTCGGTTTCGGTTCAGTTGGAAGGCGCCACTTCGAAGCTTGTTGACTGGTTTGCATGTCAAATTCATAAACGCATGTCTCATCACCAGTTACAATGCGTTTTATGTAATGTGATTTCGGAATTGACTCGTTCTAGCAAGTCTTTTGAATGAAATTCAGGTCTCTTGGAACTAGTCCAGCGGCAAAGCCTTTCATTCCCAAAGAATCGTTCAAAATGGTAGAGGAGAAGGTAGTAATGTGGCCCCCTACTTCGTTTATTAGGCCTCAGGTAAAAAATACAAGACTATGAAGTATAGGAAATGCGTTGAAGTCGTCTTTATTAACTTACATTTACATGTCTTTCAATAAAATAAATGAAATTAAAACAGAAAAATAAAAAACATATGTATTATAAAAATAATCTAATTTCGCAATTTGAGATCAGGTGAGGGTTATATGGCACTCTGGGGGCCATATTAAATATATAAACGTAATCACATTCTAACGACAAAAATCGCTGATATAATATTCGCCTTCAGGACCTGTACAGGCTGAGCCCATAAACTGCAACTCTGGCACTGTATCCACTTTTCCTCCCGTCTGTAGTTAGAATAACTAGTTTCACAAAACATGCAGTTAGTATCTACGTTTTACGGGGTCCTATCTCATTCTCCGAATCTGTTTCTACGACTACATCACTTTCAGAGCTACTGCTGGATGATGACTGAATGACTCTCTGGCGCAGGCAGGCTTTGTTGCTGCTGTTTGTTCCAGCTTGACTACATCCAGTAACACGCCCACGTCCACGTCCACGACTTCAGCCACGAGTTTCTGCTGGGCGCAAAGATTCACTTAATTCATTCTTGTATTATGGAGGGGATGTAATTGCTTTTGTTGTGGTAGTCTTTCTTCCACGATCAGAATCTTCGGGGATGGGCAGAACCAAACCAGTTTGCGACTCTTGTGCTGCAGCATACACACCCGACGCATCTTGATCAGCAACAGGACTTGTATGGCGATTAGCTGGGTTTTGTTGTTGGGGGCAAGATTGTTGTTCATTGATTGATGTTTCCATCAGGAAATCGAGTGCCCATCGCACGAGAACCATGAGACTTCAGCGTTCTTTCAGAATGCAGAAGAAACTTACGAATCTCCTCACTGTAGTGATTCTAAAGCGCGCCCATAAAAGTCTTTTCTAACGGTTGTAGCTCATGGGTCGTATGAGGTGGAAGACTGATAATAGTGACGTGATTTTCTAGCGCCAGTTCTATTAATTCTAAACTGCGAGTGTGACTATGTCCATCAAAAATAAGCAATACGGGAGACGCCTCTCTGGTTTTTGTTTTTTTCAATAAACTGTCTAAACTAGTCAGTGAGCAAATTTGATTGGATCCAACCAGATGGATGAACTTTTCCCATCGACCCAGGTGGCGCACCTTTCATTGAAATATCAGTAAAGTTTTTTCTAGGAAACATACCAGAAGCACTCATGCAGCAAACAAGAGTCAAGGCTCCAATCTGTTTCTTCCCTTCTTTACCTACAATCTGTGGTACTTTAGATTTGCATTGTCAATCCAGTCTCGTCTACGTTAAAAATCCTGCAGGTGGATAATTCTTATTTTTCATTTCAGTTTCCAATATATCGAAAAATTCTTTGACTGTTTCACGGTTGAAACCTTGAGCACAAGCGTACGAAGCCCCCATTGGTCTGCGTAATGATAAAGAGTTCTTATGACGCTTCAAAAAGTGATCCAACCAAGCACACCCAGCTACTTCATTTCTAAAATTATTTTCGATGTTGTTTCTTAAAGCAAACTGATGATTCGTCTCGCAATCATTCTTGTCAGTCCATATTTCGACTCCATGAACGAAATATATTCCACTAACCTCTTTCCAGCTCAGGTGGTAATATAGGTTTTCTTCCGAGAGGTTTATGCACAAGCAATTCTAACGATTCTTGAGAATCCTTCAATAACCCTTTCAGTGTAAAACACACTTGTGAGAACTGACGAAATCGAGCACTGTAAAGAAACTGAATGACAGATCGCGTTGTTTCGAATAATCAATTCCCGGTATTTTCTAACCGAATGTATTTAAAATCAGTAAACATCAAGTGACGATAAGTAATTCATCAGACGAAATTTTGTTGTCCAGTATAGTTATCACACAACTTATTAAGATAGTAAGATGACTTAGTTCTAAGTCGATTTCATTCATTACGAGTTTTCTTCACATTGGTAGAAACGCTCCTTCAACACTTGTATACCCACCAAATTTATATGGAATCACTCGGTATTTCACATTATTGATTGTTTTAACCATGGATCTTTGACTACTTTTTAAGAATTAAGTTTTTTTTGTAAATAAACTGGATAGTATGATAGAAATGTTGAGTTATCACCACATGTTCGGGATATTGTAATCAGTCGTCACTGAGATTTGAAACTGTGAATTTCAAAATTTAAAAAAGCCTATAATCATAATTGAAAATACCTTAAGTTGGATTGTCCGATGTGCAGAGGGGTCGAATAATAGCTCACGTTGAGGAAGAGGTGACACAGAGGGATATAGCGGCCACAATGGGGGTATCACAGGGGGTGATTTCAAAAACCTACGCCCGATACGTGGAGCTACAATCTCTGCAAAATTGCAAGAAGAGACCACGAAACACCAATGGGGCACTGTGATGTTTTGGAGTGGCATTATGCTGGGAGGCAAAACAGATTTGATTTCGTTTCCTGCGAGTGTAACGGCTAGAAATTACGTGGACCTAGTGCTGGAGCCAATTGTGAAACTATGGTAAGAATTTCAGTTTCATGCAAGATAATGCTCCTCCGCATAACAGAGGGAATCGCTATTTTGGACTGGCCAGCGTGCTCTAGAGACCTAAATTCTATTGAACTATTGAAGATTTATGGGATAATCTCAAAAGGAAAATTGGATCGCGCCAGGATAATCCAAGAACCCCACAACAGCTTATCCAAGCCGCCACAGAAGAGTGGCAGAATATTACCCCATAGGAGGTAGGAAACCTAATCCAAAGCATGCCTAGACGGATTCAGGCTTGTATCAGGGCAAGAGGACTTAATACAAGCTTCTGAGGTCGAGAAAAAACACCTACTCCGTGAGAAAACGATTTTCAATTTTTTTACTACATGCAGAAAGAATCTCTTATTTTATTTTATGTTTCTTTCTTAAAATAAACCTTAATTTATTCCTTTTTTCAAGTGAAATATCTCAAAAAGTATAATTTTGTTAGAACTTCGAAATTTCCAAAATCCCTGAAGTAACATTCAAAATATCGGGTGATTCTATATTAATTTGGTTGTGTGTATGTCATTTTCAGGAAGATTCATCTTTGACCATTTGAATAAGTTTCGATGACATCCCTTTGTATGGAGAATTAATCTTCTCAAAACAAAAAGTTACTATATGCGACATTTCGCAATGTGTAGACACACGTGAGTGTCGCATGGTGGTATGTTATCGAACTAGTGTGACCACTTAACGTTTTCCTGTTTTATCGGCTCTTTGGTTTCACCGTTTCGCGGGGCGTTGGTGAGGTAGCCTCTGTTTCGGTTCGTTGGGGGGCGCAGTGACATTTACATTATTGCGTTCGCCCTAACGAATTGAGATGAGTAGGTAACGGCATAGCCTTGTGTTGCGAATGGGTAGAGAATGCTAACGAGGTCAAACGAGACCGAAACTGCAGTCCATTGTTCCTATTCGTGACATCTGACCGTGTTGTACCACTTCCCGGTTAACGGTGATTATGAAGAGTAGATCGGAAAACTAGCTCCTTCAAGGGTGGATATTTAACATTCTACGGAAGGTTGAATATTGTCCTTGAAAAATAATTTTCTTCGATGAGAATTAATCTTATTCATTCAAACGGTTAATAGTCGCTGAATGTCAGATCCGAACAACAATTGACTGGGAAAGTGCAATTTGTACAATTTTGACATTCTAGTGGACTTAAGAACAGCATATTGCGTTGTTCGTATAGTAGGGATAATTTTTCAATAAATAATAATATAATTATTACTACTTCAATGTTCCTCGTGAGTTATAATCACTGAAAAATATATGTTACAGTACTTGATATGCACTAATAATAAAAAATTGGTCTATTCATTCTACAAGTTCTTTCACAACCGTTCGATAATATAGGAGCTTTCTGGAACTTTGTTCTATCCACGGATACCTGAATTCGTATGCGTTCAAGTTTCACGCTACGTAACTCGATATATAATCACCCGATACGAAAATGTAATTTCAGTAATGAGACTTGGCAGTTCGGATTACGGAATTACTATTCAAATGGAATTTCAAACCGCGTAATATGTAAGAGCTACGTTCCTGCTATGATATCTAGAGTGCTTCGATCTTTCGAACTTCAAATATAATAGACATATAGAAGACAGGAAACCTTACCTGTAACTCGGGAGGACCACCCTCATCTCTGATCAGCAAGAGATAGCTTTGACCGTCAACCATTATTTCCTTCTTGAATCGTCCCCCTTCCGGCGATTCCTCCTGCATGTACGAACCGGTGAGGTATCGATGCACCAGCGCTGACTTGCCTGAAGACAGCGAACCGACGATACCGAGGCGAATGTCCGGAACTGCGCGGGAAAGGGTCCATTCTTGACTGTTTACGAAGGAATCTGAAAGGGAAAATGTGAATTGAGTCACGATTTCAAGATGAGCACAGAAGCATTCTTTCTTATACCAATTGTGAAACTTAAAATAGAGTTCAATCTATTGTACTTATACACTCCCCACAAAAATTGTTGCATCACCCTACTTTTACGACAATACTAAATAAACTTTTACGTTGGTCATTCAAGAGTCGCTTGGTAACTTTCAGTAGTGTAAAATAAGAAGATATCATTCAAAAGAGATGAGTTTATGATGGAAAATATCAACAATTTTCGAGTTAATGAAAAATTAAAAAATTCTACCATCTTCAAACATTCGCGAAGGTACCAATCAACTAGCATTGAATGGTTACTAATCATTTTCAAAATCCAGTGTTTCCTCCCCGGGACCTGATTAATGCCAGTATACGTTCCAAATTTCAGGAAGAAGATTTTCTAGTTGTTGGAGTATTCTACAAGGCATCCTACGTTGCTGAATTTGCCACCCCATGTTGTCACAAATATGTTCTATGGGATTCAAGTCGGGAGTTCTGGCTGGCCATATTAAAATATCAATTTCGGCATTTTGCAGAAATTCTGTAACTACTCTAGCTGCATGAGGCCGAGCATTATCATGCATATAAATGAAGTTTTCGCCAATCAATGGGCCAAAGGGTACAAGGATATCTGCGATGTATCTGGCCGCTGTCATTCTTCCATTATTCACTAGGACTAACTCAGTTCGACCATGGAAAGAAATGCCTCCCACACCATTACTGAGCCCCCTCCGAAGTTTTCGGTTTGACATATATTGCATTGTTGATACCGTTCCCCAGGTCGTCTGTATACATCATTTGATACTAGACAGAACCTGGACTCGTCGGAAAAGAGAACATTCGACCATTTGCATATTCCCTCGCAAACTGAAGTCTTGTAACTCGATGCTCTGTGGTAAGACGCGCGCCAGTAGAAGCCACCCTTGGTCTGATATCGTCTTCTCTGAGCCTTTTCCTAACAGTTTGCAATGAAATATGCACATTTCTGGGAAGTGCAAGTTCATTTTGTAGCATTCTAGCCGTACAGTGCCGAACTCTTAGTGCAGTTAAACGAAGCCAACGATCATCAACTGGTGTTGTTATCCGATTTCTTCCCTGTCCGCCCTTCTTCCATATTCCCCTGTTTCGTGGTACCGATTAATTGCTCTTGAAATAGTGCTTTGGTTAACATTCAACATTCGCCCCTCGTCTGTTTTTACCTCGTCTAAACCCATTTTGCGTTTCTGAGAAAATCATTTTTCGTTTCAAATAATTGAGGAATCTAAAATAAATGATTTTTTCGATAATTTTGCTGAAATTGTTCAATATCGCAATAGGCCTGTAGTTATTTATAGCTGTACAGTCTCCAATTTCATAAATCGGGAGTATTTTAGCGGATTTTAATTTCTTCGGAAGAGTACCACTCATCAAGATGAGATTAGCAATATGACATAGAGGATCAGCTGTTAGGTGAGCAATATGTTTGATCAATTTCACCGGAATTTCATCAAAGCCTACCGAAGAAGTGTTTTTCAACGATTTTATGATTTTAAAAATCTTTGGGATGATGATGAACTACCTTTATTAGATGAAGTTCTGATGAAATGCTCATCTGCCATTCTTTTGGCCTCTTTGATAACTTTCTTCAGAATCCAACAACATAGATTATAAATAGTATACCCTTGATCACATTATTGTAAAGATTCCGCTTTGTTTTACAACAATTTTGAATGCCAGATGTAATCCATGAATGTTTGGCTGGGTTTCTTTTACATAATTAAGTAATAATCCCTATATGTAAACCAGGAAAGTCTCCAAACGTGGGTGCAAATTACAGACTAATAGCTCTATTCTCTTGTCTTACAAAAATATTAGAATCCATTTTGGCCCAAAGACTAGAAATTATCTATGAAACAGAAACATCTAAAAACGAATTTCAATTTGGATTCAGGAAAGGGATAGCTCACACTTATTTAATTTCCTCAATATATCTGTCATTTCCAAGAGAAGAAACAATATAAGTATTATTCTATCCAAGCTTTTGATTGATGATTGAATGGCGAGATTTTGCGAAAACTGAATTAATTTGGTTTTTGAATAACATTTCCTGAAATATGGGCGAAAATTCGATAATTCAGTCTTCGCTTTAATTTTGATCAATTGGGTGTGATGATCAGAAAGAGCCGTTACAATCGATACAATGTTAAGTAGGAGATATATCACATCGATTAACGACTAGACTAGACTAGGTTCTTATGATGGACGAGCCATTTACATGGAAAGATTTGTGTGTGTCTTCTGAAACTTGAAGAAAGTGAAAGTAGACAAATATTTATCACAGTCTCGAGAAACGAAATTAATGTTAATTGTGAACATTCCAAACTCAAAGTCTTTGCTTGATGATCTAAATTAGCAATGTCCTAAGAAGAAATTAGCCAGTTAAGTTGATTAAATCTCGAAATTCGGTCGTTTTTCCGTTGTCGAATTATCGACAAACGAAAATACTTAGTCGGCACTTTCACTGCTAATTACGTTACGTTGACCTGCGGATTCCTTAATGATCTCTATTCCATATTTGTTGTTGCAATTCCTCACGCTGACATTGTAAACAAGCACTGAAAGAAGCTTTTCTGCTATTATTGCAAAAAATTATAGAAACTTGAAGAACGAGCAATTTTTATTGCTTCATACATTATCGTTTCGCAAATTACAGTTAATGAAAATTGATAATATTATGTACGAGGGGGCTCTGAAATGTTTTCGGGCTGATGTAGAAATACAAACAATTTAACTTTTTACTATCTGACGCAACAAACATTGTTTCTTTCGAATTTCGATAAGTTTCCAAGTTTCAATGCGCTTATCGGAATTTTTCTTCTTTCCTGACTTTCCTTGTTCATATTTTCCATTTGTGAAAACTTATAATTACTAAAAAAAATATAAAACCACCAGAATCAGAGAAGATAGTAGCAAGAATGGCGACTAAACATTCTATCGACATACCAGGTGGGCTGAAAAGTTCGCTGGCTGATATACAGATGGCGTTACTAAGGTCAAACCCACATGATTTTCAGTTAGTACATTGAAATGTTACATGAGCTTTCCATTTTTCAAAGGACGCAATTTTATTTTTGGGACATTTGGGAGGATAGGGGAGGTTCAATAGAAGCTTAACCCCAAGTTTGTGGGACTGTCGCACTTTCCCCCCGGCCGCCATCTTGGAAAAAGGCATAATTCGTAGCAAATCGCTTCGCCTGCAAATATGCTCATATAACTAGTCGGCCCAAATTCAAAATTAAACTTATAAGCAACAATATGCAAACACCATTTTCGCGATAAATCAGAAACTATACGTTCAACAAAAATTTTTCATGAGAAACCGGAACATAATTGGTAGCAAATCGCTTCGTCTACAAATATGCTCATATAACTTGTCGGCCCAAATTCAAAATTAAAGAAGTTATAAGCAAAAATGTGAGAAAATTTCTATCAAAATTTTTCTTTGCTCTATAACTTTTTTTATACATTCTACAAAAAATTACCTTAGATCAATCTTGTAGATGGTCTTTTGAGGAAAATTCTTCTTCCCAGGTATTTAATTATTTTTTATTTCATTCGTTTAAAACGCTGTTACAACGCTCCGAAATTGACCAGGTCGTCAATGCTCAAAACAAAAATTTTTATAGGAAGTATAGTTTCCGAGATATCGCGAAAAAGGTATTTGCATTCCTTTTTCCAAGATGGCGGCCGGGGAACAAGGGCGGCAACCCCACAAACTTGGCGTTAAGCTTCTTTTGAACTCTAAAAAATGTAATATTCGCCTTTAAATTGTAGCATTTCAATGGACTATAACCTTAACAAGACACGTGTAAAAAGTTTTCAACTATCCAACCGTTTGTTCGTGAGATATAGCATTGAAAGTTAATTAACTTTTGTTGTTGTTGGACGAATGGATAAATATTGTTTTAAGCACACACAAAAGTGTATCCATCTTCGTGGAGAATACTTTGAAAAATAATAAAGGTATTTTTTCTTGTTGTTTTCGTCAGCCGCAAAATTTGAAAGTTATATGTATTCAGTATTATATTACAGTTTATTAATTGCCAATGCAAGAATGAAAATGTTTTACATCTGGTATGAAAGAAGCCTCTTCCAAGTTACACAAGTGATAACTAATTATGAGGGAAACTGTAATCATATATTGTAAGAAGCCTAGAAGCGTTGAACTTCCTGGTCCGGGTACCAGCTGGTTATTCTTTGTTCACCTGTTGAACGCGCCACTTAATAATATTTGCACCCTATGGCGTACCTTCTGACCCATATGTAGAACTGATGGGCATTATATTGAAAGAGGAGAAACATCGACGCTATCGAATAATTGATAACTGAACAATGGGGGCTAGGATGAATTTATGAGTAGGATGCACCTTATAAAAACTACGACGATCTTCGAAGAGTAATAATTCTGATAAATTTCAGGCCACATACAGTGCGTCCCAGAATGAGATAGCAATCTTCTAGAATCTCTTCGAAATAATTCCACAATTCCATATTGCATTTCTTCCTATGACCCACCCCTAGTGAGATATCATATAGAAAACTTGAATAAAATTAAACTAAACTTGACAAATATTGTTCAGGCTCTACTAGTCATCTAGAATCGTTCAAAACAATTTTCATCGAGCCTTCCTAGTTATAGCATGTCCAAGGAGAAAAATTACATCCCTTTCGAAACAGACCTATACATCTGGTTCCTGTTGCGTCACTGCTTTGAATTAGTGAACTAGATATAACTTCAATATAACCAAAAATGATTAGCACACACAAATTCTATGAACAACCTCACAGTCTACTGATGGGATAACCATTGAGCCCTTTACTAGCTGACAATTTCAATTAACTATTTCAATCTGTCCAATAATTTCCTTAGCTTTAAATAATTCTGAGTAGGTTTTAATCGAAAATGAATTCTGGGAATACATGTGAGAAGATGGGAACGAAAATATCCCTACAAGGCACAATAGTCCCCTTTGCTTTTCAATGTTCCCGAGAGACAAAAGGGACATCATTTTCGAGACGCCGATACCGTTTCCGTAAATCAGTGGAAGAAAAAGCGGGACGTCACCGCTGTCACCAAAACAAAGATTGTCGGAAAAATATATCTGTGTGTATATGAAAAGATACGAATGGGGGTGCGAACTAGATCAATAGGAGGAGATTAGGGGTGGTTGCTTCCGTTATTTCTAGAAATCAAGGAATTTCAAAGACTACTTCATTGTGTTAGGAAATTACGGTCAGTGAGACATCGTGGACAAGAAGCGTGAAGAATGAGAAACAGATGTTACCATAAAGATGTTTCACTGGGCTGTTCTGAATGAAAAGAAGGTTGTTTCACCCTCTTGGCTGATTGTATTGCGAAATTGGTACAATAGCCTGTCGGAATGTACGCCAATTCAAGTTCTTGACATAAGATAATTTAACATTATCTCTGCTCCTATTCAACCTTGGTGGAATTTGTATATACGAGGGAGGGTTAAGAAGCTTTCATACTCTTAATGAAAACTTTATGTACGAAGTTTAACTATATAGGATTGGCGACGTTAAACATTTCTTTTGATTTCATACATGAACAACTCGAAAAGTCTAGGAAACACACACAATTTTCGATATATGATAATGAATATAAATACGAGGATTGGAGCAATCTTGAACTCCCTGAAGGGATCTATTACTGGCGGAACACTTCTGCGTTTGTCGTATTTCCTCTTTGCGGAGAGTAAAGGAAAAATCGGAATAACGAATCCGTTTGAAATTTTGCTTCGAATGAAGAAGTGCGAAAACTATCGAAATGGTGAAACCTTCATTTGAGAACGAATGCCTGGGTGAAAAACCAATAAGGGTGTGGTATAAACGGCTCAAACATGACCACTCATCCGTCGATAGCGACCCACGCTCTGGAGAGTTCTCGACGGCAAAAATAGACGATAATATCGAACGTGTGCATCTTGCAATGAATGTAGATCGCCAATTAACTGTGAGGAACTGAAATGTAGTTTTCGAATATTGAAAAGTGTAGTTGGGCATAGCTCCTGTGAAGTTCCAAAATAGCTGACTGATATTCCATTCAACAGTAACATTCGGCAAATTGGAAACATTTGCCGTCTGCGTTTACTCGCATCATTATACAGGATGTTTCAGGTATGCAGGCATTAATTTCTACAGGAAATTCCTCATGAAAATATGTGCAAAAGTTCTCTGTTCTCAAGAAAGAGGATGTTGAAGTTTACGTTTGTGTTTGTAAATCTTGTAGTTTTGAAAGGATCTGAGTCTGACTTAATTTGCAGAAAAGGAATTATTTTACTCATCAATTCATTGATGTGTTTAGTATTCGGAAAATATACAGGGTGATTTTTATTCAGGGTGTTGAGCGCCACTGGTCTTTTCGTAAATATTTATTGAACGAATGTTCCAATTTCAAATTTATATATTGATCGATAATCCGTAATTCAAAGGTGAAATTTTATCCAATTATAAGAAAATAGCCTTTTGAAGCAATTTCTACCCCATTTTGAGTTTGAATATACAAATTGAGTGTTCATTTTATTCAGTGAAAATTAAAACTCTTTGGTGAAATTCATAGTATTTCAGCACTTTCTTATTTTAGACAAGGGTGTAAGAATGAATGAAATGAATTAGAGTAAGTGTCGAAAGCGGATGGTACTTAGATGGTTGGGACCATGCTCGTTAAACGTGGGTTTCAAAAATATTTCATCCATCCAAGAAAACATTTTTCCTTAAATCGCATAATCTACTCTCATTTGAATAACGGGACTGGTCTTCCGCTGACATTAACCTGTTTGTTAATATTTTGTTGAGGCTTTCTTAACTGTCGTTTCTGGCAAACCAACGTATCTTTTGCTTCAATCATATTCTATCAGCGCAATAATGGTGGCTCTGGAGTTATCTGTATTTGAAGAAACGGTCAAAATGTAATAGTATTGAGGTTGAGAAGTTTGTTGAATGCGTTTGTTCACAGCACTCGATTTTTTCAGTAATCACAACTGTGTTTTGCGATTTTTACAATGGATAAAAATATAGTTCAAAGAATTTGCTAAAATCACGTCACAACAATTTGAATTAAAACACCTGATCCCAGTCAACCCTCCATCTGTGTCATGCCACTGGCTAACAGTCTGATGCGCATAAACCGGCTATCAGATGATATGTCTTACCGGCTTTCGAACCTTCCCCAGCACTTTCTTCCTGCCGCAGACCTTCAAGCTGATTAGTTCTTGAAAATCCTCTTTAATTGTATTTGAAATAATTGAATTATAGCAGAATTCTGTAGTGAAAATTGGAGATATTTAATTATCTTAAATACGGTGTAGTGACCTATATCAAAAATATAGGGTAAGTTGAAAGTTCATGTAGCAAAATGCCGCACTTAACCTTGAAAATCTGATTTTCAATTTTTCCTTACAGCATTTTTCCTATTAACTGCTTGAATGCCTTATAGTAGCTCTTAGAAATTCAAATTCTACTCTACGTTATGTTAGAGCATAGAATATCTTGGTTATACATATCTAATTTGTGAAACTCAGTCCTCGGTGGAGATTGGTAGATAGATAGAGGTTCGTAGATGGAGAGTCGTAGATAGATTCCTAGGTGGGAGTCGTAGATAGATTCCTAGATGGAGAGTCGTAGATAGAGATTCCTAGGTGGAGAGTCGTAGATAGATTCCTAGATGGAGAGTCGTAGATAGAGATTCCTAGGTGGAGAGTCGTAGATAGATTCCTTGATGGAGAGTCGTAGATAGAGATTCCTAGGTGGAGAGTCGTAGATGGAAAGTCTTAGGTAGAGCTCAGAGGTTGAGATATAATTTATATCTGGAGCTCAGAAATCCAGATGAATCCGAAACTGAAATAGAGGTTTTATCCATATGCAGCAGTAAAATACAAGAAATTTTTGGAATTTGAACTCCCTAAGTGATTGAGGACTATAACATAGACGACCTCTACCTCATCTATTTCACCAAAATCAGTCTTATTGACTGTATATATATATATATATATATATATATATATATATATATATATATATATATATATATATATGTAGAAAAAGCATTTGTTAACATTGTTTACCATAATCATAATATGTAATAAAATATCAGAGCTTGCCTGACTTTTCTTTCAAGATTTCAGTGACAATTATTGCTCATTTTTCTCTGGGCTTAACCAGTAAGTCAATTTTGTTACACTTGTTCTTAAATGTTTTTCATCTTCTTTTCTAAATTCTTACGGTTCCTAAGATTCAATTTCGTTACAGCCGAACCGCTGAAAATACTACAGAAGGCTTACGGTGAGTCGACTTTATCAAAAACACGTGCATATGAGCGCTATAGAGCATGTGGTGGAAAATTTCTTCGCTGGATTAGTTCCAAAAGATCTAAATTTTCTTCAAAAATTGAATCGCGTAAAGGTCGCTGCATACATAATAGAGCGAGTCAATTCCAGATGAGGCATAGTTTTGGTTTCCAAAGACCGCAATACAGAAAATTCTGCATGAAGAATTGCGCGTGAAAAAATTAGTTTCTTGCTTGATACCGCATTTTTTCTGGAAAGTTTAAAAGCGTTTAAATTGTGATGGATCTTGGATTTATTCATACGAAACAGAAAATAAGCGCCATTCTATTGTTTGGGTGTTCAAAGGGGAATGAAAATCGACAAGTCATCCGTGGCCCAAGTGTCCCAAAAAAATGGTCGCAATATTTGTTTCATACATACTCTGTGACGAGAACGTATCCGTAAATTTGAAATAAAACGCAAAAATCTTAATTCACTTCAATATCCTTCAAAATATGCTCCATTTGAAGCGATACACATGTGCCAACGTTTTTTCTAATCATCGAAACATTTTTCATATACGCTTTCAGGAGTGGACTTCAGCTCCTTCTGCAAATTTCTTTTATGACGTCTATGGAATCAAATCTGGTTCCCCGGAGCGGCAATTTCAGTCTGGAGAGAAGAAAAAAGTCACACGGAGCTAGATCAGGTGAATAATGGTATTTATTGAGTGTTTGGTTAGATTTAATAAACGTGGCTCGATTATATGGTGCGTTATCGTCATATAAATCCACGAATTTTCACGCAAACGACTCAAAACGATCCTTATTGACGGTTTGACCTTGCGGAATGAATTCATGAGGAACCGCACCACGAATATCGAAGAAAACAATCAGAATCATCTTGATTTTCAAACGACAAACATTTTCCCACCCATTCCGATGATTGTTGACTCGTTAGTATGCCGTATTCATAGACCCATGTCTCGTCACCAGTTATGATCCGTCGCATGAACGTGGGATCAGAATTAGTACGATCCAGCATAAGGTCCACGGTGGGAAACACAGAGAGGAAAGCTGAGGCGTGTGCTCGGTCGGAACCTGAGTTGTGTGGAGATCTTACGGTCGATGTGTAATAACCGAGAAACCTGGAAGGAAGGATTAAAGATACTGGTAAGAATCATGGAATCGAAGGAGAGGGAGGACATGCTGCCTCAATTAACGCAAATAGAAGTGTGAGGCTTGCATGAAGTGTAAGAAGTAGAAATGAAAATCCAGAAAGGCACCGAACGTAAGGTCTGCCTAAAGACCGTTCCGGTAGGTCCCTCAGGGGAGTTTTTTAATAAGTCGGCAATAGCCATCTCCACATAACAACACGAACAACTAGTGCTATCTGTATGCAGATTTTCTGCCACCAAAAAAAAAAGCATGAGGTCGACTGGTTTCAACAGCGGTCGTAAACAAACTAATTGACAGATCGCCCTCATGTTTGACATAGTAATTACAAACAGTCCTACTAACATACAGAAACTTAAAAATACTCAACGCGGGCAATTTAAATGAGAATTTCATGATACTTTTTTGTCACAGAGTAGGTCATGTAGCCAAAATTCATCCTTCGGAATACTGTTGTAACATAATCCTGCTTACAGTCTGAACTTGAGTTCCACCGATTTTTTACTTTTCCAAAAATCAAAATCACTGCTTCAAAGGTTTCAGTCAGAAGAGGCTGTTAGTGCCTTCAAAAAGGCAATTTTGAAAGTAACAATAAACGATTGGAATAACTGCTTTCTGAATTGGTTCAATTGAATGCAAAAGCTTATCAATTCAAAAAAATATAAAGCTCTGAATTGTTTCATTATAGCTCTATATGCAAATCTTAATAGACATCCCTCGTATGCGATGCTAAGAGCATCATCTTTCGCATGTTTAAGAGCTTAACGAACGAATCTCGTAGATATACGTAACTATATTTGCTTACGACTCTTCCCCCAAAACATACAACGTAACATATAACTCTGTCCAGTCAAAATTATACATCCACTACATTGTATTTCATTTCGTATCAATGAAACGGCGGGAGGATGATAATGTTTTGTGTAGCGAAGGATTTAGTACAAACAATACGATTTGTTCGGATCTCAGCGAATCACCCGTGAAAGATGAAATGGATAATAGATGTTCTGGACTGATAACGTACCGCTTCACGAAAATGTAAACTGTTATGTGTATCCAAGGATTTTGCCGGTGTACCGATGAGAGATTAATTTTCTTTCATAATGGTATCTTCGGTTACGTCAACAACGGACTTGTCAGCTGGCTGCCGAACGATACCGTGTTTGATCTACTTTCTTTCACAGCTGTTCCCTCTCGCTTCGAGCATTGAAAAGGCATATCATATCGTGTGATTCCGTTCGGTCTACAGATACGAGTTCAGGAACAAATCGTCTTATTGTCCTCTTATGAATTCATATATACATTGTGTTCAGTAAAATGTACACAGCTACTACTAGACATTCTCGAGCCACTGCTGTCGTCTTAATCTGGTTCATGAGTTCTGATCCATGTTTGTTTATGATAAAGCTCCTAAAATGTATGTATCCAATGTTTTCTCGTACACAAAGTTACTAGCACAAATCAAGACAAAGAAGGTATTCAGTTTTTCGTGAATTATAAATAATAATAACGTGAGTTCTTCTCACATACACTACTTCAAGAAGCGAGCTGTTCTGAATGCTCTAACAATAGTCAGCCACAGTGTTGCCAACCCCAAAAAAACCGAAAAACAAGTATTTTCACACTCATATTCTTTTTAAAATCATACATACGAGGGAGGTTTGATAAGTCAGTGACTTTTTGAATACAACAATTTTTTTGGCAAATAAACATTGTATTTTTCTACATAATCACCTTTTAGCTCGATGCATTTAGTCCAGCGTTTATCTAATTTTTCTTCCAAATAATAGGCTTTCTCTAGGCTCTCAAAATATGCGTTTATTTCGGTGATGACTTCTTCATTCGACTCAAATCTCTTACCCAGCCATTTTTTTAGGTTACGACATAAAAATAGTCGCAGGGGGCTAAATCTGGAGAATATGCTGTATGGGATAGCAGTCGTATCCCAATTCGTGGATTTTTGCCATCGTGACTAGACAAGTGTGCACACGTGCATTGTCTTGATGGAACAGCACTTTCTTCTTCGTCAAATGCGGCCGTCTTTGCTCCAAATCAACGTCGAATCTGTTCAAAAGCTTTGAATAAAATTCGCCATTTCGATTTACCTTTCTCGAGGTAATAGATGTAAATGACAACGCGTGCATCCCAAAAAACTGTGGCCATGAGTTGTTGGCTGACAGACTCTGTTTGGCCTTCTTTGGTCCTATTTCGATAGTTCCTTGGTCTCTGGCGTATTGTGATGGATCCATGTTTCGTCCACAATAACAAAACACTTCTTTGAAGTGGTTACACGATTGCGCTTATGTTCGAGTGTGAGCAAACAAGGCCCTTATCTCGCAGAGAATTTTTTCATATCCAAATATTCGTGTAAAATATGATGTTCAGCTTAGATCACTTTCTATGGACGACCTGAAAGTTCGGCCTTACTAGTGCTGGTACGACCACAAGGGAACTCTGTGTACCACTTCTTAACCATTGAAATTGATGGTGCCGAGTACCCGTAGTATTTGTCAAGTCTGTCTTTTGCTTCAGTGACGAATTTTTCAGGTAAAAAGTAATGCTTAATCAGTACACGAAATTCGCTTATTTCCATTTTCGTGAAAATTCACGAGGTTGTGAGTTTTGAACGGCTATTAAGCACCAACTACACGACGTAGCTTTCTCAAAATTAGAAAGTTTCCACTGATAGATTACAGTTGAGTGCAGTACTTGAAGTAACTGCGCGGGAAATTCAAAAACTCATCAAACCACCTTCGTATTTTTGTTGAATTTCTTCATGTGCCTTTCTATGGCTTCGAATGAATCGATTATTTCGGATTAAGTGTGTAATACTTCTTCCATACTTGTTGTAGATATTCTGTTCCGTAATTTGGTTTTCATAATATTTATAGCAGAAAATCACCTTTTCACGGTGACGCTGTTAGGCACAAAGTGTCTCTACCAATTCTTAGAATGTGATAAATGTTTGAGATTCTTCTCCCCTTGGTAATTTTTCACATGCGTATGATGTGCAAAGATTGAGAATGACAAATGCACTTCATAGTAAAAAGGTGAGATATGCAATTTTTAAACAACGATCATTATTTTAGCATTTCCTAAAGAGACTTTGACCGTACCACATCTCTGATTAGGACGATCACTACTATCAGTTTTCGTTTCAATGTTAATTAACTTCTGGTGTGAAACATTAGCTTGAGGTACAAGGGAAGTTTAAGGGCTCAGAATTCGTCTAGTTTCATTCGCGAACTCATCTTCGAAATATACTACTCAACACTACGGACGATATCTTAAACACCTAAATAGTATTAGTTAGTACTCAAGAGATAATGAAATCCTTGATAACAAATGTACCCCGCTGCCAACGAGTGAATATATTCGACCACGCAGCGGGTTAGTATTTGGATAGGTGACAGTTTGGGTTCGAATCGCATATATGTATCTTGATTTTTTAAATTCAGTTACCCAAGAAAAACAAAACTGTAAATTCTTATAGAAATTTACATGTTTTATTTCAAGATTTGAGTCGAACAAACCGCACTACGTAGCGCAATGAAAAGTATGATAATAATCATCGCCCATCGTAAAAAACCGTTGAACATTCTCAACGCTCCGTAGGAAACTAGCAATTACCACATACATAGTGATAAAGACGGCTGTTTACCCATAACTTCTTGATTATTTTTTTAATCCGCTTTAAACTTCCCAGTGACTAATCTCAACTTATCAATTGATAAAAGTAGATGGGGTGAACCAAAACACGGTTTGCCCTCTACAAAAAAGTTAATATTGTTCTCGCGCAGATGCTGATTTAACAATAACTCTAAAAAAAAGGTTTAATGTCAGACGAATTGTTGACCAAATTCGGATTATGCTATATACTTTTGTCGTCAATATAACTGATGTAAAGATAGCTATGTAATGTCAGATGAATTGTTGACTCAAATTCGGATTATGCTACATACTTTCGTCTTCAATATAACTGATGTGATAGCTATGCTATTCATCCACGGTTACAATTTGGAAGACCGCATTGTTTCAGCGTAGTTCTCGATTCCTAGCCACGGTTTCGAGCCTTCGCTAATTTTCAGTTCGAATATGGTGTTTTTCTTATGAAAATTGTCTAATTTTTTGTGGAACAGGAAGAAATTTTAATGTTGGAATCTCTTAACATAAACGCAGTTTCATCAATGGAAAAAACCGATTCGAATTATTCAAATCATCTTAGGGAAAATGGTCACTCTTTCAATTCAGAATTCAAAATCCTACATTCTGAGAAGAGAGGTATAAAACTCAACCTTCTGGAAGCACTTGAAATTAACAGATTTAGGAATTCACCGGAAATTCTTAATGATCAGGTAGACATAAATAACTCACCTTTATTAAATTTATTTCCTAAACATAAGTTCAAGTACGGATAGCTTTGAGTGGATTGCCTCTTTAGTTTATATAAAAATTTGTTAGTAAGATATATTTGTAGTATTCATTCGCTCTTGATAAAGATACTGTGTATCGAAACGCGTCGAGCATTCAATAATATATTTTAGTAGAAATCATCGTTTACTTGTATTTGTGAAAATGGATTTCAATCACGTAAAAGCCTCGTCAATTGAATTTTTGGGAGAATAATATGTTGATAGCGAAAAGCATGCACATTAATTTTGATGGAGATTATGGCGTAAAATCTATCAACTTCATATGTTCCTCGTAGGTAGAGTAATAAATCTAGAAATTTTGTGGTGCATTTCCCAAATGCGTGACAATGAAAATTCCTTTTCCGTAGTATGCAGAATAGCTCAGAGAATATGTTGATAGCAAAAATCACACACATCACTTTGAATGGAAATTATGGCAGAAAAACTATGATTTCAATATGTTCCTACAAAGCGGTATAATAAACTAAAAAGAATCGTAGATAAATGGGTGAAATTCTCTTCATTTTTGTAAGAAGAATAACATGAATATTGATAGTTACACAAAATCGGTGACATTGAAAATTTCTTCACTATTACGAGCACTTTAACACAGAAGAAAATATACCGACAGTAAAAATCATGCACATTGATCGAAATGGTTAACATCGAGAAAAAGCACGGGAAACTTTATATTTCTTGCTCTCGGCGATAAAAATTAAGGAAATACTGAGCTCATTTCATAGCAGATGAAATACAAATTCAATGTATCGATCACGATACAAAAAATTAGTAAATTTTCATGAAAAACATCGAATTCGAACTGAAAATTAGTGAGGCTCGTAACCGATGCTGAAACAATGCATGCAATCACGTCAGTTTCAATATATTGATCTGCTGGAGTAAATAAAGAACCTTTTTCATTGCATAAAGCATTGAAATCAAAATCAGAAATTTCGTTAAGAATTAATCAAGTCAATTCTAGGGTATGGTAATCAAGATTGCCGCCGATAAGTATTACAACAGCTGTGATAAAATTTAATTGCATAAAACCAGAACTAATAAAGAAATCAGGAATTCTTTAAAACAGCCATTTTTTCCACTGATTACATCTGCTACCTTGATCTCACAATTAAATATGAAAAATATATAAAAAAATTGAGTCGTGAGAATTCTGGAAACCTTAAATTTTTTTCCATGTGACATTCGTTTCGATTCGTTAGCAGTTATGAAAATCTTTGAGGAACTTGAATTGTTACTTTTTGCAGTTCACGAAGTTTTTGTGATATTCCCAATAAATTACACTTAAAGTGCCATCAGTTCTTTCTATCCCTTTTCTAACCGATGCATTAAATTGACTACCGGCTATATCTCCTATTATTATCTCAACATCAAGAACTAATTGATTCGAGAGGGTTTATATCGTTTTCGCAGGAAATTTCATGGCGACCAATGACACTTCGAACAGTTCAGTTGTGGTGAGGTAGAAGGAAGTTGCGAAGCTTTTAAGTAACTTAATCATTAGAACACTTCTACATAGGCGTAGGACTGAACAGCAGGAAGGACAAGAAGATTCAGATGAACAAGACTCGAGTAGCGATATAGAATCAGAGAGTGATATTCCTTTGAGTGTAATAGCAGAACAACTTCAGAATGGTAAGACGCAAAAGGTTGCGGAAAAAGATAATGAATATTCTGGAAATCCTCCCCAGTTCTCAGATCGACATGAAATCAATACAGATGGTGAAACCCCATATTTATTCTTTTTGAATTTATTTCCAGAGGAGTTATAACAAATGAAACAATCAGATTTGTTATACAATCAGGTAAACATTCCTTCAGTCTGTATTGAAGAGGTGAAACAGTTTTTTGGTATGAATATTGTCATGACTTATATAAAATATCCTTCATATGGGATGTACTGGTCTACAATCGAGGGCTTAGGTTTAGACCTCATAAAGAAGTTTGAAGAAATAAAAAGATATCTTCATTTCACGAATAATGAAGACATAACTCAAAATAGCAAAGATAGTTTCATAAAAATTCGACCATGCTGGATATTTTATCTGAAACCTTCGAGGATGAGATGATTATACCTTTCAAGGGAAGGTATAGATCGGAACGATATACAGGGTGCTTCAACGAAAACTAAACAGAGGCTATATCTAACAAGATATTCATTTCTGATAAAAACGCAAAAACAGGTCAATTTTTGTTTCAAGGGGGACATCTTTTGGGGTACAAAACTTGCCTGAAATATCAACCCCCTAAGAGGGGGTTGCAATCCTTGAACATTTTGAATAGGGAAGATGGGTCGAGTGATGACTCAAAAGAAAGGTAGAATCTTTGTCTACATCGCCTTGAACGAATTTCCATTTTTAATTGAAAACTGTAAAAGATACAGGGTGAGCAACTGAAAGATAGGGAAGACTATTTCCCTGAGACTATTCAAGGTTCAGTGAAGTAAAATGGAACAGATCCATGCTGATCAATGGCAGTCATCATCAAGTACCATCCTCATCCCGAATTTCAACCCCTAGAGCAGGGGTGACCACCCTCGAAAATTTGGAAGAGGGTAGATGGGTCGAAAAATAACTCGAAATTTTCATTTTTGATTGAAAACTGTAGAAGGTACAGAGTGAGCCACTGAAAAATAGAGAGGACTATCGCTCCAAGACTATTGGAGTATTAGTGCGAAAAACTGGAATAGATACCTTTCAAGTAAAGGATTTCGATTGCCTTCATGACTGCTCGCAATAATTCTATTCCCATTGAGTTCCATAGGAGTTAGAGTAGCTCACTCTGTATCTTCTACAGTTTTCAATCAAAAATGAAAATTCGTTCACGGGGATGCAGACAAAGATAATACCTTTCTTTCGAGGTATCACTCGACCCATCTACCCTCTTCCAAATTTTCAAGGGTGGTCACCCCTGCTCTAGGGGTTGAAATTCGAGATGAGGATGGTACTTGATGATGACTGCCATTGATCAGCATAGATCTGTTCCATTTTACTTCACTCAAACTTGAATAGTCTCAGGGAAATAGTCTTTACTATCTTTCAGTTGCTCACCCTGTATCTTTTACAGTTTTCAATTAAAAATAGAAATTCGTTCAAGGGGATGTAGACAAAGATACCACCTTCCTTTTATGTCCCCCTTGAAACAAAAATTGACCTGTTTTTGCGTTTTGATCAGAAATGAATATCTCGGTAGATATAGCCTCTGTTTAGTTTTCGTTGAAGCACCCTGTATAAGATCTAAACCAAAGAAATGGGGTTCAAAGCTTGGGTAAGAGCCACAGTTGAAGGCTATGTTTCAAAATTCGAAATGTATCAATCATCAATAGAGAGGCAGAAGTGAAGTTTAGGTGTAATTGGAGACACAGTTGACAGACTTTGTGTTGGAGTAGATGGAATCAACCACAAATTATTTCCAGACAATTTGTACACCTCAATTCCACTAATAGTACATCTGAAACAAAAACAAATTTACGTTGTCGGAATAGTTAGGGCTTACAGACTACAAGGTGCAAACAACAAACTCCAGGATTCAAAGACCTTATCGAAAGAAAATCGTGTATCATGTTCTATCACCACCTCATGAAGTGATATCACAGTACTGAAATGGGTTGATAATAAAGTGGTCCATATGATATCTTCGTTCTGCGGCAAAGAACCCCAAGATATTATGAGGAGGTGAAATCGAAAAGAAAGAAGATACGTCGAGATCAACAGATCTAACGCTGCAAAACAATATAATCGTTTCATGGGAGGGGTGACAAAATGATAGCGCATTACCCTCATGGACTAAAAAACTTATTTTACATGAGACTTGCGTTTCACTTTCTAAATGTGTCACTTGTGAATGCTTGGATTCTTTATAAGTGCAAAAAGAATATTTCTTTTTCTTCCTTGGAATTCAAGGCTTCACTTGCTACATCAATGATTCTGACAGCTGAAAATCGAAAAAAACGCGGAAGACCACTTTCAGCTGGTAACGATTTAGTGCAGTAAAGAAAAAAAGGTTTTGGACGACAGTATTGCCAGAAATCAGAACTGACGGGATTATCCCGAGAAAAGAGAATACAAGAATCCGCCAAGATGCCATGAGAAAAATTGTAATAGGAGAACGAGGTATGCTTGTAAAAATGTGAAGAGAGTGTATGTCCAGAATGTATGGAGGCTTTCCATCAATGAAAATTTCTATTTTATGGGGTTTTTGTTCTTTCAGTTCGAAAAAAAAGGAGATAGCCATTTTTTTTCATTTTCTCCCCCAAGGCCCAGTGGCATCATATATGTACGCATCAGAAGCACAATTTTTTCCAAAATTTTCTATCAACTGCAAAAAAATAACTGAAAATTTCCGTCACAAAAGAAGCCTATTAAAATTTTTTCAGAAGAATCAATTTTTTTTATAATTCGTCCTGTGAAAGGTTATACGGACAAATTCTTAGCCTTTCATGATTGCCACAAAATTTAAAGTAAAAAATTTTACTACATAAATATGCTCTCATCTCAATTGGATACTTTTATTTCAATGCTTTCAGGCTTTTCAAAAATACAATTTCATCTTTTTCTGCAAACCAGGCTTTTTCATCTATATGTGGACATAAAATAACTACGCCACTGATAGTTACTTTCACGACCGTTTGGTTTTCACAGTTCAATGTAACCCTTCATTAAGCGACCACTGACTGTGTCCTGTTTTCAATGGTTTACACAGGAACTACTGTTACTTGATAGCCATAACAAAATCTTTGGATTTTGTTATGGTCATATTTTCATTTCCGCCAGTTGGGCTCAACAGCTAGAAGGTAATTTTATTTCACTTCTCACTCGGAAGTTCATTAGAAATATAAACGCAAGTTTAATTTTTCTCATGAAAATTTTCTTTAGTAATAACTTAGGTATTCTGCGGAGTTCATGACAATACATTGTGTTTTAGGTGTGCAGTCATTAATCTGTACAGGAGATTCCTCATCAGAAAAATGAAAAAATACCAAAATGCTCAAAAGTCCTCCGTTCCCGAGTATGTTTTTAAATGATATCGCCGCATTGGTTCGGCTTTTCCTTTGATATAAGCCGCTTTCGCCGCGGTTGGTGTTTTCGAGAATATAAACAAAGAAAATGTTTAAGTAAAGCGTCCTCGTTACTCAATGCATAAAGTATATTGTTAGATGCCACCGGCGATGGTGTGGTGAACTTATGTTAGATGTTTGGTGTTGGGGGTGAAATTCACCCCATTTGGTTTTTCGTGTGAAAAAATTATTTTCACAATTTGTTTCGGGAATTTGATAATTGACTGCGTTAACAGACACCATATTCGTTCAGAAAAAAAGTGCATTTGATTCACCCACCAACAGGATATAAAAAAAATTTCACGACATAATTTTAATGAAAAAAAAATACATTTCTTCGGTTCAGTATATGAAAAAACGTATTCATTCAGTAGAATCTGAATATCAAATAAATGAACAAAATATATGATTCAAAGAAAAACGCGAACTAGAAATATTGAAAGATAAGAATTTCAGTGTGCTCTATTGATAGCAATTTTGACAGAATAAGACTGCTCCAGAAGAAAAAACTTCACATTTGGTACTTCTATCTTTACCCCTGGAGCACATTCCACATCTTCCAATAGTTTTCTGGCGTTTTGGCTCTCTTTCATTCGATTCTAATTCGTTCCCATTCAATGAAGATTTGATTCAATTTTTCAATTGCTTAGGCAACCTCTCATTATCTTTACCGAGACAGAAGATGCTTTTGCACAAGCTACAAACCCAAATCTAAAAGGAATTCTGTTCGCTTTTGTATATTCTTAGTGTTGCTTTGATATATTGCCCTTGCATTGATAACCCCGACGTTCATCATTGAAAAAAATGGTTAGTGGCCATCTACTGTTACGTGACACGTCATAATTTCCGCATAGTTCCTCGACCACATCTACTCCGCATTTGGTGAAGTTATAAAAATCTATTATTTCAGGTTTTTTCGCTTCTCCAGTCCTTTCAGCTATTCTATCGTCGTGGTGAAGCGTGGAGGCAACCAGTACTACTTTTTTCTTCTTCTGAAAATCGAATTTGGTAGAAAAGCTTCTCGATTTGTAGTATCTACAAATGAGGGTGGAAGCTGAGCTTTATTTTTTCTTATGGTGCCAAAGGAAGTAAGTTTGTGATTTTTCAACAGATGGGTCATCAGCGGAAAACTGGTAAACCAGTTGTAGAAAGTCACATTTCGGTTAGTTTGACTGATGGGTGCCACTAATCTGTCAACAACATCGAACGGTGAATATGATACTTTGAATGGGCCATCTTGTTGTTGACCCGCATATGGTTCCATATTCACCACGTAATATGATTTTGCATCAACTAAAGTGAATATTTTCAATACGTACTTTGAAGGTTCATTTGGCATATATACTCGAAAATGACATCGACCACGAAATGCAAGCAGCTGTTCATCTATGTACTCGCTAGGAGAATAAGCGCCTTGACAGTTTTCAACAAACTTAGTAAACGATGCTCTAATGTGGGTGAATTTATCAATTTGTAGCCTAATTTGTCTGTTTTCAGAGTTATCAAAACGCAAGTAGTAATTGAAATCTTTGCATAACTCTTCTGAATATATCAATATCTAAACCATTAGTTTTCCATAGGTCCTCTAGATTCATACGATTCGTTTTGTACACTCCATATAAGAAAAGGAGACCCAAAAAAGCACATACATAGTTCTGAAAATCAAGAACAGAAATATATTAAAAGAGATATTCTTAATACCGGTTCTGAAGATATTCCTGAAATTTTGAGAAGAATAGCGGAACTCAAATGGCGCCAAGAACCAAACAGATGGACTCATAGAATAATGGTATGGCGCCCAAGACAAACCAAGAGGAGTGTTGGTAGACCTCCGAAACGATGACGGGATGATATCCAGAAAACATCAGGAAAAAATTGGGTTCAGATTGCCTCAAATAGACAGAGATGGAAAGATTTGGAAGAGGCCTTTGTCCAAGAGTGGATATCCACAGGCTGAAGAGAAAAGAGAGAGAGAGACGTCGAACAGTTAGCTAAATAAAATGCGAAACAGGCAACATCTGCCTTAGATTTTTTCAGCCTTTTCTTCAACAGTGAGCTACTATCACAAATTTTGAGACAAACAGATGCTTACTCAAGCCAAAAAAAACAATTCTTTGAATGTATCCATGGTGGAGTTGCTTGTGTTCATAGGTGGTCTTTTATTTTCAGGATATGCCAAATATCCCAACAAAATATTGTATTGGTCCACACTGGATGACGTGCCTCAAATTTTACAGAGAAGCATGAGACTAAATCGCTTCGAACTGATCCTTAGGCATTTTCACTTGAATGATAATTCAGCTATTGACAAGGACGATCGTTTGTATAAACTCAGACCTCTCATAACATCTTTGAATGAGAGTTTTCGAGAACATTGTGGATTGCTGGAAAATATATAAATGAGATAAAAAACACAAGGTTTAACTTTAATCTACACTTTATTTGAAAAAATTCGACGACGTTTCGCTGACACAGCAGCTTTATCAAGAATGAAAAACAGAATGAAGAGTATGGTATTATAAACAAATCGTAGAACAAGTTGGATGAATAACAGGAAAATCTACACCGAGCCATTGTACAGTTAGTATGAAAGGTAATAAAACTAATTAAACAAGTTAAGTAGGGGTGAGTAATGCACATCTACCTGTTCATTCAAAAGCTTGTCCGAATGTTTGTATCTATATGAACAGAAAATTCATACAGATCCACTCATTTCCAAATTTCTTTATTGGTATAGATATGTTGACGACATCTTAGTATGTTTCATTGGAACTACTCGTCAATTAGACTTATTTCTTAATTTCATTAATTCCATCCATTTGAACATTAAATTCACGATAGAAATTGAACAGAACGATTCCATTAATTTTTGGACTTAAAATCACAAAACAAAATAATAATCATGTTTTTTCGGTCTTTCGTAAACCAACACATACTGATACAATTATACATAACTACTCATTACATCCAATTCAACACAAAGTTGCAGCTTTAAACAGCATGGTACATCGGTTACTCAATTTATCTTTATCAGTAGAAGATTATAATAAAGAGTTAAACATCATCAAACCGATAGCCATTAATAATTCATATAATCCGGATATGATAGATCTAATCATTCGTAAAAACTGTATCAGAAAGCAATAAATGAAGTATATCCTATTCATAAAGATTACAAAATATTCAACAGTTTAACATTCTGCGGTTCTGCAAGTACAAATATTAAATCCTTTCTCGTCAAACAAAATCTTAATATAACTTTCAAAACTTCTAATAACTTAAGTAAACATATTAAAATAATAAATCTCGTGTTGAAAAATCAAGTAAATCAGGAATCTATAAACTCAATTGCGGTTCTTGTGATAAAATTTATATCGGTAGGACCTATAGGAGTTTTGGCATAAGAACATCTGAACATAAACGTAGCTTCGATAAAAATAAATCTGATTCAAATTATTCAAACCACCTAATAAAAGAAAACCATTCATTAAATAAAACTTTGACATATTACATATAAAATCAAAAAGTTCAAAATTAGATCTCCTAGAAGCATTAGAAATAAATAGATAAAAACATTCGGACAAGCTTTTGAATGAACAGGTAGATGTGAATTACTCACCCTACTTAACTTGTTTAATTAGTTTTATTACCTTTCATACTAACTGTACAATGGCTTGGTGTGGATTTTCCTGTTATTCATCCAACTTGTTCTACGATTTGTTTATAATACCATACTCTTCATTCTGTTTTTCATTCTTGATAAAGCTGCTGTGTCAGCGAAACGTCGTCGAATTTTTTAAATAAAGTGTAGATTAAAGTTAAACCTTGTGTTTTTTATCTCATTTATATCATGGATCTACATCAAGTAACGGCCTCCACAATTCAAATGGAAAATATATCGATAGACGAATCTATGATTCGTATATAAAAGGAAAACCCATTAGATTTGATTTTAAGAATTGGGCATTTTGTAACAGCGATGGTTACTTGGTTTCTTTGGAGTTACACACAGGAAAAAGTGACAAGGTTAAAGAATTTGATATTGATATTGTTCTTTCTCTAATAAATTCTGCGAGTGCGCCGAATCAAGGATATAAGTTCTTTTTTGACCATTACTTTTCTTCAATACAGTTATTTCAGCACTTGACATCGACTCGAACTGTCCGTGACAATAGAGTTGGTAAATGTTTTCCTCACAGAAAAATCTGTTATGCAAAAACAGGAGAGGGGTACGTATGATTTTAGGACGGATAGTGAAAACACAGTGTGCCTTGTTAGATGGAAGGATAACAAGATAGTTACTTGTGCCACCAACTTCGATACCATTGCAGAAAAAAGTGTTGGAGATGGTCTGAAGGAAGTAAAGGAAAAATAAATGTTACTGAACCAAACCTTTTTGTGAATTATAACCATGGCATGGGTGGCGTCGATTAAATGAATCAATTGGTTGTTAATTGTAGAACAAGAATGCGTCAAAAAAAATGGTGGTGGCCAATGTTCTGCTACTTATTGGATGTATTGGTGACTAATTCCTGGTTATTGATGAAAAGAATCTGTCCAGGAGAAAAGGATTGTGCTTCTCTTCTGATTTTCAGGAGGAATATAGCTATGTCTCTTCTACAAACTTACGGTAAACCTTCAGCAAAAGGTAAGATGATGAAAAATCCAATGCGGTGGAAAGAAAAAATTCATATGCACAAAATGTGGAAATGGATTACATCCCAAAATATGTTTCAAAAATTTTCATACATTTTAAGTGACTTGTACGCACAATCCGATTTATCGGATGACGCTTAATTTTTTTCATATGAAAGTTAAATGTATTTTGTTTGTTGATTATAATATTATGACAACTATATACTAAGAAAATAAAAAAGAACTGAACTTTCATCATTTTTCAACCTTATGCACTAATGGGTTAACCTAAAGAGTGATCTTATCCAGGTTGATCCATATACAGAGGTCCTTTATAGACATGTAAAGGTCAGTGGCTCACAAGGTAGACTTATATATACTCTAGTTTAGGCTTAGACTGGTAAGAACGAAATAGAAAGTGTCCGGAATAATAGCGACACTAGGTTTATAGAAACATGTCTGAGGCTATACTCATAAGCATCGAATAAAGGTCAAGATTAACTTCCCTTAGAGGCAGACATCAGTCAGGGTAGACCAACAACTTGAAAACATCTTGCTGGACTACGTATTAAAAGCAAATTTTTTCTAATGAACAAGTCGCTTTACTTTGGAATGCATCTCGTAGTAGGAAGTTATTACTTCCCTTCTCCTCGAATAAATATATCACACCTGTGCTTGCAATCTGATGCTTTTATAAATATTTAACATGTACTAATATACAAACATAAAGCCACCTTTCAAAACATACCGTTGGTAATCTTAATACGACCTATATTCTTGCTATCCGTATCAGTTAATACCTTCATAAACGCTTACTTCGATTATTTACTCAACCGTCATCAAAATTAGATCGTCGATAAAATTCAAACGAAATGCGTATACTATATTTTATGAAACGAAGCATGTGAAATTTGATTCGAGGAGTTTGTAGGGTTGTGGATGTCACGTGAACATTCTTGGGAAATTCATAAATGAGAAATCAATCATTTTCAGTCGGATATTTCAGTATGAAACAATGGACGGCAGTTCTACCCATATTATACACATCAGCGTCGCATACCGTTAAATTCAAAAGAAACGCCTCAGCTCTTTGACATGAAAGCTTTTCGGATATTCGTATACGAGTACTAGCAATCTCTAAATATCGAAATTGAAAACGTTTTTTGACGTGACGTCTTATCATTTTTTTTTCATTCATCTGTCAACCATTCTAGTCCACTGCTGAACATAGGTCTTCTTCAACGATCTCCATTCCTCGCGATTTTGGGCCGGATTTATCCAGTTCGTACACACTCGCTTGATATCGTCTTTCCAACGAGCTGGTGGACGTCCTCTACTTCTGTGGGCTTCATCTCTGGGACGCCACTCCAAAAGACGCTTTGTCCATCTACCGTCCGTGGTTCTTGCTAGATGACCGGCCCAGTTCCAATTTGAATTAGCAACTCTCTCGAGAGCATCCTGGACTATAGTTCGTTGGCGTATGATATGGTTGGGAATTCTGTCCCCTGTAGTGTTATGCCTAACATAGCTCTCTCTGTCTTACGCTGAGCAACACATATTTCATTAGCTGATTTCTTTGTTAGGGTCAGGTTTCTGCACCGTACGTCAAAACTGGTAAAACGCATTGATTGTATACTTTACGTTTCAAACAAATCGGTATCTCTGATTTGAACAGATCTCTCAGTTTTCCAAATGCAGCCCATGTCAGCCTTATTCGCCTTCCCATTTCTGTTGTTTGGTTGTCCCTGCCTATAGTTATCTCATGCCCCAGATATTTGTATGATGTTACTTGTTCAACAATTTCACCATCGATGGAAACTGGTTGGCTTGGTACTAAGTTGGTCATCATCTTAGCGCCTCACAAACAAACTGGACACCTACCAACCTCGAGAGCAGGCCGGATTTCGGGCCACATTTGGTGTTAATGATCATCTCCAAACTCTCAAGACTTTGATTGAAAAGAGCATAGAATACAAGTTGCCTCTGGTTCTCATATTCGTGGATTACGAGAAAGCCTTCGATACCGTGATACAGGCGATTATGCTTAAAGCGTTGGCTGACTGTAGAATAGATCATAGATACACTGCCATCATTAAATATATATATGAGCATGCCACTTCATAAGTGTGCCTTCACAATTCTACAGAAAAATTCAGGATCGGACGTGGAGTAAGACAGGGTGATACTATTTCCCGAAGTTGTTCACAAACCTATTGCAATATATGTTCAAGCAATTGGAATGGGATCAGAGGGAGTAAATGTGGATGGTGAGCGATTAAGTCATCTTCGTTTCGCCGACGACATCGTCATTATAGCAAACAGATTAGATGATGCAAATGAGATGCTCTTGCAGTTGTCTAAGGAATCCAGTAAAATCTGATTGAAGATAAAACTAAGATGACGTCTTATAATTTGATAGAACCGGCTGCACGCATGAAAAAACATGACTGATGCGGCGTTACCTCGCTCTGAGGCGTTCCATTTAAGGCTTGAAGTGCAAGCGAAAGCGCGGAACGACCGACACAGGCACAATCGGCCTCCGCGTTCGACGTCTGTCTCTCTCCTACTTGAGTGAGCGATGCGTCTGCATGGACAGCTGCTATACAATAATACATTTACATGTTTTCGTCAAGAATGAAGTGCAGTGAAAAGTGAATGTGGTGTCAATTGTTTATAGCGACGATAATTGCAGCGATAAAGGTAATGATTCTTTCGATATTGCTCAAAGCACATTCAAACTTGTAAAAACTATGTACATTGTGAAAAAAATTGACATAATTGTATTTATGCGTTCAAATAAATGTAACTTGATCAATTCAATTGTGATTTCCATTAACCTCCTTCTCTATATCCATACAAAATATCTATCAAACAAATAAAATTAAAATTTTCTTTTGAAAAATGCAACCATCCCATCAGTATTTTCTTATGACGTCACGTTCAACTATCGTCAGTAAACCGACTTTACAGACAACCGATTGTTTTCGAGCCATTGAAACGTGAGTACGAAGGAATATTTTGTCTCCATTCGAAATTAGCCTGAATCGGTGGCTCCACTCGTAGTAAAGTGTGGTAAAGAAACCATATTGTGTTCGTGTTAAGCCGTCTTCATCACAATGTATGAGCACTCATTTGCTAGTACACGAAACTACACAATTACAAACTTCAATAATCACGAAAAAAACGAGTACAAATTAGACGTAAAATGTTCGATACTTTTGATTTCACCTTTCTAGAATCACGGTTTTGTAAAACAGTTTTGCTGCAATTAGGGGGCACGCCAATGCCCCCGTCGAGATTTTCAGGCCCCTATTTGAGAACCTCTGGATAAAACCAGAACGTAGAAATTTTCGTCATCCAGTAAGCTATAATCACATATTTAAAATCCGAAATTTCAAGTCTGTAGGTCATTCAGTTTAAGTTCAATCAACGTTTTCCAAGTGGCAATTTTCCATGGTCGATAGGTAGCGGTTCTGAAGAAAAAGACGAAATGTGACTGATATCGTGAGACATCATGACGTTATAGAAAGTAGACTATATGAGAGTTCAATTGAAGCAAAATTTGTGGAATGAAATTGGAAAATGTTACATGATTTTCTACATGTCGCAGTGCGATACATTTTGAAAGTTGCTGTGCGCTTTTGGATATTCTACTTCCTTGTTGAAATTATTGAACGATAGCTTTATACGCAACCAGTTTTTCATCCTTTTTAAATGTAAATTCTCATGAGGAATTCGAAATCAACGGCTCGCTTCTAAGTGGCCACCCAACCTATAACTAGACCGCGTCCGACGCCATCTGGTCCTTTGATCGAACATATACAATCATAGACGATAAGGTATATTTGTTACCAAAGGTTTCATTATCTTGGAATAACGAGTTTCCCATTTCTAAGTACAAAGATACTAATGATCTATGACTATTTCCTGAGACTATTCAAGTTTCAGTGTAGTACAATGGAACAGATCCATGCTGATCTATGGCAGTCATCCTCATCTCGAATTTCAACTCCTAGAGCAGGGGTGACCAGCCTTGTAAATATGGAAGAGGGTAGATGGGTCGAGTGATACCTCGAAAGAAAGGTATTATCTTTGTCTGCATCCCCGTGAACGAATTTTCATTTTTGATTGAAAACTGTAGAAGATACAGAGTGAGCTACTGAAAAATAGAGGAGACTATTTATCGCCCTGAGCTATTAAGTATTAGTGCAAAAAAATGGAACAGATTCATTCCAGATCAAAGGCTGTCATCTTTGATCTAAATGAATCTATTCTAGTTTTTCGCACTTATACTCCAATAGTTTTGGGGCGATAGTCTTCTCTATTTTTCAGTGCCTCACTCTGTGACTCTTACAGTTTTCAATAAAAAATGAAAATTCTTTCACGGGAATGCAGAAAAGATAATACCTTTCTTTCGAGTTATCACTCGACCCATCTACTCTCTTCCAAATTTTCAAGGGTTGTCACCCCTGCTCCAGGGGTTGAAATTCGAGATGAGGATGGTACTTGATGATGAGCCATTGATCAGCATGTATCTGTTCTATTTTACCTCACTGAAACTTGAATAGTCTCAGGGAAATAGTCTTCCCTATCTTTCAGTTGCTCACCCTGTATCTTTTACAGTTTTCAATTAAAAATGGAAATTCGTTCAAGGCAATGTAGACAAAGAAACCACCTTTCTTTTGAGTCATCACTCGACTCATCTTTCTTATTCAAAATGTTGCAACCCCCGCTTAGAGGGTTGATATTTCAGGCAAGTTTTGTACCCCAAAAGTTGTCCCCCTTGAAACAAAAATCGACCTGTTTTTGCGTCTTGATCATAAATGAATATCTTGGTAGATATAGCCTCTGCTTAGTTTTTGTTGAAGCACCCTGTATTAATGTAAAAACGCGGTTGCATACAATAAATATATATTATTATATTATTATTATTACTAATTTTCGTCAGTTAACTATGTAGAACAGAAACTGAACAGTTATTTTCGTAACTGAAGAAGAATAACTGAAATACGTCTGGTTTCACGTCGAAACGAATCAGAGAATTGTGACACCGATTTTATACACAATTGTCGGGTTTTAATGGCAAGAAAGAGAGTGAAGGATATTTCGTTTCATAAAAAGCGACTCTTGACAGAAAAAGCGTGTTGTATTGTGAAGGTAATACTTGTGGTCGTGCTCGAGAGGTTACAATAGACATGCTGCGAGCAGGAAACCATAATTCTGTGTATACGACGGAATATAAAACAGAGATTCGTGAGTTTCGAATGAAGGAAACATATACTTGAAATTACAGATTATTAATACAACAGATACAAATGAACATGAATTTTATTAACGGCAATTCAGGGATTTCTGACTGAATCTACGTCCTTCAGTCAAAACCTACAAAGTCTTATCATACGCAAGATAGTATGGTTCCCCTGTTACATTTTTCTGAGTTCAGGAAAATGTAACAGGGGAACCATACTATCTTGCGTATGATTCAATAAACGAGTGAAAAACCCTGAGGAAAAAACTCGTTTCCCTGTCGCTATTGCACTAGTAATAGCTTGTCTGTTTAAGTTGTGTTAGTTTCGTATGTACATAAAGAGTTCCAAAGATTTTTCTGCTTAGTAGCTTCAATTCTCATCTTGAACTCCATGATTTCCAGACGAAGACAAGGGTGAAAGGAAGGGGGTTTGGGGTAGGAATTTGTTACAATGGAAAAAGAAAACCAGCAGAAAAATATTTCAACAATCATACCTGACTATTATACAGTGTGTTCCAACGAAAATTTGACCCCCCCTATAACTCCGAAATGAGTAACATTAGCGAAAAACACCAAGACACGTCGATTTTTGTTTCGAGGGGAGCATTTTCGAAATAATTCGAAACTAGTCAGATCAACCCCTACCCCAGCAACCCTAATTTCGAAATTCATCATAGGAATAAGGGTCGAGTGGCACCTTACTGTAAAGGTCTGTCAATTCTCCATTCTGATTTGTCATTTTAGAATTTTAAATTAACATACAGGGTGTCCCAACCGAGGGTAAAGTTGAATTCCTGCAAATCCCAAATACTAAATGAAATCGATTTATTTTGGCATAATGCAAGCGCAGGTTTATGCTCGGTCTAGAAAAACGACCTACACTTGTGAATTTGGAGTTGGTGCAATCAACCCCCTATTTCCAGCATCCCCAACTCAAAAATCATTCGATCGATAATAGGTCAAGTGGCACCTCCTTGGAAAGGTACTGCAATTTTCTCTTCGAATTTGGTATTTTCGAAATTCAGAATCATCATACAGGGTGTCCCGGAGCAGGAACACTGAAAACCCAAATAACTTTTTGAAACTGGTTCATTTCGGTATAATACGAGAACATGTTTATGTTTGATTCGAGAATAAGACTCTCTTGCGTGAATATGGAATTTTTGCAATCAATCTCTTCCATTCAGCATCCCCAACTCAAAAAATCATACAAGTGATTACAGGTTGAGTGGCAAAGTTCCAGAAAGATTTTTCTATTTTCTGAATCACTGAGGCATTGGTTTCAGTTTGGCAATCGAGGTTTTCTGGCGTGAGGATCAGGATGAGGGATGATGGAGAAACTGATTGGATGCTCATCTAAACAGGAAAACGAGATTTATTGAACTTGTATTCAATTGAAAACAAAAACTAACTTGATTATTACAACAATTGTTCAAAATGACCTCCGCCCACCTCCATACAGTTATACAGACGATTTTCGAACTCTCTTCTCACATTAGCGAAAACTTCAGGAGTCAAAAGTCGGCATTCTGTGATAATCCTCATCCGCAGCTCCTCCAGGTTTTCTGGTCTTGTGGCATAAACTTTAGATTTTAGATGGCCCCACAAAAAAAAATCTAGGGATTTAAATCTGGTGACCTGGCTGGCCACTCAACAGGTCCTCTTCTACCAATCCACCTTCCTGGGAAATTTTCGTCTAAATATTGGCGCACCTGAGCATCATAATGCGGAGGAGCACCGTCTTGTTGAAAACGCATTTCGTCCTCAGAAAGAGTTGGATCGTTCTGTAAAATTTCTGTCAATCTAGGATGTATGTGTTCCTCTAACAACTGTAGGTAGCCATTTCCATTCAGATTACCCTCAATAAAGAAAGGCCCAACTAGATGATTGCCAAAATTCCTGCCCAAACGTTCAACTTCTGAGGCCTTTGCGTGTGGGCCTCTCTAAACAAATGAGGATTCTGTGTGTCCCAATATCGACAATTATGTCTATTCACTTCACCACTGAGCATAAAGGTGCTTTCATCAGAAAAACAGATGTTATTCAGAAAATTTGGATTAGCGTTTAGGTTTTCACTTAGATTTTCACAAAACTGTAAACGACGATCTGGATCATCTTCGTTTATTTCATGCACTAATTTTACCTTGTAGGGTGAAATTTGTGATGTTTCACGATTCTATGGACAGTTGTAGCTGATACACCAGTCAGACGAGATAGTTTTCTGATCGAAGTAGTATTCTCCATTTGTAGATGACCCACTACTGCACTTCCGTTGCCTCATTTCTGACAGGACATGCCACTTCATGTTTTTGTTTGCCACCGAACCCGTAGCTAGGAATTTGTCAACCAAATATTTAACGTACTGGTGACTGACTCCCTTTCTCTTTCAGGATGGTTCCTATCGAATATCCTTGCCGTTTCTTTGGCACAACTGTTATTTCGAAAATACGTCGATACAATTTCGACCCTTTCCTCAGTGGAATAAATCATTTTCAGATTAATTTCAACTGACGAACAACA
Source organism: Cryptolaemus montrouzieri (assembly GCA_013387265.2). NCBI lineage: Eukaryota > Metazoa > Arthropoda > Insecta > Coleoptera > Coccinellidae > Cryptolaemus > Cryptolaemus montrouzieri. The sequence continues at coordinate 6,477,638 of JABFTP020000103.1, read as the reverse complement.
ACAATAATGAGGAACTGATCTGAATAATAATAATAATATTTCATTGCAAAATGAGAAATAACAGATGACTGCACGCCAGATGGAAATGAAAAAATGTGAACATTTTCAATGCAGAAATCAGCTTTATTTCTTCGTAATTGATGCTCAACACATCGTACCCCAATACTTTTAACAGTTTCGAATTAATTTTAGTTGATAATTTCAAATGACGATATTGAATTTTTCGAAAGCGACATCCTGTATGGAGAGCCGAACTGAATGAAATGCTTTAATCATTCTGGAATTCAAAAACCTTTCTGAAGATATGCCACTTGAATTATTTGTATGATTTTCAAGTTGGGGATGCTGAATGGAAGGGGTTGATTGCAAAAATTCTATAACCACACAAGAAAGTCCTATTCTCGGATCAAACATGTTCTCGTATACCGAAATGAACCAGTTTCAAAAGTTATTTGGATTTTCAATGTTCCTGCTTCGGGACACCCTGTATGATGATTCTGAATTTCGAAAATACCAAATTCGAAGAGAAAATTGCAGTACCTTTCCAACGAGGTGCCACTTGACCTATTATCGATCGAATGATTTTTGAGTTGGGGATGCTGGAAATAGGGGTTGATTGCACCAACTCCAAATTCACAAGTGTAGGTCGTTTTTCTAGACCGAGCATAAACCTGCGCTTGCATTATGCCAAAATAAATCTATTTCATTTAGTATTTGGGATTTCCAGGAATTCAACTTCACCCTTGGTTGGGACACCCTGTATGTTAATTTAAAATTCTAAAAATGACAAATCAAGGTGGAGAACTGACAGACCTTTTCAGTAAGGTGCCACTCGACCCTTATTCCCTATGATGAATTTCAAAGTTAGGGTTGCTGGGGGTAGGGGGTTGATCTGAGAAGTTTCGAATTATTTCGAAAAATGCTCCCCCTCGAAACAAAAATCGACGTGTCTTGGTGTTTTTCGCTAATGTTACTCATTTCGGAGTTAGAGGGGGGGGTCAAATTTTCGTTGGAACACACTGTATATACTATCTTGCGTATGATTCAATAAACGAGTGAAAAAACTTGAGGAAAAAACTCGTTTCCCTTTTGCTATAGCACTAGTAATAGCTTGTATGTATAAGTTGTGTTAGTGTCGTATGTACATAAACAGTACCAAAGATTTTTCTGTATAGCAGCTTCAATTCTCATCTTGAACTCCATGATTTCCAGACGAAGACAAGGGTGAAAGGACGGGGTTTGGGCCAGGAGTCTGTTACAATGGAAAAAAAAACCAGCAGAAAAATATTTCAACAATCATACCTGACTAATATATGTCTAAACACACTTGAATTTAAGGAAATATTTTACATAGCAAGCAAGGTCATAAAGAGGACTAATTAGATAATCAAAAGGTACATAATCTGCGATATTTCCTCTTTCGCGGAGATGATCTTCCGTCGCAGTGTGAGTCTGCAACATAATCACTTCCTTGTTCTTGCTTGCCAATTTTGAAGTATAATCTCGCAAAATCCCTTCAATATTCAAACTCAACAAAACAATTCCCTCTCTGTTTGACCGAGAGAGCCCCGATGGCTAGGTTCGGTTTTCTAAGTGATGCCGATTAGGATCTATAGATGTTCTAGAATCATTATGAACCCAATGATTTGGGTTGACATCTCCCATATATTACTTCTTCGCGGTTCTTGTTTAATTTAAAGAAAAATTTGCGTAAAAATTTTGACAGTCGTTTTGAAAATTTAAAAACACAGAACTGTGAAACTATAGCATAAACGTATTATTACTGCATCCGTAAAGGTAAACCCATCCACTTGGCCAGAAACTTGAGAAGATGTTTGACCAGATATTCATTCACAATTATATCCTTGTGTCCATGAGTTTTCTTCCTACAAAACGCCGCATAACGCTCATATATTCTTTATTTACTATCTGACCTTCTGGAAAGAATTCCGAGTGCACAACACCGGTTGCAAGGCACAATTCCGAAGCTTGTAGGCTGGTTTACTTGTCAAACTCGTAAACCCATGTCTCTTCACCAGTTACAGTGCGTTTTTTAATGTGGGACCGGAATAGACTCGTTCTAGCATTCAATTTCTGAAGTAAATTCAGTTCTTTTGGAACTAGTCGACCGGCCACGCGTTTCATGCCCAAACAATCGTTTGAAATGGTACGAATTCCATCACATCTCTGCCGCCGTTAAATGCACTGTACGCTCATATGCACGTGTTTTTGATAAATCCGATTCACCGTAAGCCTTCTGTAACATTTTCAGCGACACGGCACACGAAATTCCAGTTGCAATATGAAATTTTAGACAAACTTTTTGTTCGATATTTTAATTCATTGTAAAGATCGCAAAACACACTTGTAAGTGTGAAAAGGACGTTAATTTATCTAGAATAACACTCCTATAAGTTCACAAAAGGTATCTATTATTAAGGAGATCGATCACCGCTTTTAAATGGAATGAGTGAAGGAGGTTTTGATAACCAGATAATTCTGCGGGTTATCTGATGGCAGTGCCATACCCCTAGATAACATGACAATTTCGTTTAGCGGTACTTGTTCAAATTACCCTGAAATAACACAAGATCTCATTATAATCACGGGACCAACAGCTTTAAATCTATTTTGAAATAAACCCAATTCGTAGTTCGACGACTCACTTCAACGCTATAAACGAAACAATACCTAAGTACGTTGAAATTATGACGAGTTCACAATAGGAAATTTAGAAACACGTTCCTCGAACACGAGCGGATATAAAAACGCTTGATCGCGATAAGATTCAGATTAGAATTCAAGTCAGGATTTCGAATTATAGATACGAGTCGAACGATACGCGTGGATACCTAACTGTATCTTTGTATGAACTTCAACGCACGAACAATCATACTCGAATCGCGTTTATATTTGCAGAAAAATTATCCTAGCACTTTCTCCTAGGATGATTGGATACTCGATAAGTTTTAAGTGGCAAGAAAGTGAAATACGGAAACAAAGTTATCTCGATTGATATTTATTTTAATGGCATCTTTCGACTTTGTAGACAATTATGGACTTATTTTGTTTAAAGATGTATAGAATTATTATTCTTACATGCTATTCTCAGATTAATGTGTATGGAACACACTTGTGCTTATTGATATACTTATGCACATTCCGAAATTTTTGTAATGAATAGACTGAAGCTGATATGTATAATAATAGTAATAACAATAGTTTATCATTATAATGTATTTAGCACGATCAGAACTCAACAGAGCAATACTGAACTCAGTAGTAGTAACCTAAACTAAACGACCAAAACTGCCCAAACTCAAGACGAACAAGAACACCAATATCATCCTAGCAAGCATAAACTCAGTGTTTGAAGAATACACTGACCTGAACACCTTGGAGAAATTCACACTCTGATTTACTGTGGAGCGGTAGCGGTTCTTCGACTACACAAACAACAAGTCTCCACAACTCTGATTCGATCTGAGCCAAAAAGCGTCAGAAAACCACCATGGCAAAAACGACTGGAGAAGGATATTGACAATATTAGATCTGAGATCGGTCGCCTCACAGAATTCCTAAGAAACAAAATGCCCTCAAGGCGCTTGAAACACAAGGCTTAACATATATGCTACCTAAGAGCGATAGAACACAGGATCCGTCTCAATATAGGCCAATCACTTGCCTGCCAACACTCTACAAAATACTCACCTCATGCATATCCAATTGAATATACCAACACCTTGACGACAACAATATATTAGCAGAGGAGCAGAAAGGATGCAGAAAGAAACACCACGGGTGCAAGGAACATCGATTCTGTGATAATGAAACAGGCACACGTAGGGCATCGAAATGTTCATTCAGCTTTTCTCGATTATCTGAAGGCATTCGATAGTACCGTCCATTTTTGGCTTGTCGAAATATTGCAGATATACGAAATTCATCCAACCCTGGTAGAATTCTTGAAGACAACAATGACACACTGGCGCACGTCTCTGCAGGTCAACATGAACAATAAGTCAATTAAAACCGACGAGATACCCATACGTCGTGGTATTTTTCAAGGAGACTCTTTAAGTCCACTATGGTTCTGTTTAGCTATGAACCCATTGTCCTCAATGCTCAATAGAACAGGATACGGATTTAGGATAAAAACAGATAGGATACATACAATCTCCCACCTGCTGTATATGGATGACATCAAATTATATGCTTCGAACAAGAAGCAATTGGATGATCTGCTGAAAACCTTCAGTAAGTTCTCGGCAGATGTTCATATGAAATTCGGGATTGAAAAATGTAAAACCCTGAACATTCAGAGAGGGAAAGTCATAGATGGTGAAACACAACTTCCAAACGGTGATATTAAACAGTGCATGAGGGATGGCTAAACATACAAATATCTAGGATACCAACAAGCCAGATTGCTAGACCAAAAACAAACAAAGCAGAAGATTCGTTCAGAATACAGTCAGCGTCTGAAGACTGTGCTGAGATCAATGTTGAACTTGCGGAATCTAGTCAAGGCAATTAACATCTAGATTTCAGTGCTGCTTTACTCATTTGGAATGTCCAGATGGACTAAGACAGAACTGGATGATATTCGAAGGCAGACCCGAACGATGTTGACAAAGTACAACAATCACCCTCCAAAATCGTCTGTGATAAGAACAACTTTGAAGCGGAAAGAAGGAGGTCGCGGATTAAAATGGATGTTGTCAAAACACCCAGCGAACAGATTGAAAACCTCAGAGAATTCTTCTCTGCAAAAGCTCGCACTTCTGACATCCATAGAGTGGTATCGTTGGCTGATAAGGGATATACACCTACAAATCTTGCTACCAGGGATGACCTGCATTCTTATCAGATACTGAAAAACAAGAGCAATGTTCAAGAAAGAAATTGCATGGACATCACCATTAGATTAATCAACCGCACATCGACAAAAAAGCTTCCACCAAATAGTTGATGAAAAGAGAACTATTCGCGGAAACTGATGGATTCCTTATGGCCATTGAAGACCAAGTCATCGCTACAAACATCCACAAAAAATTAAGGACGGAACATTACAAACAGATAAGTGCAGGAAATGCCACTCTAATCGGCACATCCAGTAATCAGAACAACGAAACTTTGAAATCACTCACCTCTATAATCCGCACAATTTATTTTTTACCTCTATAATCCGAACGCCGTCAATAATTTCATCGATTGAAAGTGCCCGAACTCGCAATATCTTGTCTGAATACTCGCTTCACTTGTGCAGATAAAATTGCATAAAAAATGCGAACTTTTAAAGGATTAGATAATGGAAAAAGTGTTTCTGAATTAGCCAGAATACACTCAATTGGAAAATCTACAGTAAGCGATACAAAGAAAACAAGAAAATCAATTGAGAATTTTATATCTTCTTCTGATTCTGGTCCTGGGAAACGGCGTACGCTCAGAACTAGTGAAAATCCGAATGTTGAAAATGCTCTATACACTTGGTTCTTACAAGAACAATCTCGACGTACACCTTTATCTGATGATCTCATATGTGAGAAAGCAAGATTTTTTCACACCAGTATAACAGGTAGAGCTGATTTCAAGGCAAGTCAAGGATGGTTGGAAAAATTCAAAAAAAGACATGGAATTCGACAACTTACAATATCGGGAGAGTAATTGTCCTCAGACGTTAGTAAGGTAGGACCATTTAAAAATAAATTTCTTCAAAAAATACGGGAGATGGATCTAGACCAGATCAAGTTTACAACGGAGATGAAAGTGGGTTATTTTGGCGAATTCTTCCAAACAAAACACTGGCCGTATTACTTTCATCCATGCTCTAATGCATCAGTATCTCAAAAAATGAAATTGTTGGTCATCGGAAAAGCCAACAAACCCAGGCATTCAAGAACTGCTCCAATTTGCCTGTTTATCGTCAAGAAAAGGGTGGATAACTAGAGAACTTTTTTATGAATAGTTCCACGAACAATTTATTTCTGATGTCAAAAATAAAATGCTCTTAAGATAATGCTCCTGGACATGCAAGAGAAGATGAATTAATCAGTGAGGACCGAAATATTCAGGTCATGTTTCTACCTCCTAATTGTACTCCATGATTACAACCAATGAATCAAAATATAATACAGAATGTGAAATTGCATTATCGAAAATCCTTGCTACTGAATATTGTGGGACAAGAAGACAATAACTTTTCGCATTTACTGAAGCAATTGGATCTCAAACATGTGGCGTTTTCTCTTGAAACGGCCTGGTCATCTGTGTCCCAAGAGTTAATTCAGAAATCATGGAAGAATTTATGGCCACAAAAGATGATGATTATGACGTAGATGACCTGTTGCCTCTTTCACGGTTGAGAGAAAAAATTTTGCTAGAGAAAGAAGAGACAAATCGCGATCTTCGCATGATGACAGATGTGCTAACAAATGTATCTGGTCAAGAATTAACAACTGAAGACATTGAAGAATGGGTTGTAGGAGATGATGAGAATTATCTCTCTGAAGCTGAAATAATCAACTACATAGAAAGTGATAAGGATACTGAAGAACTTGAGCAGACTATGTCACCATGAATTTAGTGAAACATAAAGAAGCTCTCTTGTTCTTCGAACAACTGGATAGGAAGTAGATATTCTGTGTGTTGGTCGCACATCTTAAAATTAGCTTGAAATACCAAATGACCAAAAAGCTTGTCTCAGCTTCTTTCAATAATTTGATTGAGGATGAGGAGGTCGTTACTTGATGAAAATCGATATACATATTTTCAATGGAATAAAACTAAAGTGTTTAAATTTTCACTATATTAACAAAACTATGACCGGTTTCACCACACTGTAGCTTCATCAGATAGTGATGCCACAGTGTGGTGAAACCGGTCATAGTTTTGTTAATATAATGAAAATCTAAATACTTTATTTTTATTTCATTGAAAATAAGCTCTCTTGTGTTTAAACAAATGTCTGGAATGGTGCACAGAAAATGATATCGCTCAGCTCCAAATATTATTGAATAAATTGAGAGAAGAAGCTGCAAATTCTCCTCTTCGTTCGTTAAAACAGAAAACTATCCAAGACTTCTTCAGAACCTAAAAAATGATCCGTGAAATGTATCACTTTTTTAAGAATATGTGAATCACAATAAATTTGAGTTTTTCAATGAATATTTTACGTTTTTCAATAAATATTTCACGTTTTCGATCAACATTTCACGTTTTTCAGCCCTGTGTTCTCCTTAACCTTCAGTTTTTGATATAGTTAACTTCCTTACTGACCTTATGTTTATTGTCGAATTAGTATATGTGAATAAAGCATAAGCATAAAGTAAAATTTGAAAAGAATTATATTTTTGAACGGAAAAGATTTAAGACAATTCATTAAAACCTTATATTTGTATTCTTATCGTCTCCTTATCATAGTTCTATATACATAGCGAAACGCGCAGTGTACTTTGAAATATTGAAGGTTTCCGAAATCCCAAGCGTCTCTCTTTCTTGACCCAAGCATCTTTCTTGAAGTAATATCGAAATAACTCACCGGATTTCCTCTTTTCCGGCAACACCAGCGACTTCGTGCGCTTGATACGAAGGGACCGTCTTCGCAGAGATCTCAGGAAATTGTCGGGCATCTTTTGAAACTTTGGCGTATCCGAGGGAATTTTCTTGTCAGGCATCAGCCAGTTCTTCACGGCCGTCATCGAAATCCCCCGGGACTTTTTCGGCGTCGGCGTCGGCTCGTTTTTGAGATCCACCATGTCGGAAAAACGTGACGGCACAGGTCGGGAAATCACTAACACATGTCAGAAACGGCGGAAAAGCCCGGCTTATTGAATTACCGGCGTGAAGGAAAACGGGGCGACGTACGCCGCGAGAACTTTCATCTTCGACGTCACTATTTGCGCTCGCCCGAAAGGACGAGGTGGAAATTCGGCGCGGTAACTTTTCGCGACGGTATCACGAGTGTCGTGCGTATAAAGTTCGCGGGCCAGCACAGATAAGCATTGTAATCATAAACATAGAAAAGGGACCGGTGGGTAGGAATCCCCCACCCGGCGGGACCTCGTGCTTTCGTCGGCGCAATCGCCTTCGAGAGACCAATGCGTTCTGCAAGCGGAAATCTCTATATTTATAAAATTACTTCTCGCGTATATTCACGTTCAACATTGTAATCTTATGTATGGTCATTGTTATTCAGAAGAAAAGCTGAATGATCAGTTATCAATGTTTGAAATTCCAATTTTTATGACCTCGTCGTTACTGTATCGATTTCTCATATTTTACATAAACTTATTGTTGATTACCGTCATTTTGGAGACATACAGGCCCGCCGCTAGCGGTTTGAACGCCGGTGTGCAATTCCTATCGTGCCGCCCCTATCTAACTACAAAACCTAGGTGTTTATAAAAATGTGAAAAAAAAATGCTGTACAGTGAAAAACTATGTTATATTAGGTTATTTTATACAAGATAGATACACTAATACGACATTAAATGAAAAAATGAAGGCAAGAAAGGTGCAGTTTATACATATTATGTAGGTAGGTATAGGTATTAAGTTATTTTACAGAAACTGCACCTTTCTTGCCTTCATGTTGGCAAAATCAGCTATAATTTTTTTGGTGTCTAGTCTATTTAGAATCTCATGTTCAATTGAAATTATTGCTAAATTACTTAGTCTTTGCTGGTGCATAGTTGATCTCAAATAGTTTTTTATTATTTTTAACTTTGAAAATGACCTTTCACCAGATGCAACTGAAACCGGCAATGTAAGTAGTATCCTTAGCGCTATTGCTGTATTCGGAAATGTTGACATTAATTCATTAGCAAAAATGTATTGCAATAGGGTTTGTGGATCATTAGACTGGTTTTCAGTTAAATGCAACTTTAAAGCATTGATTTCATTAAACATATCTATACCGTCAATATCTGCGTCACTACTTGAACTATCTTTTAGCTTCACATTCAAATCTTTACAATGTTTCATTAAATCATCTTTGGAGTAACTAAACAAGTTATTATTGGTGAAAAAGCCAAAAACGACGGTAAAAGTTCCCAACTCATCGAATCTATGTTTTAAAGAAGTTAAGGTTTGGTCCAGGATCCTAAAAAAAACATCTACCTTGTATATTGTTTTAGGGTCTAGTAAGACTTCATCACTCTGTTCATACTGAAATTGAGTTGGTTTTTCATCGTGGACAACACTGAAATCGCGAAAAAAAATCAGCTTTTCCATACATTTTGTATGGAATAGTTATTTTTTTTCGCGATTTCACCGTTGACCCTATAGTAAAAGTTGTTCGTATTTATGTGTAGAATGACTCCTTTCCGGATTTAAGTTACTTTTGTTACACCCTGTATAGGTATAATTTTAATATTTTTTTATAAATCTTCACTCTTAAGTTGTATAACAGAAAAAATACCCTTTAAATCACAGTAATAATCACAATACTACTGCGAAAAAAAAATGTTCATACCTACTGCACACAAATGTAATGGAATAACTAATTTTTTTTTCGCGACTTCAGAGTTGACCCCATAGTAAAAGTTGTTCGTATTGATTAGATGGAATGTCCCCCTTTCGTTACTTAAGTTACTTTTGTTACACTCTGTATAATATATATAAATCTTTACTTTAAGTTTGTTCAGTAAAATAACCTTTAAATTTTACATGAATACCTGCTGTTTATATGAATGCGCCCATATGCTGATTAATTAAACAAAGACACTTACCATAATTATGATTTTTGCGCCGACGGATAATATAAATAATTTTCTAAATTATTTTTATAGTCACACTTCGCACAAAAATATACAGAATATTATTAATTTTAAGTACCCTGGACCGTTTCCGGATTTCACATTAGGGCTATAACCAAATAATTGAAGTTTGTTGTTCACTCACATCACTTTCGCATTTGTGTTAAATAAATAAAAACAAAGAAATGAGTATATAGTTTTGAGGGGATTTCCCCTGATATCTGTGGGATTTCCCTATTTCGCATAGAGCACGATACGGATTAACTTTGTTCTCATGAATTTCAATAGATGGCGCTATGTAATGCTACGATATAAGAGAAATATTTGGGCGCCGTTCATCATATTATTTTTATAAGGATAATCTTTTTAGTATTGTGAGGTGACAATGTCTGAATTTTAGTCGATGATTGTCTGATTTGCCGCCCCCCTGAATGCGCCGCCCGCGTGCATTGCACGCCTTGCACGCCCGCTTACGGCGGGCCTGAAGACATATAAGTAGGACAGGTTTGCGATCGGAGACTTTCTGAGCAGATATCCGGTCCCCAGATTAAATGAATGTTTCTCCCGCATTTTAGAAATTTTAACTGTGGACAGTATTAACTTTTTTGTCACGTACACAAAACCAAATTTATATGGAATCACTCGGTATTTCACATTATTGATTGTTTTAAACAAGGATCTTTGACTTCTTGTGAAGAATGAAGTTTTTTGTTGTAAAAAAAACTGGATGGTATGATAAGAAATCTTGAATTATCACCACATGTTCGGGATATTGTACTCAATCGTCACTGAGATTTGAAACTGAATTTCAAAATTTAAAAAATAGAGTGGTCGAATAATTGCTCTCGTTGAAGAAGGGGTGACACAGAGGGTTATAGCGGCCACAATGGGGGTATCACAGGAAGTGATTTCAAAAACCTACGCCCGATACGTGGAGCTACAATCTCTGCAAAATGGGACTAGAAGAAGTCGTAGAAAGATCACTTCTGAAGATCAAGACCGCTCCACCCCATACTCCAAAGGCAATTTTCTGGAAGGCATCAGTATACAGGGTGCTTCAACGAAAACTAAACAGAGGCTATATCTACCAATATATTCATTTCTGATCAAAACGCAAAAACAGGTCAGTTTTTGTTTCAAGGGGGACATTTTTTGGTGTATAAAACTAGCCTGAAATATCAACCACCTAAGCGGGAGTTGCAATCCTTGAACATATTGAATAGGGAACATGGGTCGAGTGATGACTCTAAAGAAAGGTGGTATCTTTATTAACATCACCTTGAACGAATTTCCATTTTTAATTGAAAACTGTAAAATATACAGGGTGAACAACTGAAAGATAGGGAAGACTATTTCCCTGATACTATTCAAGTTTCAGTGAAGTAAAATGGGACAGATCCACGCTGATCAATGACCCTAGAGCAGAGGTGACCACCCTTGAAATTTGGAAGAGGGTAGATGGGTCGAGTGATACCTCGAAAGAAAGGTATTATCTTTGTCTGCATCCCCGTAAACGAATTTTCATTTTTGATTGAAAACTGTAGAAGATACAGAGTGACCTACTGAAAAATAGAGGAGACTATTTATCGCCCTGAGCTATTCAAGTATTAGTGCAAAAAAATGGAACAGATTCATTCCAGATCATCTTCCGAAACACCATTCACATCTCAAATTTCAACCCCTAGAACAGGGTACTTGAATAGCTCAGGGCGATAGATAGACCTCTCTATTTTTCAGTGCCTCACTCTGTAGCTTCTACAGTTTTCAATCAAAAATGAAAATTCTTTCACGGGAATGCAGACAAAGATAATACCTTTCTTTCGAGTTATCACTCGACCCATCTGCCCTCTTCCAAATTTTCAAGGGTTGTCACACCTGATCTAGGGGTTGAAATTCGAGATGAGGATGGTACTTGATGATGACTGTAAATATCCTTTATTTTATAGAACTTGTATTTAATTTTTTCTGTTTTTTGGTTGCTATAACCTTTATAACTGTGCATTATGATGGGAGAATGCACTGGAAAGCACTTCTCCAGTACAAGAGTCAGGGAAGTTCACAAAGTTGACTATGTATGTGTAGTCGTGGAAATCTGGAGACAAATTAAATGACAGCATCATATCCAGCCACCTAATGCGCTTTGCAGAGTGTTTATCGAGATCTATGTTAAAGCTATGCTTATAATTCATTTACTCAATACCTTCAACCTCAAGTAATCTAATGTCATATGTCACATCAAATTATAGGAACTGCGACCGTATGTAACCTTTACAACCCCACGTTCTCATCCCTAACTAAAACGAGATCCCTTTGATATATTAAAACGGACAACATAAAACAGTATGCTTCAGGTTCAATTCCTCCCGCTGTAAAGTCACTGATTTCGTGTTAATTTGTTAGAACGTCGGTTCGTCATTGTATTCGCATTTAATGATGTGGTCATGCATTCATCACAATGCCTCTGGTTAAATGTGCTATTATCAGGTATGACCGTTGAAAGAGGACGAACAGGGAAGTTTCTATGCGACATTGCGTTTTAGAATGATAATAATTCATGGCGTATTTAATAGAGTTAACTCTAATATTTTAACCCTAATATATTGACGTTTTATCGTCGGTGTATTGTAGTGACCATCTGTGTTATCATTCATCAGTTAATGACCTTAGAGATGCCGAGAAAGGCTGGTTTTCATAACGTTTTGAGCTATAAAATGAGACGACCCTGAACCGGAGTCTATTTTTTTTTGTTAATTCACTGAAATTAATCATATCTTCCTTAATTTTTGATCTAATTGAAGTTTATTGTCAATTGTGGATACTGTATTGTGTAGATCGACCTATGAAAAATTTTATTTAGTTCATCTGAATTCAAAATTATAGTGAAGATACGGTCATTTGGCAGAATTATTCAATAATTTCATTTTAAAATTTCAATGTAGTAAAATATTAAGTATTATAAAGCAACTTAAAATCATCCAATAGCATTAAAATTGTGTCGTTGGAATGCAGCCAAATTCAGATAATAAATCGAGTGTAAACAAGATTAGACAGTCAGACACCATCTGGTATTTTTTTAGACAGCAATCCCAGCGTCGAGACGAAGTAACGAGTTTCGAAAATGCCTTATGTACTATATCGGGTGTCCAAGAATGATGGGACATTAACAGTACACTCTCCAGAAAAATTATCGAATCACCCTACTTTTACGTCAATTCTATATAAACTTTTAGGTTGGTCATTCAAGAATCGCTTGGTAACTTTCAGAAGTGTAAGATAAGAAGATATTATTCAAAAGAGATGAGTTTATGATGGAAAATATCAACAATTCTCGAGTTAATGAAAAATTAAAAAATGCTACCATCTTCAATCATTTGCGAGACCAATCAACTAACATCGAATGGTTACTAAGCGTTTTCAAAATTGAGTGTTTCCTCCCCAGGCTCTAATTACTGCCAGTATACGTCTCGGAAGCCCCTCAAACAAATTTTGGATGTACTATTGAGTCACTGAGTTCCAAATTTCAGGAAGCGGATTTTCTAGTTGTTGGAGTGTTCTACAAGGCATCCTACGTTGCTGAATTTGCCATCCCATGTTGTCCCAAACATGTTCTATGTGATTCAATTCGGGACTTCTGGCTGGCTATCTTAACATATCAATTTCGGCATTTTGCAGAAAATCTGTAACTACTCTAGCTGCATGAGGCCGAGCATTATTATGCATATAAATGAAGTTTTCGCCAATCAATGGGTCAAAGGGTACAACATGGGGTTCAAGGATATCTGCTATGTATCTGGCCGCTATCATTCTTCCATTATTCACTAGGACTAACTCAGTTCGACCATGGAAAGAAATGCCTCCCCACACCAATACTGAGCCCCCTCCGAAGATTTCGATTTGCCGGTAGAAGCCACCCTTGGTCTGATATCGTCTTCTCTAAGCCTATTCCTAACAGTTTGCAATGAAATATGCACATTTCTGGAAAGTGAAAATTCATTTTGTAGCATTCTAGCCGTACAGTGCCGAACTTTTAGTGCAGTTAAACGAAGCCAACGATCATCAACTGGTGTTGTTATCCGATTTCTTCCCTCTCCGGCTCTTCTTCCATATTCCCCTGTTTCTTGGTACCGATTAATTGCTCTTAAAATAGTGCTTTGGTTAACATTCCACAAGTTAGCCACGTAACGTTGGCTTCGCCCCTCCTCTAGAAGTGTTACAATTCTTATCACTTCATGATCATTGAAATAGCGTTCAGGACGTTCAGGAGCCATTACAATAAATTCAAAGATTTGAAAATCAACAAGAAACACAGAGAACTTGCATTAACTTATCGTGAAAACTGAAGAGAAATTGAATGAATACTAATGGTCAAATGAACTCATTCTTGTTTCAGACGTGTTTGAGATTATATGGAAACAAATGTTACTACATAGATAAGAATTTTTTCCCCTCATCTCCAAGAACATATGTTGACAAAGAAACTGCGATCGAGCTGCTTGATCGATTGTGGAATTCAGAATACCAGGTGATGCGACAATTTTTGTGGCAAATGATTTATTTGAACTGCATTGAAACTATGGAATATTCATTTTGAACATTCATTTTCATGTACTGATATGAATCATTTGTTTTCCTAACTTGGAACATTGCTGAAACGCAATGAAACTATTGCTTACTGATTACGATATCTTGGTAACTATTTGAAATGTATTGAAGTTTAATATTGATTCCGAACTTTACCTTTAACTCAGAAAATTGATCTGTTGGAAATGTTACGAAACTATTTAATATCAATTCAAATCTTTTGTTTCATAATTTGAAGTTGATACATTTGAAAGCGAGAATGAGTGAATGAGTTTACTTGAACTCTAACGAAGATATCAACAATTATTCATTATAATCGAGTCCAATTATGGGAAGGTTCTTACTCTCAGAATATTGATTTGAAGTCCGATATTCCAAGTCAATAAGGCAAACTTTTCCTGCATTAAAGGCCTATGAATTATAGCCTGTCTCATTAGTATGAAGAAATTGATTTAGGGAAGATACGCATGTATGAACCCACAGACATTGTGGCTTATATGTTCAGTCAGTATGAAAATGTTGAAGAATATCTAAATTGGTGGTATGTTTGTGGTACATACAGGTGTCTAATCTGGGGGCATGATTTCCTGGTTGACTAATCAGCGAATATGGAAATAGAGTATGCTTCGGAGTCAGCCAGTTGGCCAGTTGGGCGCTCAGTTGAGGAGCAAAAAGAGTACGTACGGCTTTTGCGGACTTATACACGAGCGAACTAAGGCTAGCAAGTTGCTAACCTGGGACGTGTTCGACTTTCACTCATAATATGGGTGATGGTCAATTAGGCCCAACTCTAAATGATCTAAGCTCCCAACTTCCTTTCATACTATTGGTGAGGGCCAATTGGGCCTGTCTATAAGTTATTTAATGTGTATTGATTTAAAGACGCCAATTTTTGCAGAGAAATGAATTCAGTATGAATGTACCAAGGATCGAATAGACATTGTTACCCAATCTGTTTTTGATTTTCTAATTTCCTCACCCATGGCTCAAGCGACGAAGCATTCGTTTGAAAATGAACCTCACATAAAAGAACTTGAAGAGGTTACAACCAATACACAACATTACAGAAGGTTCTATTTTAGAAAACAAAACTTCAAGGCAAGTTCAGGTGCTAGACGATAATGTGTGAAGAAAATAAGATAATTCAGGTATTGCAACTTCCATTAAAGCAATGTATTCTGCATTGTCCTTTATAGACTTGTCTATGGGTTGTTTTAATAACCACTATACAAAGGTATAGTTGATGTATTTCTACATCTAATTTCAATATTGTCCAGGAAATCACTATTTTTTTTATGCGCGTTTCTCAGGAATAGGTGGACCTGTTACACCACATGAATAGAAGCCTGGGAAGAATTGAGGTGTCTGTTTACTCGCTTGTTGAAGAGGGCCTTGTAGGATGTTGGGAAGATGTTGGACAGAAGCGAGTTCCACAGCTTTGAAACCTGTCAAATTTAAGTTTCATGGGATTATGCCACTATTCTTCGAAACATGCAAAAGATAAATTTTGTGTATTTTTGAAGCAATGATAATTTGTAAGGTTCCGCCTTGAATTTCAAGGTGCAAGGTATTTTCTACATCGATTACTTTGGAAAAAAAAATCATCAGCAGAACGCATATTACGTGGCATGCAAAGTGTCCATTAAAGTTATCAAATCAAGAATAAGAACGAATCGAAAGACATTTCGATCTTTTCTCTTTGCAGAACTTCATGAAGTTCAAGTGTAGAAATGGTTTTTGAAGTTCAAAGAAAATGAAATATTGAAGGGGGAAACTTAGAATTCACTGGAGAAACCTATTGGATGGTGTTCATCATTAGATTTATTGCCGTCCTATGAAAAGTAATAATTTGTCACATCAGGGTCGGTCATAAATCGTCTGTACGACATGGTGGTTCCCAATTTCTACCTCCAGTACCTTGAGGGATCAATGCGTTTTCGCTTAAATGGGTTACTTCAATGATCGATAAACCTTCAGGCGTGTAATCTGTAAATTTATTGCTCTGTACTTCACGGGCACTTATAGGGGGCCAAATATTCATTAGTTTTACTAGAAGGTATGATATGGATTTTTTATCCGACTACAAGTTGAAGAATTGACCAAAAAACCACTCAATACGTGAGTTCGATGAAGCAGTTCCTCATATTCTATGCTGAACGTAGATTAGGAAAAGTTAATTGATTCAGACGTTACTATAT
The DNA here is from genome assembly GCA_013387265.2 of Cryptolaemus montrouzieri. NCBI lineage: Eukaryota > Metazoa > Arthropoda > Insecta > Coleoptera > Coccinellidae > Cryptolaemus > Cryptolaemus montrouzieri. The sequence goes on along the minus strand of JABFTP020000103.1, from coordinate 6,461,101 downwards.
GATAGTTAATCTTGATGATAATGGGAAATTAGTGTATTAAACTATCACCAGAGTTCATTGAAACTCAGGATTACAGTTTCGATCTCTCGACCATCTTCAGCTGACAAGTACTGAATTAAATTGAAATACATATATACATAAACAGGTAGATATAAAATTAATAGGAACAGCTCGAAAAAGTAGCTTTCAAATCCCACGTGAAACTCACAAGTTGTCCAGTATGGATAGTGAACGTTCGTATAGATCAAACTGGTCGTTCATTCAAACTAGATACAAAGATCATCAATCAGATCACAACAACTAGAGAACCGACGAATTAACTTTCGCTTCAAATTGTAGCGCAAATGGCCATTATTTTCCACCCATAGATCAACTTATAGCCCGGCTTATTCGTCCATATTTCATATTTATATATATAAAAGAAAGTCGTGTTAGATTCATTCAATTCTATTGACTGCGTCACAAATGAAGATGAAGCCACCAACTATCTAATTGAAATTGAAGGTTGGCTCCGTAGTAATCATGCTTCGAAATATAAACTAACAAAAACTGTGCAACGGTACGCGTTTGGTGGTAAGAAAATTGATGAACAATGTAATTTACGCGACGATACTAAAATTCAAAGATGAGGTAGTTCTCAATCCGAGGATCCCGATGATCCCAACTGATATGCCATTTGAATTTGAAAGATTTCAATTTCCGATCAGTCTTGCATTTGCCATGACCATCAACAGATCACAAGGTCAATCCAAGAGCAACCTATGTACTAAAATACAGAAACAATAATGAATGATTAATGTAGGTACTTTTTTTCTTGTATTTTTCTAATAAGAAAAATTAATAAATTCCAAAATCTGATTATTTATTGCCTTTAAGGCGGAATAGAGTTCGTCGGGTCAGCTAGTCTTTAAATAATGTATTTCAACTTTAACTCAGTGCTTGTTGTTAGCTGAAGATGGTCAAGAGATCGAAATTGCAATCCTGAATTTCAATAAACGTTTGTGTTGGTATAAAACGTAGTTTAATTCATTATTATCATCATAACCTAATATAACCAATTTTTCTCTACATTGGATACTATGGTTATGATGTGTTTTAAAATGATAAAAACCGGAGAGACTTCAAAAACAGAAAATTTGAAAATTAAGTAGTAAAACCTCCAATAGGCATCGAATAGTGAAAACTAACTGAATTGTTCATATTTTCGGAGTCAGCCAGTTGGCCAATTGGGCGCTCAGTTGAGGAGCAAAAAGAGCACGTAAGGCTTTTGCGGACATATACACGAGCGAACTAAGGCTAGCAAGTTGCTAACCTGGAACGTGTTGTTTAGAATTTTAAAGAATTTCAAATCTCTGAGGTTTGAGTATCAGGACAATGATCCATTCATAAAACGTTATATCATATTACCAAAACTCTTAGAGGGTTATCTACTACATATAACATGGTTGAGGGCCGATTAGGCCTGTCCATAATAATCTAATATTCCAACTTCCACTCATAAAATGGGTGATGGCCAATTAGGCCTAACTCTAAATAATCTAGTCTCCCAACATCCATTCATACTGTGGGTGAGGCCAATTAGGCCTGTCTATAAATTATTTAATGTCCCTGTGTACTGATTTAAAGACGCCGAAGAGTGTGAGAATGTACCAAGGATCGAATAGACATTGTTACCCAATCTGTTTTTGATTTTCTAATTTCCTCACCTATGGCTCAAGCGACGAAGCATTCGTTTGAAAATAAACCTCACATAAAAGAACTTGAAAAGGTTACAACAAATACACAACATTACAGAAGGTTCTATTTTAGAAAACAAAACTTCAAGGCAAGTTCAGGTGCTAGACGATAATGTGTGAAGAAAATAAGATAATTCAGGTATTGCAACTTACATAAAAGCAATGTATTCTGCATTGTCCTTTATAGACTTGTCTATGGGTTGTTTTAATAACCACAAAGGTATAGTTGATGTGTTTCTACATCTAATTTCAATATTGCCCAGGAAATCACTATTTTTTTTATGCGCGTTTCTCAGGAATAGGTGGACCTGTTACACCACATGAATAGAATCCTGGGAAGAATTGAGGTGTCAGTTTACTCGCTTGTTGAAGAGGGCCTTGTAGGATGTTGGGAAGATGTTGGACAGAAGCGAGTTCCACAGCTTTGAAACCTGTCAAATTTAAGTTTCATGGGATTATGCCACTATTCTTCGAAACATGCAAAAAGATAAATTTTGTGTATTCTTGAAGCAATGATAATTTGTAAGGTTCCGCCTTGAATTTCAAGGTGCAAGGTATTTTCTACATCGATTACTTTGGAAAAAAAACCATCAGCAGAACGAATATTACGTGGCATAGAAAGTGTCCATTAAAGTTATCAAATCAAGAATAAGAACGAATCGAAAGACATTTCGATCTCTTCTCTTTGCAGAACTTCATGAAGTTCAAGTGTAGAAACGGTTTTCGAAGTTTAAAGAAAATTAAATATTGAAGGGGGAACTTAGAATTCACTGGAGAAACTTATTGGATGGTGTTCATCATTAGATTTATTGCCGTCCTATGAAAAGTAATAATTTGTCACATCAGGGTCGGTCGTAAATCGTCTGTACGACATGGTGGTTCCCAATTTCTACCCCCAGTACCTTGAGGGATCAATGCGTTTTCGCTTAAATGGGTTACTTCAATGATCGATAAACCTTCAGGCGTGTAATCTGTAAATTTATTGCTCTGTACTTCACGGACACTCATAGGGGGCTAAATATTCATTAGTTTTACTAGAAGGTATGATATGGATTTTTTATCCGACCACAAGTTGAAGAATTGACCAAAAAACCACTCAATACGTGAATTCGATGAAGCAATTGCCGAATACGCGAAGTTGGGCCTAACGAACGAAATAAGTTCCTCATATTCTATGCTGAACGTAGATTATGAATAGTTAATTGATTCAGACGTTTCTACGTGATACTTAATCTTGATGATAATGAGAAATTAGTGTATTAAACTATCACCAGAGTTCATTGAAACTCAGGATTACAGTTTCGATCTCTCGGCCATCTTCAGCTGACAAGTACTGAATTAAATTGAAATACATATATACATAAACAGGTAGATATAAAATTAATAGGAACAGCTCGAAAAAGTAGCTTTCAAATCCCACGTGAAACTCACAAGTTGTCCAGTATGGATAGTGAACGTTCGTATAGATCAAACTGGTCGTTCATTCAAACTAGATACAAAGATCATCAATCAGATCACAACAACTAGAGAACCGACGAATTAACTTTCGCTTCAAATTGTATCGCAAATGGCCATTATTTTCCACCCATAGATCAACTTATAGCCCGGCTTATTCGTCCATATTTCATATTTATATATATAAAAGAAAGTCGTGTTAGATTCATTCAATTCTATTGACTGCGTCACAAATGAAGATGAAGCCACCACCTATCTAATTGAAACTGAAGATAATAAAAAAAAACAAGTACTGTGTTTTAAGGAATTTTACTTAATAATTGCGATTCGTAACGCGTTTCACTACACCGTAGCTTCTTCAGACGAATGAATATTATTGATAATGGAATTTTACCAAGTAAAAGCCTCCCAAATTCAAATGAAATTGAAGGTTGGCTCCGTAGTAACCATGCTTCGAAACATAAACCAACAAAAACTGTGCAACGGTACGCGTTTGGTGGTTAGAAAATTGATGAACAATGTAATTTACGCGACGATACTAAAAGAAAAATTCAAAGGTGAGGTAGTTCACATTCCGAGGATCCCGATGATCCCAACTGATATGCCATTTGAATTTGAAAGATTTCAATTTCCGATCCGTCTTGCATTTGCTATGACCATCAACATATCACAAGATCAATACAAGAGCAACCTATGTACTAAAATACAGAAATAATAATGAATGATTAATGTAGGTACTTTTTTCTTGTATTTTTCTAATAAAAAAATTAATAAATTCCAGAATCTGCTTATTTATTGCCTTTAAGGCGGAATAGAGCTCGTCGGGTCAGCTAGTCTTTAAATAATGTATTTCAACTTTAACTCAGTGCTTGTTGTTAGCTGAAGATGGTCAAGAGATCGAAATTGCAATGCTGAATTTCAATAAACGTTTGTGTTGATATAAAATTTGAAAATGAAGTAGTAAAACCTCCAATAGGCATCGAATAGTGAAAACTAACTGAATTGTTCATATTTTCCTGAAGAAAGGACCACGCACAAAATGCACTAAAAATTACATTCAGTGAAAGTTCCTCAAATTTTCGTCAATTGCACTTCGAAACACCCTGATTACATTTCTGCAATAATAAACATACCTCAATGGATTCGTTTCTGAGATCTTCTTCTTCAACTGCCATCTCCGAGTCGAAGGTTGGCAATCATCATCGCTATTTTTACTTTAGAAGCGGCCGATTTAAAAAGTTGGTTCGAAGTGCATCCAAACCACTCTCTCAGGTTCCTCAGCCATGAGATTCTTCTCCTTCCTATACTTTGTTTTCCATGTATTTTGCCTTGGATAATCAGCTGTAGGAATTTATATTTTCACCTCTCTTAATATGGCCCAGATATTCCAATTTACGTTTCTTGAGTGTGTTAGCAACCTCTCTTTCCCTGCCCATGCGTCTCTGAACTTCTGCATTTGTTACTCGATCCATCCATAATATTCTAAGAATCCTCCTATACACCCACATTTCAAATGCTTCAATCTTTTTAAGAATTGCGGCATTCACTGTCCATGCTTCCGCTCCATAAAGGAGAGTAGAGAAAACATAACATTTAGCTAAACGATGTTTTAAGGCCATACTTAGATCTTTACTACGAAAAACTTTGTCCATTTTTATGAAGTTGGCTCGGGCTTTTTCTATTCTTATTCTTATTTCTTGGGTCTATTCATTTGTGCTGTTCACCATTGCTCCAAGGTAAGTATATTGATCCACTCTTTCTACATTTCTGCCGTTTATAGTCAGACTAACATTTACTGGATTGTTCTTTGAGATTACCATGAATTTTGTCTTTTTCATGTTTAGTGATAACCCATATTCCTCACTGTAAGTAGATACTCTGGTCATTAGTCTCTGCAGAGCTTCGATACTCTCCGCTAATATTACTGTGTCGTCCGCATATCTTATGTTGTTTACCTGTGTTCCACCAACTGTTATCCCACATTCTTCGTTTTCCAGAGCTTTCTTAAGTATTTCTTCAGCATATGCATTGAAGAGTGTCGGCGATAGAACGCATCCCTGTCTTACCCCTCGTATTTCAATTTCTTCTGATGTGTGGTTGTCCATGCATATTATAGGTTTTTGCTTATAATAAAGATTAGTGATGATCTGTACGTCTCTACTATCTAGATGTTTTGATTTAAGGATGTCTATCAGTTGATCATGACGAACCTTGTTAAAGGCTTTATTATAGTCTATGAAACACGCATAGACCACTTTGTTGACACCGAGACATCTTTGAGTCAACACGTTGAATGCGAAAAGGGCTTCGCGGGTTCCCAATCCCCTTCTGAATCCAAATTGAGTATCGCTTATATCCATGTCAAGTTTATGGTATATTCGATTATGGATAACCTTGAGGAGCAGTTTGAGAGTGTGTGACATCAGACTGATTGTACGATGATCACCACATTCTCTAGCATGTGGTTTTTTTGGTAAGCAGATGAAAGTAGATACTAACCATTCTCTTGGAATATTTCCAGTTCTGTATACTTCATTGAATATATTGACTAAGAGACCGATATGATTGTCGTCAATTAATTTGAGTATATCACTTGCCAATTGATCTGGTCCGGGGCTTTTCAAATTTTTCATGTTCTTTAATGCATGTTTCACCTCTTCTTTAGTAATATCTGGGCCTATCTCTTCACAGTATGTGATAATTTCTTCTGCTTCAGTTCTGTTATCCATAAATAATTCTTCTGTGTATTCCTTCCATCTTTGTAGTTTATCTGCTGTATTCATTCCTGTTTCTGAGATACAGGCTGTTTAAGTTTGATGGATTTGAAGCGGATTTTTCCTAACTCCCTTTTTTCAACTGTAAATTCTGTTTAGAATATTTTTGAACAGAAAAAAAATATTTTTCAACTAGGGGTCAAAAAAGTGTTGATAAATGCATTGGTAGACCTGTCTTTGTATAAAATCGTGACATTGATAATGCAATATCTCAGTTTTCTTTCAATGGAAAACTACAGAACGGCACTAATTTATTAGAATTTTCACTTCGAGATTTCTTATGCTACATATCACACAACTGTGACTCTCCTTGAGTATACAGGGTATCTGCAGGGTGGCCGAATATTGAAAAAAAAATTATTTCTTGAGAATTTTTTAATGGAAACATCATTGAATAGTAATGCGAAGGGTGTGTGTGAGTGTTTGTGTGTGTCCGTAAGGGTCTGAATTCTTTGTTTCAGATGTTGTTGATATAAAGGCTTTGAATTCGATGGATTTGAAGCGGATATTCGACAACTTCACTTTTTCAACCGTAAAATTGTTTGGGGTATTCTTGAACAGAAGAAAAATATTTTTCACTAAGAGATCATGAGTGTGATGTATGCAACTAAAAACTTGTATCCATATACAGGGCAGAATATAAAAAAATTGATATTAGAATATTTTGGTTTTCCAGGAATGAAAACCTGCAATCAGCATCAGTTTATTATAATTATCTCTTTCGGAGTTTCTATGCTGTTTGCAGGTTATCATTTCTTGAAAACCAAAATATTCTAATATCAATTTCACAATTTTTCATGGTCTGCCTTGTATATGGAGACAAGTTTTTAGTTGCATACATCAACACTCTTATGATCTCTTAGTGGAAAAATATTTTTCTTCTGTTCAAGAATACCCCAAACATATTTTACGGTTGAAAAAGTAAAGTTGGCGAAAATCCATCGAACTCAAACAGCCTGTATATCAAGAACATCTGAAACAAAGAATTTATACTCATACGGACACATACAAACACTCACACTATCCCTTTGCATTACAATTCAATGATGTTTTATTTAAAAAATTCCCAAGAAATAATTTCTTCAATATTCAAAACTGAGATATTCCATTATCAATTTCACGATTTTTGATGGTCCGCCCTGTATACAAAGACAGGTGTTCCAATGCATTTATCAACACTTCTTTGGAAAGGTCTGCTTCAAATCCATCAAACTTAAACAGCCTGTATCTCAGAAATGAATTCATTGAGGTATGCTTTTATTGCAGAATTTTAATCAGGGTGTTTCGAAGTACAATTGACGAAAATTTGGTGAACTTTCATTGAATGCAATTTTTAGTGCATTTTGTGAGTGGTCCTTTCTTACTTTGGACAAGATATACCCTGCAGTCAAAGATCAGAGATCACTTTTTATATCCAAATATTAACACAGCTCTACAAAAAAAATTTTTTTTATTGTTGCCCTGGATATCATCGCAAATTTTTATGTTTTCAAGTGCTCAGATTACGAATATATTCATGAAAGTTCTCAATGTGCTCGTATTTTCATGATTTTTGCATTTCTTATATTTTGAACAATTATAAGCTTGTTAGAAATAAAATTTAATTTTCCAGTCATGATTAGGTTTTTGCGCAACTTTTCGCGCATACAAACATCACCTGATACCCACTCTCAGACCCCTTGCTCCACAGAACAGCTGAGATCTCAGTTATTTGACAATATTGAAGTACATATACACGTAAATCTGGATAAAGTGTCATGGATTAATATTTTGTTTCAATTACTGAATGTCCATTCTTATATATTTGTCTTCTAGTCTAAAATATGAGTTCGTCACGAAGAAAGTGTAAATATTGTAGTGATTTATTTTGTTATATTTGCGGTGTTTATATACCAAAAAACAAAAAGAAATATTACAGACTTTGTCAAGGGACTTATGTTGATTATTTTGGTTTCAAATGGACAAATTAGGTAAACCATGGGTTCCTAATAAAGTTTTTAAGTCCTGTGTTGAGTCTTTACGGTTGTGGAAAGAAGGTGAACGTTCTGGATTAGACTTTGGTATTCCTATGATCTGGATGGAGCCTACGAATCATTTAGATGATTGTTACTTTTGCGTAGTAGATGTTAAAGGTTTTAATCGAAATCAAACGTGGAGATACCCAGACTTACAGTCTACGAAATGTCCGGTTCTACACAGTGAAAATCTCCTCGGCCCATATACATTTCAAAAGTAATTCGCATGCCCTCAGGAACAATGATGTTACCAAATTCACAGAAATCGGGACCATCTACTAGTGGAAGAGAATGGGAAAGTGAAACATCTACGCCAAAGTTATTTTCTCAAAATGAACTCAGTGATTTAATACGTGATCTCAATTTATCAAAACAAGGATCAGAACTGTTAACCTCAAGATTGAAAGAAAAAATTTATTGGCACCAACAGTAACAATTACAACATACAGAAAGCGAGAAAAGAGTTATTACAATTTTTAGTGAAAATGAAGGATTAGTGTATTGTAATGATATCGCGAAGCTGCTTATAGACATGGGTTTAAAAGAGTACAAATCTACTGGATGGCGCCTTTTTATTGATAGTTGCAAAAGAAGTTTAAAATGCGTCTTATTGCACAATGGAAATAAATTTGCATCAATTCCAATTGCCCATTCAACGAAACTCAAAGAAGAATATGAAAATGTAAAATTAGTTTTAGAGAAAATTAAATACTCTGAGCATCAATGGCCGATCTGTGTGGATTTAAAAATGGTTAATTTTTTACTTGGGCAACAAGGTGGATATACAAAATACCCTTGCTTTATTTGTATGTGGGATAGTAGAGCAAAGCAACTTCATTGGGAACAAGATGTTTGGCCTGTAAGAAATTCTTTAACTGTCGGTAAAGCCAACGTAATGAGGGAGCCGCTGGTGAGCAGAGACAAAATCATACTTCCACCTTTACATATTAAGTTAGGTATGATTAAGCAATTTGTAAAAGCGTTGAACAAAGACGGAAATTGTTTTAATTACATTTGCAGAAAATTTCCGAAGCTTAGTATGGAACAATTGAAAGGTGGAATATTTGATGGTCCTCAAATACGGCAATTGATGAAAGACTCAGATTTTATCAAAGTTATGACTGTTCCGGAAAGTAAAGCTTGGAAAAGTTTTGTGTTGGTTGTCGAAAATTTCCTAGGTAACCATAAAGCAGCAAATTATGAAGAAATTGTGCAAAATATGCTGACAAACTTTCAGACTTTAGGAGCAAATATGAGTATTAAGTTACACTATCTCCGCAATCATCTAGATAAATTTCCGGATAATTTAGGAAATTATAGTGAGGAACAGGGAGAGCGGTTTCATCAAGATCTAAAAGTGAAGAAAGGTATCAAGGTCGATGGATTGTCACATGATGGCAGATTACTGCTGGTCTTTGAAAAGAGATTGTCCCTGAAAAATTATAGAAGAAAAGCTCATAAAAGGCGTTTTATGGAAATATGAAATTTATTTTCGACATTGTCCTCTTTATTTACTTCGATGTATCCGAATTTCTCAAAACATAACTGACATTATAAATATATCTGTTATTTTGTTTCTTGTTTAACGATTTTTGTTATGTAAAATGAAAATAAAGATTTGAAAAGAAGTCAGGGCAAATCCTACAAAATCATTAATAGTTTCACGAATTGTGTGCATAAATAGACCCAAAATCATTTTCATACCTAGGGCAACAAAACCATTGTAGACCAGTGTAATTGTAGCAGATTCTCAAGGTGAAGGCATAACAGGAAATCAGTCAATAATTTTGACAATCGTTTTAAGCAGATTTTTTTAAATGCTCAATTCCCAGTAGATTTTGACCGAATGTACAATGTCGAGATGAAACAATACAAATGTAATCGAGTTGAGAAATTACATTAATCATGGCAAAGGGACGAATGGTGCTGAAGACATAATAATCCAATAGTAATCTATTTCCAGAATTCTGGCCACTAGTGTATGTTCATCAATAAATTATATTATAACAGCCCTTCTTCTTCCTTTTCCACCGTACCAAGATCGTTAATGAGAAAGAATGTCCCGACCATTCCAATGATAGTTTCTTCTTCAAGATCTCATCTTTCAACTTCATGTTGTGTTTTCATCTCAACCCTTGAGTTTCATTTCGACAACAAAATGATTACTGGTGAAAAGTTGCTGGAAAGACCTGAGATTCTTCTGAAGTTTGTATTCTCACATTTCCACCCCGAAAAATACTTCCTAATTCAATTGTTCCGTGAGCAAAATCCCTTCCATTAAAAATTATGTTAATGGGCTAAGTCGATGTTCCCTCTCGAAATCTGTCGGTTCCCGGTAGCAGTGGACACGAAACGAGCAGGTGTCAAATTAAAATTTCGTGAGCGCAAAGGTGTACGAAAATCTGTCGCAGATTGAATTTGAATCGGTCGCACCCTTCCATCGAAAAACAATGGCTTTGAATTGTTAATGGGTGTCATTCGAGACGAAACGGCGACGTTTGACCGTTTAAGAACGACTGCGACGTGAGTCAGACATTTTAATGGAACACGGCCAGGTGTATTGTCGAAAACGAATTTGGGTTTCTGCCACCGTGGATTATACACGGTGACACACGAGAATCAAGTGTTTCTGAGGGAAAATCATAAAAATCGTTCTCAATTTTCGTCAGAAATGAATTTGTTGACGAAAAAAAACATTTGATAGTTCATACAGGGTGTAACATAATAGTATGTTATCTAAATCTAAATCTATTTCAAGTAAAAAAGTTCATATAAACATAGTTCCCCAAAAACTTCGTTACGGAACTACAGCCTGTTGAAATTTCCGGAAAAAATTGTTTTTTCTTCAAAACTCCTGCAGTTTTTGAGATATTCAGCCCAAATTCGGAATGCAAGCTATTTTTTACAGCCTCCATTATTACACGTCCAAAATTTTAACTAGAATTCCTTTTCCGGAGCCATGTCTTCTCTTGCCGTTTCAAACTATTTTGCAGTACGCCACTGATCATCGTACAATCAATTTTCGTCACTTGTAATTTTTTCGTATCTCCAACCGTTCTCAAGCAACAAATTAATAATCGATTGTATGCGTTCGCTGAATGGAAGCACTTCTAATAAAAAAAGGAATAGTAGGCTTTGATTTTTTTCATTCATTTATTTTGACAGTTGTTAAAGTTGAACCAGTGTCTGTTCGAATTGTTCATTAAATTAACGATTAGTTTTAAGACTTTTGAAGTTATTGCTGTAAGACAAAATGGCTAATTTTACTAACGCCGAATTGGCTGATATCCATTACATGTACGGTCTGGCTGACGGAAACACAACAGAAGCCAAGCGATTATATCAGGTGCGCTTTCCAAATCGAGTACCATCAAACAGGCGACCATTTTCAAATGTCCACAGAAGGTTTCATATTCAACGCGTCCAAACTCTACTTCCTCGAGATTTTCCTTCAAGACTGAATTTCTGCCGATGGTTCTTAGATAAAATTAGAGAAAATGCTCATTTTATTAGTGAAATAATGTTCACAGACGAAGCTAACTTTTCGAGAACTGCCATCACAAATTTTTACAATGATCATTATTGGGCTGAGGAAAACCTCCATTTGATTGAAGAATCTCATCCTCAAGAACAATTCTCACTCAATGTCTGGGTCGGAATAATTGGAAATTATTCGATTGGGCCATTTTTTTTGCCTAACAGACTAAACGGTCCCGCTTATCGGCAATTTCTTGAGGAGGAGTTACCTTTATTGCTCGGAGATGCGCCACTTTTGGTGAGAAACATGAATAATACATTCAACAACCGATGGTTAGGTCGGGGTGGGCTAGAACCATTGCCTTCTAGGTCCCCAGACTTAAATAGTTTGAACTTTTTCTATAGTTAATTTGTCGACGAAGGGTTCACATTCATACATGATAACGCACGAGCATAAACTGCTCGTGTTGTTCAGCAATACCTTACAGAAGTCAATATTGAATTGGATTGGCCAGAGAGCAGCCCAGACCCAAATCCGCTGGAACATTGTTGGGACATTTCAAAGAGAATAATCCGAACCAGGATTTCTGCACCAATGACGATGTCTGACCTATTCATGGCAGTTGAGGAAGAATGGCAAGCTACTCCTCAGGACAGCATCAGAAATTTAACAAGGTTCATACCGAGTCGTTTGCGAGCTGTCATAAGGGTAAGAGAAGGTAATACAGAGTACTGTAAAATCAAATTGTCCTAAAATAACGTCCGTATCACTTTCCTGTAGCATGAAATAAATTCGTAAAAAAGACAAAATTAATTTTCGAATGAATTTTCCATAAACAATTTTCCGCTACATTCTCTGCTCATTTGGATGAAAAATCGTCACTCATTAAAAACCGGAGTAATTTTTTCAAATCAATTGGTGCCGTCTTGGTACCATGCATTTCGATTTCGATGTGTCAGTTTATTTGCGAGCAAGTGTATTATAGTTGAGCCTCAAAAATCGTTGTTTGGTATGTACAGGTCGATCAATTGAATGTTTCCTTCCGTACTACAGAAAACCGAAAAAACAAGAACCCACGCTTAGTGTTCAGCCGTTTATAAATCGGATTCTAAGATTTGTTCTGATATAGAAAAAATCCTCTACGCTGTTTGACTCAGCGGAATTAGAATATGGTAATGGAAAATGCTCATTTTGTTAGTGAAATAATGTTCACAGACGAAGCTGACTTTTCGAGAACTGCCATCACAAATTTTTACAATGATCATTATTGGGCTTAGGAAAACCTCCATTTGATTGAAGAATCTCATCCTCAAGAACAATTCTCACTCAATGGCTGAGTCGGAATAATTGGAAATTATTTGATTGGGCCATTGTTTTTGCCTAACAGACTAAACGGTCCCGCTTATCGGCAATTTCTTGAGGAGTTACCTTTATTGCTCGGGGATGCGCCACTTTCGGTGAGAAACATAATGTGGTTCATGCATGAATAATACATTCAACAACCGATGGTTAGGTCGGGGTTGGCTAGAACCATTGCCTTCTAGGTCCCCAGACTTAAATAGTTTGAACTTTTTCTATAGTTAATTTGTCGTCGAAGGGTTCACATTCATACATGATAACGCACGAGCATAAACTGCTCGTGTTGTTCAGAAATACCTCACAGAAGTCAATATTGAATTGGATTGGCCAGAGAGCAGCCCAGACCTAAATCTGCTGGAACATTGTTGGGACATTTCAAAGAGAATAATCCGAACCAGGATTTCTGCACCAATGACGATGTCTGACCTATTCATGGCGGTTGAGGAAGAATGGCAAGCTACTCCTCAGGACAGCATCAGAAATTTAACAAGGTTCATACCGAATCGTTTGCGAGCTGTCATAAGGGTAAGAGGAGGTAATACAGAGTACTGAAAAATCAAATTGTCCTAAAATAACGTCCGTATCACTTTCCTGTAGCATGAAATAAATTCGTAAAAAAGACAAAATTAATTTTCGAATGAATTTTCCATTAACAATTTTTCCGCAACATTCTCTGCTCATTTGGATGAAAAATCGTCACTCATTAAAAACCGGAGTAATTTTTTCAAATCAATCGGTGCCGTCTTGGTACCATGCATTTCGATTTCGATGTGTCAGTTTATTTGCACGCAAGTGTATTATAGTTGAGCCTCAAAAATCGTTGTTTGGTATGTACAGGTCGATCAATTGAATGTTTCCTTCCGTACTACGGAAAACCGGAAAAACAAGAACCCACGCTTAGTGTTCAGCCGTTTATAAATCGGATTCTAGGAGTTGTTCCGATATAGAAAAAATCGTCTACGCTGTTTGACTCAGCGGAATTAGAATATGGTAATGGAAAATGCTCATTTTGTTAGTGAAATAATGTTCACAGACGAAGCTAACTTTTCGAGAACTGCCATCACAAATTTTTACAATGATCATTATTGGGCTGAGGAAAACCTCCATTTGATTGAAGAATCTCATCCTCAAGAACAATTCTCACTCAATGTCTGGGTCGGAATAAATGGAAATTATTCGATTGGGCCATTATTTTTGCCTAACAGACTAAACGGTCCCGCTTATCGGCAATTTCTTGAGGAGTTACCTTTATTGCTCGGGGATGCGCCACTTTCGGTGAGAAACATAATGTGGTTCATGCATGAATAATACATTCAACAACCGATGGTTAGGTCAGGGTGGGCTAGAACCATTGCCTTCTAGGTCCCCAGACTTAAATAGTTTGAACTTTTTCTATAGTTAATTTGTCGACGAAGGGTTCACATTCATACATGATAACGCACGAGCATAAACTGCTCGTGTTGTTCAGAAATACCTCACAGAAGTCAATATTGAATTGGATTGGCCAGAGAGCAGCCCAGACCTAAATCTGCTGGAACATTGTTGGGACATTTCAAAGAGAATAATCCGAACCAGGATTTCTGCACCAATGACGATGTCTGACCTATTCATGGCAGTTGAGGAAGAATGGCAAGCTACTCCTCAGGACAGCATCAGAAATTTAACAAGGTTCATACCGAATCGTTTGCGAGCTGTCATAAGGGTAAGAGAAGGTAATACAGAGTCTGAAAAATCAAATTGTCCTAAAATAACGTCCGTATCAATTTCTTGTAGCATGAAATGAATTCGTAAAAAAGACAAAATTAATTTTCGAATGAATTTTCCATAAACAATTTTTCCGCTACATTCTCTGCTCATTTGAATGAAAAATCGCCACTCTCCAAAAAACCGGAGTAATTTTTTCAAATCAATTGGTGCCGTCTTGGTACCATGCATTTCGATTTCGATGTGTCAGTTTATTTGCACGCAAGTGTATTATAGTTGAGCCTCAAAAATCGTTGTTTGGTATGTACAGGTCGATCAATTGAATGTTTCCTTCCATACTACGGAAAACCGAAAAAACAAGAACCACGCTTAGTGTTCAGCCGTTTATAAATCGGATTCTAAGAGTTGTTCCGATATAGAAAAAATCGTCTACGCTGTTTGACTCAGCGGAATTAGAATATGGTAATGGAAAATGCTCATTTTGTTAGTGAAATAATGTTCACAGACGAAGCTAACTTTTCGAGAACTGCCATCACAAATTTTTACAATGATCATTATTGGGCTTAGGAAAACCTCCATTTGATTGAAGAACCTCATCCTCAAGAACAATTCTCACTCAATGTCTGGGTCGGAATAATTGGAAATTATTCGATTGGGCCATTCTTTTGCCTAACAGACTAAACGGTCCCGCTTATCGGCAATTTCTTGAGGAGGAGTTACCTTTATTACTCGGGGATGCGCCACTTTTGGTGAGAAACATAATGTGGTTCATGCATGAATAATACATTCAACAACCGATGGTTAGGTCGGTGTCGGCTAGAACCATTGCCTTCTAGGTCCCCAGACTTAAATAGTTTGAAATTTTTCTATAGTTAATTTGTCGTCGAAGGGTTCAGATTCATACACGATAACGCACGAGCATAAACTGCTCGTGTTGTTCAGAAATACCTCACAGAAGTCAATATTGAATTGGATTGGCCAGAGAGCCGCCCAGACCTAAATCCGCTGGAACATTGTTGGGACATTTCAAAGAGAATAATCCGAACCAGGATTTCTGCACCAATGACGATGTCTGACCTATTCATGGCAGTTGAGGAAGAATGGCAAGCTACTCCTCAGGACAGCATCAGAAATTTAACAAGGTTCATACCGAATCGTTTGCGAGCTGTCATAAGGGTAAGAGGAGGTAATACAGAGTACTGAAAAATCAAATTGTCCTAAAATAACGTCCGTATCACTTTCCTGTAGCATGAAATAAATTCGTAAAAAAGACAATATTAATTTTCGAATAAATTTTCCATTAACAATTTTTCCGCAACATTCTCTGCTCATTTGAATGAAAAATCGTCACTCATTAAAAACCGGAGTAATTTTTTCAAATCAATTGGTGCCGTCTTGGTACCATGCATTTCGATTTCGATGTGTCAGTTTATTTTCGAGCAAGTGTATTATAGTTGAGCCTCAAAAATCGTTGTTTGGTATGTACAGGTCGATCAATTGAATGTTTCCTTCCGTACTACGGAAAACCGGAAAAACAAGAACCCACGCTTAGTGTTCAGCCGTTTATAAATCGGATTCTAAGATTTGTTCCGATATAGAAAAAAACCTCTACGCTGTTTGACTCAGCGGAATTAGAATATGGTAATGGAAAATGCTCATTTTGTTAGTGAAATAATGTTCACAGACGAAGCTAACTTTTCGAGAACTGCCATCACAAATTTTTACAATGATCATTATTGGGCTTAGGAAAACCTCCATTTGATTGAAGAACCTCATCCTCAAGAACAATTCTCACTCAATGTCTGGGTCGGAATAAATGGAAATTATTCGATTGGGCCATTATTTTTGCCTAACAGACTAAACGGTCCCGCTTATCGGCAATTTCTTGAGGAGTTACCTTTATTGCTCGGGGATGCGCCACTTTTGGTGAGAAACATAATGTGGTTCATGCATGAATAATACATTCAACAACCGATGGTTAGGTCGGGGGTGGGCTAGAACCATTGCCTTCTAGGTCCCCAGACTTAAATAGTTTGAACTTTTTCTATAGTTAATTTGTCGACGAAGGGTTCACATTCATACATGATAACGCACGAGCATAAACTGCTTGTGTTGTTCAGCAATACCTTACAGAAGTCAATATTGAATTGGATTGGCCAGAGAGCAGCCCAGACCTAAATCTGCTGGAACATTGTTGGGACATTTCAAAGAGAATAATCCGAACCAGGATTTCTGCACCAATGACGATGTCTGACCTATTCATGGCAGTTGAAGAAGAATGGCAAGCTACTCCTCAGGACAGCATCAGAAATTTAACAAGGTTCACACCGAATCGTTTGCGAGCTGTCATAAGGGTAAGAGGAGGTAATACAGAGTACTGCAAAATCAAATTGTCCTAAAATAACGTCCGTATCACTTTCCTGTAGCATGAAATGAATTCGTAAAAAAGACAAAATTAATTTTCGAATGAATTTTCCATAAACAATTTTTCCGCTACATTCTCTGCTCATTTGAATGAAAAATCGCCACTCTTCAAAAAACCGGAGTAATTTTTTCAAATCAATTGGTGCCGTCTTGGTACCATGCATTTCGATTTCGATGTGTCAGTTTATTTGCGAGCAAGTGTATTATAGTTGAGCCTCAAAAATCGTTGTTTGGTATGTACAGGTCGATCAATTGAATGTTTCCTTCCGTACTACGGAAAACCGAAAAAACAAGAACCCACGCTTAGTGTTCAGCCGTTTATAAATCGGATTCTAAGATTTGTTCCGATATAGAAAAAATCGTCTACGCTGTTTGACTCAGCGGAATTAGAATATGGTAATGGAAAATGCTCATTTTGTTAGTGAAATAATGTTCACAGACGAAGCTAACTTTTCGAGAACTGCCATCACAAATTTTTACAATGATCATTATTGGGCTTAGGAAAACCTCTATTTGATTGAAGAATCTCATCCTCATGAACAATTCTCACTCAATGTCTGGGTCGGAATAATTGGAAATTATTCGATTGGGCCATTTTTTTTGCCTAACAGACTAAACGGTCCCGCTTATCGGCAATTTCTTGAGGAGGAGTTACCTTTATTGCTCGGAGATGCGCCACCTTTGGTGAGAAACATAATGTGGTTCATGCATGAATAATACATTCAACAACCGATGGTTAGGTCGGGGTGGGCTAGAACCATTGCCTTCTAGGTCCCCAGACTTAAATAGTTTGAACTTTTTCTATAGTTAATTTGTCGACGAAGGGTTCACATTCATACATGATAACGCACGAGCATAAACTGCTCGTGTTGTTCAGCAATACCTTACAGAAGTCAATATTGAATTGGATTGGCCAGAGAGCAGCCCAGACCTAAATCCGCTGGAACATTGTTGGGACATTTCAAAGAGAATAATCCGAACCAGGATTTCTGCACCAATGACGATGTCTGACCTATTCATGGCAGTTGAGGAAGAATGGCAAGCTACTCCTCAGGACAGCATCAGAAATTTAACAAGGTTCATACCGAATCGTTTGCGAGCTATCATAAGGGTAAGAGGAGGTAATACAGAGTACTGAAATATCAAATTGTCCTAAAATAACGTCCGTAGCACTTTCTTGTAGCATGAAATGAATTCGTAAAAAAGACAAAATTAATTATCGAATGAATTTTCCATGACCAATTTTCCGCTACATTCTCTGCTTATTTGAATGAAAAATCGTCACTCTTCAAAAACCGGAATAATTTTTTTCAAATCAATTGGTGCCGTCTTGGTACCATGCATTTCGATTTCGATGTGTCAGTTTATTTGCACGCAAGTGTATTACACAGCTCTACAAAAAAATTTTTTTATTGTTGCCCTGGATATCATCGCAAATTTTTATGTTTTCAAGTGCCCAGATTACGAATATATTCATGAAAGTTCTCAATGTGCTCGTATTGTCATGGTTTTTGCATTTCTTATATTTTGAACAATTATAAGCTTGTTAGAAATAAAATTTAATTTTCCAGTCATGATTAGGCTTCTGCGCAACTTTTTCGCGCATACAAACATCACCTGATCCCCACTCTCAGACCCCTTGCTCCACAGAACAGCTGAGATCTCAGTTATTTGACAATATTGAAGTACATATACACGTAAATCTGGATAAAGTGTCATGGATTAATATTTTGTTTCAATTACTGAATGTCCATTCTTATATATTTGTCTTCTAGTCTAAAATATGAGTTCGTCACGAAGAAAGTGTAAATATTGTAGTGATTTATTTAGTTATATTTGCGGTGTTTATATACCAAAAAAACAAAAAAGAAATATCACAGACTTTGTCAAGGAGACTTATGTTGAATATTTTGATTTCAAAATGGACAAATTAGGTAAACCATGGGTTCCTAATAAAGTTTGTAAGTCCTGTGTTGAGTCTTTACGGTTGTGGAAAAAAAGGTGAACGTTCTGGATTAGACTTTGGTATTCCTATGATCTGGATGGAGCCTACGAATCATTTAGATGATTGTTACTTTTTGCGTAGTAGATGTTAAAGGTTTTAATCGAAATCAAACGTGGAGATACCCAGACTTACAGTCTACGAAATGTCCGGTTCTACACAGTGAAAATCTCCTCGACCCATATACATTTCAAAAGTAATTCGCATGCTCTCAGAAACAATGATGTTACCAAATTCACAGAAATCGGGACCATCTACTAATGGAAGTGAATGGGAAGGTGAAACATCTACGCCAAAGTTATTTTCTCAAAATGAACTCAGTGATTTAATACGTGATCTCAATTTATCAAAACAAGGATCAGAACTGTTAGCCTCAAGATTGAAAGAAAAAATTTATTGGCACCAACAGTAACAATTACAACATACAGAACGCGAGAAAAGAGTTATTACAATTTTTAATGAAAATGAAGGATTAGTGTATTGTAATGATATCGCGAAGCTGCTTATAGACATGGGTTTAAAAGAGTACAAATCTACTGGATGGCGCCTTTTTATTGATAGTTGCAAAAGAAGTTTAAATGCGTCTTATTGCACAATGGAAATAAATTTGCATCAATTCCAATTGCCCATTCAACGAAACTCAAAGAAGAATATGAAAATGTAAAATTAGTTTTAGAGAAAATTAAATACTCTGAGCATCAATGGCCGATCTGTGTGAATTTAAAAATGGTTAATTTTTTACTTGGCCAACAAGGTGGATATACAAAATACCCTTGCTTTATTTGTATGTGGGATAGTAGAGCAAAGCAACTTCATTGGGAACAAGATGTTTGGCCTGTAAGAAATTCTTTAACTGTCGGTAAAGCCAACGTAATAAGGAGCCGCTGGTGAGCAGAGACAAAATCATACTTCCACCATTACATATTAAGTTAGGTATGATTAAGCAATTTGTAAAAGCGTTAAACAAAGACGGAAATTGTTTTAATTACATTTACAGAAAATTTCCGAAGCTTAGTATGGAAAAATTGAAAGGTGGAATATTTGATGGTCCTCAAATACGGCAATTGATGAAAGACTCAGATTTTATCAAAGTTATGACTGTTCCGGAAAGTAAAGCTTGGAAAAGTTTTGTGTTGGTTGTCGAAAATTTCCTAGGTAACCATAAAGCAGCAAATTATGAAGAAATTGTGCAAAATATGCTGACAAACTTTCAGACTTTAGGAGCAAATATGAGTATTAAGTTCCACTATCTCCGCAATCATCTAGATAACTTTCCGGATAATTTTGGAAATTATAGTGAGGAACAGGGAGAGCGGTTTCATCAAGATCTAAAAGTGATGGAAGAAAGGTATCAAGGTCGATGGGATTGTCACATGATGGCAGATTACTGCTGGTCTTTGAAAAGAGATTGTCCCTGAAAAATTATAGAAGAAAAGCTCATAAAAGGCGTTTTATGGAAATATGAAATATATTTTCGACATTTTCCTCTTTATTTACTTCGATGTATCCGAATTTCTCAAAACATAACTGACATTATAAATATATCTGTTATTTTGTTTCTTGTTTTACGATTTTGTTATGTAAAATGAAAATAAAGATTTAAAAAGAAATCAGAGTAAATCCTACAAAATCATTGATAGTTTCACGAATTGTGTGCATAAATAAATCATTTTCATATCTAGGGCAACAAAACTATTGTAGACCAGTGTTATAGTTGAGCCTCAAAAATCGTTGTTTGGTATGTACAGGTCGATCAATTGAATGTTTCCTTCCGTACTAAGGAAAACCGAAAAACAAGAACCCACGCTTAGTGTTCAGCCGTTTATAAATCGGATTCTAAGAGTTGTTCCGATATAGAAAAAATCGTCTACGCTGTTTGACTCAGCGGAATTAGAATATGGTAATATGACTTACCTACCTATTAACTCAGGTGTGTTTGGCCCTCCATTACCATTTTGACTAAAAAGGGCCGGAGTGGTTTACTCATTAGTTAGTCATAGATCACGACGAAGGTATAACCCCCTACGAAAGTCTAATGAAGGTCCTTCATAAAACGGGTGCCTGTATTTGCGTCATTCGAGTTCGATTGTATTCGTGGACCTTTATACTCGAAATTATAACAGTTACAATAACGAATGTCGGATTTTAAATGTCCATATATTCGTCTTACAAAACGTGAAATGTTTTCTCACGTTTTTTATTTGTTATTTTTCTACATCGACCTAGGAAGTTTCATAGTTTCTGGATAAACGAAATATCAGGTGAATACGTTAGTTGTTCGATGGTATTTGTTGAGTTTTTGGTCAGAAATTCATTCACAACGATAGCCTTGTGAGATGGTGCATTATAGTGGTTCAAAATCCATGAACAAATCTTCCCTTTTCTGACGAATTTGCTTTATCAAACGCCGCATAACGCTCAGGTCTTTATTTACCTTTAGGTAAAAATTCTGACTGCACAACACCCCGATAGTTAAGGAAAACAGTCGAAATTATCTTGACTTTTGATCGACTTTAACGTGGTTTTTCGATTTCAGTTCATTTGGAAGGCTCCATTCTGAAATTTGTTGACTGGTTTGCATTTAAAACTCATAAACCCATGTCTCATCACCAGTTACAATGCGTTACAGAGCTCCTTTGGAACTAGTCGAGCGGCAACGCGTTCCATGTTCAAAATTATTATTATTATTATTAAGTTTCATAAAGAGTTGAGATTTTGAGATCTATAAACTCAAATAGTACACTAAATATTCAGTGTTAAAAATAAAAGTGAAATGACAAAATGAGAATCAAAACTTAAAGATAACTAAAAACTAAAAGCTAATGAAAATAATCTGAAATAATTATTGGCCGATTTGAAATAAACTAAGCAACTCTATTATTAATGAACCAATTGTCCAAAGAATTCTTAAAGGCATTCACTGATGCAGAACTAAGTACACTATTCGTTAGACGGTTTCAAACACTGAAGGTCCTATTCGAAATGATGCCGTACGGAACCGTTTACGTACTAACTGATGTCCACGTCAGTTATTCATATTAAGTTCGAAAAGGTCACTTAAGTCACTGTTGAATAGGCCATGCATAATTAGATCAGATCTCCTCTTAGTCGCCTATGAACGAAAGTGGTAATCTTCATAATCGACAAGTGCTCCTCATAGCTTGGGCGTACGACACCAAACGACATCCTAGTAGCCCTTCTTTTAAAGGATTCTAAAAGCTTCACGTCTTTACTTAGCCAAGGATGCCATACTGAACCAGAAAACTCCAAAATTGGGCGGACGTAGGTCTTGTATAGTTCTGCAGCAGTAGGGGATCACATCCATGAAAAGATCTTTGAAGTAAATAAAGTGTACTTTTGGCCTTATTAGAACAGTGTATAACATGATGGCTCCAGGATAAATCTGCCGATACAATAACTCCAAGATCGTTGTGCATTTCTACACTTTCTATTTGGTGACCATTAACGAAATACACCGAATGAGTATTATTTTTCCCCAAGTGGAGAACCTTACACTTTTCGGTATTTAGTGGTAGGAGCCAGTTTTCGCACCAACGAGTAATAATGTTCAACTCATTCTGTAGGGTGATGTGATGCAAGATGGGACAATTGAAAAGTTTTGTATCAACAGCATATGAGAAGCAGGCAGATTTCAGAGAAGAAGGTAAATCAGAAACGTAGACCAGAAACAGTAGGGGGCACAGCACTGAGCCTTGGGTGACCCCACTTTCTACAGAAGCGAATACAGATCTTTCATCACCAACCTTAACTGAAAACTCTCTTCCTGAAAGAAATCCTTTGATCCACAGTAGCAAATCTCTTCGAATACCAACATGCTGAAGTTTGTGGAGAAGTCTTCTTAAAGGAACACGATCAAAGGCTCTAGAGAAGTCCAAGTAGATTATGTCCACTGGGTCACCTCTATCCAGAGACCTCGTCCACTGGTCAACACACTGAAGCAGACACGTCATGACGGACCTTCCTGGAATGAAGCTATGCTGCTCCGTGGGGATGATATTATTACTCATGAGAAACGGCAGCAGAGTGTTGACAACTATCATTTCCATAATTTTGACAGCTACAGAAGTTGTTGAAATTGGTCTATAATTTTCTGAGGATCATTTGTCGTCTTTTTTAAACACAGGAGTCACAGATGCCTTCGTCCAACAGCTTGGAAGTGAATGCGTTTTAAGCGATGTTGACATTATCTGGGACAATGGACCTATCAGCGAACTGCTACAAGATTTATATAATTTGACGGATATTCCATCTAGTCCTGGAGACGAATTTGATTTCAGTCTTTTGCAGAGGGCCTGCAGGTTCTCTACAGAAAGCTTTGGAGAAAGTATCAACGAAAATACTGGCAGATGTCTTATTACCAGTGGATAAATTCCCAACGTTGTCTCGAACTGAAGGAATAGATACTTTGGTGTTGAGAGAATGAACTTGAAAAATTTCTTTTATCCATACTGGAAGAGATCTCTTTCTCAAAATTCTTCTTAGCAAAGGATATACATACTGACAGACGGTTGGAAAATTGTTGATGATCCTGGAAATTAGTATCGCGTCTATTTCTGATATATCTTTGCCACATAAACTTTCTATAGCGAATCATTCGGATGATGCCATCATCAATCAACGGTTTGGTAGGACACTGACGCTTAAATTTTGAAGATGTGTTTTGGGCAACATGAAATTTGACAGTAGCACAAAATTTGTCCCACATGTCATTGACATCGTCTGGATTCCACAGCACATTCCAATCCACCAACTGCAAAGCCTCACTGACTCTCTGATAATTAGTAATTTCTATCTTCTTCACATTTTTTGAGAAGTTATGGGTTTCATAAAACTTGAACTGATTCGTGAGACACAGAAAGCTTATTACCTATCTCTCTAAAAGTTAAATGACGATTTTCAATCATCATTTCCTCCACTTTATCGATGTTAACTTCAATTGAAGATCATGATGGCCGACCAGAGCGAGACAAATCTTCCACCATATCGCGGCCGCTCCTGAATACAATGTATCACTTATATGCACGTGTTTTTGATAAAGTCGATATCGCCGTAAGCCTTCTGTAATATTTCAGCGAATCGGCACACGAAACTCCATTTCCGATACAAATTTGAGACTTATTCTTTATTCGATATTTTATCCATTGTAAAAATCGCAAAACACACTTGTGAGAACGGACAAAATAGAGCATTGTCAACAAACGAGATGACAGATCACGTTCAAACAGTAGCTACAACAAGAATGTTGACAGTCGTTTAAAGCAGATATTTTAAATGATGGATTCTCGGTATTTTTTTGACAGAATATAAAAGCTGCTGATCATAAATTGTTCAACATTGAGAGTAGGGAATATGTTCTTCAGAAATTTCCATAAAATATTGTGTTGAAATAGTAAAAATTAATAGCTTAAGCTAAATGAAGATGATTATTATTATTGAAATGTACAGTCAGTCAAGTAAGAGCGTGGTCGTCTTTATTTATAAAAAAATTTATTTGATGAAACTACATACACACACCACAAAAATTGTCGCATCACCAGGTATTCTGAATTCCACAATCGATTAAGCAGCTCGACAGCAGTTTCTTTGTCAACATATGTTCTTGGACTTGGAAAAAAATCTTATCTATGTAGTAACATTTGTTTTCATATGATCTCAAACACGTCTGAAACAAGAATGAGTTTATTTTGACTATCAGTATTCATTCAATTTCTCTTCAGTTTTCACGCTAAATTAATACAAGTTTTCTGTGTTTCTTGTTGATTTTCGAGTCTCTGAATTTATTGTAATGGCTACTGAACGTCCTGGACGTTATTTGAGTAATCGTGAAGTGGTAAGAATTGTAACACTTCTAGAGGAGGGGCGAAGAAAACGTTACGTGGCTGACTTGTTGAATGTTAACCAAAGCACTATTTCAAGAGCAATTAATCGGTACCACGAAACAAGGGAATATGGAAGAAGGACCGGACGGGGAAGAAATCGGATAACAACACCAGTTGATGATCGTTGGCTTCGTTTAACTGTACTAAGAGTTCAGCACTGTATGGTTAGAATGCTACAAAATGAACTTGCACTTTCCAGAAATGTGCATATTTCATTGCAAACTGTTAGGAAGAGGCTCAGAGAAGACGATATCAGACCGAGGGTGGCTTCTACTGGCCCGCGTCTCACCAAAGAGCAACGAGTTGCAATACTTAAGTTTGCGAGGGAACATGCAAATTGGGGTATTCCAGAATGGTCAAATGTTCTCTTTTCCGACGAGTCCAGGTTCTGTCTAGTATCAAATGATAGACGCATGCCTGTATACAGACGACCTGGGGAACGGTATTAGCAATGCAATATTCGGTAAACCGAAAACTTCGGAGGGGGCTCAATAATGGTGTGGAAAGGAATTTCTTTCCATGATCGAACTGAATTAGTCCTAGTGATTAACAGAAGAATGACAGCGGCCAGATACATCGCAGATATCCTTGAACCTAATGTTGTACCCTTTGGCCCATTTCTTGGCGAAAACTTTATTTATATGCATGATAATGCTCGGCCTCATGCAGCTAGAGTAGTTACAGAATTTCTTGAAAATGCCGAATTTATAATTTAAGATGGCCAGCCAGAAGCCCCGGCTTGAATCTCATAGAACATGTTTGGGACAAATATTCTCTCTTCATCTTTTTTGTCCACTCTTCCGGTCGAGTCACATTGTGGTAAATCATCGACATTTTAAGCCAATGCTGTACAAATGCCTTCGACTTTCTCATATTCTCATTTTGGGACCTTTCGGGTGAGTGTAAAGGAACACAGCCTCGTAGCGTGACGCGTACTCAACACTCATGGCGTTAACGTGATTCTCTTTCGAAAGATTAATGACAACTGAATCTTTGTTGACAATGCATCAAGAATAAAGCGTCCCCCTATTGGCTCGCGAAGAAATTAGAGCGAGATCTTTCATTATGGCTCAAATCAAACTCTACATCTACCTGACAATTAAGCGAAATCCCTTTTTTCATGCTGCCGATATGAGAAATGCCTTACAAGCAAACCAAGGTCTATCGAGAAGGCTGTTAGCCTTAATGAAACATAAAATGAATAAATCGTAAATTAGTTTTGTTGCACCGAAGTTATCGACTCGAAAATTTTTCTATTCGTTTTAATTTCCGATATCCAGCTCAACGCTGGTCTTATTTTAATCGTTTCCCGCGATCTCGTCGAATGTAAACAAGTTTTACTTTTAAATCGTATTCGCGAATCCTTCGTTATTGCATCTAGCAGGCCATCGCGCGGAAGACGACCATCATACCTCGAGTGCTTACCGTCGTAGTTTATCGCGGGCTCGTAAACCAGCTTGATAGTTGTTGGTTTCATGTGATAACCGTTCCATTTCTTGATGTCCTGCTGGCTGTCAGATAACTACATCGTGCTGGATGGAATGGTGGAATTCCTCCGCTTAATGAGGCTAATAACTTATATTCCTTGAATTTATAGTCTGACAGATCCGCGCTTCGTACCCCCGAGAACTTCATCATTTCAACCGGCATTTCTCGAATTGCTATGGAGTTCTTCTTTGATATTACACGTATAGAAGCACGAATGGATCACGGATCAGTCCTAAGATCCCGCTTTTTACGTTTACCCAAAAAAATAGTCGAACGGTATTAGATCACATGCTTTTGGTGGCCAATTTATATCGCTATTTCTTGCAGTAATTCTTCCGAGTAATTGCCAATAACACAACCTTTTAATTATTACTGAGGTTTGAAGACCAAACAGGTATCTGGTGAGATTTCGAAAATTTCAATATATGGAATACCATTCACCTATGCAGCATTTTCAAATATCGTTCAAGTATAAGTTAAACAAACTGCCCTCAACATTGCCTGTAATTGGAACAGGAAACGGAGGCTAATATTAAATTCTTCAAATAATGCACAGTTCTCTTCTCCAGAAGAAGGAAACCTAAATTTCTCTGCATAGTAATGAAGCAGATGGAAATCCATCATTTTGATTAACTGGAAATAAAGGAATCACATAATAAGCACCTGCACAAAGTGATGAACCTCAAGCCAACTGACGGGGTGAACATAGGTCTGGCCCCAAAATGAACATATATATATATATATATATATATATATATATATATATATATATATATATATATATATATATATATATATGTGTGTATAAATATATATACAGGGATATCCACAGGACTGTCCGTTAAAAACTTTTAAGTTCTAATTACAATATCAAGCTGAAATTTTATACGCGGCCATATCTAGCGATTTCGAATTGGAGTGAAATATTTTCGAAGTGATATCATTTCCGGTTATACCGGAAGTGGGTCATCACTTTGTTATTTCAAATGGCAATCTACCTTTTTTATTATACATCTAGAACCGACATTTGAGCAATGCATAATACCCAAGTTGTTGGCACTTATCTGTCAAAACTTTTGACAGATTTAATTATTTTTGTTATAAACTCGATTTTTGAGGAACATTTAAAAAAATTGTACCTCGTAGATCTTTTGCACTACAGACACAATTTTTGCTTGGGTGGATAGAAGAAGGATCAAGGAATTTTTAAAGCAACCTACACATGTCAAATGTTTATTGCGTTGTTTTGTATGATTTTTTCAATTTGGCAATAACTCAATTCTTTCAAATTGCACGTGCCAATTTTTATATCGCCATCAGATGAAGCGTCAAATTTCAGATGGAATTGTATAAGCATGTACTATACCCATCTCTTATAGTTCCGAAATAAATTGGGAATATATTGAATTTTGATGATTTTGCAAGAACTAACAGAGAATGCTTTGAAATATTTGAATCAAGTAGCTGAACTGGCTACGCTCACCTGACAGATGCCTAAAATTAATGTACTTGTCACTTCGTTCGAAGCATTAGAAGCAATTTTCTACAATTCGGATGAATAAAAATTATAGGAACTAAGCGAAAACCAATCATCGAAGATAATTACATTAATACAAATAAATGATAGCTAACATCATAGGAGAAAACTAATTTACGATCTGAATAAATGTTCAATATGGGCCCCATTTTGTTCGATACACTTGACAACTCGTATACGAACATGATGAGTTGCCCTCCTAGTTTCCTCAGGATCAATATTACGAAAAGCATTATGAATGCGCTCTAGTAACTCTTCTTTACTTCTTACAGGAATAAGATACACTTCACTCTTGATTTTGCCCCATAAATAAAAATGAAGGGGCGTCAGGTCCGGAGAACGCGGAGGCCATAAATTCGACCTTTGATTATCCCACCATCTAACCTCGAACATTTCTGTTAGCTGCCGATCTACAGCTCGTGTTTTATGTGCTGGTGCACCATCCATTTGGTAATAACAATCCCTCAGAATGTTAAGGGGTAATCCATCTAAAAAATTTGCTAATGTTCCTCTCAACATTTCAAGGTATCTTTGTCCATTAAGATTTTTCTCATAAATGTGATAAGCCAACAAATCATTCATTAAAATTCACGCTGAAATTATTTTGAAATCAATAACCTCAATGAAATGTGAATTTTCTGTGGCCCAAAATGTCGATTTCTCCTGTTGGTTATTCCACTTCATTGAACATGGCTTCATCAGACCATATAATTTTTTGCAGAATTGTCTCATCTTCTTGAAGCCGAATTCATAAATTTTCACAGAAATTTAGCCGCTTGGGAAGGTCAGTCGGTTTCAATTTTTGTAGTCAGATAAAAGAATACGGGGGCATGTTATGTTTCTCAAGGATCCTTTGAATGGAAGTATAACTCAATCTAATATCCATTAATGCTGATTTAATGGACGCATGTGGATTGGCACGAAAATACGCTAGCTTATTAATCTGATTGTCGTCGTCCTCGAGAATTGGTTTTCTTCTAGTTTCTATGTATTTTGTTCCTCCAAATTGCAGAAAATTGCTTCTAATCCTTCGAAATTTTGTTTTACTCATAGGCTCCAAATTTAGAAATTGGTTATTGAATTGCCTGCAAGTTCTATCCACCACTTCTTGACATTCGCCATGAATTAAAAAGAGATTAAACATATCCTCGTTTGACTAATCAGCCATTTTATTATCAATCTGGTGTTTTTCAAATATTTTCACTTCAAATTACCAACAATTCTTGTTGAAATATCAAATTCGAATGAACGAAGTGACAAGTACATTAATTATAGGCACCTGTCAGGTGAGCGTAGCCAGTTCAGCTACTTGATTCAAATATTTCAAAGCATTCTCTGTTAGTTCTTGCAAAATCATCAAAATTCAATATATTCCCAAATTATTTCGGAACTAAAAGAGATGGATATAGTACATGCTTATACAATTCCATCTGAAATTTGACGCTTCATCTGATGGCGATACAAAAATTGGCAAGTGCAATTTGAAAAATTGAGTTATTGATGTTTGAAAAAGGCCAAATTGATAAAATCATACAAAACAACGCAATAAACATTTGACATGTGTAGATTGCTTAAAAAACTTCTTGATCCTTCTTCTATCCACCCAAGCAAAAATTGTGTCTGTAGTGCAAAAGATTTACGAGCTACAATTTTTTTAAATGTTCCTCAAAAATCAAGTTTATAACAAAAATAATTAAATCTGTCAAAACTTTTGACAGATAAGTGCCAACAACGTGGGTATTTTATGCCTTGCTCAAATGTCGGTTCTAGATGTATAAAAAAGGTAGATTGCCGTTTTAAATAACAAAGTGATGACCCATTTCCGGTATAACCGGAAATGGTATCACTTGA
The DNA here is from genome assembly GCA_013387265.2 of Cryptolaemus montrouzieri. Classification (NCBI taxonomy): domain Eukaryota; kingdom Metazoa; phylum Arthropoda; class Insecta; order Coleoptera; family Coccinellidae; genus Cryptolaemus; species Cryptolaemus montrouzieri. The sequence goes on along the minus strand of JABFTP020000103.1, from coordinate 6,431,378 downwards.
ATTGGAAATCGCTAGTTATGGCCGCGTATAAAATTTCCGCTTGATATTGTAATTGGAACTCAAAAAGTTTTTAACGGACGGTCCCTGGATATCCCTAGGCAATATCTGTTATTTGTTCCTAAAAAATGAGATTTTAGTTTTATATGTAGACATATATGACTTCTAAAGTTCAGTTTTTTGCTTTACTTCAAGCAGCTACCTACCTACAACCTACCTTACCTTAAAAAAATAAAAACATGATCCAAAATGCCTTAAGGGTGCCAAAACCCTTTTTTGCGCACAATAAGCGCCACGGGGCCCTGGCTGTAGAAAATTTCTTGCATTGCAAATTTGGGCTGAATATCTCCAAAACTGCAGGAGTTTTGAAGAAAAAACAATTTTTTCCGGAAATTTCAACACCCTGTAGCTCCGTAAGGAAGCTTTTGCGGACCTATGTTTATATGAACTTTTTTTCTTAAAATTGCACATAGATTTACCCCCTCAAGTTGTGACATACTATTATGTAACATCCGTATTACTTTTTTGTATTTCATTCGAAAATTATTGTATGTTCCTTCGTCATCAACAATAATTAACCCTCGAGATGGAATATTTGTCCTAACAGCTCTTAATCTCACGCACATTCATTTCCTAAACAAACTGCAGTGGCTACATGCTGCATTAATTTAGCACACGAAATATAGCAGCGACTTGCTGAGAATTATGCGGACACGACGGCATTTTTACCCCTCGTAGTGTAACATCCATGTACCTGAAGGACACGTTTTCCATCACCTTGCGACCAGACCGTGCGAACCGCCCATTTCTATTACGGCTAATAAGTTTTCTTGACAAGGCGGGACCGGGGAGGAATTAGGTCGCTCGCGTCAATTCGGGAATAAGGGGCTAAAAAGCCATGATTTACCGCTCAAGACATTTAGAGAGAATTCGCTTCTATTTTTAAATTTCTTGGAATGGAACAGTTTGACAAGAAACTGTAAGAAGGATTGGCAATTTCTTCTTACTTTGTGCGATCGTTATCTGCTTCTACGAAAATAAATTCATTGTAATATTTCAACCCGCTGAAGACTTCAATTCTTTTAGTAGTGTAAAAGCAGCTTCTTCAGATACCATGTTATCTACGAGCATACAATATATTATCTATGATTGGGCATGCGTTAAATCATTCACTTTGAGGTAGACAGCATATCTCTGGGAGAGGAGATTCCTCATCAAAAACATGAAAAAAATACCCATTAACATATGTCCAAAAGTCCCCCGTTCTCGAGATACAGGATGTTCAAGTTTAAATTTTTTTTTCACGTTTCTGTTGGTAACTTTTGTAGTTTTCAAGGTATCTAGTTCAAATTTTGATCTCATCAATTCATAGGATGCGTCCAGTAGTTGCGAATATACAGGCTGTTACATAATGGTATGTCACAACTTGAGGGAGCAAATCTACGTGAAATTTTAAGAAAAAAGTTCATATAAACATAGGTCCGCAAAAGCTTCGTTACAGAGCTACAAGGTGTTTAAATTTCCGGAAAAAATTATTTTTTCTTCCTCCTCCTGCAGTTTTTGAGATATTAAGCCCAAATTTGGAATGCAACCTATTTTTTACAGCCTCCATCATAACCTAACCTAAATTTTAACTAGAATCTACAAGATGTTTTCTTTTCCGAAGCTATGTCTTCTTTTGTCCTTTCAAACTTTTCTTCAGTACTCCACTGATCAGCATACAATCAATTTTCGTCATCTTTGTTCAATCTAGAAACTTTTTTGACACTCGTATCTCCAACCTTTCTCGAGCAGAAAATTATTAAACGATTGTATGCATTCGCTGAATTGAAAGCACTTCTAATTAAAAAATTACCAGTAAGCTTTGATTTTTTTCATTTATTTATTTATTTTGACAGTTGTTACAGTTGAACCAGTGTCTGCTCGAATTTTCATCAAATTAACTATTAGTTTTAAGACTTTTGAAGTTATTGCTGTAAAAAAAATGGCTAATTTTACTAACGCTGAATTGGCTGATATCCATTACATGTACGGTCTGGCTGACGGAAACACAACAGAAGCTAAGCGATTATATCAGGTGCGCTTTCCAAATCAAGTAACAGGCGAACATTTTCAAATATCCACAGAAGATTGAGGGAAACTGGCACTTTTACTGCAAATAATCATTTAAAAGGTGCAACTCAAACTATGAGAACTCCAGATATTGAGGAAGCAGTTTTGAATTGTATTGATTTGAATCCTCATGTGAGTACAAGAAAAATTGGAAATCAGTTGAATATTTCACATGTTCTAGTCTGGAGGATTCTCCACGACTTTTTATTGTGCAACGCGTCCAAACTCCACTTCCTCGAGGTTTTCCTTCAAGACTGAATTTCTGCCGATGGCTCTTAGATAAAATTAGAGAAAATGCTCATTTTGATAGTGAAATAATGTTCACAGACGAAGCTAACATTTCGAGAACTGTTATCAGAAATTTTCACAATAATCATTATTGGGCTGAGGAAACCCCCGTTTGATTGAAGACTTTCATCATCAAGAACAATTCTCACTAAATGTCTGGGTCAGAATAATTGGAAATTATTTGATTGGCGCAATTTGTTTGCCTAACAGACTAAACGGTCAACCTTATCGGCAATTTCTTGAGAAGGAGTTACCTTTATTGCTCGAGGATGTGCCACTTTTGGTGAGAAACATATGATGGGGCACCAGCACATTTTAGGGGAGAAGCTAGGAATTCTTGAATAATACATTCAACAACCGATGGATAGGTCGGGGTGGGCCAGAACCATGGCCTCCTAGGCCTCCAGACTTAAATAGTTTAAACGTTTTCTTATGGGGATATCTCAAAAGTTTAGTTTATACCACTCCAGTGAACACTGTAGAAGAATTGAGAAATCGAATGATAACCTCTTGTGACACGATAAAAAATACCCCAGGAAAATTTCAAAGAGTGCGTGATAATATGCGAAGGACAGAGGCCTGTATTCTTACAGGTGGAGGACACTTCCGCAATTTATTTAGTCTTAGCTTCTGCATTTCGAAAATCCCCGACGTTCATACGGAATTATTTTAGAGAAGGTAAGGATTTTTGCTTGTATCTTGAAAATTCGATATCGACCAAAAAATGGTCACATGAACCACCCTGTTAACAATTACACAGCTCACACAATTGTACTTAATTCCGATTTAAAACCATATTATAACGGAAAATTGTCCGGCAACAATAATGCCACAATATGGTTAAATTTAATTCGAGTTGGTATGTAAATCAAATATATTGGTCAAACAGTTCAATAAACTGAGTCAAAAGGGACGGTACTGTTTTCTGTTCATGTCAAATTTTAGTCTTCCACTGGAAGGCTATTTGTACAAGTTTATGCCTAGCTTTTGCCATCCATAGAGCGCTTCATAACCTTTGGTACAGTTAAATATAACTTCTGGCAGAGTAGCATCTGAAGCAGAGTGGTCAAATGTACTTAAATGTTGAATATCTTCTGCCTTTTTCTTAAAACTCCAACCTGTAGGTGGCAGTCCGTCTTGCGGGGATTGTAATAAAATTTATATTAGTAGAACTTTCAGAAATTTCAAAGTTAGATTATCCGAGCACAAACGTAGTTTTAATTATCATAAATCAGATTCCCATTATTATAATCACTTACTCGAAGAAAACCATAATTTTAATGATAATTTCAAAATTTTACACGATGAAAATAACAGACAAAAACTCATTCTATTGGAAATTTTAAAGATTAATAAAGAAAAGAATTCAGGTAGGTTACTTAATAGTCAATTAGATCTAAATCCTTCTCCTTTACTCAATCTTCTCAATTCATAAAGTAAGCAACTCCGATGGGTTTTCCAACATACCTCTTGTGCCTATTGTAATATTAAGTAGGAAATAAGACTAATATATAAGGTTCATCAGTTTGTATGTATCTGATGAAGCCACAGTGTGGTGAAACCGGTCATAGTTTTGTTAATATAGTGAAAATCTAGATACTTTAGTTTTATTTCATTGAAAATATGTATATCGATTTACATCAAGTAACGACCTCCTCAATCAAATTATCAAATCAGGTGTTACCAGACTCGAAATTAACGTCAACCATATTAATTAGCCTCATATTCTCGGGTAGAATCAGTGGATAAACGATCACTCTATCAATCATAAGCACCGCTGATTTCCCATGAGGAAGAACGACGTATTTGCGAAAGTAATCATATTTGAACTTGTAATGGACTTCTCATATACGTAACGTGACATGTAACCCCGCCTCCCAATATATCGCGTCACCCTACGCCGAAACGGCATCTGATTTCTATGGCTCTCGTCAAAATAGCATTGTCGACATAGTTTATAGTATTTTATTTCGTTTCTTCCCATCCCTGCGACCCCCTGCGTGACAGCAGTTTCTTGCGGGAATTCCCTAAGAATGGGGCGCCTCTCCCTTTTCGCATATTTCGTCTGTTATTCAACGAAGCGTGGCGACCTTTAGAACTCTCGTGGACCAGATCTCTTCCTTCCTCTTCCGTGCTCTCGTCGGACCAGTGGTGTAGTCGAGGGGATTATAAGGAAGCTCAAATGTTAATCAAATAGGAAACTATTTTTTCTTTAGGTTATGATTTCTTCAACGGGGTTAGGTTCGAAATCACATTGATGTTGCCATTGATGTTGCCAATTTTATCATCAGTTATGATACTGGTGAAGTGATTGTAGTTCAGATTCCAAGAATAACGAGAGAAAAATTTTCAAAAAATAAAAAAACAAGTACTGTGTTTTGAGGAATTTTACTTAATAATTGCGATTCGTAACGCGTTTCACTACACCGTAGCTTCTTCAGACGAATGAAGGTACAGAAAATAAGAATGAGAATATAAATACAAATGTTCCTAAGTAATTAAAAGCTTATTGGGTTGCTTCTTCTTGAGTGGTTATTGATGACAGGTATATTCAATAAAATTAAGGAATAGATTGCTCCCAAGAGATTCAATAGAGGTGAAGGGCTTAAATCGACTTGTTCATTGATGAGTCTACCTGAGTGTTTGTGTTAGTTGATTTCTAAAGTTTCCCAAAGATCTACCTTCCAATATTCATTATCTGTATGCAAAATTTCAAACTGTGGGTGGAAAGAGTGGCTATTTTCTAGGAGATGATTCGCGTAATTAGAATCTGATTTTTTATTTGAAAAACTGCGTTTATGTTCCGATATTCTAATATTAAAATTTCTATTCTACCAATGTAGAAATTATCACAGTCAATACAATTGAATCTATAAACACCTGATTTATTGTTTTTATCTGATTTGGTTTTATTATTTTTTATATATTTGCCTAAACTATTATTAGTTCGGTAAGCTATGTTGAAATTATTGCTACTCAAGAATGATTTCAGTTTCTCACTTGTAATGCCAACGTAGGTTAAGGTGTTGAATTTTTGTTTCAATTTATCGACAGGGTAAACTTCATTCAATGCACTTCTATTTTGTTTTTATTTAAAATATTATTTATTAGTTTGGGATTGTAACCATTATTTTTGGCTATACGTTTAATCAAATTTTGATGAAACTTGAAATTTTCTGGTGATAACGGGATGTTAATCAATCTATGAATAAAACTGTTGAATGCTGACATTTTATGTTGGTACGGATGACACGACGAGTTATGTATTATAATATCTGTATGTGACGGCTTATGGTAAATCGCGAAAACATGTTTTCCATTTTCATTGGAAAATTGTTACGTCTAAGAAATTTATTGAATTATTACTTTCTATTTCGGTTGTGAATCCAATTTTTGGATGTAATGAATTTATATGATTTTCGAAAATTTTTAACTGTCTATCTGTTCCTGTAAAGCAAATAATGATATCGTCTACATAGCGATACCAGTATAAACAATATTTACTGAGTGGATGATTATGAATAATCATACTTGTTTTTTATTATTGTTAACGGAATTTTACCAAGTAAAAGCCTCCCAAATTCAAATGTTCAGATTTTTGCCGTCAAATAACCTATTTCTAGGAAAAGAATACTGATCAACTAACTTCACTCTCTAAAAAATATAATAAAATCTAACCCAAAATCTGCAACGAACTGCGAGAGGTTGTGGATTAATTTGTTTCACGATAAGCGCTATGGGTTATCTTCACCTTTCAACAAACGCAAACTGCGACCGAAAAGGGGGAATATTGCAGGATACGTATAATTCGATTATCTTCTTAGTTCTTTTAAGGTTTTGCATGTTGTTGGGAATTCTTCTTTCAATTATATTTGGTTGATACGAATGGATTTTTATTATTTACACCGTGTTGTTCAGCTGATTTTCTCTTTCATTTCCAATTCCAATTGAATATCTGGTCAGCATGAAAAGTACACATAAACACAATAATTTTGATTCCACTTTCTCTTCGCAATTCATTTGCGTATAATCGTTACTGATGTATCAGTGACGGGAGATGAAGAGTTTTTCGTCTGATTTTCTCTCCCTGTTGTCTTCAATCATATTAAAGATCACGTATGATCTTACCTTACCATCTTATCATTTTTTAGAGCCTACACTTTATGGGAGATCAATTTTATATATTGTCCTTCCTGCGGTCGTGTTTTGATTCACATAGATGTAGTGCTCCAATTTTTTGTAAATCTCTGTTTTATTAGGGCAAATGAATATTGAATGACATGGTTATAAATTGTTCACTAATTAGTTACCTACCTGTATTTATTAATCATACGACCTTATCAACATTGAACCTCTTCATTTATATACTGAAAATAATGGCTTTGAACATGCTTACATAAAGAAAATAAACTATTCTCTCTATATTCATTCCGAGCGGATTTTTTATCCAAAAGGAGACAGTTTCGGACAATATCAGCATTTTCTTTTTCGGACCTAGGAAGGTAGAGTTAGAAGCCCCCGAAAAAGAGAGGTTCAATCCTATCAAAAAATGCGCTAAAGGGTACCCCCCGATAAGATAGGCGAAATGCCCTCATTCGCGAAATCCTTTTTTCTTGATTACATCATAGGAGGGTTTAAAAGAAATACATTCATCGATATAGTAGCCTCCTCCCATCACGCCCCCTCCCCAGCCAACAAAAACGTGTTTTTTTGCATTTTATTTTTTTCCTCGGGTTCTGCTGGCTTAAAAAATCTGAAAAAAATCATGAACAACCTTAGTCACCTTACAAAACATACAACATTTTTTCGTGATAATCGGGCCCCAAAAAAATCTTTTTTTTTTCGAAAATTTCATCCTTAAGATTAGCGAAGACCGGCGCAAGTCCAATTTTTTCGGCGTTTGATTTCTATTATGAAAAAGTATTTTTTTTAATTTGTTTAGATTTTTCCTGAAGGTGCGCCACTCAAAAAACGCGAAAAACCAGTTTTTTTGCATTTTAATGCGGAAAATTCCACTTTTCACATATCCATGAGTGCGGAAAATAATGTAAATAGTTTATTTCTCTACAAATACAAGAGTTGGCTGAAGAATTTTCAACTCAAACATATTTTTCAGAGACCATTTGTAGTCATTTTTGCCAATTATTCCGCTTTCAAGACAAATGGTCTCTAAAAAATATGTTTGAGTTGAAAATTCTTTAGTTGACTCTTATATTTATGAAATTGTAAAGAAATAAACTATTAGAAAATTCAGAAAAATACTTTTCATAACAGAAATCATACGCCGAAAAAATTGGACTTGCACTGGTCTTCGCTAATTTTAGAGATGAAATTTTCGAAAAAAAATTATCACGAAAAAATTCTGTATGTTTTGTGAGGTGACTAAGGTTGTTCATGATTTTTTTCAGATTTTTTAAGCCAGCAGAACCCAAGGAAAAAAATAAAATGCAAAAAACACGTTTTTTGTTGGCTGGGGAGGTGGGAGGAGGCTAATATATAGTTGAATATTTTTCTTTTGATTCCTCCAATGATGTAATCAAGGAAAAAAATGATTTCGCGAGTGAGATAATTTCGCCTATCTTATGGGGGAGGGCTACCCTTTGAATCTAAGCAGAAATTGTTGCCGGGAACCTCTTGCCTTACAGGTACTTCTTATCCGGAGTTCCCTTCCGTTCCGATGAAATATGCATCATACGTGACGAATTCTGTGCTTTTCTTCACACAATGTTAATTTTTCGAAATTGTATAAATCTCCCGCAGCGATTTTTTCGCTGCAAGTTTAAAATCGTGTCGGACTTCAAACCTCTCTTTATCGATAATCTTCCACGCCAAAAATAGCCGACATGATTCAAACATAAGCTGCCAAAATCAAGGTTTTCGTTTCGTTCGTCCTAATTTCACGAAATTCACTAAAAATGTGAACCTAACCTAAATCTTGCAGAAGATTTTTTTCACTCACAGGTGCGTCTATTAACTTCGCTACCAGTCACTAACCAAATTCAAATACGGTTGACAAAATATCAGATAATATCAATGACAAGTCGCAACGGCAAATTCTTCTGCCGTGAGTGTTGGTGTGTCCTTTTAAACGGTAGCGCTCTCTTCGCCACCACTGCTTCCCGCAGAAGTTGGCCGTTAAGGTGGCCCTCGGTAATATCGGGAAGATAGAACCCCAATCTAAAGTGGGGCAGAGACCCTTCGAAGGTTCTTATCTACCTGGTCGGGATCCGAAAGGTGGATTCACGAATTCTGCCGGGTCCCGAGATCAAGCATACGTTGTTTATGAGGAAGAGCGCGAAGGGGAAAAATCAATCGAACGGTATTGTGGAATATCCTATTCATCTACGGACCACTTTTACTTCTTATTAACGGGCGATTCAGTAGATAATTTCACGGTCCAATGATGTTGATTATATCGCAATACTGCAAAAAAGTATCCGAGTAATCGAATCGGGTAACCTAAAAGTATGAGAATGGAATGCGTGCCCGTTCGAGTGAAAATCTAATCTTTATACTTAATTATTCTCAAGGTAGCTCTTCAAGACATAATTTGTAGCAGAATTTCTCATATCCCTATAGAATTATTCAAAAGACTGAATATGAGATTTAATTTCACAAATATTTACACAGTGCAACATCCGCGACGTGATTCATAAAACTTGTCTAACGTAGTTGGCGTTGGAATGATGTCATTCAATTTTTGCCTTATATGGTAGCAAGTGCAATCTCGACGCCATCTGGCCCAAACAATTAAATTAACCTTCTCCTTCTCGATTGCAGCAGGCATCCCACCCACCCTCGGTTCCGATGATTCATCCTTTCGGGTTGTAGAAGTTCTCAGAGAGTGTTCGCCCCCTAATTCCTATTGAAGTGTTCTTATCCTCTCTTGATACTCGTAGTCATGCTAATGTAATAACGTCACTGCCTGCATCTCGACCGATAATATATTTGCAAATCTCTTCAGCTCCCGGAGTGGAAGCAAGCTTAAAGTCAATCAAATATACAGGAGATACCTTTTTTGTGTCTATACAGTCTATACATACTAAACAGAGGCTATATCTACCAAGATATTCATTTCTGATCAAAACGCAAAAACAGGTCAATTTTTGTTTCAAGGGGGACATCTTTTGGGGTACAAAACTTGCCTGAAATTTCAACCCCCTAAGCGGGAGTTGCAATCCTTGAACATTTTGAATAGGGAAGATGGGTCGAGTGATGACTCAAAAGAAAGGTGGTATCTTTGTCTACATCGCCTTGAACGAATTTCCATTTTTAATTGAAAACTGTAAAAGATACAGGGTGAGCAACTGAAAGATAGGAAAGACTATTTCTCTGAGACTATTCAAGTTTCAGTGAGGTAAAATGAAACAGATCCATGCTGATCAATGGCAGTCATCATCAAGTACCATCCTCATCTCGAATTTCAACCCCTAGAGCAGGAGTGACCACACTTGAAAATTTGGAAGAGGGTAGATGCGTCGAATGATAACTCGAAGGAAAGGTATTATCTTTGTCTGCATTCCCGTGAAAGAGTTTTCATTTTTGATTAAAAACTGTAGAAGATACAGAGTGAGCCACTGATGGAGAACGAAAACTTGCACACCATTGTGGAGACAAACAACAACTACTTTAAAAATAACACAGGGTGGTCACCCTTGCTCTAGGGGTTGAAATTTGAGATGTGAATGGTGTTCCGGAAGATGACAGCCTTTGATCTGGAATGAATCTGTTCCATTTTTTTGCACTAATACTTGAATAGCTCAGGGCAATAGATAGTCTCCTCTATTTTTCAGTGGCTCACTCTGTATCTTCTACAGTTTTCAATCAAAAATGAAAATTCTTTCACGGGAATGCAAACAAAGATAATACCTTTCTTTCGAGTTATCACTCGACCCATCTACCCTCTTCCAAATTTTTGAGGGTTGTTACCCCTGCTACAGGGGTTGAAATTCGAGATGATGATGATACTTAATGATGACTGCCATTGATCAGCATGGATCTGTTCCATTTTACCTCACTGAAACTTGAATAGTCTCAGGGAAATAGTATTCCCTATCTTTCAGTTGCTCACCCTGTATCTTTTACAGTTTTCAATTAAAAATGGAAATTCGTTCAAGGAAATATAGACATAGATCGCACCTTCTTTTGAGTCATCACTCGACCCATCTTCCCTATTCAAAATGTTCAAGGATTGCAACCCCGCTTAGGGGATTGATATTTCAGGCAAGTTTTGTACCCCAAAAGATGTCCCCTTGAAACAAAAATTGACCTGTTTTTGCGTTTTGATCAGAAATGAATATCTTGGTAGATATAGCCTCTGTTTAGTTTTCGTTGAAGCACCCTGTATAATTTCATTTCATTAAACTTGATACCCGTATAAGTAACACTCAGTTTGAATTTAGAATGGATTGGGGCCAAGAGAGGCAGAGTGTAACTCTAAAAATTCCGCGAAGCCTTGTTAAGGGTAAATCTGCATCATTTTCATTGTTTTTTTCGCAAAATATTATGCCAACACTTTACTATCGTTAGTGCAACGCTGCACAGGGTTTTTGCCAGAGGCCCAGTGCTGCCTGATGGATCTGAAGAAGGTTCGGATGGACAGTACACGGGCTTTGGAAGAGTTAAGATTCTTGCGAGAACACACCTTCCAAATTGTCGGTTTCTTGATATGAGTGATAGCTGTGACATCGTCGCCCTTAAGTCCTTTCTAAAAGGCCAAAAATGGACGATTGGAAGAACGCAAGAACGATCATCAAGCCCGGAGCAGTTAGGTGAGTGATTTGCTCATTTAAACCATTTAAGGCTCCTGGGAAAGTTGGCATCATACCTACCTTGCTACAACAAGGGGTGGATGTCCTCCTTCCATATCTAATTAGGCTCTGCTGGTCAAATCTGGTCTGCAAACTTGTCCGCTGGCGGAAAGTTAGGGTTGTATACATCCCTAAGGTGGGCAAATCTTGTACCAAATATTATTGCGGAATGATGACCTTCTGGAAATAATTGGCGCACTGGATGTTTGTGTACAAGCGTAGGTTGATGATATAGTCATTCTGGTTGTTGGAGATGACAGCGATGTCTCCATCAGACTTCAGGAGGCTATGTCAGCTATTCAATGGTGGTGTGAGGGTGAGAAAGCATAAGCATCCACAAAACCATTATGGTACCATTCACTAGCGAAAGGAGGATATTTGTTTCTCCCCCAACTCTAGATGGAGTGTTTATTCCAGTTGCGGAGGAAACTAAATTTTTGTGTGTTCATTGGATAGTAAACTCACGAGGAATTCGCACCTGGAAAACACAATACACAAGGATAGAAATTTCTTTAAGGGCATGTTTTATGCCCTAAAGAAAGCCACTGCAGTGGCTAGTTTGTGATAGTGGTGAGACCTCGTATCACATACGGCTTCATTGCTCGATGAGAGTGCAGTCTTAAGAAGCAATCCCCAGTCAAGCTCCATAAATTACTGGTGCTTTTCGCTCTACACCCACTGCGGCCATGAAACTGATATTGGGCCTTGCCCCCCTTCACCTGGTGATTAGAGGAGCAGCTGCAATGGCTTCCTACAGAATCCATCACTATTACCGAAATAGAACGGTTCTGTGAAATTGAGGACAACGAGTATGAAGTCTGACATAGCAATATCAAAAACGAACATGGAGCGACCATTCTAGATCATCATAATTAGCAGACAGGAATGGACCAGCTCTTCTTGAAAGTCCCTGTTGGTACACAGACGCCTCGAAAACTTCAACAGGAATTGGAGCTGGTGTCTACGGTTGAGGTGCTACCAAGAAACAGTCGATCTGTCTTGGCGGGCTTGCGTCTGTTTTTCAAGCAGAAATACTCGCCATTGACCACTGTGCTAACCTCTTGCTTGAGGGGGATTAACAAATAGGTCAATTAAAATCCTCACCGATAGCCAAGCTGTTCTGAAAGCATTGGCATCTGATGGAGCAGGCTCTGTCTGAGGTGGGTACTCGGACACTCTGACATTGAAGGCAATGAGAAGGTGGACTCATTGTCCACTCGAGAAACAGGCGAATGTGCTTCATTGGACCGGAGCCTAGGCTCGGAATTCCCTGGAGACTGCAAGGATAGAAAATAACTTATGGTTGAACCTGAGGGTACGTGAGCACTGGATGAGTCTCATATACTCGACTTGCCATTAGTAGACCTTCCACTGCGAGAGCCAAGGCTTGGCTTAAACTCTTCATGCTGGACCTGGAAGTTCTAACCGGCATATTAACGTGGCATTGTAGCCTCAGTAATCACCTAAACAAGTTGAGAATTGATTGAGTATCCTTCATGTAGACTATGAGAAGAAGAGATAGAATGAATGGAACGTGTTATGTGCGAGTATCCAGCTGGAGACAGAGTCCGGATGGATGAACTTGGACTTAATAAACTAAAGCTGACTGAGCTTATTAAGCTCTCGCCTACAAAACTCATATCCTTTACAAGGATGCAGCTTGTGGGTGAAATTTAGGAATTTATTTTGATGTTATAAAACCTCAATTTATATCTTCGTGAAAAGGTTGAAGAGATACATCTTCGTTGAGAAATGTTTGTTTATTTACTCGAATAATCTCGTATCTCAAATTGAAAATCTATATGATATGGCAACAACTCTGATACTGGATAAAACACAATAAACTTTTTTTTATCTTTATATCGTCACAATTCATTGCTCTACCTCGAATAGTATTCGATATTTTTCTCAGCAGGACGCCGTCGTCATTCAATAATAAAAATGCAAGTCAGTACGCTCTATTATAATCTTATCATAGTCGGGTCACGCTCCAAGACTTCAAGTCGATATTATACACGAGAATTATATTCCTTGTCGACTTTGATTGATTTAACTTTAATACACCACAAGTGTCGAGATTTTATTATTCCATTAACACCTTTATATCCATTGTAAGCCGCGATAGTAAAAATTTTATCGACTTCTCGATTGAATGGTTAGCACAGCGAGGGATGAATGAGGGGATGTTGTAAAATCGTGACTAGGTTATTTTCACCCTATTTGAACGAAATGTCTTCATTCTGTGATAGATACTAGGATGTTAACCGTTGGTTGAAAGTTTAGTTGTGTACGTTTTGTAGGTTTTCGACAATCAAGTATATTTACATTTGTGTGTTTCAGTAGCACTTTAAACCAAAATCGGAAATTCAGGTCAGTTTATTACTTGAGTAGTTAACGTTTTCATCACTTACACATCCAAAGAATCAAGTAGGCCTCAATATAAATCAGCAAATATTGCCATTTGCCTGAATCATTCATATGTGTTGACATCTGCATCACAAAAACCTTGTTCGTTTGATTGTTTCACCTCGTGATTTATCGCATAAGATCATTATCGCATTTTGTGTTATAACAATTAATCTACAATTTCCATATGCTTCCTTTTATTCAAGATAAACATTCTATCGAAAACGATTGTCAAAATTTTTGCTGTTGCTTAAATGGCACAACTGTTTTCTGTACTGACGCGGAAATTGAACCCGAACTGTTCTTTAGTTTTGCGTTTTTCACAATGGATTCACGGTAACTTTGAAGGTGACAACCGAATAAAAGCTTAATTATTTGAATTTCCGAGTGGCTGGAGAAGTAGAAGATAAACTCCTTTGTTGCATTTTCTATATTGTTGGCTCAAATCATACGATTTGAATCACGTAAATTGATAATTTTTTTTCACCGATCGAAGGTGGAAATATCTAAAATTTGTTTGGTAGGCAAAACCTTCTCAGAATTCCGGGTAATTAGGACGAACGAACGAAAAATGTTGACAGTTTCATTCATTATTTCTGCCCGGGAAAAAGTGGCGGGAATAATTTGGAACGATAATTTCTCGGCGAAAAACTAGATCTTCAAGGAAAGTATATTCAAATCGAAGGGGTAAATGTTCGAAATTACGTGATTTCTCTATTTCAAAAATAGCGTTTCGTGCAAAATTTTGAAATTCTTGTTCATTGTTTGCATAGTATATAGTCGACCTTCTTGTTCCATCAATTTGTGGAATTGTTAGAGAATTGGAAAGAGGTTTCACTTCACACAATACAGACGCACCAACAAGACAAAGAAATGCAGAGTCTAGAGAATACTGTATAAGCTATTATTGGTGGCAAATTGGTCAATAAATTGATGTCGTCAAGCACTTGGCCTTTCAAGGATTAAATCATAACCTATTTCAAGAAAATATTTGGATTTGCTTCCATCACGAATGAAGCCTTTTGATCAAAAGCAATGAAGCAGCCAGAAATTGACCCTGATTTTTTCAAAAAATCATCATCTCGGATGAATAATGTATTAGGTAAAACGACTATTTTAATAAGCAATGTTTTTATGATGTGAAAGCAAACTTCAAGTATTTTGAGAGACCTCTGTATTCACAAAAAAATAGTATAGAGCATAGATCGTGGTGGCATCTTCGTTTCTTAGTTTTTTCAAAAGAGAACAGGCGATAATAGTCATTTTTTGTTGCAATAATTTGTTGAAATTGATTTGGAAAACGCGTTTTCAAGAAGAAAGTGCCACACGTCTGAAGCCTCTGCTGCCAGCGAAGCTATAGAACTATTGGAAGAACCTGGGAACTAAGAAAGGACGATTTCGCCACCAAGAAGTTGTGATTTAACGCTGTTCGGTTATGTGAAATCCTTGGTTTATGCAAATAAGCAACAAAAATTGATGATCTAAAATCAAACATCGAACACTGCATTCATGAAATTAGAGCTGATCCATTAGAAAAGGTCGCAAAGGACATTTGACTTGTGCCATTATTTGAAATATTTTGTATTTAAGTTAATTCTTATTCTTATTGTACACTCATAAGATCATTGAACTCGAACTAATGCCTCTCGCTCTATTTCCATATCCTTTCCCTCGAATAAAATTGATATTAAATTTCCGGGCACACTTAATTGCAACGGTTATTCGGTGTGTACGTACATGATGAATGTCTAATAAAACCGCGACGATGAGATTGGGTATCTTCGACATAAATTAGCACTATCGGTAATAAGATGTTTGCGCGCAGCACCGTTAGGGCAAGATTGGCGTTTGCAAGGCTCGATTACCCTCACTGACGTAACGCTGCACGGATCAGAACATGTGGAACAGAGATGGTTTCGTTCAGTTGATTTTATGTGGGGATTGAGCGCAAAAGGTTGATCGCATTCGTTGTATACACATCTGCAGTTGTCTTGTTTTTTTAAGTTATTGTAAACAATGTGTAAACAAATTCAGGAAAGCCATTTTTCGCTATCTATTCTAGACACCTACAAAAGCGACATGAAATTTGTTTGGCCGTTCTGAAAGCCTTTATCACATGACAAACTGTCATCATCAGCGGTGCAATTTTTCAGTTATTTTCTCGAGAACTTAAAAGTAAAAAATCTTCAATGCAACTAGTTTTTTTTCACGATAAATATTCAAAATTCTGGCTATCTGCTTCGATACACTTCTGACTCAACCTCCTGAATCTCGTTTTAGATATTATCCTAAGTTTTGCAGGAATTAAACTGATTTCTCTGACGAATTTGTCGCAGAGGTTCAATGTTGTGACATGTTTACGTAAAAATTTTTCTGCAGGTTTCCCTATAGGGTATTTCAAGAAATATCGAAGACACATTTTGAATGCTGGTAGATAAATGTAAGTTCTAACTTCGCTCTTTCACAGGTTAATAGAAACGCTCGATCGTCGGTTAGAGCATTTGAGAATGAACTGAATGTACAACGTGTGCTAGTTTGGTGAACTCTATGTCCACATGTATATAGACCAATGAAGAGACCACTAGAGACGGGTGATTGATTGAAATGAAGGTTCGAGAGTTTTTGAAGAAAGTAATTTGGTTCGATGAGGGTTTTACAATAACTAGACTGTTTAACAGACAGAATGATCATTTTAGGCTGTAGACCAGGCGTGTTCAAACTTGAACTGCTGGCGATCTACCTCAATATTTTTAGATAACTTACGATCGACTCTGAGAGGCTGCAAGTATGTGGGATGCAGGGTTGTCGTACATACACGTTACACCCTACCTACCTACCTACCTAGGTAGGGTGTACCGTAGCATATATAAATATTAGCTTTCCGCACAATAAACATTATTTTAGTCAAGGTTTGGGTTAGGTTTAGTTAGGTTCTTCTCTATAATATCAATGAAAAACTCATACTTGTTCAAAATTGCGAGTTTATTGGTTGTTACAAAACAAAAGAGTTACATATGGTGTTAAACCTTACTAAGGAGTGATCTTGGATGTTGAAATGTGGCACTGCATGTCCTCAGAATACTTTTCATAAGATGGTACGTAACCACTGAGTGCTAATCGCAAGCATGATGACATATGATCGTCAGTTAGTCGATTGCGATATTTTGACCTAATTACCTTCATTTCAGAAAATGCAGACTCGCACAAGTTGACCCAAACATTTCCGAAGTTGAAGGGCGATTTGCCTTGGATTCGGATATTTATCTTCAGATATAAAACACCAGAACTTTGTATCAGATGCTGTAGCTTTGAGATGTATATCTGATATAATCTACACCAACTCATTTTCAACAGAACATGAGTTCATATTAAACTGACTTGCTATTTCAGAAGCTAATTCCTCAAAGTTTTTAGATGAAAAAGGATAACTCATAAATGATGCTATATTTGCCGATTTACTGCAATCATAAAAACGCATTTCGAATTGTCCCAAAATATTTGATAATTCAGCCTCTACGTATCATAATTCAACTGAGGAATCCTTGCTTTCAAAGACGGAAAATGTTTCAGATACTTTCTTTTCAGCTGATCTATCAAAATTTGCAATTTACTTTCGAATGCGTTTACTGCGCTAATCATCTCAATAGAAGCTCCAAGTTGATGATGTTCAAGTGCATTGTGATGTCAGTCAAAAATGCCAAATCAGTCAGCCATTTTTCGTTTTTCAACATCTGAGTGTCATCGCCTCATTCGTCTAGAAAAGCTGTTATTTCGGGCAACAATTCTTGAAACCTTTCTAGGAATTTACCGCGATTCAGCCACCTGACGTCCGTGTGAAGATCTAAATCAGTGTGTTGAGCTGACTCCCTATCTTCCAACTGCAACTTAAAGAGCCGCCGTTGCAAGCTACGTATACGGATGGAATTCACAATTTTTGTTGCAATTCCCATAATTTGCTCCGTGTTTAAAACTTTTGAACACAAAACTTATTGATGTAAAATGCAATGAAATGAAAAAAATGAAGGGAAGTCTTCATTAGCTCGACACAATGCCACAAAACCGTTTTTGTTTCCAGTCATTGCTGGTGCTCCATCGGTTGTAATGCAGACTAATTTATATATTAATAACTTGTAGTTTTTTACAAAATTGAAGAAAACGTCATATATATCTTCGCCACGGGTCTTCCCCTTCAGAGGAATGATTGTTAAAAATTCTTCCTTAGCCAACATGTCATTGAATACCATCCGAATAAAAATACACAGCTGATCAGTGTCTGTCATATCGGTGGATTCGTCGAACTGTAAAGAAAAGTATATACATTTCATGATATCATGTTTCAGTTTATCTGCCATGTCCTGACTCATGACTTCAATACACCTTGTAACAGTCGGACGAGATAACTGAAGTTCTCTAATAGCAGACATGATTTCTGTTTTATTTTTAAAATCTCCAAATAAAGTCTCGCCCGCTTCAATAAATGCTTCCTCCACAACCGATCCATCTACGAATGGTTTCTTGTGTTTCGCCAATAGGTATATGAGATATTTTAAATGACGCGATCGTAGCAGCCTTTGAAGTCGATCTGGTCATTATGGCCACGTCATCTGCTTAGAGGGCTAAACTCGTGTTGGGGGTCTTCGGGACGTCCGAGGTGTAGATGTTAAACAGCAACGGTGCTAGTAGTGATCCTTGTGGTACTCCTGCTTCCATCCTCCTGATGGAAGAGCAGGTGTCTCCTCTCGTACCTCGAAAGGTCTATTTCTCAGAAGTTTGTCTTCAACATCTTGAAGAGTAGATGACTCCAATACCTGCAGACGCAACATTTATATCGGCGTAAACGAAAGTCTCGAATGTTCCCGTCAAACGCGCCGCCCTGAATATCTGGAAAAGAGTAAAAAACGCGGCTTTTCTTTGATAAGTACCGCGTGTTCCTTTTATAAAGCCGCCTTTTGCAGCTTGCAGAGTGTTATTTGATTACGTAATAAATTTTTGTAGTTGAGTTACCTACTTATCAAAAATTCTTTTCTTCTCGAGATCTATTCAAAAAGCACCTGCGATCGACCGTTTGAGCTCTCCTGCATTAGAATTTTATCAGAAGTTCTCTCAATTCTTTAAATGCTCCCATTATCCTTAACATTTAACGTTATACACATAATCTGAAAGTTCGGAAAATTTCCAAAAGTCTAAAAATTCAAAGAATCTTCATGCTTCTCAAAATCCATATTATCTTCTTATGAATTCTAGAAAATTCTGAAAAATTACTCAATTCTCAGAATGCCTCAAATTTCATATACCTCAAAATAATCAAATTAACTCAAAATTTCCAAAAGTACTTACACATTTTCGAAATTCACATAATATCCAAACTTCCATACATTGACACAATCCTCAAAATGGCCAAAATTTAAAAAAATCTCAAATTATATAGATTTTCCAATATTCAAAAATATTATCTAAATTCCGGAAAATCATATGTTGAAATTTTCAAGCATTGTCAAAATTTTCACCGATATTTCAAAATTGACATTCAAAATTTTCAGAAATACTCAAGAATCATATAATTGAAAAATTCACAAAATCCTCAAAATGTGTGAAATTTTCTGAATATCTCAGGAATTCTTAGAAATTCCCGAACTCACTTTTTCGAAGTTTCCATTCAGTAATTCTAAAAATACTTGAAAAGCACATTGTTTCACGAAAATTCGCAATAATTCTCTGAATTCGCGTAATCTACATTATTTCCAAATAGATTTGAAAATTCTCCAAACTAAGATAATTATCGAGATCCCCATAAATTTTCGATTGTTTTCAGAATTTACGAAATCCTCAAAATTCACATATTTCTCATAGTCTTCAACATCAACAATCAAAAATCCTAAAAGAGCACAACATTCACCCAATTCATAAAATTCACATGAATTCTGAAATATTCTCCAAATCCTCACAAATATTTCAAAATTCACAAATTTCTCAAAATTGACTATAAACATTTCTATATATTTTAAAGCGTTACTAGCAGAAGCTTCCTTAATTTCCTTCAAATCATATTCTTTTACCTTGACTGAGATCGTTATTATTCATAAAAAATACAACGTTCACGTGAATGACAGATGAGATGCGGAAACTTGGCCCTAAGTGTCGTTCGGTAGTAGGTGGGGTTTTCTATTGAGCGTATCTCGACATTTGCATAATAAAACATTAATTGTCCAATAAATATTCATCGAATAGGGAGGAAAAGGGTTAAAACCATTTGTCGAAGTGCGACGACCGGTGAACTACGATGAGCGTTTTTAGAGGATTTCCCGATGTTATCGCCGCTAGAGATCAAAAATTAAAATTAATCGACATCCTGTGTTTGTTTTAAGTGTCAAGCGTAGAGGATATCAGAATATTCTAACGGACTACGTACTGTGGAATTTAAAATAAAACAATCTCCAAGATAACAACTCTTTTGTATTACATGAGCTACTGTAGAAGCGTTCAAGTGTGTATAATAAATCATATTTCTATTTATTCAATTCCAGAAGTTCGATCAGCAACTGTATTGGTATCAGTCAGTTCATTCTTATATATAATAATAATGTCGTAAGGCCATTTTCCGTAAAGGTGGACATATTTGTATCAGCACTAGGGGAACAATTTCAAACGAACGCCAGCAACGGAGACGCAGAGTTCAACTAAAACGTCGAAAGGATAGGAAGAAGAATCCAGGAACATACAGCGGAAGACTATCGCATTGAAGAGGTTACAACAGCACAAGTACAGGGACACATCAACCAACTGAAAACTAAGAAGGCACCAGGATTAGACGGAATTCCAAACCAGGCATTGAAGACATATGGAAAACAGCGGAGACCATCTTGATACTGAAACCAGGAAAACCGAGGACAGAAGCCAGCAGCTACCGACCGATAAGCCTACTACCAGCAATGAGCAAGATCATCGAAAGGGTCATCTACACCAGACTGAAAGCTTTCGCCGAAGGAAAAGGAATACTCCTGGAGCACCAATTTGGATTTAGAGAACGAAATTCGACAATACACCAACTAGCTAGAATCACTTGACTAGTAATGACCATATCTACGACACAAGACATAAATCCAGGCTGAAAACTTATAGACACAATTTTACTTACCTTCAAAAAAATGTACATTTCCCATCTATAAGTGTTTTCAACAAAATTCCAGCTAATATTCGACAACTTCCTTTGAGAATCTTCAAATTTAAAATAAAGCAGTTTTTATTGAGGAAAGCCTATTATAGAGTGCAGGAGTTTCTGATGGATAACATTGATATATTGTGATGCTGCATGTATTTCCTTTGAAATTGTATTGCGTGTGTACGTAACCTATATGTCAAATTTGTTGTCCATATTTCTGTTTTGTGCTGTACATACTCATACTCTTTTTGACATGTTCATCACCCGTATGGGCTTTTATACTGAACAAATAAACATATTATTACTTTGACTGTAAATAATCTCAATTCGAACTTTTTCGTAACCGTTTGAAAGAAGTAACCTGTATATTTCATGGAACAGTTAAACCATTCTGCGGCTGAAGTACTGAATAACAAATGGCCACTCGACATGTTCAAGTACGAAGAACTGTTTAAATTATAATAACACATGTACTGGTGCGTGCACCATATAATTTAGGATGACATATTGCAACAAACATTGTTTTCAACGACTTTGTCGAAGCGTTACCCTTCGAGTTATCTGATATGCAAAGAAGCTTATTTCACCGAATTGTTCTACCTCCGCATTCTTTTCCGCAATTCTAGACGGAGAATTTCGTAATAGTTTTGCTCACGCATTTTACCTCGAGCAAGACGTTTCAGGAATTTCTACGACAAAAAATAGAAGATATAAATTCATTCATCAAAATAATAATTGCTCCGCTAATACTTTGGGATTGAGGCGCCTTGATTCTTTCAATACACTGGAATTTAATGTGTTCTCGAGTCGAGTCGAAACGGAAAGAAGTCACGAGTAGCCAAATCAGGTGAATTACATGGCTGTTGAACGATATTTGTTGAGTTGATGAAAGTAACGATGTTGATACGTTTTGTGTTTATTATTCCCAGTGGGACTAGAACGCTTGTTACGTCATCTTAATGGCGCCTCACTAATACCTCTAAGGAGGTATTTGTCAAGTTGGCTACAGCTTTGAAACAAACGTCTCAAGCCAAATTCATTGTTGATATAGTTTCGAAAACATCGAAATAAGTTGTAGGTTACTCAGCTAACTCTATGATCGTTAATTTGCACCTTCCTGTCAACATACCATCAATGTTCTTGTCAATATTTGATATCAACGACCTACTATTCTCGACAACCATCCTATCTCATCTCAATGATTAGAATTCATCTAAGCGACGATCTTAGTAAAAACAACATGAAATCTAACCATTCTCAATTAGTTTTGTTTCATAATCGATAGAATATCACTGCCCTAATTTTACAAGAGTATTAGGAACAATGTAATTGTCGTCGACCAGAGAATGTGAGTAATATTCAGGTTCGTCTCGAATGCGAATACCCGATCTTACAGTCGAAAACATCGCAAATAAAGCATTAATTCTTTGTCGTGCCTAGACGAAGGTGTTAACAGCAGCTGACAAACTCCCGGTGGGCGTACGAGCTCATTGATTCAAAGAGAGAGCTTTCAACCCTGCGGGCTCGTGCAACCCCATATAACCCTAATTACGACGGAGGTAGAGTCGTACAGACAGATCAGTTCGTTGTCCGATAGCACGCGAGTTTTTAACATCTCAATGATACCGACCGTGTTTGATGTTTTCGGTCAACGGTTGGCACCTGGTCAACTTTTCCCTGTGGTCATGCTAGGAGGGCGAATGTTTGGATTTTGAATAATAAACATCCAAAAATAGGGTTAATATCGAAAATTACGTGCACAAATGCGAGGATAGATATTCGATAATTTGTGACAAACTAATGTATATACGAGGTTGGTTCAACAAAGATTGTTGGAAAAATATCTTAATTTTTACATAATTTCCTTTTAGCTCTATGCACTTTTTCCAGCGATGTTTAATAAGTTTATAATAAGAACCTCCAAGCTCCTCAAAACAGCCATAAACGATTTCATGTCTTCCTAGTTGACTACCGAGCCATTTTATGTTTAAAAGGAGAGAAATAATCCAAAGTGGAAAAATCTGGCGAAAAAAGGTGCGTGAGGAAGCAATTGAACTTCAAGACATGCATTTCAGCCATCGCGCTGGTTCATTGATTTGATGAAACGAAACGAAATCTTTTTAGCCACATGCGGCGGTTACTTTTTTCAAGATAATCAATGAAAGTTACCCAATGCGAATCGTAAAACATCGACTTCATCCATGGTTATTATACGACACAAAAAGTCTGCTTTCTTACTGTAAAAAATCGCGGAACACTCAATTGAACATCCTCCCTACGCTGTCTTTGCTCGAGTATGGTACCCATTTTGCGCATTGCTTTTTCATGTTTGAATTTTAGACAATATGCAATGTACCGCATTTGAAATGTTTACCACGTCTTCTAGCTGATAGGAATGGGCCAGTTCCAAATACTGTCTATTTGAGGTTGGTTCCAAAACTGGCCAAGATGTTGAAGTAGGTGTATATAATCGAGGTGCTGCCAGGGAACAGTCTTAGCGGGCTTGCGACTGTTTCAAACAAAAATATGAGCTATTGACCCCTGTGCTAATCTCTTGCTTGCGAGAGCATTAACAAGTACGTCAATTAGAAACATCACGGATATCCAAGCTGCACTGCAGGCATTAGCATTCGAAAACTGAACGTCACTTGTGCTCGTATTCGTCAACCATCGCCAAATTGGAAAAAGAAATAGTCTCTATTTGATATGGATCGTTTCTAACAAACTGGAGCTAAGCTCATTAAGCGCTCACACCTATGACTTATAGTCTTTACAAGAAGGATGGATCTTGTAGGTGAAATTCAGTGTACCTCAATAGTCCATACTCAATTTTGATATCTATATCTATATCTGTCTGCTGTATGCGCAAGTTCTGTCAACGATCATTTGTTATCGCTTTGCTGGTTTTCTTAATCATTTCTAGCGTGGTCATCTCATTTGATCGGCCATTGTTATACTCTTCTTAGTAGTGTCAAACTCTGTTTCCCAATATTGTGATACTGCAAAAGAAGCAACAGACTCCTCTGGAGTAGAATCTAGTTCAGCTTCTATATTGGTTATGCTGAGACCTTTCAAATGAGTATTGTATGACTAACTTCATTCTACAAACTCACTGATAACGTTCACGTCTAATGGCTACCAAACAAATACTAAACAACTTAGTGTTGAAACATATGCGTTGACGATGGTGTACCGTCAATATTTTTCAAGCAACCATCGTCATTTCTAGATCAGGCCGATTACTTCGGGGACCGTCCTCGTAGTTTCGTCTTTGGCATGAACTCTTCTGTTACGCATCCGATTGTGTGGAATTCAAACAAAACTTCTCAATTCGGAGTTCTACGTTGAGCTGATGTTAATTGAAACGAAAAGAGCGTTCCCTTCTCTGATTTTTTCTGCCCATTCTGGATATAGAACGAACGTTAGCATTCTATCCATTAAGATCACGAGTTACCGCTCATTAAATTTACTTTCCTTCTCGAGCACTTAGTCTTAGTGGAATCACAATCATCTCTTCTGTTGTGAGTGCATGGAATAGATAATTGAAAGTGTCATACGCCGAGTGGAAAAATATGAAGGAAATGATAAAGGAAGTGGAAGAAAACATTCGTGTTTTTCGTCTGTGAGAGAGAAGGCGCGATACACCGAAAATTAAGGCTCGAAATAGTAAGCACGCAAGGTGATTGTCATCAAAACTACTGGGTAAGGAATTGAGATTTTAAAAACATTTTTCTGTCTTAATCTTGGGATACAATCGTGTTGAAAAATCAAGTAAATGGGAATCTATAAACTCAAGTTCTTGTGATATAATTTATATCGATAGGACAAATATGAGTTTTGGCATAAGAACATTAGTGAACATAAACGGTGAAGCTGTGTACGTGAAATAGGATCCGCTGATCCAGCATTTCCTGTGAGAAGCATCGTTTTCAGGAACGTAACTATAGGATCCGCTGATCCAGCATTTCCTGTGGGAAGCATCGTTTCCAGGAACGTAACTCCTCCATCCTTAGGGAAGAGTTTTGGACGGAAGAACAAAACTCGTTCTTTGACTTGGTCTGGCGATTGACTGAAATCTTGTGGAACTCTCGAAGATTCTTCTTCTGGATTCTTTTCTGGTACTGCATTTCTTCGACGCAATCTTGAACTAATTTTCCAAACAATTACCAGAAAAATTATGATGTATACGGGGTGGTCAAGTAAAGATGCGAATAAGCTGGTTCTTCATTTTCTTCTGGAATCGGTTGGAGTTTCTCGACTTCCTTCTGAAGGTGGTGTAACTTATCCAGTGAAATTTCTTGAATTTTGAGGGCTTCTGAATGATGATCCCCTGTAGGTATTTTTATTTCGGGTAAAAATAAGGGTACTTGATAAGAGGTACCTTTTGTGTTGGTATAAATGAAGTCAACTGTTTGAATACTGCATCCATACGGAATTTGGAAGAGGAATGTTCCCTTGAGGGTTGTGAAATCTGTTTTTCGCAGTTCATCCTTATTTTTCTTGTTCTGGGAAGATTCCAATATAGTGGCTTTCATCAACTTCTTCTACAAAGGATTTCTTCACTTTTACTGGTACTATTTTACAGTCAGGAACAGTTGAAGAATTTTGATCTGAAGAATTGAAAATAGGCAATCGTCTTGGTCGGCGTGGTTGGCAAGCTTGTTCTCTTCGCAAAGGTAACCAGGGTTGAGATATCTGCATTGGTCGTCATCGTATTGGAATAGATTGCTACTCATTGTAAGGTAGGTATTTTTAGGAATTATAGTTGTAAAGTTTTTGGATGGAATGGAATATAAATGGTAATGGTTGAATCGATCGGGGTGTACAAGGGGAATATTCAATACGAAAATGATCCTTGTTTTTGAATAGTAAGCTTCGACTTCAATTAGATCATAATAATTGTGAATATTTTTTTCGTCAGAAAATATCAATTGATTTTTCGAATGGTTCTCTAAGAGAATCGTAAGAATATGGCCTAAATCGATTTTTGAGATAAGACTACGATGAAGAGAGCCTAATTTAGCTAGAGTAATTGAATTTTCCAAATCTTCAAGAATAGATCCGATTGTGTCTAAGTTAAATTTCATTTGAGCGAAAGTGTCTATAATAGAAAAATACTGGGTGTTATCATTTTTGATCTCTTGAATTCTTCTAGAAATTATGTTTTGGTTATGCAGCATTAATGAAAGAGTTTTATTATTATTCTCAAGAATTTCGTGAGTTAATGAAATTTGGTGATTGACAGTAGAGATTATCCGTTCCTTATTAGCTTGTAATTTTTCAATAGCTTTATCGTAGCGCTCGGCATCATCGGCGTCTAAATTTCCTGAAATGGCTTTAATAATATTGCCCAGACCATTAACTAATCCGCGTTTCTTCCGTTTTCTATCTTCGAAGGGATATACAGATTTGAATTTATTCCAAATGTAGTTGATTTGATATTGTATATGTTGTTCCAAAGTTTCTGTAGGGTATTCGGATGTATTAAATCGATTTGAAAGAGAAGATTTAAAATTTCTGCATTGTTTGACTAGAACTTTTATTTCGTTTTCAATGGGGTACAGATCGACATAATGGAGGAATTTATGAGTTCCGATTTTGACTTTAGTTTCGCCAACAAGAAAGGGGAGGATACCAGGGTTTTGTTTAAGATCCACTATTTTGATCGGTTCCAACATGGACCGGTGGATCATCATCAGGATCAGGTTCCTGCAACAAATTTTGAGGTCTTTTAGCTCTCGGTTTCTTAAAATGTTTTTGTGATAAGTACTGCGTTCAGTTTTTATTTTAAGTTCTTCATTTTCTTGAACTTTTTCTTTGATGAAGGGCGCTTTTAGTTTGTTACCGCGAGTTTTGACGTTTTTTCGAAAAACTGTCGATTGTTCATGGTAATCAATTGGTTTTTCACGCTCTTCGTTTGCTTTACCTATATATTTTTCCTTCTTTCTCTTGCTAATTTCGTGAATAGAGTTATAAATTAGTTGGGTTCGTTCTTTGTGGTTTTGCATGTAATTGTTCATAATTTCTTTGTCTACGTCAATTTCGAAGGGGTCTTTGGTGTTTAGATGACCGCTGATAATATCGATTGGTTTTTGTTGTGTTGTAGAATGAATACTATGGTTGTATCCAAAAATTGCATATGGCATTAAATCGGCAACTGGAATATTTGGTTTTTCGATTTTCAATACTCTCAAATGTTCCAGAATGGTCGAATGAAAACGTTCTACAGGTGAATTGCTATTTGAATTTTTAGAGGTGGTTATGTGAATTTTGATTTTATGAAGATTGGCAAAATCCATGATTGTCGAATTGTTGAATTCTGTGCCAGAGTCAGTGACTATTTGTAAAGGTAATCCATAAAATGACATGAAGGATATTAACGCTTGTACAATTGCAGGAGCGTTAGCACCTATTAATGGAAAGGCTTGACCGAATTTTGAAAATTTGTCCAAAATTGTCAAAAACTTTTGGCTATCTGCTTGAAAGACATCAACATGTACTACTTCAAAGGGTCGTTTTGGAGTTGGGGTAATTTGAAATTCTATCTTAGGTGGTCTTCGATCATATTTTACTCTCTGACAAATTTCACAGTTATTTATGTAAAATCTGACATCATTTGATAAATTTGGCCAATAATATTTTCGTTTGAGTTGTTCAATAGTTTCTACTATACCTCGGTGATTAGTTTTTGTCTCATGGCTATAGCAAATCAATTCCTTTTGTCGATCTTCATTTATGATATTTTCTAACCTTTTATTGCACTTCAAAAGCTTGAAGGCGAGAGTTTTGAATGTTTGTCTCATGAGATTTGAAAGTTGTTTATATGTTTCATCGTTGCCATTACTTTCGAAATAAAATGCATAGGTCTTTTTCGGTTCACCAAAGTCTCTAAAAAATGAAATGATGGGGGTAAGATCGTTCTTAAGAATGTAAATATTCCAAATATTCTTTTTGTTTCGATCCCATAAACATTTTTTTGTTGCTTTTCGGTTAATCAGTGAAGGAATTATGTGCAACTGATTCTGAAAGATATTAATTGGAGATTCCGTTGGGCTTATTCCTAAAATAGGGTCCTCAGCATTTGTATGCACGGTTTGTCCATCGTCAGTTATTTTTTCTTCTGCTTCCGGGTTCTGATCTTCGATTTCGTCCGGATCTGGGATGTCATTTATGTTGTTTGACATGGAAGCTGTTTCCATATCCCGATTTACCTGTTTCATATACTGAAAGATTGGTAAATCATCGTCTGATGAAGAATTATCTGCTTCTGTAGGGTGAATCTCAATCCTAGATAAAGCATCGGCGTTAGTATTAGCCTTGCCCTTTCTATAGCATATCTCATAATCATACTCTTCTAGTTTGAGTCTCCAACGTGTAAGTCTAGGATTACATCCCTCTTTGAGAGACATAAGCCACTGAAGAGGTTTATGATCGGTCACTATTTTGAATTTTCTCCCATATAGATATGGTCGAAAATGGCTAGTTCCATAGATTATCCCTAAGAGTTCTTTTTCGATAGTACTGTAATTTCTTTCACTATCGTTCAATGTGCGTGAAGCATATGCAATTGGCCGGTCGTTACCAATGGGTCCCTGCGATAAAACAGCTGCAACTGATACGTTACTTGCATCAGTAGTAAGAATAAATGGTATTTCGAAGTTGGGAAATTGTAATATAGGGCATTACAAAGAAGAGATCTGCAGTAGTCAAATGCTCTTAGGAAAGCATCATCGTGTATGATTTTTGCTTTCGCTTTGAGACATTGCGTGAACGGTTTAGTTATTTTTGCGAAGTCTTTTATGAATTTGCGATAATAACCTAACAATCAATAAATCCTCTGATTTCTTTGACTGTTCTAGGAATCGGATATTCCATGATTGCCTTTATCTTATCGGGATTAGGTTTGACACCTTCGGGAGTGACAATATGCCCTAAAAATGCAACCTCTTTCCTTAAAAATTCTGTTTTATCGAGCTGGATTTTAAAATTTGTTTCACGAAGACGTTGAAATACTCTTTTGAGATTTACCATATGCTCTTGTAATGACGTCGAATAGACAATGATATCGTCCATATATACAAGACAAATATCATTTTGTAAACCTCTTAACACGTCGTCCATCACTCTCTGCAGGGTGCTTGGAGCGTTTTTCAACCCAAAGGGCATTCTCAGATATTCGTAATGCCCATTATCGACAGAAAATGCCGTTTTCTGGATATCCTCAGGAGCCATTTCTATCTGGTGGAATCCACTAGCTAAGTCGAGGGTTGAAAAATAGCGACATCTTCCTAGTTTGTCGAGAATCTCAGAAATGTTTGGAAGAGGGTATCTGTCGTCGATGGTCTTTTCGTTAACTTTACGAAAATCGACCACGATTCGAAATTTCCTCTTACCGCGGGCATCTGCTTTCTTTGGTACTACCCAAATCGGAGATGACCAAGGGAATTACTTGGGCGAATGATGTTCTGTTTCAGCATGGAATCAATTTGTCTTCGAACTTCGTCCTTGTAGATATAAGGATATTTATAGGATTTCGTATATACTGGTATTTCATCTCTAGTTCTTATATTATGTTTGATTTGATTAGTGAAAGTTAAATTTCGTCCTTCAATATGAAAAATATCTGAATATTTCTTACACAATTTTTCTATATGAAATTTTTCTTCGTCATTCAAATGGTCGGTACGTATATGAGAACATATGTCGTTTTTTAAATCAGATTCTTCGGGGGTTATATACATATTGAAAAGTTCATAGTGGTCGAGCGGAAAAGAATTTGGTAATAAAGGGTCGTAAAGTTGAATTTGACAAGAAGAATCATTGGGGTTTTGAATTTCTACCCAGGCATATCCATTTTTACAGGTCGTAAGAGTTTCTTGAAGAATGCAATTATTTATTTTTCGATGTGATATAAGTACATCGCCATCATTTGAATTGACAGGAATTTTCATTTTGTTGAGGTAAAGGATCGATTTCAGCAAAGAATAATACTTTTCTTGTGCTTTCGTAATACTTAATAGGAACTTGTGCCGTAGCTGTTGACAAAATTGAATTTTTAATATCTATTTGAGCTTTCAATTGTTTGAGTGTATCTAGGCCTATTAATCCATCGAAATATTGATGAAATTTGAACAGATGAAATTTGAGATTCGAACAGGTGCTGAATTCCTTAAATGCTGGAATCTCGACACAAAATCTCGTTTTGATTGTTGGAAAACAGACTTAACTACGAATGGTTCTTTGAAAATTTTGTCATTGAAATATCTTTCGGCAATTTCGGGGTTCAAGAATGATTTTGTGGCCCTGTATCTAAAAGAAGTTTTAGTGAGGATTTTCTATTTGTATAAAGGAAGTTCCCTTTGTCGTAAATAGTGTTAAGGTCAATTATGTTGTATTGGTTTCCGATGAAACCTCCTGAAAATTTTGGTCTTCGAAATTTTCAGCATTTTCTATTTCAGAAATTTGAACATTATTTTGAATGAAATTTTGTTCGTCGAATTCATCACAATAATATGAAGAATTGGGCATGCATTGATCTTCATCATAATCAACATTATTCAATTCTTCGGAAATGAAATTTATAGGGTGATTGGTATTATTTCTGTAATAGTTATTGGGTTTATAGTTTTGATAATTTCTCGGTACATTCAATGATTGAGTAACAATACTCATGGGGTCGGTCTAGAACTATTCCTAGTATGAACAATGCTCATAGGGGTTGGTTTCGAAGGAGACTGTCCGTTAGACGGATTTTTCCAAACGTTTTGAACCTTCCCGAAAACTTGGCTGTTCGTAGGAAACCTTGGACGTGGTTGGTTTGAACGTTGTTGTAATTGAATTGGGGTACTTGGAAAATGATTTTGTGAAAATCTTGGAGCTGGTAAATTAGAAATATTTGTCTGATAAGAATTTTTGTGAAAAGAAGTATTTGGGAAATTTTGTGAGGGCAAGATTTTCACTGAATTAGAAGATTTTTGCAAATAACGTATGTTATTATCTTCAATGATGTACGTTTGCGCTTCCGCTAAATCTTTTGGTTTCATTGCTCTGATCATGGAACTTTGGGGTTCTTTCAATCCAACTAATAAAGTATGAAGAGCATGTGCATCATATAGCGATTTTTTGAAGCTTTTACTGCCTCATTATCTTCATGAATATTCAAATGATTATGGAGAAGATTGAGGGTTGAAATAACTCGAGAATAAAATGATAATGAATTTTCGTTGTTGCCTTGACGCAACGAACCAAGATCTGAAATTAAACTACTTTCATTTCGCTGGTCACCAAAATGTGTTATTAAAATATTTTTTATTGTCGGCCACTCGTTACTGCCGCTCAAAGAAACAACTTCTTCAGCCGGTCCTGTTAATTTTGATAAAATACCAAATTTAAGAAATTTATTTTGTGAACAATTTGGTTCAGCCGCATTATAATATTCTTGTAGTAATTCGTTTACTGTAGAAATGTAACGAAATAACCTACACGGATTGCCATCAAATTCGGGTACGATTTGTAGCAATTTCATATCAAAAACTGGTATTTGATTAGGCATTGTGATATATTCACTATTGAAATTAACTGTTTTATTTTGATTAAATAAAGAAATATTCTCAGAATTCGAATTATCTGTGTTAGATTGATTCGGCTCTGTTGAAATTAAAGATAATTTTGAAATTGATTGAATTAAAATTGACTCGATTTCTGGACAAGTATCTCTATATGGATCAGGAGAATTCGAGGAGTCTGACATAAAGGAACAATGAGTAACTTACAAGATTTTCGTTATCTTCATTCTCCGGTTGATGAATTGGCTGCAATTTTTTCGTCTTTGGTCCTTCTCGATGAAGAGTTGAAACTCACGGATATCTGGTTGGGATGCCGTCGAGATCCTACCGCACTAAGCCACTTATGTTTTTCACTTAAGGAAAAGTCTTTTTAAAAACATTTATTTTATTACAAACTGAATTAAATGGGAGCTATTGTCAGACTGAATAATATGAGATATACAAACATGATTTATAACATTAGTGAACACGGTGAAGCTGTGTACGTGAAATAGGATCCGCTGATCCAGCATTTCCTGTGAGAAGCATCGTTTTCAGGAACGTAACTATAGGATCCGCTGATCCAGCATTTCCTGTGGGAAGCATCGTTTCCAGGAACGTAACTCACGCAAGGTGATTGTCATCAAAACTACTGGTTATATCAGAATTGAGATTTTAAAGTGGTAATTTTTCTGTCTGGTAATCTTGGGATACAATCGTGTTGAAAAATCAAGTAAATCAGGAATCTATAAACTCAATTGCGGTTCTTGTGATAAAATTTTTATCGGTAGGACCTATAGGAGTTTTGGCATAAGAACATCTGAACATAAACGTAGCTTCGATAAAAATAAATCTGATTCAACTTATTCAAACCACTTAATAAAAGAAAACCATTCATTCAATAAGAACTTTGACATATTACATATAAAATCAAAAAGATTAAAATTAGATCTACTAGAAGCATTAGAAATAAATAGATACAAACATTCGGACAAGCTTTTGAATAAGCAGGTAGATGTGAATTATTCACCCCTACTTAACTTGTTTAATTAGTTTTTATTACCTTTCATACTAACTGTACAATGGCTCGGTGTGGATTTTCCTGTTATTCATCCAACTTGTTCTACGATTTGTTTATAATACCATACACTTCATTCTGTTTGTCATTCTTGATAAAGCTGCTGTGTCAGCGAAACGTCGTCGAATTTTTTCAAATAAAATGTAGATTAAAGTTAAACCTTGTGCTTTTCATCTCATTTTCATCAAAGAGATGAGTTTATGATGGAAAATATCAACAATTTTCGAGTTAATGAAATATAAAAAAATTCTACCATCTTCAAACATTCGCGAAAAGAGCAATCCACTAGCATCGATTGGTTACTAATCTTTTTAAAAATTGAGTGTTTCCTCCCCGGGCCCTA
Source organism: Cryptolaemus montrouzieri (assembly GCA_013387265.2). Taxonomy (NCBI): domain Eukaryota; kingdom Metazoa; phylum Arthropoda; class Insecta; order Coleoptera; family Coccinellidae; genus Cryptolaemus; species Cryptolaemus montrouzieri. Next base: position 6,398,641 of record JABFTP020000103.1, on the reverse strand, counting down.
ATTACTGCCAGTATACGTCTCGGAAGCCCCTCAAACAAATTTTGGATGTACTCTTGAGTCACTGAGTCCCAAATTTCAGTCAGGACTTGTAGCTGGCCATCTTAAAATATCAATTTCGGCATTTTGCTGAAATTCTGTAACTACTGTAGCTGCATGAGGCCGAGCATTATCATGCATATAAATGAGTTTTCGCCAATCAATGGGCCAAAGGGTACAACATGAGGTTCAAGGATATCTGCGATGTATCTTCTATCTCTCCCTTACGAAGTACCATGATAAGGAAGTTAAGTGTTTGCCTAATTTTACCAAAGGTTTGAGTTCGTAACATATGTTCTAGTCCCTTGAGGATCTCCAGGATGGGACTGTTGAAGCTCTTGATCTAAGGTTTGTGTTGTAGTTTGTTCTCTATGCTTGCCGTGGTGGTAGCTTTCATGGCAGCTACTATTTTCAAGCATGCTAGCATTGGACCTTGTCTAATTGCCTTCTGCAGATACGTTACTTTCCACTATACACTAGTTCCATATTGGACGATTGACTCCATTACTTGAGTGTACATACAGTAGTTCATTTCGGAATCAGCTCAATACATTTCGAGTGATGTTTTGCAAATACCGAATGAAATCGTAGCTCTGGGTGATCTGGATGCAGATTCTGTATCAACTTCAACATATATGGTTTATATCAATGTTTTCTTAGTATTCTATGGACAGTCTTGGATACGCCAAGATTAACTTGGTTCCATCTCAATTAATGTTGGTTTTTTTGACGAGGTTTCCCATTTAAAAAGAGATAATAACGACTTGGAGTTAATCTATCTCAGATAACAGCATGACCTTTTCGTCCGGACATACCCTGTATAGGCTACAATGTTAACAGTCACTTCTGTTTGGAAAATTAGGCGGTTTGCATAAGGTGGTATTGATTAGGAAAGCGGAACTCCGTACGCTGGGAACAACGTTGCCTCTGCTCCATTTTTGAACCAACCGCGTATCTTTTTTACGAATCATCCCTGTTTTTAGGTTCCTTCCGTTTCTATTTCTCGCTTGCGAAGTAACATGATAAGGAAGCTACGTGTTTGCCTAATTTTACCAAAGGTTTGAGTTTGTAACATATGTTCTAGTCCCTTGATGATCTCCAGGATGAGAATCTTGAAGCTCTTGACCCTGTGAAATCTAAGGTTTGTCTTGTAGTTTGTTCTCTATGCTTGCCGTGGTAGTAGCTTTCATGGCAGCTGCTATTTTCAAGCATGCTAACATTGGACCTTGTCTAATTGCCTTCTGCAGATGCGTTACTTTCCACTATACACTAGTTCCATATTGGACGATTGACCCCATTACTTGAGTGTACATACAGTAGTTCATTTCGGAATCAGCTCAATGTTCGTTCCATCAATTGCGTGTAATCAGCTAACGAAGCAGTAAACGAAAAATATCTCGCAATTTGTGTAATACATTTCGAGTGATGTTTTGCAAATACCGAATGAAATCGTAGCTCTGGGTGATCTGGATGCAGATTCTGTATCAACTTCAACATATATGGTTTATATCAATGTTTTCTTAGTATTCTATGGACAGTCTTGGATACGCCAAGATTAACTTGGTTCCATCTCAATTAATGTTGGTTTTTTTGACGAGGTTTCCCATTTAAAAAGAGATAATAACGACTTGGAGTTAATCTATCTCAGATAACAGCATGACCCTTTCGTCCGGACATACCCTGTATAGGGTACAATGTTAACAGTCACTTCTGTTTGGAAAATTAGGCGGTTTGCATAAGGTGGTATTGATTAGAAAAGCGCGAACTCCGTACGCTGGGAACGATGTTTGTTGCCTCTGCTCCATTTTTGAACCAACCGTGTATCTTTTTTACGAATCATCCCTGTTCTTAGGTTCCTTCCGTTTCTATCTCTCCCTTGCGAAGTAACATGATAAGGAAGCTAAGTGTTTGCCTAATTTTATCAAAGGTTTGAGTTCGTAACATATGTTCTAGTCCCTTGAGGATCTCCAGGATGATAATCTTGAAGCTCTTGACCCTGTGAAATCTGAGGTTTGTCTTGTAGTTTGTTCTCTATGCTTGCCGTGGTGGTAGCTTTCATGGCAGCTGCTATTTTCAAGAATTCTAGCCTTGGACCTTATCTAATTGCCTTCTGCAGATGCGTTACTTTCCACTATACACTGGCTCCATATAGGACGATTGGCCCCATTACTTGAGTGTACATACAGTAGTTCATTTTGGTAGTCAGCTCAATGTTCGTTCCATCAATTGCGTGTAATCAGCTAACGAAGAAGTACACGCAAAATAACTCGCGATTTGTGTGATACGCACGAAGATATGTTCGCATATGACTCGAAGACGTTTTTTCCGGAAGCTATCACACTCACAAAAAAGATGAGTCATTACCGAGTCCGGCGTTTATTGAGGCTATATAAAACGTGAAATTACGCACAAATTGAAATTTAATGATCTTTGAAGAAACTGTCCCTCGAATATTGTTAATGCACGAGAATTATCGAGATAGTTCTAACCAACAATTGTATCCTTCCAATTTTCCTATTTTGTGGTGACTTTTAGCAAATTCATTTCACATCCAGAGATACGCATATCTGCACACACTTAATTCCTCCAGGTGATGTCAAAATATTAATCGAAAACATGTTGAATTCGAATCATGTTAACCACATAATCAAATCAGAAATATTGAATCTGTTGGACGTTTGCATTGAACAAAATTATTTTTCTTTCAACATCTATTACAGTAATGAAAATGGTTTGATCATGGGAAATCCTTTGAGTCCACTTTTAGCAGAGATTTTTATGAATAATATTGAACAGAAAATTCGTACACATCCACTCATTTCCAAATTTCTTTATTGGTATAGATATGTTGACATCTTAGTATGTTTCATTGGAACTACTCGTCAATTAGACTTATTTCTTAATTTCATTAATTCCATCCATTTGAACATTAAATTCACGATAGAAATTGAACAGAACGATTCCATTAATTTTTTGGACTTGAAAATCACTAAACAAAATAATAATCATGTTTTTTCGGTCTTTCGTAAACCAACACATACTGATACAATTATACATAACTACTCATTACATCCAATTCAACACAAAGTTGCAGCTTTAAACAGCATGGTACATCGGTTACTCAATTTACCTTTATCAGTAGAAGATTATAATAAAGATTTAAACATCATCAAACAGATAGCCATTAATAATTCATATAATCCGGATATGATAGATCTAATCATTCGTAAAAAACTGTATCAGAAAGCAATAAATGAAGTATATCCTATTCATAAAGACTATAAAATATTCAACAGTTTAACATTCTGCGGTTCTGCAAGTACAAATATTAAATCCTTTCTCGTCAAACAAAATCTTAATATAACTTTCAAAACTTCTAATAACTTAGGTAAACATATTAAAATATTAAATCTCGTGTTGAAAAATCAAGTAAATCAGGAATCTATAAACTCAATTGCGGTTCTTGTGATGAAATTTATATCGGTAGGACCTATAGGAGTTTTGGCATAAGAACATCTGAACATAAACGTAGCTTCGATAAAAATAAATCTGATTCAAATTATTCAAACCACCTAATAAAAGAAAACCATTCATTCAATAAAACTTTGACATATTACATATAAAATCAAAAGTTCAAAATTAGATCTCCTAGAAGCATTACAAATAAATAGATACAAACATTCGGACAAGCTTTTGAATGAGCAGGTAGATGTGAATTATTCACCCCTACTTAACTTGTTTAATTAGTTTTTATTACCTTTCATATTAAAGTGTAGATTAAAGTTAAACCTTGTGTTTTTTATCTCATTGTTATAAATTCATCATGTAACCAGTTGAAGCAGATTTTTAAATAATTAATTACCGGTACTTTTTGATAGAATGAATACATATACAACATTGAATAATTATAAATGGAATATGAATCGAATATAAGCCCCACTTCTAGACTTGTTTGTGAAAGCCAACCACCAGTCGTCAAGCCCATCGAAGAATTCTTCGCGCTCAAAACCTGACCTTTCCTGCAACGTAACCGAGTCAGGTTCGGACACAATCGCAGATAGAAATGTGTCCATCAACAGGCATCGCTACTACCACTTCTGACAGCTGCCCAACTCGGCGTAAACGTTACAAAATATCCTCCATTGTACGTTTGCTATTGTTCGCGTCGCATTTTTCTCGCAGGCAATAAGCAAGACTTCCAGTTCGGTTGTCGATCCGCATTTTTTCGACGGAGGGGTTAAGACGGCGGAATTTCTTCCTGTCGCTCCAGATAATGAAATGTTTTCCCACGTGCCCTTACGTATTTCACCCTAGTCGGAGGGATTTTGTTATTCTTTCATTTTTTTCGATTTTCTTTAAAATTGATTTGTACATTCTTGTTCGGGAACGAAGGGAATCTTTTTTAATGAAATGGATGGATCTTTCAGATATATACCGGGTGTCCAGGCGAGATGGGACATTAAAAGTATATGGAGAAATGAATTACCGATTGGAGAACTTTTTGTTGTTGTCTTGAATGTTATTCGATCTAAGTTCCGAAAATAATTTCAATGCCGTGACACCATCTTAGTTATTTCAAATGGCATAATGTATGTTGTGATGGGTTGATATCAGGCGGCAATGATATGAGAAAAAATAGTGCATAATTTAATTTTCTACAATAAAAAATAAATATAAACATACATTATGCCATTTGAAATCACAAAGATAGTCATTACATTACATTACATTCATGGGGTCGATTAGCTTTGAAAGCCTTTCCGAACTGCGGTAAAATTGGTATTTTGTTCGTAGCCCTTCTTATTCATTTCCCTGTAGGTCTAAATCCCTTACAAAATTAAGAATCTCCCAGGGAGCTTTCGCTTTTATTTCGTGCGGCTCTAGTTTGTTGCTACGGAAGTGTATATGTCTTAAACGGACACTTGCGATGCAACTGCAAAGAATATGTTCGCCACTTTCATTGCCCTCTTTACACATTCTGCACGTTGCCCTTTCCGATTTGCCCATTTTATTGAGATGGTATCTCAGTGGGCAGCGTCCAATAAGGAGGCCTGTTATGATCCTCAGCTCGTCCCTAGAGAGATCGAGAAGCTGTTTTGTCTTCTTCGGCGAATAGTCAATGAACTTTTTCGCTTGCCTTTGGCCTGGAGTTTTCCTCCAGTATTCTTTTTTGCTAGATTCTTCACATCGTTCTAGTAACTGTCGTCTGTGCGGCTTACTTAGACCGCAGAACGGTTCAGGTCCGATGGGTAGGATTCTATCAGCTGATTTGGCAAGTTCGATCCTTCATGGCTTCATTTCCCTGTATGCCTTCGTGGCCAGGCACCCACCACAGGAAAAGTTTGTTCTCCTCAGCAAGGCGCTTAAAGTATTGACGGCATTCCCAAACAGAGATGCTCCGATAACTTTAAGAGTTTAGAGCTTTTACCACTGCCTGACTGTCCGTTAAAATGTAAATCTTTGCACCTTTGAGTTTCCTTCGTAGTCCCTCCTGGCAGCAAAGGTTTACAGCAAGTGTTTCTGCTTGCATGATTGTGGGAGTAGAGCCCAGAGGCACTGATGAAGAGTACTTGGGTCCATATATGCCTGCTCCTGTTCCATCAATTGTTTTTGATCCGTCCGTGTACCAAATGGAGGATTTTTGGTCTAATTGATTTATTTTTCCCTTTACGATGGTGCGGTCTTCTATGGCCACTTCGAAGGGTGTGTGAAAATCAAACTTAAGCGGCATTATATCCGATGGTTGTGATAAGATTTCTGGCGCTATGTTACCCAGAATCATATCCCTTCAAATCACCAGGTAATAGTTTTTTGTGTCTTGGACTTTATATGAAGAGGAGGGAAATTTAGGATTACCTCCAGGGCAGTAGTCGGGGTGCTTCTCATAGCACCTGTTATGCCCACGCACGCTAGCCGAGGCAGTTTTTGCAGCTTGTTTTGCGTAGTTATTTCTGATGTTTTCGTCCACCATACTATAGATGCATATGTGACAATGGGTCTTATAACCTGTAGGTTATTTTGGCTGTAGCCCCCAGGTCTTTCCGAAGAGTCTACGGCATGCCCATAGGCACGATGTAGCCTTGGAAAAAACTTTGTCAATATGTAAATTCCAGTTGAGTCTCTGATCTAGGGTTAATCCTAGATACTTAGCCTGTTCCGAAAATTTCAAAGTATTTCCATTCAGAAAGGGGGACTTTAAGTTCATCTTTCTACGTCTTGTGAATGGAATTAGAATGGTTTTGTCTGGATGGATGCTGAGTGTGCTTTTTCGCACACCATTCATTTACGATGTTCAGGGCTTTTTGCATCAGGTTCGATAAGATTCCATCATGCTTTCCCCTAATGATGATAACTAGATCATCATCATAGCCTTATGCGTTGAAGCCAGCCTTGTTCAGTCTTTCTAAGAGGCCATTAACAACTACTGACCATAGTAGCGGCGATAGGACACCTTCTTGAGGACATCCTTTCACTGGTGACACCGATGATATTTCAGTGACTTCAAAAGTGGCCGTTACGATCCATCCCTTGAGCATTTCTTTAATCCATTTGATGGTGGGTGTTGCGACACCCTTGTTGTTTGCACCATTGCTAATGGATGTATGGGAGGTATTATCGAAGGCTCCTTCAATGTCTCCAGATAGAACTAAGGCTATTTCTTTAGCCTCTAGTGCTCCCTCCACTTCTTAGACTAGATCGTGTAGGGCATCAATTGTTGAATTGCCCGGTTCGTAGGCAAAGTGTTTTTTATGCAGTTTTATGAAACTTCTCATATGGTTGTCGAGAATTTTCTCCATTGATTTTAAGAGAAAGGAGGTTAAGCTTATCGGGCGATATGATTTAGACTCATCTGGAGACCTCTTGCCCATTTTCGGTATAAATAATACTTTGACTTTCCTCCATGACTGGGGTATGTAGCCCAGTAAGTAGCTGGCTTTGTATATAGCTCTCAGACATGAGGTTGTATATGTGATGCCTCTTTGCAACATGACCGGATAGATTCCGTCCGCCCCTGGTGATTTGTAGGGTTTGAAGCTTTTGGTGGCCCACTTTACCCCATCTAGGCTGAACATTCGGCCCGATAGATTTCTGCTTTCCCTACTGTATTTTCGAGTCCGGGAAGTGGGTATTTAAAAGTACCCTCAAGCTTCCGCCGAAGTCTTTAGAATACTCGCCTCCAGGCTTCTTAATGAGACCAAGTGCATTCGAATGGTCTTTGGCTGAAACCTTTTGAATTCGTGCAGCTGGGGCAAGATCATTGATCCCCTTGCAATAGGATTTCCATGATTGTCGTTTGGATTTCCTGAGTTCTTTGTTATACTTAGAGCTTCTCGGTAGGCGTTCCATTCACACGTTCTTTTCGCTTTATTGAATGCTTTTCTGGCTCTAGCTTTGAGTTAAGCAAGCTCCTTGTTCCACCAAGGCGTATCCCTTGAGAAGTGTTTTTCTCACTGGACAACTCTCCTCAAATGCTAATATTAGTGTTTGGATTAGGTGAGTAGAAGCATTTTCCAGTTCTTCTACAGTGGTTATGTTATATTCGAGACCATCCAGTTCAAACTTCAACCTCTCTTCAAAGAGATCCCAGTCCGCCCTTTTTGGTGCTCTATATTCCACTTTTTGAATCTGAGTCAATTTCGAAACCAATCGTTTGGTGGTCCGACATAGATATTTCGTCCATGACGCGCCACTTCTTAATTGATTGTAGTATAAATGGCGAGACAAGGGTGAGATCCAGGACCTCTTTCCTAACCGCATTTATAAAAGTTGGTTTATTACCCCTATTTACAATGTCTATGTTATTAGAACAGATGTATTCTAAAAGATATTTACCTCTTTCATTGACGTCTGTACTACCCCATACAATCAAATGTTTGTCAACTTGCGGTATAACCGTCACAGTATTGAAAATATTCTCGAAACTTAGTTCGTATGACATTCAAGACGACAACAATAATTCTCCAATCGGTCATTCCTTTCTCCATATACTTTTAATGTCCCATCTCGCGTGGACACCCGGTATAAAGTAGGTCAAAAGTTATAGTAATGGGACGGTCTGTTATATTATTAAAGTTGCTGAAAAATTAGCAGTTTCTATTATCCAACGATGCAATTTTCGTTCAAATGATTGCAATTTCGGTATTTCCACCAGTTCAATATGTTTCTAGATATTGGAATTTGTTTTGATCGGGATTGCTTTTCACGCATTCATTCCGCAAATGGCTCTATCATAAGAAAATTTGATGACAATATTCGCGTTAGCTCCAAACGATCGCTCAGGTATCATGTGAACTCGTTTACTTGAAGTAATGAACAAAAATAAAGCGCGATACCGGAAGAAATGAGTCATCCTGCTCAATTATCTGGTTGATTGAGAGAAGTTGTCAACTTACCTGCCTTACTTAGTCTCGAAAGCAGATTATTGCGGTATGCTCACCTGAAAAATAAAAACAACACATATAATTACGTTATTCGACTTTGAAAAGTCAGTTTCAAACTATTTACATTAATTAAACAAAAACAGAAAGCGCTGTTAGATCTGATATAATTAACTAGTTCAGCTATATAATCATTTAATTTATCAATAAGTCAAGTTTGCAAATTTTTATATAAATACCAGAGAATGACAGAAATTGATAGAATTTCGAAAATCAATTTATTCAAAGCAGTTGACGACCGTTGAGTTCAATAAACATCATTTGAAAGTCTCAGTTATGTGTTTGCTCACAAAAACTTACAAAACTACATTGAATTCAGTGGTTCACCAATTGTTATTTAACTATCAACCTTGAATAAGAATGCTCACTATCTCTTGCGGTTTTGTTCCAGAAAAACCACTTATTCTTTTCGTTCAGATACTATGAATTCTGAAACAGTATTTCTTTCTTTTGCAATTTGCAATATGATATGCCTGATTCTGTATGTAATATTTCCGGCTATTCCATTAATCGTTGTGATAGTACCACCACTCCTGGCTATGCAGGATGTTGTATATTCATTAATGATTCGGTTATGAATAATTATACTGTTTGTTCTCATTCCATAGCGACCCCCGGCATTGATAATATTTTCTTGGACATAGAGTCTCCAACATTCCCCATTTGCGTAGGGTGTATTTATCGACCCCGTGCCTGCGTCCATGATTCATTACTCTTTGATCACCTCAAAAATTTATCCAATTCTAAGCAAAATGTTTTATTTGCTGGTGACTTTAACATAAGTGATCCGCAAGTGGCCTGTTGCTTCTTGTCCCTCAGTTTTATCGCCTTTCATTAAATTTTTGAACATGCTGAATAACTGCAACCTCCAACAATTAATAGATAAACCTACTCGATATCGATCTAACCAAATACCAAGAACTTTGGATCTTATCCTTGTCAATGATAGAAACTTGTTTTCTTCACTAGAATATCAGCCACCAGTTGGAAAATCGGATCATGTAGTTCTCAATATGAAGATGCAGTTTTATGAAACCCCTAACTACTCAAAAAATGTGAAGAAGATAGAAATTACTAATTATCAGAGAGTCAGTGAGGCTTTGTAGTTGGTGGATTGGAATGAGCTGTGGAATCCAGACGATGTCAACGACATGTGGGACAAATGTTGTGCTACTGTCAACTTTCGTGTTGCCCAAAACACATCTTCAAGATTTATGCGTCAGAGTTCTACCAAACCGTGGATTGATGATGGCATCATCCGAATGATTCGCTATAAAAAGTCTATGTGGCAAAGATATATCAGAAATAGACGCGATACTGATTTCCAAGATCATCGACAATTTTCCAACCGTCTGTCAGTATGTATATCCCACGCAAAGAAGAATTTTGAGAAAAAAATCTCTTCCAGTAAGGATAAAAAGAAATTTTTCATGTACATTCGTAGCATTCTCAACACCAAAGTATCTATTCCTTAAGTTCGAGACAACGTTGGGAGTTTATCCACTGATAATAAGACATCTGCCAGTATTTTCGTTGATACTTTCTCGAACGCTTTCTCTAGAGAACCTGCTGGCGCTCTGCCAAAGATCTCCACCACAAGGAACCAAAATACTACAAGTAATGTAACCATATCTCCAAAACTCGTGGAAGCCGCCATCAAGGGACTAAAATCAAATTCGTCTCCTGGGCTAGATGAAATATCCATCAAATTATATAAATCTTGTAGCAGTTCTCTGATAGGTCCACTGTCCCAGATAATGTCAACATCGCTTACAACGCATTCGCTTCCAAGTTGTTGGACGAAGGCATCTGTAACTCCTGTGTTTAAAAAAGGCGACAAATGCTCCTCAGACAATTATAGACCAATTTCAATAACTTCTGTTGCTGTCAAAATTATGGAAAGGATAGTTGACAACACTCTGCTGCCGTTTCTCATGAGTAATAGAATCATCCCCAAGGAGCAGCATGGCTTAATTCCAGGAAGGTCCGTCATGACGTGTCTGCTTCTATGTATTGACCAGTGGACGAGGTCTCTGGATAGAGGTGATCCAGTGGACATAGTCTACTTGGACTTCTCTAGAGCCTTTGATCGTGTTCCTCTAAGAAGACTTCTACATAAACTTCAGCATGATGGTATTCGAGGAGATTTGCTACTGTGGATCAAACGATTTCTTTCAGGAAGAGAGTTTTCAGTTAAGGTTGGTGGTGAAAGATCTGTATTCGCTTCTGTAGAAAGTGGGGTCCCCCAAGGCTCAGTGCTGGACCCCCAACTGTTTCTGGTCTACATTTCTGATTTGCCTTCTTCTCATATGCTGATGATACAAAACTTTTCAATTGTCCCATCTTGCATCACATCACACTACAGAATGACTTGAACATTATTACTCGTTGGTATATTTCATTAATGGTCACCAAATAAAAAGTGTAGAAATGCACAACGATCTTGGAGTAATTGTATCGGCAGATTTATTCTGGAGCCATCATGTTATGCACTGTTCTAATAAGGCCAAAAGTATACTTTACTTACTTCAAAGATCTTTTCATGGATGTGATCCCTCTACTGCTGCAGAACTATACAAGACCTACGTCCGCCCAATTTTGGAGTTCTTTGGTGCAGTATGGCATCCTTGGTTACCTAAAGACGTGAAGCTTTTAGAATCCATTCAGAGAAGGACTACTAGGATGTCGTATGGTGTCGTACGCCCAAGCTATGAGGAGCATTAGTCGATTATGAAGATTCCCGCTTTCGTTCATAAGCGACTAAGAGGAGATCTGATCTAATTATGCATGGCCTATTCAATAGTGACTTAAGTGACCTTTTCGAACTTAATATGAATAACTTACGTGGACATCAGTTTAAGTTAGTACGTGCATCTCGCGAGCCCTTCATTTCGAATAGGACCTTCAGTGTTTGGAACCGTCTAACGCATAGTGTAGTTAGTTCTGCATCAGTGAATGCCTTTAAGAATTCTTTGGACAATTGGTTCACTAATAATAGAGTTAATTAGTTTATTTCATTTTCAATTTAGTATGTTGCCATTATTGAGATATGATGTACACCGGCTTTGACAGCCAGACCAGCACTGGAGCGTTAGCTCTTCGACAAACTGCATCCAGCAGACACAGTATGTAGCGTTGTGGTAGATAGTCGAACTAGTATGGATTATTAAAGTTTTCTGTTTGTTAAACTCCTCATTTTTATCAGAACCATGCGTTCGCTGTTGAAGAGCATTTAAAATCGGGAGAGTCTCTCATTGTCGTACAGCGGCGCTTTCGCCAACGCTTCAACATTGGTCGTAACGCTTCAGTTCCGAAACAAGACACAACCATCCGATGGGTACAGAATTTTAGAACGACTGCATCAGAAATGAATTCGAAATCTCAAGGTCGTCCCCGAAGTGTAAGGACACCAGCATCCGTGGAAATAGTGAGACAAGGTGTAATTCAAAGTCCAAGGCGCTGCGTCCGAAGACGACCATCAGCACTCCAAATGAGTAGTCTAACTGTTCGCAGAATTTTACACAAAGACCTCTGCTTTCACCCCTGTAAGTTCATGGTTGTCCAGCACCTGTATGAAGGAGATTTTGCAAAACGCCAGCAGTTTGCCGAGATAATGCAAATGATTATCGCTGATTAAAATAAACTAGTGATACTGATGAGTGATGAGCTAAATTTGCGCGGTTCGGTTAATAAACAGAAATGCCGATATTGAGCAGAAGAAAACCCCACTCCACAGTGAGAAAGTCACCGTTTGGTGCGCTATGAGCCGTCTTGGGATGATTAAACCGTATCTTTTCGAGGATGTGAGAAAGGCAACCGTAACTGTAAACTCTGAACGATATGTTTTCATGCTGGAGAACTGTTTTATCCCAGAATTGCGACGACGAAGAATGAAGAGACGAAATGCTCGGTCCCAACAGGATGGTGCTACGGCACACACAGCGAAAGTTGTGCGTCACATTTTTTCTGGTCATGTGATCTATCGTGTTGGTGTTGTGCCGTGGCCCTCTCGTTCCCCGAATCTCACTGCTTTGATTATTTTTTGTGGTCGAACTAAGCCGAAAGTTCTTTGTCTGTTTTTCCTATTCATGACATCCGACCCTGATTTCGATGATTTTGAAGAGTGGACAATCAAACATTGTACGGAAGGTTGAATATTGATTCCTGAATAAAAGTCTTCAAAGTCTTTGTTAGGAATGGTTGAATTTTTGGTTTTGAAACGAATTTTCTACAGTTATAGCAATTGCATCCTGGATGCACTTTTTGTACTTCAAAATCGCTTTCCCCATACTTTTCAAAAAATTCTCCATGCTTTCCTTCACCCAATTGTCAACTTGTTAATGCCCAATTTCTTATTGGACAGTTTGATGTTTCACTTATCGCACTGAAACTTTGGTTCAGGTCAGCAGAAGATTTTACAATACTGCTATTCGAGTAGCGGTTCCCTCAATATCCCAGTATGAAAAACTTGAAAGACATCTCTGGTATACGATATTAAGTATAGCAACGTATTGTGCGAAAATGAAAACGTGGAATGAAAATTGCATTTTCTTTTTGCCCCTTGTACTAACAAATCATTGCTTACAATACGCAAACAAATTCAAAGCGCATTCTGACTATTCGTTATTGAACGAATAAGCACCAAAGAAATGATTTCTTTGTATTGCATTCGAACAAAAAAAAAGGGCCTGCACAGTTCCTTTTATTTTCTTCAGATGTAGAATTAATTATAATGTTTTCCTTCGGCGGGCCGGTAATAATTATATCGGAAATTACGCACAACTGCGTATTTATTATTGATTCCGCAAACTAAACATAAACTCGAGTGCACATAAATATAAGGTTTGTAAACCTTCACAAAGTGGTCGTAATACTCGGGGGAACAATTTATTAGTCGTCTCTCGAGACACGCCAAGATATTTCCGTACAATTAATCGCTTATTGTACCGTTCCATGAAAAGGGTTCTGGTGTTAGTTAGCTTTTGCCTGAATAGGTATAACCACAGGATGGGACTTTCAACTTATGAAAAATTAATACTTTTGAATTGTGGAGCCCGTTCGAATTTATAAATAACATAAAAAACGTTAACCTACCACCTAACGCAAAACTTATTTCGTTTGATGTTGAGAATTTATACCCAAGTGTTCCTCCAGGTGATGTCAAAATATTAATCGAAAACATGTTGAATTCGAATCATGTTAACCACATAATCAAATCAGAAATATTGAATCTGTTGGACGTTTGCATTGAACAAAATTATTTTTCTTTCAACAACATCTATTACAGTAGTGAAAATGGTTTGATCATGGGAAATCCTTTGAGTCCACTTTTAGCAGAGATTTTTATGAATAATATTGAACAGAAAATTCATACACATCCACTCGTTTCCAAATTTCTTTATTGGTGACGACATCTTAGTATGTTTCATTGGAACTACTCGTCAATTATACTTATTTCTTAATTTCATTAATTCCATCCATTTGAACATTAAATTCACGATAGAAATTGAACAGAACGATTCCATTAATTTTTGGACTTGAAAATCACTAAACAAAATAATAATCATGTTTTTCGGTCTTTCGTAAACCAACACATACTGATACAATTATACATAACTACTCATTACATCCAATTCAACACAAAGTTGCAGCTTTAAACAGCATGGTACATCGGTTACTCAATTTACCTTTATCAGTAGAAGATTATAATAAAGAGTTAAACATCATCAAACAGATAGCCATTAATAATTCATATAATCCGGATATGATAGATCTAATCATTCGTAAAAACTGTATCAGAAAGCAATAAATGAAGTATATCCTATTCATAAAGACTATAAAATATTCAACAGTTTAACATTCTGCGGTTCTGCAAGTACAAATATTAAATCCTTTCTCGTCAAACAAAATCTTAATATAACTTTCAAAACTTCTAATAACTTAGGTAAACATATTAAAATAATAAATCTCGTGTTGAAAAATCAAGTAAATCAGGAATCTATAAACTCAATTGCGGTTCTTGTGATAAAATTTATATCGGTAGGACCTATAGGAGTTTTGGCATAAGAACATCTGAACATAAACGTAGCTTCGATAAAAATAAATCTGATTCAAATTATTCAAACCACCTAATAAAAGAAAACCATTCATTCAATAAAAACTTTGACATATTACATATAAAATCAAAGAGTTCAAAATTAGATCTCCTAGAAGCATTAGAAATAAATAGATACAAACATTCGGACAAGCTTTTGAATGAGCAGGTAGATGTGAATTATTCACCCCTACTTAACTTGTTTAATTAGTTTTTATTACCTTTCATACTAACTGTACAATGGCTCGGTGTGGATTTTCCTGTTATTCATCCAACTTGTTCTACGATTTGTTTATAATACCATACTCTTCATTCTGTTTGTCATTCTTGATAAAGCTGCTGTGTCAGCGAAACGTCGTCGAATTTTTTCAAATAAAGTGTAGATTAAAGTTAAACCTTGTGTTTTTTATCTCAAAAATTAATACAGTTGACTCGCAATAATGTTAAATTCAAAAATTCGGAACTGTTCGCATCTTCTACATGTTCACATCAATGAATATATGAATCAAATAAGAAAAGTGAATACCTTCAAGGCTTTATCAGTAAAGGTATAAGAGATAGACACAAAAAATTAGCTCAAATCAGTCTTTATTAATTGGTTTTACTTTGTTATATTCATTTCACTTAAAAACTTATACCAATCAGTAACAAAAATTAAAATTCAAACATGTGTGATAATATTCATTTTGCCCAGACGCCTGGGTGAAGTGCATATGGGGCTCAGGTATAGGAAATACTACCTACGAATTGCACAACACTCAAAGTAACATATAGTTGAACGATAAAGCCTGAACTACGTGATTGTTGTCATAATGAATAATAAAATAAAACAAGTTACTAAGTTTTAACTATCACTATATATCCCCAATTCAGGAGAGAAAAGCCCGAAAAATTTATGTCTCTAACATATTTTGGGAAGACGTCAGAACAGATTACTAGAGTTTTGTCTGATAGTAAAAAAGTTTGTATTGCATTCAAACCAGTTAGCAAATTGTCATGCCTGCTTTTCAAAACAAAAGATAAAACCGATAAATTTGAAAAATCTGGAGTATACCAATTAACATGTTCTGAGTGCAATTCCTTTTATATAGGTCAAACAGGACGCTCTTTCAAGGCTAGATACAAAGAACATTTCCGGTCATTCTTACATCAGAAATATGCTTCAGCTTTAGCTGCACATTGTCTGAATGAATGTCATCCTTTTGCAGAACTTCAACAGCTATAAATTCTTCATTCTTGTGATAAATCTTATAAACTCAATTTATTTGAGTCGATGGAAATTTTCAAAGCATCTAGGGTAGAAATGGCTAAGCTCCTTAACGACCAGGTAGACTTAATCACATACCAATCACCATTATTCAAGTTACTGTAACCTCTACTAGCATCTTATTGATGTAAGTTCCTGTATTGTACATGAGTATTCAGTTTTCATTAGTTTGTTGTTGATAATGGACGTATGTCCGAAACCGATCAAACCAATGTAATTTTTTATTCTTTACATCAATAAATTGTTTGTTCGTGATCTATTTCCGGCTTTCGGTCAATGACACGCCGGGGAATTCTGTCACCTCACTAACCCGGGAATTTTGCCGAACCCCTCTCGTGTCGAGGGAAGGGTTCTTTAATGTCCAATGCATCTCTGTTATACAGGACCGACGGCTTTACATCTACTCCGAAAGATTGATACTCAAGCGATTCCTAGAATCCGAAAAATCGCACCGACTTTGTGGGGATTGAACCCAGGTAACTCTTTGCAGGAGACGAGCATCATATCCTCTACGCCACCGAGCCAGCTATCAATAAATTATAGATAGTTAAAACATTAATAACTTGTTTCATTTTATTATTCATTATATCAAAGTAACACTTCAATATTGAAATAGAATAAATAAAATAAACTATAATTCTCATTCTCAAAGAAGGCTTGCAGGTATCATAGACAATATCTCCAATGCCTTCAAAGGCGGAACATCCTTGATGAGACAACTCCAGGCAGGTAACACACCAATTTTCAATTGGAAGATCATCTTCTTCAATACATTCTGTCCAAAAAGTACCGAGGACGATTGATTTTCAATTACTATTTCGTTCTCTTTATCGATATTAACTTCAGTTGAAGTTGTAGATGACCGACTAAAGTGAATGCACTGTACCACTTATATACGTGTATTTTTGATAAAGTCGATTCACTGTAAGCCTTCTGTAACATTTTCAGCGTTCGGCACACCAAATTCCATTTGCAATAACTTTGAGACGAATTCTTTGTTCGATATTGTATCCTCTGTGAAAATCGCAAAACACACTTGTGAGAACTGACAAAATCGAGCACTGTGAACAAACTAAATGACAGATCGCGTCTGTTGTGCCAACTAACCTACAACAAAAGTTTCGACAATCGTTTTGTACAGATTCTTTAAATAATTAATTTCCGGTACTCGTTTGACAGTATGTATATAATTCCATTTAATAACTTGAAGAAAGAATGAAGAAATTTACTTGAGCTGCATAGTATTGTTATTTACTTGCATGTGACGTCACTCGTGCCATACGAGTCAATCAAATTGATGAGTATTACCTCAGGGATTTTGGAAATTTCGAAGGATTGTTAGAATTGATCTTTTCTGAGATATTTCAATTGAAAAAAGAAATAAGAGACTCTTTCCGCATTTACTACAAGCCTGAATCCGTCTAGACATGCTTTGGATTAGGTTTTCGACCTCCTCTGGGGTAATATTCTGCCATTCTCCTTTGGCGGCTTGAATGAGCTGTTGTGTGGTTCTTGGATTATCCTGGCGCGATCTAATTTTCCTTTTGAGTCAGTCCAAAATAGCGATTCCTCTGTTACAAGATAATGTCGCGCGAGGATGCTGATATGCGGAGGAGCATTATCTTGCATGAAAGTGAAATTCTCACCGTGGGCACCTCGCCAGAGTCTCACTTTGGTCTCCAGCACGTAATTTCTAGCCGTTACACTCGCAGGAAACGAAATCAAATCTGTTTTGCCTCCCAGCATAATGCCACCCCAAAACATCACACTGCCCCCTTGGTATTTCGGAATTTGTCTAGCTGCTCGGAGTCTAGCTTGTCTTCCACGACCCCTTAAAACCCGAATCAGGCGGTCATCTGATCGCACACCAATTCTGGTCTTATCCGAAGAAAGAACATTTCGCCAATTCTCAATATTCCAATTTTGGTGCTGGTGTTGTCTGGTTAGCTCTTGAACTCTTGGGGGGCCTTCTGGTGTATAAACCCCTTGAATGAAGTATTTACGTATCGTCTCGACTGATACACTGACGCCTGTTGCTTCCAGAAATTGCCTTTGGAGTATGGGCTTCGACGCACTAGGGTCTCTTCTTGCAATTAGGCACAAAGAACGGTCTTGTTCTTTAGAAGTGATCTTCCTACGACTTCTTCTAGGCCTATTTTTCAGAGATTGTAGCTCCACGTATCGGTCGTAGGTTTTTGAAGTCACCCCCTGTGATACCCCCATTGTAGCCGCTATATCCCTCTGTGTCACCCCTTCTTCAACGAGAGTAATTATTCCCTCTGTACATCGGACAATCAAACGTAAGGCATTTTCAATTATGGTTATAGGCTTTTTTAAATTCTGAAATTCACTGTTACTATCCAGTTTTTTCACAACAAAAAACTTCATTCTCCACAAGTAGACAAAGATCCATGGTTAAAAACAATCAATAATGTGAAATACCGAGTGATTTCATATAAATTCGGTTGTCTTAGCGTTTTCAGAAATTACAATAGACCTACCGGAAAATATCCATTCACTGTCCTTATTATGTGATATAAAATAATTCAAAACGTTTTTTCAAAATTAGTCTAATAGCTAATTTTACTTGAAGATGCCTTTTTCCAGTCATTCCCGTTCTGGACCGGGAATAACACGAGACAAAAGAAAGAAGTAAACGCAAATGGGAACCAGGTGTTCTACCTGGCTTAATCAAGGCTCACGCTTCCCTCTGAGCATTAAATTGCGATTCATATTGCGCCATTCGAAAGAAAGGCGATCCAATTTCTTGAGCCTCCTGGAGTCAAGGATGAAAAACGACTTGAAACTGACGGTGCCATTCGTACGAAACTGTGCGAGAATAATTGCCCGATCGCAACATCAACCATTTGTTTTCTTTTCTTCGAAAAAACGTATCTATAGATCCGAGAAATCATTGAAACCGTATTTATTTTCATCAATAAGAGGGATATTTTGGAGTTTCCACATCTAGAAACGCTTCCTATCACAACTGATGTAAGAGGAGGCAATATTGCCCTAATCTTCAATAATTTCATAAATATTTCAATTTAAAATGATTTAATGATTTAAAATGATTTAATGATTTAAAAAATGTAATGGAAAAATGCTTTACATTCAATAGCATCCCCATTTTCTGACATACATATACCCAGAGTAGAAGTGTTGCAGAAGGAAAACCTTGTTAACAACACACATGTGAAAACAAAAATCAGAGTAAAACACTCAGCTAAATATACTTATTAAACTAAATCTCAAACACAAAACAAAAATTTATGAACAACAATTTTTCCTGAGCCAAGAATAGCTGTCCTAAAAGGCTTCATTTAAATGAAAAATTAAAAGATAATGCATAAAAAAAAATAAAAATATACATACATATAAATAAAAATATGAATATAAATTCCCCACAGGCTCCCCAGTCAAACAGAATATCAAATGAACATAATATTGATAAAAGACCTTTCCTTTGGACCCATCTGAAAACCCTCTTCTTAAAAACTTGTATTGAAACAGACGAATTTCTTAACTGACTGTCGAGAAAACTATATACTCTATTCAGATAGTATGTGAAAAACCTCTGTGTTATTCTAAAACATGCTTTGTGGGCGTAATTCAGGTGGCGTGCTACCCTCGGGTATCGTAATTATGTGATAATAGATTAACACTGATTTTACCATAATACCAATCAATCAACAGAGCTCTTACATAAAGTTGTCTAATATTTAGCAGGCCACTCATTTGAAAAATAAGTTCAGTAGAAAAATCATATGGTTTTCTGTAGATTGTTTTAATAATTTTTTCTGAACTACACTCAAACCATCAAGATGTCTGTCATATACTCCTCCCCAACCTATGCAACCGTACTGCAAAATAGGACTCACTAAGCCGTGATAGGCGGATAATAAAGTTTTGTATCAGCCACTTTACTCAGAATACGAAAACATAAATGAATGGACGCAATTTTTGCACATGTTATTTATTTGATCCACCCATCTGAGAGTAGAGTCAATGTATACACCCAAATACTTCGTAGTGTATTGCAGAAAGAGAACCTGAGTTCCACATCCACAATTTTTCACAATTTTCCGATTTTGGCATTCCATGCAAAAGCTTATACTATTAAAATGCGGCAATCCAACTGTACTTCTAGCAAAAGGAGAATAGTAGTTTTTTTGATTTAGTATTAAACCATTGCTGTTCATCCAATTTCCTGCCAAAATCAGCCCTTTACGGACTAAATCCCTTGTAGCGTTCCAACTTTTCCCACTAAACAATAGCACCGTGTCGTCCGCATAGGATGTTATCTCACCTACACCACTCAAACTAAGAAAGTCGTTTATATAACATATAAACAATAAAGGACCCAACACAGTACCTTGTGGTACACCCATTTTCACATTTTGACTATCACTTACAGATTGACCTATACGGAATTGTATAGTGCACATTTAAAATATTAAATACTATTGAAGATTATCGTAAACAAATACCGATTACGAGAGCGGTTCGATAAGTCTGTGACTTTTTGAATATCCCGCGCAGTTACTTCAAATGCAACAGTGCAACCATCAACTGTAATCTATCATTGGGCAACTTTCTAATTTTGAGCAAGCTACGTCGTGCTTGATAGCCGTTCAGCAGACAACCTGGTGAATTTTTACGAGAATGGAAGTGAATTTCGTGTGCTGATTAAGCATTACATTATACGTAAAAAATCCGTTGCTGAAACTAAGGAAAGACTTGATAAATACTACGGGGGGACTCGGCACCATCAATTTCAATGGTTAATAATAATAATAATAATATTTATTTATCCTACAAGATACATCGGTATATAGGACATGTCATGAGAGAGTATCATCCTCCATAAATTCTTTAATAGAATAATATGCCTTTCTCAGAAGAAAAGACTTAAGAACAGATTTGAACACTTTTGTAGGCTTAACTCTCAGATGGTGAGGTAAAGTATTGAAAAATTTGATACTCTGGTATGTTGGAGAGTTCTCAAATTTTGAAGTACGATGTTTCGGCAAGAGAAGAGTTGACTGACTTCTAGTTGCATAATCGTGATACATAGAGAGTTTCGAAAAGTTAGCCTCATTATCCTTTAAATACACTAAACATCTATAAATATACACACATGGAAATGTCAAAATGGCATTCTCAATGAAAACAGGTTTACATGACATTCTGGGGTTTATATTGAACATCATTCTCAGAATTCGTTTCTGAAGAATGAGAACCCTATTTACATCCACTGAATTCCCCCATAATACAACATTATAAGACAAATGACTATGAACAAGACTGTAATACACTGTCATCAAGGACGTAACTGGCAGCGAATCTTTTATTTTACATAAAGCAAAATAAGCTTTATTCAATTTCCTACACACATGCTCAACCTGTTCTGACCATGTCAGTCCACTGTCGACATGAATACCAAGAAATTTTGTGCATGATTTAGATGTTAAAGCACTGTCCACAATCAGATGTCTCTCACCAGCATTTCTCAAACCAAAGAACAAATATTCAGTTTTACCAACATTTAAAATTAGAGCATTATCATGACACCAACAGTTGAAAGAGTTAACAATTTTTTACAAGCACTTGCCAGCTCCTCAGGACTCCGCGCTGTGACACCAAATGAAGTGTCATCAACAAAAATAATGATTAGCATTAATATCTCTACTATAATATGATCTGGTAGATCATTAATGAAAAGAAGAAACAACAAAGGTCCCAGCACGGACCCCTGAGGAACCCCAAGTTTACATTGTAATCACTGGACCAACTGTCCTGTACCTTAACCCGAAAAACTCTGTCTGACAGGTAACTTTTTATCCAATCCAGAAAACACCTCTAAATCCTAAGTTGTACAGTTTATTCAGAATGAAATTTAAGTTGAGAGTTAAGAAGTGGTTCACATAGTTCCGTTGTGGTCGTACTAGCACTAGTGACGCCAAACGTTCAGATCGCCCAGAAAAAGTGATCACGCCGAAAATCGTCGATAAAATCCATGAAATGAAATTGGACGATCGGAGAATGAAAGTGCGTCAGCTGGTTCATGCTGTAGGTATCTCAGAGAACGAATACATCATATTTTACACGAATATTTGGACATGAAAAACTCTCCGCGAGATGGGTGCCGCTATTGCTCACACTCGACCATAAGCGCAATAGTGTGACCACTTCAAAAGTGTGTTTAGCGATGTTCAGCCATAATTTGAACGAGTTTTTGCGTCGTTCTGTTACTGTGGACAGAAAGCTTCACCCTAGTTAGGGTAAAGTGGGCTACAAATCACCAGGGGCGGACGGAATCTATCCGGTCATGTTGCAAAGCGGCAACACATATACAGCCCCATGTCTGAGAGCTATGTACAAAGCCAGCTACTCACTGGGCTACATACCCCAGTCATGGAGGAAAGTCAAAGTATTATTTATACCGAAAATGGGCAAGAGGTCTCCGGATGAGCCTAAATCATATCGCCCGATGAGCTTAACCTCCTTTCTCCTAAAATCAATGGATAAAATTCTCGACAAACATATTAGTTTCATAAAACTGCATAAAAAACAATTTGCATACCAACCGGGCGAGTCTACAATTGATGCCCTACACGATCTAGTCAAAGAAGTGGAAGGAGCACTAGAGGCTAAAGAAATAGCTTTAGTTTTATTTGGAGACATTGCAGGATCCTTCGATAATACCTCCCATACATCCATTAGCAATGGTGCAAACAACAAGGGTGTCGAAACACCCACCATCAAATGGATCAAAGAAATGCTCAAGGACTGGATCATAACGGCCACTTTTGGAGACAGTGAAATATCGGTGTCAGCAGTGAAAGGGTGCCCTCAAGGAGGTGTCCTATCGCCGCAACTATGGTCAGTATTTGTTGATGGCCTCTTAGAGAGACTGAAAAACGCTGGCTTCAACGCACAAGGTTATGCTGATGATCTAGTTATCATCATTAGGGGAAAGCATGATGGAATCTTATCGAACCTGATGCAAAAAGCTCTTAACATCGTAAATGAATGGTGTGCTGAAGAGGGGCTCAGCATCCATCCAGACAAAACCATTCTAATTCCATTCACAAGACGTAGAAAGTTGAACTTAAAGCCCCCTTTCAGAATGGACATACTCTGAAAATTTCGAAACAGGCTAAGTATCTAGGATTAACCCTAGATCAGAGACTCAACTGGAATTTACACATTGACAAAACTCTTTCCAAGGCTACATCGTGCCTATGGGCATGCCGTAAACTCTTCGGAAAGACCTGGGGGCTACAGCCAAAAATAACCTACTGGTTATACACAGCGGTTATAAGACCCATTGTCACATATGCATCGTTAGTATGGTGGACGAAAACATCAGAAATAACTACGGAAAACAAGCTGCAAAAACTGCAGCGGCTTGCGTGCGTGGGCATAACAGGTGCTATGAAAAGCACCCCGACTACTGCCCTGGGGGTAATCCTAAATCTCCCTCTTCTTCATATAAAATTGAAAAAGGAGGCGTTGATGGCGGCATTACGGCTCCAAGACACAAAAAAACTATTACCTGGTGATCTGAAGGGACACATGGGGATTCTGGGTCACATAGCGCCAGAAATATTATCACAACCATCGGATATAATGCCGCTTAAGTTTGATTTTCACAAACTCTTCGAAGTGGCCATAGAAAACCGCACCATCGTAAAGGGAAAAATAAGTCAATTAGACCCAAAAATCCTCCATTCGGTACACGGACGGATCAAAAACGATTGATGGGACAGGAGCAGGCATATACGGACCCAAGTACTCGTCATCAGTGCCTCAGGGCTCTACTCACACGATCATGCAAGCGGAAACACTTGCTGTAAACCTTTGCTGCCAGGAGAGACTACGAAGGTAACTCAAAGGTGCAAAGATTTACATTTTAACGGACAGTCAAGCAGTGATAAAAGCTCTAAACTCTTACAGTTATCGGAGCATCTCTATTTGGGAATGCCGTCAATCCTTGAAGCAACTTGCTGAGGGGAACAAACTTTTCCTGTGGTGGGTGCCTGGCCACGAAGGCATACAGAAGCCGCTGACGAACTGGCCAAATCAGCTGCTAGAATCCCACCCATCAGACCTGAACCGTTCTGCGGTCTAAGTAAGCCGCACAGACGACAGTTACTAGAACGATGTAAAGAATCTAGCAAAAAAGAATACTGGAGGAAAACTCCAGGCTAAAAGCAAGCGAAAAAGTTCATTGACTATTCGCCGAAGAAGACAAAACAGCTTCTCGATCTCTCTAGGGACGAGCTGGAACCATAAAAGGCTTCCTTACTGGACTCTGCCCACTGAGATACCATCTCAATAAAATGGGCAAATCGGAAACGGCAACATGCAGAACATGAAACTGCCGAATATATTCTTTGCAGTTGCATCGCAACTGCCCGTCAGAGACATATACACTTCGGTAGCGACAAACTAGAGCCGCACGGTCTTAATTTTATAAGGAATTTAGACCTACAGGGAAATGAATAAGAAGGGTTGCGAACAAAAGACCAATTTGTTCGCAGTTCGGAAAGGCTTGCAAGCCAAACAACCCGCACGAATGTGAAGTACTGTGGACGAAACATGGATCCATAACAATACGCCAGAGACCAAAGAACAATGGAAACAGATCTAAAGAAGGCCAAACAGAGTCTGTTAGCCGACAAGGTCATGGCCACAGTTTTTTGGACTGCACGCGGTGTCATTCACATGAATTACCTCGAGAAAGGTAAAACGATCACCGGCGAATATTATTCAGAACTTTTGAACAGATTCGACGTTGATTTGGAGCAAAATCGGCCGCCTTTGGCGAAGAAGAAAATGCTGTTCCATCAAGACAATGCACGTGTGCACACTTGTCTAGTCACGATGGCCAAAATCCACGAATTGTGATACGAACTGCTATCCCATCCAACATATTCTCCAGATTTAGCCCCCTGCGACTATTTCTTGTTTCCAAACGTAAAGAAATGGCTGAGCGGAAAGAGATTTGAGTCGAATGAAGAAATCATTACCGAAACAAAAGCGTATTTTGAGAGCCTCGAGAAAATCTATTATTTGGAGGAAATAAAAAAATTAGAAAAACGCTGGACTAAATGTATCGAGCTCAAGGTGATTATGTAGAAGAATAGAATGTTTATTTGCCGAAAAAATTTGTTTTATTCAAAAAGTCACTGACTTATCAAACCGCCCTCGTATTAACAATAGCTGCACACAATTTATCTTAAGACTATATTCACAAAATTCGAATATTATTTCCATAAGTACGAGGGATGTCTTTTATGCGATGCATAATGGGGCATACTACTGTGTCCACAAAGTAAGGTCATATTTAAATTTAAACCGCGCGGTTACCAATTTAAATTGGTAGGACTATCTTTGATATATGTTCCAAGATTCACATCAAAATATTCATCAGTGTTTGAGATAGGCTTCGTTTGGTAAACCCCTAGAAGTGAATTTTTCGAATTTTATAGTCTGCTTTGTGGAGCAAAGAATTCGCATTGAATTTTGTTTTCGGAATGAATTTTCTGCTGCTGATTAATTCAGGATGATTCTAAACACCATTGAGGGTGAGGCTATGTCGATAAAAATGCTTACAAGTGGTATAAAGAGTTCCAAAAAGATCGAGAACGTGTAAAAGGAGAGTCTATCATCAACATCGAAAGACGAAACTCACGTCGAAAAATTCAAAGATTTGGTGCTTGTAAATCGTCGATTAGCAATTACAGATCTTGCTGATCATGCTGGCATTTCAAAAGGATTAGTCAATCCATTTTGAAAACACTAAATTTTCTGGAAAAACGTTCTTCGTGACCACTTCGTTAGAAACTCGACCCATATTGTTCCACAACCGCCGTATTCACCTGATTTGGCACCGTGTGACTTCTGGTTTTTCAGCAAACTCAAACGACCGCTTCGAAGACACCGTTTGGAGTAAATAGAAGGAATACAAGCTGCATCGAAGAAAGAACTGAAGGCCATCCAGGAAATCTAACAACTGTTTCGAAGATTTGAAAATACGTGAATTGTATCTGAAGGCGACGAAATTGATTAGGAAGAAAAACTAAGATTATTCAAAATACATGCTGAATCATCTTACTAACGAATGCAGAAGTGTATTAATCTCCGCGGAGGATAGTTCGAAAAATAATTAAATCTCCTTCATTCTAGCTCTGTATGCAAAACTTAAAAGACATCTCTCTTATAGATCATCATTTATTCAATTGATTCATTAGGACAAGCATGGATACGTCCTAAAAGAAAGAATACAAGCGAATTTCAACCTTATCTGTAATACTTCTTGATTGAAGCTGCACGGCGATTGCGAGTTAAGGGAAGAAAAGAACGTTAGGGTAAAGAAAATCTGAAAAGGTTTTCTCCCACTCTCCCATGAGTCATCCATCATATCCGTGACACACCAAATGGACCACTCAAACAGTGATTTGTTATGACGGGTCCGCAATATTAAGTTCCGATAGAAGTAATAACAGTTTATCCTGCACAAACAGCAGTGGGGAAGCTGCTCTAATGGACCTTACCGATCACGAAACACAAAAATTCACCCTATGAAACTAACGTGTTTGCTTTGAAAGCAAAATACTCATCCATTTTCTGCGATCTGTTTGTTTGACAGTGGTAAAACATATGTGCTGGCTAATTTATTCTTAAAACGTGTGGATTGAATCTGACTTCTCGTTTTTCTTCTTTTCTAGTATGTATTCTCGACAACATCAGTTTCTTGTCAGGAAAATCATCTTCGTATTGTTATTGATTTTAGATCTAGACGTTTTGAAATCCACAAATTGTCCTGAAATAGAATATTTCAAATATTATTTCACAAATTAAGACTCTGATATTTTTCGGCATAATTGAAGGAATACGTCCATGGTTTTTTCGGTTGGCAATATTTTGAAAAGTATCTTCATCTAGCCATAAAAAAATCGACATAATTCATTCAGCGAGGTATTACTGGTAATTCGAAGATGACTTTCCTGACAAGTAACTGATGTAATCGAGAATACCTACTACAAAAAAAGAATCGACTTCGATAGTAACTTATTTCGTACTTTTCCTCTCGGAATTTTGACCAGAATTACTGTGATGAAGATTTTTAGATGGGTCTCGTATTGGGAGATCGAAATGCATTATTTGAAAGATTTTCGGTCATATAATCTGCGAATTTCAGGGTCCTCGAGCGAAAAATCGTAATTTTTGGGATAAAACCGCAAATAACTCGGAAAAGATGGATTTTAGGTATGAGGAAACCTATAACAGATCGATGCCTATTAATATTATGAGTAAAATGCTGTGTGCAAAAATGGGTTGAAAAAACGGACTTATGTGCTTTTGAATGTACTACGATTTGTCATATACTTTGTAAACACCCCGTATACAGTGAAGCCTCTAAATGCATTGAATTCTGCTGAATGAGCCTATTTACTTACAATAAGCTAGAAATAATCGATATTGAAGGATCTTTAGTATATACAAGGTGCTTCAACGAAAACTAAACAGAGGCTATATCTACCAAGATATTCATTACTGATCAAACCGCAAAAACAGGTCAATTTTTGTTTCGAGGGAGATATCTTTTGCGGTACAAAACTTGTCTGAAATATCAACCCCTAAGCAGGGGTTGCAATTCTTGAACATTTTGAATAGGGAAGATGGGTCGAGTGATGATTCAAAAGGAAGGTGGTATCTTTGTCTACATCGCCTTGAACGAATTTCCATTTTTAATTGAAAACTGTAGAAGATACAGGGTGAGCAACTGAAAGATAGGGAAGACTATTTCCCT
Organism: Cryptolaemus montrouzieri; assembly: GCA_013387265.2. Classification (NCBI taxonomy): domain Eukaryota; kingdom Metazoa; phylum Arthropoda; class Insecta; order Coleoptera; family Coccinellidae; genus Cryptolaemus; species Cryptolaemus montrouzieri. The sequence continues at coordinate 6,370,982 of JABFTP020000103.1, read as the reverse complement.
GAAACTATTCAAAATTCAGTGAGGTAAAATGGAACAGATCCATGCTGATCAATGGCAGTCATCATCAAGTACCATACTCATCCCGAATTTCAACTCCTAGAACAGAGGGTAGATGGGTCGAGTGATACCTCGAAAGAAAGGTATTATCTTTGTCTGCATCCCCGTGAACGAATTTTCATTTTTGATTGAAAACTGTAGAAGATACAGAGTGAGCTACTGAAAAATAGAGTAGACTATCTATCGCCCTGAGCTATTCAATTATTACTGCAAAAAAATGGAACAGATTCATTCCAGATCAAAGGCTGTCATCTTTGATCTAAATGAATCTATTCCAGTTTTTCGCACTAATACTTCAATAGTCTTGGGGCGACAGTCTTCTCTATTTTTCAGTGGCTCACCCTGTATCTTCTACAGTTTTCAATCAAAAATGAAAATTCTTTCACGGGAATGCAGACAAAGATAATACCTTTCTTTCGAGTTATCACTCGACCCATCTACGCTCTTCCAAATTTTCAAGGGTTGTCACCCCTGCTCCAGGGGTTGAAATTCGAGATGAAGATGGTACTTGATGATGACTTCCATTGATCAGCATGGATCTGTTCCATTTTACCTCACTGAAATTTGAATAGTTTCAGGGAAATAGTCTTCCCTATCTTTCAGTTGCTCACCCTGTATCTTTTATAGTTTTTAATTAAAAATAGAAATTCGTTCAAGGCAACGTAGACAAAGATACCACCTTTCTTTTGAGTAATCACTCGACCCATCTTCCCCATTCAAAATGTTCAAGCATTGCAACCCCCGCTTAGGGGTTGATATTTCGAGCAAGTATTGTTCCCCAAAAGATGTCCCCCTTAAAACAAAAATTGACCTGTTTTTGCATTTTGATCAGAAATGAATATCTTGGTAGATATAGCCTCTGTTTAGTTTTCGTTGAAGCACCCTGTATATGATGCCTTCTAAGAGACTACCAAAAAATCGCAAAATTCCGATTGAAAAAATTCATATCTTCCTTTCGGTTGATTTCAGGTGGCAATGATATGAGAAAACATTGTTCAGAATTTAATTTTCTACAATAAAAAAATAAGAAACATACATTATGCCATTCGAAATAACAAATATGGTGTCAAATTCCGATATAACTTAGTTCGAATAACATTCAAGACAACAAAAAATTTCTCCAATCGGTCATTCCTTTCTCCATATACTTTTAAAGTTCCATCTCGCGTGGACACCCTGTATACTTTTCATACGTGATGGTAGACGAACTCTATTTGAAAGATATCGCGAATTGTATTTTCTCAAAGATTATCCATTGATTAATGAAAATCTATTTTATCCCCTTTAAAATAAATATAATACATTTAAGCCAACCTTTTTCCAATGCTTCAAGCATTTAAAAAATAATTTTTTGGGATCTTGTTCAATTCCTTCGTGGATGCCGTCCTATGGCCTCAATCGTCGTCCTTTCACGAGCCTTTGTTTTGGGAACAGGAAAAAGTCACAAGGAGCCTAATCGGGGGATTACGGTGGCTGCGGCATTATTAGTATGGTTTTTTTCGTGCACATGCAACGAAGTGTGAGCAAGGTCGTATTCATAGTCAATTTTATCTTTCCATGAATCCAAGCGTTTCTAGCGGATTGCTTGGTGCAAATCGCGCATAACTTGTATGTAATATTCTTCATTGACCGCTTTATCCTGTGGCAAGAAAGCATGATGCAATCTGCTCCTGCAACCAAAGGAAACTCGGAGCAAAATCTTTGCATTCGTATGAACTTGGCGGACTTTCTTCGATCTTGGTTCATTTGACAGCTGGGGTGATTGAACCCATAATGCATCGTCTGGGAGGCCAGACCTGAGATAAAGAATATTGTGTTATAGAGTGTTTACTGAGGTATTTCGAAGGACAAGTGTTGCCAAATTAGCAAACCCATGGGACGAAAGTATTCATTCTACGTTAAGCACATTTTGCGACCAAAGATCAATTCGTGAAGGAAAAATATCTGAGGTTATGTATTGATTGATTATCATTTTAGTCCCGTGTATTGTCTTGTTTGTTTTAATCATATTAAGCTGGTACTTAATTATATTTGACACCATGTTTTCCTAGCGTTCTTCTCTTTTATTTTTCAGGTTATCACAATTCCATTAAGAATCTAAGATCTGGTTGCAATTGACCAGTAACTCTGATTCCATTTTCTCACAGACTAGCTGTTACTAATGTATCACAGTCGAACATGACTGGGTTCTTCCTCCCTCTCGAGTAATATAAGAAATTACGTACGGTCGATCCATTGTTTCTCAGTTCTCTGAACTCATACTTCAGGTACGAATGTAGAAGACTTGATGTGCATTAAATGTTTATCCAATCTACATACTGTGCTATCTCTTGTGTTTTCACTCACATCAAAATTTGAATTTATGAAATAGTATTCTTTCAATTTTGTGTAACTCTATTTCATTCAAATAAATAAATAAATAATGCATAAATATACAAATACCAGCAGATTGATGACTGATGGACGATACATCTTCAGGTAACAAGAATCAGGATTAGACAGCGTCCCTTGCGTCAAAGGGGGCTGCAAACACACACCTTCCGGTTTTAATGAGGTATATGACGTTAATCCCAACTAATAAGGCTGTTTTGTTTGTTGACCGTTGATCGAATGAAAATGAGCAGCAAGTACACATCTTGCAGCATCTGTCCCGGTGCATTTATGCGACAAGAGCAGAACGGGTTACGATTCATTCAAAGGTGTAATCTCATTACTTCCAGTCCAGGCGTCACGTGGAGGCGTCACTCACCCAACCCCCCGGGGATTATGCGTCCCGTTGTTTTCCTGTCAGCGGTGACTGACTGATTCGAAATGATCCGCACGTAACCGCGCATATCGCGCGCTTATCCTGATTGAAGGTTAGAACTTGAACCGAACACGATGTGTGATTCATTTTGAAGTAGAAGTCATGTATTTTCCATACAGGGTGGGGCTGACTCCCATTTTTTAAACGGTTGGTAAAAACACTGTACCAGATATTTACAAAACGAATTTATTCCGAGAGAAAGGTTATATAATGTAATGTGTACACACATGCTTAGCCTTTCATGGAAATTCCGCGTGACTTTCACAAGAGTGGCAGGGGTTATCTACTTAATTTCTTCTTCAATTGCGGTTTTCAGCTCATCAATGGCCCTTGGAAGATGTTCAAAAACCTCACCCTTGGGATAGCCACACAGAGAAAAGTCACAAGGGCTCGAATCAGGGGAGCGCGGGGGCCACTGAACTGTTTCCCGCAAGGAGACAACCTGCCCAGGGAACATCTCCTGAAGAATTGATCGTGGTCGACGGGCTGTACGCGCAGTGGCACCATCTTGCTGGAACCAGAAGCTCTGTTGGTCGTAGGTTTCACCCAATTCCTCGATTTTCGGGCGCAAAAATTCTCAAGCATGCCACAGTACCGGACAGAGTTCACGGTAACTATGACGCCACCCTCTTAAAAAAAGTAAGGCCCAATGATGCCTAATCTTGATACTGCACACCAAACCGTGACTTTTGGCATGTGGAGGTGAAGCTCTCGGGGTTTTTTTGTGCCCCTCATCATCATCATCATCTGTCAACCATCCTAGTCCTCTGCTGAACATAGGTCTTCCTCAACGATCTCCATTCCTCGCGATTTTGGGCCGGATTTATCCAGTTCGTACACACTCGCTTGATATCGTCTTTCCAACGAGCTGGTGGACGTCCTGTACTTCTGTGGGCTTCATCTCTGGGACGCCACTCCAAAAGACGCTTTGTCCATCTACCGTCCGTGGTTCTTACTAGATGACCGGCCCAGTTCCACTTTAAATTAGCAACTCTCTCGAGAGCATCCTGGACTCTAGTTCGTTGGCGTATGATATGGTTGGGAATTCTGTCCCGTAGTGTTATGCCTAACATAGCTCTCTCCATCTTACGCTGAGCAACACATATTTCATTAGCTGATTTCTTTGTTAGGGTCAGGGTTTCTGCACCGTACGTCAAAACTGGTAAAACGCATTGATTGTATACTTTACGTTTCAAACAAATCGGTATCTCTGATTTGAACAGATCTCTCAGTTTTCCAAATGCAGCCCATGTCAGCCTTATTCGCCTTCCTATTTCTGTTGTTTGGTTGTCCCTGCCTATAGTTATCTCATGCCTCAGATATTTGTATGACGTTACTTGTTCAACAATTTCACCATCGATGGAAACTGGTTGGCTTGGTACTAAGTTGGTCATCATCTTAGTTTTCGACATATTTATCTTCAATCCGATTTTACTGGATTCCTTAGACAACTGCAAGAGCATCTCATTTGCATCATCTAATCTGTTTGCTATAATGACGATGTCGTCGGCGAAACGAAGATGACTTAATCGCTCACCATCCACATTTACTCCCATCTGATCCCATTCCAATTGCTTGAACATATATTGCAATAGGTTTGTGAACAACTTCGGGGAAATAGTATCACCCTGTCTTACTCCACGTCCGATCCTGAATTTTTCTGTAGAATTGTGAAGGCACACTTGTGAAGTGGCATGCTCATATATATATATTTAATGATGGCAGTGTATCTATGATCTATTCTACAGTCAGCCAACGCTTTAAGCATAATCGCCTGTATCACGGTATCGAAGGCTTTCTCTTAATCCACGAATATGAGAACCAGAGGCAAGTTGTATTTTATGCTCTTTTCAATCAAAGTCTTGAGAGTTTGGAGATGATCATTAACACCAAATGTTGCCCGAAATCCGGCCTGCTCTCGAGGTTGGTAGGTGTCCAGTTTGTTTGTGAGGCGTTTTGTTATTATTTTGGCGAAGAGTTTGTATAAGTGCGATAGAAGGCTTATAGGTCTATAGTTCGAGAGATTTGTGGGGTCTCCTTTCTTGTACATAATTATTATTATAGCATTATGCCAAGACTCTGGTACTTTTGCTTCAGCTAAACATTCATTGAAAAGTTTCGTTATTTCACGAATCAGATTTTCACCGCCTATCTTCAAAACCTCCGCAACTACTCCATCTTCCCCTGGAGCTTTGTTGTTTTTCATATCTGATAGTGCCTTTCGGACCTCATCAGCTGTTATTTCTGGGAGGTCCTCCGAACCCTGATTCATAACATGAGGTATGCGATTGTCTTCCTCGTTCTCGCGATTCAGGCTTCGATACAAATTGGAGTAAAAGATAAAAATGAGCTTCGTCGCTCGTCCATAAGATCCCAGTGGGAGGCACATGTTGAAGGATTGCCTGGCAGGAGTCCACACGCATTCCCCAATCCGTCGTGGACAATTCCTGTGCAGCCATGAACTTGTATGGGTGTAACCCGAGATCAGTATGCAAAATTCGTCTCACTGTTCGAGCCGAAATCTGAAGAGAAGAAGCATGTTTGCGTGCCGAACGCGATGGACGCCCTCACTCGAGCGATGTTTTCAGGGGTTCTAACTGTGACAGGCGGGCTGATTCTCTTCACATTTAGTGTAGATCCTGGTGCTCAGAATTTTAGCTTCCACGCCAAGATTGTTTTCCGGTCGGGAACACTCTGAGAAGAGTTCAAACAATACTTCGTGCGGAATTCAAGCTGCGTCGCGATAATAGATTCACTTGTTTTGATAAAAGACTCAACAACAAACGCTCATCCAAGACATGTTTAAGACTGCGAAATACGCGATGCGCCCTTCGAAACCAGCGCCACCACTCTAGCACCTACCGTTCTTGTGTGATTTTTTGAAACATTGGAGTTAGCCACGACCCAAGGAGTTTCGAGAAGTCTATTTAATTGTTTCTGGTACCAAGTTGTGGATTTCAAAGCATACTAGAAGAGTTAAAAGGAGGAATTGTTATCAAACTTCAAAATTATGTCCTTCGTAGAAGAGAGCAAATCATTGATTTAGAACAGATAAGGTTGGGCGAAAGAATTGAACCACCGGATACTTCCTCATTAACCTAAAAACTATGAAAAACCCGCATTAATCCACACCACTCAGCTTCTTGGGAAGTTCATAAGCAATTAGTTTATTGAGCCAATCTTCATGGCAACCCTATCAAAGATTTTGGAGTTACCGCCTTCTATTGTAGATGTCCAGATATGCGCGAGGAAGAAGGGTATCAGCTTTAAATCTTTGTCTAAGAACGATCGAACCCAAGTTTATCGTACATGACTTTCTCCACAATATTCGACATCGCAAAAAATGAAACCTGTTACTACGACTACAGCGTCCCCGGGTGGGTTACCGGTGCCCGGGAGAAAGACGTTCGTCCCCGCGGTAATCGGCGTGGAGAAAACTAGATTTACATGTGTACCGTGGCGATAACCCTGCGATAAATCAATCGGACAATAGCGAACGGTCTGCCAGAGGGTCATTTACGTCCTCTCGTATAATAGATCTCGTTGTATCGGAGATGTACGAGACCGGTACTTTTACGGCGAATCATTTCAACAATTCATTCCGGGTTCGTACGATGTAGACCACAAAACCACTTAAAAGAGTGGCGGTTAGTATCAATCGGGGCATAAAATTGCGCGAGGTCACGGAGCACCCGTGGCTTGTCGCAGATGGCGAACTATCTTGAAAGTTCAGTCGGAAAATATATCTAGCACCTCCTGACAACATCCGCCATTTATTTATACTAAATTATAGTATCACAGTCGGTCAAATTAGACCAAATAATCAGAGTGAAGATACTTAAATTACCTGGAAATAATTCAAAATATGATTAACAACAACATTTAAAGATTCCGGATCGTTCTGGTTGCTTTTTTTCGCGATTTTCAGTAAAACGGTAAGTTTTATCGTAAAATTACCCCAGATAAAAATTGTAGATCATAAAATTCTCCATGAAAAAATACCAATAATTTTTTTTCCTCAGAGCCACCATTTCTGAGATACAACGACTTAAAAACTAAGCGTCATAATATGCATTAGTACACCACGTATATACTTCAACGAAAACTAAACAGAGCCTATACCTACCAAGATATTCATTTCTGATCAAAACGCAAAAACAGGTCAATTTTTGTTCCAAGGGGGACATCTTTTGGGGTACAAAACTTGCCTGAAATATCAACCCCTAAGCGGGGGTTGCAATCCTTGAACATTTTAAATAGGGAAGATGGGTCGAGTGATGACACAAAAGAAAGGTGGTATCTTTGTCCACATCGCCTTGAACGAATTTCCATTTTTAATTGAAAACTGTAGGAGATACAGGGTGAGCGACTGAAAGTTAGGGAAGACTATTTCCCTGAGACTATTCAAGTTTCAGTGAAGTAAAATGGAACAGATCCATGCTGATCAATAGCAGTCATCATTAAGTACCATCCTCATCTCAATTTCAATTTTTGATTGAAAACTGTTGAAGATACAGAGTGAGCTACTGAAAAATAGGGGAGACTATCTATCGCCCGGAGCTATTCAAGTATTGTACAAAAAAATGGAACAGATTCATTTCAGATAAACACCTGTCATCTTTGATCTAAATGAATCTATTCCAGTTTTTCGCACTAATACTCCAATAGTCTTCTCTATTTTTCAGTGGCTCACTCTGTATCTCCTACAGTTTTCAATCAAAAATGAAAATTCTTTCACGGGAATGCAGATAAAGATAATACCTTTCTTTCGAGTTATCACTGACCCATCTACCCTCCTCCAAATTTTCAAGCGTGGTCACCCTGCTCTGCTCTAGATGGTTGAAACTCGAGATGACTGCCATTATTCAGCATGGATGATGACATTTTACTTCACTGAAACTTGAATAGTCTCAGGAAATAGTCTTCCTATCTTTCAATGGCTCACCCTATATCTTTTAGTTTTCAATTAAAAATGGAAATTCGTTCAAGGCGATGTAGACAAAGATACCACCTTTCTTTTGAATCATCACTCGACCCATCTTCCCTATTCAAAATGTTCAAGGATTGCAACCCCCGCTTAGGGGGTTGATATTTCAGGCAAGTTTTGTACCCCAAAAGATGTCCCCCTTGAAACAAAATTGACCTGTTTTTGCGTTTTGATCAGAAATGAATATCTTGGTAGATATAGCCTCTGTTTAGTTTTCGTTGAAGCACCCTGTATGTTGCGAGGAACTTGCCCAACATCAATAAATCGATCTTGAGCAAATTTGAGCTGTTTGCCTTAACAAAGCCTGGTTCCATTGTTATACATAGATTCGTGTTGTAAGTCGATAAATCACAAAAACAAATATAAAATCAATCGTAACGCGTAATCAGTAGTAGTTAATAAAAACACAGAGAAGCTTACATAAGTATGACGTTATGCGCTGTGATTGGCGTTTCAGTCAAAATGGCCGATTGCAGTATTTTACTCTTTTATTTTATTGGAAATCTTATTAATCTCAATTTTTTACATAAAACTAAATCAGTTTTTTGAATGCTTTGAATGTGTCTTTTCCCCTAAAGTCATTAAATCTTTGATTATGTCATACATTTTTCGTTGTCGTTAATGTATTATTTCGGAATACGCCTTCTTTGGATGAAAAATGAATATTTTGTGTTTCATTGAGCAATTCCCGGTGTTTTTTCGACAGAATGTATATGATAGCAAAGTTTTGAAGGCGATTCTATAACATCATGGGCGTTCATCAACAGAACGCTCTCAATAAATTCAAAAGTTCAATACCATTTCCAACCCCATCTCATACAAGGCAATTTCTATTCATACAGCAGAAACTCCTTCAGAAACACATGCTTTAGCACTTCATCCGTATCTACGTCTCGTAATTTCCAGGAAACATACCCCTAGGGAATACAAGGAAGTTTTACAGAGAAAAAAGTTCCATTCGAGTGTAGAAGGGTGAATAGAAAAGGGGGACCGAGTTTTTAGAATCGCGTCGACCGACCCAAACGGACTGAATATATGAAATTGAATAAAATTTTGTTACGTCGTAGGACCCATTTATAACTCTGCAGTTTCGTTAATGAGCAAAAATAACGCCTTTCAATGATTTCGAGATAGATCATTAGGAAGTCGACATCCACAAAAAGTTATCATATTAGTCAATGGCCAGACGATACTTATTCGTTTACGAAAATTTGTGGTAAAGTAAGAAAATGATACTCGTGAATATTTTGATTGGGTGAATTGTTTATTCCTTAATTAATTGCTTTAATTGAATATGTTTTCAAGATTTCATATATTGATCCATACTAACGCACACATTAATCACCAGCGCATTTTGATATGATTGCTTTCTAGTTTCTTTTTAAGGAAAAACCAAATTACAATTTATTTTATTAAACTTTAAGAAATCATCAGCAGATTTGAATAACCTCCGGGAGAAAGAAAATCACTATAGAAATTGGCAATTTTACTATGCTCTCAGAAGTTCTAGCGCCATCTACTGTTTATTATATGCAACAAATAGTTGACAAAGTGTAGAAACCTTCACGTTCACAACGATCTGCCTGAAGTCACCACAATGCGCCATCTACCCAAGTAGCTATCAACCTAAACATACTTTGTTATAAACAAATCCAAGACCCGTGGATAGGTGGCGCTACAAAAGAGATTTCTATTTCATCATAATCAGAAACCTTAAATATTAAAAGTTTCTATCCAGTGATCGTTACAGGAAATTAACGTTTTGCTCTGACAATCATTATCATCCTCATTAAAATGTGAATCTAAATTATCCTGATTTATATGTATTAATCAATTAAACGAGAAACCGAATGAGATGTTTCTCGAAGAATAATTGAGTCGGAACAATTAGCATACCAATTTACAAACGCGTTCCTATAGAATAGATACAAAGAAACGGCATTTCGGTATACAGGGACGAGCAAAGTAAAGCAAGAATTCATTTTGACGAATTTTAGGATAGTTTCTGTTATAACAGATGGCTTCTACTGATCGAAGACACCATGTTCCTCTGAAATATAATTAACCAAGAATGAAAGTAGTTGATCTGATGTCCAAGATCTTCAAAATCAGCCATGCCACGTCCGAAAATCGCGACGAAGCAACAAAGGCAGAAGAAGAAGAAAGATCCAGGAATCTCATCGGATATCAATCCTAGTGAAAATCTAGTGTCTAAGCCCGATTTCATACGATAAAAAGAATTAACAAAATCTGAGTTTGTTTCGAATTGTTTACAAGAGAGGCAAAAATCTAAATAATTCCAGAAACAATTGCGATGTAAACTTCATATAAAAGAACGGTGGGCGCATGCAGAAGTGTATCGATCTTCATGGAGAATAATTTGAAGAACAATAGAGCTATTTTTCCCGTTACTTGTTTTTTTTGTCAGGCCCTGAATTTGAACGGCAACCTACGTATGTTTAGATAGATAGATAGATAGATAATTTATTGACGCATTACTACAGGATCGAATCACAAGAACTTTGCCAATCGTCAATTAAAAACAGTAAAAACAACAAATATTGTGAGTACCTACAAAGAATACCTAAAGTAATACATAGTACATTTCACAGGGAACAGAAAATTTTAAAAATTCACTCATCCCAGCGACTAGGAAAGAAAACTTATGTTATTGAATTCTTCAAAAGAATATAAAACATTACTTATCAATATGTTCTTGATTTGAGTTATAAATTCCTTCAGAGGCAGATTCTTTATTTGAATGGGTAATAAATTGAAAAAATTCACAGCCATGAAGGTTGAGTTCCTCTGCGACCTAATGAGCCTAAGAAAATCGTTCCTAATATCAGAAGCATGCCTGCCTGGTGTTATGAGTGTGAGTGTAGACATTGAGATGGAATAGGTTGTAATGTCCTGGGTTTTAGGGTGGAGCTTGATGTGTTGGCAAGCCAACTAATGAAACACGTCACTCATAATTTATGGTTCATTACAAGACGTCTCGATAGTACCATAGTTACAATTGGACTCCCTTCTGCCCAAATTCTATCCTACGAGTTACCCATGTATCCAGGACATTACAAGGTAGAAGTTCTTCTTCACATGGACAAGGCACTCAAAAATGTATAGGCAATGTTAGGATATTAAATTTTTTGAGAATATGCTTACAGCCTTCTCTATAGCCAAGGCCCAGTACTCTGATGGCACAGCGCTGCAATCTGTACAAGGCTTGAAGTTCCGCACAATTGCCCCACACCAATATACAGTATCTTAGATGAGACTCAACCAGTGCAAAGTAAGCCGTCTTCAAGATATTCCGTGAAACCGAACAGGAAAGATTCCTCAGAACAAATATATTACTGCTAACGTTCGAAGACAAATGACTAGAATATCTATCCCATCTAAGACTGGAATCTAAGTGGACACCCAGAAAACATACACCATTCCTCTCATCATAATCCATACCACCTCTATGTTTCAAACTGATCAACAAGCTCTGCGTCTTATTTACATTCAAACTGAGTTCATTACCATTGAACCATTTCAAGACACTCAACTGCACCTCCCCGACAGCTCCCGTAGTTCAGCTACGGCTCACTGAGACCGTGTATCATCCGCATAAAGGGTACTTGAAGCAGTTGAGATGAAATCAGGGAAGTCGTTTATGAAAATAAGAAACAGTATTGGTCCCATTATAGAACCCTGTGGTACACCTATCTCAACTGCTTTCTTCCCAGAGGAAACACCACTGTCGAAGACAAGTTGCTGCCTACCAGACAAAAATGAACAGATGAAACCAACGCTTGTATCCTTGAAACCGTAGGCTCTAAGTTTCCACAGGAACTTGTCATGAGAGACGCAATCGAACACCCTGGACAGGTCAAGAAAAAGTGTCAATGAGTGCAAACCACCTTCAAGACACTCGACAGCAGTACTGACTGTTTAGTTAATTCACTGGAAAATTCAACTGGATACACTGTGACAAAAAGTATCCGGAAATTTGAAATGAAACGCAAAAATCTTAATCTTCTTTAATTTTTATTAAATCTCCTTCAAAATATGCTCCATTTGAACGGATATACATTGCCAACGTTTTTTCCAATCATCGGAACATTTTTTATAGGCGGTTTCGAGATGGCCTTCAGCTCCTTCTGCGAATTTCAGTCTGGAGATTAGAGAAAAGTCACACGGAGCTAGATCAGGAGAATAAAGAGGCTGCTCGATGTAATTTATCGAGTGTTTGGTGATAGAGTTAATAACCGTGGATCGATGAGATGGTGCGTTATCGTCATCCACGAATATTTTCACGCAAACTTCTCAAAACTGTTAAATAGAAGTCTGTATTGACCATTCGAACCATGATGAACCACACTACGAGTATTGAAGAAAACAATCAGCATCATCTTGATTTTCGAACGACTTTGGCGAGGTTTTTTCGTTTTTGGCTCATTTTCCCACTCATTCCGATGATTGTTAGCTTGTTAGTGTGTCGTATTCCTAGACCCATGTCTCGTAACCAGTTATGATGAACGTGGGATCAGAATTCGCACGATCCAGCATGTCTGCAGCACCATTTCCTTGATTTTCGAGCACCATTTCTTTGATTTTTCGGACGTTATGGTTTAAGAGGTCGGAAGGTCATCCGGAACGAGGTAAATCTTCGACGATCTCCCGACCGTCTATAAAAGCTTTGTATCACTCGTACACTTGGGTTTTCTATAAAACGAGTCTCCATTCAGCAACGATTCAGCACACAAAATTTGAGACAAACTCTTAGTTCAATATTTTTTTCCATTGTAAAACTAGCAGAGTACCACTGAGGTTTCAACAGCTGTCGTAAACAAATTAGTTGTCAGATCGCGCTCATGTTTGGCATAGTAATTAAGAACAGTCTTACCAACATACAGAAACTTGAAATACTTAAAAATACTCAACGCGAGCAATGTAAATGAGAATTTCCGGATACTTTTTTTTATCACAGAGTATATACATCAATTCCATTTCAATTTTATTTTATGTATGCCATACTACTAGCTGTTATCGATTACTAGAAACACTTCCGAAGTGCAGAACGAAAGCGTAAAAGGTTAGGCAGCTACAAAGTGCATAAAATCGAAGGCGAGAGCTCGAGAGCATCATTATTTACATGAAGTAGGCATAGATTACATCACGCTGAAACGTCCTAAATCACCCAAATGAAGAGCTATCGAAAAATCCATTTGTCTCTGTCAAATATGTCCATGTCTAGTATTCTCATCGTACCTCAGTAAAACGACATCCATTAAAGAATAATTGCGCAAAATCGCACTACGTAATTGAGATCGAACTTTTGTTCCCTCCGATGCGGAAGTCGATCTTACAAGTGCCGGTCTTACCCAATATTTTTCTATCATCACGGCCACCCGAACGCAGACGTCTGAGACGCTCAAGAATGCGGGTCTCGCGTTCAGCACAATTCGACGGAATCTAAAACGAACAATACGCCCGAAATGAATCTTTCGAGTGTGAAATGGATCTTTCCGTGACCAAAGTACATCGAACTCGAATTGCGGATGTTTTGCGCAATTTTCGCCGAATTTAAATTCGCCTCGAGTTCCGGACTGTTATCGTAAATGCCAGAAAATTCGGACGGTCGTACGTTACCACAAATGGACTCGAAATAAGAGGAAATGGGTATTTATTGCGTTATGTTTAGAATCACTTAAGCACTTAAATTTATTTATACAGGGTGCTATAACGAGAATGAAGTGGTTGTGGGAAGGGTGTATCTTTCAGTATAAGGTGTTCATCTATAACATTATCTGTCAATAGTAGGGATGTTCAGCCCTCAAATTTTTTGGATAGAGAAAAAAGGTCGAGTGATATCTTATTGGCTTGACTTTAAGAGCATTTCTGAATTCGATCACTATCTTATGATTGTTGGCACAACTGTTTCCTATACTGATGCGGAGTTTGATCAGTTTCCTAACATGTAACAGATGTAATCGAGATTACCTACTAGAATAGAAGAATCCTCATCAATAGTAACTGATTTCGCACTTTTTCTCTCTCTGAATTCTGACCAGAATTACTTTGCTGAAGATTTTAAAATGGGTCTCGTGTTGAAAGATCGAAATACATTATTTGAAATATTTCTGGTAATATCTGGAGAAAAATGCCAAAAATGAGTTTACGAGGAAGTGGTAGGTTGAATATACGGAACAAAAATACGGGAGAAAAGCAGAAGAAAGTGAACGAGGTAAAAGAGGAACTGGGCCAAGTAATGATAATGCGGAAGTGAGGTGCGAGAGGAAGACTAGAGAGTATTGTGCGAGAGAAGAGTTCAGAAAGTAAGAACCAAAGAGAAAGCCGGGAAAAAACTAGGAAAATGAGGAATGCAATAAGAATTCATGAGGAAGATTAATGAAGGGAGATTGGGTGAAAATCAAGGAAAGGAGGGACGGCAGTCAAGATGTAAGAAAGGGATCGACATAAAAACCAGGGGCAGAAGCAAGGGCGTGGGAAGTGCTGTATGAAAAAGACGTGAGAGTTTAGATGTGCCATAGCAGAGTGCTCAAGTAAGTGCCGGAAAAGTGCCAGAGGAAAATGTAAAATGTGAGTGCGTTCTGAAAATCGTAGGAAAGCGCTTCAGAGAAATATCCCGAAGGATAATATTAGAGAAAAATACCAAACGAGAGTTTAGGAGGTAGCTGTATGATGTAAATTTGGAACAAAATGCGGGAGAAATGCAGAAGAGATTACACGAGGAACTACACTTCCCACAAAAATTGTCACATCACCCTACTTCTACGACAATACTATATAAACTTTTAGGTGATTCAAGAGTCGCTTGGTAACTTTCAGAAGTGTAAAATAAGAAGATATTCGAAAGAGATGAGTTTATGATGGAAAATATCAACAATTTTCTTGAAACATTCGCGAAGAGACCAATCAACTAGCATCGAATGGATACTAATCATTTCCAAAATCGAGTGTTTCCTCCACGGGCTCTAATTACTGCCAGTATACTTCTCGAAAGCCCCTCGAACAAATTTTGGATGTACCCTTGAGTCATTGAGTTCCAAATTTCAGGAAGCAGATTTTCTAGTTGCTGGAGTGTTCAACAAGGCATCCTACGTTGCTTAATTTGCCACCCCATGTTGTCCCAAACATGTTCTATGGGATTCAAGTCGGGACTTCTGGCTGGCCATCATAAAATATCAATTTCGGCATTTTGCGGAAATTCTGTAACTACTCTAGCTGCATGAGGCCGAGCATTATCATGCATATAAATGAAGTTTTCGCGAATTAATGGGCCAAAGGGTACAGCATGGAGTTCAAGGATATCTGCGATGTATCTAGCTGCTGTCATTCTTCCATTATTCACTAGAACTACTCAGTTCGACCATGGAAAGAAATACCTCTCCACACCATTACTGAGACCCCTCTGAAGTATTCGGTTTGCCGGATATTACATTGCTGATACTGTTCCCCAGATCGTCTGTATACATTTGATACTAGACTAGACCTGGACTCGTCGGAAAAGAGAACATTCAACCATTCTGGAATACCCCAATTTGTATGTTCCTTCGCAAACTGAAGTCTTGCAACTCGATACTCTCTGGTCGGACGCAGGCCGGTAGAAGCCACCCTTGGTCTGACATCGTCTCCTCTGAGCCTGTTCCTAACAGTTTGCAATGAAATATGCACATTTCTGGAAAGTGCAAGTTCATTTTGTGACATTCTAGCCGTACAGTGCCGAACTCTTATTGCAGTTAAACGAAGCCAACGATCATCAACTGGTGTTGTTATCCGATTTCTTCCCTGTCCGGCCCTTCTTCCATATTCCCTGTTTCGTGGTACCGATTAATTGCTCTTGAAATAGTGCTTTAGTTAACATTCAACAAGTTAGCCACGTAACGTTGGCTTCGTCCCTCCTCTAGAAGTGTTACAATTCTCACCACTTCATGATCACTCAAAGATTCGAGAATCAACAAGAAACATAGAAATCTTGCATTAATTTAGCGTGAAAACTGAAGAGAAATTGAATGAATACTGATAGTCAAATAAACTCATTCTTGTTTCAGACGTGTTTGAGATCATAAAAACAAATGTTACTACATAAATAAGATTTTTTTCCCTCGTATGTCCAAAAATGAGGACGTTCGAGCTGCTTAGTCGATTGTGGAATTCAGAAACCTGGTGATGCGACAATTTTTGTGGTGTGTGTAATAACGAAATATCGCATTGAAGAAATAATAATAAATCTAGAAAATTCGTGGTCCATTTCCCAAATGGGTGACATTGAAAATTCCTTTTCCGTAGTATGCAGATTAGCTCATAAAATAATATGTTGATAGCGAAAATTACGCACATCACTTTGAATGGAAATTATAGCAGAAAAATTATGAACTTCAAATGTTCCTCGTACATAAAGTAATAAATCTATAAAATTCGTGGTGCATTTCCCAAATGGGTAGTATGCAGAATAGCTTAGAGAATAATATGTTGACAGCGAAAATCACATCACTTCGAATGGAAATTATGGCGGAAAAACTATGGACTATGTTCCTCGTACGTAGAGTAATAAATATAAAATAAATTTTCCGCCTTTCTCTTTGATTCTTACTTTCGCACTTTTCTGAAAAACTTTTTTCCCTTACTCATTGTCTGACTTTCTTCACACTATTCAAAGTATCTCAACACCGGTGTTAACTCGTTTAGATTCCTTTTGCATTATTTCCGCTCATTTCTCTAATTCTTTCTTTCCTAACTGTCCCCCCACACTTTCCTACCGACAACTCATTTTGCTCTTTCCTTCAGCTCACATCTCCATGCACAATACTCTCTAGCCTTCCTCTCGCACTTCGCTTCCGCACTATAATCTCTTGGCCCAGTTTCTCTTTTTCCTCGTGCACTTTCTCCTGCATTTCTCCCGCATTTTGTTCCAAATTAACATCATACAACTTCCTCCTAAACTCTCATTAGGTATTTTTCTCTCATTTTATCCTTTTTTAGATCTTGGCTGCCGTCCCTCCTTTCCTCGATTTTCACCCAATCTCTCTTCGTTATTTTTCCTCATATATTCTTATTGAACTTCTCATTTTCCCGCTTTTCTCTTCGGTTCTTGCTTTCGCACTTCCCTGAAGTTCTTTTCTTCCTTACTCATTCTCTGACTATCTCAACACTATTCAAAGTATCTTAATACCGGTGTTAACTCGTTTGCATTCGTTTTGCATTATGTTACCTCTTTTTCTCTGAGAATCTATACCTGTATTATCTTCCCCCTGTCGTTTCGCCATTTCTCTAATTCTTTCCTTCCTAACTGTCCTCCCACACTTTCCTGCCGACAATTTATTCTGCTCTTTCCTTTCGCTCGCATCTTCATATCTTCACTAACGCATTTATTTCTGAACTCTTCTCTTGCACAATACTCTCTAGTCTTGCTCTCCCACTCCACTACCGCACTATCACCCCTTGGCCGCATTCCTCTTTTTCCTAGTGCACTTTCTCCTGCATTTCTCCCGCATTTTGTTTCTAATTTACATCATACAACTACCTTCAAAACTCTCCTTAGGCATTTTTCTCTCATTTCATCCTTCGACATATTTTTCTGCAGCGCTTTCCTACGATTTTCGCAACGCACTCACCTTCTACATTTTTCTCTTCAACGGTTTCTGCACTTTCTTCAGCACTCGGCATCACACAGATCTAAACCCTTACGTCTTTTTCATACTGCATTTTCCACTCACGTGCTTCTGTCCCTTGTTTTGAAATCGATCTCTTTCTCAGATCTTGGCTGCCGTACCTCCTTTCCTCGATTTTCACCCAATCTCTCAACGGTATTCTTCCTCTTATATTCTTATTGAACTTCTCATTTACCTGCCTTTCACTTTGGTTCTTACTTTCGCACTTCCCTGAAGATCTTTTCTTCTTTACTCATTCTCTGACTATCTTAACGCTAGTTAAAGTATCTTAATACCGGTGTTAACTAGTTTACATTCATTTTGCATTATCTTACCATTTTTTTCTCTGAAAATCTGTACCTGTGTTATCTTCCGCCCTGCCGTTTCGCCATTCACTTCCGCCATTTCTCCAATCGTTTCCTTCCTAACTGTCCTCCCACACTTTCCTGCCGACTTATTCTGCTCTTTCCTATATTCTTATTGAACTTCTCATTTTTCTAGATCTGTTTTCAAGCCTTTCTCTTTGGTTCTTACTTTCGCACTTTCCTGAAGATCTTTTCTTCTTTACTCATTATCTGACTATCTTAACACTATTCAAAGTATCTTAATACCGGTGTTAACTCGTTTACATTCGTTTTGCATTATCTTACCATTTTTTTCTCTGAAAATCTATACCTGTATTATCTTCCGCCCTGCCGTTTCGCCATTTTTCCAATTCTTTCCTTCCTAAATGTCCTCCTACACTTTCCTGCCGACTTATTCTGCTCTTTCCTATATTCTTATTGAACTTCTCATTTTCCTAGATCTTTTATCCTTCCTTTCTCTTTGTATCTTACTTTCGCACTTCCCTGAAGATCTTTTCTTCTTTACTCATTCTCTGACTATCTTAACGCTAGTTAAAGTATCTTAATACTGGTGTTAACTCGTTTACATTCGTTTCGCATTATCTTACCACTCTTTTCTCTGAGAATCTATACCTGTATTATCTTCCCCCTGCCGCTTCGCCATTCATTCCGCCATTTCTCCAATTCTTTCCTTCCTAACTGTCCTCCCACACTTTCCTGCCGACTTATTCTGCTCTTTCCTATATTCTTATTGAACTTCTCATTTTCCTAGATCTTTTTTCCTTCCTTTCTCTTTGTATCTTACTTTAGCACTTTCCTGAAAATCTTTTCTTCTTTACTCATTCTCTGACTATCTTCACACTATTCAAAGTATCTTAATACTGGTGTTAACTCGTTTACATTCGTTTCGCATTATCTTACCACTCTTTTCTCTGAGAATCTATACCTGTATTATCTTCCCCCTGCCGCTTCGCCATTCATTCCGCCATTTCTCTAATTCTTTCCTTCCTAACTATCCTCCCACACTTTCCTGCCGACTTATTCTGCTCTTTTCTATAGTCTTATTGAACTTCTCATTTTTCTAGATCTGTTTTCAAGCCTTTCTCTTTGGTTCTTACTTTCGCACTTTCCTGAAGATCTTTTCTTCCTTACTCATTATCTGACTATCTTAACACTATTCAAAGTATCTTAATACCGGTGTTAACTCGTTTACATTCGTTTTGCATTATCTTACCATTTTTTTTTCTATGAAAATCTATACCTGTATTATCTTCCGCCCTGCCGTTTCGCCATGTTTCCAATTCTTTCCTTCCTAAATGTCCTCCCACACTTTCCTGCCGACTTATTCTGGTGTTTCCTATATTCTTATTGAACTTCTCATTTTCCTAGATCTTTTTTCCTGCCTTTCTCTTTGATTTTTACTTTCGCACTTTCCTGAAGATATTTTCTTCCTCACTCATTCTCTGACTATCTTAACACTACTCAAAGTATCTTAATACCTTTGTTAACTCGTTTACATTCGTTTTGCATTATCTTACCACTCTTTTCTCTGAGAATCTATACCTGTATTATCTTCCCCCCTGCCGTTTCGCCATTCACTTCCGCCATTTCTCTAATTCTTTCCTTCCTAACTGTCATCCCACACTTTCCTGCCGACAACTTATTCTGCTCTTTCTTTCCGCTCGCATCTTCATATCTTCACTAACGCATTTATTTCTGAACTCTTCTCTTGCACAATACTCTCTAGCCTTCCTCTCGCACTTCGCTTCCGCACTATAATCTCTTGGTCCAGTTCCTCTTTTTCCTCTCTTCTGCATTTCTTCCGCATTTTGTTCCAAATTTACATCATACAACTACCTCCTGAACTCTCATAGACAAGAAAAAAAAATCAATCCAATCGGTCGTTTCTTTCTCCATATGCCTTCAATGTCCCATCTCGCGTGGACACCCTGTACCGATATAGCATCCTTGCTTATTCCATACATAAACTTATCTCACTTTACATTACTATAAAGAACATACGACACGGAGAGAAAACTTTCTTTTCTATTCAATTCAAATCTTGCGTGAATTTTGGACACGCATTACTTCTTGAAAATCCTGTTCTTCTTCGATTAACATGCATATTATGATGAAAGAAAACCCCCATATCGGATATTCATTCTTTGATCACAGTTAACTTGGTGGACATAATGTTCAAACTAACTTGCATGTTAAATTGGGTTGTTAGGGGTTGATAAACTTTGAAGGAAAGGTATCGATAATTCAAAAGAAATTTACAGAATTGCACATTGTAACGGATTTAATCCAACAAAGGAAACACTTTTGAAGTATAATTCTTTTGTAGGGCTAAATACATTCTATCAAAAAATACCGGGAATTGATTATTTGAAAAAAAATGCTCAAAATTGGATTTGGAACAACTGCTCGATTTTGTCAGTTATCACAAGTGCGTCTTGCGATTTTTACAATGGATGAAAATATCGAACAAAGAATTTATTTTTGAGTTTGCTTTTCAGGGCACGATGAATAATGTTAACACATATAACCCTGAAACTATCGTTTTTTTATGAATGGAACTTTTTTCGTGGATTGAGGTTGAAAGGGGGACTATAAAGTATAATCCACCATTTTTTTGAATTTTCGAGTGTTGCTATTTGTCGAAACTATGCGTCTTTTCAAAAGGTCAGTATTACTGTAGCATACTCATATGAAATTATCGATTTATTTCAAACAAAGTCTTCATTTCCATCGAAAGAACATCGAAACATGAAATAGTATGATACAAAACAATCATTTGGACGCAAGCCAACATCACATTTTTAGCAGAGAAAATTTGCTTTTTTTATGGCATACTGCACATCGTCGATGATTGTTATTATAAACAATGAGATGAATATAACGTGAAAACTCCTGTAAATTTCTAGGAGCTTTGGAAAGTTCTCTCTTTTTCATTCTCTTATTAGAATCTAATAGTTCAGTTGCTATAGATCTTCTGAATTCTAGTTGGTCGATTTTTCCGCCATTTTCCTTATGTAAGCGCCAAGAGTTTTCACAGCCATGTCAATGCAATGAGCAAATAATAAAAAATACCATTTTTTCCCTTGATACTAACTCTAGTGTCACCGAGATTTTGATCGCCACGGTCCACCCTTCCCAAATTTTCATTCTAAGATTTTATCAAGGCTGGTTGATCTATACAAATATATTTCTTGTCAGATTTGAAAAACCTCTTTACTCTATTTACTGGAAACATTGTTGAATCATTTGATGCTACATTCACAACATTGTTGTCATTGTATTTCGTGATGGTGATTTCGTCATCCGCCAAAGTATGCCCAAAATAACCTCGATCTTTTTTTTAGTACACTTAAACTACACTCGGAGGCAAAATTAGCGGAACACTCGAAAATTTAACCAAATTCGAAGTTCGCTATTTTTCCTAATTCTCAACCGATTTAGATGATTTGTTCGGCAAGTTATAGATCAACTCTTCTGCTTTGTAGAAATTATAAGAGAAAACAAAAAAAAATTGAAAAAAATTTTATACGAAGGCAAAACTAGAAGTGTTTTTTTGTCAAAAATTCATAACACCCTGTGGAATTTCGTGGTCCGAGTTGAAACGTACAATATCATGGTCTGTCAAGACACATCTTCCTACAGTAACGCCCTTCTTGTTTCATGCGTTTATCTCTATTTTTGCAAAATATATTTTATTTCAAGTGGAAAATCACCATTTTGGAGAAATTCCATTGAATCAAGAAATTGTCATTGAAATTCGTCTTATCAATTTGGAATTTTCTTATTATCATTATGTTCGAATTGCATTAGTTATTGATGACAATTTGGTTAATTTGGTGAAAATTAGGAATTCATAGGAGATAACAGTCGGTAGGTATTGAAATACACAACCGAATTCTGGGACCATTGATAAAACTTTTCATTTACACATGTGCACCCCTTTTTTTATCCAATATGAAATACAACACACGTTTTTTTGTATATGACCACATTTGCACTTGTTTAAAGAATGAGAGTTTTCCATTCTTTGATTTGATACAAATTCGATCGGTTGCGGTGTTTTGTGATTCTTTTACTGTTTACGATTCGAAACGGTATTTTTCATTCAGAATGAGAGATTTACCACCAACCTCAGTAGCAAGGGCAGTTACATTGATCGAGGAAGGGCGCACCTACCGCTCAGTCGGTACCATGTTGGGTGTCTCGACGTCGGTTATCCATCGAATCTACCGACGTTACAGGGAAACTGGATTGTACGTGAGGAGGCGAGGACAAGAAAGAAATCGGGCAACCAGCGCTATACATGACCGTTTCATCGTTAATCAAATCATAAGAAATCCTCGTCTTACTGCTGTTCAGGCACGTAACCTTTTACAAGCAGTGGATAACATTAACGTCAGTGTGAGGACAGTAAGAAGACGATTAAATGAAGTTGGTCTGAGATCACACGCGCAAGCAAGAGCACCAAGACTCGATAGAGCCCATCGGGTAGCAAGATTGGCGTTTGCTAGGGAGCATGTAGCATGGACAATCAATCAGTGGAGACGAGTTTTATTTAGTGATGAGATCCGATATTGTGTGAATTTCGTGGATGGTAGAGATAGAATATGGAGGCATCGAGGGGAACGGTACAATCAAGCGAACTTCGCAGGAACTGAGCAATACGGTGGAGGGTCAGTTATGATATGGGGTGGCATATGCTTGGGAGTACGAACAGAACTGGAGATTATTGGCAATGGATCACTTAATGCCCATCGGTATATAACAGAAATCTTGGAGCCCCATGTTGTGCCTTTTGCTCCTTACATAGGGGAAAATTTCCTTTTTATGCACGATAACGCGCGCCCTCATACTGCGCGCATAGTCATAGAATATCTCAATGAAGTTGGGATCATACGAATGGACTGGCCGTCGCGGTCATCGGATTTAAACCCGATCGAACACGTTTGGAACATTCTTAGAAGAAGGGTTCGGAATCCAGGCAACGTTGAAGAGCTGACATTGGCTTTGGTGGAAGAGTGGGACAACATACCTCAACAGATGATAGACAACATCATTGGGAGTATGCGAAATCGTATGCGCCCTGTAATAAGAGCTCGGGGGGGTCATACTCGCTACTAAAATCAAATGTTTTTTTTTGTGGGTCATCATGAACATTTTTCTCAACATGTTCATTTCATTTCACGGGTGTATCGCATGGATACACACCTGCTCTCAATTTTGGACAGGAATGATAATTATTATAGAGTGTCACACAAAAAAATTCAAAAATAAATGTGCAAAATCAACGATTTTGCCAGTGTACTTCGAGTTCTCCCAGAGCGTGAAATTGGCCAGTGAATTTCAAAAATTTTCATCTCGTTAGATTTCCGCTTCTCTAATTTTGATTTTATTTTTTGGCTATTCTCCGATGTTATGCACCTACGCAAGATTAAAAATAAATTCTTGAAATTTGTGACTTTTCGCTTCAAATTGGATATCTCTTGTAAAAATAGAGATAAATGCATAAAACAAGAAGGGCGTTACTGTAGGAAGATGTGTCTTGACAGACCATGATATTGTACGTTTCAACTCGGACCACGAAATTCCACAGGGTGTTACGAATTTTTGACAAAAAAAACACTTTTAGTTTTGCCTCCGTATAAAATTTTTTTCAATTTTTTTTTGTTTTCTCTTATAATTTCTACAAAGCAGAAGAGTTGATCTATAACTTGCCGAAAAAATCATCTAAATCGGTTGAGAATTAGGAAAAATATCGGACTTCGAATTTGGTTAAATTTTCGAGTGTTCCGCTAATTTTGCCTCCGAGTGTATATAAGGGGTTAAGGGGATTCGGTTTTCCTCAGCGTTCCAGTAGCTTTTAGCCCCCTCAATTTCAATTCTTTCAGCAACGAAAGTGAGGTGAAGTAATTACCAAAGTATAAATGAAATCCTTCAAACGGCATATTTTTCAATATATCTGCATATTGCAAAACTACTGATGCGCCAAGACTTATAGGGAAACGTACTAGAAGAACCTTGGTATGGGTCAAAATGGACTATATAACCTAGTCGGAGAGCACCAATCCAAAACTTATATCTCCATCTGATAGGTTTTCCATGTATGAATTGCTTTCCACTGTGACGTCCAAAATATGATATCATTGACTCGTCTATACTACGATTTTCTTCGATAGGGGCATGCTCAAAAACTTTTGAGTGCAGAATGTTGAAAAGTATTCGCATTTTCGAATATTTGTCCTTCAAATTCAGGTTTGCATAATCATTGCAGTTAATGTTGCTTATTATATGCTGGAATCTATCACGGGATATAGCTTCACATACCAATAAGCAATAGAACTCCAATAAACAAAGTACATCATTTCTTGTGATATCCCCGGCACGACTCTTCTGCTGGGCGAAGGTGTTTGACAATTGAAGAATAAGATCGATCACTTCCCCATCGATGAATAACTGGAACGTAGCAGTTGGTGAAAGATTGTTATCCGCCGATGATATTGGTGTCTATTGCGGCAGAGTCCAGAGTCATCTTCAGTTTGCATCCGTACTTCAGCAGGAGCTCTGAGTTGAGTTTCCGGTAAATTGTCCAATAAGAAGGTGTTTTCATCTCCGGAGTCTTCATCTATATAGCAGTCATCATTGGCGCTCTCATGAGGATGAATTGCTCTTTCTTCTGGAACCTTATTCTCAACTTGTTCGATCTCTACCATCACTTCAGCTAACGTTAAAGGTCTAAAACGATCTTCTTTGTATCGGAAACAAAAATATTCCAATTGAGTGTCGACTCAATTGTAGTAGGTAGTCGATGAACCTAGTGTCCTTTTTAAAGGACAGTTTTTTATATTGTCTAGCTGAGTATGAAAAGAAATGTGAGGTTATGCAGATGGAAATATTCGGCGGACTCTGTTGAACTCAAATATAAGATGAAAAGAATTTACTCACCACCTCTTGGAAATCTCGATCGATATAATTAAACTTCACTTCAACACTGGCTAATCACAAGTAAATTTTACGTCTGCAACGGTTGCGCGTTTGAATAGATCACTTGTTATGCTATACAGGTGGCGCCATCTAGAATCGAGTACTTCATCCGAAAAGAGTTAGGTTGACAACCTCAGTCATTTTAAAAGGACAGTAAGGCTAAATAGGTTAACATTATCTATACTAGGGAAGCAGTGGTTGTTATCTAGGCAATGGTGTGTGATGGTGAAGTCGTTTTCGTTTTTACAAAAGGAAGAGTGATGTTCTTTGTATCTAATGCAAAAAGATCTTCCTGTCCTGCCTATGTATACACTGTAACAATCAGGGCAATACAGTTCGTATAGTCCTGAATTGTCTAATGTATGAGTTTTGTCTTAATCTGCAACTTGCTGTGAAGTTGGACCAAAATAAGTTAAAGGAGCAAATTTTTAAATATCAGTATTTGGTTTAACATGGGGTGTATACTATTGTAAGCTAACTGTGGTTGTTTTCTAACCACTATTTTGTCTACTATGGTAGGGGGGGTAAGATAGTACGTGAATTTCTTTGTTAAAATTTTCACTAGAAAGTGGCAATGAAAATGCTCTATGAACCATTGAGTTTAAGACCGCTAGTATAGTTGCAAGGGGTGAGAAGAGTCATGAGAAATGCAAATATCTGTGAAAGTAGGTTTTGGAAATATACCAAATGCAAGAGTTATTTTTTCAGTAAATGGTTAAGTCTAAAAAATTTATTCGATTGTTTGTTGCTATTCCTAACTTGAAATTGATGTTTGGATGGATATTGTTGATGGAATTCGGAAAAAGATCAAGTTGTCTTGATGTACCAGTGAAGCACGATATGTACATCATCAACATATCGATACCACAAAATTATTTGTGAAGCTCCGGGATTTTGAAGAATTTTTTCTTCTATATGACTCATGAATATTTCAGCAAGAAATGGTCTTAAGGGAGAGCCCATAGCAAGACCTCCAGACTATTCAACAAATTTGTTATTAAATTGGAAATAGTTTTGTTGAAAAAAAAAGTTTGAGAAGCGAAATATCATTGTGAATAATAGGATTGATATGTGAACGGTCGAAAATGCTGGAAATTCATGGTAGACATTCATCTCCGGGGATCATCATATCATATCATCTCCCAGTCATCCATTCAATGCTGAATGTAAGCCTCTCCCAATCTTTCAATTTTTCCTTGTCCTGTGCGCGGTGATACTAGTTGGAACTGCGTATTGGCTGAGGTCATCTACCCATCGTTTTTGTGGTCTTCCAATGCTCCTCTTGTTTGTTCTATGTCTCCAGTGCACTAGTCTATTTGGCCATTCATCTTCTGTTTTCCTAACTACGTGCCCTGCCCAACTCCATTTCAATTTATTAGTTCTTTCCATTATATCTGTAACACAGGTTCTTCTCCTTGCCTCTACGTTCTGGATTTTGTCTCTCAAAGTCACTCCCAGCATGCTTCTTTCCATATGTCTTTGGGCAATTCCCAGCATTTCTGCGCTCTTCTCAGTTAATGTCACAGTCTCTAGGTCATAGGTCATGAAGGGAAGAACGCAGGACTCGAACACCTTCCTACGTAAGGAGATGGAAACATTTCTGTTCCTCAAAATGTTACTAATTTTTCCAAACGCTATCCATCCAAGTCGAGTTCTTCTTTTCACATCAGCCACCTGGTTTTGTTTTCCTAGTTTTATAACTTGACCGAGATAAATGTAATCTTCAACTTTTTCTATCAGCTGTTTTTGGGTGTTGCTTATGGGTTTTGTTTTGCTAAAGTTCATATGAAGGTCTACCTCCTTGGATGCCTCGTTCAGTTGAGTTAACATAGTTCTTAAATCTTCCTCGTTTTAACTGATCAAGACCACATCATAGGCGAAGCGGAGATGATTCAGGTGTTTTCCATCTACATTGATACATTTTTCGTCCCATTCGAGTTTTTTAAAGATGTTTTTTAGAGCAAGAGTAAAGAGTTTGGGAGATTGTATCCCCTTGTCTTACTCTTCTTTGAACTGGAATGTCTTTCGTCGGCTTCTCTTCGTCTACCCTCACACTCAATGTGGCGCTTTTGTAGATATTCCCCAAGAGGGTGGTATATCTGGAGTCTATCCTTGCATCGTTAAATCCTTTAGTGCCCAACGTTCGATAAGATCGAAGGCTTTTTTGAAGTCTACAAAAGCCACATGTAGGTTAATATTGTATTCACAACATTTCTCTATCAGAGTTTGAATGGGTTGTAAGTGGTCGATGGTGCTGAAACCTTTTCTGAATCCTGCCTGCTCGAGGGGTTGATAAAAGTCGAGTTTATATGTGAGTCGGATAGTTATTATCTTCGTTAGCAGTTTGTAGAGATGTAAAAGGAGACTTATCGGGCGGTAATTGCTTATGTCGTCTTTGTTGCCCTTTTTGAATATTGAAATCACCCCAGAACTATGCCATTTATCAGTGCAGATCACATTTCTTCAGCTGCGATATCGGTCCTCTCTTCAGAGTCAACATTTCTGACTTTATCTCCGGGGATATTAGAGTGCATATCGCCGACGTCTGAGGAAAGTAGAAAAGCATTTGTAGGTACTGTAAGATTTTGTAGTTTTTCAGAAAGTTCTAGGGAATTTTTTATGGAATATTTGGGGATAAATTCGTAAGTTTTTTGAAAATGTAATTTAGCTCTTCTGAAAGTTTGTACGTTTTAATAAATCCGTGAAGTTCGGGTGCACAAGGTTTCATATTAATGAGCGACCATTTTGGTTTATTAAGGAAAGTGGGGCAAGAAAGCACTAATTCTTGACCAAACTTTCAAAAGACCTAAATTACATTTCTGAAAAACTTCAAAATGTTACAATACCTACAAATGTTTCTCCACTTTCCCTAGACGTCGACGATATGTACTCTAATATTCCCGGAGATGTGATGATAACGAACAAAATATGAAAGACAGGAACATTTCCATGATTAGAATCGTAAACTTTGTAATTAGGTGTTACTAAATTTCCTCTTTGAATCTTTACGTCATCTGTTCCAATTTTCTTTCCATAAAAATCTATATATGGTCGGAAGTCATGAATGGGAGCAACATACTGCACTTTCGTTCCCGTTTGAACTCGTCATTGTTGCGTACTCATTCTTACATCAAGCCAGACTGCCACATACTCGTATCAATTGGAAAAGTATCAAGAATACATATACCGATATAGAGGACAACCACTGGGAAAAGATGAAGTCGAAGAGTAGATCACATGAAGAAAACTTTAAGAGACCAGACTAATTTGACAATTCAACACAACGCTACACACTGTGCCTTCTCGATGCTAACGCTCCTGTTCTTGATCGGCTGTTCGGACCAGATTTACATATTGAATTAACATTGAAACAAGAGAGATAGAATTTCCTGTGGACTTCTTTTCTTTCTGCTAACAATGGTTAACAGTTTCTGAACTATTTGCGAAAAACTGGAAATCTTTCTTTTCATCTTAATCTGCTGATAATTTTGATAATTTTTTATGTGCTATAGAAACATTAAAATACAGTTTTTAGTCGTCTCTTCGAAACCAATAAAGTATTGTCCATACTTTTAGAAGGTACTATTCTTAGACGAGTTTACAATTGATTGCCTTGAAATTGACAGTAACCATTTTCTGTTTCATTTTATACCAAATGGCGTTACTAAATTTTGAACCGCCACGTTCATTCCTATGATTTACTCATTCGTTTAACCGCTCTTTCTGTTTTATTGCACTCCGAATTTTTTCGAAGCATTCTAACATTGCTGTAGGTTCCCGTTCGTTCATACGGAAATTCAGTCACGTACAAACTCATACATTCCGAAATAAAACGTTCGAGGGCATTCAAATACAGGGCCAAGGAAATGTAGATATTCTATAATCTCTGATATCGCTGAAATAACATGAGGGTGAAAAAAGTACACGATATCGAATTCATCTGAAAATATAATGCATTGGAAAATCGGGAGGGACGAAATGATTTGTGTAATCGAGAGCTTTGGGGGAAAATATTGGGAAATTTTTACGGAACATCGCTATCAACATAATTCAAGGAATGTTTCATCCGTCGAAAATGTGAGGGCAAGCACCTATATATATATATATATATATATATACGGGGAGTCCCAACATTAGGTTAGGTTAGATTGGCAGGATTTTCATCCAACATTAGGTTAGGTTAGATTGGCAGGATTTTCACACATCGAAATATATATATATATATATATATATAACCTAACCTAATATATATATATATATATATATATATATATATATATATATATATATATATATATATATATATATATATATATATATATATATATATATATATATATAGGGTTTTACCCCGACGAGTTGCCCATATATCTGTTCATGCAATCAAACTGATTTCATGAAAAAATATAAATCCACCACCCGGTAATTAATACCATTGCCAGGCAATGATTATAATCAAAACATATCCTGGAATAATTATATATTAGGATAACGTTAAATGTAATGAGAATATATCAATCTACCAGAATATATACATACTATAGCATCAGCAGACAATGATATCAATGTACCAACGAGTAGTGTCAGAGGCTTTCTCCCCGGAAAAATCCAGTGTACGGACCTTAGTCAAGTAACACTGAATGTTACTCATTAATAGTTTCCTTTGTGTGAAGTGGTGAACGATCGAATAGAATACTGCTCTGAATATAAATATGAAAAAATTGTCAGTTAATTATATTACATTTTTATAAACAAATAAATAAAATATGAAATGAGATTCTGAGCAGTATAAACTAAAGAGAAAACCTATGACTCTACCTCATTATTTTTTTCGGAAAGAAACCTACGAAGAATATTACAAGATTTGATGACTGTTATCTTTTGTAACTGTTCGAACAAATTTTTCTTCAGACCCAAAATCTCAATACTCTTGTGAAGATTTCTAGGAATAACACCTGTTGTGGAAATTATAGTCGGTAGAATAAATATTTTCTTCATTTTCCACATTTTTTAATCTCTCCGCAAGCATCATATATTTAGAAATTTTTTCATTATATTTATTTTGTATATTATGTGTGTCGGGTATAGCAATATCAATTATATATGTTATTTGATTCTGTTTATCATTAAGAATGATATCTGGTCTATTGTGTTTTACAGCTCTGTTGCAAAGAATTGTTTTATCAAAATAAAGTTCATATTTGTCATTTTCACAAATAATCTCAGGTTCATATTTGTGAAATTTTTTTTTGGGAAGTAGGTCATGTTCAATTCCTAGATTAAAATGAATAATATTAGCGACGGCATTATGTCTTTCTAAATAATCCGTTGAAGCAAGGACTGAGCAAGATGATAATATATGAAAAACTGTTTCTGAAGAACAGAAACATCTACGGCAAGAATCATCTATATTTTGTTTGATGATGTGTTTTCTATAATTCCTCGTGAAAACAACCTGATCCTGGATCGCAATTGCCAAGCCTTCTGTTTCAGCAAACAATTCTCCAGATACTAACCATTTATTCGATGCGATTTCATCAATATAATCATTTTTCAATTCTTTAGGGTGCTTTCCGTGTAATTCCTTCTGCATCCAACTTTCTCTTTTAGAATTATCATCAAATATATCAAAATCTACCTTTTGCATTGTCAAGTTCAGAGGTGTAAGATTATAATCTGAAGCAACAACAATATCATGTAATTTAGACGTTCTCTGTTTATCATGAAAATGGGAACGTAGATGAAAAATCTGTTCACTATGAAGATTATTTAAATCAGTTAATCCACGACCTCCAAGATGTCTAGGTAGTGTAACTCTCTGCACAGCTGACTTATTAGACATCAAGAGCAAATAATTGAAGAATCTTTTCAGAGAAAAATTTTTCAACCAACTGAAAAAGATTCTCAAATCCAAGCTGATCTCTAAGTCCAAGTTCACAGCTATTACCGATTATCATCTGGGCCGAGGCCAGCATAGCATACTCCTTTGGCGTACTGAGATGGTTGGCCACGGACCTCAGAGCGATAGACGCTATATGTATCCTGGAGTGAGGGGAAGGGGTATGAGAGTCAATGTCATAAACTTGAATAGGCCCTTTTCTCAAACCGTACGAGCAGCTGACGATAATTTCTCGGCTGTGCAGCTCAACAGATGCGAGATCCCATCTCCAAGTCAACTGTGACTCAGTTAAAGGAGGAATGGCAGAGCAAGACCCTGCATGGTCGATATTCTAGAAACTTGGGTCGTGCATAGGTAATTACAGAGGAGTCACTTACTCATATGCGATCTAACCTTTCTTTTCATCAATCAACTACATCGGGGTACCCTAACGATTCCAGAAAAGACGCATCTCGTACATACATACGATAGTCGCCCTCTATGGACCGAGATGGTGAACCCGCTACTGGAGTTCGAGAAAAGCAACGAGCAATAACAAACAGATGTGAAAATTTTTACGTTCTCACATCTGTTTGTTATTGTTCGTCATCTAACCTCTAACCCCTAAAGTGCTTCTGCTTGAAGTTGGTAAGATGCACCGTTTTTAGTGAAATGAGTTCCAAAATTTGCTAAATTTCCATTCGTATTTTCCACCAGATTCTCGAGATCCTCGAAACGAAAATATCAAACAATTAAAGAGACAATTTTTAAGATTACTGGTCCATCGATTCTTCTTCACCTCTTACTTGGATTCAAGGTTAATTTTCACAAATATTTGGTAGGTAGTTATTATTATTATCATCAATATTAACATAAGGCCGGGGACAAGTCTTATAAAGGCCTTATGAAGCACATTATTATAAAATTAAAAAGAAATAACAGAAAATCACAAAAATCGAAAATTAAAATCCCAACAAAAATCCTTCAGAAAATAGGTGTCCTATTTTTAAACTCATTTCATGCATATATAACGCCTCAAAAGAAGTATGCAGAGGAGAAGAATAGGCGACTTGTTCAACTATATTTCTCTGAGTAATTACTTCGTAGTTTCTTAGTAAGAATTCAATTTTGACTGCACACTATACATTTACACAAAAGACACTAAGAAGAAGAAATAGTTTTTAGTACATCCCAGCGCCGTAGGCGAGGTTGCTGCCAGAGGGATCTTCTACCTCCGCTTGATAGTCTTCGAGACTTTTTATGCTCTTAGTGGTCCTCTTCCTGAAGATTTCCGTATTCTCTCTTCGTCTCTTCTCTTCATGGCTCTTAAACCATCTCGCCCTGGATCTAGGCCCATCTCCACAAGCGTTAGGTAGCGGGCGTAACACCCTTCGTTGAATAATCCCACCGCCTCGTATACACCGGCCTGTAGTTGCTGTAGTTGTACGAATGCTTCTTCTAGAATGATTGACCAAATTACATTATAAAATGACTCATTGGCGTTCTGGGTCAAGCTGTGAAGGCACTTCTTCAGCAGTTCAGAGTTAGACAGAGAGCATGATACATGGATTTCAAATCATTATGGCTTTTGGAAAATGTTGGTGTTGTGATTGTTCGTACTTTTCAAGATGGTTTTGGAACTTGCACCAAGAATACGGTCCTCTCGAGCTGAGCTGGTGCCTATGTTCCCTGATCGAAGACCGTAAATCAAAGAACGTAGCCCAAACATCCATTTCATACCCTCTAATCGTCTAAACTTCGGCGAATGGCGTTGCCATTGTACTACGTGGGTAAATTAATTATTTCATCAGTCAGTAGATTTTTGCCGCCCAGTGGTTAACCATCGGCCAACTCCTTACCAGAATACAGTGTTTTCAGATTCCTGAGCCCCGTTCCAATTCGTTTCTGTACCTGGCCTAAACATTCTGATCTTTCAGAACCATACAGATCAAATTTCTGCGCTTTGACGAATCCTTTGGAGTTTCCATCCCCAAGGTAGTGCGTATTCCTGATATCTCTGTCTAGGGAACGTTTGAACGTTTCCTTGCCACCAAGGACTTCCATATCATTGCTGGTGCAGTACTTCGACATTACCGAAACGTCAACAACTTCACCATTCTCCACACTTGTGACACATACAACTACATTCGAAGATGAGAATCCATTTTAGTGCTTCTTCAACTGCAAGTAAACTTGACTCACTTCATAGCATCAAAAATGGTCTTCTTGTGAGTCCCTTGCGATTTATTAGGGCGTGGCAAGTTCATTAGGTCATAGAAAACTGAAGCTGCACTATCCTCTGAGCCAAACCCCTCATATCTAGAAGAAGAACTGACGCGTTGGGAATTATTGCAACAAGTTTTCAACGAACTCTCCTAGCACTGAAGCTTCATGAAACATGCCTAATCATTCCTGTCAGAAACACTTAGTTCAATTCATCCACCACACGTTTCGCAATCGACATACTTTTTCAAGAATGCAAACACCTTGGACAGTTCCACTACATCGATTTCAAGCTCACTCGCATCTGAATGTACGAATTTTTGAGGGAAAAGCTTCTTCCTTGACGCAGTTTGCCTCTTGTTATACGCTGGATTTTGCGACTCACCATTTTCAGAAGACGTCAGGTTTTTTACTTTTTCAGTTTAGGGGAAATCCTCTGCTTAAACACCTTCAACAATGGACAGCCCATCACACCTAAAAACTTAGAGCGAGACCAAAAAACACTGACCGAAGCAGCCCGAATTATTATTCTGTAAAACTTTTTATCGAAGTGAATTGAACAGTATTAGTAATACTAATGTGATGATAATATACAAATGATGAGATAACCTGATAATAGGCTAGCTATGTTTCAAAATGATTGTTCAACTCTTTCGCAAAATCACGGTGACTTCTGCAGCTATCAGCAGATTCAGCAAATTAGTGGCTACAATAGAACTTTTCTTCGAAATTTCAACCTCAAAAGACGCGGGAAGTGATGAACATCAAAATTTGTGGTTTCGGAAAATACTTTTTTTGGAAAATTCACCCACTCCCAAAATATTGCAGTTATCAAAGAAAACTCAATGCGGAATTGTTCAGAAAGAGTTGTGGTTTAATACAAAAAAAAATCAAATTTTGTTGAGTAGATGCGGAGCTTTTGCAGCAAAAGTCTTAAGGAAAATATATTAGATGAACAACCCCCTCAACAAAACACGCCAATATTAACTATCCCAACACTTGACCTTCAGTCGAATTGGAATGTTTCATATAACGCTGCCCTGACCCAATTGCCTCTTGACAGCTCATTTGATATCTCTTCGCTAGACAAGGAGATCACGTAGACGTACTTGCGTCCTTTGCGACGGCACGTTTCAAATATTCGTCTTCCGTTTTCGAACGAGCCAAACAATAAGCGAATAGGCTGGCGGAAATTATGAGCAAACTGCGGCGTTCACTTCCAGTGCCAAGTCGAGCTCGCTACCGGAAACCGTCTCTAGCGAAAGAGGAAGCAGAATGAATCGACAGCTCGAATGTTAAAACGACGAATATAGGATAGGTGAATAATTTGCCAAATCGAAATAATACCAATAAAATAATTTCAACCTCATTCCTTAAAACAGTCTACTCCAATAGTGAAAGAGCGATTTCAACTCTTCTTCAACGTGTCTTTGTATACATTTATTTCGGTAGCAGAATATGGTTTAATCACTTCAACATTGCGGTCAAACTTTTTTCCATTGAACATTGCGTTTAGACCTGCAATGCTGAAAGGTGGATGGTCCAACGGTTCAGAGAGCACTTTGTACACTGCGTTAGAGTTGAGAAACGAAGCATTATTCTGATTGTTTATTCACAATTTATCCTTTCAAGCGCAGTATTAACAATTTATACTTGCTATTGATAGTTCTCTCCTTTGACAATCCAAGAATAAGATACCATCTCATCCCAGAAAACGTAAAACAGAACCTTCACAACTGATATTTGACTTTTAGATCTTCAGGAGATTTTCAACGGTTGATATTTAGATTCGAGTTTCATCCTTTGTCATATCTCCTCGACACTTTTTTTCTCCGGACCCATAGACCGAAATAACGAAGGTCCTGTGAGGGTGCACTGTTATCGTTAGAGCATTCAGATGATCGGTAAATAAGGACTTCTATTTAACTGTTTTGAGACGTTTGCGCGAAAACATTCGCCGTAAACCATCGAGCAGCCGCCTTATTCGCCTGATCTAGCTCCGTGTGACTTTTTTCTCTTCTCCAGACTGAAATTGCCGTCATAAAAGAAAATTCGCAGAAGGAGCTAAAGGCCATCCCTGAAAGCACCTATAAAAAATGTTTCGATGATTGGAAAAAACATTGGCACATGTGTATCGCTTCAAATGGAGCATACTTTGAAGAAGATTCAATAAATATTGAAGTAGATTAAGATTTTACCTTTCATTTCAAATTTCCGGACTTTTATGCCACAGTGTATACTGTACTGTATTTCTTTTCTAAAAAATTCTTAACCCTATACTCATCTACCATTAGTTTCGATGGGGCAGATTGTGAAGAACACTCATCAAGGCTAGTATTCATTCAAAATGATTTTTAATTCATTTGACAAGCAATACCTCGCCAAAACTTCTATTTAGCATTTGAAGGTTAGTGCAGTTCATTGAATTGTAAAGCCATCTAGTCTTTCAAATACCATAAATATTCAGTACAGTAGAAGTTAGTAGATGAGATAAAGGAATGCACCACCTCCTCTGATCAATTACCAAGTTGGGTGCGACAATTATCACATAACCTCATTAAAAAGTGAATGGTATCTATCCCACCGCCGGAAGATAAACGAAAAATTAACAATAGTTTCATCTCATCTGACTCAATCGATATAATTAACGTACCATAAAGTTGTGTGAAGTAACGTGTTTCTGGGCCATCGTATAGATACGAAAGGTTATTTCGAACGGAGGCAGATAAGTATATATTATGTATGTATATCGAGCGGGACGTAAAGAAACATTGCAGAATGCACATTTTCATTCACTTTCTCCTTCTCAAGGAATTTTCATTATTGAATTGATGGGTAATGCAGTAGATAATTCACTACCGCGATTTCGTGTTTGCAAATCGTTTCCTCATCCTGAATCAATTAAGGATAAGATAAAACATTCCAAGACTTCATTCCTAAAGTGCATCATTCGTAATATGATTCGATAATGGTACCGATTCGTTTTAAGTGTTCAAACATTCGTGCAACGAATTGATGAGAGAGTATAATTCATGCAAATTTCGGACTTCAAATCGAGTTGGGATGTGATATATGAGACACTATCTTCGTCAGATGGTTCTTCTTTCTTCTTCGTTTGGGATCGCTTATATTAAATGTTTTCCTTCAAATGCACATATAACGGTAAAAGTATAACCAAAACATACTATAAACGCCAACAAATTAACTCTCTGACATTTGGAAAGACACATATGCAATAGGCAATTTGATAAAATTGAAAATATTCAAGTTATTGTCATCCTATCAGATACGTGAGGTTTGAAGTCACACACGTGCTGATGTGTTTCTTCAAAACCGTTCTGCTACGCAGACTCATTCACACCTCGCAGGTCTGGTGGAACTGACAACGGCAAAGACAGAGACAGAACTGATGGAAAAAACTAACAGAGCCCTAGAGAAAATAATTGCCTACCTGAAAACAAGAGACCTTAAAGTCTCAGCCCAGAAGACGGAAGCTATACTTCTATCTGGAAGAAAGAAATGTGGACATAAAGGGGTGGTGGTGGAGGAAGCTATAATAACACCAGGAAAAACCCTTAAATACCTGGGAGTGGTGTTGGACAGGAATTTAAGCTTTGGAGAATATATTATTCAGAGACCATTCAGAGCTGGTGAAACGGTCAAAATAAGAGGAAATTCTGAGCAGTGTAGTCGACTCAATTTTCTTGTATGCTGCTCCAGTGGGATGGAAGACACTTCAACTAGGGAAGTACAAAGTACAAAGTAGTGGTTGAACGCCTAAGAAGGAAAGTGGCCATAAGAATATCCCGTGCCTATAGGACTGTCTCAACAACAGCACTGGAGGTAATAGCAGGAACGATTCCTTCAGATCTGTTATCAAAGGAGAGAAACAGCACTTATGGGATTGGTAAGGAAAGAATAATCACAGTGGAAAATGGCAGGAAAGATTGTTGTCAGAAATGAAGGGAACTTGGACAAGGAGGTCGCTACCGAACCTAGTCCCCTGGTACAACAGGACGCATGGAGAGGTAGATTACCGCATCACTCAGCTCATCTCGGCCCATGGATGCTTCCAATTGTATCTGCACAGAATAGGTAAGGCTCATTGACAATATCGTAGAGATATTGATACGGCACAGCATACCGCTTTCGAGTGCGTCAGATGGGAAGAACACAGAGGAAATGAACAAGAAAATAGGAAGGGTGGTGACCGAGGACACCATTGTTAACTGTATGTTGGCGTCGCAGGAGAATTGGTTGGCTGTCAATAAATATGCTGTGGAAGCCATGAAAAGGAAGGAACAAGACGAACGGAAAGGTGAAGCGGAAAGGGAATAAACGACTGTAATGGCAATGCATGGAAGTAATGCAAAAGCGGACAGGAGGAGTTTTAGTTAGGGTACATTTCTTTAGATGCTGATGGTGGGAGTCCCACACTACCCGATGTGACAGAGTCAAAGCGTTGGGTGTCTATAAAGATTTCCCTCCCACTGAAAAAAGAGCAGGTTTGGTGGACGAGGGTGGAAAACAGACAGGTGGCTCTAGATAGGTTCAGAGCACTGATGGTAGATACTTAAAGAAGCACACCCACTGCGGCGCTAGATGCACTGCACCTCATAATCATTAGTAGGGCAGTTTTGACTCCTTAAAGTCTAAGGACGGGAGGCACCCTAGCGGTCGGTGCGAGACAAACCTTGTTTCCTGTTGCTACTAACAGCGACTACCTCCTCTGGATGAACTCAGATAGAACCACGCCGAAGTACCACTTCGGTGATAAGATCGAGGTAAAAGTCCCATTCAGAGAATACTGAGAGGAAAAGAAGGAATCCTTTCCAGGTGGAGGTTATTTCTGTTTTCCAGTGGATCTCAGCTGTACTGAAAAGCTGGCAGAACACTGGCGCAACTGGCGGTAAACAATCATAGCTGTCTCCTTTGGATTTCGGGTAACAACCGGATCAGAGAAATAAGATTGCGGATAGACTAGTCTGTCTAGAAGTTTAAAATGCTCTAATAGGAAAGGCAAGGCTGGGGGACTGGCTAGCGGAACAACAAACGGACACCTGGTTAAATGCTCGAGGTTATCGCAAGTCAAAGGCAATGCTGGGTAAATCACCTAGTAAAACCCAGACACGGTTTACACACTTGAAGGCAGTCGAACAAATGTAAGACTCCTGGCACAAATAGTGACGGGGTATGGTAAGTCCAGATTTCACCTGAGCAAGATAAAACTGGTGAATGATGAATAAGTGCAGGTGGTGTGAAATGGGGGTCCAAACACCAATTCATTTGATTACCCCATGTCCGGCATAGATCCGTTTTAGGCGTAACTGACTAGGCGTGGAAATGCTGCAAGTGGGTGATCTGATGAAGATAACCCTTCGCTTTTTTATAAGGATTGAGCAGGAGATGTAATTACAAGAAATGGAAAAACAAAGAGCCGTAGGCCAGGTGTCGATATTCATGAACCACCCCTTGATTTAATCACCACTATAAGTTGAATATTTGGTTTTTGTAGTATGAAATTCCAATTACTATAATTATCAGATAATAGTGTAGAAGAATAGACAACGATATGCTGAGTATGAAGTCTGGCATAGCGATAACCGAAATCAACATGGAGCTGCCATTCCAGAACATCATTTCTAGCAGACAGAATGGACGAGCTCTAAGGACCGTCTACTTAAGGATCCCTGTTGGTTCACAGACAGCCAAAATTGCAAAAGTTGTTGTTGGAGCTGTCGTGTATGGTCGAAGTGCTGCCAAAGGAACAATCCATATGTCTTGCAACTATTTTTCGAGCAGAAATATGCGCTCCAGGCTGGACCTCAGAATTTTGACCAGCATATTAACAGGGCATTGTCGCCTCAGAGATCATACCTGAATAAGTAAGGTTAGATTGAGGACCCTTCATGTAGACTATGTGAAAAAGAGATACAATCAATGGAATACGTTGTGTGCGAGTGCGCAGCTAGGGACATAGTTAGGCCAAAGGAACTTGGATCTAACACCCTGAAACTGACTGACCTTATTGAGCTCTCACCCACGAAGCTTATATCCTTTACAAAAAGGATGGAGCTTGTGGGTGAAATGTAAAAGAGTGTGCTACAAGAGACCACTGGGTCACAATGGCCTGGCTGATAGGCAGCCCTCATTTACACGAAAAAAGGAAATAGATTTGGAATTTTGATGAGATGTGTACGACCTGTAATTGGTTGCAACTATAGTGACGTGACACGCAGGTAAACGTGGCTTCTTTGATACTGCAGTTCGCGTTTTATGTTTTTCAGATCTTTGAGTTATTTTGAATCCAGTTTCTATCAAAATTCGTCTTCTATTTATTTGGCGTAGTTATTCATTTTGAATTTCAAAATGGAGTTGATTACAGCAACCTACTTAAGATATAAGTATTTATGGTCGCCAGTATAACGCTTACTACTTTTCTGATGTACTTACGAGGTCAGACAATTAAGTAATGTGACGGTTTTTTTCTCAGCCTGTAGTAACACTGCGAATCTGTAACTCCGCCACTGTAATAACAGATCTCTACTCTCTCGATTGAGACCTTGACGATCCCCGTACGATTTCTTCGCCAGCTGTTCAGTATTTTGTAACAACGCGCATGTCACGAAAATGGAACAGAAAAATTTAGAGCAACGAAGTTTAAGATTGTTTCGAGCAGGTTAAAAGTGACTAACCTAACCTACTCTTCTCGATCGAGTTATTACTGGTGATGACAGTTGGTTCTTTCAATATGATCCCGAAACTGAACGACAAAGCCAACAGTGGCTGCCCCTGGAGCTCCAATGCCAAAGAAGGCGAGAATGAGCAAATTCAACGTGAAAACCATGTTGATTTGCTTCTTCGACAGCACACAGTTCACAAAGAGTTCGTACTTCCTGGACAGACCGTAAATCAAGTAGTCTACAGCAATGTGCTCGAAGTGTTATGAAAAAGGGTGCTCAGAGTTCGAAGACTTGGGTTCTGCATCACGACAATGCTCCCTGTAACACTGCGTTCAGTGTCTCTCAGTTTTTGGCGTCTAAAGGCATAGCAACGTTACCACAACCGCCCTGTTCACCAGACACGTCTGCTATTTGAGCATTTCATCAGCCACCTCCTGTGTTTTCCCAGCTTGGCGCATAGTTCGGACTTCTAAGTGCCCAGTTTCAGTTCAGATACGTCAAATCCTATCCTTTGTCCATTATTAAAATCCAGTTTAAGTTTCCATTTTGTCCAGTTAGGTCCAACCTGTTCGTTCCGAGGTGAGGTTGAAGAATTCGTAGCAGTTCCTTTTTTACGTGGTTGGGTATCTACGCACAACCCTCCTCCTTCATGGAGATTTGGAACTGGCACAGGCACTTGCATAAGCAGTCTCTGGCGGAGTTTTGTGCTCAATATATTGGTTAATATCTTCAGCAGGTACTTCTTTCACAACTGGTAAAATCGAGTCTTCCCCTGTTTCAGTTTGAAGCAATAAGGATTGTACGACATCAATTTCACTTTTAATTAAGGCTCAGTCTGCGTTTTCTCATTGCCCCCTTATTTTTTCTAGATGTTCTAAAGCAAGCCCCTCCGAATAGTCTCAAATACCCACAAGGCGGCGTTATCGTCCTCATTCAGGACCTTTGCGCTAAATTATTACTGAGAGTAGTAGGTAACTGTGCAATTATCGCTAGTGCAAAGTTTTCTTTTAGACGCCCGACTTCTATTTTCATCGTGGCGATTAAGTTATTACAGTAATCGAATTCCCAGAACGTTCCGAGTATAATCTATTCGATTTTACCATTGTTCGTGAAATTTCGAATGAACGAAAGCAAGTCTTCTTGCATAAACATTAATGACGGAGGTAAATTACACTCGTTTCCTCGGTCATTATTATAGATATTAATATTCATGACCTTTGTCTACTAAAATTGTTTTTTACTTTCATTGCTCTAGTAATTATACGATGGAGAATAAATGTTGGACAGAATTTAATATTATGAACAATGAATATAATTTCAGAACACCTTCATCGTCTTGACTGTTAATTTACTTGTTCCTGTCAACACTTCTATTATTCTTCAATGGTACGTCAATTATTGACGTCCACTTCCGACAGCTTCATTCTTGACGTATTCGCGTAGAGTTTTGTTTTGTATCAATTTCGAAGGTTTGTTTTCGATAGATGATAACAGCCATTCATGGATGATGAACTTACCCTATAATGAAGTAGTCTTAGAGTTTTGAACTTCTTGATATTATTTTTTTTTTGTTTATGACAATCTTATCTTTCAATAATATTTCATTTCATTTTTAAATAACAATAAATGGCGTATAATATATCATTCGAAAGCTCTACTACTATACTACTATACGTTAATTGATAGGTAATTGTGCAACGCTATGTAGATTGCTCAATTGTGAAATTTCCTCCAAATATGACTCCAGTAAAGAAATTATTCGTTCTTGTTCTATCAGAGAAAAACATAGATATGGTTTGCATATCAAGTATGAATAATTTAAGAGCAAAAAAAAAATTTGTGAATGACCAAGTCTAGTTGGAATTCTTCGCAAACTTTTCGTATCATTTTGGTTGGAATATTGAAGGATTTTTTTATTTGAAATAACTCCACAAAGAGGAGTCAAGAGAAAAGTACGGGGAATTGGTCAATGAAGCACAAAATATTTATTTTATCCAAATTAAGCCCCTTCCGAAATAGTACAGTTACACCAACGAATAATCAAATCATCAAAACATTTTTCAAACGCCTTTTCCGAAATTGACTTCAGTTCTCGGTGCGAATTCTCTTTTGTCTTCTGTCGACTCTATTGCTTGTAAAAATGAATAAAAATCTGGAAGAAATTTATGTAGTGTCGTCACCTAGCGGCTAGAAGCGTAAGTATAATGATATATCCATTAAGGTTCACTATATTGGACCTTATTCAGCAGAACTATTTCGGAGAATGACTCAACCCCTGAGAATCGAGATTGAACGATGATTCCCCGAACGTCGTATATGAGAGAAATTCTTTCCCCTTCTTACTTCATTTCATTTCATTTCATTATACTGTTACTGTTATACCACTATCCTTATACCAATATGGCAGACCGCGTAAAATACACGTTTAGAGTTGAAATGTTTGGAGATGAAATTAGTGATTTTTCCGACTTCTCGCCGGAAATGGACGAAACTTATGAGGACGACGGTTCAGAAGGTCCTATGGATCATTGAATCATAAGCTACTAGCTCGTGATCTATATTATTAAAGTCTTTTTGTCTTTTTCGGGAATAATCCGAGGGAACAATCGGGGGCCGAAAGCCCCGGCCAGAATTTTTTTTCCGGAGGAGAACGTCTGGGGAAGGTCCGAGCCAAATTTGGAGCCCCTAGCTCGAACGACGGAGCCCTGACGATTTTTCCAAAATTTTCGTCGAAAGCGAACGGAAAGTCGAAACGGCGAGATTTCTTCGGAATCGGAAACATCGGTCTTTCGGAAGGCGATCGGAACGATCGATCGAACGAAAATTCCCATAGAAAGCCCCGAAAAAGCGAAAATAAAAAAGGTCTCTAATTTTTCGCGAGTGGAGGGGATAATTTCGTCGGACTTTTACGCCTATACAAATTTTTCCATCGCGTTCGATCGTTTCGAAACCTGGACAAAGAGCAAGTCTCGACTTCCGCATGTTGCGCCGCAATAGTTTCATTCCCGTCAGACCACGGGAGAACTGGAAAATCTTCGATTCAACGAGGGGCTATCGGCGAAATTTCGCTCCATTTTCCTCATTCCGAATATCTCTGACGGCGAGAAATTAACGAACGTCGAGCTGTCAAAATAAGTGGTTTTGTTTCATTCGTCCTACTCATACGGGGTTACCGGAAGAATGGATTCGGGTGTCGAACGATTCCTACATATCTTGAGATCGGATCCGCGAAGAGAAATCGTTATTCTACGACTCAATTTTCGAATTTGGGACGAAT
This sequence comes from Cryptolaemus montrouzieri, assembly GCA_013387265.2. Classification (NCBI taxonomy): domain Eukaryota; kingdom Metazoa; phylum Arthropoda; class Insecta; order Coleoptera; family Coccinellidae; genus Cryptolaemus; species Cryptolaemus montrouzieri. Next base: position 6,328,063 of record JABFTP020000103.1, on the reverse strand, counting down.
TTTGAGACCTAGATTTTCGAGAAAAAGAGTGGCGGAGCCAGCCACTCTCCTACCGCCCCTCAGATCGCTATTCAATGTCGGAAGAGAGCTTTACCAACGTGTAAAATTTAATGCTCTCTCTCTTTTGAATGAAAATAGTGAGTAACTTTCACCAACATAATTTCGGTACTACCAACATCTAGAATATAATGCGCTCTCTCTTCTGAATGACAATATGAGACGGAATGAAATATCCATTACATCTAATCGAATCCAACCTTATTTCAATTATACATTATATTCGATCCGTCAAAATAAGGAATTTCGAATTTTAATTGAATGAAAAGTTTGACGAAACTTGAAATAAACTTTTAGAGGTAAGTGTAGTTCGATGTTTATTTTATCCATTTTATGTATATTTTGTTTAAGGAAAGAAACGACGAACTTTCAAAATTCATAACTTTAACATTTTGTGGTTATTTTAACCTAAATAATGCGATTCAAACGGAATGTTATGATAAAAAGGAATTAAGGGGACTTACTATAATGTTTGAAAGGTAGGTAAATGTATTTTTGAGGTTTATTTATGTATTTTAATGTATATTTTTACAGCATGCTCAAGAAATGTTCTCAGAATTAACATATTTCATAGTTATTCTAACCTCTATGCGTTGAAAGATTTCCTAGGATTTTTCAACAAATCAATTGAGACTATCTTACAAAATGATGAGATATCCTTTGAGTTGCTATTAATAGGTATTGAGCTCTTTTGTATATTAATATATTTTCTGAAAGATACTCGATAAAGTTTTCGTTAGGTCATTTAGAGTATGTATCATATGAATATTGAAAGCTATCCACTAAAGGCTATATCTGTATTGAAATATTTCAAACTGGATGTCAATAAGACAGTGCCATTTCAAATTGAATTTTCGTTTCAGTTTATTCAAGAGGAAGTACGTTTCTATTCTACAATTATCCAAATGTAGAAGAAAATGAGATTCAATGTGTTTGACGCTACAACAACTATTTTCCTAAATTTAAAATAACCACCCCTTTTTCAAGTGGTCTAAACTCAAACTTAAAAAAAATTATCATTCAATGCTAAACAAAAAACAAATTCAATAAATCAGGAGTGTACAAAATTGCTTGCAATGAGTGTTCGGTGACAATAATTCTTCAATATGTGAACATATGAAAACCACAAAACATTCAATAACATTAGACGATGTAAAAATTCTTCATAATTGCGACAAAGGAAGGAAATGAATCTGTTGGAATTTTGGATATCAGAGAACTTTGAAAAAATCTCAGAGAAATCGCCTTAATAGCCAGCTAGACATTGATACCTCTTCACTACTTAATATCAGATTAGGCCAGTATCTATATAAGTACCTTCATTTCCTGTAGTTGACCACTTGAAAACGACCGGACGATCGAAACCGGTCGTGTTTGTGACAATAAAATTGTGGAAAGTATAAAATATATTTTACTTCATCTTCGTTGAAAATGAATTTCCATAAAATGAATAAATCATCATTACTCATTAAGTCAAGTAGCTTGATTTTCAAGTCAAGTCGTGAATCCTTAAGTGTCATTCATATTGACATATATTAAAAATGGTACAACGGTCACAGAAATTATTCGTAGCTTCCAGACAGACATTTGGCTAAGAAAAAAATATTGTTTCACTGAGACATACGTGACAAAAATCCATAAATTGGTTTAGAAACTGATAATCCAAAAGCACGTTCTCCAAATTCAGTGTGAGTAAGTGAGTGGTAAGAGATTTCGTTCGGGCGAAACAAATGTTTTGGGGAATTTGAAGAATCCTATTAATTTTTTAAATAATGAGTTAGAAAACGTGTGGATTGAATATATTGAGTTAAAAGTAGATTATTCTGAAAATTAGAAAGCTTTTATGAAGAAAAAATATCTCTCATTTAAAAAGTCACTGATTTTTCAAACTGCCCTCGTACATTCCGATTACTCGAAGCGTAGTGTCTGATAGCGGATACTTTTTGAGGACAAACTGCCATTGAATATTCGTAACGCAACAGAAAAAGTCTCTTCTCTTCGAATGAATGGGAATGAATAATGACAAGTTCATTGAATTGCATCGAGGTTTTCAATGTTGTACGACTTGAAGAAAGTTTTCCACGAGTTATCAAGCGCGCATTCCGAAATGACAAACTATCATTCCGTTATTCTTACATTAAGTAAGAAAAAAGACGACAATAACTTTTATGAGAGCATCAATTATAAACGAATAATGAGTAAAAGTAGAAACGCTCGTCTTACAGTTCATTGCGATTAAGAGTTTAGGTTAAAAAGATATTGAATTTAGTTACGCAAACGAAGAGATTCTACTTTCATTTCCATAATGGGTTGTGCGGATATTTTCGGAACTGAATTCTTCATTGGATAAATAGGATTTTACAACACTTGGATGAACAAGGTTCATACATAAATAATTCCTGTGCTACTTGAACGTACTTACGAGGTCAGACAATTGAGTAATGCAGCAATTTTCAAAAATCGAGTATATTTGCAGCAGGTTATCCTAACCTGCTGGCGGAAGGTTAGGGTTGTATACATCCCTAAGGTGGGAAAATACAATTCACACCTAAATCGCTCAGACCGATAAGTCTCTTATCTTTCGTTCTGAAAACATTGGAGAAAGTGTTAGATTGATTCATCAGGACCGAGGTGTTATCGCTGAAGTCTTTGAGTGAGTATCAATACGCCTTACAGAAATGTAAATGAAAGGATTGTGCAATTAACAATCTAGTCGGAAGGATCACTGAATATATGGACCGTGAGGAGACTGGAGCTACAGTCTTCATGAACATAGAGGGTGCATTTATTACGACTAGTTCATAAAGTGAGCTGCGACAGCCAGGGAAATACCAAATATCATTGCGGAATGAATTAACAGCTAAATGTCAGCGTGACCAACTCTTCCCCTGATAGGGGAAGTAGACAATTTTGTGGCTGTCCAGTGCTGTCCTCAGAGAGGTATAGTATCCCTTTTGCTGTAGTTTCTGCTGGTTGATAACCTGCTGGCAATAATCGAAGCACTGGACATTTATATACAAGCATATGCAGACAATAGTCATTATGGCTGACCGAGATGACGAGGACTTCTCCGACAGACTTTAGGAGACTAATGGTGTGAGGGTGAAAAACTTGGTGTGAACCACCATAAAACAATATCCGAATTAAAACGTCAATTCAAATCTTCTGCAACTATCTAATGAAGCTCAACTGCGACAACACCACTCAGATTTTCTATGGGCTTAAGATCTGGCGAATTTTTAGGCCATTCAAAGTATGACATCTCTTTGCCCTTCCTCGTGTTCCCCGAGGAGTATCCTGGAATCGAATATTGCCGAAAAACAAGCTCTCGACGGGATCGCCTCGACCAAATCGCGCCTAAGAAAACCCGCAAATTAACAATCGAATGAAGGTGGGAAGGACGCTGAAAACAATATTCGTCCTTGCTTTGTTTACAATTTCTGGCGCGGATTGTTCCATTCCGCTTCGAAACCAGATTTCACGTACCGATACCGGTGAAAATGAATTGTACGTTCACGTAGATAATTCCTGCTAATCGGGTCATGACGACGAACGCAGAACGTCGGAAACATCGGCTGATGTAGAATAGGCGGAAAGTATGGAACCGTGACCATTGCGGGCGTTTTTTCTAATAGGAGAAAAAATTTACATTAACGAGAACAAAACGGATGGATGTTCGAGGATTCAACAACTAATTTGTTTCGGATATAACAGTTTCCTTTGAGATTGAACAGGATTCTTTTTGGGTATTAATTAAAAGGCGTTTGGGACAACCTATCGGAACGAATATTCTGAGCGACGCAGATAGGAAGGACGTAACGACACAATAAACATCTATTTAAAATATGAATGGATCTATATTTGTGAAATTTAACACCTCCCAGAGTGTCGGCTTTCATGATATCAATGATAGCTGTGACACCATCACCCTAATGGGTCTTGCCAAAAGGCCTAAACAGGAAGATTGGAAGAACGCAAGAACGATCATCAAGTCCGGAGGTAGTTTGGTGGACGATTCACCCGTTTAATCCATTTAATGATCCTGGCTTGCTACAGCAGAGGGTGGACTTCCTCCTTCCACACTTCACATGGTCTTCTGGTCTGGAGTGTTGTCCCGACCTGCTGGCGGAAGGTTAGGGTTGTATACATCCCTAAGGTGGGTAAATCCAATTCACACTTAAATCGCTCAGACCGATTAGTTTCATATCTTTCGTTCTGAAAACACTGGAGAAGGTGTTAGATTGATTCATCATGACGAGGTGTTATCGCTGAAGTCTCTGAGTGAGTATCAATACGCCTTACAAAACTGTTAATGAACGTCGTGCATTTAACAATCTTGTCGGAAGGATCACTCAATCTATGGACCGTGAGGAGACTGAAGCTACAGTCTTCATAAACATAGAGGGTGCATTTAATACGACTACTACTGTTTCATTAAGTAGAGATGAGAGAGCCAGGGAAATACCAAATACCATTGCGGAATGGCTTAGCAACATAGCTAAATGTCACGTGACCAACCCCTCCCCTGAAAGGGAAGTAGTCAATTTTGTGGCTAGCCAGGGCTGTCCCCAGAGAGTAATAGTATCCCTTTTGTTGTGGCCCCTTTCGCTGAGCTAGAATAGTTACCTATAGATTCCATCATATCTCCCAAAATGGGACAAATATGTTCTGCTTCGTGCCATGCGTTTCAAAGTTTGAAATTAAGGACAACGAGACGCTGAGTAGTCTGACATAGCAATACCCAAAAGCAACATGGAGCTGCCATTCCATATCATTATTCCTAGCAGAAAGGAATGGGCCAGCTCCAAGAACTATCTACTTAAGGACCTATAGTGGTTCACAGACAGCTTCAAAATTGCACAAGGAGTTGGAACTGGTGTATATGGTAGAGGTGCTGCTAAGTAACAGTCTATTTATCTTGGAAGGTTTGCGACTGTTTTTCGAGCAATAATATTCGCCATTGGCCACTGTGCTAACCTCCTGCTTACGGTGAGATTCACCGAACCGAGAGCCTAGGTTCGGAATTCTCCTGGAGGCAGCAAGTTTTAACACACTCACGGTTTGCCATCATTGGACCCCCACTGCGAGAGCCAAGGCTTGGTTTATACTCTCCAGGCTAGACGTGAGAGTGCTAATTGCCACATTAACGGGGCACTGTCGCCTCAGAAATCACCTAAATAAGTAAGGACTGTTGGAGGACCCTTCAGGCAGATTATGTGATGAGGAGATAGAATCAATAGAACACGTCATGTGCAAATGATCAGCTGGGGAAAATCAGTCTGGAGGAACTTGGAACTAACAAACTGGAGCTGACTGTGCCTATTGAGTTCCCATTCATAAAGCTTATAGCCTTTACAAAAAGGATAGAGCTTGTAGGTGAAATTTAGGACAGGGTTTTTCACTTTAGATCGGCACCAACACGTTGGAATTTCGAAAGCAGTACAGTAAATGTTATTTATGTATATAGAACAATACTAATTGTGTGCGTACAGGAAATCAAGGAAACCTTGGACGAAAAGACAACAAATCAGACTAGATCGATAAGGAAATCGCTGCAAGAAAATCCATTTGTGCTTTGGTTCATTCTGCTACGTGAAATAATGCCTCATGTACAAGAGTGAATTGATAAGTCAGGTAAAAATGAAAGAAGTCACGTTTCTATACAAGATGTCATTTATCTTTCAACATAATCCCTTTCAAGGCTATAAACTTGATCATGCGATGCTGGAAGTTTCTACCCTATTCATAGTAGTCTATTAATAAGCAATACAAATGAGTTGACTTCGAATCTGTTGAAAATCTCGGTCCTCCGAGCCATATTTTCATGTTTGGAAATGAACAGAAATGTCTGGGAGCTAGTTTAGGAGAATATGGTGGACGAAGTAGCAATCTATATGGTAACTCCTCTAGGTTAGCTGTTACAATGGCGGAAGAATAGGCAGAGGAGTTGTCGTGGTGAAACAGGATTTTCTTCTTGGCAATATGTGATGCATTTATGTCTTGCCTTTGAAGAAAATCAACGAGGGTAATGCTCTGTGTCTTCCAGAAGACTGTGGCCAACATCGTGATGGCTGATGAAACTACCCTAGTTGTCTTGGATGCACTCCCAATGTTTGGATTTCTGCCTCGCCCCAGGCGTGAATAAATAAACCATGTTTCATCTACCGTAATGAAACGGCGAAGAAACGTATGAGTTTCGTTTAAAGAGTCGAGAATTAGCCTGGGAATGTTCCACTCTCTCACGTTTCTGATCATCTGTCAATAAACGCGGCACTCGTATTGACGAAAGCTTTCTCAAGTGCAAATGCTCATGCAAGGAGTTAAAAACTCGTGCATATATGATCTTTACAGTCTTCGCTATTTTTCTCGACTTTGAAAAAGCTTTTGACGGGGTGGGACATAATCTGCTGATTGAGGTGCTGAGGAATGCTGGGATAGACGGTAAGAATGTTGGCACAATAGCATCCATCTACTGGAACCAAGTAGCATCAGTGCTGATTGAATCAGAAGAGACAAGAGATATTCCAATTGTACTCGGGGTTAGGCAAGGATGTGTTCTTTCGCCTACCTTATTCAATTTGTATTCGGAGAGAATTATGGCAGATGCTCTTGATGGTGTAAATGATGGGATATCTGTTAACGGGCAATTGATTAATAACTTAAGATATACTGACGACACTGTCCTAATTGCGTCATTAGCAGAAGGGCTGCAACGACTTCTGGATGAGGTGCAAGAGGCCAGCCGTAACTATGGCATAAATATTAATGTCAGAAAAACTAAGCTGATGGTGATCAGTAAAAAAGGGGCAGTTGGTCGGCCAGCAGATTGAAAGATGCACTAGCTTCAAGTACCTTGGCTGCATGCTGAACAGCAAGGGGGAGATGAGGCAGGAAATACAGTCCAGAATTGAACAAGCCATGGGTGTGTTGATCAAAATAAAGAAACTGCTAACTAATCGCAACCTAAGCATAGAAGTACGAACAAGAATGGTGAATGAGATAATGGGATAGACAAAGACAATATTTGAACCATCCACTTTGCAAGTCAAATGTACAGGGTGGACAGATTGACGAAAACACATTTAAGCCATGTAGCTTTTCCCGTTTTCCAGTTATTCGAAAATTGTCAATATCTCGGTTGTTTTTGAAGTTATGTAAAAATTGTTACGACATATTTGTGGTCTCATCAGAACGAAACATTTTCAAATTTAAGTTTTGGGAATCGTAATTGTTTAGTTAAGGTGTTTGAATAGCAAGGGAATCCTTCCGACTGTTTGAGATAGTCCGAATAGCACTTAATCATGAAACCGCGATACTGGAGTCATCCTGCACTTCAATACGGTTTGCACACGTACCGTCAAACCACTACCTCCATAAGGAAGTGCAGATGATTCATTTTAATGTTAATCTACGTTATTATTATGCATTCAACACCTACATATCTAGTCTTCCATAAACGAAAACAATCGCTTCGAATGATTCAGTCTACGTGACCTCAAGGTTATTCGTAGATATGTAAATAAACGATGTAAAAATGAAAATTCGATCTACCATTAGACGAATATTAGATAATCGCAGGAAAACATGCTAATTACACTGCAAAGAATCTGCTATTGTATCGAATGTATTACGCAGTAGAGAACGGGAATTTTATACAGTGTGTTCCAACGAAAATTTGACCCCCCCTATAACTCCGAAATGAGTAACATTAGCGAAAAACACCAAGACACGTCGATTTTTGTTTCGAGGGGGAGCATTTTTCGAAATAATTCGAAACTTCTCAGATCAACCCCCTACCCCCAGCAACCCTAACTTTGAAATTCATCATAGGGAATAAGGGTCGAGTGGCACCTTACTGAAAAGGTCTGTCAATTCTCCACCTTGATTTGTCATTTTAGAATTTTAAATTAACATACAGGGTGTCCCAACCAAGGGTGAAGTTGAATTCTGGAAATCCCAAATACTAAATGAAATAGATTTATTTTGGCATAATGCAAGCGCAGGTTTATGCTCGGTCTAGAAAAACGACCTACACTTGTGAATTTGGAGTTGGTGCAATCAACCCCTATTTCCAGCATCCCCAACTCAAAAATCATTCGATCGATAATAGGTCAAGTGGCACCTCGTTGGAAAGGTACTGCAATTTTCTCTTCGAATTTGGTATTTTCGAAATTCAGAATCATCATACAGGGTGTCCCGAAGCAGGAACATTGAAAATCCAAATAACTTTTTGAAACTGGTTCATTTCGGTATACGAGAACATGTTTGATCCGAGAATAGGACTTTCTTGTGTGGTTATAGAATTTTTGCAATCAACCCCTTCCATTCAGCATCCCCAACTTGAAAATCATACAAATAATTCAAGTGGCATATCTTCAGAAAGGTTTTTTGAATTCCAGAATGATTAAAGCATTTCATTCAGTTCGGCTCTCCATACAGGATGTCGCTTTCGAAAAATTCAATATCGTCATTTGAAATTATCAACTAAAATTAATTCGAAACTGTTAAAAGTATTGGGGTACGATGTGTTGAGCATCAATTACGAAGAAATAAAGCTGATTTCTGCATTGAAAATGTTCACATTTTTTCATTTCCATCTGGCGTGCAGTCATCTGTTATTTCTCATTTTTGCAATGAAATATTATTATTATTCAGATCAGTTCCTCATTATTGTTGTTGTTCGTCAGTTGAAATTAATCTGAAAATGGTTTATTCCACTGAGGAAAGGGTCGAAATTGTATCGACGTATTTTCGAAATAACAGTTGTGCCAAAGAAACGGCAAGGATATTCGATAGGAACCATCCTGAAAGAGAAAGGGAGTCAGTCACCAGTACGTTAAATATTTGGTTGACAAATTCCTAGCTACGGGTTCGGTGGCAAACAAAAACATGAAGTGGCATGTCCTGTCAGAAATGAGGCAACGGAAGTGGCAGTAGTGGGTCATCTACAAATGGAGAATACTACTTCGATCAGAAAACTATCTCGTCTGACTGGTGTATCAGCTACAACTGTCCATAGAATCGTGAAACATCACAAATTTCACCCTACAAGGTAAAATTAGTGCATGAAATAAACGAAGATGATCCAGATCGTCGTTTACAGTTTTGTGAAAATCTAAGTGAAAACCTAAACGCTAATCCAAATTTTCTGAATAACATCTGTTTTTCTGATGAAAGCACCTTTATGCTCAGTGGTGAAGTGAATAGACATAATTGTCGATATTGGGACACACAGAATCCTCATTGGTTTAGAGAGGCCCACACGCAAAGGCCTCAGAAGTTGAACGTTTGGGCAGGAATTTTTGGCAATCATCTAGTTGGGCCTTTCGTTATTGAGGGTAATCTGAATGGAAATGGCTACCTACAGTTGTTAGAGGAACACATACATCCTAGATTGACAGAAATTTTACAGAACGATCCAACTCTTTCTGAGGACGAAATGCGTTTTCAACAAGACGGTGCTCCTCCGCATTATGATGCTCGGGTGCGCCAATATTTAGACGAAAATTTCCCAGGAAGGTGGATTGGTAGAAGAGGACCTGTTGAGTGGCCAGCCAGGTCACCAGATTTAAATCCCTAGATTTTTTTTGTGGGGCCATCTAAAATCTAAAGTTTATGCCACAAGACCAGAAAACCTGGAGGAGCTGCGGATGAGGATTATCACAGAATGCCGACTTTTGACTCCTGAAGTTTTCGCTAATGTGAGAAGAGAGTTCGAAAATCGTCTGTATAACTGTATGGAGGTGGGCGGAGGTCATTTTGAACAATTGTTGTAATAATCAAGTTAGTTTTTGTTTTCAATTGAATACAAGTTCAATAAATCTCGTTTTCCTGTTTAGATGAGCATCCAATCAGTTTCTCCATCATCCCTCATCCTGATCCTCACGCCAGAAAACCTCGATTGCCAAACTGAAACCAATGCCTCAGTGATTCAGAAAATAGAAAAATCTTTCTGGAACTTTGCCACTCAACCTGTAATCACTTGTATGATTTTTTGAGTTGGGGATGCTGAATGGAAGAGATTGATTGCAAAATTCCATATTCACGCAAGAGAGTCTTATTCTCGAATCAAACATAAACATGTTCTCGTATTATACCGAAATGAACCAGTTTCAAAAAGTTATTTGGGTTTTCAGTGTTCCTGCTCCGGGACACCCTGTATGCTGATTCTGAATTTCGAAAATACCAAATTCGAAGAGAAAATTGAAATACCTTTCCAACGAGGTGCCACTTGACCTATTTTCGATCGAATGATTTTTGAGTTGGGGATGCTGGAAATAGGGGGTTGATTGCACCAACTCCAAATTCACAAGTGTAGGTCGTTTTTCTAGACCGAGCATAAACCTGCGCTTGCATTATGCCAAAATAAATCGATTTCATTTAGTATTTGGGATTTGCAGGAATTCAACTTTACCCTCGGTTGGGACACCCTGTATGTTAATTTAAAATTCTAAAAATGACAAATCAGAATGGAGAATTGACAGACCTTTTCAGTAAGGTGCCACTCGACCCTTATTCCCTATGATGAATTTCGAAATTAGGGTTGCTGGGGGTAGGGGGTTGATCTGACAAGTTTCGAATTATTTCGAAAAATGCTCCCCCTCGAAACAAAAATCGACGTGTCTTGGTGTTTTTCGCTAATGTTACTCATTTCGGAGTTATAGGGGGGGTCAAATTTTCGTTGGAACACACTGTATTCATATTCCCGATGTCCCAGAAACGGATCAGTAATTTCGAATAAAACTCAAATAAAACCTAATTATTGAATGAAAGGAACAAATGTCTTTCCCTTTGTTCCAGGTATTTTCAAAGCAGACATTTTCAAGAGCTTGGCATGAAAAATAATTAATATCCAACTTCCTTCATCGAGAACAACGAGAATATAATTATTTTCAGTGAAAATATTCTTTGGTGAATATTCAGCTGATATATTTTCAGAAATAACGACATTTTGAATAAAAGAAAATGGAAACATTAGGTTTCCTTGAATTTAATTAATTCACTTGTGAAATTATAAAATAATACGGTAGAAACTTTTGATGAATGACTACAAGAAAGAAATACGAGGGTTACGCTGTATATTTGGATATGCCACGAAACTACAGGAGTGAGAGCTGGCAACATCATTATCAAAAACCCTCAACCTTCATTTGAAATGGAGTTGTACAGGGTGGGAAAATTGTACGACAGTTATGTGAAATATTGCGGATAGAGAAAAATGGACCCCCCTCTCTCGATCTAATTTTTAGCGACTAGTTTAGTGGTATCAAATTTTGCTGATATCTCTTTCCCTTCTGGACTTATTCAAAATTTCTCGAATTTTGGGAAAATCATCCTTCGCGGATATCTCGACCATCATCTAAGTTACATAAAAATGAGTTCGACATTCTATAGGAACTTTTTTGAGTAAAATACAGTGCTGTATACATTTTCATGAGTACATTTAATTCAAAATTTTCCGGAGGTATAAATAGTTCTCCAATCGGATCTCCGGGGAGAACGGCTTTAAATGTAACAAACATAAGAGCAAGGTTAAGAAAACCACTAAAGATCGGAACGTGGAATGTAAGAAGCCTGTTTGAGGCTGGAAAATTGGCAAACCTCACACGTGAAATGAACAGACTTCAACTTGATATCCTGGGCGTTGCTGAAACCTGGTGGCCTGGTGTAGGGAAGAGCAATGTAGATAACGGAATGTTCTTTTACTCTGGAAATGAAGATCCAAAACACAGGAAATGTGTAGGAATCGTTATAACTAAAGAACTATCAAAATATGTCGTGGACTTTGTTCCATATTCGGATCGCACTGCTTTATTAAAAATCGGAGCTAAGCCAAATAATCTTAATATAATACAGGTATACGCACCAACTACGGAAGCGCAGGAACATGAACTAGAACAATTCTATGATGTAATCAAAGAACTGTTAAAATTGACTAAAAAACATGACGTGAATTTAATTATATGTGACTTCAATGCTAAAATAGGAGAGGGAAAATTCGAGGAGATAATTGGATTATATGGTCTAGGAGAAAGAAACGAGAGAGGTGATCGACTGTTACAATTTTGCCAAGAAGAAAACATGAAAATAACGAACACATGGTTTGAACTTCACCCCCGCCGCCTATACACATGGAAATCCCCAGCGAACCGAACAGACAATGTAGTTCGGAACCAAATACAGTGTGTTCCAACGAAAATTTGACCCCCCCTCTAACTCCGAAATGAGTAACATTAGCGAAAAACACCAAGACACGTCGATTTTTGTTTCGAGGGGGAGCATTTTTCGAAATAATTCGAAACTTCTCAGATCAATCCCCTACCCCCAGCAACCCTAACTTTGAAATTCATCATAGGGAATAAGGGTCGAGTGGCACCTTACTGAAAAGGTCTGTCAATTCTCCACCTTGATTTGTCATTTTTAGAATTTTAAATTAACATACAGGGTGTCCCAACCAAGGGTGAAGTTGAATTCCTGGAAATCCCAAATACTAAATGAAATAGATTTATTTTGGCATAATGCAAGCGCAGGTTTATGCTCGGTCTAGAAAAACGACCTACACTTGTGAATTTGGAGTTGGTGCAATCAACCCCCTATTTCCAGCATCCCCAACTCAAAAATCATTCGATCGATAATAGGTCAAGTGGCACCTCGTTGGAAAGGTACTGCAATTTTCTCTTCGAATTTGGTATTTTCGAAATTCAGAATCATCATACAGGGTGTCCCGAAGCAGGAACATTGAAAATCCAAATAACTTTTGAAACTGGTTCATTTCGGTATACGAGAACATGTTTGATCCGAGAATAGGACTTTCTTGTGTGGTTATAGAATTTTTGCAATCAACCCCTTCCATTCAGCATCCCCAACTTGAAAATCATACAAATAATTCAAGTGGCATATCTTCAGAAAGGTTTTTGAATTCCAGAATGATTAAAGCATTTCATTCAGTTCGGCTCTCCATACAGGATGTCGCTTTCGAAAAATTCAATATCGTCATTTGAAATTATCAACTAAAATTAATTCGAAACTGTTAAAAGTATTGGGGTACGATGTGTTGAGCATCAATTACGAAGAAATAAAGCTGATTTCTGCATTGAAAATGTTCACATTTTTTCATTTCCATCTGGCGTGCAGTCATCTGTTATTTCTCATTTTGCAATGAAATATTATTATTATTCAGATCAGTTCCTCATTATTGTTGTTGTTCGTCAGTTGAAATTAATCTGAAAATGGTTTATTCCACTGAGGAAAGGGTCGAAATTGTATCGACGTATTTTCGAAATAACAGTTGTGCCAAAGAAACGGCAAGGATATTCGATAGGAACCATCCTGAAAGAGAAAGGGGAGTCAGTCACCAGTACGTTAAATATTTGGTTGACGAATTCCTAGCTACGGGTTCGGTGGCAAACAAAAAACATGAAGTGGCATGTCCTGTCAGAAATGAGGCAACGGAAGTGGCAGTAGTGGGTCATCTACAAATGGAGAATACTACTTCGATCAGAAAACTATCTCGTCTGACTGGTGTATCAGCTACAACTGTCCATAGAATCGTGAAACATCACAAATTTCACCCTACAAGGTAAAATTAGTGCATGAAATAAACGAAGATGATCCAGATCGTCGTTTACAGTTTTGTGAAAATCTAAGTGAAAACCTAAACGCTAATCCAAATTTTCTGAATAACATCTGTTTTTCTGATGAAAGCACCTTTATGCTCAGTGGTGAAGTGAATAGACATAATTGTCGATATTGGGACACACAGAATCCTCATTGGTTTAGAGAGGCCCACACGCAAAGGCCTCAGAAGTTGAACGTTTGGGCAGGAATTTTGGCAATCATCTAGTTGGGCCTTTCTTTATTGAGGGTAATCTGAATGGAAATGGCTACCTACAGTTGTTAGAGGAACACATACATCCTAGATTGACAGAAATTTTACAGAACGATCCAACTCTTTCTGAGGACGAAATGCGTTTTCAACAAGACGGTGCTCCTCCGCATTATGATGCTCGGGTGCGCCAATATTTAGACGAAAATTTCCCAGGAAGGTGGATTGGTAGAAGAGGACCTGTTGAGTGGCCAGCCAGGTCACCAGATTTAAATCCCTAGATTTTTTTTGTGGGGCCATCTAAAATCTAAAGTTTATGCAACAAGACCAGAAAACCTGGAGGAGCTGCGGATGAGGATTATCACAGAATGCCGACTTTTGACTCCTGAAGTTTTCGCTAATGTGAGAAGAGAGTTCGAAAATCGTCTGTATAACTGTATGGAGGTGGGCGGAGGTCATTTTGAACAATTGTTGTAATAATCAAGTTAGTTTTTGTTTTCAATTGAATACAAGTTCAATAAATCTCGTTTTCCTGTTTAGATGAGCATCAATCAGTTTCTCCATCATCCCTCATCCTGATCCTCACGCCAGAAAACCTCGATTGCCAAACTGAAACCAATGCCTCAGTGATTCAGAAAATAGAAAAATCTTTCTGGAACTTTGCCACTCAACCTGTAATCACTTGTATGATTTTTGAGTTGGGGATGCTGAATGGAAGAGATTGATTGCAAAAATTCCATATTCACGCAAGAGAGTCTTATTCTCGAATCAAACATACACATGTTCTCGTATTATACCGAAATGAACCAGTTTCAAAAAGTTATTTGGGTTTTCAGTGTTCCTGCTCCGGGACACCCTGTATGCTGATTCTGAATTTCGAAAATACCAAATTCGAAGAGAAAATTGAAATACCTTTCCAACGAGGTGCCACTTGACCTATTTTCGATCGAATGATTTTTGAGTTGGGGATGCTGGAAATAGGGGTTGATTGCACCAACTCCAAATTCACAAGTGTAGGTCGTTTTTCTAGACCGAGCATAAACCTGCGCTTGCATTATGCCAAAATAAATCGATTTCATTTAGTATTTGGGATTTGCAGGAATTCAACTTTACCCTCGGTTGGGACACCCTGTATGTTAATTTAAAATTCTAAAATGACAAATCAGAATGGAGAATTGACAGACCTTTACAGTAAGGTGCCACTCGACCCTTATTCCCTATGATGAATTTCAAAGTTAGGGTTGCTGGGGTAGGGGTTGATCTGAGAAGTTTCGAATTATTTCGAAAAATGCTCCCCTCGAAACAAAAATCGACGTGTCTTGGTGTTTTTCGCTAATGTTACTCATTTCGGAGTTATAGGGGGGGTCAAATTTTCGTTGGAACACACTGTAGATTTCATCCTCATTAACCAAAAATTCAGTTCAACCATCAAGAGAACTTGTACATATCCTGGAGCGGATGTTCCTCTGATCACGTATTATTAGTGGCCGTCATGAAAATTGCTTTGTCAAGTCAGAAAAAGTCAACCATACAACGACAGATAGCGTTAGAAAAATGAAGAACCCAATAATAAAATCTGAGTTGAGCAATGAGATAAACTCACAAATCCAAATAATAACTTCGAATATTGGAAACACGCCAACGCAAACTTGGACAAGGATAATGGACACTGTAACAAACTCAATGCAAAACATACTAGGGTATAAAACAAAGAACGAAAAGCAGAAATGGATGACAGATGAGATCTTGTTTCTAATGGACAAACGACGAGAGCACAACAACAAAAAAGATAGTAAGTACAAAGACATTCAAAGACTTATAAGGAAAGATTAGAATAGCAAAAAACGAATGGCTTAAACGTGAATGCCAAGAAATCGAACAACTACAAAACCAACATGATGACTTTAACATGCACAAAAAACTGAAGGAAACTGCTGGTATATATAGAAAAATGAGAACAACTGTAACAGTCAATAATAACAACCAGATAGTCCTCGACAGCAAAGAGAAAAACATTGTTTGGGAAAAGTATATAAAAGAACTATTTGACGATGACAGACCTCCAGCTGATGTCAATATTTCACTAACCGGTCCACCCATAACTAAAGACGAAATTGAAAAAGCTATACGCGACGCAAAAAATAATAAAGCAGTTGGCCCAGACGAAATTCCTTCAGAAATACTTAAACTCCTAGATGAAAAAGGCATCACAGCTCTACATAAAGTGTTTAACACTATATATGAGACAGGACACTATCCCAAGCAATGGTTGTGCTCAACTTTTATCCCCCTGCCTAAGAAGACCAATGCAAGAAAATGTGAAGACCACAGACTCATCAGCGGTTTTCGAGTTATAATGCAAACAAGCTTTCTTTAAAATACGAACCATACGAAATTTACCCCTATTGGATGCAGTAATTTTTTTCGTTTTCAAAAACATATAACACTATCAGTTAATTATTGCATTCCATAACTTTTTTCACAGAAAAACCTGAAATTGCCACCATTCCATTCATTAGGTGCATCACCATCACCGATTCATATTGTTCTATGACAATATGGCTAATTCTATAGTTTGATTCGATTTGGATCATAGTTATTAACTATGGTCTTAGAGTTTGATACTTACGATTCCAGTTTCAGTATAGGTATTAATGTTTATTGAATATCGAAATACACTCCCCACAAAAATTGTCGCATCACCCTACTTTTACGACAATACTATATAAACTTTTAGGTTGGTCATTCAAGAGTCGCTTGATAACTTTCAGAAGTGTAAAATAAGAAGATATTCAAAAGAGATGAGTTTGTGATGGAAAATATCAATAATTTTCTAGTTAATGAAAAATTAAAAAATTCTACCATCTTCAAACATTCGCGAAGAGACCAATCAACTAGCATCGAATGGTTACTAATCATTTTCAAAATCGAGTGTTTCCTCCCCGGGCCCTAATTACTGCCAGTATACGTCTCGGCAGCCCCTCGAACAATTTTGGATGTACTCTTGAGTCAATGAGTTCCAAATTTCAAGAAGCAGATTTTCTAGTTGTTGTAGTGTTCTACAAGGCATCCTACGTTGCTGAATTTGCCACCCCATGTTGTCCCAAACATGTTCTATGGGATTCAAGTCGGGACTTCTGGCTGGCCATCTTAAAATATCAATTTCGGCATTTTGCAGAAATTCTGTAACTACTCTAGCTGTATGAGGCCGAGCATTATCAGGCATATAAATAAAGTTTTCGCCAATCAATGGGCCAAAGGGTACAACATGGGGTTCAAGGATATCTGCGATGTATCTGGCCGCTATCATTCTTCCATTATTCACTAGGACTAACTCAGTTCGACCATGGAAAGAAATGCCTCCCCGCACCAATACTGAGCCCCCTCCGAAGTTTTCGGTTTGCCGGTAGAAGCCACCCTTGGTCTGATTTCGTCTTCTCTAAGCCTGTTTCTAACAGTTTTCAATGAAATAAGCACATTTCTGGAAAGTGAAAATTAATTTTGTAGCATTCTAGCAGTACAGTGCCGAACTTTCAGTGCAGTTAAACGAAGCCAACGATCATCAACTGGTGTTGTTATCCGATTTCTTCCCTCTCCGGCTCTTCTTCCATATTCCCCTGTTTCGTGGTACCGATTAATTGCTCTTAAAATAGTGCTTTGGTTAACATTCAACAAGTTAGCCACGTAACGTTGGCTTCGCCCCTCCTCTAGAAATGATACAATTCTTACCACTTCATGATCGTTGAAATCAACAAGAAACACAGAAAACTTGCATTAATTTAGCGTGAAAACTGAAGAGAAATTGAATGAATACTAATGGTCAAATGAACTCATTCTTGTTTCAGACGTGTTTGAGATCATATGGAAACAAATGTTACTACATAAATAAGATTTTTTTCCCCTCATGTCCAAGAACATATGTTGACAAAGAAACTGCGATCGAGCTGTTTAATCGATTGTGGAATTCAGAATACCAGGTGATGCGACAATTTTTGTGGTGAATGAAGCTGCGTATTAGTTGTATGTTCCAACTTTCACATTTAAGAATTTGTTCACCTGAGACTTCATTTGTTCCAAGATGCAGAATAGAAATCATAACTATGAAAATTATGGAAATTTCGATATGATGGAATTTTATATTCTTAGTGGGTATGATTCATCAACAACGACTGAAACATATTTTAATCGGCATCCTGAAAGGCAGCAGCCAAATAAATCTATTTTTGGAAGAATGAAAGAGATATGGTTTCAATGTGTGATGTGCACTGAAAGATAGTCACGTTTTGGCGTTTGAAATTTTTGATGAAAATTTGAATGATTGAAGGATTTCTCGATCGTTAGCACAAAGATCAAATATTTTTTTTTCAACACGATGGTGCCCCTTCCCACCAAACAAGGACCATCACTGATCTGTTGAATTCGAATTTTGGACGTAATTTGATAGGGACTAAAGGTCCTGTGAGATGGCCACCTCGTTCCCCTGGCCTGACACCACTAGATTTTCTTCATTGGGGTCATGTTGAGGATTCACTCTACAAGAGGAACAGTAACAATTTAGACGAAAATTTCAGGGAATGCCTTGCTTCTGTTAGCAATATTCATATTTACAATGCCTGCCGTAGTGTTTCTCGGCGATGTAATTTATGCATTGAAAACAATGGCAACGCTTTTGAATATATGCGATTTAGTAGTTTCCCCCATTTGCATCGTTAGGACTTTTTGTTTCTGTTAAAGATTTTCGTATGTGTTGTTGGTTTTCGTTTGAGAAAAGTTTAATGTCATAGTTCTTATTTTTCATAAAATATTTTTTACTCGTATAACTTTCAAATCATTCTATGAGTATATTACCAAAGCAACATGCATGGACTCATATGTTTCGTAGATCTCCGGGTTGGCAGGTTAGATTTTCATCTGTAATTCGATTCATGAAGAGTAGAAGTGATTGTCGAACTCTAAGAACACAGTTAATTTTTATGGTCTAAATCGAATCAAACCATAGAAATGACCATGGTCTTAAAAAGGATCTTTGAAATCTGTGGTTTTCAGTGATAGAAATAGGCATGCAACTAATGTATGGAATTGTGAAAATTTCAGGTTTTCTCTGGAAAAAGGTATTGAATGCAAGAATTGTCAACAAGTGTTATATATTTCAGAAAGGGAAAAAAATTGCTGCATTCAATAGAGCTAAAATTTCCTATGATTTGTATTTGAAAAAAAGCATGTTTGCTTTAAAACTCGAAAACCGCTGAGCTAAAAAAATTTCTTCACAGCACTGTTTTCTACTTAAAAAAGTGCCTGTAGAATGTGTAGCTTATTTCTACGTAACTTTGATGATGATCGAGATATCCGCGATGGACGATTTTCACAAAATTCCTGAAATTTTGAATAAGTTCAGAACGAAAGAGATATCAGAAGAATTTGGCACCACTAGTCCCAGCAGATAGAGGGAAGAGGTTCATTCATATTTCACATAGCTGCCGTACAAATACATCGACATTTGGCCACCCTGTACAGAAAACATGTGCACGCGATGCTCTTTATAAATAAAAATTGGTTTAACTGAAGAACAAAGTCTTGAATGGTTGCATTTGGCGATGAAACACCATCACCGGCAACTATGTTTTGGTGGTATCGTGAATTTAACAGAGGACGGATATCGCTTGGTGATGAGCTAGGTGATGGTAGGCCCTATTCAATAATGACTGTTAACAACATAAGCGAGTGTGACGTCTGATCCAAGAAGATCAAAGATGCACATATCAAGTGAATGAGGCAACCCTTGGTTGGCACTTCCGGTTATACCGTTTTACGGTGCGTCTTTGTGGCCTCCAAGGTCACCTGACCTAACGCCTGTGGATTTTTATCTTTGGGGAACGCTGAAAGATGAAATTCATTCTGAACCTGTGACTTCAAGATATGATTTGTGGAAAACTTGAAATATCAGGTACAAGGTATGTACGGTGAACTTCATTTAGCTTTTCAGGGCGAATCTAATGAATTGAAATCGTAATTTTCGATGTTTCTTCGTTTCGAAATACGAGGCGGCAAGAATAGTACTCTGTATAGTGAGATTCAGTGAGATATACTGAGATTCAGTCGGATATGAGTTATGTGCCGCATGGTTTTGTTTGCGAATATCCTTTCGTTATTTTGGTAGTTCACGCCGTTCTCGAGATATGCCAATTTTTTTAAGAAGCAAAAGATCGATAATTTTCAAGTAAACTGGGATAACTCATGAACGAAACAAGCTAGACGTATGTGTTAGGTGTTTATGTGATTGGAATAATAAGTGTTATCGAACCAGCCATACAGGGTGTTCTATACAGGGTGCTTCAACGAAAACTAAACAGAGGCTATATCTACCAAGATATTCATTTCTGATCGAAACGCAAAAACAGGTCAATTTTTGTTTCAAGGGGGACATCTTTTGGGTACAAAACTTGCCTGAAAAATCAACCCCCAAAGCGGGAGTTGCAATCCTTGAACATTTAGAATAAGGAAGATGGGTCGAGTGATGACTCAAAAGAAAGGTGGTATCTTTGTCTACATCGCCTTGAACGAATTTCCATTTTTAATTGAAAACTGTAAAGGATACAGGGTGAGCAACTGAAAGATAGGGAAGACTATTTCGCTGAGACTATTCAAGTTTCAGTGGAGTAAAATGGAACAGATTCATGCTGATCAATGGCAGTCATCATCAAGTACCATCCTCATCTCGAATTTCAACCCCTAGAGCAGGGGTGACCATCCTTGAAAATTTGAAAGAGAAGGTATTATCTTTGTCTGCATTCCCGTGAAAGAATTTTTGATTGAAAACTGTAGAAGATACAGAGTGAGCTACAGAAAAATAGAGGAGACTATCTATCGCCCTGAGCTATTCAAGTATTAGTGCAGAAAAATGGAACAGATTCATTCCAGATCAAAGGCTGTCATCTTTGATCTAAATGAATCTATTCCAGTTCCACTAATACTCCAATAGTCTTGGGGCGATAGTCTTCTGTATTTTTCAGTGGCTCACTCTGTATCTTCTACAGTTTTCAATCAAAAATGAAAATTCTTTCACGGGAATTCAGACAAAGATAATACCTTTCTTTCGAGTTATCACTCGACCCATCTACCCCTTCCAAATTTTCAAGGGTTGTCGCCCCTGCTCCAGGGGTTGAAATTCGAGATGAGGATGGTACTTGATGATGACTGCCATTGATCAGCATGGATCTGTTCCATTTTACCTCACTGAAACTTGAATAGTCTCAGGGAAATAGTCTTCCCTATCTTTCAGTTGCTCACCCTGTATCTTTTACAGTTTTCAATTAAAAATGGAAATTCGTTCAGGGCGATGTAGACAAAGATACCACCTTTCTGAGTTATCACTCGACCCATCTTGCCTATTCAAAATGTTCAAGGATTGCAACCCCCGCTTAGGGGGTTGATATTTCAGGCAAGTATTGTACCCCAAAAGATGTCCCCCTTAAAACGAAAATCGACCTGTTTTTGCGTTTCGATCAGAAATGAATATCTTGGTAGATATAGCCTCTGTTTAGTTTTCGTTGAAGCACCCTGTATTATATAACATAGTAGGTATACACTTTTAGTATAACCGAAAGTGCCATTGAGGTGAAAATATAATAGAAATAGAGTTTCAGACCAGCTGTATCAACTACCAAAATTTCAGAACGATAGAATTATTAGTTCCCCATAAATGTCTAATTGGCCACTCAACTTGGGATACCCTGTATAAGCGATTTCATATATTTCTTGGCAAAATATAAGTATTAGTACACATAGAATCACCAAACACCCGGTATAGCTAGAACAGTTCCAACTGTGAATACTCTTCAGTACGATTACATTCAACAAGAAGACAAGAAGATGGTAGTGGTTTTTCTTATTGTCGATACGAATATCTCGATCCGGATTCTAAGGACCGTGACGGTCCAACAATACACGTGATTCCTGAACATGTTGCAATGGAATTAACGAATAAAAATATCTATTCATGCCACTCACGGCAGAGCATTGCCCCGGCGGGCATGGTATATTACCCGTTGTTCGTTTCGGTATGTGGCACACGAATAAAAGCTTTACTTCCGATAGGTTTCACACAAACACACATGTATATGTGCCAGTGTTTGGACCTGTCGAACATTTAACCGTAATCGGAGAAACATAAACAAAACGAGAACAATGCACGCTAATTCTCATTTCACTGTTACAGGTTATGCTGGAATTTTGGGGATATTTCTTTCAGAATTTATCTTCAACCCATGAAAGTATTGAAAACTCGTGTGGATCTTCATCACCAAAAATCGAAGCAAGTTGATCGCATCACTGTTGTCGAGTTAATCCACGTTGCAAAATCGTAAAACATTATCGCACGAAAATGTTCACGTGTTGATTCACATAAACACCTCAAAAAAGTCTAGGGAACACTTCTGAATATCGATATATCGTATCCAGAACGATCAATATGGATGATTTTTTTAAGAAATGAACACCTGCATCAATTTCTCACCAAATTATGTAGAGTGCCGCAACAGATTTCAGTTTTTTTTATAAAAAACTAAAAATGCAGCAGATGCAACGCTGCTTTATAATCATTTCATGTATTCAATGTTTGAAATCAGTTAGTTGGCACTTTGTTTCTGTTGTAAGCACAAATAAAAGATTCAAGTTTTGTGATTCGACCATGGAAAGACGACATTTGACTAGAGAAGAGATGTTACGAGCCGTTGGCATGATCCAAGCTGGGAGCATCCAGGAAGTATCTGGGTTCTGGGAAGTAACCCAAGTGTCATAAACCGTTTATGGTCGCGTTTCAATGAAACACGTAGCGTAGAAGAACGCCATACAGGTCGTTTCAGGATTACTACAGTCGCCCAAGACCGATTTTTGGTTTTACAAGCCAGAAGAGATCGTACTACCACAGCATCTCAATTAGCTCAAGAGCTATCACGAGTTCATAATGTACAAATTTCCGACCAAACTGTGAGAAATCGACTGCACGAAGGTCAACTCCACTCCAGACGTCCTTTAAGAGTTCCACAACTGACCCATGGAAATCGCGCTGCTTGTTTAGCTTGGTGCCAAGAACACGTAAACTGGGATCAAGAGAGGTGGGCCACAGTTCTCTTCAGTGATGAATCTAGATTTAGTTATTAACCCGATTCGGGAAGAATTCGAATATGGAGGGAACCTGGGAAGCAAAACCGTCTCCAGCATGCTCGAGAAGTTGTTAGACAGGGAGGCGGATCAGTGATGTTTTGGGGAGGTATACGCCTTGGTGGAAGAACTGACCTCGTTTTCATACAGAACAACCTCACGGGAAATTCTTACGCAAATGAGATAGTTTTACCTGTAGTGGTACAGTATCTTCAAACAATGGGTCAAAATCCACTCTTCCAACAAGATAATGTCCTCCTCATCATGCAAGAGTTGTCTTGAACGTTCTTGAAGAGAATGATATCGATCTTCTACCGTGGCCATCCTGCTCCCCAGATCTGAATCCCATCGAGCATGTGTGGGACACCCTAAAAAGAAATCTCCTGCGTCAAAACGTCTTCCATCCTGAACAGGAGCTTCGATTAGCAGTTCAGGGGGCTTGGAATGACTTAGGCAAAAATGTAATAGACAATTTGATATTGATCATGCCGCGACGATGCCAAAGTGTCATTAATAACAGAGGTGGACCATCTGAGTACTGAAAAATATAAGTGCTTCCACATCGTTTCGAAAATATTAGTTTTTTTTTGTGTTTCGTCATTTTCAAATTTCAATTTTTTTTTATAATAGGTGCTTTGGAGAAGTCAAATATTATTTTGTTTTCTTGAGAATACATTATATACAATACATCCTAACAAAACCGAAAGATTTCTATAAATTCGAATCATCAAATTCATATTTTAAAGATATTGGTAAGTGTTCCTAGACTTTTTGAGGTGTTTATTCAGAAGTAATAATTCAAAGAAAGCTTCTATTACACTTGGGCCGGAGAAATGTAGTGAGCATTTCGCCTCTATTACAGATGATATTTCTCGGAATATTCCGTATTTTCAATGAAATAAAACTAAAGTATTTAGATTTTCACCATATTAACAAAACTATGACCGGTTTCACCACACTGTGGCTTCATCAGATACATACAAACTAATGAACAGAGTTATTCCTTATATATTAGTCTTATTTGCTACTCAATATTACATTAGGTACAAGTACAAAGGGTATGTTGGAAAACCCATCGGAGTTGCTTACTTTATGAATTGAAAAGATTGAGTAAAGGAGAAGGATTTAGATCTAATTGACTATTAAGTAACCTACCTGAATTCTTTTCTTTGTTGATCTCTGAAAATTCCAATAGATTGAGTTTTTGTCTATTATTTTCATTGTGTAAAACTTTACTCCCTCGTCAAACTCCATAAGACAGGGTATCCCATTAGACCAGTAGTTTCATATTTTCAAACTCCAGCTGCAAAACTTACACGCTTTCTCATAGACATCATTAAACAGTACGCTAATTTTGAACCTTAATTCTCAATAAAAACTCTTTAGTCCTAATAAATAAAATTCAGTACAAGATACTACTACCGAACGCTAAACTTATGTCATGGGATGTAGTGTTCCACCTACAGTGAAACTCATCAAGAGTTTAGGAAGCAGATTTTCTAGTTGTTGGAGTGTTCTACAAGGCATCCTACGTTGCTGAATTTGCCACTCCATGTTGTCCCAAGCATGTTCTATGGGATTCAAGTCGGGACATCTGGCTGGCCATCTTAAAATACCAATTTCGACATTTTGCAGAAATTCTGTAACTACTCTAGCTGCATGAGGCCGAGCATTATCATGCATATAAATGAAGTTTTCGCCAATCAATGGGCCGAAGGGTACAACATGGGGTTCAAGGATATCTGCGATGTATCTGGCCGCTGTCATTCTTCCATTAGTCACTAGGACTAGAAGAGGCAGAAAATATCTGATTACTTTTCGTCCCTACAAAAAGTTTCTTTGAAGGAAAGAATTTCAAGGATGATTTCTAAAGATGGCATGACTTTCAGATATTTTTGCACGTCGAAAGACTTGAGAGAATTATTTGCGACTAGTGACTACAAATTACCAACATCTCCATAAAACAGATTGTTATGGATTATGGCATGAGTTTGAAAATGAAAGTTTCACAGGATCTTATGAATCTAAGAAAGAATGACCATAGATTCAGCCTTACTTTCGATAAATGTTCATACATTTTCAGAGAATAAAAATATGTTCTGGAATTCGGGTCTTGTGAGCATAGTAGGAAGCATGCCTACAGGGAGTTGCATAACTATTTTGAAGAAGAAATTATCAGAATATGGCTTGTCATTAGATGAAGATATAGTAGGTGTTACTACAGATGTGATGGTGAAGGTTGGGCAACTCATGAATCCTTCTTCACCAGCTATACTACGCTCACGGCATTCAATTGGGAGTTATAGATGTGAGTTACAAATCAGAACGTGGAAGCGAAACGCAAAAAGAAAGTACAAAAGACCCAGTCGTAGCTCAGTCAGATGTAGAGGAGTCTTACGATGAAGAATTTGATAACGTTAGTGATAATGAAGGAATTGACTGCAGATTACCCACTGTTGATGAAGTTGACTTAGTGCCAGAATTTGATCACCCTATCAAAAAAGTAAAACAAGTAGTCAAACTTTTTGAAAAATCACCAACAAAGAATGACATTCTTCAGAAATATATGAAGGACGAATTCAGCAAAAATGTGCTACTCGTGCTGGACTGCAAAACACGCAGGTCTGGTCTTGCAGATATGATTTCCACATTCAATAAGATGAAGCAATGTGTAAGAAAAGCCTTGATTGATTGCAATCTTGAATCGAGTACAAATCATAGTTTCTCAGACGAAGAATATCGTGCTTTATCAGATTCAAAACTCGTATTTCAGCCTATAAAACTGGCAGTCAAAGTACTATGTCGTCGAAATTCAGATTTGTTAACTGCTGAAACTACTCTGCAATTTATGGTGAAAAAGTTAGAAGAACTCGGAACACCAGTAGCTCAAAAACTTGCTGAATCCATAAGGTCTTGGATTAATATCGCCGAACATTTATGACCGCAGCATTGTATTATTTGACAGACCCTGTCCAATACGACGTATATTTCAATCAATCTGCTAGTGATCAAACTTTCAAACCGTCTCCAAAATCTTCAATCAAAAAAGAAATAATAAAGTTAATCGGAAGATGACACAAGAACAGTACCACAGATCACAATATTGCAGTCAATATACAAAACAAACCCTCTACAGCTTCAGTTGCAGATGAAGCCATGAATGAAAGTGATGATGACGATTCAATTCCTTTATCTGCAGTGAAAAAAAATTTAGAGCCTGAAATGGCGAGCGCTTCTGTTAGTCTTGATGAGCAATTGGAAATGGCATTGAAAGAGCGTTCGCAAGAACGTGTGGCACCTTTGTCATCGTCACTTTATATGATTTTGAAGAAAGAAATCAAATTGTACGAGTCAGGAAGGGTCAAAAGGACGAAATCTACAGTTCGCTCACCAATGTCTTTTATCTGTAGTATCAACAAGTGTCGAGGCAGAACGGGCGTTTTCCTTAGTTGGTTATCTGGAATGCAGCATTCGAAGTCGGCTGGCAGATGAAACCCTAGATACTTTATGCTTTTTGAGGAGTTATTTTCAAGGTTTAGAATATGTTACTTTTTGAATAAGTTATTTAATATATATTACTGTTTAGCTTGAGATTTAATTTCTCTATTTTGCTCCTGAAGAACGATCAGAACCGATAGAAATATAAATGATAGGAATTTTCGTACATTTTCGATGATCATTTTGATGCGAGATTGCATTCCCTATCAGTAGTCAGAAATTCATGAGATAAGTCAAGAATCTTTTGTAAGAGAATAGTTTCTACATCGTGTATCATAGATTTCAATTCGTCTTCGTTTGCTATTTGTTTTACACCTTTCAAAATGTTATCTATATACTTAGCTGATTCAAATAACAGAAATTTTGTTAACTTGGACATGTCATGAAAATATTGATTATAATATACTACTACTACTACAACTTACGTCCCCAAAAATAAAGTCATGAAACATATGTAGGGAACGGTTAAATCTTCGTCGAGACTTTAGATACCCAAAAATCCAACGTCAACTGAACTGATTGTTTCGATCGATTCGATTCCAAATTGGCAGATGGTGATACAGAACGCGAAATAAACTTCACTGTTATGCATAAATACATTATATGCATATCTATATTTATGAGTTTGTTAGCTTCACATCCTCGTAATGAGATTAACAGCATTTATATAATCGTTGAACTTTCGTTTCGCCATCTCGATAGAAAGCATCCGTTCGAGGTTTTTTCTCGAATTATTCCCTGCGTTTTCACCTTCGCGATGACGAGAACTAATTATCAGGAAACTGTAATAATAAAGATTATAATTCCCCAGACGTGAGTTGTGCAGGGCAAGGAAATGTACAGGTGTTCAAATTGCTTGATTTCATCCGCTTCTAGAGAAGATGGCGAAAAACCTTCTGTGGGTTTTAGTGCTCGTTTTTTAGGGAACAGGTACGACATTGACATTTGACGGGTTGTCAATTTCCGAAACAGTAAAAACCAGATAGAACTTCAAACGTACGTAGGTTGCCTTTTAAATTTTGCGCCTCTGGCACTTTTGATGTTGACAACTCCCATCTGACAACAGTGTCGTGTATTTTGACATTTTTCAACCTACTGACATACGAATGAGTTCTGTTTCGTTTATAGTCATTTGAACAATTCAACTTGGACAGAAAATGGAATTAACGCGTGAACATTTTCGTGCGATGATTCTTTTCGATTTTCGACAACAGTGATGCGACCAACTTGCTTCGACATTTGGCGATGAAGCTCCACACTTGGCCTCTGTGAAACGCTGGCATAACGAATTCTATCGACGCCATGCTTCATTCGGTGACGAACTTCGTGAAGGTCGTTCAAAATCAGTTGTTTTGCCACGAAACATCAATTCAGTGCGCGAAACGATACACGATGATCGCCAAGTGGCTTACCGTGAGATTGAGACAACCCTAAACGTCAGTTCCAACATCGTACATTCAACATTGCATGAACATTTGGCTGTCCGAAAGCTTTGTTAGCGTTGAATACCACACAACCTAACAATTGCTCAAAAGAAGGCTCCTGTCGTTTGGTGCAAAGGAAAGTTGAAAAAATTCGACTGCAGTGCTTCAAAAGACGTTTACAAAATCGCTACAGGCGACGAATCTGGTATATATGCGTACGAGCCCGAAACCAAAACAACCATCGACAGTATGGGTCTTTCAAGACGAGCCAAACTCAACAAAAGTTGTTGGTGCACGAAGCTTTTCGAAGCAAATGGTCTGGAAAACTGGACTGTCGCCACCATAGCATAAGAGCAACATAGAACGTACAATTCTTCCAAAGCCATTTTTGGAGGCATCTCAGCTTGGAGTGGCAAAAGTGTTTCGACAATTGGTTTGAGCAAAAGTGTACCTTTTTACTTAAGTTACTTATTTTTTTTAACAGGTTCAAGGGTGGTCACCCCTGCTCCAGGGGTTGAAATTCGAGATGAGGATGGTACTTGATGATGACTGCCATTGATCAGCATGTATCTGTTCCATTTTACCTCACTGAAACTTGAATAGTCTCAGGGAAATAGTCTTCCCTATCTTTCAGTTGCTCACCCTGTATCTTTTACAGTTTTCAATTAAAAATGGAAATTCGTTCAAGGCAATGTAGACAAAGATACCACCTTTCTTTTGAGTCATCACTCGACCCATCTTCCCTATTCAAAATGTTCAAGGATTGCAACCCCCGCTTAGGGGGTTGATATTTCAGGCAAGTATTGTACTCCAAAAAATGTCCATCTTGAAACAAAAATTGACCTGTTTTTGCGTTTCGATCAGAAATGAATATCTTAGTAGATATAGCCTCTCTTTAGTTTTCGTTGAAGCACCCTGTATATTGGAAATTCGTATTTAAAATATAAACGTTGTCCACCTCAAAGTCCAAATACGCCTAATATTCAACCATAAAAATAAATCTTTATAGCAATATCAGTTGAATTCTTGGTGATTTTTGAAGGACGAAATCACAGAATAATCTAAAGGCACTAGATAACTTAGATCTCTATGGTTGAGATTGAAACCACAGAGAACAAATAATTCTTGTCAGAATAGTTATTATCTATCAATTTGTCACGTTCTCTTGTTGCTTTCGTAGAGTTAAAGAATATATTTCGAAATGACGTGAAATATCAAATGATTTCTTGTTTTATTGAACGTGGAGACAAATAGAGAAGTTGCTGGTGATTTTTATAAAGAGCGACACCCGGAATGAGAATACCCTGATATCCACAACTTAGGCTTTTCACTGGGTAAACTGGAACTGCGAAAAAGTAAGATGGGAAGAAGAAGCTGTATCCTCCACAAGGCCGATCGATTTTAGGTCCGAAAAACAATCCAAAACGAAGTATTGAAGTGTACGCTGGAGATTTCACAAGAAGAGGTAGCTGATTAAAGGAAAATGATTGTTATTTCTGAAGAAACCCCGGATATTGCGGAAGAATTCCAGCTTCTCTTAAACGCTAAATTATTGATTCCAAGCCAATAAAAGATTCTGGAATTTTGTGAATCCTTATGATCATAATACAACTTCAAGATCAAAATGCATTCTCAGGAAATACATACTTTAATCAGTGACACATCATTGCACACAGTTATGAAGGGTCATCTGTCAATTGCGACATCTATCAAATCAATTTGTTTATGAAAAATTGAAGTTTACAAAATATCTTTGAAACATTGTCCATTGTTACACCTATCAAGTCAATTTATTTTATGAGCATTTGCCAATTGTGGTATGAATGGGTGTATAATACCAGGTCAAATATATTGGAAATATTCTTAAATAAACCTTTAGACAATATAAAAGGAATGACTTATTTACCCATTACTAAGAGAAAGAACATTTCACCACCATATCAATATTTCTAGTATATGTACTGCATAAATATAATAATAATATAAATAATGCACAAAATATATAGCCTTTCCACTGTTGAATACCTTCTTGATTTGGATTTTCTTCTTTCAACAATCTGATTTGTATTTGTGCAAGTTTTAACAAAAATTATTTATTTATACGAGTGAATCTATTGTTGAGAAATATTAGACTATTCATTTATCTAATGACATTTTAGACACTTCATCAGTTTTACATCTTACTTTTGAATTCCAATCGTGATAGTTCACAGTTAAATCCTGTTTCTAACAGAAAATTTAGCAACCAAATGAACTTTCCAAAATGAAATGCAAACAGGATTAAAATTCAAACTCTGAAGTAGCGATAAATCAAATATAACTCCTAAAATATTCACCAATAAGAATGAAATACCGTTATGTCCTCTTCAAATACTCAGGCATTCTTGACCATGGCCAATAACAATCATATAAGAATTCCTTCTACAAAATTTCTTATTGAAGAATTCCTATAATTAGATCTTCTAGCCTGATAAAACTTGTTTATGTTATTTCACGTTGTTCACGTTATTTAAAATTAAGGGCGCCTACCTTCTATACAGACGACGTGATCTCGGATTTGCTGGGACACAGATACGTCTGGAATTAGGTCTATCAGGTCATAAATAGCATAGATTGAAGGATGCACACTTTCGAATCTTTGTATTTCCTGCCTTATTGCCAGAGAATTATTCAGGAAAGGCTGAAAATGAGCTCTGGAATTCATTGTCAAAACTGATACAAACTCACGATAACATTGCAAAACAAAAACATTTAGGTAGACTCGAAATAACACACTTTGGCGTTTCTACACATCGCGGTTCGCACAAAACTTCGAATTTAGATAGATAATTAAACCCATATTACATCGGAGATGTTCTTTGATATTTATGGAAAAGTAATTCACAATCACAACAAACTGAAGAGGTTAGGATTTCAGTCACTCGTCTGTCGTAACTCGCCCGTCCACTATTTAGTCACTCCCACTAGAGGAAAGTAACCTATCTACGCTCGTCTTTTGCGCTCATCTAAATAAAAATACAAAGTTGGAAACGATGTGACGACACCTAAAGAAGAGGGACTGATATTATTGCTACATTTGCTGGTGCTGAAAACTACAATATGGAAACAGCGACGTAACATGTACAGTATATGCAAGGAATTTAAATATTTCTGTAATATGTTGATTCTGCCTACTGACGTTAGATGGAGCAATACCATAATTCATCATTACACCAAAACTTTTTGGATATGCATCAGATTTTTTTCTTAATTATTATTGATAGTTTTCCGGTACTATCAAAAATATCATTGCCTGTCAGATTAAGACAAATAGTGGCAACGAAATATACTCCCACAATTAATTAAATCATTTTATTGACTGAAATTAACTTCATCAACCATTAATAGTTTGGTGCACTCTATGTTTTGAAACAGAATAGTTTCAAATGTGCTATGCTTGAAGCATAGAACTTATTTTACGTAGATTTAAGTTTATCCAAAGAAGATTAATCAAGAATATTATACTATGTGTGCACTTCTTGGCTTATATATTATCCTTTTCTTGTCGGTCAATGACTATGCAAAAGGATATATACTAGGCAGGTTTGATTGTTTCATTATCAAAGCAGATGTCGCCTATCTTTCACCATTACGTTTTTTTTATTTATGAGCTCGTCTCGTTCTGACTATATTCTTACAAATTTGTCTATTCTATCCAGGATTTCTTTTAATATCTGTAATGTTGATCATTTTTCGTGAAATCAGAATTCATACATGAATACTAAATAAATTAATCATTTTTATTGTGTCTTCAGTGATTACTAATTACCAAAAAGAAATAGATTCATGCAAAAAAGTATTATACCCTCTTCTTTGACTTCCGCTTTGGCCTTTATGCCGTTAAGACGTGTTTGCCTTGTCGAGGGAGTCCTTATGTATTGTATTGTGTTTGTGGAATACAAAAATTTGTGGAGTTATTTTAAATTATTGTGAAAAACTTAATTGGGTATTGGATAATCCAAGATTCATCGAGAGATAGACCCAATTGAAAAGGAATGAAGCTTGTATAGGTATTCATTGTTGCATTGCACATTGTTTAAAAGAGGAAAGAGATTCTCTCTCTGGTGTATGATACATGTATCACGTGGGTCGTGGACAAGGGCGTTGACTAAGTATATAAGACGATAATGCTCCCTGTAGAGTTGGTTGAAGTTTCTAAGTCCACAAGAATCGCCTATTCTGGTTGTTTACGAAAGGTCAGGATTGAAAGTTTGAAGAGACGTTCATAGATGGCTCTTGATAGTATTTCTGTATTTTTAAGAGCCATCTATGAACGTCTTCTCAAACTTTACTTTTTACTATAAGTTTTTATTTTCAATTAATACTAACAGATGGCTGCAAAAGTTTTCAAAGATATCTTACAATGAAAATCCATGGGCATACAAATTTCTTATACAGTGGATAGAACAGATTCATATACTCAGATTCTCATTACAAAAATAAAGGTATGATTTTTAAGGAAATTATATCAATGCTTTTTTTAGAAGTACAAACTTTAAAAATTCAAAATATTTTCATTATGAGGATTGCGAATATTATTACGTAAAAAATATCACTGTTTAAGTTGGAAAAGTTTATTCAACGTTATATCTAATTCGAGCTTTCGC
The DNA here is from genome assembly GCA_013387265.2 of Cryptolaemus montrouzieri. Lineage (NCBI taxonomy): Eukaryota > Metazoa > Arthropoda > Insecta > Coleoptera > Coccinellidae > Cryptolaemus > Cryptolaemus montrouzieri. Next base: position 6,295,454 of record JABFTP020000103.1, on the reverse strand, counting down.
TCATCAGGCATGTATGAGTTTGACACTAAAATACAAAGTTACCAATTTTCTTATATATTGGTGCTAAAAATGAATGAACAGACCAGATAAAATTAAAGATTAACATTGGCTACTAAGACATAATTGAGAACTACTTAAAATCCCAAATATTGGGGATAATATATACCAGTCAGATCGTTAATTAATATTTGATTATTGGCTGTATTGTGTTTGGCTTTGATTATTTATATGGATTCAAGATAATTGAGTTCTATAAATTTTTGTTCTCAGTACAGGATTTGTAGATGTCTATTGATGGAAAATTAAATCTAAAGGACTTGCCTGTTTGATCAATATAAATTCCTTTACAATTATCTAATTTTAGAGTTTTATCTTTGTCGTTGAAAAATATATTTGATAGTTTGGTTGTGGATTTGTAGGCTAATTCTACATTGGAGATTTGGATGTTATTTGTGATTATTTAGAAATAGAGCCGAAGTAGTGAGGAATATTGATGTGTGCGGCTGTCAGAATACATTTGAGAAAAAATACTGTTATAGGTGGTCGTCCTTGCTTGCATTACTTGTAATGTATAATAGACAAATCTTATTGCTTATTGCTTATTGCTCTCAATCTTTCTTCCTGAGCCAGGAAATTACGCCAAAACCAAGAATATTACGATATCACCACTCAATCGGGATTTCTTCCTAATCTTCCTATCTAACACGAATTCTTTCTGTATGGAGGCTATAGCCTGCAGTCTGGAACTCTGTAGATAGGTTGCATCCCTTCGAAGATTTTTCTTCTCCTAATTATGAAACAAAAATCCTTGATATCTCACTGGAATACTCTTACGAGGGTGAAGTACCAATCCGAGGGTGTTTGTAAGACTCATCTGAAACATGAGCAGTCATTTGTGAAGGATTAGATATAGATTTGGGTTATAGGGGAATAGTTTTCATGAAAAGGCCTGAAGAATCGGTCGGTTGGCCCCGGTTGTTTCTTTCTTATTTGTGAAGCATTATATACTATGCTTATTGCTACAATTAGATCGAAAAATATTAGCCACATGTTTTATGTGGAGAAATATCTGAAATTTTTCGCTCGGATTCTTCGTAATATCTCGAATTCCACTCAATATTTTTTTCCAAATCATCAGAAATTTCATGTCAAGACAAAAAGTTTAAGATTCATCTCTCAGCCGAGATCGTTTTCTCGTTTTCGCGCCTAATCTCAGTGAAAGCATGTTGAGCTAAATCTTACCATCTAACGTCAATTCTTAATCTCAGTGACAGAATATTGAGTTCAATGTTCTTAAGAAACTTCAATCAAATTCTTCCAACATGTGGACTTTAGCCTATGGGATGGAAATCTAAAGACAAAGCTGTTCTTGTTTTCTTAATGCATTTTATGGAAGAAAAGTCGGGGGTTGCATTTTTGAAACTGAAAACTATTTTCTGAACTCGAATTTTCAATTTTACATTTCTATTTTGAAAAAGCATGCTATTTTCTTTTAAAAATTTAAACGAAAATGCGTGTAACTTGTATTGGAGTCATTTTTATAGATGTTTACTTCACTTTCCTTCGATTTCAAAATGAAACTATTATATATTGTCTGTAGCTCCCTGAAAAGAGAAGCCAAAGTAGAATGGATATTTATAATATTTTGTGTTTAAATATATTTGGGTTTGTGAAAACATATAAAGGAATGCTATTGATATATAATTGTGTCTATTTTCAATTTTTCATTTCTCATTGACTCAATAATCCTAGACTACGGAATATAGAAAATGAGTAAAACCCTTTTTTCTGTTGATGTCTACGCTTATGTCAGCGAAAAATCATATGTTGTTTGGCTTTCACATGTCATCTATGTGCCATATCAGAATAATTCATTTATGTTGTTATATTAGTGCAGAATACTGCACTAATAGATATAGTACCGCACATATTGTCCACTATCAAGGAGGTCGCCAGCTGACGGAATGTTTTTCACACAAACTACATTGTATTGTGAGCTAACACTACGACGAACTGGATTCTTTATCTAGTGTATATAAATTGTCTTTGATCCAGGTAAGAGTGAGCATAACCCCACTTTTTTAACGTTTTTATACTCTCTAAAGTCGAAATTAGAAACGAAATTGTGAAATTTGATGACATTTTTCCGAAAAGCACACCATCAGGATATATGAAAATTGGTACGGTTGGATCCAACAAAAAAATTAAATTGTCATCATAGTTATTCAAAAATATTGTCAAATCTGGAGGTATATACTTTCCTGCTATCATATTTGTTTTAAAATATGTATGAAAAATTTCCCATCACTTTAATGAACATCAAATATTCAGAAAATGGACAGTGCAATTACATTCAGTCCTTGTGAGGAATTGTTTTGAACATACAAAAATGTGACCCTAGCTATGGTGTTCTGGTTTTGAATTCTTCGAAAAAATTGGAAAATAACACTCTGTGGAATATATGGAACCGAGGTAAGTACACACAGTTTTCAAATAATATTTTATATCAACAAATTTGTTTTTTGTAGGTAAAATACGTTTATTAGTAGATGGTGGTGCAGAATCATGGGTTTCATGGGTTGAGAGCTCTTCACAAGAAAAATGCCATCTCCTCCCACCTCACTTAGTTACAGGAGATTTTGATTCCATAAAACCTGAAACACTTGAGAAGTTCAAACAAAATAAAGCGATTCAAATTATTCATACTCCAGATCAAAATTACACTGATTTTACCAAAGCTTTGGTAGAATTCAATAAATATCAGCTACAAAATAACATTAAGGTAGGTGATATATGAGAAAAAACTAGTTTTGAAGTTGAATTATATCATTTCATGGTAATCCTGCTGTTTAAGCTGACCGTTGTTGCCTATCTAGTGCAGAGTCGAATAAATGTTTTCTGAAAGTATTCCACTTGCAGCCAGTGTTGCCACAATTTGTCTCACGTCGGAGATTAGATTACTTATCGTTGAAAATGAAATAGCAATGGATAATATATACTATTGAAGTGAAACCAATAGCAAAACACTCCTAATCAAGGGAATAACTTCTCAAGAGGAAGGGACATGTGTTTTTTATCTTTATGTCAAGCCAAATAGAAAAAAAATTCGGCTCATCCAGCGCAATCTATTAAAAAAAGTAACTCAACAATGTGAAAATACTTTTTACATAACTTCAATAATAACCGACATATTGAATAACTCAAAAATCACGACCAAAATCAAACATTTATTGTCTTATTTGAACATGAAATTGAAATGAATACCAGGAAAGCGATCTGGCAACACTGTCTGAAATTTAAATCGTTCGGAAACATTTCCATCGACTTGGTACACGATGCGCGAAGTGGTCAGCGTGAATATCAGGATTACCAACATTGGTAATCCTGTCTTGCATGATGACAAATTCTGCGCACCCAAAACGAATCAATAAGTTGTTTGCAGAATGTATTTGAATTTTATACAGTGTTGTCAAATTTCGAACAATGATATTTGGACGCACTGGTTCGTCAGTATGCGAACACCTAAAAAATATATATTTTATGAGTAGTATAATAGTAAAGTAGCGCTTTTTTCAGATTGAAAATATCTATGTACTTACAACAATTGGAGAAAGAATGGATCACGTAATGGCAAACATAAATACCTTTATTTTATGCGTATAATATTGTACCAAATATACCTGTATTTCTGTTGTCTACTGAATCACTTTCATGGCTACTCAAGGCAGGTACTTACATTGTCAACATTCCTCAGTCACTTAGAAACAGTAAAGAATGGTGTGGCCTTATTCCTATAGGTTCTCCGGGAATAGTTACTACAAGTGGGCTCAAGTGGAATCTCAGTAAGATATAGATGAGTTAATTTATATAAAAATAATTGGGCTACTATTCTTTCAAACATTAAAATCTCTACAGTTTCTTGCAAATTATAAATATTAGGGTGGTTCAACAAAAAAAGAAAATTTTTTTTTTCGCTTGGTACTTGAAAAATAGGTTCTCAGACACCTCTTAGGAAGTCCCTCCAAGTATCATCAGTATCGTTAACATTCGGTTTTCACTGATGAGTCCATTGTATGCGTTTGATTGTTATGCTCTGATGATCCTAGCATCAGTAGTAAGCGAAGCTGAGAGTACTGACGGCAAAAGAGTCAATCTTGTTTTTGAAGGCGTTCACACTTGCTACCTGAATTCTGTCCTCCTCCAGAAACTTCCATACATACACAACTTGGTTAGTTAAAAAAATTTTCTAGGCATTTTTTGGCACCTCTCTTTGGTCAGTTTCATGGAATGGCCTCGCAGTTGGCGATTCTGGCTTGGTATAGTAGATCAAGGTCGATATCATAGAAGTTGTTCAAAATTTTGAAGGCCTCTATGTGATCCCCTCTTAGTCTTCTTTCCTATAGGGAGGACAGGCCAAGTCTCTTTCTACTCTGTTCATATGATTCTCCCCGGAGTTCTAGATAGATCTTGGTAAATTTTCTCTGCACTCTCTCCAATAGATCAATGTCTCTAGCAAAATAAAGGCTCCACACAGAATGCGCCTACTTAAGTATAGGACGAATGTAAGTTAGATATAGCTGTAGTACCATTTGCCAACTTATATTCTCAGAGGCAATTTTAATGATATATTAGTGAGTTGGCTTTTTCCACGATTTTTGTGATGTTATTTCGCCATTTGAGGTCCTTAGAGATCAGAACTTCCAGGTCCTTTTGATTGTCAACATGGCTCAGCTCTATACTGTTAATGTAGTAAGGCTTTCTTGGGTTGTTTGCATCTATACTCAGAACTGTGCACTTATTTGCATTTAATTTCATTTGCCATGTGTCTGACCAGGTTTTCACATCTCTTAAGTCTCTCTTCATTGCCTCATACTGATGGTTTGGACTGCAGTACAGCTTAGTATCATCCGCAAATAAGACAACATTCGTTGCAGCATTCTGTGACAGATCACCCACATATACCAAAAACAATAGGAGACCCAATACTGATCCTTGTGGAACTCCAATTAAAACCTGATGACATGATGAATATTCCCCATTCACTCTCACTCTGGAAACTCTATTCTGCATGAAACTTGATATCCACTTGTTTAAAGGACCTCTAACTCCTTTATAATCTAACTGTACAAAAGTTTTTCGAAGGGCACTTTTCAAAGGTCCATAAATTTACAAAGATTCAAAGATAAACTAGATTTTGCCAATGATTTACGCTGAAAAAGGCAGATTTCTATACTTATATCTCAGTCAAAGAAATTACTTAGAAACTTCAAAATGCATGTAAGTTAAAAAAATTCTCGTACGGAGCTCAAATTAAAGCAATTTGAAATTTTAGAAGAGTTCTAGGGTTACATGTTAAAAAAATTGTTAAAGTCCACAGACAATTTTAGAGACTAGCAAAAATTTGAAAAATTTTTTCCTTTAGTAATTGGATGGTTACTTGAAAACCGCTTACATTAAATAATTTTAATATTCAGATCTGAAAACTAGACACTTGGGGCTACAGTTTTTTCTGTAATCATTTTCCTGCGAGTTATCTCTTAGTGAAAATCACTAAAAATTAGTAATTTTTTAATATCCCTTAATTTTCGTGAGTAGTGTAGGTATTATTTTATTACATACATACATAAAGCCACGCCTTGTCTCAGAGGGTAAGCATATGAGACATTTTCATCTATATTAGGTTGGGGGAAGGTCCAAACAATAAATAACAACACGACTAATATTTTGAATTATTAAAGATTAAATTGAAAAAGTATTATTTGAATAAAAACATTCAAATAAATTTTTGAACATAAAACTTCTATAGGAGTAACTTTTATAATAGAAACTCAGATTCGTGTAAATTGACCCAAACCTCATAAATTAAATTAAAACTTTTCGAATTATTGATAAAAACCTGGAAAAATTGATAGGCAATGTTGTTTGACGATGAATATCTCATAAACACTTAAGTTAATCGAAAATTTATGAGAGACCATTTTTGTAGAGCAGTAAATTTCCTACAAAACTAGGAGTTTCATGATTCATAATAATTTTTTTTATTGAGTTATAAAATTCATAAGAAAAGAATAAATTTTTCTTCAAATAATCAAACTTCAACCGTTAATATCTTTTAAACGGTTAAGTTTACGTAAAAAATCTTAACAGGATTTTTTATGTTGAACATTCAATTTTCTACAAAATCTATAAAACGATATATTTCTTCAAGTAGTTGAAAGCGAAATATCAATTTTTCTGTGATAAGAAAAAAATAGAAAACTGTAAGGGTGAGTACCTTCCCGTTACAATTAAGAACTTATACTTGGAGAGACTTCCTTAGAGGTGTCTAGGAACCTATTTTTCAGAGTAAAAAAATATTCGTTTTTTTCGACCCACTCTAATACATATGTGTCATTTACTTACCCTTTTAGATAACACCAAGATGGAGTTTGGACTATTAGTAAGCACATCAAATACTTATGATGGTTCTCCGGAAGTGAAAATTGAGACAAATTCTAGCATTTTATGGACTATGGGTATCAAAGGTTTTTGTGATAGATGATATTTAGTGAAATTTATTTTTTGTTGAAAAATTTTTAGGAATAAATGTTAGAGATTATATATTTGAAGAAGACTCATTTCTTTATGCTGCAAACTGTTCTTTGTATAAATCAATCAGACATCTTTCTGCGAGAATTTTGGGTAGGTTATGTCCATCAGGAAAACAATATAAAGTCAATTGGATTCAACTTGACCCAAGTCAATCATCCTAATGATGATTGCCATTGGTCAAGTCGTTATTCTCACATTGCTTAATTCAATACTTCTACTAAAATCAGGGCCCCCGCAACCATATGTGCAAAGTGTGCAATGCACAAGGGCGCCAAAACCCAGGGTCCAAAAAAAATATTAAAATAAAAGTTGAGAAATTAAATAGGTTTAGGTATAAATACACACGAAATTTTATTAGTATATCATCCAGTTACTGCCGATTTCAATGTTGCCAGAACATGTCAGGCGGCAGTTTCTTGGTTTTTCCTGTTCAGTCATAACGCCTGGAGCGCTATAAAAGCGATGCATCGCCACAGGCGGTCTTAAATCAGTTAGTTCACTGAACGTGCAACAAATGAATAAAAACAAGTAATCCTATTAATTTTTACATATAAAGTTATTTTTATTTTGTCAAGTGTGGTGTTGTGTTATGTAATATTTTGTTTACTACTTGCTGACTGCAATTTCAACGGCTTGATTTTTCATAAAATGGTAAGTGTTCCCTACTTTATACTATCAACATTAAGCCTTTATAGGATACTGGTTATAATTAATTTTTTAGCTGAATATCTTTTATTAATTGAAATGTCATGTACGAGTTTAAAAAGTAACTGGTTTTATCCATAACTCGCTTAGTTTTATGCTACTGATCTTTTTAAAAACCATTTTGTAGGGTTTTTAAGGGCTATATGATCAAATTAGTTTAATATGTTTTTTGCCTTTATTTTTGAAAGGATTTAAGCTGAGAGGGCTGGAACCAATTGCTTTTTACTCAAATATGCAAACTTTAATCGGCCATATCTTACTTAATAATAATCTGCCCTATAAAGGGTTAAAAACTATTGGCTACTTTGTTAACTTTTTAAGAATATTTCCTACCCTACCCACATGGTGCTCATTATTGTGGTTACTTTAGAAGTTAATTCCTAATTCCCATGAGTACTAATTATTTATTTGTTTTTTCAGGATGAAAGAAAAGACCTTCAGGTGCGAAGTTTTGCGAGCAAAAGAAACAGACTATAAAAAAGAGGAAGAATGGTTGGATCTTTCAAGCATTTCTTGCGAAACAATCGAGATTCCACGGAGACTATCGATGTTGGTGTGAATCTCAAGATTCTAAATCCGTTATATCAATAACCGTGAGTGGAACATCTGAAATTTCAACAGTTACATCAAGTTCTGTAACAAGTGGCAGCGGTTGTAGCAGCAAAACAGCTTCTACTGATGCAGAGCCCGATGAAGCGATGACGCCATCCTCGTCTACGGCAGAATAATCCACTTCAGGTAATTCAGCTTGTGTAAAAAGTTCGGTAATGTCAGCTATCGAAATACCTGCTGCAAGTGACACTTTCGATGAAGGCAGTAATGAGGCTAGTATCGATATAACTCCGTCCGACCCCGGTTTGTGGCCCGAAAGAATCACCAATGAGATGGCTAGAATATTGGTTAAACGTGGTCCGCCCTTGAGAGACATCAGTTTTAGCTTTCCTAGTAATAAAGATGAGAGAAAGTTTTCGTGCAAATACTTTGAAAGAAATCTAGTAAATGGAGAAAAAGTCGGAAGGGCTTGGCTTATTTACTCTGTATTTTGTTTTTGTTGTAAGTTGTTCTGTAAATATAAAACTCCTAACGCTTTTTGTGATACAAATGGAGTATCTGATTGGCAACACTTGTCTTTGCTAATTGAGAAACACGAAACGTCAATTTTACACAACAGTTATATAAACACTTGGGTAAATTAAAAAAAATGTTGGAGACATCTATGACTGTTAATGCTCATCATCTGCGGATTTTAGAAACGAAAAAAAATATTGGCGAGACGTGTTGGAAAGAATTATTGCGATTGTTAAGTATTTATCTACACAATGCTTGGCATTTCAAGGTTCTTCTCAATTGCTTTTTGAACATGATAATGGAAATTTTCTAAAAGCTGTTGAGATGATTGCCTCTTTTGATTCAGTGATGAGACAGCACTTCAGCCGAGTGTATAACTCCCAAAAAAATCTGTTAAAATGACTCATAATTTAGGCGTGCAAATACAGAATGAAATTATTGAATTATTGTCGTCCAAAGTAAGAAATAATATTTTAGAAATGGTTCGAAGTTCAAAATATTTTTCAATAATATTAGATTGTACACCAGACACTAGTCATACTGAGCAAATTAGTCTTGTTCTGAGGTATGTTGTCCTCAACACCACTTCAAAAAAGGTTGAAGTTAAGGAAAGTTTTATTGCGTTTAATCCAATACTGGACTCTACAGGAGAAGGGATATATACATTTGTGATAGAAAATTTGAAAAAATTAAATGTAGAATTAAAACACATTAGGGGACAAGGTTATGATATTGGAACAAATATGAAGGAAAAACATGTAGGGCTTCAAAAACGCATTCTTGATGCGAATCCGGAAGCCCTTTCTGTACCTTGTGCGGCTCATACTTTGAACTTAACAGTAAATGACGCTTCTAAGGTGTCAGATGCTACAATATACTTTTTTAATCTTGTGCAAGAGTTATATAATTTTTTCGTCATCCACAAAAAGGTGGTATGTTTTGAGAAAAAATGTCCCAGGTTAAGTTTAAAGCCTCTAAGTGAGACAAGATGGTCCAGCAGAATTGACGCAATAAAGCCCCTTAAAGTTTATTTAATTAAGGTTTGCGAAAGTCTTCTAGAAGTGGCTGAAGATAATTCCTTTCACATTGATGCAAGACATAAAGCGAGTTCCCTCTTAACGTCTGTACAAAATTTTCAATTTATTTGTGGAATTATTATTTGGCATGACGTTTTATTTCATATAAATATTGTCAGCAAACAAATGCAAAGTGCTACAATTAATATTAAAGTATGCCAAACCTACCTAAAAAATTTAGTTGATCACTTCCAGCAATATAAATCTGACCAATCATTTCAAGAAATTCTTGTGCAAGCGAAAGAAGTAGCATCCTCTCTCGAAATTGAAGAAGACTTTCCACCATAACCAACGGTAAACCAAAACTGTTTGACTATGAACACCAAGATGAGACCCGTCATGATCCAAAAACCGCCTTTAAAATTAGTTTTTTCTTAAAAATTATAGATCAAACTATAAGCTCTCTAAAAAACCGATTTGACTTATTAAATGAGTATGATAATATTTTCGGATTTTTTAGCGACATATTCAAATTAAGTGACAGCGATCTTTGGAAACATTGTTCTATTCTTGAAGAGCGACTGACAGATCAGGATAATAAGGATATAGACTCCAATGATCTGTTTAACGAAATTAAAGCGATCTTTTTCAAAGTTAAAAATCATTAAAATTATTTAAGATCGACAATGATTCAAGAAACATTGTCTGGGCTAACAATATTAGCAATTGAACAAGAATTTTTTGACGGTATAAATTTTAGCGATGTAATGGAGACATCAGGCAATATTTCTGTTATTTGTTCCTAAAAAAGTGATTTTAGTTTTAGGTTATTTTCTAGTTTTTATAAACAACGAGTCAACGTGTCTGTATCCCATTACTTAAGTAAATGTTTTAAAATGGGTGTGGACAAGAATTTATTTTGTTATGATTTTGTTCTGTTTGTTTCATTTTGATATTTTAGTCTACAAATAAATATGACTTCTAAAGTTCAGTTTTTTGCTTTTCTCAAGCACCTACCTACCTACCTCCTACCTTAAAAAAAATAAAAAAGCGATCCAAAATGCCTTAAGGGGCTCCAAAATCCTTTTTTGCACACAAGTGCCAGTAGCTCTCACGGGGGCCTTGACTAAAATCTTCATTGCTTTTCTCTCTACATGAATTCGTTCTTTAATCAGAATCATCGGAAAGTAACTCATGATTTATCCTTGTTTATAAGGTTAAACTTATATTTTTCAAAATTCTTTGATTGCAGCTTTTGATTATACCTGTTACTTTGCTATCACCGGTCAGTTTACTTTCCGATTATCGCTGTAGAAAAAGATCAGCAACTTCACTCTTGCGTCCACTTTCAAGGAATCAGATCTTTTAGTTCAGCGCATGTCAAGTTCTATTCGTTCAGGATTTCTGTGGTCACCGCGAAAGAAATGGCTCGAGATTTGTCTTTAGATTCGGGGAATCACCGATTTTTACACTTCAACGACTTCTATTTGTATGATGATACGTCACTGGTAACAATTTTTATTCAATCTTTGTGTTTTTTTGGAGCATTACCAATTTATGTACTTGAATTCATACCTACATCTATTTGCTAACTCGGCAGTACTTTCTGTTTTTCTTTGAAAATGCTCTGCATATTGTTCATGCTCCAATTGTATAACTAATTCCTCAAAACACACGTTGGTTTCGAGAAGATTCAACATCTATTCCATGTTTTCATCGGTTGATGAGACACTTTCAGACATGATAACAAAGAAATAGAAAAACTAAAGTATCTGTGTAATGATATATTGTGTTTACAAATACAACGATTTCATTATAATTATAAATAAATTAAAACAGACAGAATTCACAAATTGGAAACGAAAACTATATGTTTTAAGGAAATTCCGAGAATTTAATCTCTGAAGCTGCGTTCATTCATTGCGGCTGGTTGGAAGTATTTTTTAACAAGAAAAGGTAATCTGAAACAGAAATCTTATTTGAAACTTGCTGAAATACTCTCAATATAATAAATTATATTTTGAACGGCATGTAATTGTTATTCTTTTATTTCAGTATAAATAATATATAACTTTTTTTGCCATACTAACTTTGATATTGTGAATCTATTCTTCTTCTTCTTCCTCCTCCTCTTCCTCTTCTTCATCTACCTCAACTTCTTCTTCCTCCTCTTCCTCTTCTGGCTCTGGCTCAATTACAGGCTCTTTAAGGTCTTCATCATCATCAGCAGCCTGTTTGCCTTCTTCTTCACCTTCAGGAGTTTCGGGATCTCCAGGTTTTTTGCCGGGCCTTTCACCGAACCATTTTGGCAGCCGCGCTATAAATATTTTTGAGTTCAATCATAAAGACGAATTTATTGAAATGGACAAATAAAGTGACGTTCTAGCAAAAGCTTGCAAGATTAAGTTATATATATATATATATATATATATATATATATATATATATATATATATATATATATATATATATATATATATATATATATATATATAGAGAGAAAAGTTCATAAAACAGATAATAATTAAGAAAAATTGAAATAATGGTATACCATCTTTTATGTTTCTTTTGATATATTTCTGATAGCTTTAATGTGTTTTTATTTCAAGTGTATATTTCTTTCAACTGAAATTAACATATATAACTCATACCTCATTAGTACGCAAAAAAACTTTCTACACAAAGAATAATTAATAAACCCTGAAAAAGCAAACAAACTTCTTTGTCTCATAAAATAACACCGAATTTCATTGTTTCTATCTCGAAACTCCAATCTTTTTGTTAATAAAACGAAGAAAATTCTGGAAGTGAATAATTAATTTTAGATATTCTTCATGTTAGTTGAAACACATAGCCCCCATTTTATAGATGGTAGTTATAAGAAGCCCCCAAAATATTCGCTAATACTTGCTTACTCTTTTGTCTGGAATCAAATACTCCAAATTTGTCTTTCCAGAGTTTTTCATTCGTTTCCTTGAGAATGTCTTCCAGACCCTGTCGAAAGATTAAATGCACATGCTCAAAATACAAATATATTATTATGCAATCACAATTTCACACAATCAATTAGATCTGTACAACACGAACAAAAATATAAATTACATGGACAAGAACCGAGGACCACGTGCAAAACACGTATAAGGCCACTTACTCCTGCTCCTGTTCATGAATTCTTCGATTCTATTTCTCCATACTTTTTCCACGTGATCCAAATATAAGTGGTCAAAACCCTAAACCAAAAACTATTCAACCTTCTGACCAAAAACGCTGTCAGTTAGGTGTCATCGTGTGTGAATTTTATAATTTCTCGGAATTTTTCAATGTATCAGTTCGAAATTGTAATGTGTTGATATTCTTGATGATTTTTTATCTTGAATCTGAATATAAAAACAGATCAATCTTTCCATTAATATATTTTCATTCGCTTTGATGATTTCCAAGTTCAAATTCAATGTTGTTGCGATTGTGTTCATTGTAATGATTGTTTGATGTAATGCAAAGTAAGGGTAATGAATCTAATATTAGCACTTCAATTTTATGTATATATCACGAATAGTACAAGTATTTCAGTAGATTCTTTTACTACAAACAATGTTCTTTATTTGATACATTTCCATTTCAACACTGTTAAAATAGCATTGAAATAGACAAAACAAAACCAGAGAATCTATACTTCTTAGCTCATTAATTCAACCCCCTTGTAATTAAAAGGAAAAGACATTGCTTGAACACCCTCTTCCAATAAAAAATATTTCAAGACTATGGCCATATTAGACACTATAAAAACGTGTCAATCAGCGTTATGAAAATAGGGTGATAGTAACTCTACTCTGTCAAATGTTCTCGGGGAAATTTTCAAAATTGAAGTGCTATTTTTCGGAAAATTCTTTCAATTTGAAGCCTACGATACACATACCCCTTCGAATAGCTTCTTCTTGTCGTCGTACGATCTGGTGTCGACACGACGTTCATATTTGGAGGCTACTTGAATTTTTGGCTGGAAAGAAGCATTTACTTTAGATGATACTTCTGTGAATACAAGGTTTATACTTACTGGGTATTTTCCGGTGAGGGCTTCAGGATCTAGACCCTTCTTCAGAGCTTTATGTCTCAGTTGTTGCTTCTGTCTTTCTTTCAGTTCTTTAAGCTATGAAAAATATCGCATATATAATATAAGAATATTTTCTCCATTGATGACTACCTACATCATAATCTTGACGTTTTTGCCTTTCTTCCAAGTCATACTTTTCAGTTTCCAGCTTGACAATGCAGTCCCACAATTCAACGGCTTTCTCACGGAGTTTTTCAACGCTAAGGTTGTCCAAGACCAAAGGTTTGATACGGATGGAAAGAGAAATTTTCTTTTCTTCTTCCAATTGTTCCTTGGTCTTGTTTCTTTCAAGTTGAGCGGCAGAAAGGTTTGCCTGAAAGTAGTTGATTTAGTTTAGTGTTCCTAGTAGACGTTTGGAAATCTTTTCTACTTACAGTAGCATCCCTTTTGGTGATGGTGAAGTTAGGTCCTTTATTCTTGTTTTGGTCCTTGAGGGCTTGCATCATAGCTTGACGTTTCTTCTCAGCATCCTCAAGACGTCTTCTCTTCTCTTCAATATCCCTTTGTTTCTTTTCTTCAATTTCTCTAACACGACGCTCTTCTTCTTGCTTCTTACGTTCCGCCATTTTCCTTTCTTCTTCGGCCCGGCTGATCTTACGCTTGGCCTGTTTTTCTTTCAGTTTTTTGAGATCATCCTCTTCCTTGGCGCGCTGCTTTCTCCATTCTGTAATGTATTCACGTAGCTGTTCATCTAGGTCTGATCTTTTCTGGTCCTGACGTTTTATGAATTCTGGATCCCCTTCCTTCTCCGCTCTATTCATTCACATAAGAAATTAGTATATCTTCGAGTTTTGTAGACGGGCAAGCAAGAAGGCATGAAGGTATTGAAGGTTGAGAAATTAAGGAGAAAAGAGATGTTATTCAAGATTCATAAATGTGGAAGTGAAAAAAATTTTATTTCAGGCAATCTTACCGTAAAATATATTTGTATGATTTGGTATAGAGAGAAATTTTGTCATATCCTTGAAAGTAGAGTTATTGGGTGGGTAACTTATAGTCGTGGAGGGTGGACCAAGCGCTACTGCATCTTGTATGTCCTTTTTCAGGTTACCTTCTTACCATGGACGTTAACCACCTCAATTTGTTAAAACACTCTGTATGAAACTCTTTATAACGTAATAAAGAATCAATATTTTCATTATGTGTGGAAATTTTGAATTTTTCTATTCTCTGAGACGATATTTGAATGTTTAATTTCATTTGTTAATGTAAATCATAAACTTCGTTTCATACTCCTCATACTCGGTTAAGGATTAGAACTCGATAAGCGTGAACTTAGTGGGGTGAATAAATACATAAAAAAATGGCCGACAGATAACATTATCCCAAAAGGCAGCTCGGACATGTTCAGCTGAATTAGAAATTTGTCGTACTTTGCATTAAGTCCGATCTTGAAGAAAAATCATGAAAATTATACTGTTACATAAAAAATTGTTGAAAAACAAAAAATCGAACAAAATACAACAAAATTTACTAACTCTTCAGTTAGTAATCTGGTTAAAGCTTAGTATATAGAAAATGGATCGTGCACTTTTCTACAAAAATTGAAAAGTGAAAAAATTCTCCAAAAATCGCGAAAAAATTGTTATCGCCCCTTGTATCATGGTTGTGTACGACTGGAATAATCCCTGAAATAGATCGAATAATTCGTTTTAAATCGATCCATTTTCTACAATTCGAGTTACTCCAAGGCGCTGACTGACCGAATATATATCGAATTCAGTTTTTCGAAGCTATTAAAAGCTTTGATTCCTTTAGTTTTGTCTATAACTTACTCGACTTTGGTGGTTGTAGTTGTAGTCCTATATGGTACATCACAAAGGGCAGGGGGTTCACGAGTGACAAGGAAAAAAAATAAAAAATACATATAAAATATCACATTATCAAAATCTTAACTAAAAATAGAAAACACACTATCAAGGACTACTTAAAATACATAAAGAAACTAAGGGTCATTACAACAGCATACACATACGATTCTAAAACGGGGGTTGAAGGGGTCTTACTTACTTTCTGCAAAAAGAAAAAAAAACGTTTATTCAGGACTAGAAAAATATTACAAAATGGGACATGGTTGTGATAGTGTATGAATAATTATCCTGAAATGGTATCGATAGTGTGTGAATGAAAAGCAGTGAATGTAACTGATTTTTTGAAATTCGAAGAGTTTTATTTTCATGAAATTTATTATACTTTATTTGAGTTCGCTTAACGAAATGAATACATCGAATTCAAGTCAAGAATATAAATCTGTTTTCGCGAGAATGAAAGAACAATTTTACCTATCAACGCAAGAAAATTTTTGTCCAGAAATTCAATATTATGTAATTCTCGCACTTCAAACAAACAATTCTCCTTCAATTGTGTATTATGTTTAATTTTTGGCCGATTATTGTAAAATTCTGTCGATAAAGTACCTGGAATTGATTATTTGAAGAATCTGCTTGAAACAATTTTTTGTTGTTAAGTTGGTTAAACTATTTTCTATACTGACGCGAGTTTGAACGCGATCTGTCATTTCGTTTGTTTACAACGCAATGTTTACAATAATTTATCAGTTCTCACAAGGGTGTTTTGCGATTTTTTCAATAAACAAAAATTTTGAACAAAGAATTTATATTTGCAAATGAAATTTCATGTTCCGAATCGCTGAAAATGTTACAGAAGGCTTGTGGTGAATCGACTTTATCAAAAATACGTGCATAGGAATGGTACTGTGTATTCAACAGCGGCTGAGACGTGGTGAAAGATTTGCCTCGTTCTGGTCGGTCATCATCATCTCAACTAAAGTTAACATCGATAAAATGAAGTATAGAATTTGAGAGAGATAGGCAATGAACTTTCTATGTTTCACGAATCAATTCGAGCCGTTTTAAAAGATTGTTTGGGCATGAAACGCGTTGCCGCTCGAGTAATTCCAAAAGACTTGAATTTATTCAAAAATTGAATCGCGTAAAGTCCTGCTAGGAAGAGTCTATTCCGACCTCACATTCGTAAAACGCGTTGTAACTGGTGATGAGACATGGATTTGTAAGTTAAGGTAATGTTGACTGTTTTCTTTGATTATCGCGGAGTTGTGCACTTAAAATTCTTGCCAAAAGCTCAGACGGTAAATAAGAAATATTACCTGAGCGATATGCGGCGTTTGGGAGAGCAAATCTGTCGATTGGATGTTGCATCATGATAATACTCCATCTCATAAGGCTATTACTCTAAGATACGAACCTACATCGACCTTCATCGACCTGATAATGGAATGAAACATAATTTATTATAAATTAAATATATTAGAGAATATATTAAAAATGGGTTTGCGAAACAAATCCTATACAGACTTTTTCAATCATTTTTTAAGAAATGATTCTTAATTAAATGTTGTTACATCAAGATAATAGGAAAAATTTTACTGTTGTTGGGTTGCCTTTTATTTGCCTGGACAAACTACTCGGTTGTCGATGCCAGTTACCTTCACTTCATTGGATCATAGAAAAGAAATATATCAATATAAGCTTGTTTTATTGAGAACACGTTGATACAGGAGTAGTAGTATACATAGGGTGTCTACTATAAAAGGTGCCAAACTTCAGTAAGTGATAGTACAAGTCATTTGCAACAAAAAATGTCCTATAACATTTTTTCAAAAAGCTGATAATTATCGAGTTATTTAACACTTCTTGATTTTACGAAATGTTTTGCTTCTCTCTACAAAAACAAGAATATCTCTGTTACTCTTACAGCTACATCAAATCTGACCATACCATCAGAAAGAGCATTGAATTTGCTATAAGATAGGTAAGTACTAATGGTAAAAAAATTTGTATACCGGGTGTTGTAAAAGGCTAAATGAAAAAATTGTGAAATGATCAAAATTAGTGGTATTTTCTCGTTAGCTGTACCATTGAAAACTGATCGATAAGTAGCCGTTTTTTTCGAAAAAACTACTACATTCATTTGACTTTTAAACTTTTGAGTTAACTATGTTTTTACCAACAATATCATGGGTAAGATTAAAAGTAAGAACATTAAATTCTCTTATCCTTCGATCATAAATGAGCTGGTTTCATCGGAGCGTCTACACAATTACACAAATGCCTTTTCAATGATAATAACCGATAAATAAATAACATCTGGATATTGAATGTTTAAGAAACTATGAATAATCAATTTATCTCGGATTAGAAGAAGAAGATTAAAAAAGAATCGTGAAAGAATAAATCACAGAAGGCTTATATTACTTGATTTTAAAACAAATAAAAATATTTAGAATTTGACAGGAACTGTCATTCAATGAATTAATGAATTGAAGTTTATATTTTCCCCGTTTACGATCCCATTTTCTTCTTCGAAAAAAAGAAAGCATGGCTAGTTTCTCAAATCTTGAATATCGAGATATGTTATTTGCTAATGGTTTCGCGAATGGAAACTGGTTCATTCAGTGGTTTAAGAATTAGAGAAGGTGGTGGAAATGCTCAGCAATAGAGACAAGCACTTGCAATATTGCAGGCTGTACTCGGAGAATTGGTGCTACATTGAGACTTCATCATTCCTCGGTTCATAGAGTTCGCAAGCGAAATAATTTAAATCCTTACCATTTGAGTAAGGTTCAAGACCTATTACCAGTAGATAGTGAGGTGAGGTTGCAATTATTACAGGATTGGGGATTAGATAAAATTCTATGGATGGATGACGCAACTTTTACCAAAGTTGGTATGGTAAATTTGAGAAATTCCCATATATGGGATACAGAAAATCCTCATGGCACTATTGTGTCACACTCTCAGCACGAGATTAGAGTAAATGTGTGGTTGGGGTTAAGGAGGGGTCAGCTTGTCGGGCCAGTTACACTTCCCGATCGTCTCAATTCAAACGAATTTTTAAATCTATTAAATAACGAAATAATGAACGTTCTGGAAGAAATGCCTATAGCTATTCGGCATCACCTTTGGTTTCAAATGGACTGCTCGGCTCATAAATCTAGAATGGTCCAGAACTGGATGGCTAAGAGATTTGGAGAGAAATAGATAGGTCGATTCGGGCCAGTGAGATGGCCACCTACAAGCCCTAACCTTACGCCACTTGATTTTTATGTGTGGTGCTCATCAAAGACTAATGTTTATAGAATTTCCTTTAATACGTGAGAAGAATTAATTGAAAGGATTCGAATCTGTTGCAACGAAATGAGTCAAAAACGCATTGAACTTCAAAGAGTAGTTGATAGTTGAAAAATATGTGTTAAGTGCATTCAAGAAAGAGGAAGACATTTTGAACACCTGTTATAGTTATAGTAAATTTTTTCAGTTCCTGTTCATGTTTCATTAAGTAATACAAGATATTTGCGTTTTCGAATTTTATGTTCTTACTCTTACCCATGATATTGCTGGAAAAAAAATAGTTAGCTCAAAAGTTGATATACCATTTGAAAGCCAGTTAAATATAATAGTTTTCACCAAAAAAAACAACTACTCATCTATCAGTTTTCAGTGGAACAGTTAACAAGAAAATACCACCAATTTTGTTCATTTCACAATTTTTTCATTTAGCCTTTTACAACACCCACCCGGTAAACAAAATCATTAGTACTTACCTATCTTATAGCAAATTCAATGCTATTTCCGATGGCATGTCAGATTTCATGTAGCTATGAGAGTAAAGAGATATTCTTGTTTTTATAGAGAGAAGCAAAAAATTTCGTAAAATCAAAAAGTGTTAAATAACTCGATAATAATCAACTTTTCGAAAAATGTTATAGAACATTTTTGTTCAAATGACTTATACTATCACCTACTGAAGTTTTTTATAGTAGACACCCTGTATATTTCCTCCAACAAAATACAAGGAATGTCACAAAAATTGTCCATACATATGTATACATACATAACAACTAAAAATCAAATAGATACATACACAAATGCTGTCATGAAAGGCGTACAAGAGATTACCCAATATAATTCAAAAATTCTTCAGTACTGTGAAACACTTTTTTAACAGAAATTCTTTAACGGCACACTTGAATTGTTTCTGGTTCATGCTCTGATAAACACTTGGAAGCTTATTATACAGCTTCGTCCCAATGAAGTTGTAAGACCTTTGAGTTTTACTGAGACGATGTTTAGGTACTACAAATCTTCCTCGACCACGAGTGGAAAAGTGATGAGTGTCTCCATGTTTATCGCGTTCATTTTTCGTTTCATGAAAATGACAGAGAGCTGCAAACATGAAGCACGATGGAACGTATTCTATATTGTCTGAAATATTTATTCGTTGTCGGTGATACCCCAGTCAATATTCTCATTGCCTTCTTTTGTTGCAGGAAGACTGTCTCCGCCTCCACAGCGGATCCCCAAAGAACAATGCCATATGTATAAGCACTATGGAAGTGTACATGGTAAGTTAACAAAGCAGCCCTCTCCTTATCGTGAAGCACGCAGTTGACAATCTTCTGCATAATAAATCGATGTGAGGAGTCCAACTGAATGAGCTGTCCAAGGCAAACCCCAGCATCAGATAGAATGCTTCTACGGATTTGGTGGTGTGTATTATTTTTTGCGTTTTATTTAAATTTAGCTCGAGTTTATTCGAATCAAACCAAGTTTTCGCATTCGCAATGGATCTTTCATCTTTCTCTTGAAGAATTTCTCCTTTTTTTTGCTTTATTTATTAGCGTTTTGTCGTCTGCGAAAACTTTGCCGTGGTCACATGGTACATGTTCAAGAAAATCGTTTATGTAATTAATGTAATGAACTGGTCCCGATATGGAACCTTGCGGAACTCCTCTAGTGATCTCTCTACTAACTGACATGCGTCCTTTCCGCTTCACTATCTGACACCTTTCTTGCAAATCTGACCTGAAAAGATCTAATACAGGTCCCCTTGCCCCAGAGTATTCTAGTTTTTTCAGCATTTTGTCATGAAACCCAACTACTTCCATTAATGCGGTTGTTGTTGCTTATCGTTATATGACATTTGTCATATTTTTAGAACGACTGTCGAAATTTTTAGAAAAAATTTTCTTTGAATTAAACAGTATCTACGAAGGAATAATATATGGGCGATGTCAACCCAAATTAATGGGTCCATAATGATTCTAAGACATCTATAATAATCGGCATCACTTGGAAGACTGAACCTGGCCATCGGGGCTCTCTCGGTCAAACAGAGAGGGAATTGTTTTGTTGAGTTTGAATATTGAAGGGTTTTTTGCGATTATAATTCAAAGTTGGCAAGCAAGAACAAGGAAGTGATTATGTTTCAGGATCCTCACACTGCGATTGAAGAACATCTCCGCGAAAGAGGAAATATCGCAGGTTATGTACATTTTGATTATTTATTTAGTCCTTTTTATGGCCTTGTTTGCTATGTAAAATCTTTTCTTAGATTTGTTTAGACATATGAGAAGTTTGATCGTTGAAATATTTTTCTGCTGGTTTTCTTTTTCCATTGTTACAGATTCCTATCTCAAATCCCCTCCATTTCACCCTTGTTTTGGAAATCATGGAATGCAAGAGAGAATGAAGCGGCTAAACAGAAAAATCTTTGGTTCTCTTTATGTACACACGACACTAACACAACATAAACAGAAAAGCTAGTGCAATAGCGACAGGGAAACGAGTTTTTTCCTCAGGTTTTTTTCACTCGTTTATTGAACCATATGCAAGATAGTATGGTTCCCCTGTTACATTTCCTGAGCTCACACTTGTGTCTTTTCTGACACACGCCAAAATTATACATATAAACAATTATTTAAAATACAATTATTCGAATTTTTGTAAATCCTATCTTTTCAATATGGATATCTCCTTTCTTGGAGTGTTGTCTGCAGAAAACTTGGCTCTAATAGGAATTGCGAATTTTAAAGATTTCCATTTCAAGGCGAGAGGAATTGTGTGACAAAGAGATCCGAGTTGAGTATAGGACGTAATGATAAAGGATGCAACATTGCAGTCTCACGTGATAGGACCTTGAAGTGCGCATGCCCAGTTTTCACACGACAGAGAATGACAGTCATACTTTAGCAAGCAGTGATCCTCGTTTTGTAGTTGCTACACGAGTTATTATGTTTCGTTGTGATGAAAAATTGCTAAAAAGTGTTTTTTGTGTCTCGGACAATTCTTTGAGTGATTTTACTGATAAAACTTTCAAAAATTACTCGTCGAAAATGACGATCACTGTCTACAGAACTATTGCTGTTATTCTGTGTCGTATGAATACCGAGCATGCGCACTTTCTCATATTTAACTCAACTCGGATATCTTATTATCTTGGTGTTACAACATTAAAAATCTTTTTTTTTTGAATAATCAAAGTAGTCTGCCCACGATTTGTTCAGCAAACCCATTTTTAATATATTCTTTAATATACTAAATTTGTAATAAAATATGTTTAATTTGATTATCAGCTCGGTGAAGGTGGATGTAGGTTCGGATCTCCTACTATATGAATTTCTGACCAAAATTCAACAAATACCATCTAGCAACCACCGTATTCATGGCTCCGACCGACTTCTTTCTTTATCCAAAACTCAACTTCGAAGTACCCCTTTAGAATCGATCAAAGACAAAAAAGAGAATTCGCGTTTGAAAAATTAATATTTTGCGTTCCATCAACCAATTCCTAGTACTTTTGACAGAATGTATACCAAAACTAAATACATAAATTGTCTCACTGTACTTGCTAAAAATCGAATTCTTACAAAACTTGAATATCGCGAAAATTTTCGTTTTTATGAAATTTCTGTACAAGAAATCTGCATGCTTCATAACAAATTACCAGGAATAAAGAATAATCCAAGAAATGGCAATCAGAAGTGCGTGCAATTCACAGTAAATGATTTTTCTTATAGAAAAACTTGTCAGAGTGCAGTTGTGAAATGTGTTTGAAAAAGCAACTTCAAAATGCTGCGAACGGATGTGACAAATTTACTTACGTCTCTACAACTTCTTCTTCCTCCTCCTCTTCTTCTTCACTAAAATTTGAACACAAACATTGATTATCATCAGAACGATCACAATTAAAGGGTTACCTTAGCTATTCGAAGCAGTGCAGCATAAGCGAAGGAGTAGAGCATGGCATCTTCTAATATCGAAAAAAATTGGGGGTACAAAAAGAAACAACCATATGCACTTTGAAAAAGGTTATTAATCATACTCTTCAACCTCAAAAGTGATTTCTAATGCAAACCGAACAGTCAAGGGCAAACTTCATGACCATAGCAAATTTAAAAGCTTCATAGAACAATTCTACAAATCTCTGAGTTTCCATTACGTTAAATGTTAGGTTAGATTAGTATTCATTCGGGAAACTCAACTACTTCATCAACTTTATTATTTAGTTTAATGTTGATTTCATCTTTTTTAAACTACCCTTAGTAATATGTAATCTCTTCGTCGCCTGCAACAACTCTTATAAACAGTTTGTCAGTTTTCAGCTACAAATTCTGTGGAAATCTTCAGTTTAACAAGGGTTTTTTCGGCAGAATTCTTTTATTTATGTACCTTATCTAGCAATTGGGAAATTCGCACTTGGTTGGCAATGAGATTTTCACTCATATCGCCTCAGAATACCGTATAGAACAATAATCAAGGTCATGGACAATGAAGCTAAGATTGAGATTACTTAAACTGATCCGAGTACTTTGATATTATATTATTATAACGTTGTTATAATGAAAGGGTACACCAAGTTTCGTTAAAAATCGGTTCGATAGTTTTCGAATAACAATTTATATCCTATATATCAATAGTCGAGCAGCGATATGCGGCACTGATGAGGTTCTAATAAAGACGAAACTGCAGTCTGCCGCTTTGATTTTCGGTATCCTCTATGGACCAAGACGATGAACCCCCCACCAAACTCTGAGAAAAGCAACGAACAGACGAATATGAGAACGTAAAAATTCCTTTCTAGCGAGCGAAATAGTCGCATTGGCTTAGGTGCTCTAGACCTCAACGTTTTCAGGAGAAACCTCCTGTCGATTAATATCTGCTAGTTGCACTATTGTGACTCTTGATGGCTGCGTGCATGGCAGGCAGATTTGGGAACTAGCTCTAATCAGGAAGGATTGTTCATTAATTTGCTTAATCAAGTATTAAACGACAAGAATTTCTTCCTGGAAATCGTGGTTTAGAGCACCGAAGCCAACGGGACTATTTCTCTCGCTTGAACCTAAAAGCGATTTACAGGCCGTCGAAAGATGGTCTACAAGTGTTGGAATTTTTGCGTTCTCACATCTGTTTGTTACTGTTCGTTGCCTTCTCGAAATCCGGTGGCGGGTTTATCGTCTCGGTCCATAGAGGGCGACTATCGTATGTATGTACGATATGCGTCTTTTCTGGAATCATTTGGGTGTTCCGATATGGTAGATCAGGATACTGAGAGGCGATATGCGGCACTGACGAGTTTATAATGACACCGAAAGTGCGGTCGTCTGCTTCGTTTTCAGCATCCTGAACAAAGACTTTTGAGTTTCACCAAAAAGTCATAAAAACAGAGTGAAAAATGTTGAAAAGAATAAGAAAAAAAAACCCATATATTTCATTGTACGATACGTAGTCTTCGATTGAAAGAACCATTGTAGTGTATTTCTTTTTATCATTAAATAACCTATGTTTGAAAATCAAAACTTCAAGGGCAAAACATAGATTTTTGAGTATCGCCAATAACTTTCAAGAAATTACAAATTCTGTTCAAAGTGAACTTTTCCAACTCGTATGCAAGATTCCAGTCTTCTCTCAATTGATTGGCGAACTCTTTCAAAAACACCAGGGTCTGTTCTTATCGAGTTGCACACAGCGATGATTCTATTTCTTAAGTCCTCGACATTGGCCACGATGGTAGTGTAAACTAAAGACTTCAAATGACCCCATAGAAAGAAATCTAAGAGGTTCAAGTCTGGGCAGCGTGCAGTCCGAAATTGAGGCCCACCTCAACCAATCCAGCGATTTCCATACTCTTGAGTTCGGAAGTCACGAAAAGCTGCATGCATAAACCACATCGTTCGTCTTATCGCCAATGGTACATCCTCCAAAAATTCTACACCTCCCCCGTAAGTCTCTTGGTAGAAATTCTGGTCCAATTAGGCAGTCACCCACAATGCCGATCCAAACATTCAACGAGAACTGATGTTGGAATCGATCTTCACATGTTTCATGTGGATTTTCTTCCACCACATATGATTTTTATGAAAATTCCTCATGGAATTCCTCGAAAACTTGTTTCATCAGTGAACAGGATCAGCATAAGAAGTTTAGGAATTTGAATCAAGCAAGAAGGCAGGAAAATCGGTAAGAAGTAGTGAAGAATTTGTCGAACAGTTCCATTGCTGACATCTAAAGGAAGAACTTCATTTTCTATCTCTACCGTTCTTACTTCCCTTTGCCTTTTACATACATACAGATCTACAGAGGTGAACAACAAACAGCAGGTGGAATTAATTTCAACAAAATATTGTCAAATTATTTCTAAAGCATATTAATGAAATAAAAAACATCCTAGGGCCTTCACTGTTAGACTGGTAACTAATTTCAAGACGAAAATGGTAGTTTATAATAATGACTGAAGAGAAGAAGTTAAACTTTTTAACACTGTTAGAAAACAAATATACTATTTGACTTATATTTTCCTATCGCCCTTTTATATTCCAGTATTGATGCTAGTAAGAATTTGAGAAACGATGAAAAATAATGTCGAATTCAATGTTGAATAACATGGTTTTTTTCACATTTCTTCCCCTACCTTGATTATTGTTCTATAGGGTATTTTGATGCGATCTGAGTAAAAATCTTATTGCCTTATTGCACCAGACTATAGGTGCTTACATAACTTTTTATTTTCAAAAAATGATATTAAGATACTATGGAGAATTATGGTTGAAGAAGCCAAGAACCACCAAAGACTGTAGTGCCGATTGAGGGAGGGAAATCCTGTTTCATTTCCACCAAAATTGAACGAAATTATTTCCAAGTAACCTACAATATCATTTTCTTCGAAATTTGTAGAGATGCCAAAATGTTGATCTCAAAGTTGTGGTGTTGAATAGATTATCATATTAATCTTCAAATTATGAATGCCTTGATTAAAATTAAAAAGTCACTAGGGTTTTATCCACAAAATATTAGTAATAGTTAAAAGTTAAGTACCAGAAATAACCTTAAAAATGACAATTTCAATATTTCGGCAATTGCGAATCTGCTGAAAGCGTAATAGCATCATTATAAACTTACGAGTAAACCTCCTCTTCGTCGGACATGTTGGCAAGTTATTTATTCTGAAACAGAAATTAAAGGAGATGTAATGCTCAGTCGAAGCTTTTAACAATAGAACTGAACCAGGATTATATGTAGGTAGAGTCATTTAAGATTTGGTTTTAAATATATCTCTGGTTGCTCAACGAACTATACGGATGTTAAAAATAAATCGAAATGAAGCTGGGGTCACGAATTTCGAGTCTTCTGTATTTCATTACAATCATAAAAGTTTCGTAGAAGAATTAGATTTCTATGTTTAGGAGAATTACTTTTGTTTTATTGATGATGAGGGTTACTTCGTGGACAGTTGTCTGTCAAGATGCTGAAAAGGTATGGCTGCTTATCCCGCATATTTTGACACTCCTAAGTCAATCAAAAGTTGTAAGGTACTATTGTGGCAGTATCATGAAATTTATTAAAGAGCAATGTCTGATAGCTACATTAGTGGGGAATGGCGGCCATTTGTAGTTTAGGCAAAGTTGATTGTTTTTTACTGTTTATGAACTATTTTAAATTGACTTTTCAAGTGTTAACACCAACTTTTCAAGAGCATTTGTGTAATGATAGATAATAATAATAATAATAATAACATCAAATTATATGCTTCGAACAAGAAGCAATTGGATGATTTGCTGAAAACTGTCAGTGAGTTCTCGGCAGATGTTCATATGAAATTCGGGATTGAAAAATGTAAGACCCTGAACATTCAAAGAGGGAAAGTCATAGATGGTGAAACACAACTTCCAAACGGTGACATTATACAGTGCATGAGAGATGGCGAAACATACAAATATCTGGGATACCAACAAGCCAGATTGTTAGACCAAAAACAATCAAAGGAGAAGATTCGTTCAGAATACAGTCAGCGTCTGAAGTCTGTGCTGAAATCGATGTTGAACTCGGGGAATCTAGTCAAGGCAATTAACACCTACGCCATTCCAGTGTTGCTTTACTCATTTGGAATAATCAGATGGACTAAGACGGAGCTAGATGATATTCAAAGGCAGACCCGAACGATGCTGACAAAGTACAACAATCATCATCCAAAATCGTCTGTGATACGAACAACTTTGAAGCGGAAAGAAGGAGGACGCGGATTAATAGATGTTGTCAATTTACACACCGAACAGATAGGAAATCTCAGAGAATTCTTCTCAGCAAAAGCTCTCACTTCTGACCTACATAGAGTGGTATCGTTGGCCGATAAGGGATATACACCTCTAAATCTTGCTACCAGAGATGACCTGCTGAATCTACCATTCCTATCAGATACTGAAAAACAAGAGCAATGGTCAAGAAAGGAATTGCATGGACGACATCACCATGAGATTAATCAACCACACATATCGACAAAGAAGCCTCCAACAAATGGTTGATGAAAGGAGAATTATTCGCGGAAACAGAGGGATTCCTTATGGCCATCCAAGACCAAGTGATCGCTACAAACAACTACAAAAAATTTATTATGAAGGACGGAACATTACAAACAGATAGGTGCAGAAAATGCCATATAAGATCGGAGACGATACAGCATATAACGTCCGGATGCGAACAACTGGCCAATACAGACTATCTTCACAGGCATAATCAAGTGTGCAACATTATCCATCAGAAACTTGCACACAAGTACGGACTTCTGAATACATTCCAGCCATATTACAAGTATCAACCGGCGCCCGTATTGGAAAATGACTCTATCAGATTATACTACGATAGGCCTATTATCACTGACAGAATGGTGACGAATAATAGGCCGGACATAGTGGTGTATGATAAAAGAGCCAAGACAGCAATGCTGGTGGATGTCGCCATACCAAATAATAACAACGTGCTGAATAAGTTCCAGGAGAAAAGTCCAAATACACAGACCTTGCTATTGAGATCAAGCAGATGTGGCACCTCGACAAAATAGATATCGTTCCTGTCATCGTATCCTCGACTGGTTTAATACCCAAAACTTTGCATGATAGCCTTAAGAAATTAGAATTGCATAAGAATACCTATATAGAAATGCAAAAAGCTGTAATTCTTAATACATGTAGGATAGTTAGGAAATTTATGTCAAGTATATTGTAATCGAGCCTATTCCTTTGATTGCTAAATCTGGGAAAGGTAAATTATATCCAGCTACTAGCTGAGATAGTGCATAAGTCCACGATAATAAATAATAATAATAATTTCTTTATTTCAATCACTCTACAGCATACGTATCAATAATATTCTAGTATGTTTACATAGAATATGGAACAACTAATACAATGAAACAAAGACGTAAAATTGAACTTAATATTATTCTTTATACCTAATTAAGCAATAGAAAACCATTGAAGGTAGCCCTTGTGCATGGTTTTATATGCGGTAAGTATTTAACAAAGAAGCCTTGGTAACGTGTATATAATAAGTTGGTACGGTTTCTCCCTGGAAATAAGAAAAATGCCTGTTTTGCAATGTCTGGTTGGCTGTTCAAACAAGCACCATAAAAACATTCCTCGTCAGTTTATTCAGTGAGTTTTTAAATTTCATTAGTGCATATACTCATTTTGAAAATCCATTTTCATATTATGCAGATTTCCATTGAAAAATGAGCCATTGCTTAAATTATGGGTCAATGCCATCAAAAGAAAGAATTTCAACCCATCGACGTCTTCGAATAGGTATAGTGACCACTTCATCGATTCTGATTATTAGAAAAGACCGGGAGGGAACATATATTAAGAGATTGAAGACAGAGTATGTACCTTCTGTATTTCCAAAATTTCTCGAGCATCTTAAAAAAATTCCTAGATTGAAGAAACAGAAGATTTATACTAGAGAACAAAACTCTTCAACCTCAACTTCTGAAACATAAATTGAAACTATTAATGGTGATTCAACTGTGCAAATTAAACTATCAGTTTCAACTCAAACTGATGCAAGACCACAAAGCCCTATGAAATGAAACTTAAGGTAGAAAATTAAAATTTTAAAGTAAACAATTCGCAGGAGTAATAATAGGTTATGAATTTATTTGTAATATCTTATTCTTCTTCTTTGCTTTCACCTCAAATAAACTTAAAATGGTCGATAATTTTGAATAATGTAGTGTTGATAGGGATTGATAAGGATTCCAAAACTCGTTGTCAACACTTTAGTAATTCATTAAAGGTTACATATTCAACAATTTAACCTAAAACTATTTGTGGTTATATCAAAAGATATGGTATTAATTTCATGAAAAAATTCTTCATCTTATTCCACAAAGTTTTGAATTCCCGCGCCTCTTCGCCTACACTACAAATGGCCGCCAAGACCTCAGCTTGCTTCACATCTATCAGTGGCATTATAGTGCCTCCACCTCGATATACCGGTTTTAAAATGAAAATATGGAGAATCGCTCGGACCCGTCGATTTCTCATTCAAGAGGAACAACTTTTCCGATTTTTCATCCCCGTAACTTCAATCCTCTACCAGGGGTGAGCACAACCGCTTGATGAATGGGGATGAGGGGTGTTGCGATACCTCATTTTGAAGATCTATGTAATCCTAAATTTTCACTTCAAAATTTTTATCGTTAACGAAATGGCAGCTAAAAAGTGGAAGACTCCTTCCTTTTATGATTAGCTTATGAAGTGCTAAAAACGGCCAACATTCACTTTCATGCAGTAAAATAATTTTGTTCAAATCGTTCACGTACAGTATCAACATTTTCTGGTTTAATTTGACCGCATTCATTAATAATCCGAATTCGCAAATCATCCAGTGACTCAGGTTGGGTAGCGTAAATCTTAGATTTCAGGTGACTCTATAGAAAAAAGTCCAGTGGCGCTAGATCAGGTGGTCTGCGTGGTCACTTAATATGTCCTCTTCTTCCAATCCCGGCCTGAGGAAAATTTTCATCACAGGTTGAACGAAATGAGGTGGTGCGCCATCTTGTTGAAAAATGATCGTTTCATGGTCTTCTACATTCTCAATACTTGCACGACGGTTGGATAAATAGCGCTCTGTAATAGTTCTAAATAAATCTGGCCAGTGATATTACCGGGTATAAAAAAAGTGCCGATTATGTGATTTCCATAAATATCCGCCCAAACATTTAACATTTGGGGATGCGGAGTATGCTCTTCTCGAAATAATCTGGGATTTTCATCTGACTAGTATCAACAGTTATGCCTGTTTACAGTGCAGTTAAGGTAAAATGAACAGTCATCCGAAAAACAGATATTAAACACGTAGTTTGGATTATTGTTAATAATTTCACTGACCACTTCACAGAACATGAGTCGGTGATCAAAATCATCCTCATTCAGTTCCTGAACCAATCGTATTTTAAAAGGATGAAACTTATGTTTTCTTAAAATTCTCATGATTGTTGTGTGTGGAACTCCAGCCACATTGGACAATTTCCTAGTACTAAAGGTTGGATCCATCTCTACGTGACCTAAGATAGCCACTTCCCTCGCTTCGTCTCCTTCATACACCCTTTTTTTGTTGCCGACTGAACCAGTAGCGTCAAATTTAGCAAACAGTTGCACAACGTAAGCAGCGGATACATTTTTCAGGATGTCGTTCGTTAAATAAAGCCGCTGTTGATTAAATAATAATATAAAATAATCGTATCATTTCCACCCTTTCTTTTACGGAATACACCATTTTAATCCTAATACAAATTTACAATCGCTTTGGCACAGTATCAACGTTCCTGAAAATTCACGGATAGACTGACGAGAGACTAAGGTAAATCAAACATATGGTCTGTTTACTTTTTCGGACAAAAAATTAACAATTAAATAAAAATATTGCATACCTCGAGATAAAAAACATAAGCTAGCCACACACCAGCGTTCTTTACTGCATGGAAATGAATGGTGGCCGTTTGCAGTACCTAATAAACTAATCACAAAACTAAGTAGTCTTCCACTTTTTTAACTGCCATTTCGTTAACGATGAAAATTTTGAAGCGAAAATTTAGAGTCAGATAGTACTCGATAAGATCTTCGAAATGAGGTATCGCAACACCCCTTATCCCTATTGAAAATCAGGGGGTTGTGCTCACCACCGTTAAGGAATTGAAGTTACGGGGATGAAAAAAAATCGGAAAAGTTTCCCCTCGAATAAAAAAAATCGTTTTTCCGGTTCAGATGGAAGGTGCCATTCCGTAAGTTGTTGACTGGTTTTCATGTCCAACTCATAAACACCTGTCTCATCACTAGTTGCAGTGTGTTTTATGAAAGTGGGGTCGTTTTTTTTTGAAGAAAATTTAGGTCTTTGGAACGTATCGAGCGGCAACGCGTTTCATACCCAAACAATTGTTTAAAATGATACGAATTGATTAGTGAGAGACAGAAAGTTCATGACCTATATTTCTCAAACTTGAATGACGATTTTCAATTACCATCTCCTTTATTGATGTTAACTTCAGTTGTAGATGCTGATGACCGACAAGAGCTAGGCTGTTGAATGAGTTGAAACAAACTAAGTGACAGATCGCATTCAAATTACGCGTCAGTATAGAAGTTGGGCCAACTCACCAACAAAAAATGTTTTGACAATCGTTTCTATCAGATGTTAAATTAATCAATTGACGGTAATTTTTTGACGGAATATACATATCTGTGATGAAAAATTCCTCCATGTAGAAAAATTAATGTCCGAAATCGAAAGAATTAGCTAGTATAGTTCGTGAGATAATAATAAAAAATCTTTGGTCACCATATTCGACAGCTAAGTATTGTCAAATACAAATATTTTCCGTAAATTTTCATATAATTCTCAATCTTGCATTTTTTATATCTATCAGTTTTTGTGTAGGAAATCGATCATTTTTATCATAATAATCGGTCGGTGGTTTATTTCGCTAGTAGAATATTGATTCCTTTTACTGATAACTCTAAATTAATTGTTATTTATTCACTTTCGTTGATATTTCGCTGATAGGCAGTGATAAGTGCAGTTACTTTTTCAAATTTTCATTAAGATGGAGGTTTATTCAAACAGTTTCTCTTATTCCTTGGAAGAGTCGAGAAGATATACTCAAATGAACCCTCAACGTGTTGCTCCTCATCATACTTCATTTGGATGGCTTCATCAACGACTTCGAGAAACAGGTAGCATTAAAACTAGAAAACATTGTGGTCGCCACCGGGATATCAGAACACACAAGAAGCTGTATTTAATTTAATTATCGAGCAACCCGATGTCAGCACTAGGAAAATTGGTTCGCAGCTACATGTATTTGCCATCTTAAAAGAACAGCTCTTATATGCATACCATGTTTCCTCGTGATTTTCCTAACCGTGTTACATTTTCGCTTTGAATGCTAGATATTATTAGACAACAACCTGAATTTCTGTTGCATATTTTATTGACGGTCGAAGCAAGTTTTTCGAGAGACGCCAATATAATTAATAACCACATATGGGCGAAAGAAAATCCTCATGCTTTTGTTGAAGCTATTCATCAGGAACAATTTTCTTAGAACGTGTGGATTGGAATGATTGGAGATCACCTAATTCCTTCCACCTATAATGAATGGAGATTCATGCACTCAGTTTCTAACCCAAGGGCTACCAGATCTACTTGATCCTAGTGCTTTAGGAGAAAGGACGGTAATATGGTACATGCACCATGGTGATCCTGCTCATCTATCTATACTATTCGTAAGGCCTTTTTCGGCAATGATAACGGGATAACGGCTGTTTGAACCGGGCGGAGAAGAAGTGATACGGCGAAAAATCGGAGGCCTAAGGCCCCCGCGATTATGTTTTTTCCGGAGGGAAAGTTTCTGAGGAAGGTCCGTGCCAAATTTGGAGCCCCTAGCTCGAACGACGAAGCCTTGAGGATTTTTCGCCGAAACGTCGCCGAGAGCGAACGAAAAGTCGAAACGGCAATATTTCATCGGAATCGGAAACTTCGGACTTTCGGAAGGCGATCGGAACGATCGATCGAGCGAGAAAATTCAGAAAGAAAGCCCCGAAAAAGCAAAAATAAAAAAGGTCTCCGATTTTTCGCGAATGGAGGGGATAATTTCGTCGGACTTTTATGTCTATACAAATTTTTCCATCGCGTTCGATCGTTTCAAAACCTGAACAAAGAGCAAGGCTGGAGTTTCGCATGTTGCGCCGCAATAGTTTCATTCCCGTTAAACGACGGGAAAACTGGAAAATCTTCGATTCAACGAAAGGCTATCGGCGGACTTCTGCCAAATTTCGCTCCATTTTCCTCATTCCGAATATCTCTGACCGCCAGAAATTAACTAACGTCGAGCTGTCGAAATAAGTAGTTTTCATGAATCCGTCCTACTTATACGGGGTTACCGGGAGAATATATTCGGGCGTCCAACGATTCCTACATTTCTCGTGATCGGATCCGCGACGAGAAATCGTTACTCTACGACTTATTTTTCGAATTTGGGACAATTTTTGAGAACTAGAATTTCGAGAAAAATGACGGAAACACAGAGACGGAGCCGGTCACTCTCCTGCCGCCCCATAGACCGCTATTCA
This sequence comes from Cryptolaemus montrouzieri, assembly GCA_013387265.2. Taxonomy (NCBI): domain Eukaryota; kingdom Metazoa; phylum Arthropoda; class Insecta; order Coleoptera; family Coccinellidae; genus Cryptolaemus; species Cryptolaemus montrouzieri. The sequence goes on along the minus strand of JABFTP020000103.1, from coordinate 6,262,240 downwards.
ATATCGGAAGTGAGCTTTACCAACGTGTAAAAGTTAATGCTCTCTCTCTTTTGAATGAAAATATGGAGATAGAAATAGTTAATAACTTTTATTCTCACCAACATAATTTTGGTACTACCAACATCTAGAATATAGTGTTCTCTCTCTTCTGAGTGACAATCGACTCTAACCTTATTTCAATTAGTCTTATTTTCGATCTGTCAAAATAAGTAATTTGGAATTTTATTTGATTGGAAAGTTTGACGAAACTTGAAATAAACTTTCAGAGGTAAGTGAACGTAGTTTGATGTTTATTTTATCCATTTTATGAATATTTTGATTAAGGAAAGAACTGACAAACTTTCAAAATTCATAAATTTAACATTTTGTAGTTATTCTGATCTAAAGAATGTGATTCAAACGGAATGTTATAATAAAGAGGAGTTAAGGGACTTGCAATAATGTTTGAAAGGTAGGTGAATGTAATTTGAGGTTCATTTATGTATTTTAATGTATATTTTTTGAGCATGCTCAAGAAATGTACTTAGAATTCACATATTTCATTTTTCTTTCACAGTTATTTTAACCTCTTTTCGTTGAAAAATGTCCTGGAATTCCTAGGATTTTTAACGAATCAATTGGAGGATCTTATAAAATCCTTTGAGTTACTATTAATAGGTGTTTAGCTCTTTTGTATAATAATATTTTTCTGGAAGGAACTCGATAAAGTTTTCGTTAGGTTATTCATATGAATATTGAAAGCTATCCACTAAAGGATATATCTGTATTAGAATATTTCAAACTGGATGTCATTAAGACAGTGCCATTTCAAATTAAATTTTCGTTTCAGTTTATTCAAGAGGAAGTATGTTTCTATTCTACAATTATCCAAATGTAAAAGTGAATGAGATTCAATGTGTTTGACTTGGTTCAAGTTTGAACCAAATAAAATAAGATCCCAAATTTGCACAAAAGATAATTATTGTGAGTTCCTTCTATTCATAACTCATAGTTACTGTTTCTCAGGAAATGTTATCAAGGTTGTTGAATGAATAACAGGAATTCCTCATTGATTTGAAGTTGAAAGTTTCTCTGTTATAGGTGTCTGATAGTAGGAAACATGATGTTCAAATATGTAGAAGTTGCATACAAAGTTTCATTTTGTACAACCACAACTTTCAATCAAGATTTATGAAAGTCGCAGGAAACATGCTGCTGCTTATGTGAATTATATTTTGGAAAAAATTCAACTACTACTTGGGGAATGCTATGCAATTTGATAATTTTCGTTATAGGTGGTTGTACTAAATGTATTTTATATAATTATGTAAAATGAGTACGTTCATCACGTAATATGGAAATATCAAGTTGTTTTAATGCAATCTCTTCCTTTCATTTTTATTTCGTAGTATATTATAAAGTTTCACAAGAAAATTAATTGAAGAGAAGTAAAATTGAAGAATAGAAATTTCAATTATTAGAGAACAAGTTTATAAGAAGCTGACTGTTGGAACTAACTGTCAACTCGACAGTTAAGGATCTAGGAAATTAACAGTTACAAGAAACAGTTTCACTGAAACTGATATATAGTTAACATCATTGTATTGTATATGATACATAATGTAATTTACAAATTTGTGGATCTCATTTCTGCTTTCCACAAGAACACTTCAATTCAGAAGATGTGTGTTCTTTCTGGTAAGCAAATTGTGTGAATTTTGGTCCATTTAAATTTATACAAAATAGTTACATATAGGGCAATCACAGGTGAAATTTTTATGTATTCAGTAGTGTTCCTTTATTTGATTACTAATTTCTCGCTCTTGTATTTTGGATATTCCCAAGAAATTTTAATTTGAGAAGAACTTTTATTTTCTAATTCATCAATATACTTGAGAAGTAATTCCTCCATCTTGCTGTTTTAAGCTCATATTTGTTGTTTATTATAATTCGTGAATCTTATTCGATTCTTATCTGATCTAATACGAATCAGAACTGTTAAGTAAAAATTAAAAATTTGAAAGTATAGATCTGCATATATCGATCTTTCTGAAGTATATATTTAATACTTTTGGAACAAAAAATTGGAATATTGTGAATTAATATTAGAATTATTGATGATTGAATTTCTATGCCTAAAGGGTGATTGAACAATTTGTTTTTTTTAATCAATGTTGGAATGTTTTTAATTTCATCTTATGCTAGCTCAATTGGAAAAGTTGAGATTTTTAAATTGAATGTATCTCTTCGAATTGGGATAGTAGTGAATAGTGTTGAAATTTGTGAGGTTGATGAGTCAGTATCCATAAAACAATACTGGAAGCTGCGTTACCCTAAGGATGACTGGAGCAATACATGAGAGATTTCCATGTAACATAAAGAACTATTAAGTATAAATATGAATAATGAAGTGAATATAATAAGGCATTCAGTATAGATAGAGTTGGATATGAAAAGGCGTTCAGTATATTTGGGGTTAAATATATTAGGCGTTTAGTATATTGGCTATTAAGATATAAAAGGCGATCTTAATGTGTCTTTTGTCATTTGTCACTTATTTTAGGTTAAAACAATTGATTGAATATGAAATCTATTTTTCATTGGTTGGGTATCATTTCTTGAATCTTTGATGTTGTATATTGCGGAATTATTGTGTCAACAACTTCTTACTTGTTTGAGTATCGAAAGTAATATGGCGTAATAATTGGACATATTCGACAAAATTAATTGCCGTTGGTTATTTATTGCTACCCTTGAAAACCGATAATATAAACTTGCACTTTCTTAGCATCTACCGCTATAAAGTTCAGAAAAGCCAATTTTAAGATGAAAAGAAACCTTTTGTTGGAGGTGCTGCATAAAGTGTTCTTGTGGCAGCCCAACTTGTACATATCCAAGTTGGAAAATATGTTGTCTATGTGTATTCTTGTCAGGTGAAAATAAATGAAATAATTTCGTTAGAAAGCTTTAGTCTGTTATTTTTTATGTGGCATAATGAAATCTGTGAATTCTCATAATTTGTTCTATTACTTATTTTACGTTGTGCAACCTTGCTACTTGGAAAGTTCATGGATCTAAGTCGAAAGGAATGTCGAAGTAAGCGGAGTGAATGGAAGTATTTTATGATTATGTTGACTAAAAAGTCAGCTCGAACTGTTCGATATTAATTCTGAGAAAAAGGTTTTGCCAGACAGATATTCTGTTATTTTTGAAGTACAGATTACTAATAGAGAAACCTATAAAATCATCTATTTGCCAAAAATTTTAAAGAGGTTTGTTGGTCTAACGGAAAAACTATTATTTTTCTCTCTATAATGAATGTAATAGGAAGAAGACATTCCAAAAACGTCATTCCAATTAGATTAAACCCAATTTAAATACTAGTACTATTCGTATTCTTGTATGAAGTATTCCCATTGGAGCAAAAAATGTTTCATATCATTGAATGAGCAGACTGGTTTTATTGTAAAGGTAGCTGTCTTAGTTGCTAAAATTGTGATTATAGTTGAGTTGTCTGCCAGGCACCAGTTGGCAAGGATCACGGATATAATAGTTATTTTCGAATCTATTTTTAACATTTCAACTCTTGTTATCTCTCTTTCCTATTCAACTCTTTTACATGTCAAGGAAAATATATGAGATAATAGAACAAAATAGAATTTTCTGTTAAAAAATCGTACAAGTGCGGGTAAGTTTTAAGGTATCCATAAAAATATTAACACTTGAAGATGGTAAAGATTTAACTTTTTGCTTAGTGTTAGTTTGATTGTCAGTTGAAATGACAAGTTTATAACTGTTGTATAAGTAAACTATGTCCCAATGAAGTTTGAGGAAAGAATCAGTAGAGTTTTATACAGGTATGTCACAACGTGCAATTTTAAGAAAAAAAGTTCATATGAACATAGGTCCGCAAAAGTTTCGTGACGGAGCTACAGGGTGTTGAAATTTCCGGAAAAAATTGTTTTTTTCTTCAAAACTCCTGCAGTTTTTTGAATATCCAGCCCGAATTTGGAATGAATGCTATTTTCTATAGCCTCCATCATTACACGTCCTAAATTTTAACTAGAATCTACAAGGTGTTTTCTTTTCCAGAGCCATGTCTTCGTTTGCCCTTTCAAACTTCTTTGTAGTACGCCACTGATCAGCGTACAATCAATTTTCGTCATCTTCGTTCAATTTAGAAACTTTTTTGACACTTGTAATTTTTTCGTATCTCAAACAGTTCTCGACAGAAATTATTAAACTGTTGTATGCATTCGCTGAATTGAAAGCACTTCTAATTAAAAAAATGACTAGTAGGCTTTGATTTTTTTCATTTATTTATTTATTTTGACAGTTGCTAAAGTTGAACCAGTGCCTGCTCGAATTGTTTATTAGATTAATGATTAGTTTTAAGACTTTTGAAGTTATTGCTGTAAGAAAAAATGGCTAATTTTACTAACGCCGAATGGTCTGATATCCATTACATGTACGGTTTGGTTGACGGAAACACAACAGAAGCTAGGCGATTATATCAGGTGCGCTTTCCAAATCGAGTAACACCAGACAGGCGAACAATTTCAAAAATCCACAGAAGGTTGAGGTAAACTGATATTTTTACTGCTCTAACCCAAACTATGAGAACTCCAGATATTGAGGAAGCAGTTTTGAATTGTATTGATTTGAATCCTCATGTGAGTACAAGCAAAATTTGAAATCAGTTGGATATTTCACATGTTATAGTTTGGAGGATTCTCCACAACATTTTATTGTACCCGTTTCATATTCAACGCGTTCAACCTCGAGATCTTCAAGAATCAAGAACAATTCTCACTAAATGTCTGGGTCGGAATAATTGGAAATTATTTGATTGGGCCATTTTTTTTGGCTGACAGACTGAATGGTCCCGCTTATCGGCAATTTCTTGAGGAGGAGTTACCTTATTGCTCGAGGATGTGCCACTTTTGGTGAGAAACATAATGTGGTTCATGCATGACGGGGCACTAGCACATTTTAGTGGAGAAGCTAGGGAATTCTTGAATAATACATTCATTAACCGATGGATAGGTTGGCGTGGGCTAGAACCATGGCTTCTTAGGTCCCCAGACTTACATAATTTAGACTTTTTCTTATGGGGATATCTCAAAAGTTTAGTTTATACCACTCCAGTGAACACTGTAGAAGAATTGAGAAATCGAATATTAACCTCTTGTGACACGATGAGAAATACCCAGGAATATTTCAAAGAGGGCGTGATAATATGCGAAGAAGGACAGAGGTCTGTATTCTTGTAGGTGGAGGACACTTCCAGCAATTTATTTAGTTTTTAATTGTTCTTTTTTTCAAGTATAAGTATAAGTTGAGTCTCGGAAGACGATCTATCAGAGAAGATTTTCTAAATCGAACGAAGATGACTGAAATTGATTGTACGCTGATCAGTGGCGTACTGCAAAAAAGTTTGAAAGGGCAAACGAAGACATGGCCTCGGATAAGAAAACACCTTGTGAATTTCAGTTAAAATTTAGGACATGTAATGATGGAGGCTGTGAAAAGTATGCCGAATCGCTGAAAGTGTTACAAAAGGCTCATGGTGTATCGACTTCATCAAAAACACGTGCATATTAGTGGTACAGTACATTCAAAAGCGGCCGATATGTGGTGGAAGATTTGCCTCAATCCTTCTGAGGAAAGACCGTTGAACTCTCGACAACATTTGCGGGTTTACTAACTGAAAGGCGTCGACTATTCTCCGTCTCATATCCAACTGTGTTATAGAAGGAACCTGGTAAACGATGCCCCACAAGAAAAAATCTAGACTTGTAAGGTCCTGAGATCTAGCTGGCCATCTAAAAGGACCACTACGTCCTACCCATTTGTTTAGAAATACATGATTCAAATGCTCCCTAACCTGATGTGAGTAATGTGCCGGTACTCCATCCTGTTGAAACCATAAATCTTGTCTTATATGCTCTGATACATCGGCAAGTAACATTGATAGATGATTTAGCAGAAAATCTAAATACATGTCACTATTAAGGTGCCCGTCGAAAAAGTGTGGCCCAATTAGATATCCATCTACTATAGCGGCTCATACATTCAAGGACCAACGATGCTGGTGATCTATTTGTCTCATGAGATGTGGATTTTCCGTGGTGTAATAATGAAAGTTGTATCTGTTAACAAGCCCATTCTCGTGGAAAGTTGCCTCGTCCGAGAAAAGAACTCTGCTAAACATATTTGAATTTTCCGCTACTTTGTCACTTGCCCAATTGCAAGAATTGATTCGATTTTCATAGTCTTGATTGTTCAGTTCCTGGTGTAGCTGTACATGATATGCATGAAATTTATTCACTTTCAAGATTCTCTGGACGGAAATTTGACTTATATCTGATAACTGAGAAATCTCTCTTTGGCTTTTATATGGGTCCTCTGTCACTGTCAACAAAACTGATAACTGGTTGTCTTCAGCTGTAGCAGTTTTTGGTTTTTCATGTTTTTTGTGAGCGATAAATCTAATTAGAAGTTTTTCAAAGCATCTTGCATCAGGATGCCTCTTATCAGGAAACCTTTGTGCATAAACTCTACTTGCCAGCAAAGAATTTCTATCACACTCACCCAGAATGAAAATCATATCAACCATTTCTTCTTTGGAGAACTTCATGGCAGTCAATTGAGAAAATTGGGTTTAAACCTCACTTTAACAATGTTTAATAACGAAACACTGATAAGTTCACCATGTAAAACGCAGAATATGATATGTCCTGACATATGACACAAGGCACAAATAAAAAAAATGTCAACGCATACCTCGATTTACGTTTTAATCATCTTGATTTTATCATTCGTTGAAAGAATTATCTTGTTTGGGTTTCATTTTTTACTACTTGAATCATTACAGAAAAAAAAACTTCTGTGCGAATAATGATGCATGTTGATGAGTTTGATAAGGTTTGTAGAATTTCATCAAAAGTTTTTACAAAAAATCTAATATTTCGAAAATGATCGAAGATAAAGATGAATATACTTCTGCAAAAATATAGCACAATATTTTATGCGTTGACATGAATAATAAAATATAGGGTGTTCCATTTGAAAAAATCAAGATATGATATTTTTAAAATTACAATATTCAATAATTTTTTTGAGTCACTCCTGTATAAAATGAGGATAATCTATTTCAATTCATCAATTAAGCTATCCTTGGGCAATAAGAACACGAAAGGAAAAAAGTATTCATCCTCTCTGGCCGAAGGAGCATGCAATGGTGTGAGAGCCTATTTTCAGAATTTTTTCGGAAAGAAGAATATTGTGACGAAACTACTCACCAAAAAACCTTATTACTTAAAGACATTATAGCAGAGTTTAGGACGCTCTTGAACCTTCAACAAAAAAATGGTCTTCCAATATGAAAAAACCACCCAAGATTTTTTTATGGAAAATTGGGACACCCTGTTTACTGCAAAATAAATTACTGAAGTAGATTCTTACTTTCTAAATACAATACCGTTCGAACAAAAATGAAATCTTCAAGAGTGTACGAGCTTCAGAGCACCGCGCCATTTGTGAATCACCCTGTATAGACAGATACCTTATGTACGCGCACATTATTCAATAAACTTTTTGATATAAATGTAAAATCGTTTTAATGTTTGAAGATGTTGAATGTTTGATATTAATATGTATGTACGTTATATATTCCATTACTTAAAATGAATAAAAAATTTAAAAAAAAACTGTTCTTTTTGTACGACTTCCGGTTAGTACTACGTAATATCACCAGTCCTTTGACAGTCGTTATAACCGGATTCTAATGTCATTGTGTAATCTTATCTACATAGCAGCTGTGCTGAAAGAAATTGAAAAATTATCGATGATAATTAATTTTTCTCTGATTGTCGAAAACATTTTTTACATAATTTTGTCCCCATTTTCACTTGGTCATATTTATCAGTTTTTAGCAATTAATATTTTTTAATTTCTCGTTCACATATTTCTGTTGTTAGTTGTTTTCGAAAAAAGTAAACTGACTGCATAACTTAAATCACAACTGAATTGCATAATTGAAGGAACCTCGAAGTTATTAGATGTTTTCTATTTTTCACGAATATATAACATGGTAGATTCATTAGCGAATCTTTGGTGAGACATCTATTTTTAAATGTCCATTTTGAGATCTGGTCTGGCTGTAGAAAGGTGGGTAACTAGATATTCCACACAACATCCAAAAATAGCCACACTAACTTGAGAATTCCCTAAATAATTCGACCTATAAAGTACTGAACTGGGCCGTGAATAAAATGTAGTATAAACAATTGCGAAATAAGCGCTTTGGGATAATCCATAATTATTCTTCAAGAAAATGTTTTAACATTAATGAAATTTCAAAATATAAACGTAAAAGTAGGATCTAAATTAAATAGCGCTCATTCCTATTTGTCAGTACAGTTCAAAAAAAAAAGCATGGAGGAAATGAAATTAATAAAAGGTTCCACAATTATTCCAAAAGATTTATTAGGAACAATATTTTTGTATATGGCTTATGTTGCAAAGATTTTTGAATATATGTATCATTTGAATGACTCATAAAAATATTTGAAAACTTTTTCTGGTGAACACGAATAGGAATTTTGTATAGCTTCAAATTGGTTAAAGAATTTTCAGATGCACATTAACTTACATGAAAAAGATGAAAAAGAGCAATCCAGGAGCACCACACAACTCTGGGAGCCCGCAGTGACTAGCGAAACACAGATGTTTTGTCGTGGTTCTTCCCCCTTCGCCTTCCCCCTCTACCGCCTACACTCGATGTTCTTTTATTGGTTTCAGCGTGAATATTTCTCGATTTCAGATCATTTCAACTTTTAGCAAATTTCGAAAATTATAGACTCGATTTATTTATTTTAAAGAAATAAGTTAAAACATGTGTAGGTTTTTTAATAAATTACTACTAAAAACTTAATTTTCTTGATGCTTTTCACGGAACCCAAAAATTTCAATTAATTTCGGATCTTTGTTAACGTCCATATTTTCAATGTCGTCACAAGCCAAGTGACCATGAATCAAAACGTCTAATTGTCAGTTTAAAATGACAATAATGATCGTCAATCCAAACTGTCATTTCATTATTTCTTGTGACAGCTTATAAGATCGTTACTTGAAGAAATAGAAGAGGCGCTACAGAAAAAATTGTCGATAAACTGTACGTATTTATTGATAATTAGTCCCCAATAGTATGTCTTCTTCTGAAATGACTTTTCATCGTGTTGAAGCGAAACTGAGAACGGGTGAGCTTTCTCTAAATATAAAACAACTGACACCTATCAAGAGGTAGGATTTGGAAATAAATGAACTGGTATATGCTGGCTTTCATCTTCATTTATCAATGGAAAAATTGGCATTGAAATCAGTAAATCGAGAATTCGTAAAATGGAATAATGGCATAAGTATCATACTTTCAAAATTCATCCGTCATACACTAAATGGCTGGTACGTTCCCTTCTATATCGTTAGATTTTTTCTGGAAAGATCTTGAAGACAGGCATGCAAACTCATTACAGAAAATATCATAATAAAATATGCACAAGGGAATGGTCAACGCAGATGGTGGAGATTTCGAAAATTCTTCATAATGTACAAAAAAACTTGTGTTAAGTCGTGGAAGATAAATTTCATCTTCACTCATTTTCTTTTGGTATTTTAATCAATTGTTAACATAAAATTAGTTCTTGTGAATAGTCTCAACATTTTTGACAAATTGACACTTTATGAAATTAATTTGGAAAAAATAAGTAATTTCAGATCTGTAAAAATTGAATAAGTGACCAATTGAACTGAAACCAGCTGAAGAAACAAGATAATGAAATAATATGTTGGGGTACCATTTGAGACGAAAGAAACATTTTTCATCTATATTGAGATGCTCTATAGCAACATAGTGTATATATTATACAGGGTGCTTCAACGAAAACTAAACAGAGGCTATATCTATCAAGATATTCATTTCTGATCAAAACGCAATAACAGATCAATTTTTGTTTCAAGGGGGACATCTTTTGGGGTACAAAACTTAATATCAACCCCCTAAGCGGGGATTGCAATTCTTGAACATTTTGAATAGGGAAGATGGGTCGAATGATGACTCAAAAGAAAGGTGGTATCTTTGTCTACATCGCCTTGAACGAATTTCCATTTTTAATTGAAAACTGTAAAAGATACAGGGTGAGCAACTGAAAGATAGGGAAGACTATTTCCCTTAGACTATTCAAGTTTCAGTGAAGTAAAATGGAACAGATCCATACTGATCAATGGCAGTCATCATCAAGTACCATCCTCATCTCGAATTTCAACCCCTAGTGCAGGGGGTGACCACCCTTGAAAATTTGGAATAGGGTAGATGGGTTGAGTGATACCTCGAAAGAAAGGTATTATCTTCATCTGCATCCCCGTGAACGGGGGGGATCATCATTTTTGATTGAAAACTGGAGAAGATACAGAGTGAGCCACTGAAAAATAGAGGAGACTATCTATCGCCCTGAGCTATTCAAGTATTAGTCCAATAAAATGGAACAGATTCATTCCAGATCAAAGGCTGTCATCTTTGATCTAAATGAATCTATTCCAGTTTTTCGCACTAATACTCCAATAGTCTTGGGGCGATAGTCTTCTTTTTTTTTCAGTAGCTCACTCTGTATCTTCTACAGTTTTCAATCAAAAATGAAAATTCTTTCACGGGAATGCAGACAAAGATAATACCTTTCTTTCATTCGACCCATCTACCCTCTTCCAAATTTTCAAGGGTTGTCACCCCTGCTCCAGGGGTTCAAATTCTAAATGAGAATGGTACTTGATGATGACTGCCATTGATCAGCATTGATCTGTTCCATTTTACCTCACTGAAACTTGAATAATCTCAGGGAAATACTCTTTCCTATCTTTCAGTTGCTCACCCTGTATCTTTTACAGTTTTCAATTAAATTTGGAAATTCGTCCAAGGCAATGTAGACAAAGATACCACCTTTCTTTTGAGTTATCACTCGACCCATCTTGCCTATTCAAAATGTACAAGGATTGCAACCCCCGCTTAGGGGTTGATATTTCAGGCAAGTATTGTACCCCAAAAGATGTCCCCCTTGAAACAAAAATTGACCTGTTTTTGCGTTTTGATCAGAAATGAATATCTTGGTAGATATAGCCTCTGTTTAGTTTTCGTTGAAGCACCCTGTATTATGATTAATTTATATCATTAAAATGTTTTTCTTCGACGACTTTCAGGATAGTGGAATATTTACAAATCACCAAGCTATCTATCTCTACCTATCACATAAAATTGAAGAAACTTGTATAGACAACAAGTAATATTATTTTCTCACATATTTGTAATGAACTAAACAACAAAATGTAATGAGAAAATTAGAAATTAGTTGAAATCTTATAATAATGAAAGCATACTGAAAATATCAACAAATTATTGTTTAATTTAACTGAGTCAGAGTTAATTCAAAAGATATGTAGATTTGATAGAATTATTGTTCTGATTATTTCTCTCCATTTTACTATTTTTATCAGCCATTGTTTGAAAAATAACTTCAACACTTTTTATTCGCATTGGGAAACTTATGACATTTTTAGTAATGATTTTTCGTTAGATTATCCTTTAAAAAGATCACCATACATATCCAGATATAATATATCAATAACAGAAAAACAAGTTTTCTTTGATGTTGTTACAAGTTAGTTTTAAAACAAAAATTTTCATAACGATTGTTGCTTCATTTCATGGAAACTTCGGAATAATATCAATTCATCAATTTTCTGCTCCCCTTATAAGGTTACTCCCAGGTTTCAAAATCTCCCACTACCAGCAGGCGGATATTTACAACCGAACTGAACTATTTTTGATGATTGCCTCCCTACCAGCCAACTTATTTAAACACTGAAAAGCGTCGATGCGAGTGGGGATCACGGTCTGGAGTATCTATTTTGATTTCTATTCCGAAATCTTTCCATTTAGTAATTGGATGCCGTTGAAATAAGATCGAACATAACTTTCCTAACTTCATCAACATAAGATTTGGAATGCTGACGAAATTTGATCTGCAGTAGTACACAAAAATCTAAACATAAATCATAGAAATTATTTGATCTATATTTCATTTTCTGACACTTAATATATATGTGATGGAAAAGAATTCTAGTTAAATAGTTATAGGAAAAGAAAGGAGAGTTATTTGCTATTTTATATGATAGGTAGTTATCCCAACTTTCAAAAAATTATTCATCTTTGCTGTTGATGATCATCATTTAGTTATACCAAATCGTACATTTATTTTCGATTGAGTTTCCAAATTAGTCTCAGGTTTGTTCTGCTTATTATCTTCTCCAATAATAATTCTATTTAGCTTTATCATGAATGAGTTAAAACAGACAGTGTTGTTGCAGAAATTCTTGAAAATTCCATGGCATGTATGAAAGCCATGTTATATGCTAATTGACAACAATCAGTGCAAAACATTGCAATATCAACGAATGTAGCATAGAGTCCAAGCTTCGCAAGAAGTGAACCTATCCCAAATACACACACCACAAAAATTGTCGCATCACCTGGTATTCTGAATTCCACAATCGATTAAGCAGCTCGATAGCAGTTTCTTTGTCAACATATGATTTTGGACATATGAGGGGGAAAAAATTTTTATCTATGTAGTAATATTTGTTTCCATATGATCTCAAACACGTCTGAAACAAGAATGAGTTTATTTGACTATCAGTATTCATTCAATTTCTCTTCAGTTTTCACGGTGAATTGATGCAAGTTTTCTGTGTTTCTTGTTGATTTCTTTGATCTCTGAATTTATTGTAATGGCTGCTGAACGTCCTGGAGGCTATTTGAGTGATCATGAAGTGGTAAGAATTGTAACACTTCTAGGGGAGGGGCGAAGCCAACGTTACGCGGTTAACTTGTTGAATGTTAACCAAAGCACTATTTCAAGAGTAATTAATCGGTACCACGAAACAGGGGAACATGGAAGAAGGGCCAGACATGGAAGAAATCGGATAACAACACCAGTGGATAATCGGCTTCGTTTAACTGCACTAAGAGTTCGGCACTATGCGGCTAGAATGATACAAAATGAACTTGAATTTTCTAAAAATGTGCATATTTCATTGCAAACTGTTAGGAACAGGCTCAGAGAAGACGATATCAGACCAAGAGTGGCTTCTACCGGCCCGCGTCTCACCAGAGAGCATCGAGTTGCAAGACTTCAGTTTGCGAGGGAACATGCAAATTGGGGTATTCCAGAATGGTCGAATGTTCTCTTTTCCGACTTGTCCAGGTTCTGTCTAGTATCAAATTATAGACACATGCCTGTATACAGACGACCTGGGGAACGGTATCAGCAATGCAATATTCGGCAAACCGAAAACTTCGGAGGGGGCTCATTGATGATGTGGGGAGGCATTTATTTCCATGATCGAACTGAGTTAGTCCTAGTGAATAATGGAAGAATGACAGCGGCCAGATACATCGCAGATATCGTTGAACCCCATGTTGTACCCTTTGGCCCATTGATTGGCGAAAACTTTATTTATATGCATGATAGTGCTCGGCCTCATGCAGCTACAGTAGTTACAGAATTTCTGCAAAATGCCGAAATTGATATTTTAAAATGGCTAGCCAGAAGTCCCAACTTGAATCCCATAGAACATATTTGGCATAACATGGGGTGGCAAATTCAGCAACATAGGATGCCTTGTAGAACACTCCAACAACTAGAAAATCTGCTTCCTGAAATTTGGAACTCAGTGACTCAAGAGTACATCCAAAATTTGTTTGAGGGGCTTCCGAGACGTATACTGGCAGTAATTAGGGCCCGTGGAGGAACACTCGATTGTGAAAATGATTAGTAACCATCCGATGCTAGTTGATTGGTCTCTTCGCGAATGTTTGAAGATGGCAAAATTTTTCAATTTTTCATTAACGCGAAAATTGTTAATATTTTCCATCATAAACTCATCTCTTTTGAATGATATCTTCGTATTTTACACTTCTGAAAGTTACCAAGCGATTCTTGAATGACCAACCTAAAAGTATTGTCGTAAAAGTAGGGTGATGCGACAATTTTTGTGGGAGTGTATATTATAAACCTATAATATCATATACAATTTTTCACCTGCTAAATTCTCTTTATTTGTAACCTTATCGATATCTTTGTTCTTTCTGATTTGTTTACATTTGTGTTCTAATGCAATTGCATTGGAAGAAAGGGCGAATTTCATGAGCACTTTCATTGGTTAAGAGCAACCACATCAAACCGTTGTGTAATAGACGCGATATCAATATTTCTGTTTTATATTAATAGCTTCACCTGCTCGCGATAGTGTCTCATATAAGGTTATCTTGCTTGCTTACTTTTTCATCTTTTAACAATGTGCTCGGGAACTTAGCCCATTCACACAGCTAGACCTACAGTTTATAGTGGATTCCGAACTACTCTCCTAGACCGTGCAATGCCACCACAAGGATTACAAGTTATCTGGTCTTAAGTTTATGCCCTCTTAAGGCGACTCTTTCAAATTCAGTACTTTTTTGTTCAAGGACAACATCCATAACCTGACCCCGGATTCGAACCAGGAGTCTCGACGAAGCAGTTCCAATATGCTTGCGCACTAACCGTGCAGCTACCGAAGTGGTTATATAAGGTTATATGATATACCTTCTGTCAAAAAGTACCGATAATCGATTATTTGAAAAACATGCTTGAAACGATTGTCGAAATTTTTGTTGTTGCATAAGTTGGCACAACTGACGCGGAGTTTGAACGCGATATGTCATTCAGTTTGTTTACAGTGCTCGTTTTTACCACCATTTAGATTGAGTCTGGCGATTTTTACAATGGATAAAAATAATGAACAAAGAATTTGTCTAAAATTTTGTATTGCAAAAGGAATTTCGCTGAAAATATTACAGAAGTGAATCTATTCAATAAAAAACACAATGGCTCGTTCTGGTCAGACATCAACATGTTCAACTGAAGTTAACATCGATAAAGTGAAGGAAATGATTTGAAAAGCGTTATTTCAGTTTGAGAGAGATAGGCAATGATATTCGTGTTTCTCAGGAATCAACTCATACCAACTTAATGATTGTTTGGACATGAAACGTGTGCCACTTGACTAGTTCCAAAAGATTTACACTTTCCTCAAAAATTGAATCACGTAAATCTCGCGTTTGAGAAAGCAAATTCGTTGAAAAGGCCAGATTTGTGGAAAGAAAATTTTGTACTTCGATAATGCACGAGATGTTTTGATTTCATGTCTCTTGTCTTCCTTCTATGGGGTCATTTTGAAAGTACAGTTTACACCTAATCCCAGAAAATTATTCAATTTATGATTGCAAGAACTGTTGCTTCAATTTTCTTTGTTAGTTCAGATAAGCAAATTGAATGGTGATGCTTTTTTTCTTTCTTTTTCTGAGGATCTACAGTTTACAGTCGATTCCGAACCATTCACCTAGACCGTGCAATGATAAATGCCACCACTCGGGATTACAAGTTTTAATTTTTTTTATTCTATTTATTCATTTTATTTACCAGTATGGAGCAACAGGTGAATAAACACCCAGAAACTGTGCTCACAAATCATTCAGATACAAAGTGTTTACATAATATAGAAAGATTTAAAACTATTTCAATGTAATTTTAAACAATAAACATATAAAAATGAAGAATAAAACCTACAAGTGTTGACTTTGAAGCAGTGAACGCTTTAATTCATACTTTACATTTTGTCTTTTATAGCCAAATAGGTGATCTGATTCCCAAAAGAAATACACAGATGTAATATTCTCCGTAGTGAAGAGTTTTGAGCGCTATTAGTATTCCTAAAGTTCAAATGAAACAAATTTTGTTGTTACGTCTAACTGGAACGTAATAAAATAGGTAAAAAACTTTTTAAGTTAAACGGTTTTATGTTAAACATACATTGCACTGTTTAAGATAAATGTACTAAAAACCAAAAAATAATAAAATAGATACAGTCGTGGGAATTATAAACATATGCTGCATAGACTAGACTAAAATAAAACCGTGGGGCACGTCAATTGTCTACAAATTATCGACTTAATGTGCGATAGAAGAATCGTTTAATTCGTCGTTAGGCAGTTGGCCCGCAGACGGTGAGGAAATTATTTAATATTTTTTGCTCATGGAAATTCTAATAGTTATACACTCCATGTAAATAAAAGAGATGTTTTAACTAGTTTATCGTTGGACATTCACACTGCTGGCTGGCGAGGAATCGTTTCACTGCTTGTTGTTTGTCTTTAATCGACAAAACATATGACAAAAGTACTACTCGCTCACCACTATGAAACCCTAAAACTCGCTTATAATCGAGCTTGCTAGCTTGTTTCCACATTCTAGCCCTACTTATCACACGTCCATCGTTGTCGGTTGCACAACTGCCTAATAATTATAGTGTAACATTACAAAACAAACATTTTAATCAACGATTGTAGACAATTGACGTGCCCCACGGCACGTCAATTGTCACACGTCTAGTCTATGCATATGTTTATAATTCCCACGACTGTATCTATTTTATTATTTTTTGGTTTTTAGTACATTTATCTTAAACAGTGCAATGTATGTTTAACATAAAACCGTTTAACTTAAAAAGTTTTTTTACCTATTTTTATTTTCTAGTTTTTAGTTTTTATTTCGCATTCTTTTTAATTCATTTAGTGCTTCATTATTGCAAGGTTTCTTGCCCGTTAGTTTATTGCAATCCAACTCCTCTATACGTAGTCCCTGCAAAGATCTTACTCTACTAAGAGCCACGTAGGCTTGACCTTCTTCAAACAGTTTCGCACCTAAGTATACGACTGCGTGATCCACAGTGCTGCCCTGCATTTTATGTATTCTAGAAGCCCATGATAGTATTAAAGGCAACATTCTTCTTTCAGCTGTCCCATAATTGTACTTAGCTGGAAACTGTATGGCTTTCGGGTGTATAAGATGTACTCCGTCTCTTGCGAAATCAATTCGGACGGAAGGTACATCTGTTGCATACATCTGAGTTCGACGAAATTGAGGCCAAACGATTTCGGTGATGTAGCCTATAGCGCCATTTACTAATCCCTTTGAAACGTCAATATTGGACCGTAGCATGACTTTTGCCCCCACAAATATTTCCAGTTCCGCTGGTAAACCCCCAGTTTTGTTGATATCAGCTGGCTACATTGTATTCTACTGGTTGAGCACTTTCGTTTGATACCCATATTGATAGGATTGATAAAACCTACGTTATCCGCCATTTTGTAGCGGCCGCCATCTTGGATTTCAATTTTTTATAGTATATTGTATTCTGATTGTTGAGCCCTTTCATTTGATACCCATATTGATGGGATTGATAAAAGCTATGTTATCCGCCATTTTGTAGCGGCCGCCATCTTGGATTTAAATTTTTTATAGTATATTGTATTCTGCTTGTTGAGCCCTTTCATTTGATATCCATATTGATGGGATTAATAAAACATAAATTATCCGCCATTTTGTAGCGGCGGCCATCTTGTATTTATAATGATAATGAATAAATATAATTGTATTGTCACCAAAATCCAAAGTGTATACAAAATTTCAGATTAATCGGTTGACAGGAAGGGGGTGAAATTTGAATTACTAAATTTGACCCAAGAATAAATAAAACAAACGGGGTGAGCTAAATAAAACCGTTTAAAAACAAACACATTGTAGAACTTCCAACGATTCTAAGAAGCCATTAACAAGTTTGAATGCGAATAGAATGTCCTTTGATATTCTACGGTTTTCCAGATTCAACAACTCACAATGTTGAGAAGCCTAAAATAATTTTCAGAATTAATAGGCTTCAATTGGAAGTTACATTTGAAATCCAGAAACCTGGCAAATTTCTTCTGTATACTCTAGTCTGGAATGTAGGTATTATAGAGGGACTCCATATAGTTGAGACAAAATTCAGTCTAAATCAGACGTATGCGTTATATAAGGATACAAGAGCCTTCTGATTATCAAAGTACCTACATTGTCTCATCAGATGCCAAGCATTTTACTGCTTTAATTTACTATATGTTCGATGTGACTGTTGAAAGTTACACCGAGATCTTTTATGGAATGTACTCTAGATAATTCAGTATGTCCAATACAATAAGGATATTCGATTGTATTCTTACTAGGTGTAAAAGATATCACGTTACACTTGGATAGATTTAGAGAGTTATCTGGCCTTCTATGGTTATGGGTTTAGGCGTTAGGCCATATACCCAACCTATGTATATCTTTGTCGAATTCACTTTTGTGTTCAAGGACAACATTCATGAATTCGGATTCGAACCGAGTATATTCCTACATGCTTGCGTACAAACCGTGATGCTGAGATGGTCTTTGGAACAAATAAGGAGACGTTTGTTAAGTGCTTATTTCAATTTTTTTTCATAAAATATACATAAAATTTTTTTCGAGGGATTTTTATTTCGAAGTCCATTACTTCTTCTGTTTGTCTTCTGAAGCTAACACTATCTATAATATTTTACTTTCAGCTACCTTCAGTATTTAATACCGTATCTATGTACTCCTCAAACTGATCATCTTGCATACGTAATAAATAATTCATTCCAAATAAGCCTTATAATCATCACAAAATTTATTCCTCATTAATTAACTTACAATGAATAGAGAAATCCGTTTTGCCGCTATTCCTATACAAAAATTCGGAATGTAAATTACCCAAAAGTGAAAGAGGTTATGAGTGTGTTTTTCTATCAACTTCAAGTTTCAATCAAACAAAGAAAAATTCAGTTGACCATTTATTCCAGGAGCTCCTAAAATATTGAACAATATATCGCAGTTGATAAGTAAATAAAAGTTTTCGATAAAAAGTGAATCACTTGTTTTTTTCGTCCTGATCAATGTTTTTCGTATTAAATTGGAAATGAAAACGTTATTCATTCTAATTCAAAATAATCATTGACTATATGTTGAAAAAATGCATAAATTTTTTGTTTCAATGGTACCCAACATGTTTGACTGAAAAAAATGTTAAAATAGTTCGTAACATTTTCTGTTCCTAAAACTCAAATTTCTGTAAATTTCCCCAAAATTCATAAATTCAATTGAAAATTTTTGAATAATTGATCAAAAACTGGAAAGATTGATAGGAATTGATGTTTGACGATGAATATCTCGTAACCTAATCGAAAAATTATTAGAACATTCTTGTAAAGTAGTAAATTTCCAACAAAACTATGAGTTTCATGATATAAAATGTTTTTTTTCATTGAGTCATTAAATTTATAAGAAAAATTTACCTTCAAATAATCAAACTTCAACCGTTAATACCTTTTAAACGGTTAGATTTTCGAAAAAATCGTAAGAAACGTTTTTTGTAGAACATTTAATTTCCTACGAAATCTTTGAAACCATATATTTTTTCAAGTAGTTGGGAGCTAGATATCAATTTTTCTATGTGATAATAAGAAGAAAACAGAAAACTGTAAAGCGGAGGACCTTTCCGTTACAATTAGGAGCTCATACTTGGAGAGACTTCTTTAGAGGTGTTTAGGAACCTACCAAGCGAAAAATAAATAATCGTTCTGACCCACCCTTATGTAATATGGTCTTCAACATATTGTTATATGTAGGTTTATTGAACTCACTGAAGAATTAAGCTTGATAAACTATTTATTTTTCATATTCTTTTAAATCAGATTTATAACAAGGAAATTAATGAAACACCAAGTAACAAATTATAAAAAAAATAGTTTAAATAACATTTCAAAATAAAATGAGCAAAAGGTTAGCATTTAAGTACAACACGAAGCTTTGGAACTTAAAAACTAAATAAAATGTATAATTTTAAGTAAACGTAAAGAGAGTTCAGATTAAAAGCAATATTCAGGTTAAAAATCCGTACAACACTCTAATCTACAATATGCTTAGGGAGCATGCTCCTTATATCGAAATATAATTATTCTGATGGGAGATTAACGAATTTTATTTCCAACAAGTTGTGAAATGTGTTGGTGTTCCTTTGTGACGCGTGATGATTTTGTTCTCTTTTACGTATTATCCCACTTGGACTTGATAATTTCAAGATTTTGCAATCGTAATTCACACATTCAACTGCTGTAAGAATGTTTTATGTAGGAAATGTTTTCATAATCAAGATTGTACAACAGCAAAATCATGAAATTATCTAACCTTTCTCAAGATTTACAAGTATCAACTTTATCTAGTATCCAACATACTATATAACTAAAAATATACCTAGGTTAATATTTTCGAATGAAAAACTATTTATCACGTTTTTATCCGTATTCTACCTTCATCAGAGATTTTACTTTATATTTCAAAGTAAAATTAAGTTAGGTTAAATATTGAAGTAGTACGAATGTCTATGACAGCAATTACATCATAAAATTATGTTAATTTTTTCTGCTTTTTGTTACAATTAGTTTAATTTTTTATGAGTTTTAGTTTTCACAGGTGTCGATTGGAAAATCATCAACATTTTGAACTTTTGGGTTGTTTTAAGCCTCCTACAATTTATCTAAAGGAAAAATGGATCTCAAATGTATATCTGCATGTTTTCTCTGTATATTTGAAGAAAACATTTCTGTTCTCCAAATTGCAAAAATTTACATTAAACATTGAATAGAGTTCAAATAGAAAATCCAGGCGATTGCTAGAATACGGATTGTGATAGAATAATCACATTTCCACTACAAAAATATTATCTAATAGAAATTTGACTATTAGGCGTTGATTATTAATATATTTATCACTGGTCAATCCATACAAAATGCTTTGAAGAAATAAGTATTCCTGAATATTTCCACATAAAAAATTGAGTAATCGATGTAAAATTGCACAACAATCAATATTCAAATTTTCTTTCATAAAAAATGTATTTTGATCATACCTATAAGTACACTACGCTCAACTCATGATATAATGGAGAAATTGATATGAAAATGAATTATTGCGGAAAGGAGATATTTTTCTCTAATATACCTAACAATTTTCAAGTTTGTACTGCTTAAATGGAACTTCTAAATACATACTAAGATTTAACAACTTCGAAAGTCAACGTAACAATGCAAAGTTACAATGGTACTATGTTCTATCCTTTCCAATATAACTGTAGCACCCATCAAATCAATATTTGCAAACCTAACGATTTCATCGTTTCTCAAATGACTATTCTTTTATTCAGCATATTAATTATTAAGAAACTTCCTTTAACTGTAACTTGTAAAGAAATGAATCTTAGATAAAAAGTAAACTTTAAAATTTTATAAGTTAAACAGCAATCAATTTTATGTTAGCTAAAATAGTATGGAACTAAAATTGTATTATATATACCTAGTGAAATAGAAGTTTCTTCATAATAAAACTTTTGATCTTCATATAAACCACATATTGAAGAAATATGTGAAATGGGTGAAACTTGACCTTGATGGGGCAAGGCCAAAACATTTATGTTATGATTTATGGGGTAAGAGGGACACTTCCTCTTCTCTTCCCTGCAATTCATTGTGCAAATCAGCGTTGCTCAATCTACCGTTTATATCTTTCTGAGGACTTGTATTGCTGAATATTGAGGGATTACGTGGGCTGGTACTCTTCGAGGCAATATTCTCTAGTTCGCCCTGTTGGTGGATAAGGTTCTTTGATATTTTTCTGGGTGTTGCGCCACCTGTACTACCATCTTCATCTAGAGAATGCAGGAGCTGAAAAACAATGATATAAGTATTTATTTCAAACTACAAATGTAGTGAAATAAAGTTTAATGCATATTGGCAGGGAGCACGACGAAAGCGACATCTGATGGTAGCGTAAAATCATGCTCGTCAATGGTATGACATATGAAAGATTCGTGTAAAAAATAATAAATTGTCGTAAAAAAAGAATTTAAAAATTAATATAGCCAAGTTCTGTTGACAAAAAGCTATCTTTACTTTACTCAAGTACAGGTACAATTGTATGTAACTGGGATGTTTACATGTGATTTGTTTATTTACTCGCAAGTAAGCGATGGCTGCTTAACCTTACCAATTCATCGTGATGAAGTTTTTTTAAAAGATGTAATTCTAGCTGCGGAAAACTTTTATTTTAATCACTATTTACCAGCAACTTACGTGGTTTTTACCCAAGAAATAAATGAAGCCAATTCTCATGTTGGATTTTTGATAAGCAGAGTTTTACGGAGCTAACATAGTTAATAATTTGCAATAATATTTTACCTGAAATAGAAGCGTAGGAAATCCAAAGAGTGTAAAAATGTTATAAAATCGTTATAATTGTCTGTGTTTCAAAACTTACATTTTAAATATTTATTGAAATTAGTTTTAAAAGATATTTGATGTTAAGAAATGTTGATCATTTTGTACTACCCATATTTTAATAAAAGACAGCAATGTTTACATAATACTTTATTGAATTGAAAACATTATAAAAATAAAAATTAAAGTTCTTTTCCAACAATACATTTAGGCGAAATTTGAGTTCTTTTCAATAAAAACTGGAAATTATTAAAATTTACTCCAGCCAAGTCAATAAGCTGCTCATCTTTGGAAATTGATTGAAAGCCTAGAAAAATATTATTTGGTGTTTGATTCGATTGGGTAGCAAAATCTGTAATTGGAGTGTTACATTCTTTGTCCTTGTACATCTTCCTATTAATAATAATTTGTCGTTTTGTTTCCATAATTTCTGTTTGAATCTCAGCATCACTTTTGTTAGCACCCACATACATGTATCTATTGAAGATAAATGTTTTTCCAATGTCGTCAGAGTTGGGTAGAAAATCTACTTGACAACCCTTATCAGATTGTTCACATCGGTCTATTACAACATCATTAATTGAATTCACAATAATATCCGTATTCTGTGGAATTGCTTCAGTGTCAGTAATCATTGCAGTCATTTGACTTTTAGCTTGTCGTCGGTTTAAGAAACGTTTATGCCTGAAAACAATTTTATAGGATGGTATTAACTATGTCATTGTCATTAATATTCACAAGCAATGAAAAAATTTTAATTTAATACCTGCTATCGATGTCTTTTCATTGATCTTCGATTTTTTATACACAGAAGGAAATATTGATGGAATGTAGCTTGGGCTTGTTTCCTCTTCTGACTTTCGACCCCCAACGAAATGGTCACTACAGATGGTATCAGTTAGTTTTGAAATCCACTGTGATCCATCAGCACTAAAAAATTTGTTTTTATTAGAAATTGAGCTTAGATTATACAACTTTACTCTAAAACTCATTACTTACAAAATGTTTATATTTATTTTAACAACTTATTTTCCTTTATTATCATAAATATTGGAATTTTACTTTTTCATTTAATTATATAAATTAAATTTTTTAAATGTTAATATTTTTTTTATATTTACAAATTTAATATTAATTTTGGAGTAGAATATACACTACTCGAGTTGGCATGCTACTGAATAAGGTTAAACAGTACTTACTTTTTCTTTTCACAGCATTTATCCATTTATATCTTTTATCAACTTTCCACTTAGCCACTGGGAATGTGTAAAATTTACACTTACTGTTTCTGTCTGTATTTTTGCAATCAACAACACAACAACTATTATGAACCATTTTTTATGTAATTTTTACGTGTTCATGTATGACAAAAGCATGATTTAACGATAATTTGACCACATCGAGCGCTGCGATCGATTCACCAGTCCCCACTATATACTCCGCTCCCTGCCAATAAATAGTTCACGGGAAGATGAAGTCAAATATAAACTTCCCACAATAATTGTCGCATTACCCTACTTTTACGACAATACTTTATAAACTTTTAGGTTGGTCATTCAAGCGCGCTTGATAACTTTCAGAAGTGTAAAATAAGAAGATATCATTCAAACGAGATGAGTTTATGAAGAAAAATATCAACAATTTTCGAGTTAATGAAAAATTAAAAAATTCTACCATCTTCAAACATTCGCGAAGAGACCAATCAACTAGCATCGAATGGTTACTAATCATTTTCAAAATCGATTGTTTCCTCCCCGGGCCCTAATTACTGCCAGTATACGTCTCGGAAGCCCCTCAAACAAATTTTGGATGTACTCTTGAGTCACTGAGTTCCAAATTTCAGGAAGCAGATTTTCTAGTGGTTGGAGTGTTCTACAAGGTATCTCACGTTGCTGAATTTGCCACCCCATGTCGTCCCAAACATGTTCTATGGGATACAAGTCGGGCTATCTTAAAATATCAATTTCGGCATTTTGCAGAAATTCTGTAACTACTCCAGCTGCATGAGGGCCAAAGGGTACACATGGGGTTCAAGGATATCTGCGATGTATCTGCCGCTGTCATTATTCCATTATTCACTATGATTTACTCAGTTCGACCATGGAAGGAAATACCTCCCTACACCATTACTGAGCCCCCTCCGAAGTTTTCGGTTGCCGGATATTGCATATGATACCGTTCCCCAGGTCGTCTGTACACAGGCATACGTCTTTCATTTGATACTAGACCTAACCTGGACTCGTCGGAAAAGAGAACATTCGACCATTTTGGAATACCCCAATTTGAATGTTTCCTCGCAAACTGAACTCTTGGAACTCGATGCTCTCTGGTGAAACGTGGGACGGTAGAAGCTACTCTTGGTCTAATATCGTCTTCTCTGAGCCTGTTCCTAACAGTTTGCAATGAAACATGCACATTTCTGGAAAGTGCAAGTTCATTTTGTAGCATTCTAGCCGTACAGTGCCGAACTCTTAATGCAGTTAAACGAAGCCAACGGTCATCAACTGGTGTTGTTATCCGATTTCTTCCCTATCCGGCTCTTCTTCTATATTCCCCTGTTTCGTGATACCGATTAATTGCTCTTGGAATAGTGCTTTGGTTAACATTCAACAAGTTAGCCACGTAACGTTGGCTTCGCCCCTCCTCTAGAAGTGTTACAATTCTTATCACTTCATAATCACTCAAATAGCGCCCAGGACGTTCTGCAGCCATTACAATAAATTCAAAGATTTGAAAATCTACAAGAAACACAGAAAACTTGCATTAATTTAGTGTGAAAACTGAAGAGAAATTGAATGAATACTGAGTCAAATAAACTCATTCTTGTTTCAGACGTGTTCGAGATCATATGGAAACAAATGTTACTACAAAGATGAGATTTTTCCCCCTCCAAAAACATATGTTGACAAAGAAATTGCGATCGAACTGCTTAATCTATTGTGGAATTTAGAATACCAGGTGATGCGACAATTTTTTTGGTGTGTGTAATTTAATCTAGCATATAGCGTTCCACAGTCATCGCTGGGCGCATGCCTCCCCTTCTGCTTTTAATACGCATATAAATAAAATGGAAAGAAAACTCTGAATAAGACTACATTGGCTTTTATACTCATACTTACAACAAGAAATTGCGAATAAGCAATACGAAAAACTGTTGCTAATGTACAAGCACAATGTGGTGTGTGTATTTCATACTTTCCACAATTGTATTTTTACAAACGCGATCGGTTTCGACCGTCAGGTCTACAACTACAGGAAATTAACTTACTAGCAATATTGAGTAGTGGAGATGTATTAATGTCTAGCAGGTTATCAAGGGCGATTTCACAAAGTTTGATATTTTCTAAGGTTATTGAATGTTTTGTGGTTTTTATATGTTCACATCTTGGAGAATTATTGTCAGAGGATAAATGTTCTTTGAATCTGGTTTCGAAATTCTTACCTGTCTACCGAACATAAGTTACCATACATGATTTTCTGAATTTGTCTGTTTTATTGTAACATTGAATAACAATTTGTTCGAGTTCAGGCTACCTGTTATTTTAAATTCAGAAAAATAGTTACTCAAGTTATTGGGGAGACGATCAACGTAGTTGAAACTAGCGTATATAATAATTGTGTTATTCGATGTTTTTTTTGATAATTTTGTCTATTGCCTTAAACAATATTTATTTATTGTTCAAGGCAATTTTTCTGTGTTTATTTCAATTTTAAAGTCTGTGGATGACAGTGGAATGGAAAAAGCCGTATGGATCAACGAATTGTAAGCTGATAGTTTTTGATTCAAGTAACTGAATGATTCTATGGGTATAGTTGAGTCTATGGAGATTTTCTTTTCTGTAAATGTTAGGAATATAATTGTTAGTCGACTTCGTTATTGTTAGGTATAAAAATTTGAGTTATTTATTTCTGACGTGAAGTTATTATTGGTATAAACTTTATTCAGAAATTACAGAAATTTATCAATTTACCTGTTTGGGCCCTGTAAATCTATTACTACAGTTTTTGCTGAGTGGCTATTTAATATATATAGCAGGTTGTTCAACAAGTTTTGTCGTTGGATAAGACAAACACAATGTTATGGTTCAAAATACACTTTACTATTTAATATCATCTCCCTGAACATTAATACACTTGCTCCAACGAACCTCCAATCTGTGGATCCTATCCCTGAAGTGAGAATCCAGAAGATCTGCGAAATACGCTTGAACATCCGTTATGACCTCTTCATTTAATGAAAAACGCTTCCCACGCATACATTTTTTGAGATCTGAAAACAGATGGAAGTCGCTCGGGGCCAAATCTGGCGAATACGGTGGATGCTCCAATAATTCGAACTTTAATTCATGGATCTTAGCCATTGTGAAAATGCTCTTGTGACACGGTGCATTGTCCTGATGCTGCAACTGGTCCAAAAGGTTGCAATAATATTCAGAATTAATTATTTTACCAGTTTGCAAGTAATCGCATCCCAAAAATCTGATGCCATAACCTTCTTGGCCGATTTACGTACACGAACTCGTTTCGAAGCCGAACAACCAGGTTCACACCACTCTTTAGACTCTTGTTTTGATTTAGGATCATGGTGATAGTCCCAAGTCTCATCCATAGTGATGAATCGACGCACAAAATCCACTTTATCCTTTTTAAAACGCTCCAAATGTTGCTGAGAGAGTCGCATTCGAATTTTTGTTCCATTGTTAACGAATGCGGCACCCATTGTGCACACAGCTTTCTAAAACCCAAAATTTCACTCAAAATATGACTCACACTGCCTAATGTGATGTGTAGAGCCTCCACTAAATCCTTCTCAGTCAATCGACGATCTTCCTAAACTATATCCTGTTTTTTGGCTATGATTGCTGGTGTTGATGCGCTTTTTGGAGGTCCTTCACGTGGATCGTCTTCGAGGCTTGTACGACCACGTTTAAATTCAGCAACCCATCTTTCTACTGTTCTAATTGTAGGTGAACAATCATTATACACTCTTAACATTCATTCGTGAATTTCTTTTGGTGCTACACCTTCCAAAAATAAGAATTTTATCACTCTACGATATTCAATTTTTTCCATTGTACAAAAATACTGTGACACGGCGACATTAAATGGCTTGTAAACAAAGAATGAATTGACAGATTGAAATGAACCATCACATACGTTCATATGAAGAGTGTAACAACAAAACAAATACAAATTTGGCTAGTAGCAACGCCCCCTCTTATCGAACGACGAAACTTGTTGAACAGCCTGGTATATTATAGTTATTCATGGATAAATCGGCTAGAAGGGGGCTAAGAGGTGATCCTATGGGTAGTCCTGATGTTTGTTGGTAAAATTTTGATTGAAATTGAAAATAATTTCGTGATAGGCAGGTTTTTTGAGCGAATTAATGCTTAACAAAAAACAGATTAAATAAAAAAATAAGGAGTTTACAAAATTGCTTGCAATGAGTGTGGGGTAGTTTATGTTGGGCAGACAGGTAGGAATTTCGGAACCAGATATAAAAAAATATTAAAAAGAATGCACAGTTTTTCGAATAGTATTCCTAAAGCCTTCATCAATAACCATTCGGGGCTTTCCTGGAGAAGTTTTTGGAGGTTTCATTATAAATCAATTTTCAAATTTTCTTTCCTTGAGAAGCTTGTATATTGTGACTGTCCAATTCCCGTCATCTCAGAACACATTTTAACATTTTCATCGATTAAAGGTGAAGGGCCTTGATGCCTTAAATCTTCGTATACATTCAATATAATTAATTTTTCACTTTGGGAAAGTGGTGTATTTGTACCACGTTTAACAGGGGTAAAATTGGAAAACTGTTCCATTATTTAAGAAATGAACAAAACACTTTCACCAACTACTAGCTGATGCATAGACTTAATAATACGCTTTAACCCTTATCCGATCGGTACGCCTATGACCATCCTGTCACCTAAAGATTCATTACTCTACGGCTTACCAAATCGACTATAGACATTAATAACTCCCCATTACTCAATATCAAATTAGGCTGGTATTCATGGTGCGCAACTAAGTTCTCGCTGTTTGTCTACAGATGGCTCCAGCAGTAAGTGTTGGTCGATTTTTACATATCAAGAACGATTTGAATAAAGCTTAGACATATGATAAACAAACCACTGTGACACATTAGGAAAATGTTTGATTTTGTGCCAAATAATCGTCATTCGCGGAAAGTGTTGATATTCTCCTTTCATTCGAAGAAAACGGTGGCTGAAGCTCATAGAGAGCTCCAAAAACTTTACGGAGGTGCTGCTCTAAGTGAAACAACGTGTCAGTATTGGTTACGTCGCTTCAAAAACGGTGATTTCGACGACCGTCCCCGTGAAGGAACGCCAAAATTCTTCGAAGATGCTGAATTGGAGGCGTTGCTCGATGAGGATCCGTGCCAAACGCAAGAAGAGTTTGCTTCAGCGTTAGGAGTTACCAGCCAGGCCATTTCCAAGCGATTACATGCGTTGGGAATGATTCAAAAGCAAGGAACCTGGGGTTTTCTTCATCACATCGTAACGGGTGAAGAAAAATGGATTCATTACAGCAATCCGAAGAAAAAAAATCTTTGGGAATGCCTGGTCATGCTTCTACGTCATCGCCTCGGCCTAATATTCATGCTGCGAAAGTTATGCTGTGTATTCGGTGGGACCAAGTCGGTGTTATTTATTATGAGCTGTTGGAACCGAACGAAACCATCACTGGGGAACGGTATCGAACTCAATTGATGCGATTGAGTAAACCACTGCGCAAAAAACGGCCACAGTACGAGCAGAGACACAAAAAAGTAATTCTACAGCATGACAATGCTCGGCCTCACGTTGCCAAACCTGTTAAAACCTACTTGGCAAACGCTCAAATGGGAAGTCCTATCTCACCATCCGATTATTACTTATTCCGTTCGATGGTACATGGTCTGGCTGATCACCAGTTCCGCTCATATGAAGAGCTCGAAAAATGGCATAATTCGTAGATAGCCTCAGAAGACGAACACTTCTACAGTCACGGAATCCGAGCTCTGCCAGAAAGATGGGAAAAAGTTGTAGCTATGGGCAATACTTTGAATACTTTGAATGATTCAACTGTAACCAATTTTCACAATGAAGCTGAATTTTCATGGAAAAAAAACTGCGAGAACTTTGTTGCGGACCTTATATATAAGTTCATTTCCTGTAGTTGACCACTTTAAAAAGACCTGACGGTCAAAACCAGGCGTTTTTGTAAAAATAAAATTGTGGAAAGTATAAAATAAATTCTACTTCATCTTCGGTGAAAATTAATTTCCATAAAATAGAGAAATCATCGATATTAAACATTCAAGAGAAGACTTATTCATAAATCAGATCCTAGACAACAAAACTTGCAGCGAAGATTTTTCCACTAATATTCATTGCTCCTTATGAACATCCTTCATGGATATTCATTCTTTTGAAAGAAAACGTCTTCATAAATATGAAGCTGACGAAATTTTCATGAATGAATAATTGTCATTATTACCTACAATGTAAAGTTTACCAATATTCCTAGAATTCAGATTTCGTCAAAGTCATCGTCGTTGTATTCCTCAAGACGTTTGGGCTCTTCAATTATCGAAACAGATGTTGAACTATCCACAATCAGTTTATCCGATAGGGTTATGATGTACTGGAATAGATAGGATCAGGATTAGGAATAGGGAAAGGTGATTCATGGGAAATGTAAAAGATATCTAACAAAATTCTTCCTACATTGCAGTATTAATAAGAAATTTAGAACTTTGGATACAATTTTCTTATTATTCGTCTGTAGAAGAAAGAATAGGTATTCGGAGTAACGTATGTATAAACACTATGAAACTATAAAAGTAAATTTCGAAAAAGTTCTATAAAATCAATTTACCTTATCAACTTCTTCGTCAAACTGTTCTCCTGATTGATTGTTATCACGCTGAGATTTCTCCATCAAAGTTGCCCTCTTGGCCGCAAGATACAAGCTGCGCTTGATGAGTAAATAAAGGACCTCGGCGCACGCACGTACTGTGTAGTCGGGTTGAAACGTGTGCTTCAATAATGAATCAATGTTCAAGGATTCCAGACTTCCCAGGGTTGAGGTAGGAATAGAAGGTGATTCGGCTGCAAGAAAATTCGTTTTTAATATGCTCTGATTTATCCCAATTATGTAGTATCAAAAAGAAAATAATTTTTGAATTTTTGAATTGTGGAGGCCGTTACTTGATGTAGATCCATGATATAAATGAGATAAAAAACACAGGTTTAACTTTAATCTACACTTTATTTGAAAAAATTCGACGACATTTCGCTGACACAGCAGCTTTATCAAGAATGAAAAACAGAATGAAGAGTATGGTATTATAAACAAATCGTAGAACAAGTTGGATGAATAACAGGAAAATCCACACCGAGCCATTGTACAGTTAGTATGAAAGGTAATAAAAACTAATTAAACAAGTTAAGTAGGGGTGAGTAATTCAAATCTACCTGTTCATTCAAAAGCTTGTCCGAATGCTTGTATCTATTTATTTCTAATGCTTCTAGTAGATCTAATTTTGAACTTTTTGATTTTATATGTAATATGTCAAAGTTTTTATTGAATGAATGGTTTTCTTTTATTAGGTGGTTTGAATAATTTGAATCAGATTTATTTTTATCGAAGCTACGTTTATGTTCAGATGTTCTTAAGCCAAAACTCCTATAGGTCCTACCGATATAAATTTTATCACAAGAACCGCAATTGGGTTTATAGATTCCTGATTTACTTGATTTTTCAACACGAGATTTATTATTTTTAATATGTTTACCTAAGTTATTAGAAGTTTTGAAAGTTATATTAAGATTTTGTTTGACGAGAAAGGATTTAATATTTGTACTTGCAGAACCGCAGAATGTTAAACTGTTGAATATTTTATAGTCTTTATAAATAGGATATACTTCATTTATTGCTTTCTGATACCGTTTTTCTACGAATGATTAGATCTATCATATCCGGATTATATGAATTATTAATGGCTATCTGTTTGATGATGTTTAACTCTTTATTATAATCTTCTACTGATAAAGGTAAATTGAGTAACCGATGTACCATGCTGTTTAAAGCTGCAACTTTGTGTTGAATTGGATGTAATGAGTAGTTATGTATAATTGTATCAGTATGTGTTGGTTTACGAAAGACCGAAAAAACATGATTATTATTTTGTTTAGTGATTTTTAAGTCCAAAAATTAATGGAATCGTTCTGTTCAATTTCTATCGTGAATTTATGTTCAAATGGATGGAATTAATGAAATTAAGAAATAAGTCTAATTGACGAGTAGTTCCAATGAAACATACTAAGATGTCGTCAACATATCTATACCAATAAAGGAATTTGGAAATGAGTGGATGTGTATGAATTTTCTGTTCAATATTATTCATAAAATCTCTGCTAAAAGTGGACTCAAAAGATTTCCCATGATCAAACCATTTTCACTACTGTAATAGATGTTGTTGAAAGAAAAATAATACATACTAAATGTACAATGGCTCGGTGTGGATTTTCCTGTTATTCATCCAACTTGTTCTACGATTTGTTTATAAACCATACTCTTCATTCTTGATAAAGCTGCTGTGTCAGCGAAACGTCGTCCAATTTTTTCAAATAAAGTGTAGATTAAAGTTAAACCTGTGTTTTTTATTTCATTTAGAAAATAATTCTACTCTTATAGCTGCTGTATATCACTCTTTCATGAAAGTTAGAGCTTGAAGGTTGAGAAATATATCGACGGATATACATAAGACATTAATTTTGCATATTTAAAGCTGTTTCATACAAACATCTATCATTCAAAACTTACCAACTCCTATTGTTTGCACGAGAGCTTGCGTTCCAAAGTAAGTGAATGGTCCACCTTCAAAAGTAAGATTTTCTTTGCCGACAGTCACTTCCACACGACCTTCAAGTACAAGAACGAAATAATCAGCCGACTTTCCTTGTTGGTAAATCACGCATCCGGCATCTGCTCGCCAATTTTTGTTTTTCTTTATGAGGCATACAATGTCTTGCTTCAACAATCTTCTCAGTATGGTTTCCGAAATCACGTTAGGGTGGAACGATTCAACACCTGTTTAAAATACAAGAAATTCAGTAATTAGTTCAGAGTATAGATTTTTACAGAAAGAATTATGTTAACTCACTTGTGCTTAAGAATTGGTAGGCCGCTAGTGTAAGCTGTGGACTTATACGTATTTTGTAGGACTCAGTTTTTCGATCAGCAAAAATGCTGAAATCCTGTCTTGTTCGATCTGCAATTCGTTTCCTCTTGGAGCGGTTATCAGCTGTGAAAATAAAAAATATTCACAAAGGTGAAATTGCAGTTAAGCTAGTGATTCTTATTCAATCATCAATCAATTTTAATACATTATCGTAATAAATTAACTTTAATAGAAATACGATAATAAATTACATAAAGTAAACAATAGTTGTTTGATAGATACTAAAACAATCCTTTTAATTGGATTTTTTATACACTACTCATGTAAAATCATAATTTCTAAAGTTATGAAAGATGTAATAGAGGGAGAAAGAGAATTAATAACAAATACAAGTAAACGATGATTTCTACTAAAATATATTATTAAATGCTCGACGCGTTTCGATGCACAGTATCTTTGTCAAGAGCGAATGAATACTACAAATATATCTTACTAAAAATTTTTATATATACTAAAGAGACAGACTAAATATGAAACTCAATTGATGAAACTTAATAACCTCATTAAAAATAAACCTAAAATTAAAAAATTAACACAAACTTGTCAAATCATCAATTTTTCGAAAAATTCATAAATTTAACCGAAACAAATTTCACCATTGATGAGACGACGTTATTAGAGAAAGGATTCAAACACAATATTTATCCTAAACATCATACATCGAATGTTGAACAATTAGCAATAGATACTGAAATTTGCCTCAGAAATGTTGAAAACAATAGCTTCCTGAAACACCAAATTGCGTCCGTGATTAAGAACGAATACCTAAAAAGCCATCATTACAGATAGCGAAAAATTAAAACTCATTTCACCTTTACCACCTCAACTTTATTCTTTAAATTGCACAAAAATGGTTATTCAATAAGACCAGTGGATCATTCACACATGCCCCAGCATTCAAGATTTCCAAATTTTTAATACATATTCTGGAAAAATTTTGTAATTTTAAACCGTCTTTTTCTATTCGTAATTCAAATGATTTGATAAGAAAAATAGAAAATCTTGTCATTCCAAGAAATGCAAAGTTAGTCTCTTTTGATGTCAAGAATTTGTTTTCAAGTATTCCACCGAAAGATCCGTATTATATAATCGATGATTTGTTAACACAAAATATGACGAATCCACGAATTAAATACGACATTATGGCTTTATTAGATGTTTGCATATCTCAAAATTATTTTTTATTTAACGATTGTTTTTATAAAAGGGATGAGGGACTTATAATAGGAAACCCCTTAAGCCCTCTTTTAGCAGAAATCTTCATGGATAACATAGAAAAACTATTCATAAACACCCGCTTAGTAAACATTTCCTATATTGGTATCGATATGTCGATGACATTATTGTGTGTTTCACAGGAACAAACAGACAGTTCACTGTATTCGAAAATTTCATCAACATTCACCCAAAAATAAAATTCACTTCTGAAATAGAACAGAACAATTCGATCAATTTCTTAGACCTAACAATAACAAGATGAAATAATAAAAGCCAGTTTTCAATTTATCATAAGCCTTCTCATATAGATATCACAATTCATTATACATCAGCAAATTCTTACCAACATAAAGTTGCAGCATTTAATAGCTATATACATAAGACTCTTGAGCACACCGATGTCTAATGATAATTATTTCAAAGAATTGAATTTGATAAAACAGATCGCAATAAACAATGGTTATGATGCAAATTTAGTTAGCAGCATATTATATATGAAAAAACAAAATTAGCTTTACAACATATATATCCAATCGGTGAACATCAAGACAAGAAATTCAAAAGTTTAACATATATAGGCAATATAGCGTTCAAAACATCAACAAATTTAGGTTCATTTATCAGGAATTATAAATCTCCAATTAATAAAGAAAATAAATCAGGTGTTTATAGATTGGATTGTGCAGATTGCAATTGTTTTTGAATAGGTAGAACAGGAAAAAATTTAATGTTAGCATCTCCGAACATAAACGCAGTTTCATCAATGGAAAAACCGATTCAAATTACTCAAATCATCTTAGGGAAAACAGTCACTCTTTCAATTCAGAATTTAAAATCCTACATTCTGAGAATAGAGGTATAAAACTCAACCTTCTGGAAGTACTTGAAATTAACAGATTTAGGTATTCACCGAAAATTCTTAATGATCAGGTAGACATAAATAACACCCTTATTAAATTTATTTCCTGAACATTAGTTCCAATACGGATAGCTCTGAGTGGATTGCCTCTTTAGTATGTATAGAAATTTGTTAGTAAGATATATTTGTAGTATTCATTCGCTCTTGATAAAGATACTGTGTATCGAAACGCATCGAGCATTTAATAATATATTTTAGAAGAAATCATCGTTTACTTGTATTTGTTAATGGATTTTATCACGTAAAAGCTTCGTTAATTGAGAATTAATAACTTTGGGAATATATGATCTCTATCTATCTCTCCATATATCTCTCTATATATCTATCCATATATCCCTACTATACTTCCTAGACGCTAGCCCACAATGACAATGATATAAACCATTTAAACCGGATCTGTGAAGAATACATATCGAAGACTCAGTTTGGATTTCGGGATGCAGTAGAAACCGGAGAAGCCCTATTTAGTATTCAGGTGCAGATATGTTAACTGCGATGTATATGCTTGCTTTGTGGACAATAGTAAAGCTTTCGACCGAGTACAACATCACAAATTAATCGAAATTTTGGGCAATATAGGTATCCGCGGAAAAGATCTGGCCATAATATCACAACTATATTGGGGACAGCCGATGTCTTACTTCAACCACAAAAATACGACGAGGTGCTATGTTTTCTCTGTCTTACTTTACGGCGTGGAATCATGGACTCTAACAGAGGCAACTACCAAAAAACTTGCAGCCTTTGAAATGTGGCTCTATCGTAGGATTCTAGGAATTCCGAGAATAGACCTTGTCTCTAACGAATAAGTCTGCCCAAGAATGGAGAAAGATCCTGGATTAATAACCACGATAAAGACGTGCAAACTTGAATATCTGGGTCATATAATGAGATATGAAAGAATATATGGGCTGCTGCAAAGGATACTACAGGGGAAGTTCCCAGGCACAAGCGAGCCTGGCTCAAGAACCTCAGGACATGGTTCTCAGTATGAACAACAGGACTTTTCCGTGCCGTAACAAACAAGATTATAATCGCCAGAATGATCGCCAACATCCGGACCAAATAGGCACCACAAGAAGAACTGGTGACATTAATTTTCTTTGATGTAAACTTGATTACAAATGAAGAATAAAGATTAAATGACTACACACGAAGCGTGATGTTATTGGATCAGGATCAGGATGTGGAATGTTATTTGTAAAAAAATTATTACATACATTCTGTCAAAAAAGTATCAAGTTTGAGAAAGATAATCAATTGATTTTCTGTATCTCACGAATCAATTCGTACCATTTTAAACGATTGTTTGAGCATGAAGCGCTTTGCCGCTCGACTAGTTCCAAACGAACTGAATTTTCTTCAAAAATTGAAACGGGTAAAGGTCGCACTACAACGAGTCAATTCAGGCCCCACATTGATAAAACGCATTGTAACTGGTGATTAGAAGTGGGTTTATTAGTTTGACATGCAAATCATTCAACAAGCTCCGGTATGGTGCATTCCAACTGAACTGAAACCGCATCAAAGTCGATCGAAAGTCAAGGTAATGTTGGCCGTTTTCTTTGATAATCGCGGAGTTGTTCACTCGGAATTTTTGCCTAAAGGTCAGACGGACAATAAAGAATATTAGCTGAGCGTTATGGGGCGTTTGACGAAGCAAATTCGTCGAAAGAGCCAGATTTGTGGAAAGAAAACTTATGGAGTTTGCACCACGATAATGCACTTTCCCACAAGGCTACCATTGTGAATGAATTCCTTTTTCCCAAACTCAAATTACCACTTGGAGGTACCCATTTTAAATCGATAGAAGACATAAAAGAGAATTTACTTCAAAAGACACAAACATAGATTCAAACTGAAATAGAATGTGTACTTACTGAATACGTCTGTCTCGTCCATAATTTCAGCTTGAATTAATTCCTCTATAACGTCCTCCAAGGTAATCAGACCAATTGTTTCGTAAAATGGATCTCCTTCGCCCTCATTGTTAACCCTGTGCACAAACGCCATATGACCTTTGTTTCCTGAAATACATAAATAATATTGACCGTTTAATCAAAAACATTAAAGGCTACTCACCTTCTTTAAATATTTTGAACATAACGTCAAGAGTAACATCTTCAAATACGAAATTACAAGGGTTCTGGTAAAATTGACATAAGGTCTTCAGAGGTGTGTTGTCATCTGGATCCACAAACGCTAGGTCCTTTATGTATAGCATGGTCACAATGTTTTGACGATTGCCTTCGAAAACAGGAATTCTTGAAAAACCTGAAATAAAGTCAAGAAGTTATTTGGTGGAAACGGAGGTCTAGCAAAGGAACAATTAGTACTCGATTGGGAATTTGGCACTTTTTGCTGGAAACCATATGGGTAGAACACGTAGGAGATTATTAACCTTTATGTGGATAAAAGATTCAGGCCTTCTGTTTGTTCTATTTTTGATTACACTCTTCCATTTCAAGACTTATGAACGAAGACAGAAGTTGTATACACTTCTGCTCTGAACTTTAAGCCGTCTTGAAATGTTCGCCAAACAAGAAGAGATTACTTATCCAGAAGTGTTAATTGCTGGCCAGTATATCATCATATTAGAGCAGGGGTCTCCAAACTACGGTCCGCGGGCCAAATCCGGCCAACCAGTGCCATCAATCTGGC
Source organism: Cryptolaemus montrouzieri (assembly GCA_013387265.2). NCBI lineage: Eukaryota > Metazoa > Arthropoda > Insecta > Coleoptera > Coccinellidae > Cryptolaemus > Cryptolaemus montrouzieri. The sequence continues at coordinate 6,224,911 of JABFTP020000103.1, read as the reverse complement.
ACACGACAGCCAATGTTTTACTGTTGTTACTATTGCTGTAATAAGTTGAATGGAAGAAAATGAAAACACAGAATGTGAGACTAATGGTTTTGAACCACCATCATTTTCTACAGCCTTTGACACAAGGGCGACCACTCTTTCATTTTTTCCACACATATTTTTGCCTCCATTGGTGGTGACACATTTTAAGTTTTTCCATCGAAGGTTCTTTTTATTAATGGCATTTTCAACTCCCTTAAAATATCTGCCCAAGTTGTCGTGCTGTCAATACTATCAATATCAGGCAGTTGATATTCTTCTTGAGAATACTACCTTCCAAAGAATCAATCGCATCTCTTACCTCCACATAGCCAACCTCTGAAGGAGAATTTCAAGTCAAAAGGAAATATTTTGAGGTGTTATATTCCCAATAATTCGATCAGGACCCTGAATGAAATGATCACTGAATGCATCAGCAGAAATAAGAGACTTGGCTCGGGATTTGAATTTTTTCCTTGAGTTGATAAGATCCCACATTGTTTCTTGGGGATTTGATGATGTTGATATCAAATTATCATTGGTTTAATTCATGAGTATCTGGTAATATAGAGCTCCAAACTTAAATAAAATAAACTGAAAATAATAAGTACCTGATTTCATTATTTCCGAAACTGTTTCAAAATCTAATACTGCCTCGTAGTCCAACATAAACACATCTTCAATCTTAGTCATGACCTCAGACACCGTCTTCTTTCTCAATTCCAGAGCACCACTAATGATATTGACTTCATCTTTGTCCAAATCGTTTACGCCTGTGGTGACCTGCAAGTTAAAATTTGAATGGTGAACTTTCAATAAGTATAAACGTTTCATAAACTATAAACAATTCGATTATTAGTTTTCATTTCAATGATGTTTCGTGTGGCGAATCGCTGAGTGGTGCATAAGGCTTACGATTTTATCAAAAACACGTGCATATGTATGGTACAGCCGATTTAGGAGCGGACGAGATCTAGTGGAAGACTTGCCATCAGCCATCAACATCTTCAACTAGAGTTAACATCGATAAAGTGAAGGAAATTGTAATTGAAAATCGTCGTTCAAGTTTGGGAGAGATAGGCAATGAACTTTATGCGTATCTAACCTTGCCGCTCGACTAGTTTCTTTTTTCAAAAATTGAATCCCGTAAAGGTTGCTGAAGACATGATAGAACGAGTCAATTTCGACACCACGCATTGTAACTGGTGATGAGACATGGTCTTATGAGTTTGATATGCAAACCAGTCAACAAGCCTTTCAACTAAACCGAAATAGAAAAACTACGTCAAAGTAATGCTGTTTTCTTTGCCAATCGCAGTGTTTACACTCGGAACTCTTGCCAGGAGATCAGACGGCGAATAAAGAATATTACCTCAGCGTTGTGCGGCGTTTGGGAGAGCAAATTCGTCGAAAAAGACCAGATTTATGGACACGCAACTAATGAATTTTGCACGACGATAATGCACCAGGCTATCATTGTGAATGAATTTTTGACCGAAAACTCAACAAATACCATCGAACAACCACCCTATTCACCTGATATGGCGCCGGTTGACTTTTTTCTTTTTTCCAAACCTCTTCGAGTTACCCGTTTCGAATCGATAGAAGACATGAAAGAGAATTCTTAACTTTCCCTCTGAAGTCAGATTCGGCAAAGTCTTCGGTTGAGTTTCTGGGTATTATTTTGGATTGTAAATTATAATGTAAACAGCAAAATATTCATACTAGAGAAAAGACTGAAAAAAGAATACAAATTTCGAGATATATTTGCCAAAACAATAGGGGTGCGGGTCAAAATATTTCTTTACTCTTTTATCGTGGCTTTGTAAGATCTCAATTTGACTATGGAAGCTTATTTTCTGCTAACTCTTCTAACAGTATTTTGAAGTGTCTACACTTGCATGGGATATCTCAGGAATACGCCTGACTATATTATTTTGTCAGAATTTGGTGAAATTCTTCTACACCTTCGTAGAGAGCTCTTGGCTGTTTTTGGTAAAACCAATATCTATATCTAGTCATATGATGAACGGCATCCATAGATGGTTGTCAACGAGTGGTCTTCCGAACAGAAAGTGGTGTTTTCGTATCGGGTTCTCGAAGAGGTGTCACAGGAGTTCCGCAGGGGAGCACATTGGGTCCCTTATTATTCATCGTTTCTCTAAATGACATTGTCAGATATATGGATAGCACAGACTCCTTTGTGACACTCTTTGCAGATGATACTTCAGTAGTTATCACCATCTTTAGAGAAAAGCATCTCTATGTGCAATGCAAGAATGTCCTCCTCCTGTCTCAATAACAGCTTGAGCATGAATGATCTCAAAACTAAAATTGTGCTCTTCACACCATCGAGTCAACCTCAAATCGATCAGAGTTTGGGCTCGCTATTGCACTCACAATCAGTAGAATTCCTCGGGCTCTCTATTGACCAAAACCTTAGTTGGAACTGAGTATTGATTTGCTAAAACTGTATTACAATGCTCGTGTGAACAGTATGCTCAGGTATGGTGTCGTATCTTGGGGTTCTTTTGCAAGAATCAATGATATATTCGTTGCCCAAAAAGAAATAATAAGAACTATGACCTTTAAGCCTATGACGTTATTGTGCAATTTTGTTTCTATATTGTATGTATATGCACAATAATTATTTATTCTTGACGTACCATATACATTTATATGTAAAACGCATAAGTTTTGTAAATGAGATAAAAAACACAAGGTTTAACTTTAATGTACACTTTATTTGAAAAAATTCGACGACGTTTCGCTGACACAGCAGCTTTATCAAGAATGAAAAACAGAATGAAGAGTATGGTATTATAAACAAATCGTAGAGCAAGTTGGATGAATAACAGGAAAATCCACACCGAGCCATTGTACAGTTAGTATGAAAGGTAATAAAAACTAATTAAACAAGTTAAGTAGGGGTGAGAAATTCACATTTGTCTGTTCATTCAAAAGCTTGTCCGAATGTTTGTATCTATTTATTTCTAATGCTTCTAGGAGATCTAATTTTGAACTTTTGATTTTATATGTAATATGTCAAAGTTTTTATTGAATGAATGGTTTTCTTCTATTAGGTGGTTTGAATAATTTGAATCAGATTTATTTTATCGAAGCTACGTTTATGTTCAGATGTTCTTATGCCAAAACTCCTATAGGTCCTACCGATATAAATTTCATCACAAGAACCGCAATTGAGTTTATAGATTCCTGATTTACTTGATTTTTCAACACGAGATTTATTATTTTTAATATGTTTACCTAAGTTATTAGAAGTTTTGAAAGTTATATTAAGATTTTGTTTGACGAGAAAGGATTTAATATTTGTACTTGCAGAACCGCAGAATGTTAAACTGTTGAATATTTTATAGTCTTTATGAATAGGATATACTTCATTTATTGCATTCTGATACAGTTTTTACGAATGATTAGATCTATCATATCCGGATTATATGAATTATTAATGGCTATCTGTTTGATGATGTTTAACTCTTTATTATAATCTTCTACTGATAAAGGTAAATTGAGTAACCGATGTACCATGCTGTTTAAAGCTGCAACTTTGTGTTGAATTGGATGTAATGAGTAGTTATGTATAATTGAATCAGTATGTGTTGGTTTACGAAAGAACGAAAAAACATGATTATTATTTTGTTTAGTGATTTTTAAGTCCAAAAAATTAATGGAATCGTTCTGTTCAATTTCTATCGTGAATTTAATGTTCAAATGGATGGAATTAATGAAATTAAGAAATAAGTCTAATTGACGAGTGGTTCCAATGAAACATACTAAGATGTCGTCAACATATCTATACCAATAAAGAAATTTGGAAATGAGTGGATGTGTATGAATTTTCTGTTCAATATTATTCATAAAAATCTCTGCTAAAAGTGGACTCAAAGGATTTCCCATGATCAAACCATTTTCACTACTGTAATAGATGTTGTTGAAAGAAAAATAATTTTGTTCAATGCAAACGTCCAATAGATTCAATATTTCTGATTTAATTATGTGGTTAACATGATTCGAATTCAACATGTTTTCGATTAATATTTTGACATCACCTGGAGGAACACTTGGGTATAAATTCTCAACATCAAACGAAATAAGTTTTGCGTTAGGTGGTAGGTTAACGTTTTTTATGTTATTTATCAATTCGAAAGAATTTTTTATAGAACATTTTGATTTGAATGAACAATAATTTTTAATGATATCTATACGGTAGTGCGACAATTTCACGGCTGGGGCTGTAACGTAAGATACGACTGGTCTAACGGGGTTATTTACTTTATGCAATTTAATGAGTGAATACAGTTGAGGTGGTTGAGGGTTTGGTAAAATTAATTATATTATTATTGATTAAAATTGCAATAAATGACGCAAAACCTTTAATTAAAGCAATAGATAAATACAAATTAATTTTACAAAACCTCAACCACCTCAACTGTATTCACTCATTGAATTGGTATAGATATGTTGACGACATCTTAGTATGTTTCATTGGAACTACTCGTCAATTAGACTTATTTCTTAATTTCATTAATTCCATCCATTTGGACATTAAATTCACGATAGAAATTGAACAGAACGATTCCATTAATTTTTGGACTTAAAAATCACTAAACAAAATAATAATCATGTTTTTTTGGCTTTCGTAAACCAACACATACTGATACAATTATACATAACTACTCATTACATCCAATTCAACACAAAGTTGCAGCTTTAAACAGCATGGTACATCGGTTACTCAATTTACCTTTATCAGTAGAAGATTATAATGAAGAGTTAAACATCATCAAACAGATAGCCATTAATAATTCATATAATCCGGATATGATAGATCTAATCATTCGTAAAAACTGTATCAGAAAGCAATAAATGAAGTATATCCTATTCATAAAGACTATAAAATATTCAACAGTTTAACATTCTGCGGTTCTGCAAGTACAAATATTAAATCCTTTCTCGTCAAACAAAATCTTAATATAACTTTCAAAACTTTTAATAACTTAGGTAAACATATTAAAATGATAAATCTCGTGTTGAAAAATCAAGTAAATCAGGAATCTATAAACTCAATTGCGGTTCTTGTGATAAAATTTATATCGGTAGGACCTATAGGAGTTTTGGCATAAGAACATCTGAACATAAACGTAGCTTCGATAAAAATAAATCTGATTCAAATTATTCAAACCACCTAATAAAAGAAAACCATTCATTCAATAAAAACTTTGACATATTACATATAAAATCAAAAGTTCAAAATTAGATCTCCTAGAAACATTAGAAATAAATAGATACAAACATTCGGACAAGCTTTTGAATGAACAGGTAGATGTGAATCATTCACCCCTACTTAACTTGTTTAATTAGTTTTTATTACCTTTCATACTAACTGTACAATGGCTCGGTGTGGATTTTCCTGTTATTCATCCAACTTGTTCTACGATTTGTTTATAATACCATACTCTTCATTCTGTTTGTCATTCTTGATAAAGCTGCTGTGTCAGCGAAACGTCGTCGAATTTTTTCAAATAAAGTGTAGATTAAAGTTAAACTTTGTGTTTTTTATCTCATTTATATCATGGATCTACATCAAGTAACGGCCTCCACAATTCAAATGCATAAGTTTTGGATCATAAGGAGAGATCCGGCTTTTATTTCTGCTTATTGTTCATTATTACCTCACAGGCAGGAAGTTTTCATAGATAACCGTCTAAATATATTTTCTTTAGAATATGAAAGTTTTCAATCTTTTATAGTGTTTCTATTCCTATATATGATAATTTATATACCAGGGATGACTTTTGAGGCTAATTGATGGTAAATGTAATAATTATTATAAAATTTACTCTGATTCCTCCAAAGTGCTGAACTCCCCGGTAGAGATTGCAATTTATGATCTATTCATGAATTTTCACCAACAGAAAAATTTGAATTTACAATACAACTGCAATAGCATAAGTTATTGTGCATACTACAACACAATCTTATCATAATTTCTAAAAAGATTCTGATAGTCAGATCGTTCTTCAATCTATTGAGAAATTGAAGTTCGTTTCGTCTTTTACTTCACAAAAAAATATTATAGTGTCTTCATAACTTGAAGGATTAGAATATAAATGTATGTTTCACGTGGGTGAAGACTCACATGAAGAAGTTGATAGGGTTACATGAAGTGGAAATCACTGAAAGTGTTCCTTCTAATATTTATCTAGTTTTCAAAAGGAAACTTTTCAACAAGTGGTGTAATACACACAACACAAAAATTGTCGCATCACCTGGTATTCTGAATTCCACAATCGATCAAGCAGTTCGATCGCAGTTTCTTTGTCAACATATGTTTTTGGACATATGAGGGGAAAAAAATTTTATCTATGTAGTATCATTTGTTTCCATATGATCTCAAATACATCTGAAACAAGAACGAGTTTATTTGACTATCAGTGTACATTCAATTTCCCTTCAGTTATCACGCTGAATTAATGCAAGTTTTTCTGTGTTTCTTCTTGATTTTCGAATCTTTGAATTTATTGTAATGGCTGCTGAACGTCCTGGACGCTATTTGAGTGATCATGAAGTGATAAGAATTGTAACACTTCTAGAGGAGGGGCGAAGCCACCGTTACGTGGCTAACTTGTTGAATGTTAACCAAAGCACTATTTCAAGAGAAATTAATCGGTACCACGAAACAGGGGAACATGGAAGAAGGGCCAGACATGGAAGAAATCGGATAACAACACCAGTGGATAATCGGCTTCGTTTAACTGCACTAAGAGTTCGGCACTATGCGGCTAGAATGATACAAAATGAACTTGAATTTTCTAAAAATGTGCATATTTCATTGCAAACTGTTAGGAACAGGCTCAGAGAAAACGATATCAGACCAAGGGTGGCTTCTACCGGCCCGCGTCTCACCAGAGAGCATCGAGTTGCAAGACTTCACTTTACGAGAGAACATGCAAATTGGGGTATTCCAAATCGGTCGAATGTTCTCTTTTCGGACGAGTCCAGGTTCTATCTAGTATAAAATGATAGACACATGCCTGTATACTGAGGACCTGGGGAACGGTATCAGCAATGCAATATCCGGCAAACCGAAAACCTCGGAGGGGGCTCAGTAATGGTGTGGGTAGGCCTTTCTTTCCATGGTCGAACGAGTTAGTCCTAGTGAATAATAGAAGAATGATAGCGGCCAGATACATCGCAGATATCCTTGAACCTCATGTTTTACCCTTTGGCCCATTGATTGGCGAAAACTTTATATGCATGATAATGCTCGGCCTCATGCAGCTAGAGTAGTTACAGAATTACTGCAAAATGCCGAAATTGATATTTTAAGATGACCAGCCAGGAGGGACAACATGGGGTGGCAAATTCAGCAACGTAGGATGCCTTGTAGTACACTCCAACAACTTAGAAAATCTGCTTCCTGAAATTTGGAACTCAGTGACTCAAGAGTACATCCAAAATTTGTTTGAGGGGCTTCCGAGACGTATACTGGCAGTAATTAGGGCCCGGGGAGGAAACATTTGATTAGTAACCATTCGATGCTAGTTGATTGGTCTCTTCGCGAATGTTTGAAGATGGTAGAATTTTTTAATTTTTCATCAACTCGAAAATTGTTGATATTTTCCATCATAAACTCATCTCTTTTGAATGATGTCTTCTTATTTTACACTTCTAAAAGTTACCAAGCACGCTTGAATGACCAACCGTAAAGTTTATACAGTGTGTTCCAACGAAAATTTGACCCCCCCTATAACTCCGAAATGAGTAACAATAGCGAAAAACACCAAGACACGTCGATTTTTGTTTCGAGGGGGAGCATTTTTCGAAATAATTCGAAACTTCTCAGATCAACCCCTACCCCAGCAACCCTAACTTTGAAATTCATCATAGGAATAAGGGTCGAGTGGCACCTTACTGAAAAGGTCTGTCAATTCTCCACCTTGATTTGTCATTTTAGAATTTTAAATTAACATACAGGGTGTCCCAACCAAGGGTGAAGTTGAATTCTGGAAATCCCAAATACTAAATGAAATAGATTTATTTTGGCATAATGCAAGCGCAGGTTTATGCTCGGTCTAGAAAAACGACCTACACTTGTGAATTTGGAGTTGGTGCAATCAACCCCTATTTCCAGCATCCCCAACTCAAAAATCATTCGATCGATAATAGGTCAAGTGGCACCTCGTTGGAAAGGTACTGCAATTTTCTCTTCGAATTTGGTATTTTCGAAATTCAGAATCATCATACAGGGTGTCCCGAAGCAGGAACATTGAAAATCCAAATAACTTTTGAAACTGGTTCATTTCGGTATACGAGAACATGTTTGATCCGAGAATAGGACTTTCTTGTGTGGTTATAGAATTTTGCAATCAACCCCTTCCATTCAGCATCCCCAACTTGAAAATCATACAAATAATTCAAGTGGCATATCTTCAGAAAGGTTTTTGAATTCCAGAATGATTAAAGCATTTCATTCAGTTCGGCTCTCCATACAGGATGTCGCTTTCGAAAAATTCAATATCGTCATTTGAAATTATCAACTAAAATTAATTCGAAACTGTTAAAAGTATTGGGGTACGATGTGTTGAGCATCAATTACGAAGAGATAAAGCTGATTTCTGCATTGAAAATGTTCACATTTTTTCATTTCCATCTGGCGTGCAGTCATCTGTTATTTCTCATTTTGCAATGAAATATTATTATTATTCAGATCAGTTCCTCATTATTGTTGTTGTTCGTCAGTTGAAATTAATCTAAAAATGGTTTATTCCACTGAGGAAAGGGTCGAAATTGTATCGACGTATTTTCGAAATAACAGTTGTGCCAAAGAAACGGCAAGGATATTCGATAGGAACCATCCTGAAAGAGAAAGGAGTCAGTCACCAGTACGTTAAATATTTGGTTGACAAATTCCTAGCTACGGGTTCGGTGGCAAACAAAAACATGAAGTGGCATGTCCTGTCAGAAATGAGGCAACGGAAGTGGCAGTAGTGGGTCATCTACAAATGGAGAATACTACTTCGATCAGAAAACTATCTCGTCTGACTGGTGTATCAGCTACAACTGTCCATAGAATCGTGAAACATCACAAATTTCACCCCTACAAGGTAAAATTAGTGCATGAAATAAACGAAGATGATCCCGATCGTCGTTTACAGTTTTGTGAAAATCTAAGTGAAAACCTAAACGCTAATCCAAATTTTCTGAATAACATCTGTTTTTCTGATGAAAGCACCTTTATGCTCAGTGGTGAAGTGAATAGACATAATTGTCGATATTGGGACACACAGAATCCTCATTGGTTTAGAGAGGCCCACACGCAAAGGCCTCAGAAGTTGAACGTTTGGGCAGGAATTTTTGGCAATCATCTAGTTGGGCCTTTCTTTATTGAGGGTAATCTGAATGGAAATGGCTACCTACAGTTGTTAGAGGAACACATACATCCTAGATTGACAGAAATTTTACAGAACGATCCAACTCTTTCTGAGGACGAAATGCGTTTTCAACAAGACGGTGCTCCTCCGCATTATGATGCTCGGGTGCGCCAATATTTAGACGAAAATTTCCCAGGAAGGTGGATTGGTAGAAGAGGACCTGTTGAGTGGCCAGCCAGGTCACCAGATTTAAATCCCTAGATTTTTTTGTGGGGCCATCTAAAATCTAAAGTTTATGCCACAAGACCAGAACACCTGGAGGAGCTGCGGATGAGGATTATCACAGAATGCCGACTTTTGACTCCTGAAGTTTTCGCTAATGTGAGAAGAGAGTTCGAAAATCGTCTGTATAACTGTATGGAGGTGGGCGGAGGTCATTTTGAACAATTGTTGTAATAATCAAGTTAGTTTTTGTTTTCAATTGAATACAAGTTCAATAAATCTCGTTTTCCTGTTTAGATGAGCATCCAATCAGTTTCTCCATCATCCCTCATCCTGATCCTCACGCCAGAAAACCTCGATTGCCAAACTGAAACCAATGCCTCAGTGATTCAGAAAATAGAAAAAACTTTCTGGAACTTTGCCACTCAACCTGTAATCACTTGTATGATTTTTTGAGTTGGGGATGCTGAATGGAAGAGATTGATTGCAAAATTCCATATTCACGCAAGAGAGTCTTATTCTCGAATTAAACATAAACATGTTCTCGTATTATACCGAAATGAACCAGTTTCAAAAGTTATTTGGGTTTTCAGTGTTCCTGCTCCGGGACACCTTGTATGCTGATTCTGAATTTCGAAAATACCAAATTCGAAGAGAAAATTGAAATACCTTTCCAACGAGGTGCCACTTGACCTATTTTCGATCGAATGATTTTTGAGTTGGGGATGCTGGAAATAGGGGTTGATTGCACCAACTCCAAATTCACAAGTGTAGGTCGTTTTTCTAGACCGAGCATAAACCTGCGCTTGCATTATGCCAAAATAAATCGATTTCATTTAGTATTTGGGATTTGCAGGAATTCAACTTTACCCTCGGTTGGGACACCCTGTATGTTAATTTAAAATTCTAAAATGACAAATCAGAATGGAGAATTGACAGACCTTTACAGTAAGGTGCCACTCGACCCTTATTCCCTATGATGAATTTCGAAATTAGGGTTGCTGGGGGTAGGGGGTTGATCTGACAAGTTTCGAATTATTTCGAAAAATGCTCCCCCTCGAAACAAAAATCGACGTGTCTTGGTGTTTTTCGCTAATGTTACTCATTTCGGAGTTATAGGGGGGGTCAAATTTTCGTTGGAACACACTGTATAGTATTGTCGTAAAAGTAGGGTGATGCGACAATTTTTGTGGGGAATGTATATATACAAATTAATTATCAAGGGTTCATTCCATGAAAAATGGAATGAACACGTGAACATTTTCGTGAGATGATTTTTTACGATTTCTGTATTAACTCGACAAGATTGCTGCGATCAACTTTCTCCGACTGATGGTGATGAAGCTCCAAACTTGGCCACTTTGAAACGCTGGTATAACGAATTCTATCGGCGCCGTTTTTCACTGAGTGACGAACTTAGTAAGGGTCGTCCAAAATCAGTTGTTTTGCCACATATCATCGATGCAGTACGCAAATTGACACACGATGATCGCCATGTGACTTACCGTGAGATTGAGACAGCCCAAAACATTAGTTCCAAATATTGGGCCTGAAACTATACAACGATCGACAGTATGAGTCTTTCAAGAGGAACAAAACCTAACAAACGCTGTTTAAGTATGAAGCACTGCGCCACCAAAGCGTTAGAGCAACGTAGAACGGTCAATTCTGAATGGTATACAACCATTTGTCTGTCGCAAGTGTTCAATGAGTTGAGGAAACCAAATCGAAGAACTAAAATTAGTCTGCATTATGACAACGCAAGCTCAAACACACCAGCGCATACGATGGAGTATTTGAACACCCAAAACATTGAATTGATGGGCCATCCACCTTATAGTCTCGATTTGGCACCTAAGGACTTCTTTTCCTTTACGCATATCAGGAAAAAACTGCGTGGGCAATGATTTTCGACGATACAAGAGGCAATATAAGCATTCGAAAACTGTTTTGATAGTATCTCATTCGGAGTGGCAAAAGTGTTTCGAAAATTGGTTTACGCGGATGCAAAAGTATATCAATTTTCATGGAGAATACTTTAGAAAACAAAGATAATTTTTCCCTCAATTTAGTATGTGAATTTTTCATAATAACGTTCATAAGTTATCGCATGTCCCATTTTGGGGGTGCCACCAGGAGCATCTCTGTTATTATTTAAGATAGAGAGATGGGGTTTTCACGACCCTTGGCTACTTTTTCGAGACAAATTCATAGAGCTAATCAGAATTATTCTAACTTCAGTGGTTTTTGAGTTATTCGCGAATCTTGAAAATTTCCGGATTTCTTTTTTTCTCGATATCTCGGTTCTTATAGAAGATAATTGAAATCTGTTTTTACGTTTCTAAAACGGGTTTTTGAGTAGATTCCAGTGACGTACTCGAAGTTTTTCTTTTCATTAATTATGACAGATATGACATAAAGTTGCATTTTTTTAAATACGAACATAGTTTTTTTTTGGCATATTCCGATTGCCGTTTTTTTTTCCTTTTCAAAAATATATAACATGATGACAAAATTTCCACCCAATTTGAAGAAAATAACGGAATAATGATTTACCCCTAATGGCTGGGCGAAGGAACACACGTGAGCGGACGAACCATAGAACATTTGTAGTTATTCGATGAAAACGATCAAAAAAATGCAAAATCTTCTTGACCGAAATAATGGAGCTAGGCTGCTCCTAAGATTCCATCGTTATTTATGACATCTGCAATTTCTGCTTTTTATTTTATTTTTGAGATTGTCGTTTAGTTTCTAGAGTTCTCTGAGAAATACCTACATGAGAATAATAATAGGCACCTAATAATTTACTCAAATTTACTTCTCATAATGATTTACATATATTGCTCGAACTGATTTCCATCATGTTGTAAACATAAAGTGCATCTTCGGATTATATCTTCTATGGCCCTAATCAAATGTAGCGAGGATCTCCTCAGATCTTCGAATGCTTCATTTGTTGCATTCTTCAATTGATCGTAATTGGCGTATTGCCTCCTATATATCTTATTTTTTAAATAACCCCAAAGAAAAAAATCTAAAACGGATAGGTCAGGAGACCTAGGTGGCCATTGAATTGGGCCATTGGTACCGATCCATTTATTTTCAAAATTTAAATCCAAGTAGTTCCTCACCACGGCCGAATTATGGCAAGGAGCACCGTCTTGTTGGAAGTAATATGTGTTGAATTGAGCAAGAGGAATGTCATCTTGCAGTTGTGGCAGACAAATATTTAAAATTTCGAGATATCTCTGTGCATTCAAGTTGCCATCAAAGATATAGAAGGCTAATTTGTTGCCCATTACGAAACACGACACATTGAAACCGAACCTCCCCTGCTGCCGTCGAGCTACTGCTTCGTGTTGGTTTTCGTTTGCCCAGAATCTATTCGTATGGCGATTAAAGATTCCGGCACTGCTGATTCTTGACTCATCAGATCAAATGATATGTCGCCCAAAACGAGCTTCACCTCTGATTCTCCCTAAATACCAATTGCAGAACGCCGTTCTCCTCTCTGCATCCCCGGCATTGAGATGATGAATTATTTTATGTTTATAGGGATGATATTTATACTTTCTCAAAATTCTTTGGGCGCTGCTTTTTGACACACCCACTTCGCTCTCAATTTGCCGACACGATGTAGAATGGTTAGCCTCAACAGCTGCTAACACGTCAAGTTCATTATCGCCTCTATTCCGTTTATTGTAGTTTTTACTTCTTGGTTTCTCGAACGAACCATAATTGGAAAGATTTGCTTCCATTTTGGCGAAGAACTTCCTGTTTGGTTGAATTCTTTGAGGAAATCTATTGGAGAGTGTCAGTCAGGTATTTAATATTGATTAGAATTACTACTTCCATTTCCATTGTCGAACTTACCTATTCAAATATTCTTCTGATGCACGGACTGCGTTATAGTGACACTGAAAGTAGACCTTCAGCATATCAACTTTTTCGAAATTTTCGTATCTTCTATTTTGTTCCATAGTGTGAATTGCAGAAATTAACTAAACAATCCAAATTCAACAACGAACACAAATTTTACGAATTCAAATAGACACGAAGCCAATATATCCACAGATAATGAATAATAATAATTATTGGTCGTTCTATGGTTTCTAATGAACGTGCATAGATGAAAACTTCTGTGTTCACAGAGAGCATTCAGACATAGAAGATATAATCCGAAGATGCACTTTATGTTTACAACATGATGGAAATCAGTTCCAACAATATATGTAAATCATTATGAGAAGTAAATTTGAGTAAATTATTAGGTGCCTATTATTATTCTCATGTAGGTATTTCTCAGAGAACTCTAGAAACTGAACGACAATCTCAAAATAAAATAAAAAGCGGAAATTGCGGATGTCTTAAATAACGATGGAATCTTAGGAGCAGCCTAGCTCCATTATTTCGGTCAAGAAGATTTTGCATTTTTTGATCGTTTTCATCGAATAACTACAAATGTTCTATGGTTCGTCCGCTCACGTGTGTTCCTTCGCCCAGCCATTAGGGTAAATCATTATTCCGTTATTTTCTTCAAATTGGGTGGAAATTTTGTCATCATGTTATATATTTTGAAAAGGAAAAAACGGCAATCGGAATATGCCAAAAAAACTATGTTCGTATTTAAAAAATGCAACTTTATGTCATATCTGTCATAATTAATGAAAAAAAACTTCGAGTACGTCACTGGAATCTACTTAGAAAACCGTTTCAGAAACGTAAAACAGATTTCAATTATCTTCTATAAGAACCGAGATATCGGGAAAAAAGAAATCCGGAAATTTTCAAGATTCGCGAATAACTCAAAAACCACTGAAGTTAGAATAATTCTGATTAGCTCTATGAATTTGTCTCGAAAAAGTAGCCAAGGGTCCTGAAAACCCCATCTCTCTAGCCTAAATAATAACAGAGATGCTCCTGGTGGCCCCCCCAAAATGGGACATGCTGTACATCTACATCTGTGATATCCGGTAATATTTTCAGTACATCAAGATATTAAATAATATCACCCATCTACCTCACGTGAATATTTCGTGCACTTGGCACGTACGCCAGATCCAAATTTACGCGAATCGGGATACGGAATATTTGCTCTTCGTCAAGTATTTTTTATCTTCTGGCGGGCCATTGAACGAATCGATTCAGGCGTCGCTGAAAGAATTCTACATTCTATATTTTCATTTACTCGCTCTGCGGATCGGAAATATATCAATTCATTTAAACTCCATATTTTGGCAGGATTCCAACAACCAAAATATCTAAATGAATTCTATTTCTATCTGGGTTACGCTTATAATGCGCTTAACCGTCATTTTTATTCCGATTTAAGAGAATTATCGCTGGAAAAAAACGAATTGTTTATTGAATACCTGAAAATACTGAAGTATATGCTCATAGATAACTTGTCTATTGCCACAGTGGACATTATACAGGGTGTAAATGAATAAGTGCTAGAAATTTCACGAGTTGATTCCTCAATCCATTTTATGACGAAAAGTTGAATGATTTACAATGAACAAAACAGTTTTGATTACTCACTAGTACACAGGTACCACCGCCCGCCAGGTATGTTGCGACAACTGTCCACTCGAATGAGTATATTCTCCGAATTTAACTCCAAGAGAGGTAATTATTACATAAATATACAGGGTGTTACATAATAGTATGTCACAACTTGAGGGGGTAAATCTACGTGCAATTTTAAGAAAAAAAGTTCATATGAACATAGGTTCGCAAAAGTTTCGTTACGGAGCTACAGGGTGTTGAAATTTCCGGAAAAAATTGTTTTTTTCCTCAACACTCCTGCATTTTTGAGAAATTAACCCCAAATTTGAAATCCAAGCTATTTTTTACAGCCTCCATCATTACTTGTCCTAAATTTTAACTAGAATCTACAAGGTGTTTTCTTTTCCGGAGCCATGTCTTCTTTTACACTTTCAAACTGATCAGCGTACAATCAATTTTCGTCATCTTCGTTCAATTTAGACGCTTGTAATTTTTTCGTATCCTCGACCGTTCTCGAACAAAAAATTATTGAACGATTCGCTGAATTGAAAGCACTTCTAATTAAAAAAATAACTAGTAGGCTTTGATTTTTTCATTTATTTATTTGACAGTTGCTAAAGTTGAACCAAAGTCTGCTCGAATTGTTTATTAAATTAACGATTAGTTTTAAGACTTTTGAAGTTATTGCTGTAAGAAAAAATGGCTAATTTTACTAACGCCGAATTGGCTGATATCCATTACATGTACGGTTTGGTTGACGGAAACACAACAGAAGCTAGGCGATTATATCAGGTGCGCTTTCCAAATCGAGTAACACCAGACAGGCTTACATTTTCAAATATCCACATATGGTTGAGGGAAACTGGTACTTTTACTGCAAATAATCATTTCAAAGGTGCAACTCAAACTATGAGAACTCCAGATATTGAGGAAGCAGTTTTGAATTGTATTGATTTGAATCCTGATGTGAGTACAAGAAAAATTGGAAATCAATTGAATATTTCACATGTTCCAGTTTGGAGGATTCTCCACGACTTTTTATTGTACCCGTTTCATATTCAACGCGTCTAAACTTTACTTCTTCGAGATTTTCCTTCAAGACTGAATTTCTGCCGATGGTTTTTAGATTAAATTAGAGAAAATGCTCATTTTAATAGTGAAATAATGTTCACAGACGAAGCTAACTTTTCGAGAATTCCTATCACAAACGGTCCCGCTTATCGGCAATTTCTTGAGGAGGAATTACCTTTATTGCTCGAGGATGTGCCACTTTTGGTGAGGAATATAATGTGGTTCATGCATGACGGGGCACCAGCACATTTTAGTGGAGAAGCTAGGGAATTCTTGAATAATACATTCAACAACCGATGGATAGATCGGGGTGGGTCAGAACCATGGCCTCCTAGGTCCCCAGACTCAAATGGTTTAGACTTTTTCTCAAGGGGATATGCCAAAAGTTTAGTTTATACCACTCCAGTGAACACTGTACAAGAATTGAGAAATCGAATAATAACCTCTTATTACACGATAAGAAATACGCCAGGAATATTTCAAAGAGTGCGTGATAATATGCGAAGAAGGACAGAAACCTGTATTCTTGCAGGTGGAGGACACTTCCAGCAATTTATTTATTTTTTAATTGTTCTTTTTTTCTAGTTTGATATTGAATAAGTATAAGTTGAGTCTCAGAAGACGAGCTATCAAAACAAAAGCAAATTTTTGGCATACCTATCGAGTATTTCGTTTATTTTTTTGATTCAGCGAATAGCGTATAATTCAAATAATTCAAATTCAATAATTTTTCACTCGAAAACGGTTGGAGATACGAAAATATTACAAATGTCAAAAATGTTTCTAAATTGAACAAAGATAACGAAAATTGATTGTACGCTGATCAGTGGCGTACTACAAAAAAGTTTGAAAGGGCAAAAGAAGACATGGCCTCGGAAAAGAAAACACCTTTTGAAATTCGGTTAAAATCTAGGACATGTAATGATGGAGGCTGTAAAAAATAGCTGTCATTCCGAACTTGGGCTGAATATCTCAAAAACTGCAGGAATTTTGAAGAAAAAACCAACTTTTTCCTAAAATCTCAACACCCTTTAGCTCCGTAACGAAGCTATGTTTATATAAACTTTTTTTCTTAAACTTGCACGTAGATCTCCCTTCCCCCTCAAGTCGTGACATACTATTATGTAAAACCCTGTATATTAAAGAAAGTTCTTGAAGTAGTTTTATCATTTGTATGCAGCAGTTACTGTTACAGTGTTCTGTTCATTTGAAGAATAATGGAAAAGTTTTCTAATTTTACCACTGATAAATGTTCCTGAAATATACCACTTTCCCAAAGTGAAAAATTAATTATAATGGATGTATAGAATGTTTGAAGACTTCAAGACCATTAACCTACAATCGATGAAAATGTTAAAATGTGTTCTGAGATGACGGGAATTAGACAGTCCACAATATACAAGCTTCTCAAGGAAAGAAAATCTGAAAATGGATTTATGAAAAACTTCTCCAGGAAGGTTCCGAATGGTTATTGATGAAGACTTTATTTTTAAACATTGTTTAAGATTCTGTTAGGTAATGTTAAAACTCATGTGGAAAATTTAGCTTGAATCTACTATAATATAGAATAAATGTTCATTTCCATAATTTACTTAAATTATTGAGTTATCTGAAATATCATAAACATTCAATTATCATATATTTCAACGTATAGAAATGAACGTAAGTAGAGTATTTTTTGGTAAACGTAACTATCTAGATATTCACATTAAATTATTATCGTTTTTAAATACAGGGTGGGGCGCGGCTGACTCCTACGTTTCAAAGGGTTGGTAAAAACACTGTACGAGATATTTACGAAAAAATCTCGACAGAAAGCTATATAATGTAATTTTTTTCAGTTAAGTTTCAAAAATGATATCGTCCAAATGATGGCCCTTGCGGGTAACACACATGTTTAGCCTTTCATGGAAATTCCGCATGACTTTCACAAGGGGTTATCTGCTTAATTTCTTCTTCAATGGAGCTTTTCAGCTCATCAATGGTCCTTGGACGATGTTCAAAAATCTCACCCTTGAGATAGCCCCACTGAAAAAAGTCACAGGGGCTCAAATCAGGGGAGCGCGGGGGCCATTGAACTGTTTCCCGCAAGAAGACAACCTGCCCAGGGAACATCTCCTGAAGAATTGATAGTGGTCGACGGGCTGCATGTGCAGTGGCACTACCTTGCTGAAACCAGAAGCTGTGTTGGTCGTAGGTTTCACCCAATTCCTCGATTTTCGGGCGCGAAAAATTCTCAAGCAGGCCACAGTACCGGTGAGAGTCCACGGTAACTGTGACGCCACCCTCTTAAAAAATGTAAGGCCTAATGATGCCTACTCTGAATACTGCACACCAAACCGTTACTTTTGGGCTGTGGAGGGGTCTTTGGTGAAGCTCTCGGGGTTTTTCGTGCCCAGTAGCGAAAATTTAGCTTATTCACGCATGGACGTTCGTCCATAAGATCCCAGTGGGAGGCACATGTTGCAGGATCGACTGACAACAGTCCACACGCTTTCCCCAATTGCAGCATTTGCAAATTTAGTATTGGAAGACCTTGAATGTCAAATACTTTCAAAGATCACATTCAAGGTGCAGTTTTTCAAACTGTATGTAGATGACTGTATAGCATGTGTTCCCCGCGACAAAATGAACGAAATAACCAAAATCTGCAATGAAATCGAAAAAATAAAACAATCAATTTCCTCGACATACAATTAACCCACGACGATACAGGAAAAATATATACAAATTGGTATCAGAAACCGACATGGAGTGGTAGATAGGTAGATACCTAAATTTTGAATCAATTGTACCGAACCGATATAAAAAAAGCGTTATCAATAGCATGGTTGATAGAGCCATCAAACTATCACACCCTAAATTTAGAACAAAAAATATAAAGAAATTGAAGAACATACTGAAAAGAAACGCGTTTCCACCTAGTTCTTTTGAACCACTCATAAAGAAAAGAATACATGAAATATACAATACAGAACAAAGGAAAAAAGAAAAAATATATTTTAAATACATCGGCCTCACTTATACACCCGGACTGTCACAACAAATGGATAAATGCCTAGAAAATTACAACATCAAGATTGGACACAAACCTAACAACTACTGCAAACAATTTTTCACCATTTTAAGGCCAAGGGTGAAACATGAGAACGAAAAAACACACTGTATATACAAGGTTAATTGTCAGGACTGTGGAGTGTGCTATATCGGTAATACTGAACAATACTTGCATAAAGGAATATACCAACACGACCACTCCGTCAGATCTAATAAAAAAAGTACCGCCCTAGCGAAACATAGCATTGAACAACTACATAAATTCAATTTTCTGATGTATGAGTTCTTGCATCTGAAAGTAACGACTAACATTCTAGAAATGATCCAAATCCAAAAAAAACCTAAGACGGTGAATTCAAGAGCTGACATTGACGGATTTATGTCTACAATAATCTGAAAATTTGAATAGACCTCTCAATGGATTGCTGCAACCAGTTATACTCAAATATTAATTGTTATTGCCTGTTATTATTGTCTTGCTTTTTTGTATTTGTTGTACCAGTGATGATGATGTAAAGAGAGAATGTGTAAGGTGAATAGCTTTTACCGTGAGAATGGTATTGTGTTTTACTGAAATTATGATTTTTGTTTTAGATGATAATTGGGCAGAGACGAATGTTTTCTGATGATGGCCCTGTGCCGAAACATGTAAAAACACTCTGCAAATAATGAGTTTTTAACCTCAAACACTTTCCGTTCTCTTGACCTCGATTCCCCAGTAAAATTTTATATATATATATATATATATATATATATATATATATATATATATATATATATATATATATATATATATATATATTGTTGAAATAATTATATATATATATATATATATTAATTACCTTCCAACAATATATAAAATTCTAACTGCATGTATTACCCAAAAAATTTATGCACATTTGGAGAATTATAATATTCTTTCCGAACAACAGAAAGGATGTAGAAAAAAACACCTTGGCACTAAAGAGCAACTTGTAATTGATTCTGTTACTTTGAATCAAGCTCAAACTAAGAAGAGAAATATTCATACAGCCTTCATTGATTACCAAAAGGCTTTTGATAGTTCTCCCCATTCATGGCTTCAAGAAATTTCGGAGATTTATAAAATTGATAAGACACTTCGTCTTTTTCTTGAATTTGTAATGAAAAATTGGAGAACCAATCTTCATTTGAATATCTCAAAACAATCGTTAAAATCCGAAGTAATTCCAATCAAAAGAGGCATTTTTCAAGGTAATTCTTTAAGTGCTCTTTGGTTTTGTCTTTGCCTTAATCCATTATCTCATGAATTAAATGTTACTAGTTTCGGCTTCAAAATAAAGAGTCTATCAACTGAATTCAAATTAAGTCACTTAATTTATTTAGATGATATAAAATTATATGCCGGATCACATTTAAAAAGTCTACTTGAGATTACTTTCAACTATTCCAATGATATTCATATGAAATTTGGGCTTCCAAAATGTAAAAATCTTTCTATTGAAAAGGAAAGATCACCTCTGATTATATAAAGATTTCCAATATCGAAATCGAGCCAATGCATCAAGGAGATACATATAAATATCTTGGATTTTGTCAAGAGAAGACAATTAACCATAGCAGCACTAAAGAAAATATTAGAAGTTCATATTACAAAAGACTTAGAATTATCATCAAGAGTCATTTAACTAGTAAAAACCTTTTCAGAGCTATCAACTCCTATGCAGTTTCTATTCTTACATCTTCTTTTGGAATTATTAAATGGTCTAAAACTGATCTAAATGAATTACAATGTCAAACGAGGAAAATGCTCTGTAAATATCATAAGCACCACCCAAAGTCAGCTGTTCAGAGAGTTACACTACCTAGACATCTTGGAGGTCGTGGATTAACTGATTTGAATAATCTTCATAGTAAACAGATTTTTCATCTACGTTCCCATTTTCATGATAAACAGAGAACATCTAAATTACATGATATTGTTGTTGCTTCAGATTATAATCTTACACCTCTGAACTTGACAATGCAAAAGGTAGATTTTGATATATTTGATGATAATTCTAAAAGAGAAAGTTGGATGCAGAAGGAATTACACGGAAAGCACCCTAAAGAATTGAAAAATGATTATATTGATGAAATCGCATCGAATAAATGGTTAGTATCTGGAGAATTGTTTGCTGAAACAGAAGGCTTGGCAATTGCGATCCAGGATCAGGTTGTTTTCACGAGGAATTATAGAAAACACATCATCAAACAAAATATAGATGATTCTTGCCGTAGATGTTTCTGTTCTTCAGAAACAGTTTTTCATATATTATCATCTTGCTCAGTCCTTGCTTCAACAGATTATTTAGAAAGACATAAAGCCGTCGCTAATATTATTCATTTTAATCTAGGAATTAAACATGACCTAATTCCCAAAGAAAAAAATTTCACAAATATGAACCTGAGATTATTTGTGAAAATGACGAATATAAACTTTATTTTGATAAAACAATTCTTTGCAACAGAGCTGTAAAACACAATAGACCAGATATCATTCTTAATGATAAACAGAATCAAATAACACATATAATTGATATTGCTATACCCGACACACATAATATACAAAATAATTACAATGAAAAAATTTCTAAATATATGATGCTTGGCGACGAGATTAAAAAAATGTGGAAAATGAAGAAAATATTTATTCTACCGATTATTATTTCCACAACAGGTGTTATTCCTAGAAATCTTCACAAAAGTATTGAGATTTTGGGTCTGAAGAAAAACTTGTTTGGACAGTTACAAAAGATAACAGTCATCAAATCTTGTAATATTCTTCGTAGGTTTCGTTCCGAAAAAAATAATGAGGTAGAGTCATAGGTTTTCTCTTTAGTTTATACTGCTCAGAATCTCATTTCATATTTTATTTATTTGTTTATATAAATGTAATATAATTAACTGACAATTTTGTCATATTTATATTCAGAGCAGTATTCTATTCGATCGTTCACCACTTCACACAAAGGAAACTATTAATGAGTAACATTCAGTGTTACTTGACTAAGGTCCGTACACTGGATTTTTCCGGGGAGAAAGCCTCTGACACTACTCGTTGGTACATTGATATCATTGTCTGATGATGCTATAGTATGTATATATTCTGGTAGATTGATATATTTTCATAACATTTAACGTTATCCTAATATATAATCATTCCAGGATATGTTTTGATTATAATCATTGCCTGGCAATGGTATTAATTACCGGGTGGTGGATTTATATTTTTCATGAAATCAGTTTGATTGCATGAACAGATATATGGGCAACTCGTAGGGTAAAATATGTATATATATATATATATATATATATATATATATATATATATATATATATATATATATATATATATATATATATATATATATATATATATATATATATATATATATATTATCTTGTACACATTGGAAAAAACGCGTGTTTCATTTCATAGCCTATCAGCAAAGTCGGAGACAGTAAAAGCACAATCCGAAAGATTCGAAAACATAATTCACGCCCATTTAAAACCCACTTCGTTCCAGGATTGAACGAATTAACCATTTTGAAAGCCCGTTGGAATTTATCGCGCTCCGCTTATTTACGCGACGCGGCTATTCCGAATCAAATTGGGTTATTGTGTTTGTGGTTTTATGATAATTCCATAGACAATAAACACTACACAATTTACTGTTTAATCGGAGATTTCCGATTAGAACAAGAATACTCAAGTTTCAGACGTGAGGTGAGCGAATTTCCCCGAGTCCCGTTCTTTGGACACAACTCCCTTAAATTTTTTTCATTCGGTATTGAATAGATAAACGTATTCATAACAGTCGCTATAAGCACAATTCCTAACACTGCCCTAGAGATGAGATTTCCTAAATCTTCTTCTTTATAGACAAGTATTACAACACCAAGAAACAAGGAAAATACAACATGCAGTATCTCCGCTTATAACGAACTTTCAGTTAAAATGAACCTGAACCTGAAGTACAAATTGGAGTTCCATAATACACCTTATAAAATTTTTCGCAAATAACGAACCCGTTTATAACGACTTTCCCTTAAAACGAACCTTATTTTACACTACTATATTACGCATTTATTTTAGGTTAAAACGAACTTGTGCAGGAATTTGACAGGCGAAAATTGACGAATGCGCCCGATCGGCGATTGCCGATTATAGTGGGGGATGTTTATTCCGGGATTCCCGCATATTTATGTGTCGGGGGGTCAAATAACGCACGCTTTTCTGTTATTTGTGAGTTATTTGCTGACTTTTGCATTACGCAATTTCGTGAATATAAATAATAATTTGAACTTGTTGAAAGTGAATCGTTCAGTTCAAAAGTAAATAAATTATTGAATAATTTTGCAAAGTGATCAGAAACAAAGTCAAAAGCTGATGATTCTGGAACTAAACTACGAAACACTGAATGCCGTCTAAACAGAAGTTGGATTGAGAGGTTTAAAGATGGAAAAACATTACTATAAGATAAGTTGTAGGTAGATATGAGTGTTGTAGACAATTGGTTTCAAAATAAATGGACGTTGATTTGACGAAATTACAAATACGCCGATAGTTTTAGATTTAGATTTAAGTTTATTGATGTTCATACATAGGAATGTTAACACCAGCCAAGAAAATAAATATATACAACTCTCTGAGATTAAAATCCAATCATAGAATGTCAATAAGGCAACCAAGCAATTATAACTTAACAACTACAAATCACTGCAATAAATCTCAGAGAACTATAACAATCAATTGCCAAGATTCGTGAAAACATTTTCCAATCACCAACCGAATAGAAACACTTAGTTATTAGATATTCTTTTGAAATAGGTTTGAATGATTCATAAGGAAACCTTCTTACCTCTTGGGGAAGCTTATTAAAAAAAGTAGAACCCCAGTAACTCAGTACACTCCTCGTTCTACTGAGGCGATGAAGAAGAACGTGAAAGTTATGACTCAGTCTAGTATTAAATGGGTGCAATTCGCTTCTTAGTTCATAACTTCCCATATGCATACAATGAACATTAAAATATATATAACGACGGAACAGTGAGTACCCTCAATCTTCTGAAAGAATCTCTGCAATCGTCAGGATAACCAAAACGAGCAACCACTCTAACACCTCTCCTCTGCAACCTGAAAACCTGCTGGAGCGAAGCTGAATGACTCCAGACTAAGATGGCGTAAGCAATTTTAGACTGAACCATAGCATGAAAAGCAACTAGGACAGTCGATTCGGAAACTCAGTTTTGCAAATTATGGAGTGATTATACATCACTCTATGCTGAAGAAACCACCATTCAGTGTTACACCGAGAAATTCAGTCTCACTAGAATCGACGTCTTCAAGAGATCTAAGAGGAAAGAACTTGATCACAGTTTTTGCATGGTTCAGAGAAAGGCTTCATCCCCTACAATCATGCAATCAAGAATACTTGCTGTACCTGCTACCAAGGGAGTGTATGAAGGAAACTCAATTTTACACAGTTTTATATGCTAACAGATAGTTAAGTCGTGATTTGGAGCGATAAACTCACATCTATCAGTTATTAGATATTCTTCTGAAATAGGTTTGAATGATTCATAAGGAAACCTTCTTACCTCTTGGGGAAGCTTATTAAAAAAAGTAGGACCCCAGTATCTCAGTACACTCCTCGTTCTACTGAGGCGATGAAGAAGAACGTGAAAGTTATGACTCAGTCTAGTATTAAATGAGTGCAATTCGCTTCTTAGTTCATAACTTCCCATATACATACAATAAACATTCAAATATATATAACGACGGAACAGTGAGTACCCTCAATCTTCTGAAAGAATCTCTGCAGTCGTCAGGATAACCAAAACGAGCAACCACTCTAACACCTCTCCTCTGCAACCTGAAAACCTGCTGGAGCGAAGCTGCATGGCCCCAGACTAAGATGGCGTAAGCAGTTTTTGACTGAACCATAGCATGAAAAGCAACTAGGACAGTCGATTCGGAAACTCAGTTTTGCAAATTATGGAGTGATTATACATCACTGTATGCTGAAGAAACCACCATCCAGTGTTACATCGAGAAATTCAGTCTCATTAGAATCGACATCTTCAAGAAATCTAAGAGAAAAGAACTTGATCACAGTTTTTGCATGGTCCAGAGAAAGGCTTCATCCCCTACAATCATGCAATCAAGAATACTTGCTGTACCTGCTACCAAGGGAGTGTATGAAGGAAACTCAATGTTACACAGTTTTATATGCTAACAGATAGTTAAGTCGTGATTTGGAGCGATAAACTCACATCTATCAGAGCGTTCCTGTCTAGAAATGCAGTAATGTACTAAAGTGAAGGAAATAATATTTCTCTCTGGAGGGCGCCTAAACAAGAAGGTACTGATGAACTTGCTAGATCAACTTCCTGAGCTTACGCTAGAGGACCTGAACAGTTCAGAGGTTTGAATGAATCACATATATGACAAGAACTGAAAAAGTGATAATAACCAATAATAAATGAGATAAAAAACACAAGGTTTAACTTCAATCTACACTTTATTTGAAAAAATTCGACGACGTTTCGCTGACACAGCAGCTTTATCAAGAATGAAAAACAGAATGAAGAGTATGGTATTATAAACAAATCGTAGAACAAGTTGGATGAATAACAGGAAAATCCACACCGAGCCATTGTACAGTTAGTATGAAAGGTAATAAAACTAATTAAACAAGTTAAGTAGGGGTGAGTAATTCAAATCTACCTGTTCATTCAAAAGCTTGTCCGAATGTTTGTATCTATTTATTTCTAATGCTTCTAGGAGATCTAATTTTGAACTTTTCGATTTTATATGTAATATATCAAAGTTTTTATTGAATGAATGGTTTTCTTTCATTAGGTGGTTTGAATAATTTGAATCAGATTTATTTTTATCGAAGCTACGTTTATGTTCAGATGTTCTTATGCCAAAACTCCTATAGGTCCTACCGATATAAATTTTATCACAAGAACCGCAATTGAGTTTATAGATTTACTATTTGTACTTGCAGAACCGCAGAATGTTAAACTGTTGAATATTTTATAGTCTTTATGAATAGGATATACTTCATTTACTTGCTTTCTGATACAGTTTTTTACGAATGATTAGATCTATCATATCCGGAGTTAAAATTATCAAACAGCTATCTGTTTGAAGATGTTTAACTCTTTATTATAATCTTCTATATAAATAAATCTAATCATTCGTAAAAAACTGTATCAGAAAGCAATAAATGAAGTATATCCTATTCATAAAGACTATAAAATATTCAACAGTTTAACATTCTGCGGTTCTGCAAGTACAAATATTAAATCCTTTCTCGTCAAACAAAATCTTAATATAACTTTCAAAACTTCTAATAACTTAGGTAAACATATTAAAAATAATAAATCTCGTGTTGAAAAATCAAGTAAATCAGGAATCTATAAACTCAATTGCGGTTCTTGTGATAAAATTTATATCGGTAGGACCTATAGGAGTTTTGGCAGAAGAACATCTGAACATAAACGTAGCTTCGATAGAAATAAATCTGATTCAAATTATTCAAACCACCTAATGAAAGAAAACCATTCATTCAATAAAAACTTTGACATATTACATATAAAATCAAAAGTTTAAAATTAGATCTCCTAGAAGCATTAGAAATAAATAGATACAAACATTCGGACAAGCTTTTGAATGAACAGGTAGATGTGAATTACTCACCCCTACTTAACTTGTTTAATTAGTTTTTATTACCTTTCATACTAACTGTAGAATGGCTCGGTGTGGATTTTCCTGTTATTCATCCAACTTGTTCTACGATTTGTTTATAATACCATACTCTTCATTCTGTTTTTCATTCTTGATAAAGCTGCTGTGTCAGCGAAACGTCGTCGAATTTCTTCAAATAAAGTGTAGATTAAAGTTAAACCTTGTGTTTTTTATCTCATTTATATCATGGATCTACATCAAGTAACGGCCTCCACAATTCAAATAACCAATAATATTTGGACTAACAAGAGATAAAGACTATTCGTCAAAAAAGACCATAAACTTCTAGATGTAGCTACGGACAAATTGAGGACTACTACTGGAAACAGTCTAACAGGGGACTGCTTACAGAGATGCAACCCCAGCAAGATGGTCAAGTCAAAAGCGAAGACATAGAATGTGCAATGGAAGAGACGAAATGTTTCTCTACAGTCTTCAGTTGCTTCGCAATTGCTTATGAGATACACACTTCGTCAGTTGAATATTAGAACCGAACAAAGTGAAAGCAAAAACGGAGATTCTCACCAAAGTAAAAGAATTAGATATACTGGGAGAAAATTAACGTTATAAACAATGAACGATCCTTTTCAATGTAATATGGGTAGGAAAACGTATGTGTCAGTGTATATATACTTCCCACACAAGAAAAACTTAACAATATTCAAAGTTATAACTAATTTTAGCAACACAAACACAAAACCCCAGTACTAATCAGAATAGAATTAGTTGATAAACCACGCATGTGATATTCGTGAAATTCAACACCGACAGGAAATTCACTAATCGGAATATTTATTTATTCTGGCTTGAGGCAATCATGAAACGCATAATGTTTCAAGTGCATTTTTATTGGGTCGATAAATTCCCTTCAGTCTAATATTAGATGTCTGGAAACTAGTTGAACTCATATACAATCGATTAAGAAGGAATGTGTGTCGTTTTTCACCGATTTCGAATACATTTAACCTTGAAAAAGTGTGAAAAAAAACATAGTCTAGTCCAAAAATGGGCGTTGAAGTTTGGGGGAACTTTTGGGTGCCCACACTATTAGATCATTCTTAAACAACTAACATTTTTTTGAAAATATCTTGTTAGATTCTTTAGAAGATGTGGATGCATTGCAAACTGTTTCATCTTTAATGCGGCCAAATTTGGTTCTCTTTTGAATTACTTCCAACAAATGGATTGGACGAAGGCACCGTGGGTGTACTTGTGATTCTTTTCTATCGAGTTTCGTGACATCAAAGGTTTATAATATCTGACCAACAAGTAAGGCGTCAGCACACAACAATGGTTTCAGAGACGTAACACCAGAAATGTTAGCAAAACTGCTGTAGTCTTTTCAAGAGTAAATTCTTGCGTCTCAAGGTGGAGAACTTTTTCAACAATTTATATTATTGTTTATGTTATAGTTATTCATTATAATCTGAGCGTTTACTGAGACCAAAGTAATGAATAAGAGAAAATCTCATTTACCTTCATTTATTTTATTTGTGCAATGTACCTACCCAGTATTTCATAAGAAGTTTCAAAAGTGCTACCAAGTTTGGTTCAACCTTTTACTAGTGACATGACGAATTTATAATACTATAAGCAGCGCCTCCGAAACCATATGTGCAAAGTGTGCAATGCACACGCCATCTTTTAGGTTTGGTATGAATACACACGAAATTTTATTAGTATATCATCCAGTTACCTCCGATTCCTATGTTGCGAGAACACGTCAGGCGGCAGTTTCTTGATTTTTCCTGTTCAGACATGAATAACGCCTGGAGCGCTATAAAAGCGATGCATCGCCACAGGCGTTTTAAATCAGTTAGTTCACTGGACCGTGCAACAAGTGAATAAAAACAAGTAATCCTATTAATTTTACATATAAAGTTATTTTCATTTTGTCAAGTGTGGTGTTGTGTTGTGTAATATTTTGTTTACTACTTTTTTTAAATTAAGTGCCGAATACCTGCTGACTGTAATTTCAACGGCTTGATTTTTTATAAAATGGTAAGTGTTCCCTACTTTATACTATCAACATTAACCCTTTATAGGATACTGGTTATAATAAATCTTTTACAGCCAAATATCTTTTATTAATTGAAATGTCATGTACGAATTTAAAAAGTAACTGGTTTTATCCATAACTCGCTTAGTTTTTATGCTATTGATCTTTTTAAAAAACCATTTTGTAGGGTTTTTTAAAAGCTATAAGATCAAATTAGTTTAATATCTTTTTTGCCTTCATTTTTGAAAGGATTTAAGCTGAAAGGGCTCGAACCAATTGATTTTTACTCAAATATGCAAACTTTAATCGGCCATATCTTAATAATAATCTGCCCTATAAAGGGTTTAAAATTATTGGCTACTTAGTTAACTTTTAAAGAATATTTCCTACCCTACCCACATGGTGCTTATTATTGTGGTTACTTTAGAAGTTAATTCCTAATTCCCATGAGAACTAATTATTTATTTGTTTTTTCAGGATAAAAGAAAGAGACCTTCAGGTGCAAAGTTTCGCGAGCAAAGGAAACTGAGACTACAAGAAAGGAGAAAAATGGTTGGATCTTGAAAGCATTTCTTGCAAAACAATCGAGATTCCACGGAGACTATCGATGTTGGTGCGACCGAATCGTCCGAATCTCAAGATTCTAAATCCGTAATATCAATAACCGTGAGTGGACCATCTGAAATTTCAACAGTAACATCAGGTCCTGCAACAAGTGGCAGCGGTTGTAGCAGCAAAACAGCTTCTACTGATGCAGAGCCCGATGAAGCGATGACACCATCCTCGTCTACAGCAGTTGAACAATCTACTTCAGGTAATTCAGCTTGTGTAAAAAGTTCGGTAATGTCAGCTACCGAAATACCTGCTGCAAGTGACACTTCCGATGAAGGCTGTAATGAGGCTAGTATCGATATAATTCCGTCCGATTCCGGTTTGTGGCCAGAAAGAATCACCAATGAGATGGCTAGAATATTGGTTAAACGTGGTCCGCCCTTGATAGACATCAGTTTTAGCTTTCCTAGTAATAAAGATAGGAAAAAGTTTTCGTGCAAATACTTTGAAAGAAATCTAGCAAATGGAGAAAAAGTCGAAAGGGCTTGGCTTATGTACTCTATTTCTAAAGATTCTGTATTTTGTTTTTGTTGTAAGTTGTTTTGTAAATGTAGCACTCCTTACGCTTTTTGTGATACAAATGGAGTATCTGATTAGCAACCATTGTCTTTGATACTTAAGAGACACGAAACGTCAATTTCACACAACAGTTATATAAACACTTGGGTAAATTTTAAAAAAATGTTGGAGACATCTATGACTGTTAATGCTCATCATGTGCTGATTTTAGAAACGAAAAAAAAAATATTGGCGAGACGTGTTGGGAAGAATTATTGCGATTGTAAAGTATTTATCTACACAATGCTTGGCATTTCAAGGTTCTTCTCAATTGCTTTTCGAACATGATAATGGAAATTTTCTAAAAGCTGTTGAAATGATTGCCTCTTTTGATTCAGTGATGAGACAGCACGTTAGCCGAGTGCATAACTCCCAAAAAAATCTGTTAAAATGCTCATTATTTAGGCGTGCAAATACAGAATGAAATAATTGAATTATTGTCGTCCAAAGTAAGAAATAATATTTTAGAGATGGTTCGCAGTTCAAAATATTTTTCAATAATATTAGATTGTACACCAGACACTAGTCATACTGAGCAAAACTCTTGTCCTGAGGTATGTTGTCCTTAACACCACTTCAAAAAAGGTTGAAATCAAGGAAAGTTTTATTGCGTTCAATCCAATACTGGACTCTATAGGAGAAGGGTTATATACATTTGTGATAGAAAATTTGAAAAAATTAAATTCAGAATTAAAACACATCAGGGGACAAGGTTATGATAATGGGACAAATATGAAGGGAAAACATGAAAACGCACTCTTGATGCGAATCCGAAAGCCCGTTTTGTACCTTGTGCGGCTCATACTTTGAACTTAACAGTAAATGACGCTTCTAAGGTGTCAGGTGCTACAATAAACTTCTTTAATCTTGTGCAAGAGTTATATAATTTTTTTTCGTCATCCACAAAAAAGTGGTATGTTTTGAGAAAAAATGTCCCCGGGTTAAGTTTAAAGCCTCTAAGTGAGACAAGATGGTCCAGCAGAATTGACGCAAAAAAGCCTCTTAAAGTTTATTTAATGAAGGTTTGCGAAAGTCTTCTAGAAGTGGCTGAAGATAATTCCTTTCACATTGATGCAAGACATAAATCGAGTTCCCTCTTAATGTCTGTACAAAATTTTCAATTTATTTGTGGAATTATTATTTGGCATGACGTTTTATCTCATATAAATATTGTCATCAAACAAATGCAAAGTGCTACAATTAATATTAAAGTATGCCAAACCTACCTAAAAAATTTAGTTGATCACTTCCAGCAATATAAATCTGACCAATCATTTCAAGAAATTCTTGTGCAAGCGAAAGAAGTAGCATCCTCTCTCGAAATTGAAGAGGACTTTCCACCATTACCAACGGTTAGGAGGAAATTTAAACCAAAACTGTTTGACTATGAACACCGAGATGAGACCCCTCTCTGGTGCACCATCCATTTGGTAATAGCAATCCCTCAGAATGTTAAGGGGTAATCGATCTAAAAAATTTGCTAATGTTCCTCTCAAAATTTCCAGGTATCTTGGTCCATTAAGATTTTCCTCATAAATGTGATAAGCCAACAAATCATTCATTAAAATGAAATTAAAAAAAACGTTCACGCTGAATTTATTTTGGAAATCAATAACCTCAATGAAAAGTGGATTTTCTGTGGCCCAAAAATGTCGATTTCTCCTGTTGGTTATTCCACTTTCATTGAACTTGGCTTCATCAGACCATATAATTTTTTGCAGAATTGTCTCATTAGTTGGTCAGTTGGTTTCAATTTTTGTAGTCTGATAAAAGAATACGGGTGCATGTTATGTTTCCTAAGGATCCTTTGAATGGAAGTATAACTCAATCCAATATCCATTGATGCTGACTTAATGGACGCAAGTGGATTGGCACGAACATACGCTAGCGTATTAATTTGATTGTCGTCGTCCTCGAGAATTGATTTTCTTCTAGTTTCTATGTATTTTGTTCCTCCAAATTGCAGAAAATAGCTTCTAATCCTTACTCATACGCGCCAAATTTGGAAATTGGTTATCGAATTGCCTGCAAGTTCTATCCACCCTTTTTGACATTCGCCATGAATTAAAAAGAGATTAAACATATCCTCGTTTGAATAATCAGCCATTTTATTATCAATCTGGTGTTTTTCAAAAATTTTCACTCCAAATTACCAACAATTCTTGTTGAAATATCAAATTCGAATGAAACAAGTGCATTAATTTTAGGCACCTGTCAGGTGAGCGCAGCCAGTTCAGCTACTTGATTCAAATATTTCAAAGCATTCTCTGTTAGTTCTTGCAAAATCATCAAAATTCAATATATTCCCAAATTATATCGGAACTATAAGAGATGGGTATAGTACATGCTTAGACAATTTTAACTGAAATTTGACGCTTCATCTGATGGCGATATAAAAATTGGCACGAACCATTTGAAGAAAATGAGTTATTGCTGTGTGAAAAAGGCCAGATAGAAAAAATCATACAATACAACGCAATAAACATTTGACATGTGACTGCTTAAAAAATTCCTTGATCCTTCTTCTATCCACCCAAGCAAAAATTGTGTCTGTAGTGCAAAAAATGTACGAGCTACAATTTTTTTAAATGTTCCTCAAAAATCGAGTTTATATCAAAAATAATTGAATCTGTCAACAACAACTTGGGTATTTTATGCCTTGCTCAAATGTCGGTTCTAGATGTATAATAAAAAAGGTAGATTGCCATTTGAAATAACAAAGTGATGACCCACTTCCGGTATAACCGGAAATGGTATCACTTCGAAAATATTTCACTTCAATTGGAAATCGCTAGTTATGGCCGCGTATAAAATTTCAGCTTGACATTGTAATTGGAACTCAAAAAGATTTTAACGGAAGGTCCCGGTGAATATCCCTGTTTATATATATATATATATATATATATATATATAGCACAAGTAACTTGAGCGTTCGTGGTTAGATTTCCAGACAGCTTAATATTGTAGAAGACCCAGAAAAGCTTTCAGCTTTATCATATCCATTTCTTTCAGATCAGATTTTGTTGTTTGTCCAAGCCAGAATTTTTTGAAGCATTTCTTCATCAAAATGTTCAGTCCAGAAGCTGAAGGGATTTTTTTCATCCTCAACCTTCAATTTTGAATCACAAGCACGCGTAATGTTGTTGTGTACGTAACCTAGTATTAGGAGGCGTCTTTGACCATTTATAATAATAATATTTATTCCGTATTTTGCCATACACAATGGATATACTCGTCCAACAAGGTGAATTACAAACTAACAGGGAATCAAAAACAGACCACATATCTAATATCTATCCCTCAAAACTACAGCACTGGTACAAGAATCATAGACGCGCACGACGGTCACTCAGGAACTCGTTTATTGAATAGTACCCTTCAATCAATAGTAGTTTTTTTATCGTCAACTTGAACCTATTGAAATCCATATTTCTGATATGATTTGGGAGCTTATTATAAAGTTTCTTTCCAATGAAACAAGTAGATCAGCTGTTCTAGTTTGGTAAGTGTGATAATTAAAGTTCCTTGTATAACCATTCACGTTCGTCCTAACATACAACAATAACTTATAAATATACCATACAAGGAAATGTCAAAAGCTTTCTTGCAGGATAAATATTATGCCACTTTGGGTGCTGTCGCCCCAGAAAAGGATATTGTAATCGAGGTGACTGTAAATGAAGGCGTTCAAGAGACCACGCTGGTCCAGTGTACTCTTAAGTAGAGTGAGAGCAAAAATGCCCGAATTGATTTTCTTGCTGACAGCCCCTGCATGATTACGCCAACTCAAAAACTCGTCTACCTCAAGACCAAAGAATTTCACTTCTCCCGATAATTTCCGAGTGCCGCAATCAATTCTAGGAGAATTTCTGTTACATCGAAAATTGATGATCACTGTTTTATCAATGTTTAATATCAAGTTGTTATCCTAAACTATTTCGTAAAGGTTCCAATCACTCAATTAACTATCAGTCTGAGCTCCCCCGAGCTCCACGCAGTGACCATTTTCGAGGTAT
This sequence comes from Cryptolaemus montrouzieri, assembly GCA_013387265.2. NCBI lineage: Eukaryota > Metazoa > Arthropoda > Insecta > Coleoptera > Coccinellidae > Cryptolaemus > Cryptolaemus montrouzieri. Next base: position 6,190,672 of record JABFTP020000103.1, on the reverse strand, counting down.
CATCATCATCGGCGAAGATGATTTTCTTTCCCCCAGTTACAAATTTGGGCATTTCATTGATAAATATGAAACAAAAGTGGGCCCAGTACGGAGCCCTGAAGCACCCCCATCTCAACATTTTCTGCGTCAGAATAGGATTTTCACACATATCCTCCTCTGGTTAAGGTAAGATTCGAAAAGTGACAGCACCCTACACCTAAATCCACTAGCCTACAGCTTAGGCAGCAGGAAATCTATTGCCAAACAGTCTAACGATTTTTAACGTTGTAAAAATTTGATGGCCGTAATTTCGAGAGGCACGTTGTCTTCATTTTCGGAATTATCGCTGCAAACTAGTTCTGAAGAAACCTGATCTTCCTCTGAATCAGCTTCTTGATCACTCTCATGATGCTGTAAAAGATCGCTTTTCGATATAATACAGTCTTCGAAATCACCTTCGCTATCAGATTGGTCTGAAGCTAGTAACAAGGAATTGATTTCCATTTCAAATGACGGATCGTCTACCCGCATTATTTTTCTTTTGACGACTCAACCGAATTTGTGGTCTAACGTTTACGTTTCCCATCGTTTACTGGCATTTTGCACTTGGAAGTAGAAAAAAAAAAACATTTAATCAAAAATTTTGTACGGAAATAAGCGCGTGTAGCCTGATAGGCTACGCCCCATCTTTTGATGAATATTACTCACTTGTTAAATATACGACGTCACTTATGACTCCTTTCGTGATCGTTTCACTATTGAAACAAAAGCTACACAAATCTGTGAATTTGTAAAACACGCGACGCCTCTGAGACTCCATGTCACTGATTAAAGGTTGAGCGCATGGAAAAAACGTATCGATCTTTATGGAGAATACTTTGAAAAAGAATAAAGCTTACTCGATTTTTTGCCAGGCGCAAAATTTAAAAGGCAACCCACGTACATATGGTGAAATATTTGTTTTCGCCTGAAGACATCCAGAGCTCGGATTAATACATTTCTTCAGCGTTAAGTCACATAAGGTACGGTTACATCGATATGAATATTCAGAAGGTGCAACAAGTATTATGGTATAAGTATAGGAAGCGACAGAAAAACAAATAAAATTTGAATATGGGAGGTATGAATTCGGATATTATATATTCATGTGCAGAAACAAAATAAGAAAGCAAGGTTGTGCGATTTGCTTCAACGCTTATTCCAGAACTCATGACACAATGTTTGGTGAAACTTTCGAAGGCTGCGAAAGAGTTTTCACAATGAACCACACAGTTTGATGACTATTTTTATAATTTGGACGGACCGAGTCTTATGTTACACTACAGTAACCCCCTGCTTTACACCATGGAACAATTACATTGAGTGAAATTATATGGGGATGTGATATACAGGGTGACTCACGAATGATCGTACATAGCTAAACTATAGTTAGAGCAGAAGTGCTCAAACGGAGGATAATGAATGCTTTTTGAGTAGATTTTTAGAAGAAAAAAACTTTTCAATAAGGAGGTAACTAAACTACAAAAATTTATTACGTATTACGACTTTTAAACCCCGATATTCGTTATTGTAACTGTTATAATTTCGAGTATATAGGTCCACGAATACAATCGAACTCGAATGAAGCAAATACAGGCACCCGTTTCATGAAGGACCTTCATTAGACTTTCGTAGGGGGTTATACCTTCGTCGTGATCTATGACTAACTAATGGGTGCGTCAGTTGCAATACCTAAGCGTGGTAACTTAGAGAGGCATCATAAAACGGTTCATAAAAACTATGGAAAGGATTTTCCGCCACAGAGTGAATTAAGGAAACGAAAAGTACGTGATTTGATACTGTTCTGTTCACAAGATCAGCCAAACAATCAAAAGCTGCTACGATCGTGTCATTTAAAATATCTTATATACAGGGTGTTACATAATCGTATGTCACAACTTGAGGGGGTAAATCTACGTGCAATTTTAAGAAAAAACTTCATGTACACATAGGTCCGCATCCGCGAAAATTCGTCCCAAATCCATAGAACAGCCTGTATATCGAAAACTGAAACGCAAAGATCTTAACCTTCTTCAATTCTTATTGGATCTTCTCCAAAATATGCTCCATTTGAAGCGACACACATGTGTAACGTTTTTTCCAATCGTCGAAACATTTTTTATAGGCACTTCCGGGGATGGCTTTCAGCTCCTTCTGCGAATTTTTTTTATGATGTCTATGGAATCAAATCTGACTCCCCGGAGCGGCAATTTCAGTCTGGCGGAAAGAAAAAAGTCACACGGAGCTAGATCAGGCGAATAAGGCGGCTGCTCGATGGTATTTATCGAGTCTCAAGCTCGTTAATAACCGTGGCTCGATAAGATGGTGCGTTATCATCATGCAAAATCCACGAATTGTTTTGCTACGAATCCGGCCGGCGAATATTTTCACGCAAACGTCTCAAAACGTTTAAATAGAATTCCTTATTGATCGTTTGACCTTGCGGAACAAATCCATGACGAACCACACCGCGAATATCGAAGAAAACAATTCGGTTTTGGCTCACGGTTTGTTAGAGATATTTGTAAATTCTATGAGCTTATATGAACCAAATTGTTTTTCTGTATGCATCTGCAGTACGCCTAACGTTTTTTATGCATAATAATGCACGATCATTACACAGGTCTGCAACAAAAATGCTGTCTGGATATTTTCAACTGATTTCTATGTATTTAGGTGATCTGAAAACGAAAAACATACTCAAAAAACTCCAGAACGTAAGGTTATTTTACAAAACGCAAAATTTTATTACAAAAAACGGATTTTTTGGGCTAAAAAGGGATTAACTTGTAGTATAAATGATAGGTATAATTTTATTTCGATTACTGTTTTAAAATGTTCACGGGACATAACTATCATTAATTTCTAAATAAGGAACACCCTGTTTGACCTACATTAACAAGTATAAACATGTTGTAACCTGAACGTGCGCGCTCCGATAGTGTGAAGTGGCGCGGGACAATTACGTGTTAACTCATCATTGTTTTATAGATCTTGGTTCAATACGGTGCAATGTCGTCTGTGCGGAAGCGTGTGAACTCTTCGGATAGTTTCTGTTACATTTGTGGAAAATATATGGCATTAAAGCAACAAGTTAATATTACGGACTTTGTAAAAAGGGTTGTAAAAGGATTGGGATGGCAAAGGAAGCTCTGGGCAGACTGGACAAAATATGGAAAGACCACAAAATCCGTAAGATGACCAAAATGAGACTTCTTAAAGCACTGATATTCTCCATCGCAACCTATGGGTCAGAATCCTGGACCCTAAATGCAGCATGCCGCAGGAGAGTAGAAGCTTTTGAGATGGTGTGTTATCGCAGGATGCTAAGGATCCCTTGGGAGGCTCATAGAACAAACGTGTCCATACTCAGGGAACTGAAAATTCAAGATCATGAAAGGCTGCTCCCAACAATCCAGAGACACATAATTAAATATTTCGGTCATGTGACACGGAAGGACGGGATGGAGAAGATTGTTGTCCAAGGGAAAGTGGACGGCAAAAGAAAGAGAGGCAGATCTCCTGTTAGATTCTTGGACCAAATCAAGGACCTAACAAATATGTCAGTGGCAGAAGTCATGAAAACCGTGGAGGACAGAGAAGCATGGAGGAGACTTGTACCATGAATAAGTCACGACGCTCGGAATCGAGCAACGACTAGAGAGAGAGAGAGAAAAAGGGTATACTTCGCGTATTTTGGCTTCGGACTTGAAGATCAGGATAAAGCATGGGCACCTCATAAAGTCTGCAAACGATGTGTCGAAGACCTTCGAAATTGGTTTAAGGGATTTGCGATTCCTATGGTATGGCGCGAGCAAAAGAACCATAGTGATGATTGTTACTTTTGTTCGTGTAACGTGAAAGGGTATAATTCAAAACGGAAGCAGTCAATTTCATACCCCAATCTGCAATCAGCTATTCGTCCCATCCCTCATGGGACCGAAATACCAGTGCCCAAGGTCCCTGCTACCTTGGAAGAGGTTCCAAGTTCTGACGAAGATGGTGCTGTACCTACACCCGATGACCAGTCAACTTTTGAATTTGAAGATGACAGAAGTCCAAAATTGTTTTCACAGGGCGAGCTTAATGATTTGGTAAGAGACTTGAATCTTCCCAAAAACGCTGCAAGAGGACGAGTTGGTTTATTGCACCAATATTGAAGGTTTGATGAATACATTTAAGATCTCATACGACCCAGAAGAGTGGCGTATTTTTATAGATTCTTCGAAAAGAAGCCTTAAAGCAGTTCTGCTTCACAACGTCGGTTTCTATGCTAATAAAATATAAAGACCACGGTTGGCAAGTGTGCGGTGATCTGGGTTTACCAAATTCCCTTGCTTTTTGTGTGGGATAGTAGAGACCGAACAAATCACTGGACCAAAAAGTGTTGGCCTGCGAGGGAGCTCAAAATTGGCGAAAAGAATGTCTTGCATGAAACTTTGGTGCCTCCTTATAAAGTTCTTTTACCACCGCTTCACGTAAAGCTGGGATTGATGAAGCAATTTGTAGAGTCACTTCCAAGAGATGGAAATTGCTTCAAATACTTAATATCACAGTTTCCTGGCCTCTCGGAGGCAAAGTTGAAAGAAGATGTTTTCGTTGCACCAGATTTAGACGGCTTATGGCTGATCCACTATTCGTCACAACCATGACGGATCCTCGAGGAAAAGGGTGGATTACCTTTAAGGAAGTTATAACAAAATGTTTAGGCAATAACAAAGACCCTAACTACAAACAAATCGCCAAAAGAATGTTAAAAGCATTTCAAGCTTTAGGTTGCTTAATGAGTTTAAAAGTACATTTTCTTCATTCCCACCTCGACTATTTTCCAGAAAATTTAGAAGACGTGAGTGAAGAGCAAGGTGAACGATTTCACCAAGATATTAAGGAGATGGAAAAAAGATACCAGGGAAGATGGCAGACTACTGTTGGACGCTTAAAAGAGACCTTCCAGATGCTTCCCACAAGCGAAAATGTACCAAAAGGAGTCTCACTGGAAAAAAGAATTGTGTTTAGTGCTCACTAATTAATGTATTTTAGTTAGATCAAAGAGTTTTGCTTTATGCATCTAATTAGTGAAGGTAAAGTTCTTGGAGTTTATGCATTAGAAAGATATATTACTGTATGAAAGAAAAAATTTAGTTAGATCAAAGAGTTTTGCTTTATGCATCTAATTAGTGAAGGTAAAGTTCTTGGAGTTTATGCATTAGAAAGATATATTACTGTATGAAAGAAAAAAAGAGAAGTAAGACTATTAAGACTATCATCTCAACATAAAAATTGGAAGGAACTGTAGATAATTTGTAACATAAACAGCGAAAATCCTATCCTCAGTTGCTTGCATTCCCGACCTTGATAATAATAAAATAGGTGGCGTCGGGATGCCTTCGTCTCTCCCCCTCCGTAAGGCATATCCGCATAGGGAGGACCCCAGGGATTTTCCCATCAGCACTGACCTAGTGTCCCCAAGTAATGGAGGAGTTCATAGCCAACCCCATTAAAGGTAGTTGGAAACAACGCCAACTTTATTTTGTTATCGCCTCATAAATCAATGATCTATATAGGGAACAACGTGATTTCAAAACAATAAGGTTATTCGACCAAATTGTACATATACTACAAATTGTTATCCTATCAGATGATATGTTAGAAAACATATTTCACTTAAATTTTTCTGCAAATTACATGCAGAATATATGAGAATTTCTGAAGTATTATTTGTTATACAGGCTGTTTTAGGTATGAAATCATTAATTTCTGAAGGAGATTTCTCTTAAAAAACATGAAAAGAATTCCCGAACATATTCTCCAAAAGTCCTCCGTTTCCGAGATGCTTCGGATTTTTTCTTTACGTTTCTGTTGGTATATCTTGAAGTTTACGAGAGATCAAGCTATAATTCACAGAAAAGGCAAAATCATAGTGTAATGTTCAAAAATAATTATTAAAAATATTTTCCAACTTGAAATTTACTCCGTACCTAGGAATTTTTTCGAAATCGCAACAGTTTTCGAGTAAAATAATGATTTTTATGAGAAGACAAGTCTATTTTGAATCCACTGAATTGAGGATCGATAATCCTTAATTCAAAGGTGGAAGCAGAACTGTTTTCATGATTTCTAACAAAAACTGAAGCCAACACCCGATCGAAAACGCTTTATTTCTTATTCCCTCCGCATCCATCCAAAAGACGTGCATACAATTCCTCTATGGTAGCAACAGGTTGTGGGTATACTATGCTTTTCAAATGCCCCCAGATGAAGTAGTCTAGGGGATTCAGATCGGGGGATCGTTAAGGCGAAGCTACAGGTCCGCCTTTACCAATCTATCTATTGGGATGTGCTTGATTCATATGATTCCTGACTATTAGTCCAAAATGAAGGGGAGCTTTATCATTCATAAAACACTCTCTTCTGCAGGCCACCAGGCTGAACATCAGTGTTCTGCAGGAAGTCAAGGTATGCTAGAGAATACCAATTGTCTCATGAGGATTTTCTTCAGTCCACATGTGACCGTTGTGAAAATTCATAATACCCTCTCGTGTCAGCCCTTTTTCGTCGTTCGAAATATTCCTACAAAATTCGGCATTTTCAGCACATCTTCGTAGTGGCCATTGACAACATTCGAGCCTTCTGGGTAGATCTTCAGCTTTGACGGCTTGAATCCTCTGGATAATGTAGGGGTATAACAGATGTGATAGGCCAACCTGTAGAGATAGCCTTCGAGTGCTGATTCTTGGATCATTATGGACTTCATCCCAAAATAAGGTTTTCATTTATCGATGATCTGATGAACCGATCCATTCTAGAACGAAAGGTAAGAGCAAAAGAATTTCTCTGGAGGAATATTTCTGTTGGACCAAAATTCGGAAATTCGACAAGATCTCTGTGGAATCAGCTAGTTATGTTATGAAAAATAAAAAGCGATTTGAATAGCTTATTCTGTAAAAACGAATGTTTAGGAATTTGTCAACAACATCGACTTTGTTCCGTTTCTGTTGAATTTCGCAAAAAAATATAAACGTATCGCCTTGTTAAGGTCGAATCGTTTTCGGCGATAACTGTGAGAGTGCCACACTATCCCTATCTAAAATTGTCATTTTTCTCATTGCAATTACCGATTCCGCGTTAATTATCTCAGGTTGAGAAAATATTTGCAGTATATCAATCGGCGAGAACAGTATAAAATATATTTATGAAAAAATGTATCAGCATTTCGCCTATTTATTTAACTCTCTGATAAGTTTGAGATAAATTGATAAAGCACAATAAATTCCGAGCAAACATTTTTTCATCCGAGATTGTATGTTCATGGAGATATCTTTCATTATATTATTTATATTTAAACTTTTATCAGCTTATGGGTAAACGTTTGATTGACCTATATCCATAAAATAAATCGAGTTAGAAATTAATATTTCAATTAGGCATGACCTGAGTCCTAAAATTCACACGAGGTTTGTATTAGATCAGGGTGTTCACTGATAATGTCCAAGACAATTCCATTGCCATTCATTCAAATTTCCCAGAGAAACTGCAATTTATAAGAATCATACTGGGGTAACTGAGGAAAATAATTGAATGCTTTTTATCATGTGAGAACCTATCGATGATGATCATGTCATGTACGCACTTGTGTTCTATTATATATACATAATTTATATGCGTTATAACTTTCGCAATTTAAGAGCAAGATCTTTCGTTCTTGCTTCGTTGGAAAGTCAAAGGACAAGGTTTTTCAATAATTGTATCAAAATTTCACTTCCTGTGAAATAATGGCCGACTCAGTCGAAAATGAGCAATATTTTTTCTCACCTAAAAATTCGAATTGGGCATTCAGTCCATAATTCAGTCTTTCCTGAACAATTTGACATATTGATCTTAAAAATATTCCAAGAATTGGTAAAAGAGTAGCGTGAAGAATTTCTTTCATTCTGATTTTCAGATGATATCGAAATATTTTTTTCACCTCATGGCGTTGGCACTCCTGAAGTTGTTGTGTTTTTCACGGATGCTCTAGGAAGACAAAGAACCATTTTCTACTAAAACCAACTTAAAATTCGATTTCGTTTCGAATTCAAAATGGCAGACTTCCTCAAATATTAACAATTTTCCCCGCGTATTAAAATAGTTTTCGCGTTCGTAATGAATCAACTGCGTCATTCAATCACTAAATTGAACCTTTCCAATCATTTTGAGGGGTCGAACTCGAACATTGATTCAGATTTGTGCCAATTGTCGTCTATAATGTTTCTCTTTTCCACCATCGTATCCACCTCCCGTTGTGAAACCTTTGAACATAGACTGCATGTATTACTCTATGATGAACAAAAAATAATGAAATGTCATCGAGTTTTAGGCGATATCTGGTTTGAACTCGAATTTTATCTCGGTGTTGCTTGTTTTGACGTTTGAAATTGTTAACAATGGTTTTAACAAATGAGGATACGCGTTTCATTGAATATTTATTTGTGCGTGGCTATACTGCTAGGCAAATATTAAGCCAATTTTGGACAACAGGGTCATTAGGAAAAAGACCAGATACTGGTGCAGCTAGAACTGTTAGAACACAGAACACTTTTTCATAATTTGTTTCAAGCATCAACTCTACATTCTTTGTATTACAAACTCAATTGACAATTTCAGAATAACATTCAGCGAATTTCTGCATTAGCAGTCAGCCCTATCAGAACTCCAGGAACCAGCTTGATTTTCCCAAATGTCTCAGAGATGTCTAACGCCCCGGATTACTTAGTGCGTCTGGAATGTGGTACGACAAAGGTCCGCAGTACTATATCTTTGATGCGATTAATGCCAATAATGTCTTGAAAATCGTAAAACTCCATTGATTATTGAGAATTTCAGAGGGACTTAAAGTTTTTGGCAATTTCTCAAAAACACTCTGTAGAGGCATCAACAAGAATCAGAAGTTTTAATAACGGATTTCAATCCCCATTGAACTGCATCCACCTTAGAAGTATGTGCAGGATTCACCTTGTATATAAGTGAAAAAAGATGAAATCATACCAACGTTCCATCAAGAAAGTTATTTGCTACTCACCTTAACCAATTCGTTCAGACGCTCTCTATTGTAATAGTTGCCAATCTCCTCGCCCAGCAGCCAGTCCAGAAATTTAGACACGGGATAAGATAGTGGAAACGTCAAAATCATAACGAATTTCGTGATGTAAATAGTCTTGGCGCCTATTGCCAAGCCGAAACGCGAACAAATAGCTTGCGGGCTGATCTCGCCGAAAGTAACGATAGCCAGCGTAGAAGAAATCACAGCTACCGCTCCGGAAGTTAAATCGTCCAACAGAATCGTGAAAATATTGTTCACGAACACGTTACCCAGCAATATGCTGCACAATAAGTAATTACCGTGACGACGCACGGGGATTATCGTCTTCGCGTACTTCTGTTCTCTGGGCGTACCCGTGTTGCACAGAATTTTCAATTCCGTCATATCCATCGACATCAGTCCAAGGTTGAGCCCGGAAAACAGGGCGGAGAAGCTTAAACACGTCACAATGATAACGATGGCGGCCCATATGGGAAGCAACGGTTCGTAGGTTATCACTTGGAGCCACGGATCCGTTCCCTGGTGAATGAAGGAAGCGTTCGACTGGTTGCCCCTCTTAACGCACAGATATAAGGAACTTGCGCCTTCAGGGAGAGAAGGCAGTTTCACTTTGACTAGAGCCGACGTCGAACTGAAGTTTGACTTCTCAACCTGAGAAAAAATGAGATTTCCATTCCATTAATTGAATAACTAAGACTACAAAGAAACTATAAAGCTAAAAGGGAGAAATCGGACTAGATGGGGGAAAATCAAAGGTATACAGGGTGTTTCCGAATAAGATGTCATAAATGAAGGTTGCGAATCCCTGAATGATTTGAGCAAGAAAGTTCGAAGAACCAATGGTCAAAAAATGCTTCGTTGCCGAGATACAGGGTGTTAAAGTTGAGAAAATTTTTCGATTTTCTGTCGATAAAACCTAGACTTCTCAAGATTTCGGGCTCAAATTTTCCACATAAGCTATTAAACACAATTTGAATCACCAGGTGAGGCCAAATTTTGGAACAGTATACAGGGTGATACTTTTTCATGGGCCATGTTCCATTTTTACCCTCGGAACTTTTTTTTGGTACGCCACTGGCACTAACAAAAAAAAGAATCGAATAGATCATTCAATTTGAAATTTTTTTTGACTCCTGCATTTTGATCGTAACTATCACCGTTTCTGAGTTATTAATTATTGAAAATAATCCAATAGTTTTCCCATATCGAAGCCATGGAGATATTATCTTAATAACTGATGCAATTTTTCAGGAATTGAGCTGAAATTTACATCAGATATCTCCTTATTGTATGTTTATAACACAATGAGGCAGAAATTCCTGACAGTATACAGGGTGTTATTTTTTCACGTGCATTTTCCTCTTTTTGCCCCCTGAACTTTTTTGTGGTGCGCTACTGGTATATTCTGAAAACAGAATCAAACAGATTATTCGAAGTGAAAACTTTTCTGTTCCTTGTATTTTTCCGTATCTGCCACCATTTTCGAGATATTAATCAAGAAAAGTAATCGTATAGTCCCTTCCGTATTGAAAAAATATACGGAGGCAAAGGGGTAGCCTGTTCGGGCGTTGTTGATTAATATCTCGAAAATGGTGGCAGATACGGAAAAATACAAGCAACAGAAAAGTTTTCACTTTGAATAATCTGTTTGATTCTGTTTTCAGAATAAACCAGTAGCGCACCACAAAAAAGTTCAGGGGGCAAAAAGATGAAAATACACGTGAAAAAATAACACCCTGTATACTGTCAGGAATTTCTGCCTCATTTTGTTATAAACATACAATAAGGAGATATCTGATGTAAATTTCAGCTCAATTCCTGAAAAATTGCATCAGTTATTAAGATAATATCTCCATGGCTTCGATATGGGAAAACTATTGGATTATTTTCAATAATTAACTCAGAAACGGTGATAGTTACGATCAAAATGCAGGAGTCAAAAAAAATTTCAAATTGAATGATCTATTCGATTTTATTTTTTGTTAGTGCCAGTGGCGTACCAAAAAAAAGTTCCGAGGGTAAAAATGGAACATGGCCCATGAAAAGTATCACCCTGTATACTGTTTCAAAATTTGGCCTCACCTGGTGATTCAGATTGTGTTTAATAGCTTATGTGGAAAATTTGAGCTCGAAATCTTGAGAAGTCTAGGTTTTATCGAGAGAAAATCGAAAAATTTTCTCAACTTTAACACCCTGTATCTCGGCAACGAAGCATTTTTTGACCATTGGTTCTTCGAACTTTCTTGCTCAAATCATTCAGGGATTCGCATCCTTCATTTATGACATCTTATTCGGAAACACCCTGTATAAGACTAAACAAGGGAAGGATATGAGCTGAAAATGGGAGAACAAACGGAAAAAAGATTAGAAATGGAAAATAAAACTAAAAAGGCAATTGTGAGAGCATACTAGAAACAGTGGTGGCTGGTGACCTTCGAAAGCGGCAGTGCTGCACGTTACACATTTATTTTGGTAATATAAAATAAAATTTTATCAATTAAAGTAAATAACCTATCGCTACTGATGATGATCATCCAATACTAAAACGATTCAAACAATAAACAAATCAATATATAAGGTGCGCTAAGTTCTCACTGTTTCTCAAGAGATGGCTCCAGCAGTAAGTGCTGGTCGATTTTTACATATCAAGGACGTCTTCAACAAGGCAGACATACGGTACATAACCACTGTGACACATTAGGGATTTTGTTTTTGCGTCATATACTTTTAGTTGTGAGAAAATATCTGATTTTGTGCCAAATAATCGTCATTTGCGGAAAGTGTTGATATTCTCCTTTCATTCGAAGAAAACGGTGGCTGAGGCTCATAAAGAGCTCCAAAAAGTTTACGGAGATGCTGCTTTAAGTGAAAGAACGTGATTGGTTCCGTCGCTTCAAAAACGGTGATTTCGATGCGGACGACCGTCCCCGTGAAGGAAAGCCAAAAATCTTCGAAGACGCTGAATTGGAGGCATGGCTCGATGAGGATCCGTGCCAAACGCAAGAAGAGTTTGCTTCAGCCTTAGTAGTTACCCGCCAGGCCATTTTTAAGCGATTACATGCGTTGGGAATGATTCAAAAGCAAGGAACTTGGGTTCCTTATGATTTGAAGCTAAGAGCCGTCGAGCGTCGTTTCTTCTCCTGTGAACTACTACTCCAGCGACAAAAAAGAAAGGGTTTTCTTCATCGCATCGTAACGGGTGATGAAAAATGGATTCATTACAGCAATCCAAAGAAAAAAATAATCTTGGGGACGACCAAGTCGGTGTTATTTATTATGAGCTGTTGAAACCGAACGAAACCATCACTGGGGAACGGTATCGAACTCAATTGATGCAATTGAGTGAACCACTGCGCGAAAAACGTCCACAATACGAGCAGAGACACGAAAAAGTAATTCTACAGTATGACAACGCTTGGCCTCACGTTGCCAAACCTGTTAAAACCTACTTGAAAACGCTCGAATGGGAAGTCCAACCCCGCCCGCCATATTCCCCAGATATTGCACCATCCGATTATTACTTGTTCCGTTCGATAGCACATGGTCTGGCTCATATGAAGTTGAGCTCGAAAAATGACTTGATTCGTGGATATCCTCAAAAGACGAACACTTCTACCGTCACGGTATTCAACCTCTGCCAGAGAGATGGAAAAAGTTGTAGTTAGCGATGGGCTATTTTCATAAAAAAAACAGCGAGAACTTTGTTGCGGACCTAATACAATTAAAATAAACTGTGATAAATGAAAAAAAAGTGCTCTGTAACTATAGTTAACGAGCCACCACTGAGTAGAAATATACTGCTGGACATATGTGATCTGAAGTAAATGCGAATATTATTCGACAATCTTACCGGCATGCCCTTGCTGACGTATAATTCGCACGGGGCTCCCCTCTTGGCGCCCTCGGGGGTAAAGGTGATGCTCATTTCTTCCTGGAAGTTCATACCGAAGATACGTATGAATTGTTCGACGTTAGCTTGTAATTTTGGAATATGGGTTTCTTCGTCCATTTCCATATCTTTGTATGGTATTTCCACGCGTATTCCTACTACCTGCAAGGCGTTTTCGTCATTTTCCTCTCGTCTGCTCCTCGGGTTATACCTGCAATTCGGGGATTAAACGATAATTCGATATATTTATCATTAATAATCAACATTGAATTATACGAGACGTGCTTTTTATGTTAGTTCTGCCACACCGCGGCCTTAGCGCTGAGGTCGGCGTTCTGCGCATGCACACTGGATGCCTACATCTCTTGCCTACGTACTGAAGCCATTGAAGTCTAATTCTTCCTTATTCACGTTGTTTACCAACTGTTTAAGATTCCCTTGATAATCGTGAATCCTGTCGACTGTGAAGTACGGGGTATTATGATTGATGTCATGGTTAGAAAGTAAGTGAGAGCATTAAAGAAGGCCGCACAAATGTGCATGATGAACAACGGTGGGCGTCCTTCGGTCGTTAATGAAATTGGAAAATAAGGTGAGAGCTTCTCGATTTCCTCCTTCTGTTTTGACTTTGACGTACTGTTTTGTATCGTATCGTGACTGAGCACTTGAATTCATATGAAAACAGATGTAATGCAGATGTTAAGAAATCATGCAGCAGACTTCTATGAGGAGGATATTCAAATACTGGTACAACGTTATGACAAGTGCCTCAATGTTAGATTATGAAGAAAAGTAGATTAAGGTACAAGCTTTGATGTGAAAATAAAATTATTGAGATATCTTACCACGTTTTTTTCAATTTCAAAACGGTAACTACCTAAAAAACACGCCACGTATAATGCAATGTAACACTAAAGGGGTAGAGCTTTGAAAGAAATGCAAATAAATTGGAAGTTGACTGTTACATGGCGCGACTATTCAAATAGAACGTGCTAAAATAACAGTGTACTAGTTTTTAACTTTTACTCTTATAAATGTGAAATATTTCCTTTATTTTTTTCTATCAGGCGAAGTAGCGTTTAAATAGTGATAGTTTGACAACTTCAATTTCTACCCTGAACCATTGATACAGACCTATTTTGAAGCTAATTTTGTAAAATTGAAAATTCAGAAAATAGTTTTGCTTAACGTTATACAGCTTAGCGGACACCTTTAAAGTTATCAAAAGGCAATATTTTCACTATCTTGCATTTATTAGTCCTTGATAAAGCTCTGTACGAAATGGGTCCAAGTTTGCAAACAGTTAATCGAAAACGATAATGGGCCGACGCCTAATGTAGTGACAAAGTTAGATGCAAGGGGCTGAGGTCGAACGAAAACACAAATCTCGGTGTTGTGTATTTCGAAAAGTACACCGTATTTATACTTCGATCATCTTGAGAATGAAAGAACTATCAATACCGATAATCATACAAGGATTGTTCCAGAAGTATACGACGTACGTGATATATTCCACAATGTTCGATACAGTTCTGTGGGGCATAAATGTAACCAGTAACAATTTACGAACACCCTGCAGGCGTTCATTAAAAACGAAACGCCTCCACCCGTTGAAGGTGCGATTGTTTATAGTGTTTAGTGTTTCTGGATTGTTTATACGTTCGTCGTCTATTTTATATTTCAAAACCTGGGAAGAGTTGCGGGAAATGATCGAAATAATGGTGACAGCAGTTGGGAATGAGTGTATGACACAAATGATGTTGATATATATTGATCGTACTGTTTGACAAAGCACAAAGTCTTTGAGCTACGCTAGTCTCTGTATAGTTTTGATATAGCTCCCTGCGACTTTCGATTGTTTTCAAGATTAAAAGCACAGCATAAAGGGCGCCGAATTGACGACAAGCAATCGATTAAAAGGAATGTGAGTCGGCTCGTATGGGATATGATGCTCGTCTCCTGCGCAGAGGTACTTGGGTTCAATCCCCACAAAGTAGGTGCGATTTTTCGGATTCTGGTAATCGCTTGAGTATCCATCTTTTGGAGGAGATGTAGAGCCGTCGGTCCTGTCTAAAAGAGATGTGTTGGACATTGAAGATCCCTTCCCTTGACACGAGAGGGGTTCGGCAAAATTCCCGGGTTAGTGACAGAATTCCCCGGCGTGTCTTTGGCCGAAAGGCGGAAATAGAGCACGTACAAGGAATAACAAACAAACAAAAGGAATGTGACGAACTCAAGTACCTGGACTGCTTCCAGAACTGGAAATGGAGGATGTTACGAGCTAGACCAAGTAGAACAACAACAGGGAAAAATATGGAGTTGATCGAATATTTTTGGAATACTCCTCGTATAGTATTATTGTTTGTTGAAATCTAACCCAAATAGCGTAGAAAACTTGGTCTTCAACGAGATAATACCGTAACTCATCAATCGCAACAACCTGACCACCTTATCTGACTACCAACGACTACTGTACGTTTGCAGACTTCAGAAGAATACTTCCAGTGAAGTAGTGATAGCCAGTAGTGAATTCTATTTAGGTCTAAACTTGAATTTTTCTGCAGAAAAGACTCGAAATGTTAGTTGGAACCACTTTAGCGCAACCGAGAAGTCTATCTCAATTAATGTGTCGAAATTCACCTCGGACATCTCGAGATTTGAATTTTTTTTCAATCATTTGATTTCTTAATAGGGATACAGTAAGAGATAATAAGGAAATAAGAAATAATCAATATAATCCCTTTCATACTTCATCCTAATTACGTACACACTAATCATATCGTCATATGTACAGTCATATTTCTCAGAA
Source organism: Cryptolaemus montrouzieri (assembly GCA_013387265.2). Taxonomy (NCBI): domain Eukaryota; kingdom Metazoa; phylum Arthropoda; class Insecta; order Coleoptera; family Coccinellidae; genus Cryptolaemus; species Cryptolaemus montrouzieri. The sequence goes on along the minus strand of JABFTP020000103.1, from coordinate 6,174,877 downwards.
GTAGTTAAAAATGACATTCCCTAGAAGGTGGATAATTCAATTTTCCGTTTAATAAGTATGGTGCAAAGTTGAAAAATAGAAGTTATCTGACATACATAATAATAAAGGTAAATCATGAGTAAATGTCCTTGATGAATAGCGGGCCTCTACGTCTGTGGAAGCTTCCGCCCGCCCATCGAATAAAATTTCGTCAGCGGCTAGACGCGCAAAATTCCCACACACACTCGGTAACATTTTTAGAATTTAGAGGTTACGAAAAATAGAGCGTTAAACAGAAGTGTGCGTATGATGACTGATACTGATGAGATGACTTACCTCGTTTCCCTACAGACGATTCTGTTCGATCTAGCTATAACTGGTTCTTAAGGGGATTGCAAGATGAAAATTAACTCATAGGTCATAAACTAATTGAATTATATCATTAATTTTCTTATAAAGGCAATAAAAACGTCGGTATTTATGATGTGTTTACCCGACTTCACGGAAGCCTTAATTAACTTACGAAATTTGTTTGTCCTCTTTTTCTGGCGTTGGAAGATCAATGCTTATATTATTTCCTTGATGATACCATTTGTACACTGCACTATTGAAAACCGAAGCGGGAATTTTAACTTCATTTTCTGAACCGGTATCATGAGGCAAGCACAGATATATTTTACCGTAGATATTCTTGGGCACTAAAAGTGAATATCTGGCGTATTTAAATTCACTGGTCGATACATCACTTATATTATAAGACACATCTAAGTTTTCGGAACATAATGTATTCCTTTCAGACGGTGTTTTTGTAGCTTTAATCCGTAATCCATTAACGAGATTTCTTCCTTGAACATCGAACGTAACTTTGTTATAATCTGCATTGTATCTTGAGGGTTCTATTGTCACTACTTTTAGAGATGAAAATTCAGGTGTCAAAATGATATTCCCTTCTACACGTACATTAATTCCTAAGAGTATAATAAAAAATATTTGTGCCAAGTGATATGGCACCTCTGCCATATTATTCGCGACTGAAACGAAATAAACAAAGAATGGCACTTAACCTCAACTTATTAACTGTCAGTTTCTTGGATCTTATTGGAACATAGAGTTGTCAAAATTTTTCTTATACTATTGGCCGACAGGTATTGTAAAAATTGGAAACTTGTAGACGAATGACAAAGCGCCATCTTCATTCAAAAGTTCTCAGTTAAAGTAGAAATATGAAATCAGTTTCTTGAAAAATTATAGACTTTTTATGCGCCATCTACATTCGGATAGCGTTATTCACTGAAGGCTGGGATACGTTCTCTAACAATAAATCAAGTAGAAAATTTATCAACACAATAGATGTCGGTACTAGCCAGGAATTTTAATTAATTTGAAGATCATTTGTAAAGAAATATATTAATTCAATATATTCTAAAGCTTAAATAGACAAATTAACATATTTGATTAGCATTATTTCAGCGAGGAATTGATTGAACCCAGTAGGTGATTACATTTAGAAATTGAAGGTCATTGTTACAATAGAAGTAATTTTTGCATAATTCACTTAAATGCGTTTTTCTCAAAATGTTTCCAATGGATAACTAGATACTTTTTTAACACAGAAGATCTTATAAATATACAAGATGGATATTTAGAGTTCTTTCGTCAAAAATAATGTTTGAATATAGGAGAATCTGAGAATGTACTTAAGAAAAATTGTTCAACAACGCTATACAGGTTGATTCATTGCTCGTTTCTGAAACACAATTTTATGAAGAAAGGGTAAGCAGATTTTTTGATATTGAATTTTGAAATAGTTGTTTCAAAGAAATGGTGGATCCATTGTAACTTTTTACTGTTCCAAATATTTGCAACGAAGTTTATGCCCTATCATTAGATAATTTTTTCTTTTTTGGAATATCTCATTCTACTTAAATGACCGCCAAATTACGAATTAAGTAGTTTAAAAATTCCCAGCTCGCCTAGAACAATCCACATAAGAAATCTAGTTTTTAGTGTCATCGGAACCAGAATTCAAAGTCTGCATCAAAGATCAAATAATTTCATTTGAATATAAAAGTTCTTATTTCACATTATGTGAACTTCAGAATTTATTAACTATAATTTTGTATGGTTTAATTGTTGGGAAACTTCAAACTTTAGGTTGGAATAAAAGATCAAGATAATCTTTTTAAAGAATCAGATATTCCAAACCTCGTAATGTTTGTTTTATCATTTTTAAGAGGACCTTGTCACTGAGAATGTATTGAGGATAAAAATTGATGAGAAAAACAATAATAAGCAAATCTAATATTCAATTCTTCACTATTGTTAGATCATTATGAGTCTCCTTAATTCGACTAACCTGTTTCGTATGAACTATACAGAGTTGACAAATTTCTATGTTTTATTATAGGGTAGACTGGGCACGGTTGTGGCATTTTGCATTTGGTCGGCCATAGTTTTGTATGTTCACCAGTTAGCTGAACAAAAAATGAATTTTCGTGTAATTTATACATAACCCTATATAATAATGAAAATTTTACCCTAAGCATAATGGATTGCTTGCAGGAGCAAGTTAAAGAAAAGAAAAATGTTAAAATCAAATAGGGGCGGTTGTGACAGTGCTTGGGGTCAAAAGTTACAGGTTCAATGATACTCTGAAATGGTCTGAAATCACTTTTATTGTAACTCTCTAGCAGTTATATAACATAATACTATTTCAGAAAGAAAAGGAACAGATAAATTTTACTCACTTAAACTAATAAGACACTCATCATTTGTTGTTATTACAATCAGTCTTCACTTATATAAATTAAATAAACCTCTTTTTCTAGATACAAAATAGCATTACTAGATTTACACTCTTTAAGATTATATATAAAATATCAATTAACGTAACATTAAAATCATTGAAATAGAAACAAATGGCAATGTGTTCTTCAATAAAACAATCATCATCTTTATATTAATATCAATAACTGTAATCAACCAAATAGGGGCACATAGCACTGAAAGAACTAAAAAGTATCTAATCAGACTCATGACAGTTATGACAAATATAATTGCGAGTGCCATCTATGCAGTCTAAATGAGACCAAAATCTACATTCTCTTTGGCATTTGATCCATTCTTCTTTAGGTCTACTTTTTGAACACCGTCCTACGCAAATCAGAAAAAAATACTCTTTTCCATCTCATGGCAATGGTGATGTCTTAGAAAAGGCATCAAGATGAATGGCCATTGGATAAATAATATTAATTTTTAAATACGCTGAAGATAAGATTTCCTTAGCAGATAGCCCAAATGATCTACCCCTAGATAGAGTGTACATTGCAAGTAGAGAAGTAGGACTCAATATGTATACCTCCAAAACAAGAGTCATCACAGTAAAAAAGACAAACACTCTTAACCATCTCATATACATCAAAGGAAAACTAGTTATCCTGGTTGCTTACTCAGACAGAGACACCATCTCACTCAACACAAGACGGCGAGTCACATAATGTTACGTGCTTACGCTACTTTTATATGGTTGTGAAGGATGGACTCTGAAAGCGGCAACCATAAACCGATTTGAGGCCTTTGAAATGTGGCTTTACCGGTGAATACTCAAAATTCCTTGGGTGGACAGGGCTACTAATGATGTTTCCTCAAAAAATGAACAGATCCCGTATGCTTCTAAAAATAATAAAAAACGCAAGGCAGCCTACTTCAGTTATATATTGAGAAATGGTAAATACAATCTCCTGCAACTAGTCATGGAAGGAAAGATCGTAGGAAAACGAGGACTAGGTCGAAAAAGATTCTCATGGCTCAAAAACTTAAGGGAGTGGTTTAATATCAGAAGTGCAGAGAATCTCATTAGACTGGCACAGAACAGTGAAGAATATAGGTTGATGGTCGCCAACCTCCATTTAGAGGAGGGCACTTATTTCGGAAGGGACCTACTTTGAAAGATGGAAAATAAATATTTTGTGTTTTTTTGACCAATTCCCAGTATTTTTTTGACATAATGTATGTGATCTATGTCAAAATTAGTACCCCGTTGTGCCTCGGTTCCATTTTCCGTACTACCCCTAGGGGTGGGACAAAATGGGAAATTTCAAATTCTTTTCAAAACAATATTTTTCCATATTTTTCTTCTTCTTGCACGGCGTCTTTATAGGTAGCAGGTCGTATGGCCCATTGTGTTTGCCGTCTTGTATTATTTTGTTATGTGTTGTAGAGGGCCTCCTGGATCATCCGGGCGCTGGGTGTTTCAGTGCCCAAGGTGTTGAGTCTGGTCACCTTATGAGTGGGACATTCAGAGAGTATGTGTTCCATTGTTTCGTCATTTTCTAGGCAACCACGGTAATGTGTGGTGTCTCCGATAGTCTCATGACGTGTAGATGTTTGTAGAGTTGGTGTCCCGGCAATAGGCCAACTACCATCCCAACAGACTTTTTATCGAGGGACAATAGTTGATATACCCTCTTCTTTGATTGCGGCCCCTTTATAAGCTTTAGATCCACATCACTCCTCAAAACAGGAGACCAAACCGGCCCAGCGAATTCCATTATAGGTCGTACATAAGTTTTATAGAATAAAGCACACGTTTTTGGTTCACAACGCCTAAAAGATCTTTCGAGTATGTAGGTGGGATGGGAAGCTTTCGTGAACATATTACGAATATATTCAGAATATGATCAAGCTGCTTTCGGGTGCTGTCGAGATTCTTTCCTTTCAGGTGATATTTCAGGTGGGGGTTGTTTTTACCAATATGAAGGATTTTGCACTTATCTGTATAGAGTGGTAATAGCCAGTCAGAACACCATAGCGATAAAAAGTCTAGATCTTGTTGAAGGGTGTAGATTGTAGATCTTGGTATCATCCGAAGATAGAGCAAGTGGAAGAATGAAGTGTTGGAAGATCATATGTGTATAGCAGAAATAAAAGAGATCCCAGAACAGAGCCCTGAGGAACGCCGCTTGTAAACGATCAGACCGAAGGTTTGAAATTTTTAATTTTTACAAAATATTTCCTGTCCCTAAGAAATGCTCCTATCCAAGCGAGAACAACAAGCGCTCGTATGGTACTCTACCGAAGGCTTCAGAAAAAATCTAGGTAAACAACATCGATAGGTATCATATTATCCATTGACTTTCTCCAACCATTTATACATTTGAGTAAATTCGTTGTCACAGAACGCCCAGGAAGAAAACCGTGTTGCTGCTCAGGTATAGGCTTATTGATGGAAACAAAATCCAACATAACGAGGCTGATCGGTCAGTAGTTATCGGCAGAAAGTTTATTTTCTTTTTTGTGAATCAGAGTCACTGATGCTATAAGCCAATCACTAGGCAAGGCTCCTGATCGAAACCACTCTTCAAAAATGATGGATAAGGGAAGAGCCAGACTTGATGAACATTTTTTGAGAACATTAGAAGATGAACTATCAATTCCAGGCAAAGAAGAGGGATCCAGAACGCTCAGTTGTTGTTCAATCAAAGCGGGACTGAAGCTTATCTCACACAGACTATTGGCGCATGGTTGGAACATAAGTGGGGGCATAAGTCCCTGGGGTTCTACAGTGAAGGAGGATGCAAACGTGGCTGCCAGTATCTCAGCAGTTTCTTGAGAATCTTCATAGACCTGTCCTGTTGAGTTACGATATCTTACTGTTATTTTTTGAGGAGGCAAGTCCATGCTCAAAGGTTATTCTGGATCTAACAATTTCGCTGCTCAGATTGTTGGAGAAGTTACGATGATTTCTATAATTAGCTTCTTGCTTTCTACGTGAATACCTCTGCCATAGTGTTCTGTTATGAGGTATCATTTTCAGAATGTTTGGGCCAGCGTTTACTAGGGTTGCTGACTACCTCCCTTCTAATTGAACACTTCTTCTAATTACATATTTCCAGAAAACACTTCCAGTGAGGCAGATAATCAACTGATGAGGGCAAATCAAAATCGTTGACAAAAAACAGATCCAAAGTTGATGGTTGATTACCCAGAAGATAACGGGTTGGTCTATCAATAAGTTGGTGCACGTCAGAGCTCAGTATTCTAGTAGCAAAGTTGTAAGAACTTGAACTAACGGAAGGTAAAATGGAGGGACATATAGGCCATTTTATATCCGGGTAATTGAAGTCAACTTTTTTGTTGGCGATTTCAATTCGGAATGCTTAGGTGATAAGTCATCTGTGATCCTGACGTTCTTATAGTTGGGATGGTTGAGAAGCGACTTTTTGTTTCGTAATATTTTCTATGTTAATAAAGAAGTAAATCGACCTAGTAGAAGTAATTGTGTAGTTTCATTTTACGCTTACAAATTTCTACCATAAGCAAAGGTTAGGCACTTTGTTTGCCCCAGGTTGCTCTAGTCGCTCACGAAAATTTTTCTATTAATATTATTCACAGTTAAAAATAATTTTAAGTAGTCAACGAAAACAGTTCTTATGCTAACTTGTACTAAGACATCATTTATGCATTTAAATCTATCAATTATGGTTCTGGTTTATTCCCTTGTTATTCATAATTACAGAGGTCAAATAAATCGACTATTCATAAATAATGCCAGTAGAATCACATGGCATGTATCATACAACTGCGTAGATATTGCTGTCGTTTTACCGAATGCAAAATTTACTAGAATCGTTTCGTCGATTCACCAAATTGGAAAAAGAAATATCGACGATTTACAAACAAGTTCTGGCGAATATTTGCATTTTCGTTGTATTCATATAGCTCGAATAATATTTGCTTAAGTTATTCAGTAATTAACCTTACGATTAATTTTGAGAGCGATATACAAAGATAATATTAATTGAAAACATAAAACTTATTAATTTTTCATTGAATATCAAAAGTATGTGAAAAAATTCAGTTGTATCAGACATTAATCTTGGGAAAATGTACATTGTAGAAAAAGTATGGACTGACCTCGATTATTAAGTTAAAAGACTAGGATCATGTCGATTTTTATTTTCTTACCTTCTGAAGAATATTATTATTTTGTTTTTCAATGAAACCTGTCTTAAATATGATGTCATCGGATTTTTTAAATGAATAAATGAAAATATATGGCGTGTAATACATTCTTTTGTCCCGTCCGACATAATACATTTACGCGAACAAATAATCCAATCATCAAAACATTTTTCGAACGCTATTTCCAGAATCCATTTCAGTTTTCGTCGCGAATTCTCTCTTATGTCTTCTATTGATTCAGAACAATTCTCACAAGCGTGTTTTGCAATTTTTACAATGAATAAAAATATCTAAAAAAGAATTTGTCTCAAATTTTATATTGCAAATGGAATCGCCGAATCGCTGAAAATGTTACAGAAGGCTTACTGTGAATCAACTTTATCAAAAACACGTGTATTTTCCCTGCTGCGTTCGGCAGTTAACATCTTCAACTTAGTTAATATCGATAAAATGCTTCTGGTGAAGAAGAAAATAATTAACAGAAACGCCAAAAAATTAGCATGGAGCACACAAGAGATCAGGGAGATGAAAAGGATATTAGATGCACTTTACACAATATCTAGGGTGAGTGGGGATAGAGAATCTTTTAACGCTTATAAATCATACAAGAGGCAGTTCAACGAGGCAATTGATTGTACAATTAGAAACATAAATGAGGAATATATAAATAAGGCTGAAAACAAACAGAAGGCATTGTGGAGGGTAATAAAAAGCTATACTGAAGGGAATACCAAGGGGAAAGTTAACACCAAACTGAATGCAAATGTAATGAATGCCTACTTAGCAGATTTCGGTCAAAAGATCTGTGATGAATTGGCAACTTCTTGGTCAGATGTGAATACCAAGGCGAGAATCATAAGCCCTAATAGTGTTGGGTCTTGCTTTTTCTTTGAGTGTTGAGAGCATGTAATTGTTAACACCATAGCATCGCTGAAGTCTAAATCTACAGTCGATATATTTAATGTCTCAACCGAAATATTGAAAAGTGTAAGTAAGGAGATTGCCAATCCAATCACTATAATAATAAATAAGTGCTTTCAAGAAGGTAATTTTCCACGAGAACTCAAATCTGCAAGAATAATTCTCATATACAGGGTGCTTCAACGAAAACTAAACAGAGGCTATATCTACCAAGATATTCATTTCTGATCAAAACGCAAAAACAGGTCAATTTTTGTTTCAAGGGGGACATCTTTTGGGGTACAAAATTTGCCTGAAATATCAACCTCCTAAGTGGGGGTTGCAATCCTTGAACATTTTGAATAAGGAAGATGGGTCAAGTGATGGCTCAAAAGAAAGATGGTATCTTTGTCTACATTGCCTTGAACGAATTTCCATTTTCAATTGAAAATTGTAAAAGATACAGGGTGAGCAACTGAAAGATAGGGAAGACTTTCCCTGAGACTATTCAAGTTTCAGTGAGGTAAAATGGAACAGATCCATGCTGATCAATGGCAGTCATCATCAAGTACCATCCTCATCTCGAATTTCAACTCCTGGATGAGGGGTGACAACCCTTGAAAATTTGGAAGAGGGTAGATGGGTCGAGTGATAACTCCAAAGAAAGGTTAGGTTAGATCTTTGTCTGCAATCCCTTGAAATAATTTTCATTTTTGATTGAAAACTGTAGAAGATATAGAGTGAGCCACTGAAAAATAGAGAAGACTATCGTCCCAAGACTATTGGAGTATTAGTGCGAAAAACTGGAATAGATCCATTTTAGATCAAAAGCTGTCATCTTCACCCTCATCTCGAATTTCAATCCCTAGAGCAGGGTAATATTTCGATCCAGTGATACCTTAGGGCGATAGATAGTCTCCTCTATTTTTCAGTAGCTCACTCTGTATCTTCTACAATTTTCAATCAAAATTCTTTCACGGGAATGCAGACAAAGATAATACCTTTCTTTCGAGTTATCACTCGACCCATCTACCCTCTTCCAAATTTTAAAGGGTTGTCACCCCTGCTCCAGGGGTTGAAAGTCGAGATGAGGATGGTGCTTGATGACTGCCATTGATCAGCATGGATCTGTTCCATTTTACCTCACTGAAACTTGAATAGTCTCAGAGAAATAGTCTTCCCTATCTTTCAGTTGCTCACCCTGTATCTCTTACAGTTTTCAATTGAAAATGGAAATTCGTTCAAGGCAATGTAGACAATGATACCACCTTTCTCTTGAGTCATCACTCGACCCATCTTTCCTATTCTAAATGTTCAAGGATTGCAACCCCCGGTTAGGGGGTTAGGTTTTGATCAGAAATGAATATCTTCCTAGATAAAGCCTCTGTATAGTTTTAGTTGAATGGCAAGGAGATAAAGATAATTGTGAAAACTACATTCCAATTGCCATATTGCCATGCATCTCAAAAATCTTCGAGACGGTTGTAAAAACAAGAATTCTGGATTGGATGGAGAAGCAGAAGTGGACAAACAGAAATCAACACGGATATAGGAGAGGCAAAAGCACAACCACTGCACAATAGCAGTCATAATTGAAAATCTGGATAATAACGAAATCATGGAAATGCTTAATTTTGATTTGAGCAAAGCATTTGATATAGTGCTGCATTCCCTGCTATTGCAAAAGTTGCACTATCTAGGATTCAGAGGAACGGTGTTCAGGTTAATAAAGTCATATTTGACTGACAGAGAACAAATAGTTAACTGGAACAAGGAAACATCATCCAAATTGGGGTGTGTTCATGGTGTACCACAGGGATCAGTGCTGGGACCTATCCTATCCTCTCGTGACAAAGAAAAAAAAGAGTAATTAGAATATCCAATGAGTTAGAAAACAAAACAGTATAAAGAACTGATAAAACTATTTTATTTCGAGCGAAAACTCAACAACATCAAGATATTCATCCAGATAGGTATCCAGAGGTCAAGTATGAAGCACTGGAACAAAAAATCTTATCCCCACAAAATACAGGTAAAGGTAAACGGAACAATTTTCATGCCACCATCTGGAACAAACAGCACGCTGGATCCAATCCTCTTGTAGAGGATCTGAAAACATTTGATCGCATCCTGGACAGTATATTCTTTCTGAGGGGTGTAAATTGATATCTTTTTCCTCGAATGGTGTTTTTCCTTTGTTCAAAACTTTTCGGAATCTTTTTTCCTTTGGGCTTCTTTCTTTTTGCTCTCTTCATTTTCAAGTCCCTTCTTATTGGGAGTAAATATGAGTATTGCTGACTTTTTGGCTTTTCTCATCCGCTCACGCAATTCAGAAATTTTTGGATAAAGAAATAATTCCCTAGGGGTTCTGAGTTTTGCATTGGGTGGAGACGGACACTCGAGTTTCGACGTGGAAGGTTGAGGTATAACAGATCTATGAGGGAAACGTGTCTATGCAAGGATTGAAACTCAGATTAAAATCAGGAACTAGAAGCCTAACAGGAGATTCATCTCCTACTTCAGAGATCAGATCAATGGAGAAAGAAGCATGTCATCATCACTCGATGAGGGGTCCTGAACTCGCGGAACTTCTTTCTCTTCTCGATGTCTTTTATCAGTTACGATGGCACACTTAATTATACGCTTGTCCAAATATTGCAGCTACATTAGCCGGACCAATTGTTCGACCAGCATTGTTTACAAGCTACTGCTCACAATAATCACCGTAATGATCCTTCAGAGCCTTGAAGAAGCATTGATCTCATGGCTGCGTTTTATGGCTCGAATGCGGTGGAATACTCAGAAGGTGAATGCCATATTCTCGACAATATAAAATAGCTTAAAGATATCATTGAGAGCAATGGTTGTCTAAGATCAGAAGTACAGGATTTTTTTTCGAGGATTTTACATGCCTTTGGAAGTGCTCGAGGTAATTTATGATCTCATCATCATCATCATCTGTCAACCATCCTAGTCCACTGCTGAACATAGGTCTTCCCCAATGATCTCCATTCCTCGTGATTTTGGGCCGGATTTATCCAGTTCGTACACACTCGCTTGATATCGTCTTTCCAACGAGCTGGTGGACGTCCTCTACTTCTGTGGGCTTCATCTCTGGGACGCCACTCCAAAAGACGCTTTGTCCATCTACCGTCCGTGGTTCTTGCTAGATGACCGGCCCAGTTCCACTTTAAATTAGCAACTCTCTCGAGAGCATCCTGGACTCTAGTTCGTTGGCGTATGATATGGTTGGGAATTTTGTCCCGTAGTGTTATGCCTAACATAGCTCTCTCCATCTTACGCTGAGCAACACATATTTCATTAGCTGATTTCTTTGTTAGGGTCAGGGTTTCTGCACCGTACGTCAAAACTGGTAAAACGCATTGATTGTATACTTTACGTTTCAAACAAATCGGTATCTCTGATTTGAACAGATCTCTCAGTTTTCCAAATGCAGCCCATGTCAGCCTTATTCGCCTTCCTATTTCTGTTGTTTGGTTGTCCCTGCCTATAGTTATCTCATGCCCCAGATATTTGTATGACGTTACTTGTTCAACAATTTCACCATCGATGGAAACTGGTTGGCTTGGTACTAAGTTGGACATCATCTTAGTTTTCGACATATTTATCTTCAATCCGATTTTACTGGATTCCTTAGACAACTGCAAGAGCATCTCATTTGTATAATCTAATCTGTTTGCTATAATGACGATGTCGTCGGCGAAACGAAGATGACTTAATCCTCACCATCCACATTTACTCCCTCTGATCCCATTCCAATTGCTTGAACATATATTGCAATAGGTTTGTGAACAACTTCGGGAAATAGTATCACCCTGTCTTACTCCACGTCCGATCCTGAATTTTTCTGTAGAATTGTGAAGGCACACTTGTGAAGTGGCATGCTCATATATATATTTAATGATGGCAGTGTATCTATGATCTATTCTACAGTCAGCCAACGCTTTAAGCATAATCGCCTGTATCACGGTATCGAAGGCTTTCTCGTAATCCACGAATATGAGAACCAGAGGCAAGTTGTATTCTATGCTCTTTTCAATCAAAGTCTTGAGAGTTTGGAGATGATCATTAACACCAAATGTTGCCCGAAATCCGGCCTGCTCTCGAGGTTGGTAGGTGTCCAGTTTGTTTGTGAGGCGCTTTGTTATTACTTTAGTGAAGAGTTTGTATAAGTGCGATAGAAGGCTTATAGGTCTATAGTTCGAGAGATTTGTGGGGTCTCCTTTCTTGTACATAATTATTATTATAGCATTATGCCAAGACTCTGGTACTTTTGCTTCAGCTAAACATTTATTGAAAAGTTTCGTCATTTCACGAATCAGATTTCCACCGCCTATCTTCAAAACCTCCGCAACTACTCCATCTTCCCCTGGAGCTTTGTTGTTTTTCATATCTGATAGTGCCTTTCGGACCTCATCAGCTGTTATTTCTGGGAGGTCCTCCGAACCCTGATTCATAACATGAGGTATGCGATTGTCTTCCTCGTTCTCGCGATTCAGGCTTCGATACAAATTGGAGTAAAAGTCCTCGACAACCTTCACTATTTCGGCTCTATTTGTTATAATTGAACCATATGGATCATATGGATATATGATCTAATATCTAAGAATTGATATACCCTAAATCACTGACAAACAGAACGGAGTCAGAAGGAGCCCTTCAAAGAGACAAGGTTTTGCGCGTTTGCTAGGAAAACTCAATGCAGGGGAAATCAGTTAACTCCTTTCCGTAGAGGTGATTTTATTAACACTTCGTTTCCCTTTAACTGCAACAACCTTAGGAATTTTATACGGTACCGTTGTTATAGTGGTCTCGTCCATATCATAGATCCTACTAGGAGGAAATTCATGTTCAGACATGATTTTTGTCAGATTATCATAAAATTTTTCTACTTGAATTTTATTGAAGCTCATAATGCTTCCGAGGCTTGTTTTTGTGGAGTTCTTAAGGACAAGTCATAATTCTCGAAAAATTTCTCGTCCAATCTGCTACAGCCATTTTCGAATTGACATTGAACTTACTCGAAATGCTGTTCTTTTACGTATTTTTCGTATAATTTTTATCGTCAGACCTTAGAATCATTCATCTATCTCTTTGCAATGAACTGCGAGAGATCCCTCTTGCTCTACAGTAAAATACTTCTTGAAATGTATTAAGGATTCAACACCATCTCCCTTCTTCAATCGCGCTCTTAATGAGGATTCATCTATCTTCTCAAAATCTCCTGCAAACTTCCAGCATTCCTTCTTCTACGAGTTTCTTGGAGCATTTCCTCGGTGGTAGGTTTCCTGTCAGTTTTTCTTTTATAGTCTCTGAAAACATAAAGTGGGGTATAAGTCCGCATTCGTCATTCTGTTTTTGTGGTGAGAATTCGCGCGTACTTGTGCCACAAGAAAAAAGAGGATTTTTACCCCATAGTTACATTCCCGTCTTCTAACTCTCTAAAATTGTAACCTTCAATTTTATAGGTAACTCTTTATAGCACTAAAGGAAGGTCATACGAGGTCTGGCTATTAAATTTTGAGACTGGTTACGAAAAAGGGTATTAATATAAAAATTATTCTACATTTGAATGCTCCCTTTCAATATACTCCCTTTCCCTAGCCACACACCTTTCCATACGTTCTTTCCATTGATCGAAGTCTTCTTTGGTGAGGGCCTTTAGGAGCTCTGCCGTTTTTGGCTTAACCGTTTCCATCCACTCGAATTAGGTCCTTTTCAAAGCTTCACAGATGCGTTATGGGCAGGTTTTTTGGCACCAACTTCGCACAGACTTTTGTCATGTATAATCTTCGTGTAAAATTTCCCAACCGTTTCTTTATCTACGTTTATAGCCTCGTCTATAATCCGGATACTCATTCGACGATCTGCACGTACAATTTGATTGACTTTGCTCACTGTTTCCGGAGTTGAAATAGTCACAGGGCGACCTGGGCGCTGGTCATCTTCAGTGCTCTCTAGGCCCTCACGGAAGCGCTTATACCCCTCAAAGATTTATGCCCGTAGGACTCTTGTTAGAATTTATAGCGCTCAGTCGGAGTTTTATTCAATTTAACGAGAAATTTGAGATTGATACGTTTCTCCTGGTTTTTGTTACACATGGTTCTCGGCACGAGAAAAAAACATCTTCGTTTCAAACCACTACTGCACAAATACTATAATAGTAACAAAAACCTGTTTTGGTACGTGCATAGACAAGATATCTAGATACCTGACGGTCTAATCTTTTTTCCCCCACTATTCTAGGGCACCCTCTAGGTGCACAGTCTCGTTATATAATAGCCAGACCTCGTACATATGCAAATGATAATAAATGATTACTTCGAGTCTATTGGGGCTACTCTGAACAGAATCACTTATTGTACGCATGCATTATTTTACATCAAAACTAGTGATGAACCACCGCCGTGGCCAAGGTGGGAAGATCACACGCTTCCCAGTTTGTACACATGCGGCTGCCGGTTCGATTCCGGCGAAGGTTTGGGTGTTGTATGCGTCTTTGAATTTGACAGAGTCGCCTATAGAGGGCATAAACTTCCGAAGACTAGATAACTTGTAATCCTTGTGGTGGCAGTTATCATTGCACGGTCTAGGAGAGTGGTTCGGAATCCACTATAAGCTGTAGGTCCACAGAATGGAAGCATGCCTAAATGGTCATAGATACCAAGGGCAAAGAAAAGAAAGAAGAAGAAGAAAACTAGTGATCCCGAAACTCACTTCATAGCTGTCGTATCGAACAGGATCACATCAATAGACCTCTGTTATCTAAATCTAACTGATAAATGGTTTGGCGAATGAATTTTTCGGTACGAGTCTGCACTTGAGGTTAAAAGTACTTTTACCCCACTGCCTACGTTTGCACTACTTTACTCTACCCGATTTGAATCGATAAAATACTTAAAAGAGGATTTGCATCGAGAAGTCGACTCTGGAAAATCGTTTGAAAAATGTTTTGATTATTGGATTATTCGTAAATGTATTATTTCGGAAGGGACCTACTTTGAAAGGGACTCAATAAATTTGGATGAAAAATAAATATTTTGTGTTTCAATTTGAATTGCTCAACAAAAAAAGAAAAAGATAAGAATCCGCAAACATTCCAACTTGTTCCGACATCTTGTGTTTGATGAGGTCATATCTACGCTTAGGAAATGCGTCAAATGATAAATATTGAAACTTCAAAACCAGTATTACATCATCGAATCGTATTTTTCTTGACTACGTAAAAATACTTATTTGTAATAATTTGAACATTTCAAATCTGTTTTCGCACGTATAATTTCTATAATTATTCATCGAATTTATTGGTCATTTATGTTTTTCTTATTATTGATATTTTCAGGAATAATATGAGATGTGCGTCGTAGGTAATATTTTCATCTATTGCTTTGAAATAAGGATAACCATCAAAAACGAATATCAATACTGTTATTGGCGAGTTAAGAGGACGAAATTATAAGAACTACAAAAATTTAGAAGAAAACTGCTCCTTGAAATATACAATATAAAATAAGAATTGCAAAATTGCGAAATCGCAAAAATTCCTGCTTCAGTCAGCAGACCCAAAAAGAAAGATCCGGGAAAAGATCTGATTCTCATATGAATACTGAGAATTAATTTTTATTCATTTATTTATACATCTATTTATTGTTACAAAACCAAAGAACCCCTACAAGATAGACCCAATTACCGGGGTTCACAAAGAATGATAACAGAAGTGAAACTGTCATACGAAATGAAAATTATAACTTTCATAAAAATTCAGGAGAGAAGAAAAGACTCACTAAAGATTACAGAATCAAGCAAAATATCATGAAAACTAAAAACTACTACAATGAGGATGATTCAGGTCTAATGAGATATGCAATAACATTATTTTTGAAAGTAGAAAGAGGTTCATGAAAAATATCTATACTGGCAATATGTCAATTGTACAAACGCATAATTCGCAAGAAAACAGAATGAAAAAATAAACTAGTACGGAACATAGAATTTCGACGACTAGTATACACGGGAACATTGAAAGTGAGAAAATTAACAAGCGGAAAACTAAAAGAATGATTTAAAATTCGATAAAGAAATACAGTGTCGAAAAGAACTCTCCTCTGCTTCGCGCTTAAAATTTTGTGACGACGCAAACTTAATTGACAATCATGGTAAGGACTAAAAAATCTAAAGTTGAAACTTTTCAAAAACTTTCTCTGGACTCGTTCAATTCTGTTAATATACTTGTAATAGTGAGGGGACTAAACAGGTACAGCATATTCCAAATTACTCCTCACCAACGAGAAATATAGTATTTTTAAAGACCTCGGATCACTGAAACTTTCAGTAATTCTTAGAACGAAACCCAACAGTTTGAAAGCCTTAGAAACTATATGATCAATATGATACTCAAATGACAACTTAGAATCAAGATATATACCAAGGTCTTTAATTTGGTTTACCCTCCCAATTACAAGCCCATTAACAGAAAAAATAGCATCAAAGACATTGACATTTTTTGTAAACCTTATATGCTTACACTTATAAATATTTGATTGGAAATACCTTCTTTGACAAAAAGAGAAAAGTGTGTCAAGATCACTCTGAATATCATCATAGGACTGAACAGCACTGTACACTCTAAGATCGTCGGCATATAAACCATGCTTAGTATAAAGAAAACATTCCGAAATATCATTAATGTAAATTGAAAATAAAAGGGGACCCAGATATGACCCTTGAGAAATATCAGTCACCAAAGTCCTCTAGAACCCTCAACAAAGTTGCATGATGTACCTTATCGAAGGCCATATCCATGTCTGTGTAGACGACATCAACTTGAATACCATCATCAAAACTACTACTCATGAAATGAATATAAGGAGTTAAATTCGTTAACACGGACCTACCGTTGAAAAACCCATGTTGAGTTGAATCAACTTGGAACTGGATGAATGAAAAAATTTATCAGTTACTATTGCTTCAAAAATTTTACTTAAATAACTTAGATTAGAGACAGGTCGGTAATTACTTACTTCATTTTTCTCACCACTTTTGAAAACAGGTACAATCTTTGCCGCTTTCCACTTATCTGGAAAGACACCTTGTACTAAAGATTTGTTGAACATAATTTGAAGTGGAGTCGCCAAACTAGCGGAACAAGATTTTATAAAAATTGGTGGGATGGAGTCCGGACCTGGACCCTTCGTGACATTCAGTCCCTAGATGGAAACTTTGACATTTTATAAAAGAATGAACCTAACACAAGTGAATAGTCGTTCATCGGAATCCTTTCATTCATTGTAGTCCAAGAAAATAAAACTTCAGAATTTGCAAATTAAACCATTAAAATAAGTTTGATTTTCATACCTATCGACATACCGAACAACAGTTAAGTTGTGTCAAAGAAGTACCAGGAATTGATTTTTTAAAAACATATGTTTGAACGATTGTCAACATTTTCGATGTCACTTCTCACAAGTGTGTTTTGTGATTTTTACAAAGGATAAAAAATCGAACAGAGCATTTGTCTCTAATTTTGTGGTGCAAATTTCGTGTGCCGAATTGTTGAAAAGGTTGCAGAAGGCTTTATGCAGGGCCCTCTCAACCATATGTGCAAAGTGTACAATGCACACGGCGCTATCCTTTAGGGGCTCCAAAACCCAGGGTCCCAAAAAATATAAAAATAAAAGTTGAGAAATTGCATAGGATTAGGTATAAATACACACGAAATTTTATTAGTATATCATCCAGTTACTTCCGATTTCTATGTTGCGAGAACATGTCAGGCGGCAGTTTCTTGATTTTTCCTGTTCAGACATGAATAACGCCTGGAGCGCTATGAAAGCGATGAATCGCCACAGGCGTTTTTAAATCGGTTAGTTCACTGGACCTTACAACAAGTGAATAAAAACAAGTAATCCTATTAATTTTTACATATAAAATTATTTTTATTTTGTCTAGTATGGTGTTGTGTTGTGTAATATTTTGTTTACTACTCATTTTTTGAATGAAGTGCCGAATACCTGCTGACTGCAATTTCAACGGCTTGATTTTTTATAAAATGGTTAGTGTTTCCTACTTTATACTATCAACATTAACCCTTTATAGGATACTGGTTATAATCAATTTTTTTTAGCCAAATATCTTTTTATTAATTGAAATATCATGTACGAGTTTAAAAAGTACCCTCATGGTGCTTATTATTGTGGTTACTTTAGAAGTTAATTCCTAATTCCCATGAGTACTAATTATTTATTTGTTTTTTCAGGATAAAAGGAAGAGACCTTCATGTGCGAAGTTCCGCGAGCAAAAGAAACGGAGACTACAAGAAAGAGGAGAAATGGTTGGATCTTTTAAGCATTTCTTGCAAAACAATCGAGATTCCACGGAGACTATCGATGTTGGTGCGACCGAATCGTCCGAATCTCAAGATTCTAAATCCGTAATATCAATAACCGTGAGTGGACCATCTGAAATTTCAACAGTAACATCAGGTCCTGCAACAACTGGCAGCGGTTGTTGCAGCAAAACAGCTTCTACTGATGCAGAGTCCGATGAAGCGATGACACCATCCTCGCTACAGCACTTGAACAATCCACTTCAGGTAATTCAACTTGTGTAAAAAGTTCGGTAATGTCAGCTACTGAAATACCTGCTGCAAGTGACACTTTCGATGAAAGCTGTGATGAGGCTAGTATCGATATAATTCCGTCCGACCCCGGTTTGTGGCCCGAAAGAATCACCAATGAGATGGCTAGAATATTGGTTAAACGTGGTTCGCCCTTGATAGACATCAGTTTTTGTTTTCCTAGTAATAAAGATAACAGAAAGTTTTTGTGCAAATACTTTGAAAAAAATCTAGTAAATGGAGAAAGAGTAGAAAGGGCTTGGCTTATGTACTCTATTTCTAAAGATTCTGTATTTTGTTTTTGTTGTAAGTTGTTTTGTAAATGTAAAACTCCTAAGGTTTTTTGTGATACAAATAGAGAGATCTGATTGGCAACACTTGTCTTTGATAATTGAGAGACACGAAACGTCAATTTTATTCAACAGTTATATAAACACTTGGGTAAATTTAAAAGAAATGTTGGAGACATCTATGACTGTTAATGCTCATCATCTGCGGATTTTTGAAACGGAAAAAAAATATTGGCTAGACGTGTTGGAAAGAATTATTGCGATTGTTAAGTATTTATCTACACAATGCTTGGCACTTCAAGGTTCTCCTCAATTGCTTTTCGAACATGATAATGGAAATTTTCTAAAAGCTGTTGAGATGATTGCCTCTTCTGATTCAGTGATGAGACAGCACGTTAGCCGAGTGTATAACTCCCAAAAAAAAATCTGTTAAAATGACTCATTATTCAGGCGTGCAAATACAGAATGAAATAATTGAATTATTGTCGTCCAAAGCAAGAAATAATATTTGAGAAATGGTTCGCAGTTCAAAATATTTTTCAATAATATTAGATTGTACACCAGACACTAGTCATACTGAGCAAATTAGTCTTGTTCTGAGGTATGTTGTCCTTAACACCACTTCAAAAGAGGTTGAAGTTAAGGAAAGTTTTATTGCGTTCAATCCAATACTGGACTCTACAGGAAGGGATATATACATTTGTGATAGAAACTTTGAAAAAATTAAATTTAGAATTAAAACACATTAGGGGACAAGAATATGATAATGGAACAATTATGCTTCTAAGGTGTCAGGTGCTACAATCAACTTTTTTAATCTTATGCAAGAGTTATTTAATTTTTTTTCGTCATCCACAAAAAGGTGGTATGTTTTGAAATGTTCCCGGGTTAAGTTTAAAGCCTCTAAGTAAGACAAGATGGTCCAGCAGAATTGACGCAATAAAGCCCCTTCAATTTTATTCAATTAAGGTTTGCGAAAGTCTTCTAGAAGTGGCTGAAGATAATTCCTTTCACATTGATGCAAGACATATAGCGAGTTCCCTCTTAAAGTCTGTAAAAAATTTTCAATTTATTTGTGGAATTTTTATTTGGCATGTTTAATTTCATATAAATATTGTCAGCAAACAGATGCAAAGTGCTACAATTAATATTAAAGTATGCCAAACCTACCTAAAAAATTTAGTTGATCACTTCCAGCAATATAGATCTGACCAATCATTTCAAGAAATTCTTGTGCCAGCAAAAGGAGTAGCATCCTCTCTCGAAATTGAAGAAGACTTTCCACCATTACCAAGGGTTAGGAGGAAATTTAAACCAAAACTGTTTGACTATGAACACCGAGATGAGACCCCTTATGATCCAAAAACCGCCTTTAAATTTAGTTCAAACTATAAGATCTCTAAAAAACCGATTTGACTTGTTAAATGAGTATGATAATATTTTCGGATTTTTTAGCGACATATTCAAATTAAGTGACAGCGATCTTTTAAAACATTGTTCTATTCTTGAAAAGCGACTGACAGATCAGGATAATAAGGATATAGACTCTAATGATCTATTTAACGAAATTAAAGCGTTAAAGTTGTTTTCATTACCTGATGATACAGACCCCGTAAGTATTTTACAATATATATTTGAAAACAATTTAATCTCCACCTTTCCAAACGTAAGGATTTCACTAAGAATTCTTTTGACATTGCCTGTATCTGTAGCTTCTAGCGAGCGATCTTTTTCAAAGTTAAAAATCATTAAAAATTATTCAAGATCGACAATGATTCAAGAAAGATTGTCTGGGCTAACAATATTAGCAATTGAACAAGAAATTTTGACGGTATAAATTTTAGCGATGTAATTAATGAATTTGCAACAGCAAAATCTCGGAAAATATCGCTAATACAATAGCTATCTTTTATTTTTCTATTGCACCTAGACCTAGCTAACATTTTTGATTTTAAAACGAAGTTCTTTAGGTATTTGTTAATAGAAATATCTGCATATTTTTAAAATATCTAAGTATAAGTAGAAAGTAGTATTTTATTTATTTGTTCTTAAAAAATGTAATTTTTAGTTTTAGGTTATTTCCTAGTATTTATAAACAACGAGTCAACGTGTCTGTATCCCATTACTTAAGTAAATGTTTCAAAATGGGTGTGAACAAGAATTTATTTTGTTATGATTTTGTTCTGTTTGATTCATTTTGATATTTTAGTCTACTAATGAATATGACTTCTAAAGTTCAGTTTTTGCTTTACTTCAAACACCTTCCTACCTACCTCCTACCTTAAAAAAACGTGCAGATATAGGACTATTTTAAACAACTATTGAAAGGGAGTTATTATTTCAATTCATTCAAAATTTGGTATTAACATACATCATCAGTTTGGTTGTTCATTATATGAACGTTGTCATTAAAAAGCGATTCGAAAATTTCCACAGATGTTAGATAATGGAGATTTCCACCCTTCGGGACAATGTGTAATCAAAATTTATCTGTCAAAAAATTTTCATCATGCTTGAAAGAGAAAAACAAAGAAAAACTTAGAAGAAGTGTTGGTAAAAAATATAATTTCTAGGCAGACTATTTTATAATGACTGACGTTGGAATTTGTCTAAAAATGTATGTTTCAAAAACTTCTTCAGCTTCGAAGAAACCCATACAATTTACATTCCATGATAAATTATAAAAAGGCTAGACAATATTAGTTTGTATCAAAGTTACGAGCTCAGTATTGCTTTAAATAATTAAATAAAAATCAACAATGGTATTTCGCATTCCCTAAACTAGTTCGTTCAACTACTGCCAACATGGATTTATAATTTATATGCATAACCAAATATATGTACACTAAATCAAATATTTCATATTTAATAGACTGGCCTAACGGAGCAACATAGCCCAGGTTCTTTGGCTTGTCGCTTCTAACAACGATAGTACAGGGTGAAGAGTAATGCAAGAGCGTTTTTGAAATGAGAACTCAGCTGTTTTTCAACTTAAAACTTTTTTAATTACGTGAAATGAAAGCTTAAATTTTCCATTTCAGTGTAAACATAGTGAAAAGAATCATATTCTGAAATTGACATCAGGCAGATCACGTCCGTGTACCGCAATGCATTGGTTTAGTCTATTCTTACTCTAACAAATCATTGTCGACTGCCCTAACTTCTCTTGTGACGGCTTTTTTCAACTCTTGTAGATTTCGAGGTTTATCATCGTGAGCCTTTAGGTTTCCCCACAAAAAATAATCACAAGCAGTGAGATTCGGAGGATGAGGGGGCCAAGGCACAGATTACATGATCAGGAAAAATGCGACTCACCACTTCCATTGAGGGTCTGGCTGTATGTGCCGTGGAACTATTCTGATGGAACCGAATATTTCTTCTGTTTATTTTTCGTCAAGTAAGTAAGTAGGTATATTTAGCATGTTCTACAATCATAATGAAATAGAACAGAAATAGAAATATCACGTGAAAAAGATATAAACACTTAGAGGACACCACTGTTGTTGAAATTATAATTTAAAAACTCGTTCACGTGATAAAAGGCATTTTTAATTAGAAAGTTTTTGAGAAATGGCTCAAACTGTTCTAAGGAAGGTTGCGGATGTTCAAAGGTAACTTGTTCATAAAAACCTTACTGAAATAATTTCCACTAAAGCGACTAAAGTACTGTGTTTTAAGGAATTTTAATAATTTCCACTAAAGCGACTAGATTTTAATAATAAAAAACAAGTACTGTGTTTTAAGGAATTTTACTTAATAATTGCGATTCGTAACGCGTTTCACTACACCGTAGCTTCTTCAGACGAATAATTATGCAGAAAAATATAAATGAGAATATAACTATAAATGTTCTTGAGTAATTGAAAGCTTATTGGTTGATTCTTCTTAAGTGGTTATTTATGACAGGTATATCCAATAAAATTAAGGAATAGATTGCTCCCCGAAAAGATTCAATAGAGGTGAAGGGCTTAAATCGACTTGTTCATTGATGAGTCTACCTGAGTGTTTGTATTTATTTATTTCTAAAGTTTCCCAAAGGTCTACCTTCCAATATTGATTATCTGTATTCAAGATTTCAAACTGTGGGTCGAAAGAATGATTATTTTTTAAGAGATGATTCGCGTAATTTGAATCTGATTTTTTATTTGAAAAACTGCGTTTATGTTCCGATATTGTAATATTAAAATTTCTATGTGTTCTACCAATGTAGAAATTATCACAGTCATTGCAATTCAATCTATAAACACCTGATTTATTGTTTTTACCTGGTTTGGTTTTATTATTTTTATATATTTGCCTAAATTATTATTAGTTTGGAAAGCTATGTTGAAATTATTGCTACTTAAGAATGATTTCAGTTTCTCACTTGTAATGCCAACGTAGGTTAAGGTGTTGAATTTTTGTTTCAATTCATCGACAGGGTAAACTTCATTCAATGCGATTCTACTTTGTTTTTATATAAGATATTATTTATTAGTTTGGGATTGTAACCATTATTTTTGGCTATTTGTTTAATCAAATTTAGTTCTTTGTTGAAATTTTCTGGTGATAGCGGGATGTTAATCAATCTATGAATAAAACTATTGAATGCTGACATTTTATGTTGATATGGATGACACGACGAGTTATGTATTATAATATCTGTATGTGACGGCTTATGGTAAATTGCGAAAACATGTTTTCCATTTTCATTCGAAATTGTTACGTCTAAGAAATTTATCGAATTATTGCTTTCTATTTCGGTTGTGAATGCAATTTTTGGATGTAATGAATTTATATGATTTTCGAAAATTTTCAATTGTCTATCTGTTCCTGTGAAGCAAATAATGATATCGTCTACATAGCGATACCAGTATAAACAATATTTACTGAATGGATGATTATGAATTAATTTCTCTAAGTTATTCATGAAAATTTCTGCTAACAAAGGACTTAACGGATTGCCCATAATCAAGCCGTCTTCAATAGTATAATATTTGTAATTGAAATGGAAATAATTTTGATCTAAACAAATTTTTAATAATGAAAGAATATCTGATTTAATGATAGTATTGACATGATTCTTTTCTAATAATTCTTCAACTAAGTAATACGTATCTTTCGGAGGAATGTTGGGAAATAGATTCTTAACATCGAAAGAAATAAATTTGGAATTAGGTGGTATAGTGGTATCTTTGATATTGGCAATAAGTTCATATGAATTTTTGACCGAAAATTCAGATTTAAAATTGCAATGTTTTATTAGCAAGTCGTTGAGGAATTTTGAAAGTTTGAACGAAGGTGCCGTTACATAAGAAACAACAGGTCTAATAGGGTAATTAGGTTTATGAAGTTTTATCAACGAATATAATTCGGGGAATTGTGGATTGGAGTTAATGAATTCATATTTTTCTTGGTCTGTAATTAATGATTTTGCTGTCGAAATTATGTTTTTAACAACTTTCTGAAATTTTGCGGTAGGATCCTTAGTTGATGTTATATAGTTTCCGGCTGTTAAGAATTCTTCAGTTTTAGAAATATAATCGGTTTTACTAATCGCAATGACGGTGTTACCTTTATCTGCTTTAGTGAATACTAAATCGTTCTTGGTACTATTTTAACGAATTGTTTTTATTATCTTATAATCGGAATTGCAATGAGGTGATAATTTCGTCTTCTTCGATGATTTTTGCTGTTTGATGTTTGGCTAAAATATTATCTTTGGAGTTTTTGAGAATAATTTCGGAGTCTATGCCTAACTGTTCAAAATTAGTTTTATTATGTTTTGGATGTAAATTATGTTTGAATCCTTTTTCTAATAGATCTTTTTGTGGTTGTGTAAAATCGGTATCAGTTAAATTAGTGAATCTGTCAAAAAACTTATGGTCTGAAAATTTATCAGTTGAAGGTTTGGGTGGAGAAATTTTGAATTTAAGTGAATTCAACTTTTTCTGTTGTTGCTGAAACTTTTTATGAATTAAAATTTTGACATCGTATCTGGATTCAGAGTCTAAAATATCCAACTCAACAGGGTCCAATCTATCAAATGACTAGATTTTAGTCGTAAAAAGTCAATACGTATATTACATTGATTACGTGTAAAATAGTTATGGATATCTTTGTCAAAAATTCTTATCTTCATCTTTCTTACCTACCATTAAGCAATGGTAGATATATAAACATGGGAAAGTGAGAATTTGTTTTTCAACGAAGACCTTTCGTACATCCTCCCTTAACTTTTTATTAGAGCTCTTCTCTGCAATGCAAATATTCTGTTGAACTAGAAAAGGTTTGAAAAAATGCAACCATAAATATGTAGATTGCCACTATTTTCTTGCACAAAGTTTGAGCCTATATTGAGATCTGAATGAAATAATTATACCAAAAGATATGTTTCGGAAAAAAATCATCGGAAATAACTTAAAGGTCGGAAGTAACATCCAGAAAACAAAATGCGAACAATCATTTGCGGAAGTCATATTCACTTGCATCACCATAGTTGCAAATCAAACAGCGTTCTCGTCAAAGATAGAATTGCAAGAATTGTTGTGATATTTTTTTTGTTAGTTGAAAAAGTTGAACGTATTCTCAAGTTACTCACACTATAATGTATTATGAACATTATTAACATTATGTAATTTTGGTTTCCTTCAAAATTCGTTTTTCATTTATAATTATATTTTCGGGTATATATTTCTTATAACTTTCCGTTGTTTACGCAATCGAACTGAAAAACAATTCCTTGTTATAAATTCCAAAACAAAGTAATTCAGAAAGCTGGATATATCACAAAATGCAAAAACAATAAAAAAACTCTCCACGACTACTTGATTTTCGCGAATTAGCATTTCGCCATGAATAAATTGAAATACTAAACTTTGTTTGTGATCTATTACGAATTTTTGATTGTTAGAATATTTTACTATGTTTTGAGATAATATATCAACTGTTGAAGTAACTAATAAATAAAAATTTTAGATATAATTCAAATAATACAGATCAATGATCTAAATGTGGATAGCTTCTTGAAACTTGGATAAACAGAATTGAAATAAATGGTATAAAGTACATTTGAACGAAATCAATAATATGTGGGATTATTTTTTCGAGCGCACAAACGCTCAAAAAAGCACACAAGCGCTACTGGCGCTTGTGTGCAAAAAAGGATTTTGACGCCCCTTAAGGCATTCTGGATTATTTTTTTTTTCAATTTTTTTTTTGAAGGTAGGAGGTAGGTAGGTAGGTGTTTGAAGTAAAGCAAAAAACTGAACTTTAGAAGTCATATTTATTTGTAGACTAAAATATTAAAATGAATCAAACAGAACAAAATCATAACAAAATAAATTCTTGTTCACACCCATTTTAAAACATTTACTTAAGTAATGGGATACAGACACGTTGACTCATTGTATATACATACTAGAAAATACCCTAAAACTAAAAATCACATTTTTTAGGAACAAATAACAGAAATATTAGCTAATGTCTACATAAATAAGTAGTACTTTCTACTTATACTTAGATATTTTAAAAATATGCAGATATTTCTAATAAAAATACCTAGGGAACTTCGTTTTAAAATCAAAAATGATACCTAGGTCTAAGTGCAATTGAAAAATGAAAGATAGCTATTGTATTAGCGATATTTTCCGAGTTTTTGCTGTTGCAAATTCATTAATTACATCGATAAAATTTATACCGTTCAATTGCTAATATTGTTAGCCCAGACAATCTTTCATGAATTATTGTCGATCTTAAATAATTTTGAATGATTTTTAACTTTGAAAAAGAGCGCTCGCCAGAAGCTACAGGTCCAGGCAATGTCAAAACAATTCTTAGTGAAATGCTTACGTTTGGAAAGGTGGATATTAAATTGTTTTCAAATATATATTGCAAAATACTCAAGGGGTCAGTATCATCAGGTAATGAAAACAACTTCAATGCTTTAATTTCGTTAAACAGATCATTGGAGTCTATATCCTTGTTATCCTGATCTGTCAATCGCTCTTCAAGAATAAAACAATGGTTTAAAAGATCGCTGTCACAATTTGAATATGTCGCTAAAAAATCCGAAAATATTATCATACTCATTTAATAAGTCAAATCGGGTTTTTAGAGAGCTTATAGTTTGATCTATAATTTTCAAGAAAAAACTAATTTCAAAGGCGGTTTTTGGATCATTAGGGGTCTCATCTCGGTGTTCATAGTCAAACAGTTTTGGTTTAAATTTCCTCCTAACCGTTGGTAATGGTGGAAAGTCTTCTTCAATTTCGAGAGAGGATGCTACTTCTTTCGCTTGCACAAGAATTTCTTGAAATGATTGATCAGATCTATATTGCTGGAAATGATCAACTAAATTTTTTAGGTAGGTTTGGCATACTTTAATATTAATTGTAGCACTTTGCATTTGTTTGCTGACAACATTTATATGAAATAAAACGTCATGCCAAATAATAATTACACAAATAAATTGAAAATTTTGTACAGACATTAAGAGGGAACTCGCTTTAAGTCTTGCATCAATGTGAAAGGAATTATCTTCAGCCACTTCTAGAAGACTTTCGCAAACCTTAATTAAATAAAATTGAAGGGTCTTTATTGCGTCAATTCTGCTGGACCTTCTTGTTTCACTTAGAGGCTTTAAACTTAACCCGGGAACATGAATCATGCCTCCTACGATTGCCCCTAAAGTGTGAGCACAAGAAATGTAACAGGGGAACCATACTATCTTGCGTATGATTCAATAAACGAGTGAAAAATCCTGTGGAAAGAAACTCGTTTTCCTGTCGCTATTGCACTAGCAATATCTTGTCTGTTTATGTTGTGTTAGTGTCGTGTGAACAAAAAGAGTACCAAAAAACCTTTCTGCTTAGCAGCTTCATTCTCTCATTTTCATCTTGCACTCCATGAATTCCAGGAGTTCTTCACCAAGACAAGGATGAAAAGGAAGGGGGATTGGGACAGGAAAAATTTGTTACAATGGAAAAAGAAAACCAGCAGAAAAACATTTCATCAAAACATACCTAACTCTTATCTGTCTAAACTCACTTGAATCTAAGAACTTAACTAATGCTCCTCTGTTTTTCAACAGGGAACATCTCATACACCTTTTGGGAAGGAAGCCCTACATGGGCGTAGCCCTTGCCTTATCAACATACACCATGGGAAAAAACACTAAGGGGGAGCAGTCCTAGCCTTATCTAAGAACTTAACTAATGCTCCGCTGTTTTTCAACAGGGAACAACTCATACACCATTCGAGGATGTAGCCCATAATAACCTCAAGATTCAGAAACTGATCTCCTAAATAAACTCTAAGTTGTCTACCTAGTTAATGAAATTATCTGAAACGGAATGAATTTCTTGAAAACCACCCGTAAAATGGTAAATAGGACAATCGAGGACTAAATGTCTTATTGTTTCTTCAGCTGCGCCACATTCACATGCCGGACATTCTACAGTATTCCATTTGAACAACATACTATTATTACGACCATGCCCTGTCCTGAGACGATTTAATGTACACCAATTTTTCCTACTTATATCGAAACCTGCGACCCTTTTGGAAGGATCCTCTATGAGAACTTTATTAAAAACATCAACTTCCTGCCATTCAGTTTTCCAAAGATCTACAGCCTTCACCCGTGCACGCAAAAAGTCAATTGACCATATAGGTTTTCTAGATTTCAATCTCAGGTTAGGTGGATTTTGAAGATCGTGTATTATCGGAAAAACTTCTGGAAATGAGTGATACTTATCCCAAGACGATTTAAGAGCTAGTTTCCTGCGAATATGGGAAGGAACTGTATTACAAATAACCGGAAGCCATGGGGTAACAGTTGAACTGATACATCCACTTATAACTCTCATAGAACAGTTCAACTGAGAATAAATCTTATTGACATGAGCACTATTCAACCACACCTGACAGCAATATTCTGTTGCTGAATATACTAAAGCTAAAGCAGTAGTTCGCAAAGTAGAGACTCTGGCGCCCCAATTAGATCCGGCTAGTTTATGTAGTATATTGTTTCTTGTTTTCAACTTCTGACATAATTTATCAATATGAAATTTGAAAGTCAAAGAACGATCAAGCTCTACACCAATATATATTGGAGTGAAATTATGAGTTAATAGTGATTGATTGAAGAATACTCTTAGTTGCCTATCCTTCTCATGATTATTCAGATGAAAACAAGAAACCTCAGTTTTCGAAGGATTTGAATATAAACGCCATTTTCTGAAGAAAATGTTTAGAATATCTAAATCAGAAGTCAGTGTTTGCTCAATTGTTTCGAAGTCATAGTGTCGAAAAACCAAAGCAATATCATCAGCATAAATAAACTTTGTAGAGGAAGTTTCAGGGATGTCAGACATATATAAATTGAAGAGAAGAGGTGCAAGAACAGATCCCTGAGGTAGGCCATCATTTAGAGTGTAAAATCTACAGTTTTTCTCACTGATAAAAATTCGAAGTCTTCTATCAGATAACATATTTTCAATCAACTTCAAAATTTTTTAAAATTGAACTACTTCAAGAGTTTATAAACTAAAGCATCCTTCCAAACTGTGTCATATGCTGAAGAGAGATCTACAAATACAGAGCCTATTTTAAGTTTACCCTGAAATCCTGTCTCGGTGAAAGTGGATACACCTAAAACCTGATCAGAACAATTCCAGTTTTTTCGAAAACAACTCTGAGAAGTAGACAGAGCTCTGCCAATGATTGGAATAAGAATTGGATATAACCCTTTTTAGTTACCGTGGAATCATTCAAAGCCCAAGTAGTTCAAAGTATCAGCTAAAACTTCAAATTCTATTTACTTACTATAAATTTTCAAGAGAATTACTAAACTTGATTCGAAGACACCAGCAATGGAAACACCTGAAAAGAAAATGATTTTGTAAGCACAAACCGCAAAAAGAAAAGGGTTTAGCGGGAAACTGAAAACATTGACAGAAAATTGATAATTCTTTTTCGGCGATTGAAGTTTGATCGAGTTAGACAGGTGAGGGGTAGTTAGGGGGTGTTTTGGTAGGTAACTCGGCCTTCTTAATGGATTTTTTCTCTGTGAAACACATAGTTCTGATTACATATTAATTGTTCTTTGTTGTATTATTCCTTTGTTCTTCTTTTCATATAATCTGTTCTTGGTTGTGAACTATATCCATGTTTTCTTTGATAGAATTAAGAGTAAGTTCTTCACGGGATCGCATTCACAATTAAACTGTTGCCAACGGCAGGACAGAGTCGTACAAAATTTTAGGATAGTATAAAGTAAGGCATATGATGGCATTTATTGCCATTTCAAAAAAATATCGATGATCATCTTATATTTTGACATGTGTCATCAATAATGTGAATGAGTTTTTTAAGAAGACGAAAGAAAAATGAAAAAATAATCAATCTGTCGAAGCGTTTCTATAAACTTCGAATATACTTAAATATCCACACTTTTTCTACACTGTATAAATTGTTATCCGTTTGTGTATCAGATATTCTTGAAACCTTGTAGTTTGGCATCAATTATAATTTTTTTGAACTAAACCGGAAAGTAAAAAAGTAAAATCTACTTATGACGTAGTGGTTCTGGTAGAATATACAAGAAATTTCCATAGTAGAATACAGGATTATGTCTTCTGGTTCCAATTTAATTTTCAGATGCAACATAGCATTTCCGAATATTCAAGCTTATATAAAATTTCCTATTATACTCCATATGATTCAAACTTGTTGTTCATGTATGTATAATAATTTTCAATAAGATTTACGAGTTGCAACATCTATATTATTTGGATTGTCTCAATGTCCAACAATTTCGAAATTTTCGCATGCAACAAGATATCAAAAATTTGATTGAAAATACAGTATGAGTGCTTTATTCGCGGGGTATATGCTCCGTATATTTTTTGTCATTTACCGCATCTCAAATATGTTTCTACTTTTCAAACAAACACAGTCACAAAAATAGTGCTTCAATCCCACGCTGTCTTATAAGCACGCCAAAACAATGGCAGGTCGTTCTTGTTTTGATTTTTTAAAGCAATCTGTAAAGCATCAGTGTTATATTACTGTCGCTCCTTGAGTCAACCAATTGCAGATACAGCAGCTGATGTGTCATCAGCATACTGAAAAATATATTTCAAAATCTTATCCGGAACATCATTCATATATAAGTTATAAAGAAGAGGCCCCAGAACTGAACCCTGCGGTACGCCTCGTAGAACTTTCTCTTTTTCAGATATTATTTCCTCACCTTTTAATTTTTTTCAACTTTATATTGATATCGGTCTTTCAGATAAGATGCCATCAACTTGAGACACGCTCTACGTAATCCACACCTTTCAAGTTTTTTATTATTAATATAGCGTGACCGACACTGTCAAGCTTTTGTCAGATGTACAAACAACGACATAGTTTCTTTTCCACTATTCTAAGACTCAATTATCTTATTAAGTGCAGAATAAATAGCTCCTACAGTAGATCTGCTCTTTCTGAAACAGTATTGAGAGTTTAACAAGATCGAAAACTTTTCTAAAAATGGTGTTATTCTGTTTTCGAATATTTTACTTAAGTTTGGCAGGACTGCAGTAGGGCGATAGTTCTCAAAATTATTTCTATAACCTTTCTTGTATAAGTGATGGCCACCGCAAGGAGTTTCGGTTGGAACTGGAACAACATAAACAGCCATTACTTTTAAAACAATTAATTTTTATTTCTAAAATTTATGTAAAGTTTAAAACCTTATTTAAAAATGCTATGTTTTCACTTTTATAAAATAAAATAATTAACTGGCAAAGAAAAATTATTAAAATTGTCATTTTTCATGTATCTGACTACAGCTAACCCCTTAAGGCATAAGGCCATTTGGTTTCAACTGATGATAATAAATAATGAACAATTCTCATTATTACAATGATCAGAATCTTTTCGAACATCCTGTGTAACATAGATCAACAAAATGTGTCATATGTTGAAACAACTACAATTATTATCATAATATTTGTACATCTAAAGCTTTGAAATCAATATTGAGGCCACAAATTTCAGAAAATATTAAATATTTCGGAAAATATTTAAGATAGGTATAGGGAATTTTGAACAAACTCACCTTCATTCTCCTCACAAAGTCAAAAATGAAATAAAATGTAGGATCTATCAAAAAATCATAACTTTGGTATGTAACTTTATTATGGAACACCCTGTATAGTCTAAAATAATTCCAGCTTGTAGTCACTACAGCACAACATATTATTGCACAAAAAAAATTTCAAAACCGGCCGCAAAATATGCTTAAACTTCCGTTGGGAATGTGGTGGTGAGTCACCCGGTATATGGTATACGATCGAGCAAGGAAACGTGTTTTGATATCTTATAAATGAAGTTTCGATAGAAGAAGGCTGTAAAAGTCAACATTTCATATTAAAAGATTTAAATTATTGCTCTATTCTCAAAGAAACTTGACGAAAAACTTTCTTAGGTGTTAACATTTCTTTCGAACATAAGTTTATCTTTAAAACATATCTATAATAAACTATTCCTAAAGCAAATTCAATTTTTCTTAAAAAATTTTTATTAATCAATATCAATACTGGCCAAATAATACAAATCCATATTTCTTATTCTACTTTCTACTCAATATGCAATAATTCTGTCATAGTTATTGATTTAATATTTGTTCAAAAATAGTAGTTGCTTTTAGTTGAATCAGCGTTTGTTATTCCGTCATTCTCTGACAAAGTGAAAAAAGTCGTAACTATATGAATAAAATTTTATAGAACCTAATGACATTGAAAGTCCAATATAAAGCTAAATTTGATATACAAATTTATTATATCAGTTTTAGTCGGAATCCATTTAACCAAACTCCAGTCTGGTTATTCTGGAAAATCAGGTTCAATAAATTATAAAACTTCTACTGTACATTTCGATATTGGATAGATAATATTGGAAATCCATACTTAAGTCAAATAAAATGATGCACTGAAAGTACTTTCATAGATGGTTGTAGAAATGAAAAACCCATTTTGATTCATCATTTGGTTATTCCCATATGTTATCAGATCAGAACAAGTTATCTAAGTTAGGGAAACGAAAGTATCTGTCGTTTGTTAACGATATTTCCGTAATAGGAATGTTTATACAATATGCATGAAAAGTTAGAGATATTAGGCATAAAGAGTTCACATGTTACTTATCTCAATTATGTTGTGTTCAGGTTTTAGAGAGTGATTCTTTTTATATAAAAGGCATATCAAGTCAATGATTTATATTGTTCTTCGCCAATTAGAATGTTTCAGGCTGGAAGGCGTATATTGAGGAAGAATTTTAGGTCTTTTCGTTGGCCTACACTAAATACACGTACTACACTTGTGTAACTAGAGTGATTTGCATTGTTTTCGTTGGTATTTTATTGTACACTACATTGTATTCGTTGGGTCCATTATTACACTGAAATATCTATGAATCTTATATCTATACACGCTGTATTGTATTGTGTTGGGTGGCGGCCATTTGCAGTTTAGGCAAAAATAATTATTTACTATTGTCTGTGAACTGTTTTAAATTGACTTGAAGTTTTGACACTGACTTTCAAGAGCAAATTTTTCGGAGAATTTTGGTAATAATAGGCAATTAATATGTATATAATGATACAGGGTTGGTCCTACAAATTCCAAATACACATGTAGGAAATTCTGTTTTAGACGTACTTGGTTCCATACTGATATTTTACCGGAATTATTCAACTTTTAGAAGTATTTCGAGTTTGATGAATAATAATTTTCGAAGCGACTGGTATAATAATTTGACTTCTTGAAAATGAAATATTCGAATAGACTCGATTGATTGGAAGTCCTTTGAAAAACGTACCTCTCGACCAAGTTATCCCTATAATGATTTTTAAGTTAAGGGATGAAGTGTATAGATTTCAAATGTTTCAAAATAATCTTAAAAAACGGAACACCTCGACTCAAAAATAGACCTATTTCAGGTTTCGCTAGTATTACTCTTTCCCGAGTTTGAGGGGAAAAGACTTTCTTATTTTGAATTCAATACTCTGTAACTATTAAATTTTTGAATTATTTTTGATATTGTAACTTCAACAGTTTCTTGAAATATTTGGTGTTTTCAAGTTTATAATGAGAAAGAAAGCGAAAACTATTCCAGTGTTCTTTTTGACTGATATAAAATAAAAAAAACTATCAGTTTTGGTTACTTTTGTTGAACTGCCTAGTTTTAGTAAATTGTTGTAGCACTGCAAACGGGAATTAGTTAGTTAGTCATTGGCTTGAGATCAGATCAACCTCTAGATCTAGATATGTTTTGTTCAAATGTTGACGTACTTTTCTACTGAAATAAGCAGGAGTGCCATGATGCATGTACCACATTATCGCTCTGGGGAATTTTCCAAACATAAATAACTATTCCAAAAGAGAATTAGTGCTGCCTTCATTCTACAAAATGTTTTAGATTCTGATATAAATGAAACAATAAATGGCTCTAGACTCATCCAAATCGTCGTGAACAAAACTGTTGCTGAATTCGTGTTATCAACAATACTGGTCATTTCGTGATAGTCTAATGAAATTTTTCGGATATCTCTTCGGCGTGCAGAAAAAGTGAAGCACCGTCTACTAGTGAAATAAATCACCGAACGATTATTGTTTCCAGGGTACCCATGAAATTGATCAAATTTTACACAAACAATGTGGCAGATATGAAAAAAAATACAAGATATAAAAATTAATTCAAAATGTATAAGATTTTTTTTAAATCGTCTGGGTGTACTGAAAATAGTTGTAGGTGTAGAAAGCACTAGTGACCTTTGAAAAAGTACCACCCCATAGATTTTCAAAATTCTTTCTGTGATCTGATCACGAAGATTTTAAAAAGAAAACTTATGTACCGAATTTGAACTGATCATTCGAAAAATTGTAATAATCATAAGAAAAAACTGAAGATTTCGACATCCTGTATTTCTGTAAAGAAACGTTTGCCGATATATGTTCATAAGAATTTTTCGTAATAAAATGGTTTGAGGAATCACCTCGTGGAAACTTCCGCACCTATTCATGGACACCCTGTATAAAATAGCATTTTCAAACACTTTGAAGTAACAATAGAAAAGAAAATTAGTGTTCGTTCTACAGATAACTTTAATTTAATTTCAAAGATAAATGAAACAATTATCAGCATTTACATGTATTTGTATTAAGAAATTATGGATGAAACAGTTTTAGAAATTACATAACACGAAAAAATTGAATATGTACATCGAAATTCACACACAAGTTCACTCAAGTGAAATTTTAATAATACTGGGTGCAATTTATTCTAATTCGAAATATAGTGAATATTTTTGAGTGAACAAAACGCTAAGTAAATGACATTTGAAATAAATTAATTGAAAAGATAATTAAATCCTTAAATAAATAATAATCACAGAGTATTTAGAGCTACCATGTAATTAATAGCTAAAATATATACGCAATGTTTAAAACAATTTCTGATGAATATATTCGAAGATAATAATTTTAATACCTAATAAAAAACACAATAAGTGTTTTTTAGAAACTAGGAACCAGAAACTCACATCGTAAACATTTAAATTATAAATAACAAGAAAACAATATTTCTCTTACAGTATTTCAATTGAATATTTCAACCATAACCACCAGGCACCAATTAAAATAATTTTGATTTACGACAATGTAAAATAGGTCCCTATGAGTTATTCACAAATACATGTAATTTAGTGATTATGAATTTTATACTTTGTTCATGCACCGGACCAAGAATATCACAGAAAAAGCATACTAAAACAAGTTGTCTAAATTTTCACCACAATAGGAAATTTAATAATCTATGCTACGTAAAATAATACAATCACAACTACTACTAAAGTTCTTTGGGCAGAATGATCCTTATTTGAGCATGATGTACAATATTGAACACTGAATAGTTAAATATATATTCTCGTATTTTTTTTAAAAAACTGGGTAAATATTACTTTTTGGCAACAACCATTCAAGACATTTTCAAATGAAGCATATTAGAGGATCAGGTATATTCGCTTCTTTGAAATTTTTGGCTAGAAAATCATTGAGTAAAAATTTGGACACTGTTTTAATAAGGAAGGTCGTTCGTATTGGCACTGGTTAAAGGATGTTGAGCTTCCTCTCCCACCGTACTTAGATATGGTCTCGTAGGTTGAAATTTTCCCTTTTCCAAAGAGAATTGATCTTCTGTCGTTTTTCGATAAACTGGGTTATCGAAATTCATGGAAGTTACATTCCTGTCTGCATAATGTCTATATATGCAATATACAGCTATTCCAAGGATAGTTAAAGCAAGCAATGATATAACTATCGCTATTCCTGCAACGATACCAGGATCATCAGGTGTTTCGATTTGTTCTTTGGTGGTGTTTGAATTTTTCGGAATATAATTTTCAGTGAAAGTTGTCGTTCTGTTTGAAACTTTCTCGTGATCTGTTGTGGTTGTTATTTCATCCTGGACGCATGTTAAGCCATCCAGTAACATTCGTAGACCTTCAGGACATGCGCAAGATATCTTAGGTGAATGTTTGTTGATTTGGGGCGCAGGTAAGCATAAGTGGGAACAATGACCGTTAACTGCTTGACAATGGTTTTCACAGTCAGGTTGGCGATACGGGTGGTACACATGGATCACCATCGGGTGCTGCACCATCTCTGATGGTGTAACAGCTTGAGCTTCCAATCCAGTAAACTTGTTTGCTTTGAAAACTGCAGCTTTATCCCAATCCGTCCAGTACACCCAGTCTTCGAACGTTGTGATAGAGAAAGGATGTCGCAGGAACTCTGGGGAAGCCAACACGATTCTTCTATTACCTCCGTTATAATCACACGATGACACAATATTCAATTTTGCGTCTACCCAATTGATTCGTTTTTTCATAAGATCCAAAGTTAAACCATTTGGCCACCTAACGTCGTAACCAACAATGGTTTGGCGATGAGAACCGTCCATTCCAGCCCTTTCAATTTTAGCATTGCTACCCCAATCGGTCCAAAACATCCAACCTTCCACTGGATTCAAAGCTATGGCTCTAGGTTCTTCCAAATCGTCGTGAATCAAAACTTTACGCATTTTCCCATCGAAATTTGCTAATTCAATGTTGTTTTTACCGGTGTCGGTCCAATACAAATGATCATAAATCCAGTCGACTGCAAGGCCATCACACGTTGTTATATCATCAGTAATCACTGCAGATCTATCGTTTCCTTCGTCGATAGGTGCTTTGTATATTTTTTTATCAGTAACATCACTCCAAAAAATCATTCCAGTACGAAACACAAAATCCAAAGCTGTTGCTGAATTCGTGTTATCAACAATACTGGTCATTTCGTGATGGTCTAATGAAATTTTTCGAATATCTCTTCGGCGTGCAAATAAAAGCGAAGCATGTCCTTCAATCGCTTTGCATTTCGTGAGATTTCTTGGATCTCTCAAATAACCTTTTTCGCAATCACATTTGTATCCACCTTTTTCGTTTATGCATATCTGCGAACAGCTTCCAGGTATTTCACATTCGTTTATGTCCCTGCAAGTTGTGTTGTCGACTAATTTGTATCCTGCGTTGCATTCGCAGTGATAACCAGCTGGCATATCGACACATTTTTGCGAACAACCTCCGTTATTAATCAAACATTCGTTAACTCCACATTTATCTTTAGGTTCGTCCTCCCAATTAGGACAATCTTGCCTTCCGTTACAAACTTGAGCTAAAGGTATACAACTTCCACCACCACAATCAAATTGAGTTTTTGGGTTACATTTCGTTATAATTGAGCCACAATCGAGTTCGTCACTACCATCGGCACAATCTGGATGACCGGAACAATGTAAATGGCCGCTAATGCAAGTTTTATCTCTGCATTGAAACTGATTTGCTTTATAATTAATATTCGGGCATATTTCCACCGATTCATCTGCGGTGCGATTTTTCGGATTCTTGGAATCGTTTGAGTGTTCATCTTTCGGAAGAGATGTAAAGCCGTGTGTCCTGTCTAACAGAGATGTGTTGGACATTAAAGGTCCTTTCCTCGACACGAGAGGGGATCTTTTTTTACGTCATTTTAAAGGAAAACTTTATTGGACGCGATTCCGAAGTTTTTACTTATTCTTGCGTTTTTCTATCTGAATCTCGCAGTTTTTCGTTTTTAGAAAAGTTCATTAGGACTTCACCCCTAATTTAAACTAATGTTTACCTTTTTCCATAAGGTATTCATACGTCAAATTTCCGCCAAATACCGAGCGCACAATTTCACCTGTATATAGCAGATATTTTTTTATATCTGTGATATATCAACACAAGTGAATTCATATCAATCAATTTATAGTTGTCAATATATGAAATTAGCAAGACAGCCGCCTACTAGTGAAATAAATCACCGAACGTTTATTGTTTCCAGGGTACCCATGGAATTGATCAATTTTCACACAAAAAAATGTGGTAGATATAAAAAAAAATACAAGATATAAAAATTTATTCAAAATTTATATTTTATTTTTAAATTGTCAAAGCGTTCTGAAAATAGTTGTAGGTGTAGAAAGAACTAGTGACCTCTGAAAAAGTACCACCCTGTAGATTTTCAAAATTCTATCTGTGATTTGATCACGTAGATTTTAAAAAGAAAAATTATGTGCCGAATTTGAACTGATCATTCGAAAAATTGTAATAATCGTAAGAAAAAAACTGAAGATTTCGACATCCTGTATTTCGGTAACGAAGTGTTTGCTGACTTATGTTCATAAGAATTTTTCGTCATAAAATGGTTTGAGGAATCACCTCCTGAAAACTTCCGCACCCTGTATAAAATAGCATTTTCAAACACTTTGAAGTAACAATAGAAAAGAAAATTAGTGTTCGTTCTACAGATAACTTTAATTTAATTTCAAAGATAAATGAAACAATTATCAGCATTTACATGTATTTGTATTAAGAAATTATGGATGAAACAGTTTTAGAAATTACAAAACACGAAAAAATTGAATATGTACATCGAAATTCACACACAAGTTCACTCAAGTGAAATTTTAATAATACTGGGTGCAATTTATTCTAATTCGAAATATAGTGAATATTTTTGAGTGAACAAAACGCTAAGTAAATGACATTTGAAATAAATTAATTGAAAAGATAATTAAATCCTTAAATAAATAATAATCACAGAGTATTTAGAGCTACCATGTAATTAATAGCTAAAATATATACGCAATGTTTAAAACAATTTCTGATGAATATATTCGAAGATAATAATTTTAATACCTAATAAAAACACAATAAGTGTTTTTTAAAACTAGGAACCAGAAACTCACATCGTAAACATTTAAATTATAAATAACAAGAAAACAATATTTCTCTTACAGTATTTCAATTGAATATTTCAACCATAACCACCAGGCACCAATTAAAATAATTTTGATTTACGACAATGTAAAATAGGTCCCTATGAGTTATTCACAAATACATGTAATTTAGTGATTATGAATTTTATACTTTGTTCATGCACGGACCAAGAATATCACAGAAAAAGCATACTAAAACAAGTTGTCTAAATTTTCACCACAATAGGAAATTCAATAATCTATGCTACGTAAAATAATACAATCACAACTACTACTAAAGTTCTTTGGGCAGAATGATCCTTATTTGAGCATGATTTACAATATTGAACACTGAATAGTTAAATATATATTCTCGTATTTTTTAAAAACTGGGTAAATATTACTTTTGGCAACAACCATTCAAGACATTTTCAAATGAAGCATATTAGAGGATCAGGTATATTCGCTTCTTTGAAATTTTGGCTAGAAAATCATTGAGTAAAAATTTGGACACTGTTTTAATAAGGAAGGTCGTTCGTATTGGCACTGGTTAAAGGATGTTGAGCTTCCTCTCCCACCGTACTTAGATATGGTCTTGTAGGTTGAAATTTTCCCTTTTCCAAAGAGAATTGATCTTCTGTCGTTTTTCGATAAACTGGATTATCGAAATTCATGGAAGTTACATTTCTGTCTGCATAATGTCTATATATGCAATATACAGCTATTCCAAGGATAGTTAAAGCAAGCAATGATATAACTATCGCTATTCCTGCAACGATACCAGGATCATCAGGTGTTTCGATTTGTTCTTTGGTGGTGTTTGAATTTTTCGGAATATAATTTTCAGTGAAAGTTGTCGTTCTGTTTGAAACTTTCTCGTGATCTGTTGTGGTTGTAATTTCATCTTGGACGCATGTTAAGCCATCCAGTAACATTCGTAGACCTTCAGGACATGCACAAGATATCTTAGGTGAATGTTTATTGATTTGGGGCGCAGGTAAGCATAAGTGGGAACAATGACCGTTAACTGCTTGACAATGGTTTTCACCGTCAGGTTGGCGATACGGGTGGTACACATGGATCACCATCGGGTGCTGCACCATCTCTGATGGTGTAACAGCTTGAGCTTCCAATCCGGTAAACTTGTTTGCTTTGAAAACTGCAGCTTTATCCCAATCCGTCCAGTACACCCAGTCTTCGAACGTTGTGATAGAGAAAGGATGTCGCAGGAACTCTGGGGAAGCCAACACGATTCTTCTATTACCTCCGTTATAATCACACGATGACACAATATTCAATTTTGCGTCTACCCAATAGATTCGTTTTTTCATAAGATCCAAAGTTAAACCATTTGGCCACCTAACGTCGTAACCAACAATGGTTTGGCGATGAGAACCGTCCATTCCAGCCCTTTCAATTTTAGCATTGCTACCCCAATCGGTCCAAAACATCCAGCCTTCCACTGGATTCAAAGCTATGGCTCTAGGTTCTTCCAAATCGTCGTGAATCAAAACTTTACGCATTTTCCCATCGAAATTTGCTAATTCAATGTTGTTTTTACCGGTGTCGGTCCAGTACAAATGATCATAAATCCAGTCGACTGCAAGGCCATCGCACGTTGTTATATCATCAGTAATCACTGCAGATCTATCGTTTCCTTCGTCGATAGGTGCTTTGTATATTTTTTTATCAGTAACATCACTCCAAAAAATCATTCCAGTACGAAACACAAAATCCAAAGCTGTTGCTGAATTTGTGTTATCAACAATACTGGTCATTTCGTGATGGTCTAATGAAATTTTTCGAATATCTCTTCGGCGTGCAAATAAAAGTGAAGCATGTCCTTCAATTGCTTTGCATTTCGTAAGATTTCTTGGATCTCTCAAATAACCTTTTTCGCAATCACATTTGTATCCACCTTTTTCGTTTATGCAAATCTGCGAACAGCTTCCAGGTATCTCACATTCGTTTATGTCCCTGCAAGTTGTGTTGTCGACTAATTTGTATCCTGCGTTGCATTCGCAGTGATAACCAGCTGGCATATCGACACATTTTTGCGAACAACCTCCGTTATTAATTAAACATTCGTTAACTCCACATTTATCTTTAGGTTCGTCCTCCCAATTAGGACAATCTTGCCTTCCGTTACAAACTTGAGCTAAAGGTATACAACTTCCACCACCACAATCAAATTGAGTTTTTGGGTTACATTTCGTTATAATTGAGCCACAATCGAGTTCGTCACTACCATCGGCACAATCTGGATGACCGGAACAATGTAAATGGCCGCTAATGCAAGTTTTATCTCTGCATTGAAACTGATCAGCTCTACAAGTAATATTCGGGCACATTTCCACCGATTCGTCTGAACCATCCCAACAATCTCTCTTTCCATCACACAACCATTTTTTCGACAAACAAGTTAACTTATCACTACATTGGTACTCGCCTGGACCGCAAAATTCGTAACCGTTGCCTTCGGTGCAGTTCATTTCATCTCGACCATTAACGCAATCTTTTTCTCTGTCGCATTTCCATTTCAGGGAGATACAGTAGTTTTCGGAACACCGAAATTCTTTCACCGGATCACAAACTATGGGAGGGCAATCTTTTTCGTCTGAACCATCGCCACAATCGTCGACCGAATCGCACATCCATTTTTTTTGTATGCAATCGCCGTTTGCACAAGTAAATTCATCGGATCTACAAGTTTCGTTGCATTTCCACTCATCACTTCCATCATTACAATCTTTGTTCCCGTCACACATCCATATAAGAGGAACACATTCACCGGAGGTTGAGCGACATGTGAATTCATCTGAACCACAATGTTTATTTTGGCACACTTCTTCATCTTCATCACTGCCATCACTACAATCGTTATCACCATCACACTGCCAATGACTAGGAATACATTTGCCATTAGCCACACATTTAAATTCATCATTTCCACAAGTGACATTCTTGGAATTTGAGCAGTTTATAGGATCTTCATCTGAACCATCTTCACAGTCTTTTTCGCCATCACAATAGAATGTAATTGCTATACATTTGTTATTGCCACAAGAAAATTGTCTCATAGAACACGGCATTACATTATCTACATTTCCTAATTCAGTAGTAGAATCTGAATTAGCTCTTGCTGTTGTTAAGCAATATATAACAATAAATATACAAAAAGAATTAAAACCTTCCACTTTACAAACCATGGTTGTACTAAAATCAAATTTAACTGGTCATAATCCAATCAGCACCACAATCTCCAACAAAATATTAAAATATTTGAAGAACCATCTGTTCAGTATAACATTCGAATCAATGGATTTCTAAAGATCTTGTTAATCCATTGAAATTTGAAAACATCTTCAATCTTCAAAAAAATATTGTTCTAAAATCTTTATTACTGAATAAAATATATTGTAGAACCATGAATACTGGCTGACTGTTTGAGTTTGACTAATAATAAAACTTGTCCTGATGTAGGAAGAGGAAACTTGTGATGTAAATTCTAGGTATTAGTTGCTCAGACCACCAAATAGTTGAAAAACTGAAACAAATAACTTATCAGCATAAGATTTTAACCAAACCACAACAATCTTTACCTTGATCGTGAATCGAAATGTTTTGAAAATTTTAAAACCATTCAAATAGCCTGTTTAAACGCAATAAAACGTAGGGATCAACTATTAACATAACAACTTCGGAACGAAACCCAATAATCATCACTATCGCGTCAATCAGGTGATCCCTCCTTCCTTACGTATGCGACAACGCTAATGAATAAGGTGACTTCGTGCTTACTGTTTTCCGTTTGATATTTCTAAACAACAATTTTCCCTTTTCAATTCTTAAGATTCACGGAATTTTTCGGATTTTTTCAAGGCCTTTAATGTTGCAATGGTCACTATATTCTGTGGTTATAGCTTCATACAACCATAGAAACGTGAGTTTGGGCACACCCAAACTATAATTACTCTTATTTGACGAGCTTCATGTGGGGTAATGAAGTTATTCTAAAGTCTGTTTCACACTAGAATGTAACAAAAGCGTCTATCCGATAAATGTTACAATTGATGCTAAGAAAATATTACAACAATAACTATTTTTTAAATCAGTTGGATTCTTTAGCATGTCATATTTCACATTGAAGAAAATTCTGCAGAATTCACACCTATACCGCGCACTTGCCAGATTGCTAAACCGCTACTGAATGAAAATTATTAATTTCTGATAGGGATGTCCATGAAGAAATTATATCGCGATTTTTCAACCTGACACGTCTATTGACTTATTATTTTACAAATATTTGAGATATCTTTTTCTATAATTTCGAAATACTAAATTCTTGTTGATGTTGCTGTTGGACGAACGAACGAATATTCCAACGATTCTATCATTCATTTATTCGTGTCCGTTAGATTGTTACGCTTATATTTCTATATGAAGCACATAATTCAATTTCAATACATCATATCCCTTAGTATTGAAGACTTTCTTTGTAATTGGTAATTTGGTATAATGAATTTTGTTATTATTCTACCACTTAGAAATAACCTTGTAGGATATTTTATGAAACGAAAACAACCGTCACAATAATAATTATAAAACAGAACAAGTCAACTTTTCACATTATATTTTTACATAAACAGCAGTTTTCAGTGGTTTCTAAAACTAAAATGTCGAAATTTCATTCATTTATTGAAATCTTACATTTTACAGAGACTCTTCCGAAACTATATCAACACGTGAGTTAGATGGGTTGTTTTCGTGTCATAAAATATCCTACTAGATCAATTCTAATATCATTTTCGAAAGAAAGTGATAGAATAATAACAAAATTCAGTATACCAAATTACCAATTATGAGGAACGGACACGAATAAATGAATGATAAAATCCATATATTCGGTATTCGTTAGTTCGTCCAACGGCAATATTAACAAGAACAAATATCTTAAATATTTGTAAAATATTAAGACACTTTCCATCTTAAGTCAATCAGGTTGACAAAATCTTGATATACTTTCTTCATGGACATCCCTATCAAAAACTAATAATTCTCATTCAGTAGCGGTCTAGCAATCTGGCAACGCGGGCCCAGATTCAAACACGTTCGGATTGAACAGCTGATCGACTCGTAGCCGAGTGCGCGGAATAGGTGTGCATTCTGCAGGATTACCCAAATTCCATTCTAATCTAACCCAACCAGAATTCCAATACTCATATTTTATATAAAAGCCGGAAGTTGATGTTTTCAATAAAGTTCTCGTAGAGGATCCTTCCAAAAGGGTTGCAGGTTTCGATATAAGTAGGGAAAATTCGTGTACATTAAATCGTCTCAGGACAGGATATGGTCGTAATAATAGTATGTTGTTCAAATGGAATACTGTAGAAAGTCCGGCATGTCAATGTGGCGCAGCTGAAGAAACAATAAGACATTTAGTCCTCGATTGTCCTATTTACCATTC
Organism: Cryptolaemus montrouzieri; assembly: GCA_013387265.2. Lineage (NCBI taxonomy): Eukaryota > Metazoa > Arthropoda > Insecta > Coleoptera > Coccinellidae > Cryptolaemus > Cryptolaemus montrouzieri. Next base: position 6,130,290 of record JABFTP020000103.1, on the reverse strand, counting down.
TACTGGTGGTTTTCAAGAAATTGATTCCGTTTCAGATAATTTCATCAACTGAGTAGAGAACTTTAAGTCTATTTAGGAGATTAGTTTTTGCTCCTCTTTAGTGTTTTTTCCCATGGTGTATGTTGATAAGGCAAGGGCTACACCCAAGTAGGGCTTCATTCCCAAAAGGTGTATGAGATGTTCCCTGTTGAAAAACAGAGGAGCATTAGTTAAGTTCTTAGATTCAAGTGAGTTTAGACATATAAGAGTTAGGTATGTTTTGATGAAATATTTGTCTGCTGGTTTTCTTTTTCCACCCCTGTGTTCGTGAAGAAGTCTTGGAAATCATGGAGTGCAAGATGACAATGAGAGCGTGAAGCTGCTAAGCAGAAAAATTTTTGGAACTCTTTTTGTAGACACGACACTAACACAATATAAACAGACAAGCTATTGCTAGTGCAATAGCAACAGGGAAACGAGTTTTTTCCATATGTTTTTTCATTCGTTTACTGAATCATACGCAAGATAGTTACATTTCCTGTGCTCACACTTTAGGGGCAATCGTAGGAGACATGATGCGAGTTTAGATGCCTGATTAAGGAACGGGCATGGTCTGTTTTTTCTACTGGTATTCTATTTATTCGCCTGTTTTTTACGATTGTGATTCCGTTCATCATGTACCTTTTGACTGTCATGTTTTTACAGTCCGCCGTTGTATGAATCTCAGTAACACCGTAGCGACGCATATAATTTTTCTGCTTCTGTTAAAATTTATCTTAGGATACGCTTTGAATTATGTGGGAACTAAGCAATTAATTGCATGTAGTTATTGGTCGGAAACTTTACATTGCTTTATGTGAATATAGTTTTGATATTCGTAGGACTTCAATATTTTAAGTGTTTGCATCTTTGTATAAGCCATTTTTTGCGGTGATGGTTCTAGTTGGATAGGTTTTTGAATGAACTCTCGAGGAAAAGAGGAGAATAATCATTGATCTCATTAAGAATACTACAAAGTATAGTGATCTTGGAATATATTCAAAATGTAATAGGAGTTTATTCAATATTTCACCACAGCGATAGCGCTACGATCTATACGTAGATTTCTTATATTCATGCACTAAGTTATGAATGCTAAGCATATAACGTGTAAACTGAGCATTAAACAAAGAAACGTTAATCATAGATATCTATAGTCAATGGCTGTTGCCAGATAAACCAGACATAAAAAAGAACAACCGAAAATACTATTCTGTGCTTGAACCTAACTTTATTTATTTAAATATGCAGGAAAATTCCAAAAAGCCCAAAGTAATTGTATTTGATTTAGGTAAGGAAATTAAGTTCATAATTGAAGAACATTATAAGAAATCTAACGTGATATTATAAATAGAAGTTATTTTCATGTTCAACAGATTACACACTTTGGCCGTTTTGGGTAGATACACATGTAAGTCCCCCGTTTCGAAAAAAGTGAGTATATTATCAAATGGCTGAAAATTTAACTGATTAAATTTGGTTACTTCAGTTCGAATGGAGATGTTGTTGATAGTGGAGGACATAAGATTCAAACATATCCACAGTCTACTGAGATATTGAAAGATTTATTTGACAATGGATATCAACTCGCTGTTGCTTCTCGAACAAGTGAAATGAAAGGAGCTCGACAGCTTCTTGATTTATTTGAGTGGAATAAATATTTTTCCTTTGTTGAAATATTCCCTGGACGCAAAACAACTCACTTTGGAAGGTATGTTTTTATGTATACATAAGAGATTATGTTATTTTTTGCAGATAGAGAATGTATTTAAGATCTCGATTTCCAGGATTAAGTCAGAATCCAAGGTTGAATTTAAGGATATGTTATTTTTTGACGATGAACATAGGAATATAAGGGACTTGGAAGCTGTTGGAGTGGTATCGATCTTAGTTAAGAATGGTGTCACAAAAGATGTAATTCGGCAAGGATTGAATGAGTTTGAGAAGAGGAATTCTTAGATGTAATTTTATTAGGAACATACTTATTTCATCATAAAATTACATACTCACTGAAGATGTCTAGTTCTCAGGTTGGCACATTCCAAACAGTTTCTCTGTTGGGTTAGGTATTTGGGTAATCCTGCATTTCACGCTGACCGCCATCGCGCATCGTTTACCAAGTCGACTAGAAAAGTTTCCGAACGATTTGAAGTTCAAGCCAGTGTTGCCAGATCCTTTTCCTGAAGTTCATTTCAATTTCATGTTCGTATAAGAGAATAGTAAAGGTTCTAGCTTACAAAAAAATTCTGGTGCGATTCAGATCCTGCACTCAGATTGTCAAGAAATTTATACCAAACAAAGGGAAATATTTTCCCTCAATTTCATCCATCATGTTGAACTTATTGAATTATTGAAATGTAAGGTCAGATTCGAATATCATATAAATACTTTGGAAACTTTTTAGATTTCGAAAACATCTTTTGCTATACCGCACTACCCTGTCTGAAATAATTTAAAATATGTATCTGTTTATTTAGATAATTAAGCATTTGCGAAAAATTACGAGTCACATATGTCCCTTCCGCTCCCGAGAAGTTACGCCCCTGATTAGGAGTGTTTTGCTATCGGTTTCACTTCAATAATATATCTCATCCTTTGATATTTCATTTTCAATGATAGGTAGTCAAATCTCCGACGTGAGATAAATCGTGGCAACACTGGCTTGAAATTCAAATCGTTCGGAAACATTTCTCGTCGACCGGTACACGATGCGTGATGGCGGTCAGCGTGAAATGCAGGATTACCCTAATTTGTTTCAAATCAAAACCAAAATAAATTTTTTCCTTCCTTCGAGGATCATTCACATATATTTCATCATGAACACGACTGAGATATGTTTTTTATTGAAAAAGAAAATCTATAGCTATATGCAAACTGTTGTGCATAACCCTGCTGTTTACGCTGACCACTTCGCGCATCATCGTGTACCGAGTCGACGGTAAATGTTTCCGAACGATTTAAACTTGAGCCAGTGTTGCCAGATCCCTTTCCTGGTGTTCATTTCAATTTCACCTTCAAATAAGAGAATAAATGTTTGATCTCGGTCGTGATTTTTGAGTTATTCAATATCTCGGTCATTATCATTTCAGCCACTTTTTTTAATAGATTGCAGTGGACGAGCCGAATTTTTTTTTATTTGGCTTGACATAGACATGAAAGTGTAATTTCAATTTTTGTCATTGAAATTTTGGATTCGGGCTTGTTCACGGTGGTCTCGAAAGATTTTCACTTGACGTTTAACCTCTAACTGAGGTAGGCATCTTCCAAGCCGATGCAGAGAATTTTATCTAGAATTCTACTACTATTTTTATTTTAATACTGACAGAGGTGTTGATGTTCAATTTTTACCCGATCTTGGTATGCAAAAAATCTTCCCTCGAATTGATATCTGCCATCTCTGAAGTTTATAAGTTATCTGACTTCCGGAGGTTATGGACTCAATCTATCGGTTATGTATCCAGACTCTCCTATGTAATTTTTATATATAAACGTGGGACAAACACACCAACATTCATACTACAGGGACATCTTACTTGGGATTCAACCCAGGCCCTCGGCATGGGAGTCAGTTGAGTTTTTGTTGAAGTCGGTTAAAAAAGGAGATGTAGCTTTCAGACCCATAGACTACTGAGAATTGGATTGAGGAAAACAACTCAGTCCATGCAATCTCGCAAATTGTATTACAACGATCGCTATGAAGAACTCTCGAAGTTCTATCGAAGGTCAACATTTAATTTTGCGGGAAAATTTCATGAAAAATATGTGATGAGAATAATATGATTATGTTAGATATTTCTTGAATGAGTGTGAATGTTCTCAAAAAAGAAAAAAAAACAAATCTATGTCTTTATCTGTCCAACTAAGGGGGAAAAATGAATTTCGGCAATTCACAAAAAAAAGCCTAAATAATTTTGACGTAAACTTAGATATCGACTATGGGTGAAATTAGGAAGTTATCCAAATTCGTGAATAACTCTAAAACCACATCAGAATTAAGAGAAATCTTATTAGATCTATTAATAGGGACCCCCAGTATTGAAGTATATGACATACTCTAAGATCACTGAGAAAACTCGAACAAGGCTAGCAGATATATAAAGCCTCAAAAAATAAACATAAAATCAATACCAAACTAGTAAAATGATAGGACATTCACGAATATCATACTAGATTCAATTCAAATTGTCACTTAGACCCAGTAAGAACTGTAATTGGGTACAACGACCTCATAGCTAAAAGCATACTAGCGTTCAATGAACTACCAGTTGAAATAAGGCAAATTGAAAGTTATAAAAATTTTATTAGGAAATTGAAGGGGCACCTAAGAATATAGCAGGGTACAAAAAAAATATTGTAACTTCCAGAACAGCTTTGCTGAGTGAAGTAAACTATACTTTATCCCTAGTTGTGGGTTCGTGTGGGAGGGATACATTCGGTGTTGAGTTTGCGTATGTTACCATCCATTTTGTATTTTTTTCTTTTTCTCTTACCTCACCTTAGTTATTTAGGGTAGTAGAGGAATTCTATCTATTATTCACTCTTAATATGGAATTGTGTTCTTTCTTTATGGAATTACATATTGGGAAATAAAGTGGCACCCTCCAAATGAATGAAAAGAATATATTGTACAGTGTACAATTCTCAATTTATTACCCTGTAGTATGTGCTAAATCGTAAAGGTTCTAGATCACAAAAAAATTTTGAAGCAATTCATATTCTGCATTCAGATTGTCAGAAAATTTATACCAAACAAGGGAAAATATTTTCCCTCTATTTCATCCATCATGTTGAACTTACTGCATTACTGGAATGAGAGGTCAGATTCGAATATCACATGATTATTTTGGTAACTCTAGATTTTGAAAACATCTTTTGCTATACCGCACTACCCTTTCTACAAGAATCCAAAATATGTATCTGTTTATTTAGATAATCAAGCGCGGATTTCTGAGTACACTTGCAAAAAAATACGAGATTAGGAGTGTTCTGCTGTCGGTTTCACTTCAATAGTATTCTTATCCTTTGATATTTCATCTTCAACGATAGGTAATCGAATTTCCGACGTAAGATAAATTGTGGCAACACTGGTTACGAATCGAATACTTTCGGGAAACATCTGTTCGACTCGGCACTGGATGCGCGGTCAGCGTAAACAGCAGGATTACCGACTTACATTCTGTGCCCTGTATCTGTCCATTTAGGGTTAATATATAAAAGAAAACAGTTTTTTACTTTTTACATTTTTTATTGGTAAAGTTGATTTAATAAATTGATTTGAATTCAAATATATTCTGATCTTTTTTATAAGTATTCTATTTCTATGTTACTGAGTACTTGTGATTTTTTCACCTGATGTAAATCACTGAAATATATTTATATATTAATCTGATACGTTTATGTTATTTTCAAAAATTAAGGGTGCTTATTCTGTGATCTATTTATCATTGAACAAAAACAATAAAGTGATAATAATAATAATAATATTTATTGTCCTTTGACCGTTACAATACTTGAGTAAGTAATTAGAGGTATAAGACATGTCCACATATTACAAGAAAAACTAACAATTGAAAAAAATTCATCTAGTGAGTAGAAGCATCTAGTGTGCAAAAATCTACTAACGGCTCCACTAAACACCCTGACATCACTGCTTGACCGAACATTTCTGGGAAGTGCATTAAAGAGCTTAATTCCCATGTATCCAGGACCTCTTTCATATCCTGATAGAGTATGAGATGGTGTGACTAATAGAACTGATCCCCTGGTTAGGTAATTGTGATGAAAATTATTGGGTAGAAAGCTAGTTAAGTTAACTTTTACGTAAGTTACAATCTCAAGTATATACATACTAGCGAGAGGCAAGATATGTAATTCACGAAAAAAATTTCGACATGAAGTACGCCTAGATATACCCACAATATTCCTAATGGCTCTCTTCTGTTATTTAAAAACCTGTCACAATAACCAGAAGCACCCCAAAACATAATACCGTAACTAAGTCTAGAACGAAATTATGCATGATAGAAAGATAAAGATATTTCTCTGTTGGTCGTTAGCCTCAATCTGAACAATGCAAAACAAAGTGGAGACAATGCTGGTCTATATGTTTGTTCCAGTTTAGTCTGTTGTCGATTGTGATGCCTAGGAACTTTGTGGATTGAACTTGTTGAATGGATTTATTTTTTACCTTAAATAGATGACTACAGGCATTGTTTGAACCAAAATGCTCAAGTGAAAAGTTAATAAAAACAGTTTTTGGTATGTTGAAAAGTAACTTGTTGGCATCAAACCAGATAGAAATTTATTGAATAAGTTTTGAACGTTTTTGAGTGTGCTGGCAAGATCAAGATCCTCACTGAGCAATGTAGTGTCGTCAGCGAACATAATCAAATTACCAGGGTCACCAACAATATCAGGCATATCGTTGACAAATAAAAGAAATAATAGAGGAACTAAAACGGAGCTCTGCGGAACGCCATACTTTATATCGAGTAAAGAGGATTTAACTCCATGAATCTCAACAAGCTGCATCCGGTTGGATAAGTATGATTTTATTAAGTCATATATTGCTCCTTCAAATCCTAGAGAATTTATTTTATTCAGCAATATAGCGTGCACCACCAAGTCTAAAGCTTTAGTGAGATCCATAAAGACCGCAATACATTTTTTATTCCCATGCAAGCATTCAAGGAGGAAATTGACGAAACTCATAATGGCTGATTGAGTTGATTGGTTGTTAAGATATTATGATCATTGAGGAAAGTTACCATTCTCTCAAATATTATCCTTTCAAATACTTTAGACAGAGCAGGGAGCAGTGAGATTGGTCTGTAGTTCCCAATTATGGTTGGGTCTCCCCTCTTGAAGAGCATAACTACGCGAGCAACTTTCAGGATATTGGGAAAAACGCCATTCTTTACAGTCCTGTTGATTAGTTTAGTGAGTATTGGTATCAGGAATATAGATGATTCTTTAAGGAGGTTAACTGTGATTCCATCAACTCCGTAAGAATTTGACTCAAAAACTGGTGAAAGAACAAAGTTGATTGGATATACTTCGGTCGGGGCAAGTCCTTTTTCAAATCATCTCCGATATCAACCCTGTCGGTAGTCCCAGCTGCCGAGCCAACGAAATATTCATTAAAGTGATTCGACACCACAGCTGGGTCGCTCACCAATTTATCCTCTATCAGAATATCGTCAAAGTAACGCTGGATGTCGAGTTCACATTATCATTAATAATCGACTTATGAGCACCAAGATACCTACTGATATTGTGAAGTTTTTTGGCAGCTTGGAGGGTTGACTCGTAAATTTTTTAATGTTTTTTGTAAATAGATATATTGTTAGGATGAGGAACACTACTCTTGAGGTGATACAATTGCTTCAACATTTTGGACGATATTGTGATACCCCCGGTGATCCATGGCTTACGTTTTTGCTTCTTAGTCGATTTCAGTTGGTATGGAAAACAGATTAATATAATATGATAAAGTATTTACAAAGCTTTCAAAATCTTCATCAATTGAACTAGAAGTGTACAATTCCTTCCTTCGCTCATTGGAAAGATAGTGAAAACAGGTGTTGTAATTATCAGCACTGAAATTTCTTACATATTCGCCTGACTGGCTGGGCATAACACCCATGTTACAAACCAGTGATTGAGATGTGTGATCAGATATTCCATTGAGACACACCTCAGTATTGATAATATCCTGTTGAGGAAGGTTACTACATCTATAATCTATACAATTATTTCTGGTAACAGTCTAGTAAATTCTTTAATTAGGACATGCATATTGTATGACTTCAGTATATCAACAAGTTCATAGTTGAAAATACAGTCCTGCATATTCTGATCAAAGATTTTTTCTTGTTTTTTTGCTGAGTAGAATTAAAAATGATTCTTTAATTATTGTAGAAATGCAGATTTTGGTAATGAACGGAAGGTGTGAGTGATCTTGAATATAATAAAGTAGTTTAAATATCTCAAATTGATATTAAAGAAATCACTCTCTTTCCCACTGGGCATTATTGGTATGTGCCCAGGGCCCCGCGATAGAAAGTGGCCCCTGGTTCCTGCCAGATCACCAAATGATAACCGAAATTTAGGTATTACCGAAAAAACATATTAATTTTGAATTCAGAAATCAGATGATAATGACTTACTACAATACCTACTTGCTTATTAGCTTCAGCTTGCTGCATGCGCATAGCTGCAGCATAAAAATAAAAAAAACATGATCCAAAATGCCCACACAAGCGCCAGTAGCCCTCACGGGGTCCCTGCCTCCGCGGCAAATCTTGAGGACTTAAAAAATAGAATCATCGCTGGGTGCAACTCGATAAGAACAGATCCTGGTGTTTTTAAAAGAATTTTACCAATGATTAAACTTTTGATTTTCAAACAAAGGTTATTTAATGATGAAATAAATACACTACGATGGTTCTTTTAATCGAAGACTACGTGTCGTACAATGAAATGTATGGACTTTCTCTTCTCATTATTTTCAACATTTTTTCACTTAGAAACTTTGTTTCGTACAAAAATGTCAGAAAAGCTTTCTTCTTGAAAAATAATTGGAAAATTCAGAAATATTTTTCATTTAGAAAAAATTAGTTGCGTTCTAATTTCTTCTTTGAGAATAACCTGCGTTGTACCCATACGCGCGCCACTTGTGAGTCCAAAATATTGTTTCTTGATTAAATATGCGTTCGAAAGTTTTCGACACCACCAAAATTTTACCGCAATATCTCAAGTGGTTTACGAAAAATTCAAATGTAACTCCACGTTTCGATGAAACTTTAACACTGTAAATTGGTAACGTATTTGTATTGTATTTGTATTTGTTTATATGAACTTTTTTCATGAAATGACTTCATCATTCATCTCCTCAAATATTGCCGTATCTTTTTCAAACATCCTGTATTGTACCTACTGTCTTCTATTTTACGTACATCAGCAGAGTTTTAAGCTATTACTACGGTCAGAATTAGATAATAATTAATTTGTTTACAAAGATAGGTACATAAATGACGCTTATAAAATCACGTTAAGAATAACTGTCTGTTTTATTTCAGTTAAGTTGAGTATAGATTTCATCCGGATCCAAATTTATTTATCCATTCTTTCAAGATAAGTTTCATGAAAATACTATGATCAAGAATATATATAAACGAGTCACGTATATAGCAAAAACCATTTTAAAATACAACATGACTTTCTGAAACTGCAAGATCGTTGTTATCATTCAAAATTTTTCGCGAAACTGAACTTTCCGATATCTAGAATGTCTAGCAATGAAATAACTCTTAAAATCAACCTTCTCCTCCTAATCTAATCAATCCGAATGTAAGCAAATTGTTACGCCTTTGAATCTATTTACAAAACAATCATTCGCTATCACGTGTGCCCTATCAATGAGCATAGTTCGAATTGTATCATCGAACTCAAGAGGTTACAAAAATCTGGGATATTACAGGCTATAAGGCTTACTTAACTGTTTATGATAGACAGTGACTTCTATGTGTTGATCTGAGACGTCCTGGGTTGAAAAATGTTTGCCAATCGAGCTATAAGGGATGGGCGCTTTTTGTGTCACTTGACCATGAAGCTGCCTGTGCAAATAGCAGCTTTACGACCTGATAGTGTGCGAAAAGTTTGTACCACGCCGGAGTTATGGATGTCCTTACAGGTAGGTAACAATAGAATGACTCATTTTTTTTGTTAATTCGATTTCACACTAAATCGAATAAATTAACTTCAAATAAGATTTGATTTTAAATAAATAACTAAGTCACCCTCTTTATCAATAATCTTTTGTTATTATTCGATAGTGAAATGTATGAGATAAATCTGAATAAGTTTTAATTATTACCAATCATTTGTGTTGCAAGCTTTTGTATAAAACAACTGCAAATGGTATTTTGTTATCTTTTAATTAGCTATTTCTGTCACTTAAGAATGTTTGTGTTAAATGAATTTGAATCCAGTTTTTCTGCAAATTAAAGTATAAGATTTATTGAAATTATACATGAAAGATGTTCTAATCCATAGATACACCTCTACCTTGTTGTTAATCTCAATTGTCTGCAATTTGTTAGCAAGGCTTTATCTTTAGGATAAGAGGTGAGCGGAAAAGTTCGTAAGCTTACATACTAAAACACATCTGGCTTGCAAAACAAAAACCAAGTAAGTCAACATACTTGGTTTTCGAGATTTTCACACCACTGAATTCCTCGTTAAAAGATGCTTCTTTCAGACTTGAAATATATCAATCCGTTGAGAATTAATGAACAGTAACTTTTTAGGAGGCAATGCTGTTTGATTATAAATTATAAAATATCAATCGAAAAACCAAGTAACTTTTTCAATTCATAGTTAAAATATATCAATATTACATACTTCTCAGAAGATCTTGATATTTCCAAATATAGAACCTAGTATGTCTACTTACTCTACTTGAACAGGATGACTCTGGTGTAGGTAGATACCCGCGAGTGAGATATTCAATAACTACAAAACAAAACTTAGTAAGTCAACTGGCAATGAATATACAAATCCTCCAAGAAAGTATACGTCTTACCCTCTGAATTGAATAACCAACACCAATCAGAATGCAGAGTAAAATCACATCATTTCTTATTTCGCGTACTTAAATCATATTAGATTAGTGTGGTGGTTCTGCAAAGTGTGCTTTGACTACGATACGGAGGTGATGTAATCAAGCTCTTTTTCAGTGCTGCAATAATGATTTCGTGGAGCGAGGGGCTTCTTGAAACGGCGACAGGTCGAACTTCATCCAGTCTGTCACCTGTTTCGCCAATGGATGATTCGGATGCAGACCCAAATTATACTCCATCAAACGGAAGACAGAAGAGAAAACTTGTTGATTTATCAGCAGTCCTGGAACAAATACCGAAGGCCGCAAAAAAAGCCGTTTGTATTTAAATGATGGTGATATCTGGTGGAAACCAACAGAATTTGAACACAGCTCATTTCTAAAAAGAATAAAAAATGAAACACTACATCAGCTAAAAGAAAGTTTGAAATTCCGTGATTCACTAGGAAATACTGATGGCGACATGATTAATTTAATTATTAATTAATAGTACTGACTAAACTGAACCTAATATTTCAGAGAAGATAATGAAAATCGAAGTTGAAGAAGACCAGTTACCAGGAGAATATGTACCTGAATCTGTACCAGAATTAGAAATCAGAGGTGGAGAAGATCAAGTAGAGATAGAAAATGTATAACCTAACACTGTAACAGAGATTGAGTTACCTCAGACTAAACAAAAGATAAATCGAACTAAAACAAAGATTTTACTTCCACCATGACCAGATAGTTGTAGAAAAAACTGCTCCCGAAATATTTTAGAAGAACAAAGAAGAATTATTTTTAGTTACTTCAAATCACTCAACTTTCCAGAGAAAAGACTCTTTATAGGAAAATACCTCAAGAAAATGTCTGTCAAGATCTATAAAAGAGACGCCGTTGGCCACAAGGAGTGCTCTGTAGTTTATACTTTATCTTTAAAACCAATCACAGCAGAACAGAATGATATTGTGCTGAAAGATACCGAGGAGCAGAGATAATAGTTAAGAAATCACAAATTCAAATTGAGAAATCGCAGAAAAATCCATCGATTTGAATAAAATAATGAATGTAGAAGGGAAAGACTTAAAAACAACTAAAACACAAACCGTATGCAAAACAATGTTTTTGCACACAATTGGACATACATCTGATGCTATGGTATGGTAACAGAGTTCCTGAAAAATCCGGAGTTTCAGTGTGTTACAAATGAAAGAGGACTTAAACGTGATGAAAAGATGAAAGAAATTTCAGAAGAAAATTTTAAAAACATCAAAGCTCATATTGAGAGTTATCATCCAGTAGTTTCACATTATAACATGAAACATGAAATGAAAGATTTGAATGAGAAAACTCCTGAAGAGAAAGTTTCATATGAAACTTACAGAAATGTTTTCATCAGGAGAATATTGGCTTCACTAAACCATCACAAGATGAATGTCCATCATGTTCATTGCACAAGAATCATGTCCACCAAGAAAATGTAAATGAAGAAGATGTTGCGAACTGTGAAATTTGTCGAAACTATGAAATACACAAGAGAAGCATATGAAGCAGATTGTTCCAAAGAATGGCCAGAAGATAAAGAAATTTTTGCTGTTGATATACAGAAGATATTTTTTATAAGTCGTCTATTATGTTTCAATGAAACATTTGCCAGCTTGGGGAATCATGGACAGAATGTGTGTGTACTATGGCATGATGCTATAATGCGCAGAACTTGCTCCGATGATGTATGCGCATATTATAATTTCATGAAGTCTCTTGGGGAAAATGTAAAAAATATTGTTTTTGGGCAGACAATTGTGCCGCATAAAATAAAAACTGGACACTCTTTACCGCATGTTGTATTCTAGTTAATGAAGAATGGCGACCAGAGACTATTACTTTCAAGATTTTTGAAGCTGACTCGGTACATGGGCTGATCGGAAAAAGTGGAATAAGTCGAAGGGGATATTAGATTTCGATGATTTAGTCAATTTAATCAGTAGAAGTAGTGAGTACAATAAACCACTCATTCTCCATTTGGAACTCGTAAAAAAGGAGCAGTAAGCAATAGTAACACCTTTTCTCCGTGACCTAGAGGTGTGTCAATTCAGAAAAAATTCGAGATCCCTGTATTTCAAAACCGAAATAGATAGTCCAGAGTTTCAGAAGAATTTTTTAAAACCAAAATTCAAACTTCAGTAACCAGTTAACCAATTATCATACCGGGGTCTGAACAAGGAAAAAAAGAAAAGATTTTAAATGAACTAGGAAATCTCTCCTGCCAGTATCTGATGGATGCCTTTGCCCACTGTGGAAAAGAAAATCAAATTGAATAGGGCCATCTATAGTTACAAAGTTTTTATAATCTTTTCACCTATTTCTGTATTTATTTGAAAGTTCATTTGATGTGCAATATTTGTTACTTTTGTGTTCAGTTTGATATCTGAAAAATTAATTCTTTGTTACGTGTTTCTGCAATAAAATATTCAAATGTAAATTGACTTACTTGAACTTTGTCTTGAATTATTCGACTTACTTGTTTTATGTTTTGCAAAAGCTACGTGGTGATGTGATAATTCGAAATCTAGTTACTGAAAGTGAGCGTCAATTTTGAATTTGGCGCGAAGAATTTTGAATTTAGTACGCTCAATGAATTTCTAGAATTGAGAAGTAGTAAATGTTCAAGTTCGAAACTTCTAGTTAGAACACTTTTTGAGTAAGCGTAATCTCTCTTATTTGCAACATAAAAATAACTAATTTTTTTCAATGGAATAAAACTAAAGTATTTAGATTTTCACTATATTAACAAAACTATGACCGGTTTCACCACACTGTGGTTTCATCAGATAGATAAAAACTAATGAACAGAGTTATTCTTTATATATTAGTCTCATTTCCTACTTAATATTACAATAGGTCAAATTAATAAATTCAATCCGATAATTCAATCAGAAATCTTACACCTTTTAGAAATTTGTTTAGAACAAAATTATTTTAACTTCAATCGAGTATTATATTATAGCAAAAAGGTTTACTCATGGGTAATCCTCTGAGACCTCTGCTCGCTGAAATTTTCATGGATAATATTGAAAAAAACTATCCAAGAACATCCGTTATTCAAACACTTTATTTATTTGTTTAGATATGTCGACGATATTACTTGTTGTTTCACTGGCACAAACAGACAATTAGAGTCATTCAAAACATTCATTAACAAAATTCACGATAATATTAAATTCACGTTAGAGATAGAAACAGAAAACTCCATTAACTTTCTGGATTTAACTTTTACTAAAATTAACAGCAAACATGATTTTTCTATTTTTCATAAGCCATCGCATACAGATATTATTATTCACAGATCATCTACACATCCTTATCCACATAAATTAGCAGCTTACAATAGTATGGTACATAGACTCATTAATATCCCAATGTTAAAAAATAATTTCATAAAAGAGCTAAATATAATTAAACAAATAGCAGTCAATAACGGTTACAGTACAACTATGATTGAGAACATGATTTCACGCAAAAAATTTCAAAAAGCAATCCAGGAAGTATTTCCAAGTATAAAAAGTTCTAACACAAAATACAACAGCTTAACTTATATTGGTAATCCTAGTCTAAAATTAAAATCATTCCTCTAGCATTATAATTTCAATATAGCATTCCGAACTAATAATTCTTTAGGCCGACATATCAAAAACTGCGAATCTAAAATTGATAAAAGTACTAAATCCGGTGTTTATAAACTTGCGGTGATTGTAATAAAATTTATATTGGAAGAACTTTCAGAAATTTCAAAGTTAGATTATCCGAGCACAGACGTAGTTTTAATTATCATAAATCAGATTCTTCTAATCACTTACTCGAAGAAAACCATAACTTTAATGGTAATTTCAAAATTTTACACAATGAAAATAACAGACAAAAATTCAATTTATTGGAAGTTTTAGAGATCAACAAAGAAAAGAATTCAGGTAGGTTACTTAATAGTCAATTAGATCTAAATCCTTCTCCTTTACTCTATCTTTTCAATTCATAAAGTAAGCACCTCCGATGGGTTTTCCAACATACCTCTTGTATTTGTACCTATTGTAATATTAAGTAGGAAATAAGACTAATATATAAGGAATAACTCTGTTCATTAGTTTGTATCTATCTGATGAAGCCACAGTGTGGTGAAACCGGTCATAGTTTTGTTAATATAGGGAAAATCTAAATACTTTAGTTTTATTTCATTGAAAATATGTATATCGATTTTCATCAATTAACGACCTCCTCAATCAAGTTTTTAAAAATAACTGCTGAAAAGTTGGAAATTAGAGTTTGGTTTTTGCTTTGTAGGGCAGACATTTTTTTGGTAGAATTCAAGCGTCCGAATAATGTTTATCAACCCATGCTTTTGCTGCAACTGTATTTTTTCTCGAAAAATAATGTTTTATCAACAAACGGAATTCTCTTTTAAGTTGATTCACTTCCAAAAGAAAAACTTTTTCCTCATGTCTAGTTAAGGTTGGTACTTACTGAAACTTACGTTAATTAGAGTAGTTATTGTCATGGTATGAAGTTTTTATCAACAATGATTAATTGATGTTCCTTTCTATAATGCAGAGCCAAAATGAATACATTGATTGAAATAGCTTCAGAAATTTAGTTTCATTCAGTTGATTCTGTTAGAATTATATGCTTGATTCTATTATAGATTGAACAAACAAGTATTTCTTATCGAATGTTAAATGGCATTGAATTTTTTCAATGTGACTATCACTATCTCTATTTGCACGAGTTTATTTTGTAGTTTCTTAATAAGAGCCTATGAATTTTCAAATAAGTTTATCGATAAAATAGATAACAAACTTCAATAACAGGCCTTGAATTCATCTATTAATTGTTCGTTTTAGCTATGAATATCACCAATATAATGTTCAGTTCTCATTAAATTATGTACAGGAAGAACATAATAGTTTATGGATCACAAGTTTCATTTCTCATCTCAAACGTTTAACCTTTCCTTGCCCACATTGTATGTAAACGAACGATGTATGAGTAATAAAGATGTTTTATTTATTTTATGGAAATTCATTTTCACCGAAGTGAAATGAATTTTATACTTTCCATAATTTAATTTTTACAAACACGATCAGTTTCGAACGTCAAATCATTTTCAAATGGTCAACTACATGAAACGAATCTTCCTATATAGATACTAGCCCATTTACAAATTAAGTAGTGGAGAGGTATTCATATCAAGCTGGTTAGTAAGGGTGATTTAGTTGGGTTTTTACAAAGTTTATTGATTTCCAAACATTCCAACAGATTATTTTGCTTTCCTTTGTCGGAATTATAAAGAATTTTGTTATTTTCTAATGTTACCTATACCTCATACATGGCCAAATTGTCCAATCTGTCTTCGAAATTAAATATCTAATACACTCCCCACAAAAATTTTCGCATCACCCTACTTTTATGATAATACTATATAAACTTTTAGGTTGGTCATTCAAGAGTCGGTTGGTAACTTTCAGAAGTGTGAAGTTAGAAAATATCATTCAAAAGAGATGAGTTTATGATGGAATATATCAACAATTTTCGAGTTAATGAAAAATTAAAGAATTCTACCATCTTCAAACATTCGCGAAGAGACCAATCAACTAACATCGAATGGTTCTTCTTCTTCTCCCTGCACGGCGCCCATATGGGTAGCACTCAGGCCGTTTGGCCCATTGCGCTTGCTGTGTTTTGTTGAGATGTTATTTGTCTTGCAGAAACTTCCTGATGCTTGCAAGACTGTTGTAGGGGGCCTCCTGGATCATCCGGGTGCTGGGTGTTTCAGCGCCCAAGGTGTTCAGTCTGGTCACCTTATGAGTGGGACATTCGAAGAGTATGTTCCGTTATTTCGTCATTTCCTAGGCAACCACGTCACTGTGTGGTTTCCAAAAGTTTCATGACGTGTTGATGTTTGTTGAGTTGGTGTCCCGTCAATAGGCCCACTACCATCCCAACAGACTTTTTTTTCGAGGGACAGTAGTTCATGTACCCTCTTCTTTGATTGCGGCCCTTTTCTTAGTCCCGAGATACCTGACCAGTAATTTTGGCCTCGGTGGTGGTCCAGTTTTGAAAGAAAGAGAGCACATCGGTCCATGGGATGGTCAGAATTGGTTCTGGTCCCATCGGCCTGATAGCTGTTGCTTTTTTAGTTAGGCTATCTGCTATCTCGTTTCCTTCGATGCCCTGTTGGGCTGGGCACCAAATCAGAGTGATCCTGTTTTAGCACTGAGTTGTCGAAGTGCTGTTCTGGATTCGTCAACCAGTTTGGATGTAACCTTCGTATCTTGAAGATATCTAAGGGCGTTTTGGCTATCAGAGCATATGTAGATGTATGCGTCTCGATGGTTCCTATGTAGGTTTTCCTGTACGCACCAGTTTTGAACCCATCCGTAAACCAGGTGGGGCCCTGTGGTGTGAGTAAGGCGTGGGGTGTGGTCCAAATTTCTTTTAGTGGAATAATTACTTTGTAGGGTTCGTCAAAGTAGTAGGTGGCTCTTGTTTGATCTCCTCTTGTGAGAAGGTCAGGTCGGAGTTCTCTGATTTTGTTCAGGGATGCGGAGCGTCCAGAGATTGGATTTCTGTCCCTCCACATACCTCCCTCCCCCAGTCTCAAAAAGGCCCTCATGGCCACTTCTTCCACAACTATATGTAGTGGAGGAATGTCCAGAAGACACTCCATGGAGGCCGTGGTTGTGGGTCTCAAAGCTCCCGTGACTGCCAGACATGCTTGCCTTTGAATCTTGTTGATTTTGTTCCGTTTCATCCATTTTTCCAGTGCAGGCCACCATACGATGTCACGATATCACTGTTATGTATAGCCAGTAAATTATCTTTGGTTTAAGTCCCCATCTGGGGCCGAATAGTCTCCGGCGCGCCGAGAGTGTATTTTGGGCTCTTTGCGCCTGTATTTCGATGTGATTGTCCCAATTTAGTTTGGCATCAAGCATCACACCTAGGTATTTCACTTGTTTTACTAGTGTTAGTTCCTCGTTGAAAAGAATGGGTGCCTTGAAGGGCGGTAGTTTCCTTTTTCGAGTGAATATAATCATGTCATCGAATGGTTACTAATCATTTTTCAAAATCGAGTGTTACCTCCCCGGGCCCTAATTACTGCCAGTATACGTCTCGGAAGCCCATCAAACAAATTGTGGATGTACTCTTGAGTCACTGAGTTCCAAATTTCAGCAAGCAGATTTTACAGTTGTTGAAGTGTTCTAGAAGGTATCCTACGTTGCTGAATTTGCCACCCCATGTTGTCCCAAACATGTTCTATGGGTTCAAGTTGGGAATTCTGGCTGGCCATCTTAAAATATCAATTTCGGTATTTTGCAGAAATTCTGTAATTACTCTAGCTGCATGAGGCCGAGCATTATCATGCATAAAAATGAAGTTTTTGCCAATCGATGGGCCAAAGGGTACAACATGGGGTTCAAGGATATCTGCGATGTATCTGGCCGCTGTCATTCTTCCATTATTCACTAGGACTAACTCAGTACGACCATGGAAAGAAATGCTTCCCCACACCATTACTGAGCCTCCTTCAAAGTTTTCGGTTTGCCAGATATTGCATTGCTGATACCGTTCCCCAGGTCATTTGTTTACAGTCATGCGTCTATCATTTGATACTAGACAGAACCTGGACTCGTCGGAAAAGAGAACATTCGACCATTCTGGAATACCCCAATTTGCATGTTCCCTCTCAAACTGAAGTCTTGCAACTCGATGCTTTCTGGTGAGACGCGGGCCGGTAGAAGCCACCCTAGGTCTGATATCGTCTTCTCTGAGCCTGTTCCTAACAGTTTGCAATGAAATATGCACATTTTTAGAAAATGCAAGTTCATTTTGTATCATTCTAGCCGCATAGTGCCGAACGCTTAGTGCAGTTAAACGAAGCCGATTATCCACTGGTATTGTTATCCGATTTCTTCCCTGTCCGGCCTTTCTTCCATGTTCCCCTGTTTCGTGGTACCGATTAATTTCTCTTGAAATAGTGCTTTGGTTAACATTCAACAAGTTAGCCACGTAACGTTGGCTTCGCCCCTCCTCTAGAAGTGTTACAATTCTTACCACTTCACTCGAATAGCATCCAGGACGTTCAGCAGCCATTACAATAAATTCAAAGATTCAAAAATCAACAAGAAACACAGAAAACTTGCATTAATTCAGCGTGAAAACTGAAGAGAAATAGAATGAATACTGATGGTCAAATAAACTCATTCTTGTTTCAGACGTGTTTGAGATCATATGGAAACAAATGTTACTACATAAATCATAAATAAGATTTTTTCCTCTCGTATGTCCAAAAAAATATGTAGACAAAGAAACTGCGATCGAACTGCTTAATCGATTGTGGCATTCAGAATACCAGGTGTGTGTATATCCTAAAACTTGAATCGAATTTGAACAATGATACTATATTATGGTGTAACCTCCATTATAGATACAATTTTCTTGTAAGACATTGATTTGATTACAATTGTGCAAAGTGTAACAAAAAAGTATTGATATCTCGAAATCATAATTTTTCAGTTTGGACAATTCCTTTAAACAGGGTAGAACAGTAGTCAGCTGTAGAAAATACCAAAGCATTTCCAGCAATTTCTACAATGTGGGTATTCCAAGTGGATAGAACTTATATTTGCAGAATATTATTACTTGTTTTCAACTTTCGGCCCAGTTAATGGATGTGAGGTTCAAAAGCCTTTTGGGGAAAACGCTTCTGAACTTTTTGCACGTGGTGAAGTAAAGTAATAGTTTCCTAACAATATTTTCGATCATACACACGTGTTGCTGGAAGGCACTAACCTAACCTGGGTTACGTGCTTGTTCTTGAATATATCTAAGTTGTTATAAGAAACAAAACAAGTTAACAATATTCAGAAACAATATTACTTACTCTTTGCTCTCGACAATCTACATACAGGGTTTAAATGAATAAGAGTGAAAGATTTCGAGAGTTGACTCCTCAAGCCGTTCTATGATGGCTCGAGGAATCACCTCGAAATGAAGAAATGAAGGCCACAACAGGAAAATGAGATGCAATTTAGAAAGACCTTGGTCTCTTCTACTTATAGTTGCATTATGTTCGTTTCATCCAGGATCACCCTGTATATTAACAATAAATGTGGTTCTGAAAATGAATTGGTAAACTTTTTTCTCATTTTTTTTTGGATATGTTCATTCTTTCACGATATTCTATTCAGCTTTATGTTACATCCACAACCACTTTGTAATTCGTTACCTTTAAAAAAATAAATTTGAAATATTGAAATTAAACCTTAAATTCTTGGCTCAGTGTAGAAAGAGATGTTATGATTTGTTGTGGGATTATTTTCAATTTCGTTCACCCTATTCTAGCCTGCATAAAATATCGAATTACAAACATAACCAATCGATTTGTCTGTCGCCATTGCACTTTCCTCAATCACAGCTGAAATGTTCAGAATTATTCATGACCTGCTTGATTTCGATTTGAAATTTATTAATTGGCTACTTATTCAAAATTTGATATGCCAGAATCCGTTTGCACATATCTTAAGTTATTCAACGATTGAATTCTCTTTGTCAACTTTAGTACCTCAACATTAAATTGTCTATAAGCTATTTGCATTTAATTGATTCAAGAAAGATACGTTCTTGGAATTGATCACAGAATTAATTGCTATAACTATTTAGAAATGACGTTAATCGGTATTCTTTGATAAATCTGTTCAGATAAAAGAGTTGAATAACTAGGTAATGGCGGAATGGATTTTATACTGTTCTTTGTTCCTTCTCGGTTCTCTATCTTGTTAGATACTAATGTCTTGTAAATTATCTGCATTCATCATCTTAATACCTTTCTACATTCTGCAGAAAGTGAAGATATTTCTTTTTTGCAGCATTTGATATTTATCGGAAATAAGAAAATTTAAAATATCAAAATAAATTGGAAATAAGTCATCCACATGTGGGGGACTAGATTCTCTGTTATTCTGTCATAATGTCAAGAGTCAAGACATGATCGAAGGAAAGCATAGCATATTGAATAGATAATGATTCAATTCATGTAAACTCAGAATGTTGAGAAGAAACGGATGAACCATAATGTTTTTATAATTTCAAATAGTTAAATGATTTCGCCATTACCACGTGATAGTTTATTATACAGGGTGCTTCAACGAAAACTGAACAGAGGCTATATCTACCAAGATATTCATTTTTGATCAAAACGCAAAAACAGGTCAATTTTGTTTCAAGAGAGACATCTTTTGGGGTACAAAACTTGCCTGAAATATCAACCCCCTAAGCGGGGGTTTCAATCCTTGAACATTTTGAATAGGGAAGATGGGTCGAGTGATGACTCGAAAGAAAGGTGGTATTTTTGTCTACATTACCTTGAACGATTACCATTTTTAATTGAAAACTGTAAGAGATACAGGGTGAGCAACTGAAATATAGGGAAGACTATTTCCCTGAAACTATTCAAGTTTCAGTGAAGTAAAATGCAACAGATCCGTGCTGTTCAATGTCAGTCATCATCAAGTACCATCCTCATCTTGAATTTCAACCCCTAAAGCAGGGGTGACCACCCTTGAAAATTTGGAAGAGGCTAGATGGGTCGAGTGATACCTCGAAAGGAAGGTATTATCTTTGTCTGCATCCCCGTGAACGAATTTTCATTTTTGATTGAAAATAGAGATAGAATAGAAGATACAGAGAGAGCTACTGAAAAATAGAGGAGACTATCTATCGCCCTGAGCTATTCAAGTATTAGTGCAAAAAAATGGAACAGATTCATTCCAGATCAAAGGCTGTCATCTTCCGAAACACCATTCACATTTCAAATTTCAACCCCTAGAGCAGGGTACTTGAATAGCTCAGGGCGATAGATAGTCTTCTCTATTTTCAGTGGCTCACTCTGTATCTTCTACAGTTTTCCATCAAAAATGAAAATTCTTTCACGGGAATGCAGACAAAGATAATACCTTTCTTTCGAGTTATCACTCAACCCATCTACCCATTTCCAAATTTTCAAAGGTTGTCACCCCTGCTCCAGGGGTTGAATTCGAAATGAGGATGGTACTTGATGATGACTGCCATTGATCAGCATGGATCTGTTCCATTTTACCTCACTGAAACTTGAATAGTCTCAGGGAAATAGTCTTCCCTAGCTTTCAGTTGCTCACCCTATATCTTTTACAGTTTTCAATTAAAAATGGAAATTCGTTCAAGGCAATGTAGACAAAGATACCACCTTTCTTTTGAGTCATCACTCGACCCATCTTCCATATTCAAAATGTTCAAGGATTGCAACCCCCGCTTAGGGGGTTGATATTTCAGGCAAGTTTTGTACCCCAAAAGATGTCTTACTTGAAACAAAAAATCTGTCTTTGCGTTTCGCTCAGAAATGAATATCTTGGTAGATATAGTCTCTGTTTAGTTTTCGTGGAAGCACCCTATATATATATTCTTTTGAAAAAGAGAGGATTTACAGAAATTCGAATAATTGTATTTACAATAAACGCTTATATCTATAATTTTGGCGTTCATCAGAAAAACAAAGTGTGAGCTCAGGAAAATGTAACGGGGCAACCATACTATCTTGCGTATGATTCAATAAATGAGTGGAAAAAAACTGAGGAAAAAACTCGGTTCCCTGTCGCTATTGCACTAGCAATAGCTAGTTTGTTTATGTTGTGTTAGTGTCGTGTGTACATAAAGAGTACCAAAGATTTTTCTGCTTAGCAACTTCGATTCTCATCTTGCACTCCATGATTTCCTGACGAAGATAAGGGTTAAAGGAAACTTAACAAAACAATTCCCTCTCTGTTTGACCGAGAGAGCCCCGATGGCTAGATGTTCTAGAATCATTATGAACCCAATAATTTGGTGGTTCTTGTTTAATTTAAAGAAAAATTTGCGAACAAATTTTGACAGTCGTTTTAAAAATATGATAAATGTCATATGGAGTTTATTAAAATTCAGGATTGCAATCTTCAGAAAAAAAGGGGCCAAATTTATATACACCAAACGAGACGTCATTCAACATCATATTAAGGTGACAACTGATGAAATTGAGCACTGTAAACAAACTAATTGACAGTTATCGTTCAAACTCCGCGTCAGTATAAAAACAGTTTTGCCAACTTAGCAACAACAAAAATTTTGTCAATCGTTTTAAGCAGATTTTTTAAATAAAAAAAATATATTCTGCCTTTCAAACTAAAAATAATGTCCATCAGAAGTGTGTATTTCAGTTCAAAGTCTCTCTGATATTTGTTTCGAATATGAATAATTAGTTTCATTCAATATTATTATGAGAAATACGGTTTTTGGACGTCATACTCTTCCGGGGTCAGAGACATATTTTGAAATTAATTAAGATTAATTTCAAGGATAAGGCTGAGTCAATTTTCGACACTTGCAGAGACGGGCCAATAATGAAATTGGGCTAATCAAAGCATTATGTCATACACTTGAATATATCATGTTATCAGGAGAATATGGAAGGTCACTTGAGTTGAACAATAGATGGAAAGGAAAACACACTTGCAAACATAGGAGGAGATTAAATAAAAATTAACTCGTGCATTTGGAGGATCCCCTTCACGACGAAGTTCCAACGCTATTTTCTCATCTTTGAATATAATTCCAGGAAAAATCTGTATTTGTTTTTCTGTCAATAGTTCAAGGAATGGAATCAATGTATCTGTGATTGTTTATTATGTTTATTTGCAGAAGCAGAATTATTATAGGACTCAAAAGACGGATTATCGTCCCCCATTATACAGGGTGTTACATAATAGTATGTCACAACTTGAGGGGGTAAATCTACCGCGCAATTTCAAGAAAAAAAGTTCTATAGCCTCCATTATTGCACGTCCTAGATTTTAACTGAAATTCACAAAGTGTTTTCTTTTCCGAGGCCATGTCTCCTTTTGCCCTTTCAAACATTTTTGCTGTACGCCACTGATCAGCGTACAATCAATTTTCGTCTTCCACGTTTAATTTAGAAACTTTTTTGACACCTGTAATTTTTTCGTATCTCCGACCGTTCTCGAGCAAAAAATTATTAAACGATTGTATGCATGCGCTGAATAGAAAGCACTTCAAATTAAAAAAATAACTAGTAGGTTTTGAGTTTTTTCATTTATTCATTCATTTTGACAGTTGCTAAAGTTAAACCAGTGTCTGCTTGAGTTGTTTATTAAATTAACGATGAGTTTCAAGGCTTTTGAAGTTATTGCTGTAAGAAAAAATGGCTAATTTTACTAACGCCGAATTGGCTGATATCCATTACATGTACGGTCTGGCTGACGGAAACACAACAGAAGCTAGGCGATTATATCAAATCAAGTAACACCACACAGGCAAACATTTTCAAATATCCACAGAACATTTAAAAGGTGCAACCCAAACTATGAGTTCTCCAGATATTGAGGAAGCAGTTTCGAATTGTATTGATTTGAATCCTCATGTGAGTACAAGAAAAATTGGAAATCAGTTGAATATTTCACATGTTTTAGTTTGGAGGTCCACGACTTTTTATAGTACCCGTTTTATATTCAACGCCTCCAAACTCAACCCCCTCGAGATTTTCCTTCAAGACTGAATTTCTGCTGATGGTTCTTAGATAAAATTAGAGAAAATGCTCTTTTTGATAGTGAAATAATGTTCTAGACGAAGCTAACTTTTCGAGAACTGCTATCACAAATTTTCACAATAATCATTATTGGGCTGAGGAAAACCCCCATTTGATTGAAGAATCTCATCATCAAGAACAATTCTCACTTAATGTCTGGGTCGAAATAATTGGAAATTATTTGATTGGGCCATTTTTTGCCTAACAGACTAAACGGTCCCGCTTATCGGCAATTTCTTGAGGAGGAGTTACCTTTATTGCTCGAGGATGTGCCACTTTTGGTGAGAAACATAATGTGGTTCATGCATGACGGGGCACCAGCACATTTTAGTGGAGAAGCTAGGGAATTCTTGAATAATACATTCAACAACTGATGGATAGGTCGGGGTGGGCTAGAACAATGGCCTCCTAGGTCCCCAGACGTAAATAATTTAGACTTTTTCTTATGGGGATATCTCAAAAGTTTAGTTGATACCACTCCAGTGAACACTGTAGAAGAATTGAGAAATCGAATAATAACCTTTTGTGTCACGATAAGAAATACCCCAGGAATATTTCAAAGAGTGTGTGATAATACGCGAAGAAGGAGCTCTGTATTCTTGCAGGTGGAGGACACGACGAGCTATGAAAATAAAAGAAAATTTTGTGCATACCTATCGAGTATTTCTTTTATTTTGTTGATTGTTGATTGTACGCTTATCAGTGGCGTACTGCAAAAAAGTTTGAAAGGGCAAAAGGAGACATGGCCTCGGAAAAGAAAACACCTTGTGAATTACAGTTAAAATCTTTTTTCTTCTCTTTCAATAAACATTATTATTATCGTGGACTTGTGCACTATCTCAGCTGTTAACTGGATATAATTTACCTTTCCCAGATTCAGCAATCAAAGGGAATAGGCTCGATTACAATATCCTTGACATAAACTTTCTTACTATCCTACATGTACTGTGAATTACAGCTTTTTGTATTTCTATATAGGTATTCTTATGCAATTCTAGTTTCTTAAGGCTATCATGCAAACTTTTGAGTATTAACCGAGTCGAAGAAATGATGCCAGAAACGATATCTATTTTGTCGAGGTCCCACATCTGCTTGATCGCAATAGCAAGGTGTATTTTCTCCTGGAACTTGTTAAGCACGTTGTTATTATTCGGTATAGCGACATCCACCAGCATTGTTGTTCTGGCTCTGTTATCATACACCATTATGTCCGGCCTATTATTCGTCACCATTCTGTCAATGATCATCTTACAATACTTGATACTTGTAATATGAAAAGCATTCAGAAGTCCCTACATGTGTGCAAGTTTCTGATGGATGTTGCACACTTGATTATGCCTGTGAAGATAGTCCGTATTGGCCAGTTGTTCGCAACAGGACGTAATATGCTGTATAGTCTCCGATGTTATATGGCATTTCCTGCACTTATCTGTTCGTAATGTTTCGTCCTTAATTATAAATTATTTTTTGTAGTTGTTTGTAGCGATCACTTGGTCTTGAATAGCCATCAGGAATCCGCGAATAGTTCTCCTTTCATCAACCATTTGTTGGAAGCTTCATCGTTGACGTGTGGTTGATTAATCTCATGGTGATGTCGTTCATGCAATTTCTTTGTTGACCATCTTTCAGTATCTGATAAGAACGGTAGATTCAGCAGGTCATCCCTGGTAGCAAGGTGTAGAGGTGTATATCCCTTATTAGCCAACGATACCACTCTGTGGAGGTGAGAAGTGAAAGCTTTTGCAGAGAAGAATTCTCTGAGATTTTTTATTTGTTCT
Source organism: Cryptolaemus montrouzieri (assembly GCA_013387265.2). NCBI lineage: Eukaryota > Metazoa > Arthropoda > Insecta > Coleoptera > Coccinellidae > Cryptolaemus > Cryptolaemus montrouzieri. The sequence goes on along the minus strand of JABFTP020000103.1, from coordinate 6,104,228 downwards.
GTTTGTAAGTTGACAACATCCATCAATTTGGGTCCTCCTTCTTTCCGCTTCAAAGTTGTTCTTATCACAGACTGTTTTGGGTGGTGATTGTTGTACTTTGTCAGCATCGTTCGGGTCTGTCTTGAATATCATGCAGTTCTGTTTTAGTAAATCTGATTATTCCAAATGAGTAAAGCAACACTGGAATGGCGTAGGTGTTAATTGCCTTGCCTAGATTTCCTGAGTTCAACATTGATTTCAGCACAGTCTTCAGACGCTGGCTGTACTCTGAACGAATCTTCTCCTATGACTGTTTTTGGTGTAGCAATCTGGTCTGTTGGCCCAAATATTTGTACGTTTTGCCATCTAGACTGTATAATATCACCATTTGGAAATTGTGTTTCACCATCGATGACTTTCCTTTTTTGAATTTTTAGGGTCTTTACATTTTTCAATCCCGAATTCTATTAGAACGTCTGCCGGGAATTTATTGACAGTTTTCAGCAGATCATCCAATTGCTTCTTGTTCAAAGCATTTAATTTGATGTCTTCCATATACACCAGGTGGGAGATTGTGTGATAGTTCATAATATTTAAATATTTTCTCTTTGAATAAACATTATTATTATCATTACTATTATATTGTATTAGTGATAGTTATGATAGAGTTCCAGGATTTTATAGGTGACATTAGCATAATTCATGTTAGTTACGATGTTTTCCCAATAATTTTATTCAATTCTTTTCAAGAACAATTCAAAGTTTGAAGCTTATATTATATTGATCTTAGTATAACCGAGTAAGATGCCTGAATTTTGACAGCGTCCGTCATCATCTCTTAAGAGAATACCATTTGAAACAAACGAATTCAGAAGGGTTATCAAGATAATAAATTAGTTAAAAAAATTAGGAAATAATATTTTCCGCCACTTTTCAATTTAGCAATAGTGAAACGATAATATATTGTCCTTTCCACGTGCTTGATCATAAGTGTTTACTTGTCCATATTCAACGCACTATTCTGAATAAAAGCAATAAAAATAATATCACCATTTGCGTCAGCTAAGGTCAACGGTTGATTCCTGTGTTACTATATAGCGGATAGAAAACTACGAATTCAATGGAAAATCTACGCTCATAAAATTCAAAAACGCTTTTCAGTATTCAATCAGGTGTTTCAATATGAAACGAAGGAGTTTGATGTCGAAGGTTATCGTGACAAGTAGTAAAATTCATTCAGTTATGAAAAGATAGTTTTGGATGAAGAAGTGATTTTACATTTCTGAATTTCATGATGTTGAACGCGATTTCACTAGTTAATAAGGTATTTGTTTTGAGATTATATTATTCGGATAGGAACCTACTTTTTGAATTTTGAATATTAATACCTTTAATTTATCATCTTCATTTAGTTATAGATGATTAATTCAGAAAGAAATGTTTTCAACTTTTTAGGTATAGTGATATTTGCAGATCAAGTACAGGAAATTTTAACAAAACTCTCTCAAAAAAACTGCATCACACTTTCTAACATAGCCTTCAAACGGAAACAAACGATTGTAACAAATGTAATGTATTGGATAAAGATATACAGAGTGAGTAATTCAGTTGAACGTCAGGCAATATTTGTTGTGAACTTTTATAAGACACTTCGATTTTTATTTTAATCGAATATATTTTACATGTAACTTCATTTTTCTTCGATTTTAAAGGGGATAAGAACAAACCCTCATTGCCAAGGTGTTTTTAACATTATTACGTTACTTTATCTCATGAGTTCGAGAAAGCGTAAATTTTTAAAAATGAGTAAAATTTAAGGCAATAATCGACTTGGCTGTGTACCCGTCGAAAATAAATATCTTATCCTCTTGAATGAGGAATTATAAGACTTTTTTTGTTATTTTTATCGACACGTACATTTTCCCAAAAAAATGCTGGGAATTGATCATTTGAAAAATATGCCTGAAACGATTGTCATGTTGGCACAACTATTTTCTATATCTCTCATTTAGTTCCTTTACAGTGTCCGTTCTTACAAGAGACATGATAGAATGAGTCAATTTCGATCCCACATTCATAAAACGCGTTGCAACTGGTGATGAGACATGAGTTTATGAGTTTGACATGCAAACCACTCAGCAAGCTTTGGAACTGAACCGAAACCGAAAAAATATCGTTAAACTTAATCAAAAGTCAGGGTAATGTTGTCTGTTTTCTTTGATTATCACGGTGTTATGCACTCGAAATTCTTGGCAGAAAGTCAGACAGTAAATAATTGAAATCTCAACAAATACTATCGAACAACCTCCGTATTCACCTGATATGGCTCCGACCGACTTTTTCTTTTTCCAAAACTCAAATTACCACTTCGAAGTATCCGTTTTGAATCGATAGATCGATAGAAGACACAAAAGAGAATTCTCGGCGAGAATTGAAGTCGATTCCGAAAAAAGCTTTTTATTTATGTCTTGGCATTACCCTCAAGGATAATGAATATTAATTCTCACAATTAGTGATATTTATGTTGAGATCTATACAATTATATTCACTATATGTTCCTTAAGACATCAACAGAATCACAATTATTTTTGAAAACCTTGGTTAGTCATATTCGTATGGAAAAAAGTCTAATGGCTTCTTTGGTATACATTCAAAACGTTTTGTGTAGGAGCTCCATCTTGTTGAAACCAATTTCTCTCGTCTAGCAAACCAGAGTCTAATTCCTTCAGAAATAGAGTGGATGACGCTAGAATTAAATATTGTTGTAGAAACTTACGTGTCTTTCTCCAGTAAAATTGTCATCGAAGAATTTTGGAATTACGTGTTCACCAATTATGTCTGAATACACAATCACAAAAATTGTCGCATCACCTGGTATTCTGAATACCAACTCCACCAAGTGAAAGGAAAAAATCCTACTATGTGGTAACATTTGTTTCTATATGATCTCAAACACGTCTGAAAGAAGAATGAGTTTATTTGACTATCAGTATTCATTCAATTTCTCTTCAGTTTTCACGCTAAATTAATGCAAGTTTTCTGTGTTTCTTGTTGATTTTCGAATCTTTGAATTTATTGTAATGGCTGCTGAACGTCCTGGGCGCTATTTGAGTGATCACGAAGTGGTAAGAATTGTAACACTTCTAGAGGAGGGGCGAAACCAACGTTATGAGGCTTACTTTTTGAATGTTAACCAAAACAGTATTTCACAGGCTCAGAGAATACGATATCAGACCAAGGGTGGCTTCTACCGGTCCGCGTCTCACCAGAGAGCATCTAGCAGCAAGACTTCAGTTTGCAAGGGAACATGCAAATGGGGGTGTTCCAATGGTCGAACGTTCTCTTATCCGACGAGTCCAGGTTCTGTCTAGTATCAAATGATAGACGCATGCCTGTATACAGACGACCTGGGAACGGTATCAGCAATGCAATATCCGGCAAACCGAAAACTTTGGAGAAGGCTCAGTTATGATGTGGGGATGCATTTCTTTCCATGGTCTAACTGAGTTAGTCCTAGTGAATAGTGGAAGAATGACAGCGGCTAGATACATCGCAGATATCCTTGAACCCCATGTTGTACCCTTTGGCCCATTGATTAGCGAAAACTCCGTTTATATGCATGATAATGCTCGGCCTTATGCAGCTATGCTGAAATTGATATTTTAAGATGGCCAGCTAGAAGTCCCGACTTGAATCCCATAGAACATGTTTGGGACAACATTGGGTGGCAAATTCAGCAACGTAGGATGCCTTGTAGAACACTCCAACAACTAGAAAATCTGCTTCCTGAAATTTGGAACTCAGTGACTCAAGAGTACATCCAAAATTTGTTTGAGGTGCTTCCGAGACGTATACTGGCAGTAATTAGGGCCCGGGGAGGAAACACTCGATGTTAAAAATGATTAGTAACCATTCGATGCTAGTTGATTGGTCTCTTCTCGAATGTTGGAAGATAGTAGAATTTTTAATTTTTCATTAACTCGAAAATTGTTATTTTCCATCATAAACTCATCTCTTTTGAATGATATCTTCTTATTTCACACTTCTGAAAGTTACCAAGCGACTCTTGAATGACCAACCTAAAAGATTATATAGTATTGTCGTAAAAGTATGATGAAATTTTGCTTGCCAATCTGAATTATCCTCAAGCAGGATCAGTACAAATTGAGTTTCATAAGGTTGTATTTTTGATTTGCGAATAAACATTACGCAACATTCGTCATGAGGGTAGCTGGAAAATGACAGTCACGCAACATAGGCATACTCAAAGATAAAGAGAACAACTTTATATGTGAGAAAAAACTGAGAGTTTATAGATGAAGGGAACACCTTGAAGAAGTTTCAAGTAACAGACAAACGATGGTTTCACAGGGAACAAGTGCACTGGAGATAACACAGGATGAAGTTCAAACGGCTATAAAGAGATTCATGACAAATCTCCCGGTTCTGATACTGTGAACAAGTAATGCTATTAACCCTCTATTCAATCAAATGTTTGAATCTGGAAATATTCCCAAAGAACGGCTTCTATCTATTTTTATACCAATCCCCAAGAAGAAGAACGCAAAGAAATGTAAGGAACACCAGATTATCAGCCTGAGTCACGCCTTGAAAGTATTTTGCATATCATTCAGACACGAATTTATAGAAAGCTAGATGCGAACATATCAGAAACGCAATTTGGGTTTAGGAACCGCGTTGGTGCTAGAGACGCACTGTTCGCCACCCAGGTCTTCATTCAGAGAGCACAAGACATTAACTGGGATGAATACATTGACTATAAAACAGCGTTTGACATAAAACTCCATCAGGGATTTCTTGGAACTCTCCAAATATCTGATATAGATGATAAGGATCTACGATTCATCAGAAATCTTTACGCGAACCAAATAGCAAAAGTTCACGTAGAACAGAAAGAATCTGCTGAATTCTGTGTGAAAAGGGGAGTAAGCAAGGTTGTTTCCTTTCACTAATGTGAAATAATAATAATAATCAGTCCTATTCTCCGATAGCGCTGATGGTCTTCAGAACCTAATGAATCGTTTGGTAGAGGTAAGTACGTGATTTGAGATGGAATTGAACTTAGATTCTTATGGTGAGCAAAAATGAAGTTGGAATTCTATGCCAATGCGTCAGTATTACAACAAGCCGAAAAACTGTTTTACTTCGGATGCAATCTTAACGAAGAGTGGGATCATAGTCACTCACTCACTTCTTAATAATCGTATGATGATTGTTCTCTGCAACATGACCTTGAGTATACAGTTGAGAATGAGAGTCCTCAGATGTTACGTCTTGTCTACACTTGTATGGCGTCGAGGCTTGGACTCTTAATGAGGCGTTTTGCAGGAAACTTTCTGCTTTTGAGAAGCGATGTTATAGGCTCATGTTGAGAGTAACTCACCCTGTATCTTCTACAGTTTTCAATCAAAGATGAAAATTCGTTCACGGGGATGCAGCCATAGATAATACCTCTCTTTCGACCCATCTACCCTCTCCCAAGTTTTCAAGGGTGGTCACCCCTGCTCTAGGGGTTGAAATTCGAGATGAGGATGGTACCTGATGATGACTGCCATTGATCAGCATGGATCTGTTCCATTTTACTTCACTGAAACTTGAGTAGTCTCAGGAAATAGTCTTCCCTATATTTCAGTATCCCTGTATCTCTTACAGTTTTCAATTAAAAATGGTAATCGTTCAAGGTAATGTAGACAAAGATACCACCTTCATTTTGAGTCATCATTCGACTCATCTTTCCTATTCAAAATGTTCAAGGATTGCAACCCCCGCTTAGGGAGTTGATATTTCAGGCAAGTTTTGTACCCCAAAAGATGTCCCCCTTGAAACGAAAATTGACCTATTTTTGCGTTTTGATCAGAAATGAATATCTTGGTAGATATTGCCTCTGTTTAGTTTTCGTCGAAGCGCCCTGTATGTTGGAAAGTTTACATTTATTAATTTCAAGGGATTCCCAACAATTAATTGGTAGAACCTCCAGAAATTTCAATATTAGAGTCAACTTAGTTTAGTTTTTGATTGAATTTTTCTTGATGATAGCAGTGTTTTGTTATTACAGAAAATTTAAGTACATTAGAATGAATATTTATTTAACCTTGAAGCATTAGAGTTTCAGTTCTAATAGTTTTGATTTCACTGCCAACATCTCTTCACATATAAAGCGAATTGGAATAATATGATTGAAGCGAATTAATCTACTAACAATGGGTCAAGTAAGTTTGATAATAACCTCTATTATATTCAACAGACATAAAATACATAAATATTATTGTAAGATATTAATTTGAAGACGTCAAGGTCTATATAATGATAATTCTATATTAGTTTGTTAGAACAAAATAATAAAAATTTTAATGAAGCATCTAACAATATTTTATTGAATAGTTTCAAACAAACGATCAGAAATTTCATCAAAGCAATCAGTTTACACTACTGAAATTGAATTCACAATTAAAATATAACTTTAGAACATCCCATTCTGTACATGTATATTTTTTATATAAACTAGGCCCAATACCAGATTTATCAATTGTTTTGTTGTCAAACGATGCGAGTTCATGTTTTGCTCAGTAAAATATAATAATGAGAGAAGGAGTTTCCGATTTAGAATCTCATTTACATATACATTCTCTCAGAAAGTACGAGATTAACCGTAGTCTTCTCTAACATTTTCAGCGATTCTGTACACGAAATCCCATTTGAAATACAAAATTCGAAACAAATTCGATTTTTATCCCCTGTAAAAATCTCAAAACACGCTTGTGAGAATTGACAAAATCGAGCACTGTAAACAAACTGAATGACAGATCGCATTCAAACTCCGCGTCAGTATAGAAGTTGTGACACCTCAGCAATAAAATGTTGACACTCGTTTCAAGATAATTTTTTTAATAATGAACTCCCTGTATTTTTTTGACAGAATGTAGGTTAGGTAAGGTTTGATTTTCATATTTCGCCTTAACCTACCAAACACCCTGTATATCGCACAGAATCTTTGAATCAGTTTACTTATGATTTTTTATAGACAAAGACGATGATGGAAAAGAGACAAAGCACCTTTAGTGATCGAAGTCAACTGAAATATACCAGAAGATTGGTTATTAAATTAGGAAGTGCTGTAATTACACGGGAAGATGAACATGGTTTGGCTTTGGGAAGACTTGCTTCGATAGTAGAACAGGTAAGTTTAATTTTATTGTTGTATTACCTTGTATAGTAAGCTCACCTGGAAAACATAATACACAAGTCTAGACATTCTTTATATCATTTTAAATAAATTGTGTAAAGAAATTGTGTCTTGCCGCGGAGCAACTTCAGTGGCTATATGACTTAAAAACCAATCAAGGTGCCTTGTACCTCTTCACCTCTCTAAGAGGAGAAGGAAATGCTTTCTACCAGATTCCACCACCTTTCCTGAAATGGTACGTGCCCGGAGCTAGACAACATGTCACATTTCATACTCGGACAACTAGATGCCGAGTATGAAATGTGACATAGCCTTATCCAAAATCAACATGGAGCTGCCATTCCAGATCATTATTCCTAGCAGACAGGAATAGACCAGATCCATGGGTCGTCTACATGAGGGTCCCTTTTGGTTCACAGAGGGCTCCGAAACTGCGAAAGGTATTGAAGCTGGTGTAAATAGTCGGAGTGCTGCCAAGGAACAGTAGATTTGTCTTGGCGGGCTTGCGACTGTTCTTCAAGCAGAAATATACACCATTGACCTCTGTGAAGCAGAAGATTGCTTACAAGGGGATTTACAAGTACGTCAATAAACATTTTGTATTGCAAGCTGCATTGAAGGCATTGACATTCAGCATTTACACGTCATTTATTGTGCAGGAATATCGTTCGATCTAGAAGCAGCCTTGGGGTCTACCAGACTGGCGCAATGAAAAATAACAATGGTTGGACCTGAGGGTACGGGAGGCTAACTCCACAAGTCCCAGGCATTCTCTCGGCTTGCCGTCAGTGGACCTTTCACTATGATACCCAAGGCTTGGCTTAAATTCTCCTGGATGGGAGATTTAATTTCTAAATTAACGTGGCATGGGTGCCTCGAAAATCACTGAAATAGATTAGAATTCTTCGTACCTTTGATTCAGATTATGTGAGGTTAGTGGTGAGGAGGAAACAATCAATAGAACTGGGGATGGAAATAGACTTAAGGAATTTCAGCAAGAAATTAGGCCACACTGATTTCTTCCATCTAACTATTTCTATTCTATTTTAGACTATAATTTGTTTTGCATCTGGGGTAATTGAATATAAGAAGTATTATGTAATATACCTCAATTGTCATGGATAAGAATTGAAAGCCGAAAGTGATATATCTTTGAAAAGAAGGTCCTCCAGAATATCAAAACCATAATTACCTAATTTCGAAACAAACGGAATATTGACTGATTCCAAAAATTTTCAGAATCTCCAAATAATTCGAAAACGAAGCAGGTTTGAATTAGATTGTTGTGAGGAGTTCTTCACGCAAAACAACAATATTTCACATAGCTGATGAACAAAAACATCGAAAAAGTAATTATTATAGTGTAAACCCCTCAAATACACTATTCACTCATCTCTTTTCTAAATTCTTCCTCTTCGTCGTATCGATTTCTACAAATTCACATTTATATATTCATATATTTCAGCACGAAAACGAGTGAGCCAAGATTTATATTTTTATTTCCTCCTTGAATTATTGAATTAGAACGAAATTGAGATACAAGCTTCTGATTGCTATCTGGAACCGGAAATTAGAAACGGGAAATGCAGCTGGAATAATAGCCAATCCAGTTGAGTCATTGAAAATTAGCATATTATTTCGTTCTGAGGAAATTCGGGCGAAGATAATGAATGAACGAAATAAATCAACATCGCAAACAGGATTTATGTATGTCTTCAAGAAAAGGAAGAGAACGTAATAGATTAATGGAAATTACGCCATGAAAATATTAAGATGAAATGTGGGGAGACATTTTGAATTCAGAATAGAATGGTAAAAAGTTGTTGTATGTTACAACGTACTAGGTATTCGAAATGTAACAATTCAATAAAGCAGGGGTGCTCAAACTTGAACTGCTAGCGATCTACTTCAATATTTTAGACTATTTATGATCGACTCTGAGAGGCTGCAAGTATGTGTGATGTAGGGTTGTCGTACATACACGATACACCCTATCTACCTACCTGACTATTTAGGGTGTACCGTAGCATATATAAATATTAGCTTTTCGCACGATACACATTATTTTCGTCAAGGTGTGGGTTAGGTTTAGTTATGTTTTCCTCCATAATATCAATGAAAAAAATCATAGTTATTCAAAATTGCGAGTTTATTAGTTGTTACAAAAAAAGAGAGTTACATATGGTGTTAAACTTGACTAAGGAGTGACTTTGGATGTTGAAGCGTGGCACACTATGACCTCAGCATACTTTCCATAAGATGGTACGTAACCACTGAGTGCTAATCGCAAGCATGATGACATATGATCGTCAGTTAGTCGATTGCAATATTTTGGCTTAGTTATCTTCATTTCTAACCTTACCTGAGGAATCCTTGCTTTCAAAGACGGAAAATATTTCAGATCCTTTATTTTCAGTTGATCAATCTTCATAAGTTGTAATTTACTTTTGAATGTGTTTACTGCGCTAATCATCTCAATAATAGTTTTTCCTTTACCTTGAAGCTCCAAGTTGATGGTGTTCAAGTGCATTGTGATGTCAGTCAGCCATTTTTCGTTTTTCAGCATCTGAGTGTCATCACATCATTCGTCTAGAAACGCTGTTATTTCGGGCAATAATTCTTGAAATCTTTCTAGGAATTTTCCGCAACTCAAGCACCTGACGTCCGTGTGGAGCAGAGTGTTATTTAATTACGTAATAAATTATTGTAGTTTAGTTACCTACTTATTAAATTTTTTTTTCTTCTCGAGATCTACCCAAAAACCACACGCGATTGACCTTTTGAGCACCCCTGCTGTAAGGAAACGTGGAATATATTACCCTGACGTAACATCATAAAATAAATTGCTGAGAATATGGGTTGAAAAAAATTACGACTTTAAGGTTTTCCTCTATTCATTTTCTGTTTCGTGAATTCGTACTTTCAAACAAATGTAACGGGAATAGTTGAACTATGCACTGGATATTGTGACCTCATTCTTTGTTTCCGGTTCCTAGTGGGATGTGCTGGTATAGAGCTACGAATTTCTTTCATACAAGAATCGACAAATTATGATGTATCTTCACCCTCCATTCCAAAACTAACCGAACTTTTCGGAAATAAAAACAACCAGTATTAATTTTGATACAAATCTCTTTTATTAACCAATGTGTTCGCCTTCTTCATTGATACACAAATGTTCACGCGCCAACAGTTGTCTAACGATTGTACTTTCAAAGGCCTCGATCGAGTCGTGACAGTTTCCTTTTATCAAGGCAGCTTTAGGAATAGATTAGAGGTGTAAAAGTAACGATAAAAAACGTACTTTGTATTCGTTACTTTATCAATTAGTGCTCGTTACTATCGCATCGTTACGCTACTCGTTATTTCTGATACCTCATATGATATTAGTAAAGGAACCCACGATGCTAAATCAGTATATACTCGAACGTCATAAAGACTTATTGGGGTGCGAAACTTAGATGATAACAACATACTCGAACGCATCAGATATTGATACCATCCACGTCCTACATATTTTTGAAAATGTCCGCTTCCTACCCTCTGGGTATAGGCCTCCCTTTTACTCCTCCACAATTCCCTACTCTCTGCTACCTGGTACCAGTTTAGACCTGCAGTTCTTTTGAGGTCATCACTCCTTCTCATTTGAGGTTGTCCTTTTGCTCTTTTCCGATCCCACGGTCGTCTCCATCTTATTATTTTTCCACTCCATTTTTCTGGATGTCTAGCCCATTTCCATTTCAAGTTGGCAGACCTCCTCACCACGTCCTCTACACCAGTCATCTCTCTCATCCAATTGTTCATTTTACGATCACTCAATGTGATTATTAAGATCTTTCTCTCTATCGCCCGTTGGGTTACTCTCAGTTTGTCGAGGATAGCTTTTGTGAAGACCCATGTTTCTGCGCCGTATGTTGTTACAGGTGAGAGGCATTGGTTGTAGAGATCAGCTTTCAGACGTAGTGGAATATTATTTTCGAGTAAGCTGTCCAGGTCAGTATTATCCGTTCATCAATCTCGAGTTCTTGATTTGCTTTTCCAATAGTGATTTTTTGACCTAGATATTTGAAACACTACTTTCTCTATCTCGTTGTTATTCATTATAAGATGTTGCTCAGGTTCTTTCAGGTTTGACATATATTTCGTTTTCTCATAGTTGATTTCGAAACCCACACTTTCTGTTGTTCTACGAATATCATCTATAAGTGTACTCAGTTCTTCCTTGGTCTGACCAATCACAACAACGTCATCTGCGTACATTAGGTGTGTTAGTTTTTCTCCATTGATTTTTAAACCTCTGTCGCCTCACTCTACTTTCCTCAACGCATCTTCGAGAACCGTAATGAAAAGTTTAGGTGATAGAGTATCACCCCGCCTCACCCCTCTCTCTATGTTCACTTTATTGGTAACGTCATGGAGTTGTACTTGTAGGGTGGCTCGCTCCTAGATTCTTTTGATAAGGCTTGTGTATCGGTGGTCCACTCTTGAGTTTTTCAGAGTAATTCAATTGTATCAAATGCTTTCTTGTAATCAAGAAAAGCCATCCAGAGAGGGATATTATATTGAGTACATTTCTCTATGAGACTTCTCACAGTTTGCAAATGCTCAAGTGGTGGTTCAATAAAGTAATGGACCTATAATTTGCTAGTTGCTCTGTGTCTTCTTGTGGTATAGAGTAATTAGCGCATTTGTCCAGTCGGTTGGTATGTCTTCTTCCTCCAGGCACTTGTTGAAAAGTGTCTCCAGATCATCAAGGAGCTTTTCGCCACCGTGCTTTAACGTTTCATTCATTATGCCATTTGGTCCTGGCGCTTTGTTGTTTTAGACTGACTGATCGCTTGTTCGATTTCAACTCTAGTTATCAGAACCAACATTGAGTACTCTAACATCTTTTTCTTGTTGAGTCAGGTCACTGGTCTTTTTCGAGGTGTATAGATCGTTATAGAATTTTTCTACAGTCTTCAGTATTTCCTCTCGGTTCTCCGTTATTGTGCCATTTGATCTTTTGAGTTTTATCATTTCTTTTTTCTTGTCATCTTTCTTCTGAATACTTTTATCCCTTTGAATTCTTCAATAGTACGTAGTGCTATTCTTCCATTATGCAACTGTATATCCTCCCTTGCTGATTTTCGTGCTGCTTTATTTACTTCTTGGTATTCTTGAGTGTTTCTTTTGTTTCGAGAGAGTAGGTTTTCCCTTCTTTTGAGGAGATTTTTGGTCTTTTCACTGAACTTATTTACTTTTTTGCTTTTCGAAGAACAGCTTTTAACTGCATGGGTACAGAATATCAGAACGACTGCATCAGCAATGAATCCGAAACCTCAAGTGTAAGGACACCAGATTCCGTGGCAAGAATGAGACAAGATGTAATTCAAAGCCCAGGCCGCCCTATCCGAAAACGAGCTACAGCACGCTAAATGAGTGGTTGAACTGTTCACAGAATTTTACGCCAAGACCTCCGTTTTCACCTCTATAATCTCTTGGTTGTCCAGCACCTGAATTAAGGAGATTTTGCACAACTCTAGCAGTTTGCCGTGAGAATGAAAATGATTCTCGCTGGTGAAAATGAACCAGTGATAATGATGAGTGATGAGGCTCATTTTCATTTAGGCAATTCGGTTAGTAAACAGAACTGCTGATATTAGGCAGCAGAAAACCCCCGCGAACTTCATCAATCCCCACTTCACCGTGAGAAAGTCACCGTTTGTGCATCTTGGGGTGAGTGGACCGTATTTTTTCGAGGATGAGAGAAGCGCAACCGTAACTGTAAACTCTGAGCAATATGTTTTCATGCTGGGGAACTTTTTAATCCCAGAATTGCGATGACGTAGGATGAACGTTAGAAATGTTTGGTACCAACAGGATAATGCCACGAAACATACAGCCAAAGCCACAATGGAAATTGTGTGTTGCATTTTCCTAGTCATGTATCTCTCGTTTTGGTAATGTGGCGTGGCCCCCTAGTTCCCATGATCTCACTGCTTGTGATTATTTTTGTGGGGAAATCTAGAGGCTAATGTCTACGTCGATAAACCTCGACATTTGCAAGAGTTCAAAGAAGCCATCACAAAAGAAGGTCCATCGACACCGATTTGTAAGAGCGGGTGATGCAGAGCTTTGAGAATCGACTACAGCAATGCGTTGCGGAACACGGATATGATCTACCTGATGTCATTTTCAGAACATGATTCTTTTCAATCTTTCTACACTGAATGGTAACATTCAGACTTTCATTTAACGTAATTAAAACTGTTCTACATTGAAAAACAGCTGAGTTATTCTCATATCAAAAACGCCCTTTCACTACGCCTCACCCTGTATTTGTCTGACTATCGGAGACCATTCATCTGTTGGATTATCTGGATACATGTTCTTTATATCAAATGGAACTAATTTGGAATTTTGTGTGTCTTCAAGCCTAGAAAGTTTTTGTACAAGATTAATATGAAACGTCCAGTTTTGAATGGGAGAAAATGTGGGTGAATAGTTTACCGAAAGGGGGCTGATAGTTTGTTAACTTGAAATTAATGTTTCTGTGAGTATTCTTTTGAATTTTGCAACCATTGCTGTAGATTCAAAACTGTGAATAACGAGTCGCCACTGCCAAATCTAAGAAGATTGCTTATCATTCAAATTTTATTTATATAGACTTTTACGAAGACCCCTGAGGTGAATATGATTACTTTCATCAAAAAACTTTTATAATCTTTTATTTCCAATGTCAACCTCAGAATGAATTATAATCAATTACGCTTTGTCTTCATCTTCAATAATCTTTTATAGGTTGCCGAATGCCAGAATGAAGGACGAGAATGTATCATGGTCACAAGTGGAGCAGTGGCTTTCGGTAAGCAGAAATTGACACAAGAACTGCTGATGTCATTATCAATGAGAGAAACTCTATCACCGACAGACCATACCAGAGAAGTGAGTTTACATATCAATTTTTGAAGAATGAATAATCGATTCTATCAATTTTGTTTGCAGGACGCTCCAACACTTCTGGAGCCAAGAGCTGCAGCAGCAGTTGGCCAATCTGGTCTTATGTCTTTATACGATGCCATGTTCGCACAATATGGTGTTAAAATAGCTCAAGTATTAGTAACTAAACCCGATTTCTACAACGAGGAAACCCGAAAGAACTTGTTCAGCACATTGTCAGAACTCATCAGTTTAAATATAGTTCCAATAATAAACACAAACGATGCAGTCTCACCCCCACCCCAAATAGACGAACCGATTGGTGGTAGACCTGGAAAACGAGGAATTAGTTTGAAGGATAACGATAGTTTAGCAGCTATGTTAGCTGCTGAGATTCAATCCGATCTTCTTATACTAATGTCTGATGTTGATGGTATCTACAACAAGCCTCCCTGGGAACAAGGTGCTAGATTTTTGCATACGTTCACCTCTGATTTAAGGAATACTATTGAGTATGGAAAGAAGTCCAAGGTTGGTACCGGAGGAATGGATTCGAAGGTTAATGCTGCTACTTGGGCGTTAGACAGAGGAGTTTCTGTAGTGATTTGTAATGGTACGCAAGAAAAAGCTATAAAAACTATTTTGTCTGGTAGGAAAGTTGGTACCTTTTTCACGGAATCTGCTTTAGGAAGCTCTGTACCTACTGAAATAATAGCAGAAAATGGTTTGTATAACACTATTTCAATGTATGTTTATTCTACAATATTTATTCTATTTCAGCACGTATAGGTAGTCGTACTCTTCAGGGTTTGACACCAGATCAAAGAGCTTCCTGTGTTCATACATTAGCAGATTTGTTAGTTTCCAAACAATCGTTTATTCTAGATGCAAACGCCAAAGATTTGGCAGAAGCCTCAAAATCTGGGCTTGCTAAACCTCTTCTATCCAGACTTTCCCTAACACCCGCTAAACTAAAGAATCTTGCTGTTGGATTGAAGCAAATTGCTGATTCTAGTCATAGTAATGTTGGTCGAGTTCTACGAAGAACTAAACTTGCAGATGAATTAGAACTTAGGCAGATAACTGTACCGATTGGTGTGTTGTTGGTTATTTTCGAATCGAGACCAGATTCTCTTCCACAAGTGGCAGCTTTGGCGATAGCTTCTGGAAATGGACTTTTGCTTAAAGGTGGTAAAGAAGCTGCGTACAGTAATAAGGCTTTGATGGAGCTTGTTAAGGAAGCACTTGCTACAGTTGGAGCAGAAAATGCAATATCCTTGGTAAGTGTTTCGATAGCATGAGAATCACTCTTATCCTTATTCGTCCTGAGGGTTTTCGAGGTTGAGTTTGTAAGCCAATTCGATGTTAATATTTTGAAATATTTTTTATCGAATGGTAAGGATACGAATCGTATTTTTAGTCGTTTAAATTGAAATCTAACAATTCAACGTAGTTACATTCCTTATGGGAGCTTTCTTGTCTGATTTAGAGGAAAATTAATTAATTAATCTTTGAACTAGGAAATGTAAACTTGTCATTTTTTGTTATTGGCAATGAGAAGAGTCGGAAGAATTATACTTACTTGTGGCACTGATCTTTCTGTTAACATCAAATTCTAAGGTTTTGCCATTTCTGATGACAAGGGGGTCTAAAAAGCCTGCAAGTTATCTTTCTCTACTCAACAAGAGTAATTTAAATGAGAATTTCCTGATACTTTCTTGTCACAGATATGAAACGAGGCCACAATTCCTTGTAATTAAATAAATTACCTAATTCATTGTTTCAGGTTTCCACCAGAGAAGAAATAGGCGACTTGCTCTCAATGGAACAACACATCGATCTGATCATCCCTCGAGGATCTAGTGAATTAGTTAGGAGCATTCAAAACCAGGCCCAACATATTCCCGTTCTTGGACATGCCGAGGGAATTTGTCACGTATATGTCGATAAAGATGCAAATCTAGAAAAAGCTCTCAAGATAATCAGAGATGCAAAGTGCGACTATCCAGCAGCTTGTAATGCAATGGAAACTCTTTTGATCCACGAGTCTCTCATGGATGGAAACTTGTTCACTGATGTTTGTAATATGCTGAAGAAGGAAGGCGTGAAAATAAATTCAGGTCCAAGACTAAGTGAACTATTAACTTTCGGTCCACCACAAGCTAAGTCAATGAAACATGAGTATGGTTCATTAGAATGCTGCATAGAAGTTGTAAAGGATATGGAAGAAGCGGTAAATCACATACATACTTTCGGAAGTGGCCATACTGAAGTCATCGTAACTGAAAACGGTAAGGAATTGAATATAAGTCGTATAAAGTAAAATTCCCAAAAATGCGGTTCTGTTAAGGTTGCTGGACAGACAGAGTCGAGTACTCTTTAAATTGATTTCTTTTGTCTTTTGGACTTAAGAGCTTAACTATTTTCGAGTTTTCTTTACATTTTTCCCCATTTTTCAATCTTGAGAACTTTCAAGACTAAAGCAAAGAAAATACAACACTCTCAACAAAATAAATTGTTCCCAATGTTTTTATGCTATTCCACAACTATAAATAACAAAAGGAATGAAGTAAAAGTATTGTTGATTAATTTATTTTGTGAAAATGCATCTTAAGTGGGTAAATGATACACTGTGTTATTAAATTTTCACTATTTATTGTTTAGATACACGACTAGATTCGAATATTACTTCATTTTCAAGTGTTTATAATACGTTACAGTTTTGGTATTTATATTGCTGCTAGGCTCATGAGGGGTTGAGGTTATGATAGATTAATTAATGTGGAATTATTTCCATCTAATTGATTATAAAGTGTTCGATTATGTGGTTTTTTCTAATTTCGTTAATTTCCAAACGCTCTAGGAGGTTCAATTTCTTTCGAACATAGATTTGTAGTATTTTTTGGTTTTCAGAATGTTTGTCTGTGTGTGTAAGCTCTTGGAAACGAGTCTGGTCTCTACCGGTTTGGCCCAGCTAAAATTGATACTGATATTAGTTTTAAAATATTCACAAAAGTTACATTTACAGATTTCACAATCTCTCATGATTCATTTAGTTCCCTAAATCATGAATTTGCAGCCTTCACCAGTTTTGTAACGAGAAATTGGCCCTTCTCGTTATCATTCACTCAATTCCTATGACTATCATAGCTCATTAACGTTTCTCATTAATATTCACATAGTTGATGTGACTTTTTTCTAGATTAACGTTTCTTATTCTCATTCCACTCTTTGAACCTGAGAGTAACTTCTAGTCATACCATTTGTAATTCGGCGATATTCGTAGCGACGCGAGAATGATTGACGATTGATAGCTACCGTGAGATTTACATGAAGACTTTTCCTTGCGGACCTTCGGGCGTACCGTTTTGTGTATCAAGTGCCCTTTAAAAAATGGGTGAGTATCTTTTTTATCCTGTACTGAATTAAAACTAATTTCAAGCAAGAATTATAGCAATTTTATGAAACAGAATCACAAAATGAGGTCTGGTTGAAAAGTAAAATATGAGTAGTGTTTAAGTATAAAATGAAATAAGACACGTGCTGATAAAATTATAGCAATCAAATGACAATTTCAATAAGCAAGGAAAATTAATAGACAGTTTGATCGAATATTCAGTACAGAACAGCAAATATACTGACCCCTACGGACACTAAATACACAAAACGGTACTTTAACAATACGATAATTACGCCTGAAGGTCCGCAAGGAAAAGAAAGTCTTCATATAAATCTCACGGTGGCTATCAATCGTCAATCATTTTCGCGTCGCTACAAATATCATCGAATTACAAATGCAGTGGTGTGACTAGAAATTACTCTCACTCACAAAAACATTTACTAACCGATTCAGCAGCTCTAGATACATCGTATATCCACCCTTGACAAATTCGATATACTTTCCATATTTTCACAGATCATGCGGCAAAAGAATTCGAAACTAAAGTTGACAGCGCTTGCGTATTCCACAATGCAAGTTCCAGATTTGCAGATGGTTTCAGATTTGGATTGGGTGCTGAAGTTGGCATCAGTACCGCCCGAATTCACGCTAGAGGTCCAGTAGGTGTTGAGGGTTTGCTCACGACAAAGTGGATTTTGAAAGGCGATGGACACGCTGCTTCAGATTTCAGCGAAAATGGTGGAAAAACTTGGTTGCACGAACAGTTGCCAACTTCATAATCAATTTTGAATTGAGTATGTACATTTGTATATATTTTGTATAAATAAGTTATAGTGGAATATATTAGGGTAAGAAAAAATGATAATAAATTTATTTATATGTTTTTTTATAAGTTTTATTTCAAAATATGAAAGAGAAAAAACGTCTTTGTTAGTTTTTCAGGTTTGTTGGGTAATACACGACAGGTTTCGACAATTTGGTCATCTTCAAATGATAGATGATAATGAGATATATTTTTTCATTAAATGTTAAGTAAAGAGGATTTATTGATTTCGACTTCAAGTTGGCTATTAAGAGTAGTATAATGTGGGGTTTTCCTGAGTTTATTGATTTCCAAACTTCTCAACATATTCTACAAGTCCACAAAAATCGTACCAAAAACATTCTGTAAAAAACTAGGCAAGTCTGGATGAAGCTGCTCTGCTTTATACGTTAGTGGGTTGGTACAAGTCAATTTTGTTCACACGTAATGTTATATCTGTAACTACTTATGTTTGTTAAGCAAGATAATAACCCATACTGGTATTGGTAATTAGACGCAAGTGTCTTATTCTAGGCTGTTGTTGATTGTGCAATGCATGCATTCAGCATTGACAATGCTGACTTCTGCTCTCTTCTTTTTGGAGCGTCAAATTGGCCACCGATCTAACATAAAATAGACGTACAGACGGGCTTCTATCAATGATTAGAAGTCCGTCGGTACTGGAAATATTTTTTTTATACTGTATGTTTCAGGCTCGACTATACATAAGTATTATTAAAATACGCGGTTTTATCAAGCCTACAATTGACTGGTTATTCAATCAACCTTTTCCATCGTCAATAGGTAGCGGTTCTGGGGATAGATTGGTGCAATGGTGTCATGGAGTACATGGTTTTGTACTCTTGTGTACCTTCAATAGCCAAGTCACACAATATATACTATAATACATTCCCCACAAAAACTGTCGTATCATCCTACTATTACGACAATACTATATAAACTTTTAGGTTGGTCATTCAAGAGTCGATTGGTAACTCTCAGAAGTGTAAAATAAGAAGACTCATTCAAAAGAGATGAGTTTATGATGGAAAATAACAACTTTCGAGTTAATGAAAAATTAAAAACTTCTACCATCTTCAAACATTCGCGAAGAGACCAATAAATTAGCATCGAATGGTTACTAATAATTTTCAGAATCGAGTGTTTCCCCCCGGGCCCAAATCACTGCCAGTATACGTCTCTGAAGCCCCTCAAACAAATTTTGCATGTACTCTTGTGTCACTGAGTTCCAAATTTTAGGAAGCAGATTTTCTAGTTGTTGGAGTGTTCTACAAGGCATCCTACGTTGCTGAATTTGCCACTCCATGTTGTCCCAAACATGTTCTATGGGATTCAAGTCGGGACTTCTGGCTGGCCATCTCAAAATATCAATTTCGGCATTTTGCAGAAATTCTGTAACTACTCTAGCTGTATGAGGCCGAGCATTATCATGCAAATAAATGAAGTTTTTGCCAATTAATGGAGCAAAGGGTACTGTGTTTGCTAAACTATATCAAACGTACGTTCGACCCTTATTGGAATTTCGAGGACGGATTTGGCATGCTGACCGGAACTTGCTAGAGTCTGTATAACGACGCGCTACGGGAACATTCGACCATCATATAATGACAGACTTAGACTCCTGGGAATGGACAGTGTTGAGGATAGGCTTGTGAGAGGTGACCTAATCTTTGTGTATAGAGTACTGTGCGGAAATCTGCAAGATTTTAAATATATGTCCACATTCAACACAGACCAGCGTCTCGAGGGCATTTTCATAAATGGAAGAAGGAAATATTTCACACAAGAGTTCTGCAAAATTTTTTAGTGAATCGCGTTTTCGACAAGTGGAATAACCTTCCAGCTTTAACTGAACACTCACCTTCCAGGATCACGTTTAAGCTATCACTTTGTATCTAACATTTTGAGCTTCAGTTTGTGATATTTTCCTATTCTATTGTTTTGGTTTATCACCCAATTTTTCAATAACTAGACAATCACTTCGCATTATTATTTTTAGTCACTATTTGTTATATTTCGCTATTCCAACATTTTAGTGCTTTCTTGTATTTTCAATTACTTTAAGGGAATTTATTTTTCATTATCTTCATTTATGTAACCATGTTAATAATTTAATTTTCAAATGGGCTTTATAGAAATTCTTACCCCATATTACAATGTTATAATAATAATAATAATAGTCTCAGCAAAAGCTCTCACTTCTGATCTCCATAGAGTGGTATCGTTGGCTGATAAGGGATATACACCTCTAAATCTTGCTACCAGAGATGACCTCTGAATCTACCATTCCTATCAGATACTGAAAAACAAGAGCAATGGTCGAGATATGAATTGCATGGACGACATCACCATGAGATTAATCAACCGCACATCGACAAAGAAGCCTCCAACAAATGGTTGATGAAAGGAGAATTATTCGCAGAAACAGAGGATTCCTTGTGGCCATCCAAGACCAAGTGATCGCTACAAACAATTATAAAAATTTATAATGAAGGACGGAACATTACAAACAGATGTGCAGAAAATGCCATATAAGATCGGAGACTATACAGCATATTACGTCCGGATGCAAACAACTGGCCAATACGGAGTATCTTCACAGGCATAATCAAGTGTGCAACATTATCCACCAGAAACTTGCACACAAGTACGGACTTCTGAACACCTTCCAGCCATATTACAAGTATCAGCCGGCGCCCGTATTGGAAAATGACTCTATCAGATTATACTACGATAGGCCTGTTATCACTGACAAATGGTGACGAATAATAGGCCGGACATAGTGGTGTATGATAAGAGAGCCAGAACAGCAATGCTGGTGGATGTCGCCATACCGAATAATAACAACGTTCTGAACAAGTTCCAGGAGAAAAGTCCAAATATACAGACCTTGCTATTGAGCTCAAGCAGATGTGGCACCTTAGAAAATAGATATTGTTCCTGTCATCGCATCCTCGACTGGTTTAATACCCAAAACTTTGCATGATAGCCTCAAGAAATTAGAATTGCATAAGAATACCTATATAGAAATGCAAAAGCTGTAATTCTTAATACATGTAGGATAGTTAGAAATTCATGTCAAGCATATTGTAATCGAGCCTATTCCTTTGATTGCTGAATCTGGGAAAGGTAAATTATATCCAGCTATTACAGCTGATCTGTATACAGGCATGCGTCTATCATTTGATACTACACAGAACTTAGACTCGTCGGAAAAGAAACCTTCGACCATTCTGCAATATCCCAATTTGCATGTTCCCTTGCAAACTGAAGTCTTGCAACTCGATGCTCTCTGGTGAGACGCGGGCCGGTAGAAGTCACCCTTGGTCTGATATCGTCTTCTCTGAGCCTGTTCCTAACAGTTTGCAATGAAATATGCATATTTCTGGAAAGTGCAAGTTCATTTTGTAGTATTCTAGCCGTACAGTGCCGAACTCTTAGTGCAGTTAAACGAAGCCAACGATCATCAACTGGTGTTGTTATCCGATTTCTTCCCTGTCCGGCCCTTCTTCCATATTCCCCTGTTTCGTGGTACCGACTAATTGCTCTTGAAATAGTGCTTTGGTTAACATTCAACAAGTTAGCCACGTAACGTTGGCTTCGCCCCTCCTCTAGAAGTGTTACAATTCTTACCACTTCATGATCACTCAAATAGCGTCCAGGACGTTCAGCAGCCTTTACAAAAAATCAAAGATTCGAAAATCAACAAGAAACACAGAAAACTTGCATTAATTTAGCGTGAAAACTGAAGAGAAATTGAATGAATACTGATAGTCAAATAAACTCATTCTTGTTTCAGACATGTTTGAGATCATATGGAAACAAATGTTACTACATAGATAAGATTTTTTCCCCTTATTTGTCCAGAAACATATGTTGACAAAGAAACTGTGATCGAGCTGCTTAATCGATTGTGGAATTCAGAATACCAGGTGATGCGACAATTTTTGTGGTGTGTGTAATAAAGAAATAGCAGTAAGGAACCTTATACTTGGCACGACTTCGTCTAGGTTTCATTACTTTTCAGAGATAAACAAGTAGCTCCATCGAGATTCGGCTAGTTTTTGATGGGATTTTACTTCCTTTTGTAGAAACGTGGGCATATTGATTCATTTCATTAGATTTTCTTATTTGACAATTTTTCTTTCTTTATAGGAGTAGTTCCTTTATTATTACAAATCTTTCTTTCATTTTTTTCCAGTTCTGGTTCTTGTACATTAGCAGCAGTTTTTCGTATTGCCCATTCGCTGTTTCTTTTTGTAAACTTGTGAGTATGAGTATAAAAGCCAGTCGAGTTTTATCCAGTTTTCCTTTAATTTTATTCATATGCGTATTAAAAGCAGAAGAGGAGGCATTCGCTCAGAAGTAACTGTGGGACGCTATAGGTTAGATTAAATTAGAAGATGTGTCCCACTACGATGGATTTTTGCAATGTTTTTTTAAGCTGAGACCAGCTGAGGGGTTTTTCATCAGATACCTCAGACCTTCAATTTTTGACATCAAATGAAGTGGCGCACCATGTTGAATATTTTTGTAAAGGCAGTATGTCGATCTTCAATAGTTTGGTTGGGCTCTTGTGTTTTTTTATCAGGATCAGTAGGTACTCCAGATCTTCGATAATCTTAATTTTTATAGTTTTTTCCATAATTCTATACTAAATTTCAGCACTCTGAGTACATGGAAAAAGCTAGTTCTATTCTGATGATCATGAGTGAGTGTCATATATGCGAAACTTTGCTCTCACGGAACTAAATGACCTACAGACATGAAATTTTGGATTGTATTTACAATAAATGCTTATATCTATAATTTTGGTGTGTCTCAGAAAAAAACACAAGTGTGAGCTCAGGAAATGTAACAGGGGAACCGTACTATCTTGTATATGATTCAATAAACGAGTGAAAAAACCTGAGGAAAAACTCGTTTCTCTGTCGCTATTGCACTAGCAATAGATTGTCTGTTTATGTTGTGTTAGTGTCGTGTGTCGACGACGATGTTGTAGAGAGTTTCAATGAACAACTACAGGAAATCATAAACAACAAAACCGGAAAAGACATTCTTATAATAGGCGATTTCAATGCCAAAATAGGCAATCAAGTAAATGAAACCTAGAGAGCAGTAGGTCAATACGGATGCGGTACAAGAAATGAACGTGGAGACACGATGGTTGACATTTTAGAGATGAACCAGCTTTATGCTATGAATACCTTCTTCCAAAAACGTAAATATAGAAAATGGACCTGGAGAAGTCCAGACTTCAAGTATAAAAACGAAATTGACTTTATAATTTCGAGTAACCCTCTCATAGTAGAAGATGTCGCTACAGTCAGCAGGGTAAATGTGGGAAGTGACCACAGAATGATACGAACAAGGGTCAGAATAAAAACACATAAGAGAAATTTAACGTTGAAGCCCCAAAAGAGAGTAGACCCTGAAGTCCTTATCAATAGAAAAGAACAGTACCAATTAAAAATAGACGAAAATATTGATAAGGCACCCCCAACTCTAAGACATACCGACTTAAATACACATGCAAATGAATTAAGCAACATCATTAAAGAAAGCGCAAGTGAGGTAACAACAGTGACGAAAAGAAGTCGAAGAAAAATAAGTGACGAAACAGCGAAATTATTTGAAGAAAGAAGGAAACTAAAACCAGACAAAGATAGGAACAAATTAATAAGAAGAGAAATTAGAAAAGACATTAGGAAATTTAATACCAAGATCATAAAAGAAACTATTGAGAATAACAAAGGCCCAAAAATTTTTAATAGACATGTTAGTATAGGAAGAAGAGAAATGACATCACTTAAAGACAAAGCTGGGAAGGTCATTACAAATAGAGATCAAATGCTCAAATTAATAGAAAGCTTTTATAAAGAATTATATGATTCCAAATTACAACCAAACGCACAGCAAAAGGAAGATGTAAAGAGAAAAATATGTAATGTCGGTTCTGAGGATATTCCCGAAATTACTGTTAATGAATTAAACTCAACCCTGAATAATCTTAAAAATTCCAAGGCGGCTGGACCAGATGGCATAATTCCAGAAATGCTCAAATGTGGAAGTCCTCGCCTAAAACAAGAACTGGTAATATTGTTCAACAAATGCTTGGATCAAAGTCAAGTCCCCCAAGCATGGCTTGAGGCTGAAGTAATTCTTCTCCACAAAAAAGGCGACATAAGAAACCTTAGTAATTATAGACCAATAAGCCTTTTATCCCAGCTATATAAATTATTCACCAAAATAATTACCAAAAGATTAACGGGAAAATAGATTTCCAGCAAGCCCGTGAACAAGCTGGATTTAGATCTGGGTTCAGTACGCTGGATCATATTCATGCAATTAACACCTAATAGAAAAGTACAATGAGTATAATTTAGATCTTTATATAGCCTTTATAGACTACCAAAAGGCCTTTGACGGTATTGAAATTTGGGCAGTCCTTAATTGTCTTAATGCATGTAGAGTGGACAGCAGATACACGAACCTGATAAAAAACATCTATTCTTCCGCCATAATGCATGTCCAGTTATGGAATAAAACCAACGACATTCCAATAAAACGAGGTGTTCGACAAGGAGATACAGTGTCACCGGGGCTATTTATTGCAGCTTTGAACGAAATCTTTAGAGAAATGGATTGGCATAAGAAGGAATCAACATTGATGGCGAACTTCTACATCATCTACGCTTTGTCGACGATATTGTACTAATAAGTAGTAACGTCCAAGAATTACAAGATATGATCCTAGACTTGAATAACCATTCAAAAATGTTGGCCTAGAAATGAACATCAGCAAGACGAAGATAATGACTAACACAAACAATAACCCCGTAATCCACGTAGAAGGTCAACAACTAGAGAATGTCGAAAACTACATATACCTGGGACAAAAACTAACTACTAAAAAAGACAACATGACTGACGAGATTACACGAAGAGTGTCCCTTTCGTGGGCAGCATTTGGCAAATTAAAACATGTCCTGACATCAGACATACCCCACAACCTCAAGAAAAACCTCTACAACCAATGCATTCTTCCTGTGCTTACATATGGAGCCGAAACATGGTGTCTTACTAAGAAGTTGGCCCAAAAATTGACGAAAACCCAAAGAGCCCACGAGAGAATAATATTAAATATTAAACTATCAGATCGCATAAGAAATACTTGGATAAGAGAACAAACCAAGCTGACAGATGTCATAGAGAGGGCAGCTCAACTAAAGTGGTCATGGGCAGGTCACGTAGCTCGAAGAAATGACAATCGGTGGACCAAGAGGCTCATGGAATGGAGGCCAAGAGTGGGGCATAGGAGTATCGGCAGGCCAAACACAAGGTGGAGAGACGATATTAAAAAATCAGCGGGTCTTCTTTGGATGAGAGAAGCTATTAGCAGAAAGAAATGGTTCAATATGGGAAAAGCCTACATCCAGCAGTGGATTGAAATAGGCAGATCGTGATCGTGATCGTGAGTGTCGCGTGCACATAAAGAGTACCAAAGATTTTTCTGCTTGGCCGCTTCATTCTCTCTTGCATTCCATGATTTCCAAAATAAGGGTGAAAGGAAGGGGGTTTGGGACAGGAATCTGTTACAATGGAAAAAGAAAAACAGCAGAAAAATATTTTAACAATCAAACTTCTTATAAGTCTGAACAAATCTAAGAAAAGAATTTACATAGCAAGCAAGGTCATGAAAAGGACTAAGGAGATAACAAAAAAAATACATAACCTGCGATATTTCCTCAAATTCCATCTCTGTTTGACCGAGAGAGCCCCGATGGCCAGGTTCAGTCTTCCAAGAGATGCCGATTATAATCTATGTTGATGTTTTAGAATCATTATGGACCCAATAATCTGGGTTGACATTGCCCATATATTATTTCTTCGTGGAATTTGGTTACTTTAAAGAAAATTTACAAAGAAATTTTGATAGTCGTTCGAAAAATATGACAAATGTCGTAGACATTGTGATTATAGCTTACTGGATAACGTAAATTTCTGAGCTCTAGTGTTATCCAGAGGTTCTGAAATAAGGGCCTGTAAATGCGACGAAATGGTTCCAGAACAGAATGGTTAAGATTCTTATAAGATGCGTGAAGACCCAAAGAAATAGCAAGCGGAGGAAGTAAGATGAAAAATACGTTCTGCAATGTAATGCGAGAAAATTATCCTTCTTAGGCATATGGCATTTCTAGGTACTCGATTATTTTAGTTTCTATAACTAAGAAGTGAGTCACAGACTCATCACCAGTTTGACTACAAGGGTTTTTCTAACTGAACCTTTATGATAAGTACTATTGTTTTCTCCTTATAATTGAAATTTTCAAGAAATCATAAACAATCAGAACCATACATTACTGTTTCATTCGAACCTAACATTGCAGTACATGGTTTAATAGCTCCCTAATTGACTCTTCTTTCATAAGGTGTTTTGTGATTAATTAGGAAAGATTCAGGCCTACATAAAATTGTTATAACTAGGTTTTTTTTAGTTCATGACTAGATTCAGTTCTGAAACCAAAACTACAGTCGAGAAAGAGAAATAATTGTAGGTGATTGGAAGAACGTGAATGTTCCAAAGATAATTCTAATTGGAATTGTCTATTACATGAACAAAGAGGTAGTTAACTTATAATAGGGATTATATTATGGGGTCTGTCATGAATTTTAACACTAGGGCTTATGGCTTTCTTGTACACCCCCGCTCAATTCTTACAAAAAGTCTATGATAAGCGAACTGGTATTTCTTGAATTCACTTCCAGCATTTCGCCCCAGTCGGTTTCACCTGAAGCATTACTATTCCAACCCCAAGGTTACATAACCTGAACTTGAGATTGAATCGTAGCTTATAACGAAAGAGAATTATCACCCCTCTATCTTGGTTCCAATTAGGTGTTATTTGACATTCGGGAATAACACTGCAATTCTCGAATGTCAGTACTATCAAAGTTCACTTTCTTCTGGTAGCATAAATTGTTAAGTTAGCGAAATCTATGGGATTACTTCTGGGAAATGAAAAAAAAAGAAAGCTTTATTAATAATGAATTTTAATGATCCTTCACTATAATTTCAGGCAACTAATACTCAGAGCTCGGACAGAATTCACAAATTCCTCGAAGCGGTTGGTATTCAACCTACATCTTTGAACATCTCTCTTGAAATAAACAATTAATTCTAGAAGTTTATTTGTCTTTTCTTTAATATTGCTCAGTAACCTTGTTACAATTCTGATATTCTTCATCTTAAAACTGGTGAGTCCTATATTGCAGATGATTGGAATTGGGCAAGCTGGAGTTGGAATATATTGGTATAATTCATCTATTAACGGTTTCATTAATTTCTTAACTTCATCTTGCCTTTCCCTCAAACAAACTCCATCGGTTTTGAAGAAGGAAACTGCCGTAGTCAGAATTGATTCTGCATTTCGGAAGCAGCTCTTTGCTTGCCTCGAAGACACTTTGTTTTGCATAGTTGCAAGATGCACTTGAAATGGTTCATAAATGAATTTTATCTTCTCTTGATCTAAGCCTGATAAATTTGAGTCAGCCCAATTGAGTTCATCTCGTACCAAACTGATTAAGCTTCCTAAAGGAGCAAGGGCTTCCAACCAAGGTTTGAGGAGGAGTTGGGTATCTTCTTCCAAGTCAGCCTATGCAAACACGAAACGAAAAATTAGTGAAATTATGTGGCTAAATTATTGTAGAAAAATAAAATCAGAGGAAAGATGATTAATGGAAAATTTCCTTTGAGAAAAAACACGTTTTGAAATATTTACACATAGAAACGTCACAAACAATAAAAACATTATGTTTAATTCGGACCTATTACTGCAGTACGTAGTCTAGTACTAGTTACCTATATGACTCACCTTTCATAAAATGTTTCATAATTAATCAGAAAAGATTTAGGTCTATACATAATTGTTGAAAGAGAAATAATTTCAGGTATTTCGGAGGACATGAAATGTACACACTTGTGTGACGACGCTGTAGAAGCTCAACAACCTTTATCTCATACATTTATCCAGCCATCGACTAGCAAATAACAGAAAAATTGCTTCATATAAAGAACCTTCAACTTTAGTCGATAGATTAATGACTAGTTTGAACAGTTCCAAAGATAATAAAAATTGGAATTTGCTTTTACATGAACCAAAACATTAGTTAGTTTATAATAGGGATTGTATCAAGGTCAAATATCTTCGGAAGATCTCTTACTCCCAGCATTTCCGAGCTCAGTCGGTGACGCCTAAGGGGGATCCCTGACAGGTAGTGGTGATCAGATTAATTGGTGTTTCAAACTCAATTTTACACCACCTAAAATTGGGAGTACTCACTATCCTACCTTACACAAGTGATATCTGAGCTTGCCATGCTCCGTTCGACTACCTTCAAGTGCCAGATTATCCAGGTTTTACTAGGTGATGTACCCAGCATTGCCTTGGACTGGCGTTAACCTGGAACATTCAACCATTTCCGTATGTTCCTCTGCTAGTCAGTACCCAAGCTGAGCTCACAACACAGGCTGAGATCCCGACCGCAGGACCCAGTCATATTAAAGAATTTCTAGCTCCTAGTCAGGCTATAGTTAATTTGGTAAAGACGCAAAGTAATAAATCTTTAGGTGACAGCATGGTCATAGGCGTGCGATCAATTATATTCTTCTTACAGATCAAGAGGTACCTTGACATAATATTGGCAATTCAAGTGAGTTTCATCTCTTTCTTTCTTAGAAATATATAGGTACAGTTAAATGGTCTTGATTACTCAGTGGTACACAGGTACCACCGCCTGCCAGATATGTTGAGACAAATGTCCACTC
Source organism: Cryptolaemus montrouzieri (assembly GCA_013387265.2). Lineage (NCBI taxonomy): Eukaryota > Metazoa > Arthropoda > Insecta > Coleoptera > Coccinellidae > Cryptolaemus > Cryptolaemus montrouzieri. The sequence continues at coordinate 6,075,073 of JABFTP020000103.1, read as the reverse complement.
GGATAAGAGTTGAAGAGTTTTATTGAGTATGTTCTTCGAAGATACTTCAAGAAAGGTAATTATTACATAGATATATATTAAGAAGAGTTCTTGAAGTAGTTTTATCATTTGTATGGATCAGTTACTAGTTGGTGGAAGTGTTTTGTTCATTTCACAAATAATAGAAATGTTTTCTAATTTTATTCCTGTTTAATGTGACAAAATATACCAGTTTCCCAAATTGAAAAGATAATTATATTGGATGTATACCGATCGTACTAGGCACAGGTAAAGGGTGAAGTGGCTAGAAAGAACACAAATTTTAAGATAAAAGAAGTCGAACTCCATTTCAACAGTGCAATAAAAAGTGTTACATTCCAGAAGGAGAATAATTGTAAAGACCGCGTCATTGAAGAAGAAAATGAAATGTGTGAACATTATATTTATATTAGCATTATATTATATAAAAGCATTTCGACAAGCATTATTTCGATTTTTATGATTTCAAAGTGTAGAAGGAAATTTAATTCAGAACTAGACGTCATGAAAGTTTTCCTTTTCTTCCGCCACTTTTCTCTCTGGGGTTTCGGGGTGAATCCTTGCGCCTCCTCTTTGTTTAAAAAAAGTGGAGGGGTTATTGTATGGTCCTGGAATAGACGACTCCATGTACAATAAAAAAAATTATATTCTATGTGAAGTGCTTTCCAAACATTAAACGCGTTTTTCTCAAAATGGTGTTACTACTATTACTCGAAAACGTCTAAATCGATTAGTCTCAAATTTTAGCACGAGCTTTTTTAAAATATTTTTCAGTAATTAATAGAAGATTTTTTCTCACCGATTAATATTTCTTTTCATGAACAATTCAAGGCCGAAATTTTGGTCAAAAATCGATTTTTTTCTTTGAGGAACCACCATTTTGTCAAACAATTTTATTTTGCTCGATAGTATTGATGATTCATTTAATTTAAAGAAATTCATTTTTAAAGTAAAACGAAATGAAACACTTCTGTCACTTTTCCACAATTTATTCAATAATCACGACTGGTTTCGACCTTACGGTCATTTTCAAGTGAATAACAATATAATACATGAGTAGGCAAGTACAAGCACAGAATGAAATTTATCCTAAATATTGAGTAGTGGGGATGCATTAAGCTCTAGTTGGTTGTTGAGGGTAAGAAATTGTGGGTTTTTACATAGTTTGTTAATCTCCAAACTTTCCAACAAATTCATCTCTCTCCCTTTGTTACATTTATAAAGGATTTTAAGATTGTTCAATGACATCGAGTGGTTGGTCGATTTTATGTGTTCAAATATTGGCGAATTTTTATAAGAGGAAATATGTTCCTTGAATGTAGCTTTAAAACTTCATCCTGTTTGTCCGACAATGGCTACCTGACATTCATTGCATTTGATTTGATAAATTCCTGATTGCTTGAATTTATCGTTCTTTTGTTTGGTATTGAATAATAATCTGCTTAAGTTGGGGGCGCTTGAGAATGAAGAAGTAATGTTCAATTTGTAAAAGTAGTTACTGATTTTGTTAGAAAGTGTATCTGAGACTAGTGTATCTTTCTTCCGGGGTTTCTACGATGCTATATAGTAATTGTATTTAGAAAATGTTGAAGTATGTTGTTATTTAAGGCAATTTTTCTGATGATATAAAGTACAGTTTGAAAATTTTCTGTCGAAAGGAGAACAGAGTATGCAGCTAGTTTGTGGCTTAAATGACTGAACGATTCCATTGGAATCGATGTGTCTATGAATGCTTCCTTTCTGTAAATTTTATAAATGAGTTGGTTATTTGAATTTATTATGACTAAGTCGAGGAAATTAATTGAGTTATTATTTTCTAACCCAGAAGTGAAGCTGATGCGGCAACGTATTTCATTCAGGAAACCAACTAAAATGTCATCTACATATCTGTACCAGAAAGCAATATGTTTTTTAGCGAAATCTGTGTTTAATATTGAGATTTTCTCTAAATTATTCATGAAAATGTCGGCTAGTAGAGGGCTAAGAGGTAAACCCATTAGAATACCTGAATTTTGTTTAAAGAATTTACATTGAAATTGAAAGTAACTTTGAGATCGGCATATTTGAAGAAGATTTCTAAATTCATCAATGATATATGGCTATGTGTTAGACACGGATAAGATATTTGTAACAAGGGGTACATATTTTTGGGTACATGTTTACACTATCTCGAATTCTGTAGATCTCATACATAAACTTTCAAATCTCACAATCTCCCAAGATAGTAAGTTAGTCTCTTTCGATGTCAAAAACATGTACCCGAACATTCCAACGAATGGGTATCTTCCCCTTGTTACAGATATCTTATCCGAGTCTAACACACCGCCATATATCACTAATGAACTGAGACACTAGCCTCAGGTACACTGGCGAACTCTCTAACAAAATCAGTACCTACTTCTCCAAATTGAAGATAACTACTTCATTCTCAAGCGGCAACAACTTAGCAGATTATTATGCAATGCCAAACAAAAGAACGATGTATTCAAGCAATCAGGAATATATCAAATCAAATGCAATGAATGTCAGGTAGCCATAAATGAAACAAAGGGAGAAAGATGAATTTGTTGGAAAGTTTGGAGATTAACAAACTATGTAAAAACCCACAATTTATTACCCTCAACAGCCAACTAGAGCTTAATGCATACCCACTACTCAATATAAATTTCATTCTGTACTTGTACTTGCCTACTCATCTATTATATTGTTATTCACTTGAAACTGACCGTAGGGTCGAAACCGGTCGTGATTATTGATAAATTATGGAAAAGTGACAAAAGTTTCTCATTTCGTTTTACTTTATTTTGCTTATTCCTTCGATTGATTACTAGATTTAACATTACATTAAGGAAATCTGTTCGGTTTTGTTTATTTCAGAGGATCCAGATCAGAGATATAGTGGTCACCGCAAAACGTCTTCATGAGGGGAGATCCCGGAGAGAAGAAATAAGTTCTATAGAATTTTCGCATGAATAGGAAACTCAAGTGAATCTATAACACAAAAACGAGAAAATTTCCTCAAATTAGATACATCTCTACCTTCTCATCTTGGATTCGAGGTGAAAAACTTCGAATCAAATGATTTACGTTCAAGTGAATTCGAGTGAAAATTCGCATATTGTCTTTCGGTAGCCGACCATTGATCGAGGGAGTCGAAAATTTTTCTGTGGTCTCTATTAAGAGCTAGCCAACTTTGACATGATGTCTATTTTTCATTTATTCTTTCGAGAAATGATTTCCAGATCAGAGATATAGTGGTCACCGCAAAACGTCTTCATGAGGGGAGATCCCGGAGATCAGTTGTAGCTCCTTTCCAAATAAATTTTTCTACTAATATTAAGTCTTAAAATACAGTTAAAATATACCATAATATATGTATAAATTTTTGGATCAATAAATTCAAAAGTTTTCTCAGAAAAAATTCTGGAAAAATTTTCAGCCTTCTAACTGTATATAACCCCGTAGAAGAGAAGAAGGTATGTTGAAATGTACCCTCAACGTGTCGCACCTCATCATATTTTGTTTGGACGTCTCCATCAACGATTTCGAGATACAGGAGCTTCAAAATTGGAAAAATTGATTGTGGTCGCCACCAAGGTATTAGAATACCAGAATTAGAAGAAACTGTACTTAATTTAATTGTCGAAGAACCCGATACCAGCACCAGTAAAATTGTTCTACAGGTACATGTTAATTGTATGATGGTATTTAAAAACAGCTCTTACATCAATATCATGTACAACGAGTCCATTGTTAGAGGTAGTTCAAGATCTTATGGCACGTGCGTCACAAATATTCTGCGCGAGGACAGCGCTTCCAATCGTGAAATTCGGTATTTCTGAAAACGTCAGTTCGCCACTAACGCAGAGAGCGCGAAGCGGAATAACAATACAGGGTTGAACTTACCCAAGCGATAGCATGCGATAATTGCGCTTTCCGAATGAATCATTCACCATGATGATCATAATTGTCTTTAACACTATTCAAAGGGAATATTCAGTCGACTTGATAACTTCACCTTTCTATTGAAGTATGATTCAAAATCATGTGCAGTCCAGACATTCTGTCTTTGAGTTTGATATTTTTTCCGGTTTCAAATCTTGAAATCAAAATTTCTCCAAATCGACATGTAGTATGTAATCGATTCTTTTTCCTTACGAAGTTTGATACTAACCTCATATAGATATGTACGTCTCAATATTGAGGTAGACTTAATTTCCATATAATTTTTATATATTCCAATGTTATATATATATATATATATATATATATATATATATATATATATATATATATATATAGCAGCACTACTCGAGATTTCTCTTAACTACTTCTATTATTAATTATGATGATATTCATTTGAAATTTGGGCTTTTAAATGTAAAAACCTTTCTATTGAAAAGGAAAGATCACCTCTGATTATATAAAGATTTTCAATATCGAAATCGAGCCAATGCATCAAGGAGATACATATAAATAACTAGGATTTGTTCAAGAAAAGACAATTAACCATAGAAGTTCTAAAGATAAAATTAGAAGTTCATATTACAACAGAATCATCATCATTATCATCAAGAATCATTCAACTAGTAAAAACCTTTTCAGAGCTATCAACTCCTGCAGTTCCTATTTTTACATCTTCTTTTGGAATTATTAAATGGTCTAAAACTGATCCAAATGAATTACAATGTCAAACGAGGAAAATGCTTTGTAAATATCATAAGCACCTCCCAAAGTCAGATATTCAAAGAGTTATACTACCCAGACATCTTGGAGGTCGTAGATTAACTGATTTGAATAATCTTCATAGTAAACAGATTTTTCATCCACGTTCCCATTTTCATGATAAACAGAGAACGTCTAAACTACATGATATTATTGTTACTTCAGATTATCTTACACCTCAAAACTTGACAATGCAGAAGGTGGATTTTGATATATTTGATAATAATTCTAAAAGAGAAAGTTGGACGCAGAAGAAATTAGACGGAAAGCATCCTAAAGAATTGAAGAATGATTATACTGATGAAATCGCATCAAATAGATGGTTAGTATCATAGAAAACACACCATCAAGCAAAATATAGATGATTTTTGCCATAGATGTTTTTGTTCTTCAGAAACAGTTTTTCATATATCATCATCTTTCTAAGTCCTTGCCTCAACAGATTATTAAGAAAGACATGATGTCGTCGCTAATATTATTCATTTTAATTTAAGAATAAAACATGACCTCATTCCCAAGGGAAAAAATGTTACAAATATAAACCTGAGTTTATTTGTGAAAGCGACAAATATAAACTTTATTTTGATAAAACAATTCTATGCAACAGAGCTGTGCAACATAATAGGCCTGATATCATTCTTGCTGATAAACTGAATCGAATAACATATATAATTGATATTGCTATACCCGACACACATAATTTACAAAATAAATACAATGAAAAAGTTCTGAATATATGATGCTTGCCGACGAGATGGAAAAATGTAGAAAATGAGGAAAATATTTATTTTACCGATTATTCCTAGGAACCTTCACGAAATATTGAGATCTTAGGTTTGAAGAAAAATTATTTGAACAGTCATCAAATCTTGTAATATTCTTCATAGGTTTCTTTCCGAAAAAATAATGATGTAGAGTCATAAGTTTTCTCTGTAGTTTATACTGCTCAGAATCTTATTTCATATTTTATTTATTTGTATATGTAAATGTAATATAATTAGCCCACAATTTTATCATAGTTATATTCAAAGCAGTTTATTCTATACGATCGTTCATCACTTCACACAAAGAAAACCATGAATGAATAACATTCAGTGTTACTTGACTAAGGTCCGTACACTGGATTTTTCCGGGGAGAAAGTCTCTGACACTACTAGTTGGTACATTGATGTCACTATCTGATGATGCTATAGTTTGCATATATTCAGGTAGATTGATATATTCTCATAAAATTTAACGTTTTCCTAATATATAATGATTCCAGGATATGTTTTGATTATAATCATTGCCTGGCAATGGTATTAAGTACCGGGTGTTGGATTTATATATTTTCAAGAAATCAGTTTGATTGAATGAACAGATATATATATATATATATATATATATATATATATATATATATATATATATATATATATATATATATATATATATATATATATATATATAGGTCCGCCGCGTAAAACTCTTCAGGCTCAAAACGTCATCAGTTTTGTCCTAGAAAGTTGAAAGATATCTCAAATTGTAGGTAGTCCTCATTAAAATAATTTATTGGTACAGAGAATATCGTTCATACAAAAATGCAAATGAAGAAAATAAAACTGTTTTTATTATGTTGTTCTCACCCTGTATATCGAATTCGATCTCATACATTAAATACCATCATTAATACCTTTCATTTGCGGTATTCCACTCGCAAATCCGTCAGTTTATTTTTAATAGAAATAGAAGAAACAAGTTATATAAAATAAAAATAAATAGGAAATTCAAGTGAACCTATAACACAACTACGAGAAAATTTCCTCAAATAAGATACATCTCTACCTTCTCATCGAGGAAGCCTACCATTGATCGAGGGAGTCGAAAATTTTTCTGTGGTCTCTATTAAGAACTAGCCAACTTTGACATGATGTCTATTTTTCATTTATTCTTTCGAGAAAAGATTTTCTTATTGCTTTTTTTGTTATTTTTGAAGTGACAACGTCTTATAATTCGATGGAGCCGGATGTACGCACGAAAAACATGGTTCATGCGGCGTTACCTCGCTCTGAGGCGTTCCATTCAAGGCTTGAAGTGTAAGCGAGAGCGCGGAACGAGCGACAAAGACAATTGGCCTCCGCATTCGGCAGCGTTCGACTTATGTCTCTTTTCTACATGAGTGAGCGATCCATCTGCGTGAACAGCTGCTAAAAAATAATACATTTACATGTTTTCGTCAAGTATGAAGTGCAGTGAAAACTGAGTGTGGTGTCAATTGTTTATAGCGACGATAAAGGTAATGATACTTTCGATATCAAATATATGTTCAGTGATATATTGTCGAATATTCGTGCTTTCATCATTAAAATAAATAGTATCGGTCCGCTAGTGTAGCGATTGTAAAAAAATAAACAAAATTGACATAATTGTATTTATGCGTACAAATAAATGTAACTTGATCTATTCAATTGTGATTTCCATTTACATCTCTAAATCCATACAAAATATCTATCGAACAAATAAAATTAAAATTTTCTTTTGAAAAATACAACCATTCCATTAGTATTTTCTTATGACGTTCTTACGTTCAACTATCGTCAGTAAACCGATTTTACAGACAACCGATTTTTTTTTTGAGAAGTATCTCAAACGTACGTTTTTTTGTGAAACTGCTGAATTTTCCAGGAATCTCGAAGGTGGCATCTTTGAGGGATTGATGAATGCTTCTCATGGTTGGTCTTCAGTGCCGAACATTCACACAGTTGTAAATTGTATTTCGGATGATTTCCGCATCAAAATCATCCACGGTAGATCTTAGGCTAGGTTTGCCAATTGTTTTTCTAGGTGAAGAAAATTTAACGCCTTCTGGATTTTAATCATTCTCTTGAACAATTCAATGAATTGTTCACACGCTGACACCCGTAGCTTCTGATACTCTACCACATAGAGTTGATGGTTATAATAAGATTCTTGGCCTTTTTTTCTCGTCGCATGATATCGTACACTCGGAAAATAATTTCCCTCGCTAGGCTATGAACAACTCGCTTCAAATTCTCATACCTGTTACAAAAAATGGCAAAATTGACATAAAAATTCAAAAATCAAACAAATACTGATACAGAAAAAATGGAAGTTGTGACTGTAATATATATTTGAAAAGTTTGAAATGACCAATAAGATTTTTTAATCATTCTGTATATCAAAACGAAAAACTACGTTCTTGTGTATCGCTTCATCGAGAATGCTTGGCTTTCCTTATTAGACCTTTTTTAGACAATAATAGTGATTATGTAATGTTGAACCAATCTATGGATAAAACAATAAAGCTAAAATTTCATGCTGGTTACGGCAGAATGACGAATGATGGATTATTATATCGTAGGTCTATGACGGATAATAATCGAATGAAAACTAAAATATTCAATTTCCCTTTGGTATTCAACATTGTTTCATTTGAAGAGATAAAACTTACATTTACATCTGCTGAACTCCAAAGTCTTGATTAAGACTATTTATTCGGTTATTTCAACACACAAGAAAAAATAAATATACACATTAGATTCATAACAGATACTTTCGAAACACCGATAGCTAGGATCTGAATGCCACCAGCGAGTTAAATTGGAGATGGACAGCTTTTTCAGGTAAGGGTCATATGAATAATAAAAAACAAGTACTGTGTTTTAAGGAATTTTACTTAATAATTGCGATTCGTAACGCGTTTCACTACACCGTAGCTTCTTCAGACGAATGATTATGCAGAAAAATGTAAATGAGAATATAACTATAAATGTTCTTGAGTAATTAAAAGCTTATTGGTTGCTTCTTCTTAAGTGGTTATTTATGACAGGTATATCCAATAAAATTAAGGAATAGATTGCTCCCCGAAAAGATTCAATAGAGGTGAAGGGCTTAAATCGACTTGTTCATTGATGAGTCTACCTGAGTGTTTGTATTTATTTATTTCTAAAGTTTCCCAAAGATCTACCTTCCAATATTTATTATCTGTATGCAAAATTTCAAACTGTGGGTCGAAAGAATGATTATTTTCTAAGAGATGATTCGTAATTTGAATCTGATTTTTATTTGAAAAACTGCGTTTATGTTCCGATATTCTAATATTAAAATTTCTATGTGTTCTACCAATGTAGAAATTATCAAAGTCATTGCAATTCAATCTATAAACACCTGATTTATTGTTTTTACCTGGTTTGGTTTTATTATTTTTATATATTTGCCTAAATTATTATTAGTTTGGAAAGCTATGTTGAAATTATTGCTACTTAAGAATGATTTCAGTTTCTCACTTGTAATGCCAACGTAGGTTAAGGTGTTGAATTTTTGTTTCAATTTATCGACAGGGTACACTTCATTCAATGCGATTCTACTTTGTTTTTATTTAAAATATTATTTATTAGTTTGGGATTGTAACCATTATTTCTGGCTATTTGTTTAATCAAATTTAGTTCTTTGTTGAAATTTTCTGGTGATAGCGGGATGTTAATCAATCTATGAATAAAACTATTGAATGCTGACATTTTATGTTGATATGGATGACACGACGAGTTATGTATTATAATATCTGTATGTGACGGCTTATGGTAAATTGCGAAAACATGTTTTCCATTTTCATTCGAAATTGTTACGTCTAAGAAATTTATCGAATTATTGCTTTCTATTTCGGTTGTGAATGCAATTTTTGGATGTAATGAATTTATATGATTTTCGAAAATTTTTAACTGTCTATCTGTTCCTGTGAAGCAAATAATGATATCGTCTACATAGCGATACCAGTATAAACAATATTTACTGAGTGGATGATTATGAATTAATTTCTCTAAGTTATTCATGAAAATTTCTGCTAACAAAGGACTCAACGGATTGCCCATAATCAAGCCGTCTTCAATAGTATAATATTTGTAATTGAAATGGAAATAATTTTGATCTAAACAAATTTTTAATAATGAAAGAATATCTGATTTAATGATAGTATTGACATGATTCCTTTCTAATAATTCTTCAACTAAGTAATACGTATCTTTTGGAGGAATGTTGGGAAATAGATTCTTAACATCGAAAGAAATAAGTTTGGAATTAGGTGGTATAGTGGTATCTTTGATATTGGCAATAAGTTCGTATGAATTTTTGACCGAAAATTCAGATTTAAAATTGCAATGTTTTATTAGCAAGTCGTTGAGGAATTTTGAAAGTTTGAACGAAGGTGCCGTTACATAAGAAACAACAGGTCTAATAGGGTAATTAGGTTTATGTAGTTTTATCAACGAATATAATTCGGGGGATTGTGGATTGGAATTAATGAATTTATATTTTCTTGGTCTGTAATTTATGATTTTGCTGTCGAAATTATGTTTTTAACAATAATAATTAATAACATATAATAATATAATTTCTACATTGGTAGAACACATAGAAATTTTAATATTAGAATATCGGAACATAAACGCAGTTTTTCAAATAAAAATCAGATTCAAATTACGCGAATCATCTCTTAGAAAATAATCATTCTGCGACCCACAGTTTGAAATTTGCATACAGATAATAAATATTGGAAGGTAGATCTTTGGGAAACTTTAGAAATAAATAAATACAAACACTCAGGTAGACTCATCAATGAACAAGTCGATTTAAGCCCTTCACCTCTATTGAATCTTTTCGGGGAGCAATCTATTCCTTAATTTTATTGGATATACCTGTCATAAATAACCACTTAAGAAGAAGCAACCAATAAGCTTTTAATTACTCAAGAACATTTATAGTTATATTCTCATTTACATTTTTCTGCATAATCATTCGTCTGAAGAAGCTACGGTGTAGTGAAACGCGTTACGAATCGCAATTATTAAGTAAAATTCCTTAAAACACAGTACTTGTTTTTTATTATTGATAATGGAATTTTACCAAGTAAAAGCCTCCCAAATTCAAAGGGTCATATGGACCGAACTCGATCTTTTCGCGCAGGGTGACGCACGTGCCATGAGATCTTGAACTATTTCCAACTCATGATTCTCCTGACCGACTTGCGTTTTCGCTTCGGATGCTAGATAATGAATAGATAACAACCCGAATTTCTGGAGTATATTTTATTCATGGACGAAGCAAGTTTTTCGAGCCTTTATTAATACCAACATATTGGTCGAAGAAAATTATCATGTTTTCATTGCAGTTCATCACCAGGAGCAATTTTCTTTGAACGTGTAGATTGAAATAATTGGAGATCACCTAATTGGTCCACATTTCCTTCTATTCCTAGATTGATTGGAGATTCATTTACTTAGTTTATAACCGAAGAGCTGCCAGATCTATTTGATTTTACTTCTTTAGGTGACAGGGCGAGAATGTGGTACATGTACGATGGCCCTTCTGCTCATTTCAGAATAAGAACGCGTCAACATTTGAACGAAACATTTCCAGATAGCTGGATAGGGTGAGGTGGACCTCAATTTTGGAAAGGTCGTTCACCTGCTCTGAATCCAATAATCTTTTGTACTTGGGGTCATTTGAAAGCTTTAGTTAATACAATTCCTGTACAAGACGTAGAAGAATTGAGAAACTGCATTATCAGTTCTAGTAGTCTCTCAAGAAATTCCTGGGATCAACCATCTGATACGACGATCTATGTATCGACGTCTAGACTCCTATACAGTGGCTGAAGGAGACCATCTTAGCACTAACAATGATCGCTTCCTTTATATTGTTTTCATGAAAAGCATTGTGAATATTTGTACACAAAAACTATGCCAGATGCGGAAAAAATGCAAGAAATAAAAAAGCAGAGAGAATAGAAATAGCAAATGTATTATTGTATTGTGTTGTACAGAAGTGGTAATCCTGAATTGACCAGAATAGCGTAAATTGGAACACGACCACAAATGATTGATACTCTCCTCAAATGTATCTGTATAAGCGTTTAAAGAATTATGAATATTGTTCTAGTATTTGCCATGAAAAAAAAAAAGCAAACTGAATTTCATGATATCATAATAATGAAATATCGTCCAAGCTGGGAGATGCTGCATTCAAACATAATTTGATAACGAACAGATGGATGGGATATAAAAAAAAAGTTCAACAGATAATGACTTTTAATGATCTTTTACTACAATTTTACGCAAGCCTTACTGAGAATCTGGACTGATCCTACGAAATCTTCGAAGCGTTTTGTATTCTGCCTACAACTCAGAACATCTCTCCTGAAATAAACAATAAATTCTAGAAGTTTCTTCGCTTTGTTTCCGAGATTCTTCACTAAAGCAAATAGAGTTCTGATATTCTTCATCTTGAAGTTGGATAGTCCCAAATCGCAGACGATTGGAAGTGGACAAGCTGCAGTTGGATAATATGGAAATATTTCCGCGAATAACGGCCTCAGTATTTTATAAAGATGTTCTTGTCTATCTCTCAAACAAATTCCATCGGTTTTGAAAAAGGAAGCTACCGCAGCTAGTATCAGTTCTGCGTTTTTGAAGCAGATTTTGGCCTGCGGTGACCGCATCCGACTTTCCATAGTAGCAAGTTGCACTTGAGCTGGTTCATAAATGGATCTTAACTTTTGTGTATCTAAGCCTGATAAATTTTCATCGAGCCAATGGAATTCATCTTGTATCAAACTTAATAAGCCTTGTAAAGGACTAAGTGCATCGAACCAAGGTTTGAGGGCAAGTTCGGTATCTTCTTTCAAGTCAGCCTATGAAAATGCCAAACAAACTGTTAGAATATATATACATAGTATTCGAAAAACAATCACTTTTCTTACAATTCTTTTGAAACGTCAACCAACACACATGCAGTCTCCTCTAAACGTATAGCTGATAGCCAATCATTAATCTTAGTTATTGATGTATTATTTCGAATAATCACGAATCAGGAAATAAACCCTTGACCAATCAAACAATATTCACAAATACGAAATCAATCTACAGTTACCAGCAGTAAATTATGAAGTTTAATCTGTTGAAATCATTTTCAGTGATTTTAAAATGGTAAATCTAACCTCCAAGTAGGAATGAAGTTGTAATTATTTGATCGTCCCCCGTATACCTATTAAGACCTTCAATATTCTTTCTCAGATGTCGCGGGCTTATTTGAATTTAAGAGGGGCTTCAGGGGAAATCACAAAATACGCTTCTTGTTTCGCCCTAAAACAGTGACGGGGAGCTTTGCATCAAATCCAGTTACTGGCAAGGGTTATTTCATACGCTGATATCCGATATTTGAGTGAAATTTATTCAAGATTTTGGTCTGCTTGAAATAGGGCATTTGTTTGTCCTAAATCGGTCGCGTCACCACACTTTTTGCCAGGTTTATGTTTTTGAAAGAATTGAGAAATGAAAATAACTTTGAAGAATGGCAGAATCCTTCGTATAAATTTATATCAATTATTTCCCGGTACGGTTTCTGAGAAACTTCCACTGTTGAATCGTTTCCAATTTTGCGGTGGATAGTAAGATTTTCAAACTTCTCAGGTATGCTTTTTTCTCATTCTTTGGATATACAAATGTATAAATTGTTTAGAATGATTGAATTCTCGTTTTAGATGAAATTTTTCTCGAATTATAGCTGAGAAGGTTGTACATCGTTTCATGTGGGGCTCTAGCGTCGCCCTCTAACTTCCTTCGGACGCAAATCCATTATTTTCGAGTGCCGACTTTAACGAAAAAATTTTCCGCTTCCAGAAAATTTTTCTGCTTGTGAAATGTCGTGATCTCTGCTTTCCTCTACCCTATATTTCAACTTTTATACGTGCTTAGTATATTATACTCGTCAGACTCGCCTTTTATACTCAAGTGCATAATATAATGAACTCTATTATACGCCAAATAAATACTTCAACCACAATATTGTGATATAAAATTGTTCAAATTGTTCGATAGTTACCACCCTCAAGTTATGTGAAGATTCGGTAGATTCAGTTATAAAAAGGTAGTCAACATAATTTTCAATGATTTGAAATTGGTTAATTCAGAAAAAAGTTTTGAATTATTCGAACGCCCTTTGTACATTCGTTTCGTCAGTGAAACTACCTTAAACGCCACCATCATATAGACATAAGTTGTTTCTTCGCAAGTATATATGAAACTCAAGGTGAAATTATACGGCACGCTTTCTCAATTCCAATATATTTCCCAATATCACATCAAGATGAATTTAATTGCAGAATGTTCGAAAATAATGTAATGAAGTGATGATTCCTCTTACCGATTGAATCTCAATTCTCTTAAAAAAGTGCAGGAATTGATTATTCAAAAAATCTGTTTAAAATGATTACCAAAATTGTTGTTGTTGCTAACTTGGCACAACTATTATGTATACTACCGCAGAGTTTGAACGCGATATGTCATTTAGTTTGATTACTGTGCTCGATTTTGTCACTTGTCACAAGTATTTTGCGGTTTTTATAATAGATAATGTTACAGAAGACTTACGGTAAATCGACTTTATCAAAAACAGGTGTATAATGATGGTACATCTTCAACTGAAGTTAATATCGTTAAAGGGAAGAAAATGGTAATTAAAAATCATCACTCAAGTTTGAGAGAGATAGGCAATGAACTTTCTGTGTCCAACGAATCAATTCGTATCATTTTTAACGATTGTTTGGGCATGAAACGCGTTGCCGCTCGACTAGTTCCAAAATACCTGATTTCTTTCAAAAATTGAATCATGTAAAGGTCGCTTAAGACATTCTCTTCATCTCGGTGTGCCTTCTCCTCAAGGGAAGTTAGCGACCATCATCTGGAATTCTTCTCTATCACGAGCCATATGTATAAGTGTGACAGCGTGTCTGATATTGAGCCAGTCGCGCAAGTTTTTAAGCCAAGTTTTTCGGCCAATACCTCGTTTGCCTTCTATTTTTCCCTCAATGATTAATTGCAACAAGTTGTATTTGCTGTTTCTAAAAATGTGGCCGAAATATGCTGCTTCCCTTTTCTTAATCGTGGTTATAAATTCTTGCTCTTTTCCCATTCTTCTGAGCACCTCAGCATTTGTTACATGTTCTACCCACGGAACTTTCAAAATCCTTCTATATAGCCACATTTCAAATGAATCAATTCTTTACACTGTTCGAGCTTTTAACGTCCATCCCTGAACACCGTACAAAAGAGCTTCTAGAACGAGTCAATTCTGACCATACATTCATAAAACGCATTGTAACCGGTGATGAGACATGGGTTCATGACTTTGATATATAAACCAGTCAACAAGGTCCGGAATGGCATCTTGCAGCTGAACCGAAACCGAAAAAACGACGTCAAAGTCAAGATAATGTTCACTTTGATGATCGCGGTGTGGTCCACCAGAAGGTCACCCAGTAGATAAAGATTATTACCTGCGTGTTACTTGGCGTTTGAGAGAGTGAATTCATCGACAAAGGCCAGATGTGTGTAAAGAAAACTAATGAATGACCAAAAACTCAACAAATATCAAAGAACAACCACCGTATTCACTTGATATGGCTTCGGCCGACATTTTTCTCTTTCCAAAACTCAAATTACCTCTTTGAGGTACCCGTTATGAATTGACAGGGGACATTAAAGAGAATTCGCGGCGAGAACTGTAGTCGTTTCCGGAAAGAGCGTTTGAAATTCTTTTTGATGATTGGAGTATTCGTTATCGTAAATGTATTATTTCGGAAGAGACCTACTTTGAAGGCGATACAATAATTTGGATGAAAAATAAGTAATTTGTGTTTCATTTATCAATTCGGTACTCTTTTGACAAAATGTAGTTTGGTCAGAAATTGGTATATCATGTACATGATACAGCTCTTGAACTAATTAGACTACTCTAATTATCCCTCATGGTTTATGAAATCGAACACCTGTGTTTTACAGAAGTGATAATCAAGAAATGATCAGAATAGCGTAAATTGAAACGCGACCACAAATGATAGATACCACCGTTATCTTGTAGAGCCCAGGATATTTGTTTATCCTGGGTGTACCGATGGCTGTTAATATCACTCCTCTGCTCAAATGTATATGTATAAGCGTTAAAAGAAACATGAATATTATTCTAGTATTTGCAATGAAGAATAGAAAAGCTAATTGAATTTCATGATGTCATAATAATGAAATATTGTCCAAGCTGTGAGATGCTGCATAAAACATAACTTGATAACGAACAATAATAAAAAACAAGTACTGTGTTTTGAGGAATTTTACTTAATAATTGCGATTCGTAACGCGTTTCACTACACCGTAGCTTCTCCATTCGTCTGAAGAAGCTACGGTGTAGTGAAACGCGTTACGAATCGCAATTATTAAGTAAAATTCCTCAAAACACAGTACTTGTTTTTTATTATTGATAATGGAATTTTACCAAGTAAAAGCCTCCCAAATTCAAATGATAACGAACAGATGGATGGGAAATAAAAAGAATGTTCAACTTGACTTTTAATAATTTTTTACTACAATTTTATGCATGCGTTACTAAGACTTTGGACTGATCCTACGAATTCTTCGAAGCGTTTTGTATTCTCTCTACAATTTAGAACATCTCTCCTGAAATAAACAATAAATTCTAGAAGTTTCTTCGCTTTATTTCCGAGACTCTTCGCTAAAGCAAATAGAGTTCTGATATTCTTCATCTTGAAGTTGGTGAGTCCCAAATCGCAGACGATAGGAATTGGACAAGCTGCAGTTGGGAAATACGGAAATAATTCTGCGAGTAATGGCTTCAATATTTTATAAAGATGATCTTGTCTATCTCTCAAACAAATTCCATCGGTTTTGAAAAAGGAAGCTACCGCAGCTAGTATCAGTTCTGCGTTTTTGAAGCAGATTTTGGCCTGCGGTGACCGCATACGACTTTCCATAGTAGCAAGTTGCACTTGAGTTGGTTCATAAATGGATCTTAACTTTTGTGTATCTAAGCCTGATAAATTTTCATCGAGCCAATAGAATTCATCCTGTATCAAACTTAATAAGCCTTGTAAAGGACTAAGTACATCGAACCAAGGTTTGAGGACAAGTTGAGTATCTTCTTTCAAGTCAGCCTATGAAAATGCCAAACAAACTGTTAGAATATATATGGACAGTATTCGAAAAAAAAAATCACACATGTAGTCTCCTTTATACGTATAGCCAGTTATTAATCTTAGTTATTGATGAATTATTTCGAATAATCACAAATTAGCAAATATATCCTTGATTAATAAGACAATATTCATAAATACAAAATCAATCTACAGTTACCAGCAGAAAATCAAGAAATTTGACCTGTTGAAATTATTTTCAACGATTTTGAAATGGTCAATCTTACCCCATAAGTACACTCGGAGGCAAAATTAGCGGAACACTCGAAAATTTAACCAAATTCGAAGTCCGATATTTTTCCTAATTCTCAACCGATTTAGATGATTTATTCGGCAAGTTATAGATCAACTCTTCTGCTTTGTAGAAATTATAAGAGAAAACGAAAAAATCTGAAAAAATTTTATACGGGGGCAAAACTAAAAGTGTTTTTTTTGTCAAAAATTCGTAACACCCTGTGGAATTTCGTGGTCCGAGTTGAAACGTACAATATCATGGTCTGTCAAGACACATCTTCCTACTGTAACGCCCTTCTTGTTTTATGCATTTATCACTATTTTTACAAGAGATATCCAATTTGAAGCGAAAAGTCACAAATTTCAAGAATTTATTTTTAATCTTGCGTAGGTGCATAACATCGGAGGTTAGCCAAAAAATAAAATCGAAATAAGAGAAGCGGAAATCTAACGAAATGAAAATTTTTGAAATTCACTGGCCAATTTCACGCTCTGGGAGAACTCGAATTTGCACATTTATTTTTGAATTTTTTTGTGTGACACTCTATAATAATTATCATTTCTGTCCAAAATTGAGAGCAGGTGTGTATCCTGGCGATACACTCGTGAAATGAAATGAACATGTTGAGAAAAATGTTCATGATGATCCACAAAAAAAAACATTTGATTTTAGTAGCGAGTATGACCCCCCGAGCTCTTATTACAGCGCGCATACGATTTCGCATACTCCCAATGATGTTGTCTATCATCTGTTGAGGTATGTTGTCCCACTCTTCCACCAAAGCCAATGTCAGCTCTTCAACGTTGCCTCGATTCCATTGTCGAACCCTTCTTCCAAGAATGTCCCAAACGTGTTCGATCGGGTTTAAATCCGGTAACCGCGACGGCCAGTCCATTCGTGTGATCCCAACTTCATTGAGATATTCTATCACTATGCGCGCAGTATGAAGGCGCGCGTTATCGTGCATAAAAAGGAAATTTTCCCCTATGTAAGGAGCAAAAGGCACAACATGGGGCTCCAAGATTTCTGTTATATACCGATGGGCATTAAGTGATCCATTGCCAATAATCTCCAGTTCTGTTCGTACTCCCAAGCATATGCCACCCCATATCATAACTGACCCTCCACCGTATTGCTCAGTTCCTGCGAAGTTCGCTTGATTGTACCGTTCCCCTCGATGCCTCCATATTCTATCTCTACCATCCACGAAATTGACACAATATCGGCTCTCATCACTAAATAAAACTCGTCTCCACTGATTGATTGTCCATGCTACATGCTCCCTAGCAAACGCCAATCTTGCTACCCGATGGGCTCTATCGAGTCTCGGTGCTCTTGCTTGCGCGTATGATCTCAGACTAACTTCATTTAATCGTCTTCTGACTGTCATCACACTGACGTTAATGTTATCCACTGCTTGTAAAAGGTTACGTGCCTGAACAGCAGTAAGACGAGGATTTCTTATGGTTTGATTGACGATGGAACGGTTATATATAGCGCGGGTTGCCCGATTTCTTCCTTGTCCTCGCCTCCTCACGTACAATCCAGTTTCCCTGTAACGTCGGTAGATTCGATGGATAACCGACGTCGAGACACCCAACATGGTACCGACTGAGCGGTAGGTGCGCCCTTCCTCGATCAATGTAACTGCCCTTGCTACTGAGGTTGGTGGTAAATCTCTCATTCTGAATGAAAAATACCGTTTCGAATCGTAAACAGTAAAAGAATCACAAAGCACCGCAACCGATCGAATTTGTATCAAATCAAAGAATGGAAAACTCCCATTGTTTAAACAATTGCAAATGTGGTCATATACAAAAAAAACGTGTGTTGTATTTCATATTTGATAAAAAAAGGTGTGCACATGTGTAAATGAAAAGCTTTATCAATGGTCCCAGAATTCGGTTGTGTATTTTAATAGCTACCGACTGTTATCTCCTATGAATTCCTAATTTTCACCAAATTAACCAAATTGTCATCAATAGCTAATGCAATTCGAACATAAAAATCGCAAACGACAATTTCGACACGCCTGAGTGATAATAAGAAAATTCTAAATCGATAGACGAATTTTAATAACAATTTCTTGATTCAATGGAATTTCTCCAAAATGGTGAAATTAAATATATTTTGCAAAAATAGAGATAAACGCATGAAACAAGAAGGGCGTTACTGTAGGAAGATGTGTCTTGACAGACCATGATATTGTACGTTTCAACTCGGACCACGAAATTCCACAGGGTGTTACGAATTTCTGACAAAAAAAAACACTTTTACTTTTGCCCCCGTATAAAATTCTTTTCAATTTTTTTTTGTTTTCTCTTATCATTTCTACAAATCAGAAGAGTTGATCTATAACTTGCCGAACGAATCATCTAAATCGGTTGAGAATTAGGAAAAATATCGAACTTCGAATTTGGTTAAATTTTCGAGTGTTCCGCTAATTTTGCCTCCGAGTGTAGGAATGAAGTTGAAATTGCTTGATCGCCCCCCATATACGTATTAAGATCTTCAATATCCTATCTGAAAGATATCAGATGTTGGTTCGCGGGCGTATTTTAATTTAAGAGGGGCTTCAGGGGAAACCACAAAACACGCTTCTTGTTTCGCCCTAAACCAGAGACGGGGAGCTTTCCACCATTTCATACGCTGATATCCGATTTCTGAAGGAAATTTATACAAGATTTTGGTCTGCTTGACATCGGGCATCTGTTCGTCCCCAGGCCGGTTGTGCCAACACACTTTTTCCCAGGTTTCTTAAAACTTTGTGTCGGGGTCTTCGTTGGACACTCGGATCCAGTTGACTTTTGACGGAGATTTCTTTGGAATTGCGGATTGAAAATACCTTCAATGAATGGAACAACTTTTCGCATAAATTTATTTCCTTGATTTCACTGTTTGATTTTGGTTGTTTCTGAGAAACTTCCGCTGTTAAGTCGTTTCAAATTTTGCGGTGAATGAAGAGATCTTTAAACTTCTCAGAGATGCTTTTTGCCCTTTTTTTGGATATAAAAATGTATTACTTGTTTAGAAAGATTGAATTCTTGATTTTGGCGACACTAATTCTTGAATTATAGCTGAGAAGGTTAAAGATCTAATTTCCTTCGGACGCAAGTCCATTATTTTCAAGCGCCGAACGAAAATAATTGTATGCTTCCAGAAATTTTTCCTTTTGTGAAATGTCGTGATCTCTGCTCTCTCCCATCAAATATTTCAACTCTTCAACGTGTTTAGTAATTCATATTGAACGACTTGTCTCTTATACTCAAGTGCATAATATAATGAAATCTTTTATACTTACTCCAGATAACATTGTGCTATAAAATTGGTCGATAGTTACCAACCTCAAGTTAAGTGGAGATTCAGTTATAAAAAAGGCAATCAACATTATTTTCAATTATTTGAAATTGGTTCATTCGGAAAGAAGTTTTGAATTATTCGATCGCCCGTCGTACATTCATTTCTTCAGTGAAACTACCTTAAACGCCACAATCTGATAGACATAAGTTGTTACTTAGCAAGTATATATGAAACTCAGGTGAAATTATACGACACGCTTCCTCAATTTCAATATATTCCCCAATATCACATCAAGATCAATTAAATTGCAGAATGATTACCAAAATTGTTGTTGTTGCTAACTTGGCACAACTGTTATGTATACTGCCGCAGGGTTTGAACGCGATATGTCATTTAGTTTGATTACTGTGCTCGATTTTGTCACTTGTCACAAGTATTTTGCGGTTTTTATAATAGATACAGAAGACTTACGGTAAATCGACTTTATCAAAAACAGGTGTATAATGATGGTTCAGCAACAGAGAAGTGGTGGAAGATTCGTCTCGTTCTGGTCGGCCATCAACATCTTCAACTGAAGAATTTGCAAATCTAGTAGCTGATGGGGGATACAAATATGAACAAGTATATAATGCAGATGAAATTTCACTGTTTTGGAAGAGAATTCCAAACAAAACATTCATTTTTAAATGCATGCATATGGAGATTGTGTCATTAAATCACTGGTGCTTTATAGATCGTTGAATCCTCGTGCTTTGAAAATCAAAACAAGAACGACCCACCAGTGTTTTGGAATGCTAGTAAGAAAGCGTGGAGCTATATTTTGTGACTGGTTCCAGAATTGTTTTGTTTTAAAGGTTGAGCTTATTTAACAAAAATGAATTTAGGTTATGAAGCTGTTCTACCTATGCACAATGCACCAGGACATCCTCACAAATTTAAAACTATGTATCCAAATTCAAAAGTGATAGTTTTACCTCCCAACACGACGTCTCTGCTTCAACCTATGGACCAAGGAATACTCCAGGCCTTGAAGCTCTATTTTGGCATTTCAAAATGTATCTCAAACACGAAAAAAAAATCAGTGGAAGAACTGAACGATAAACATTGAAAACATGCTGGGAGAAATTGTGGCATGTTCTTATTGAGGAAAATGAGGAAAAATCCGAGTAATTCAAACTTCATCGGCAAACATTGCTGATATTGCAAATGGAATATGAATAGAAGTGTTCGAACAGATTGAATCAAGTGACATACAGGAGTTGCTTGAATCGCAAGATGACGATTTGACTGAAAATGACTTGAAGGATATCTTGAATTCACAGCCTATTGAAGATGAGGCTTCAACAACCACTAGAAACGTGACATCTTATTTGAAGAATCTTAGTGAAGGTTTAAGAAGCGCAAATGAGCTTTGTGATTTCTTTATGGAATTTAATCCGTATATGGAGCGAATTCATATTTTTAAGAGACTAATTGCTGATGCTACTGCTGAATATCAGTCTGAATTGAAGAAGCCTTCAATAACTGCCAGTCAAGAAGAAATTACAAATTAATTTAAACCATTGCTTAAGTCTGATGATAATAATTAATTAATATAGTCAAAAACTCAATTAAATTTTATTTTTTTTGAATAATTCTTTATTTTGTCACTAAGGAATATATCCCCTATAAATCCATATTCACGGTTTCTATATTCGCTGCATATTTACGGAACATATACCCCGCGAATATAGAGCTTATACGGTATATGCAAAAAAGCCCTAGAAAGAAAAACGTTCGTTCTCGAAACCGTATCAGGTTTCCACGTGTTATCCAGCCTGAGGTGAATTGTTTTCATACGGTGGTTTTGGTTTACTTTGTAAGGAATATAACAAAATTAGGTGGAAAATATTTAATTAACAAACGTATTACCTATTTCGATATTTCATACGTTTACAAATTGTGGGTTAAAACTGAGGTTCAGTGATACAATTTGAAATATCGAAAAAACAGGTATGAATTATTGAGACACACAAGAACAACAAGTTTTCTACTATTGGAATACAAATAGATATTCGAAGGTTTATTCATAATTACTTGAAAATGCTGAATATTGGGGAATAATATGGGTCTGTGTTGTCGCTAAGGAAGGTAAAATTGTTTCTATTGTGTCTAGCTTTGAAAATTTCCACAGATTTTAGATAATTGAGTTTATTGCTTTTCGGGACAGGACACACAACCAAATTTATATGGAATCACTCGGTATTTCACTTTATGGATTGTTTTAACCATGGATCTTTGACTACATGTGAAGAATGAAGGTTTTTGTTGTAAAAAAACTGAATGGTATGATAACAAATGTTGTATTATCATTCGGGATATTGTACTCAGTAGTCATTGAGATTTGAAACTGTGAATTTCAAAATTTAAGAAAGCCTATAATCATAATTGAAAATGCCTTACGTTGGATTGTCCGATGTGCAGAGGGGTCGAATAATTGCTCTCGTTTAAGGGGTGACACAGAGGGATATAGCGGCCACAAAGGGGGTATCACAGGGGGTCATTTCGAAAACCTACGCCCAATACGTGGGGCTACAATCTCTGCAAAATAGGCATAGAAGAAGTCGTAGGAAGATCACTTCTGAAGAACAAGACTGCTTTTTCTGCCAAATTGCAAGAAGAGACCCTAGTGCGTCGTACCCCATACTCCAAAGGCAATTTCTGGAAGTAACAGGCATCAGTGTATCAGTCGAAACAATACGTCAAAGACTTCGTTCAAGGGGTTTATACAGCAGCAGGCACTTAAGAGTTCCTGAGCTAACCAGACAACAAAAAATTAACAGACTTAATTGGTGTATCGAACATCAGAATTAAAAAATATTGAGAATTTGCGAAATGTTCTTTTTTCGGAAGAGACCAGAATTGGTGTTCGATCTGATGACCGCCGGATTCTAGTTTTAAGGGGTCGTGGAAGACAAGCTAGACTCTAGGCAGCAAGATAAATTCAGAAAAACCAACGGGGCAGTGTGATGTTTTGGGGTGGAATTATGCTGGGAGGCAAAACAGATTTCGTTTCCTGCGAGTGTAACGACTAGAAATTACGTGGACGTAGTGCTGGAGCCCATAATGAGACTCTGGCGAGGTGCCCACGGTGAGAGTTTCACTTTTATGCAAGATAATGCTCCTCCGCATACCAGCAACCTCGCGTGTCATCATTTTGAAACAGAGGGAATCGCTATTTTGGCATTATGCTGGGAGGCAAAACGATTTGATTTCGATTCCTGCAAGTGTAACGGCTAGAAATTACGTAGACCTAGTGCTGGAGCCCATAGTGAGATTAGTGAAACTAGCCAGCTTGTTCTCCAGACCTAAATCCTAGTGAACCGCACAACAGCGCATCCGAGCCGCCACAGAAGAGTGGCAGAATATCATCCCAGAGGAGGTCCAAAACCTAATCCAATGCATGCCTAGACGGATTCAAGCTTGTATCAGGGCAAGAGGAGGTAATACAAGCTACTGAGATCGAGGAAAAACACCTACTCCGTAAGAAAATAATTTTCAATTTTTTACTGCATGCGGAAAGAGTCTCTATTTTCTTTTATTCGTTTCTTTTTCAAAATAAAACTTAATTTATTTCTTTTTTCAACTGAAATGTCTCAAAAAGGATCAATTCTAATAATCTTTTGAAATTTCCAAAATCCCTGAGATAATATTCAAAATATGGGGTGATTCCATATCAATTTGGTTGTGTGTATACTAGGGAAGCGGTGGTTGTTATCTAGCAATGCTGTACGATGGTGGTCACTTGTGTTTTTAAAAAGGAAGAGTGATGAACTTTGTATATAATACGAAAAGATCTTTCTGTCTGGCCTATGTATACACCGTAACAATCAGGGCAACAAAGTACGTATAGTCCTGAATTGTCTAATTTGTGAGTTTTGTCTTTGGCATAAAAAATATTTGTGATAATTTACATGTAGATTTGAAGGCAATTTTTATGTTGTCACTTGATATTTGATTTGCAACTTGCTGTGAAATTGGACCAAATTAAGTTAAGGGAGAAAATTTTTGAACATCGGTATTTGCTGTAACAAGGTTCTCTACAGGGTGTCTACTATAAAAGTTGCCAAACTTCAGAAAGTCTTTTTCAACAAAAAATATTCCATAACATTTCTTCGAAAAGTTGATTATTATAGAGTTATTTAACACTCCTTCATTTTACGAAATTTTTTGCTTCTCTCTATAAAAACAAGAATATCTCTGTTACTCTTACAGCTACATCAAATGTGACCATACCATTGGAAATAACATTGAATTTGCTATAAGATAGGTAAGTACTTATGGTAAAGAAAATTTGTATACCGGGTGTTGTAAAAGGCTAATTGAAAAAATTATGAAATGAACAAAATTTGTGGTATTTTCTTGTTAGCTGTACCACTGAAAACTGATCGATAAGTAGCTGTTTTGTGTTTTAGTAAAAACTACTACTTTTAACTGGCTTTCAAATGGTATATCAACTTTTGAGCTATTTTTTTTCCAGCAATATCTTGGGTAAGAGTAATAAATAAGAACATAAAATTCGAAAACGCAAATATTTTATATTACTTAATGAAACATGAACAGGAAGGGGCAACGCGTTTCATGCTCAAATAATCATTCGGAATAGTATGGATTGATTCGTGAGACACAAAAAGTTCATTGGCAATCTCTCTTGAAATTAACTGACGATTTTCAGTTATCATTTCCTTCACTTTATTGATGTCAACTTCAGTTGAAGATGTTGATGACCAGCCAGAGCGAAGCGATTTTTCCACCACATTTTGCTGTTGAAGGTACTCTGCCACTCATATACACGTGTTTTTGATTGAGTTGATATACTGTAAGCCTTCTGTGACGTTTTCAGCGATTCGACACACGAAATTCCATTTGCAATACAATATTTGAGACAAATTTCGTTCGATATTTTTATCCATTGTAAACATCGTAAAATACACTTGTGAGAACTGACAAAAACGAGCACAGTAAACAAATTGAATGACAGATACCGTTCACACTCCGCGTCAGTATAGAAAACAGTTGTACCAACTTAGCAACCATAAAAATTTTGCCAACAGTTTTCAGCAGATTAAAAAAAAATCAATTCCTGGTACTTTTTTGATAGAATGTTTTTCAAACTGCTCCTCCAAACGAAACCTTTGCGGGTCTATAGATTGTGCATATATTGAACCCACACCATCACCTTTAGAGACAGATTTAGAGTAATTTGAGATATTATATATAGGGTGCGCCAGAGAAAACCGGACAATATTTTTCCGTTATAACTTTCTCAATTTCAGAGCTAGATCATTCGTTCGCGCTTCATTGGAAAGCCAAAGGACTAGGTTTTTAGGAAATTGTATCGAAATTTCACTTGCAGTGAAATCCAATATGGCTGACTCATTAAAAAATGAGCAATATTTCGAGATTGG
This sequence comes from Cryptolaemus montrouzieri, assembly GCA_013387265.2. Classification (NCBI taxonomy): domain Eukaryota; kingdom Metazoa; phylum Arthropoda; class Insecta; order Coleoptera; family Coccinellidae; genus Cryptolaemus; species Cryptolaemus montrouzieri. The sequence continues at coordinate 6,049,314 of JABFTP020000103.1, read as the reverse complement.
TAAAACGTTTTTTTCTCACTAAAAAATTCGAATGGGGCTTTCAGTCGATAATTCAGTCTTTTCTGAACAATTTGACATATTGATCTTGAAAATATTTCAATAATTGGTGAAAAAGTAGGGTGAAGAATTTTTTTCATTCTGATTTTCAGCTGAAATCGAAGTATTTTTTTTACCTCATGGCTTTGGCACTCCTAAAGTGGTTGTGTTTTTCATGGATATTCTGAGAAGAAAAAGAACCATATTTTAATAAAAGCAACCGAAAATTCGATATCCGTTCGAATTCAAAATGGCCGACTTTCTCAAATATTAACAATTTTTCCCGCTCATTAAAAAAGTTCTCTTTTCCACCATCATATGCACCTCCCGCTGTTAAACCTCTGAACATAGACTGCATGCATTAACTTCATGATAAACAAAAAAAAAATGAAATGTCATAGAGCTTTAGACGACATCTGGTTTGAACTCGAATTTTATCTTGGCGTTGCTTGTTTTTGTCGTTTGAAATTGTTAACAATGGTTTTAACAAATGATAAGCGTTTCATTGAATGTTTATTTGTGTGTCACTATACTATGGATTATCTAAGACAATGCGTAGACGATATCATCGAACCAGAATAATAGCCCCCAAATAGTCCCGATCTTAATCCGTGCGATGATTTCTGTGGAATCATTTGCAAGAAATGGTGTATAAAAATGGTTTTATTTTCAATAATTGTGAGGAGCTGAAGCAAAAATTCAAGAATAATGGAACAATTTTAATCAAGAAGTAATTTCGAGATCATATAGAGCTAGAGAAGACGGGTGCAGATGGTTTTAGTGTATGAGGGTACTTGATTCTTTTGTTGAATGTTTTTACTCATGTAATTTGTTGAACAAATTCATGTCGTATTATTATTCTCGCAGATGTTTTTAACAGTTGGTATCTCTGAGATATTTGGGAAACAGTCATCCTGATCTTGTTCCTAATGACCCTGTTGTCCGAAATATTTCTTCAGGATCATAGATTATACTTCTTTTGTAATTAGGAGCTGAAAATTGGCGTAATATTTGCCTAGTAGTAAAGCCACGCACAAATAAACATTCATTGAAACACTTATCCTCATTTGTTAAAACTTCAAACGTCAAAAACAAGCAACACCAAGATAAAATTGGAGTTCAAACCAGGTGTCGTCTAAAACTCGATGACACTTCATTATTTTTTGTTTATCATAGAGTTAATGCATGCAGTCTATGTTCAGAGGTTTCACAACGGGCAGATGCTTATGAAGGTGAAGAAGAGAAACATTATTGACAATTGGCAAAATTCTGAATCAATCTTCGAGTTCGACCCCTCAAAATGATGGGAAAGGTTCAATCTATTGATTGAATTACGCAGTTGATTCATTACGACCCCGAAAAATTTTTTAATGCGCGGGAAAATTATTTATATTTGAAGAAGTCGCCATTTTGAATTCGAACGAAAATCAAATTTTTTATTTATTTAATTTGCTTAATATATACCCTGACTAGCCTAGAGCTAGCACTACATAATGCATATAAAAATGTTAATACGGGAAACCCCCATTTGTAATACAAACCCAAATGAACAAAAAACAAAAATACAGATAATATCATACCTACAACTTACATTATATCTCCCTTATATTTAACCTTGAATTATACATACAATATAGCAGACACACTTCTCTGAAAGGATTCCAAGGAGAAGGTTACTCCTGAACACAATTGATTTGCCAACGACAAGGATCTGTTGAAGAATAATGCATTGCGATAATTAGTTCTTGCACAGTCATAAAAAAAGAGGGGAGGAATTCTAGTATTCTGTGGTATATTGAGTCTCAAAGAAGACAAGAGGGCACGACATCATACCATTCAATATTTTAAACAAAAACTCAGATCCAACATTTTTCTGCGATTCTGTAATGATGGCAGACGCATGTCTCGACCCAGAACAACATAATCTACATTATCTTTATGAATGCCCGTCTTGTAAACAATCAGACGGAAAACTTATTCTGAACCTTTTGAACAGCCCTAATGTGCACTAAATCTAACCCATATTCCAGTACACTGCGTACAAACTCACAATGTATAATCAAAGTAGATTCTGAGCAATGACTGCAGTTTCTGTATATGAAGCTCAGCATTTTCATAGCTTTATCCTTTACGCAGCCACTATGATCAGTGAAAGACAGTTCCGAATTCATCAGTACACCCAAATCTTTAATTATCGAGGTTCTTGGCAGGACCCTTCCGTCTAGTATGTAACTACATTCAACATTGGCTGCACTCCGGGTAAAAGTCATTATAGAACACTTCTCCACGTTCAAATGCAAGCGGTTTCGCTATAACCAATCATTAAAAATATTCAGTCCTCGTTGTTTGATTACTGAATCATCAATTGAGCGAATGGAAAGAAAAATCACAAGGTCCGCGAACAAGAGGATCGGACACTTATCGAAAACAGAAGATAAATCATTTATAAACAGTACAAACAAGATTGGACCTAAGTGAGATCCCTGTGGGACCCCTGAGTGCTCAGGAATATTAAATTAGATACAATTTCACATTGGTTTTATTGAAATATGCTTCTTAGAACAACCATGAAAACACAACAACTTCAGGAGTGCCAACGCCATGCGGTGAAAAAATATTTCGATTTCAGCTGAAAATCAGAATGAAAAAAATTCTGCACGTTGCTCTTTCACCAATTCTCGGAATATTTTCAAGATCAATATGTCAAATTGTTCAGAAAAGACTGAATTATCGACTGAATGCTCCATTGGAATTTTTAGTGAATAAAAACGTTCCAGCGATCTTGAAATATTGCTCATTCTCAAATGAGTCAGCCATATTGAATTTTATCCTAAGTGAAATTTTGATATAAATTCTGAAAAACCTAGTCGTTTGGCTTTTCAATGAAGAAAGAACGAATGATTTAGCTTTAAAATTGCGAAAGTTATAACGAAAAAAAATTGTCCCGTTTTCTCTGGCGCACCCTATACATTTGGAAGATTGATCGAATCAATATTAGTAATCCTACACCACGTTTCACAAACGAACTAAAAACACAAGTTCTTATGATCTTATACGACTCCCACACTGATCTAATCAACCTTTTCCAGAGTAAAACACCGACAATTCAGAAGAAAAAAGATCGGTCCAATGAGTCGTTATCTTTAGCTACATGAAGGGATACCGATGACGTCATATCTGGCAAAAAACGACGCATAAAAATCGTTTCTTTTCAACCTGAAATTTCGAGTTATATGTTCGTCAAAACGTTTTTCACCTAACTCCAACTGAGGGGAATTAATTTCATGTGTTACGTTACACTCAAACGGAATATGTCGAAAAGATGGAATTTTCCATCTGTTTTAATTATTTCCTATATATTTAGAATATTTCATAGATGAGTGAAGTGGAAAATATTGAATGAAAACCTGTGAAACGCCCACATGTAAAACTATTATTGTCTATTTAATTACCTTGCTAAGAGATATCAATGCGAAAAACACAAAAAAGTTTAAAAAGCTTTTGTTGATCATTTTTATTGACTGCGTGTTATTTCGAAATTGAACCGTACTTATACCAAACCATCACTAAACTATCAATTCAATATCGAAAACTTCGATTGGCATGAAATTGGAAACAATGTATATTTCAACAATACTCATTACTAGAAAAATAAAACTTTTATTCTGTTCCATGTAGTTTTGTTGGAACAAATATAATGCCTATTAAGTTTTAATGGTCCACGATTACTACCAAATCAACTGATCATCAACTTATTTAGGAATTTTGAGTTATTTGTAGACGTAGAAAATTGTTGATAACAATATTCTCCGCAGATTTTCAGGATAATTTAAGTATCTAGAACTATCTACAAACATTTCTGATGACTTTTGGTATATTAAGTATTTTCAAACCGAATATAGATCTGTACTAATTACGGAAGATAGCTGATAAATGACATAGAAATCGATTAAGAGAAAGTAAGATAACAACACCCAATAGACAGCTAACCACAAATATTATAAAAATTGAAAAGATTCAGGGTTAGTATACTTATTTCTCACCAGATTCTATTAGTTTTTCAGTGTTGTAATTCTTAATGAATTTGAGATATTCATTAAAATGAGATGAATTATCAACAAAAATTTTCATGAAGAAATTTACGACAGGGTATGAGTTTTGTTTGTTTATATGTTATGTTATCGAGCACTTCTTATCTATTTGACTACCCTCACCCCGATCTTGCCCTGAAAATTCTCAAAGGCACCCCCACAACTCGCTCATTTATATATATATATATATATATATATATATATATATATATATATATATATATATATATATATATATATATATATATATATCATGAAAAATATAAATCCATCACCCGGTATGGATACCACTGCCAGGCAATGATTATAATCAAAACATAGCCTGGAATGATTATATATTAGGATAACGTTAAATGTTATGCAAATATATCAATCTACCAGAATATATACAAACTAGCAGGGCCCCCGTGAGGGCTACTGGCGTTTGTGTGCGAAAAAGGATTTTGGCGCCCCTTAAGGCATTTTGGATCATGTTTTTTTTATTTTTTATGCTGCAGCTATGCGCATGCAGCAAGCTAAAGCTAATAATCAAGTAGGTATTGTAGTAAGTCATTATCATCTGATTTCTGAATTCAAAATTGATATGTTTTTTCGGTAATACCTAAATTTCGGTTATCATTTGGTGATCAGGCAGGAACCAGGGGCCACTTTCTATCGCGGGGCCCTGGGCCAATAATGCCAAGTGGGAAAGAGGGTGATTTGTTTAATATCAATTTGAGATATTTAAACTACTTTATTATATTCAAGATCACTCACACCTTCCGTTCATTACCAAAATCTGCATTTCTACAATAATAAAAGAATCATTTTTAATTCTACTCAGCAAAAAACCAGAAAAATCTTAGATCAGAATATGCAGGACTGTATTTTCAAATATGAACTTGTTGATATACTGAAGTCATACAATATGCGTGTCCTAATTAAAGAATTTACTAGACTTTCTGTCACCAGAAATAATTGTATAGATTATAGATGTAGTAACCTTCCTCAACAGGATATTATCAATACTGAGGTGTGTCTCAATGGAATATCTGATCACACATCTCAATCACTGGTAGGTGCTTGAAGTAAAGAAAAACTGAACAGTTCACACCCATTTGAAAACATTTACTTAAGTAATGGGGTACAGACACGTTGACTTGATGTTTATATATACTAGAAAATAACCTAAAACTGAGAATCGCATATGTCACACATGTATATATATATATATATATATATATATATATATATGCTAGTTCCTAGGTATTATATATATATACATATATACATATAAATATATATAATATATATATATATAAAATTGATAAGACACTTCGTCATTTTCTTGAATTTGTAATGAAAAATTGGAGAACCAATCTTCATCTAAATATTTCAAAACAATCGTTAAAATCCGAAGTAATTCCAATCAAAAGAGGCATTTTTCAAGGTGATTCTTTAAGTGCTCTTTGGTTTTGTCTTTGCCTCAATCCATTATCTCATGAATTAAATGCTACTAGTTTCGGCTTCAAAATAAAGAGTCTATTAACTGAATTCAAATTAAGTCACTTAATTTATTTAGATGATATTAAATTATATGCCGGAACCAGATCTCATTTAAAAGTCTACTTGAGATTACTTTCAACTATTCCAATGATATTCATATGAAATTTGGGCTTCCAAAATGTAAAAATCTTTCTATTGAAAAAGGAAAGATCACCTCTGATTATATAAAGATTTCCAATATCGAAATCGAGCCAATGCATCAAGGAGATACATATAAATATCTTGGATTTTGTCAAGAGAAGACAATTAACCATAGCAGCACTAAAGAAAATATTAGAAGTTCATATTACAAAAGACTTAGAATTATCATCAAGAGTTATTTAACTAGTAAAAACCTTTTCAGAGCTATCAACTCCTATGCTGTTCCTATTCTTACATCTTCTTTTGGAATTATTAAATGGTCTAAAACAGATCTAAATGAGTTACAATGTCAAACGAGGAAAATGCTCTGTAAATATCATAAGCACCACCCAAAGTCAGCTGTTCAGAGAGTTACACTACCTAGACATCTAAAAGAGAAAGTTGGATGCAGAAGGAATTACACGGAAAGCACCCTAAAGAATTGAAAAATGATTATATTGATGAAATTGCATCGAATAAATGGTTAGTATCTGGAGAATTGTTTGCAGAAACAGAAGCCTTGGCAATTGCGATCCAGGACCAGGTTGTTTTCACAAGGAATTATAGAAAACATATCATCAAACAAAATATAGATGATTCTTGCCGTAGATGTTTCTGTTCTTCAGAAACAGTTTTTCATATATTATCATCTTGCTCAGTCCTTGCTTCAACATATTATTTAGAAAGACATAATGCCGTCGCTAATATTATTCACTTCAATCTAGGAATTAAACATGACCTAATTCCCAAAAGAAAAAAATTTCAAAAATTGAACCTGAGATTATTTGTGAAAATGACAAATATAAACTTTATTTTGATAAAACAATTCTGTGCAACAGAGCTGTAAAACACAATAGACCAGATATCGTTCTTAATGATAAACAGAATCAAATAACATATATAATTGATATTGCTATACCCGACACACATAATATACAAAATAAATACAATGAAAAATTTCTAAATATATGATGCTTGGCGACGAGATTAAAAAATGTGGAAAATGAAGAAAATATTTATTCTACCGATTATTATTTCTACAACAGGCGTTATTCCTAGAAATCTTCACAAAATTATTGAGATTTTGGGTCTGAAGAAAATTTATTTGAACAGTTACAAAAGATAACAGTCATCAAATCTTGTAATATTCTTCGTAGGTTTCTTTCCGAAAATAATAATGAGGTAGAGTCATAGGTTTTCTCTTTAGTTTATACTGCTCAGAATCTCATTTCATATTTTATTTATTTGTTTATATAAATGTAATATAATTAACTGACAATTTTGTCATATTTATATTCAGAGCAGTATTCTATTCGATCGTTCACCACTTCACACAAAGGAAACTATTAATGAGTAACATTCAGTGTTACTTGACTAAGGTCCGTACACTGGATTTTTCCGGGAGAAAGCCTCTGACACTACTCGTTGGTACATTGATATCATTGTCTGATGATGCTATAGTATGTATATATTCTGGTAGATTGATATATTCTCATAATTAACGTTATCCTAATATATAATTACTCCAGGATATGTTTTGATTATAATCATTGCCTGGCAATGGTATTAATTACCGGGTGGTGGATTTATATTTTTCATGAAATCAGTTTGATTGCATGAACAGATATATGGGCAACTCGTCGGGTAAAACCCCTATATATATATATATATATATATATATATATATATATATATATATATATATATATATATATTTATATACATATATGTATATACTAATACCTAGGAACTTCGTTTTAAAATCAGAAATGATAGCTAGGTCTAGGTGCCATTGAAAAATAAAAGATAGCTATTGTTGTAACGATATTATATATAAGTAATGGGTTACAGACACGTTGACTCGTTGTTTATAAATACTAGGAAATAACCTTAAACTAAAATTACATTTTTTAAGAACAAATAAATAAAATACTACTTTCTACTTATACTTAGATATTTTAAAATATGCATATATTTCTATTAACAAATACCTAGGGAACTTCGTTTTAAAATCAAAATGTTAGCTAGGTCTAGGTGCAATAGAAAAATAAAAGATAGCTATTGTATTAGCGATATTTTCCGAGATTTTGCTGTTGCAAATTCATTAATTACATCGCCAAAATTTATACCGTCAAAAATTTCTTGTTTAATTGCTAATATTGTTAGCCCCGACAATCTTTCTTGAATCATTGTCGATCTTAAATAAATTTTAATGATTTTTAAGTTTGAAAAAGATCGCTCGCCAGAAGCTTGAGATACAGGCAATGTCAAAAGAATTCTTAGTGAAATGCTTACGTTTGGAAAGGTGGAGATTAAATTGTTTTCAAATATATATTGTGAAATACTTAAGGGGTCAGTATCATCAGGTAATGAAAACAACTTTAACGCTTTAATTTCGTTAAACAGATCATTGCAGTCTATATCCTTATTATCCTGATCTGTCAGTCGCTCTTCAAGAATAGAACAATGTTTCAAAAGATCGCTGTCACTTAATTTGGATATGTCGCTAAAAAATCCGAGAATATCATCATACTCATTTAATAAGTCAAATCGGTTTTTTTAGAGAGCTTATAGTTTAATCTATAATTTTTAAGAAAAAACAAATTTTAAAGGCGGTTTTTGGATCATGAGGAATCTCATCTCGGTGTTCATAGTCGAACATTTTTGGTTTAAATTTCTTCCTAACCGATGGTAATGGTGTCTTCTTCAATTTCGAGAGAGGATGCTACTTCTTTTGCTTGCACAAGTATTTCTTGAAATGATTGGTCTGATCTATATTGCTGGAAGTGATCAACTAATTTTTTTAGGTAGATTTGGCATACTTTAATATTAGTTGTAGCACTTTGCATTTGTTTGCTGACAATATTTATATGAAATGAAACGTCATGCCAAATAATAATTCCACAAATAAATTGAAAATTTTGTTCAGGAGTTAAGAGGAACTTGCTTTATGTCTTGCATCAATGGGAAAGGAATTATCTTCAGCCTCTTCTAGAAGACTTTCGCAAACCTCAATTAAATAAACTATGAGGGGCTTTATTGCGTCAATTCTGCTGGACCATCTTGTCTCACTTAGAGGCTTTGAACTTAACCCGCGGACATTTTTTATGAAAACATACCACCTTTTTGTAAATGACGAAAAAAAATTATATAACTCTTGCACGAGATTAAAAAAAATTATTGTAGCACCTGACACCTTAGAAGCGTCATTTACTGTTAAGTTCAAAGTATGAGCCGCACAAGGTACAGAATGGGCTTTCGGATTCGCATCAAGAATGCGTTTTCCCTTCATATCTGTCCCATTATCATAACCTTGTCTCCTAAAGTGTTTTAATTCCAAATTTATTTTTTCAAATTTTCTATCACAAATGTATATATCCATTCTCCTGTAGAGTCCAGTATTGTATTAAACGCAATAAAACTTTCCTTAACTTCAACCTTTTTTGAAGTGGTGTTAAGGACAACATACCTCAGAACAAGACTAATTTGCTCAGTATGACTAGTGTCTGGTGTACAATCTGATATTATTGAAAAATATCTCAACTGCGAACCATTTCTAAAATATTATTTCTTACTTTGGACGACAATAATTCAATTATTTAATTCTGTACTTGCACGCCTAAATAATGAGTTATTTTAACAGATTTTTTTGGGGGTTATACACTCGGCTCACGTGCTGTCTCATCACGGAATCAAAAGAAGCAATCATCTCAACAGCTTTTAGAAAATTTCCATTATCATGTTCGAAAAGCAATTGAGATCAACCTTGAAATGCCAAGCATTGTGTACATAAATACTTAACAATCGCAATAATTCTTTCCAACACGTCTCGCTAATATTCTTGGTCCGTTTCTAAAATCCGTAGATGATGAGCATTAACAGTCATAGATGTCTCCAACATTTTTTTTATATTTACCCGAGTGTTTATATAACTGTTGTGTAAAATTGACGTTTCGTGTCTCTCAATTAGCAAAGACAAGTGTTGCCAATCAGATACTCTATTAGTATCACAAAAAGTGTTAGGAGTTTTATATTTACAAAACGACTTATAACAAAACAACATACAGAATCTTTAGAAATAGAGTAAATAAGCCAAGCCCTTTCGACTTTTTCTCGATTTGATAGATTCCTTTCAAAGTATTTGCACGAAAACTTTCTCTTATCTTTATTACTAGGAAAGCTAAAACTGATGTCTATCAATGGCGGACCACGTTTAACCAATATTCTAGCCATCTGATTGGTGATTCTTTCGGGCCACAAACCGGGGTTGGACGGAATTATATCGATACTAGCCTCATTACAGCCTTCATCGAAAGTGTCACTTGCAGCAGGTATTTCGGTAGCTCACATTACCAAACTTTTTACACAAGCTGAATTACCTGAAGTGGATTGTTCAAGTTCAAGACGAGGATGGTGTCATCGCTCCATCGGGCTCTGCAACAGTAGAAGCTGTTTTGCTGCTACAACCGCTGCCACTTGTTGCAGGACCTGATGTTACTGTTGAAATTTCAGATGGTCCACTCACGGTTATTGATATTACGGATTTAGAATCTTGAGATTCGGACGATTCGGTCGCACCAACATCGATAGTCTCCGTGGAATCTCGATTGTTTTGCAAGAAATGCTTTAAAGATCCAACCATATTCCCTTTCTTGTAGTCTTAGTTTCTTTTGCTCGCGAAACTTTGCACCTGAAGGTCTTCTTCTTCTTCTTCTTTAAATAGGACGATGTTCTGTTTTTCTGTTACAGCCCCTGCTGCGAACCGGAGCTCCAGCACTCATGCCATCGCTTTTTCGACCTTCCTATGGGTCTTCTAGTGTTGGATTTTTGTGTTTTTGCCCACTTCGCCATACGTTCGGGGCCCATTCTGTCTACGTGATCTCTCCATAGGCGTCGACGTGCTCTTGTCCACCTCACCACATCCTGGACACCTAGCTTCCTTATCGTATCCTCATTCCTTATTCTATCTCTGCGTGTAATACCTCTTATAGCTCTTAGTGTTCTCATCTCTGTTGTCCTCATTAGTTGTTTTGTTTTTGTTGTCTCAGCTTTTGTCTCGACCGCATATGTCATCACGGGTCTCACACAGGTTGTATAGATTCGGACTTTGCTTTCTGTGCTTATGTACTTATTCCGCCAGATTACATCTCTCAGGAAGCCAGATATTCTCGATGCTTTCATTGTCTGCTGTTTTGCTTCTTGTAATAGTTGCCTATCGCTCGATACTTCTACTCCTAGGTATTTAAAGTGTAAAACTTGCTCTATTATATGGTCGTTCACTACTAGTTTGCATCTAATTGGATCTTTCGCTATTACCATCGATTGGGTTTTCTGTGTTGATATTACCATGTTATATTTTTCTGCTGTTACTTTGAACTTTTGTAGTAGGCGTTGTAGGTCGTCCTCATTCTCGGCTATTAGTAAAGCATCATCTGCGTAGCACAGTATTCTTATAGTTTTGTTACCCATCCTATAGCCTTGGTTCATTTGGTTAACACCTGTTATTATTTCATCCATGATTAAATTAAATAGACATGGGCTGAAGCTGTCACCTTGTCTAATGTCTCTTTCCTTTATACAAATAAATAATTAGTACTCATGGGAATTAGGAATTAACTTCTAAAGTAACTACAATACTGAGCACCATGTGGGCAGGGTAGGAAATATTCTTAAAAAGTTAACAAAGTAACCAATAGTTTTAACCCTTTATAGGGCAGATTATTATTAAGTAAGATATGGCCGATTGAAGTTAGCATAGTTGAGTAAAAAGCAATTTGTTCGAGTCCTTTCAGCTTAAATCCTTTCAAAAATAAAGGCAAAAAAGCTACTGAACTAATTTGATCTTATAGCCCTCAAAAAACCCTAGAAAATGGTTTTTTAAAAAGATCAATAGCATGAAAACTAAGCGAGTTGAATTTGGCTAAAAAAAATTAATTATATCTAGTATCCTATAAAGTAAAAATGTTGATATTATAATAATATTTATAAAAAATCAAGCCGTTGAAATTGCAGTCAGCAGGTATTCGGCACTGATTTAGAAAAAAGGAGTAAACAAAGTATTACACAACACAACACCACACTTGACAAAATAAAAATAACTGTATATGTAAAAAATAATAGGATAACTTGTTTTTATTCACTTGTTGCACGGTCCAGTGAACTAACTGATTTAAAAACGCCTGTGGCGATGCATCGCTTTTATAGCGCTCCAGGCGTTATTCATGTCTGAACAGGAAAAATCAAAAAACTGCCGCCTGACATGTTCTCGCAACATAGGAATCGGCAGTAACTGGCTGTATTCATATCTGAACCCATTTAATTTCTCAACTTTTATTTAATATTTTTTTTGGACCCTGGGTTTTGGCGCCCTTAAAGGATGGCGCCCGTGTGCATTGCATACTTTACACATACAGTGTGTTCCAACGAAAATTCTATAACTCCGAAATGAGTAACATTAGCGAAAAACACCAGGACACGTCGATTTTTGTTTCGACAGGGAGCATTTTTCGAAATAATTCGAAACTTGTCAGATCAACCCCCTACCCCCAGCAACCCTAATTTCGAAATTCATCATGGGGAATAAGGGTCGAGTGGCACCTTACTGTAAAGGTCTGTCAATTCTCCATTCTGATTTGTCATTTTTAGAATTTTAAATTAACATACAGGGTGTCCCAACCGAGGGTAAAGTTGAATTCCTGCAAATCCCAAATACTAAATGAAATCGATTTATTTTGGCATAATGCAAGCGCCGGTTTATGCTCGGTCTAGAAAAACGACCTACACTTGTGAATTTGGAGTTGGTGCAATCAATCCCCTATTTCCAGCATCCTCAACTCAAAAATCATTCGATCGAAAATAGGTCAAGTGGCACCTCGTTGGAAAGGTATTTCAATTTTCTCTTCGAATTTGGTATTTTCGAAATTCAGAATCAGCATACAGGGTGTCCCGGAGCAGGAACACTGAAAACCCAAATAACTTTTTGAAACTGGTTCATTTCGGTATAATACGAGAACATGTTTATGTTTGATTCGAGAATAAGACTCTCTTGCGTGAATATGGAATTTTTGCAATCAATCTCTTCCATTCAGCATCCCCAACTCAAAAATCATACAAGTGATTACAGGTTGAGTGGCAAAGTTCCAGAAAGATTTTTCTATTTTCTGAATCACTGAGGCATTGGTTTCAGTTTGGCAATCGAGGTTTTCTGGCGTGAGGATCAGGATGAGGGGATGATGGAGAAACTGATTGGATGCTCATCTAAACAGGAAAACGAGATTTATTGAACTTGTATTCAATTGAAAACAAAAACTAACTTGATTATTACAACAATTGTTCAAAATGACCTCCGCCCACCTCCATACAGTTATACAGACGATTTTCGAACTCTCTTATCACATTAGCGAAAACTTCAGGAGTCAAAAGTCGGCATTCTGTGATAATCCTCATCCGCAGCTCCTCCAGGTTTTCTGGTCTTGTGGCATAAACTTTAGATTTTAGATGGCCCCAAAAAAAAAATCTAGGGATTTAAATCTGGTGACCTGGCTGGCCACTCAACAGGTCCTCTTCTACCAATCCACCTTCCTGGGAAATTTTCGTCTAAATATTGACGCACCCGAGCATCATAATGCGGAGGAGCACCGTCTTGTTGAAAACGCATTTCGTCCTCAGAAAGAGTTGGATCGTTCTGTAAAATTTCTGTCAATCTAGGATGTATGTGTTCCTCTAACAACTGTAGGTAGCCATTTCCATTCAGATTACCCTCAATAAAGAAAGGCCCAACTAGATGATTGCCAAAAATTTCTGCCCAAACGTTCAACTTCTGAGGCCTTTGCGTGTGGGCCTCTCTAAACCAATGAGGATTCTGTGTGTCCCAATATCGACAATTATGTCTATTCACTTCACCACTGAGCATAAAGGTGCTTTCATCAGAAAAACAGATGTTATTCAGAAAATTTGGATTAGCGTTTAGGTTTTCACTTAGATTTTCACAAAACTGTAAACGACGATCTGGATCATCTTCGTTTATTTCATGCACTAATTTTACCTTGTAGGGGTGAAATTTGTGATGTTTCACGATTCTATGGACAGTTGTAGCTGATACACCAGTCAGACGAGATAGTTTTCTGATCGAAGTAGTATTCTCCATTTGTAGATGACCCACTACTGCTACTTCCGTTGCCTCATTTCTGACAGGACATGCCACTTCATGATTTTTGTTTGCCACCGAACCCGTAGCTAGGAATTTGTCAACCAAATATTTAACGTACTGGTGACTGACTCCCCTTTCTCTTTCAGGATGGTTCCTATCGAATATCCTTGCCGTTTCTTTGGCACAACTGTTATTTCGAAAATACGTCGATACAATTTCGACCCTTTCCTCAGTGGAATAAACCATTTTCAGATTAATTTCAACTGACGAACAACAACAATAATGAGGAACTGATCTGAATAATAATAATATTTCATTGCAAAATGAGAAATAACAGATGACTGCACGCCAGATGGAAATGAAAAAATGTGAACATTTTCAATGCAGAAATCAGCTTTATTTCTTCGTAATTGATGCTCAACACATCGTACCCCAATACTTTTAACAGTTTCGAATTAATTTTAGTTGATAATTTCAAATGACGATATTGAATTTTTCGAAAGCGACATCCTGTATGGAGAGCCGAACTGAATGAAATGTTTTAATCATTCTGGAATTCAAAAACCTTTCTGAAGATATGCCACTTGAATCATTTGTATCATTTTCAAGTTGGGGCTGCTGAATGGAAGGGTTGATTGCAAAATTCTATAACCACACAAGAAAGTCCTATTCTCGGATCAAACATGTTCTCGTATACCGAAATGAACCAGTTTCAAAAAGTTATTTGGATTTTCAATGTTCCTGCTTCGGGACACCCTGTATGATGATTCTGAATTTCGAAAATACCAAATTCGAAGAGAAAATTGCAGTACCTTTCCAACGAGGAGCCACTTGACCTATTATCGATCGAATGATTTTTGAGTTGGGGATGCTGGAAATAGGGGTTGATTGCACCAACTCCAAATTCACAAGTGTAGGTCGTTTTTCTAGACCGAGCATAAACCTGCGCTTGCATTATGCCAAAATAAATCTATTTCATTTAGTATTTGGGATTTCCAGGAATTCAACTTCACCCTTGGTTGGGACACCCTGTATGTTAATTTAAAATTCTAAAATGACAAATCAAGGTGGAGAATTGACAGACCTTTTCAGTAAGGTGCCACTCGACCCTTATTCCCTATGATGAATTTCGAAATTAGGGTTGCTGGGGGTAGGGGGTTGATCTGACAAGTTTCGAATTATTTCGAAAAATGCTCTCCCTCGAAACAAAAATCGACGTGTCTTGGTGTTTTTCGCTAATGTTACTCATTTCGGAGTTATAGGGGGGGTCAAATTTTCGTTGGAACACACTGTATAGTTGCGGGTGCCCTGCATTTGTACCAACCTAGCAACAGTAAAAACTTTGACAATCGTTTTAAGCTGATTTTTTTAAATAATCAGAATGATTCTTTATTACTTCAGAAATAACCATTCAAGGATAATGAATTTGGAACACTCTGTACAGTGTTTTCGGTCAAATATCTACCTGACACATAATATCATGTCTTGCTTTATATTTGATAATTTCAAATTATATATTATGAATAGAATATATACATTTTCCTATTAAAATGCACTTTTATTTGACCCTTTCCATAAAATAGTTAATAATACACTTCACTTTCAATTCTTATAAATCTTTGAAAGAAATCATGCAACCAGTGCACACATTTGAGTATTTAAAACTAAATTATTGTAAGACTTTGCAAGTCGAGTCATATCTGTTCTGCATAACTCCAATGTTGAACTAAAAGTTACAGCATAGTAAAGAAGTTTGATACCATTTGTAGCCATGCTTCCTAACGATCTTATAGTAACCATAAGTGTGGAAAGATTAGTTCTAGTTATGCCACACAATATTGGAATAGGACACTCCATATTGGGAGAATTATTTTCAGGAATAAAATTACGGATAATTGCCAACAAAACCACACCCATCTCATTCAACCTTTTCAACAGACAAGTTGAATCAAACTTGAAACTACTCGAAATGGTTTGGGCGATATGCAAATTGTAGTCCATACATTTGCGGGCATTATGTGACCTGGTTCGGTGTTGAATGCTGGTGATGTACTTGTGTATTCCACTATATTGAGTATTCACTGCCACCTCGTCGTATCCGATCAACCGATGTAACAAGACGTAGATCCTTTGCATCAAATAGAAGAATAATGGTTTGCACTGGTGAAGTCTAACTCGCACCTCTACTGCCGTCTGCTCTATTTCTCGCAAATAATCGATGATCCTGAATGTAGCCTGAAACAATATTTGCAGTAATATGGTGATGTTATTTTATTAATAACAATTTATAAACTAAAATTTAACCTAACCTAACCTCATTGCGTATTACGCAATAGTATGATTTCACACTGTGACAAAAAAGTCTTTGGAAATTCGAAATAAAACGCAAAAATCTTAATCTACTTCAATATATATTGAATCTCCTTCAAAATATGCTCCTATTGTGCCAATGTTCATCGAAACATTTTTTATAGGCGGGATGGCCTTCAGCTCCTTCTGCGAATTTTCTTTTATGGCGTCTATGGAATTAAATCTGGTTCCCCGGAGCTGTGATTTCAGTCTGGAGAAAATGGAAAATCACACGGAGCTAGATCGGGCGAGTAAGAAGGCTGTTCGATGGTATTTATCGAGTACTTGGTCTTAATAATAATAATAATAATAATAATACTTTTTTAGCCTCAGGGGCTCAGGAACATTGTTTCTGAGTACGGGCTTAGCGAACCCGAGGTACCCAAGCTGAACCTGGCAGTAGGTATAAAATGCAACTTATCCAATGATGTACAATCTAAGGAATAAACGGGTGAATCGACATTGTACCACCATAACCTCTTGTCGCGTTCAAGATTTAGGAAGAGGGTCTTGTTCGGAAAGTGAGTCACAGTCTCCCTCGGTTAGCGACGGAAGCAGCGTGATATCGAGTAGGGATACTGCAACACAAAACCAAGTGGGAAATAACATCAATACCTCCCAACCGACTCTTGATGTTTCAACGGTGGCACAAGCCATTATGCCTACGACCACGAGAGCCGGACTCCCTAGGAAACGCATGAAGTGGACCCCAGAGATGAATTCCTTCATTATGCGTTCCTATTACAAGATTACAAACTTGGAATCGGAAATGACAGCATACAGATACGCGTTACATCTTGCGTTCGTAGAAAAATATCCTGAATTACAGCACATATCCGAGCAGAGAATTTCGGATCAAAGAAGAACAATCGTTAAAAACAGGCTACTTTCTTCAGAAACGCTGCAAAGCATACGAGAAGAGGTCATAATGGAACTCAGAAGCGAAAATGATACTCATAACGGTATACCTGCTGGAGTCAATGAAAGTGTTACAGATAACATCGAAGCCACGGAAACGAATATTAACATGGAACGCCCTCTTGAGCCGAATCAGCAGAACGAATATACGTATTTAGCAAGATCAGAACTCAACAGAGCAATAACTGAATTCAGTGGTAGTAACCCAACTAAAAGACCTAAACTGCCCAAACTCAAGACGAACAAGAACACCAATATCATCCTAGCAAGTGTAAACTCAATGTTTGAAGAATATACCGACCAGAACACCTTGGAGAAGATTCACACTTTGATTTACTGTGGAGCAGTAGCAGTTCTTCGACTTCACAAACAACAAATTTCCACAACTCTGATTCAAGCTGAGCCAAAAAGTGTCCGAAAACCACCATGGCAAAAACGACTGGAGAGGATATTGATAATATTAGAGCAGAAATCGGTCGCCTCACAGAATTCCAGAGAAACAGAAAACCCTCAAGGCGCTTGAAATCACATATACGCAAAATTTATAGGAAAATTGGTACGAACACAAAACACCCTGATCACAAACAACACATCGACGTGTATATGGACACTTTGAAACAGAAACTCCAAGCAAAATCAAAGAGGCTTTCAAGATACGTCAAGTGTACTGAAAAAACACCAAAACCAAAGGTTCCTCCAAAACGCAGCCAATTTTCATAAGGAAATAACAAAATGCGACCAACAATAACAGAGAAGTACCTGACGCACAGTGCTTGACCGACTATTGGTCATCACTATGGTCGCATCCCAAAGAACACAATAGAGATGCGGAATGGATCACGAATGAAAAGAACGCCTCGATATCAGACATATGGACTTCGATGGAATAACGGAGGAAGAAATCACAACAGTAGTTCGAGCGACCAACAATTGGAAGGCCACAGGTATAGATAATATCCACAACTACTGGTACAAGAAGTTTGATAAGCTCCATGGAGCCCTAGCGAAACAGCTCACGTATGTTCTTCAACATCCCAAGAAAACACCCACTTTCCTAACGCAAGGCTTAACATATATGCTACCTAAGGGCGATAGAACACAGGATCCGTCTCAATATAGGCCAATCACTTGCCTGCCAACACTCTACAAAATACTCACTTCATGCATATCCAATCGAATATACCAACACCTTGACGACAACAATATATTAGCAGAGGAGCAGAAAGGATGCAGAAAGAAACACCACGGTTGCAAGGAACAACTCATCATCGATTCTGTGATAATGAAACAGGCACACGTAGGGCATCGGAATGTTCATTCAGCTTTTCTCGATTATCTGAAGGCATTCGATAGTACCGCCCATTCTTGGCTTGTTGAAGTATTGCAGATATACAAAATTCACCCAGCCCTGGTAGAGTTCTTGAAGACAACAATGATACACTGGCGCACGTCTCTGCAGGTCAACATGAACAATAAATCAATTAAAACCGACGAGATACCCATACGTCGTGGAATTTTTCAAGGAGACTCTTTGAGTCCACTATGGTTCTGTTTGGCAATGAACCCATTGTCCTCAATGCTCAATAGAACTGGATACGGATTTAGGATAAAAGCAGAAAGGAATTATCATACAATCTCCCACCTGCTGTATATGGATGACATCAAATTATACGCTTCGAACAAGAAGCAATTGGATGATTTGCTGAAAACTGTCAGTGAGTTCTCGGCAGATGTTCATATGAAATTCGGGATTGAAAAATGTAAGACCCTGAACATTCAAAGAGGGAAAGTCATAGATGGTGAAACACAACTTCCAAACGGTGATATTATACAGTGCATGAGAGATGGCGAAACATACAAATATCTGGGATACCAACAAGCCAGATTGCTAGACCAAAAACAATTAAAGGAGAAGATTCGTTCAGAATACAGTCAGCGTCTGAAGTCTGTGCTGAAATCGATGTTGAACTCGGGGAATTTAGTCAAGGCAATTAACACCTACGCCATTCCAGTGTTACTTTACTCATTTGGAATAATCAGATGGACTAAGACAGAACTGGATGATATTCAAAGGCAGACCCGAACGATGCTAACAAAGTACAACAACCATCATCCAAAATCGTCTGTGATACGAACAACTTTGAAGCGGAAAGAAGGAGGACGCGGATTGATAGATGTAGTCAATTTACACACTGAACAGATAAAAAATCTCAGAGAATTCTTCTCAGCAAAAGCTCTCACTTCTGACCTACATAGAGTGGTATCGTTGGCTGATAAGGGATATACACCTCTAAATCTTGCTACCAGAGATGACCTGCTGAATCTACCATTCCTATCAGATACTGAAAAACAAGAGCAATGGTCAAGAAAGGAATTGCATGGACGACATCACCATGAGATTAATCAACCACACATCGACAAAGAAGCCTCCAACAAATGGTTGATGAAAGGAGAATTATTCGCGGAAACAGAGGATTCCTTATGGCCATCCAAGACCAAGTGATCGCTACAAACAACTACAAAAATTTATTATGAAGGACGGAACATTACAAACAGATAGGTGCAGAAAATGCCATATAAGATCGGAGACGATACAGCATATTACGTCCGGATGCGAACAACTGGCCAATACAGACTATCTTCACAGGCATAATCAAGTGTGCAACATTATCCATCAGAAACTTGCACACAAGTACGGACTTCTGAATACATTCCAGCCATATTACAAGTATCAACCGGCGCCCGTATTGGAAAATGACTCTATCAGATTATACTACGATAGGCCTATTATCACTGACAGAATAGTGACGAATAATAGGCCATACATAGTGGTGTATGATAAGAGAGCCAAGACAGCAATGCTGGTGGATGTCGTCATACCAAATAATAACAACGTGCTGAATAAGTTCCAGGAGAAAAGTCCAAATACACAGACCTTGCTATTGAGATCAAGCAGATGTGGCACCTCGACAAAATAGATATCGTTCCTGTCATCGTATCCTCGACTGGTTTAATACCCAAAACTTTGCATGATAGCCTTAAGAAATTAGAATTGCATAAGAATACCTATATAGAAATGCAAAAAGCTGTAATTCTTAATACATGTAGGATAGTTAGGAAATTTATGTCAAGTATATTGTAATCGAGCCTATTCCTTTGATTGCTAAATCTGGGAAAGGTAAATTATATCCAGCTACTAGCTGAGATAGTGCATAAGTCCACGATAATAAATAATACTTTAATAAATCAAAACCATACAGGTGTAGATTCAGTCAAAAATACAAATAAACATGTAGAAAATACACAAAATTCAGATCACAATAATTTCTTGAAATCATTTTCTTGTAGGAACTCTCCTATATTATAGTAACTTTTATCAATAAGAAAATATTTGAGTTTTTGTTTTGCACTTTAATTGATAATGACTTAAATTTTTCTGGAAACTTATTCCACACTGACAGTAAACTATAAGTTACATTTTTTGTAAATATGAATAGTTGGGCTTATCCTCTTGAAGAATATTTTTCCTCTTGTATTATAGGAATGTTGGAGTTGAAGATCTTTGAAATCATTATAGTTATTTAAAATGAACATCACTGATTCATAGATATATAGACCATATAGTGTTAAGATGTTGAAATTCTTGAATATGTTCCTGCACGTTTCATATTGATTCATGCCAAAGATGATTCTTAGGCATCTTTTTGTAAAAGAAAAATTCGCTCCGCTTCTGTAGATCTTCCCAGAAGATGATTCCATATCTTATCCTAGAATGAACGTAGGCGTGATAGGCAGTCAGAGCAGCATCCAGCCCTATCATCCGTATAGTCCGCAATGCATAGCCATAGCGTGCTATCATTGGTGAAATCTTCTCAACGTGACTACACCAGTTGAGATTACGATCAATATTCACTCCTAGAAAAGACAGGTCTTCAACTGACTCAACTTCACAGTCTTGGAATCTTAAATTAAGTTGTTCTTTCTTTTCCCTGAATAACAAAAGTTTTGTTTTTCCAGATTTAGCATCAAGTTGTTATTAAGGAACCATTCATTCATATTTTTCATGTCAGTCTCAAGACTTTTCATACATTCATTTTGATTTTCAGATTCACATATTACTGATGCATCATCTGCAAACATTATGACATCCTTGTTGGTAGTCTGAACTAGATCATTTGTATATATTATGTAGAGCAAAGGTCCCAATATAGAACCCTGCGGTACACCGTTTAATACTTGTTTGGAATCAGATCGTATTATATTTCCGTTTTTCCTCTACTTATTGTCTTTTGGGTTCTTTTGGATAGATATGATCCAATGAGCTGTAATGCTACCCTCTTATACCATATTTCTCCAGCTTATTCAGTAACTTCTCATGGTTGACTCTGTCAAAAGCTTTTGACAGGTCCAGACAGAGGGCCGCTGTAGTATTATTTTGATTTAGTGACCTGATGATAAAAGTAAGTGCTTGATATATTGCATTCAATGTTGACCTTCCTGTCTAAATCCAAACTGTTGTTTCACAAGTATGTTGTTTGCTTCAAAAACTGCATTAATTTGTCAAAATTATACGCTCAAATATTTTATTCACATTGGAAAGCAATGATATTGGCCTATAATTATCAATATTTTCTTTGCTACCTTTTTTATAGATGGGTTTCACCATTGCTTCTTTTAATCTTTGTGGATACTTTCCTGTTTGTAGAATCTGGTTTATAATGTGACTTAAAGTCCTTAATAACCGTGGCTCGATGAGATGGTGCGTTGTCGTCATGCAAAATCCACCAATGGTTTGCCACAAATCACATTAAAATTGGCAATATGAATATCTGACCTCCTTTTGATGAGTTCATCTGCTGTGCAATAGTCTTTGGCAAAACGAAACAAAATGCAGTGAGACATAGCTGTATGTTTTTACTTCGCCTATGTCCTTAAAAAAAGGTGTTATACGACTAACTATAACTTTTATTTTGATGAATCGTTCTACATGGCTCTACAATATGCCGTGGTATCCGGTTCAAAAACAATTTTATAATCAAAATAAAGTGGTGAAACAAGCTTAGAAACTATACCTGAATTACCATAATCAATTTTAGTTTCACAACCCATTGAAGGAAATCCTTGTACATGGGGTTAGAAAACACAGAAATTAAACAATACTATAAAAGCTATTAACAACTACAAGGTGGCAAAATAGTCTCTAACGAACATTTCTCCATTCCACCGCATCAGAGAAGTAGGTTCTAGGTTGCATAAGCATTCAGTGTTTCAATTTATTTTTAAGTAAGGGTAGGGTGTTAACCTGCCGCAGCTCTCTAGACAATGTATTAAACGTATTAATGTATTAACCAACCGATTTCAGCGCTCGTGATACTCTATGTCTTAAACCAGAATATCTTGTTTCGTGACTATGGGCAATAAGATTCTGAGAGCTTCTATATTTGAAACATTATAATTGCCTCATATCCAACAGCTTTGACTCAGCATAAAGCTCATTAGAAGGGTAAGTATAACTTTTACTATATATTATTTTTATTAATCGTTTTTGTATTATCTCCAATTGCTTCAGATGCACTTTATCCACACCTCCCCAAACCAAAATCCCATAGGGCAAGATGGACTGTACTAATGAATAATACAAATATCTGAGCTGGGACAGATCACAAAAGCCCTTGCATATCCTAAATAGCTGTAGGATTCGTCTTACTTTTTAGTCAAAGCTGACATATTGTGGTCTCAACGAACGTAAGGATCCAATACGACCCCCAAATATTTAACATGCATAGATTTTTCAATAGCAACTTCATGGTTATTCAAACTGAATTTCAAAGTAGCGTAATCGGGCAACCTCGTAGGCCCAGTGCAAAAGGGCATAAAAGATGTTTTGGAAGCATTAAAAGGCAATTTTCTAAATCTATAAAAGTCCAATAGAATACGAAAAGTAGAACATATCATCTGACGTTATATATATATATATATATATATATATATATATATATATATATATATATATATATATATATACTCGCAAACGTCTATATATTTGGAATAATATTGGACCAAGCAATGTACCCTGGGGACACCATAAAGCACCTTTCTTCCAGAGCTTAACCAACCCGAAAAAAAGAGTAGCACTGAGGTCGTATGGTTCCAATAGCTGTCGTAAACAAACTTGTTGATCGATTGCGCTCATATTTGGTGTAGTAATTAAGGACAGTCCTACCAATATACAGAAACTTAATATACTTAAAAATACTCAACTATCTGAATGAGAATTTCCGGATACTTTTTCGATATAGTGTAAAATACACTGCCAAAAGTCTTGGTTGCCCCAGTTATTTTTGAAACGGGAACGTAAATGGTATAGGTTTCATTGCTTATTTCATCAAGAGATGCAACCATGACCGTAGCCAAAGGGGGCGGGGGGCGGCGGCAACTATTTCCTCCTTGAGGATCGAGTAATAAGCATTAGATAGAATTGATGAAATTTTCGCTAAAATTAAGTACAGGGTTGGGTGCAAAAGTAATATCAAATGGAGAAGTTAGACCGAAATAATAATTGAGAAATTGAAGTCTCCGGACTGCACTTCAATTGTATTTCGATAAATAGTTGTGTCGTTATGTTTGTGAGTGCGTTTATACCGCGAGGTACAATTGAGTTTATATTAAAATGCTTATTCACTCAGGATGGTGGAACTTCTCACCGTAACACTAGCAATCCTGTTGAACCTTCAAAATCATATTGGATAATATGGGAGATGAATCCATACACATTGAAATCATGCTAGAAAAAACCGCGGTCCGTTCTGACTGTGAAAAATAACAAAGAGATTGTACAAATTTAAACTCTAATTGCAAACATTGCCGAAATTGGGAATGGAATAGGACGAGATATTCAGGAGTTCCTTGAGTCGCTAGATAAAGATTTGACTGAAACCGACTTGAGGAAATGTTGAATTCACTAAAGACGAAGCTTCAACAAGCACTGGAAACGTGACATTTGATTTGAAGAATCTTAGCGAAGGTTTAAGAAGGGCAAATGAGCTTGGTGATTTTTTTATGAAAATTGATCTGTCTATGGAATTAACTCTCATTTTTGGGAAGCGAATTGAGAAATCCACTGCTGAATAAAAGTTCTTCAGCACTCTTCTTTTACCACCTTAAATTATGAAGTTATCATCTGTCACATGAAATCATGGACACCGGGATGTGGTTTCAACAAGATAGTGCAATATCTCACAGTCACTGAAAGCATGAATTAATTGAATGACAAATTTCAAGGTTGAAGTTATCTGTTGACGGATATTCTCTTTTAAATTGTCTATGCAAGCAATTCACAGCTAAGAAATCCATAAGATAATTGCTATTGAAACTTATCAATTTAATTTAGGAAAAAAATATCCTTTATATTACTTGGGCATAATGGAATCCGATTAATTTTACCTGCGTTCCATGACAAGCTGTCAAAATAATGAAACAACATAGAAAAAACATAATGGACGTCACGTAGTTTCAAACACTACTCTTCTACATTGTCCAATTGAATTGCACATCTTAAAACACTGGGATCTTAAAAATTTATTTTGTAATGAAGAGTTTTAAATGAGGATTTTGATACGACCATGTTCAATAGCTATGAAATCGAATGTTAATGATTCGAGAAATGATTTTGACAATTTTCCGAAAGCCCTGTGAAATAAGAAGAAACGCGAAATGAATAGATATGAGGAAGTGATTGGGCTCTAACAAAGAAAAGCGCCGTACATTGAAGTGAAGATCATCTGTACTATTTAAGTCGTAGGGCCTTTTTCGGGAATAATCCGAGGGGATAACGTTAGTTCGAACCGGGAGGAGAAGAAGCCATGTGGTGAAAAATTGGGACGCGAAGGCCCCCGCGAGGGAAAGGGTCTGAGGAAGGTCCGAGCCCCAAGCTCGAACGACGGAGCCCTGAGGATTTTTCGAAAATTTTCGCCGAAACGTCTCCGAGAGCGAACGGAAAGTCGGAACGGCGATATTTCTTCGGAATCGGAAACTTCGGTCATTCGGAAGGTGATCGGAACGATCGATCGAGCGAAAATTCAGAAAGAAAGCCCCGAAAGAGGGAAAATAAAAAAGGTCTCCGATTTTTCGCGAGTGTAGGAGAGAATTTCGTCGGAATTTTATGTCTATACAAATTTTTTCATTGCGTTCGATTGTTTCAAAACCTGGACAAACAGCAAGCCTCGAGTTTCGCATGTTGCGCCACAATAGTTTCATTCCCGTTAAACAACGGTAAAACTAGAAAATCTTCGATTCAACGAAAGGCTATTGGCGGACTTTCGCAAAATTTCGCTCCATTTTCCTCATTCCGAATAACTCTGACGGCCAGAAATTAACTAACGTCGAGTTGTCAAAATGAGTAGTTTTCTTTCATCCATCCTACTTATACGGGGTTACCAGGAGGATGGATTCGGGTGTCGAACGATTTCTACATATATCGAGACCGGATATACGACTCAATTTTCGAATTTGGGACAATTTTCGAGACCTAGAATTTCGAGAAAAAGAACGGAAACACGGGGGGTGGAGCCAGTCAGTCCTACCGCCCCTTAGATCGCTATTCAATTTCGGAAGTGAGCTTTATAAACGTATAATATTGAATGCTCTCTCTCTTTTGACTGAAAATATTGAGATGGAAATAGTTAGTAACTTTTATTTTCACCAACATAATTTCGGTACTACCAACATCTAGAATATAGTGCTCTCTCTCTCTTCTGAGTGACAATATGAGACAGAATGAAATATCCATTACATCTAATCGAATCTAACCTTATTTCAATTATACCTTATATTCGATCTGTCTAAATAAGCAATTCCAAAATTTTTTGAATGAAAAGTTTGACGAAACTTGAAATAAACTTTTAGAGGTAAGTGGACGTAGTTTGATGTTTATTTTATCCATTTTATGTATATTTTGTTCAAGGAAAGAAACGACAAACTTTCAAAATTCATAAATTTAACATTTTGTGGTTATTCTAACCTAAATAATGTGATTCAAACGGAATGTTATAATAAAAAGAGTTTAGATTCTTACAATAATGTTTGAAAGGTAAGTGAATGTCATTTGAGGTTTATTCATGTATTTTAATGTATAATTTTTCAGGCATGCTCGAGATATGTACTCAGAATTCACATATTTAATTTTTCTTTCATGGTTATCTTAACCTCTATGCGTTGAAAAATGTCCTGGGATTACTATTTAGCGAATCAGTGGGGCATATCTTACAAATCGATGGGATATCCTTTGAGTTGCTATTAATAGGAATTGAGCTCTTTTGTATAATAATATTTTTTCCGAAAGGAACTCGATGAAGTTTTTCTTAGGTCATTCAGAATATGTATCATAAGTATATTGAAAGCTATCCACTAAAGGCTATACCTATATTAAATATTTCAAACTGGATGTCAATAAGACTGTGCTAATAGAATTTTCGTATCATTTGATTCAAGAGGAAGTACGTTTCTATTCTACAACTATCCAAATGTAGAAGTAAATGAGATTCAATGTGTTCGACAATGTTAAGTTTGAACCAAAGAAAATAAGATCTCAAATTTGCACAAAAAGTAATTATTGTGAGTTCCTTCTATACATAACATAGTTACTGTTTCTCAGGAAATTTCATCAATGTTGTTGAATGAATGACAGGAATTCTTCATTGATTTGAAGTTGAAAGTTTCTCTGTTATAGGTATCTGATAGTGGGAAACATGATGTTCAAATATGTAGAAGTTGCATACGAAGTTTCATTTTGTATAACCACAACTTTCAATCCAAGATTCATGAAAGTCACAGGAAACATGCTGCTGCTTATGTGAATCATATTTTGGAAAAAATTCAACTACTACTTGGAGAATGCTATGCAATTTGACAATTTTTGTTATAGATAGTTGTACT
The DNA here is from genome assembly GCA_013387265.2 of Cryptolaemus montrouzieri. Taxonomy (NCBI): domain Eukaryota; kingdom Metazoa; phylum Arthropoda; class Insecta; order Coleoptera; family Coccinellidae; genus Cryptolaemus; species Cryptolaemus montrouzieri. The sequence continues at coordinate 6,022,173 of JABFTP020000103.1, read as the reverse complement.
ATAGGTATTTCATATAATTGTGTAAAATGAGTAAGTTCATCACGTAATATGAAAATATGAAGTTGTTTTAATGCAATTTCTTGCTTTCATATTCATTTTATAGTATACTATAAAGTTTCACAAGAAAATGAATTGAAGAGCAGTAAAATCGGAAAATAGAAATCTCAATTATCAGAGAGCAAGTTTATAAGAAGCTGACTGCTCGAAACCAAGTGCCAACTCGACAGTTAAGGATCTAGGAAATTAACAGGAAACAGTTTCACTGAAACTGATATATAATTAACATCATTGTATTGTATATGAGGGTCCATAATGGAATTTACAAATTTGTGGATCTCATTTCTACTTTCCACAAGAACACTTCAATTCAGAAGATGTTCTGAATTGTTCTTTCTGGTAAGCAAATTGTGTGAATTTTGGTCAATTTGAATTTATACAAAATAGTTACGTAGAGGGTTATCACATAAGGTGAAATTTCTATGTATTCAGTAGTGTTCCTTTATTTGATTACTAATTTCTCGCTTTTGTCTTTTGGGTACTCCCAAGAAATTTTAATTTGAGAAGAACTTTTATTTTCTATTTCATTGGTATTCTTGAGAAGTAATTCTTCCATCTTGCTGTTTTGAGCTCATATTTATTGTTCATTATAATTCATGAATCTTATTCGATTCTTATCTGATCTAATTCGAATAAGAACTGTTGAGTAAAATTAAAATTGGGTACTATAGATCTGCATATATCGATCTTTATGAAGTATATATTTGGAACTAAAAATTTGGAATACTGTGAATTAATATTAGAGTTGTTGATGATTGAATTTCTATGCCTAATCGGTGATTGAACAATTTGTTTTTTGAATCAATATAGGAATATTTTTAATTTCATCTTATGCTAGCTCAATTGGAGAAAGTTGAGATTTTCAAGTTGAATGTATCTCTTTGAATTGGAATAGTAGTGAATAGTGTTGAATAAAACTACTCACCAAAAAAACTTATTACTTAAAGAGATAATAGCAGAGTTTAGGCCGCTCCTGAATCTTAAACAAAAAAGTAGTCCTACAATCTGAAAAAACCACCCAAGACTTTTTTATAGAAAATTGGGATACCCTGTTTACTTCAAAATAAATTGCTGAAGTATATTCTTACTTTCTGAATACAATACCGTTCCAACAAAAATGAAATCTTCAAGAGTGTATGAGCTACAGAGCACCGGGCTACTGGTGAATCACAAAGTATATGTTTATTAAGAAAATGAATTAAAAAAAAAACGATATTTTTGAATAAATGTTTAACTTTGATATAGCCCTCAATTTAGAATGAAAAATGCTTCGTTGAAATACAGGGTGTTAAATTGAGAAAATTTTCGATTTTCTCTCGATAAAACCTAGACTTCTCAAGATTTCGGGCTCAAATTTTCCACATAAGCTATTAAACACAATCTGAATCACCAGGTGAGGCCAAATTTTGGAACAGTATACAGGGTGATACTTTTCATGGGCCATAATCCATTTTACCCTCGGAACTTTTTTTGGTATGCCACTGGCACTAACAAAAATAAAATCGAATAGATCATTCAATTTGAAATTTTTTGACTACTGCATTTTGCGTTTTATAGGTATACCTATACACATCTTACTTAACACAACATGAACTATTAGTGCGCACCCTCTGAAAAGGTAAAATAGCAGAAATATTCATGGATAATATAGAAAAACTATTCATAAACATCTGCTTTGTAAACATTTCCTATATTGGTATCGATATGTCGATGACATTATTGTGTGTTTCACAGGAACAAGAAGACAGTTCACTGTATTCGAAAATCGCAATAAATAATGGTTATGATGCAAATTTGGTTAGCAGCATATTACATAAGATAAAATGAAAATTAGCTTTACAACATTTATATCCAATCGGTGAACACCAAGACTAGAAATTCTGAAGTTTGCAGCACATATAGGCAATATTAGCAATTATGTGAAACCCTTCTTGAAAATTCAAATTTAAATATAGCCTTCAAAACATCACTAAATTTAGGTTCATTTATCAGAAATTATAAGTCTCATATTAATAAAGGAAATAAATCAGGTGTTTATAGATTGGAATGTGCAGATATAGGGGTTTCACCCCGACGAGTTGCCCATGTATCTGTTCATGCAATCAAACTGCTTTCATGGAAAAATATAAATCCACCACCCGGTAATTAATACCTTTGCCAGGCAATGATTATAATCAAAACATATCTTGGAATAATTATTTATTAGGATAACGTTAAATGTTATGAGAATATATCAATCTACCAGAATATATACACACTATAGCATCATCAGACAATGATATCAATGTACAATATATATATATATATATATATATATATATATATATATATATATATATATATATATATATATATATATATATATATATATATATATATATATAATATATAATCAATCTAGGAATTAAACATGACCTAATTCCCAGAAACAGTTTTTCATAAAAAATTTCAGATTATTTAGAAAAATATGAACCTGAGATTATTTGTGAATATGACAAATAAAAACTTTATTTTGATGAAACAATTCTGTGCAACAGAGCTTTAAAACACAATAGACCAGATATCGTTCTTAATGATAAACAGAATCAAATAACATATATAATTGATATTGCTTTATCCGACACACATAATATACAAAATAAATACAATGAAAAAATTTCTAAATATATGATGCTTGGCGACGAGATTAAAAAATGTGGAAAATGAAGAAAATATTTATTCTACCGATTATTATTTCTACAACAGGCGTTATTCCTATAAATCTTCACAAAAGTATTGAGATTTTGGGTCTGAAGAAAAATTTGTTTGAACAGTTACAAAAGATAACAGTCATCAAATCTTGTAATATTCTTCGTAGGTTTCTTTCCGAAAAAAATAATGAGGTAGAGTCATAGGTTTTCTCTTTAGTTTATACTGCTCAGAATCTCATTTCATATTTTATCTATTTTTTATATAAATGTAATATAATTAACTGACAATTTTGTCATATTTATATTCAGAGCAGTATTCTATTCGATGGTTCACCACTTCACACAAAGGAAACTATAAATGAGTAACATTCAGTGTTACTTGACTAAGGTCCGTACACTGGATTTTTCCGGGAGAAAGCCTCTGACACTACTCGTTGGTACATTGATATCATTGTCTGATGATGCTATAGTATGTATATATTCTGGTAGATTGATATATTCTCATAACATTTAACGTTATCCTAATATATAATTACTCCAGGATATGTTTTGATTATATTCATTGCCTGGCAATGGTATTAATTACCGGGTGGTGGATTTATATTTTCTCATGAAATTAGTTTGATTGCATGAACAGATATATGGGCAACTCGTCGGGGTAAAACCCTATATATATATATATATATATATATATATATATATATATATATATATATATATATATATATATATATATATATATATATATATATATATATATATATATATATATATATATATATATATATATATATATATATTGTTTTTATACAGGTAGAACAGGAAGAAATTTTAATGTTAAAATCTCAGAACATAAACGCAGTTTCATCAATGAAAAAACCGAGTCGAATAATCAAATCATCTTAGGGAAAATATAATGACCAGAATGGCACGACTCATTCGTCCATATTTGATATCTTGAAATAAAACCTGTTTTTATCACAATTAGTTCATTACCTCTTGTTAGCACCCTCAATAATTTTCAAACTGACATAAACAGCAACCGATAGAACTGCTGTTTTTTGAGGATTTCATTGATGATTTATCTGATAATTTACAAGCTAAGAACATTTATTTTGATAAATCTTATATTTATTTATTACATATACATGAAATTTAATAAGTCTTATATGTTTTTCTTGATATTCGAACGTGATGATCCAAACATCTTCCAAGATTAGACACAACTGTCTTATAAGCTTCTGAAAATTCTTTTATATCTTTCTGACACATTGATATTCCAGAGAAAAAATCCATGAGAGTAACTACTACATCAACAGCTTTTGTTGATAATAGTACTCCTGTTGTTAAACCAGAAAATCCCTTGGAGATCCAGCAGAACACACCTGAACACTCTTGATTTTTTATTTCCTTCATGTCATTAATTGTTTTGGTAGTTGATGCAAGGAGAGTCACAAAATCAATTAGTTTTCCTTCAAGACATGACCAATCCAGTAAAGCTTCTTGGAGCAGAAAGAATAGAATTTCTTTAGTATCGGCAAAACAATGATTAGATGATGTACTTCTGGACATTTTACCAGATAAGTCGTCAATGTTTTCTAGAGTTTCTTTGACTTTAGCTGCTAGATTCAGTCTGTTATATCCGAATTGGCTCAATATAAATTTTCTTAAATCAAAGCTAAATTCACTTATAATTTTCATCAAGAACCGAGGGTCATCTTGTATTATCACCAAAGGATGATTGTCGGATATGTTAGCATATTCTTCAAGTGTTTGATAAGATTCTATGAGATCAGTTGCCTGAAAGAAATAAATAGACCATTTATCATAATTCAACAGAAAATTGATGAATACGATTCAGGAGGCTGCTATTTGATGAAACTTGATATATATTTTTATACGGTCCTTTTGTTTACTTCGTGAAGAATATCACAAAATTAGGTGGAAAATATTTAATTAACAAACGTGGTAGCTATTTCGACATTTCTTTCATCATCAGACATTTACAAATTACATTTACACTCTTTTCAATAAACCAAAATGGTCCCTAATTAATATTAAACATTGTGCAACCAAACCACGGACTTATTAAAACTCATAAAGAAAATGCCCCCATCAGTCCAGTTGTTTCTTACACTAGTTCTCAAACGTTAAAACTTTTAAAAGAACTAAATTACATTTTCAAATAACTTACAAATTTTATCCTCAAATATTTAGTAAAAAAACTCTTTAGAACTTTTCGAAAAATAAGTAAATGTTACTGTACCTACAAATGCTTTTCTAATTTCCCTAGACGCTACGATATGTACTCTAATATCCCCGGAGATGAATCAATCCTGTTATTCACAATGATTTTATTTCTCTTCCGAAACTTTGTCCTCAGCAAAACTATTTCCAATTCAATAACAAATTTTTTGAATAGTTTGGAGGACTTGATATTGGCTTTCCCTTCTTGATGAAATATTCATGAGTCATATAGAAGCAAAAAGTTTTTCCACTGGTACATTAAGACAACTTTTTCTGAATTCCATCAACAATATATACCCAATAATCAGTTTCAAATTAGAAATAGAAAAGAACAATTGAATAAATTTTTTAGATTCAACCATTTCCCGAAAGAATAATTCTTTTGAATTTGATATATTTCGAAAACCCACTTTCACAGGTATTCATTTTCCTTATGCCTCTTCTCGCCCCAACATTATTTTGCAGTAAACAGGGTGTCCCAATTCTCTCTAAAAAAGACTTGGGTGTTTTTTCAGATTGGAAGACCACTTTCTTGCTCAAGATTCAGGAGCGGCCTATACTCTGCTATAATGTCTTTAAGTTATAAGTTTTTTTGGTGAGTAGTTTCGTCACAATATTTTTTTTCAGTAAAAATTCATGAAAATAGGCTTTCACATCTTCACATGCTCCTTCGGCCAGAAAGGATGAATACTTTTTTCCTTTCGTTGTCTTATTGGCCAAGGATAGATTTATTGATAAACTGAAATGGATTATCCTCATTCCATACAGGAATGACTCAAAAAAATTATTGAATATTGTAATTTCAAAAATATCTTATCTTAATTTTTCCAAATGGAACATCCTGTATTTTATTATTCATGTCAACGCATAAAATAATGTGCCTAATTTTTGCAGAAGTAACCTTATCTTTATCTTCGATTATTTTCGATTATTTGTAAAAACTTTTGATGATAATTCTACCGTATCAAACTCATCAACATACATCATTATTCGCATAGAAGTTTTTTTGCTGTAAAAAATTAAACCTAAACAAGATAATTCTTTCAACAAATGATAAAATCAAGATGATTAAAACGTAAATCGAGGTATGTGTTGACATTTTCTTTTTATTTGTGCCTTCTGTCAGGTGTCCGGACATATCATATTCTGCCTTTTACATGGAGAACTTATCAGTGTTTCGTTATTAAAATTGTTAAAGTGAGGTTTGAACCCAATTTTCTCAATTGACTGCCATGAAGTTCTCCAAAGAAGAAATGTTTGTTATGATTTTTATTCTGGGTGTGTGATAGAAATTCTTTGTTGGCAAGTAGAGTTCATGCACAAAGGTTTCCTGATGCAAGATGCTTTGAAAAACTTCTAATTAGATTAATCGCTCACAGAAAACATGAAAAACCAAAAAGTGCTACAGCTGAAGACAACCAGTTATCAATTTTGTTGACAGTGACAGAGGACCCATATAAAAGCCAAAGAGAGATTTCTCAGTTAATTGATATAAGTCAAACTTCCGTCCAGAGAATCTTGAAAGTGAATAAGTTTCATGCGTATCATGTACAGCTGCACCAGGAACTGAACAATCAAGACTATGAAAATCGAATCAATTTTTGCAATTGGGCAAGTGACAAAGTAACGGAAAATCCAAATATGTTTAGCAGAGTTCTTTTCTCGGACGAGGCAACTTTCCACAAGAATGGGCTTGTTAACAGGCAAAATTTTAATATTACGCCATGGAAAATCCACACCTCATGAGACAAATAGATTACCAGCATCGTAGGTCCTTGAACGTATGGGCCGCTATAGTAGATGGATATCTAATTGGGCCTCACTTTTTCGACGGGCACCGCAATAATAAAATGTGTTCAGATTTTCTGCAAAATCATCAACCAATGTTACTTGCCGATGTACCAGAGCATATAAGACAGGATTTGTGGTTTCAATAGGATGGAGCACCGTCACATTACTCAATCAGGTTAGGGAGCTTTGAATGATGTATTTCCAAACAAATGGATAGGATATGGTGGTCCCGTTAAATGTCCAGCTAGGTCTTCGGTCTAGATTTTTTCTTGTGGAGTTATATTAAGGGCATCGTTTACCAGATTCCTTCTACAACACAGTTGGATATGAGACAGAGAATTAGCGACGCCTTTCAGTCAGTTAATCTGCAAATGTCGTCGAGAGTTCAACGGCCTTTTCTCAGAAGGATTGAGTTGTGTCTACAAAGAAACGGCAACATTTTGAACACTTATTGAAATAGTTCAACACCTTGTAGATCATCTCACCAAAAACCAATCAATCATAATGATATGTACTAATAAACTCTTCTTTCGCAACCTCTGATTTTAAAATCTTAATTTAGTTTTTTTATTTCGAAAATGGTCGAAGATAAAGATAAGGTTACTTCTGCAAAAATATGGCACATACAGGATGTTCCATTTGAAAAAATCAAGATAAGATTTTTAAAATTACAATATTCAATAATTTCTTTGAGTCATTTCTGTATAAAATGAGGATAATCCATTTTAATTTATCAATGAAGCTATCCTTGGCCAATAAGACAACGAAAGGAAAAAAGTATTCATCCTCTCTGGCCGAAGGAGCATGCGATGACGTGAAAGCCTATTTTCATGAATTTTTACTGAGATATTGTGACGAAACTACTCACCAAAAAAACTTATAACTTAAAGACATTATAGCAGAGTTTAGGCTGCTCTTGAATCTTGAACAAAAAGTGGTCTTCCAATCTGAAGAAACCAAGATTTTTTTATAGAAAATTGGGACACCCTGTTCACTGCAAAATAAATTGCTGAAGTGATTCTTACTTTCTAAATACAATACCGTTCGAACAAAAATGAAATCTTCACGAGTGTACGAGCTACTGGTGAATCACCCAGTATATATTAATTAATAATAATATTTGCTTCCTACCTGGACGAGGTTAAACAAATAAGATACAACAAACAATCCCCTACAAATCATTCTACAACAATAATTTTCAATATTTCCTTTCGTTCAACTTCAAGAAATCTAAAAATGTAACAATGTAATTATTTCACTTATCGGTGATTATATCGATTTAATCTCATATTAAATTTTTAATGCCTATAGACGCATTTTATTATTTATAATACCTTGCATGCGTAGCTATTTTCTGGGAAACATGTGAGTTCATTTTCCTGGAAGCTGGCTCAATCTATTCTATATAATTTGCGAATATTTCACCTGATGAATCATAAAGATAAGTCGAGGTAATCCGTCGATCGATCATGCAAAAGCCTACGTTTCTCGTTTCAAACACAATAATGTGTAATGTGTAAACTTGATTCGCAGGGTCTTTCAAATTAAGCACCCATTCTCAAGAACGAATCTAATTTTTATTGAAGTCCTGACTGACTGAGTGACTCACTGATTCATCAAAGCCGAGGCTAGAAACGTGATATTTGGACCGTAGCTTCTTTTTTTGACGTATAGGTACACTAAGTCTGTTACTGAGACTGGATAAACTATGCATTGAAAAGTAGAAGAAGTAACTGTACCTAGAGTGAAAACAATCCATATATCGACAGAGAAAAGATATCTACAGGGAAATACTTAGTATTCGCTACTATAGGTCTCCACTCGTCGATAATATTGTCTCACTACTCAACATCTTTGCACTCGGGACTTCAGGATATGCAGATACCTTCGAAATAGTTAACGCAGTCAAACATACGAACATAATCAGTAAATTAAGGAAACTTCGCTCAACCTCTTTTGGAACTCGGCCAAGAATAATAAATAATAATTAATAATTTTTATTCACTCAATCATAATCACAATGTGAATACCCCCCTCCCATTACAAACTATAAAAAAAAACACAAATTATAACCATGACGAATGAACAAAACACATCAATGATTACTAAGGCTAAGCCAGTGCGTGGGTACGCAACTACAAACAGAGAAACACAAAAGGTATGATATGATCAACGAAATACAAATCAATAGAAAAAAAATTTTATACGGATCAAAACAAACAATGGATGTGATTTCTATCTTTCATTCTGAGAAAACAATTGACCTTCCTTTTGAAACTATTTATATTGGGTACAATTCTTATGTTTAGTGGAAGGAAATTATACATTCTATAGGCATTAAAATCGAAAGAACGTTGAGATATAGTTCTCGAAAAGAAAAGGGTTTTGACCTTTGCCTGTGAACAAGATCGGGTCCCATATCCATGATCAACATATTGAAGTTTGTTTTTACTTTTGTGAATTTGTGTTACACAATCAAGGAAATACAGCTGCCTGACATCCAATACACCAGTTTGTTCATATAAGTCATCTGAGGGGTAGGTATTTGGTTTTTTTGAAATTATTTTTAGAATTTTTTTCAGTAAGATTTCCACTTTATTCAGATAACAGCTTGCTGCAGCACCATATATCGTGATGCCGTATCTAATTCTGCATTCTACAAGGCCGTGATAAATCATCTTCAATCTACGAAAATCGACAAATTTAGCAAGGAATCTAAACAAGTAGAGCAAACTCCTCAGAGACTTAACCAATAATTCAATATGATAGTCCCATCTTAAGTTTTGATCAATTAGTACTCCAAGATACTTCATAGTTTCTTTTGTAGCAATTTTGACAGTTTTTTCATTTTTTTCAATTTCGAGTTCTTTGAAAAGGGGTAAACCACTGCTATAGCAACTAAACGGCATAAAATATGATTTATCATAGTTAACAGTCAATAACATTTCATCAAATGCGTTCAATATTTTACTTAAATCCATTTCTGTCTTTTTCTTAACAGCTTTCCATGACCTATCTGTATAGAACAAAACCGTGTCATCCGCGAAACTAATGATTGTACCCTCTGTTTCAGCTTTCAAAATTTCGTTCATGTAAATTATAAATAGAATTGGCCCAAGAACAGTGCCTTGGGGTACTCTGTATTTAACGATCTTTTGGGAGCTCAGTGTGCATCCAACCATAACATATTGTTCTCGTCCTTCGAGATAACTTGCCAAAAGTTTTCCAGCAACGCCTCGTATTCCCAAGTCTTGCAATATTCCTAATAATCTTTCATGATCGACAGTGTCGAAGGCTTTGGCAAGGTCTAGGAAGAAGAAGGGACTGAAAAAGTTCCTCATAAGCAACCATTGCTTCCTTAATTTTTAGTGGTGGAACAGGCAGAAATATCATCCCAAGCAGCAGCCAAATATTTTGAAGTAGCACTAGATGAGGAATTCCAATCTCGATACCTTATATTGCTCATTGAAGCAAAGTGAGAAACAAGTCAATTCCACTAAAGATCCTCCATCCATATCAGAATCGATAGGTTCGACTCTCGCAATCAAAATCACTAAATTTGTGCTGCAACGAAGGTATACGAAGGAATCTCATCGTCTCATAGATTTATATACTCTTTGGTGGTTATCAAAGCCCAGAACCCCTCAAATTTATTGACTATGCCTTGGAACGGCGGGGATTCCTCAGGCAATTTGTTAAAGGTAAATTTCCTTTTTGTCTGACCACGATAGTATACATCAGCTGCTGAAATCCCGTCTTCACGTCTAGATGAGTTCATTGAACTTATACTGGCCTACTAAAGAGGCACTGCCCAATGAGATATCATCCCAGCAAAAGTCGGAAACGAGAAAATGTGGATTATGCAATGAGAACTATTTAACCACTGATCACATTCTCTATCGTTTCATGACAATTACAAAGGATATATATAAGCTTGAAAAATGTCCTAGTAGAGTCTAATGAAGTAAAAACAAAAATTCCCAAGGAGAATTTCAAATTTGCTGAAGGATTAAATCCTCTGAAAAGGGAAGCTATGAACCACATGGAGACTGGTGGAACGACCATGTGACCCCGAATTAAACTACTCGATATGATGAAACCCATGACCTTATATGTAACCAGTGGATGGTGGATGAGAACAAGTATTGTCTCCTTTAAAATAGTTCCCATAGAAAGGCACACAGAGCTAGATATAATCCTTTCAATCATCATAGCACTGTTGGAACTGGGATACTAGAATAACCTTCCGTACAGCTGTTTGAATGTTTCAAGTGTCGACATGAGTTCTGTTGAGGTGATTTTTGAATTTCGGGCATAACAGTCCGACCACTGCGGCCTAAATCTCATCCACAAGCTCCATCCTTTTTGTTAAGAATATAAGCTTCGTGGGTGAGAGGCTAATGAGTCCAGGCAGACTCAGTTTAATCAAGTTTGGGACTCTTTACGACTCAAAGTGCCTCCCCCCATTTTGGTAGCTCTTACTTGCGCTGCTGGCTGTCGAGTTGGTGCGGATATGTTTTTGTGGGATGACAGTGCCAGTTTCACAAGAAACGAGCCTCCGTTTAGCCTTGCTGACTCACAGTGTTACAAGTGGTAATCCACATATTGGTCGTTCCCCTATCCACCACCTGGTGACGCGCTAGGTTGGTGCTTCACTCCGAAAACAGTCTTGTTCGAAGTCTTTATGCTGATTATCAACCATCGATCTGAACGCACAAGGTGCCTTAAACCACCAGAAAACCTAAGCCCTTGACGAAACTACTCAACAGTAGGCCTGCCGATGTTTTTCAAATATTTTTGACCATTCTTCAAAACATCCTAGCACTGCTGGAGCTCGTATACTAGAATAACCTTCAGCTGGTTAGATGTTATCAAGTGTGCCAGGATGAGTTTACTTGAGGTGATTTTCAGCTTTTGGGAAGAGGAAAATGACACAAGGATTCAAGTTTGGTGAATAAGGAGGCTAAGGAGCGACAGGGATGATCTTGCTGGCTAAAAACTCCATTGTTAAGTTTGCAGTGTGACATGACATATTGTCGTGATACAGATAGATAGAAAAAGTTAATGATAGAGGACTGCTTAACAGCCCGACTATTGTAACCCAGTGGTCTATTGTCTCTGTCTTAAATTTTTTGGCGAGGTTTTTTCGGTTTTGGCTCCTTTTTCCGATCTATTAATATGATTGTTGGTTTGGTAGTGTGTCTTATTCATAGACCCATGTCTCGTCACCAGTTAAGATCAGTCCCATGAACGTGGGATCAGAATTCGCACGATATAGCATGCCTGAATCTAACTGAATCCGATTCAGCTCTATCCGAACGAGCCTAGCCCAATTGGTTCACCAAAAGCAAACGACCGGTTTCACGAGAGATGTTGAGATCACGATCTTACAATGGCATGACGCTTTTAGAGCACCATTTCCTTGATATTTTGGAAGTTATATTTGGTTGAAGAGGACGAAGGTCGTCCGGAACAAGGCAAATCTTCGACGACCACCCGACCGTCTTTAAAGGCTTTGTATCACTCGTAAACTTGGATTTTCGATAGAACAGAGTCTCCATAAGCTTTTTGGAGCATTCAACACACGGAATTTCATTCAAAAGACAAAATTTGAGACAAACTCTTTTGAATATTTGATTTGTGGAGGCCGTTACTTGATGTAGATCCATGATATAAATGAGATAAAAAACACAAGGTTTAACTTTAATCTACACTTTATTTGAAAAAATTCGACGACGTTTCGCTGACACAGCAGCTTTATCAAGAATGAAAACAGAATGAAGAGTATGGTATTATAAACAAATCGTAGAACAAGTTGGATGAATAACAGGAAAATCCACACCGAGCCATTGTACAGTTAGTATGAAAGGTAATAAAACTAATTAAACAAGCTTATTCAAAAGCTTGTCCGATTAAAACTCTAAATTCATTTCGTTCGGAAACTATACAATTTTAAACAAAGATCCAACTATTAAATTCCAGAAAATATTAAAATTGCAATAAATGACGCAAAATCTTTAATTAAAGCAATAGATAAATACAAATTAATTTTACCAAACCCTCAACCACCTCAACTGTATTCACTCATTAAATTGCATAAAGTAAATAACCCCGTTAGACCAGTCGTATCTTACGTTACAGCCCCAGCCGTGAAATTGTCGCACTACCTTATAGATATCATTAAAAATTATTGTTCATTCAAATCAAAATTTTCTATAAAAAATTCTTTCGAATTGATAAATAACATAAAAAACGTTAACCTACCACCTAACGCAAAACTTATTTCGTTTGATGTTGAGAATTTATACCCAAGTGTTCCTCCAGGTGATGTCAAAATATTAATCGAAAACATGTTGAATTCGAATCATGTTAACCACATAATTAAATCAGAAATATTGAATCTGTTGGACGTTTGCATTGAACAAAATTATTTTTCTTTCAACAACATCTATTACAGTAGTGAAAATGGTTTGATCATGGAAATCCTTTGAGTCTACTTTTAGCAGAGATTTTATGAATAATATTGAACAGAAAATTCATACACATCCACTCATTTCCAAATTTCTTTATTGGTATAGATATGTTGACTACATCTTAGTATGTTTCATTGGAACTACTCGTCAATTAGACTTATTTCTTAATTTCATTAATTCCTTCCATTTGAACATTAAATTCACGATAGAAATTGAACAGAACGATTCCATTAATTTTTGGACTTGAAAATCACTAAACAAAATAATAATCATGTTTTTTCGGTCTTTCGTAAACCAACACATACTGATACAATTATACATAACTACACATTACATCCAATTCAACACAAAGTTTTACTTTTATCAGTAGAAGATTATAATAAAGAGTTAAACATCATCAAACAGATAGCCATTAATAATTTATATAATCCGGATATGATAGATCTAATCATTCGTAAAAACTCTATCAGAAAGCAATAAATGAAGTATATCCTATTCATAAAGACTATAAAATATTCAACAGTTTAACATTCTGCGGTTCTGCAAGTACAAATATCCTTTCTCGTCAAACAAAACCTTAATATAACTTTCAAAACTTCTAATAACTTAGGTAAACATATTAAAAATAATAAATCTCGTGTTGAAAAATCAAGTAAATCAGGAATCTATATACTCAATTGCGGTTCTTGTGATAAAATTTATATCGGTAGGACCTATAGGAGTTTTGGCATAAGAACATCTGACCATAAACGTAGCTTCGATAAAAATGAATCTGATTCAAATTATTCAAACCACCTAATAAAAGAAAACCATTCATTCAATGAAAACTTTGACATATTACATATAAAATCAAAAAGTTCAAAATTAGATCTCCTAGAAGCATTAGAAATGAAAAGATACAAACATTCGGACAAGCTTTTGAATGAGCAGGTAGATGTGAATTATTCACCCCTACTTAACTTGTGTAATTAGTTTTTATTACCTTTCATACTAACTGTACAATGGCTCGGTCTGGATTTTCCTGTTATTCATCCAACTTGTTCTACGATTTGTTTATAATACCATACTCTTCATTCTGTTTGTCATTCTTGATAAAGCTGCTGTGTCAGCGAAACGTCGTCGAATTTTTTCAAATAAAGTGTAAATTAAAGTTAAACCTTGTGTTTTTTATCTCATTGACAAACTCTTTGTTCAATATTTTTTTCCACTGTAAAATTCGCAGAGTACCACTGAGGTCGACTGGTTTCAATAGCTGTCGTAGACAAACTAGTTGACAGAACACGCACTTGTTTGGCATAGTAATTAAGAACAGTCCAACTAACGTTAAGAAACTTAAAATACTCAACGCGGGCAATTTAAATGAGAATTTCCGGATACTATTTTGTCACAGTAGTATTTTTTCCAGAACTATCTTATTCTAATATAAAGGTTTCAGAAATACTGCAGTGAATATTATATTACTTGAAGGAACTGAAATATCCATTTTCATTCATAAAAGTTTATTAACGAACTACAGAAATCTGTACACTTTTATCTTGTATTCCAAGGGTTCTGAAATGTACGTTTTCAATTCATTGAAAAAATTTCAGAAACAATACTTTATGTTTTTGAGGATAAGACTCGCTACTTTTTCGAATGGTGCTATATCTTTTTGGCATGATCTGATACTATGTAGAAAATTCATAGAATATGTCACAAGCTTCAGTCCATGTGTTGCTAACTTAGCATTAAGTCTCGACTTCTCCAAACCTTTCGGCATGAAACACAACATCTGAATCCAGCATTTCCTGTGAGAGACAATGGCCATACCAGTAAAAGTATCCCTGATAGGAATCAGTAGTTCATACAGTCGAAAAAACTGTATTTTCAAGCAGGTCCAATCATTCAAGAAGTATTGATTAAGAAGCGCCAAAACTTTTTTGTTGTCATCTACACATTGTGGCAGGTTTTTATTGTTTCGTTTATTATTCTCGACTTCATGCAAAGTTTGTTTCATGCTAGTGGCTAGCAGAATTCTTTTATATCCAAATAGACTGAGAAAAAATGGTAGATAATCACTTCTTATATCGAACTCAAACCCATTTGGGTATAATTCATTATCTTGCATGTTAACAATAGAATCTCTCAACGATATATTCGTAAGCTTTTCTAAATTATCATATTTGTTACTGTTTTCGGCTAGATGAACCTGCAACATTCAATTTTAGACTGTGCTGAATAGTAAAAGGCAATAATATTAATTTACATACATTCTGTCGAAAAATTACGGGGAGTTGGGCAATGAAAAACAGAATATTTATTTTTCATCCAAATTTATTGTATCACTTTCACAGTAGGCCCCTTCCGAAATAATACTTTTACACCAATGACTAACCCAATCATCGAAACTTTTTTCAAACGCTTTTGGAAAAAGAAAGAGTCGTTAGGAGTCGTATCATGTGAATACGGTGGTTGTTTGATGAAATTCGTAGAGTTTTTGGTTACAACTTTTACACAATGATAGCCTTGTGTGATAGTGCATCATAGTGGTGGAAAATCCGTTCGTTTTCTTTTCACAAATCTGACCTTTTTCCATGAATCAGCTCTCCCACACTCTGCATCATGCTCAGGTAATATTCTCTATTTATCGTTTGACCTCTGGCGATAATCTAACAACACAATATAATACGGTGGTTTCGGTTTCTTTCTAAAGAATTTTGCAAAATTAGGTGGAAATACTCAATTAACAAACGTGATAGCTATTTCGATGTTTCTGTCATCATCAGACGTTTACCAGTTGCGAGTTAAAACTAAGGTACAGTCGTACAATTTGTCTTAAATATAGAAAAACAGGTATGAATCATAAAAAATCATAAGAACTTGAAACTCCCGAATATTGGAGAGTAACATAGGTCTGTATTATTGTTAAGAAGGGTAGGGTTGTGTCTATTATGTTTAGCTTTGAAAATTCTGAGAGATTCTAGGTAATAGAGTTTATTGCTTTTCAGGGCACGATGAATAATGTTAAGATTATCTATACTGAGGAAGCGGTGTTTTTACAAAAGGAATAGTGATGCTCTTAGTATCTAACGTGAAAAGATCTTCCTGTCTGGCCTATATATATATTTTTTTCACAAAAGAAATGAATTTTTTAAATCGAAAAGTGCTAATACTATTGATCAATCTCAATATAGATCAATTACTTGCCTTTCAACAACAAATAAAATTCTAAGTGTATTACCCAAAAATTTATGCATATTTGGAGAATTATAATATTCTTTCCGAACAACGAAAAGGATGTGGAAAAAAACACCTTGGTACTAAAGAGCAACTTGTAATTGATTATGTTGCTTTGAATCAAGCTCAAACTAAGAAGAGAAATATTCATACAGCCTTCATTGATTACCAAAAGACTTTTGATAGTTCTCCTCATTCACGGCTCCAAGAAATTTTGGAAATTTATAAAATTGATAAGACACTTCATCTTTCATTGAATTTGTAATGAAAAATTGGAGAACCAATCTTCATTTAACTATTTCAAAACAATCGTTAACATCCAATCAAAAGAGGCATTTTTCAAGGTAATTTTCTAAGTGCTCTTTGGTTTTTTCTTTTCCTTAATCCATCATCTCATGAAATGAATGCTACTAGTTGCGGCTTTAAAATAGTCTATCAACTGAATTCAAATAAAGTCACTTAATTCATTTAGATGATATTAAATTATATGCCGAAACAAGATCTCATTTGAAAAGTCTACTTGAGATTACTTTCAACTATTCCAATGATATTCATATGAAATTTGGGCTTCCAAAATCTTTGTTTGAAAAGTGAAAGATCACCTCTGATTATATAAAGATTTCCAATATCGGAATCGAGCCAATGCATCAAGGAGATACATATAAATATCATGGATTTGTTCGAGAGAAGACAATTAACCATAGCAGCACAAAAGAAAATATTAGAAGCTTATATTACAACAGATTTAGAATTATCATCAAGAGTTATTTAACTAGTAAAAACCTTTTCAGAGCTATCAACTCCTAGGCAGTTCCTATTGTTACATCTTCGTTTGGAATTATTAAATGGTCTAAGACTGATCTAAATGAATTATAATGTCGAACGAGGAAAATGCTTTGTAAATAACATAAGCACCAACCAAAGTCAGCTATTCAAAGAGTTACACTATCTAGACATCTTGGAGGTCGTGGATTAACTGATTTGAACAATCTTCATAGTAAACAGATTTTTCATCTACGTTCCCATTTGCATGATAAACGAAAGAACGTCTAAATAACAGGATATGGTTGTTGCTTCAGATTATAATCTTACACCTCTGAACTTGAGATTGCAAAAGATTTTGATATATTTGATAAAAATTCTAAAAGAGAAAGTTGGATGCTCAAGGAATTACACGGAAAGCACCCTAAAGAATTGAAAATGATTATATTGATGAAATCGCATCAAATAGATGGTAAGTATCTGGAGAATTGTTCGCTGAAACAGAAGGCTTGGCGATTGCGATCCAGAATCAGATTGTTCTCACGAGGGATTATAGAAAATACATCATCAAGCAAAATATAGATGATTCTTGCCGAAGCTGTTTTTATTCTTCAGAAATAGTTTTTCATATATTATCATCTTGCTCAGTTCTTGCCCCAACAGATTATTAAGAAAGACATGATCTCGTCGCTAATATTATTCATTTTAATCTAGGAATTAAATATGACCAAATACCCAAAAGAAAAAAATGTTACAAATATAAACCTGAGATTATTTGTGAAAGCGAGAAATATAATCTTTATTTAGATGAAACAATTCTATGCAACAGAGCTGTAAAACACAATAGGCCAGATATCATTCTTGCTGATGAACAGTATCGAATAACATATATAATTGATATTGCTATACCCGATACACATAATATACAAGATAAATACAATGAAAAATTTCTAAATATATAATGCTTGCCGACGAGATTAAAAAATTTGGAAAATGAAAAAATATTCATTCTACCGATAATTATTTCTACAACAGATGTTATTCTGTTATTCCTAGAAATCCTCATAGAAATATTGAGATTTTAGGTCTGAAGAAAAATTTATTTGAACAATTACAGAAGAACAGTCATTCAATCTTGTAATATTCTTCGTAGGTTTCTTTCCGAGAAAAATAATGAGGTAAAGTCATAGGTTTCTCTTTATTTTATACTGCTCAGAATTTAATATTTTATTTATTTTATATATAAATGTAATATAATTAGCTGGTAATGTAATCATATTTATATTCAAAGCAGTATTGTATACGATCGTTCCTCACTTCACACAAAGAGAACTATGAATGAGTAACATTCAGTGTTACTTGATTAAGGTCCATACATTGGATTTTTCCAGGAGAAAGCCTCTGACACTGCTCGTTGGTACATTGATGTCATTGTCGGATGATGCTATAGTTTGTATATATTCTGGTAGATGGATATATTCTCATAACATTTAATGGTATTACTTATTAACAGATATATGGGCAACTCGTCGGGGTGAAGTGAAATCTATATGAAATATATATATATATATATATATATATATATATATATATATATATATATATATATATATATATATATATATATATATATATCGCACCGCAAGCTCTCTAGATTCATTCATTATAGGGTGAATCACAATTAACTTTGGTTGATTTCTTCATTCGTATATATTCTGTATTCGTTGCTGCCTAATTTTACTGGCCCTAGAATTAAACGCAATATTTTTCTCTCGGTAATTCTTATTTCTTCTTCATCCTTTTTTGTCATTGTCATAGTTTCCGCGGCATACATCATACTTGGTCCAATCAGTGTTTTGTAAATATTTAGCTTGGTGTTTCTTGTAAGTATTTTGCTTTTCAGAATTCTTTTATTGGCATGGTACGCTCTGTTGACCCAAATTATCTTGTCTTTGATCTCAGTTGATCTTCTACCATCGTTAGTTATCATGACGCCCAAGTATTTATTACATCCAACTTCCTCAAATTCATAGTTCCATGTTTTTCCTTCATCCTTTACAAGTCTTAGTAGTTTTGTCTTGTTTTCGTTTATTTTCAGTCCCAATTTTCTTCCCTTGTCCAATATCGCCTTTATCATATCTTGCATTAGCTCTTTTCTCTTTGCTGTTGAAACAACGTCGTCTGCGTATGCTATAATTTGTTTTTCCCCCATCCTCAGATTATTTTTAATTATCTTTCTCAGCTAAGTTGAATAGTGTAGCTGACTAAGCGTCTCCTTCTTCAAGTCCTTTGTCAAATATTAACTCTTCTGTTTCTTCATTTTGGGTTATTACTTAGGCTTTTGTTTTGAAGGGGAGTTAAGGGAGAGCCCATAGCAAGGCCTCCAGACTGATCAAAAAGTTTTATTTTCAAATTGGAAATAGTTTTGTTGAAGACAAAGAAAGTCGTGAATTAAATGTCAAGTCACAAAATTGAAATTTCCTTCAAACGTGCATGTAAAATATCACAATAATTTCTTATGCCAAAGACAAAGCAAATTAGAAAATTCAGGAGTATACGGACTGTGTTGACCTGATTGTAACGGTTTATAGACAGGCCAGACAGGAAGATGTTATCGCATTAGATACATAGAACATCACTTTTTTTTTGCAAGAACAAAAGTGACTCCACCATCGCACAGCTTTGGCTATACAGTGTGTTCCAACGAAAATTTGACCCCCTATAACTCCGAAATGAGTAACATTAGCGAAAAACACCAAGACACGTCGATTTTTGTTTCGAGGGGGAGTATTTTTCGAAATAATTCGAAAGTTGTCAGATCAACCCCCTACCCCCAGCAACCCTAACTTTGAAATTCATCATAGGGAATAAGGGTCGAGTGGCACCTTACTGAAAAGGTCTGTCAATTCTCCACCTTGATTTGTCATTTTTAGAATTTTAAATTAACATACAGGGTGTCCCATCCAAGGGTGAAGTTGAATTCCTGGAAATCCCAAATACTAAATGAAATAGATTTATTTTGGCATAAATCAAGCGCAGGTTTATGCTCGGTCTAGAAAAACGACCTACACTTGTGAATTTGGAGTTGGTGCAATCAACCCCTATTTCCAGCATCCCCAACTCAAAAATCATTCGATCGATAATAGGTCAAGTGGCACCTCGTTGGAAAGGTACTGCAATTTTCTCTTCGAATTTGGTATTTTCGAAATTCAGAATCATCATACAGGGTGTCCTGAAGCAGGAACATTGAAAATCCAAATAACTTTTGAAACTGGTTCATTTCGGTATACGAGAACATGTTTGATCCGAGAATAGGACTTTCTTGTGTGGTTATAGAATTTTGCAATCAACCCCTTCCATTCAGCATCCCCAACTTGAAAATCATACAAATAATTCAAGTGGCATATCTTCAGAAAGGTTTTTGAATTCCAGAATGATTAAAGCATTTCATTCAGTTCGGCTCTCCATACAGGATGTCGCTTTCGAAAATTCAATATCGTCATTTGAAATTATCAACTAAAATTAATTCGAAACTGTTAAAAGTATTGGGGTACGATGTGTTGAGCATCAATTACGAAGAGATAAAGCTGATTTCTGCATTGAAAATGTTCACATTTTTTTCATTTCCATCTGGCGTGCAGTCATCTGTTATTTCTCATTTTTGCAATGAAATATTATTATTATTCAGATCAGTTCCTCATTATTGTTGTTGTTCGTCAGTTGAAATTAATCTGAAAATGGTTTATTCCACTGAGGAAAGGGTCGAAATTGTATCGACGTATTTTCGAAATAACAGTTGTGCCAAAGAAACGGCAAGGATATTCGATAGGAACCATCCTGAAAGAGAAAGGGGAGTCAGTCACCAGTACGTTAAATATTTGGTTGACAAATTCCTAGCTACGGGTTCGGTGGCAAACAAAAAACATGAAGTGGCATGTCCTGTCAGAAATGAGGCAACGGAAGTGGCAGTAGTGGGTCATCTACAAATGGAGAATACTACTTCGATCAGAAAACTATCTCGTCTGACTGGTGTATCAGCTACAACTGTCCATAGAATCGTGAAACATCACAAATTTCACCCTACAAGGTAAAATTAGTGCATGAAATAAACGAAGATGATCCAGATCGTCGTTTACAGTTTTGTGAAAATCTAAGTGAAAACCTTAACGCTAATCCAAATTTTCTGAATAACATCTGTTTTTCTGATGAAAGCACCTTTATGCTCAGTGGTGAAGTGAATAGACATAATTGTCGATATTGGGACACACAGAATCCTCATTGGTTTAGAGAGGCCCACACGCAAAGGCCTCAGAAGTTGAAGGTTTGGGCAGGAATTTTTGGCAATCATCTAGTTGGGCCTTTCTTTATTGAGGGTAATCTGAATGGAAATGGCTACCTACAGTTGTTAGAGGAACACATACATACAGAATGCCGACTTTTGACTCCTGAAGTTTTCGCTAATGTGAGAAGAGAGTTCGAAAATCGTCTGTATAACTGTATGGAGGTGGGCGGAGGTCATTTTGAACAATTGTTGTAATAATCAAGTTAGTTTTTTGTTTTCAATTGAATACAAGTTCAATAAATCTCGTTTTCCTGTTTAGATGAGCATCCAATCAGTTTCTCCATCATCCCTCATCCTGATCCTCACGCCAGAAAACCTCGATTGCCAAACTGAAACCAATGCCTCAGTGATTCAGAAAATAGAAAAATCTTTCTGGAACTTTGCCACTCAACCTGTAATCACTTGTATGATTTTTGAGTTGGGGATGCTGAATGGAAGAGATTGATTGCAAAAATTCCATATTCACGCAAGAGAGTCTTATTCTCGAATCAAACATAAACATGTTCTCGTATTATACCGAAATGAACCAGTTTCAAAAAGTTATTTGGGTTTTCAATGTTTCTGCTTCGGGACACCCTGTATGATGATTCTGATTTTCGAAAATACCAAATTCGAAGAGAAAATTGCAGTACCTTTCCAACGAGGTGCCACTTGACCTATTATCGATCGAATGATTTTTGAGTTGGGGATGCTGGAAATAGGGGTTGATTGCACCAACTCCAAATTCACAAGTGTAGGTCGTTTTTCTAGACCGAGCATAAACCTGCGCTTGCATTATGCCAAAATAAATCGATTTCATTTAGTATTTGGGATTTGCAGGAATTCAACTTTACCCTCGGTTGGGACACCCTGTATGTTAATTTAAAATTCTAAAAATGACAAATCAGAATGGAGAATTGACAGACCTTTACAGTAAGGTGCCACTCGACCCTTATTCCCTATGATGAATTTCGAAATTAGGGTTGCTGGGGGTAGGGGGTTGATCTGACAAGTTTCGAATTACTTCGAAAAATGCTCCCCGTCGAAACAAAAATCGACGTGTCTTGGTGTTTTTCGCTAATGTTACTCATTTCGGAGTTATAGGGGGGGTCAAATTTTCGTTGGAACACACTGTATAACAACCACCGCTTTCCTAGTATAGATAATCTTAACATTATTCATCGTGTCCCGAGAAGCAATGAAGTCACTAACCTAGAATCTCCGGAAATTTTCAAAGCTAAAGCACAATAGAAACAATCTTACCCTTCAAAACGACAACACAGACCTATGTTATTACCCAATATTTGGAATTTACAAGTAATTATGAATGTACCTTTAAATACTTATCTACATTAAATTAGTAAAAAACTTTCATACCTGTTTTTCTATATTTAATGTACAGCTGTACCTTAGTTTTAACTCACAATTTGTGGAAGTCTGATGATTATAGAAATATCGAAATAGCTATTACTTTTGTTAATTAAATTTTTCACCTAATTTTGTGAGTAAACCAAAATCATCGTATGATGATCAATCACTCAGTGACGGTCGATTCAATTTCATTTTTAAAAACAACTTTTGATGGATTTCGATGTTGTTTTCTTGGTTTCGGTTCAGTTGGTAGTCGCAAATCTGAATCTTGTTGACTGGTTCTAGCATGTCTTTAGCGATACTTACGCGATTTAATTTCTGGAGAAAATTCAGGTCCTTTGAAACTAGTCAAGCGGCAACGCGTTTCATGCCCAACCAATCGTTTAAAGTGGTACGAATTTATTTATGAGTCACAGTACGATTTTTTATGACAGAATTTATGAACACCTTCTGAATAAACTTGAATTTATGATTTTGCGGAGTGTAAAATAGCCACCACAGAAAGTCAACAATAATAAAACAAAATAGAATGGTTAATCTCTTCTGTCATACCTAATTTGGAGTAACTTACATAACCAAAGAAATTTAATGAAATACTGTGGTAGCATCTTCTAATATCTAAGTTTAGATGTATAAAGTTCAGTTTTTATACTTAAACGGAAGTAGGGATACAAGTTTAATAATGTCTGGCGAAGAGTTGCCACTATACTAAGTGTCTGGCAATCGAAACTATGATTTTCAATAATATACCTTGAATCATAAGAAAGTTTGTTCATCTCTTTGATGATGTTGGGTTGTTATATTCGTTATTTGCCAAAGCTAGGATGATCCGAATTTCTTTAGTAGCCCATTGTTTTTTCTTACATTTCATTTATTTCATGTTATTTTTACTCTACTATGAGAAAATTTGTTATATGCTAATTTGAAATGGTACAGTCATGCATGCTGTAACATATCAGAAACTTCCACCTCAAGAGAACCCTAAATGTACCTAATCTTCCAAGTCTGAATAGCAATACTTCATTCTTACCTTCACAAAATGAAATATCAAGAGTAGAAAGAACAACTTCTGGTTCATTTTCTGATGAGAGCTTACAAGCTATGAGAAAAATTTACGATCATCCAATTTGAACTTGATAAATTATCCAATTTGTGAAATGCTCATTCGAAGTTGGGAACTTGTTTCTTTTCGTTCTAGAAGGAATTCATATACAATATGAACTGGAAGTGATATTTTCCAATTTATTTTTCCGTATAGTTCAAGCTGATTACAAATAAATGCGATATGTTGAGTTCAAACAAGCATTCATGCAGAAAATGTAATAATTAAAAGTTATTAGTATTAGTTAGTAGTTATTACGATAATCGTAATCTTGCTATTTAATTATTGTTTATTGTATGGTTCCTGCAAGTGAGTTCAGTATAGTATTGATGATGATCATTACATATGTGGTCTGGACTACGAAAAGGTATCTATGGTGGGAAAAAACGATTTTGGTTTTCGACCAGAATTTATATAACATTTTCTTAACACTCTTTTCAATGGAACAGACCCCAAGGTTGAGAAGTAATACTATTTCTTCTTTTGTACCAATCTCAAGTTTTTCAATAGAAAAGCAAATTGAACATAATTTTCAATTAAATGAACCATAAATTCTTTTATCTATTTATTTATTTATTGTCCATTTAGCAGAAAGAAACAAATCAGGATTAAATGAACACTACATTTCAACCAAAGTTACATGGGGTAGTCAAAATAATATTATTATAATATATATTGTTCAGTACACATATTTATGGTGAATTACACATTACATTGCATTACATTCGTGGGGGTCGATTGGCTTTGCAAGCCTTTCCGAACTGCGATCAAATTGGTCTTTTGTTCGTAACCCTTCTTATTCATTTCCCTGTAGGTCTAAGTCCCTTACGAAATTGTGAATCTATCTGGGAGCTTTCGCTTTTACTTCGCGCGGCTCAAGTTTATCTCAAGTTGCGATGCAACTGCAAAGAATATGTTCGGCAGTTTCATCGCCCTCTTTACACATTCTGCATGTTGCCGTTTTCGATTTGCCCATTTTATTGAGATGACACAGTGGGCAGTGTCCAGTAAGGAGGCCTGTTATGGTCCTCAGATCGTCCCTAGAGAGATCGAGAAGCTGTTTTGTCTTCTTAGGCGAATAGTCAATGAACATTTTCGCTTGCCTTTGGCCTGGAGTTTTCCTCCAGTATTCTATTTTGCTAGATTCTTCCCATCGTTCCAGTTCCTGTCGTCTGTGCGGCTTACTTAGACCGCAGAACGGTTCAGGTCCGATGGGTAGGATTCCTGCAGCTGATTTGGCCAGTTCGTCAGCGGCTTCATTTCCTTGTATGCCTTTGTGGCCAGGCACCCACCACAGGAAAAGTTTGTTCCCCTCAGCAAGTTGCTTCAAGGATTGACGGTATTTCCAGACAGAGATGCTCCGATAACTGTAGGAGTTTAGAGCTCTTATCACTGACAGACTGTCCGTTAAAATGTAAATCTTTGAACCTTTGAGTTTGCTTCCTAGTCCCTCCTGGCAGCTAAGGTTTACAGCAAGTGTTTCTGCTTGCATGACTGTGGGAGTAGAGCCCAGAGGCACCGATGATGAGTACTTGGGTTTATATATGCCTGCTCCTGTTCCATCAATTGTGTTTGATCCGTCCGTGTACCAAATGGAGGATTTTTGATCTAATTGATGTATTTTCCCTTTACGATGGTGCGGTCTTCTATGACCACTTCGAAGGGTGTGTGAAAATCAAACTTAAGCGGCATTATATCCGATGGTTGTGGTAAGATTTCTAACGCTATGTAACCCAGAATCCAGTCCTTTCAGATCACCACGTAATAGTTTCTCTGAGTCTTGGAGCCATAATGCCGCCATCAACGCCTCCTTTTTCAATTTTATTTGAAGAGAAGGGAGATTTGAGATTACCTCCAGGCAGCAGTCGTGGTGCTTCTCATAGCAACTGTTATGCGCACGCACGCTGACCGCTGTTTTTGAAGCTTGTTTTGCGTAGTTATTTCTGATGTTTTCGTCCACCATACTAACGATGCATATGTGACTATGGGTCTGATAACCGCTGTGTACAACCAGTAGGTTATTTTTGGCTGTAGCCTTCAGGACTTTCCGAAGAGTTTACGGCATGCCCATAGGCACGATGTAGCCTTGAAAAGAGTTTTGTCAATGTGTAAATTCCAGTTGAAACTCTGATCTAAGGTTAACCCTAGATACTTAGCCTGTTCCGAATATTTCAGAGTATGTCCATTCAGAAAGGGGGGCTTTAAGTGAATTACACATACAAAGATGACTGATATATTTATAGCTCAGAAGTTTTGGTCGTTCAAATATTCGTTTATACAGTAGTATAATTTTGAAACCAGCTTCTGCTTTAGATGTTTTAGAAGGTTCGCTCTAATCATTGATTTTAATTCGCAGGGAAGCTTATTGTACAATGTCATTGCTATGTGATTTATACTGATTTGTGAAGCATTAATTCTGTTATAGGGTATGATGAATTATTCGGCATTTCGGGTTGAATATGGATGGTTGAAATTATTTTTTTGATAATGTTGTGATCGTGAATGAAAAGTATACATGACTGTATGAATATTGTTGGTAGGGTAAGTATGCCTTCTTATTTAAACAAATTCCTGCAACTATCAGTTCTTCTTGCATTGCATAGTATTCGCACGGCATATTTCTGTTTTACAAAGATTTTTTGACGTTCGGCATGTCCTCTCCAGAAGATAACACACTGTGGAAGCAGCCAAAATAGGCAGTTCGAGCTGTTATTTTTCAGGCAATTTGTTTCATTCTCTTCACGGTGAAGATGGCTCTGAACAGTTTATTGACTAGATCTTGTATATGCTGACCGAACTTCAAATTTGGTTCCAGGGTGACCCCCAAAAATTTAAGGTATTTACTTCAGGGCGCCCGTGTCTGAGAGCTATATACAAAGCCAGCTACTCACTGGGCTACATACCTCAGTCATATCGCCCGATAAGCTTAACCTCCTTTCTCCTAAAATCAATAGAGAAAATTCTCGACAACCATATTAGAAGTTTCATAAAACTGCATAAAAAACAATTTGCCTACCAACCGGGCAAGTCTACAATTGATGCTTCACACGATCTATTCAAAGAAGTGGAAGGAGCACTAGAAGCTGAAGAAATAGCCTTATTTCTATTGGGAGACATTGAAGGAGCCTTCGATAATACCTTCTTTACATCCATTAGCACATTCATGGTGCAAACAACAAGGGTGTCAAAACATACACTATTAAATGGATCAAAGATATGCTCAAGGGCTAGATCTTAACGGCCATTTATGGAGACAACGATATTTCGGTTCAGCAGTGAAAGGATGCCCTCAAGGAGGTGTCCTATCGCCACTACTATGGTCAATAGTTGTTGATGGCCTCTTAAAAAGACTTAACAACGCTGGCTTCAACGCACAAGGCTATACTGATGATCTAGTCATCATTAGGAGAAAGCATGATGAAATCTTATCGAACTTGATGCAAAAAGCCTTTAACATTATAAATGAATGGTGTGCTGAAGAGGGGTCAGCATTAATCCAGACAAAACCATTCTAATTCCATTCACAAGACGTAGAAAGTTGAACTTAAAGCCACCCTTTCTGAATGGACATATTCTGAAATTTTCGGAACAGGCTAAGTTTCTAGGGTTAACCCTAGATCAGAGACTCAACTGAAGTTTACACATTGACAAAACTCTTTCCAAGGCTACATCGTGCCTATGGGCATGCCGTAGACTCTTCGGAAAGACCTGGCGGCTAACGCCAAAAATAACCTACTGGTTGTACACATCGGTTATAAGACCCATTGTCATATATGCATCGTTAGTATATTGAACGAAAACATCAGAAATAACTAAGCAAAACAAGCTGCAAAAACTGTAGCGGCTAGCGTGCGTAGGCATGCTATGAGAAGCACTCCGACTACTGCCCTAGAGGTAATCCTAAATCTCCCTTCTCTTCAAATAAAATTGAACAGGGAGGCGTTGATGGCGGCATCATGGCTCTAAGACCCAACAAAAATTATAACCTGGTGATCTGAAGGGATACCTGGGCATTCTGGGTTACATAGCGCCAGAAATCTCATCACAACCATCGGATATAATGCCGCTTAAGTTTGATTTTCACACACCATTCGAAGTGGCCATAGAAGACCGCACCATCGTAAAGGAAAATACGTCAATTAGACCAAAAATCCTCAATTTGGTACACGGACGGATCAAAAACTATTGATGGAACAGGAGCAGGTATATATGGACCTAAGTACTCGTCATCAGTGCCTCTGGGCTCTACTCCCATAATCATGCAAGCAGAAACACTTGCTTTAAACCTTTGCTGCCAGAAGGGACTACGAAGGAAATTCAAAGGTGCAAAGATTTACATTTTAACGGACAGTCTGGTAGTGATACAAGCTCTAAACTCCTACAGTTATCGGAGCATCTCTGTCTGGAAATACCGTCAATCCTTGAAGCAACTTGCTGAGGGGAACAAACTTTTCCTGTGGTGGGTGCCTGGCCACAAAGGCATACAAGGAAATGAAGCCGCTGACGAACTGGCCAAATCAGCTGCTAGAATCCCACCCATCGGACCTGGACTGTTCTGCGGTCTAAGTAAGCCGCACAGACGATAGGAACTGGAACGATGGGAAGAATCTAGCAGAAAAAAATACTGGAGGAAAACTCCAGGCCAAAGGTAAGCGTAAAAGTTCATTGACTATTCGCCAAAGAAGACAAAACAGCTTCTCGATCTCTCTAGGGACGAGTTGAGGATCGCAACAGGCCTCCTTACAGGACACTGCCCACTGAGTCTCAATAAAATGGGCAAATCGGAAACGGCAACATGCAGAAAGTGTGAAAAGGCGATGAAACTGTCGAACATATTCTTTGCAGTTGCATCGCAACTTGAGATAAACTTGAGCCGCGCGAAGTAAAAGCGAAAGCTCCCAGGGAGATTCTTAATTTTGTATGGGATCTAGACCTACAGGGTAATGAATAAGAAGGGTTACGAACAAAAACCAATTTGGTCGCAGTTCGGAAAGGCTTGCAAAGCCAATCGACCCTCACGAATGTAATGTACTTCAGGGCGCGTTTCAAATATAAATTCTTGGGTTTTATTTTCATTCATTCGCAGTTTGTTTGTGTCGAACCAATATTTAGCCTCAGCAAGTGTATTCGTTGACAACCGATTCAGTTCGTCGACGTCAGAGCGAATATTGAGAAAGCTGGTATCATCAGAAAAAAGAACGGAACTATAAGATGTTACATTGTCAGGTAGATCATTGATACAAATGAGGAACAGCAACGGACAGATCCCTGTGGCACACCATAGTTGATTGGCTGCCATTTACCCTGGAAGCATACTTTCTGGTATCTTTCAGTCAGATAGCTCCTGATAAAATCCAAAGGAACCCCTCTTATACCACAAAATTTCAAATTCCCAAGTATTTCAAAATGGATTACACTATCAAACGCCTTGCTCAAATCGCAGAAAGCCATGCTGCCGCTCGCAAAAAATATTATGGTGTTCGAAAAAACGACAAGTCTATCTTTTAGAGCTGTTTCGAATATTTTAGATATTGCAGGTAGAGCTGTTATGGGTCGATAGTTATCCTATGATTGTGGGTCTCCTGCCTTGAATATTGGAGCTATTTTCGTTTTTTCAGTTCATCCAGAAAATAAACCCTCTGAGAAACATCTGTTTAGCAAAAAAGTGATTAGTTTTATGATGCTCCCTCTTTTACCCTACTTACCAAATAGCAGCGTTACGAGGTGTATTAAAACACCATTTTGATAAATAGGAAAAGTGATTTAGTTCATGAATAACCATTAATAATTTCAAAGCATTTATTTTAAGAACAGTATTTCAGACCATCTACAATAAGGTCAGCAATGTTTTTGAAGTGTGCTACTGCGTCTTGACAGAGTCTCAATCCGATGACGAAGTCTGCTGAATATGCCACGGCAGTTGCTCCTTGTATTGCTAATTTACTTGACAGACGTGCTAACTCGATACCTCTTGATACAAAACATAGTGCTTGTATCCAGCATTGCATTTCAAAAACAAGAGTAAAACCATACAATGTTTCCCAAATAGATATGAAAAGTTTAATGAAACGGTCCACATGTTTTTTAAGGCATTTCCAATCCGTTATAGCATTTTTATATACCAGAAGTAATAATTTTTTATTATCTTTCCAACATTGTGATGTGCCATATCCTTGATTATTTAAGCTTTCGATCATTTGAGAGCTTTCAATGATTGTTTCGTTTACTGAAGAAGCTATTTTTCTTCGATTAAATCCGAATAGACTATGGCAGAATGACTTGAAATTTTTCTGGAAATCACTGAATAACCTTACCAAAAGTAATGGATCTTCTTGCATGTACACTACGTCACTTGAGGAAACATCAAGAAATGATTCAAGGCTGTTGTATTGCGCATACGGCGAATGTGCTGATACCTATAAAAAAATGTACTTAGATAAACTTGATTATGAAAGATTTCCCCAAAGGAAAGAGGGAAGAATCCATATAAACTTGTACATTCTGTTTAAATAAGTTCCGAAATTGATTATCCAAAAAATCTACTCAAAACAACTGTCAACATTTCTATTATTGCTGAGTTTGTTCACAGAGCTCGATTTTGTCAGTTTCACAAGTGTTTTGCGATTTTTACAATGGATAAAAATATAGAACAAAATATTTGTGTTGCAAATGGATTTTCGTGTGAAAATGTTACAGAAGGTTTACGATGAATCGAAATTATCAAAATACGTCCATATCAGTGGCACAGTGCATTCAACATCGGCGGAGATGTGGTGGAAGATGTACAGATTCGTACCATTTAAAATGATTGTTTGGGCGTGAATGTATCATTTCGAAAGCGACCTACTTTGCAATTAATTTGGATGAAAATGAATATTTTGTGTTTTATTGATCAATTTTCGGTACTTTCTAACAGAATGTGATGTATAATATAATAACTGGACTCACGTATCATCTAACCTAATTGATAGATACAGAGTACAGAGCTACCTAACCTAATCTAACCTAACTCGATTCGAATTCCTTTTTATTACATACAGAGAAACGTATTTCTGAAATGTTTACTCCTGGTGGATCCTAGAGCCTAATTAATCTCTTTTGATTTTTATTTCATATCTTAGCAGCGTCGGGAGCTAAGTTTAAAAAGAAGAATTGTATAAAATTGAATGAGGAATGAAGCTATAATTTTTTTTCATGATTAGAATATGCCTTTCCTTCTTTCAAATTAAATTTTCGATGATACTACAAGGAACAAATAAATTTGTTTAATTTGGTGGAAAACAATTTGTCAATGCATTCTGTATGAATCTTGTAACAGTTATTAGTAATTAGGAGTAAATATCCTGCAATATTTTTTCCAGTGCTTCAATGAACAAATGAACCTAACCTCACAAGCATCTGTTGTTTCGTCCACAATAATATAAAAGTGATTTTCGCCTATAGCTTCTCTGAGTTCACTCATTGTAGTTCAGAAAATACATTTGACACTGTAGATTCGTCCGGGATATTGAATTTACAATATTTTTCCAAGAAAGACTTAAGATTATTGTTATTTAACTTTTTCAATGGAATATTTGAAGATACCAACCCTTTGCTGATTTTTCGAGAGGCTTACCTAGAACCTGCAATCCCATCAAATGCAATCAATGGATTTGCTTAGACAGAAATATGACCTACCAGAAGTATTCACTGAGCTGGATTTTATGGCGTCTGGAATACAGAAAATGAATTGGACCAAGAAGAGCAAGAGTTGCAAGAGCTACCTAGGCGTTGTGTTAGTTCAGACACTGGTTTGATGAATGAAGATCTTCCTCAGTTGTAGAGATCTGCTAGTCCAGATACGCAGTAGCTGCTTGCTACAATTGTTGCTAAATTGAGTTTTGGAATCTC
Source organism: Cryptolaemus montrouzieri (assembly GCA_013387265.2). Taxonomy (NCBI): domain Eukaryota; kingdom Metazoa; phylum Arthropoda; class Insecta; order Coleoptera; family Coccinellidae; genus Cryptolaemus; species Cryptolaemus montrouzieri. The sequence continues at coordinate 5,990,253 of JABFTP020000103.1, read as the reverse complement.
CTAGAGCGCATGAAACTCCTTCGCCAATAATAAATAAATCATTGCCAATTCTCAGTCCACTATCGCCAATTTCATCTACAAGTCGTGCAGTCAACCAGAGTGAGATATAGCTCGATGATTATAATTACGTAAATTTTGCCATTATACCTTCTATATTGAAACTTTTGCCATAAATTGTGGGTGAAAGAAGCACGTTAAAAAGGAAAACACCCACTGTACAAAAATTATTTTGACGAAGAAAATAGCAAAGAGAGAGAAAAAGAGAATGAACAACATCAGAATAAGGAAAAAAGAAAAAACTGCACTAAAATAAGGCAGAAATAAGTAAATAAAGTGAAGCAAAAAAGAAAGAAAACTTCATATAATACATTTGAATTGTGGAGGCCGTTACTTGATGTAGATCCATGATATAAATGAGATAAAAACACAAGGTTTAACTTTAATCTACACTTTATTTGAAAAAATTCGACGACGTTTCGCTGACACAGCAGCTTTATCAAGAATGAAAAATAGAATGAAGAGTATGGTATTATAAACAAATCGTAGAACAAGTTGGATGAATAACAGGAAAATCCACACCGAGCCATTGTACAGTTAGTATGAAAGGTAATAAAAACTAATTAAACAAGTTAAGTAGGGGTGAGTAATTCAAATCTACCTGTTCATTCAAAAGCTTGTCCGAATGTTTGTATCTATTTATTTCTAATGCTTCTAGGAGATCTAATTTTGAACTTTTTGATTTTATATGTAATATGTCAAAGTTTTTATTGAATGAATGGTTTTCTTTTATTAGGTGGTTTGAATAATTTGAATCAGATTTATTTTTATCGAAGCTACGTTTATGTTCAGATGTTCTTATGCCAAAACTCCTATAGGTCCTACCGATATAAATTTTATCACAAATGTGTATGAATTTTCTGTTCAATATTATTCATAAAATCTCTGCTAAAAGTGGACTCAAAGTTTCCCATGATCAAACCATTTTCAATACTGTAATAGATGTTGCATTGAAGAAAAATTATTTTGTTCAATGCAACAACATCAGATTCAGTATTTGAAAATGGTTTGATCATGGGAAACTTTGAGTCCACTTTAGCAGAGATTTTATGAATAATATTGAACAGAAAATTCATACACATCCACTCATTTCCAAATTTCTTTATTGGTATAGATATGTTGACGACATCTTAGTATGTTTCATTGGAACTACTCGTCAATTAGACTTATTTGTTAATTTCATTAATTCCATCCATTTGAACATTAAATTCACGATAGAAATTGAACAGAACGATTCCATAAATTTTTGGACTTAAAAATCACTAAACAAAATAATAATCATGTTTTTTCGGTCTTTCGTAAACCAACACATACTGATACAATTATACATAACTACTCATTACATCCAATTCAACACAAAATTGCAGCTTTAAACAGCATGGTACATCGGTTACTCAATTTACCTTTATCAGTAGAAGATTATAATAAAGAGTTAAACATCATCAAACAGATAGCCATTAATAATTCATATAATCCGGATATGATAGATCTAATCATTCGTAAAAACTCTATCAGAAAGCAATAAATGAAGTATATCCTATTCATAAAGACTATAAAATATTCAACAGTTTAACATTCTGCGGTTCTGCAAGTACAAATATTAAATCCTTTCTCGTCAAACAAAATCTTAATATAGCTTTCAAAACTTCTAATAACTTAGGTAAACATATTAAAAATAATAAATCTCGTGTTGAAAAATCAAGTAAATCAGGAATCTATAAACTCAATTGCGGTTCTTGTGATAAAATTTATATCGGTAGGACCTATAGGAGTTTTGGCATAAGAACATCTGAACATAAACGTAGCTTCGATAAAAATAAATCTGATTCAAATTATTCAAACCACCTAATAAAAGAAAACCATTCATTCAATAAAAACTTTGACATATTACATATAAAATCAAAAGTTCAAAATTAGATCTCCTAGAAGCATTAGAAATAAATAGATACAAACATTCGGAAAAGCTTTTGAATGAACAGGTAGATTTGAATTACTCACCCCTACTTAACTTGTTTAATTAGTTTTATTACCTTTCATACTAACTGTACAATGGCTCGGTGTGGATTTTCCTGTTATTCATCCAACTTGTTCTACGATTTGTTTATAATACCATACTCTTCATTCTATTTTTCATTCTTGATAAAGCTGCTGTGTCAGCGAAACGTCGTCGAATTTTTTCAAATAAAGTGTAGATTAAAGTTAAACCTTGTGTTTTTATCTCTTTCATATAATACATCTGAATCTGAAGAAGATGACACCGAGTGTTTTTACTGCACAGAAAAGTTTTCAAGCGATTCTAAGGGTAAAGGATGGATGAAACGTTGTGCATGTGAAAATGGGGACATGAAGCATGTACTGGAATAGAGAGTGATGACGCTGCTGAATTTATTTGTGGTTTATGCAGCACAGCACCTTCCAAAAAGCGTTTGAATTTGTAAGGACAGAGAATTTCTTATTTTCGTTATTGATTCATAAATGCTTATTTCTGTTACTTTTGAACGATATTTTCACTTGATTAGGTATTCAGAAAGAAATACAATATTTCTACTGATCTCTCAATGATTAATGTAACAAATTAATCACTAACTTATTTAAATTATTTGTTTTTAATTTTTGTGATTTTTAAACTTTCCTGACTGTTGATTTTATTAATTTCAGTACCTTACTCAATTAAAAATCTAACACGGGTAAGATTTATGATATTGTAAATAAAAATTGAGTTTCATTATTGCGTATTTTTGGTTTTATAATTTTCTTCCTGAAAATATTCGTTTACTCAGAATGGGGATAAGATCATCATTGGGACCATCTTACCTCTTTACCCATAGAGTGTACGAGATGATTACTTTGCAAGGTTTTCAACAAAAGAATTTTTTTAATGCAACCTCAACTAATTTATAGTTTTGAGTATGACGAAAGTTAGATAGAAAAATATACTGTAGTAATAGCCTCTAGTTTTGGTTTCCCTTGAAAAATATGCATTTTACAGCGATTTCCGCTTAAGGGATTCATTTAGTACTATCTTTTCCTAACAATACCGTGAAATATGAACATTTGTTCAAATTTGGCGAAAATATGTAATTTGCATAAAATCCGCTCTTTACTTATGAGGCTACTGAAGTGGTTAAATGCATTTGAGGTGCTGTTATTGTAATATTCCTTCTCTTCGAGTTGTAGAAATTAGTTATACCTTTCAGCCATAGTTATATTTTTTCTATGCTTATTTCTCCTTTCACATTGGCTTATTCCATTTCCGCCTAGAGCATAATTGCAGCTCGACATAAATATAACCGTTTAAATTAAGAACAAACTTAAAAGCTAGAATAATAATCAATGAATTTCAAATTACCAAAATTGAAAATTTGCATAAACTATTTGATTATCAGAAGTGAAATATGCAAGCTATTGTAATTTGTTTTATTCCAATCTTACCTTTCCAATTTCGATCATTAAAACTACGAGTAATGTATGTGCGATCATTTTTCCTTGAATAAATAAAACTTGCAAACTGGGAGAGAACTTTATGATCAATTAAACTGAAAATCTGATTCTCAAATGAATTTTATGACTTGATTAAAAATTTCTTTCATCATTTAATTAAATTTTATTAACAGTTATGTAGATACATTCATTCAATTTTCTGATTGAGGAAAGTAGTGAATATCACTGGAACGAATGTTCTCGACGTTCATCGTTTAGTAATATTATGCTGACTGCAGTTTCGTCTCTGGTAGGGCACAAAAGGAGTTTACATTAATGAACCAAGCATGGGCGTAGCCAGACTTCAGGCAAGAGGGTGGCAGCTAGAGATCGAGGGTGGGGGCGAGGAACTCGACTGAGGTAAGAATGGCTTAAAAATTAAGAGAAATACGATCAGTTTTTCATTCAAATTAAAACAAGACGTCGATCCTTCTTGGTTGTGAATTTTCGAAAGGCTATCTTTTCGGTAATTGTTTTACATAGTAACTTGCTCTAGAATTCACAAAGAAATTGTTAACTCATTAATTTTGAGGCCCAAAATCCAAATATAAAATCGTTTTGTCCCGGTAGACTAACGTTCAAGAAAAAAAACATTAATATTATACGTCATCTTTTTCCTGACGGAGCCTGAAATCCTGGAGCAAAGCTTGTCGACAATCTTTTATGTTTTTATCATTCCAAGCTTTCCAAACCGTGTACCCTTAATGAACTTTAGTTTTAATCACTCTTGAAAAATTTTTTTCACCAGCAAACGGTTTCTTCTTTATCTATGAGAACTGATTGCCTGTTGTGATTTTCCCATGAGAAATTCAATTCACGCAAAACTCGTCATAAATTGTTTTTTAATATTAAAGGAAAGTCCTGATCTCCTACGAGCACAGCTGGATTTTTTCGAATAATATTTCTAAAATCTGCAACAATAACTATTGTGGACTCTCCAGTTTTCGTCATCTCAGAACAAATTTCCACATTTTCATAAATTGAAGGTAAATAGTCTTGATGCCTTAAAGCATCGTATATATTCAATATAATTAATTATTCACTTTGGGAAAGTGGTAAATTTTTAGTACGTTTAACAGGGGTACAATTAGAAAACTTTTCCATCATTTGTGACATGAACAAAACACTTTCACCAACTGCTAACTGATCTATACGAATGTTGTGAGACCATTAAGTCTGGTAATGGTATCCTGCCATCCAACTATAGACCTATATCTTTAATATCAATGCTCGCAAAAATTTTTGAAAAAATTTTGAAGAAACCTATTGTGAAGTTTCTGGATAAATACAGAATACTTTCCGACAAGCAATTTGGGTTAAGGAAGGGGAAATCTATAGATGATGCCAAATCGAGTCTTATGACAAAGGTTTATAGAGCACTGGATGGTAGAGTTCCTGCACTTTGTATATTTACAGATCTACGTAAGGCTTTCGGCACCGTCTCTCACGTCGGTTCATCACAAACACCAGAGAATATTAGGTTCAGAGGAAATAAACTCAAATTGGTGAGAAGTTATTTAGAAAAAAGAGAGCAGATCATCGTGATCGATGGTGTGGAAAGTTGAGTATGGTGTACCACAGAGCACTGTGTTGGGCCCAATTTTATCCTGCATTTATATAAATGACTTGTTTTACTTAACCACATGTGATGAGATAGTCTCTTTCGAGGACGACACGACGGTGTTTCATAGGGCTGATTCATAGCAATCATTGATACAGAAAGCAGAGAATGACTTCTGAATGGTCCTCGACTTTTTCCGGTGTAATGTGCTTACCTTAAGTCCACAAAGAACAACTTACCTGCCTTTCACTAGTTATGTTTCCAATTTGCCTCCATTCAGCAAGCTTTCAGTGGATATGGAACACGACATAGTTGTAATAAATGAAGCGGAAAGAGTTGAATATCTCGGAGTGACGATAGATCCTAAGATGGTGTGGTCATGTTGAAGTATTGATGCAAAAGAAAATGTGTACCTCCGTAAACTAGAAGTATCGCAGAAGTGCTTCTTAAAGATCATACTAGGTAAGACTACTGCTTTTTCATCGAATCAATTATATATAGAATCAAGAACCATAGATTTGAGACAGCTATATTGCTTAAAAGTTGTTCTGCATCAGTTCCAGAATAATAGTAACAGGAGACTTTTACACCACTATGAAATGCGTTACACAGAGCACAGTTATGAACTGCCAAGAATGGTGAAAACGGTGGGACAGAGGTCATTTATGTATTTGGCACCGCGGACGTTCAATCTTTTACCTTTCAATCTGAAAAAATTAGACAGGCTAGAGATTTTTAAGGGGGAAACTAAAACTTCAATATTCAGGCCACAGAATACATAGACTTAAAGAATTCAAGTCTTGTGTAGCTTTATTGTATTATTGTATTGAGTGAGTATTGAGAAAATTGAATTGATTGCTTTGATAATATATTTAAGTATGAGTGAGAGCTTGGTTTGTAGATACACCTGGTTGAATATTCCACACACCAGGGATTTTTTAAGCTCGTGCACTCAACTTTATTTCGGGAGTCAATTATAGACATTACATAAAAATCTAACATTGTATTCAGTTTCAGAGAAATAAAGTTATCATTATTATTATCATGTGAAAATGACCTAAGCGTCGAAACCGTGTTTTTACAAAAGTAAAAAAATGTCGATAAAACTGCTTCACGAACTCTTCTTAATATATATCTAAATGATAATTACCTTTCTTGGGGTTAATTCCGGAGAATATACTAAATAATATTCTTCTGCCCTTATCTGAGTGGATATTTGTCTCAACACACCTGGCGGGCGGTGGTACCTGTGTACCATTCATTGTGAATCATTCAATTACTTATCAATTTTATATCTATAATGATCTTATATACAGGTTATTGTGTAAGATGAAAACAGTCTCCATATCAGTAAAAGGGTATTCAACTAAACGCTTATGAGTTTTTGAGGAAAATAGAGATAAAACACACCTGAATTGCCAATTTTATACCCAGGTACCCCCGATTATAACATGTAAGAACAATATAATTAATGGCATCTGAAAGCTTTCGTTCAAGAAAAAAAAAACAAAATTTCCTTGAAAGTCCTCTTGCCTCTTCATCAAAATATCCTTGTTACTTTTACAATGAATAATGTATACGCATATGCATCATTAATTAGTAATTTTATTCCCAAACGTACATTAATTTCTTATTGAAATGTACTTCAATTTGAATATTTATTTTCTTGACCGTTCATCCACCATATTTACAAAGTTTCAATGTTACTTGTAATACGACGTATGGCTAAAAACTATGCAAGAAAGGGATAGAATACTCACTAGATCTCGTTCATAACTGAGAGGAAAATTCAAATGGAAATCTTACCAAACCAAACCTAACTAACCTAATTTTACGTTAAACCTAACCTACCCAGTTCAAAATTGAATTTAAATTAGGTTTGAGGATAAGTTAGGTTCGGTTAGATTTCTTTCAGAATATCCCATTATGTCGAGAGTATATTATTGAGTATTTCACTATCGTTACACTTGTCGGAAACATGTCACGTAGGTATTGTATTGTATATGTGTGAAACTATTGCCTTGTATTAAGAATTGAGGGGCAATTATATCGGGAAAATAATTATGGCAACTTAGCAGCAAAGTTGGGTTAGATTGTAGGGTGAAGAACTGTAAACTAAACTAACCACGAAGAGTACGTGATTTGATATCTTGTTTGAAAAAATAACAGACCATGTTCACAAGACCAGCCAAACAATCAGAAGCTGCTACGATCGCGCCATTTGAAATATTTCTTATATTGAAGAAACACAAGAAACCATTCGAAGATGGAAGCTGGCGAAGGAAGCATTCATTGAAGCAGGTGAGACTGTATTTGGAGATTTGAAAAATAAAACAGAAATCATGTCTGCTATTAGAGAACTTTAGTTATCTCGTCCGACTGTCACAAGGCGTATTGAAGTCATGGTAGATAAACTAACACATTATATCATGGAAAAGAGAAGAGAAGTATGTACTTTTTTTACAGTTCGACGATACCATCGACATGACAGACACTGCCCAGCTGTGTATTTTTATTCGGATGGTATTCAATGACATGTTGGCTAAGGAAGAATTTTTGACAATCATACCTCTGAAGGGAAAGACCCGTGGCGAAAATATATATGACGCTTTCTCCAATTTTGTAAAAACCTACAAGCTACCAATATATAAATTAGTGTGCATTACAACCGATGGAGCACCAGCAATGACTGGAAACAAAAACGGTTTTGTGGCATTGTGTCGAGGTAATGAAGATTTCCTTCATTTTTTCATTCCATTGCATTATACATTAACAAGTTTTGTGTTTAAAAGTTTTGAACACAGAGGAACTTATAGGCATTGCAACAAAAGTTGTAAATTCCATCCGTGCACGTAGCTTGCAACGGCGGCTCTTCAAGTTGGAATTGAAAGATAGGGAGTCAGCTGAATACACTGATTTCATTCATTTCTTCACACAAACGTCAGGTGGTTGAGTCGCGGAAAATTCCTACAAAGGTTTCAAGAAATATTGCCTGAAATAACAGCTTTTCTAGATGAGAGAGGTGATGACACTCGAATATTGAAAAACGAAAAATGGCTGACTGATTTGGCATTTTTGACTGACATCACAATTAACTTAAATACCATCAACTTGGATCTTCAAGGTGAAGGAAAAACTATTATTGAGATGATCAGCGCAGTGAATGCTTTCAAAAGTGAATAGCAACTTATGATAGATCAACTGAAAAGCAAGGATCTGAAATATTTTCCGTCTTTGAAAGCAAGGATTCCTCAGTTGAATTATGATACGTATGAGGCTGAATTATCAAATATTTTGGGACAATCCGAAATGCGTTTTTATGTTTGCAGTAAATTGACACATATAGCATCATTTATGAGTTATCCTTTTCATGTAAAAACATTGAAGGATTAGCTACTGAAATAGCAAGTCAGTTTAATATGAACTCATGTTCTGTTGAAAATGAGTTAGTGCAGATTATATCAGATATACATCTCAAAGCTACAGCATCTGATACAAATTTCTGGTGTTTTATATCTGAAGATAAATATCCGGATCCAAGGCAAATCGCTCTTCAACTGACGGCAATGTTTATACAGCTTACTTGTGCGAATCTGCATTTTCTGAAATGAAGATAATTCAGTCGAACTATCACAATCGACTAACTGACGATCATATGTCATCATGCTTGCGATTAACACTCAGTGGTTACGTACCATCTTATGAAAAGTATGCTGAGTATATTAGCTCGTCGGCAGAAGGCCTATAACTGCTACTAGACCGAGTATATGGAACCAGCAGAAAGTACGGTATTCAAATGAATGTTAAAAAGACGAAGTTTATGGTAATTAATAAGAGAGAAGTGTGCCGGCTACGGTACAGCTGAATGGGCAACAAATTAAGCGGTACACGCAATTTAAATATCTTGGCTGCCTAATAACCAGCGAATGGGAGATTAAACCCGAAATACAAAGCAGAATCGAACAGGCAGGAGTTGTCTTTGTGAAGATGAAGAGGCAGCTGACGAACAGAGATCTCAGTCACGACTTGCGTCTGCGAATGGTTCGCTGTTACGTCTTTCCCATTGTGCTGTATGGAGTAGAAGGCTTGACTATAACTCAATATCTTGAGAATAAAATAGCTGCATTTAAAATGTGGGTGTACCGGTGAATGCTTCGCATCTCATTGCGAGACCACGTAACCAACGCCGAAGTTCTCCGAAAAATAAACAACATAGCTCAACTACTAACCACTATAAAGACGAGGAAACTCCAATGTTTAGACCACATATTGAGAAATTAAAAATACAAACTGCTTCATCTCATCATTCAAGGCAAGATCCAAGGAAGTTGAGCGTCCGGCAGAGGAAGACCATGTTGGCTCATGAACCTACGATAGTGGTTTAATAAGAGTACGAAGTCTCTGTTCAGAGCTGTGGCCTCCAAAGTGAAGATTGCCGATCTTCGTTAGAAGAGGCACCTTAAGAAGAAAAGAAGAAGAATGGGATGAAACTATACAGCTGGCTCTAGAATACAAATGGAATCAATGATTTGGGTATAAATAGTAAACTATTTCGAGAGCATTTATTTGGTTATCATAAATATCAGCATTTTGTTTCATGACAAAATTTGTTATTTTCCACAATTGAGTTAGATACTTTAGTTATGTGAGCAATATCATTTTGACATTTTCTGAGATAAAACATGAAATTCGCTATGAAAGAAATTAATTTAATACCATATTTTGATAATCTCGATCCCATCCTTGCTAGGCCAACTCCCTTATCGAAAAGACAAAGTCCATATGAACAGTTATTCTTGTCCTTACCCATAGTGTTCTTGAACCCATCAACAATTGTTTCTACAATACCTACAAGTAGTACACGCAAGTCTATCATACGAAGTTTCAAACAGTACCAGTTTTCCAAGGCCTGCTCGGAAATTTCTGTCAAACTTCTGACATTGACAGCAGAGCAAGGATTAGTAAGTAATTTTTTTCTCCAACCATTTCCGAAATGAACCCCAAACTTTCATTCAGTTGTTTCGATATTTTCAGTCGGTTATATCCAAACAGACTTAGTATAAAATTCCTGATGTTGACCATATTGAATTTCATAAGTTTGGCTAGGGTAAACGGAGTTTCTTGCACGAGAACTATTGGATCTTCCATCGTCAGCTTTAAAATGGTTTTCGTATTGTCTGGTAGACATTTCTGCAAAAAAAAGTGAAGTTGGAGATTTCAAGAAAATATGATAAGCATCTTTTATACATACACTGAATAAAATGAGAATTGTGACATGGAATACGGAAAGGTACCTAACCTCAAAAACCAACTTCGAGTAAACAGCTGTTAAAAATTACACGACGTGTTGGCGTCGATAGCGCACACGTTTGCACTTTCACCTGTCTCTCCAACACTCCTCAGACTTCATTCATACAGGTTTGCTTTTACGAGAAATATTTTCATAGTTTATTCATGTAAATTTCCTGAAATAGGTAATTTTGTCAGCCTTTAAAAAAGTTGGAATGATAGTTCGTACCTTATTTATTTCGAGATCGCGATCGTATTTATTTTGGTGAATCCTTCTGGAGATAGTAAATAATTTAGTTTATAAAAGTGTTAAAATGAATCTGAAAGACGAATTCAAAGTGGTGGACCGATTATATTATTCTGGCGAAGATTGCGAAGATGGTGAAAGTGCAAACAGTGACCAATGATGATGCATTAGAATCGTACCTTGATCTACACACAACCAAATTTATATGGAATCACTCGGTATTTCACATTATTGATTGTCTTTGGCTACTTGTGAAGAATGAATCACAGGGGGTGATCAAAAACCTATGCTCGATACGTGGAGCTACAATCTGTGCAAAATAGGCCTAGAAGAAGTCGTAGGAAGATCACTTCAGAAGAACAAGACCGCTTTTTGCGCCAAACTCCAAGAAGACACCCTAGTGCATAGCAACAGGCATCAGTATCAGTCGAAACGATACGTCGAAGACTTCGTTTGAGGAGTTTATTAAGCAGAAGGTCCTTAAGAGTTCCAGAGCTAACCAGACAACAAAAAATAAACAGACTTAATTGTTGTATCGAGCACCAGAATTGGAATATTGAGAATTGGCGAAATGTTCTTCTTTCGGATGATACCAGAATTGGTGTTCGATGAAATGACCATCGGATTCGGGTTTTAAGGGTTCGTGGAAGACAAGCTAGACTCTGAGCAGCTAGACAAATTCCGAAATACCGAGGGGGCAGTGTGATGTTTTGGTGTGGCATTATGCTGGGAGGCAAAACAGATTTAATTTCGTTTCCTGCGAGTGTAACCGCTAGAAATTAGGTGGACCTAGTACTGGAGCCCATAGTGAGACTCTGGCGAGGTGCCCATAGTGAGAATATCACTTTCATGCAAGATAATCTTCCTCTGCATACCAGCAACCTCGCGCGACATCATCTTGAAACAGATGGAATCGCCATCTTGGACTGGCCAGCTGAATCCTTCTGAACATATATGGGAGAATCTCAAAAGGAAAATTAGATCGCGTCAGGATAACTCAAGAATCCCACAACAGCTCATCCAAGTCGCCACAAAAGAGTGGCAGATTATCACTCCAGAGGAGGATGAGAACATAATCCAAAGCATGGCTAGACGGAGTCGGGCTTGTATCAGGGCAGAAGGTGGTTAAACAACTACTGAGGTCGAGAAAAAAAAACCGACTGCATGAGAAAACACAACGATGTGGCATAATGCAAGCTATCACACGTATGTTCAATACATACGGCAGAACTATTCGCCATTCAACGAGCAATGCAAATTATAAAATCAAATGACGAAAGACAGTCGAAAATACTTATCTGTTCTGACTCATTATCGGCAATAACATCCATACAAAATATGAACCTGAACAATCCTATAGTCGGTGAAATCCTAAATATAACACAACACCTTATAGCTAAAACAATATTCACAACACTCCTGTGAATTCCATCGCATGTCGGTCAAGGAGAAAATGAAAAAGTAGATGAATCAGCTAAAGGGCAGTGCTTTCAAATCATATTACAGATCGTATTCAGATTAGTAAAGAACAGTTCGCCAATTCTCAATTATTCAATTTTGATGGTCGATACACCAATTAAGTCTGTTAATTTTTTGTTGTCTGATCAGCTCTGGAACTCTTGAGGGTCTTCTAATATATAAACCCCTAGAATGAAGTCTTTACGTATCGTTTCGACACAAATTGCCTTTGGAGTATGGGGTGCGAAACTCTAGGGTCTCTTCTTGCAATTTGGCATAAAAAGCGGTCTTGTTCTTCAGAAGTGATACTTATACGACTTCTGCTATGCTTAGTTTGCAGAGATTGTAGCTCCACGTATCGGGCGTAGGTTTTTGAAATCTCCCGCTGTGATACCCCCAGTGTGCTATATCCCTCTGTGTCACCCTTATACAACGAGAGCAATTAATTAACCCCTATGCACATCGGACAATCCAACGTAGGTATTTTCGGTTATGATTATATGCTTTTTTGAATTTTGAAATTCACAGTTTCAAATCTCTGTGACGACTTAGTACAGTTTCCCGTACATATGAAGATAATTCAACATTTCTTATCATACTATCCAGTTTTTTACAACTAAAAACTTCATTCTTCACAAGTAGTCAAAGATCCATGGTTGAAAACAATCAATGATGTGAAATACCGAGTGATTCCATATAACATCCACAATCACGAAGATCTAATCGGTTGTTTCATTTCACTCAGGTCACAGGAAAGCAGTTTTGGCTGACAATAATACTTGGTACGACTGGAGCATTTACCGGAAACAATTTAATAAACCCTTGATTACTATTACTTCATCTTTTATAATAATTCAAGAGATTAGGTTCACGATAAGGAAAAAACTGACTCAATAGCTATACAACCAGAACAGAAAATTCGCCAAGAAGCTACGCCGAAGAAAGCTGAAAAAACAACAACGAAGAAAGCTGAAAAACCTACAACGGAATAGGCTGGAAAACCCACCACTTAAAGAAAATCTGAACCTAAGGCTCAAAAAAGACAAAAAGCAGAAGAAGAAACGTTATTCGATAATATTCATTGTGTGATTTATATTGAGAATAAAATGATGAAGTTATGCTTTATTTAATTGAAAATAGTGTTTCATTTGATTTTCTATTAAAAATTTTGAGGTATATAAGGTACGAAACAAGAAAGAAAACAATTTTTCACTTGATTAGATTGGCGATTTTCATAATTCTTTTGTAACTTCAAGGCGATTCTCAGAGAAAGTGTTAAACTTGGACCTTGTGTTTTGTTCCATTCAAAAGAGCGTTAAATTTCGGTCAAAAAACGAAAATTGATTTTTCTCGCCATGAGTATCTTTTCATAGTATGATAATCAACTGATTTTTACCCTTCCAGATTCACAAGAAAGCAGGATCGCACAACGTTATTATGCCAAGAAATCTCTCTAAATCATAACAAAAAAAATTGTAAGTTCATGTTTCGATGGTAAGCTGGCAGCACTGTACAGGGTGGGTAGATTTCGAATTTTCAGTACTACACCTATGTGATATAATTTGAAGAAAATTTGGGGTTGCCAAGGAGACAAAGTAGAGAATAAATGTATATAAAAATCAATTTAATTGAAGTTTTTGACTATATTGATTAATTATTATTTTCAGGATTAGGTAATGGCTTGAAGAATTCTGTAATTTCATCTTACTTGGCAGTTTTAAAAGCTCTATCAATTCAGACTGATATCCAGCAGAGGAATCAGCAATTTGCCTCTTAAAAATAAGACTTCGTCGTTTAGACAACTTTCATTTAGAGATTATAAAGCTTATCTGCCATTTTCAAGCCTCACTGAGATTTTTCAAATTGAAAGTCAGTTTCCAGTGCTTGTTGAAGCCTCGTCTGTGAATTTAGCATTTCCTCCAAGTCTTCAACCTTCTGGTTGGTTTCCTGTGTATATATCGAAATTATAAGTATACATCATTTTGGTATCTACCAAAGAAAACAATTTTATATCATATTTATTCGGTTTGGATGGTATACTGTCTGAATGGATATTTTCCACGAAAAACTGGAAGCTTTTCGTCTATGGTCATGTTCGTTCCCAGAAATAGTTCATTCTATAGTTATGCACAAACTTAACACAAATATCTTTGAGTGAAGCCAGACTCTACTTTTATTATATCCCTTGTCGTTCGATCATCAAACTGCAAGCATCTCAGTGAAGTTTTAAATTCATAACAAAACATAACTTCTCGATTCCATCATTTTCACATCCTCATAAGTTCTGCCTGTTAAACCTGTAAGCTCCTGCTAAGTGTAACAAGCCAGTGATGGCTCTTATTTCAATGGCATCCATGTTTTGAATATCCCTCTCCCTTGCGAACCTTTTTTTCATAAAATCTATGTACTGGTTTGTGAATCTAACAATTTAATCAAATATATCTAGTAAAGAAGTGTTTCAGCATTCGATAACGCCTTTTGCTAACCTATTATTTCCTATAACTACAGGAAGTATAGTTATGATGTTGTGGGGACGTGAACGTACGGATCTATTCCGAGGTTTTGTTCTCCACTGAGATTTGGTCTTTTTCCACGGAAATACCGTATTCTGGTCTTGACTCATCATCATTAGACTTCGCATCAGTTTTCTGTTCTATCTGATCTATTAATCTCACTTCCTGTTCATCTTCTGATGCGATGTCACTCTTTTCTCCCAAATCTTCACTTATGAGGTCTCCATCGTTCTCATCATTCAATAACCGAAATGTCTGGTTGACATCTTTCTCATTGTTCATATCATATTTTCTTCTAGACATTTCTCCCAATATCCTGCAAAAACACGAAAAATTCTGATAATAACAACCAGGCGCAATGTGCCTCAGAGATACAGGACTTAAAACTTGGATGGATCTTGAGTAATGAATAATTATTTTTTCGATCTAGGAATCAAATGATCAGATTGAAGTATTTTAGGAAAAATCAAGAACGAAAAACATACCTTTGGAAATTTGCTGCGATCACAACTTTCCTCCAATATCGTCTGGTACTAAATGAACAATATAAAGTAATGCAGAAAAGTCAGCTACCAGAGTGCATGAGTACGAAGACCAGTTGTACACGCTGTTTGAACGAAAAAGCCGGGTGCGCCCGACAAAGGGGTAACCTAAAAAACCATCTACGTCTCGCCGTTTACTGGCAGAAACATAGATAAGACAATTCAACAATTTTCCGAGAGAATTCCCAAGGATGACTGGCTTGAAGTCTTGGTGGAAGCTTCGAACAGTGCATTGATATTGATAGGGATTACTTTGAACAAAAATAAACCAATATGAATCATACCCTTCGTGTATTTCTTGTACCTTAGAATATACAACGTATATATAAACACCTCAAAAAAGTCTAGGAACACTTACCAATATCTTTAAAATATGAATTTGATGATTCGAATTTATAGAAATCTTTCGGTTTTGATAGGATGTATTGTATATAATGCATTCTCAAGAAAACAAAATGATATTTGACTTCTCCAAAGCACCTATTATAAAAAAAATTAGAAATTTGAAAATGACGCAATTTGGTAAAACACAAGAAAAAATCCTGAACTAATATTTTCGAAACGATGTGGAAGCACTTATATTTTTCAGTACCCAGAAGGTCCACCTCTGTTATTAATGACACTTTGGCATCGTCGCGGCATGCTCAATATTGAATTGTCTATTTCTTTTTGGCCTAATTCATTCCAAGCCCTCTGAACTGCTAATCGAAGCTCCTGTTCATGATGGAAGACGTTTTGACGCAGGAGATTTCTTTTTAGGGTGTCCCACACATGCTCGATGGGATTCAGATCTGGGGAAGCAGGATGGCAACGGTAGAAGATCGATATTATTCTCTTCAAGAACGTTCAAGATAACTCTCGCACGATGAGGAGGGGCATTATCTTGTTGGAAGAGTGGATTTTGACCCATTGTTTGGAGATGCGGTACCACTACAGGTAAAACTATCTCATTTGCGTAAGAATTTCCCGTGAGGTTGTTCTGTATGAAAACAAGGATAGTTCTTCCACCAAGGCGTATAGCTCCCCAAAACATCACTGATCCGCCTTCCTGTCTAACAACTTCTCGAGCATGCTGGAGACGGTTTTGCTTTCCAGGTTCCCTCCATATTCGAATTCTTCCCGAATCGGGATAATAACTAAATCTATTCATCACTGAAGAGAACTGTGGCCCACCTCTCGTGATCCCAGTTTACGTGTTCTTGGCACCAAGCTAAACGAGCAGCGCTATTTCCATGGGTCAGTTGTGGAACTCTTAAAGGACGTCTGAAGTGGAGTTGACCTTCGTGCAGTCGATTTCTCACAGTTTGGTCGGAAATTTGTACATTATGAACTCGTGATAGCTCTTGAGCTAATTGAGATGCTGTGGTAGTACGATCTCTTCTGGCTTGTAAAACCAAAAATCGGTCTTGGGCGACTGAAGTAATCCTGAAACAACCTGTATGACGTTCTTTTTCGCTACCTGTTTCATTGAAACGCGACCATAAACGGTTTATGACACTAGGGCTACTTCCCAGAACCTTGGATACTTCCCGTTGTGAGCTCCCAGCTTGGAGCATGCCAACGGCTCGTAACATCTCTTCTCTAGTCAAATGTCGTCTTTCCATGGTCGAATCACAAAACTTGAATCTTTCATTTGTTCTTGCAACAGAAACAAAGTGCCAACTAACTGATTTCAAACACTGAATACATGAAATGATTATAAAGCAGCGTCGCATCTGCTGCATTTTTAGTTTTTTATAAAAAAAACTGAAATCTGTTGCGGCACTCTACATAATTTGGTGAGAAATTGATGCAGGTGTTCATTTCTTAAAAAAATCATCCATATTGATCGTTCTGGATACGATATATCGATATTCAGAAGTGTTCCTAGACTTTTTGATATATATATATATATATATATATATATATATATATATATATATATATATATATATATATATATATATATATATATATATACGCCTTGTATAAGTAAAAAATTCTTACCGTCCCAACAAAAATTGTAAACGAAATGAGGAGGCATAAGATGAAACGCATCATTTAATCACAAATCGAAAATAAATCTAGTTATTACATCTTAATGCAGAACTTAAATAGAAGTAAAGCCATTACGATTTATCATTCTGATAAACTATAGATAGAATTGAGAGAATTTACTATTTTCATCAATTGTAATAGTAAAATTGTAATAAAGTTGCAACAATTTTATTGGGCACTTTGAATTTTGAATACAAAATTAATGTATCTTACATATATTTATGTAAGAATAATAGCTGTTTTAACATAAGAATGACTCATAAAACCATTATTAATGGTTTGAGATTCGATCAGAGATCGTCTTTTATCTATGTGATTACCTGACGAGTACATTCTATAATGCTTTTTCATAAAAAGAACAATTCGTTATTTCGTTGCCTATTAAAATAGATCATGAATTTCTTCAATTAAAAACTTATATTAATCAAAATATTTAGTAATGATTCACTTTCATGCTTACTGAAAATATTGATAGAGATAAAAAAATATGGTGTATAAAGAATATAAAAAGGCCTTTTCTTAGTCCATATTACCGTGAAAGAAGGTAAGTTGATACAAGTGATTGAACCGGTCTGCTTTTCAAATAAAACTAGCTGACTCAGCAGACTTCATAATACCCCAAGCTATAAATAAATGACCTAAGCTTTTGTATAAAATAAGCTTAGTACAAACAAAAAGAATCCGTAATAAGTAAAGAAGGAAGCTTGTATGCATAAAGTTTCATTATTATTTTCGATTAATTACACAAGATGTTGTTTACTTACAAAACATAGTTTTCCTGAAATACTGGCTATTTATAAGGTTTCAATTTGATATTGATAATCATAATCACACACAGTTATGAAACAGTCTGTTAATCATTTTGAAGCTTTTTGATAAACTATATTTTCTGTGGTGCGTAAATAAACAAAGATGGCTGTTTTCCGACGCGCGAACACGCAACGTATAACAGGAAAACAATTGTGGCTATTATACTTTGCGTCCAGCAGAAAATTATCCAGTAGATTCAAACTGTATTTCAAAGCCTCACATTATCAACAAATTATTGTCGTTTTCCTAATTTTTCGGCTCGTTCCAGAATCACAGGAGCACTGCGTCTGCGTAATTGCTCAACTTCATTATGTCGTGCTCGCTGTTGTTATTTTTGAGTGTACAAACTCGTTGTATTCTAAGCTTAGTTACTTCATCGTCACTTTCTAAAGATCGCAATTCTGATTTAGCAATACGACTATTTTCTTGATCTGTCTCTCTCTGGTCAGCAGTGCGGTTAGCACGTGAGATAATGTTACTGTCACAAAATATCAACAAAAAAAGAGCACATAACTTGAAATATCACTATCACAAAGAATCACCGATGTAAAGAAAGTTCTCGCGCTCGTAGAGGTAATCGCCATTCACAAAGATAGAAGGATGCACTCTTTGTTGGAGATATCGATCCACATAGTGGATCGGCCTTTCAGTGATGTTTCCGCTGTGATACCATTTGAGGAAAAATTTCCATCGGTTGTTGAACAGATGGAATTAAGCAAAGAACAGGTGTATAATGCTGATGAATCGGCCATATTTTGGAGATGTTCACCAGACACAACTTGGGTTCATCAAGAGGAAAAATCAGCACCAGGTCGAAAAGTGTCAAAAGACCGCTTAACATTCATGCCATGCTGCAACGCGGCTGGAACTCACCAATTACCTTTACTAGTCTTGATGAAAGCTACAAATCAACGAGCATTCAAAAACGAAAGTTCCCTACCAGTTGTCTACAAAGCATCTACCAAAGGGTGGATGACCAGAGACCATTATTTAATGAATGGTTTAAAACATCTTTTATCCTGAGGTGAAGAATTTCTTAACTAAGATTAACAAGCCCTCTAAAGCTAAAGTTGTTGGTACACAATGCACCATCACACCCACCAGCGGAAGAGTGATCTGATCCAAACTTCAGAGTTATGTTTTTGCCACCCAACTGTACTGCCGTTCTCCAACATATGGATCAGAATTTAATTCAAAACATTGTCGTATAGAAAATGCTTTCTTAATCATATCATTTCGCATGAAGGTGAAGAGATAACTTCCATTTTGAAGCAGTATAATTTGAAGATGCCGTGAACAATCTTGCTAAATCTTGGAAAGCCATTACTTCAAAAAATATTTGAAAGAGTTGGACAGCATTGTGACATGACACTACAGAAGTAGAAGAATCAGATGATGAAAATATTCCACTCTCAGAGCTTCAGAAGAAACTTCGTCCAATCAGTGAAAATGATTTGAAAAATATTGCCGAATCATTAAGGGTCATCGATCCAGTAAATCATTCAACCATTGAGAACATTACCAACTGGACTGTGGGAGACAAAGAGTTTGTTATCAATTTGACTGAAGAAGAGCTTATACAGGATGCTTTAGGAAAGAATATTGAAAACGTAGAGAAATCTTCTGACTCAGAAGATGGTTTAAATAGTATGGTAAAAGTGAAACATGCAGATACTGTCAATGCGTTCTCCCTTATTATCAGTTGGGCTGAACAGAATAATCTTCCTATAGAAGACGTATTGTTCCTGAAAAGGCTCGAGGAATAATCAGTTCAGATGGCAGCATCGAGAAAGGTTCAGAGTAAAATCGATGGATATTTTAAACGTCATAAGGAATAGCATGTTGGTTATGTGCACTAGCTTATATTGAAATTCTATATTTTCTATGAGGAAAGATTATAATGAATGCAAATTCTATAACTCTCAATTCGTGAAGTTGTACTGTACATTCAATCAACGATTGAAGAGATATAAATGAAGGAAGCCAAAGAAAAAACTATAAATTTAAATAAGTCTGCCTCCTCATACTATTGTTTTGCTATAGAATGTTTTGAGCAGATAAAGAAATATTTTTGAAATAGCACAACCGTTGGCGTTTGATACAGAAAATTTATCGAAGAAGAGCAGATTTAGGGAAGGAAAACTCATGGATTTTATACCAAGATAATGACCCTCTTTCAAGGCTATTATTGTCAATGAATTTCTGACGAATAACTCAACAAATATCATCGAAAAACCTCCGTGTTCATCTGATATGGCTCTGGCAGACTTTTTTCTTATCTTAAAACTCGTATTACCACTTCGAAGTAACCGTTTTGAATCGATAGAAGACATCAAGGAGAAAAATATTGATGATTGGATTATTCGCTAACGCAAATGTATTATTTCGGAAGGAGACTACTTTGAAGGCGACAGAATAAATGTGTATGGAAAATAAATATTGTGTTTCATTGACAAACTCCCAGTACAAGTCTGACAGTATGTATGTGAATTTTTTCAGCCTTAATCTCCCGATTTGACCTTCAAATGACCTTGAACCTGACCTGATAAGTGTTGACTGATTGTTTAATTGTAATTAGTGACCCTGAAATCCATTGCGTGTTTCCCATGATCTTTCGTCGGTAACAAGATGCTGATGGAACCAGTTTTCGTCTTTAACACAGGAACCATGCAGGATCATTGAGTCGGAAATGAATAAAAATCCACTTTAATATCGTTTATTATTTTATCATATTTTACAATTAGCATGATGATTTAATACAGAATTTGTTATTTTGAACAATTGAGTCAGTTACTTCAATTATGTGCGTTATGTCCTTTTGACATTTTCTGATATAGAACATAAAATTTGCCACGAAAGAAATCAATCTGAGACCTAATTTTGATAGCCTGGTCCCCATCTTAGCTAAACCAACTCCTTTATCGAAAAGACAAATTCCTAATGAACATGTAGCCTTGGTTTTTCCCATAGTACTTTTTAACCCATCAAAAATACTTTTTATAACTCCTACAAGTATTACATGCAAATCAATCATACGAAGTTTCAAACAGTACCAGTTATCCAATGCCTGGTGGTAAATTACTGTTAAACTCTTGAGATTCGTTGCTAAGCAAGTCGTTGGATTAGCCAGTGGGTCTTTACCCTCAACCATTTTCGAAATTTGTTCCAAATTTTCATTTAGTTGTTTCGATATTTTCAGTCGGTTATATCCAAACAGACTTAGTACAAAGTTCCTGATGTTAATTATATTGAATTTCAAAAGCTTGGACAAAGCAAAATCTGTTTCTTGAACGTGCACTATTGGATCTTCCATCGTAAAATTCAAAATTTTATCAATTTTCTCCGAACGGCATTCCTGTAAAATGAAAGAAAAGCTTAAGATTTCAGGAAAAATATGTTGTGGTTTATATATACACCTACCAACACTTATCAGTAAGGATACGATTCTTAGATATATTGAAAATTAAAGAGCGGATTATATGTAAGGCCGAAATGTGAAAATATATACATACATACAGGGTGCTTCAACGAAATCTAAACAGAGGCTATATCTATCAAGATATTGGGGTACAAAACTTGCCTGAAATATCAACCCCCGGGGGTAGAAATCCTTGAACATTTTGAATGGGGAAAATGGATCGAGTGATGACTCAATAGAAAGGTGGTATCTTTGTCTACATCGCCTTGAACGAATTTCCATTCGTACAGGGTGAGCAACTGAAAGATAGGGAAGACTATTTTCCTGAGACTATTCAAGTTTCAGTGAAGTAAAATGGAACAGATCCATGCTGATCAATGGCAGTCATCATCAAGTACCATCCTCATCTCGAATTTCAACCCCTAGAGCAGGGGTGACCACTCTTGAAAATTTGCAAGAGGGGAAATGGGTCGAGTGATATATCAAAAGAAAGGTATTATCTTGGTCTGCATCCCCGTGAACGAATTTTCATTTTTGATTGAAAACTGTAGAAGATACAGAGTGAGCTACTGAAAAATAGAGAAGGCTATCTATCGCCCTGAGCTATTCCAGTATTGGTGCAAAAAAATGGAACAGTTGAAATTTGAGATGTGAATGGTGTTTCGGAAGATGACAGCCTCTGATCTGGAATGGATCTGTTCCATTTTTTTGCACAATTACTTGAATAGCTCAGGGCGATAGATAGTTTCCAGTAGCTCACTCTGTATCTTCTACAGTTTTCAATCAAAAATGGAAATTCGTTCACGGGGATGCAGACAAAGATAATACCTTTCTTTCGAGGTATCACTTGACCCATCTACCCACTTCCAAATTTTCAAGGGTTGTGACCACTGCTTCAGGGGTTGAAATTCGAGATGAGGATGGTACTTGATGATGACTGCCATTGATCAGCATGGATTTGTTCCATTTTACTTCACTGAAACTTGAATAGTATCAGGGAAATAGTCTTCCCTATTTTTCAGTTGCTCACCCTGTATCTTTTACAGTTTTCAATTAAAAATAGAAATTCGTTCAAGGCAATGTAGACAAAGATACCACCTTTTTTTTGAGTCATCACTCGATCCATTTTCCCCATTCAAAATGTTCAAGGATTGCAACCCCCGCTTAGGGGGTAGATATCTCAGGCAAGTTTTGTACCCCAAAAGATGTCCCCCTTGAAACGAAAACTGACCTGTTTTTGCGTTTTGATCAGAAATGAATGTCTTGGTAGATAAAGCCTCTGTTTAGTTTTCGTTGAAGCACTCTGTATATAATGATTCTTCGGAAATATCTTGAAACTTTTGGAAAACATGTGAAGTATAAATATCATCTGAAGGGGTTTTTTAAGTACAACAATAACAACAAGCTTTTAACTGAGAATTTACTCATTACATTTGAGACTATTCGATTCTTTATTTTTATTTTCTGAAATGAAATCATGACGCTTATTGCTAAACATATGTTCGTATGGAAAAAAACTCCTTTTTACATCCACTGAGGTGATAGAACCTTGTTTTAATCATGGCATCATGTTTTCGGCGAATTTGGTTTCCAAGTTGAAATTTCCTTGGAAACCTTCATTATTTTCAATTTGCCGAACACAATTTTGCCAATATCACATCTAATTTTACTCACATTCATTTTTAAAATTCTTAATAATACCTACAGAATTGGTTAGAGGCTGGTACTTTATTAGAACCCATGTTTTCGGCGAATTTGGTTTCCAAGTTGAAATTTCCTTGAAACCTTCATTATTTTCAATTTGCCGAAACAAAATTCATTTTTAAAATTCTTAATAATACCTACAGAACAAAATTGAATGAGGAATGAAGCTATAATATTGTCGGATGAAAATATATATATATATATATATATATATATATATATATATATATATATATATATATATATATATATATATATATATATATATTCTATATATTTCTTTATTTCCTAATTAGCCCTGGATTCGCTCGGTTTTAAATAAACATTTCAAAAGATATAATTTTTACACATACACTCTTCCAAACATAGTTAACCGTTTTTGCGCGGAGTTATTAAAAGGAAAAATAAAGAAAATTGCAATATGAAATATTATCAATTCAATTTTATTTTTCTATATTATTATTATTTTTGTTTGTTTTCATATTTTATTTTTAATAGTTGTAAAAAGTCCTTTAGTATATACTTTACTTTACTCCTGAAAGTCAATTTATTGAGTCAGAGCTTCCCTGTAAACGATATTTGATGTTAATTTATTTTGTGGCCGCTAAATAACTGAAACTGCCACCTAATCTCATAGAATGTTAATCGAAGCCTACGATCGGATTCTACTTATGAGGGAGGGTTTCGACCTTTCAAATCTGGTGATTTTAGTGTAATCGATAAAGAACGCTCAGAATTGAAGAAAAAATTCGATGATACTGAACTATAGGCTCTAATAGACGAAGATCCATGCCAAACTCCATAAATACTTGCAAAAACACTAAACGTGACTCAGTCTTGAATATTTGTACGTTTAAAAGCGAGGGGTAAAGTATACACAGAACGAAAATGGATGTCATATGAGCTGAAGCCGAAAGACATCGAAATGAAAGAAACCATTTGTGAAATGCTGCTGGCTGGACAGAAAATGAAGGGATGTGTCCGTTATATTGTTATTGCAGATGAAAATGGATATATTTGGACAATCCCAAGCAACGAAAGACCATTTATGACCCTGGCTAACCATCAACATCGAATCTGAAGCGTAATATTCAGGGAAAAAAGGATATGCTCTGCATCTGGTGGAATCAAAAAGGATTAATTCACCATAAGCTTCTCAAACAAAGTCAAACAATCACAGAAGATCTCTATCCAGAACAGATGATTCATTTAAGTCGAGTACTGAACCAGAATCAGCCAAAATACGAGACAAGCCAGCATAAAGTCATCGTGTTGCATGATGAATCCAAAAATGACTTATTTCATCATCGTCTCCTCTCAGAGAAAACGAAAAAGTTCTGATGAATGATGGTTGATTCATGGTATCCTGCATTCATTTCTTCTTTGAATTAAAGTATTAATTTTAACAAAAAAAGGAGGTTTTCAACAGATTCATCAATAGCATTATGGAAGTATGAGCCAAATAGAGAGCAAGATCAGGTGATATTAAGATAATATCATTAATGAACCAATTATCTTATCTATTGGAGTTGCTATTGTACAGATTGCGTGAGAAGCATTTCTACATAAATATATTTCCATAACCTCTCAGAAGATTGCCAAAATATCTCAATTCATTTTCTTTAAACTCAGTTACGAGTCTTGATATTCTTATTTCACCGTGTCTAATAATCACACGCAAATTATAAGCAGTGTTATCAGTGTTTCATTTCATAAACTAAATAAAAGAAACTTCTTACCATCCCAAAAAAATGTAAACGAAATGAGGAGATATGAGATCGAAAACATCATTTAATCACAAATCAGAAATAAATCTAGTTATAACATTTTAAAGCAGAAGATTAAATAGAAGTAAAGCAATAATTATTTATTATTCTGATGAAAATAGATAGAATCAAGAGAATGTTTTATTTTCGGTCGATTATTATAGCGAATTTGTAATAAAATCGCTAGAAATATGATGGGCACTTCGAATTTATTGTCCATATAAAATGAAATATAAATCATGGTGTATTTAAATATGAGTCAACTCTGAATTTAATACTTGTTTTTTATTCATTGCTTTCAAGGGTAGAATAGTACTAAGATTGTTGGGAAATATATGTTAATTGTTAATCCCTAGTAGCTAATTTTGTATCATCAATTCTTGATTCCTGATATTTCTTTCTCATTCTCCTAAACAGACCCACTCAAGATCTCACTGCTAGTATCACACTCCCCCAGAATAAAAATCATATCAACCAATTCTTCTTTGGAGAACTTCATGACAGTCAATTCATAAAATTGGGTTCAAAACTCACTTTAACAATGTTTAATAACGAAATACTGATAACTTCACCATGTAGAATGCAGAATATGATATGTCCGGACACCTGACAGAAGGCACAAATAAAAAAAATGTCAGCACATACCTCGATTTACGTTTTAATCATCTTGATTTTATCATTCGTTAAAAGAATTATCTTGTTTAGGTTTCATTTCTTACTACTTGAATCATTACAGAAAAAAAATACTTTTGTGCGAATAATGATGCATGTTGATGAAATTTTATCAAAATTTTTACAAATAATCGAATATTTCGAAAATGATCGAAAATCAAGATAAGGTTACTTCTGCACAATATTTTAAGCGTTGACATGAATGATAAAATACAGGGTGTTTTATTTGAAAAATCAAGATATGATATTTTTAAAATTACAATATTCAATAATTTTTGAGTCACTACTTTATAAAATGAGGATCATCTATTTCAATTCATCAAAGAAGCTATACTTGGGCAATAAGAAAACGAAAGGAAAAAGTATTCATCCTCTCTGGCCGAAGGAGCATGCGATGATGTGAGAGCCTATTTTCATGAATTTTACGGAAAAAAAATATTGTTGCGAAATTACTCACCAAAAAAAATTATTATTCTGCTATAAAGCAGAGTTTACGCCGCTCCTGATTCTTGAACAAAAAAGTGGTCTTCCAATCTGAAAAAGCACCCAAGATTTTTTATAGAAAATTGGGACACCCGTTTACTGCAAAATAAATTGCTGAAGTAGATTCTCACTTTCTAAATACAATACCGTTCGAACAAAAATGAAATCGTCAAGAGTGTACGACCAACAGTATATAAAAAGCAGAAACGATGTCAGAAACAATCAACGAATGGTTATTACCAGGATGATCGGACAAGAAACATGGAGAAAGAAGAAACCATATAGACGAGTTGCCCATATATCTGTTTATGCAATCAAAGCGATTTCATGAAAAAATATAAATCCACCACCCGCTAATTCAAACTACTACCAGGTATACAGAGAAATTGCAGACCATCTTTCGCCGCTCCGTGAATCACATCACAGTTCAAACGAGCGAAATAGTCCCGATGGTTTCGGTGCTCTAGACCTCGTTTCCACGAAAACTCTCTGTTAATATTTCGGGTTAACTTCACAACACTTTTAATTTAAGTATAGTTTATTCATAAATTATAATATTTATAAACGTGAAATTTCGTGTATAACTACCACATGACAGAATAATATAGAGACTTAGTAAATAGTTAGATTTGAGGAAGAATCAAGAACTCAGCTTGAATGTAGAATGAATGTTGAAAGAATGAGAACTGAATAATTGAGTCTCAGCGAATATATTTCTTCGTTGTAAATGACACCTATATATAGCACTGACTGAATTGACCTGGACGCAGGAATTTTGAAATACATATGGTTCTCGCAGAGTGTGGGGTCAACAGGCGCCACATAATTCATGAGTTGACAAGAATTCTAAAGAATTCTACAAGAATTCTCTAGTTTTTGGAAGTTCTGGATTTTATGTTTCCCTTATTCTAAGAAGTGACCATTAAAATATTGTGAGTGGCTCGATTTCACATGTTATGCCACGTAATATGCTACCCGGACATATTCAATGGAAGAAAGATCCCTTTTCATTACATAGTAGATAGGTGGTCCAAGTCCGAAGTGATAATGAAGATTTATTGTTTGTTTAATTTCTATGGCAAATCATAGGCGTAACATGGAATTGAAAAAGAGATAGGTGGTGTTAAACAGAGTATAGATACATTACAATTTGATAATCCTTCGTTAGGAGTCAACATATGTAGACGTGAGACAAGAAGAATTAATGAAAGTTCTTAGTATTTTGTGGATTTTTACAATTTTGGGGCTAATGAACTTTGAAGTTATTACTAGTATTTGAATGAGGAAATTTGAAAATTTTCATAATCTTTAGAAATTTGGGTCTTCAATCAACACTTTTTGTTTGAATTTATATTTCATTAATCTTGTCGAAAACGAAACGAAATATAAAATTATTATGTCTTTAATATTCCTGTAAAAATACTAGCTGTTCCAACAATCCAAGGATATCTCATATAATCATTATTAAGTTAAATTTCAATGTTTACTAATAGATGGAGTAAATATTTGACAAAATATTGTAGGAACAAAAGCGACGTAACAAAATATACGGAAATATCCTATAAACATAGTTCGAGATGAGATTCAAAAAGGTAACTTAAGTTCAATATGTTGTTTGTCAAGCGGTAATAATAATGCTTTCAACTTCTGTCGACGAAAGACGAACGGGAAAAATATCGACTAGACGGAGATTTATTATAAACAGTGAAGCAAATCAACAGATATCTACGTGTGAATTCATAATCACAATCCTATTTTAGCACCTCTGCAATGGTATTTGTGAGAACCTCGTTAATCAACCTACCGAAGCTAAAACTATTGGAAATTTCGCGGTTATTTTTGGCTCACCCACTTTTTCTTGTTTATCCCATTCTGTGATCGAGCCAATGGATTTTTACATCGCGCGTCGACGAGTGTTGTAGTGAGTGAAAAAAAACGGAATAAAAGTCACAAATGTTTTCGATTTGCGTTTTGGATAACGCAATAAACTGGTGAGTATTTATGGAAAATTGTTGCATGGAATCATCATTCACGTATGTTTGAAATAAAATCGTGGAGTTTTTTCTACTTCAGATGTTGTTTGTGATTAAACTTGGATTCAAGAAGTTAGTGAATACGTTTTTATTCCATTTGATCTGAGTACAATTTTAGAAAAGGATCTTGAGATATTCTGCTATTCACAGATATTGTTAATAATCGCCATTTGTTTACTCCTTATTTCCAAACAGATCAATTTTCATTCTTATTATGGGAGAAGAAGAGAATACTCAGTTTTTGAATTTTGAAATTTAATTCCAATTGAATGGACTGGATATCAGCTCAAACGATTAATCTAGAGATGATGATACAATATTTCTCCTCTCAATCTTTGTAGCATTACAGGTTCACGTTTAAGGCACGCACTTAGTGTAAACAAAAGAGAACTTCTGCAATTTTTATTGAGAAAACTTCTATATTAATTGTTTCGAAATTTTTAGAGTATATTTATATATATTTGAGGAATGTAAAGCGAAATTTTGAAAACAAAAATTCAAATATTTTTTAAATTATACACGATCTCAGACGGAGCGAAAAAAAAAGGTTATCCACTTCACTGTTTATTTTAGGCCAACTAAAGTACGATTTATGATCACCTCAAAAAATCGATTGGTTATGGAGAACTATATTAAGAACATGTAAAAAATGGTAGTAATCCTTCGAGTAATCAATGCAGCAATTAAAGAAAATGCGTTCAAAGATAAAATTATCTTTTCCACTGTTATAAATGGTTTAAAATCTGCTAATTTGCTCTTCTGACTTGTTTCATCCACTTTACGCTTCTTCGAAAAGGGCTTGTTGAGCTGAAGAAGCTCTTCTTCGAGATGATCCTCTTTTGAAGGAGCTCTTTGGCGATTCATCTCGTTCTTATGAGCTGCAGAATCTCTTGCTACAGATCCCAGTTTCACTCACATTACATTGAAAATCTTCAGAATTGACGAATAGACGAATAACCATCATTTTATAGTGCAGATGCAAAATTATCTGACAATTCAATAGTTCTGAGGCTATTATGGTTGGGTGAATAATACCAAAGTAAACTGTCGTAGCTTTCATGGTTGTTCTGAGTATTGCTACCTCATCAATCAATTTATATTGAAATAATTATTCATAAATAGGTTTTATAGCTTCTTTTGCTTCTTGATCCAGTGGGAGGTAATCGTACTTTCGGCGCATTCTGGACAATTATTATGATTTCGTTTCTTAACAGACAGTCTGTCAGATTGGTTTATACATTTCAACTACATTATTTTGTTTCGTCATAATTGCTAAATCATAATATTATTGGAGTTTACTGATTAAATTCACAGTTGAATTTTGTGATGTCTGACTGATATAAAATGATTATAATTTTTCTTGAAATGGATATAAATTTACTGTTGAAACGAGGTTCTCTCGATATTTTTGAATTTTTCTCTCAGTTTAGAAAAAAAGGTGATCCGTTTAAAAGTACTATATACATAAGAGCATATTTGGTTCAAAAATTCATTTATTTCTTCTGCGAATGAAATATTGAAGATAGTAATACATTTGAGTGAACCAAATACGATAATATTACATCATATTTTTTGGCATTATTTCTTATGAAAATCGAGAAAACAGTTTTTAGGGTGTAATCCACTATTGTACTTATCACATATGAACTTCAAATTTTTATGGCACATTTTACATTTCCTGTCACTTTCAGATTATTTGACCAAATGTCCCACATTATCGAATCTAACATAGTTATTGTTGACAAACTGTTGTTTCTGACTGATCTGGTCCCATATTTTTCCAGAAACCTCACGGCTATACGACGTCTGAATGTCAGAAGATTTGCACAGTTTAGATCTTCAGGTGTCAGTTTCTTCATCGAAATTCAGCTATTTACCACACTCAAATCGAACAAATATTGAAAAATGGGTCAGTACCATTTTCTTTGCCTCATTCTCGATCGGTACGCAGCTAATCATCCATCCATCTTATCAACCCCTCCCATGTATTTATTGTAATTTGATACCACTTTTGGTTGGGGAACATTCTGTTTGGATTTGGCTTCTTTGCACCAACGTCTAACGGTCATAATAGATTGATCTTCGAAGTTGGTGGCCATCGTTACCACCCTGTTGTCTTTCCATTGAGCCATCAGAATTTTCTCGTTCGACAAAAAACTGAAAAGATCCTCTTTTTTCTATATTCTATATATTCTTCTCTGGAAAAGGACATCCTTCTAAACGATTTTGACGTATAGAACCAGTAGCATACATATTGCGGTCCGCTAGATGGGACAGTAGATCAATATCAGTTAAGTATTTATCAAAATAACCCAATCTAACCCTTATTCTCTTTCAGTCCTGCTAGTCAATGAATTAGAGATAAAGCAACATCGCCACCCAAACTAAATTGTTTTTCACAACCAGATTTACCAGTGTATATTTCGAATGCTAACATATACCCTCCAATTTGACAAAGGGCCTAATTTCTAAAACCAAACCTGATTGGCTTTCCTTTGATATATTGCTTCGCATAATGCTTTCCATAGTATGGTATCATGCTCTCGTCAATCGATAGATGCACATCTATACCGCCATGCTCTCGAAAATTTCGATTCAATCCATCAATAAGTGGTCTCAATTTGTGAAAGTTTGTCTGTCGAAACATTGTTGTTACATTAAGAGAAGCTCAAAACGGATGAGTCTCATCGCGTCCTGAAGTATTGAAGGGGTATCCAATACATGCGTTTCTTAGGGTACTTGGATATCCACTGAGCAATAAAGCTCCAAAGTTTACATACAGTTCATCCATAGAAAAATTTAAAGAAATATTTTTTTTGTGACCCATACAAATTAGTCTGGTGAACGATATTTTCCATTATCGCCTCCGTGAAAAAGTTTGAAGAAATCGGATGGAGATTCGGTCCACTATGCATCGCGAGATGGAGGCACAGGATCACAAGTGGTGTTCATACAATATTTGGGTGTATCCCCCGTCCACTTATGAATTTTTCTTTTTTTCTTTGAACAGTTTTACCTTTCTTCTTCTTGGAAAGCTGTTGTATAACAGAAAGTGGTATATTTTCTTCATCATCACTCACCTATGATTGGGAAAGTGTAGTGGCTTGAGGTTGAAGTCCACTTGTTGTAGCAGAAAGTTGTTCATGAATTTCTTCATCTTCACTATTCTCGAAAGAAATTTCGCATCCTTGACCCAGAATACCTCTGGGTAGGTGGTTTATATCGCCAGCTTCTTGGTCTGAAACATCGCTGTCTTCTTTAGATTCTGCTGTATTTTGATTGGGAGGTTCAATATATATTTTCGTATTACTTTCATATAAATCATCGCCCTCTAAGACGTCCAAAAGTTGATGACAAGATAATCTGAAATGGAAACTGAAATGACTTTTGTACATATAGTCCTTTTAAGCAGATGCATTAGAAAAAAACTTGGTGAGAAATGTGAAAATAACAAGAGACCATAATGCGTCGAAATTTTTCCAAAAATATTTTTGTTAAATAGTAATTGAATATTACTTACCTGCCATTTTAGTAGAATATAAACTGGGTTCCATGGTCGTCAATGAATTCAACACTATCGTATTTCACGTCGTGTCAAAGACATAAATGCTTCTGAGAAAGGTCTAATGAGAAGATGCACGTGTTGCCGGCTCCCCACCACTCTCACACATTTACGACCTGCATTTATATTCTGATCCTTTTAAAAGGACTGTATGCACTAATGAGTTAAGCGAATGTTTAGTTTAATAGTTAATACATACACATTTCCTGCTTGGCGAACTGATGAAGATTGTGAATGCGATATGAATGCAAGGTTGAAATGAGCATCCTTATTTACGAGGAGTGTTTTTAAGGTAAGTACCATTTCGCCACAGCAGCGCTGCGGTCGGCGTTCTGCGCATGCACAATGGGTACCTACATCTCTTGCCTATGCACTGACACCATTGCAGATTGAAGCTTCCTTGTTTAAGTTGTTTAGTGAGTGTTCAACATTCCCTCTGATTATCGTGAGTTCCACCGACTCTGAAGTACGGGCTGTTATGGAATTTCTTAGTTCTAATGTTTTAAAACGATCGAGATTTATCGTGGTGTCTGTGCAGTTCATGGACAAAACATTATGAATGATGAAATGGTTAGAATACGGGCGAGAGCATTCAAAGCATGCATAAATGTGCATGATGAATCTTCCTTTGCTCGTTAATGAAAGTTTGATGTCGGAGGTGGACAATAAATTGAGAAAAAAACAGACTCTTCACTCCTATAAGGAGCGTATTTAAAAACTGGTACAACGTTGAGACTACTGCCTAAATGTTGAAGGAAATTATGTAGAAGAGATTAGATTGAGTAGATTAAGGTACATGATTTCGTGTAAAAATAAAATCATCGAGATATCTCTGAATGTCTTTTCCTAATTCCAAAGCGATACTTATTTAAAACACGCCTCTTACCAGGTTTTCTAAATTTAGTTTGTTATTTGAGTTGATGTTTCCTTGGGACATCTGTGAGAAATGTAAGATTGTGATTTTGAAATTATTGAAACATGGAATCATACAGAAAAGAATTTGGTTTTCTATATTTTTCAATGATTTTAAGCCGATGTGTAGTTTTGAGGGTTTCTTAGTATTCTCTTTTTACTATCTGACAATATCATTCAAAATGCTATTCGTTTTTGTTTCATTGAAATCGAACAACAATTGTAGGAGTATTTTCGACGGAATATTCGATATATGACGATAAATTTCAAAAATCTTTTAAACCATCAACTACTAATCCTTCGTTATGCTTAATTTTCGAATGGTTGCTGCAGCAAAAAATGTTTGATAGCCAGCTTACGTGGTTTTAATGAGAACATTTAGATGAACATAAAATTAGCATTTTTATAGAAGCAATATTAATGGTTTTTAATTATAATATAAATTTAGTTTTCTGCATGAAAGATTCTTGAACACTTAAATTTTATTACTATCAGCATAAAATATGAGGTGAAATACATTAAGAAATATAGCTTCGTATTTATATTTATCCTGAATTCCTACGAGAATGAAGAGGCAAGCTTAAACTTTGTATGAATATCTAACAAAATAAATAATTTCTCAAGTTTGAACTGAATGATAGTCAATTTTCCTGATAACGAAACGAAATTGTTCTTTCTACTTTTTACGTTTCACTTTCTGAAGGTAAGGATGATATATTGGCATCAAAATTCAATAATTTTCTACGTTTTCGATTCAGAAACGAGTACCTCGTTTTTAGATGAAATTAGAAATAAAAACCTTATTAGATCTTGAATATATCCCACAAGATAACGTATTACTACTATATTCAAATTTATATTACTGCTGAATCAATCAAAACTGATATTAACTAAAAAATTTGATTTACATTAAACTAGCTGACCTGGGAACTCTGTTCCGCCTTAAAGGCAAAATGAATAAGCAGATTTTGGAATTTATTAATTTTTTTCTTATTAAAAAAAAATACAAAAAGAATTAAGTCTACATTAATCATTCATTATTATTTCTGTGTTTTAGTACATAGGTTGTTCTTCACTTACGTACCTTGTGATACACGACATTTTTTGTTTTATTATCAGGCGCAAAAACAAACAACCCATGCTACATATAATTGACCATGGGAAAAACATGGATGTTCTAGATTCAAACCAGAATCTTTTAAAGATTGGCCTTGTGATTTATTGATGGTAATAGCAAATGCAAGACGGATTGAAAATTGAAGTCTTTTAAATTCAAACGGAATACTTCCTCAACTTTAAATTTTCGTTGCAGTATCGTTGCGTAAATTACATTGTTCATTAGTTTTCTAACCACCAAACGCGTACCGTTGGTTGATTTATGTTTCGACAACCAGACACGATACAAGATATAACTGAACTAATGTACAACAATTTGTATATGATCTACAAAATTGGATCAAAATTGAGTAAAACTACCCAAGGCAATTCACAGAATTATTATCGAAATGATATATGAAGTATTAATTAACACATCACTTATAGAACTCACTAATACACTTCATCCTGATGTCGCCAATCTCAAGATAGATCCCATAGAATGGATATGTAAGTGTGCTTTTTTAACTTCCAAAAAAGAAAACGCAGCCAAAATAAATAATGAATGAACTTCTACTCAAGTCGTTTGAAGCAGTTGAAGTACAATATAAGTCAGTGGATTCAGTGAATATGGAATGGTATTTATATTGGATTATAAGGCATACGTTCCTAGATGACAAAATAAAAAGTAAATTATAAAAACACCAATTGGATTGAAGATTTTTCTATTCACAAAATAATAGGTTTATTAGCGACGTTGCAAAAAGTTACAAACCAAAAATATGTTGAGTTACTTTACAGAACAATATGGAGTATAAGGGTCTGTCAATTATGATATCACAGTTTGTTTATCAAATCAATTTCTCCTATATAACTGAAAATGTTTTCAAAACAACAATTTTTCCCGAGTAATGATTTCAAATCATCGCCAATATTATATTCTAGACGTTGCTCTATAAACAATGGACACTTAAAAATGTTTGACAGTTAAGTCCTTGATGTTTGCCATTTGGCCTTCCACCAATTGCAGTTTTCATGAAGTTTTTGGGATTAAGGTATGATACTCCTCTTGCATTATAATTGCAACTCTATCGACACGTTCATTGCCAGAGATTCCTACATGTTACAAAAACCACATAAACTGAATCTACTTGGTCGTTTCTGTGGATGAGTGTATTCGCTCTTTAATTCCTGTAACCAATGGATGGTCTGATAGACCTGCTGCATACATTGTAGAGATTTGAGTGAATCAGTTATTATCAGGGTCTTTTGTATGCCTGCTGACATGATAAAATTGATCGCTTGAAGAATTGTAAACAGTTCTCCACTATAGATACTACAGAGAGGAGACTGTTTGACGCCTTGTGATGAATCTTCTGACAGAAAAGCAGAAGCAACTCCTTCTTTTGACTTTGAGACATCCGTGTAAATATGAGTGAACTCTGAATGAGCTTCCAGCGATGAGAGAAAAAGGCTTTGTAGAAGGACAGGGGGTGTTTCAGAATTGTCGAAATTGGAAAGGCTGAGGTTGCTATAGGGCCATTTGATAAGCTATGGTGGGTCTGAAGATTTTTGATTGGAAGAGTTTAAGAAATATATATGTTTAGAACAGATAAATAAGTGTTGATTCGTTGGTAGAAAGGTTGTGCTAGACTTCTTCGGGTTTCATACAAGTTACTAAATCTATTTGAAAATGTGTTATTGTACACTGGGTGGTTCCTATCACAGAAAACGGTGGATGCATATGAGAGGCTCAAGTACTGCAATAGTAGTTCGCCTGCTTCACTATACAACCTCTCAGTGGGTGTCGTTCTATATTCGCCGAAGGCTAGCTTCAAGCCATTGTTATGGATCGCATCGACCATTTTCAGAACGGATTTAGTAGCTGATGATATATAATGGAACCACAGTTCAGATCTGGCAAGAGCTCTGTAGACCAATGAAAGGATGTGGCTATCTGATCCTCATTTCAGATTGGAGAGTACGCGGAGAAGGTTCAGCCTACTCTGACACGACACTTTGAGATGATCCAGGTGAGCTTTCCAGTTCAACCTTCTGTCCCTAGTCATTCCCAATTATTTAATCGTCTTTACTTGGATATTATGGCCCTGTACTTTCGAGGATGGTTTCGGTGTTTCTTTTTTTGTAGAGAAAAGGATACACTTTGTTTTATTTTGGCATATTCTGAAGCCCGTAATGGAGAGCCAGTTCTCTATTTTGTATATTGCTCCTTTTTTTGGCTCAATTGTTAATAAATTCTTCCCTCTAGAATATATACTAGGACATCTGCATAACGGCTTGTGTACACGGGACTACTGATATTTAGAACAGCTTTATTTATTGCCAAGGGAAACAAGAATTGAAGATTTTAACCTCATTGATTGATTATCATCATTGCTTGCAATGACACACAGGTAGTGATGTCGAACCAGATTCAGAGTACATTTATCCTCTGATCATTCTCCAATATGTGAACATATCAAATCACAATACATTCAATAACATTAGATAATATCAAAATTCCTCATAATTGAGACAAAGGAAAGAAAATAAATCTTTTGGAATATTTGGAAATCAATGAACTTAGTGAAAACCCAGTGAAATGACCCTAATGGCCAGCTAGGAAGGGCGTAATGGAAGGGCGTTTTTGAAATAAGAATAACTTAGATAGTTTTCAACGTAGAACGTTTTCAATTACGTAAAATTGAAGCTTACATTCAGTATAGAAAAAAATTATATTCTGAAAATGACATCAGGCAGATGACGACAGTCTTCCGCAATGCATTGCTTTAGTTGATTCTCCAAGTTCTGCACTAACAAATCGGTGTCGATTGCCCTAACTTCTCTTGTGTTAGCTTCTTTCAACTCTTACTGATTTCGAGGTTTATCGACGTAGACCTTAGCCTTTAGGTTTTCCTTCAAAAAATAAACAGAAGCTGTGAGACCTTAGGAACGAAGGGGCCAGGACACATTACCAAAACGAGGGATTACATTACCAGGAAAAACGCGATGCACAACTCCCATTGAGGCTTTGACAGTATGTGCCAGATACTATTGGAACCAAACATTTCTTCTGTTCATACTTCGTCGTCGCAATTTTGGGATGAAAAAGTTCTCTAGCATGAAAACATATAGTTCAGAGTTCACAGTTACGGTTGCCCTTCTCTTGTCCTTGAAAAAATACGGTCCAAGATGGCTCATAGACTTTTCATTGAGACATGGGGATTGATGCAAATTGCGGGGATTTTCTGCTTCCCGATACTGGCAGTTCTGTTTATTCCAAACCTCTCAAATGAAGATGACCCTCATCATTCATCATTACCACTGGTTCATTTTCATCAGCGATAATCATTTGTAAACTTCTGGTGTTGTGCAAAATCTCCTTTATGCAGGTGCTGCACAGCTATGAGCTTATAGAGGTGAAAGCGGAGGTGTTGGTGTGGAATTCTGCGAACAGTTAGACTACTCATTTGGAATGCTACAGCTCGTTTTCAAACGGAGCGCCCTGGGCTTTGAATTGCAGCTTGTCTCACTCTGTCCACGGAAGCTGGTGTCCTTACACTTCAGGAATGACCTTGAGGTTAGAATTCATTGCTGATGTAGTCGTTCAGAAAGTCTGTAACCATGGGATGATTGTGTTACGTTTCGGAACTGAAGCGTTACGATCAATGTTGAAGCGCTAGCGAAAGCGCCGCTGCACGACAATGACAGACTCTCCCAATTTTAAATCAATCTATTTATTCTTCTTCTTCTTCTTCTTCACCGTGTAGAAGGCGTAGCGCCTGTTTAGTTCCGGTTTCCCTGCAGCAGTTCTTGTGAAGTTGATTGCCAACTGTCCCGCCATCGTTTTGGTGGTCGTCCAACAGGTCTTCTTCCGTGTGGTATGTTGTTATATACGATTTTGGCTATTCTATCTGTGGTCATTCTGTTTACATGCTGGTTCCATTCTCTTCTTCTTTTTCTTACCTATCTCACAATATCGTCTGTTTCACATTTTTCCCTTATGTCGGTATTTCTTTGTCTGTCATTCGATGTGTAACCGGTTATAGTTCTTAGCGTTTTCAATTCTGTTGTTCTTAGTATCCTCTTTGTTACCGACGTTTCCGCTCTTGTTTTTGCCCCGTATGTCATAATTGGTCGCACACATGTTTTGTAGATTCTGGATTTGCATGGTATACTGAGGTGTTTATTTCTCCAAATTGGTTGTTCAAGATGTCCCGATACTGCAGCTGCTTTGTTCACTTGTCTCCTCACTTCATCTTCAAGGTATCCAGTGCTTGTTATTTTGCACCCTAAGTATACGAATGACATGACTTGGTCTATAGTGGCGTTGTCTATTGTTAACTTGCAGCGCAGAGGTTCCTGAGCTATGGTCATGCATTTTGTCTTACTTGTTGAGATTTCCATATTGAAATTTTTTGCGCGTTTGCTAAAGGCGTATAACATCTATTTATTCGTTCCATATAAACATAAATTGTTATAGAACACGTCATCATAAACATAGAATACATAGAAACAAACAGTGTAAACAGAATAAAGTCCTAACTATAAGAAACGAAATCAGCTGAGACAAATATTGTCTTCAAAATACTCCTGGAGAGTGTAGTATGGTGTCCTCCTAAGGTGAGTATTTAATCTTCTTCTCAATTCATATTGTGGCCACCCTCGTGTCTCCTGTGGAATATGATTATAAATTTTCACCAAAGCACAAACAGAGTTGTTCTGAAGGTAAGTATGCTTGAATCTGGGTAGCCTCATATCGTTCTTAGCTCTCATGTTATGCTCATGTTAACGCTTAGTCTCCACAAACAGGTCTCTATTATTAACTATGAACATAATTGCTTCATAAACATAACATAACGCATCAGTTAGGACTGATCTTTCCACAAAGTGCAACATCTCTTCTGCAACAAAAGGAGCCTCAAGATATTCGATGAATTCCCCCATATAACTATCCCGTATCTCAGCCTACTATCAATATATGCATTGTATGCGGTAAATGCTGTGGAGACATCCACAAGTTCGGACAGTGTTCTGAGAGCATCACATATCTGGCCATATCATTTACAAGTTGGTCTACATGATCATCCCAATCCAGTCGATAGTCAACAGAAACACCCAGGAATTTAAGGCTATTAGATGAAACCATGGCAGTCTTATATCCATGAGATATGGGTATGTGTCCTTTTCCATATACAAACCTGACAAGTTTGGTCATTTGACTGTTAATTTTCAACTCATTTCGAGAAAACCAGGCATCTAGATCGACAAGCACATCATCCACTACCGAATCCACAGAAACCGGATCGGCGAGCACCAGGGAAGTGTCGTCTCCAAATTGGACCATGAATTCAGTTGTGCAACCAGGTAAATCATTGGTATAAATCAGGTAAATGAGGGGGCCCAAAACTGACCCTGCGGCTACCCCCTATCAATAGCTAACATTGTTGACTTCAGTGTCTTCCCAGTTGTAGGCTCTTTTTTAGCAACACATTGAGATCTTCCTGATAAATAGGACCGAAGCAGATCCAAAGGCCTGCTGCTAATTTCAACCGCATACATCTTCCCAACCAACTTGTCATGGTTGACGGAGTCGAAGGCTTTTCTCAGATCTATGCACATCAGTGCTGTTATTTTACCACTGTTTAAGTAGGAGAGAATCTTTGTTATAGCCTGATATATAGCTCTTCTCGTAGTCCTACCTTTTATAAAGACATTTTGTTATTCTGAGAGTAACCTGTAAGTCTCAAAAAAATCTACAATTCTGTTGAAAATAGCTCTTTCAAGTATCTTGCCAATGTTACTGAGTATATATATAGGTCTGTAATTTCCCATAAGCTGTATCCTCCCCTTCTTGTACACCACTGTCAAAAGTGAGACTTATCAGATATACCAGAACAGGCGAGTTCTC
The DNA here is from genome assembly GCA_013387265.2 of Cryptolaemus montrouzieri. Lineage (NCBI taxonomy): Eukaryota > Metazoa > Arthropoda > Insecta > Coleoptera > Coccinellidae > Cryptolaemus > Cryptolaemus montrouzieri. Next base: position 5,950,703 of record JABFTP020000103.1, on the reverse strand, counting down.
ATCTGCAACCATCTTAATAAGTTTGACAGGAATTCCATCCAGTCCCACAGATTTTGTGTTCTTCAAAGAACTGATTAGATTGATGACCTCTCCAGATTCCGTTGACAAGAGCACAAGGCTGCTACACGGGTAAGAACCTGTTGTCCCAGACCAGAGCCTTGCTCCCTCGAATCATCAATTCTTTTCAACTACGAAAGCACGGTGCTCTCTTTCTTGTCCAGTTAACTATTGTGAACTAAATGGTAACTTCTCTTGAGTCGAATGACCTCAGCCGCTCCCCTCTACTCACTCACCGTTACGTGTACTACCGGTTCCAAAACTGCCCTTCCATTACGCCCCACCCTGTATAAATAAGTTCATTCCCTAATAGTTGTCCACTTGAAAATGACCGGACGATCGAAATCAGTCATGTGTGAAAAAATAGCATTGTGTGGAGTATAAAATATATTTTATGAAGATAGAGATTAATCAGAAACATACAAGCAATACCATTTCGAGTATCAATGCGTTAATAATTCGTTCCATAAATAGATAGTCTGCATATTAACTATATTCCAGATAAACAATTCTAGAAAATCTTACAATAATATTTTCGAATTCCTTCGTTTGAATCAAATCGTTTTTGTCATTCGTTCAAATGGAGAAATTTTATTGCTGGAACTGGTAAACACTAAGCAGCTTAATGACGAATTTTCAGGTAACAGAAGCCTTCGAGTGGGCAATTAAAACGAGGAGAAGTGTAAAGAAAATTCATTAACTGTTCCAAATTGCTATCTTTGCCTCAATTTAAGCGTGTACTTTGTTCGGAAAAGCTAGAATTGTTTGAAATTATGAAGTTCCGACTTATTCGACGAAGTTCTTGACTTGAACTTGAATGGGAATAAATCACTCAGAATCATTGTGGAAAAGATGAAATTTAAAATACTTTCGAGAATGGTTCATATGCTATTGAATCAATATAATACCAGAATACTGTTTAACAGAGAGGTGGGCAATGGGGCGAAACGAGAAAATGATTTTCTTTCAAATACTGGCTTCACAATTAACAGGTGAACAACCCAGATCAATACCAGCGACACCTTACGGATATAACTATAATTTTCATTGTGCACCATTATCTGTAGATTCTTGATTCGAATTTCAAACTGAATATTTAACTTGATGAAATGAGATTGAATTATTAAAACTCAGTTTAAAAGATATAAATGATTAATAATGATCTAACCTAATATTTAGCATCACTTTATACATCCGAGCTATAGAGGTAAATTTTTAGTACTGATAGTGAATTAATGGTATCTAAACATACTTAATATGGAAAACATTCCTCGTAACTGATATCATTTTCAACTTTAAATGATTTAAATTAATTCATAAGTTACAGAATCATAAACATAAAACGTTTTCTCTGTGCCATTAATATTCAAAAAATTACTTTCATAAAATAAAGATCTAAAATATCATAATTCGCAAGTCAAGCCTTTCATGTTCTATCAAAACGACTTTTGTAAATTGCAAAATGTTCACAGAGCGTAGATCAGCTCGCGATGACTGAATTTAGAAAACGAAATATAACACGCTTCAATCATCAAAGCTTCGCCAGTTGACTTTAGAGAACGTACATTGGATTTATGTCACAAATTTTCCTTTCAAATTGGAGAAAACTTTATTAGAAGGAAATATGGATATAATGAATCATATTTTCATGCAAAACGACGAGGTAATACTAATCTACCCGCATTTATGTAAAGTTTGTAGGAGCGTAAGACTTACTGAAAATAATTTGATTTGATTTCCAGCTTTCAAGCAAATTCGAAATGGAATTAGGTATCTTATATTCGTCTTAATTACGTAGAAATTAATACGGAACAAGATATTTAATTAGCACGAACACGTTTGCTACAGACTGGATTTGAAAGAAGAAATACACGGTGTTTCATAGTTGACGAGAAAATATTTATTATATAATTTTTTCAATTCATTGGATTCGCAGTAAGAAACTCAATGGAGTTCCCCAGAAGTACCCTGTACCTGAGATTTCAAGTTTTCAAGCTACCCCAAGTTGGCAATAGAGACTTAGATTTCTGCATGTGCATAGACAGTTCCCAAACTATTAACAAATATTTGTCCTCTTGTAACTGGGTAATTGATAAATTGAGAGTAGAAAAATGCGGAACTAACATATCCCAGAGCAAAGTATAGACGTAATTATTGTAATATCAAGACCATTAACATTTCTTTTGAACTTATGTATTGAGAGGTGTGTATTTCCGTTTTTAAGGTGGCCATAGTAACATATACAAGGCGGGTGACAAAACTAACCCATCAAACTACCGGCCAAATTCAGTAATTTCTGTTTTTGGAAAAATATTTGAAAAAATTTCAATGGCCAATATAGTTAAGTTTCTAGTTAAGTTTGATATACTCTCTGAAAAACAATTTTGATTTAGAGCACCCAAATTAACGGAGGATGCTTTGGCAGACCTATTCTTTAAGATCAATAAAGCTATAGATGAAAGAATTCCTGTCTTGTGTATATTTGAAGATCTTTCAAAAGCTTTTTATATCGTCCCCCACCGCAGTTTGCTTGAAACTCTTTGGAAGGACAGATTAAGAGGAAAATCATTTAAATTACTGGAAAACTATCTAAGTAACAGAGAGCAGATAGTGGTGTTGGACGGTGTTAAAAGCTCAAGGGAAATTGTGCGATGTGGAGTACTCCAAGGGACTGTCTTGGGTTCCATACTCTTCTGTATATTTATCAATGATTTGTTCTATTTACCTACCTGTGAAGAAGTGGTGTCTTTTGCGGACGACATCGCTCTATTCTACAAGGATGGTTCATGGGAATCTTGAAGAAGAAAACAGAAAAAGGTTTTGAAATATTAGATTTTTTGATATGAAGCTACTTTCATTGAATCGGGAGAAGACCTTCTTTACTCCTTTTTCTAGCTATTCATCGGGTCTCCCAGAGTTCATGGAGCTCAAGATAATTAGACGAGACGTAACGGTGAAAATTAATCGGAACCTGCAAATGAAATATCTAGGGATAATTTCAGACCCTCATATTCGCGGGAATCTGCAGAATGAAAAGCTAACCGGAAAACTACGTTCTTTGCTTCCTCTTTTTGTGGTCTGTAAGGGTTTCTGTGATGTTGTTCGGATGAGGGTTCTTTATTTCGCTCTAGTGCAGTCCATAATGACTTATGGAATACTGATCTGGGGTGGAATGGAGAATGTTCATCAGAAAAAGTTAGAGGTGCTACAGAAGCTTTTTATTAAGATTATAATGAGCAGGGAGATGAGTTACCCCTCCGATAAATTGTATCACGAAGCACACCTTTTGGATCTGCCACAGAATTCTTGTTTTTCATTATAAGCATAAAGATAGTGAAAAAATGGTCTTCCACAGATATGGTCTCAGATATAATGACACTTCTTGCTATGATATACCCAAAATAAGAAAATCATTAGGCTCGCCTCAAGTACATTTAATCTACTACCCACAAAACTGAAATGCATAACGCATATGTCAATGTTCAGCAAAAGAGTAAAGGAGTGGATTTTAGCTAAACCTAGTTGTTAGTTGTTGAATGTGACTTTGACTTGCAACAGGGAAAATAAGTGGATATGTTACATCAGTAACTAAAACAAGGAATAAGAAAGTACTATGGAAATCAATAAGCAATTACTTCATAACGATTTGAAGTAAAGTGCTCAAATGTTAACGAACGACTTATACACACCCCACAAAAATTGTCGGATCACCCTACTTTTATGACAATACTATATAAACTTTTAGGTTGGTCATTCAAGAGTCGCTTGGTAACTTTCAGAAGTGTAAAATCAGAAGTTATCATTCAAAAGAAATGAGTTTATGATGAAAAATATTAAAAACTTTCGAGTTGATGAAAAATTCAAAAATTTGCGAAGAAACCAATCATTTAGCATCGAATGGTTACTAATCATTTTCAAAATAGAGTGTTTCCTTCCCGGGCCTTATTACTGCCAGTATACGTCTCGGAAGCCCCTCAAACAAATTTCGGATGTACTCTTGAGTGGCTGAGTTCCAAATTTCGGGAAGCAGATTTTATAGTTGTTGCAGTTTTCTACAAGGCATCTTACGTTGCTGAATTTGCCACTCCATGTTGTTACAAACAAGTTCTATGGGATTCAAGTAGGGATTTCTGGCTGGCCATCTCAAAATATCGATTTCGGTATTTTGCAGAAATTCTGTAACTACTCTAGCTGCATGAGGCCGTGCATTATCATGCATATAAATGAAGTTGTGGCCAATGAATGAGCCTAAGGGTACAGCTTGGGGTCCTATGATATCTACGATGTATCTGGCCGCTGTCATTCTTCTATTATTCACTAGGACTAACTCAGTTGAACCATGGAAAGAAATAGAGAAATGCCTCTCCACACCATTACTGAGCCCCTCCGAAGTTTTCGGTTTGCCGGAAATTGCATTGCTGATACCGTTCCCCAGGTCGTCTGTAAACAGAAATGCTTCTATCATTTGATACTAGACAGAACCTGGACTCGTCGGAAAAGAGAACATTCGACCATTCCAAATTGAAGTCTTGCAACTCGATGCTCTCTGGTGAGACGCAGGCCAGTAGAAGCCACCCTTGGTCTGATATCGTCTTCTCTGATCCTGTTCCTAACAGCTGGCAATGAAATATGCACATTTCTGGGAAGTGCAATTTCATTTTGTAGCATTTTAGCCGTACAGTGCCGAACTCTTAGTGTAGTTGAACGAAGCTAACGATCATCAACTGGTGTTGTTATCCGATTTCTTCCCTGTCCGGCCTTTCTTCCATATTGCCCTGTTTCGTGGTACCGATTAATTGTTCTTGAAATAGTGCTTTGGTTAACATTCAACAAGTAAGGCACGTAACGTTGGCTTTGCCCTTCCTCTAGAAGTGTTACAATTGTTACCACTTCATGAACACTCAAATAGCGTCCAGGACATTCAGTAGCCATTACAATAAATTCAAAGATTCGAGAATTAAATAATACTGATAGTCAAATAAACTCATTCTTGTTTCAGAAGTGTTTGAGATCATATGGAAACAAATGTTACTGCATAGATAAGATTTTTTTCCCCCTCATATGTCGAAAAACATATGTTGACAAAGCAACTCTGATCGAGCTGCTTAATCGATTGTGAAATTCAGAATAGAGGTGATGCCACAATTTTTGTGGTGTGTGTATTAAAATCTAGGAAATGAATTGATTGACAGAAAAATAATGGAGTGAGAGGGTATTTGCTTATCTGTGTGAAATTGATGTTTTGCGACGATAAGTGAGGTTGAAGGCTGTATTCCAATAGGTTGTTGAAGGATGTACAGGCACAGGAACTGGTTCCACAAGAACGTAGGTGCTGGTTTCACAAGAGCGTAGATGGTGACTTGACGAAGTTCAGATCCAAGCCTGAACTGTTACAGGCTCCAAAGGAGAGATGAATATGTCAGCCCTCCACAATTCAGATGTATATTTTCAGTACTCAATGTACTTGAGAAATACAAATAGTGAAAGAAAGATGAAGGAAGAGGCCTCGAAATGGAAGACGGCTTCGTGGTATTTTGTATTTTTATCCACTTGCGGGAAATTAATTCCACTCCAAAGTACAACGACGAAAACGACGAGTAGGAATCATTTGAACACTGTGAAAATTTATCCCGAACAACGGCAGGTTCAAACTCAGAAACATAAACTTTTCACAAGTACTCCATAGGAATATCAGTGTTACTATCCCGTTATTATTTATGAACGAACTGCTGGAGTCTTGAAGTACTGATTTCGAATGGATGTCACAAGTTATTATCGAATATAGGGCAGAATAAGATGACATTCAATGAAAAGTTGAGGAAAATCATTCAATGTCATCTTTATTGTTGCTCTGTACAACATCAATATATTTACTTGCCTGTTCATTGATTTGTTATGTGAAATTCCCTAAGGAATATCTTGTTCAGCCCATTCGTGGCTACTGAATGATTTACAACCTCCAGACAATGTGATAAATAGTTATACAGGACAACTCAATCCCACTAACATAATGGTGTTCTCTCGAGCAACGTCGAATAAATATTGTTTTGTTTTTCTATTAACTACTAGAGGTTGAAATCATACGCCATCAATCACAAGTTCAAGCAGAAGGGATATTTACTAAGCAATTAGGCGGGAACTACACTTATTGACTCGATTCTCAGAATGAAATATTAATGAAAGTAAAAACGAAAATTGATCAATATTTGGAGGAATATCTACGAGGAATGATAGTAAGTTTGGAAAATATATTTTAGAAATATGATTTATTCAGAAGAAATATGAAAATTGAAAAGGATTTTGAAGATTTTTCACAATGTTTATTTTCAAGTATCTAGAGCAGATAGTTATTGGAAAGAATGTGCTATTTTTAATTTTGAGTAGAGGAGCGTGATTAAGTTTGTTAATTTCCAAACTTTTTAAGATTTCATTGACATCGTTTCATTGCATTTGTGGAAAATTTTTGAATTATCTATGAGAAGCGACACGTTGAGGGTACATTTCAGCATGAGGTTCATGAGTCAATTAACGCCCACGTAACTTAAAATATTTTTTTGAAATGAATACTTTTGAAATGGACCCAATCTTGTCATGTGAAAATTAAACATATAATTCTGAATTGAAAGATGATAGTTAAGAAGTGTAATTATTTAAAACTTTCTCGCTAATAACGTAATATTAAAACCCTTTATTTGGGCGTTATTAAAATATTATGTTGATTAGCACCCGCTTGCAAAACAGATGCTACACGAGTAAAAAAAGTCTTTTGGTTAAATAATCTAATAACACCTAAGAGCCATTCATAAATTTCTTTATTAGATAGCAAGGAATGTAGCTCATCAACATTTAATATGAAACTTTGACATTTCTCAATACGCACAAAGTAACTTTAAACTTTTAATTGTAATCATTTTTCACAGAATTTTAAGTTCAACAATCATAAAATATAATAGCATAACGAATGTTTTTATGCATATAAAATAAATTATATTTGAACATACAATGGGCGTTATTGAACGATAATGTTCAATAGCGCCCTGAAGTAGCAGGAAAATCATGCCGTATAACGACGGTAGCTGTCATCTACACTATTAAGTACTTAAAATATTATGAGATCTTCCTTCTTCTGTCCATGGCTTTCCTCTTTTTCTTCTCTTCGGGCTAGGTGGTGTCATTTTGGTGTTTTATAAAATGAGTACATACTTATTAACAAAATACTTTGCTGTAAGAAAAGGCAAGGGCAGAATAATAAAATAAGTGAATTTAAGATAATATTGAATTCAGATTCTGGCCATGTATTTTTATTGAAGATTTAATTTTACAAAGCAGAATTCTACAGAATTGAATTGAGCATCTACTACTCTTTCAATGATGTAAATAAAGCCAATGGTACCCAAGTATGGTAATAGCGCCCAACGGTCATTTGACTGGGCGTTAATACCTAACTTGAGATTTTTGGTATTCGCAAGTTTTTGCATTAAACTATACAAATTCTCTTTAAAATATGAACAAGATATAAGGTGAACAACCTACACTACATGAAATATATAGAAGCAATGAAAAATGTACAATAGAACTTATGGAAACTTACAGTTTTGTGGAGCAATATTTCACAACAGTGGCGTCTACGACCGGAGTCTCGGAAACACAGCGGCTCACTAGTAAGATGGCGGCGGGAGCGGCTAGCGCTCGCGGTTGGTGTGTTCCTGTTGGTATATTCTAAGTGTGCGTGAGCGTTGAAGCGAATGAATCTAATTAAAGAACGTTTTCTGTAAATTGGGCAATAATTGCCTCACAATTAACGTCTTATTTCCATATTTTCGACAACAACGCTTCTAAGGAATCACCGTTAGAGACACCGTAAGCGAAATGCATGTAAGCTATTTCTGCATTTGAATAAATCTCCTTCCTTTTTCTTTTTTTCGTTTGGAAAAAATTCTTCAGCTTATCCTCTCCCCATAGAATGAAGTCCAGCAAGGATTACAGGGTCATATTCTGAAAATTATTCTTCAACTTTTGTATCAAAAATTACAGTGTGGCTCCATGTCATCTCTCAAGAAGTTGTCCACTCCCATAGGTATATCATCCATCATTTAATAGACATATCTCTAAAACGAATATTTCACATTTATAAAAACTCAGAATGAATGGTGCTCAATGGTGTTTAATTTTAGCTTGGACAAAACTGGACCATTCGGCAAACAATTACGGCAAACAATTACAAATTGTAGATCGGTCTCTCTAGTCCCAAAATTGAAATTTTGATGAAGCCTTTACTCTAGTCCCAGGAAAGAAAAATATTTGGCAGTTGGCGGACAAGGAAGGAACGTAACAACGAATAAAGAAAATTGAAATTTTGATGGAGCCTTTAGCGCGAACAAAAAGGAATACGTTCATGGTTTTTCGATTGGCAATATTTTGAAAAGCATCTCCATCTAAGCATAAAATGCCTGGTGTAATTCGAAGATAACTTTCGTGACGAGTAACTGATGTAATCGAGAATACCTACTAAAAGAAGAAAAACGAGAAGTCAGATTGTTGATTTGTGTAGTTTGATCACTTGAATTATTTGATTAAGGATTGTTTGATTATGATTGTTATTGGAACTGCTGCTTTCTCTTAACTAAAAATGTTTATTTCTGCTCGAAAGGTGGAATGATAATGAATGAATACAGAACGTGTCTTATCTCGAATAGTTCATGAATAATATACAAGGAGAGGGGTTTTCCCTTTTCTCGGTACAGAGGTACTTGTGACTCAGCGTACTTACGTACGCTGAGGGTATCTAGACGTATACATGATAGGAATAAAAATGTTGATTCTACGAATAAAGATGACTGTTTCTGAGTTTACAATTATTATAACAATACCTTACTAAACACAGATTCAATCCACTTCAATAGTAATTAATTTCGCACTTTTTCTCTCAGAATTCTGATCAGAATTACTCTGATAAAGATTTCGAGATGGGTCTCGTATTATAATTGGGTGCCAATTTATAATGTGTTGTTTCTGTGTTTACACTTCCACCTAAGTACATATAGAAAGCGGTATCAGTTACTCTATAAGGACTACAGAAAAGAGGTACTCAAAATGTTCAACTACTCAGGTTGGGATTCTCTATCTCTAAAAGGGTTAGCTTCTAGATCAAGGCCTGTCAATTCAAACTCATCATATGAAACTATCAAATTTATTCAAGCTAATATTTACTCGACAGCCACAATTCAACTAGCAAAATTTAATACAATAAATACACTCCCCACAAAAATTGTCGCATCACCCTAGTTTTTCGACAATACTATATAAACTTTTAGATTGGTTATTCAAGAGTCGCTTGGTAACTTTTAGAATTGTAAAATAAGAAGATATCATTCAAAAGAAATGAGTTTATGATAGAAAACATCAACAAATTTCGAGTTAATGAAAAATTAAAAAATTCTACCATCTTCAAACATTCCAATCAACTAGCATCGAATGGATACTAATCATTTTCAAAATCGAGTGTTTCCTCCCCAGATCCTAATTACTGCCAGTATACGTCTCGGAAGCCCCTCAAACAAATTTTGGATGTACTCTTGAGTCACAGAGTTCCAAATTTCAGGAAGCAGATTTTCTAGTTGTTGGAGTGTTCTACAAGGCATCCTACGTTGCTGAATTTGCAGCCCATGTTGTCCCAAACATGTTCTATAGGATTCAAGTCGGGACTTCTGGCTGGCCATCTTAAAATACCAATTTCGGCATTTTGCAGATAAGTTAATAACGGTCCTAAGGAATTACCATTAGAGAGGCCAAGGGCGAAATCATGTGTCATTTCTGCATTTAAAGTCACCGCAACTATCTTTGCCTTTCAGCGACATCCGAACGAAAGTGAATTGATAATACTTAATTTATTAGTTGTCAATGAAAGAAATCAAGATGACAGTCGTCTACTAGTCAATTAAATCACCGAACTATTATTATATTGCCATTGTACACATGAACTTGGTCAATTGTTTACACAAAAACAATGGTAGATACCGAAAAATTCAAGATAACAAAAATATTTGAAATCGATTGAAAATTTATGCAATGAAATTTTAAATTACCTGGGGAGCACTAAAAAAATGTTGTATGGTAGAAATGCATGTGACCTTTGAAAAAGTAACACCTTTTCATTTAAACCCTGTATACAACGTTACCCTCGTATTCGCGTCTATTATCCATTTCTTAGCGACAAATAGAAAATTCACCATTTGTAAAGTATCCAATACCAACAAAACAAATTTTTGTATTAAATGCAATCAACACCAAATTATTATAACATAAATCATTCTACCTCATTTGTTGAAATAATATTCCATTATTTGACTTTGTAAAAACATAATCAAGATTCATTATTGAAAGTATTATGTAATATCCTCTTATATTTCGTATATTGATAGATATATACGATAATATCAGTGATGGATTGCCAGCGATGTGCGATGCTTTGGTCGGAAAATAAACAATACTGGAATATCGATCTGGTCTTATTTTTATGATTCATTAAATGAAGAGCAACGGTAGTATATCCCAATAATTCTACAGATTACAGAACTGAGCATTGGCGACCATATAAACAAAATTAAATAGCTTTTTTGACGTGAGGATGTGAATATAACTCCATGTTGGAAATCGAATGTTATGATTTGTTAGTATGGACAAAAAAATTTGCTATTTCTCTATTGAATTATGTTAACGTATATCTCGAAATATTTGTCACGAAATTCAATGAGACGCAAATGGTTTTGATTAGATTTGGAGTAAATTTTCTGAAGGAATTATCTTTATACCGGGTGATTCACCAGTGGCGCGGTGCTCTGCAGCTCGTAGACTCTTGAAGATTTCATTTTTGTTCGAACGGTGTCGTATTCAGAAAGTAAAAATCTACTTCAGCAATTTATTTTGAAGTAAACAGGGTGTCCCAATTTTCTATAAAAACAACTTGGGAGGTTTTCTCAGATTGGGAGACCACTTTTTTGTTGAAGATTCAAGAGCGTCCTGAACTCTGCTATAATGTCTTTAAGTAATGAATTTTTTTTGGTGAGTAGTTTTGTCACATAATTTTTTCCGTAAAAATTCATTAAATAGGCTCTCACATCATCGCATGCTAATTTTACAAATATCATATTTTGAGTTTTTTAAAAGGAACATCCTGTATTTTATTATTCATGTCAACGCATAAAATATTGTGCCATATTATTGCATGAAAAAATATAAATCCACTACCCGGAGATTAAAACCTCTGCCATGCAATGATTATAATCAAAACATCAATGTACCAACGAGTAGTGTCAGGGGCTTTCTCCCCGGAAAAATCCAGTGTACGGACCTTAGTCAAGTAACACTAAATGTCATTCATTCATAGTTTTCTTTGTTTGGAGTGATGAACGATCGAATAGAATACTGCTTTGAATATAAATGATAGAATTATCAGCTAATTATATTACATTTACATGTACAAATAAATAAAATATGAAATAAGATTCTGAGCAGTATAAACTAAAGAGAAAACCTATGAATCTACCTCATTATTTCCTTCCGGAAAGAAACCTAAGAATAATATAACAAGATTTGATGATTGTTATCTTCTGTAATTTATTGTTCAAATAAATTTTTCTTCAGACCCAATATCTCAATATTGTTGTGAAGATTTCTAGGAATAACGCTTGTTGTAGAAATAATCAGTAGAATAAATATTTTTTCATTTTTCACATTTTTTAATCTCGTTGGCAAGTAGCATATATTTAGTAATGTTTTCATTCTATTTATTTTTTATGTTATGTGTGTCGGGTATAGCAATATCAATTATATATGTTATTCGATTCTGTTTATCCGTAAGAATGATATCTGGCCTATTTGATTTACAGCTCGATTGCATAGAATTGTTTTATCAAAATGAAGTTTATATTTGTCGTTTTCACAAAAATCTCAGGTTCATATTTGTAACATTTTTTCGCTTGGAAATGAAGTCATGTTCAATTCCTAAATTAAAATGAATGCGATGGCATTATGTCTTTATATTTTTATATATATATTGTATATATATAATATATATATATATATATATATATATATATATATATATATATATATATATATATATATATATATATATATATATATATATATATGGTGCATCAATGAAAACAAAACAGAGGCTATATCTATATAAGATATTCATTTCTGATCAAAACGCAAACACAGGCCGATTTTTGTTTCAAGGAGGACATCTTTTGGGGTACAACACTTGCCTGAAATATCAACCCCCTAAGCGGGGGTTGCAATCTTTGAACATTTTGAATATTGAAGATGGGTCGAGTGATGACTCAAAAGAAAGGTGGTATCTTTGTCTACATCGCTTTTAACGAATTTCCATTTTTAATTGAAAACTGTAAAAGATACAGGGTGAGCAACTGAAAGATAGGAAGACTATTTCCCTGAGACTATTCATGTTTCAGTGAAGTAAAATGGAACAGATCCATGCTGATCAATGGCAGTCATCATCAAGTACCATCCACATCTCGACTTTCAACCCCTGGAGCAGGGGTGACCTCCCATGAAATAAGGAAGAGGGTAGATGGGTCGAGTGATACCTCGAAAGAAAGGTATTATATCAGTCTTTATCCCAGTGAACGATTTTCATTTTTGATTTAAAACTGTAGAAGATACAGAGTGAGCTACTGAAAAATAGAGGAGACGATCTATCGCTCTGAGCTATTCGCGTATTAGTGCAAAACAATGAAACAGATTCATTCCAGATCAAAGGCTGTCATCTTCCGAAACACCATTCACATCTCAAATTTCAACCCCTGGAGCAGGGGTGACCACTTTGTGTCATTTTTAAAGCAGAAGATAGGTCCAGTTATAATCTTCGATAGTCTTCTCTATTTTTCAGTGGCTCACTCTATATCTTCTACAGTTTTCAATCAAAAATGAAAATTCTTTCACGGGAATGCAGACAAAGATAATACCTTTCTTTCGAGTTATCTTTCGACCCATCTACCCTCTTTCAAATTTTCAAGGGTTGTCACTACTGCTCCAGAGGTTGAAATTCGAGATAAGTATGGTAGTTTCCTATCTTTCAGTTGCTCACAATGTATCTTTTACAGTTTTAAATTGAAAAAGAAAATTCGTTCAAGGCAATGTAGACAAAGATACCACCTTTCTTGTGAGTCATCACTTCACCCATCTTTCATATTCAAAATGTTCAAGGATTGCAACCCCCGCTCAGGGGGTTGTTATTTCAGGCAAGTATTGTACCCTAGAAGATGTCTTCCTTGAAACAAAAATTGACCTGTTTTTGCGTTTTGATCAGAAATGAATATCTTGGTAGATATAGCCCCTGTTTAGTTTTCGTTGAAGCACCCTGTATATAATAATCTAACCAAATTTATAAGGAATCACCGGATATTTTGAATGTTACCTTAAGGATTTTGGAAACTTTGAAGGATTGTTAGAATTGATACTTTTTCAGATATTTAAATTGAAAGAAGAAATAAATTAAGGTTTATTTTAAGAAAGAAACAAGAGATTCTTACTGCATGTAGTGAAAAAAATTGGAAATTTTTTCCTAACCTAACTAGGTGTTTTTTCTCCACTTCAGTAGCTTGTCCTGATACAAGCCTGAATCCGTCTAGGCATGCTTTGGATAAGGTTTTCGACCTCCTCTGGGGTGATATTCGGCCACTCTTCTGTGGCGGCTTGGATGAGCTGTTGTGGGGTTCTTGGATTATCCTGGCGCGATCTTATTTTCGTTTTGAGATTATCCCATAAATATACGAAAGGAATTAGGTCTGGAAAGCAAGCTGGCCAGTCCAAAATAGCGATTCCCTCTGTTTCAAGATAATGTCACGCGAGATTGCTGGTACGCGGAGGAGCATTACCTTGCATAAAAGTGAAATTCTCACCGTGGGCACCTCGCCAGAGTCTCATTATTGGCTTCAGGTCTAGGTCCACGTAATTTACAGCCGTTACACTCGCAGGAAGCGAAATCTGTTTTGCCTCCCAGCATAATGCCACTCCAAAACATAACACTGCCCCCTTGGTATTTCGGGATTCGTCTTTCTGCTCGGAGTCTAGCTTGTCTTCCCCTAGCCCTTAAAAATCGAATCTGACAGTAATCTGATTGAACACCAGTTCTGGTCTCATCCGAAAAAGAACATTTCGTCAATATTTTTCAATTCTGATGTTCGATACACCAACTAAGTCTGTTAATTTTTTGTTGTCTGGTTAGCTCTGGAACTCTTAAGGGCCTTCTGCTGTATAAATCCCTTGGAAAAGTCTTTGACGTATCGTTTCGACTGATTTACTGATGCCTGTTGCTTCCAGAAATTGCCTTTGGAGTATGGGGTGCGATGCACTTGGATCTTCTTGCAATTTGACACGAAAAGCGGTCTTGTTCTTCAGAAGTGATCTTCCTACGACTTCTTCTAGGCCTATTTCGCAGAGATTGTAGCTTCACGTATCGGGCTTAGGTTTTTGAATTTTTGATGCGATCCTTACCTTCCGAATTAAAAAGAGGAGGTTGAAATTTTCTATTGGCCATATCACCAGTAACGACTGAGATACAGCCATGCAGTTTTGATATTATCCTTCGTCATTTTATTATCGAAACTTTCTGTTAAATGAGGTTATTGATTCGAACCTAAGCTTCCGAAACGAGTTTGAAAATTTCAAATTAACTGGTAATAACCAACAAAAGCCTTTGCGATTATTATATCATCCTTTGGCATGTTATCGTCAAAAATTGATTGAATCAACCCTCAACATCCGAATCGGGACGGAAGGGTTAGATGTTCTGATTGTCATATTTCCGGTAATCAAGATACATCTATGCGGATTTCCTATTATCTTATGGCTTATTATTATGCGTGAAAAGTTTTCTTTTCTTCTTTCTAGACCACAAAAGTTCCTGGTTCCTGGAGAACGAAATCTACCTTAGCCTGTAGACTCTGACGAAAGGGATATCTTAGTATTTATTTAGTTACTCATTTGGAAAAAGATACTCAATAAAATAATATCCATATCTAATAACTTCATACAATAAAATGTAGCAAAACTTTCAAAATATCAACTATTTCACACTACCAAAATATGCGTACTTTTCATCAACATTGTCTCATATCAAACCTTCCGCTTTGATTGAATATAAAATTCTGAAAACCTTACAATCTTTCGGGAAAGCGTACAATAGAGCTAGGAATTCTTTTGTGCGTTCAATTCAATCAGAGGAAAAAGGAATTCAGTGTCTCTGTCCAACCTACTCGCCCCAGTTCTCGTTTTTAAATTAAGTTCAACTTCTCTGTGAATGGCTCAGGAAAAGATTCAAATGAGTAAATGAAATCTGAACTAGACATTGAGTAGGTTGAGTAGAATCTTGGCCCTGTATTCGATGGAATTTCCATTATTTTCGTTCACTGGATCTGTTCTGAGTATACTCGTTATTAGAGGGAACTTCTGTGGAAATTCTAGCAAATTAGGAAAGGTTAATGGAAATTATTCCACCAAAAATATGGAATCGCGTCAGGTTTTTCGAAGAGTAATAACAGAAGCATCTATTGAATTTCTTTGTCATAAGTTTTAATTATATATTAACTAATTAGTTACTTACTAAGATTCAGTGACCTAATCAACACTGAACACTACACATCTTCGTCTATATACTGGGTGCCACCAGTGGCGCTGTACACTCTTGAAGATTTGATTACTGTTCGAACGGTATTGTATTCAGAAATTCAGAGAGTAAAAATCTACTTCAGCAATGTATTTTGAAGTGAACAGGGTGTCCCAATTTTCTATAACAAAACTAGAGAGGTTTTTTCAGATCGGTAGACCAATTTTATGTTGAAGATTCATGGGCGTCCTGAACTCTGCTATAATGTCTTTAAGTTATAAGTTTTTTTGGTGAGTAGTTTCGTCACAATATTTTTCAGATTTCATTTTTGTTCGAACGGTATTGCATTTATAAAGTAAGAATCTACTCCAAAAATTTATTTTGCAGTAAACAGGGTGTACCAATTTTCTATAAAAAAAATCTTGGTGGTTTTTCAGATTGGAAGACCACCTTTTTGTTCAAGATTCGGGAGCGGCCTAAACTCTGCTATAATGTCTTTAAGTATTAAATTTTTTTGGTGAGTAGTTTCGTCACAATATTTTTCTTCCGTAAAAATTCATGAAAATAGGCTCTCACATCATCGGCCAGAGATGATGAATACTTTCTTCCTTTCGTTTTCTTATTGTCCAAGGATAGCTTTATTGATGAATTGAAATAGATTATCCTCATTTTATACAGGAGTGACTCAAAAATTATTGAATATAGTAGTTTCAAAAATATCATATCTTGATTTTTTGAATGGAACACCCTATATTTTATTATTCACGTCAACGCATAAAATATTGTGCTATATTTTTGCGAAAGTAACCTTATTTTATTTTCGATCATTTTCGAAATAGTCGATTATTTGTAGAAATTTTAATGAAAATTCTGCAAACCGTATCAAACTCATCAACATGCATCATTATTCGCACAGAATTTTTTTCTTTCTGTAATGATTCAAGTAGTAAGAAATGAAACCTAAACAAGATAATTCTTTTAACGAATGATAAAATCAAGATGATTAAAACGTAAATCGAGGTATGTGTTGACATTTTTTTCATTTGTGCCTTCTGTCAGGTGTCCGGACATATCATATTCTGCATTTTACATGGTGAACGTATCAGTGTTTCGTTATCAAACATTGTTAAAGTGAGGAAAAGAAGAAATGGTTGATATGATTTTTATTCTGGGTGAGTGTGATAGAAATTCTTTGTTGGCAAGTAGAGTTCATGCACAAAGGCTAGTTTCTATAATAAATCTGATAACACAAGCAAAGCTTTTCCCAAAAAAACTATAGTATTTTGCTAACTACTTGAATCTGAATAGTTCCCTCTGCAGTGTAGTATTTTTAATGAAATATTTATGTTAGCTTGCTATCATCAAAACATTATATCTACAACGAAGATGTAGTAAAATATATTTCATACTTTCCACAGTTTTATTGTCACAAACACGACCGGTTTCGAACGTCAAGTCATTTTCAATTGGTCAACTACAAGAAACGAACTTACTTATATAGATACTGGTCTGATTACAAATTAAGTAGTGGAAAGATATTAATCTCTAGCTGGCTATTAAGGGTTTTACAAAGTTTATTGATTTCCAAACATTCCAACAGATTCACTTTCTTTCCTTTATCCCAATTATGAATAATTGTGATATTATCTAATGTTGATTGATTCCGCCGTTATTACATGATAATGAATCATGATGATAATAAGAAATTGAACTATGTACACACAACCAAATTTATATGGAACCACTCGGTATTTCACATTATTGATTGTTATGACCATGGATCCTTGACTACTTGTGAAGAATGAAGTTTTTGTTGTGAAAATGTTGAATTTTCACCACATGTGCGTCGCACTCCATACTCCAAAGAGAAAATTTCCCAGGAAGGTGGATTGGTAGAAGAGGACCTGTTGAGTGGCCAGCCAGGTCACCAGATTTAAATCCCTAGATTTTTTTTGTGGGGCCATCTAAAATCTAAAGTTTATGCCACAAGACCAGAAAACCTGGAGGAGCTGCGGATGAGGATTATCACAGAATGCCGACTTTTGACTCCTGAAGTTTTCGCTAATGTGAGAAGAGAGTTCGAAAATCGTCTGTATAACTGTATGGAGGTGGGCGGAGGTCATTTTGAACAATTGTTGTAATAATCAAGTTAGTTTTTGTTTTCAATTGAATACATGTTCAATAAATCTCGTTTTCCTGTTTAGATGAGCATCCAATCAGTTTCTTCATCATCCCTCATCCTGATCCTCACGCCAGAAAACCTCGATTGCCAAACCGAAACCAATGCCTCAGTGATTCAGAAAATAGAAAAATCTTTCTGAACTTTGCCACTCAACCTGTAATCACTTGTATGATTTTTTGAGTTGGGGTATTTCACATTATTGATTGTTATGACCATGGATCCTTGACTACTTGTGAAGAATGAAGTTTTTGTTGTGTGAAAAATGTTGAATTTTCACCACATGTGCGTCGCACTCCATACTCCAAAGACAATTTCTGGAAGCAACAGGTATCAGTCGAAAAGATACGCCAAAGACTTCGTTCATGGGTTTATACAGCAGGAAGCCCTTAAGAGTTCCAGAGCTAACCAGACAACAATAAATTAATAGTTTAGGTGTTTTGTAATATTGAGAATTGGAGAAATGTTCTTTTTTCTGATGTGACCAGAATTGGTGTTCGATCAGATGACCGTCGGATTCGGGTTTTAAGGGGTCGTGGAAGACAAGCTAGACTCCGAGCAGCAATACAAATTCCGAAATACCGAGGGGGCAGTGTGATGTTTTGGGGTGGCGTTATGCTGGGAGGCAAAACATATTCGATTTCCTTTCCTGCGAGTGTAACGGCTTGAAATTACGTGAAATAGTGTTGGAGCACTAGACTTCTTTCTCTATTTTGAATTTAATTTTTTAAATGAATAAATAAATTTTTTATTAACGTAATAGACCTTTGAAAATACTGAGAAAAAATATTATACACCTAAATAACAAAATACTTAAAGAAATAACAAAACTCAATAGTATAATAGCAATAATATAAAATTAATCAAGTAATATCCCAATAACATATTGACAAGTATTTATTCAAAAGAGGCAACTTGAGTGTAGTTTTAAAACTAGAAAGTCTATAAGCAAAAAGATCAATATCATCAACTACTGGATTCACCCTACTGCATATTCTCGTGAGAGGGGAGAATTGACCACAATTTGTTCGATTTTAGGATGAATGCTACTGATATAAGTTGTTGATCAAGTTGTCTAGCGGCTCCTATAAAACATGGTAATATATCGTCTACATATCTATACCAAAAATTTACTAATTTTGATTTGGAGGAATTGAATATGGTTTCATCAATATACGCCATGAAAATGCCAGTTAGTAAACTCAATGCTCAATGGTGATCTCTTCGGTAAACCGGGAGGTTGTTCATAGAATTTGTTATTGCATTTGAAATAATTCTGTTGTCGGCACAACTCGAGCTGAAACATGAAATCATTTTGTACAACCGGATTTACGTTAGAATTGTTTAAGATGTCTGAGAGCAATGGAAGACATTCGTCTCTTGGAAAAGATGTTATCTACATCCAAACCGATCAAGTATGATTTGATTAGGGTTTGAACCTCTTTCAATTTCTGAAATAATTCTTTCGCTGAATTATATATTGGGCTGTTCATGAATGTCACTACTGGACGTATTGGAGCATTGTCCTTAGGGTTGTTCCAACAGAGAATCACAGACCTGTTTCTGATACGTTTCTGACATTTCTCAAACAGTAACAGTGCGCAGGCGTAAATATTTAAGGTACCGGTGGCAATTAAGGCCCACCTAACAAAAATTTGCTTTAAATCTGAGTATAATGCGTATAGGACGTCAAAAACATGTTGTCTACATAGCTTGTACATGTTGCTGTAATAAATTGTGAGAAACAATTCAGAAAAGCATATTTTTAAATACGAAAATACACTTTTTAAACTTCTCTCATGGGCCTTATTATACTACGGTAGTATATTAAAGCCCATATAAAAAATGCTTTATTTTTAAAGTAAATCGCCCTAAATTAACCTAGAAATAAGTTAAAATAAAAGTAAATTGTTGTTTTTTACTTATTTAATCATTTTCCTTTATTTATTAAACGTGGGCCTTATTACCCTCTCAATAGTAATCGAAGACAATTCAGTTTCCAGGAACTAGTGGCCTTAACTAAAGTATTTGGTACAATCACAACATGTTCTCTAACTTAGAAAATTAAAATAATCAGTTCTTTTCTTATTAAACAAAACTATGTAATTAATCTTATATTAATTTTTAAGACTTAAAATCAGACTTTAATTAAAAATACCTAACTTAGTTCTTTAGTATCACAAGCATATTCCTAGACTCAGAAAATAGACTCAAAACAAAACAAAATATCTTCTGCAAACAAAATAAAAATAAAACGATTAACAAACATATTATTCATACTGACACGGTAAAATATAGTTAAGTATTTTGTTTAAACACAGCAATAAAAATATCTTTATCTTCGGTTGAAAGTCCGACACATTCTTCGTGGTACCATTTTAAACATTGGGCACATTGTCGCATGTCCGAAACACGACCTTCTTTGCAAGCATGACAGAACCATTCAGATTCAATTATTTTTGACTTCTTAATCTTACTGCTATCTTTTCCAGACTTATTCTTACGATCTTTAGTTTTCCGATTGGCTTTTTTCACCTTTATTACCTCATTTTCTTTTAGCTCCTCCGTTTCTTAAAAGGTCCTAGTAATCCGTTGACCTCTATAATTGATGGCCTTTCTTCTTGGTTTGTTTTTGATAACAGCATAGTTTGGAGTTGGCATAAGTTCTTGAAACGGGGATTTAGTTTCCTTTGTTTTAAGACTGGCTAGCGGAGTATCATTGTCTGAGTCTTCTTCGGAGGTATATACATTGATTCTAGTGGGATTATTTATATTCAACATCTTCTGTATAGCATCAGGCTCAATATCCGTTTCTGAGTCTGAACTTAGAATAAGAGGACGTTTTGTCACAATACCAGATGTTGATGGTTTAGGCGATGGTGTTAAAGTTTGTGGTACTTTCACAGGAAGAGTTGATGTATAAATATCAGTTAAAGCCCTTACACCAATTTGCTTTTCTGGGGTAACAATGCCAGCAATAGTACATTCTTCGTTGTTTAGTATTGACGGTGAAACAGTGTCAGAACGTGACGTTACTTCAGGGTAGTCTATGTTTGCCTCAATAATAGTTGAAGTTTGTGGAGGAGGATGTTCGGTCAAGATCGCTGGTGCAAATGCTTCATCTGGTAATACATCAGGGTTGAATGGTAACAATCCAGTAGCCCTGAATCCATTTATTATATTTTCATGAGTCAGTGCCCTCGACCAAGCTTTTGAGAATATTTTGTTGAAGTTCGATTTTGTCAAGCGTCTGTCAGGATTTTGATACATATATGTCATAGCTTCTTGATCCCAGTGATGCTCAAAAGACTTATTGACAGATTTATCGAGGGTTGAAGTTCATGGGTTGTGTTACTAGGCAAACAATAAAGCACAATATCATGCTTGTCTGCTTCTTCAACAATTGTATAATCCAGGTGCGAGGATGCTCCATCAAAGATTAACAAGACTTTTCCTGCGTTTTATTCTTTCCCAGATGCTTGATGAATTCAATAAATAGCTCCGTGGTCATACTTCCTTTTGGAGCCATCTTTATGAGAGATCCAGCTGGTAAGTTATCACTATATTCTGGTTTTTGCCTTTGGCCTTTGAAGATGATCATTGGTGGGATAGCAGTACCAACAGCATTAACACACATTGCTATCGTAACATTTTCCGCGTGCTCAGGTGCAATCAAATGGACTCGACGAGCTCCTTTTGCGCCAAAACAGTTTGTTGATGATGAATAGTGAGTCTACACCCTTTTCATCCATATTATAGAGTCGTTGAGGGTTCTGTAGAATATCTAATTCTTCATATAGGTCTTTCACTTCTTGGAAATGCTGAGCGACAATAGGACGGTTTAATTTCTGTGCTCTGCCTGGATTCATAAACTGGGCTTTTCTTTTGAAAATTTCTGGGTTCCTTTTCAAAAACGTTTTAAGCCAGTCTTTGCCCGCAATTCCAGAGTCTTTGTTGAAATCATGCTTAATATCATAACTCTCGCAAAATAAAATGCTTGTCTCCGTATGACTTTCGGAGTAACAGGTACACCAATGTTAGAAAATCGTATAATGCGTGGTACAAGATCTTTTTCTTGGTCAATTGTCAAAACGGAACGACGACCTAAGCGCTTAATAGTACTTTCGGACTTTATATGATTTCGGAGAGTTCGTCTTGGAATATTGTATCGTTCAGCTGCAGCTCGTTGCGTCAGATGCCCTCGTTTTATAGCTGCCATAGCAGCCCGTAAATTGTTTTCTGTCCACTGAGCTCTCTTTGGAGGCATTTTAATCAAAATCTGTAACAATATTACACATATATTGTCAAAATTCACATAGTACATTGACCTAGAAAATAACGAACAATACAATCTGATACTTTAATATTAAGAGGCTAATAAGGCCCAAGTATCGTTACAATGGGCCTTATTAACCGCATGCCACGTTTTACAAAATAATCCAAATAACCTACAAAATCATTCTCTGGTTAGGAAAAGCCATATCCTTTGTATTACGCGAGACATACTTAAGGTAATAAATACAGCGTTATTAGTCCATTATTAAATAAAACGTTAAATACTTACAGTTTCTTGGTATGAAAATTATAAAATTGCACAATAGCCAGTCACTTCATCAAAGCATCGCACTTGACTGACAAGATAGCGGCGCTAGCGTCTGCTGACCAATACGGAATCATTCACACCGACATTGTGCACGTGTGCGTAAACAGTGAAGTGTCATAGGTATATTTTCCCGCGAAATTTGAAATTTGGGCCTTATTACCCCTTGGGCCTTATTTACCTCAGGTACCTTATCAATTTCAAACTAGTAAGGATTTCCTCTTGGAACACACGGATTCTGTGGCATAACAATAAACATTGAGTGAAGAAATCGGTTTGTGTAGATACTTTTCGTTTTCATTAAATTACCACTACAAAAAATAAACGTCATGGATCACGAATGTAAGTATTTAGTTTTGTATATTTTACTCCTTGGTCCTTGGCCATTTTATTTTATATGGAGCGAGGTTGCTCAAAAAATATATCATCCTTTTAATATTCCATGAAGACAGCTAATTTTGATATTGAACCTATCAGCTTACAGTTTGGTGTCCTGCAAACCACAGGAAAATATGTTGTTTTGGGTCAATTTTTCCATTAGGTCCCGATTGCGTATGGAAATAGTCAATATCTGCAGCAACTTCCCTGCTCACTCGAAAGTGTTCCATAAACTCAGCATTATCCATTAGCGGAATTATTTCTTCTAAATACTTTTCATTTTTCGGTCTCCACCGTTCTTCAAGTAGATCTTCCAGAATCACTTATCTCAGATGATGAAATATCGCTCATTTCGACGCCAATAAAATTCCAAAAAATGAACACAAACCAACCCCCAAAACTACAACACAATCAACAAGTTTATCACTCCTCCCGAAGAAAAATTCAACCACAGAACAAATTTGACTTGTTGCACTGCTCATTGCGCAAGTTTGCGACACTTGATTTGCTTTTCGTCAGCAAACTCGTCTGACAGTCATAATTTAGTCCGAAGATTCAGTTGGAACACCCATTTCATAGTTTGAGCCGAGTTTGAGAAATACCAGAAATGCTCTTGGAACGTACTTTAACACACTGCGCACAATCGTAACAGTCCGTGACTGTTTCTGATCGCTGTAGGAACAAACCTCTTGTGATATTCTACGAGGTCGTAAAGTTTGGAGGTCCGGAATTCATATTTATGAAAGAACTGACTGGTTTAGTTACTATTATCGGTGAAATTTCTTTTAGAGCTGTTCTTAATGTTTCTTTGGATATCAATATTTCGATCTTTGGGTATTTCACTTGTGTTCTCTTTTTGTAGAAAGCTTATGATTTTTGATATGTATAATGATTTCAGTGAAGTGTCAATGGGTTGATTTGTTTGCTTTGATTAAAACTAAATCGTTGCTTTGATTTTTCTTCAATTTGTTACAGTGTTAATGATCAATGATTTTTTCGATTTGCTCTTTGGTGATTTTTATTAAAATCAATTTTGAATGAAGTTCTGAAGTTCTCTAAAAGCAGCCATGATTTCTGTTTAATTATTAAAATCTCCAAATAAAGTCTCACCTGCTTCAAGAAAATGCTTCCTTCACAACCGATCCATATTCGAATGGTATCTTGAGTGTCGTCAATATATGAGATATTTTAAATGACGCGATCGTAGCAGTTTTTGATTGAAAGGCTGATCTTGTGAACATGGTTTGTTCTTTTTTCAAACAAGATATCAAATCACGTACTTTTTGTTTTTTTAATTCACTCTGTGGCGGAAAATCCTTTTCATGATGATATGATGCCTCTCTAAGTTACCACGCAAAGATATTGCAACTAACGCACGACGAATAAGACAGATGGACTTATCCTTCACCATACAAAAGAAAAATTCTTCCTCCCAATCGTTATTGAAATGATACGTTTTAGATTTCTTCGCTGCACTCATTCTGTACTATTTAATGATAAAATTTGTATCGACGTAGTATTGCATTCAAGTTACAATTCAGAATGACAATTTCTGCAAGCGCAACATTAATATCGGAGTGAACGAAAGTCTCGAATGTTCCCGTCAAACGCGCCACCAGAAATTTCAAGAAAAGCGGCAAGAATAAAGAACGCAGCTTCTCTTTGACAAGTACCGCGTGTTCCTTTGATAAACCCGCCTTTTGCTGCTAGCAGAGTGTTATTTTGATACGTAATACATTTTTGTAGTTTAGTTATCTACTTATTAAAAACTTTTTCTTCTAGAGATCTACTCAAAAAGCCGATAGCGATCGACCCTTGATTCAAGGCAATTGCGGATTCTACTGTCAAGGTTTTTTTTCGATGAGATATTGGGGTTGAATGGAATTGAAAAGAAACCTCGGCCGCTGAGTCCGCAATTGCACTAAAACAATTTGATGGGCCTCATTTAATATCATTCACGCCATAAAAATGTCGATAATGAAAGAAATGATCCATAGGACATTCTTGACGAAACTGAGATTATTGAATCATTAAGGTAAGTTCATGTTTTTCCTCCACATTGTAGAAAAGAAGCAGCTATCAAACCGTGAGTTCAATATCATCAAAAAAGCCTGAAATTTGAATATACATTTCATTATGTGAATTTTCAAGAGTAAATGAATGTAGATATACTTAAATATTTGTATTTGAATCCAATAAATCCTACTTCAAACATACATCTCGATAAAAAATCGGAAAAAGAATTCGGTGCAATGTAAATCATCGGTAGATAGCTATGAATTTCATGGAACTTGTAAAAGAAAAAGTAATCGCTGAAAATCCCTTTGTTGCAGATCAAAGGATGAAATGATGTACAAAAAGGATGAAAAACAGGAGTATATTGTTTATATAATCCTAACGAATCGCAAAGGAAATTTACGTTGGATATACACAGTAATCATCTCGAACCTAATAGGCCGTTATAAGTGTATATTAGGAATTGAAAAATGTATCCCCCTCATTTCCATCCTCTATTTTTCATCAAATAGTGATCTGGATCTAATATTTCTGTGACGTTACTTTGTCGATGTCTCAGTAACAGGGATCAATTATACGCCTTTTCAATGTTGCCTCTCGAACGCCATTCTTGTATTTTATAGTAGCAAGAAGAAGCTTCAAAACCTAGCCAGAGAAAGTTAATAAGTTCGTAGTAAGGATAAATTCAAAATAAACACTGGATACGTCATATCAGGTAAAATAACTCTTTATTCAGTTCAAAATTATATCAAACATTATTATTGAAATGAACTAGGAAAAACAAATAAAATGGAACAATACTCCAGAGAAAGAACAACGAAAGAACTCTAAATAGAAAAATTTGAAGTCAATAAACTGCATCGGCTGCTAAAGATGCAGTAAACATCTTCCAGATGAGGTACAAATCGACAATAGCGATTGGTTGAGTAAAGCTTGCAATCAAATCGAATGCATCTGGAATAGAGACTCGCTCTCAAACGCGAACATATACATGGTGTTACATGATAGTATGTCACAACTTGAGACGGTAAATCTACGTTGAATTTAAGAAAAACAGTTCATATAAACTTAGGTCCGCAAAAGCTTCGTTATGGAGCTACAGGTTGTTGAAATTTCCAGAAAAAATTTTTTTTTCTTCAAAACTCCTGCAGTTTTTGAGATATTCAGCCCAAATTCGGAATGCAAGCTATTTTTCATAGCTTCCATCAATTAACGTCTTGAATTTTAACTAGAATTTACAAGGTGTTTTCTTTTCCGGAGCCATGTCTTCTTTTGCCCTTTCAAACTTTTTTGCAGTACGCCACTGATCAGCGTAGAATCAATTTTCGTCATCTTTGTTCAATTAGAAACTTTTTTGACACATGTAATTTTTTCGTATCTCCGACCGTTCTCGAGCAGAAAATTATTAAACGATTGTATGCATTCGCTGAATTGAAAGCACTTCTAATTAAAAAAATGACTAGTAGGCTTTGAATTTTTTAATTTATTTATTTATTTTGACAGTTGCTAAAGTTGAACCAGTGTCTGCTCGAATTGTTTATTAAATCAACGCTTAGTTTCAAGACTTTTGAATTATTGCTGTAAGAAAAAATGGCTAATTTTACTAACGCCGAATGGACTGATATCCATTACATGTACGGTCTGGTCTACGGAGACACAACAGAAACTAGGCGATTATATCAGGTGCGCTTTTCAAATCGAGTAACATCAGACAGGCAAACATTTTCAAATATCCATAGAAGGTTGAGGGAAATTGGTACTTTTATTGTAAATAATCATTTAAAAGGTGCAACTCAAACTATGAGAACTCCAGTTATTGAAGAAGCAGTTTTGAATTGTATTGATTTCAGTCCTCATGTGAGTACATTATTGGGCTGAGGAAAACCCCCATTTGATTGAAGAATCTCATCATCAAGAACAATTATCACTAAATGTCTGTGTCGGAATAATGGGAAATTATTTGACTGGGTCATTTTTTTTCCTAACAGACTAAACGGTCCCTCTCATTGGCAATTTCTTGAGGAGGAGTTACCTTTATTGCTCGAGGATGTGCCACCTTTGGTGAGAAACATAATGTGGTTCATGCATGATGGGGCACCAGAACATTTCAGTGGAGAAGCTAGGGAATTCTTGAATAATACATTCAACAACTATTGGATAGGTCGGCGTGGGCCAGAACCATGGCGTCCTAGTTCCCCAGATTTAAATAGTTTAGACTTTTTCTTATGGGAATATCTCAAGAGTTCAGTTTATACCACTCCAGTGAACACTGTAGAAGAATTGAGAAATCGAATAACAACCTCCGGTGACACGATAAGAAATACTTCAGGAATATTTCAAAGAAAGCGTGATAATATGTGAAGAAAGACAGAGGCCTGTATTCTTGAAGGTGGAGAACACTTCCAGCAATTTAGCTAGTTTTTAATTGTTTTAATTTTAGTTTGATATTGAATAAGTATAAGTTGAGTCTAACAAGACGAGCTATCAAAATAAAACAAGAAAGCTACTTATCCAACCCCAAAATTTTTCGGGAAGCCCATATGCAGCAAGTTTATTTAACACAGTTGCATGACAAACCCTATCGAAGGCTTTATATATGACGGGGGGCCATTGAATTTGAACTTGTAGGTGGAATGTTCGGTGGTATTGCGTTAAATGAATCTAGCACAGAATTCTATGAGTACAAGAGAGCTTTCTCTTTCGTAGATGATGCTAAACTTCCGTCTTCTCTAACAATAGGCGGGAACGCAGATTTCCAGAAATTGGCACTGACAGTCTTCGCCATAGACCAGAACTGTCTTGTCCCGCTTGACTGTTCAAGGAGTTCATTAGTTACCCCTTCGTTGATATTGGCCTTTGATCTTGCGGTTATTAGGTTGCATTCGTTCCGTATTCGTACGGAGATTGCTCTTGTTTCTCTGATGGATTTATCTTCCATGACCTGTAAGCTCTGTTCTTGGCTGCAGAGGTTCTTTCGCAGTCTTTCTTGAACCATGGATTTTGTGCTGTTGTTCATTTCATGGAATGAGGAATGACGAGATCCAGAATCTCTGAAAATTTTCAAAGCCAAACACAATAGAAACAATCTTATCCTCCTTAGCGACAACCCAGAGCTATATTGATCCCCAATATTTGGGTTTTCAAGTAATTATGAATACACTTTTGAATACCTACCAATATTCCATTAGTTGAAAACTTGTTGTTTTTCCCCATATTTATAATTCATACCTGTTTTTCTATATTTGAGACAAATTGTACAACTGTATCTTAGTTTTAATTCACAATTTGTAAACGTCTGATGATGACAGAAATATCGAAATAGCTATCACGTTTGCTAATTAACCCGTACAGCTGCTTTTATTGATAGTATTTAGATATAATTTCCTTATGACTTCACAATTTTCATTGTTGGCATTCAGCAGTTTTTCCACTGTGGCAAATAAATTAAATATCACCAAAACCAGGATATTTCCAAAACTGAAGAGGAACCAACTAAACTTATTCAAGAATTTCCCATCCATACACTCATAATATTGCTCAATCATGGATTTCCATTAAATAAATATCTGTCTAACCCTAATTGGAATCAATTAATTAGCTCTTGAACCACTCTAAATTTCGTGAACTCTCAGAGGGTTTTTAATAATTCCTTCCATAAATTCCCCATACTAATTCATGAATCATTCTGCCTCATCTCATGCGGTTTCCTCTCCCTTGAGATTGAGAGTTTTTCTGAGCTTCGATTTCGAACGCTTGAGAACTCGTTAACACATCATTCACGGTTTTTCGACAGACGAGAAAGACGAATGATAGACCGTGAAACCTAAATGGCGGATGTCATTGTGGAAAGTACACGGACAATGATGAAATTATTCCTTATTTTATCTGTACGAGGGTTGCCTCGTAAATTTTGCATATGGAGCTCTAGCAGGAATTAGTTTATTTCGAATAATTAAACTTATACAGGGTGTCTGCGCTAAAGGGCCCATTAGAAGTATCTGCGGAACGGTTTGATCGTAATCCAGTAAATGGATACTGATCTATCAGGTGTATCTGCTGAAAACCTTCTTCTATTGTTAAAAGTCCTAAACAAAAGACTGAGTCTTGAGAACCAATGTAAATGAGGCTTAGAATATAACATACATACAAGTTCACATTTGCTTCAGTTTCATCGTGTTTTGGAGTGATTAAAATGTCTAATTTCCATCCAGCAAAGCATGATTTGCGCGATGCGTTATTGTTTTGCTTTAATTAAAGGAAAACTGCCACCGAATCTCATTGAATGTTTATTGAAGCTTACGGTGATCATGCTCCATCGGATTTCACTTGTGAGGAATGGTTTCGACGTTTCAAATCTGACGATTTCAGTGTAATCAACGAAGATCACTCAGAAGCGAAGAAAAAATTCGAAAATACTGAACTACAGGCTTTAATAGACGTAGACCCATGCGAAACTCAAAAAATGCTTGCAACAACACTAAAAGTGACTCAGCCTCGAATATCTGATTGTTTGAAAGCAATGGATAAAGTATACAAGGAAGGACAATGGGTGCTGTATGAGCTAAAGCCAAGAGATATCGAAATACGATAAACCGTTTGTGAAATTCTGCTGGCTAGATAGAAAAGAAAGGGATTTCTCCATCCAAAGCGACGAAAGACAATTGGTGATCCTGGCTAACCATCAACATCGACTCCAAAGTGCAATATTTAAGGAAAGAAGGCTATGCTCTGCATCTCTTCTCGAACAAGGTCGAATAGTCACAAGAGATCTCTTCGGAGAACTAAAGCACCAGAAGCGACTAGAATACGAGACAAACCAGCATAGACATCCCGTTGCATGATAATGCTCGTCCGCATTTCACAAAATAACACATACGGCTTACCAGATTATGCTCTATCAGATTATCATTTGTGTCTATCAATGGCTCATGGATTTTCAGAGCAACACTTGGCATTCTTCTGAAAATGTCGGGAAATGGGTCATTGGATGGATTGAATCCAAGGATGAGTCATTTCATTGTCGTGGCATTTCCAGAAAATGGAAACAAGTTGAGATGATTGATGATATCTGTATTAATTTTCTTGAAACGAAGGCTCACTTTTAACAGAAAAATGAGGTTTTAAACAGATTCACCTTATAAAATTTGCAAATTTTTTTCTGGTTATACCGGACATTTTTTAGCGGTATTGCTAACGAGACGGGGTCTCACACGAAAAAACCGTTGATGTTTCACAAAAACACCCGTTGTAGACGTGAATGTAAATTAAAATAAAACACGTGGTTTGGCGGTTTGGCAATATGGGTTGCCTGCTAAGTCGATTCGTGACAACGCGTGCTGCAGACGATCTACGGAGACGATGTGACTTCAATTAGGTCGGCGAAAGGAAAAAGGCCGAGTTTCAGAAACGTATGGATATTTGAGTCTTGTGCCAGGTAGACACAGATCATGTTCTATGCTTTGCTTGGTCGAGGGGCCAACAGCGATCTATGGTTAGAAAGCATAGTGAACACAGTAACAACTTATTCAGAAGTGCCTACAGCGATCTATGGTTACAAAGTAAATAAGGTAACACGGTCCCCCTCTGAAGTACCTTTACTTAAGACCTTAGCATCTGTGTACATCATACCATTGAAAATCAAGAAAATAAGAAGAAAAAAGTTTTATCTAGTTTTCCTACTTAAATCTAATATGCGTTTGTGTATACTTTGTCTATGGCCGTCTTACTATCTTACCTACCATTTGTCAACAATGCGATGATGACAAGGAAACCACAAAAAACCTTGTCTTACGTAAGTGAGTCATATGATTTGGCTACTCATGAGGTCCGAGTGTGGTGCAGGCTCTATTTAAATCTAGAATATGTACAATAACCAAACCTACAAGGGGTTAAGTGAAACACACCTACTTTGTATCTTTATTAGTCAGATCAATCAAAAGTGCCAGAAAAGGAAGAACAAGTGTTGGAAGAATTAACTAACCTAACTCACATGATGAGATTATCATGCTTTGGAGAGCTGGGACAGCCAGAATGTTTACTCGTGAACTGATCATCTTAAAACACTACACTCACGTCGTTGGGCGCCCCTTGGTGTTGTCTTGGGTCCAAGAACCGGATGCTTTCTTCACAGCGGCTGCGGTGGTGGGTTCTGCTTTCGCTGAATAAGCGGATATTATCTACGTGCGTCGGCTTCACCTCGTGTCTTTTGGTAGCAGCATTCTTCCTTGTTTTCTCGATTTCACCATTTATCCGCTAATTCAGTGATGGGTTTTTCTTCTCAATGGAGATAATACCTTGGGCTCCACTTGCTACAGGGATGGGGGTCCCATACACGAAGAAAACGTTCATACAAACACTCGTTGTAAACCTGAACGATAAATAAAACACGTGTTTCCCTGTTAAACAATCGCTGTTTGGCAATGTAATGTAGAAAATGTAAGACAAGCAGACAATCTCGGGACAGAGTTCACAACCGTAACATTAGAAGAACTTAAAGAAACACCATATGTCTGATAATCAACACGGATGGTGTGAATACATATATCCTGAAGAAGTGTATAGAAGAGGAAGGAGACGTGTTTCTGAAAATATTGAATATGCTCCTCAGAGAGGGTATTGTTCCACAGTCATGGAAAGTATCAACAATTGTACTGATTAAAAAGAAGCCAGGTACTACTTCGGCGGTTGAGTATCGGCCAATCAATCTTCTGCTTCCTTATGAGAAACTCCAATAACTAGTCATCAAAAAACTGCTCGCAAATTTCATTGATAAAAATAACGTTCTGAGTCAACAACAAGCAGGTTTTTGAAAGAACAACTCCTGTGAGACGACTGTGCAGAGTATGTTGATGGAGTGGAAGTATAAGGTCCACATCTCAGAGGAAATTTTAGTGGATTGGGGGGTACCCAGGGGTCTGTACTGGGCCCCGTATTTTTCACACTCTACATTGACGACATAGTCAGGATTCTTAAAAACTGCAAAGTCCAGATGATTGCAGATGATACTTGCATCTATTTTATAAGCGACAATATAGACGATGTAATTCAAACCATCAACAACGAACTAAAAATTCTATTTACTTGACATGAAGGTAACCACCTTGAAGTGAACCTGGAAAAGACTAAAATCATGATGATACAAAAAAAAAACAGAATGAAATAAGTTATGGTGTTAAAATTCATGATAATTCCTTCGAAAATGTTACTGAGTTCAAATACTTAGGAATAGTAATTGATAACAACTTAAAATTCACAAAGCATGCTGACTATATCTGTAAAAAAGTAAGCAAAGAGGTAGGTTTTCTGGGAAGAATCAGAAAATATTTGAGTGAAGTCACCAAATCTTTGGTTTACAATACCATTGTTTCGCCACATTTTCTATATTGTCCTACAATTATTTATATGTTCAAAGAGAAGGAAACAGCTAGACTTCAGATTATTCGAAATGAAGCTATGTGCTATATTCTAGACTGTGATAATTATACTTCAGTTCGTTATATGTTGGAAAACTCGAAGCTTTTATCCGTGAGAAAAAATGTCTATTTTAATGTTTTTGTATTTATTTATAGAATATTGCATCACCTCCGGCCAAAACATTTGGCGGATCGTTGTACATTCAATAAAGATTTCCATGAGTATAGTACAAGGAATTGTCAGAATTTTCGTTTGCCTCGGACAAACACTAGGTTTGCGGACAATCAGCTTTTCATTAATGGACTGGGAATATATAATGGTTTACCACGTAATGTGAAAGATAGTCGAACCCTTAAGTGTTTCAGGACGAGGTACAAATAAATGGAGTATATAACTTTTATGTATGTTTATAGAGGAATAATGGGTCATTAGGACCACATCAATATCAGTATACAATGATATGTATTTATGTTCTTTGTAATTAGCTTGCTGAATAAATTACCATCATCATCATCATCATGAATATGGCGGATGACGTGGGTTGTCCGTAGAGTCGACTCGTGGCAACGCGTGCTGCAGACGATCTACGGACACGATGTGATCTCGATTAGGTTGGCGAAGGAAAAAAGTTCGAATTTCAGAAATGAACAGATATTTGAAGTCTCGTGCCAGGTAGACACATCATACACAATCTTATCATCAGCGTGATGATGACAAAGGATAACACAGAAAACCTTGTCTAACGTAAGTGTTTCATATGGTCAAGCTACTTACGAGGTGTGAAGAATTCTGCTACTACCGCACACGAGGTGAAGCCGACGCCTGCAAGAGAAGCGATACACATGGATAATATCCGACTAATTCAGCGACCGTAGAATCCACCACCGTGACAGCTGTAAAGGAAGAATTCGGTTCTTGGATCCAAGACAACACCAAGAGGCGCTCAAAGACGTGAGTGTAGTGTTTTAAGACAACCAGTTCACGAGTAAACCTTCTCGCTGTTCCAGCTCTATTTAGGTCAGTAAATTCTTCCAGCACTTTTCCTTTCTTTTTCTGGCACTGTTCACATACAATCTCACCATCAACGCGATGATGACAAGGGATACCACGGAAAACTTTGTCTTACGTAAGTGAGTCATATGGTCTAGCTACTTACAAGGTCCTAGTGTGGTGCAGCCTCTATACAAATTTAAAATATGTACAATAACCAAACCTACAAGGGGTGAAGCGAAACACATCTACTTTGTACCTTTATTTGTAAGATTGATTAAAAGTGCCAGAAAAGGAAAGAAAAAGTGCTGGCAGACTTTACTAACCTAACACACATGATGAGATTATCATGCGATATAGAGTTGGGACAGAGGGAACGTTAACTCGTGAACTGGTTATCTCAGAACACTACACTCACGTCTTTGAGCGCCTCTAGGTGTTGTCTTGGGTCCAAGAACCGAATGCTTCCTTCATAGCTGCTGCGATGGTGGATTCTTTCATTGCAGGCGTCGGCTTCACCTCGTGTGCGGTAGTAGCAGAATTCTTCATTTGTCTTCTCGATTTCACCATTTATCCGCTAACTCGGTGATGGGTTCTTCTTTTCAACGGAGAAAACCATGCCCCTATGCATACCTTGGGCTTCACTTGCTACCGGGATGGGGACCCACACACGAAGAAAACGTTCATACAAGCACTTGTTGTTAACGTTAACGATAAATAAAAACACCTGGTTTGCTGTTAAACAACCGCTGTTTGGCAATATGGCGGACGATGTGGGTTGTGCGTAGAATCGACTCTTGGAACGCGTGCTGCGGACGATCTACGGAGACGATGTGACCTCGATTAGGTCGGCGAAGGGAAAAAATTCGAGTATCAGAAATGCACGGATATTTGAAGTCTCGTGCCAGGTACACATCACACACAATCTCACCATCAACGAGATGATGACAATTGAAACCATAGAAAACCTTGTTTTACGTAAGTGAGTCATATGGTCTAGTTACTTACGAGGTCCGAGTGTGGTGCAGCCTCTATTTAAATCTAAAATATGTACAATATCCAAACCTACAAGGGGTGAAGTGAAACACATCTACTTTTATCTTTATTAGTCAGATTAATTAAAAGTGCCATAAAAGGGAAAAAAGTGCTGGAAGAATTGACTAACCTGACACACATGCAAGATTATCATGCGTTGGAGAGCTGGGACAGCGAGAAGGTTTACTCGTGAACTTGTCGTCTTTAAACACTACACTCATGTCGTTGAGTACCACTTGAGGCTGTCTTGGGTCCAAGAACCGAATGCTTCCTTCACATCTGCTGCGATGGTGGATTCTGCGGTCGCTGAATTATCTGGATATCATCCACGTGCGTCGCTTTTATTGCAGGCGTCGGTTTCACCTTATGTGCGGCAGTAGCAGAATTCTTCACTTGTCTTCTCGATCTCACCGTTTATCCGCTAACTCGGTGATCGGTTCTTCTCCTCAATGGAGAAAACCACGCCTTAATACATACCTTGAACTCCACTTGTTACCGGGATGGGGTCACACACATGAGAAAAAACGTTCATACAAACACTAGTTGTAGGTTACCTGTAGAGTTGACTCGTGGCAACGCGTGCTGCAGACGATCTACGGAGACGATGTGATCTCGATTAGGTCGACGAAAGAAAAAGGACTGAGTTTCAGAAATGTAGGGATATTTGAAGTCTCGTGCCAGGAAGACACAGAGCATGTTCTATGCTCAGCTTGGTCGAGGGCTTACAGCGATCTATGGTTAGAAAGCATAGTGAACACGGCAACAACTTAATCGGAGCGGCCTCGAGCGATCCATGGTTAGAAAGTTAAGTGAACATGGTAACACTGTGTAGTGTGAGAGCTGTTGCTACACGATCTACCGTCTAGACAAATATTGCTAACATCGTTTTGGAGCTACTTGATGACACACGATTCTGGTTACGGCAATGTAAGGAGTTGGTGCATTATTAGAAGTCACATTTACGATGTACAACGCACAAAACGATAGATTTACTTAAAAATAAGGCGAGATTCATTTTTATCTCATCCCAAAGTGATAACAATCCCACTATAGCCCTAGGTCTATTAATAAATGCGCGATCCATTTGCAATAATTTTCGGGAAGGACAGTTAAATCGTCTCCGAACCTCAGGATACGAATCTTGCATTCACAATAGGTACGATGTTCTTGTGAGACGAATCCTGGTTTGGTTCATGGAAAGATGTAGTCAAAATAGTAGCGTCTAGATAAGAAGTGGTTGGAGATTCGACAGCGGGTAATAAGTAATATGATTCCATTTCAGGTATTTTTAGGATACTTCAAAAGGAAAATCTTAGATATCGTTATAGGTTTATTTCGTCATTCCTCTGTATGTTTATCAGGATTTTCGTCTAAGGAGCAAGGTTGAAATAGAGTTGAAATTTATACCGAATGTTCAAGTTGGTGATGTCTAGAACCTGTGAAATCATTGTTGGAAGTGAACTGAGTTGACTTGATTGACTTGATTACCATTAGTTTTTGCCCTTTTGGGACATTTTGATTCACAATGTACTATTGTATAGTGTATTATTCGATCAGTTGTTTACTTCCACAAAAAGGTACGAATACTTTGTCAAAACGTCAATTCTTCTCTGGTGAAATCCTAATACAGTTTCAATATATAAAAGTCTTTTTTATCGAACAAGCTAACTATCAATGGGTCATCATGTAGATTGTTTCCATTCCCTCCTACGGCCTACATCTGATCGGAAATAATTGATTATCCTGGTCCGAACTACCCTGTTGCTCTTAATGGAATTGAACGCCATCTGTTTTTATCTGTTGGCTAATCAATTAATGTTTAAGTTCGGAAAGAGAGGCGAAAGTAAACCAATGATTATTTACACAGCTATTGAAATTGTAGGAAATCTTGGTATTTTATACGGGGGATATCGTTTAAAATAGGAACATTCATTATGCCATTTGAAATAACAATTATAGTGAAAACACAGCATTGAAAATATTTTAGGAACTTAGTTCGAATACATTCAAGACAACACAAAAAAATGTCTCCAATCGGTCATTCTTTTCTTCTAATGACTACTTCTATACTTCTATACTTCTAATGACCCATCTCGCTTGGACGCCCGGTATATAAATATAGATTCAAACGTTTCAACAGGGGTGGTTTTGGGATATGGGAAGTCAATTATGATATTTATTACGAAATCTTTCTAAAAATTATCTCAATATAAAAATGTTCACTCATTCAAACATTTCAGCCGTGCCTGCTAATTTCCGGAATGAAATTTGTAACCAATAGCATAATTGCATAAAGGAGCTAAAACAAATATACTGCCTTCTCATGTTTCCACAAGATAAACATTGCTCAATTTGCAGATTTCACCCTTGTACTTCTGTTAAAATTAATTTTACTGTTTGAATTAGACTCAAACTCTTAAGGTGTATATTTGTGTGTATGGTGACTATACATATACATACGCGAGAATTTGCGAGAGCGTTTGCACAAGAATAGAAGCTTTAAATGAAGCATTGAGGGAAGCAAATACGCTTGGTTTATTTTCTGGCTAATTAGTGTACTAACTACTGAGAAAAATGTTGCTGGGAAACCCATAAGGCAATATTAAAATCATTCATATTACTCATTGATTATATCATTGAATTGATGATGAAGCTCACATATTGCATCTCTGACATATTAAATATGGACACGATTATAATTGATACGGGAGTGAATTGATATGTTAGGAAAAATGAAGTAGAGTTTTCTCCACAGGGTGTTATTTATGTTTCAACATAATCTCATTTCATGGCTATACACTTGCTTAAGCGATACTGGAGGTTTTTGCTGTTCGCTTTGAAGCATACTTTCCCATAATTCTCGAAATTGAGACTACCCAGAACAGAGGTCTATTTTTTTGTGTATTTGCTAAAAATATCCATATATTTCTTGATTTTCATCTTATTGAATTTTATTATCAATTGTGAATACTGTATTGTGTAGATCTACCTGAATACCATTGTATATTTTTTATTCAAATTCAAAATTACACTAAAAAGACAGTAATTTGCCAGAATAATTCAATAATGTCATTTTAAATTCTCAATGTAGTGAAATATTACGTATGTTTTAAGCAGCTTGAAATCACCCACCCAATCGAGACGAAGGAGTGCATCGAAACTCAGATAAGAAATCCAGGCGATATTCAACGTTATCACCGATAGTTATTAAAACACCCTTTCGTATTCAAGATCGCAGACAACATCTGGTGTTTTCTCAAACAGCAATTCCCACGTCGCGATGAAGGAACGCGTTTCTGAATGACTATGCAACAGGTACTTGAGTACCAAGGACAGCGGGAAGTACGGTTGTAAGGGCTACGGGGCCACACATATATAAGGGCTGCTATCGCAACGTTATGGGATTGTTTTACAGTTATTTATTTTTTCTTCAGATATGCAGTGTTTCCGTTACTCAGTTTTCGAAGCTCAGTGAATTTACTCTCTCATGTGAATCGGAATTAAATTTAAAGCTAATTAATCGTGCGTAACATAAATCCAGGGATGGAAGACGAGAATTGTTCCCCTCCGAGAAGCCCGACAGGGGAAGAGGAACTGCAGTTCCCATTGTATCCCACAGGTTATTTTCCGAATGTTTCCTCACAATTTCTGGCGAGTATTTAAACTTTACGAGTTTCTTGAAAAATATGTTTCGTAATTTCTGAATGCATCGAGGACGAGTAGAAATAATCACTTCTGAAATCACAAATTATTTTATATGTTTCACTAGGCAAATGATCTATTTCAAAAGCACTGATAATTTCTAATATTTATTTTGAAGAATTATTTTCATAGACTAATTTAAAACATTTGCTTTCATAACTTGGCAAAATTTTAAATGTATTG
Source organism: Cryptolaemus montrouzieri (assembly GCA_013387265.2). Classification (NCBI taxonomy): domain Eukaryota; kingdom Metazoa; phylum Arthropoda; class Insecta; order Coleoptera; family Coccinellidae; genus Cryptolaemus; species Cryptolaemus montrouzieri. Next base: position 5,912,516 of record JABFTP020000103.1, on the reverse strand, counting down.
AAATTATTTTATATTGATTTTCATAATTCTCTTAACTTTGCAAATTAATTGAAGTGTATTCAAATTCTTTAATATTGATTTCAATATTGGTTTACCTAAATTGCAACTTTATTGAACGCAATGTTACGATTGTATACTGATTCCAATAACTTGGTAACCATTGTAATTTGAGATGTTATGAAGTTTAATATTGATTTGAAATTTCACTTTTATAACTCAGAAATTTAATTTGATTATAATCAAGTTTTATAAAGAGTTGAGATTTTGAAATCTATAAACTCAAACAGTACACTAAATATTGAGTGACAAAATAAAAGTGAAATGACAAAATGAGAATCAATACTTAAAGATAACGAAAAACTAAAAAGTAAAAAAAAATAATCTGAAATAATTATTGGCCGATTTGAAATAAACTAAGCAACTTTATTATTGGTGAACCATTGTCCAAAGAATTCTTAAAGGCATTCACTGATGCAGAACTAACTCTACTATCCGTTAGACGGTTTCAAACACTGATGGTCTCATTCGAAATGAAGTGCTCGGGAAATGCCGTACGGAACCGTTCACGTACTAACTTAAACTGATGTCCACGTAAGTTATTCATATTAAGTCCGAAAAGGTCACTTAAGTCACTGTTGAATAGGCCATGCATAATTTCGTTGACGACTATCAGATCTCCTCTTAGTCACCTATGAACGAAAGTGGGAATCTTCATAATCGACAAGGGCTCCTCATAGCTTGGGCGTACGACACCATACGACATCCTAGTAGCCATTTTCTGAATGGAATCTTTGCACCAACGAGTAATAATGTTTGAAGGCATTCTGTAAAGTGATGTCATGCAAGATGGTACAATTGAAAAGTTTTGTATCATCAGCATATGAGAAGCTGGCATATTTCAATAATCAGAAATGTAGACCAGAAACAGTAGGGGGCCCAGCACTGAGCCTTGGGGGACCCCACTTTCTACAGAAGCGAATACAGATCTTTCACCACAACCTTAACTGAAAACTTTCTTCCTGAGAGAAATCATTTGATCCACAGTAGCAAATCTCCTCGAATACCAACATGCAGAAGTTTATGTAGAAGTCTTCTTAGGGGAACACGATCAAAGGCTCTAGAGAAGTCCAAGTAGACTATGTCCACTGGTTCACCTCTATCCAGAGACCTCGTTCACTGGTCAATACATTGAATCAGACACGTCATGATGGACCTTCCTGGAATGAAGCCATGCTGCTCCTTGGGTATGATATTATTACTCATGAGAAACGGCAGCAGAGTGTTGTCAACTATCCTTTCCATAATTTTGACATCAACAGAAGTTATTGAAATTGGTCTATAATTGTCGGAGGAGCACTTGTCGCCTTTTTCAAACACATGAGCTACAGATTGTTTCGTCCAACAACTTGGAAGTGAATGCGTTTTAAGAGATGTTGACATTATCTGGGACAGTGGACCTATCAGCGAACTGCTACAAGATTTATATAATTAGACGGAAATTCCATCTTGTCCAGGAGACATATTTGATTTCAGTCCCTTGATGGCCGCTTCGACAAGTTCTGGGGATATGGTTACATCACAGTATTTTGGTCTCTTCAGGTGGAAACCTTAAGCAGAGGGCCTGCAGGTTTCCTAGAGAAAGCTTTAGAGAAAGTATCAACGAAAATACTGGCAGATGTCTTATTATCAATGGATTAATTCCCAACATTGTCTCGAACTGAAAGAATAGATACTTGGGTGTTGAGAGAGCACGAATATTCTTGAAATATTTCTTTGTACCCTTACTGGAAGAGATCTTTTTCTCTAAATTCTTTTCAGCAAGGGATATACATACTGACAGACGGTTGGAAAATTATCGATGATCTTGGAAATCAGTATCGCGTCTATTTCTGATATATCTTTGCCCCAGAGACTTTTTATAGCGAATCATTCGGATGATGCCATCATTAATCCAGGATTTGGTAAGACTCTGATGCATAAATCTTGAAGATGTGTTTTGGGCAACATGAAATTTGACAGTAGCACAAAGATTGAAATGTTACAAAACTATTTATCTCACTTATCCAGCAACCGTGAGATGCAAGAATGGAGAAGAGAGAAGGAAATTATGATAAACGTCAAATTAGTAATATAACAAAGACATCATTTGTAAATCGAAATATATTCATTACAAATTATAAATCAGGTAAAAATATAAAAATCACAAAGGAGAAGACAGCCGAATGACACTATTTTTATAAAGATCATTCGTCGAACCATTTGTTCTTACATATGGCTTGTAGATATTTCATCGAGTGGAAGTGTTTTCAAGTAACTGATTAATATAAGTTGGTTCATTGAAAAGTTTTCGCTTACATGCTGATCTGCTTGGTTTGAACCAATCCTCATTCTTCAAGTCTGGGTCAGTATGCCAAAATCCAATTTCCATTGAACATGTTACTGGGACCCTATAAATATCAGCTGGTGCAGATCTTAACCTGAGATGTTTCCTTCTCTGGACTAAGTATCTCTCATAACTGTTATATGAATATCCATCAGCATATCGCAAATAGGGATCCACAGTTCTTATTGCGCCACTCCAAGTTTCCAAACCGGCAGCTATCAAGGTTCGTGCGTGTTCCTCGGGGTCAGTGGGTTCCTTGTAATCTGAACGTTTTTTCATTCTGATGGGAAAATTTGTTCCTTCGTAGTTTGTACTATAATATTCCATAAAATTATATTGAAATATGTCAGAATGATAGGATCATAGAGTATGAATTCCAACAAATAGTGAAATGTAAGAGGAATATAAAGTGTGTTTGAACAAGACACGGCAATATGTATGGAGGTGATTGCTGAAATCATTTCATGTAAAAAAGTGCCATCTTGAAAAAACATATCATATATACATACATGTATGTTACCTCATGATTTTTCTAGCTGTCTAGCATTTTCGCTCTGGATGCTAGATTTGATTAGACGAATACCTGAATTTCTGGAACATAATAACCACAACAACCATGTACAGGGTGCTTCAACGAAAACTAAACAGAGACTATATCTACCAAGATATTCATTCCTGATCAAAACGCAAAAACAGGTCAGTTTTTGTTTCGAGGGGGACATCTTTTGGGGTACAAAACTTGACTGAAATATCAACCCCCTAAGTGGGGGTTGCAATCCTTGAACATTTTGAATAGGAAAGATGGGTCGAGTGATGCCTCAACAAAAAAATGTTTAATTGAAAACTGTAAGAGATACAGGGTGACCAACTTAAAGATAGGGAAGACTATTCAAACTTTCAGTGAAGTAAAAAGTAAAATGGAACAGATCCATGCTGATCAATAGCAGTCATCATCAAGTACCATCCTCATCTTGAATTTCAACCCCTAGAGCAGGGGTGACCACCCTTGAAAATTTGGAAGAGGGTAGATGGGTCGAGTGATACCGAGGAACGGAAATGGTCTGTTTTTTCTGCTGGTGTTCTATTTATTCGCTTGTTTTTTACTACGATTGTGACACATGCCAAAATTATAGCTATAAGCATTTATTGTAAATACAATTATTCGAATTTTTGTAAATCCTCTCGAATAAATGGTTATATCTATATATATATATATATATATATATATATATATATATATATATATATATATATATATATATATATATATATATATATATATATATATATATGAACAATTCTTTGCAACAGAGCTGTAAAACACAATAGACCAGATATCATTTTAATGATAAACAGAATCAAATAACATATATAATTGATATTGCTATACCCGACACACATAATATACAGAATAAATACAATGAAAAAATTTCTAAATATATGATGCTTGGCGACGAGATTAAAAATATGTGGAAAATGAAAAAATATTTATTCTACCGATTATTATTTCCACAACAGGTGTTATTTCTAAAAATTTTCACTTAAGTATTGAGATTTTGGGTCTGAAGAAAATTTGTTTGAATAGTTACAAAAGATAACAGTCATCAAATCTTGTAATATTCTTCGTAGGTTTCTTTCCGGAAAAAGTAATGAGGTAGAGTCATAGGTTTTCTCTTTAGTTTATACTGCTCAGAATCTCATTCCATATTTTATTTATTTGTTTATATAAATGTAATATAATTAACTGACAATTTTGTCATATTTATATTCAGAGCAGTATTCTATTCGATCGTTCACCACTTCACACAAAGGAAACTATTAATGAATAACATTCAGTGTTATTTGACTAAGGTCCGTACACTGGATTTTTCCGGGGAGAAAGCCTCTGACACTACTCGTTGGTACATTGATATCAATGTCTGATGATGCTATAGTATGTATATATTCTGGTAGATTGATATATTCTCATAACATTTAACGTTATCCTAATATATAATTATTCCAGGATGTGTTTTGATTATAATGATTGCCTGGCAATGGTATTAATTACCGGGTGGTGGATTTATATTTTTTCATGAAATCAGTTTGATTGCATGAACAGATATATGGGCAACTCGTCGGGGTAAAACCCCCTAACTATATATATAGTTGTGAGAAATTGTCTGATTTTGTGCCAAATAATCGTCATTCACGGAAAGTGTTGATTTTCTTCTTTCATTCAAAAAAAACGGCGGATAAAGCTCATAGAGAGCTCCAAAAAGTTCAAGGAGATGCTGCTCTAAGTGAAACAACGTGTCGGGATTGGTTTCGTCGCTTCAAAAACGGTGATTTCGATGTGGACAACCGTCCTCGTGAAGGAAGGCCAAAACTCTTCAAAGACGCTGAACTGGAGACATTGCTCGATGACGATCCGTGCCAAACGCAAGAAGATTTTGCTTCAGCCTTAGGAGTTACCCACCAGGTAATTTCCAAGCGATTGCATGCGTTGGGAATGATTCAAAAGCAAGGAATTTGGGTTTCTTATGATTTGAAGCCAAGAGACGTTGAACCGTCGTTTGGTCGCCTGTGAACCACTGCTTTATCGCATCGTAAAGGGAAATGAAAAATGGATTCATTACAGCAATCCAAAAAAATCTTGGGGACATGCTTCTACGTCATCGACGAATATTCACGCTGCGAAAGTCATGCTGTGTATTTGGTGGGACCAAGACGGTGTAATTTATTATGAGATGTTGAAACCGAACGAAACCATCACTGGGGAACGGTATCGAACTCAATTGATGTGAAAAACGGCAACAATACGAGCAGAGACACGAAAAAGTAATTCTACAGCATGACAACGCTCTGCCTCACGTTGCCAAACCTGTTAAAACCTACTTGGAAACGCTTAAATCGCCATATTCCACAGATATTGCACCATCCGGTTATTACTTGTTCCGTTCGATGGCACATGGTTTAGCTGATCAGCAATTCCGCTCATATGAAGAGCTCAAAAAATTGCTTGATTCGTGGATATCCTCAAAAGACGAACACTTCTACCGTCACGGTATTCAAGCTCTGTCAGAAAGATGGGAAAAAGTTGTAACTAGTGATGGGCAATATTTTGAATGATTCATTTGTAATCATTTTTCACAATACAGTTGTATTTTTATGAAAAAGACAGCGAGAACTTTGTTGCGGACCTAATAGAAAATTAAATTCTCAACAATTTTTTCTCAAATCATTGCCACCTAAAATCAGCCGAAAGGAAAACATGAATTTTACAATCGGAATTAAGCAATTTTTGGTTGTTTCTTAGAAGGCATCATAAAAATACTAAAGATCATTCAATACCATTCACGGTATACAGTGTGTTTCCAAAGCATGTGACAAATCGTAGTACATTAAAAAGTACAAAAAACCGTTCTTCCAAATTAGACTCCTATTTTTGCACACATCATTTAACTCGTAATATTAATAGGTATCGATCTGTTATAGGTTTTTTTTCATCTAAAATACATCGTTTCCGAGTTTATCCCAAAAACTATGATTCACGGCACTCTTTTGACAGAATGTATAATAACAAAATAGAACAGTTGGTCACACTGGTCTACAATGGTTTCGTTGCCCTAGATATGAAAATGATTTTGGGTCTATTTATGCACACAATTCGTGAAACTTTCAATGATTTTGTAGGATTTGCTCTGATTTCTTTTTAAATCTTTATTTTCATTTTACATAACAAAAATCGTAAAACAAGAAACAAAATAACAGATATATTTATAATGTCAGTTATGTTTTGAGAAATTCGGATACATCGAAGTAAATAAAGGGAAAATGTCGAAAATATATTTCATATTTCCATAAAACGCCTTTTATGAGCTTTTCTTCTATAATTTTTCAGGGACAATCTCTTTTCAAAGACCAGCAGTAATCTGCCATCATGTGACAATTCCATCGACCTTGATACCTTTCTTCCATCACTTTTAGATCTTGATGAAACCGCTCTCCTGTTCCTCACTATAATTTCCTAAATTATCTGGAAATTTATCTAAATGATTGCGGAGATAGTGTAACTTAATACTCATATTTGCTCCTAAAGTCTGAAAGTTTTTGCACAATTTCTTCATAATTTGCTGCTTTATGGTTACCTAGGAAATTTTCGACAACCAACACAAAACTTTTCCAAGCTTTACTTTCCGGAACAGTCATAACTTTGATAAAATCTGAGTCTTTCATCAATTGCCGTATTTGAGGACCATCAAATATTCCACCTTTCAATTTTTCCATACTAAGCTTCGGAAATTTTCTGCAAATGTAATTAAAACAATTTCCGTCTTTGTTCAACGCTTTTACAAATTGCTTAATCATACCTAACTTAATATGTAATGGTGGAAGTATGATTTTGTCTCTGCTCACCAGCGGCTCCCTTATTACGTTGGCTTTACCGACAGTTAAAGAATTTCTTACAGGCCAAACATCTTGTTTCCAATGAAGTTGCTTTGCTCTACTATCCCACCTACAAATAAAGCAAGGGTATTTTGTATATCCACTTTGTTGGCCAAGTAAAAAATTAACCATTTTTAAATCCACACAGATCGGCCATTGATGCTCAGAGTATTTAATTTTCTCTAAAACTAATTTTACATTTTCATATTCTTCTTTGAGTTTCGTTGAATGGGCAATTTGAATTGATGCAAATTTATTTCCATTGTGCAATAAGACGCATTTTAAACTTCTTTTGCAACTATCAATAAAAAGGCGCCATTCAGTAGATTTGTACTCTTTTAAACGCATGTCTATAAGCAGCTTCGCGATATCATTACAATACACTAATCCTTCATTTTCACTAAAAAATTGTAATAACTCTTTTTCTCGCGTTCTGTATGTTGTAATTGTTACTGTTGGTGCCAATAAATTTTTTTCTTTCAATCTTGAGGCTAACAGTTCTGATCCTTGTTTTGATAAATTGAGATCACGTATTAAATCACTGAGTTCATTTTGAGAAAATAACTTTGGCGTAGATGTTTCACCTTCCCATTCACTTCCACTAGTAGATGGTCCCGATTTCTGTGAATTTGGTAACATCATTGTTTCTGAGGGCATGCGAATTACTTTTGAAATGTATATGGGCCGAGGGAGATTTTCACTGTGTAGAACCGGACATTTCGTAGACTGTAAGTCTGGGTATCTCCACGTTTGATTTCGATTAATCCAGAACGTTCACCTTTTTTCCACAACCGTAAAGACTCAACACAGGACTTACAAACTTTATTAGGAACCCATGGTTTACCTAATTTGTCCATTTTGAAACCAAAATATTCAACATAAGTCTCCTTGACAAAGTCTGTGATATTTCTTTTTTGTTTTTTTGGTATATAAACACCGCAAATATAACAAAATAAATCACTACAATATTTACACTTTCTTCGTGATGAACTCATATTTTAGACTAGAAGACAAATATACAAGAATGGACATTCAGTAATTGAAACAAAATATTAATCCATGACACTTTATCCAGATTTACGTGTATATGTACTTCAATATTGTCAAATAACTGTGATCTCAGCTGTTCTGTGGAGCAAGGGGTTTGAGAGTGGGGATCAGGTGATGTTTGAATGCGCGAAAAAGTTGCGCAGAAGCCTAATCATGACTGGAAAATTAAATTTTATTTCTAACAAGCTTATAATTGTTCAAAATATAAGAAATGCAAAAATCATGAAAATACGAGCACATTGAGAACTTTCATGAATATATTCGTAATCTGGGCACTTGAAAACATAAAAATTTGCGATGATATCCAGGGCAACAATAAAAAAATTTTTTTGTAGAGCTGTCATCATTCCGATTTTCTGTTTTTTCTGAAACCTTGGGGTTAGTCCACTATTGCGCTCATAGCCTCCTACTAAATTCTGAAGTAATTTAGGCAATAAGTGATTTAACATTTCTGGTATGAATCTTCAAGGATTATACTTCTTGTAAACTCGGAAGAATTGTGGAAAATTCAATATTCAATTTCCGTACAATTCAACTGTATTCTCGAGTTGATCGTGCAAAAGTGTGTTTGGAAAAATGCCTTGTCTGAATAAGACTCTTTCTTGTTGCTCCTTCTGCGTTCGGAAAGCTCCGGTCCGTCTACTCGGCTCCGCCTGTTTCCTTCCTCCCTTTTCTGCCGTTAGTTGCGGAAAGTTCTCCGCGGCAGATTGTTGCGGCACGCTGGGAAATTACCGCTTTTCCGAGATTTGCGCTCATCGAAATAGGAGTTTAAAAGTTTTCTGAAACTTTGAAAATTTTTCTGATCGACTATAAGACTGAGTGATATTACTCGGATCTAAAAACGTTTCCGAATATCTATTTAAGGTTTGGGTTTTGAAAAACTGTGAAACTTTTCGAAAATGGTCTTTTAGTGTTTAGAGAAATATGGACCGTTAGAATTTGGTGTAAGTACTCAGCCGTATTTTTGAGGAATGAAAATTTTGCAATTGGATAAACTTCTTTCGAAAATCTCCAGAAAATTAACATGAATAAATTTTACCGGAGATTGAAAAAAATCTATAATTATTTAGTACTCAAGAAGAAGTTGGCGAAAGGTATTCGATGAAAATTTCATTAATTTTCACACAAGTGGATTCCATAAAATAAGTAATAATATAATTATAACTCAGTAATTAATAAAGTTGGGTTATTAACATTAAACTCGAATTAAAATCGAAAGTTGCAACAATTTAAATAGGTTATGTTGGAAGGAACATCATTACAGAAAGTTTAATATGATTCATTAACTGTTGAAATTTTAATTGATTGTGGAAAATTATTATTTATAGCTTTTAAAGGTACAGGTATCCAACCTTTCATATTATTGCTAATAACTTGGTTATCGGAGAAGATGATAAAATGATGCCAAACAAAAAAAATTGTTAAGATCACATGGGTCTCCTCCTTCGTTGCTGTTTTTCATTAGAAAGCCTACATATAATGGAGAAAGAATTTCCAAATGGTACACACTATACGCAGTTAATTTAATTGAATTCTTACACATCTGTGTAATTCTTCCTCAGTCGAATTAAGAAGTTCAAGAAATTTTTAAATTTTATTTCTTGTTGCCTGAAAACCTCTTTTTCTCAATGTTTTTAAAACGTCAGAGCTGGTAACATAATTGCCAAAAAATATAATGTGATCTGCCGGATCAGATACACATTCTATTAGCTCCAAAACAACTCTAGAACAAAGAGGTAATGAACTTTTCACTACCTTTTCCTGGATAACAATGGATGGTTTTGGCCCATAGTAGGTTTCGAATTTTTAACAATATCTAATGGAGCTGCGGATTCATTTTGAAGCGAAATCGCACAGGCTTTCCTCTTTTATACTATTTTGTAAAACGATGACCAAAATATTTGATCATCTATAGACAACTAAGAAAGAAAGTTTCTATTCAGAATTACTTAAAAAGGACTAGTTCTGTACATTTTGTCATTTCTATCAAGATTTGAATTAACAGCAAATTGCAAGAGTTATTTTTGTTTCTTGAAAGCATTTTCTTGACACAGCTTTGGTCACTAATGGTACAGACAGATTCACATCTAGACTCCGAAACAAACTGTCTCTAGATAACCTGTGGTATCTACTGAAGAATACCCCGACAAAAATCTTGATATTTTGTGCAGTGACACAAAACGAATGAATAATTTTCGGAGTGGCATATAATTAATTATGATTGTTCTGCTATAGTTTTTCAGTTATCTTCATCCTACAGCTTTGAAAAGATTATTACTGGAGTTACGTTTTTCAATTATTTTCAAATTTCTAGACAGTTGATATAACCATGGGATTTATTCATACAAATTAAACTCACAATTCTACCGAAAATTGAAAAAATCTATAATTATTTCACGAGCTCACAAGAAAAGGTGGGCGAAAGGTATTCGATGAAAATTTCATTAGTTTCCACACAAGTGGATTCAATAAAATAAGTAATAATATAATTATAACTCAGTAATTAATGAAGTTGGGTTATTAACATTAAACTCGAATTAAAATCGGAAGTTTCTACAATTTGAATAGGTTATGTTGGAAGGCACATTATTACAGAAAGTTTAATATGATTTATTAACTGTTGAAATTTTAACTAATTGTGGAAAATTATTATTTATAGCTTTTAAAGGTATTTTGAGGATTATACCGAGTATGCAACCTTTCATATTTTTGCTAATAACGTGGTATCTGAGAAGATGGAAAAATGATGCCAACCAAAAAATTGTTATGATTACATGGGTCTCCTCTTTCATTGCTGTTTTACTTCAGAAAGTCTAAATATCATCGAAAAAGAATTTCCAAATGGTATACACTAACAGCAGTTAATTTAATTGAATTCACACACATCTGTGTAATTTCTTCTCAAATTAATTAAGTAGTTCAAGAATTTTTTAAATTTTATTTGTTGTTGCCTGAAAACCTCTTTCTCTCAATGTTTTTAAAACGTCAGAGCTGGTAACATAATTGACAAAAAATATAATGTGATCTGCCGGATCAGATACATATTCTGATAGCTCCAAAACAACTTCAGAACCAAGAGATAATAAACTTGCCACTACCTTTTCCTCGCTAACAATAGATGGTTCTGGCCCATAGTAGGTTTTGAAGTTTTAACAATATCCAATGGAGTTGCAGATATATTTTGATGCCAAATCGCACTGGTTTTCCTCTCATATACTGTTCTGCAAAACGATGACTAAAATATTTGATCATCTATAGACAACTAAGAAAGAAAGTTTCAATTCAGAATTTCGATAAGAGGTCTAACTCTGTACATTTTGTCATTTCTATCAAGATTTGAATTAACAGCAAATTGCAAGAGTTATTTTCGTTTCCTGAAAGCATTTTCTTGACACAGCTTTGGTCACTAATGGTACAGATAGATCCACATCTAGACTCCGAAACAAACTGTCTCTAGATAACCTGTGGTATCTACTGAAGAATACCCCGACAAAAATCTTGATATTTTGTGCAGTAACACAAAACGAATGAATGTTTTTCTGAGTGGCATATAATTAATTATGATTGTTCTGCTATAGTTTTTCAGTTATCTTCATTCATCAGCTTTGCAAAGATTATTACTGGAGTTCCGTTTTTCAATTATTTTCAAATTTCTAGACGGTTAATATAACCATGGGATTTATTCATACAAATTAAACTCACAATTCTACCGAAAATTGAAAAAAATCTATAATTATTTCACGAGCTCTCAAGAAAAGGTGGGCGAAAGGTATTCGATGAAAATTTCATTAGTTTCCACACAAGTGGATTTAAAAAAATAAGTAATGATATAATTATAACTCAGTAATTAATGAAGTTGGGTTATTAACATTAAACTCGAATTAAAATCGGAAGTTTCTACAATTTGAATAGGTTATGTTGGAAGGCACATTATTACAGAAAGTTTAATATGATTTATTAACTGTTGAAATTTTAACTAATTGTGGAAAATTATTATTTATAGCTTTTAAAGGTATTTTGAGGAATTATACCGAGTATGCAACCTTTCATATTTTTGCTAATAACGTGGTATCTGAGATGGAAAAATGATGCCAACCAAAAAAATTGTTATGATTACATGGGTCTCCTCTTTCATTGCTGTTTTACTTCAGAAAGTCTAAATATCATCGAAAAAGAATTTCCAAATGATATACACTAACAGCAGTTAAGTTAATTGAATTCACCCACATCTGTGTAATTTTTCTCAAATTAATTAAGTAGTTCAAGAATTTTTTAAATTTTATTTGTTGTTGCCTGAAAACCTCTTTCTCTCAAAGTTTTTAAAACGTCAGAGCTGGTAACATAATTGACAAAAAATATAATGTGATCTGCCGGATCAGATACATATTCTGATAGCTCCAAAACAACTTCAGAACCAAGAGATAATAAACTTTTCACTACCTTTTCTTTCCTCGCTAACAATGGGTGGTTCTGGCCCAGAGTAGGTTTTGAAGTTTTAACAATATCCAATGGAGTTACAGATCCATTTTGAAGCCAAATCGCACTGGTTTTCCTCTCATATACTGTTCTGCAAAACGATGACCTAAAATATTTGATCATCTATAGACAACTAAGAAAGAAAGTTTCTATTCAGAATTTCGATAAGAGGTCTAACTCTGCACATTTTGTCATTTCTATCAAGATTTGAATTAACAGCAAATTGCAAGAGTTATTTTCGTTTCCTGAAAGCATTTTCTTGACACAGCTTTGGTCACTAATGGTACAGACAGATTCACATCTAGACTCCGAAACAAACTGTCTCTAGAAAACCTGTGGTATCTACTGAAGAATACCCCGACAAAAATCTTGATATTTTGTGCAGTAACACAAAACGAATGAATGTTTTTCTGAGTGGCATATAATTAATTATGATTGTTCTGCTATAGTTTTTCAGTTATCTTCATTCATCTGCTTTGCAAAGATTATTACTGGAGTTCCGTTCTTCAATTATTTTCAAATTTCTAGACGGTTAATATAACCATGGGATTTATTCATAATAATTAAACTCACAATTCTACCGAAAATTGAAAAAAATCTATAATTATTTCACGAGCTCTCAAGAAAAGGTGGGCGAAAGGTATTCGATGAAAATTTCATTAGTTTCCACACAAGTGGATTTAAAAAAATAAGTAATGATATAATTATAACTCAGTAATTAATGAAGTTGGGTTATTAACATTAAACTCGAATTAAAATCGGAAGTTTCTACAATTTGAATAGGTTATGTTGGAAGGCACATTATTACAGAAAGTTTAATATGATTTATTAACTGTTGAAATTTTAACTAATTGTGGAAAATTATTATTTATAGCTTTTAAAGGTATTTTGAGTGATTATACCGAGTATCCAACCTTTCATATTTTTGCTAATAACGTGGTTATCTGAGAAGATGGAAAAATGATGCCAACCAAAAAAATTGTTATGATTACATGGGTCTCCTCTTTCATTGCTGTTTTACTTCAGAAAGTCTAAATATCATCGAAAAAGAATTTCCAAATGGTATACACTAACAGCAGTTAATTTAATTGAATTCACACACATCTGTGTAATTTTTCTCAAATTAATTAAGTAGTTCAAGAATTTTTTAAATTTTATTTGTTGTTGCTTGAAAACCTCTTTCTCTCAATGTTTTTAAAACGTCAGAGCTGGTAACATAATTGACAAAAAATATAATGTGATCTGCCGGATCAGATACATATTCTGATAGCTCCAAAACAACTTCAGAACCAAGAGATAATAAACTTGCCACTACCTTTTCCTCGCTAACAATGGATGGTTCTGGCCCATAGTTGGTTTTGAAGTTTTAACAATATCCAATGGAGTTACAGATCCATTTCGAAGTCAAATCGCACAGGCTTTCCTCTCATATACTTTTCTGCAAAACGATGACTAAAATATTTGATCATCTTTAGACAACTAAGAAAGAAAGTTTCTATTCAGAATTTCGATAAGAGGTCTAACTCTGTACATTTTGTCATTTCTATCAAGATTTGAATTAACAGCAAATTGCTAGAGTTATTTTTGTTGTTTCCAGAAAGCATTTTCTTGACACAGCTATGGTCACTAATGGTACAGACAGATCCACATCTAAACTCCGAAACATACTGTCTCTAGATAACCTGTGGTATCTACTGAAGAATACCCCGACAAAAATCTGGATATTTTGTGCAGTAACACAAAACGAATGAATGTTTTTCAGAGTGGCATATAATTATGATTTTTCTGCTATAGTTTTTCAGATACCTTCATCGATCAGCTTTGCAAAGATTATTACTAGAGTTTCGTTTTTCAATTAGTTTTCAAAATATCTAGACGGTTGATATAATCATGGGTTTCATTCATATCAATTAAACTGAACAAATTCTATCGGAAATTGAAAAGATTTATAATTATTTCAAGAGCACCCAAGAAAAGGTGGGCGAAAGGTATTCGATGAAAATTTCATTAATTTTCACACAAGTGGATTTGACGAAATAAGTAATAATATAATTAGAACTTAGTAATTAATGAAGTTGAGTAATTAACTCGAATTAGAATCAGAAGTTTCAACAATTCGAATAGGTTATGTTGGAAGAAAGTTTTATATGATTTATTAACTGTTGAAATTCAATTTAATTGTGAAAATTATCATTTATAACTTTCAAAGATAGTTTAAGGGCTTATACCGGGTTTCAAAGATTTTATATTACATCTAATAACTTGGTTATCTGAAGATATGGAAAAGGGCGTTGAAGAAAAAAAAATTGTTAAGATCACAAGGGTCTCTTGTTTCCTTGTTGTTCACCATAGAGTGCCTATTTATAAGAAGAATTTCCAAATGGCACACACAAAAAGAAATTTCTTGAATTAAATTCTCACAAATTCAAATTCATTTGTTGTTTATGGTGAATGAAAATTTTTGTAGCAGCAAAATTACACGAACGAAATTCACTATAGAAATCAAATGGGAAAATACGAATACGACTTTTTAAGATTCTCATCAAATTGATTTATTGTTAAAAAATGATTGGTTTATTACTTGGCAAAGGTTTCATAAGTATTTATTGAAAATAGTCCACATATGTTTCGGGTTGTAAGCCCATTATCAAGATTCAAAATTCAAAACCAGTGATTTCACTTATGTATAACAGCATTCACAACAGGAGGTAAATTGAAGTCGAGTTGGTCGTTGCAAATTGGCTGGTTTTTCCTATGAGCGGACGTAATTTCAATAATCTCGAAGATGTCATTTCTTTTTCCTTTATAACCTGGATGAATGAGTCCGATATTCTCGAAATCTATGAAATGATTTTTGTTGATGCAGTGGTCCGAAAAATCCGTAGAATTTTTATTTTGGAGAATCTCTTCTCGATACATCTTCCGGTTCGTCCTAAATAGAATGTCTCACATTCACTGCAGTGCATTTTATATACTCCGCTTTCATCCAATAATTTTGTTTTATCTTTATCATTAACTAACAATGAACCCAAATTCTTTTTATTTGTGCTGATGGTATTAATATTTCTGTGTAATGTGTTACATATCTAAATGTTACATATCTTGTTGGTAATATTAGGAATATAGTTATTTGGAAATTTTCTGTTAGATATCCCAGTATGCAACGGAGAAATGCTCCTCAATAAAAGTTTCTGTCGTTTTGTCTTATCAAGGTAACAATTAATTTTGGTTCATAGCCGTTGTTCTTAGCGATTAATTTTAAAACTTGAACTTCATTCTCAAAATCGAAAGCTGACAAAGGAATAAAAATCAATCTGTGCACAAATGAATAAAAAGCACTCAATTTGATACACTGGAATTGGAAACTACTGTTATGAATCAGGGTATCCGAATAGGTTGGTTTTCTGTATATTTTAAAGTCGGGTAATAGTGAACCCACTCCAGAGTTTCAATTTCGCCATAGAATGAAGAATTTTTATTGTTAGATCCATACAAACAAAACTTAAAGACCATAATTTATCCTTTAACTGACAAAGGTAACACTATTACGATTTAGAAACTGATATGTATATTGAGAAAACAGAAAGACTATTTATTCCAGAAAAATTTATAGAATTATATTTTGATCTTACTAACAAATTTCAAACCCAAGTCATATCTCTAATTAAAATGTGTACGAATTTATTGCAAAATGATGGGTTGAAATTGACTGTTATGAATCCGAAGGCTCCAATTTTATATTAATTACCCAAAATTCACAAGATAGATTGTCCCATGACACCTATTGTTTCATATGTAAGGGCTCCAGCTACTTAATTATATAAAAATTTGAACAACACATTTCCAAATTTGATACAACACAATCCAATTCACTCAATACAAAACTCTATAGAGTGAACCAATCACTTGAGATCTCTTAAAAATTCGATAATCGATAATCTATATGCATCTACACCATGCTGTGATGTCAAAGCCACAATTAATCAACAACTTCAATCCAATAGTACATTAAGCCCCACTCATATAGAAGAAAAGATGTCAGATGTAAACCTATGTCTCCAACAAAGGTATTTCATGTTCAGTAATAAAATATATCAACAATTAGAAGGTTTGCCTATGGGCTCTCCATTGTCTCCGTTATTAAGTGAAATATTCCTGACAAATTTAGAAAATAGGATTTTAGTTCCTCCAACATTCTAATTGAGAATGTATCTTTATGGAAAAGATATGTAGATGATATCTTCTATATTTGGATTGACACAGACAGACAACTCAATAATTTATTACAATTTTAAATTCTTTTTATCGATCGATTCAATTTACAATGAAAAATGAAAATAATGAAAACTCTCCGAACTTCTTGGACTTGACGATTAGTAGGGCTCATGATTCTCTCGTCTTTAAAATATATAGAAAACCAACCTTTTCGGATACCCTGATTTATACCAGAGTATCAAATTGAGTACTTTTGATTCATTTGTGTACAGATTGCTTTCTATTCCTTGTCAGCTGTCAATTTTAAGAATGAAGTTCAAGTTTTAAATTGATCGATAAGAACAACGGCTATGAACGAAATTTAATTGATACCTTAATAAGACAAAAACGACAAAAACTTTTACTGCAGAGCATTTATCCGTTGCATACTGAGAAATCTAACAGAAAATTTCCTATTAACTAAATTCCTAATATTAGCAACAAGATATGTAACAGATTGCACAGAAATAATATTAACACCATCAGCCCAAATAAAAAGAATTTGGGTTCATTGTTAGTTAATATTAAAGATGAAATAAAATTATTTGATAAAAGCAGATTATATAAAATACATTTTATACAGTGTGTTCCAACGAAAATTTGACCCCCCCTCTAACTCCGAAATGAGTAACATTAGCGAAAAACACCAAGACACGTCGATTTTTGTTTCGAAGGGGAGCATTTTTCGAAATAATTCGAAACTTCTCAGATCAACCCCCTACCCCCAGCAACCCTAACTTTGAAATTCATCATAGGGAATAAGGGTCGAGTGGCACCTTACTGAAAAGGTCTGTCAATTCTCCATCTTGATTTGTCATTTTTAGAATTTTAAATTAACATACAGGGTGTCCCAACCAAGGGTGAAGTTGAATTCCTGGAAATCCCAAATACTAAATGAAATAGATTTATTTTGCCATAATGCAAGCGCAGGTTTATGCTCGGTCTAGAAAAACGACCTACACTTGTGAATTTGGAGTTGGTGCAATCAACCCCTATTTCCAGCATCCCCAACTCAAAAATCATTCCATCGATAATAGGTCAAGTGGCACCTCGTTGGAAAGGTACTGCAATTTCTCTTCGAATTTGGTATTTTCGAAATTCAGAATCATCGTACAGGGTGTCCCGAAGCAGGAACATTGAAAATCCAAATAACTTTTTGAAACTGGTTCATTTCGGTATACGAGAACATGTTTGATCCGAGAATAGGACTTTCTTGTGTGGTTATAGAATTTTTGCAATCAACCCCTTCCATTCAGCATCCCCAACTTGAAAATCATACAAATAATTCAAGTGGCATATCTTCAGAAAGGTTTTTTGAATTCCAGAATGATTAAAGCATTTCATTCAGTTCGGCTCTCCATACAGGATGTCGCTTTCGAAAAATTCAATATCGTCATTTGAAATTATCAACTGAAATTAATTCGAAACTGTTAAAAGTATTGGGGTACGATGTGTTGAGCATCAATTACGAAGAAATAAAGCTGATTTCTGCATTGAAAATGTTCACATTTTTTTCATTTCCATCTGGCGTGCAGTCATCTGTTATTTCTCATTTTTGCAATGAAATATTATTATTATCCAGATCAGTTCCTCATTATTGTTGTTGTTCGTCAGTTGAAATTAATCTGAAAATGGTTTATTCCACTGAGGAAAGGGTCGAAATTGTATCGACGTATTTTCGAAATAACAGTTGTGCCAAAGAAACGGCAAGGATATTCGATAGGAACCATCCTGAAAGAGAAAGGAGTCAGTCACCAGTACGTTAAATATTTGGTTGACAAATTCCTAGCTACGGGTTCGGTGGCAAACCAAAACATGAAGTGGCATGTCCTGTCAGAAATGAGGCAACGGAAGTGGCAGTAGTGGGTCATCTACAAATGGAGAATACTACTTCGATCAGAAAACTATCTCGTCTGACTGGTGTATCAGCTACAACTGTCCATAGAATCGTGAAACATCACAAATTTCACCCTACAAGGTAAAATTAGTGCATGAAATAAACGAAGATGATCCAGATCGTCGTTTACAGTTTTGTGAAAATCTAAGTGAAAACCTAAACGCTAATCCAAATTTTCTGAATAACATCTGTTTTTCTGATGAAAGCACCTTTATGCTCAGTGGTGAAGTGAATAGACATAATTGTCGATATTGGGACACACAGAATCCTCATTGGTTTAGAGAGGCCCACACGCAAAGGCCTCAGAAGTTGAACGTTTGGGCAGGAATTTTTGGCAATCATCTAGTTGGGCCTTTCTTTATTGAGGGTAATCTGAATGGAAATGAATACCTACAGTTGTTAGAGGAACACATACATCCTAGATTGACAGAAATTTTACAGAACGATCCAACTCTTTCTGAGGACGAAATGCGTTTTCAACAAGACGGTGCTCCTCCGCATTATGATGCTCGGGTGCGCCAATATTTAGACGAAAATTTCCCAGGAAGGTGGATTGGTAGAAGAGGACCTGTTGAGTGGCCAGCCAGGTCACCAGATTTAAATCCCTAGATTTTTTTTTTGTGGGGCCATCTAAAATCTAAAGTTTATGCCACAAGACCAGAAAACCTGGAGGAGCTGCGGATGAGGATTATCACAGAATGCCGACTTTTGACTCCTGAAGTTTTCGCTAATGTGAGAAGAGAGTTCGAAAATCGTCTGTATAACTGTATGGAGGTGGGCGGAGGTCATTTTGAACAATTGTTGTAATAATCAAGTTAGTTTTTGTTTTCAATTGAATACAAGTTCAATAAATCTCGTTTTCCTGTTTAGATGAGCATCCAATCAGTTTCTCCATCATCCCTCATCCTGATCCTCACGCCAGAAAACCTCGATTGCCAAACTGAAACCAATGCCTCAGTGATTCAGAAAATAGAAAAATCTTTCTGGAACTTTGCCACTCAACCTGTAATCACTTGTATGATTTTTTGAGTTGGGGATGCTGAATGGAAGAGATTGATTGCAAAATTCCATATTCACGCAAGAGAGTCTTATTCTCGAATCAAACATAAACATGTTCTCGTATTATACCGAAATGAACCAGTTTCAAAAAGTTATTTGGGTTTTCAGTGTTCCTGCTCCGGGACACCCTGTATGCTGATTCTGAATTTCGAAAATACCAAATTCGAAGAGAAAATTGAAATACCTTTCCAACGAGGTGCCACTTGACCTATTTTCGATCGAATGATTTTTGAGTTGGGGATGCTGGAAAAGGGGTTGATTGCACCAACTCCAAATTCACAAGTGTAGGTCGTTTTTCTAGACCGAGCATAAACCTGCGCTTGCATTATGCCAAAATAAATCGATTTCATTTAGTATTTGGGATTTGCAGGAATTCAACTTTACCCTCGGTTGGGACACCCTGTATGTTAATTTAAAATTCTAAAATGACAAATCAGAATGGAGAATTGACAGACCTTTACAGTAAGGTGCCACTCGACCCTTATTCCCTATGATGAATTTCGAAATTAGGGTTACTGGGGTAGGGGTTGATCTGACAAGTTTCGAATTATTTCGAAAATGCTCCCCTCGAAACAAAAATCGACGTGTCTTGGTGTTTTTCGCTAATGTTACTCATTTCGGAGTTATAGGGGGGGTCAAATTTTCGTTGGCACACACTGTATAGGTCAAACCGGAAGATGCATCGAGAAGAGAGTTGAAGAACATGAAAGATATATTCTCCAAAATAAAAATTCTACTGGTCTTTCGGACTACTGCATCAAAATTTTATAGACTTCGAGAATATCGAGCTCATGCATCCAGGTAATAAAGGAAAAGGATGGACATCTTGGAGATCATTGAAATTACGTCCACTCATAAGAAAAAGCAGCCAATTTGCAACGACCAACTAGACATCAATTTACCTCCTGTTGTGAATTCCGTAAAATAAAAGTGAAATCACTGATTTTGAATTTAGTATTGTATAACTCTTGATCATGGGCTAACAACCCGAAACATATATCGAGTATTTCAAAAAATACAGACACCACAAAAATTGTCGCATCATATTCCGAATTCTACAATCGATTGAACAGCTCGATCGCAGTTTCTTTGTCAACATATGTTTTTGGACATACGAGGGGAAAAAATCATATCTATATAGCATCATTTGTTTCCATATGATCTCAAACACTGTTGAAACAAGAATGAGTTTATTTGATTATTTCACGCTAAATTGATGCAAGTTTTCTATGTTTCTTGTTGATTTTCAAATCTTTGAATTCATTGTAATGGCTGCTGAACGTCCTGGACGCTATTTGAGTGATCATGAAGTGGTAAGAATTGTAACACTTCTAGAGGAGGGGCGAAGCCAACGCTACATGGCTAACTTGTTGGATGTTAACTAAAGCACTATTTCAAGATCAACTTATCGGTACCACGAAACAGGGGAATATGGAAGAAGGGCCGGACAGGGAAGAAATCGGATAACAACACCAGTTAATCATCGTTTAACTGCACTAAGTGTTCGGCACTGTATGGCTAGAATGATACAAAATGAACTTGCACTTTCCAGAAATGTGCATATTTCATTGCAAACTGTTAGGAACAGGCTCAGAGAAGACGATATCAGACCATGGGTGGCTTCTACCGACCCGCGTCTCACCAGAGAGCATCGAGTTGCAAGACTTCAGTTTGCGAGGAAACATGCAAATTGGGGTATTCCAGAATGGTCGAATGTTCTCTTTTCCGACCAGTTCAGGTTCTGTCTAGTATCAAATGGTACAGGCTTGCCTGTATACAGGGGACCTGGGGAACGGTATCAGCAATGAAATATCCGGCAAACCGAAAACTTCGGAGGGGCTCAGTAATGGTGTGGGAAGTCATTTCTTTCCATGGTCGAACTGAGTTAGTCCTAGTGAATAATGGAAGAATGACAGCGGCCAGATACATCACAGATATCCTTGAAATCTATGTTGTGCCCTTTGTCCCATTGATTGCTGAAAATTTCATTTATATGCATGATAATGCTCGGCTTCATGCAGCTAGAGTAGTTGCAGAATTTCTGCAAAATGCTGAAATTGATATTTTAAGATGGCCAGCAAAAAGTCCCGACTTGAATCCCATAGAACGTGTTTGGGACAACATGGGGTGGCAAATTCAGCCACTTAGGATGCCTTGTAGAATACTCCAACAACTAGAAGATCTGCTACCTGAAATTAGGAACTCAGTGACTCAAAACTATATCCACAATTTGTTTGAGGGGCTTTCGAGACGTATACTGGCAGTAATTAGGCCCCGGGAGGAAACACTTGATTTTAAAATGATTAGTTCGATGCTAGTTGATTGGTCTCTTCGCGAATGTTTGAAGATGGTAGAATTTTTCAATTTTTTATAAACTCGTAAATTGTTGATATTTTCCATCATAAACTCATCTCTTTTGAATGATATCTTCTTATTTTACACTTCTGAAGGTTACCAAGCGACTCTTGAATGACCAACCTAAAAGTTTATATAGTATTGTCGTAAAAGTAAGGTGATGCGACAATTTTTGTGGGGAGTGTATTTGTGAAACTTTTGCCAAGTGAGAAACCAATCATTTATTATTATCTTTCACCAAGTGTTAAGCGAGAATTTCATACATATCATCATCACATTTAAATCATTATTCTTTCACATATCTAAGAAGTGCAATTGAAACATGAACATGAAAAAATTTTTTTTCTTTCAAGTAATTTTAACAAAAGATTGGACTCATTTGTGGATATTCACAGGTCTAGCGAAAAATGCTTGTTTGAAAAAAGTTAATTGAAGGTCACTGAAACAAGTCCTGTCCAGATGAGTGATATATTTCAAAACAGTTTCGTTCTAAGCATAAGTATTATTACATTTGACTCATCTCTAATGTGCTTTGGAATGACAAACTCTATTCTGTATGTGCGACTTATTATTTGTTGACATTAACCATGAATAATAAAAAAATTCGTAATAGAATAGAATAGAATTAAATGCGTCTTCAAATATTTACAAGACATGTCAATAAATAATGAAATGAACTAATACAGGTGACATTACATATTTACAAAGAACAAATCAGTGTAAGACACGTTTTTAGACGTAGCATAACATAACAAACACTGATATTCACGTTCCAAGAAATCTGTGATTGAGTAAATTGGACTTTCTAGGAGCACTTTTTGATTAAACTCGTGTTATAAATTGTGGACCCCAAAAATCAACCCCCGATGTGTTCTTTTTATTTTGTGTAGTGAAATCTGCAAGTTGTCAAGCATTCTATTATTGTTATCATTCCTAATTCTTGGAAAATGGTTCTTTTCATTGTTGGTTTATGAGCACAACGCTTATCAACTTCTGCATCTGAATTGCACATAAAATAAATTTGTAAAAATTGATGATACGCATCTGGTAGTGGTAACAGCGCCCCCAGTAAGTGATAAATTTGTCCTTGTATCCGTCATTCTTGAAGATTTGTCCAATAGTTATTTACGATATATACACTCGGAGGCAAAATTAGCGGAACACTCGAAAATTTAACCAAATTCGAAGTTCGATATTTTTCCTAATTCTCAACCGATTTAGATGATTTGTTCGGCAAGTTATAGATCAACTCTTCTGCTTTGTAGAAATTATAAGAGAAAACAAAAAAATTTTATACGGGGGCAAAACTAAAAGTGTTTTTTTTGTCAAAAATTCGTAACACCCTGTGGAATTTCGTGGTCCGAGTTGAAACGTACAATATCATGGTTTGTCAAGACACATCTTCCTACAGTAACGCCCTTCTTGTTTCATGCGTTTATCTCTATTTTTGCAAAATATATTTAATTTCAAGTGGAAAATCACCATTTTGGAGAAATTCCATTGAATCAAGAAATTGTCATTAAAATTCGTCTATAAATTTGGAATTTTCTTATTATCACTCAGGCGTGTCGAAATTGTCGTTTGCGATTTTTATGTTCGAATTGCATTAGTTATTGATGACAATTTGGTTAATTTGGTGAAAATTAGGAATTCATAGGAGATAACAGTCGGTAGGTATTAAAATACACAACCGAATTCTGGGACCATTGATAAAACTTTTCATTTACACATGTGCACACCTTTTTTTGTCAAATATGAAATACAACACACGTTTTTTTGTATACGACCACATCTGCACTTTTAAAGAATGAGAGTTTTCCATTCTTTGATTTGATACAAATTCGATCGGTTGCGGTGTTTTGTGATTCTTTTACTGTTTATCATTCGAAACGGTATTTTTTATTCAGAATGAGAGATTTACCACCAAGCTTAGTAGCAAGGGCAGTTACATTGATCGAGGAAGGGCGCACCTACCGCTCAGTCGGTACCATGTTGGTGTCTCGACGTCGGTTATCCATCGAATCTACCGACGTTACAGGAAACTGGATTGTACGTGAGGAGGCGAGGACAAGGAAGAAATCGGGCAACCCGCGCTATACATGACCGTTTCATCGTTAATCAAACCATAAGAAATCCTCGTGTTACTGCTGTTCAGGCACGTAACCTTTTACAAGCAGTGGATAACATTAACGTCAGTGTGAGGACAGTCAGAAGACGATTAAATGAAGTTGGTCTGAGATCATACGCGCAAGCAAGAGCACCAAGACTCGATAGAGCCCATCGGGTAGCAAGATTGGCGTTTGCTAGGGAGCATGTAGCATGGACAATCAATCAGTGGAGACGAGTTTTATTTAGTGATGAGAGCCGATATTGTGTGAATTTCGTGGATGGTAGAGATAGAATATGGAGGCATCGAGGGGAACGGTACAATCAAGCGAACTTCGCAGGAACTGAGCAATACGGTGGAGGGTCAGTTATGATATGGGGTGGCATATGCTTGGGAGTACGAACAGAACTGGAGATTATTGGCAATGGATCACTTAATGCCCATCGGTATATAACAGAAATCTTAGAGCCCCATGTTGTGCCTTTTGCTCCTTACATAGGGGAAAATTTCCTTTTTATGCACGATAACGCGCGCCCTCATACTGCGCGCATAGTGATAGAATATCTCAATGAAGTTGGGATCACACGAATGGATTGGCCGTCGCGGTCACCGGATTTAAACCCGATCGAACACGTTTGGGACATTCTTGGAAGAAGGGTTTGACAACGGAATCCAGGCAACGTTGAAGAGCTGACATTGGCTTTGGTGGAAGAGTGGGACAACATACCTCAACAGATGATAGACAACATCATTGGGAGTATGCGAAATCGTATGCGCGCTGTAATAAGAGCTCGGGGGGGTCATACTCGCTACTAAAATCAAATGTTTTTTTTTGTGGGTCATCATGAAGATTTTTCTCAACATGTTCATTTCATTTCACGAGTGTATCGCCAGGATACACACCTGCTCTCAATTTGGGACAGGAATGATAATTATTATAGAGTGTCACACAAAAAATTCAAAAATAAATGTGCAAAATCAACGATTTTTCCAGTGTACTTCGAGTTCTCCCGGAGCGTGAAATTGGCCAGTGAATTTCAAAAATTTTCATTTCGTTAGATTTCCGCTTCTCTAATTTTGATTTTATTTTTTGGCTAACCTCCGATGTTATGCACTTACGCAAGATTAAAAATAAATTCTTGAAATTTGTGACTTTTCGCTTCAAATTGGATATCTCTTGTAAAAATAGAGATAAATGCATAAAACAAGAAGGGCGTTACTGTAGGAAGATGTATCTTGACAGACCATGATATTGTACGTTTCAACTCGGACCACGAAATTCCACAGGGTGTTACGAATTTTTGACAAAAAAAACACTTTTAGTTTTGCCCCCGTATAAAATGTTTTTCAAATTTTTTTTGTTTTCTCTTATAGTTTCTACAAAGCAGAAGAGTTGGTCTATAACTTGCCGAAAAAATCATCTAAATCGGTTGAGTGTTAGGAAAAATATCGGACTTCGAATTTGGTTAAATTTTCGAGTGTTCCGCTCGATTTTGCCTCCGAGTTTATTTCAATACAAACTTGAATATTATAAAAAAATATTATGCTATATTACCTTGAAAGTGGGCATGAAATAGTCCTGTGTAAAGCCAAACTATGTAATCTGGAAACATCTGTTATATTACTGAATGTTGGCCAAGAAGTGCTTAGAATCATCTCCAATCCCAGAAAGTGAAGGGCGTAAAGGATCTGGTGGTGGAACCAATTGTGGCAATATGACTTGGCCAGTAGATTCAGATCAAAACATCTATAGAAATGCCGTTTTTCATGTTAAGATAGACGATGATTTAAGAACAGATAAAATACCTCTAGAAAAAGTGTTCGGCAAGGGCGATACCATTTCTCCCAAACTCTTCACACTAGCACTGAAAAATATCTTTAAAAAGCTGAATTGGGAGAAAAAGGGGCTCAATATCCACGGAGTGTACCTGAGTCACTTGAGATTCGCAGATGACATTGTTTTAATCAGCTCCAGCGAAGAAGAATTGAAATCAATGCAGACTCAAAGTGAATTTGAACAAAACGAAAATTATGAGTAATATCAACATCAAAATCGATATCGACGACGTCATCTTGGAAACAGTGGACCATTATAACTATTTAGGCCACACAATAAAAATCGATAAGGAAAATCAAAGTTAGTTTCATTTTGAAGGACCGAAATATACCAATTCCTCTTAAAAGAAGCGTATATAATAGCTGCATAATCCCTGTGGCTACGTATGGACTGGAAACCATGTCCATAACGAGAAAAGTGGTAGAGTCACGCAGAGAGATATGGAGAGCAATGCTAGAGATATCATTACGAGATAAAGTGCGAAACGATGACATAAGAAACAGAACCAAAATAACCAATATCATGGAACTGGTGGTGAGCCTTAAGTGGTAGTGGGTTGGACATGTCACTATACAGGGTGCAGATAAATGGACAAATAAAACAACATTCTGGAGACCAAGAACAACGAAGAGAGTGTAGGAAGACCCCAAAAAAGATGGCTAGACGATGTGAAGGCTGAAAAGAAGAAGAAATAAGAAGTAGATTCACCATGTATTTCTTCTTCTTCTTGCACAGTGCCTTTATGGGCAGTAATTAGGGCGTTTGCTTGCCGTGTTGTATTATTTTGTTTTGTGTCTTGGAAAAACTTCTTGATGAAGCTTGCGAGACTGTTGTAGCTGGCCTCCTGGATCATCCAAGTGCCCAAAGTGTGCAGTCTGGTCACTTTAAGAGCGGGACATTCGAAGAGTACGTGTTCCGTTGTTTCGTCATTTTCTAAACAACCACGGCACCGTGTGGTTTCCGATAGTCTCATGACGTGTAGGTGTTTGTTGAGTTGATGTCCCGTCAATATGCCAACTACCATTGCAACAGACTTTTTATCGAGGGACAATGGAACCCTGTGAATACAATACACTGTATCTTCAGTTACAGTGTTTGTTTTTTGCCTTTTACATGGTCCTGCATTTATATACTTGGGTTTTTCAAAAAATGGAGATATCGCAATGCAACATACACTGTATTTGAAAGAAATTGTAGTTCTAAAATGGCACAACACGGAAATGAAGATACAGTGTGTTTCCGAAATAATTATCGCGCGTTTCAAGAAACAGTATTTTGTCAATCACAGAGCGGCTGAGTGACATTTTGGCGATTGTTATTGGTCGATTTAACGAATTCAGTTCTAAGTAGCCTCACTGATTATTGATTCTGTTGTATATGCTTGGTTAGCGCTATACCGGGTACTTCAACGAAAACTAAACAGAGGCTTTATCTACCAAGATATTCATTTCTGTTCAAAACGCAAAAACAATTTTTGTTCCAAGGGGGACATCTTTTGAGGTACAAAACTTGCCGAAAATATCAACTCTCTAAGCGGGGGTTGCAATCCTTGAACATTTTGAATAGGGAATATTGGTCCGAGTGATGACTCAAAAGAAAGGTGGTATCTTTGTCTACATCGCCTTAAACGAATTTCCATTTCTAATTGAAAACTGTAAAAGATACAGGGTGAACTACTGAAAGATAGGAAAACTATTTCCTTGAGACTATTCAAGTTTCAGTGAAGTGGAACAGATGCATCCCCGTCATCAAAGAATCCTTTCATTTTGAGTGAGTATCTTTGTCTGCATAAAGATTGAAGAAGATACAGAGTGAGATACTGAAAAATAGAGGAGACTATCAGTCGCCCTGAGCTATTCGAGTATAAGTACAAAAATATGGAACAGATTCATTCCAGATCAAAGGTTGTCATCTTTGAATCTATTCCAGTTTTTTGCACTAATACTCCAATAGTCTTGGGCGACAGTCTTCTCAATGTTTCAGTGGCTCCCTCTATATCTTCTACAGTTTTCAATAAAAAATGAACATTCTTTTACGGGAATGCAGACAAAGAGAATACCTTTCTTTCGAGTTATCACTCGACCCATCTACCCTCTTCCAAATTTTCAAGGGTTGTCACCCCTGCTCCAGGGGTTGAAATTTGAGATGAGGATGGTACTTGATGATGACTGCCATTGATCAGCATGGATCTGTCCTATTTTATCTCACTGAAATTAACTATTTGGAGCTGCTCCAGATCCTCGAGGACATCATCCGAGTTCGACCGCATTTTCCGTATCTTATCAAGAAAATATTCTAAACTTCATCTTGAAATATAAACCCGTTCATTCTCACTATAACATTCAACATGTGCCTAATCGTTACCTTCCAATAGGGGTAACTTTTTCCTCTATTTATAATGATTTCAAAAGTTATTGTGACGAAAAACCTTTATTGCCCGAGGATGTGCCATTTTTGGTGAGAAACATAATGTGGTTCATGCATGATGGAGCACCAGCACATTAATTATCTTGCATTGCAATTATTGCTGAATATCTCAAAAACTGCAGGAGTTTTGAAGAAAAAACCAATTTTTTCCGGAAATTTCAAGACCCTGTAGCTCCGTAACAAAAGCTTTTGCGGACCTATGTTTATATAAACTTTTTTTCTTAAAATTGCACGTAGATTTACCCCCTCAAGTTGTGACATACTATTATGTAACACCCTGTGTAATATATATGAACTAAATATTAAGATCTGAGAAAGCTATTTAAAAATCTCGAAGACGAGGAATAACTAACTTGTAACAGTGTATCCGGTTTGTTGCTAATTTCAGATAACTAACCAAAACCAAAGTCATCAACCGGATACAGATAATAGCGAAATTGCACAATTTCATTGACTTAAAGCATTCCCATATATCTGAGATTATAAATGAGTTATTATTCATTGTTTATATTATCTTCGTTCATGTTATTTATCTAATTTAGTGTAATACACAGTGAGTTAGAAAGGTGTACAATTTCTATTGCATTTAGAGGTGAAATCACATTTGCTTCAGTGTATTTTTTCCTATAATTTGAACGTTGATGAACTTTGGGCATATTGCCAACTACTGTATAGGACAATATATACATGAGGTCATTTCGTTCAATCGAATTGAATATGAAATTATGATAATTTGGAGCTTCATCGTATAAAATATTGAAAAATCTGAAAATATAAGAATTGGCCAGACCGTAGACCGTCGAATCTTTGTGGACTAGAATTAGAATAAGGTCAGTGATTGGCATTAACAAATAATCGGATTCTTACCTAAAAATGAAGCTTCGGTCATGAAATCATTTAAAATATGCCTTTAATGATAATAAAACAGATTTGTAATCATTATAATACAAATACCTCTGACGATGTACTTGTTGTGAACTGATGAGTCCTAGTAAAAATAGTTTATTCTCTGCAATCTTCATCACAACCAATACTACCATACTCATGGTAACGAGTATCTGAAACAAATGGAGATGAATATTTTGAACTACAGATCCTATAATATTGCCTTCCCATATCAGGTGTTCAGGTACAAAAACTATACAAAGAGGTCTGTCTTGCAGTTGAAAACGTTCATGGAAGCAGTTATTTCTTCCAGTTTTCGCAGAATTTGTTCTCGACTACAGATATACACTTATTGTCTCTACCAAACCAAAGTATTTGTGTTAACTGAGCTTCTTCATGTAATGAAGGAAGAAGAGAAACATACCTCCCTAAATAATCCTGCAAAGAATTTGAAACAGGCAATGAAGTCCGGAACTGAGAACAACGTTCATCATTTCAAAGAAAACAAGTGCAAAATTTTGATTTTCTCCTCAAAGGTACGTTGATATAATGCCTTACATCTGGAAGGTTAAAAATCTTCATTGACTGGCAGTGAAATACTGAGTGAAGCGGTTGAAAAAAATTCAAAAATCTCATTCACTTTAGCTCTATCAGATCTGGGCATAGAAATAATTTTTCTGTAAGGTTGAGATTAACACCAGAAATGAATGCTCGATACCAGTATCAAGCTAATGTGCTAGTGTAAGGTCAATACCAAGAGTTCTGAACTGATGGGTCTCTGCAAAATATTCATCATAAACAACATTATCAGACACATTCACTATTTTTTACGAGTAGCAGAGTCAAATGCGGATGAATTTTGAACTAGAGATTGTATAATGTTGACATCCCATATACCAGGAGCGAATTCCAGAGGAGAAGGACAGAATAACTATCAGTTCGCAATATTCCGCTGCTATGCCGATCACTATCTAGTGGGCGATAGTCTCTACTCAACCAAAGTATTTGGTTGGATTCAGTTCTTTTGTGTAGTGAAGGGTGTAGAGGTACATCCCTGCCTAAATATCTTCAGCAATAGATTTCATACAGGCAATGATCCCCACAATCTTGAGACTACAGATATCAAAAAAAAACAAGTGCAGAATTTTGATCTTCTCTTACGGAATTTGTCGATTCTAATGCCCTACATCTGGAAGGTTTCAGATCTTCATTACTTGGCAGTGAATAGTTGGAAATAACGGTTACAAAATTTCAATGTCTCAGTCACTTTGGCCCTATGAGATCTTAGCTTTGAAGTAATATTTTCCGTAAGATCGAGATTAAGACCAAAGCTGAATGCTCGATGATAGTATCATGATTATAATGAACGATTCAGAGATACATGCTGTTACGAATAAATTCAGCAATGGATTTCATACAGGCAATGAAGCTGAGAACAACAAATATCGTTCAAAGAAAAACAAGTGCAGAATTTCGATCTTCTCCTGCAAGATGTGTTGACTCTGATGCCATCGCATCTGGAAGGATTCGAAGCTTTATTGCTTGGCAGTGAAATGTTAGAATAATTGATTACAAAATTTTAAAAATCTCATCTCAGATTCGAGCTTTGAAATCATCTTTTCCTGTAAGACAGAGATTAAGACCAAAACTGAATGCTCGATAGAAGAATCAAGATCAGGTTTGCTGGTGTAAGAATGATACCAAAAGGCCTGTCTTATATTCGAAAGATTTCATGGAATAATTTATTCCATGAATTAGTTTTTGACTACAGGTTCTACTATACCATTTGTTTTGATGTAGTTCCTTCATCTAATGAAGAAAGAAGAGATCCATCCCTGCATAAATAATATTGGCGATAGATTTCATACAGGCAATGAAGTGAGACTCTCAGGACAGCATATATTGTTCGAAGAAAAACACGTGGAGAATTTTGATCTTCTCGTCCAAAATATGTTGATTCTAATGCCTTACATCTGGAAGATTTCAGGTATAGATTGCTTCGCAGTGAAATCTGAAACATAAGGATTCCAAATTTCAATAATCTCATTTAGTTTGGTTCTCCCAGATATGAGCTTTGAAATCATATTCTTCTGTAAGACCGAGATTGAGACCAAAACTGAGTGTTCGATAATTGCATCAAGATGAGGTGTGCTTGTGTTAGAATAATACAAACAGGTCTATCCTTCATCTGAAAGCGATCATGGAATTATTTATTTCTTGGAGATCCTACCGAATTTGATCTTGACCACAGATGCTCCATTGTAGTTTCTACTAAACCAAATTATTTGTTTTGATTTCGCTCATTCATGTAATGTAGGTAGTAGAGGTACATTCCTGTATAAATAATTTCTGCAATGGCATTCATACAGGCAATGAATTCAGGATCTGATGACAACAGACATCGAAGAAAAACAAGTGCAAAATTTTGATGTTTTCCTCTAAGTTTCGGATCTTTATTGCTTACCAGTGAGATGTTAACAGTAATTTCAATGATTTCAGTCACTTTGAGCCTCTAAAATCTGAGCTTTAAAATAACCAAGATTAACACCTAAACTGAATGCTCGATATCAGTATCAAAATTTGATGTGGTGAGAACAATACCAAGAGGTCTTTCTCGCATTCGAAAGAAGTCATGAAAGTATTATTTTCTTCTAGTTCCTACAGAATTTGTTCTTAACTGTAGATATTCCCTTATAGTCTCTACTAAACCAAAGTATTTGTATTGATTCATCTCCTTCAGAGGAGAACAAATATACTTCAGAGATTAACATGTGCAGAATTTTGATTCTTTTCTACATGAAGTATTAATTTTTATGCCTTATATTCACAAGAATTTGGATCTTTATTGTTTGGTAAAAAATGTTAAGAATAATCGTCACAAAGTTTTTTTTTTTTTATTTAGAATTTGTGTGTCTCGACATCGAAGGTCATTGACACTTCTAGTGTGTTACAACATTATAATTTACAAGGTTACTTAGATTACATCTGATTATATAGCTGGGATACTTGGAGAAATTGGATGATGTTCTTGAAATGTTGAGTTTCACTCAGTGACTCTGATATGGGTCCTTTGATGTTGTATAGGAGCCGTTTTTCCTGGTATATGCAGCAATCAGTGAGGATGTGCTTCACGGTGATGTGGGTTCCTGGGCATGTTTCACATTCAGGTTGGGGTTCTGAGATAATGAGATGTTCGTGTGTTAGTTTAGTATGTCCGGTTCTTAATCGTCTTATGACTATTTTATCTTTTCTAGTCATGTTTAGTGGAAATTTTATGGAAGTCACTCTGGGCTGTATTTCATGCAGCTTGTTCCGTGATGAGTCTCAGGCTTGTTGCCATTTCTGTTGAATTATTTTCTTTGCCACATTTTTTGCCTCGCTTCGCAGAAAAATTTCTTCAATTGCCATCTCTGTTACTGTTGCATTTTTTGCTGCTCTGTCTGCGGCCTCATTTCCAGTGATGGCTACATGAGAATGTAACCATATTAGGGTAAGAGATGTGCCTTGCATATTGAGACTTCTATGAATTGCATGTATTTTTTGTACGAGGGGATGGTGTGTGAAAGTGTCTCTTATAGAATGTATCAATGAGTCAGTGCATATTGCTGCTTTTTTGTCTGCAGCTGTTAGGATTTTGAAGGCTTGCAGAATTGCGAATAGTTTTCCTGTATGAATGCAACTTGTGTGAGGCAGCAAGTGGGTTTTGAGTGTGTCTATGGTTGTTGTGACTGAAGTACCTACGTAAGCGCTGGCTTTTGAGGCGTCGATATATAGGACTTTGTCAAAGTTACTTTTTGAAATGAGTTCTAGAAAATATTGTCTGAAGAAGAGAGGCGTGGTTTCTGCTTCGTTGAATTTATCTTTGGAGATGTTAAAGACCACGGAGGAGAAGAAGAAAGAATGTTGGGGGTGATTTTCGTGATGCAAATACTATCAGCTATTGGGAGTAGGAGTTCGAAGCTAGGTCTCAGGCGTTTGGAAGAATATGCATTGATGTTTATGTTCCTATTTATCAGAGTTTCTGTAAGAATTTTTGTGGTAGGCTTGTTGGGATTGGATATGGCGTTTATGGAGTATCCTGAGAGGTAGATCTTTTGGAAACTTTAGAAATCAATAAATACCAACACTCAGGTAGACTCATCAATGAACACGTCGATTTAAGCCCTTCACCTCTATTGAATCTTTTCGGGGAGCAATCTATTCCTTAATTTTATTGGATATACCTGTCATAAATAACCACCTAAGAAGAAGCAACCCAATAAGCTTTTAATTACTCAAGAACATTTATAGTTATATTCTCATTTATATTTTTCTGTATATTCATTCGTCTGAAGAAGCTACGGTGTAGTGAAACGCGTTACGAATCGCAATTATTAAGTAAAATTCCTTAAAACACAGTACTTGTTTTTTATTATTGATAATGGAATTTTACCAAGTAAAAGCCTCCCAAATTCAAATTTGTTGTAGTTGTTGGTCGTTAGACTCATCTTATACTACCACTTCATTTAATAATAGTACATTTGAATCAATTCAAGTTGAGAGAGATAATTTGACAAATGTCAATGCAATGTCGACAAGTGAATGAACTGAATATTATTTCATTCTTCTCTAGATCTATTTATGCAAACCAACTCTACCTGTCTCATCAACCCATTAACAAAATTAATATACCCTTCCTTCATCAGGCCTCTGGGTAGTTAAGATCCTAATTATATAAATAAGAACGACACAATCTCATCTGAACAATGCAAATTTACACGAAGTCAGCTATATTCATCGCGGCTGAATCAAGGCATCGAAATGAAACAAAAACGACGCCAACTCGTCGGGACAATTGTCTATTTGGATCGTACTAATCAGAATTCGCTGGTGTCTGAGCCCGAATCCGTTGTCTCCTTATTTTTGAATGGAAATTGAAGAGAAAAATGTAAAAACTAGGGGAGATTTCATGGATTAGTTTTGAGATTTCAGCATATTGGTTTTAAGTTTGAGGCATAATCTCAACTTTTTCCATTTTATGAAATACTTTCAGCTTTTTGAATAAAAATGACTGATTCCACCGTTACTACGTGATAGTTGATCATGTTGATTGATGCTCTTTGTATCTAGTTCTGAGTGAATGTCAAGTCTGACTTATATTAACGCTTGCACAATTTGTAAACTCCAATATTGTTGAACGTATCAGTTTTCATCAGGTTAACAACAGAAAAGAATGCTCGATTCCAGCATCAAGCTAAGGTGTGGTGGTGTAAAAACAATACCGAGAGGTCAGTCTTGCATTCGAAAAAGGTCATCGAAATATTTATTTCTAACAATCTAATCTAACTTAGTCTTTCAAATCGTCTCAATCCAAGTAGAACCCTCACACAATAATTTTGAATTCTTTGCACACTTAACTCGGTGAGTTTCGTCAAACACGGTCCATAAACAACATCATTATAATGGACCACAGGAGTAATGACGTAACGACGGCCATTTTGTTGAAGCAGGTCAGTGTCCATTTTCCAAACAAAGTTAGAAGCAATGTTAATTTCCATAAGGACAATTTCAAATCGTGATTATTTTTTATCCAGGAAGTTCCTGAACATGTGAGTACATTTTATGATTGAATTATGTGATAAATTAAAGAATTTCACTAATAGCCAATTCTTATGCTCGTAAGAATATGTATTTAGACCTAGTTATTGAACTAGTGAGGTTAGGATCTGTAGATGATTATATACGTTTTACATGTTTGGTGTTTTTGAAACTATTTCAGAAGAATTTTCAATGACATCTAAACATGTTCTCAATTTTGGAGTTCTTTAAAGACGATGCCAAGCTTGTAGCTCGAGGAGAAAATGCTGTAGAGTCTGGTCATGTGAAAGACATGGCATTTGATGGAGAACTTCTCATCATTCGCGGCAATGTTCATGCTAGCATGCGGGATCGTTTATATAAAGTAGAGGTATGAGACCAAAGTAGCGAATGTGTTCTGTAGCATACTAAAAAAATTCATTTTCTAGATAAAACTTGACACAGACAAGTGTATCGAAGAAGCCAGTTTGTACTGCATTGGTATGAGGTTTTCTGCTCTTCCATGTACAAGTTATATCTGTTACAGATATATTGTGATAACCAAAAATCGACAATGCTGCCATGTGATGACACACCAACTGACCTCTTGGGCATGTACAACTGGCTTCTTCGATACACTTGTCTGTGTCAAGTTTTATCTAGAAAATGAATTTTTTTAGTATGCTACAGAACACATTCGCTACTTTGGTCTCATACCTCTACTTTATATAAACGATCCCGCATGCTAGCATGAACATTGCCGCAAATGATGAGAAGTTCTCCATCAAATGCCATGTCTTTCACATGACCGGACTCTACAGCATTTTCTCCTCGAGCTACAAGCTTGGCATCGTCTTTAAAGAACTCCAAAATTGAGGATAAATTGAGAACATGTTTAGATGTCATTGAAAATTCTTCTGAAATAATTTCAAAACACCAAATATGTAAAACGTATATAATCATCTACAGATCCTAACCTCACTAGTTCAATAACTAGGTCTAAATACATATTCTTACGAGCATAAGAATTGGCTATTAGTGAAATTCTTTAATTTATCACATAATTCAATCATAAAATGTACTCACATGTTCAGGAACTTCCTGGATAAAAAATAATCACGATTTGAAATTGTCCTTATGGAAATTAATACTGCTTCTAACTTTGTTTGGAAAGTGGACACTGACCTGTTCCAACAAAATGGCCGTCGTTACGTCACACTCCTGTGGTCCATTGAGATTTGACAACAGCATAGCTGTCCGATGGAAAGGAATTATTTGCAACCATAAATAAGTTTTATATTTGAGAAAATTCTTTCACAAAGCAAGTTGGCGTGAGAAATGAAGTCGGTATCAATCATCAACCCCAGGTTGTTTTTTCCAAACAACATTGCGACTGTCTTATACGGACTCAATTTGAGACACATATTTTCAGAGACACTTGAAAGTCTTTCGAGATCCAGATTCACCTTGCTCAGAGCTTGATCAAACGATTCCCTGTTAAAAGAGTAATACCATTGGGTATCGTCAGTATATAAATGTAGTACTCCGCAGGAAACCTGAATAGCACTCGAGTTTTGCCCATTATATACAACCATTTGTTTCCCATCAAGCAAGTATCTGCTGCATAAAAGAACTGTATCCTTGGAAAATCCAATAAATGAAGTATTGCTAAAAGTACGTCGTGATTCATGTTATCGAAAGCTTTAGAATAATCAAGCAATATCAAAATGATCCGTTCTTCATTGTCTATAGACTGAATTATATCATCGAAGACTTTAGCCAATGCAGTAGTAAAACTATAACCCTTTCTAAAACCTGATTGTATATCGGAACGTATATTATGTTTCAATGATGAGTTCCACTGTATCAATAGGTGAAACACAAGGAAAGAGATTTACTACATCCCAAAACATAAGTTTAGCGTTTGGGTGGTAGTATAGTGTGCTGAATTTTATTTATTAGGACTGAAGAGTTTTTTATTGAGAATTTAGGTTAAAAATTAGCGTACTGCAGAATGATGTCTATGAGGAACGGAGAAAGTTTTGCAGTGGAGCTTGAAAATATGAAACTACTGGTCTAATGGGATGCCTCGTTTTATGGAGTTTGACGATGGAGTAAAGTTTTGATGATTGCGGGTTGTCATTGAAAAGTTTATATTCTTGCTTGTAAGGTATTATAATATGATAACGACAAACATTATTGTACTATTTTTCATAAGGCATCACATACATATACTACTATTCACAGCTCATCTACACATCCTCATCCATATAAATTAGCAGCTTATGATACATAGATTCATTAATATCCCAATGTCACAAAATAATTTCATAAAAGAGCTAAATATAATTGAACAAATAGCCGTCAGTAATGGGTTCAGTCCAACTATGATTGAGAACATGATTTCACGCAAAAATTTTAAAAAGCCATCCAGCAAGTATTTCCAAGTATAAAAAGTTCTAACACAAAATACAACAGCTTAACTTATATTGGTAATCCTAGTCGGAAATTAAAATCATTCCTCTAGCATTATAATTTCAATATATCATTCCGAACTGATAATTATTTAGGCCGACATATCAAAAACTGCAAATCTAAAATTGATAAAAGTAATAAATGTTTATGAACTGTCTTGCGGGGATTGTAATAAAATTTATATTGGTAGAACTTTCAGAAATTTAGATTATCCGAGCTCAAACGTAGTATTAATTACTATAAATCAGATTCCCATTATTCTAATCACTTACTCGAAGAAAACCATAACTTAAATGATAATTTCAAAATTTTACACAATGAAAATAATAGACAAAAACTCAATCTATTGGAAATTTTAGAGATTAACAAAGAAAAGAATTCAGGTAGATTACTTAATAGTCAATTAGATCTAAATCCTTCTCCTTTACTCAATCTTTTCAATTCATAAAGTAAGCAACTCCGATGGGTTTTCCAACATACCCCTGGTACTTGTACCAATTGTAATATTAAGTAGGAAATAAGAATAATATATAAGGATTAACTCTGTTCATAAGTTTGTATCTATCTGATGAAGCCACAGTGTGGTGAAACCGGTCATAGTTTTGTTAATATAGTGAAAATCTAAATACCATAGTTCTATTTCATTGAAAATATGTATATCGATTTTCATCAAGTAACGACCTCCTCAATCAAATTATTATAATTCTGTTTTTCTGAGATTGATGCGTTTCTGCAATTGGCATTTGGATGGTATTGACATCTTCAATATCACCTTAATAATGTTTAGGAGTAAGCTCATAATATATTTAATAATAAAAAACAAGTACTGTGTTTTAAGGAATTTTACTTAATAATTGCGATTCGTAACGCTTTTCACTACACCGTAGCTTCTTCAGACGAATGATTATGCAGAAAAATGTAAATGAGAATATAACTATAAATGTTCTTGAGTAATTAAAAGCTTATTGGGTTGCTTCTTCTTAAGTGGTTATTTATGACAGGTATATCCAATAAAATTAAGGAATAGATTGCTCCCCGAAAAGATTCAATAGAGGTGAAGGGCATAAATCGACTTGTTCATTGATGAGTCTACCTGAGTGTTTGTATTTATCGATTTCTAAAGTTTCCCAAAAATCTACCTTCCAATATTTATTATCTGTATGCAAAATTTCAGACTGTGGGTCGAAAGAATGATTATTTTCTAAGAGATGATTCGCGTAATTTGAATCTTATTTTTATTTGAAAAACTGCGTTTATGTTCCGATATTCTAATATTAAAATTTCTATGTGTTCTACCAATGTAGAAATTATCACAGTCATTGCAATTCAATCGATAAACACCTGATTTATTGTTTTTACCTGGTTTGGTTTTATTATTTTTATATATTTGCCTAAATTGTTATTAGTTTGGAAAGCTATGTTGAAATTATTGCTACTTAAGAATGATTTTAGTTTCTCACTTGTAATGCCAACGTAGGTTAAGGTGTTGAATTTTGTTTCAATTTATCGACAGGGTAAACTTCATTCAATGCGATTCTACTTTGTTTTTATTTAAAATATTATTTATTAGTTTGGGATTGTAACCATTATTTTTGGCTATTTGTTTAATCAAATTTAGGTCTTTGTTGAAATTTTCTGGTGATAACGGGATGTTAATCAATCTATGAATAAAACTATTGAATGCTGACATTTTATGTTGATATGGATGACACGACGAGTTATGTATTATAATATCTGTATGTGACGGCTTATAGTGAATTGCGAAAACATGTTTTCCATTTTCATTCGAAATTGTTACGTCTAAGAAATTTATCGAACAAATAGCCAAAGATAATGGTTACAATCCAAACTAATAAATAATATTTAAAATAAAAAACAAAGTAGAATCGCATTGAATGAAGTTTACCCTGTCGATAAATTGAAACAAAAATTCAACACCTTAACCTACGTTGGCATTACAAGTGAGAAACTAAAATCATTCTTAAGCAGCAATAATTTCAACAAAGCTTTCCAAACTAATAATAATTTAGGCAAATATATAAAAATAATAAAACCAAACCAGGTAAAAACAATAAATCAGGTGTTTATCGATTGAATTGCAATGACTTTGATAATTTCTACATTGGTAGAACACATAGAAATTTTAATATTAGAATATCGGAACATAAACGCAGTTTTTCAAATAAAAATTAGATTCAAATCACGCGAATCATCTCTTAGAAAATAATCATTCTTTCGACCCACAGTTTGAAATTTTGCATACAGATAATAAATATTGGAAGGTAGATCTTTGGGAAACTTTAGAAATCAATAAATACAAACACTCAGGTAGACTCATCAATGAACAAGTCGATTTAAGCCCTTCACCTCTATTGAATCTTTTCGGGGAGCAATCTATTCCTTAATTTTATTGGATATACCTGTCATAAATAACCACTTAAGAAGAAGCAACCCAATAAGCGTTTAATTACTCAAGAACATTTATAGTTATATTCTCATTTATATTTTTCTGTATATTCATTCGTCTGAAGAAGCTACGGTGTAGTGAACCGCGTTACGAATCGCAATTATTAAGTATAATTCCTTAAAACACAGTACTTGTTTTTTATTATTAATAATGGAATTTTACCAAGTGAAAGCCTCCCAAATTCAAATCATATTATATTTGTCATCTCAATAAAATTAGTTGTTTCGTTGATAATATTTCTCATTATTATTGCTCATTTTTTGACTATTCACCATCAAGAATAACTATAGTTTTTTTATGTTGAGCGAACCCTGTAATTGGAATATCCTGTTGAAGTTCCTATTCAAAATATAAATAAATAAATGAATCAATTCCACCAATTTTTGACAGAATATACATTTAATTTTCTGGGATCTGCTTACTATTGAATTTACGACCTGAGCTGATTAAAAATTGAATTCGGGTCAGACACCAAAGGAAAACAATAAAAAGTGGTATAGTTACACTTAAAAATTAATATTTTTTTTCTGAAGGTTCTTTTATTCTCTAGGCGAACAAAATATCCTTCTTGTCTTTCCTCTACCTTAA
The DNA here is from genome assembly GCA_013387265.2 of Cryptolaemus montrouzieri. NCBI lineage: Eukaryota > Metazoa > Arthropoda > Insecta > Coleoptera > Coccinellidae > Cryptolaemus > Cryptolaemus montrouzieri. Next base: position 5,872,272 of record JABFTP020000103.1, on the reverse strand, counting down.
GCAAGTTCATGAAATTTGTAGTCATAAAAGTGATGGTGTTACAATATAAAGGAAGGATGCGTATGCTATGTGAAATTCAGTAATTCGGGTAACCAATTGTTGCAGTGTCAGCTTAGGATAGGATATGAAAGGCAAAAGGAGTATGTATGCGTCGCCCGGCGACCGTATACTGAAAATAAAGCAGCTGTAAAACTTTTCACACGAAGTGTGAATTACGGGGTCGAGGGTCATGTAATCCGTTCTTGTTAGCAGATGATCCTCTTTATCAGTATCAACTTACATATTCCATTTTCAGTGTGTTATGTAATCCACAAAGATATTGCTGTTGACTACTGAATACTTTCGTGACAGTACGTGAATTATTTACTGCTTCACTTGTTTGCAGTTCTCTTATTTCAGAGCCATTATTGATCATAAATTGGGTTAAATCTGGCGAATATAGAAAGTATAATAATTACTCCTGAAACTTTTTGCTCAAATATCAACTAATTTACGAGGGATGTCACACAAGTATCGGACCGACTAATATATTTCTTATATATATTTAGAATCGGATTTTATAACATGTTCCAAGCGCCCTTTGAAGATGAAAATAGACCTATACTGATGATAATAAGAAATTAAACTATGTATCATACCAGGGTCTCCAAACTTGTTGAAATTTTCTGGTGATAACGGAATATTAATTAATCTATGAATAAAACTGTTAAATGCTGACAAATTATATTGATACGGATGACACGAAGAGTTATGTATCATAATATCTGTATGTGACGGCTTATGGTAAATTCCGAAAACATGTTTTTCAATTTCATTCGAAATTTTTACATCTAAGAAATTTATTTAATCATCACTTTCTATTTCGGTTGTGAATCCAACTTTTGGATGTAATGAATGTATATGATTCTTGAAAATTTTAACTGTCTATCTGTTCATGTGAAGCAAATAATGATATCGTCTACAAAGCGATACCAGTATAAACCATATTTACTAAGTGGATGGTTATGAATTGATTTCTCTAAATTATTCATGAATATTTCTGCTAATAAAGGACTTAAATGATTGCCCATAATCAAGCCGTCTTCACTAGTATAATATTTGTTATTGACATGTAAATAATTTTGATTTAAACAAATTTGTAATAATGAAAGAATATCTGATTTAATGATAGTATTGACATGATTCTTTTCTAATAATTCTTCAACTAAGTAATACGTATCTTTCGGGGAATGTTGGGAAATAGATTCTTAACATCGAAAGAAATGAGTTTGGAATTAGGTGGTACAATGGTATCTTTGATATTGGCAATTAGTTCGTATCAATTTTTGACCGAAAATTTAGATTTAAAGTTGCAATGTTTTATTAGCAAGTCGTTGAGGAATTTTGAAAGTTTGGGAGAAGGTGCCCTTACATAAGAAACAACAGATTAAATAGGGTGGAAGATACGTACTACTTAGTTGAAGAATTATTAGAAAAGAATCATGTCAATACGATCATTAAATCAGATATTCTTTCATTATTACAAATTTGTTCAGATCAAAATTATTTCCATTTCAATAACAAATATCATACTATTGAAGACGGCTTGATTATGGGCAATCCGTTAAGTCCTTTGTTAGCAGAAATATTCATGAATAATTTAGAGAAATTAATTCATAATCATCCACTAAGTAAATATTGTTTATACTGGTATCGCTATGTAGACGATATCATTATTTGCTTCACAGGAACAGATAGACAGTTAAAATTTTCGAAAATCATATAAATTCATTACATCCAAAAATTGATTCACAACCGAAATAGGAAGCAATAATCCGATAAATTTCTTAGACGTAACAATTTCGAATGAAAATGGAAAACATGTTTTTGCAATTAACCATAAGCCGTCACATACAGATATTATAATACATAACTCGTCGTGTCATCCGTATCAACATAAAATGTCAGCATTCAACAGTTTTATTCATAGATTGATCACCAGAAAATTTCAAACAAATTGCCAAAAATAATGGTTAAAATCCCAAACTAATAAATAATATTTTAAATGAAAAACAGAGTAGAATCGCATAGCACGAAGTTTTCTGTCGATAAATTGAAAAAAAAATTGAAACACCTTAACCAACGTTGGCATTACAAGCGAGAAACTGAAATCATTCTTGAATAGCAATAATTTCAACCTAGCTCTTCAAACTAATAATATAAAATCAGATAAAAGCAATAACTCAGGTGTTTATAGATTGAATTGCAATGACTGTGATAATTTCTACATTGGTAGAACACATAGAAATTTTAATATTAGAATATCGGAACATAAACGCAGTTTTTCAAATAAAAAATCAGATTCAAATTACGCGAATCATCTCCTAGAAAATAGTAACTCTTTCGACCCACAGTTTGAAATTTTGCATACAATAAATATTGGAAGGTAGATCTTTGGGAAACTTTAAAAATCATCAAACACAAACACTTAGGTAGACTCATCAATGAACAAGTCGATTTAAGCCCTTCACCTCTATTGAATCTCTTCAGGAAGCAATCTATTCCTTAATTTTATTGGATATACTTGTCATCAATAACCACTTAAGAAGAAGCAACCCAATATGCTTTTAATTACTCAAGAACATTTGTATTTATATTCTCATTTTTATTTTCTGTACATTCATTCGTCTGAAGAAGCTTTGGTGAAGTGAAACGCGTTACGAATCACAATTATTAAGTAAAATTCCTGAAAACACATTACTTGTTTTTATTGCCCATATAAACCAATCGAGGTATCATAAATATACTCAAGAAAAACATCGTTATTAATCATTTGCCTCAAATTATCATTGAATAACAACCGTCAATTACTATATTTCATCCTATTGTACAGATTCAAGGTTGTAAATTTGAATTATAAGGAGAAAACAATAGTACTTATTATGAAGGTTGAGTTAAAAAACCCTGTAGTCTAACAGGTGATAAGTCTGTGACTCTCTTCTTTGTAATAAAAATCAAAATGATCCAATATCTTGAAATGCCATATGCCTAAGTGGGATAATTTTCTCAAAAAGCCCTTACGCCTACCCTGATAGCTATTTGACATTATTATTGCAGAACGTATAATTCATCTTACTTCCTCCGCTTGCTATCTCTTTCGTTCTTAGCGTAATTTCAACCGCACAGATTTTCTTTTCGACTTGTACATGAAATAGGGTAGAACGTACTACTTAGTTGAAGAATTATAAGAAAAGAATCATGTCAATACGATCATTGAATCAGATATTCTTTCATTATTACAAATTTGTTTAGATCGAAATTACTTCCATTTCAATAACAAATATTATACTAGTGAAGACGGCTTGACTATGAGCAAACCGTTGAGTCCTTTGTTAGCAGAAATATTCATGAATAATTTAGAGAAATTAATTCATAATCATTCACTAAGTAAATATTGTTTATACTGGTATCGTTATGTAGACGATATCATTATTTGCTTCACAGGAACAAATAGACAGTTAAAAATTTTCGAAAATCATATAAATTCATTACATCCAAAATTGGATTCACAACCGAAATAGAAAGCAATAATTCAGTAAATTTCTTAGACGTAACAATTTAGAATGAAAATGGAAAACATGTTTTCGCAATTCACCATAAGCCGTCACATACAGATATTATAATACATAACTCGTCGTGTCATCCGTATCAACATAAAATGTCAGCATTCAACAGTTTTATTCATAGATTGATTAATATTCCGTTATCACCAGAAAATTTCATAAATCGAAACACCTTAACCAACGTTGGCATTATAAGCGAGAAACTGAAATCATTCTTGAGTAGCAATAATTTCAACATAGCTTTTCAAACTGATAATAGTTTAGGCAAATATATAAAAAATTATTGAACCAAATCAGATAAAAGCAATAACTCAGGTGTTTATAGATTGAATTGCAATGACTGTGATCATTTCTACATTGGTAGAACACATAGAAATTTTAATATTAGAATATCGGAACATAAACGCAGTTTATCAAATAAAAAATCAGATTACGCGAATCATCTCTTAGAAAATAGTAACTTTTTCGACCCACAGTTTGAAATTTTGCATACAGATAATAAATATTGGAAGGTACATCTTTGGGAAACTTTAAAAATCATCAAACACAAACACTTAGGTAGACTCATCAATGAACAAGTCGATTTAAGCCCTGCACCTCTATTGAATCTCTTCAGGAAGCAATCTATTCCTTAATTTTATTGGATATACTTGTCATCAATAACCACTTAAGAAGAAGCAACCCAATATGCTTTTAATTACTTAAGAACATTTGTATTTATATTCTCATTTTTATTTTCTGTACATTCATTCGTCTGAAGAAGCTTTGGTGAAGTGAAACGCGTTACGAATCACAATTATTAAGTAAAATTCCTGAAAACACATTACTTGTTTTTATTACCCATATAAACCCATCGAGGTATCATAAATATACTTAGAAGAAACATAGTTACTAATCCTTTGCCTCAAATTCCTATTGAATATCAATCTTCAATTACTATATTTCATCCTATTGTACAGATTCAAGGTTGTTAATTTGAATTATAAGGAGAAAACAATAGTACTTATTATAAAGGTTGAGTTAAAAAACCCTGTAGTCTAACAGGTGATAAGTCTGTGACTCTCTTCTTTGTAATAAAAATCAAAATGATCCAATATCTTGAAATGCCATATGCCTAAGTGGAATAATTTTCTCAAAAAGCCCTTACGCCGAACCTGATAGCTATTTGACATTTTTGCAGAACGTATAATTCATCTTACTTTCTCCGCTTGCTATCTCTTTCGTTCTTAGCGTAATTTCAACCGCACAGATTTTCTTTTCGACTTGTACATGAATTTTTTAATTTACCCACGTACCACATTTCTAAGGGATTAGCATACTCAATGAGCTTTTATTACTCTTCGTCTGTACCGAATAGACTATAATTTTAAATCCAAGAAAACAGTTGTTATAACTTTATTCTCAAAAATGAATGTTCTGAACGTTCAAAAGTCGAACGATATATATTTTATTCTTCTGTTAAATCCGTCTTATAATAGTCGCTTTCAATTCTAGTTCCAGTATATCTAAGAAATTCATTAGATCATCCTGTGAAGTACAATATTTCTCCCAAAAATATATCTGCAAAGATTCGAAGGAGACTATCTACCTCTCGTCGAGAAAGGTCTTGATGCAACATCCCGCTTTTGTTTGGAATAATAATATATAATCCGCTTTGAAGGACTTCAGCCATCCCCTTATTGTTAAGTGTTTACGAAAATACTCTGCCCACACTCTTATGTTATCATTGTTCTTATGCAAATATTTTCTTGCCCTTTGTCTTCGAAGTTGAGGATGCTAGAGTGAACTCAAAATTCATTCAGGCAACATTATTGATGAAATGTTCATACAGTAATGCAGTAACGAGATTAAATCTATCTACACACAACCATATTTATACGGAATCACTCGGTATTTAAAATTATTGATTGTTCTTTACCATGGATCTTTAACTACTTCTGAAGAATGAAGTAATTTGTTGTAAAAAAACTGTTGAATCATCACCACATGTTCTGGATATTATACTCAGTCGTTACTGAGATTTGAAACTGTGAATTTCAAAATTTAAAAAAGTCTATAATCGTAATTGAAAATGCCTTACGTTGGATTGTCGATGTGCAGCAGGGTCGAATAATTGCGGCCACAATTGGGGTATCACAGGGGGTGATTTCAAAAACCTATGCCCGATACGTGGAGCTACAATCTCTAGAAGAACTCGTTGGAAGATCACTTCTGAAGAACAAGACCGCTTTTTGTGACAACTTGCAAGAAGAGACCCTAGTGCGTCGTACACCATACTCCAAAGGCAATTTCTGGAAGCAACAGGCATCAGTGAATTAGTCGAAACGATACGTCAAAGACATCGTTCAAGGGTTTATATAACAGAAGTCCCGTAAGAGTTCCAGGATTAACCAGACAACAACAAACTAACAGACTTGATTGGTGCATCGAGCACCAATATCGGAATATAGAGAATTGGCAAAATTTTCTTTTTTCGGATGAGACCAGAATTGGTGTTCGATTAGATAACCACCGGATTCAGGTTTTACGATGTCTTGGAAGACAAGCTAGCCTCCGAGTAGCAAGACAAATTCCGAAATACCAAGGGGAAGTGAGACTCTGACAAGCTGCCCACGATGGGAATTTCATTTTTATGCAAAATAATGCTCTTTCGCATATCAGCAACCTCGCGCGACATTATCTGGCCAGCTTGCTCTCTTGATCTAAATTATATTGAAAATTTATGGGATGATCTCAAAAGGAAAATTATATCGCGCCAGGATAATCCAAGAAACTCACAATAGCTCATCCAAGCCGCCACAGAAGAGTGGTAGAATATCACCCCAGAGGAGGTTTGAAACCTGATCCAAAGCATGCCTAGACGGATTCAGGCTTGTATCAGAGCAAGATGAGATAATACAAGCTACTGAAGTTGAGAAAAAACACCTACTCCTTGAGAAAACAGTTTTTATTTTTTTTACTACATGCGAAAAGAGTCTTATTCTCTTTCATTTGTTCCCTTCTCAAAATAAACCTTGATTCATTTCTTTTTTAATTGAAATATCTCAAAAAGGATCAATTCAAACAATCTTTCGAAATTTCCAAAATCTTTCAGGTAATATTCAAAATATCGGGTGATTCCATATACAGGGTGATATATAATAATGTGTCACAACTTCAGGGAGGAAATCTACATGCAATTTTCAGAAAAAATTTATATAAACATAGGTCCGCAAAATCTTCGTTACGGAGCTACAGGGTGTTGAAATTTCCGGTTTTTCTTCAAAACTCCTACAATTTTTGAGATATTCAGCCCAAATTTGGAATCCAAGCTATTTTTTACAGCTTCCATCATTACACGTCCTAAATTTTAACTAGAATCTACAAGGTGTTTTCTTTTTCGGAGCCATGTCTTCTTTTGCCCTTTCAAACATTTTGGCAGTACGCCACTGATCAGGGTACAATCAATTGTCGTCATCTTCGTTCAATTTAGAAACTTTTTTGACAACAATATTAAACGATTGTATGCGTTCGCTGAATTGAAAGCACTTCTGATTAAAAAAAATGACTGGTGAAATTTGGTTTTTTTCATTTATTTATTTTGACAAATGCTAAAGTTGAACCAGTGTCTGCTCGAACTGTTTATTAAATTAACGATTCGTTTTAAGACTTTTGAAATTATTGCTGTAAGAAAAAATGAATAATATTACTAACGCCGAATTGGCTGATATCCATTACATGTACGGTCTGGCTGACGGAAACACAACAGAAGCTAAGCGATTATATCAAGTACGCTTTCCAAATCGAGTAACACTAGGCAGGCGAACATTTTCAAATATCCACAGATGGTTGAGAGAAACTGGTATTTTTACTGCAAATAATCATTTGAAAGGTGCAACTCAAACTATGAAAACTCCAGATATTGAGGAAGCAGTTTTGAATTGTATTGATTTGAATCCTAATGTGAGTACAAGAGAAATTGGAAATCAGTTGAATATTTTACATGTTCTAGTTTGGAGGACTCTCCACGATTTTTTATTCGACTCGTCCAAACTCTACTTCCTCGAGATTTTCCTTCAAGACTGAATTTCTGCCGATGGTTCTTAGATAAAATTAGAGAAAATGATCATTTTGATAGTGAAATAATGTTCACAGACGAAGCTAACTTTTCGAAAACTGCTATCAGAAATTTTCACAATAATCATTATTGGGCTGAGGAAAACCCCCATTTGATGAAGAATCTCATCATCAAGAACAATTCTCACTAAATGTCTGTTCGGAATAATTGGAAATTATTTGATTGGGCCATTTTGTTTGCCAAACAGGCTAAACGTTCCCGCAATTTCTTGAGGAGGAGTTACATTTATTGCTCGAGGATGTGCCACTTTTGGTGAGAAATATAATGTGGTTCATGCATGACGAGGCACCAGATCATTTCAGTGGAGAAGCTAGGAAATTATTGAATAATACATTCAATAACCAATTGATAGGTCGGGGTGGGCCAGAAGCAGACTTAAATAGCTTAGACCTTTTCTTATGGGGATATCTCAAAAGTTTAGTTTGTACCACTCCAGTGAACACTGTAGAAGAATTGAGATATCGAATAATGACCTCTTGTGACGCGTTAAGAAATACCCCAGGAATATTACAAAGATCCGTGATAATATTCGAAGAAGGACAGAGGCCTATATTCTTGCAGGTGGAGGACACTTCCAGTAATTTATTTAGTTTTTTTTTGAATAAGTTGAGTCTCAGAAGACGAGGTATCCAAATGAAATCAAATTTAGAGCAGGAGTTTTGAAGAAACAACTAATTTTTTTCCGGAAATTTCAACACCCAGTAGCTCCGTAACGAAACTTTTGGGGACCTATGTTTATATAAACTTTTTTTTTTTGAAATTGAGCGTGGATTTACCCCCTGAAGTTGTGACATACTATTATTCATCATCCTGTAAATTTGGTTGTTTGTATGTTGGGTATTTTTGCTACTTGTTTGTAACACTTGTTTGCTAGAAGTATGTAGATTTATGACAGAGTTTGTACAGGATTAAGATATCCTCATGAAATTTGAGTACCTCAATCTTTTTTTTATAGGAGTCGATAGTATATTTTTGATTATATATAGGGGTTGACCCATATATCTGTTCATGCAATCAAACTGATTTCATGAAAAATATAAATCCACCACCCGGTAATTAATACCATTGCCAGGCAATGATTATAATCAAAACATATCTTGGAATCATTATATATTAGGATAACGTTAAATGTTATGAGAATATATCAATCTACCAGAATATAAAAATACTATAGCATCATCAGACAATGATATCAATGTACCAACGAGTAGTGTCAGAGGCTTTCTCCCCAGAAAAATCCAGTGTACGGACCTTAGTCAAGTAACACTGAATGTTACTCATTAATAGTTTCCTTTGTGTGAAGTGGTGAACGATCAAATAGAATACTGCTCTGAATATAAATATGACAAAATTGTCAGTTAATTATATTACATTTATATAAACAAATAAATAAAATATGAAATGAGATTCTGAGCAGTATAAACTAAAGAGAAAACCTATTACTCTACCTCATTATTTTTTCGGAAAGAAACCTACGAAGAATATTACAAGAATTGATGAATGTTATTTTTGTAACTGTTCAAACAAGTTTTATCTTCAGACCCAAAATCTCAATACTTTTGTGAAGATGAATAACACCTGTTGTGGAAATAATAATCGGTAGAATAAAAATTTTTCATTTTCCACATTTTTTAATCTTGTCGCCAAGCATCATATATTTAGAAATTTTTCATTGTATTTATTTTGTATATTATGTGTGTCGGGTATAGCAATATCAATTATATATGTTATTTGATTCTTTTAACAGTAAGAATGATATCTTATCTATTGTGTTTTGCAGCTCTGATGCAAAGAATTGTTTTATCAAAATAAAGTTTATATTTGTCATTTTCACAAATAATCTCAGGTTCATATTTGTCAAATTTTTTCTTTTGGGAATTAGGTCATGTTTTATTCCTAGATTAAAATGAATAATATTAGCGACGGCATTATGTCTTTCTAAATAATCTGTTGAAGCAAGGACTGAGCAAGATGATAATATATGAAAACTGTTTCTGAAGAACAGAAACATATACGGCAAGAATCATCAATATTTTGTTTGATGATGTTTTTCTATAATTCCTCGTGAAAACAATCTGATCCTGGATCGCAATTGCCAAGCCTTCTGTTTCAGCAAACAATTCTCCAGAAACTAACCATTTATTCGATGCGATTTCATCAATATAATCATTTTTCAATTCTTTAGGTGCTTTCCGTGTAATTCCTTCTGCATCCAATTTTCTCTTAGAATTATCATCAAATATATCAAAATCCACCTTTTGCATTGTCAAGTTCAGAGGTGTTAGATTATAATCTGAAGCAACAACAATATCATGTAATTTAGACGTTCTCCGTTTATCATAAAAATATATATATATATATATATATATATATATATATATATATATATATATATATATATATATATATATATATATATATATATATATATATATATTAAATATTCTTAATTAAACTCTTCAAATTCAAAGTGAACATTAAATTAACATTCCGTTAAATGAAGCAGGAAATTTAGGATTCGTAATATCGAGCCAAACTACATATATTTGCATATATTCGCAGAATCAATTCATTCATCATTAACTTGTGAATAACTAAAATAATATTTGCCTAACAAATACCTTCAAATTACCAATGGATATTCAATTGATATAATTATGACTTAAATTAGGGAGAAATGTATGAAATTATGAATAATTCAATGTGATTCTTCAAATTACTGCATGGAAATTAATTGTATGTTTTATTGTTTCTATTAATCAAAATGAATTAGAATACATGATTGTTCAATTAAATGTAACAGAAATGTCATCTAATATGATTTCGGTAATCATTGCAACTTTAATTACAGCATATAAAGTCCAAAAAAAATCTAATGAATCCTACATATATCATTAAATTTAAAGTTAAATATTTCATTGTGGTAAAAAACGTTTCTTTCACTAAGAGGTATTGAATTATCAGAACAAAAATACAGGAAAAAGTTGAAGAAAAAAGTTTCAAAATTATATCGAACCTGTTGATAATATTATGGCCAAGATTGGGCATACTCAGGATTAACTTATCGATAGTATTTTCGTTTGAATTGTGGAGGCCGTTACTTGATGTAGATCCATGATATAAATGAGATAAAAAACACAAGGTTTAACTTTAATCTACACTTTATTTGAAAAAATTCGACGACGTTTCGCTGACACAGCAGCTTTATCAAGAATGAAAAACAGAATGAAGAGTATGGTATTATAAACAAATCGTATACGTGTGATAAAATTTATATCGGTAGGACCTATAGGAGTTTTGGCATAAGAACATCTGAACATAAACGTTGCTTCGATAAAATAAATCTGATTCAAATTATTCAAACCACTTAATGAAAGAAAACCATTCATTTAATAAAAACTTTGACATATTACATATAAAATCAAAAAGTTCAAAATTAGATCTCCTAGAAGCATTAGAAATAAATAGATACAAACATTCGGACAAGCTTTTTAATGAACAGGTAGATGTGAATTATTCACCCCTACTTAACTTGTTTAATTAGTTTTTATTACCTTTCATACTAACTGTACAATGGCTCGGTGTGGTTTTCCTGTTATTCTTCCAACTTGTTCTACGATTTGTTTATAAAACCATACTCTTCATTCTGTTTTTCATTCTTTATAAAGCTGCTGTGTCAGCGAAACTTCGTCGAATTTTCTCAAATAAAGTGTAGATTAAAGTTAAACCTTGAGTCTTAATAATTCAATGCAAAGTTCATATTGGAAGAAGATTCGGTTCTTTTTAGGGTGTTCCACACAAACACCCTTGTCTTTCAAAGTGGAAAATATCAACGAATCATGTTCTTGGTGCTTTGATATAAATACAGATTCTTAATTTGATTTTTAAATGACGTTTAGAGATCACGACCAACATTTAGAAACTAAAAAAGAAATTAAAATGAAACATATGGCCAAGAAAAAATATTATGAAGGTATTCACAATAGGGTATGAGTTTTGTTTGTATGTCACGTAAACGAACGCTCGTTCTCTATTTGACCACCCTCACCATCCTCTTGCCAGACATTCCCAAGGGCATGCCTAATAACAAGCTACTGTTAGTTCCGTTTTGGCTGTAAGGTAGACTGCTTGTTGTCGCTTTCATTTTCGTGGATTTGTTTTCACAATAAATAAAACGAACACATGGAAAGTTGGTTAAATGACTCCTTATTTGAGTGGAAGGATTGCAGTTGTTTTTTACTAACAAAATGACAACAATAAATGTACTGGTTCTGCTAGTGCTTGCGACGTCTTGGCAATTTGCGAAAAGGCTGAAGTATCAGACAGTTTGAAGAAACAAGTGGAACAATAGTTCAAATAGTGGCAAAATTTTGAGAAAAGTAAGGAAAAAAATTACAAACAAATCTATGAGAGTATGAGCCGCACATATTCATATTTGTCCCATTATCATAACTTTCTTGAGTAGAGTCCAGTATTGGATTAAACGCAATAAAACTTTCCTTAACTTCAACCATTTTTGACGTGGTGTTAAAGACAACATACCTCAGAACAAGGCTAATTTGCCTTGACTAGTGTCTGGTGTATAATCTAATATTATTGAAAAATATTTTGAACTGCGAACCATTTCTAAAATATTATTTCTCACTTTGGACGACAATAATTCAATTATTTAATTCTGTATTGGCACGCCTAAATAGTGAGTCATTTTAAAAGATTTTTTTGGGAGTTATACACTCGGCTAACGTGCTGTCTCGTCACTGAATCAAAAGAGTCAATCATCCCAACAGCTTTCAGAAAATTTCCATTATCACGTTCGAAAAGCAGGTGAGAAGAACCTTGAAATGCCAACCATTGTGTAGATAAATACTTAACAATCGCAATAATTCTTTCCAACACGTCTCGGCAATATTTTTTTTCCGTTTTTAAAGTCCGCAGATGATGAGCTTCAACAGTCATAGATGTCTCCAACATTTTTTTTGAATTTACCCAAGTTTTTATATAACTGTTGTGTAAAATTGACGTTTCGTGTCTCTTAATCAGCGAAGACAAGTGTTGCCAATCAGATACTCCATTTGAATCATAAAAAGCGTTAGGAGTTTTACATTTACAAAACAACTTACAACAAAAACAAAATACAGAATCTTTAGAAATAGAGTAAATAAGCCAAGCCCTTTCGACTTTTTCTCCATTTGCTACATTTCTTTCAAAGTATTTGCACGAAAAGTTTCTCTTATCTTTATTACTAGGAAAGCTAAAACTGATGTCTATCAAGGGCGGACCACGTTTAGCCAATATTCTAGCCATCTCATTGGTGATTCTTTCGGGCCACAAACCGGGGTCGGACGGAATTATAACGATACTAGCCTCATTACAGCCTTCATCGAAAGTGTCACTTGCAGCAAGTATTTCGGTAGCTGGCATTACCGAAGTTTTTATACAAGCTGAATTACCTGGAGTGGATTGTTCAAGTGCTGTCATCGCTTCATCGGGCTCTGCATCAGTAGAAGCTGTTTTGCTGCTACAACCGCTGCCACTTTTGCAGGACCTGATGGTACTGTTGAAATTTCAGATGGTCCACTCACGGTTATTGATATTACGGATTTAGAATCTTGAGATTAGGACGATTCGGTCGCACCAACATCGATAGTCTCTGTGGAATCTCGATTGTTTTGCAAGAAATGCTTTAAAGATCCAACCATTTTTCCCCTTTCTTGTAGTCTCAGTTTCTTTTGCTCGCGAAACTTCGCACCTGAAGGTCTCTTCCTTTTATACTGAAAAAACAAATAAATAATTAGTACTCATGGGAATTAGGAATTAACGTCTAAAGTAACCACAATAATAAGCACCATATGGGTAGGGTAGGAAATATTCATGAAAAGTTAACCAAGTAGCTCATAGTTTTTAACCCTTTATAGGGCAGATTATTATTAAGGAAGATATGGCCGATTAAAGTTTGCATATTTGAGTAAAAACAATTTGTTCGAGCCCTTTCAGCTTAAATCCTTTCAAAAATAAAGGCAAAAAACTTATTGATCTAATTTGATCCTATAGCTCTTAAACAACCCTATAAAATGGTTATTTAAAAGATCAATAGCATAAAAACTAAGAGAGTTATGGATAAAACCAGTGACTTTTTCAAACTCGTACATGACATTTCATTTAATAAAAAGATATTTGGCTAAAAAATTAATTATAACCAGTATTCTATAAAGGATTAATGTTGATAGTCTAAAGTAGGGAACACTTACCATTTTATCAAAAATCAAGTCGTTGAAATTGCAGTCAGCAGGTATTCGGCACTTAATTTAAAAAAAAAGTAGTATACAAAATATTACACAACACAACACCACACTTGACAAAATAAAAATAACTTTATGTGTAAAAATTAATAGGATTACTTGTTTTTATTCACTTGTTGTAAGGTCCAGTGAACTAACCGATTTAAAACGCCTGTGGCGATGCATCGCTTTTATAGCGCTCCAGGCGTTATTCATGTCTGAACAGGAAAAATCAAAAACTGCCGCCTGACATGTTCTCGCAACATAGGAATCGCCAGTAACTGGACGATATACTAATAAAATTTCGTGTGTATTTACACCTAATCCTATTTAATTTCTCATATTTTATTTTAATATTTTTTCGGACCCTGGGTTTTGGTGCCACTAAAGGATGGCGCCCGAGTGCATTGCACACTTTGCACATATGGTTGCGGGTGCTCTGCTTGTCATGCTCTATTTTGTATATAATGTTGCAATCCGAATTTTCATATAGAAATAAAAAGTTTCCAATAAACTTGGCCATTTAATTCGCCCAGTCGATCGAATGAATCCATAATAATCGAATTTCAGAAGATTTGTTCATATCCATGGAAATATCGCTACAAAATGCAGTTTTACGACTGTTTTTAGAGGAGCCACGGATACGTGAATAATGAATTTGTATGTTCAATCCTTCGAAAATATATTCATCCATGTTGTATCCAGATTTGATTGGCTTATATGAGCGCATGTTATTTCATGAAAAATCTTTCAACGAGGTTATTATTTTCCATTTCGAAACGTGGCTGGCAGCTTACTCTTTTGTCACAGAACGGATTATGCAAATCGGGATGAAACTACCTGTCCGAAATTGATAATCTGTTTTGAAGATTTAAATTTCATCGAAATCTGTATGATAAATTTAGTTTGTTTGTTATCCACTGGTGGCTGATCAAAATTCAATGTACAATAAGATACGATCGGAATAGATGGTGGATTCAATAGTTAATATACCAGATGTCCATGAGAGGTGGGACAATAAAAAGTATAAACAACCAAATTTATATGGAGTCACCCGATATTTTGAATATTAACTCACGGATTTTGGATATTTCGAAAGATTGTTTGAACTGATCCTTTTTGAGATATTTCAATTGAAAAAAGAAATAAATTAAGGTTTATTTTAGGAAAGAAACAAATAAAAGAAAATGAGAGACTCTTTAAAAAAATTGAAGATTGTTTTCTCACGGGGTAGGTTCTTTTCTCGACCTCAATAGCTTGTGTTATCTTCTCTTGTCCTGATACAAGCCTGAATCCGTCGAGGCATGCTTGGGATTCGACCTCCTCTGGGGTGATATTCTGCCACTCTTGTGTGGCGGCTTGGATGAGCTGTTGTGAGGTTTTTGGATTATCCTGGCGTTATCTAATTTTCCTTTTGAGATTATACCATAAATGTTCCATAGGATTTAGGTCTGGAGAGTAATCTGGCGAGTCCAAAATAGCGATTCCCTCTGTTTCAAGATAATGTCGCGTTAGGTTGCTGGTATACGATAGAGCATTATCTTGGATAAAAGCAAAATTTTCACTGTAGGCACCTCGCCAGAGTCTCACTATGGGCTCCAGCACTAGGTCCACGTAATTTCTAGCCTTTACGCTCGCACGACATGAACTCCAATCTGTTTTGCCTGCCAGCATAATGCCACCCCAAAAAATCACACTGCCCACTTGGTATTTCGGAATTTGTCTTGCTACTCGTAGTCTAGCTTGTCTTCCACGACCTCTTAAAATACGAATCCAGCAGTCATCTGATCGAACATCAATTCTGGTCTCATCCGAAAAAAGAACATTTCGCTAATTCTCAATATTCTAATTTTGGTGCTTGATACACCAACTAAGTCTGTTAATTTGTTGTTGTCTGGTTAGCTTTGGAACTCTCAAGGGCTTCCTGCTGTATAAACCCTTGAATGAAGTCTTTGACGTATCGCTTCGACTGATACACTGATGCTTGTTGCTTCCAGAAATTGCCTTTGGAGTATGGGGTGCAATGCACTTAGGTATATTCTTACACTTTGGCATAAAAAGCTGTCTTGTTCTTCAGAAGCGAACTTCCTACGACTTCTAGGCCTATTTTGCAGAGATTGTAGCTCCACGTATCGGGCGTAGGTTTTTGAAATCACCCCCTGTGATACCTCCATTGTGACCTCTATATTCCTCTGTGTCACCCATTCTTCCACGAGAGCAATTATTCGACCCCTCTGCACATCGGACAATCCAACGTAAGGCAATGTCAATTACAATTATTGGCTTTTTTAAATTTTGAAATTTACAGTTTCAAATATCAGTGACGACTAAGTATAATATCCGGAACATGTGGTGATAATTCAACAGTTTTTCTACCTCATCTGGGGTGATATTTTGCCACTCTTCTGTGGCGGCTTAGATGAGCTGTTGTTGGGTTCATGGATTATCATGGCGCGATCTAATTTTCCTTTTGAAATTATTCCATAAATGTTCAATTAGATTAAGGTCTGGAGAGTAATCTGGCCAGTCCAAAATAGCGATTCCCTCTGTTTCAAGATAATGTCGCGCGAGGTTGCTGGTATGTGAAGGAGCATAATCTTTGATAAAAGCGAAAATTACACCGTGGGCCCCTCGCCAGAGTCTCACTGTGGGCTCCAGCACTAGGTCAACGTAATTTCTAGCCGCTATACTCGCAGGAAACGAAATCAAATCTGTTTTGCCTCCCAGCATAATGCCACTCCGAAACATCACACTGTCCCTTGGTATTTCGGAATTTGCCTTGCTACTCAGAGTCTAGCTTGTCTTCAAGGACTTCTTGAAACCCGAATCCGGCGCTCATCTGATTGAGCACCAATTCTGGTCTCATCCGAAAAAAGAACATTTCGACTATTCTCAATATTCCAATTTTGGTGCTCGATACAACAATTAAGTCTAATAACTGTGGAACTTTTGAACTCTGCTGTATAAACCCCTTGAACGGAGTCTTTGAGGTATCATTTCGACTGATACACTGATGCTTGTGGCTTCCAGAATTTGGCTTTGGAGTATGGGCTGCACTAGGTTCTCTTCTTGCAATTTGTCACAGAAGTGATATTCCTGCAACTTCTTCTAGGCGTATTTTGTAGAAATTGTAGCCCCACGTATCGGGCGTAAATTTCTGAAAATGTAACGTGCTAAAATCACGTCACAACAATTTGAGTTAAAACACCTGATTCCAGTCAACCCTCTATATGTGTCACGCCACTGGTTAACATGATACGCAAAAGCCGCATATGATAAGTACATGTGCTACGAGCATTCTTCAGTTTAGGTGTTCCTTTCTTTGCAGACCTTCAAGCGAATTACTTGAACTTGAAATTCCTCCTAAATTGCAGTAAATTAAATTATATTAAAATTCATATCTTGTACCTCATATACTGTGTAGTGACCTATTTTAAAATATAGGGTAAGTTGAAAGTTCATTTAGCAAAATGCCGCAATTAACCTTGAAAATCTGATTTATAATTTTTCCTTACAATTTTTTTATAATGACCTTGATAGTTTTTCATTAATAAACTCGATCAAAATAATTTTTTGAGTAGAAAACGACAAAAGTAACTCAAATTCCTATATTCAATCATTATTTCCGTCATTTTTAAGTTATTTTCGTGAAACTATCATGTAAATCAAGAAATACTTTCAAATTTTCAAAATGGTTGCCAAACATCTGTAATTTTGTGTAAAGAGTTTATATAGAAGCTTCCTCGATTTGAATGTAGCTTCTTTTTTAATTGTAAATAGTTCTTTTGTAGATGCTTCCTCGCTTTTTATAGAACTTATCTTTTAATTCTATGACTTACTTGAACAGCTAGTACGAGTTTACTTTTTTAGAATCTCTGTAATCTCAAAACAAAAAGTTACTATATGCGAGATTTCGCAATGTCTAGACACATCGAAGAAAATTATTCTTCAAGGATGGTATTAGTAAAGAAATACTTAAGAAATTTGTTGATATTATTGGAGGACCGTTTGTTCACATCTGTAATCGTATTCTTGGCGAAGGTGTCTTCCCGGATAGTTTGAAGATGGCAACAATAATTCCTTTACTTAAATCGGGCGATAGAGCAGATATGAATAATTACAGACCTATATCCCTTACATCGTGTATAGCCAAACTAATTGAGAAGGTCATCAAAAAGAGGCTTATAAATTTTTTTGATAAATATGAGGTCATTAATAGTAATCAATTTGGATTTCTAAATGGTAGATCCACCAATGACGCGATTAGGAGGGTTGTGGGCCGCGTCTATGAGCTTCTGGACCAGGGACTGTTTCCGATGGCTGTTTTTCTCGATATTACCAAGGCTTTCGATCTTGTACCTCATAAACAACTACTGTGTAAGCTTGATAGAATGGGGGTGAGAGGTGTTCCTCTGCGTCTCTTGGCGTCGTATCTTTCAGATAGATGTCAGTGCGTCCGTATAGGTCAATCTGTAAGTGATAGTCAAAATGTGAAAATGGGTGTACCACAAGGTACTGTGTTGGGTCCTTTATTGTTTCTATGTTATATAAACGACTTTCTTAGTTTGAGTGGTGTAGGTGAGATAACATCCTATGCGGACGACACGGTGCTATTGTTTAGTGGGAAAAGTTGAACGCTACAAGGATTTAGTCCGTAAAGGGCTGATTTTGGCAGGAAATGGATGAACAGCAATGGTTTAATACTAAATCAGAAAAAACTACTATTCTCCTTTTGCTAGAAGTACAGTTGGATTGCCGCATTTTAATAGTATAAGCTTTTGCATGGAATGCCAAAATCGGAAAATTGTGAAAATTGTGGATGTGGAACTCAGGTTCTCTTTCTGCAATACACTACGAAGTATTTGGATGTATGCATTGACTCTACTCTCAGATGGGTGGATCAAATAAATAACATGTGCAAAAATTGCGTCCATTCATTTATGTTTTTCGTATTCTGAGTAAAGTGGCTGATACAAAAACTTTATTATCCGCCTATCACGGCTTAGTGAGTCCTATTTTGCAGTACGGTTGCATAGGTTGGGGAGGAGTATATGACAGACATCTTGATGGTTTGAGTGTAGTTCAGAAAAAAATTATTAAAACAATCTACAGAAAACCATATGATTTTTCTACTGAACTTATTTTTCAAATGAGTGGCCTGCTAGATATTAGACAACTTTATGTAAGAGCTCTGTTGATTGATTGGTATTATGGTAAAATCAGTGTTAATCTATTATCACATAATTACGATACCAGAGGGTAGCACGCCACCTGAATTACGCCCACAAAGCATGTTTTAGAATAACATAGAGGTTTTTCACATACTATCTGAATAGAGTATATAGTTTTCTCGACAGTCAGTTAAGAAATTCGTCTGTTTCAATACAAGTTTTTAAGAAGAGGTTTTCAGATGGGTCCAAAGGAAAGGTCTTTTATCAATATTATGTTCATTTGATATTCTGTTTGACTGGGGAGCCTGTGGGGAATTTATATTCATATTTTTATTTATATGTATGTATATTTTTATTTTTTATGCATTATCTTTGTAATTTTTCATTTAGATGAAGCCTTTTAGGACAGCTATTCTTGGCTCGGGAAAAATTGTTATTTATAAATTTTGTTTTGTGTCTGAGATTTAGTTTAATAAGTATATTTAGCTGAGTGTTTTACTCTGATTTTTGTTTTCACATGTGTGTTGCTAACAAGGTTTTCCTTCTGCAACACTTCTACTCTGGGTATATGTATGTCAGAAAATGGGGATGCTATTGAATGTAAAGCATTTTTCCATTACATTTTTTTTTTAAATCAAATCATTTTTTAAATCAAACATTATTCAAACTTCCGTAGAATGTTAAATATGCTCCTTTGGAGGAGCTAGTTTTCCGATCTACTCTTCATAATCACCGTTAACCGGGGCCACAGGGAAGTAGTACAGCACGGTCAGATGTCACGAATAGGAACAATGGACAGCAGTTTCGGTCTCGTTTGACCTCGACAGCATTGTCTACCCATTCGTAACACAAGGCTATGCCGTTACCTACTCATCTCAATTCGTTGGGGCGAACGCAGTAATGTAAATATCACTGCGCCCCCTAACTAACCGAAACAGAGGCTACCTCACCAACGCCCCGCGAGTAGATCGGAAAACTAGCACCTTCAAGGGAGGATATTTAGCATTCTACGGAAGGTTGAATATTGTCCCTTGAAAAATAATTTTCTTCGAATCTCCGTAACTTTTCATATTCATTTTTGTCAGTAAATAATATTAGATCCACGTTATTTTGTTACTTCAAATTTCCTGGTGTAGCTGGCTGTTACGTTAGAACATAGAATATCTTGGTGATACATTTCTAATTTGTGAAATTCGGTCCTAGGAGGAGACCCATAGATAGAAATTCCTAGGTGAAGTGCCCTAGATAGGAAGTCCTAGGTTAGACAGACATTCCTAGGTAGAGGTTTTCACCAAAGGCAAGCAGATAAGACCAAGATACACCAAGATAAGTCTTATTACCTGTATTAACATATAAATAAGTATTTGTGACACTATGTATTATTATCATAATTTATGTAATTGAGTAAATATCTAAGTTAAACTTTCTTGACTTTTCTTCCAAGATTTCAGTGACGAATATTGAATTAGAGTCTCATTGCTCATTTTTCTCTGGCCGTAATCAGAGTAGTAAAGTTAAACTTTATTACACTTCTGTTACCCCAAGTTGCAATATTCACAAAATAAATTCCTGTGCACTAGGAATAGGGGGAAAAGGTAAGGTGAAGATAAGGTAAGGTAAAGATAATGTAAATGTTAAGCACTTTGCTACACCTACTAAAGATATGATAAGGGAAACATAGCAATTCAGGTATATGATAGATTCAACCTACATGAAAAGATAGGTTAATATGATAACAAATATTCAAGTTACAAAAAATTTCGGGTAACGGTAAGAAGACTTAGAAAGATCAAAGATAAAGAAATTTAAGAAAATTTAATTAACTGCAATTTAGGAGGATTTTCAAGTTCAAGTAATTCGCTTGAAGGTCTGCAAAAGAAGGAACGCCTAGACTGAAGAATGCTCATAGCAAATATACTAATCATATGCAGATTATTCGCATCATGTTAACCAGTGGCGTGACACATATAAGGGGTTGACTGGAATCAGGTGTTTTAACTCAAATTGTTGCGACGTGATTTTTGCACGTTACAAAATCAGCCCCTGTGATATCCCCGTTGTGATGCTATTTCCCTCCGTGTCACCCCTTCTTCAATGGGAGCAATTATTCGACCCCTTTGCAAGTCGGACAACGCAAGGCATTTTCAGTTATGATTATAGGCTTCTTCAAATTTTGAAATTCACAGTTTCAAATTCCAGCGACGACTGAGTACAATATCCCCAAAATGTGGTGAAAATTCATCATTTCTTATCATACTATTCAGATTTTTGATAACAAAAAACTTCATTCTTCACAAGCAGTCAAACATCAATGGTTAAAAACAATCAATAATGTGAAATACCGAGAGATTCCATATAAATTTGTTTGGGTATATATGGAAAAAGGAATGACTCTTTTGTTGTCATGAATATTATTTGGACGAAGTTCCGAAAATATTTTCAATGTTGTGGCACTTCCAGGTATACCCGAAATTGACACCAGCTTAGCTTAATTATTTCAATCAGCATAATGTATGTTTCCATTTTTTTTGTAGAAAGTTAAATTCTGAACAATTTTTCCTCATATTATTGTACCCTGAAATCAACCGAAAGAAAGATATAAAGTTTTCAATCGGAATTTTGCGGTTTCTGATTGTCGTTGTAAGTTGTAAGTGAACATGCTCATTCAGCAGAATTCAATGCATTTGAAAGCTTCACGGTATACAGGATATTTCCAAAGCTTGTCGCAAATCGTAGTACATTCAAAGATACAAAAGTCCGTTTTTTCAAATTAGACTACCTATTTTTGCACACACCATTTAACTCGTAATATTAAAAGGCTGGTTTTCTATACCTAAAATGCATTGTTTCCGAGTAATTCGCGATTTTATCCCAATGTGGAAATTTGAAAGAAAACTCCCTCACTTGGAGACGTAACCCCCTGGAATAAGGAATTTCTACAAAAGATTCGACAACCGCGACCGAAGAGATATGTTTACTATAAATAACTTATGCGGGAAAAATTAATAATAGGTATATGATCAACTAAAGTTTAAAAGGAAAATTAGAGAAATGGAAAATAAAAAATCCAACGAAAACCTCTATGTGACTCACCCCTGGATCCGTGCGTCTAAAGGTTAAAAGGGCCTTCTTGAGTAAGCTGGTACTGGAAATTCTGTGGTTGGATTTGTAGATCACGATGGCGGAACTGTTATAAATTAGTGCGAAAATATATTTGAGTAGAGCAAATTAGCATTATTCAGGCGAAAATGTCATCGATTTTTCCAAATAGCGAAAAACACGTTTTTCGGTTGAGATCCTGACCTCATCTCCGGAGACGTGTGTGGCTTCCGGATTGTACGCGCATGTCGGTTCTTCTTGGCGTAGGTACTTAGATAGCGATACTCGTTGCTAATGAAAATGAGTAATTAACTTATCTAAAGCGAGTACGAATATTAAAGGGTTTTTTGCGATTATACTTCAAAATTGGCAAGCAAGAACAGGAAGTGATTATGTTTCAAGAGACACACATTGCGACGGAAGAACATCTCCGCGAAAGAGGAAATATCGTCCTTTTTATAGAATTACTTACTATGTACAATCTTTTCTTAAATTCAAGAGAGTTTAGACATGTAAGAGTCAGGTATGATTGTTGAAATATTTTTCTGCTGGTTTTCTTTTTCCATTGATACAGAGTCCTGTCCCCAACCCCCTTCCTTGCACCCTCGTCTTCGTTTGGAAATCATGGAATGCAAGAGAGAATGAAGCGGCTAAGCAGAAAAATCTTTGGTACCCTTTATGTACACACGACACTAACACAACATAAACAGACAAGCTATTGCTAGTGCAATGACGACAGGGAAACGATTTTTTTCCTCAGGTTTTTTCACTCGTTTATTGAATCATACGCAAGATAGTGTGGTTCCCCGGTTACATTTCCTGAGCTCACACTTGTATTTTTTCTGACACACACCAAAATTATAGATATAAGCATTTATTGTAAATAGAATTATTCAAATTTTTGTAAATCCTCTTTGCAAAAAAAATATATATATATATACCAATTACAGTGTGTTCCAACGTAAATTGACCCCCCTAACTCCGAAATGAGTAACATTGCGAAAAACACAAGACACGTCGATTTTTGTTTCAAGGGGAGCATTTTTCGAAATAATTCGAAACTTGTCAGATCAACCCCTACCCCCAGCAACCCTAATTTCGAAATTCATCATAGGAAATAAGGGTCAGGTTAAAGGTCTGTCAACATTCTGATTTGTCATTTTAGAATTTTAAATTAACATACAGGGTGTCCCAACCGAGGGTAAAGTTGAATTCCTGCAAATCCCAAATACTAAATGAAATCGATTTATTTTGGCATAATGCAAGCGCAGGTTTATGCTCGGTCTAGAAAAACGACCTACACTTGTGAATTTGGAGTTCAATCAACTATTTCCAGCATCCCCAACTCAAAAATCATTCGATCGAAAATAGGTCAAGTGGCACCTCGTTGGAAAGGTATTTCAATTTTCTCTTCGAATTTGGTATTTTCGAAATTCAGAATCAGCATACATGGAGCAGGAACACTGCTTTTTGAAACTTTCATTTCGGTATAATACGAGAACATGTTTATGTTTGATTCAAATTTTGCGTGAATATGGAATCAATCAATCTCTTCCATTCAGCATCCCCAAAAAAAAATCATACAAGTGATTACAGGTTAGTGGCAAAGTTCCAGAAAGATTTTCTATTTTCTGAATCACTGAGGCATTGGTTTCAGTTTGGCAATCGATATCAGGATGAGGGATGATGGAGAAACTGATTGGATGCTCATCTAAACAGGAAAACGAGATTTATTGAACTTGTATTCAATTGAAAACAAAAACTAACTTGATTATTACAACAATATATATATCCGCCCACCTCCATACAGTTATACAGACGATTTTCGAACTCTCTTCTCACATTAGCGAAAACTTCAGGAGTCAAAAGTCGGCATTCTGTGATAATCCTCATCCGCAGCTCCTCCAGGTTTTCTGGTCTTGTGGCATAAGCTTTAGATTTTAGATGGCCCCACAAAAAAAAATCTAGGGATTTAAATCTGGTGACCTGGCTGGCCACTCAACAGGTCCTCTTCTACCAATCCACCTTCCTGGGAAATTTTCGTCTAAATATTGGCGCACCCGAGCATCATAATGCGGAGGAGCACCGTCTTGTTGAAAACGCATTTCGTCCTCAGAAAGAGTTGGATCGTTCTGTAAAATTTCTGTCAATCTAGGATGTTTGTGTTCCTCTAACAACTGTAGGTAGCCATTTCCATTCAGATTACCCTCAATAAAGAAAGGCCCAACTAGATGATTGCCAAAATTCCTGCCCAAACGTTCAACTTCTGAGGCCTTTGCGTGTGGGCCTCTCTAAACCAATGAGGATTCTGTGTGTCCCAATATCGACAATTATGTCTATTCACTTCACCACTGAGCATAAAGGTGCTTTCATCAGAAAAACAGATGTTATTCAGAAAATTTGGATTAGCGTTTAGGTTTTCACTTAGATTTTCACAAAACTGTAAACGACGATCTGGATCATCTTCGTTCATTTCATGCACTAATTTTACCTTGTAGGGTGAAATTTGTGATGTTTCACGATTCTATGGACAGTTGTAGCTGATACACCAGTCAGACGAGATAGTTTTCTGATCGAAGTAGTATTCTCCATTTGTAGATGACCCACTACTGCCACTTCCGTTGCCTCATTTCTGACAGGACATGCCACTTCATGTTTTTTGTTTGCCACCGAACCCGTAGCTAGGAATTTGTCAACCAAATATTTAACGTACTGGTGACTGACTCCTTTCTCTTTCAGGATGGTTCCTATCGAATATCCTTGCCGTCTTTTGGCACAACTGTTATTTCGAAAATACGTCGATACAATTTCGACCCTTTCCTCAGTGGAATAAACCATTTTCAGATTAATTTCAACTGACGAACAACAACAATAATGAGGAACTGATCTGAATAATAATAATATTTCATTGCAAAAATGAGAAATAACAGATGACTGCACGCCAGATGGAAATGAAAAAAATGTGAACATTTTCAATGCAGAAATCAGCTTTATTTCTTCGTAATTGATGCTCAACACATCGTACCCCAATACTTTTAACAGTTTCGAATTAATTTTAGTTGATAATTTCAAATGACGATATTGAATTTTTCGAAAGCGACATCCTGTATGGAGAGCCGAACTGAATGAAATGCTTTAATCATTCTGGAATTCAAAAAACCTTTCTGAAGATATGCCACTTGAATTATTTGTATGATTTTCAAGTTGGGGATGCTGAATGGAAGGGGTTAATTGCAAAAATTCTATAACCACACAAGGAAGTCCTATTCTCGGATCAAACATGTTCTCGTATACCGAAATGAACCAGTTTCAAAAAGTTATTTGGATTTTCAATGTTCCTGCTTCGGGACACCCTGTATGATGATTCTGAATTTCGAAAATACCAAATTCGAAGAGAAAATTGCAGTACCTTTCCAACGAGGTGCCACTTGACCTATTATCGATCGAATGATTTTGAGTTGGGGATGCTGGAAATAGGGGTTGATTGCACCAACTCCAAATTCACAAGTGTAGGTCGTTTTTCTAGACCGAGCATAAACCTGCGCTTGCATTATGTCAAAATAAATCGATTTCATTTAGTATTTGGGATTTGCAGGAATGCAACTTTACCCTCGGTTGGGACACCCTGTATGTTAATTTAAAATTCTAAAATGACAAATCAGAATGGAGAATTGACAGACCTTTACAGTAAGGTGCCACTCGACCCTTATTCCCTATGATGAATTTCGAAATTAGGGTTGCTGGGGGTAGGGGGTTGATCTGACAAGTTTCGAATTATTTCGATAAATGCTCCCCCTCGAAACAAAAATCGACGTGTCTTGGTGTTTTTCGCTAATGTTACTCATTTCGGAGTTAGAGGGGGGTCAAATTTTCGTTGGAACACACTGTATACATAGATGACCTCAAACTATACGTCGCAAATGAGGAGCAGCTGAGGAACCTCCTGAAAATAGTGGCATCATTCACAAAGACCATACGAATGGAAATGGGGTTGGACAAATGTGCCGTATTACACGTCAAGAGGAGGAAATTAACACAGGCAGGAGAAATGCTTATTCAAGATGAGGTAGCTATACAATAATTAGATTAAGAATCAACATATGAGTACTTGGGTATGGTACAAGCACTGGAGATAAGAACATTCGATCAAAAAGAAGCATTCGAGAACAAATTCTTCGATAGAATAAAAAAGTCCTCCGCAGTAATCTAAATTCAAAGGCAATGTTCACTGCAATAAACACATGGGCGATACCAAACATAGCCTACTCCTTTGGTGTGATCAAATGGTCAAACACAGATTTAAAGGCGATTGACACACGGGTGCGAGTTTTAATGTCCAAATATGGTATTCACCATCTCCATGCATCGGTATTAAGACTTTATTTACCGAGGCACCAGGGAGGTAGAGGTTTGCAGAATGTGGAGATGGCCCACAATAAGGCGGTTACAGACCTAAGAAAAACTTACCGTTTCTCCAATCGATATGCCAAGAAGACCAAAACATCACGGCTTTTAATCTAGCATGCAGAAG
Source organism: Cryptolaemus montrouzieri (assembly GCA_013387265.2). Lineage (NCBI taxonomy): Eukaryota > Metazoa > Arthropoda > Insecta > Coleoptera > Coccinellidae > Cryptolaemus > Cryptolaemus montrouzieri. Next base: position 5,845,474 of record JABFTP020000103.1, on the reverse strand, counting down.
CGACCCACCACGACGCCATCACCTGAACAGATGCTGGAGGAATGGCACAGCAAATCCCTACATGGCAGGTATCCGGAGGCACTGAAAGACAAAAGAGTGAACAAAGATCAATCACTTACTAACCTCAAATCCGGATATTTGTTCTCGGAGACCGAGGAGCGTCTCGCTGCTATCCAGGATCAGGTGGTACCAACGAGAGCGTGTATGAAGCATATCACAAAGAAGAACATTCCAACTGATAGATGCCGAAAATGCCTCCAAGGTCTGGAAACCATTCAGCATGTAACGTCCTCATGCTCCATCCTGGCACCAAAAGAGTACACCCAGCGGCACAATGCTATGGCAAAAATTTATCACCAAGCAATTGCCATGAAATTGGGACTTATACTTACCTCTCGAAGGGTGCATGAATACTTTCCCAAGCCTATATTAGAAAATAGTCAGTTCAAACTTTACTGGGACAGCACTATAAAAACAGACAGAACGGTACCGCACAACAGACCTGACATCATTATCTTCGATAAGGAAAACCGCCGAGCTACCATCATTGATATAACCGTCCCGGCGGATGATAACATCAGCAAGGCGTATACGGAGAAACTAACGAAGTACTATGATCTAGCTTTTGAAATAAAAGAAATGTAGCAGCTCAGATCGGTTAGAATTCTTCCCCTGATAATATCCATGAATGGATTAGTTGAGAACCACCTGGCAGAAAACACTGAGTTCCTCGAACTTGATTGAGAACTAATAAGTAGAGCACAAAAGGAGGTGATACTCTGGACCACAAGAATCGTCCAAATGTTCCTAACTGCTGCCGATATATATAAATATATATATATATATATATATATATATATATATATATATATATATATATATATATATATATATATATATATATATATATATATATATATATACCATATATATATATTCTCGATTATTCTGGTCGGAATTGAGATAGAAAAGTGTGAAAGCAGTTAGTTTTGAAGTGGATTGAATCTAACTACGCAACACCCAAAACTCGTTCTTCATCTTTTCTAGTCGAAGTATTCTCGATTGAACATCAGTTGATTACATCAGTTGCCAGGAAAAATCCTTTTGCCCAAATGAAAATAAGTCTTATCATCCTCACTGGTTCGTTTTGATCAGTGATGATCATTTGCATTCTCTCGGCAAACTGCTGGCGTTGTAACCACTGTTTCTCTTGATCTCCAATTGAAACATCAAAATAAATTAAGTAAGCTTTTTAAACATATTATAAAAATGGCCTGGCTTGTGATTTCACCTTAAATTCCACACAGATATAATGAAATTTGTCAGGAGAGATTTTGCAATAGCGGCGCATTTGTCCCGTTGTTAAAACACTTTCTTCTTTACAAACAGAAGATCTTTCACATCGAAACTTAATATAAGATTTGTAATCTCAATCTTATGTTAACTATAGGTATAAAATTTATTCCAGCTAATCGTCCCTTCACTGAATACACTACCTGCAAATGTAGTGTAGGATCCTATTGAGCTATTGAGAAGTGGTACATGTTAGGGCCTTAGGAATATATTTCCTATAATTAGAAAGGTTTTTCCATTCAAAAAATTAAAAATCAGCTTTGAGTTACGAAAACCTTGTCGACAAGTGTATTCAATTCAAAAAATTATATTATATAAACTCTTATAGCAACGTATATTTTTTCCAGGAACTCCAAATTTTGAGTGAAACAGTCTACGTCACGGGGGTAAGTATTCAGATCAGTTTGTATTAAATAATCGATAACCCATGTAGTTTTTGTTTGTATAGGAAATGAGATATTTCATAATCGGATCTCAAATCTGTCAGACCAAGGTTTGATTGCTCAATTGCAGATTCAGATATTAACAATTAGGGAACACTGCTTTGTACAAACTTAGCTACGGTTTCCAATATTGTTTGGCAGAAACAGATACGATGAGATCATTGTAAATGCAATTATAGTGTTTGTTTTGTGAACAATGGGGTTATAGAACCGAACGAACCAAAAATTATTCCACCTTATTGTGCTACAAGGACGAAATGCACAAACTCGAAAGTTCTAGAGTAAAGTAATACGAGATACAAGATATACGAGGTATGCCGGAAGTTGGCAATCCTGAGGCGGTTGGTTACTCTGTAGCGTTCGCACTGGTTTCATTCGAAACAGAATTCACTTCTGCGTCAGCCTGTGTAAGTTTCGTGTTCATCTATTGTATACTTCGTTTCATTGTCCTTTGAACATCGACCTGTTTTGACCCACCGTCTTGAAGATGAGTGATAAAATAACTGAGCAAAGAATAGTGATTAAATTTTTGGTGAAACGCGGCGAAACTTCCGTGGAAATTATAAAACAGGTAACCGATGTGTATAAGGAAGATTGTCTGAAAAAATCAGCTGTCTACGATTGGGTAAAACGGTTCAGAAGCGCCAAAGAGTCAGTGGAGGGAGCCCACTCCACCTCTCCAAACGCACATAACCTCGATCGACAGCCTTTGAATGTTGGGAGACGAGTTGGGCATCAACAAGGAGGCGATCCAGTAGATGCTACACGAAGATTTAGGGAAGCGTAAGCTGTGTGCGAAAATGGTTCCCGAAGTGCTATAAGTTGAGCAGATAGAGTTCCGATGGCCCATCTGTCAAGACATGGTTTTCCGAATTGACGAATGTTATCACTGGTGACGTGTTGTGGTTGTTCGAATACGACCAAGAGAGCAAAAGGCAGAGCATGCAGTGAGTAGAGAAGAGTGGTAAGAGCTCCACGAAAGCCAGACTGTCAAAATCGAAAGTGAAATCTTTACTCATCGCATTTTTCGATATAAATGGAGTTGTACATCACGAATAGGTTCCGGCAGGTCAGACAGTCAACGCAGTATTCTATATTGAAGTTTTGGAACGATCGAAGGCCCCGAATTGGCGGAGCGTGGATGGGTGCTACATCATGACAACGCTCTGATCCACTCGTCATTCGCAGTTCGTGATTTTTCAACCTAAAACGGCATTCCAACACCTCCACACCCTTCTACAGTCCAGATCTGGATCCCTGTGACTTCCATCTGTTCCCACAGTTGAAGTTGAACCTCAGAGGAAACCGATATGACGGAGTTTCGAAAGTCGAACTGGAGGTAGACTATTGCGTAGGAATATAAGGTGTTTTCAAGTATTTGTACTTTCAGGACCGTTCGGGCACTTTTCCGCGAACCTAATTGACATATCTCGTAAGCTTTGTTTTCTCTGAACTCTTTGCAGAAGATTGTTCACGAAGATCTGAAACAATGCACTTCTTTTATGGATGTGAGTGTGTAACGTGTGCTTGTGATATATACTTGTGAAACATTCCGATCTGTGCTGTTCAGTAACCGAATTCGATGAAACAAAAATCAAATTGCATTGAACCAAATATTATGAACATGAGACCTAATTAATCCATTTCGGGATTTTAATGGGTCATTCAAATAAAATTACAATAGAAGTTAACACCTATGTGAAGCCAACGTGTAAAAGCATCGAAAAATGTGAGTTATATTAACAACAAAATAACGAAGATGATGTAATATATATTTTACGTTTGCCACAATTTTATTTTCACCTACACGACTGGTTTCAACAGTCAAATCATCTTCAACTGGTCAAGTACAGGTGATAAACTTACTAATATCGATACTAGTTCAATTCGATATTAAGCAGTGGAGCTGGCTATTAAGGATAATTTCACTAAGGTTTCCATAAATTCCATTGATTTCCAAATATTTCAACAGATTTCAGGTTTTCATGGTTCATACAGGTAAATTGATAAATTTCTGCAACTTCTGAATGAATTCATATCAAGTTTACAGCAGAAATAAAAATTAATAACTCAATAAATTTTTCAGACCTGACAAAATAAAATCGACTAACAATTTCATTTATAACATCTACAGAAATTCATTATCAACCTAACCTTCATAGTCTCGACTATTCCAATGGACTCATTCAATCATTCAAATCACAAACTAGCAGCTTAAAACTCATGATAATGATCCATAGGATCTTTTCCATTCGATTTTTATCGACAAACTTCAAAACTGAAATAAATACTATCAAAAAAATTGCCTCAAGTAACAAAATTCCTGAGATTTTATAGACAAAAGTTTCCAACGTAAATCAAACACTATTATTATATTCCATAAAAGATACTTTCTTCACTACGCTGTTCCTCTCTCCACTAAATACAAGTAAACGATGATTTCTACTAAAATATATTATTAAATGCTCGATGCGTTTCGATACACAGTATCTTTGTCAAGAGCGTATGAATACTACAAATATATCTTACTTACATATACCTATATATACTAAAGAGGCAATCCACTCAGAGCTATCTGTATTTGAATTAGTGTTTAGGAAATAAATTTGATAATGGTGAGCTCTTTATGTCTACCTGATCATTAAGAATTTCTGATGAATACCTAAATCTGTTAATTTCAAGTACTTTAGAATTGAATTTGATAAAACAGATCGCAATAAATAATGGTTGTGAGTGAGATAAAAACACAATGTTTAACTTTAATCTACACTTTATTTGAAAAAATTCGACGACGTTTCGCTGACACGGCAGCTTTATCAAGAATGACAAACAGAATGAAGAGTATGGTATTATAAACAAATCGTAGAACAAGTTGGATGAATAACAGGAAAAACCCACACCGAGTCATTGTACAGTTAGTATGAAAGGTAATTAAAACTAATTAAACAAGTTAAGTAGGGTGAATAATTCACATCTACCTGTTCATTCAAAAGCTTGTCCGAATGTTTGTATCTATTTATTTCTAATGCTTCTAGGAGATCTAATTTTAAACTTTTGATTTTATATGTAATATGTCAAAGTTTTTATTGAATGAATGGTTTTCTTTTATTAAGTGGTTTGAATAATTTGAATCAGATTTATTTTTATCGAAGCTACGTTTATGTTCAGATGTTCTTATGCCAAAACTCCTATAGGTCCTACCGATATAAATTTTATCACAAGAACCGCAATTGAGTTTATATATTCCTGATTTACTTGATTTTTCAACACGAGATTTATTATTTTTAATATGATTACCTAAGTTATTAGAAGTTTTGAAAGTTATATTAAGATTTTGTTTGACGAGAAAGGATTTAATATTTGTACTTGCAGAACCGCAGAATGTTAAACTGTTGAATATTTTATAGTCTTTATGAATAGGATATACTTCATTTATTGCTTTCTGATACAGTTTTTACGAATGATTAGATCTATCATATCCGGATTATATGAATTATTAATGGCTATCTGTTTGATGATGTTTAACTCTTTATTATAATCTTCTACTGATAAAGGTAAATTGAGTAACCGATGTACCATGCTGTTTAAAGCTGCAACTTTGTGAATTTGAATTGGATGTAATGAGTAGTTTTGTATAATTGTATCAGTATGTGTTGGTTTACGAAAGACCGAAAAACATGATTATTTTTTGTTTAGTGATTTTCAAGTCCAAAAAATGAAAAATTAATGGAATCGTTCTGTTCAAATGGATGGAATTAATGAAATTAAGAAATAAGTCTAATTGACGAGTAGTTCCAATGAAACATACTAAGATGTCGTCAACATATCTATACCAATAAAGAAATTTGGAAATGAGTGGATGTGTATGAATTTTTTGTTCAATATTATTCATAAAATCTCTGCTAAAAGTGGACTCAAAGGATTTCCCATGATCAAACCATTTTCACTACTGTAATAGATGTTGTTGAAAGGAAAATAATTTTGTTTAATGCAAACGTCCAACAGATTCAATATTTCTGATTTAATTATGTGGTTAACATGATTCGAATTCAACATGTTTTCGATTAATATTTTGACATCACTTGGAGGAACACTTGGGTATAAATTCTCAACATCAAACGAAATAAGTTTTGCGTTAGGTGGTAGGTTAACGTTTTTATGTTATAGATCAATTCGAAAGAATTTTTATAGAAAATTTTGATTTGAATGAACAATAATTTTTTTAATATCTATAAGGTAGTGCGACAATTTCAATTTCTTTCATACTAACTGTACAATGGCTCGGTGTGGGTTTTTCCTGTTATTCATCCAACTTGTTCTTCGATTTGTTTATAATACCATACTCTTCATTCTGTTTGTCATTCTTGATAAAGCTGCTGTGTCAGCGAAACGTCGTCGAATTTTTTCAAATAAAGTGTAGATTAAAGTTAAACCTTGTGTTTTTTATCTCATTTATATCATGGATCTACATCAAGTAACAGCCTCCACTATTCAAATAATGGTTGTCATGCAAATTTAGTTAGCAGCATATTATATAAGAAAAAACACCATTGTGTCACCTACACACAACTTAGTCCGATATCTTGCTGAACAATTACAGTTGGAAGTAGAGATAACGGAATCATATGTCAAAAATTCGAAACATTTCATAGAACTCACAGAAATAATCATTCTGGACCCCACAGATATCATGGCAAGTCTAGACATAGTGTCTTTATTTCCAAACCTTCCCAAGGAAGAGGCGTTAGAGGGACTCAAGGAAAATTTCCATGAAGACATTGTACTCCTTTCCGAATACTGCCTGAATTCTACATATTTTTCTTATAAACACAAACGTTACAAGCAAACATTAGGAGCACCCATGGGATCTCCTTTGTCGCCAGCTATTGCTAATGGCAAATTTCGAGAAACAAGCACAACAAAATTTCCATCTGAAACCCAAAACATATAGTACTCGATTGTTGAGGGGTCATGGAAGATAAGCTAGACTCCGAGCAGCAAAACAAATTCCGAAATACCAAGGGGGCGGTTTGATGTTTTGGGGTGGCATTATGCTGGGAGGCAAAACAGATTTGATTTCGGTTCCTGCGAGTGTAACGGCTAGAAATTACTTGAACCTAGTGCTGGAGCTCATAGTGAGACTCTGGCGAGGTGTCCACGGTGAAAAGTTCACTTTTATTACACGCCTAGACGGATTCAGGCTTGTATCAGGGCAAAAGGAGGTAATACAAGCTACTGAGGTCGAGAAAAAACACCAACTCCGTGAAAAAACAATTTTCAATTTTCTTACTACATGCGGAAAGAGTCTCTTATTTTCTTTCATTTTTCAATTGAAATATATCAAAAAGATCAATTCTAATAATCCTTAGAAATCTCCAGAATCCCTGAGGTAATATTCAAAATACGGCCGTATATTTTTATTGCGTTTATTGAGTTAAAAGTATGATTTAAACACAACTTCATAACATTATGAATAATAACAATTTTATTTCTATAACTATACATATTTCTGAGGAAAGATTCTTGAAAGACAGGTAGACAGACGGTTAAATCTAAAAGTGGCCACAGAACTGGATCGCTGTTTCGCACGTCATTCAAATTGCGGTGAAGAAACATTAATTCATAAAAATCGCACACGCAAGTCAAACTTTAATATCCTATATCGTTTTGAAAGCTCATCTAGAGAGGATCATTTGTGGGCCAATAATGTGTGTTGTTTTTATTGACTTCGCCATTATTATGAACCCAAGTTTGATTGTGGCTATAAATTTGATTGAGGAAAGCTGCTTTATTTCGGAACATGGCTTGGCAGAGAACGATAAATTCTAACCGGGTTTAAAATAAGGTTATCGCAGTCCCCGAACGAAGTGGAGTTATAAGGATGGTACTTATGTTCTCTCAGCTCTGATACGTTATATGATCCCGGCTTGAGTTTTTCTTCAGAAAGTTTTGATATAACTCAAGAAATATCCAGGTAGGTGGAATACAGCTTAAACGAATACACAGAAATTAGAGATATCGTATAATAAAGAGTTAAAGTTTTTGTTGAATGCGCTAATTTCAGGAACAATCAGTTGCATTCAAAATTAATCTTCGTACGTCAGATACTCCTTCTCTCAAGGAATATTTTAAGGTTTGGAATAATCTCGCATCAAGCATCCGTGAAATTAGTGACGACTAAAAAGAATGCTGTTTTATAGGCAACGAAGATGAAGTGAAATATATTTTATACTTTCCACAATTTTATTTTCACAAACACGACAGGTTTCACCGTCAAATCATTTTGAACTTCAGGAAACGAACATATTAATACAGGATGTCTACTATAAAAGGTGCCAAACTTCAGGAGGTGATAGTACAACATTTTTTTTCGAAAAGTTGATAATTATCGAGTTATATAATATGTGTTTTATTTAACATATATAATGAAACATTGTGGCGACGTTTCGACAAGTTGTCCCTTGTCATCTTCAGGCGTTCGGTAGACGTAACTGATAGTGGTTTGTGGGTGGTTCACTTTTATGTCCTCGTTGTGGGCATCGGTGGACCTGGTGGTGGGGATGCTTTCATTATTATCTATTAATGATGCCGGTTTCCTTGGTGGTACCAGGTCCGCCGATGCCCACAACGAGGACATAAAAGTAGAACCACCGACAAACCGCTATCAGTTACGCTCGAGACATCGTCTACAGATCGCCAGAAGATGACAAGGAACAACTTGTTGAAACGTCGCCACAATCAAAATGGACCACGGAATAAAACCCGTAACAGATCAAATCATAAATACTTCCGTGAATATATATATATATATATATATATATATATATATATATATATATATATATATATATATATATATATATATATATATATACCAGAGTGAGCCAATGACTATAGAAGACTATCGAGTATAAGTGTGAAAAACTGAATTGATTCATTTAGATCAAAGATGACAGCCTTTGATCTGGAATGAATCTGTTCCATTTTTTTGCACTAATATTTGAATAGCTCAGGGCGATAGATAGTCTCCTCTATTTTTTAGTAGCTCACTCTGTATCTTCTACAGTTTTTAATCAAAAATGAAAATTCGTTCACGGGGATGCAGACAAAGATAATACCTTTCTTTCGAGGTATCACTCGACTCATCTACCCTCTTCCAAATTTTCAAGGATGGTCACCCCTTCTCTAGGGGTTGAAATTCGAGATGAGGATGGTACGTGATGATAACTGCCATTGATCAGCATGAATCTGTTCTATTTTACTTCACTGAAACTTGAATAGTCTCAGGGAAATAGTCTTCCCTATCTTTCACTTGCTCACCCTGTATCTTTTACAGTTTTCAATTGAAAATGGAAATTCTTTCAAGGCGATGTAGTCAAAGATACCACCTTTCTTTTGAGTCATCATTCAACTCATCTTCCTATTCAAAATGTTCAAGGATTGCAACCTCCGCTTAGGGGGTTGATATTTCAGGCAAGTTTTGTACCCCAAAGGATGTCCCCCTTGAAACAAAAATTGTTTTTGCGTTTTGATCAGAAATGAATATCTTGGTAGATGAAGCCTCTGTTTAGTTTTCATTGAATATATATATATATATATATATATATATATATATATATATATATATATATATATATATATATATATATATATATATATATATATATATATATATATATATATATATATATATATATATATATATATATATATATATATATATTTATATATATTTCAGAAATAAAGATCTGCCTTGTGTTACGGTAATCTTGTCGACCAGAGTTATTACTTAGGACAAAAACGTCCAAATTTTGAATCTAGATTCAAAGAACATCTCTGCCTGGTTGTTTTTATACATATTAAACCTAAGAATCACGTAATTACGTTAGATAACTGAAAAATCCTTCACAAACGCAAAGTTTTCAGGATGAATCTATTGTAAAGATTGGAAATTAACAAACTTTGTGAAAACCCAAAATTCACTACTTTCAATAGCCCACTAGAATTTAATCAATCCGCGCTACTCTACATTTAAGATATAATAGTTCACTTCAAAATGGCGTAACTGCCGAAAACAATGTACACTCCCCACAAGAATCGTTGCATCACCCTACTTTTACGACAATACTATATAAACTTTTAGGTTGGTCATTCAAGAGTTGCTTGGTAACTTTCAGAACTGTAAAATAAGAAGATACCTTTCAAGAGAGTTTATGATGGGAAATAGCAACAATTTTCAAGTTAATGAAAAATTAAAAAATTCTACCATCTTTGAACATTCGCAAAGAGACCAATAAACTAGCATCGAATGGTTACTAATCATTTTAAAAATGGAGTGTTTCCTCCCTGGTCTCTAATTACTGCCTGTATACGTCTCTTAAGCTCCTCAAACAAATTTTGGATGTACTCTTTACTCACTGAGTTCCAAATTTCAGGAAGTAGATTTTATAGTTGTTGGAGTGTTGTACAAGGCATCCTACGTTGCTGAATTTGCCACCCCATGCTGTCCCATGTTCTATGGGATTCAAGTCGGGACTTCTGGTTGGCCATCTTGAAATATCAATTTCAGTATTTTGCAGAAACTCTGTAACTACTTTAGCTGTATAAGGCCGAGCATTAACATGCATATAGATGAAGTTTTCGCCAATCAATGGGCCAAAGGGTACAACACGGGGTTCAAGGATATCTGCGATGTATCTGGCCGCTGTCATTCTTCCATTATTCACTAGAACTAACTCAGTTCAACCATGGAAAGAAATGCCTCCCCACACCATTATTGAGCCTCCTTCGAAGTTTTCGGTTGCTGGATATTGCACTGCTGATACCGTTCCCCAGGCATGCGTCTATCATTTGATACTGGACAGAACCTGAACTCGTCAGAAAAGAGAACATTCGACAATACTGTAATGTTCCTCTCAAACTGAAGTCTTGCAACTCGATGCTCTCTGGTGAGACGCGGGCCGGAAGAAGCCACCCTTGGTCTGATATCGTCTTCTCTGAGCCTGTTCGTAACAGTTTCCAATGAAATATGCACATTTCTGGAAAGTGCAAGTTCATTTTGTATCATTCTAGCCGTACATTGCTGAACTCGTAGTGCAGTTAAACGAAGCCAACGATCATTAACTGGTGTTGTTATCCGATTTCTTCCCTGTTCGGCCCTTCTTCCATATTCCCCTGTTTCGTGGTACCGATTAATTGCTCTTGAAATATTGTTTTGGTTAACATTCAACAAATTAGCCACGTAACGTTGGCTTCGCCCCTCCTCTAGAAGTGTTACAATTCTTACCACTTCATGATCAGTCAAATAGCGTCCACGACGTTCAGCAGCCATTACAATAAATCCAAAGATCCGAAAATCAACAAGAAACACAGAAACTTGCATTAATTTAGCGTAAAACTGAAGAGAAATTGAATGAATACTGATAGTCAAATAAACTCATTCTTATTTCAGACGTGTTTGAGATCATATGGAAACAAATGTTACTATATCTCCTCACCTCATAGTCCAAAAACATAGGTTGACAAATAAACTGCGATCGAGCTGCTTAATCGATTGTGGAGTTCAGAATACCAGGTGATGCGATATTTTTTTTGGTTTGTGTATTTGAGAACGAGCAATGTGGAAATCAGACAAAACTGTTTAATTTTATTTATATTCAAGTTTTTGGCAACAGAAGATAGGAAGATTACGTTCGACTAGTTTATATCAAATACGTTGTCTCTTTCTAGTTATTGCCAAAATTTAGGTTATTTTGAAATAATAAGTTCAAATTGTTATATCATATCATATTGTCCATTATATTTGCGTTGAAGAGACCTTTCAAACGAGGTGTAACATGACATATTTTGCCATTCGAAAAAGAAAAGATGGGGTTTGTTTCCACCTCTTTCATTACCCAGGATCCATGCAAAAGTTAACTGGCTGAAGATTCACTTGTCTTGTGAAATTTCATGAAAAATTGAATTTTACTAAATTCATTCCATTGTATATATCTGTATATTTTTTCGTATACTCCTTTCCGGATATCCAATCGCCATATTGAAATGTTCTGAAGTTATTACCAAGAAATTCTTCATAAGATTAATAACCGAGTCGGGTTAAAATTTCCTTCTTGGAATGCTCAGAATGTTGGAATGGCTTCTCTGAATTGCAATTTAACAAAGGCATGCATACGGAGATTCGCTAGTAATCTGTGCATCGTCGAGAGTTCGAAGTGATTTTGCCTCTTCAAGAAAGTTTTCGTGATGATATAATTTCTAGGTCGTTGAAATATCCCAGTTAGAAGCTTCATTATATACAGGGTATCCCAGGTTGAGTATCCTATTAAACGTTTATGGAGAAGTAATATTGCTATTGTTCTGGAATGTTTGTAATTAATTCTGCTGGTCCGAAACTCTATTTCTAAAATATTTTCACCTCAATGGAACTTGAGGTTATACCAGACCAACTTTGTCATCTAATATAGAACACCCTGTATAATGACGACTGGTTCGATAATCCTTGTTATTTTAATTATAAAAACACCTCAAACACAAGCCTATCTTGTTTCGTTCATGGAATATCCTAGTTTTACTTGAAAATTATCTATTTTTCGATTTTGAAAAAATTGACATATCTCGAGAACGGCGTGAGCTTCTGAAATAATGAAAGGTGTTTTGCAAACAAGAAACCATGCGAGACCTAATTCATACCCGACTGAATTTCAGTCAGTACAGAGTGCTCTTTTTTCAAATTGTACCCCATATTTTCTTTCAAAAGTTCCCCATACATATCATGTACCTGCGATTTCAAGTTTTCAAATTATGGCGAAGAAACGAATTTTACGTACCTACCCAAAGTTGCCAAATGCTTAGATTATTGCACGTGCATAGACAGTTCCCAGAGCATAAACAAATAACTGTCCTATTGTCATTGGATAATTGATGTATTAAGAGAAAGAAATTGCGAATCTGCAGTCGTTGTCAAATTTCCATCGTCAAATTGAAAAATACTAAAACGAATTACAAATTTATTTTCCTAAATTTCATAATAATTGTTCAAAATGATGACCCTGTGATGTGACTCACCTCACCACATCCAAAAACATGAAAGCATTTTGCAGTCTTCAATGCAAATAATATCTTGAAGTTACAGGTTCATAATGAATTTTACTATTCAGAGTTCCCAATGATAAAAATCCATAGGCTCTAGGTCAGATGACCTTGGAGTCACCTACTACCGTCCTGAAAATCTCCATATAAATTTCATCATTTAAGTTCTCATTATACACAAAAGACGAAAATCTATTGCCCCTCAAAGGTTCAAACATTTTAGAATCAAATTCATTTTGAGGATTTCTTTCCCTTGTTATATGAGGATTTTGGTTGGCCAAAAATAAACAACCTGCTCATTAGAAAATTTGGCCCTATCCGCCCCGTTATTCCTTTAGAGAAAACCGGGTCCTTTTGTGTTCTGAGAAAGGTGCAGTTTATGTTTTTTAGAATTTGAACAGAATGAAACTGTTTTCTCCGTTGCTTAGGGTTAGGTCATTTTTATAGAGGAGAAAGATTAGGGGGCCCAGGACAGAGCCCTGTGGTACTCCCCTCTCCACCTCCTGTACCCCAGGACAATTTCCACCAGTACGAACGCTCTGTACCCTATTATGGACATAAGAAGCAATCAGATCACATGCCGAGTAATGAAAACCGTCATACCAGAGCTTATCGAAAGCTTTTTTGAGATCACAGAAGAGTGTACCTAGAACACTGCCCTTGTGAAAACACTCGTTGACTATCTCTACTAGTTTATTAATGGCACTTATGGTGGACATCCCCTGAATCCAAACTGCGAGCTGTTAAGTACATTTCGTGAAGATATTTGAGTCTTTGACTCTTAAGTAATTTCTCATAAATTTTACTTATTACAGGGGTGATCGAAATGGGCCTATAGTTACTCATCTTCTTTTCACTACCTTTATTTTTAAAATGGGTACCACTTTTGAAATTTTTAGAGCGCTTGGATGATAATAACTCTTCCGAATAGATTCATTAATGAGATGTGTCGATACCGGGGCAATGTTCTGGCCAATACATTCAATCATGTTAACATTCAAACCAGAAATATCATTTTCAGTATTTTTCGGTAACCTTACTATGTCATCCCTCACTTCAGATAGGTCAACCTCCTTAATTTAAAACTAGTGGTTATCATCTCAGACCTATTTAAATAATTTAGACAATCAACTTCACTATCTCCAATATCTTCAGTAATTTCTCTAGGAATACCTAGAAAATAGCTGTTGAGGATGTCTGGATCAAGTGTACAACCCACTCTAACCTTTGTGGGTTGCACCGACCGCACAAAGCTCCACACAGCCTTCGTTTCATTTGTGGAGCCTATAATATAATTATAATATACCAATTGTTTAGATTTTTTAATTTCATTGCTGTTATTGTTTTGAATTTGAATTTTTCGCTATTGATTTCAGACAAAAGTCGGCAGGCAACGTGTACCCCTCTATGGACAAATTCTGCAACTTTTTCTTTTTGTCAACATCTCACACAAACTTATTATTTGAAGTTGTGTTGTCTTGCCCTGTACGTTTTGTTGAAATACTCCAATAACTCCACATAGCTCAATTTTCACACTGTTGTTGTCCAGATAGTTTTTTGAGATGACATCTATCGATTCGTGAGTCACTAAACTTCTATTCTTTGTGAAATATATATATATATATATATATATATATATATATATATATATATATATATATATATATATATATATATATATATAGAGAGAGGATTTACAAAAATTCGATTAATTGTATTCACAATAAATGCTCATATCTATATTTTGGTGAGTGTCAGAAAAAACACAAGAGTGAGCTCAGGAAATATAACAGGGGAACCATACTATCTTGCATATGATTTAATAAACGAGTGAAAAAAACCTGAGGAAAAAACTCGTTTCCCTGTCGCTATTGAACTAGCTATAGCTTGTCTGTTTATGTTGCGTAAGTGTCGTGTTTACATAAAGAATACCAAAGATTTTTCTACTTAGCCGCTTCATTCTCTCTTGCACTCCATGATTTCCAGACGAAGACAAGGGTGGAAGGAAGGGGGTTTGGGACAGGACTCTGTATCAATGGAAAAAGAAAACCAGCAGAAAAATATTTCAACAATCATACCTCTTATATGTCTAAACAAATCTAAGAAAAGATTTTACATAGCAAGCAAGGCCATAAAAAGGACTAAGGAGATAATCAAAAAGTACATAACCTGCAATATTTCCTCTTCCGCGGAGATGCTCTTCCGTCGCAGTGTGAGTCTCCTGAAACATAATCACTTCCTTGTTCTTGCTTGCCAATTTTGAAGTATAATCTCGAAAAATCCCTTCAATATTCAAACTCAACAAAACAATTTCCTCTCTGTTTGACCGAGAGAGCCCTGATGGCCAGGTTCAGTCTTCCAAGTGATGCCGATTATTATAGATGTTTTAGAATCATTATGGACCCATTAATTTGGGTTGACATCGCCAAAATATTATTTCTTCGTGTATAGCTTTTTTTTCAAGTTATGATTCGCTTCAATTCTGAAACATTTGAAGTTTTGTTATGAGTTCCTCTACTTTAAAGCTTTGATTCATCATATCTGGTTTCTGCGTGAGATAGTCCAGAACATTTTGTTTAGTTACGTGAAACTGAATATGGCCCAGGAAAAGCCAAATTTTTTTGCCTAATCCATTGAACTTCGTTTGCTTATATTGGTCTGTGGCAAACCAATTTACTTCTCCCTGATATTTCTGCCACTTCGACGTTGTGATGGAGGAACTTGCTTAGAACCATCACTAAAATTTGGTGAATTTTTTTGAGAACTAGCCTCTTTGGGACCTGTTGAACTGGGTTCGGCAGTTACATTTATTATATCAGTCATTTTTCTCCTGTGTATATCTTCATGAATTTCATGGTTAGGATTTGACCCATCTGATTTTTGTTTGGTCAATAATCAATGATGTTCTATCTGTAGATCTAATTGAAAGTATTGTTGACTTGTCTTAAAAGAGTTAATGATACACTATTATCATCAAATTTATTGTGCAGATACACGATTTGTTTCCAATATTCCTTCATTTTCAAGTGTTTATACTACAATACAGTTTCGGTATTTATATTAATGCTAGACTTAGGAGGGGTGAAGTTTTATAGATTAACTAATGTGGAATTATTTCCATCTTATTGATTGATGAGTGTTTGATAATGTAGGTTTTACTTATTTTCTTGATTTCCAAACAATATTTTCTGATATAATTTTCCACTATTGTATTATTCATTTTGCCTTAATTCCTCTGCGATTGTTACAACATAGTAACTGTTCAATTACTTGATCATAATGATCAGGCTTCGTCAAGTGAGTGACAGACCAACATTTCCTAAAACAAGAAATTCAGAACTCATTCAATACTCAATTAGACCATCCTTATATCTGAACTGACTTTACAAGATTGATGAATTAAGATCGAACTGTTTATCCACTAGATATCTGGAAGTTTATATTTATTGCTATACAAATCCTCGAAAAGATTCAACCTTGGATACTTGCCATCTTTATGTAAATACATATATTTCAATGAATATAAACTTTCTGGGAATCCAGTTAATTCAATGTCTTGATGAAATTGTTTAGATAGAATAAAGGAAATCTAGGCGATCTAGGGCAACGTAGTCACACAAAAATAAGGTGAATTATTTGAAAGATTCGTAAGTTATAATATCATACTTAATGAGGGACCAGTTAACACTGTCTTGCTCATTCAGTTTTTCGTGTCGTACTTATTGAACGTTTAACCTCTCTTTTAACCGGAAGCGCCAACAAGTAGTACTGATACTCAACTGAGCTCGCACAAGGTTAATGCTCTTATTCATACTACGGTTGCACACAACATAGTCTATACAGGGTGCTTCAACGAAAACTAAACAGAGGTTATATCTACCAAGATATTCATTTCTGATCAAAACGCAAAAACAGGTCAATTTTATTTCAAGGATGACATCTTTTGGGGTACGATACTTGCCTGAAATATGAACTCCCTAAGCGGGGGTTGCAATCCTTGAACATTTGGAATAGGAAAGATGGGTCGAGTGATGACTCAAAAGAAAGGTGGTATCTTTGTCTACATTGCTTTGAACGAATTTCCATTTTTAATTGAAAACTGTAAAAGATACAGGGTGAGCAACTGAAAGATAGGGAAGACTATTTCCCTGAGACTATTCAAGTTTCAGTGAGGTAAAATGGAACAGTTCCATGCTGATCAATGGCAGTCAACATCAAGTACCATCCTCATCTCAAATTTCAACCCCTGGAGCAGGGGTCACAACTCTTGAAAATTCGGAAGAGGGTAGATGGGTCGAGTGATAACTCGAAAGAAAGGTATTATCTTTGTCTGCATTCCCGTGAAAGAATTTTCATTTTTGATTGAAAACTGTAGAAGATACAGAGTGAGCCACTGAAAAATAGAGAAGACTGTCGCCCCAAGACAATTGGAGTATTAGTGCGAAAAACTGAAATAGATTCATTTAGATCAAAGATGACAGCCTTTGATCTGGAATGAATATGTTCGATAGATAGTCTTCTCTATTTTTCAGTAGCACATTCTGTGTCTTCTACAGTTTTCAATCAAAAATGAAAATTCGTTCACGGTGATGCAGACAAAGATATTACCTTTCTTTCGAGGTATCACTCGACCCATCTACCCTCTTCCAAATTTTCAAAGGTGGTCACCCCTGCTCTAGTGGTTGAAATTCGAGATGAGGATGGTACTTGATGATGACTGCCATTGATATGATCTTCACTGCAACTTGAATAGTCTCAGGAAATAGTCTTGCCTATCTTTCAGATGCTCACCCTGTATATTTTACAGTTTTCAATTAAAATGGAAATTCGTTCAAGTCGATGTGGACAAAGATACCACCTTTTGAGTCATCACTCGACCCATCTTCCCTATTCAAAATGTTCAAGGATTGCAACCCCCGCTCAAAGAGTTGATATTTCAGGCAAGTTTTGTACCCCAAAAGATGTCATCCTTGAAACAAAAACTGACTTGTTTTTGCGTTTTGATCAGAAATGAATATCTTGGTAGATATAGCCTCTGCTTTGAAGCACCCTGTATGAATATTTACGTTCGTGGTTGGTCGTTGCTGTGATTTGAGTAGACCTTAATACCGCCCCTTCCATGTTCCACGCTTGGTTTACCATGTTTCCTATGTTTCCTATTTCAACTCACTCGTTATTCTTGAGTGAATAAGCAAATAGTTTCCAAATATACCTCGCATGTTTCCTCACGAGTTTGAGGCGTAGAATACATCTACAAAACTATAAACTCCAGAACTGCAATCCTGGAAACTCTTTCCAACGTTATGGAAATCGTATTCCGAACGAAAACTTCTCGTTCAGTATAAGCTCTACTTCAGAGCATTATTTCCCGAATATGACTTGTGGAAGTCCTGTTAATCTCTCGCTTCCGTCAGGAACACGTAGGGATTCACAGTATTCTACAAACGGAATATTTCCAGATGTTGGAGAATTCGATGATTTTCTTTTCGACGATTAGAGTGCTCTCAAGTCTGGATATATTCCGAGATAGCAAACGAATTTTTATACATGTCGTAAATGACACATTTTCAACGGAAATATACCGTAGAATATGATCAGAGTAGAAGATTCAATATGTAAAGTGCTTGTACGTGTTAACTGGATCGAAAAAATATATTCTGATCATCTAAGAAGTTCTAGGAGTTTGTTAAATGAGAATAATATTCGATTTAGAATAGCTAATGCACAATTTTAAGCAACAAATTCTTTAATTAAATAATAATACACTATATCTTATAGAGTTTTCACTATTTATTGTTAAGGTACACGACTTTCAAGTGTATATGGCATTTCAAGGTACTCGATCATTTTCATTTCTATTACAAAGAAGTAAAAGACTCCTCTTTTCTAACTCAACCTTCATAATAAGTACTATTGTTTTCTCCTTATAATTCAAATATTTAGGAATATCTGGAATCTGTACAATAGGATGAAATATAGTCATTGAAGGTTGATATTCAATGAAGATTTGAGGCATAGGATTTGTAACTATGTTTTTCCTAACTACCTACTATCTTTATGATACCTCGATGGGTTTATATAGGATTAATAACATAACAAAGTAATCGGAAATTTTAAAAGGTACGATCATATTGTGCTATCGTTAGGACGAACGATTCGAATTTACCTGGTTGTCAGTTTAATAACATAAATTCATTAAATATAGTGAAAACCATTTTTCTAGATAATTTTTGCAAACAATTCAAAAATGAAACACAAAATGAGTTAAATAACATGTCAGATAGTTCTTCATCAGAACTAGAAGACTCGTTGTTGCTGTCATTATCGTCTGCTTACAAAGTAATTATGAATTTGTCGATAACTTCATCCAGCATCAGTTCTTGATCCATAAAAGATTATCTGCATTGTGATGATGATTAAGGGCTAATTAATAGAGAGCGATACAGTATTTGTTCGATTTTCAATAGAGCTTATTCATTAAATTATCTACATGTTGGTTAGGTTAGGTTCTCTCTTCATTCTTTATCCTCTCCTGAGGATGTAGCGACTAATGAAATGTCATCAATGGAAGTTTTCCATTCCTTTCTATCCTGTGCCATTACAACTAGAGAATGCATGGGTCGGCCTGTTGTTTCTGTAATTTGATCCATCCATCGTGTTGGGGACCTTCCTCTTCCTCTCTTTCCATCTACTTTCCCTGAATAATGATTTTTCCAAATTCTCTGGTCCTCTTCTCATGATGTGTCCGAAGTATCTCAATATTTTGAGTTGAATTGCACTCGAAAGTCTTTGTTTTATGCGGAGTTGCTTTAGAATCGATGTATTCGTTCGGCGTTGTGTCCATGGGATGTTAAGCATCTTTCTCCAACACATCATTTCTGTCGCGTCGATTTTT
The DNA here is from genome assembly GCA_013387265.2 of Cryptolaemus montrouzieri. Lineage (NCBI taxonomy): Eukaryota > Metazoa > Arthropoda > Insecta > Coleoptera > Coccinellidae > Cryptolaemus > Cryptolaemus montrouzieri. Next base: position 5,825,692 of record JABFTP020000103.1, on the reverse strand, counting down.
CTTCTTTCGCTCATTCGAAGGGACCAAGATTCGCAGCCGTATGTGAGAATTGGAAAGATGGGGCACTTCACAAGCCGGGTTTAGTGGAAATAGCGATATTTCGATCGGCCCAAATTTTATTCATTTTTTTCGAAGCTACCTTGGTTAGTTCGCATCTACGTTTAACCTCTCGTTCTACGTTTCCTACGTTTGTTATCAAGGATCCCAGATAAAGATATTCTTGCACTACATCAAACCTATCAATTTGCTTTTTTCTGGTTGATTGTTGTTCATCCTGTCCACGATCATGATTTTTGTTTTAGAAACATTCAGTTCCAAGCCAAGTTCCGTACTCTCTCTCTCCACTCTGCTAACAAGCTCAGTCAGTTCTTCCTCACTTGTTGCCAGGAGGACCGTATCATCCGCGAATCTCAGATTATTTACACATCTTCCGTTAATTGGTATGCCGCCCTTCCATCCGTCTAATGCCTTTCTCATTATGTATTCAGTGTATATGTTGAATAACTGAGGAGAAAGAATACACCCTGCCTCACTCCCTCTTTGGTTTGAATTCTGATGACAGTATTTCATTGATTTTCACAGTATCCCTGGTTTCATTATATAGGTTGATGATTAAGGCACACAAGTGATCCGGTACAGCCATATTCCTAGAACGATCCACAACTTATTCCATTTCACTCTATCGAAAGCTTTTTATAATCAATGAAACATATGTATAGGGGTATATTGAACTCTCTGGCTTTTTCTATTATTTGTCTTAAATTTATCAAATGCTCTCTAGTCCCTCTTCCTTTAACAAATCCTGCTTGCTCTTCCGGGATTTGGTGTTGTAAAAAGTTCTTCAGTCTTTCGTTGATTATTGTCAGCATTATTTTGCTCGTATGTGAAATAAGTGTTATCGTTCTGTAGTTTTCGCAGTTTCTGTTACTCTCTTTTTTGTGAATTGTGATAATTGTGCCTTGTGTCCAATCTCTTGGCCATTGTGTTGTTTTCCATATTTTATTACACAAGTGGTGTAGGCTTCGGGTGCCCTCTTCTCCTATTCCTTTTAGTATTTTGGATGTTATTTTATCGTTGCCTGGAGATTTGTTATTTTTAAGTTTATGGATAGCTAACGTAATTTCGCTCTGCAGTATGAAAGGTTCTTCTTCGTATTCTTTTATTTCGTGTTCATTAATTTCCTCGTTTTCGGCGTAGAGTTTCTCGCAATAGATCCTCCAAGTCTCTGCTATTTCTTCTCTGTCTGTAACAAGTTTACCATTTTCATCTTCTATAGGCCATGTTTTTGGTTTGAATTCTCGGGTCAAGTATTTAATTTTTCGAAAAAGATCTCGTGGTTGGTTAGAATGGCTATGAACTTCTATTTCTTTGCATATGTTGGAAAAATACTCCTTTTTATCTCTTTTACATGACCTCTTAATTTCATCGCTTATCTCTTTGAAGGCTTTCTTGTTGTTAGTATCAACCTTTCCTTTATTTGAAATTTCTCTTCTTTCTTCGACCAGTTTCAATGTATAGTCAGAGATCCAATGTTTTCGTTCGAGAGGAGGTTTTGAACGTTCTGTCTCTGCGGCGTTTCTTATCCAGTTTTTTATTTCTGTCCATTCTTCTTCCGGAGTTGTTTCTTCTATCAGAGTTGGCTTAGTTGTCCTCAAAGTGTCTTGGAAGCTGTTTCAGGCCCTACGACCAATCTTTTTCAGGCTTTCTCGTCACGGGTGTTTTGAGTTTCAACTGTATTTTAGCTGTTAAGAGTTGATGGTCTGTACCGCAACAAGCTCCCGGATAGGTCTTGCAGTTTGTTACCGAAGATCTCCATCTAGTTCTCATCATGATATAGTCAATTTGGTTTCGGAACTTATCGCCTGGACTTTTCCATGTATAAAGTTTTCTAATATGATTCGTGAAAGTAGTGTTCATGATTGTGAACTCATTGTCAATAGCAAATTGTATTAATCTGTCCCCTCTTTCATTCCTCTCACCGATTCCGTATTTACCGACAATGTTTCGGATATGGTCATCTGTATTAGTGTTTCCTACTTTAGCGTTAAGATCTCCCATAACCATTGTGACCTCTCTGTTGGGAATCTTGCAAAGCGTCAATGAAAGTTTGTTTTAAAAATCTTCTATATCGTTCTCACTTGCATTAGCTGTGGGAGCATACACTTGTAATATATTCAGTGCCCTTGGTTTTGTGTTTAGTCTTATGTTTATTATACGGTCGTTGATTGTCTGGATGTCTGTTAGGAAGCTTTGTATTCTGGTTGTCACTAATACCGCTACTCCGGCAAAATTTTGTCTATCATCCGATGCAAAGTGGATAAAGTTGTTGTTACTCGTATGGAAAAATCCCTGACCAATCCAATGCGTCTCTGCGAGACCCAGGATGTCTATTTGGTGTTTCTTCATTTCTTCCTCTATCAGCGCTAATTTTCCGGTCTGGTTCTTAAGACCTCTAATGTTCCATGTGCCAACATGAAGTTCTTTCCTCAGTTGTAAAGCTGTTCCAGCAGCTGAATTTCCAGACGAAGCCTGGTTCCCTACTCCTGTCTGGCCGGTCGCCCATTTCACACTACTCGACCCGGAAGGTTAGGTTAGGTTAGGGAAAATTGAAAAAACAATTTATTTTACCTGATACATTTCATATCGGTATCAATCGAACAAATGTTCGCCGTCAACTTCCAAACACAAATACAGATTTTGCTCGAAACGTTCCCGGACATTACATAGCATTTCAGGGGTTACACGAGACCACACCGTCTCGCTAGTAGTCATAACGCCCTAGCTCGATACTCTACCCAGCCGGGCGTTCGTAGGCGCTTCAACTATTATAAACATTGAAAACATTAATATTTTTTTTGGGTTCTCGAACTTTTATAATTTTTTTGTTAATTTTAAGATTTTAGTGATTCTCATTTTGAAAAAGCATTAGCACAAAAGACCTAGATTGCCTGGGAAAATATTGTGTTTAAAGATGTTCTCCTTCAGACAGAAATTGATCTGTTTCTGCTCTTTCTCCAGAAACGAATAGTTTAGCAATTAATGAGTCTTCTTCGTTTCAGTTGCCCCATTCGGTATAATAATTAAATAATATTTATGATATTTCAGATATCTGTATAAATTTAGTATACCTTTGGAAATGAGCATTTAGTTTATATTATAGTAAACTTAAGCTAAATTTGTCACATGAGTTTCAACTTACCTAACAAAATATTAATCAATGTATATAAATAATTTCATGATGAAACGTATAGTTCTAAATTCAATTTCTTTCTATACTAGAATTCATAATTATTCAGCCAGAATATCGAGAAAACGGCAGGTGCCTTGCGACATTCACCCTAATCACCTGATCTGACTCCGTGCGACTACTATCTGTTCCCTAAGCTGCATTTAACGATGTAAGGAAAGCTGAACGATTTTATTGAGGCCATTGGAAGTGCGGTAACCGACAAGCTAAGAACCATTTCGAAAATGGAGATAGAGGAGTTGTAGGACAACCTGTGGCGCGTGGAGATTTGTGCATCAATGCAGAAGACAAATACAGTGATCAATAAAAATGATTACAATCAAAATTAATACTGGCTGCTTCTATTTTCATCAAGTTCGGTTACTCATAGAATTAAAGAAAAGAGGGTGTATATTTGGTTAGATCTTTTAGTCTTCTGTTCAAAAATAGTATCTTTATCATGAGCATTTAATATCACACGGAAAGTTCAAGCACAACGAAGTTTGTACGACGAAAATTTGCCACTCCCTCTATAGCAAGAAATACAAATTGTAGGGGTAAAGGGGCCACACAGAAGTGGTACGGTACGGCCAGTTGTCACGAATAGGAGCAATGGACTGCAGTTTCGGTCTTATTGGACCTCGTCAGCACTGCCCACCTATTCTAAACAACCAGTCCATACCACCCCCACTTCATCACCTTGATGAAAAACCAGCTCCTTCAAGGAAGGATATTTAACATCCTACGGAAGGTTGAATATTATTCCTTGAATAAAATTCTCCATTATGTCTACACATACAGCGATAATTTCGCGGGTTATGATGGAATCATGAATCAGGAGCGTTGTCCTTTGACATACCGTATTCTTGCAGACACTGTGTGTAGCGTTGCGGTGAATAATCGAACTAGTTTGACTATTAGTGGTTTTCTGTATATCTACTCTTCATTTTCATAGATTTCCCGATCAGAAACGGTCCATCCCGAATCCAGAATTAATTCATTTGAGCGTTTTTCTCTAGTATCAGTCTTTACAGAGTTTGGGGAAGGTTTAGTTTTTGTTAGAACACAGTGTATATATTTTTTCTTCGTAAGATACAAAATCTCCCCAACATATACAAAATGGCCATCCCTTATAAAATTCCCATGCTAAATTGAATCTTCCGGGTCTCTCTGGAAATTTCTAATGCTTTGTGAAACATTTTATGCTAATCCTGAACGAAAGTTTTCAGAAACACAAGTTTTCTAAGTATTTAGGCCATCGATGAACGCATTTATTCCCAGAGGGGCCATGGATCTAACAAGTTTCAACTCGAACCTTTTTCGAAAATGGAGTAGTATACTTTATGCCCCTAAAAAACCTAAGGATAAGTTTGAGGAAACGATAAATTCGTTTCGAGGTTTCACTCTTGGGTACTGGAACATCAATGACGTTTTTGAATTAAGTTGGGAGTAGAAGTTGGTTAAATTCTCCAATGCACTATTTTTATCCCAAATGGTTTTCTTAATTAATCTGTCTTGAATTAATTATGAGTGGGTGGTTGTCAGAAGCAGAAGCGATAAATTCCAGTAATTACAGTTCGTATACAGGGAGTTACATAATAGTATGTCACAACTTAAGGGGGTGAATCTACGTGCAATTTTAATAAAAAAAGTTCATATAATAATAATAATAATATATTAATAATTTGTTGATCCTTAAGACATCACAAGTATGTATAGGACAGGTCAATAGAAAAGACATTTAGACATTATCTTAATCAACACATAGAAACTCATTCACAGTATAAAAACCTTTTGCTAAAAGTAAATTCTTAACTGCTACCTTAAATCTATTTACACTTAGACCCTGTATATGCCGTGGAAGATGATTGAACAATCTGATACCCTGGTACAGGGCGACATTTCAAATCTAGAAGTTCTGTGTTTAGGGATACATAATGTTTCCTTATTTCTAGTATTGTGGGAATGAAAGTTAGAAAGTTTAGTCATGTTACTTTCATTCTCTTTAATATAAACGAGGCATCTCAAAATGAAAATAGACGCCAATGTGAGGATACCATTCTTCAGGAACAACGGTCTACATGAAGATTGTGGAGCTGTATCGAACATCATTCGCAGAATTCTTTTCTGGATGATGAAAACTCTACCTACGTCTGAGGAATTTCCCCACAGTAAGATATTATAGGACAGGTGACTATATACCAAACTGTAATAAACGTTCACAAGGGAACTTAGAGGTAGTGAACTCTTGATTCTATTTAGGGCATAATAGGAACTATTCAGCCTCTTACAAATCGCATCGATATGTGCACTCCACTTCAGATTCCTATCGATGTGAACGCCGAGGAATTTAGTGGTGTCCTTCGAAGAGATGATTGTATCTAAATACCTTATTGTTATGCTACCCTGATCACAAGACGACAGAGTGAAGTGAATGCATTCCGTCTTGTTGACATTGATCATAATAGCATAAAATGGCACCATTCTACGTAACTCTCCACCAGCAGCTCGCATAACTTTTGAAGCTCCTCAAGAGTCTCAGCAGTAATAGCTATGGAAGAGTCAGCAGCGAACAGTATCAACCAGATTATTTTTGATAATAAATTGCGAATATTAGATTTTCTGTAGAATATTTTTTTCAAATTTGGTGGCAGATCGTTGATGAATAACAGAAATAGAAGTGGCCCCAAGACAGAACCCTGGGGTACTCCTAATTTACAGTACTGTTCATTTGAGAACGAGTCGTGAACCCTGATTGATATAAACATAGGTCCGCAAGAGCTTCGTTATGGAGCTACAGGGTGTTTAAATTTCCGGAACAAAAATGTTTTTTCTTCGAAACTCCTGCAGTTTATGAGATATTCAGCCGAAATTTGGAATACAAGCTATTTTTCATAGCCTCCATCATTACACTTCTTAGATTTCAACTGAAATTCACAAGTTGTTTTTTTCGAGACCACGTTTCCTTCTGCCCTCTCAAACTCTTTTACAGTACTCCACTGATAAGCGTACAATCAATTTTTGTCATCTTCGTTAATGTAGAAACTATTTTGACACGTGATTTTTTTCGTTCCTCCAACCGTTTTCGATTGAGAAATTATTGAATTTGAATTATTTGAATTGTATGTTATTCGCTAAATAAAAAAGGAATGATAGAAATCTAGGGAATGAAATCTCGCATCAAAATATCAATCTCGGTAATCGCAAGATTCAGGAATTCTAATCTTACGAAATCTGGGTATTGTGCGAGATCTCGCATTGTTAAGAAATGATCATCGAAAACGTACGAAAATTCCTATCGGTTATACTTCTATTGGCTCTAATTGTTCTTCAGGAGCAAAATAGAGAAATATAATCTCAAGCTAACCAGTAATTTATTCAAAAAGTAAGATATTATTCTGAAACTTGAAAATACCTTCTCAAAAAGCATGAAGTATCTAGGGTTTCATCTATCAGTCGACTCCGAATGCTGCATGCCAGATAACCAGCTGGGGAAAACGCCTGTTCTGCTTCGATACTTGTTGGTACTACAGGTAGAAGACAAATTATCGAGAACTGGATGGACCGTATCTTTTTAAATTCGGAGATCAACAATTTGATCCTCACTGGTCCTGAAATAACAATTTTCAAGATACGAGGGTGATTCTTTATTGTAACCATAGATGGAATGAAATATACAGGGGTAAATGAATACGTGCGGAAAATTTCGCGAGGTGATTCCTCAAGCTATTCTAAGACAAAAAGTCTCCATGAACATATGTTCACAAACGCTTTGTTTTCGAAATACAGGGTGTTGATATCTTCAGTTTTCTCCAGTTTTTTCTTATGGTTACTACAGTTTTTCAGATATATAGTTCAAATTCGGCACATAGGAATTCAAATCTACATAATCAGATCACAGAAGCAATCATAAGAATCTAGATGGTGGTCTTTTACAGAGATCACGTGTTATTTCTACCCCCACAACGTTTTTCTGCGCCCCCGGGAATTTACGATTTTTTTTATAAATTTGAAAGTAATTTCCATATCTTTTTCATATCTAGCATTATTTCCGTGTCTCTAATAGTTTTTATGTAAAAAATAGATCAATTTTATGTGTTTGATGAAAACATAAGGTGAAGGAAGCGGTCATGAAAGGTGTTAAAAATGGTCTCCTTTAGCCATTACACAGGAGTCTAAATGTGGGCACATAGGTCTTCGTATCACATTAAAGATCAGATACCAGGAGTATCTACAATATATCTATAAGAAATGAAATAGACATTCAAGGTTACATTAATTGGCACAAAGCTAAATTTGTCAAAATTCCCATTTCCGACGAGTGCAAAAAATTATTGAAAGTTAAATCTTGGAGAATTCTGTTTTTGCATTTTTCAGCTAAAATGAATATTTAAATTAAAATAGCTGAGATAGCAATTATTTGTTATGTGATTATCTAAAAAAAGTGTTTCCACAGTTTTGTTTATCATTTTTCTTCTGCACAATACTGAATGAATGTGCCAGTTTTTGGTGTAAAATGTGAGGTGGGCCGTGAAAACAGCTGCTGTACAATATCGTATGATTATACCGTGTGGGGCAACTAAAACGAAAATAACTCAATAACTGATAAACTATTCGTTTCTGGACAAAAAGCAGAAACAGGTCAACTTTTGTCTGAAGGGCGACATTTTAACACATGATGATCTTATTTTACATCAACCCTAAGCAGGTGCACAAAACTCAATTTTCTGAATAGGGAAGATAGGTCGAGTGATGCCTCATTGGAAAGCTCCTTTGATTCTCAACGTAAGTGTGTAAAAATTTTTGAGTTTTGGCATATTCGGAAGAAGATACAGACTAATTCATAAGAAGACGAGTTATTTTTAGTGATTGAAAAATCTGTCAATTTCGAATGAACATTCAACGAAATACTGTTGTCTTTTGGGAGAAAATATCTTCAAGCAGTAGTGCTTCCACTACATCCTTGGAGATGAGGGTGTCAACCCTTGAAATCTTCGAATTTATCAGTTAGTTTGGGTAATAACTCATTCGAAAGGTTTTAGAATTCTTAGAGTATGGTAGAAAAAATGTTTGCTTCATCTGCATTGTGATGATGATAATGGGTGAATTAATAGAGAGCGATACAGTGTTTGCGACGTCTACTGATTTTGAATGGAGATTCAGAACACGTTTCTTTGGTTTTCAAATATAAGAGCTTATTCGTAGAATTACCTACATATTGGTGAGTAGGGAAAAATTGAAAAAACAATTGAATTTATTACACCTGATACATTTTATAGGTCAACTCGCTATCAATCGAACAAATATTCAAAGTGTTCGCCGCCAACTTCCAAACACAAATACAGATTTTGCTCGAAACGTTCCCGGACATTACGTAGCATATCAGGTGTTATACCATTACACTTGACTACAATCCGTTGTTGTAAATCCACCAAATTTGATGAATCCGTTTCATAAATTTGACTCTTTAAGTGGCCTTATACAAAAAATTCAATGGTGACAAGTCGGGAGAACGTGGGGGCCATTCTGTAAGGCCCCTTCTTCAGATCCATTGAGCAGGCAATTCTCGATCTAGATATTGTCGAACAGGAAGTACAGAATGCGGGGGGGTTACACCATTCTGCTGAAACACAACATCCTCTTCTAAACAGCTATATGTCTATACGAAAGGTTCTACGAGTGATAAGGTAGGTGGAGAAAGGTTGTATGATTCTATCCAAAGGCCCTTGAACGAAATGATCATTGTCAGCAATTAAGATGAAAGAATCATGATGATAATTCGAAGAATATATTGAAAAGGAACCTCTTTGAGGGTCTAGAGGTATAAGGTATTATTTTAGGCTCTTTTAATCCGCTTTTCTTAATATCGATAGAAAATTATATGAGAACTGAACAGCATCTGCCGGTGAAGTCTGCAAATAATATTTCGAGGGTCAACATGGATAATGATTCATATTTCAATTCTATTCGTACAAATTATCTTTGTATCACCTGTCCGTAAGATGGGGATGGAGATTTTTAAATTGCTACAAGTTTTCGCCAATCAATGGACCAAAGGGTAAAACATGGAGTTCGAAGATATCTGGCCGCTGTCATTCTTCCATTATTCACTAGGACTAACTCAGTTCGAACATGGAAAGAAATTCCTCCCACACCATTACTGAGCCCCCTCCGATGTTTTCGGTTTGCCGGATAGAAGCCACCCTTGGTCTGATTTCGTCTTCTCTGAGCTTGTTCCTAACAGTTTGCACTGAAATATGCACATTTCTGGAGAGTGCAAGTTCATTTTGTAGCATTCTAGCCGTACAGTGCCGAACTCTTAGTGCAGTTAAACGAAGCCAACGATCATCAATTGGTGTTGTTATCCGAATTCTTCCCTGTCCGGCCTCTCTTCCATATTTCCGTGTTTCGTGGGTCCGATTAATTGCTCTTGAAATAATGCTTTGGTTAACATTCAACAAGTTAGCCACGTAACGTTGGCTTCGCCTCTCCTCTAGAAGTGTTACAATTCTTACCACTTCATGATCGCTCAAATAGCGCCCAGGACGTTCAGCAGCCATTACAATGAATTCAAAGATTCGAAAATCAACAAGAAACACAGAGAACTTGCGTTAATTCAGCGTGAAAGCTGAAGAGAAATTGAATGAATACTGATTATTAATTATTAATTAATTAAACTCACTCTTGTTTCAGACGTGTTTGAGATTATATGGAAACAAATGTTACTACATATATAAGATTTTTTCCCCACATATGTCCAAAAACATATATTTACAAAGAAACTGCGATTGAGCTGCTTAATCGATTGTGGAATTCAGAATACCAGGGATGCGACAATTTTTGTGGTGTGTATATTAAATTAGGCAACACTACCTTCGTTATTTGCTATAGAATGATTTATATCCGAAAAAATTCCTTCCAGTGCTCAAAACTTCATGAGTAACCCCTGACCAATATGGTTATTATATTTGATAATATATTATCAGCGAGAGGCCCTGTGTGTTCCATAACCCGATAAAATATAAATTTTAATAGAAATAGGAAAATGGAAATGCGCTTGTAATTGCAAATTAGAAGTAAATTATCCAGAATATGTGATACGTAATTGAGTTTTTGAAATACTGATTTTGAAATTTTAAATGAATAACATGAATAATATTCAGGGCTGAATTATTTCATGGGTTGATGATTATTTCACCGGAGGTAATATAGTGAAGTAATTTGGAATTTTATATTATTTGATATTGTACAAAAATTGTTCGATCAATTCATTGCATTTTTAGTTTACCTGTTGGATTGGTAAAACGAGTTAGCTGAATATATATTCTATCAAAAATACCGGCAATTGGTCAATGAAACACAAAATATTTATTTTTATCCAAATTTATTGTATAGCCTTCAAAGTAGCCCCTTTACGAAATAATAAATTTATGCCCACGTATAATCCAATTATCAAAAACATTTTCAAACGCTTTTTCCGGAATGGACTTCAGCGCGAATTCAATTTAATGTATTCTATCAGTACAAAAAGGGTGCCTTCAAGTAGTTATTTGGTTTTCGAAAAAGAAAAAGGTCGGACAGAACCATATCAGGTGAATACGGTGGTTGTTCGAAAATATCTGTTGAGTTTTTGGTCAGAATTCGCCTCTCAAACGAAGTGCTTAAGGCAATATTCAACATTTACCGTCTAATCTCCTGAAACAATTGCGAGAGTAAAACACTGCGATAATCAAAGAAAACAGTCAACATTGACGTGGTATTCGAATGCGCCATTCCTAACCTTGTTGATTGGCACTCAGGCCGTTTGGCCCATTGCGCTTGCCGTGTGTTGTTGAGTTGTTATTTGTCTTGCAGAAACTTCCTGATGAATCTTGCAAGACTGTTGTAGGGGGCCTCCTGGATCATCCGGGCGCTGGGTGTTTCAATGCCCAAGATGTTCAGTCTGGTCACCTTATGAGCGGGACATTCGAAGAGTATGTGTTCCGTTGTTTCGTCATCTTCCAGGCAACCACGGCACTGTGTAGTTTCTGATAGTCTCATAACGTGTAGGTTAGATTTTTGCTGAGTTGGTGTCCCGTCAATAGGCTCACTACCATCCCAATAGACTTTTTCTCGAGGGACAGTAGTTCATGTACCCTCTTCTTTGATTGCCACCCTTTCATGTGCCTTTTTGACTGCCTCAGTCCCAAAATGTCTGCCCAGTAGTTTTGGGCCTCGGTGGTGGTCCAGTTTTGAAACAAAGAGAGCACATTGGTCCATGTTTTTGAACCTTACTAAGGCCTTTGACTGCGTGACTCACTCGGTTCTGATGCGGAAGCTTTCTCGGTATGGGTTTGATACAAATTGTTGTGAACCTATTTCCTCATTTCTAACTGATAGGTTTCAAACGGGCTAAACGAATGGTTGTTTCTCGCTTAAGAAGAGAGTTGAAGTTCTACTGTATCTGTACTTAGTGATAGTTTGGTGGAAGCTGATGGAAGGGTTGCGCATACGGAGTCGAGGGGAATGGTTTTTGGGTAATTTATTGTGAATGAACAACAACTACACTGATAGAGTTGTGTTCGGTGTTAGAGCTCTTGAGGCTAAAAGTGTTCTTTTTTTGGGTGCTCAAGAATGCTTTTCTCTTTGTCTAGTAGGGTATAGAGAACTGCCGATTTTGCCCTTATTGAAACCCATTTGAGATACAGTATCCTGGTGTGGGAAATTGCAGGGATCTGGTTTTCCGAATACAACGACGAGCGGTGAGAATTGTTAGTGGAATCGGCTATAGAGATTATTGTGAATATTCTTTCAGGGAACTGAATATACTGACTCTCCCTAGCTTGTTTGTACTTGAGTGTTTACTCTATGCTCATAAAAACTTACAATTAGTACCTTTAAATAGCCAGTTTCATTCCTATAGTACCAGAGGCAAAGATAATGTAAGCATCTCGTTTTATAGGTTGATGAGAAATTAAAATTATAGAATGTTTGTATAGGACCGATGATTATATTAAACTCAACTTTTCAGAATCGACAACCTGAACTCTATTCGCTGTGTTTGTTTTTGAAGGGGTATCAGGGACGTTTGTAATTTTTTAGTGATAATTTTCTGTGATATGACGTGTATATATTAGCACCAATAAAAAACTAAAATAGGAAAGAAAATTATATCTGTTGGAATGTTTGGAAATCAATAAACTTAGTAAAAACCCAAGTGATATCAGCCGTAATAGCCAGCTAGACATTAATACACATCTATACAGGGTAAGGCAAAAGTACCGGAACGGCAAATTATCTCAGTTATTTACCGAGCGATTTTTTTGAAAATAAGTATTCCTACATTGTGAAGCATAAAAAATTCAGTGTTGATATTTCGTGCGCAATCGTGTTTCCGGTGTAGCAGGAAATGACCACAGCATGAGAATTTCAAATGTAACACCCACTTCAGAAAATTGCTTTTCCTCCAATGTCGTGTTGACAATAATTATTCACATAATACTAAGGCAGTAAGGCTATTTCGAGGAAAGCGGGGGGACGATTGCGTTAGGTTAGATTTTTTTCAGTAGAGAAACGTCGGAGGAAGATCCGCGCAAAAAGAGAGAATAAAATACGTCTCCGAAATCTCGGGGATGGAGGGGATAATTTGTATGGACTTCTGTAGCTATAAAAATATTTTTATCGCCTCAGATCGCTACGAAACCTGGCAACGAAAGAGCCTCGAGTTTCGCATTTAGCGCCGCAATAGTTAGATTTTCATAAAACCACGGGAAGACGAAAAAATCTTCCACCGAACGAAGGCTATCGGTCGACTTTCGCAAATTTTCGCCCTACTCTCCTCATTCCGAAGATCTCCGACGACCAGAAATTCCCGAAATTAACAAACCTCGAGCTGTCAAAATACGGGTTTTCGATTTAACCATCCTACTTAAACGGGATCATCGGGAGAAGGAATTCGATTCCTACATATCTCGACATCGGGTCCGCGAAGAGAAATCGTTACTGTAAGACTTAATTCTCGAATTTGGGACGATTTTTGAGCCCTATATGTTCCAGAAAAAGACCGGAAATACGGGGGCGGAACCAGTTACCGCTCCTTCTGTCCCTTATAACGCTATTCAATGTCGGAAGTGAGCGTTACCAACGTGTAAAATTTAATGATCTCTCTCTTCTGAACGAAAATAGTGAGATCGAAATAGTTCGTAACTTTAATTTTCACCAACATATATTAGAATATGGTGCTCTCTCTCTTCTGAGTGACAATCGAATCTAACCTTATTTCAATTTATTCTTATATTCGATTTGTCAAAGAAGTGTTTCCGAATTTTATTTGAATGAAAAGTTTGACGAAATTTGAATTAAACATTTAGAGGTAAGTGATCGATGTTCATTTTATTCATGTTAATGTATATTTTGTTTAAGGAAAGAAACGACATTCTTCATTTCATAAATTAACAGTTTGTGGTTATTCTAACCTAAACAATATGATTATGATTTATGATTCGAACGAAATGTTATAATAAAAAGGAGTTAAGGAGACTTACAATATTGTTTGAAAGGTTAGTGAATGCAATTTGAGGTTTATTCATGTATCTTAATGTATATTTTTTAGGCATGCTCCAGAAATATACTCAGAATTTGCATATTTCATTTTTCTTTCATGGTTATTTTAACGTCTATGCGTAGAAAAATGTTCTGGAATGACTAGGATTTTTAAACGAATCAATTAGAGGATGTTACAAAATGATGGGACATCCTTTGCTATTAATGGGTATTGAGCTTTTTGTATAATAATATTTTTCTGGAAGAAACTTGATAAAGTTTTCGGTAGATCATTTAGAGTATGTATCATATGAATATTGAAAGCTATCCACTAAAGGCTATATCTGTATTAAAATTGTTGAAGCTGAATGTCATTATGACCGTGTCATTTCAAATTGAATTTTCGTTTCAGTTTATTCAAGAGGAATTACATTTCTATTCTACAATTATCCAAATGTAAAAGTTAATGAGATTCAATGTGTTTGATAATGTTCAAGTTTGAATCAAAGAAAATAAGATCTCAAATTTGCACAAAAGGTAATTATTGTGAGTTCGTTCTAGTCATAACTCATAGTTACTGTTTCTCAGGAAATTTTATCAAGGTTGTTGAATGAATGACAGGAATTCCCCATTGATTTAAAGTTGAAAATTTCTCTGTTATAGGTGTCTGATAGTGAGAAACATGATGTTCAAATATGTAGAAGTTGTATAAATGACGTTTCATTTTGTACAACCACAACTTTCAATCCAATATTTATGAAAGTCACAGGAAACATGCTGCTTATTATGTGAATCATATTTTGGAAAAAAATCAACTACTACTTGGAGAATGCTATGGAATTTGGCAATTTTTGTAATAGGTAGCTGTACTATAGGTATTTTATATAACTGTGGAAAATGAGTATGTTCATCACGTAATATGGAAATATGAAGTTGTTTTAATGCAACTTTTTCCTTTCATCTTCATTTCATAGTATATTATAAAGTTTCACAAGAAAATGAATTGAAAGAAGTAAAATTGTAGAATAGAAATTTCAATCATTAGAGAGCAAGTTTATATGAAGATGAGTGCTCGAAACCAACTGCCAACTCGACTGTTAAGGATCTTGGAAATGAACAGTTACAAGAAACAGTTTCACTGAAACTGATATATAGTTAACATCATTGTATTGTATATGAGGGTCCATAATGTAATTGACAAATTTGTGGCTCTGATTTCTGCTTTCCACAAGAGCACTTCAATTCAGAAGATGTTTGTTTTTTCGGGTAAGCAAATTGTGTGAATTTTGGTCAAGTTGAATTTATACAAAAAGGTTACGTATAGGGCAATCACATAAGGTGAAATTTTTATGTATTCAGTAGTGTTCCTTTATTTGATTACTAATTTCTCGCTTTTGTCTTTTGGATACTCCCAAGAAATTTTAATTTGATAAGCACTTTTACGTTCTATTTCATTAATATACTTGAGAAGTAATTCTTTCATCTTGCTGTTTCAAGCTCATATTTGTTGTTTATTATAATTCATGAATTTTATTGGATTCTCATCTGATCTAATACGAATCAGAACTGTTAAAATTAAAATTTGAAGTATATATTTAATACTTTTGGAAATAAAAATTTGGGATATTGTGAATCAATATTAGAGTTGTTGATGATGAATTTCTATGCGTAAAGGGTGATTGAACAATTTGTTTTTGAATAAATGTTGAAATAATTTTAATTTCATCTTATGCTAGCTCAATTAGAGAAAGTTGAGATATTCAAATTGAATGTAACCCTTTGAATTGGGATAGTAGTGAATAAAGTTAAAATTTGTGTGAATGATGAGTCAGTATCCATAAAACAATACTGGAAGTTGCGTTACCCTAAGGATGACTGAGGTAAAATATGAGAGATTTCCATGTAACATAAAGAACTATTAAGTGAAAATATGAATAATGAAGTGAATATAATAAGGCGTTCAGTAAAGATAGAGTTAGATATGGAAAGAAGTTCAGTATATTAGGCGTTTAGTATATTGGCTATTCAGATATAAAAAGCGATCTTGATGGGCTCACTAGTTATCACCTAAATCAAATTACTCTTAAATTCATAATAAACGAGACAGAATGATAATTATTGTCAAGTATTTGTTGAAGTCTTGATTTTGCACGAACGAAAGGATTTTTTTTATTGAAACTATAGCAAGTGTTCAAAATGAGTTCCATTCACCTCCTGACAATAACCTAATCGATCACTGAAAGTTCTAAGAGAATTTTGCAGAAATTGTGCGAGTATCAAATTGATTTCTTGTTATGCGACACCCTAACTCATTTAGACTGGCAGGTCGTTCTCTATAAACTCGGCATTTCAAGTGGCCCCATAAAAAGAAGTCCAGAGGTGATAGATCAGGTGACCGAGATGGCCACTCGGTATGACCTCTTCTATCGATCCATCCTTCTGGAAAAACTTCATCTAGATAATTTCGAACATCTACCGCAAACTGTGGGAGAGCTTCATCTTGTTGGAACTGGGGTTAACGGATTATTTGAATTTGGAAATAAAGCTGTTATGGCTGGCACAATTTTATTTCTTAATAATTCCACATATGACTCTCCATTTGAATTCCCTTCTATAAAAAATGAACCAATTATGTGGTCATCGATAATACCGGCCGAAACATTCAATTTTTGTGGATGTTGTTTATGAACCTCTCTAATCCAATGTGGGTTGTCTCTCGATCAAATACGGCAATATACTGTTGCCTATATACTGTACCGTTGAGGCAGAACGTGAACGTAGCTTCATCCGGAAAAACGATTCTATTCAAAAATTTGGATTTGATTGATGAAATGGATTCTATATGTTTTAATTTTTTCTGTTTTCAGTATCCTACAAAGTAACCTCTGAGAAATATCATGATTCAAGGCTAGTATATTTGTAGAATTTCTTTCACCTGCCGACTTTCTTATTATCGCTGAATAGTTCTGCATACTGCAGATTTACTGATTTGATGATCTGGGTGAACAGTATTGAACAGACTGCGAACTTCTTGGTTGATCGTTGTCTGTCACCATATCCGCGTATCGTCAAAACCTGGATCCGTTCTGCTTCATAATTTTTATTATTTTTATTTTTTATGAACTTGTCCTGAAAGGAAAACTTTTTTGTTGATTGTCTCTAAGAACGTTTTTTCTCTGAATTTGAAAATGAATAAACATATAGGATGTTACATTTAAAATTCACATATTGTTGTCATTTTCGTTTTCTTTATGTTGAGCAATGTAGAATTATAAATTTTCAAAAAATCGCTCGGTAAATACCTGAGATAATTAACTTTCGCCTAACCTTGTATAAGTAAGTTCATTTCCTCTAGTTGATCGCTTCGAAATGACCTGATAGTCGAATTCACACAAAATTGTTGAAGGTATAAAATATATTTACTTCATTTTCATTTAAAATGAATTTTCATAAAAGAAATAAATCATCAATATAACTCTTTATAATTTGAGCCTTCGGTGGTTATCTTATTGTTTCCGTAGTCTAAATATTCTATCAAGTTAAAGCCTTCCAAGTTTAAATAAGACTTAAAAATAAATCTTTCGAAAAGCATACCTAAGTTAATATTCCCAACTTCACCTGGGAATATTGATTAATAAATATATAATCTCTAATGAAAGTGCAATAAATTGGTGTTCAAAGAAAACGAATCCGAGAGGAACAATGAAAATGAAAATTGATATTAATTGTCTTAGATCTCGAAGAATATTTCACTTCTGACTTCGGTTATCTCTTGGGTTTAATTTATATACGAATAGAAGTAGAATACCTAAAGTAACCAACCACAATGGATTATACAATCCGTTGATTAACGTTAGGCATAGCCGAGAAAATGTAATTCACAGATGGCTCCAAAGTTAATTCTGATACATGGAAACTGACGGACCACTATGTGGATCGAAAACACCATGTAGTTATCAAATAAGCTAGCTAATATATCATGCTCTACCTTATTTTATCAATATTTCAACTAAAATAACTTTTAGATATTCTCCAGACCTTTCTTTTCGATTTTTTGAGCTACCAGGTGGGCTGGAAAGTTCCTTGGCTAACATACAGATGGCGTTACTAGGGTCAAATCCACATGATTTTCATCTAGTACTCACGAGTGAAAGTTTCCGACTTCTGTTAGATTACAGAGAATTCCGTGTTCTGATTAAACATTGTTTTCTGATGAAAAGAATGGTGTTGTAGCCCAAAACATGGCTTGATAATTATTCTGACTCTGCGCCAGGAAAATCAACGGTGGAAAAGTGGTTTGTAAAGTTTAAACGAGGTGATATGAGCATCATATAAGACGATAAACGCAGTGGACGTCCCAAATAGGTTATCATCGATGAAAACATTAAAAAAGTACAGAAAATTGTTTTGAATAATCGAGAAATAAAATTGATCGATATAGTTGAGAGATATTCAAGGAACGTGTTGGTTTTATTTTAGAAGAATATTTGGACGTGCTAAATGGGTGAAGCACTTATTGACGATAATTTTCAGCATTGTTTGAAGATATTTAAGTGTAAAAAAGCCGAGATTTTTCGTCGATACATCACAATGAATGAAACATGGAATCATAACTACAATCCAGAAACTAAACGACAGTCAGCCGAGTGGTCTGGAAGAGGTGAACTGCATCCAATATGTCGAAAACGCCGCAATCAGTTGGAAAGGTTATGACATCGGTTTTCTGAGGTGTGCATGATAAGGTACCTGAGGTAAATAAGGCCCAAGAGGTAATAAGGCCCAAATTTCAAATTTCGCGGGAAAATATACCTATAACACTTCACTGTTTACGCACACGTGCACAATGTCGGTGTGAATGATTCCGTATTGGTCAGCAGACGCTAGCGCCGCTATCTTGTCAGTCAAGTGCGATGCTTTGATGGCTATTGTGCAATTTTATAGTTTTCATACCAAGAAACTGTAAGTATTTAACGTTTTATTTAATAATGGACTAATAACGCTGTATTTATTACCTTAAGTATGTCTCGCGTAATACAAAGGATATGGCTTTTCCTAATCAGAGAATGATTTATTTTGTAGGTTATTTGGATTATTTTGTAAAAACGTGGCATGCGGTTAATAAGGCCCATTGTAACGATACTTGGGCCTTATTAGCCTCTCAATATTAAAGTATCAGATTGTATTGTTCGTTATTTTCTAGGTCAATGTACTATGTGAATTTTGACAATATATGTGTAATATTGTTACAGATTTTGATTAAAATGCCTCCAAAGAGAGCTCAGTGGACAGAAAACAATTTACGGGCTGCTATGGCAGCTATAAAACGAGGGCATCTGACGCAACGAGCTGCAGCTGAACGATAAAATATTCATTTTTATTTTGCGAGAGTTATGATATTAAGCATGATTTCAACAAAGACTCTGGAATTGCGGGCAAAGACTGGCTTAAAACGTTTTTGAAAAGGAACCCAGAAATTTCCAAAAGAAAAGCCCAGTTTATGAATCCAGGCAGAGCACAGAAATTAAACCGTCCTATTGTCGCTCAGCATTTCCAAGAAGTGAAAGACCTATATGAAGAATTAGATATTCTACAGAACCCTCAACGACTCTATAATATGGATGAAAAGGGGTGTAGACTCACTATTCATCATCAACAAACTGTTTTGGCGCAAAAAGGAGCTCGTCGAGTCCATTTGATTGCACCTGAGCACGCGGAAAATGTTACGATAGCAATGTGTGTTAATGCTGTTGGTACTGCTATCCCACCAATGATCATCTTCAAAGGCCAAAGGCAAAACCAGAATATAGTGATAACTTACCAGCTGGATCTCTCATAAAGATGGCTCCAAAAGGAAGTATGACCACGGAGCTATTTATTGAATTCATCAAGCATCTGGGAAAGAATAAAACGCAGGGAAAAGTCTTGTTAATCTTTGATGGAGCATCCTCGCACCTGGATTATACAATTGTTGAAGAAGCAGACAAGCATGATATTGTGCTTTATTGTTTGCCTAGTAACACAACCCATGAACTTCAACCCTCGATAAATCTGTCAATAAGTCTTTTGAGCATCACTGGGATCAAGAAGCTATGACATATATGTATCAAAATCCTGACAGACGCTTGACAAAATCGAACTTCAACAAAATATTCTCAAAAGCTTGGTCGAGGGCACTGACTCATGAAAATATAATAAATGGATTCAGGGCTACTGGATTGTTACCATTCAACCCTGATGTATTACCAGATGAAGCATTTGCACCAGCGATCTTGACCGAACATCCTCCTCCACAAACTTCAACTATTATTGAGGCAAACATAGACTACCCTGAAGTAATGTCACGTTCTGACACTGTTTCACCGTCAATACTAAACAACGAAGAATGTACTATTGCTGGCATTGTTACCCCAGAAAAGCAAATTGGTGTAAGGGCTTTAACTGATATTGATACATCAACTCTTCCTGTGAAAGTACCACAAACTTTAACACCATCGCCTAAACCATCAACATCTGGTATTGTGACAAAACGTCCTCTTATTCTAAGTTCAGACTCAGAAACGGATATTGAGCCTGATGCTATACAGAAGATGTTGAATATAAATAATCCCACTAGAATCAATGTATATACCTCCGAAGAAGACTCAGACAATGATACTCCGCTAGCCAGTCTTAAAACAAAGGAAACTAAATCCCCGTTTCAAGAACTTATGCCAACTCCAAACTATGCTGTTATCAAAAACAAACCAAGAAGAAAGGCCATCAATTATAGAGGTCAACGGATTACTAGGGACCTTTTAAGAAACGGAGGAGCTAAAAGAAAATGAGGTAATAAAGGTGAAAAAGCCAATCGGAAAACTAAAGATCGTAAGAATAAGTCTGAAAAAGATAACAGTAAGGTTAAGAAGTCAAAAATAATTGAATCTGAATGGTTCTGTCATGCTTGTAAAGAAGGTCGTGTTTCGGACATGCGACAATGTGCCCAATGTTTAAAATGGTACCACGAAGAATGTGTCGGACTTTCAACCGAAGATAAAGATATTTTTTATTGCTGTGTTTAAACAAAATACTTAACTATATTTTACCGTGTCAGTATGAATAATATGTTTGTTAATCGTTTTTATTTTTATTTTGTTTGCAGAAGATATTTTGTTTTGTTTTGAGTCTATTTTCTGAGTCTAGGAATATGCTTGTGATACTAAAGAACTAAGTTAGGTATTTTTAATTAAAGTCTGATTTTAAGTCTTAAAATTAATATAAGATTAATTACATAGTTTTGTTCAATAAGAAAAGAACTGATTATTTTAATTTTCTAAGTTAGAGAACATGTTGTGATTGTACCAAATACTTTAGTTAAGGCCACTAGTTCCTGGAAACTGAATTGTCTTCGATTACTATTGAGAGGGTAATAAGGCCCACGTTTAATAAATAAAGGAAAATGATTAAATAAGTAAAAACAACAATTTACTTTTATTTTAACTTATTTCTAGGTTAATTTAGGGCGATTTACTTTAAAAATAAAGCATTTTTTATATGGGCTTTAATATACTACCGTAGTATAATAAGGCCCATGAGAGAAGTTTAAAAAGTGTTTTTTCGTATTTAAAAATATGCTTTTCTGAATTGTTTCTCACAATTTATTACAGCAACATGTACAAGCTATGTAGACAACATGTTTTTGACGTCCTATACGCATTATACTCAGATTTTAAGCAAATTTTTGTTAGGTGGGCCTTAATTGCCACCGGTACCTTATTATATCCATCGATTACCTAAAAAAGGGCCACACGATAAACAGCAACTAATACATTGGGTTATTGGATCAATTGAAGGACCAAATCACAAAAAACGACCTTATTTGAGGAAAATCAAAGTTCTGTTTCATCGAAACAATGCACCTTGCCACAAATATATCGTAACAATGGCAAAATTGTAAGAAGTAGTCTTCGAATTACTTCAACATTCACCTTATTCACCAGATCTTGCCCACAGAAACTTTTTTTTTGAAGTTAAAGAGAAATCTTGTTATAAAAATAGCATCACAAAATTATTAATCGCTACAATCGCTGAATTTCCCTAGGAGAATATTGTTAAAAAAATTTAATGCTATCAAAACAATGTATTTTACTGTTAATTATTATATTGAAAGCTGAAAGAAGAATGGTTGAGATTGCATAATATTAGGAATTAGGTCAACATAAAATTTCAGATATAATAAAAGTAGATTTCTGAATACAATATTTGAAAAATCAAATAGATAAGTAGAACCCAACATTTGATTGTGGTGCGATTGGTAGCTTGGATCTGCTACTCAATGGTCCATTGTGCCACACCACAAATTTCACCTCCAAGCTCCATCCTTCCTATAAAAGTAAGAAACTTTGTAGGTGAAAGCTCAATAAAGCTCAATTAGCTCCAGTTTGTGAGATCAGACCTACTCAAACCTGATTCTGTGCCCAACTGGGCATTCGCAAATGACGTGACCTCCTTCCAAGCACCCTGTGTATGGTTTAGAAATACTTCAATTATGATTCCAGAATGTGCACATATCACCTGTTTTTCTGACATCTCTGTCTAAATCTAAAAAGAACAGTCATTAAACTAATGATTGGAACGACAAATTTGCTGATTCTTTTAATTTTCAACTTCAACTCCATTTATAACTCAATTGAAAATAAAAGGTGATCTGGAAATTCATTTAAATTTTGATTGCACAACGTCGGTCAGATTAGCTAGTTGAATTACAAGTTTGCTTCGCGAGTTTACAGAGTTCAAACGATTAATTTTCGTCTGTTGACCAAGTAGAATCCAGACAGTTTTCTCCTTTAGTTTCTTTTACCATTCCATTCGCCAACATATTATTCAAAACTAATGGAAATTCTCAATTAAATGAATTGAAGTAACTGAATGAAACATTTCACGTTAGAATATCCGAACGATGAAAATCGATTGATATTTAGATTATTCATTCAGTTCTTGATCAAAATTTCTGTTAGTGGTTGAATGAATAAACGAGATTTTTCGTCGATACATCACAATGAATGAAACATGGAATCATAACTACACTCCAGAAACCAAACGACAGTCAGCCGAGTGGTCTGGAAGAGGTTAACTGCATCCAATATGTCGAAAACGCTGCAATCAGTTGGAAAGGTTATGACATCTGTTTTCTGAGATGTGCATGATATTATATCCATCGATTACCTTAAAAAGGGCTACACGATAAACAGCAACGATTACATTGGGTTATTGGATCAATTGAAGGACCAAATCACAAAAAAACGACCTTATTTGAGGAAAAATAAAGTTCTGTTTCATCGAAACAATGCACCTTGCCACAAATCTATCGTAACAATGACAAAATTGTAAGAATTAGTCTTCGAATTACTTCAACATTCACCTTATTCACCAGATCTTGCCCTCAGAAACTTTTTTTTTTGTTAAAGAGAAATCTTGTTATAAAAATAGCATCCAAAAATTGTTAATCGCTACAATCGCTGTATCTCCCTAGGTGAATATTGATTAAAAAAAATTAATGCTATCAAAACAATGTGTTTTACTGTTAATCATCATATTGAAAGCTGAAAGAAGAATGGTTGAGATTGCATAATATTAGGAATTAGGTCAACATAAAAATTTCAGATATAATAAAAGTAGATTTCTGAATACAATATTTGAAAAATCAAATAGATAAGTAGAACCCAACATTTGATTGTGGTGCGATTGGTAGCTTGGATCTGCTACTCAATGGTCCATTGTGCCACACCACAAATTTCACCTCCAAGCTCCATCCTTCCTATAAAAGTAAGAAACTTTGTAGGTGAAAGCTCAATAAAGCTCAATTAGCTCCAGTTTGTGAGATCAGACTTACTCAAACCTGATTCTGTGCCCAACTGGGCATTCGCAAATGACGTGACCTCCTTCTCGCATAGTCTTTTTTTTTTTATCAGTTTCCATCGCTCGGGCTCGTAATTTTCTCAACATACCCTAGAACAAGCACCCTGTGTATGGCTTAGAAAAATTTCAATGATGATTCCAGAATGTGCACATATCACCTGCTTTTTCTGACATCTCTGTCTAAACCTAAAAAAGAACAGTCATTAAACTAACGATTGGAACGACAAATTTGCTGATTCTTTTTAATTTTCAACTTCAACTCCATTTATAACTCAATTGAAAATAAAAGGTGATCTGGAAATTCATTTAAATTTTGATTGCACAACGTCGGTCAGATTAGCTAGTTGAATTACAAGTTTGCTTCGCGAGTTTACAGAGTTCAAACGATTAATTTTCGTCTGTTGACCAAGTAGAATCCAGACAGTTTTCTCCTTTAGTTTCTTTTACCATTCCATTCGCCAACATATTATTCAAAAACTAATGGAAATTCTCAATTAAATGAATTGAAGTAACTGAATGAAACATTTCACGTTAGAATATCCGAACGATGAAAATCGATTGATATTTAGATTATTCATTCAGTTCTTGATCAAAATTTCTGTTAGTGGTTGAATGAATAAACGAGATTTTCGTCGATACATCACAATGAATGAAACATGGAATCATAACTACACTCCAGAAACCAAACGACAGTCAGCCGAGTGGTCTGGAAGAGGTTAACTGCATCCAATATGTCGAAAACGCTGCAATCAGTTGGAAAGGTTATGACATCTGTTTTCTGAGATGTGCATGATATTATATCCATCGATTACCTTAAAAGGGCTACACGATAAACAGCAACGATTACATTGGGTTATTGGATCAATTGAAGGACCAAATCACAAAAACGACCTTATTTGAGGAAAAATAAAGTTCTGTTTCATCGAAACAATGCACCTTGCCACAAATCTATCGTAACAATGGCAAAATTGTAAGAATTAGTCTTCGAATTACTTCAACATTCACCTTATTCACCAGATCTTGCCCTCAGAAACTTTTTTTTGTTAAAGAGAAATCTTGTTATAAAAATAGCATCCAAAAATTATTAATCGCTACAATCGCTGTATCTCCCTAGGTGAATATTGATTAAAAAAATTAATGCTATCAAAACAATGTGTTTTACTGTTAATCATCATATTGAAAGCTGAAAGAAGAATGGTTGAGATTGCATAATATTAGGAATTAGGTCAACATAAAAATTTCAGATATAATAAAAGTAGATTTCTGAATACAATATTTGAAAAAATCAAATAGATAAGTAGAACCCAACATTTGATTGTGGTGCGATTGGTAGCTTGGATCTGCTACTCAATGGTCCATTGTGCCACACCACAAATTTCACCTCCAAGCTCCATCCTTCCTATAAAAGTAAGAAACTTTGTAGGTGAAAGCTCAATAAAGCTCAATTAGCTCCAGTTTGTGAGATCAGACTTACTCAAACCTGATTCTGTGCCCAACTGGACATTCGCAAATGACGTGACCTCCTTCTCGCATAGTCTTTTTTTTTTTATCAGTTTCCATCGCTCGGGCTCGTAATTTTCTCAACATACCCTAGAACAAGCACCCTGTGTATGGTTTAGAAAAATTTCAATTATGATTCCAGGATGTGCACATATCACCTGTTTTTCTGACATCTCTTTCTGAACCTAAAAAAGAACAGTCATTAAACTAACGATTGGAACGACAAATTTGCTGATTCTTTTTAATTTTCAACTTCAACTCCATTTATAACTCAATTGAAAATAAAAGGTGATCTGGAAATTCATTTAAATTTTGATTGCACAACGTCGGTCAGATTAGCTAGTTGAATTACAAGTTTACTTCGCGAGTTTACAGAGTTCAAACGATTAATTTTCGTCTGTTGACCAAGTAGAATCCAGACAGTTTTCTCCTTTAGTTTCTTTCACCATTCCATTCGCCAACATATTATTCAAAAACTAATGGAAATTCTCAATTAAATGAATTGAAGTAACTGAATGAAACATTTCACGTTAGAATATCCGAACGATGAAAATCGATTAATATTTAGATTATTTATTCAGTTCAACAAAATTTCTGTTAGTGGTTGAATGAATAAACATATTGTACGGTGGGTTTATTAGCCTTATATAAACTAGTCAGGTTTCCACATTTCAATGTAACCCCTAGGCAGAATAATATTGCGGGCAAAAAATGCCAACAAATCTATTCCGGAAAAATCTGAATAGCGAAGATCAATCAGGATTTTCCCGTTCTGGTTTTTTATT
This sequence comes from Cryptolaemus montrouzieri, assembly GCA_013387265.2. Classification (NCBI taxonomy): domain Eukaryota; kingdom Metazoa; phylum Arthropoda; class Insecta; order Coleoptera; family Coccinellidae; genus Cryptolaemus; species Cryptolaemus montrouzieri. The sequence goes on along the minus strand of JABFTP020000103.1, from coordinate 5,799,766 downwards.
TCAAATGACCCAAAATTGAATTCCGGTTACAAATGTTTGTTATAGCATTTAGGTCCACATGTTCATATTTCTTCAATAGCGCATTAATTCTATTGATATGAAAATTATATCAAGTGAAGAATTTTCATATAAATAAAATGAAATCCTTCAGAACGAAGATGAAGTAAAATATAATTTATACTTTCCATAATTTTATTTTCAGTGTCAAGTCATTTTCAAGTGGTCAACTACAAGAAACGACCTTACTTATACAGGATATCCCGTTTATGGAGAATTGATGATGCTATCGTTCTTAAAATTAGGGAATTGTTCCGAAACTCTATTTCTGAAATATTTTCACCTTAATGGCACTTCCGGTCATACCGGAAGTGCTTACCAACTTTGTTATTTAACATAGAACATCCTATATATTGATGACTAGTTCGAGGACATTTGTAATTCCAATTGAAAAAACACATAGGTCTAGCTCGTTTCATTCATGAAATATTCCAGATTTACCTTAAAATTATCGATTTTTTGCTTTCTGAAAAAAATTATATATTTCGAGAACGGCGTAAACTAGCAAAATAATGAAAAGTGCTTTGCAAACGAGGGACCATGCGGGACATAACTCATATCCGACTGAATCTCAGTCAGTATACGGAGTCCTCTCTTTTCCGCCTCACATTTCGAAACGAAGAAACATCGACAACTACGTTTTTTCAAATTGTAACTCAAAGTTTTTTCTTCTTCTTCTTCACCGTGTAGAAGGCGTAGCGCCTGTTCAGTTCCGGTTTCCCTGCAGCAGTTCTTGTGAAGTTGATTGCCAACTGTCCCGCCATCGTTTTGGTGGTCGTCCAACGGGTCTTCTTCCGTGTGGTATGTTGTTATATACGATTTTGGCTATTCTATCTGTGGTCATTCTGTTTACATGCTGGTTCCATTATCTTCTTCTTTTTCTTACCCATCTTACAATATCGTCTGTTTCACATTTTTCCCTTATGTCGGTATTTCTTTGTCTATCATTCAATGTGTAACCGGTTATAGATCTTAGCGTTTTCATTTCTGTTGTTCTTAGTATCCTCTTTGTTACCGACGTTTCCGCTCTTGTTTCTGCCCAGTATATCATAATTGGTCGCACACATGTTTTGTAGATTCTGGATTTGCATGGTATACTGAGGTGTTTATTTCTTCAAATTGGTTGTTTAAGATGTCCCGATACTGCAGCTGCTTTGTTCACTTGTCTCCTCACTTCATCTTCAAGGTATCCTGTGCTTGTTATTTTGCACCCTAAGTATTCGAATGACATGATTTGGTCTATAGTGGCGTTGTCTATTGTTAACTTGCAGCGCAGAGGTTTCTTAGCTATGGTCATGCATTTTGTCTTACTTGTTGAGATTTCCATATTGAAATTTTTTGCGCGTTTGCTAAAGGCGTATAACATTCTTTGTAGGTCGTCTTCTGGTTCTGCAATGAGTACGGCGTCATCGGCATAGCATAAAGATGTTAATTTTGTAGGTTCCCATGCGGTATCCTAGTCCCAAGTTTTTAACGGTCTCTACAAGTTGGTCCATAACAGTATTAAATAGTAGAGGGCTAAGACTATCACCTTGGCGGATGCCCGGCGTTGTTCCGAAATGCTGCGTTAGGGTGTGGTTTGTTCGTATTTGCATTGTTGTATTAGTGTTCAGATCTTTTATGAGTCTTATATATTTTTTGGGTACCTCTTTGTTTTCCAGTATCTTGATTACATCCTTCAGTTGGACTCTGTCGAAGGCCTTCGTTAAGTCTATGAAACAAAGATATGCTGGAGTGTTATATTCAAGAGACTTTTCTACTAATTGCCTTGTTATAAATAGTGCATCGACCGTGGACCGGTTTTTTCGAAAGCCTTGTTGCTCTTCGCTGATTGGCATTGTTGACGTTATGTCATCGGCAAGAATCTTTGTAAGCAGTTTCAAAGAGGTGCTTAATAAGGTTATTCCGCGAAAGTTGGCAGGATTTGTTTTGACTCCTTTTTTAAAGATAGGCACTGTTACACTTCTTTTCCATTCTTCTGGTATTTTTCCGTGGTGAATTATGATGTTAAATAGTTTTGTGTACTCTTCTCTCATGGCTTCTTCGCCATATTTGATCATCTCATTTGTTATCTTATCTTCATTTGGAGCTTTTCTATTTTTAAGTTTACTTATTGCCATAGCTACTTGCTCTTTCGTGATTGTTACCGGTTCATTTATGATGTCGTTTTCTAAGTCTTCTTCTGGGGGTTCTTCTTCATATTCTGATTCGGTGTAAAGATTTTAGAAGTATTTTTCCCATGTTTCGTTTGTGATTGTTTTCAGTTGTATAGTTTCATTGGTGTCCTTTTTCATACCCCTTAATAATTTCCAAATTCGTTTTTGCGCTCCGTATATATCCGCTTTCATTTCAGCACTAATGCTCTGCCAGTATTCTTCTTTAATTTCCCGAACTCTGTTATTCACCCTATTTCTTATTTCTATGTATCTATTTCGGTTCTCTGGTGTCGGATGGTTCTTATATTCTAGATATATTTGTTTTTTTTCTTTGTAATGTTTTTGACTTCAGTGGTGAACCAGGGTTTATTATCAGGTTTGCCGTTCTGTGATACCGTGCGGGTTCCCAAAGCCTCTGTGGCACCCTTGTATATGTTTTCTTTTAGTTTGAGCCATGCTTTGTCGGGGTTATCTTGCTGCAATATTGGATTACGAGTTATATACTGTTTGCAACGGTTTGAATAAAGTTGTTTTGTGCTCTCATTGTTTAGCGATTCTACGTTAAATATTTCAGTTTTTACAGATGGTGTTTTCTTTTTTAATTGAGTTGTCATCTTCAGTTTCCCTAGAACGAGCTTGTGGTCTGTTCCAATGTTAGCTGATGACAAAACTCTTACATCTAAGATTTGTTGGGGTAGAAACATTCGGTTAGTGATAATGTAATCAATTATGGATTTGTTGTTTCGGTTATCGTAGAAGGTATATTTATGCTGTTCTTTGTGAGGGAAAAAAGTGTTATTAATTCGCAACTCGTTCTGTGCATAAAATTTCGTCAACGTTTCGCCGTTTCTGTTAATTACGTCTTCGTTATATTTTTATTTTACCCCGTTTACTACTTCGTTACCTACTCTAGCGTCAAGGTCTCCTAATATGATTATCTTTTCTTTTCTTCAATTCATTAGATTCGCTGTAGGAGACTAAAGCAGTTCCCCATACATGAGATGCCAGATGTTGAAACAACGTGTGGTAGAAATTACTGTTCATCAAACAGTGAATTGAGATCACATCTTTCAACCATGGAATGCAATATATGTAAACAGAAGAGACCTGTATTTTCCTGTGAAGGATGTAAGGGGAAAATCTGTAAAAATTGTGTTTAATTAACTGCATCTGAAATGAAAGTGCTAGAGCTGGCTTTACAGTTAACCAAATGCCTAAAGGATGAGTCATACTGTCTCTTTCATCAGATTAGAGCAAGTACTGAATATTAAAAATAAGATCATCGCTAGTAAAGACGAGACCTTGAAAAATTGAAAACTAACTCTAAATGAATCGTCAAATATTAAATACAGCAATGCTGTGAAAAAATCGTCACAAGAAACAATATTGTAAAACCCAAAAAGGATCAGCAAGGTCCTACAACAAAACTAGAAATTCAATACAAAATAGATCCAATTACTTTGGGGTTAAAAGTAACTAAAGTTAAACATAATAGAAAGGGAGGTGTGGCCATAAGTTGAACAAATAAGGAAAATGTAGAAAATATCTCTGAAAACAAGGAGCAGTTGGGAGAAGATTATGAGATCCAAATACTGAACCGAATAAATCCAAAAATCAAGATCAGAAATCTCATAAGAAAACTCTTAACCGACACAAATAGTGGGTTAATCGAAAAGATTATTACCAACCTCTCTCAACAATTCTTGTTGAAAAAGCGCATAAATAAAATACCAATGGATATGTTCGAAACTTCCTTCGAACAAGTTCCCATTTAGTCATTATTGAATTGATTCCTTTTTGCTTATACACATTGTAGTGTCACATCTTCAAAAGTCATAAATATTTATCATATCTCAGTCAAAATTAAGATACGACTTTCATGAAATGTTGTTTTAATATTAGTATCACGAATTAAAATCACTGAAGTACAAAATTATTTCCTTTCCTGCAGCGACTATAATATAATCTTGTTATACTTTCTCCAGTTTCCGCCCATTCTCCTGAGAATTTATCCCTAAGTTTATCCAGAAAAGAATTGGGGAAACAATGTTAACGTGTTTCCGGAAAAATATCCTAATTTGGAAAGAAACTGAATCGAACAGTTTATTTGAAGTCACTGATTGCTCGCTATGAAAGTTAGATCAACTTGTTGAATATTCCTTCTTTTCCCAGTTGAATCCCTGCAACAAATGTAAAATAATCGTTCCTCTCTCCGACAACGTCGTTAAATTTAACAAGGGCCTCATACTTTCAGTGAGCAATCAATTTTCGTTAAGCTTTCGAGGCCTAGCCCGCACCATCGTTACTTAGGCTTATAATTTATTGAAATAACATTTATGAAATATTGGAAATGTAAATATATGATCAGAGGAATTTAGAAATGGTTATAGAGGAATTAATTTCAGATAATATAGGTCTCAGATATCCAATTTCTTTTCTTAACAGTTGAAACCCCTTATTTCCACTTTCTACATTCGTGTATCTGAACGATACATCGGTACATACATACCGGGTGGGGAACACGAAAAAGACTCAATAACTGCTAAACTATTCGTTTCTGGACAAAAAGCAGAAACAGGCCAATTTTTGTCAGAAGGGGGACATCTTTCAACACACGGTGATTTTATTTTACATCAACCCCCTTAAACAGTTGTGCACAAAACTCAATTTTTTGATTAGGGAAGATAAGTCGAGTGATACCTCATTGGAAAGCTCTTTTGATTCTCAACACAAATGTGTAATAATTTTTGAGTTTTAACATACTCGGAAGAAGGTACATGATGGTTCGTCAAAAGACGAATTATTTTCAGTGATTGCAAAATCTGTTGTTTTCAATGACCATTCACCGAAATACTGTTGATTTTTGGGGAAAAATATCTTTAATCAGTGGTGCTTTCACTACACCCCCTCTGATGAGGGTGTCAAACCCTCAAATCATCGAATTGATCAGTTATTTTGAGTTATAACTCATTAGAAAGGTTTTAGATTTTCTAGAATATTGAAGAAAAATTTTTTGCTGCATCTGCATTGTGATGAAGATACAGGGTGAATTAATAGAGAGCGATACAGTGTTTGTGAGATCTGCTGATTCTGGATGCAGATTCAGAACACGTTTGTTTGGTTTTCAAATAATAGGGAGGATATACACGTCAACAAATTTAAATAAATAACATTTGAATTTGGGAGGCTTTTACTTGGTAAAATTCCATTATTAATAATAACAATAACAAGTACTGTGTTTTAAGGAATTTTACTTAATAATTGCGATTCGTAACGCGTTTCACTACACCGTAGCTTCTTCAGACGAATGAATATACAGAAAAATATAAATGAGAATATAACTATAAATGTTCTTGAGTAATTAAAAGCTTATTGGGTTGCTTCTTCTTAAGTGGTTATTTATGACAGGTATATCCAATAAAATTAAGGAGATTGCTCCTCGAAGAGATTCAATAGAGGTGAAGGGCTTCCAAACTAATAATAATTTAGGCAAATATATAAAAATAATAAAACCAAACCAGGTAAAAACAATAAATCAGGTGTTTATAGATTGAATTGCAATGACTGTGATAATTTCTACATTGGTAGAACACATAGAAATTTTAATATTAGAATATCGGAACATAAACGCAGTTTTTCAAATAAGAAATCAGATTCAAATTACGCGAATCATCTCTCAGAAAATAATCATTCTTTCGACCCACAGTTTGAAATTTTGCATACAGATAATAAATATTGGAGGGTAGATCTTTGGGAAACTTTAGAAATCAATAAATACAAACACTATGGTAGACTCATCAATGAACAAGTCGATTTAAGCCCTTCACTTCTATTGAATCTTTTCGGGGAGCAATCTATTCCTTGATTTTATTGGATATACCTGTCAAAAATAACCACTTAAGAAGAAGCAACCCAATAAGCTTTTAATTACTCAAGAACATTTGTAGTTATATTCTCATTCATATTTTTTCTGTATATTCATTCGTCTGAAGAAGCTACGGTGTAGTGAAACGCGTTACGAATCGCAATTATTAAGTAAAATTCCTTAAAACACAGTACTTGTTCTTTATTATAAATAAATAACAAATAATATAAGACAATCATAGCCTAAGTAAGCAAAACAGAAGACTTAGAAAAACAAACAAGAAACAATTGAATTTATTATACCTGATACATTTTATAGGTCAACCCTGTATCAATTGAACAAATGTTCAAAGTGTTCGCCGCTAACTTCCAAACACAAATATAGATTTTGCCCGAAACGTTCCCGGACATTACATAGCATTTCAGGGGTTATACGATAACACTCAACTACAATCCTTTGCCGTAAATCTGCCAAATCTGCTGGATCAGTTTTATAGATTCGACTCTTTAAGTGGCCCCACAAAAAAATCGAATGGTGACAAGTCGGGAGAACGTGGGGGCCATTCTGTAGGGCCCCTTCTTCCGATCCATCGATCAGGAAATTCTCGATATAGATATTGTCGAACAGGAAGTGCGAAATGCGGGAGGGGATCACCATCCTGATGAAACACAGCATCATCTTCCAAATAACTAGAATCATTCTCTAAAATTTCATTTGTGGCCGGATTGATTAGTTCTTCAAGTAGTTCCCAGATACATTTCTCCCGTCAATTTTCCTGATAAGAAAAAGGGCCCAATCAGACGGTTTCCATAGATTAAATTTTTCAGTATATTGGCTAGGTACCCCACGAAAGATTCTGGGATTAGAGCCTGACCAGAACCGTCAGTTATGACATTCAAAAAACAAGTAAATTCATCTGAGAAGTGAATATTGTAAAAAAAGTGGGGATTGTTTCCGATTCTCTCACTTATTATTTCATTAAATTGCACTCTGTGGTCGGAATCATCCTCATTCAATTCCTGAACCATCTTCATTTTATACGGATGGAATTTGTATTGTTCGAAAACTTATCCAATAGTTCTTCGACTCACACCAACTTCACTTTCCAATTTTCTTGTACTCAGAGTTGGATCAATCATTTCGTATAGGTCTTTGGACATGCTCTCTTTTCCTTTTCTGAACCGAGCCAGTACCTCTAAATTTTTCCAGCAACTCGAAAATGTACTTGGCACGTTTGCCGTCGTGGTTTTAATTGAAAATAACAGCTGCCCTATTTGTACAAGGTTATTACTGAAAAAAAATTCAATAATTTCTACTCTTCCAGCTATTGAATGCTATTGGACGAAGGAAAAAAAGTTGAAACTTATTCAAAAAAAATTATATAGAATTTAAGGCTGATTTTCTTTTGGACAAAGCACCAGGTCATTCTCATGTGCGATGGTATCCATATGAAACTGATTTTCTTGTTGTGCGTTTCAGCGAGATGGAACTCGTTCCTTATTTTTCTGGATGTTGGGTGTTTGGAGTATAGTTGATTAATTCTCAGTATTGAACTGAACGATTCGGTTAGAATGAGGAAATTCATTTGAACAGCTTTGGTATTGATGTATTTGATGGCTTGATACATTGCGAATAATTCCGCCGAAAGAATATTCGTTGCGATTGGGAGACTGAAAAGGAATTTATTCGATTCAGTTATAAAAGCTGCTTCGACACCTGTCGCCGCTCTGGACGCATCTGTGTATACGTAGTTGTGGTCTCTCTCAAATGTCTCTAGTATTTCTTTTTTCTTGCTCTTTTATGTCGAATGAAATGGGGTAAATTTCAGGAAGTGATAATTGAAGTTTGTCCTATAATGTGTTGTTTCCGGTGTGTACACTTCCACCAGAGTACCTATAGAAAGCGGTATCAGTCACTCTATAAGGACTACAGAAAAAGTACTCAAAATGTTCAATTACTCAGGTTGGGATTCTCTATCTCTAAAAGCGTTAGCTTCTAGATCAAGGCCTGTCAACTCAAACTCATCATATGAAACTACCAAATTTATTCAAGCTAATATTTAGTCGACAGCCACAATTCAAGTAGCAAACTAAAAACTATAAATAATAAATTAAAAAAAAAACTCAAGAAGGGTTACTTCAAAATCGACTGAATTTGATGTGAAGCGAAATATTGAATACAAAGTGACGTTTGACAAGTAGGCACCTACATACACAAAATTGACTAATCTAACTATGTACGATGAAGCGACACAAATGAATAAATAAATTAAAATACAATGATTAGCGAAAGGCGATCTTCAAACAGGCAAAATAATTAAAAATCCATATCACAATTATAGCTGAGTGCGCTCTCACGAACGAATAGTATTGAAACTCAGCGGAGAATAGAAAAAACTGAAAGGACCAAGGTACTTATCTCGACATGATTCTCTTCAGGTGAAGCTAGTCCCCAACGTATGTCACAAAGTTGACGTTAGAGTTTGCTAGTACTGTAGGCGAGGTCGGTAGGTTACAGGTGGATCGGTTATGTTGCTTCAACTATTGCTGCTGAGGGTGGATCTCAAAGTTCTATGTGGTCGGTTTCTCCAGTTTCAGAGTTTACAAGACTTCCAAAGGTGGACAGGTTCAAGAGGTGCTCAGAAACTAATTGATTCCAAGATCCCTGGTATAAGTTCCTTCAAATTCACAAATCTCTGTACTCTGTAGCATAGGCTATCCTGACCAGCAGATTTAAATTAACGTCGCCTTACAGCCTGAATTGTTCGTTAAACCAAAAAAATATTTCAAAACTATCGAACTTTTCACTCAGACTGCAGCTACCAGGTACTTAACGGAACACGAGTTGTGAGCTTTACGAGATGGTTGAAATGAAAAGAGGACGTTTTCCCATTTCCCTAGGAATGTATAGAATTCAACGTTCATAAAAACCATCCGCAGAGAAGATGGACATGGTCGAGCCCAGATGGTAACACCAAAAATGAAATTGACTTGATTATAGCTGACAAAAAGGAAGTTATTAAGAATGTTTCGGTCCTTAACAAACTTTCAACTGGAAGTGACCACAGAATGGTGAGGGCTAAATGTATGATTAATTTACAACGTGAATGGAACAAACTCGTAATGACAGGAGGGGTTAAAAATAACAAATGGGCACAGGTATCTGATGAAGCGGCATTTCGTGAAACTTTGAGTGAGAAGCTTTTGTGCAATGAAAACATGAATATCGATCAGCATAACGACAACATTACAACATCAATAAAACAAGCTATGGACAAACATTTAAGCACTTTGAACAGGAAACAGGAAAGAATCAGTGAGACAACGAAACGCATGATGAAGACCAGAAGATAACTATTAAGCAAGGACACAGCAGACAAGAAAGAACTGAAAATACTTAACCGCGAGATATCTCGCCAACTTAGGAAGGACTCTCGACAGCACAATAAAAGCTTGGCAGTTCAAACTATAGAACAAAATAAAAGCATGAAGGTACTACGACGGACGACTTCATTAGGAAAACGTAACATTCACAAACTAATGGAACCATATGGTTCAATTATAACAAATAGAGCCGAAATAGTGACGGTTGTCGAGGACTTTTACTCCATTTTGTATCGAAGCCTGAATCGCGAGAACGAGGAAGACAATCGCATACCTCATGTTATGAATCGGGGTTCGGAGGACCTTCCAGAAATAACAGCTGATGAGGTCCGAAAGGCACTATCAGATATGAAAAACAACAAAGCTCCAGGGGAAGATGGAGTAGTTGCGGAGGCTTTGAAGATAGGCGGTGAAAATCTGATTCGTGAAATAACGAAACTTTTCAATAAATGTTTAGCTGAAGCAAAAGTACCAGAGTCTTGGCGTAATGCCATAATAATAATTATGTACAAGAAAGGAGACCTCACAAATCTCTCGAACTATAGACCTATAAGCCTTCTATCGCACTTATACAAACTCTTCACCAAAATAATAACAAAGCGCCTCACAAACAAACTGGACACCTACCAACCTCGAGAGCAGGCCGGATTTCGGGCAACATTTGGTGTTAATGATCATTTCAAACTCTCAAGACTTTGATTGAAAAGAGCATAGAATACAACTTGCCTCTGATTCTCATATTCGTGGATTACGAGAAAGCCTTCGATACCGTGATACAGGCGATTATGCTCAAAGCGTTGGCTGACTGTAGAATAGATCATAGATACACTGCCATCATTAAATATATATATGAGCATGCCACTTCACAAGTGTGCCTTCACAATTCTACAGAAAAATTCAGGATCGGACGTGGAGTAAGACAGGGTGATACTATTTCCCGAAGTTGTTCACAAAGCTATTGCAATATATGTTCAAGCAATTGGAATGGGATCAGAGGGGAGTAAATGTGGATGGTGAGCGATTAAGTCATCTTCGTTTCGCCGACGACATCGTCATTATAGCAAACAGATTAGATGATGCAAATGAGATGCTCTTGCAGTTGTCTAAGGAATCCAGTAAAATCGGATTGAAGATAAATATGTCGAAAACTAAGATAATGACCCACTAAGTACCAAGCCAACCAGTTTCCATCGATGGTGAAATTGTTGAACAAGTAACGTCATACAAATATCTGGGGCATGAGATAACTATAGGCAGGGACAACCAAACAACAGAAATAGGAAGGCGAATAAGGCTGACATGGGCTGAATTTGGAAAACTGAGAGATCTGTTCAAATCAGAGATACGGATTTGTTTGAAACGTAAAGTATACAATCAATGCGTTTTACCAGTTTTGACGTACGGTGCAGAAACCCTGACCCTAACAAAGAAATCAGCTAATGAAATATGTATTGCTCAGCGTAAGATGGAGAGTGCTATGTTAGGCATAACACTACGGGACAGAATTCCCAACCATATCATACGCCAACGAACTAGAGTCCAGGATGCTCTCGAGAGAGTTGCTAATTTAAAAAGAAACTGGGCCGGTCATCTAGCAAGAACCAAGGACGGTAGATGGACAAAGCGTCTTTTGGAGTGGCGTCCCAGAGATGAAGCCCACAGAAGTAGAGGACGTCCACCAGCTCGTTGGAAAGACGATATCAAGCGAGTGTGTACGAACTGGATAAATCCGGCCCAAAATCGCGAGGAATGGAGATCATTGAGTAAGACCTATGTTCAGCAGGGGACTAGGATGGTTAACAGATGATAATGATGATGAAAAACCATATTCGAATTCGACCGGATGCACGAATGACGAACTTCCAATCTCAATCAAACGTCAAAAGTAAACAGCTCAACGGAGTTAACTTATTTAGCGAAAAGAAATAATTCTTGAACTAAGCTGGAAAATTATTTATGTGACCACTGGAACCTTCGGCACGTTACTTCGTAGTACCTATGTCAGTTAGTTTGAAGAGAACTGAGAAAGACAACCTAGAACTAACCGCCTCGGTATCTGCACGGTTAGTACGCAAGCATATTGGAACTGCTTAGCCGATGCTCCTAGTTCGAATCCGGGTTCAGGTTATGGATGTTGTCCTTGAACAAAAAAGTACTGAACAACCTAGAACTACCTTTAATTTTCGAATAGAATGAAGTGAAAGAAAGGTAAGGATTATCACGAAAGGTTTTACTATTGATTAGTCACTTGATTTTGTTTGTTTTAAGTGCAGTGAATGAGAAAATCAATTTTGAAAGAGCTATGAACCAGAAAGACTATATCGTGCATTGAAGTTACTTTAGAATGATCAGTTATATATGAATGAAATCATTGAAAAAGATTACTGGATGTGTACACCAAACTGCACGGATTGAATTTTTACTGTATTATACCTGAATAAATGGTTGAGACTTTAGAAAACTGAAGAATTACTTCAGAAACATGGGCTATATTTTTACTCAAACTAAAAGAATTGTGACTGTGAAAAATCGAAATGTAACAGTCCAGATTTTAATCCTTGAATAGAATAGTTTGTGGGTTTCTCAGAAAAACTTATAAGTTCATTACTATCGATAAAACGTAGGGTTGGATTTCAAAGATTCGCGAATGTGTCTTGCGCATAGTTGATGCTCAATAATTCACGTCGGGTTTTAAGTGAAGGTTCACCAACAGAGTTGCCATCGTAGGCTGTGGATGGGTGCACCAGTAATTATTCTGAAGGCAGAGTTTTGTAGGGTTTCAAGGTAGTGTAGTTTTGAAGAGTTTGTTGAGTTATATACAATAGCTCCGTAATCCATACGAGACCTTATAAGTGATTTAGTGATTTATAGAGAAAAAGTAACGTTGGACCATCAGAACCCCAAGTTTGGTTAGACCTGATATTCAGGTGTTTTCGACATTCCAGAGCAAGGTTATTCAGATGATTTCCCCAGTTCAATTTAGTGTCGAAGGTCATTCCTTGAAATGTTGTATCAGCTTTGGCTTGTATGGGACATCCTTTCTTCCAGTGCTGTAAAGTTCCAAGTTTAAAATTCACAATTTTCGTGAGGCAAAAATGATAATTCCCCTATTTTCTAACACAAATTATTTTCAGCTCACATTCATAATATTTTGCTTCAGTTGATCCAAACCTGTCGAGATAAATCAACCAAAACAATGAGTTTTTTAATTGTTTCAAGCTTGAAACTGCTCTCCTGTAAATTTTTTATAATTGGAGCCGAAACCCTCTGGTTTTCAGATCGCGAATTTTAGACATTCGAAACATACAAACTTCAACATTACTAGAATTACCTTAAATTATTCGGCCGTGCGTATTCTAGAGAATTACATCCAATTAAGCATGTTTTCTCAAAAATACGATTCATCTTCTTAGAAAGACATGTGACAGTTACCTAACTAGATCCGTACAATACTCATTAATATTATGGTTAAAACTAACGTATAATTGCAATTAATTTTCCATTTCAATCATTCAAAGGAGGAAGCAACACTCTATCTAATCGAAATAGTTTACTAACAAGACATACATATAATTATGTACCTGACAATTCTCGGTTATGCTCTTGTTGTTCGTCTAAGCTTCCACATCATCAATCTCCTTGAAATTCCAATCTCATCCTAGATCAACATGGTTTCGAAGATGATTTATTAAGATTTCATGTGAAGGCTTAATTTATCAAATTGTGTCCAACGGAGATCTAATAGCTTTTTGTCATTATAAGGAAGGCTTCGAGGTGAATGCAATGTGACATGTACAGGGGAAGCAACAGGCAGTTTCCCTTCATTATGAATTGAAGATACTTGATAATAACTTGTTAACATATTTATTCTACTTAGGATTGAATCACGACGATTGTGAACGGGTCTTTTTCTTACTATGTGAGTGTTCAGATGTTTTATCTGCTTGTCCCAATAAATCTGATAAATCTAATGGTGTCTTTGGGAGATCTTTTGATGTTTTTTTTTGTATGTCGCTGGCAAGCCTAGAGCATGAAATCTTTTAATTCCCAAGGTTTGGTATATAAATGGGACGCAAAGGTGTAGGTTCTGTAAGAAGATCAACAATTTCCTTTCTATAAAGTTCGAGCTTCTTAAAATACCCTATTTCCAGTCTTTTAACGTTCTGATTTCTGGCATTGATAGTCAAAGTCGAAGTTCATTTTTTATGAATCATTTATCCACATGTGTGCTTACCCTTACTCAAAAGAATGATACCGACCGATACTTGGAAACAAATTTTTGATGAGTTCAACCGATGTCTCTCTAATGTACTGAGTAATTGGATTTAACAAAGCCTGGTGGGCAGTGCAATGTCTGACAAAATTTATGGTTATGTTCTTCTCAAAAAACTGTTGTTTCTTTTGTTTTGGAGCCAGTAGATGAATGTTAATCAAAGTGCCAGCTGTTTCGCATGGATTATCGTACATCTGCATACGTAGACAGCGAGCTATATAATAATTTTCGAGTACTAATACTATTGCGATCTAGAAGAATTCTGGGGATGGGTTCGCTATTGAAAGAATCTGAAGAACTGCGTGTTGTGTTTTAGATGCAATTCGACTGTACATTAACATAACACAATGTTAACCTGTCTTTGAATGATCTTTTTTTCTCTTGCTTCCCAGGAATAAGCGAACCTGTTACACCACATGAATGGGCGCCTAAAAGATTTGAGGTGTCCGTTCACTCGCTTCTTGAAGAGGGCCAAATTGTAGTTGTTAGGAAGATGTTGGAGGGAAGCGAGTTCTACAGCTCACCGGCCCTGTAAACAAATGAATTCTTATAGAGAGAAGTTCGAGGGGTCGATAGATGTACCGCCATATAAAGAGAACTCCTTGCCAGCCAAGTATTGTGGCAATACATGAGTATTCCCAGTGCAAGATCTTTCAGCTTTTTTGAGCATCTTCCGTGCAAGTATCTGTAAAACAGAGGAAAGTCGGCAACTTGTTTTCTGAGAGCTAGTGGCTGGAGATCCCGGGTGATCTCCGGGTGGTCCGATGAGGCGCACAGCCCGTTTCTGCATACTATCCAACATCCGCAACGAATGTTTGGGTGCAAAACCCCAAACATGGGAACAATGTTCCAAAACAGGCCGAATCTGCGCCTTCTATAGAAGCAACAGCTGAGATGATGTGATGTATCGCTTGGATCTGAAAAGAAAACTAAGTTTAGCTGATGCAGACTTAGCTATTGCTGATATATGTTCATGCCAGCAAAACCTGGAGTTGACCGTTATTCCGAGAAGGTGCATCGAATCTTTGGATGCAATTTGTTGGCCTTGCAACGTTAGAGGAGGTTTTCCAGCGGGGATCTTTTTAGAAAACGTAGTTGCTTGCGTCTTGCCCGCATAGAAGCTATCCAGGTTCAACTAAACCTATTTCGATATCCTATGTAGGTCAGAGTTTGAGCTATTGATATCTCTGGCGCTGAGATTCCGCAGCTGTAATCGGCCACGTACTACTGAAAGAGGAAACCAAGGTACAATCGTCTGCAAAACCGAAGATCTTGTTCTCTGTAGTCTATAAAAGATTGTTTATCTGCAACAGATACAAGGTTGGCGAAAGAATGGATTCCTGAAGTACTTCTGCTTGCAACTGGAAACAATCGTCGACCACAACGTGTATTGATCTATTTTGGAGAAAGGTACTCATCCAACCCTGCAATTTTTCGGGAAGCCATATGCAGCAAGTCTTTTCAACAAGGCTGCTTGCCAAACCCTATCGAAGGCTTTGGAGGTGTCGAGGGCGATTACTCTAGATGCCTCATGCTTTTCTATCGTTGATGTACTGAACCTGTCGAAAACTACGAAAACCATACTGACGCTCGTTAATAATTCCCTGCAACTCAAGATATTTGATGAGTTCATCGTTTATGACTTCCTCGATCACTTTGGACAAAATGGAAACAAGTCAAACAGGGTAGTAGCTTTGGGGTGAAGACTTCCTTCCTCTTTTTGGGATCGGTTGAATTCTCGCTATTTTCCAGCTGCTTGGAAAGTCTGGCTTTCATAAGAAATCTGAAATAGACGGTTAAGAATGGGTGCCAGTTTGGGAACACACTTTCTCGATTGGAGTCCGTCTCGCTGAACGAATTCTGAACTTGTTTTCTGCCATGGGAGAATTTGTAGGTGGAATGTTCGGTGGTATTGCGTTAGATGAATCCAGCACAGAATTTTTTGAGAACAAGAGAGCAAAGAGATCGGCTTTCTCTTTCGGAGATGATGCTATACTTCCTTTGTATCTAACAAGAGTTGGAAACGACGATTTGCAGAAATTGACAGTTTTCGCCATAGACTAGAACTGTCTAGTCACGCTTGCCTGTTCAAGGAGTTTATAGGTTACCCCTTGAAGTGTTAGGTTGCATACGTTCCGTATTCGTACGGAGGTTGTTCTTGTTCCCTTTATTGGATTTATCTTCCATGACTTGAAGGCTCAGTTCTTAGCTCTCTCGAACTCTTTGTTGAACCATGAGGGATGTAAAGATCCATTCCTGCAAAAATGATTTCTGTAACCGATTCAGTGTAATCATTGCTGTCAGGACCTGAAAGGCAAACATCACTGAATGGAAAGCACGAAAAAAATTCACACAGCTCATCCCAGTTTGCACAGTTATTGTGCTAAGTGCATCTGTGTGGTTTAGTGGCTGCACAATGGTTCCAGTAGCAGATATAAGGTTGTAGTCTGAGTTGTCTAGCGGTGCTGAGACCTCCACTCCAAAATCATCTGGATCTGAAATCAAGCAAAGATCCTAGGTGTCGGAAAGTTGGTTGGGTGATCAGGTATTCTTGGCTTAAACAGTCTAGGGAAGTGAATATCGTCTGGCGAGCGATATAGACAGCATAAGAACAGTGTTTTATCTTGCAAACAGATTTTAAACCGCGCAAGGTAGAAAGCGTCGTCCTCCATCGTGTTCTCTTTCTGGCATGCAACATCTGATCTGGCTAAACTCTTTCAAACCTATATCTCGTTCGTATGTAACTCATAACCATTAAAACGCAAATTCGTTGTGTTGGTTGTTTGAATTATTTGGGTTTCGGTTAGGGCCAGCACATGGGGTGGTGTATTTTTCTGATGCTGGTAGACTGCATCGACATTCACGATGTTGTGCCCTAAACCTCTGGTGTTGCATAACTCTCTCAAGAGTTTGTTTTCTTTTCTAGAAAGTGAGTGTTCGACTAACCCGCATCATGAACCCCCGGAGATCCGAATGGGAGACTATTTTAACTCCGAATGATTTTGTCCCAGAAGAGCTCATCATGTTTCGTTGCCGATCTTTCCCACCGTGGAAACCGGACCATCCGCCAGATCCCGAAACTTAGTCACACAGGTGACCAATTCACTGGAACTATTGCTGGTTGTGGTGGTATCACACCGTGCGGTAGAGGTAAGACCGCCTACCACCTAGTTATTCAACGTTATATAGCATGTCTGGTGTTAACGATTGAAATGCTTCTCTTATCTTCTCTCCCTATCAGAGAGGATAAGGGAAGCATTTCAATCGGTAACACTCGACATGCCAAGTAACGTTAGATCATTTGAAGGGAGGTAAAAATTGTGAATCGTTTAAAATGGAGGCCGTTTTGAACATATTATGTAAAAAATGATATGGAAAGTCGTGTTTTCGAGAAAGCCGATTTACCGTAAACATTTTCAGCGACTCGACACACGAAATTCCATATGCAATACCAAATTCGAGCACTGTAAACAATCTAAATGACAGATCGCGTTCAAACTCCGCGTCAGTATACAAAACAGCGTCGTGACAATTTAACAATTTAGCAACAAAAATTTTGACAATCGTCCTGACCAGATTCTTGAAATTATAAATTCCCAAGACTGTTTTGATGCAATGTTTTCTATCTCGCTGGTAAGATGGTGTTGACCTATTTGGGAGTTCTGTTTAAGCAACTGAATATTTCCAAACTTTGCGTGAGATATTTCAACGATTCCTCGAATGAAATGATTATTCATTCACACGAAGAGCAATTTTTATGAGTGGACATAATTCATATCGATTGTCGATTCCAGATACGAAAAGCTACAATTTCCAATTGAATAAAACGAAATTCTGCCAACTGGACTCGTAATGGACGCTTATTTCTGAGAGTCAGTTGAAGTGCCATTGAAATTCACAATTTTTCAATGTACAGGGTGTTCCTGATGAGATAGGAGATAAATTAATGGTAGATTGCCGATATGGAGGGGATCTCGAAACATTTTTTATGAATGTTCTTAGCATACTCATAATAGAGTTATAGGGTGTTCTCTCAATTTCATCTATTCTATTGAACTCAGCAGAATTCTTATTCTGCTAAGTATCAATCAAAACCACTATCAAATTTCGAGAAATCCAGGTCCGGATTGTCATGAATTGATACGAAGAGATTCAGGTTATAAAACACCCTGTATGAATCATATTGAAAAATTTATCTCATAGTAAAAACCACAAAACTGATCTTTCGATTCAGCAATGGTTCGAAATCGGACCTAGTAGCTCATGGATATACAAGAAGATACGTAGCTTCTAGCTTTACATTGCCAAGAATATTCAAAACGATGGGACGGAGATGTTTCTGTTATTTGGCACCCAGCACATATAACGTACTGCCATCAGAAATAAAGGATCTCAGGCGAATTAGTGTATTCAAGGTTCGAGTTTGGGACTGGATTTTGCTAGTAGGATGTAAAAATTAATCCTAAGGCAACAAATTCTGTCCTTATGTCTCAGCTGTTAGCTGGATATAACCTTTCCCAGATTCAGCAATCAAAGGGAATAGGCTTGATTACAATATACTTGACATAAATATCCTAGCTATCCTACATGTATTAAGAATTACAGCATTTTGCATTTCTGTATAAGTATTCTTATGCAATTCTAATTTCTTAAGGCTTTCATGCAAAGTTTTGGGTATTAACCCAGTGGAAGATACGATGACAGTAACAATATGTATTTTATCGAGGTGCCACACCCTCTTGATCTCAATAGCAAGGTCTGTGTATTTGGACTTTTTCTCCTGGAACTTGTTCAGCACGTTGTTTTTATTCGGTATGGCGACATCCACCAGCATTGCTGTTCTGGCTCTCTTATCATACACCACTATGTCCGGCCTATTATTCGTCACCATTCTGTCAGTGATAACAGGCTTATCGTAGTATAATCTGATAGAGTCGTTTTCCAATACGGGCGCCGGTTGATACTTGTAATATGGCTGGGAGGTATTCAGAAGTCCGTACTTGTGTGCAAGTTTCTGATGGATAATGTTGCACATTTGATTATGCCTGTGAAGATAGTTCGTATTGGCCAATTGGCCCTAAGCGGGGGTTGCAATCCTTGAACATTTTGAATAAGGAAGATGGGTCGAATGATAACTCAATAGAAAGGTTGTGTCTTTGTCTACATTGCCTTGAACGAATTTTCATTCTTAATTAAAAAGGTACAGGGTGAACAAGTGAAAGATTGGAAATACTATTTTCCTGAGACTAGATCCATGCTTATCAATGGCAGTCATTATCAAGTACCATCATCTTCTCGAATTTCAACCCCTGGAGCAAGGGTGATAACCTCTGAAAATTTGAAAGAGGGTAGATGGGTCGAGTGATACCTCGAAAGAAAGGTATTTTTTTTGTCTGCAGCCTTGTGAACGAATTCTCATTTTTGATTGAAAACTGTAGAAGATACAGAGTGAGCTACTAGAAAATAGAGGAGACTATCTATGGCCCTGAGGTATCACTGGATCGAAATATTACCCCTGCTCTAGGGATTGAAATTCGAGATGAGGGTGATTTTGGAAGATGACAGCTTTTGATCTAAAATGAATCTATTCCAGTTTTTCCCACTAATACTTCAATAGTCTTGGGGCGATAGTCTTCTCTATTTTTCAGTGGCTCACTCTGTATCTTTTACAGTTTTCAATCAAAATTGAAAATTCTTTCATGGAAATGCAGACAAAGATAATACCTTTCTTTAGAGTTATCACTCGACCCCTCTATTCTCTTCCAATTTTTCAAGGGTTGTCACCTCTGATCCAGGGGTTGAAATTCGAGATGAGGATGGTACTTGATGATGTCTACCATTGATCAGCATGGATCTGTTCCATTTTACCTCAATGAAACTTGAATAGTCTCAGGGAAATAGTCTTCCTATCTTTCAGTTGCTCACCCTGTATATTTTACAGTTTTCATTTAAAATGGAAATTCAAGGCAATGTAGACAAAGATACCACCTTTCTTTTGAGTCATTGCTATTCAAAATGTTCAGGATTGCCCCGCTTAGGGTTGATATTTCAGGCAAGTTTTGTATCCCAAAAGATGTCTCCTTTGAAACAAAAATTGACTTGTCTTTGCGTTTTGATCAGAAATGAATATCTTGGAAGATAGAGCCTCTGTTTAGTTTTCGTTGAAGCACCCTGTATATGTTAAACTATTGAATTTCTTTTCTTGGTGTTCACCGATTGGATAAATTTTTGTCTGATGTCAAAACAATAAAATGGCGCACATAACGCCGTCTGTGGTAACCACATCAACAGTTAGGGCCATCTATTGGCAAATTCCGGTTTCATATTTACATTCCTGGTATACTGTTTACTTAAATAAAAGTTTTTTTTATACACATTGGATGTCGTAACATTTCATGTAGTTCTATAAATTTAACGAGAACACCGTAGGTCTTTCAAATATTCTTTACTCATTTTTGTATTTGGATACGTCAATTATACCGTAATATGCTATTCAGCTTTATGCTACATCCTCAACGAATTTTTTTGTCTACCAGTGTAATTTGGTGGCATACTTCAATGCAACCGGAATGACTTTCCTTCAATACAGATTTAAAGGAATTAGGTAATAGTGGTTCACTACCGTCTTGCTGTTTTTTTAAACTCTGCTTTATTTCACGTTGAGGAATTCAACAGAATGAAGATTGCTCTCGAATTGAGCTGCGAAAGAGATTTTTATTCACGGTACGAATTCAAAGATGGGGAACGAAAGGAAAAATCTTCATTTCCTTTTGTGATATTTGCCTGTCGATCGCAGATGTTCAATTAAGTATGTCGACGGAGTTTTCTTTAGGAAATGAATGAGTGAAAACGCACGGAATAAATTTTGTATTCTGTCTGGAAATAAGAGTAGTCATGGATAGCAAGAAGTGTTTTTCTACCAATTAAAATTTTTCACGCTGTAGAACAACGTCATCACTAAATTGATGAATCAACGCTAATTATACATATTGAATTCGTATTTCCATTTATATTTTCAGTAGTTTCGTTTTGCTTGATTAGTTTGAATGAATAATATTCTAGCGGTTTTGAAGGTGAATTGAATTAACCTGGATACAATAGACTGAAATTGCCTCTGTGAAGATAGTCCGTATAGGCCAGTTGTTCACAGCCGGACGTAATATGCTGTATAGTCTCCGATCTTATATGGCATTTTCTGCACTTATCTGTTTGTAATGTTCCGTCCTTCATAATAAATTTTTGTAGTTGTTTGTAGCGATCACTTGGTCTTGAAAGGTCATAAGGAATCCTTCTGTTTCCGTGAATAATTCTCCTTTGATCAACCATTTGTTGGAGGCTTCTTTGTCGATGTGTGGTTGATTAATCTCATGGTGATGTCGTCCATGCAATTTCTTTCTTGACCATTGCTCTTGTTTTTCAGTATCAGAAAGGAATGGTAGATTCAGCAGGTCATGTCCGGTAGCAAGATTTAAAGGTGTATATCCTTTATCAGCCAACGAAACCACTCTATGGAGGTGGGAGCTTTTGCAGAGAAGAATTCTCTGAGATTTTTTATCTGATCGGTGTGTAAATCGACAACATCTATTAAATCCGCGTTTTCCTTCTTTCCGCTTCAAAATTGTTCTTATCACAGACGACTTTGGATGATTATTGTTGTACTTTGTCAGCATCGTTCGGGTCTGCCTTTGAATATCATCCATTTCTGTCTTAGTCCATCTAATTATTCCGAATGAGTAAAGTATTATTATCATTATTATATATCAACATTACTATTTACATATCGGTGCATTTCTGAGTTTCTCTAGCTCTCTTTCCTTTTCCGAATTCATCGATGTCACTTCTTCTCCGTATATCGTCTGCAGCACGCGTTGCCACGAATCGACTCAACAAACAACCCACGTCGTCAGCGTTGTCTACCAGCGAACCACGAGTCTCATTTAATCTTACATTTACGTTAACAACGACTGTTTGTGTGAACCATCGTCGTTTTTCTTCATGTGTGTGATCGCTTACCGATAGCAATAGAAGTTATGTAAATTTTCACTTCAAATTACCAACAAATCTTGTTGAAATATCAAATTCGAAGAACGAAGTGACAAGTACATTAATTTTAGTCACCTGTCAGGTGAGCGTAGCCAGTTCAGCTACTTGATTCAAATATTTCAAAGCATTCTCTGTTAGTTCTTGCAAAATCATCAAAATTCAATATATTCCCAAATTATTTCGGAACTATAAGAGATGGGTATAGTACATGCTGATACAATTCCATCTGAAATTTGACGCTTCATCTGATGGCGATATAAAAATTGGCACGTGCCATTTGAAAAAATTGAGTTATTGCTGTTTGAAAAAGGCCAAATTGAAAAAATCATACAAAACAACGCGATGAACATTTGACATGTATAGACTGCTTAAAAAATTCCTTGATCCTTCTTCTATCCACCTAAGCAAAAATTATGTCTGTAGTGCAAAAGATCTACGAGCTACAATTTTTTAAATGTTCCTCAAAAATCGAGTTTATAACACAAATAATTAAATCTGTCAAAAGTTTTGACAGATAAGTGCCAAGAACTTGGGTATTTTATGCCTTGCTCAAATGTCGGTTCTAGATGTATAATAAAAAAGGTAGATTGCCATTTGAAATAACAAAGTGATGACCCACTTCCGGTATAACCGGAAATGGTATCACTTCGAAAATATTTCACTTCAATTGGAAATCGCTAGTTATGGTCGCGTATAAAATTTCAGCTTGATATTGTAATTGGAACTCAAAAAGTTTTTAACGGACGGTCCCTGTGGATATCCCTGTATATTTTTCCAAGCAATCTCATTCGTTGAATTTTATCATCAATCTTAAATTTTCATAATTCTGTTATCACATTCCATTTAAATAAATTTCCTAAGTCAGTCCAAACATTCTCATATTTTCATTAGAGTTTCGAAATCTTCTAAAATAGACAAAAATGGTTCTATACCAGTCAATTCAATTATTGTTTTTCCAATAAGCTGAAGAAAACAACATCAAATTATTTCGATGTCACCGAAACAATTTCTTCCACAAATCAACCTCTAGAATACCGCGAGTATCCAGGAAATTCGATTCGACGAAGATAAACATCAGAACGTGTCTTAGAGCGGAAACATCGGGTTGAAATTATTTTCCAATATAAATCACGTTGAATCGAATTGGAAAAAACATCGAATTAGAATGAAACGAATCGGAAAAATCTAGTTGGCTTATTCACCCTTTATTTCAATTCGCCGAACTCTTATTAGATTTCAACATGAAAGCGCGACTATTGATGAGTGTAGGAGAGTAGAAATAACCAGTCCAAGAAAAATTGTATCCTAATTTGAAAATATAAATCCTACTTATACTATGAAAGATAGCTTACAGTTTTCATTCGAGAGAACAAATATAAACAATGAGAAAAATGAGTGTTCTTCAGAAAATTTTTGATTAATTTGTATTTGGATTTTATGCTCACTAGAGGTAACTTAAGTTGTGATATCTACTCTAGTTTGTTGAAATGAAAGTCATATCTCAGTCAACAAATCTTAAAATCTCGATGCCCATCTAGATTATTGATATTGATGACATATTTATTTCGTAGAAATCCATTTTAAAATATAAAAGGGAAAAACACATTTTCTACGATTATTTGTTGTTACACCTTGCATTCCAAAATTAACTGAACTTTTACTACACTAAACATTTCTAGATGAATATATAAAATGACCTGTATGAATATTTTCTCCAAAAACTGAAGCGAAATAAATTATTAATTTTATTCTATAGGGTGTCTACTATAAAAGGTGCCAAACTTCAGTAGTTGATAGTACAAGTCATTTGCAACAATAAATGTCCCATTACAATTTTTCGAAAAGTTGATAATTATCGAGTTATTTAACACTTCTTGATTTTACCAAATTTCTTGCTTCTCTCTATAAAAAAAGAATATCTCTGTTACTCTTACAACAACATCTGATCATACCATCGGAAAGAGTATTGAATTTGATATAAGTTAGATAGGTACTAATGGTAAAGAAATTATGTATACGGGGTGTTGTAAAAAGCTAAATGAATTTTTTCTTGTTAGCTGTACCACTGAAAACTGATCGATAGGTAGCCGTTTTTTTTTGGAAAAAATTACTACATTCATCTGGCCTTTAAACGGTATATCAACTTTTGAGCTTACTATTTTTACTAGCAATACCATGGGTAAAAAAGTAAAAGAGTAAGAGTAAGTACATTAAATTCTTATCCCTCGATCACAAATAAGCTAGTTTCTTTTACAACTTTCTTAGCCTTTTACAACACCCGGTATACAAAATTTTTTTACCATTAGTACTCACCTATCTCATAGAAAATTCATTGTTCTTTCCGATGGTATGGTCAGATTTGATGTAGGTGTGAGAGTAACAGAGATATTCTTGTTTTTATAGAGAGAAGCAAAAATTTTCGTAAAATCAAGAAGTGTTAAATAACTAGATAATTATCAACTTTTCGTAATAATGTTATAGGACATTTTTGTTGCAAATGACTTGTATTATCACCTACAGAAGTTAGGCACCTTTTATATTAGACACCCAGTATACTTAGCATTCCAATTGTATACAGGGTGTCCGTGAATTGCGTATACAACGGTATACCACAGATTCTTCAGCTCGAAATAAGTCGATTTAGGCCAACTTACCTATATGAAAAGTTTCTTCGTTTGGCCGCTAGAGATAGCCTAATCCAAAGATTTTTTTCGTAATTTTCGAATAATTCGAGAGCGACTCGATCGATAGAAACCACATTTGGTATGCGTAATCGGGTGCCTTATTCACGTTTTTAGTGATCCACTCAATGACGTCTTACAACTGTCCCTAAAAACTCGAACGTGTTTTTGATCAACCATAATTATAAAACTGTCTGCGTTTCAGCAGAACTGTTTTAGATATTGAGTAGCTAGGCTAACTATCAAACTTTTTTTTTTGGAAATTTTGATATGATGAGCTGCTCAATCACAAAAACCGTTTTTTAATTTCATGATTTCATTTATTCAACCACCTAGTAAGTCAAAAATATCACATTTGACCATGTTGGCTTTGGATTTGTTTCTGTAGTCTGGCAGATTGTCATTTATTATGCTTGACAACCTCTTGTTGATGAAATGATGTTTTCTAGGTTGCTAAATCGAATCACCATTTTGCTGAATACAGGAGTTAATCCTCTTTGAGAAATTAAATTGGACGTTTGGCATAACTTCAGAGTCATTTTTGAAGGAGTTGGCCACATTTAAAATTCGCATATGTAACTTTTTTCGGGAGTCAATTTGAGAAGAGTGAACTCTAGATTTTAAAGCACCCCGAAGAAAGGAGTCGCACGGTGTCAAGTCGGGAGATTGTGCTGGCCAACTTGCAGGAGAATCAGCTCTTGAAGTAGTTTTATCATTTGTATGCATCAGTTAGTAGTTGGTGAAAGGGTTTTGTTTATTTCACAAACAATGGAAAAGTTTTCTAACTTTACCCCTGTTAAACGTGCTAAAAATATACCACTTTGAATGTATACGATGCCTTAAGGCATTAAGGCTATTGACCTTCAATCGGTGAAAATGTTAAAATGTAATCCGAGAAGACGGGACTTCGACAGTCCACAATATACAAGCTTCTTAAGGAAAGAAAATCTGAAAATGGATTTATAGTGAAACCTCGAAAAACTTCTCCAGGAAGGCACCGAATGGTTAGATTAATGAAGACTTTAGGAATACTATTCGAAAAACTGTGCATTCTTTTCATTTTCGGACAGAAATCCCACTGTGGAAAATATGCACGCTGTGCTCGTATGAGATCAGGCCTTTAATATCAAAAAACAAATTGTGGCAAGTTTTGCATGAATTGAATTTCCCATGGGAAAAGCACAACAGGAAGTCAGTTGTCATATATAGAGAAGAAATCGTCTGCTGGAGAAGAAACTATTTAAGAGCAATTGAAAAATATCGTGCTCGAAGTTAGAAATTTTTATCTGCATGAAACTTCTGTTAATCAAGAGTACGCGGTTCAGAAAACTTGGGATGATAAAAACATAGGAGATTGTCGATAAGGCTTCCTCCAAGTCGTAGGTTGTGACTTAATCAGCGTAAAATGCATCCAACATTTCATTAGCCTAGCGTAACTCCAAATTCTTCATCATAACAATGACCTATCGAATGGCACGGACGGTCGACTCGACAGGCGCCTCCAACTAACAGATGACAGGAATGACAGGACCTCGTTTCGAAAATTCCCAAAAAGACTTCTTGATCTCACCAAATATGTTCATTCAAAACTATGCCACAAAACGTACCAAAATGTGTGCACAATAAATCCATACAAAAACGGCTGAAAACGTCACGAAACAATGAAGAAATGAAAAGTGAATAAAAGTCTCGACTTACCAAGAATGGCTCGAAAATATACCCCAGAAATATACGATCAATGAAACACTATGTACTATCTGCGTGAACTCCAACACGTCAAAGAAATACAAAACAGGTACACTAGTTACAAGAATTTTGAGACCGAATACGGACTCCTCAGATCTATCTTTCATCTCAGCCTTTCTCGACGTTCAAGCAGGAAGTGGGCAGAGTACTTGACCATGATCCTCTATCAGGACGCATGATCGGTCAACCCGAGAATACGGACTTCTAGTTACCTTCCTTCTATGTTTCACTATTGTTTATGGTCTTAACTCACGCTAATAGATGCCTTAGCATGTATGATTCCATAATTAAACGATCTATGATCAATTAAAACTTTGGGAACGCTACAACGTTCAGAAAACTTGGAATGATAAAAACATGAAAGATTAACGACAAGCCTTCCTCCATTTCATGAAAATATTGCAGCTTAAATTATATATGAGCTAATTAAAAGCTATTTCATTTCTGGAACAGTTTTGCTCGAACGCAGACAATTGAAAAATTATGGTTGATTAGAAACACGTTCGAATTTTTAGGGACACTTGTAAAACGTTAAGGTCATTTAGGGAATCACTAAAAAACGTGAAAAACGCACCCGATTACGAATACTAAATATGGTTTCTATCGATCGAGTCGTTCACGAATTATTTGAAAAATAAAAAAAATCTTTGGATTAGGCTATCTCTAGCGGCCAAACGAAGAAACTTTTCATATTGGTAAGTTGGCCTAAATCGACTTATTTCGTGCTGAAGAATTTGTGGTATAACTTTGTACACGCAATTCACGGACACCACGTATACAATGCGAATGCTAAGTATAGAATAAAATTCATAATTTCTTCCACTTCAGATTTTGGAGAAAATACTCATACAGGCCATTTTTTATATTCATCTAGAAATTTTTAGTGCAATAAAAGTTCAGTTACCTTTGGAATGCAAGGTGTATCAACAAATTATCGTAGAAAACTGCTGAAAAGGTTTTTTCCTTTTCATATTTTAAAATGTATTTTTACAAAATAAATATGTCATCAATATCATTAATCTAGAGGGCCATCGAGATTTTGAGATTTGATGAAAGCCGTCTCGGTGGCGTAGAGGATATGATGCTCGTCTCTTGCGCAGAGCTACCTGGGTTCAATCCCCCACAATGTCGGTGCGATTTTTCTGATTCTGGGAATCGCTTGAGTATACAATTTTCGGAGGAGATGTAAAGTCGTCGGTCCTGTCTAACAGAGATGTGTTGGACATTAAAGATCCCTTCCCTCGACAGGAGAGGGGTTCAGCAAAATTCCCGGGTTAGTGAGGTGAGGTTAATGGCCGAACGAAGAAACTGTTCATATGGGTAAATTGGCCGAAATCGATTCATTTCGAGCTGAAGAATCTATGGTATACATTGTACACGAAATTCGTGGACACCTAGTATGAAGAAAAAAATTGTTCTACACCTACTGAAGTTATAGATGAATGTTTTAATTTTGACAGCAAATTTTCGGCGAAGTTGGTTTCCAAGTTGAAATTTCCATGGAAAATTTTCGAAACGTTTCGAAACCTTCATTATTTCCCAAATCCGTTTTCAATTTATCAAACACAATTTGGGCAATTTCACATCTAACTTTTTCTTCAGTTCTTGAAAGTTTCAATTATTCCTACAGCATCGGTTAGAGGCTGGTACTTTCTTTCCAAAGATAAAGTTGAATGAGGAATGAAGCTATAATTTTTTTTGATAAATACAAGACTTCTTTTTCCTTATAAAATGTACGTTCATACAATAGATGAGGAAGAATACGATGTTTCGAAGATGATTTTTTTCAATACCTTCAAAATTTTCAGCGTGAAAAATTGCCGTTCTGAGCCACGTTCCCCATGGAATCAATACTGGTTGTGGTGGCTGCTGAAAGTGGCTCACCATCAGGAAAGTAATGAAAAAATTCAGGAAATACTTTTCAACAATAGAGACCAAGTGCTATAGAAGCTAGACCTGTCCATAAGTCCATTAAACGTAAAGAAAGAAAGGAGAAATATTTTTACTAGGGCCCTTGTGGCATCCCAATAATCACGAACAAATTCTGCATGTTTTATGAAGTGATAAAAAGAGTTTATGAATTTCTCCAGATATTCTAACCGATTACAATCCGAGGAAAAAATAAGATGTGAAAGATCACGTTTTCTGATGTTTGGTGACGAGGGAGCAGGAAGAGGAGCTAAAACTACGATGAACGCTTATCTTCTGGTTATCCCAATGATGTCATCAAGGAAATAAGGATTTCGCGATTAAGGGCATTTCGACTATCTCAAGGGAAGGTGCCCTTTGCATTGAATAAAAACGTAAAAGTACTTAATTCTATCTTTCCTGAAAGCAAAAAAAGAATTCCAGATGAAAATAGTTCACGAAAGTTCGGGAAAATACAATTGAAAGTGACATTACGAAAATTAAATCGAAAGTTTCTGTAACTTCGGTTCGCATTATAACAAGCGAGAAATTATCGCTTCGTTCTTCTCGTATCGAATTCGTTTCTTCTACGGAGTTTTTTACGTTGGAAAGTTTAAGCACCAATTAGAAAAGATTGCGTCCGTGAAATTTCCACGAAATCTCATCTGTTGTATTGGAAATAAAACGATGATCGTTTTTTTCCCTTTTTCTTTGAAAAAGTATCACTCTAGCACCTGCTACTCTATTCTATTGACTATATGCAATTCAATTTTTAGAATCACTCAAGTCTCGTCTGTTTTTCATTTCGTGGAATTTCATGATCTAGACTAAACACAACATTTTTTAGACAAAGAGGAGGAGTTCCAGCCCGCAGGCTATAGTCTCAACCTATAGAGTTAGGATAGAAGGAGACAAAGTAGATTGACCTAGGTCAAAAACATCGCTTTCGCGGAACGAAGGGGCCTAATCATCACAGAACAGACCCTAATGAGAAATAAAAACTTAGTGCTTCCACATAGAAAACAATATGGCCGTCTCTGTATAGAAACTAGCGCTACGCGCGCCATTATGTGGAACTAACCCGAAAGGCTCCATATTTGAATTCTAGATTTTCCACAATCGAATTTAACTTGACTGAAATGAGGTATATGAACTAGTCTAATCGATGCAGAGTATT
This sequence comes from Cryptolaemus montrouzieri, assembly GCA_013387265.2. Taxonomy (NCBI): domain Eukaryota; kingdom Metazoa; phylum Arthropoda; class Insecta; order Coleoptera; family Coccinellidae; genus Cryptolaemus; species Cryptolaemus montrouzieri. The sequence goes on along the minus strand of JABFTP020000103.1, from coordinate 5,770,477 downwards.
TCTGCCTAAATTAGACTCTTCAAAAATTGAGAAAATAATGAGTATTTTCTCACAATAACACCTTTATTTTAAAATAACAAAAATCTCTCAAACCATATAAACACCTCAAAAAAATCTAGGAAACACTTCTAAATATCGATATATCGTATCCAGAACGATCAATATGGATAATTTTTTTCAAGAAATGAACACCTGCATCAATTTGTCACCAAATTATGTAGAATGCCGCAACAGATTTCAGTTTTTTTTTATAAAAAACTAAAAATGCAGCAGATGCGACGCTGCTTTATAATCATTTCATGTATTCAGTGTTTGAAATCAGTTAGTTGGCACTTTGTTTCTGTTGTAAGCACAAATAAAAGATTCAAGTTTTGTGATTCGACCATGGAAATACGACATTTGACTAGAGAAGAGATGTTACGAGCCGTTGGCATGCTCCAAGCTGGGAGCTCACAACGGGAAGTATTCAGGGATCTGGAAAGTAGCCCAAGTGTCATAAACCGTTTATGGTCGCATTTCAATGAAACTGGTAGCGTAGAAGAAAGCCATACAGGTCGTTTGAGGATTACTACAGTCGCCCAAGACCGATTTTTGGTTTTACAAGCCAGAAGAGATCGTACTACCACAGTATCTCAATTAGCTCAAGAGCTATCACGAGTTCATAATGTACAAATTTCCGACCAAACTGTGAGAAATCGACTGCACGAAGGTTAACTCCACTCCAGACGTCCTTTAAGAGTTCCACAACTGACCCATTGAAATGGCGCTGCTCGTTTAGCTGGGATCGAGAGAGGTGGGCCACAGTTCTCTTCAGTGATGAATCTAGATTTAGTTATTATACCGATTCGGGAAGAATTCGAATATGGAGAAAACCTGGAAAGCAAAACCGTCTACAGCATGCTCGAGAGGTTGTTAGACAGGGAGGCGGATCAGTGATGTTTTGGGGAGGTATACGCCTTGGTGGAAGAACTGACCTCGTTTTCATAGAGAACAACCTCACGGGAAATTCTTACGCAAATGAGATAGTTTTACCTTTAGTGATACCGTATCTCCAAACAATGGGTAAAAATCCACTCTTCCAACAAGATAATGCCCCTCCTCATCGTGCAAGTGTTGTCTTGAACGTTCTTGAAGAGAATGATATCGTTCTTCTACCGTGGCTATTGTGCTCCCCAGATCTGAATCCCATCGAGCATGTGTGGGACACCCTAAAACGAAATCTTCTGCGTCAATACGTCTTCCATCATGAACAGGAGCTTCGATTAGCAGTTCAGGGGGCTTGGAATGATTTAGGCCACAATGTAATAGACAATTTAATATTAAGCATGCCGCGACGATGCCAAAGTGTCATTAATAACAGAGGTGGACCTTCTGGGTACTGAAAAATATAAGTGCTTCCATATCGTTTCGAAAATATTAGTTCAGGATTTTTTTTTGTTTTACCAAATTTCGTCATTTTCAAATTTCAAATTTTTTTTATAATAGGTGCTTTGGAGAAGTCAAATATTATTTTGTTTTCTTGAGAATACATTATATACAATACATCCTAACAAAACCGAAAGATTTCTATAAATTCGAATCATCAAATTCATATTTTAAAGATATTGGTAAGTGTCCCTAGACTGTTTTGAGGTGTTTATACACAAAAATTTCCGAATATAAAAAAATTCTTAGCACATGTAAATCAAAAATATAAATCACATATCACAGAAAACAAGTTCATTATAACATTCAAAATAAAAAGAAATTCCGAAATATTGTCAGCTATAATATTGCTCATCCATTGCTACCATTGGTCCCCCATTGGGGGTAAACTGCCTTCATTGTCATCTTAATGGCAGGTATTCCATACTGCTTCTGAAAATAGAGAAAAACGCAATAATAACTGTCTCAGGAAGTTTTCATTTAAATGAATTTGAGATCACTGAAAATTATTGAATATGGTAAAAATAGGTACTTTCATTACTAATCTTGGAAACTAGGGTTGCATTAATATTCCTGATGGGTTCAATTGATAGGTTCGTAGTAAATATAAACCAAATATTTAAATAAGGTTCCGCACGCAGAACCGTAGGTGTAAGCAGGGTGTAAAAAGCCCAATGTAACAAAACAAAAACAATATATACTCTGAGTAAAAAGAACTCAGAAAATTGAATGAAAAATAGCAATATGTATATCACAAAATAAACATGAATTATAGATAGCAAAGGAAATGTAAAGGACCTAAAAAATTCAATTATTTGGTCACAGATCAATTTCTTTCCCCATGAGTGTAAAAAGTGCATGCAGGAAAATAAATAATATCACAGACTAGAAAACATGTTTGTAAATTATAAAGGATATAAAAGCCCAGACAAAACAACATGTATAGTACCTCCGACTGTATAAGATCGATGGTAAATAAATAACAAGCACATAGTAGGGTGTAAATAACCCCTCTTCAAAATTACAATAAACACCTATAATTGAACCCATCGAAGATTGCTGTCCTACTTGGTTCTGAACCTTTTGGATTTGTTTTCAGTCCCAGAAGTCACAGTTTCCTTCTTTTTATCCTTAATGAATTTAACAATTAGAAGACTATTACATTCACCGAATGTAATTGACAAAAATCGAATTGAGAAAAATGAGATTTGTAAATATCTTTGAATCTCAAAGCAAGATTTTCCTGATGCCCCTGATTATTCAGGAAAAAGTAAGTTTATTGTGAATGTCTTCTAAGAATTGAGAAACTTTTACTGAAGGATACAATAACTTAGACTTATTATCACAAAATTTCTTGAATGTAATAAAGGTGTGCTGTTGTTAGGGCACTTCGCAAAAAAGTTCTTCTTTACTTGACATTCTTGGACTGTAATTTTTCGCAAAAGGTATCCTGCCACATAATAGGTAGCGTAATTGTCAGTTATAAGAGTTGGTACATTTCCAAAGATCTCATTATATTCTTCATGAACAGAAGGCTCTGAATCCTCAGAATCAATGAGTATGTTCTGTGAATTAGTCTGCAAAAAAAAGACAAATCATTCAAATTCTCACAGTCATCTCTTTTACGATTTCCATTAATTATGGGCGATGTTGAGCCATTTATGTTTTAAAGCAGCAATAAAATGGTGACAAGTAGGGTTTGTGTTCCCTACACCATGCTGTCTAATAAAACAAAATAAATTTTCTTAAGGATCCTGATTGAAGGACCGTAATGAAAAATACAAGAGAATTTCTAAACTTGAGTCCAAGATACCAGCAACGGAAAAACCTGAAAAGAAGATGCTTTTGGAAGCACAAACAGCGAAAATAAAAGGGTTTAGCGGGAAACTGAAAACTTTGACATTGACAGACATTTGACAATTCATTTATCGGCGATTGAAGTTTGATCGACAGAGTTTGACACTTGACGTGGTTAAATTAGTGCCATCTATATCTATTATGGGAGGACTAGATAGATTGTTGAGGGGTTGTGAGGGGGTGTTGAATGTTTTCGTCGGTAACTCGACCTTCTGTGCTAATCATTTAATAGGGAACACGGTCGCAAGATGATGTCGTACCGTTTTGGCTTACAGTTAGCTAATGCAGAGACTGTAAGATTCTCGCGGAGGTTGCGTGCCATTTTAGCTTTAATTCGGTAAGTGATGGCATACCGGAGTCTTTAAGGTCAAACGGTCAATAAGGATTTCTATTTAACCGTTTTGGGACGTTTGCGTGAAAATATTTGCCGCAAACGGTCGAATTTGTGTTGAAACAATTCGTGGTTTTCGCATAACGATAAGGCACCATCTCCTGGAGTCACGGTTATTAACGACTTTAAGCGTTACAACCGTGATAATAAGGCCTGAGCGCTCGGACCGCACCGTCTCGCTAGTAGTCATACTCTACCCAGCCGGGCGTTCGTAGGCGCTTCAACTATTATAAACATTGAAAACATTAAGTTTTTTGGATTTTTACAATTTTTTGTTATTCTTTAGTTTTTAGTGATTCTTTTTGAAAAAGTATTAGCACAAAAGACCTAGATTGCCTAGGAAAGTAAAGAAAAGAACATATTCAGGAGACTCAGATACTCATTTATTCGTTACTATATCGAATTTCTTTTTTTTGGCTCTTTCCCAATCTATCATTTGTTTTCCCGCAATAATTCTTCAAAAGAGTGTTTGTTGTACCTATTATAATTAGTTTCAAAATATATTTCGGGCTGTGGGTTTCACAAGCAGGTAACCTATAGTTTTCAATTTCATTTGTCATCCAATAATTGAAAACAAAACTCACAACGAAATCCTTCTTGAAATTGAGTTTCAAGAATTCATCCTTGAAATGTTCAATTAATTTCTTGAATAACGTAGTTAACTAAAACCAAACGGACTACAATATCGTGTGGAAAAGATAGACCTCCACGGCTCAAATTTTTATTATAACTTTCTTCGCCAACCATTCCCTCGTCGAATACTAATTTTGATTTACAAAAGTTCAATTTTTCGTATTACCTTATAGCTGCAATATCCTGCCAAATAAGTAACAACTGGCATCTCAAATTGAACTTTTTCGAAATCGTTTTCGTCAAGATGAATATCTGGCTGAAAGGAATTATCACAAAATTTTTGTTCTTCATGACAATCGACCAAATTTTCCGGAAAGGTAATTATAGAAACATCGCCAAAATTTTGAGACGTTAATGATAAAAGCGATTGAATTCTCAGTTTTTTTCAGGTTCGTATAACTGACTTATCGAAATATGATAGTTACCATCTGATAATTGTCTATATTTTTCGAACCTATGTTCCAAAGAGTCTGTCTGAAATTTCCCCTACAAAATATAGTTTATGTTGAGTTCTTCAAAACAATACTGAATAACTTCCATAATGCCATGTGGAGTATGCTATAATGCTGTATGAATTTGAGGAGTAAGTTGTGGAAAATCAGAAGATTTCCAACAATCCAGCCAATTGATCATATCGCTCAAATATGTCAATTTAATATCATCTGGATTTTTGTTTGGAAGTTATTGGCATTTGCAGTTCATCTCTGAGTCGCTGTCCTTTAAAAGGGTTTTTATCGTTTACGATTTTCCACCATGTAATTATAATATTTATAAAAGCCGCTGTTTCTGATGAATGTTCTAAATTACTTCCAAATTTCAATAGAGCTTCTATAGCAAATGGACTGAAAATTTTTAAAGCTAACATTATATTTCGGCGTTCGAAACTAGGAAATAATGCCTTGAGTGATGAAAAATATCCAAATTTCAAAAGTTTATCGTATTCTAATTTATGCAATTGTATGAGTGAATTGAAGTGGGGTATTTTCTTTTCACCAGCTTAAAATCTGGAAACGTTAAAGTCTTATTACATTTAGGATTTAGCTAATTATTTCTGATACATTTAAGTATGTGAACTGAGTCAAATAAAAAAAGAGTGGTCGTTTATTATCCGATAAATGAGGAGAAACTATGCTCAGTTTTTCTTTCGAGAAAAAGTTATTCATGGCTTTACTATTAATAGCATTATTATCACTAATAACACAAAATACTCTGTAACTTCAAGTTTTGAAACGATTATTTTTATATAGACAAAAAGTGTATCACTTTTAATTGTCGATGTGGGGAATTATCATGAAATTATAGGCTGATGTACATGCAGACGCATCAGTATATCAAGTCCCCACACTTTTTCCACCTTTGAAATCTAAGTAGGGTTGTATGTCAATTTCGCCCATAAGCAGCATGACATTCATTTCGTGTTCTTCTGAAAGTTTGAAAAAATCACGAGCGTAGGAAAGGAAAACATGTCTATTTTCGTTATTTGGATCTGTTAAAAACTCATTACAAATGTTATTCAAAGTGGATAGATGTGGAAGAATCAAACAATCTGAGTGTTTCATAAGCATGCGAACTTATAGTAAGCATAATAGAAGACAAAATCAGAATTCTAGTTGAGTAGTGATATCTTTCTTTTGGTGTTAATATTAGTTTCAGTTGTTCGAAAGGAATTTGAAACAATTACTTTTCCCTAAGTTTTCGCCATCTATAGAGTCCAAAATAGTTTCAAATTTTCATCGTTATCATTGAGCTTTGGGGAACTTTTCAACGATTCTGTTGCAGAATCTAATACCTCCAAGCAATTGTTTAACATTTTTAAGTTGTTAATATCGCATGGAGTACTCACACCTTCAATATTCATAAAAATTTCCTGACCGTAAAAATATGTTTCAATTTTTAAATTAGATCAGATTCAAATTACGCGAATCATCTCTTAGAAAATAATCATTCTTTCGACCCACAGTTTGAAATTTTGCATACAGATAATAAATATTGGAAGGTAGATCTTTGGGAAACTTTAGAAATCAATAAATACAAACACTCAGGTAGACTCATCAATGAACAAGTCGATTTAAGCCCTTCACCTCTATTGAATCTTTTCGGGGAGCAATCTATTCCTTAATTTTATTGGATATACCTGTCATAAATAACCACTTAGGAGGAGGCGACCAATAAGCTTTTAATTACTCAAGAACATTTATAGTTATATTCTCATTTACATTTTTCTGCATAATCATTCGTCTGAAGAAGCTACGGTGTAGTGAAACGCGTTACGAATCGCAATTATTAAGTAAAATTCCTTAAAACACAGTACTTGTTTTTTATTATTGATAATGGAATTTTACCAAGTAAAAGCCTCCCAAATTCAAATTTTAAATTAGAATTGATAACAATACCATAGGTTGTTGTGAGGCCTGGAGTATAATCTAATCAAAGAAAAGTAACTTTGTCTGTTTCAATAATTTTAAGCCACTTAGGATTATGCGACATTTGATCTAGAACTACTCAAAGTTTATCGAAAGTATCAAAAGAAATGAGATGATGAGAGTGCATATTAAGCTCTACTTTGATTAATAGCATTGAACAGGTTCTAGTTTTCTATTTCTGGTACTGCTCCTTCTCTCAAGTGAAGACGGTTTACTGGCACAGTAGAGTACTTACCAGTTTCTTTATCAAATTTTGTAGTATCCCTGATTAAGTCATCTGTTTGAAAATGTAATTCAGATACCTTATTGCACTTCGACGGTTCAAATTGAGCTCAAGAAATAGATTTCAACCACTTACCTTTCAAACGGATATCTTCCGGAAAGGGTGATACCGCCACTTTCATTGCATCTGCATAACCGTAATTTCCTGAACAACCAGAAACACAACACCTGAATGGCTTAATTTCTCAAAGACACTAACACTCTCACAATAAAAATATCAGAAAAATTTAGGTTTATAAAGGAAAAGCTTAACTCTACACTAATACGCCTTTTCTAACCTCACTCACAATTCGCCTCACTGAAATTCGTTCAAATATATCATTGAGGCGAATTATTGGGTAAACGCCGAGCACTTTACTGTATCCTGATGTCTTATTGATGCATTACTACATAAACTAAGCTCTAGAAACACTTATTTTCGGATGAAAACAGAAAACAAAATGACATGCACCGGCTTTTCGATTACACTGTGCTTTCGTTTCGCATGCTTGTTATGACTACTAGAGATGTGTACTCACAATTCACCTCACGAAATTCGTTCAAATTTATCATTGAGGCGAATTATTCGGTAAACACAGAGCACTTTACTGTATCCTGATGTCTTATTGATGCATTACTACATAAACTAAGCTGTAGAAACACTTATTTTCGGATGAAATATGGAAAACAAAATGACATGCACCGGCTTTTCGATTACACTGTGCTTTCGTTTCGCATGCTTGTTATGACTACTAGAGATAAGTGACGTCATGATACGTCACAGGGTTCAGGCCTTATTTTTACGGTGGTAACGCTTTAAGACCAATCACTTGATAAATACCATCTAGCAGCCGCCTTATTCGACTGATGTAGCTCCGTTTAATTTCTTTCTTTTTTCCAAACTGAAATTGCCTCTCTGGGGAACCAGATTTGATTGCATAGACGTAATAAGAGAAAATTCGCATAAGGATCTGAAGGCCATCCCTGAAAGCGCCTATAAAATGTTTCGATGATTGGAAAAAACGTTGGCCTATGGCCAAAATGGAGCATATTTTGAAGGAGATTCAATAAGAAATGAAGCAAATTAAGATTTTTGCGTTTTCTTTCTAATTTCCGGATACTTTTTCGTCGCAGTGTATATGCCTGTTAGGAATTTAAGAATGTAAAGCAACTGGAAGAGCTCGTCAACAAACTTCCGGCTAATTAATTCGGTGGATATATCACGAAGCTGATTTATATCAGCAGCGAATTGCCGAAGGGAGGCACAGAAAGTAAACTAGAAAGTTTCGTCAAGTTTCGATAGCCATGAAACATTAAGTTTCTCTTCTACTTTGAATTGATTTATTAGAGTTTTGGGAGAATCGAGAGGGTTCAATCTGTCAAAACTGATTTTCGAATGAATGGAATAGAGGTCGTCTGGTGATGAACGAGGTTAATTATAATTTACTTTATGTTTGAGATATTTCTAAGCCAGTTAAGTTGTTAAAGGGCTCGGTATGGAGAATGCTCAAATTCACTTTATGCCCTAACGTATTGTTTGGATCAGTATCTTAGCTACAAATTTTTGTGTTTTTTCACTTGAATAGTTTTCGCCGAATTCTACGAATAAATGTTTTCATATTCCATCTGAAAACACCCAAAATATCACTTTGAAATTTATATCTCTGATGCAGATGGGATTGGAATGGAATAGTCAGCTATTCGCATTGTGTTGCTTCTCTTTCCATATATTCTATATATTCTGGTTCACCGCCCCAATCTCTGCCTACGAGAAATTCCGAGGAAATATTGGCTACCGAAAGAACAGATATCTTCCGCCCGTAGACTGAACTTTTTATCATAAATCATCTAGGGCGTGAAATTTCACGGAAGTACATCAATTTTATTCACTTTTCCACACTTAATATAGGTTTTCCTGCATGAATTTCTAAAGAAAAATATATGGGAAACGAATATTACGTTCTTTTTACAAAATGAATGAAAAATGCATTCAGAAGTCTAACTTAACTGAATCATAATATTTTTCGATTCAAGAAATTATTCAAGTTTTCAAATTTATGACTTGCTACAACTTGTTGATTTTTACCCTCATTTTTTTAGTCTTAACTTAGGAGGCGATGACTGTCATACAAGACCTGTGTCCACGCGCTTTTTAAAAGAGGGTCATTTTTATTTTCACAAATGGAAGAGTGATGCTTCTTTTATCTGATGCAAAAAGATCTTCCTGTCTGGCCTGTGCATACACTGTTACAATCAGGGTAACGCAGTCCGTATACTTCTCAATTATCTAATTTGTAAGTTTTGTCTATGGCATTGAAAAATAATTATGATAATTTACATGTAGTTTTGAAGGCAATGTTTTATGTTGTGACAATAAGTTAAGACAGAGAATTTTTGGATATAGGTATTCGGTTTAACAGGGGGGTATACAGGGTTTTACATAATATGTCACAACAAAAGCTTCGTTACGGAGCTGCAGGGTGTTGCAATTTTCGGAAAAAATTGGTTTTTTCTTCGAAACTCCTGAAGTTTTTGAGATATTCAGTCTAAATTTGGAATGCAAGCTATTCTTTATAGCCCCCATCATAACACGTCCTAGATGTTAACTGACATTCACAAGGTGTTTCTTTCCCGAGGCCATGTCTCCTTTTGCCCTCTCAAACTTTTTTGCAGTACGTCACTGATCAGCTAAAAATTGAATTTCGTTATCTGCGTTCATTTTAGAAACTTTTTTGACATTTGTAATTTTTTCGTATCTCCAACTGTTTTCGAGTGAAAAATTATTGAATTTGAATTGTATGTTATTCGCTAAATAAAAACAAAATAATAGAAATACTCGATAGGTATGCACAAAATTTTGCTTTTATATTGATAGCTCGTCTTCTGAGACTCAACTCATACTTATTCAATATCAAACTACAAAAAAAGAACAATTAAAAACTAAATAATTTGCTGGTCCTCCACATACAAGAATACAGGCCTCTGTCCTTCTTCGCATATTATCACGCACGCTTTGAAATATTCCTGGGGTACTTCTTATCGTGCCACAAGAGGTTATTCATCGATTTCTCAATTTTTCTACAGTGGTGACTGGAGTGGTATAAACTAAAATTTTGAGATATCCCCATAAGAAAAAGTCTAAATTATTTAGGTCTGGGGACCTAGGAGGACATGGTTCTGGCATACCCCGACATAGCCATCGGTTGTTGAATGTATTGTTCAAGAATTTCCTAGCTTATCCTCTGAAATGTGCTAGTTCCCCGTCATGCATGAACCACATTATGTTTCTCAGCAAAAGTGGCACATCCTCGAGCAACACAGGTCACTTCTCCTCAAGAAATTGCCGATAAGCGGGACCGTTTAGTCTGTTAGGCAAAAAAAATAGCCCAAATAAATAATTTGCAATTATATTTTCCATGAAATAGAACTAAAGTATTTCGATTTTCACTATATTAACAAAACTATGACTGGTTTCACCACACTGTGGCTTCGTAAAATAGATACAAACTAATGAACAGAGTTAGTCCTTATATATTAGTCTTATTTTCTACTCAATATTACAATAGGTACAAGAGGTATGTTGGAAAACCCATCGGAGTTGCTTACTTTATGAAATGAAAAGATTGAGTAAAGGAGAAGGATTTAGATCTGATTGACTATTAAGTAACCTACCTGAATTCTTTTCTTTGTTGATCTCTAAAATTTCCAATAGATTGAGTTTTTGTCTATTATTTTCATTGTGTAAAATTTTGAAATTATCATTAAAGTTATGGTTTTCTTCGAGTAAGTGATTAGAATAATGGGAATCTGATTTATGATAATTAAAACTACGTTTGTGCTCGGATAATCTAACTTTGAAATGTCTGAACGTGTTACCAATATAAATTTCAGTACACCGGATTCATTACATTTATCAATTTTAGATTTGCAGTTTTTAATATGTCGGCCTAAAGAATATCAGTTCGGAATGCTATATTGTCTCGCATTTTAATTTCAATATAGCATTTCGAACTGATATTCTTTAGGCCGACATATCAAAAACGTAGTTTTGATTATCATAAATCAGATTTCCATTATTCTAATCACTTACACGAAGAAAACCATTCATCATTCGTGAAAAGAATTAAACTGTTTAGGTTTCATTTTTACTACTTGAATCATTACAGAAAAAAAACTTCTGTGCGAATAATGATGCATGTTGATGAGTTTGATATGGTTTGTAGAATTTTCATCACAATTTTTACAAATAATCGAATATTTCGAAAACGATCAAAAATAAAGATAAGGTTACTTCTGATAAAATATAGCACAATATATTATGCGTTAATATGAATAATAAAATACAGGATGTTCCGTTTGAAGAAAGATATGATCTTTGTAAACCTAGAATATTCAATAATTTTTTGAGTCACTCCTGTACAAAATGAGGATAATATATTTCAATTCATCAATGAATTTATCCTTGGGCAATAAGAAAACGAAAGGAAAAAAGTATTCATCCTCTCTGGCCGAAGGAGCATGCGATGATGTGAGAGCCTATTTTCATCAATTTTTAAATCAAAAATATTGTGACGAAACTACTCACCAAAAAAACTTATTACTTAAACACATTATAGCAGAGTTTAGGCCGCTTCTGAATCTTGAACAAAAAAGTGGTCTTCCAATCTGAAAAAACCACCCAAGATTTTTTTATAGAAAATTGGGACACCCTGTTTACTACAAAATAAATTGCTGAGGTAGATTCTTACTTTTTGAATGCAATAACGTTCGAACAAAAATGAAATTTTCAAGAATGGACGAGCTACAGAGCACCGCGCCACTGGTGAATCATCCAGTATAAAGATGCTCATTTTCAATCTTGCATTCATTGGCAATCATTAATTCACATATATTATATTTTTAACAATTTCTTTGTGGTGACAAAATGCCTACCATTCTGGAAAATTAAGTGAAAGTCTTTCAAAATAAATTCACTATCAGAGTAAACATTTTTATTCGCCAATGCTTAATGTCTGTTTCTGGTTTTTTGATTCACTGAAAGTGCACGCTTGTTTTCCTCTTCTAATATGAATAACAATGAAAAATCAATTTCTTTCTTGTCCTTTCTCTTCAAAATTCCCTCTGAGCTAATCATACAAATAAAAGATTCCGCGTTTAAGAGAATTGGCACAACCCTAACGGTTGACATGTCTCCAAAATTTGGAAGACATTTTGTTATCTACTGCCGCACCATTACGTCGAGTCGAAAAATACACCATGCCTTGAACTAGAAATTTACATCTTGAACTTGCCAGAAATTTACATTGGAGTAGGCCAGTGAATAATACAATACCATTACCGCTTCCTCGACTCTAAGCTTCCTTATTCACGTCTTAGACCTTCCTTGTAATGCATAGGGCTTTCATGTTGTGATGTCTTATTCAACAAACTAAGTAAGTAGTTTAGATTGCAAATCTAATGGACACATTTCAGTAGTGGAACTAAGAGATGAGGAATGAATTAATTGAGATGAAATAGAATTTTCGATTGAGATATCTACGAAATAATAATCTATAACATCCAAGAGAAATAACAATTTCGTCAATTTTCCATTTTTGTTTGTTAATTCACGGCTGGTCTCGAATCTTCGGTCATTTTCAAGTGCTGAATACTAAGTTAGGCACAAAGAGGTTAACGAGATATATGATATATATTATCAAAATCCCTTTCACCATCTGAAATGGTGTAAGGTCTACAATATATTAACATTTCATGAAAATTCTATATGTCAACAATATTGTTCATATATGAAATTTCTCCATTCAATCTTCTGTTTTGCGATTATTTAAGCCTCTGTCCAATTTTTGCCCTCTTGTCCCAATATTTCCGCTAATACTCCATCCCATGTTTGTCGTGGTCTACCTCTTTTCATCTTTCCGTTAGTCTTGGTCTCCCATATACGTTTAACTCGCCGTGTATTATCCATTCTCTGAAGATGTCCCCACCAGTTGAGCTGTTTTTTCTCTATAAATTTCAAAGTTGATTCAATTCCTTTCGTATGTCAATGGTCTTTAGCTTATCTCTCTTTGTGACTCCCGTTACCCTCCTAAGATATTTCATTTCGACAGCTTGAATTCTACTTTACTGGTTTTTATCTAGAACCCATGACACATCCAAATGTCAGTATTGGCCTATAGATAAATGTGAATACTTTCATTTTTGTGGCTCTTGAAACTTCTTTCTTATTTATGAAATTGCTGCTGATGGCATAATATGCCTTAATGGTCTTTTCGATTCTATCATTGATCTCAGCATTTTGCCTTCCTGATTCTTCGAGTTCAATTCCTAAGTACTTATATTCTTCCGTTTGTTCTATTTTTGTCCCCTCTATCTTTATATTTATGTCTTCTTTTCTGTTCCAATCACCATTACCTTAGTTTCTCCCTAGTTCATTTTCATACCACTCTTCTCTAATTCTCTCTTTCTTATATTCAAGTTTTTCAGTAGATCTTTTTCATTGCTGGTCATAAAATCATCCGCGTATGATATCTGATACTTTTACTTGCTGTAAGTTTCTATATCCAATCTGGATTTTCCTTACTTCTGTCGAGCAATTTTCTATTATTTCATCCATAAAGATTATAAACAACAGAGGACTAAGCCCTCTTGGTCTACAACTACCCGCATGCGCTTCTCCTGACACCTAAACACACGGTCGCGTCCCGCCGAGTTCCCCCCATAGAAATACATTACTAGACAGATGACAGTACGCTAAGGAATAATAAATTGATAACAAAGTCTTCTGTACAGTACACCCCTTAATCTCAGAATGGCAGAGTGAGCAGAATTGATCCTTTTGCCCACTGTATCTATATGAACATCCCAACTCGCTGACGAACAATAGAAAAATGAGTGGCCCCAGCATAGACCCCTGATGAACGCCTGTGCCCACTTCATAACTCACAGAATGTGAATTGTCCACCTAAACGTAAGAGGACCTATTACTCAAATATGATCAAAGCCAGTCCTGCATAACACCCCTGAATCCAAATGCATAAAATTTATTCAGTATAAAGTTGAAAAACAATACCTCGAATACAATTGAAAGATCGAAGAAAATTCCTGCTACTGCTAGACCCTGATCTAGATTATTGTAGACAAAGTTCATGAATTTAAGAGTTGCTGTTTCGGGTGATCTCCCAGCTCTATAACCATGTTATGCGCCAGCCAGCAGATTATACTCTGTTAAAAAGCCAACATTTTGTCACAAATCACTCTTTCCATCACTTTTGATAATGTGTTTAAGATAGAAACAGGCCTGTAGTTCATCAGATCGGTCCTGTCCCCTTCTTGTCAATAGGTACAACAGCAGAGATGGAAAAACCCCGTTGACGCAGATAAATTGATTAGAAAAGCAATCGGTTCAGCTATGACTTGTCCTAAAGCTTTTAACATCCTCGAATTAATCCCGTCGGGACCGGAGCCGTTTTCCAAGTTTCGGAGAACAAATTTGACATATTTGCGTCAATGGGACTGGAGAAAAAAGTCTTAGGTAGGGCGGAGGTACTTAAACCCTACCTCTTGGTCTACAACTATCTGTAGGCTGTAATCCAAGAATAACCCGCATGCGCTTCTTCTGACACCTAAACACACGGTCGCGTCCCGCCGAGTTCCCCCCATAGAAATACATTACTAGACAGATGACAGTACGCTAAGGAATAATAAAATGATAACAAAGTCTTCTGTACAGTACACCCCTTAATCTCAGAATGGCAGAGTGAGCAGAATTGATCCTTTTGCACACTGTATCTATATGAACATCCCAACATAGGGTTTCGTCGATGTATGTCCCAAAAATCGAGTTTGAGAACTAGATTGAATATTATTACCATTCAACTGAAAAATTCCTCCTTGACCTGATCTGAGGGAGAACTCCATCACAACAGTTCTGCTCTGATTCACCACCAGTCCGTTTGATCGACACTATGTGAAGAACCGCCTCGCCATACTCTCGATTTTCGCAATAAGCTCCTCAGGAATCTGCGCTGCTAGAGCCACTGAGGTATCATCAGCAAACATAACCATAACATCACTACGAATCACCTCGGGTAACTCGCTGACGAACAATAGAAAAATGAGTGGCCCCAGCATAGACCCCTGATGAACGCCTGTGCCCACTTCATAACTCACAGAATGTGAATTGTCCACCTAAACGTAAGAGGACCTATTACTCAAATATGATCAAAGCCAGTCCTGCATAACACCCCTGAATCCCAATGCATAAAATTTATTCAGTATAAAGTTGGAAAACAATACCTCGAATACAATTGAAAGATCGAAGAAAATTCCTGCTACTGCTAGACCCTGATCTAGATTATTGTAGACAAAGTTCATGAATTTAAGAGTTGCTGTTTCGGGTGATCTCCCAGCTCTATAACCATGTTATGCGCCAGCCAGCAGATTATACTCTGTTAAAAAAGCCAACATTTTGTCACAAATCACTCTTTCCATCACTTTTGATAATGTGTTTAAGATAGAAACAGGCCTGTAGTTCATCAGATCGGTCCTGTCCCCCTTCTTGTCAATAGGTACAACAGCAGAGATGGAAAAACCCCCGTTGACGCAGATAAATTGATTAGAAAAGCAATCGGTTCAGCTATGACTTGTCCTAAAGCTTTTAACATCCTCGAATTAATCCCGTCGGGACCGGAGCCGTTTTCCAAGTTTCGGAGAACAAATTTGACATATTTGCGTCAATGGGACTGGAGAAAAAAGTCTTAGGTAGGGCGGAGGTACTTAAACCCTACCTCTTGGTCTACAACTATCTGTAGGCTGTAATCCAAGAATAACCTGCATGCGCTTCTTCTGACACCTAAACACACGGTCGCGTCCCGCCGAGTTCCCCCCATAGAAATACATTACTAGACAGATGACAGTACGCTAAGGAATAATAAATTGATAACAAAGTCTTCTGTACAGTACACCCCTTAATCTCAGAATGGCAGAGTGAGCAGAATTGATCCTTTTGCACACTGTATGAACATCCCAACATAGGGTTTCGTCGATGTATGTCCCAAAAATCGAGTTTGAGAACTAGATTGAATATTATTACCATTCAACTGAAAAATTCCTCCTTGACCTGATCTGAGGGAGAACTCCATCACAACAGTTCTGCTCTGATTCACCACCAGTCCGTTTGATCGACACTATGTGAAGAACCGCCTCGCCATACTCTCGATTTTCGCAATAAGCTCCTCAGGAATCTGCGCTGCTAGAGCCACTGAGGTATCATCAGCAAACATAACCATAACATCACTACGAATCACCTCGGGTAACTCGCTGACGAACAATAGAAAAATGAGTGGCCCCAGCATAGACCCCTGATGAACGCCTGTGCCCACTTCATAACTCACAGAATGTGAATTGCCCACCTAAACGTAAGAGGACCTATTACTCAAATATGATCAAAGCCAGTCCTGCATAACACCCCTGAATCCCAATGCATAAAATTTATTCAGTATAAAGTTGAAAAACAATACCTCGAATACAATTGAAAGATCGAAGAAAATTCCTGCTACTGCTAGACCCTGATCTAGATTATTGTAGACAAAGTTCATGAATTTAAGAGTTGCTGTTTCGGGTGATCTCCCAGCTCTATAACCATGTTATGCGCCAGCCAGCAGATTATACTCTGTTAAAAAAGCCAACATTTTGTCACAAATCACTCTTTCCATCACTTTTGATAATGTGTTTAAGATAGAAACAGGCCTGTAGTTCATCAGATCGGTCCTGTCCCCCTTCTTGTCAATAGGTACAACAGCAGAGATGGAAAAACCCCCGTTGACGCAGATAAATTGATTAGAAAAGCAATCGGTTCAGCTATGACTTGTCCTAAAGCTTTTAACATCCTCGAATTAATCCCGTCGGGACCGGAGCCGTTTTCCAAGTTTCGGAGAACAAATTTGACATATTTGCGTCAATGGGACTGGAGAAAAAGTCTTAGGTAGGGCGGAGGTACTTAAACCCTACCTCTTGGTCTACAACTATCTGTAGGCTGTAATCCAAGAATAACTCGCATGCGCTTCTTCTGACACCTAAACACACGGTCGCGTCCCGCCGAGTTCCCCCCATAGAAATACATTACTAGACAGATGACAGTACGCTAAGGAATAATAAATTGATAACAAAGTCTTCTGTACAGTACACCCCTTAATCTCAGAATGGCAGAGTGAGCAGAATTGATCCTTTTGCACACTGTATGAACATCCCAACATAGGGTTTCGTCGATGTATGTCCCAAAAATCGAGTTTGAGAACTAGATTGAATATTATTACCATTCAACTGAAAAATTCCTCCTTGACCTGATCTGAGGGAGAACTCCATCACAACAATTCTGCTCTGATTCACCACCAGTCCGTTTGATCGACACTATGTGAAGAACCGCCTCGCCACACTCTCGACTTTCGCAATAAGCTCCTCAGGAAGCTGCGCTGCTAGAGCCACTGAGGTATCATCAGCAAACATAACCATAACATCACTACAAATCACCTCGGGTAACTCGCTGACGAACAATAGAAAAATGAGTGGCCCCAGCATAGACCCTGATGAACGCCTGTGCCCACTTCATAACTCACAGAATGTGAATTGCCCACCTAAACGTAAGAGGACCTATTACTCAAATATGATCAAAGCCAGTCCTGCATAACACCCCTGAATCCCAATGCATAAAATTTATTCAGTATAAAGTTGAAAAACAATACCTCGAATACAATTGAAAGATCGAAGAAAATTCCTGCTACTGCTAGACCCTGATCTAGATTATTGTAGACAAAGTTCATGAATTTAAGAGTTGCTGTTTCGGGTGATCTCCCAGCTCTATAACCATGTTATGCGCCAGCCAGCAGATTATACTCTGTTAAAAAGCCAACATTTTGTCACAAATCACTCTTTCCATCACTTTTGATAATGTGTTTAAGATAGAAACAGGCCTGTAGTTCATCAGATCGGTCCTGTCCCCCTTCTTGTCAATAGGTACAACAGCAGAGATGGAAAAACCCCCGTTGACGCAGATAAATTGATTAGAAAAGCAATCGGTTCAGCTATGACTTGTCCTAAAGCTTTTAATATCCTCGAATTAATCCCGTCGGGACCGGAGCCGTTTTTCAAGTTTCGGAGAACAAATTTGACATATTTGCGTCAATGGGACTGGAGAAAAAAGTCTTAGGTAGGGCGGAGGTACTTAAACAGGGGGGTGTTTAAGTACCTCCGTTGTCTTGAAATACTTCGATCTCATGTTTCCGCTTAAAATGCAATTTCTTTAACTTTCATATTCATTCATTATTAGTCTTGTAATTTTTGATTTGATTCCTCTTCTAGTATTTTCCATAACCTTCGTCTAGGCCCTATCGAAAGCTTTTCCAAGTCTTTGAACGCTAGGTATATTTTCTTCTTCATCCTGTTAGATTTTTCCATCAATATCTTTATGCTGAATATATGACCTTGAAGACTTCTTCCTTTTCGAAATCCACTGTGTGTCTCTCCCAATGTTCTTTCAATAATTGGTCTCAGCTTCATATCTATTATTTGTCCATATATTTTCATAGCCGTGCATAATAACGCGATTCCTCGGTTGTTGCTACATTCATGTTTGTCACCTGATTTGTAAATTGGTATTATCATTGAAATCTACCAGCCTTCCGTGATTTGTTCTTCTTGCTATACCCTATTATATATTTTCAAAAGCACGTCCTCTCCATATTGTCCCATATTCTTAATCATTGCGGTCGTAATCTTGTCATAGCCTGGGGCTTTCCCATTTTTTGAGCGTTTTATAGCTTCCTGTAATTCCTGTTCTGTTATCGTTTCTTGGTCCTATCTTCTATGCAAACTTCACTATCCTCTAATCTGGTTCCTCCACTCCCAAGTAGATCTTGAAAATATTGCTTCCATCTTTCCATTACTTTTCTGTAATCTATGAGTATTTCTCCATTTTTGTCCTTGATCTTATAAGTGTCAGAGTTCTTTTCCTTCTACATGATTTAACTATTTTATAGAATAGCTTTTGGTTTGCTCTGCTCTCTTCTTCCTTCAGATGCCAAGACTAGATCTTTCACTCGTTTTCTTGGTTGTTTGTATAACTCATATTTCTCTATAGTTTTACAGCTGAGATACCCATGATCTTTTCTAATTCCCACTTCCTCTCTTATTGCATCTGTTCACCATGACGTTTGATTTGCGTTATTTCTCTTTCTGCTGCTTCCACATACTTCTTCAGCAGAATCGAGAAGAGTGCTTTTGCAATACTTCCATAAGTCTTCTGTGCTCATATTGTCTGTTGCATCTTCTATATTTTTATTTTCCTAGATATTGTTTTCTCGAAAATTTTGTTGTTTTCTGGATAAGCGAGTTTGTAGCCTTTATCGATTCATATTCGATCTTCTTCTACCTGAAATCTCTTGACCGTCGTCTTTCAGTTCTTTTTTGATAAAAGCTACTGGTAAAAAATGTTCGCTCCCTATTTCAGCTCCTCTTCTCACTCTAACGTCTTTTATTTTTTTCAGGTTGCTTTTCTCTACCAATATGTAGTCTATTTGTATATTTCTCGTTTCTACTTTCTACTTGTCTCGTATATTTATATATATTCTTGTGTTCGAAGAAACTGTTACTAATTATCTAGTTATTCATTACCGCCAAGTCTAGTAGTTTGGTCCCATTGCTATTTCTTGTCTGTTCTCCATGTTTGCCTAAAACTGTCCTATAAATACTATCATCATTTCGCTGTCCAACTCTTCCGTTGAAGTCACCTGCAATATAAATACTGCCCCCTGCTTCTCCTGTAGCTTTTGTTAATTGTTTCCAAAATTCGATTTTCTTACTAACTGATTCGTCTTCGTTTCGTCCATAGACCACAATTATTGTTCTTTTGTTCATGTTCGGATTCCTTAATTCAACTGTGAGCATTCTTGTTGACCACGTTTTCCAGCTTAATATCTGCTCTGCTATTTCTTTATTTATCAAACATGCTACTCCTGCTGTCGCCCTAGTTTTGTCGTCTACTTCGCTGTAGATTAGTATGTGTTTGTTTTCTAACTCAATTATTCCTTGCCTTTTTTTTTCGTTTCTGCAAGAATTCCATGTTCTGATTTCTTAAATTCGTTTTCCAATTCCTTTTCTTGGCCTTGTATACTTCTAGTTTCCATGTATCTTTCTCTCTTTGTTTCATTTTCAATTGTTTCTGTATACTTTCCGACTGATTCTTTCCGTTTCGCAATTTCATATCATTATTCCCATTATCTTCATCCTTTTCTATAGCCAAGGTCTGGTCATATTTATTCTGTCTCCATTCTTTAGTAGTTTTTTGGAGTCGTTGATGCCTCAACTTCCATTCTTTCTATTATCTTTCGTTTCGCATCATTCCATATGTAAATTTTACCATCCACTGCTATTTTCTGATGCATGACTTTGACTTTTCTTCCACCTGCTTTTAATTTTTCAGCTTCTCCTCTAATTCGTGCCTGTATTACGGCTTCTTTTCGTGTCAAATCAGTATTGATGAAAATCAGCTGACCTGGTTCAGTTCTGAGTTTGCTCTTATTTGTAATAGCAGTTTGGTTTTTTGAAACTCTCTGAAACCACTATTCTTTTTTCTCTCTGATAATTTTAACGTCCTTCATTTTTGTTCCGACACCTTATTTCTCCTTAAATAGTTTTTGAACCATATATCCATCTCAATTCCAGTTATAACCACATTGTTTCTTATCTTCTCCTTTTCTAAGTTGTGTATTCTTGTATTCAAATTCTCGAGTGTCTCTTTTAATTCTTTCTCCTCCTGGTTCCACTTCTCTTCTTTACGTTTCAGTTCTCCATTGATTTCTTCTAATTCTTTATGTGCATATACTAATTCGGATTTTATCTCTTCTTGTTCCACTTCGCTATTTTTAAACCCTTCTTTTATTTCCTTCCTCATCATTCGTATAGCCTGAAGTACTTCATCCATTTTCGGTTCTTCCGTTTTTTGACTTGAACTAAATATTATTTTGCTTCTCTTTGCGTCTTCTTTCTCTAGATCGTATTCCTTTAGACTCGTGTCTTCCACTTTGCGTTTTGCTTCGTTTCTCATGTATCTGATAATTTTAGTTAAGAATCATTCAATTTATTCGTCACGTTATTTGAAATCACTTGAGATTTCATCAAATTTTATATTAAAAATTTCTGATCTCTATCTTATATCATTGAAAATAAAAAACAAGAAAAGAAGAAACAAGTATTATCTGGTTATCCTACTTGAATCTAATAGGACCTCTTTATCTTACGTACCATTTGGCATCAACACGATGATGCTAAGGGAAACCACCTTGTCTTACGCAAGTGAGTCCCACGGTCTAGCTACTTATAAAGGAGAGCGTGATACGACTCTCTTTTTGAATCTAAGATATGTACAATAACAAAACCTGAAAGAGAGAGTGAAACGCATCTACTTGATATCTTTATTTGTCAGTTACATAAAACTTAAATATTAAAAGTACCTGGAAAAGAGGAAAAAAGTGCTGAAACAAAAACCATTCACTAACCTAAGACACATAATGAGTTTATAATGCGTTGTAGAGCTGCGACTGCGATTAGGTTCTAGGTTAGGTTTCTTTATCTATATCTGAATAATAAAGTCTCAAGCTTCAAACGGGGACCCAATTCACCAGCCATACGTTGCGAAAACTTTGAATCTTCCATTAAGTTATTAAAGTCTTCTCAAGAAAGAGAATAGAACTTCGGTGTTTCCTGTGAAGGTCTAAAATATTCATCTCTGATTTCATCTGATTTGTACCTGAGAAAATTCTTGACAGCTTGAGACACTAGGCGAGGGCTATGTGAAATCGAAATGAAAATTCAACAAGGTCGAAATACTCAATTCTGCATTTTCGACGCCTTGTCTCTATATTGGATGTTTTACGCATGAAGGGCATTTATTAAAGTCTTTATACTTACACTTATTGAACTCTAAACTGAAATAAAATTGTACACTCTTCAAACTTCGTTTGTAATTACTTGAAATGAGCTACAAAGAGCATGTCTACATTCCGAATGTTTCTATTCGCATCTATTCTCTTTATTCTCACCTACTTACAGAAAACACTATTCCACTCCACCCTCGTACATGAAGCATATAAAATATTTTATGGCGTAAAATTGTGACATTTAACTGACTGAATAATGACTAGTATATCGGATTGCAATCTTAGTTTTGGTTCAGAATGAGTTTCTAGATCGCTGGTAGAACAGATTATCTGATATATTCGATGCAAACCTCTGAACTGTCGAATTTTACGCCAGCTTGAAGGCACATTCACCAGAAAGGGGCCCTCATGAATTCAACTTGCGAAACTTGAGACGTATTCATTCTTCTGGAAAATGCTTCGGTTTGGCGATCAGCTCAGGTAATAATGAACGGATTCAAACAAACGTCACTCAGAAGTTAGAAACTGGAGCAAACATTTGGGTTAGCATAAAGCCTCATTATTGCCAATGCTTTTTGATAGAAACTGTTTGAAAAGTTGAGTCGAAAATGATTCCTCCAAATCTCCAATTTGGCCTAGGAAAATTGGAGTAATCGGTTGAAAAGTATTGTGGAAATTATCTAAGACGGTTATTCAGATAAGGGTTGTTAAAGGGTGTTTCGCTACATAAAAGACATGGTGAAACTAGAGGTATAACAAGTCAAGGGGTATTTCATGCCATATTTCAATTTCTTTTTTCGATATACAGTTTGGTATTCCGATTTTGCTAAAAATTTCTTTTCTCAATAAAGTCTGTCCCCAGCAAAGGAGCCAAGAGTAATGTGGACAAAGTATCTGATTGTATGTGCAAAAAAAAACAGGATCGGACTCGTAATATTAATTTTTTCAACACACCCTAGAACAACAACCCTGAATATCGGTCAAATAAAATTCAATAATGATTCCAGAATATGTACCCATCACCTGTTTAACTGACATATCTGAAATATTGTCACATTTCGCATTCTCAATTGTCACATAAGTGAATAGTGACAAAAGCGGCTTGAAATTACAGACAAAATATTTAAATTCGATGGTTCTATAAGTCATTTTGATATGCAGATTCGATAGTTCATTGTTGTGCCTATCACAAATTCTGAGAAATTCAAGGTCAGATCTGCCATTTCATCGACTTCTATTTTTACCTGATCTTGTAGAGCTCTTAAGTTTAGTTGACTCCAAAAATGTTTTTCTCCTCTTTACATTAAACTTGGTCTGGCGGAAAGTATTGTGAAAGCGATCAATAAAGATGGCGATGGATTGGAATACCTAGAAGAAGTCTTTCTCAAGTCGAGTGATGCGAAATTAAAGGAAAGCATTCTTATTGGACTACAAATCCGGGACGTTAATTGCACAGAAAAGCTTTCCAGTCAGGAAGTCAAAGCATGAAACTCATTTGTTAGCGTTGTGAAAGGATTTTCAGGCAAAAAACTACAACAGTTAATTACTACAAACTAGATGCCTACAAATCGTTTGATGCCCATTAAAAATTATTCCCTTAATTCATATTTGTCATTTTTCATTGAAAATTCAGAAACTGTCAGTGAACATGAGGGTGAAAGATTCCATACAGATATTAGGATATTTGAAATTGGTTATCAAAGACAGCAGGATCTAGCCATGAACGGTGATTACTGTTGGTTTCTCTAAAGAGAAGATATGACCCCTCATAAAAGGCAAAAATATAATGGAATTAGTATTTTAAGTCAATATTTTCAACGTTTGTGTTTTTCTCAATTTCAAAGTACATTTGGTAAGTGTAAAAGTAAATAAATAATAAAATAATACTGAAAGATATAAAGAGAACGACCGTCAGTATGGTTTTCGCAGGCCAAGATCGACAGGAGATCTGATTGTCTACGTCACTCATGTTTGTACATCAACGATGGAAAACCATGGGGAATCCACGACATCTCTAAAGCCTTCGATAGGGCTTGGCATGCAGCCTTGTTGAATAAACTTGCTGCATATGGGCTTCTCGAAAAATTGCGGGATCGGATAAGTAGCTTTTTTTCAAATAGATCAATACAAGTTGTGGTCGACGGTATAACATCTGATTGTTTCCAGTTGCAAGCAGGAGTACCTCAGGGATCCATTCTTTCGTCAACCTTGTTTCTGTTGCAGATAAACGATGTTCTGTCATCAGAGAACAAGATCTTCGGTTTTGCAGACTATTGTACCTTGGATTCGTCTTTCAGTAGTTTGCGGCCAATTAGAGCTGCGGAATCTCAGCGTCAGAGATGTCAAAAAATTAATAACTTTAACTTAAACTAAAAGTTACAGAGGATATCTGAGTGGGGTCAGTTGAACCTGGTGAGCTTTAACACGAGCAAGACGCAAGCAACTACGTTTTATAGAAAAGGTCACCTCTAGAGAACCTCCTTTAATGATGCAAGGCCAACATATTGCATCCAAAGGTTTGATGTACCTTCCTGGAATAACGGTCAACTCCAGGTTTTGCATGAACATGTATCAGCAATAGCTAAGTCTGCATCAGATAAACTTAGTTTCTTTCAGAGCCAAGCTATACTTCACGTCTTCTCAGCTATTGCTTCTATATAAGACGCAGATTCGTCCTGTTTTGGAATATTGTTCCCTTGTATGGGGATCTCAAACATTCGTTGCGGATGTTGGATAGTGTGCAAAAACAGGCTGTGCGCCTCATCGACTACCCAGGGGTCACCCGGGATCTCCAACCGCTGGCTCTCAGAAGCTCCCATCTGGTGGTACATTTAACGACCCCTTGAACCTCTCTCTATAAGAATTCCTTTATGTACAAGGCAGGCGAGCTGTGGAACTCGCTTCCGTCCAACATCTTCCCATGATCCTACAATTAAGCCCTCTTCAAGAAGCGAGAAAGCGAGTAAACAGACACCTTAATTCTTCCCAAGCGCCCACTCATGTTGTGTAACAAGTTCGCCTATTCCTGGGAAGCACGCATAAAAAAAGACACAAGGAAATAAGAAGGGCTAAAGAAGAATGGTACACCAAAAAGTGCATATAAAAGTAGAAAACTTCGAACAGAAACACGATACTTTGCTCTTCACAAGAAAATAACAACAACCACTGGCTTTGGTTATCGAACATACCTTTCAGTATTAACAGACGATCTGATAACTTATTGAACAGAACAGAAGAAAAATTTTGTAAGTAAACTTTTTGATGATGTCAAGAATGCAAATCGTGCAAAAACATAAACTCTCCCAGGACCTTAAAATATACTAGGCTGTTCAAGATGCTGCCAGCCTCTCAGAGATGGCGCCACCAATCTTTGAAAACTAAGCTATCTCAACAAGTACTAACCTTCAAACGTATTCTCTCAAAATTTCAGCTCAATCTGTCAACAAATTGTGATGCAACAGTCTTTTATATGAACATGTTTCGGCAATGAAAAAAAATAGACAAGACAATGCCTCAGCTCACAAATCGATCAAAACGATGGCGAAATTGAAGTAATTACGCTTCGAACTGCTACCTCATCCCCTGTATTTGCCAGATTTGATTCCCAGCTACTATTATCTCTTCCAAAATTTGAAGAGATGGCTCCAGGGAAAAAGATTTGGTACCAATGAAGAAGTTGAAGCCAAAACTGAGGAGTATTTTAAAGGCCATGATAAATCGTAATAATCAAGAGGCATTGCAATGCTTGAGAACTGTTGGAATAAAAATATTGAGCTGAAAGGAATATGTTGAATGATATATACAAATTTTGGCTCAGTTCTTATGTTTTCTCTGAGAGGCCGGCAGTATCTTGTGGCCTAGTAGTGGAAAAACCAATGGCGAGAAGGAAGAACGGAAAAACCTGTGTTCCAGACGAAATACTGTTAGAGGTGCTGAAACTATTCGATAAAGAAGGCATGGATCATCTAATCAAGCTTTTCATCACCATCTATGAGTCCGAACATCTGCCAGATCTGCCTCAAGTCGACCTCCATTGTCCTACCCAAGAAACCAACGGTGCGGAAATGTGAAGAATACAGAACCATCAGATTTCTTGAGTCATACACTGAAATCATTCCTGAAAGTTATACATGAGCGCATATACAGAAAATTGAAATCAGTAAAATTCAGTTTGGATTTAGTATGAATTGAGGACAAGAGAGGTACTTTTCTCACTGCATGTTCTAATACAACACTGTAGGGACACGAATTGTGATTTATATGGTTTTTCGAAAAACAAGTCAACGTTTACAAATCTACTTTTCCTAGACAAGATTATAAATTCCTTAGAAAGCCGATGCAGTGTTAATGCGGTGTACACAGATTTCCGCAAGGCTTTCGACCGAGTTACCATAAACTTGCTGTTGACCAAGCTCTACGCTATGGGTATTAGAGGACATTTGCATCAATGGTTGGAAAGCTTTCTGCGTAATAGATATTTTTTCGCGCGTTATAACGGTTGTATGTCATCTTCATGTTACACACCATCTGGTGTTCCACAGGGCTCACACTTGGGCCCTTTACTTTTTCTTCTGTTCATTAACGTTGTATCTAACGTTTTTCATTTCAGTCGATTTCTTCTATTCGCTGACGATCTGAAAGTCTTCAGATCAATCTACTGTCCAACCGATGCTATAAGTTTTCAGTCAGATTTGGACAGGCCCAGTGAATGGTTTTCGATCAATGGGTAGGAAGTTATTTTGGAAAAATGCTATACTATAACTTTCTCCCGAGAGGATCCTGACATATTCAATTATAGTATGTCTGAACATCGCTTGAAAAGAGTCAGTGTTGTTAACGATTCAGGAGTGAAGCTCGATTCCCAGTTATTGTTTCGCGATCACATCTAGGATATTAGGAAGAGGGTTTTTAGAATTTCTGGATTCGTAAAGAGAAATTGCTCATCGTTCTCTATAGTTACCTTCAAACTTGTGTTATGTACCCTAATTAGGAGTCTCCTGGATTATGCTTCTTTGGTTTGGTGCCCTACATATAACTTTTATATTAACTGTCTTGAGAGTGTGCAGAATAAATTTACAAGACTTGTTGCCGTTAAGATGCATATTCCTGGGAATGAGATTGACTACCTGTTTATGAGAGCTTCTTCGCACAAGCCGTTCCTGTGCGGATATTATACTTTTATTCAAAATTTTGAACAACGAAGTGAAAAGTCCAGAGTTACTAAGTCGCATAAATATCTCAGTACTTAGGCTGAATTCAAGAGATGCCTTATTATTCTATCCAGTGGCTGCTCGTATGAATTACCGAGATCACTTCTTTCCAGATCGGGTAATGTTTCTCGCAAATAATGTTTGCTCCAAAGTCGATTTTTTGCTATCCCAAGTTGTTCATTCAAGTGGTTAGTGTCTCATTTATTGAATTAAGTTGTTTGCTTTTTCTTCCTCTTTGGGTTGTAATACTCATTTTGATGGTGTAGGTGGTATTCTTGGGTGCACTCCAGGATTTCATGTTATATGTAGGTCAATTTTAAATTATATTAGTCAATATTTCATCTTTATAATTTCAATGAGGATAAATTGTTTTTGTTATGAACTCTTACTAAGCTCTGTTTGCCTTAAGTTTTCAAATGGGTTGTATCGTATATTACAGTGTGCACAATGTGAAACATATGTACGCATATAAATAAATAAATGAATATATGCATGTTTCGTGAATTTTGAGAAAGCGTTTGACAAAATTATAGACGATAAAACGATCGATATTCTGAAAAGGACCGAAATAGATGAGAGTGATATCGGAATTATCGAAAACCTGTATTGAGGATAGAAAGCTGCAGTGAGAATCGAGGATAGGCTGACGGATGAAATAAACATTCGACGAGGAGTCCGTTAGGGTTCTGTGTTATCACCCCTTTTGTTCAATGTATACTCGGAAGAACTCTTTGCCGATGCATTTAAGGAACTTTCAGCAGGTATTTCTATTAATGGAAAGCACATTAACAATATCTGATTCGCCGACGACTCCATTCTTTTGGCAGACATATTTGAGGGTATACAGGTACTATTGGAACGATTGACAGAACATCAATATAAATGCGTCAAAAACCAAATACATGATTATTGGTAAAAGTAATCATTTCATTCAACAATACAGAGAGTAGACCACATAACATACTTAGGGTGCTCATTAAATGATGAATGGAACCATTCAAGAGAAATTCGTCAGATGATAGATAAAGCAAGATGTGTCTTACTCAGAATGAGATGATCCGTGTTGCAGCAATTTCACTCAGCCTTCAGCTGAGGAGAAGAATTGTGGGCTGAATTCTCAGAGTCTTGAACACTAACGCAGGCTACTTTCAAGAGAGTTGAGGGATTTGAAATGTGGGTAGATCATTTTACCAATGACAAGGTGTTTAGAAGAATAGAGCTTCAGTCAGTCAACAAAAGTATTGAAAACTATCAAGAAAGGAATGCTCTCCTATTTTTACCACCTTATGCGAGGAGAGAAATACGCTTCATTACAGCTGATCATGCAAGGAAAAAGAGGACCAAGTAGAAGGAGCATATTATGGCTGAAAAATCTTAGGCAGTGGTTTCGTTTATTCTATCACTATGTCATTCAGCTCCATGTTACATCCAACCAATTTTTGTCGGCCTTTGTTGTGCGTATCCATTCATTATATTCATCAATAAACCCATTCATCAGATATTTCTGATAGGCCCTTCATCGCGGACACCCTGTATATGAAGAACATGAATTCGAAACGTTCAAACTGAAAAAAAATATCAGGTTCGCAATGTAGTTCTCGCCGTTTTTTTTTATGAAACTACAACATCATTGTGAAAATGATTACAAATGACTCATTCAAAATATTGGCCATCGCTAGTTACAAATTTTTTCCATCTTTCTGGCAGAGCTCGAATACCGTGATGGTAGAGGTGTACGTCTTCTGCGGCTATCCAGAATCAAGCCATTTTTCGAGCTCCTCATATGAGCAGAACTGCTGATTAGCCAGACCATGTGCCATCGAACGGAACAAGTAATGATCGGATGGTGCAATATCTGGGGAATATGGCGGCTGGGGTAAGACTTTCCATTTGAGCGTTTCAAAGTATAAATTGAATTTGATACCGTTCCCTAAAGATGAATAACACCGATATCGTCCCACCAAATACGCAGCATAACTTTCGCAGCGTGAATTTTCGGCGGATGCGATGACGTAGAAGCATCACAGGATTGCTGAATGAATCCATTTTTCATCACTCTGTACGATGCGATGAGAAATACCATTCTTTTTTTGCCGCTGGAGCAATTGTTCACCGACGAAAAACGACACTCAACGTCTCTTGGCTTCAAATCATAAGGAACCAAAGTTCCTTGCTTTTGAATTATTTTTAACACATGCAATCGCTTGGAAATGGCCTGGTGGGTAACTCCTAAGGCTGAAGAAAGTTCTTTTTGCGTTTGGCACAGATCCTCATCCAGCAATGACTCCAACTCAGCGTTTTCGAAGATTTTTGGCCTTCCTTCACGGGGACGGTCGTCCACATCGAAATCACCATTTTTGAAGCGACGGAACGAATCCCGGCACGTTGTTTCACTTAGAGCAGCATCTCCGTGAAATTTTTGGAGCCCTCTATGAGCTTCAGAAACCGTTTTCTTCGAATGAAAGAAGAAAATCAATACTTCCCGTAATTGACGATTATTTGGCACAAATCAGGCATTTTCTCACAACTAAAAGTATATGACGCAAAAACAAAATCACTAATGTCACAGTGATTTGTTCACCATATGTTTAAGCTTTGTTTAAGACGTTCTTGATATGTAAAAACCGACCAGCACTTACTGCTGGAGCCATCTATTGACAAACAGCGAGAACTTAGTTGCGCACCTAATAAAAACTACACAAAAGGCAGTATCGTTGTTGCCGAAGGGTAAAAAATTACAAATTATCGAAATTTCACAAAATTAAAACTTGCAGTGAACTTGAATCCCAATTGGATCACAATTTCATCAACAGGTGCTTCGCCGACAGAGCTCATCGATCCTCTAAATGTTTAATAAATTCCGCCATACAAACACTGCTTTTTTGTAGTTATACCAGACACTTTGGGGAAATCTCAAAATATTCCTTGAAAAAACAAGGCAAGATTTTTGATACTCAAGACTATCTTCGTAATAACGAATTTGAATGGAAGCCTTAGAAACGAGCCAGACTTCTTTTATTTCGATTCAACGTAGTTTATTTAGGATCATAGGATAGAGCAATAAATTTTCCTTTCAGTATAGATCAGGGAACCGTCATCCTATTTACAGTTTAATATGTTTTTGTTAGCTTAAATAGAAACACGTCGATTTTTTAGTATACGATACGTCGTTCCTACATCAGTTTCGTAACATGTTCAATCAATCGAAAAAGTAACTATCGGATACTTATGTCCCGCAGGACGAAGCTACCATCGAGTCTCTTTCAGTCTCATTCTTTTCTTAGAGTTTACAAGTTTCTATCGAAGGAAAATCCACATTCTTTAACAAAAGAACATAGAACTCCATTGTCAATGTAATTTTCTTCAACTCTCATCGGTTCCTGTATAAGGGAATTGTATAAAACAGACAAGTTGTATTTCCTGAGTTACTTTCATGTAATATATCGGGTGTCCCCGCGAGATGGGACATTAAAAGTATATGGAGAAAGGAATGTCCGATTGAAGAAAAAAATTTTTTCACTCATAATCTGGGCGTCGTCAGAAAATTTAATGGGAGCTTCTTTCCCAAAAAATGAATGGAAAATTCGCAATTCAAGTTTTGAAAAAATCAGTAGCATTTTTATTTTGTGTTTGAGAGGAACCTGCGATATGCCCAATCGCGCGCCACTGGTGAGTTCAAAATATACATTGAAAATTTCACCTCTATATCCCAAGCGATTTACGAAAAATTCACATTTAACTGCATCTTTTGATTAAACATTATCACCATGTAAATTGGTAATGAAGTATTTGCGGACTTATGTTTATATGAACTTTTTTTATGAAATTACTTCAGTAAACACCTCCTTATACAGGGTGTTACATAATAGAAGGTTACAACTTGAGGGGGTTAATCTATGTTCAATTTTGAGAAAAAAGTTCATATAAACTTAACTCTGCAAAAGCTTCGTTAAGGAGCTACAAGGTGTTGAAATTTTCGGAGAAAATTGTTTTTTTCTTCAAAACTCCTGCAGTTTTTGAGATATTAGGCCCAAATTTGGAATGCAAGCTATTTTTCACAGCCTCAATCATTACACGTCCTAAATTTTAAGTAGAATCCATAAGGTGTTTTCTTTTCCGGAGCAATGTCTTCTTTTGCCCTTTCAAACTTTTTGCAGTACGCCACTGATCAGCGTACAATCCATTTTCGTCATCTTCGTTCAGTTTAGAAACTTTTTAGACACCTGTAATTTTTTCTTATCTCTAACCGTTCTCGAGTGAGAAATTATTAAATTTGAATTATTTGAATTGTATGTTATTCGCTAAACGAAAAAAATAATAGAAAAACTCGATAGGTATGTCGAAGATTTGCTTTCATTTTGATACCTCGTCTTGTGAGACTCGACTTATTCAATATCAAACCAAAAAAAGAACAACTTAAAACTAAATAAATTACTTGAAGTGTCCTCCACCTTCAAGAATACACGCCTTTGTCCTTCTTCGCACATTATCACGCACCCTTTGAAATATTCCTGAGGTATTTCTTATCGTGTCACAAGAGGTTATTATTTGATTTCTCAATTCTTCTACAGTGCACTGGAGTAATATAAACTAAACTTTTGAGATATCCCCATAAGAAAAAGTCTAAAATATTTAGGTCGGGGGACCTAGGAGGCCATGGTTCTGGCACACCCCGACCTATCCATCAGTTGTTGAATATATTTCTCAAAAATTTCCTAGTTTCTCCACTGATATGTGCTGGTGCCCCGTTATGCATGAACCACATTATGATTCTCAGCAATAGTGGCACAACCTCGAGCAATAAAGGTAACTCCTCCTCAAGAAATTACCGTTTGGTCTGTTAGGCAAAAATAATGGGCCAAACAAATAGTTTCCAATCATTCCGACATACACATTTAGTGAGAATTGTTCTTGATGATGAGATTCTTCAATCAAGTGGGGGTTTTCCTCAGCCCAATAATGATTATTGTGAAAATTTGTGATAGTATTTCTCGAAAAGTTAGCTTTGTCTGTGAACATTATTTCATTATCAAAATGAGCATTTTCTCTAATTCAATCTAAGAACCATCTGGCAGAAATTCAGTCTTGAAGGAAAATCTAGAGGAAGTAGAGTTTGGACGCGTTGAATATGAAACGGGTACAATAAAAAGTCGTGGAGAATCCTCCAAACTAGAAATATCCAATTGATTTCCAATTTTTCTTGTACTCACATGAGGATTCAAATTAATACAATTCGAAACTGCGTCCTCAAGTTCTGGAGTTCTCATAGTTTGAGTTGCACCTTTTAAAAGATTATTTACAGTAAAAATACCAGTTTCCCTCAACCTTCTGTGGATATTTGAAACTATTCGCCTGTCTGGTGTTACTCGATTTGGAGAGCGCACCTGATATAATCGCCTAGTTTCTGTTGTGTTTCCGTCATCGAGACCGTACATGTAATGGATATCAGCCATTTCGGCGTTAGTAAAATTAGCCATTTTTTCTTACAGCAATAACTTCAAAAGTCTTAAATCTAATCGTTAATTTGATAAACAATTCGAGCAGACACTGGTTCAACTTTAGCAACTGTCAAAATAAATAAATAAATGAAAAAAATCAAAATCTACTATTCTTTTTTAACAATTAGAGTTGCTTTCAATTCAGCGAATGCATACAATCGTTCGAAAATTTTTTGCTCGAGAAAGGTTGGAGATACGAACAAATTACAAGTGTCAAGAAAGTGTCTAAATTGAACGAAAATGACGAAAATTGATTATTCGCTGATCAGTGGCGTACTGCAAAAAAGTTTGAATGGGCAAAAGAAGACATGGCTCCGGAAAAGGAAATACCTTGTAGATTCCCATTAAAATTTAGGACGTGTAATGATGAACAACACCCTGTAGCGCCGTAACGAAGCTTTCACGGACCTATGTTTATATAAAATTTTTTTTCTTAAAATTGCTCGTTGTGAAGTTGTGACTTACTTTTATGTAACACCCTGTATATTGCCTCTTTTTCAAATACCATGTGAAATGTTGCCTTAAAAATTGGAAAAACGAGTTTTGACACAAAAAAAATCAGTTTCATCGCTCAAGGTGAAAATATGAATGCTTGATCGTTTACGCCTTGAATAATCGTTTGCATCCATATCATGCTCACACAATGTTACCGAATCAAAAATAAAATGAGGTCCTATGTAGCTTCAACATCACTGTCTACGAAATTGTTCATGATCCAGCAATGAGAGAAATGGAAGCATTATGGATCGAAGACTGCAACCAGAAAAGAATGCCCCTGAGTGGTTCAATTAGATGGGAGAAGGCAAAGCATCGTTCGAAGATTTTAAAGAACCTGGTGGTAGTTGTGGATTTCAAGCATTGGAAGGTTGGTTCAATAAATTTGAGGTGCAACAATCATTACGTACGATTAAAATCATTGGAGATGCATCCGAAGAAATTGCTGCCGCAGGAACATATCCAAAAAATTTGCAAACCTACTAGCTAATAGAGGATAAAAACTTGAGTAAGTATTTGATACAGACGAACTGCACTGTTTTGGAAGAGAATGCTAAACAAAACATTCATTTCCAAAAACGAAAAGTCAGCCTGTGGATTTAAGGCAACAAAAGATGAACTTACACTGCTGGTATTTTCTGATGCATCTTGAGACTGTGTCTTTGAATCATTCATACCTTACAGATCCTTAAATCATCGGGCTTTAAAAACTCAAAACAAGAACGACCTACCAGTGTTTTGGCGAGCGACTAAGAAAACGTAAATTACAAGCGATATCTTCCGTGACTGATTCCGGAACATTTTTTTTTCAGTAAACAAATATCCCTTGAATAAAGAGCTTGTATTATATTATATATGTTACACCCTTACAAATTGGCTTTCACCTTTTCAGTACAGAAGCTGATAAGAAATTATTTTTTTCCAAAATACTTGTATCATAGATGGCATGAAACAATTTGACAATTCTTAATATTCAACAAACTTCAAATATTGAATCATTTCGAAATGGATCAATCATTTATTCTAGATTTTTCAGAAGCTCTAGAAGTGAATAAAGGAGACGGTGATGGTTTCAAGGAGATTACACCAAAACGATGTCCAGTTCCGTCTTGCAGAAAGTTCAATGCAAGAACAAAATCGAAGAAAGAAGTGATTTCAAGGCTGGAACATGCGATCAGCGAAATGAAGACAAAAAAGGGAACCCCGAACAAAAGTAAATTCCACAAGTCAGAAAGTATCTCTGTTGACACTCCTTGTACAGTTTCACAGCGAAAAAGGGAGAGGAATATTGAACAGAATATTGAAATTTATGCTACTCCACGAAAAATGAACCCCAGGAAGCAGATACCTAAAGCTGCAGCACAAGTAGTTTTAAAATACTTGTTGCTGAACTCTTGGCGAAAATCACGGTCAAGATGCCAACATTTTGTTCGACATACCAATAATTTAGAAGAGAAAATAAACCAATTAAATATTCAAATTAACGTGCTGAAGAATTTGGGAAGATCGGAATCATCTAAACGCCAAGATATCAGTAGTAGGTATCAAGAACTACAAAAACAACTAGATACGCTAGTCAATGAAAATATTAGTCTCAAAGATCAAATCGAAAATATAACTAACGATTGTAGTGGTACCAAAAATGATTTGAGTAAATTAAACGAACAGTTAGAATTATGCAAGGATGTGATTCAAGCAAAAGATAATGCTCTTAGGGTGTTGCAGGAAAAATACGAAAGGGAGAAGGAGAAAGCAAGGAGACAGACGGTCGATAAAAAAATTACTACTGAACGCGTAATGAAACTCGAAAACACGATAAACATCCAGAAAGAAAGCCTGGAGAATTTGAAATTATACATGGAGAATCTACAAGCCTCCAAACGTACCTTGGCGTCAACACTTTCAAAATCAGAGCAAACAGGAAAAAACTATGCTGATAAAATTCACTCGCAAACATTACTCATTGAAACTTACAAATTCAAACTATCAGAATACGAAAAAGAAAATTCTGAAATGGAGCAGAAAATAAAGAATCTACAGCTTCATTTAGATATAGTTAATAACGAATATAGTGATCTCAAAACTAAGAATGAATCCTTCGAACAAGATATCTTCAATTTATCTCAGAAACTAGAGGAGGAGAGAGAGTATACCCCTTGGAATCTAATGAAGAAAGGAATGATTTCAACATATTCTGCCTTGAAGTATTTAGCAAACCTTATGGTACCTGCTATACAATCTAACTATTTGAAATGTTGATTTACATATTTAATTTATACAGTTTGATTTTTACATTTTCTATATTTTTGCTGACTAGATATCGATTAATATAAAGTTGCTGTTATGATTCTTCTATTCTTGTTGATTTTGGTATGCCAAAAACATATTTTACTTTATTCATGAAATTTATATTATAGTTTATTAATTCTTCATCAATGAGCGTATAACACTCAACTACTTCATAATTCAGAATGAGAGCATTGGCAACTTTCATTCATGCAAATCTATTATCTGTGTTGCAAATGTGAAATCATCAACTATCCAACTGAATTTCAAACTTCTTGGATGTGCCTGGCTCACCACCGCATAATTTACGACTAAAAGTTGGCTTCGAAGTAATCATGCTTCGAAATACAAACCAACCGAAATTATGCTTTTGGTGTTAAGTAGATGGATGAACAATGTGATTTACGCAACGATTCTCAAAGGAAACTGATATTATTAAAGGTACAAGTTTTGAACTAACTGTACTACTTATTTGATGAAGCAACACAGTGGTGAAACGAATCATAAGTTTGTAAGCATATAACACATGGTTCAGCAGCAGCGCCAGATTTAACAACAAAAAATATAAAAGCTATTAAAATTCCAAGTTCCCTTATATTACAATGCGTTTTTCGAGTAGATGACTCATAGCCTTCAGCTATGCTCATGTGGAGAAGGCGTGGGCTAATCAACTCAGCTCAACGTTTCTCGGCGCCACCACGTTTGATTAACGTGGTAAATCACGATGTCTGTGAAGCTACAATTGAAACACCAAAATCCGTTGACTCAACAGGAATTTATAATTCTTCAGCACAAGTAAACCACATTGGTCAGGTGACTGAATTAAATCGAATAGAACGATATGAGTAAAATACTGGTAGGTTAGCTACTGATATCTGATATATATATATATATATATATATATATATATATATATATATATATATATATATATATATATATATATATATATATATATATATATATAGGGCTTTCACCCCGACGAGTTGCCCATATATCTGTTCATGTAATCAAACTGATTTCATGAAAAATATAAATCCACCATCCGGTAATTAATACCACTGCCAGGCAATGATTATAATCAAAACATATCCTGGAATAATTATATATTAGGATAACGTTAAATGTTATGAAAATATATCAATCTAACAGAATATATACATACTATAGCATCATCAGACAATGATATCAATGTACCAACGAGTAGTGTCAGAGGCTTTCTCCGGAAAATCCAGTGTACGGACCTTAGTCAAGTAACACTGAATGTTACTCATTAATAGTTTCTTTTTGTGAAGTGGTGAACGATCGAATAGAATACTGCTCTGAATATAAATATGACAAAATTGTCAGTTCATTATATTACATTTATATAAACAAACAAATAAAATACGGAATGAGATTCTGAGCAGGATAAACTAAAGAGAAAACCTATGACTCTACCTCATTATTTTTTCGGAAAGAAACCTACGAAGAATAATACAAGATTTGATGACTGTTATCATTTGTAACTGTTCAAACAAATTTTTCTTCAGACCCAAAATCTCAATACTTTTGTGAAGATTTCTAGGAATAACAGCTGTTGTGGAAATAATAATCGGTAGAATAAATATTTTTTCATTTTCCACGTTTTTTGAATCTCGTCGCCAAGCATCATATATTTAGAAATATTTTTATTGTATTTATTTTGTATATTATGTGTGTCGGATATAGCAATATCAATTATATATGTTATTTGATTCTGCTCAGCATTAAGAATGATATCTGGTCTATTGTGTTTTACAGCTCTGTTGCAAAGAATTGTTTTATCAAAATAAAGTTTATATTTGTCATTTTCACAAATAATCTCAGGTTCATATTCGTAAAATTTTTTCTTTTGGGAATTAGGTCATGTTTAATTCCTAGATTAAAATGAATAATATTAGCGACGGCATTATGTATTTCTAAATAATCTGTTGAAGCAAGGACTGAGCAAGATGATTATATATGAAAATCTGTTTCTGAAGAACAGAAACATCTACGGCAAGAATGATGATGTGTTTTCTATAATTCCTCATGAAAACAACCTGATCCTGGATCGCAATTGCCAAGCCTTCTGTTTCAGCAAACAATTCTCCAGATACTAACCATTTATTCGAT
Source organism: Cryptolaemus montrouzieri (assembly GCA_013387265.2). Taxonomy (NCBI): domain Eukaryota; kingdom Metazoa; phylum Arthropoda; class Insecta; order Coleoptera; family Coccinellidae; genus Cryptolaemus; species Cryptolaemus montrouzieri. The sequence goes on along the minus strand of JABFTP020000103.1, from coordinate 5,732,932 downwards.
GCGATTTCATCAATATAATCATTTTTCAATTATTTAGGGTGCTTTCCGTGTAATTCCTCCTGCATCCAACTTTCTCTTTTAGAATTATCATCAAATATATCAAAATCTACCTTTTGCATTGTCAAGTTCAGAGGTGTAAGATTATAATCTGAAGCAACAACAATATCATTTAATTTAGACGTTCTCTGTGTATCATGAAAATGAAACATGAAACATGAAAAGAGAGGATTTACAAAAATTTGAATAATTGTATTCACAATAAATGCTTATATCTATAATTCTGGTGTGTCAGAAAAAGCACAAGTGTGAGCTTAGGAGAACCATACTTGTATATGATTCAATAAACGAGTGAAAAAACCTGAGGAAAAAACTCGTTTCCCTGTCGCTCTTGCATTAGCAATAGCTTGTCTGTTTATGTTGTGTAAGTGTCGTGTGTACAAAAAGAGTACCAAAGATTTTTCTGCTTAGTCGCTTCATTCCCTCTTGCATTCCATGATTTCCAAACGAAGACAAGGGTGAAAGAAAGGGGGTTTGGGAGAGGAATCTGTAACAATGGAAAAAGAAAACCAGCAGAAAAATATTTCAACAATCATACTTCTTATATGTCTAAACGAATCTGAGAAAAGGAAAAGATTTTACATAGCAATCAAGGTCATGAAAAGGACTAAGGAGATAAAAAAAATATATAACCTGCGATATTTCCTCAAATTCCATCTCTGTTTGACCGAGAGGGCCCCGATGGCCAGGTTCAGTCCTCCAAGTGATGAGGATTATGATCTATAGATGTTTTAGAATCATTATGAACCCAATGATCTGGGTTGACATCGCCCATAAATTTGCTAAAAATTTCGACAGTCGTTCCAAAAATATGACATTTGTCATATATATCTGATGAAATATAAAGAAAAGGAATCAATATTTGAGCTCTACGACTCGATCAACTAGTCAAATTGTAATCACAAGATGCGCGAAATTTAATATTTCATCGTTCGTTCATCAAATCGAGATTATAACCAAAGACTTTTGTGGTACTAAAAATGATTTGAGTAAATTAAACGAGCAGTTAGAATTGTGCAAGGATTATTCAAGCAAAAGCTAATGCTCTTAGGGTGTTGCAGGAAAAATACGAAAGGGAGAAGGAGAAAGCAAGGAGACAGTTGGTCGATAAAAAATTACTGGAGCCTGGAGAATTTGAAATTTAGATAAAATAAATGAATCATCAATACTATCAATTTTACTACATACTCGCTCACTGACCGTGCAGCTACCCAGGCGGTTAAATGGAAGATAAAACTTCAAATCTTACTATTATTGTTGTTGTTGTTGCAATTGTGGTTGCGTGAGCTCACAAAATTAACCACAGCCTGCGACAACCTTTAGATAAACTATGACAGAACAACTATACCTCCAGGTTCTATCGAATCCACCAATTAACAATACACCAAGAAATAATGGATAACTGAAAGACAGGGACGTGAATAACCTACGTTAAGAGGTTACAATCAGGAACCAATAGAAGTTTTCTCACCGCCGGCAACGTCGCAGCAATACGAGATATATTGTCATTTGACAATTTAAATCAACCTAAGAAATTATCAGAACGAAATATTGAAAGGACTGCTTAATCTTGTGTCAACAATCGAAATTCGTTAATAAGGACATTTAAATGGATATACAAGATAATTACAGGGTGCTTCAACAAAAACTAAACAGAGGCTATGTCTACCAAGATATTCATTTCTGATCAAAACGCAAAAACAGGTCAATTTTTGTTTCAAGGGGGACATCTTTTGGGTACAAAACTTGCCTGAAGTATCAACTCCATAAGCGGGGGTTGCAATCCTTGAACATTTTGAATAAGGAAGATGGATCGAGTGATAACTCAGGAGAAAGGTGGTATTTTTGTCTACATTTCCTTGAAAAAATTTTTATTTTTAATTAAAAACTGTAGAAGATACAGGGTGAGTAACTGAAAGATAATGACGACTATTTCCCTGAGACTATTCAAGTTTCAGTGAAGTTAATTGGAACAGATCCATGCTGATTTATGGAAGTCATCATCAAGTACCATCCTCATTTCGAATTTCAACCCCTAGAGCAGGGGTGACCACCCTTGAAAAATTGGAAGAGGGTAGATGGGTCGAGTGATACCTCGAAAGAAAGGTATTATCTTTGTCTGCATCCCCGTGAACGAATTTTCATTTTTGATTGAGAACCGTAGAAGATACAGAGTGAGCTACTGAAATTTCCAACGGCTGTCACCCCTGCTCCAGGGGTTGAAATTCGAGATGAGGATGGTACTTGATGATGACTGCCACTGATCAGCATGTATCAGTTCCATTTTACCTCACTGAAACTTGAATTGTCTCAGGAAAATAGTCTTCCCTATCTTTCAGTTGCTCACCCTGTATTTTTTACAGTTTTCAATTAAAGATGGAAATTCTTTCAAGGCAATGTAGACAAAGATACTACCTTTCTTTTGAGTCATCACACGACCCATCTTCCCTATTCAAAATGTTCAAGGATTGCAACCCCCGCTTAGGGGGTTGATATTTCAGGCAAGTATTGTACCCCAAATGATATATTCCTTGAAACAAAAATTGATATGTTTTTGCGTTTTGAACAGAAATGAATATCTTAGTAGATATAGCCTCTGTTTAGTTTTCGTTGAAGCACCCTGTATAATATATTAACTAGAGCAAAAGATGTTTTCTTAACCGAATAGTTCGAAAATAATATCAGGTCTGTACTTAGTCATTTTGAAACATTGCAGAGTGAAAATTTGAACAGGCTTGTATTATATGTGTTTATGTGTGCCATGAATTTATTAATTTAAATTTTGTTTTATGGTGTTCTGAACTTATTCATACATATGACTCCGAGAACAGAAACTTCGTAGAAGTCTCGATTAAAATGAAATGAATAATCTATTTCCATTAGCCCGCAACTTTAGTGTGAAGTTTCCAATTCACATATTCATGAATATGCGTAACTTCACTGAATGGTATTATAATGGTGTGATTATGGAGTTTTGAACGGTTTCTATAAAGTTCCGAAATTCAATTGTAGGTAATCAATGGTAATATTATGCGGCATCTGGGAGGGTGGGTATGCGATCGTGTATGTGTATTCACCGTCGTTATTGTGCTCTTTCGAATTGAATTCCAATATTTAGATGCTTAAATGTTTCCTGAAAACAGCGTTTATACTTTGGGATGATGCTGGAAAATGAGGGAATTTAGTTTAACTTTGATGAGTTCATGGAAGATCGAATATCTGTTGATTTAACGAAGTAGTATGAACTAACTGATAATGTTAGATGAAAAATTACACCGTCCATTCCAAAAGTAACCGACCTATTTTAACAGTACTGCTAGTGGTACCTGTTTCAACATTGTATTCGTCGATAACTTTATACTTCGTTGATAGCTGTTGAAAATTTCACATTTGTATGTAAACAACTTGAGTTATTGCGTCATCTTTGTTAGTTCGTTTAGTACAGGGGTGCTCAAATGGTTGATCGAGTGCGTTTTGAGTAGATCTCGAGAAGAAAAACATTTTTCATAAGTAGATAACTAAACAACAATTCATAACGTAATAAAATAACACTCTACTAGCGGCAAAAAGCGGCTTTATCAAAGGAATGCGCGGTACTTGTCAAAGAAAAAAAGCGTTTTTATTCTTGCCGCTTTTCTAGAAATTTTGGGCAGCGCGTTTGACGAGAACATTCGAGACTTTCGTTCACGCCGATATAAATGTTGCGCCTGAAGGAATTGGAGTCATTCTGAATTTTAACTTGAAGGCAATAATACGTCGATACGAAGTTATTATTAAATAGTACAAAATGAATGCGGCGAAATCTAAAACGTATCATTCAATTAACGATTTGGAGAAGAAGAATTTTTTTTTTGTATGGTAAACGATAAGTGCATTTGTCTTATTTGTCGTGCGTCAGTTGCAATACCTAATCATGGTAACTTATAAAGGCATCATAAAACGATTCATAAAAACTATGGAAAGAATTTTCCGCTACAGAGCGAATTAAGAAAACGAAAAGTACGTGATCTGATATCTTGTTTGAAAAAAACAAACCATGTTCACAAGATCAGCCAAACAATCAAAAGCTGCTACGATAGCATCATTTAAAATATCTCATATATTGGCGAAACACAAGAAACCTTTCGAAGATGGATCGGTTGTGAAGAAAGCATTTATTGAAGCGGGTGAGACTTTATTCGGAGATTTTAAAACTGAAACAGAAATCATGTCTGCTATTACAGAAATTCAGTTAGCTACTGAATTAGCAAGTCAGTTAAATATCAACTTATGTTCTGTTCAAAATGGGTTGGTGCAGATTATATCAGATATGCATCTCAAAGCTACAGCATTTGATACAAATTTTTGGTGTTTTATATCTGAAGATAAATATCCGAATCTAAGGCAAATCACTCTTCAATTGACGGCAATGTTTTGGACAACTGTCTTGTCGAGTCTGCATTTTCTGAGATGAAGATAATTAGGTGAAAATATCGCAATCGACTAACTGATGATCATATGTCATCATCCTTCAGATTAGCACTCAGTGGTTACGTACCATCTTATGAAAAGTATGCTGACGACATGCAGTGCCAGGCTTCTATATCCAAAGTCACTCCTTAATTAAGTTTAACACTATATGTTACTCTTTTGTATTGTAACAACCAATAAACTTGCAACTATGAGCTTTTTCATTGATATTATAGCGAAAAACCTAACTAAACCTAACATAAACCTTGACTAAAAAGATGTATATTGTGCGGAAAGCTAATATCTATATATTCTATGGTACACCGTACCTAGGTAGGTAGGTAGGTAGGGTGTATCGTGTATGTACGACAACACTGCATCATACATCCTTGCAGCCTCTTAGAGTCGTTCGTAGGTAGTCTGAAAATATTGAGGTAGATCGCCAGTAGTTCAAGTTTAATCACCCCTGTTATAGAGGCTTCTTCCTCGTCTCAGTTTCAAAACGAACGAACGCGAAAGAAAAATTTCTTTAGACATCAAAGTTCCATAGGACTATCCCCTTTACTCGTGAAAAATCGAGGACCTTTTATTTTGGACTTTTTCTCGGAATTTTCTCTCGATCGATCATTCCGATCGCCTACTGAAAGAAGTTTCCGATTCAAAGAAATTTCGCCGTTTCGACTTTTCGTTCGCTCTCGCCGATTCCATTGTTTTAGCTAAGGGGTCCAAATTTGGCACGGATATTCCTCCAATCTTTTCCTACCAGAAAGAGAATACTCGAGGAGGCTTTCGGCCCCAGCTCACTCGACGCGGGCCTTCTTCTCCGCCCCGTTCAAACTATCGTCGTCCTCTCGGATTATTGAATTACCTTTCAAACATTAATATGATTCCTTTATCCAAATTCAATTATTTCTTGTTATAAATGCGATACTATCATTTTCACGGAATTAAAACACAGGTCAAGTTATCGGCTTTCAAGGAGAAAAAATTGTAGAGAACTATTTTGCTATATAAATTACATTTTGGCGAATGCGCCAGGAATATTTTTCAGTTTCACGAAATCAGGGAACAAAGGTAATGGTATACAAGCAGACTTTTTCTCGATCAAGGATCAAACGAATTGATAAAAACTTCAAATTTTTCCAAACAATTCCCGAATTCTATTCGTCACTTGTCATTTTAGAAAGTAATAAATGTCTACGAAAACGGAATGAAGTTTCTTACCGAAGAAATATACTATAGGATCTTCTATTCTTCTAACAAATTTTGTATGCACTTCCGGTATAACCGGAAGTGCCATTGAATTGAAAAAATATTTTAGAAATAGAATTTCGGACCAGCTGCATCAACTACAAAAATTTCAGAACGATAGCATTATTAGTTCTCCATAAAAGTCTAATAAACCCTGTATAGTTCTTCCATTGAATCATTTTAAAATACCTCATAAAAGTATATAAGGATTGAAGAATTTATGGTATAACGGTTCCCTGTGATATTCCAACAATACATAAAACATGAATCGCATAAATATGGAATAACACGTACGTGCATTCAATAAAACGGTCTTGAACATCGAAGTGTATATAAGGGAATCGATCATTGAATTTTCTGCATTATTCAGGAAGACTCGATTACGGGCTATAGAACATTTGATAGCATATGTAAACATTCAACGTGCATTAATAATATCTCATGAAAACCTCTGTATACTGATTTCTTCTCCATTATATTTTGATGGTGAAAAAATGAGTTCAGCTTGAAAATGTTTATGCACAGGTTCAACGCAGATCTTAGCCTATGAAGCTGTTTCTTGAAGTGAAAAGTGAATGTCATTCGAAACGTTTCTTGAGGTGAATAAATTTTTCTTTTCTTAACCTATTGGTTATACACAGTGGTTATAAGACCCATTGTCACATATGCATCGTTCGTTTGGTGGACGACGAAAACATCAGAAATATCTATGCAAAACGAGCATCAAAAAACTGCAGCGGTTAGCATGCGTGGGCATAATAGGTGCTATGAGAAGCATCCCGACTACTTCCTTGAAAAAGGAGGCGTTGATGGCGGCATAACGCTCCAAGACACAAAAAATTATTACCTGGTGATCTGAAGGGACACCTGGGGATTCTGGGTTACATAGCGCCAGAAATCTTATCACAACCATCGGATATAATGCCTATCAACCCGCAGTGGCCAGCGTGATAGGTATCGGCCAAAAACTTCTCACCTATGAAACACAAAACTCAAACAGGGCCCTCAGTCCCCGGCGGGTTTCCTTACCCCGACAACGGTAGCTGTCGGAAAAGTAGGAAACCAGAGTGTGCTAAGAATCACCGGGTTGGACCAGGCTACCATAAAAGACGAACCTCATATATTGCCACTTATAACGCAAGAACATTACTAGCAGATTGTTAAATCGATGAGCTGGAAGAAGAATTGGATCGCATACACTGGGACGTTGTGGGCCTTAGTGAATTGAGAAGAAAGGGCGAGAGTTTGATCACTTTGAGGTCCGAAAATCTACTTTGTTGGAAGGGCGAAGATTATATATCTCTCGGTGGAGTCGGCTTCATTACTAATAAACGTTTGGTGAACAATGTTGTGAAAATCAAAAGCCTGAGTACTAGAGTATGCTATGTCATCCTGAGGCTAAACGAAAGGTACAACATGAAGATAATTCAAGTATACGCGCCTACCAGTGCTCACGCAGATGAGCTGGTTGAAGAGGTGTTCGAAGATATTCGCCTCGCTATGAAGAGGATTCCAGCCTATTACAGTTATGTGGTTAGAGATTTCAATGCTTAGCTCGGTATGAAAGAAAATGACACCGAAGCATCCTTAGGGTGCCATGGAATTGGGGAATGGAATTAAAGAGGAACTATGCTCTTAGACTTTCTATTAGAAAACCGCTTATGTGCGATGAATTCGTTTTTACAAAAACCTCCGCAGAGAAGATGGACATGGTCGAGCCCAGATGGTAACACCAAAAATGAAATTGACTTCATTATAGCTGACAAAAAGGAAGTTATTAAGGATGTTTCGGTCCTTAACAAACTTTCAACTGGAAGTGACCACAGAATGGTGAGGGCTAAATATATGATCAATTCTAAACGTGAAATGAACAAACTCGTGACAGGAGGGGTTAAAAATAACAAATGGGCACAGGTATCTGATGAGGCGGCATTTCGTGAAACTTTGAGTGAGAAGCTTTTGTGCAATGAAAACATGAATATCGATCAGCACAACGACAACATTACATCATCAATAAAACAAGCTATGGACAAACATTGTAGCACTTTGAACAGGAAACAGGAAAAAATCAGTGAGACAACGAGACGCATGATGAAGACCAGAAGAGAACTATTAAGCAAGGACACAGCAGACAAGAAAGAACTGAAAATACTTAACCGCGAGATATCTCGCCATTTTAGGAAAGACTCTCGACAGCACAATAAAAGCTTGGCAGTTCAAACTATAGAACAAAATAAAAGCATGAAGGTACTACGACGGATGACTTCATTGGGAAAACGTAACATTCACAATTGATCCATATGGTTCAATTATAACAAATAGAGCCGAAATAGTGAAGGTTGTCGAAGACTTTACTCCAATTTGTATCGAAGCCTGAATCGCGAGAACGAGGAAGACAAACGCATACCTCATGTTATGAATCAGGGTTCGGAGGACCTCCCAGAAATAACAGCTGATGAGGTCCGAAAGGTACTATCAGATATGAAAAACAACAAAGCTCCAGGGGAAGATGGAGTAGTTGCGGAGGCTTTGAAGATAGGCGGTGAAAATCTGATTCGTGAAATAACGAAACTTTTCAATAAATGTTTAGCTGAAGCAAAAGTACCAGAGTCTTGGCATATGCTATAATAATAATTATGTACAAGAAAGGAGACCCCACAAATCTCTCGAACTATAGACCTATAAGCCTTCTATCGCACTTATACAAACTCTTCACCAAAATAATAACGAAACGCCTCACAAACAAACTGGACACCTACCAACCTCGAGAGCAGGCCGGATTTCGGGCAACATTTGGTGTTAATGATCATCTCCAAACTCTCAAGACTTTGATTGAAAAGAGCATAGAATACAAATTGCCTCTGGTTCTCATATTCGTGGATTACGAGAAAGCCTTCGACACCGTGATACAGGCGATTATGCTTAAAGCGTTGGCTGACTGTAGAATAGATCATAGATACACTGCCATCATTAAATATATATATGAGCATGCCACTTCACAAGTATGCCTTCACAATTCTACAGAAAAATTCAGGATCGGACGTGGAGTAAGACAGGGTGATACTATTTCCCCGAAGTTGTTCACAAACCTATTGCAATATATGTTCAAGCAATTGGAATGGGATCAGAGGGAGTAAATGTGGATGGTGAGCGATTAAGTCATCTTCGTTTCGCCGACGACATCGTCATTATAGCAAACAGATTAGATGATGCAAATGAGATGCTCTTGCAGTTGTCTAAGGAATCCAATATAATCGGATTGAAGATAAATATGTCGAAAACTAAGATGATGACCAACTTAGTACCAAGCCAACCAGTTTCCATCGATGGTGAAATTGTTGAACAAGTAACATCATACAAATATCATGAGATAACTATAGGCAGGGACAACCAAACAACAGAAATAGAAAGGCGAATAAGGCTGACATGGGCTGCATTTGGAAAACTGAAAGATGTGTTCAAATCAGAGATACCGATTAGTTTGAAACGTAAAGTATACAATCAATGCGTTTTACCTGTTTTGACGTACGGTGCAGAAACCCTGACCCTAACAAAGAAATCAGCTAATGAAATATGTGTTGCTCAGCGTAAGATGGAGAGATCTATGTTAGGCATAACACTACGGGACAGAATTCCCAACCATATCATACGCCAACGAACTAGAGTCCAGGATGCTCTCGAGAGAGGTGCTAATTTAAAGTGGAACTGGGCCGGTCATCTAGCACGAACCACGGACGGTAGATGGACAAAGCGTCTTTTGGAGTGGCATCCCAGAGATGAAGCCCACAGAAGTAGAGGACGTCCACCAGCTCGTTGGAAAGACGATATCAGGCAAGTCTGTACGAACTGGATAAATCCGGCCAAAAATCGCAAGGAATGGAGATCGTCGAGGAAGACCTATGTCCAGCAGTGGACTAGGATGGTTGACAGATGACGAAGTTCGATTTTCACACACCCTTAGAAGTGGTCATAGAAGACCGCACCATCGTAGAGGGAAAAAATGAATCAATGGGATTAAAAATCCTCCATCTGGTACACGGACGGATCAAAAAGGATTGATGGAACAGGAGCTGGCATATATGGACCCAAGTACTCGTCATCAGTGCCTCTTTGCTCTACTCCCACAACTATGCAAGCAGAAACACTTGCTGTAAACCTCTGCTGCCAGGAGGGACTACGAAGGAAACTCAAAGGTGCAAAGATTCATATTTTAACGGACAGTCAGGCAGTGATTAAAGCTCTAAACTCTCACAGTTATCGGAGCATCTCTGTATGGGAATGCCGTCCATCCATGAAGTAACATACTGAGGGGAACAAACTCTTCCTGAGGTGGGTGCCTAGCCACGAAGACAAACAAGGAAATGAAGCCGCTGACGAACTAGCTAAATCAGCTGCTGGAATCCCACCGATCGGACCTGAACCGTTCTGCGGACTAAGCAAGCCGCACAGACGACAGGAACTGGAACGGTGGGAATAATCTAGCGAAAAAGAATACTGGAGGAAACTCTGGGCCAAAGGCAAGCGGAAAAGTTCATTGAATATTCGCCAACGAAGACAAAACAGCTTCTCGATCTCTCTAGGGACGAGCTTAGGACTATAACAGGCCTCCTTACTGGACACTGCCTACTGAGATACCGTCTCAGTAAAATGGGCAAGTCGGAAACGGCAACATGCAGAATGTGTAAAGAGCCGAACATATTCTCTGCATCGCCCGTCAAAGACATATACACTTCGGTAGCGACAAGCTAGAACTGCACGAAGAAGAAGCAAAAGCTGCCAAGGAGATTCTTGATTTGGTAAGGGAACTAGATCTACAGGGAAATGAACAAGAAGGTTTACGAACGAAAAACTAACTTGGTCACAGTTCGGAAAGGCTTGCAAAGCCAAACGACCCCCTCCAATGTAATGTAATGTAATGTTTCCTTTTCATTCAAAAGGTAACCGAATTTTTTGAAAATAGAAACAACCACCAAATATTTTGATATAATTCTTTTTCATCAATCAATTCATTGAGTAAAAGAGAGCAAGTTGTAGAGATAGACGGTGTCAGAAGCTCTGAGACAATAGTTCAATGTGGAGTCCCTCAGGGGACAGTTTTAGGACCAATATTGTTTTATATTTTTGTCAATGACCTCTTTGCCTTGAATACTTCTGGGGAGATAATATCTTTTGCTGATGATACAGCTATCCTTTACCAAGATATTTCTTGGAAATCTCTCAAGGAGAAGTGTGAAGTTGATTTTGAATTGATCTTGAGTTTTCTGAGGGAGAAGGGTCTCACTTATAATCCTGAAAAGACTGTATATGTACCTTTTGCGAGTTATATAACCTCATTGCCAGATTGCAATCATTTAAATATTCAAGTGGAGAATGATATCATTCAAATAAGACAGACAAGATCAGTCAAGTACCTCGGGTGGTGTTGGATTCTCATCTTCGATGGGACTCTCACGTATTGTTAGTGTCAAGGAAAGTACGAGGTCTCTTACCTTTGTTCAAATACTGTAGGGAATTCTGTGATGTGACTCAATTGAAGGTCCTCTACTCGGCATTGGTTCAGTCTTTGTTGGTTTATGGGATCCTTGTATGGGGTGGTGTAGATACTTGCTACCTAAAGAAATTAGAAGTATTACATAAAAGAGTCATTAAATGTATATTGGGAAGAAATATTACTTACCCTCAGACGAATTATTTCATGAAGCTGAGCTACTGGATTTGAGGCAGCTTTTTGTAGTAGAATGCTTGTGTATTTTGTAAGCAATAAAAGTGAGGACCATTTAATTTCTCATGGTTTTCGGACCCGATATGCAACAGGAAGTTATTTGCTTCCTAGAATGGCTAAAACAGTGGGTCAGAGATGTTTCACATTTCTGGCGCCCAGAGCTTTTAATATGCTACCTTTAAAATTAAGAAATTTAGTCTCTATAAATTTGTTCAAGAAAAAAGTTAAAAAGTGGCTACTATCGAATCCACGCTCATTGATGTTATCTATGGTCGACATTAAAAATGCTCCAATCAGATAGATCAATCAAAACCAACCGCCTACAAAAAAAATTGTATTGTTTTCACTGGGAATGGTTGTTTTTCTTTTTTCGTGTTCTGTATTGGTCGAATTTTTCTTTTGTATTTCTCTTACTAAGGCTTCTTTGTTAAATACTTACCGCATATAAAACCATGCACAAGGGCTACCTTCAATGGTTTTCTATTGTAATTAGGTATAAAGAATAATATTAAGTTCAATTTTACGTCTTTGTTTCATTGTATTAGTTGTTCCATATTCTATGTAAACATACTAGAATATTATTGATACGTATGCTGTAGAGTGATTGAAATAAAAAATTATTATTATTATCGTGGACTTATGCACTATCTCAGCTGTTAGCTGGATATAATTTACCTTTCCCAGATTCAGCAATCAAAGGAATAGGCTCGATTACAATATACTTGACATAAATTTCCTAACTATTCTACATGTATTAAGAATAACAGCTTTTTGTATTTCTACATAGGTATTCTTATGCAATTCTAATTTCTTAAGGCTATCATGCAAAGTTTTGGGTATTAACCCAGTGGAGGATACGATGACAGGAACAATGTCTATTTTCTCGAGGTGCCACATCTGCTTGATCTCAATAGCAAGGTCTGTGTATTTGGACTTTTTCTCCTGGAACTTATTCAGCACGTTGTTATTATTCGGTATGGCGACATCCACCAGCATTGCTGTTTTGGCTCTCTTATCATACACCACTAGATAGAGTCATTTTCCAATACGGGCGCCGGTTGATACTTGTAATATGGCTGGAATGTATTCAGAAGTCCGTACTTGTGTGCAAGTTTCTGATGGATAATGTTGCACACTTGATTATGCCTGTAAAGATAGTCTGTATTGGCCAGTTGTTCGCATCCGGACGTAATATGCTGTATCGTCTCCGATCTTATATGGCATTTTCTGCACCTATCTGTTTGTAATGTTCCGTCCTTCATAATAAATTTTTTGTAGTTGTTTGTAGCGATCACTTGGTCTTGGATGGCCATAAGGAATCCCTCTGTTTCCGCGAATAATTCTCCTTTCATCAACCATTTGTTGGAGGCTTCTTTGTCGATGTGTGGTTGATTAATCTCATGGTGATGTCGTCCATGCAATTCCTTTCTAGACCATTGCTCTTGTTTTTCAGTATCTGATAGGAATGGTATATTCAACAGGTCATCTCTGGTAGCAAGATTTAGAGGTGTATATCCCTTATCAGCCAACGATACCACTCTATGTAGGTCAGAAGTGAGAGCTTTTGCTGGGAAGAATTCTCTGAGATTTCTTATCTGTTCGGTGTGTAAATTGACAACATCTATTAATCCGCGTCCTCCTTCTTTCCGCTTCAAAGTTGTTCGTATCACAGACGATTTTGGATGATGATTGTTGTACTTTGTCATCATCGTTCGGGTCTGCCTTTGAATATCATCTAGCTCCGTCTTAGTCCATCTGATTATTCCAAATGAGTAAAGCAACACTGGAATGGCGTAGGTGTTAATTGCCTTGACTAGATTCCCCGAGTTCAACATCGATTTCAGCACAGACTTCAGACGCTGACTGTATTCTGAACGAATCTTCTCCTTTGATTGTTTTTGGTCTAACAATCTGGCTTGTTGGTATCCCAGATATTTGTATGTTTCGCCATCTCTCATGCACTGTATAACGTCACCGTTTGGAAGTTGTGTTTCACCATCTATGACTTTCCCTCTTTGAATGTTCAGGGTCTTACATTTTTCAATCCCGAATTTCATATGAACATCTGCCGAGAACTCACAGACAGTTTTCAGCAAATCATCCAATTGCTTCTTGTTCGAAGCATATAATTTGATGTCATCCATATACAGCAGGTGGGAGATTGTATGATAATTCCTTTCTGCTTTTATCCTAAATCCGTATCCAGTTCTATCGAGCATTGAGGACAATGGGTTCATTGCCAAACAGAACCATAATGGACTCAAAGAGTCTCCTTGAAAAATTCCACGACGTATGGGTATCTCGTCGGTTTTAATTGATTTATTGTTCATGTTGACCTGCAGAGACATGCGCCAGTGTGTCATTGTTGTCTTCAAGAACTCTACCAGGGCTGGGTGAATTTTGTATATCTGCAATACTTCAACAAGCCAAGAATGGGCGGTACTATCGAATGCTTTCAGATAATCGAGAAAAGCTGAATGAACATTGCGATGCCCTACGTGTGCCTGTTTCATTATCACAGAATCGATGATGAGTTGTTCCTTGCACCCGTGGTGTTTCTTTCTGCATCCTTTCTGCTCCTCTGCTAATATATTGTTGTCGTCAAGGTGTTGGTATATTCGATTGGAAATGCATGAAGTGAGTATTTTGTAGAGTGTTGGCAGGCAAGTGATTGGCCTATATTGAGACGGATCCTGTGTTCTATCGCTCTTAGGTAGCATATATGTTAAGCCTTGCGTTAGGAAAGTGGGTGTCTTCTTGGGATGTTGAAGAACATACGTGAGCTGTTTCGCTAGGGCTCCATGGAGCTTATCAAACTTCTTGTACCAGTAGTTGTGGATATTATCTATATCTGTGGCCTTCCAATTGTTGGTCGCTCCAATTACTGTTGTGATTTCTTCCTCCGTTATTCCATCGAAGTCCATATGTCTGATATCGAGGCGTTCTTTTTCATTCGTCATCCATTCCGCATCTCTATTGTGTTCTTTGGGGTTCGACCATATTGATGACCAATAGTCGGTCAAGCACTGTGCGTCAGGTACTTCTCTGTTATTGTTGGTCGCAGTTTTGTTATTTCCCTTATGAAAATTGGCAGCGTTTCGGAGGAACCTTTGGTTTTGGTGTTTCCTTTCAGTACACTTGACGTATCTTGAAAGCCTCTTTGCTTTTGCTTGGAGTTTCTGTTTCAAAGTGTCCATATACACGTCGATGTGTTGTTTGTGATCAGGGTGTTTTGTGATCGTACCAATTTTCCTATAAAGTTTGCGTATATGTGATTTCAAGCGCCTTGAGGGTTTTCTGTTTCTCAGGAATTCTGTGAGGCGACCGATGTCTACTCTAATATTATCAATATCCTTCTCCAGTCGTTTTTGCCATGTTGGTTTTCTGACGCTTTTTGGCTCAGCTTGAATCAGAGTTGTGGAGATTTGTTGTTTGTGAAGTCGAAGAACCGCTACTGCTCCACAGTAAATCAAAGTGTGAATCTTCTCCAAGGTGTTCTGGTCGGTATATTCTTCAAACATTGAGTTTACACTTGCTAGGATGATATTGGTGTTCTTGTTCGTCTTGAGTTTGGGCAGTTTAGGTCTTTTAGTTGGGTACTACCACTGAATTCAGTTATTGCTCTGTTGAGTTCTGATCTTGCTAAATACGTATATTCGTTCTGCTGATTCGGCTCAAGAGGGCGCTCCATGTTAATATTCGTTTCCGTGGCTTCGATGTTATCTGTAACACTTTCATTGACTCCAGCAGGTATACCGTTATGAGTATCATTTTCGCTTCTGAGTTCCATTATGACCTCTTCTCGTAAGCTTTGCAGCGTTTCTGAAGAAAGTAGCCTGTTTTTAACGATTGTTCTTCGTTGATCCGAAATTCTCTGCTCGGATATGTGCTGTAATTCAGGATATTTTCTATGAACGCAAGATGTAACGCGTATCTGTATGCTGTCATTTCCGATTCCAAGTTTGTAATCTTGTAATAGGAACGCATAATGAAGGTATTCATTTCTGGAGTCCACTTCATGCGTTTCCTAGGAGTCCGGCTCTCGTGGTCGTAGGCATAATGGCTTGCGCCGCCGTTGAAACATCAAGAGTCGGTTGAGAGGTGTTGATGTTATTTCCCACTTGGTTTTGTGTTGCAGTATCCCTACTCGATATCACGCTGCTTCCGTCGCTAACCGAGGGAGACTGTGACTCACTTTCCGAACAAGACCCTCTTCCTAAATCTTGAACGCGACAAGAGGTTATGGTGGTACAATGTCGATTCACCCGTTTATTCCTTAGATTGTACATCATTGGATAAGTTGCATTTTATACCTACTGCCAGGTTCAGCTTGGGTACCTCGGGTTCGCTAAGCCCGTACTCAGAAACAATGTTCCTGAGCCCCTGAGGGGCTATTATTATTATTATTATTCACCTTCTGCATTGATATGAAAATTTTGGAATGGTCTTTAGCGCGTCGGTCACTCAAGCTACGCTCTCGTGATTTTGTCGCCCAGTTCTCGTTGAATTTCCTGCCCGTACCTATTCGAAAACGAGCATAGAAAAATATATGGCCAAATATGAGCTCCTGTAGTATTACCTACGACTATCGGTGGGCATTTTGCAGTACAATCATTTATAATCTGTGAATTAGCAAACTTGTTGAACTACAAATTTATTTATATCACAATTTTCCACACCAATTTTAACGCTGCCACACATTTCAATCTTCTGCAAACCTACGTATTTCAGAATTATTTTCAATTACAATCAAAATCTCATCAAAGAAACATCAGGATTTTCCATAAGATCACCTCTTAGCCCCATTTTGGCACATATATGCATGGATAACTTAAAAAAATTGATAACATCATAGAGCCACTCAGTGAAAAAACATATAGTGTTCTGGTACCGATATATCAATGATGTTTTGGTTAGTTTCCAGGGTTCCAACAGGCAAATTGATGAACTTCCGCAATGATGTTCATATCAACATCAAGTTTACAGCTCAAATAGAAATTAATAACCCAAAAAATTTTAGACCTGACAATAACAAAATCGACTAACACTTTCATGCAAAACATCTACAGAACAGAAATCTTCACCGACTCAACTATTCCCATGAACTCATTGTATCACTTAAATCACAACTAGCAGCTTATAATTCAATGATCCATAGGGCCTTTTCCATTCGAACTGAATATTTGCGGACTTATGTTTATAAGAACTTTTTTCATGAAATGACCTGCATCAGTAACCTCCTTTAATATTGCCCTAACTTTTTTCAACACCCAGTATAATAGTGATAACTATTTGAGCACAAGTTTCAACATAAATTGAATTACATACTTCTAAGATCATTGACCGCTAATGTGCAAAGTTGATTCGATGAATCACCCCTGTAGAAAGATCTATTTAATATGCCTGGGCTTTCCTTGAATCCTACGTTATTTTATTGCCCATAAAATAGAGTGCTATATTGAAAACCGAGATCATAAATTTGCGTTTACTACCTTTTCCGTTCGTTTATTCAATCAGTTCATTAATTCAGGCGAAAAGTTCTGGATAATGATGTAACATCATGAGTCGATTGATTTTTTTGCTCCAGTTTCTCAAGTGGTACATGAAATAGAGACATCAGTTTCAATCTCACATGAAGCCAACCATTAACACATTATGAATCTTGTCGTCCAGTCGATTATTAACCCAGTTAAATCAGACACTCGGCGGGAAAGAATCGAAAATGGAATTGAAATGTACTCAAGAAGATGGAGAGGTTTAAGAGTGGCCTTTCTCAGTTTTTTGCTTATATCCCAGAAAGAAATCCATTAAATAATCATTAATTCGCAAAATTGAAATATTTCTGATATACTTCGTGTTCTAATTGAATACTCAGTTCCCCAGATGTTAAGGTAAACTGTGGTCACTTCAAAAATAGCTCAGCCAGCAGCTTCTTCTTTCTTCTGCAAGGCGCCCTAATGGGTAGAACTCAGGCCATTTGGCTAATTGTGCTTGCCGTGTTGTTATTTTGTTATTAGTCTTGCATAAACATTCTGATGAAGCTTGCAAGACTGTTGTAGGGGGCCTCCTGGATCATCCGTGCGCTGGGTGTTTCAGTGCCCAAGATGTTCAGTCTGGTCACCTTATGAGGGGGAAATTCGAAGAGTATGTGTTCCGTTATTTCATAATTTTCTAGGCAACCATGGCACTGTGTAATTTCTGATAGTCTCATAACTTGTAGGTAAACACCTAAACCTACACCAACTGGATAAACTACAGTTGGTGTCCCGTCAACAGGCCAACTGCCATCCCAACAGACTTTTTATCAAGGGAAAATAGTTCGTATACCCTCTTATTCAATTGCTGCCCCTTTATGACCCTTTTTGACTGTATCAGTCCCGAGATACCTAACCAATAGTTCAGAGCCTCGGTGGTGAAAGAAAAGAGCACGTGGGTCCATCAGATGGTCAGAATTGGTTCTGGTCCCATCGGCCTACCAGCTGTTGCCTTTTTAGCAAAGCTACCTACTATCTCATTTCCGTCGATGTTCTGAAGGACTTGGCATCAAAGCTGAGTAACTCTGTTAGTAGCACTGAGTTGTCGCTTTGCATTTGTCAACTAGTTTGGATGTAATCGTCGTATCTTTCAGATACGGGCGTTCTGGCTATCAGAGCATCCTGGTTTTGGACCCGTCCGCAGGTGGGGCCCTGTGGGATGAGTAAGGGTCGAACTGGTAGGTGGCTCTCATTTGATCTCCTCTTGTGAGAAGGTCAGGTTGGAGTTCTCTAATTTTGTTGATGGATGTGGAGTGTCCAGAAGTTGGATTTCTTTCCCTCCACATACCTCCTTCCCACAAACTCAAAGAGTCTCTCATGGCCGCCTCCTCCACCACTATGTGTAGTGGCTGGATGCCCAGAAGACACTTCATAGAGGATGTAGCTGTGGATCTCAAGGCTTTCGTGACTGCTAGACATGCGTGCCTTTGGATCTTGCTTATTTTGTTCTGCTTCATTTCCTTGTCAAGTACAGGTCATCATACGATGGCCGCATAGGTCAGGAGCGGTATTATCACTGTCGTGTATATATAAACAATATATTATGCTTGGCTTGAGTCCCCATCTGGGGTAACATAATCTCTGGCAAGCCCATAGTGTGTTTTGCGCTTGTCTTTGGATGTGTTTGTCCCAATTTAGTTCGGCATCACGCACAGTTTTCTCTTCTTCATCCAAAAAAGAAAAAGTGACTTCTGGGAGTCTTACAATTCAGAAAAAGAACAAATCATAAAAATTGAGACTTTAATGAATAGTTAAAAATTGTGGGTTGTACTACACACAAAAAATTTTACAGCTCGTTGATTGAATGTTGTATTTGTAGAAAAACTTATCTTGGGTATCCCCTATCATCTGAACAAGATCTGGTGGGAGGGGCCAGTTGGAACGGTATTTACTTCAACGGCACGTTATTTTCTCAAGCGGTAAAATATTCACCCAAGGGTACAGTAATTTCTTCTCAACGGTAAGATCTTCACCCTAAAGGTACGTTCTTGATCGGTTCAATCAACGGTAAAGTATTCACCACAAGAGTACGATAATTTCATCTCAAAAGTAATGTATCCACCCTAAGGGTACTGCAGTTTCTCCAATGGTTAAGTATTCATTCAAGGGTACACTAAAAGATTTCGAAACAGTCAGTATTACAAATTAAAGAAATGCAACTCACTTCTTGATCTATTCAATAAAATACTAAGAAGAACAAGATAAATTGGTAGTCTAGAACTAATGCTAACTAAGATAATATGGTCAAGTGTTAAATGACATAAAAAAATTAAGAAAAGAAGTAGCGGTTGCTACGCAGTATCATCTAACCGATTTTATACTAATATCAAGCAAACATTGAAGAGCTAAGCTTAAACAAAGAATTGTAGCTAATTTATAAAACAGAATCACAAAATGAGTTCTGGCTGAAAAGTAAAACATGAAAGCAGTGTTCAAGGAATTAAATAAATTACGTGGAATTGGAATTATAGCAATCAAATGAGCTAGGAAAATTAATAGGCTATTTGATCAAATATTCAGTACAGAAAAAGGAACACTCACACATTTTTTAAAGGCAGTGAATACTCAAAACGGTACTTCAACAATATCAACAGATATCTATATATCCGCAAGGAAAAGAAAGTGTTCATGATAAATCTCACGGTGGCTATCAATCGTCAGCATTCTCGCATCGCTACGAATATCGCCGAACTACAAATGCAGTGGCGTAACTAGAAGTTACGCTTTAGTTTAGAGAGTAAAATGAGAATAGGAAACGTTGATCTAGAAAAAAGTTACATAAACTATGTGAATATTAACGAGAAGCTTCAATGAACTATGATGGTCATAGGAAATGAGCACAGAATTCTCAAACTATGATAATTATAATTATATATTTATAATTTATAAGTTTGAATTATCTAACAAGGAGTCAATTCAAATTCCTTCAAACATATCTCAGTTTATTTAATTATGGTAAATATTTACAGTTTAAGCTATTTATTCGTGGTATATTTACGAAGCAAATACCCACAGAAACTGTGAAAATGAAATGGTAATTTATATGGGATTATAGCTGATACGTTCCTAGTTGTCGAAGTGAAAAACCAATATTTTAAATAAAAATCAATTTAACTGAAGTTTTCCATATTCAATAATCTTCTTTAGGCTTAAGCAACAGTATAAGGAATTCGTTTGGTCGGTTTTAAAAGCTTCTTCAATTCAGACTGATATTGAATAGTGGCATTAACAATTCGCCTTTTAGATATAAGCCTTCGTTTCATAGAAGGAGCAATTTCCATAAAAGAATCAAAAAGCTCATTTCTTAAACCTTCCCTAAGATTTCTCGCATTTGATGTCACGTTTTCAGTGCTGTTGTTGAAGTCTCGTCTTCAATAGACTGTGAATTTAACATTTCCTCCAAGACGGTTTCAGTCAAACATTCATTTGCGATTCAAACAACTTCTGAATGTCACTTGATTCAATCTGTTGGAATTCATTTCGTCGATTCGCAATTTCGGCAATATTTGGAGGTGAAGTTTGAATTTGCACAGATTCTTCTTCGTTTTCTACAGTTAGAACATGCCTCAGTTTTTGTCAGCAGTTTTTCCACGTTTAAGATACATTTTGTTATGTCAAATTTCTCCAAGCATTCCACAACATTTATATCAGGATAACATTCCACATTATCCAATATAATGTTGAAGGTTCATTTGATGCAGTAGATCTTAAAGGCCTGGATTATTTCCTGGACCATAAGTTGAAGTAAAGACTGTTGGGAGGTAAAAACGTCACTTTTATAATTGAATGCATCATTTTATTAGGATGACCTGGTGGATTGTTCAAAACTAGACTCAATTCAATTCGATTTATTCATCACACATTATCAAGTACATAATAGAAAAATACATCATGATATAGAGTGAAAAACCTAGGCTAACATATTTAGCCTGTATTTCCGTCTGTATCAGTATTAAAATGAATAATAGATTCAAAAGCATAGGAAAGTGACAACAGTCATAATGGTACAGCAAAAATTAATCCCAGTACTAGGATAATCCACGCGATTTTAGGAAGGTAGATAAATCGGAATGATTTCAAGTGGTGGGAGTGCAAAGATATTCAAGAATTTGCATCGGTGCGGAGTGAGGGTAAATAAAATTGAGCATATTTTGAAGGAGATTCAATAAATATTGAAGTAGATTAGGATGTTTGCGTTTTTTTTTCAAATTTCGGGATACGGTATATCACAAACAACAATTCGGATATTCTTCGAAACCTTCATAATGACTGAACATACAAGCCCCAATATCTGTTGGGTCATAGATGCGTATTGTCCCTAAACCAATTTCTTTATAATAATGATATCTGTTATAACGCAGAGGTCACCGTTACGCTTCTGGTAATATTTACCTCATTGAGAAAAGGAGTATTCGATTTCAAATCAATATTTCCCAGAGTTGGTCAGCTTGCCATTTAAAACCAAGTTATAAAAGTAAGATTGATATAGAGATAAAAACTTAATGAATTGTTTTTTTAATTTCAGATAGATAGATGGCCAGTTTATTGAAGCAAAGGTAAGAATCAATATCAAATGTTTCTCACATTCGAATATATCATTTATCAAGTTTGCAAATATTCGAACTCAGATTTAAAAGTAAATTCAGAATCAATATTAAACTACATCACATTTGAGACATTTGCGAAGTTATCGAAATCAATGTAAAATAGAATCATGGCTTTTCTAATAATTTTTCCAAATTTTGGAAACAAATGTTATAACAAATACTCAGTGATTTTATTACACTTCAAATAGTTTGCCAAGCTATGAAAACATATGTTATAATTGATTTGAAATGATTTCAGTGTAGGAAATCAAATGTTCAGAATCAATAAAAAATAATTTTGATTCACTTCAAATAGATCATTTTACAGGTAAATAATGTGTAAAATAATCGATTTCCTCTAAAGAGAACGGAGGTTGGTGGATATCCAGGAAAAAGATTGATCTCCTCTTAAAATGACGAAGGTTAGTGACTATCTAAGAAAATGATTGAACACCTTTGTCCTCCTCAAAATAGAGGTGTTGAATTTTTCCTCTCAAAAAATTAAGCTGGACTTTTGTCATCTTCAAAAACAAAGCTGTTCTTTTGTCCTCTCCAAAAATAAAGCTGTACTTCTGTCCTCTCTAAGAATGAAGCTGTACTTTTGTCCTACCCAAAAATAGAGGTGTTGAATTCGTCCCCTCCAAAAAATAGGGCTGGAGTTTTGTCCTCTCCAAAAGAATATAGCTGGTATTTTGTCCTCTTCAAAAAAATATAGCTGGTATTTTGTCCTTTCCAAAAAAACTGTAAAAGTCTTCATATATCACCATGTGCTCGAGATAAGTACAAGTGACCTCTCCTCTGCATTTATTTGAAATGTGAATGATTTTAACAAATTGAAAATTGAGAATAGCCTAGAAAAATATATAGATATACATATAATAAGAAAATAAAATGGTCATTGAACACACCAGACTTGCAAATAAATCATAAAAGAAAATCTAGATATCATTATGAAAAAGATATCACTAACTTTCTAGGCCATTAGAATGAATCCGAGAGAGGTCAGCAAGTAATGAATGAAGTTAATAAGCAAAAGAAATTATAGGATGAATATGAAAGGAATTAAAAATAATAAAAATGCGATGTTAGGTAATACTGAAAGAAAATGAACAAATGAGTAAAATATTCCTTCATGAAAATTAGGAATTAAGAACGTAGAAACCATAGATCCATGCTGTAAGTAAATGTTACCTAAAGAGAATATAAGATTATCGAGCATGGATATTCAGAGATCTATGCACATGTGGAGAATATTAATTTAAAGATGGAAATTGAAAATAAAAACTTAGTTGTGCGAGGGATCTAGATATAAATTCAATGTTTTGCTCAATATTAAAAGAAAATAAAGAAATAAAGCAGATGACAATGGATTATTACTTATCCCTCTTATTTTAAAAGGTTATCAAACAATTCACAAATTATTATGTTTAATCAACTTCGAGAGGTTTCAACGAAGTCTTCAAAGAAAATTAATGAACTCCGGTGTTCTCTGAGTTGTCATTCTTCGATAGTTGCCGATGGTAGAGGGGATTATTCACGGAATGAATGGTCATAGAATTAAAGTGACTTGCACTGTGTTGAACTTGCACCGTGTTAATCCAAAGGTTATTCAGTTAAAGTAGTAGCGGCCATTAGGCACGTTACAATCCTAAAACTTGTGCCCCTTCTGCGCTTAGTCCACAATTACTTGTTACATAACGCTTTTCCGAAGCGTACAACTGTGAATTCACTCAGATCGAATATCAAGAAAAAAATGGATAATTTCAGCAAACAATGAGAAAAATTAACCCTGGTTGTAGTTCGTTTTACTACCCTGCGCAATGTTTATTGTTTATATATTTGTGAATTATTCATCAAACGCGCAGATAACCAAAGTAAAAGTTTGCTTGAACACATTTAATTGGTTAAGTCAATCTCCAAAAAGATGAATAATCCCTCGAGAAACTTTCCATCTAAGTATCTTGACATTATAACCGTATATAAGTATTCATAGAGCATTATCTTCACAAGAAGAGGAAATCTTATATGAAATTATACAAACCGGGATTGTCGCTTAAGGAAAATACAACTAGATGAAGCGATGGAAGCGTCATATTCATTTCGTATTCTATACTCCATTCTTCCTTTTATTGAATTATGAAAACTTCCTTTCAACCCTAATTGAGTTGTTAAACTCATTTCCCGGATTGACAGAGACAACATTCAGCAAAGTGTACTGGGGACCTTTTCACATCTGAAAGAGATAACACTGGCCGACCAAAAAAAAGCTGAATAGCATATCCTGGTAAAATCCAAATCCAAATACAAAAATGACAGAAAAGAATTGTAGCACGTATGGTTTTCCCGTTACTTTCATAGAACCAGATTTAATGTCTAATGTACAGTATGTCCCATTTTGGGGGTGCCACCAGGAGCACCTCTGTTATTATTTAAGATAGAGAGATGGGGTTTTCACGACCCTTGGCTACTTTTTCGAGACAAATTCATAGAGCTAATCAGAATTATTCTAACTTCAGTGGTTTTAAGTTATTCGCGAATCTTGAAAATTTCCGGATTTCTTTTTCCTCGATATCTCGGTTCTTATAGAAGATAATTGAAATCTGTTCTTACGTTTCTAAAACGGTTTTTGAGTAGATTCTAGTGACATACTCGAAGTTTTTTTTTCATTATTTATGACAGATATGACATAAAGTTGCATTTTTAAATACGAACATAGTTTTTTTGGCATATTCCGATTGCCGTTTTTTCCTTCTCAAAATATATAACATGATGACAAAATTTCCACCCAATTTGAAGAAAATAACGGAATAATGATTTACCCCTAATGGCTGGGCGAAGGAACACACGTGAGCGGACGAACCATAGAACATTTGTAGTTATTCGATGAAAACGATCAAAACAATGCAAAATCTTCTTGACCGAAATAATGGAGCTAGGCTGCTCCTAAGATTCCATCGTTATTTATGACATCCGCAATTTCCGCTTTTAATTTTATTTTTGAGATTGTCGTTTAGTTTCTAGAGTTCTCTGAGAAATACCTACATGAGAATAATAATAGACACCTAATAATTTACTCAAATTTACTTCTCATAATGATTTATATATTGCTCGAACTGATTTCCATCATGTCTTCATCTATGCACGTTCTCTAGAAACCATAGAACGACCAATAATTATTATTATTCATTATCTGTGGATATATTGGCTTCGTGTCTATTTGAATTCGTAAAATTAGTGTTCGTTGTTGAATTTGGATTGTTTAGTTAATTTCTGCAATTCACACTATGGAACAAAATAGAAGATACGAAAATTTCGAAAAAGTTGATATGCTGAAGGTCTACTTTCAGTGTTCGTATTTAAAAAATGTAACTTTATTTCATATCTGTCATAATTAATGAAAAAAATATTCGAGTACGTCACTGGAATCTACTCAGAAAATCGTTTTAGAAACGTAAAAACAGATTTCAATTATCTCCTATAAGAACCGAGATATCGGGAAAAAAAGAAATCCGGAAATTTTCAAGATTCGCGAATAACTCAAAAACCACTGAAGTTAGAATAATTCTGATTAGCTCTATGAATTTGTCTCGAAAAAGTAGCCAAGGGTCGTGAAAACCCCATCTCTCTATCCTAAATAATAACAGAGATGCTCCTGGTGGCACCCCCAAAATGGGACATGCTGTACATAGAAAAAACTATTAATTAAGTGTTTTTAATTGTAAACGCACTATACGTTCAAAAAAATACACAAACATTGAAAATATTGACTTAAAATACATATTAAATTCTATTTTTGACTTTTATGATGGGTCATATCTTTGAAGTAGGCGTTTTCAACATTCTCAGAAAATGGTGTGTCTTGTGATTTTACCATTCCTTCTTCGTTTTCTCATCGCTGATTTTACGAACATCTATTAAAGCTGTTCTGGGCTTCTTCTTGGCTTTCTTGAGCTAAACGCAGATGCGGGCAATAACTGGACAATGGTCAGTACCGATATCCGCCCCTGGGACTGTCTTTACAGCATTGATGGCATTTTTGAACCTTCTGTTTATAGCTATATAATCAATCTGGTTTCTGACCATATGGCCAGGCACATCTCTACGCGACCTCCATGTATAGAGTCGATGTATTGCTCAGCACAAATTCTTCTTCCTGGCAAAATTCAATCAGCAGTTCACTTCGCTCATTTCGTTCGCTCGACCTCACATTCATAAAACGCATTGTAACTGGTGATGAGACATAGATTTATGAATTTGACATGCGAACCAACCAACAAGCTGCGGAATGGCGTCTTCTAACCGAACCGAAACGAAAAAAACCAAGTGGATCAAGAGTCAAGGTAATGTTGACTGTTTTCTTTGATTATCGCAGTGTTATACACTCAGAATTCTCGCCAAAAGGTCAGATGTTGAATGAGGAATATCACCTAAGCGTTATGCGGCGTTTACTGGAGCAAATTTGTTAAAAAAGGCCAGATTTGTGGGAAGAAATCATGAATATTGCACCACGATAACGTACCATTTCACAACCTATCGTTTTGAATGAATTTTTGACCAAAAACTCGATAAATACCATCCGACAACCACCGGTTTCACCTTATATGGCCCCGACAGAGTTTTTCCTTTTCTAAAACTCGAACTACGACTTCGACAGAAGACATAATCCAATAAATTTCTGGCAGAATGTATTCCAAAAAGGTTTTCTATTTTCCTACTGAATAATTGAAGTTTTAGTACCAAAACCACTGGTCATTGTTTGATAGACATTGACTAAACACAGAAAAACTTCAAACGTTCGTCAGCACTTCTAACAAGCGATTGATCTCGGTCTGCTCGTTGAATATGCGTCGCTGAGCATATGCGGAGGCGCCTCGTGTAGAGCCCTTTCACGTGCGGGTATTATTTTATTTTTGTGATGTAATGCCCATGAGCTTACTGATGTAAGATGTTTTGTTGAAGAGAGACAAGGATCATCTGAAACCGTTATAATGAATGAAATGGTAATTAAGATATAGTAGTTGTTTCATCATTTGATCAGCAAATAATTTTGCCCATAAAGATAATTTATGTTAATATGCTGGATAATTTCGATTTTCCACTCTGTCTATTTCAATACTAAATAGCATAAGTGTTTCATTTCGAATCATCATAAAATAGATTTCCTCCAAGCATCGTTCTAATGAACTCAATTTTGAAACTATTCTCGTAATATATATAATGAACACGGCTAAATGGCTCTCGGTAGTTTTCCTTGCTCAAATATGCAGAATGCATTACTTTTCGTAGAGCAGCTCTATCGTTTAACGACGCTTAACTTCGCTAATCTCATTAAAAGTTCAACAAGTTCTTGCATTTAATTAATGGTGGTACAGATTACTTCATTGAGGATCTGTGTTAAAGGAAATAGGGATAACTTTATTTATCGTGGATGTCTTTTGATATGTCCTATGACGAAGTAAAAGCATGAGACACTCTGAGTATAATCCAATAACCCCAGATTGAATAATACTGGCGGAGCATTGTTGGGATAACAATTCACACTTCCTTTACAAAAGGATTACACTAACTATTCCATTCTGTAAGTCTCAACCCAATTATATTCTCCTCCAAAACTGATGATGAGATATTAGCCAACCATAGAGAAGGAAATTCTACTAGTTAATGAAGTTATTATTCAACTACTAACAAATTCTTTTTCGTATATTAAACTTCTTTGCATATTTCGTAATGAATATGAATTATCATGGGTAGTTTGGCACCAGAAAAAAGTAATCTCATAACAGTTGAGGCTCAACCGATGTATTTTAGACCCTTAAGATCATAGTGCTAAATCCAATTTTTATGATCCAGAACCACGTAGTAGTGGTACAATCTAGTTGAATGTCCTAAATAGGTGGAATAGACTGCAGTTTTAGTGTCATGTAGCCTCGTAATCTATGAACAAACTCTAGCCAGACTGTTACTTACTCGTACCAATTCTTTGGAACGTACATTTGGTTTAACAGCCAATCAAATACAGCGATAGCTGATTTTGACCATTGCTTCGAGTAGGCACACAGTGCAGCGTAGCGGTAAGGACTTGAACTAATATGTCTTCTTAAAGTTTCTTTTGTTTAGCTCACTCAATGTATGTATTTAGACTACACCTAGAGAAGTTCGAATCAACTATTTATCTCAAATTGGGAGAGAAAATATTATTGTATTGAAAGTAAATAATGAAAATCCAAGAATCTTAATTTCACTTCAAACTCCAACGTGAAACAAGAAAAAATCATTGACGTAAATGTTCATTCACCAATAAAACTAGTTTCGAGTTCTGTTATCGTAAAACAGTTTCTTGAAATATCACTTGGGGATACTGTTGTTTTCAGCTCATTAAGGAATATACATTCTGTCAAAAAAAGTACCAGAAATTGATCATTTGAAAATTCTGCTTGAAACGATTGTCCAAATTTTTTTTCGTTGCTAAGTTAGCATATTCTAACCTCACAAGTGGCGTCTTGCGATTTTTATAATGCATTAGAATATCGAACAAAAATTTGTCTAAAATTTTGTATTGCAAGAAGAATTTCGTGTGCCGAATTGCTGAAAATGGTACAGAAGGCACACGAGTGATTCAGTGCTTCCAACAGGGGCCGAGATGGGATGAAAGGTTTTCCTCGCTCTGGTCGGCCATCAAAATTTTGAACTAAAGTGAAGGAAATGGTAATCGAAAATAATTTTGAGTTTTTTGAGTTTTTTAATAAAACCGATCATTGTACCGGACCTGATGACCCTACATTAATAAAACCCATTGTACCGGTGATGAGACAAGGGTTCATGAGTTTATCATGAAAACCAGGCCTTCCAAGTGAACCAAAAGCGAAAAAAACCACGTCAAAATCGATATAATGTGGACTGTTTTCTTTGATTATCGCTATGATGTGCACTTAAATTTTTGCCAGAAGGTCAGCTGATAAATAAGGAATAGTACCTGAGCGTAACGCAGCGTTTGGAAGAGCGAATTCGTCGAAAAGGCCAGATTTATGGCAAGAACACTCATAGATTTTGCACCACAGCAATGCACCATCACACAAGGCTATCATTGTGAATAACCGTGACTGTCCGTGACCATCGGATCGGCGCTCGATGTTGGTGTAGATCGTACGAGTGATGCAGTGGAGGGGATTCGATCGTCGAGTACAAATTCAATGTTTCTCCGCTCAACTGCTCTAGAAGAGGTAATGAATGCGGTCGCAAGTATGAAAAACAAGTTCACATACGATATTTATGGAAAGAACGTAAACCTCCTCAAAAAGATAGTACATAAACACCTCAAAAAAGTCTAGGGAACTTACCAATATCTTTAAAATATGAATTTGATGATTCGAATTTATAGAAATCTTTCGGTTTTTGTTAGGATGTATTGTATATAATGTATTCTCAAAGAAACAAAATAATATTTGACTTCTCCAAAGCACCTATAAAAAAAAATTTGAAATTTGAAAATGACGAAATTTTGTTAAACACAAAAAAAATCCTGAACTAATATTTTCGAAACGATATGGAAGCACTTATATTTTTTAGTACCCAGAAGGTCCACCTCTGTTATTAATGACACTTCAGCATTGTCGCGGCATGCTCAATATTAAATTGTCTATTACATTTTGGCCTAAGTCATTCCAAGCCCCTGACCTGCTAATCGAAGCTACTGTTCATGATGGAAGACGTTTTGACGCAGAAGATTTCTTTTAGGGTGTCCCACACATGCTCGATGGGATCCAGATCTAGGGGGCAGTATGGCCACTGTAGAAGATCGATATCATTCTCTTCAAGAACGTTCAAGGCAACTCTTGCACGATAAAGAGGGGCGTTATCTTGTTGGAGGAGTGGATTTTGACCCATTGTTTGGAGATACGGTACCACTACAGGTAAAACTTTGCGTGCATGCTGGAGGTCAGTTCGCGTTTGATGCCTCCTCTTCGAGCATGCTGGAGACGGTTTTGCTTTCCAGGTTCCCTCCATATTCGAATTCTTTCCGAATCGGGATAATAACTAAATCTAGATTCATCACTGAAGAGAACTGTGGCCCACCTCTCTTGATCCCAGTTTACGTGTTCTTGGCACCAAGCTAAACGAGCAGCGCGATTTCCATGGGTCAGTTGTGGAACTCTTAAAGGACGTCTGGAGTGGAGTTGACCTTCGTGCTGTCGATTTCTCACAGTTTGGTCGGAAATTTGTACATTATGAACTCGTGATAGCTTTTGAGCTAATTGAGATGCTGTGGTAGTACGATCTCTTCTGGCTTGTAAAACCAAAAATCGGTCTTAGGCGACTGTAGTAATCCTTAAACGACCTGTATGGTGTTCTTCTACGATACCTGTTTCATTGAAACGCGACCATAAATGGTTTATGATACTTGGGTTACTTCCCAGAACCCTGGATACTTCCCGTTTTGAGCTCCCAGCTTGGAGCATGCCAACGGCTCGTAACATCTCTTCTCTAGTCAAATGTTGTCTTTCCATGGTCGAATCACAAAACTTGAATCTTTTATTTGGGATTTCAAACACTGAATATATGAATTGATTATAAAACAGCGTCGCATCTGCTGCATTTTTAGTTCTTTATAAAAAAAACTGAAATCTGTTGCGGCACTCTACATAATTTGGTGAGAAATTGATGCAGGTGTTCATTTCTTAAAGAAAATCATCCATATTGATCATTCTGGATACGATATATCGATATTCAGAAGTGTTCCCTAGACTTTTTTGAGGTGTTTATAATAGCTAAACCTCATAAATTTATGTTTCACTCAAGGTGTTTTTCCACATTGCTTGAAAGTGTCAGAGGTTATTCCCATCCACTAGAAAATAAATAAAGAAGACTTCGGAAATTAACGGCCCATATCTATTTTACCCACCTTTTCTAAGATTTTTGAAACACTACTAAAGGCATTTGACTGCATGAATGGCAATATTCGTCTTCTCAAAATCGAGAAATATGGGTTCAGAGGTGTAGTCGGTACTATTCTCAGATCGTATCTAGAGGAAAGGTTTCAATCTGTCGAAATAGGAAACTGCTTAAGCCCTCGGGAGGAGGTCAGTACTGGAGTGCCCCAGGGTTCGATTCTGGGACCCTTTCTGTTTCCTTTATACATGAATGATTCATATTTAAATGTAAGCTCCGGGAAAGTGTGTATATTCCCAAACGATACGACCCTTAAAGTCAAAGATCTAGACCGAAAACACCTCAAGGTCAAATCTGAATTTTCGATGAAAAAAGCTCCCACTTTGAAAGCGATACAATAAACTTGGACGAAAAATGAATATTTCGTGTTTCATTGACCGATTTCTGGTACTTTTTGACAGACTTTACAGAAGTAAAAACACGAAATTCCACCTCTTTATTAGTGTGAAACCTTCTCTGCAAACATTCATCCCTATAATCTCATCAGAATGCAGGAAATTATTTATTCTTCCTCGATCCTGATTGCATGTTACACGGTTAGGAAAAAACGAATTTCTTCTTTTCATAATGATGAGATTCATGGAAAATTCTGAATTTTCACTCGCTATCCGTTGAGAATGAATTCTGCTCTCTCTATAATTTATTAAAAAGCGAAATCCAACGCCTTCTTGTTCCGCTATTATTTTTAGAATTTCCTTGCGAATTTTCTGAGTGTTATTTGCATGAATGAGTTTTCATTTAATTCCTGGACCCGTTTCATTGTTTCCATTGTTTCTTGCTGATGGAAGACTTGTATTACAAGTCCCAAGGTTTATATCAATTATGATTTTTTTCCACTACGAGGCGAACAGTTGCTAGAAACATCAAAATAAAACCCAATTCTTTCTGCATTCTATGTAGTAATTCCTGGATTCTAGTATGTCAAGTCACAAATTGATAAATTATTTATAACCATCCCTACAACGGTCAATTGTAAAGGTCACGATGCCATTGAACTGGATTTATATAATTGAGTCATATTTCATCATTCAGTTAGTTGGGTGCATAAACAAATCGTGCGCGAAAGCATCACTTTTCCCATTATGAATAATTTATGAAAAGTTTAGATGTTTCTATATTCAATTAAATGAAATAATTAAAACATGTAATGTGTTTTAGGAATTTTACTGAATAATTTTGATTCGTAACGTGTTCCACTACACCGTAGCTTCTTCAGATGAATGAATGTACAAAATTATGACAACTATATAAAGATAAGAATGAGAATATAAATACAAATGTCCTTAAGTAATTAAAAGCTAATTGGGTTGCTTCTTCTTAAGTGTTTATTGATGACAGGTATATCCAATAAAATTGAGGAATAGATTGCTCCCTGAAGAGATTCAATTGAAGAACTTTAATTGACTTGTTCATTGATGACTCTACCTGAGTGTTTGTTGATTTCCCAAAGATCTATCTTCCAATATTTATTATCTGTATGCAGAATTTCAAACTGGGTCAAAAGAGTGACTATTTTCTCGGAGATGATTCGCGTAATTTGAATCTACTTTTTTATTTGAGAAACTGCGTTTATGTTTCGATATTCTAATATTAAAATTTCCATGTGATCTACCAATGTAGAAACGAGTCGATTTAAGCCCTTCACACCTATTGATCTCAACAGCTACGTTTGTGTATTTGGATTTCTCTCGGAACTTGTTCAGCACGTTGCTATTATTCGGTATGGCGACATCCGCCAGCATTGCTGTTCTGGCTCTCTCATCATACACCACTAATATAACAGGCATATCGTAGTATAATCTGATTCATTTTCCAATACGGGCGACGGTTGATACTTGTAATATGGCTGGAAGGTTTTCAGAAGTCTGTACTTGTGTGCAAGTTTCTGATGGATAATGTTGCACACTTGCTTATGCCTGTGAAGATACTCCGTATTGGACAGTTGTTCGCATCCGGACGTAATATGCTGTATAGTCTCCATTCTTATATGGCATTTTCTGCACCTATATATTTGTAATGTTCTGTCCTTACTTTTGAATTAACTGTGATTTGATTCTAGTTCAAAAATACGTCGAAAGATCGTAGGATGAGACGAACAATCAAAATAAGCATTTGTGTGGGTCCCATTTGAAAATCAAAAGTTGGTATCGTTTCCGGTTATGCCGGACAATGTCAGACAAATTAACGTTATCAAATTCAAAATGTTGTCTTCTATCCGATTCCTGGATTTCATCAAGATATTCCAGATAGAAAAAGAGTTACAGGGGTGGCCCTAGTTTCAGTTACACTCGGTATATATCGAGTGTATAGTTTTTCTCTTTAGGATTCATTTCCTCCAAAGTTGCACGTTCTAGGTAGAACTGTCTGGAAAAGTTATCTTTTATACGATTTACTCTGTGATTTTCAAAATATGATTATCCTATTTCCAGTCATTCTACCTGCATGCTTTCAACATCAATATTTCAGATCAGCTTGTACCATCATTAATATTTTAGGGATCCGTATAACAACAGTAATTTTTCATCTGTGAAAAACGAAACGACGAATTGAAATTCTAAGCTCTTATACTGATGATGCGAGTGACGTTGTCTATGGTCATGTAATTTCACTTCCCCCACCGCACATTAATAACAACACCACGTGACAGTGACTTATTGCCAATTTAAAAGCGACACGTAAGCATGAGGTTTGTGGTTTGTTTAGTACACACAAGGCGTTTAGCACTTTTTCTAGAACCACACATTAATGAAATAGATTATATCAGTCCCCGCGTATATCGATAACAAAGCTTTGCGGTATTTTTCAACTGCATGGAATATTTTTGCTGAATTATGTATGAAAAGTCGCATATTATGAAAATTGCTACCATAGCATCCCATCGCATGAAGTTTTCTGTAAAAATTTTAATTATTCAGTTCTTCAACTAATCAAAACATTTTTTTATATTTTCACACGATTTTAGATATACTTTGAATTTTTTTCGTGCATTCGATAATTGTTTGAATTCATTTCACAATTAATTTTTATTTTCTCCATTGAACAGCCAACAGTAGTCAGCTAATACAGGGTGCTCCAACGAAAACTAAACAGAGGCTATATCTACCAAGATATTCATTTCTGATCAAAACGCAAAAACAAGTCAATTTTTGTTTCAAAGGGGACATCTTTTGGGGTACAAAACTTGCCTGAAATATCAACCCCCTGAGCGGGGGTTGCAATCGTTGAACATTTTGAATATGGAAGATGCATTGAGTGATAACTCAAAAGAAAGGTGGTATTTTTGTCTACCTTGCCTTGAACGAATTTTATTTTTAATTGAAAACTGTAAAAGATACAAGGTGAGCAACTGCAAAATTGGGAAGACTATTTCCCTGAGACTATTCAAGTTTCAGTGAGGTAAAATGAAACAGTTCCATGCTGATCAATGGCAGTCATCATCAAGTACCATCCTCATCTCAAATTTCAACCCCTGGAGCAGGGGTCACAACCCTTGAAAATTCGGAAGAGGGTAGATGGGTCGAGTGATAACTCGACAGAAAGGTATTATCTTTGTCTGCATTCCCGTGAAAGAATTTTCATTTTTGATTGAAAACTGTAGAAGATACAGAGTGAGCTACTGAAAAATAGAGAAGACTATCGCCCCAAGACTATTGGAGTATTAGTGCAAAAAACTGGAATAGATTCATTTAGATCAAAGATGACAGTCTTTGATCTGGAATGAATCTGTTGAATTTTTTTGCACTAATACTTGAATAGTTCAGGGCAATAGATAGTCTCCTCTATTATTCAGTAGTTCACTCTGTATCTTCTACAGTTTTCAATCATGAATTGAAAATTCGTTAACGGGGATGCAGACAAAGATAATACCTTTCTTTCGAGGTATCACTTGACCCATCTACCCCCTTCCAAATTTTCAAGGGTGGTCACCCCTGCTCTAGAGGTTGAAGATGATACTTAATGATGACTGCCATTGATCAGCATGGATCTGTTCCATTTTACTTCACTGAAACTTGAATTGTCTCAGGGAAATAGTCTTCCCTATCTTTCAGTTGCTCACCGTGTATCTTTTACAGTTTTCAATTAAAAATGTAAACTCGTTCAAGGCAATGTAGACAAAGATACCACCTTTCTTCTGAGTTATCACTCGACCCATCTTCCCTATTCAAAATGTACAAGGATTGCAACCCCCGCTTAGGGGGTTGATATTTCAGGCAAGTTTTGTACCCCAAAATATGTCCCCCTTGAAACAAAAATTGACCTGTTTTTGCGTTGTGATCAGAAATGAATATCTTGGTAGATATTGATTCTGTTTAGTTTTCGTTGAAGCACCCTGTATATTGGCGAACATAAGTACGTTTCTCAAAATCATCCTGGTTGATTCTAATCATGTTCTTTATTGTAGGCTCAAATTATGAATCTGAAGACTCGGTACTTTTGAAATAAAACGTTTAATAGTTAATGCCTAGAATGAATATAAAAATGGTATTTGAATTTGGGAGGCTTTTACTTGATCGAATTCCATTATCAAAAACAGAAACAAGTAATATTTTTTTGAGGAATTTTACGAAATAATTGTGATTCGTAACGTGTTTCACTACACCGTAGCTTCTTCAAAAGAATTAATGTACAGAAATTATGACAACTATATATAGATACAATTGAGAATATAAATACAAATGTTTTTGAGCAATTAAAAGCTTATTGAATTGCTTCTTCTTCAGTGGTTATTGATGACAGGTATATCCAATGAAATTAAGGAATAGATTGCTCCCTGAAGCGATTCAATAGAGGTGAAGGGCTTAAATCGACTAGTTCATTTATGATCCTACCTGAGTGATTGTGTTTCTTGATTTCTAAAGTTTCCCAAAGATCTACTTTCCAAAATTGATCATCTATATGCAAAATTTCAAACTATTGGTCGAAAGAGTGATTATTTTCTAGGGGATGATTCACGTAATTTAAATCTGATTTTTTATTTGAAAAACTGCGTTTACTTTCCTACATTCTAACATTTAAATTTCTATGTGTTTTTTATTTGCGCCACCTTGTAAATTCCTACTCACAGTAACATTCATTTTAAATCACGTTTCACGAAAACTGAATTGAGAATCAAGTTTCTCGTTAACCCTGTAGTAGTTTATTGATTATCGAATATACTAGTTATTATTACGCTTCCAAGAACGTGTATTTAGACCTACAACTAGTAGCATTTCCCTTCGAAATGTGTTAACAGGCAATGATTATCTGAAAGGTTACAAGAGAACAGAAACTATACAATATTGCTCAGATTGCCGAACGTAAATGTTCGATACGAGCGAAATAGATGCACCATTCTGGAAGCAATATTCCTAAATGCATAAACTACGTTCTGGGATTGGTGCACAAAACGGATAGTCGATACAAATGAGATAGACCAAGCGATAGAGGTAAGTGAGTATGCAAAATGTGAGGACCGAATCCTACCAACGGATTTGAGTGAAAGATTAATAATACTGATCTTGCAGGTTTATATATTAGTCCATATTTTATCCCGTCTCTTGAATCTGCATTCAAAATTTGTACCGTTTGACCTTTATAGTCTAAAAGGCATCCGTTACATCGATTTACAAAACACCAGATTGTTTGAGTTCATCTGTTTCGTGTTTTGCATTAAAAAGTAATTTGCTAAGATTTGGACCGATAAGGATGAGGTTGTTATTTCGTTTTTCGAAAAACAATGATTCATAAGTAAGTGGCCCAACATAATGGAAATTACGATATCTTCTTTCAGGTTTTTCTCGAATGCAATATTATTATTATTATCGTGGACCTGTGGGGTATCTAAGCTGTTAGCTGGAGATAGTTTGCACTTCCCACATTCAGGAATCCAAGGGAACAGGATCGATTACAATATACTTGACATAAATTTTCAACTATCCTACATGTATTAAGAATTACAGCTTTTGGCATTTCTATATAGGTATTCTTATGCAATTCTAACTTCTCAAGACTATCATCTAAACTTTTAGATATCATACCAGTCGAAGAAATGATGACAGGAACGATATCTATTTCATCGAGGTGCCACATCTGCTTGATCTCAATAGCAAGGTCTGTGTATTTGGACTTTTTCTCCTGGAACTCGTTCAGCACGTTGTTATCATTCGGTATGGCGACATCCACCATCATTGCTGTTCTAGCTGTCGTATCATACACAACTATGTCCGGCCTATAATTCGTCACCATTCTGTCAGTGATAACAGGCTGTAGTATAATCTGAAAGAGTCAATTTCCAATAGGAGCGCCTGGTGATACTTGTTTTATGGCTGGGAGGCATTCAGGAGTCCATACTTGTGAGCAAGTTTCTGATGGATGTTGGCCAGTTGTTCGCAGACGGACGTAGTATGCTCGATAGTCTCCGATCTTATATGGAATTTCCTGCACTTATCTTTTTGTGATGTTCCGTCCATGATTAACAATTTTTTGTAATTGTTTGTTGCGATGACTTGGTCTTGAATGACCATAAGGAACCCTTCTGTTTCCGCAAATAGTTCTTCTTTCATCAACCATTTGTTGAAAGCTTCTTTGTCGATGCGTGGTTGATTAATCTCATGGTGATGTCGTCCATGCAATTCCTTTCTTGACCATTGCTCTTCTTTTTCTGTATCTGATAGGAACGGTAGATTCAGCAGGTCATCACTGGTAGCAAGATTCAGAGGTGTATTTCCCTTATCAGCCAACGATACCACTCTGTGGAGGTCAGAAGTGCGAACTTCAATCCGCGTCCTCCTTCTTTCCGCTTCAAAGATGTTCTTATCACAGACGATCTTGGGTAGTAATTGTTGTACTTTATCCGTATCTTTCGGGTCTGCCTTTGAATATCGTCCAGTTCTGTCTAAGTCCATCTGATTATTCCAAATTAATAAGGCAACACTGGAATGTGAAGGTTTTAATTGCTTCGACTAGATTCCCCGAGTTCAACATTGACTTGAGCACAGTCTTCAGACGCTGATTGTACTCTGAACGAATCTTCTCCCTTGACTGTTTTTGGTCCAGCAATCTTGGTTGTTGGTATCCCAGATATTTGTACGATTCGCCATCCCTCAAACACCAAATATCTTCATTTGAAAGTTGTATTTAACCATCTATGACTTCCCTCTTCGCATGTTCAGGATCATACATTTTTCAATCCCAAATTTTATATGAATATCTGCCGAGAACTTACTGACAGTTTTCAGCAAATCATCCAATAGCGTCTTAGCATATAATTTGATGTCATACACAGCAGGTGGAAGATTGTGCGATAGTTTCTATCTGCTTTTATTCTAAATCCGTATCCTATTCTATTGGGCATTGAAGACAATGGGTTCATAGCTAAGCAGAACCATAGTGGGCTCAAAGAGTCTCCTTGAAAAATTCCACGACATATGGGTATCACGTCAGTTTTAATTGACTTCATGTTGACCTGCCGAGACGTGCGCCAGTGTGTCATTGTTGTCTTCAAGTATGTTTCATTATTAAAATCGATGATGAGTTGTTCCTTGCACCGGTGGTGTTTCTTCCTGCATCCTGCTAATATTTTGTTGTCATCAAAGTGTTGGTATAATCGATTGGATATGCTTGAGGTGAGTATTTTGTAGAGCGTTGGCAGACAAGTGATCAGCCTATACTAAGAAAGATTTTGTGTTCCATCGCACTAAGGTAGCATATAAGTTAAGTATTGTATTAGAAAAGTGGGTGTTTTCCTGGAATGTTGAAGAATATACGTAAGCTGTTTCGCCAGAGCTCCATGGAGCTTATTAAGCTTCTTGTACCAGAAGTTTGTGGATATTATCTATACCTGTGGCCTTCAATTGTTGGTCGTTCTAACTGCTGCCGCGATTTCTTCCTCCGTTATTCCTTCGAAGTTCATATGTTTGATAACAAGGCGTTGTTTTTCATTCGTGATCCATTCAGCAACTTCATTGTGTTTTTTGGGGTCCGACCATAACTATGACCAATAATCAGTCAAGCACTATGCGTCAGGTACTTCTCTCTTATTGATGGTAGCAGTTCTGTTATTTTTCTTATGAAAATTGGCCGCGCTTTGGAAAAACCTTAGGTTTTGGTGTTTCCTTTCTGTGCACTTGATGTGTCTTGAGAGCCTCTTTGCGTTTGCTTGGAGTTTCTGCTTCAAAGTGTCCATATACATGTCGATGTGTTGTTTGTGATAGGGTATTTTATTTTCGTACCAATTTTTCTATTAATTTTGCGTATATGTGATTTCAAGCGCCTTGAGGGTATTTTGTTCCTCAGGAATTCTGTGAGGCAACCGATTCCAGCTCTGATATCATCAATTTCCTTCTCTAGTCGTTCTTACCATGGTATTATTATTATAATATAAAAAGAAGGGAAGAGGACGAGCTCCTATAGAAGCCCCAAACAAATCAATATATACTTAGATTAAATACGATACAAAATAGTGCGCTTAGCTCTGCCGACACAAACTTAAAGATAGGATGAGTACGTTGTGGTAGAATGCGAAGAATTATGCGAAAAGAGTTTGGACAAGTCAATTCTTAATTAAGTTCAACGATGAGGCATCCACAACCTCTGCGCCTAAGCTGTTTCAGGAGTCACATATCCTTTTGAGAAGAAGTGTTGGTGAAGCGTTGTCCTGAACATCTACTTTCGTAACTTCAGTCCATGACCCCGTAATCGTGCCAGATTGGTATAGTCGAACTTTAAGATTCAATATGAGGTCTCCACGAAGCCTAGGCTGACAGAAAGGCAATCAATTTGAGACTTGCAGGCGATCAATATAACTTGGTCTAACGCCGCCGAAGGACATTCGTGTAGCACTGCGTTATACTTTTTCTTGTAGGTCCTTTTCACGAACCAAATCCGGACACCAGGCTGGACCGACGTACTTCAGCAATGGACGCACATAAGTTTTATGAAGTTTATAGAGAAACTGAAGGAGACCTCGGCGAATGACTTTCTGATTAGGTAGATCAGAGCATTTACACACAGAACTGATGTGAGCCGACCAGGATAGGTCACTGCTACTCCAAAGGGACGCAGGAGGAGACTGGTTTTAACGGTGTACCATAGAGATCGTAAGTTGCACAAGGATTTTTTTTCCAACTGCGTAACGATATATTTCGCGGAGTTAAGTCGTTTTCGATTTTGTCCTATATCACTTGAATACGGTGGCTTTTCGATGGTATTTGTTGAGTTTTTGGTCAGAAATTCAATCAAATGATACCCTTGTGAGATTGTACATTATTGTGGTGCTAAATTTACCAGTCTTCATTTATTTTAACAAAGCGATAATCATAGAAAATAGTCAAAATTATCTTGACTTGTTTTTTTTTGGCTCTGGTTCAGTTGGAAGGCACCATCACAAAGCTTGTTGCTTGGTTTGCATATCATACTCATGAACCCACGTCTCATCACCAGTTACAATACGTTTTATGAATGTGCGGTCGGAAGTTACCCGTTCTAGCATGTCTTCAGAGAACGTTTCTCGATTCAATTGTTCTAGAAAGTTCAAGTCTTCTGGAACTAGTCGAGGTGCAACGCGTTTCATGCCCAAACAATCGTTTGAAATGGTATGAATTGATTCGTTGACCATCTCTCTCAAACTTAAATTATAATTTTCCTTCAACAATTTCCTTCACTTTATCAATAGGAACTACAGTTGAAGATGTTGATGGCCGACCAGAGCGAGGCAAACCTTCCAGTACTTTTCGAACACTGTAACACTTATATGAACGTGTTTTTGTAAATTCGATTCACCGTACAAATCAACGATTTGGCACATAAAATTCCATTTGCAATACAAAATTCCAGAGAAATTCTTCGTTGGATATATTTATCCATTACAAAAATCGCAGAAGACACTTGTGAGAACTGACAAAATCGAGCAATGTAAACAAATTAAATGACAGATCGCGTTCAAACTCTGCGTCAGTATAAAAAAGAGATGTGCCAGCTTAGCAACAACAAAAATTCTAACATACGTTTTGAGCTTATATTTTAAATACTCAATTCCCAGTACTTTTTTGATAGAACGCACTGTAGAATGCATATATTCAAACAGGGAGTCAAATTATACAGACTCTTCGATATTAGTTTTCTTGAAGTCGGGTATAACAAAGATGTCATACATATAACGAAACAACACACCGGGGAAATCTTCGAATTTCTGACTTATAGTTGGGCTAGATATTGCTCATGAATATGTTTGCGAGGAAAGAAAAAAACAGTCCATAAACGATCTTCCTTGCTGTTTTTAATATTGAATTTTCTTAAGTTATTAGCTTCATTAATATGTAAACAAATGTAAAACTTTAATTACTCTTTATCATCGACAAGACTTGAAACTCTTACAATGTGGATGAAGATTAATATGATGACTTGAAAGCGTGGTGCTGATGTAGTAGGGATTTCTATGGAATCGTCAACAGTACACACTATATTCCATAATGTTCTTGAAAACCGACACTTCAAGAAATCTAAATTTTACTTTTGACATTTTGTTTTCATTGCACATCTAAACACAAAATAGGATGCTTGCTTTTTAAATGAGTATTGATTTTCATCACCCCGGCTGCTGCGCTTCGGTTGGCGTTCTGCGCATGTACATTGGGTACCTACATCTCTTCCCTACGCACTGACGCAATAACAGTGTGATTCTTCCTTGTTTACATTGTTTTCTGAGTGCTTAAGATGCCTTCGATAATTGTGCGTTACGCCGACTGGGAAGTATGAGCTGTTATAACATTTCTTAGTGCGGAACACCTGAAACATATCGATAGTCATCTTGAGGTCTGTACAGTTTATGGACAAAACATTATGAGTGATGGAAAAGTTAGAATTTAGAGAAGGCAGCACAAATGTGCATTATGAACAATTGAGTGGCCGTTCTTTGGTGCCGGAAATGGAAAACAGACGCATTACGATCTCCTTCTTGTTTTTTGATTTTCCTAATGTTTCTCGTAATGTTCTTTATAGCATCTATCTAACCTAACCGAGCACTTGAATTTATATGAAAACAGTTGATGAAGCTTTTTTATGGACAAATTATACTTTTCAGAAACAATACTACAGAAACCAATGAAAAGTGGTTGCAGATTTCAACCATTCCCTCAGGAGATGGATGAATGGAAATATAATTTTTGTTAGAATTGTCTCTGAGAAGTATAATTTTTTCGTGAAAAAGCTGCATCACAATTGTTTTCATATGAATTCAAGTGCTTGGTCACAATGCTATAAAAACACCAAGAGAAACATAAGGAGAAAATCGTGAAGCGTCACCAAACTTTCATTAATGACCGAAGGACGCCCACTCCGTTGTTCGTCATGCATATCCCCCATAATGTTGTGTTCATAGACTGCACAGATCTCACAATGAATATCAATCGGTTTTAGGCCTTTACTAGGGAATGCAATACAGAGATCTCGCACCTATTCTGCAAGATCAATCTCGCACCCAAAATCATGCGCGATCTCGCAAGATTGGTATTATGTCAATTTTAGTTAGCTTTCAGTACTTTCACATGTAGTTGTTGACTTATGTAAACAATGTACCTATTTCCGGCGGCAACATGTGGCGCTAGGGCTACAGGGTGATAGGTATGAGGCGAGACGTTTTCTGGTTACCAGCCTGGACCTGTCAGAGTGCATGGCAATCTGCAGATTTATAAACAATTCCAATAACAGTTGAAAATAGTTCCTTGTGTGTTTAAGTTCTCTCGGTCTATTCGTTTTGTGTTAAAATGACATCAAAGCTAGTTTATAAAGAGTTTCAAAACGGATCAGAGGTATGGAAATTCTTTTTGAAGGCAGAAGATGGACAAACTGCTCAGTGCAAATTGTATGAGTCTATTATGAAAACAACGGCAAGATCTCCCACGTACTTACATGTACATTAGTGTCCAAGTACAAAATTGATACTTCTCATAAAACAATGACAGAAAACATGACTCACAGTAATACTACCTCCTCCAACCAGTACGAAGAGGCAAAAAATATCTGAATACTTTTCGTCCCTACGAAAAGTTTCTTTGGAGGAAAGATGGCATGACTTTTAGATCTTTTTGCACGTCGAAAGACCTGAGAGAATTATTTGCGACTAGTGACTACAAATTACCTGCATCACCTAACTCCATAAAACAGATTGCTATGGGTTATGGCATTGATCTGAAAATGAAAGTTTATCTGGATCTTATGAATATAAGAAAGAGTAACCATAGATTCAGCCTTACTTTCGATGAATGGACTTCATGCAAAAACAGGCGCTTCATGAATGTGAATGTTCATAAATTTTCAGAGAATAAACATATGTTCTCGAATTTGGGTCTTGTGCGCATAGTAGGAAGCATGCCTGCAGAGAGTTGCATAACTATTTTGAAGGAGAAATTATCAGAATATGGCTGGACATTAGATGATGATATAGTAGGTGTTACTACAAATGGAGCCAGTGTAATGGTGAAGGTTGGGCGACTCATGAATCCTCTTTACCAGCTTGCTACGTTCACGGCATTCAATTGGGAGTTATAGATGTGATTTACAAATCAGAACGTGGAACGGAAACGCAAGAAGAAAGTACAAAAGACTCAGTCATAGCTCAGTCAGATGTGGATGAGTCTGACGATGAAGAATTTGATGACATTTGTGATAATGAAGGATTTGACTGCAGATTACCTACTGTAGATGAAGTTGACTTAGTGCCAGAATTTGATCTCCTTATCAAAGAAGTAAGACAAGTCGTGAAACATTTGAAAAAATCACCAACGAAGAACGACATTCTTCAGAAATATATGAAGGACGAATTCAGCAAAAATGTGCAACTCGTACTGAACTGCAAAACACGCTGGTCTAGTCTTGCAGACATGATTTCCACATGCAATAAGGTGGAGCAATGTGTAAGCAAAGCCTTGATTGATTGCAATCTTGGATCGAATACAAATCATAGTTTCTCAGACAAAGAATATCGTGCTTCATCAGATATAGAACTCGCACTTCAGCCGATAAAACTGGCAGTGGAAGTACTATGTCGTCGAAATTCAGATTTGTTAACTGCCGAAACTACTCTGCTATTTATGGTGAAAAAGTTAGAACAGCTCGGAACACCAGTAGCTCAAAAACTGAATCCATGAGGGCTTGGATTAATGAACGCCGAACATTTATGACAGACCCTGTCCAATACGACGTATATTTCAATCAATCTACTAGTGTTTGAATTTTGGAGGCCGTTACTTGATGTAGATCCATGATATAAATGAGATAAAAACACAAGGTTTAACTTTAATCTACACAGCAGCTTTATCAAGAATGACAAACAGAATGAAGAGTATGGTATTATAAACAAATCGTAGAACAAGTTGGATGAATAACAGGAAAATCCACACCGAGCCGAGCGTTAAATAAAAATGACTACCTATTCAAAACTCTAAATTTCATTTCGTCCGGAAACTATACAATTTTAAACAAAGATCCAACTATTACATTCCAGAAAAATATTCAAATTGCAATAAATGACGCAAAATCTTTAATTGAAGCATTAGATAAATATAAATTAATTTTACCAAACCCTCAACCACCTCAACTGTATTCACTCATTAAATTGCATAAAGTAAATAACCCCGTTAGACCAGTCGTATCTTACGTTACAGCCCCAACCGTGAAATTGTCGCACTACCTTATAGATATCATTAAAATTATTGTTCATTCAAATCAAAATTTTCATTAAAAATTCTTTCGAATTAATAAATAACATAAAAAACGTTAACCTACCACCTAACGCAAAACTTATTTCGTTTGATGTTGAGAATTTATACCCAAGTGTTCCTCCAGGTGATGTCAAAATATTAATCGAAAACAATTTGAATTCGAATCATGTTAACCACATAATTAAATCAGAAATATTGAATCTGTTGGACGTTTGCATTGAACAAAATTATTTTTCTTTCAACAACATCTATTACAGTAGTGAAAATGGTTTGATCATGGGAAATCCTTTGAGTCCACTTTTAGCAGAGATTTT
The DNA here is from genome assembly GCA_013387265.2 of Cryptolaemus montrouzieri. NCBI lineage: Eukaryota > Metazoa > Arthropoda > Insecta > Coleoptera > Coccinellidae > Cryptolaemus > Cryptolaemus montrouzieri. The sequence goes on along the minus strand of JABFTP020000103.1, from coordinate 5,688,376 downwards.
TATGAATAATATTGAACAGAAAATTCATACACATCCACTCATTTCCAAATTTCTTTATTGGTATAGATATGTTGACGACATCTTAGTATGTTTCATTGGAACTACTCGTCAATTAGACTTATTTCTTAATTTCATTAACTCCATCCATTTGATAGAAAAACAGAACGATTCCATTAATTTTTTGGACTTGAAAATCACTAAACTACCTGAATTGTAAATTTTCTTCAATTTTTTTTAATGTGTAGAGAACTCCTGTTATTGGCATATCCTGTTGAGATTCCTGTTTTCCTGTTCGTGAGGATAACCTTCATCCAACTCTCGAGTTTAAATTTTCATTGAATCACCAAAAAAGTCTTCTTAGTGTCAAAATTTTTCAGAAATTTCAAGAAAGCTGATTATAGTCAAATCATCCATAATATATCCGATATTCCTTGGGCCGGTCTTCTAAGCAGCCGTGATGTTAACGATGACGTTGAGATGTTTCATCGGAATTTTACTGCGATAATCGATAGAAGTGTACCTAAGATAAAAATTCACAACAAGTTTTCTATCTCTTATTCTTATGAGACTATACAAGTTATAAAGCGTAAGAACTGGATACATACAAGATGGAAGATTTATGGAGGGAATTGAGGACTTTCTTGAGTTCAAGCTACTTCGCACAAAGTCTAAAGAACTAATCAGAAAAAAACGAAATAATAATCATGTTTTTTCGGTCTTTCGTAAACCAACACATACAGATACAATTATACATAACTACTCATTACATCCAATTCAACACAAAGTTGCAGCTTTGAACAGCATGGTACATCGGTTACTCAATTTACCTTTATCAGTAGAAGATTATAATAAAGAGTTAAACATCATCAGAACATTAATTATTCATATAATCCGGATATGATAGATCTAATCATTCGTAAAAACTGCATCAGAAAGCAATAAATGAAGTATATCCTATTCATAAAGACTATAAAATATTCAACAGTTTAACATTCTGCGGTTCTGCAAGTACAAATATTAAATCCTTTCTCGTCAAACAAAATCTTAATATAACTTTCAAAACTTCTAATAACTTAGGTAAACATATTAAAAATAATAAATCTCGTGTTGAAAAATCAAGTAAATCAGGAATCTATAAACTCAATTGCGGTTCTTGTGATAAAATTTATATCGGTAGGACCTATAGGAGTTTTGGCATAAGAACATCTGAACATAAACGTAGCTTCGATAAAAATAAATCTGATTCAAATTATTCAAACCACTTAATAAAAGAAAACCATTCATTCAATAAAAACTTTGACATATTACATATAAAATCAAAAGTTTAAAATTAGATCTCCTAGAAGCATTAGAAATAAATAGATACAAACATTCAGACAAGCTTTTGAATGAGCAGGTAGATGTGAATTATTCACCCATACTTAAGTTGTTTAATTAGTTTTTATTACCTTTCATACTAACTGTACAATGGCTCGGTGTGGATTTTCCTGTTATTCATCCAACTAGTTCTACGATTTGTTTATAATACCATACTCTTCATTCTGTTTGTCATTCTTGATAAAGCTGCTGACTCAGCGAAACGTCGTTGAATTTTTTTTTTCAAATAAAGTGTAGATTAAAGTTAAACCTTGTGTTTTTTATCTCATTTATAATCTGCTAGTGATCAAACTTTTAAACTGCCTACAAAATCTTCAACCAAAACAAAATGATGAAGTTAATCGGAAGATTACACAAGAACAGTACCAAAGATGACAATATTACAGTTGATATACAAAACAAACCCTCTACATCTTCAGTTGCAGATGAAGCCAAGAATGAAAATGATGATAACGATTCATTTCCATTAGCTGCAGTGAAAAAAATTCAGAGCTGAAATGGCGAATGCTTTTCTCAGTCTTGATGAGAAATTGGAAATGGCATTGAAAGAGCGTTCGCAAAAACGTGTGGCACCTTTGTCATCGTCACGCTCACCAATATCTTTTATTTGTAGTACCAACAAGTGTCGAGGAAGAATGGGCCATTTACTCAGCTAGTTATCTGGAATACAGCATTCGGAGTCGGCTGGCAGATGAAACCCTAGATACTTCATGCTTTTTGATGGGTTATTTTCAAGTTTTAGAATAATATGTTACTTTTTGAATAAATTACTGGTTAGCTTGAGATTTTATTTCTCTATTCTACTCCTGAAGAACAATTAGAGCCAATTGAAATATATATCATGCGAATTTTCTTACATTTTCGATGATCATTTCTTTACAATGCGAGATCTCGCAAAATACTGAGATTTCGCAAGATTAGAATTCCTGAATCTCACGAATACCGAGATTGATATTTAAATGCGATAATAAAAAACAAGTACTGTGTTTTAAGGAATTTTACTTAATGATTGTGATTCGTAACGCGTTTCACTACACCGTAGCTTCTTCAGACGAATGAATATACAGAAAAATATAAATGAAAATATAACTATAAATGTTCTTGAGTAATTTAAAGCTTATTGGGTTGCTTCTTCTCAAGTGGTTATTTATGACAGGTATATCCAATAAAATTAAGAAAAAGATTGCTCCCGAAAAGATTCAATAGAGGTGAAGGGCTTAAATCGACTTGTTCATTGATGAGTCTACCTGAGTGTTTGTATTTATTGATTTCTAAAGTTTCCCAAAGATCTACCTTCCAATATTTATTATCTGTATGCAAAATTTCAAACTGTGGGTCGAAAGAATGATTATTGTCTAAGAGATGATTCGCGTAATTTGAATCTGATTTTTTATTTGAAAAACTGCGTTTATGTTCCGATATTCTAATATTAAAATTTCTATGTGTTCTACCAATGTAGAAATTATCACAGTCATTGCAATTCAATCTATAAACACCTGATTTATTGTTTTTACCTGGTTTGGTTTTATTATTTTTATATATTTGCCTAAATTATTATTAGTTTGGAAAGCTATGTTGAAATTATTGCTACTTAAGAATGATTTCAGTTTCTCACTTGTAATGCCGACGTAGGTTAAGGTGTTGAATTTTTGTTTCAATTTATCGACAGGGTAAACTTCATTCAATGCGATTCTACTTTGTTTTTATTTAAAATATTATTTATTAGTTTGGGATTGTAACCATTATTTTGGCTATTTGTTTAATCAAATTTAGTTCTTTGTTGAAATTTCCTGGTGATAACAGGATGTTAATTAATCTATGGATAAAACTATTGAATGCTGACATTTTATGTTGATATGGATGACACGACGAGTTATGTATTATAATATCTGTATGTGACGGCTTATTGCGAAAACATGTTTTCCATTTTCATTCGAAATTGTTACGTCTAACATCACCAGAAAATTTCAACAAAGAACTAAATTTGATTAAACAAATAGCCAAAAATAATGGTTACAATCCCAAACTAATAAATAATATTTTAAATGAAAAACAAAGTAGAATCGCATTGAATGAAGTTTACCCTGTCGATAAATTGAAACAAAAATTCAACACCTTAACCTACGTTGGCATTACAAGTGAGAAACTGAAATCATTCTTAAGTAGCAATAATTTCAACATAGCTTCCAAACTAGCAAATATATAAAAATAATAAAACCAAACCAGGTAAAAACAATAAATCAGGTGTTTATAGATTGAATTGCAATGACTGTGATAATTTCTACATTGGTAGAACACATAGAAATTTTAATATTAGAATATCGGAACATAAACGCAGTTTTTCAAATAAAAAATCAGATTCAAATTACGCGAATCATCTCTTAGAAAATAATCATTCTTTCGACCCACAGTTTGAAATTTTGCACACAGATAACAAATCTTGGAAGGTAGATCTTTGGGAAACTTTAGAAATCAATAAATACAAACACTCAGGTAGACTCATCAATGAACAAGTCGATTTAAGCCCTTCACCTCTATTGAATCTTTTCGGGGAGCAATCTATTCCTTAATTTTATTGGATATACCTGTCATAAATAACCACTTAAGAAGAAGCAACCCAATAAGCTTGAAATTACTCAAGAACATTTATAGTTATATTCTCATTTATATTTTTCTGTATATTCATTCGTCTGAAGAAGCTACGGTGTAGTGAAACGCGTTACGAATCGCAATCATTAAGTAAAATTCCTTAAAACACAGTACTTGTTTTTTTTTATAATGGAATTTTACCAAGTAAAAGCCTCCCAAATTCAAATTTAGATGCGAGATTGCATTCCCTAGCCTTTACCACTTTATCAGAGGCATCTTAAACACACAGTAAATAACGTAAACAAGGAAAAATCAGACAGCAATGGAGTCAGTGCGTAGACAATAGATGTAGGTAGCCAACGACCGCAGTGTTTATATTTTTGATTCAAGCTGGGATTTCAAAATAAATTTGTTAATCTAACCGGCTGGAACATCTTATTGAATGTTTTCACAATTAGTGCAATCCAAAATCAGTTCCCAGAATTATTTCTTCAATCATCTGAAGATGCTGAAATAGTGAACAAACTACCCCTATACAGTTGAAACTTGAAAATCACTCGGCAATATCGAAATTGAGATCAAATCAAACTATGCAGAGATTGAGTTCAATCATATCTCAAAATAATGAACAAGATTTCCTCGTCGGGAATAAAATGAAATGATTTCAGTTCCATTTCATCGGAAATATTCCACATCGAATGGCAGCTGAAGCTCACAGCGTAATACGAAAATATAATCCATCGAAATTGGAACGGATGGAAAAATATTCCACCATGTAGTATGATTGCAACAAGGAGAATTTTCATCATGTTTACATTTATGCCGAGATGTAAACGAAATATCAACTTTTCCTTTGTTTTGTTCTGATGTTGATACAGTGTAATATCATATCGTGGTGTTCCACGATGCATCGGAGGCGCTACTCGCACAGAAAATTCCATAATTTTCAGTTTTTAACCTTGATTTATGTGACAACAGAGCAAAGTTTCAGAAGTTTCAAGAATAATTGAATTCATACTCCCTTTACTTGCTGCAGAATACGCAGCATGTTCTAATACGGCCAACGAATGTTAACAGTGGAAGATAAATGAGTTTTTTATTTGTTTTAATTGAATAAATCTATATTTTATTCAAAATATTGATATGTCTTACACACAACCGAACTTATATGGAATCCCTCGCTATTTCACATGATTGATTGTCTTTTACCATGGATCTTTGACTACTTGTGAAGAATGAAGTTTTTTGTTGTAAAAACTGAATAGTATGATAAGAAATGTTGAATTATTTCCACATGTTCGGGATATTGTACTCTGTCGTCACTGAGATTTGAAACTGTGAGTTTCAAAATTTAAAGAAGCCTATGTTGGATTGACCGATGTGGAGAGGGGACGAATAATTGCTCTCGTTGAAGAAGGGGTGACACACAGCGATATAACGGCTACAATGGGGGTATTACAGGGGGTGATTTCAAAAACCTACGCCCGAAACGTGGAGCTACAAATTCTGAAAAATAGGCCTAGAAGAAGTCGTAGGAAGATCACTTGTGAAAAACAAGACCACTTTTTGTGCCAAATTGCAAGAAGCGACCCTAGTGCGTCGCACCCCATACTCCAAAGGCCATTTTTGAGAGCATCAGTGTATCGAAATAATACATCAAAGACTTCCTTGAAGAGTTTCATACAGCAGAAGACCCTTAAGAGTTCCAGTGCTAACCAGAAAACAAAAATTAACAGACTTAATAGGTGTATCTTCTTCTTCTTCTTCTTCTTCACCGTGTAGAAGGCGTAGCGCCTGTTCAGTTCCGGTTTCCCTGCAGCAGTTCTTATAAGTTGATTGCCAACTGTCCCGCCATCGTTTTGGTGGTCGTCCAACGGGTCTTCTTCCGTGTGGTATGTTGTTATATACGATTTTGGCTATTCTATCTGTGGTCATTCTGTTTACATGCTGGTTCCATTCTCTTCTTCTATTTCTTACCCATCTTACAATATCGTCTGTCTCACATTTTTCCCTTATGTCGGTATTTATTTGTCTGTCATTCAATGTGTAACCGGTTTTAGTTTTTCGCGTTTTTATTTCTGTTGTTCTTAGTATCCCATTTGTTACCGACGTTTCCGCTCTTGTTTCTGCCCCGTATGTCATAATTGGTCGCACACATGTTCTGTAGATTCTGGATTTGCATGGTATACTGAGGTGTTTATTTCTCCAAATTGGTTGTTTAAGATGTCCTGATAGTGCAGCTGCTTTGTTCACTTGTCTCCTCACTTCATCTTCAAGGTGTCCTGTGCTTGTTATTTTGCACCCTAAGTATTCGAATGACATGACTTGGTCTATAGTAGCGTTGTTTATTGTTAACTTGCAGCGCAGAGGTTCCTTAGCTATGGTCATGCATTTTGTCTTACTTGTTGAGATTTCCATATTGAAATTTTTTGCGCGTTTGCTAAAGGCGTATAACATTCTTTGTAGGTCGTCTTCTGATTCTGCAATGAGTACTGCGTCATCGGCATAGCATAAGATGTTAATTTTGTAGGTTCCCATGCGGTATCCTAGTCCCAAGTTTTTAACGGTCTCTACAAGTTGGTCCATAACAGTATTAAATAGTAGAGGGCTAAGACTATCACCTTGGCGGATGCCCGACGTTGTTCCGAAATGCTGCGTTAGGGTGTGGTTTGTTCGTATTTGCGTTGTTGTATTAGTGTTCAGATCTTTTATGAGTCTTATATATATTTTTGGGTACCTCTTTGTTTTGCAGTATCTCGATTATATCCTTCAGTTGGACTCTGTCGAAGGCCTTCGTTAAGTCTTTGAAACAAAGATATGCTGGAGTGTTATATTCGAGAGACTTTTCTACTAATTGCCTTGTCATAAATAGTGCATCGACCGTGGACCGGTTTTTCCGAAAGCCTTGTTGCTCTTCGCTGATTGGCATTGTTGACGTTATGTCATCGGTAAGAATCTTTGTAAGCAGTTTCAAAGAGGTGCTTAATAAGGTTATTCCGCGATAGTTGGCAGGATTTGTTTTGTCTCCTTTTTTAAAGATAATATCGAGTACCACAATTGGAATATTGAGAATTGGTGAAATGTTCTTGTTTCGGATGAGACCAAAATTGGTGTTCGATCAATCAATCATTTATTTATTCATCAGAGATGACAAGTCAAGAAATAGTAAATATAATATCTCAATTCCTAAGTAACGATTCGACAAATCCAATAGAGTGGACATAAACAAAGGATCAAATCACAATAAACAAGAGGAGACAAGACATTTAAAACAAAATGGAACATCAAATAAAGCACTCATATAATCCCATACCAATAAATTCGTCCAGTAAAGTGAAGACTTCATTTTCTCCTTGAAAACAAAACTGCTCATGCTTTTGTATCTTTTAGAGAGTCGATATAGTTTCAGTCAGAATAAGTGAAATATTTTTGTGAACGCGATAGACGTTGTTGTGATAATATAAGGTTTTCTTTATTTCGGGTATTATAATTATGAATTTTGCTGTGAGTGGCAAACTGATCACGGAAACGGTGAATATAGCTGAGACATTCGAAGATGTAAATTGAAGGGACATGGATAATGCACAGTGTCTTAAATATATTGCTGCAACTTTTTTCTTGCGCTGCTCTAACTATTTCCCTAACAGCTCTTTTTTGCAATAGGAAAATTTGTTGAGCTTCTAAAGATGCGCGCCAGAGGAGTATTGCATAAGACGCAACACTATTAAAATGCGCAAAGTAGGTTGAGCAAGAGGTCCTTTCGTTGGCGATGTAGCGCATTCGACGGCTAGAATAAATTGCTGAGTATAATTTTCTACTCTTTTCAGTTTCCCATGTAAGAGTACTCTCCATTGAAAAGCCCAACAGTTTGTTAGCCGATTCATCATTATCCATGATTTCGCTTTGCCACGAAGTCAATTTTCGATTTTTTTCCATGTTAAAATGTAAACCATTTATGTCCTTTTGCATGGTAGACTCAGAACGCCTGTTTCACTCCTCTATAGAATTAGACCTGACAAGACATGTTGTGTCGTCCACTAACAAACATGTTTTATCTGCTTCAATATTGAATCATCATATACAAAATGAAAAGCACCGGACCCAATATTGATCCCTGCGGAACACCAAGGTTTATTTTTACTGGCGCAAAACAGCTCGTTTTTCCAACACACTTATAAGTAAGTTACCAATCAGTGTAATGGAAAAACGAGCTGTCTGTGCCAGTAAAAATCGATCAGATGACCGCCAGATTCGGGTTTCAAGAGGTCATGGAATACAAGCTAGACTCCGAGCAGCAAGACAAATTCCGAAATGCCAAGGAGGCAGTGTTATGTATTGGGGTGGCATTATGCTGGTAAGTAAAACAGATTTGATTTCGTATTCTTCGAGTGTAACGGCTAGAAATTACGTGGACCTAGTGCTGGAGCCCGTAGTGAGACTCTGGCGAGGTACCCACGGTCATAATTTCGTTTTTATGTAAGATAATGCTTCTCGCATACCAGCAACCTCGCGCGACATTATGTTGAAAAAGAGGGAAACGCTCTTTTGGACTGGCCAGTTTGCCCTCCAGACCTAAATCCTATTGAAAATTCATGAGATAATCTCAAAAGGAACATCAGATCGCGCCAGGATAATCCAAGAACCACACAACAGCTCATCCAAGCCACCACAGAAGTGTGGCAGAATATCACCCAAGAGAAGGTCGAAAATCTAATCCAAAGCATGCCTAGACTCATTCGGGCTTGTATCAGGGTTGTAATACAACTACTGAGGTCGAGAAAAAATACTTACCTCGTGAGAAAACAATTTCTTACTACATGCGGAAAGAGTCTCTCATTTTCTTTGATTTGTTTCTTTCTCAAAATGAATCTTAATTCATTTCTTTCCAATGAAAGTATCTCAAAAAGGATCAGTTCTAAGAATCCTTCGAAATTTCCAAAATCCCTGAGGTTATATTCAAAATATCGGGTGATTCCATATAAATTTGGTTGTGTGTATATTACTTTGGTGCAAGCAAGTTAATAGTAAAAAAGAAAACTCCAAGGAGCAGTGCAGAATTCATTATTGAAAAGCACTGTGCATACTCACAGTTGGTAGCCTCATCTGTTTGGATGATGGCTATATACAAAATGAATTTTGTGTATGAAAAATAACAATGTTGATGATAACTCAACTCAATGAAGGGTTACGAAAAAGTGAGAGATAAAAATATGTACACAGTAAAAGCTTACCACTATGGAAAGCTTATTTGTCCATATTTGATATCTTGAAATATTAGCTGCTCTTATCATAATTCATGTATTTCCTCTTGTTTGCACCCTGATTAATTTTGAATCTAGGGTAATTTCGGGGTGAGTGGTCCTAGTAACTTCAAGACTCTATTGTAAAGAAATTATCATGAATTAAAACAGAACATGAACTTTGACTAATGACAGATCACTTTAAAGAACGCAAGCATTGTAATTTCGAACTTTAAAAAATACTAGCACCGCTCTTCTCTCCCAGAGTGTGCGGAGGTGATGTACTTGAGCCTGGATCTAAAGCTTATGGGACCTGCGCTTCATGTTCGAGGTTTTTTAACAGGTTGCTCAAAGTTCTCAACTGAAGACATACTCCGGAATGTCTCCTTGATTCATTAGGAAAACTCCTGCTACCCTGAATCCGGCTATTGCTTATCCACTTGTCGCTGTTTTTCCCAGGCTTGCTTCAATAAGGAGCCAAATTATTGTCTTGTGAAACAACGTCCAGGGTGTATCATCCATAAACTGCAGGATTCTTAGAAGAATGTTTTAAGAGACTTGAAAACCGCGCTACGTCTAGCGGCTGTAGATCGTTGGATGTGAGTGATGGCATCGAAAGTAAGATGTCATTCTCTTCAGTAAACTCCAGCATTTTAACCGAATTGCAGTGTGAAGAATATCTGTCCAGCAAAACAAGCACTTTTCCATCTGGTTTTGAAGGAAAGAAATGCGATTTCATCTATTCTAGAAATATATCAGATGTTATATGGTTGTGACATATGAACCACTGAACTTAGAAGCAGGCCATCTTCAAATTCAGGTTTCTTCCTTTGCCTTTTCATGATGCATGCAGGATGTACAATATTACTGTGATCGTTCCTTTTTCTGTTGATATAGCTACAGCTTTGGATCCTTTTAGAGTCAAAACATAACCTGGTCGATTATTCAATTGCAATCCAGACTCGTCCATGTTGTAAATATGGCCAGCTTTATTTATCAGGTCATTGTCACTGAGAATCCACTCCAGCATTTCATTGTTAGTGTTTTTCTCTGCTTCATTAATCCTTTGACTTCTAGCGTTTGACACTCCTTTTGATTTCTGTAATGAAATATAGGGATTACTTTTCAGAAACATTTGCACCTAATCATAGCGTGCCTTCTCAGATTTCATAATGAATCTGTGCCTCATTCCTGATTGACTTCTCAAATCATCGATAGTCGATGGAAAGCCTCTCGTCTGCACCAAAGCTTGATGACGGTCCCATTAGACCCTTTGTGCAGTTATTTTGCACAAAAACTTTTTGGTGTCCACTTAATATGTCAACTCCTTAGTTTGAATCGACTGTATTATTAAAAATCAAAGTGAAATTACTCACCTTTTCATATTTGTTGCTTTTGTTGCCTGTGCCGAAACGAATTGAACTAAACTCCAAAGTAGTACCATCCATGGTTATTACAGTAACTTTTTTCTATTATCCATCTCTCCCGTACGGCCATCTCCCCCGGAATTACCGTAACTATTTGTTACGGTTGATGATTTATTTATTCAGTAAGTAAGGCCACAAAAGTGTGGATGTACACATCAAGTAATAAATAACAAATAAATAAAACAATAACATATGAAAATACAAATAATAGGATCAAAAGGAAGATCATTAAATCAAACTGTCTTTCAGAAATTCTGCTACAGTGTGATAACTCTTTGAAATCAATAGCTTTTTAACGGTTCTCCTAAATGGCTCAAATGCCAAAACTCTGTACCTAACTGGGAATTTGTTGGGGAATTTTTGATCCACATAAAGTAGTGACTTTGCTAGTGTGATCGAGCGTGGTTCTAAGCATATTTCCAGATCGATAAGCGTGGCTTGTCGAGTTCGTCTGCAACTCATTCAGATGTTTAGATCTCCCAGCTCTATAACCATGTTGTGCGTCAGCCAGCAGATAATACTCTGCTGAAAAAGCCAACATTCTGTCACAAAAGACTCTTTCCATCACTTTTGATAGTGTGTTTAAGATAGAAACAGGCCTGTAGTTCATCAGATCGTTCCTGTCCCCCATCTTGTAAGTAGGGATCAAAAAACCCCCGTAGACGCAGATAAATTGATTAGAAAAGCAATCGGTTCAGCTATGACTTCTCCTAAAGCTTTTAATATCTTCGAATTGAGCCCGCCGGGACCGACGCTTTTAGTGTTCTTCATGTTTCGGAGAACAAATTTGACATATTTGTCGTCAATGGGACTGAAGAAATAAGTCTGTTCAAAAATTGTGCGAGATGTGCAGGTTTTTGGCCTATCATTGCCGAAATGTTCTCGAAGTTTGCACTCAGTCTTTTTTGAAAAGAAATCCGCGAAGGGATCAGCTATCTCACTGGGGTTGTTGATCGTATTCCCTTCTTTAACTACTTTTTTTATACTCTGTGTCCTACCCTCACCCCCCAAAGTACAGCCAAGCATCGTCCATACCGCTTTAGTTCTGTTCTCAGATGAAGCAATCACGTTGTTATAGTACTCTCTCTTCTTAAGCTTAGTGAAATTTTTATGTCTTTTTTTCTCTTCCTTGTCTCCTGTCAATTTACACAACCTAAATAGATTTCGAATTGCGAAAATTTGTGAAATCTACCAAATTATTTCCTGGCGCTGACGTTTCCAGTGATCACAACCCGGTTTGAGTGATCCTACAAATGCACCCTTTTATACCAGTTAAGCGGCCAGAAAAAGTTAAACATATCAACGTGAAGAGCCTAGACGATAGTGAAATAAGGGCAAAAGTAAGTCAACGACTTGAAGAAAGACTGGAAGCTGCTGAAACATCTGAAACAACTGACGTTGAGCGCCAGTGGAGTGCTTTGAGAGAAGCGCTTACAGTCACCCAAAAACCGACATAGCACTAACCAGTACAAAAAGAAACAACCTTGAATGACTGACGAAATTCTTCAAATGATGCACGATAGAAGAGAACTGAAAATAAAAAACATCGAACGATATAGAGAACTGAACAAAAAAATTCGACGAAAATGTAGGGAGGCCAAAGAGCAATGGCTAATTAACCAATGCACAGAAATTGAAAATCTCCAAAAAAAGCATGATCTATTCAACATGCACAAAAAGATCAGGGAGATAACAGGAAGACAACACAAACCTAACAGTGGAATGTTGAAGGGGGCCAACAACGAGTTACTGATCGGGGTCGAAGAAAAGCTGAAACGATGGAAGGACTATATTGAAGAACTTTTTGGGGAAGATCGAACGGAAAGCCCGCAACCTGAAGAATTTAATGAAACTAGTCCTTGCATTACATCGGAAGAAGTTATATGAGCAATAAAGCTTCAAAAAAATGGTAAAGCTATTGGCCCCGACGGAATCTATCCAGAGACGCTTAAGCTAATGACACAGCAAAAAGGGGCTGGCCTTAAGCTCTTAACAGCACTGTTTAATAACATCTATAGCGCCGGTAAAATCCCAGCAGACTGGCTCAAATCTGTGTTTGTCACCCTGCCCAAAAAGACCAATGCGACAAACTGTGATGACTACAGAATGATTAGCCTAATGTCGCATGTTCTAAAAACCTTTCTACGAATTATACATACTCGAATTTACACCAAATGCGAGCGAGAAATCGATCCAGTTCAGTTCGGTTTCAGAAATGGCCTAGGAACGCGTGAGGCTCTCTCTTCTCTTAATGTACTCACCCAAAGATGTAGAGACATGAATGTCGATGTTTACGCCTGCTTTGTTGACTATCGGAAGGCTTTTGACTGCGTTTCACAAAAAAAAAAGGGCGGAAATTCTAAAAAATGCCGGGGTTGATGCAGAAGACTTACGCATTATTACAAACCTTTATTGGCACCAAACTGCAGAAGTGAGAGTTAATGGGCTAACATCTGAACAGGTAGCAATACGGAAAGGTGTACGTCAAGGCTGTGTGCTGTCGCTTCTATTGTTTAACATTTACTCAGAAGCAATATTCAAAGAAGCACTTGAAAACATAGACACAGGCATTAGAATAAATGGAAAACTACTTAGTAATATCCGCTACGCAGACGACACCGTGGTACTAGCTAACAACCTTCAAAACTTGCAGAGAGCGATGAACCTTATTGTAGAGCATAGCCAACGCTTTGGACTATCTGTTAACGTTAACAAAACTAAAAGTATGGTGTTTTCTAAGCAAGCAGTGGAGGCTGTAATACGCATTAACAACCAACCTGTGGAACAAGTGCATTCGTTTCGGTATTTAGGAGCCACGGTGAACGACCAAAGTGACCCGAAAATAGAGATCAAATCTCGAATCGAACAAGCCCGTAAAACTTTCGTTGGCATGAGAGACCTTTTCGTCAACCGCGGACTTAATCTTCAGCTTCGTATGCGACTACTTCGTTGTTATGTTTTTCCTGTCCTTACTTATGGATGTGAAACTTGGACTTTCAATCCAGAAATGGGGAGACGCATAGACGCTTTCGAAATGTATCTACACCGTAGAATATTGCGTATCTCTTGGATGGAAAGACGGACAAACATCGACGTTCTAAATACGATGGGAAAATCACGAGAGTTGATGAGAACCATCAAAGAAAGAAAGCTGCAGTACATCGGGCACATCATGCGCGGCAAAAAAATATGAGATCCTTCGCCTTATTATTGAGGCGAAAGTCCAAGGAAAGAGATCAGTTGGACGACTCCAGAACTCATGGCTGAAAGATCTACGGAGGTGGTTTGGAAGAACGTCCACTGAAATTTTTAGAGCTGCAGTGTCGAAAACAATTATTGCCAATTGGATCGCCAACCTTCGTTTGGAGACGGCGTCATAAGAAGAAGAAATAGATTTCTCAAATTGTAACTACTCCTTAAAACCTCTTCTTTATCACTTGTGTACCTTTTCTTTCATGTGAATTGCGTTTAATACAAAAGGTGGGACAAAGAAAATCTAAAGCTTTGCTCAAGCAATGAACGAACAGGAAAAATCGCGCATCAGCACATTCACTAGAATATAGTTTGGCCCAGTCGAGATGTGATTTAGGTATGTATGTATCTCAACTTTTTTCAAATACCTATTGTCAGCTAAAGATAGATCTCTCGTGATAATATAGTACGTAGTTTAATTTCTTATTAACTTCGTAGTAATATGTGCTGAAAAATATTTCGAAACAATACACAGGGGTTAAAATCAAAGCAGTTTTATTATATAACAACAAGTCCTGAATGGAGTTAAATCTATCAAATTCTTCAAAAATAGCGAATTCATCACCCCTTCCTATTTTCCCGAAAAATAGAATACAGAAAAGTGGCTCCACACGAATAAATCAGTGGTAAAACTGCTGAAATAGACTGTGACATGTTTCAGTATTCCTAAAAGTTTGGTTTGCAGCCAGCAGAGAGATAATGGAACTTAAGATGACATAATATTCTAAGAATAGTGTTTTCTCGTAACTTTTTCAAGGGAATTTAGTGCAATAATTTATAGCACATTAGTATAAAAACTATCCATCTAAAATTCAAAATGAAGGAAAATTTGCAGGCTTTACCGGAAGTTCTGAATGAATTACCCTCCCCGTTCTTATTTATAGCCAATTTCCTCAAGCAGTTACGAGGGCGGTCACCATTGTTGCACTGCAAAGTAATCTACCTCTTACGTTATTCGTTGAAGGTTGAAGTATGATCAGCGCGTTTTGATAGCCGTGCTGGTGATTTTGTAGTTTTATGGGTACTCATGCACATTATTTCTAGTCAACAGGTTGATAGATACATACTATCCATCATTCTTCTGTTTATGTTTAACGTTAAGTCCATGTGCTTCCAGACTATACAGACTAGTAATATTTCGAAGGTTTAGTTTTCACGAATATAAATTCGCAATGTGAGCAAACTTAGTTCATATATCTATTAGCAACGCGTTCATACGAACTGTAGCCAATTGAAACATCGTAACTCTAAGCTACTGGAGAAATACTGAAACCCACTCATTTCACGTGATTTTTTCCCAGCTTTAACACATATCAAAACCCAATATCATTAATCTCTTTAAATGCAATATCAAACATTCCAGCAATATCTGATTTGAATTGTGGAGGCCGTTACTTGATGTAGATCCATGATATAAATGAGATAAAAACACAAGGTTTAACTTTAATCTACACTTTATTTGAAAAAATTCGACGACGTTTCGCTGACACAGCAGCTTTATCAAGAATGAAAAATAGAATGAAGAGTATGGTATTATAAACAAATCGTAGAACAAGTTGGATGAATAACAGGAAAATCCACACCGAGCCATTGTACAGTTAGTATGAAAGGTAATAAAAACTAATTAAACAAGTTAAGTAGGGGTGAGTAATTCAAATCTACCTGTTCATTCAAAAGCTTGTCCGAATGTTTGTATCTATTTATTTCTAATGCTTCTAGGAGATCTAATTTTGAACTTTTGTTTTTATATGTAATATGTCAAAGTTTTATTGAATGAATGGTTTTCTTTTATTAGGTGGTTTGAATAATTTGAATCAGATTTATTTTTATCGAAGCTACGTTTATGTTCAGATGTTCTTATGCCAAAACTCCTATAGGTCCTACCGATATAAATTTTATCACAAGAACCGCAATTGAGTTTATAGATTCCTGATTTACTTGATTTTTCAACACGAGATTTATTATTTTTAATATGTTTACCTAAGTTATTAGAAGTTTTGAAAGCTATATTAAGATTTTGTTTGACGAGAAAGGATTTAATATTTGTACTTGCAGAACCGCAGAATGTTAAACTGTTGAATATTTTATAGTCTTTATGAATAGGATATACTTCATTTATTGCTTTCTGATAGAGTTTTTACGAATGATTAGATCTATCATATCCGGATTATATGAATTATTAATGGCTATCTGTTTGATGATGTTTAACTCTTTATTATAATCTTCTACTGATAAAGGTAAATTGAGTAACCGATGTACCATGCTGTTTAAAGCTGCAACTTTGTGTTGAATTGGATGTAATGAGTAGTTATGTATAATTGTATCAGTATGTGTTGTTTTACGAAAGACCGAAAAACATGATTATTATTTTGTTTAGTGATTTTAAGTCCAAAAATTTATGGAATCGTTCTGTTCAATTTCTATCGTGAATTTAATGTTCAAAGGATGGAATTAATGAAATTAACAAATAAGTCTAATTGACGAGTAGTTCCAATGAAACACACTAAGATGTCGTCAACATATCTATACCAATAAAGAAATTTGGAAATGAGTGGATGTGTATGAATTTTCTGTTCAATATTATTCATAAAAATCTCTGCTAAAAGTGGACTCAAAGGATTTCCCATGATCAAACCATTTTCACTACTGTAATAGATGTTGTTGAAAGAAAAATAATTTTGTTCAATGCAAACGTCCAACAGATTCAATATTTCTGATTTGATTATGTGGTTAACATGATTCGAATTCAACATGTTTTCGATTAATATTTTGACATCACCTGGAGGAACACTTGGGTATAAATTCTCAACATCAAACGAAATAAGTTTTGCGTTAGGTGGTAGGTTAACGTTTTTTATGTTATTTATCAATTCGAAAGAATTTTTTATAGAAAATTTTGATTTGAATGAACCATAATTTTTAATGATATCTATAAGGTAGTGCGACAATTTCACGGCTGGGGCTGTAACGTAAGATACGACTGGTCTAACGGGGTTATTTACTTTATGCAATTTAATGAGTGAATACAGTTGAGGTGGTTGAGGTTTGGTAAAATTAATTTGTATTTATCTATTGCTTTAATTAAAGATTTTGCGTCATTTATTGCAATTTTAATATTTTTCTGGAATTTAATAGTTGGATCTTTGTTTAAAATTGTATAGTTTCCGGACGAAATGAAATTTAGAGTTTCAAATAGGTAGTCATTTTTATTTAACGCAATAACAGTATTACCCTTATCTGCTTTTGAACATTAAATTCACGATAGAAATTGAACAGAACGATTCCATAAATTTTTGGACTTAAAAATCACTAAACAAAATAATAATCATGTTTTTTCGGTCT
Organism: Cryptolaemus montrouzieri; assembly: GCA_013387265.2. NCBI lineage: Eukaryota > Metazoa > Arthropoda > Insecta > Coleoptera > Coccinellidae > Cryptolaemus > Cryptolaemus montrouzieri. The sequence goes on along the minus strand of JABFTP020000103.1, from coordinate 5,671,149 downwards.
TTCGTAAACCAACACATACTGATACAATTATACATAACTACTCATTACATCCAATTCAACACAAAGTTGCAGCTTTAAACAGCATGGTACATCGGTTACTCAATTTACCTTTATCAGTAGAAGATTATAATGAAGAGTTAAACATCATCAAACAGATAGCCATTAATAATTCATATAATCCGGATATGATAGATCTAATCATTCGTAAAAACTCTATCAGAAAGCAATAAATGAAGTATATCCTATTCATAAAGACTATAAAATATTCAACAGTTTAACATTCTGCGGTTCTGCAAGTACAAATATTAAATCCTTTCTCGTCAAACAAAATCTTAATATAGCTTTCAAAACTTCTAATAACTTAGGTAAACATATTAAAATAATAAATCTCGTGTTGAAAAATCAAGTAAATCAGGAATCTATAAACTCAATTGCGGTTCTTGTGATAAAATTTATATCGGTAGGACCTATAGGAGTTTTGGCATAAGAACATCTGAACATAAACGTAGCTTCGATAAAAATAAATCTGATTCAAATTATTCAAACCACCTAATAAAAGAAAACCATTCATTCAATAAAAACTTTGACATATTACATATAAAAACAAAAGTTCAAAATTAGATCTCCTAGAAGCATTAGAAATAAATAGATACAAACATTCGGACAAGCTTTTGAATGAACAGGTAGATGTGAATTACTCACCCTACTTAACTTGTTTAATTAGTTTTATTTTCATACTAACTGTACAATGGCTCGGTGTGGATTTTCCTGTTATTCATCCAACTTGTTCTACGATTTGTTTATAATACCATACTCTTCATTCTATTTTTCATTCTTGATAAAGCTGCTGTGTCAGCGAAACGTTGTCGAATTTTTTCAAATAAAGTGTAGATTAAAGTTAAACCTTGTGTTTTTATCTCATTTAATATCTGATTTATTATTCAATATGTAACCTATCCAATTACTTATAGGATGTAAACTAATAATAATGAGTTTAATCTACACTTTGTCGTTTACCCTGCTCAGTCGTTTAGATGTGTGAATGAACACAATTCATTTAAAATTATATATTTAATAAATATCTAGGCTTCATAAGATTTAAGAAATCGAGGGTATCTCAGCAGGTTGGTGGCTATCCAAGGAAAACATTGATATCCCCTAAAAATAATGTAGGTTGGTGTCTATCCAAGAAAAAGATTGATCTCCTCTAAAAATGACGGAGGTTGGTGGCTATCCAAGAAAATTATTGAACTCCTTTGTCCTGCCCAAAATTGAGGTATTGAATTTGTCTTCTCCAAAAATAAAGCTGTACTTTTGTTCTCTCCAAAAAAAGTATAGCTGGTATTTTGTTCTCTACAGAAAAATTTAGCTGGTATTCTGTCCTCTCCCAAAAAATTTTGCTGGTATTTTGTCCTCTCAAGAAACTGTAAAAGTTTTCATATATCACCGTGTGCTCGTGGTAATTACAACTGACTTCTCCTCTGCATTTATTTGGATTTTGAATGATTATAACAAATTGAAAATGCAAAAAAAGCCTATATAAATATATAGATATACATATAATAAGAAAATAGAATGGTGATTGAACACATCAGACTTGCAAATCAATTTTAAAAAGAAAATCTACATCTCATGATAAGAAAAAAATATCACTTATTTTCTAGGCCATTCAAATAAAACCGAAGAGAGGTCAGCAAGTAATGAAGTTAATAAGCAGAAGAAATATACGATGAGTATGAAAGGAATGAAAAATATTAAAAAAGCGATGTAGGGTAATGCTGAAAGGAAATGAACAAGGCAGTAAAATATTCCTATATGAAAATTGAGAATTCTTATGCATCGTCTGTTATTTTCAATTCAAACAACCCATCTTTCTCTCCCACATCGAATCGGTTTCATGATCTCTATATCACAAAAAAAACGGTCTAGACCATCTGCCAATGAAAGAATAACGCAATACAAAGATTTATTCGGAATCTCATTCCCAATATCATATTTTTGTATAAAGGAACAAATGTCCCCGCCATGTACTATCGACAAACCAAACTGCATTCTCACATTGACAAAATATAACAAGCACAACATAAACACGAATACCATAAAAACAGAACTGCAATCGATTCTCAGTGATTTACCAGGAGACAGATTATACACGGACGCATCGAAAATTAATGACGAGGTGGGTGCTGCGATCGTACAGTGTCAGTCGGTTACGAAATTCAAATTACCAAAATATACAAGTACTTACACAGCGGAGCTATATGCCATATTACAGGGTGTCAAACAAATAGAGGAAAACAACGTCCGATCCGCAATACTCATTTCAGACTCTCTAAGTGCAATAAGGTCACTAGATAATATGTACGCAAAAGACCCCCTAGTGCAACAAATATATAAGGCCATGAATAACATTCAAACGTCGGGAAGAAGTGTATCATTTGTGTGGATACCCTCACACATCGGTATCCAAGGTAATGAAGAGGCCGATATAGCAGCCCGGGCGGCAATAAGTGCGGTGGACTCAATCGTTGAGTCGAAAATCTCGTTTGTGGACTTCAAAAACTACATTAAGAACCAAATTATAAGTGCGTGGCAAAATGAATGGAACCAGTCTTCCTCGAAATTACGCGAGTGTAAACCAAGTGTTGATCCGTGGAAATATAACTTACCCTTGCGTAAGGACCAAGTCGTCTTACACCGGCTGCGCATAGGACACACAAATATGACTCACAGCTACCTCATTTCGAAAGAACAGCGACCCTTTGTCAGCATTGTCAGGCGCCCTTAACCATCGAGCATGTTATAATCGACTGCCCAGGGTATGCAGCGAAAAGAAATAGTTTTCAAATTGGCAATAGTTTACGTGCAGTACTAAACAAAGATCTCACTAAGCTCATGAATTTTCTAAAGACTGTGATTTATTTAACTCAATTTAGCTTCAAATTCTATGTTGTTCTTTTTTGTTTTTATTGATGGATGCGCTAATAACCCTGCGTGGTTGATGCGCTTATTCTAAATAAATAAAAAAAAATAAAATTGAGAATTAAGAACGTAGAAACCATAGATCCATGCTGTAAGTAAATGTGACCTAAAGAGAATATGAGATTATCGAGGATGGATATTCAGAAATCTATGCACATATTAATTTAAAGATGGAAATCGAAAATAATTACTTAGTTGTGCGAGGATCTAGGAATTAATTCAATGTTTGCTCAATATTAAAAGAAAATAAAGAAATGAAGCGGATGACAATGGATTATTACTTACCCCTTTTATTTTGAAGGGTTATTAAACAATTTACAAATTATTATGATTAATTAATTTCGGGAGGTTTCAACGAAGTCTTCAAAGGAAATGCATGAACTCCGGTGTTCTTTCGTTGTCATACTTCGATATCGCCGATGGTAGAGAGGATATTTCACGGAATGAATGGTCATAGAATCAAAGTTACTTGCACTATGTTAAACTAAAAGAATCATGCACGCTACAAATAAAAAACAGGCATATCTATCGTCATTAGTTTCTTTCTTTTAATTTCAATTTAATACTGACCACTTAAGGACTGCGTTCGAATATGTTCGTTCGAACTAAGACCGTCAGAATTCTCCTTTTATGTTATTGCAATAAATGCAATATTGATGAAGAATAGAGCATAAAATTTTTGTTACTACAATAAATACAATTATTTTGGCAATTTCGAATTCTAGAGTTTAAGATTCTAAACGAATACTAAAACTATATATTTTCATGTGCATACATTTAAAAATACTTCGTTACTGATTTACAGGGTGTTTAGTTTAATCGAAAGATTCAGTTACATTTGAATTTTTCGAAAACCGCTTTAAATATTGAGGTAGAATTATGGTGTCAAAAACTTTCAAAGATGCATAACTTTCAATACGAAACAATATTTTGGACTCAAGAGTGACGCGCTTATGGACACAACGCATCTTTTTCTCAAAAACTAGGACGCTACTGAGGTTTTCTAAAAAAAATATATTTTTGAATTTCCCCATTATTTTTCAAGAAAAACAATCAATTGACATTGTGTTGTACGACTCCAAGATTTTGAGTAAAAAAAATTTTAAGGTAAAAACATGACACGTAATCTTCGCTTAGAAGAATTATCTTAGTATTAGGTTCGCAATAAAGTTCTCGCTGTTTTTCCATAAAAAAAATTACTTAATTGTGAAAAATGATTACTCATGAATCATTCAAAATATTGCCCATCGCTAGTTACAACTTTTTCCCATCTTTCTGACAGAGCTTGAATACCGTGACGGTAGAAGTGTTCGTCTTTTGAGGATATCCACGAATCAAGCCATTTTTTGAGCTGAGATATGAGCGGAACTGCTGGTCAGCCAGTCCATGTGCCATCGAACGGAAGAAGTAATAATCGGATGGTGCAATCTCTGTTAAGGTTGCGACGAAACCAATCCCGGCACGTTGTTTCACTTAGGGCAGCATCTATAACTTTTTGAGCTTCAGCCGCCGTTTTCTTCGAATGAAAGAAAAAAATCAACACTTCCCGCAAATGACGATTATTCAGCACAAAATCAGACACTTTCTCACAAAAGCATAAGACGCAAAAACAGAATCAAAATGTGTCACTGTGGTTTGTTTACTATATGTCTATGTTGTTCAAGACGTTGTTGACATGGAAAAATCGACCAGCATTTACTGCTGGAGCCATCTATTGACAAACAGCGAGAACTTAGTTGCGCACCTAATATATTCGTTTTTATCATTAGATAATCTATGTTTCAGAATTAAAAGTTTTAATCAAGGGCAAAACAAAGACTTTTGACTTCAAAAAAATTACAGAAGCTATTCAGAGTGACCTCCTCCAGCTGGGATGCAAGATTTCAGTCTTCTCTTCATTGATTGGCGAACTCTTTCAAAAACACCAGGATCTGTTCTTATTGAGTTGCGCTCAGCGATGATTCTATTTGTTAAGTCCTCAATATCTGCCATGAGGGTAGTATAAATCAAAGACTTCAAATGTCCCCACAGGAAGAAATTGAGCAGGCTTAAGTCTGGAGACAGTTCAGGCTAAAATTATGGTCCACCTCAAATCTCGCGATTTTCATACTATTGAGTCAGGAACTCAAAAGCTGCTAAAATGTGCGGGTGCGCCATCGTGCATATACCACATTGTTTATCTTATTGATAAAGGTACATCCTCCAAAACTTCTGGAAGCGTGTGTTTGGGAAAGAGGCAATACTCCTCCCCCGTAGGTCTCCTTGGTAGAAATACTGGTCCCATTAGGCAGTCACCCACAATGCCAATCCAAACGTTCAACGAGAACTGATGTTCTTTACAACACATATGATTATTATAAAAATTCCCTATGGAATTTTTTGAAAAACTTCATCAATAGGATCAACATAAAAAATTGAGTATTTTGAATCAACTTACGCATAAGCTATTGGCTATAGGCAATATAGACAAAAAAATTGGTAAAAAGTGCATGTACGCGTTGTAGGTGGAATAAATTTAACAAATTTTTATGAAGAGTTTGCCATACAGTTCCATTATTGACACTCAGCGTCTGCAATTTTTCGAGTGGAGGTACCAAAATTATTGCAAGAACCTCAATTTCCAGCTCGAAATTTCTTTTTTCTCTTGGCCTTCCTGTTCTTTCACATCGTCTTCATGTGCCTTTTTCATATAGGCGTCGACGAATGCTCCCAAAAGTTTTTCTATTGGGAGCAATACCGCCGAGAAAATTATAATTCTTCGAAAGTTTTCGACACTCCCAAAAATTTCATCTCAATATTTTTAGCGGTTTACGAAAAATTAAAATTCTACTGCTTATTTCGCTTCAACTTCAATAACCTTAGTTTATATGAACATTTTTCATGAAATGGCTTCAGCAATTGAATATTTCCGTGTCTCTTTTGAGAACACCTTGTATATATATTGTTACCTACTGAATAAATCATTAAAAAATATTTATTTAATTAATGCCAACGCCAGGAAATTCGGAATCATAAATGGTTGAAATCTTATCAATCATAACCCACCTCAACCTTATTCTTTAGTTAAATTGCTCGAAAATGGTTATCCAATAAGACCTGTGGTATCATTCACACATGCCCCAGCATTCAAGATTTACAACTTTTTAAAACATATTCTGGAAAAATTTTGTAATTTTAAACCGTCTTTTCCTATTCGTAATTCAAATGATTTGATAAGAGAAATAGAAAATATTGTCATTCCAAGTAATGCAAAGTGAGTTTCTTTTGATGTCAAGAATTTGTTTCCAAATATTCCACCGAAAGATCCGTATAATATAATAAATAATTTGTTAACACAAAATATGACGAATCCACGAATTAAATACGACATTATGGCTTCATTAGATGTTTGCATATCTCAAAATTATTTTTGATGAGGGACTTATAATGGAAAACCCCTTAAGCCCTCTTTTGGCAGAAAACTTCATGGATAATATAGAAAAAACTATTCATAAACACCCGTTTAGTAAACATTTCCCATATTGGTATCGATCTGTAGATGACATTATTGTGTGTTCCACAGGAACAAACAGACAGTTCACTGTATTCCAAAATTTCATCAACCACCTGCATCCAAAAATAAAATTCACTTCTGAAATAGATCAGAACAATTCGATCAATTTCCTAGACCTTACAATAACAAGATCAAATAATAAACACCAGTTTTCAATTTATCATAAGCCTTCTCATACAGATATCACACTTCATTATACATCGGCACATCCTTACCAACATAAAGTTGCAGCATTTAATAGCTATATAGATAGACTCTTGAAATCAGATCGCAAAAAATAATGGTTATGATGCGAATTTAGTTAGCAGCATATTGCATAAGAAAAAACAGAAACTAGCTTTACAACAAATTTATCCAATTGGTGAACAAATTCAAATTTAAATATAGCGTTCAAAACATCAACAAATTTAGGTTCATTTATCAGGAATTATAAATCTCCAATTAATAAAGAAAATGAATCAGGTGTTTACAGGTTGGATTGTGCAGAATGCAATTGTTTTTATATAGGTAGAATAGGAAGAAATTTTAATGTTAGAATCCTTGAACATAAACGCAGTTTCATCAATGGAAAAACCGATTCAAATTATTCAAATCATCTTAGGGGAAATGGTCACTCTTTTAATTCAGAATTTAAAATCCTACATTCTGAGAATAGAGGTATAAAACTCAACCTTCTGGAAGTACTTGAAATTAACAGATTTAGGTATTCACCGGAAATTCTTAATGATCAGGTAGAGATAAATAACTCACCCTTATTAAATTTATTTGCTGAACATTAGTTCAAGTACGGATAGCTCTGAGTGGATTGCCTCTTTAGTATATATGAAAATTTGTTACTAAGATATATTTATAGTATTCATTCGCTCTTGATAAAGATACTGTGTATTGAAACGCGTCGAGCATTTAATAATATATTTAGTAGAAATCATCGTTTACTTGTATTTATGAAGAATTTTATTGAAGGAACAATATTCAACCTTCCGTTGAATGTTAAATATCCTTCCTTGAAGGAGCTAGTTTTCCGATCCACCCTTCAAATTCACCGTCAACCGGGGCCACAGAAGGGTGGATCGGAAAACCAGCTTCGTCAAGGAAGGATATTCAACATTCAACGGAAGGTTGAAAATTTTTCCTTGAATAAAATTCTTCATTATATCATAAATGGGGTTGTGACTGGAAAAGTGTTGAGAAGCTCTGCTCTACATCATTTCCTAACAAAATTAAGTTGACTTGCTTTAGCTACGTCTGTTCGAATATTTTCAACATATATTTTTTGTTGAAGGTTTTTTCCAGAGAAACTCGATTCAAGAAATTCGAAAGGAAAACAAGATTAATATACATTTAAATTGCTGCTCTTAATCACAATGGATTTCAGTTCTCTGATAAATATGTAAGCTGGAACCAAAGAAATTATTGCTGTTATTTAGTTTTTGCCAAGTAACTTATTCCGGAGAAATTTTTTTGTTGTGTTAAGAAAAGGGGGAAGAATGAAAAAAAATTATGGCAATTATAGTGAATAAATCACTTGGCCTTTGTGGGATTCCAGCTAATTAATCACTTGGATTTATTACCCTTTCCAAGAAAATGCTCCCGAAAGAAACATTTTTCTCTCTTACTTTCCTAGTTCGAAATTGTTCAATAAACTTTGCATACATTGATATATGAATATAAGGGTGTCCCTTATATGGGAGAATTTTTTTTTTTTTTGAAAATCTTAATGCATACTCTCTAACTTTTTTACATCTCAAAATTCAAAAGTAAGCAGTTTTGAATAATAACGAAAACGATTGTCACAATTTTTGTTGTTGCTAAAAGGCGTCTATACTGACGTGGAGTATAAACGCGATCTGTCACTTAGTTTGTTCACAGTGCTCGATTTTGTCAGTTCCCAAAAGTGTATTTTGCGATTTTTACAATAGATAGAAATATCGAACAAAGGATTCGTCTCAATTTTTGTGTTGCAAATAGAAATTCGTGTACGGAATTGCTGAAATTGTTACAGAAAGCATTTGAATTTGGGAGGCTTTTACTTGGTAAAATTCCATTATCAATAATAAAAAACAAGAACTGTGTTTTAAGGAATTTTACTTAATAATTGCGATTCGTAACTCGTTTCACTACACCGTAGCTTCTTCAGACGAATGAATATACAGAAAAATATAAATGAGAATATAACTATAAATGTTCTTGAGTAATTAAAAGCTTATTGGGTTGCTTCTTCTTAAGTGGTTATTTATGACAGGTATATCCAATAAAATTAAGGAATAGATTGCTCCCCGAAAAGATTCAATAGAGGTGAAGGGCTTAAATCGACTTGTTCATTGATGAGTCTACCTGAGTGTTTGTATTTATTGATTTCTAAAGTTTCCCAAAGATCTACCTTCCAATATTTATTATCTGTATGCAAAATTTCAAACTGCGGGTCGAAAGAATGATTATTTTCTAAGAGATGATTCGCGTAATTTGAATCTGATTTTTTATTTGAAAAACTGCGTTTATGTTCCGATATTCTGATATTAAAATTTCTATGTGTTCTACCAATATAATAATTATTACAGTCATTGCAATTCGATCGATAAACACCTGATTTATTGTTTTCACCTGGTTTGGTTTTATTATTTTTATATATTTGCCTAAATTATTATTAGTTTGGAAAGCTATGTTGAAATTATTGCTACTTAAGAATGATTTCAGTTTCTCACTTGTAATGCCAACGTAGGTTAAGGTGTTGAATTTTTGTTTCAATTTATCGACAGGGTAAACTTCATTCAATGCGATTCTACTTTGTTTTTTATTTAAAATATTATTTATTAGTTTGGGATTGTAACCATTATTTTTGGCTATTTGTTTAATCAAATTTAGTTCTTTGTTGAAATTTTCTGGTGATAACGGGATGTTAATCAATCTATGAATAAAACTATTGAATGCTGACATTTTATGTTGATATGGATGACACGACGAGTTATGTATTATAATATCTGTATGTGACGGCTTATGGTAAATTGCGAAAACATGTTTTCCATTTTCATTCGAAATTGTTACGTCTAAGAAATTTATCGAATTATTGCTTTCTATTTCGGTTGTGAATGCAATTTTTGGATGTAATGAATTTATATGATTTTCGAAAATTTTCAACTGTCTATCTGTTCCTGTGAAGCAAATAATGATATCGTCTACATAGCGATACTAGTATAAACAATATTTACTGAGTGGATGATTATGAATTAATTTCTCTAAGTTATTCATGAATCATTTTTGAAAATCATATAAATTCATTACATCCAAAAATTGCATTCACAACCGAAATAGAAAGCAATAATTCGATAAATTTCTTAGACGTAACAATTTCGAATGAAAATGGAAAACATGTTTTCGCAATTTACCATAAGCCGTCACATACAGATATTATAATGCATTACTCGTCGTGTCATCCATATCAACATAAAATGTTGATATGTCATTTAAGTTTGAGAGAGATAGACAATATATTATCTGTGTTTCACGGATCAGTTCGTACTATTCGACAACATATTTTCTCTTGAACTTACTTATTACTGAACGTATGATTATTATTGCGTTTATTTAATGAGTTCTTACTAATTGCAGCGATGTCCGCTATTGGAAAACCACCCGTGAAATGGTAAATAGGATAATCGGGGACTAAATGTCTTATTGTTTCTTCAGCTGCACCACATTCACATGCCGGACTTTCTAAAGTATTCCATTTGAACAACATACTATTATTACGACCATGTCTTGTCCTGAGACGATTTGATATACACCAATTTTTCCTACTTATATCGAAACCTGCAATCCTTTTGGAAGGATCCTCTATGAGAACTTTATCAAAAACATCAACTTCCTCCCATTCAGTTCTCCAAAGATCAACAGCCTTCACCCGTGTACGCAAAAAGTCAATCGACCAAATAAGGTTCCTAGATTTCAATCTCAGGTTAGGTGGATTTTGAAGACCGTGTATTATCGGAAAAACTTCTGGAAATGGGTGATACTTATCCCAAGACGATTTAAGAGCTAATTTCCTGCGAGTATAGGAAGGAACTATAATACAAATAACCGCAAGCCATGGGGTAGCAGTTGAACTGAACCATCCACTTATAACTCTCATAAAACAGTTCAACTGAGAATCAATCTTATTGACATGAGAACTATTCAACCACACCTGACAGCAATATTCTGCTGCTGAATATACTAAAGCTAAATCAGTAGTTCGCAAAGTAGAGACTCTGGCGCCCCAATTAGATACAGCTAGTTTATGTAGTATATTGTTTCTTGTTTTCAACTTCATTCATAATTTATCAACTAAAATTTGAAAGTCAAAGAACGATCAAGCTTCACACCAAGATATGTTTCAGTGAAATTATGAGTTAATAGTGATTGATTGAAGAATACTCTTAGTTGCCTATCCTTCTCATGATTATTCAGCTGAAAACAAGAAACCTCATTTTTCGAAGGATTTGGACATAAACGCCATTTTTTGAAGAAAATTTTCAGAATTTCTAAATCAGAAGTCGGTGTTTGCTCAATTGTTTCGAAGTCATAGTGCTGAAAAACCAAAGTAATACGATCAGCATAAATAAACTTTGTAGAGGAAGTTTCAGGGATGTCAGACATATATAAATTGAAGAGAAGAGGTGCAATGTTACAGGAAATTATGTGGAGAGTATTAAGTAAACTTTCATTTTGAAATAAAATTATTGAGATATCCTTGAACGTGTTTTTATCATTTCAAAACGGTGAACGTGAAAAACATGCCTTGTACCATAATGTGAGCCTCAAGTTAGCTGTTGATAACAGAATTAGGGAAAATGTACGATCCTTTGCATGGAGGTATAATATAATGATATCAAAATTTCCATTCATCCGCTAATCAAAGCATACACAACGATAATGCATTACTAACGTTGTATGCAATTTTATTACTCTCGATAATAGAATAATGAATTTGAATCACACTGTAACTAATGCCTTCTAGTTAAACCAGAGCATTATCTGAAGTTAAGCTTAAAATTGCAAACTACATTAAATCAACACTGTCACGGAATAGCTACGTACAATGGAATGAAAATGCCTGGCTTTGAAATACATAAACTCTGTTTGCATGTAAACAAGATTTAAGTATTTATCAGAAATGTGGTAATGCCATTTTATGAATAAGGTGATGGAATTGAAGTTTCGAACAAAAACTACATGTGTGATGCAGAAAGGAGTTTTTCATAAACAGCTGTAATCGTATTTTTCGAATACCTGAAGGCTTTCTTTTCGACCGTTGGTCTGAAATTGCCTGCTGTTATTAGACTTAATATAACTGGGTAAAAAAACGAATAATTTTTTTGCTTGGTACCCTGTAGAGTCGGTTCCTAGATACCTCTAACGTATGATCTCTTCATTGTAACGGGAATGTTCTCCGCCTTACAGTTTAATATTTCTTTCCTATTATCACATAGAACAATTGATATCTCACTTTCAAATACATTAAACAATATATCGTTTCATAGATTTCGTAGGAAATATAATGGGACAAATATCTTTCGCGACAAAATTTCACGAAGAGTCTACATATGTAAACTTGAGACAAAAAGAATTATTCAAAAATCCGTAGATCAATGAATAATCCTTCCTGACAAGAGCTAGTTCCCAAATCTGCCCGCCATGCACGCAGCCCCCATCATCAGTGTCGCATATCGGTTCTCAGCATCATATCAAGCTACATCGGGGTACTCTATCGATTCCAGAAAGGACGCACCTTGTACATACGTACGAGAGTCGCCCTCCATGGACTGAAACGGTGAACCCGCTACTGGACTTCGAGAAAGATACGAACAATAACAAACAGATGTGAGAACTTTAGAAATTCCCATACTTGGAGACATCTTTCGCCGGTCCGTGAATCAGAATAGTTAGAATATTCATTGATCTACGGAGTTTTGAAGGATTCTTTTTATATCTATATATATTTATATATATATATATATATATATATATATATATATATATATATATATATATATATATATATTCTTTTGAAGAAGAGAGGATTTACAAAAATCGAATAATTGTATTTACAATGAATGCTTATATCTATAATTTTTGGTGTGTGAGAAAAACACAAGTGTGAGCTAAGGAAAATGTTAAAGGAACCATAATATCTTATGTTAAACGAGTGAAAAAACTCGTTTCCTTGTCGCTATTGCACTAGTAATAGTTTGTTTGTTTATGTTGTGTTAATGTCGTGTGTACATAAAGAGTACCAAAGATTTTTCTGCTTAGCAGCTTCATTCTCTCATCTTGCACTCCATGATTTCCAGACGAAGACAAGGGCGAAAGAAAGGGTTTTGGGGCTGGAATCTGTAACAATGGAAAAAGAAAACCAACAGAAAAATATTTGAACATTCATACCTGACTCTTATATGTCCAAACACACTTGAATTTAAGAAAAGATTTTACATACCAAGCGAGGCCATGAAAAGGACTAAGGAGATAATCAAAAAGTACACAACCTGCGATATTTCCTCTTTCGCGGAGATGTTCTTCCGTCCCAGTGTGAATCTCCTGAAACATAATCACTTCCTTGTTCTTGCTTGCCAATTTTGAAGTATAATCTCGAAAAATCCCTTCAATATTCAAACTCAACAAAACAATTTCCTCTCTGTTTGACCGAGAGAGCCCCGAAGGCTAGGTTCGGTCTTCTAAATGATGCCGATTATGAAATATAGATATTCTAGAATTATTATGAACCCAATAATTTGGGTTGACATCTCCCATATATTATTTCTTCGAGGTTCTTTTTTAATTTGAAGAAAAGTTAACGTTTACCAGATATTCATCGGCAAACATCTATGCTTATCAATTCTTCCAGTTTTTAGTTCAGAATTTTGATTTAATAGATGAGTTTTGGGGAAATTCACACAAACCTGAGTTTCTATTATAAAAGCAACACCTATTGAGGTTTCATGTTCAAAAATTATTCGAATGTACTTATTCTAATAATACTTTTTCGATTTTATCTTTAATATTTCGAAATCTTAATCGTGTTGTTATTTATTATTACGACGTTTGTTCAGTGCGTATTTTTAAATTTTTCTCCACAAAATATATAGGGTGCGCCAGAGAAAACAAGTTATTTCCGTTATAGATTTTCGCAATTTTAGAGCTAGATCATCCGTTCTTGCTTCATTGAAAAGCCAAAGGACAAGGTTCTTCAGAAATTGTATCGAAATTGTTAAATCCAATATCGCTGAATAATTCGAAAACGAGCAATAATTCACGATCGCTGGAACGTTTTTTCTTCACTGAAAATTCGAATTCTAAACAATTTGACATATTGATTCGAAAAATTGGTAAAAGTAGCGTGAATTTTTTTCAGTCTGATTTTCAGCTGAAATCGAAATATTTTTTTCACCTCATGGCGTTGGCACTCCTGAATTTGTTGTGTTTTTCATGGATGTTCTAGGAAGACAAAGAACCATATTTTACGATACTAACCTAAAATTTGATTTCCGTTCGCATTCAAGATGGCTGACTTCCTCAAATATTAACAATTTTACCCGAGCATTGAAAAAGTGTTCGCGGTTTTAATGAATCAACTGCGTAATCTATCACTAGATTGAACATTTCCCATCATTTTGAGGGGTCGAACTCAAATATTGATTCAGAATTGTGCCAATTGTCGTCAATAATGTTTCTCTTTTCCACCATTTCCATTTCCCGTTGTGAAACCTCTGAACATAGACTGCATGCATTAACTCTATGATAAACAAAAAATAATGAAATGTCATCGAGTCTCAGACATCTGATTTGAATTCGAATGTTATCTTGGTGTTGCTTGTTTTTGACGTTTGAAATTGTACCTCGTTGATATTTTTTCACTTTGGAAGATAAGGACCACCCTACTCACCAGTTAAATGAATGTGTTCGATTTACAAGTGAAATACAACTGGTATCCAGTTTATTTATACTCCCTGATGTACTTCGGCGAACGAATATGAATTCATTTCATGATATGAATAATTTATTTTTCGTTTCACCTAAAGTTCCTTCTATTTGCTTTCTGAATGTACAATGAAATGATAAGGATTGCATAAATCATTGAGAGGCAGGATCCTACACAGAAAAACATGAAAAATGTCCAGATATAACTCTTTTTAGTTCCAATCAGTCGACCAGTCATAAATCTTATAAAAGCCGCTTTTTCTTTTTTAAAAGCAATATTATTCGACAATTTCACTGAAGGAAGAGAAACTGTTGCCGAGATTCATTTTGGATTGGCAAATTTTGGTTCAGAGATTGAATTGTTTGGACTAGAGAATTAAAGGGTCGTATACGACTCTTTATATTTTTAATACAGATAATCTTAAGTTTGATGATCAAATTCTTAGTTAAGAGCTCTTATTGTTATTGTTGTGCTTAAAAACAAACCCCATTAAAATTATATACAGGGTGTTACATAATAGTATATAACAACTTGAGGTGATAAATCTATGTGCAATTTTAAGAAAAAAAGTTCATATAAACATAGTTCCGCAAAAGGAGTGTTTTAAGCTTTATTTCGAAGAGAAACCGAGAACATCAACAGAGAAGAAATCGAGAATAGCAAAGCTAAAAAAAAGTCAAGAATGAAAAACGAACTACAACATACGTTCAAAAATACTACCCTCTTGTTCTAAGCATATTCCAGCTTTCAACCTCAGTTATCCTACTGCTTACGTATGATATCGGGTTGATTTTTAATTTGTTTACCAGCCTCATCGATTTTATAAATCAATGAATGATGAGAGCCATTATTATTTTTTATGCCAGCTCGGTGGCGTATGGGATATGATACTCGTCTCTTGCGCAGAGTAACCTGGGTTCAATCCCCACAAAGTCGGTGCGATTTTTCGGATTCTGGGAATCGCTTGAGCATCCATCTTTCGGAGGAGATGTAAAGCCGTCAGTCCTGTCTAACAGAGATGTGTTCGACATTATAGATCCCTCCCTCGACACGAGAGCGAGTTAGTGAGGTGACAGAATTTCCCGGCGTGTCATTGGCCGAAAGGCGGAAATAAAGCACGTTGAAGGAATAACAAACAAACGATCATTTTTCATGATTGTTGTTGTTATTCCATATGTCATTGAATTTCTCTGAGATATAACAAATTGGATTGAATTAATTGACATTTAATCTGGTAAGGATGCCTGTTTCTACATATGCTGACTAGCTTGATATGTTTTTAATTTATGGTTTTACTAACTGTAATTCACTAGAGACAATAGGAGAATATCGAAGAAGGTATGCAGATCGTAGAATTCCAAATTATCGAATTTTCGTTATTATCTCCCGATGCTTGCGTGAAAACGGTCAATTTCCTTCGAATGCCACTAAAGAATGGATCGCTTTGGAAAATGTAAGAGAAATTTATGTGATTGGTACGGTAGAACAGAACCCTACAATTAGAGTTCGTCGAATGACCTTGACAATTGGTGTCAATTATTGCCAAGTTCGAAGAGTATTAAGAAAACATTGTCTGTATTTATATCATACTCAACAATTTCAAACTTTCGAGAAAGGAGACGAAGACGCCAGGCTGACTGTTTGTAGATGGATATTACGCCATCGTTCTAGCAATACCGAATTTTATTCACAGATAAAGCGCAATTCACTAGAGAGGGAAAAGTTAATGTGCGGAACTCTCATGTGTGATCCAGAAACAATCCAAGGGTAATAAGAAGGTGGAACTCGCGAAGAAGATTTTCGGTTAACGTCTGATGTGGGATCTAAAATAACCAATTATTAGGACCATTCATTTTACCAGCACGCTATAATAGTGGGACTCGCCGTGATTTGGTGATTTGCCAAATATTATTGCGAATGCAAACATGGAGTTTGATGTCAGCATGATGGACCTCCGGCCCACCTTAAAACGAACGTTATTGATCATCTTAACACCACTGTATCCCTCACACTGATTTGAGAGAGGTAAGCCTCATAACTGGCCTGCAAAATCACCAGATCTGATGTGTGCAGACTATTTTCTATGGGGACATTTAAAATCATCAGTTTTTAGTGAAGAAATTTTGGACTGAGCACAATTGATTCATAGAATCAAAGAGACCTGCGAACAGATGAGAACTGAACCCAGTATCATACGTAAGGCAAAGGACAATTGTTTGAGATCTGCAAAATGTTTTGTATTGTAGAATATTTGTTGTAATTCGTTCTTTATTCTTGATTTTTTCAGTTGTACCTCTCTCGATTTCTTTTCTGTTGGTGTTCTCGGTTTTCATAGTTATTTTTCTTCCATATAAAAGCCGAAATCCCCGTATATATACATTTCATTTGAATAATATCAAATCTTCAAGAAAATGTTTCAGAATAGCCGGTTTTTGACATTTTATGTTCTACAGACAGAGCCGCAACAGACGTGAGATAGTATTTCGATTCGGTCAGTTGAGCAAATACTGTTGATAGATGGATATATTTGTTATGGTTCGTGCGAGAATGAAAAAGTTTTCAAAAATCATGTACATGGTGTTCCATTCAATATTTTCCAGTCCATCTCAGTAATATTCCATCAATCTTCTTGATGTACGGGTAGTTAACACTTGTGCCAAATCTGACATGAATCAATATCAAGATTCAATAGTTATAGCGAATAAAATATTTGAATCAGATTCATAAAACAGCTTGTATCTTCGGAAACAGTTGCCTCACCTAGCTTTTTGAGTCGCTTTACTAACACCACTGGGTGTCTTCTATCTGCCATAAAAATCTTTGCATTCATTCCTGAAACACCCTGTATAATCAAACAAACAGAAATGAAGAGAACGACACATTTCCAGGTCATTGTTTACTTCGCCATCAATCATCTACAAGTGAAAATTTTTAAAAGATGTAACTCTAATCTACATACAAAGCATAGATATCTGAACTCCTTAAGATAAATTGAATTTGTCATATTATTCATATTCGTAAACTCACTCCACTCTTCCCTACTTATAATCACATTAATCAGATGTCAAAACAGACAAAATTCACTAATAAGATGGTCTAGCAATAATTTCATTAAAGCTGAGTAAATTCCCATTTTGTATTCATACACCTGGTGCAGCTTGAAACAACCACTCGCAAATATGTGGATGTCAATTACTATTCAAATGCACCTCTACGTCTACCTAATAAATTGAAGTCTCGAGTCGAATGAGAGGATCCAAAAACTCCATCTGTCGAGTAGATGGCAACCTAGTTCGTAAATTTATTTGTAATTACACTGCGTATCCTGTAAATTATTTGCTTTCCTAGTTTACATTTGGCGCAGTACGAAACAGGGTTTTGTGGAATTTTAGACAGTTGTCCTGATAAAACTAACGGAATGTGTGTTATTGCCGAGGAAAATTTGTGTAAAGTATTCACAAGTAGTTTCGACTATATTCTTGTGAAAATTCACGAATTGAAAATCATATATTTAGACCAGGGGTGCTCAAACTTGAACTGCTGGCGATCTTCTTCTTCTTATGACGCCGTCTCCAAACGAAGGTTGGCGATCCAATTGGCAATAATTGTTTTCGACACTGCAGCTCTAAAAATTTCAGTGGACGTTCTTCCAAACCACCTCCGTAGATCTTTCAGCCATGATGGTTCTCATCAACTCTCGTGATTTTCCCATTGTATTTAGGACGTCGATGTTTGTCCGTCTTTCCATCCAAGAGATACGCAATATTCTACGGTATAGATACATTTCGAAAGCGTCTATGCGTCTCTCCATTTCTGGATTAAAAGTCCAACTTTCACATCCATAAGTAAGGACGGAAAAACATACCAACGAAGTAGTCGCATACGAAGCGAAGTAAGTCCGCGGTTGACGAAAATCACGAAAGTTTTAGATTCGAGATTTGACTATTTCGGGTCACTTTGCTCGTTCACCGTGGCTCCTAAATACCGAAACGAATGCACTTGTTCCACAGGTTGGTTGTTAATGCGTATTACAGCCTCCACTGCTTGCTTAGAAAACACCATACTTTCAGTTTTGTTAACGTTAACAGATAGTCCAAAGCGTTGGCTATGCTCTACAATAAGGTTCATGGCTCTCTGCAAGTTTTGAAGGTTGTTAGCTAGTACCACGGTGTCGTCTGCGTAGCGGATATTACTGAGTAGTTTTCCATTTATTCTAATGCCTGTGTCTATGTTTTCAAGTGCTTCTTTGAATATTGCTGGCGATCTACCCTGAGACTACTCACGATCGACTCTGAGAGGCTGCAAGTATGTGTGATGCAGGGTTGTCGTACATACACGATACACCCTACCTACCTACCTACCTACCTAGGTAGGGTGTACCGTAGCATATATAGATATTACTTTTCTGCACAATATACATTATTGTTGTCAAGGTTTGGGTTAGGTTTAGTTTGGTTCTTCTCTATAATATCAATGAAAAGACTCAAAGTTATTTAAAATTGCGAGTTTATTGGTTGTTACAAAACAAAAGAGTTACATATGGTGTTAAACTCAACTAAGGAGTGACTTCGGATGTTGAAGAGTAGCACTGCATGTGATATTTTGACTTAATTGTCTTCATTTCAGAAAACGCAGACTCGCACAAGTACATTGACCGTCAGTTGAAGGGCGATTTGCCTTAGCTTCGGATATTGATCTTCAGATATAAGACACCAGAAATTTGTATCAGATGCTGAAGCTTTGCGAAGTATATCTGATACAATCTGCTACAAATTTATTTTCGAAACTCCCAGTGTTTAAGTGCATTGTGATGTCAGTCAAATCTGAAGAATCAGTCAGCCATTTTTCGTTCCTCAACATCTGAGTGTCATCACCTCTTTCGTCTAGAAAAGCTGTTATTTCGGGCAATAATTCTTGAACCTTTTTAGGAATTTTCCGCGACTCAACCACCTGACGTCTCTGTGAATAACTGAATCAGTGTGTTCAGCTGACTCCCTATCTTCCAACTGCAGCTTAAAGAGCCGCCGTTGTTCAAAACTCTTGAACACAAAACTAGTAGAATGAGGGAAATCTACATTAGCTCGACACAAGGCCACAAAACCGTTTTTGTGTAATCGGTTGTAATGCACACTAATTTATATATTAATAAATTGTAGATTTTCACAAAATTGAAGAAAAATTCACCACGGGTCTTCCCTTTCAGAGAAATGATTGTCAAAAATTCTTCCCTAGCCAACATGTCATTGAATACCATGGGAATAAAAATACACAGCTGGGAAGTGTCTGTCATATCGGTGGATTCGTCCAACTAAAAGAAAAGTATGTACATTTCATGATATCATGTTTTACTTTACAGCCATGTCCTGACTCATGATTTCAGTACGCCTTGTGACAGTCAGACGAGATAACTGAAGTTCTCTAATAGCAGACATGATTTCTGTTTTACTTTTAAAATCTCCAAATGTCTCACCCGCTTCAATAAATGCTTCCTTCATAGCCGATACATCATCGAATGGTTTCTTGTGTTTCGCCAATATATGAGATATTTTAAATGACGTGATCGTAACAGCTTTCGATTGTTTGGCTGGTCTTTTCAAACATGGTTTGTTTTGTTTTCAAACAAGATATCGAATCACGCACTTTTCGTTTTCTTAATTCACTCTGTGGCAGAAAATCCTTCTCATAGTTTTTTTGAACCATTTTATGATGCCCTTCTCTAAGTTATCACGCTTTGGTATTGCAATTGACGCACAACAAAAGAGACAAATGCATTTATCCTTCACCATACAGAAGAAAAATTCTTCTTTCCAATCGTTATTAAAATGATACGTTTTAGATTTCATCGCTGCACTCATTTTGTACTATTCAATATCAAAGTTTGTATCGACGTAGCATTGCCTTCGACTTACAATTCAGAATGACTCCAATTCTTGCAGGCGCAACATTTATATCGTGGTGAACAAAAGTCTTGAACGTTCCTGTCAAAGGAATCGCCCGAAATTTCTAGAAAAGCAGCAAGAATAAAAATTGCGGCTTTTCTTTGACAAGTACCGCGCCTTCCTTTGATAAAACCGCCTTTTGCCGCTAGCAGAGTGTTACTGTATTACGTAATAAATTTTTGTAGATTAGTGACTTACTTATTTTTTCCTTCTCGTGATCTACTCAAAAAGCACTCGCAATGGAACGTTTGAGAACCCCTGATTTAGACCTTCATGAATAACACAGTAGCTTCACGATGCTTGACCACATGTCCAGCAAACTTTGATCATTTATCAATGAAGGGATACGACAAACCCTTGGTTGCTTCAAACCAAATCATATTCTATTGAAAATGGCACCTCTTCCAAACGAAAGAAAGAGTTAACACATCAGTGAACAATAAATTCCGTAATGCAAAGTTTTGAAATGTAAATCATCGGAATTAATTCTACTTCAACGAATTTTCGAAACAAAAGAATGAAATTTATAGACGTCACTGCCACGAAGATCTGCATCTTTCCGTTTCTCGAATGTAAATTAGTAAATGAGATATGAAATATGCATGGCATCTATAATTGTGTTGGAAGTTTGAAATCTTTTTCGTATAATAAGAAGGAAAACTTGTCACAAACTGACTAAAACATTTTTGAAATCAACACGAAACAAAACAAAAACAAAACGCCTATAACGAAGATGAAGTAAAATATATTTTAGGCTCTCCACAATTTTATTTTTACGAATACGATTGGTTTCGATCGTCAGGTCATTTTCAAGTTGTCAACTACTCACCTATATGAAGAGTATTACGTGATAGAAAAACATTTTCACAAATACAAGTTAACGATGATTTCTACCAAAATATATTATTAAATGCTAGAAATCTTCATGGATAACATAGAAAAAACTATTCATATACACTCGCTTTGTGAAAATTTCCTATATTGGTATCGATATGTCGATGACATTATTGTGTATTTCACAGGAACACACAGACAATTCACTGTATTCGAAAGTTTCATCAACAACATGCACCCAAAAATAAAATTCACTTCTGAAATAGAACAGAACAATTCGATCAATTTCCTAGACCAAACAATAACAAGATCAAATAATAAACACCAGTTTTCAATTTATCATAAGCCCTCTCATACAAATATCACAATTCATTATATATCGTCATATTCAACATAAAGTTGCAGCATTTAATAGTTATATACATGGACTCTTGAGCACACCGATGTCTAATTATTCAAAGAATTGAATTTGATGAAATAGATCGCAATAAAAATGGTTATGATGCAAATTTAGTTAGCTGCATATCATATAAGAAAAACAAAAATTAGCTTTACAACATATATATCCAATCGGTGAACACCAAGACAAAAAATTCATTACTTTAACATATATAGGCAATATACGCAATAATGTTCAATTCCTTCTTAAAATTCAAATTTAAATATAGCGTTCAAAACATCAACAAATTTAGGTTCATTTATCAGGAATTATAAATCTCCAATTAATAAAGAAAATAAATCAGGTGTTTACAGGTTGGATTGTGCAGATTGCAATTGTTTTTATATGGGTAGAACAGGAAGAAATTTTAATGTTAGAATCTCTGAACATAAACGCAGTTTCATCAATGGAATCTTAAATCGTCTTAAGGCAAATAGTCACTCTTGCAATTCAGAATTTAAAATCCTACATTCTGAGAATAGAGGTATAAAACTCAACCTTCGGGAAGTACTTGAAATTAACAGATTTAAGTATTCACCGGAAATTCTTAATGATCAGGTAGACATAAATAACTCACGCTTATTAAATTTATTTCCAAAACACTAGTTCAAATACATATAACTCTGAGTGGATTGCCCTTCAGTATATGTAAGTATATGTTAGTTAGATATTTTGTAGTATTCATTCTCTCTTGACAAAGATACTGTAATAAAAAACAAGTACTGTGTTTTAAGGAATTTTACTTAATAATTGCGATTCGTAACGCGTTTCACTACACCGTAGCTTCTTCAGACGAATGATTATGCAGAAAAATGTAAATGAGAATATAACTATAAATGTTCTTGAGTAATTAAAAGCTTATTGGTCACCTCCTCCTAAGTGGTTATTTATGACAGGTATATCCAATAAAATTAAGGAATAGATTGCTCCCCGAAAAGATTCAATAGAGGTGAAGGGCTTAAATCGACTTGTTCATTGATGAGTCTACCTGAGTGTTTGTATTTATTTATTTCTAAAGTTTCCCAAAGATCTACCTTCCAATATTTATTATCTGTATGCAAAATTTCAAACTGTGGGTCGAAAGAATGATTATTTTCTAAGAGATGATTCGCGTAATTTGAATCTGATTTTTATTTGAAAAACTGCGTTTATGTTCCGATATTCTAATATTAAAATTTCTATGTGTTCTACCAATGTAGAAATTATCACAGTCATTGCAATTCAATCTATAAACACCTGATTTATTGTTTTTACCTGGTTTGGTTTTATTATTTTTATATATTTGCCTAAATTATTATTAGTTTGGAAAGCTATGTTGAAATTATTGCTACTTAAGAATGATTTCAGTTTCTCACTTGTAATGCCAACGTAGGTTAAGGTGTTGAATTTTGTTTCAATTTATCGACAGGGTAAACTTCATTCAATGCGATTCTACTTTGTTTTTATTTAAAATATTATTTATTAGTTTGGGATTGTAACCATTATTTTGGCTATTTGTTTAATCAAATTTAGTTCTTTGTTGAAATTTTCTGGTGATAGCGGGATGTTAATCAATCTATGAATAAAACTATTGAATGCTGACATTTTATGTTGATATGGATGACACGACGAGTTATGTATTATAATATCTGTATGTGACGGCTTATGGTAAATTGCGAAAACATGTTTTCCATTTTCATTCGAAATTGTTACGTCTAAGAAATTTATCGAATTATTGCTTTCTATTTCGGTTGTGAATGCAATTTTTGGATGTAATGAATTTATATGATTTTCGAAAATTTTCAACTGTCTATCTGTTCCTGTGAAGCAAATAATGATATCGTCTACATAGCGATACCAGTATAAACAATATTTACTGAGTGGATGATTATGAATTACTTTCTCTGTTATTCATGAAAATTTCTGCTAACAAAAGTGACTCAACGGATTGCCCATAATCAAGCCGTCTTCAATTCAATGATTATGGGCAATCCGAACTGAATCCTTGATTAAAGAAATTTTCAAAATAATGGTTACAATCCCAAACTAATAAATAATATTTTAAATAAAAACAAAGTAGAATCGCATTGAATGAAGTTTACCCTGTCGATAAATTGAAACAAAATTCAACACCTTAACCTACGTTGGCATCACAAGTGAGAAACTGAAATCATTCTTAAGTAGCAATAATTTCAACATAGCTTTCCAAACTAATAATAATTTAGGCAAATATATAAAAATAATAAAACCAAACCAGGTAGAAACAATAAATCAGGTGTTTATAGATTGAATTGCAATGACTGTGATAATTTCTACATTGGTAGAACACATAGAAATTTTAATATTAGAATATCGGAACATAAACGCAGTTTTTCAAATAAAAATCAGATTCAAATTACGCGAATCATCTCTTAGAAAATAATCATTCTTTCGACCCACAGTTTGAAATTTTGCATACAGATAATAAATATTGGAAGGTAGATCTTTGGGAAACTTTAGAAATAAATAAATACAAACACTCAGGTAGACTCATCAATGAACAAGTCGATTTAAGCCCTTCACCTCTATTGAATCTTTTCGGGGAGCAATCTATTCCTTAATTTTATTGGATATACCTGTCATAAATAACCACTTAAGAAGAAGCAACCAATAAGCTTTTAATTACTCAAGAACATTTATAGTTATATTCTCATTTACATTTTTCTGCATAATCATTCGTCTGAAGAAGCTACAGTGTAGTGAAACGCGTTACGAATCGCAATTATTAAGTAAAATTCCTTAAAACACAGTACTTGTTTTTTATTATTGATAATGGAATTTTACCAAGTGAAAGCCTCCCAAATTCAAATGTTAAAGATACTGTATATCGAAACGCGTCGACCATTTAATAATATATTTCAGTAGAAATCATCGTTTACTTGTATTTGACATAAAAATTTAATCACGCTGGATAAATAACAAGTCAGTAGTGTTGTAAAAGTTAAAACTTATATATTGCAGTTGGTGCAATCAACCCCTATTTTCGATCACGAGATATGCCATTATAACTAACAAGTACAAGTGAAAACAAAAAACTAAGTACAACAATTGTTCAAAATGAAAACTTATATAATATAGTTACGAAATAGATAACTTTGTCGTACGGATGTGGTATATCATATCATCTAATGATCTTCATTCTAGTCTACATTTCACGAATCCCGAATTCAGAGTTTATTATAGAATTTAATAGCAGTGACTTCAGATGTTATTCGTTATACTCACCTTGTAGGGGTGAAATTTGTGATGTTTCACGATTCACATTTTTTTCTTTCTTGAAACGCTTGGCATATTCTGTATGGAGAGCCAATTGAAGATTCACTGTCATAAATAAATCCAACGAGGTGCCACTTGATGCATGAATCTATCTTCGTGGACGTTATACTAACACATTTTCTTTCTTGCTTGGCATATTCCAATTTTCACTGTCATAAATAAAAATGCATGAATATCTTCGTGGAATGTAAATTGGAACGAAATGCACGTTATATTTCTTTGTCAGTTCAAGTATTGTTTATATCCAGATGTGGAAATATATTTGGTACAAAACGATTTCTTCATTTTATATGCGGAATTCAGTGGGTGGTTTCTCTGTCCTGTAATGAAATATAATACTTCGGAAGTGATTTGAATGATTCTAAGAATAAATGTGAGATAAGCTCCTTTCACCTTCGATATACGGGGTGTCCGTGAATTGCGTCTACGACGTTATATCACAGATTCTTCAGCATGAAATAAGTCGATTTAGGCCAACTTACCTTTACGAAAAGTTTCTTCGTTTGGCCGCTGGAGGTCGCCAAATCCAAAGATTTTTCTCATTCTCCAAATAATTCGAGAACGATCAGATCGATAGAAACCATACTTGGTATGCGCAATCGTGTGGGTTTTACACGTTTTTTAGTGATCCATTCAATAACCTTGACGTTTTATAAGTGTCCCTAAAACTCGAACGTGTTTTTGATCAGCGATAATTTTTCAACTGTTTGCGTTTGAGCAAAACTGTTTCAGACATTGACTAGCCAGGCTAATAATCAAACTTTTTTATTTCTTGAGAAATTTTGATATGATGAGCGTTTCAATCACAAAAATAGTTTTTCTATTTCATGATTTCATTTCTTCAACCACCTAGCAAGTAGAAAATATCACATATTGACCATGTTGGCTTTGGACAGTGAATAGAATCTTCTACTGAAGGGGAGATCTTGAGTTCTCTTCTCTTGGATAAATCGGCAGAAAGTTAGGCGATTCTCAGGATCGTTGGAAAGTCTCTCCTGAACTTTCTGAATGTGATAAGGATGAAATAATTGTTTCTTCAAGACAACAAGAAACATTGTTTCAGGAACGACTAAGTGCGAACCTAAACGTGCTTGCGATCTGGAAATCTTTCAGCATATACTCTTGCACTTTCACGTCCATTGCCTTGACAAAATCCGTACACCATAACCAACCATAACCAACCATTTCAGAGTTACTGTACATCTCCGTGCTAATAGTGTTAAAAAAATCATTTGAATTGTGGAGGCCGTTACTTGATTTAGATCCATGATATAAATGAGATAAAAACACAAGGTTTAACTTTGATCTACACTTTATTTGAAAAAATTCGACGACGTTTCGCTGACACAGCAGCTTTATCAAGAATGAAAAATAGAATGAAGAGTATGGTTTTATAAACAAATCGTAGAACAAGTTGGATGAACAACAGGAAAATCCACACCGAGCCATTGTACAGTTAGTATGAAAGGTAATAAAACTAATTAAACAAGTTAAGTAGGGGTGAGTAATTCAAATCTACCTGTTCATTCAAAAGCTTGTCCGAATGTTTGTATCTATTTATTTCTAATGCTTCTAGGAGATCTAATTTTGAACTTTTGATTTTATATGTAATATGTCAAAGTTTTTATTGAATGAATGGTTTTCTTTTATTAGGTGGTTTGAATAATTTGAATCAGATTTATTTTTGTCGAAGCTACGTTTATGTTCAGATGTTCTTATGCCAAAACTCCTATAGGTCCTACCGATATAAATTTTATCACAAGAACCGCAATTGAGTTTATAGATTCCTGATTTACTTGATTTTTCAACACGAGATTTATTATTCTTAATATGTTTACCTTAGTTATTAGAAGTTTTGAAAGCTATATTAAGATTTTGTTTGACGAGAAAGGATTTAATATTTGTACTTGCAGAACCGCAGAATGTTAAACTGTTGAATATTTTATAGTCTTTATGTTATCATGTTAACCACATAATCAAATCAGAAATATTGAATCTGTTGGACGTTTGCATTGAACAAAATTATTTTTCTTTCAACAACATCTATTACAGTAGTGAAAATGGTTTGATCATGGGAAATCCTTTGAGTCCACTTTTAGCAGAGATTTTATGAATAATATTGAACAGAAAATTCATACACATCCACTCATTTCCAAATTTCTTTATTGGTATAGATATGTTGACGACATCTTAGTATGTTTCATTGGAACTACTCGTCAATTAGACTTATTTGTTAATTTCATTAATTCCATCCATTTGAACATTAAATTCACGATAGAAATTGAACAGAACGATTCCATAAATTTTTGGACTTAAAATCACTAAACAAAATAATAATCATGTTTTTCGGTCTTTCGTAAACCAACACATACTGATACAATTATACATAACTACTCATTACATCCCATTCAACACAAAGTTGCAGCTTTAAACAGCATGGTACATCGGTTACTCAATTTACCTTTATCAGTAGAAGATTATAATAAAGAGTTAAACATCATCAAACAGATAGCCATTAATAATTCATATAATCCGGATATGATAGACCTAATCATTCGTAAAAAACTCTATCAGAAAGCAATAAATGAAGTATATCCTATTCATAAAGACTATAAAATATTCAACAGTTTAACATTCTGCGGTTCTGCAAGTACAAATATTAAATCCTTTCTCGTCAAACAAAATCTTAATATAGCTTTCAAAACTTCTAATAACTTAAGTAAACATATTAAAAATAATAAATCTCGTGTTGAAAAATCAAGTGAATCAGGAATCTATAAACTCAATTGCGGTTCTTGTGATAAAATTTATATCGGTAGGACCTATAGGAGTTTTGGCATAAGAACATCTGAACATAAACGTAGCTTCGACAAAAATAAATCTGATTCAAATTATTCAAACCACCTAATAAAAGAAAACCATTCATTCAATAAAAACTTTGACATATTACATATAAAATCAAAAGTTCAAAATTAGATCTCCTAGAAGCATTAGAAATAAATAGAGACAAACATTCGGACAAGCTTTTGAATGAACAGGTAGATTTGAATTACTCACCCTACTTAACTTGTTCAATTAGTTTTTATTACCTTTCATACTAACTGTACAATGGCTCGGTGTGGATTTTCCTGTTATTCATCCAACTTGTTCTACGATTTGTTTATAATACCATACTCTTCATTCTATTTTTCATTCTTGATAAAGCTGCTGTGTCAGCGAAACGTCGTCGAATTTTTTCAAATAAAGTGTAGATCAAAGTTAAACCTTGTGTTTTTATCTCATTTAAAAAAATCACCAAAATACCTAGTTGAAAACTTAAGGAACACTTTTGTGTCAACAATTGGTTGTCAAGCCTGATAAAATGATAATCTGCCAGACCCCAGAAATGAATCCAATGCCAACATAATAAAATGTGATATTTTTGACTTGCTAAGTGGTTGAAGAAATGAAATCATGAAACTAAAAAACTTTTTTTTGGTTGAACCGCTCATCATATCAAAATTTCTCGAGAGACAAAAATGTTTGGTAATTAGCCTAGCTACTCAATGTCTGAAACAGTTTTGCTCTAACGCAGAAAGTTGATTAAAAACACGTTCGAGTTTTCAGGGACAGTTGTAAAACGTCAAGGTCATTGAGTGGATCACTAAAAAACGTGTATAACGCACCTGATTACGCATACCATATATGGTTTCTATCGATCTAGTCGTTCTAGTATCTGAAAAATAAGAAAAAATATTTGGATTTGGCGACCTCTAGCGGCCAAACAAAGAAACTTTTCATACCGATAAGTTGGCCTAAATCGACTCATTTCGAGCTGAACAATCTGTAGTATAACGTTGTATACGTAATTCAGGGACACCCTGTATATTGTATACCTACCTATTCAGACATTTGCATTTCTTCTGATTCCATGAACATAAATAAGCTCCTACAATTCTATGAATCACAGATCTTTCATATTACCTCTCTCTTTTACAAATCTCGATGAAGAAATTTCATTAGTTTGAACTGTTGCAACAAATAATGACTATCCTCAATCAATGACAAACTTGCGTCTAAAAAACTTTGGCAAAAAGCGTATAACATTGCTTATCCTCAAATTGGTTCTGACAGCGACACACATTGTTTACGCACGTTGTAAGATATTGAAAAGTGGCGAGAACGTGGTAATAGAAAGAAAAGAAATTTAGGTGAGATAAAAAACACAAGGTTTAACTTTAATCTACACTTTATTTGAAAAATTTCGACGACGTTTCGCTGACACAGCAGCTTCATCAAGAATGACAAACAGATTGAAGAGTATGGTATTATAAACAAATCGTAGAACAAGTTGGATGAATAACAGGAAAATCCATACCGAGCTATTGTACAGTTAGTATGGAAGGTAATAAAAACTAATTAAACATGTTAAGTAGGGGTGAATAATTTACATCTACCTGCTCATTCAAAAGCTTGTCCGAATGTTTGTATCTATTTATTTCTAATGCTTCTAGGAGATCTAATTTTAAACTTTTGATTTTATATGTAATATGTCAAAGTTTTTATTGAATGAATGGTTTTCTTTTATTAAGTGGTTTGAATAATTTGAATTAGCTTTATTTTTATCGAAGCTACGTTTATATTCAGATGTTCTTATGCCAAAACTCCTATAGGTCCTACCGATATAAATTTTATCACAAGAACCGCAATTGAGTTTATAGATTCCTGATTTACTTGAGTTTTCAACAGGAGATTTATTATTTTTAATATGTTTACCTAAGTTATTAGAAGTTTTGAAAGTTATATTAAGATTTTTTTGACGAGAAAGGTTTTAATATTTGTACTTGCAGAACCGCAGAATGTTAAACTGTTGAATATTTTATAGTCTTTATGAATAGGATATACTTCATTTATTGCTTTCTGATACAGTTTTTACAAATGATTAGATCTATCATATCCGGATTATATGAATTATTGATGGCTATCTGTTTGATGATATTTAACTCTTTATTATAATCTTCTACTGTTAAAGGTAAATTGAGTAACCGATGTACCATGCTGTTCAAAGCTGCAACTTTGTGTTGAATTGGATGTAATGAGTAGTTATGTATAATTGTATCAGAATGTGTTGGTTTACGAAAGACCGAAAAAACATGATTATTTCGTTTAGTGATTTTCAAGTCCAAAAAATTAATGGAATCGTTCTGTTCAATTTCTATTGTGAAATTAATTGATCTACATCAAGTAACGGCCTCCACAATTCAAAAAGAAATTTAGGTACTATCACTGGATTCAAAGGAGTTCCTACTTTGTATGAATCCGCACACTGTTAGCTGGTGTCTTCCCAGTTTTCGTGCAGTTGATTAATCCACTCACTAGTATTGATTATATGTTCCTGTTTCCATTGACCGAAAGGACACTTAGGTTTTAAGAGGAAGTAAGTTTCACTTATGAAAGATTGGCGGAAAGTCGTTCGTCTCTCAGTACCAGAACTAAAAGGTGCCTTTCTTCCTTCCAAACTTACGCAGGCGCCATAGCTCTCCAGCGCGAGAGAAGGAATTTCAAGGAACCTTCGAGATAGCGATAAATACAAATCACGAGTTCAACGAGCTCATACTTTAATCCGCCCACCTAAAACACCTTGTGTTTTAACCCGAAAATCAAACTAAGGAAGGAAACTGAAATTTTCCTGAAAAAATGAACTTAGAAAAAAAACTGAATCAGTGACAATACAAGAAAATCATACATTTCCAAACCCGAATCCCGCAAAAAAAGAAAGACTATTTACATTATATCTATAACTAAAATAAACAGTCATTTTGACTAAAACTTATCGGAACAGGGCACAACTTTACTACAGGTCGCTGAAAGTTACCAGTTGAAGTTTTTATTGTAGCCAGTCTGACCACTCCATCTTACCCAGGGTTTAATTCTAAAAACCTACGAAGAACCCACTGCAGAGGAGATTTAACTTCATGTTTGATTATCACCAAGCTATCAAGTTCGATATTCGAGGTAGATTCTGTCCGTTTGGAACGTTGCTGCAAGGTATTGAAGTATTCCAAGTGTCAACGTTTCCAGAATTCGGCTTGCGCTCTTTGAATCAATTGCCAACGTGATAAGTGTTCAATTTTCCGTTTGAAAGATCGAAGAGAAATGAGAGGTTCGAGAGTCAAGAAGTGTCCAGGAGTAAGTGGTGAAAGGTCATTTGGATCAGTACTTTGTGCATAGAGGGGTCTCGAATTGAGAATAGCCTCAACTTGACACAGAAAAGTAGAAAATTCTTCAGAAGTCAAACGTTGTTCACCAATTACTCTAAAGAGATGTGATTTTATAGATTTCACACCTGCTTCTTTGAGTCCATAAAAGTAGGATGCCACTAGCGGACTAAAATACCACTAGATGAGAAGACACTCTGAAGCCTCTTTGATTCATTCAGAAGATTGTCTGCCCCATGAAAATTTGTTGCATTGTCAGAATATGCATCTGAAACGGTACCTCTGCCTGCTATCAATCTTCTGAATTCCGCTAAAAATGAATCGGAAGAAATATCTGAACACAGTTCTAGATAAACTGCATTTGTTGCAGACATAGGATTTAGATGATTTTGAACCACGATAACGCCCCATAGTAACGAAAAAAGGCCTACAAAAATCAATGGCGACATGTTTGAACCATTTCAATTGTGAAACTCAATGAGGTGGTAAGTCTCTCATCAAAAGAGTATACGATTTTGGTTTTAATCTGAAACATTTATCACATCCAGATAGTGTATGTTGAATAGCCCTTCGAGCAGATAGAATACAATATCGCTGGAGTAACAGGCAGCTTAACGTTTTGAAACCTGGATGAAATAATTTAAGGTTAATGTATTCTATGAACAGCTTAGTCAGTCTGCTGGAACGAGGTAAGAGATAGGAATGTTTTGAATCGACAGGACAGTCCGTCCAGAGTGAGAAAGCCATCGGAATCCAGAAAAAGTGCTGATCTGCGAAATTCCTTTGAAATCAGTTGTTTTTCCTCAATGTTCGCAATGAGATCAACGAAATGTGTCTTTTGGGCATGTTCAATGAGTACTAATAAGACCTTCTCCATTTCTATTGAAACCTTGAGGACTTAGGACGAATATTTCGTGAGCGAATGAAAGCGGAAACAATAAATTAATAGTGTCTGTATTTTACTTAAGGAAGAAAATTTATTCAAAAGAATGTCTAGAATCTAGACTGTTTTCTATCGAAATTGTTGTTGTGATACGAACTTTTTCTCTTCTTGCAGAACTTCGTGAGTTTTTTTCTCAAATTTCTGCGAATTTACAGTCTATTCAGACTGTGGTGTGCATAGAAAAGAAGGTCCTCTACACCAAATTTTGAGTTCGCGAGTTCATTTACGTATTTCGGCCCAATTTTTATTAAAATCGCAAATAACATCCAAATCCCCAATGTAAAATTATCTTTCACACCCACAACGAAACTATCAAATATATTCTTCGCAAAAATAGAACTCAAATTTGAGATGATTCAGGAGTGTATAAACTAACATCTCTATCTGTAACGGAATTTATATAAGTGAAACAGACAGATCGTTAAGAATTAGATATGAGGATCATCCTTGATATTTTTGTGAAAACAAAACAGATTGCACTCTGGCACAACATTGCATAGAAGACAACCAAATTCTACCATCAAAAGACAATCTACAGATCCTATACCAAACTCAAAAAGGTATAAAACTCAATTATCTTCAATCCTTAGAAATATTCAAAGCCAAACACAATACAGGAAATAATCAAATAATACTGAACGACCTGACTGATTTATGTTTTTATGTATTCATTTATTTTTAAGTAGTCTCTATTATGAATTAGTACCTAATGATAATCTCGAATATGTATTTTACCTGTTCTGTTAACCCATTTCTCTCTACTCTCGATATTTCGAAAGCTTTCGACCAAGTTTGACAAAGGAGTCTGTTAGGCAAGCTGTCTTATATGGCTTATCACAACACCTACGCCTATGGATTTCAAGCTTTCTTTCAGATAGATCTCTCAGTGTAGTCTTGGATGGAATTACATCTGACACACTTGCCATTAATGCTGGTGTGCATCAGGGCCCGATTCTAGCACCAACCTTGTTTCTACTTCGTATAAACAACTTGCTTACTGTTACAGGTTGTAAGATCCACAGTTTTGCGAACGACAGTACACTCCACGCATCTTTCTGGTCGAGAAAACCTCTATCATCCCAAGTTTTAAACGAAATACGTCAGCAACAGTGTGCCAAAATCAATAGTGACTTAAAGACAATTCTCGATTGGAGCTCTGCGAGCCTGGTGGAGTTTAATACTCGCAAAACTCAAGCTTGTTTGTTTTCTAGGAAGGTTAACAGTACTGTACTAGATATAATGATAAACAACGAGACTATCTCACTCACTTCCTCCATAACAATGCTTGGGGTAAGTTTGTCATGGCCCCACCATTTTGTAAACACTGTTGAGTCAGCATCTCAAAAACTGGGTTTTCTGTATCGTGCCAGAAGATACTCCGACTCAACTCCTAACTCTCTATAAATATCAAATTCGTCCAGTTTTAGAGTATGGTTTCCACGTGTGGGGTTCTGCCCCTAAACACACCTTAAAACTCCTGGATTCCATCTAGTAGAGCGCAATTCGGTTGATCGGTAACTGTGCTCTTACAGATTACATCCCTCCACTGGAACATCGCAGGAAAGTGGGTGAGCTTTCTCGTTTTTACAGGTATTTTCATGAAAGATGCTGTGAGGAGATTTCTACGCTTGTTCCTTCGCTCGTTTCTGTTTCAAGGTCAACTCGCCAAACTAATGCGAACCATCCCTACGTGGTTGAAATGAAGACACCTAGAACGTCTTTATACCAGGAGGCCTTTTTCCATAGAACAACGCAACTTTGGAACTCTATTCCACGTAACGTATTTTCCCATGACTACGATCTGCTAGCCTTCAGGGGGAAATATTAACCGTCTCTCCTTTTCAGGTATTTGCGATGTCGTCGAGACATACTAGGATTCAGTTTCCTTACGCGAAAATCTCTAATATCAAAAAAATTGATATAATTTTTTTTTAAATGCATCCCTGCTGAAATATTTACCCCTAAAGTTTGAAAATAAATTGTTTTTTTATGATAAAATCTTTCTCTTTCAACGAAATTTTCTGGAATTCAAGACATTACACAGCTCTACAAAAAAAATTTTTTTTATTGTTGCCCTGGATATCATCGCAAATTTTTATGTTTTCAAGTGCCCAGATTACGAATATATTCATGAAAGTTCTCAATGTGCTCGTATTTTCATGATTTTTGCATTTCTTATATTTTGAACAATTATAAGCTTGTTAGAAATAAAATTTGATTTTCCAGTCATGATTAGGCTTCTGCGCAACTTTTTCGCGCATACAAACATCACCTGATCCCCACTCTCAGACCCCTTGCTCCACAGAACAGCTGAGATCTCAGTTATTTGACAATATTGAAGTACATATACACGTAAATCTCGATAAAGTGTCATGGATTAATATTTTGTTTCAATTACTGAATGTCCATTCTTATATATTTGTCTTCTAGTCTAAAATATGAGTTCGTCACGAAGAAAGTGTAAATATTGTAGTGATTTATTTTGTTATATTTGCGGTGTTTATATACCAAAAAAACAAAAAAGAAATATCACAGACTTTGTCAAGGAGACTTATGTTGAATATTTTGGTTTCAAAATGGACAAATTAGGTAAACCATGGGTTCCTAATAAAGTTTGTAAGTCCTGTGTTGAGTCTTTACGGTTGTGGAAAAAAGGTGAACGTTCTGGATTAGAGTTTGGTATTCCTATGATCTGGATGGAGCCTACGAATCATTTAGATGATTGTTACTTTTGGGTAGTAGATGTTGAAGGTTGTAATCGAAATCAAACGTGGAGATACCCAGACTTACAGTCTACGAAATGTCCGGTTCTACACAGTAAAAATCTCCCTCGGCCCATATACATTTCAAAAGTAATTCGCATGCCCTCAGAAACAATGATGTTACCAAATTCACAGAAATCGGGACCATCTACTAGTGGAAGTGAATGGGAAGGTGAAACATCTACGCCAAAGTTATTTTCTCAAAATGAACTCAGTGATTTAATACGTGATCTCAATTTATCAAAACAAGGATCAGAACTGTTAGCCTCAAGATTGAAAGAAAAAATTTATTGGCACCAACAGTAACAATTACAACATACAGAACGCGAGAAAAGAGTTATTACAATTTTTAGTGAAAATGAAGGATTAGTGTATTGTAATGATATCGCGAAGCTGCTTATAGACATGGGTTTAAAAGAGTACAAATCTACTGAATGGCGCCTTTTTATTGATAGTTGCAAAAGAAGTTTAAAATGCGTCTTATTGCACAATGGAAATAAATTTGCATCAATTCCAATTGCCCATTCAACGAAACTCAAAGAAGAATATGAAAATGTAAAATTAGTTTTAGAGAAAATTAAATACTCTGAGCATCAATGGCCGATCTGTGTGGATTTAAAAATGGTTAATTTTTTACTTGGCCAACAAAGTGGATATACAAAATACCCTTGCTTTATTTGTATGTGGGATAGTAGAGCAAAGCAACTTCATTGGGAACAAGATGTTTGGCCTGTAAGAAATTCTTTAACTGTCGGTAAAGCCAACGTAATAAGGGAGCCGCTGGTGAGCAGAGATAAAATCATACTTCCACCATTACATATTAAGTTAGGTATGATTAAGCAATTTGTAAAAGCGTTGAACAAAGACGAAAATTGTTTTAATTACATTTGCAAAAAATTTCCGAAGCTTAGTATGGAAAAATTGAAAGGTGGAATATTTGATGGTCCTCAAATACGGCAATTGATGAAAGACTCAGATTTTATCAAAGTTATGACTGTTCCGGAAAGTAAAGCTTGAAAAAGTTTTGTGTTGGTTGTCGAAAATTTCCTAGGTAACCATAAAGCAGCAAATTATGAAGAAATTGTGCAAAATATGCTGACAAACTTTCAGACTTTAGGGCAAATATGAGTATTAAGTTACACTATCTCCGCAATCATCTAGATAAATTTCCGGATAATTTAAGAAATTATAGTGAGGAACAGGGAGAGCGGTTTCATCAAGATCTAAAAGTGATGGAAAAAAGGTATCAAGGTCGATGGGATTGTCACACGATGGCAGATTACTGCTGGTCTTTGAAAAGAGATTGTCCCCTGAAAAATTATAGAAGAAAAGCTCATAAAAGGCGTTTTATGGAAATATGAAATATATTTTCGACATTTTCCTCTTTATTTACTTCGATGTATCCGAATTTCTCAAAACATAACTGACATTATAAATATATCTGTTATTTTGTTTCTTGTTTTACGATTTTTGTTATGTAAAATGAAAATAAAGATTTAAAAAGAAATCAGAGCAAATCCTACAAAATCATTGATAGTTTCACGAATTGTGTGCATAAATAGACCCAAAATCATTTTCATATCTAGGGCAACAAAACCATTGTAGACCAGTGAAAAAGGTTTTATAAGATATTGAATAAATATTTCCATCTTAAACATTAATATTATTTACGTAGTAATATTGGCCATCCTTATAAGAGAATTGAAAAAACCATGAAACGTATCAATTCGAATAAGATATGAGATGAATGAGAAAACCTGAATAATTCTTTCATCACCAATAAGTTGTTCTCCACATAAAGGAACTTAATCAAGAATCACCATAAATTTAATAAAAATACAGTTGTTCCCTTTCAGAAGTCTCAAACTTTCGGCGAAAAACTAATAACGAAATATGTTCGTCGTTAAACTCGCAGATGGAATGAGATTCTTGATTTTCGCAATTATAGCCGGGGGAAGGGATATAACCAACCGCATATGAAGGGACCCTACCGTTTTATGTATCCTTTAAAATCACTTTCTAAGCGGTTTCAGTTGTAGGTAATGGCGACGGCCTGGAATTTGTGGGTGACTGTGAACACGCAGGGATTGGAATTGGCTCCCTCAAATTTGGGAAAATGTTTACGTTACCGTGAAAGGGTAGGAAGAATTGTATGCTCCATTGGCGCGTCGAGGATGATCTGATACACTATTTCTATTTTATTTCCCAGCTATTCCGGAATATATCCATCTGAACGTTTTCCAGAATAATCCTTGAACGTAAAATGTCATGAGTTTTATACGCTTCACAATCATATCATGTGGAATCATTCCGTGCTACTTCACAGGACTACTGACCATCTAGTGTCAAAATAAATATCAGTTCAGTTTATGATTAAGGTACCGGTGGCAATTAAGGCCCACCTAACAAAAATTTGCTTTAAATCTGAGTATAATGCGTATAGGACGTCAAAAACATGTTGTCTACATAGCTTGTACATGTTGCTGTAATAAATTGTGAGAAACAATTCAGAAAAGCATATTTTTAAATACGAAAATACACTTTTTTTAAACTTCTCTCATGGGCCTTATTATACTACGGTAGTATATTAAAGCCCATATAAAAAATGCTTTATTTTTAAAGTAAATCGCCCTAAATTAACCTAGAAATAAGTTAAAATAAAAGTAAATTGTTGTTTTTACTTATTTAATCATTTTCCTTTATTTATTAAACGTGGGCCTTATTACCCTCTCAATAGTAATCGAAGACAATTCAGTTTCCAGGAACTAGTGGCCTTAACTAAAGTATTTGGTACAATCACAACATGTTCTCTAACTTAGAAAATTAAAATAATCAGTTCTTTTCTTATTAAACAAAACTATGTAATTAATCTTATATTAATTTTTAAGACTTAAAATCAGACTTTAATTAAAAATACCTAACTTAGTTCTTTAGTATCACAAGCATATTCCTAGACTCAGAAAATAGACTCAAAACAAAACAAAATATCTTCTGCAAACAAAATAAAAATAAAAACGATTAACAAACATATTATTCATACTGACACGGTAAAATATAGTTAAGTATTTTGTTTAAACACAGCAATAAAAAATATCTTTATCTTCGGTTGAAAGTCCGACACATTCTTCGTGGTACCATTTTAAACATTGGGCACATTGTCGCATGTCCGAAACACGACCTTCTTTGCAAGCATGACAGAACCATTCAGATTCAATTATTTTTGACTTCTTAACCTTACTGCTATCTTTTCCAGACTTATTCTTACGATCTTTAGTTTTCCGATTGGCTTTTTTCACCTTTATTACCTCATTTTCTTTTAGCTCCTCCCGTTTCTTAAAAAGGTCCCTAGTAATCCGTTGACCTCTATAATTGATGGCCTTTCTTCTTGGTTTGTTTTTGATAACAGCATAGTTTGGAGTTGGCATAAGTTCTTGAAACGGGGATTTAGTTTCCTTTGTTTTAAGACTGGCTAGCGGAGTATCATTGTCTGAGTCTTCTTCGGAGGTATATACATTGATTCTAGTGGGATTATTTATATTCAACATCTTCTGTATAGCATCAGGCTCAATATCCGTTTCTGAGTCTGAACTTAGAATAAGAGGACGTTTTGTCACAATACCAGATGTTGATGGTTTAGGCGATGGTGTTAAAGTTTGTGGTACTTTCACAGGAAGAGTTGATGTATCAATATCAGTTAAAGCCCTTACACCAATTTGCTTTTCTGGGGTAACAATGCCAGCAATAGTACATTCTTCGTTGTTTAGTATTGACGGTGAAACAGTGTCAGAACGTGACGTTACTTCAGGGTAGTCTATGTTTGCCTCAATAATAGTTGAAGTTTGTGGAGGAGGATGTTCGGTCAAGATCGCTGGTGCAAATGCTTCATCTGGTAATACATCAGGGTTGAATGGTAACAATCCAGTAGCCCTGAATCCATTTATTATATTTTCATGAGTCAGTGCCCTCGACCAAGCTTTTGAGAATATTTTGTTGAAGTTCGATTTTGTCAAGCGTCTGTCAGGATTTTGATACATATATGTCATAGCTTCTTGATCCCAGTGATGCTCAAAAGACTTATTGACAGATTTATCGAGGGGTTGAAGTTCATGGGTTGTGTTACTAGGCAAACAATAAAGCACAATATCATGCTTGTCTGCTTCTTCAACAATTGTATAATCCAGGTGCGAGGATGTTCCATCAAAGATTAACAAGATTTTTCCCTGCGTTTTATTCTTTCCCAGATGCTTGATGAATTCAATAAATAGCTCCGTGGTCATACTTCCTTTTGGAGCCTTCTTTATGAGAGATTCAGCTGGTAAGTTATCACTATATTCTGGTTTTTGCCTTTGGCCTTTGAAGATGATCATTGGTGAGATAGCAGTACCAACAGCATTAACACACATTGCTATCGTAACATTTTCCGCGTGCTCAGGTGCAATCAAATGGACTCGACGAGCTCCTTTTTGCGCCAAAACAGTTTGTTGATGATGAATAGTGAGTCTACACCCCTTTTCATCCATATTATAGAGTCGTTGAGGGTTCTGTAGAATATCTAATTCTTCATATAGGTCTTTCACTTCTTGGAAATGCTGAGCGACAATAGGACGGTTTAATTTCTGTGCTCTGCCTGGATTCATAAACTGGGCTTTTCTTTTGGAAATTTCTGGGTTCCTTTTCAAAAACGTTTTAAGCCAGTCTTTGCCCGCAATTCCAGAGTCTTTGTTGAAATCATGCTTAATATCATAACTCTCGCAAAATAAAAATGCTTGTCTCCGTATGACTTTCGGAGTAACAGGTACACCAATGTTAGAAAATCGTATAATGCGTTGTACAAGATCTTTTCTTGGTCAATTGTCAAAACGGAACGACGACCTAAGCGCTTAATAGTACTTTCGGACTTTATATGATTTCGGAGAGTTCGTCTTGGAATATTGTATCGTTCAGCTGCAGCTCGTTGCGTCAGATGCCCTCGTTTTATAGCTGCCATAGCAGCCCGTAAATTGTTTTCTGTCCACTGAGCTCTCTTTGGAGGCATTTTAATCAAAATCTGTAACAATATTACACATATATTGTCAAAATTCACATAGTACATTGACCTAGAAAATAACGAACAATACAATCTGATACTTTAATATTAAGAGGCTAATAAGGCCCAAGTATCGTTACAATGGGCCTTATTAACCGCATGCCACGTTTTACAAAATAATCCAAATAACCTACAAAATCATTCTCTGGTTAGGAAAAGCCATATCCTTTGTATTACGCGAGACATACTTAAGGTAATAAATACAGCGTTATTAGTCCATTATTAAATAAAACGTTAAATACTTACAGTTTCTTGGTATGAAAATTATAAAATTGCACAATAGCCAGTCACTTCATCAAAGCATCGCACTTGACTGACAAGATAGCGGCGCTAGCGTCTGCTGACCAATACGGAATCATTCACACCGACATTGTGCACGTGTGCGTAAACAGTGAAGTGTCATAGGTATATTTTCCCGCGAAATTTGAAATTTGGGCCTTATTACCCCTTGGGCCTTATTTACCTCAGGTGCCTTACTACATTTTTTTATTCTTCATTTCCAGGATTTCACTGTGTGAGACCTTCACAAACATTTCATCAAGATTTCATGTGACAGCTGATAACTTTGTTGTTCGAAATGAAAGAATAAGGACATCATAGAAAAAATCATACATGATGTTTCCAGACGAAAGGGTCATACTCTGATGCGGTATAGAGAACCTCCAGGTCTTTCAGAAATGGTGTTTGAAGGTCAAACCGTACAATTCGTTCCTATGAAGTGATACATTTTGGGAATCAGTATTGAGAGTCCAATTCAATTGTGGAAAAATATACAAAAGAAGAAAGTTCAATTCAATTTTTGGTCTTACTGTATACTGGGTGATTCACCAGTGGCGCGGTGTTCTGTAGCTCGTACACTCTTGAAGCTTTAATTTCTGTTCGAACGGTATTGTATTTAGAAAGTAAGAAACTACTTCATCAATTCATTTTGCAGTAAAAAGGTGTCCCAATTTTCCATAAAAACATCTTGGGTTTCTTCAGATTGGAAGACCACTTTTTTGTTCAAGATTCAGGAGCAGCCTAAACTCTGCTATAATGTCTTTGAGTAATAAGTTTTTTTGGTGAGTAGTTCCGTCACAATATTTTTTTTTCCGTAAAAATTCATGAAAATAGGCTCTCACATCAGCGGGCAGAGAGGATGATTACTTTTTTCCTTCAGTTTTCTTAGCGCCCAAGGTTAGCTTTATTGATGAATTGAAATAGATTATCCTCATTTTATACAGGAGTGACTCAAAAAATTATTGAATATTGTAATTTTAAAAATATCATATCTTGATTTTTTCAAATGGAACACCCTGTATTTTATTATTCATGTCAACGCATAAAATATTGTGCTATATTTTTGCAGAAGTAACCTTATCTTTATCTTCGATCATTTGTAAAAATTTTTGATGAAAATTCTACAAACCGTATCAAACTCATCAACATGCATTATTCGCGCAGAAGTATTTTTCTGTAATGATTCAAGTAATAAAAAATGAAACCTAAACAAAATAATTCTTTTAACGTTTGATAAAATCAAGATGATCAAAACGTAAATCGAGGTATGTGTTGACATTTCTTTTTATTTGTGCCTTCTGTCAGGTGTCCGGACATATCATATTCTGCATTTTACATTGTGAACTTATCAGTGTTTCGTTATTAAACATTGTTAAAGTGAGGTTTGAACCCAATTTTCTCAATTGACTGCCATGAAGTTCTCCAAAGAAGAAATGGTTGATATGATTTTTATTCTGGGTGAGTGTGATAGAAATTTTTTGTTGGCAAGTATTGTTTATACACATAGGTTTCCTGATAAGAGGCATCCTGATGCAAGATGCTTTGAAAACTTCTAATTAGATTTATCGAAAAAACTTGAAAAACCAAAAACTGCTACAGCTGAAGATAACCAGTTATCAGTTTTGTTGACAGTGACAGACCCATATAGAAATCAAAGAGAGATTTCTCAGTTAACAGATATGAGTCAAACTTCCGTCCAAAGAATCTTGAAAGTGAATAAATTTCATGCATATCATGTACAGCTGCACCAGGATAGCCGGCTAGGTCTCCGGACCTCACAAGTCTAGATTTTTTCTTGTGGGGTTATATTAAGGGCATCGTTTACCAGATTTCCTCTACAACACAGTTGGATATGAAACAGAATAGTCGACGCCTTTCAGTCTGTTAATCCGCAAATGTTGTCAAGAGTTCAACGGTCTTTCCTCGAAGGATTGAGTTGTGTCTACAAAGAAACGGGCATCATTTCGAACACTTATTGAAATAGTTGTAGATCATCTGACCAAATACCAATCTAATACGTATTTCATACACGACTACCTTAAAATATCTCTATTCCTCTGATCAAGTATAATGATATGTACCTGCTAATAAACTCTTCTTTCGCAACCTCTGATTTTATTATTTCAGTTTATTTTATTTTATTTCGAAAATGGTCGAAGATAAAGATATGGTTACTTCTGCAAAAATATGGCACAATATTTTATGCGTTGACATGAATAATAAAATACAGGATGGTCCATTTGAAAAAATCAAGATATGATAATTTTAAAATTACAATATTTAATAATTATTTTGAGTCACTCCTGTATGAAATGAGGAAAATCTATTTAAATTCATCAATGAAGCTATCCTTGGGCAATAAGAAAACGAAGGAAAAAGTATTCATCATCTCTGGCTGAAGGAGCATGCCTATTTTCATGAATTTTTACTGAAAAAAAATTATTGTGACGAAACAACTCACTAAAAAAAACTTTTTACTTAAAGACATTATGACAGAGTGTGGGACGCTCTTGAATCTTCAACAAAAAAGTGGTCTTCCAATCTAAAAAACATTTTATTTTAAGGAGTTCCTGTTGAAAGTATTGTTGATTTCAATTTATTTATTTTGCGAAAATCCATCTTAAATGGATACATTATACAACATATTCTATCTAATTTTCACTATTATAATTAGGTATACGACTAAATTCGAATATTAGTTCATCTTCAATTGTTTATACTATATTACAGTTCGGGTATTTACATTACTGCTAGGCTCAAGAGGGGTTGAGGTTATTTTAAATCAAGCAATTTAGGATTATTTCCATTTAATTTATTATTGAGTGTTCGGTAATGTGGCTTTTTTCTCAATTTTTTAATTTTCAACCACACCAGGAGGTTCAATTTCTTTCCTTCATACAGATATATAGTAATTTTAAGTTTTCAGAATTTACGATATGATTTATATTTGAGATATGTTCCAAGACGTAGTAATTAGCAGCGGTTGTTGGTTACTGTCGAATCGAGTGTTTTAATCAGAATGAATGTTTTCTATCGTCTCTCGACCAAACGTTTGACACCTTGTCCCAATCGAGATTTCATGGAGTACAATGATTATAGATAATCTTTTTGAACCCCAGCCATATTTGAATAGCAAACAAAAGGAAATATGGAGTTATAACCAAAGAAAAATCATTCAATTCAATTCAAATTGCTATGTAGTATAAATACTTGAAAATGAAGTGATATTCCAAACTAGTTGTGTACCTCATCAATAAATAGCGAACATTTGATAAAAAAATGTATCGTTCAACCATTTGAAGTTCCTGTTATTTCAACATCAAAAGCATATACGGCAATCAATCATCATAGGATTTGAATCGAAATAAAAACCGAATGA
This sequence comes from Cryptolaemus montrouzieri, assembly GCA_013387265.2. Taxonomy (NCBI): domain Eukaryota; kingdom Metazoa; phylum Arthropoda; class Insecta; order Coleoptera; family Coccinellidae; genus Cryptolaemus; species Cryptolaemus montrouzieri. The sequence goes on along the minus strand of JABFTP020000103.1, from coordinate 5,627,511 downwards.
AACGTATTGCGCCTCAAATCTTCAAACAGATTTTCCCTGGGAAATTTGTGTGTACTGTAGAAAATTAATATGTGCCGTTTGAACCAGCCCAAATTGCATCATCATCAAATTTTTTTGCGATTAAATATACGTGTTCAGCAGCATATGTCGTTTTACGAGCACAGAAAATTTCAATTAGTTCCACTATACGTGGACTTGTATAAAAACTGCGAAAAATTCGCGAAGTGTGGCCACCGAACCACATTGCCCCCGAAAATGGAATATGTGCTATGTCCCAGGAAAATATTCATTGCCGAATTAAATTCTAGGAATACACACGGTATGGAAAACTCGACAACGTCCATCGTTGAATATTCATGAAAAATTAATGTTGACTTTGAAATTAAGCACATAAAGCGGTTTAATTTAGAGTGTTGAATTTAATTTTCTATCATGTTCAGGGTATTGGATGACGCCTTACTCAAAATGTTTCAGTACGAAAGTGGCCTGAAACATCTATAACAAAAATATCTGAAAGCTTTCTGCTTTAAAACACCTCTAGGATCCCTTTTGTGGGATTCAAATACATTCTCAACAAGGCCGCAATATTATTTGCATTTCGTACTAGCAGTGTTAACAACGTTCTTTATCCTTCCACCCTAAGTAGTAAAGGGTAGTCAGTGGCGTGAAAAAATGGGTATCCCTAATATTTTTTTCACTGTAATTGAATTTATTTAATGAAGCGACAGTATACTATTACTATACTTTTCTCAATTTCAATTGGAAGAATCCAAAATATATATTTTCCAGAAGGAAACAACGATTGTGTGATTTGCTGATTGAATTTGCTCAAATATTGGGAATTGCTTGTCTGATAATATATGTTCTTTGAATCTACTCTCAAAATTTCCACCGGATTGACCTTCATAAGCTGAAGGGCATTTGTTATATCCGATTTAGTAAATACCAGATTGAGTTTATGTGTTTTCTGTTTTGCATTTAAAAGTAATTAGAGATATGGACCGCTTGAGAATGAAGTGGTTATTTTGAACTTTGAAAAATAATGGTTTTTTTACAGTAAATGATTTTAATAACTATTTCTCTACAGTGGAAGCAAAAATGTCCAAACACTTGGAGTCTCCTTTACATGCCAATCAATTGAAAGAAATTCGGTGTGGTGGAGTTCAGATAAGCACTACATCTTTTTTTTTCTAAATCTCACAAATGTAGACATGGTTAAATTTCATATAAGTAGGCTATCAAACTCGTCATGTTTCGCCGTATACGTTTTGAACAGCAAGATTCTGAAAAGCACCTCCACTGAGCGATCTTTTCAACTCCTATTTCAAACTTGAAATCTTTCCTAGAGTTTTCAAGTTGAGCAAAATTTTGCCTGTTCTCAAAAAGGGTGACCCTGACAATGCCGGTAACTACAGGTCGAAATCTAACCTATAATTTCCATTCTAGGCAAATTGTAGGAATCAATTCTAAAGGATAGGTTGTCGAATTTTCTTGAAAAATATAAAATACTGTCACCTTCGCTATTTAGTTTTAGACCAGGAAAGTCGACGATAGGAGCGATCTATAAACTCATTTCCAAGGTTGTTGATGCCTTGGAGAGGGGTGATCACGCTGCACTGCGTCTGTTAGATCTGGCCAAGCCATTTGACCTTGTGATGCACTCTATACTTTTGAGTAACTCTTATCGTTGTGGTATAAGGGATGTTCCATTGCAACTATTGTCCTCTTACTTGAGAAACAGTTATATGTGCGTCTCCATGCCTATTACAATAGGTGTACCCCAAGGATCTGTACTTGGGCCATTACTTTTTTTGATTTATATCAACAACCTCTCGTCTTTCCTGAAATCAATAGGTGGCGTTCTCTTTGCGGATAGTACTACCATGTTTTGTTCCACGAAAGACCCTCAAATTGCTAACAACGTGTGCGAGGATGCCAACAATCAGGCTGAGACATGGCGCACTCCCCTAAGATAAACAGAGAAATGACCCAGCGACTAACAATAACAAGTAACCACAAGTCCTCGACTTAAGATAAAGTCAAACTATGAGGAGGCTAGCTTGCTTACGATTTATTTTTCGCTGTTTCACTAGGTAATCTCATACGGTGTTGTCTTGTGGGGAAATAGTTCCACAATAAAAAAAAATTTTCGTCCTTCAAAAAAAAGCAGTTGGAATTGTAGCGAGAGGTGATTATCGGGAACACCCTTTTTAGGAGACTGGGTACAATGAGCCTCCCATCTCTTTATGTCCATAATTCGCTTTTTAATCTCCACGCTAGACAACAACAATTCAAAACTCATAGTTCGAATCACTCTTAATTAACTAAACAAAGAAATCTCTATATTGAACCACGATTTAGGCATTCAAAATCTGCAGAGAACACTGCTAATCTTGAATACTATAATAAGCTCCCCATTGAATAGCGACAACTGAACGCTAAACAGTTCAAATTAAAAGTGAAGAGACTTTTGTGCGAAAAGTGTCTGTGTTCACCAGACGAATTTCTAAATTGGTGTTTGTCCTAATGTATCCTGTATCTGTTTTGTCATCTTGTGTTTCAAATTTTATATTCTTTTGATTATATTTTTATGGGGTAGAACAAAACCAATTTGTTATATATAATTTTTCTCTATACATAATTTAGAAGCACACATCTCAATTTTTGTGCAAACACGTAGCTCTTGTGTATGTGTCAATTAGCATCCAGAAATTTCAGACGAGGGCGTTACGTAATTTTTTTCCTTCGATCAAGTCGAAACGCGCAACTGCCAAACTTCTAAATGTACTGTACATTTTATTCATTATTTCCGAAAATACTGAACCTTAGCTCTTTCAATTTGTACATTGTGTTTGGTAAACGTTTTCCTGTCTGATTTTGAAGGTAATCATAAAAACTTCTCATTAATATCTTTAATATGGTTTGTTTATTCATTTTCTGATACATGCAATTTGGAACCCTTACATTGTTTGTATCATGGACCCAGGGGGCCACATATGATGTATGACATAAAGATATCATATCATTTTTTTTTAATATTTTGCTACAGATGCCTCGGCAAACTTGGGGTATGAAAAGGGTGTAGAAATATTTTGTGTACCAAGATCATGACTGAAAAGGTTAGTGAAGTATTCTCGAGAGTCGTTAGACTTGCTTGTGCATAAATCTCTCGGAAGAAAATCTATACTGAACCTGAATTGGAAAAGAAGTTGTTGGAATATATTTTGTCGATGGAGTCGAAATATTATGGACTGAATTGCTTATCAGTTAGCCTCAAGAAACAACATCGAAAATAATTCTAGAAATGAAGTAGCGAGGCGTGCTTGATTGGATCAATTATTGAAGCTTCATAAGAACTCTTTATCATTACGCAGTCAAAATATTTTTCGATATATTGGAAACTGAAATGAGTAATCCCCCTGACAGGATTTTTAAGGTAGACGAGACTGGGTTGACAATTGTGCAATCAAAAATACCACAGATTGTAGGTAAAAAAGGGAAGAAACAGATTGGAGCCTTGACTGCGGCAGAACTTGGGTCACTATGTACTCTTGTTTGCTTCATGAGTACTTCTGCTAGGTTTGTGCCACCAATGATGATATTTCCTTGAAAAAACTTCACTGAAAAATCGGAAAAGTTCATCCATCTGGTAGGATCCAATCAAATTTGTTCACTGACGAGTTAAGACATTTTACTCACACACTCGCAATTTAGAATTAATAGGACTGGCTCGAGAAAATCACGTCACTATTATCAGTCTTCAACCTCATACGACTGATAAACTACAGCCGTAAGATAAGACTTTCATGGGTACTACATTGAGGAGGTTCGTAAGTTTTTTCTGCATTCTGAAAGAACGCTGGAGCCTCACGCTTTTTGGTTGGGCATATATCAAGAGCACCACAGGAGAAATTGCTGTAAATGGTTTTCGTGCGACGGACATTTACCCATTCAATCCACAAGTTTTTACGAAAGTCGATTTTCTGATGGGGACATCAAATAATGAACAACAATCTTGCCCCCAACAAATTTCAGCTAATCGCCATACAAGTCCTGTTGTTGATCAAGATACGTCAGGTGTGTATGCTGCATCACAAGAGTAATAAGCTCGTTTGGTTCTGCCTGAGGACATTTAGCCCATTCCTAGAAATGAATTTGAACATCTAATCGTGGGAGAAAGACTACAACAGCAAAAGTATTCACATCTTGTCCATCCAAGAATGAATTAAATGAATCTTTACTCTCAGCAGAATCTCGTGGCAGAAGTCGTGGACGTGGGGATAATAGTCAAGCTGGAACAAGATACAGCAATAAAGCCCGTCAGCGCCAGAGAGTCATTCAGTCATCATCCAGCAGTAGCTCTGAAAGTGATGTAGTCGTAGAAACAGATTCGGAGAATGACGACAGTCAATATCCAGATAGGACCCTGGAAAGCGCTGATACGAACTGCATGTTTTGTGAAACTCCCCATACGTTGGTAAGAGTGGATATAGTGCCAGAGCTGCAATATATGGGCTCATACAGGTCCTGAAGGCGAATATTATATCTGCGATTCTTGCCGTTAGGTTGTGTTTACGCTCATACATTAAATATGGCTCCCAGGGTACCATATAACCCTAACCTGATCTCAAATTGCCAAATTTGATTATTTTTATAATACATATGTTTTTTATTTTTCTGTTTCAATTTCGTTTATTTTAATGAAAGACATGTATATGACAGTTAATAAAAACGACTTTAATGTGTTTCCTATACATCTAAGTCTTGTAATTTTTTTCCTGAGGGCTAAAAAACAATGTTACCACCTTCTCCTCTACACAGGTGAGTATGTTTTTATAGGTTTATCGTATTTATTACTGTTCATTTTAAGATAATGAAGGAACTACCGCTTCTAATTTAATCGTTGGCTTAGTTTTCATGATTCCTCTTCCAATGTTTTTCTTTCTCCTCTATTCGTAAAGGTTATCTATTCCTCCATTTCCTATAAGATACAAGAATATTATTGAATGCAAGAGTAAATTTTGCGCCCAATAATTGTGAAAACGAGCCACTGTCGCCTTAGAAATCACTTAAACAAGTTAGGATTAATTGAGGATCCTTCATGTAGACTAGGTGAAGAAGAAAAAGAATCAATGGAACATCTAATGTGCGAGTGTCTAGCTGAGGACAGAGACAAGATTGAGAAACTTGGATCAAACAAACTGAAACTGACTGAGCTTATTAAGCTTTAGCCCACAAATCCCATACCATCTACAAGAAGAATGGAGCTTGTGGGTGAAATTCTGGATAGAGTGTGCCACGATAGAATTCACTCAGCTTAAAACATAAAACCATAGTTTGCAATTTAATCCTTATGTAGACAACAGACTCTCTTTTATGAATGTAAACAGGGTGTCCACCCTGAAGAACACTTCAAAAGTATCTGGGAAACAGGTTTGTTAACAAGATTTCAAATTTTATCATTTGATTCAATAAATACTGATCTACAATTCTTTATGTTTAAATAAAGCCTTTATTTCAAGAGAATAAACACAGATACCATCAATCAAAGTATTGACTATCATTTATTATAACTCTTTCCCATTTTTTGGGAGGAGATAAATGTCACGATGATAAAAAGACTCATCTTCCGATTCAATCGATTCCATGACCCATTTCTCTACAATTTCAAGAGAATTGAAGAGCTGCAACGAAAGCCCATGAGCCATTGACCGAAACAAATGGTAATCTGATCGAACACAGTCTGGTGAGTAAGTCGCATGGGTTAGGACGTCCCATCGAAGCGCTTCAAATGTTTCTTTGACTGTCTTTGTGACATGCTGACGTGCTTTACAGAACAGAACAGAATGAGTTTAAGCTGGTCGCTTTTGTTCTTCGTAAAGATCTCCAATGACTGTTAGACCTTGTTTGAGAAGCTTATGGTGAATGACTCCTTGTCGATTCCACCAGTTGCAGAGCATAGCCTTTTTGCATAAATATTACATTTTGGAATTGGAAGATTGAGAAACTTAGATCTAACAAACTGAAGCTGACTGAGTTTATTAAGCTCTCACCCACGAAACTCGTATTCTTTACAAGAAGGATGGAGCTTGTGGGTGAAATTCTGATAGAGTGTGCCACGATAGAGTTCACTCAGCTTAAAACATAAAACCACAGTTTGCAATTTGATCCTTGCGTAGACAACAGACTCTCTTTATGAATGTAAACAGGGTGTCCACGCTGAAGAACACTTCAAAAGTATCTGGGAAACAGGTTTGTTAACAAGATTTCAAATTTTATCATTAGATTCAATAAATACTGATCTACAATTCTTTATGTTTAAATAAAGCCTTTATTTCAAGAGAATAAACACAGATACCATCAATCAAAGTATTGACTATCATTTATTATAACTCTTTCCCCTTTTTTTTGGGAGGAGATAAATGTCACGATGATAAAAGGACTCATCTTCCGATTCAATCGATTCCATGACCCATTTCTCTACAATTTCAAGAGAATTGAAGAGCTGCAACGAAAGCCCATGAGCCATTGACCGAAAAAAATGCTAATCTGATCGAAGACAGTCTGGTGAGTAAGTCGCATGGGTTAGGACGTCCCATCGAAGCGCTTCAAATGTTTCTTTGACTGTCTTTGTGACATGCTGACGTGCTTTACAGAGCAGAACAGAATGAGTTTAAGCTGGTCGCTTTTGTTCTTCGTAAAGATCTCCAATGACTGTTAGACCTTGTTTGAGAAGCTTATGGTGAATGACTCCTTGTCGATTCCACCAGTTGCAGAGCATAGCCTTCTTTGCATGAATATTACATTTTGGAATTGGAAGATTGAGAAACTTAGATCTAACAAACTGAAGCTGACTGAGTTTATTAAGCTCTCACCCACGAAACTCGTATTCTTTACAAGAAGGATGGAACTTGTGGGTGAAATTCTGGATAGAGTGTGCCACGATAGAGTTCACTCAGCTTAAAACATAAAACCACAGTTTGCAATTTGATCCTTGTGTAGACAACAGACTCTCTTTTATGAATGTAAACAGTGTGTCCACGCTGAAGAACACTTCAAAAGTATCTGGGAAACAGGTTTGTCGACAAAATTTCAAATTTTATCATTAGATTCAATGAATACTGATCTACAATTCTTTATGTTAAAATGAAGCCTTTATTTCAAGAGAATAAACACAGATACCATCAGTCAAAGTATTGACTATCATTTATTATAATTCTTTCCCATTTTTCTGGGAGGAGATGTATGTCACGACGATAAAAGGACTCATCTTCCGATTCAATCGATTTCATGACCCATTTCTCTACAATTTCAAGAGAATTGAAGAGCTGCAACGAAAGCCCATGAGCCATTGACCGAAACAAATGGTAATCTGATCGAACACAGTCTGGTGAGTAAGTCGCATGGGTTAGGACGTCCCATCGAAGCGCTTCAAATGTTTCTTTGACTGTCTTTGTGACATGCTGACGTGCTTTACAGAACAGAACAGAATGAGTTTAAGCTGGTCGCTTTTGTTCTTCGTAAAGATCTCCAATGACTGTTAGACCTTGTTTGAGAAGCTTATGGTGAATGACTCCTTGTCGATTCCACCAGTTGCAGAGCATAGCCTTCTTTGCATAAATATTACATTTTGGAATTGGAAGATTGAGAAACTTAGATCTAACAAACTGAAGCTGACTGAGTTTATTAAGCTCTCACCCACGAAACTCGTATCCCTTACAAGAAGGATGGAACTTGTGGGTGAAATTCTGGATAGAGTGTGCCACGATAGAGTTCACTCAGCTTAAAACATAAAACCACAGTTTGCAATTTGATCCTTGCGTAGACAACAGACTCTCTTTTATGAATGTAAACAGGGTGTCCACGCTGAAGAACACTTCAAAAGTATCTGGGAAACAGGTTTGTTAACAAGATTTCAAATTTTATCATTAGATTCAATAAATACTGATCTACAATTCTTTATGTTTAAATAAAGCCTTTATTTCAAGAGAATAAACACAGATACCATCAATCAAAGTATTGACTATCATTTATTATAACTCTTTCCCCTTTTTTTTGGGAGGAGATAAATGTCACGATGATAAAAGGACTCATCTTCCGATTCAATCGATTCCATGACCCATTTCTCTACAATTTCAAGAGAATTGAAGAGCTGCAACGAAAGCCCATGAGCCATTGACCGAAAAAAATGCTAATCTGATCGAAGACAGTCTGGTGAGTAAGTCGCATGGGTTAGGACGTCCCATCGAAGCGCTTCAAATGTTTCTTTGACTGTCTTTGTGACATGCTGACGTGCTTTACAGAACAGAACAGAATGAGTTTAAGCTGGTCGCTTTTGTTCTTCGTAAAGATCTCCAATGACTGTTAGACCTTGTTTGAGAAGCTTATGGTGAATGGCTCCTTGTTGATTCCACCAGTTGCAGAGCATAGCCTTTTTTGCATAAATATTACATTTTGGAATTGGAAGATTGAGAAACTTAGATCTAACAAACTGAAGCTGACTGAGTTTATTAAGCTCTCACCCACGAAACTCGTATTCTTTACAAGAAGGATGGAGCTTGTGGGTGAAATTCTGGATAGAGTGTGCCACGATAGAGTTCACTCAGCTTAAAACATAAAACCACAGTTTGCAATTTGATCCTTGCGTAGACAACAGACTCTCTTTTATGAATGTAAACAGGGTGTCCACGCTGAAGAACACTTCAAAAGTATCTGGGAAACAGGTTTGTTAACAAGATTTCAAATTTTATCATTAGATTCAATAAATACTGATCTACAATTCTTTATGTTTAAATAAAGCCTTTATTTCAAGAGAATAAACACAGATACCATCAATCAAAGTATTGACTATCATTTATTATAACTCTTTCCCCTTTTTTTTGGGAGGAGATAAATGTCACGATGATAAAAGGACTCATCTTCCGATTCAATCGATTCCATGACCCATTTCTCTACAATTTCAAGAGAATTGAAGAGCTGCAACGAAAGCCCATGAGCCATTGACCGAAACAAATGGTAATCTGATCGAACACTGTCTGGTGAGTAAGTCGCATAGGTTAGGACGTCCCATCGAAGCGCTTCAAATGTTTCTTTGACTGTCTTTGTGACATGCTGACGTGCTTTACAGAACAGAACAGAATGAGTTTAAGCTGGTCGCTTTTGTTCTTCGTAAAGATCTCCAATGACTGTTAGACCTTGTTTGAGAAGCTTATGGTGAATGGCTCCTTGTTGATTCCACCAGTTGCAGAGCATAGCCTTTTTTGCATAAATATTACATTTTGGAATTGGAAGATTGAGAAACTTAGATCTAACAAACTGAAGCTGACTGAGTTTATTAAGCTCTCACCCACGAAACTCGTATTCTTTACAAGAAGGATGGAGCTTGTGGGTGAAATTCTGGATAGAGTGTGCCACGATAGAGTTCACTCAGCTTAAAACATAAAACCACAGTTTGCAATTTGATCCTTGCGTAGACAACAGACTCTCTTTATGAATGTAAACAGGGTGTCCACGCTGAAGAACACTTCAAAAGTATCTGGGAAACAGGTTTGTTAACAAGATTTCAAATTTTATCATTAGATTCAATAAATACTGATCTACAATTCTCTATGTTTAAATAAAGCCTTTATTTCAAGAGAATAAACACAGATACCATCAATCAAAGTATTGACTATCATTTATTATAACTCTTTCCCCTTTTTTTTGGGAGGAGATAAATGTCACGATGATAAAAGGACTCATCTTCCGATTCAATCGATTCCATGACCCATTTCTCTACAATTTCAAGAGAATTGAAGAGCTGTAACGAAAGCCCATGAGCCATTGACCGAAACAAATGGTAATCTGATCGAACACAGTCTGGTGAGTAAGTCGCATGGGTTAGGACGTCCCATCGAAGCGCTTCAAATGTTTCTTTGACTGTCTTTGTGACATGCTGACGTGCTTTACAGAACAGAACAGAATGAGTTTAAGCTGGTCGCTTTTGTTCTTCGTAAAGATCTCCAATGACTATTAGACCTTGTTTGAGAAGCTTATGGTGAATGACTCCTTGTTGATTCCACCAGTTGCAGAGCATAGCCTTCTTTGCATGAATATTACATTTTGGAATTGGAAGATTGAGAAACTTAGATCTAACAAACTGAAGCTGACTGAGTTTATTAAGCTCTCACCCACGAAACTCGTATTCTTTACAAGAAGGATGGAGCTTGTGGGTGAAATTCTGGATAGAGTGTGCCACGATAGACATTACAAAACAAACATTTTAATCAACGATTTTAGACAATTGACGTGCCCCACGGTTTTATTTTAGTCTAGTCTATGCATATGTTTATAATTCCCACGACTGTATCTATTTTATTATTTTTGGTTTTTAGTACATTTATCTTAAACACTGCAATGTATGTTTAACATAAAGCCGTTTAACTTAAAAGTTTTTTACCTATTTTTATTTTCTAGTTTTTAGTTTTATTTCGCATTCTTTTAATTCATTTAGTGCTTCATTATTGCAAGGTTTCTTGCCCGTTAGTTTATTGCAATCCAACTCCTCTATACGTAGTCCCTGCAAAGATCTTACTCTACTAAGAGCCACGTAGGCTTGACATGTATACAAATTGTGTTAATAGCATTCTCGAATGCCTGCAGATTATTAGCTCTGCATTGCTGGGTACGCTCTCGTTGTTTACTTAACCTCGTATCGCGATGTTTAGGCGTTTCTGAACCCAACTGCTGCCTTTGTCTTTCACGGCTTTGTATTAATCTAACTTCATATTCTTCAGGCGTTTCTGACGCTACCATCTGTGTATATCGCTCGCGTTGTTTTGTTAACCTGGCTTCATATTCTTCAGGCGTTTCTGACGCCGTCATTTGTGTATATCGCTGACGTTGCTTTTTAACCTGGCCTCATATTGCTCAGGTGTTTTTGACGCTAATTGTTCCCGTCGTTTCTGTAATCGACTTTTCTATCACCTTCACTTTCTTTAGCTCGTTTTGCTTGATACTTTTCTTTCGCTTTTGAAGCCTTCGTTTACGTTGTCTTGCAGTTTCTGTTTTATTTATGTTTGTATTTTTATATTTTTTTACCATTTTGTTCCACGAGTAATGGACATTTAAACGGTCGACCTCCCCAGAGGTCCAATAAAGGAGCAAGGCTATGTACAACAAGATGCGCCTGAGTCTTGAGGAAAACGCTAACGACCTATCATTTTATCCACCCTAATGCCATACAGTTCTCGGCGCGTTTTAACCTTTCACCTTAACTTGGGTGGTGTACCGCTAACGACGTATCATTTTTAGCCACCCTAACGCCACACAGTCCTCAACACGATACAAAATCTTGATTTGGGTGGTGAATTCAGGCTGGATACATTGTATTCTTCTGGTTGAGCACTTTCATTTGATACCCATATTGATAGGATTGATAAAACCTACGTTATTCGCCATTTTGTAGCGGCCGCCATCTTGGATTTCAATTTTTCATAGTATATTGTATTCTGCTTGTTGAGCCCTTTCATTTGATACCCATATTGATGGGATTAATAAAACATAAATTATCCGCCATTTTGTAGCGGCGGCTATCTTGTATTTATAATGATAATGAATAAATATAATTGAATTGTCACCAAAATCCAAAGTGTATACAAAATTTCAGATTAATCGGTTGACAGGAAGAGGGTGAAATTTGAATTACTAAATTTGACCCAAGAATAAATAAAACAAACGGGGTAAGCTAAATAAAACCGTTTAAAAAAAAGTTACTTATAAACATTGCATTTCGAAATCCAGAGTTATATAATGTAAAATAAAAATAACTGAAGCATTTCTGAATTTCAATTAAGTTTACAAATATCTTTGTCTCAAAATACGTCTTCTATTCTGGTGTTTATTATTTGTACTTTGATGTCTCAACTTTCAGGAAGTAATTAACTAGACACAAGCCATTTCCTCTCTGTCAAACATAATTACTTTGTAATTAAATATGTCTGGCATGCAATTTCTATTTTATCTCAAATTTTCATATTCTGAGTTATTTGTGTACGTTTTATATATCAACAATACCTAAATCAGTGTTTCCAACTCCTATTGAATCAGTTCCGATGAAGTCGATCCCCGTACGATGAAAATGTTTGTATTTTATTTATTTCCAGCGGGCTTAGTTCCAAAGCCATTTCATTTAGCATTCTCAAGGAATAATCGATATTATAGGCCACAATTGTTTGTCGACTCGCTACAAAGCTTTGTGTTTGTCTTTTGTGAAGCGTATAAAATTTCAGTTAGAGGTAACCTGAAGGCTCAAACAATATGGAATGTTTTTTGTTCGTTGTCGATATTCAATTCGATAGAGAAATTCCTCTGTTTTTGTGGCAATCTTATAACATTGAGGGTGAGAAATGTAGACACGTTTCTTGGATAACGAGCACTTTCATTTGTGAACTATTTTACATGAAGATATTTCATTTTATATGCCAATACAACATTTCATGGAAATGAATGCGTAAATAAGCTAGCATTTCACTCAGCTTAAAACATGAAAGCACAGTTTGCAATTTCATCGTACACGGTGTCCACCCTAAAGAACACTTCGAAAGTATCTGGAAAATAGGTTTGTCGAGAACAGGCTATACCGGGATAAGATGGTCAAAATTGCCTAAGAACGAATCGTTGCATCAGGTTAGATTAGGTTAGATTTCAAAATTTCAGCCCTCTATGGGCTCTACAGTCGATATTATAGGTTATGTTCTCTTTTTTCGTAATTATTTTTTACGATTATTCAATGAAAAAAAACTCTGAAGAAATTCATGGAGGTTCATATTTTTGTCATAAACAACCGTGATTTACTTCGAATCTTTTCAATCAAAAATGCGACCAGGAAAAATAATTGAAATTTTCAACTGCTTTTTAGGTTATGTTCGAAATAATAAAAAACAAGTACTGTGTTTTAAGGAATTTTACTTAATAATTGCGATTCGTAACGCGTTTCACTACACCGTAGCTTCTTCAGACGAATGATTATGCAGAAAAATGTAAATGAGAATATAACTATAAATGTTCTTGAGTAATTAAAAGCTTATTGGTTGCTTCTTCTTAAGTGGTTATTTATGACAGGTATATCCAATAAAATTAAGGAATAGATTGCTCCCCGAAAAGATTCAATAGAGGTGAAGGGCTTAAATCGACTTGTTCATTGATGAGTCTACCTGAGTGTTTGTATTTATTTATTTCTAAAGTTTCCCAAAGATCTACCTTCCAATATTTATTATCTGTATGCAAAATTTCAAACTGTGGGTCGAAAGAGTGATTATTTTCTAAGAGATGATTCGCGTAATTTGAATCTGATTTTTTATTTGAAAAACTGCGTTTATGTTCCGATATTCTAATATTAAAATTTCTATGTGTTCTACCAATGTAGAAATTATCACAGTCATTGCAATTCAATCTATAAACACCTGATTTATTGTTTTAACCTGGTTTGGTTTTATTATTTTTTATATATTTGCCTAAATTATTATTAGTTTGGAAAGCTATGTTGAAATTATTGCTACTTAAGAATGATTTCAGTTTCTCACTTGTAATGCCAACGTAGGTTAAGGTGTTGAATTTTTGTTTCAATTTATCGACAGGGTAAACTTCATTCAATGCGATTCTACTTTGTTTTTATTCAAAATATTATTTATTAGTTTGGGATTGTAACCATTATTTTGGCTATTTGTTTAATCAAATTTAGTTCTTTGTTGAAATTTTCTGGTGATAGCGGGATGTTAATCAATCTATGAATAAAACTATTGAATGCTGACATTTTATGTTGATATGGATGACACGACGAGTTATGTATTATAATATCTGTATGTGACGGCTTATGGTAAATTGCGAAAACATGTTTTCCATTTTCATTCGAAATTGTTACGTCTAAGAAATTTATCGAATTATTGCTTTCTATTTCGGTTGTGAATGCAATTTTTGGATGTAATGAATTTATATGATTTTCGAAAATTTTCAACTGTCTATCTGTTCCTGTGAAGGAAATAATGATATCGTCTACATAGCGATACCAGTATAAACAATATTTACTGAGTGGATGATTATGAATTAATTTCTCTAAGTTATTCATGAAAATTTCTGCTAACAAAGGACTTAACGGATTGCCCATAATCATTTACATTTTTCTGCATAATCATTCGTCTGAAGAAGCTACGGTGTAGTGAAACTCGTTACGAATCGCAATTATTAAGTAAAATTCCCTAAAACACAGTACTTGTTTTTTATTATTGATAATGGAATTTTACCAAGTAAAAGCCTCCCAAATTCATATGTTCGAAATGTTTGGCTAACTTTTAATTAGCGCTATTTTGTGTCTTTCTTTCCATTCTTTCGAATACCGCCACCAGAATGAACATTTTCATGGTGGTTCATACTCAAAAAACGCAAAAACCAGTTTTTCTATCGTTTTTGATACATATAATACTATAATACAATAAACTTTTGAAAGCAATATTCATCAACCTGAGAATCAAAGAACCGTTTTTCCTTACTTTTTTGATATATAACCTCAAAATAAATGGGGTAATAACAGATGGTGGACTAATGAGATTGATGAAAATATCAGAGATAAACTATATAAAAAATCCATAATAACGAAAGCCATAAATGACTGGAACCTGTTCAAGATACAGAAAAATAAAGTAGTTAAACTTATGAAATGTAAAAGAGAAATACTATCGGGAAATGATTGATGGATGCAAGGGGAATTCTGTGGAAATGTGGAAAACAATTAAACAGTTGCTGGGTGGTAGTATTAAAACGCCTCAACGCGGAATGAAGGTTGATAACATTCTGGTGGAGGAGCATCTAGTAATAGCAAACAGATTCAATGAATACTTCATTACCAGTATTGAGGACATTGCTGTCACACCCAGCTCTTATCAAGTTGAAAAAGTATTAGGTAGAATTCGACCTAGTAGATATACTTTTGATAGGGATTAAAATCAAAAAGGGCGGAAGAGATAGTATAAGCGGCTATGTGCTGAAGTTGGCTTTTGAGGTTGTAGGTGATAGATTCTAAAAGTTGGTAAATAACAGCTTAGAGACTGAAACCTTTCCTAAGGATTGGAAACTTTCAACAATAGTTCCCTATAGAAAAAATACCTAAAACTCTGAACCTGGAAAAATGAATACTGTTCCAGTTTATGAGAAATTGTTAGAGTTAATTGTGACTAAACAAATAACAGATTATTTGGAAGAACATAATTTACTAACAGAGTTTCAATCAGGTTATAGGAGGAATAACTCTTGCGTGAGTGCTCTACAGTCTGCACTTGTTGAATGGAAGATGGCACTAGAGAACAAGAAGTATATCGGAGTAATCTTCCTTGATTTTAGGAGAGCCTTCGAAACCATTTGTAGGTCACTACTTATACGTAAGTTAGAGAGACTTGGAATTGAGGGATATGTATTGCGATGGTACAAGGAGTATTTGAGCGGTCGCGCGCAAGTCACCAAATTTGGAGACAGTATTTCTGAAGCTCGTCTATTTATGGAGTTCCCCAGGGAACGGTTTTGGGGCAGATCTTGTTCGTATTATATATTAACGACTTACTGCGGAGTGCGAGAAGGTGTTTTTTACTGATGATACACTGTTGTTTTTATTGGAGACGATATTCAGGACATTATTGATATTCTTAACGATGATCTAATGGAAATTTGTGAATTGTTACCGGATAACAGTCTGAAAGTTGATATCAAAGAAACCAAATTTATGGTTATTAAGAACAAGTTTAATTCTATAGATATCTACAATCATACAGGTGTACACATAAATGGTGAAAGGATTGAGAAGGTTAATGAATGCAAATATCTTGGAATAGTGATAGATAGCAATTTGTCTTTTTCGAATCATGCCACATGTCACAAAGGAAATATCGAAGAAAGTTTATTTGTTGAATAGAATAGGGACCCATCTCAGTAGTTGGTCAAAAACGTTAGTCTATAAGTCTATTATAATGCCGCACTTCAACTATTGCTCAAGTATCTTGTACCTACTAAATAAGTCTGAAATACATAACCTTCAGAAAAGACAAAATCAAATTCTAAGATGCATTTCGAAATGTAACAGGTATACATCTGTGCGATCGATGTTGCAGGGTACGGGTCTCTTGACCATGATTGTGATATATAAAATCATCCATAAATTATACCCGAAACATCTATTTGAATATATTACTTTTGTAAGAGATGTTCATTCTCATTCGACTCGTTCAACTGACAATTTTTATGTTAACAAGGTCAATAGCTCTTATGGTCAAAATAATCTTTTTCATAATGGTTTATTAGAGTATAATAGGTTCCAAACTTCTATTAAGGAATGTGCATCTGTTAAAAGTTTTAGGAGGGCCTGTACTGTGTATGCAAGGCAGACTGAATTATTATGAGCATAATTAGATGTAATTGATTTCAGGAGAACTATCATTCTTTTAATTATTTTCCTTTTAGAATTTAAGTAGCGAATTGATATACACCATCTGAAAATAAAGAGTACATATTATTCTGAACCTGTATCTTGATTTTGTAAGCTTTTCTGAGCTATTAAAAATCATTATTATTATTAATATCAACAGCATCATAATTCGCATTTCTGAAATCGTAATAAAAATTTTGAATTTTCGAATTTTTCATCATCTTCTCTTATAGACAAGGCAACTATAAACTCCAATGTGGGATGATGTGTGTCCTCGTTTACAAACGGATGAACCCTTTTATGTATATTCCAGACAATTTCTTTATTACACAGGACTAAGTCAAGAATTTTATCGTTACTATTCTTCACATGATTGTATTGATTCAGTTCGACAAATGCAAGTGTATCTAATAAACACCTCAAAAAAGTCTAGGAACACTTACCAATATCTTTAAAATATGAATTTGATGATTCGAATTTATAGAAATCTTTCGGTTTTCGTTAGGATGTATTGTATATAATGTATTCTCAAGAAAACAAAATAATATTTGACTTCTCCAAAGCACCTATTATAAAAAAAATTTGAAATTTGAAAATGACGAAATTTGGTAAAACACAATAAAAAGTCCTGTACTAATATTTTCGAAACGATATGGAAGCACTTATATTTTTCAGTACCCAGAAGGTCCACCTCTGTTATTAATGACACTCTGGCATCGTCGCGGCATGCTCAATATTAAATTGTCTATTACATTTTGGGCTAAGTCATTCCAAGCCCCCTGAACTGCTAATCGAAGCTCCTGTTCATGATGGAAGACGTTTTTACGCAGGAGATTTCTTTTTAGGGTGTCCCACACATGCTCGATGGGATTCAGATCTGGGGAGCAGGATGGCCACGGTAGAAGATCGATATCATTCTCTTCAAGAACGTTCAAGACTACTCTTGCACGATGAGGAGGGGCATTATCTTGTTGGAAGAGTGGATTTTGACCCAGTTGTGGAACTCTTAAAGGACGTTAGGAGTGGAGTTGATCTTCGTGCAGTCGATTTCTCACAGTTTGGTCGGAAATTTGTACATTTTGAACTCGTGATAGCTCTTGAACGAATTGAGATGCTGTGGTAGACCAAAAATCGATCTTGGGCGACTGTAATAATCCTAAAACGACCTGTATGGCGTTCTTCTACGCTACGTGTTTCATTGAAACGCGACCATAAACGGTTTATGACACTTGGGCTACTTTCCAGAACCCTGGATACTTCCCGTTGTGAGCTCCCAGCTTGGACCATGCCAACGGCTCGTAACATCTCTTCTCTAGTCAAATGTCGTCTTTCCATGGTCGAATCACAAAACTTAAATCTTTTATTTGTGCTTGCAACAAAAACAAAGTGCCAACTAACTGATTTCAAACACTGAATACATGAAATGATTATAAAGCAGCGTCACATATGCTGCATTTTTAGTTTTTTATAAAAAAAAATTGAAATCTGTTGCGGCACTCTACATAATTTAGTAAGAAATTGATGCAGATGTTCATTTCTTTGAAAAAATCATCCATATTGATCGTTCTGGATACGATATATCGATATTCAGAAGAATTCCTAGACTTTTTGAGGTGTTTATATGTGAATATTTATTTTCAATATTAGTAGGTATCAAATAACTCTTATCAGAACTTACCCAATCAACGGAGGGACAACAAGAAATGTGTGCGTGGTCTTGAAATAACGAGTTCTGATAGTCTGTTTAGTCTTGCTACCAAAATTTGGACCAGCTTTTTCATTCTCTTGGTAAAAGTTGAGTTGATAACTAAATTAACTCAATTAAAAAATCAATTAAACATTTCATGTTTCGTGACGCAAATACCTTCACGCAATATTTCATCATTGATGGAATTAACAGAACGTTCTAATGAGGCATCTAAATTTAGATAGACGTTTGCAAATTCATTGAGTTGTCACATGATTAAGGGACTCTTAGGCAAACGGTTGTTTTCATCATTATACCAAAGCGAGTAATTTCAAGATTCGTGCAAAACACTTCTAATGTGTTATGAATTTCTCAACCCCTCAAAATTCCATGCCTGTTCAGTTCATCAATCACACTTAGATTAGACAAAATCGAATTCAACCTTAGAATTAGACCCGTCAGTCAATATTCAATATTCAGCTGAATATATTCTAAATATCTGTTGGAAAAATTATGATTCAATGATGGTTAACTGATAGGACAAATTTTTACAAAGATGCTTGAAAAAGGATGCTTTAGAGATTCCAAAAAGCTAAATATTTCATCCAAAACCGAATGAAAGACAAGATTTTCGGTATGCTTATTTTTATGATATGAGATACAGGGTATCTTAAGTTGAGTGGCCTATTAGGCCTATTAGGTTTCCCCTTCAAGTAAACTCTATTCCTCATAAAAAAAGATGCGCAACGAGTCTTTCAGATCCAGATACGCTGTAATAGATATTGATATGAGACGAGGGTTGTCACACCGAATTTTTCGCAAAAGTTATCTTGATACAAAAATTGTCTGCGCTCTCACCCTTACAACGTATGCTTTTGAATATCAAACATGGTAAAGACTACCTAGTTTGTATGCACTCCTGACTTATATACACCGCATTTCTATCTCACGTACCTTCAGAAACGGCAAGAATTATTAACTATGAATCGAGTAGAGCGAAATGAACGTCAGGTGAGTACGAATACACAGACGTTGAACATGATATGAATTCAAGATTGGTTACATCTAAACTTCGAAAAGCATGCAGCACAATACCCGTATCATAATTGTGATGGTCATATACATATTCTCATTGAAATAATTCGGATTGTGGAAAATTCTACAGAGTATTCAAAACAGATGGAACTCACGCCTTTGCTTGAGAAACAAGTCAAGCTTGAAATTTCAAGCTAAAAACTGCTTTAATTACTTCAACGTCATGATATTTACATTTTCGAAAATTTCATCAGCAAAATCACTCAAGGGAGTATTCTGGTCTAGAGCCCTATTTTTTGGGTATTTTTCAAACAAGGATAAAAACACATCAACAACTTGTTTACTATGCATTTTTTTATGCAATATTTATTGATTTTCAAAGAATATAAGAAAGATTAAAAAAACAAGTCAAAAATTTATCCAGAGACTGGCCGGTGAAGTGGGGGTTGTTAGTCGAACGGTGTTCCTTAGTTTACATGATGGCAACCCTTGTAGTGATCTAAATCGAAAGAGAAAAATTCTCAATTAGTAAAGATGTAGCAATCTCTTGGACCTTGTCCGAAAACAATTCACAAAATTTTTTACCCCTGTTTTTCATCCTTTACGAATTTTTTAAAAATACTTAAAATTGAAATTTTTCAAAATCCAAAGTCCAAGTGATAAAGAGATGTATGAAGGAGATTCTCACAAAATTTCAAAGGAATCAGTCAGATAGAACTTGAGATATCATGTCAACTACCTCAATGAAAGAAGTTTTGAGACATACGCGTTTGAAGTTTGAGAAAGATTTCCAGTAAAAAAAAGTTCTTTCTTCTAAACGAGCTGTTCTGCCTACTTTTGAATCAGCAGAAACTCGTAGTTCAGAGCGATTAATTCTCAGATCGTTACGTTTAAATGTGCGAGCTTCAGTACCAACGATGATAGCCATGAGTGCCATTTTATTTAAAATCTTCAAAAAACCCTTCATTAAAAAAAGCAATGACTAAATAATTCGCAATTTTTATAGTTTGGGTTCCAGCGTGAATATGCTTTGGAGCAAAAGTTAATATCAAGGAATTGAGGGATTCATCATTATTTTGTGTTTCAGATCCTAAACATCGTTCTAATAAATCATAAGACGATAAGCTGGTATAAAAAGGCTTAATTACATCCAATACTTTAACATCCAGAGGAGGGTGCTCGTCGATAAAGCCTTCAAGGGTGTTGTTGTCTTCGGTTTGTTGTCATTTCCACCAGCTTGATGAACCAGTAGGGCAGTACATGTGTTGTGAATCCTCATCACTTGAACTTCGATGGTGATATGTAGCCCATACTTCACTTTTCATACTCTGTACACAGTCGAATTGCCAGACCGTAGTATGTCGAGATCAGCGTAAAGATGTTTTCGCCTGTTTCATAGATTATGCAAAGGCATTAGACAGAGTGCTTCACTCTAAGCTGATGTCGCTGCTTTGGGAAATATAACTGAACAGCCGAGATATACAAATAATTGAGAACCTATACTGGGGACAGACGGCGGAGGTGCGTATAAAAGGAAAAACAACATCTGGTCTTCAGATACGACGGGGAGTCCGTCAGGGTTGTATCCTCTCACCCCTGCTTTTCAACCCCTACCCAGACCGACTATCAAGGAGGCTTTGGAAGATGTGGATCATGGAGTGAAGGTAAATGGCGTCCTACTTAATACTACTAGATACGCAGACGACACAGTTGTTTTATGTGACAAAATTGAGGATTTTCAAGAATCATTAAATAAAATCAATACAGTGAGAACAAGTTATGGTCTCAACATACATACAAATAAAACAAAATTCATGATATTTAGACGCGATCCACACAAAGACATCAAATTAAAATTATTTTTTTCTTAAAATTTATAGATCAAACTATAAGCTTCCTAAAAAACCGATTTGACTTATTAAATGAGTAGGATAATATTTTCGGATTTTTTAGCGACATATTCAAATTAAGTGACAGCGATCTTTCAAAAATTGTTCTATTCTTGAAGAGCGACTGACAGATCAGGATAATAAGGATATAGACTCCAATGATCTGTTTAACGAAATTAAAGCGTTAAAGTGGTATTCATTACCTGATGATACTGACTCCTTAAGTATTTTACAATATATATTTGAAAACAATTTAATCTCCACATTTCCGAACGTAAGAATTCTTTTGACATTGCCTGTATTTATAGCTTCTGGCGAGCGATCTCAAATGATTCAAAACAGATTGTCTGGGCTAACAATATTAGCAATTGAACAAGAAATATTTGACGGTATAAATTTTAGCGATGTAATTGATGAATTTACAACAGGAAAATCTCGGAAAATATCGCTACTTTTATTTTTCTATTGCACCTAGACCTAACTATCATTTATAATTTTGAAACGAAGTTCCCTATGTATTTGTTATTAGAAATATCTGAATATTTTTAAAATATCTAAGTATAAGTAGATAGTAGTAGTAGTATATATATATATATATATATATATATATATATATATATATATATATATATATATATATATATATATATATATATATTGCCTAATGTAGACATTAGACAATATTTATGTTATTTGTCCAAAAAAATGTGATTTTTGTTTTAGGTTATTTTCTAGTATTTATAAACAAAGAGTCAACTTGTCGGTATCCCATTACTTAAGTAAATGTTGCTACTTAAGAATGATTTCAGTTTCTCACTTGTAATGCCAACGTAGGTTAAGGTCTTGAATTTTGTTTCAATTTATCGACAGGGTAAACATAATAAAACTAATTTTGAACAGTTAGGCATAGACTCCGAAATCATTCTCAAAACTCCAAAGATAATATTTTAGCCAAACATCAAACAGCAAAAATCATCAAAGAAGACTTTTCGAAATTATCACCTCATTGCAATTCCGATTTTGAGATAATAAAACAATTCGTGAAAATAGTACCAAGAACGATTTAGTATTCACTAAAGCAGATAAAGGTAACACCGTCATCGCGATTAGTAAAACCGATTATATTTCTAAAACTGAAGAATTCTTAACAGCCGGAAACTATATAACATCAACTAAGGATCCTACCGCAAAATTTCAGAAAGTGGTTAAGAACATAATTTCGACAGCAAAACATTAATCACAGACCACGAAAATATAAATTCATTAACTCCAATCCACAATCCCCCGAATTATATTCGTAGATAAAACTTCATAAACCTAATTACCCTATTAGACCTGTTGTTTCTTATGTAACGGCACCTTCGTTCAAACTTTCCTCATCGACTTGCTAATAAAACATTGCAATTTTAAATCTATATTTTCGGTCAAAATTCATACGAACTTATTGCCAATATCAAAGATACCACTATACCACCTAATTCCAAACTCATTTCTTTCGATGTTAAGAATCTATTTCCAAACATTCCTCCGAAAGATACGTATTACTTAGTTGAAGAATTATTAGAAAAGAATCATGTCAATACTATCATTAAATCAGATATTCTTTCATTATTACAAATTTGTTTAGATCAAAATTATTTCCATTTCAAAAACAAATATTATACTATTGAAGACGGCTAGATTATGGGCAATCCGTTAAGTCCTTTGTTAGCAGAAATATTCATGAATAACTTGAAGAAATTAATTCATAATCATCCACTAAGTAAATATTGTTCATACTGGTATCGCTATGTAGACGATATCATTATTTGCTTCACAGGAACAGATAGACAGTTGAAAATTTTCGAAAATCATATAAATTCATTACATCCAAAATTGCATTCACAACCGAAATAGAAAGCAATAATTCGATAAATTTCTTAGACGTAACAATTTCGAATGAAAATGGAAAACATGTTTTCGCAATTTACCATAAGCCGTCACATACAGATATTATAATACATAACTCGTCGTGTCATCCATATCAACATAAAATGTCAGCATTCAATAGTTTTCTTCATAGATTGATTAACATATACATAATTATCATAATTTTGGCAAGTAGATCTTTGGAAAAGTTTAGAAATCAACAAACACAATCACTCAGGTAGAATCATTAAGGAACAAGTCGATTTAAGCCCTTCACCTCTATTGAATCTTTTCGGGAGCAATCTATTCCTTAATTTTATTGGATATATCTTTCATAAATAACCACTTAAGAAGAAGCAACCCAATAAGCTTTTAATTACTCAGGAACATTTATAGTTATATTCTCATTTATATATTTTTTGCATATTCATTCGTCTGAAGAAGCTACGGTGTAGTGAAACGCGTTATGAATCGCAATTATTAAGTAAAATTCATTTAAACGCAAAACACTTATCCCTAAAATTTAGAGGGTAACGAGTGTTATGAGTAGTTCACCCTGAGCGCATATGGGGCGACATTAAAAACCGAAAACAAAATCTTATGAAATACTATTATTTTAAATACCTTGAATTTCAGAAAATTCCGTTGAAAGACACATTGCATTTTAAAATTGATATAAAGTTGTGGCATTATTTTGACGAGATCTTTCGAATTCCGAGAGATAACTTATTCGGGCACACCCTATACATTCCTGACGTTTTTACAAAAATTGAAGTTTTCCCTAGACATTCACAGTATACGCAGCAACATGAAATTTGATTAAATTCATCATAGACATTCTCCATCGACGTAACGGAATACACGTCCCCGTTGAGACATGTATTCCATCATCCAGGAAAAATAAATCAACGAGTCCCGGCAGCGTCCCGTTGAGCTAATTGATGGAGATTTGTGAATAAATGAACTATATTGAAGTTCCGAAGTTTGATTAATTTATGTTAATTGAAAGCTCACTGACTCGTAGTCGGCTTTCCGGATAATTTAATTTGAAGATAAAAGTTTTTCTTATGTCTGAGGCAACGCTCTATAACTCGCTTGCAAACTATTTCAATTTGAGGGTAAAAACAATTTTATATTCAACCTAAGTTATTCTTTCTGAGTTTTATGATTTGAGGTGTTGGGATGTCGAAAGAAACTATTTTATTATTCATAAATGAAACTTTCAAGAACAATTGTATTAATATTTGAATTTGGGAGGCTTTTACTTGGTAAAATTCCATTATCAATAATAAAAAACAAGTACTGTGTTTTAAGGAATTTTACTTAATAATTGCGATTCGTAACGCGTTTCACTACACCGTAGCTTCTTCAGACGAATGATTATGCAGAAAATGTAAATGAGTTTGATATTTTAGACTCTGAATCCAGATACAATGTCAAAATTTTAATTCATAAAAGTTTCAGCAACAACAGAAAAGTTGAATTCACTTAAATTCGAAATTTCTGCACCCAAACCTTCAACTGATAAATTTTCAGACCATAAATTTTTGAAAGATTCACTAATTTAACTGATACCGATTTTACACAACCACAAAAAGATCTATTAGAAAAGGATTCAAACATAATTTACATCCAAAACATAATAAAACTAAATTTGAACAGTTAGGCATAGACTCCGAAATAATTCTCAAAACTCCAAAGATAATATTTTAGCCAAACATCAAACAGCAAAAATCATCAAAGAAGACTTTTCGAAATTATCACCTCATTGCAATTCCGATTATAAGATAATAAAACAATTCGTGAAAATAGTACCAAGAACGATTTAGTATTCACTAAAGCAGATAAAGGTAACACCGTCATTGCGATTAGTAAAACCGATTATATTTCTAAAACTGAAGAATTCTTAACAGCCGGAAACTATATAACATCAACTAAGGATCCTACCGCAAAATTTCAGAAAGTTGTTAAAAACATAATTTCGACAGCAAAGTCATTAATTACAGACCAAGAAAAATATAAATTCATTAACTCCAATCCACAATCCCCGAATTATATTCGTTGATAAAACTTCATAAACCAAATTACCCTATTAGACCTGTTGTTTCTTATGTAACGGCACCTTCGTTCAAACTTTCAAAATTCCTCAACGACTTGCTAATAAAACATTGCAATTTAAATCTGAATTTTCGGTCAAAATTCATACGAACTTATTGCCAATATCAAAGATACCACTATACCACCTAATTCCAAACTTATTTCTTTCGATGTTAAGAATCTATTTCCCAACATTCCTCCAAAAGATACGTATTACTTAGTTGAAGAATTATTAGAAAGGAATCATGTCAATACTATCATTAAATCAGATATTCTTTCATTATTAAAAATTTGTTTAGATCAAAATTATTTCCATTTCAATTGCAAATATTATACTATTGAAGACGGCTTGATTATAGGTAATCCGTTGAGTCCTTTGTTAGCAGAAATTTTCATGAATTACTTAGAGAAATTAATTCATAATCATCCACTCAGTAAATATTGTTTATACTGGTATCGCTATGTAGACGATATCATTATTTGCTTCACAGGAACAGATAGACAGTTGAAAATTTTCGAAAATCATATAAATTCATTACATCCAAAAATTGCATTCACAACCGAAATAGAAAGCAATAATTCGATAAATTTCTTAGACGTAACAATTTCGAATGAAAATGGAAAACATGTTTTCGCAATTTACCATAAGCCGTCACATACAGATATTATAATACATAACTCGTCGTGTCATCCATATCAACATAAAATGTCAGCATTCAATAGTTTTATTCATAGATTGATTAACATCCCGCTATCACCGGAAAATTTCAACAAAGAACTAAATTTGATTAAACAAATAGCCAAAAATAATGGTTACAATCCCAAACTAATAAATAATATTTTAAATAAAAAACAAAGTAGAATCGCATTGAATGAAGTTTACCCTGTCGATAAATTGAAACAAAAATTCAACACCTTAACCTACGTTGGCATTACAAGTGAGAAACTGAAATCATTCTTAAGTAGCAATAATTTCAACATAGCTTTCCAAACTAATAATAATTTAGGCAAATATATAAAAATAATAAAACCAAACCAGGTAAAAACAATAAATCAGGTGTTTATAGATTGAATTGCAATGACTGTGATAATTTCTACATTGGTAGAACACATAGAAATTTAATATTAGAATATCGGAATATAAACGCAGTTTTTCAAATAAAAAATCAGATTCAAATTACGCGAATCATCTCTTAGAAAATAATCATTCTTTCGACCCACAGTTTGAAATTTTGCATACAGATAATAAATACTGGAAGGTAGATCTTTGGGAAACTTTAGAAATCAATAAATACAAAACACTCAGGTAGACTCATCAATGAACAAGTCGATTTAAGCCCTTCACCTCTATTGAATCTTTTCGGGGAGCAATCTATTCCTTAATTTTATTGGATATACCTGTCATAAATAACCACTTAGGAGGAGGCGACCAATAAGCTTTTAATTACTCAAGAACATTTATAGTTATATTCTCATTTACATTTTCTGCATAATCATTCGTCTGAAGAAGCTACGGTGTAGTGAAACGCGTTACGAATCGCAATTATTAAGTAAAATTCCTTAAAACACAGTACTTGTTCTTTATAATTGTATTAATGCCAGATTTTCCTGAATTCAGGAAGATTATTGCTCATTATTCAACTTGAGTACGCGAGCTCAAAAATGGACCATGTCAATCATCCATAGATTCAATATCGATCATCAGAAAACATTCATCTCTGCATAATTATTATCTAAAACAAAAATCATAATTTCAGTAAAACACATAATACAATTCTTACATTAAAAGCTATTCAGCTCACACATTCTCTCTTTACATCATTATCATCACTGGTAAAACAAAAACAAAAGCAAGACAACAATAAAAAGCAATAACAATTAATATTTGAGTATAACTGGTTACAGCAATCCATTGAAGGGTCTATTCAAATTATCAGATTATTGTAGACATTCATAAATCCGTCAACATCAGCTCTTGAATTCACTGTCTTAGACTCTTTTTAGATTTCGATCATTTCTAGAATGTTTCTTTTGAAGTCGTTGCTTTCAGATGCAAGAACTCGTAGATCAGCAAAATTAAATTTATGTAGTTGTTCAATGCTATGTTTCGCTAGGGCTGTACTTTTCTTATTAGATCTAACGGAGTAGTCGTGTTGGTATAATCTTTTATGCAAGTATTGTTCAGTATTACCGATATAGCAAGCTCCACAGTCCTGACAATTAACCTTGTATATACAGTGTGTTTTGTTCTCATGTTTCACCCTTGGCCTTAGAGTGGTGAAAAATTGTTATTTGCAGGATCAATTTTTCCTTCCTTTTATAGGATGATGTATCTTCGAGAATTTCTCTCATTTTGAAGTTATAGTCTTCTTTGTTCATAAGTATCTCCATGGTTTCATATAAGATCTAATTATTCCAAGAGGTTTTATGTTAAATCCTAATGAACGTAATTTCCTTCTTTACAAATGTTCCTTGTACATTAACGTTAGATATCATCCGTAAGAAATGGCAAAATCTCATAAATTCCATTGAACTACCTCAAGACAAATTTATTAAGGCAACAGAACTTTGTCTGGAATCCACATATTTTGTTTTCGAGTCTGAAATATTCACGCAAATTTTTGAAACACCGATGGGTTCACCCATATCTGCAGCAATTGGAAATTTAGTATTGGAAGATCTTGAATGTCAAATACTTTCAAAGATCACATTCCAAGTGCTGTTTTTCAAACGGTATGTAGATGACTGTAAAGCATGTATTTCTCTCGAAAAAATAAACGAAATAACCAAAATCTTCAATTTATATCACAAAAAATTTCAATTCACCAATGAAATCGATAAAGATAAAACAATCAATTTTCTCGACATACAATTAACCCACGACGATGCAGAAGAAATATATACAAATTGGTATCAGAAACCGACATGGAGTGGTAGATACCTAAATTTTGAATCAATTGTACCAAACCGATATAAAAAAAGCGATATCAATAGCATGGTTGATAGAGCCATCAAACTATCACACCCTAAATCTAGAACAAAAAATATAAAGAAATTGAAGAACATACTGAAAAGAAACGCGTTTCCACCTAGTTCTTTTGAACCACTCATAAAGAAAAGAATACATGAAATATACAATACAGAACAAAGGAAAAAAAGAAAAATATAGTTCAAATACATCGGCCTCACTTATACACCCGGAATGTCACAACAAATGGATGAATGCCTAGAAAATTACAATAGCAAGATTGGACACAAACCTAACAACTACTGCAAACGATTTTTCACCACTCTAAGGCCGAGGGTGAAAAATGAGAACAAAACACACTGTATATACAAGGTTAATTGTCAGGACTGTGGAGCGTGCTATATCGGTAATACTGAACAATACTAGCATAAAAGAATATACCAACACAACTACTCCTTTAGATCCAATAAAAAAAGTACATAGCGAAACATAGCATTGAACAACTACATAAATTTAATTTTACTGATGTACGAATTCTTGCATCTGAAAGCAACGACTTTAAAAGAAGCATTCTAGAAATGATCGAAATCCAAAAAGAACCTAACACAGTGAATTCAAGAGCTGACGTTGACGGATTCATGGATGTCTACAATAATCTGATAATTTGAATACACTCTTCAATGGATTGCAACAACCAGTTATACTCAAATATCAATTGTTATTGCCTATTCTTGTTGTCTTGCTTTTTTGTACTTGTTTTACCAGTGATGATAATGATGTAAAGAGAGAATGTGTAAGGTGAATAGCTTTTAACGTAAGAATTGTATTATGTGTTTTACTGAAATTATGATTTTTATATTAGATAATAATTGTGCAGAGATGAATGTTTTCTGATGATGGCCCTGTGCCGAAACGCGTTTCTAACCTCAAACACTTTCCGTTCTCTTAACCCCGATTCCCCAGTAAAAATTTGTTCATTTTTGAAGAAAGGGTTAGCAAATAAAAACCAACTTAATCACTACATGTAGAAAACAAAATTCTAAAATAGCTTTCCAGCCATCATCGAATTTCGGGCATGTTATCTTTTTTAAGCGAAACAAAACAGTTCAATAATAGAAAAGACATAAAATAACAATTTGAGAACAGAACTGGTCTATTGTATTCCAAACTGCCAACTAAAAGGGAGATATCATAGACAGCGGTAAAATTAGTTGTAAAATAGGTTTTATACATCTGTTTATCCCCCAATTAAGTGGTATATCTTGATTGCTAAGTACTTAGTTGAAGATCATTTACATACTAATAATTTAACAATACCTAAATTCAAATTTCCAATTAAATTTATAATGAAAGAAATAAAAGTTTATAGATTTCAAGATCTGCTGATATATTAAATTATGAAACTAAACATATAAGAATGATATATATGTGTCAATGTTGGTGATTGAAAATAATAAGAAATATTTACGGTTCCTTTATATATTACTAGTGATTAATTTGCAAAAAAGTTAAACATCGCCGTCATCGGTGTCCTTATCATCAATAATAGCAAGCTTCACCTAAATGAAAAATTATAGGATCCACATTATTATCATCCGCAATATTGTAACGTTTTCAAGTTCTTGAAATTATTGGAGGCTTCAAATTAAACACTTCAACGTTACAAAAACTCTAATCAATTTATTTACACGTAACCTGAACAATTATAACTAATTCATATAATACAATCGATACTGTTTAATTTATTTCTCTTACTTTGTCCACTTATTCGCTGCGCTTCGCGCTCTCTTTTTATATACAAGCGCGGAGGTTTGACAATCTTCCGTTTTGTTCCAGATCTTCGTTCGAGAGCCTTCTCTGAACAGTAACCTTGTTTCTCAGTATTTCGGCGCGCTGGTAGTTTTAGATCTTTCTTGAATTCTCTGGAAAGGGCGTCATTCTGCCGAGCAGTGACAGGGGTGGTTTCAGGGACTCTTGGATTTCGTTACAATATGTTATTTTTTCAAACATTGTTCATCAATTTTTTCAACCTCTTTATATATTGACTTAGAGACAGTTGCACATTGCGGATCAGCAAATTTGAATTGCTAGATTCTTAACATCTTCTAACTTGAAACTGACAACCCAGGTTTTGACATATGCCCACATTTTTTTTCTTTTGGATTTAATTCAGGATGATATATATATATATAGGGCCTATGAACAACCAGTAGAGAATCGATAACATATGCCTGAACTCGTGGTTTATGCTTCTTAATTATTTTATATATTTTTCTTTGGTGGCTTCTTGTTCTGAAATTATACCATTCTGATTCAACCATTGCTGCATCTTAGCCTTTTTGTCCGAAAACACAATATTTTTTTCTGTATCTACAATGTGGTACGTTATCCATTACAACCACAGAATTGGGTGGTAGATCTGATATTAATGTATCTTCTATCAACTTCTTGAAATTTTCATGGTTCTTATCATCATGAAAGTCCCCTGATTTTGCTCCAGATTTGAATATTAGTGAATCTGGAACGAATCCCTGCTCACTGACAGCCGGAGTTATAACCAACCTTTTCCAACTTTTTCATGTAATCCATGAACAGAATTGTCTAACCACTGATGAGAAGGAGTGTGGTTAGAATTGATATATGTTTCATCAATATAAACGATTCGCTGATTTTCTCTTCTATAAATCCTGATCTTTTTCAAATAATCTAGTCGATTTGTCCTAAAATCCATTGATTCAACTAAAATTTTTTCAATATAGCTGGAGTTTTAATTTTAAGTTCTTCCTTATTCTGGTGCTTTTCAGATCGGATAACCATACTGAAGATGAACCACAAACTATATTAGATATCGAATTTTTCGAATCAAGAAAAACTTTCATATCGAAACACTTTATACAAAGTCACAAATCGATCTGAAAGTTTTTTTCATTTTTCTTTCCAATGTATCTTCCACGAGAATGTTGAATAGAAGAAGCATTACAATCCATTAAAATAAATAAACGCCACACGCTAGAATACCTGGCCTGATCTCAGGAGAGTCAGCCGCCTTAGGGGGATAACCCTCATACCTCCCCAGGCTATCCGACTTTGACGAGGACAATGTCAACTCGTCGTCGGACACACTACAGCATCATTCTCATATTCTAGCGCTTCCCTGCATAACAGCGCGCCTTCGCTAGCTTCGATACCAGAAAATAGTGACAAGCGAATCATTCTACATATCTTGTTAAGAGCAGTTGTCATCTTAGTCTAAATACTCAGTTGTAGCAGGTTTCTACCGGTACATGTACCGATTCGATGTCTTGATGTTTTATATTTCACTAAAGATATAATTTCTCCTGTAAAAACCATAAGCAGAAAATTCGTGTTCAGGGATAAAAAATACTTTGGGAAATCTTCATCCAATACCAAGCGCACACCACTTTATTTCTCTTATGGACCTGTGATATTATTGCAAAACTATAAATCAGAGTGAGATCATTGAATGAATACCAATTTCAGAAAGTGGTACATCTGAAACTTAAAAATCAATATTGGGGGCACGAATTTCTTTCTTTCAAAGTCCTAATATTTGTGAGAACCCACAAAATCCATCAGTGTAAACAATCCGAATGACGGATCGCATTTAACTTCCGCTTCAGCGTAGAAAACAGTTGTGCCAACATACCAACAAAACAATTTTGACAATAGTTCTGAGCATATTTCTTGAATAATCAATTCTCGGTATATTTTTGACATAAAGTATATTCGTAATCTTGTAATATAATAATAATGGAAAATAATAATAATCTGACTTTAATTTCTTTCAAATAAAGATAGAATATAAAACTTTCACTGATAATGATTCTTCTGTTACAGGTGCATCTGAAATTCCTCCGGATGGTGAGTTCAATATTCATTCAATCATTAAAATTCTGCGAAAGATCTATTTATTCTCATATATTTTCGCTGAACACAATTCGATTGCCTGAAATATTAACGGTGAAATATTTTCAGCTACTCCTTATTCGTATATAAAATATGTCAAAAAATTTCATGCAACCTTAATCATTTGGTCTAGTTCGAAACTGAAGCAGTTTCTCTGCGCAAATTCTGGATAACAAACGCGAGAGCAGTCGAGATACTATTGATGATATCGTACACTGATCCAACTATTTATACGCTTTCCGAGATTGCTCTTGTGAACATGCGCAACTCACTCTTCCAATTCTCCCCCAACTACATCTTCAAAGGAACGAGAAATGCTCGACTCCGTCTCTCAGTTTTCTTCCTCCTGTTCAATCCATCAGTTCCTCTCTACACTATTTCGTTGCGCATGTGTATTGGAAAAGAAGACTGTACGATTCACTATCACAATTACCCTCAAGTACCATCTCTGCAACAAACCGTGTTTACTCGGATAAGTCATGATTCAATTGACCATCCATCATTGCAACCTATAGTCCTTCAGCACGAAGACAAATCGTGTTTGAAACATGGCTTCTCCTTCAGTGGACGATTTATTGTAAGAGTCCATATTTCTATATTCTATTAAATAGTAATGGAAGTATCCGTTTTTTTGTTTACAGTGAATAAATTATGTCTAGGTGAAGAGATAATGAATAATGTTCTATTAACTAACGTGGACTATTTGGCGCCAAATTGGGAAATTTATCGAATTATTGCTTTCTATTTCGGTTGTGAATGCAATTTTTGGATGTAATGAATTTATATGATTTTCGAAAATTTTAACTGTCTATCTGTTCCGGTGAAGCAAATAATGATATCGTCTACATAGCGATACCAGTATAAACAATATTTACATGATTTCAATCATGTCAATACTATCATTAAATCAGATATTCTTTCATTATTAAAAATTTGTTTAGATCAAAATTATTTCCATTTCAACTACAAATATTATACTATTGAAGACGGCTTGATTATGGGCAATCCGTTAAGTCCTTTGTTAGCAGAAATTTTCATGAATAACTTAGAGAAATTAATTCATAATCATCCACTCAGTAAATATTGTTTATACTGGTATCGCTATGTAGACGATATCATTATTTGCTTCACAGGAACAGATAGACAGTTAAAATTTTTGAAAATCATATAAATTCATTACATCCAAAAATTGCATTCACAACCGAAATAGAAAGCAATAATTCGATAAATTTCTCAGACGTAACAATTTCGAATGAAAATGGAAAACATGTTTTCGCAATTTACCATAAGCCGTCACATACAGATATTATAACACATAACTCGTCGTGTCATCCATATCAACATAAAATGTCAGCATTCAATAGTTTTATTCATAGATTGATTAACATCCCGCTATCACCAGAAAATTTCAACAAAGAACTAAATTTGATTAAACAAATAGCCAAAAATAATGGTTTAATCCCAAACTAATAAATAATATTTTAAATAAAAACAAAGTAGAATCGCATTGAATGAAGTTTACCCTGTCGATAAATTGAAACAAAATTCAACACCTTAACCTACGTTGGCATTACAAGTGAGAAACTGAAATCATTCTTAAGTAGCAATAATTTCAACATAGCTTTCCAAACTAATAATAATTTAGGCAAATATATAAAAAATAATAAACCAAACCAGGTAAAAACAATAAATCAGGTGTTTATAGATTGAATTGCAATGACTGTGATAATTTCTACATTGGTAGAACACATAGAAATTTTAATATTAGAATATCGGAACATAAACGCAGTTTTTCAAATAAAAATCAGATTCAAATTACGCGAATCACCTCTTAGAAAATAATCATTCTTTCGACCCACAGTTTGAAATTTTGCATACAGATAATAAATATTGGAAGGTAGATCTTTGGGAAACTTTAGAAATAAATAAATACAAACACTCAGGTAGACTCATCAATGAACAAGTCGATTTAAGCCCTTCACCTCTATTGAATCTTTTCGGGGAGCAATCTATTCCTTAATTTTATTGGATATACCTGTCATAAATAACCACTTAAGAGGAGTAACCAATAAGCTTTTAATTACTCAAGAACATTTATAGTTATATTCTCATTTACATTTTCTGCATAATCATTCGTCTGAAGAAGCTACGGTGTAGTGAAACGCGTTACGAATCGCAATTATTAAGTAAAATTCCTTAAAACACAGTACTTGTTTTTAATTTTCTCTTATCCAAAGTATGACATTCCGAAGAAACCAGGGTAGGAGCTATTCCTCGACAAATTTTCCGCCTTCTGTAGTTTCTAGTCTTCAATTCTATAACGAAGATGAAGTAGAATATATTTTATATCAAAATTTATTTTAACACACAAGTGGTCAACTACTTATATAGATACTAGCCTAATTAGATATTAAGTATTGGGCAGATATTAATGTTTATACGGTTATTAGGATAATTTCACCTAAGTTTTACAAAATTTTATGATTTCCAAACATTTCAACAGATTAAGTTCCTTTCCTTTGTCGCAATTATGAAGAATTTTGATACCATCTAATATTATTGGATATTTTGTGGTTTATATATGTTCACATATTGCAGAGTTATTGTCGGATAATAAATGTTCTTTAAATCTTGTTTAGAAATTTCTATATGTCTGCCCAACATAAGCTGTCAAAGACAGTGGAATGGAATAGACCCAATCGATCATTGAATCAAAAGCTGCTAGTTTGTAATTCAAGTGATTTAATGAGTCCAAGGGAGAAGAGTATAAAATTAAATTCTCAAAATAGCCGCTCGTCGACTCATTCCCCGAATCTTACTCCAAATACTCCTTCAGCAAAAGCTAAAATGCTTCATAATTTGGAAGAACGCTCTAATGAGCGCATGCGATTAGTACCCCAACTGGTAAATCAGAAGAAAGAGGAACACGATGTCGACTTATTTATGAAAAGCATCGCTCTGATACTGAAGAAGCTACCGCCCAATTCGATATCTCAAGCAAACGTACAAAGACTTATTTCCGAAGTCTTACTCCAAATACTTCTTCAGCAAAAGCTAAAATGCTTCATATTTTGGAAAAAAGCTCTAATGAGCGCATGCGATTAGTATACCAACTGGTGAATCGGAAGAAAGAGGAAGACGATGTCGACTTATTTACGTAAAGCATCGCTTTGACAATAGAGAATCTATCGCCCAATTTTATATCACAAGCAAATTTACAAATACTAACTCTTGTTACGAATCTCCAAGAATCTTTCGATAGTAAAAGAATTGTGGTAGCACCTCTTGTACCTTATGATAATAGTTATGAATATACTTTACATCAATTATAAATGTAAATGTTCCGAATTAGCTATGCTATATTATTTATTACAAAATTTGCCTATGTATAAGAATGCTAAAGTTAAATGTTGAAAAGTTAAAAGTTAAAGCTAACTTCTCCCTTCGAGAAATTGGGATTTTTACCATATTTGTGGATTGCTTCTTCAAATCATCATGGATAATACTTAGAACAAATCAAACAGACTTCTATTGAGACTAAAGCAACCCTGTCAGCATTAAGGTGGCTTTCAATAAGTATTTTATAGTATACCTTGTCTGTTCTGGATTTATATAACACGTTGGTTTCAATAATTGAAAAATATCAGCTTATTCTTCATCTTCTAATAGAAGCATTGCAGCCACGGTTTCTGCATCCATTTTTACAACACTTTTCACTTCTAGAGAAAAGAAACCACTACACATAACTACCGTCCGACGCAAACAGAACACGTGAACGTAACGGATCGCCGAGTGCTTTTTGAGTAGATCTCGAGGAGAAAAATATTTTTAATAAGTAGGTATCTAAACTAAAAAAAAATATTTATCGAAGGAACTCGCGGCATCTGTCAAAGAAAAGCCGCGCTTTCTATTCGAGACTTTCGTTCACGCCGATATAAATGAAGCGCCTCCAGGAATTGGAGTCACTCTGAATTGTAACTTGAAGGCAATATTACGTGGATACAAAGTTTATTATTGAATAGTACAAAATTAGCAGCTATGAAATCTAAAACGTATCACTTCAATAACGATTGGGAGAAAGAATTTTTTCTTTTGTATGGTGAAGGGTGAGTGGATTTGTCTTATTTGTCGTGCGTCAGTTGCAATACCTAAGCGTGGTAATTTAGAGAAGGCTTATGAAAACTATGAAAAGGATTTTCCGCCACAGAGTGAATTAAGAAAACGAAAAGTACGTGATTTGATATCTTTGAAAAAAGAACAAACCATGTTCACAAGACCAGCCAAACAATCAAAAGCTGCTATGATCGCGTCATTTAAAATATCTCATATATTGGCGAAACACAAGAAACCATTCGAAGATGGATCGGTTGACTAGGAAGCATTCATTGGAGCGGTAGAGACTCTATTTGGAGATTTTGAAAATAAAACAGAATTCGTCTCTGCTATAAGAGAACTTCAGTTATTTCGTCCGACTGTCACAGGGAGTATTGAAGTCATGAGTCAGGACATGGCAGATCAACTAAAACATAATATCACGAAATGTACATAATTTTCTTTACAGATCCGCGAATCCACCGATATGACAGACACTGCCCAGCTGTGTATTTTCATTCGGAGCAAAAATTGCCTACCATGCCTATATATATTTCATGCTGTGATGTTTTACGGGGTGCTGGGGTCTTTCGTCGTAATCGGGTAGTCTTCATTCTACAAAAAAGTGTGATGAGAACTATGTTCAGAATTAATCTTCGAGATTCCTGTAGGATACTTACGTTTCCATGCGTATACAGTGTGTTCCAACGAAAATTTGACCCCCCCTATAACTCCGAAATGAGTAACATTAGCGAAAAACACCAAGACACGTCGATTTTTGTTTCGAGGGGAGCATTTTCGAAATAATTCGAAACTTGTCAGATCAACCCCTACCCCAGCAACCCTAACTTTGAAATTCATCATAGGGAATAAGGGTCGAGTGGCACCTTACTGAAAAGGTCTGTCAATTCTCCACCTTGATTTGTCATTTTTAGAATTTTAAATTAACATACAGGGTGTCCCAACCAAGGGTGAAGTTGAATTCTGGAAATCCCAAATACTAAATGAAATAGATTTATTTTGGCATAATGCAAGCGCAGGTTTATGCTCGGTCTAGAAAAACCACCTACACTTGTGAATTTGGAGTTGGTGCAATCGACCCCTATTTCCAGCATCCCCAACTCAAAAATCATTCGATCGATAATAGGTCAAGTGGCACCTCGTTGGAAAGGTACTGCAATTTTCTCTTCGAATTTGGTATTTTCGAAATTCAGAATCATCATACAGGGTGTCCCGAAGCAGAAACATTGAAAATCCAAATAACTTTTGAAACTGGTTCATTTCGGTATACGAGAACATGTTTGATCCGAGAATAGGACTTTCTTGTGTGGTTATAGAATTTTTGCAATCAACCCTTCCATTCAGCATCCCCAACTTGAAAATCATACAAATAATTCAAGTGGCATATCTTCAGAAAGGTTTTTGAATTCCAGAATGATTAAAGCATTTCATTCAGTTCGGCTCTCCATACAGGATGTCGCTTTCGAAAAATTCAATATCGTCATTTGAAATTATCAACTAAAATTAATTCGAAACTGTTAAAAGTATTGGGGTACGATGTGTTGAGCATCAATTACGAAGAAATAAAGCTGATTTCTGCATTGAAAATGTTCACATTTTTTCATTTCCATCTGGCGTGCAGTCATCTGTTATTTCTCATTTTTGCAATGAAATATTATTATTATTCAGATCAGTTCCTCATTATTGTTGTTGTTCGTCAGTTGAAATTAATCTGAAAATGGTTTATTCCACTGAGGAAAGGGTCGAAATTGTATCGACGTATTTTCGAAATAACAGTTGTGCCAAAGAAACGGCAAGGATATTCGATAGGAACCATCCTGAAAGAGAAAGGGAGTCAGTCACCAGTACGTTAAATATTTGGTTGACAAATTCCTAGCTACGGGTTCGGTGGCAAACAAAAACATGAAGTGGCATGTCCTGTCAGAAATGAGGCAACGGAAGTGGCAGTAGTGGGTCATCTACAAATGGAGAATACTACTTCGATCAGAAAACTATCTCGTCTGACTGGTGTATCAGCTACAACTGTCCATAGAATCGTGAAACATCACAAATTTCACCCTACAAGGTAAAATTAGTGCATGAAATAAACGAAGATGATCCAGATCGTCGTTTACAGTTTTGTGAAAATCTAAGTGAAAACCTAAACGCTAATCCAAATTTTCTGAATAACATCTGTTTTTCTGATGAAAGCACCTTTATGCTCAGTGGTGAAGTGAATAGACATAATTGTCGATATTGGGACACACAGAATCCTCATTGGTTTAGAGAGGCCCACACGCAAAGGCCTCAGAAGTTGATCGTTTGGGCAGGAATTTTGGCAATCATCTAGTTGGGCCTTTCTTTATTGAGGGTAATCTGAATGGAAATGGCTACCTACAGTTGTTAGAGGAACACATACATCCTAGATTGACAGAAATTTTACAGAACGATCCAACTCTTTCTGAGGACGAAATGCGTTTTCAACAAGACGGTGCTCCTCCGCATTATGATGCTCGGGTGCGCCAATATTTAGACGAAAATTTCCCAGGAAGGTGGATTGGTAGAAGAGGACCTGTTGAGTGGCCAGCCAGGTCACCAGATTTAAATCCCTAGATTTTTTTGTGGGGTCATCTAAAATCTAAAGTTTATGCCACAAGACCAGAAAACCTGGAGGAGCTGCGGATGAGGATTATCACAGAATGCCGACTTTTGACTCCTGAAGTTTTCGCTAATGTGAGAAGAGAGTTCGAAAATCGTCTGTATAACTGTATGGAGGTGGGCGGAGGTCATTTTGAACAATTGTTGTAATAATCAAGTTAGTTTTTGTTTTCAATTGAATACAAGTTCAATAAATCTCGTTTTCCTGTTTAGATGAGCATCCAATCAGTTTCTCCATCATCCCTCATCCTGATCCTCACGCCAGAAAACCTCGATTGCCAAACTGAAACCAATGCCTCAGTGATTCAGAAAATAGAAAAATCTCTCTGGATCTTTGCCACTCAACCTGTAATCACTTGTATGATTTTTTGAGTTGGGGATGCTGAATGGAAGAGATTGATTGCAAAAATTCCATATTCACGCAAGAGAGTCTTATTCTCGAATCAAACATAAACATGTTCTCGTATTATACCGAAATGAACCAGTTTCAAAAGTTATTTGGGTTTTCAGTGTTCCTGCTCCGGGACACCCTGTATGCTGATTCTGAATTTCGAAAATACCAAATTCGAAGAGAAAATTGAAATACCTTTTCAACGAGGTGCCACTTGACCTATTTTCTATCGAATGATTTTTGAGTTGGGGATGCTGGAAATAGGGGGTTGATTGCACCAACTCCAAATTCACAAGTGTAGGTCGTTTTTCTAGACCGAGCATAAACCTGCGCTTGCATTATGCCAAAATAAATCGATTTCATTTAGTATTTGGGATTTGCAGGAATTCAACTTTACCCTCGGTTGGGACACCCTGTATGTTAATTTAAAATTCTAAAAATGACAAATCAGAATGGAGAATTGACAGACCTTTACAGTAAGGTGCCACTCGACCCTTATTCCCTATGATGAATTTCGAAATTAGGGTTGCTGGGGGTAGGGGGTTGATCTGACAAGTTTCGAATTATTTCGAAAAATGCTCCCCCTCGAAACAAAAATCGACGTGTCTTGGTGTTTTTCGCTAATGTTACTCATTTCGGAGTTATAGGGGGGGTCAAATTTTCGTTGGAACACACTGTATACGCACTATACACTAAGACAACTTCATGCAAATAAAGCAGAAATCGCCACTGGAAGTGATCACCATACCTAAAATACAAGACATAAGGAAGATTTGGTTATTCCATTGCATAAGAAAAAGTTAACTCGGAATTCTTATGAGTACTGGGGAATCAAAATGTATTATACGTTACCAGGCCACTCCAAGATCCTTAAGGCAAATACTTTCAATAAAATAATAAAAATTTCTTATTGTAAAATGCCTTCTACAGTATAAAAGAGTACATAGATTTTTTACAATTAATGTTGTTTGTTTTTATTATACTGTTCATCTGTGATATTTTTCTGACGTACCATGTAATTTCTTTCGATGGTAGCACACAGGAATATATTGAAAGTAATCTTGAAAAGACCTAGAAGATATTCATCTAAGCTAGTTTTCATGGAGGCTAAAGCTTTTACGCTATCACAACTATATGCGTTAGAGATCTATAGATATTATTATAAAAATAAAAGAAGTGTGGATATTATAAATCATTCACATCAAACTAAGGGCAGAACTGTGCAGAATTCCTGGATAAATATGATAAGAAAAACAATTGGTAAACAAAACTTCATAAATATATTACCTAATCTCTATAACATACTGCCAGAGAAGTTGAAGATTCGTATGTAGTATCAATATATTTACGACGCAAATAAAAGATTCATCCTAACGAATAATGAAGAGATAATTCAAACTCTCTGTTCTGAAATAAATCATTGAAACATTCTATTGTTATTGATAATTAGAATAGAAATAAATAAATAAGTATCTATTCTTCATGCATTTTGTATAGATAGTATTGCGGGTAAATGAGAAGGAAATGTATTTGAGTCAGATATGTTT
The DNA here is from genome assembly GCA_013387265.2 of Cryptolaemus montrouzieri. Classification (NCBI taxonomy): domain Eukaryota; kingdom Metazoa; phylum Arthropoda; class Insecta; order Coleoptera; family Coccinellidae; genus Cryptolaemus; species Cryptolaemus montrouzieri. The sequence goes on along the minus strand of JABFTP020000103.1, from coordinate 5,586,865 downwards.
ACACTCAAAATTATTTTCAAGTAAACATATAAGATAACATTACTGTTAATAGGTTTGAATTGTAAAATTGTGATGCATTATTAATTGAATTGAAATATACTTGAATACTTGATTAAATGATATTCTATTCTAGTCCTCTGATGGGGAAGACCTGTGGCGAAGGTATATATGACGTTGTCTTTAATTTTGTAAGAAACTACAAGCTACTTATTAATAAATTAGTGGGCAACAACCGATGGATTACCTGCAACGACTGGAAACAAAAACGGTTTTGTGGCATTGTGTCGAGCTAATGAAGATTTCCCTTCATTTTTTTCATTTCATTGCATTATGCATCAACAAGTTTTGTGTTCAAAAGTTTCAAACACGGAGAAAATTATGGGCATTGCAACAAAAATTGTGAATTCTCTGAGTTTCAGTTGTAAGATAGGGAGTCAGCTGAACACTCTGATTTAGTTCTTTACACGGACGTCAGGTGGTTGAGTCGCGGAAAATTCCTAGAAAAATTTCAAGAATTATTGCCCGAAATAAAAGCTTTACAAGATGAAAGAGGTGATGACACTCAGATGTTGAAGAACGAAAAATGGCTGACTGATTTAGCATTTTTGACTGACATCACAATACACTCAAACACCATTAATTTCAAGCTAAAGAAAAACTATTTTTGGGATGATTAGCGCAGTAAACGCATTCAAAAGTAAATTGCAACTTATGATAGATCAACTGAAAAGAAAGGATCTGAAAATCAATCATGCTTGCGATTAGCACTCAGTGGTTACGTACCATCTTATGAAAAGTATGCTGAGGACATGCAGTGCCACACTTCAACATCCAAACTCAATCCTTAGTTAAGTTTAATACCATAGATAACTCGCAATTTTGAGTGCTATGAGTTTTTTCATTGATATTATAAAGAAGAACCTAACTAACCTAACCCAAACTTTGACTAAAATAATGTATATTGTGTATAATAATGAAGATATATATATATATTGTAGGTAGATAGCGTGTATCGTGTATGTACGATAACCCTGCATCACACATACTTGCAGCCTCTCAGAGTCGAACGTGAATAGTCTAAAAATATTGAAGTAGATCGCCAGCAGTTCAAGTTTGAGCACCTCTGCCTTAAGGTAACTTCGAAATAGGTTCTTGTATGTCTATTTAAGTCGAATCAAACTTATACATGAAAATAATATTATTTAATTAAAATTCATATGCTCAGATATTATTTTTTCATATCTTCTCGTTCTAATAATAAAAGATCAATAGCACAAAAAGTGGTAAATATTACAACTTCCAGCATAAAAATGTATTCACTGTAGCAGAAGTTCAAGACACTGCAATAATTCATATTTCGTTGCCTCTAGCGTATCCTGATATCATACCGTACGTTAATAGTAAAAGTGGCTTAAGATAGTGTGAGTTTATTAGAATTAAGGAACTGTTGGAATTATCAGAGTAATAAATAATTGAAGTTGTTTTAGTTCCTACATTTCAAGATATTCTGGAGTACCTCGATTATCGAAATGTCATAATTCATTAGAAAATATATCATACCGAATGAAAAATGATTGCAATTATAGATGTCGCCTTTTTTCGACGGATATATTAAATAAATACAACCACGGGTATGTCAGAAAATGAATCGAGCATTTATCATTTCTACTTTCCAAGTATTCCGTGGTATTAACCAAAAGGAGAAACTCCGTTGATCTACGACCTGCCTTCGGAGATACGAAAACAATTCAGGAAGAATAATTAATCACTTTAGAAGATACATCATCTCCCAACGGCCGCATCAGACAGAGAGAATGAGTGATCACTAAGTATAATATGCCATGAACACGTTTGTATTGATATGGGTTCCGGTTGTAAAGCACAACAGGTGTAGCTTTAACAATCGTATGTCTGATATCTTCTGATTTCTAAATTACGTATCCAACCCTGTTTCGTGTTCACTGTTGAGATTAAATTGTTTTAAGTAATTGCCTGATTGCACGAATTCTGGCGGCAGTTCTCACTGACATATTCATACTCAAAGTTGAAGAAAAACAATTATTTTCAAACGATGTCGGATGAAATTCAACTGAACAGAGTAAATTACTCTTACCTTCCATATACGAGGTGACTAATCTCACCATGCTATACTACTTTACTACACCCCAATTATAAAAGGTAGTAATAACCGCAAAATTGGTTTTTATGATTGCTAAATAATAATAAATATATTTCTATATCTAATAATGAATTGGTTTAAATAAAACATTGAGTAATATTGATGATTTATCTATTTCATGAAAATTCATTTTCAACGAAGATGAAGCAAAATAAAATACTTTCCACGATTTCATTTTTACGAACATGACCGATTTTGACCGTCAGCTCATTTTCAAGTGGTCAACTACAGGAAATGAAGATACTCATAGGGATACTAGCCCAATTTGATATTAAGTAGTAGAGAGGTATTAATGTTATTGAATGTTTTGTGGTTTTTTAATATTCACACTTGCTGACCCGGCAGGCTTCGTAATAGCTTAGTAGAATTAACTTGAAACAAACAAAAGGAATCAGTATTTAGTAAAAAATAAAGCTCAGTATGAATGAAGTTATACTATTATCTTCGATTAATTACATGATGTTGCTTACGCTCAGTATGAAGAAGTTATACTATTATCTTCGATTAATTACATGATGTTGCTTACTTACAAAACAGAGTTTTCCTGCTATTTATAAGGTTTCATTTTGATATTGACAGACACATACAGGTAGAATTCAGTCTGCTAATTATTTCAATGCTTTCTGATGAACTATATTTTCCTTTTGTTTTGTGGTACGTAAATAAACGAAGATAACGGTTTTCCGACGCGCGAACACGCGACGTATTACGACAAGCTACTAGTCAATCACCTTCGAATTACCAGAAATACCTCGCTGAATGAAGCATGTTGTTTATCTTTTTGGTTAGATGTAGTGTGGATTCGTGGATTTCAAAACGTCTTGATCTAAAATTATAACATTTTCCTAATAAGTAACTGACATAATCGAGAATACTTACTCGAAAAGACGAGAAACGAGAAATCATATTCAATCCACTTCAATAGTAATTGATTTTGCATTTTTACTCGAAATTCTGACCAGAATTAATTTGATGAAGTTTTTGAGATGGGTCTCTACGATCGTAGACCACGAGAGCAACAGAAGCTTAAACACGCTCTATTGCTGATTTTATTAAAACACCTCAAGGGTCTACAAAGTATAGGAGAGGATGGTCGGGGTAAATACAGATGTTTTACTCTGAATTTGCTCAGTATGAATGAAGTTATATCATTATCTTCGATTAATTACATGATGTTGCGTACTTAAAGAACAGAGTTTTCCTGCTATTTATAAAGTTTCAATTTGATATTGACAGACACATACAGGTAGAATTCAGTCTGTTAATTATTTCAATGCTTTCTGATGAACTATATTTTTCGTTTTGTTTTATGGTACGTAAATAAACGAAGATAACGGTTTTCCGACGCGCGAACACGCGACGTATTACGACAAGCTACTTGTCAATCACCTTCGAATTACCAGAAATACCTCGCTGAATGAAGCATGTCGTTTATCTTTTTGGTTAGATGTAGTGTGGATTCGTGGATTTCAAAACGTCTTGATCTAAAATTATAACATTTTCCTGGTAAGTAACTGACATAATCGAGAATACTTACTCGAAAAGACGAGAAACGAGAAATCATATTCAATCCACTTCAATAGTAATTGATTTTGCATTTTTTACTCGAAATTCTGACCAGAATTAATTTGATGAAGTTTTTGAGATGGGTCTCTACGATCGTAGACCACGAGAGCAACAGAGGCTTAAACACGCTCTATTGCTGATTTTATTAAAACACCTCAAGGGTCTACAAAGTATAGGAGAGGATGGTCGGGGGTAAATACAGATGTTTTACTCTGAATTTGCTCAGTATGAATGAAGTTATATCATTATCTTCGATTAATTACATGATGTTGCTTACTTACAGAACAGAGTTTTCCTGCTATTTATAAAGTTTCAATTTGATATTGACAGACACATACAGGTAGGATTCAGTCTGTTAATCATTTCAATGCTTTCTGATAAACTATATTTTCCTTTTGTTTTGTGGTACGTAAATAAACGAAGACAACGGTTTTCCGACGCGCGAACACGCGACGTATTACGACAAGCTACTTGTCAATCACCTTCGAATTACCAGAAATACCTCGCTGAATGAAGCATGTCGTTTATCTTTTAGGTTAGATGTAGTGTGGATTCGTGGATTTCAAAACGTCTTGATCTAAAATTATAACATTTTCCTGATAAGTAACTGACATAATCGAGAATACCTACTCGAAAAGACGAGAAACGAGAAATCATATTCAATCCACTTCAATAGTAATTGATTTTGCATTTTTTACTCGAAATTCTGACCAGAATTAATTTGATGAAGTTTTTGAGATGGGTCTCTACGATCGTAGACCACGAGAGCAACAGAGGCTTAAACACGCTCTATTGCTGATTTTATTAAAACACCTCAAGGGTCTACAAAGTATAGGAGAGGATGGTCGGGGGTAAATACAGATGTTTTACTCTGAATTTGCTCAGTATGAATGAAGTTATATCATTATCTTCGATTAATTACATGATGTTGCGTACTTAAGAACAGAGTTTTCCTGCTATTTATAAAGTTTCAATTTGATATTGACAGACACATACAGGTAGAATTCAGTCTGTTAATTATTTCAATGCTTTCTGATGAACTATATTTTCGTTTTGTTTTATGGTACGTAAATAAACGAAGATAACGGTTTTCCGACGCGCGAACACGCGACGTATTACGACAAGCTACTTGTCAATCACCTTCGAATTACCAGAAATACCTCGCTGAATGAAGCATGTCGTTTATCTTTTGGTTAGATGTAGTGTGGATTCGTGGATTTCAAAACGTCTTGATCTAAAATTATAACATTTTCCTAATAAGTAACTGACATAATCGAGAATACTTACTCGAAAAGACGAAACGAGAAATCATATTCAATCCACTTCAATAGTAATTGATTTTGCATTTTTACTCGAAATTCTGACCAGAATTAATTTGATGAAGTTTTTGAGATGGGTCTCTACGATCGTAGACCACGAGAGCAACAGAGGCTTAAACACGCTCTATTGCTGATTTTATTAAAACACCTCAAGGGTCTACAAAGTATAGGAGAGGATGGTCGGGGTAAATACAGATGTTTTACTCTGAATTTGCTCAGTATGAATGAAGTTATATCATTATCTTCGATTAATTACATGATGTTGCGTACTTAAAGAACAGAGTTTTCCTGCTATTTATAAAGTTTCAATTTGATATTGACAGACACATACAGGTAGAATTCAGTCTGTTAATTATTTCAATGCTTTCTGATGAACTATATTTTTCGTTTTGTTTTATGGTACGTAAATAAACGAAGATAACGGTTTTCCGACGCGCGAACACGCGACGTATTACGACAAGCTACTTGTCAATCACCTTCGAATTACCAGAAATACCTCGCTGAATGAAGCATGTCGTTTATCTTTTGGTTAGATGTAGTGTGGATTCGTGGATTTCAAAACGTCTTGATCTAAAATTATAACATTTTCCTGATAAGTAACTGACATAATCGAGAATACTTACTCGAAAAGACGAGAAACGAGAAATCATATTCAATCCACTTCAATAGTAATTGATTTTGCATTTTTTACTCGAAATTCTGACCAGAATTAATTTGATGAAGTTTTTGAGATGGGTCTCTACGATCGTAGACCACGAGAGCAACAGAGGCTTAAACACGCTCTATTGCTGATTTTATTAAAACACCTCAAGGGTCTACAAAGTATAGTAGAGGATGGTCGGGGGTAAATACAGATGTTTTACTCTGAATTTGCTCAGTATGAATGAAGTTATATCATTATCTTCGATTAATTACATGATGTTGCGTACTTAAAGAACAGAGTTTTCCTGCTATTTATAAAGTTTCAATTTGATATTGACAGACACATACAGGTAGAATTCAGTCTGTTAATTATTTCAATGCTTTCTGATGAACTATATTTTTCGTTTTGTTTTATGGTACGTAAATAAACGAAGATAACGGTTTTCCGACGCGCGAACACGCGACGTATTACGACAAGCTACTTGTCAATCACCTTCGAATTACCAGAAATACCTCGCTGAATGAAGCATGTCGTTTATCTTTTTGGTTAGATGTAGTGTGGATTCGTGGATTTCAAAACGTCTTGATCTAAAATTATAACATTTTCCTGATAAGTAACTGACATAATCGAGAATACCTACTAGAAAAGACGAGAAACGAGAAATCATATTCAATCCACTTCAATAGTAATTGATTTTGAATTTTTTACTCGAAATTCTAACCAGAATTAATTTGATGAAGTTTTTGAGATGGGTCTCTACGATCGTAGACCACGAGAGCAACAGAGGCTTAAACACGCTCTATTGCTGATTTTATTAAAACACCTCAAGGGTCTACAAAGTATAGGAGAGGATGGTCGGGGGTAAATACAGATGTTTTACTCTGAATTTGCTCAGTATGAATGAAGTTATATCATTATCTTCGATTAATTACATGATGTTGCTTACTTACAGAACAGAGTTTTCCTGCTATTTATAAAGTTTCAATTTGATATTGACAGACACATACAGGTAGAATTCAGTCTGTTAATTATTTCAATGCTTTCTGATGAACTATATTTTTCGTTTTGTTTTATGGTACGTAAATAAACGAAGATAACGGTTTTCCGACGCGCGAACACGCGACGTATTACGACAAGCTACTTGTCAATCACCTTCGAATTACCAGAAATACCTCGCTGAATGAAGCATGTCGTTTATCTTTTGGTTAGATGTAGTGTGGATTCGTGGATTTCAAAACGTCTTAATCTAAAATTATAACATTTTCCTGATAAGTAACTGACATAATCGAGAATACTTACTCGAAAAGACGAGAAACGAGAAATCATATTCAATCCACTTCAATAGTAATTGATTTTGCATTTTTTACTCGAAATTCTGACCAGAATTAATTTGATGAAGTTTTGAGATGGGTCTCTACGATCGTAGACCACGAGAGCAACAGAGGCTCAAACACGCTCTATTGCTGATTTTATTAAAACACCTCAAGGGTCTACAAAGTATAGGAGAGGATGGTCGGGGGTAAATACAGATGTTTTACTCTGAATTTGCTCAGTATGAATGAAGTTATATCATTATCTTCGATTAATTACATGATGTTGCTTACTTACAAAACAGAGTTTTCCTGACTATTTATAAGGTTTCAATTAGATATTGACAGACACATACAGGTAGAATTCAGTCGGCTAATTATTTCAATGCTTTCTGATGCACTATATTTTCCTTTTGTTTTGTGGTACGTAAATAAACGAAGATAACGGTTTTCCGATGCGCGAACACGCGACGTATTACGACAAGCTACTTGTCAATCACCTCGCTGAATGAAGCATGTCGTTTATCTTTTTGGTTAGATGTAGTGTGGATTCGTGGATTTCAAAACGTCTTGATCTAAAATTATAACATTTTCCTGATAAGTAACTGACATAATCGAGAATACCTACTCGAAAAGACGAGAAACGAGAAATCATATTCAATCCACTTCAATAGTAATTGATTTTGTATTTTTTACTCGAAATTCTGACCAGAATTAATTTGATGAAGTTTTTGAGATTGGTCTCTACGATCGTAGACCACGAGAGCAACAGAGGATTAAACACGCTCTATTGCTGATTTTATTAAAACACCTCAAGGGTCTACAAAGTATAGGAGAGGATGGTCGGGGTAAATACAGATGTTTTACTCTGAATTTGCTCAGTATGAATGAAGTTATATCATTATCTTCGATTAATTACATGATGTTGCTTACTTACAGAACAGAGTTTTCCTGCTATTTATAAAGTTTCAATTTGATATTGACAGACACATACAGGTAGAATTCAGTCTGTTAATTATTTCAATGCTTTCTGATGAACTATATTTTTCGTTTTGTTTTATGGTACGTAAATAAACGAAGACAACGGGTTTCCGACGCGCGAACACGCGACGTATTACGACAAGCTACTTGTCAATCACCTTCGAATTACCAGAAATACCTCGCTGAATGAAGCATGTTGTTTATCTTTTAGGTTAGATGTAGTGTGGATTCGTGGATTTCAAAACGTCTTGATCTAAAATTATAACATTTTCCTGGTAAGTAACTGACATAATCGAGAATACCTACTCGAAAGACGAGAAACGAGAAATCATATTCAATCCACTTCAATAGTAATTGATTTTGCATTTTTTTACTCGAAATTCTGACCAGAATTAATTTGATGAAGTTTTTGAGATGGGTCTCTACGATCGTAGACCACGAGAGCAACAGAGGCTTAAACACGCTCTATTGCTGATTTTATTAAAACACCTCAAGGGTCTACAAAGTATAGGAGAGGATGGTCGGGGGTAAATACAGATGTTTTACTCTGAATTTGCTCAGTATGAATGAAGTTATATCATTATCTTCGATTAATTACATGATGTTGCTTACTTACAAAACAGAGTTTTCCTGACTATTTATAAGGTTTCAATTTGATATTGACAGACACATACAGGTAGTATTCAGTCTGTTAATCATTTCAATGCTTTCTGATAAACTATATTTTCCTTTTGTTTTGTGGTACGTAAATAAACGAAGACAACGGTTTTCCGACGCGCGAACACGCGACGTATTACAACAAGCTACTTGTCAATCACCTTCGAATTACCAGAAATACCTCGTTGAATGAAGCATGTCATTTATCTTTTTGGTTAGATGTAGTGTGGATTTCAAAACGTCTTGATCTAAAATTATAACATTTTCCTGATAAGTAACTGACACAATCGAGAATACCTACTCGAAAAGACGAGAAACGAGAAATCATATTCAATCCACTTCAATAGTAATTGATTTTGCATTTTTTACTCGAAATTCTGACCAGAATTAATTTGATGAAGTTTTGAGATTGGTCTCTACGATCGTAGACCACGAGAGCAACAGAGGCTTAAACACGCTCTATTGCTGATTTTATTAAAACACCTCAAGGGTCTACAAAGTATAGGAGAGGATGGTCGGTGGTAAATACAGATGTTTCACTCTGAATTAGCTCAGTATGAATGAAGTTATATCATTATCTTCGATTAATTACATGATGTTGCTTACTTACAGAACAGAGTTTTCCTGACTATTTATAAGGTTTCAATTTGATATTGACAGACCCATACAGGTAGGATTCAGTCTGTTAATCATTTCAATGCTTTCTGATGAACTATATTTTCCTTTTGTTTTGTGGTACGTGAATAAACGAAGATAACGGTTTTCCGACGCGCGAACACGCGACGTATTACGACAAGCTACTTGTCAATCAGCTTCGAAATACCAGAAATACCTCGCTGAATGAAACATGACGTTAATTTTTTCTGTTAGATGTAGTTGTGGATTTGTGGATTTCAAAACGTCTAGATCTAAAATCATAACATTTTCCGAACAAGTAACTAATGTAATCGAGAATACCTACTAGAAAAGACAGAGAAACGAGAAATCATATTCAATCCACTTCAATAGTAACTGATTTTGCACTTTTTTGACTCGGAATTCTGACCAGCATTAATTTGATGAAGTTTTTGAGATTGGTCTCTACGATCGTAGACCACGAGAGCAATGGAAGGTAAAACACGCTCTGGTCGTGGGTTAATACAGATATTTTCATCTGGATTTGCGTCAACAGAAATTTCAGTCGAGGTCATAAATATATTGAAGTCGCTTTTCGTTTCGCTATCTTCAGAAAATTGTTGAGAGAATTCATTCTGGCCCTCAAAGCCCCATTTAGGGTGTAAAAACAGTTCACTGTTTTTCAATGCTTCCATTTTCTCGTCTTGTTTGGTTTTGAGAATTCGTTTGAATATGTGATCAACCAAACTCTGTATAGAAAGTTCGGCAGAAGATTCCGTAACTTTCACATCATTTGGGAAACATTCTTCTTTTTGCTATTTAGATTTTCTTGTCACTAGGAGATATATTTTGACCAACCTCCTATGTAGCAGCTCTGATGACTTCGTATTGAAATTAAACAATTTTAACTGCGTAAAAATTGCTTATGCTAAATCAGGGCTGAAAATTTCCTCTTGATGGCAGGTACATGGATGAAGCAGAATTGATCATATCCATAGAATGAGAAGCTCGAAGATCAAGAACTTCGTTTCGTTGACTTCTTTCACACTTTTCATAATTCTTTCTAGGTCTTGCAGGTTTTCGCAGCTGGGATTCACAATCAGTCAGGTTATCGGGTAAAGTGAAAGTAAAGTCACTGTATAACCACTCAACAAACTCATTCCAACGGAACTGTAATTCTTCTTTCCCTGTCGGGCTTCTCGGAGAGGAACAATCTGCGTCTTCCATCTTTCTGGACTCACGTTACGTATGCTTGAATAACTAATTCTGATTCACGCGAATGAGTAGATTCACTGATCTCTGAACATGAATAATGGTATAATATGAGTAACTGCACATCTGAAGAAATAAATAATTCAATAATAATCCTCTAACGTCACGATCACGGCCCTTATATATTCGTGGCTCCGTAGCGCTTAGAACCCTCTGTCCTTGGTACTCAAGTACCTGTTACATACTCATTTTGAAAAGCGTTCCTTCGTCACAATGCGGAAATCGCTGTTTGAAAAAATACCAGATGTTGTCTGCGATTTTGAATACGAAAGGGTGTTTTAATAACTATCGGTGATAACGTCGAATATCGTCTACGCTGGATTTCTCATCTGAGTTTCGATGCATTCCTTCGTCTCGATTTTAACGCTTTTGGGTGATCTTAAGCTGCTTTGAAAATACGTAATATATCACTTCATTGAGAATTTAAAATGGAATTATTGAATCATTCTGGGAAATGACTGTCTTTTCACTGTAATTTTGAATTCAGATAAACTATATACAATGATATGCAGGTGGATTTACACAATACAGTATTCACAATTAATAATGAAATTCAATTAGATGAAAATCAAGAGATATATGGCTGTTTTAGCAAATGATCGAAAAAAAAATAGACCCCGGTTCTGAGTCGTCTCAATATGGAAGTTAGCTTTGTTAGAGAATAAATCAGACTAATATTAACTGAGTGAACCACCCTTGTTTTTAAGAATTTATCTTATTAGAAAGAACAACTGTTCTCGTATTATTTTGACGACTTCTATCAGATTCCTGGGGAGTGCTTTCTTATTCTCGTATGAAACCTAATTTCTTTCAACTCTCAATGTTTTATGATTCCCAACACAGCAATCTACGTTAAAAATTAAGTTGAACAAATGTTTTCCAATACTCTGTTGAATAGTGTATATATTACACCTGTGCGAAGATAAATTGCGCTCTGTTGCCATATAATACACTGAAACATTATCAAGAAAGTCTGTTACGAATTGCCTAAGAGAAACTAACAGGTTTCTATCGGGAAAACTTCCTAGAATGGATACGACGAGTCTCGTTCTCTCTAGTTCACCTACAAGTTTGTCCAAGTTGCAAATTGCATGGATTTACGAGTGTAATTGCTGTTCGCAATCGTTGAAGGAATGAGGGAACATTTAATTACAATCCTGATAATAGGAAAGCTACAAGTTTGAAAGTTACACTATCTCGAACACCCTGCATTTGATAATGTAACTTCATGGAGAGTGGTAGCAGAAAAAGAGGAACTGCAAATAAATGGTTCAGCGCTTTGAATACATCTCAGAGATGTCATGAGAATTGATATTAAGCTTCAACTCATGATAATTGAATCTACCTTTCACAGACTCTTCCAGTAGGATACACAATAACAGAGTAAATATTAATTTAGCTCCATCGTTTTTCAAGAGGCAGACCGAGTATAGGGGCCTGAAAAAGGTGATTTCAGGGCATTTCATCAAAAAACCTCCTTATTAATTGTTTCAGCATTTCAAGAGTATATTTATACATGTTTCAAGAATAAACAACGAAATTTCTGCAAAAAATTTAATATTTTTTGAGCTATACACGATCTCCGACAGCGCGAAAAAAAAGGTCCTCCATTGCAGTTATTCTGTAATTCCGGTAATAAAATCTAAAAACGAAAAAATTCTCGTTGAACTAGTAGGTATTGTCCGTGTAATGACCTACGATCAAGAAATATATAGATTGACAGATTGACTTGATCAGATCGAAAAGTCGATAGGTCATTGTATGGAAACTACACAGTCTGTTCAAAATGATACGACAATATTTGAGAATTTTTTTGAATTGTGGAGGCCGTTACTTGATGTAGACAATTCAAATGTTGAAGAAAGCGAATACAAGCTTTTTGGCCCTTAGGTATTTTAAGTTGTTACTTAAAAATGCTATAACATCCCAAAACCTGTGGTTTTTAACCACGTGTTTGAAGAGTGAAGTGTGTCCTAAATACATCAAACTCAAGACCAACAACAACAGTTATGCAGCTCGAAGAGCAGTTATCTCTGGACAGAAGATATGGATCAAATCAGAATGCAAGATTTTGTTCCACAAGCGAGACATCTACAATATTTATCTCAAGGTAATTCATACCGAGTTATTGTACAGACTTCATCCACTTGAATTCGATTCATTAGATTACAATAATAGATTCAAAATTAGATCAATAATACATAATAAATATACCATCCAATACCGCAAATTAAAGTTTCTCGTGTCACGAAAACCGAAACCTACTCCACGTAAAACTAAATTTTCTGACCATCAATTTTTTGATAGATTCGTTAACCTTTCTGATACTAATTTCACAACTGATGAAACAAATCTCTTGGAGAAAGGTTTCAAACACAATATTAAATCAAACAAGATAAAATCTGATTTAGAGGAACTTGGCATAGATACTGAAATTTCTCTGAAAAAATATTCCTAATAACACTCACCTTAAATATTTAGCATCTAACATTATTAAAAATGAATCATTAGCTGACTTTAAACCGAGTAAAGAACAAAATATTTTAGAGGCCATCAAACAAAAAATCTCAACTAAATGAAGTTATTTTACAAAAGCAGATAAGGGTAATACTGTTATTGCGTTAAATAAAAATGACTACCTATTTAAAACTCTAAATTTCATTTCGTCCGGAAACTATACAATTTTAAACAAAGATCCAACTGTTAAATTCCAGAAAAATATTAAAATTGCAATAAATGACGCAAAATCTTTAATTAAAGCAATAGATAAATACAAATTAATTTTACCAAACCCTCAATCACCTCAACTGTATTCACTCATTAAATTGCATGAAGTAAATAACCCCGTTAGACCAGTCGTATCTTACGTTACAGCCCCAGCCGTGAAATTGTCGCACTACCTTATAGATATCATTAAAAATTATTGTTCATTCAAATCAAAATTTTCTGTAAAAAATTCTTTCGAATTGATAAATAACATAAAAAACGTTAACCTACCACCTAACGCAAAACTTATTTCGTTTGATGTTGAGAATTTATACCCAAGTGTTCCTCCAGGTGATGTCAAAATATTAATCGAAAACATGTTGAATTCGAATCATGTTAACCACATAATTAAATCGGAAATATTGAATCTGTTGGACGTTTGCATTGAACAAAATTATTTTTCTTTCAACAACATCTATTACAGTAGTGAAAATGGTTTGATCATGGGAAATCCTTTGAGTCCACTTTTAGCAGAGATTTTTATGAATAATATTGAACAGAAAATTCATACACATCCACTCATTTCCAAATTTCTTTATTGGTATAGATATGTTGACGACATCTTAGTATGTTTCATTGGAACTACTCGTCAATTAGACTTATTTGTTAATTTCATTAATTCCATCCATTTGAACATTAAATTCACGATAGAAATTGAACAGAACGATTCCATAAATTTTTTGGACTTAAAATCACCAAACAAAATAATAATCATGTTTTTCGGTCTTTTGTAAACCTACACATACTGATACAATTATACATAACTACTCATTACATCAATTCAACACAAAGTTGCAGCTTTAAACAGCATGGTACATCGGTTACTCAATTTACCTTTATCAGTAGAAGATTATAATAAAGAGTTAAACACCATCAAACAGATAGCCATTAATAATTCATATAATCCGGATATGATAGATCTAATCATTCGTAAAAACTCTATCAGAAAGCAATAAATGAAGTATATCCTATTCATAAAGACTATAAAATATTCAACAGTTTAACATTCTGCGGTTCTGCAAGTACAAATATTAAATCATTTCTCGTCAAACAAAATCTTAATATAGCTTTCAAAACTTCTAATAACTTAGGTAAACATATTAAAAATAATAAATCTCGTGTTGAAAAATCAAGTAAATCAGGAATCTATAAACTCAATTGCGGTTCTTGTGATAAAATTTATATCGGTAGACGAGTATTTTTTCAAATAAAGTGTAGATTAAAGTTAAACCTTGTGATAAGAAGGTGCTGCAGTAGTTTCATGAAAGATATAAATATAGGTCCGCAAATACTTTGTTACCGATATACAGGTTCTTAAAGTTTAATTGAAAGATGCTGTTGAATTTGAGTTTTTCGTAAAACGCTTGAGATATTGAGTATCCTCCTATACGGTGTCGAAGCGTGGACCCTTACAGAGGCCATGTGTAAGAGACTGGAAACCTTCGAAATGTGGGTTTATCGAAGGATGTTAAAAATTTCATGGACCGACCGAATTACAAACATTGAAGTCTTACATCAACTGAATAAGGAAACAGATGTTTTAAATACAAACAAAAAGTGGAAACTGGAATATTTTAGTCATGTTATACGACAAATACAATATGTTACAAAAAATAATTCAGGGGAAAATCGAAGGTTACCGCGGGCCAGGCCGTCGTCGAACATCATGACTTAAGAACCTTCGCCAGTGGTTCGGACAAAGTACATCTTTATTTAGAACATCTACCAACAAAATTCAAGTCATACTTTTGATCGCCAACGCTCTAGAAGGGCATGGCACGGGAAGAAGAAGAATATTGATTTCTTTCATTGACTTCTTGTGGGACCTCACCGAGTACTCCCGTCACACTTTCTCGGATATCTTCAACGGAGTCAAAATGTCAACTTCCGACGAATTTTTTCATATGCCGGAATGAGAATAAGTCACAGGGTGATATTTCTGGTGAATAGGGCGGTTGTGGCAACGTTATGATGCCTTCAGAAACTGAGAGACACTTAACGTAGTGTGACATTGTCGTGATGCAGAACCCCTTTGCTGTTGAAAAAGCAAACCAACATGGTTTTCATTTTGGACTTGTTCATTCTCGCTTTTTTGGCCTTGGCGCTCCAGGGGCAGCCACTGTTGGCTTGACCATTTTCAACCTACTCGAGAAATTCTTAAGAGTCGTTGCCCAAAACTCCTCTGTTCCATTTTCGTGACATGCACTAAAGGCGCTTTGTCACAAAAGACAAAACAGCTGGCGAAGAAATGATCGTACTAGGGTCGTCAAGGTCTCAATCGAGAGAGTAGAGAACTGCTATTACAGTGGCGGATTTACAGGTTCGCAGTGTTACCACAGGTCCGTTACTTAACTATCTGACCTCGTATCATAATCAATAAAATTATTCAATTTCAAATCTACTGTATTTAAGCCTAGCTTTCTAACAAGTCAAAATATAAGATGATGCAATAAACAATTCATACAAATTAAATAACTAATTAACCGCCTAATCCGACAGTTATCAATTAAGGCGTATTCCTTTGACATCAGAAACTCTTTGCAAAGTCGATTGATGTAAAAAGCCGAGTAGTATTCGAGTGGAAAAAGTATCTACTTCAAAGAAGAATGAGGCAAAATACGGCACAAAAGGTAATGGGTTCAATCTCATTCTCGAAGTATTTCTTTCAGAATATTCCAGAATTTATTTCGAAGAATGACGTAAACATGTACTCGGGTAAACGGGTGTGGTTTTCGTTTGAATACCTCAGACGAACTTGCTAAACATAGTTAATGGAGATGGTGAATTGCTAAAACATTGTCTAATGATTACTGTATACTCGGAGAAACGTTTCGACTATACCCTAAGGAACATACATATACGGAGATAGTCTAGGGATATCCAACTATAATTATAAATGTAAAAGTTTGTATGTTTGCATGTTGGTTCCTCAATACCACAAAAAGCAGGGAACGGATTTGTATGAAATCGGATAGTTCATGTATATAACCTTGGATAATATAGACTAGTGAGCCCTTTGAGATCGCCTTTTATATCTAAACAGCCAATATACTAAACGCATAATATACTGAACGACTTTTCATATCAAACTCTATCTATACTGAACGCCCTATTATATTCACTTCATTATTCGTATTTTTACTTAATAGTTCTTTATGTTACATGGAAATCTCTCATATATTACCTCAGTCAACCTTAGGGTAACGCAGCTTCCGGTATTGTTTTATGGATACTGACTCATCAACCACACAAATTTCAACACTATTCATTACTATCCCAATTCAAAGGGATACATTCAATTTGAAAATCTCATAAGATAAAATTAAAACATTTAAACATTGATTCAAAAAACAAATTGTTCAATCACGCTTTAGGCATAGAAATTCGATCATAAATAACTCTAATATTAATTCACAATATTCCAAATTCTAGTTCCAAAAGTATTAAATATTTTTCATTTTTTCAAATTATTAATTCTTACTCAACATTTCTGATTTGTATTAGATCAGATACGAATCCAATAAGATTCATGAATTATAATAAACAACAAATATGAGTTTGAAACAGCAAGATGGAAGAATTACTTCTCAAGTATATTAATGAAATAGAAAATAAAAGTTCTTCTCAAATTAAAATTTCTTGGGAGTATCCAAAAGACAAAAGCGAGAAATTAGTAATCAAATAAAGGAACACTACTAAATACATAGAAATTTCACTTTATGTGATTGTTCTATACGTAACTATTTTGTATAAATTCAAATTGACCAAAATTTACACAACTTGCTTACCAAAAAAAACAAACATCTTCTGAATTGAAGTGTTCTTGTGGAAAGTAGAAATTAGTTCCACAAATTTGTAAATTACATTATGGACTCTCATATACAATACAATGATGTTAACTATATATTAGTTTCAGTGAAACTGTTTCTTGTAACTGTTAATTTCCTAGATCCTTAACTGTCGAGTTGGAAGTTGGTTTTGAGCAGTCAGCTTCTTATAAATTTGCTTTCTAATAATTGAAATTTTTATTCTTCAATTTTACTTCTTTCAATTCATTTTCTTGTGAAACTTTATAATATACTATGAAATGAAAATGAAAGGAAATAATTGCATTAAAACAACTTCATATTTCCATATTATGTGATGAACATACTCACTTTACACAATCATATAAAATGCCCATAGTACAACAACCTATCAGAAAAATTGTCAAATTGCGTAGCATTTTCCAAGTAGTAGTTGAATTTTTTCCAAAATATGATTCACATAAGCAGCAGCATGTTTCCTGTGACTTTCATAAATCTTGGATTGAAAGTTGTGGTTGTACCAAATAAAACTTCGTATGCAACTTCTACATATTTGAACATCATGTTTCCCACTATCAGACACCTATAACAGAGAACTTTTCAAATTCAAATCAATGAGAAATTCCTGTCATTCATTCAACAACCTTGATAAAATTTCCTGAGAAACAGTAACTATGAGTTATGAATAGAAGGAACTCACAATAATTACCTTTTGTGCAAAATTGACATCTAATTTTCTTTGGTTCAAACTTGAACATTGTCAAACCCATTGAATCTCATTAACTTTTATATTTGGATAATTGTAGAACAGAAACGTACTTCCTCTTGGATAAACTGAAACAAAAATTCAATTTGAAATGACACGGTCATATTGACATCCAGCTTCAAATATTTTAATACAGATATAGCCTTTAGTGGATAGCTTTCAATATTCATATGATACATACTCTAAATGACCTAACGAAAACTTTATCGAGTTCCTTCCAGAAAAAATACTATTATACAAAAGAGCTCAATACCTATTAATAGCAACTCAAAGGATATCCCATCATTTGAATTTGGGAGGCTTTACTTGGTAAAATTCCATTATCAATAATGAAAAGAAAAAAAAACAAGTACTGTGTTTTACGGAATTTTACTTAATAATTGCGATTCGTAATCATATAAATTCATTACATCCAAAAATTGCATTCACAACCGAAATAGAAAGCAATAATTCGATAAATTTCTTAGACGTAACAATTTCGAATGAAAATGGAAAACATGTTTTCCCAATTTACCATAAGCCGTAACATACAGATATTATTATATATAACTCGTCGTGTCATCCATATCAACATAAAATGTCAGCATTCAATAGTTTTATTCATAGATTGATTAACAATCCGTTATCACCAGAAAATTTCAACAAAGAACTAAATTTGATTAAACAAATAGCCAAAAATAATGGTTACAATCCCAAACTAATAAATAATATTTTAAATAAAAACAAAGTAGAATCGCATTGAATGAAGTTTACCCTGTCGATAAATTGAAACAAAAATTCAACACCTTAACCTACGTTGGCATTACAAGTGAGAAACTGAAATCATTCTTAAGTAGCAATAATTTCAACATAGCTTTCCAAACTAATAATAATTTAGGCAAATATATAAAAATAATAAAACCAAACCAGGTAAAAACAATAAATCAGGTGTTTATAGATTGAATTGCAATGACTGTGATAATTTCTACATTGGTAGAACACATAGAAATTTTAATATTAGAATATCGGAACATAAACGCAGTTTTTCAAATAAAAATCAGATTCAAATTACGCGAATCATCTCTTAGAAAATAATCATTCTTTCGACCCAAAGTTTGAAATTTTGCATACAGATAATAAATATTGGAAGGTAGATCTTTGGGAAACTTTAGAAATCAATAAATACAAACACTCAGGTAGACTCATCAATGAACAAGTCGATTTAAGCCCTTCACCTCTATTGAATCTTTTCGGGGAGCAATCTATTCCTTAATTTTATTGGATATACTTGTCATAAATAACCACTTAAGAAGAAGCAACCCAATAAGCTTTTAATTACTCAAGAACATTTATAGTTATATTCTCATTTATATTTTTCTGTATATTCATTCGTCTGAAGAAGCTACGGTGTAGTGAAACGTCTACGAATCGCAATTATTAAGTAAAATTCCTTAAAACACAGTACTTGTTTTTTTTTGATATCCCATCATTTTATAAGATCCTCCATTTTAAGCTTCCACGTAACAACATTCATTCGTCTTGACATAAACTTAATCAAGTTCGTAAAACCTGTTAACCCAATTCATAGATACTTTCCACATTTAACTGATTTCGTAGTCTATAAATCCCCAAGGAAAAAAGATATACGAGCATCTTCTTCTTCCATACCTCGTCTTGCTCATCTAAATGCATAATCGCGGAATTCCGCAGAGTCGAGATTGGAATGATCTAGCACATAAAACTGTCCCGACTTTCAAAATACGTTGCTAATAATGTCTGGTGCTACCGCTTTTTGCGTCCTCAGCGCAATTCAACTTTTTGTATCCGCTATTATCTCTATAATTGAATTAGACCTCTTCGTGAATATGCATGTATACGTTTATTAATTTAACTTGAAATTTTTCGAAAAAGGAATGAATATTAATTGTATTAACTCAGCGAGGAACAAGTAAACAGAGAGGCGGTTTTTTCATATATAGTAATATTTAATTCATATTTATCGTTTTTTTAATATACAGTTGAGTGTCATTGTGCCAGAGGTGGTTTGGCATAGTATACAAAAAATTATACATAGTTTAATCTCCAGAGGGCTTATCTTCCAACATAATTCGTTAAAATTTGGGTATGCTTCACATAAATTAATTAATTTTTATTATGGAAAAGTTTCTCCCCTACAAAATGTCACAAAATGACTTTACAGTAGAGGACTTTTCCATACTAATCCTGCATAGCTTGTATATAGATATCAAGAAAGTTATATTTTATATACAGGGTGTATCACATAAGGCTTTTCATAGCTTGAGGGAAGATAGACGTTACTAAGGTGATTTCGAAACACCCCCCTATTAACCCCCTGAGGAGATTCATTTCTGATATACAGGCTGTTTTCTAAATGTCGCTCAGTTTAAAAAGAAATTCACAACTCTACAACTGTTACACCGTATACCAAGAAATTCGGCACACAGGATCACCTTTGCAGGATCTATCCACAGTGGGACATAAATTTCGAAAATTTGTTCTCTGGTTCTCGAACCACACAAACAGTGTGTACAAACTATGTAATAAAATCTTTAGGCATCATTGAAATTGCCTTAAAATAAATTTTTGATTTTGCTGAATGACGAAAAATTCACTTGTAAAGAAATTGTTATCGCTTTCTACAAGAAATGAACGTGTTTTTTATGAGTCCATTTTGGTTTTATTAATGTAGCATCATTTGAGACCTCAGTTTTTCCTGTTTTATCTACGTATGGTCTTCAACTCACAATACAGGTCCAGACTATCAGTGGAATATTTTATTGCTTAAACTAAGATTGTTGCTATCAGAATGATGAGAATATTGATGAATAAATAATACTATTTATTCAGCACTCTACTACCAATCTGGTGATGTGTTAATTCGGTATTTAGCTCTAGTAAAGGTACTGCAGTTTGATTGTTTTTAAATTCAGACTAAGAATAAAACTAACTAACCTAACCTAACGCTTTTACAGCAAACCTTAACCCTGAGCATATAAAGGCGTTCAGTATAAGGCATAAAAAGGGAATCAAGCGAAGAAGACGAACAACTGTCTTGTGTGACAGGGCTAACTATGAATAAATGTATACAATACATTTGTGCAATCCACTGTTGTGCCAAGAAAATAGTTGACAATTGACAGTTTAGGGTTACTAAAAATGGAGCACTACATGAAAGAACTGTGAGATTTCATAGCAGAACAATATTCTAAAAATACGGCCGTATCCAATGCCAATAAAGAAATTTTGCGACCAGTGGCGTAACTAAAGGGCATCAGGGCTAGATAAAATCTAAACACAACTAAAGAATACATACAAATCCAAACTGATTATTATATTCGAAACAAACGGATGTTTTAAGTTGTACACATAAATAATATTGGAGATTGTATGAGTGAGTTTGTTCTGGGCGTGCTCAGGAAAAACAGACGCCCATCTCTTGAGGTCAGTCTCGGAACTGAAATTTTCAGTTGAACTAAGATAGAGGGACAATCCGAGCGATTATTCAGGAGGTTAAACAAAAATTTAGAATCAAGAAAGCCTCTTCTTATGTTCAGGGTTGTCGCTCTGATTCTACTCTACTCTACACCATGATCATACCCTCTTACAGGGTAGGCACCATCTTCTCGCCAGACAAGGTATTTAAAAAATCTTCTCTGAATTACCTCCAAATGATAATCATGACAATAATAGATGGGATGCCAAATAATCGACGCATACTCCAACTAACTCTTAAAGATAGTCTCAAGAAGACGAATTAAAGTATTTGTTTTCGTAAAGTGCTTTCCATTTCGAATTATGAACCCATATAATTTCGAGGCAGATGTAAATAAATAGTTGATATGGGGAACAAAGGTGAATTTTTGGTCGAATATAAGACCAAGATCTTTTATATCAGTGGAACGTTTCAATACACCATTGTTTATAATATAATCAGAAAAAATGATGTTTTTCTTGCGAGAGTAAGTAACGGCAGTGCATTTAGATACACTCAAGTCCAAACGATTAATCACACACCAGTTTGACACGGAACTTATGACCTCCTCACAATCGCGTTCTGACGCTATCTTCAGATATATTTTCAGATCATCCGCATACATCAATTTGGGTATATTAACTATGTTCATGAGATCATCAATGAACATTATGAACAACAATGGACCAAGATTGGACCCCTGCGGGACACCTGAAGTAGCAACAAATTCGCAAGCTGTACGAACTGTCGGCGGCAGAACAAAAAAGACTCCAAAAGAGCAGCTAAGGCTTCCGTGAAACCGAATCTGGACTTCAGTTTCCACAGCAATATACGATGATTCACTTTATCGAATGCTTTTTGAAAATCTGTGTAAATAACGTCAACTTGACCGGAACAGTCCAAAAACTCGAGTATATACTGTGATAACACTACCAGATTGCTGATGGATCTCCCAGGCATGAAACTATGCAGCTCATCGTGAATCCTCCCCCTGATCGCGGAAATCTAGCATTGTATGAAATCATCTCGAGAAGTTTTGAGAAATAGGATAGAATCGCGATGGGCCTATAGTTACCTTTGATGGTAGAATCTCCTCTTCAAAATGGGAACAATCAGCTACCTTCCACGTCGAGGGGTAAACTCCACTCTTCAAGACAATATTAAAAATGTGACATAAAGGATGTGCAAAGACACGTATACAGTCCTTAACAACAAAGCTGGGTATACCATCTGGAACAGCATTTCTGTTAGTATGCCAATTGCCTTGGTGCTTTGTTGTTCTCTAGACTACTGAGAGCATTCTCTATTTCATAATCTTCTATATCAGGTAGTTCTTCGGAGTTAACATTAGTTATCTTTTTCTTTAAGCTTTCCTGTTTGTCATTATCTGGTTATATCTTGAAGGTGTATAGATCTTCATATAATGCTTTCACGAGTTGAGTAACCTTTGAGATCCTTTTCTTCATATCTCTGTTTGTTTCTCAACGTGGTTATGACAAGTTTTCCGTGTGATGGTCTCAAGCACTTTAGTCCTTCATTTCTCTCCAGGATCTTCTCGACTTCCTCTTTAATCATTATTGGTTTATTGAATCAAACATATTCGATCGTTCCTCGTTTCCCCGCTCAAGAGTTTCTTTCTAAGTTCCATCAGGGCTTTAGTTCTGATGTTAAGTTTATCTTTCTCGTTTTTCTCTGTTCTACCAACTTTTCCTTCTGCTTCTATAAGTTTGCTTCTTCAGACGTTCCTTATTTTCATTATTTTTTTGTGTTTCTTCTGTTCTCTGAGTCCTATTTTTTGATTTTCTCTGAATGTCTCATTTATGAACACTGTTTAACATTCTGTTAGGTAATATTGAAACTCATGTGAAAAATTTAGCTAAATCTACTATAATATAAAATAAATGTTCATTTCCAAAATTTTTAAAAGTATTGAGTTATCTGAAATATCATGAACATTATTCAATTTTCATATATTTTAACGAAAAGAATTAAATGTGAGTATGCATGAAACGCATGTCTACGTCTAAGTCTACGTTACTGACTACAAATTTTAGACGTCTAAAGTGAACATTTTCCATAAAATGAGAACAACAATATTCACAAGCAACAAAAAAGGCAGAGAAGATCGTAGTTAGGTAGTTGGGCTCTTCCTGGAGATTTGTACGAGGGTTTCTATCGAAGGTCAAGCAATACATTGGTGCCTGCTACAAGACAAAATCATAGAAACTACATTTATTCTCTTATTTGCTTACGTACACATTTCTGAGGGGATTTGCATACTTCATGAGCTTCTTTAAGTCTTTACCAAATAGACTATAATCTTCTGCCTCAAATATGGTAATCCACCCGGTATACAATTTGTATAATATACCATTCGAATGGTGAAATGATTCCGGACATCATCTCCCACATACATATAAACTCACTGTCTCCTTATTATAATAGTGAAAATATTTAAACTGTTTTTACAGAAAACTAGCACGTGGTACCTCTTGTAACTTAATACAAGCAGAGGCATACGACTCCGGTAAACGGCAGTTAAATCGAACTTAAGTTTCTCGACAAGTTCGAGAAACAAGGGTATATTTCCAACAAACAAATTATTTCTAACATCGAATGGGTCGAACATCACATAATGGAATCTTGCCAGGGATCCAGTGAAAGCAGATTAATCGCCTAACCAAGGTCTCATTGACAGAAGTCCTCGGATTCATTCTCAACCATCTTATGTTTTACCGAAATGTTCTTGTAGAGAAAGTGAATGAATTTCAGGAGTATTAATTATTCAGTTGCAGTCATAGATATTCCTTGGAAACGTATTCACATTTGTACGAGAATTGTGTCTCCTCAATTTATATTCATTAGATTTTCACAGAAATCAATGTATCTAATATTTCGATTTGTTCTCAGAACATAAAAGGCGTCTCAGAATTGATAGCGTTCAGATGACTGAAGTGATGCCGTAAATTCCATGTCAAAGTTCTTTGATGTTACGCATCCCCGCCCAGATATAAACCATGTAAGTGGGGTAAGATGGAACACGAACCGCAATTGTCTTCTAGAGACCGAATTTTATGCAACTTTGAAGTTTTTGAATACGCAAGTATGCCAAAATGTTGATGTCTGTCAATACCATACGTTATGTTTGATCTTGATTCTCAATGGAAAGACAACAAGGTGGTAACGATGGCCACCAACTTCGATGATCAATCTATAATGACCGCTAGACGTTGGTGTAAAGAAGCCAAATCCAAACAGAATGTTCCCCAACCAAAAGTGGTATCAAATTACAATAAATACATGGGAAGGTTGATAAGATGGATGGATTAGTAGCTGGGTACCGATCGAGAATGCGGCAAAGAAAATGGTACTGGCCCATTTTTCAGTATTTGTTCGATGTGACTGTTGGAAATGGCTGGATTTTGATGAAGAAACTGAGACCTGAAGATGCAAATTGCAAATCTTCTAACATTCAGACGTTAGAAACTGCCGATGGTTTATCAACTATAACGATGTTAGATTCGATAATGTGCCATGAAAATTCGAAGTTCATATGTGATGTAAAATTGGCTTATACCTTGAAAACTGTTTTTCGATTTTCGCAAGAAATAATGCCAAAAATATGATGTTAATGTTATCGTATTTCGTTTATTGAAATGAGTTACTATCTTCAATATTTCATTCGTAGAAGAAAATAAATGAATTTTTGAACCAGATTCTTATGCATATGGTCCTTTTGAACGGATCACCTTTTTTCTAAACTGAGAGAGAAAAATTAAAAATAGCGACCGAATAGAAATAGAAAAATTTATAATGAAATCAAAATTTTTTAACATGCACTAATGAGTTAAACAGATAGAAATTCTGAATGCCGGTTCAAAGAACATATATTTTCATACGGGAAATTCCTAATATTTGTACAAATTCAATCAACAAACCACACAATAGTTTTGGAAACTCTCACAGTTCTCCACAAATACAACAAAGGAAGTAGAATGAATCTGTTCGAAAGTTTACCGATCAATAAACTCTTAAGAACCCGATATTATACTACTCTTAATAGACAACTTGAAATCAATAATTCCCCCTACTAATATTCAAGGAAAACATATATCTTTGTTCCTTTGTATTTAATTTTGCAGCACTCGAAAATATCCGAAGGGTCTGAACCAGTATTGTAAACACCTCAAAAAAGTCTAGGCAACACTTACCAATATCTTTCAAATATGAATTTTATGATTCGAATTTATAGAAATCTTTCGGTTTTTGTTAGGATGTATTGTATATAATGTATTCTCAAGAAGAAAAAATAATATTTGACTTCTCCAAAGCACCTATTATAAAAAAAATTGAAATTTGAAAATTACGAAATTTGGTAAAACACAAAAAAATCCTGAACTAATATTTTCGAAACGATATGGAAGCACTTATATTTTTCAGAACCCAGAAGGTCCACCTCTGTTATTAATGTTACTTTGGCATCGTCGCGGCATGCTCAATATTTAATTGTCTATTACATTTTGGCCTAAGTCATTCCAAGCCCCCTGAACTACTAATCGAAGCTCCTGTTCATGATGGAAGACGTTTTGACGCAGGAGATTTCTTTTGAGGGTGTCCACACATGCTCGATGGGATTCAGATCTGGGGATTAGGATGGCCACGGTAGAAGATCGATATCATTCTCTTCAAGAACGTTCAAGACAACATTTGCACGATGAGGAGAGGCATTATATTGTTGAGAGAGTAGATTTTGACCCATTGTTTGGAGATACGGTACCACTACAGGTAAAACTATTTCATTTGCGTAAGAATTTCCCGTGAGGTTGTTCTGTGTGAAAACGAGGTCAGTTCTTCCACCAAGGCGTATACCTTCCCAAAACATCACTGATCCGCCTCCCTGTCTAACAACATCTCGAGCATGCTGGAGACGGTTTTGCTTTCCAGGTTCCCTCCATATTCGAATTCTTCCCGAATCGGGATAATAACTAAATCTAGATTCATCACTGAAGAGAACTGTGGCCCACCTCTCTTGATCCCAGTTTACGTGTTCTTGGCACCAAGCTAAACGAGCAGCGCGATTTCCATGGGTCAGTTGTGGAACTCTTAAAGGACGTCTGGAGTGGAGTTGACCTTCGTGCAGTCGATTTCTCGCAGATTGAGATGCTGTGGTAGTACGATCTCTTCTGGCTTGTAAAAGCAAAAATCGGGCGACTGTAGTTATCCTGAAACGACCTGTATGGCGTTTTTCTACATAACCTGTTTCATTGAAACGCGACCATAAACGGTTTATGACACTTGGGCTACTTCCCAGAACCCTGGATACTTCCCGTTGTGAGCTCCCAGCTTGGAGCATGCCAACGGCTCGTAACATCTCTTCTCTAGTCATGTCGTCTTTCCATGGTCGAATCACAAAACTTGAATCTTTTTTTTGTGTTTACAACAGAAACAAAGTGCCAACTAACTGATTTCAAACACTGAATACATGAAATGATTATAAAGCAGCGTCGCATCTGCTGCATTTTTAGTTTTTATAAAAAAAAACTGAAATCTGTTGCGGCATTCACACATAATTTGGTGAGAAATGGATGGATGTGTTCATTTCTTAAAAAAAATCATCCATATTGATCGTTCTGGATACGATATTCAGAAGTGTTCCCTAGATTTTTTGAGGTGTTTATATACAAATATGAAAAACTGACCAGAGTGATTTTCATCTCTCGTATCTTTCATTATTGAGAATTTTACCTCATTACGAATTGTGTTTCGAATATTTTGAAACGAACAAGAAAATGAAAAGGATTTCTCTCCATTCTCTGTGCGAGAAAAGGTAATTCACTAATTGTGTACATCCAGTAACAACGTGTACTTCACATATTCCCACAATGTTTATGAAACCATAAAAACCGCCATTTGCTAACGCTACGAACATTTACGAAAAGATAAAGGCGCTTGGAACATCCCTAGAGCTTCAAAATTCTACTCGTGGAGCTTAGCCAACATTAAACTCAGTTGGGGGTAAAACGGATCTTTTAAGAAGTGATACACCATCCCTATATTAGAAATTCCATCCAGAAAAATGCTTTCCATCCCAGGTGCGATGTTCGGCAGTTTTCTTATCCAGTCATTTACAGACTGCAATCAAATGTCGTTTTGTGTCGTAAGGGACAGTTGAGATATCGTGAATTGAATACTTACTCTCGCAAATAGATTCATATCTGTGGCGAAAAAAAATCATTTGGTTCGCCTTTATTCATAAGAAATAGAACGGTTTCAGAAAAGTTATACTGTCGAAAGCATTTCTGAATCACTGAAAATCTTTGAATATCTAGTATCGGAAGAAATTTTGTTGGCAAAGACAGGCTTTATGAAAAATGTCTGAGTATGTCATCTATCCTTTCCTTCAAAATTTCAGACAAAATATGAATTATCAATGTTTGTTCGATAATAGACGTATAGCATCTATATTTATGCCTCTGTCTGAACCATCTTCGATTTGCGGACGACATAGTTCTTATAACTGATGATGCCGAAGATCTTTGCACGATGCTGGAAGAACTATATGAGGCTGCCTTGACCTATGGACTCGAGATAAACCTGGATAAAACGTCCTGAAAATTTAAGAATCAGTATCGAGAACCACAAAATCGAAAATGTTACAGAATACATTTATCTAGGACATAAAATCGTACAAGGCAGGGAAAATCAAACCTCTGAAATATCGAGAAAAATTGGACTAGATTAGGCTGCATTTGCAAGATTATGTCATGTGTTAAAATCTCGAAAAATTCCAATCAATCTCAAAGGAAAACGTTTGAGACATGTATTATGCCAGTCCTCACATACGCATACGCCAACAAACTCCAGGATGGAAACATTTGGAAGAGGCCAAGAGTGGGTATCCATAGGTCGAAGAAGAGAGAGAGAGAGAGAGAGAGAGAGAGAGAGAGAGAGAGAGAGAGAGAGTTCGATAATATAGCAAGAAGATTTTGTTTTGCTTCATATGCTTTCAGATTTTGGTAAGATTCAGTTGTCTGTTTCGGAATGTCTTTCAAATTTTTTGAAACGTTATACAGGTTGTTCTTTAACTGAAACCTTTAGGATTTGATTTCGAAATTTTTAATCTACTTCGAAAATAATTTGTGAGAACAGGATTTTCTTGTCAAAATACGAGGTGTCCGAGTTAGATGCATGAAATTAGGCAACGTTTAGACAGTGTATGGAGCAATATTGGACTCTTGCGCAGCTTTCGAAGGGAGCGACCACTGCTATTACCGTTTACGTTAATGACAATTTTCGAAAATTGGGCTAATTTTCAAATAACAGATGGCTTTTTTTAGGAAGAGTATTTCTGGGTTCTTAACAACAGATAAAGGTTATAAGTAGAGATCGCATCATATGCACATCCGAAACATGGAATTATGTACATACCGGGTGTAAATTAAACTAGGGCCACCCCTATAACTTTTTTCTATTTGGAATATTTTGACCAAATTTGGGAATCGGATAGAAGACAACATTTTGAATTTGATAACATTAGCATGTTTGACATTTTGTTTCCGGTTTAGCCGGACTCCATCGGGTCAATATTGGTTGTGGTGGAAGCTGCAGATTAGACAATCTCTCTTCATATAACTGTATTCGAATAGCCGGCTCCGTGGCGTGGGGGTTAGGTCGCTCGACCTCTGCGCAGAGTTATCTGGGTTCAATACCGACTAAGTCGGTGCAATTTTTCGGATTCTGGGAATCGCTTGAGCGTCCATCTTTCGGAGGAGATGTAAGAACGTCGGTCCTGTCTAACAGAGATATGTTGGTTATTAAAGATCCCTTCCCTCGACACGAGAGGAGTTCGGCAAAATTCCCAGGTTCGTGAGATGACGTGTGTCATTAGCCGAAAGGCAGAAGGAGAGCACGTTAAAGGATCAAAAAAAAACTTAACAATAACTCGGAAACGATGCATTTTGACTAAAGGGAAACTTATAACAGATCGATTCCTATTAATATTACGAGTTAAATTGTATGTGCAAAAATAAATTGTTGACTTTTGTACCTTTGAATATACTACGATTTGCCACATGGCTTGGAAGCACCCTGTATACCGTGAAGCCTCTAAATCAGGGGTGCTCAAACAATCGATCATCGTGAGTGCTTTTTGAGTAGATCTCGAGAAGAAGAAAATTTTGAATAGGTAGTTAACTAAACAACAAATATTTATTACGTAATGAAATAATACTCTGCTTGCGGCAAAACGCGGCTTTATCAAAGGAGCGCGCGGTACTTGTCAAAGAAAAGCCGCGTTTCTTATTCTTGCCACTTTTTCAGAAATTTCGGGCAGCCGATATAAATGTTGCACCTGCAGGAATTAGAGTCATTCTGAATTGTAATTGTATCATTTTAATAACAATCGGGAGAAAGAATTTTTCTTCTGTATGGTGAAAGATGAGTGCATTCGTCTTATCTGTAGTGCGTCAGTTGCAATACCTAAGCGTGGTAACTTAGAGAAGCATCATAAAACGGTTCATAAAAACTATAAAAAGAATTTTCCGCCACAGAGTGAATTGAGAAAACGAAAAGTACGTGATTTGACAACATGTTCGAAAAAAGAGCAAACCATGTTCACAAGACCAGCCGAACAATCAAAAGCTGCTACGATCGCGTCATTTAAGATATCTCATATATTGGAGAAACACAAGAAACCAGTCTAAGATGGATCGGTTCTGATGGAAACATTTATTTAAGCAGATGAAACTTTATTCGGAGACTTTAAAAATAAAACAGAAATCATGTCTGCTATTAGAGAACTTCAGTTATCTCGTCCGACTGCTACAAGGCGTATTGAAGTCATGGACAGGACATGGCAGATACACTTAAACATGGTATCATGAAATGTACATACTATTCTTTACAGTTTGGCGAATCTACCGATATGACACATACTGCCCAGCTGTGTATTTTTATTCGGATGGAATTCAATAACATGTTGGCTAAGGAAGAATTTTTGCTAATCATTCATCTGAAGGGGAAGACCAGTGGCCAAAATATATATGACGTTTTCTTCAATTTTGTAAAAAACTACAAGCTACCGATATATAAATCAGTGTTCATTACAACCGATAGAGCACCAGCAATGACTGGAAACAAAAACGGTTTTGTAGCATTGTGTCGAGCTAATGAGAATTGCAACAAACGTTGTGAATTCCATCCGTGTACGTAGCTTGCAACGGCGGCTCTTTGAGATGCAGTTGGAAGATAGGGAGTCAGCTGAACACACTGATTTAGTTCTTCACTTAGACGTCAGGTGGTTCAGTCGCGGAAAATTCCTAAAAAGGTTTCAAGAATTATTGCCCGAAATAACAGCTTTTCTAGATGAAAGAGATGAGGACACACAGATGTTGAAAAACCAAAAATGGTTTGGCATTTTTGACTGACATCACAATGCACTTAAATACCATTAACTTGGAGCTTCAAGGTAAAGGAAAAACTATTATTGAGCGCAGTAAACGCATTCAAAAGTAAATTGCAATTTATGATAGATGAACTGAAGAGAAAGGATCTGAAACATTTTCCGTCTTTGAAATGATGAATTCCTCTATTGAATTATGCTACGTACGACGCTGAATAATCAAACATTTTGGGACAATTCGTAATGCGTTTTTATAATTGCAGTAAATAGGCGAATATAGCATCACTTATGAATTATCCTTTTTCATGTAAAAACATTGAGGAATTAGCTACTGAAATAGCAAGTTAGTTTAATATGAACTCATGTTCTTTTGATTATAACAGATATACATTTCAAAGCTACAGCATCTGATATAAATTTCTGGTGTTTTATATCTGAAAATCAATAACCGAATCGAAGGCAAATCACCCTTCAACTGACAACAATGTTTGGGCTAACATAATTATGCGAGTCTGCATTTTCTGAAATGAAGATAATTAAGTCAAATATCGCAATCGACTAACTGCCGATCATATGTCATCATGCTTGCGATAAGAACTCAGTGGACATACAATGCTTCGCTCCAACATCCAAAGTCACTCCTTAGTTAAGTTTAACACCATATGTAACTCTTTTGTTTTGTAACAACCAATAAACTTGCAATTTTAAACATTTATGAGTTTTTCATTGATATTATAGAGAAGAACCTAACTAAACCTAACCCAAACCTTGACTAAAATAATGCATATTGTGCGGAAGGCTAATATGTATGCTACGGTACACCCTACCGAGGTAGGTAGGTAGGGTGTATCGTGTATGTACGACTACCTCGCATAACACATACTTGCAGCCTCTCAGAGTCGATCGTAGGTAGTCTAAAAATATTGAGGTAGATCGGCAACAGTTCAAGTTTGAACCCCTGCTCTAACTGCAGTTAATTCTGCTGAATCAGCCTTTTTACTGACAACGACCTAGAAATGATCGATATTGAACGATCTTTAGTATTAATGAGATAAAAAACACAAGGTTTAACTTTAATCTACACTTTATTTGAAAAAATTCGACGACGTTTCGCTGACACAGCAGCTTTATCAAGAATGACAAACAGAATGGAGAGAATGGTATCATAAACAAATCGTAGAACAAGTTGGAAGAATAACAGGAAAATCCACACCGAGCCATTGTACAGTTAGTATGAAAGGTAATAAAAACTAATTAAACAAGTTAAGTAGGGTGAATAATTCACATCTACCTGCTCATTCAAAAGCTTGTCTGAATGTTTGTATCTATTTATTTCAAATGCTTCTAGGATATCTAATTTTAAACTTTTTGATTTTATATGTAATATGTCGAAGTTTTTATTGAATGAATGGTTTTCTTTTATTAAGTGGTTTGAATAATTTGAATGAGCTTTATTTTTATCGAAGCTACGTTTATGTTCAGATGTTCTTATGCCAAAACTCTTATAGGTCCTACCGATATAAATTTTATCACAAGAACCGCAATTGTGTTTATAGATTCCTGATATACTTGATTTTTCAACACGAGATTTATTATTTTTAATATGTATACCTAAGTTATTAGAAGTTTTGAAAGTTATATTAAGATTTTGTTTGACGAGAAAGGATTTAATATTTGTGCTGCAAGTACAATTCAAAAGATCCTTAGTATTATTATGATGCCTTCTAAGAGACAACCAAAAATCGCAAAATTCCACTTGAAAAATTCATATATTTCATTCTGTTGGTTTCAGGTGACAATGATATACAAAAAATTGTTGATAATTTAATTATCTATAATAAAAAAAATAAAAATATACATTATGCTATTCGAAATAACAAAACTATATACTTTAAATGTCCCATTTTGCGTGGACACCTGTTATACAAGCAGTTTTATGGGCTTTGGTCGAGCTTTTTAATCGTAATAACTTTTGAGCTCATAGACATATCTCCTCGATATTTCGTACCACAAATAACATAGCTAATGTTAACAATACAGTTTTTACACGAAAATCAAATTCCATTACCGGACTGAAAAGATGTGTTTTTTCTCGAATTAACTATTAACTGTACATAACTTTTCGAGAACTCTTGCACACGATCTTAATCATCACGAATTGCTCTAACACATGAACATACCTTGAAAACTGTCGAATGCCACTAATTTTTTTATTGAGGTATGATAATCAGCATAACTTCTTTTCATTTTAATTTGTTGTCATAACTTCTATACATGCATTCTTCTGAAAGAGCTACGGTATAGTGAAACACGTTACGAATCACAACAATTTAGTAAAATTCCTGAAAATACATTACTTTTTTACTATTGAAAACTCTTCTTTTGTTTTGGAAAAACAGTCTGTGTTTCATTTTATTATGTACCAGCTTATTTTTATTTAACCTGCTATTATCGTAATATAAAACAGAAAATTGAAATACGAAAAACAACCAATTTTATCTACATGTATCATATTTTCATGACAAATATAAATTCTCAACTCATATATTTCTGTTGAAATTGTCTGTTCTTTGTTTTCGACCGTACAGACGAAATGATGAGAATATATTGTTAGAGCTTAAAATATTTCAAAATACGTAACTCATTCCGGTAACAAAATGTTTTCGTCTGAAGCTTATATCATTCCCTGAAAGATGTTGTCGAAAATAATGATGAGACGTTGTTTTTCACAATTTGTTCGCTCACGTAACTGGGAGGAATTGTTTGGAGAAAAACCATTATTCCTCATGAAACACTGATGTGAACAAGACTGACTCACTTAAGTATTACCGAGATTCTTAAATGAAACAAATAAGGCTTCGAAGCAAAAATGATGGTGAATTCATTGTAGGTATTCAGGAAACGCGAATAGAAATTTTCGAATTGTTGAATAATTATGAGACCTTATCCCTAAACTGTATGGTATATTGAATATATGAAAAAAT
Source organism: Cryptolaemus montrouzieri (assembly GCA_013387265.2). Lineage (NCBI taxonomy): Eukaryota > Metazoa > Arthropoda > Insecta > Coleoptera > Coccinellidae > Cryptolaemus > Cryptolaemus montrouzieri. The sequence goes on along the minus strand of JABFTP020000103.1, from coordinate 5,553,129 downwards.
TATGTGAATAATTCAGTGAAGCTTAATAGAAAATAAAATATCAAAATTGTACCCTGTTAGAGCTTTTTTTCGGAAATCATATATGGGGTCGTATGCATCAAAGCTTTGAAACCCTTGGATATATTATTACTTTGGAAGAAAACAGTCACAATTTAAAATACAAAGTGCCTTCCTAACCATTTCATGAACTTTTTAATCAAACCTCTTCATTTTCAGCCAGTGTTAAGGAAAGTTTCCCATAGTTTTTTTGAAGAGCATACTGAAGCCTGCAAATAATAAAATAATAATAATAATATCTTATATGATATTATACAGTGCATGAGATGGTGAAACATACAAATATCTGGGATACCAACAAGCCAGATTGCTAGACCAAAAACAGTCAAAGGAGAAGATTCGTTCAGAATACAGTCAGCGTCTGAAGTCTGTGCTGAAATCGATGTTGAACTCGGGGAATCTAGTCAAGGCAATTAACACCTACGCCATTCCAGTGTTGCTTTACTCATTTGGAATAATCAGATGGACTAAGACAGAACTGGATTATATTCAAAGGCAGACCCGAACGATGCTGACAAAGTACAACAATCATCGTCCAAAATCGTCTGTGATACGAACAACTTCAAAGCGGAAAGAAGGAGGACGCGGATTAATAGATGTTGTCAATTTACACACCGAACAGATAAAAGATCTCAGAGAATTCTTATCTGCAAAAGCTTTCACTTCTGACCTCCATAGAGTGGTATCATTGGCTGATAGAGGATACACCACTAAATCTTGCTACCAGAGATGACCTGCTGAATCTACCGTTCCTATCGGATACTGAAAAACAAGAGCAATGGTCAAGAAAGGAGTTGTATGGACGACATCACCATGAGATTAATCAACCACACATCGACAAAGAAGCCTCCAACAAATGGTTGATGAAGGAGAATTATTCGCGGAAACAGAGGATTCCTTGTGGCCATCCAAGACAAAGTGATCGCTACAAACAACTACAAAAATTTATTATGAAGGACGGAACATTACAAACAGATAGGTGCAGAAAATGCCATATAAGATCGGAGACTATACAGCATATTACGTCCGGATGCGAACAACTGGCCAATACGGACTATCTACACAGGCATAATCAAGTGTGCAACATTATCCATCAGAAACTTCTGAATACCTTCCAGCTATATTATAAGTATCAACCGGCGCCCGTATTGGAAAATGACTCTATCAGATTATACTACGATAGGCCTGTTATCACTGACAGAATTATGACGAATAATAGGCCGGACATAGTGGTGTATGATTAGAGAGCCAGAACAGCAATGCTGGTGGATGTCGCCATACCGAATAATAACAGCGTGCTGAATAAGTTCCAGGAGAAAATGTCCAAATACACAGACCTTGCTATTGAGATCAAGCAGATGTGGAACCTCGAGAAAATAGATATTGTTCCTGTCATCGTATCCTCCACTGGGTTGATACCCAAAACTTTGCATGATAGCCTTAAGGAATCAGAATTGCATAAGAAAACCTTTATATAAATGCAGAAAGCTGTAATTCTTAATACATGTAGGATAGTTAGGAAATTTATGTCAAATATATTGTAATCGAGCCTATTCCTTCGATTGCTGAATCTGGGAAAGGTAAATTATATCCAGCTAACAGCTAAGATAGTGCATAAGTCCACGATAATAAATAATATCATTTATTGTGCCAAAACAAAACATACTATTACAGTAACACGTACAAACACACCTACATAGAAGGAACACAAATGAACGAGTTCAGTTTCCTGATCTTCCACTCATCCTACCTAATATCAAAATAGCTACAAAAAAAATAAAAATTAACGAACAATAAGTAGAAACAAAAAGATAGTAAGTACAAAGACATTCAAAGACTTATAAGGTCAAAGATTAGAAAAGCAAAAACGAATGGCTTAAACGTGAATGCCAAGAAATCGAACAACTACAAAACCAACATGATGACTTTAACATGCACAAAAACTGAAGGAAACTGCTGGTGTATATAGAAAAATGAGAACAACTGTAACAGTCAATAATAACAACCCGATAGTCCTCGACAGCAAAGAGAAAACAATGTTTGGGAAAAGTATATAAAAGAACTTTTTGACGACAACAGACCTCCAGCTGATGTCAATATTTCACTAACCGGTCCACCCATAACTAAAGACGAAATTGAAAAAGCTATACGCGACGAAAAAAATAATAAAAAGTTGGCCCAGACTAAATTCCTTCAGAAATACTTAAACTCCTAGATGAAAAAGGCATCACAGCCCTACATAAAGTGTTTAACACTATATATGAGACAGGACACTATCCCAAGCAATGGTTGTGCTCAACTTTTATCCCCTGCCTAAGAAGACCAATGCAAGAAAATGTGAAGACCACAGACTCATTAGCCTGATGAGCCATACCTTAAAATTTCTTAAAATCATACACCAGAGAATTTACAAAAAATGTGAAAGAGACATAAGTGACTCGCAGTTTGGGTTTAGACAAGGGTTAGGTACAAGGGAAGCAATAGTCGCCATACAAGTGCTTGTCCACAATTGCCATGATCAGAGGAAGGATGTCTGTCTTTGTTTCATAGACTACAAGAAAGCATTCGATCGTGTACAGCACCACAAATTAATGCAGCTTCTAAAAAGGCTTGATATAGACCAAAAAGACATACGATGCATTGAGAATTTATACTGGAACCAAACAGCACAAATAAAAGTAGACAATAATATGTCTAATGACATCCAAATTAGAAGAGGAGTACAACAGGCATGTGTGCTTTCTCCACTCCTATTCAATTTGTATTCAGAGACGATTATCCAAGAGGCACTAGAAGACATGGAAATGGAAATCAAAGTCAATGGAGTGTGGATAAACAATATTCGATATGTTGACGATACGGTCTTAATAGCTGACAACATGACCGACCTGCAACAACTGGTCAATAGGGTAGGTGCACAAAGCCAATCAATGGGCCTAAATATAAATGTAAAAAAACAAAATTTATGATTATCTCCAAAACCAGCAAATGTTCGAAAACTCCACGCTAATATTTAACGCAAGGCTCATAGAAAGAGTAGAAAAGTTTAAATACTTGGGAATCTGGCTGTTTCAAGACTGGTCATCAGAAAAGAGATAAAATATCGCATAAGCAAGCACGACAGGCATTCCTAAAGTTTCGAAAAGTGTTCACCTGCTCCGACTTTGACCTTAACCTAAGGCTAAGATTCACTAAGTGCTACATTTGGTCGGTGCTTCTTTATGGTATGGAAGGTTGGATATTAAAAGCGAATGAAATAAACAAATTAGAGGCTTTCGAGATGTGGCTATACCGCAGAATCCTTAAAGTACCCTGGACGGCTATATCGACAAATGAGGAAATTCTTAGACGAGTTAACAAACAACGTGAACTGTTTGCAGTTATCAAAAAGGAAAACAGCATATCTGGGTCATATAATGCGAAACACGAAATATCAATTCCTGCATTTGTTAATCGAAGGCAAGATCGAAGGCCGGAGAGGGATTGGACGGAAGAAAATGTCTTGGCTGCGAAATATCAGGCAGTGGACAGGACTACACGATATACAGTCATTGATACACAGCGCAAGAGATGGAGACACAATGGAAAATGTTATCGCAAACATCCATTAATGGATATGCATTAGAAGAAGTAGAAGAAGTAGAAGAAGTAGAAAAAAGTTGGACGAATCAAACATCGATAACCTTTCTCAATTCAGTTGGAACCACAAAGGTATTTCTTCTAAGAGTAACAGTGCGTTCATCTAACCTCTTCCTAATGGTAGAATATAGGTAACATGGAACTTTTGACTTCAATAGCTTGTACAAGAATATACAGTACAGAAAAATGATATGTTTCTCGATGAGCAATACATTCAATTTTACGTGAAGTGGTGTTATATGGTCATGTCGGGTATTGCAGTGTGAAAATCGCAAACAACAAATCTGTAACTTTCTCAGTTTACTCCTATTTTCAGATGTCAAAAAATAATGAACGGGAACACAATACTCATTTTTAGGCGTGATAAGCGTCTTCACCAGTTTCAGCTTAACCTACGATGGGAGAATATGCTTGTATCGATACAGCGATTTTGGTTTATAATAAGACGTCTGGCATATGCCTGAGCAGTGAAATCTAGAACTTCATTAAATATTACCCCAAGCTTTTCACACTCTTCACGTATTTCATGGCCTGGTCATCCCTATTCTCATCTGGTTGTTCTGTGATCAACATGCGTCTTCGTCTAGAGCCCATGGCCACACTTTTATTGGGATTCATTCTAAGTCCATATTTGGAACCCACAGGAACAGGTTGCCTAGATCCTCATTAATTTTTTGCTTCTATGTCATCTACAGAAAATCGCAGCATAAGCTGAATATCATCGCAGTATAAATGACTGTTGCTATTCTTAAGAGCTGACGTAAATTCAGATATATAAATGCCAAATAAATGAGGAACCAGTACACTGCCCTGCGGGCACCCCTGATTAGTTAAAAGATTCGACAAAATGCCATTTAATTTAATAGCTTGTCAACGATCAGTTAAATAACTCTCAAACCACTTTTGCACATTTCATTAGCTATGCTAATGAGAGCAATTTTGGTACTATGCAGTTGTCTAAAGCCTGACTGATTGATTGGAAGAAAATTGTTGACCTTTAAATAATTTGTCAATTGAGAGGCCACAGCATTTTCAATGATTTTGGGAGCAACCGTGAGTATATTAATGGGTCTCAACTAACAAATAGCTTGTGTATTTCAAGTTCTCACCCTTATAGTAACATTTAAGTACTAATTGTTGAGAGAGTTTTGCCCATAAAACATATGAGGCACAGATCTAATGAATATAGCAAGTGGAAAAAAGTTATTTATCATTTAATCCATCTAGTCCCATTGTACTCAAATAGGACAAGGAATATTACTAGAAACATCGTATTGTAAAATTTGATACCAAGTCAATATAAAGGACTAAGATACATACTAAAATAATTTGTGCGTTTAAACAATAGATCTTCATCTAATTTTTCAAAAAACAGGGAAATCTGCAGTTGACTTTTCTCATTGTTTATCTATATTTCTTCGGTTCTGAGGATGTCTAATCTGTTTTGCCTCCCAGCATAATGCTACCCCAAAACATCACACTGCCCCCGTGTTATTTCGGAATTTGTCTTGCTGCCTTTAAAACATTTTTTCTTCTAATGAAACATACACGTTATATCTCAGCAATATGAGCATCTATTCTCTCTTCTCGAACATTCCCTGAAATTATGAAAATTTATTTTTTATAGCATGAAACCTTGTATGAGGAATTACTCATTTTATGTTTAGCAGTAAACATTTTCTCCGAGTTCATAAAAGAATGAATTACATTCCCTAATAATGAAATGGTGCAAAATTCCCATTCTTTGATCTTCAGCAAAATAAAATACGAATATAATTGTTTTCGCTGAATGATATTGAATTCATTTCGTCTTTTTATTAGTATTCGGGCAAGATTGTTTTCAGGCTACTGAATGATCTCATTATATATTTGTAAATTTGTATTTAAAAATCTCATTGAAAAATAAAACTGATATTTGGCAATATTTCATAGCGAATAAATTCGAGAAAAAATTCTTTTGTAGAACTGGGGAGAGATGGAATGAAACAAATTATATTAAGATGAAAATGAAGTCTTTTCATAATTTTTTCTCAGTTTATTTTATGACTTCCTATTGAATATTTTTGTTCAACAATTCCTTTCTTATTGTTCAGATTAGAGATTATTACAATATGGATGGATTCGTACTGACCATGAGAACTAGACGTTGGTCCATCCATCTAATTATTATAATATTATCTTTTTCTTTTCCTAAGATTTAGCCTTCTCTCATTTTACCTTTGAACCTCTCAAGTATTCCGTTTTTGTTTGCCCGCAAAGTGCCGCAGTAGAATATTTTCATATTAAATAATTTGCCTCAGTAGGATCAAGAACATGAAAACTATGGCTTCTGAGTGGCCTACACTTTCCGTGATCGTTCCTTTTTCCGTGTAAACCTTTACAATTGATCTGTATCCGTTCGGAGAGCAGAGCTCAAATAGTTTTACCCCATATTTATTACTTTTTTCAGATATGTATTGCCTAAAGAGAAATTTTCCGATGCTTCCTATTATGTCCAAAGTGATGTCATAAACGACGATCTCATCAAAATATCTTGAGTAGCAGGGAACTATTACCGACTGTCAGTATGGTTTTCGCAGGCAAAGATCGACAGAGATCTGCTCGGCTACGTCACTCATGTTGGTACATAAACGATGTAAAAGCATGGGGAATCTAGAGCAATAGCCCTCGACATCTCTTAAGCGTTCGATAGGGTTTGGCATGCATCCTTGTTGAATAAACTTGTACCCTGGTTTCGTCTTTCAGTAGTATGCGGCCGATTACAGCTGCGGAATCTCAGCATCAGAGATGTCAACAAATTAATAACTCAAACTCTGACTTACAGAAGATATCGGAGTGGGGCCTGGTGAGCTTCAACGCGAGCAAGACGCAAGTAACTATATTTGCTGGAGAAACTCCTCTAGCGATGCAAGGCCAATAAATTGCATCCAAAGATTCGATGAACCTTCTCGGAATAACGGTCAACTCCGGGTTTTGCTGACATGAACATCTATCAGCAATAGCTAAGTCGGCATCAGCTAAACTTAGTTTTCTTTTCAGAGCCAAGCTTTATTGCACGTCATCTCAACTGTTCTGTTACCGTATTCACTCCGGTATCTCACCATAGATCGCTCTAGGCCCCTCCGAATAAGCATGTTACCGTGTTAACCACGCTTTCTTAATCACAGATCGCCAAGTTGGCCCATCGACCAGGCGAGGCACAGAACGTACTCTGTGCCTACCTGAACCGAGGGTTTAAATATCCGTGCATTTTCGGAGACTCTCTCACTTCCTCTTCAACGACCTCTTCGACTTCACATTGTCTCAGAACACCGGCTGCAGCACGCGTTGCCACGAGCCGGCTTTCCGTACCCACGCCATATTGCCAAACCGCCGTTGTTTACCAACGAACCACGTGTTTTATTTCATTTTAAATTTACGTTCATAAAAAGTGTTTGTGTTAACCATCAGTGTTTCCATCGTGTGTGTGACCCCATCCCGGTAGCAGTTCCTTCTATATAAGGCGCAGATTCGACCTTTTTTAGAATATTGTTCCATGTATGGGGATCTGCGCCCAAACATTCTACGCAGATGTTGGATAGTGTGCAAAAACGGGCTGTGCGCCTCATCGACCACCCCGAAGTCACCCGCTGGCTCTCAGAAGACAAGTTGCTGACCTTTCTCTGTCTTACAGATTCTTGGAGAAAATGCTCCAAGTAGCTGAAAGACCTTGTTCCAGGAAAACTTATGTTTTGCCGCAACACTATGCTGGCAAGGAGCTTCATCATTGGCGGTTCATTTAGCTACCCCTCTCTATAAGAACTCCTTTGTTTACAGAGCCGGTGAGCTGTGAAACTCACTTTCATCCAACATCTTCCAAATTTCATCCTACAATTTTTCCCTCTTCAAGAAGCGAGTAAACAGACATCTCAATTTTTCCCACACGCCCACTATGTGGTGTAACAGGTTCGCTTATTCCTGAGAAACGCGCATAAAAAAATCTACCTCTAAATCGTATCATACTTTCATCTACGACAAAGCTTTTTCCCGATTTGTGAAATTTGTTATAATTTTCGACAATCAGAGAAACTTATTCTCAAATTTGATACAGTCCCTTTTTTGTCTGCTGTTTCATTATTTTCAAAATGCATGAATTTGTGTAAAAGTAAAAATCTGTCCGTACGTAGTGCTGACGATATGAATTCGTTGTGATAAAGAGGATCTTTTTTTGATTTGAATTGTGGAGGCCGTTACTTGATGTAGATCCATGATATAAATGAGATAAAAAACACAACGTTTAACTTTAATCTACACTTTATTTGAAAAAATTCGACGACGTTTCGCTGACACAGCAGCTTTATCAAGAATGAAAAACAGAATGAAGAGTATGGTATTATAAACAAATCGTAGAACAAGTTGGATGAATAACAGGAAAATCCACACCGAGCCATTGTACAGTTAGTATGAAAGGTAATAAAAACTATTTAAACAAGTTAAGTAGGGGTGAGTAATTCACATCTACCTGCTCATTCAGAAGCTTGTCCGAATGTTTGTATCTATTTATTTCTAATGCTTCTAGGAGATCTAATTTTGAACTATTTGATTTTATATGTAATATATCACAGTTTTTATTGAATGAAAGGTTTTCTCTCATTAGGTGGTTTGAATAATTTGAATCAGATTTATTTTTATCGAAGCTACGTTTATGTTCAGATGTTCTTATGCTAAAACTCCTATAGGTCCTACCGATATAAATTTTATCACAAGAACCGCAATTGAGTTTATAGATTCCTGGTTTACTTGATTTTTCAACACGAGATTTATTATTTTAATATGTTTACCTAAGTTATTAGAAGTTTTGAAAGTTATATTAAGATTTTGTTTGACGAGAAAGGATTTAATATTTGTACTTGCAGAACCGCAGAATGTTAAACTGTTGAATATTTTATAGTCTTTATGATTAGGATATACTTCATTTATTGCTTTCTGATACAGTTTTTACGAATGATTAGATCTATCATATCCGGATTATATGAATTATTAATGGCTATCTGTTTGATGATGTTTAACTCTTTATTATAATCTTCTACTGATAAAGGTAAATTGAGTAACCGATGTACCATGCTGTTTAAAGCTGCAACTTTGTGTTGAATTGGATGTAATGAGTAGTTATGTATAATTGTATCAGTATGTGTTGGTTTACGAAAGACCGCAAAAACATGATTATTATTTCGTTTAGTGATTTTCAAGTCCAAAAAACTAATGGAATCGTTCTGTTCAATTTCTATCGTGAATTTAATGTTCAAATGGATGGAATTAATGAAATTGAGAATAAGTCTAATTGACGAGTAGTTCATTAATTTTTGGACTTAAAATCACTAAACAAAATAATAATCATGTTTTTCGGTCTTTCGTAAACCAACACATAGTTATGTATAATTGTATCAGTATGTGTTGGTTTACGAAAGACCGAAAAACATGATTATTATTTTGTTTAGTGATTTTTAAGTCCAAAATTTAATGAACTACTCGTCAATTAGACTTATTTCTTAATTTCATTAATTCCATCCATTTGAACATTAAATTCACGATAGAAATTGAACAGAACGATTCCATTAATTTTTGGACTTAAAAATCACTAAACAAAATAATAATCATGTTTTTTCGGTCTTTCGTAAACCAACACATACTGACACAACTATACATAACTACTCATTACATCCAATTCAACACAAAGTTGCAGCTTTAAACAGCATGGTACATCGGTTACTCAATTATAAAAAACAAGTACTGTGTTTTAAGGAATTTTACTTAATAATTACGATTCGTAACGCGTTTCACTACACCGTAGCTTCTTCAGACGAATGATTATGCAGAAAATGTAAATGAGAATATAACTATAAATGTTCTTGAGTAATTAAAAGCTTATTGGTTGCTTCTTCTTAAGTGGTTATTTATGACAGGTATATCCAATAAAATTAAGGAATAGATTGCTTCCCGAAAAGATTCAATGGAGGTGAAGGGCTTAAATCGACTTGTTCATTGAGTGTTTGTATTTATTTATTTCTAAAGTTTCCCAAAGATCTACCTTCCAATATTTATTATCTGTATGCAAAATTTCAAACTGTGGGTCGAAAGAATGATTATTTTCTAAGAGATGATTCGCGTAATTTGAATCTGATTTTTATTTGAAAACTGCGTTTATGTTCCGATATTCTAATATTAAAATTTCTTTGTGTTCTACCAATGTAGAAATTATCACAGTCATTGCAATTCAATCTATAAACACCTGATTTATTGTTTTTACCTGGTTTGGTTTTATTATTTTCTATACAGGGTGTTTCCGAATAAGATGTCATAAATAGAGGATGCGAATCCCTGAATGATTTGAGCAAGAAAGTTCGAAGAACCAATGGTCAAAAATGCTTCGTTGCTGAGATACAGGGTGTTAAAGTTGAGAAAATTTTTCGATTTTCTCTCGATAAAACCTAGACTTCTCAAGATTTCGGGCTCAAATTTTCCACATAAGCTATTAAACACAATCTGAATCACCAGGTGAGGCCAAATTTTGGAACAGTATACAGGGTGATACTTTTCATGGGCCATGTTCCATTTTTACCCTCGGAAGTTTTTTTTTGGTACGCTACTGGCACTAACAAAAAATAAAATCGAATAGATCATTCAATTTGAAATTTTTTTGACTTTTGCATTTTGATCATAACTATCACCGTTTCTGAGATATTAATTATTGAAAATAATCCAATAGTTTTCCCATATCGAAGCCATGGAGATATTATCTTAATAACTGATGCAACTTTTCAGGAATTGAGCTGAAATTTACATCAGATATCTCCTTATTGTATGTTTATAACAAAATGAGGCAAAAATTCCTGACAGTATACAGGGTGTTATTTTTTCACGTGAGGAAAATCCTCTTTTTGCCCCCTGAACTTTTTTGTGGTGCGCTACTGGTATATTCTGAAAACAGAATCGAACAGATTATTCAATGCGAAAACTTTTCTGTTCCTTGTATTTTTCCGTATCTGCCACCATTTTTGAGATATTAATCAAGAAAAGTAATCGTATAGTCCCTTCCGTATTGAAAGCTTGAAGATATTTTTCATGTTATTTCGGCAATTTGTGAAGACCTTGAGCTCGAATTTCAAACGAAGTTCACATTTTAAGATCTGCACCACTAGATTGGTAGGATTTATGAGAAAGTATAAAGGGTGATATCATTTCCCTGATCATTGAATTCGAATTCAAAAATGTGTTTTATTGAGTGTATAAATCGGAAGTAAATGAATAAACAACATAAATAATCGCGAATGATTTCAATAACAAAAACTCATAATGATGAAAACAAAATTGAACAAACAGAACAAATCAAAGAAGATGTTGAAAATGTCCTCCACCTGAAAGAATACATGCTTCTGCTCATCTCCGCATATTAGTGCGCACCCTCTGAAATATTCCTGGGGTATTTCTGATGACGTCACATGATGCTGTAATTCTATTCCTCAATTCTTCGAGTGTATTCACGGGAGAGCTATAAACCAAAGTTTTCAGATGTCCCCAAAGAAAAAAATCCAAACTGTTTAAATCTGGTGACCTTGGAGGCCAAGCTTCTGGTCCGCCCTATCCAGCGGTTATTGAATGTCATATTCAGATATTCTCTAGCTTCCATGCTGAAGTGTGGTGGTGCTCCGTCATGCATAAACCACATTCTATTTCTAGTTTGCAGCGGCACATCTTCTAGCAACACAGGTAAAATCTCTTCTAGAAAGTGGCGATATAAGGCTCCATTCAGCCTGTCTGGCAACAAAATGGCCCGATCAGGAAATCCCCAATTATTCCAACCCAGACATTAACCGAAAATTGTTCTTGATGGTGACATTCCTCAATCATATGGGGATTTTCTTCAGTCCAATAGTGATTGTTATGAAAGTTCCTGATTGCATTTCTCGAGAAGGACGCCTCATCTGTGGAGATGATTTCGCTATCGAAAATGGGATTATGAGCAATGTTATGAAGGAACCATCGGCAGAAATTGAGTCGCAGAGGAAAATCGCGGGTAGTAGAGCTTGGACGCGTTGAATATGGTATGGGTAAAGCAAGAAATGATGAAGAATTTTCCAGACCAATACAAATGAGATATTCAACTCTCTTCCAATTTTTCTTGTACTCAGCTGAGGATCCTCATCTATACAATTTAGGACTGCCTCTTCGATTTCCGGGGTCCTTATTGTCCGATTTGCCCTTTCAAGTCATGATTCGGTTTGAATGTACCCCGTTCTCTCAATCTTCTGTGGATGTCAGAAAACGTACGCCTATCAGGAATGATTCGATTAGGAAGCGTTCTTGATACAAACGCCTTGCGTGCACTGCGTTTCCTTCAGCCACACCGTACATGAAATGTATATCGGCCATTTCTGCATTAGTGAAAACCATTTCAAAGATTATTGGTTACTACTTACAGCTGTTTCAAATGTAGGCACAACAAACTGAATGACAAAACTTACAATCATTGAAGTGTCAAGTTTTTTCTATGATTTCATTTGCAAAATTGTATCAGAGCCTACTAAGCCTTTTGAAATCACCAACGTGTTCTGATATGAGGAAAACACGATAAATTCTGATGATTTTCAATTCAAAACGGTGAAAGACATGAGGATCAAGATGAGCACAAAATTATCGAATTGAATGAAAAATCCGTTTCTGATTACGAAAAACGTCAGTTATGCACCGAAAAAATATACGGAGGCAAAGGGTGGCCTGTTCGGGCGTTGTTGATTAATTTTTCGAAAATGGTGGCAGATACGGAAAAAACAGGAACAGAAAAATTTTCACTTTGAATAAACTGTTCGATTCTGTTTTCAGAATATACCAGTAGCGCACCACAAAAAGTTCAGGGGCAAAAGAGGAAAATGCACGTGAAAAATAACACCCTGTATACTGTCAGGAATTTCTGCCTCATTTTGTTATAAACATACAATAAGGAGATATCTGATGTAAATTTCAGCTCAATTGCTGAAAAATTGCATCAGTTATTAAGATAATATCTCCATGGCTTCGATATGGGAAAACTATTGGATTATTTTCAATAATTAATATCTCAGAAACGGTGATAGTTACGATCAAAATACAGGAGTCAAAAAAATTTCAAATTAAATGATCTATTCGATTTTATTTTTGTTAGTGCCAGTGGCGTACCAAAAAAAGTTCCGAGGTAAAAATGGAACATGGCCCATGAAAAGTATCACCTCTATACTGTTCCGGAATTTGGCCTCACCTGGTGATTCAGATTGTGTCTAATAGCTTATGTGGAAAATTTGAGCCCGAAATCTTGAGAAGTCTAGGTTTTATCGAGAGAAAATCGAAAATTTTCTCAACTTTAACACCCTGTATCTCGGCAACGAAGCATTTTTGACCATTGGTTCTTCGAACTTTCTTGCTCAAATCATTCAGGGATTCGCATCCTTCATTTATGACATCTTATTCAGAAACACCCTGTATATTTGCCTAAATTACTATTAGTTTGGAAAGCTATGTTGAAATTATAGCTTTCCAAACTAATAATAATTAAACAAAATATAAAAATAATAAAACCAAACCAGGTGAAAAACAATAAATCAGGTGTTTATAGATTGAATTGCAATGACTGTGATAATTTCTACATTGGTAGAACACATAGAAATTTTAATATTAGAATATCGGAACGCAGTTTTCAAATAAAAATCAGATTCAAATTACGCGAATCATCTCTTAGAAAATAATCATTCTTTCGACCCACACTTTGAAATTTTGCATACAGATAATAAATACTGGAAGGTAGATCTTTGGGAAACTTTAGAAATAAATAAATACAAACACTCAGGTAGACTCATCAATGAACAAGTCGATTTAAGCCCTTCACCTCTATTGAATCTTTTCGGGAGCAATCTATTCCTTAATTTTATTGGATATACCTGTCATAAATAACCACTTAAGAAGAAGCAACCAATAAGCTTTTAATTACTCAAGAACATTTATAGTTATATTCTCATTTACATTTTTCTGCATAATCATTCGTCTGAAGAAGCTACGGTGTAGTGAAACGCGTTACGAATTGCAATTATTAAATAAAATTCCTTAAAACACAGTACTTGTTTTTATTATTCATAATGGAATTTTACCAAGTAAAAGCCTCCCAAATTCAAAGGTTACTCAATTTACCTTTATCAGTAGAAGATTATAATAAAGAGTTAAACATCATCAAACAGATAGCCATTAATAATTCATATAATCCGGATATGATAGATCTAATCATTCGTAAAAACTGTATCAGAAAGCAATAAATGAAGTATATCCTATTCATAAAGACTATAAAATATTCAACAGTTTAACATTCTGCGGTTCTGGAAGTACAAATATTAAATCCTTTCTCGTCAAACAAAATCTTAATATAACTTTCAAAACTTCTAATAACTTAGGTAAACATATTAAAATAATAAATCTCGTGTTGAAAAATCAAGTAAATCAGGAATCTATAAACTCAATTGCGGTTCTTGTGATAAAATTTATATCAGTAGGACCTATAGGAGTTTTGGCATAAGAACATCTGAACATAAACGTAGCTTCGATAAAAATATCTGATTCAAATTATTCAAACCACCTAATAAAAGAAAACCATTCATTCAATAAAAACTTTGACATATTACATATAAAATCAAAAAGTTCAAAATTAGATCTCCTAGAAGCATTAGAAATAAATAGATACAAACATTCGGACAAGCTTTTGAATGAACAGGTAGATGTGATTACTCACCCCTACTTAACTTGTTTAATTAGTTTTATTACCTTTCATACTAACTGTACAACTTGATTTTCCTGTTATTCATCCAACTTGTTCTACGATTTGTTATAATACCATACTCTTCATTCTGTTTTTCATTCTTGATAAAGCTGCTGTGTCAGCGAAACGACGTCGAATTTTTTCAAATAAAGTGTAGATTAAAGTTAAACCTTGTATTTTGTATCTTACTATAAAGAGGATCATCAAATCAATAGTAATTTATATTTGGTGCAGGAATGAAACCCGAAAAGTCGAACATTTCATTGTTTCAGTCCAACACGATGCCCTTGAATGCTTAGAAACTCGTTTATTGATATCTCGTTGGCCGTTTTCATTTGTTTCAAGTCCAATTAGGTTTATAATTTCATCATCGATAAATCATTTCAAAGCATCAAATGACGTATTTCTGTCTTCTATATTTTGCAGAGAACAGAAATCTGAAATCATTTCAAACGTAGGGTCATGTCGACTTATTTCTTACCAACAACCAGCTGTGGCAACTGAGTCATCTTCCTGACGCTGGTTCATAATTTTCATCGTCGATTGAGTTATCGCTGCCTATTGGGTCGTCTATTACGGATAAATTTCATGAGCTCTCAATTTGATTAGCATCATGATGATCAATGACGTACCTGGTGTTGGTGATGCTGGCTGGTGGTCATCAGCTTCCTCTAGGTCACACAGCCTCTGAGCAGCAAGCTCAAGGAGTTTCCGAGATCTCGACATCCCCAAGAATTCACGAAGGCCCAGATAAGTCGCTCAAATCACAATGCATAACACAGTTCGCAACCATTGCTCAATAGAATCGCCACTGAAACGACCCGAAGGAGATCTACGAAGGGACTGAAGGATCATCGCTACCTGTCCTGCCACAGCCCAGCCACTATGGCGGGACATCCCCTCAACAATTTTTGAAATGGTCAATATTTATGATGATAGACTTCATTTCGTCAAGGAATTTACAGTATATTTCCGTTCTGATAGGAAACAAACAAAATTTGCTTTAAGATTTTCAATTTTCACTCACAAATCGAAAACTGTTTCTTCCACCTTGCCTGAGACTTCCAGATTTTCTCTAATTTGTTGGAAATTACTTAATCTTGATCTCTCCTTCCCTTTTTAATTACCTAATAATTTAACACAACTTCTCCAAATGCTAAAGGAAACGGTATTACTGAAACTTCATTAATGGAAGCTGAAATGCGTTACATTTAAAACTTCCTGAAACTCGAGTGTGATAAGCAGGGAGTTCAAAAACAAGAACGATGCAGGAAAAGTTGGATTTTTCCAGTTCATCCCCACGCTTGGTTGAGTAGTAGAATACCCAGAAATAAATGGATTTTTATTCGCTGGCTTAGTTCTATACCCCAACGGAAGCTTTTAAATCGACTTTAAAAGGATTATTAATTTCGAAAGCACATTTTCAGTCGAAACTTTTCAGTGATTCAATAAATTCCTGCAAAATTGAGATTATTTTCTTTCACTATCGTGACATTTTGTTATTGGTACTTATTGATTTATCTAAATTCAATCATTCGGATGAAATATTCTATTGAAAACTATCGAAAGAATCTATTCTTTCATCTTTTCGACAAAGGGTTTCCCTGTTCAAATACCATTGCGCCACAATGAATTATTGTGAAACAATCTTGAAATTAATCGAAGAATTGATTAAAACAAGTATTCTAAGCTTCTCTAATTAAGGATTGCCCAAAATTGGAGTTTCAATTTGCATAAGCTTCCACAAAATTGAATGAAAATTCCCCAAGGCTAAAATGGAGTGGAAAAGTTCTCATTTGTGAATTCGCTCTTCAAATCTACTTCAGTTAGAATATTTGATCTAAAAATTAATGTTTTCTCGGTTACTCACAGATCGTTCTATTAATTTTACATTAAACTCTTATTGAGTTGTCCCATTTTCAGTTTCACTTGTGCAATTTTCTAATGAATTTAAAATGTATGGTGCGCCAGAATGGCTAAGAGTTAATAATTCAGTTCTCTGGAAAGAAGTTGTAACGGTGCGGTACACCGATAAAAAAGAATGCTTCTGTATACAGGGTGAGGCTTGATGGAACGGTGTTTTTGAAATAAGAATAACTCAGCTATCTTTTAACGTAGAACGTTTTTAATTACGTAAAATGAAAGCTTAAATTTGAATTGTGGAGGCCGTTACTTGATGTAGATCCATGATATAAATGAGATAAAAACACAAGGTTTAACTTTAATCTACACTTTATTTGAAAAAATTCGACGACGTTTCGCTGACACAGCAGCTTTATCAAGAATGAAAAATAGAATGAAGAGTATGGTATTATAAACAAATCGTAGAACAAGTTGGATGAATAACAGGAAAATCCACACCGAGCCATTGTACAGTTAGTATGAAAGGTAATAAAACTAATTAAACAAGTTGCAAGTACAAATATTAAATCATTTCTCGTCAAACAAAATCTCAATATAGCTTTCAAAACTTCTAATAACTCAGGTAAACATATTAAAATAATAAATCTCGTGTTGAAAAATCAAGTAAATCAGGAATCTATAAACTCAATTGCGGTTCTTGTGATAAAATTTATATCGGTAGGACCTATAGGAGTTTTGGCATAAGAACATCTGAACATAAACGTAGCTTCGATAAAAATAAATCTGATTCAAATTATTCAAACCACCTAATAAAAGAAAACCATTCATTCAATAAAAACTTTGACATATTACATATAAAATCAAAAAGTTCAAAATTAGATCTCCTAGAAGCATTAGAAATAAATCGATACAAACATTCGGACAAGCTTTTGAATGAACAGGTAGATTTGAATTACTCACCCCTACTTAACTTGTTTAATTAGTTTTTATTACCTTTCATACTAACTGTACAATGGCTCGGTGTGGATTTTCCTGTTATTCATCCAACTTGTTCTACGATTTGTTTATAATACCATACTCTTCATTCTATTTTTCATTCTTGATAAAGCTGCTGTGTCAGCGAAACGTCGTCGAATTTTTTCAAATAAAGTGTAGATTAAAGTTAAACCTTGTGTTTTTATCTCATTTGAAAACTTAAATGTCACCATTTATTGTAGAAAATGTAAAAATAATCATTTTCTGAAAATGACATCAGCAGATGACGTCCGTGTTCTGTAATGAATTGCTGTATTCGATTCTCAAAGCTCTGCATCACCTACTCTAACAAATCGGTGTGGATTGCCCTAACTTCTCTCGTGATGCCTTCTTTCATCTTGCAGATTTCGAGGTTTATCGAAGTAGACCTTAGCCTTTAGGTTTTCCCACAAAAATAAGCACAAGCAGTGAGATCAGTGGACGGAGGGGGCCACGGTACATCACCAAAACGAGAGATTACATGACCAGGAAAAATTCGATGCACAACTTCCATTGAAGCTCTGGCTGTATGTACCATGGCGCCATCCTATTGAAACCAAATATTTCTTCTGTTAATTCTACTTCGTCGCATTTCTGGGATGCAAAAGTTCTCCAGCATAAAAACATATCGCTCATAGTTCACAGTTACGATTGGCATTCTCTCATCTTCAATCAACCCAAGACAACTCATAGCGCACCAAACGGTGACTATCTCACTGTGAAGTGAGCTCAAATGAAAATGAGCCTCATCACTCATCATTATCACTTGTTAATTTCATCAGCGATAATCACTTGCATTCTCTCGGAAAACTGATAGCGTTGTACAAAATCTCTTTTATTCCATGAGCTTATAGGGGTGATAACAGAGGTCTTTGAGTAAAATTCTGCGAACAGTTAGACTACTCATTTGGATTGCTGCAGTTGGTTTTCGGACGGAGCGCCCAGGGCTTTGAATAACAGCTTGTCTCACTCTTTCCACGGAAGCTGCTGTCCTTACACTTCAGATTTATTTCCGATTCAGTCGCTCTGAAATTCTTTACCCATCGGATGATTTTGTCCCGGTTCGCATTGCACGACAATGACACACTCCCGATTCTAAATACTCTTCAACTGCAAACGCACTGTGCTCTTTTGTCCAGATAACCGTTGTGAACTGAATGGTAGCTCCTCCTGAGTCGAATGACCTCAGCCACTCCCCTCTACTCACTCACCGTTACGTGTACTACCCATTCCAAAAACGCCCCACCAGTTATAAGACGTTTCTTCTACTTTTAACTCAATGTTGTTTTATTCCGTTCAACTTATAGAGGTAATACATATGAAAGTCTCGATTTATCTCTTGATGGAACATTTTCACTGAATAATCAAAGAATTGAAGCAAAGCTTTAGTCTCTATTTGAGGGTCATTGGACCCTCACCGAAATTCAAAGATCACAGAGGACTAGACGCACTAAGGCAAACAGCAACAAAATTTGAAGATGCTGCATGAGATTGCATAGAAACGTCGCCAAAACCAAAGTTTCGAAAGAAACTTTAGTTCAAAATGGACGGATTTGGAATCATGTTGATGAACTACTGTAATATACCAAACTGTGACATTTATACCAGATTTTGACAAACAAACTCGATTTTGACTTTGAAAGCCGATTGTGATATTGAAACCCGATTGTGATATTGAAACCCGATTGTGATATTGGAACCCGATTGTGATATTGAGACCCTATAGTGACCTTCCAACCTGGTTTCGACAGATAACTTGAACTTTTCGATTGTAACCCGATATGGGCCCTTTCATTAAATCAATTCATTCTCGAATGTTATATACAGTGCTGACAGCAATTTCTGTTTACATCATACTAAAGGCTGTCTTGTAATTAGTGAAATGTACACCAACTACAGGTAATACCTTTTCTGAGGTATTACCTCAACCATTTGTTTATTTATAGAATTAAGTATCCTGAGGAATGCAATGGCATCTGTCAGGAATATTTGTAAAGATTTTTGTTGAAACTTGCAAATAAACACATATTATTATTATTATTATTATATTGATGTCCATCATGGTTATAGCGGGAAGAGTATGGGTGGTTAAACATCAAGACAACTCATTTCATAGATTTTCTTAAAACCCGAGTAACACATTCAAATATATTGTATGAATAATAAAAAACAAGTACTGTGTTTTAAGGAATTTTACTTAATAATTGCGATTCGTAACGCGTTTCACTACACCGTAGCTTCTTCAGACGAATGATTATGCAGAAAAATGTAAATGAGAATACAACTACAAATGTTCCCGAGCAATTAAAAGCTTATTGGCTGCTTCCTCCCAAGTGGTCATTTATGACAGGTATATCAAATAAAATTAAGGAATAGATTGCTCCCCGAAAAGATTCAATAGAGGTGAAGGGCTTAAATCGACTTGTTCATTGATGAGTCTACCTGAGTGTTTGTATTTATTTATTTCTAAAGTTTCCCAAAGATCTACCTTCCAATATTTATTATCTGTATGCAAAATTTCAAACTGTAGGTCGAAAGAATGATTATTTTCTAAGAGATGATTCGCGTAATTTGAATCTGATTTTTATTTGAAGAACTGCGTTTATGTTCCGATATTCTAATATTAAAATTTCTATGTGTTCTACCAATGTAGAAATTATCACAGTCATTGCAATTCAATCTATAAACACCTGATTTATTGTTTTTACCTGGTTTGGTTTTATTATTTTTATATATTTGCCTAAATTATTATTAGTTTGGAAAGCTATGTTGAAATTACTGCTACTTAAGAATGATTTCAGTTTCTCACTTGTAATGCCAACGTAGGTTAAGGTGTTGAATTTTTGTTTCAATTTATCGACAGGGTAAACTTCATTCAATGCGATTCTACTTTGTTTTTATTTAAAATATTATTTATTAGTTTGGGATTGTAACCATTATTTTTGGCTATTTGTTTAATCAAATTTAGTTCTTTGTTGAAATTTTCTGGTGATAGCGGGATGTTAATCAATCTATGAATAAAACTATTGAATGCTGACATTTTATGTTGATATGGATGACACGACGAGTTATGTATTATAATATCTGTATGTGACGGCTTATGGTAAATTGCGAAAACATGTTTTCCATTTTCATTCGAAATTGTTACGTCTAAGAAATTTATCGAATTATTGCTTTCTATTTCGGTTGTGAATGCAATTTTTGGATGTAATGAATTTATATGATTTTCGAAAATTTTTAACTGTCTATCTGTTCCTGTGAAGCAAATAATGATATCGTCTACATAGCGATACCAGTATAAACAATATTTACTGAGTGGATGATTATGAATTAATTTCTCTAAGTTATTCATGAAAATTTCAGCTAACAAAGGACTTAACGGATTACCCATAATCAAGCCGTCTTCAATAGTATAATATTTGTAATTGAAATGGAAATAATTTTGATCTAAACAAATTGTTAAATAATGAAAGAATATCTGATTTAATGATAGTATTGACATGATTCCTTTCTAATAATTCTTCAACTAAGTAATACGTATCTTTTGGAGGAATGTTGGGAAATAGATTCTTAACATCGAAAGAAATAAGTTTGGAATTAGGTGGTATAGTGGTATCTTTGATATTGGCAATAAGTTCGTATGAATTTTTGACCGAAAATTCAGATTTAAAATTGCAATGTTTTATTAGCAAGTCGTTGAGGAATTTTGAAAGTTTGAACGAAGGTGCCGTTACATAAGAAACAACAGGTCTAATAGGATAATTAGGTTTATGAAGTTTTATCAACGAATATAATTCGGGGGATTGTGGATTGGAGTTAATGAATTTATATTTTTCTTGGTCTGTAATTAATGATTTTGCTGTCGAAATTATGTTTTTAACAACTTTCTGAAATTTTGCGGTAGGATCCTTAGTTGATGTTATATAGTTTCCGGCTGTTAAGAATTCTTCAGTTTTAGAAATATAATCGGTTTTACTACTAAAACACAGTACTTGTTTTTTATTATTGATAATGGAATTTTACCAAGTAAAAGCCTCCCAAATTCAAATATATTGTATGATTTATTTAACGTCCAACACGCTGCAAACTTTAAAGCACTTGATTCTATTCCACAATATCACGTAAATTAAATCAGGAAGTGTCGACAAGAAAAGCGCTGCTGAACGGAGAAATTTCCCGTTCAATATTTGGTAATCTTCTCAGCCTTGTGTGTAATCCAATGACAATTTTACCCTTTTCAATACAGCAAACTAAGATTATTTTATCCGAAAAAGGGAGCTGAAATTCCATTGACTTTCAATTTCCATGTCCTTTATCCGGTTCCTTCTTGTTTTCAGGGATTATCTGAGCTTTTCTTGATGGAATCAACCTTGTGTGGCTTTAGATAGTGAATTCTATTCTGTAAATATCTAAGAGGGAGAATACGAAATCTGGAAATTAGTTAATTGATTCCGCTGTTAGTACGTGATAGTTAATCATGATGATAATAATAAATTAAACTATGTATTATACCATCACGAGAGATTTATTGAAAATCAGGATTACAATTCCGGTCTCTCCGCCATCTCCAGCTAACAACAACTATTGAAGTTATGTTGAAAATACATAAATACATAAACAGGTAGCTAAAACATTATAAGGTGTGTGAACAAGAGTTAATAAAAGAATTAAGATCAAAGATATGCTACAAATAATGGAAGCGAAAAAAATGGCAGGGATAGATACCTGAAGCTATCTAGTAATCTAGCTAGGGACTCGTGGCGTCTTATCAATGATGAACGAAACAAAGGAAAAAAGAATAGAATTCCAGATTTTCTATAATAAAAAACAAGTACTGTGTTTTAAGGAATTTTACTTAATAATTGCGATTCATAACGCGTTTCACTACACCGTAGCTTCTTCAGACGAATGATTATGCAGAAAAATGTGAATGAGAATATAACTATAAATGTTCTTGAGTAATTAAAAGCTTATTGGTCGCCTCCTCCTAAGTGGTTATTTATGACAGGTATATCCAATAAAATTAAGGAATAGATTGCTCCCGAAAAGATTCAATAGAGGTGAAGGGCTTAAATCGACTTGTTCATTGATGAGTCTACCTGAGTGTTTGTATTTATTTATTTCTAAAGTTTCCCAAAGATCTACCTTCAATATTTATTATCTGTATGCAAAATTTCAAACTGTGGGTCGAAAGAATGATTATGTTCTAAGAGATGATTCGCGTAATTTGAATCTGATTTTTATTTGAAAAACTGCGTTTATGTTCCGATATTCTAATATTAAAATTTCTATGTGTTCTACCAATGTAGAAATTATCACAGTCATTGCAATTCAATCTATAAACACCTGATTTATTGTTTTTACCTGGTTTGGTTTTATTATTTTTATATATTTGCCTAAATTATTATTAGTTCGAAGCTATGTTGAAATTATTGCTACTTAAGAATGATTTCAGTTTCTCACTTAATAATGCCAACGTAGGTTAAGGTGTTGAACTTTGTTTTTATTTAAAATATTATTTATTAGTTTTTTGTTTCAATTTATCGACAGGGTAAACTTCATTCAATGCGATTCTACTTTGTTTTTATTTAAAATATTATTTATTAGTTTGGGATTGTAACCATTATTTTGGCTATGACTGTGATAATTTCTAAATTGGTAGTTCTTTGTAGAAATTTTAATATTAGAATAGCGGAACATTAATCAATCTATCAAATAAAACTATTGAATGCTGACATTTTATGTTGAATCATAGAAAATAATCATTCTTTCGACCCACAGTTTGAAATTTTGCATACAGATAATAAATATTGAAGGTAGACGAAACTTTTAGAAATAAATAAATACAAACACTCAGGTAGACTCATCAATGAACAAGTCGATTTAAGCCCTTCACCTCTATTGAATCTTTTCGGGAGCAATGCAATTATTCCTTAATTTTATTGGATATACCTGTCATAAATAACCACGTAGGAGGAGGCGACCAATAAGCTTTCAATTACTCAAGAACATTTATAGTTATATTCTCATTCACATTTTTCTGCATAATCATTCGTCTGAAGAAGCTACGGTGTAGTGAAACGCGTTACGAATCGCAATTATTAAGTAAAATTCCTTAAAACACAGTACTTGTTTTTTATTATTGATAATGGAATTTTACCAAGTAAAAGCCTCCCAAATTCAAATGTTCCAGATTTTCTCACTTCAAAGGAAATCAATGAATAATTTTCTAATGTATTCTTCTCTAGATGTGTATTGAAGGAATTGGCAGGGAGCGGATTATATAGTGGGGACAGCTGAATCGATCACAGCGCTCGATGTGGTCAAATTATCGTTAAATCATGCTTTTATCATAAATAAACACGTTAACATTAAATAAAAATGATCCATAATAGTTGTTGTGTTGTTGATTGCAAAAATACAGCTAGAAACAGTAAATGTAAATTTTACACATTTCCAATGGCCAAGTGGAAATAAATGGATAGAAGAAATAAATGGATAAAAAATAAATAATAAATAAATGATGTTGAAAGAAAAACAAAGTAGTGTGTAACATTATTCAATAACGATGCAACTAGGGTAATGTATGTTCAAATTACGATTCGCAATTACATTGCCATTAATTTTTCATTTTATTTCTGAAAATCATATTAACAATCAACACTTTTGTAATTTTCATTATTGCAGTTGTCATGTATTAAATTTGTTTACATTTTGCAGGTTAATCCCATGGGATTCTAAAACTCCTTTTAGTTATTTATGAACATATTCACAAGCTTTTATTTAACTTGCAATGTATGTATGTTTGTATGTTCGGGTGAAATCTTACAACTCAATTTTAAGGCACTTGATCTCAACCAACTGAGCTGAAATTTTGTATACACGTTGAGTTTGGATGACAATGCATGATTAACTATGTGACGTCATTCTAAATCCAACAAGGCGGTGGACCAATTATTCTTAATGCAAAACGAAATGGCGGATAATTTTCTTTTATTCGTTCCTACAATATGGGTACCAAATGAAAGATTGCCAAGAATAACTAAAAATGAAATTAAGTTTGAAAAAATTCTTTAAAACAACCTTTTATTTAAATGCGCTAAATAGAAAAAAATTAACTTTCACACTAAATCTTTTACTGTTAACTTATAACGTCGTTTCAAATTTAACACATTTGACACAATTTATATGTTATGCCTATCTGTTAATATTTCAAACTGATAAAGTAAATACGAGTACTTATATCTCGCGACAAGCTTTTATATTATAACATATAAATTGTGTCAAATGTGTTAAATTTGAAATGACGTTATGAATTAACGGTAAAAGTTTTAGTGCAAAAGTATATTTTTTTTCTTTTAGCGCATTTAAATAAAAGCTTGTTTTCAAAGAATTTTTTCCTTTATTTTTTATACACATTTTTTCCATCGTAATGAGTTTTTTCAATTTAAAAAACACGATCACAGATTTTTATAACACATATTTATTTTTAAATTCATTTTTTGAAACAATTCACTGTTATTTATACGGATCTTTCACATGTCATACCATTGCCGAGCATGATTTTACGCTACCATCAGATGTCGCTTTCGTCGTGCTCCCTGCGAATAGTAAGATTATCAAATTTGTATGCGAGTTTTCTGGAGTGATTCCGATTTTCAAAAAAGGCGATCCTAATGATCTGAATAACTCTAGACCCATACCAACTATCACAAAAATATTCGAACATCTGTTGAAAACTAGATGCATGAACTTTCTTAAAAAGAATTCGGTTTTAGCCTCGGCTCAATTCGGTTTTGGATGTGGTCGATCTACAATTGGAGCTGTTCTCTGCGTTATCGAGAAGATTGTGTCTGGCTTGGATGATGGTGCGATCACTGACCTGGAGCTATGCGACTTAACGAAAGCTTTCGATATGGGTTCAGAGGAATACCATAGAGGCTATTGATCTCCTACTTGTCCGTTCGGTCTCAGTGCGTTTCGGTTCGTGGTGCCGTCTCCAAAGTTATGCCGGTAAATCACGGGGTTCCCGAGGGTTCTGTCCTGGGGCCCCTACTGTTTCTCATTTATATTAATGATCTTTCGAACTATTTGGATTCCTTTGACTGCATTTTGTTCGCGAACGCGAAAAACTAGCCTCTGGCACTGATGTCCGGCTCTCGACTGATTCGAGGGAGGTCGCGGTTTCAAAAGCGCATATGTGGTTCCAGGGTAATAAGTTATTGCTCAATAGACGAAGAACTCAATCAATCATGATTTCTCCGCAGGATCGCGCCTCGTTATCTCGAACAGTGAATCTTCTGGGAACTACCATCGATGAGTCTCTCACGTGGAAGCCACATACAGACTTACTAGCTGAAAACTCTCCTCCGTCATCTTCCGGATCAGGAAAATGCAGTTTGCTCAACTCGATCATAGAATGGTTAGGTCTACGTATTTTGCCTTGTTCCATTCAATAATTTCATATGGGGTCATACTGTGGAGCAATTCCGCGAGTTCGGAGAAAATATTTGAATTGCAGAAGAGAGCGGTTAGAGTTCTGTCGGGAGCCAGCTACTTATATCCCTGTAAACCATTGTTTATCACAAAAAGAGTAATAAGCCTATCATCGATGTTTATCTTCTCAGAAGAAGCGAAATATCTGGGGATGACCCTGGATATTCCCTATGGGCATGTCAAAGGACCTGTGGAAAAAGTGATGTCTTGCCCCAAAGCAACTCCAGTGGCTATATATGATGGTGGTTAGACCACGTATTACGTACGGCTGCATTGCTTGGTGGGTGTGCAGTCTTAAGAAGCAATGCCAACTCAAGCTATCTAAATTACAGAGAACAGCCTGCATGATGATCACAGGAGCCTTTCGCTCTACAGCCACTCCTGCCATGGAACTGATATTGGGCCTTGCCTCTTTTCATCTTGTGATAAGAGGAGTGGCTACAATGGCTTTCTACATATTTCATCATCTTTCCCGTAACGAAGCGAGTAACTTCGGCTTTGTACCTGGCGCCCTACAGTCTGAAATTGAGGACAAAGCACATTAGATTTGTCTCAACGGTACTGCCCTTGAAAAACCCATGTTGTTCAGGTATAATCTGTGTGTTTACTAGATAGAATAGATGAGTATGCACGAGAGACTCGAAGACTTTCTCGAATATGCAAAGTTTACTGACAGGTCTATCGTTTTTGAACCAGTTTTTATTACCACTCTTGAAAATTGGTAACATAGTTGCAACCTTCCACTTCTCAGGAAATATCCTCGAGAGTAGTGATTTGTTAAAAATCAAGGTGAGAGGAATTTTTAGTAACGAAGCACATGCCTGTACGATATAAGAAGGGATATTATCAGGCCCAGCTCACTTTTTGCCATCTAAGTTTTTTTATACTTCTTCGACATCTTCAATTGAAAATTGTATACTACTCAATAAATGTGGAGAGTTCACTTCTGAGCACTCATCTGAGGAACATACAACAGGAGAAGTATAAACACTTTTAAAATAATGAGCGAATAATTCGCATATATCGTTACCTGTCTGAGCCAACCACACATTATAGCTCATTGAGCTTGGAATATTTTGATTTCTTTTTTTCGTACTAACAGAACTGAAAAGCCTTCTTGGATTCTCTGCCAATTCGAAGTGAATTTATTGTGCATACTTTTTAAAATCCAATTTGATTAAATGAGATAAAAAACACAAGGTTAACTTTAATCTACACTTCATTTGAAAAAACTCGACGACGTTTCGCTGACACAGCCGCTTTATCAAGAATGACAAACAGAATGAAGAGTATGGTATTATAAACAAATCGTAAAACAAGTTGGATGAATAACAGGAAACACCCACATCGAGCCATTGTACAGTTAGTATGAAAGGTAATTAAAAACTAATTAAACAAGTTAAGTAGGGGTGAATAATTCACTTCTACCTGCTCATTCAAAAGCTTGTCCGAATGTTTGTATCTATTTATTTCTAATGCTTCTAGGAGATCTAATTTTAAACTTTTTGATTTTATATGTAATATGTCAAAGTTTTTATTGAATGAATGGCTTTCTTTTATTTAGTGGTTTGAATAATTTGAATCAGATTTATTTTTATCGAAGCTACGTTTATGTTCAGATGTTCTTATGCCAAAACTCCTATAGGTCCTACAGATATAAATTTTATCACAAGAACCGCAATTGAGTTTATAGATTCCTAATTTACTTGAGTTTTCCACACGAGATTTATTATTTTTAATATGTTTACCTAAGCTATTAGAAGTTTTGAAAGTTATATTAAGATTTTTTTGACGAGGAATGATTTAATATTTGTACTTGCAGAACCGCAGAATGTTAAACTGTTGAATATTTTATAGTCTTTATGAATAGGATATACTTCATTTATTGCTTTCTGATACAGTTTTTACGAATGATTAGTTCTATCATATCCGGATTATATGAATTATTAATGGCTATATTATAATCATCTACTGATAAAGGTAAATTGAGTAACCAATGTACCATGCTGTTTAAAGCTGCAACTTTGTGTTGAATTGGATGTAATGATGTTATTGATTTCCAAAATAAATTCATCATGAACGTTTTTGCAATTTTAATGAATGATTTGTTGGCTTATCACATTTATGAGGAAAATCTTGATGGACAAAGATACCTGGAAATTTTGAGAGGAACATTAGAAAAATTTTTAGATGGATTAACCCTTAACATTCTGAGGGATTGCTATTACCAAATGGATGGTGCACCAGCACATAAAACACGAGCTGTAGATCGGCATCTAACAGAAATGTTCGAGGATATATGGTGGGGTCATCAAGGACCAAATTTATGGCCTCAGCGTTCTCCGGAACTGACGCCGCCATGATTTTTATTTATGGGGCAAAATCAAGAGTGAAGTGTATCTTATTCCTGTAAGAAGTAAAGAAGAGTTACTAGAGCGCATTCATAATGCTTTTCGTAATATTGATCCTGAGGAAACTAGGAGGGCAACTTATTATGTTCGTATACGAGCTGTCGAGTGTATCGAGCAAAATGGAGCCCATATTGAACATTCATTCAGATCGTGAATTAGTTTTCTCCTATGTTATTTGCTATCGTTTATTCGTATCAATGTAATTATCTTCGATGATTGGTTTTCGCTTAGTTCCTATAATTTTTTTCATCCGAAATTTTATTCTACTCATAGACGGTAAATTTGGATAATGGTTATTGAATTGCCTGCAATCTCTACCCACTCCTTTTTGACATTCTAAAATGAATCAAAAAAAGATTAAATATATTTTCGTTTGAATCAAACCAGTGGTTTTATTCCGAGTTTTGTATTTTTTGGATATTTTCAATCTGAAATAACGACAATTCTTGTTGAAATATCAAATTCGAATGAACGAAGTGACAAGAACATTAATTTTAGGCACCTGTCAAATGAGCGTAGCCAGTTCTTGCAAAATCATCAAAATTCAATATATTCCCAAATTATTTCGGAACTATAAGAGATGGGTATAGTACATGCTAATACAATTCGATCTGAAATTTGACGCTTCATCTGATGGCGATATAAAAATTGGCACGTGTCTCTTGAAAAAATTGAGTTATTGCTGTTTGAAAAAGGCCAAATTGAAAAAAACATACAAAACAACGCAATAAACATTTGACATGTGTAGATTGCTTAAAAATTTCTTGATCCTTCTTCTATTCACCCAAGCAAAAATTGTGTCTGTAGTGCAAAAGATCTACGAGCTACGATTTTTTTGAATGTTCCTCAAAAATCGAGTTTATAACAAAAATAATTAAATCTGTCAAAAGTTTTGACAGATAAGTGCCAACAACTTGGGTATTTTATGCCTTGCTCAAATGTCGGTTCTAGATGTATAAGAAAAAAGGTAGATTGCCATTTGAAATAACAAAGTGATGACCCACTTACGGTATAACCGGAAATGGTATCACTTCGAAGATATTTCACTCCAATTGGAAATCGCTAGTTATGGCCGCGTATAAAATTTCAGCTTGATATTGTTATTGGAACTTAAAAAGTTTTTAACGGACGGTCCCGGTGGATATCCCTGTATACTAGTTGTTGCCATTATATGACTAATTCAAGGAACTCAAGTTGAAATCACCAACTATTACAAAAACGTCATCACTGTGTTTTTCCATCAAAGTAGTTACATCTTCAAACTAGTTCATATAGCTATCACCAGTGATGTCGGGAGACAAATAGCAAACACACAAAAATAGGTTTTGATCACCAGATATTTTTATTTTTATCGACACATCCTCCACAGCAGAGGCATTATTCCAATCTGCAAGAGTCTCAACCCGAAGTTCCCTCGATGCACCAACAACAACACCACCACCCTCCTTCCTTATGCTATTTGAATCATCTGACTACATCATCAATTTTGTAGGTATTAATCAAAACTAGATCCAAAATTCTACTGTTACAAATGAGAATATTATTGAATTGCATCAATTCTAAAAAGAAAAAGTATCTATTTAGTCCTTATACATCGCTTCAACATTCGAAGCATCGAAAAATGAACCCGAGTCATTCACTTGGCGCAGTGTATTTCCCATATTGAATAACCTTGTATGTGTTCTGAATCGACCAATATATTTACTGCCGATGAATAGCATTGATTAATTTTTTTTTAAGGAAGGAGAGACGGGGGTATGCTATCCCATGCCCGTCCTACCTTAACCTTATAAGACATGGATTTGTCATATGCGACATTTTTCCGGCAGAGATATTCGTTCGCGACCAATGAAGAGACAAACACAATACCTAGACTTTTACGGGAATCGAACCGCTGACCTGCCGTGTCAAAACGGGAAGCTCTCTCCACTGTGTTACGGAGGCGAGCTATGTAAGTTTCCTTTGCAATAATAGCAACAAAGTTTTTTTAACATATTATACCAGACACTTCTATCTTTTTGAAGTACATAATAATTCTATGAGACTTTTTTTTCTCCCATCTATGACAGTATAACTTAATCTAATATTAATTAATTTCATTCAACTAATTATTATTTAGGTTCCAGGACGACATGGCCAATTAAATCCAATTTTACCTAATTGGATAATGTCAGACTAATAGTTCAATTATGAACGATGCTTCAGAAGTGGCAATTATCTGCCAATACCAGCTCCTTCGAAATTAGTTTTCCGAAGTTACGCTAATATCGGAATGATCTATAGCATTGTAATCGCAATTGTGATGATCGAACAAACAATATTGTTCAATAATTTAACCTAGGCTGAAACTCTTTTTGGGTATCAAGAGTTGAAAGACTTAAATAATGAGAAATTACCAGTACAGACTATCCCATTTTTGATGTTTGAGTACGGCATCTATCTGAAATACGTAAGCTGCCTTTTGCATTTTGCGCCTGACGAAGAAAACAAATAGATTAGGGAAAAAATAGCTTCATTGTTTTTCATAGAATTCTCCATAAGGATCGATACACTTTCAGCACTCGAAATGAGATACCTCCAATACATGGTTTTGTGAAAATCATAGATTTTTTAATAATAATAATATAGTTTATTCAGATTTGAAGAATGTATAACAAATAATATGAATTTTTACCTAATAACTATTATAAGTCTGAATAAACGTTTAATCACAGAGACATTACATAATGTCTGTACGTGAATTGAACTTAAATAAACAATATATTTCTCCCATAAGTACAAAAATAAAAATAAAAATATAAGCAAACAACAAAAACAAAACCAACATTTCTAATTAGTACCATTGAAATTTCATAGTCACCACGAAGAAAGTTACTATCAATGTCCTTGATATGTCGCTATCGTTGGGAAAGTCACCATCGGTGTGAAAGTCACTATCGGTGTGAAAAATCACTATGTTAAGTCACTGTCGGTATAAAGGTCACGATCGGTATAAAAAGTCACTATCGGTATGAAGAGAGACTATCAGCATCAAAGTCACTAATTTGGTATTTTATTGTCACATATCTGATTAAGGCAGCTGATTTATAATATTAAAAAGATTTGCCTGCCACTTCGTTGTATCCATCTTCTTATTTTTCTCTTGAAATTCTTATACATATAGGCTGTTCTTAATTCTTGAGGCAACATGGCATATATTCTTGGTGCCAAATAGGTAAAGGATCGTTGCCCAACTCTTTTCTCAGCTCTCGGGGTTTCAAATCTATTTTTCTTGATTCTGGTAGATTAAATATGTTCTATTGAATTCAATTGTATTTTTCCTTGAAATGTGTGAAACAAAATGTGAGCCGAGAACAACTGATGAATGTCAGCTATTCCTGATAATCTATACAGTTCGTCTCCATCAGAGATAAGTGGTCTCCCAAAATAATCCTCAACAACCATTTTTGCATTGTTTCGATTTTTTAGTTGATTCTCGTAAGCACCCCCAACCTATAATACCATATGATAAGTGGGATTCCACGAGAGCAAAATAGAGTATGCGTAGGTGCTTGACGTCAAGAATCTTCCTTAAATATCTGAATATATAAAGCAGCCCTCTTAACTTCTTAACTATATTATCGACATGTTTATTCCATCTCATATGTCTGTCGAGGGTAATTCCTAAGTATTTTATACTCTCCGCTGCAGGTATGATGGTGGAATTGTCGACGTGTAGGGGACCCATTTGTGGCAGACCAGATGCTGTGAACAAACAAACAGAAGTCGTTAGGTTAGTTAGATTTAAATATCAGGAAACAAATTCGATGAGAAAATAACATGAAATCGGAATTCACAAGTATTTGAATTTAAAATGAAAATCACTTCGTTTCAAAACGATGAATATTTCTAAAATAAGAGTACTTTAATGGCGAATTTATGATTAATCTATGCACACTCAATGAATTGAGAATAAAAAACACGTTCTTCGATCACAAATATCAACACAAATTCACTTTTCAGCACAAAGGGGATTAGATCAACGATCGACTATATATTCACCAGTAGACATATAAGACCAGAACAAGTTATAGAAGTAAGAACATTGAAATCCGCAAATGTCGAAAGTGACCACAGTCTACTTCTTGGTAAAACAGGATGAATATAAAGCCGTTGTAAAATCATACTGAAACCAAAAACGTTGAAAAATCGTACTGAAACCAAACATGCTGAAAAGATCAATATTGTGGGACCCTTCAATCAGAATGCTGAATCAGATTAGAATCGAAATCAAAATCCAAAACAATCGAATACTAGAAGAAGATTACGTGAACAGAAGCTGGGAGAAGATGAAGACAAATATTAAAGAGGCAGCATTTGAGAGTCTTGGTACGAGAAATCCCTACCAGAAAAATAACACTTACAATAAGACGCCACGGTTCTGCTCCGAAGTGAAAAAAAGGTAAAGAAAAAAACAGCCTACTCACAGTATAAAATATAATAATAAAAAAACAAGTACTGTGTTTTAAGGAATTTTACTTAATAATTGCGATTCGTAACGCGTTTCACTACACCGTAGCTTCTTCAGACGAATGAATATACAGAAAAATATAAATGAGAATATAACTATAAATGTTCCTGAGTAATTAAAAGCTTATTGGGTTGCTTCTTCTTAAGTGGTTATTTATGACAGGTATATCCAATAAAATTAAGGAATAGATTGCTCCCCGAAAAGATTCAATAGAGGTGAAGGGCTTAAATCGACTTGTTCATTGATGAGTCTACCTGAGTGTTTGTATTTATTGATTTCTAAAGTTTCCCAAAGATCTACCTTCCAATATTTATTATCTGTATGCAAAATTTCAAACTGTGGGTCGAAAGAATGATTATTTTCTAAGAGATGATTCGCGTAATTTGAATCTGATTTTTTATTTGAAAAACTGCGTTTATGTTCCGATATTCTAATATTAAAATTTCTATGTGTTCTACCAATGTAGAAATTATCACAGTCATTGCAATTCAATCTATAAACACCTGATTTATTGTTTTTACCTGGTTTGGTTTTATTATTTTTATATATTTGCCTAAATGATTATTAGTTTGGAAAGCTATGTTGAAATTATTGCTACTTAAGAATGATTTCAGTTTCTCACTTGTAATGCCAACGTAGGTTAAGGTGTTGAATTTTTGTTTCAATTTATCGACAGGGTAAACTTCATTCAAGGCGATTCTACTTTGTTTTTATTTAAAATATCATTTATTAGTTTGGAATTGTAACCATTATTTTTGGCTATTTGTTTAATCAAATTTAGTTCTTTGTTGGAATTTTCTGGTGATAACGGGATGGTAATCAATCTATGAATAAAACTATTGAATGCTGACATTTTATGTTGATAAGGATGACACGACGAGTTATGTATTATAATATCTGTATGTGACGGCTTATGGTAAATTGCGAAAACATGTTTTCCATTTTCATTCGAAATTGTTACGTCTAAGAAATTTATCGAATTATTGCAAAGTATAGAACATTTCAGACTTCAGGAACGATAAATACCGATGAGTGAGAAACGAAACAGCCTCCCTGGTAAGACAAATGAAAAACAAATATTGGGAGTCTTTTTCAAACAGACTAGAAAGTGACTTTTATGTAAGACAAAAACGAATATGGAGGTTCATACGGGCACCTCGTAAAGAAGTCAACGAACTTATAGAGACTAACCAAATACCAAAGAAAGAACGATCAACGAAGACGCATATATAGAAGAAGAAACATTAGAGTTAGCTCTCAAGAAACTGAAGAATAGGAAAGTGCTGGACCTGATAGAATAAGAAACGAACTACTCAAATATGACAGCCAAACATTACAACGAGAATTACTGAAACTCGTTCAGAAAATTCTGTTTTTCAACAAAATACCAAATGATTCGCGCACTAGTAACACTATATTACTCTTCAAAAAAGGTGACAAGAAAATACCTGCAGATTATTGAGGGATTAATCTTCTAAATATTGCGCACAAGTTAACAACTAGAATAATTACAATGAAAATGAACAGCATCATCTCATTATCTGATGAACAGCAAGGATTTCGATCAGGAAGATCATGTACAGACGCAGTTTTTGTGATAAGGCAAATAACAGAGAAGTCAATTGAATAAAATGAACCAGCTTTTATATGCTTTATTGATTTATTGAAAGCATTTGACCGCATTCTACTAAGATACATCATAACATTTATTTACAACTTTACCACATAATCTAATATAAACTATCGAAGACACATATAAGAATAACAACACGATCCCGAAAATAAATAGAGAACTAGTGGGTTTGGTCCCGGTGGAAAGTGGCATTCGACAAGAAGATTCATTCAGCCCTCTTCCCTTCAATATTGTCATGAATACGATAAAAAAGAAGATAATACCACTTAGAGGATATAAAATGGTCGACGAAGAAATCAATATTGTGGAATCGGAAGACGACTTACAACGTCTACTACATGTGTCTCATCAAACTGCAAAAGCTTTCAATATGTTAATGTCCACAACCAAAACCAAACGTTTGACATCGAAAACACCTTTAAGATGCAACCTGTAGCTGGATGGTACAGTAATGAAATTCCAATATTTGGGAATCGAATTGTCAGGTTTTGGAAACGTGGAACAGGAAGTAAGGAATCAAATTTTGAAAGCGTCAAGAGTTGTTGGATGCCTTAACACCACAATATACTACAATAAACATATAAACATCGAAACTAAATCGAGAATTTATAATACTGCAAGTAGGCCGATAATATCATATACTGCTGAAACCAGACCTGATACAACGACTACCAAGCGAATGATGGAGACAACATAAATGAGTGTTCTTAGGAAGGTTGTAGGAAAAACTTTATGGGACAGTGAAAAGAGCGAGAACATTCGCAGGACATGTGGAAACCCAGATATAAATAATTGGTACTTGCGAGGAAGCGAGAGTGGGATGCCCATTTTACCCGAATGGACAACTCTCAAATTGTAAAAATAGCAAGGGATAAATCTCCGTTGGGTCGCCGAAGTCCAGGAAGACCTCGTAAAAGATGGAGTGATAACTTGAGAATGTCGAGGGAAGGTTTTGAAGATTGTACAGACAGCAACTGCCTATTAAGAAGGAAGAAGAAGAAGAATAAGTACTGCCAACATTGCTTTCATAATTTCTTTCATGAAAATGCATTATAAGTCAAACATCATTTCAGCAATTGTGATTTTTCCTATTGCTATATTTCAAACATTACATAATCTTTGTGAAGGGAGAAAATCCTAAATCGTTATCTATCTTCTTACACCTCTGTACAAATGAAGGATAATGGAAAATGATAGTATATTCTCATTTGCGATGGAAAGCAAATTTTGTTTCTTTGCATATTAAACACTTCCTTAAAACACCAGTTTTCCATCACCTAAGTGAAAAAATCGCCTTCCAGCTTCCCATTTGCATAATGTTTCATTTTCAAATATTCCTTTCCGAGGGAATGAATCACTTATTAATTTCATCCCACCTAATGGACGAAAAAATATGATTTTAAATTCAACTTTTTCTGCAAAGTATTCATTCAACTTATTTCAGAATGCTTTCGTTTGAGAAATACTCCTCTTTCAAAATTTATTCGGGGGCTTCGATTCAACATTAGGTATCAAAACACTTACAGAACAGGATATTGACAAAACGTGGTAGATTTTATGAACGTCAATGTACAAGATTGCAATGTTGAAGGGGGTAACTCTACCTATAAACTATGAACTTGAGGTTAGCACTTTACCCTTGAGATCGTGGTAATTGTAAGGATTGTACTTGACCATTTTTTATGGGTCATTTTTCGTGTAACACTGAGAAATTTCTCGCCAAAGTGTACTCAGGCCTTAGGTGCCTATCAAAAATCTAACCCATCAAAAACTTCCGCACAATTCGTGTAGTACAAACAAAATTCCTATATTTTCATCAAAAGCAAATGTACAAAAATACAGGTCCAGCCCTTACGTATTGTTAATGTATAAGTTCACTTTACAATTTTCCTCTCCACTTGCTTTTGAAATCCGTCAACTTTTACAATATCTAAAGTACCTACTCTATCAATATTTTTTCCATATCCATCCAGTCCAGTTTTCTCGTTTTTTCCGCAAAGGACTGTAAGCAAACAGACTGGCTTTTTAAACATCGGTTATAAAGGGATACCGTTTTTCTTTCTTGTATGTCAGATACACATGACATGTTTGAAAATGACGTAATTGCTGAAATGTGAAATTTTAAATCACCATTGTTATCAGAGAGAAAAATGTTCTTCTTTGTGTTTCATTTTATAAGAGAACTTTGAAATTAATGCACTATCGAATAACCTGGTTGACCAAATGAAATATTATATTTCGTATTTTATTTGCCTCTATAAAGGCTCGGAATTTCTCAATGCATCCCTGTTAATGTCATAGCTTATAATTTATTTTTTTTAAACGTAGACAATTTGAATCTCCCTTTATATTTCTGGATTAAACCATCCTTGTATTGCATGCATTATTAGTCTGTTCCAACTCGACAAAAAGTACATGAAATTTCTGCAATCTTTATCAGACAAAGTTTTCTTATTCAGAAAACTTTAATAACAAAGAATAAATATTCATTGTTAATAGAAATTCCTGTTTCTTCCAGAAAATTTCATTATTTGTTCCAATAAATATCAGCAAATTGAATCTGAAATGTTTCGCAAGACATAAAAGCCTAATAGCCTTAGTTCCGAAAAGGGAAATCGCCTCTAGTTGTTAATTTCACTTCCAGTTTATGGTTGAAGGATTTTCAGGATTACCCGTTCTCAGAAAAAGCCACGAAACATGAAAAAAGTATGCAACTAACAGTAGAGAATATGCTCTTCTCATAGTATTGAATAGATACATATGCAAAGCAAAATTTCTTTGGCAATTAATATGTTTTCAATATATTGAAATAGTCTGATTGATATAAGTATCAAGAATATTTTGAGCTCTAAGGGTTTCACATACAAATCAAAGATATGACAGAGGCATTACTTGAATAGTCAGCTTCAATACAATATAGATGCACACTACAACTTCCCACGAATGTCTGTAGCGAAACATCTTGATTAATATCACAAAAGTATCAAATTTCATGAGAAAAGAAAATGCATGTCTCTATCTTTACAGTTATCATTGGCAATTGCAAGTATTTTAGCATCTGCCAGGTTCAATTTCTTCTCTACAGTAAAAAGGAATTCGCGCAATCTATCCTACTTCTATACAGGGTGATTCACGAGTTATCGACCTAACCCTTTGTCTGTAGTTGGTGTACTAACCTAAGGTAGTTCTAATCAGCACTTAGAACACAATGTAATGCTCTTCGTTTTCGATATGCAGGCTGTTTCATGGATTTAGGTCGAATTTTCTAATCGCAATAACTCTTGAACGCATAAACCAATTTCCTCGATATTTCGTACCACAAATAATGGTTTTATAAGCCATGCAGTTTGTAGCCGAAAATTAAATTCCAGGGATGCAGGTAGTGGTCAATTATAGAAGATAAACTCACTTATACAGGGTATCCTAAATTGAGTGGCCTAATCGACGTTTATGGAGAAAGCTAAACTTGAGCGTTATGGCTTCGGCAGAATGAGTATCAATCTTATCGAATCGTTTTCATCAAACAGATTTCAATCAGTCTATGCAAATGGCAAATGGTCAAACAAGGTGCCAATCAACGTCGGAGTACCACAGGGCTCAATTATGGGCCCATTGCTATTCCCCATTTTCATAAATGATTATCCTGAATACATTATTTATATACACGAATTCTTTTTGAGATCAATAATATTGTTAATATATCTTCTTCATGTATTAAATAACCAGTATTTCAATATGTTTTTGAATTTCCTTATATTTGATGTTAATCCACGTGCAACATTGGCAATAGCAGAGCATGA
Organism: Cryptolaemus montrouzieri; assembly: GCA_013387265.2. Lineage (NCBI taxonomy): Eukaryota > Metazoa > Arthropoda > Insecta > Coleoptera > Coccinellidae > Cryptolaemus > Cryptolaemus montrouzieri. The sequence goes on along the minus strand of JABFTP020000103.1, from coordinate 5,514,893 downwards.
TTTGAATTTACCTCATAGTAGTATTCACAGAATTCTAAAAAAACATAAACTGCACTCTTATAAACTTTTATTGGTCCAAACTCTACCAGCTGGTGATCCACAGCTTCAAATAGAACTGTATGAGATCCTTCTTCTCAGAACAAGACAATCCCTATAGTCTCAAAAGGATTGCCTGGACCGAGTGTTTTTTAACAGGAATAACTAATACTTTTGGGCTGACCAAAATCTCCATATTACGAAGGAAACAACTCCTCAAAATGAATTTAGTTTTGATATGTTTGCAGTTTTGAAGGACAACAGTATTTTGTGTATGATGAAAATTTGAGTGGTGAACTTTATATGGAAATTTTGAGGTAGTAAGTGACTTCGTTGACACTTTATCAAGGCGTTGTTTGTACCAACTCCATGGAGCGCCAGCTTATCGCACAAATGAAAGTAATCGAATTTTAACTGATATGTTTGAAGATAGATGGATTGGAACGAATGGTCCGTCTTTGTGGCCACCCAGGTCACCTGGCGTAACGTCTATGGATTTTTATCTTTGGGGAACGCTGAAAGATAAAATTTATTCTGAACCTGTGACTTCAAGATATGATTTGCATAATAGACTGTAAAATTCTTTCATGTCGTTAGATGTGGAAGAACTGAGGCGAGCCACATCACAGGGTTAATGCGTCTAGAAGTGAATGGTCATCATTTTGAACAATTATGAAATTTAGGAAAATAAAGTTCAATTCGATTTGATATTTTCTAATTTACTTTGAAAATTCGACAACAGTTATTTGTTAATGCTTTGGGAAATGTTTACGCACGTGCAGAAATCTAAGCCGCGTTTGCCAACTTCAGGTAGGTACGTAAAATTCGTTTTTTCGCCATATCTGACTTGAAATCTCAGGTACAGGGTAAGCGTGGGGAACTTCATTTAGTTTTTTTACGGAGAATCTAATGAACTGAAAAAATATGCGTACACTTTGAAAAAACGTAGTTTTTGTTGTTTCTTCGTCTCAAAATGTGACGAGGAAAAAAGAGCACTCTGTATACAGACTGAAATTCAGTCGAATATGAGTTATATTCTGCATGGTTTTTTGTTTGCGAAATACTTTCAGTTATTTTGGTAGCTCACGCCGTTCTGGAGGTATATCAATTTTTTCAAAAAGCAAACAATCGAGAATTTTCAAGTGAAACTAGGATATTTCCTGAACGAAATAGACTATGGAATAACATGTGTTATCGAACCAGTCATCAATATACAGGCTTTTCTATATTAAATAACAAAGTTGGTATACACTTCCGGTATAACCGGAAGTGCCATTGAGGTGAAAATATTTTAGAAATAGAGTTTTGGACTAGCTGAATCAAATACCAATATTTCGGAACGAAAGCATTATTAGTTCTCCATGAACATTCAATAGGCCACTCAACTTGCGATACCCTCTATAAATACTAGCCTAATTTCATATTATGTATTTGAATTTGGGAGGCTTTTGCTTGATTGTAACAGTCCATTATCAATATTAAAAATCTACAAGTACTGTGTTTCGAAAGAATGATTATTTTCTAAGAATTTTATTTAATAATTTTCGTAACGCGTTTCACTACAACGTAACCTGGTTTTCTTCAGACGAATGAATATCACTTATGATGTTCAAATTGCGAAAACATGTTTTCCATTTTCATTCGAAATTGCAATAATTCGATAAATTTTTAGACGTAATAATTTCTGAATGAAAATGGAAAACATGTTTTCGCAATTTACTATAAGCCGTCACATACAGATATTATAATACATAACTCGTCGTGTCATCCATATCAACATAAAATGTCAGCATTCAATAGTTTTATTCATAGATTGATTAACATCCCGTTATCGCCAGAAAATTTCAACAAAGAACTAAATTTGATTAAACAAATAGCCAGAAATAATGGTTACAATCCCATACTAATAAATGATATTTTAAATAAAAACAAAGTAGAATCGCATTGAATGAAGTTTACCCTGTCGATAAATTGAAACAAAAATTCAACACCTTAACCTACGTTGGCATCACAAGTGAGAAACTGAAATCATTCTTAAGTAGCAATAATTTCAACATAGCTTTCCAAACTAATAATAATTTAGGCAAATATTTAAAAATAATAAAACCAAACCAGGTAAAAACAATAAATCAGGTGTTTATCGATTGAATTGCAATGACTGTGATAATTTCTACATTGGTAGAACACATAGAAATTTTAATATTAGAATATCGGAACATAAACGCAGTTTTTCAAATAAAAATTAGATTCAAATTATGCGAATCATCTCTTAGAATATAATCATTCTTTCGACCCACAGTTTGAAATTTTGCATACAGATAATAAATATTGAGGGTAGATCTTTGGGAAACTTTAGAAATCAATAAATACAAACACTCAGGTAGACTCATCAATGAACAAGTCGATTTAAGCCCTTCACCTCTATTGAATCTTCTCGGGAGCAATCTATTCCTTAATTTTATTGATATACCTGTCATAAATAACCACTTAAGAAGAAGTAACCCAATAAGCGTTTAATTACTCAAGAACATTTATAGTTATATTATCATTTATTTTTTTCTGTATATTCATTCGTCTGAAGAAGCTACGGTGTAGTGAAACGCGTTACGAATCGCAATTATCAAGTAAAATTCTTAAAACACAGTACTTGTTTTTTAATATTCATATTATGTAATGAAGATATATTAATGTCTAGCTGGCTATTGAAAGCAATTTCAATAGAAAATTTGATTTCCGAATATTGCAACCAATTCATTTTCTTTCCTTTGTCGAAATTATGAAGAATTTTGATATAATCTAATGTTATTGAGTTAAATAAACAAGCAAGAAAACGAATGAAAGATCTAGTCTTGGCATGTAAATGAAGAAAATCGGTCGAATTCGGGGAAAAAATAGAAGCCGAGAGCAAAGCAAACCAAGGGCTATTCTATAAAATAGTTAAATGATATACAAAGAAAAAGAACTCTGACATTTATAACACCAAGGACAGAAATTGAGAAATACTCATAGATGACAGGAAAGTAATGGAAGAGCTACTTGGTAGCGGAGGAAACGGATTAGAGAATAGTGAGGTTTGCATAGAAGAAGATAGAGACTAAGGAAAGATAACAAAACAGGAATTACAGGAAGCTATAAAACGCTCAAAAAATGGAAAAACCCCAGGCTGTGACAAGATTACGACCGAAATAATCAAGAATATGGGACAATATGGAGAAGACGTACTTTTGAAGATATATAATAGGGTATGGCTAGAAGAACAAATCTCGAAAGACTGGCAGATGTCAATGATAATCCAAATTTAAAAATCAGGTGACAAACATGAATGAAGCAACTATAGAGGAATCACGTTAGTATGCACGTATATGAAAATATATGAAGAAATAAAAGATACGAAGCTGATGCCAATTATTGAGAGAACATTGGGAGGGACACAAAATGGATTTCATGGACTTTAAAAAAGCTTTTGATTGGGTGCCTAGACGAAGATCATGGGAAATAGTACGTCGAAGAGGTATCACTGCAAAAATAATAAGATTGATTATAAATATACATGGGAGTAATAGAAATTGTATTATAAGCGGAAACAGTAGATCAGAATATTTCAAGACAACGGAGGGACTTAGACAGGGGGTGGGCTTAGTCCTCTATTTTTTATAATCTTTATGGATAAAATAATAAAAAATTGCTCGACAGAAGTGAGGAAAATCCAGATTGGATATAGAAACTTACAGCAAGTAGAAGTATCAGATATCATATGCGGATGACATAATGATAATGGCCAGCAATTAAAAAGATCTTCAGAAAAACTTGAATATATGGAACAGAGAATATATAGAAGAGTGGTATGAAAATGAATAAAGAGAAAGCTAAGGTAATGGTGATTGAAACAGAAAAGGAAAACATAAATATACAGATAGAGGGGACAAAAATAGAACACGTTGAAGAATATATGTACTTAGGAGTTGAACTTGAAGAATCAGGAAAGCAAGATGCTGAAATCAATGATAGGATCGACAGGATGATGAAAGTATATTACGCTATCAGCAACAATTTCATAAATAAGAAAGAAGTTTCAAGAGCCAGAAAAATGAAAGTATAAATACTGACATTTGGATGTGAATCATGGGTTCTAGATAAAAACCAAAAAAGTAAAATTCAAGCTGTCGAAATGAAATATCTTAGGATGGTGAAGAGAGTCATAAAGAGAGATAAACTAAAGAATATTGACATACCAAAAAAATTAGGAATTGAATCAACTTTGAAATTTATTGAGAAAAGGCAGCTCAGATGGTGGGGACATATTCAGAGAATCAATAATACACGGCAATTCAAACGTATATGGGAAACAAAGAGAGATATTGGAGATTAACAGTCAGATAAATATTCTTTAACTCTGGTTTTTTCTGTTGAATTGTGATTTGCTCAAGTTCGAATTAGAGACAGAGAGAGAGGTATTGCAAATTTAGAAGAATAGTTGGACAACTTCTTGGAGAGGGGATTATCGTAGTTGAAACTAGCATATTTTGTCAAGGAAGTATCTTTTATGGAATATTATAATGATATTTGTTGTTTTTTATTACGTTGGACAATTTTGCCGATAAGACCCTAAAGAGTTTTGTCAATTAAGACAATTTTTTTTCATTCATTTCAATTTTGAACTTTTTCAGCGACAAAGGAATGGAAAAGGCCCATCCTCTGACAATAATTCCCCGATGTGTGAACATATAAAACCACGAAACATTAGAGAATATTTAAATTTACCATAATGCGACAACGAATCTGTTGGAATTTTTGGAACTTTGTGAAAACCCAAGTGAAATCACTCTTAATAACCAGCTAGACATTAATACCTCTCCACTAGTTAATATCAAATTAAGCTAGTAGCTAGATAAGTAGAATTATTCTCTAAATGAGATAAAAAACACAAGGTTTAACTTTAATCTACACTTTATTTGGAAAAATTCGACGACGTTTCGCTGACACAGCAGCTTTATCAAGAATGAAAAACAGAATGAAGAGTATGGTATTATAATCTAACCTACCGATATATCGGTAGGACCTATAGGAGTTTTGGCATAAGAACATCTGAACATAAACGTAGCTTCGATAAAAATAAATCTGATTCAAATTATTCAAACCACCTAATAAAAGAAAACCATTCATTCAATAAAAACTTTGACATATTACATATAAAATCAAAAAGTTCAAAATTAGATCTCCTAGAAGCATTAGAAATAAATAGATACAAACATTCGGACAAGCTTTTGAATGAACAGGTAGATGTGAATTACTCACCCTTACTTAACTTGTTTAATTAGTTTTATTACCTTTCATACTAACTGTACAATGGCTCGGTGTGGATTTTCCTGTTATTCATCCAACTTGTTCTATGATTTGTTTATAATACCATACTCTTCATTCTGTTTTTCATTCTTGATAAAGCTTCTGTGTCAGCGAAACGTCGTCGAATTTTTTCAAATAAAGTGTAGATTAAAGTTAAACCTTGTGTTTTTTATCTCATTTATATCATGGATCTACATCAAGTAACGGCCTCCACAATTCAAAAAGAATTATTCTCTGTTGTTGACGACTTTCGAATGAACTGACCTGGTTGAAACCGATCGTGTTTATGAAAAAAATGTGGTATAAAATATATTTAACTTCATCTTCGTTAAAAATAAAATTCATTGAGAAACTTTTATTTTCAAGGTTAACATAAAATTTGTATGTTATGAAGTATCTTCACTCAAGAGAATTTCATGCTAAAACTTTTCCGACATACTTCATGAATATATCGTTATCCTACAAGTTTCATATTCTTCGGAGACTTTCAAACTTAATTTACTCGATACCCACAATCCATCTTCCTTTTCGTAACCAGATCACGTTCGTGAAAATTACAAAGCCAGCACTGTACAGTTTCAGCAATGGTTTTGTGCATCGCCATTTGTCAAACGATTTAACACACGCCTCCAATTCCGTTGGGTTTACCGACGGAGTGTTTATATAAAGAATTTGGAACAAATCGTCCTTCACGTCGTTTTTCCATGAAAATTCATGTTTGTTTCCCTTTCAGATTCCACGCGAGGAAAATAACGTTGCAAGTTATAGCTGCTCAGGTGGACATGTGATTTGAAGGTTAGTTTATTGACTTTTTTCATTGAAAGGTGGAGAATTTTGACGGGAATGTTTCTGTAGAGCCGAGCTGGTATTGGCGAAATTTCTTGCTGCCTAATCGAGAAACAGAAGTTATAATATTATAATGTAACTGTTTTGTCAATTGAAGTCGACATAGTTTAATACGTTTATTTACAATGTAATACACATTGTTGTATGCACATTTCAACAAATACGTAGTTACAAACCCAATATAGGCGAACATAGAAATCAAAGAATAAGACCGAAAACGAAGTGTTCTGAAGAACACCGGAAAGAGAGTCTCTTGCCTATAGAAGTCCAAATGATCGTCCCTACCTGGGAGCAATCCTCTGAACTATCTATATCCTGTGTGATCCTGTGTCCTTTCGCTCTTAGGTAGCATATATGTTAAGCCTTGTGTTAGGGAATTTTCCTGGGATGTTGAAGAACATACGTGAGCTGTTTCGATAGGGCTCCATGGAGCTTATCAAACTTCTTGTACCAGAAGAGTCAAGACAAATTGCCCTATTATGACTCAAATACAAAATAAAGAAAAACAAATAAAAAACAATGGTGCCTATTCTAAAAATTATACGAATAAAAACAATATTGGCGCATAAAACCAAAATAACTAATAGAAGTGTTGGCGCATAAAACCAAAATAACTAATAGTTAACTTATTGAACCAATGAATACAAAAATTTTCCTATATACGAAAGAGAAAACAAAAATATATTAGTTTGGAAAGCTATGTTGAAATTATTGCTACTCAAGAATGATTTCAGTTTCTCACTTGTTTCAATTTATGGACAGGGTTAACTTCATTCAATGCGATTCTACTTTGTTTTTTATTTAAAATATTATTTATTAGTTTGGGATTGTAACCATTATTTTTGGCTATTTTTTAATCAAATTTAATTCTTTGTTGAAATTTTCTGGTGATAACGGGATGTTAATCAATCTATGAATAAAACTATTGAATGCTGACATTTTATGTTGATACGGATGACACGACGAGTTATGCATTATAATATCTGTATGTGACGGCTTATGGTAAATTGCGAAAACATGTTTTCCATTTTCATTCAAAATTGTTACGTCTAAGAAAGTTATCGAATTATTGCTTTCTATTTCGGTTGTGAATCCAATTTTTGGATATAATGAATTTATATGATTTTCGAAAATTTTTAACTGTCTATCTGTTCCTGTGAAGCAAATAATGATATCGTCTACATAGCGATACCAGTATGAACAATATTTACTGAGTGAATGATTATGAATTAATTTCTCTAAATTATTCATGAATATTTCTGCTAACAAAGGACTTAACGGATTGCCCATAATCAAGCCGTCTTCAATAGTATAATATTTGTTATTGAAATGGAAATAATTTTGATCTGAACAAATTTGTAATAATGATGGAATATCTGATTTAATGATAGTATTGACATGATTCTTTTCTAATGATTCTTCAACTAAGTAATACGTATCTTTCGGAGGAATTTTGGGAAATAGATTCTTAACATCGAAAGAAATGAGTTTGGAATTAGATGGTATAATGGTATCTTTGATATTGGCAATTAGTTCGTATGAATTTTTGACCGAAAATTTAGATTTAAAATTGCAATGTTTTATTAGCAAGTCGTTGAGGAATTTTGAAAGTTTGAAAGAAGGTGCCGTTACATAAGAAACAACAGGTCTAATAGGGTAATTAGGTTTATGAAGTTTTATCAACGAATATAATTCGGGGGATTGTGGATTGGAGTTAATGAATTTATATTTTTCGTGGTCTGTAATTAATGATTTTGCTGTCGAAATTATGTTTTTAACCACTTTCTGAAATTTTGCGGTAGGATCCTTAGTTGATGTTATATAGTTTCTGGCTGTTAAGAATTCTTCAGTTTTAGAAATATAATCGCAGAAATATAATTTTCGTGTCAGGTTTGGTTCGCCAGCATCCTGCCTTCTCTTCAACTCCAAGCGAAGACTTTTGAGATGCTTGAACTGCTTAGGTGTTAAGCCATCTGTAATCCTGACTTTCTTATAGTTGGGATGGTTGAGAAGAGACTTTTTGTTTCGCAATACTTTCTGAGTTTGAATGACGTGTGTAAAATTATTATATATGCATTGTTACCATTCTTCATATATTTAAAAAACTGTGATATTATTGGATTATTGTATAGAGTAAAAACACGAATGGTTACTAACTCACCTACATATTTAATTGATGAATACGAAACTAACAATTCATGATATTCAAATAAATTGTAGTTAAATTTTTCCTTTCCACCTTCGAATCCCAAATGAACCCTCTAAACTGAATGGAGAAATTAAAAACTGGTATTCGACACAGCTGAATACTATCTGGTTGGCAAGAAATTTTATCCTTTTCCTATAAAAATTGCGTTTGAATTCAACTAGATACTTATATTTTTAGTTGACAAACGGCTTGTATCGTTTAATTGCCTCATAAATTCGGAAAACGACCGTTTCCGTGATTTCTATGGATGAATCTACAATGTTCGGTCCTAGCACAAAATCACAAACTCGGGAAAACGGTCCCAATAAATTCCTAGTATTATGAATGTAGGGTAACTGCGATTTCAATGACTATATCATTTTTTATTTATCGACTGAATTGTTGCGATTCGAATTCGGTTCAGTAATTTTTATCGTAATATTTGGTATCATAAAAACAAATCAGATACGCTTGGAATGTATTATAAACTTCGATTTTTTCTTTGAATTTTATGTTTTGCTAGTAAGCTTATGTCACGTCGTGTATTTTATCTGTGGTGTGAATTTCATCACTGAGAACATTAGTATCTTTTTAATTGCTTGACTTATTTATTGAATTGGAAGTTGACCTGTCTGAATTACAACGAATTTCTTCATTTATCAAATGGAATAAAGACAGATCAATTAATATTTAGTATCATCAAAGTTGCTCCAAAATTTTCTGATATTTCAGCTTTTTCACATAAAACATAAAATACTTACTCGGATGATTTTGTTCATTCAAAAAAATTATTTTCGTGCTCAAGTATGGCGTCAAGTAATAAACTACACCATCTATTCTTACGAGATAATCTAATATTGTTAGAGCTTACCGAGGAACAGGTGAACATAAGGGGTTTTCACAAAATGAAAACTAAAATTCAATTTTAGTCCGAAACTTTCCAGCTGTAAACACGAAAGATCGAATAGGCTTTCGCACAACGCTATTTATAAATGATATAAATTTTGAATTCCACAGAACCCTTCGCTATATTTCATAATGAAATTATTGAGAACTTTTTTTGATGTCGGAAAAGTTTATGCTACCCTAAATGAAAGAGCTGTTCTTCGTCGAAAATGGGGATAAGACGTGATTTAATTAACATTTTCCTCTGATGTTAGAAACGAACGGTATGGCACCTTTATTTGATTAATTGGAACGCAAAGTTTTTCAAGGTCATTGCTAGTTGTATGATCGAAGTTAGGAAATTTTATCCAAGATGGGTTCTAATATCATTTCGTTTGATGGCAAGTAATAGAGGTTCTTTCCAATATGGGAAGGTGGATCCAAGGACAATTAATACTGAAATAGCGAATGCGACGTTTTTCCAAGATCAGCTCAGAAACTGAATAAGTAGAATGTGAAATAATTCTCTTATTAGTGAAATGAACCTCACTTGTTACTTACCGAGCTTCAATAATACTACATTTTTTGGGGTTATTCCCAAGAATTAATTAATTGATTAATCTTACGACCAATATAACCTCAATAAGGGACGATATCTCAACAATTAAGGCAACCCAGCAGCAATTTCCACACAGGTTAGGTTTCGCAATGTGCCGCCGACATAAGAAAACATGATTTAATGCTGTCTTCTCAGGGTCCAAGCATATCACCAGCTTGTCAACTGATGTATCAGAAATTAAAGTTAGCATTTCTGATATGCAAAATCAAGCGGCGATACTCTGTGCTGATGTTGCCTCGCTTCAAACCTCTACCAATCATATAGATCCCACAATATCATCATCGGCCATGATCCAGACAAGCAAGATTCAGCATCTGATGATCTCACTGTCAGAGCTATTGTTGACTTCTTGTCTCCCGGTACCTCACAACATATTGTTGCTACTTATAGGTTGGGGACACCGAGAAGAGAATGCCTAGACTTCACCTGGTGACCTTCTCTAACCCGATCATCACTCGAAAACTGCAGAGAAACAGGAAGATGCTTTCTACCACTGCTAACTTACGCACTTTTCAACTTCTGATGATGTCTCACAGCAACAAGCCAATATACTTAAAAAGGCACGCGAGGAGCTTCAACTTCGCCAGTCTAGTGGAGAAACCAACTTGACCATTCGGTACCTGAAAGGCATTCCCACAGTAGTTGAAACTAATGATGATTCCTCAAGAAACTAGTTCATAAAGTCAAGGAATTGACAATCTATTACACTGACCTACTCTCAATCAAAAACAAATTCAACGAACTATGCGCTTCTGTCCATGATCTAAAACAACAGCTTATATTCATATCGGAGTCATGGTTACACCCTGGTATCCCAGACCAGACCATCGGTATTCCTGGCTTTCATCTATACCGCAGAGATAACGCGTTCAATGTTGGATATGTCGGTATGTGTGTGTGACGATATTATCGAGGAGTACAGCGTGTCGAGCCTAGACCTGCCCAGTATTGACACTATTTTTCTTGACATCTGCAACCTTCTCTATTCATATTGGCTGTATATATCGCCCCCACCCATCTCCTTACGATGCCCTACTCTTTAACTATCTTGCAACAATTTCTGAAACAAAAGATAACATTCTTATTATTGGCCACTTTAACTTCCGTGAACTCACCTGGCCAATTATGGTCCCCCCGCCTGAGATTTTTTCATCTTCAGCCTTTGTCTCTGCGCTAGAGACCAGCGGCCTTGTTCAGCTTATTGATCAACCTACCAGATTTGGTCCTGGCAGAATCATTCTACTCTTGATCTCCTACTCACAAACGACAGTAATCTAATTGATAACACATCTTACCACAGCCCCATCGGAAGATCGGATCATGTTGTGATCTTTGCCAAAAATCAGTTCAACACGCCTAGAATCCACAATGGCCAAACTACCAAGCTATCTTCCCTTGTTAATTTTCACTCTGTCCACTCTCAATTGCTTACCAACTGTTGGATACTAACGATGTCAAGTTGATGTGGCAGACATTCTGCTCGACCCTGAACGAAGTCGTTACCTCCTTTACAAGATGCCGCGGGATCAAATTCATTCCAACTAAACCATGGCTTTCAGAACAGATACTATCTTTACTTAGGCGCAAAAAATCCCTTTGGCAGCGTTACCTTCGCTGTAGATCACATTTAAACTATGATACTCATAGGCAGTTTGCCAACCACTTATCCCTGTCTATAAGAAGAGCCAAGCAAGCTTTCAAGGAGACCCTTGTGACTTCCAAAGATCGCAAGAAGCTCTTCAAATACTTACGTTCATCGCTCAGCTCTAAAGTTTCTAACTATGGTGCGTCTATCTACTGGTGAACAGTACGATGGTAGTGCGGAGTGTGTGGAACTAAGTGACTCAAGAGTACATCCAAAATTTGCTTGAGGGGCTTCCGAAACGTATACTGGCACTAATTAGGGCCCTAGGAGGAAACTCTCGATTTTGAATATGATTAGTAACCATTCGATGCTAGTTGATTGGTCTCTTCGCGAATATTTGAAGATGGTACAATTTCTTAATTTTCACTTACTCGAAAATTGTTGATATTTTCCATCATAAACTCGTATCTCTTGAATGATATCTTCTTATTTTACACTTACACTTACTATAGGTGACAAGAGACCTCTAAAATTAAAGTATGCACATAAATGCAGTCCCCATTTATGTTTTCAAGGTTTCTTGCCCTTATATAATTGATTAATTCTTCCTGTTGTATACTATTTTGTATACCAACAATTTTGATTTTCCAGTTCTTAATCTTTTCTCTATCTCAAAATCTGATCCAATACTATCCTTCAGTACTTCATCAATGTCCATCTTACGACATGACACTTTAACAGTTCTATCATTCATTCCGTTACATTGTAGATAGGTTTCTTGCAATTATTTTGTAAACTGTTCGCAACTTTGAGATATATATCTTTCTTTCCTTCTTGAGTAATGGTTTGATTTTGATGTTGAGTACACGAATTTCTCCGTCATTTGCTTGTTCATGCTTTGGTATATCAGCATATAATGCACTACTTTTTGAGTTTCTTTCCATAGTCAACATATCCTTTAATAGCATTACGTTTTTCATTAAGTCCAACATTGATTTTCTTCAACAGCTGATTTTCGATGTTTTTGTACTCACAGAAATCACATTTCTCATCTTTGGTACTATTGGGTTCTTCTCTTGTTACATCATTCGATTCAACATCTTTTGCCATTTCGTCTTTGATTTTCTCAATGTCAAAATATTTTATATGTGCTAGTAGTTCTCTACTTTCAACATTGAGAAGTTTTTCATCTGGTTTTAAGGTTGAATCTAAATCAGCATGCTTATTACATATAACTTAGAGCTCACTTAGGGCTTTGGTAGCAGACAATCTTTTGAAATCACTTGAATGGAAAACATTTTTGCATATTAAATAGACGACCATATTAACCTCTTGCTTTGGGTGGCATTTGAAAGTCTTCAGAACCTTGTCTTTACTCTTATCTGGTTTTGCTAACATTATCGCTGAAGTATGGCAGAAACGGTGGCCAGTATATTCTTCTGGATTGTATTTTATGTATTTCATAGATTCCAGGTTGATGAATTATAAGGAGAAAACAATAGTACTTATTATGAAGATTCAGTTAGAAAAACCCCTCCTCGAAATTTTCCTGTAGTCTAACTGGTGTTAAGTCTATGACTCACTCTTTATATAATCGAAATTGAATTGATCTAGTACCTTGAAATGCCATATGCCTATGAACGATAATTTCCTCGAAATGCCCTTACGCCTACCCTGATAACTATTTGACATTACATTGCAGAACGTATTATTCATCTCTCTTTCCCCTCTTGCTATCTCATTTTGATTTTGTTTGATATTCTTGTCAGTTCGTAAATGTATTATTTCGGAAGAGGCCTACGTTTAAGGCAATAGAATGAATTTGGATGACAAATATTTTGTATTTCACTGACCAATACCCGATACTTTTTTAACAGAATGTGGATAAAACGTTATAATGCCATGTCTTCACCCATACTCACGAACGTGAAACGAACCTAACGAAGCTAATAAATTTAATAAAGAGCACTAGCGATTCTTCTGCGTGAATAATCAGATCTGTTGAAGTCTTCTTCAGCTGTCGGGTGGAAATTCCAATCCAATTTTCTTAATATATGATCAATTCAGACGGGAGAAACTCCTACAGACGGAATTCTGTCCGGGTAAATGATCGACTTCAAAGTAGAATTAACACAACCTTTCTATCGGAGATGGTCTAAGGTCGTAGACGTGATCCTTAGCCGTGCGTGCGGTTCCCATTCAATTGGTTAGTTCGGTTACATCTACAACAAAGGTGAAACAGAGAATAAACGTTACTTCAATGTTTTATTCGATCATTCTAGTGATACAGGGGACATACTTTATGTATGTTTGTTATGTTGTTATAATTCCAAATGTGGCGATAACGAAATTCTGAAAGAGAAAGTGAAAACATTTATTTTTTTTTGGAATTCATTATACCGTGTTGCGCGATTCATAATTCATTCATTGTCGGTTTTTAGCAAAAACGCTCGCACAGGTCGATTTTGTTTTTAAAAGCTAACATGATGATCGTGTAAGGAGTTTGTAGCCTACCCCCTAACTCCAGCTGCCTTCAATTTTAATGTTCAAATGGCAACATCATATTGTGATAGCTCTTTTTATAGCTCTTCAAAGTTTCTAGATAACTGTGCAACATTCCATAAAAAATTATTGCTTTTTAGATTACAAGGTGTAAAATACCCATTACCATCACCTCATCATTTCCTCACAAAATTGGTTTCGGGTTGGAGGTTGGAAGCTTAGATCGTGTTGTACTTGAAACACGATTAAGAATTTTGGCCGGTTCGGTAGCGTATGGGATATGATGCTCGTCTCCTGCGCAGAGTTACGTGGGTTCAATCCCCACAGAGTCGGTTCGATTTTTCGGATTCTGGTAATCGCTTGAGCATCCATCTTTCGGAGGGAATGTAAAGCCGCCGGTCCTGTCTAACAGAGATGTGTTCGACATTAAAGAACCCTTAACTCGACACGAAAGGGGTGCGGCAAAATTCCCGGGTTGGTGAGGTGACAGAATTCCCCGGCGTGTCATAGGTCGAAAGGCGAAATTAGAGCACGTTAAATGGATAAGAAACACACAAACGATTACGAATGTTCAAACATGTGCTCAAGTTCTTACTCGCAATAACATACTCATCAATATTATGCATGAATTATGTTCCTTCTGAAATTTTGCGCGACTCGGTATATATATATATATATATATATATATATATATATATATATATATATATATATATATATATATATATATATATATATATATATATATATATATATATATATATATTTCACAATATTAATTGTTTCTAACCATGGATCTTTGACTTCTCGTGAAGAATGAGTTTTCGTTTCAAGAAAACTGGATAGTCACTGAAATTGGAAACTCTAAATTTCAAATCTTGAAAAAGGCTATAATCATAATTAAAAATGCCTTACCTTGAATTATCCGATGTGCAGAGAGGTCGAAAAATTGATCTCGTTGAAGAAGAGGTGACACAGAGGGGGATTTAGCAGCCACAATGGAGGTATCACAGGGGTGATTTCAAAAACCTACGTTCGATACACGGAGCTACTATCTCTACAAAATAGGCCCTAGACCTAGAAGAAGTCGTAGGAACATCACTTCTGAGAGAATCGCTATTTTGGACTGTCCCACTTGCTCCCCAGACCTAATTCCTATTGATTATTTATGGGATTATCTCAAAACGAAAATTAGATTGCGCCAGGATAATCCAAGAACCCCACAACAGCTCATCCAAGCCCCACAAAGAATGGCAGAATATCACCCCAGAGGAGGTCGAAAACCTAATCCAAAGCATGCCTAGACAGATCCAGGCTTGTATAAGGACAAGTGGAGGTAATACAAGCTACTGAGGTCGAGAAAAAAACACCTACTCCTTCAGAAAACAATTTCAATTTTTTTACTACATGCGGAAAGAGCCTCTTATTTTCTGTTTCTTTCTTAAAATAAACCTCAATTTATTTCTTTTTCCAATTGAAATGTCTCTATAGGGATCAATTCTAACAATCCTTCGGAATTTCCAAACATAACATACAAAATAAATACATTGAGAAATTTCTATGCATATGGTGCTTGCCGACGAGAAAAAAATGAGGTAAATAATAAATAAAAAAATGTTTATTCCACCGATTATTATTTCTACAGCAGGTTTTATTCCTAGGAATCTTCACAAAATATTGAGCTTTAAAGTCTGAAGAATAATTCATTTAAACAGTAACAGAAGATAACTGTCATCAAATCCTGTAATATTCTTCGTAGATATTTATTTGTATATATAAATTTAATATAATCAGCTGGCAATTTTATCATTCGTATTCGATGCAGTATTCTATTAGTCGTTCCTCACTTCACACAAAGAAAACTATGAATAAGTAACATTCAGTGTTACTTGACTAAGGTCCATATGCTGGATTTTTTTTCCAGGGAGAAAGCCTCTGACACTACTCATTGGTACATTCATGTCATTGGTTGATAATGCTTCAGTTTATATATATATATATATATATATATATATATATATATATATATATATATATATATATATATATATATATATATATATATATATATATATTAGGTAAATTGATATATTTTCATAACATTTAACGTAATCCTAATATATAATCACTCCAGGATATGTTTTAATTTTTTGATTGCCTGACAGTATTAATTACCGGGTTGTGGATTATATATATATATATATATATATATATATATATATATATATATATATATACTGATTTATATACTGATTTGTCACAATGGAAGGTCTCCTTCATTTATGGGTTACCTAAATTACTTAAAAGATCTATCCTTTGAGACCCATTGTTAGTAATATTCATTCACCCATGTATAACCTAGCACAATACCTTTCAAACACGATAACAAACAAACTTGAAAAGAATCCTGGCATTTCCATAATTTCATAAAAGATCTAATTATTCCAAAAGTTTTTATGTTAATATCGATAGACGTAATTTCCTTATTCACAAATGTTCCTTGTATATTAGCCTTAGATATCATCCGTAAAAAATGGCAAAATCTCACAAATTTCACTGAACTACCTCAAGACGAATTTATTAAAGCAACAAAACTTTATCTGGAATCCACATATTTTGTTTTCGAGTCTGAAATATTTACGCACACCGATGGGTATACTCATATTTGCAGCAATTGCAAATTTAGTATTGGAAGACGTTGAATGTCAAATACTTTCAAAGATCACATTCAAAGTGCAGTTTTTCAAACGGTATGTAGATGACTGTATAGCATGTATTCCTCACGACAAAATAAACGAAATAACCAAAATCTTCAATTCATATCACAAAAAAATTCAATTTACCAATGAAATCGAAGAAGATAAAACAATCAATTTCCTCGACAATTAACCCACGACGATACAGGAAAAATATATACAAATTGGTATCAGAAACCGACAGGGAGTGGTGGATACCTAAATTTTGAATCAATTGTAACAAACCGATACAAAAAACGCTTTATCTATAGCCTGGTTGATAGAGCCATCAAACTATCATACCCTAAATTTAGAACAAAAAATATAAAGAAATTGAAGAACATACTAAAAAGAAACGCGTTTCCACCTAGTTTTTTTGAACCACTGATAAAGAAAAGAATACATGAAATATACAATACAAAACAAAGGACAAAAGAAAAAATAGATTTTACATACATCGGCGTCACTTATACACCCTGACTGTCACAACAAATTGATAAAAGCTTTGAAAATTACAACATCAAGATTGGACACAAACCTAACAACTACTGGAAACAATTTTTCACCATTCTAAGGCCAAGGGTGAAACATGAGAACAAAACACACTGTATATACAAATCATCATATAATTGTCAGGAGTGTGTAGCGTGCTATATCAGTAATACTGAAAAAAATTGCATAAAAGAATATACCAACACGACTACTCCGTTAGATCTAATGAAAAATTACCGCCGTAGCAAAACATAACATTGAACAACTACATAAATTTAATTTTGCTGATGTACGAGTTCTTGCGTCTGAAAACAACGACTTTGAAAGGAACATTCTAGAAATGATCGAAATCTAAAAAGAACCTAATAAAACAGTGAATTCAAGAGCTGACGTTGACGGATATATGAATGTCTACAGTAATCTGCTAATTTTAATACACCCTTCAATAGATTGCTGCAACCAATCATACTCAAGAATCAATTGTTATTGCCTGTTCTTGTTGTCTTGCTTTTTGTTTTTGTTCTACCAGTGATGATAATAATGTCAAGAGAGAATGTGTAAGGTGAATAGCTTTTAACGTAAGAATTGTATTATGTGTTTTACTAAAATTATGATTTTTGTTTTAGATAATAATTGTGCAGAGATGAATGTTTTCTGATGATGGCCCTGTGCCGAAACGCATAAAAACACTCTGCAAATTATAAGTTTTTAACCTAAAACACTTTCCGTTCTCTTAACTCCAATTCCCCAGTAAAAACATTTGTTTATATATATGACTAGTAATTCTGTTTGAACAGTTCGGTTACTCTTGAAATGGAGGATGTATATCTTGATGAAACGCCTGAACACCAACTCAATATTGCCCTACCATACTCGACTACCAGAACAGCCACGAGCTAAGCAAGAAATAAAAAACGGAAGTTTCTGGAAACGAACGCGAAATTATATTTCCCTCGAACAGAAACCGACGAAGAAATTTTCATATAATGGAATTGGCAGAAGTTTCATTTCGTTCGATGAATACAATAGCGTTTTCAACGACCTGATGTGCATGTAGATATACGACAATATTGAAAGGAATTGTTCACGGCTTTCCAACTAACTTCGAAATCTTATTATAGAGAGCTCGAAAATTTCAAAGCTAGAATTTCAATTCAACGTTCGAGAATGATACCTTTTTGGTTTTTTGGAAGAATAACGTATGAAAACATTATCACGCATCCCTGCGAGTCTAATATGAAATGTTTGCGGTAGATAAAGGCTCCATCTGTCGTGAATAATCGAATAATACTCAATGGGGAGTTGTTCACCTAATATAGGCAAAATATGATACAAATATAGGATACGAACTTTGAATGGAATGAATTCATTAAAACGTCAGGCAACTTTTTGAGGGAATTAGCACTCCACTCAACTATAATGGGGTTCACAAATTGAAAGTAGAATTATTTTGAGCGACAGGTAGTTTAGATAAAGTACAGCAAAAGATCTCAAAATGAAAAAATAAACCATCAAAATGCTTGAGATGAAAATGTAAAATAACTTGAATACGAATCACTTAAATTAGAATCAATTTAATATTAAAAATAAGAACAAATTTAATTGAGAATTAACAATTGAATTTGGGAGGCTTTACTTGATAAAATTCCATTATCAATAATAAAAACAAACACTGTGTTTTAAGGAATTTTACTTAATAATTGCGATTCGTAAGGCGTTTCACTACACCGTAGCTTCTTCAGACGAATGAATATACAAAAATATAAATGATAATATAACTATAAATGCTCTTGAGTAATTAAAAGCTTATTGGGTTGCTTCTTCTTAAGTGGTTATTTATGACAGGTATATCCAATAAAATTAAGGAATAGATTGCTCCCCGAAGAGATTCAATAGAGGTGAAGGGCTTAAATCGACTTGTTCATTGATGAGTCTACCTGAGTGTTTGTATTTATTGATTTCTAAAGTTTCCCAAAGATCTACCTTCCAATATTTATTATCTGTGTGCAAAATTTCAAACTGTGGGTCGAAAGAGTGATTATTTTCTAAGAGATGATATTATGAATAAAATGAAATGGAGAAGAATATATATATATATATATATATATATATATATATATATATATATATATATATATATATATATATATATATATATTCTTCTTCTCCATTTCATTTTATTCATAACTGCTCCCTTCCAGTCCTTCACTCCTAGCTCTTCAATATCTTTCTCCACCATCTTGATCCATTCTGTGCGTGGTCTTCCCCTGCCTCTTCTTCCCGTTATCCCCCTTGTCACAACTTGTCTTGTTGTTCTATCGTCTCCCAGTCGGAAAACATGGCCAAGCCATCTCATTCTTTGTGCTCTAGCCACATTTGTTATTGAGGGTGGTCCATACAATTCTTGAAGCTCGGCGTTCGTTCTCCTTTCCCAACGATTTTCTACCTTTTTTCCACCATATATTCTTCTGAGTATTCTTCTCTCGAAAACTTCTAATGTATATTTTTTTCTCTGATTTAACTTCCACAGTTCGTAACCGTATGTTACCACAGGCCTGATGATCTTCTGATAAATTTTCTTCTTCGCGTTTTGCGACTAATTTTTGGACCTGAGCACTCTGTATAATCCTCCTAAGCATTTTGTTCCTTTAGCTATTCTTTCCGGTATTTCTACTTTCTCCTCCCCTGTTTTCGTCAATGTTACACCTAAATAGTTGAACTGTTCTACCTTTTCAAAGCAGTATGTCCTATCTTCACTAATTATTTGCAGATTTGAGTGCCTTTCATTTTCTTGTTGTCCTACTTTTGTATACCTCTGCGACATATTGCTTCATAATGACCCATACCAACTCTATCGGATTCAGATCAGGGTGATAAGGGGGAAGTCGAAGAACAGCGCGGCCATAATCTTCCATTATTTTATCTATTTCGCATTCTTTGAATCGTGGTTTGTTACTTTTTATAATGTCATTGAGTTCAATATTCAACATGTCTTGGGGTAAAGGTAATCCACGCTGTTGGAGTCATTCCTGCATTCCTTATGTCATATTTCGGCATTTGATCAGTTGAACGTTATAGTATGGAGCATTGTCTATAACAAGAACTCTTTTGGTTGGTAGATTAGGTATCAGCATTTCCTGCAGCCATTTCTCATAGATAATATAATTCATCTCACTGTGATAGTCACCTGATTTCGTTTACGATTAAAACTTCAGATAAGAATTTTCCACAAAATCGTTTTCACCGCCAGCATTCACGATAATAAATCTATGTCCTCTGGAAATTGGCACTCAAAGACCTTGATTTGAATTGTCACTCCATCCCTAAGAAAGTTTCTACCGAGCATTTGGATTTCAGGTTTTTCCTATTGCTTTTGGTTTTTTTCCAGCGAAATCTCTCTCAACACTTAGCTTAGAGATTTGAATGATCCAGAATATCCATTATCATCAACAAACTTCTCATAAATACATCTTAGACTTGGAATTTTCTTTTCCGTTATATAATAGTTCATTATAATACGACGAATAAACCCATCTGAATCAGTCGTCGGAGCACTTTTTTCGTTTCTTGTTCGGTGTGGGGAATTTGGTTAACTCTCCTTCAACAGATCTCATTTCTACAGAAGTCTTTCTTATTGTACTCAAAATCACCCCTGTTGATGAATCAAATTAGCTATCACTTCCCTAGATTGGACAAGTCCCTTCTGGAGAACCTCCTCTAATGATGCAAGGCCAACGAACTGCATCCAAAGACTCGATGCGGATGTTGGATAGTGTACAAAAACGAGCTATGCGCCCCATCGACCACCTGGACATCACCCGCGGTTTTCAACTGCTGGCTCTCAGAAGACAAGTTGCTGACCTTTCTTTGTTTTACATATACTTCCACGGAAGATGCTCCAAGGAGCTGAAAGACCTTGTTCCGGAAAACTCATGTTTTGCAGCAACACTAGACTGGCAAGGAGTTCTCATCATATGGCAGTACATTTAACGACCCCTCGAACCTCTTTCTATAAGAATTCCTTCGTTTACAAGGCCGGTGAGCTGTGTAACTCGCTTCCGTCCAACATCTTTGCAACATCCTGCAATTTGGACCTCTTCAGATGGTATAATAGGTTCGCCTATTCCTGGAAAGCGCTTGAAAAAAACCAACTTATTCTTGCCTAGAGTGTATTTCGTAATGTCCACTCCGCGAGAGCTTTGATGAACTAACCATTGAAGGGCGCTCTCCATTGCAGAATCTATTGGAAAGTCTATCTAAAGGAAGGGGAAACTTCAGATATATTTGAGTGCCTGTACACTATTTGGTCAGAACTTCTTGGTTCACGTCTTAGGGAATGGAACTTGTTAGTCTACGTATATTTCAACTACAGTTAAGGTATGTATGTGAATCATCATGTATATTATTCTGTATTTTACGTGAATTCGAATATTTCGTGAATTATTTCGGGGAAGAACAGTATAGCTATATTCTGACTTGACAGAGGCGCTTTCGTTCCCCCAGATCTAATCATAGGTTTCTCTCAGTCAATTATGGTCACGCTCCGAAACGGACGGTATCAAGCAATGATCATAAACGTAGATCATGATAACTTTTGACGTTTTCACGTGTCGTCAGACTGTTTTTATGAGCCGTAAAATCTCTTATGTTCGAGTGGTATACAGTGGCTTCCCTATCGACTCACAAAGAAACACAAACTTACAGCAACCAATTTCAACGGTTTTGATGAATAACTTTTCCGATCGTATCTCGCCCGTATCAACCGCTATTCACTTACGGAAACTGCCAGATCAATCTTTGTATTTTATAGTTCATTGCTCACGATATATCACGTATCAATATCGAAAGGTGGCCCAGACGGGGCACGAAATAGATTTCCCGGAAAAATATTCCATTCGCTAAAGAAATTGATAACGCATCATTTAAACGTTGAAGCGATATTTCAGTGGTGTACACGGAATATATTCAATGACTTTACACCTATTTTCGGAGTTTTAGAAGTTTATAAAAGCCTAAAAAATGTAGTAATCAATACTTGTCTGGTGTGACACGATGTCAGCAATTTTCTTTAAGGTGATTCAACCGCCTCGCCAGGAAATACAAGTGGACACTTGGTTGAGTGATAAGGATCTTCCATTTGTAATCTAATTTTTTTACGGTAGGCAGAAAATTTAGTGGATGAGAATGGATAATCTGAACGAGCTTTTACGATATTAAAAGAATTTCGAGCCTTTAGATGCGTTTGTTAATTTTAAGGAGAATTCATTACTTAACATTTCTCTTCTCAATAGAATTTATTTGTGAGTTCAGTACACAGGGTGTTTGATAATAGATTTTGAAAATTTCAAGGAATAAATAACAAGAATTCTTTATGAACATGGGTAAGCAGATGTTTAATTGCTTGAATTTTATTTTTATTTATTCATTTATTTAGTTCAAATACATCAATTTGTATGAGAGTGTACGGAAACCCCTTTAAACAAAACTACAAGAAATATTTCGATTAAAAAGATAGTAACAATAAAATAAAACTACTACGAAACGAATACATATTCACAATTGCCTTATTAAGAAACCTACTGTTGCCTTAAAACTATCAAAACAGACTGAAAATAAGTCGAGATCTCTACGAATATTCCTCATGAGATCGAAACAAAGATTGAGGAAGAGATTTGAGATGTAATTGCATTTGCACATTCTAGATCGAAACAGAAGAGTATATCGAGTGAGTCTACCAGGTAAAACCTTAAAAAAGACACATAAATCCAAAACCCATCGTTTAGTCATAAAGGTATCCACTTTTACCTGTTCTCGCAGAACATCAATACCAATGACAGTATTATTAAAATGGGTTCTATATTCTTTGGACCTTTTCTAGACTATTTATATGACAAAAGTAATAGGGCGACCAGATGCATAAGCCATACTCCAAGTTGGATCTGTCCAATAAGCAACCTAACCTAACCTGCTGAGTTACGATAGATAAAGCCAAGCATTTGGTATGCGTTAGCCGTTATGAGATCGAGCCCAGAGTCAAGGGTGATACCGACATCGCGCACCGTAGATTCGCTGTTCAACATTCGATCATTCAATTTGTAATTCGCTATGAGTGGAGAACTCAATCTATGGGAGTTGACCACTCGACATTTCTCCACCTCCAAAGATTTCGAAATAGCCCACTGGGAGAAACACTCGATCTGGCCTTGTAAATATGCTTTATCTGAATCATCCCGAATGACCGAATATATCTTTATGTCGTCGCCAAAGAGTAAGAATTTCGTAGTCAGTACGCATCATCATTGATGAACAGATTGAATAGAACAGACCCCAAGTGCGAACCTTGGGGAACACCGGACGAACTCTCTAGATAGGAACTCCTTATATCCCACCATTTGGGAATGGCCATACAGAAAACTTCTCATCCATGATAAAAGAGGTTCCGAAATACCCAATCCAGCTTGACCATATGAAGGTTGAAATTAACTCTGTCGAAGGCCTTCGAAAAGTCAGTATAAACTGAATCTATCTGGTAGCCTCGTTCAGAGCAATCTAATATATCCTTGACATACAGAACCAAGTTGGTGATTATAGATCGTCCCTTCCTGAATCCATGCTGTCCGTTTATTAATATTCCACTACAATTCCAGGACATGATGCTGCAAACCAAGCTGTCTAGCATTTTGGGTATAGCAGACTGAATAGCTACTCCTCTATAGTTTCTCACATTGGATTTCTGCCCCGATTTAAATATTGGAGTGATGAAACTCCGCTTCCAGAATGATGGGAATTGACCACGACTGAGAGACGTATTGAATAAGGAACAAATTGGATCAGATAAAATATTTTTTAATAGGAAACTGGGTATACCTTCAGGCCCACTACTCAGCTTAGGCTTCATGGCAGAGATTACCTCAAATTTTCGCATAAGATTGAGTGCCAATGATTGATAATAATAATAATGATAATACGACGATACGATGACAGGAACAATATCTATTTTATCAAGGTCACACATCGGCTTGATCTCAATAGCAAAGTCTGTGTATTTCGACTTTTCTCCTGGAACTTGTTCAGCTTGTTGTTATTATTCGGTATGGCTTTTTATCATACACATATTCTGTCAGTGATAACAGGCCTATCGTATTATAATCTGATAGAGTTATTTTCCAATGCGGGCGTCGGTTGATACTTGTAATAAGGCTGGAAGGTATTCAGAAGTCCGTACTCATGTGCAAGTTTCTGATGGATAATGTTGCATACTTGATTATGCCTGTGAAGATAGTCCGTATTGGCCTGTTGTTCGCATCCGGACGTAATATGCTGGATAGTCTCCGATCTTATATGGCATTTTCTGCACTTATCTGTTTGTAATGTTCCGTCCTTAGTGATAAATTTTTGTAATTGTTTGTAGCGATCACTTGGTCTTGAATGGCCATAAGAAATCCTTCTGTTTCCGCGAATAATTCTCCTTTGATCAACCATTTGTTGGAGGCTTCTTTGTCGATGTGTGGCTGATTAATCTCATGGTGATGTCGTATATGCAATTCCTTTCTTGACCATTACTTTCGTTTTTCAGTATCTGATAGAAACTGTATATTCAGCAGGTCATCTCTGGTAACTAGATTTATAGGTGTATCCCTTATCAGCCAACGATACCACTCTATGGAGGTCAGAAGTGAGAGCTTTTGCAGAGAAGAATTCTCTGAGATTTTTTGGGTTAATACCCAAAACTTTGCATGATAGCCTTGAGAAATCAGAATTGCATAAGAATACCTATATATAAATGCAAAATGCTGTAATTCTTAATACATGTAGGATAGTTAAGAAATTTATGTCAAGTATATTGCAATAGAGCCTATTCCCTCTGATTGCTGGATCTGGGAAAGGTAAATTATATCCAGCTAACAGCTGAGATAGTGCATAAGTCTACGATAATAATAGTAATAATAAGTGTATTTGTTGATAGACCCCACAATGATAATATATAAAAAATATAAATTTCATAAAAATAAACTTGATGAAGCAGAGGCTTGTACATTTAAATATCTGGCCTGTATGCCAATATAAAATGAAATAAAATAAAAATCACTTCGAAGCAAACTTCAGTTATTTAGGTATCTAATGTCTCTTTCTAATCTCACATTTAGGATATTCTGTCATTGGTTCGATAGATTTATTCGTCATAATTGGAAGATATCTTATCAAAAAGCATATTGAGCTGAGTTTTTCACACATAAGCTCCCTTTGAAAGTCCCAAGTGCCAATTCACTTCTTCGATAGATTTACCATGCACTTTAACCAGAATGGAATGGTCACACGAGAAATTCTTCGGCACAAACCGCACAAGTAAAGTTTTGTCGTGTTCAATATAAGCCCGTTACGATGACACCAATCAATGAACTCCCGCGAAACTTCATTGGCACAGTTTACCAAGTCAGATTCAGTATCGTCCAAGATAAATATGTTAGTATCATCGGCATGAAGTATCAGTTTTGCTTCAGATGCAAGTACTAAATCGTTCATGAACATTACAAAAAATTTAGGCCGCAACACAGATTCTTGGGGAACGCCGGCTGAGATGCCAAGTTATACTGATTTGCAGTCCCTTAAACGATAGTTATAGTCGTTGCAGATAGGATTTGGCCCACGAGTAAGCGCGAGCTCGGTTATTCAAGTTTTTGAGAAGGAGCAAATGAGCAATGACGTCAAAAGCTCTACTTAGGTCGTAAAAAAGTGCAGAACAGTGATCCTTGTCATTGAGTGCTGCATAAACGAAAAACCATTCTGGAAGTCCCTTAGTATATGATTTTGTTCCAAAAAACTGCACAGCCTATTACTATAAGCAGTTTCGAATACCTTGGCGAGCTGGTTCTGGATTGAGATTATTCTGTAATTGGCTACGTCCTCCTTGGGTCATTTGCCCTTATAGATCGGAATAGACCTTGAATTTTTCCGGGTATATGCCCATTTCGAATGATTCATTGATAAGGTCAGCCAAAACATCACTCATTTTTTCCTTCACTCTTTTCAAGATTCTTGCGTCAATCCTATCCAGACCGGGTGTTGGTTTCCTAGTTGTCTCTTGAATTATTTCCTCAACTTCTCTAGGCGTTACTGGTGAAAAAAAAATGCTATTCTCCACATGATGGAATTTTGTAGCTATCTGGGTCGATATACTGGGAGCGCGCCAAAGATGCGAAATGATGGTTGAACAGAGCGGCAACGTCTTTAGGATTACTTGTCGGGAATTTTTTTTCATCTAATAATTGAATATCATGTGATCTTTTTCTCCTTCTATGCTCATGGATGATTTTCATTTTATATTTTCGTTTGAAAATCTTGAACCTTCCTGTGAAAACTGATCTACGTATTGACTTTTTCATGGAAGACATTTCACAAAGTTGATTGTGGAGATTTTTCAGTCGGGGAGAAAACCATTTTTCCATAATCCAATAGTAACAAAATTCGCTGGTTTTCTTACCCTTTATAATTCATACCTGTTTTTCTATATTCAAGGCAAATTGTACAACTGTATCTTAGTTTAAACTCCCAATTTGTAAACGTCTGATGATGATAGAAATATCAAAATAGCTATCACGTTTGTTAATTGAATATTTCCTACCTAATTTTGTGATATCGCCATATGACGTTTCATTTACTTTGGGAAATTGTTATTCCACTGAATTGTCATATGGATTGAAGGAAATAATAATAGAACCACATACCATAAACAGATCCAAGTGAAATAACTGTACCATGTTAATTTCATTCTCCTTTGGAGATTTCGATTTGAAGAGGAATTGATATTCAATTGTCATGATCAGATGTGAACACTTCCGATTTCGTATGCCTCAGGTCGCTGTTGGTGCGAATATTCATGTTCGACGGTCATCCCTGTTTCAGTGTTAACAATTATAACGTTAGCTATATTATCACCACGTATCCATCCCGTCCACCTTATCTATCCAGTCCTAGTGTATTCTATTCAGGTTAGTTTGGACTGGGTTTTGCTAATCAGTTATAAACAGCCTCTCATAGATGTTTTCAACAATGCAATACTTTACACATCAGTGGATGTTTTGGTCAGGGCGATTCGATTTCCGTAACATTGATACCACTAAAGGTATAGTTGTATTCAAATTTCAGATGGAACTAATATTGCTGCAAGGTTTCAGCACATACGAATGAAAGAAAGTAAATTGAAACTTGTAAAAATTAATTCAATCATTTATCACTGAAACTGACGTATAGCTCAAATACTCATTATTGTGAACTTCAAAAATTCATGGCAGCTAAGCGATTTGTGTTTACAAAAAACTATTAACAGATTCTTAATCAGCAAAACGTAATCGATCTATACGATCATTTCCGTCAAATTCTGAGAACCTAAAATTTTCGACATTTTGCAAATACTCAAAATTGTGAACTTCAAAATTTCATAGCAGCTAAACGATTTGTGTTTGGAAAAAATTATTAACAGATTCTTAATCAGTAAAACGTAATCTATCTATACGACTAAAATTAGGGAATTCAAGTTCGAATGGTTTCCACATCCACTAAATTTACTGGATCTATCCTCTTTCGACTTTCACCTATTTCCAAAGAGAAACACTTGAATACTAAGTACATCTTTTGTGAGTATTAATAAATCGATATATCCTAACAGGGTGGTCCTAAATAAGATAGCAAACTTTCGGTATCTAATAGAATTCGTCAAATTAACAAATTTTTGCTTGACCCATCCGTGTTCGGATATTCAATCCCAAAGTTGAAGAAAAACAAATGTAAATGAAATTTCTAGCAATAAGATAAAAATTTCAACAACACAATGTTGCATTTTCAGTTTTTTAGTTGCCCTAAATGCCCTGAAACTGAACTAGCCATAACAGTTCTTATCCCCCAGTTTTTAGTCGGGAGTAATTTTCTCAAATTTGATTTAATTCATAAATTCCTTGAACTGTTCCATAGAAAATAGGTATCGAGAAATGTTAAATATTCAGAAAAAATCTCTTTGGTGTGAGTTTGAAAAGTTTTACACTTGGATAGACCTTAATACCTTAAGGTAGGTTATTGGAAATCTTTATAATTGCAATTTCCAGACCATGCTTCGTTTTCGACAGTTATGTTAAACCATTGAATTTCTTGTCTTGGAGTTCACCGATTGGATTATTATATTATCTTGAAACAGAGGGAATCGCTTTTTTGGACTGGCGAGCTTGCTCTCCACACCTAAATCCTATTGAACATTTATGGGATAATCTCAAAAAGAAAATCAGATCGCGCCATGATAATCCAAGAACCCCACAACTGCTCATCCAAGCTGCCACAGAAGAGTGGATGAATATCATCCCAGAGGAGGTCGAAAACCTAATCCAAAGCATGCCTAGACGGATTCAGGATTGTATCAGGGTAAGAGGAGATAATATAAGTTACTGTGGCCGAGGAAAAAGCACTTACTCCGTGAGAAAACGATTTTCAATTTTTTTACTACATGCGGGAAGAGTGCAATCTTGATTTTCAATGGATCTCTTATCATATTATAATACATAGTTCAATTTCCTATTATCATCATAATATCATAACCTCATTTGAGTATTGATTCGCCTTTCTATCCAACAAAAAATCGACACAAACAAAATTATGCTATTGCAATTCTTAATTTATTTTCAAATGTCAAACTCATAGGACCTTACATAGAACATTGTGGAACATAGAAAGTTGCATCAGAATTATATCTATTCTGTCTCTTTCGTTCCACGTCCTAATGATCTACTGAAGATTTCTGATAAAATCACGAAAAAAATTAAAACGTGGTGAAGAGAAACCTAATACCAGTCAATACTCATTTAAAAGAAGGTTCGAATAGAGGAAAAAATATGTACTCGCATTTGAAGAAAACATTTTATTGACAATTTAATTTTATTGAGTTGACAAGTGTACATAAAATAGCACCCGAAAGTACGTTGCCTCAAAAATAACGCTTTTCTTTTTAAACTAAAAGAATAATCACAATTTCACTCAAAAGTGAGTCCATTTTTCGGGCAAAAAAATATAACACTATAATTACGAGTATTTTGATAAAATTTTGGTCAATGGTGGTTGGTTTCAGATAGTACAAATCTTAACCAATAATGCGCGATAAAGCATGTCGATATTCGAAAAAATTGAAAAATACACCATGCCATTCAAAATGGCAAAACTATAGTCCAAATGTGGTATAACCGGAAGTGGTACTGCTCTCAAAACAATTTGAAATTGATCGATAAATTCCCCAGATTTTTAATTGACCCTTTAGTACGGACATCCTGTATATTATCATTCAATAATAATTACACTTGGATATGAAACGAATGAAATATAAAAATAAAAATCCTATGTAATTTATTGCTAAACTGGAAATTAGAGAACCTGCGATAGGGTTGTAGCGTAGAAGAAAAATGCACTATCATGAAATAAATCATTAAATTCAATAAAGATTCTATTCAGATATTAAATCCGAAAATTCATACTTTCACGTACAAATTCCTTTCAAGACAAACAGTTCTCGGGATAAATATGAGAGACTTACGATGGTTTAAGTTATATATAAAAGCGCACCATTTTATCTTGAACGATGGCACCACTGGATGAGGAACGTTAAATCATACTTTACGCTTGCATTTGGCAAAAATGAGAAATGATTGTAGATAAACATTATGAATTTTTCTGTTGAGCATCAGGTTGAATCATGATACGTTTAAATCTTCTCTTGTCGTCGAAATATGTTTCAGAATGCATCTTTTTCAAGCACTAAATGTGTTAGAGCATTCTACTTGCATGTTTATGATGATGATTTTTCATCTGTAAATATTGTCTCGGGTGGATGCATGAGCATACCCTGACTTCGGGTAAGGGGGGAATGATTCAGATCAGGAGTGGGGAGAGGATGAAGTAAACTGATATAAGTAAAAAAAAGTTAAGAGGAATACTAAAAGGATTTGAATTTGGGAGGCTTTTACTTGGTAAAATTCCATTATCAATAATAAAAAACAAGTACTGTGTTTTAAGGATTTTTACTTAATAATTGCGATTCGTAACGCGTTTCACTACAAATATTATACTATTGAAGACGGCTTGATTATGGGCAATCCGTTAAGTCCTTTGTTAGCAGAAATTTTCATGAATAACTTAGAGAAATTAATTCATAATCATCCACTCACTAAATATTGTTTATACTGGTATCGCTATGTAGACGATATCATTATTTGCTTCACAGGAACAGATAGACAGTTGAAAATTTTCGAAAATCATATAAATTCATCCAAAATTGCATTCACAACCGAAATAGAAAGCAATAATTCGATAAATTTCTTAGACGTAACAATTTCGAATGAAAATGGAAAACATGTTTTCGCAATTTACCATAAGCCGTCACATACAGATATTATAATACATAACTCGTCGTGTCATCCGTATCAACATAAAATGTCAGCATTCAATTGTTTTATTCATAGATTGATTAACATCCCGCTATCACCAGAAAATTTCAACAAAGAACTAAATTTGATTAAACAAATAGCCAAAAATAATGGTTACAATCCCAAACTAATAAATAATATTTTAAATAAAAACAAAGTAGAATCGCATTGAATGAAGTTTACCCTGTCGATAAATTGAAACAAAAATTCAACACCTTAACCTACGTTGGCATTACAAGTGAAAACTGAAATCATTCTTAAGTAGCAATAATTTCAACATAGCTTTCCAAACTAATAATAGTTTAGGCAAATATATAAAAATAATAAAACCAAACCAGGTAAAAACAATAAATCAGGTGTTTATAGATTGAATTGCAATGACTGTGATAATTTCTACATTGGTAGAACACATAGAAATTTTAATATTAGAATATCGGAACATAAACGCAGTTTTTCAAATAAAAAATCAGATTCAAATTACGCGAATCATCTCTTAGAAAATAATCATTCTTTCGACCCACAGTTTGAAATTTTGCATACAGATAATAAATATTGGAAGGTAGATCTTTGGGAAACTTTAGAAATAAATAAATACAAACACTCAGGTAGACTCATCAATGAACAAGTCGATTTAAGCCCTTCACCTCTATTGAATCTTTTCGGGGAGCAATCTATTCCTTAATTTTATTGGATATACCTGTCATAAATAACCACTTAAGAAGAATCAACCAATAAGCTTTTAATTACTCAAGAACATTTATAGTTATATTCTCATTTATATTTTTCTGCATAATCATTCGTCTGAAGAAGCTACGGTGTAGTGAAACGCGTTACGAATTATTAAGTAAAAATCCTTAAAACACAGTACTTGTTTTTATTATTGAATACTAAAAGTGTTTCATTCGAATTAAAACAAGACATAGAGAAATATGAGTTATACAAACAATCAAGAAAACGAGTGAAAGATCTAGTCTTGGCATCTAAGAGAAGAAAATGGGTAGAATTCGGGGAAAAATAGAATCCAAGAGCGAAGCAAACCAAAAGCTCTTCTTTAAAATAGTTAAATCATTTAGAAGGAAAGAGAACTCTTACATTTATAACATCAAGGACAAAAATGGAGAAATACTCATAAATTACAGAAAAGTAATGGAATGATGGAAACAATATTTTCAAGAGCTATTTGGGAGCTGAGGAAACGAATTAGAGGATAGTAAAGTTTGCATAGAAGAAGATAGAGACCAAGAAAAGATAACTAAACAGGAATAACAGAAAGCTATAAAACACTGGAAAAATGGAAAGCCCCAAGCTATGACAAGATTACGACCGAAATGATCAAGAATATGGGACAATATGGAGAAGACGTACTTTCGAAAATATATAATAGGGTATGGCAAGAAGAACAAATCCCTGAAGACTGACTGATTCAACGATAATACCAATTCACAAATGAGGTGACAAACATGAATGTAGCAACTACAGAAGAATCACGTATTTATGCACGGCTATGAAAATATATGAACAAATAATAGATATAAAGCTGAGGCCAATAATTGAAAGAATAAGAGACACAAAGTGGATTTCGAGAAGGAAGAAGTCTTCAAGATCATATATTCAGCATGAAGATATTGATGAAAAAATCTAACAGGATGAAGAAGAAAATATACCTAGCGTATATGGACTTGAAAAAAACTCTTGATAGGGTGCCTAGATGAAGATTATGGGAAATACTACGTAGAAGAGGAATCAAAGCAAAAATTATAGGACTGATAATAAATATATATGAAAGTGAAAAGCGGAAACAGGAGATCGGAGTATTTCAAGACAAAGGAGGGACTTAGGCAGGGGGGTGGGCTTAGTCCTCTGTTGTTTATAATCTTTATAGATGAAATAATGAAAGAATTGCTCGACAGAAGTGGGGAAAATCCAGATTGGATATAGAAACTTACAGCAAGTAGAAGTATCAGAAGGATGATATAATGATAATGGCCAACAATGAAAAAGATCTTCAGAAAACCTTGAATACATGAAACAGAGAATTAGAGAAGAGTGGTATGAAATGAACAAAGAAAAACCTAAGGTAATGGTGATTAAAACAGAAAGGGAAGACATAAATATACAGATAGAGGGGACAAAAATAATGTAAAGTGGAAAAATATAAGTACTTAGGGGTTGAACTCGAAGAATCAGGAAAGCAAGATGCAGAACTCAATGATAGGATCGAGAAGACCATGAAGGCATATTATGCTATCAGCAGCAATTTCATAAATAAGAAAGAAGTGTCAAGGGCCACAAAAATTAAAGTATTCATATCTACCTATAGGCCAATACTGTCATTTGGATGTGAGTTACGGGTTCTAGATAAAAACCAAAAAAGGAAAATTCAAACTGTCTAAATTAAATATCTTAGGAGGGTAAGGGGAGTCACAAAGAGAGATAAGCTGAAGGAAATTGACATACGAAAGGAATTAGGAATTGAATCAACTTTGAAATTTATAGCGAAAAGGCAGCTCAGCTGGTGGGGACATCTTCAGAGAATGGATAATACACGGCAAGTCAAACGTATATGGGAAACAAAGACTAACGGAAAGATGAAAAGAGGTAGACCACGACGAACATGGGATGAAGTAATAGTGGAAATATTGGGACAACAGGGCTAAAATGAATTAATTGCTACTAGTTTCGGCTTCAAAATAAAGAGTCTATCAACTGAATTCAAATTAAGTCACTTAATTTATTTAGATGAAAAGTCTACTTGAGATTACTTTCAACTATTCCAATGATATTCATATGAAATTTGGGCTTCCAAAATGTAAAAATCTTTCTATTGAAAAAGAAAGATCACCTCTGATTAAATAAAGATTTCCAATATCGAAATCGAGCCAATGCATCAAGGAGATACATATAAATATCTTGGATTTTGTCAAGAGAAGACAATTAACCATAGCAGCACTAAAGAAAATATTAGAAGTTCATATTACAAAAGACTTAGAATTATCATCAAGAGTCATTTAACTAGTAAAAACCTTTTCAGAGCTATCAACTCCTATGCAGTTCCTATTCTTACATCTTCTTTTGGAATTATTAAATGGTCTAAAACTGATCTAAATGAATTACAATGTCAAACGAGGAAAATGCTTTGTAAATATCATAAGCACCACCCAAAGTCAGCTGTTCAGAGAGTTACACTACCTAGACATGTTGGAGGTCGTGGATTAACTGATTTGAATAATCTTCATAGTAAACAGATTTTTTATCTACGTTCCCATTTTCATGATAAACAGAGAACGTCTAAATTACATGATATTGTTGTTGCTTCAGATTATAATCTTACACCTCTGAACTTGACAATGCAAAAGGTAGATTTTGATATATTTGATGATAATTCTAAAAGAGAAAGTTGGATGCAGAAGGAATTACACGGAAAGCACCCTAAAGAATTGAAAAATGATTATATTGATGAAATCGCATCGAATAAATGGTTAGTATCTGGAGAATTGTTTGCTGAAACAGAAGGCTTGGCAATTGCGATCCAGGATTAGGTTGTTTTCACGAAGAATTATAGAAAACACATCATCAAACAAAATATAGATGATCCTTGCCGTAGATGTTTCTGTTCTTCAGAAACATTTTTTCATATATTATCATCTTGCTCAGTCCTTGCTTCAACAGATTATTTAGAAAGACATAATGCCGTCGCTAATATTATTCATTTTAATTTAGGAATTAAACATGACCTAATTTCCTAAAGAAAAAATTTTACAAATATGAACCTGAGATTATTTGTGAAAATGACAAATATAAACTTTATTTCGATAAAACAATTCTTTGCAACAGAGCTGTAAAACACAATAGACCAGATATCATTCTTAATGATAAACAGAATCAAATAACATATATAATTGATATTGCTATACCCGACACACATAAAATACAAAATAAATACAATGAAAAAATTTTAAATATATAATGCTTGGTGACGATAATAAAAAATGTGGAAAATGAAGAAAATATTTATTCTACCGACTATAATTTCCACAACAGGTGTTATTCCTAGAAATCTTCACAAAAGTATTGAGATTTTGGGTCTGAAGAAAATTTTGTTTGAACAGTTACAAAAGATAACAGTCATCAAATCTTGTAATATTCTTCGTAGGTTTCTTTCCGAAAAAAATAATGAGGTAAATTCATAGGTTTTCTCTTCAGTTTTTACTGCTCAGAATCTCATTTCATATTTTATTTATTTGTTTATATAAATGTAATATAATTAACTGACAATTTTGTCATATTTATATTCAGAGCAGTATTCTATTCGATCGTTCACCACTTCACACAAAGGAAACTATTGATGAGTAACATTCAGTGTCACTTGACTAAGGTCCGTACACTGGATTTTTCCGGGAGAAAGCCTCTGACACTACTGGTTGGTACATTGATATCATTGTCTGATAATGCTATAGTATGTATATATTCTGGTAGATTGATATATTCTCATAACATTCAACGTTATCCTAATATATAATTATTCGTCATGGGTGAAACCCTATATATATATATATATATATATATATATATATATATATATATATATATATATATATATATATATATATATATATATATATATATATATATATATATATATAAATTTAATTTCTCTTAGAATTAATGATGCCCCACATAGTACTCTGTCCATTAGTAGATTTACGTATAACTTCATCATTAGCTCTGATTTTGGCCAAGTTAATTTCCTTCTTGTACCTAGTCTTGAGTCTATTACGAACGAGTTTCAGGTTTTTACTCTTATATTTAGCAAATAGTTCACCAATGCAAACGAGAGCTGTACCCAGTCCCCTAGCCTCTCTCTCTCTCTCTGGGAACGTAAACCTGAAAGCATCAACAAAAGTTTCTTGGAAGGTTTTGAAAGCATCATTGACGTTAATAGTATCATCCCCTATAAAATCCCAACTAAGCTGATCAAGTATAGAATGTTAGCTAAGGGACGTACCTTATGAACTTCCCTTGTCACTGTTCTCTCTAGCACATACTGAGCGCTATGATCCGTGAAATCAGAAGAATGGAAATGCACAATTTAGAAAAACATTGTCTAAGCAGTTTTTTCATGAGTAGGTTCGAAGATCATTTGTCTTAATCCATGTGAGGTGAGCAAGTCACACAACAATTCTGCCTCCCTGTCTCCAACTTTAAAACGGCATTGAAATCACCACAGAACATAACATTACAAGACATACTTAAAGAGCACAACACCC
Source organism: Cryptolaemus montrouzieri (assembly GCA_013387265.2). Classification (NCBI taxonomy): domain Eukaryota; kingdom Metazoa; phylum Arthropoda; class Insecta; order Coleoptera; family Coccinellidae; genus Cryptolaemus; species Cryptolaemus montrouzieri. Next base: position 5,478,938 of record JABFTP020000103.1, on the reverse strand, counting down.
TTTCAAGTATATCCAAAAAGAGTTTAAAATGTCCTTTCGGAGAATGATAAAAACACAATATTGTCATATTATGTGAATTCAGACGCATAGGGCTAACCTCACAATGAAGTTCCACACTTAAAAAGTTTAAACGATCAGGTGCAGTGAAGGCATCATTTCATGTAGATCAAAGATAGGGTTCATGATATTATTCCTATTATATTTTCTGAGAGAACTTTCAATATAACTTATTTAAAAACAGGACAGTTACAATTTTCGCCAACAGGTATTTCATTCCTTTCAAAAAGCTCACAATTTGTGCTAATCCAGAAGAGCATGGATTTACAGATTTATACTTGCAATTCGAGAACGAAATCATATGAATGAGACTCTTTCATTTCTCTTTTTTAGTAATATTAAAGTAAAAGAATTAAATCAAATTTCTGTGTTTTGAAGACTTTAGAAGCAAAAAATTGTTTTCTCTTTTATCAATTATCCGAAGATCCTATGCCAATCTTTATTTTCGTTCTTTTATTTTACTTGGAAACAGTTTGACGTATTTAACTTCGTTCATTTCATCAACAAATCTCCGGATTTTCGAATTTTCCCTGCAGAAATAGACGTTATCTTGTAATGAGTTTACAAAGTAATTCGCAAGTTGAACGAAGTTTTTTCCAATAAACATACTTTTCGCATAAAATTATAATGTTGAGAACTTTAATTACGGAGTTATAATTCGAAAGGCAACTTGTGATAATTTTTTCATAATCGTCTTTGTGTTTTCACCTGTAGCAATAGTTAATTGAATTTCACAGTTGGAAGTCCTTTCATGACAGGTTATAAATTATAAAACGATAATGAAGAATGAAAATTTCAGCGTTTGAAAAATATTGTATCACGAGATGCATATTGGATTAAAAGATGGATTAACTTTCCTATAATTCTGTGTTAATCTTAGTTTGTTGGATTAAACAAAAGTAGATTTCTCTGTTTTTAGTTCTAAGTAGTACAGGTAGTTCAAGATCTCATGGCACGTGCGTCACTGATATTCTGCGCGAGGGCGGCGCTTCCATTCGGGAAATTCGGTATTTCTAAAAACGTTTGTTTACAGCCAACGCGGAGAACGCGGTATAAAAATACAGGAACGAACTTACCCAGCCGATAGCATGCAATAATTGCACTTTTCGCCTTATTTCGTCATATAACTCTGGCTTAGTTTCCTCGCCAGCAAGATAAACTTTTTTTTCGGTTAGACACCTTTGCATTTCTACTTTCTTCCAATTCGTCGACGGATTTCGTTCTCAGGGACATTATGATGTAACGCATATCAATTACTTGAACGGAATTTGCCGGCAACTTCGGTTAGATTTTTTTTTAATTTTTGTGATTCTGTAAAAAATAACTTTGAGTACCGGTACAAACATTTGAAAAGATCGAAGTTGAAAAAAATTTAAGAACAAGTGTTACAAAAATTACTTTTACTGGTTAAGCCCAGAGAAAATGAGCAATGAGACTCTCTAATTCAATATTTGTCACTAAAATCTTGAAAGAAAAATCAAGGAAGTTTCACTCAGATATTTAATTACATATTTTAATTATGGTAAACAATGTCAACAAATTATGACTGTATATATATATATATATATATATATATATATATATATATATATATATATATATATATATATATATATATATATATATATATATATATATATATATATATATATATATATATATATATATATATATATATATATATATATATATATATATATATATATATATATATATATATATATATATATATATATATATATATATATATATATACATCAATAAGACTCATCTTGGTGAAATAGATGAGCTAGAGGTCGTCTATGTTATGGTCCCCAATCACTTAAGCAGTTCAAATTCTAAAAATTCTTGTATTTTACTGCTGCATATGGGGGAAACCTCTATTTCAGCTTCGGATTCATCTGAATTTCTGAACTCCAGATAGAAGTTATATCTCAACCTCCTTTTACGACTCTCCACCTAAAAATCTCTATCTACGACTCTCCACCTAGGAATCTCTATCTACGACTCTCCACCTAAGAATCTCTATCTACGACTCTTCACCTACGAATCTCTATCTACGTTTCTTCACCTAAGAATCTCTATCTACGACTCCCACCTAGGAATCTCTATCTACGACTCTCCACCTAGGAATTTCTATCTACGACTCTCCACCTAACAATCTCGATCTACGACTCTCCACCTAGGAATCTCTATCTACGACTCTCCACCTAGGAATCCTTATAACGATTCCCACCTAGGAATCTCTATCTACGACTCTCCACCTAGGACCTATGTTTTTGATAAAGGTCACTACACAATATTTAAGATAACGATATATCTCAATTTTCACTACAGAATTTTGATATAATTTAATTATTTCAAATACAATTGAAGAGGATTTTCAAGAACTAATTTGCTTGAAGGTCTGCGGCAGAAAAAAAGTGCTAGAGAAGGTTCGGAAGCCGGTAAGACATATCATCTGATAGCCGGATTATGCGCATCACACTGTTATCCAGTGGCGTGACACAGATGGAGGGTTGACTGGAATCAACAATTCAAATTGTTTTGACGTGATTTTAGCACGTTACAGCATCCAACCAAATATAAACTTTTAGGTTGGTCATTCAAGAGTCACTTGGTAACTTTCAGAAATATGAAATAAGAAGATGTCATTCGAAAGAAATGAGTTTATGATGGAAAATATCAACAATTTTAGAGTTATTAAAAAATTAAAAAATTCTACCGTCTTCAAACATTCGTGAAGAGACCAATCAACTAGCATCGAATGGTTATTAATCATTTTCAAAATCGAGTGTTTCCTCCCAAGGTCCTAGTTACTGCCAGTATACGTCTCGGAGCCCCTCAAACAATCTTCAGATGTACTCTTGAGTCACTGGGTTCCAAATTTCAGGAAGCAGATTTTCTAGTTGTTGGGGTGTTCTACAAGGCATCCTTCGTTGCTGAATTTGCCACTCCATGTTGTCCCAAACATTTTCTATGGGATTCAAGTCGGGAGTTCTGGCTGGCCATTTTAAAATATCAATTTTGGCATTTTTCAGAAATTCTGTAACTACTCTAGCTGCATGAGGCCGAGCATTATCATGCATATAAATGAAATTTTCGCCAATCAATGGACCAAAGGGTACAACATGGGGTTCAAGGTTATCTGCGATGTATCTGGCCGCTGTCATTCTTCCATTATTCACTAGGACTAACTCAGTTCGACCATGGAAAGAAATGCTTCCCCACACCAATACTGAGCCCCCTCCGAAGTTTTCGGTTTGCCGGATATTGCATTGCTGATACCGTTCCCCAGGTCGTTTGTATACAGGCATGCATCTATCATTTGATACTAGACACAACTTGGACTCGTCGGAAAAGAGAACTTTCGACCATTCAGGAATACCCCAACTCGCATGTTTCCTTGCAAACTGAAGTCTTGTTATAATTTGGTTGTGTGTATATAAGTGAATTCATTTCCTGTCGTTGACCTCCTGAAACCTCTTCGTTGAAGATGAATTTACATAATATAAATAAATAATCAATACTGCTCATTTTAAGAAATATATTTTCAACGATTTCATTAAAATTTCGTGTCAATTCAAATCTTTCGCGCTAGTTTGATGGCACAACATTACGTTAAAATATCTTCTGGACCACCAAGTAAACTTTCAGGTTAAGCAATGAATACCCAATGAGATTAAATTTAAGAAGTCAATTTTATTTTTTGTTAATCAATGAGTTATACTCCAGGGATTCGAATACTTTCCACAACTTCCGGAACTTCTCCCAATTCCCGTAGGATCCAAAGAAAGAATATTTTCAAAGAGGAAGGCATTCATAGCCACTTTACTATACCTTAATACGCGACTCTGTCTTGGGAATTGAATCTGGAAACCCCCTCATGTTTATAGCAAAGTTTTCTCGAGAGGCGAAGTTAAATGGAAATTTAGGGAATGCGAATTACGATTTACTCAAAAAACAAACATGAAACAGATGTTTGTTTCATTTTATCAAAATGAATTATGCAGGTGTTTCTGAAGGAAAGGGTTATTCTATAAAGGAAAAGAGTTACTTCAGGCCTTCCGGAAATGATGTTTGAAAGCCATCAAAGGTTCCAGGTTCGAAAAATAGAGCGACTTCTTTTCGACCAAATATTTCATCATCCATAACTCGATAACTCGTTGACCAAAACCAATGAGATTTTATACATAAATTAGAGTTGTCTCTAACGAAGGATAAAGAAAATATTGGCCAATACTTAGTCGTACAGCTCGGCACTGTACGGCTAGAATGCTACGAAATGAACTTGCACTTTCCAGAAATGTGCATATTTCATTGTCAACTGTTAGGAAAAGGCTCAGAGAAGACGAAATCAGACCAAAGGTGGCTTCTACCGGCCCGCGTCTCACCAGAGAGAATCGAGTTGCAAGACTTCAGTTTGCGAGGGAACATGCAGATCGGGGTATTCCAGAGTGGTCGAATGTTCTCTTTTCCGACTAGTCCAGGTTCTGTCTAGTATCAAATGATAGACGTATGCCTGTATACAGGAGACCTGAGGAACGGTATTAGCAAAGCAATATCCGGCAAACAGAAAACTTGGTAGGAGGCTCAGTAATGATGTGGGGAGTAATTTCTTTCCATGGTTGAACTGAGTTAGTTCTAGTGAATAATGGAAGAATGACAGCAGCCAGATACATCGCAACTAACCTTTAACCCATTGATTAGCGAAAACTTCATTTATATGCATGATAATGCTCGGCCTCATGCAGCTAGAGTAGTTACAGAATTTCTGCAGAATGCCGAAATTGATATTTTAAGATGGCCAGCCAGAAGACCCAAATTGAATCCCATAGAACATATTTGGGACAACATGGGGTGGCAAATTCAGCAACGTAGGATGCCTTGTAGAACACTCGAACAACTAGGAAATCTGCTTCCTGAAATGTGGAACTCAGTGACTCAATAGTACATCCAAACTTTGTCTGAGGGGCTTCCGAGACGTATACTGGGCTCGAGGAGGAAACACTCGGTTTTGAAAATGATGAGTAACCATTCGATGCTAGTTGATTGGTCCCTTCGCGAATGTTTGAAGATGGAAGAATTTCTTAGTTTTTCATTAACTCGAAAATTGTTGATATTTTCCATCATAAAGTCATCTCTTTGAATGATATCTTCTTATTTTACACTTGTGAAAGTTACCAAGCGACTCTTGAATGACCAACTTAAAAGTTTATATAGTATTGTCGTAAAAGTAGGGTGATACGGCAATTTTTGTGGGGAATGTATATTAGAAACATTGAACATAATGCAAATACTCATGGATCCTACCAAACTCCTTATAAAAATAACAACAAGGATTGGAACATACAGATTACGTAGCACATACAGAATGGGAAAAAAGAAAACTGATTCTAATGAACGCCCAGTCTCCAAAGTTATACGGACTAATAAAACTGCAGAAGAAAAATCCGCTAGACCAGTAGTATCATATATAAATACACCCTCAGGTGAATTAGTAAAGTTAAATAAAAAATTTGTTAATCTAACAAAATTTCTATTCAAATTAAACAAATTCTGTCCATCTACCTTATATCTGCTGAAAATGACATGAAAGTTACAGTTCTCAATGATATCACTACCAACTTAACTGCACCAACGAAAATTGCATCAGTTTTACAGCGTATTTTCAACGTGGAGTCCTGAGTTTCGGTGGTAATCTCGTTGTTAATAGACTTTCCAGTGACGGTGTGCAAACACAGTGTTAAAATTCTACGTACAAAGCGAAAATATAAACGTGGACGAACGCCTCGAGGGATTTAAGACTTCAGTGGTGAAATCTATTGTTCCGGCAGAACACACTGTTGGTCGTAAATATGCTAGTCTTATGGGATCATACAATCACACAACCCTCAATGGACTAAAAATTACTTGTCCTCTTTTGAATCTTTCACACAATGTCGGTTGGACTCTAAGCAGTCTGAGCCTGCTATAGTTGAATTAGGAACATTCTCGAAATCTAGCGATATAAAACAACATTACTATTGAATTATTATTTTCTGTTCAGAATCTTGTTGGGCATATAATAAGAATAATTAATTTATTCAAATATTTGAATGAAAAGGAGAAAAAATTTGGAAGACCATGTTTATTATGTCGTAGTATCATATAAAGTTGAAATATTGATGCAATATTCTTTATTCTCCGAGATTTTTATAAGATTTTGCTTTTTTTCTCCACCAGCTTCTTGCCTAAACAGGAAACAATTTTTCCCCAATGGAATCTAGATTAAACGGAGCCTCTCTTGCAGAAGCGTAATTAAAGTTTCATTTGACATTTTCTGAAACATTTCAGTTCCTTTTTCAAGTAATACATACTGTCGACAAATTGATTGATCATAAACAAATTCAGTTTGTGAGGTAACAATCCAATCTGCCGTTCGTTTGAAGCAGCTCACAACGTGGTTACTCCTCTCTTTCTTCCTATAATATCACTCAAATCTGTATTGCTTTTGGAAGATGAACCCAATTTTTCACATATAATACAGCTTATTTCATCATCCATGCTACTGGTTATTGGTTCATCCATTGTTTGAAAACTATAATAGTGTAACGATATCAATCGTCCCTGAAGCCGACCCTGTCACGGTCGGCAAATTGACGCACGTTCGGGAGACTTCGAGACGGATTTAAAGGTTTCAGTGCGCCGTATTACGAAGAAATCAGTGTTGCTGTTTTCAGAAGGTTCTCGAACGAAGATCTGGAACAGAGCCGAAATTATGCAAATGTTCTAGATTAATTCGGACTTGTATATAAGGAGAGCGCGGAGCCCAGAAGTTCAAGTTTGAATACAGAGTGCGAATAAGTGGACAAAGTGTTAGAGATCAATTAAGCAGTATCGATTGTGTTATATAAATTAGTCATTCAGTTAGTATTATAATTGTTCAGTCTACGTGTAAATAAAGTAGTTATTGTTTTTGTAACGTTGAAGTGTTCGATTTCAACTCACAAATAAATTCAAAAATTGAGAAACGTTACAATAAAAAGGATTAAACACTCCATTAATTCATTGCACTTTATTAATTATAATATTTTTATTTGAACTGATCTCAAGTCATCTATTTATTCATTATTTAATTGATCTTTCAATAAGTAACAGCAGGTTTTTATCAAATTTATTACTAAACAATGAAATAAAAAATCTTATGTAGAAATTGAATTGGAATAAACCGTCTGCAAGAAAACTTCCGACTGGAATATGTAAAAAATGTTCATACAATCGCATAATTTTCACTGTAGAAAATACACAACATGCACAGTTTCCACTATTGAATATAGGTTGCCCAAGTGAAAACCGGACAATTTTTTTCCATTATACTTTCTGCAATTTTAGAGCTAGATCATTAGTTCTTTCTTCATTGGAAAGCCAAAGGACTAGGTTTTTCAGAAATTGTATCGAAATTTCACTTACGGTGAAATATAATATGGCTGACTCATTCGAAAAAGATCGCAGGAACGCTTTTTACTCAAAAGTTCGAATGGGGCATTCAGTCTATAATCCAGCTTTTCTGAACGATTTAACATATTGAAGATTTTTTACAGGGTGTTCCATTTTAAAAATCAAGATATGATATTTTAAAATTACAATATTCAATAATTTTTTTGGGTCACTCCTGTATTAAATGAGGATAATCTATTTCAATTCATCAATAAAGCTATCCTTGGGCAATAAGAAAACGAAAGGAAAAAAGTATTAATCATCTCTGGCCGAAGGAGCATGCGATAATGTCATAGCCTATTTTCATGAATTTTCACGGAAAAAAAAAATATTCTGACGAAACTACTCACCAAAAAACTTATAACTTTAAGACATTATAGCTGAGTTTAGGCTCCTCCTGAATCTTGAACAAAAAAGTGGTCTTCCAATCTGAAAAAACCACCCAAGCTTTTTTTGTAGAAAATTGGGACACCCTGTTTACTGCAAAATAAATTGCTGAAGTAGATTCTTACTTTCTGAATACAATACCGTTCGAACCAGAATGAAATCTTCAAGAGTGAAGGAGCTACGGGTGAATTACCCATTATATCGAAAAACGGTTTTCACCTCTCAAGTTTTTCAAAAATGGAACCTTGAAGACGGTTTTACACTATTTGCTCCGAAGTAAAGCGATTGAGACACTCTTCAATATCTAAACGATGCAATCATTCACAGCTCTATAAAAAAAATTTTTTTTATTGTTGCCCTGGATATCATCGCAAATTTTTATGTTTGCAAGTGCCCAGATTACGAATATATTCATGAAAGTTCTCAATGTGCTCGTATTTTCATGATTTTTGCATTTCTTATATTTAGAACAATTATAAGCTTGTTAGAAATAAAATTTAATTTTCCAGTCATAATTAGGCTTCTGCTCAACTTTTTCGCGCATACAAACATCACCTGATCCCCACTCTCAGACCCCTTGCTCCACAGAACAGCTGAGATCTCAGTTATTTGACAATATTGAAGTACATATACACGTAAATCTGGATAAAGTGTCATGGATTAATATTTTGTTTCAATTACTGAATGTCCATTCTTATATATTTGTCTACCAAAAAACAAAAAGAAATATCACAGACTTTGTCAAGGAGACTTATGTTGAATATTTTGGTTTCAAAATGGACAAATTAGGTAAACCATGGGTTCCTAATAAAGTTTGTAAGTCCTGTGTTGAGTCTTTACGGTTGTGGAAAAAAGGTGAACGTTCTGGATTAGACTTTGGTATTTCTATGATCTGGTAGGAGCCTACGAATCATTTAGATGATTGTTACTTTTGCGTAGTAGATGTTAAAGGTTTTAATCGAAATCAAACGTGGAGATACCCAGACTTACAGTCTACGAAATGTCCGGTTCTACACAGTAAAAATCTCCCTCGGCCCATATACATTTCAAAAGTAATTCGCATGCCCTCAGAAACAATGATGTTACCAAATTCACAGAAATCGGGACCATCTACTAGTGGAAGTGAATGAGAAGGTGAAACATCTACGCCAAAGTTATTTTCTCAAAATGAACTCAGTGATTTAATACGTGATCTCAATTCATCGAAACAAGGATCAGAACTGTTAGCCTCAAGATTGAAAGAAAAAAATTTATTGGCACCAACAGTAACAATTACAACATATAGAACGCGAGAAAAAGAGTTATTACAATTTTTTAGTGAAAATGAAGGATTAGTGTATTGTAATGATGTCGCGAAGCTGCTTATAGACATGGGTTTAAAAGAGTACAAATCTACTGAATGGCGCCTTTTTATTGATAGTTGCAAAAGAAGTTTAAAATGCGTCTTATTGCACAATGGAAATAAATTTGCAACAATTCCAATTGCCCATTCAACGAAACTCAAAGAAGAATATGAAAATATAAATTTGTTTTAGAGAAAATTAAATACTCTGAGCATCAATGGCCGATCTGTGTGGATTTAAAAATGGTTAATTTTTTACCTGGCCAACAAAGTGGATATACAAAATACTCTTGCTTTATTTGTATGTGGGATAGTAGAGCAAAGCAACTTCATTGGGAACAAGTAGTTTGGCCTGTAAGAAATTCTTTAACTGTCGGTAAAGCCAACGTAATAAGGGAGCCGCTGGTGAGCAGAGACAAAATCATATTTCCACCATTACATATTAAGTTAGGTATGATTAAGCAATTTGTAAAAGCGTTGAACAAAGACGGAAATTGTTTTAATTACATTTGCAGAAAATTTCCGAAGCTTAGTATGGAAAAATTGAAAGGTGGAATATTTGATGGTCCTCAAATACGGCAATTGATGAAAGACTCAGATTTTATCAAAGTTATGACTGTTCCGGAAAGTAAAGCTTGGAAAAGTTTTGTGTTGGTTGTCGAAAATTTCCTAAGTAACCATAAAGCAGCAAATTATGAAGAAATTGAGCAAAATATGCTGACAAACTTTCAGACTTTAGGAGCAAATATGAGTATTAAGTTACACTATCTCCGCAATCATCTAGATAAATTTCCGGATAATTTAGGAAATTATAGTGAGGAACAGGAGAGTGGTTTCATCAAGATCTAAAAGTGATGGAAGAAAGGTATCAAGGTCGATGGGATTGTCACATGATGGCAGATTACTGCTGGTCTTTGAAAAGAGATTGTCCCTGAAAAATTATAGAAGAAAAGCTCATAAAAGGCGTTTTATGGAAATATGAAATATATTTTCGACATTTTCCTCTTTATTCACTTCGATGTATCCGAATTTCTCAAAACATAACTGACATTATAAATATATCTGTTATTTTGTTTCTTGTTTTACGATTTTTGTTATGTAAAATGAAAATAAAGATTTAAAAAGAAATCAGAGCAAATCCTACAAAATCATTGATAGTTTCACGAATTGTGTGCATAAATAGACCCAAAATCATTTTCATATCTAGGGCAACAAAACCATTGTAGACCAGTGATTAATTATTATATTTAAAATTAAGAATAACTATGTTTTCAAATAATCTTTCTATGACCATTAAAGTCGCAGATAGTGTTTGTAAACGAATGTTACTAAAAACTTGTGAATGGAAGCGAATAAGAGTGAGTCGATAGTTTTGAGTATTGAGCCGCTCCCTACTTTAGTAATATTTCATTTGTTTCCTTACTCTGTTCATATTTCATTGGTTTTTTGAACAGAATTAATAAGAGAAACCGAGAAAATCTAAGCGGAAATATGAATAAATCATTTCTAAACAACAATTTTGCCTACATATAATTCATATTTTCTGAAAATCAAGTCGCAAAAAACAGAACGCAGAGTGAAATTTATATTTCACCAATTATATAACGAAACAAGTTTGACGTCGTTGAGTAATTCTGTGATTCATGAATAAAATTCTCGGAATAAACTTCGTTTTCGAAAAACCATCAACAAAGAGAAACGGTAATAATTACTCGTAGGTACGTAAAACAATATTTGCCTACAATTTAGACGAAATAACGGCAACTTTCGCGCTGGATTTTCTTCCCTGTTAATCATTCGGGTGCACATTCATAATTATTTTTCGCCTCACTTGAAAACGTAGGCATAAAGAGCGGCAAGTAAAATGATCGTCTTGGAAAACGTAAATTTAATTTTCTTGGTCGCATTCTTTTAAATAATGTAATTTTTCAGCCCCGTTCCTTTTAGAGTGGCGCAATAGCAATTTATTCCAGAAGAGGAACTTCAATTTTAGCACCTCCGAATCACTGTCGGAATGACGCAATCAGTACAACAGGAATTTATCGTCGCTCAAGAAGCTAGCGTGTTGTGAACTTTCCCATAGCTTGAGAAAACACTGAAGATACAGGAAATTCAAATAAATTCCCATATAACATATGCGTACGGTAGAAAGGCAACCCATTAGGGTAGAACGAAAATGTCGTTTCCTAATTTTGTTCCTCTTTTAGTTTCTTAATACTTCAGAGAAGTTGCTTTTTAGTTCAACATCTTGTGGTGCCGCAAGAGGCTTAATATTGATACAACACTTCAAATATTTGAAAACTTTAAACTTGGTTATTTTATTTCATGGCTTCCTCGTTTATTATAATCGTACAAAAATTGTTCTGAATACGTTTATAGATATTCTGAATGAAAAAGAAATATATTAAAGCGAAACCATAATGGAAATAAAATTGATGTTAATTCTAAAGTGTGTATTTTTGTTAATTTATAAAATTTTTCAAACTATTTTGTAACTAATAGAAAACAAGTACTGTGTTTTTGGAATTTTACTTAATAATTAATGATTCGTAACGCGTTTCGCTATACCGTAGCTTCTTCAGACGAATGGATGTACAGAAAATAAGAATGAGAATATAAATATAAATGTTCTTGAGTAATTGAAAGCTTATTGGGTTGATTCTTCTTAAGTGGTTATTTATGACAGGTATATCCAATAAAATTAAGGTATAGATTACTTCCTGAAGAGATTCAATAGAGGTGAAGGGCTTAAATCGACTTGTTCATTGATGAGTCTACCTGAGTGTTTGTATTTATTGATTTCTAAAGTTTCCCAAAGATCTACCTTCCACTAATTATTATCTGTATGCAAATATAAATGTTCTTGAGTAATTAAAAGCTTATTGGGTTGCTTCTTCTTGAGTGGTTATTGATGACAGGTATATCCAATAAAATTAAAGAATAAATTGCTCCCTGAAGAGATTCAATAGAGGCGAAGGGCTTAAATCGACTTGTTCTTTGATAAGTCTACCTGAGTGTTTGTGTTTGTTGATTTCCCAAAGATCTACCTTCCAATATTTATATAATTTTTATTATAAACTTTAGAAATCAACAAACACAAACACTCAGGTAGAACATTTGTATTTATATGCTCATTCTTATTTTCTGTACATTTATTCGTCTGAAGAAGCTACGGTGTAGTGAAACGCGTTACGAATCGCAATTATTAAGTAAAATTCCTTTGAACACAGTACTTGTTTTTTATTATTGATAATGGAATTTTACCGAGTAAAAGCCTCCCAATTCAAATATTTTGTAACTAAAGTTGAAATATATATATATATATATATATATATATATATATATATATATATATATATATATATATATAGTTTATAATAAAAATTATATAAATATTGGAAGGTAGATCTTTGGGAAATCAACAAACACAAACACTCAGGTAGACTTATCAAAGAACAAGTCGATTTAAGCCCTTCGCCTCTATTGAATCTCTTCAGGGAGCAATTTATTCCTTAATTTTATTGGTTATACCTGTCATCAATAACCACTTAAGAAGAAGCAACCCAATAAACTTTTAATTAATCAAGAACATTTTTATTTGCATACAGATAATAATTAGTGGAAGGTAGATCTGTGGGAAACTTTAGCAATCAACAAATACAAACACTTAGGTAGCCTCATCAATGAACAAGTCAATTTAAGCCCTTCACCTCTATTGAATCTTTTCGGGGAGCAATCTATTCCTTAATTTGATATACCTGTCATAAATAACCACTTAAGAAGAATCAACCCAATAAGCTTTTATTAGCTTAAAAACATTTATATTTATATTCTCATTCTTATTTTCTGTACATCCATTCGTCTGAAGAAGCTACGGTATAGCGAAACGCGTTACGAATCATTAATTATTAAGTAAAATTCCAAAAACACAGTACTTGTTTTCTATTAGTTACAAAATAGTTTGAAAAATTTTATGAATTGACAAAAATACACACTTTAGCATTAACATCAATTTTCATTTCCATTATGGTTTCCATTTAATATATTTCTTTTTCATTCAGAATATCTATAAACGTATTCAGAACAATTTTTGTAATATTATAATAAACGAGAAAGCCATGAAATAAAATAACCAAGTTTACAGTTTTTAAATATTTGAAGTGTTGTATCAATATTAAGCCTCTTGCGGCACCACAAGATGTAGAAACTAAAAAGCAACTTCTCTCAAGTATTAAGAAACTAAAGGAGGTACAAAATTAGGAAACGACATTTTCGTTCTACCCTAATAGGTTGCCTTTCTACCGCACGCATATGTTATATGGGAATTTATTTGAATTTCCCGTATTGTTAGGTTTCACCCCGACGAGTTACCCATATATCTGTTCATGCAATCAAACTGATTTCATGAAAAAATATAAATCCACCACCCGGTAATTAATACCATTGCCAGGCAATGATTATAATCAAAACATATCCTGGAATAATTATATATTAGGATAACGTTAAATGTTATGAGAATATATCAATCTACCAGAATATAAACACACTATAGCATCATCAGACAATGATATCAATGTACCAACGAGTAGTGTCAGAGGCTTTCTCCCCGGAAAAATCCAGTGTACGGACCTTAGTCAAGTAACACTGAATATTACTCATTAATAGTTTCCTTTGTGTGAAGTGGTGAACGATCGAATAGAATACTGCTCTGAATATAAATATGACAAAATTGTCAGTTAATTATATTACATTTATATAAACAAATAAATAAAATATGAAATGAGATTCTGAGCAGTATAAACTAAAGAGAAAACCTATGACTCTACCTCATTATTTATTTCGGAAAGAAACCTACGAAGAATATTACAAGATTTGATGACTGTTATCTTTTGTAACTGTTCAAACAAATTTTCTTCAGACCCAAGATCTCAATACTTTTGTGAAGATTTCTAGGAATAACACCTGTTGTGGAAATAATAATCGGTAGAATAAATATTTTTTCATTTTCCACATTTTTTAATCTTGTCGCCAAGCATCATATATTTAGAAATTTTTTCATTGCATTTATTTTGTATATTATGTTTGTCGGGTATAGCAATATCAATTATATATGTTATTCGATTCTGTTTATCATTTAGAATGATATCTGGTCTATTGTGTTTTACAGCTCTATTGCAAAGAATTGTTTTATCAAAATAAAGTTTATGTTTGTCATTTTCACAAATAATCTCAGGTCCATATTTGTAAAATTTTTTCTTTTGGGAATTAGGTCATGTTTAATTCCTAGATTAAAATGAATAATATTAGCGACGGCATTATGTCTTTCTAAATAATCTGTTGAAGCAAGGACTGAGCAAGATGATAATATATGAAAAACTGTTTCTGAAGAACAGAAACATCTACGGCAAGAATCATCTATATTTTGTTTGATGATATGTTTTCTATAATTCCTCGTGAAAACAACCTGATCCTGGATCGCAATTGCCAAGCCTTCTGTTTCAGCAAACAATTCTCCAGAAACTAACCATCTATTCGATGCGATTTCATCAATATAATCATTTTTCAATTCTTTAGGGTGCTTTCCGTGTAATTTCTTCTGCATCCAACTTTCTCTTTTAGAATTATCATCAAATATATCAAAATCTACCTTTTGCATTGTCAAGTTCAGAGGTGTAAGATTATAATCTGAAGCAACAACAATATCATGTAATTTAGACGTTCTCTGTTTATCATGAAAATGGGAACGTAGATGAAAAATCTGTTTACTATGAAGATTATTCAAATCAGTTAATCCACGACCTCCAAGATGTCTAGGTAGTGTAACTATCTGAATAGCTGACTTTGGGTGGTGCTTATGATATTTACAAAGCATTTTCCTCGTTTGACATTGTAATTCATTTAGATCAGTTTTAGACCATTTAATAATTTCAAAAGAAGATGTAAGAATAGGAACTGCATAGGAGTTGATAACTCTGAAAAGGTTTTTACTAGTTAAATGACTCTTGATGATAATTCTAAGTCTTTTGTAATATGAACTTCTAATATTTTCTTTAGTGCTGCTATGGTTAATTGTCTCTCTTGACAAAATCCAAGATATTTATATGTATCTCCTTGATGCATTGGCTCGATTACGATATTGGATATCTTTATATAATCAGAGGTGATCTTTCCTTTTTCAATAGAAAGATTTTCACATTTTGGAAGCCCAAATTTCATATGAATATCATTGGAATAGTTGAAAGTAATCTCAAGTAGACTTTTTAAATGAGATCTGGTTCCGGCATATAATTAAATATCATCTGAATAAATTGAGTGACTTAGTTTGAATTCAGTTGATAGACTCTTTATTTTGAAGCCGAAACTAGTAGCATTTAATTCATGAAATATATATATATATATATATATATATATATATATATATATATATATATATATATATATATATATATATATATATATATATATATATATATATTCTTTTGAAAAGAGAGGATTTACAAAATTTGAATAATTGTATTCACAATAAATGCTTATATCTATAATTTAGGTGTGTGTCAAAAATACACAAGTGTGAGCTCAGGAAATATAACAGGTGAACCATACTATCTTGCATATGATTCAATAAACGAGTGAAAAAACCTGTTTATGTTGTGTTAGTGTCGTGTGTACATAAAGAGTACCGAAATTTTTTCTGCTTAGCCGTTTCATTTTCTCTTGCATTCCATGATTTCCAAACGAAGACAAGGGTGAAAGGAAGGGGGTTTGGGACAGGAATCTGTAACAATGGAAAAAGAAAACCATCAGAAAAATATTTCAACAATCATACTTCCTTATATGTCTAAAAAAATCTTAGAAAAGATTTTACATAGCAAGCAAGGTCATGAAAAGGACTAAGGAGATAATAAAAAAAATACATAACCTGCAATATTTCCTCAAATTCCATCTCTGTTTGACCGAAAGAGCCCCGATGGCCAGGTTCAGTATTTCAAGTGATGCCGATTAGATGTTTTAGAATCATTATGGACCCAATAATTTGGGTTGACATCGCCCATATATTATTTCCTCGTAGAACTTGTTTAATTTAAAGAAAAATTTGCGAGAAATTTTGGACAGTCGTTCGAAAAATATGACATTTGTCGAAATAAAAGCTCATCATATAAAGGGGACTCCCGTCAAAATAGTCGAATGAACCTCACTCTCGAAATCCTTTTTTCCTTCAAAATTAGAATCATAATTATTTAGAATTATTTATTTATTCATGCTTATACCAAGGTATTTTGCAATCGTCAAACAAATTATCATTATCAAAAACCAAGAGTACACAGTACTCCCAAAAATATATTAATAAAAACAAACAATTTGACATATATCGCAAACTAATATTAGTAGACAAAAATCACTTATAGAGTAAAAGGATTTCTCCACCAAAAACTTAAATACCTGTGTTTTGAAGGATTTGTGTGTCAAAACACGACAATCTAAAGGTAGTTTATTAAAAAATTGAAATGCCATATTGAAAGGACCATTGAGGGTCTTCGATATACTACAAAAGTCGGGACGGATGTCTCTTCTACACCTTGTATTATACATGTGAAAATCCTCGCCTGAAAGGCAGTTATGTTGTTCTTTGTGTGCATATTGGCAGGGAGCACGACGAAAGCGACATCTGATGGTAGCGTAAAATCATGCTCGTCAATGATATGACATATGAAAGATTCGTGTAAAAAATAATAAATTGTCGTAAAAAAAGAATTTAAAAATTAATATGTTGAAGTTCTGTTGACAAAAAGCAATCTTTACTTTACTCAAGTACAGATACAATTGTATGTAACTGGGATGTTTACATGTGATTTGTTTATTTACTCGCAAGTAAGCGATGGCTGCTTAACCTTAGCAATTCATCGTGATGAAGTTTTTTAAAAGATGTAATTCTAGCTGCGGAAAACTTTTTTTTTTTTTTTTTTATTTTTATTTTTACCAGCAACTTATGTGGTTTTACCCAAGAAATAAATGAAGCCAATTCTCATGTTGGATTTTTGATAAGCAGAGTTTTACGGGAGCTAACATAGTTAATAATTTGCAATAATATTTTACCTGAAATAGAAGCGTGCGAAATCCAAAGAGTGTAAAAATGTTATAAAATCGTTATAATTGTCTGTGTTTCAAAACTTACATTTTAAATATTTATTGAAATTAGTTTTAACAGATATTTGATGTTAAGAAATGTTGATCATTTTGTACAACCCATATTTTAATAAAAGACAGCAATGTTTACATAATACTTTATTGAATTGAAAACATAATAAAAATAAAAATTAAAGTTCTTTTCCAACAATACATTTAGGCGAAATTTGAGTTCTTTTCAATAAAAACTGGAAATTATTAAAATTTACTCCAGCCAAGTCAATTAGCTGCTCATCTTTGGAAATTGATTGAAAGCCTAGAAAAATATTATTTGGTGTTTGATTCGATTGGGTAGCAAAATCTGTAATTGGAGTGTTACATTCTTTGTCCTTGTACATCTTCCTATTAATAATAATTTGTCGTTTTGTTTCCATAATTTCTGTTTGAATCTCAGCATCACTTTTGTTAGCACCCACATACATGTATCTATTGCAGATAAATGTTTTTCCAATGTCGTCAGAGTTGGGTAGAAAATCTACTTGACAACCCTTATCAGATTGTTCACATCGGTCTATTACAACATCATTAATTGAATTCACAATAATATCCGTATTCTGTGGAATTGCTTCAGTGTCAGTAATCATTGCAGTCATTTGACTTTTAGCTTGTCGTCGGTTTAAGAAACGTTTATGCCTGAAAACAATTTTATAGGATGGTATTAACTATGTCATTGTCATTAATATTCACAAGCAATGAAAAAATTTTAATTTAATACCTGCTCATGTTATAGATGTCTTTTCATTGATCTTTGATTTTTTATACACAGAAGGAAATATTGATGGAATGTACCTTGGGCTTGTTTCCTCTTCTGACTTTCGACCCCCAACGAAATGGTCACTACAGATGGTATCAGTTAGTTTTGGAATCCACTGTGATCCATCAGCACTAAAAAATTTGTTTTTATTAGAAATTGAGCTTAGACTATACAACTTTACTCTAAAACTCATTACTTACAAAATTTTCATATTTATTTTAACAACTTATTTTCCTTTATTATCATAAATATTGGAATTTTACTTTTTAATTTAATTATATAAATTAAATTTTTTTAAATGTTAATATTTTTTTTTATATTTACAAATTTAATATTAATTTTGGAGTAGAATATACACTACTCGAGTTGGCATGCTACTGAATAAGGTTAAACAGTACTTACTTTTTTCTTTTCACAGCATTTATCCATTTATGTCTTTTATCAACTTTTCACTTAGCCACTGGGAATGTGTAAAATTTACACTTTCTGTTTCTGTCTGTATTTTTGCAATCAACAACACAACAACTATTATGAACCATTTTTTATGTAATTTTTACGTGTTCATGTATGACAAAAGCATGATTTAACGATAATTTGACCACATCGAGCGCTGCGATCGATTCACCAGTCTCCACTATATACTCCGCTCCCTGCCAATAATAAACATTCAAAGATATAGGCACTTGGAAAAGTAAGAATGTTGAATTCTCGGAACAATTCTCTACAATCTGCTATATATGATGAACCAGTGATAATTCTAATTAGGGAATGCAATCTCGCATGAAAATATCAATCTCGGTATTAGCGAGATTCAGGAATTCTAATCTTGTGAAATCTCGGTATTGTACGAGATCTCGTATTGTACAGAAATGATCATCGAAAATGTACGAAAATTCCTATCATTTATATTTCTATTGGCTCTAATAATTCTTCAGGAGAAAAATAGATAAATAAAGTCTCAAGCTAACCAGTAATTTATTCAAAAAATAACATATTATTCTAAAACTTGAGAATAACTCCTCAAAAAGCATAAAGTATCTAGGGTTTCATCTGCCAGCTGACTCCAAATGCTGCTTGCCAGATAACCAGATGAGGAAAACACCTGTTCTGCCTCGACACTTGTTGGTACTTCAGATAAAAGACATTGCTGAGCGAACTGTACATTTTGTCCTTTTGACCCTCCTGTCTAAGTCCATCTGACTATTCCAAATGAGTAGAGCAACACTGGAATGGCGTAGGTATTAATTTCCTCGACTAGATTCATCGAGTTCAACATTGATTTCAGCACAGTCTTCAGACGCTGACTATATTTTGAACGAATCTTCTCCTTTGATTGTTTTTGGTCTAGCAATCTGGCTTGTTGGTATCCTAGATAATTGTATGTTTCGCCAACCCTCATGAAGTGTATAATATCACTGTTTGGAGGTTGTGTTTCACCATCTATGACTTTCCCTCTTTGAATGTTCAGGGTCTTAAATTTTTCAGACCCGAATTTCATATGAACTTACTGACAGTTTTCAGCAAATCATCCAATAGCTTCTTGTTTGAAGGATATAATTTGATCTCATCCGTATACAGCAGGTGGGAGATTGTATGATAGTTCCTATCTGTTTCTATCCTAAATCCGTATCCTTTTCTATCGAGTATTGAGGACAATGGGTTCATAGCTAAACATAATGGACTCAAAGAGTCTCCTTGAAAAATTCCTCGACGCATGGGTATCGCGTCGCCCTATTACTATTATTATCATTATTATACAATAATATTGGTTGAATGAGATGAAAAACACAAAGTTTAACTTTAATCTACACTTTATTTGAAAAAATTCGACGACGTTTCGCTGACACAGCAGCTTTATCAAGAATGAAAAACAGAATGAAGAGTATGGTATTATAACAAATCGTAGAACAAGTTGGATGAATAACAGGAAAATCCACACCGAGCCATTGTACAGTTAGTATGAAAGGTAATGAAAACTAATTAAACAAGTTAAGTAGGGGTGAGTAATTCACATCTACCTGTTCATTCAAAAGCTTGTCCGAATGTTTGTATCTATTTATTTCTAATGCTTCTAGGAGATCTAATTTTGAACTTTTTGATTTTATATGTAATATGTCAAAGTTTTTATTGAATGAATGGTTTTCTTTTATTAGGTGGTTTGAATAATTTGAATCAGATTTATTTTTATCGAAGCTACGTTTATGTTCAGATGTTCTTATGCCAAAACTCCTATAGGTCCTACTGATATAAATTTTATCACAAGAACCGCAATTGAGTTTATAGATTCCTGATTTACTTGATTTTTCAACACGAGATTTATTATTTTAATATGTTTACCTAAGTTATTAGAAGTTTTGAAAGTTATATTATGATTTTGTTTGACGAGAAAGGATTTAATATTTGTACTTCCAGAACCGCAGAATGTTAAACTGTTGAATATTTTATAGTCTTTATGAATAGGATATACTTCATTTATTGCTTTCTGATACAGTTTTTACGAATGATTATATCTATCATATCCGGATTATATGAATTATTATTGGCTATCTGTTTGATGATGTTTAACTCTTTATTATAATCTTCTACTGATAAAGGTAAATTGAGTAAACGATGTACCATGCTGTTTAAAGCTGCAACTTTGTGTTGAATTGGATGTAATGAGTAGTTATGTATAATTGTATCAGTATGTGTTGGTTTACGAAAGACCGAAAAAACATGATTATTATTTTGTTTAGTGATTTAGTCCATAAAATTAATGGAATCGTTCTGTTCAATTTCTATCGTGAATTTAATGTTCAAATGGATGGAATTAATGAAATTAAGAAATTAGTCTAATTGACGAGTAGTTTCAATGAAACATACTAAGATGTCGTCAACATATCTATACCAATAAAGAAATTTGGAAATGAGTGGATGTGTATGAATTTTCTGTTCATTATTATTCATAAAAATCTCTGCTAAAAGTGGACTCAAAGGATTTTCCATGATCAAACCATTTTCACTACTGTAATAGATGTTGTTGAAAGAAAAATAATTTTGTTCAATGCAAACAAAAAATGTAAAAAATGATTTAATTATGTGGTTAACATGATTCGAATTCAACATGTTTTCGATTAATATTTTGACATCACCTGGAGGAACACTTGGGTATAAATTCTCAACATCAAACGAAATAAGTTTTGCGTTAGGTGGTAGGTTAACGTTTTTATGTTATTTATCAATTCGAAAGAATTTTTATAGAAAATTTTGATTTGAATGAACAATAATTTTTAATGATATCTATAAGGTAGTGCGACAATTTCACGGCTGGGGCTGTAACGTAAGATACGACTGGTCTAACGGGGTTATTTACTTTATGCAATTTAATGAGTGAATACAGTTGAGGTGGTTGAGGATTGGTAAAATTAATTTGTATTTATCTATTGCTTTAATTAAAGATTTTGCGTCATTTATTGCAATTTTAATATTTTTCTGGAATTTAATAGTTGGATCTTTGTTTAAAATTGTATAGTTTCCGGACGAAATGAAATTTAGAGTTTTAAATAGGTAGTCATTTTTATTTAACGAAACGTCGTCGAATTTTTTCAAATAAAGTGTAGATTGAAGTTAAACCTTGTGTTTTTTATCTCATTTATATCATGGATCTACATCAAGTAACGGCCTCCACAATTCAAATACAAATCGCTTAGCTGCCATGAATTTGTGAAGTTCACAATAATGAGTATTTGAGCTATACGTCAGTTTCGAGGACTGATAAATGAGATATATCTCTAAAAACCCATTGATAAAATTAACAATAAATCTAAACATCTTCTGAATCAATTTGAATTTTCAATTTTTCGCGTGGATTTCTTAGTGCAGTATATTTTTTCGAATTGCTAAAGGATATTTCCTCGAGAGAAATTACTTCCTCAACATGATAATTTGTTCCGAAGCCACTTCTTTTCCCACGAATTGAATAACACATCTAGTAAAATATGCTAACGACATGAAAGATTTTCATCGTGTACAAAAGAACCTATAACGGGTTGAAAGCGATATAGTCGACCCATTTTTTCCCTACTTCCACAACGCGTAGAAACGACACTAATAGTTAAGGGTCGTTCCGTATGTGCGGGGAATATAAATGATGTCTTATGGTTGAGACGTATGCTTTATTGACTCCCAGAGTGAGTTAATAGAACGGCCATTAGAACTCTGGCATGAAATTGGTTAGCCGAGTGATAAAAAGAAGTCAGACCGGATGAGTCTACGACGAGTTCCGGACGGATTTGATGGAACTTCTAGGGTGAAATAATGACGTGAATCGTAAATGATCGCAAAAATAATTTAACGCCTCATTTAGAGTTATTCTCAGATACAAAAATGCTTCGAAAGTTCGAACTGGGGTTGGGAGTTTCAGTGAAGGCACTGGAGCCTTGTTCCCCGATTAAAATTGCGTGAAAATCGTGGTGACTTTCGATAAGTTTTTAGACACCCTCGTAAAGTTTCCCAGAGGATTAATAGAATTGATGAAGAGGACTTTCGACACCAGTAAAAGAACCGTAGGTGTACATGACGGCCATGTTTTAATGTTTCAGTATCATAAGACAAGAAACATCTCTATCAGAAGGGGATACAGTTTTTTAAGGGATTTGTACAGGTTGTTTCACCTCGGACTATATAGCTCTTAGCGATGAATGGAAATGGTGTTTCAAAAGATAGTTGACCCCATTCAATTCCGAGATACTGGATGTCTTATGAATCTGGGCAATATAGCGGATGGCGTGGGTTAACTGTAGAGTCGGCTCGTGACAAGGCGTGCTGCAGACGATCAACGGCGACGATATGACCTCAATGAGCATAAAGTACGTTGAGTGCTTAGCTTGGTCGGAGGGACATAGAGTGGTATTTGGTTAGAAAGCCCAATCTTAGAAAGCGTAGTGAACACAGCAACAATACACCCCGCGAAAACTGTTTTTCATGCTGTATAAAATCACCCCCCTATTTTTAGCCTAGGCATGTAGTCTATAATGCTTGAATACCAAATTTCATCATTGTATTCCAAAGATATCGTGGAAAAACATTTTTGAAAGATGATACTTTTAATAGTTCGTAACTGCATTGAGAAAAATATATCGACCCATGTTTTCAAGAAGTTTCATATAATTCCTATGTGTAAAATATCTTACTAAAAGGACTACTTCAATTTTAATTTAAAACGGAACAATATACCAGAAAAGAATAAAGGATGATTCTATAACTTTTCCAACTTCCAAAGTATATTGACAATTTTTCTCCGAAGATATAATTTAAAATGAATTTATCGGGGATGAAATCTTGTCTAAGCATCGGAAGGTACTCGATATTTCCTAAGCTCTTTTGAATTCAGAAGATACTTCGAGATTATTGATGTTCGAAACTACGTCTGAAGTATGTATGATCTCTAGAAAATTTAATGAAGATTCTATTCCACGTTCTGAAGCTACGATAATTCGGGTCACATATAGAGAACTGTGGAGATCAAAAGTTCTGGAACGTCTTGGCGAAATACCGAAGGACAAATTTTCATTTCCGAGGATGTTAAGAAAGGAATTCCATAAGATATAGCATTCCTAGTGTTTACTGGCTTGTATACTCCTACGAAAGAAATAAACGGTTTAGTGAAAGGAATTGTTTATCGAAGACATTGGTGTATTCATCTATCAATCTTTTCAATCTGAAATAGGCTTCAACTGTGCACATAAAGTTAGGGATATGAAGAATTATTAGTATGTTTTGGTATCAGTGCGATTTACATGTATATTCACTGTTTTTTTTCATTTAAATCGTTCTTATCTAAAGGAACATACAAAAACATTGTACAATCACTTCATCAAAACTATATTGAATGACGACAATGTAATGAAAAAAATTATACAAGGTGTTACATAACAGTATGTCACAACTTAGTGGGTAAATCTACGTGCAATTTTAGGAAAAAAAGTTCATATAAACATAGGTCCGCAAAAGTTTTGTTACGGAACTAAAGGGTGTTGAAATTTCCGGAAAAAAATTTTTTCTTTAAAACTCCTGCAGTTTTTGAGATATTCAGCCCAAATTAGGAATACAGGCTATTTTTCACAGCCTCCATCATTACACCTCCTAAATTTCGACAAGAATCTAGAAGGTGTTCTCTTTTCCGGATCCATGTCTTCTTTTGCAATTTCACCCTTTTTTGCAATACGGCACTGATCAGCGTGCGATCAATTTTCGTCATCTTCGTTCGATTCAGAAACTTTTTTGACATCTGAAATGTTTTCGTATCTCCGACCGTTCTCGAACAAAAAATTCTTAAACGATTGTATGCATTCGCTAAATTGAAAGTACTACTAATTAAAAAAATTGACTAGTAGGCTTTGATTTCTTTTATTCATTTATTTATTCTGACAGTTGCTAAAGTTGAACCAGTGTCTGCTCGAATTGTTTATCAAATTAACGATTAGTTTTAAGACTCTTGAAGTTATTGCTGTAAGAAAAAATGGCTAATTTTACTAACGCCGAATTGGCTGATATCCATTACATGTACGATTATATCAGGTGCGCTTTCCAAATCGAGTAACACTAGACAGACATACATTTTCAAATATCCACAGAAAGTTGAGGGAAACTGCTACTTTTACTGCAAATAATCATCTAAAAGGTGCAACTCAAACTATGAGAACTCCAGATATTGAGGAAGCAGTTTTGAATCATATTGATTTGAATCCTCATGTGAGTATAAGAAAAATTGGAAATCAGTTGAATATCTCACATGTTCTAGGTTGGAGGATTCTCCACGACTTTTTATTGTACCCGTTTCATATTCAACGCGTCCAAACTCTACTTCCGCGAGATATTACTTCAAGACTGAATTTTATGTCGATGGTTCTTAGATAAAATTAGAGAAAATGCTCATTTTGATAGTGAAATAAAGTTCACAGACGAAGCTAACTTTTTGAGAACTGCTATCACAAATTTTCACAATAGTCATTATTGGGCTGAGAAAATCCCCCATTTGATTGAAGAATCTCATCATCAAGAACAATTCTCACTAAATGTCTGGGTCAGAATAATTGGAAATTATTGATTGGGCCATTTTTTTTGCCTAATAGACTAAACGGTCCCGCTTATCAGCAATTTCTTGAGGAGGAGTTACCTTTATTGCTAGAGGATGGGCCACTTTTGGTGAAAAACATAATGTGGTTCATGCATGACCGATAGATAGATCAGGGTGGGCCAGAACCATGGCCTCCAAGGTCCCCAGACTTAAATAGTTTAGACTCTAATGAGAAATCTCAAAAGTTTAGTTCATTCCACTTCAGTGAACACTGTAGAATAATTGAGAAATCGAATAACAACCTCTTGTGACACGATAAGAAATACCCCAGGAATATTTCAAAGAGTGCGTAATAATATGCGAAGAAAGACAGAGGCCTGTATTCTTGCAATTTATTTAGTTTTCAATTGTCCTTCTTTCTAGTTTGATATTGAATAAGTATAAGTTGAGTCTCAGAAGACGAGCTTCTAAAATAAACGCAAATTTTGGGCATACCTATCGAGTATTTCTATTAATTTTTTTAACACTGAATTCAAATAATTCAAATTCAATAATTTTTCACTAGAAAACGGTTGGAGATACGTCACAAAAACTTGTGAATTGAACGAAGATGACGAAAATTGATTGTACGCTGATCAGTGGCGTACTGCAAAAAAGTTTGAAAGGGCAAAAGAAGACATGGCCTCGGAAGAAAAAACACCTTCTGAATTTCAGTTAAAATCTTGGACGTGTAATGATGGAGGCTGTAAAAATAGCTTACATTGTGAATTTCGGCTGAATATCTCAAAAACTGCAGGAGTTTTGAAGAAAAAAATTTTCCGGAAATTTCAACACCCTGTAGCTCGGTTACGAAGCTTTTGCGGGGACCTATGTTTATATAAACTTTTTTTCTTAGAATTGCACGTAGATTTACCCCCTCAATTTGTGATATACTATTATGTAACACCCTGTATACTTTCCATTATTTTATTTTTACCAATACGATTTTTTTCGACCGTCAGGTCAGTTTCAAGTGGTCAACTACAGGAAATTCATTTACTTAAATAGATTCTAGCCTAATTTGATATTAAGTAGGGGAGATGTATTGATGTCCAGCTAGCCATTATGAAGGATTTCATCTAGGTTTTGACAAAGTTCATTCATTTCCACACATTTCAAAAATATCTGTTGAAATGTTTGGAAATCAATAAACTTTGTAAAAACTCAATTGAAATCCCCCTTAATGGACATTGATACTTCTCCACTACTTAATCTCAGAACAAATTCAATAAAACTAAAATAGATAAATAAAAAATAGAAGCTCTTCTGTCACTTCACGATGTAGTCTCCAAACATCGAGGTTTCAATCTGGAATAACAACAAGAGTATAGCTTCCCTGGATCAATCCTACTACCACACGGTGAACACTAACTGGTAACCTCCCAAAGGGTTTATTTGTTGCTAAGAATTGATTAAATGCGCTGGTAGTGGAATTACCTTATCTAACATACTATGGAGTACACTGAACGGAATCGGTCACCTATCCTTATCAAACAAGTGTTTGCACTTCATCAATTAAATACTTTCAAATACGTTCATTGTATTCACTTCCTCTATATTCTTCAACAATGTTTCATTTTCACAATCAATTTCACAGCCGAAGACTATTTTAACTCAAATCCACTTCACTATTATGATTAGTTGGCATATATTCGAAACATTGAAAGCCAAAACCATGTTCACATACTTGTTGACTAATGATCCTGACTTTCTATCAGTTAGAGAGTTCCTACCACATATTACAAAATCTCATCATCGGGTGATAGCCACATCTTTACAAGTATTCGTGCAGACATATCTCAAGACCAACCAAGAAGGTTAAGTATCATCATACGATAGAATAAATGAAGAACTATCGAAGTTTAATTGGAATACTCTATTTTTGATCAATAATATCGAATCTATGTGGATGAAATTTGTTGATTCCGTTGCGTCGATTGGGGTACGAAACACCATAACGAGACGAATTTATCAAAATAAAATAAAGCCTGAAAGCTCTAAGATGACAATTAGTATATTGTCTTAGAGCTTTCAGACAGAAACGATCTCTGTGGAGAAGGTTCATAAGAACTATAACCGAGGAAGGTTACAATATCCAAAACTTCTCAAAAAAGCTCAGCCAAGATATTTCGATGGCTATATAAAACTACAAGCGAAATCTCTGTGATTTTGGAAACTTTAGGAAGCTATAGATGTATATTTGGTCTCATCTCAACTCAAAGGTTTGTACGTCCTCAGTGACGGACGAATTTGGAAATATTGCAAATAACTCAATAGAGTCCAGATACTATGGGGGCTTTCCAATTCTCATTCACAGAAGTTACAATACAAAATCACATAACTGAGTTCTGACATAAATCTCAAAGCAATATTGGAGATCAGTTTTACAGTAAAGAGATTAAATCTAAAATTACCAAACTTATAAAAACTTCGCTGGGATCTGATGAGACAACCACGTCATTTCTTTAAAAAATGTCTGCGCTGATTCACCATGCAGCTCAATAATGAATAGATCATTTTTTGAAAACGCCTACTGCCTGGAAGACTTTCGTCACTTCAATATTCAAAAAGAGGGACGAACTGGAGGCGTCGAATTATTGTCCAGTAAGTTTAACGTCTGCTTTCGAGAAAATAATGGAGTCTATCATAGTCGATGAACTGATGGAATTTCTGATAGTGAATTTGATACTCTCGCCTCGTCAGCGTGCTTTTATGAAGAAACGTTCAGTGATGACAAAATCTGATTCAATCTCTGGACGAATGGACGAAGATACTTGATATTGTTTACTTAGACTTTTCTAGAGTTTTTGATAGAGTTCCTTATAACAAACTCCTCATGAAACAAGAATATTTTGGTGTGCGTGGAAACCTGTTGGAGTGGATTGATTGCTTTCTTCTGCAGAAAGAGAGATCAGTGGGGTTCCACAGGGGTCGGAACTTGGTCCCATTTGCTCTCTTGTATATACCTCTCATCTTCTGAAGAATATTCGCTCAAGTTTTACCTCATTTGCTAACGACACGAAGATTTATGCGACGGTTCGTCATTCTGTGTCCATTACAAAAAGATAGATAGACTTCGTTTCCAAATGGTGTGAATACCACCATTGAATCATAAGAAAACAGTGGAGATTGGAATACGTGCAAACACTTAAGATGATAATGTCCACAATTGAGATTATATCGAAAAACTTACACAAACGACCATCAAACACATGCAGTAAGCGGTACTGTTGGCAAGAGCTAGAACCGTCAGGAAGTATATGGGAAACACAACATCGGACTTTTGATATCGAAGATATCTGGGATCAATGGACGTTTTCCTTAGACGGAGTGTGAAACAACTTCGGGTGATAATAATAATATTAATAATACCTTCTGTTCAGCCTCAGGGGCTCAGGAACATTGTTCCGAGTACGGGCTTAGCGAACCCGAGGTACCCAAGCTGAACCTGGCAGTAGGTATAAAATGCAAATTATCCAATGATGTACAATCTAAGGAATAAACGGGTGAATCGACATTGTACCACCATAACCTCTTGTCGCGTTCAAGATTTAGGAAGAGGGTCTTGTTCGGAAAGTGAGTCACAGTCTCCCTCGGTTAGCGACGGAAGCAGCGTGATATCGAGTGGGGATACTGCAACACAAAACCAAGTGGGAAATAACATCAACACCTCCCAACCGACTCTTGATGTTTCAACTGCGGCGCAAGCCATTATGCCTACGACCACGAGAGCCGGACTCCCTAGGAAACGCATGAAGTGGACTCCAGAAATGAATACCTTCATTATGCGTTCCTATTACAAGATTACAAACTTGGAATCGGAAATGACAGCTTACAGATACGCGTTACATCTTGCGTTCATAGAAAAATATCCTGAATTACAGCACATATCCGAGCAGAGAATTACGGATCAACGAAGAACAATCGTTAAAAACTGGCTACTTTCTTCAGAAACGCTACAAAGCTTACGAAAATAGGTCATAATGGAACTCAGAAGCGAAAATGATACTCATAACGGTATACCTGCTGGAGTCAATGAAAGTGTTACAGATAACATCGAAGCCACGGAAACGAATATTAACATGGAACGCCCTCTTGAGCCGAATTAGCAGAACGAATATACGTATTTAGCAAGATCAGAACTCAACAGAGCAATAACTGAATTCAGTGGTAGTAACCCAACTAAAAGACCTAAACTTCTGTTCATCCAAAAGGCTTATTTTGATCAAAATTCTTTATCCAAGTTTACTTCTTTCAACAATTGTAGCAATCAATAAAATATGTAATTTTTTCTTTTTCATTACAGAAGGAAGAGATCGCTACACTGGGCTAGAGAAATGGATGGGAACTTAACATTCGAAGATTGTGAAGAACCAACCAACCACAATCACAGCAGTATCTTTGGACCCATAGACGTACCTGAATGGGAGGCATATCTAACAATCATCACCCTGTCTCTCATCATTCTTCTTACAATTATCGGAAACATCTTAGTTATATTAAGTGTGTTTACGTATAAACCACTGCGAATAGTTCAAAATTTTTTTATTGTTTCATTAGCAGTGGCAGATCTCACTGTAGCAATATTAGTTATGCCACTAAATGTTGTTTATCATATACTTGGAAGATGGGTATTTGGTATACACATTTGTAAGATGTGGTTAACATCTGATGTACTTTGTTGTACAGCTTCAATACTCAATCTATGTGCTATAGCCCTTGATCGGTTTTGGGCTATAACAGATCCCATAAATTATGCTCAGAAAAGAACTGTTAAAAGAGTTCTCAGTCAAATAGCTTTCGTATGGATTTTATCCTCATAATAAGTTCTCCTCCACTAATAGGCTGGAATGACTGGCCAGGTCCTGAAGAATTTCAAATACAACAAACTTGCAAGCTCACAGAACGTAGAGGTTATGTAGTTTATTCTTCTTTAGGTTCATTTTTTATTCCTCTGATCATTATGACAATAGTTTATATAGAAATATTCATAGCAACTAGAAGAAGACTACGTGAACGAGCAAAAGCTTCAAAAATAAACGCAGTTTCTAAAAATAAATACCAAACAACTAGTCAAATAACCAAAGAACAGAACCAAGATAGAGAATCAGTTAGCAGTGAAACAAACCACAACGAACACCCTGATTTGGATGAAAAAATTCCTAAAACTAAGTCCAAAGAGGAGAAAAGAAGAAAGTAAAACATGAAGCGAAAAACCAATCAAACGATAACAGTTTGAAACCAATACTTATCCACGAAGATTCATTAACAGATAATCCTGATTCATCTTCGTCAAGAAAGAATTCTCATATTTGTGATTTGGGTGATCAAAAAGCACCTTCTGGTTCGACATCGATCGAATGTTCTCAAGTTAACTCGCCAAAAACTTGTGCCAAAGTGAAAGCTTCAAAACCTGATACAACCAAAAAGAGCGGAGCTGTGTATCAGTTCATTGAAGAAAAACAAAAAATATCTCTTTCTAAAGAGAGGAGAGCAGCTCGAACGTTAGGAATAATTATGGGGGTTTTTGTTTTCTGTTGGCTGCCATTTTTCCTTATGTACGTCATTGTTCCTTTTTGTAGTAGCTGTTGTCCTCCTTCGAAAAGATTAGTTAATTTTATAACCTGGCTTGGTTATATAAATTCTGTTCTAAATCCCATTATTTATACAATTTTCAATATGGAATATAGAAGAGCATTTAGGAAATTACTGGGTATGCGTATATAAGATGATTAAGATTAAGAAAAAATTTTTCATCTAGTTTAAGTACAACGTAGTACTTTCATCTTCACACTTTTTTATTTTCTAATCATTGATATTCAATGAAAATTATTCAGACGTTTTCAGAGGTTGAAAATTTCAGAGAACTGAAATACACGGTGGTTCACTTTTATGTAGCAGGACTATAACAAGCGATAGAATGCGTTACTATACGAAGATTTCTGTGAACATAAGTCTGCAAAAGTACAGTGGATTTGTTTTCTGTTCATTACTCTAACAATTTCAGAGATATTCTCGAATTTAAAACGTAGATTACTCTCTAAGTCCAACACAATTGATCATTCACCAATGTTTTAAAAATTGACAGGGTGGTATTTTTTGTTGGTTCTTCTCAACTTTCCTTTCCCCTAATTTTTGGAAGTACGCCACTGAATTTCTCCAATGATTTTAGTTGACTACTGAATTTTTTCACAAGTAACAAGACCTAAAATATTTTTGACTCAATGTACGATATACCTTCTAAAATTCAACTTTACCATTGATACATGGTTCTACTGTAATTGGTGATAGAGTAACTTGGGGTTCTTCAAAAATCGTGTATGAAGGTCATTAAAGTTTCAAGGTTTTCAAGATACAGGGTGATTACTTATTTCTGGCCAAATATTTCATCAATAATAAAGTAGACAATGCGTTGACTGAAATTGATTCACTTTGTTCTTCGGAGCTATGATTCATAGCAGGTAACACGAGTAGAAAAAATCAGGGCATTATTGTTACTATGAATGAAATAAATAATTCAAATATAATGTTCGGCAATTTTAAGTCATACAGAAAAATTAATGTAAAAAGATTCTTGATCTTTCTTCACCGCGGTTCGTTAATTTTTTCTTTTAAAGAAATTAAGTTGATATTTACCGATAATCAAATAATCGCAAGAAGAAACACACAAAAGAACGTAAAAATTACAAAATATTTTCGTAACAAAATGGAAAACAGAAAAATCTAACCTAATCTGAAATTTCTTGAATTTGGGAGGCTTTTACTTGGTAAAATTCCATTATCAATAATAAAAAACAAGTACTGTGTTTTAAGGAATTTTACTTAATAATTGCGATTCGTAACGCGTTTCACTACACCGTAGCTTTTTCAGACGAATGAATATGCAGAAAAATATAAATGAGAATATAACTATAAATGTTCTTGAGTAATTAAAAGCTTATTGGTTGCTTCTTCTTAAGTGGTTATTTATGACAGGTATATCCAATAAAATTAAGGAATAGATTGCTCCCCGAAAAGATTCAATAGAGGTGAAGGGCTTAAATCGACTTGTTTATTGATGAGTCTACCTGAGTGTTTGTATTTATTTATTTCTAAAGTTTCCCAAAGATCTACCTTCCAATATTTATTATCTGTATGCAAAATTTCAAACGGTGGGTCGAAAGAATGATTATTTTCTAAGAGATGATTCGCGTAATTTGAATCTGATTTTTATTTGAAAAACTGCGTTTATGTTCCGATATTCTAATATTAAAATTTTCTGTGTTCTACCAATGTAGAAATTATCACAGTCATTGCAATTCAATCGATAAACACCCGATTTATTGTTTTTACCTGGTTTGGTTTTATTATTTTTATATATTTGCCTAAATTATTATTAGTTTGGAAAGCTATGTTGAAATTATTGCTACTTAAGAATGATTTCAGTTTCTCACTTGTAATGCCAACGTAGGTTAAGGTGTTGAATTTTGTTTCAATTTATCGACAGGGTAAACTTCATTCAATGCGATTCTACTTTGTTTTTATTTAAAATATTATTTATTAGTTTGGGATTGTAACCATTATTTTTGGCTATTTGTTTAATCAAATTTAGTTCTTTGTTGAAATTTTCTGGTGATAGCGGGATGTTAATCAATCTATGAATAAAACAATTGAATGCTGACATTTTATGTTGATATGGATGACACGACGAGTTATGTATTATAATATCTGTATGTGCAGTTTTTCAAATAAAAATCAGAATCAAATTACGCGAATCATCTTTTAGAAAATAATCATTCTTTCGACCCACAGTTTGAAATTTTGCATACAGATAATAAATATTGGAAGGTAGATCTTTGGGAAACTTTAGAAATAAATAAATACAAACACTTAGGTAGACTCATCAATGAACAAGTCGATTTAAGCCCTTCGCCTCTATTGAATCTTTTCGGGGAGCAATCTATTCCTTAATTTTATTGGATATACCTGTCATAAATAACCACTTAAGAAGAAGCAACCAATAAGCTTTTAATTACTCAAGAACATTTATAGTTATATTCTCATTTATATTTTTCTGCATAATCATTCGTCTGAAGAAGCTACGGTGTAGTGAAACGCGTTACGAATCGCAATTATTAAGTAAAATTCCTTAAAACACAGTACTTGTTTTTTATTATTAATCTGAAATTAGCAATTATTTTGAATTCTCAAATTGCACATCTCCAAGCCGTTAGATTTGCTGATTTAATTCGCTAGTCAGATAGTAATAGCTGCAGATTTCAGATCCTCTGTAGTATTTGGTACTAACTCTACATATCTGCTTGCTCCACAGGGGTTTTCTGTTAAGCTCCATTTTCGGCACTCTTGCTCTTCCCATCCTCTCTATATAACCCAACTATTAAACCATTGAACTTTTACATACCACGATATAAACGGTTTGTTATATAATTCAGGTGATTCAGTATTCGTTATTCCTTTCCATCCTGCCGTATTCTTTACCCAAAAATGAAATTTTTCCTGGTATTTTTTGTTCATCGGAATATTTATAAGTCTATAGATCAAGCTTTGAAAAACTGCTGTTTTATGGGTTCAGTGGTATTGTGAAGTTACATCTATTATATTTTGTGTGTGAAAATTTTCTATATATCTTGAAAGAATATGATCCATTTATTATCTCTATTGTTAAATCTAAGAAGTTGACTGAGTTATCATCATCTGACTCTAGTTTGAATTTTATTTTACTGACACATGTATTCGAATATTCAATAAATCTCTTAAATTTCTCATTTGTATCCATCTACATTATAAGAACATCATCAACATATCTATGATAATAGATAATGTACTCACGATTAATATCATTGTCGTTAAAAATGAAATTTTCCTCAAACCAGTCCATGTACTTATCAGCAAAAAGTCTATAAGATCAATCTTTATAAGTTCTAATTAAGTTCTCACTTGGTTTATTTGTAGGTAAGTTTTCAATATCCATTGTTTTCAGTTTGTAACTCAACTAACCTAACCATGTCTGCTATTTTTGAAAAAGAAGATGATTTACTATTATAAGATCTGTGATATTTTGTTCTGTGGTTAGCTGACATAACCATACTTTCGATATCGTCTTGTCATAAAAATCATTTTTAGCTTGAAGTGTTCTAAGTTTCAATTCATAATTTTAATAGGTATATTGAACAAATACCGTTTTAATTTGTTGTGAAATGTCGGTCCTATTGATTGTTTTTAATTTTACTATAATTGACTTTACTTACTGAAAAAAGATTGGATAGGTTTTTTCAAGAAGCAGAGTTTGTTACGTTATACTTCTAATATTTGTTTTTCTTGTAATCACTGGTCTGGAGATGCTCTGACCTGTAAGAATTTTCATTTTTGATTGAAAACTGTAGAAGATACTGAATGAGTCACTGAAACATAGTGAAGACTATCGCCCCAAGACTATTGGAGTATTGGTGCGAAAAACTGGAATAGATTCATTTAGATCAAAGATGACAGTCTTTGATCTGGAATGAATTTGTTCCATTTTTTTGCACTAATACTTGAATAGCTCAAGGCGATAGATAGTCTTCTCTATTTTTCAGTAGCTCACTCTGTATCTTCTACAGTTTTCAATCAAAAATGAAAATTCGTTCACGGGGATGCAGACAAAGAGAATACCTTTCTTTCGAGATATCACTCGAGCCATCTACCCTCTTCCAAATTTTCAAGGGTGGTTACCCCTGCGCTAGGGGTTCAAATTCCAGATGCCATTGATCCGCATGGATCTGTACCATTTTACTTCACTGAAACTTGAATATTCTCAGGGAAATAGTCTTCCCTATCTTTCAGTTGCTCACCCTGTATCTTTTACAGGTTTCAATTAAAAATGAAAATTCGTTCAAGGCGATGTAGATAAAGATACCACCTTTCTTTTGAGTCATCACTAGACCCATCTTCCCTATTCAAAATGTTCAAGGATTGCAATCCCCACTTAGGGGGTTGATATTCCAGGAAAGTTTTGTATCCCAAAAGATGTCACCCTTGAAACAAAAATTGACCTGTTTTTGCGTTTCAATCAGAAATGAATATCTTGGTAGATATAGCCTCTGTTTAGTTTTCTTTGAAACACCCTGTATATTCTCCATAAACGTCTAATAAACCACTCAACTAGGGATACCCTATATATGAAATATGTTCTGTGTTAGTTCATTTCATTATTTCTTGACATGTCTTGTAAATTTTTGAAGATGCATTAAAGTCTATTTTATTCTATTCTATTAGTTGTTGTAGTTCATAAGATTGTTAACTGTCAATTTTCGAGCAGCAGTTTCTCCAATTTTCTCAATATTGAAAAAGAGACCGAAAAATTTCTGAAGTCAACGAAACCTCATGAGATAACGAGATCAAATTTTCAACAGTTATCAAAAGCAACATTGCTTACTTGATTATACCAAAGGATCACTCTTATTTTGAATGAAAAATTTCTGGATCAATTCAAGCAACGTTATTCATTCTTCCCAATTAAATATTATTCAAATTATATTTCCTTAACTAATTAAGTACACAAACTACATTAATTTATTACTATATTTCACTCTAATGGTTATTTTCATAACATCTGTACCCGTGTTTGAATTTATGATTTCCCTGAGGCATTTCAACCTCATGAAATTATCTAAATGACTCGAAACAGATGGATTTTTGAGTGAGATATGCATACCCTTTGTCAACAACCTCGTTCTACTCCAAGAACCATTATTTAAGTGGGTTTCAAACTACATAAAATTATTTAAAGGTTACCACACATTCAATACCTCATATTCATTTTCTATCGAAAAAATCAACATTAGTAGTCGACAATTGAGAATACACATATTCATTGTAGAAAACTCTACAGAAGGTTGGATGTTGTCTGAATAAAATTCGAATTTCCTCTACAAAGAGTTTCCGAATACTAAATTGATTAATATGCTACTACCTCCTAATCCAAGGAGGATTAAATGTATATTTTATCACGTCAAAAATTGCATTAACTTTCCTGAAAGAATCCTAATTGAATAAACAACATTCATGATGAAAAAGTGCATCTTCCTCATTTAAATTCTGAGGTTTTTCATCAAAATATAATCTGACATCTAACAAAATCTGTTGAAGAGGTTTCGATTGCATTGTTGCAACGGCTGATGAAATTGTTTGCTCCAAGCTGATTCAATCGAATTGCAGCACAAACTTTCCTGATTTCTAGTTGTATTCAGTTCAAAGAGATATGACCTTTGAGCCACATCGAAGCATTTGTGAAAATACCAGACATTGTCGCTTTCAATATCGGATGGAATGACTACGCTATTTGTTAAGTGAATTTGTCATAGCAGAAACCGTCGTTTCGCCACATGAATCTGATTTCTGACAAAGCCTAGTCCACAAAGATGTGAATTTTCCTTCCCTTTATGTTTCTTTACAACGCAGCTTTCATTTACGTTCAATATATCCATCACGTGATGATAAGGTCTGTACTTGGATGTTTTAAAAGATTGTAGATATTGCCATTAATTCGGCAATTGTCGGGTAAAATAGTTTCGATCAAGAAACTTTCATTTCAACTTTCCAAGTAAAATACAGGGTGTTACATAATAGTATATCACAACTGGAGGGGGTCAATTTACGTGCAATTTTAACAAAAAAGTTCTAATAAACATAGGTCCGCAAAAGCTTCGTTACGGAGCTAAAGGGTGTTGAAATTTCCGGAAAAAATTGTTTTTTTCTTCAAAACTCCTGCATTTTTCGAGATATTCAGCCCAAATTTGGAATTCAAGCTGTTTCTTACAGCCTCCATCATTACACGTCCTAGATTTCAACTGAAATTCACAAGGTGTTTTCTGTCTTCTGTTGCCCTTTCAAACTTTTTTGCAGTACGCCACTGCTCAGCGTACAATTAATTTTCGTCATCTTCGTTCAATTGAGAAACTTTTTTGACTCTTGTAATTGAATTAGAATCATTTGACTTGTATGTTATTCGCTACATAAAAAAAATATTGGAAATACTCGATAGGTATACCCAAAATTTGCTTTTATTTTAATAGCTCGTCTTTTGAGACTCAACTTATACTTATTCAGTATCGATCTAGAAAAAGAACAATTAAAAACTAAATAAATTGCTGGAAGTGTCCTCCACCTGCAAGAATACAGGCCTTTCTCCTTCGCATATTATCACGCACTCTATTTCTCAATTCTTCTACAGTATTCACTGGAGTGATATAAACTAAACGTTTGAGATATCCCCATAACAAAAAGTCTAAACCATTTAAGTCTGGGGACCCAGGAGGCCATGGTTCTAGCCCACCCCGACCTATCCATCGGTTGTTGAATGTTTTATTCAAGAATACCCTAGCTTCTCCACTGAAATGTGCTGGTGCCTCTTTGTGCATGAACCACATTGTTTCTCAACAAAAGTGGCACATCCTCGAGCAATAAAGGTAACTCCTCCTCAAGAATGGCCCATAAGCGGGACCATTTAGTCTGTTAGGCAGAGATAATGGCCCAATCAAATAATTTCCAATTATTTCGAACCAGACATTCAGTGAGAATTGTTCTTGATGATGAGATTCTTCAATCAAATGGGGGATGTCCTCAGCCCAATAATGATTAGTGTGAAAATTTGTGATAGCAGTTTTCGAAAAGTTAGCTTCATCTGAGAACATTATTTCACTATCAAATTGAGCATTTTCTCTAATTTTATCTAAGAACCATCGGCAGAAATTCAGTCTTGTAGGAAAATCACGAAGAAGTAAAGTTTGGACGCGTTGAATGTGAAACATGTAATGTCATGGAGAATCCTCCAAACTAGAACATGTGAAAAAGTCAACACCTTATGTGGATATTTGAAAATGTTCGCCTGTCTGGTGTTACTCGATTTGGAACGCGCACCTGATATAAACGCCTAGCTTCTTTTGTGTTTCCGTCAGCCTACATGTAATGGATATCAGCCAATTCGCCGTTAGTAAAATTGGCCATTTTTTTTTGCAGCAATAACTTCAAAAGTCTTAAAACTAATTGTTAATTTGATGAACAATTCGAGCAGATGCTGATTCAACTTTAGCAACTGTCAAAATAAATAAATAATTGAAAAAATTAAAGCCTACTAGTAATTTTTTCAATCAGAAGTGCTTTCAATTCAGCGAATGCATACAATCGTTCAATAATTTTTTTGCTCGACAACGGTAGGAGATACGAGAAAATTACAGATGTCAAAAAAACTTTTTATACATTAAACTGAATATATAAGAACTAAAACGATGTTGGAAATTTCGCTTCCGGGTTTGATGTGGGTTTTCGATGGTCTGATTATAGGAATAATGTCAGATCTCCTAGATTCATATACGATATTAATGAGACTTTGTAGAGGTGCTACAGGAACACGTACAGACGCATACATATTGGCATAAAAATAACCCGAGGTGGTGACAATATCTTAATTGTTGGTAATGAAATTACCTAACTAATATATTCAACAAAAAACTACTCACAAATAAAATGACTCTAATTATTCTCAAACAATTTTCAAACGTCAAACTAAGGCTCAAATTCATAAAACCTTACACAGATCATTATGGAATATAGAGGTCGCATCGAATTAATGTTCCACAGCCTAATCATTCAATTTTCTGAAGAAACTGCAGGTTTTTCATGAAATTTCGAATAAAATGAAGATGAGCGATTTAAGGTGAAGAAAACTTTATACCAATCAATATTGAGTTAATATACGTTTCAAATGAAATGAAAACGTAGATACTCGTAATTGAAGAAAACGTTTTTAATAATGAAAACAAGTAATATGTTTTAGGAATTTTACTGAATAATTGTGATTCGTTACGCGTTTCACTACACCGTAGCTTCTTCAGACGAATGAATGTACAGAAATTATGACAACTATATATAGATAAGAATGAGAATATAAATAGAAATGTTCTTGAGTAATCAATAAGCTTATTGGGTTGCTTCTTCTTAAGTGGTTATTGGTGACAGGTATATCCAATAAAATTAAGGAATAGATTTCATCAATAACCACTCAAGGAGAATCAACCCAATAAGCTTTCAATTACTCAAGAACATTTGCATTTATACTCTCATTCTTATCTTTATATAGTTGTCATAATTTCTGTACATACATACGTTCGAAGAAGCTACACTGTAGTGAAACACGTTACGAATCACAATTATTCAGTAAAATTCCTAAAACACATTACTTGTTTTTATTATTGATAATGGAATTCTACCAAGTGAAAACCTTCCAATTTTTTGAAAATTCAGTATTATTCAGTGGTCCCTGTATATAGAAAATCATCGGAAATTACGTTCCCTCCAAAAATAACACCTTTTTCGTACAGAAAAAAATATAATCTTATTCAAATGTGAGTCAATTTTTTGCGAAGAATATGTCACAGAATACCGAAAATTTTGATGAAAAATTATAGCTCAATGGTGGTTACTTTTAAATAAGACGAATCCTAATAAAAGGTGCTTGAAGATGTCTTTTAATAAAAATTCAAAAATACTCCATACTATTTGAAATTGCAAAATTATAGTATAATCAATAACTAGAAGTAGTACCGCCTGAAGATAATTGCAAATCGTAGATCCGTATTCAGTTACTTTAACCCAAAATTTGAAATTGATCAATGAACTCGTTCCCCAGATAATTCTATCAAGCCCTTAGAGCGGACCCTTGTATATTGAAGATAATAATACCATCTTTTTCTTCTAATAACACACGAGACGACTTATTCTCCACCATAATTTAATTTAGAGTTAGTTCTACAATTGAACAATCCATTCTGAACGACACCACTGAATGGCAAATCTCCTAGATTTAGAAGAGAGATATGTTATATGTATATATCTTCATCTGGAGAAAATTATATTAATAATATTTTTTCGACAGATTTCAATAAAAATTAAGTGACATTGATCTAAAGAAGGAAGAACAAAGACTACTTACTTACTACTGTTTAACCATACTCTGTTTTCCACACACAATTTTTGATCGATCTCAATCTCGAAATTTTGAATGATCACTCAATTTAAAGAGATACTGAAATGATACAACAATTCACCAATAAGTACAAGCGATAAACAAATTAGGGTGTCGTAGATCACAAAGATATATTTCTTTTTGTAACATTTGAATATAACTGTCAACTTTGTACGCAATGAAGTAGAACTTATACGTGAAATATTCACCTGAAACTATTTCATATGTTTTTCATAATTTTCCGGACGTTGAAAATTTGATTTCAAGAAATATAACGATATATTTAAATACTGAATCAATTATGAAATTGAGATTAAGGTGTAGAAAATATATCAGAAATCCGCTAGCAACTTATAAGCTTATTCCCGTTTTCGATCAAGACTGATTAATGGTTTTTTCTCACATTTGTACATAGAAATTCAGAATTAACTGTTTAATATAGAATTCTTATAGTATTCGTGATAAGGCAGTTGTCTATGATGTACTTAGACGTACGCTATACAATTTGACTCAAATTGTTGAAAATTTACATGAATTTTGAATTTCAAGAAATAATTATTGTAAAAATTTGTTACGTCTATGTACGTTGTTGAATCAACTGACAAAAAATCATAATAATTAAGTGTTGATTGTTTGAAGGATTTGTGAAAGCTGTTGGAATCTGTTGAGCCCCAAGATTCAAACATCTTTCAAATTAAGACTTGCATACGAGCTTAAGATTTTGATGTTGAAGTTGTTAAGATACCTGTTCAATATTGATATTTCGAAATATCGATAGAGAATCCATTTAGTTTTGGTAAGACTTTTATTGTTGTTTAAATTATTATAAGATATTTATGTTTTATCTTTACGGCCTAACTCCTCAATTCGCTTAAAGATTCTGGACATAATATCAATTTAAATTCAAGAAAGGAAGAATGTTATATTTGTTATCGATAACATCTAATTCTCCAAAGTGTTCTTCTTCCAAAGCAGCTATTAATAAAGTAACCAAACCATA
The DNA here is from genome assembly GCA_013387265.2 of Cryptolaemus montrouzieri. Taxonomy (NCBI): domain Eukaryota; kingdom Metazoa; phylum Arthropoda; class Insecta; order Coleoptera; family Coccinellidae; genus Cryptolaemus; species Cryptolaemus montrouzieri. Next base: position 5,437,638 of record JABFTP020000103.1, on the reverse strand, counting down.
GTTCAACCAACAACTTGGCAGCCCATAATTTTGCCTAGAAAAATTTTTTTCTGACTTGATTTGACCAAATTAGTTGTCAGTCATAGGAATATATAGAAGTAATTTTTTTTTCAAATAGCATTGGTGTATTTTGATGACGCCTCTCTGGGGATACGTTTGCCAGGTTCATAATGACCTAACTATGTATGCAACAGGATATAACACAATTTCCTGAAAGAAGTAGTGTGGTATCTTTGGAGATACTGTGCCTCACGAAAGATTAAAAAGTAAACGTGAACTGAAAGATGTTTCACGAAAATTAACAGGATGTAAGCTTCGGAGAAATGGACAAAAACATTTATTGAAGAAACTTGATACATGCGATATCAGTGATCAGTTATAAAAATCATGGAAACAATTTTTTTTTCAACTAAACACAATTTATTACACATAACACTGTCTGTCCCTTAGAGGTTTCTGCACCTCCCCTTCATCGTGAATATTGGAAAATGTCCAATTGAATCGTTCCTCACATCTTGATTGACCAAGAGCTTGAGAGGGTTTCTTTGTTATGGAAACTTGTTCGGATGCTCTGATAAAGTTCTTCCTCTTTTTTGCCTTTTAAGAGTAAAGCATCAGCTGCTTTGAAGCAAAAGCCTTCACAGAAATATCATGTTTTCTTTCATTATTCAGAATTTCTGTTTTTTCAAATTCAACGTTCTGTAGTGTCTGTAAGTTGGCACTATTTGGTGCTTCAAATTCGCTCTGCAAGCCAAAAGGAGCATATTTATCCTCATTGTCAGACTCAACATCTGAGCTATCGTTTTGTTGGGGAATAATCGAATTTCATCAGCTTCTTCATCTGCTAGCATGAGATTAGCGAAGATTTTCATCGTGCGGCTGGACTTCATTGAACTCTAGAAATTATTTGAAATTAATGATGCGTATACATATATTTAGTAACGTATCTGAGTAGATACGTGATCATAATTCCACGAACTGGGCAGGATGTCTTCTCAGATACGAACCCGAAAGCTGTCAATGTATATCGAGAAATACAGTCCCAGTCGCTGCCTATCTAGTCATGTATAATTCTATCTACGCCATTTTGTAACCACCCGAAATCATTCTTGAATACAGCAAATATAAAAAAGAAAACAAGAAAAGTGATCACTGAACCTATGAATTCAATCATGCAAAAAACTAATTCAAGCCTATGAAAAACATGGAAATCTTACTGCTGATGCCAATAATATAGTGCTCCTTGCGGCCATCTTGAACAAGCTAACCTATGTTTCAAATATTTCCATTGAGATGATGAGTAGCTCCCTCTTTACAGTAAACAATGATCATAGGTTACTACACCCAAGGGACTAATAGAAGATTCCTGCTTAGTTTTTGAGATGAATTTTTTTCGTATGGAGTGCATCCTGTGGGATACATACAAAGGGTTAACGCAATGGGTCAATGACTTATTCATAAGAGACTCTTTGGAATCTAAATCTCATCTAAAATTAACCAAAACAAGATGCATTCAGTTCCACAAAAGTTTCATGATTTCAAAAAATATCAAAGAGATAACGAAGATGAAGTAAAATATAGTTTTTACTTTCCACAAGTTTATTTTGACGGACACGATCGGTTTCGATCCTCAGCTCATTTTCAAGTGGTCAACTACTGGAAGTCTACTTGTATAGATATTAGCTTAATTTGGTTTTTAAAGTGGAGAGGTATTAATGTCTATCTGGCTATTAGGGGTGATTTAACTTAGGTTTTACAAATTTATCGATGTCAGAACATTCCAACAAACTCTTTTTTCCTCGTCTGTTGCAATTATAATGAATTTTGATATTATTTAATATTATTGAATGTTCTGTGGTTTTTATAAGTTCACATATTGAAGAAGAATTATTATCATAGGCGTTCTTTGAATTTAGTTTCGAAATTTCAACATAAGCTACAGTGCGCTCATGGTAAGCAATTTTGTAAACTCCTGTTTTCTTAATTTTTCGGTTCTTTGTTCAGCATTGGATTATAGACGACCTAATTCAAGCATTGAAACATACAGATTACCTAACTCATACAGAATGAGACAAAAGAACTGATTCTAATGAATGCTCAGTCTCCAAAGTTTTACGGACTAATAAAACTGCACAAAGAAGAAAAATCCACAAGACAAGTTATATCATATATATGGGGGGCGCCAGAGAAAACCGGACAATTTTTTTCTGTTATAACTTCTCTAATTTTAGAGCTAGATCATTCGTTTGTGCTTTATTGGAAAGCCAGAGGACTAGGTTTTTCAGAAATTGTATCGAAATTTCACTTCCGGTGAAATCCAATATGGCTGACTCATTCGAAAATGAGCAAAATTTCAAAATCGCTGGAACGTTTCTTTTTCACTAAAAAATTCCAATGAGGCATTCAGTCAATAATTCAGTCTTTTCTGAACAATTTGACATATTCATCTCAAAAATATTCCAAGAATTGGTAAAAAATCGAAAAATTTTTCACCTCAGCGTTGGCACTCCTGAAGTTGTGTTTTCCATGGATGTTCTAGGAAGACAAAGAACAATTTTTTACTAAAATCAACCCAAAATTTGATTTCTGTTCGGATTCAAAATGGCCGACTTCCTCAAATATTAACAATTTTCCCCGCGCTTTGAAAGAGTTTTCGTGGTCGTAATGAATCAACTGCGTAATTCAATCACTAGACTGAACCTTTCCCATCATTTTGAGGGGTCGAACTCGAATATTGATTCAGAATTGTGCCAATTGTCGTCAATAATGTTTTTCTTCTTCACCATCATATGCACTTACCGTTGTGAAACCTCTGAACATAGACTGTATGCATTAACTCTATGATAAACAAAAAATAATGAAATGTCATCGAGTCTTAGACGACATCTGGTTTGAACTCGAATTTTATCTTGGTGTTGCTTGTTTTTGACGTTCGAAATTGTTAACAATGGTTTTGACAAATTAGGATAACCGTTTCATTGAATGTTTATTTGTGCTTGGCTATACTGCTAGGCAAATATTACGCCAATTTTCAGTTCCTAATTACAAAAGAAGTACAATCTATGATGATGAGGAAAAATTTCGGACAACAGCGTCTGTAGGAAGAAGATCAGGAATACTGTTTCCCAAACATCTCAGAGATGCCAACTGTTGAAAACATCTGCGAGAATAATAGTATGACAGGAAACAGTCTAGCTGGTTCCTGGAGTTCTGATAGGGCTGACTGCTAATGCAGAAATTCGCTGAATGTTATCCTGAAATTGTCGAATGAGTTTGTTATACAAAAAATGTAGATTTGAATTGTGGAGGCCGTTACTTGATGTAGATCCATGATATAAATGAGATAAAAACACAAGATTTAACTTTAATCTACACTTTATTTGAACACGAGATTTATTATTTAGGTATTTACTTAGGTAAACATATCAAAATAATAAATCTCGTGTTGAAAAATCAAGTAAATCAGAATCTATAAACTCAATTGCGGTTCTTGTGATAAAATTTATATCGGTAGGACCTATAGGAGTTTTGGCATAAGAACATCTGAACATAAACGTAGCTTCGATAAAATAAATCTGATTCAAATTATTCAAACCACCTAATAAAAGAAAACCATTCATTCAATAAAAACTTTGACATATTATATATCAAATCAAAAGTTCAAAATTAGATCTCCTAGAAGCATTAGAAATAAATAGATACAAATATTCGGACAAGCTTTTGAATGAACAGGTAGATTTGAATTACTCACCCCTACTTAACTTGTTTAATTAGTTTTTATTACCTTTCATACTAACTGTACAATGGCTCGGTGTGGATTTTCCTGTTATTCATCCAACTTGTTCTACGATTTGTTTATAATACCATACTCTTCATTCTGTTTTTCATTCTTGATAAAGCTGCTGTGTCAGCGAAACGTCGTCGAATTTTTTCAAATAAAGTGTAGATTAAAGTTAAACCTTGTGTTTTTTATCTCATTTGAAAAATGTAGAGTTGATGCTTGAAACAGATTATGGAAAAGGCGAGTATCTGTGTTCTAGCTGGACCAGTACCTGGTCACTTCTTCCCCCTATCTGTGTATTGACTCCGTCAGTTTTTCTCATTTGTAATTGTGTTTCGAACTTCATTTCTTTTTCTATTGTGCAACAACCTATCTTCTTCTTCTTTTTTAGTAGCTAGCCACTTCAAATACAAATTCTTCTGCTCTTATACTAATTGCTCAATTTCGTGTGTCTACCAAATCTCATTGCTCATTTTCTTCCTGCGTTCTCCCAAAGCTTCTCTTGCGGCGTTATGGATACTATCAATTATATGTTGGTACCTTTCCAGCAGTTGAAGGGTTTGTTCTTCTATCAACTTCTCGTCCAATCTTTTCTGATATATGCATCTGACGCTGTCGTGCATGAGGCTTTACATTTTGTACTTGACTTCTTGTGTGTTTTCTCCTTCGTGGTCTTTGTTTATTTGCTGCTTTTGGTTGGTGGGTTGAAAAAACTCTTTAGCTCTCACTACGAGGTGATCTGAGTCAAACATATTTCCTCTCGGTACCCTTACATCATTCACTTTGATTTCAGCAGTCTACTTCACGATGACGTAATCTATTAGCGATCTAAGATTTCCTGTTGGTTGTATCCAATTTTATGTATTTTCAAAATATTTGATTCGCATTATTCTATCAGCAGTCTGCCATTATCATTAATCTGATTTTCACCGTATGGACCCACTACATTGTTATCCAGTTTTTACCGATTCTGCTGTTGAAATCTCCTAGCAAGAAGATTTCCTGGGTATTTCCAATTTCGTTAATGACGCCATCTATTTTTTCGAAAAATTGATCTTTGACATTTACAATTTCATCATTTGAGGGGGTATATACTCCTATCACATTTGTTTTCCGATTATGTAGAGTGAGGTTTATACGAATTAAGTTCTCATCTATACCTTTCCACTCAGTTATGGGTTTTTGTAGTTTTTTTTCACCAAAATTGAGACCCTCTTTTTGCCCTTTCGATCTTGGGTACACCACTGAAGAAATAAATATGATCTCCTAATTGCTCCTATCCTGTTCCCTTCATCTTGGTTTCTGAAAGGATCAATATCAGTGTTTCCTAAATCTTTTGCGATGAGTTCTTTCTTCATTCTTATACCCTGGATGCTCCATGTTCCAAATTACATTGTCCATTTCCTTCGCCAGTGTCGTTTATCGTGAGAAATGTCTGTTTTCCGAGGCTCTTTGTTAGGGTTTTTAGCATAAAAATCTTTTTACGAATAAGGAGTTGCTAACCCGTTGACCCAACCCCCAACCTGAAGGACCAGGGTTTTTGTTCGAGGTTTGCTCCCCTAGAAAGGTTCCTTTTGCCACAGCTTCAGAGCCCCATTTGTCCCTGTCTTTAATTTACCCCTAAAGACGAAAGGTTGCCATCTCTACCGCTGTGGACTTCACTCGTAACCCTGAGCAAGGGGGCCTTACAGATGCTAGTTTTATGGGCCAGAAAGCTTCTGGAATCTACGGAAGGGGCAGAGGGTGATTCAGTTTCTCTGGCAACACTATCCTGACAAAGTACAACTATTTTTCCAAATTAAAAATAACTACCTCTTGCCCAAGTGGTCCGAACTTGAGCAAATTAATATTCAATGCTAAACAATACACAAATTCGAAAAATAGCTCATGTTGGAAAGACTGGTAGGAATTTCGAAACTTGATTTAGAGAAAACTCATTCTTTGATAATAATTCTCAAATATGTGAACATCTAAAAACCGCAAAACATTCAATAATATTATATAATATCAAAATTCTTCATGCTTGCGACAAAGGAAAGAAAATGAATCTGTAGGAATGTTTGGAAACCGATCAACTTTGTAAAAGCCCCTAATAGCCAGCTAGATATTAATATCTCCCCACTACTTAATATGTAGTTAGGCTATTGTCTATACAGGGTATCTACTACAAAAGGTGTCAAACTTCAGTAGGTGAAGTACAAGTTGATAATTATCGAGTTATTTAACACTTCTTGATTTTACGAAATTTTTTGCTTCTCTCGATAAAAACAAAAATATCTCTGTTACTCTTACACCTACATCAAATCTGACCATACCATTGAATTTGCTATAAGATGGATACTTATGGTAGAAAAATTTTGTATACCAGGTGTTGTAGAGGGCTGATATTGATGATATTGCTGGAAAAAAATAGTTAGCTCAAAAGTTGATATACCATTTGGAAACTAGTTAAATGTAGTACTTTTAACCAAAAAACAGCTATTTATCGATCAGTTTTCAGTAGTTCAGATAAAAAGATAATACCTCTGATTTCGTTCATTTCACAATTTTTCCATTTAGCCTTTTACAACACCCGGTATACAAAATTTTTTTACCATTAGTACTCACCTATCTTATAGCAAATTCATTGCTCTTTCCGATAATATGGTCAGATTTGATGTAGCTGTGAGAGTAACAGAGATAAAGATAGCAAAATTACTATCACCTACTGAAGTTTATCACCTTTTATAGTAGATTATAGTAGACGACACCCTGTACATATATATATATATATATATATATATATATATATATATATATATATATATATATATATATGTTTCCTGTAATTGAGCACTTGAAAATAAAATTGTGGAAAGTATAAAATATATTTTACTTCATCTTAGTTGAAAATGCATTTCCAAGAAATAAATGAAGCATCAATATTACTCAAGAGTATTGGTTACGTTCAATGCTTGTAATTCAATGATCGTAATCAACTTTTACATGTCCTGACTCAAAATATTAATTAATACTCAGCACGAAAGAAACAGTCCAGAATTTTTGAAATTATCTTTATATTTGTGTTCACTTAAGATGTATGTATAATAGACACAAACGAAATGTAAATTTGATATTGTTTATTTTTATAAGCAACTATTGTTATTTCTTCATTGAATATAAATTTTGTTCTTTTAATGTGTTATACTCGATAATTGTTAGTAAAATCATAATAAATATAAGAAAATTTAAATGATTCATTATTGTAAATACCAAAGAATTTCAGACTCGTAAATTTGCTTGTAAAGTTTATTATTCTTATGAACAATTTTCATATTCAAATTTATCAATTCGCTTTTAACGTACTTGATAACAATATTGAAATGCTAGTTATTTTGTAAAAACAAAATTATATCATTATGTGTTTTCCTAGATAGATCTTTAGAGAAATTAAAGTTATCATATGTTTACAAATGCATATTTCATTTTTAATCCTAAAATATTTAAACATTGTTGGTTTTGAACGTTGAATTCGTTTGAACGTTGAAAACAACAAAATAGCTTGACTTTTGTTTCCATCTCTATCCATATATTGGAATATTCATTCGAATTACTTTATTTTCATGTGAACTCATCATTAAACTCATTTCCATTGATCTGATGCTCGAACTAAGAAAAGAGTTCACACATCGTCACTTTTATAATTAGCAAATTCAAGCTGGATACATAAGTCACAGTGGTACTAACCATTCTATTGTTAGGTACTTTAACAATTCGTGCTTGAAAGGATGGCTTCTTCCCCAATGGATGATTTTTTTGAGATATGGTTATACCGCATTCGCGACGAAAGATTAGGCATATTCAACGCTCGATTTTGAATTTTTTTATACAGTAATATGTTGTGCTGTAGTGACTAAAAACTGATAATATTTTAGACTATATAGGCTATTCCATAATGAAGTTACATAACAAAGTTATGATTGCTTGAATTGGATACTCTATATTTTGTTTCATTTTTGACTTTCTGAGAAAACATTAAGGTGAGTTCATTCGAAATTCCTCATACCTATCTTAAATACCTTCCGAATCATTTGACATTTTCTGAAATTTGAAAATCATCTTTAGTGAAGATTGTCGCATCTGGGGCTCGGAAAATCCAAGAGTTTTTGAGTTGGCGGTATCATTGGACCTTACTCATTCGAAAATGAAACTGCAGCAACCGTTTCGGTGAATGTATTAATGATTTTTTAGAGCCGAAATTGGAGGGGATTGATCTGGATAACGTTCACTTTCAACAAGACGGCGCTACGTGCCACACAAGCAATGACACCATCGCTCTTTTGAAAGAAAAGTTTCCTTACCGAAATGGTGATCACACTTGACCGCCGAGATCTTGTGATTTAATACCTTTGGACTTTTTCCTTTGGGGCTACGTGAAAGGTAATATCAATGTCAATGCTACATAATTGATTCAAGACATTAAAGATCGAATTCGTGAAGTTATCGAGGACATACAGCCGCAATTATGTGAATTGTTGTTGGAAATTTTCATGAAAAGTATATAGTCCTACCAACGAAGTCATGGCGGCCATTTGGCTGATATGGTTTTCCATTATTAATAGCATGATATCCTCTTAGTGATGAAATGAACTTATATTAATTTCCCTGAAAAACTACTCGTATATCCTCAATATCAAAATGAAACCTCTTATTTTTAAGCCCTGTACCTGTGTAAACAAACGTAAAAATGTCCTCGTATGCGATCATTAAAATAGTAACTACAATAAATCACAAGCAGAAATAAAAATGCTTATTAGTAACGCTGAAGCTTTGATCATAAAGAAGAAAAGGTACCAACTAATTGATTCGTTTGAAAAACGTTTTCGTTTCTTGATGATGTTTATTAAAATCCGTATTGTTTCAAGCCAAAGTTTGCAATAAAAAATTCTAATCATTAAGTTAATATCCATTCTGTAGTAATGGATCGTACAACTTCAACTTCATTTCATGGGATGAGTTCAAGTTCCCATGAATATTTGCCGGCAAAAGCATCGTTACTGAAACACTGGGTGTTTAAAACTTCGGATTTTTTCAGTCTTTTCCTTATGCTACAGTTTTTTAGATATTCTGTTCGAATTAGGCATATAGGTGCCCTTTTAAAATCTACGTGATCAGATTAGAGAAACGATTATGAAAATCTGCAGGGTGGTACTTTTCAGAGCTCCTTTGTGTTTTCTACCTCTACAAGTTTTTTTCAGTGCGCCCTGAGCAAATTTAATTTTTTTTATGAATTTTCAATTAATTTTTAATATCTTTTAATTTTTGCATTTTTTCCGTAGCTACCACAGTTTTTGGGTGAAAAAACGATCAATTTCATGTGTACGGTGTTATTATTATTATCGTTGACTTATGCACTGTCTCATCTGTTAGCTGGATATAATTTACCTTTCCCAGATTAAGCAATCAAGAGGAATAGGCTCGATTACAATATACTTGACATAAATTTCCTAACTATCCTACATGTATTAATAATTACAGCTTTTGCATTTCTATATAGGTATTCTTATGCAATTCTACTTTCTTAAGGATATCATGCAAAGTTTTGGGTATTAACCCAGTCGAGGATACGATGATAGGAACAATATCTATTTTATCGAGGTGCCATATCTGCTTGATCTCAATAGCAAGGTCTGTGTATTTGGACTTTTTCTCCTGGAACTTGTTCAGAACGTTGTTATTATTCGGTATGGAGACATCCACCAGCATTGCTGTTCTGGCTCTCTCATCTCTTACCGTATTATTATTATTAATTTGAATGTAGAGATGAGGACAATGCTCATATTGAAACATAATTACTTTTATTTAAAGTATGTTTATGTTCGGGTGAACAGTTGAGTTGCAATGTATCTTTGTTGGTATGTTCGGGTGAAATCGCATGGAATAAAGTGAAAAACAACATAATTAACAGCACAAAAGAAGCCATTGGGGAAGAAGAATCAATATAAACAGTCATAGAAAAGATAAACCATGGTTCACACAGGAAATCAAAGAGATTTAGCAAAAGAAAAGAAGAACGCATATATCAGATATGTCAATCACAGAACACCAGAAGAGTACCAAAGATATAAAACAGAAAGAAATAGAACAACAAACAAAATTAAAGAATTAAAAAAAATATATTGGGAAAGATTTACAAATGACATGGAACAAGACTTACGAGGAGCACAGAAAAAAGTATGGAACATGTTGAGAAACAGGAAAAAACCAATCACCGAAGAACTGCAGATCAACGTAATAAAACCAGAAGAGTGAGTGAAATATTTCCAGAACTTATGCCTGGGAGATAATGGTAACGGCAACAATGAGGAACGAGAAATCGAACAACAAAACACACTCTACGAAGAAACAGAAAATGACATTATCAGTCTAGAAGAAGTACAACAAGTAATCCATAAATTAAAAATAGAAAATCACCCGGCCCGGACAACATAAATAACGAACTAATTAAATATGGGGGAGCAGAAATAACAAAACTATTCCAAAAAATTGAAAACAACAAGGAGATACCAGAAGAATGGAGAGAGAGCATAATAATACCCATATAAAAGAAGGCGTGAAGACAAACCCAGCAAATTATAGAGGCATCACACTCCTTAAATCTGCATCGAAACTACTCACTAAAATTCTATCGCAAAGATATATGACAAAGTAATTGTGTCTGAAGAACAACAGGATTCCGACCAAATAGATCAACAACGGATGCAATTTTATATTGCGGCAACTGGTGGAGAAGTCCATAGAGTTTGACAAACCGATGTTTATATGTTTTATAGATTTGGAAAAGGCATTCGACAGAATTCGAATGAACGATGTGATCACTATCCTTAGAAATAAAAACTTAAGCAATAAATACATAAACATAATCAAAGAACTAAATAACTCTAATAAGACGAAAGTAAAACTACACAGGGACTTACAAGCGAGATCAAAATTAACGCAGGCATTAGACATGGTGACAGCCTCAGCCCATGTCTATTTAATTTAATCTTGGATGAAATAATAGCAGGTGTTAACCAAATGAACTAAGGCTATAGGATGGGTAACAAAACTATGAGAATACTGTGCTACGCAGATGATGCTTTACTAATAGCCGAGAATGAGGACGACCTACAACGCCAACTACAAAAATTCAAAGAAACAGCAGAAAAATTTAACATGGTAATATCAACACAGAAAACCCAATCGATGGTAATAGCGAAAGATCCAATTAGATGCAAACTAGTAGTGAACGACCATATAATAGAGCAAGTTTCACACTTTAAATACCTAGAAGTAGAAGTATCGAGCGATAGGCAACTATTACAAGAAGCAAAACAGCAGACAATGAAAGCATCGAGAATATCTGGCTTCCTGAGAGATGTAATCTGGCGGAATAAGTACATAAGCACAGAAAGCAAAGTCCGAATCTATAAAACCTGTGTGAGACGCGTGATGACATATGCGGTTGAGACAAGAGCTGAGACAACAAAAACAAAACAACTAATGAGGACAACAGAGATGAGAACACTAAGAGCTATAAGAGGTATTACACGCAGAGATAGAATGAGGAATGAGGATACGCTAAGGGAGCTAGGTGTCCAGGATGTGGTGAGGTGGACAAGAGCACGTCGACGCCTATGGAGAGATCACGTAGACAGAATAGACCCCGAACGTATGGCGAAGTGGACAAAAACACAAAAACCCAACACTAGAAGACCCATTGGAAGGCCGAAAAAGCGATGGCATGAGTGCTGGAGCTCCGGTTCGCAGCAGGGGCTGTAACAGAAAAACAGGACATCGTCCTTTTTAAAGAAGAAAAAGAACCTTAGTAAAAAATGTTTTTTAACCTAATCGTTCAAAAATAATATCAGGTCGGTACTTAGTCATTGTAAAACGTAGCAGGTGGAAACATAATAATCGTTCTGTGATTTATTTCACTAGTAGACGGCTATCATGTTAATTTCGTTTATTGAGAACTCTTAACTGATTGTTATTAATTCACTTTCGTTGATAATTCGCTGATAAGCAGTGTTTCGAATTTTCATTAAAATGGAGGTTCATTCAGAAATGGCCGACATGTATTTTGTCCAAGGTCTCTCTAACGGGAATTCCTTAAAAGCTTCGAGAAGATATGCTGAAATATACCCTCAACGTGTCGCTCCTCATAATCCTTTGTTTGGACGACTTCGAGAAAGAGGTAGCTTCAAAACTAGAAAACATGATTGTGGTCGCCACCGAACACCAGAATTGGAAAAAGATCTACATAATTTAATTGACGAGTAACCTTATACTTGCACTAGACAATTTGCGTTACAGCTACATATTAAGTAGACGATATTTGCGATCTTGAAACAACAGCTCTAATATCCATATCATGTACATTGAGTCCAGACACTGTTACTTGGTGATTTTTCTAACCATCTTGCATTTTCGCTTCGACTGCTTCATATGATTGATTGTTTGTATATTAACGGAAGAAGATCGACAAGATCTGCTCGCCTACGTCACTCTTGTTTGTATATCAACGGAGGAATGGGGAATCTGAAGCAATAGCCCTCGACATCTTTAAAGCATTTGATAGGGTTTGGCATGCAGCCTTGTTGAATAAACTTCCTGCATATGGGCTTCCCGAAAAATTTCGGGGTTTGATAAGTAGCTTTCTTTCAGTTTCCAGTTGCAATCAGGAGTACCTCAGGGATCCATTCTTCTGCGAACCTTTTTTCTGTTGCAGATAAAAGATTTTCTGTCATCTATAGAGGACAAGATCTTCGGTTTTGCATACGATTGTACCCTGGTTCCGTCTTTCAGTAGTCTGCGACCGATTACAGCTGCGAAATCTCAGCGTCAGAGATGTCAACAAATTAATAACTCAAACTCTGACTTACAGAGGATATCTGAGTGGGGTCAGTTGAATCTGATGAGCTTCAACGCGAGCAAAACGCAAGCAACTACGTTTTCTAGGAAGGTCCCTGCTGGAGAACCTCCTCTGATGATGCAAGGTCAACAAATTGCATCCAAAGATTCGATGCACCTTCTCGGAAAAATGGTCGAACCCAGGTTTGCTGGCATTGTGTCAGCAATAGCTAAGTCGGCATCAACTAAACTTAGTTTTCTTTTCAGAGCCAAGCGATAGTTCAGGTTATCTCTGCTAATACTTCTATATAAGACGCAGATTGTTTTGGAATATTGTTCTCATGTATGGGGATCTGCGCCCAAACATTCGTTGTGAATATTGAATAGTGTGCAAATACGGGCTGTGCTCCTCATCGACCACCCAGAGATCACCCGCGATCTCCAAAGCGATGGCTCTCAGAAGACAAGTTGCTGACCTTTTTCTGTTTTACAGATATTTCCATGGAAAATGCTCCAAGGAGCTGGAAGACCTTGTTCCAGAAAAACTCATGTTTTTCCGCAACACCAGGCTGGCAACGAGTTCTCATCATATGGTGGTACATTTAACGACCCCTCGAACCTCTCTCCACGCGACTTCCTTCGTTTACAGGGCCATCCTACAATTTGGCCCTCTTCAAGAAGCGAGTAAAAAGACACCTCAATTCTTCCCAGGCACCCACTCATGTGGTGTGACAGGTTCGCTTATTCCTGGGAAGCACGCATAGGAAAAAAAAAGCTTCTCGAGAGATGCCAATATTAAAAACCACAATAACTATATATGGAAGAGAAAAAATCCTCACTCTTTCGTTGAAGCTCATCACCAGGAACAATTTTCTTTGAACGTGTGGATTGGAACGATTGGAGATCACGTAAATGATCCACATTCCACCTAGATTGATTCGAGATTCATACATTCAGTTTCTAACCTAAGAGCTACCGGATCTACTTGATTTTAGTCCTTCAGTTGACAAGGGGTAATGTGGTACATTCACTGTAACTCTCCTGCTCATTTTAATATAAGAGCACGTTTACGTTTGAACAAAACATATTCAGATCGCTAGATAGGCCAAGATGGACTCCAATTTCGGCCAGCTCGTTTCTTCTTCTTCTTCTTATGACGCCGTCTCCAAACGAAGGTTGGCGATCCAATTGGCAATAATTGTTTTCGACACTGCAGCTCTGAAAATTTCAGTGGACGTTCTTCCAAACCACCTCCGTAGATCTTTCAGCCATGAGTTCTGGCGTCGTCCAACTGATCTTTTTCCTTGGACTTTCCCTCAATAATCAGGCGAAGGATCTCATATTTTTTGCCGCGCATGATGTGCCCGATGTACTGGAGCTTTCTCTTTGATGGTTCTCATCAACTCCCGTGATTTTCCCATTGTATTTAGGACGTCGATGTTTGTCCGTCTTTCCATCCAAGAAATACGCAATATTCTACGGTATAGATACATTTCGAAAGCGTCTATGCGTCTCTCCATTTCTGGATTGAAAGTCCAACTTTCACATCCATAAGTAAGGACAGGATAAACATAACAACGAAGTAGTCGCATACGAAGCTGAAGATTAAGTCCGCGGTTGACGAAAATTGCCAACGAAAGTTTTACGGGCTTGTTCGATTCGATCTCCATTTTCGGTCACTTTGGTCGTTCACCGTGGCTCCTAAATACCGAAACGAATGCACTTGTTCCACAGGTTGGTTGTTAATGCGTATTACAGCCTGCACTGCTTGCCTTAAAACATCATTCTTTTAGTTTTGTTAACGTTAACAGATAGTCCAAAGCGTTGGCTATGCTCTACAACAAGGTCCATGGCTCTCTGCAAGGTTGTTAGCTAGTACCACGGTGTCGTCTGCGTAACGGATATTACTAAGTAGTTTTCCATTTAATCTAATGCCTGTGTCTATGTTTTCAAGTGCTTCTTTGAATATTGCTTCTGAGTAAATGTTAAACAATAGAGGCGACAGCACACAGCCTTGACGTACACCTTTCCGTATTGCTACCTGTTCAGATGTTAGCCCATTAACTCTCACTTGTGCAGTTTGGTGCCAATAAAGGTTTGTAATAACGCGTAAGTCTTCTGCATCAAACCCGGTATTTTTAGAATTTCCGCCATTTTTTATGTGAAACGCAAACAAAAGCCTTCCGATAGTCAACAAAGCAGGCGTAAACATCGACATTCATGTCTCTACATCTTTGGGTGAGTACATTAAGAGAAAAGAGAGTCTCACGCGTTCCTAGGCCATTTCTGAAACCGAACTGAACTGGATCGATTTCTCGCTCGCATTTGGTGTAGATTCGAGTATGTATAAATCGTAGAAAGGTTTTCAGAACATGCGACATTAGGCTAATCATTCTGTAGTCATCACAATTTGTCGCATTGGTCTTTTTGGGCAGGGTGACAAACACAGATTTGAGCCAGTCTGCTGGGATTTTACCGGCTCTATAGATGTTATTAAACAATGCTGTTAAGAGCTTAAGGCCAGCCTCTTCTTGCTGTGTCATTAGCTTAAGCGTCTCTGCATAGATTCCGTCGGGGTCAATAGCTTTACCATTTTTTTGAAGCTTTATTGCTCGTATAACTTCTTCCGATGTAATGCAAGGACTAGTTTCATTAAATTCTTCAGGTTGCGGGCTTTCCGTTCGATCTTCCCCAAAAAGTTCTTCAATATAGTCCTTCCATCGTTTCAGCTTTTCTTCGACCCCGATCAGTAACTCGTTGTTGGCCCCCTTCAACATTCCACTGTTAGGTTTGTGTTGTCTTCCTGTTATCTCCCTGATCTTTTTGTGCATGTTGAATAGATCATGCTTTTTTTGGAGATTTTCAATTTCTGTGCATTGGTTAATTAGCCATTGCTCTTTGGCCTCCCTACATTTTCGTCGAATTATTTTGTTCAGTTCTCTATAGCTCGTTCACAAGATCTAAACCAAATAGACTTGTCTACTTGGGGACATTCTAAAACGTAAATTTGCAGAACTACTGTACAAGACGTAAAAGACTTAAAAATCGCAGTATTATTTCTTATAGAGTCATTGAAGATAATTCTGGGATCTTCAATCGAATACGAAAATCTATGTGTTGACGTCCACACTCCTGTAAAATTTCCATTTTCAGCACTTAGTATGATCACTTCCTTTACATTATGTTTTCATCAAACACATAAAATTGATCAATTTTTTACCCAAAAACTGTGGTGAAACGAAAAAGATTATAAATTAACTGAAAATTCCCAAAAAACATTAATTGCCTAGGGCGTACTAAAAAAAAGTTGTAGGGTAGAAAGGACACGTAACTTCTGAAAAAGTTCTTATAGATTTTCATAATTGTTTCTGTGATATTATTGAGCAGATTTTAGAACGATACCTATGTGCTGAATTTGAATTGAATATCTGAAGAACTGTAATAATCATAAGAAAACTGAAAAAATTCGAAGATTTCCGTAACGAAGCGTTTAGCCACATATGTTCATGAAAACTTTTCATCTTAAAATGACTTGAGGAATCACCTCGCGATATCTTTCTCACTCATTCATTTCCAATGATTAATAAATTTTTTCGTATTGCTGTGTTATTAGTTTTCAATGTCATAATAGCAAGATAACAAATTTTCTCTCTCACTCCTCTTGGAAGTCATCTGTCTACAGGTACCAGTACAGATTAAGGAGGGGTGCCATAACGAGATTTCACACCACCTTGAAATTTTTCTAGGGCTGCCCCTGGTGGAAATTGAGTATATTTTCCAAATTCAAATGTTTCATATGATAACCAAATCTATACGGGAATAGAAATGATTCCGACGAAATTGTATTACTGGGATATAATCCCTTTTTTCTCTGTTATAGAGATTTAATCTCAGGACCTTAAAATATTTATTACTCCCATTCTAGAATAGAAAATTATAAAATTCTATCGTTATTATGCCATAGTCCATTTAGATTTTACTGTCATTGTTTAGTAATGAGTGATTATTACATAAGTATAAAAGGTAAAATAGGAAATTTATTGATAGTTACGGATTGATGTTCGAAATGCTTATCAAAGGTAGTTTTGCAATTTTTACAGTGCTGCTTATATTGCAGGTAGTGTAAAAAATTATTTGTTTATCATAGGGACATATTTTCATAGAAACCCAAGTGAAGAGTATATGTTTAAAGGTTGATTCGTCCTCCAGTAGGTACATGAGCTCGTTTTATATTTTCGGTTACAAGAGGGCACCTCTTCCAAATGAATACGAACTAGGTGTTTAGGTTATTAGTTAAATAGTTTAGGTGGTTGTTAGAGTGAAATGGAATACAGCACTTACGAGACAGTAGCAAGTGGACTCATACTGTGCATGAATTTTGTCATTATTTGAGATCACCAACACTGATATTGGTAGGACAACTCTGTGCTGATTAATTCCTACAATTTCGCATTTTGCTGTTGATTTAAATTTCGATGATAATTTTGAAAATCTCATGAACTGGTCGACAAGATTTTCGTGACACAAACCAGATCTTTATTTTTCGAATGGAAATATCCTTCTAGGATATTCCTAAAGCCCTAACACGTACCACTTTTCAATACCTCAATAAGATCCTTCAACATTTGCTGATAGTAAATGAAATTAGGGGGACCGCTAGCTGGAATCAATTTTATTCCTGAAATATGTTGTTTACAATAGTATACATAAAAAAAGATTATAAATCAGTCTTCTGCGTACCTTCTTCACTTTCATTTCTTGCAACTCAGATGCGCATATTTCAATGCCTCTCTATTGTTTCTGTTCAGCAACTGATAATCTGTATTCCTTTTCACATGATTGTTGTTTAGCTGTTGTCCAATTCTGTTTTTAGAATGAAATGAAAAACGACAAATAAGATTACGTACCTAAGAAGTCTTCATCCTTAAACTTTCGAAATAACATTCAAGCCGCTAGATTATTATAGTGATTATATTGTGTTCAACTTCTACGAGTTCAAAACACGGATTTATAGTATAAGAACCTTTAGGTCACAAAGTCACAGGTAAGGCTGCAAATTTGATCAAGAAGATGGAGAGGCTCAAAATAGATGTTCTTGGTTGCAGCGAGGTAAGGTGGCCACATGCAG
Source organism: Cryptolaemus montrouzieri (assembly GCA_013387265.2). Classification (NCBI taxonomy): domain Eukaryota; kingdom Metazoa; phylum Arthropoda; class Insecta; order Coleoptera; family Coccinellidae; genus Cryptolaemus; species Cryptolaemus montrouzieri. The sequence goes on along the minus strand of JABFTP020000103.1, from coordinate 5,419,858 downwards.
GTACTTATACGATAGGTAACTATACACTGTACTACTCCGGAGATGAAACGACACAAAACAAGAATGGTGTTGCTATACTTACATCCAATGAAATTGCGAAGTCAGTTACTGGGTTTCTTCCAGTGTCAGATAGAATAATGCTAATAAAGATAGACAGCAGACCAGTCAATATGAATATTATACAGATATATGCCCCAACAAGTCAAAGTACAGAGGAGGAAGTAGAACAATTCTACGAAGACTTAAGTTAAACTTTACTCCAAACAAAGAAACATGAAACCAACATAATTCTCGGAGACTTCAACGCCAAGATTGGAAAGGGAAAGAAGATGACACGATGGGTGAGTTTGGCCTCGGTATAAGAAATGACAGGGAGACAGATTAATACAATTTTGTAAAGGAAACCAATATAGTATAATGAACAGTTTTTCAAGTTACCACCACGAAGACTATATACATGGAAGTCACCAGCAGATGGAGTAGACGGACGCATCACAAGAAACCAAATTGATTACATAATTGTTAACAGAAGATACAAAATGCAGTAAAATCGTGCAAGACATACCCCGGAGCTGACATTCCCACCGATCACAATCTTCTTCTAGCAAGGATAAAGGTAGAATTTAAAAGAACCAAAGGAAATAAGAAAGCAACTATTATTAACACCGATAAATTGAAAGAGGAATCTACGTACAATAAAATAAAGGAAGAAATACATAGATATATAAACGAAAAACCATTAAAGCCGACGCAAACTTCTGAAGAAGACTGGCAAAAGATTAAAACAACACAAAAAATGTAACAGAGAAGCACCTTAAGCAGGATGCCAGAAAAAGAATCAATCTTGGATGACAGAAGAAATCTTGGACATGATGGAAGAGAGAAGAAAATTCAGAAATAAAAACGAAACAAGATATAAACGAATACATAAAAATATCAAATTAAAAATCAAAGAAGCTAAGGTTACCTGGCTAAACGAAAGATGTGAAGAAATTGAGAAACTAGAACAAAAACATGATACTTTCAACTTACACAAAAAAATAAAAGAAGGAGCTGGAATTTGGAAGCAATCCTCTTCATCTTTCGTCGAAGATAAACATGGGAAACCCCTACTGAATATAAAAGATCAAATAAACAGGTGGAAAGAATACATAGAAGACATGTTTCAAGACCAGGAGAGACAAAGCATAGATGTACAGAAAGTAACGTCTGGACCCTACATCACAAAGGAGGAAATTATTGAAGCAACAAAACAACTAAAAAACAAAAAAGCTGTTGGAGAAGATAATATCCCAATTGAAATTATAAGGATAATTTCAGACGAACACATCGATGTTATGGAGAACTTATTTAATAAAATATACGAAACTGGAATAATACCAAAAGACTGGCTGACATCGGTGTTTATACCACTACCAAAGAAGAAGAACTCCAGGAAATGTGAAGAATATAGGATCATTAGTCTAATGAATCATATACTGAAATTGTTCCTCCGAATAATACACAATAGAATTTATAACAAATTGGACGAACACACGGGACGAACACAATTTGGCTTCAAAAATGGCTTTGGAACAAGAGAGGCACTTTTTTCAATACGTGTGCTTGTTGAAAGATGTAGGGATGTAGACTCTGATGTATATCTGTGTTTCATAGACTTTCAAAAGGCTTTCAACCTGGTGAAACACGATAAACTAATAGAAATTCTAAAGTCTTGTAACATTGACGACAAAGACTTGAGAATCATATCAAACCTTTACCAAGACCAAAAGGCTAAAATTAGAATCAATGGAGAGACATCTGAAGACATTAACATCGAGAAAGGAGTAAGGCAAGGATGTGTTCTTTCCCCGTTGTTGTTTAACGTTTTTTCGGAAGAGTTATTTAGGAAGGCACTACAGAATACCTCGGATGGCATAATAATTAATGGACAATGCATTAACAACTTGCGGTTCGCACATGACACAGTTATTCTAGCAGATAGCGCTGAAGCACTACAACGCCTAATGAACCGAGTGATGATAACATGTAAAGAATTTGGAATGAAACTAAATACAAAGAAAACAAAAACGATGGCTATCAGCAAACACCAAAACAGAAAGGTCGGAATTAGGGTCAACGGAACAGAATAAGAACAAGTAACAAAAATAACATACCTAGGAAGTAGCCTTGATGAAACTTGGGATCATTCACTAGAGATAAAACATTTTGTCATTATTTGAGATCACCAACACTAATATTGGTAGGACAACTCTGTGCTGATTAATCCCTACAATTTCGCATTTTGCTGTTGATTTAAATCTCGAAAATGAATTTCAAAATCTCATGAACTGGTCGACAAGATTTTCGTGACACAAACCAGATCTTTATTTTTCGAATGGAAATATCTAGGATATTCCTAAAGCCCTAACACGTACCACTTTTCAATACCTCAATAAGATCCTTCAACATTTGCTGATAGTAAATGAAATTAGGGGGACCGCTAGCTGGAATCAATTTTATTCCTGAAATATGTTGTTTACAATAGTAGACATAAAAAAAGATTATAAATCAGTCTTCTGCCTACCTTCTTCACTTTCATTTCTTGCAACTCAGATGCGCATATTTCAATGCCTCTCTATTGTTTCTGTTCAGCAACTGATGATCTGTATTCCTTTTCACATGATTGTTGTTTAACTGTTGTCCAATTCTGTTTTTAGAATGAAATGAAAAACGACAAATAAGATTACGTACCTAAGAAGTCTTCATCCTTAAACTTTCGAAATAACATTCAAGCCGCTAGATTATTATAGTGATTATATTGTGTTCAACTTCTACGAGTTCAAAACACGGATTTATAGAATAAGAACCTTTAGGTCACAAAGTCACAGGTAAGGCTGCAAATTTGATCAAGAAGATGGAGAGGCTCAAAATAGATGTTCTTGGTTGCAGCGAGGTAAGGTGGCCACATACAGGTACTTATACGATAGGTAACTATACACTGTATTACTCCGGAGATGAAACGACACAAAACAAGAATGGTGTTGCTATACTTACATCCAATGAAATTGCAAAGTCAGTTACTGGGTTTCTTCCAGTGTCAGATAGAATAATGCTAATAAAGATAGACAGCAGACCAGTCAATATGAATATTAGACAGATATATGCCCCAACAAGTCAAAGTACAGAGGAGGAAGTAGAACAATTCTACGAAGACTTAAGTAAAACTTTACTCCAAACAAAGAAACATGAAACCAACATAATTCTCGGAGACTTCAACGCCAAGATTGGAAAGGGAAGAAAAGATGACACGATGGGTGAGTTTGGCCTCGGTATAAGAAATGACAGGGGAGACAGATTAATACAATTTTGTAAAGGAAACCAATATAGTATAATCAACAGTTTTTTCAAGTTACCACCACGAAGACTATACACATGGAAGTCACCAGCAGATGGATTAGACGGACGCATCACAAGAAACCAAATTGATTACATAATTGTTAACAGAAGGTACAAAAATGCAGTAAAATCGTGCAAGACATACCCCGGAGCTGACATTCCCACCGATCACAATCTTCTTCTAGCAAGGATAAATGTAGAATTTAAAAGAACCAAAGGAAATAAGAAAGCAACTATTATTAACACCGATAAATTGAAAGAGGAATCTACGTACAATAAAATAAAGGAAGAAATACATAGATATATAAACGAAAAACCATTAAAGCCGACGCAAACTTCTGAAGAAGACTGGCAAAAGATTAAAACAACACTAAAAAATGTAACAGAGAAGCACCTTAAGCAGGATGCCAGAAAAAAGAATCAATCTTGGATGACAGAAGAAATCTTGGACATGATGGAAGAGAGAAGAAAATTCAGAAATAAAAACGAAACAAGATATAAACGAATACATAAAAATATCAAATTAAAAATCAAAGAAGCTAAGGTTACCTGGCTAAACGAAAGATGTGAAGAAATTGAGAAACTAGAACAAAAACATGATACTTTCAACTTACACAAAAAATAAAAGAAGGAGCTGGAATTTGAAGCAATCCTCTTCATCTTTCGTCGAAGATAAACATGGGAAACCCCTACTGAATATAAAAGATCAAATAAACAGGTGGAAAGAATACATAGAAGACATGTTTCAAGACCAGGAGAGACAAAGCATAGATGTACAGAAAGTAACGTCTGGACCCTACATCACAAAGGAGGAAATTATTGAAGCAACAAAACAACTAAAAAACAAAAAAGCTGTTGGAGAAGATAATATCCCAATTGAAATTATAAGGATAATTTCAGACGAACACATCGATGTTATGGAGAACTTATTTAATAAAATATACGAAACTGGAATAATACCAAAAGACTGGCTGACATCGGTGTTTATCCACTACCAAAGAAGAAGAACTCCAGGAAATGTGAAGAATATAGGATCATTAGTCTAATGAATCATATACTGAAATTGTTCCTCCGAATAATACACAATAGAATTTATAACAAATTGGACGAACACACGGGACGAACACAATTTGGCTTCAAAAATGGCTTTGGAACAAGAGAGGCACTTTTTTCAATACGTGTGCTTGTTGAAAGATGTAGGGATGTAGACTCTGATGTATATCTGTGTTTCATAGACTTTCAAAAGGCTTTCGACCTGGTGAAACACGATAAACTAATAGAAATTCTCAAGTCTTGTAACATTGACGACAAAGACTTGAGAATCATATCAAACCTTTACCAAGACCAAAAGGCTAAAATTAGAATCAATGGAGAGACATCTGAAGACATTAACATCGAGAAAGGAGTAAGGCAAGGATGTGTTCTTTCCCCGTTGTTGTTTAACGTTTTTTCGGAAGAGTTATTTAGGAAGGCACTACAGGATACCTCGGATGGCATAAAAATAAATGGACAATGCATAAACAACTTGCGGTACGCAGATGACACGGTTATTCTAGCAGATAGCGCTGAAGCACTACAACGCCTAATGAACCGAGTGATGATAACATGTAAAGAATTTGGAATGAAACTAAATACAAAGAAAACAAAAACGATGGCTATCAGCAAACACCAAAACAGAAAGGTCGGAATTAGGGTCAACGGAACAGAATTAGAACAAGTAACAAAAATAACATACCTAGGAAGTAGCCTTGATGAAACTTGGGATCATTCACTAGAGATAAAACACGCCTGGAAAAAGCACGAGCTATATTTTATAAAATGCAAAAATACTATGCAACTGCCAACTAAATATCTCATTAAGAGTTCGAATACTGAAATGCTACGTTTTCTCCACCGTGCTATATGGCGTTGAAGCATGGACAATGACGGAAACAACTCAAAAAAGAATAGAATCGTTCGAACTTTGGTGCTACCGTAGAATGCTCAGAATATCTTACATGAGTCATACGACAAACGTAGAAGTTATGCAGAGGATGAGAAAGGATCGAGAACTTGTGCAGATAATAAAAGAAAGAAAGACGCAATATTTCGGTCACATTATGAGAAACCAAAAGTACGAACTGCTTCAACTTATCATCGAAGGAAAAATCAATGGCAAAAGGGGACCGGGAAGAAGACGCAACTCCTGGCTTAAGAACTTACGTCAATGGACTAATATGAGCTCTATAGAATTGTTCAGAGCTGCAACAAATAAAATAAGATGGGCAAATGTAATCACCAACGTCCTTAAGGATAAGGCACCGTAGGAAGAAGAAGAATGTCACAAAGTGGGAGTAGAAAATTTCTCTTTAAGGGATGAAGAGATGAACAGTATTAGGTTACAGGTGAGATATTAATTCAAGCTTAAATTATGAAGACGAAAAATATATTCAAGAAAAAACGCTTTGTGCCTCTTCTGGTCACTGTTGCGTGTTGATGGAACCACGGATAAAGGCTCTGGAGAAAAGAATATTAGTATTATGCGAACATAGTAAGATATGTGGTATAGTATGATCTCTTGGTAATTTTAAACTAAAGCTTTCAGCTTCATCCACAACACAGGATGGTGGAAAGGTCTTTGCATGTTTTGAAGAAAGGGATCGTTCGATTGGCTGGATGCCTGTATTTATCATTATGGTTCATGAGCATCTGTGTTTTAAAATTATTCTGGTTTTAATATTGATATCAATTTTATTCTGCTCATACATTCAACTAGCAAACCATTAAGCGGGAGTAATGGCTATCTTCAACTGTAGAATTAGCAGCAGGTAGCCTGAGCTAATTCTCATTTGATATAAAAAGCAATTTTGTTTTCAAACTACACTGTTGAAGAGTACGTACCAGTGTTCTTTCATCTGCTGTAACTGTAATTACTTTAAATGCATAATCATTTCTTGCTCTTCTTCTTCTTCCTTCTTAATAGGCATTTGCTATCTGTTCAATCTTCAAAACCTTCCCTTGGCATCTTTTAAATGCATAATCACTTCTTGTTCTTCTTCTTCTTCCTTCTTAATAGGCATTTGCTATCTGTTCAATCTTCAAAACCTTCCCTTGGCATCTTTTAGAAGGTCTTCCTGGACATCGACGACCCAACGAAGATTTATCCCTTGCTATTTTCACAATTCGAGAGTTGTCCATTCGGATTATATGGGCATCCCACTCTCGCTTCCTCTCAAGTATCCAGTTATTTCTATCTGGTATTCCACATTTTCTGCGAATGTTATCGCTCCTTTCTTCGTCTCATAAAGTTTTTCCTACAACCTTCCTAAAGTTGCTGTCACCATCATTCGCTTGGTAGTCGTTGTATCAGGTATGGTTTCAGCAGTATATGACATTATCGGCCTAAAAGCAGTTTTATGAATTCTCGATTCACTTTCGATGTTGCAGGTCAAGATCTACCATAATTCCAAGAGGATTATTGTAAGATCAGTTTCAAATGAACTAATATAAATTTCCAGATTTCCACGAAAAACATACAAGTCGTTTGTCGAGAACAGTAATGGAGGATTAATCTTCAAACTACCAACTATATTAGCGGATATAGCGAGGTTCTCAAGGTAGATGGCCTATTAGTAGTATATGGAGAATACTTCATGATATTTCTCTGAAGTTTTCACAATTCAATTTGGTTTTGCTAACTACATTTTAAAAATATTTTCAACTTTCTGCCATGTTGTGGATGTTGAATAGTGTGAAAATACGGGCTGTGCGCCTCATCGACCACCCGGAGATCACCCGCGATCTCCAAAGCGCTGGCTCTCAGAAGACAATTTGCTGACTTTTCTCTGTTTTACAGATACTTCCACGAAGGATGCTCCAAGGAGCTAAAAGACCTTGTACACTAACACTAGGCTGGCAAAGAGTTCTCATCATATGGCGGTATATCTAACGACCCCTCGAACCTATCTCTATAAGAATTTCTTCGTTTATAAGGCCAGTGAGCTGTGGAACTCACTTCCGTCCAACATCCTACAATTTTGCCCTCTTCAAGAAGCGAGTAAACACACACCTGAATTATTCTCAGGCGCCTACTAATGTGTTGTAATAACAAAAAAACCTTAACTAGATGCGAGTAAAAAGTTTTTAGCTGTCCTACCGTTAATTCGGTAGTAATTTAATATTATTTACTTTCAATAAATTACAAGGCATGTGAAATAAAATTCAAACACCTAAGTAAGATAGAAATAACACAAGAACAATTTCACAGTAATGACAATCAGAGTATAAATATATCTAGGCTTTTAAAATTTATGGACTAAAAATTCGTCTATACTGTGGAAGGCCTCTCTTATGAGGATAGTTTTCAATTTCTTTTTGAAGCTATCAGCGTTCAGTTTTGTAAGGTGATCAGGCAGTAGGTTGTACATCTTAGTTCCCATAAATCTAAAGGAGTGCTGTGTTTTCATTAATCGATGTTGTGGTAAAATATATTTTTCTCGTGTCCTTGTTAAATGACTGTGTACAGATGCATGCTGCTGATGGCCGGACTTATGCTTATGAAAGAATTCCAGGCACTGTATAATGTATATGCAGAGTAAAGTCATCACATTTTACCTTCTAAAGAGATCTCCGCAACTATTGGTTGACGGCACCTCAGCCAGTATTCGCATTGCCTTTTTTGGTTGTAGAAAGACAAGTGATGCATCTCTTGAGGCCCCCATACGATTGTGCCATAGGTGGTGAGGCTATAAAAATGGGCATGATAAGTTATAAGGGCCTCTCTTTCGCCGACAATATTCCTTATTCTTCTAATTGTGAACAAGGCTGTTGCAGGTCTCTTCCGAAGTCCAATGTGAATCCCTGCAGTATCAGAGATCCGGATTCAGTGATCCTCTTCTTTGCTGACAAAAGCAGTAGCTGTGTCTTCTCGTCGTTCATTGACAGCTCATTGGAACTTAACCACTTCTTCGCGACATTTACCGATTCCTCTGCTGTTTCCAGAAGGGAGGTATCCAGTTTGGTTCTACTCATAAAACTTGTGTCGTCGGCATTGAAGGTGAATCAATTTTTGTTATTGTTGCTTGATTGAACATTGCTTTTTGATGAATGAAAATACAGTTGAAGCCTAAGCATGGCTTGAAGAATATTATTCGCCAAGAAAATCAACGGTGGAAAACTGGTTTACAAAGTTTAAACGTATATGAGTATCCAAGACGATCAACGCAGTGGACGTCCCAAAGAGACTGTCATCGATGGAAACATTGAAAAGTACACAAAATTGTTTTGAATAATCGAAAAATCAAATTGGTCAAGATAGCTGAGACCCTGAAGATATCCAAGGAAGGTGTTGATTTAATTTTTAAAGTTTGGACATGCGGAAGCTGTATGAGATGGGTGTGGCGCTCTTTGACTCTTGATCAAGAACGAGTCAAGGATTGTGAGCATGTTTGAAGATAATTAACCGTGATGTATCCAAGTTCTTTCGTCGATACATCACAATGGATGAAACATGGATTCATTACTACACTCCACATAGCAATCGACAGTCAGCCGAGGAGAACTGCATCCAAAGCGTGCAAAAACGCAGCATTCAGCAAGAAGATGAACAGCGACTACTATATTGAGTTATTGGATCAATTGAAGGTCCTAATCACGAAGAAATGGTCCCATTGCATCAAGACAATGCACCTTGCCACAAATCAATCAAACATTGGCAAAAATGTAGGAATTAGGCTTCGAACTACTTCCCCATCCACATTATCTACCAGATCTTGCAACTTCAAAGCTCGTTGGAAGAGAATTCAAGACTCATGAACAGGAAATCGCCAAAACTGAAGCCTATTTCAAAGTTAAAGAGAAATCTTGTCATAATAATGGCATCGAAAAATTATTGATCGCTAAAATCACTGTATGTTACTGGAAGTCGACTATTTTACCAAAAAATGAGTTTTACTATGTTAACCTACGAACTTTTTAGCCCACCTGGTATATTAGTTTGAATCACTAACAAAAATAGATGTGGTATTTTCAAAATATCACTTTCGTCCCTTTCATCTCAACTAATATTATTCGTCTATATGATTTTTTCGATAATAAGTTTTCAATTTATTAATTGTTTTTTAGTCTATATAATTATTTGTTTTTTTTTTTCAGAACGCAGTCCAATGCCGAGCAGCTTTCGTACGTATGTTTTCAATATATCATAGTAACTTTTGCAACGCACGTCAAACCCCCCAACATCGATTCCTCCTTAAAAAGAAATAAATATTGTTCCTTGAGTATTATAGCGAATCTTATTCTTTTGGATGATTTATTAACTGTGGTAAGGAACCGTCAACTCTCCCAATCTTGTCTTCGCCTAGAATTGCGCATCAGTTCTCTGAGATAGAATTCTCCCCTCTAGCGGTAGAGAAGCAACTTTTGAATTTCAAAACTTCTTCTCCAGGCATAACGGCTGTCACTTTGCAAAATTGTGCATCGGCCTTATCTCTTCCTCTATCGATTATTTTCAACAAGTCGTTTTCCTTGGCTCCCTGCCATCCGATTGGTTAAGCGCAATAGTTACTCCATTTTTTAAAAGAAGGGGATAAACGCAAACCGGAAAACTACCTCTCAATATGCCTAGTCCCTATCATACCCAGAATGTGTGAAAAAAATATCCTTGAAAGGATACTCGAATTCATTCTGCCGAATAAAATCATTCCAGAAAACCAACACGGATTTATACTAGGTCGTTCAGTAATTACCAACCTTCTGAAGTGTTTGGATGCTTGGTCGAGAATGCTTGACCACCAAATACCGATGGATGTTATCTACCTGGATTTCAGCAAAGCATTTGACCGTGTCCCTAACCATCGGCTCCTTTACGAGCTCGAACACCTGGATATCCGTAGCAATCTTCCTTCTTGGATAAAGGCATTTATCTCCAACCGCAATTTAAGCGTGAGAGTGGGAAAAACGCTATCTTCTAAACAGCCAGTTTCCTGTGGGGTACCACAAGGATTCGTCCTCGACCCTCTGCAATTTCTTCTCTTTTCTAGTAAAATCTGAGTGTTCACTTTTTGAAGATGACACCAAGTTGTACTGCGACCCACTCTCGCAACTAGGATTCCTATGGTGTTAGACGGCCAAATTATATGGAGAGACTTCGCCTGCTAAATCTACCCTCGTTTTCTGATCGACGTCTCCGTGGGAATCTCATAATCTTAATCATAATCACTTATCGTGCTCTACGTAGCCTGTTCGGTGTGAAACTCGACGACTTATACATTTTAAATACCCACGAACGTCTACGCGTCCACCATCTGAAGTTGCGCAAAATAAACTACAAAGTCTCATGTCGGGAGAGTTTCCTGAGCAACAGGATATTTGGAACTTGGATCGCCCTGACCGCGGAGTTCGGAAATAGTGAATTCTTTCAAGAATCTGAACAATAATACTAGTTTATATTCGCTTTATTTCTCTATTTGTTTATTTCTTCTATCCATTCTGAAGCCTAGTCTTGAACGATGAGTTCGCACTGCTTTTTTGGTTTCTTTTCAAATATCATGTTAATTTTTCATGCTCGAGTTTATAGGTATCTGAGCTCTCACTTTGTATTAATAATAAGAATAATAAGGATTATCGTTGCAGGATGGACTTTGATAGCTCCAATTATTATTTCTCTATTTTCAGGTTTTCAATATAGATTATTCAGGACGTATCTCAAATAATTGGCTCAACCAATCGTGTTGACTGTCATCCTCTGTCATTCCTCTGTATTTTTACTTCACTAAAGTATTCATGTTCCATCTGAAATAGAATCAGAGTCCACCACATGATTATGTTTCTTGTCTGCAAAGAACGAGCGCGGCAACCATATCATCTGAAATAGATATCCCCGAGCATTCATCTATAGCACACACTTTCGATTGTTCTTTTTCTTCTTCTTCTCCTTCCTTCTTCCACCATTCATATCCTTAGGCCTTCCATAATATTTTCAGCTATTCGGCACACGAAATTCTATCCGGAATAAATAATTTGCCACAAATACTTCGTTGGATATTTTTATCCATTGAAAAAATCGCAAAACACACTAATGAGAACTGACAAAATCGAGTGTTCTAACAAACCAAATGACAGATCCGTTCAAACTCCTTGTCAGTGTAGAAAACAGTTGTACCAACTTTGTTGTTGTTGCTAAGTTGGTACAACTGTTTTTCATTTACAGCAGATTTTTGAAATAATCAATTCCTGTTACTTCTTTGACAGAATGTATGGTGCTTACCCTAAAGAAACCAGTAGCGATGCAACTAACACCATTCTCTTCGATTTTCTAGAGACTTATTGCATAAACCCTGTAACTTCCAAATGAATATCCAACGTACACACTGCAAATTACCTTTTCCTGAAAATCATACCATAAATTTTATGAAAATTCTCATAATTTCATATTTGTAGGAAGAATTTAAATTGGGAATAAAAGATGTTCTAGAAGTAAGAAAAAATTTGCAACCATTAATCATGGCTGTTCAAGGATGCATTCCACTCTTCGATCTCTATCAGAAAGCTATAAGCTGGTTTTTTACGAATACATTTGGATATAATACAGAAGAAGTGGAACCCGAATACCTTCGAATAAAACAAGAACTTATAAATAAGAAAAAAGCAACCAAAACTCGTAATGGCGAAAAGTGTCTTGACAGAAATCTACTTCTATTGGAATTTGTTACCAAAAGTTTCAGAACTGATTCCACATGTTTAGACAGTTCTCTGACAAGTGTAATACTCTTACTGAATGATTTAATAGCGGACGTCGCTGCAACTGGTAAGATCTCGTTAAATAAACGCATTAATAATCATACGTTTAGTAATAAGTGAATTCAAGAGAAAATATGTTGTCGAACATAAAAAAGCTGATTTTTCGTAAATTGAATCAAATATTAGAAATATCATTACATTTGTGCACCCCACATACAGAATAAGATCTCTTTGATCCTCGTTAAGTACGAGGATAGTCCGAAAAGATTCCGAGCTGAGAAAGATTCAAGACATTTTTCGAATTTTTTTCTTATATTTGAACGCAGTCTCTTTGAAACTCTACATACTTTTCCCAGCGATATCGTCATCTCTGTAACCCGTCCAAATAGTACTCGGCATTTTTCTCTGCAAAATAGAGGTTCAGGAAGGTCATTACCTGATCATTTCACAACACGAACGCAATTTTTAGATGAAGGAACAAAATTAAGTCGCTTGGGACTAGATCTGGTGAGTAAGATGGATAGTCACGCAACTCAAACAGTTTTTCGCGGATTTTTCATCCATGGCAACTAGTGAGGTGTGAGACATGCGTTGTCTTGGTGAAACAGGATTTTCTTTTTCTGTGAATGTGGCAATTTTTCTGCAAATACTGCTTTTAGCAAGTCAAGTAATGATGTGTAGTATGGTTTCTCCTTATTGAAGATAATCTATTTAAATAACTCCATGAATATCCCAAACAACAGTAGCCAGCACGTTCTCAACCGAAAAATAGTTTCTCCACTTTGTAGTCCACTATTTGGACTGCATTTTTGTTTGTGGTGTATAAGTATTTATGTATTCATGCAAGTTTCATCTACATTAATCAATCTAAACTGCGCCAAATGCGTTGGAAATGTTCATTTGAACACATTTTTGGTCTAACGCGGCACCCAACGTGTGGACAGCTTTCTCATATGTAACTAATGATAATATGTGACAAACACGTTCTTTCGATATGTTCATAACCTCTGCTATCTCTCACTTCAATTCGGCAACTGTCTTGCACCATTTGGTGAACTTCGTTGATGATATTATCGGTAGTTATAGTTTCTAGACATCCCGAAGGTTTATCTTCTCTCACAGCCACGTTTGAATCCATCTGCCCCAAATTTTTCTGTAGTAAATGATGCTTCAGAGTCACCAAATTGACTAAGATTTGTGTAAGATTATAACGGTTTTTTCAGTTTAACGGGAAAAATATAATTTTTAAAGGTGACGTGTCTAACAATGCTATTTTGTATACAAGTGCTCAAAAACATTTCTCAACTTAATGAAGTCAAACGTTAAAACGTTTCCTCAAATACGAGTACCTAGTTTTTATTTTATTAAAACAGTTATTCGCATTAGTATTGATCTGCTTCACCTGCAGTTCCTTCGGAAGATTAAAATATTAAATGAATCTATTTGTTTATAAAAACGTTAACGAGCACTTGTTCTCAATTTGACTACCCTTGAATTCATCTCGCCTGACATCCTCGAGCGCACACCTCTCAATTCGCTCAAGTAAGTTCCTTTTCGACCATAAGCGACACTGCACATCTTCGGTTTTGTTTTCGTCGATCATTGTGTTAATATATTTTTGAGAAATGGATAAAGTGGATCTGTTCTTACAGGAAATAAAACAAAAATATAGCCAGTTCGTCAAATGACGCCTAACAAAGAACTTGCCATCAATTAAAAAAGTGTGGCAGTTGTTTTTTCGAAATAAAAACGGAAACAATAAATAAACTCTTGATTGAGCTTATTTGACTGCTTCCGACGTCTTGGAAATATGGGAAAAGACTGGAGTACCGAATAGGTTGAAGGAATATATGATTGCTAAATTGGAGCAATACTTTAAAGAGTGGCAAAATATTAAAAATAGTAAGGAAAAACATTCACAATCTATAAGACAAAAAGATAAGGTATGGCAGCAAGAGATTGTTCAATATTGCAGGTTGAAGAAGGTGAACCGTTTTCGCTTGCACAACGAGAGGAATCCAATCGTTTAAAAGACGAAGGAAAATGCTACTTAAAAATATCACTGGGCATGAGACCGTAGATCGCCTTCCTATTTTGGTGTCGGGGCAAGGAATTGATCAGCTAATATCGGTCCAGGGGGTTTGCTAGATCCCCCACTGGGCGCCTCCCCTGGTGGCGGATAAAGGAAAGCCTGTCAGATATGGCAGATACCGAGGAAATTCGAATACCTCGGGGTGGTAGCGTTTGATCCAGATTGGGCGGCTACCAACAGCGTGTGTTCCCGAATCGAGCGGTTGAAATGAATGCTACAAACCTTTGAAATCTGAAATGATGTCGAATTTCACAACAAAACACCCCAGCCAAGTAGAGCAATCAGCTCAGAATCTTTCACTGATACGTCAGTCCACCTCATGAATTCTGGGGTAGGCAAAAATTAAAAAAAAATGAGTCCGAAGGACCAGAGACATTTTGAAAGTTATACATCGCTACTTACAATGTCAGAACTCTCAGATCAGAGAGTCATCTCTGCAGGAGGAACTGCTGAACATAATATGGGATATTTTGGGCATTAGCGAGACGAGATTGAAGGGCGAACTCGCTACAACCTTAAAATCAGGACATTTGCTCTATCCAAATTACACAGAAACGAATGATCACCTAGGCGGAGTTGCGTTGTTAATACATAAACGATTGAAACCAAGAATTGTCACCATGAAGTCCATTTCTGAGTGAGTTATATTCATCGTCGTCAAGGTCAATAAGAGGTACAAGTTGCAAGTTATACAAGTTTATGCACCAACCACTTCATCTGATGACGAAACAGTCGAACAGCCTTATGAGGATATAACTCGTGCAAAAACTGGCGAAAACGCTAAGTATGATTTGGAAGAGGTCTTTGTCCAAGAGTGGATATCCCCAGGCTGAAGAGAGAGGGAGAGAATATCGGTCCCAACACTGGACCATGGAATAGAAAGGCATGTGTCTCGGCTGTCTATGGTGCAACACTGCAATGGGGATTGAGCGATAAAGTAAAATGCAGGTCGTTTGATACGACGGCAGTCAACTCGGGACTAAGCAATGGAGCATGCATACTGGTTCAAAAACTGGAGGAAGATATGCTTGACTTGCATGTCGCTATGATATACTAGACGGAATGTTAGAAGCTGTCGTGAGCACAGCACTAGGTCTTTCGAGTGGGCCTAATTCTTTAATTTTCAAAATATTTAAGAAGTACTCAAGCAAAATTGATCTGATTAACTACACAAAAGTAATATCTGATCCTCATTCGCTGGAATTAGTTCAAAATGTAGCTCAGAATATGATTTCCTTTTTCAAAATCAACTTAACCAATATCAACCTCGATTTGATAATGAATGAACCTGTCCAAATATCTTATTAACACACCAGTTCAAAATGACGAAAAAAAATGAATTTCTTTGAGATTCTTGGAGTATCATCCGATTATTTAGAAGAAGATGTTGCTTACTGGCCAGCCTATGAAGAGTATAAAGCTGGAAGAGACATAGTGACAGTAGTCAATGATATTGCGAATGTGGGGTTGCATCAATTGAAGAATTTAATGAGTTGATCACTATTGATGAAGAACAAAAGCAATATCTACTTTTGATTGTCGAAGAATTTAGAAAAAATATCCGGACCCTAAAAACCAATCCTTGATAATTTTTCACTTGACTTTTGATTTTATGTTCAAACTATTTAAATAATTTGACATTCAATTTCTCTTTGTTTCCACTACTATGAATGAATGTCTTTATTTTTAAATTTCCCGTTTTGAAAATTTCGTCGGAACCCCTGAACATTAATGATAAATTCTTGAAAAAAATGTCATGATTCTTCTATATATTAGTTTACTAGGGTGTCCCAACAACATTTCAAAAAAAAATTTGAGAACAAATAAGGACCACTGTACACTGCACTCTTTAATATCGTGATTAGAAACAAAGGTTAGGTGACACCTTATTTCATACATATTGTAAATCGACCTGAAAACATTTTGTGATTCCTTATTTGAAACGATAAGAATGAGGAGCAATTTTCATCTTACATGTGCTATTGGGAAGGACGCTCGATTCGAGAGAAAGTACATCTGGTTATCAGCCAGACGAGTACTTGGAGCCATAGCTTTTTGACAGATCGCATCTTGCATATACATTGTGTAGCGTTACGGTAGATAGTCGAACTAGTATCCCTGAAATTAACTGTTTGATCTACGCTTTGTTTTCATATACATATATGTGTACTTGATGCGCTCCAATGAATTAAGTTGAATAGATGACAGTCTGGCATGGTGTTGTGAATTAGAGTGCAATACTGACGAGACTATAGTCTATTGCTCCTATTCATGAAATCCGACTGGAGTGTACCACTACTATATTGACTTGGTAGACGAAGACTTGATTACGAAGAGTGGACCAGCTCCTTCTGGAAGGGAATTAAAACAGTAAGGTTAAATGAAAGGCTTCATTGTGGAAATAGCGATAAATTTCGCATACTATCATTATTGATATATAATGTACATACAACATATGATTAACAGATAGATGGAAACTGGAGAGTAAGATTTTCGATGAGTGGCATCTTGCAGACTGTCGAAAAATCGTACTGATATGGCTTCTCAAAGTTTTCAGCTTGACCTATCTTTTATTTTCATAGATTCTCTGTGGCGCCAGTAAATTATATCTGCGTCAGTTCGTTGGTGTGTATATCAAATTGATTTTTCAACTCCTTGTGCCTATGAAAATACTAAATCAAACAATCTTTAAGAACGTCGCACCTTAATCATAAAATTGGTCATACTTAATTTTTGGTAACCAACCTTGACGCCCTCATTATTTTTCAGTTTTCCCAAAAACAATATAGGCATAAAATGTTACGTTTTCCAGCTATTGAACACCTCACATGTATCTTTGCTGGAACCTGCAATGTTGAAAACTTTCCGAACCTTATTATGGATATCATACGACCTTCATTAAAACCAGCAATAAGAGCAGGGATAGGAATCATAAGATTTGTTCCTAAGTTAACCAGATGCCGAAATGATATTTCACCTTATCACAGAATGGCTGACGCTATAAAGGAAAATGTAAAAAAGTGTGTCTGACGCGGACAAGTTTTGATATTTGTAAAAGAAATAAATTTATATTAGTAATTACTCTTATGGAATCCTTTCCTCAATTTGAAAATACTTAAAGAAATTTGGGATAAGCTGAATAGAATAACCGCTAATAAGCGTAATTTGAGTAATTCAAAATAATATGGAGGAAACAGGAATGAAGGAGAAGACTCAGAAAGGATCAAACTAGCATAATTTGTCGAAACACAATTGACTTTCAAGAACTACTAATTGACGGAGTCTTAGCCCAGTTAGATTAGACAAATGGTTGACAACAATCCAAACTTTTGGTAACAATCTTAAGTGTCTTCTTTATACTTTGGTTTGTATGTGTTCAAAGTTTTCAAAGCTAGAATAGTGCCGTTTAATTGGTTCGCCGTTGATATGTCGAAGAATATGATTCATAAGAAAGACACTACGTAAAGAGTATGGAGGGATTTCAAGCCTCTTCTTTTAGTTTTTCGCTCATATTTTGGAAATTATGATTACTTCATACTGAAGAATAATAGATGCCTGCTTTGTGGTGTGCACTGCATATACCACAGCTTTTCGTATAGTAAAATAATGTAGCTGACAGTGTGGAGGTTGGGACAGCATAGTTCAAGAAAATCCTTGGGTTGAAGATCTCATTTCTTTCTTCCAACTCCAATCAGTAGGCGCTTGTTCAATTTCCAGCCATTCTAGAACTCACAAAGAAGCCCCTGTAAGAGTATTAAATGCAGTGCTGGTAGTTGGTAGTTGAGAGAATCTCTAGCCTCACCTTTGCGATGGATTGTAGGAAGACTAAGTAGGACTAAGTTTGAGAAAGACTCTGAAAACAAAATGAAGCTTCTTGACATAATTTTTTTTTTACTGATTTGAATTCAATTTATTTTGTATTTTGAAATCAATGTTCAAATAAAACATTTGTCTGTAAGTTAGTTTTAAGCAGGATTAAAAAACAATTAAGAAAATGAAGTATGTTCTGTGATTCCTGTAGTTTTTAATGCTCTCAGCATACTCTGACTGAACCTGATGATACTCGAACACAACATCAAACCACAATGTCATAATACTTTTAGAACGAATAACTCCCTGACTGAAATATAAAAACGGTCAATCAAGCAATCTTCAAAAGTTGCACCAGCATCATAAAATTTGTCATACTGAAACCATGATAATCATCATTGATGCTTAGTATGGATATCTTAAGGCCTTCATTGTTGAACGTGAACAGCTCTTAAGCATGATTCAAACCATTCGGAACCATATGGAACGAACAAGAATGAAGGAAAATTTTTGAATTGTGGAGGCCGTTACTTGATGTAGATCCATGATATAAATGAGATAAAAAACACAAGGTTTAACTTTAATCTACACTTTATTTGAAAAAATTCGACGACGTTTCGCTGACACAGCAGCTTTATCAAGAATGAAAAACAGAATGAAGAGTATTGTATTATAAACAAGTTAAGTAGGGTGAATAATTCATCTACCTGTTATTTGGTTGTCGAATGTTTGTATCTATTGATAATGCTTAATTTTAAATGATGATCTGTGCTGTTTAAAGCTGCAACTTTGTGTTTGTGTGTTTGTGTCAACACAAAGTTGCAGCTTTAAACAGCATGGTACATCGTTTACTCAATTTACCTTTATCAGTAGAAGATTATAATAAAGAGTTAAACATCATCAAACAGATAGCCATTAATAATTCATATAATCCGGATATGATAGATATAATCATTCGTAAAAAACTGTATCAGAAAGCAATAAATGAAGTATATCCTATTCATAAAGACTATAAAATATTCAACAGTTTAACATTCTGCGGTTCTGCAAGTACAAATATTAAATCCTTCCTACTCAAACAAAATCTTAATATAACTTTCAAAACTTCTAATAACTTAGGTAAACATATTAAAATAATAAATCTCGTGTTGAAAAATCAAGTAAATCAGAATCTATAAACTCAATTGCGGTTCTTGTGATAAAATTTATATCGGTAGGACCTATAGGAGTTTTGGCATAAGAACATCTGAACATAAACGTAGCTTCGATAAAAATAAATCTGATTCAAATTATTCAAACCACCTAATAAAAGAAAACCATTCATTCAATAAAACTTTGACATATTACATATAAAATCAAAAACTTCAAAATTAGATCTCCTAGAAGCATTAGAAATAAATAGATACAAACATTCGGACAAGCTTTTGAATGAACAGGTAGATGTGAATTATTCACCCTACTTAACTTGTTTAATTAGTTTTATTACCTTTCATACTAACTGTACAATGGCTCGGTGTGGTTTTTCCTGTTATTCATCCAACTTGTTCTACGATTTGTTTATAATACCATACTCTTCATTCTGTTTGTCATTCTTGATAAAGCTGCTGTGTCAGCGAAACGTCGTCGAATTTTTTCAAATAAAGTGTAGATTAAAGTTAAACCTTGTGTTTTTTATCTCATTTAAATGAAGGAAAAGATTCAATCAGTTCAAGAATTACAATCACATAATTTCTCAAAATAGTGCATATAATTGGCCTTCAAGAGCTTTTCAACCCAGTCAAGTACGACAAATGGATTGAAAAAAGTGTCTGAAATAATCATAAGCTGAACTTTGGTTAATATGGCTTTAAAGTCCTCAAGGCTGGAAAGGGAAGCTCAATGACGGAGGGAGGTTCAAGTGTCTCTTTCCAGGTTTTCTGTTGATTTCTCGAGGAATATAATTCATACGAGAAATACTTAAATCTAAAAGAGTACCCTACAGATTTGGTTAATGAATTTTCGTCCTTGACTTAAGGTTTCAGAATTGAGAGCATTTTACGGTATCTACTACATTCCTTTGATGTAGTTTCAGAATATTGCACTTATTATGGCAGCCAATGAGTTTACGATCTCCATCTGCTTCTTTGATCCCACCCCAATTATCAGATGCTACTTTCATGTCCAACCAATCAAAAACTTACAAAGAGACCTTGTACAAGTCTTGAATGCAAAGCCGTTTGTTGGTAATAGTAAAGGGAGCTTTGGCTCCACCTGTGTAATGGTTTCAAGAAAGGCACTGATAAGTTAGAGAACGACTAGAAGACCAGAAGGATCTCCCTGATAGCATCTAATGAACTATTCAACTCAATAATTTCGATTCACTTGCTGGCTTGAATTTGAATTATCTTGTAATCCAAAATCAATGTTATAAGACAGATTTTGAGTGTCGTCAGTTTTACACGGATCTCATTATTTCTCAGCTTACGCAAATACAAAATAAATAATGTTACGTTTTCTAGCTATTGAACACCTCACATGTCTCTTTGCTGGTACCTGCGATGGGGACAATCTTCTGCAGCTTATTATGGATATCTTAAGACCTTCATTACAACCAGCAATATCAGCAGGAATTGGAATCATAAGATTTATTCCTAAATTAACTAGATGTCGGAATGATATTTCACCTTACCTCAGAATGGTTGATGCTATTAGAGAAAATATAAAAAAGTGTGTGTGATGCGGTCAAGTTTTGATATTTGTATACGAAATAAATGTATTTTACTAATTTCTTTTATGGAATCCCTTCCTCAGTTTAAAAACACCTGAAATGATAAGTTTTATATAATTAAAAATATATAGGATATCTTCTGAAATGTATTTAGATTGAATTTAATCTCCTTATACCAAAATCCTTGACCGCGTGGCTTCCTCAATTTCAATTTTCCATGTTCTAGGTGGGCGTCCTCTCTTCCTTCGTTCTGCTGGAGTCCAATTCCAGATCTTTTTTGGCCATCTTGTTTCTTCCATCCTCTGCAAGTGACCGTTTCACTTCACAGTTTACGAGTAATTTCCTTCTACATTCATTATCTCTTTAATCCTTTCATTTCTCAAGTGTTCCAATCTTGATACTCCAGCTTTCAGTCTGTCTTTTTCTCTTTGTGTGAACTCCCACGTTTCTGCCTCATAGGTTCTGATAGTTTCAAATATTGTGTCGTAGATGAGATGTTTAGTTCTTTTTGTTAGTTTTTGTTCCACAGCATTGAATTTAATTGACGAATCACCCTCTTTCCTCGAGCTATCTTGTTGGAGACGTCGTTTGAACTTTTTCCATTTGTCGCAAGTGTAACGCCCAGGTACTTGAAGGAGTCACTGTGCTTTATCGTTTGGCCAGATCCAAGTCGCTCTCCTCACAGCATACTGTCATATATTCCGTTTTCCTTGTATTCAGCATTAAACCAAATTCTTCGAAATACTCCTTCAAAGTCCGTAGCATATAGCTAGCATCATCCCTGTCACCAGCAATCACCACCTGGTCGTCAGCAAAAAGGATTGTACAGAGGAAGTCGTCAGCAATTGGTAGCCCCATACCATAACATCTTCTTTTCCACGCTCTCAGTGTTTCGTCAACATATATTTCAAATAGTAGTGGGGCTAGAGAGCTACCTTGTCGAAGCCCCTTTGACACATCAAATTCTTTTTGTACAGTAACTATAAGGATTTTTTACAGCCTGTATGTAGGTCTGGCTGATACCGCTCTGTTTCATCGTACACCATCACTCATTTAATGGTATAATATCATACGCTTTTTGCAGATCTACATATATTAAATGTGCCTCTCCACTCCTCACTACTCTTTTCTCTATAAGAATCTTCAAAGTAAAAATACCATAACTACAAGAGCGATCAGTTCTAAAGCCATTCTGCTCCTCAGATTCCTCGAATTCGACCTCAGTTATGCGCTTCAGAACCCTGCCGTATAATCTTGCGAAAGAACTCATCACACTTATTTCTCTATAATTAGAGCAATTACGTTTGTCTCCCTTTTTATATATGGGTGTAATGATGGCCTTTCCCCACTCTTCAGGCATCAGACCTTTTAGGCACTTATTGAAAAGTACCACAATCCATTCGAGGAGAGCAGTGGGTGGTGCCTCGACGAGTTTAATGTTGAAGTTGCCTGGGTCAGAAGATTTTCCATTTTCCATAAATTTCACAGCCTTTTTCACCTCCATAGATGAAATATTCTCAATCTCTTGGGTCTCTTTGGTACTTCTGAAATTTTACGCTTGTTGAAATTGAGGTCGGTCTTCCGACTACCTTTATAGTATTTCACCTAATCGTTCATTCCAATGAGGCTAATGTCCCCGTATGTATCACTGTTATTCGTGAGTAGATCTTTGATGATTTTCCAGGCTTTATTCGCTCTGGTATTACCCATACTAATTATTCATTTCTCCGCAGATTTTATCCCAGTATTCGTTTTGTGATCTTTCAATTGCATCAGCTGTGTCTCGTCTCTCGTAGTAGTAGTGGTAGTTCTTGTGTGTGTGATTTTGTTGAAAGCCATCTATAGTAAGCTATTTTCTTCTTTTGTATTTGTTCTTCTAGATTTTCTGTCCACCATGGAGGGTTTTGTCTTGGCGTTTGAATGTGATTTTTCTCCCAATGCTTCATACGTTGCTTCGTGAATTTTTCTTTTCAGTGACTCGTATATTTCTTTCGGCTTTCCATCTTTCATATCGCTGAGTTTTGTTGCCAGCCTGAATTGGTACAAGAACCAGGTCGAGTCATTCTGTAAGCTATCGATGTTCCATGATTTCAGTTGTTGTCACTGAACATCTTATTCGTCTTTTTGTATTTTTTTTTCAGGTATTGCAGCATACGGCACATAAATTATTGCCACCATCAGGTGGTGATCCGATCCACACTCAGCTTCTCTCATAGCTCTAACGTCGTTCACTTTCAGCCCCGTACTTTGTTTTACAATTACATAGTCTATAATGCTCCTGAGGTTACTAGTGGACTGAGTCCACGTATACTTATGGATGTCTCGATGTTGAAACCATCCATTCATTATTCTGAGTTCATTCCGATGACATAATTTGGTGAGCCTTTGACCACTGTCATTCAGTATATCCTCTCCAAATTGTCGTCCTCCAGTCGACCAGTTCTTCCATTAAGATCCCCAACAAGGGAACTTCTTTCCTCTGACTAATACTGTCTAGTATTTTCGAAAGATCGTCAAAGAATTCATTCGTGGGACCATATGCAGCTATGATCACTAGGAGTGTTTTTTTATATCAAGCTCAACCACGAGTATTCTTTCATTATATTGCTCCCAGGTTTTTATATTCCGTTTATATCTTCTCTATTGCTATTGAGACACCACCTTGTGCTCTGTCTTCTTTTGGGACACCACTGTAAATATGAATGTATCCATCTCTTGTTGAGATGGTTACCAGGAAAAAAACAGAGTTTGAAAATAATCTTAACTGGCTTCCATCTTAAATGTGTAACCAAAGTCTCTGAAGGTGGAAGGGAAAATTAAGGTTCCAAGGTCCAGTTTTTTAGGTTATTTCCGTCGATATGTCGAAGGTTATAATTCGAAAAATACTTCATGAACTTAATTCAAGCTGTTTAAATTCCCTACAAATTTGAACTCAGGATTTAAGAATTGAGAGCCTTACATCTGTGGATGTTAAATGAAATTGAATACCTCGGTGTCCGAGATCCCCCCAAACATTGAGTGTCAAAAGACAACGACGTTAAAATACTTACTCTTAAGTAGAAGTGACATACTTGAAGATCTCTTCTCTTAGCTTTATGTTAATACCTTGATACCTATGATTGCTGCATACTGAAGAAAGATATTCTGTACACTTACAGAATTACAGAATGTCCAGCCATTCTAGAACTTACCAAGAGTATCTGTATAACTGTTGAGTGCTGTTCTATTAGCTGCTAAGTAGAGGGAAGAGCTCTGGCCTCACCTTTGTGATGGATTTTGGGAAGACCATGAGTTATAGAAAGAGTCTGAAGACAAGATGAACCTCCCAGATATACTTTCATGAACTCTCCTATCGAATATACACGACTTAGTTTGATTTCCTTAAATTGAATTTACACATTTTATGATTCAAAATTTTTGTTACATGATAACCTCTGACTGTAAGTTAATTTTGAGTGAAACTAAAATTCATTTTAAAAAATTAAGCTACTTCTATGATTCCCGTTGTTTCAATTCCGGGAGCATACTCTCATCCAGGTAAAACTAAGGGTATTCGCGTACAAGATTGTAGTAATCTACAACTCAAACAGCTCATAAGGATTAGTTCTCTAAAGCAGAGGTAGCAGACGTCGTAAATCCTAATGCTGATGTACACGAAGACGGGGATAAGTATTTAATACTAGATTCTAAATTTCTTCCAGGTGGCGATCTTGAAAATACAGGCTCAGTCAAGAGGAAAATCCAGAAATAACAAAAATAACCAAAAAACCAAGGTCTAATAAGTATGATTCGCAGTTCAGTCTACAATAAGCGAATAATTGGTACGGCAAATCGAAGACTGCATCCTGAAACTGATACTAGTGTCTTGGAATTCATTGGTGTGAAATTCCTGGAGGCATCCTGCAAAATATTAAACTCTATAGTAATAATAAAATATCGGTACCCTATGTAAATTTATCTCAACAGGAGGCTGGAGTTTTTACGATGAAATGTTCCTTTGGTGATTGCTAAATCAATCTCCAAGCATGGGGGTAGTATAGTGCTTGTAAAAAACGTGAACTCCATGCAACTAATCAACATAGAGTTTTTATCTAGTGAAAATCATTGTGAAGTTTCTGATGTTCAATTTGGTAACAAAAATTTACCATCATTTGTGTTTATAGGTCCCCTCTAGAAAATTTCGCTGATTTTCTGAAATTCTAGAAAACGTTTCAAGCATATTAATTTCATTTTGTAAAGATATTTCAATTTAAAATTCAATAATAGGGATAAGAGTGCTAGAGTCCTCTGCGATTTGTTGAGTTCTTTTGGATATGAGCAGATACCAGAGGAAGTGACTGTTTGAGCTATATATTCTTAAATTTCGTTTTTTCTTCTTGAGAAGTTCAATTTTTGGTAATAATGCAACGCAAATCTCGAAATTTGACCTCGCAGAATATACTGGAGTGGGATTGGACTTATACAAGAATGAGCCAAAGGTTTAGGTTAGATTTGATTCAACTGTTCCCAGAATGTTTCCATTATTGAAGATTCTCCTTGTTGAGACAAGGAATAAGTAGTGCAAGAAACCTTCAAATGCAGCTTCAACAGAATGGTGGATTGCAAATTAGCACTGAAACGATACGACATCGTCCATGAGAATTTGGTTTGACGCCTCTTGTCGCAGCTCGAGGTCCAGCTTCAACCGCAGCCCATCGAAGAACTTGATCGAATTTTGCCAAAGACAATGTCAAATGATTAGAAGCTGGTTTTTTCTTTTATATGCAACAGTGGCCTGTACAAACACCAAACCTCAATCCCTTCGAACACGTCTGGAATATTTTCAATAAAAGTTTGATAAATCAGCAAAACCAGCTGTCTATGGTGAATGAGATTCAGAACAGACTGAAGGAAATGCATCAGAATAGTATAAGGTCATGAATTCTGAGTATGAATCGTAGATGCAATATAGTAATTCTCGCCAGGGGAGCAAATATCTGGTATCAACAGGTTTTTGGGGATTTGTGATTTTTTCAAATGTTAAACATTTTTCATTATTGGATTCATTTCTATGAGTACCATTCTCATTTCAAGCACTCCATAGAGCTGGTGGATCACTGTAAAAATAAATCTGCAATACTTCAGAAAGTGTTTTAAACATGAGTAAATGTTTGTTTTAGGACTCAGGGTTTCATAACTGAGAGACTTACATATTTGTATGCTAAACAAATTAGTATCTTTCCGAACATTCAGTGTCAAGGGACATCGAGGTTGAAAGACTTATTTTTAGTTTATACTCATTTCTGGAATCTATGATTACTGCATATTGAAGAACAGAAGATGCCTTCTTTATCGTATCAACATGCACCACAGCATTCGAACAGTTACAGAGTATTACTTATAGTATGGTAATTGGAGCAGCTTAGTTCATGGATGTCCATGGATTGAATTTCCCTATTTGATTTTCTCATCCCACTCCAATCAGTAGATACTAGTTTAATGTCCAGCTATTCTCGAACTTACAAATAAGCGCTATGTGAGTGTTGAGTTCCATGGAGTTTAGGTTAGGTTAGGTAAGAGAAAGACTTGCAAGACGATATGGACCACCTTGATATTCCTCCAATGAACTATTTTACCGAATACATTCGATTCACATGAACTGAATTTTGAAATTCAAACCTTATGTTACAAAGCAATTTCTGTACGTTAGTTTAAATCTGAATCTAATTGAAATTTGTAGAATTAAGTTCTGTGTATTTAATGCTGGCAGCATATTCTCATCAAGGTAAAACAAGGGCACTCGAGCTTAGTCTGTATTGCGTTATCTGGTCTCATCCCACCTCTTTAGCACTGGAAAAATTGTCAATTTTGGAACTCGAGTCAAATGATCAGAGTAAGGCTTCAGATGTGTTTGTCGTCCATCTGATTCCATGTGAACGTCTGTATCTGTTTTTTTCATGAGCGGATGAGCATGCTTGTATTATTATGATGAACGAATATATTTATTTGAACCTTTCCTGCTCTCTGAATATACTAGTACAACTGACGAGACCACCTATTAAATTTGTGTAGTGGTAACAGACGTTGAACATCTCAATTCTGACAGAGGTAGGGATTTAACAATGGATTTCATACCTCTTTCAGGTGACTATGTTAGTAATACAGACTGGGTTTTTGCTCAATCAAGAAAAAATTCTAGAAATACCAAAAATAACCAAAAGACCCAAGTCCAAGGTTTTGCTAATATTTCTTTGGTACGCAGTTCAACCTAGAATAAGCGAATAATTGGTACAGTGAATCAGACATTCTTGTTTCAAGACTGCAACCTGACACTGATACCAGTGATGTCTTGAAATTCATTGGCGTGAAATTCCTGGAGGCAACCTGCGGAAGATCAAGCTCTAGAAGACCTACAGTAAGAATAAAATATCGTTACCCTCTGTATATTTGTCCTAACGGAGCAATGGCTGTCTCAATATGAGGCTGCAGTTTTTGGCGATGGAAGACTGCTTTGGTGCAAAATCAATCTTCAGGCATGGGGGTAGTATAGTGCTTGTAATGGCGTAAACTTCATCTAACTCATTAACATAAAGTTTTTGTTAAGTGAGCAGTGAAGTTTCTGCTGTTTAATTAAGTGACAAAAATTTATCATTATTTGTGTTGGCAGGTGTCCACTAAGAAGTTTTGTGCATGTTCTGAAATTTAAAAAGTGTTTCAATTCAATAATGAGGATAAGAGTGCTGGAGTCCCCTATAACCAGTCGAATTCTTTTGGCTATGATGATGAAAAATGATGTTTCTAGAGAAAGTGACTGTCTAGACAATATATTCTCAAATTTTGTTCGTTATTCTTGAAATTTCAATTTTCGTTAATAAAACAAAGCGAATCATAAAATTTGGCCGCGTCAGAATATGCTGAAATGGAGTGAGATGACCTAGCTTGGACTATATACAATAACATATATTCATAAATTTCAAACCTCGATCTGTGTTCTCTTCGATGGTGAAAACGGCGTTTTCGATTCTTGATTGATTTGTGTGGTAAAAACGTTAAACTAACAAATTTTAGATACCGTTCGATTACACAAAGTGTACAACAATGAAATTTTATTGCTAATGAGTTTCTTGATCCTAATGAGCGCTTTCAAATTTTTATTGTAATTTCGTTGACTTTTTAATATCTTTTACGGAAAAAAGTAATAAATGTAGGATTGACTATTGTAATAATGTTTGATCTTGATTGCGATTTGTGTGATATATATGGAACTAATTCAAAATGTATGTTATGAATAAAGATATTCATACAGTTTGAAAATAAAGAAATCAGAGATCACATTCAATGATAAGTTTATTAATGAATCTTCTAAAATATTTTTGGAATGGTCTTTTAATTCATACAAAATAATATTCTCATGAAGATTTAGTATCATACGGACAGTTCAAATACATCGAAAGTTTGGATCTCAACGAAAATTTACCACTGCTCAAAATGACTTCCTCCAACCTTCATATTCATATAAGATATTCTCGTATCCTCTTCAAACATTTTGAAGAACTACTGTTGTCAAAAGTCTGTATTCGGTGACGATTCTTCTCTACAGCTCTTCCAAGTTCTCTGGCTCGCCACTGAACGGTTCATCTTCTGCCAATCCATTATCCTGGGAAATTTCCATACAAAT
Source organism: Cryptolaemus montrouzieri (assembly GCA_013387265.2). Lineage (NCBI taxonomy): Eukaryota > Metazoa > Arthropoda > Insecta > Coleoptera > Coccinellidae > Cryptolaemus > Cryptolaemus montrouzieri. The sequence continues at coordinate 5,391,496 of JABFTP020000103.1, read as the reverse complement.
GTTGTGGCACACGAACATCAAAATATGCAAGAACATCACCTTGCTGAAAATATAGGGTAATCATGCAAGAACATCACCTTGCTGTTACATTTAAAGCTTTGAAAACTACAAATTGAGTGTACCATAGAGATGTACTTTCAAGGAAGGTCCTCTGAAAGAGTTTCATCATTTTCCATTATCGAAATTTCCATACAAATGTTGTGGCACACGAACATCAAAATTTTGTCAATTCATTCTCTGAAAGAGTTTCAACAACTACAAATGAGTGTCACCATAGAGATTACTTTCGATGAAGGAAGGTCCTACAATATGGTTAGGTTAGGTCTGTATTCGGTGACGATTCTTCTCTACAGCTCTTCCAAGTTCTCTGGCTCGCCACTGAACGGTTCATCTTCTGCCAATCCATTATCCTGGGAAATTTCCATACAAATGTTGTGGCACACGAACATCAAAATGTGCAAGAACATCACCTTGCTGAAAATATACATCATTCTCTGAAAGAGTTTCATCATTTTCCATTCGCCTGGGATTTTGTAATTCTTCCAACAACTACAAATGAGTGTCACCATAGAGATTACTTTCGATGAAGGAAGGTCCTACAATATGGTTAGGTTAGGTCTGTATTCGGTGACGATTCTTCTCTACAGCTCTTCCAAGTTCTCTGGCTCGCCACTGAACGGTTCATCTTCTGCCAATCCATTATCCTGGGAAATTTCCATACAAATGTTGTGGCACACGAACATCAAAATGTGCAAGAACATCACCTTGCTGAAAATATACATCATTCTCTGAAAGAGTTTCATCATTTTCCATTCGCCTGGGATTTTGTAATTCTTCCAACAACTACAAATGAGTGTCACCATAGAGATTACTTTCGATGAAGGAAGGTCCTACAATATGGTTAGGTTAGGTCTGTATTCGGTGACGATTCTTCTCTACAGCTCTTCCAAGTTCTCTGGCTCGCCACTGAACGGTTCATCTTCTGCCAATCCATTATCCTGGGAAATTTCCATACAAATGTTGTGGCACACGAACATCAAAATGTGCAAGAACATCACCTTGCTGAAAATATACATCATTCTCTGAAAGAGTTTCATCATTTTCCATTCGCCTGGGATTTTGTAATTCTTCCAACAACTACAAATGAGTGTCACCATAGAGATTATTTTCGATGAAGAAAGGTCCTACAATATGGTTTCCTTAAATTCAAGCCCAAACTATCAATTTCTGAGTCTATTGTGTGAACCAATGAGGACTGTTGGAAAATTATGCCTATTTACTTTACCATTCAGAGTAAGGGTAATCTCGTCAGAAGAACTAGTATTATATAGAATATGTGGATTATTGTTAATATTTCCACTTAAAATTTCTCCACATTGCAAGCAGCGAACAGAATCGTTCTCGTTTATTTCATGAACTTTCGTGCTGCAGCAGACACATGTGATAATAGATGATTCGTTTATCACTCATCCTTATTCATGTTAACCTTCTTCTCCCCGATCTCAGCTGCCCCACACCATCACAAAGTCTGACTGCGCCCATGGATGGAGTCCATTCTAATCCAAGAATCCGGAGTAGTCAAAAGTTGTTCGTCGTTGGTGAAGATAAGATTAAGGATAAAAGGCTCGTTGCCTGTTCGAGAACGAATAGGCTTAGATATCAACTGGAAAAGATTCAAATTAGCAAAGAAACGAGAAAAGATTGAGGTAGCGCTGTTTGAATTACAGTCAGGAATTTGCGGAATCGGCCAGGTGACTCTAGGAAGGTTGAAATCACCATCAACAACAAGGTTTTCTCTGGTGGAGATGAGATTAAGATAGTGGACCAGTTCAGTTATTGAAGAACACATTGTCGTATTTTCATTCGAAAGATTTTAATGTTACGTTTATTTATACTTTATATGTAATGTTAAAGATTGTTAGCTAGTTATGCTAGTTTCTATCTAAAAAGGAAGTTTATTCAATTCAGATAAGCGAGTGTAATAACTACAAATGATAAAGTGTCTTCTTAGTTGTGAGTGAAATATTGTTTTCTGTTCCTTTTTTTGGAAGAAGAGTATTTTATATTAACGCTAAAAAGTCATTTTAGTCCATTTTAGAGTATTAGTCAACCTGTCACTTTCGACCTTAAGCACTGTCACAATCGCCTCTTGGGCGTGGTCGATTGTGACATTTTCCCTTTTTAAACTTGTTTCTGTAAGCAAACCATTATGTTTAGGGATAAAATTTTCAATATATTTTCACGTAGGATTATGTATAAATTATACGAAAATGTAAAAGGGGGTTTCCCGTAAATTTCATTCATACAATACAATACGTAACTTGTATGTTGAAATAAATAAAGATACAAAACTATGGCTGATCCAATGCAAAATGACACAACCGTTTACTCTCAGTTTATCCTACTCCTAAAGCAAATGAAAACGGATTAACTTTTTTATAGGACATTTCGTCAGTTTTCATTTTGTATTCAACGTATTTTACTGCGTTTAATAATATAAAACAAGTTTTAAGAAATTTTACTTATAATTACGGTTCGTAACGCATTTCACTACACCGTAGCTTCTTCAGACGAATGAATGTACAGAAAATAAGAATGAGAATATAAATATAAATGTTTTTAAGCTAATAAAAGCTTATTGGGTTGATTCTTCTTGAGTGGTTATTTATGACAGGTATATCCAATAAAATCAAGGAATAGATAACTCCCCGAAGAGATTCAATAGAGGTGAAGGGCTTAAATCCACTTGTTCATAGATGAGTCTACCTGAGTGTTTGTATTTGTTGATTTCTAAAGTTTCCTAAAGATCCTCCATCCAATATTTATTATCTGTATGCAAAATTTCAAACTGTGGGTCGAAAGAGTGATTATTTTCTAAGAGATGATTCGCGTAATTTGAATCTGATTTTTTATTTGAAAAACTGCGATTATGTTCCGATATTCTACTATTAAAATTTCTATATGTTCTACCAATGTAGCAATTATCACAGTCATTGCAATTCAATCTATAAACACCTGATTTATTGTTTTTACCTGATTTGGTTTTGTTATTTTTATATATTTGCCTAAATTATTATTAGTTTGGAAAGCTATGTTGAAATTATTGCTACTCAAGAATGATTTCAGTTTCTCACTTGTAATGCCAACGTAGGTTAAGGTGTTGAATTTTTGTCTATCTGTTTCTGTGAAGCAAATAATGATATCGTCTACATAGCGATACCAGTATAAACAATATTTACTGAAAATATTGTTTATACTGGTATCGCTATGTAGACGATATCATTATTTGCTTCACAAGAACAGATAGACAGTTAAAATTTTCGAAAATCATATAAATTCATAACATCCAAAAATTGTATTCAAAACCGAAAAGAAAGCAATAATTCGATAAATTTCTTAGACGTAACAATTTCGAATGAAAATGGGAAACATGTTTTCGCAATTTACCATAAGCCGTCACATACAGATATTATAATACATAACTCGTCGTTGTCATTCGTATCAACATAAAATGTCAGCATTCAATACTTTTATTCATAGATTGATTAACATCCCGTTATCACCAGAAAATTTCAACAAAGAATTAAATTTGATTAAACAAATAGCCAAAAATAATGGTTACAATCCCAAACTAATAAATAATGTTTTAAATAAAAACAAAGTAGAATCGCATTGAATGAAGTTTACCCTGTCGATAAATTGAAACAAAATTCAACACCTTAACCTACGTTGGCATTACAAGTGAGAAACTGAAATCATTCTTGAGTAGCAATAATTTCAACATAGCTTTCCAAACTAATAATAATTTAGGCAAATATATAAAAAATAATAAAACCAAATCAGGTAAAAACAATAAATCAGGTGTTTATAGATTGAATTGCAATGACTGTGATAATTGCTACATTGGTAGAACATATAGAAATTTTAATAGTAGAATATGGGAACATAATCGCAGTTTTCAAATAAAAATCAGATTCAAATTACGCGAATCATCTCTTAGAAAATAATCACTCTTTCGACCCACAGTTTGAAATTTTGTATACAGATAATAAATATTGGAGGAAGGATCTTTGGGAAACTTTAGAAATCAACAAATACAAACACTCAGGTAGACTCATCAATGAACGATTTAAGCCCTTCACCTCTATTGAATCTCTTCGGGGAGCAATCTATTCCTTAATTTTATTGGATATACCTGTCATAAATAATCACTCAAGAAGAATCAACCCAATAAGCTTTTAATTACTTAAAAACATTTATATTTATATTCTCATTCTTATTTTCTGTACATTCATTCGTCTGAAGAAGCTACGGTGTAGTGAAACGCGTTACGAATCGCAATTATTAAGTAAAATTCCTTAAAACACAGTAATTGTTTTTTATTATTGATAATGGAATTTTACCAAGTAAAAGCGTCCCAAATTCAAATGAAAGCGTTTAAGATCATGAAAAGGAACATCAGTGAAAATGGGGACCAATTAGGTGAAAGGTATCCTGAATCTTAAGATATTTGTGACCAACAAAATAACTTAGGGCAATATAAAATCAAAATTCTTAAACAGTTTAACGTTAAACACACTTTACATATAATCCCATATTACCTTTCAATGGCATTTTTCCCTGACAACAAACAACCTAGTTCATAAATATCTTCCCGTACAAAAAGACATACACACTAGTAAACATATTTACGACCAAGATAAAATTTATATTAATGTTGCATGATGCGAATAGCAAACATGAAAAAATAAATATATATCAGAGGCTTACGTTCTTCCTATCAAATCCTCCTCTAATAATGGCCCAAATGAAACGCGAGGCACGTTTTTCAAGGAAATGATGGTATTAAGCAATGTGAAAGGAATTTTTATCCTACCACTCGCATTCCTTCGCTTTTCTGGGAACTTATTGAATTTCCTCCCCTGATCTTAAATTCCTCATCAACTTCGCATGATACGAAATAGATTTCGTCTAATTGTCAGATATTTCCATGAGTGAGATTTGAGTACTGAAATCTTCATTGTAACACATTTTGGTTCAACTGCAAATTTGAAACCTAAGAGATTCTGTTTGCAATTTCACGAACCGAGTGTATACAGTGTGTTCCAACGAAAATTTGACCCCCCCTCTAACTCCGAAATGAGTAACATTAGCGAAAAACACCAAGACACGTCGATTTTTGTTTCGAGGGGGAGCATTATTCGAAATAATTCGAAACTTGTCAGATCAACCCCCTACCCCCAGCAACCCTAATTTCGAAATTCATCATAGGGAATAAGGGTCGAGTGGCACCTTACTGAAAAGGTCTGTCAATTCTCCATTCTGATTTGTCATTTTAGAATTTTAAATTAACATACAGGGTGTCCCAACCGAGGGTAAAGTTGAATTCCTGCAAATCCCAAATACTAAATGAAATCGATTTATTTTGGCATAATGCAAGCGCAGGTTTATGCTCGGTCTAGAAAAACGACCTACACTTGTGAATTTGAAGTTGGTGCAATCAACCCCTATTTCCAGCATCCCCAACTCAAAAATCATTCGATCGATAATAGGTCAAGTGGCACCTCGTTGGAAAGGTACTGCAATTTCTCTTCGAATTTGGTATTTTCGAAATTCAGAATCATCATACAGGGTGTCCCGAAGCAGGAACATTGAAAATCCAAATAACTTTTGAAACTGGTTCATTTCGGTATACGAGAACATGTTTGATCCGAGAATAGGACTTTCTTGTGTGGTTATAGAATTTTTGCAATCAACCCCTTCCATTCAGCATCCCCAACTTGAAAATCATACAAATAATTCAAGTGGCATATCTTCAGAAAGGTTTTTGAATTCCAGAATGATTAAAGCATTTCATTCAGTTCGGCTCTCCATACAGGATGTCGCTTTCGAAAATTTCAATATCGTAATTTGAAATTATCAACTAAAATTAATTCGAAACTGTACGATGTGTTGAGCATCAATTACGAAGAAATAAAGCTGATTTCTGCATTGAAAATGTTCACATTTTTTCATTTCCATCTGGCGTGCAGTCATCTGTTATTTCTCATTTTGCAATGAAATATTATTATTATTCAGATCAGTTCCTCATTATTGTTGTTGTTCGTCAGTTGAAATTAATCTGAAAATGGTTTATTCCACTGAGGAAAGGGTCGAAATTGTATCGACGTATTTTCGAAATAACAGTTGTGCCAAAGAAACGGCAAGGATATTCGATAGGAACCATCCTGAAAGAGAAAGGGAGTCAGTCACCAGTACGTTAAATATTTGGTTGACAAATTCCTAGCTACGGGTTCGGTGGCAAACAAAAACATGAAGTGGCATGTCCTGTCAGAAATGAGGCAACGGAAGTGGCAGTAGTGGGTCATCTACAAATGGAGAATACTACTTCGATCAGAAAACTATCTCGTCTGACTGGTGTATCAGCTACAACTGTCCATAGAATCGTGAAACATCCCAAATTTCATACCTACAAGGTAAAATTAGTGCATGAAATAAACGAAGATGATCCAGATCGTCGTTTACAGTTTTGTGAAAATCTAAGTGAAAACCTAAACGCTAATCCAAATTTTCTGAATAACATCTGTTTTTCTGATGAAAGCACCTTTATGCTCAGTGGTGAAGTGAATAGACATAATTGTCGATATTGGGACACACAGAATCCTCATTGGTTTAGAGAGGCCCACACGCAAAGGCCTCAGAAGTTGAACGTTTGGGCAGGAATTTTGGCAATCATCTAGTTGGGCCTTTCTTTATTGAGGGTAATCTGAATGGAAATGGCTACCTACAGTTGTTAGAGGAACACATACATCCTAGATTGACAGAAATTTTACAGAACGATCCAACTCTTTCTGAGGACGAAATGCGTTTTCAACAAGACGGTGCTCCTCCGCATTATGATGCTCGGGTGCGCCAATATTTAGACGAAAATTTCCCAGGAAGGTGGATTGGTAGAAGAGGACCTGTTGAGTGGCCAGCCAGGTCACCAGATTTAAATCCCTAGATTTTTTTTGTGGGGCCATCTAAAATCTAAAGTTTATGCCACAAGACCAGAAAACCTGGAGGAGCTGCGGATGAGGATTATCACAGAATGCCGACTTTAGACTCCTGAAGTTTTCGCTAATGTGAGAAGAGAGTTCGAAAATCGTCTGTATAACTGTATGGAGGTGGGCGGAGGTCATTTTGAACAATTGTTGTAATAATCAAGTTAGTTTTTGTTTTCAATTGAATACAAGTTCAATAAATCTCGTTTTCCTGTTTAGATGAGCATCCAATCAGTTTCTCCATCATCCCTCATCCTGATCCTCACGCCAGAAAACCTCGATTGCCAAACTGAAACCAATGCCTCAGTGATTCAGAAAATAGAAAAATCTTTCTGGAACTTTGCCACTCAACCTGTAATCACTTGTATGATTTTTGAGTTGGGGATGCTGAATGGAAGAGATTGATTGCAAAAATTCCATATTCACGCAAGAGAGTCTTATTCTCGAATCAAACATAAACATGTTCTCGTATTATACCGAAATGAATCAGTTTCATAAAGTTATTTGGGTTTTCAGTGTTCCTGCTCCGGGACACCCTGTATGCTGATTCTGAATTTCGAAAATACCAAATTCGAAGAGAAAATTGCAGTACCTTTCCAACGAGGTGCCACTTGACCTATTATCGATCGAATGATTTTTGAGTTGGGGATGCTGGAAATAGGGGGTTGATTGCACCAACTCCAAATTCACAAGTGTAGGTCGTTTTTCTAGACCGAGCATAAACCTGCGCTTGCATTATGCCAAAATAAATCTATTTCATTTAGTATTTGGGATTTCCAGGAATTCAACTTTACCCTCGGTTGGGACACCCTGTATGTTAATTTAAAATTCTAAAAATGACAAATCAAGGTGGAGAATTGACAGACCTTTTCAGTAAGGTGCCACTCGACCCTTATTCCCTATGATGAATTTCGAAATTAGGGTTGCTGGGGGTAGGGGGTTGATCTGACAAGTTTCGAATTATTTCGAAAAATGCTCCCCCTCGAAACAAAAATCGACGTGTCTTGGTGTTTTTCGCTAATGTTACTCATTTCGGAGTTATAGGGGGGGTCAAATTTTCGTTGGAACACACTGTATAGGGTAATACTGATTATTTATTTTTTTTATGAAAATTGATTTTCAACTATCTTAGTTCACTTCATCTTGAAGTGAAATATATTTTATACTTTCCACAATTTTGTTTTTACGAACACCACCGATTTCAACTGTCAGGTCATTTTCAAGTGGTCAACTACAGGAAATGTACATACTTATATAGATACTAACCTTATTTGATATAAAGTAGTGGAGAGGTATCAAAGTCTAGCTAGGGTGATTTCACTTGCGGTTTTACAAAGTTTATTGATTTCAACAGATTCATTTTTTTCCTTTATCGCAATTATGAAAAACGTTGATATTATTTAATGTTAATGAATGTTTTGTTGTTTTTATATGTTGACATATTGTAGAATAATTGTCATAGGATAAATGTTCTTTGAATCTAATCTTGAAATTCCTTCCTGTCTGCCCAACATAAGCTACCGTACACTCATTGCAAGCAATTTCGTGAACTTCAATTTTTTTGAATTTGTGTGTTTTTTGCTTGTAGCATTGAATCATAATTTTCCCAAGTTTAGACCTCTTGAGGAAGAGGTGATTATTTTGAATTCAGAAGAATAGTTGCACAAGTTATTGAAGACCAACGTAGTTGAAACTAGCGTATTTTTTCGAGCAAGTATCTTTTATGGAATATAATATTTGCGTTATCTCATGGTTTCATTACATTGAATAATTTTGTCCATAAAAACGTGAGAAACATAAGCTACCGTACACTCATTGCAAGCAATTTCGTGAACTTCAATTTTTTTGAATTTGTGTGTTTTTTGCTCGTAGCATTGAATCATAATTTTCCCAAGTTTAGACCTCTTGAGGAAGAGGTGATTATTTTGAATTCAGAAGAATAGTTGCACAAGTTATTGAAGACCAACGTAGTTGAAACTAGCGTATTTTTTCGAGCAAGTATCTTTTATGGAATATAATATTTGCGTTATCTCATGGTTTCATTACATTGAATAATTTTGTCCATAAAAACGTGAGAAACATAAGCTATCGTACACTCATTGCAAGCAATTTCGTAAACTTCAATTTTTTTGAATTTGTGTGTTTTTTGCTTGTAGCATTGAATCATAATTTTCCCAAGTTTAGACCTCTTGAGGAAGAGGTGATTATTTTGAATTCAGAAGAATAGTTTCACAAGTTATTGAAGACCAACGTAGTTGAAACTAGCGTATTTTTTCGAGCAAGTATCTTTTATGGAATATAATATTTGCGTTATCTCATGGTTTCATTACGTTGAATAATTTTGTCCATAAAAACGTGAGAAACATAAGCTACCGTACACTCATTGCAAGCAATTTCGTAAACTTCTATTTTTTTGAATTTGTGTTTTTTTTGCTCGTAGCATTGAATCATAATTTTCCCAAGTTTAGACCTCTTGAGGAAGAGGTGATTATTTTGAATTCAGAAGAATAGTTTCACAAGTTATTGAAGACCAACGTAGTTGAAACTAGCGTATTTTTTCGAGCAAGTATCTTTTATGGGATATAATATTTGCGTTATCTTATGTTTTCCTTACGTTGAATAATTTTGTCTCTAAAAACCTGAGAAATTTTGTTATTCAAGGCAATTTTTCTGATAGTCATTATTTCAATTTTGAAGTCTGTCGGTGACAGTTGAATTGAAAAGGTCCTATGGATCATTGAATTATAAACTGCTAGTTTATGATTTAAGTGATTTAATGAGTTCATGGGAATATTTGATACTTTGAAGGTTTCCTTTATGAAGATGTTGTACACTCGTAGGCAAAATTAGCGGAACACTCGAAAATTTAACCAAATTCGAAGTTCGATATTTTTCCTAATTCCCAACCGATTTAGATGATTTATTCGGCAAGTTATAGATCAACTCTTCTGCTTTGTAGAAATTATAAGAAAAAACAGAAAAAATTTGAAAAAAATTTTATACGGGGGCAAAACTAAAAGTGTTTTTTTTGTCAAAAATTCGTAACACCCTGTGGAATTTCGTGGTCCGAGTTGAAACGTACAATATCATGGTCTGTCAAGACACATCTCCCTACAGTAACGCCCTTCTTGTTTCATGCGTTTATCTCTATTTTTGCAAAATATATTTAATTTCAAGTGGAAAATCACCATTTTGGAGAAATTCCATTGAATCAAGAAATTGTCATTAAAATTCGTCTATCAATTTGGAATTTTCTTATTATCACTCAGGCGTGTCGAAATTGTCGTTTGCGATTTTTATGTTCGAATTGCATTAGTTATTGATGACAATTTGGTTAATTTGGTGAAAATTAGGAATTCATAGGAGATAACAGTCGGTAGGTATTAAAATACCTACCTAATGTTCATTTCATTTCACGAGTGTATCGCCAGGATACACCCTTGCTCTCAATTTTGGACAGGAATGATAATTATTATAGAGTGTCACACAAAAAAAATTCAATTCAAAAATAAATGTGCAAAATCAACGATTTTTCCAGTGTACTTCGAGTTCTCCCGGAGCGTGAAATTGGCCAGTGAATTTCAAAAATTTTCATTTCGTTAGATTTCCGCTTCTCTAATTTTGATTTTAATTTTTGGCTAACCTCCGATGTTTTGCACCTACGCAAGATTAAAAATAAATTCTTGAAATTTGTGACTTTTCGCTTCAAATTAGATATCTCTTGTAAAAATAGAGATACATGCATAAAACAAGAAGGGCGTTACTGTAGGAAGATGTGTCATGACAGACCATGATATTGTACGTTTCAACTCGGACCACGAAATTCCACAGGGTGTTACGAATTTTTGATAAAAAAATACTTTTAGTTTTGCCCCCGTATAAAATCTTTTTCAAATTTTTTTTTGTTTTTTCTTATAATTTCTACAAAGTAGAAGAGTTGATCGATAACTTGCCGAAAAAATCATCTAAATCGGTTGAGAATTAGAAAAAATATCGGACTTCGAATTTGGTTAAATTTTCGAGTGTTCCGCTAATTTTGCCTCCGAGTATAAATGAAATTGTTAGTCGATTTTGTTATTGTCAGATCTGAAAAATTTATTGAGTTATTGATTTCTATTTCTGCTGTAAACTTAATGTTGGTATGAACCTCACTCAGAAATTGCAGAAAGATATCAATTCGCCTGTTTGAGCCATTGAAACCTATCAAAATATCAACTACGTATCGGTACCAGAACACTATATGCCTTTTTACCAAGTTGGGGTTAGAATACCACTAAAAACACTGTGCACCACTACGCCAAAACTTTATTTCGAATGCTCGACGCATGTTTCGCCAACAAAGTTGGCATCATCAGGAGATGATTGTACACTGAATCTATTTCTACATATCTCTATAAACCTCACATAGAACACAGTGGATCATAGAATCTGTCATCGGAATTGAATCCACTCTATCGATTTCTATGTTCCATGGCTTGATGATTTAATTTTAGTAGCTGCATGTTTTTGACAAATTCGCAAATGAAATGACAATCCATTTTAAGTATATATAGATTTAATACCAATAAGTACTAATTTGAATTACGTTTCAAATGGAGTAAAAATTATGGTTACTCGTATTTGAAATCAACGCTTTTTGACATTTTAGTTTTATTGAGTTGACGAGTGATTTTTGAGTACCCTGTATAGAAAATAGCAAACAGCAAAACTGTAGTCGATGTCCGGTATAACGAGGAGTGGTACCGCTGTGAAAACAATTGCACATTGTAGATCAGTATCCATTCACTCTGATCCCAATTTTTGAAATGTATCGATAAACCCGTTCCCCAGCATAGATTCTATGAGAGCATTTCATTCGTATACCTATTTCCAGAAACAAACCAGCTAGTTATCTTAAGCGCTTTCTCTCTAAGAGTACTTGTATGTAACCCCTCTATGCGCTTGTAAAGTAACGTTAAAATATATTGCAACGTGAAGAGATGCAAAGTTAAAGCCAATTTCAACCGAAAGTCAAATCATTTCAATCAAAATAATCAAACGAATGAATTTCATTGACATTTTTAATTCAAGCATTATTGTTTAAATTCCTAATTAAGAATATATACATGGTCAAGCTCGGTTGCTAGTGTCTTCAATATTTATAACCCTTCTGTTGTTGTTGGTAACCTCCTTGAACTTTTGGAGCAAGATATTGACGTCCAGGACCAGCTCCACCATATTTGTAGCCATCAGAAGCACCTGATCGGTATTGTCCATCATCAATGATACCTTTAGCTTCATCTGCAGCATTCTGTTCAAGGGATTTCAAGATTTCAGCTGGTACTGGAGGAGCAACAGGAAGGTGATCACCGGAAGCTCTGAAGCCAAGTTCATCAGCAATGTAGTTGACAGTGTAAGTATTACCATCGAGACCAACGTAAGAATATGATCCTTGGACAGCATTACTCGCTTGATCAGTTCCAACATTCTTCAACTGGCCAGATTCTTGTTGGAAAATTTTATTTTCAGTTTCAAATCTGAAAAAATCATTTTGCTGCTTTAATTCTTCAAAGTATGAACTTTAAAAATTAGAAATTGCTAGATAATTTGTACCGAATATGAGTTCAGATTTTCATGGAGTCATAACTCTTTTGAATTTTGGAGGCCGTTACTTGATGTAGATCCATGATATAAATGAGATAAAAAACACAAAGTTTAACTTTAATCTACACTTTATTTGAAAAAATTCGACGACGTTTCGCTGACACAGCAGCTTTATCAAGAATGACAAACAGAATGAAGAGTATGGTATTATAAACAAATCGTAGAACAAGTTGGATGAATAACAGGAAAATCCACACCGAGCCATTGTACAGTTAGTATGAAAGGTAATAAAAACTAATTAAACAAGTTAAATAGGGGTGAATAATTCACATCTACCTGCTCATTCAAAAGCTCGTCCGAATGTTTGTATCTATTTATTTCTAATGCTTCTAGGAGATCTAATTTTGAACTTTTGATTTTATATGTAATATGTCAAAGTTTTCATTGAATGAATGGTTTTCTTTTATTAGGTGGTTTGAATAATTTGAATCAGATTTATTTTTATCGAAGCTACGTTTATGTTCAGATGTTCTTATGCCAAAACTCCTATAGGTCCTACCGATATAAATTTTATCACAAGAACCGCAATTGAGTTTATAGATTCCTGATTTACTTGATTTTTCAACACGAGATTTATTATTTTAATATGTTTACCTAAGTTATTAGAAGTTTTGAAAGTTATATTGAGATTTTGTTTGACGAGAAAGGATTTAATATTTATAATATTACAACTCTTAATTTGGAATAAAAGAATCCCTTCTCATACTTAAATCTCAATTAAACACTTTTTATTACATCCAATCGATTATGATGATTATAAATCAGAATCAATATCCAGTAGGTTCCGCAACCTAAACCAGAATTAATATTTCCATTGACTAGCACCAACTCAGTCTGAGCTTTGATTATGTTTATTTTGAATTTCCTATTCAAACATTATGCAGTTTAGCAAACAAATTGTCGTTCCGACATAAAATAGGAGTTTGCTGTGATCAACAATATATCAAATTATACATTTATTTTGAATAGAAATTGATGAATGGAAGTTTGCTGTTATTCATATTATAAATTGAACAAAACGAATTGATCGAGATAATTCCTGAAGAAGTGAATTAAGGAGGGACGCTGCAAAAGTCAAGATTCAAGTTCAAAACATGTTCAGGTGAATATATCCAAGAGAAATTGAAGAAAAAAATGACACAAAGATTTGAAAATATCCTAGAATTCTCAAAATCGTGTTACACTTTTGGTTTATACTTTGGTTCTTGTGGTCAAGAGTCGGAGGGAAGCTCGAGCTAGCGAATAATGATGGTTCCATTTTTCATTTGTTTACTTATACAGGGTGTTTAAAAATGACACGGGAACATTTAATTTATTGAATTGTGAATCTTTATACGAATGCACTTCATATATGGACGTGCTGACGGAAATACATTAGAAGTTCGACGGTTGTACATTGAAATGTTTCCAAACCGTATTGCTCCTGAAACTTTTGAAAGCATTTATCCACGCCTTTATGAAAAGAGCACATTAAGACTATATGAAGGAGCAGGAAGGCCCAGGGAAGTAAAAACGGTAGAGCTGCAACATGAGGTTCTTGCAATAATTCAAGACGGTTCTGGTACATCCACTCGAAAAAATGCTGATACTTTAGGTGTCAACAATGGAACTGTTTTGTAAATTCTTCATGAAAATTTGTGCAGCCATTTCAGCTACAACTCGTGCAAACACTTTTTCTTACCGATTTTCCTGTCCTTATTGCGCATTGGCATTTGTGTGAATTGATTCAAATTCCTAGATTTCTTATGCTGATGCAGTTGTCTGATGAAGCAAGTTTTTCAAGAAACATCATAAAGAATGTTCATAATATTCATATGTAGTGTGAAGAGAATCCACATTGGACTGTAAGTTCCCTTTGCCATGTATTGAGGAAATTCTAGATTCTCTTTTAGGAGCCATTTATTTCTCACATTTAGATTTATATCAGGGGTACTATCAGATAGAGCTGGATGAAGCCTCACTACAGATAAAGGTCAATTTCAAATGAGAATATTACCGATGAAATTAAAAATAAGTCCGAGTTCTTTTTCTAGGGCAATGACAATGTCAGGACTGAATTACAAGAGTTGTTTCATCTACCTAGATGATCTTATTGTTTTTTGATCTAGTTTAATGGAACACAACAAAAATTTGATTAAAATTCTGCACGGGCTTAGTAAAAAGTTAAATCCTAATAAATGCGAATTTTTGAAGAAACAATTATTATACTTGGGTCACTCCATTTTAGCTGACGGAATTAAACCCGATATAATTTTTTGAATTATCCATTAGAGTGGAGGTTTTTGTTGCAAACATCTCGTCAAGAAGCAAAAAGAAGTTTGGTGTTATCCAAAGAAAACAGAAGGCAGAGATATGACACAAAAAGTAAAACTTTGCAATTAAGCGTAGGTCAAAAAGTACTTTTGAAAAATACATCGATCAGTAAAGTAGACCCTGTGTTTGAAGGACCTTATGAGGTGATAGAAGATAAACCGACTAATGTCATTATCAAAATGAATGACAAAATACACTTCACGATCACGATCTGCCTATTTCAATCCACTGCTGGATGTAGGCTTTTCCCATATTGAACCATTTCTTTCTGCTAATAGCTTCTCTCATCCAAAGAAGACCCGCTGATTTTTTAATATCGTCTCTCCACCTTGTGTTTGGCCTGCCGATACTCCTATGTCCCACTCTTGGCCTCCATTCCATGAGCCTCTTGGTCCACCGATTGTCATTTCTTCGAGCAACGTGACCTGCCCATGACCACTTTAGTTGAGCTGCCCTCTCCATGACATCTGTCAGCTTGGTTTGTTCTCTTATCCAAGTATTTCTTATGCGATCTGATAGTTTAATATTTAATATTATTCTCTCGTGGGCTCTTTGGGTTTTCGTCAATTTTTGGGCCAACTTCTTAGTAAGACACCATGTTTCGGCTCCATATGTAAGCACAGGAAGAATGCATTGGTTGTAAAGGTTTTTCTTGAGTTTGTGGGGTATGTCTGATGTCAGGACATGTTTTAATTTGCCAAATGCCGCCCACGAAAGGACACTCTTCGTGTAATCTCGTCAGTCATGTTGTCTTTTTTAGTAGTTAGTTTTTGTCCCAGGTATATGTAGTTTTCGACATTCTCTAGTTGTTGACCTTCTACGTGGATTACGGGGTTATTGTTTGTGTTAGTCATTATCTTCGTCTTGCTGATGTTCATTTCTAGGCCAACATTTTTTGAATGGTTGTTCAAGTCTAGGATCATATCTTGTAATTCTTTTTCCATTATGAAAATACACTTAGTATATAAGAATAGAATGAAGTTGTACTTCAACTAAAGAAAAAAAATCATCTTAGTTGTTTTTTTTCTTTCCCTTCAATGGAGGTGTAGTGTAAGTGTAATTAGGCATGGTCTAGCAATAGACCATACTGTAGATAGGATACACTTCATATATAAATGAAGTAGGTTAAATTAGAATAAGTTGGTTTTAGAAAGTGAGCATTTTATATGAAAACATGGGTAACTGGTAGGATAGAATTTGGGCAAAAGGGATTCCAATTGTAACTATAGTACTATCAAGACGTCTTGTAATAAACCCTGAATTATGAGTGACGTGTTTCATTAGTTGGCTTACCAACACATCAAGCTCCACCCTAAAACCCAGGACATTACAAACATATGAAGATCGATTACAAAATCAGTTCTCGTTGACCACGGAGACAGCGTGGGATGTAAACTGCCTATTTTTGATACTCACGCCTTCAGAATTATTGGAGGATGTACCTTTGGCAATAAGATAAACGATGTGGTTTATGCACGATGGTACACCTGCCGATTTTAGTCGGCATTCTCATAACTTCCTAACTGAAGAGTATGGATTGGTCGAGTCAATTTTGGCCTGCAAGGTTCCCAGACTCAAATCCCCTCAATTACTTTCTGTGGGGTTATTTGAAGTCTTTGGTTTACACCGGTTCCGTGGCAAATGTTGACTTAAGAAATAGAATCATCGCTGGGTGAAACTCGATAACAACCGATCCTGGTGTTTCTGAAAGAGTTTGCCAATCAAAGATAAAAAGACTGGAATCTTGCATCCGAGCTGAAGGAGCTCACTTTGAATAGCTTTTGTAATTTTTTCAAGAAATATTGCTGATTTATTGGTTTGCCCTTGAATTAAACTTGATTTTCAAACATTATATGTGTTATTAAATGATGAAAAGAAATAGACTACGATGGTTCCTTTATTTGAAGACTATGTGTCGTACAAGGAAATGTATGGACTTTCATTTCTTATTCTTTTCAACATTTTTCTACTCAAAAACTTCCCGTCGTACAAAAAAATGTCAAGAAAACGTTTTTCTTGAAAAATTATTGGAAAAATTCAAAATATATTTGAATTTCAAAGAAATCAGTAGCGTCGTAGTTTTTCTTCGAGTATTAAAAGTTATGCGTCTTTGAAATTTTTCGACAACCACAAAATCTTACCTGAATATCTCAAGCGGTTTACGAAATATTCAAATTTAACTGAATCTTTCGATTAAACTTTAACTCACTTCGAATCGGTAACGAATTATTTGCTGAACTAATTTAATGTGAGCTTTTTTCATGGAATTACTTTAGACATCACCTCCTCAAATGAATAAATGGTGTGAATGAATATGGTAAGTGTCCATGAACCTATGTACGCAAACGCTTGGTTACCCAAATACAATGTTGAAATCTTCAGATTATTTCAGTTTTTTTCCTATGATTATTACAGTCTTTCAATCACTCAGTTCAAATTCGGCACATTAAAATCTTAAAATCTACATAATCAGATCACAGAAAAAATTATGAAAATCTATACGGTGGTACTCTTTTAGAGGTCACGTATCCTTTCTACCCCTACAGCTTCTTTCAGTACGCCACGGACTACACTCGGAGGCAAAATTAGCGGAACACTCGAAAATTTAACCAAATTCGAAGTCCGATATTTTTCCTAATTCTCAACCGATTTAGATGATTTTTTCGACAAGTTATAGATCAACTCTTTAGCTTTGTAAAATTATAAGAGAAAACAAAAAAAATTTGAAAAAAATTTTATACGAGGGCAAAACTAGAAGTGTTTTTTTTGTCAAAAATTCGTAACACCCTGTGGAATTTCGTGGGCCGAGTTGAAACGTACAATATCATGGTTTGTCAAGACACATCTTCTTACAGTAACGCCCTTCTTGTTTTATGCATTTATCTCTATTTTTACAAGAGATATCCAATTTGAAGCAGAAAGTCACAAATATCGAGAATTTATTTTTAATCTTATGTGCATAACATCGGAGGTTAGCCAAAAAATAAAATCAAAATTAGGGAAGCGGAAATATAACGAAATGAAAATTTTTGAAATTCACTGGCCAATTTCACGCTCCGGGACAACTCGAAGTACACTGGAAAAATCGTTGGTTTTGCACATTCATTTTTGAATTTTTTTGTGTGACACTCTATAATAATTATCATTCCTGTCCAAAATTGAGAGCAGGTGTGTATCCTGGCGATACACTCGTGAAATGAAATGAACATGTTGAGAAAAATGTTCATGATGACCCACAAAAAAAACATTTGATTTTAGTAGCGAGTATGACCCCCCGAGCTCTTATTACAGCGCGCATACGATTTCGCATACTCCCAATGATGTTGTCTATCATCTGTTCAGGTATGTTGTCCCACTCTTCCACCAAAGCCAATGTCAGCTCTTCAACGTTGCCTGGATTCCGTTGTCGAACCCTTCTTCCAAGAATGTCCCAAACGTGTTCGATCGGGTTTAAATCCGGTGACCGCGACGGCCACTCCATTCGTGTGATCCCAACTTCATTGAGATATTTTATCACTATGCGCGCAGTATGAGGGCGCGCGTTATCGTGCATAAAAAGGAAATTTTCCCCTTTGTAAGGAGCAAAAGGCACAACATGGGGCTCTAAGATTTCTGTTATATACCGATGGGCATTAAGTGATCCATTGCCAATAATCTCCAGTTCTGTACGTACTCCCAAGCATATGCCACCCCATATCATAACTGACCCTCCACCGTATTACTCAGTTCCTGCGAAGTTCGCTTGATTGTACCGTTCCTCTCAATGCCTCCATATTCTATATTTACCATCCACGAAACTCACACAATATCGGCTCTCATCACTAAATAAAACTCGTCTCCACTGATTGATTGTCCATGCTACATGCTCCCTAGCAAACGCCAATCTTGCTACCCGATGGGCTCTATCGAGTCTTGGTGCTCTTGCTTGCGCGTATGATCTCAGACCAACTTCATTTAATGGTCTTCTGACTGTCCTCACACTGACGTTAATGTTATCCACTGCTTGTAAAAGGTTACGTGCCTGAACAGCAGTAAGACGAGGATTTCTTATGGTTTGATTGACGATGAAACGGTCATGTATAGCGCGGGTTGCCCGATTTCTTCCTTGTCCCCGCCTCCTCACGTACAATCCAGTTTCCCTGTAACGTCGGTAGATTCGAAGGATAACCGACGTCGAGACACCCAACATGGTACCGACTGAGCGGTAGGTGCGCCCTTCCTCGATCAATGTAACTGCCCTTGCTACTGAGGTTGGTGGTAAATCTCTCATTCTGAATGAAAAATACCGTTTCGAGCGTAAACAGTAAAAGAATCACAAAACACCGCAACCGATCGAATTTGTATCAAATCAAAGAATGGAAAACTCTCATTCTTTAAACAAGTGCAAATGTGGTCATATACAAAAAAACGTGTGTTGTATTTCATATTTGATAAAAAAAGGTGTGCACATGTGTAAATGAAAAGTTTCATCAATGGTCCCAGAATTCGGTTGTGTATTTTAATACCTACCGACTGTTATCTCCTATGAATTCCTAATTTTCACCAAACTAACCAAATTGTCATCAATAACTAATGCAATTCGAACATAAAAATCGCAAACGACAATTTCGACACGCCTGAGTGATAATAAGAAAATTCCAAATTGACGAATTTTAATGACAATTTCTTGATTCAATGGAATTTCTCCAGAATGGTGATTTTCCACTTGAAATTAAATATATTTTGCAAAAATAGAGATAAACGCATGAAACAAGAAAGGCGTTACTGTAGGAAGATGTGTCTTGACAGTCCATGATATTGTACGTTTCAACTCGGACCACGAAATTCCACAGGGTGTTACGAATTTTCGACAAAAAAAACACTTTTAGTTTTGCCCCCGTATAAAATTTTTTGCGAATTTTTTTTGTTTTCTCTTATAATTTCTACAAAGCAGAAGAGTTGATCTATAACTTGCCGAACAAATCATCTAAATCGGTTGAGAATTAGGAAAAATATCGAACTTCGAATTTGGTTAAATTTTTGAGTGTTCCACTAATTTTGCCTCCGAGTGTATATAAAAATCAAAAAACTTTACTTATTAATATTGTCTAATAACTAATTACGTCTTGGACAGGATTCCTTTAAAGCAACGTTTTCAACTAGAAAGGTCTATAGAATTCAGATCAGGTGAACGAGCTGGCTGAAATTGGGGTCCACCTCGGCCTATCCAGCTATCTGAATATGTTTCGTTCAAATGTTTAAGTGTTCTTATACTAAAATGAGCAGCAGAGCCATCGTGTGTGTACCACATTTCCGCCTTGTCATTTAAGAACTAGGATCACGTAGATCCGGCAGCTCTTCGGTTAGAAACTGAATGTATGAATCTCCATTCAATCTAGATGGAAGGAAATATGCACCAATATGGTGATTTTCAATCATTCCGATACACACGCTATCTGTTTCACGAAGTCGTTTAAGAATCCGTTCAAAGTATGATGAGAAAACACGTTGTTGGTACATTTGAGCATATCTTCTCGACATTTAGATATGTCAATAAGAGAAATCAGCATGACAGTTGCCTACCAGTGAAATGAATCACCGAATAATTATAATGTTTCCACCGTAGCTTGGCCCAGACCTGGGAGTCGTTATTGCCATAATAACGGGGCACAGTCGCGTCAGAAATCACCTTAAGAAGTTAGTCTTGATCGAGGACACTTTATACAGACTATGTGAGGAGAAGATTGAATCAATTGAACACGTTATGTGCGAATGGTCATGTGGAAAAAGAGTAAGGCTTGAAAAACTTGGGTATACCAAACTGGATCTAATTGACCTTATTAAGCTCTCACCTACAGAGCTTACATCCTTTTCAAAAAGGAACCACAATGTGGTTTATTATCGCAGTGGCAGAATAATCAATCAGTTGACACTCAATTTAATATCTATCTAGCCACAGGCTCTGTTATGTACTCAGTCCAGGATTGACGACTTCTATTTCTGCTACCATGCCTTAAGCAGTTTCAGAACCATCAGTAAACAGGTTCAAATAGATCTGTGGTTAGTGTAGTATGGAATCACTTTGTAATAGTCAGTTGAACTTAATTCTGTTTGGATATGGTTTTCTGTAGGTAAGTTACCATTTCTTCAAGTTTTCTACATCTCTTCAACGAATATAAACTACTTACACCATCGCATTGTAACTCTGATTTTAGAATTAGCAGTGGAATATGCGTTACTGGTTCTAACCCTCGATCTGCGTAAAATTCGTGCTGAGCGTAAGCTGTGTAAAGGTATATTCAATTCGCGCCCTCACACTGAAGTCTGAAGGAACGTTTTCTAAAACTCTACGCTTTGTTTTCACCGATTTGTCTCCTCTGACTGGACTAATAGTTTAGCAATAAATCTTTCATACAAAACAAATAAATGCGTAACAAAGAATACATTAGCTGATTCATGAGAATTGTTTGTTTTAACTTTTGTACTCACTCGAATTGGTAAGTTCCTTCTCCATTGTTTTCGTTGTTGAACCTCAAAATGGCTACTGGTGGTTTAGTTGGACCAACTGAATTACCGTTAAAACCAGAGTTCTGTGGTGCTATGTAAGAATTTCCAGGAAGTGGAGCTTGGAAGTTTGAGGAAGTTGAATAACTTGCAACTTGTGACTTCCTTTGATGAAAGGGAACGTTCAGGATATTTCCGTTTCCTCCTGCAGTTCGGGACCTTGTAGGGGGGAGGTAGACGTTGTCTAACCGATCGGCTACGACCGTGGCGGTGCACAGAAATGCTGCGATTAACTGTGAAAATAAAGAAATCTTTATATGATATTATTGAACCGGAGGTATCCTATAAGATGAAGAAATCGTGTTTGAAAAATGCATTCTGTCAGAAACGTACAAGCACTGAATTATTTAAAAAATATGCTTAAAACAATTATCAAAATTTTTGTGCTTGCTAAGTTGGCACAATTGTTCTTTTGTATACTTACGCGGAGTTTCAACGCGATCTGTTTCACATTGTTTACCGTGCTCGATTTCGTCAATTCTCACAAGTGTGTTTAGAGGTTTTTACAATGGATTAAAATATCGAACAATGAATTAGTCTTAATTTTGTATTGCAGATGGAATTTCGTGTGCCGCATCGCTGAAAATGTAACAGAAAACTAACGGTAGCATTCAATAGCGGCCAAGATGTTGTGGATTCGCCTGATCAGTCATCAACATCTTCAACTGAAGTTAGCATCGATAAAGTGAAAGAAATGATAATTGAAAATCGTTTTTCAAGTTTGAGAGAGGTAGGCAATGAACTTTCTGTGTCTCACGAATCAATTCTTACCATTTTGAATGATTGTTTAGGCATGAAACGCGCTGCCGTTCGACTAGTTCCAAACGACCTGAACTTTCTTCAAAAGTTAATTCGCGTAAAAGTCGTTGAAGACATGCTAAAACCAATCTCATTCATAAAACGCATTGTAACTGGTGATGAGACATGGTTTCATGAGTTCGACATGCAAACCAATCAACAAGCTTTGAAAAGGCGCCTTCCAACTGAACCGAAACCGAAAAAATCCACGTCACGGTCGATCAGAAGTTGAGGTAATATCGACTGTTTTCTTTGATTATCGCGGTGTTGTTCATTAGGAATTCTTGCAGAAGGTCAGATGGTAAAAAAATACGACCTAAGTGTTATACGGCATTTGAGAGCCGAACGATATTCACTTCTCAAACTGTTTCAGTATCTATATGATAAGGTGGAATGGATTCAGACACATCATCCGGCAACTGAGATTATTGTACTGGGTGACTTCAACGTTCACAACACAACTGGCTCCGACACTCCAAAAGAACAGATGGAGCGGGAAGACAGGCTAAAACTTTCGCAATCAGCCATAATCTAACGCAGCTAGTCGACGAACCGACTTCCCGAACACCTTGGAGCCTTTTTTGATTTCAGATCCAGATGATTTTGAAGTGGAGGTCTCGGCACCGCTAGGCAACTCAGACCACAACCTCATATCTGCCACTGGAACCATTGTGATGCCGCTAAACCAAGAATCTAAACCACGCATTTGGCACTATTACCGTGCTAATTGGGATGAGCTGCGAGAATTCTGTTCGTGCTTCGCATTCAGTGATGTTTGCCTTTTAGATCCTGACATCAATGTGTGCACTGAATCTGTTACCGAAATCATTCATGCAGGAATGGATTTCTACATCTCTCATTCCATGAAAAGAACAACAGCACAAAAGCCATGGTTCAACAAAGACTGCGAAAGAGCAGCCAAGAGCAGAGCTTACAAGTCATGGAAGATAAATCCAACAGAGGAAACAAGAGCAACCTTCGTACGAATACGGAACGTATGCAACCTCACAACTGCAGGAGTAAAGGCCAATTTCAACGAAGGGGTAACTAATAAACGCCTTGAACAGGCAAGCGGGATTAGACAATTCTAATCTACAGCGAAGACTGTCAGTGCCAATTTCTGCAAATCTGCGTTTCCGCCTCTTGTTAGAGAAGACGGAAGTAAAGCATCATCTCCGAAAGAGAAAGCTGATCTCTTTGCTCTCTTGTTCTCAAAGAATTCTGTACTAGATTCATCTAACGCAATACCACCGAACATTCCACCAACAAATTCTTCCATGGCAAAAATCAAGTCCGCTCTGTGAGACGGGCTCTCGAGCAGCTGCACTGCAAGAAGGCAATTGGTCTAGACGACATACCATCAATCGTCCTGAGAAAGTGCGCTTCTCAACTGGCTGTTTCAGATTTCTTATGAAAGCCAGACTTTTCCGAGCATCTGGAAAATAGCGAGAATTCAACCGATCCCAAGGAAAGGATAGAAGAGTCCTTACTCCAAAACTACCGCCCTGTTGCACTTCTCCCCATTATGTCCAAAGTGATGGAGAGAGTCATAAATTATGAACTGGTCTAATATCTTGAGTTGAAGGGAATTATTAACAACCGTCAGTATGGTTTTCACAGGCAAAAATCGACAGGAGATCTGCTCGCCTACGTCTCTCATGTTTATACGTCAACGATGGAAAAGCATGGGGAATCTAGAGCAATAGCCCTCGACATCTCTAAAGCCTTCGATAGGGTTTGGCAAGCAGCCTTGTTGAATAAACTTGCTGCATATAGGCTTCCCGAAAATTCGCGGGGTTGGACAAGTAGCTTTCTTTCAAATAGAACTATACAAGTTGTGGTCGACGGTATAACATCTGATTATTTCCAGTTGCAAGCAGGAGTACCTCAGGGATCCATTCTTTCGCTAGCCTTGTTTCTGTTGCAGATGAACAATCTTCTGTTATCTACAGGGTACAAGATCTTCGGTATTGCAGACGATTGTACCCTGATTTCGTCTTTCAGTAATCTGCGGCCGAATACAGCTGCGGACTCACCGTCAGAGATGTCTACAAATTAATAACATAAACTCTAACTTACAGTGGATATCTGATAGGGGTCAGTTAAACTTGGTAAGCTTCCACGCGAGCAAGACGCAAGCAACTACGTTTTCTAGGAAAGTCCCCGCTGAAGAACCTCCTCTAATGATGCAAGGCTGACAAATTGACGGTCAACACCGGCATGAACATGTATCAGCAATAAGTAGGTCGGCATCAGCTAAACTTAGTTTTCTTTTCAGAGCCAAGCGATGCTTCACATCATCTCAGCTGTTGCTTCTATATAAGGAGCAGATTTGACCTGCCTTGGAATATTGTTCCCATGTATGGGGATCTAAGCCCAAACATTCGTTGCGGATGTTGGATAGTGTGCAAAAACGGGCTGTGCGCCTCGTCGGACACCCGGAGATCACCGGTGATCTCCAACCGCTGGTTCTCAGAAGACAAGTTGCTGACCTTTCTCTGTTTTACAGATGCTTCCACGGAGGATGCTCCAAGGAGCTAAAATACCTTGTTCACTAACACTAGGCTGGCAAGGAGTTCTCATCATATGGCGGTACATTTAAAGACCCCTCGAACCTCTCTCTAGAAGAATTCCTTCGTTTACAGGGCCGGTGAGCTGTGGAACTCGCTTCCGTCCAACATCTGCCCAACATCCAACAATTTGGCCCTCTTCAAGAAGCGAGTAAACAGACACCCAGCTTCGCCTATTCCTGATATGGCTCCGGCTGACTTCCTTCTTTTTCCAAAACTCAAACCACCACTTCTAGGTACCCGTTTTGAATCGATAGAAGACATAAAGGAGTATTCGCAGTCCATTCCGGAAAAAGCGGTTGAAAATGTTTTGATGGTTGCATAATTCGTTGGCGTAAATGTATCAATTTGAAAAGGGCCTACTTTGAAGGCGATACATTAAATTTGGATGAAAAATTAATACTTTCCCGGTACTTTTCGACAGAATGTACATGTTACTTTTTTATAAAATTAAATATTCCGAAAGCAAGATCGTTATTTCGAATATAGCGGATGATTTTGAAAATTCTCCACAAGTGAAAAAGAAATACCAATCGAACTTGCACAGAGCGTGAAATTCAAAAGTCTCTTTCACTTATAAGCTCAGCCATAGATTTCAATTTCAAATTCAGTTTCGTTTTCTCATATATTTTTATCTATTAAATTAAAAAAAAACCATACTTACATATTTCATTTTTATTTCGATAGATGTGATGATCACTGAATGAATTGAAGTGAATGATGAAGCACAGGATGATGCTTTCGCTTTTATACCTGAATAAAACAGATAATAATTAAAGAGATGATACATTTAAATTTTTGAAGAACATTTCACAAGAAATTGCTCAAGGTAACCAAGGTGAATCGCGATGTAAGTGAAATACATATAATGCTAATTGTAAAGGTCACTTTACGGATGCATACTTTATGTTTGAATATGGGGTGATCTCCATCAGGTAGAGACATTGACGAAAGTTATTTCAATAGGCACCCAAGATTATAAACTTCGTTTCCTGACATCTTCATGGTTATCAAGAAAAATTCAGCTTTCTAATATAATCATACTTTTTTGTTGACATTGATTTGTCGTTGAGATTGTCGTTATTCTGGTAACACTGCAGAGAAAAAGTTCAGAGTAATCTTTCCAAAAGAATATCGCGTAGATATACTTATAACAGATTGCACAAAAGTCTTGAATGAAATTCTTTATTCATAGATTGGCGGTGTATGGCAAGGGTCGTTTTGATTTTTAAGTGGTTATGTACAGTTAAAAAATCAAAAATCGACCCTTGCTAAACACCACGAATCTATGAATTATAAATTTCCTTAAGTACAACCCAGAGTAAGAAGAAGTGTTCTCAGAAAAAATTCTGGAAAATTCGCTTTTTTTCGGTCTTCTAAAAGGTTACACATAGTGTTACATAATACTATGTCACACCTTGAGTAAGTAAATCCACGTGCGATTTTAAGAAAAAAAGTTCATATAAACATAGGTCCACAAAAGCTTCGTTACGGAGCTACAGGGTGTTGAAATTTCCTGAAAAAATTGGTTTTTTCTTCAAAACTCCTGCAGTTTTTGAGATATTCAGTCCTAATTTGGAATGCAAGCTATTTTCCACAGCCTCTATCATTACACTTCCTGAATTTTAACTAGAATTCACATGGTGTTTTCTTTTCCGAAGCTATGTCTTCTTTCAATTTAGAAATTTTTCTGACACTTGTAATTTTTTCGTATCTCCAACCGTTCTGGAACAAAAAATTATCATACGATTGTATGCATTCGCTGAATTGAAAGCACTTCTAATTGAAAAAAGGACTAGTAGGCTTTGATTGTTGTTTAATATTTTACATGTTCTAGTTTAAAGGATTCTCCACGACTTTTTATTGTACCCTTTTCATATTCAACGCATCCAAACTCTACTCCCTCGAGATTTTCCTTCAAAACTGAATTTCTATGGTTCTTGGATAAAATTAGAGAAAATGCTCATTTCGATAGTAAAATAAAGTTCACAGACGAAGCTAACTTTTCGAGAACTGGTATCACAATTTTTCACAATAATCATTGTTGGGCTGGGGAAAACCCCCGTTTGATTGAAGAATCTTATCATCAAGAACAATTCTCACTAAACGTCTGGGTTGAAATAATTGGAAATTATTCGATTGAGCCATTTTTTCTTGCCTAACAGACTAAATGGTCTCGCTTATCGGCAATTTCTTGAGGAGGAGTTACCTTTATTGCTCGAGGATGTACCACTTTTGGTGAGAAATATAATGTGGTTCATGCATGACGGGTCACAAGCACATTTAAGTGGAGAAGCTAGCGAATTCTTGAAGAATGCATTCAACAACCGATGGATAGGTCGGGGTGGGCGTCCTAGGTTCCCAGACTTAAACTGTTTAGACTTTTTCTTATGCGGGTATCTCAAAAGTTTAGTTTATACCACTCCAGTGAACACTGTAGAAGAATTAAGAAATCACATAATAACCTCTTGTGACACAATAAGAAATACCCCAGGAATATTTCAAAGAGTGTGTAATATAGCGCGATGAAGGACAGAGGCCTGTATTCGTGCAGGTGGACACTTCCAGCAATTTATTTAGTTTTTAATTGATTTTTTTTTTAATTTGATATTGAATAAGTATAAGTTGAGTCTCAGAAGACGAGCTATCAGAATAAAATCAAATTTTGGGCATACCTATCGAGTATTTCTATCATTTTTTTCATTTAGCGAATAACATACAATTCGAATAATTCAAATTCAATGATTTTTCCCTCGAAAGCGGTTGGAAATACGACAAAATTACAAGTGTCAAAAAAGTTCCTAAATTGAACGAAAATGACGAAAATTGATTGTATGCTGATCAGTGATGTACTGCAAACAAGTTTTAAAGGGCAAAATGAGACATGGTCTCGGAAAAGAAAACACCTTGTGAAACTCAGTTAAAATCTAGGACGTGTATCGATGGAGGCTGTGAAAAATAACTTGCATTCCAAATTTGGGCAGAATATCGCTAAAACTGCAGGAGTTTTGATGAAGAATCTAATTTTTTCCGAAAATTTCAATACCCTGTAGCTCCGTAACGAAGCTTTTGCGGACATATGTTTTTAAAAACTTTTTTCTTGAAATTGCAAGTAGATTTACCTCCTCAAGTTGTGACAAACTATTATGTAACACCCTGTATAGTCATTCTAAAAATTCAACTTGGACAAAAAGTGAAATTAACACGTGAACATTTTCGTGCGATGATTTTTTACTATTTTCACTATTATCACAAAAACTGAAGGAGTTCTGAAGAAAAAACCAATTTTCAGGAAATTTCAACTTCCTGTAGCTCCGTAACGAAGATTTTGCGGACCTATGTTTATATGAACTTTTTTTTCAAAATACACGTAGATTTACTCCCTCAAGTTGTGATATACTATAATGTGACACCCTGTATAAATATTAGTAGATCAAAAAAGCGAATATTCCAGAATTTTTTCTGACAAAACTTTTGAATTTATTGATCCGAAAATTTGTACACATATTATGATAACCTTCAACTACACTTTAAAATTTAGTATAAGTAAAAAATTTTATTTGAAAAGGAGCTAAAACTAATCTACGGGAGCTCCTCTCAAAAAAGACGTTTTGCGGTGACCACTATATCTCTGAACTGGATCCTCTGAAATTGAAAAACCAAACAGATTTCGTTAATGTAATGTTAAATCTTGTAATTAATCGAAGGAATAAGCAAAATGAAATTTTTTGACAAAATGGCGGTTTCTCAAAGAAAATAATTGATTTTTGACCAAAATTTCGGCCTTAAATTGTTTATAAAAAGAATTCATTCATTATTATATTATTTAGCCGTTTTCGAGTAATGTTGGTCACCGACTTTGTACACACCATTTTGAGGAAAACGCGTGGAAAGTTTGAAATGCACTTTACTTAGGATAATTTTTTTTTAACTAACACGAAGTCGTCTATTCCAGGAGCATATAATACACCCTTCGCCGTTTCGGCAGCTTCTAATAACTCGAGCTGATGTTGTCTGCGGGCCATTATTCCACGCTCTCTGAGATCGGAAATGTTCACGCGCTGCTAACCTCCTTTTCGGCATGTGTATGCGCATTGGGCCAAGTGTAATTCCTATTGCCTTCATATAATACAAAAGTGATGCCATTTCTTCATTAAATATGCCGGCAGCTATATATGCAGCGATTTCAACAGTTTTCGAACCTGCTGGAACAATTTCGGGAGAGATTTTCAAATCAGTTGATTGTAGCTTTCGTTGTTTTGATTAAAACCACCTACACATTTTTTTTTTAAATTCTCACTGCTAAGATCTGTGAAAATCGAACGTATAGCCTCAGCAACATTTTCTGATAACACAGCTCTACAAAAAAAATTTTTTTTATTGTTGCCCTGGATATCATCGCAAATTTTTATGTTTTCAAGTGCCCAGATTACGAATATATTCATGAAAGTTCTCAATGTGCTCGTATTTTCATGATTTTTGCATTTCTTATATTTTGAACAATTATAAGCTTGTTAGAAATAAAATTTAATTTTCCAGTCATGATTAGGCTTCTGCGCAACTTTTTCGCGCATACAAACATCACCTGATCCCCACTCTCAGACCCCTTGCTCCACAGAACAGCTGAGATCTCAGTTATTTGACAATATTGAAGTACATATACACGTAAATCTGGATAAAGTGTCATGGATTAATATTTTGTTTCAATTACTGAATGTCCATTCTTATATATTTGTCTTCTAGTCTAAAATATGAGTTCGTCACGAAAAAAGTGTAAATATTGTAGTGATTTATTTTGTTATATTTGCGGTGTTTATATACCAAAAAACAAAAAGAAATATCACAGACTTTGTCAAGGAGACTTATGTTGAATATTTTGGTTTCAAAATGGACAAATTAGGTAAACCATGGGTTCCTAATAAAGTTTGTAAGTCCTGTGTTGAGTCTTTACGGTTGTGGAAAAAGGTGAACGTTCTGGATTAGACTTTGGTATTCCTATGATCTGGATGGAGCCTACGAATCATTTAGATGATTGTTACTTTTGCGTAGTAGATGTTAAAGGTTTTAATCGAAATCAAACGTGGAGATACCCAGACTTACAGTCTACGAAATGTCCGGTTCTACACAGTGAAAATCTCCCTCGGCCCATATACATTTCAAAAGTAATTCGCATGCCCTCAGAAACAATGATGTTACCAAATTCACAGAAATCGGGACCATCTACTAGTGGAAGTGAATGGGAAGGTGAAACATCTACGCCAAAGTTATTTTCTCAAAATGAACTCAGTGATTTAATACGTAATCTCAATTTATCAAAACAAGGATCAGAACTGTTAGCCTCAAGATTGAAAGAAAAAAATTTATTGGCACCAACAATAACAATTACAACATACAGAACGCGAGAAAAAGAGTTATTACAATTTTTAGTGAAAATGAAGGATTAGTGTATTGTAATGATATCGCGAAGCTGCTTATAGACATGGGTTTAAAAGAGTACAAATCTACTGAATGGCGCCTTTTTATTGATAGTTGCAAAAGAAGTTTAAAATGCGTCTTATTGCACAATGGAAATAAATTTGCATCAATTCCAATTGCCCATTCAACGAAACTCAAAGAAGAATATGAAAATGTAAAATTAGTTTTAGAGAAAATTAAATACTCTGAGCATCAATGGCCGATCTGTGTGGATTTAAAAATGGTTAATTTTTTACTTGGCCAACAAAGTGGATATACAAAATACCCTTGCTTTATTTGTATGTGGGATAGTAGAGCAAAGCAACTTCATTGGGAACAAGATGTTTGGCCTGTAAGAAATTCTTTAACTGTCGGTAAAGCCAACGTAATAAGGGAGCCGCTGGTGAGCAGAGACAAAATCATACTTCCACCATTACATATTAAGTTAGGTATGATTAAGCAATTTGTAAAAGCGTTGAACAAAGATGGAAATTGTTTTAATTACATTTGCAGAAAATTTCCGAAGCTTAGTATGGAAAAATTGAAAGGTGGAATATTTGATGGTCCTCAAATACAGCAATTGATGAAAGACTCAGATTTTATCAAAGTTATGACTGTTCCGGAAAGTAAAGCTTGGAAAAGTTTTGAGTTGGTTGTCGAAAATTTCCTAGGTAACCATAAAGCAGCAAATTATGAAGAAATTGTGCAAAATATGCTGACAAACTTTCAGACTTTAGGAGCAAATATGAGTATTAAGTTACACTATCTCCGCAATCATCTAGATAAATTTCCAGATAATTTAGGAAATTTTAGTGAGGAACAGGGAGAGCGGTTTCATCAAGATCTAAAAGTGATGGAAGAAAGGTATCAAGGTCGATGAGATTGTCACATGATGGCAGATTACTGCTGGTCTTTGAAAAGAGATTGTCCCCTGAAAAATTATAGAAGCTCATAAAAGGCGTTTTATGGAAATATGAAATATATTTTCGACATTTTCCTCTTTATTTACTTCGATGTATCCGAATTTCTCAAAACATAACTGACATTATAAATATATTTGTTATTTTGTTTCTTGTTTTACGATTTTTGTTATGTAAAATGAAAATGAAGATTTAAAAAGAAATCAGAGCAAATCCTACAAAATCATTGATAGTTTCACGAATTGTGTGCATAAATAGACCCAAAATCATTTTCATATCTAGGGCAACAAAACCATTGTAGACCAGTGTAATCACTCATAATAATGTTTGAAAGTGGATAATTGATTGGCAGCTGCAGCCCTCTGCCAGCTGCACCATGAGTCTGGTCCATCCGGGCACTTATCGTGCTGAGGTTTTTAGTCAGTTGAACAATAATGATAATATGTGGCCCAGATAGCATTATACATTTTTTCAAAGAAATCACAATTTCCCCTTATCGCTAAGCCATAATAAACTGTCAACTTAATGATCATCTTTCCAGTAAGTTTTTCTTTTCCACTGAGAGTTTTTTCGTATTTTTTCCTTTTTGGTTTCAACTGTTTCAATATTTCTTCGACACAATCTCGGAGTCGCGTGCTCATTCGTTTCTGTACGTGTCCAATACATTCTTCTTTCACAACTTCTTAATCATCGTAAGGTGCAGTCTTTAAAATTCCAGAGTACTTTTCGGAGTCACCGTCTCCGATGTGATTTTGGTACATGACTCCAAGTTTTTCCAACGAACGCTGAGACATTTTGACGACTGAATCAACTTTTATTTTCCCAGAAGAACCAGAATGATTTGCAGTTCAAATATTTTCATGTTCCGCATACAATTCATTATATTGTTCGGTTAGTTTCACACCGTTTGCAGTAGGCACTTTTTACAAAAATATCTATGATTTTACCAGAATAGTATCTGATCAATGATGTTGTAGCGTGCTTAGTGACCGCTACTACTTCAACTGAATAACCTTTGGATTAACACAGTTCAAGTCTCTTTGATTCTATGACCATTCATTCCGTGAAGAATTCCCTCTAACATCAGCGACTATAGAAGAAAGACAACTGAGAGAACACCGAAGTTCATTCATTTCCTGAAGACTTCGTTGAAAACACTCGAAATTAATTATTCATAATAATTGTGAATTATTTAATAACCCTTTGAAATAAAAGGGGTAAGTAATAATCCATTGTCATTTATTTCTTTATTTTCTTTCAATATTGAGCAAACATTGAATTAATTCCTAGATCCCTCGCACAACTAAGTAATTATTTTCAATTTCTATCTTTAAATTAATATTCTCAACATCTGCATAGATTTCTGAATATCCATCCTCGATAATCTCATATTCTCTTTAGGTCACATTTACTTACAGCATGGATCTATGGTTTCTACGTTCGTAATCAGGGCCCCGCAACCATATGTGCAAAGTGTGCAATGCACACGGGCGCCATTCTTTGGGAACGCCAAAACCCAGGGTCCAAAAAAATATTAAAATAAAAGTTGAGAAATTAAATTGGATTAGGTATAAATACACACGAAATTTCATTTGTATATCATCCAGTTACTGCCGATTCCTATGTTGCGAGAACATGTCAGGCGGCAGTTTCTTGACTTTTCCTGTTCAGACATGAATAACGCCTGGAGCGCTATGAAAGCGATGCATCGCCACAGGCGTTTTCAAATCAGTTAGTTCACTAGACCGTGCAACAAGTGAATAAAAACAAGTAATCCTATTAATTTTTACATATAAAGTTATTTTTATTTTGTCAAGTGTGGTATTGTGTTGTGTAATATTTTGTATACTACTTTTTTTTTAAATTAAGTGCCAAATACCTGCTGACTGCAATTTCAACGGCTTGATTTTTCATGAAATGGTAAGTGTTCCCTACTTTATATTATCAACATTAACCCTTTATAGGATACTGGTTATAATTAATTTTTTTAGCCAAATATCTTTTTATTAATTGAAATGTCATGTACGAGTTTGAAAAAGTAACTGGTTTTATCCATAACTCGCTTAGTTTTTATACTACTGATCTTTTTAAAAAACCATTTTGTAGGGTTTTAAGGGCTATAAGATCAAATTAGTTTAATATCTCTTTTGCCTTCATTTTTGAAAGGATTTAAGCTGAAAGGGCTCGAACAAATTGCTTTTTACTCAAATATGCAAACTTTAATCGACCAATCTTACTTAATAATAATCTGCCCTATAAAGGGTTAAAAATTATTGGCTACTTAGTTAACTTTTTATAATATGAAAGAAAGAGACCTTCAGGTGCGAAGTTTCGCGAGCAAAAAAACTGAGACTACAAGCAAGATCTTTAAAGCATTTCTTGCAAAACAATCGAGATTCCATGGAGACTTGGTGCGACCGAATCGTCCGAATCTTAAGATTCTAAATCCATAATATCAATAACCGTGAGTGTCATCTGGAATTTCAACAGGACCATCAGGTCCTGCAACAATAGGCAGCGGTTCTAGCAGCAAAACAGTTTCTACTGATGCAGAGCCCGATGAAGGGATGAAACCATACTCGTTTACATCACTTGAACAATCCACTTCAGGTAATTCAGCTTGTGTAAAAAGTTCGGTAATGTCAGCTACCGAAATACCTGCTGCAAGTGACACTTTCGATGAAGGCTGTAATGAGGCTAGTATCGATATAATTCCGTCCGACCCCGGTTTGTTGTTTGTTTGGCCCGAAAGAATCACCAATGAGATGGCTAGAATATTGATTAAACGTGGTCCGTCCTTGATAGACATCAGTTTTAGCTTTCCTAGTAATAAAGATAAGAGAAAGTTTTCGTGCAAATACTTTGAAAGAAATCTAGCAAATGGAGAAAAAGTCGAAAGGGCTTGCTTATTGACTCTATTTCTAAAGATTCTGTATTTTGTTTTTGTTGTAAGTTGTTCTGTAAATGTATAACTCCTAATGCTTTTTGTGATAAAAAAAATGTTGGAGACATCTATGACTGCTAATAATGATTTTAGAAACGGAACCAAAATATTGGCGGGACGTGTTGGAAAGAATTATTGCGATTGTTAAGTATTTATCTACACAATGCTTGGCATTTCAAGGTTCTTCTCAATTGCTTTTCGAACATGATATTGGAAATTTTCTAAAAGCTGTTGAGATGATTGTCTCTTTTACTTCAGTGATGAGACAGCACGTTAGCCGAGTGTATAACTGCAGAAAAAAAATCTGTTAAAACGACTCATT
The DNA here is from genome assembly GCA_013387265.2 of Cryptolaemus montrouzieri. Taxonomy (NCBI): domain Eukaryota; kingdom Metazoa; phylum Arthropoda; class Insecta; order Coleoptera; family Coccinellidae; genus Cryptolaemus; species Cryptolaemus montrouzieri. Next base: position 5,356,946 of record JABFTP020000103.1, on the reverse strand, counting down.
ATTTAGGCGTGCAAATACAGAATGAAATAATTGAATTATTGTCGTCCAAAGTAAGAAATAATATTTTAGAAATGGTTTGCAGTTCAAAATTATTTTCAATAATATTAGTTTGTACACCAGACACTAGTCATGCTGAGCAAATTACTCTTGTTCTAGGGTATGTTGTCCTTAACACCTCTTCAAAAAGGTTAAAGTTAAGGAAAGTTTTATTGCGTTTAATCCAATACTGGACTCTACATTTGTGATAGAAAATTTGAAAAAGTTGAATTTAGAATTAAAATACATAAGGTTAAGATAATGGGACAAATATGAAGGGAAAACATGTAGGGCTTCAAAAAGCATTCTTGATGCGAATCCGAAAGCCATTTTTGTACCTTGTGCTGCTCATACTTTGAACTCAACAGTAAATGAAGCTTCTAAGGTGTCAGGTGCTACAATTAACTTTTTTAATCTTGTGCAAGAATTATATAATTTTTTTCGTCATCTACAAAAAGGTGGTATGTTTTGAGAAAAAATGTCCCCGGGTTAAGTTTAAAGCCTTTAAGTGAGACAAGATGGTCCAGCAGAATTGACGCAATAGAGCCTCTTAAAGTTTATTTAATTAAGGTTTGCAAAAGTCTTCTGGAAGTGGCTGGAGATTTCCACACCCTGTAAGTTCGTAACGAAGCTTTTGCGGACCTATGTTTATATGAACTTTTTTTCTCAAAGTTGCACATAGATTCACCCCCTCAAGTTCTGACATACTATTATATAACACCCTGTATATAAAATTCACTTTATTCTACGTTGAGGAAACGTAGTTGTATAAAATTCGATTCACTTGACAGCTTCGAAATATGCCACAAAATGCATCAACAGACATTTCTTTGGATTTCTTAGAAGTTTAATTTTTGCTGTTACAAGAGATTATTGACTTGAATATTAGAAAGCAATATCAACTCAATACCTAGTGTTCTCAAAAGTATGGGTTTAGACAGACAGACGGACTACAAAGTGATTCTATAAACGATTTTTCCTTTTGGAGTACGAAACTCTAAGAAAAATAACAGATAGACATAATTTGAAAACTTCCAAATTCAACTATTGATTTGTGAAGAGTAAAAATGAAAATTGAAAATATAGATTGCAATTTGAAGAAATCAAGTGAACTTATATCAATTTCAATCGTCGATTGCAGGCAAATCAAGTTCTTCATCACATTTCGATTTACCATACAAGTTCAATCTATCATAGCAAATTTTAAAGATTTTCAATTTCATGCCTTATGTGATGTCATCAATCTCAATTATTTTTCTTGCATCTAAATTCTGAGCGATGATTAATAACGCTTGAAACCTATACTTTAAGCGCCATGTCCCACAAATGAACTTCCTGAATTCAAGAATCTGAATTTTTGAAAACATACGGGTGTTCGATTGAAATAAATACAAGGTAGCTATTGTTATCATCATTTGAAAAAATCGAGACTGCAAAAAAATTTTGGAATTCATCATAGTATAGACAAATCAATTGAATTTAGAAGTGAGATAAAAAACACAAGGTTTAACTTTAATCTACACTTTATTTGAAAAAATTCGACGACGTTTCGCTGACACAGCAGCTTTATCAAGAATGAAAAACAGAATGAAGAGTATGGTATTATAAACAAATCGTAGAACAAGTTGGATGAATAACAGGAAAATCCACACCGAGCCATTGTACAGTTAGTATGAAAGGTAATAAAAACTAATTAAACAAGTTAAGTAGGGGTGAATAATTCACATCTACCTGTTCATTCAAAAGCTTGTCCGAATGTTTGTATCTATTTATTTCTAATGCTTCTAGGAGATCTAATTTTGAACTTTTGATTTTATATGTAATATGTCAAAGTTTTTATTGAATGAATGGTTTTCTTTTATTAGGTGGTTTGAATAATTTGAATCAGATTTAAGTTTATAGATTCCTGATTTACTTGATTTTTCAACACGAGATTTATTATTTTAATATGTTTACCTAAGTTATTAGAAGTTTTGAAAGTTATATTAAGATTTTGTTTGACGAGAAAGGATTTAATATTTGTACTTGCAGAACCGCAGAATATTAAACTGTTGAATATTTTATAGTCTTTATGAATAGGATATACTTCATTTATTGCTTTCTGATACAGTTTTTACGAATGATTAGATCTATCATATCCGGATTATATGAATTATTAATGGCTATCTGTTTGATGATGTTTAACTCTTTATTATAATCCGGATATGATAGATCTAATCATTCGTAAAAACTGTATCAGAAAGCAATAAATGAAGTATATCCTATTCATAAAGACTATAAAATATTCAACAGTTTAACATTCTGCGGTTCTGCAAGTACAAATATTAAATCCTTTCTCGTCAAACAAAATCTTAATATAACTTTCAAAACTTCTAATAACTTAGGTAAACATATTAAAAATAATAAATCTCGTGTTGAAAAATCAAGTAAATCAGGAATCTATAAACTCAATTGCGGTTCTTGTGATAAAATTTATATCGGTAGGACCTATAGGAGTTTTGGCATAAGAACATCTGAACATAAACGTAGCTTCGATAAAAATAAATCTGATTCAAATTATTCAAACCACCTAATGAAAGAAAACCATTCATTCAATAAAACTTTGACATATTACATATAAAATCAAAAGTTCAAAATTAGATCTCCTCGAAGCATTAGAAATAAATAGATACAAACATTCGGACAAGCTTTTGAATGAACAGGTAGATGTGAATTATTCACCCTACTTAACTTGTTTAATTAGTTTTATTACCTTTCATACTAACTGTACAATGGCTCGGTGTGGATTTTCCTGTTATTCATCCAACTTGTTCTACGATTTGTTTATAATACCATACTCTTCATTCTGTTTTTCATTCTTGATAAAGCTGCTGTGTCAGCGAAACGTCGTCGAATTTTTTCAAATAAAGTGTAGATTAAAGTTAAACCTTGTGTTTTTTATCTCATTTATATCATGGATCTACATCAAGTAACGGCCTCCACAATTCAAATGAATTTAGAAGCTATTATTTTGAAAATCCTTAGCCCGTTGTTCTTTCTACAATCAGCTGCGATGTAAAAATTAAAACACTGATGTTAGAATGTCACCACAATATATATCGTAGAAGTAAAAATTGAGGAACAAGAACGGAAATATCTAAACAGAGATCACAACCAAAATATTTCCTTTTCTCCTCGATGCATTTTAAGTCTTGAAAAGCCTGAGCCTATTGTTTTTCTTCTAGCACAACTTATGTATTATGAAAATGAAAAGAAGGAACATCTCAAATTCAAATAACATTTATTTACCTAGATACAAATATGTACACAGTCAGAATTTTTTTCGATTTCAAGGAAGGCTCAATATTTATAACCCTTCTGTTGTTGTTGTTGTTGGTAACCTCCTTGAACATTTGGAGCTAGATATTGACGTCCAGGACCAGTAGCTCCAGATTTGTATCCTTCGGAAGCATCTGGTCGGTATTGTCCATCATCAACGATTCCTCTAGCTTCATCTGCAGCATTCTGTTCGAGAGCTTTCAAGATTTCGGCTGGTACTGGTGGAGCAACTGGAAGATGATCTCCGGAAGCTCTGAAGCCAAGTTCATCAGCAATATAGTTGACAGTGTAAGTTTTACCATCGCTACCAACGTAAGAATAAGATCCTTGGACAGCATTACTTTCTTGATCGGTTCCAGCGTTCTTCAATTGTCCAGATTCTTGTTGGAGAATTTGATTTTCGGTTTCAAAGCTGAAAAGTAATTTCAATGAATAATGTTGTATAAATGTCTATGAAGAATTCCTGATATAAAGTATTCGAAAACATTCGTTTAACAGTAATTATAAATGAGAAACAGGAATGTTTTAATCTGAGAATTCAGACAAAGCCATATATACAACTATAAGTATGTCTTTCTACGAAGATCATTTAGAGAAATACGTCATCTTTTCAACACACGGAAAGAGAAATGCTCTTTTTACTTGTTCAAGAAATGAATGAAACTGTATACTGATAAACAACATCTACAATAGTTTCTGAGAAATTGCGAATACAAATGAATTGGTAAATTTGCATGACAATGTCTTGAATAACGATTTGTCTAGTTTGAAATTCCAAACTTATGCACTTACTCGAACTGATAAGCCCTTCTCCATTGTTATCATTATTGAACCTCAAAATAGCAACTGGGGGTTGGGTTGGACCTGCGGAGTATTGTTGCGGTGCTACATAAGAACTTCCGGAACGGGAATCTTGGAACTTTGGGGAAGTCGAATAACTGCCAGCTTGCGACGTCCTTTGATTGAAGGGGACGTTCAGGATATTTCCGCTTCCTCCTGCAGTTCTGGCACCCGTAGGCGGAAGATATACGTTGTCTAGTCTGTCGGCTACGACAGCAGCGACGCACAAAAATGCAGCAATGAACTGAAAAAAAATTTAGGTAAGAAAAAGAAAGAATCAAATTAGAATATGTTTGAAATTTTCTCGACTGTCTGCGGAGTGATGAATCATTCGGTAAGTTTTGGCTTTTAACACATGATAACATAATCCTCCATTAGAAGCTAATTCCCCGTGTAAAACAAGATCAAACACAAGGCCTACAAATGGTAAAATCTGATTTAACTGATTGAACCGATTGAACAGTATGGAAAGTGCAGTGTGTATCACATCCATTCCATTATACAGCGTTTTAATGAACGGGAAATAATTTTCTGCTAATCAATGAATGAAGAGATGAGGAAAGTGAATTTCTTGGAGAGAAATCCTACATACTTAATAGATTCAACTCTAACATCTAAGAACAAACTTCAGATATATACGCTTGAGAATTCGACACTGGGCGCGATATTCTGAGTAATTCCTCTTGCCTTGTCAAGTACATAATGCTATACTGAGGCTAAAAATTAGCAGAGCCTCAAAGAAAGATCACAGCAGAATTAATAAAGCACGTTGGCGTAGTACAATACGGAGCTTTGCTAAAGCTATTTGAAAAAATATGGGAGGATGAAAAAATGCATGGCTTGTTGCGTAGAAATCTTTAACATCAGTTATAAAACTCTCTCTCCAAACTGCAATGGAAAGCATTCCAGGACATTTTGGATTTTGACCATCACCTGCAACCAACTCCACATACCACACCAGATAATGAAAACATGCACGCAATGTACCTTCATCGACTTTAAACAAGAGTTTGGTAGCCTGAATAAAACCAAGCTGAAGGTTGTTGCGCAATACTCAAAAATCCTGCAAAAACCGAGTAAAAGAGTAAGGATGATACTGCATACAACAGAATCAAAAATTAAAATGCGCAACAAAACAAGCAATCCCTTGGAATTCATTCACAGCTTCAAACAAGGAGGTTGGGTCTTAATAATCTGTTAATATAGGCTCTGCACTCGACGCCAGAACCAGTGAGACACAATGATGATGTGAATATTTTAGGGAGGCAGGAAACATCTGAAATATACCAACAATTGAAAGACGAACTCTGGAAGAGGGACTAGAAGCCAATAAAAAAACTATATACATGCTCTTATCAACATCCAAGAAAGTTGAGCGCCCCACTAAAATACTTGTGGAAGAATGTCTCTGTTCAAATCTCCCGAAAATTAGTCAAAAACGATATAAAATCCACGCGAAACGTTCAAGACAGGATTCATGCTGAAAACCGTGTCGTCTTTCCCTTGCCATCCTAAATAGCATATCTGAAGGAAATGTCCACGATCGTGGCGTTACCTACGCTAACTAGGCAGTTAATGAAGATGCTGAATAACAGATACGTTGCACCCGGCTCCTCCATTAACATGATGGCTCCTTTGATGACGTCAGTTAAGAATCCATGGAAAAGGTGCTCATGTAAACAGCATATGCCAGCAGACACGCTGCTTTAGTCTCTACTCATTCATAATCTTGCTCTACTCTTCAACAGTAGGTCCACCAAATAAAGCAGATTAATTAGCCTTAGTTATAGCAGAAGATTATGACAATATTATAAGTAAACTCATGACAACTACCCAAACTCTTGACAGATCGGAACGGAGAGACCACCATTTATTCCTCTACTACAAGGATCATGCTGAATAAAATATTCCACACTACCAATTAATCTAAATAATCTCAATAATTCAACGATATCCCCTTTTGTGGATGTTTTCACTCTTGAAATCTTTTTTATGTACTCGACTACCCATCAAGAATTTTTCTCGACAAGAGAGGGACTGAGAATTAATCCTTCAGTACTGTTCATAGTACCCTTCACCAGAAGGAGGAAACCTGAATTCCTACCCATACTGTAGAAAAAGTGAATATTCCAATGTAAACGAAGACTAAATATCTTGGGATAACTCACTTAGAATAAGTATTTCGACAAGGTGACGGAAAAAACTACTAAGACACTAAAACTTGAAGGATATTGAACTACTACTATCTTCTCTTTGATGGTGAAACCCAATACAGGGTCATTGGATGAAGACAGAAAACTCACCATCTGTAGAAGGTAACTTGACAAAGATCCATTAACTAGCATACTTAAGCTTTATAGAAACCATGTCAACTATCCTTTGGGTTTCCTCGCTTGAAGCTAATAATAATAAAATTCATCAAGATCAGCTGTAGAGCTTTTACATATAAACTCCTCTGATACAATTAGGCTAGACTTAGTTTTCACAAGCATTACAGTTTTACAATCTCCCCAAGAGAGATCGGCAGTCTGAAGAATCCTAAGAACGGAGAAAATTTGGAGAAGCAGGTATGCAATCGATCAAAAAATTGAATAGGGACTGGGGGCAGTAATTTGTGGTCAAGGCTAAGTTAGGTTGACAGTTCCAAGTAGAAAATCCGCAAATCTCTGCAATACAAAAGACATACAACAAAAGCTCCACCAAGATGGCCGTTAACAATTTTTCTGTCAACAACTTTCATTTCACTCTAAAAGCCATATTCAAGTGCATTAACAACTTAGGACGGAGTAACAGAGAGAATCAGTGCCACGTCATAAAAGGAATGTTGAGAACGAAATAGTGGCCAAACCACTGTGAAGCCTTAATAAACTGGACACGAACACAAAGGAGCTTAGCAGAGAACTTGAAGACAGTCATTGAAAAGATATCAAGGGATTCAAAGCTCCACTAAGAAGCCATGATATTGCAAGAACCTACAATTTTAAACTGAAATCCTGGTTAGGATCTTAATTTTGGTGATAAGGGAAAAACCGAGCATTTCTTGTTTCCAAATATTTCTCTATAGGAGTACTAGAAAGCTACTTGACTAAAGAAAATTGTAATGGCGACATATTCTACAAGAAGAAACAAATTTTGAATCTAAGAAAACCTAAAAGGAGAAAGAACAATTAACACTAAGATTCGTAGAGTAATGAATGAGCTTATCTCTCATTACCACAGTAATTCATATATCCTCCTCGAGTATTCATTACTGATCTGCATTATTGTGACGCACTTATCAGACTATTGAGCATTTTTGAGACAGAGTCATTTTAGAAAGTAATGAAGATGTTGATGGCTAATATCTGAAGCATGGATGGCGAAGGTGATTTGGCCATATCTAAAATAGAACTTCTATCGAACATATCATGGTGTCAAACTGAGTCACTAGTTGTGAGAAAGGGTCTATATAATGTCTCTAGATGAACGCCACCTCTCATCAAAAATAGCTGGTCCATAAATCAGTTTGGAAAAGTTGAAGAGAGCGATTTGGTGTATTTCAAATCGTATGAGAACAGATTATGACGTTATAGCAGTATAAGATATCAGTATTCTGCAGATCATCCACATTACAAAGAGACCCACGACACTACTTCAGTCGTGGACTATACAAAACCTCAATACCCAGATGGTATTCAGCATATACCTACGATTCCCGATTAATTTCTTCTTTGGATTGAAACTTTGAGCTCATCTGGTAATACTTATACTCATTATTTTTTTCATTTCACAGTCAATCATTGATTTCGTTAGGAATCAATACACTCATAGAATAGCTGTTTTTCGTCAGGTTTTTTGTCTTGAATTTTCAAAAGATTACGTGTGGTTCACGTGTTTCTACACGAGCATCGCAGACTTGGTGCGTTTTGGTAATCCATTTATATTAGATGCTTTCCACAATAGTGTTTCATATATCTCCCCATCAAACGATCGAATAGAATGATGAATTTCATCATTTTGAAGTATTCTGATAAAAACTTTGAGTTAGTACACCACTGATACGTAATGGAAAAATGTATGATGCTATTTCGTCAAGCTTTATTTTTCCTCTCAAATTATCAGACTTCTTAATCAAAGAACGCCCAAATAAACTCCTTGTTGAATAAACAGCTGTTAAGAGTCTAACGAAAAACATATTATGAAATTACGGAGTCGATTTTAAGTATTCTGTTTGCGTCTGGAAGATTCTCCACGAAAATGCGGGACATCCTAACCACTTATTTGTTATGGTGACCGCGCTTTGCTGAAATGTTCATTCTATAGACCCTTCAGTCACACAAAAGGAGCGAATATATAAGGCCTTGATGGTGGAAATACGTACAGCATATTTGAAGCACGATTATCGAAAGTTCCAAATTGTTTAGACATACATAAGGAGGAGAGTTGATGGAAAAATCCCAACAGACCACCCTGAAAAATAAGTATATTCATATCATTCAAGTTTTGATGAATTCATTCAACGGTACCAGTTTTAATATCGTTTAAAAATTCGGAACGAAAGAAGAAAAATATGAAATTTCTTCATATTCTATTTGGAAAAGGTGGGGGTAACGTACACTTCCAGTTTTTTTCTCTTATTAGATAATGCTCCTTGACATCCAAGAGAAGACGAATTAATCAGTGAGGACCGAAATATTCAGGTCATGTTTCTATCTCCTAATTGTACTCCATTATTACAACCAATTGATCAACATGTTATACAGAATGTGAAATTGCATTATCGAAAATCTTTGCTACTGAAAATTGTGGGACAAGAAGGCAATAACGTTTCGCAGTTACTGAAGCAATTGGACTTCAAACATGTGGTGTTTTATCTTGAAAGGGCCTGGTCATCTGCGTCCCAAGAGTTGATTCAGAAATCATGGAAGAATTTATGGCCCACAAAAGATGATGATTATGATGCAGCTGACCTGTTGCCTCTTTCACGGTTGAGAGAAACAAATCTGCTAGAGAAAGAAGAGAAAAATCGCGATCTACGCATGATGACAGATGTGCTAACAAATGTATATGGTCAAGAATTAACAACTGAAGACATTGAAGAATGGGTTGTAGGAAGATGATGAGAATTATCTATCTGAAGCTGAAATAATCAACAAGATAGAAAGTGACGAGGATACAGAAGAACTTGAAGAAGGCGATGTCACTATGAATTCAGTGAAACATAAAGAAGCTCTCTTGTGTTTCAACAAATGTTTGGAATGGTGCACAGAAAATGATATCACTCAGCACTGAGAGAGGCAAATTCTCATCTTCTTCCGTTAAAACAGAAAACGATCCAAGACTTCTTCATAACCTAAAAAATGATCTGTGAAATGTATCACTTTCTTAAGAATATATAGTTATATTTTCATGTTTTTCTATGAATCACAATAATTTTGAGTTTTTCAATGAATATTTTACGTTTTTCAATAAATATTTCACGTTTTTCAGGCCTGTCTTTTCTTTACTATTTCATTTCAATTACCTCGATAATCCGAATATTTCAGTAATCTGAACAAGTTCTGGTTCCATATGATTCGGATCAGAGAGGTTGTAATGTAGTTTTAATTTCACTTTGATCCAGAGATGGAAACCTACGGAGGCAGGAGATTTTAATGGCCAAGATTCATGTTTTCAAATTGATCATTCAAATAATTTTGTGTATCTCTTGTGCAGATGGATGTTACCCCATACTGTTTGCTCCCCGAATATTAATAATCTCATTGGCTATCAGTCTTACACCATATTTTATGGGGAGCCAAATAAATATTTCAATTTTGCTAAATCAAGAACCGCTTGAGAATGGTGTTTATTTTGAATTTTGAAAAATAATGATCTATTTAAAGAGAAAGTGGACAGACATCATTGAAACTAGCATCATCACTCTTCTCTTGTTTTCCTTGAATGCATTTTAATAATTGTAGTGTTCGATTCGGTTTTTTGCGTCTAATAATTTTACATATGACATTTGTCATATTTTTCGAACGACTGTCAGAATTTTTTCGTAAATTTTTCTATAAATTAAACAAGATCCAAGAAGAAATAATATATGGGCGATGTCAACCCAAATTATTGGGTCCATAATGATTCTAAAACATCTATCAATCATAATAGGCATCACTTGGAAGACTGAACCTGGCCATCGGGGCTCTCTCGGCCAAACAGAGAAGGAATTGTTTTGTTGAGTTTGAATATTGAAGAGTTTTTTGCGAATAAACTTCAAAATTGGCAAGCAAGAGCAAGCAAGTGATTATGTATCAGAAGACTTCCACTTCGACGAAAGAACATCTCCGCGAAAGAGGAAATATCGCAGGTTATGTACTTTTTGATTATCTCCTTAGTCATTTTTATGGCCTTGCTTGCTATGTAAAATCTTTTCTTAGATTTGTTTGGACATATAAGGGGTATGATTGTTGAAATTTTTTCTGCTGGTTTTCTTTTTCCATTGTTACAGATTCCAGTCCCAAACCCCCTTCCTGTCACCCTTGTCTTCGTTTGGAAATCATGGAATGAAAGAGATAATGAAGCGGTTAAGCAGAAAAATCTTTGGTTCTCTTTATGTACACACGACACTAACACAACATAAACAGACAAGCTATTGCTAGTGCAATAGCGACAGGGAAACGAGTTTTTCCTGAGCTCACACTTTTGTTTTTTGAGTTGGTACATCTTGAATCACGAGGGGGATATCAAAATAAATACCATAAAAAGAATAACCTCCTACAACAATATACCACCTTTTTTGATGAGTAAAGGAATGAAATCATTAGTCACAATTACAATATTGAATCCAAGGAAAACCCGAAAAAGATATGTTAGTTTCCATTATGTCAGCCCTTTTTCTCATAAAATAAAACATTATTTGTAGAACTGATTGATTTGGTAGCACCTACCGTTCGAAGAAAACGTTCTGGAAGACTTAAAGAGGTGATTATGTCATAAAATATCAAGAAGGTATTGAGAATTGTTATGACTAAGCCAAGTGAAATTACAGGATTAGCTGACTTCGTGAGCAAACAAAGCATGAAAAACCCTTTTTTTGGAGTGGGTGCCACGTTTACTCTCAGTGGAACAAGAACAACAACGAATTCACACGTTAACGAATTTGAGAAAACTCATTCTGAAGTCGATAAGAACATCTCCAAAGAGGAGAACAGGAGGCAAAACCATCTAAAGCGTCCAAAAACAAAACAGTTACCTTGCATGGCTATGAATACATTGTTAATCGACTATCTGGAAAAAAGCTAGACGATCAACAATGACTATTGTATAGACTTACTCGACCGATTGAGTCACTAGATGAGGCACAAACAACGACAACATTGTTTCAACCAGACAATGCTCCAAAGCACAAGGTACCATGGAGGAAATCAACGATTTACGCTTGGAATTGTCGCCGCATCCACCCGATTCTCCAGATCTGTCACCTAGTAGTTAATAGCTCTCCGGTGATTTGAAAGAGTTACTCCAACCAAAAAGATTTGGCTTGAACGAAAATTACGCCTTTTTGAAGCCAAAGATAAATGGTTTTACAAGAAAACCATAGAAATGTTAGAAAAGCGTTGAAATGATCGAACCGTTGTAGAAGAAGAGTATATAAATGAGAAGATTCAAAAAATTATATTTTTATTTGCTAATCCGGGCGTTTTTGATTCATTTGTGACTCAACGAATTCAAAATGAATGAAAACCAGAATATTTTTAGCTATTTCAAATGAACAAAATTATATAAGTAAATAGAAAGACGGCATTAGCTACGATTGAAAAAGATCGAAGGCAGAATTCCATGAATGGTGCTGGTGAATATAAATCTTTACTCAATACAAGTTATGCAAATCATTGATCAATTTAAATAAATCTTTTGATATATCTATAATTGCTACTCACGTATTTCATTATTATTTCAATATAAGCAATCACCAAATATATTGAACTGAATGATGAAGAACGAGATGATCCTTTCGCTTTTATACCTGACTGAAACGGATGAACATTTAAAAGATGATCCATTTAAATTTTTGAAGAGCATTTCATAATAAATTGCCCAAGGTAATCAAGGTGAATCGCAGAATAAGTGAAACACATAATAATACTAATTATAGAGGTCACTTAGAATATTTGAATGTAGAGTGATCTAAATGGCAAACAAAACTCTTCCATTAACAGAAAATATTTACTACTCACCCATTATTTAAATCATTTTCTCCGAAACTCAGGGTTGTCTTAAATTGTTCTCGATTTTACATTACAGCTTAATAGATTGGAATCATCAATTTCGATATCCATCAATAGACAAAATGATTTCGTAAATGTAAATTCCGGTTATTTCTTTGAGTTCAGGATGATTGAAAAATAGGAAGAAAAGACAAGGTTAACAGCAATTTTTGAGTAGGCGAAAAAATGCGGACACATTTTACATACTTCGACGTCACATCGATTAGCTAGAATATTTGGGCTAACATAGGCAAATTCCAAGAAACAAGGAGGAAAAAAGACAGGGAGAAAGAAAAACAGGCTCAGAGGCGAATACACTAAAGTCAACAGAGCTTTTGAAAAAAGGATAAAAAATAAATATATCCACACAACAGCAATTCTGATGATTAAGTTATGGCACATGATATTAGACTATATTTTAATGATGATTCCAAATCCGTGATTAGAATTTCTGTAGTTGCTATAATTCAGAAAATATGAAACATGGCCAATTTTACTATAAAAACAACTTCTCCATAATTGATCCTATTTCATTAGATTCTCAAATTGAAAAAAAACTTTTGTTCGTAAAATTTTCTTATACAGGTGGTACATAATAGTATGTGTCAGCTTGATGCGGTAAATCTATGTGCAATTTCGAGAAAAAAGTTAATATAAACATAGGTCCGCAAAAGCTTCGTTACGACGCTACAGGGTATTGAAATTTCCTGAAAAAATTTTTTTCTTCAAAACTCCTGCAGTTTTTGAGATATCCAGCCCAAATTTGGGTTGCAAGCTATTTTTACAGCCACCATCACTACAAGTCCTAAATTTTAACTAGAATCTAGAAGGTGTTTTCTTTTCCGGAGCCATGTCTTCTTTTGCCCTTTCTAATTTTTTTGCAGTACGCCACTGATCAGCGTACAATCAATTTTCGTCATCTTCGTTCAAATTAGAAACTTTTTTGACACTTGTAATTTTTTCGTATCTCCAACCGTTTTCGAGTGAAAAATTATTGAATTTGAATTATTTCAATTGTATGTTATGTTACTCGCTAAAGAAAAAAAAATAATGGAAATACTTGATAGGTGGCCCAAAATTTGCTTCTATTTTGATAGCTCGTCTTCTGAGACTCAACCTATACTTATTTTAATATCAAACTAAAAAAAGAACAATCAAAAACTACATAAATTGATGGAAGTGTCATCCACCTACAAGAATACAGGCCTCTGTCCTTCTTCGCATATTATCACGCACTCTTTGAAATATTCCTGGGGAATTTTCTCATCATGTCACAAGATGTTATTATTCGATTTCTCAATTCTTCTAAAGTGTTCACTGGAGTGGTATAAACTAAACTTTTCAGATATCCCCATAAGAAAAAGTCTAAACAATTTAAATCTGGGGACCTAGGATGCCATGGTTGTGGCTCACCCCGATCTATCCATCGAATTTTGAATTTATTATTCAAGAATTCCCTAGCTTCTCCACTGAAATGTTAATAAAAAGTGTCACATCCTCGAGCACTAAAGGTAACTCCTCCTCAAGAAATTGCCGATAAGCGGGTCCGTACAGTCTGTTAGGCTAAAATTGGCCCAATCAAATAATTTCCAATTATTTCGACCAAGACATTTAGTGAGAATTGTACTTGATGATGAGATTCTTCAATCAGCCCAATAATGATTATTGTGAAAATTTGTGATAGCAGTTCTCGAAAAGTCAGCTTTGTCTGTGAACATTATTTCACTATCAAAATGACCATTTTATCTAAGAACCATCGGCTGAAATTCAGTCTTTAAGGAAAACCTCGAGGAAGTAGAGTTTGGACTCGTTCAATATGAAACGGGTACAATAAAAAGTTGGGGAGAACTAGTAACAGTATATTATCATCTCCTGATGATGCTTACTTAGTTAGCGAAACGCGCGTCGAGAGTTAAGGTTAAAGTTTTGGTGTAGTGGTGATATAGTGTCTTCATTGTTCATACGCTAAAGGTTCCAAAATCACAACATAGTTGAGATGGCTTCACGGTCAACGGAACAAAATAGGTACGTGAAACTTACTACTAAGATTAGATTAGTTGGTGTAGATATTTGGTTTCTGAAATCCGGCAAACGTCATGGTGTTTTTCCAAAATTTATTGAGTTAAATTTATCAAAATCATGAGTTTCAAAGAAAGGTATGACTTCATTATCCTGCATGAATGCTAGCACTCGTTAGCAGACAATCTTCTCTGCAATCTTGGATACAATAGGTAGGAGGCTTATTGGACGATAATTAAAAGCAGAAATTCGATCTCCATTCTTGAATATTGGGGTTATTCTAGCTAGTCGAGCGGCAACGCGTTGCATCATAGAAGCAAAGCAACAACACACACAGGTAACACACACAGGCCAACATGAAGAGATATACATCAATTCTGGAAGAAATTGACAAACAGCTTAGTCCTGAAGAAATATTGAACACGGTTAATGAGTTCTTCTTGAGTCAGGGCACAGTCTCAAAAATGAAAAATGACCCTAGTAAGCAGACAAGTGAACAGATTTGCAACAGTACTGTGTTCTTGCCAACTGATGCAATGGAAATCGAGCGAATAATTTTGTCTTTGATGTGAACTCGACAGGTTACGGTGAAATACCAATCAGACTGTTGAAGCATGTAGCATATGAGATAGCGGAGCCATTGTCATCGACAATAAATGTCTGCTTCGATACATAAGTATTTCCTGGCCAGGTCAAAAAGGCTCAAGTTAAAGCAATTCTAAAGAAAGTATTGGAAATTAGAGGCCCATTGCTCTTCAATCAAATATAAGTAAGATATTCGAAAAATCGATTAATGAGCGGAGTGTGGATTTTCTTGAAACCTACGAACTTCTTTCTGATCAACAGAATGGTTTCAGAAGAGGAAGGTCGACAACTCGTGCCATTCATCAAGCGGTAGATAGGGTATTAGCTGCAATTAACAAAAGGAAGAATTCTGTTTTGCTTTGTATTGACCTATCCAAGGCATTTGATAGCGTTAATCATACTATCCTCCTGCAAAAGCTGCACACGTTGGGTATCAGGAGAACACCGCTTAAACTCATGAAATCGTATCTAACGGAAAGAACACAAACTGTTATAGAACACAATTCAGCTACTGGTAAAATAGTTCAATCTTCTGAGTGAGAAGTTACGACAGGGGTTTCTCAAGGATCAATACTTGGACCACTGCTTTATATTGTTCATACCAATGGCCCTCCTGAAGATGTGCCAGAAGATATGGTGATGTTTGCTGATGATACATCGTTAGTTCTCTCTGCTGACTCCGAAAGTATAGAAGATAGGGTATTTGGAACCCTTGATAAGCTGGACCTGTGGTTCACTGAGAATGAGCTTCTGATGAACACTGAAAAGACTCAGATAGTTGAGTTCAACTACAGTGTGAATTTCAAGAGAACAGTTTACAACAAGAGGAAGGGAACAGCAACCTTCAAATCGTCTAAGAGTGTATTCTTTCTGGGAATGCATTTGAAATATAGGTTAAACTGAAAAGATCACATAG
The DNA here is from genome assembly GCA_013387265.2 of Cryptolaemus montrouzieri. NCBI lineage: Eukaryota > Metazoa > Arthropoda > Insecta > Coleoptera > Coccinellidae > Cryptolaemus > Cryptolaemus montrouzieri. Next base: position 5,341,001 of record JABFTP020000103.1, on the reverse strand, counting down.
ATGTTTTGTGTGGGCACATGGCTCACGATAATAAGCCTATACATATATGAAAGTGTTGTGTTTGTTCTCAGAAATATTGAACTGTTTTCACAAATTGGAAATAAGCACGGATATGGCACTCGCAGGAGATCTGGAGACACCTAAACTACAGTTCTCCTACTTCAAAGGAATGACACCCATATGCTTTTAAAAATATTCAATAAATTACCAAAGTTTTTTTTTGAATTTGGGAGGCTTTTACTTGGTAAAATTCCATTATCAATAATAAAAAACAAGTACTGTGTTTTAAGGAATTTTACTTAATAATTGCGATTCGTAACGCGTTTCACTACACCGTAGCTTCTTCAGACGAATGAATATACAGAAAATTATAAATGAGAATATAACTATAAATGTGTTTGAGTAATTAAAAGCTTATTGGGTTGCTTCTTCTTAAGTGGTTATTTATGATAGGTATATCCAATAAAATTAAGGAATAGATTGCTCCCCGAAAAGATTCAATAGAGGTGAAGGGCTTAAATCGACTTGTTCATTGATGAGTCTACCTGAGTGTTTGTATTTATTGATTTCTAAAGTTTCCCAAAGATCTACCTTCCAATATTTATTATCTGTATGCAAAATTTCAAACTGTGGGTCGAAAGAATGATTATTTTCTAAGAGATGATTCGCGTGATTTGAATCTGATTTTTTATTTGAAAAACTGCGTTTATGTTCCGATATTCTAATATTAAAATTTCTATGTGTTCTACCATTGTAGAAATTATCACAGTCATTGCAATTCAATCTATAAACACCTGATTTATTGTTTTTACCTGGTTTGGTTTTATTATTTTTATATATTTCCTAAATTATTATTAGTTTGGAAAGCTATGTTGAAATTATTGCTACTTAAGAATGATTTCAGTTTATCACTTGTAATGCGAACGTAGGTTAAGGTGTTGAATTTTTGTGTCAATTTATCGACAGGGTAAACTTCATTCAATGCGATTCTACTTTGTTTTTATTTAAAATATTATTTATCAGTTTGGGATTGTAACCATTATTTTTGGCTATTTGTTTAATCAAATTTAGTTCTTTGTTGAAATTTTCTGGTGACAACGGGATGTTAATCAATCTATGAATAAAACTATTGAATGCTGACATTTTATGTTGATATGGATGACACGACGAGTTATGTATTATAATATCTGTATGTGACGGCTTATGGTAAATTGCGAAAACATGTTTTCCATTTTCATTAGAAATTGTTACGTCTAAGAAATTTATCGAATTATTGCTTTCTATTTCGGTTGTGAATGCAATTTTTGGATGTAATGAATTTATATGATTTTCGAAAATTTTCAACTGTCTAACTGTACCTGTGAAGCAAATAATGATATCGTCTACATAGCGATACCAGTATAAACAATATTGACTGAGTGGATGATTATGAATTAATTTCTCCAAGTTATTCATGAATATTTCTGCTAACAAAGGACTTAACGGATTGCCCATAATCAAGCCGTCTTCAATAGTATAATATTTGTTATTGGAATGGAAATAATTTTGATCTAAACAAATTTGTAATAATGAAAGAATATCTGATTTAATGATAGTATTGACATGATTCTTTTCTAATAATTCTTCAACTAAGTAATACGTATCTTTCGGAGGAATGTTGGGAAATAGATTCTTAACATCGAAAGAAATGAGTTTGGAATTAGGTGGTATAGTGGTATCTTTGATATTGGCAATAAGTTCGTATGAATTTTTGACCGAAAATTTATATTTGAAATTGCAATGTTTTAATAGCAAGTCGTTGAGGAATTTTGAAAGTTTGAACGAAGGTGCCGTTACATAAGAAACAACAGGTCTAATAGGGTAATTAGGTTTATAAAGTTTTATCAACGAATATAATTCGGGGGATTGTGGATTGAAGTTAATGAATTTGTATTTTATTACTAAAGTAATTAAAACTACTGTCTGAGAAAACTTTGAAATCGGAACTTTTTGCACATCTGAAAGACAAGACGTACTATACGCTCACCGAGTACCTACGTGACAATCTGTGATATTTTTATTGTGGTATTGTAGAAGATTTCAGTATGTGTTTTTTTAATTTGTTTTTACATTGTAACTGTTTGTATAATAATATGTTTTGGTTCCTATTTTCGGACAATTCGTTTTGTTTTCTTGTTGTTCGTGATTAATATTTTGATGTTCTTATTGACTGGATCTACAACATGTACAATGTTTTATGGATCGAATAAAGGTCTTATTATTATGCTCAAAGAATCTTTTGAAATGGTACAAATTGATTCATGAGGTACAAAAATTTCATTTCCTATCTCTCTCAAACTCAAATGACGATTATCAATCGACATTTCTTTCACACTATTGGTGTTAACTTTACTTGAAGATGATGATGGCGACCAGAGCGTTGCAAATCTTGATAGCACTAAATCTCGACCGCTGTTGAATGGAATGTACCACTCATATACACGTGTTTTTGATAAAGTCGATTCACCATAAACCTTCTGTACCATTTTTAGCGTTTCGGTACACGAAATTCAATTCACAATACAGAATCTGCGACAAATTCTTTCTTGTTCGATATTTTTATCCATTGTAAAAATTACAAACCACACTTGTGAGAGCTGACATAATCGAGCATTGTAAATGAACTAGTTGAAAGATTGCATACAAGTCCGCGTCAGTTCAGAAAACAGTTGTGTTAACTTAGCAACAACAAACATTTCGACAATCATTTTAAGCAAATGAATAATCAGTTCCCAGTATTTTTAGATTCAATATAGTACCGCATGAAATGCAAAGACAAATACAAATATTGATTTTTTATAGTAAATTACTTAGTATGTTGCTTATTCTATCGTTATTGGTTTCAGGTAACTTAAATTATAAAATAGTCTCCATGAATTCATCTAAGTGTTATCAGGATGACATTTGCAATAATCTGAATGTATATGGTCTGTTACAAATTTATGAAGAAAAATGATGGTGCTATAATTATTGTTCGTGAGACATTATAACCACAATAGAATTAATCTTACACCTTAGGGGTATAGTCTAGACAATGCAAGAACTTACACAATGCATCTGCTAGACATTATTCAAAATGCAGCGTAGTGTATCTCTCAAATATCTCATTATAGGAAAGTAATATTTTAATATAGATTAAGAGAAAGAAAAGTATCAAAGATCAAGGTTAAGAAGGACTATTATGAATCATCAATATGTAATAGACAAGAATGGGGTCGAGTTACACAACCTTTCTATTTTAAATATTCAATTTCATACCTGATCTGTATGAATCAGTTGAAAACAATGATTTCGGTCTAAAGTTGGCACTAAAGATAATTGAAATGTTTTTTATGGAGATTGTATTCTTCATGTTTTAATGTTCAAAGTGAGTTTTCCAGAATGTTTCGAGGTTTCTACGAAATCAGAAATCACATATACAAGAATGTGAAGTGAAGGGAACCTCCTATACATTCTGTCAGAAATACGTCAATGAAACACTAATTATTCCTTTTTTATCCGAATTCATTGTATCGCCTTCAAAGTAGGCCCGTTTCGAAAGGATACATTTACACCATAGATTCCCAAACTTTTTTGTGTGGTAGACCCCTTGCCTTGTTTTTCGGGTTTAGGTATACGCCCTACTTACCTGATATTGAGTTTTTTTTCACATTTCTAACTGTAGTGAAGTTTAGTGTCAAAAACTTAAAGTAAAAACACATGTTATTTTATGCATTTATTAATTGAATTTAAATTAAAACTAGTCAAAATAAAATTCTGTATCTGTTATGTAAAATATACGTAACATAAAATAAACTGAGCAATAAATGAATATTTTTAGTGAGAAGAATGAACATGATGCTGCTACAGTTTATTTTCAACATTTGACACCAATTCTGTAAGGGTTAATCTTAAATTTCCTCTGCTAATGATGTCCAGTATGTTTCTTTTTTTCGTTAGGAGATTGGTAACAGCGCTGAACCCCTTTTCCACTAGGTATGTTAAGTTCTTCGTTTGTACTTAGTTCAGTCGGTTCTTCTTGTATAATGACATTCGTTTCTTCTATGTCACCCTAGGGATTAATTATTCACCATGGTCAACACATCCTCACACCTAGTTTCAAAATCTGAATACAGGGCATTTAAATGTCGAACGTAGGTTGAAACGTCGTCTTCCTGGCAGTTTGTCTCTGACAAACTGGGGAATTGAGAAAATTCGTCCCGTCCAATATTTTGCTTCATTAGTTTAACTCGTAACTTGTAACTGCAAATTAACCCTATTAAATTTTGCAAACAAATCTGTTAAATGGACGATGTCTGTTTTTCACTTCATTAAATTTTCTTTTAAAATGTCATCTTTAGTTTCCAGAAATTCTAAAATAGTCCCAAAAAGTGCAAAAATCTTGTCAAACATAAGGCTCTCGACAGCCAGCGTACTTCATTTTCTTCACACAACTGTACAAATAACCGCGTATTCAACGCGTTGCTTCGGATTCGGTTTGCTGCATCAATGATTAATTGGAGAAATTCACGCAATCTAACACTCAAATTTTTCGCAACTAAATGTTGTCGATGGATGAAGCAATGTATTGCTAACACCCCTGACACATTTTGTTTTAAATAGCTTATGAATCCACGATAACGTCCAACCATGGCAGGATCTCCATCTGTAGCTACTAATTGATAAATTTGATAAAGGGATGGCTTTTTCAATGAAGTAATCCTTCAAAACATAAAATATTCATTCATCTTTAGTGTAGGTTATCAAAGTTCTTGCGAAGAGCAGTTCCTCGTAGATTTCTTGATTCATAACAAAACGAACATATGCCAATAATAATGCTGCATTGCCAGGTAAAGTTGTCCCGTCAAGTTGTATGGAGAAATGGGTCGTTTGCAAATAATTACACAAGAATGTAAAACAAGTACTGTGTTTTAAGGAATTTTACTTACTAATTTCGATTCGTAACGCGTTTCACTACACCGAAGCTTCTTCAGACGAATGAATGTACAGAAAATAAGAATGAGAATATAAATATAAATGTTCTTGAGTAATTAAAAGCTTATTGAGATGCTTCTTCTTAAGTTGTTATTTATGACAGGTATACCCAATAAAATTAAGGAATAGATTGCTCCCCGAAGAGATTCAATAGAGGTGAAGGCCTTAAATCGACTTGTTCATTGATGAGTCTACCTGAGTGTTTGTATTTGTTGATTTCTAAAGTTTCCCAAAGATCTACCTTCCAATATTTATTATCCGTATGCAAAATTTCAAACTGTGGGTCGAAAGAGTGATTATTTTCTAAGAGATGATTCGCGTAATTTGAATCTGATTTTTTATTTGAAAAACTGCGTTTATGTTCCGATATTCTAATGATAAAATTTCTATGTGTTCTACTTATGTAGAAATTATCACAGTCATTGCAATTCAATCTGTAAACACCTGATTTATTGTTTTTACCTGGTTTGGTTTTATTATTTTTATATATTTGCCTAAATTATTATTAGTTTGGAAAGCTATGTTGAAATTATTGCTACTTAAGAATGATTTCAGTTTCTCACTTGTAATGCGAACCTAGGTTAAGGTGTTGAATTTTTGTTTCAATTTATCGACAGGGTAAACTTCATTCAATGCGATTCTACTTTGTTGTATTTTATCACATTCGTATTTATAGAGTGACGAATTGAACAAGTCAGTGCAAGTTAGATGCTCGTACTAGATGATATTGGTATTTCATTATGTGCAGGTTTTAACAAGTTCAAAATGTAGTAGTGACATAGTAGAAACATTCGTTTCTTCTATGTCACCCTAGGGATTAATTATTCACCATGGTCAACACATCCTCACACCTAGTTTCAAAATCTGAATACAGGGCATTTAAATGTCGAACGTAGGTTGAAACGTCGTCTTCCTGGCAGTTTGTCTCTGACAAACTGGGGAATTGAGAAAATTCGTCCCGTCCAATATTTTGCTTCATTAGTTTAACTCGTAACTTGTAACTGCAAATTAACCCTATTAAATTTTGCAAACAAATCTGTTAAATGGACGATGTCTGTTTTTCACTTCATTAAATTTTCTTTTAAAATGTCATCTTTAGTTTCCAGAAATTCTAAAATAGTCCCAAAAAGTGCAAAAATCTTGTCAAACATAAGGCTCTCGACAGCCAGCGTACTTCATTTTCTTCACACAACTGTACAAATAACCGCGTATTCAACGCGTTGCTTCGATTCGGTTTGCTGCATCAATGATTAATTGGAGAAATTCACGCAATCTAACACTCAAATTTTTCGCAACTGAATGTTGTCGATGGATGAAGCAATGTATTGCTAACACCCTGACACATTTTGTTTTAAATAGCTTATGAATCCACGATAACGTCCAACCATGGCAGGATCTCCATCTGTAGCTACTAATTGATAAATTTGATAAAGGGATGGCTTTTTCAATGAAGTAATCCTTCAAAACATAAAATATTCATTCATCTTTAGTGTAGGTTATCAAAGTTCTTGCGAAGAGCAGTTCCTCGTAGATTTCTTGATTCATAACAAAACGAACATATGCCAATAATAATGCTGCATTACCAGGTAAAGTTGTCCCGTCAAGTTGTATGGAGAAATGGGTCGTTTGCAAATAATTACACAAGAATTAAAAACAAGTACTGTGTTTTAAGGAATTTTACTTACTAATTTCGATTCGTAACGCGTTTCACTACACCGAAGCTTCTTCAGACGAATGAATGTACAGAAAATAAGAATGAGAATATAAATATAAATGTTCTTGAGTAATTAAAAGCTTATTGAGATGCTTCTTCTTAAGTTGTTATTTATGACAGGTATACCCAATAAAATTAAGGAATAGATTGCTCCCCGAAGAGATTCAATAGAGGTGAAGGCCTTAAATCGACTTGTTCATTGATGAGTCTACCTGAGTGTTTGTATTTGTTGATTTCTAAAGTTTCCCAAAGATCTACCTTCCAATATTTATTATCCGTATGCAAAATTTCAAACTGTGGGTCGAAAGAGTGATTATTTTCTAAGAGATGATTCGCGTAATTTGAATCTGATTTTTTATTTGAAAAACTGCGTTTATGTTCCGATATTCTAATGATAAAATTTCTATGTGTTCTACTTATGTAGAAATTATCACAGTCATTGCAATTCAATCTATAAACACCTGATTTATTGTTTTTACCTGGTTTGGTTTTATTATTTTTTATATATTTGCCTAAATTATTATTAGTTTGGAAAGCTATGTTGAAATTATTGCTACTTAAGAATGATTTCAGTTTCTCACTTGTAATGCGAACCTAGGTTAAGGTGTTGAATTTTTGTTTCAATTTATCGACAGGGTAAACTTCATTCAATGCGATTCTACTTTGTTGTATTTTATCACATTCGTATTTATAGAGTGACGAATTGAACAAGTCAGTGCAAGTTAGATGCTCGTACTAGATGATATTGGTATTTCATTATGTGCAGGTTTTAACAAGTTCAAAATGTATTGCGACCACAAAGCGATAGCCTACATCCTACAACTTACACAGTTTTATAAACATATATAATAAATCTTCTACTTCAGAGGTACTTTTATAAATAGTGTATATGTCTTTATATTATAAGATAGTATGACCTAAGTAAATAGGTACTATCAGTACCTATATGTTGAGATCCACTATCATGGACCCACATTTTTTATTTCATAGATCCCCGAATTTTGTTTTCGCTGACGTAGACCCCTTGCAAGTTGTCATAGACCCCTGGGGGATATAGACCACTTTGGGAATCACATATGTGCGGTATTGCTGTATAAACGATGTTTGCAAAGCTGGTCCAAATAGCATCCACTTTACCTAATGGTTACATAGTTATCAACCGTTGGTCAAGCGTTTTCGCACATTTTGTAACACCGATGACTTAAGTCCAGGGAAATATGAGCAATGAGACTCTAATTCAATAATTGTCACTGAAATCTTGGAATGAAAGTCAAGGAAGTTTTGCTCAGATATTTAATTACATATTATAATTATGATAAACAACGTCAACAAATGCTTCTTTGTATACAGGGTGCTTTAACGAAAACTAAGCAGAAGCTATATCTACCAAGATATTCATTTCTGATCACAATGCAAAACCAGGTCAATTTTTTTCAAGGGGGCCATCTTTTGGGGTACAAAACTTGCCTGAAATATTAACCGGCTAAGCTGATATCCATTACATGTACGGTCTGGTTGACGGAAACACAACAGAAGCTAGGCGATTATTTCAGGTGCGCTTTCCAACTCGAGTAACACTAGACAGGCGAACATTTTCAAATATCCACAGAAGATTGAGGGAAATTGGTACTTTTACTGCAAATAATCATTTCAATGGTGCAACTCAAACTATGAGAACTCCAGATATTGGGGAAGCAGTTTTAAATTGTATTGATTTGAATCCTCATGGGAGTACAAGAAAAATTGAAAATCAGTTGAATATTTCACATGTTCTAGTTTGGAGGATTCTCCACGACTATTTATTGAACCCTTTTCATATTCAAAGCGTCCAAACTCTACTTCCTCGAGATTTTCCTTCAAAACTGAATTTCTGCCGATGGTTCTTAGATGAAATTAGAGGAAATGGTCATTTTGATAGTGGAATAATGTTCACAGACGAAGCTTACTTTTCGAGAACTGCTTTCACAAATTTTCAGAATAATCATTATTGGAAAACCCCCATTAGATTGAAGAATCTCATTATCAAGTACAATTCTCACTAAATGTCTGGGTCGTAATATTTGGAAATTATTTGATTTGACCTAACAGACTAAACGGTCCCGCTCATCGGCAATTTTTGAGGAGAAGTTACCTTCATTGCTCGAGGATGTGCCACTTTTGGTGAGAAACATAATGTGGTTCATGCATGACGGGGCACCAGCACATTTTAGTGGAGAAGCTAGGGAACTCTTGAATAATACATTCAACCACCGATGGATAGGTCCGAGTGGGCCAAAACCATGGCCTCCTAGGTCCCCAGACCTAAATAGGTTAGACTTTTCTTATGGAGATATCTCAAAAGTTTGGTTTATACCACTCCAGTGAACACCGTAGAAGAATTGAGAAATCGAAGGCCTGTATTCTTGCAGGTGGAGGACACTTCTAGCAATTTATTTAGTTTTCAATTGTTCTTTTTTTTAGTTTGATATTGAATGAATATAAGTTGAGTCTCAGAAGACGGGCTATCAAAATAAAAGCAACCTAACCTATCGAGTGTTCCTATTATTTTCTTTTATTTAGCGAATAACATGCAATTCAAATTCGAGAATTGTTCACTCGAAAACGGTTGGAGATACGTAAAAACTACAAGTGTCAAAAAAGTTTCTCAATTGAACGAAGATGACGAAAATTGATTGTACGCTGATCAGTGGCGTACTGCAAAAAAGTTTGAAAGAGCAAAAGAAGACAAGGCCTCGGAAAAGAAAACACCTTGTGAATTTCAGTTAAAATCTAGGACGTGTAATGATGGGGTTGTAAAAATAGCTTGCATTCAAAGTTTGGGCTGAATGTCCCAAAAACTGCAGGAGTTTCGAAGAAAAAAACAATTTTTTCCGAAAATCTCAACACCTTGTAGCTCCGTAACGAAGCTTTTGCGGACCTATGTTTATATGAACTTTTTTTCTTAAAATTGCACGTCGATTTACCCTCTCAATTTGTGACATACTATTATTTAACACCCTGTATGTCCCATTTTCGTGATGAGGATGTAGACATTTTCGATATTTTTTAATACGTTTTAGTAATGTTGTAAAGTGGGAGATTATTAGATTTGTCAATGATGGTTTTATAATCTATGAACTTTTGACGACATAAGGGTCTGTTGCACAGATCCAATATCGATGAGTGAGGGACATTATAAACAGTTCTTCGAGTTTATTTATTATTCTTTTTGACAAAGCAATGTTCTTCATTATTAATTTATGTCCAAGATACTCTCTTCAGTACTTGTTATGAGTTGAAGATGGTCGAGAGACCGAGAATGCAATTTCAATTGTTTTCGCAAAAAATTTGTTTTTTCGGACAACTGAAGTACTAGAGCAATATGGATGTTAAAGTATTATATTTTGAGCTTCAAAATGTGGAATGACGAATGTGATTCTTCGATTCAAAATGAACAAATTCACTAAGTTTTTGGCCTTGCTCTCAAATGTTTTCATCGAAATTCAACAAGAGGGATAAAACAGATCATGTAATAGTTCGAAATAACATAAAAAAACTTTCGTTAGGTTCATTTTTCAATAGAAATCCTATATTGCTACGTTTATTTTTATGATAACAATAACATTTTCATATGAAAGCACAGAATAATTGGAACAATACATTATTATTCCCTATTATCCATCAAAACGATAACTTTTCTCGAACATTGTGAAAACAACACTGCAAATTAATGAGACAATATCAAATCCGACATCTCTGACAATGATGACATCATTTATGGCATTCAAGTCCGCTCTCTAATTATTAAGCGGCAACCGGAATTGAAAAGGTCCCAAAACAACAAACAAATACCCGAAAATTATTCGAAGAAGGACCTCTAGCATTTTATATAACCATTATTCGATTCATTGTTAAAAATAACAGAATTAAGAGCCACTGATGAAGTATGAACAATTCGTGATCACGCCAAAATTCAATTAGGAAATTGTTTTGAACAAAACCGAAACTCGACACGATTTCGGGCCTGTCAGTCAGTTTGAAAGCTCATTACGTGTGAGAAATTTAACGCTATTACGTGAATAAATTGCATCAAAACCTGTTGCCTTGTTAAAGGGAACTGGCGTTAGGTAGTGGCGGTATAAAATCGAATGGAAAATGATTGATATACGTGTGAAGGAGCAGGGTTTCGTTTTGATGAATCAGTTATATCACTGGAGAACAATGCCATGTACTAAGTGGGTAAAAAGAATCCTCTTCCAACAAGGAGGATTATTGTATCGATTATGTCGTTTTGAAATTCCCTGAGAATGTTTCTGAATCGATAGTTCTGGATGAAGAGTTCATTCTTATTATTGCGAACAATAATATTGGAAAATAGACTGGTTATGATTTAGTACATCCTAGTTGGCTGAGACAAGGGCTGCTGTCAGGCAGAAACCTGGCATACATAGAAGAGACTTAAGGAAATACAATGACAATGCGAGTGAAGCTATCGAATTCATGTCTCGAACGCATGAGGATATGCCTTCTTTCTCGTTTGGAGAAGGTACCTGCAATTTCGGGGTATCTTCAGCTGACAGCAAGTACTGAACTACAGTTGAAAAACATACAACCATAAACAGGTAGATATAAAATTAAAGGTGCAAATCAGTGGTGATAAACGAATGATGTGAAAGCAGATATTATTTAAAGATATAAAATCTCTATGGGGAGTTTGTTAGAGTTCTAAAATGTCAATGGATTCTGAGAAGTCTAACTTTCGTCCTTTAAGTATTCTGTCAATAATTTGAAGTCGATCTTTTGGTGGAAAATGATGGCAGTTTCGATACAATGTGAAGCGAAAGTATATTCTTCGGTTCTCTGGTTATTGTAATCTGATTAATGCTCTTTGAACCTAGTTTTGAATGAACGCCTAGTCTGACCTATACAGGGTGTTTCCGAATAAGATGTCATAAATGAAGGATGCGAATCCCTGAATGATTTGAGCAAGAAAGTTCGAAGAACCAATGGTCAAAAAATGCTTCGTTGCCGAGATACAGGGTGTTAAAGTTGAGAAAATTTTTCGATTTTCTCTCGATAAAACCTAGACTTCTCAAGATTTCGGGCTCAAATTTTCCACATAAGCTATTGAACACAATCTGAATCACCAAGTGAGGCCAAATTTCAGAACAGTATACAGGGTAATACTTTTTCATGGGCCATGTTCCATTTTTACCCTCGGAACTTTTTTTTGGTACGCCACTGGCACTAACAAAAAATAAAATCGAATAGATCATTTAATTTGAAATTTTTTTTGACTCTTGCATTTTGATCGTCACTATCACCGTTTCTGAGATATTAATTATTGAAAATAATCCAATAGTTTTCCCATATCGAAGCCATGGAGATATTATCTTAATAACTGATGCAATTTTTCAGGAATTGAGCTAAAATTTACATCAGATATCTCCTTATTGTATGTTCATTACATAATGAGGCAGAAATTCCTGACAGTATACAGGGTGTTATTTTTTCACGTGCATTTTCCTCTTTTTGCCCCCTGAACTTTTTTGTGGTGCGCTACTGGTATATTCTAAAAACAGAATCAAACAGATTATTCAAAGTGAAAACTTTTCTGTTCATTGTATTTTTCCGTATCTGCCACCATTTTCGAAAAATTAATCAACAACGCCCGAACAGGCTACCCTTTGCCTCCGTATATTCTTTTCGGTGCATAACTGACGTTTTCGTAATCAGAAACGGATTTTTCATTCAATTCGGATAATTTTGTGCTCATCTTGATCCTCATGTCTTTCACCGTTTTGAATTGAAAATCATCAGAATTTATCGTGTCTTCATCATATCAGAACACGTTGGTGATTTCAAAAGGCTTAGTAGGCTCTGATACAATTTTGCAAATGAAATCATAGAAAAAAAACTTGACACTTCAATGATTGTAAGTTTTGTCATTCAGTTTGTTGTGCCTACATTTCAAACAGCTGTAAGTAGTAACCAATAATCTTTGAAATGGTTTTCACTAATGCAGAAATGGCCGATATACATTTCATGTACGGTGTGGCTGAAGGAAACGCAGTGCACGCAAGGCGTTTGTATCAAGAACGCTTCCCTAATCGAATCATTCCTGATAGGCGTACGTTTTCTGACATCCACAGAAGATTGAGAGAACGGGGTACAATCAAACCGAATCATGACTTGAAAGGGGCAAATCGGACAATAAGGACCCCGGAAATCGAAGAGACAGTCCTAAATTGTATAGATGAGGATCCTCAGCTGAGTACAAGAAAAATTGAAAGAGAGTTGAATATCTCATTTGTATTGGTCTGGAAAATTCTCCATGATTTCTTGCTTTACCCATACCATATTCAACGCGTCCAAGCTCTACTACCCGCGATTTTCCTCTGCGACTCAATTTCTGCCGATGGTTCCTTCATAACATTGCTCATAATCCCTTTTCGATAGCGAAATCATCTTCACAGATGAGGCGTCCTTCTCGAGAAATGCAATCAGGAACTTTCATAACAATCACTATTGGACTGAAGAAAATCCCCATATGATTGAGGAATGTCACCATCAAGAACAATTTTCGGTTAATGTCTGGGTTGGAATAATTGGGGATTTCCTGATCGGGCCATTTTGTTGCCAGACAGGCTGAATGGAGCCTTATATCGCCACTTTCTAGAAGAGATTTTACCTGTGTTGCTAGAAGATGTGCCGCTGCAAACTAGAAATAGAATGTGGTTTATGCATGACGGAGCACCACCGCACTTCAGCATAGAAGCTAGAGAATATCTGAATATGCCATTCAATAACCGCTGGATAGGGCGTGGTGGACCAGAAGCTTGGCCTCCAAGGTCACCAGATTTAAACAGTTTGGATTTTTTCTTTGGGGACATCTGAAAACTTTGGTTTATAGCTCTCCCGTGAATACACTTGAAGAATTGAGGAATAGAATTACAGCATCATGTGACGTCATCAAAAATACCCCAGGAATATTTCAGAGGGTGCGCACTAATATGCGGAGACGATCAGAAGCATGTATTCTTTCAGGTGGAGGACATTTTCAACATCTTCTTTGATTTGTTCTGTTTGTTCAATTTTGTTTTCATCATTATGAGTTTTTGTTATTAAAATCATTCGCGATTATTTATGTTGTTTATTCATTTACTTCCGATTTATACACTCAATAAAACACATTTTGAATTCGAATTCAATGATCAGGAAATGATATCACCCTTTATACTTTCTCATAAATCCTACCAATCTAGTGGTGCAGATCTTAAAATGTTAACTTCGTTTGAAATTCGAGCTCAAGGTCTTCACAAATTGCCGAAATAACATGAAAAATATCTTCAAGCTTTCAATACGGAAGGGACTATACGATTACTTTTCTTGATTAATATCTCGAAAATGGTGGCAGATACGGAAAAATACAAGGAACAGAAAAGTTTTCACTTTGAATAATCTGTTTGATTCTGTTTTCAGAATATACCAGTAGCGCACCACAAAAAGTTCAGGGGCAAAAGAGGAAAATGCACGTGAAAAATAACACCCTGTATACTGTCAGGAATTTCTGCCTCATTATGTAATGAACATTCAATAAGGAGATATCTGATGTAAATTTTAGCTCAATTCCTGAAAAATTGCATCAGTTATTAAGATAATATCTCCATGGCTTCGATATGGGAAAACTATTGGATTATTTTCAATAATTAATATCTCAGAAACGGTGATAGTTACGATCAAAATGCAAGAGTCAAAAAATTTTCAAATTAAATGATCTATTCTATTTTATTTTTGTTAGTGCCAGTGGCGTACCAAAAAAGTTCCGAGGGTAAAATGGAACATGGCCCATGAAAAGTATTACCCTGTATACTGTTCTAAAATTTGGCCTCACTTGGTGATTCAGATTGTGTTCAATAGCTTATGTGGAAAATTTGAGCCCGAAATCTTGAGAAGTCTAGGTTTTATCGAGAGAAAATCGAAAAATTTTCTCAACTTTAACACCCTGTATCTCGGCAACGAAGCATTTTTTGACCATTGGTTCTTCGAACTTTCTTGCTCAAATCATTCAGGGATTCGCATCCTTCATTTATGACATCTTATTCGGAAACACCCTGTATAAACGCCTTCACAATCCATACAGAAGAACTTTTAAACTCCAGTATTCTTGGAAGATTTTCATGTGGGTTTCGAAAGCTACTGTTTTCAAAACATAGTCTTCTGAATGATTAGAATGGTCCGGTTTATTATATTTTCTTTGCATACGTATTAATCTTGTATCTTCCTGTATGTATGTATGTATTACAACTTTATTTCAGTATTTCTTGTCAGCTGAAGTTGGTCGAAAGACAGAAATGTGACAGTATAAAACATAGTTTCATTTCTTATTATCATCATGATTAACTATCACGTAGTAACATCGGAATCAATCAACTATTTGAAGTGTGCTAGAACAGTGAAACAAACCGCCGTATTTTCTTTTCCGAGGCCAAGTCATCCTTTTGCCCTCTCAAACTTTTTTGCAGTACGCCACTGATAAGCGTAAAATCAATTTTCGTCATCTTCTTTCAATTTAGAAACTTTTTTGA
Organism: Cryptolaemus montrouzieri; assembly: GCA_013387265.2. Lineage (NCBI taxonomy): Eukaryota > Metazoa > Arthropoda > Insecta > Coleoptera > Coccinellidae > Cryptolaemus > Cryptolaemus montrouzieri. Next base: position 5,325,707 of record JABFTP020000103.1, on the reverse strand, counting down.
CAGTTGTAATTTTTTCGTATCTCCAACCGTTCTCGAGCAAAAAATTATTGAATTTGAATTATTTGAATTGTTGTTATTCGCTAAATAGAAAAAAGAAATATAAATCCTCGATAGGTATGCCCAAAATTGGCTTTTATTTTGATAGCTCGTCTTCTGAGACTCAACTTTTACTCATTCAATATCAAACCAAAAAAAAACAACAACGATTAAAATGTGGATAAATTGCTGAAAGTGTCCTCCACCTGCAAGAATACAGGCCTCTGTCCTTCTTCGCCTATTATCACGCACTTTTTGAGATATTCCTGGTGTATTTCTTATGTGTCACAAGAGGTTCTCATTCGATTTCTCTGCAGTGTTAACTGGAGTGGTATAAACTAAACTTATGAAATATCTCCATAAGAAAAAGTGTAAACTATTTAAGTTTGGGGACCTAGGAGGCCATGGTTCTGGCCCACCCTGACCTATCCATTGGTTGTTCAATTTATTACTCAAGAATTCCCTAGCTTCTCCACTGAAATGTGCTCGTGTCCCTTTATGCATGAACCACATTATGTTTCTCACCAAAAGTGGCACATCCTCGAGCAATAGAGGTAACTCATTCCGTCTGTTTGGCAAAAAAAATGGCCCAATCAAATAATTTCCAACTTTTCCGACCCAGACATTTAGTGAAATTTGTTCTTGATGATGAGATTCTTCAATTGAATGGGGGTTTTCTCAGCCCAATAATGATTATTGTCAAAATTTGTAATAGCAGTTCTCGAAAAGTTAGCTTCTTCTGTGAACATTATTTCACTATCAAAATGAGTATCTCTCATTTCATCGAAGAACCATCGAGGAATTAGAGTTTGGACGCATTGAATATGAAACGGGTACAATAAAAATTCGTGGAGAATCCTCCAAACTAGAACATGTGAAATATTCAACTGATTTCCAATGTTTCTTGTACTCACATGAGGATTCAAATCAATACAATTCAAAACTGCTTCCTCAATCTCTGGAGTTCTCATAGTTTGAGTTGCACCTCTTAAATGATTATTTGCAGTAAAAGTACCAGTTTCCCTCAACCTTCTGTGGATATTTGAAGATTGTTCGCCTGTCTGGTGTTACTCGATTTGGAAAGCTCACCTGATATAATCGCCTAGCTTCTGTTGTGTTTTCGTCAGCCAGACCGTATATGTAATGGATATCAGCAAATTCGACGTTAGTAAAATTAGCCATTTTTTCTTACAGCAATAACTTCAAAAGTCTTAAAACTAATCGTTAATTTAATAACAATTCGATCAAATACTGTTTCAACTTTAGCAACTGTCAAATAAATAAATGAAAAAATCAAAGCCTACTAGTCATTTTTTTAATTAGAATTGCTTTCAATTCAGCGAATGCATACAATCGCATAATTTTTTGCTCGAGAACGGTCGGGGATACGAAAAAATTACAAGTGTCAAAAAAGTTCCTAAATTGAACGAAGATGACGAAAATTGATTGAACGCTGATCAGTGGCGTACTGCAAAAAGTTTCAAAGGGCAAAACAAGACATGGCCTCGGAAAAGAAAACACCTGGTGAATTTCAGTTGAAATCTAGGACGTGTTATGATGGAGACTGTGAAAAATAGCTTGCACTCCAAACTTGGGCAGAATATCCCAAAAACTGCAGGAGTTTAGATGAAGAAACCAATTTTTTCCGAAAACTGCAATACCCTGTAGCTCCGTAACGAAGCTTTTGCGGACCTATGTTTATATAAACTTTTTTTCTTGAAATTGCAAGTAGATTTACCCCCTCAAGTTGTGACAAACTATTATGTAACACCCTGTATAGTCATTCGAAAGATTCAACTTTGACAAAAAGTGAAATTAACGCGTGAACATTTTCGTGCGATGATTTTTTACTATTTTCGACATGAGTGCTGCGATCAACTAGCTTCAAGGTGAAGGTCGTCCAATTAACAATTGCTCAAAGGAAAGCTTGAGTCGTTTACAAAATCTTTACAGGCGACGAATTTTGAATATATACGTATCGATCTTCATGAAAAATACTTTGAAAAATATTAAAGCTATTTTTTTCCTAAGTTACTTGTTTTTTTTGGTCAGGCGCAAAAGTTAAAAGGCAACCTACGTACCGCACTGAAGTAACCAGCATCCGCAGTAGTGCTAAATAATGTCTTCATCTCTCACGCAAGTTTTCTCCGGTCGTTATCTACTTTGTTAAGTGAATGAAGATCCTAAATAGGAAGATAATATTGTGGTAATTGAAGGCATTTAAAATATCAAAGAGTTATTCGAAATGAAGGTGTCACAATCATCACAACATAAGTGATGGTTTAATCTAATATCGGTTTGAAAAACTAGCGTTCAGAAAATGTGGTAATTTGAAGAAGATTATCTCATTAAATTGCGCAATTTGTTATATATTAGGAATATTACTTCACTTATAAATTCCCAACTGAGAACTCACATTAAAGCATTACATATTTTGTAGTAGCTTTAATTGATTCGAGTCCTAGATATTAGAAATTAATTATCCCACACAAGGAAGAACAAATGTTGCATGTAAAAACTGATTAATGCCAAATGTCAAAGTCAAACATTGTACATTTCATTTATGTGATTGAGTCTATATCATATTTTCGTCAGGAAGTCATTGCCGCGAACAGATTTCGAATAGCTTTTTTCGTTGTCGAGTTATTTGGAAATTTTGAAAGTTTTTGGAATCTGTTAAGTCTTAATATCTCGGTTGTTTTTAAGTTATGTGAAAATGGTTTTGAGATTCTAGAGGTACATTTTTACGTAGAATTGAACTACAACGGATGTTTCTTTGTCGAACAGTTTTTGAGTTATAATGCAAACTTGCATTTCTTAACTTCGATTTCGTTGAATAGTTTTTAACCCTTTCAAAAATACACACAACCAGATTTATATGGAATCACTGGGTATTTCATATTACTGATTGTTTTTAACCATGGATCTTTGACTACTTGTGAACAATTAACTTTTTTGTTGTAAAAGAACTAGATAGTATGATAAGAAATATTTAATATCACCACATATTCGGGATATTGTACTCAGTCGTCCTGAGATTTGAAACTGTGAATTTCAAAATTTGAAAAAGCCTATAATCATAATTGAAAATGTCTTACGTTGAATTTTCCGATAATAAGCAGAGGGGTCGAATTATTGCTCTCCTTAAAGAAGTGGTGACACAGAGCGATATAGCGGCCACAATGGGGGTATCACAGGGGGTGATTTCAAAAACCTACGCCCGATACGTGGAGCTACAATCTCTGCAAAATAGGCCTAGAAGAAGCCGTAGGAAGATCACTTCTGAAGAACAAGACCGCTTTTAGTGCCGAATTACAAGAAGAGACCCTAGTGCGCCGCTCCCCATGCTCCAAAGGCAATTTTTGGAAGCAACAGGCATAAAAGTATCAGTCGAAACGATACGTCAAAGACTTCGTTCGAGGAGTTTATTCAGCAGAATGCCCTTAAGAGTTACAGAGCTGACGAGAAAACAAAAAATTAACAGACTTAATTGGATTATCGAGCACCAAAATTGGAATATTGAGAATTGGCGAAATGTTCTTTTTTCGAATGAGACTAGAATTGGTGTTCGATCAGAGGACCGCCGGATTCAGGTTTTAAAGGGTCGTAGAAGACAAGCTAGACTCCGTGCAGCAAGACAAATTCCGAAATACCAAGGGGCCAGTGTGATGTTTTGGGGTGGCATTATGCTGAGAGGCAAAAGAGATTTGATTCATTTTCTGCGAGTTTAACGGCTATAAATTTTGTTGACCTAGTGCTGGAGCCCATAGTGATACTCTGGCGAGGTTCCCACGGTGAAAATTTCACTTTTATGCAAGATAATGCTCCATACCAGCAACCTCACGCGATATTATCTTCAAACATAGTGAATCGCTATTGTAGACTGGCCAGCTTGCTGGCCAAACCTAAATCCTATTGAATATTTATGGGATATCTCAAAAGATAAATTAGATCGTGCCAAGATAATCCAAGAACCCCACATCAGCTCATCCAAGCCGTTACAGAAGAATGGCAGAATATCACCCCAGAGGAGGTTGAAAACCTAATCCAAAGCATGCCTAGACGGATTCAGGCTTGAATCAGGACAAGAGGAGGTAGCACAAGCTACTGAGATCGAGAAAAAATACCTACTCCGTGAGAAAACAAATTTCAATGTTCTTACTACATGCGGAAAGAGTCTCTTATTTTCTTTTATTTGTTTCTTTCTTAAAATGAACATTAATTTATTTCTTTTTTCAATTGAAATAATTCGAAAAGGATCGATTCTAACAATCCTTCGAAAATGTCAAAATCCCTGAGGTAATATTCGGAATATCCGGAGATTCCATATGATTCGATTGTTCGTACTTATCCCTGAATACTTTCTGTTCATCTAGCAATAGCTGCAGTTGGTAGTAAACGCTGGATTCATGACAGGATGAATTTTCAAAAAACAAGGATTGAGGACTTATTCTCTTATTTTCTTGAATACCAACATTTTTCTTGCATACGAAAAGATCTACTTGTAAAACAACCTGATAAAAACAAGTTAAAAATAGTTTCCTTCTCAAAGTATTCAAATATATTCTGCAAGCATGATGAAAAGTGACTTTTGGACAAAAGAAAGCTGTATATCTGATAAAAAATTGCATGGTTTTCTCTTTGCCTGAATAACCTGACAGATGAATCTTAAATGAAAGAATTAACTTTCGAATTAAGGAGACTTATAACTTCATTCGAATAAAAATCTTAAACCTGGAAATATGCACTTCGAAAAACCTTTGAAGCATCCTCTTTCTCTAATACAAATGGAATATCTTTCAATTTGTAGCATTTTCTCCTCAATTATCTCGGAGGAATACTAATGTAAAATCCAAATTAAGTTCTGTGCGAATAGGCCTTATTCAGGTCAGTCTTTAGGAAAATTGAGAAAGTGATAAATTCAATATTTACATTGAATATGCGTATTCGATATTGCAATAGCTTCAATGGTCTTTTGACTTTTGTACTGTTATGAAAAACTGAAAATTTTATCTAGTTACTCTATGGACTTCCACAGAATTAACAAGGAATGATTGAAACAGCTTACGTATGTTCTATCCTACAATGTTTTTCATCAAGTAAAAACTTTTGTGTAAATTCAGTATGGTTTGTAATAGCTGAAGTTTTGAAAGGTAACATACAATCGTTGATTTGAAACCGATAACTCACGAGATATTTTATAATATGGAATACAATTCAATGGAAATAATCAATTTAAGTATTCCAATGTTTTGGCATCAAAAGAAAGATAATGTCTTCGTTATTAACAGAAGTATTAATGTGCATGCCAGGAGCATCCACTTCGGGCCGAAAAAAGTTAGTCAACATTGCTCTGTAACAAAAAATGTGGCCCGATAACACCTCCGGACAAAAAACAGCACCAAACAGTTGAAAATGGGCCTCATCTCTCACAATAATTTGGTTCAAAAGAGCGGGATCTCGTCTATGCATGCGTTGTTCGTGGTCATTCGGCTTCAATTTTTGTGTTAACTGTACTTTATTGGGATGCGGATACAGATCAAGATGCAAAATACCGTGCAAAGTGGTTGGGTAAATGCCCAATTTCTATGATAGATTTCGATAACTCAAAAGAAATCAGCACCACACAACTTAAGAAACGTCTTATCAGAGAAGCAGTGGAAATTGAAAAAGGTGGAACAATGAACAAAAGAGACGAAACCCTCAACCTATCGAAGGCTTGGACAGTTATTTTACACCTAGGAAACCGGCACCACCAAGTCCACCGACGCCCACAACGAGGACATAAAAGTAGAACCACCGACAAACCGCTATCAGTTACGCTCGAGACATCGTCTACCGAAAGCCAAGGGACAACTTGTCGAAACGTCGCCACAATCGAAATGGACCTATATATATATATATATATATATATATATATATATATATATATATATATATATATATATATATATATATATATATATATATATATATGGTGGTAGGTAACTGAGGATTTTCGATGTTGCCCCGCCTCCTCTTTGCCGGGTTGTGAGTAGAGTTATTGTTTCGATGTTCGGCGTTGTTTGTTGCGTTGTGTGTGGTGTCTTTTTTGAGAAAGGACTTCCAAGTAGTTGGAAGGTTGAGGGCATCGTCTCTCTTATTGAGGATTCCTTTTTTCCTATTTCTATTGCTTCCCGTATTGTTCTGGTTTTGAAGTGGTTTATGTTGGCGATTTGTTTGCAGCTATCAAAGTCTATTTTATGGCCTGTATTTATGTGGTGTTGAAAAAGAGCAGATGTCATTTGTTTATTCTTGATGGATAATTTGTGTTCGTCCAGTCTCGCAGACATTCTTCGGTTGGTCTGTCCTACGTATTTTGCTTGACATGTTCCACAGGAAATGCTGTAAACGCCTTGGTTTTCTAATTTAACTTTGTCCTTAGGGTTTCTCAGGGAGGTGTCGATAGTTATATGAGGTGTGTATGTGGTTGATATGTCGTGTTTCCGTAGAATTCTTCCGGTTCGATCCTTTGTCCCTTTGATGTATGGTAGGTAAGTTGTTTTTCTGTTTTCACTGGTTGGAGGGGGTTGTGGGTGCGTTGTTGTTTGGCGTAATAGTGCTTTTTCTATTGTATGTTGTGTGTAGCCGTTTTGTCTCAGTGCTTGTTTGGTGATTTCTAACTCTTGTTTGCTGCTCTGGTCGTCTGCAAGGCGTACTGATCTGGACAACAGTGTATTGGCCACTCCTTGTATTTGTGTTCGGTGATGGTGAGATCTGGCGTTGAGGTATCTGTTTGTATGTGTCGGTTTTCTGTATACTGTGTGTCTCAAACGGTCTTGTGATTTTGTGACAAGGACGTCGAGGAACGATAGTTTGTTGTTTTCTTCCAGTTCTATGGTGAAGCGGATTCTATTGTGTTTGCTGTTCAGGTAGTCGAGAAAATCCATGAGGTGGTCTTCGCCGTGTGACCAGATTACGAATATGTCGTCGACGTATCGAATCCATAATTTTGGTTTGAGGGTGGCATTCTGGAGGGCACTTTTTTCAAAGAGGTCATGAATAGGTTCGCCACAGCTGGGGATAGTGATGAGCCCATAGCTGCTCCTTGTTTTTGTCGGTAGAATTGGTCTTGGAACAGAAAATATGCGTTCTTGAGGCAGTGTTGCGCTAGTTCTAATGCGTAGTACGGAAAGTCTTCATTTTTTGAGATCAATTGCAAGGCTTCTTCTGTTGGAATGCTTGGGTACAACGGATGTACTCCCGGATAAACAATACATATGTACCCATCCGTGAAACTCTACGAATCATATATATATATATATATATATATATATATATATATATATATATATATATATATATATATATATATATATATATATATATATATATCGTACCTCCGACGTTATTTCCTGTTGAAAATTGATTCTGGAAATCACTTACTTGATTATTTAGAAACAATTCCCAATCAAAAATTTTTGGAAAACGACCAGACATAATGATAGCAGATAAGTAATGCACATTGCACACCTCATATGTACAAATATTATTTTTAGAAGATAAAATGAGCCCTGAAGTGCTGAAACGAAGAACAACAAGAAAAATGTTTCAATTTCAATTTATTTAATCACCCCGTAAAGAAACGTTATCATCTAGATGATTTCAAAAGACATAATTCTCCATTCATAAGTTTTCTTTGAAAACAACCCAACAGAATTATTGCAAATCGATAATGATAACAGACTATAAATATACTTTCTTATACAACTATACCGACTAGCCTCTAAACCGTGTTGTCAAATTTCGGATGCGAAAAAGTAGGAAACAAGTATGGAGGCCAATAGGACGATAATCATATTTTGCTGTATATGCGTATATGTCGGTGGCGCCCCCATCGAAAGTTTGCTGAACACCATAGTATATCTGAAGATGTGTGGCGTACCAATATGCCTCCGAGCTGATCCTTGGATATGAGACCCTAGCATTGTATTGAACTCGACCGTGATGATATACATATACATAGTTGGTTGATAAAGTTATGCAAATCGGAGGAGCATATATATGTTCCGTAGGTTTCATTTTCAATTTGCTGCCATATAAAATATCAAATAGTTAAGTTTATTTATGATTGTGCGATAAATTTTGCAGAAGAATCATAATGGAATGTGAAAGCCAAACAAACAAGATTCCGAGGCTGATATAAAAAATGGTTATTAAAAGCTATATCATATATTGAAATACTCTACCGCACATATCTCACACTAAAGGCTAAAAGCTTCTCGTTATTTTGATATACCTCCAATGGAATAGGGGCGAGGATGAAAAATCACGATCAAACAGACGTTTCATTTCCCCAATTCATTTCGATTTTATCATCGGCTCATTCAGCTATTTTTTTGATTAAGTGGATACGATTCCGGTGTACCCGGAAGGCATAAATTTCTGGTGAATTTTCACCTATCATTTTTCAAATAATGGGTTATTGAAGACAGATGGTATCAATTAAATAATGTGTTTTGTTATAAAATTTCCTATTCTTTAATTGGATTATATCGGTGAACCGTTTCTATTACGTGTCTCAAATGGTTGATGCAGATCTGAACGAACACCTTCATATTCGAATGATGTCTTGATCTAATAAATCCCTAATCCAAGCGACAAAAATTTTAATATAACCTTTTGAATTGTGAAGGCCGTTACTTGATGTAGATCCATGATATAAATGAGATAAAAACACAAGGTTTAACTTTAATCTACACTTTATTTGAAAAAATTCGACGACGTTTCGCTGACACAGCAGCTTTATCAAGAATGAAAAACAGAATGAAGAGTATGGTATTATAAACAAATCGTAGAACAAGTTGGATGAATAACAGGAAAATCCACACCGAGCCATTGTACAGTTAGTATGAAAGGTAATAAAAACTAATTAAACAAGTTAAGTAGGGTGAGTAATTCAAATCTACCTGTTCATTCAAAAGCTTGTCCGAATGTTTGTATCTATTCATTTCTAATGCTTCTAGGAGATCTAATTTTGAACTTTTGATTTTATATGTAATATGTCAAAGTTTTTATTGAATGAATGGTTTTCTTTTATTAGGTGGTTTGTATAATTTGAATCAGATTTATTTTTATCGAAGCTACGTTTATGTTCAGATGTTCTTATGCCAAAACTCCTATAGGTCCTACCGATATAAATTTTATCACAAGAACCGCAATTGAGTTTATAGATTCCTGATTTACTTGATTTTTCAACACGAGATTTATTATTTTAATATGTTTACCTAAGTTATTAGAAGTTTTGAAAGCTATATTAAGATTTTGTTTGACGAGAAAGGATTTAATATTTGTACTTGCAGAACCGCAGAATGTTAAACTGTTGAATATTTTATAGTATAAAAACACAAGGTTTAACTTTAATCTACACTTTATTTGAAAACATTCGACGACGTTTCGCTGACACAGCAGCTTTATCAAGAATGAAAAATAGAATGAAGAGTATGGTATTATAAACAAATCGTAGAACAAGTTGGATGAATAACAGGAAAATCCACACCGAGCCATTGTACAGTTAGTTTAGTTTATAAAATATTCAACAGTTTAACATTCTGCGGTTCTGCAAGTACAAATATTAAATCCTTTCTCGTCAAACAAAATCTTAATATAGCTTTCAAAACTTCTAATAACTTAGGTAAACATATTAAAATAATAAATCTCGTGTTGAAAAATCAAGTAAATCAGGAATCTATATACTCAATTGCGGTTCTTCTGATAAAATTTATATCGGTAGGACCTATAGGAGTTTTGGCATAAGAACATCTGAACATAAACGTAGCTTCGATAAAATAAATCTGATTCAAATTATTCAAACCACCTAATAAAAGAAAACCATTCATTCAATAAAACTTTGACATATTACATATAAAATCAAAAGTTCAAAATTAGATCTCCTAGAAGCATTAGAAATAAATAGATACAAACATTCGGACAAGCTTTTGAATGAACAGGTAGATTTGAATTACTCACCCTACTTAACTTGTTTAATTAGTTTTATTACCTTTCATACTAACTGTACAATGGCTCGGTGTGGATTTTCCTGTTATTCATCCAACTTGTTCTACGATTTGTTTATAATACCATACTCTTCATTCTATTTTTCATTCTTGATAAAGCTGCTGTGTCAGCGAAACGTCGTCGAATTTTTTCAAATAAAGTGTAGATTAAAGTTAAACCTTGTGTTTTTATCTCATTTAATATAACCTATAACGTGAAGAACACTTTATTTCCAAGGTTCTGCAAACAACAAACGCCAACGATGCCCATAGCAAACCATCATCTGAATTTCAATACAGTCTTTTTCACTGAACGTCATTTGTTTTTGGGGATTTTCAGTGCAGTATACAATGTCATTGCGATATTTATTTCCTAATGCCTTATATTTTGAAAGTAATGTGTAGGACATCCTTCTAGTTGGGACCAAGCGATTCCTTTCGAATTTGGAAGTATTTCTTTCCTCATATTAAAATGATCTTGCAATGAAAATTCTGAAAATAGTTCACCATATATCCGATGGGATGAAATGAATTCATATATTTTCTTGGGAGAACAGAGTTTTCATGTACCAACCCAATGATGCTGCTTCAGGAAATTGGTTATATCCTAGCGAGTTCAGCGTGTCCCCTCATACCATAGTATATTATTCAGAAAAAAAACTAGCTTCGATGGGATGAAGAATATGTCTGCAGAGTTCTAATTTTGCCAATGTATTTCTTTCATATAGGATCTATAATTTCAGATGAAAAGCATGCCTAACATATTTCTTCAAAACTAGAAGAATTTTTGATCTCGATTTTTTGAAGATTACGAGAAACTCTGCTTTTTTCAGGATTCTTCTATTGGCTATGTAGAAGATTAACAAACTTCTGTAGAAGAGAGCGGAAAACTGGGCGAGAGTATAATTCAGGAGACTAAATATGAGTTCGGAGAATGAAAATGTAAGTAAATGTGGAAAGTGCTGAGGATAGTGCGACCTAACTACGGAGAAAAAAAGCGGCAGCCAAGTTTTTGTGTGAGCGTGGAGGAAATTGAAAAAGGAATGAATGTGTTAGTAAAAGTTCCTGAGGAAAGTCTGGAATAATTACGGAAATAAATTTTGGGGAGAATTACTGAAAGAACAGCCGACATCCAAGATCTAAGGAAAAAGCTAAGTTTGCGTAGAAAGATTGGGAGAAAAAGACGGATGTGTTATAACAAAGTTCTGGAGAAAAGTGTGGGGAAAGAGCAAGAGGAAGGTGCAAAATGAAAGTACGGTAGTAAAATCCGGGAAGAGAACTCTAGAGAAATATTCCGATGGAAAGAGGGAGAGAAAGTTCCCGATGAATATGTAGGTTAAAACTGCGAGACAAAAGTCGGAGGAACATGAAAGTGTAAGAGGAAAGTAAGAATTAGAGGCGAAGCACGAAAATGCAGTAGTAAAGTACAAGAGGTTGGCGCGATAGTAGACTGATAGAGGAGCTTTCAGGAAAGAATTGTGGTGAGAACGTGAGTAAGCAAAGTTATGGAGATACGAGTGGCCGGAAAGTGTGGGAAGAAATTGAAGGTGGCAATTTTGACAGAAAGAAGCGGGAGGAAAACGGAAAGAAGTAAAGGAAGGTGGAATGCACGGGAAGAGAGTATTGCTGAAAAAACGTGGGGTGATAAAATTTCTTGAGAAAATAGCTGGAAATTGCAGCAAACGAGCAAGAGGAAGGTTCAAAAGGAAAGTGTGGAAGAAAAATTCGAGAAGCTAACTCTAGACATATATCCGTATGGAAAGAGGAGAGGAAAGTGCTAGAAGAAAGTTCGGGGAGAAATGTAAATGCGAAATAAGTGCAGATGAAAGAGCAAGAGAAAAGTGAGAAATAGGGGCGAGGAAGGAAAGTGTGGTTGTACAGTGCTAGAGGAAAACGCAAGAGTAGTGTGCAAGAGGAAAGTTCAGAAAAGAATACAGAAATAAAGTGCGCTAGCAAAAATATGGAGATGAGAGCGGTCAGAAAAAACGGGAAGAAATTTTGACAGGAAGAAGTGCGAGGAAATCGGGAGGTACGGGAAGAAAGAAATGAAGGTGGAATGTACGGAAAGAACGAATTGCTGATGATAAGTAGGGTGGGAAAAAATCTTGAAGAAAGAGCTGGATGAGAGAGTGGAAGGAAAGTAAGCGAGGAAGTTCGGAAGAAAAGAACCTTAGGAAAGTACGGAAGAAAATTGAGAAAGGAACGAGTGGAAGAAAGTGCAGGAGTGAATTTTCAGAAAAAGAGAAGGGAATCTGACCTATATAATTTGTTCCGATTGAAATACTAATGTTTGGGGTTCGGAAAAACCTGATAATAGGTATACAGTTCATGAAATAAGAAAGGAACTCATTGTTTGAATAAATTTGGAATATACATGAATCAGTCTGGTCGTTCATTAGCTATAAGTAGTCATCAAAAATTATTTAAGAATTTCAACTGATTCTAGGTTATTGAATTTCCTACTTTCAGGGAAATTTGAACAATTTTCTAATAATCAATACTAGGAAAAAATGGCCATTTTGTATGCAACGATTAGCTAATGTTAATTATTGTGCATTTTCAATAAATGCAATTCGTAAATAAATGGGAATCTGAGACCTTGTAATACTCCCTCTTATGATTTTTCATAAATTCCAAAAAAATGAATACACATGGCAAGTAATTGGATTGAATAAACTTGGAAATTTTGTCGAATTTTCTCATTTCTGAAACGTGGAGGCTGGAAATCTTCTCGAGCAGCAGAAGAAACATAGAAACTTCTTGTACCTAAATTTGACTCTTATACGCTGGTTGAGCCCACAGAAAAGAGAGCAATGAGACTCTAATTCAATATTCGTCACTGAAATCTTGGGAGATAAGTTTTGCTTAGATATTTAATTAATTAGATAAATTATGATGCATAGTGTCACAAATACTTCTTTCTATGTTATATACAGTCAATGAGACTTATCTAGGTGGTTCTTGGTCTTACTGCTACCTTTGGGGATAACCTCTATTTCAACTGTTGAGGACCACGTACGAGTCTCTACTTAGGAATCTCCACCTGAGAATCTCAGTCTAGGACTCTGCACCTACGAATTTCTATTTAGGGCTCCCCACCTAGGACTTTCTATCTAGGGCTCCTCACCTTGGACTTTCTAGCTACGGGTCTCCACCTAGGACTTTATGTCTATGGGTCTCACCTAGGACCTATATTTTGATAAAGGTCACACAGTATATAAGATACAAGATATGAATTTTGAGATAATTCAATTAACTGCAATTTAGGAAGATTTTCAAGTTCAACTAATTCGCTTGAAGGTCTGCAAAGAAAAGCCTAAAATGAAGAATTTGAAGAATGCTGCACATGCACATATCTAGCTATCTGATAGCCGGATTATGCGCATCAGATTGTTAACCAGTGGCGTGACACAGATGGAGGGTTGACTGGAATCAGGTGTTTCAAGTCAAATTGTTGTGACCTGATTTTAGCACGTTACATTCTCTGCAATGTCGAATAAGCAACTGTTCCTTCGTCTTCCAGTTCTTCATGTTACACGACTGTTCAATCTACCTCGAACAATCAGTCCGTTTTGGAAAATATAACTGAAAATGTGCCTAATGTACCAATTTTTAATTTCAATAATTGTTCAAATACTCTGAATATTAATATTATCAAAATGTACATACATGTCTCAGTAGATAACTTGTTTTATTATTCTTTTATTTATTTGTTTACTTTGCGGTCGTGGAGAAAATACGGTCTGTAACTCGGTGAGAATGGGAAAAAAATTCTATAATAAAAACAATATATTCTGTGCAGTTCACACTCAGAATATATGGTTCTACTCAATGTGCTTGAAAAACAGGTTGACTCCCAATTACATACGGTTGAAGACACATAATAACAGTGGACCAGCAAGAAGAGCAATCGAGAAAGGCCAACGCATATGGCATATGGATATGAAGATCCAGTACAACAGGAGGGACGTTGCAAACATATATTTGAAGGTAATGCATACGGAATTATTGTTTAGATTGCACCCTGTTGAGTTTGATATTTTAAACTCTGAATCCAGATACGATGTCAAAATTTTAATTCATAAAAAGTTTCAGCAACAACAGAAAAGTTGAATTCACTTAAATTCAAAATTTCTCCACCCAAACCTTCAACTGATAAATTTTCAGACCATAAATTTTTGGCAGATTCAATAATTTAACTGATACCGATTTTACACAACCACAAAAGATCTATTAGAAAAAGGATTCAAACATAATAAAACTAATTTTGAACAGTTAGGCATAGACTCCGAAATCATTCTCAAAGACTCCAAAGGTAATATTTTAGCCAAACATCAAACAGCAAAAATCATCGAAGAAGACTTTTCGAAATTATCACCTCATTGCAATTCCGATTATAAGATAATAAAAACAATTCGTGAAAATAGTACCAAGAACGATTTAGTATTTACTAAAGCAGATAAAGGTAACACCGTCATTGCGATTAGTAAAACCGATTATATTTCGAAACTGAAGAATTCTTAACGGCCGGAAACTATATAACATCAACTAAGGATCCTACCGCAAAATTTCAGAAAGAGGTTAAAAACATAATTTCGACAGCAAAATCATTAATTACAGACCAAGAAAAATATAAATTCATTAACTCCAATCCACAATCCCCCAAATTATATTCGTTGATAAAACTTCATAAACCTAATTACCCTATTAGACCTGTTGTTTCTTATGTAACGGCACCTTCGTTCAAACTTTCAAAATTCCTCAACGACTTGCTAATAAAACATTGCAATTTCAAATCTAAATTTTCGGTCAAAAATTCATACGAACCCATTGCCAATATCAAAGATACCACTATACCACCTAATTCCAAACTCATTTCTTTCGATGTTAAGAATCTATTTCCCAACATTCCTCCGAAAGATACGTATTACTTAGTTGAAGAATTATTAGAAAAGAATCATGTCAATACTATCATTAAATCAGATATTCTTTCATTATTTAAAATTTGTTCAGACCAAAATTATTTCCATTTCAATAACAAATATTATACTATTGAGGACGGCTTGATTATGGGCAATCCGTTAAGTCCTTTGTTAGCAGAAATTTTCATGAATAACTTAGAGAAATTAATTCATAATCATCCACTCAGTAAATATTGTTTATACTGGTATCGCTATGTAGACGATATCATTATTTGCTTCACAGGAACAGATAGACAGTTGAAAATTTTTCGAAAATCATATAAATTCATTACATCCAAAAATTGCATTCACAACCGAAATAGAAAGCAATAATTCGATAAATTTCTTAGACGTAACAATTTCGAATGAAAATGGAAAATATGTTTTCGCAATTTACCATAAGCCGTCACATACAGATATTATAATACATAACTCGTCGTGTCATCCATATCAACATAAAATGTCAGCATTCAATAGTTTTATTCATAGATTGATTAACATCCCGTTATCACCAGAAAATTTCAACAAAGAACTAAATTTGATTAAACAAATAGCCAAAAATAATGGTTACAATCCCAAACTAATAAATAATATTTTAAATAAAAAACAAAGTAGAATCGCATTGAATGAAGTTTACCCTGTCGATAAATCGAAACAAAAATTCAACACCTTAACCTACGTTGGCATTACAAGTGAGAAACTGAAATCATTCTTAAGTAGCAATAATTTCAACATAGCTTTCCAAACTAATAATAATTTAGGCAAATATATAAGAAATAATAAAACCAAACCAGGTAAAAACAATAAATCAGGTGTTTATAGATTGAATTGCAATGACTGTGATAATTTCTACATTGGTAGTACACATAGAAATTTTAATATTAGAATATCAGAACATAAACGCAGTTTTTCAAATAAAAATCAGATTCAAATTACGCGAATCATCTCTTAGAAAATAATCATTCTTTCGACCCACAGTTTGAAATTTTGCATACAGATAATAAATATTGGAAGGTAGATCTTTGGGAAACTTTAGAAATCAATAAATACAAACACTCAGGTAGACTAAACAATGAACAAGTCGATTTAAGCACTTCACCTCTATTGAATCTTTTCGGGGAGCAATCTATTCCTTAATTTTATTGAATATACCTGTCATAAATAACCACTTAAGAAGAAGCAACCCAATAAGCTTTTAATTACTCAAGAAAATTTATATTTATATTCTCATTCTTATTTTCTGTACATTCTTTAGTCTGAAGAAGCTACGGTGTAGTGAAACGCGTTACGAATCGCAATTATTAAGTAAAATTCCTTAAAACACAGTACTTGTTTTCATTATTGATAATGGAATTTTACCAAGTAAAAGCCTCCCAAATTCAAATGAAAAAAAATTCTTTACTTCTGTTTTTTTCACTCGTATCGAATTTTTTCTTTCTAATATACTTACAGACTATACTATCATATGATAATTTTGCCAAAGTGCCGAGTTTTTTATATCTGTAGTATTTCACATAGCTCCCGTACTAAAACATGGAAAAAGGGTTATCCTGTAAAGTATGGGAAAGGGGGTTAATTTTCCCATTTTTCATTTAACGCAGCTTCCGTACAGAAACATCGAAACCTGCCCATCCCACACACAAACACGCATACAACTTCACTCGGAATCATTCAATTCAACTGCAACAGGTTTACGTATCAATGAAGAATAATTATCCCACAAAGAAATATTTCCTCGTAATACTACCAACGAGCTTTGGTTGAGCGACAGTTTTCATTACCTGATGAAAAGTTTCGCTTATCGTGGAAAGTTGCGGCTGGCTCACTGAAGCCGTGATAAATCACTGATTGAAGAATTCTATTAAGCCGTTCACTCAAACCGTGCCAAATTGGAATGAAATTTGATTAATTGTTCGATATGGAAACAATTTACTTTGGATTTGTAATTTTTCAGGCATCATTTGTCAGATTGAGTTTGATTACTTTCTGTTTCGGTTCTTTTGACTTCTGATGCTGAAAGTTTTTTTCCAACAATACGAGCGCGAAATAGATCTTTTATTTATGCGAGTTATGCCACAAGAAGCTTCGTAATTTAGAGGTTGAGAATAATTACCCTCCATTTCAACAGTAACCGAACTTTTTGAAAATAGAAACAACCAGTATTGATTTTGATACAAATCTTTTTTATTAATCAATGTATTCGCCTTCTGCATTGATACACAATTTTGCACGCACTAATAGGTTGTCAAACGACTTCTGTATCTTCTTTTTTGGAATGGTCTTCAGCGCGTCGGTCCACGCACTTTCAATGGCCTAAATCGAATCGTGCCGCTTTCCTTTCATCGTCAAATGCTGCCTAAGGAACAGATATTGGTTAGACGGAGGCAAATCAGGTGAATAGGGTTGCGAGGCAATCACGTAATTTTTAATAAAAATTCAGTTTCTCTTTAACGATGTGATGAGGCATTATCGTGCAAAAGAGTCCAACTTCCGTTCTCTCGATATTCTGGCCAATACGACGAATTCTTTCCAGCAATTGCTTCAAGACACCCAACTGAAAGTCTAGCTAGTAAAGGGCTCAATGGAGATCCCACCGGTAGAACGTGGGGTTGTTCTTAAAATTTGTTATTGAATTTGGGATAATTCTGTTGTAGTTATTTTGTACAACCGGATTAACGTGTGATTTTTTCAAGATGTCTGAGACCAATGGAAGGCATTCATTCAAACTAATTGAATATCACTTTATTCGAGATGAACCTGTTCCAATTTTAGTCTTAACTGAATTGAGTTTTAATTAAATATTTAGGTGTGACATTTGTTGAATTTAATATTTAATTCTCTTGCCAATTCATCTATTGGGATGTTCATGAATGACTCTACAGTCAGTCTAAAGCTATCGGTTGGAGATCGCGGGTGATTTCTGGGTAGTCGATGAGGCGCACAGCCCGTACAAGGAAACAATATTCCGAAGCAGGTCGAATCTGTGCCTTATATAGAAACAACAGCTGAGATGACGTGAAGTATCGCTTGGCTCTGAAAAGAAAACGAATTTTAGATGAGGCAGACTTAGATATTGCTGATACATGCTCATGTCAGCAAAACCCGAGATGGGGCATCGAATCTTTGGATGCAATTTGTTGGCCTTGCATCATTAGAGGAGGTTCTCCAGCGGGGACCTTTCTAGAAAACGTAGTTGCTTGTGTCTTGCTCGCTTCATTCTGATATCCTCTGTAAGTCAGAGTTTAAGGTATTAATTTGTTGACATCTTTGATACTGAGATTTCGCAGCTGTAATCGGCCGCAGGCTACTGAAAGACGGAACCATGGTATAATCGTCTGCAAAACCGAAGATCTTGTTCTCTGTAGATGACAGAAGATCGTTTATCTGCAACAGAAACAAGGTTGGCGAAAGAATGGATCCCTGAGATACTGAGTTCATGATTTATGACTCCCTCCATCACTTTGGACATAATGGGAAGAAGTGCAACAGGGCGATAGTTTTGTGGTAAGGACTTCTTTCCTTTCTTTTTTTAGAGCTGTTCTTGATATTTTTTGAATATCTGTTGTTTGATCTTCGAATATTTCACTTATGTTCTCTTTTTGAAGAGAGTTTATGATTTTTGATATACTTGATGATTTCGGAAAAAATGACTTTTGATTTATCTGCTTTGGTTAAAACTCAATTGTTATTTGAATTTTTTGTTTCAGAGTTGTTACGGTATCTGTAATTTGTTTTTTGTGATCGTTTGTTAAGATCTGGGAAATTTTGAATGATACTAAATGGGTCTTATCAAGTTGTTTTATGTAGTTTATGGCCTTTCTGTAACAAGCTACGTTCAAAAGTAATGAATCAACATCTGAATAGTTTATAGCTCTACTACTGAATGATCTAATAGATACGGTATTCTGAATTTTTCGAAAATCTTGACTTATGTGCTCTAAGGTTTTCATTTTCTTGAATTGTTTTTTAAATCTTTGGTGAATAAGTTTGCTAATTCAGAATAACCTTGTCGTCATACAAATCGAATTCTATTGGATGAAGTTCGTTTGTTTCTTCTTTAACGTGCTCTATTTCTGCCTTTCGGCTAATGACACGCCGGGGAATTCTGTCACCCCACTAACCCGGGAATTTTACCGAACCCCTCTCGTGTCGAGGGAAGGGATCTTTAATGTCCAACACATCTCTATTAGACAGGACCGACACCTTCACATCTTCTCCAAAAAGATGGACACTCAAGCGATTCCCAGAATCCGAAAAGTCGCACTTTGTGGGAATTGAACCCAGGTAACTCTGCACAGGAGACGAGCATCATATCCCCTACGCCACCGAGCCGGCTGGATTGAGTTAATTCTGTATGAAATACCTTGATATAATGTTGAATAGCGTCCCGTTTGGCCTCTTTTGTTATCCAGGTGGGTTTTTCTATTTTGTCTGCGTCCTTCAAAGATATTGATGAGGACTTTGTTCTTATGTTGACGTATTTTGGGGTTATTTTTCTTTTGATGCACTGTTTATTAAACCGTATATTTTGACTACGCATACTATACAGGGTGCTTCAACGAAAATTAAACAGGGGCTATATCTACCAAGATATTCATTTCTGATCAAAACGCAAAAACAGGTCAATTTTTGTTTCAAGAGGGACATCTTTTGGAGTACAAAACTTGCCTGAAATATCAACCCCCTAAGTGGGGGTTGCAATCCTTGAACATTTTGAATAGGGAAGATGGGTCGAATGATGACTCAAAAGAAAGGTGGTATTTTTGTCCACATCGCCTTGAACGAATTTCCATTTTTAATTGAAAACTGTAAAATATACAGGGTGAGCAACTGAAAGATAGGGAAGACTATTTCCCTGAGACTGTTCAAGTTTCAGTGAAGTAAAATGGAACAGATCCATGCTGATCAATGGCAGTAATGATCAAGTACCATCCTCATCTCGAATTGAGAGGGTAGATGGGTCTAGTGATACCTCGAAAGAAGGTATTATCTTTGTCTGCATCCCCATGAACGAATTTTCATTTTTGATTGAAAACTGGAGAAGATACAGAATGAGCTACTGAAATTTTCAAGGGTTGTTACCCCTGCTCCATGGGTTGAAATTCGACATGAGGATGGTACACGATGATGATTGCCATTGATCAGCATGGATCTGCTCCATTTTCTTCACTGAAACTTGAATAGTCTCAGGGAAATATTCTTCCCTATCTTTCAGTTGCTCACTCTGTATCTTTTACAGTTTTCAATTAAAAATGGAAATTCGTTCTCAAGGCGATGTAGACAAAGATACCACCTTTCTTTTGAGTCATCACTCGACCCATCTTCCCTCTTCAAAATGTTCAAGGATTGCAACCCCCACTTAGAGGGTTGATATTTCAGGCAAAATTTGTACCCCAAAAGATGTCTTCCTTGAAACAAAAATTGACCTGTTTTTGCGTTTTGATCAGAAATGAATATCTTGGTAGATATAGACTCTGTTTAGTTTTCGTTGAAGCACCCTGTATTTAGTTCTTATCTTGCTATAAAGAGCGGTTTTGCTGTACTAGTTTACTTAATTCAATGATTCACAGGGCTCTCTCTGCCATTATCCGGAGAAAATATGTCCAAGAAAGTGTCAAGTAGACTAGAAATAGCTAAGAAGGATAGTTATCACTCGAATATAATAAACTGAACGATCAGAAAGAAACAAACGCAAATAGTATATCATAATATTTACCCACGTTCTGAATTAATACGGATAAATACATTTCATTAACATATTTTGGCGCTATCCGCTATTGCAAATGTCTTTTGAAAATAGCATGAAAATGTAGCTTTTAAAATCCACTTGAAACTCTCCCAAGAATTTTTCAATGATAGAGATAAAACAGACAGATTTGACAATACTGGAATTTACAAATTGTCCTCATATGGGTCAGACTGGTCGTTCGTTCAAAACTAGATACATAGTGCATCAATCATGTTACAATAACCAGAAAACCGACGAATCTACTTTCGCCCCATACATCAACTTCAAATTATTTACTGAATATCTAAAGGAGGTTGCATAGTGCAACAAACTTTCGATAGAGATAATCTTCTGAACGACCAGTATGGCGCGGATTGTTCGTCCTTATTCGATATCTTCAAATAATACCTGCTCTTGTCTTAATTCGTTTTATTACCTCTTGTTTGCACCCATATTAATCCAATTACGAGGTTTATCAATTAAGTTCGCGGAAGTTGGCAATTGTCCATCTGTCAAGATATGATTTCTCGAATTGACGAATGTTATAACTGGTGAAGGGTCGTGGGTGTTCGAATACGACCCTGAAACCAAAAGGCAGAGCATGTAGTGGGTAGAGAAGGGGCGTAAGCCCTCCACGAAAGCCAGAATGTTAAAATCGAAGGTGAAATCTTCACTCATCGCATTTTTCGATATTAATGGAATTGTACACCACGAATATGTTCCAGCAGGTCAGACAGTCAACGTAGTATTCTACATTGAAGTTTTGAAACGTCTGAATACCGGGGGGGTTTGGTGTACGACCAGAATTGGCGTAGTGCGGATGGGTGTTTCAGCATTGTGCATTCTAGCTTTTATGGCCATCGGGGAGCTTGTTGTACAATTTTGTACCGATGAAATTGAAGGACCTCTGTTTTTTGCCGAGACGATGTCTTGGCAAAATGTACCTTTCTCTACCACGAGTGGGGTAGTTGTGGGTTTCACCGTGCCTATCGGGATCATCCCTATTCGCATGAAAGTAACAAAGAGATCAGCGTTACACGGGAGGGCTGCTGAAAGACTTTGTATAAGCCATACGACTTTAAGAGCTCCTCAACCTTCATTTGCTGACATAGAAAATGCTCTATATTACCGTTAGGGGATCTTTAAATACACAAAAATATTATATTTTCATTCTTTTCATGAGCTGCTGTGACTTCCAAATGCTTTTCCAATAAGAGGTCTTTTATATGATTCAGACAGACGCCTACAGAGAGAGTGCCACCGAAACAGATATGACGGAGTTTCGGAAGGCTAAAGCATCACGACGGCGATTCTGAGGGACCTATCTTCGGGGGAATATAAGGAATTTTCAAGTATTTATGTACTTTTCGACCGTCTGGGCACTTTTCCGGGAACTTAATTGACATACCTCGTATGTATGTATTTCAACTTTAGTTTAATACTTGTCAACTAAAATTGCAATCCTGAATTTCAGTAAATCTTTTGTGAAAGTATAAAACATAGTTTAATTTCTTATTATCAATACTTTTCATTACTAGACCTTTGACCTCAGTTCTCTATGATAACTAATTTACAAACAAAAATTCTATGATTTCCACAATTAGTGTTCTCGAAAAAATCCTTACATTATTGAACTAGGAAAATATTCAGATCACTATAAACAAGAAGATTAATTATTTACCCCTTTCTCCGGCTGACGGATATCATTTATTTCCTAGTAAGAATCGAAAATCAGAATATAACACTCTGTGGATTCGTTCGAGCTGCATTCGAATTTAATCTAAATCTGCGTTCAATCGAATTCGGATTTTAACAATTGTTGACATTCCACCTTTTATTCAACATCCGTAAATGTATTTTATGCAGATTGAAACGATGCAATTGTCAGTTTAACAGTAAATTCATCTGACAAATAAAGTCTATTTGAAATCCACGAACGTAAATCTTCGTGAGTCTGAGTAAAATTTTTAGATTTCATATCGTGCTATATTTGGAACAACCTTAAACCCAATTAGCGTTCTATTCATAGTAAATAGTAACACATCAAAGAATTATATTCCTAAATAACTTTTAATCATACATACTGTGAAAGGACACAGATTTATATTTTTAATAAACGTACCAACTAAGGTGCGTCAAAATGGAACATCCTTGAAATCAAACCATATCGTAAAGCATTTCGATACTGCAATACAGAAGATGGACAATTAGTTGGATGTTACTTATTCTCCAGCGGGTTGATATTTCAGGCAAAATTTGTACCCCAAAAGATGTCTTCCTTGAAACAAAAATTGACCTGTTAGACTCTGTTTAGTTTTCGTTGAAGCACCCTGTATTAGTTCTTATCTTGCTATAAAGAGCGGTTTTGCTGTACTAGTATACTCAATTCAATGATTCACAGGGCTCTCTCTGCCATTATCCGAAGAAAATATGTCAAAGAAAGTGTCAAGTAGACTAGAAATAGCTAAGAAGAATAGTTATCACTCGAATATAATAAACTGAACGATCAGAAAGAAACAAACGCAAATAGTATATCATAATATTTACCCACGTTCTGAATTAATACGGATAAATGCATTTCATTAACATATTTTGGGGCTATCCGCGAAAATATTGCAAATGTCTTTTGAAAATAGCTTTCAAAATCCACTTGAAACTCTCCCAAGAATTTTTCAATAATAGAGATAAAACAGACAGATTTGACAATACTGGAATTTACAAATTGTCCTCATATGGGTCAGACTGGTCGTTCGTTCAAAACTAGATATATAGAGCATCAATCATGTTACAATAACCAGAAAACCGACGAATCTACTTTCGCCCCATACATCAACTTCAAATTATTTACTGAATATATAAAGGAGGTTGCATAGTGCAACAAACTGTCGATAGAGATAATCTTCTGAACGACCAGTATGGCGCGGATTGTTCGTCCTTATTCGATATCTTCAAATAATACCTGCTCTTGTCTTAATTCGTTTTATAACCTCTTGTTTGCACCCTTATTAATCTAATTACGAGGTTTATCAATTAAGTTCGCGGAAGTTGGCAATTGTCCATCTGTCAAGATATGATTTCTCGAATTGACGAATGTTATAACTGGTGAAGGGTCGTGGGTGTTCGAATACGACACTGAAACCAAAAGGGAGAGCATGTAGTGGGTAGAGGAGGGGGGTATTCTCTCCACGAAAGCCAGAATGTTAAAATCGAAGGTGAAATCTTCACTCATCGCATTTTTCGATAATAATGGAATTGAACACCACGAATACGTTCAAGCAGGTCAGGCAGTCAACGTAGTATTCTACATTGAAGTTTCGAAACGTCTGAATACCGGGGGGGTTTGGTGTACGACCAGAATTGGCTCAGTGCGGATGGGTGTTTCAGCATTATGCATTCTAGCATTTATAGCCGTCGGGGAGCTTGTTGTACAATTTTGTACCGATAAAATTGAAGGACCTCTGTTTTTTGCCGAGACGATGTCTTTGCAAAATGTACCTTTCTCTACCACGAGTGGGGTAGTTGTGGGTTTCACCGTGCCTATCGGGATCATCCCTATTCGCATGAAAGTAACAAAGAGATCTGCGTTACACGGGAGGGCTGCTGAAAGACTTTGTATAAGCCATACGACTTTAAGAGCTCCTCAACCTTCATTTGCTGACATAGAAAATGCTCTATATTACCGTTAGGGGATCTTTAAATACACAAAAATATTATATTTTCATTCTTTTCATGAGCTGCTGTGACTTCCAAATGCTTTTCCAATAAGAGGTCTTTTATATGATTCAGAGGCCTACAGAGAGTGCCACCGAAACAGATATGACGGAGTTTCGACTGAGGGACCTATCTTCGGGGAATATAAGGAATTTTCAAGTATTTATGTACTTTCCAGACCGTCTGGGCACTTTTCCGGGAACTTAATTGACATACCTCGTATGTATGTATTTCAACTTTAGTTCAATACTTGTCAACTGAAATTGCAATTCTGATTTTCAGTAAATCTTTTGTGAAAGTATAAAACATAGTTTAATTTCTTATTATCAATACTTTTCATTACTAGACCTTTGATCTCAGTTCTGTATGATAACTAATTTACAAACAAAAATTCTATGATTTCCACAATTAGTGTTCTCGAAAAATCCTTGCATTATTGAACTAGGAAAATATTCAGATCACTATAAACAAGAAGATTAATTATTTACCCCTTTCTCCGGCTGACGGATATCATTTATTTCTTAGTAAGAATCGAAAATCAGAATATAACACTCTGTGGATTCGTTCGAGCTGCATTCGAATTTAATCTAAATCTGCGTTCAATCGAATTCGGATTTTAACAATTGTTGACATTCCACCTTTTATTCAACATCCGTGAATGTATTTTATGCAGATTGAAACGATGCAATTGTCAGTTTAACAGTAAATTCATCTGACAAATAAAGTCTATTTGAAATCCACGAACGTAAATCTCCGTGAGTCTGAGTTAAGTTTTTAGATTTCATATCGTGCTATATTTGGAACAACCTTAAACCCAATTAGCGTTCTATTCATAGTAAATAGTAACACATCAAAGAATTATATTCCTAAATAACTTTTAATCATACATACTGTGAAAGGACACAGATTTATATTTTTAATAAACGTACCAACTAAGGTGCGTCAAAAATGGAACATCCTTGAAATCGAACCATATCGTAAAGCATTTCGATACTGCAATACAGAAGATGGACAATTAGTTGGATGTTACTTATTCTCCAGCGGCGCGTATATATTTTTTCACCAGTTCTTTTTGTGGACAGGCTATTAATATTATTTATTATCGTGGACTTATGCACTATCTCAGCTGTTAGCTGGATATAATTTACCTTTCCCAGATTCAGCAATCAAAGGGAATAGGCTCGATTACAATATACTTGACATAAATTTCCTAGCTATCCTACATGTATTAAGAATTACAGCTTTTTGCTTTTCTATATAGGTGTTCTTATGCAATTCTAATTTCTTAAGACTATCATCCAAACTTTTGGGTATTAACCCCAGTCGAGGGTAAGATGACAGGAACAACATCTATTTTATCGAGGTGCCACATCTGCTTGATCTCAATAGCAAGGTCTGTGTATTTGGACTTTTTCTCCTGGAACTTGTTCAGCACGTTGTTATTATTCGGTATGGCGACATCCACCATCATTGCTGTTCTGGCTCTCTTATCATGCACCACTATGTCCGGCCTATTCTTCGTCACCATTCTGTCAGTGATAACAGGCCTATCGTAGTATAATCTGATAGAGTCATTTTCCAATACGGGCGCCGGTTGATACTTGTAATATGGCTGGAAGGTATTCAGAATTTCTAATGAATATTGTTGCACACTTGATTATGCCTGTGAAGATAGTCCGTACTGGCCAGTTGTTCGCAGCCAGACGTAATATGCTGTATAGTCTCCGATCTTATATGGCATTTTTTGGACTTATCTGTTCAGTCCTTCATGATAAATTTTTTGTAGTTGTTTGTAGTGATAACTTGGTCTTGAATGGCCATAAAAAAATCCTTCTGTTTCCCCGAATAATTCTCCTTTCATCAACCATTTGTTGGAGGCTTCTTTGTCGATGTGTGGTTGATTAATCTCATGGGGATGTCGTCCATGCAATTCCTTTCTTGACCATTGCTCTTGTTTTTCAGTATTTGATAGGAACGGTAGATTCAGCAGGTCTTCTCTGGTAGCAAGATTTAGAAGTGTATCTCCCTTATCAGCCAACGATACTACTCTGTGGAGGTCAGAAGTACGAGCTTTTGCAGAGAAGAATTCTCTGAGATTCTTGATCTGTTCGGTATGTAAGTTGACAACATCCATCAATCCGCGTCCTCCTTCTTTTCGCTTCAAAGTTGTTCGTATCACAGACGATTTTGGATGATGATTGTTGTACTTTGTCAGCATCGTTCGAGTCTGCATCTTAATATCATCCAGTTCTGTCTCAGTCGATCTGATTATTCCAAATGAGTAAAGCTACAGTGGAATGGCGTAGGTGTTGATTGCTTTGACTAGATTCCTCGAGTTCAACATTGATTTCAGCACAGTCTTCGGACGCTGACTGTATTCTGAACGAATCTTCTCCTTTGACTGTTTTTGGTCTAGTAATCTGGCTTGTTGGTATCCTAGATATTTATATGTTTCGCCATCCCTCATGCACTGTATAATATCACCGTTTGGAAGTTGTGTTTCACCATCTATGACTTTCCGTCTGTGAATATTCAAAGTCTTAACATTTTTCAATCCCGAATTTCATATGAACATCTGCCGAGAACTTACTGACAGTTTTCAGCAGATCATCCAATTGCTTCTTGTTCGAAGCATATAATTTGATGTCATCCATATACAGCAGGTGGGAGATTGTATGATAGTTCCTATCTGTTTTTATCCTTAATCCGTATCCTGTTCTATTGAGCATTGAGGACAATGGGTTCATAGCTAAACAGAACCAAAGTGGACTCAAGGAGTCTCCTTGAAAAATTCCACGACGTATGGGTATCTCGTCGGTTTTAATTTACTTATTATTCATGTTGACCTGCAGAGACGTGCGCCATTGTATGATTGTTGTCTTCAAGAATTCTACCAGGGTTGGATGAATTTTGTATATCTGCAATACTTCAACAAGCAAAGAATGGGCGGTACTATCGAATGCTTTCAGATAATGGAGGAAAGCTGAATGAACATTCCGATGCCCTACGTGTGCCTGTTTGATTATCACAGAATCGATGATGAGTTGTTCCTTGCACCCGTGGTGTTTCTTTCTGCATCTTTTCTGCTCCTCAGCTAATATATTGTTGTCGTCAAGGTGTTTGTATATTAGATTGGATACGCATGAGGTGAGTGTTTTGTTAAGTGATGGCAGGCAAGTGATTGGCCTATATTGAGACGGATCCTGTGTTCTATCACTCTTAGGTAGCATATATGTTAAGCCTTGTATTAGGAAAGTGGGTGTTTTCCTGGGATGTTGAAAAACATACGTGACCTGTTTCGCTAGGGCTCTATTGAGCTTATCAAACTTCTTGTACCAGAAGCTATTAATATTATCTATACCTGTGGCCTTCCAATTGTTGATCGCTCTTACCACTGTTGCGATTTCTTCCTCCCTTATTTCTTCGAAGTCCATATGATTGATATCAAGGCGTTGTTTTTCATTCGTAATACATTCAGCATCTTTATTATGTTCTTTGGGGTTCGACCATAACGATGACCAATAATCGGTCAAGCACTATGCGTCAGGTACTTCTCTGTTATTGTTGTTCGCAGTTTTGTTATATCCCTTATGAAAATTGGCCGCACTTTGGAGGAACCTTTGGTTTTGATGTTGCCTTTCAGTACACTTGATGTATGTTGAGAGCCTTATTATTATCGTGTCTCGGATCTGATGCTAATTTGTAGTTCGAATTCTACATTGTGAAGAATGAACCTCAGTTCGTCTTGTATATATTTCAAATAAATTTTCGTATTATCCCATTTTTGTATAACTCACACATTTCCTCTTTGTTCCAGGGTTTTTCAAATTTCGGCCTCAATATCTTGGTTGTGTTGTTATTGCTTCCACAGAAGTCCTTATTGAACCATAAACTTAACGACACTTCATTGTATATAATTTGTAGTTTGTAGTATGGTTTAATCAATGTTGCTGGATCTGCAGATCTGATTGAAAGTATTGTTACTTGATTCATCTTCTGGAAATCCATCTTAATTGGGTAAATGATAAACTATTCATTGTTTAGGTACACGACCAGTTCCGAATATTACTTCATTTTCAAGTGTTTATAGCACATTGTTATAATATAAGATTACTGATGAGGGGTGATGTTATTATGAATTAAATAATGGGGAATCATTTCCATCTAATTGATTGTTGAGTGTGAAATTAACAGAATAAGAAAAACTTACATTTTTAAACATTCAAAAATCAATTAGATGGAAATAATGCCCCATTACTCAATATATAACCTCACCCCTCTTCAGTCTAGCAATAATAAAAATATCGAAACTGTAATGTAGTATAAACACTTGAAAATGAAATAATATTGGAAACTAGTCGTGTACCTAATCCATAAATAGTGAAAATTTCATGAAATCTAGTGTATCATTTACCCATTCAAGATGGATTTTCACAAAATGAATTGACAATACTTTCAAGTATGAAGTACACTATGTTATTAATATAACAAAAACCCTTCCCAAAATATACGGAATATAACAGAGTAATTCACCCAAAATTAATATGGGACCACGAACAAAACAAGCTTTCATTTCGAAGAAAATATTTTCACCAAGACAAAACATTCTGAAAAATAAATGGACAATACAAGGGTATAAAAGATGGCATATTTCATTTTTCTGGGGGTATAAACTTGTATTTATCTCTTTGTTATTTCGTGCAGTAATGAAATTATTCATCCAGACTTCCTCTTCTTTCTTTATATATTTGACTTAATTCAACTTGAAAATGATCGTAAAGCTTGAGTTTTAGCTGTTATTAATCAAAGAGAATTCTGAAATAATTCTCTATTCGAAGGGCTGCTAGGAAGTAGAAATTAACCATATTTTTTATGAAACATAGTGTTACACGTTTCTCTTTGCAAATTTCCTTTTAAATATTCATAATGATAATAATAAGGTACCATTTCACAAAAAAAGAACCTTGAAGGATCACTTCGTTGTACAGGGTGGATAGTTTTCGAAATTTTTTAATGCAGCTATGTGAAATATTGTGAATAGAATGCGTTCTTTCTGCGAGAGAAATGCATTGCCACAAACATTTTGTAGCTAATTTTTCTCATTTTCTAGTTATTTGCAAATTTTGAAAAATTTCGAGGTTCGTAAGGTGCTTATATCTTGGTTATTTTTGAAGATATGACAAATAATTTTGACATTCTGCCGGCACTTTGTGCAGAATTTGTTTTTGTCCAACGGTTTTTGAGTTACAATGCAAACTTGCTTATTTTTTCAAATATGAACATAGTAAACGTATTATCCCACCAAAAACATTCTGTAAAAAACTAGCTTAGGCTCGATGGAGCTTCTTGGTTATCTCTAAAAAGTAATGAAACCTAGACAAAGTCGTGCCAAATCTAAGGTTCCTTACTGCAATTTCTTTATTATTATAGTTAATGTTGTGTGACTTGGCTGTTGAACATTCTTCATACGTTAGTGGGTAGGTACAAGTCAGTTTTGTTTACACGTAATGTTATTTTTGTTGTTAAGCGAGATAATAGCCCATACTGGTATTGGTAATTAGACGCAAGTGTCTTATTTCAGACCATTCCATCCAATTATAGGCCAATATCTCTTAAGTGATGGAAAAAGCCATCAATTTTGAGCTTATTAAATATTTAGAATCTGTTGGTATTATAAATGATCGACAATATGGTTTCAGGCACCAGAGATCAACAGGAGATCTAGTTGCGTATGTTACTCATGTGGAAAAGTTCTATTGAGAAATTTTGGGAGTCTTTGGCTGTGGCTCTCGATATTTCGAAAGCTTTCGATCGCGTTTGGCATAAAAGTCTGCTTAGTAAATTGTCCGCATATGGTTTGTCCCAACGGCTATGCCTATGGATTTCGAGTTTCCTCTCAGTGTGATCATGGATGAGGTTACTTCTGACACACTTTGCATTAATACTGGTGTGCCTCAGGGCTCCAGCTTGGCACCAACTGTATTTTTGCTTCATATAAACGACCTCCCTACTATTACAGGTTGTAAACTCCACAGCTTTGCGGATGACAGTACACTTCATACATCTTCGTGCTTGGTAAAACCCCTGTCATCACAAGACATGAACGAAATACGAATCCAGCAGTGCAACAAAGTCAATAGCGACCTGAAGTTCAATGCTAGTAAAACTCAAGCCTGTTCATTTTCTAGGAAGATGAATAGCACTGTTCCGGATATAACGATGGCGAATGAGACCATCTCAATTACTTCCTTTATAACAATGCTTGGAGTAACTATCGGCGACAATCTATCATGGCATGACCATGTTGTGAATATCGCGAAGTCAGCGTCAAAGAAACTGGGATTTCTCTATCGCGTATAGAGTATGGCTCCCATGTATGGGGTTCTGCTCCTAAACACATCTTGAAACTCCTGGACTTCATCCAAAAGGAGGCAATTCGGTTAATCGGAGATAATGCACTCACAGATTCCATTCCACTATTGGAACATCGAAGAAAAGTTGGTGAGCTTTCTCTTTTTTACAGGTACATTCATGGAAGATGCTCAGAGGAACTTTCTTCGCTTGTTCTGTAACGAAATTAACTTTTAAACTAGTTAAGCCCAGAGAAAAATTCAATAATTGTCACTGAAATCTTGGAAGAAAAGTCAATTTAAATCCACTTAGATATTACATTAATTACGTACCATAATTATGATACATTATGCCACAAGTGAGTCCTTATATTGTTACCGTGTCCACTACGGTATCACACCATAAATCGCTCTAGGCCCCTTCGAATAAGCGTGTTAACGTGTTAACCACGCTTCCTTAATCACAGATCGCCTAGAAGGGCCCTTCGACCAGGCTAGGCACAGAGCGTACTCTGGGCCTACCTGGACCGAGGGTTCAAATATCCGTGCATTTCGGAGACTCCCGGCGCTTTCTCTTCAATGACCTCTTCGAATGCTAACCATCAGTGTTTCTATCGTGTGTGTGACCCCATCCCGGTAGCAATATCTTATATACAGTCAATAAGACTTATCTTGGTGAAATAGTTCCAAAACGTTCTTGTTCTTACTGCTGCATATAGGCATAGAAGTTATATCATTTTTGCATCTACTGTTGCTCTGAGTTCCACGTATGAGTCTCTAACTAGGAATCTCTGTCTAGGTCTCTCCACCTAGGAATTTCTGTCTAGGGCTCTCCACCTAGGACCTATATTTTGATATAGGTCACACTACACAGTATACAAGATAAAGATATGAATTTTAACATAATTTAATCAATAATAAAAAACAAGTAGTGTGTTTTAAGGAATTTTACTTAATAATTGCGATTCGTAACGCGTTTCACTACACCGTAGCTTCTTCATACGAATGAATATACAGAAAAATGAAAATGAGAATATAACTATAAATGTTCTTGAGTAATTAAAAGCTTATTGGGTTGCTTCTTCTTGAGTGGTTATTTATGACAGGTATATCCAATAAAATTAAGGAATAGATTGCTCCCCGAAAAGATTCAATAGAGGTGAAGGGCTTAAATCGACTTGTTCATTGATGAGTCTACCTGAGTGTTTGTATTTATTGATTTCTAAAGTTTCCCAAAGATCTACCTTCCAATATTTATTATCTGTATGCAAAATTTCAAACTGTGGGTCGAAAGAATGATTATTTGCTAAGAGATGATTCGCGTAATTTGAATCTGATTTTTATTTGAAAAACTGCGTTTATGTTTCGATATTCTAATATTTCTGTGTTCTACCAATGTAGAAATTATCACAGTCATTGAATGAAGTTTACCCTGTCGATAAATTGAAACAACAATTCAACACCTTAACCAACGTTGGCATTACAAGTGAGAAACTGAAATCATTCTTAAGTAGCAATAATTTCAACATAGCTTTCCAAACTAATAATAATTTAGGCAAATATATAAAAATAATAAAACCAAACCAGGTAAAAACAATAAATCAGGTGTTTATCGATTGAATTTCAATGACTGTGATAATTTCTACATTGGTAGAACACATAGAAATTTTAATATTAGAATATCGGAACATAAACGCAGTTTTTCAAATAAAAATTAGATTCAAATTACGCGAATCATCTCTTAGAAAATAATCATTCTTTCGACTCACAGTTTGAAATTTTGCATACAGATAATAAATATTGGAAGGTAGATCTTTGGGAAACTTTAGAAATCAATAAATACAAACACTCAGGTGGACTCATCAATGAACAAGTCGATTTAAGCCCTTCACCTCTATTGAATCTTTTCGGGAGCAATCTATTCCATAATTTTATTGGATATACCTGTCATAAATAACCACTCAAGAAGAAGCAACCCAATAAGCTTTTAATTACTCAAGAACATTTATAGTTATATTCTCATTTATATTTTTCTGTATATTCATTCGTATGAAGAAGCTACGGTGTAGTGAAACGCGTTACGAATCGCAATTATTAAGTAAAATTCCTTTAAACACAGTACTTGTTTTTCATTATTGATAATGGAATTTCACCAAGTAAAAGCCTCCCAAATTCAAAAACAAAAAAAAAATAATTTAATCATTTAACTACAATTTAAGAGGATTTTCAAGAACGACTAATTAGTCTGAAGGTTGGCAAAGTAAAGCAAGCAGAACAAAGATTCTGAAGCCGGTAAGCATACCATCCGATAGCCTGATTATGCGCATCAGACTGTTAGCCAGTGGCGTGACAAAGATGGAGGGTTTACTGGAATCAGGCGTTTTAATTCAAATTGTTGTGACGTGATTTTAGCAAGTTGAAGTTCCACCGCTTGTTTCTATTTCAAGGCAAACAAGGCAAACTCTTGCCAATCTCCCATTCGTGGTTGAAATAGAGACACCTAGAACGTCTCTTTATCAGAATTCCTTCTTTTATAGAACGGCAAAACTCTGGAACTTCCTTCCATGTAACGTATTTCCTCATGACTATAACCTGTTCGCATTCAAGCGAAATATTAACCGTCTATCCTTTTCAGGTACTCGCTGTGTATAAGTAGCGGTTCTGGGGTCAGATTGGTGCAATGGTGTCATGGAGCACCTGGTTTTGTACCCTTCTGTACCTTTCAACGGCCAAGTCTTTCTCTTTTTAGGAGTAGTTTTTTTATTATTACAAATCTTTCTTTTCTTTTTTCCGGTTCCGATTCTTGTACATTAGCAACAGTTTTTCGTATTGCCCATTCGATATTTCTTTCTGTGAATTTTTAAGTATGAGTATAAAAGCCAGTCTAGTCTTATCCAGCGTTTTCCTTCAATTTTATTTATATGCGTAATAAAAGCAAAAAGGGGAGGCATTCGCCAAGCTGTGACTGTGGGACGCTATATACTATATTATTTCAGAAGATGTCTTCCACTACGCTGGATTTTGCAATGACAGTCGTTTTTTTTCAGCTGAGAGCAGCTAAGGGTTCTTCATCAGATACTTCAGACCTTCGATTTTTGACATCGAATGAAGCGACCCACCAAGTTGAATATTTTTTTGTAAAGGTGGTATGTCGATTTCTAATATTTTGGTTGGGCTCTTGTGTTTTCTAATCAGGGTCACCAGGTACTCCAGATCTTCGATTATTCTAGTTTTTATAATTTTCCCTCTATGTTGCCATTAAACCCTAACTCTGTACCAAATTTCAGATCTCTGAGTTTATGGGTAGTACTAGTTTTATTCTGATGAGTGTCATAAATGCGACACTTTGCTTTCGCTGAACTTCGGAACCAAATGACCTACAGACTTGAAATTTCGGATTATAAGTATGTGATTATAGGTTACTGGATGCCGAAAACTTCTGCGTTCTGGTCTAATCCAGAGGTTCCCAAGTAGGGTCCTGAAAATGCGGCGAAATGGTTCCAGTAAAGAATGGTACAGCAGGATGCATTTTCATGAAAATTGTATTATTTTTTCCTAATTTTATCTAGTTATTCTATATCCATGCCTAGAATGTTCACAGAATGATTGTTATAGGTTACGTATGTTATGTGCTGTCATTATGAAATAAATATTGAACTGAAGCATTACCGACAATCTAGCTTCTAGAGGAACTACATCAAAACAACGGAATCGTTTGCACTAGTAAACGGATCTTTTTAAGAACTTCGATCATACAGCGAGTTCTTTCTCTTTTTTCGATGAAAGTTCCACATTTTTTCCTCATCACTACTCGCTTTCACACTATTCACATTCGTATAGCATAAAATAATTGAGTACTTCAATCCAATAACACAAGAAAACACTATAAGAATAAGAAATTGAAAAAGGAATTTGATATTACGTGTTCTTCTCCGGTACGCCAAAATTAGATTCTGTATTTTCTCCGCAACTAACGTTCCCTTTCACAGAATGAAAAAGTACCATTGTAGATCTTTTAATACTCTACTAGATGGCACTATAATATTATTTTTCCCGTGACCTGACATTACGCATTCTTCCCTTGTGGCCTTCAATTAATTACCTGCCAAACAAAATTTTAAATATTGATATTGTCGTTTAATTTCTTTGCATGTGTAGCTCATACAGGGTGTGGCACAGAAACTTGCTGATTTAAAAGGTTTATAAAAACAAAAATATTAGAGATAATGTTATAATTCGTTTAACATATTATCTTACATTCTCTGAATTAATTTATTAAACTTTTTTAAAAATGACATCGAACAAGCGACGGCCGCCATTGTCAATGCATATCAACGGGTATGTCGGCGATGGCTTTCCGAATGTTGTCCTTTAGATGAACTAGAATTGTTAGCGCTCCAAACACGCGTGTTTTGGTTTGTTCACGGAGCCAGAAATTTGAAAGTGAGTTTCATCACTGAAGAACATGATCGTGTTGTTAGGCAGGTTTTCACCGAGTGCTTCACATGCATTTCGGCGGGCATTAAAATCGCTTTCACTCAGTGCCTACGTATAGCCGTTTTGTAGGGATGGAAATTGAGGTCTTGGTGAAGAATTCGTCTCACAGTGCGGTCAGATAACCCTAGAGCAGCTGCGTGTTCCCGCGCCGAACGCCGAGGAGATCGGACGAATGACTCTTTATTCTTTCAACATTTTCTGGAGTTCTGGCTGACTGATGACCTCCTGAACCGGTTTTTGCTACTCTTCCTCTCTCTGTGAATGTGTTCACCTACGAAACAATTGATTGCCGTCTAGGCACCGGAGCTGTAGGATTAATATTGAACTGAGTACGGAAGGCACGTTGAGTGGTCATAATGGAACGACCGTTGGAAAAATAAGCCTCCAAACGCACGCTGGTGCTTCGTCCAACGAATGATGGCGACTGAAGAGGAAAGAAACAAAACTTCAGGACTTTCCCTCTCCAATTTCATTGAACTCGTCTATGTCCCCTCACCCCTCGCGACAAGGCGATCGTTACAAATCAGTTTCTGTACCGTAGAAATATCAAACTTCATCAAACTTCAAATCAGTTACTGAAAAAACTGCTCTAAACCACCAGATATTCAATATTATGTTAATGGCTATATAGCAACATTTATTGTCAAAACAATCTCAATATGAATAAATTATCGGTTATACCCATCAAAACATGTCGAATATATCATAAACGGAGAGACGACTATGCATTCGAATCTCGGATCGAGTTGCGCCTGAAAACTGAATTATTTAATACGCTTTGAATAAAAGCTATAATTTAATATCGTGTTACACCGGGATTACCTCATACAAATTCAATTTGAATCCATTTTCATATCAGGTATCATTGAAAATGAAAAGAACGAAATTATGACTAAGAAGTCATGCAACGCTCCTTCTTGCACTTTCTCATAAAATTATTGATTTTATTGTTATTCAATAATATAACTTTCATATCCTGGTGATGATAGAAGCTTCTCAGTATCCACTGAATACAATGAAAAAAATGATTCAATTTTGCAATAATTTTCATCTTTCCTCTTATAAGCAGTAACGGCTTTCTTTGCCTATCAGACTAGCAATCAAATCTTCGGTCAAATTTCCATTCAATGAAGTAAAATTATATATATATATATATATATATATATATATATATATATATATATATATATATATATATATATATATATATATATATATATATATATATATATATATATAGGGTTTTACCCGACGAGTTGCCCATATATCTGTTCATGCAATCAAACTGATTTCATGAAAAATATAAATCCACCACCCGGTAATTAATACCATTGCCAGGCAATGATTATAATCAAAACATATCCTGGAATAATTATATATTAGGATAACGTTAAATGTTATGAGAATATATCAATCTACCAGAATATATACATACTATAGCATCATCAGACAATGATATCAATGTACCAACGAGTAGTGTCAGAGGTTTTCTCCCGGAAAAATCCAGTGTACGGACCTTAGTCAAGTAACACTGAATGTTACTCATTAATAGTTTCCTTTGTGTGAAGTGGTGAACGATCGAATAGAATACTGCTCTGAATATAAATATGACAAAATTGTCAGTTAATTATATTACATTTATATAAACAAGTAAATAATATATGAAATGAGATTCTGAGCAGTATAAACTAAAGAGAAAACCTATGACTCTACCTCATTATTTATTTCGGAAAGAAACCTACAAAGAATATTACAAGATTTGATGACTGTTATCTTTTGTAACTGTTCAAACAATCTCGATACTTTTGTGAAGATTTCTAGGAATAACACCTGTTGTGGAAATAATAATCGGTAGAATAAATATTTTTTCATTTTCCACATTTTTTAATCTCGTCGCCAAGCATCATATATTAAGAAATTTTTCCATTGTATTTATTTTGTATATTATGTGTGTCGGGTATAGCAATATCAATTATATATGTTATTTGATTCTGTTCATCATTAAGAATGATATCTGGTCTATTGTGTTTTACAGCTCTGTTGCAAAGAATTGTTTTATCAAAATAAAGTTTATATTTGTCATTTTCACAAATAATCTCAGGTTCATATTTGTGAAATTTTTTTTCTTTGGGAATTAGGTCATGTTTAATTCCTAGATCAAAATGAATAATATTAGCGACGGCATTATGTCTTTCTAAATAATATGTTAAAGCAAGGACTGAGCAAGATGATAATATATGAAAACTGTTTCTGAAGAACAGAAACATGTGTGTGTGTTTTCTATAATTCCTCGTGAAAACAACCTGATCCTGGATCGCAATTGCCAAGCCTTCTGTTTCAGCAAACAATTCTCCAGAAACTAACCATTTATTCGATGCGATTTCATCAATATAATCATTTTCAATTCTTTAGGTGCTTTCCGTGTAATTCTTTCTGCATCCAACTTTCTCTTTTAGAATTATCATCAAATATATCAAAATCTACCTTTTGCATTGTCAAGTTCAGAGGTGTAAGATTATAATCTGAAGCAACAACAATATCATGTAATTTAGACATTCCCTGTTTATCATGAAAATGGGAACGTAGATGAAAAATCTGTTTACTATGAAGATTATTGAAATCAGTTAATCCACGACCTCCAAGATGTCTAGGTAGTGTAACTCTCTGAACAGCTGACTTTGGGAGATGCTTATGATATTTACAACGCATTTTCCTCGTTTGACATTGTAATTCATTTAGATCAGTTTTAGACCATTTAATAATTCAAAAAGAAGATGTAAGAATAGGAACTGCATAGGAGTTGATAGCTCTGAAAAGGTTTTTACTAGTTAAATAACTCTTGATGGTAATTCTAAGTCTTTTGTAATATGAACTTCTAATATTTTCTTTAGTGCTGCTATGGCTAATTGTCTTCGCTTGACCAAATCCAAGATATTTATATGTATCTCCTTGATGCATTGGCTCGATTTCGATATTGGAAATCTTTATATAATCAGAGGTGATCTTTCCTTTTCAATAGAAAGATTTTTACATTTTAGAAGCCCAAATTTCATATGAATATCATTGGAGTAGTTGAAAGTAATCTCAAGTAGACTTTTAAATGAGATCTGGTTCCGGCATATAATTTAATATCATCTAAATAAATTAAGTGACTTAATTTGAATTCAGTTGATAGACTGTTTACTTTGAAGCCGAAACTAGTAGCATTTAATTCATGAGAAAATGGATCAAGACAAAGACAAAACCAAAGAGCACCTAAAGAATCAGCTTGAAAAATGCCTCTTTTGATTGGAATTACTTCGGATTTTAACGATTGTTTTGAAATATTTGAATGAAGATTGTTTCTCCAATTTTTCATTACAAATTCAAGAAAAAGACGAAATGTCTCATCAATTTTATAAATTTCCA
Source organism: Cryptolaemus montrouzieri (assembly GCA_013387265.2). Classification (NCBI taxonomy): domain Eukaryota; kingdom Metazoa; phylum Arthropoda; class Insecta; order Coleoptera; family Coccinellidae; genus Cryptolaemus; species Cryptolaemus montrouzieri. Next base: position 5,286,982 of record JABFTP020000103.1, on the reverse strand, counting down.
AAATTTCTTGAAGCCATGAATGGGAGAACTATCATAAGCCTTTTGGTAATCAATGAAGGCTGTATGAATATTTCTCTTCTTAGTTTGAGCTTGATTCAAAGCAACAGAATCAATTACAAGTTGCTCTTTAGTACCAAGATGTTTTTTCTACATCATTTTGTTGTTCGGAAAGAATATTATAATTCTCCAAATGTGCATAAATTTTTGGGTAATACATACAGTTAGAATTTTATATATTGTTGGAAGGCAAGTAATTGGTCTATATTGAGACGGATCAATTAGCACTTTTCGGTTTTAAATAAGTAATTCCTTGTGTGAAAAATAAAGGAGTAGCTGAGGAGTTCTTTATTATAAATGAAAAATATTCAGCCAATTTTTCATGAACGCAAGAGAATTTCTTGAACCAAAAGTTATGAATACCATCAACACCTAGAGATTTCCAATTTTTGTGTGTTTAATAACTGATGTTATATCTTCGTTTGAAAATTTTTCAAATTGCATGCATTCTATTTTAGAAAATCGAGACCTTTCATTTAAAATCCAACTTGGATTGGAATTGTGTTGCCTTGGCACTGCCCAAATTGAAGACCAATAATCAGTTAGAATATATATATATATATATATATATATATATATATATATATATATATATATATATATATATATATATATATATATATATATATATCCGATCTAGGATCGGAGTCTCGAAAACACAGCGGGTTACTTGTAAGATGGCGGCGGGAGCGGCTAGCGCTCGCTGTTGGTGTGTTCCTGTTAGTGTATTCTAAGTGTGCGTGAGCGTTGACGCGAATGAAAATAATTAAAGTACGTTTTCTGTAGATTGGGCGTTATTAGAAAGAGGGCGTTAATTATCTCAGGTACCTTAGTTTATAATTTTTTAGAGCACCAAAAACGCAATTTGCTTAAAATTCAGCCAAAATCTTCAGTATTATAATTTCATGCAGGTATGGCTCAAAAAACTTCCCGAAAAAGGCCTCGCTACTTCAATATTGTAGATAATATTGGGTGGTAAGTTTACTTTGCGAAAAGAACCATCCTCACTCATTAATATTAACGAGCACAGCAATAGCTTCCTTGTTTTCCCGGTTCTCTATGAAAACATGCGAAGTTAAATACATATTGAAGCATCCATTCACCATGAATGAATGGCTTTAATCAATTTCTTCGACAAGAAGTAATTAGTTTAGTTTAGCTGAAATATTAAATGGGTTACCTTCCAAACTCTATGTACTGGCCATATTTCCAGCATGTGTTGTGACGTAAATAAATCATTGTTATAAACACATCGATAGAGTTCATTCAATCGACATGACAAGTTCATTAATAAATCTGTCGTACAGTAGGAATTGATCAGATGACAGGCATTTATCGCCTCGTTTCCATCATATGGGACAGATAATTGCACGGTTAGTTATCGATTGTGGCGCACACTTAATTAACTGATAGCTTTCGAACAGACGAGAGGTGATATTCAATTTTAATTCTTCATGTAATTTACGGAGTAATTTCGAAGCGGAGAGCGTTGAGCTTTTGGGCTTCTCTACATTCTGGTGATGCGAATACTAAGTGAAGCTGGTATTTTAGTAATGAAGGAAATGTCACAAGAAATTTATCGGAATTACCAAATTTTGATCAATAATTGAATTCTTGTTATAATCTTTGAGTTTGCTCGATAAAAACATTAGTCTATAGAAATGAAATAGATTCGTTTGTTATTATATGATATGTAATCATGAGGAACTGTAACATCAGGTCCTGCAACAAGTGGCAGCGAGTAGCAGCAAAACAGCTTCTACTGATGCATAACCCGATGAAGCGATGACACCATCCTCGTCTACAGCACTTGAACAATCCACTTCAGGTTATTCAGCTTGTGTAAAAAGTTCGGTAATGTTAGCTACCGAAATACCTGATGCAAGTGACACTTTCGATGAAGGCTGTAATGAGGCAAGTATCGATATAATTCCATCCGACCTCGGTTTGTGGTCCGAAAGAATCACCAATGAGATGGCTAGAATATTGGTTAATCGTGGTCCGCCCTTGATAGACATCAGTTTTAGCTTTCCTAGTGATAAAGACAATAGAAAGTTTTCGTGCAGATACTTTGAGAGAAATCTAGCAAAAATCGAAAGGACTTGGCTTATTTACTCTATTTCTAAAGATTCTGTATTTTGTTTTTGTTGTAAGTTGTTTTGTAAATGTAAAACTCCTAACGCTTTTTGTGATAAAAATGGAGTATCTGATTGGCAACACTTGCCTTTGCTAACTAAGAGACACGAAACGTCAATTTTACACAACAGTTATATAAACACTTGGGTAAATTAAAAGAAAATGTTGGAGACATCTATGACTGAAAATATTGGCGAGACGTGTTGGAAAGAATTATTGCAATTGTTAAGTATTTATCTACACAATGCTTGGCACTTCAAGGTTCTCCTCAATTGCTTTTCGAACATGATAATGGAAATTTTCTAAAAGCTGTTAAGATGATTGCCTCTTTTGATTCAGTGATGAGACAGCATTATTCAGGCGTGCAAATACAGCATGAAATAATTGAATCATTGTCGTCCAAAGTAAGAAATAATATTTTAGAAATGGTTCGCGGTTCAAAATATTCTTCAATAATATTAGATTGTACACCAGACACTAGTCATACTGAGCAAATTAGTTTTGTTCTGAGGTATGTTGTCCTTAACACCACTTCAAAAAAGGTTGAAGTTAAGGAAAGTTTTATTGCCTTTAATCCAATACAGAAGGGATATATACATTTGTGATAGAAAATTCGAAAAAATTAAATTTAGAATTAAAACACATTAGGGACAAGGTTATGATAATGGGACAAATATGAAGGGAAAACATGTTGGGCTTCAAAAACGCATTCTTGATGCGAATCCGAAAGCCCTTTTTGTACCTTGTGCGACTCTTACTTTGAACTTAACAGTAAATAACGCTTCTAAGGTGCTACAATAAACTTATTCAATCTTGTGCAAGAGTTATATGATTTTTTCTCGTCATCCACAAAAAAGGGGTATGTTTTGAGAAAAAATGTCCCCGGGTTAAGTTTAAAGCCTCTAAGTGAGACAAGATAATCCTGCAGAATTGATGCAATAAAGCCCCTTAAAGTTTATTAATTAAGGCTTGCGAAAATCTTTTACAATTGGCTGAAGATAATTCCTTTCACATTGATGCAAGACATAAAGCGAGTTCCTTCTTAACGTCTGTACAAAATTTTCAATTTATTTGTGGAGTTATTATTTGGCATGACGTTTCATTTCATATAAATATTATCAACAAACAAATACAAAGTGCTACAATTAATATTAAAGTTTGACAAACCTACCTAAAAATTTAGTTTATCACTTCCATCATTTCAAGAAATTCTTGTGCAAGCGATAGAAGTAGCATCCTCTCTCGAAATTGAAGAAGACTTTCCACCATTACCAATGATTAGAAGGAAATTTGAACCAAAACTGTTTGACTATGAACACCGAGATGAGACCCCTCATGGTCCAAAAACCGCCTTTAAAATTAGTTTTTTCTTAAAAATTATAGATTAAACTATAAGCTCTCTAAAAAACCGATTTGACTTATTAAATGAGTATGATAATATTTTCGGATTTTTTAGCGACATATTCAAATTAAGTGACAGCGATCTTTTAAAACATTGTTCTATTCTTGAAGAGCGACTGACAGATCAGGATAATAAGGATATAGACTCCAATGATCTGTTTAACGAAATTAAAGCGTTGAAGTTGTTTTCATTACCTGATGATACTGACCCCTTAAGTATTTTACAATATATATTTGAAAACAATTTAATCTCCACCTTTCCAAACGTAAGCATTTCACAAGGAATTCTTTTGACATTGCCTGTATCTGTAGCTTCTGGCGAGCGATCTTTTTCAGAGATAAAAATCATTAATAATTATTTAAGATCGACAATGATTCAAGAAAGATTGTCTGGGCTAACAATATTAGCAATTGAACAAGAAATTTTAACGGTATAAATTTTAGCGATGTAATTAATGAATTTGCAACAGCAAAATCTCGGAAAATATCGCTATTACAATAACTATCTTTTATTTTTCTATTGCACCTAGACCTAGCTTTCATTTTTGATTTTAAAACGAAGTTCCTAGGTATTTGTTATTAGAAATATCTGCATATCTTTTAAAATATCTAAGTATAAGTAGAAAGTAGTACCTATATATATATATATATATATATATATATATATATATATATATATATATATATATATATATATATATATATATATATATATATGTAGACATTAGGCAATATTTCTGTTATTTGTTCCTAAAAATGATTGATTGAAGTGATTTTCTGTTTCAGGTTATTTTCTAGTATTTATACAACAACAACGAGTCAACGTGTCTGTATCCCATTACTTAAGTAAATGTTTTAAAATGGGTGTGAACAAGAATTTATTTTGTTATGATTTTTTTCTGTTTGTTTCATTTTGATATTTTAGTCTACAAATAAATATGACTTGTAAAGTTCGCTTTTTTGCTTTACTTCAAGGACCTACCTACCTCCAAATTTAAAAAAAACATGATCCAAATTGCCTTAAGGGACGCCAAAATCCTTTCTTGCACACAAGCGCCAGTAGCCCTCACGGGAGCCCTGAGTTTAGAATTAAAATACATACAGAGTGTTTAAACAAGACACGGCACGCTCCTGTCGATATCAGCATTGTCCACAAGATCGGGTTGAATAACTGTTTCCATTCAAAAGGTAGGGAAGGGCTTAATTAGGGTGAAAACACCGCACCAAAATTAAAAAAAATCACAATCAAATTAATTATTTTAGATAAAACAATTTTCTCACCTTCGATATACAAGGTGAATATAAAGGCACCGCAATATTTTAGGGGGTGATTGCTAAGCTCAATTCATGAAGAAAGTTCAAATAAACATAGGTCCGCAAATACTTGATTACCGATTTACAGGTTGTTAAAGTTGAATCGAAAGGTGCAGTTAAATTTGAATTTTCCGAAAACCGCTGGAGATATTGAGGAGAAATTAAGGGGGTTTCAAAAACTTCCAAGTACGCATAATTTTCAATACGAAACAATATTTTGGACTCATCAGTGGCGCGCGTATGAACACAACGCAGGTTATTCCCAAAGAGAAACTAGAACGCTATTGATTTTTTCGAATCTGAAAAATATTTCTGAATTTTTCAATTATTTTTCGAGAAAAACCCTCTTGTGAATTTTCTTGACGTCCAGTTTTTTGGTAAAAAACATCCACGCCTATACCAATAGGCACATTGAGCCGATATGAAAAAGCAAGAGGGCCAAGGGAAGTAAGAATTGAAATTGAATCAAAAAGTAATACGGTATTATTCCGTCTCGAATAAACTAAGTGAAATTTCTTTCGATTTCGAATCTATTTTCAAAATTTTATAATCTAGTATTTCCTCCAAAAATTAACATAATCATTTCTAATCTCCACGTGCAACAATGTCTTTATCATGGAATCACCTACGTGTATATTGAATACTACCTGACTAAACTTTTATCGATTATGACACATTTCAAGTATTTAGACAAGTAATTCATAATCTGAAAAATAGAAATAGATATTTTGAATTTATCTCTAATCGTCTTTAAAAATATTTACACAAGATTCTTATCATTGGTACCATAAGATAAATTAATTATAATGTATGGAATTTGTTCTATGAAAATAAAGAGAAATTTCTTTATATTCGAAGTACACTCATGCCAATTTTTCTAGAAATTCATCGAAAATCCTTGGAGACAAATTGAGCAATAAGCTTTCCATATTTTTCCTAAACGAATGAGAATATGAGAATGCTAAAATAGGAAAAGGAAAATTCGAGGAGATAATTGGATTATATGGTCTAGGAGAAAAAAACGAAAGAGGTGATCGAGTGTTACAATTTTGCCAAGAAGAAAACATGAAAATAACGAACACATGGTTTGAACTTCACCCCCGCCGCCTATACACATGGAAATCCCCAGCGGACCGAACAGACAATGTAGTTCGGAACCAAATAGATTTCATCCTCATTAACCAAAGATTCAGTTCAACCATCAAAAGAGCTTGTACATATCCTGGAGCGGATGTTCTCTCTGACCACGTATTATTAGTGGCCGTCATGAAAATTGCTTTGTCAAGTCAGAAAAAGTCAACCATACAACGACAGATAGCGTTAGAAAAAATGAAGAACCCAATAATAAAATCTGAGTTGAGCAATGAGATAAACTCACAAATCCAAATAATAACTTCGAATATTGGAAACACGCCAACGCAAACTTGGACAAGGATAATGGACACTGTAACGAACTCAATGCAAAACAAACTAGGGTATAAAACAAAGAACGAAAAGCAGAAATGGATGATAGATGAGATCTTGTTTCTAATGGACAAACGAGCACAAAAACAAAAAAGATAGTAAGTACAAAGACATTCAAAGACTTATAAGGTCAAAGATTAGAATAGCAAAAAACGAATGGCTTAAATGTGAATGCCAAGAAATCGAACAACTACAAAACCAACATGATGACTTTAACATGCACAAAAAACTGAAGGAAACTGCTGGTATATATAGAAAAATGAGAACAACTGTAACAGTCAATAATAACAACCAGATAGTCCTCGACAGCAAAGAGAAAAACAATGTTTGGGAAAAGTATATAAAAGAACTATTTGACGATGACAGACCTCCAGCTGATGTCAATATTTCACTAACCGGTCCACCCATAACTAAAGACGAAATTGAAAAAGCTATACACGACGCAAAAAATAATAAAGCAGTTGGCCCAGATGAAATTCCTTCAGAAATACTTAAACTCCTAGATGAAAAAGGCATCACAGCTCTACATAAAGTGTTTAACACTATATATGAGACAGGACACTATCCCAAGCAATGGTTGTGCTCAACTTTTATCCCCCTGCCTAAGAAGACCAATGCAAGAAAATGTGAAAACCACATACTCATTAGCCTGATGAGCCATACCTTAAAAATATTTCTTAAAATCATACACCAGAGAATTTACAAAAAATGTGAAAGAGACATAAGTGACTCGCAGTTTGGGTTTAGACAAGGGTTAGGTACAAGAGAAGCAATAGTCGCCATACAAGTGCTTGTCCAGAATTGCCATGATCAGAGAAAGGATGTCTGTCTATGTTTCATAGACTACGAGAAAGCATTCGATCGTGTACAGCACCACAAATTAATGCAGCTTCTAAAAAGGCTTGATATAGACCAAAAAGACATACGATGCATTGAGAATTTATACTGGAACCAAACAGCACAAATAAAAGTAGACAATAATATGTCTAATGACATCCAAATTAGAAGAGGAGTACGACAGGGATGTGTGCTTTCTCCACTCCTATTCAATTTGTATTCAGAGACGATTTTCCAAGAGGCACTAGAAGACATGGAAATGGGAATCAAAGTCAATGGACTGTGGATAAACAATATCCGATATGCTGACGATATGGTCTTAATAGCTGACAACATGACCGACCTGCAATAACTGGTCAATAGGGTAGGTGAACAAAGCCAATCAATGGGCCTAAATATAAATGTAAAAAAAACAAAATTTATGATTATCTCCAGAAACCAGCAAATGTTCGAAAACTCTACGCTAATATTTAACGCAAGGTTCATAGAAAGAATAGAAAAGTTTAAATACTTGGGAATCTGGCTGTTTCAAGACTGGTCATCAGAAAAAGAGATAAAATATCGCATAGTGCAAGCACGACAGGCATTCCTAAAGTTTCGAAAAGTGTTCACCTGCTCCGACTTTGACCTTAACCTAAGGATAAGATTCACTAAGTGCTACATTTGGTCAGTGCTTCTCTATGGTATGGAAGGTTGGACATTAAAAGCGAATGAAATAAACAAATTAGAGGCTTTCCAGATGTGGCTATACCGCAGAATCCTTAAAGTACCCTGGACGACTAGATTGACAAATGAAGAAATTCTTAGACGAGTTAACAAACAACGTGAACTGTTTGCAGTGATCAAAAAGAGGAAAACAGCATATCTGGGTCATATAATGCGAAACACGAAATATCAATTCCTGCATTTGTTAGTCGAAGGCAAGATCGAAGGCCGGAGAGGGATCGGACGGAAGAAAATGTCTTGGCTGCGAAATATCAGGCAGTGAACAGGACTACACGATATACAGTCATTGATACACACCGCAAGAGATGGAGACGCAATGGAAAATGTTATCGCAAACATCCATTAATGGATATGCATTAGAAGAAGAAGAAGAATGAGAATATAAGAACGTAGTTTCTCTATGTAAGTAAATAGGTTGTATTTCTGAATAAGTGGAAAAAAACTATTTAATTGTCGGAATTACCTTCAAACAGAATTGACATCAATATATCCTGGATCAAAATAAAAAAATTCAAATAAATAAGGAATTCTTCTATCTTGTCTACTCGCCAACCATATTTAGGACAGATCAGACGCTTTTCCTACTCCATCCCATTGTAATTGTTTCTAAAATACGCTAATTTCTACCATTCGACCAATCTGGCAATGTCACTTAAACGCCAACCATGAAAATCAACGACAACAATGAAAAAACCCTTTTGCAGAGTCAAATGAGAGGAAAACTATAGGCTCCGGTTGTATATACAGTGTGTTTTGTTCTCATGTTTCACCCTTGGCCTTAGAGTGGTGGAAAATTGTTTGCATGGAGAGGTAGATACCTAAATTTTGAATCAATTATACCAAACCGTTACAAAAAAAGCGTTATCAATACCTTGATTGATAGAGCTATAAAACTATCACACCCTAAATTTAGAAAAACAATATAAAGAAATTGAAGAACCTACTAAAAATATACGCGTTTCCACCTAGTTTTTTTTTGAACCACTCATAAAGAAAAGAATACACGAAATATACAATACAGAACAAAGAAAAAAAAGAAAAATAGATTTCAAATACATCTGTCTAACTAATACACCCGGACTGTCACAACGAATTGATAAATGCCTAGAACATGGACACAAACCTAACAACTACTGCAAATTTTCACCACTCTCTGCAGGTGAGCATGAGAACAAAACACACTGTATATACAAGGTTAATTGTCAGGACTGTGGAGCGTGCTATATCGGAAATACTGAACAATACCTGCATAAAAGACGACTACTTCGTTAGATCTAATAAAAAAAGTAACGCCCTAGCGAAACATATCATTGAACAACTACATACATTTAATTTTGCTGATGTAAGAGTTTCTGCATCTGAAAGCAATGACTTTAAAAGGAACATTCTAGAAATGATCGAAATCCAAAAAGAACCTAAGACAGTGAATTCAAGAGCTGACCTTGACGGATTTATGAATGACTACACTAATCTAATAATTTAAATACACCCTTCAATAGATTGCTGCAACCAGTTATACTCAAATATTAATTGTTATTGCTTTTTATTGTTGTCTTGCTTTTTGTTTTTGTTTTACCAGTGATGATAGTGATGTCAAGAGAGAATGTGTAAGGTGAATAGCTTTTAACGTAAGAATTGTATTATGTGTTTTACTGAGATTATGATTTATGTTTTATATAATAATTTCGCAGAGATGAATGTTTTCTGATGATGGCCCTGTGCCGAAACGCGTAAAACACTCTGCAAATTATAAGTGTTCCGTTTTCTTAACCCCGATTCCCCAGTAAAACATTTATATATATATATATATATATATAAAAATTTCAAAAATATGAACCTGACATTATTTGTGAAAATGACAAATATAAACTTTATTTTGATAAAACAATTCTGTGCAACAGAGCTGTAAAACACAATAGACCAGATATCGTTCTTAATGATAAACAGAATCAAATAACATATATAATTGATATTGCTATACCCGACACACATAATATACAAAATAAATACAATGAAAAATTTCTAAATATATGATGCTTGGCGACGAGATTAAAAATGTGGAAAATGAAGAAAATATTTATTCTACCGATTATTATCTCCATAACAGGTGTTATTCCTAGAAATCTTCACAAAAGTATTGAGATTTTGGGTCTGAAGAAAAATTTGTTTGAACAGTTACAAAAGATAACAGTCATCAAGTCTTGCAATATTCTTCGTAGGTTTCTTTCCGAAAATAATAATGAGGTAGAGTCATAGGTTTTCTCTTTAGTTTATACTGCTCAGAATCTCATTTCATATTTTATTTATTTGTTTATATAAATGTAATATAATTAACTGACAATTTTGTCATATTTATATTCAGAGCAGTATTCTATTCGATCGTTCACCACTTCACACAAAGGAAACTATTAATGAGTAACATTCAGTGTTACTTGACTAAGGTCCGTACACTGGATTTTTCCGGGAGAAAGCCTCTGACACTACTCGTTGGTACATTGATATCATTGTCTGATGATGCTATAGTATGTATATATTCTGGTAGATTGATATATTCTCATAACATTTAACGTTATCCTAATATATAATTACTCCAGGATATGTTTTGATTATAATCATTGCCTGGCAATGGTATTAATTACCGGGTGGTGGATTTATATTTTTCATGAAATCAGTTTGATTGCATGAACAGATATATGGGCAACTCGTCGGGGTAAAACCCTATATATATATATATATATATATATATATATATATATATATATATATATATATATATATATATATATATATATATATATATATATATATATATATATATATATATATATAAATGAGACAAAAATCTTCCGCGAAAAACTTCGCAAGGAGTCTACGTATGTAAAGTTGAGACAAAAAGAATTATTCAAAAATCCGTCTCTTGTCCGGAAGGATTATTCATGGATTTACTGATTTTTGAATAATTCTTCTTGTCTCAACTTTACATATGTAGACTCCTCGCGGAAGATATTTGTCCCATCAAATATTTACCGACGGGGGTTTTATCTCGGAAACAGAGGAAAAGAGCACTATTCCCGTGGGATTATTTCGCTTTCTACCGTTGATGTGATTCACGGAACGGCGAAAGATCTCTTCCAAATGTTTGGAATTTTTAACGTTTCCACATCTGTTTGTTATTGTTCGTATCTTTCTCGAAGTCGGGTTCGCCGTGTCAGTCCATAGAGGGCGACTCTCGTACGTATGTACGAGATGCGTCCTTTCTGGAATCGATAAGGTACCCCGATGTAGCTTGATAGGATGCTGAGAAGCGATATGCGACACTAATGAGCTCCTAATTAGGACGAAACTGAAGTCTGCCGCTTCGTTTCTCGGCATCCTGCTTAGTTGCACTATTAAGGCTCTTGGGGGCTGCGTGCATGGCGGGCAGATTTGGGTACTAGCTTTTATCAGGAAGGATTATTCATTGATCTACGGATTTTTGAATAATTCTTCTTGTCTCAAGTATATATATATATATATATATATATATATATATATATATATATATATATATATATATATATATATATATATATATATATATATATTTATTTATATAATTAACATGAAACGTTTGCCTTGAAATTACCTGAATTCACTGAGGTTAGAATCACTTTATACTCTCCAACAATAAGACCTTAGGGGGTAATGTAAATGCTTCGAATCTCAATAATAAATTCATTTGTTACGGTGTAATACTGGCTTGTTTGCAATAAACGACGCCATTCAAGCGACGCTACATCACTGAATAGTTGTAATCTCCGTCCATTATTGCACGATGTTCAATCCTGCCAATATAACACGGTTCTGACAAGCTATTGTCTACCTGACTAGATCCTGTTTTCCTTCAGGAACGCTCATAAAGGTGTCCTAAAATTCAAGTAACATTTGAATTTGCCGTCATTCTTATTGATTTTATTGAGCTATTGAGAAGGGGTACGTGTTAGGGCTTTAGGAATATTTTTCCTATTATTAGAAGGGTATTTCCATTCAAAAAATGTGTTTCGAAATCTTGTCGACTGTCGACTAGTGTGTACCATTATTCATTTAACATCAAATTTATTCCACTTAGCTGATACAAACTGTATAACTTTATACGAAATCCTAAGTGGACTCCCACTTTAACAAGTATTACAAATATCTCTACCTGTATTTCAAAAATGTAAGTCATAACTGCAATTGGATTCAAATATTTTTGGTAGGCAGATATCATATATCTTGTGGAGGATGTAATTAAATGCACTACGTGTACCTAAAATTGACAATTACACAATGAGAATGGACCTGAGCGAATCTAATTGTCATTCTGTAAATGCAATAAATCAGTTAACTTTATCATTCGATGAAAGATATTATCTCAATTTTCGAAATATGCAGAATATGCTGAAAACGATCGTAAAATTGGAATCGTTCGACTCCGTTTCAGATACAATTAATCTGAATATTTTCTTTTGACTGTTTGTACGCCAAATTAATTGAATGTTATTCAGAGTATACCATAATAATCAGCAATCATCTTGGATCTGATAAAACTATCGATATTTTTCCTATGACCCACTGCTTCTGAAATATTCACTCAGAAAGTGGAAGATAACAAAATACAGGGTGTCCGAACCAAGGGTGAAGTTGTTTTCAAACAATAAATACTCAGGTTTATGCTCGGTCTCAACTGACTTAAACTCAAAAATCATTCGATCGATAATGTTACCGGAATTTTAATAAAATGAATTTCAACAATGTAGTTTCTTCCGTTTTTGAGAAGTACGAATCTGATCAAGTTTTTTTCGATCTAAACTGGTAAGGTATTCTTACGAAGAAATAAAGATGTCATCTGTTATTTCTCATTTTCGAAAGTTCCTCAACGAAATTAATCTGAAAATGGTTTATTCCACTAGTTACAAGTAAGTTGTGCCAAAGAAACGGCAAGGATATTCGATAGGAACCATGGACTCAAAGCGAGTAAGGTGTCACGAAAGCCTTCAATGAAATTCAGACTGTCCATAGAGTGATCGATCTCAAGTACTTATTGAACATTTTCATATATGAATAAAGATACAATAACATCAGTTATTGGAGTATTTCAAATTGAAGCATGTTAGGTTGAAGTAGAATCCACACTGCTGGTTTTCAATGCCCCAAATTCACAAAAAAGTATTATTTTACAGTAAGGTGCCATTCGAAAATTTCGAAAATGCTTATCATTTGTATATATTTTGTGCAGTTTTTACAAATAACATTATACAGTATTATTTCATTCGGAGCTCAAAAACGACATGGCAATATTCAAGGATGTGATGGCTAAAGTCATTACATGAAAAAGTTCATAAACATAGATCTGCAAACATTACTCACCGATTTACAGGGTGCTAAATAGAAACATTCAGTTGAATTTGAATTTTTCGTAAACAGCTTTAGATTTCGAGATCAAATTTTGAGGATGTCGAAAACTTTCAAAGACGCATAATACAGTCTGGTTTTTTCTTTTCAAGTTTAAGAACAGAAAAAAATCGTTTTCCGGTTTTTTGTCATTTCGTCCATCTTATATTTTTTGTATGATTTTTTATGTAAATATACAATTGATGATTCTTTTTTTACCATATTCTCAAAAGAAATATTTTTATCCTTCAGGTATCTGACGCCTTGAAGATCTTAGCATTACTATAGCAGATTCTAGTAGAATCAAATCCAACAACTGTTTGAAATATTCTTCGCAAACATCCGCATTCATTTTAGTTTTACTTTGAAATGATAATAACCCCCCATCCACTAAACCCTTAACACTACCTATATCCGTTATTATTATACGTCGTTCTTTTCCTGACGGAGACTGAAATCCTGTAGACCAGAATATCCCAAACTGGGGGGCGTGACTCCCAAATGGAATAATTGAAAAAATTACAAGAATAATTTCCTTAAATCTTTGAAATAAAATCTTTCTAAGTTTTCTTAATAGTTTTTCTGAAGTTTTAATGAAGTTGTAAACTTTATCAAAGAAGGCTACAGTTTTTAAAACTACAAAGCACACAAGAGTTCAAGGTTCTCAAAACCGCCCCTCTTGACGGCAACGGCCGTGCGTACCGATACCTCCGTTGGGCCTTGGTGTGAGTGCGAGTGTCCTCGCACCCCTTCCTCCCCCACCCGCACCGCATCTTCAGTCCAATGTCAATAACCTTGCAGTTTGTTCAGTGCTTGAGTTGTAACTAGTTCGTTCTGGCACAGTGCTTGCCGTGAAATATCAGTCAGCGTGTTTGATGAATTGTGGGTGTTCTATAATTGTTGCGACGTTTGAATTGGAGTAATTGTTTTGTGTTGTGTTTGTTCTGTCTGAAGCTGAATCAGAGAAGATAAACACGGCAAAGAAACGCAAGTATATTGACGATTATATTCAATATGGGTTTGTCTCCTTGCTTAAAGATAATGTTGGTCACCCTAAGTACGTTATTAGCTATGAAGTATTAAGCAATGACGAGACGAGGCCTAATCGAACATGAATGAATGAAGGATGAAATGAGCTGGTGACCACTACTGAAGCTGTAGATGTGATGAAAGCAGTGTCAGACTTTTTTGAGCAAAACTTATTGGTGTATGCACAGATGGTGCTCCTTCAATGCTCGATTCTCGCTCAGGCTTTGTGCAGTTGGTCGAACAGAAGGATGCTGACGTGGTTGGGATTAATTGTTTCGCTGTTTTAAAGCTATGTATTATAGTAGTCAACTACGTAAAGAACAGTGCATTAAATACTCGACTGTTTAAAAGTCTTTGTGAAGATTTAGGTTAGACCACAAAACGCTGCTATTTCATACAGAAGTACGAAGGCAATATGTTGGGAAAACTATTTGAGCTCCATGATGAAGAGTTTAATAAACCCAGTAACCAACTGATTTTGGCCTATTCATCAAACTTTTTTGACACATTAAATAACCTAAACTTGAGACTGCAAGGTGCAGACTCGAATATATTAACAAATTGGGATGCCATCATGATGTACGTTGAGAAACTACAACTATAGATACGTAAAGTGTCAATGAACCCCAACTATTCAAGTTTCAACAAAGTAGTGTCAGTCTTAAAAGAAACATGTTTTGAGGACGTTTTTGAAGGACCGCTTTTGGAAAACTTGATAATTGACCATTTGGAGAACCTCAAGGAGGAGTTCAGCAGGTACTTTCCTAACTTGTCAGAGGAGTTTTACAAATTATCACCGACCCGTTCAACATGGATATAACAGTTGCTGCCAGAAAAGGAGCAAAAAGAGGGAATAGAAATAAAAAATGACTCTGCTGCAAGATACGATTTTGAAAAAATGGACAAGCCCTCATTTTGGTTAAAGTACTTAAAAGTTTACCCCAGTGTTTCAGAGAAAGCTGTTCAGATGTACTTGCCATTTTCAACAACATAAATGTGCGAAAAAGCGTTTTCAACTCTTGTGGCGATCAAAACCAAGTAACGCAACAAACTTGATGTCGAAAGTGACCTACGCTGTACTTTGTCTGAAACATGGAAGCGCACCCATCTCACTGAATGACATTTTATGTTTTGTTTTTGTGAGTAGGTAGGCCTATTGCTTCACCAAATCATCAGGGGGCGTGGTACAAAAAGTTTGGGGCTGTAGACCATCCTTGGAGGAAGGTTAGTCGACAATCTCTTATGTTTTTATTCCAAGTTTTCTGAACCGTGTACCCTTGATTAACCCACGTTTCATCCAGAGAAAAAATGTTCCTACTTGAAGCAGGATATTTTTCAATTGCTCTTAAATGATTTCTTCTCCAGCAAACGATTTCTTCTTTATCTAAGAGAACTGACTTTCTGTTGTGCTTTTGCCATAAGAAATTCAATTCATGCAAAACTTGCCACAATTTGTTTTCGATATTGAAGGCAAGTCCCGATCTTCTACGAGCACAACGTATATCTTTTTCACAGTGGGAATTTCTTTCCGAAAATAGAAAGAATGCACAGTTTTTCGAATATTATTCCAAGCATACATTTTAACATTTTCATCAATTGAAGGTCTATGGCCTTAACGCCTTAAAGTATCGTATACATTCAATTCAATTAATTTTTGATTTGACAAAGTGGTATATTTTTAGAACGTTTAACATGGGGTAAAATCAGAAAATTTTTCCATTTTGGTGAAATAAACAAAATACTTTCAACAATTACTAACTGATGCATACAAATGATAAAACTACTAAAACTCTTCTCAATATAAATCCATGTAATAACTACCTATTCTTTGAGTCAATTCGGAGAAAATACATAATAATAAAATCTTTAACCCTTATTCGAATGGAACGTCTATGACCATCCTTCGGATAAAAGTGTTTCATTTTATTTATATTAAAAAGAATTTCCTTAAAATAAACCTCTCAACATTATTATTAAATGGAGTCATGTCTATATCTAATACAAATTGATAAATTCTGGAAATTTGTGATTCTGCTATTCGAAAAATCAAATCACGATTCGATAATACAAGGCATTCAATGGCCACAAAGTTGTTTAGAACGGAAAATTTCATCAAATCTCTCATTATTTGCTTCATTGATATTTCAGTTCAAAAATGCTTCAGATAAATGTCATATAAAAAATACAGAATTTTTTCCATGTTCGTTATTCACACTTTATAAATATACAAGTAGCTTCCACTAGAAATCACAATTGAAATCAGAAACAGCCGAAGCAATTCCCATTCTCCAAATGAAAGAATTTTAGCAAACCCATAAATTGCGTAGAGCTTCAGGAATGGACATAAATCTCTCGTGGGTACGGTGCTCGAGCTTTCTGATACATGACATCAAATATTACCTACGCATATTTAAACATATACCTATGAATAAAGATCTAAGAGAATTGAATTCTATCAGCATGCAGTATCTTGATATTTACATTTACCACAAAATTTCCATCCAGAATTCGACGAAAGCTCTCTGAGTAAATATGAAGATAATGGAAATCTGAATAGCTTCAAAATAATGCCGGAAACCATGACTTTGGTCCATTCCATTTGAAGATGTTCTGAGATACTAATATTCAGATTTAGGCAAATAGGCATTCAAGAGTTTTATGTATATAAATATACAACATTTTCACAGATAAAATACATAAATTACTGAAAATGTGAAGTATATACTTACAAATAAAGAGCGAATTATATATAAATTACATATTTTCATCAAATTTGAATAAAGATCCATATTTCACGGTATTATATATATATATATATATATATATATATATATATATATATATATATATATATATATATATATATATATATATATATATATATATATATATATATATATATATATATATATATATATATATATATATATAATCTTACACCTCTGAACTTGACAATGCAAAAGGTAGATTTTGATATATTTATTTGATGATAATTCTAAAAGAGAAAGTTGGATGCAGAAGAATTACACGGAAAGCACCCTAAAGAATTGAAAAATGATTATATTGATGAAATCGCATCGAATAAATGGTTAGTATCTGGAGAATTGTTTGCTGAAACAAAAGGCTTGGCAATTGCGATCCAGGATCAGGTTGTTTTCACGAGGAATTATAGAAAACACATCATCAAACAAAATATAGATGATTCTTGCCGTAGATGTTTCTGTTCTTCAGAAACAGTTTTTCATATATTATCATCTTGCTCAGTCCTTGCTTCAACAGATTATTTAGAAAGACATAATGCCGTCGCTAATATTATTCATTTTAATCTAGGAATTAAACATGACCTAATTCCCAAAGAAAAAAATTTCACAAATATGAACCTGAGATTATTTGTGAAAATGACAAATATAAACTTTATTTTGATAAAACAATTCTTTGCAACAGAGCTGTAAATCACAATAGACCAGATATCATCTCAATAATAAACAGAATCAAATAACGTATATAATTAATATTGCTATACCCGACACACATAATATACAAAATAAATACAATGAAAAAATTTCTAAATATATGATGCTTGGCGACGAGATTAAAAAATGTGGAAAATGAAGAAAATATTTATTCTACCGATTATTATTTCCACAACAGGTGTTATTCCTAGAAATCTTCACAAAAGTATTGAGATTTTGGGTCTGACGAAAAATTTGTTTGAACAGTTACAAAAGATAACAGTCATCAAATCTTGTAATATTCTTCGTAGGTTTCTTTCCGAAAATAATAATGAGGTAGAGTCATAGGTTTTCTTTAGTTTGTACTGCCCAGAATCTCATTTCATATTTTATTTATTTGTTTACATAAATGTGATATAATTAACTAACAATTCTGTCATATTTATATTCATAGCAGTATTCTATTCGATCGTTCACCACTTCACACTAAAGAAACTATTAATGAGTAACATTCAGTGTTACTTAACTAAGGTCCGTACACTGGATTTTTCCGGGGAGAAAGCCTCTGACACTACTCGTTGGTACATTGATATCATTGTTTGATGATGCTATAGTATGTATATATTCTGGTAGATTGATATATTCTCATAACATTTAACGTTATCCTAATATATAATTATTCCAGGATATGTTTTGATTATAATCATTGCCTGGCAATGGTATTAATTACCAGGTGGTGGATTTATATTTTTCATGAAATCAGTTTGATTGCATGAACAGATATATGGGCAACTCGTCGGGGTAAAACCCCTATATATATATATATATATATATATATATATATATATATATATATATATATATATATATATATATATATATATATATATATATATATACTTTTAAGTATATTTAAGGCATTGTATTACATTATACAAACTGTTATTACTTGTGTACTACAGGGTGGGACGTAATGGAAGGGCGTTTTTGGAACAGGTAGTACACGTAACGGTGAGTAAGTAGAGGGGGGCGGCTGAGGTCATTCGACTCAGGAGGATTTACCATTGAGTTCACAATGGTTATCAGGACAAGAGAGCACAGTGCGTTTGTAGTTAAAGAGTATTGAAAATCGGGAGAGTCTGTCATTGTCGTGCAGAAGCGCTTTTGCCAGCGCTTTAACATTGCTCGTAACGCTTCAGTTCCAAAACGTGACACAATCATCCGATGGGTACAGAATTTCAGAACGACTGCATCAGCAGTGAATCCGAAACACTCAAGGTCGTCCCCGAAGTGTAAGGACACCAGCTTCCATGGAAAGAGTGAGACAAGCTGGAATTCTAAGCTCAGGGCGCTCCGTCTGAAAAGGAGCCGTAGCATTCCAAATGAGTAGTCGAACAGTTCACAGAATTTCACACCGAGACCTCCGCTTTCACCACTATATGCTCATGGTTGTCCAACACTTGAATGAAGGGAATTTTACACAACTCTAGCAATTTGGTGAAAGAATGCAAATGATTATCGCTGATGAAAGTTATGAGGCACATTTTTATTTGAGCGGTTTGATTAATAAACAGAACTGTCGATGTTGGGAAGCAGAAAACCCCTGCATCAATCCCCACTTCACAGTGAGAAGGTCACCGTTTGGTGCGTTATAAGCCTACTTGGGGTGATTGGATCGTATTTTTTCGAGGAGGATAGAAGATCAACAGTAACTGTAAACACTGAGCGATATGTTTTCAAGCTGGAAAATTTTATTATCCGAGAATTGCGATGACGAAGAATGAACAAAAGAAATGTTTGGTTCCAACAAGATGGTGCCACGACACATACAGCTAGAGCATCAATGGAATTTGTGCGTTTTGGTGATATGTCGTGGCCCTCTCGTTTCCCGGATTTCACTGCTTGTGAATATTTTTCGTGGGGAAACCTAAGGACTAGAGTCTACGTCGATAAACCTCGAAATCTGCGAGAGTTGAAAGAAGCCATCGCAAGAGAAGTTACGGCAATCGACACCGATTTGTTAGAGCGGGTGGACTTTGAGAATCGACTACAGCAATGCATTGCGGAACACAGACGTCATCTGCCTGATGTCGTTTTCAGAACCTGGCTCTTCTCACTTTTTCTACACTAAGTGGTAACATTTAAGTTTTGATTTTACGTAATTAAAAATGTTCTACGTTGAAAAACAGTTATTCTCATTTCAAAAACTCCCTTCCATTACGCCACACCCTGTAGTATCACCACTTCAATTCGCCCTAGTAATTGTTGAACTAGAATGGGCAATGCTCTCTCATTGAATACGAATGTATTCCACTCGAGAAAAATATAAATTTCCCTCATCAACAGGGAACCATCACTTTCAAAGTATTCTTTATTTCTTTTGAAACTTTCAATGTGAAAATTGGAACTACGCAATTTAAAATGCAAATGATCATTTTGAAGTTTTAATGTCAAAGGTAAATTGCAAATATATCGCGCATTTTGGAAGCATACCATCGGGAAGCTCTCGTAATAAAAACAACTCATGATTCATTCATGCCTTTCATTTTTCATCATTTCGCCGAAAGTCTGGTGGAATAAATACGTGTCAGAACATGTGAAGTAATGAAAACAAATATGAAAATAATGTTTGTAGCAACAAATTAGTGAGATATATTTTAATATCTCATTAGAATGTGAAGTGCCTCTTCTACTTATCTGGTACGTGCGTTTATGGTTAAACTGATAAAACATTGGAATGATAAGTGATATTACAAAATAACTGAGTGTGTAAGAGTGATTTATTGAGGATAAAATTGAAGCCGATGTCCGGAATTAATTGATTCATGCTATCTAATATGTAACGATTGTAGAGTCGATTAGGATTCATATTACTCATGGGATACTTTGTATCTCTCACATTGTACTAAACATGCCCTATATCTAGGAAAATGCAAGAATTTAACCACTAGAATATATTTTTTTAATTTTCACTTTTTGTTCAGCAGTAGAGTAAGTGTAACAACGTTAATCAATTAGCCTAGTTCACAAATTTAAATCGGTGTTTATTCTTAATGAAGCTTCCAGCTCGATAGCTCATAGAATTTGGCATGACCTCCAGAGAAATGTATTCAAATATTTCTTCACTGCATCAAAAAAGTGAGTGTTATTTTTCATCCTTGGAATAAAAATTGGGAGCCTACATTGACAATTTCGTAATACAACTTTTTGTGTGAGTCACAACACTATAGGAGGGAATTACAGTATAAACAATGGATGAACTTTCGAAACACCACCGTTCTACGCTCGTTCTAACATTCTGCCGAAAAAACCTGGAATCAAACACAAAATATTTTTTTCTCATCCAAATTTATTGTATCGCCTTCAAAATAGGCCCTTTCCGAAATAATATATTCACGTCAACGAATAAACCAATTTTTTACATTTCTCAAACGCTTTTTCCAGAATTTCTCGCCGCGAATTCTCTTTCATGTTTTGTATGGATTCAAGACGGGTATCTAGAAGTGGTAATTTGAGTTTTGAAAAAAGAAAAATGTCGGCCGGAGCCATATCAGGTAAATACGATGGTTGTTCGATGGTATTTGTTGAGTTTTTGGTCAGAATTCATTCACAATGATAGCCCTATCAGATGGTGCATTATCGCGGTGGAAAGTCCATTAGTTTTCTTCTTCAACGGATTGCCCTCTCAAACGCAGCATAACGCTATGGTAATATTCTTTATTTACCGTCTGGCCTTCTGGCAAGAATTTTGAGTGCACTATTATGCGATAATCAAAGAAAACAGTCAACATTAACTTTTGATCGACTTTGTCGTGACTTATGGACTGGTTCGCATGCATAAACACATGTCTCATCACCAGTTACAATGCGTTCAATCAATGTGGGCTTGGAATTGACACGTTCTGGCATGTATTCATCGACGTTCAAGCTATTCAATATTTGAAACCTACAATCGTTTACAATTGTACGAGTTGATTCGTCGTGAGACACAGAAAGGTAATTGCCTGTCTCTCTCAAACTCAAAATGATATATATATATATATATATATATATATATATATATATATATATATATATATATATATATATACTTTTGAAAAGAGAGGATTTACAAAATTTGAATAATTGTATTTAGAATAAATTCTTATATCTATAATTTTGGTGTGTGTCAGAAAAAAACAAGTGTGAGCTCACGAAATGTAACAGGGGAACCATACTATCTTATATATGAATAAATAAATAAACGAGTGAAAAAACCTGAGGAAAAAACTCGTTTTCCTGTCGCTATTGTACTAGCAATAGCTTGTCTGTTTATGTTGTGTTAGTGTCGTGTGTATATAAAGAGTACCAAAGATTTTTCTGCTTAGCCGCTTCATTCTCTCTTGCATCCCATGATTTCCAAACGAAGACAAGGGTGAAAGAAAGGGGGTTTGGGACAGGAATCTGTAACAATGGAAAAAGAAAAGCCAGCAGAAAAAATCATACCTCTTATATGTCTGAACAAATCTAAGAAAAGATTTTACATAGAAAGCAAGGTCATAAAACGGACTAAGGAGATATTCAAAAACTACATAACCTGCGATATTTCCTCTTTCAGGGAGATGTTCTTCCGTCGCAATGTGAGTCTCCTGAAACATAATCACTTCCTTGTTTTTGCTTGCCAATTTTGAAATATAATCGCAAAAAACCCTTCAATATTCAAACTCAACAAAACAATTCCCCCTCTGTTTGACCGAGACAGCCCCGATGGCCAGGTTCAGTCTTCCAAGTGATGCCGATTATGAACTATAGATGTTTTAGAAACATTATGGACCCAATAATTTGGGTTGACATCGCCCATATATTATTTCTTCGTGGATCTTGTTTAATTTAAAGAAAAATTTGCGAAAAAATTTTGACAGTCGTTCTAATAATATGACAAATTTCAGAATATAAGAAGATTATACAATGAAATTATTTAAATGTGATTTATCTTGTTAATTGTGAATGTTTGAATTTCTCCAAAAACTAAAAAATTATAATTTTGGTTAATATTGGAAGTGTTTAAGATAAGCCACATTTAAATATTATCACGGGTTTTCGTTGAATTTTTATGACAAGACATCGAAATCATTTCGTTTGAAAACAATTGCCCAACTCTTTGAGAAATTGATTAATTTTTCCTCGAAATGAATAAACCTTCTTTGTGTGTTCTCACTTCAGCAAGACGCTACTCCAGTATACAACCCTAAAATAATCCTAAAATAACGTGACTTTCATTTTACTAGAAAATGACCACGAACAAACCAATTTAATATTTAAATTTAATTTTTTAATTTGAATTAAGTAAAATTCCTTAAAACACAGTACTTGTTTTTTATTATTAAACCTATTTAATGTTTACTGCGTTTTCCGGATTTTTCAGTTTTTTTTTGTCGAGTTTATTCAAAATTTAAACTTTATGCAACGCGAATACACAACAGCCAAGAAAAGCCACGAAAAACTATTTTGAGACATTACAACAACTATTGTTGAAATTCTCAAATTGAATTCAAAAAAGGTTGCCAATCATGAATGAGGATATCATATGCTTATAGAATGATGAAATACACTCCCCAAAAAGATTGTCGCATCACCCTACTTTTACGACAATACTATATAAACTTATAGGTTGGTCATTCAAGAGTCGCTTGGTAACTTTCAGAAGTGTAAAATAAGAAGATATCATTCGAAAGAGATGAGTTTATGATGGAAAATATCAACAATTTTCGAGTTAATGAAAAATTAAAAAATTCTACCATCTTCAAATATTCGCGAAGAGACCAATCAACTAGTTGGTTATTAATCATTTTCAAAATTGAGTGTTTCCTCCCCGGGCCCTAATTAGTGCCATTATACGTCTCCGAAACCCCTCAAACAAATTTTGGATGTACTCTTGAGACACTGAGTTCCAAATTTCTGGAAGCAGATTTTCTAGTTGTTGGAGTGTTCTACAAAGCATTCTACGTTGCTAAATTTTCCACCCCATGTTGTCCCAAACATGTTCTGTGGCATTCAAGTCGGGACTTCTGGCTGGCCATCTTAAAATATCAATTTCCGCATTTCGAAGAAATTCTGTAACTACTCTAGCTGCATGAGGCCGAGCATTATCATGCATATAAATGAAGTTTTCGCCAATCAATGGGCCAAAGGGTACAACATCAGGCTCAAGGATATCTGCGATGTATCTGGCCGCTGTCATTCTTCCATTTTTCACTAGGACTAACTCAGTTCGATCAGTTTGCCGGATACTGCATTGCTGATACCGTTCCCCAGGTCGTCTGTATACAGGCATGCGTCTATCATTTGATACTAGACAGAACCTGGACTCGTCGGAAAAGAGAACATTCGACCATTCTGGAATACCCCAATTTGCATGTTCCCTCGCAAATTGAAGTCTTGCAATTCGATGCTCTCTGGTGAGACGCGGGCCGGTAGAAGCCACCCTTGGTCTGATACCATCTTCTCTGAGCCTGCTCCTAACAGTTTGCAATGAAATATGCACATTTCTGGAAAGTGCAATTTCATTTTGTAGGATTCTAGCAGTTAAACGAAGCCAACCATCATCAACTGGTGTTGTTATCCGATTTCTTCCCTGTCCGACCCTTCTTCCATATTTCCCTGTTTCGTGGTACCGATTAATCACTCTTGAAATAGTGCTTTGGTTAACATTCAACAAGTTAGCCACGTAACGTTGGCTTCGCCCCTCTTCTAGAAATGTTACAATTCTTACCACTTCATGATCACTCAAATAGCGTCCAGGACGTTCAGCAGCCACTACAATAAATTTAAAGATTCGAAAATCAACAAGAAACACAGAAAACTTGCATTAATTTAGCGTGAAAACTGAAGAGAAATTGAATGAATACTGATAGTAATTCTTGTTTCAGACGTGTTTGAGATCATATGGAAATAAATGTTACTACATAGATAAGATTTTTTCCTTTTATATGTCCAAAAAATGTTGACAAAGAAACTGGGATCGAGCTGCTTAACCGATTGTAAAATTCAGAATACCAGGTGATGCGACAATTTTTGTGGTGCTTCTAATTTGAATAATTTTATTTGAAGGATAAAACTAAGGAAAACTTATAAGAGAAAAGCGTGAAATGAGAGGAATGCAATATTTTATGAACAAAAAAAATTATTCTTCAACTTTGAATAATGAGGAAAAAAGGGAGTGTTCTTTTTTAATAAACCTTAGTTTAGTCTGATCGAGACACAAGTATCAATAACAAAATGAAGATGAATGAAAAACACTAAATACTTGTTTTCAGAGTAATAAGTTTTATTCGAATTCTATGAAAAATGATCAATAAATAGGTGAAGATGAATACAATGAATAATTTTCAGATACAATTTCCTAATATTTGTTTTTCAATTCAATATTTACAAGAATAGCTATAAAATATCGTTGTTTCAATAATCGCAGTTGTCATCACTAATCAACATAATAATTTCATTCAAATTTACTATAACCTTCTGCAAAATTTCTGAATAATTGATCGTCTTCCATTTGCGGCATTTGCATCATGTTTTTATTCTTGAGTGATGGAATGAATAGCAATAGACACAAAATAGCAATGAAGCTGACTATTTTCTTGAAAATTACTAGCTTGAGAATGATTTTTCCTATAGTGAACAAATCTAACTTAAATTTGAATTTATCTATAATACTTTCAATAAGTGAATATGGTAATCCGTTGAAATTTGATGGTTGTGATGGGGGTCCATATATTGGTTGAGGTGGTCCATATACGGGCTGTGGTGGTCCGTATACTGGTTGAGGTGGACCATATACTGGTTGGGGTGGACCATAAGATGAAGGAGATCCATAACTGAAAAAAAACATAGATCATCTTTATGAAAACAAACTTCGTTATGATTATAACCGTTCTTCCATTTAAATTATCTACCTACAGATTCCATCACCTTCCCCCAAAATAGGAGAAATACGTTCAGCTTCGTTTTAGCCATTTTACAGTCTGAAATTGAGAATAACAAGATGCTGACTATGAAGCCTTACATATCAATACCAAAAATCTAACATGCAGCTGCCATGCCAGATCATCATTCCTAGCAGACCGACATGGACCAGCACCAAAGGCCATCTACTTGAGGATTCCCTGTTCTTTCTCAGACGCCTCAAAAACTGCCCAAGATGTGGTACTGATTTATATGGTCGAGGTGTTGTCAAGAAACAGTCTATCTGTCTTGGCGGGATTTTTACTGTTGTTCAAGCAGAAATATTTGTCATTGACCACTATGCTAACTTCCTGCTCTCAGGAGGATTAACAAGTAGGTCAACAAAAATTGAAAGTTTTGAAATTTGACATTCATTTAAACCAGAAATAGAAGTTACATAGGTTACAAAGTCATCTATGTAGCCTAGGGTGTCCCTTAAAATTTTTAACGCATACGTCTTAGTTTTGTTCATTTGTACCTAAAACTTTAGCAAATAAATTTTTACGTTCTTAGGAATATAATAACCCGTGACGACTCGCATCGAAACATGTGTATACAACAGTTATTATCGTAGCTACACCGATTGTTTTACCTTTGAAGGTGACAGTGAAATTAAGAAGTGATAACAAAAGTATTTTCTTAGTTGGCGATATAAATTCTCAAATAACAGGCGCTAAGTCGATCGAACCGTCAAGTTCTCGCAGTACTGTTTTATAATATTCGCGATGTGAAATTAACTGTAAGTGAAAGCGCAAATCTCCTAATTCGCGAGTGTATTATATTCTGGGAAAAGGCTAGAATCCGAACTAGAGCTTCACCTAACTGTTTAAAAAAACTTGTGGATCTTCACCACACTTGGAGAGAGTTGCAAAAAAAATCTGAAAAGTTGAACGATATTTATAGGCGCCATGAGGAGGACTTTCAAAACAGTTTAGATAACTTGTTCGATATAGCTCACGCTATAAAGATAAAATATTTTTACAAAATCAGAGAGAACCAGGGCGTCTAGGATGTTTAGCAGGTGTAGATAAAAGTTAGCTGAAAAAGCTTAAAAGAAGAGAAAAGCAGATGAGAACGAATGCGTTCAGATAGTTTTTTGTCACCTCATACTACACAAAGTTTTGTTCATACTCAAGAGCATTGCGATCAACTTTCCAGCTCTGATGAAAGCCTTGAGGAACCCTTGCCTTCAACATCAACGTTAAGCTCTGCAACTACTCAAAAAGAGGAAGAAAGGACTTTATCACGCCCAAGTTAGTTGCAGCTTTGGACAGATGTAAGTTAATTGTAAGGCATTCTGTCTATATACTTCAGGCAGTGATAAAAGCGCTAGGTTTAAGCTGTAATGATTCTCCCATAAACAAATCATCTATTCAACGTATTCGCACACAGAGTAGAAAAGAGCGGAATCCATAAAATCAGATTCTCAGAATAATATTCCTGAAATAGTGACAGTTCACTGGGACGGAAAGCTATTACCTGGGCCAGACGTGAGAAGTTCAAAAGAAGAACGCCTGCCAATTCTTATTTAATTTGGAGAAAAAGAACAACTTTAGGCGATGTCAAAATTGGAGAGCTCTTCCGGTCGAGACCAAGCTCAAGCATTGTCAAACGCGCTTTACGACTGGAACCTCGATGACAAAGTCCAAATAATGTGCTGTGACACAACTGCTTCTAATAGCAGAAAACTGAATGGAGCGTGTGTTCTTCTGGAACAAAAACTAGACAGAGAATTACTACTTTTTAGTTGCCGCCATCACGTTTACGAACTGGTTTTGAAATCTGTATTTGAAACAAAAAACCATCAAGTCGAAAGCAGCCCCGATATCCCGATGTTCAAAAAGTTTAGAGACAACTGGAAAAACATTGATCCTTCTGCTATTGAAATTAACACCGACTTGATCAAAAAACATTTCAGTAAAACAATCGTACAAGAATTGCTGGCATTTTATAATCAAGAGCTACAAGAATCTATTGTGCGTGACGATTATCGGGAGCTGATTGAACTATTTATTGCATTTTAGGAGGAAATATTGCGAAGGAAGAAAATTAAAATCGGACCTCCTGGAGCGATGCACCAAGCAAGGTGGATGGCAAGAGCTATTTATACGCTGAAATTAACCTTATTGCAATCGCAATTCAAATTAAGCGCTAAGGATTAACGAGACTTCAAAAAATCTGTTTATTCGTCGCGATTTTATACGTAAAACCATGGCTTCAATGTAGTTTGGCGGTAAAGGAACCAAATCAACATTTGTGCTTTTCAAAAAAGCTTGAGGAATATGAAACTGTCGACAAATTGTTTTCTCTCAGTAAGTTTAGCCAACTTCCTTCGTACTTATCGGAAGAAATTGTCGTTCTATCTCTCTTTGACGATGAAGTTGATGAACCAACCAAGGCAAACATGATAACAAACTTGCAAAGAGAGAGTTTGTCTGATTCTGGAAAGAGGTACATTCCATCAAAAGAAGATGTCTCATCATTTGTATGGTGAGTGAAAATGCTTAAGTGAACTAAATTGTTTTATTTAATGTTCTTTACTAAACGAATAATTAATTCTCCTTATTTGTTGTTTCAGAAAAATCATCAAGCGATTTTGTATCAATCAAGAGCACTCATTTATTTTCACGATTAAGAATCGATAAGAACCAATTTCTACCAAGAAGATGTTGCCTATTTAGAGGCAAAAAGAAAGGTTCGAGCTTTGGGAGCAGTTAATGATACAGCTGAAAGAGCTGTCAAACTAATGCAAGATTTTAATGGTTTAATTACGGCAAAGGAAGAGCAAAAGGAATATTTGCTACGCTGCGTGCAAGAACACAGAAATATATATCCAGACTGTAAACAAGGCACTCTCAAGAGAAAATATCAGGACTACTTATTTACAATTTTGTGACCTTATGTTTGTGATTTCATCTTCTTAAAATAAACAAACATCTAAAATAACTTCATTTTCAATTATAAATTTAAAAAGTAATATTAATGGATTTAATTCCATAATACCATATTAGATAATATATATTAAGTTAAAGACTGCAAATTCTTGAAATTTTGAAACTCTGTCTGCACGGGTTAATGGTGGCATAGGAAGATAAAATTTTGTATTTAGATAAATCTAGGTAGATGTAAAAAAGTATGCATTCCGATTAAAAAAAAATTTTCTCCCATATAAGGGACACCCTAATGTACCTCACATAGATATCTGTAGGTGGGACTGGTTACAAAAGTCTTGAAAAATTAACTTATAACTATCTTCAATATATTTCAATAAGTTTTCTATAATTCTTTCAAAGTTGTAATAACCATAAATTTGCCATCAAAATAACATTCAAGTATATTTTTTCTAAATGAAATTTGATGTACTTTGATTAAAAAGATTAAATATTAAATAATAATAATTTAAAGCAATCCACTCTTTCAATTTCTTCTTCTAGTTATTTTTTGCAATTATTCAATTTGTTGGGTAATTTATTGAATACTATAATTAAATATATACAGGGTGCTTCAACGAAAACTAAACAGAGGCTATATCTACCAAGATATTCATTTCTGAGCAAAACACAAAACCAGATCAATTTTTGTTTCAAGTGGGACATCTTTTGGGGTACAAAATTTGCCTGAAATATCAATCCCCTAAGCGGGGGTTGCAATCCTTGAACATTTTGAATAGGGAAGATGGGTCGAGTGATGACTCAAAAGAAAGGTGGTATCTTTTTCTACATCGCCTTGAACGAATTTCCATTTTTAATCGAAAACTGTTAAAGATACAGGGTGAGCAACTGAAAGTAGGGAAAACTATTTCCCTGAGACTATTCAAGTTTCAGTGAGGTAAAATGGAACAGATTCATGCTGATCAATGGCAGTCATCATCTAGTACCATCCTCATCTCGAATTTCAACCCCTGAAGCAGGTGACAACCCATGAAAATTTGGAAGAGGGTAGATGGGTCGAGTGATAACTCTTAAGAAAGGTATTATCTTTGTCTGCATTCCTGTGAAAGAATTTTCATTTTTGAAAACTGTAGAAGATACAGAGTGAGCCACTGAAAAATAGAGAAGACTATCGCCCCAAGACTATTGGAGTATTAGTGCGAAAAACTGGGATAGATTCATTTAGATCAAAGATGACAGCCCTGGAATGAATCTGTTCCATTTTTTTGCACTAATGCTTGAATAGCTCAGGGCGATAGATAGTCTCCTCTATTTTTTAGTAGCTCACTCTGTATCTTCTACAGTTTGCAGACAAAGATAATACAGATGGAAATATCAAAGTTTTCCGGGGCATCTGTAGCAAAAGATTTTAAAAAAATAATATGATATATTGATGTCATACATCATATATGGCCCCCCGAGTCCATAATACAAACAATGTAAGGGGACCGAATTGCATGTATCAAAGAATATAGAAACAAACCATATTAGAGATATTAATAAGAAGTTTTTCTATAATTACCTTCAAAATCCGACAGAAAAACGTTTACCGAACGCAATGTACAAATTACAAGAGCTAAGGTTCAGTATTTCCAAAAAAAATTAATAAAATGCACAGTACATTTTTTGTTTAGCAGTTGTGCGTTTCGACTTGATCGAATGAAAAAAAAGTAGGTAACGCCTCGTCCGGAATTTTTGGATACTAATTGACACATACACAAGAGCTACGCGTTTGCATTAAAATTGACTAGATGGCGTGCTACTAAATTATAAATATCGAAGGGTTCCAATATACCAGCAGGGGCCAGATTACCACCCTTCTCCTCTATGGTTTTGCTTAAAAAACCCTTTCAAATGATATTTATACTTTAAATATTTTCCAAGAGAATCATTACATATAAACACCTCAAAAAAGTCTAGGGAACACTTACCAATATCTTTAAAATATGAATTTGATGATTCGAATTCATAGAAATCTTTCGGTTTATGTTAGGATGTACTGTATATAATGTATTCTCAAGAAAACAAAATAATATTTGACTTCTCCAAAGCACCTATTATAAAAAAAAAATTTGAAATTTGAAAATGACGAAATTTGGTAAAACACAAAAATAATCCTGAACTGATATTTTCGAAACGATATGGAAGCACTTATATTTTTCAGTACCCAGAAGGTCGACCTCTGTTATAAATGACACTTTGGTATCGTCGCGGCATGTTTGATATTAAATTGTCTATTACATTTTGGCCATTGCAAGCCCCCTGAACCGCTAATCGAAGCTCCTGTTCATGATGGAAGACGTTTTGACGCAGGAGATTTCTTTTTAGGGTGTCCCACACATGCTCGATGGGATTCAGATCTGGGGAGCAGGATGGCCACGGTAGAAGATCGATATCATTCTCTTCAAGAACGTTCAAGACAACTCTTGCACGATGAGGAGGGGCATTATCTTGTTGGAAGAGTGGATTTTGACCCATTGTTTGGAAATAGGGTACCACTACAGGTAAAACTATCTCATTCGCGTAAGAATTTCCCGTGAGGTTGTTCTGTATGAAAACGAGGTCAGTTCTTCCACCAAGGCGTATACCTCCCCAAAACATCACTGATTCGCCTCCCTGTCTAACAACTTCTCGAGCATGCTGGAGACGTTTTGCTTTCCAGGTTACCTCCACATTCGAATTCTTCCCGAATCGGGATAGTAACTAAATCTAGATTCATCACTGAAGAGAACTGTGGCCCACCTCTCTTGATCCCAGTTTACGTGTTCTTGGCACCAAGCTAAACGAGCAGCGCGATTTCCATGGGTCAGTTGTGGAACTCTTAAAGGACGTCTGAAGTGGAGTTGACCTTCGTGCAGTCGATTTCTCATAGTTTGGTCGGAAATTTGTACATTATGAACTCGTGATAGCTCTTGAGCTAATTGAGATGCTGTGGTAGTACGATCTCTTCTGGCTTGTAAAACCAAAAATCGGCCTTGGGCGAATGTAGTAATCCTGAAACGACCTGTATGGCGTTCTTCTACGCTACCTGTTTCATTGAAACGCGACCATAAACGGTTTATGACACTTGGGCTACTTCCCAGAACCCTGGATACTTTCTGTTGTGAGCTCCCAGCTTGGAGCATGCCAACGGCTCGTAACATCTCTTCTCTAGTCAAATGTCGTCTTTCCATGGTCGAATCACAAAACTTGAATCTTTTATTTGTGCTTACAACAGAAACAAAGTGCCAACTAACTGATTTCAAACACTGAATACATGAAATGATTATAAAGCAGCGTCGCATCTGCTGCATTTTTAGTTTTTCATAAAAAAAAACTGAAATCTGTTGCGGCACTCTACATAATTTGGTGAGAAATTGATGCAGGTGTTCATTTCTTAAAAAAATTATCCATATTGATCGTTCTGGATACGATATATCGATATTCAGAAGTGTTCCCTAGACTTTTTGAGGTGTTTATATGTACATATTTTGACATTTCTACCTTTTTTTATTCGGTTGAAACTAATTTCATTCGGGATCAATTCAATTGGACTTACTTTTTTTGTGGAATATACACTGGATTATATTGAGGTCCTGTGGGAAAGCCGGGGTATGGATATCCGGTATCTATCTCTCTTCTATTGCCCTTGACAACAGGAGGATTACGCGAATTTAAATTTTTCGTTTCCGTGTAAGCTTCTAGATAGGAATCGTTTATAGATCCACCCTTATCCTCTGCAGAATTCACAAATAAAACCGCATAAAAAACTGTTAAAAAAACTACGCACTTCAACATTTCTGCGTTTCGTGGTTATTCGCACACATAGAAGTGGACACTGAAGTATTTTAATATCAATTATGTGGTTCTACCTACTGCCCTAAAAATTTTTGGATTCCAATTGGTATGCATGGCGTTCAGAGGATGCTCATCAGACTATCGGTATGTCGAGTGTGCTGCACATAATAAATCATTCAACCATAGAAATAACAATTCACAAAGGGTACTGATTATTCCATCAGCATGTATTTAAATCCGGACATTCCTTGATTCATTTTAACGTCCGAAAGATTGAATTTGTATGCATTTCACTAATTTTATCAATTTTGTGAAAACTAATTAAATATTGCGTTAGTAAAAGGCAGTTTGATGAGAATGATATTGAATCGGCCGTACTAAGTGAT
Organism: Cryptolaemus montrouzieri; assembly: GCA_013387265.2. Classification (NCBI taxonomy): domain Eukaryota; kingdom Metazoa; phylum Arthropoda; class Insecta; order Coleoptera; family Coccinellidae; genus Cryptolaemus; species Cryptolaemus montrouzieri. The sequence goes on along the minus strand of JABFTP020000103.1, from coordinate 5,254,078 downwards.
ATTTGATCATCATGCAGTGACTTTGGTTTACTTTGTAAAGAATATCACAAAAATAAGTTTTGAATTTGGGAGGCTTTTACTTGGTAAAATTCCATTATCAATAATAAAAACAAGAACTGTGTTTTGAGAAATTTTACTTACTAATTTCGATTCGTAACGCGTTTCACTACACTTGACGAATGAATGTACAGAAAATAAGAATGAGAATATAAATATAAATGTTCTTGAGTAATTAAGAGCTTATTGAGTTGCTTCTTCTTAAGTTGTTATTTATGACAGGTATATCCAATAAAATTAAGGAATAGATTGCTCCTGAAGAGATTCAATAAAGGTTAGAAGGCTTAAATCGACTTGTTCATTAATGATTCTACCTGAGTGTTTGTATTTATTGATTTCTAAAGTTTCAAAAGATCTACCTTCAATATTTATTATCTGTATGCAAAATTTCAAACTGTGGGTCAAAAGAATGATTATTTTCTAATAGATGATTCGCGTAATTTGAATCTGATTTTTATTTGAAAACTGCATTTATGTTCCAATATTCTAATATTAAAATTTCTATGTGTTCTACCAATGTAGAAATTATCACAGTCATTGCAATTCAATCTATAAACACCTGCTTTATTGTTTTTACCTGGTTTGGTTTCATTATTTTTATATATTTGTTTAATCAAATTTAATTCCATTTGCAAATTTAAAGATGTTAATCAATCTATGAATAAAACTCAGCATTCAATAGTTTAATAATAGATTGATTAACATCCCGTTATCACCAGAAAATTTCAACAAAGAATTAAATTTGATTAAACAAATAGCCAAAAATAATGGTTATAATCCTGAACTAATAAATGATATTTCAAATAAAAAACAAAGTAGAATCGCATTGAATGAAGTTTACCCTGTCGATAAATTGAAACAAAAATTCAACACCTTAACCTACGTTGGCATTACAAGTGAGAGACTGAAATCATTCTTGAGTAGCAATAATTTCAACATAGCTTTCCAAACTGATATTGGAAGGTAGATCTTTGGGAAACTTTGGAAATCAATAAATACAAACACTCAGGTAGACTCATCAATGAACAAGTCGATTTAAGCCCTTCACCTCTATTGAATCTCTTCAGGGAGCAATCTATTCCTTAATTTTATTAGATATACCTGTCATAAATAACCACTTAAGAAGAAGCAACCCAATAAGCTTTTAATTACTCAAGAACATTTATATTTATATTCTCATTCTTATTTTCTGTACATTCATTCGTCTGAAGAAGCTACGGTGTAGTGAAACGCGTTATGAATCGCAATTATTAAGTAAAATTCCTTAAAACACAGTACTTGTTTTTGATACAAAATAAGTGGAACATATTCAATTAACAAACGTAATAGTTTGATTGAGGAGGTCGTTACTTGATGAAAGTCGATATACATATTTTCAATGATATAAAACTAAAGTATTTTGATTTCACTATATTATATATTTCCGAAATATATAAAACTGAAGAAACATAATATCAGCACTGCAGCCCGAAATGGAGTACTACAAGGCAAAAAGAAATGGTTGAAGTTAGACAGCAAGTTTCAATACAGCCAATGAGACAACTACAACATCTTTTTGAAAGTAATCCATTCGGAGTTGCTTCATAGATTGCACTTAGTAGAATTTGACATTTTAGATTCCGGAACAAGATTCAAAGTTCATTCATTAATTCACAAAAAGTATAAAATTCATTTGCGAAAATTGAATAAATTATTGAGTAATAAACCTGAAACTTCAAAAACCAAGTCCAAATTTTCCGATTACCAACTTTATGATAGGTTCAGTAATCTTTCAGATGCTAATTTTTCCGAAGATGAAGTTTCACTTCTAGAAAAGGGTTTCAAACACAATTTAGAGTCAGATACGCTCCTCTCCATTTCGATCTGCTAGGAATTTTCAACCTATGAAATTCGAAAATACAACTTGAAAGTCCATTAAATCTAAGTCCGCATGTGAAGATATCATATTCACCAAAGCTGATAAAGGTCATACAGTCATAGCCTTAAATAAAGCAGATTGTTTATTGAAAACCCAAAAAATCATTGAATCAGGTTGTTATGAAAAAATTGATAAAGACCCAACCAATAAATTTCAATCCATAGTAAAAAACGCTTTACAGTATGCCAAGTCTATAATACCTACCAACCAAAAATATAAACTTTTCATTGACAACCCGCAATCACCAAAACTTACCTCGTCAAACTCCATAAAACAGGGCATCCCATTAGACCAGTAGTTTCATTTTCAAGCTCCAGCTGCAAAACTTTTACGCTTTCTCATATTCATTTCTGATCAAACGCAAAAACAGGTCAATTTTTGTTTGAAAGGGGACATCTTTTAGGGTACAATACTTGCCTGAAAGATCAACCCCCTAAGCGGGGTTTGCAATCCTTGAACATTTCGAATAGGGAAGATGGATCGAGTGATGACTCGAAAGAAAGGTGGTATTTTTTTCTACATCGCCTTGAACGAATATCCATTTTTGATTGAAAACTGTAAAAAATACAGGTTGAGCAAATGAAAGATAGGGAAGACTGTGACTATTTAAATTTCAGTGGAGTAAAATGGAACAGATCCATGCTGATCAATGGCAGTCATCATCAAGTACTATCCTCATCTCGAATTTCAACCCTTGGAGCAGGTGTGACAACCCATGAAAATTTGGAACAGGGTAGAAGGGTCGAGTGATACCTCGAAAGAAAGGTATTATCTTTGTCTGCATCCCCGGGAACGAATTTTCATTTTTGACTTGAAACTGTAGAAGATACAGAGTGAGCTACTGAAAAATAGAGGAGACTATCTATCGCCCTGAGCTATTCAAGTATTAATGCAAAAAATGGAACAGATTCATTCCAGATCAAAGGATGTCATCTTCTGAAACACCATCCACATCTCAAATTTCAACCCCTAGAGCAGGGGTGACCACCCGGTGTTATGTTTAAAGCAGAAGATAGATCCAGTTATAACCTTCTGAGAAAGGATTTTGTTTGTCTCCACAATAGTGTGCCACTTTCTGTTCTCCATCAAAATTACTGGATGAGCAGCTGAAACATTGGAATGATTATGAACCTTTCTTTCAAGTTATCACTCGACCCATCTACCCTCTTCCAAATTTTCAAGGGTTGTCACCCCTGCTCCAGGGGTTGAAATTCGAGATGAGGATGGTACTTGATGATGACTGCCATTGATCAGCATGGATCTGTTCCATTTTACCTCACTGAAACTTGAATAGTCTCAGGGAAATAGTCTTTCCTATCTTTCAGTTGCTCACCCTGTATCTTTGACAGTTTTCAATTAAAAATGTGAATTCGTTCAAGGAGATGTAGACAAAGATACCACCTTTATTTTGAGTCATCACTCGATCAATCTTCCTTATTCAAAATGTTCAAGGTTGATATTTCAGGCAAGTTTTGTACCCCAAAAGATGTCCCCATTGAAACAAAAATTGAGCTGTTTTTGCGTTTTGATCAGAAATGAATATCTTGGTAGATATAGCCTCTGTTTAGTTTTCGTTGAAGCACCCTGTATGACGAAACAGTTCCTTTAGAAAGGTTAATATTCTGCAAAATAAAAATAGAACATCCAACACCTAAGAATATTGATATCGAAAGGGTTCTTGTTAAATATGGGACAATTTCTGATGAAAAGAAAAGAATCTCAAATTTGGGAAGCCAGAATAATGATATTTTCATGCAGAAATTTATGACAATTAATAATTTGTTGGTTTATCAAGTTTCAGTTTCAACCTATTTGTTGTTAGTCTAAAATACATAACTTTTGAATAACATACCTTTTGGCATAAATCTTTGTTTCAGTTTTCAAACATTATTGTAGTGGATGAAGGTGTTAAATACACTTTTTTGTGTTTTCCAAAAAATATTTTTTTAAATAACTCTTAGCTAGAAAAAATGAGGTTATTCGACTATACATTAAACAGAGCGATTTTTTCCAAAAAAAATATTCAAAAACGTTTACATAGAAAAAATTTAACCTCAATTTACTCGAAAGTTAAATTTTGTTACATAACACCTTCATCCACTAGTGTCTTCAATTATAAATATAGAAAAACAACAAGTTTCTACTATTGGAATATAGATAGGTATTCAAAGGTACCGTTTCGTTACCTTTGAATGAGTCAACAGATGACGATGAGATAGCGATTCAAGCAGTTAAATCAGGTGGAGAGAAACACTTTTTTAACGAATGCCAGAACCCCACACTATCGACCGAAAAAGCTTATTGTCTCATATTTATAAGCTGTTCACCAGAATTCTCACCAACAGACTGAACGCAAATCTTGAGTTATACCAACCAAGAGAGCAGGCTGGATTCAGATCAGGATTCGGCACAAATGATCATCTCTAGTTGTAAAAAGTCTATTTGAGAAATTAGTTGAGTACAATAAACCACTAGTTCTTATATTCATTGACTACGAGAAAGCGTTTGATACGATTAATCAACATAAGATGCTTGAGGCCTAGCAGACTGTAGAATAGACTACCAGTACACCACAATCATAAAATATATTTTCCAAGCTTAAATAAAAATGAAGAAATGGATTTATTAAGGTATATTTTACACAAAGATAGTAATAACACTTCAAAATATCTAAAACTCAATATAATCTTAATCAACTGATATAAATGTTACAATATACAATTTACAACCCTTTAAGGTAATCATCGAAGAAATGAAGAGCTAGACCATTATCTTCACTCTCTGCCAACATCTGTGACAATTCTGTAATATATCCAGTAAGTTCTCTGATAGTACCAGCTTCCTTCTCTACAAATTCTTCTTCAATATAATGGGAAATTTCAGGATCATGGCTGCTATCTATTTTCCTTATAGCCCTTTCATGAATGAGATACGCGTCATTCATTGATGACTTCTCCATATCTAAAGCCTTAGCCAAACTTTCAATTTCGTACAATTCGTAATTGTCTGCCGACGTTGATATAGGGGAGAAATTCATTTTCCCCCCACGTTTGGTGATATGTTTGATCAACTCGATGGTATCGGCCCATTTTGAATCAGAGTAACCCCTGAACAGCTTCTCGAAACCCTCGCGATTCATGTCGTAGTTGCCGAAATGAGTGGACATGAGGAGGTATTCGAAAGATTTGACGAGGTGGGAAGTGGCATATTTGACAAGATCTGGTTCCAGGTGACCGATGGCTCCGTATCGTGCGTTACATGTGGATTCCAATAGTGGGTTAGCTGTAAAGAACACAAATAATTAAAAAAATTATTAGGACTTGCGTATTAGTATAAGGTTAGTGGGTCAAATTAAATCATAGCTACACAATGAATCACGGCATAATTGTTATGCGCCATATAACATAATTCAAAAAATTTATCATGATTTTCACAGTTAAAACCGGCTTTACTTAATAGAAACACATTGTACCTATTTACCATTAAGGTAATTCATCAAGGAATCAAATAAAAAAAAATCAGTAAACTCATTTCCAAATCTAACATCAAATTGCGCAAGAATTGAGTTTTTCAAATGTTTAATCAATTAAATCAAATTATCACTCAGTAAAAGCATATACAAGGTCCGGCATCTAACGTTTTTTTTTTAACTAGCTGTTATTTTGACTCTGGTAACCTTAATGACACTTATGATTTGACAGAAAGTTAGTTTTATCATTCCGCTGAACGAAAGTGGTTGTGTATACGCTTGGGGAACGCGTGAAAATAGTATAGTTTCACTTTAAAATTCATGGTAATGTTGCAGAATGTGTACGAATTTCACGTATGTAATGGGCAGACAAGAGGCAACGTCAAGTCCGTATGTGCGTTTTCTTTTGAAGAAATTGAGAGAAACCGGTAGTATTATTGACATCTTAACGCGTGACAAACCAAAAACAGTGCGCACAACCGAGAATATAACTGCTGTTGGCGAGGGTGTGCGCGAGTCGCCAGGAACATCAGTGAAGCATCATTCTCAACAATTGAATATTTCAGAGATATCAGTGAGATGAATTTTGCGCGCCATGATTACCGATTGGTTCTCCCGTTACTTGAATTGAAGACTTGAACATTTGGTTTCTACAGAACGGCGCTCCATGCCACACAAACAACGTTACGATTGATTTTCTGCGCAGAGTCTTCGAAGATCGAATTATCAGTCGAAATTCTGACCGTCTCGGAGCTTTGATTTGACGACGTTGAATTATTATTTTAGGGGGGCATCATAGATAAGTGTTATGTGGACAAACCAGAGACAATTCAAGCTTTGAGGGGCTATTTCAGTTATAGCTGAAATGAAGCAATGAAAATGTATTCGAAAATTGGACCGACCTTGTGGGGTACTGGAAGGCCAGCCATTTGAATGAAATTATATTCCACAACTAACCGGAAGGATCGTACTTTAATATGAAAAAAAATTGGAAATCAGATGAACCGTTTTTGTTTTATTGCGTTAAAAAATATAACATGGCGGACCCTATATATTCTAAAGTACCGGGAATTTATTATTTAAAAAATCTGCTTAAAACCATTGTCAAAATGTTTGTTATTACTAAGTTAGCACAACTGTTTGTTTCTGTTTGTTTGTCTTTTCCTTTAACGTGCTCTCTTTCTGCCTAATAACACGCCAGGAAATTCTGTCAGCTCACTAAACCGTGCATTTTACCTAACCCCTCTAGTGTCGAAGGAACGGATCTTTAATGTTCAACACATCTCTGTTAGTCAGGACCGAAGGCTTTACATTCACTCCGAAAGATGGACGCTGGAGCGATTTCCAGAATCCGAAAAATCGCACCGACTTTGTGGGGATTGAACCCAGATAACTCTGCCCAGAGGAAGTGCGACATAACCGAGCCGGAAAACAACTATTTTCTACAGTGATACGGAGTTTGAACGCGATCTTTTATTTAGTTTGGTTACAGTGCTCGATTTTGTCAGTTCTCACAAGTCTGTTTTGCGATTTTTACCATGGATAAACATATCGAACAATTAATTGGTCTCAAATTCTGTATTGCAACATATTGAACATATATCTTCAGATAAGAAATCCCCAATATTTGAGCACATTCAATAAATAGACCACACAATAATTTTAGGCAATCTCAAAGTTCTCCACAAATGCAATAAAGGAAGTTAAATGAATCTGTTGGAATGTATGGAAATCAATAAACTCAGGAAAACCCCACATGCTACTCTTGATAGCCTACTTGAAATCAATAATTCCCCCTACTTAACGATTGAGGAAAAATATATCTTGTTATCATCTTTGTATCGAAGTTAGTATTCAGCACTTGAAAATGACAGAAAGATCAACGGTCGTATATTAACAAATAAACGAGGAAAACTGACTGAAGTGTTTTTCTCCTTCATCTTTTGAAATAGATTTCCACACAAGTATGTCATCAATATCATTTATGTCCAAGTTTCAAGAAAATATTCGTTCTTTGGTAATTATTTTCGCAATATCGGCTTCTTATTTGAAAAATAATAATAAAATAATAATCTCCCCTTCATCACCCAGAATTCGTTTCCAGTACGCCACTGGATGACATCAACGACGTTATTTGATTTCTGAATTTGTGTAAGAACTCTTATGTCTTCTGCATTTTTGTCGTAGCTAAAATCATTTGAAAAATTCTCTGCAAAATTTTTATGGATAGATATTTAATTCAGAAATAACAATGAACACAAATTTAAGTAATCAAAAGCAAATAACCTTTTGTCTACCCTATCGTCTTATTGGTGAACTTTCTCAGAATTCTTAATTCAAGAACATGCTAATATTGAAAGAATAACCGCTAAATATGGGGAGATCGACGTCACAAAACAATTGATATGGATAAATTTTGATTCCGCTGAGACTGTCGAAATTTGCTGTAGAATACAACATAAATTGCCGTATTTTTCTGTGGTCTTGGCAGTGTTCGGCATAATTTTCTACCTACATGTGCATGTGACAGACGGAATAAAAAAATGATTTTTTCATTGTACTTTTTTCCTCTTGCGGTATGACTTCCAAAAAAGAAAAAAATAGAATTTAATACTATTTCGATTTGAGGTGAAAGTTGCGTATTAACGTCTAACAACGTTTAATTGATTGATGGCTATGAATCTTCTGGATAAAATATCATCAGTTTCGGATTCTGGTCCCCAATTTATAAGAACTGATTGTCTGATTAAATTCTGAATATTTTCACGAATACTAAATAACTTCCATTTTGGTAGCATTGAAAATTGAAAGACAAATATAGAAGTAGGCTGTGGAATCCATTGTTGCCAAACAAAGAAAACTTTTATTACAATTTCACTTAGCTGCACATTTCAGGTTATTGAGATGTATAATTAATTTTCATCAATACTACGTTTTTGTCTATGAACAAACAAAAATGATACTAATGACACATCATTTTATCAAATGTTGAACTTAATTAGTTGATAAAACTAGTTTTGATCATTAATCTGCTTTTGTTTTTCCATAATCGATTTCCAGAAACAACAAAGTCGTTCCATAAAAATTATTAATGTAACACCAGATAATATAATATCTTCATTATTTTTATTTCCCAAATGATCCAGTCTGTGTTCACATTAAAATTCACGAACATTGAACTACAATACAGAAATCATAGAGAAACATTCCTAAAATATTGAAAGACCATAGAGTATCAAAGAAAAAGGAAATACCTAATCAATATCAAATTTTTTTCCATATACGGAAATACAGCAACTAACAACTGTTCCACACACTAATTCATCTTATGTTCTTATCAAATCAGACATCGATTATCAAACAAAATGACTGAAAAATATTGTTTTGTCAGCGTTTTTAATATCAATAATTAATGATAATAAGTATGAAAAAATAAATTCATATTCAGTTGTTTAATCTCACAAGCTACTTTCATATGAAATCGTGATTACTGAAATTTCAAAAAGTACAAAGCTTGTAGTTAACTTATATTACACTTACATTGTTTGTTAATATAAGGTCTGCAAGCATCTTGAATGGTTGCACGACATTCTTTGGCATTCACATTAGCAATAATACCCAAAAGGCAGACAACGAACAAAGTGGAAGAATTCATTTTCATGATCCCTGTAACAAAAGTGATATGAATACTAGAAATCGAACTGGTTTTCTAAACCGAAAATCTAACCTGGTATCTCGCCAGCGTAATCACGAATATATTATATTAAGTATTAACTTGGAAATACGATGAACGTAGGATGCGAGTGTTTGTTCAATTCGGATATAACCTCTAGATAGAAAAACAGTCATACTGCGTAATATCACGGGAATTTGTTCCTTAACGACATGCGTCATGGACGAATTCGTGAGCGTTGCGCCTGAACATGACAAAGCAAAGATAACTCGTATGAAATTGTCAATGTTGAGATAAGTTAACCTCAAGTACAGAGTACACTATTCAGACGAATTTTCATGCTTTATCTTTTGTGAATTATAGTGGCACAACCACTACAGTGAATTTGATCATCTAAGTGTCAATTATATTTCGACAATCTACCTTCTACACCAGTGTGTGTAAAGGCAGTCAAGTAGGTGATTACCTCGATTAGAACTTTTGAAATTTTCGTTCATTTTCCAAGTTACCTACACAGCATCCACAATGAAATCCATCGTAGCGTTTGCTTTTCTAGCTGTTGTGATTTCTGCAGTAAGCAGCGAATTGCACTGTAAGTATAAAAATGGAAAATAATTTTCTTTTTAGGAATATTTTCTGACATGGGTAAGATGCGCAGAATTCGTAAATCAGCTGATATTCATATTTGTATCCAAGAAATGATAAAGAAGAAATAAATTAATATTATCCTGGACAATGATTCGAATAACACATTGTTTCATTTATATCCAACGTTGACATCATTTTCTTTATGTAGTAAAAGTAAAACGGCATTTTATTCCATATTAACCTCAAATTGAAAAGTTGTTTTAAACTAATTGGAATTTCCAAATATTCTAATATTAATATTATCTATGAAAAGAATTCAAACCAATATTTGAATTAACAGTAGTAGGCTAAATATTAAGCTAACCTTCTATATTTTTGGATTTAACTTTTTCGCGATATTCATGTCGTGAAATGAAAAAATAATTATTTTTGATGTTGTGATGTTTTTGTTTATCATTGTTGATTTAAAGATTCTTAACGTAGGGAAAACAGAATATCGATAACAGGGTCAAGGTCTACCATTGTGTTTACCATTTTTTGCACATGTACTGTAAATCAAATATGCCACTCTATTGTCTCAAATGATATTAATATACCGAACACAAGTTGAAACAATTATTGTTCTCAGAATTTCTGGTAGGTAATTGTGTAAGAGGAATTTGTTAATTTGAAATTCATAATGGGACGGAGGGAATTTTCTACCTTCCAAGAAATTACAACAAGTTTTGTATTTCTAATTGATACTTGGAATGTTGCGGGATTGGTTTTGAAATCTGATATTCTTCGAAATTTCAGCAAAAAGGTAACGTGCGTTAGTATACAAAGTTCAAATAGAATAAATTTAGTACACGTCGATTTTTATTTTTTTGTCAGTCATGTAAGGGCTACTAGCGCTTGTGTGCAAAAAAGGGTTTTGACGCCCCTTAAGGCATTTTGGATCATGTTTTTTTATCATTTTTTTTTGAAGGAAGGAGATAAGTAGGTAGGTGCTTGAAGTAAAGCAAAAACTGAACTTTAGAAGAAGTCATATTGATTTGTAGACTAAAATATCAAAATGAAACAATCAGAACAAAATCATAACAAAATAAATTCTTGTTCACACCCATTTTAAAACATTTACTTAAGTAATGGGATACAGGCACGTTGATAAATACTAGAAAATAACCTGAAACTGAAAATCACATTTTTAGGAACAAATAACAAATATTGCCTATATATATATATATATATATATATATATATATATATATATATATATTTAGCGATGTGATTAATGAATTTGCAACAGCAAAATCTCGGAAAATATCGCTACTACAATAGCTATCTTTTATTTTATATTATACCTAAATCGGCTAAGATAATTTGTTATTAGAAATTTTTGCATTTTGGCATTTTGGATCATGTTTTTTATCATTTTTAAGTAGGAAGGTGCTTGAAGTAAAGCAAAAACAACTTCAGAAGTCATATTGATTTGTAGACTAAAATATCAAAATGAAACAATCAAAACAAAATCATAACAAAATAAATTCTTGTTCACACCCATTTTAAAACATTTACTTTAGTAATGGAATACAGGCACGTTGATAAATACTAGAAAATAACCTAAAACTGAAAATCACATTTTTTAGGAACAAATAACAAATATTGCCTAATATATATATATATATATATATATATATATATATATATATATATATATATATATATATATATATATATATAATTTAGCGATATATTAATGAATTTGCAACAGCAAAATTTCGGAAAATATCGCTACTACAATAACTATCTTTTATTTTACTATTATACCTAAATCAGCTAAGATAATTTGTTATTAGAAATTTCTGCATTTTGCATTTTGCAGAAATTTCTAATAACAAATTATCTTAGCTGATTTAGGTGCAATAGTAAAATAAAAGATAGCTATTGTAGTAGCGATATTTTCCGAGATTTTGCTGCTGCAAATTCATTAATCACATCGCTAAAATTTATACCGTCAAAAATTTCTTGTTCAATTGCTATTATTGTTAGCCCAGACAATCTTTCTTGAATCATTGTCGATCTTAAATAATTTTTAATGCTTTTTAACTTTGAAAAAGATCGCTCGCCAGAAGCTACAGATACAGGGAATGTCAAAAGAATTCTTAGAGAAATGCTTACGTTTGGAAAGGTGGAGATTAAATTGTTTTCAAATATATATTGTAAAATACTTAAGGGGTCAGTATCATCAGGTAATGAAAACAACTTTAACGCTTTAATTTCGTTAAATAGATCATTGGAGTCTATATCCTTATTATCCTGATCTGTCAGTCAGAAAAGAGTAATATTTTAAAAGATCGCTGTCACTTAATTTGAATATGTCGCTAAAAAATCCGAAAATATTATCGAACTCATTTAATAAGTCAAATCAGTTTTTTGAAGAGCTTATAGTGTGATCTATAATTTTCAAGAAAAAACTAATTTTAAAGGCGGTTTTTGGATCATGAGGAGTCACATCTCGGTGTTTATAGTCAAACAGTTTTGGTTTAAATTTCCTCCTAACCGTTCGTAATGGTGGAAAGTCTTTTTAGGTAGGTTTGGCATACTTTAATATTAATTGTAGCACTTTGCATTTGTCTGCTGACAATATTTATATGAAATAAAACGTCATGCCAAATAATAGTTCCACAAATGAATTGAAAATTTTGTACAGACGTTAAGATGGAACTCGCTTTATGTCTTGCATCAATGTGAAAGAAATTATCTTCAGCCACTTCTAGAAGACTTTCGCAAACCTTAATTAAATAAACTTCAAGGGCTTTATTGCGTCAATTCTGCTGAACCATTTTGTCTCACTTAGAGGCTCTAAACTAAACCCGGGGACATTTTTTCTCAAAACATACCACCTTTTTGTGAATGACGAAAAAAAAATATATAACTCTTGCACAAGATTAAAAAAGTTTATTGTAGCACCTGACACCTTAGAAACGACATTTACTGTTAAGTTCAAAGTAAGAGCCGCACAAGGTACAAAAATGTACCTCTACTTCAAAGTGAATCAATTTGTTATGCCTACAACGAATATATTACCAGATTTTGTGCCTTGAAAGGTGCAAAAGGTAGCATCAAACTCAATATATGAAAAAATGGATCCCCAGTGTTCTTCACGTATTGTGAATTGGAATATCTACATTTTGTTGTTATTATCATTTAAAAATGATGAAAGTATTGCGCCATATTATTCAAGCATTATAAATTAGTCATGTCCGTGAAATAGCGATACCAATTGCTATAATCGGAATTGTTGTCATTTTGATGATGCATATACATTGTTCCAGTAACTGATAACATACTCCAAGAAGTCAGTGACCCATAGTATTCCTAGTATTGAATATGAAGAATTCCCACTTCAATTAATTAAATTTTTCGAGTAGGAGGTCACTGGGGATAACCGAAAAAAGTGAAAACTTCAACAGTCTTATGTACGTTTTATAGGTCATTCAAAATGGAAGATGAATCACGCATTTTATTTATCCGCGAATAAGGAGCTTTGACTTTATAAATTGAACAATAGTGGTACAAGAACCTCGAGAAAGACCATTTGGGAGTACTTCTTCTTCTTTAGCCATATATCATCCACTCCTGGATAAAGGCCACCTCTGGCAATCCTGCGCCATACGTAACCATCCTGTCCCAGCGAATCCTTTTACTTCATTCAGCCTTTTGGGTCCTACCAACACTTCTTCTGGTTGTTCATGGTCTCAAATGTATTAATTTATTCGACCATCTGTCGTTGTCTTGCCTAGCCACATGACCTACCCATCTCCATTTAAGCTGTGCTACTCTTTTTGTGATGTCCATTATCTTCGTTCTGTTCCTAATGTCGCCATTAGGAATCCTGTCTCGGAGACTTACGCCTAACATGACCCTTTCCATTGTACGTTGCGTAGTTTATAATTTATTTGAGCTTCTCTCAGTTAAAGTAACTGTTTCAGGGCCGCAAGTTACCATAGGTAGCACAAAGGTATTATAAACCTTTCGATTCAAGTTGATGGGCAGATCTTGACTGAGAGGATGTAGATGTGATTGTTGAAAGCTACAAGTACGTCCCATTCTCCTTGTGTTCTCCGCAGTTTGATTTTTCTTGCTTATCAGAATCTTACGTCCCAGATATACGTAATGGTCCACCGCTTCTATTCCCTTTCCACCGACCACGACTTCAGCATTGTTGATAGTTTTGGAGATGTTCATTTCAAGTCCCACCTTCTTGGAAGCTTCGTCGAGTTGTTCTATCATTTCTTTGAGCTCATTCAAATCAGTACTCATCAATACAATGTCATCAGCGAACCGCAAATGATTGATGAATGATCCGTCGACGTTGACTCCTTTTCGTTTCCAGTTTAAGGTCTTGAACACATCTTCGAGGGCTCAAGTGAACAATTTAGGGCATATTTTGTTACCTTGATGGACATCTTCACCTATCTCAATTTTGTCATTGATAAGTCGTCATCAATCTGGACATGCATTGTTGAATTGTTTGTGTTTTTTGGGGGTTAGTTTTGAACCGGTTTTGTCGTGGAATACTCATGTATACTGGGTGCTTCAACGAAAACTAAACAGAGGCTATATCTACCAAGATATTCATTTATGATCAAAACGCAAAAACAGGTCAATTTTTGTTTCAAGGGAGACATCTTTTGGGGTGCAAAACTTGCCTGAAATATCAATCCCCTAAGCGGGGGTTGCAATCCTTGAACATTTTGAATAAGGAAGATTGATCGAGTGATGACTCAAAAGAAAGGTGGTATCTTTGTCTACATTGCCTTGAATGAATTTCCATTTTTAATTGAAAACTGTAAAAGATACAGGGTGAGCAACTGAAAGATAGGGAAGACTATTTCCCTGAGACTATTCAAGTTTCAGTGAGGTAAAATGAAACAGATCCATGCTGATCAATGGCAGTCATCATCAAGTACCATCCTCATCTCGAATTTCAACCCCTGAAGCAGGGGTGACAACCCATGAAAATTTGGAAGAGGGTAGAAGGGTCGAGTGATACCTCGAAAGAAAGGTATTATCTTTGTCTGCATCCCCAAGACAAGAAATTCAATAGTTTAACATATATAGGCATTATTAGCAATAATGTGAAATCCATTCTTGAAAATTCAAATTTAAATATAGCATTCAAAACATCAACAAATTTAAGTTCATTTATCAGGAATTATAAATCCCCAATTAATAAAGAAAATAAATCAGGTGTTTATAGATTGGATTGTGCAGATTGTAATTGTTTTTATATAGGTAGAACAGGAATAAATTTTAATGTTAGAATCTCTGAACATAAACGCAGTTCATCAATGGAAAAACCGATTCAAATTATTCAAATCATCTTAGGGAAAATGTCACTCTTTCAATTCAGAACTTAAAATCCTACATTCTGAGAATAGAGATATAAAACTCAACCTTCTGGAAGTAGTTGAAATTAACAGATTTAGGTATTCACTGAAATTCTTAATGATCAGGTAGACATAAATAACTCACCCTTATTAAATTTATTTCCTAAACATTAGTTCAAGTACGGATAGCTCTGAGTGGATTGCCTCTTTAGTATATATAAAAATTTGTAAGTAAGATATATTTGTAGTATTCATTCGCTCTTGATAAAGATACTGTGTATCGAAACGCGTCGAGCATTTAATAATATATTTGAATAGAAATCATCGTTTACTTGTATTTGTGAAAATGGATTTTTATCACGTAAAAGCCTCGTCAATTGAACGTTTTCATTCTCTATATCGAGGAGAATTGTTCATTGGTGTTTTGCTCCATTACCAAAAACAGAAACCAATTCAGCGAGACATTCTTATTGAAATAAGATTATAAAAAAATATTGCTGGAAAGCGTTTACTGCGATCTTTCAAATATCTTACCACCTTTGAAACTCTTGAATTTTGGATGTTGATTTTCAGTGATGCTATTTAACTAGTGACGTCTATTATAAATTGAAAATACTTGTTTATTTGTCCAACATTCTCTGAAAGAATTATTTTTATACTCTAGGTACTGTTAAGCGTCCCAATATACCCAATGATTGGATCGATATGGTACGACCATGCGTGGAAGAAATGAAAAAACAAATTCAAAAGGAAATCAACGCTTCCATGAAGTACCTAGCTATGGGGGCCCATTTTTCACGTGACACTGTCAACAGACCTGGTTTCGCCAAATACTTTTTCGAAGCAGCTAGTGAAGAAAGAGAACACGCCATCAAACTTATCAAATATCTGTTGATGAGAGGCGAACTCGTCTCAGGAGTTTCTAAGCTTATTAAAACATCGGTAATTATATTTTTTCTGCTTTTACAAAAGCAAGAATATTTGAGACTAAATCGAATTATACATATTTTGAAACTAATTATAATAGGTTCAACAAATACTCTTTTGAAGAATTATTGCGGGAAAACAAATGATAGATTGGGAAAGAACAAAAAAGGAAATTGGATACAGTATCGAATAGATGAGTATCTGAGTTTCCTGAATATGTTCTTTTCTATATTTTCCCATGCAATCCAGGTCTTTTGAACTAATGCTTTTTCAAAATAAAAATCACTAAAAGCTAAAAAATAACAAAAAATCATAAAAACCAAAAAAAAATTAATGTTTTCAATGTTTATAATAGTTGAAGCGACTGGGTGGAGTATCGAGCTAGCGTTTTATGACTACTAGCGAGACGGTGCGGTCCTAGCGCTTAGGCCTTATTATTACTGTGGTAACGCTTTAAGTCATTTTCCGATCTGACAAACATGATATCACACAGATGCTCTAGTAGTACTGTTTTTTAAATCAGTTCGCTTACTTTTGGAATGGAAGGTGAATTAATGTTGGATAAAATCCATCAGTTTGTCATTGTTTTTCTATAAAAAAAAACATAAGAGTATTTTGCACTAGTCATATTCATTGCGGTTTTCCTAATAAAACATCTGAACATCATGTACAGAAAATTTACTCATACTAATCTTGTTTTACGTCATAAATATCTAAAATGCTGATTCATCATATTTCTAATGCGTATTATATTACTTATTTCCAAGATCGTAGTTGTACAAACTGATTGACACACTTAGTTCTTTGTTGTTTCGAAAACATTGATATTATTTATCAGTGCAAACCAGACCAGTAAATATGTTGATGTCTAAAATAAACCTTGGCATCAACATGAGAATGCATCTTCTAAAATAGCCATTACTATGTCGATTGCTCTATAGGGAGTTCCATTACCGCAAACAGTCATAGGAAATTTCTGATGTCTCTTGTGAATTGTTGTATGATTTACTACAATTTTATGTGAAGGAAAATGTTCCCTTTATTATTAATTCATCGCAAATCATTAATTTTTTTCTTCTACTTTGATTTTGTGCAAAATGCTTATGACATAGCGTTCGCTCGTCACACCAAACTATAACGATAACCTTCGGGCCAGGCCACGGAAACTATGGTTTTTTGGGTGGGTGCTAAGAGGGTAATACTGTATAGAGTTGAGAAGCGTTCTTCGTAGCTGAGTGTCACCACCGGTGGTACACTACGGACTATTCCAACAGCCGGTGTGTACCACCAATGGTTCACGCTATGCTGTGTACTTCAAAGCTATTCAAAAACGGGACGGCTGCAGACGGAGCTGAAAAATCGAATTACGGTTGTTCGTCAAGGTGTTACGTGAATTATTATAAAAGCATTTTGGAATCGACTTTACGTTATGATTATTGTTGACTAGTAAAACGAAACAATTCAACTGAAAAAATGTCTTAAACGAAATTTAATTCTTCAAAATGAACAAAAACTAGATTATAAATAGAAATGCATGTCTTTTATTAAAACATCGGAAGCACTTGGGTGGTTGACCCTCTCAGTCTTTCTATTATGTCATCGTCCACTTTGTTTCTGTTCTGGTCTTTTTGGTGATTTTTCAACCTCAATTTGTTTATAGCAAGAAAGATTACTTTTCCTATTATTTGGGCGACGCCCTTCAAAATTCTTCAACTCGTGGTACCGATTGTTCTTCTAGGGTGGCACGTCCTGTCCGTCCTCTACTTCCGCATATTCATAATCATAATCAGCGTTTTTCAACAATCCTATCAAAAATTGTCGGAAGGTCAATATATCTATTTTCTATTCTTATTTATCTGGTAAATCACCCATGAATTCACAACACTAGTACCTAAAATCATTTCAAAAACAACCTTTTATACCATTTTATCGTTTTGCTTAGGCATCTATAGTAAGAAGATCATACTTTTTTGGCATTATTATTGTCGACAATGCAGTAAGGCTTCTTGATGTCTTCGTAATGGATCAGGAGTCAAATGTGGAAAACAACTTATTCTTATTTTATATATTAACTTTTCACTTACACTTTTGGTAGTAGTAGCTTTATTAATAGATCCCATAGTTGCCAGAACCATCGGTCATGTCATTTACATCACAGTTACAATTCAGAACAAGTTATAAATAATACTGTAACGTTTCTTAGTTCTTGAAATTATTGGTGGGTTCAAATTAAACACTTCAACGTTAGAAAAACACTGAAAAATGTTTCTAGAACATTCGCGTAATTTCGGCACGCGGGAACTTTCAGACTTTCTCGAATTCTCTCGAAAGTGTATCGCAATTCGTCATTCCGCCAGTCAGCGACAGGGTCGGCTTCAGGGACGATTGCATATCGTTACAATACATTAAGTGTAAGGTATAAAACAAATTATCATACAATAACCGTAGAATATAAAACAAATCACACAAATCCCACTGAGTATTTCAATTTGTATAGTATTTTCTTATTTATTATTGCAATTTGAATTCGTAGAGAGTTTGTTCCAGACTATAACCAACATAGAAGATACATTTTTCTGAAAATAAGTATAAGCTGTTCTATCAGTAACTAAGTTGTTTCTGAACCTCGTTTCAAAAGCATGACCATGTTCAATAAACAGAGAATAGTTATTTGCAACACATACGACAGATTCATAAATATAAATGCCAGATAAAGTCATGATCTTTTTTTCTCTGAAAATGGGTCTGCAACTCTCTCTACTGTCATTTTAAATATAGTTCTCTCGAAGCCTAGAGATCCGGTCAACATCCACAGGGCTCCCCCATATCTTCATCTCTACTGTACATAGGCATGATAAGCTAACAATGCCGCGTTCACCCCAGCACGAGCAGGCATACGAAGAGCATAGCAGTAACGAGAGATACCACCAGAAAGAAAATTTATGTGATCCTTCCATGTTAATGCACTGTCAATGCGGATTCCAAGAAATTACACCCCATCTATCGAATCGATTCTGTCCTCTTCATGGTCTACTATTATTTTGAGAATCCTTCTCATGCCAAAAATTAATAATTTAGATTTTTCTACATTCAGTAATAAATTGTTAACAGTAAACCATTTTTTTAGATTCATAAAATCCGTTTCAAGATATTCTTTACAGGAATGTTCATCCTTAGCTGTGCAGATCATAATAGTGTCGTCAGCAAACTGTATAACTTCATTTCTCATTCCATTTCCCAGATCGTTAGTGTAAATGATGTTCAACAGAGGACCCCCAATATAGACCCTTGCGGGACACCATTCCGCTCCAGAAAGTATTCTATCTCCATTCCTTGTCGTCTTCACTACTTGTTGGGATCTATTGCTCAGGTATGATCTCATCAGTTTCAAAGCAACGCCCCTAACTCCAGAAATGTTCAGTTTGCGTATCAGAGTTTCATGGCGAGACACTATCGAATGCCTTGGCAAGGTCAAGGAAAAGTGCTGCTGTGACCTTGCCACTATTCAAGGAGTCAAGTATGATAAATGGCTGTTGTAGTAGATTTTCCCTTCCTAAACCCATGTTGCCAACTGGGGAGTTGTGCATGTTCAAAAATGATAGTAATTGATAAAAAATGGCTCTCTCAAATATCTTATTTACACACAATCAAATTTATATGAAATCACTCGGTATTTCACATTATTGAACCATGGATCTTTGACTATAGCAGTCACAATGGTAGTATCACAGGAGATGATTCCAAAAACTACGCCCGATACGTGGAGCTACAATCTCTGCAAAATAGGTCTAGAAGAAGTCGTGGGAAGATCACTTCTGAAGAACAAGATCGTTTTTTGTACCAAATTGCAAGAAGAGACCCTAGTGCGTCACACCCCATACTCCAAAGGTAATTTCTGGAAGCAACAGGCATCAGTGTATCAGTCGAAACGATACGTCAAAGTCTTCGTTCGAGGGGTTTATACAGCAGAAGGACCTTAAGAGTTCCAAAGCTAACCAGACAACAGACTTAATTAGTGTGTCGAGCACCAAAATTGGAATATTGATAATTGGCGAAATGTTCTTTTTTCGGATGAGACCAGAATTGGTTTTCGATCAGATGACCACCGGATTCGGGTTTTAAGGGGTCGTGGAAGACAAGCTAGACTTCAAGCAGCAAGACGAATTCCGAAATACCAAGGGGACAGTGAGATGTTTGCTGGAGCCCATAGTGACACTCTGGTGAGGTGCCCACTGTGAGCATTTTACTTTTATGCAAGATAATGCTTCTCCGCATACCAGCAACCTCGCGCGACATTATCTTGAAACCTAGGGAAGCGCTATTTTGGACTGGCCAGCTTGCTCTCCAGACCTAAATCCTATTGAACATTTATGGGATAATCTCAAAAGGAAAATTAAATCGCGCCAGGATAATCCAAGAACCCCTTAACATCTCATCCAAGCCACCACAGAAGAGTGGCAGAATATCACCCCAGAGGATGTCGAAAACCTAACTGAGGTCAGGAATTTTCTTAGTACATGCTGAAAGAGCCTCTTATTTTCTTTTATTTGTTTCTTTCTCAAAATAAACCTTAATTTATTTCTTTTTTCAATTGAAATATCTCAAAAGGATCAATTCCAACAATCCCTGAGGTAATATTCAAAATATAGGGTGATTCCATATAAATTTGGTTGTGTGTATATTGGAAAGGAAGGAAGATATATATTTATATATTACTTTCACTCAACTCATTAAATGATTTGGTTGATATGATCTATAACTGATTGAATTCTTTAGATGAATGCTAGTAAGTACTGTGGTAGTTGGACTAAACTTCCCTTCTGGAGCAAATAAAACTTCATATCTTTGCATCATCATAGGCGACCCTTCTGTAGACATAATGAAGTCTTAACCTTTAGAACAGTTTGTTTACTTCAGTTAAATAGTAAGATTCACCAATAAGAACGACACACTCGGTTTTTCGATAATTGTCATTATTTCTGTTGGAAATTATTGTTGTTGTTTCTTTTAATTTCCTTTCACTTCAATTATTAATATTGATTTTCTCGTTCATTTCAACCAAGTATTCGAATATTTTGACCGGCTGAAAAGGAACCTTCAATTTGCTTTATTTTTCGTACAGTACTCTATTGATTCATCCTGAATCCAACCTATAAATACTTTGCATTTAAACAAAAGCTCATATTCGATTCGCTGCACTCAAACTTATCAAATCAAGGGATTTGTTTAGATTAGAGCGTTTCGTCGAAAATTTACCGTTTACTGTATGCCGTAGTTGCAGAGGATGCATTTTCTCAGAAAATCCCTTTATAACACATGAATCAAGATTGGGTGTAAGATATTAAAGTTATTCCGTTGAACAATGGGCGGAAATTGGGAACCGGGACTTGTGTAAACTCACTGCAATGTATTTTGTTGAAATTCTCGCCTAAAATGGTAATGAGGATTTCATGTATTTACACTATAATTATGGATGATTATAATCATAAGTAATTTCAAGAAAATTTCTCCCTGAATTAACGCTATCTTTCATGTTAATGGCCATAAATCATAAACGGCTGAACCGATTTCAGTGGTCGAAAGCATATTTCTAGAATTCAAGTAATATTTGCTAAATGAGTAATACTGATGCTTCATTTATTTTATGGAAATTCATTTTCAATGAACATGAAGTAAATATATTTTATAATTTCCACAATTTTATTCACACAAAAACGACCGATTTCGACCATCAAGTAAGTCATTGTCACGTTTCATTTTTCCTACTATAATTAATAAACTGATCTTTAAGTAACTATGAATGAAATAAATCCAATGTAACGTTCCGCCACTGGTCAACCCTTCAATTCCTTTCGTTAGAATTAAAATTGAAACTCGCATAAATGATGTACGCTGTAAACGTCTTATTTATGAGTACAGTTTTTTTGCGCCTACCTCTTCTTGTAAGAACAACCTGCTCCGGGAAGTTGATCGCGGAAATCACTTGTTGGTTGACTTCTTCGACGTGATTATATTATGTTTGTCGCTAAGCGGATTTTTTAAGTTGAAAAAGTACTTTTGCCTTATGAGAATAGTGCGTTAATACCTATTTCGTTTATTCGTCGCCAATTCGAAATACGTCTTTGATACATATGTTTTGCAAGAAAAAAAACCACTCGAAAACATCATGTAAGTCAACTCCGCCAACAAAATAAAAATCAAATGCACGTGTTTTTATCATTCACAGAGGGCCTTCATTCGAATCTATTCAACTCTCTACACCTTACTCTTCTTATATTCACTTTCCTTTCTGATAACGCAATTCATCTGTGCTAGTGAATTCCAACGAAAGGAAAATTCAACAAAACGGAATTGCTGGAATTCATGTGAGACCGATTAGATTGGGAAAACAGGAGACCACCATAATATCTTCACATAAGGTCAAATAAAATCATTTGTCTTTTCCTTCTCCGAGAGGTGAACCCACATATTACGCCATCGATTTTGTTCGTTAACGGAATCTACGCCACCCAGCCAGATTTTTAGAATTGATCCTTTTTAAGATATTTCAATTGAAAAAAGAAATAAATTAAGGTTTATTTTAAGAAAGAAACAAATAAAGGAAAATAAGAGACTTTCCGCATGTAGGTGTTTTTTTGTCGATTTCAGTAGCTTGTATTACCTCTTCTTGCCCTGATACAAGCCTGAATCCGTCTAGGCATGCTTTGGATTAGGTTTTCGACATCCTCTGGGGTGATATTCTGCCACTCTTCGGTGGCGGCTTGGATGAGCTATTGTGGGGTTCTTGGATTATCCTGGCGCAATCTAATTTTCATTTTGAGATTATCCCATGAATGTTCAATAGGATTTAGGTCTGGACAGCAAGCTGGCCAATCTAAAATAGCGATTCCCTATGTTTCAAGATAATGTAGCGCGAGGTTGCTGGTTTGCGGAGGAGCATTATCTTGCATAAAAGTGAAATTCTCACATCGGACAATCCAACATAAGGCATTTTCAATTATGATTATAAGATTTTTAAAATTTTGAAATTCACAGTTTCAGATCTCCGTGACGATCGAGTACAATATCCCGAACATGTGGTGATAATTCAACGTTTCTTATCATACTATCCTGTTTTTTCACAACAAAAAACTTCATTCTTCACAAGTAGTCAATGATCCATGGTTGAAAACAATCAATAATGTGTACTACCCAGTGATTCCATATTAATTTAGTTGTGTATACTTATATTACTTTTCTAATTACAAATTGAGTAGTGGTGAGATATTGATGTGTAGCTGGCTATTAAGGGTGATTTTACTAGGGTTCTTACAAAGTTTATCGATTTCCAAAAATTCCAACAGAATAATTTTCTTTCATTTGTCGCTGTGATGAAGAATTTTGATATTTTCTAATGTTATTCAATAACATCACAATGGGTTAGTATTCAAAATCCCCCTCGTCATTTTTTCCGACATCTTTATCGACCAGAAATGGCCAAAACCTGGTCTGTCAACGTCGAATTCTTCATTTTGTTTAGCCAAATTACTTTAGATTCGCTAGAGGTATCTTTTGAGTATACAACGATTATCAAATCTTTATATTCGATGGGTTTTAGTACCGAATATTCATTTCGGAATACCGCGCAATTAAATTCAACTAAGTCTTACAGAAAATAATGGCAACGAAGAAACGTGCGTTACGTTCACCTCCAGTACGAAACTTCAAATAGGACAGACAATGCATTACATTTTTTTTATTCAACTCAGACCAGGTCGCACGTGTACCTTGTATAAAATCATCTGCTGTGAAGATTTCCCTGAGGGAAAATTGAGTTTAGTAGAAACAGATTTGGCTATGGCTGCACGTGGCTATGCCAGCAAACTTTTGTGTTGACTGTCACGCCGAATAGATAATGTGCGGAATCATCAATAGAACACATTCTAACGTTTCAAAAAACTAGGAGTTAACTGGCGTTAGTGATTCTTGTGAAGTCGCAGTTCTAATTATTGTAATGTTAAGCTAAAAATACTGGCACTTCAAATGTTATAACTCCACTTCCTGTGCACCAAATATCTTTGAGTGTATCTGAAGTGCTATCCAAATCAAGTCACATATAGATGGCATCATCATTCGAAAGATTCCCTTCCATAATATCTTCTATGATAGGCTTTATTCAAATTTCAAAATACTAACTTTAATTCTCTTCAGTTCGATGCACTTCCTACTACACACTGGAATAATGCTGTTGCTGCTCTAGAAGATGCCCTCAAAACAGAAGCTGAAGTGACTAAGAGCATTAGAAATGTTATCTCAGTATGCGAAGAACCAAACGATAACAGCAGATTCAATGATTATCATGTAAGTCAAATTACTTGTACACTCACAATTAAGCACTATAGTGTTACCATGTTTGTTTATACTTGGAAATACTTACCTTAATGTTTTATTTCAAGTCGATGATTTGGTAGTGAAATAAACACTTGAATATCTTTGCTAACTTAGAATATCTTAAATCAAAAATAATGACATTGCACGCATTTGGGGTAGCCAGAGCTGTGGATTCAAAACTGATCCTGAGTTCAGCTAAGGTCAGATATCTCGAAGCAACTGGGCGAGACGCTTTCAAACGCTTTTGAACAACTGGTTTCTGCACACAGAGACCACGCCAGCATCGCGGTTCCCCAAACCATTGCTGCGAACTGGTCCCCCAAAAGTGCCCAATAGCGCTCTGCGCAACGCTAGCTGGTTAAATCTAATGTTTGAGTATATATATTCTTTTGAAAAAAGAGAATTTACAAAAATTCGAATAATTGTATTTACAATAAATGCTCATATCTATAATTTTGGTGTGTGTCAGAAAAACACAAGTGTGAGCTCAGGAAAATGTAACAGGGGAACCATACTATCTTGCGTATGATTCAATAAACGAGTGAAAAAACCTGAGGAAAAAACTCGTTTCCCTGTCGCTATTGCACTAGCAATAGCTTGTCTGTTTATATTGTGTTAGTGTCGTGTGTACATAAAGAGTACCAGAGATTTTTCTGCTTAGCAGTTTCAATTCTCATCTTGCACTCCATGATTTCCAGACGAAGACAAGGGTGAAAGAAAGGGGGTTTGGGACAGGAATCTGTAACAATGGAAAAAGAAAACCAGCAGCAAAATATTTCAACAATCATACCAGACTCTTATATGTCTAAACACACTTGAATTTAAGAAAAGATTTTACATAGCAAGCAAGGCCATAAAAAGAACTAAGGAGATAATCAAAAAGCACATAACCTGCGGAGTTGTTCTTCCGTCGCAGTGTGAGTCTCCTGGAACATAATCACTTCCTTGTTCTTGCTTGCCAATTTTGAAGTATAATCTCGCAAAATCCCTTCAATATTTAAACTCAACAAAACAATTCCCTCTCTGTTTGACCGAGAGAGCTCCGATGGCTAGGTTCGGTCTTCTAAGTGATGCTGATTATGATCTATAGATGTTCTAGAATCATTATGAACCCAATAATTTGGATTGACATCTCCCATATATTATTTCTTCATGGTTCTTCTTTAATTTAAAGAAAAATTGGGGGAAAAATTTTGACAGTCGTTTTAAAAATATGACAAATGTCAAAACTAGTAATCTTATTACTGAACACAGCATAAGTTGAAGCCACAACTTTGGCTGCTCCAAATGCTTCCAATTGCACCATTTTGACTCAAATAAACAGTATTTGATGAAAAGAAGCAGTCAGATTATGACTAAATTAATAAAATCATTCAATACCACGAATTTATTGAAGAAACAAGAGAATTATTATTTTACTGCTAAATTATCATTTCAAAACAAAACATCTATTGACACAAGTAATTCTGAACGTAAATCAACATGATAACGCTTTGAAAAGATGAATGATTTGTAGTACCTGTGAGTATATTAGACAAAATTCAAGTGTACATTCTTCAGAACAGTATTTAATAATTTAATTTCAGTTGTCGGACTATCTCACCGGTGAATTCTTGGAAGAGCAATATAAGGGACAAAGAGATATTGCAGGGAAAATCTCGAACTCCAGAAACTTATGGGCAACCATGGTAAACTTGGAGAATTCTTGTTCGATAAAAAACTGTTGTAAACAGTGTAAAATAAAATATTCTCGTCCTCAATTTGTATAAAATATCGAACAGTTTTTGTATATGATTTCATGTGATAGTTATGTAACTCTCCAGATTGAAACGAGTATGAAGTTATTTTTGTGTTCTTATAGATTGAAATAAAGAATTTTTGAATATTATATTTACTTTTATTTTTGAACAGTAAGGAATTGATAAAAACATACAAGAGTATGGTGAAATAAAAGGAATAGATTACAATGGTGGTGCCAAAAAAATTAATTCCTCCATAACTCGGACTGGTTTCCATAGTGGCCAATCTTGTATGGATAATCTCGTGAACTTTTTGCTTCATGTCGACAATGGTCTCAAGGAAAAAAAAGGTTTCTTAGATGTACTTGGAGCATTTGACAATGTGCCTTGAAATATTATTAGAAATTTTATTATCGGTTGGATGTTCAGAAAGACCGTTTACTTTTATTAAATTTTTAATTTATGAGAGATCAGTTTCTTCCGAAATATGTGGTAAAGGCATCAGAAATGTTCACAAAGGAGTTCCACAGGGAGGTGTCCTTTCACCCCTACTCTATATCTTATACAGGGTGCTTCAACGAAAACTAAACAGAGGCTATATCTACCAAGATATTCATTTCTGATCAAAACGCAAAAACAGGTCAATTTTTGTTCCAAGGGGGACATCTTTTGGGGTACAAAACTGGCCTGAAATATCAACCCCCTAAGCGGGGGTTGCAATCCTTGAACATTTTGAATAGGAAAGATGGGTCGAGTGATGACTCAGAAAAAAGATGGTATCTTTGTCTACATCGCCTTGAACGAATTTCCATTTTTAATTGAAAACTGTAAAAGATACAGGGTGAGCAACTGAAAGATAGTAAAGACTATTTCCCTGAGACTCTTCAAGTTTCAGTGAAGTAAAATAGAACAGATCCATGCTGATCAAAGGCAGTCATCATCAAGTACCATCCTCATTTCGAATTTCAACCCCTAGAGCAGGGGTGACCACCCTTGAAAATTTGGAAGAGGGTAGATGGTTCGAGTGATACCTCGAAATTAAGGTATTATCTTTGTCTGCATTTTCGTTTTTGATTGAAAACTGTGGAAGGTACAGAGTGAGCCACTGAAAAATAGAGAATACTATCGCCCCAAGACTATTGGAGTATTAGTGCGAAAAACTGGAATAGATTCATTTTAGATCAAAAGCTGTCATCTTCTGAAATCACCCTCATCTCGAATTTCAACCCCTAGAGCAGGGGTAATATTTCGATCCAGTGATACTTTTCAAGTAAAGGATTTCGATTGCCTTCATGACTGCTCGCAATAATTCTATTCTCATTGGGTTCCATAGGAGTTAGAGTAGCTCACTCTGTATCTTCTACAGTTTTCAACCAAAAATGAACATTTTTTCACAGAAATGCAGACAAAGATAATATCTTTATTTCGAGGTATCACTCGACCCATCTACCCTCTTCCAAATTTTCAAGGGTGGTCATCCCTGCTATTGGGGTTGAAATTCGAGATGAGGATGGTACTTGATGATGACTGCCATTGATCAGCATGGATCTGTTCCAATTTACTTCACTGAAACTTGAATAGTCGCAGGGAAATAGTCTTCCCTATCATTCAGTTGCTCACCCTGTATCTTTTACAGTTTTCAATTAAAAATGGAAATTCGTTCAAGACGATGTAGACAAAGATACACCTTTCTTTTGAGTCATCACTCGAGCCATCTTCCCTATTCAAAATGTTCAAGGATTGCAACCCCCGCTTAGAGGGTTGATATTTCAGGCAAGTTTTGTACCCCAAAAGATGTCGCCCTTGAAAAATTGACCTGTTTTTGCGTTTTGATCAGAAATGAATATCTTGGTAGATATAGCCTCTGTTTAGTTTTCGTTGAAGCACCCTGTATGTCTCAAGAATCACCCAAAGTTTACCCAGAACCATTCATGTATCACAATTTGCAAACGATATTGTCATTCAAATAAGCAGTAATTCTCTCAATCTAAGTACTAGAACAATAGAAAAATCAGCCGAAACCACCAGGCAAAATTTTGATGCACTTGGATTAGACCTTAGTGTTAATAAAACTAAATTTGTTCATTTCAACCACAATAAAGTTCTGCCTGGTGATTCTGATATCACAATTGACCATACAAAACTGAAATCCGTAGAATGTACTCGCTTTCTAGAGGTTATCTTTGATTACCGGTTGTCCTCACGACATATCAATTTTGTTACCCAAAAATGTTGAAAAGTAATGAAAATTCTAAAATTTTTATGTGGGGATCAAACCTATAAACTCTCATTTCTCTTTACAAAAGCTTTATTCGCTCGCAAATCGAATACGGGTCAATAATATACTACCCAACTAGAAAACGTTTAGCCCAAAAACTTCAGCTTTCAGCCTCCGTATTGCAATAGGGTACAGAATTAGCACTCCACTAAAATAATTCTCGAAGCTTCAAAATTACCCCATATTGAAGAACGAGTCGAATTTCTAAGCAACAAATTCATCACTAAAGCCCTCTCAAACCTCAAACTTTTGGTTACAAAAATATACAAAAGTACCACACATCCCGTAGTAAAAGCAAAAGGAAAAGAATGATTCAGAGGACCATCGAACAAAAGATGCAGACAACTAATAAAAAGCTTCTCTCAGAACAAAATTACGAAATTTTCAACGGCAATTATTGTAACTTAACCACAACACCACACATAAATGTAGATATTGGAAAAAAATTAAAATACTCACCTAATCCAAACGCGATTCTTACAGAATACTATGAGACACTAGGCCTTACAAATATAAACTACATATTCACAGATGGAAGCTAGGTGGTGGGAACGATGTCCGTGGCATCTGCTGTGTTTTGCCCGCGCTCTCCGTTGAAATTAGCAAAAGCTTATACCCTGAATTTTCGCTTTTCACCGCGGAGTGTGTGGCACTCTGCAATGGATATCGCACTGAGCAATCCAGGGTATAACCACATCATTCTATCTGATTCACTGAGTGCCTTGACAGCCCTTGAAAGTAAATCCTACTCAGCTAAAACTAACCCATATACAGGGTGCTTCAACGAAAACTAAACAGAGGCTATATCTACCAAGATATTTATTTCTGATCCAAACGCAAAAACAGGTCAATTTTTTTTTCAAGGGGGACATCTTTTGGTACAAAACTTGCCTGAAATATCAACCCCCTAAGCGGGGTTGCAATCCTTGAACATTTTGAATAGGGTAGATGGGTCAAGTGATGACTCAAAAGAAAGGTCGTATCTTCGTCTACATCGCCTTGAACGAATTTCTATTTTCAATTGAAAACTGTAAAAGATACAGGGTGAGCAACTGAAAGATAAGGAAGACTATTTCCCTGAGACTATTCAAGTTTCAATGAAGTAAAATGGAACAGATCCATGCTGATCAATAGCAGTCATCATCAAGTACCATCCTCATCTCGAATTTCAACCCTGGAGCAGTGGTGACAACCCTTGGAAATTTAGAAGAGGGTAGATGGGTCGAGTGATAACTCGAAAGAAAGGTATTATCTTTGTCTGCATTCCCGTGAAAGCATTTTTATTTTTGATTGAAAACAGTAGAAGATACAGAGTGAGCCACTGAAAAATAGAGAAGACTATTGGAGTATTAGTACGAACTGGAATAGATTCATTTTAGATCAAAGATGACAGCCTTTGATCTGGAATGAATCTGTTCCATTTTTTTGCACTAATATTTGAATAGCTCACGGCGATGGATAGTCTCCTTTCAGTAGCTCACTCTGTATCTTCTAAATTTTTCAATCAAAAATGAAAATTCTTTCACGGGGATGCTCACTACCTTTCTTTCGAGTATGACCCATTTCCAACAGTTTTCAATTAAAATGGAAATTCGTTCAAGGCGATGGAGACAAAGATACCACCTTTCTTTTGAGTCATCACTGACCCATCTTCTCTATTCAAAATGTTCAAGGATTGCAACCCTCTAAGGGGTTGATATTTAAGGCAAGTTTTGTTCCCCAACAGATGCCCACCTTCAAACAAAAATTGACCTGTTTTTGCGTTTTGATCAGAAATGAATATTTTTGGTAGATATATGTTTTTTGGACATATGAGGGAAAAATCCTATCTATATAGTAACATTCGTTTACATATGATCTAAAACACGTCTGAAACAAGAATGAATTTATGTGACTATCAGTATTCATTCAATTTCTCTTCAGTTTTCACGCTAAATTAATGCAAGTTATCTGTGTTTCTTGTTGATTTTCGAATCTTTAAATTTATTGTAATGGCTGCTGAACGTCCTGGACGCTATTTGAGTGATCATGAAGTATTAAGAATTGTAACAATTCTAGAGGAGGGGCGAAACCAACGTTACGTGGCTAACTTGTTGTTAATGTTAATGTTAACCAAAGCACTATTTCAAGAGCAATTAATCGGCACCACGAAACAGCGGAATATGGAAGAAGGGCCGGACAGGGAAGAATCGGACAACAACACTAGTTGATGATCGTTAGCTTCGTTTAACTGCACTAAGAGTTCGGCACTGTACGGCTAGAATGCTACAAAATGAACTTGCACTTTCCAGAAATGTACATATTCCATTGCAAACTATTAGAAACAGGCTCAGAGAAGACGATATCAGACCAAGGGTGGCTTCTACCGACCCACGTCTCACTAGAGAGCATCGAGTTGCAAGACTTAAGTTTGCGAGGGAACATGCAAATTGGGGTATTCCAGAATGGTCGAATGTTCTCTTTTCCGACGAGTCCAGGTTCTGTCTAGTATCAAATTATAGACGCATGCCTGTATACAAACGACCTGGGGAACGGTAACAGCAATGCAATATCCGACAAACCGAAAACTTCGGAGGGGGCTCAGTAATAGCGTGGGGAGTCCTAGTGAATAATGGAAGAATGACAGCGGCCAGATACATCGTAGATATCCTTGAACCTCATGTTGTACCCTTTGGCCCATTGGTTGGCGAAAACTTCATTTATATGCATGATAATGCTCGGCCTCATGCAGCTAGAGTAGTTACAGAATTTCTGCAAAATGCCGAAATTGATATTTTAAGATGGCCAGCCAGAAGTCCCTACTTGAATCCCATAGAACATGTTTGGGACAACATGGGCTGGCAAATTCAGCAATGTAGGATGCCTTGTAGAAAACTCCAACAACTAGAAAATCTTATTCATGAAATGTGGAACTCAGTGACTCAAGAGTACATCCAAAATTTGTTTGAGGGGCTTCTGAGACGTATACTAGCAGTAATTAGGGCCCGGGGAGGAAACACTCGATTTTGAAAATGATTAGTAACCATTCGATGCTAGTTGATTGGTCTCTTCGCGAATGTTTTAAGATGGTAGAATTTTTTAATTTTTCATTAACTCGAAAATTGTTGATATTTTCCATCATGAACTCATCTTTTTCGAATGATATCTTCTTATTTTACACTTCTGAAAGTTACCAAGCGACTCTTGAATGACCAACCTAAAAGTTTAAATAGTATTGTCGTAAAAGTAGGGTGATGCGACAATTTTTGTGGTGAGTATATTATCGAAACACTCACCTCAAAATATTTCACACAAACACAATTTTTCGGACGCCGTGCGACGCGGCCTCTCGCTTCCGCGTTTGCTGCTCACTATTACAAGATGGCTGAACGTTGCTATAGTAACGTGATTGATGTCGAACGAATAGTTTAGCAATAGTGCAGAGTATTCGCTTTACTAGGGTTCACTATGCAACGGTTTCCCCTAACTGTATTCTCTCGGAAAATAAACATTATTCTTTTTCTCTTCAATAAAATATCAATCCCTTCCTGTATCTTAATTTACAGATGTATTCAATTCGAATTAATCGTTTCATTCAAAATTCGTCTACGCCTATGTTTATACCAATCAATTTGAGTCTTTTTCAGTTCAGGGATAATCTACTTCAAGTTTCTGATACGGGATAATCAAGAGGAGAGTCAGTATTTTGATTATTGTCAACAACAGAACGTCAAATACTCCATACAATGAAAAACAAATCGAAACTCTTTTGGATTATAGTTACTATAGTGTCTTCGATTCTTCTATTTTACAAATCTTCTAGTAATAATGTATGTAAAAATTATTCAGATTATTTTCTCATGCACAATAACGAAAATTGCTGGCACGAACCGGGATACTACGCAGAGGTGGTAAGTTTTTTTTCCATTCCAAACATTTTTGAAATTTTAATGAATATTGTTGTATCTTTTATACTTAGCAATTTTTTATTCAAGTAAATTGATTTTTGCAACCATCACTATTAGTGTAGAGTCCAAAGGTTTGATGATTTGAATCTGTTTGAATTTTTCATGAAAGATAAACGTAATTTATTGAAATTAGATTTCAAAAAAATAAATTTAATTGAAGTTTTTGATGATATTGATTAATTATCATCTTCAGGCTTAGGCAATGTTTTGAAGAGCTATTAGATTGTTCTTTTAAAAGTTCCTTCAATTCACACTGATATTGAGCAATTTGACTCTTTAAAATAAGACGGATCAATTTTGGTAAAGGATCCACAAAGCTCATTTACCATTCTTGAATCCTCACTAAGATTCTTCAAATTATATATTAAGTTTCCAGTGCTGGCTTAAGCCTCATCTTCAATAGCCAGTGAATTAAATAATTATCAAATAAAATTACTCAATGAGATTTATGTATGCATATAAAACACAATTTTTCAAATATATTATAACTTGCATCTCGAGTGGCAATAAATCAAATTAACGAAAACCGATAACCTCTTCAATATCGTAATAATATTTCAATATGTTAAACAACATTTGATTGTTTACGTCTGGTTTTACTGATAAGGAATAGATACGTTTGAAAGCGGATCCAAATGTTTATGTAAAGAACATATATTCTTATAAACATATTAAATACTACCCATGGTAATAATCGAGAGCATTCAAAACGAATATTTAATCTCCGTCCTTGACAATGAAATGAAACATCTTCCCTGTGTCATCCCCTATGGCAGCTATACTTATAAATTTATGTTCTACAGGGTGGAGCGCGGCCACTTTTCACAGTGTTGGTAAAAACACTACGAGATATTTACACCTTATGTAATGTAGTTCTTTCAGTTGAGTTTTAAAAATGATGGCCCTGGCGGGCAACACACATGTTTAGCCTTTCATGGAAATTCCGCATGACTTTCACAAGAGTCTGTTATCTCCATAATTTCTTCTTCAATGGCGGATTTCAGCTCATCAATGGTCCTTGAACGATGTGTAAAAACCTCATCCTTGAGATAGCCCAACAGTAAAAAGTCAAATCAGGGGAGTGCGGGAACCACAGAACAGTTTTATGGAAGGAGACAACCTACCCAGGGAACATCTCCAGAATTAATCGTGGTCGACTGGCTGTATGCGCAGTTGCACCATCTTGCTGAAAACAGAAGCTCTGTTGGTCGTAGGTTTCACCCAATTCCTCCATTTTCGGGCGCAGAAATTCTCAAGCATGCCACATTACCGTTCAGAGTTCACGGTAACTGTGACGCCACCATCTTCAAAAAAGTTTTGGGATGTGGAGGGGTCTTTGGTGAAGCTCTCGAGGTTTTTCTGTGTCCTGTAGCGAAAATTTTGCTTATTCACGCACCCTTAAAGATGAAAATGAGCTTCGTCGCTCGTCCATAAGATTCCAATGAGAGGCACATGTTGAAGGATTATTATTATTTATTATAAAAAATACAGAGTAGAGGATATAAATCCTATATAACTCAAAATTGAATTAAAGATTTCGAAAACGAACTCAAAATATTACATGGTAAATTAATTAAATTTAAATTAAGTACTAAAAAAATGGAAAAAGAACAACGTTAAAGAAATCCATTGCTTCTCCAGCTGTCAAATCGAAGGCGTTGATGGGAGGAGCGCTCAACACATCTGTGTTCAGGCGATTCTAGGAGCTGAAGACACTGTTACTCAAGAAGTTTTCCCGGCATTTCGTGGAAAATCTTTCTCTTGCTAGTTTGAGATTGTGTCCTCGGAGGTGATTTGAATTCAAAGAGAAGATATGAGACATATCGATGCTGAAAAAACTATGAAGAGCCCTGTAGAAAGTAATCAAGTCCCCACGAAGCCTGCGATCCGCGAAAGATGAGAGATTCATCAGTGAAATGGGCTCTTGATAGCTTGACCTTTTACGACCAAAGGGTATTCTCTGCACTTGGGAGTCACCAATCAACCACGGATGCTATACAGGACCAGCAAATTCTAAAATCGATCGGACATACGTTTTGTTGAAGGAAGATATGGTCGAAAAATGTTAGTTCCTGAAGCATTTGTGAATGAGAAATAAGCTTCGTTTGGCCCTGCTAGTTGTATGCATTACATGAGATGTCCAGGAAAGGTCACTACTGATAACAACACCCAGGTCAACATGTGGAGAACAGCTCTCAACTACACTACCAGCAATGGCATATTGACGCTTAGGGTTATTCGAGTCGAGGTGCAACACGCGGCACTTTGCAATGTTGAGAGGCAACATCCAATCAGCACAACAAGCTTCCTTGACTTTGTGGTCCTCTTGAAGAGTATTTTTGGGATCTGTGTCAACATTGAATAATTTAATGTCGTCTGCGAAGGCTGCACTTTCGGAATCCAACAAGCTGGGAATGTCAGAGATATACAATACAAACAGAAGAGGGCCCAAAACGGACCCTTGGGGGACACCACTAAGTACTGGCTGAAAATAAGAAGTATCAGTACCCACATCAGAAATGAATATCTTGGTAGATATAGTCTCTGTTTAATTTTCGTTGAAGTTTCGGATTCATTGTTGATGCAGTCGTTCTGAAATTCTGTACCCATCAGATGATTGTGTCACGTTTTGGAACTGAAGCTTTACGACCAATGCTGAAGCGCACTGCACGACAATGACAGATTCTAAATACTCTTCAACTACTAACGCACGGTGCTCTTTTGTCCAGATAACCATTGTGAACTGAGTGGTAACTCCTCCTAAGTAGCTCCCCTCTACTCACTCAGCGTTACGTGTACTACCCGTTCCAAAAACGCCGTTCCATTACGCCCCACCCTGTACTATCTATAACATTGCACTTATATGCCGTACGAAACCATCCAAATTTGCCCACACTGTAAAATGTAAGTGTATAAAGAACGGGAAATACTAATTTTTGATATGTTAATGCACCTCGAATACATTTCGGTTAGCGTATTCGAGAAGATGCAGCAATTTCAATTCAAAATTAGCTTTACTTTGAAGTGTTAATTTTTCCAGCCCCAGATAATTCTACAACGAAATTATTCCTTGGAAACCTATTATACGGTAACAGAGGATGGTTACATACTAAAAACTTTCAGAATCTTACCCAAGGGTGAAACTAAGGGTCTCATATTTTTGGAACATTCGTTCGTTGCCAATGCTGAGATATGGGTCGACAAAGGGGACTTATCACTCGGTAAGTATGCCATTAATATATTATTCAGAATTAAATTGTCCTCTAAAACTTTGCCACAGTTTTAATCCCCATTAACTCAGGCGTTCGGGATAAAAAAGTTACCTAAAATAACATTTCTTGTTTCATACACAATACACATATATCTGCTGAGTTACCCTTGTCTTCTTAATGACGTCACATGGGTGATAATTTGCTTCATTCGCGAATAAATTAAAGAGATCAACAGTTATTCGAATATCTTTTATCTATGATAATGTTCAGAAGGGGTAGAACAGAACAAAAAGCATGAAAAATATTTCAAGCACAATAATTACTCTCAAATAAAATCGATTCGCTGTAAATCACAGTTGAGTTATTCGTAGTTAGTTAACGTACATTCTGTCAAAAAATTACCAGGAATTTATTATTTAAGAAATCTGTTTAAAACGATTATCAAAATTTTTGTTGTTGCTGAGTTGGTACAACTGTTTTCTATACCGACGCGAGTTTAAACGAGATTTGACATTCAGTTTGTTTACAGTGCCCGATTTTGTCGATTCTCACAAGTGAGTTTCGCGATTTTTATATTGGATAAAATATCGAACAAAGAATTTGTATTGCAAATAGAATTTCGAGTGCCGAATTGCTGAAAATTTTCAGAAGGCTTACAGTGAATCGACTTTATCAAAAACACGTGCAAATTAGTGGTACAGGGCATTCAACAGCGGCCGAGATGTGGTAGAAGATTCGTTTCGCCCTGGTTGGCTATCAACTTCTTCAACTGAAGTTAACATCGATAAAGTGGTAATTGAAAATCGTCATTAAAGTTTGAGAGAGATAGGCAATGAACTTTCTGTGTCTCTCGACTCAATTCGTACCGTTTCGAACGATTGTTTGGGCATGAAACGCGTTGCTGCTTGACTAGATCCAACAGACCTGAATTGTCAAGTGAATCGAGGAGTGCTCAGGTTTCAATGAAATCAAACGCCTTCTCATAATCTACAAATGCCAAGTACAGTGGGACATTATACTCAGTACATTTTTCATTGAGATGATGCATAGTTTGAAAGTGATTAGTCGTGCCATAACCTTTTCTGAATCCTGCCTGTTCCACAGGTTGGTAGAAGTCTAGCTTATTGCTGATTCGGCTTGTGATGATTCTGGTTAAAAGTTTGTATAAATTTGACAGTAGACTTACTGGTTTATAGTTCTCCAGGCTCCGTTTTGATACATGATTCTCACCTCCTGTCAAGCAACAGGTATTTCTCCTTCGCGAATGCACTTATTTAAAACAGCTAGTATGGATTTCACAAGCTCGATTCCTTCCCTTTAACATCTCGCTTGTGATGCAGTCTTCTCCAGGGGCTTCATTGTTTTTCATCTTCTTTAATGCCGCTCTCAGCTCGTCTCGGCCAGCTCTGGAACGTCATCCGATCCCACGTTTAGAATGGTCCGGTTTCCGACTCCGCTTGGCTTTGGTTTTGTGAATCGGTATAGATTTTCGTAGAAATCTGCCACCACAGCAGCTAGTTGGGCTTTATTCGTCACCATACATCCGTTTTCATTTTTCATTTTTGTGATGACCCGCCTTCCCCCATCTAATTTCGTTCGCAACGCTTTCATTGAGCAGTTTTTCTCTCGTCATTTATGAGCTTTGTGTTGATGGTTTTGCTGAGTTTAGTGTATTCAACCAATGCATGAGTAGCTTGACTTATCTTGCAGGTTTTGTCGTTTTTCGTTTTGCATCAAATAGTCTTCGTTGCTATGTGCATTGCTTCCGTCACTGTTGAACACATTTCGTTTAGATCAAATGCTTCAAAATTCACAATTGCTTTCAGCTTTCTGCCTATGACTTCTTGGTACTTCTGCTGTTGAACGTCCAAATGCTGGGAAGTGGGGAATTCGCCATTCTTAACTAGTTTCTTTCTTTCCAACTTCTTATTTATCTGTATCTCTACACGTACCATCCGGTGATCGTTTCCTGTGTTGAAGCTGTTTAGAACAAATGTGTTTCAATTTCGTTTCTATCCCGGTTATTCGGGCTTATCTACGGCCATTTCCGTTTTTGAGCTTCTAAAAGAAAGTGTTAATACAGAAAAAATTTTCGCTGCATATGAAATCCATTAGCATTTGGCCTGTGGCATTTCTTTCTCCTAATCCGAACTTTCCAAAATTTGGGGCTCATCATCTTCTTTGGCGCCGATTTTCCCGTTGAAATCTCCAGTCAGGACCCGAAACAGTATATTCTCTCGGCGTATGGGTGCGTGAATATCGTCATAGAAGTTGTCAATTTCTTCTTGTTCCAATGCACTAATAGGAGCATAGCCATCGATGATATGTAAATTATATCTTTCGTTTATCTTTAAGATGGCATAGATAACACGGTTTGAAATTGCTTCCGTTTTCTAAACTTTTTATCGATTTGGGAAATATGAATGCTACTCCTCCGAGATGATGCGGGGTTTTTCTGGTATGAGACGTGTCCTGATTTGAGGAGCGTTGTTTTCTCCCCTGGAAGTCTGGTTTCGCATAATGCCACCACGTGCCATTTCATCTGGTCCAGACCTTCCAGCTGTTCTTGCTTACCCATTGTTCTGATGTTGTGAACAGATATAAATATTTTTTGTTTATCCTTCTTCTTCTGCTTCTTCTTCTTCTTTTGGGTAGTAGTCAAATTTATACCTCCCCAGAATCCCTGAGGCTTGCCGGCGATGCTGGGCGAGATTCTGAGCTATGTGCTCTACTCGCCGTGTATTAATTAAACTTAACATTCATGTTTTGGAGGGGGGTTGACTTAGTCGGCCACGCCTGCCGTGCGGGTTGGTGACGGTTTAATTTTGGAGTTTTCCTTCTCCTAATTGGGTTGTCTTTCTAGACTTATAGGACTCATCTCCCCAGGAACGCTTTTGTGGCGGCGCTAATCGTCATTGTCGCAGATTCATCATCGGCTTGTGTGGTTTTTAACGCCCTCCGGATTCCAACATATAGCCCACGCCTCAAAATCTGCCGCTGCTTTGGTCAGTGACTGCTTAATTATGTATATCGCAGACCAGAGAACCATACATATCATGTTTCTGTTAAGTCTGTTCATCTCTTCGTCAACATTAGCAGCTTTTCCATATTGATAAAGACTCCGCACATTCCATCACCCGATCCTCCGTTCATCATTCACTATGATTTTGCATGTTTCTTTAAACCGGGAGATTTCTAGCATTCTTCCCGTGGTTCCTATAATACTATTAATTGTGATTTAGGGGGAAGAAAAAGTCAGGTAGTTTCCCCTTGCTTTCCTGACTGAATTCAGCCGTTCCTAACAAGGAGAACCGTCAATTTGGATCAGACACTGTAATGCTGGTTTAAGTCCGCCCCGAGTATTTCAGTTCCTCGATACCACCCATATCTGGCAAGCTCTCGATCCGCCACCTAGGGAGGCTCCCCATGGGGGACTTCCAGCAACCCCGCACGGGAGGAACCTAAAAAAGACTTTGCGGCGAGAACTGAATTCGATTCCAGAAAAATCGTTTGAAAAATGTTTTGATTAAAAATAACTATTTTGTGTTTCCTGGTAGGTACTTTTCTGACAGAATGTATAATTGCACCTCTATTGCCATAGGTTTCAGAATTAAAGTTGCCTTGAACTTTGTTACATTTCTCTGTTCCGGTTGATAATAGTGGACATCTTTTTTCTTGTATGAAATCTCCACCAATTCTCATCGAGTGACGTCAATCAATGATAATTTATAATGGTTGGTGATAACTTATTAGACCTCCTAAAACGAGTAAAATTTAGATAATATCGTTAATATCTGAGGAATATTAAATCCATATGAAATATCTCATTTCAATTGGTTCACGGAAGCATATTCTGTTAAAACCTCAAAGATAAATTTCGAAATTTCTTTGATATGGAATTTACACTCCCCAAAAAAATTGTCGCATCACCCTACTTTTACGACAATAATATATAAACTTTTAAGTTGGTCATTCAGGAGTCGCTTGGTAACTTTCAGAAGTGTAAAATCAGAAAATATCATTCAAAGTTTATGATGGAAAATACCAACAATTTACGAGTTAATGAAAAATTGAAAAAATTCTACCATCTTAAAACATTCGCGAAGAAACCAATCAACTAGCATCGAATAGTTACTAATCATTTTCAAAATCGAGTGTTCCCTCCCCGGGCCCTAATTACTGCCAGTATACGTCTCGGAAACCCCTCAAACAAATTTTTGATGTACTCTTGAGTCAATGAGTTTCAAATTTCAGGAAACAGATTTTCTAGTTGTTGGAGTATTCTACAAGGCATCTTACATTGCTGAATTTGCCACCCCATGTTGTCCCAAACATGTTCTATGGGATTCAAGTCAGGACTTCTGGCTGGCCATCTCAAAATATCTATTTCGGCATTTTGCAGAAATTCTGTAACTACTCTAGCTGCATGAGGCCGAGCATCTAACCTAACCTAACCTCCCCACACCATAACTGAACCCCTCCGAAGTTTTCGGTTTTCCGAATATTGCATTGCTGATACCGTTCCCCAGGTCGTCTGTATACAGGCTTGCGTTTATCATTTGATACTAGGTTGCCTTCTGTTGAGATATCTTCGATGCTGCATCAGAATTTCCATTACAAAATCCATTAATGAAATGCATAACAGCATATTCGCATACGGTAAACTGAAAGGGCATTTTAGGCACACTGGGATGTGGTTGCCTTCTGTTGGAATGCCTTCATAAATATTTGCTTGCTGCTGCAGTTAAATTTCCATTCGAAAATCCGTAAATGAAATGCAGATTAACATATTCACTATTGGTAAACTGAAAGGGCATTTTAGGCACACTGGGACAAAAAATACATTCAAAATTTCAGAAATTCACAAAATTGATTGCAATGAGTATAGGGTACCGACAGGTAGAAATTTGGAAACCAGATTTAAAGAACATTGATCCTCTGACAATAATTCCCCAATATGTGAATATATAAAAACCACAACACATTCAATAACATTAGATAATATCAAAATTCCTCATAATTGCGACAGGAAAAGAAAATGAATCTGTTGGAATGTTTGGAAATCAATAGACTTTATAAAAACCCTAGTGAAATCACTCTTAATAGCTAGCTTAATACCTCTCCACTACTCAATTGGTAATTAGTTCATTCCTGTTGTTCACCAATTTAAACCTGACGGTCGAAACCGGTCGTGTTTGTGAAAATAGAATTATAGAAAGTGTAAAATATACTTTATTTCATCTTCGTTTCAACTTTGGCAGCCTGTTTATCGAAACCAATAGCATGAGGACCAATATTCGTTCTGAAACTGATCCTTTTTTTCCATTTTATATCGAGCTGCACTTACTACACTTTGTACCTAAAATTGGGACAGTTTCCCATCAAAATTATAAGTTCTTCTTACACAGGGTTATACCTTCTTGACAAAGGCTATGAAGTGTGGTTGGGAAATCTAAGAGGGTCCAAATATTCCAACACACATTTGAACTACACCATGTCTGATTTCGAGTATTGGGATTTCAGGTAAGATTTCGAAAAATATTATTTACACTCAAGTATGAACTTTAATCATTAGTCATGAATCGAGACAACGAGGCAGTAACAAGATTTAATCGAACAAATACTCAAAATCTAAGGATATGAAGGAATTTTATCATTTAATCATGACTTTTTTAATTATCATTTTCTGTTTGAAATAAGTGAATCATCATTTTTAGATTAATGTACAGGGTGGACAAATTTCGACGTTTTAGGGCTGCTAGGTGAAAAATAAGCAGCCCTCTCCTGATCTATTTTTTATGGGCCACTTTAGTTGTGCAAAAATTGTTTCGATATTTCCCTCCGTTTTAGAATTATTCAAAATTTCTCGAATTTTGGATTAATCGTCATTTACGGATGTCTCGATTATTATCAGAGTTACTTATGAATGAATTTGAATTCTACAGGCATTTTCTGAGTGAAATTCAGTGTTTTGGAAAAATGTTTGGCTCAGTGTCTTTCAAATTTATATGACATGAATTTAAATGAGATAAAAAACACAAGGTTTAACTTTAATCTACACTTTATTTGAAAAAATTCGACGACGTTTCGCTGACACAGCAGCTTTATCAAGAATGACAAACAGAATGAAGAGTATGGTATTATAAACAAATCGTAGAACAAGTTGGATGAATAACAGGAAAATCCACACCGAGCCATTGTACAGTTAGTATGAAAGGTAATAAAACTAATTAAACAAGTTAAGTAGGGGTGAGTAATTCACATCTACCTGTTCATTCAAAAGCTTGTCCGAATGTTTGTATCTATTTATTTCTAATGCTTCTAGGAGATCTAATTTTGAACTTTTGATTTTATATGTAATATGTCAAAGTTTTTATTGAATGAATGGTTTTCTTTTATTAGGTGGTTTGAATAATTTGAATCAGATTTATTTTTATCGAAGCTACGTTTATGTTCAGATGTTCTTATGCCAAAACTCCTATAGGTCCTACCGATATAAATTTTATCACAAGAACCGCAATTGAGTATATAGATTCCTGATTTACTTGATTTTTCAACACGAGATTTATTATTTTAATATGTTTACCTAAGTTATTAGAAGTTTTGAAAGTTATATTAAGATTTTGTTTGACGAGAAAGGATTTAATATTTGTACTTGCAGAACCGCAGAATGTTAAACTGTTGAATATTTTATAGTCTTTATGAATAGGATATACTTCATTTATTGCTTTCTGATACAGTTTTTACGAATGATTAGATCTATCATATCCGGATTATATGAATTATTAATGGCTATCTGTTTGATGATGTTTAACTCTTTATTATAATCTTCTACTGATAAAGGTAAATTGAGTAACCGATGTACCATGCTGTTTAAAGCTGCAACTTTGTGTTGAATTGGATGTAATGAGTAGTTATGTATAATTGTATCAGTATGTGTTGGTTTACGAAAGACCGAAAAACATGATTATTATTTTGTTTAGTGATTTTTAAGTCCAAAAATTAATGGAATCGTTCTGTTCAATTTCTATCGTGAATTTAATGTTCAAATGGATGGAATTAATGAAATTAAGAAATAAGTCTAATTGACGAGTAGTTCCAATGAAACATACTAAGATGTCGTCAACATATCTATACCAATAAAGAAATTTGGAAATGAGTGGATGTGTATGAATTTTCTGTTCAATATTATTCATAAAAATCTCTGCTAAAAGTGGACTCAAAGGACTTCCCATGATCAAACCATTTTCACTACTGTAATAGATGTTGTTGAAAAAAAATAATTTTGTTCAATGCAAACGTCCAACAGATTCAATATTTCTGATTTAATTATGTGGTTAACATGATTCGAATTCAACATGTTTTCGATTAATATTTTGACATCACCTGGAGGAACACTTGGGTATAAATTCTCAACATCAAAGGAAATAAGTTTTGCGTTAGGTGGTAGGTTAACGTTTTTATGTTATTCATCAATTCGAAAGAATTTTTATAGAAAATTTTGATTTGAATG
Source organism: Cryptolaemus montrouzieri (assembly GCA_013387265.2). Classification (NCBI taxonomy): domain Eukaryota; kingdom Metazoa; phylum Arthropoda; class Insecta; order Coleoptera; family Coccinellidae; genus Cryptolaemus; species Cryptolaemus montrouzieri. Next base: position 5,211,012 of record JABFTP020000103.1, on the reverse strand, counting down.
AACAATAATTTTAATGATATCTATAAGGTAGTGCGACAATTTCACGGCTGGGGCTGTAACGTAAGATACGACTGGTCTAACGCGGTTATTTACTTTATGCAATTTAATGAGTGAATACAGTTGAGGTGGTTGAGGGTTTGGTAAAATTAATTTGTATTTATCTATTGCTTTAATTAAAGATTTTGCGTCATTTATTGCAATTTTAATACTTTTCTGGAATTTAATAGTTGGATCTTTGTTTAAAATTGTATAGTTTCCGGACGAAATGAAATTTAGAGTTTTAAATAGGTAGTCATTTTTATTCAACCTTATCTGCTTTTGTAAAAATAACTTCATTTAGTTGAGATTTTTGTTTGATGGCCTTTAAAATATTTTGTTCTTTACTCGGTTTAAAGTCAGATAATGATTCATTTTTTATAATGTTAGATGCTAAATATTTAAGGTGAGTGTTATTAGGAATATTTTTCAGAGAAGTTTCAGTATCTATGCCAAGTTCCTCTAAATCAGATTTTATCTTGTTTGATTTAATATTGTGTTTGAAACCTTTCTCCAAGAGATTTGTTTCATCAGTTGTGAAATTAGTATCAAAAGGTTAACGAATCTATCAAAAAATTGATGGTCAGAAAATTTAGTTTTACGTGGAGTAGGTTTCGGTTTTCGTGACACGCATCCACTCATTTCCAAATTTCTTTATTGGTATAGATATGTTGACGACATCTTAGTATGTTTCATTGGAACTACTCGTCAATTAGACTTATTTCTTAATTTCATTAATTCCATCCATTTGAACATTAAATTCACGATAGAAATTGAACAGAACGATTCCATTAATTTTTGGACTTAAAAATCACTAAACAAAATAATAATCATGTTTTTCGGTCTTTCGTAAACCAATACATACTGATACAATTATACATAACTACTCATTACATCCAATTCAACACAAAGTTGCAGCTTTAAACAGCATGGTACATCGGTTACTCAATTTACCTTTATCAGTAGAAGATTATAATAAAGAGTTAAACATCATCAAACAGATAGCCATTAATAATTCATATAATCCGGATATGATAGATCTAATCATTCGTAAAAACTGTATCAGAAAGCAATAAATGAAGTATATCATATTCATAAAGACTATAAAATATTCAACAGTTTAACATTCTGCGGTTCTGCAAGTACAAATATTAAATCCTTTCTCGTCAAACAAAATCTTAATATAACTTTCAAAACTTCTAATAACTTAGGTAAACATATTAAAAATAATAAATCTCGTGTTGAAAAATCAAGTAAATCAGGAATCTATAAACTCAATTGCGGTTCTTGTGATAAAATTTATATCGGTAGGACCTATAGGAGTTTTGGCATAAGAACATCTGAACATAAACGTAGCTTCGATAAAATAAATCTGATTCAAATTATTCAAACCACCTAATAAAAGAAAACCATTCATTCAATAAAAACTTTGACATATTACATATGAAATCAAAAAGTTCAAAATTAGATCTCCTAGAAGCATTAGAAATAAATAGATACAAACATTCGGACAAGCTTTTGAATGAACAGGTAGATGTGAATTACTCACCCCTACTTAACTTGTTTAATTAGTTTTTATTACCTTTCATACTAACTGTACAATGGCTCGGTGTGGATTTTCCTGTTATTCATCCAACTTGTTCTACGATTTGTTTATAATACCATACTCTTCATTCTGTTTTTCATTCTTGATAAAGCTGCTGTGTCAGCGAAACGTCGTCGAATTTTTTCAAATAAAGTGTAGATTAAAGTTAAACCTTGTGTTTTTTATCTCATTTATGAAAAACTGTACCGAAAACACACTACATTTGAAAATAAGAAACCCGAACACCAGTATCTCAACAACCACCTAGTTCATCTATTGATTCAGAGACACATAACATAATCCGAGGCTTGTAAACCTGTCAAATATTTCATTCGATGGCGAACAAACCGATCTCCTGAACAAAGGTCCTAAGTTCACCACAAACTATAAGAATATTCAAGAGAAAAAAGAACTGATGGGCGCACAGGAAAAACTGAATATTCAAACAAAAATATTTCATTGAAAATTATATTCTTGATAAGTATAAAATCACCGAAATAATTGAAAATACTCAGATAAAACTCCACGAAAAACAGCATTTGAAAACGGTCCGATCCATAACCAGTAAAATGCAAGAAGAACTCCTCATAATGACTAAAGCAGACAAGGTAACAGCATAGAAGTCCTAACTGAAGACCAGTACAATACCATGAAATAAATTTAGGGGCTTTCCTAGAAGGACTGGAGGAGTTTTTGGGCAATGAGAGGACGACTAAATGTAATTTTCTATAGGTGACCTCAATATAGACATTTTGTCTGTAGGTGTATGTGTATGACCGAATACAACAGCGACATGCTTGGATCATGTATTCATCAGCTCTGCTGGCTCCCTGGAAGAAGCTACTATACCATTCATATACAAGTCAAAAATTACAGATCACTACAAAGTTGGTGTACAAACAGTATTTGGATTGAGGAAGTCGCCACCATCAAAACAAGATAAGTGGACAAGAAGAGCGTAAGTTATAAGGATCTCAAAAAACATCCGCGTTGAAGATTGGAGTTCCTTGAAGCACATAAAAGACGCAGAGGACATCACTGAGATGTTCATTGGCATGTTGCAGAGTTACGTTGCTACATATTCGAAGGAAACTCGAGTTCCAAGGAAACAAAGGATTGAATAACGTAGAGCTTAGTAAAACGAACACATAATAGAGATGAAATGTTCAAACGATTAAAAGTAAACCAGAGCTATCCTGAGTTGATGAATCAATATAATGAATATTCGAAACAAATAAAGGCAGACATCAAAAAACGAAAACTGGAATATTACCGAAATAGGATAACCCAGAGCATGAATAACCCTAAGATGAGGAAAACGGTTAACGTGGGAGGTTATGGTGGGAGGGGGAGTGGAGGATCGTGGAATAGTATAGATAAGATAACAGTGCATGAAAGAGAAATGGTGGATGGAGAGGAAATAGCGAAGTTTTTCACAAACATAGGGAAGAAATTGGCAGAGAAAATAAAACAGCCTCTCGAAGAAAATGTCAGACTACCTGATAGAGTTGTTGACTCATTTGTCCTGAAACCAACTACACCGAAGGAGGTCATGAAAACTATAAAAAGCCTCAAGTCAAAGAAATCATTCGGACTCGACGGTATTACAACCGAGGTACTTAAAAAGAATGATGAACTGTGCGTGCCACTGTCTTATGTTATAAATACAATTTTTGAGTCTGCATTCTGTCCTACGCGATACTTCTGACGTTAACAATTAAAGACCAATTTCTCTAATAAGCAATATTGCCAAAGTCTTTGAGAAAATACTGTACGTTAGGATGGTCACATACCTAGACAAACGAGGACTACTTGCGGATAAGTAGATGAAACAAGTGTTCTTTTTTCTTTCATATTTCGAAATGGAGTTCTACAAAATAAATATGTCATGGATTTCATTAATCAAGAAACACTTCCCGTATCTCTAGATTTTGAGTTTATGTGTATGTCAGCATGTTCTTGAAGAATAAGTGCCATATACCATCCCACAACTATCTCAAATCCTCCTATATCTTAATTTCAGCTTTCACGAGCAAGGTTACTACGATATGAAATCCCAGTTTGACTTGGTTCAAAGAATAACGAATAGAAACGACATCGTTTTCATCAGTTATTCAATGGCGGGTACATCATCCATAGCATATGCAAGCCTTCGGCCAAATCATGCGAAAAATTCACTCAAAGCTATAATAAATATAGGTTCCTTAATACATATATCTAATATGCAAGGAGCTGCAAGAGATGTAGCAAATATATTGGAGAATACCAAAATACTGGTAAGTAAAAAATTCATGTGAATTATAATTGATCTACATTCGGTCGAAAAAGTACAGGAAATTGATTATTTAAAAATCTACTTGAGACGATTGTCAAAATTTTGTTATTTTTTAATAATAATAATAAACGATTTTTATTAGCCAATAAATAATAACATAATATTGGCCAATTGGCCATCGACCTAGGTCCTGCAGCCCGTAAATTTTACATTTAGATATTATTTCCTACTACTGAAATTGAACATAGAGATTTGTTTTCCCAATTTTGATTGTAAAAAAACTATAAGTGATTATTTATATGCACAGAACTATTTTAGTGCCCTTGAAGCTGCTCTATAACTTCCAGTAGTGTGTGCGGGGGGTATTTTCGTCGACTTTGTATATGTATATCTCTTCTTCTTATGTGGGGTTGTAGTATTTCCATATTATGTGGTCGTTTTGCAAACTTAATTGAAAGCATCCTTAATCTATCAGTGATGGGTTGAATTTTTGTCACCTTGTAGAGCAGCTGATTTGAAGGGTTGTGGAGTGGATTATCTGGGTGGCGCATCTTGGTAATCGTTCTGAGGGCAGTAGTTTCTGCAGTTCTCAATTGTTTTATTGCTGGATTTCTGCAGTTTAGAAATATAGTGTGGCCATATTCTAGGATTGGCCTGCAAATGCTTTATAGATTTTAGCAGCTGTTTTTTGCTTATTCCTATTGTTGTAGGTCAGGCAGCGAAAAAATTTAGCTCTGGTAGTAATTTTTCTTTTACAGAGTTTAGTGTGATAGTTGAAGCTAAGTTTGTTGTCAATATTTATGCCCAAATATTTTGCTGTGACGTTAGGTTTTATGTTGTGCTGGTTGATCGAAATTTGCGGGGAAACATGAGATGGGGTATGATTAAAAATAAGCAGTTGACATTTAACAGGATTTAGTAGTAATTTCCATTTGTTAAGCCAGTTCATAATTTTATCCACCAGGGCTTGTAGCTTCTCCATAACTTATTCTTTTGTTTTAGCGTGTACTATGAGGGCAGTGTCATCGGCAAACAGTAGAGCATATTCCTTTTCCTGATGGTCGACATTTTCATTTATACCAGTGCAAAAAAGGTTGTATAGTAAAGGCGATAAAGGTGAACCCTGGGGAACTCCTTTTTTAGGTTTGAAGGATTCTGATCTTGCATTCTTGATTTTTACTGCCAAGCTCCTGTCTAATAAAAATTCTCTTATGAGGTGGATTAAGTAGTTGGGCAATTCCAATTTTTTCAACTTGTATAGAAGCCCTTTATGCCATACACTATCAAATGCCTTTTCTATATCAAGAAATATTGCTGCAGATGAGAGGTTATTGAGTTTGGCAGCCTGGACATTTGAAATGAGAATAGTAATAGGGTGCAGAGTAGAGCATTGGCTTCGAAACCCAAACTGATGATTAGGAATTTTATCCCCAATGATTTCTTCTATCTTTATTTTGATTATCTTTTCGAACATCTTGCCAAGAGCAGGAAGCAAAGTTATAGGTCTATAGTTATTAACTCTTTTATGGTCAGTATTAGGTTTAGGAATTACTACAATATTTCCTATTTTCCATTCGGGAGGAAAATAGTGATTGGAGAGGCAGAAGTGGAATATGCTCATAATAAAAATGTGTATATTAATGCTAAATTATCAGCCCCCGGTGCTGTACATTGTTGATTTTGTAAAATTTGGAAATAATCACTTTCTTCTATTGGAATGTGATTTTCATCAAAAAAGTTTTCGCACCACTGATCCACTTCGTTTTCTGTGTTTATTAAATTGGGGATTCTGAGTTTCTTCATAATGGAGTTCAAAGTGTTTCGCAAATACCTCAACTTTTTGTTCTTCTGTCTCGTATAGAACACCATTTTCTTCTGTGGGTGGAGTTTTTGTGCGTTTTTGTATCTTGAGAGCTTACTAATTTTCTGGTAAAACATCCTTCCCTTCATCTCATTTATTTCCTCACAAGTCCTGACCCAGCTGTGTTGCCTGTATTGGTGTATAAGCTTATGGATTTCTTATAACTATACTTGTTTTGATTTCAGGTGAAGGGTTTTGTCTTTCTCTATACATTCTTCTTTTAGTTTTATTGTCTGTTATGTTCCATATGTCCTTGTAGTTTTGGCTGTGTTGTCCAAGACAGTCTCCTCCAAAGTTTTTAAAAATCAGATATAGTATTAGGTGAAATAGGCACCAGTCTATTGATATTTATGTAGTTTTCTAATCGTTTGTTGATGTTTTCCATATTTGCCTTGCGGAAGCAGTAAAATTTGTTATTTTTTTATTTCAGATTGAGTGCTTCGTTTGCAAAGATCATTAACAGTAATGGTACATATTTTTATAAATTTGTTATGGAAACTATAACATATCATATAAATTGATGAGTTTGAAAGAATTGAGAATATCATATATATTGGTGAAATTGTTCCCAAGAGCATCTTGTAGTGTGGGCTTTAAGTTTGATGCAAGTCTCTCCTGGTCATATTTCGGACATTCTACAAAGATATGCCTGATGTCTAACCTTACGTTGCATAGCTCACAGTTTGGAGGAGGCTCCTTCGCCATTAGGTGTTGGTGGGTTAGGTTTGGTGAATCAATAATTTCGTAGCTCCTTGGTTTAATCTGTTTCAAAAATGTCCCTGATTGGGACCATTGGGTTTGCCGAATTTCTCGGACTTTCTTCTTGGCCATACACATGAAATCACCTGGAGTTAATGATTGGAGATTAGGTGTTCCTTTGGAGGCATTCTTTGCGGCAATATGAATCTGATGTCTCCATTGGTTTACCTGTTGCACCAAAGCACAGTTTGAATATAACTCTGATAGCTTCTGAATTGAGTTGAGTGAATCAGTGCAGATGCAGTATGGACATTTCGGGTTATTCAGAATATATACCAAGGCCTGGTGAATGGCTAGCATTTCTCCAATAAAGACAGTACCATTTTCAATCAAATATATTTGGATTCCTTCGCGTGTAACAACAGCAAGGCCCACCATACCTGTGGATGTATTTAGCGATGCATCGGTGTAGATAAATGTGACCTCTGGATGTTTATGTAGTTCTTCTTGGAGTAGTGTCCTCAGAAGCTCCGGGCTGGTCTCAGATTTTATTCAGCAAAGTTGGTAGTTTTTTCCATTCTATGTACGCACCAGGGATGTATGGAGGATGAAGGTAGGGGTAAGTGAGAAGGTTCAGGAATTTGCAGTTCTTCAAGTGTTTTATTGAGTCTTTTATAAAAAGGACGAATAGAGTTTACATTTGTGATTATATCATTTTGCCGACTCAATGTAATATATCTCCTGTTACCATGGTTAGCTGATTTTGGATGCATATGTCAAGATATTGATTTGAATACGATATGTCAATGGTATTTCTCCTACTAAACAATGAAGACTTTGAATTGGACTTGTTCGAAAAGCTCCAATAATAATTCGTAGTCCTTGGTTCAAAATAGTTTCCAATTGTTGCTGATAGCTTTACCTAGCAGTTGAATGAATTCCATATTAAATCTTTGATCTAATTAAACACCTATATATGTCTAAAAGGCTTTTCGAGTCTGCTCCCCATTGTTGACTTCCTAGGACCCTCAATAGATTGAATATTTTATAGCAATCAGTTTAAATTGACTCAATATGTTTCCTCTAATTCAACTTTTCATCTTTCAAAGTTTCACGCTACTTACAAATTCTAAATTCATATTATTTAATGAAATCACAGGATATGTTTTGTTTCTCGTTGAAAATAGAACACATTTCGTCTTTTCTGTAGAGAATTGAAATCCACTAGTAAGTGATATAATATTTATCGATTGTTGAATTAGACTTTGCATAGTTTCAATATCTACGCCCTTCACAAATAATTGCAAGTCATCTGCAAAAAGTTGAGCTTTTACTGGTGCAGAGACACCATTCAATGAGTCGTTTATTGCTATTAAGAAAATAGTAGGACTTTGAACGCTTCCTTGAGGAACTCCATTCTCTCGATTTCTTTCCGAGGATAATTGATTATATTTTTGTTGTTGCAAAGTTGAAACTACTGTTCTCTAGATTGACGAAATGACGAAAAAATCGACCTGTTTTCAGGGAGGTTCGTTTTCATTAAGTAGCACTGTATAGAATACATTCTGTAAAAAAGTACCGAGTATTGGTCGATGGAACACAAATATTTAGGATTTAGAGGTGTTTTTCTGGATTGGATAAAAAGTTACCTGTCAGACAGAGTTTTTCGGGTTAAGGTACAGGACAGTTGGTCCAGTGATTACAATGTAAACTGGGGTTCCTCAGGGGTCCGTGCTGGGACCTTTGTTGTTTCTTCTTTTCATTAATGATCTACCAGATCATATTATAGTAGAGATATTAATGCTAATCATTATTTTTGTTGATGACACTTCATTTGGTGTCACAGCGCGGAGTCCTGAGGAGCTGGCAAGTGCTTGTAAAAAAATTGTTAACTCTTTCAACTGTTGGTGTCATGATAATGCTCTAATTTTAAATGTTGGTAAAACTGAATGTTTGTTCTTTGGTTTGAGAAATGCTGGTGAGAGACATCTGATTGTGGACAGTGCTTTAACATCTAAATCATGCACAAAATTTCTTGGTATTCATGTCGACAGTGGACTGACATGGTCAGAACAGGTTGAGCATGTGTGTAGGAAATTGAATAAAGCTTATTTTGCTTTATGTAAAATAAAAGATTCGCTGCCAGTTACGTCCCTGATGACAGTGTATTACAGTCTTGTTCATAGTCATTTGTCTTATAATGTTGTATTATGGGGAATTCAGTGGATGTAATAGGGTTCTCATTCTTCAGAAACGAATTCTGAGAATGATGTTCAATATAAACCCCAGAATGTCATGTAAACCTGTTTTCATTGAGAATGCCATTTTGACATTTCCATGTGTATATTTATAGATGTTTAGTGTATTTAAAGGATAATGAGGCTAACTTTTCGAAACTCTCTATGTATCACGATTATGCAACTAGAAGTCAGTCAACTCTTCTCTTGCCGAAACATCGTACTTCAAAATTTGAGAACTCTCCAACATACCAGAGTATCAAATTTTTCAATACTTTACCTCACCATCTGAGAGTTAAGCCTACAAAAGTGTTCAAATCTGTTCTTAAGTCTTTTCTTCTGAGAAAGGCATATTATTCTATTAAAGAATTTATGGAGGATGATACTCTCTCATGACATCTCCTATATACCGATGTATCTTGTAGGATAAATAAATATTATTATTATTATTATTTAATTTTCATCCAAATTTATTGTACCTCCTTCGAAGTAAGTTAAGTTTTTGAAAAAGAAAAACGTCGGCCGGAGTCATATCAGGTGAAAACGGTGGTTGTTCGATGGTATTTGTTGAATTTATGGTCAGAAATTCATTCACAATGAAAGTTTTTTGAGATTGTCCATTATCGTGATTCAAAACCCATAAGTTTTCTTTTCACAAATCTGGTAATATTCTTTAACGTCTGACCTTCTGGCAAGAATCCCAAAAAAGTCATCATTACCTCGATCGACTTCAACGTGGTATTTTTAGGTTTAGGTCAATTGGAAAACGCCATTCCAAAGCTTGTTGCCCAATTTGCATATCAAACTCATAAGCATGTCTTCAATGAATTTTACGCGATTCAACTCCTGAACAAAATTCAGGTCTTTTGGAACTAGTCGAGTGACAACGCGTTTCATGCCCAAACAATCGTGTAAGATGGTACGATTTGATTCGTGAAACAGAGAAGTTTATGGCCTATCTCTGTCAAACGATTTTCAATTACAATTTCCCTCACCTAATCGATGTTAACTTCAGTTGAAGATGCAGACCGAGGCTCCACATCTCGACCGCCGTTGAATACAGTGTACCACTCATATGCACGTATTTTTGATGAAATCGATTCACTGTAAACTTTCTGTAACATTTTCATCGATTCGACACATGAAATTCCATTTGCAATACAAAAATTTGAGACAAATTGTTGTTTGATATTTTCATCCATTATGAGAATCGCAAAACACACTTGTGAGAACCGACAAAATCGAGCACTGTGAACAAATTAAATGACAGATCGCCTCTAACCTCCACGTCAGTATAGAAAACAGTTATGCCAACTTACAATGCTAAACATTCAAAACTGCGTTTGGCTGAGTCAATAAGTGAGCACCAATCATTTTAATCATATTCTACAAATCCAATAGTAGCCATCAACTCATCGTTACAAATGGCAAAATCTTCTTCGGAAACGACGGAAACGAGAGGGAATCATTTTTTCGCTTGTGAGATATACAATTACACGAATGTCTGATGTAACCAGATTCTACCACTAACGTCGTTTATTAAAGAAATTAGGAGGGCAAAACGAGAATCTTGGCACAGGTTCTTCGGGGAGGTGGAGAGTACCCCCTTAGTGCAAGGCTGCAAAGGGTTCTCCCTAGAGGCCCGGTACTACCCATTGGGTCTGTAGAAGGCCCGGATGGACAGTACAAGGACTCTGTAAGAGAGACGTTGAGGATTCGTTCTAGAACACACTTCCCAGATCGTCATTTTCTTCATATCAGTGACAGCTGTGACACCGTCGCCCTAAAGGGTCTTGCTAAAAGCCAGAGCAGTTAGGTGGGCGATTCACTCATTTAAGCCACTTAAGGCTCTTCGGGAGGAAGGCATTATAAATGCATTGCTACAACAAAGTGCGGATGTCCTCCTTCCATATCTCATTAGGCTTTTCCGGTCGAGTCTGGCCTAGAATGTTGTCCCAACCAGCTGGCGGAAGGTTAGGGTTGTATACATCCCTAAGGTGGGTAAATCGAACTCACAACCTAAATCGTTTAGACCGATAAGTCTTATGTCTTTCGTTCTGAAAACCTTGGAGAATGTGTTAGATGGATTCATCAGGACCGAGGTGTTTTCTCTGAGGCCTGTGAGAGTGAACATCAAAACGTCTTTCAATTGGTAAATTAACTGATCTAGCACTTAACAACCTAGTCTGGAGGATCACTCAGTCTCTGGTCCGCAAGGAGACTGCAGCTGCAGCCTTCATGGACATTGATGGTGCATTTAAAGCGACCCCTACTATGTGGGGATGCGAGAGCCAGAGTAGTACCAAATACTATTGCAGAATGGATTAGTAACATGATAAATGCTGGAGTGACCAGCACTTCCCTGAAAGGGGAAATACTCAGATTTGTGGCTGGCTCTCTGTTGTGGTCCCTGCTGGTTGGCGCACTGGATATTTATGTACAAGCCTAGACATTCCTTATGACATTACAATTCTGACTCTGGGACTTGAAGAGGTATAAATACCTTGGCATCCAGCAAGCCTTGAGATCAAGACGGCTGAGGTGAGATAAGCCTTTAGGAAAAAACTGTTTCGACGAGTGAAAAAGATGTTACAATCGAAGCTCACCTCGAAGGCGAAGTTTATGGAACTAAACAGCTAGGCTGTACCCAGTGTGTCATATTCTTTCGATGTGGTGAACTGGTCCTCCACAGATTTGCGGAGCATGGACACTAAGATAAGAACCATTCTAACGAAATATGGATTTCATCATCCTCACGCATCAGTCAACAGACTCAAGCTACCAAAGCACGGAGGAGGAAGAGGGGTGGCTAATCTCGAAAACGTCCATGCAGGTTGTGTGGTTGGCCTTAGAAAATATTTCCGCAGCAAAAACACGCGGTTCCACAAGTCTATCTGTGAGATGGACGATATTTCACCGCTTCATCTGGCAAGCGAGGACCTGCAACTGAAAACCCGCACAACGGAGGAGTTGACTGATGAGTGGGAGTCTATGACCCTACATGGAAGATACCCTAATGCACTGAAACGTGTCGATAAGAAGGAGTCTATAAAAAACACATAGCCAAACAGGATATAGCCTCGGATCTCTGTCGGAAGTGCTTTCGTGCAACCGAATCTATCCAACACGTCTTCATGTCCCATGCTGACACCCAAGCATTACCTGGAAAGGCATAACGCTGTTGCCAAAATATATCACCAAGAAGTAGCACTAAAATTGGGGTTACTCAAACAAAGGTTTAAGCATCATCTTTATCAACCAAAGGGTGCTTGAAACCGAAGGCTACAAAATGTACTGGGACAACACTGTTATCACCGACCGTCCAGTGCAGCACAATATGCCCGATATCGTCATATTCTATAAGGAAGAGAATAGAGCAGCTCTTATTGATGTAACGATTCCAGCAGATGACAATTTAATGAAGGCGTACACTGAGAAGATCGAGAAATATCAGTATCTGGCTTTCGAAATGAAGGAGGTAAATCGGCTCGAATCTGTGCCGGTGATTCCTTTAGTGATTACAACTAACGGTCTGGTGGAAAGTCATCTCTTAAAAACAATAAGAATTTGGGCTTGGAACATACGGTATATTCGACAAACTATATATATATATATATATATATATATATATATATATATATATATATATATATATATATATATATATATATATATATATATATATATATATATATATATATATATATATATATATATATATATTCATCCACTTCATTCTGCAAGCAGTGTTAGAACATGAATTCATTAATGTAATCAATTTCAGAAAATCATGCAGTGGCTGCGAATAGGATGGTTACCATATGGGTCAGTTTTAAGTTTTTTCAAAAACATAGCGTGTAACTCACATCCATTCAGATCTCTCTGCATCATAGCCCACGAACCTATGATTGGATTTTCAAAAACAGAAATGGATGCAGTAAGTAAATATAGCTGCTTGAGTGAACTATACTTATCAACATGATATTACAGTCGAATGTGCCAATAATTTTGCAAAAATTCCCTGACGGAGCGTCAGTCAAATCTCTTAATCATTATTTACAAATGTATTACTCTGGAGGAAAGATGCAGTTATACGACTATGGACCCGAAGAAAATATGAGACTGTATAATTCTACCAAACCACCTCTATATCCTTTGAGAAATATCAACGTTCCAGTGTTTACATATCATGGAACTGAAGATTTCTTTACCAATTCGAAAGTAAGTATTCTCACCGTTTTATGAAGGCTTAATTCAGCAATGAATACAAGCGCATTTTTATTGTGGTCAACAATTGCCAAAACGTCCTTCTGAATATTGCAGTGCAAACTGCAATATTCAGTTGCCAGGCGTCGTTGTTGGGCAAGTTTACTCATGTTTTCAATCTTTCTTATTGTAACGTTTCTTCGTTCTTGAAACTATTTGTGGGTTCAAATCAAACACTTCAACGTTACAAAACTCTAACTAGTTTATTTACACGTAGACTGAACAATTATAACACTAAACTAAATGACTAATTTATATAACACAATCGATACTGCTTAATTTATCTCTAACACTTTGTTCACTTATTCGCGCTCTGTATTCAAACTTAAACCTCTGCGCTTCGCGCTCTCTTCTTAATTACAAGTACGAATTGTTTTAGAACATTTGCGTAACTTCGGCAACACTGATTTCTTCGTAATACGGCGCACTGCAACCTTTAAATCTTTCTCGAATTCTCCTGAAAGTGCTTAATTTCCTCCGGGCAGTGACAGGGTCGGCTTCAGGGACGATTGGATATCGTTACACTATTATCAATTTTTACAAACGGTTCAACTGGTTTGTCAACATGAGATACAGCCCATTAAAATTTAAACAATGCAAGTTGGCTATTAGGTTCCCGCAAAAGAATAAGAAATAAAATTGGGACGTGAAGTACAAATCTAAAAAAAATATGATCCCTATCCATTGTTGATCAGTGTTATTCGCTTGAATTTTAGTATTAAATTAGTTTGAGATATTTATTTCTTGTATGTGCTAAATATCATTTAATTTTCGTCCAGATTTTATCTATCATTATTTCTTTACAGGATATTGAAGATTTCTACAATGATCTCCGCCAGAAGCTAAAATATATGGCCACAAGAAGGTGGAAAACTATAATCACTTCGATTTGATGTTCGCAAAGAAAAGAGAAGAAGATATTTATAAACATCTTCTACAACTACTAGAAAAAATAATATGAAATAATCTTGAAAATCATTTTATATTTATTTTATTCAATTATAGTATTCGAACGTTCAATTTACTTAACCGAAAAAATATAAAAATAGTTGGATATTGATACATCCCATGCAATACCTTATGAAAATCTTCTTGGCCCCATCAGAGATCTTCTAACTACAGGTAAAGGTAGTCCAAGATCTAATGGCACGTGAAATTCGGAATTTCTAAAAACGTCTGTTCGCCACTAACGCAGAGAGCGCGAAGCGGAATAACAATACAGGGCGAATGAATTGTTCACCGTGGTGATCATAATTGTTTTTAACACTATTCAAAGGCGGATATTCAGTGGACTTGTTAATTGCACCTTTCTATCAAAGTATGATTCAAAATCATGTGCAGTCCAAACATTCTGTCTTTCAGTTAGATATTTTTCCAGGTTTCAAATCTTGAAATCAAAATTTCTCCAAACTGATGTAGTATGTGTGATATCAATTTTCTTTTCCTCACGAAGTTTGATACTTACCTTATATAGGTATGTACATCTTTAATATTGAGGTAAACTTCATTTCCTAAATTGTTTGCAATGAAATTTTTGTAATGCTTATGTTCTCTTGTTTTCATAAAACATTGAAGAGAACATGAGTGAGACAATAATCGGAAAATGATGAAATTTGTCGAGGGAGAGGTTAGAAAATATACTCCCATATCGCCGGTCCTTTACAGAGTTGGATTTACAAAGGGTCCGCCTCGTAAAACTCCTCAGGCTCAAATCTTTATCAGTTTTTATCCTAGAGAGTTGAAAGATATCTCAAATTGTAGTTATTTCAGTCCTCATTGAAATGATATATTGGTACAGAGAATATCGTTTATACAAAAAAACAAATGAAGAAAATAAAATTGTTTTCCATGATTATTTTTTTCTCACCCTGTATGTCGAAGTCGATCTCATAAGTTGAATACCATCATTAATACCTTTCATTTGAGGTATTCCACTCGCAAATCCTGATAAAAATGGAAGTTGTGACTGTAATATATATTTGGAAAATCTGAAATATCAAAAACGAAAACTACGTTCTTGTGTATCGCTTCATCAAGAATGCTTGGCTTTCTTTATCAGAACCTTTCAGACAATAATAATGATTATGTAATGTTGAACCTATCTATGGATAAAACTATAAAGCTAAAATTTCATGCTGATTACGTCAGAATGACGAATTATAGATTATTATATCGGTAGGTCTATTCCCTTTTGAATTCAATACTTGTTTCATTTGAAGAGATAATACTTACATTTTCATCCAACGCTGAACTCCAAAGTCTTGGTAAAGACTATTTATTTGGTTATTTCAACACACAAGAAGGAATAAATATATACAGGAGATTCACAACAGATACTTTCCGAAACACCCATAGCTAGGATCTGAATGCGGCACTGTGCCACCAGCAAGTTGAATTGGAGATGGACAACCTTTTCAGGTAGGGGTAGAATGCATCGAACTTGGTTTTTTCGCGCAGGGTGACGCACGTGTCATGAGATCTTGAACTATTACTACAATTATCCACTCATCAATTATGGTAAAAATTCTCGCAAATAAACTGACCAAGTGCGATAGTCTTTTGAGTAATTTCAAAATGCTATTTCTCTAAAGTTGTTCCTCTAACCAAAGTTTATTTATTTTCCCCACATGGTTAAATGAGTCCTTAGAAAATCAAAAAATGCCGTTCACTACTTTCATCGGGTGGTTTCGTTTTTGTCGGATGGAAGAAGAACCTTTTGTTCTACAGAAAAACTCGTCAGTTTCGAGCAGTGATTACCTAAACCCTCAGATATAGAATGCACAACAACGAATAGGATCAAAACTGGATTCGGTGCCTGTTCTGTAAACAAGTTTGAAGGCGACGACTACTCTCAAAAAAAATTCACGGTAATGGTAATAATCATAAAGATTTGATGGGTCAATACATAACAATTTATGCTACGTGGATAAACTACTATACTGCTCTCCAAATAATGGCCTTCTAAATATCTAAATTCAAGATATATTTGATAAAAATCGTACCTCCACCTGAAAATGAAACATATATAAGAGTAATTATGACGTTTTCAGCAAATTTGCTAGTTTTCCTAGTTCAAATTACTGTAACTATTTTAAGCTAAGAAAAAAAGTTTTAACATGAAAACAGGAATAAAATGTATGTATATTGTTTGAAATGATCTCAATATATGCCAAAGAGAAAATAGTAAATTTTTCGAACCAGAATAGTTTCCAAGTTGGATTATCATTGAGAGCGAAAGCTTAAAGAGAAACTCCCACAATGAATGATATAGGTATAGCCTGACCATAAAACACCCAAGCCTAGTAAAAATTGTCTACTTTGGTAATCTACTTTCGCGATGTAGCTATATTAACTTTTTATTAGTGGTACTGGTGGTTTGTCTACAATTTGAGAAGCAATAAAGATTATACTCTTCTTTGCCGGTTCCTTTTCAATTTTCAAAGATAAAAGGAACGAACTGTTGTGTTGTGGTATGAATCTGTTTGTTACTTGCTAGCAAACATACCGTTTTATTATTGTGGTAAATTTTTCCGTATCACTGTGTTATTTCATTACTTTCATTATTGTTTCATACGTTATCGGATATATTTTAGAGTGGTTTTTTTAAGAGACAACGTGAGAACTACGTCAGTTATACCATAAGTATTTTGGAATACCTTATGCATGATGTATAGCACAATGTTTGTTCCAAGTAAGTATTGCTGAAGTATAATTTATATCGAACATTACTTTCTAATAGCCAACAAAAATATTAATAATAAATTTTCCAATGGATCTAGATAAACTAAAAATAGACTTGCAGTAGCAGATTTGGAAGCTAACTCAACAATATGGAATGTTTGTTGGTATAGTCCGGTCAATTTAGACATTCGAAGCTACATACATTCCCAGCAAGCTGACAACCAGTAAGATTGTTTAAAATATGATTAAAAATAAGATTTGAAAGTTCCCCATCTCTCCCCTGTATGGAGAAAATTTCATTCAAGATCAAAGGTAATAAAATGAGTTTTTCGCGATTTTCAGCTTTATCATAAAATACCTCGGACAAAAATTGTAGATCATAAATTTATCTACAAAAAATGTATTAATACTTTTTTTCCTATGAGCCACCTTCTTTGAGATATAACGATTCAAAAAGTTGTAAAAGTTGTAACCGTCATAATGTGCATGAGTACGCCACGTATATACATCTCTATAGTTGTAATATATGTGTCTATCGGTCATTGTAACTTACACTTATAATATAAAATATACATAAGTTATAACTATAAGAATATCAGGTAAAATGAAACCCAGTCCCTTAATTTAGACGCCATTTTTACCTTGAGACATCTGTCCCCTGTTCAATTGTGCGTCTGGCTAGGGTCTTATATCTCATTTGCTGCTCATCAACATCTTTTTTGGGTATATTACCAAGTTTAAGTGTGGCTTGGTTATCAGCTAGACCCTACAGACTGGAGTTGGAAGTTGGCCAACAATTCATTAAAACCAGTCCAATCTTTACTTCCACATGCGCCGAAAACACTGCTGAACACAAGTTTTAGTGCAGTGATAAATGTAGTTACAAAAAAGTCGGACAGTTTTGTTCTCTATCATGTACACATTGTCAAGGCCGGTCGTGCTCTATATATTGAATCACCAACAGTGAAGGATCCGTTTGATTCCAACGGGTCAACATGCGATACATCGCTATTAACGCAGTTTACATGCACTCAGGATGAAGATAAAGAAGAGAAGAACATGAACATGAACTAGAATATCCATATGAAGAATTCGAAAGTTGAAACTCTGACGATTAAATTTCATCACTTCGTTTTATCTTAAATTGCTTTTATCTTTTCATTCTCTGCTAATCCATTAATTTGCAATAGTTTCAAATTAAACAGGATAACAACTGACCAGTGGAATAGAACTACTGGGGAAACCACGTTAAAAAAACGCCCTAAGTACACTACCTCATAGGTGGCGTGAAAACGTGTGCATATTATGACGATTGCAACTTTTTGATCTTGAATAAAATTTTTTCCATGCAGGAGAAATATAAGGAACTTTTAAATTTTATTTTTAATCATATTTTACACAATCTTAGTGCTTGCTCAGAATTTATGTAGCTTTACTCTTATTTTTCGGTCTGATTCAACCGGTCTATAATGATGTATTTGAAAAATATTTTTATGGCTATTAAATACGTGAAATGCGATTTTTATTGACTAAGCGCTTAGTATTCAAAACACCCTTTTTCGTTTTGAAAAACGTAACATTAAAATTATCTGAAATTTCACACAAAGTTTATTGTCATTGACAAATTTAATTGTAGTACCAATTTTAAGAGAATTTCACAAAAATCGCTCAAGAACACATTAGTACTGAGTTATTATATTAGTAAGGCACTGTACTCCAGATACAAAACAACAGTCGGAATCCAAAGGAGGCCAAAATAGTAAGTTCTGCTAGAACTTATACTCGAACTTATTTAAATTTTTATTTATGTTATTTAGTTCATATACAAAATTGTATACATCAATTTGTATAAGAGTGTACGGGAAAACCCCTTTAAACAAAATTACAAGAAATATATCGATAAGAAAGAGAGAGAGAGAGAACTGTCATTTATTGTCATACACATACAACAAGCGCCATCGACCTTCGGTCCTTCAGCTCAGTAAATTAAATATCATTATTTAACAAAAAAAAAAAAAACTGTTTATGTAAAGTATGCTTAAGTTATCTATTACTTCTATATTCCTCCCTGAGTTTTTGGAGTAGTGATTTTGATGGATACTTCCTTGTTGGGTTGTTGTTGTTGGGGTCCTCATGGTACAGCTTGATGACATCTGCCGTAGAATTTTGAATTTAATTTTTGAAATCTGTCTGAAATAGGTTGAATCATAGTTTTTTCGTATAGTAATACATTGGGAGGATTGTGCAGTCTGTTGCGTGGATGTCTAATTCTTGATATGTTCCTCAGTGCTATTCTTTCTGCTTTTTGTATATTTTGGACTGCTGGGTTCCTGCAATTGATCAAAATTGGGTGGGCATACTCAAGATTGGTCTGCATATGGTCTTGTAGATTTTGGCTGCATTCTCCACTGATAAGCCTCGGTTTCCAATAACTAGCTTCGAGAAGTGTTTTGCTCGGGATGTTGTTTTCTTCTTCATTTGACTTGTATGCAGATTGAAATTCATTTTATTGTCTACATAGACTCCAAGGTATTTTATTGCCTGCTGTGGATTTTTTTGCTCGTTACATATGGATATTGTTGGAGAGCTACTTGATATTCTATGATTGAAGATTATGAACTGAGATTTTGTTGGATTCGGCTTCAATCTCCAAGTACGGAACCACACTTCTATCTTCCCCATTAGTTCTTGAAGTTGTTCTATACATTTCGTTAAGTTCTTCTCGTGCGATATCAAAGAGTGTCATCCGCATACTGTAACACATATTGAACTTGGCTTTCAGGATTAAATATGTCCGCACAGTAGAGGTTGTATAGTAGCAGTGAGAGTGGTGAGCCCTGTGGTGTCCTTGTTGTGGTACAAAAATATATGATTTGCTGTTCTTAATTCTTACCCATAGTTGTCGGTTTTCCAAGAAGTCTCTTATAGTATTTAGTAAATATCTGGGAGTTTTCATCGAGTTTAGTTTGAATAAAAGACCTTTGTGCCACACACTGTCAAAGGCTTTACCTATATCTAGACTAATTGCCGATGTTTTAAAATTCTTCAATGTGGCGTTTTGCGTGTTTGATATAAATATAGTCAGTGGATGTGTTGTAGACTTCTGATTTTGGAAGCCGAATTGAAAGATGGGAAGTTGATCTTGCAGATTTTCAATTAATTTCATCCTTATTATTTTTTCATAGATTTTCCCCAAAACTGGCAGGAGGGTTATCGGTCTGTAGTTTTTTGATTTTGAGTGGTCCATGTTCGCTTTAGGTACTGTTATTATACATCCTTTCTTCCATATTTTTGGGAATATTTCTTGATTGAGGCAATATTCATAGATAGATAAGAAAGATAGTAACAATAAAATAAAAACTATTACGAAACGAATACATATTCACAATTGCCTTAAAACTATCAAGAGACTAAAAATAAGTCAAGATCTCTACCAATATTCCTCGTGAGATCGAAACAACGATCGAGAAAAAAATTTGAGATGTAATTGTATTTGCACATTTTAGATCGAAACAGAGGAGTGTATCGAGTGAGTCTACCAGGTAAATTAAAATCGATTATTCTCAACGAATCGGGACAGTCTACTGTCCATTCAGAACCTTAAAAAAGAAACATAAATCCAAAACCCGTCGTCTAGTCATCAAGGTATCCAATTTTAGCTGTTCTCGCAGAACATCAATACCAATAGCAGTAATATTAAAATGGGTCCTATATGATAGCAAGCGTAAAAACTTTCTTTGGACCTTCTCTAGACTATTTATATAACACATATTTGTATTTACCTATGAGTGGAGAACTCAATCTATGAAAGGTGACCACTCGACACTTCTCCATGTTCAGACCCAAAGAATTCGTACTAGCCCACTGGGAGAAGCACTCGATCTGGCCCTGTAAATATGCTTTATCTGAATCATCCCGAATGACCGAATATATCTTCATGTCGTCGACAGAGTAAAAATTTCGTAGTCAGTATGCCAATGGCATCACTGATGAACAGATTGAATAGAAGAGACCCCAAGTGCTAACCTTGGAGAACACCAGACGGCACAGAGAATTTACTTAAAAAACAACGCAACAAGTTGCTGAACTAAGAACTCATTGAATTACCCTCGTAGTTCATTTTCTGAACTTACATCGAAACATTTCAAATTATTATTAAAACTCAACTCTTCATATACTTTATTGAAAAACTATAAAAAATAACATTAGTATTCCACAAGTTCTTATTTACCAACAATAATATCTGATGTAATTGTCATGCAAGCAATTCTGGTCATGTATATTCTCATCTGTCATGCATGCAATTCTGGTCATGTATATTCTCATCTGATTATATGGAAAAAATTGAACATTAGACTTATAACTAAACACAGGATTCCCAACAAAACTACCATTTGCGTTCAGACTTCCATTGTCCAGCATGAAATAATCTTACAAAAACCCTCCTACAGATTAAGTAAGATTTTTACTGCACCATGAAGATTTATATAAAATATTAGAATATCTCATTCAACTTTGACTTTTATTCTATGATAGGCATTATTCAAAACTCCCCTTAAATTCCAAATATTTTCAAACGATTCTGGCTGAGTATTATAAGAAGAATCTACAGCTTTGGCCCAAATTTCCAACTGCAAAAGAAGCAATGATAGAAGAATGGAGTGAACACAGCATGTAAAATAAAAAGTGTACGAGGATGTATTGAAATATTGAACAGTTAAAAAATTTTATAATTCAATATATTCTCTTCTTAATTGGATACTTCTTCAAAGAGAGATGACAGTTGGAACCAAATCTGGTGAGTAAGAAAAGAAAGGCGGTTTGAATAATTCGAATCGAATTATTGGGCAAGTCTAGTTTGGCCTTTCATCATGAATTTTACACTAAATAGTGATATGCTTATACTTTGTGCTGTATGAACTTATAACTATATCTTAGAGATGGCGCTAACATGCACGTTTGGTATGTAATTGCGCAAGTGTGTGTCACTATATGTTGACTAAAGAAATAAATATCTCTCTAGTCAACTGTTGTAAGAGTAAAACACATTAATTATTAATTCAACAATTAAGTTTGTAAAGCAAATGTAATAAATCATTAAATAGAAATTATGAATTATATATTATTAATTAAACAGTGACGCTTATACTTCTAATAGAATATTGTTCGTTGCTATGGTAGCGCAAAATTTTCTTTATTTTCGAAACGGTAGCGACTAACTAGAACTCAATACATCCTTCTAGATACGTGTTATTTGCATACCTCTTTATCACCTTGCGCAACAGGAAGCTCACAAGACCACAACGTCCAACTCCAGTGCTGTGGGTGTGTTTGTGGATCGTGATGGTCAAATCTAGCTACATGCCAAGTTTTACCACCATCACATGTAACATCAACTCTGACTATGTCCTGCCCACCTCCTGACCATGCATAACCTAAAAGAATAAATGTAATGATGAAAATGCACAAATCAGATCTTTACCTTTAACTTTAATGTGACCATTTTCCACTTTGACTGTTGTATTTGGTACAGGTTGACATATAGCGGATATAACTGGTAGTTCTTGAATGGAAGGAGACTTAGAATAGTCTACTGTATCCCAGTCAGTACTAGGTGAAAACCCTTTATAATCACTCTGCTGCCAATGTGATTTACTCTCTTCAGAGGATACAATAATCTTTCCTAAAATGAAACCAGAATATTTCAATAAAAAGTAGTGTTCATCACAAGAGGGTTAGAAGAATCCTTGATTTAACAGGTTATTATTGAATTTGGTAACACATTTTAATCCACGAAACCAATATGGAATAAACACTGATGTAATAATTGAATATAAGTTTTAGTACAAACTTCATAAGGTGAAAAAAGTCCATACTCAAATTCAAAATTGGCATTTTCTTTGGCTTTTAAATGTCCAAGAGACCATTCAAGTATTATGTAACTAACAAGAGAGGATCTCCTGGATCAACGTGTTGACAACTACAGAATATGTATTCGGGGAAAAAATGGAGTTGGTCTCTTTTCACACATATGGTCAACATGGCTACCGTCAATGCTGTTGCTTCTATTTTAGGCGTAGATTCGACCTGCTTTGGAATATTGTTCCCATGTATGGAGATCTGCGTAAAACATTCGTTGCCGATGTTGGATAGTGTGCAAAAACGGGCTGTGCGCCTCATCGACCATCCGGAGATCACCCGCGATCTCCAACCGCTGGCTCTTAGAAGACAAGTTGTACAACTTTCTCTGTTTTACAAATACTTCCACGGAAGATGCTCCAAGGAGCTGAAGGACCTTGTTCCGGGAAAACTCATGTTTTGCCGCAACACTCATCCTATGGCGGTACATTTAACGAATGTTCTCGAACCTCCCTCTATAAGAATTCCTTCGTTTACAAGGCCGGTGAGTTGTGGAGCTCGCTTCCGTCCAACATTTTCGCAACATCCTACAATTTGGCCTTCATCAAGAAGCGAGTAAGCAGACAACTAAATTCTTCCCAGGCGCCTACTCATGTGGTATAACAGGTTCGCTTTTTCCTGGGAAGCGCGAATAAAAAAAAAGAAATGATTGAGCAGAGGATGAATTTTTTTTACCTAACCATTTGACGTTTCTTGCACCTACCACTCCTGGCACAATAACTCTAACTGGATAGCCATGATCTCTTGGTAATGGTACGCCATTCATTTCATAGGCAAGTATAACATCACCACGTCTGTCTACAGCTTTCCATATAGGTATGGAAGCTCCATAGGCTGTACCTGTGGCATCTGTGTCATATGCTTCGAACTACAAGTATGAATGCAGCAATGTTAATTCCTCATTAAAGACAATTGAAGACTCTTACTTGGATGTGCTTATACTTATCTAGATCCACATCAGTCAAACCTGCTTTTTCTAGCACTTCTCTGAGACTAGCTCCACTCCAAGTTGCATTCCCAACTGCAGCAGCCCCCCAGTTTAAACCTTTTACTGGTTTTACCTGCAAAACTTTTGTGATCCGACTTAAAATTCAATTAAACCAACTGTTTTTAAGGATTTCCTTCACTAATCATTTCATCACCTCACCTTTGTCATCTCACTCCTTCTATTTCCAGCACACATCACTGTAGCAGTTATGGTATATTTAGGAAATTGTTTCAAATCTTCCAAAGACAAACATAATGTTTTTGCCTTTCCTTCAATTTCAATTTCCAGCTCATAAGTTGAAGCATCTATGTCAGGAACAGGTAAATGATTTCTGACATAAAAAATTTCACTGAAAAAATATTCTAAGCTATTCTGCGTATATGAAAATGTAGCAATCACTCACTTTGGTGTAATAAAATTTTCAACCAATAACTGCTCAGGTGATTCAGCATTGAAAGGCTTAATAGAAGCAGGTTTCAAAATCGAGTGTCTCTTAGGGTCATTGGCATAAGGATCAGACATATCACTAATAGAATCATTTTCCTCATTAGGATCCAAATTACCTATAAAATTGCCTATTTATTAGTTTTCTTGATATACTTTATTACTCCCAGACAAAGTTTGGTGATCTTGTCTTTTACGCTGAAGACTTCTGCGCACCCTAAACGAGTCAATCAACTGTTTGCCGAATGCATTTCACTTTTATACAATGTTGTCAGATTTGTAACATATTCTTCTTTGATTGGAATTATTCTCATCTCGCCATTGGAATCATTAGAGTAATTTCTTCATCTATTTTACTAACAAATTAAAATTGAGGAATAGAGCATGATAAGTCATTTCCAATAAGTAAACAACAATTTAATAGAATAAGAAATTTCCAGTTTTAATTTATAATAGATATAAATACTTTCCCAAAAATATTGAAGATTCAATATTTCATCAATAAACAGTTCCACCAGATAACTTAAAAATGGAGAACGCCGAAGCTGGTCTTACCATATAGAGTAATAATTCGGAATGTAAAGGTGTTCAGAATTTAATCAAACATACAAAATCTTTACTGAGGAACACAAAACGAAACGTATCAGCAAACAGCAAAGTAGCAAGTCATCTTGTTTTCCGCGTTATCAATGTTTATGTTCTCAATAATCTGAACACTAATTAATATCATCAATTTTAGAATAAAAACCTCCATTCCCTACATTCATGGAAACATTCATTGAAAAATGGAAAAAGATGAGTTTATACTGTGGAACATACGTTATTTCCGTATATTCGATAAACTATTAATGAGATCTAATAAAATACTTTGGAATTATTATATATATATATATATATATATATATATATATATATATATATATATATATATATATATATATATATATATATATATATATATATATATATATATATATATATATATATATATATATATAAGTACTTTATTATTTATTGACTAGAAACCTAAATAGGTAAATGTTGATGGTGGATTCACCAAAAAAGCGGGACTCTGGAGCATGTCAGAATCATTGTGTAGTGTATGATGTGGATAAACTCACCTTCCAGGAAAAACTTGTTGAGATGGAAAGAAGAAGCTAGGATAATGCAGATGATTCATGCAATGTAATCATCAGATCTTTCACCACTTCTCTAAGAGGAAAATATTGAAGAATAGATCCAGAAAAAAACAGTGCACCTTGGTTCAATACAGAAATTCATGAACTAGTGAAAACTAGAGACTTCCATCTAAAAAGACACATCCAATTTCCTGGCAATGAATATCTTATGAACTCTTATAAACATGCTCAAAATGCACTTAAATCAGCTATCACTCTGAGGAAAAAGCAGTACTATCAAAACCAAATGAGAAATTCTGAAGGTAATCCTCGTCAATTGTGGAAGGTCCTTAATGAATTGGTTCATAGAAAACCCAAGAAAAACTCTAAAAAAATTAACTGTTTATTCGTTGATAATATGAAACTCACTGAACCAAAAGAGAGCAGAAAAATTGAACCAGCATTTTTTAACTATTGGACCTCAACTGGCAGCTTCTTTTCCTCCTCAAAATACAATCCCCACCCCAGTTGTTGGTAGCAACAACTGATCTTATTTGGCAGATAATAGAGCACATAGAGAAGAAGGGTTTCTTCTGTGAGTTTTTGTCACTTGACTTAAAAAAGCTTTTGACACCGTGTGCCATATAATTTTGTTGCATCTAATGAATTCCGCAGATATAAGCGGAGGCCCTTTGGAGTGGTTTAGAGATTATATTACAGGAAGAACACAGTATGTAAGTCTTGGTGAAGGTACGAGCGGAATGAATGTCACATGCGGCGTCCCCCAAGGGTCAGTTCTGGGGCCAACCTTATTCTTGATCTACATTAACTCAATCTCAACCTTGGCTCTCAATTGACACATTCAACTGTATGCATATGATACTTCCTACTTTATTTTAGCAAAAACAAATCTCAAATTGTTCAAGAAATTAATCAGGACCTAGTAGCAATGAAGAACTGGCTAAACCATCATAAATTAACACTAAATATTGAAAAATCCAACTATATGGTTATGTTCAATGATTCAGATGAATTTCATATTTCCCTAGACTCAACTCCTCTACAACGTACAAACTGCATTGAATACCTTGTGTTGCATATTGACAATAAACTTACCTGGCAGGAACACATTTCGCATATTTGCAAAAAAAGTGCCCCAGCCATTGGGGTTTTGGGTGGAGTTTCACCATTTGTTTCAATTGAACACAGGAAATTGCTTTACTATTCCTTGATTCATAGCCACTTATCATATTTGACGTTAATTTGGAATTGCACATATCAAAATAAATTGAAACCACTCAAAGTTCTACATAATAGGGCAATAAAGAGGATTTTTAATCTCCCTAGAACTTTCCCAACCAGAGATTTATATTTGCCAAACCGAATAATGAACCTGCAATCTATATATAACTACCAAGTCTGCATTTATTTACACAGATGTCAATTGGGAGACATTACTTCAACATTAGGCTTATAAGAAACAAGGACATACATGATCACAATCTAAGAGGTAGGAGTCGGTTGAGATGAGGTTGACTCTGGGACAGCGAGGGTTATTGACTGATGGTATAAGAATAATAAGATTCCTGAGCATATCAGGGAAATGGCAATGGCTCCCTTCATTAGAAACCTTAGAGCCAAAAAAAAAATAAAAAAAATTTTAAGCCAAACTAAACTGGGACAATCACAACGAAAGACAGGCGCAAAGAGCCCAAAACACACTCTGGGCGTACCGGAGACTATTCGGCCCCAGATGGGGACTTAAACCAAAGATAATATACTGGCTATACACAACAGTGACAAGACCGCTCCTGACATATCTGGCCATCGTATGATGGCCTGCTCTGGAAAAAGGGATAAAACGGAACAAAATCAACAAGATCCAAAGGCAAGCATGTCTGGCAGTCACGGGAGCTTTGAGATCCACAGTCATGGCCTCCATGGAGTGTCTTCTGGGCATCCCTCCACTACATATAGTGGTGGAGGAGGTGGCCATGTGGGCCTCTTTGAGACTGTGAGAGGGAGGTATGTGGAGGGACAGAAATTCAATCTCTGGACACTCCGCATCCCTGAACAAAATCAGAGAACTCCGACCTGACCTTCTCACAAGAAGAGATCAAACAAGAGCCACCTACTACTTTGTATTTATTCCACCAAAAGAAATTTGGAACACACCCCACGCCTTACTCACACCACAGGGCCCCACCTGGTTTACGGATGGGTCCAAAACCGGGACGTTTACAGGCATCGGCGTTCACGGCCCTAGGGCAAACATGATTGCGTTGGCAGACGTCACCGTCACACACGCATAAATATTCGCTATTCTCCGGTGCGTACAGGAAAACGTACATAGGAACTATAGAGACGCATACATCTACATATGCTCTGATAGCCAAAACGCCCTTAGATATCTTAAAGATACGAAGGTTACATCCAAACTGGTTGACGAATGTAGAACAGCACTTTGACAACTCAGTGCTACAAACAGAGTCACTCTGATTTGGTGCCCAGTCCATCAGGGCATGAAAGGCAACGAGATAGCTGACAGCCTCGCTAAGAAAGCAACAGCTGTCAGGGACCAGAACCAATTCTGACCATCCCATGGACCCATGTGCTCTCTTTATTTCAAAAGTGAACCACCACCGAGGCTCAAAACTATTGGGCAGGCATCTCGGGACTGGAACAGTCAAAAAGGCTCATAAAAGGGCCGCAATCAAAGAAGAGGGGTACATGAACCACTGTCCCTCGAAAAAAAATCTGTTGGGATGGTAGTGGGCCTATTGACGGGACACCAACTCAACAAACATCTACACATCATGAAACTATCGGAAACCACACAATGTCGTGGTTGCCTAGAAAATGACGAAACAACAGAACACATACTCTGCGAATGTCCTGCCTATAAGGAAACCAGACTGAACACCTTGGGCACTGAAACACCCAGCGCCCGGATGATCCAGGAGGCCCCCTACAACAGTCCTGCAAGCTTCATCAAGAAGTTTTAGCAAGACAAATAACAACTCAACAACACACGGCAATCACAATGGGCCAAACGGCCTGAGTGCTGCCCATATGGGCGCCGTGCAGGAAGAAGAGACCAATAAAGAATTTAAATATTTTCTCGGCATACTTTGATTGCCTTAGTATTCTCAATGATGTTTATTTTTGGTATTCTTTTGATGATGAGGATACTCTTCTCTCTTGATTTTTTTTGATTTTTAAAATTTGAATCTGAAGGTCCACATGGCATATAGTTCGGACTCTTAATGCTGAACTTATGTTATTACTCTTTGTCCTTATTCATTTGTGTATTTTCCCTTTATTTATGGAATAAATAAATAACTCTAGAGACAAGAGCGTTCAAGTATTGTGTTCGCATACTGACGAACCAGTGGGTCCAAATATTATTCTGTTGGTAATCTGACAACACTGTATAAAAGTCAAATGCGGTCGGCAAACAGCTGATTGACGCGTTTTGGGTGCGTAGAAGTCGTCAGAGTAAGAAACAGGATTACCCAAAGTTGGTAATCCTGCTGTTTACGCGGCCCACACGCGCACCCTGTACCGAGTCGACGAGGAATGTTTCCGAACGATTTGAAATTTAAGCCAGTGTTGCCACGATTTATCTCACGTCGGAGATTTGAGTACCTATCGTTGAAAATTAAATAGCAAAGGATAAAATGTATTATTGAAGTGAAACAGAATATAGTGCTCATTTCACGGGCGAATCGGAGCTACTGTCCGTCGGTGTCTATATTAGCTACAAAGGGACGTTATAATTCTAGGAAAGTTGTCTGTCTATACGACCAGCGGCGTCTCGTTCCATCAATTAAGGTGCATACTTCATGTAAATGTTTGCAATAAAAAAGTCGTTTTCACTGAGTTTCTATTAAAGTATATACGCTTAGTACTTAAAACTGAATAAAAGTTTTTAAAAACTTTGTCAATCCGGAGCAATCTCTGAAACGGCTGATTCAATTTCTATTGGAATTTTACTGAAAATAACCAATGATAACTTCAGAGTATTGAAAATAGTTTGGGGTTCTGTACGAGAATTACATATATGAAGTCGATTTAGTGAACCGATTTTGATTACATTTTCACTTAAATTTTCTTCCCAAAATGATATTAAAATTGACCTTTTCGGATATTTTACGACATGAAAAAAATCGTTACAATAATAATTATAAACTAAAACAATATAGATTTGTCGTCAACTTGTTACAATATATTTTCACAAAAGCAGCGGTTCCGACTCGTAGGTGGTTTTCTAGTAAATACATTACATGAGAAAATAGATCAAACATTTATACTCTTATACGAACGTGAAATTTAAATGAACTTCAGGTAAGGGATCTGGCAACACTGGCTTGAAATTCAAATCGTTCGGAAACATTTCCCGTCGACTCGGTACAGGGTGCGCGTGTGGGCCGCGTAAACAGCAGGATTACCCCAAAGTTTAACTTCTAGTAAGCTTACATAATTTTCAAAAAATTTCAATTTGAAAATACCTATTCTATACTTTTCCAAGATGTCCAACACATGAGGATTAAGGTGTACACTATAAAGCATCCAGAAAGGGTCCACTGCGCTACCTGCAGCCATTAATATTTGTTCCCCACCTGGATGTTCATAAATGAAATCTGTGATGTCATAAACTCCTTGTTGAAAAGTTACCCATATTCTTTCCTGACTGAAGAATTCCAAGAAATATTCTTTTATTAAAATATTTCAATTTTTAAAATACTCACTGATTTGTATGTTTGGAAATTTCTTCGATGGTGTAAATGGGAAGGTCATGTTTTGGTGGAATTTGAAAACTGGAATCTTCGGAGTCACTCTTTTTTATATCAGCATAAGCGATGTGTTTCCTTTCTAGAAAAAGCAAAATGCTTCAAGAATTTATTGATTGATAAAGAAAGTAATTACCATAGAAATTAAGAGCAAGGCAGCCCAAAGTGGCAGCTACGAGAGATATTTTTGTGGAACCTGCTACATGATAATAAGAAACTAGGCCATCAACATTTCTCTTAGTAAAATAGAAATATTTACTATTTATTCTATTACGAGAAGAATACCTTGAAATTGAAAAAAATCGTTTTTACTACAATATCAATTTCAACGCCAAAATATTACCAATCGTATATTCCAAACAATCTGTTCCTAATTTCCTTCTAAACATTTTGGTTCTAATAGTAAATGAATAAGGATTTAGCAAATTTTGATAAGTTAATGAATGAAGTGTTTTAATTATATTATATGACCAAAAGTAATTATTTTTTGTTTATGTTCGCTACGACCCATTGACCCTTCTGCCCTTGTACTTATTCTTATAAATATAAACATAATTCACCATTCCGGAATAAAATTGCCTAACCTAATAAAATAATCAGTTCATCAATACGTCATCCAATAAATAGTCAACGTAACTACACGGTCACGGTCAGTGTTCATTTTAACTACTAACTGTAATTCCCACATTATCTTCTTCTCTTATATTGAGAGCCACTGTAATAAGTATTCAAACAACAGGTATTTCAGATGAGAATTTCAACTGGCGCAATTTCTCTTCTACAAGGAGGTTGAAGAATAAAATTAACAGTTTTTATATAAATTTCTAGGGTTTTGATTTTTTTGTGACTGACATCTGACGGAGGAGTCTTTAAAAAGGACCATAAAAATTGAATCATATTACAAACTTTGTTTGCAATTCATGATAAAAATATAACTCTATTCCTTCTTGATCAGCAATCTCAAGAACATCCCTAACGAAAATTTCGAAAATCCGTTACATAAGATTTTCAAATTTTGCAAATATTTTAAATTATATAAAATGTCTTCGATTTTCAAAAAATCGTTTCTGTGAATTTTTGGGCTCATAACATTGATATCTGAAGTCGTTTTCTATCTAGTCATAGCTATTAAACCGTTCTGACTACCATATTAAGTAACAATATAAGTTTTTTCCATAAAGGTACCTTTTCATTGGAGACGTTTCAAACGTCAAAATGATCATGTGACCTATTTTTCTATGAAATCATGACGCTCCCATGAAAAGGGGTTTTCAGCGTCAAAATATGTAATTTGTCACTTATTTTAGGTTAAAACACTTAATTGATGAATATGAAGTCTATTTTCATTGATTTTGTATCATTTCTGGAATCTAAACTATATATATAAAACTATAGAATGACTATAAAAAGAGACTAAGCCATTCTGTATTGAAGAAAACTGGTTGCCCAGGGTTTTATTGACAACCCTTGAAGACGGAAAATATATATATATATATATATATATATATATATATATATATATATATATATATATATATATATATATATATATATATATATATATATATATATATATATATATATATATATATAAATATAGATGATTCTTGCCGTAGATGTTTCTGTTCTTCAGAAACAGTTTTTCATATATTATCATCTTGCTCAGTCCTTGCTTCAACAGATTATTTAGAAAGACATAATGCCGTCGCTAATATTATTCACTTCAATACAGGAATTAAACATGACCTAATTCCCAAAAGAAAAAATTTCAAAAATATGAACCTGAGATTATTTGTGAAAATGACAAATATAAACTTTATTTTGATAAAACAATTCTGTGCAACAGAGCTGTAAAACACAATAGACCAGATATCGTTCTTAATGATAAACAGAATCAAATAACATATATAATTGATATTGCTATACCCGACACACATAATATACAAAATAAATACAATGAAAAATTTCTAAATATATGATGCTTGGCGACGAGATTGAAAAATGTGGAAAATGAAGAAAATATTTATTCTACCGATTATTATTTCTACAACAGGCGTTATTCCTAGAAATCTTCACAAAAGTATTGAGATTTTGGGTCTGAAGAAAAATTTGTTTGAACAGTTACAAAAGATAACAGTCATCAAATCTTGTAATATTCTTCGTAGGTTTCTTTCCGAAAATAATAATGAGGTAGAGTCATAGGTTTTCTCTTTAGTTTATACTGCTCAGAATCTCATTTCATATTTTATTCATTTGTTTATATAAATGTAATATAATTAACTGACAATTTTGTCATATTTATATTCAGAGCAGTATTCTATTCGATCGTTCACCACTTCACACAAATGAAACTATTAATGAGTAACATTCAGTGTTACTTGACTAAGGTCCGTACACTGGATTTTTCCGGGGAGAAAGCCTCTGACACTACTCGTTGGTACATTGATATCATTGTCTGATGATGCTATAGTATGTATATATTCTTGTAGATTGATATATTCTCATAACATTTAACGTTATCCTAATATATAATTACTCCAGGATATGTTTTGATTATAATCATTGCCTGGCAATGGTATTAATTACCGGGTGGTGGATTTATATTTTTCATGAAATCAGTTTGATTGCATGAACAGATATATAGGCAACTCGTCGGGGTAAAACCCCTATATATATATATATATATATATATATATATATATATATATATATATATATATATATATATATATATATATATATATATAT
The DNA here is from genome assembly GCA_013387265.2 of Cryptolaemus montrouzieri. Lineage (NCBI taxonomy): Eukaryota > Metazoa > Arthropoda > Insecta > Coleoptera > Coccinellidae > Cryptolaemus > Cryptolaemus montrouzieri. The sequence continues at coordinate 5,178,362 of JABFTP020000103.1, read as the reverse complement.
ATATATATATATATATATATATATATTAGAGTAAAACGCTCAAATGAAAAGGAACCTTGTTTGTTAATTTGTTTATTCCTTTGACGTTGTCTATTTCCAAGAGTATTACATACATGGTTCCCACCTAACGTCATTGGCTTTAATCTTTAATCTTTTCTATCAATTCTCAAAACAAAAACTGAATTATTTTATAACAGAGATGCTCATTGATACAAGAGAAAAGAAAGAAAGTTTTAATGGACTTGTTGAAAATGGGAATAATAATAATAATAATTACATACATGGTTCCCACCTAACGTCATTGGCTTTAATCTTTAATCTTTTTCTATCAATTCTCAAAACAAAAACTGAATTATTTTATAACAGAGATGCTCATTGATACAAGAGAAAAAGAAAGAAAGTTTTAATGGACTTGTTGAAAATGGGAATAATACCCGTTCTTTTCATCCAATATCAATAGGCCTTTTCATTATAAGATGTCCGCAAGTGTAGCCACCATGTGGATTGAAAAGGTGGCTTAAATGTCATGGGCAACCGCAAAAAGCACAAAAAAGGGAGCTGATTAAGATGTGAGGCGTCGACGTTTGTTAAATATCTGAAAACTTATAAACAAAATTGATATTTACAAACTTTACTCTAATTGATAATGTCAATTCATTTGTAATAATGGAAAATATATTTCGAGTAATATTTATGGAAGTAATTAATATTTATAGCTATATATATGACATTATCGAATACTAAATTGAATATGTTCAATAGTTTTCATCATAAACTAAATGTTTTAAATGAGACAATATATAAAAATTTATGATATTTACAGAGTCAAAAATGCAATTAGGAATAAAGTATTGAGTCAAAAATAAATTATCCAAACATTTGTCAATTTGATGCGATTTGATTATTTTTCTCCGATATTCCAGACAAGGCTTTGGGAATTTATAAAATACTATGTATTGGTTTTGAAAGATTTGTACCGTGTATCATTTTACACACTCCTTAATAACAGCGTTTTGTTGTTCCTTTTCGTACAGACAACATAATTATAATGTTATGTCGACTTAGTACTTAATTTTTTTCACTTTTTTAAAATTATTCATCTTAAAGTAATATTTTAATTTCTGATACACGAGAAGCGGACACTGCAGCATGGTTGTTTACAAAAAACAGTATGAGAAAGATGGCTGATGCTAATGCATGAGCACAACAAAATCTTGGGATGAGAAGGCTCATGAAACAATAGACACAAGTTTTTATAGCCATGGTACCTCAGAACAGACCCTAGGGTCTGTTCTTAGTAATTGAATTGTATTAGCACTGTTCAATTTCATGAATGAGAAGAGACAAACTAAAAGGGCTTCTAGCTTATAACTATGCTATCCAACATTTTAGAGACACCCTATTCAACTTTTTAATATTGAATATTTGGAGAAAGATTAATTTCTTAGGAGTGGTTTTGTTTAGTTGGAGAGGAAGACTCATATATGTATAGGTACAAAACAAACAGTCCTACAGCTTATCAAGGCTTTCCACCTTTAGACTATTCTGGGCCTTTCAGTTTTCAACCGTCCCCTAAATGTTGGTTACCGCATCTCTCAAGCACAGAACTGTTGTAAATCCTACTGAGAATAAGAACTGGTTGGGTATACCTAACATGTCGTTTACTTCTTCTTCATTTTATGTTACAAAATTTCTTCTTCCTTAACAAGTGTTACCTTCTTTCTATGAACATAACCTCTTCAATATAACCTATGAATTTAGGCAAACTGCTTTCAAGTTCCTTAGTTTGAGATCGTACTATTTGTTTTATATGCATCTCTTTTACACGTTTTCGCTAGTCACCTTCCACAAATAAATTTGTATTAATTTGAACATGGGGAAGAAACGAAAATTAGGGCAAGACAAAAGTGATGAATTTGAGTTCGATCCCATACCAAAACATCTTGTAACTGCACATTTAAAAAATCAAGAAAAACGTTTGATTATAATTTTGGAACAAGCACAGTTAGAAACTGTAAAGGTATAATTCAAAATATTCCTTCCTATATAGAAAAATGTTAATCATAAACTTGTTCTCTTTTCTAGGTGGGAAACAAATTTGAGCTCCTCAACTGTGATGACCATACTCATATCCTCAAATCGAACAATCGGGATGTAGGATCATGCAGACCTGATATTACACATCAATGTTTGTTGATGTTATTTGATAGTCCATTGAATCGAGCTGGTTTGCTTCAAGTGTATGCGCACACTCACAATAATGTTTTGATTGAATTTAATCCACAAACTAGAATTCCTAGGACCTTTAAAAGATTTGCTGGACTGATGGGTAAGCACTGATATATAATACTAATTAATAAAGTTGCCATATTATTTCATTAACTAGAAAATTTTCAAACATCATTTGTTGCAGTACAACTACTACATAAATTCTCTGTTAGAGCTGAAAGTGGACCAAAATTGATAAAAGTTATAAAAAATCCAATAACAGATCACTTACCAGTTGGTGTTCGAAAAATTGCAATGTCTTTTTCATCGAAAGAAGTAAAACATTGCAAAGAATTGGTTCCGAAGAGTGAAGACCCTATAGTTATGGTTGTAGGAGCAATGGCAAGAGGAAAATTGGATGTCGATTATTCTGAAGATACTTACTCGATCAGTAATTATCCTTTATCTGCAGCTATTACATGCACAAAACTTTGTTCTGCCTTTGAAGATGCTTGGGGTGTTATATAAGGGAAAATGAAGTATTCAGATATATTCCGAAGATATTCAAGGTCGCTTGAATAATAAATTTTCAATATTTTGACAAATATTTAAGCTTACAGTTTCATGTAAATTATTTATATATCCTTGTTCTGAAAAATATATTTTATGATAATTTGAGTTACTTAATAGACTCCTACTTTTATTAATAAAATAATATGAAAAATGGTAATCCTGTCTTGTATCATGACGACTTCTGCGCAACCAAAATGAGTCGATCAGCTGATTGCCGAATGCATTTGAATTTTATACAGTGTTGTCAGATCACGAACAAATAGTATATTACGACCCAAGGCCAGAAAGTTGAATTTCCTGGCGCGTGTGATATGATGGCCGTGGCTTTCATATCACACGCGCCAGGGCATTAACTTTTTGGCCGTGTGTCGTATACAATTTTTCTTGATCCCGCCGAACGTATAGATTTCTCGGCTTCGCCTCGGCCATCATATCACACACGCCAGGAAATTGCGCGCATAAGGTCGAGCAGGCCACAAAAATCGTTGTTTCGGGAGCGAAATGCGGCCGGGAAATCTATACTTTCGGCCAGGGGATCAAGAAAATAATATTTGGACGCACGGGTTCGTCAGTATGCGAACACAATAATTGAACCCTCTTGTCTCTAGTAGACTTTTTTTCTTTTCTAGTTTCTAGTCAATAAATAATAAACTACTTCTCTTATGTCGTATTGTTAGATAAACATATATATCGAAGTTGTTTGGATCACAGTACATGATATACTTTTTTCCAGAAGTATTAGTTTTCAAAAGTGATTCCTGTTTTCAAGAAAGGAGATACTCATGAGATATCCAACTACCAGATTGTTCAACAAGTTTTGTCGTTCGATAAGAGGGGGCGTTGCTACTACTCCAAATTTGTTTTTGTTTTGTTGGTACACTCTTCATATGAACGTATGTGAAAGTTCATTTCAATCTATCAATTCATTCTTTAATTTTGATTGAGGAGGTCGTTACTTGATGAAAACCGATATACATATTTTCAATGAAATAAAACTAAAGTATTTAGATTTTCATCTAAAATCTAAATACTTTAGTTTTATTTCATTGAAAATAATTCATTCTTTGTTTACAAGCCATTTAGTGTCGCCGTGTCACAGTATTTTTGCACAATGGAAAAAATTGAATATCGTGGAGTGATAAAATTCTTATTTTTGGAAGCTGTAGCACCAAAAGAAATTCACGAATGAATGTTAAGAGTGTATGATTGTTCACCTACAATCAGAACAGTAGAAAGATGGGTTGCTGAATTTAAACGTGCTCGTACAAGCCTTGAAGATGATCCACGTGAAGGACGTCCAAAGAGCGCATGAACACCAGAAATCATAGCCGAAATACAGGATATGGTTTTGGAAGATCGTCGGTTGACTGGGAGGGATTTAGTGGAGGCTCTACACATCTCATTAGGTAGTGTGAGCCATATTTTAAGTGAAATTTTGGGTTTTAAAAACTGTGTGCACAATGAGTGCCGCGTTCGCTAACAATGGAACAAAAACACATTCGAATGCGACTTTCTCAGCAACATTTGGAGCATTTTAAAAAGGATAAAGTGGATTTTGTGCGTCGATTTATCACTCTGCATGAGACTTTGGTCTATCACCTATGATCCTAAATCAAAACAAGAGGCTAAAGAGTGGTGCGAACCTGGTTTTTCGGCTTCGAAACGAGTTCGTGTCCGGAAATCGGCCAAGAAGGTATGGTATCAGATTTTTGGGATGCGTAAGGAATTTTGTTTGTAGATTACTTGAAAACTGATAAAACAATTAATTCTGAATATTATTACAACCTTTTGGACCAGTTGAAAGAAAAAATTCGTGAAAAAAGACCCGTTTTGCAGAAGAAAAAAATCCTTTTTCTTCAGGCAATGTACCGTGTCACAAGAGCATTTTGACAATGGCTAAAATCCATGAATTAAAGTTCGAATTGTTGGAGCATCCACCGTATTCACCAGATTTGGCCCCCAGCGGCTTCCATTTGTTTCCGTGGCAAGCGTTTTTCATGAAATGAAGAGGTCATAACGCTGTCGAAGCTGATCTTCCAGATTCTCACTTCCAGGATGGGATCCACAGATTGGTGGATCGTTGGATCAAGTGTATTGATGTTCAGGAAGATTATACTGAATAATAAAGTGTATTTTGAACCATAACGTTGTGTTTTTCTTATCGAACGACAAAACTTATTGAACAACCTGGTATCGTCCTATCTCTTTAGTGCCGATATTTTCAAAGGTTTTTGAAAAATTTTTTTGTAATCAAATGGTTTGTTACTTCGGGGAAAAATATGCTTTTTTCACAATTTCGGTTTCAGAAAAGCACATAACACCGCGAATGCCATTCTTGAGTTCATCAATAACACGCTCAACTGTTTTGAATTAGGTTTTTATTCACTCTCTCTGTTTTTGAACCTTACTAAGGCCTTTGACTGCGTGGCTCACTCGGTTCTGATGCGGAAGCTTTCAAACGGTTTTTGTGAATGGCTGTTTCTCGAGTAAGGAGAGAGTTGAAGTTGGAGTACCACAGGGTTCTGTGATGCGAGTTTGATCTGAGAGAGTTGTGTTTGGTTTTCCGAATACAACGACGAGCGGTGAGATTTGTTGGTGGAGTGGGCTATAGAGATTGTTGTAAAAATTCTTTCAGGGAACTGAATAAACTGACCCTCCCTAGCTTGTTTGTGCTTGAGTGTCTACTCTATGCTCATAAAAACCAAAAATTAGTAACTTTAAATAGCCAGTTTCATTCATATAGTACCAGAGGCAAAGATAATGTAAGAATCCCGTTTTATAGGTTGGAGAGGTCGCAGAATGGACCAAACTTTCTGTGTTACAAATTATATAATGTTTTACCTGTTTGTATGCGCAGACTTTCTGTGGCATCATTTAAAAATAAAATCAAGAAATTTTTAACTATAGAATGTTTGTATAAGACTGATGATTATTTTAAGATCAACTTTTCAGAATCAACAACCTGAACTCTACTCGCTGTGTTTGCTTTTGAAGAGGTATCAGGGTCGTTTGTAATTTTTCTGTGATATGACGTGTGTAAATACGTTTGTATATTAGCACCAATAAATACTGCATACTAAGTATAGAACATGTCAGGCGATTTACATATTTCAAATAAATATAGAAACACCGTTATTCTATGATAGTACAATAAAATATACAAAGTAAACACACTAACACATTGATGAAACAAACAATATAAATTAGATAATTGCAGATAATCATATTTTCGACAGATTATCGCCCAGATATTCTCACACCTTGTAGTATGCCTTCTTCAACAAAATGTTTTTTACTTTATTCTTAAATTTGCTAAAAGGTCCAATTTTTTTCACATCTTCTGGCAATTTATTGTTTGAAGTTACAGCTGAATAAAAAGAAGACCCCTCATAAAAGGTGCTGTTGTGTGTGGAATACTTCAACCGAGCTCCGTGTCTTGTTCGATAGCAGTGACTATCAGATAGTTTTTTGAAAAGGATCAAGTTCTTTCTAACATAGGTAACAGTTTTGAAAATGTACACGGAAGTCAGTATACTGCGCCTAATAAAAAAGGGTCTACACGACTGATACCGTCCAAAGATCAAACGGATGATCCTCTTTTGTGCAATGAGAGCTCTTCTTGCTGGGGTAGCACCTCCCCAGAGGGTTATATTGTAGCTGAGGTGAAAGTAGCACTTTCAATAGTGAACATTCAAAACCGATTTCGGGCCTATTGTATCTCTGGTATTCAGGATAGCGTAGTAAGAGAAATTCAGTTTTTTGCAAATGTCATATACATGATCACACCACTGTCACTAAAGATCGAGACGAATGTCGAAATATTTTGCATCTTCCCCAATTCCATATCACCACTCTTTATAGAAACCTCACCTGGTAGTGGTTTTCTATTGCGGAAAATCATAAGAACAGTTTTGTCTTCGTTTACCATGAGAAAGTTGTTGGCACACCATTTTTTTTACATTTTTCGAACGACGTCAAAATTTTTTTTGCAAAAATTAAATTAAACAAGTTCCACGAAGAAATAATATATGGGCGATATCAACCTAAATTATTGGGTCCATGATGTTTCTAAAACATCTATAGTTCATAATCGGCATCATTTGGAAGACTGAACCTGGCCATCGGGGCCCTCTCGGTCAAACAGAGGGAATTTGAGGAAATATCGCAGGTTATGTATTTTTTTATTATCTCCTTAGTCCTTTTTATGACCTTGCTTGATATTTAAAAACTTTTCTTAGATTTGTTTAGACATATAAGAAGTATGATTGTTGAAATATTTTTCTGCTGGTTTTCTTTTCCCATTGTTACACCCTTGTCTTCGTTTGGGAATCATGGAATGCAAGAGAGAATGAAGCGGCTAAGCAGAAAAATCTTTGGTACTCTTTATGTACACACGACACTAACACAACATAAACAGACAAGCTATTGCTAGTGGAATAGCAACAGGAAAACGAGTTTTAACTCAGGTTTTTTCACTCGTTTATTGAATCATATGCAAGATAGTATGGTTTCCCCTGTTACATTTCCTGAGCTCACACTGAGAACAGATATAGGGGGATAATTTTGTGCCTTTGTCCTATCTGCTCCTTTATAAAGAGAGACAACTCTGGCACATTTCAAAGAAACCGGAAACGTGCCATGAGATATCGAAATATTGAACAAGTGATAGAGGTGTCATAAAATATGTTCGCTGGTGGCCTTAACTAATTTTGCTGATATTTTATCACAGCCAGGGCTTGCATCATCCCTTAGCTGTTTTATTGTTTGTAAAATTTCAGATTTTCTATAGGCAACATATAGAAAGTATTATTAATTGAAATTGTTGACGTAATTTTTGTATCATTCGGATCCATACTACCATACACATTTTCCGATTTTCTCTCAGCACATCTTGCAAAATAGTCTTCAAATATGTTGTGCAATGTGCTGGGTCATCCCCGATTTCCCTAATTTGTCTTTAACCAGTTTCCAAATTATTTTCTTTTTGTTCTTACTCAGTTCAGTAGATTTAAGATAATGTCCTTGTTTGGTTGAAACTACCAACTGTGTGTACTTTAATTAATACCATAAAGTTTACAGGATAAACTATTAACTAAATATGGAAAAAGGAAACAATTCCAAAGTATTTTATCAGATCTCATTAATAGTTTATAAAGATGTATAAAATCATCTTTTTCAATTGTTTTAATGGATGTGAGGAATGTTGTTTTTTTCCTGTCAAAATTGGTGACTTTCATTAGTCTTCTCAGATTATTCAGAACATAAGCATTGACAACCCGGAAAACAGTAAAATATTCTGGGTTATAGATATAATAAAAGATTTGCTACTTTTCCGTTTGCTTTTGTGTTTTTCAGTGCATTAAATTCTGAATACTGTTGCACTGCCAAATTATTATTCTATACGGTAAGACCAGTTTTGGTGCTTTCTATTTTTATAAATTATCTGGTTAATTGATCAAATATTGAATTAGAACATTTATGGGAAAGTATGGACAGCTATTATAAATTAAAACTAAGAATTTCTTATTCTGTTAAAGTGTTGTCGTATACCTATAGGAAATGGTTTATCATGCTCTTTTCCTCAATCATAATTTGTTAGAAATAGAGAGAACGAAATAGAGCTTATGATTCCAATGAAAACACGAGAATAATTCAAATCAAAGAAGAATATGTCACAAATTTGGCAACACTGTATATAATTCAAATGGTGGGGCACTCGTTTAAAGTGCGCAGAACTAGTCATCATACAAGAGGATTACCTGAAAAATATCAAATTGTCTTTCAGCAAGTTCCTAATGTGAAAAATTTTAACTTTGTTTAGAAACAGCAAAGTTTATAAAAGTTGATTTTCTCTAAGTTTCGTTCATTGGGTAACTAAACAAATGATTTCCGTTTAAAATATTTTATTTCTAACATTACTGTTAATGATTTACTTGAAAACCATTGAAAAATATAACAGCCATACAATATGGATTAGTATCATCATTAAAATCAAACACAGTATAGTAAAACAATTACAAATGTTGTACAAAATAATGCAGTTTGGTATTAATAAAAATCCTATAATCTAATTTACTTTAGTTTAGAGTTATACAATTTTTACAGATAATAATTTTCAGGTAAATTGGACCAATCAGACACCCAAATATTACTGAATCTCGTTATAAATCAAGACGCAATTATTCGTAATTAATAGAAATATTGCTTGAAATAATATTTGCTTCAACATTTCAAAATATTATAATTAAATTTTGTATATACACAAGTGGAAGATTAATTGTGGAATCTTCATAGATCTTTGGAATCTTATTGAAGCTTTTAGATCTAATATATCGAAAATACCTAGATAAGGTATAAATTCATTTGCCATTACATAATTTAATAGTCAAATTAGTGTTTATTGAAATTAATCGTTGGCGTTAATTTAAAATTAGAACAAGGAATGACTCATCAATTTCTTCTTTATTGCGAACTCCTCATATCCTGCATAAGACATATTATAGTTCTCTTAAAATTCAAGTATTGAATATTGATAACAATTTCGAAGAAAAGTATAAACTGCTTTGATTTCGATGCTATTTAAACTTTTGAAAAATTTAACTCTTCTCTTTTTTGCTTTTGTTCCTTGGACATTCAAGTTTGTTTTTGTGAGTGCTTCTGATTTTCTTCCCAATATGTAATTTTTACAAATTTGCGCATTTACGAATAATATTATTTTATCCAGAACACATAAGGGTTATGAGTTATCAAACTAAAACTCATTTGTTTGCCTTGTACAACATACATAAGACTTCGATCGGAATCCCATTTGTTTTTCAACTTGACCTTGGTCTTGATAAAACTTAGGTTAGATTTCACCCTAACAGCAAATGACTATAAAAAATCAGTGTACAGTGCACTGTGGAATTAAATATACTATAATAGTTACTAATGCTCAATATATGTTTCTAAAATTCTTTTATAGGCTTCCACAATAATTGTATAAGTTTAGTTGTATGTTTTAACCCGGCGAGAGTGTGGTAGGGTATGTCAAACCCACCATCTTACTTATTTGCGTGTAGTTTTTGTTTTTGACCTTGAAATGTATTGTCGCTTTGAGTAGCTTGAGTGCGGGAGGGGATAGTAGCCCGTGTTTGAGTTATACGCTTGCAAACTGCGTTCGCACATATGATACCCTGCCATATAACTGGTGTATACATTTCGTGACAAAAACTAAAATTGCTAATTTAAGTTTCTTTCTCGCATTATAAATTATAATATAAAATGGATGTTAATCGAAAAGAAAACCGACTTCGGTCCATGCTGGAAGAAGTTCTAGAAATTACTTCAGATGAGGGGAGTTCTGAAGAATATCTGCCCATTGTACTGAACATAATCTTCAATTGGATACTGAGCAAGAGATTTCCGATCACGACATAGCTAAGACTAATAGTTCTCTTAACTTAACTAAATGATATTAATGCCGATTCCGATCACTCGGAATACAATATCCTGTTGTCTGTTTTGAGAACACACCGCCATCCAACACTTGAAGTCTTCAAGCCCGTATTATAAGTCAAAAGATGGCCAAAATATTATAAATGTCTCCTACGAACTAATATACATACGAGATCCGAAAACATAACTGTCGAACGGCCAGGCGTAAAAGGAATGACGGAAGAAATGAAAGCCATCATATTGAAACACACTAACGAACAAATAGTAAAAAGAAAAGAACAGTGCAATGATCCTGTTATATTATACAACATGAAGGTCTCGATAAATCAAGTCGCTAGAGTCTCGAAGATTTATGGAGGAAGGATGGAACAGGAGTGGACATATTTAGAACAATGTCTTTGCAAAGATTTTACTTTTTGCAAAACTGTATTCGATTTGATAATAAATCAAAAAGAGAGGAACGTAAACGCTTGATAACATTGCTCATATCAGAACAATTTTTGAGAAGTTTGTTGTCTTCTGCCAGAAAGCTCACACCCCTCACGAATATGACAATAGATGAAATGCTTATAGTATAGGGGTCGATGTGGATTTCGTGTTTATATTCTGGCGGCATGAAAGTCCAAGCTCTTGTTGCAATATCTTTCTACTCCGTAAATTTAGAGGTATATGCAGGGAAACAACCTTCAGGTCCGTATTCTGTAAGCAACAAGGCTTTTAAAGTGGTAGAAAGACTAGTATAAGTACAGCACATACTGCACAAATCGCTATATAATTTTTTATAACTGGTTTACCAGTTACGAATTGATGATGCATTTGCTGAAAGCACAGGCTTACGTCGATTGGAACAGTGAGAAAAGCAAAAGATATATCTCGGCCACATTTTGGTCATAGTCATGTCAAGCCAGAAAAAGCCAGAGATGATAACGTTCTACAAGTCAACGTAAGCTGGAGTAGATGTTGTCGTAGTCCGCGGTAGTTACAATGTGTTGCGTAATAGCACACGCAGGCCTTTTTATTATGAATATAGCTGCCGTGAATGCGAATATTATTTTTCGTGAAAATCACGACAAAGACACTAAACGCACTAATTTCATCCGTAACTTAGGCTTGGTTTTAGTTTACGAACATCTGACGTTACGAAAAGACCAAAAAAAAATTCCAAGAAGAGAATATCTTCTTAGATCAACTAACCACTTTCATCGACTCAAAAAGTTCTTGGTCGTAATGTAAGATGCGGAAATTGCTCTTAATAAAAGGATCGGAAGACAAAATACGCATGTGCAAGCTGTATCTTGCTACTATCTGTATGGAGCATGCATCTTTTTTTGCAAAAATTGCACTGATTTCAACTCATTCCTAAGATTTTTTAGTTTATTTAGTTGCTTATTTCATGTTTTAGCATATTTCTTAATTTTTTTACATATAACTAGTTTTTTAGTTCCTTTTTAGTTTTTTTATTTTAAATTTCATAGTTTATTTCAAGTAAAGTTGAATGTAGAATTATCCGAATGGCACAGATGTTATATTTCAAATATATTGTATTAGTCTTATTATAATAAAAAATTATTTTGTAAACGGGCATGTCACCCTGATGTTTTATTTTACCACCACACTCTCGCCAGGATAAGTCAAAACATCAACATTGGGACAAAAAGAGTACCTGAAGTTTTTTGGATCGGACCCAAACTGGTGGCAATTCTGCTCCAGTCAATGATACCGCTTCAATTACATAAAATTTATTGAATGAAACTAATCGTCCACTTGAATGAATGCAAAATTCCCTAAATTTTCTACTAACTATTAATTATCCATTTATTTAGTGATTTAATTGTCACAACCATTTCAAAAACTAATCTATGTCAGACTCACACTTTAGTATGCCAACATTTGAAACTACAAAAAAATATACAAAAACACAAATTGCAATTTTTAATATACAATTTATTTTGGTGAAAACAATTAAACTTAATAAGTCTATACATAATATTACTTCAATATAAAAATTATTCCATTGCATGAAATAGACACAACTTTTTGTACAATTTATATATTTTCATAAATATCTATACATTATAAATTTACAATTAATAATAATCAACGTACTACTGAACAAATCCCAACTGAAAATCAAGGTCATGATAATCAAAATGGGAAAATATGATTCAAAATGAGCAATGTTAGACCAGTTTGGAGATATTTATGTTTAGGTCTACATTTTGTAGAAAAAGTTATATAAAATTATTACTAAGAAGAAATAAATAATTTGATCTTCTATATCATTAATACCGAAACATTAAATTATAAAACATAGTTTTAAATATCACTAAAATCTTGGTAATTTCATTTATTCTGGTGAAAGTATTTGGGGATAGTTTCACAGGAAAATAACATGCACGTCTTTATTCTTGTTGAGAACGTTAAATGTGAAAAAGCAGGGAGCAATTTGTTAAGTTCCCTCAAAAAAAAATGAAAAGTTCGACTCAACCGAACTTTTCAGTCTATAATATCTCAAAGCCACAAACGAACCATAAAATTTTCTGATTTCTAAATTTTTCTCGAAACAAAGAATTTAGGTTATTCAGTTAAGAATATAATCGTCAACAAAACTTATACTTATCTGGTTCTCATTCGCTTTTGAAATATTTGAATGAAATCAAATCAAACCATTAAAATATTGAAACTTCTTGAAAACTACTAAAAAAGATTGAAGTTTCAACATCTGACAATACCATCATTAGAAATTTTCTAAAAGTAAAAAGATCAAAAAATCAATCCAAAATGAGGCAAAAATGGAAAATCATTTAGAAATAGGAGTAGTGGAATACTTGATATTCCTGCGATTCCCAAAGGAATATAGAAATATTACAATCAAAATATCTATGTACATATATCATCTACAATATCTATTTACATGATCTTTTATGAATTACAATATTATTATAAAATCTCTTAAAAACATGCTACAATACATCACTATTAATTCTTCAACAGTAGATCTCGTGCTGGAAGCTTCTACGTTGTAGTTTTTGTTTGAGCGTTGAAAACTGTTGTTGATTGGTTCATACAAATAAATATAAACACATTTAATATAAGTTTTTGATTCTTTAAAGTAGTCCTCTTGAAAACACTCACATTATATTTTTATTATAAAGAACCTTCAAACGCCGCCATCAAATCACTTTGCATGTTCATGTCTATTTTGTTAGCCATCTGAAAGGAAGAGAAAATATTTGGATATATAGAAAACGTAATTTTGAAAGAGAATTTTATATCTTTTAAAATTGTTCATGAAGGAAATACGAAATTGATTTACCGTTTAAAAGTTTGTTTTATCTTAAAATTGATTGTAAATTTATTAATAGTTAATAAAATACAAGTAAACGATGATTTCTACTGAAATATATTATTAAATGCTCGACGCGTTTCGATACACAGTATCTTTGTCAAGAGAGAATGAATACTACAAAATTATCTTACTAACATATACTTATATAGACTAAAGAGGCAATTCACTCAAAGTTATCTGTATTTGAACTAGTGTTTAAGAAACAAGTTCAATAACGGTGAGTTATTTATGTCAAAATGATAATTAAAATTTCTGGTAAGTACCTAAATCTATTAATCTCAAGTACTTTCAGAATATCAAGTTTTATACCTCTTTGTCAGAATGTAGGATTTTAAATTCTGAATTGGAAGAATGACTATTTTCCCTAAGATGATTTGAATAATTCGAATCGATTTTTCCATTGATGAAACTGTGTTTATCTTCTGAGATTCTAACATTAAAATTTCTTCCTGTTCTATCTATATAAAAACAATTGCAATCTGCACAATATAATCTATAAACACCTGATTTATTTTCTTTATTAATTGGTTCCAAGTTCAATCGGTCACGCAAGATATCCAGGTTATTACTGTTTAATTCCAAAAATAATTTGAAAGACAAATAACGGAGAAACTTCAGCTGGACTCTTTCCAAGCAATTAATATCACATAAATAGTGTGAAGCCAAATGCTGGACCCATATTCCAAACTTGTTCTGACCAAGGAACAGTATAGAATTTTTACTGTATCAGGGGAAAAACCTACTGAATTACGAATTATGAAGCCAAACATCTGATACGCCTTGAAAGTGATCCTACGAAAGTGAAATCTAGTCGACGATCAAGAGTAATACCAAGATCTCGCATTAGGTGCACTCTGTTAAGAACTGTTATTCAAATTGTACTCGAACCCCAATGGAGTGTGTGATCTATGAAAGGATATAATATGGCATTTTTCAACATTCAGACCCAAACAGTTAGAAACGGACCAATCAAAAAACCCGTCAATATATCTCTGTAATTCACGGACATCACAAATATTACGTATTATTGAAAACATCTTCATGTCATCGGCAAACAGTAAGAACTTTACTTCACGTCGTGTGTATACATTGGAATGTGCAGATTGCAATTGTTTTTATATAGATAGAACAGGAAGAAATTTCAATGTTAGAATCTCAGAACATAAACGCAGTTTCATCAATGGAAAAATCGATTCGAATTATTCAATCATCTTAGGGAAAATAGTCATTCTTTCAATTCACAATTTAAAAGCTGACATTCTGAGAATATAGGTATAAAACTCAACCTTCTGGAAGTACTTGAAATTAACAGCATCGAAGATTACATGCTATGTCATACATAATAAATTAAAATGATAATAAAATAAAATACAAAGACAACATTGAAATGATGAGGTACTCGTTTATGATATCAGAGTGCTGATCCAAACAGAGGGATAGCCCATAAAACTACACATACAATAACTCAATGTAATGAACACAAATCTGAGACAGTAAGATTCTCCAAGTCTTGCTAAGGAATTCATCAAAACTATATATTGTCTTTTGCAATAGGACATTTTTCATTCTTCTGTTGATTTTTTTCGCTGTTAGTGTTCTGATGCCGAGAGGAATAAAGTTGAAAATTGAGACACAGATATGGTTTGTAGCCAACTGTTTTGTGGCTATCCTGTGATATTTTGCAGCTATATTATTTTTTTGCGAGTGTTATATTGGTGAAGATCAGCATTCAAAGAAAACCTGCTCTGGTTTTGGTGGATGTACTTGAGACAGCTCAGAATGAAAACGGATGTCACTGTTAGGATCTCTTCCTTCTCGAAAGATGGATGACAGCTTTGAATACCGGAGAGACCACAGAGAATTCTAATTGCTCGCTTCTGTTCGTTCAAGATCTGTTGAATTGTCCACTCATTACCCCAAATTAATATACCATAAATGGCAAAGTTGGCATAGTAGGTCCATTTGCTTATCTCTTGGGTTGTGATTTCCTTCATTCTTCTTATCGTGAAAGTAGCCACTGACAGCTTTTTGAGCAATACAGATGTGTTCTTCCCAGTTTAGGTTTTCAGAAATCGTTACACCCACGAGGTTGAGCCTAGGAGAAAGGAGTAATCTCTTAGTTTTCTCAATATTTAGCTTCAAGCCATTTTCAGAGAACCACCTCTCCGCCATTTCCAAGCATATCGTTGTTTTTGTTTCAAGCTGTTGTCTAGATTTGGCTACGTTGAGAAATGTGGTATCATCTGCATAAAGGCTAATTGTTATTCCTGGTATGTTTACTGGCATGTCATTGACATAGATAATAAATAAGACAGGACCTAATATGGAACCCTGTGGCACACCCAATTCCACGCTCCTTTCCTCTGATTCAACTACCTGCTTTATTCTTTATTGAACTTGTTTCCTAAATACTATTTCAAGTACAGATAACTCTGAGTGGATTGCCTCTTTAGTTTAATTAAGTATATGTTAGTAAGATATTTTTGTCGTATTCATTCGTTCTTGACAAAGATACTGTGTAGCGAAAAGCGTCGAGAATTCATTAATATATTTTAGTAGAAATCATCGTTTACTTGTATTTGAAATTGAATTTCAATCATGTAAAAGCCACGTCAAATGAATATTTAACTTAACACCAATCATGACCTTTACGAATAAAGGAAAACAATACATGAATTGACTAATCAAATTCTTTAATTCACAGAAAGCCCTACACCATCTAACAAATATTATGAACCCCATACATTTAATTGTACATTTTCTTACAAACAATCAGAAGGTATCAAATTTAATTAATATCTACTACAGGTATATAAAAACCATCAAACGTATCTGAAATTTCCCCTTCCCTTAGATACTTTCTAATACGTTGCGTAGTTGAGAGCGCCTTTCAATGGTTAGTTCATCAAAGAATTCGCAGAGTGAACATCGTGAAATGCATTCTGTGCAACAGTTATTTGTTATCGCAACTACTCTGAAATTCCCCAATCTCAATTCGTGTCCATCGTTATCCGTTCAAATTTATACATGAAAATCTTAATGCGGATTGTACTTCGCATATCTTCGGGGCATACGTTCTTCCTATCTCCCTCACTCCGAATACTTTCTCTGTTTATTTGGTTATACTTCCAATATTCGCGAACAATACCAACATCGTGATTATGCACAAAAAAGAAAATGTTACTGACCTCGCGAATATATGAACCTATTAGCCTTCTTAGTCATGTTTATAAACTTTTCACGAAGATCCTAACAAAACGATTAACTAACAAGTTTGATTTCTTTTCGCGAAAGAACAGGCAGGTTTTCGCATATGGGACAAATGACCATCTTCTCACCTTGAAGATTATCATTGAGAAATGTATAGAATACAACAAACCTATAATGCTCATCTTCGTTGATTTCGAAAAAGCCTTCTACTCAATAAACCAGGAAAAACTTTTGGAAACGATTGCCGAGTGCCGCATCGATCACCGATATTCTACAATAATCAAATACATATATGAAAATGCTTCAGCAACTGTTGAACCATCGCAAACCCAATGAACGGATAAGTTCAGAATTGAGAGAGGAGTCAGACAGGGAGATACGTTATCACCCAAACTATTCGTAACATTGCTGCATAATATGCTGAACAAAATTAACTGGGAAAATACATGAATCAATATCGATGGCGAGAAAATTAACCACCTCTGCTTCGCCGATGACATTGTCCTGACAGCAGACAATGTAAAAGAAGGGAAAACTATTTCCAACTATTTCACGAGGCCTCGAGTGAGTTCGGCCTAAAAATCAACATGATGAAAACCCAGTATATGACAAATCTTGTTCTAAATAACTCATTGAAAATAAGTGACACCAATATGGAGTAGGTGCATGTATACAAGTACTTGGGACATGAGATCGGTATCAGGCGGGATAATCCGATATTCCTGTGTGTCTGAGGAGGAAGGTTTTCGATGAGTGCGTTCTTCCTGTTTTGACATATGGAGCGGAAACACTCACGTTGACAAGAAGAAACATCAGCAGAATACAAGTGATGCAAAGGAGAATGGATAGATCGATGCTTGGAGTTACTCTGAGAGACAGAATACCTAACCAGACTATCAGAAACAAAACCGGAGTGAAAGACGCGGTTGAAGCAATGCTCCAATTGAAATGGAACTGGGCAGGACATGTTGCCAGAATGCAGGATGGTCGATGGACCAAAAAACTTGTTGAGTGGAGACCAAGAAACGAGGCCTACAGAAACCGAGGAAGAGCGCCCACCCGATAGACTGATGATATAGAGACTGGCCGGGAACTGGATTCAGAAGGCCAAAGACAGAGAAAGATGGATTGAGGCTTTTGTTCAGCAGTGGACAGTATAAGCTAATAATGATGATGATGATGATTCGCGACAATCTTTCCTACGTTTGTGGGACTGTATTTTATTCCAGCAATATACATTCTCTCATAAGAGTACCGAGAATTGGTCCATTAAACACAAAATATTAACTTTCATCCAAATGATTTGTGTATCGTCTTCAAAGTATGCCACCATAATGCAATCATAAAAACATTTTTCGGAATAGGAAGTTCTACCCTCAAATTCTCTTATGTCTTCTATCGATTCAAAACGGGTACCTCGAAGTGGGGAATTTGGGTTTTAGAAAAAGAATGAAGTCAGCCGAAGTGGTTGTTCCATAGTATTTGTTGAATTTTTGGTCATAAATTCATTCATAACGATTGGCTTGCAAGATGGTGCACTTTTGTGGTGCAAAATCCAAGATTTTTTTTACAAATCTGGTTTTTTCGACGAATTTGCCTCATAACGCTATGGTTATATTCTTTATTTACCGTCTGACCTTCTGCAAGAACTCCGAGTGCATAAAACCGCGATAATCAAAGAAAACAGTCAATATCGCCTTGATTTGTGATCGACTTTGACGTGGTTTTTTCGATTAAGGTTCAGCTGGGAGGCGCGATTCCGAAACTTGTTGACTTGTTTGCATGTCAAACTCATAAAGCTATGTCTCATCACCAGTTACAATGCGTTTTATGAATGTCGGAGTCGGAATGGAATAGTTCTAGCATATCTTCAGCGACCTTTACGCGATTCAACTTTTGAAGAAAATTCAGGTCTTTATTATTCGAGCGGCAACGCGTTTCATGCTCAACCAATCGTTTAAAATAGTACGAATTGATTGGTGAGGTACAGAAAGTTCATTGCCTATGTTTCTCAAACTTAAATGATGATACAAACTCTGCGTCAGTATACAAAACGATTGTGCCAACTTAGCAACAACAAAAATTTTGACAATCGTTCTAAGCAGATTTTTGAATAATCAACTCCCGGTGCTTTTTGACAGAAAGTATGATTAATACAAATCGAGTGTGAAGTATGGAATACAATTAACAATTTCTTTCACTTCAGTTTTTCGGAAAAATGTTCAGACAGATCGATTTTCATTCAGCTGGAAGTTTTTCTGTTTGGACTTCTTTCAAAATATGATGCCATCGACCATTTTTTCAAATTTGAAACCCAATTACTTCATTGTTATACTAAAGACCTTTTTTTTCAAAGTGCTGAGGCATTTTGTTATATTCAGGGTCTCATCAGGTGCGAATGCAATGTTCGGTTCTTTATTATTACATGGTATACTAACCTCCGATCTCTCCGTCACACAATTTCACTCGCGTTAAAATTTGAATGTTTAAAATTCGCAAATCCCTATTAGTTTTGCGGACGACAGTACACTCCACGCATCCTTCTGGTCGAGAAACTCTCTATCATCCCAAGTTACAGACGAAATACGTCTGCAACAGTGTGCTAAAATCAAGAGTGACTTGAAGGCAGTTCTCGTTTGGGGCTCTGCGAACCTGGGGGAGTTTTCTAGGAGGTTAACAGTACTGTACCAGATATAGTAATGAACAACGAGTCTATCTCATTCACTTCCTCCATAACAATGCTTGGGGTAACCATAGGAGACAGTTTGTCATGGCACGACTATGTTGTGAACACTGCTAAGTCAACATCTCAAAAACTGGGTTTTCTGTATCGTGCCAGAGGATACTTCACTCCGACTCAACTCCTAACTCTCTATAAATCTCAAATTCGTCCCGTTTTAGAGTATGGTTCCCACATGTGGGGTTCTGCCCCTAAACA
This sequence comes from Cryptolaemus montrouzieri, assembly GCA_013387265.2. NCBI lineage: Eukaryota > Metazoa > Arthropoda > Insecta > Coleoptera > Coccinellidae > Cryptolaemus > Cryptolaemus montrouzieri. Next base: position 5,158,647 of record JABFTP020000103.1, on the reverse strand, counting down.
CACCTTGAAACTCCTGGATTCCATCCCTCCACTGGAACATCGCAGGAGAGTGGGTGACCTCTCTATTTTTTACAGGTATTTTCATGGCAGATGCTCTGAGGAGATTTTTACGCTTGTTCGTTCGTTCGTTTCTGTTTCAAGGCCAACTCGCCAAACTAATGCCAACCATCCTTACGTGGTTGAAATTAAGACACCTAGAACGTCTTTATACCAGAAGGCCTTTTTCCACAGAACAGCGCAACTTTGGAACTTTCTTCTACGTAACATATTTCCCCATGACTACAATCTGCTAGCCTTCAAGCCAAATTACCGTCTCTCCTTTTCAGGTACTCGCGGTGTCGTCGAGACATAATAGGATTCAGTTTCCTTACGCGAGTATTTCTAATATAAAAAAAGGACTGCATCAACGTATTCGTAGTGGAACGACGCTTATGTTAATATGAAATTACTTCTATTATCCAATCAAGTGAAAGTAATTGGCATCGACATACCGCTTTATACCTAGCAATTCTGTAGTTCCTCTAAGTAAATAATAGGCAACTCAACAGCTGCACATTCTTTACATTTTATCCTTTGGGTCAGGATAAAATTTTCTTATTATCTTGATATTGCAACATTTAATTAAAAATCTTTTTTTTTAAATAATTAAAAATAGTCTGTCCAGGATTTTTTCAGCCAACCCATTTTTAATATATTTTCTACTATATTAAATTTATTATAAAACATGTTTCATTCTATTATCAGATTGGTGAAGGTCGATTTAGGTTCGGATCTATAACTAATAAATGCCGAGGGATTGATTATTATTAACAAGTCTTCTACTAATCCAAATCTCTGAAGGAGTTAAAAGATACCTTCAAATGTTTTAAGAAGCCATTCAAGTGGTCAAACAGGCTGTACCTATTTAAGGAGTAAAAATTAATTGAAAATTGTGAGTTATTAAGGGAAATTGTTAACCACTGCTACAAGTCTTGCTAATACCCCCAACCCCGAGTAGACAGATTATATTGCAAGTACTAAGTGGTGGTATGAACGCTTATGAACTGCTTTAGCAGTTTATTGAAAGTAAAATACTGCTTGCAGATTCAAAATGTTAAGGCAAACTTCTAGTTAACTTACCACTTCTCGCCTTCTTCGTTCTTGTTCCAACAGCCTCTGCCTTTCCCTGTCTAGATTTCCAGCAATTGTACTTTGAGAGCCTGGCGATAAGCTTCCATCAGCAGGCGACGATGAAGACCTCAACTCATCTATTCTAGGCGCTGAGATTGGTTGTTCAGATACCGCTTTCCTGTAAGAAATTACAATTTTATCAGGAGAGATTCAACACAATCAAGACACTGAAATTGCTTTTTAAAAACTATTTTAATTGAACAATGTTTTCAAGTATAGATTATTAAAATTTCCTACCTTGCTTTCTCCAATGCGTCTTCCTCTTCCCTCTCCTTCCTCCTTTCGAGTTCAGCTCTCATCCTCTCCTTTTCCGCCTGTTCCTTCTGCTGCTTCTTCAACTCCAAATTCTCTAAACGTTGCTTCTCTCTATCCGCCTTTTCTTTGGCCTTATTCTGGAACGCCTTGAAGCTATCCATAACCTGTTGCTTGCTGTTACCGGCTGCGTTCTGCGGCGAGTTAACCTTGGCCAAACTACACCACGAACTGGCATTCTTAATGTTCTGTTCTTGCTTCGACTTATAGCCTGCGGTATACGACTGAGATTTGCCGTCGGTTTGCTTCTTGTCGATCGCGTTCGGGACAGGCATGTCGACGAAGTCGTCGTGTTTAACCGGCATAGCTTCCTTCTTCGGTGGAATGTTGTTTTGCTGAGGTAGAGGATCGAACATGGAGGGAATAGACATGTTCATTGGTATACCCATGGACGTCAAACCGTTATTATTCGTCGACATGTCGTACTCATGCTTCATACCATAACCGTTGTTACTCGCGTGCATATTGGATTGTGTGGTATTGGGATGAACTATGGAAGGTATTTCGGGTTGCAAAGGCTCGTGTATATTCTGGGAAATGGGATACATTATGTTGCTCATGTTCAATTTCGTTTCCATCGTAACTGGTTGCTGCAACACGGGAGGATTAGGAACTTGAGGAACGTTAGGTTTCATCATGGGATTACTTAAGGCGGGAGGTATTTGTGCGATATTAGCTACCATACTAGCTACGGGATCGGGGTTTATAATATCATGTTCTAAACTCGCTAAAGATTGTTCTAAGGGATCGGTGTAAGTACTAGGTATAGGATCTACGACCATTTTGGGCTTATCGGGAGAAGGTGTGGGAAGAGGTACGGTTTTCGGAACCTGTGGCGCCGCAGTCGACATGGTGTTTTGTACTGGAACGTTAGTCACGGTAGTCACGACAGGTTTCTCGTTAGCAATTGGTTGGATGCGACTCGGCGCCGTTTCAGTGTTGCTTTTACCGTTCGCTTGGTTTGGCACTGCTGTTGCTTGGACGCTAACCGAACTTTCGATCGTTGCGGGTACAACTGGAGCTGGTTGAGGTTTCACTATGTTCTAAGGTAACAAACAAGAAACCAAATTGTCAGTTTGTATAGAAGATTATTGAATTTTTGAAGTAGATATAAGTTTAAGCGAGGAGAAATTTGAATGTTTTCATGTTTAGATTTGTTTAGGCAAAATCGCTTATGACTGTTTTCATCATGTATCGGTTAATACGTTGCATTCTAAATTATTGTTAATTGAGATTAATGAAACAAACGAGCACCCCGTCACTCATACATCAGTAACAGTTAGTCTGTTGTGAAGAGCAAATGCCTTATTGTGTTTGTTTTATTCTAGCTAAGTAGAATTGGTACGTGGATTGCCCTTTAAATTTTGCGCCTGACAAAAAATAACAAGTAACTTAAAGAAAAGAATAGCTTTATTATTTTCGAAGTATTCTCCATGACCATCGATACGCTTTTGTATGCGCTTAAACCAATTTTCGAAACTTTTGCAATTCCGAATGAGATACCTTCAAAGCATGGCTTTGGCGTTGCTCACGCAGTTTTTCCTTGATGTGCACAAACAGAATGAAGTCGTTAGGTGCCAAATCAGGACTATAAGGTGAATGGCCTATCAATTCAATGTTTTGGGTGTTCAACTGATGTGTTGAGCTTGCCTTGTCATGATGCACAATAATTTCAGTTCTTCGATTTGATTTCCTCAACTCATCGAGCACTTGCGGCAAACGAATGGTTGTATACCATTCAGAATTGGCCGATCTACGTGGCGACATGTCCTGTTTCTCTGAGAAAACAGGCGACCATTTGCTTTGAAGTACTTCGTGTACGAACATCATTTATTATTCGATTATACTGTCGTATGTTGTTTAGTTTACGGCTCGTAAACGTCTTTTGAAGTACCGCGGTCGAATTTTTTCAACATTTCTTTACACCAAACAACACGAGCCCCGTTTTGAGCAATTGCTAAGTTGTGTGAGATCCAACGCGAACAAAACGAAACAGGCTAGACTTATGTGTTAGGTGTTTTTGTGATTGGAATAACAAGTGTTATCGAACCAGTCATCAAATGTTCTATATCAGATAACAAAGTTGGTGCATACTTGCAATATATGTATCTGGCGGCTGTCATTCCTCCATTATTCACTAGGACTAACTCAGTTCGACCATGGAAAGAAATGCCTCCCCACACCATTACTGAGCCCCCTCCGAAGTTTTCGGTTTCCTGGATATTACATTGCCGATACCGTTCCCCAGGTCGTCTGTACACAAGCATGCGTCTATCATTTGATACGAGACAGAACCTGGACTCATAGGAAAAGGGAACATTCGACCATCCTGGAATACCCCAATTTGCATGTTCCCTCGTCTTTCAACTCGATGCTCTCTGGTGAGACGCGGGCCGGTAGAAGCCACTCTTGGTCTAATATCGTCTTCTCTGAGCCTGTCCCAGTTTGGAATGAAATATGCACATTTTTGGAAAGTGCAAGTTCATTTTGTAGCATTCTAGCCGTACAGTGCCGAACTCTTAGTGCAGTTAAACGAAGCCAACGATCATCAACTGGTGTAGTTATCCAATTTCTTCCCTGCCCGGCCCTTCTTCCATATTCCCTGTTTCGTGGTACCGATTAATTGCTCTTGAAATAGTGCTTTGGTTAACATTCAACAAGTTAGCCACGTCGATGATTGTTCGACTGCGTTCAAAGTCAGCATACACCTTTCAACCGTTGTTGATGGAGCAGAGGTTATGTTATTCTTCAATAAGCCATTGATTGCTAGAATAGTACTTTTTCCAAGTAGAAACCAGTGTTTGATCAACACCTAAAACTGGTTTTTATCCATTGTTCAAAGAGCAAGGTTCAGCATGCTGCTGGTCCTTTGCTAGCTTCTCCTTTCCCTCACTATAACAAGAACATCAGCGATGTGCCTTGATTGTTGAGCGTAAATGGCAACCAATTCAACTCGTTATTATCGACAAATTTTCCTTCAAAGTTAATAAAGCAACTCTCAATGTAAATCATTAAACAAAACCTCTAAAATTTGTGTAGTTATCATCTGAGGATGAGTGAATTCATTTGGTCACTTCCATCAAATCATTATCGACAAGAAATACACCTCAGGGACAACACCAACAGTTTCTTTCAAAACTTTCAAGAAGATATTTCGTCAGTTTGAACTAGATTTCTTCCATCCAAAAATTCAATGTAAAAATGTAGATTCTTATATTGCTTGTCTAGAAATAACTCGACCATGAATTTGAGTTCAAGCAATACACATCCAAAAAATTAGATGCTCGCCAGGCGAGCGATCAGTATAAATTACTAGATCTAGAAGATCATTCCTATCTTTCATTCAATTTTGATATAAAAGCAGTTCTGAATGTTCTCAGGAATTAAGCAGTTCAATTTTCTTTATGTGCATGCCTATACAAATGGACGAAGAGGCTTGAACAAGATTAGATCCTGCATGTTTGTCAAATGAAGATGAAGGATGACTCGACACCTTCAATATCCTTCATCCGAACAATATCGGACTAATATGCAGGACGAAATGAGTCCGGGCATACTCAAAAACAGAAAAAATCCACATACTTTCAGCCTGAGAAATCACGGAATGAGCTTCCGTGATTTCTTTAACTATTCTGGTCTATCGAAATCTATAAACATCAAACTTCCCTGGAGAAGACTGGTCTAAAACAGAAGAACTGATACAGACCAAATGCATTATAATAACACATAATAAATTCTATCGAAAAAGTACTGAGAATTGGTCAGTGAAACACAAAATGATTATTTTTCATCCACATTTATTGTATCGCCTTCAATGTAGGTCCCTTCCGAAATTCTTCTTCCGCTAATTCTTCTATCGATTCGAAACGGGTACCCCAAAGTGGTCATTTGAGTTTTGGAAAAAGAAAAGTCAGCCGGAGCCATATCAGGTGAATACGGTGGTTGTTCGAGGGTATTTGTAGAGTTTTTGGTTAGAAATTCATTCACAATGATAGCCTTGTGAGATGGTGAAAAATCAGTGAGTTTTCTTTCCACAAATCTGGCATTTTTCGACGAATTTGCTCTCTCAAACACCACATAACGCTCAGGTAATTATATATAAAATATTTTCCAACGCTTCTCTAATTTTTCAATATTTATTTATAGAACGATTTGCTATAGTTTTCAAAAGGTTTGAAACTCAGCAATGTCTTTATCGTTGGACCCAAATCTCTTTCCCTGGAGCATCCCTCTGAGGCCTCCAAACAGCTAATAGTTACCGGTGATCAAACACCGCGACTATCGCGTTTCATGCCCAAACAATCGTTTAAAATGGTAGGAATTGCTTCGTGGGACACAGAGAGTTCATTGCCTATCTCTCAAAGTTAAATGACAATTTTCAATTACCATTTCGCTTTGTTGAAGTTAACTTCAGTTGATGAGTGAAGCAAACCTTCTCCACATCACGGCCGCTGTATTCAACAGCTGTTGTACCACTCATATGCACGTGTTTTTGATAAAGTCGATTCACTTTAAGCCTTCTGTAACATTTTCAGCGATTCGGCACACGTAATTTCATTTACAATGCAAAATTTGAGACAAATTCTTTGTTTGATATTTTCATCCATTGTGATAACTTGTGAGAACTGACAAAATCGAGCACTGTAAGCAAACTGAATGGCAGATCGCGTTCAAACTCCGCCTCAGTATAGATAACAGTTGTCCTAACTTTGCAAAACAAAAATTTCGACAATCCTTTCAAGCAATCTTTCAAATCGGGGGTCTCCAAACTTTGAAGCCTTAGGGCCATATTTTTTCGGTACGTTCCAAGGGCCAAAACAATTTTAATTTTTCTGCCCACCTAAGCAAACATAGGCGGTTTGCATTTCAATTACTATTGATTGTGCATTCAGTATATTGTGACAAGTAGGGACATCTAGTGGCGAGTAGTAATACTATGCAGGTCTATGATGCAGATACTATCTATTTCGGCTACCCACTAACTACTAACAGGTGGCATGATTGAGAATTTCCGCATTGGTTCGATAAAGTTCTGGTTCTAACTAGTTTTTTCAATCACTTCTAGATGGTAGTAATTGCATAGGTGTAAAAAGGCTAGCGGCGAAGGAAGCGAAACTGCCTATTGTGAAATAAAGTAACACCCGTGCTTAAGGAAGAGTATTTTGATTATACTTGTTTTATGTTTGATTTATTAGTATGGAAAAGAAGCGAAAAATAGACAGTGAATGCAGAACGTTCCAAAATAAATGGAACTTTCAGTATTTTGTAATTGGGTGCAATAATAAGGCGCTATGTCTAATTTATAATGAAACCATAGCTGAGAATATAACATTAAACGTCACTATAAATCGAAACATCTTCAAAATTACTCTAAACATACAGGAAGTTTGCGGACGGAAAAATTTGAAACTTTAGAGCGCGGACTGAGTTCGCAGCAATCTTTGTTTACCAAAGCAAATGCTGAGCAAGAGTCTGTAACTCGCGCCATCTTTCGCGTGGCTCTTGAAATTGCAGAATGTGGAAAACCATTCACCGATGGAGAAATGATAAAAAACTGTGCTTGATTGCAGTAGCGGAAGAAATATGCCCCGAAAAGGTAAATTTATTGAAAGATGTCAGTTTGTCAGCCAACATCTCAACTGTCTGACAAAAATTGACATCTTGAGTGGTTTTCTCTAGCCTTTGATAAGTCAACGGATGTGTCAGATACTGCTCAGGTGTGGATTTTTATTCGTGGAGTAGATAAAAAGCTATGACGTGTATGAAGAACTGCTTGATATTGATAGTATTCACGGCACGACAACTTGGTCAGATATTTTAAATAATAAAAAGAACCTTTGATGGAAAAACTTAAAATGTATCACCACCGATGAAGGCAAAAATATGTGTGGAAAAATAAAGGAGTTGTCGCACTTGTGTCAAAGGCTGTAGAAAATGATGGTGGTTCAAAACCATCAGTATTACATTGTATCATTCATCAACAATCTTTGTGCGTAAAATGTTGGGATTTGTCTGTAGTTCTAAAACCAGTGGTATCAGTTGTTAACTTCATCAGATCCACAGGACTGAATCGCCGACAATTCCGCGAGTTTATTGAAGAGATTGGAGGAAATGCCGGCTTAGTTGAGTCCTTAAGCCTTTTTTTGAACTTCGAGTAGAGATGGAAATTTTTTTGAATGAGAAGCATTTCCCTTGTGCTGATTTAGGAAACATTGAATGACTGTGGAAATTAGCATTCTATGTTGATTTGACAAATCATATGAGCGAGCTACATTCGAGATTGCAAGGAGAAAATCAGCATCTCCCTGATTTATACACCAAAATAAAAACGTTCAGAAAGGAAATGATACTATTTCAATCGCAATTACGTGAAAAATGTTTCACACATTTCAAAACAGGTGAAATATTTAGCCACACTACAAAGACTGAATTTCCAAACTTTGAGTGATTTAAAGATAAATTTCGATTCTCGTTTCTCAGACTTTGATGTGATTGCGAATGAGATTAGGCGTTTTCAAAATCCTTTTGATTCTTACGCTGAGACCCTGGCTCCAAAGTCCGAATGGAAATTATTGATTTACAGTGCAATAACATGTTTAAGAACAAATATCAAAATTCATCTTTATTGAAATTTTACAAGAGTCTTCCACTAGTACAATTTGATATCTTGCATCATTTTGCTCGTGGGTTGTTTTCTGTATTAGGTACTACGTACTTGTGTAAGAATGAAGTACACAAAGAACGTTTGCAGATCTAAATTAACTGATGAGCATCTTAAATCTCTTCTAATAATTGGTACAAGTAAAATTAATCCATAACTACAATTGTCGCTGGAAAATCACAATTACATAAATCTCATTAGTGTTATAGATTTCATATTAATAATTTGTTAGAATATGCTAAGCTGAAATACTTAAGCTTAGGTTTCTGCGTGATAATTTCGGTCGTAAAGTTTTACCTTTCAAGTAAATAGAACCGAGTAATTATCATTCTGTGTTTTATTTTCTTCCATTCAACTTATCACAGCAATAGTAACAGTAAAACATTGGCTGTCGTGGGCCAGATTAATGATACTAGCCCTAAGCTGTCGCGGGCCAGATTTGGTTTGATGGGCGTAGTTTGGAGACCCCTATTTCAAATTATCAATTCCCGGTACTTTTTTGACAGAATGTACAATGAAATTGTAGTTCCATTCGAAATTTTAACGAGCATTAGTATTTTCTTAAAATGGAAACATTCATTTTTCTGGGACATCATAACATTGAATACATTATTCTTGAAATGATGATTTTGCAAATTTGCATTTATAGCATGACGGCGACAATATATTCCATTTTTTAAAAGATTTACAATTAAAGGACGTCTTAAAATTAACGAAACCTAGAATGAAAACGTTTAGTTCCACGAAAGTTGTAAAATTGTTATATTTCAAGTAACTGTTGTTCATAAACGAGTCTCATTTGCATCTCAACAGTTTCGTTAATAAATTCGGCTAATGTGGATGCATTAGATTTCTAATGCTTCAACGCATTTAAGACCTTTCAATGAAAAGCCGCTTAATTATCTGTCCGCCTTAATTTGATATATCTTAGATCAGAACTAAAAACAATATCAACTTACCAATGACGTTATATTCCCCGTAGTCGGATTGGGAGATTTCTTACTTTTCTTTTTTGGCGGTCGATTTGGGGCACCTCCTATAACAACTTCACACTAAGAGGCTGATATTCACAGAAAATATTTTGCCTTGAGTGCATCTGTGTGAGGAGGGAGTCTTACCAAATGAATAACTAGATACAATAAATTCATATTCAATTTATTTTGACATCAGTAAATATACTAACATCATTATGATACTTTGATGAAAATTTTACAGTAAATGTGAAAACTTAATGAACGAAACAAAGGCGACACCAACTACAGAGAGGCAAGACAAAATTTTCATCTTCACGTGAACTCTAAATAAAAATGTTTCGTGTCTTCTTATTTACAATTTAGTTAGATTTTGTGCAAAATTATTTACATATTTTCAATACTCTTGCTCCAAGTCAATATTCGAATAATTTCAAAATGCCATTTTAGAGAGAAGTATGTTATTGAGAAATAAATAAATAAACTGAAATGCTAAAAATATATATTATTAAAATTATGCCAATTACAAAAGAAAACAAAAATATATGTATATCATATAACTCAAACAAGTAGTCAACTTAGACGGTGCAAAACATAATTTGTATTGAGTGCTGGTATGTACAACCATACCATAAAAAGTACTAAACTTATTATTGATACACCAAAAGTTTGTGTGTTCAAGTAAACGATAAAATCATACATTTCTCAAAAATATTTTGTCTTTGTGACTAAGTATGTACATTAAAATCACAATTTTTGGAGATTACTACGCACTCAACTCCTGTATATTTCTTTTTATGTCGATTGAGACCCAACCTGACTTGCCTCTAAATTAAGTTGCCTGTCTTACATAGTTTAAAATATTTGTGATTCACCCCTGAGTGCAAACAATGTGAATGGAGGCCAGCGCTTTGAAACGAGACCCAACATAAACCATACATCACCATACCATAAATAATTTATTGATGCATAATTTTCAAATTTCAAAAGTTAAACCCATCATATGGAATTCAAGTGACAAATAAACGAAAAAATTTTTGGAATGTTTCCAACAAGATGCTTTCTAAAAGATGTATTATATTGCTGGTTAAAAGATGGACATAATGCCATAATAAGGATCAATGAAATAGACAATTTGGATTCATATAGAAGGCATAAGTTGTTTCATTTGAAGATTGATAACACTGTTCTATAAACACATCAATATGATTTCACGGAAGCCCTAGTATATTATAGTTTTACTTTGGCTGCAATATTCTTTTTCCCTTATAGCTCAGTCTACAAATTAAGCCATTCATAACAAAACTTACGAAACAGTTCAAGAGCTCTTTCAACTTCCAAACAGTAAAGTGAATAATCAACACCATAAATTTTCAAGGGAAATTTTACTCACTACTATTTCTCTCTGTTTCTATTAAGTTAGAACATAATATTTAAGTATAGAAAATATTTCAAAGTCAATTAACTAGTGAAGTAGCTTGGATATGATAACATATAATTGATGTAATTCTATTTGATTCCTGAATTTTATAATTCATTCTATAGGTACATTTTAATAACATTACCACTATTGACTATTTAGAATGAGAGAAGTACTTATTTCTAGACTTATAGACGGTTAATATCGTTTTCAAACTAATTGAAACTACTGAATCTGATTCCTTTTTCAATAAGTGATCACAAGAATACTTTCTCACGTAGATAGGTGTATCTGTTGAAAACCTCCCTCTTCTGGTAAAAGTTTTGAACTAAAGACTGAACCTTAATGACCAATGTAAATGATGCTTAAAATGTAGCATAAACATAAAGGCTTACTTCCCATTGTTTTAGAGCGATTGAAATGTCTCATTTCGGTCCAACAAAGCATCATTTGCGTAAAGCGTTATTATTTTGCCTTAATTTAAAGAAAACTGCCGCCGAATCTCATAGAATGTTGATTGAAGCCTACGGTGATCAAGCTCCATCGGATTTTACTTGTAAGGAATGATTTAGACGTTTCAAATCTGGTGAGTTCAGTGTGATCGACAATGAATACTCAGGAACGAAGAAAAAGTTCGGAGATACTGAACTACAGGTTCAAAAACTCAAAAAATGCTTGCAAAAACACCAAACGTGGCTCAGTTTCGGATATCCGAACGTTTGAAAGCAATGGGTAAAATATACAAAGAAGGAAAATGGGTGCCATAGGAGCTAAAGCTGAAAGACATCGAGAGACGAAAAACCATTTGTGAAATGCTGCTGGCTAGACAGAAAAGAGAGGGGTTTCTCCATATTGTTACTGGGGATGAAAATTAAATATATTTCGACAATCCCAAGAGACGAAAGACCAATTGTGACCCTGGCCAATCATCAAAATCGACTCCAAAACGGAATATTCATGTGAAGAAGGCTATGCAGTCACAGGAGATCTCTACCGAGAATAAAAGATCCGTTTAGGCCAAACACTGCACCAGAAGCAGCCAGAATACCAAACAAGCCAGAATAAAGTCATTCTGTTGCATGATACGCTCGTCCGCATGTCACAAAGGCCGTCAAAGAAACACCTGAAACGCTTCGATGGGACCTACCACATGCGGCTTACTCATCATACTGTGCTCCATCAGATCACCATTTTAGATTGAATCCAAAGATGAGTCATTCTATAGTCGAGGCATTTGTCTCCCCACAGAAAAATGGAAAATTATAATAAATAATGATCAATACTTTGATTGATGGTATCTATATCAATTTTTTCTAAATAAAGGCTTAATTTAAACAAAAATAAGGTTTTCAATAGATACACCTAATATAAGAGATCAATACTATGTTCATGAATGATCTAAGTTACGAAAAAGTTATAACTGACTGCATGAATACAAACATTTAAACCTGACTGATCCATATCAAATAGTTGTGCAAATACAAATTGCTTGAAGCTTTCAAATCACCAAATGATTTACATATAACAGCACTCGAGTGTACGACTAAATTTAGCTAGTTTCATTGGAAATTAAACGTTTGAAACAAACTTTAGTGTTCATGAAATTAATGATGTACTTCATGATTCAATTAAAATATCATTAATGGCGGTTTTATAAACAATAACTCAGGAAGTATAAAATACCGATAAGAATAGTTCAAAGTTAAACGATCTTTGATTTAAATGAAGGTTCATAAAACCAAAATTCAAATTTATTGGTTACTCGGCCTGCACACACATCTCTCATAATTCAATGTGAAATTTTTTCCTTTTGTCGATTTAGCATACGTAGAAGCATATAAGAAGATTATATGAATGTTTTATTTTTAGTTAGATTAATATTGAGAAATACGGACTTAAATTACTGAAATTCCACTACATTACTATTATTACTCCAAGACTAACCAGTATGAACACGTTGTACAAATAGATATTCTTATCATCAGTACTATCTTCCTCTCAACTGCTTTTATATTAATCATTTATCAATAAATTTAATGAAATTTAAAATTCCTTATAGTTCATAACGAAGGAGAGATGTCAGTTCGAAAGTATCATTTCAAATGTTTCATCTTAGATTATTTCTAATTTAATTATAAGATCTCTTCACTCTTCAATTGAAAACCTGTTTCGAAATTTAACAGTTCATCTCATTCAAAAGCATCTAGATTATTCCACAAATTTTTCTTTCATCCCTACAATAAAAAAATTGGCGAAAATACCGCGAATAGTCAGAATGGCTTGTTTGAATGCCATTCCACAGAAAGCTATAATCATTATTTTCAAGTAAAAGACAAAATGTACACATTCTCCTAAAACAACTACGACAAGAAGTTGAAACAAAAGAAAATTCGAATGTCTAGGTATGGCACATCCACAAACATCATATAGTTTTTACCTATAGTTTTTACCAACAAAAAAAAAATAGTGGGATAAATTTAAAACAGCCACCACACACATTGTCTGCATAAATGTAGTAGCGCTTTATGTACGTGTAAAATTTATAACGTTACTATACTTCAATACTATAAATCACCAAGTATTAAAACGATTATTTAGTGGTGTGGTAAGACCCCATGTATGGTTGGTCCGCAACTGGCAGACTCCACACAAAATGCTGCACTCAAGGCCAAAAATACTGAACAGTCACCGCATAAAACAAATAATACACTTCTTCACAATTAAAACAATGCGAAATATCATTTCACTCGGTTATTTGTTTCACGCGGATCGATTTACAACTACAGAAAATAGTAAAAAAAAAAAAGATTAGGCGCTCATTCATAAGTATTCCAAACAACAAGTATGCTCCCCGTACTGAGAAACATAATAAAGGCAAGGTAATTTTACTCAAACTGTCGAAATTTTCTCTGATAACACATAATGCTATTTCGCGAAAGAACATATTGCAGGTTCCGTACATCCCATTTCAGAAATTCAGGTTTCAATATTCTCTTTCTAATGGACTGTGTAAGGATTACAAAATATATTCCATTGATGAATGACGAAAAAATGTCCACAAACTAATTATTACCAAACATTTCTGCTTATCCTCATTGAATAGAGAAGTTAATAGTTACATTCTGAAAACACAATTTTAGTCCAAAATAATTGTGTAAAAAGTAGTCAAGAATAAACTGAGGAAGCTTTGAATTGTCTCGATGATTTGTATTTCAAAAACGTAGTCAAGCATTGAAAAGAATAATTTTGAATTAGTTATTCTCAATATTTCCAGACATGGCCTAGAAAACCGAAATCTTTAAACCCATCAAGATAAAAAGAAATCTTAATAACAAGTAGTACTTGTTAAACAAACTATAACATAACTCATTAGAATAGTGCTATATATATGCAGAGCCCAAAAATGGGTAGTGCCGAATTTTATGCTTAAACCTAGGATCAGCTGTTCTAAAACGACCAAAACCCAAAATTCAATGATATTTCGGAATTTGGTTATTGAAAACTGTCATTTATAGTCTAATATCCGTATCTATATCGACCTTCACTGAGCTGATAATAGAATAAAACATTTTATTACAAACTTAATGTATAAGAAAATATATTAAAAATGGGTTTGCTGAACAAATCATGGACAGACTATTTTTTATTCTTTTTTAAAAAATGATTTTTAATTAAATTTTGTAACATCCAAGATAATAAGAAAATTTTCACCCTGACTTAAAGTAAAAAAAGTATAGAATGTGCTGCCGTTGGGTTGCCTGTTATTTACCTGGACAACTTAGTCGGTTGTCAGGTATTAAGAGGTTAAGAGATACCAGTTACCTTCACTTTATAGATAATAGAAAAAAATTTATATCAATATAAGCGTATAGCTTGTAATAATAAAGGAAGCAACATTGTAGTCCCACGTGATGGGACCTCGAATATAAGAAAGTGCGCATGTCGGTATTAAGAATGACAGCAGCAGAGTGAATGTCATTTTGTAGTTGCAACACGTGTTATTCTGTATCGGCTAAAATGTGTTGTTTGTGGGACTCGGACAATTCCTTGAGCGATTTTAATGATGAAACTTTTAGAAATCGCTCGTTGTTAGCTTTTCGTAAAGAAATATTTTAATATTATAATTAATGAAATGAATACCGAGTTTGCGCACTTTCTTATATTCGAGGTCCTATCAACTGGGACTGCAATGTTACGTCCTTTATTATTACACGCTATACTCAACTCGGATGTCTTTGTCACACATTTCCACTCGCATTAAAATTGGAATCTTTAAAATTTGCAAACCCCTATTATGATCAAGTTTTTTGCAGACAACAATATATCAACGTGTTCGCAATAAAACAGGGCTTACAATGATATAAATTCGTTTCTATCATCCAATCGAGTGAAGGTAACTGGCATCAACATACCTGTTTATACCTGACAACTGAGTAGTTTGTAAATAATAGGCAACCCAACGGCAGCACATTCTATACGTTTGATATCACAACATTAAATTAAAAATCATTTTTTAAAATTGATTAAAATATTCTGTCCAGGACTTGTTCAGCACACCCGTTTTTATATTTTATAATATACTAGAATCTTCATTAGGTGAAAAAAGAGAAGAGTTATGTTAATGATTGGAATACAAAGTAAGATGTTCTCATTCTCATCTAATCTCATGAAATCACTCATTTAGAAGAAGCCCACAAGCCACACAGATGCTTTGTATGAAATTAGTACACTAGTAAATAGTGAGATCAATTTTGAGCAACCACAAGAACTCAAAAAGATCCCACGATATCCAAAGAGAACTGGATAGAGATTGCGAATTTATTCTCGATTATCAAGATCACTTAAATGATTTTGTTTTGTCCTTGAAATTAAAGAGAGCTGAGGAGATTACATAGAATATGTATGATAGGTGTTCCTGTAATCCTGCAAAATGACAATGGGAGATAATTCAGAGCTTCTGATAATTTAGAGCTTCTGATGTTCGGCGCCAAATTAGCTCAAAACAAACCATGGCACTCTCAGAACCAAGGAAGGTATAAAAGGCTGAATCAGGATGATAGCTCTGCTTGGTTCGATCGATCAAGAATTGTCCAACTGAATAAAATAGGTCTCTCTATAGAGGTAATAATAGAAGTACATACTAAGCCTAATTTAGAATTCCTATGAGGAATGATCTATTGGACATACCTCCAAAGGCTCTTAAAAACATAACAATTTAGAAATTGAAAAATTCAGTGAATAAAAAGCCAATATAGATGCAGTGCAGTGTTGTACACTTAAGAAGTTGTGTGAAATCTGTTCTCATTAAGAAAAGATTACATGTAACAAGAAGCCTCGTTTATATCACAGAAAAGACACGACAATGAAATGCTGCAGAGAAACGTGATGAATATTGTGATGGTAAAAAGTATAGGAAATGAAGTGCTCGAAATATAACAGTAGGCTGATACACAGATTGCGTTACTAGGGTCAAATCCACCTGATTTCCAGTTGGTGCTGAACCTAACCTAACCTCAACTTTTCAGCTGTCCAACCGTTGCTTCGCGAGATATAGGATTGAAAGTGAATCAACAATTGTTGGAAAAATGGATAAAGAAGAATTCCGAGTGTTGATTAAACATTGTTTTTTGATGAAAAAATACAGCCGTAGTCAAAACACTGCTTGATAAACATTATTTAGACTCTTCTCCAGGAAAATCAACGGTGGAAAAGTGTTGTGAAAGTTTAAATGAGACAAGACGATGAACGTAGTGGACATCCCAAGAAGGCTGTCATCGATGAAAACAAAAAGTACACTAAATTGTTTTGAAAAATCGAAAAATTAAATTGATCGTGATAGCTGAGACCCTGAAGATATCCGAGGAAGAAAGAATGTTCGGACATGCGAAATGGGTGCCGCGCTTATTGACTCTTGATCAAAAACAACCAGTCGATGATTCTGAGCACTGTTTGAAGATGAACGAGATGAAATGCATCCAAAGCGTGGGAATCATATTCATCGTTTATTTTAAAAGGACCAGACGATAAACAGCGACTACTACATTGACTTATTGGATCAATTGAAGCAACAAATTACGAAGAAACGGTCCAATTTGAAAAAAAGAAAGTGCTGTTTCATCAATACAATGCACCTTGCCACAAATCGATCAAAACAATGGCAAAATTGTACGAATAAGGCTTCGAATTACTTCCCCATCCACATTATCTACCAGATCTTGCCTACAGTGAATTTTTTTGTTTTCAGACTAGAAAAGAATTCTTTCTGGAAAAAATCAAGACTCATGAACAGGTAATCGTCGAAAGTGAAGCCTACTTCGAAGTCAAAGAGAAATCTTATAATAAAAATGGCATCGAAAAAATTATTGATCGCTACAATCGCTGTATCTCTCTCGAAGGTGACTAGAGAATAAATAAATTGAAGTTTACCAAAAAAAATGTGTTTTACTATGTTAGCCTACCAACTTTTCAGTCCACCTGGTATTGGACAGAACGTTTTAATTAAGGGACGTGTTGCAACAAGAAACGTGGTTACTATTGTGATGGTAAAAAAATATGTTAAATGAAGAGCTCGAAATACACATCAGGCATAATTGAAAAATTGTTCATGAGAAATTCATGGAAATGCAGGACATGGCTTGAAAAGTGATATCTATAGTCTCAATCGAAATAAGGTTTCGTCCCATTTGGATCAGATCAGCAAGTTGCATAAATAAGTAATAATCAAAATTTGACTGGTTTTTTTTTCTAATACACATATACTAGTCAACGAAATGGCTGTTAATTTTAAACAATTCAAGGATTTCTTTCATTTTTAAGACTACTAGTTGGAAGATTAAAGATTATGATAGGTATAATAGTCTAAGATCCGGCTGCAGAATCAGTGCACTAATCGAGTGTTTACTAACAACCCAATTTCTACGCAAATTTATGATTAGGAGAACATATATCAACCAGGTTGCCTATCAAAATGTCACCGCATGTAATTTTAACCCATAAAGACCTGGCGTTACCATATAGTAACGACAAACGTAGCTTTCATCCCTTTTTTTCTACTTAAAATTCGATCACTAAACGGTAGATGGCGCTATATATGCGTTCTTAAAGGACGATTCAAAGCAGTTATCAGTTCAATTTGAAAGTTGCAGGTATATTCTTGATTATGTGGGACGTTGTTTGAGTGTCTGTTAATGATCGGTTCGAAAAATGGAGAACATACGATTTGAGTAAGTATATTTTTCTTGATTATACGAATATGAGGGATACTTTTCTTTCCAATGCTGTCCATACATGAGTATTATTTCAAGTTCTTTTCGTTTTTCATATCAGTACTGAAAAGTTTTTTGTACAGTGTTTCGAACTTTAGCGTTGCCAACTGGTATCGCTAGGCTCTTACACTATCAAAATTAGTTCACCGAGGATATTTACGAATTTTTGTTTCATACAAGGTTTGACATTACAAACTACTCTAGAATTGGCTTATTCAGAGGATGTTGATTCAATTTTTATTGAACAACCAGAAGCTGATGTCCTTACAGACGAAGATTTCGGTGATGAGGACGCAGGGGGTATGATTGATAATCTTTCTGGCCTGCAATTACGAGCAAGGGCGGAGGTGAAATTTGCAAATCACGTAAGTGATATTGAGGAAACTGATATGGAAATTGATGCTCCAAGCGTCGATGTTCCTGCACCGACAAAATCTACGAAAAGTAAGAAAAATTATAGTTGGTTTGAAGGCGATTTAGAAGCGAAAACTCTAGAGTTTCCTGATAGCGGTTTTCAAAAATATAGTAACTTGTCGCCTATTTTTCGAATTATTCTTCGATGATGAAATGATAAATTTTTTGATTGAAGGTACATCCCCATATGCCCTCTTCAAAAAATTTTACGACCCCAAAATTTCTAAGGAAGAAATGAAATGTTTCCTAGCCATACTTATGTCAGCGGCTACTCAATACTTCCAGCATAAAGGTATTTCAGGGATTCACAGGAAGATATGAACAATGCAATGGTCACAAGAGCGATGCGACGAGATAGATTCATTCAAATTATGTGCTTTGTACACTGTGCGGATAATTCAAAGCCTGATCCCGATGATAGAATTTTGAAACCCAGACCATATGTAGATGCTCTCAAATCTAAATTCTTAAAACATTACCAACCAGAACAGCATATGAGTTATGACGAGAATATGATTCATTTCGGATACAAAATGTGGGCTCTCAACACAACATCAGGGTATCTAGTCAAGTGTGAACTGTACCAGGGTAAAAATAGTCGCAGGTCATTACCATACGAAAATGAGTTCGAAAAAGCACCGTTTGTGTCAATGTTGGACGATTTGGGAGGTGTGAAAGAAAGGCGTTATAATCTTTATTTTGATAATTTGTTTACTGGTCTCAATCTTCTTCAACACTTAAAAGAAAGAGGTTATCAAGGCACAGACACTTCGCAATAATCGCATACCAAAGAGCTGCCCCATAACTACCAAAAAAACATTGTCGAAAAGCGAAAGGGGCATATATGAAGGAGCTATCGGAAAAGAAACAGGAATCATGGTTGTACGCTGGGTAGACAACAATGTTATAACACTTGGCTCGACATGTCATGGCATTTCCCCCATATCGAACGTAAAACGTTATAGTGCTTCACAAAAGAAAATTGTAATGGTTCCACGTCCATGTATGATAGGCGAATACAATTTGCATATGGGAGGCACAGACCTCATGGATGAAAATTTAACGAGATACAGAATAAGTATTCGCAGTAAAAAATGGTGGTGGCCAATTTTTACATGGTTCATTGACGTCGCGGTAATAAATGCCTGGCAATTACATGAAAAAAGTGGTAGGAGACTATCGCAACTTGATTTTCGAAGGGAACTTACAACAACGTTTCTGCAGAGTTCTGGAACCAAAGCAAAACCGGGGGGTAGGCCGAAAATATCGAAGTCAAGTGTTTCACTGAATAGAATTTCAGATAGTGCGATATGATGGAACCAACCAGTTGGTAATTGAGACCCCGAACAAAAAGAGGAAAAGGTGTGCGGGCGAAGGCTGCTCATCAAGTATCCGACCATTATTATATTATATTATTTTTTTAAAAGAACGTTATTCGTTTGTGAAGTTTATGAAAATAATAAAATGTATACGTTAAAGCCTAGCGTTACCATATGGTAACGGCGTTTTTTGCTGAAACTGACAGAAAAAATTGAAAATTGTCAACGAATTACTGTTTTATGGAACTAATGAGCCACATATTCAACCTCAAAATTCAAAAATTATAAAAAAAAGAAAACTTCGGCTTGTTTTTCCAATGAAATATCGTCCACCTCACGACAATGTATATAAACACTTTGTAAAATCACGGTTTTGTTACATTTATACGCTCATAACGTATATTTATTAATTACATATATCAAATTAAAGTTTATTTTTTTCTGTTAATTATGATAAACGGTTGCCTAATTAAATCTGACCGCAAACAAGAGTTGCTGGCTGTTAAAGATGGTAAATATTTAAGGACGAGGTTAATATTGCCAGCTAAACCTCTGTGTAAATTCATGGCGCATGCGTCAGATGCTAGTGTTCTCAACGGAACATTCTCATTCTAAGTTACAAATAACGCTTTTTTTGGAGTTTGTAAAACAAAACGTTATATAATTGCCGTTTTATTTGTGCATCTATATTTTTTAAACAGTACTTGCACAATAAAATTTTCTTTCAGACAAATAACATTGGTTAGATTTTTCATCAATACCTATTTTTTTGGTAATTTATAAATTTTTATTTTTTCTTTGCAAATTTTTAATTTGTCAATTTTTTTGTAATTTTGTAAAGATAAAAGATATTTTTTTGAAGCATTGCGCAATGGCTTTTAACAATCGTTTAGCTGGCAATCGCTACCTTCGTCTGACTTGTATAAGGCATAATTGATAGAAAAGAATTAGCTTTAATTTGGTATATGTAACTAATATTATTATAAGCATATAAATGTAAGAAAGGAGGGCGACAGTGACTACAAATACATAATCCTAATCATAAATTTGCATAAAAATTGGGTTTTTAGCCAAATACTCGATGAGTGCACTCATTCTGCAGCCACATCTCGTACTATAATGAACTACCGACAGTTACTTATTATTATAAGGGTGTAGTTTCACTGTGAGGTTTAATCGTTTCACAGTGTCACAATCAAGTTTGGACTTGGTCGTTTTGAAATGTTTTGTCCTAGATTTGAGCACAGAATTTGACCAATATCCTTTTTCTTTTTTTCAGCCCAATATAAATAATATGTTTATATAATAAACTTTTATGTCAACATTCGTCAGGAACATGTTTTACAGGAGAATCTAATCTCTCCAGATCCTGTAAAGCTTTTATATCATCATTCTTACGAAGCCTCTAAAACTCTTTTGGAAAAAAGGTCCAATAAAGCAAAACAAAACTAAATATGAATGTCGAAACCCATCATGAAAACAATTTTAGGATTCAATTGGATTGAAATATTCACTCGAATATATTTTCATCAGCTACTGAACATATCAAGCAAAGCACTTGAAGTCATGAATGAATTTCCTGAAAAGAATAAACGGAATCCTGCAACATGTCTCTTTCCTGCACCTTTTTAGATATCCTTTACGTTACTGGTATTTCAAAGAAAAGAATAGAAAAACTTTGAATGAATATAAACACTTGTCGACTTGTAAATCATCTAAAAACAATTACATTGTAAACTGTTAATAATTTCACTATATACAATTTATATCATTTTCATATTTAAAATACTGAGTCCTGTCTCGCCATTTTCACTTTTAAAACACTCTTCTCCTGTATATAATCAGTAAAATATGATTTTTTTTCTTCAAGTCTGTTTACGACATTCCTCATTACGTTATCATCTTCACTGAAGAAATCTGTACAGTAAAATGGAAGAATTTTCTCAAAGTGACGAGAATGGAACTCGAAATTTCATATTTTGAAACGGAACGTAATTAGCGTCCGTGCGTATGCTACGCATTGAAAAAACCGTTACCTTTAATGCACTTCTGTAATATGTACAATTTCTTTTTACTAACACTACTAATGCTTCAATAATTTACTCGAAATAATCTCTGAAAAAAGCTCAAAAGTCTCAAGATCAAGTGAACAAAATAAAAAACGACAGTTTCCATGGCACAGAATTGTCACGTTTTCGTTATCGAGAGTAGAATCGATTCGAATTGCCAAAGTGAAAAGTGTTCTCATATCTACTATTCAGATTTGTAAATCAGAATGCAGAATGTCATCTACAAACGTCTCAGACGAGTTAAATAACCGCAATTTGAACCTAACTGAAAGCTAACCTGCTTCGCTGTCACTTGAATCACTAGAGCTGCTGGACAAGCTAGAGCTGCTACTGTCCGTGTCGGAACTGCTGGAGCTGGACGACATTCGGCCGGACGGACCTCCAGTTCCCGAGGCGTCTATCTTTCCAGCTTCTTCTGAAACAAATTGAAACGCGGATCAAATAATGAAACAACCAGGATTCTCCAAAGACATGGGGTGGGAAATATTACAAATAGAATTCAGTAAATTTGAGCTTTTTTGTTATTCATAGACAGAGAAAACTAAATAAAGTTCCCCATACGTACCCTATACCTGAGATTTCAAGGTTTCAAGTTATGGCGAAAAAACGAATTTTACGTACCTACCTAAAGTTTGCAGAGGCGACTTATATTCCTGCACGTGCATAGACATATCCCAGAGCATTAACCAAATAACTGTCCTTTTATCATTGGATAATCAATAAATTAAGAGAAAAAAGTGCGAAACTGTAGTTGTTGTCGAATTTTCAGAATGAAATCAAAATATATGAGAACGAATTAAACTCTATTTTCCTAAATTTCATAATAATTGTTCAAAGTGATGACCATTCACTTCTAGACAGTTCTACTCGATGCATAACTAACCTCAATTCCTCCACATTCAATCAATCAATCAATCAATCCATTTATTTGTTCCATATAAACATAAATTTTTGTAGAACACGTCATCATAAACATAAAATACATAAAAAAAAAACAGTGTAAACAGAATAAAGACCTAACAATAAGAGATGAAATCAGCTGAGACAAATATTGTCCTCAAAATACTCCTGGAGAGTGTAGTATGGTGTCCTCCTAAGGTAAGTATTTAATCTTCTTCTCAATTTATTTTGTGGCCACCCTCGTGCCTCCTGTGGAATGTGATTATAAATTTTTACCAAAGCATAAACAGAGTTGTTCTGAAGGTAAGTATGCTTAAATCTGTGTAGCCTCATATCGTTCTTAGCTCTTGTGTTATGCTTATGTTCACGCTTAGTCTCCAAAAACAGGTCTCTATTATTAACTATGAACATAATTGCTTCATAAACATATAGATTCACAACAGTTAGCACTGATCTTTCCACAAAGTGAGCTCTGCATGATTGTGTTTTGCTCAGCTTAAGAATCCCACGAATACATCTCTTCTTCAGCAAAAGGAGCCTCAAGATATCCGATGAATTCCCCATATAACTATCCGTATCTCAGCATATCAATATATGCATTGTATGCGGTAAATGCTGTGGAGACATTCACAAGTTCAGACAGTGTTTTTAGTGCATGCACATATCTGGCCATATCATTTGCAAGTTGGTCTACATGATCACCCCAATCCAGTCGATAGTCAACCAAAACACCCAGGAATTTAAGGCTATTAGATGAAACCATGGCAGTCTTATATACATGAGATATGGGTATGTTCTCTTCCATATCCAAACCTGACAAGTTTGGTCTTTTGACTGTTCATTTTCAACTAATTTGGAGAAAACCAGGCATCAAGATCGACAAGGACATCGTCCACTACCGAATCCAGAGAAACCGGATCGGAAACCGGAAATGCATGAAGGCATTTTGTAGTCTATTATGCAAATCATATCTTGAAGTCGCAGGTTCAGAATAAATTTTATCTTTCAGCGTTCCCCAAAGATAAAATTCCATAGGCGTTAGGTCAGGTGACCTTGGAGTCCACAAAAACCATCGAGTTGATACCAACAACGCCTTGATTCAGCTACTGATAAAGTGTCAACGAAGTCACTTAATACGTCCTCAAAATCTCCATATAAAGTTCACCATTAAGTTTTCATCATACACAAAATACGAAAATATGTTGTCCTTCAAAAGTACAAACATATTGAAACTAAATTTATTTTGAGGGTTTCTTTCCCTCGTAATATGAGGATTTTGGGTGGCGCAATGTGAGTAATTCCGGTTAAAAACACCCTCTTTGAAAAGTATGGCCTAATCCGTCCAGATAATCAATTTGGAAATTTTGAATGTCAGAAATTTTATCCTAAATTTTCCGTGAATTTTCAGTATACATCTGTTTCTACATAATGCTTCTGGTTTTGTAGTTAACCTGGTCCTATAAGCCCCTTCCTATCAGAAATGTGTTGTGTTTGATCACTGAAGATCTTCAGAGGACATAAGTGATTCTGTTTTCAAATTGGCAAGATTCCATGGGGCGAAAGTATGCATCATATAAAAACATAAGCTGCGGCAAAGCATTAGTATCGTGAAAAGACAGTTTTTCCGACATATCTCGAAAAGTAATGGACCAACTGATGAATTGATTATTGTGATAAACACACTTATTGATCCTATAAACAGTATGTTACAAGTATTGAGTTAGTTTTTCTTAAGTTTAGTGTAAGAACACCAGACCTACGCACAGGTATAAGATACCTCTGTGGGATTACTTATGTAATATGCAAATTCTGGAAATAAATTGAATTTAATTGAATACTTCTGAGAAAATCGGAATGCTCTTATGTTCTGAGAAGAAGGATGTCCCACAGTTCTATGCGAAGCTGTGGATCGCCAGCTTGTAGAGTTTGGACCAATGAAAATTTATAAGGGTGCAGTTTATGTTTTTTCTAGACTTCTGTGAATACTACTATGAGGTAAATTCAGATCATGCTCTGCTATTGTCAATGATGCACGTGGATTAACATAAATATAAGCTAGAACTACAGGCGATGATATCAATAGAAAATTTGTTACGTATCTCCTGAGTTTTGTAGCTGTCTTAGACAGCATATAATTCGTTAAGTCTCCTACAAGTTCTACTCGCATTCCGTCTCTGATCTCCATGAATGAAAAATAAATTAAGTATTTGCTCATTTGTGTAGCTGGCCATTCTGTTCAATTAATTCGACTGACAATTAAAACAATAATAATTTGTTATCTATGCTCAGGAGCCTGTCTATGTTCTGGGATGTCTATGCACGTGCAGAAATCTAAGCCGCCTTTGCCAACTTCAGGTAGGTAAGTAGAATTCGTTTTTTCGCCATAACTCGAAAACTTGAATTCTTAGATACAGGGTATGTATGGGGAACTTCGTTTAGTTTTTTACGGCAAATCTAATGAATTGAAAAAATTTGGGTTACAATTTGACAAAATGTAATTTTCGATGTTTCTTCGTTTTGAAATGTGAGGAGGAAAAAAGAGCACTCTGTATACTGACTGAGATTCAGTCGGATATGTGTTATGTCCCGCATGGTTTCTTGTTTGCAAAACACCTTTCATTATTTTGGTAGCTCATGCCATTCTCGAGATATATCAATTTTTTCAAAAAGCAAAAAATCGATAATTTTCAAGTAAAACTAGGATATTTCATTAACGAAACAAGCCAGACTCATGTGTTAGGTGTATTTGTAATTGGAATAACAAGTGAGATAAAAAACACAAGGTTCAACTTTAATCTACACTTTATTTGAAAAAATTCGACGACGTTTTGCTGACACAGCAGCTTTATCAAGAATGAAAAACAGAATGAAGAGTATTATAAACAAATCGTAGAACAAGTTGGATGAATAACAGGAAAATCCACACAGAGTCATTGTACAGTTAGTATGAAAGGTAATAAAAACTAATTAAACAAGTTAAGTAGGGTGAGTAATTCACATCTACCTGTTCCTTCAAAAGCTTGTCCGAATGTTTGTATCTATTTATTTCTAATGCTTCTAGGAGATCTAATTTTGAACTTTTGATTTTATATGTAATATGTCAAAGTTTTTATTGAATGGATGGTTTTCTTTTATTAGGTGATTTGAATAATTTGAATCAGATTTATTTTTATCGAAGCTACGTTTATGTTCAGATGTTCTTATGCCAAAACTCCTATAGGTCCTACCGATATAAATTTTATCACAAGAACCGCAATTTATGAGTATTATAATTAATTCCTGATTTATATTTGATTTTTCAGACTATAAGATTTATTATTTTTAATATGTTTACCTAAGTTATTAGAAGTTTTGAAAGTTATATTATAATTCATAATTATAATTGTATTGATAATAAAGGATAATAAATATTTGTACTCTATAAAATCAAGAACTTTGCAGAATGTTAAACTGTTGAATATTTTATAGTCTTTATGAATTATTATAATTATATTATATTATATTATATTATATTAATATAATTATAATTATGAATTCTATTCATAAAGACTATAAAATATTCAACAGTTTAACATTCTGCAGTTCTGCAAGTACAAATATTAAATCCTTTCTCGTCAAACAAAATCTTAATATAACTTTCAAAACTTCTAATAACTTAGGTAAACATATTAAAAATAATAAATCTCGCGTTGAAAAATCAAGTAAATCAGGAATCTATAAACTCAATTGCGGTTCTTGTGATAAAATTTATATCGGTAGGACCTATAGGAGTTTTGGCATAAGAACATCTGAACATAAACGTAGCTTCGATAAAAATAAATCTGATTCAAATTATTCAAACCACCTAATAAAAAAAACCATTCATTCAATAAAAACTTTGACATATTACATATAAAATCAAAAAGTTCAAAATTAGATCTCCTAGAAGCATTAGAAATAAATAGATACAAACATTCGGACAAGCTTTTGAATGAACAGGTAGATGTGAATTATTCACCCCTACTTAACTTGTTTAATTAGTTTTATTACCTTTCATACTAACTGTACAATGGCTCGGTGTGGATTTTCCTGTTATTCATCCAACTTGTTCTACGATTTGTTTATAATACCATACTCTTCATTCTGTTTTTCATTCTTGAAAAAGCTGTTGTGTCAGCGAAACGTCGTCGAATTTTTTTTTTTTTTCAAATAAAGTGTAGATTAAAGTTAAACCTTGTGTTTTTTATCTCATCTATATCATGGATCTACATCAAGTAACGGCCTCCACAATTCAAATGGAATAACAAGTGCTAACGAACCAGTCATTAATATACAGGGTGTTCTATATTAAACAACAAAGTGGGTATGCACTTGCGGTATTACTGGAAGTGCCATTGAGCTGAAAATACTTTAGAAATAGAGTTTGGGACCAGCTGAATCAACTACGAAAATTTCAGAACGATAGCATTATTAGTTCTCCATGAACATCTGATAGGCCATTCAACTTGGGATACCCTGTATACCTGAATATCTTTTCTTTTACTCTGTACATTCCTAGATTTTCATCGGTTGATGGATGAAACCATCCATTTTATTGGCTGTTAATGAAAACCCGCATAGTGTCCGACAGCAACTAGCACTTGATTACAGAATAGAAAAAAATACAAAATATTTGATGAAAGGAATTATATCCTTACAAGTCTCATACAATAATTAGGAAGAATGATTTTCACCGAGGATTGCAATTCAGTGATGCAACCGAAATGTGATCGGTCCCAATTATTACACACGAGATGACTCAACATATTACCAAAAGGTACAGTAAACAAACAAAAATGTGAATATTGATCTAAAGAAAATCCATATTAGATTCGAGAACCTTTTAGTTAATCACCTCAAAAACTCAATTTATAGGTTAGCATAATAAAAGCCCAAATGATCGTACTATTTTTCCTCAAAAAGATTTTCAATGATGGAACATATTAGAATATATTTGCGGCTAGATCTTTGAACTAGTGGCTCTTTTACCTGATCAAAATAATACCGATACACCTAGTCTAGAAATTTGATTATTAAACAAGATAGTGCCCCTTCACTAGGCAATAAAAATTTTAAGAAATTTCTCGATTTGATGTTTCCAGGATTGGCAGATGGCTACCTGATATGACTCATCTGTACTTCTTTTTCTAAGCATATTGATATCCAAATATTTTTAGACCAAGAGAAATTAAAGATGTGAAAGTTCTGAATAAGAACGGAAATACAAGATATTCCACCAGAAATGAGAACGGAATGTTCATGAAGAATTTATGATGAAGTCAATCATTGTAATATTATACCTGTTGATAACTTGGTACTTCAATGAGAGCTGTTAAAACTTCAAAAACTTGAAACATCAACTACCAAGATGATAAAACAAATAACCGCCTTCAAGTTTTCAAAACAATGATCTGGAATACTTTTTTAGGGAATAAAGTTCCAGAATACAATAGTTGTGAAATTTTTGCAAAATTATGGAAACTTGAATGGTCTTAATCTACTCAATGGTTGAAGAACAAATTCGATAATTCTTCGAACTGTAAACAAAAAAACTGTCATCAAAATATATTTATAGAGCGACTCACCTTTTTTACCTCCCTTTTTTGAGTTTCCAATTTTATCATTAACATCTAGCAGTCTTTTTTCTAATTCCTGCTTCTTTTCTGCCATCTGCTCGTCCTTTGATTTACCAGGCATCTTTTTATCTGCAAGCAACAATTTTGAGCATAAACAATTGAATTTACGTTTGACTTTTGTAGTAACTCATTTCTTCCAGGTAGAAATCACTCAAAACTGCAGTTCGGCACAGGTTAAATCAATTTTAGCATTAAAATTCGAAAAGCTTCTTGAAAATGATAGGACAAAAAGCATTATAAAACGTCATACACAAAAATATTCAACTGGGAAGACCCCACAAGAAGCAAGTTTTCAGGGATTTCAATCATAATGTACAATCATGAGAAAAATTGAAGCGAATAGGTTTTCATATTTGAATATAATTTCAAGTATTTTTTTAATGATTTTTTAAAATGAAATTCATCAAATTTAGAACAGAATACTAAAATTGACTTTCTAATGATAATTGCTAATACTATCTCTCAGAAGGAATCATTAGTGATAATTTAACTTCACTGTTTTTAAAAGATAGTCAAAAGTTTCAATTTTTCCCATCTCAATTTAAAGTAAGCCTTAAAACTACACTATTAATAATTAAATCCACCACCAATATAGCACCTTTTGGTAAAATAACATTAGAATTACACCTGGTAGAGCATGCTGTTCACCAGTAAAACAGGTTTAATCTTCGCAATAATTTTCAATAACGAAGGTACCTTTGTAGTCACAAATCGAATAAAGGGTTTCGTGTTAAAGAACAATTTGAGAATTGAATTCATATTAATTGTAGGATCTGTCCAACAGGATCACTGTTGATAAGACCGAAAGTGGTTGAAGATATTTTGTATTTTATTCGTTTTCGGAAGTTTTGAGTATTGTTTAAACAATCTACAGTTTTCATTGCGAACTGTATTTATTTGAGAGTAACATCACTTCAAGTTTTGAATAATCAGGTGCTTATTCATCTGTACGTGGTGTCTGGCTAGTTCTGTTTAGTTTTCGTTTCGAGACTCTAAACATGCCGAATACTTCTGTAGTGCCAGCTTATAAAAGCAATTATAAATCGCTAAGAAATATTTGGATGAAAAACATTCCCAGAAAAAAGTAGACTCCTGGTAAAAACTCTGTTATTTGTGAAAATAATTTTGAACCTCCTTTTATCTTAAAAGAAGATAAGTATGTGGATTAGACAGGCCAGGAAAGAGTTATTTCTAGATTGAGGTATGCACTGGTACCTGGGACAGTTCCCACATTATTTCACAATTTACCTTCTTATATAAGCAAGAAATTGCCAGAAGTACGGAAAGACCCTGCAGTCCGAAAGGAAATGTTCTCAGAAAGAAAGGAACAGGAAATCAAACAAATGCTGTGTGGAGACATTACCAACGACTTTACAGTGTTCTTAGACAATTTTAGGCAAAAACTAGATTTACAACAGTGGAAGTGTGAAGTTTTAAGTGATAAAGTTTGTCTTTATCAGATTGATTTGGAAAATATGCCAACGGTACCTATCTGTATTAAAGTGCAAGATAGTTTGAGTATAGAGGTATGTATAAACAACTGTTATATAACTAAAGAAGATTTAGATTGGGTTCTTAATGATGGTGGCAAAATCAATAGATGGTCGCAATTAGAAAATTTATTATTAGATACAAATATGTTAAGGGATGTGATGATCTTCAAGTCAACGTTACAAATCTGGTGAAAAATATTAATGATCTTTTGAATGTGTCTTTGAAATAAAAATAAACTTGATTTCTGTGAAATGTGCACGAATTTTATAACACAAGCGCAGTCACAAATTGAGGATGATTCAGATAATTTCAAATATTTAAATGATTTTGGATAGGGGAGGGCTTTCCATTCCATCTGATAGTGCTTTTACTTGGTAAGCATATATATTATGTAAGGAATCATTTAATATCGAAAAAATTTGAAATGGATTTATTCGCTACTGAGGAGAGACCAGAGGCTGAAGGACCCAAGGTCGATGGCCATTTGCGCAGTGCGCAATAAAAATAAAATTTATTATTATTTATTTGAAATGGAATTTCTAAAATGCGAAAATGAACGTAAACTCCTTATTCAATTAACAATTAAAAGTTTTGATTTTACTCTCTTCAACACCAGGCTATCCTCCCAAATATATTATGATAACTGTGTTTGTGACTTACAGTTAAAGGATGTTATCAACAAGTTATTGAAAACTATGTCTAACATCTTGCTAAATAATTATACTAAAGTAAAAATAACTCCATTAGTCAACTGAGTGCTCCAAAAATACGGAAATTTCTAACTGTACTTTAAATCATTTACCTATTGTTGTTTTCAGTTACCTATTTCTACTAAGATCATTAATATTTTTCTTAGACATTTCTTTGTCATTGTAAGTGCATGTTTCCAAGTGTTTTCATATTATAGTATCATTTAAATGCATGCGAA
The DNA here is from genome assembly GCA_013387265.2 of Cryptolaemus montrouzieri. Classification (NCBI taxonomy): domain Eukaryota; kingdom Metazoa; phylum Arthropoda; class Insecta; order Coleoptera; family Coccinellidae; genus Cryptolaemus; species Cryptolaemus montrouzieri. Next base: position 5,128,070 of record JABFTP020000103.1, on the reverse strand, counting down.
TATAAACTCTGTGCTAGTTCAATGTCAAGTAACCCTGTTAGTGTGACGTCACACGCTGTTGCCACATGAGCAACTCCAGCCTCGTATAGAGAGGGCCGTGGCTAATATCGCCGAGATTGATACTTTGTCTTTCGATAAGGTGGAACTAAAGGGACCTTCATCAGGGTGGTATGTAACTTTCTTTCCCACCTGTGGTACAGCTGATTGGCACTGGTTGTCATCACATATCCAAGAGTCATCAAGCTTCAGAATGGCGCCTTCCAACTAAACCGAAACCGAAAAACCCCACGTCAAGTCGATCAAAAGTCAAGGTAATGTTGACTGTTTTGTTTGATTGCCGTAGGGTTGAGCAATCTGAATTTTTGCCAGAAGGTCTATCATTGTGAATAAATTTCTGACCAAATACTTATCAAATACCATCGAACAACTACCGTATTCACCTGATATGGTGAGGAAGACATGAAAGGGAATTCGCAGCGAGAACTGAAGTCGTGATCTCCTCATTCGAGAATATCCACATAAGAATTCTACTTATATTACCAAAGAGCATTATTTCTATGATTGAACATTAGGTATATTTGAACTATTTCTCTTGAAAATGTGACACTGAAATTTCCTATCGTTTTGAAGAATATTTAAAAACAAGAGTTACGACATTTTCATCCTATCGAAACCTATCGAAGGTCAAATTCTGCTAATAACTTGATAATCGAGACCTTGACACGACGGTTTTTCGCTTTCTTCTTAAGAAGTGGGTAAAATCGCCAAAATCAAGCAATTTTGAACATGCATTCTGTCAAAAAAAGTACCGGCAATTGGACAATGAAACAAAATATTTAGTTTTAATAAAACCATGTCTCATCACCAGTTACAATGCGTTTTATGAATGTTGGGTCGGAATTGACTCGTTCTGACATGTCTTCATGGACATGGATTCACCCTAAGACTTCTGTAACATTTTCAGCGATTCAGCAAACGAAATTCCATTTGCAATAAAAAATTTTTCGTTCGATCTTTTTATCCATTGTAAAATCGCAAAACACTTGTGAGAACTGACAAAATCGAGCACTGTAAACTAAATGACAGACCGTGTTGAAACTCCGTGTATAGAAAACAGTTGTGCCAACTTAGCAACAACAATAAATTCAACATTCGTTTCAGGCAATTGTTTCAACAATCAATTCCTGGTACTTTTTTGACAGAATGTACATTTGAGAGATATTTTAATTCTGAAAATGAACCAACATTAAATTGCTGGATGAATGGCTGGAAAAACCTCCAATGGATAGGAAAAAAGGAGCGTAAACCTGGTACACCCTCCACAATAAACTGCATTTTGCTTCAAAGAGGCTGACAGTTTTTCAAACAGAATCATCAAGATCTATGCAGATAATAATAAGCCCACAGGGGCTCAGGAACATTGTTTCTGAACCCGAGGTACCCAAGCTGAACCTGGCAGTAGGTATAAAATGCAACTTATCCAATGATGCCTCCAAGAAATCGTTGATGAAAGGAGAATTATTCGCGGAAACTGAAGGATTCCTTATGGCCATTCAAGACCAAGTGATCGCTACAAGCAACTACAAAAAATTTGTTATGAAGTGCGGAACATAACAAACAGATAAGTGCAGAAAATGCCATATAAGATCGGAGACTATACAGCATATTATGTCCGGTTGCGAACAACTGGCCAATACGGACTATCTTCACAGGCATAATCAAGTGTGCAACATTATCCATCAGAAACTTGCATACAAGTACGGACTTCTGAATACCTTCCAGCCATATTACAAGTATCAACCGTCGCCCGTATTGGAAAATCTGATTTTACTACGATAGGCCTATTATCACTGACAGAATGGTGACGTATAATAGGCCGGACATAGTGGTGTATGATGAGAGAACCAGAACAGCAATGCTGGTGGATGCCGCCATACCGAATAATAACAACGTGCTGAATAAGTTTCAGGAGAAAATGTCCAAATAAACAGACCTTGCTATTGAGATCTAGCAGATGTGACACCTAGATAAAATAGATATTGTTCCTGTCATCGTATTCTCGACTGGGTCAATACCCTAAACTTTGCATGATAGCCTTAAGAAATTAGAATTGCATAAGAATACCTATATAGAAATGCAAAAAGCTGTGATTCTTAATACATGTAGGATAGTTAGGAAATTAATGTCAAGTATATTGTAATCGAGTCTATTCCCTTTGATTGCTGAATCTGGCAAAGGTAAATTATATCCAGCTAACAGCTGAAATAATGTTTATTACATCGGAAAATGAAAATACATACAACACACCGAATACAAATGGAACAGAGTTCAGCTAAAGCTGTTCTTCCACTCGTCCTTAAAATTCAAATACAAGTAGGTCCATAAAACTAAACAACTTATCTATTTAAAAATCAAACAAAACAAGAAGCTAAAACACCAAAAAACAAAGTTAGACTAAATATATGGTTGACATGAAGACCATACACAGTTTCTGCCTGTAGTTCAAGCAGCTTTGCTTTGAAGCCACTTTTGAAGGACAATGCTTATCACAGTGATGGAAAACTTTAGAATACTTATTAAAAATTGTGACAGAGACATACTCAAAACTATTCTCGAAGTTAGCAGTTCTGTTTAAGAGAATAGATGAAAGATGGCCAAGCCTGACACTTGCATTGTGACACTGGTTTCATCTCAAGATCATCTCACTCAAGTAGGAAGGCTCAGAGAACTTCAAGACCTTAAAGACAATCAAAGCATACTGACAAAGAAACACATATTCACGCTTTAACAACTCAAGAGTGATATAGTGGGGTGTTGCATGTTCGCGATTCCCAATATCATTAGAGTCACGCAAGTATCGGTTTTGCAACCTGTAAACTGAAGACCGCGACACTCCAGTAGCAAATGAAAAATAAACGGCACTACAATAACTGAATCGACTCATAATCAATGCAGAAGTTAGTCTCCACAGGAACGATTTGTAGCTGTAGATCATCGTGAACTTCATGTATGCAGCCCTTAGCAAGTTCTTGATGTGATCTTCATAGCTTACCTCACCATCAAATAGTACACCCAGATTTTTTGCACAGTCACTCAATTTTGATATAGAGCCATTCAGGATGACATTCACACAGACCTATCTTATTGCTGTTTCTCACAATGATTTATTTCCCACACAAAGGGCCACAGTCTTGCATTATCCCAAGACCAATTTCCTATTGCATTCAGGACACTTCATCAAGCCAGAAATGTCCGCAGGGTACACCGATGTAATAACAGGATGCCAATTTTATACTTCGAGGAGTGTACTAATCAACTCCTTGAATATTCCAATTTATTAAGTTCCAATTTAAATATATATGGCAAACCGAAATAATGATATTGCTAACTCGCTCTCATGCGATGTTTTGTGGATGAAGAAGAAAGCAATGGAATAGGAGAACTACGACTTACCACTGCGTTCGATTCGGATCATTAGATTTGTTGTGTTCTAAATTTATGTTTTACGATTACTCCACTTTTGCAACCCTCAAAATTGTGTTAAGTGTTATCTACTATAAACAAATGCCGAAAGAACATCAAAAAGCAAACATCGAATATCAACGAAGGCTTAGAATTGGACTATTATGTGCGCAACTAAGTTCTCGCTGTTTGTCAATAGATGGCTCCAGCAGTAAGTGGTCGATTTTTACGTATCAAGAACGTCTTGAACAAAGCTTAGACATATGGTAAACAAACCACTGTGACACATTAGTGATTTTGTTTTTGCGTCATATACTTTTAGTTGTGAGAAAATCTCTGATTGAGAAAACGGCGGCTGAAGGTCATAGAGAGCTCCGAAAAGTTCACGGAGATGCTGCTCTAAGTGAAACAACGTACCGGAGTTGGTTCCGTCGCTTCGAAACCGGTGGTTTCGATTTGGACGAGCGTCCCCGTGAAGGAAAGCCAGAAATCTTCGAAGACGCTGAATTGGAGGCATTGCTCGATGAGGATCCGTGCCAAACGCAAGAAGAGTTTGCTTCAGCCTTAGGAGTTACCTGCCAGGCCATTTCCAAGCGATTGCATGCGTTGGGAACGATTCAAAAGCAAGGAACTTGGGTTCTTTATGATTTGAAGCCAAGAGACGTTGAGCGTCGTTTTATCGTCTGCGAACAACTGCTACAACGGCAAAAAAGAAAGGGTTTTCTTCATCGCATCGTAACGAGTGATGAAAAATGGATGCATTACAGCAATCCAAAGAAAAAAAATCTTGGGGACTGTCGAACCAAGTCGGTGTTATTTATTACGAGCTGTTGAAACCGAACGAAACCATCACTGGGGAACAGTATCGAACTCAATTGATGGGATTGAGTAAAGCACTGCGCGAAAAACGGCCACAATACGAGCAGAGACACGAAAACATGACAACACTCGGCCTCGCGTTGTCAAACCCGTTAAAAACCTGCTTGGAAACGCTCTAAAGGGAAGTCCTAACCACCCGCCATATTCCCCAGATATTGCACCATCCGATTATTACTTGTTCGTTTCGATGGCACATGGTCTACCTGATCATCAGTTCCGCTCATATGAAGAGCTCGAAAAATGGCTTGATTCATGGAAAGTCTCAAAAGACGAACACTTCTACCGTCACGGTATTCGAGCTCTGCCAGGAAGATGGGAAAAAGTTGTTGCTAGCGAAGGGCAATATTTTGAATGATTCATTTGTAATCATTTTTCACAATGAAGTTATATTTTCATAAAAAAAAACAGAGAGAACTTTAATGCGAACCTAATAGAAAAAACAAAAGACCAATTTAAACTTTTTATGTTTTTCAATGGAGTCGGAGCCCCAAAAACTTAATTAATATTAGGTGTTAAATCAGACAATTTTTTTTAATCAGAGCTTCTTTCTTTCAAGCGTTCAAACGACACCAGATTTTTCTCAAATTTTTGAATGGATATTTAATGTTTTAGGTGCTGTACTCACTCTGGAGACTATGCGCTCGTATTGTCAAGGTAACCCGGATCCCTATGTTGTACATTAATATACACCCTCCATTCCAAAAGTAACCAAACTACTTCAAACAGTACTACTAGTGCCATCTGTTGTAATATTGTACCTGTCGATAACTTGGTACTTCATTGACAGCTGTTACAAATTTCATGACATTTAATAACTTGTAAGTTGAGTTATTGCGTCATCTTTGTTGTGCGTTCGCAAAATGAGTTTTAAACATAGAACTGCAATTGAGTTTCGATTCAAACTTTCAAATGCTACTAACTCCATATGGAAATGATTGTCTATCCTGTACGCAAGTGTACGAGTGGTTTGAGAGATTCGAATCCGGTAGAAAGGACATGAATGATGACGAAAAGATCAGGCCGTCCCAAAACTAGATTATCGGAAGGAAACATCGAAAATCTGCGTGAATTAATCAAAAATAATGAAAAATCATCGGTGAAATTCACTGAAATGGAATTAGGAATTTCTCAAACAGTATACCACATTTTGACAGGTGTTGGGCTCACGCAGGTTAATTCAAGGTTTATACAACACAAACTCACCGACGACCAAAAATTTAATGGAATTGAGCATAGCAAAGACATCATTAAAAGTGCTCAGAAGGAGTTTAAAGAAATCAAAAGTGACGATTATGTTGGTTTGTTTTTACGATTGTAGAGGAATTATCCACAAAGAATTTGTTCCACGCGGCCAGACAGGCACAGGAGACTCTTATTTGGGAGTCATGAAGCGATTGTTGGCAAAAATTCGTCGTATTCGGACAGAATATCGAGAAAACGGCAATTGGACTCATTTGGGCGATAATGTCTCATCACATCGTTCAAGAGTTTCAACTGAATTTGTTATAAAAAACCACACTGCCTTGCAACATTCACCCTATTCACCTGATCTGGCTCCGTGTGAATACTATCTGTTACCTAAGCTGCATTTGACGATGAAAGGAAAGCGGCATGATTCGACAGAAGCCATTGTAAGTGCGGAACTGACGCGCTAAAGATCATTCCAAAAAAGGAGATAGAGAAGTCGTTTGACAACCTGTTGGCACTTGCAAATTTGGAATCAATGCAGAAGGCGAATATATTGATTAATATAAAAGATTTGCATCAAAATTATTACTGGTTGTTTCTATTTTCAAAAGGTTCGGTTACTTTTGGAATGGAGAGTGTAAGAGTATAAATAAGATATGTAGTTTCCTGACTAAGGACTTCAGATTAGAAATTCCTTCTTTAAGAATCTTGTTTTATAATATCGAAATTATTTTCTGAATTTGAATTGTAGAGGCTTTTATTTGAAAGAATTCCATATCAATTAATAAATAAATCAAACAATTTAGAATTCTACTGAGATTATACAGGGTGGGGCATAATGTAAGGGCGTTTTTTGAACGAGTAGTACACGTAACGGCAGAGGTCATTCGACAATTCCACAGAGAAAAGAAATCAATATTTTTCATCAGAACTGAAACAACTTCAATCATAAATGATCAAAGGAACTATTTAATTTGAAATACGTATTGAAATGGATATCGTCAAAATGAAAGTTGTCCACAATCGTAGACCACGCGAGTAAATACGTTCGGAAAGAGGGCGCCAGTAACCGAGGGTTAATAATTTCTAAATTATTCATGAAACACGGAATCCCTTTTTTCATCTCAATTCTTTGATAACTTTTACAATTTGTTATGTGCTAACCAAACATTTGAATACATTTTTCTAGCCGTCATTTCAAATCTAATGAGCTATCGCTCATATTGTATTTTTAGTGGATTTATAAACACTAAACACCGATATCATTATAACCAAACTAGTTCCAAGCCTTTTCAAAGTCAAAATTACGCAAAAATTAAACCTTTTTCACCAGGTCAAAGATATACCATGCCAAAAACACTTCCATTAAAAATTTATAAAGCATTCCGTTCACGACGCCGAGCTCGAAACAAAAACCAGCAGAATGGCCGTTAACTTATATGATCAAGCCAAAAAACCCATGACACCAGCAATGCCTACCATGCTTAGAAATGTTTGTGTAGTTCCAATTACGTACGCCACGTAGTACACCCTTCGTTTCGAGTGAATTTCATCGCACGAAGGGTCTACCACATTTCGGTGGTCTGGTGTGCTAGCCAACCGGAGACGTGAAGTAACGGAACTTACAGTAAGGCTTACGTGGCTTTTTACGTAGGCATGAAGCGACGTAACTCTCCAGTTCTCTAAGCGTCGACGGTTTCAGCGTCTCGAAGTCGATCTCGATCTCGTCGGGATTCGAGTCTCGGAGAGATGGTTCCCTGGACTGGATTATATGTACAACTCTTCCTAATTTGTCGCCTGAAACAAACGCGATTATCATTGAACGCCTTCAATTTCTTACTGGGTAAATTATATGCTGAAGAAACAGGCGTGCTCTCACCTGGTAATTTATTAATATCTAAGGAAAGCTGACGTTTCTCATCATAGGACATGGGTTTGGCATTATCCTCGTCCTCTGAATCGAACGGCAGAGCAGCGGCCGGTACGGCATTCTTCTTCCGCCCGGCTCCCGTCTTGTTATTAGCCTTAGTTCTCTTGTTTGGTGCGTTGGGCGCAGCTGCAGGTTTAGCACCTCTCAATCCTAGAGTAAAAGGGGAAAATGATAGATAACACAGCTCTACAAAAAAAAATTTTTTTATTGTTGCCCTGGATATCATCGCAAATTTCTATTTTTTCAAGTGCCCAGATTACGAATATATTCATGAAAGTTCTCAATGTGCTCGTATTTTCATGATTTTTGCATTTCTTATATTTTGAACAATTATAAGCTTGTTAGAAATAAAATTTAATTTTCCAGTCATGATTAGGCTTCTGCGCAACTTTTTCGCGCATACAAACATCACCTGATCCCCACTCTCAGACCCCTTGCTCCACAGAACAGCTGAGATCTCAGTTATTTGACAATATTGAAGTACATATACACGTAAATCTGGATAAAGTGTCATGGATTAATATTTTGTTTCAATTACTGAATGTCCATTCTTATATATTTGTCTTCTAGTCTAAAATATGAGTTCATCAGGAAGAAAGTGTAAATATTGTAGTGATTTATTTTGTTATATTTGCGGTGTTTATATACCAAAAAAACCAAAAAGAAATATCACAGACTTTGTCGAGGAGACTTATGTTGAATATTTTGGTTTCAAAATGGACAAATTAGGTAAACCATGGGTTCCTAATAAAGTTTGTAAGTCCTGTGTTGAGTCTTTACGGTTGTGGAAAAAATGTGAACGTTCTGGATTAGACTTTGGTATTCCTATGATCTGGATAGAGCCTACGAATCATTTAGATGATTGTTACTTTTGCGTAGTAGATGTTAAAGGTTTTAATCGAAATCAAACGTGGAGATACCCAGACTTACAGTCTACGAAATGTCCGGTTCTACACAGTGAAAATTTCCTCGGCCCATATACATTTCAAAAGTAATTCGCATGCCCTCAGAAACAATGATGTTACCAAATTCACAGAAATCGGGACCATCTACTAGTGGAAGTGAATGGGAAGGTGAAACATCTACGCCAAAGTTATTTTCTCAAATTAACTCAGTGATTTAATACGTGATCTCAATTTATCAAAACAAGTATCAGAACTGTTAGCCTCAAGATTGAAAGAAAAAATTTATTGGCACCAACAGTAACAATTACAACATACAGAACGCGAGAAAAAGAGTTATTACAATTTTTAGTGAAAATGAAGGATTTGTGTATTGTAATGATATCGCGAAGCTGCTTATAGATATGGGTTTAAAAGAGTACAAATCTACTGAATGGCGCCTTTTATTGATAGTTGCAAAAGAAGTTTAAAATGCGTCTTATTGCACAATGGAAATAAATTTGCATCAATTCCAATTGCCCATTCAACGAAACTCAAAGAAGAATATGAAAATGTAAAATTAGTTTTAGAGAAAATTGAATACTCTGAGCATCAATGGCCGATCTGTGTGGATTTAAAATGGTTAATTTTTACTTGGCCAACAAAGTGGATATACAAAATACCCTTGCTTTATTTGTATGTGGGATAGTAGAGCAAAGCAACTTCATTGGGAACAAGATGTTTGGCCTGTAAGAAATTCTTTAACTGTCGGTAAAGCCAACGTAATAAGGAGCCGCTGGTGAGCAGAGACAAAATCATACTTCCACCATTACATATTAAGTTAGGTATGATTAAGCAATTTGTAAAAGCGTTGAACAAAGACGGAAATTGTTTTAATTACATTTGCAGAAAATTTTCGAAGCTTAGTATGGAAAAATTGAAAGGTGGAATATTTGATGGTTCTCAAATACGGCAATTGATGAAAGACTCAGATTTTATCAAAGTTATGACTGTTCCGGAAATTAAAGCTTGGAAAAGATTTGTGTTGGTTGTCGAAAATTTCCTAGGTAACCATAAAGCAGCAAATTATGAAGAAATTGTGCAAAATATGCTGACAAACTTTCAGACTTTAGGAGCAAATATGAGTATTAAGTTACACTATCTCCGCAATCATCTAGATAAATTTCTGGATAATTTAGGAAATTATAGTGAGGAACAGGGAGAGCGGTTTCATCAAGATCTAAAAATGATGGAAGAAAGGTATCAAGGTCGATGGGATTGTCACATGATGGCAGATTACTGCTGGTCTTTGAAAAGAGATTGTCCCCTGAAAAATTATAGAAGAAAAGCTCATAAAAGACGTTTTATGGAAATATGGAATATATTTTCGACATTTTCCTCTTTATTTACTTCCGAATTTCTCAAAACATAACTGACATTATAAATATATCTGTTATTTTGTTTCTTGTTTTACGATTTTGTTATGTAAAATGAAAATAAAGATTTAAAAAGAAATCAGAGCAAATCCTACAAAATCATCGATAGTTTCATGAATTGTGTGCATAAGTAGACCCAAAATCATTTTCATATCTAGGGCAACAAAACCATTGTAAACCAGTGTAATTGCTTAAAACCCAAATGCTTTCAAGAAATTCACTAATTCCTCAACTGTATTATAGAAAAATTATAAGTATATAAATAAGAAAAAACAGACGTTTACGAAGAATGAAATGAAATAAAGAAATTCATGACCTTACCTTTACTCTTCGGCGGTTTCGCGTTGGCATTCGCCGCCGGCGCGGCGTTGTGGTGCATATTAATAGATTTTCCGCCAGTTGGATGGTGGCCGTCGCCTGTTATCTTGAGATCCGCACCAGACACCACACTAGCTATGCTATCGTCTACGCTGTCTGACATCACCGAATTGGACTTGTTGAGCGCATGCGAAGCAGGTTTACCCATGCCTGCGCTACTGCTATTTGGTAACAATTTCTTCGGCTTTTCTTTCGCCTTCTTCTTCTCTTTCTTCTTCTTCAGACTTTCTTCTTCTAGGCTCTTAATTTTTTCTTGCATTGCCAGAACCTGAAACAGAATTATTTAAATGTGACACGTGCGGTAACACAATAATGATTTGATAAAAGACTAGGCATCAAGTATTTAGATTCTGATCTAGAGCATTCATTGCATTGGTCTTGGAGTTGAATTAAATAAAAATTTTCTTGAAATAATTTTGGAATTGACTACATACATACAATATTTCAAGGGGTATCGAAGGTTTCAGACAAAGAAAATATCTCAAAATCTAGTTTCAATAATCCTAAGGATAATACCGACTATGATTCGTCTTTTTGGCCATTTAGAAACTCTAGCATTCGAGGCGTAATTTCCACAAATGGATACAACATTGCCCTTGTCACCTGCAATTTGAGAAATTTTTCTCAGCTATTGCAACGAATGTTTGTGAAATAGACTGAAATGGCAAATGGCGAACAAACGTATCATTATCTAAATCTACTTAGACCATTTGAATTGTGGAGGCAGTTACTTGATGTAGATCCATGATATAAATGAGATAAAAAACACAAGGTTTAACTTTAATCTACACTTTATTTGAAAAAATTCGACGACGTTTCGCTGACACAGCAGCTTTATCAAGAATGACAAACAGAATGAAGAGTATGGTATTATAAACAAATCGTAGAACAAGTTGGATGAATAACAGGAAAATCCACACCGAGCCATTGTACAGTTAGTATGAAAGGTAATAAAAACTAATTAAACAAGTTAAGTAGGGGTGAAAAATTCACATCTACCTGCTTATTCAAAAGCTTGTCCGAATGTTTGTATCTATTTATTTCTAATGCTTCTAGGAGATCTAATTTTAAACTTTTTGATGTCATGTTAACCACATAATTAAATCAGAAATATTGAATCTGTTGGACGTTTGCATTGAACAAAATTATTTTTCTTTCAACATCTATTACAGTAGTGAAAATGGTTTGATCATGGGAAATCCTTTGAGTCCACTTTTAGCAGAGATTTTTATGAATAATATTGAACAGAAAATTTCATACACATCCACTCATTTCCAAATTTCTTTATTGGTATAGATATGTTGACGACATCTTAGTATGTTTCATTGGAACTACTCGTCAATTAGACTCATTTCTTAATTTCATTAATTCCATCCATTTGAACATTAAATTCACGATAGAAATTGAACAGAACGATTCCATTAATTTTTTGGACTTAAAAATCACTAAACAAAATAATAATCATGTTTTTTCGGTCTTTCGTAAACCAACACATACTGATACAATTATACATAACTACTCATTACATCCAATTCAACACAAAGTTGCAGCTTTAAGCAGCATGGTACATCGGTTACTCAATTTACCTTTATCAGTAGAAGATTATAATAAAGAGTTAAACATCATCAAACAGATAGCCATTAATAATTCATATAATCCGGATATGATAGATCTAATCATTCGTAAAAAAACTGTATCAGAAAGCAATAAATGAAGTATATCCTATTCATAAAGACTATAAAATATTCAACAGTTTAACATTCTGCGGTTCTGCAAGTACAAATATTAAATCCTTTCTCGTCAAACAAAATCTTAATATAACTTTCAAAACTTCTAATAACTTAGGTAAACATATTAAAAATAATAAATCTCGTGTTGAAAAATCAAGTAAATCAGGAATCTATAAACTCAATTGCGGTTCTTGTGATAAAATTTATATCGGTAGGACCTATAGTAGTTTTGGCATAAGAACATCTGAACATAAACGTAGCTTCGATAAAAATAAATCTGATTCAAATTATTCAAACCACCTAATAAAAGAAAACCATTCATTCAATAAAAACTTTGACATATTACATATAAAATCAAAAAGTTCAAAATTAGATCTCCTAGAAGCATTAGAAATAAATAGATACAAACATTCGGACAAGCTTTTGAATGAGCAGGTAGATGTGAATTTTTCACCCCTACTTAACTTGTTTAATTAGTTTTATTACCTTTCATACTAACTGTACAATGACTCGTGTGGATTTTCCTGTTATTCATCCAACTTGTTCTACGATTTGTTTATAATACCATACTCTTCATTCTGTTTGTCATTCTTGATAAAGCTGCTGTGTCAGCGGAACGTCGTCGAATTTTTTCAAATAAAGTGTTGATTAAAGTTAAACCTTGTGTTTTTATCTCTATCTATCTATAAAACCGAGACTATCAGAAGGATTTTCTTCCTATTCCAAGGAAACAAGATTCTTTCTTGTTTCTTTACTTTGGATGGATCAAAAAATCCTTGAAGATTACACATATTCCGGAGCTTTTTCCAATATTTGAAATATTTAATCGTAACCTTTTTCTAGTATGACCTACAACCTCTTCCACAAGTTTTGTTTTACAGCTTCAGCGGACTCTAGCGATAATTTGAGTTTGGAGGGAAAAATTCACCGAGAGTTAAATCTGGCGAATACACTCTGTCGAAAAAGTACGGTAAATTGGTCAATGAAACACAAAATATTTATTTTGCATCCAAATTTATTGTATCGCCGTCAAAGTAGACCCATTCGAAATAATACACGCCAAGGAATAATCGAATCATCAGAACATAGTTCAAACCTTTTTCCGGAATCGACTTCAGTTCTCGCAGCGAATTCTCTTTTATGTCTTCTGTCGATTCAAAACGGATACCTCGAAGAGTTAATTAGAGTTGAGGAAGAAAAGAGGCGGCCGGAGCCATACCAGGTGAATACGGTGGTTGTTCGATGGTATTGTTGAGTTTTTGGCAAGACTATTCACAATGATAGCCTCGTAACATGGTGGTGCAAAATCCATGAGGTTTCTTTCCACAAATCTGGCGTTTTTCGACGTATTTGCTCTCTCCAACGCCGCATAACGCTTAGGTAATTTTTTTTATTTACCGTTTGACCTCCTGGCAAGAATTCTGAGTGTTCAACATGGTTTTTTCAGTTGGAAGGTGCCATTCCGGAGCTTGTTGACTGGTTTGCATGTCAAACTCATAAACCCATGTCTCATCACCAGTTACAATGCGTTTTATGAACCTTAATCGTTTAAAATGGTACAAAATAATTCGTGAGAAAGTTTATTGCCTTTATTTCTCAAATTTGAATGACGATTTTCAATTATTATTTCCTTCACTTTATCGATATTATATTCAGTTGAAAGTGTTGATAACCTACCAGAGCGTGACAAATCTTCCACCACATCTCAGCCGCTATTGAATGCACGGTACTACTCATATGTACATGTTTTTGATAGAGTGGATTCACCGTAAGCCTTAGACAAATTATTTGTAAGATGGGAATACCTGAGATAAGGCATGCTATAGGGATGAGGATTTTTGGTGCACAATGTGTGGCAGGTGGCTTTGCCAATTTCTTCTCAGATTTGCCTCCATGTAATGCACAGCTTGAAAATATCCATCTAAACATACGAGAGGACACGTTTTTCATAAATCCTTGTTCGAAGGAGAAGGTTTTCGGGGTCATTCAGAGAACATCAAAGAAATCCTCAACAGGTATAGATGAAATAGACGGAACAGCAGTTAGGACAGTGACAGCAGAGGTATCGGAACCATTAGCTCATCTCATAAATGAGTCCTTTAGAGTGGGTATTTTGCTGATGCTTTGAAGGAGTCTAAATCCATTCCGCTTTACAAGAACAAGGGATCTCGGGAGAAAGTAGAAAACTATAGATCTGTTTGTTCAAACGCAGTTTGAAAAGGTGTTCGAATCTGTATTTTTTCGTCGTCTTTATAGCTTTTTGGATGGAATGGGAATACTTTATACATCTCAACATGGATTTGTTGCAGGAGGTTCAACAACTTCTGCTCTGCTGGAGATCATGTCACATATTTATGAACAACTTAATGAAGGAAATCCAATAGTCAGTATTTTTTATGATTTGAAAAGAGATTTTGAATGTATGAAACATAAATTGCAGAGACTCAAGTTTTATAGTGTTGGAGTTAGAGGAATTTCTTTAGAGAGGGCTGATTCATACTTATCGGATCGAAGACTGACTGTTGTGGTGGATGGATCTGATAAGACAAGGCGTGCCCCAGGGCTCAATTCTTGGACCTCTTTTCTTCAACATATTTTTGAATGACATACTCAATATAAATATTGAGTTGGGTAGACTGATTCTTTATGCTGATTATGCAAGTATGCTTGTTGCTGAGCCATCGATACCGGAAGTTATTCGTCAGAATGTTACATCTCAAAATTTCAATGACTGTTGCTTCTATAATGGATTGACTGTGTTTCAAAGACCCATTACATGAGATTTTTGCCGAGGAATGAATCAATTGATTCCTCCACGGAGTAAGCATTTCTGCCGCAGATACCTTCAAACTTTTGGGAATTACGTTTGGTGAGTTTGGGGGTTCTGAAGCTGATGTACCAGGGATGGATTGAGGGAACACTGGCATATGGAATAATTTTTTGGGGTTCTTCAGCACATATCCAGGAGGCTTTCATAGCACAGAAGAAGATAATCCGCATCCTGTTGACAGCCTTGCTCGAGCCATTGCCAAGAGCTATTTAGAACTGAAGGGATCCTAACCCTCCCTTCTCTGTATGTGTGTCATTTGATTTTGCATATTTGGAAAAACAAGCATCTATTTAATACAAATGATACAGTACATGATTACTCCACCAGATTAAGAAGCTACCTGCGTTTACCATTTTCAAGACTCTCAGTGGATCAAAATGATCCTAACTATATTGCGATCAAATGCTTCAATCATATATATCCGCTCATAAATAATTTCAAATCCAAAAATGCAGTTAAGCATAGAGTAAGGGAATTCTTGATTTCGGATACATTCTATACAGTGGCAAAATTCTTTGAAGCACACATATGACAGCTGTATATTTTTTTTTAAATTGATAAGAACTCTCTAAATATTTGTAATATTTGTATTTTATGCCGAATATTTTTACATTGTGTTTTGTTTATTGACGTGCTTGAATGAGACTCATTGTAGTCATAGCGGCAAATAGTTAAGATTTGATTTGATTGATTTATCCATTGAAAAACTTCGTAAAGTACTTATGAGAACTGACAAAATCGAGCACTGTAAACAAACTGAATGACAGAATTAACTTGCGCCAACTGAGCAACAGTAAAAATTTCAACAATCGTTTTATGCAGATTTTTTGAATAATCAATTCCCGTTACTTTTATAACAGAATGTATAGTGATTGCATCAACTTTTTTGGGACTAGCACGACGCTATATTTTCACAGCGTCGACCTATAGCTCAGTGGTAGTGAAAGTCGTGCAGAACGAGGGAAATCTTCAACCAATCAATGACCTCCAAATGCATTGTACCCACCCATATGCAAGAATGTTTAAGTTTAAGCACCAAATGCCTTTTACACATTTTTTGAGCCTTCAACATATGAAATTTCATTAGGAACACAAAATCCATAGCAATTTCTTATTTTCTCGGTAATGTGTGGAACCACAAAAGATTCAACAACATTAGATAATATCAAAATTTTTCATAATTTCGACAAATGAAAGAAAATGAATGTTGGAATGTTTGGAAATCAATAAACTTTATAAAAATTCAACTGAAATTACCCTTAATAGCCAGCTAGACATTAATACCTCTCCACTACTCAATATTTTTTCAGATCTGCATCGCAGACAATATCTTAATCACCTCGTTCAATGTCTCATCTTCTAAAATTTCATCTAATCATAATTCGATTTATATGTTTGAGGTAACTGATGAAAAAATTACCAACGTCGTCAAAAACTTAGCTAACAAATAAAGTTGTAGACCTGACAGTGTTCCAGAGACAATTATAAAAAAAATCCAGTAGTTCAACTGTTAAACCTCTGCACTTCATCATCAATAATTGTTTGTTTGTTTTTCCTTTAACGTGCTCTATTTCCACCTTTCGGCTAATGACACGCCGGGGAATGCTGTCACCTCACTAACCCGGGAATTCTGTCGAACCCCTGTCGTAACGAGGGAAGGGATCTTTAATGTCCAACACATCTCTGTTATGACAGGACCGACAGCTTTACATCTCTTCCGAAAGATGGACACTCAAGCGATTCCCCGAATCCGAAAAATCGCATCGACTTTGTGCGCAGGAGATGAGCATCATATCCCCTACGCTACCGAGCCGGCTATCATCAATAATAGTTTCATGCAAGGTGCTCAAAATTGCCGTTGTCGAACCAGTATATAAGAAAGAAGATCCAAACAATTTGAACAATTATCGACCCATAAGCCTATTAATTAACTTGAGAGAATTTTATTTGGTAGGTACATGGATTTCCTACAAAAATTTCATATACTTAATCAACAACAGCATGGTTTTATTCAGGGGAAAAGCACAGAAACTACAGCGTATAAGCTAATTGAAACGCCGGTTGAGTGTTTTGAGCAGTCAACTATGTCTATGGGTATCTTTATTGATTTTTCGAGGGCATTTGATTGCGTTGTTCACGAAATACTACTAACGAAAATGGAGACATGGTTTTAGAGGTAAACATCTGGACCTTGTCAAGAGTTATCTATCTGATTGCTTTCAATATGTTTCTCTCACAGTTGATGGTAGAGTTCAAATCATAGAAATCCTCAATACTACAGGGAGTCCCACAAGGAAGCATACTGGGCCCTTTGTTCTTTATTCTGTATGTTAATGATATGCCTAATGTAATGGAACAAAATTGGTGTGAGTCTCATAATCTCACACTGAACTCTAAGAAGACTGAATATTTATTATTTTCGCACAAACTGAGAAAATCAACAGTAAAACCTAGCTTTTATGTGTTCAATGAGAAAATTGGTTTGAGCTGTAAAACAAAATTTTTGGGTATTGTAATCGATAAAAATCTTGAATAGTCGCAACACACTGAAGTACTGATTAAAAGATTAAATTCAGTTGTATATACATTGCGTGCGTTACACCCTGATCTTACTGAACCATTCCTGAAAGCGTTTATTATTCTAATTTCCAATCTCTCATATCATATGGAATAATATTTTGGGGAAAAAGTCGGAATGTAGAGGCAGTCTTCAAGGTTCAAAAACTTGAGCTCAGATGTCTTTGCAATTCAAAATATAGCAGAGTTCCTGTCTATGAAATATACTAATGTGTTGTAGTTAATGATTGTCGAAATAAATATATATTATGATTATTATCAAATTAGGCTAGTATCTATATAAGTACGTACATTTCCTGTAATTGACCACTTGAAAATGAGCTAACGGTCGAAAACCGGTCGTGTTTGTAAAAATAAAATTGTGGAAAGTACCAAGTATACATTTTTCTCATCTCTGTAGAGAATGTACATTCTTTCAGTAATGATGTAATTATTCAACAAAAAGTCTTCATATACACCAATTTATTTCATTTGAAGCTCACCTGTTTCTCTAACAACTTGAGTTTTTTCCTTCTCTCCTCTTCAGAATCGTCGGTATCACTGGAAGACTCTGAACCAGATCCGGAGGAACTAGATTCCGATTTAGGTAAAACTCCTATCCTATTCAAAGGTTCGTCTGGAATTTTGGCAAACCTGAAAAGTTTCAACTGTCGGAATTGAACGAAAACTAAACTGATCGTATTGTATCAAACATTTTATATGTCAGGGTTAAAAAGCTCGTTTTAATTATCAGCATCGACTTTCAGTTCTTAAAAATTTCATCATATTGATCGAACATTAACAGACTAATAAGATTCAGCCTAAAATCACTCACTTTGTTTCGAATACTTCTTGTAATACTCTCGCCATCGCGACCACGTCATGATCTTCCGGGTTGTATTTGTAACAATTTGTGAAAATCAGTCTAACGTCACTGGCGAATTCTTGCGCCGTCCTGTATTCCCTGTTATCCATTTTCTGCTTGACGGTGCCCAAGTCCATCGGTTTCTTAATGATCTGATGATAATCATGCAAACCTAACAGTTCGGCGTCTACTGGCTTGTAGAAGGGCCATCCATAACTCTGCGAAAAATAACACGCGTTGAAAAACTCGCACCTACATGATGAATCAACGAGGAAAAGTTGCAATATAGTCAGGGTTAAAAAGCTCGTTTTATATTTTCAACATTAGCTTTCAGTTGAATTATATGTCATCATGCTAACTAAAGGAAACTCAATTTTAGCCCAATGTCTATTTGAAAATTGTTGAACCGAGTTTTCTTCTTGTTATTTGTTGTGATACTGATGTATACATCAACTCTAAACACCCAGAGTTTGCTATTTCAAACTATGGGTGCTCCTTATATTTTTACAACTCACAATTGATGCAAAATCTATCAGTTTCATTAAAATTTCTGGATCTACATATCATTTAATCAACATTTTTTCACTTGGTGTACTTACACACCACCAAATAATAACAACGTGCTGAACAAGTTCCAGGAAAAAAAGTCCAAATACACAGACCTTGCTATTGAGATCAAGCAGATGTGGCACCTTAAGAAAATAGATATTGTTCCTGTCATCGTATCCTCGACTGGGTTAATACCCAAAACTTTGCATAATAGCCTTAAGAAATTAGAATAGCATAAGAATACCTATATAGAAATGCAAAAAGCTGTAATTCTTAATACATGTAGGATAGTTAGGAAATTAATGTCAAGTATATTGTAATCGAGCCTATTCCCTTTGATTGCTGAATCTGGAAAGGTAAATTATATCCAGCTAACAGCTGAGATAGTGCATAAGTCCACGATAATAAATAATAATAAATTTTAATCAATGTGAATATAAAAATCACAAAATTCCCAATGCAGAATACGTTCTGCAGCATTAGTACTATCAAATGAATATCTATTAAACTAGGATAAACTATCTCAGATATTATTTATATATAGACACCTAAGTGCAAAAACACTTGTATGTGTCACATAGACTGATTTAAATTGTATAAATCACAATGATTTTATAGAAATTTATCACAAATACAAACGGATATCATTACATCAAAATCTGACTTTGCCATATGATTAAAAAAAAAAAACAAAAAGAATGAAATGAGCAATTACTCATTTGGTATTTCACATTGATTGTTTTTAACCGTGGATCTTTGACTATTTGCGAAGAATGTTTTTTGTTGTAAAAAAAAACTGGATAGTATGATAAGAAGTGTTGAATTATCACCACATGTTCGGGATATTGTACTCAGTCCTGAGATGTGAAACTGTGAATTTCAGCGGACACAATGGGGGTATCACAGGGGGTGATTTCAAAACCTACGCCCGATACGTGGAGCTACAATCTTTGCGAAATAGGCCTAGCAGAAGTCGTAGGGAGATCACTTCTGAAGAACAAAACCGCTTTCTGTGCCAAAGTGCAAAAAGAGACCCTAGTGCGTCGCACTCCGTACTCCAACGGCAATTTTTGGAAGCAACAGGCATCAGTGTTATCAGTCGAAACGATACGTCAAAGACTTCGTTCAAGGGGTTTATACAACAGAAGGCTCTTAAGAGTTCCAAAGCTAACCAGACAACAAAAATTTACAGACTAAATTGGTGTATCGAGCACCAAAATTGTAATATTGAGAATTGGCGAAATGTTCTTTTTTCGGATGAGACCAGAATTGATGTTCGATCAGATGACCGCCGGATTCGGGTTTTAAGGGGTCGTGGAAGACAAGCTAGACTCCGAGCAACAGGACAAATTCCGAGATACCAAGGGGGCAGTGTGATGTTTTGGGGTAGCATTATGCTGGGAGGCAAATCAGATTTGATTTCGTTTCCTGCGAGTGTAACGGCTAGAAATTACTTGGACCTAGTGAGACTCTGGCGAGGTGCCCACGGTGAGAATTTCACTTTTATGCAAGATAATGCTCCTCCGCATACCAGCAACCTCGCGCGACAGTATTTTGAAACAGAGAGAATCGCTATTTTGGAGTGGCCAGCTTGCTCTCTAGACCTAAATACTATTGAACATTTATGAGATAATCTCAAAAGGAAAATTAGATCGCGCCAGGATAATCCAAGAATCCCACAACAGCTCATCCAAACCGCCACAAAAGAGTGGCAGAATCAGTATCAGTAGTTTTATTTCCTTCCAAGATTTACATGTAATGGGTCTAATTGAATTTGAAAATTTCAACAAAAGCTACTAACTGCACTAATTTTGCCATACAGTTGAATTACATTCGAGGAACTACCCTTTGTGTTATTCAACAATCCAACATATTAACAAAAATCTCAATTTTGGAGCATCAACATTTTTTCCTTCTAAAGTTCACTCATCCTTACTGATGATGGAACGTTCTAGGAACGATAAGTTCTGTTGAGACCAACATTTCTTGTCTAACAAAATTTTTATTCAACAAATTTCACAACAGTTGAAGCTTTAGTATCTGGGATGAAAATTCAGTTTCTAATGTTCTCTTTTCGTTCTGAAATTCCTCAACGACTTGCTAATAAAACATTGCAATGTTAAATCTAAATTTTCGGTCAAAAATTCATACGAACTAATTGCCAATATCAAAGATACCATTATACCACCTAATTCCAAACTCATTTCTTTCGATGATAAGAATCTATTTCCCAACATTCCTCCGAAAGATACGTATTACTTAGTTGAAAATTATTAGAAAAGAATCATGTAAATACTATCATTAAATCAGATAATCTTTCATTATTACAAATTTATTTAGATCAAAATTATTTCCATTTCAATAACAAATATTATACTATTGAAGACGGCTTGATTATGGCAATCCGTTAAGTCCTTTGTTAGCAGAAATATTCATGAATTACTTAGAGAAATTAATTCATAATCATCCACTCAGTAAATATTGTTTATACTGATATCGCTATGTAGACGATATCATTATTTGCTTCACAGGAACAGATACGACAGTTAAAAATGTTCGAAAATCATATAAATTCATTAAATCCAAAAATTGCATTCACAACCAATAGAAAGCAATAATTCGATAAATTTCTTAGACGTAACAATTTCGAATGAAAATGGAAAACATGTTTTCGCAATTTACCATAAGCCGTCACATACAGATATTATAATACATAACTCGTCGTGTCATCCATATCAACATAAAATGTCAGCATTCAATAGTTTTATCCATAGATTGATTAACATCCCGTTATCACCAGAAAATTTCAACAAAGAATTAAATTTGATTAAACAAATAGCCAAAATAATGGTTACAATCCCAAACTAATAGATAATATTTTAAATAAAAACAAAGTAGAATCGCATTGAATGAAGTTTACCCTGTCGATAAATTGAAACAAAAATTCAACACCTTAACCTACGTTGGCATTACAAGTGAGAAACTGAAATCATTCTTGAGTAGCAATAATTTCAACATAGCTTTCCAAACTAATAATAATTTAGGCAAATATATTAAAATTATAAAACCAAACCAGGTAAAAACAATAAATCAGGTGTTTATAGATTGAATTGCAATGACTGTGATAATTTCTACATTGGTAGAACACAGAAATTTTAATATTAGAATATCGGAACATAAACGCAGTTTTTCAAATAAAAAATCAGATTCAAATTACGCGAATCATCTCTTAGAAAATAATCATTCTTTTGACCCACAGTTTGAAATTTTGCATACAGATAATAAATATTGGAAGGTAGATCTTTGGGAAACTTTAGAAATCAATAAATACAAACACTCAGGTAGACTCATCAATGAACAAGTCGATTTAAGCCCTTCACCTCTATTGAATCTCTTCAGGAAGTAATCTATACCTTAATTTTATTGGATATACCTGTCATAAATAACCACTTAAGAAGAAGCAACCCAATAAGCTTTTAATTAGTCAAGAACATTTATATTTATATTTTCTGTACATTCATTCCTCTGAAGAAGCTACGGTGTAGTGCTGCAGCAGGATATGATAAAGTTAAACCAAAACTAGTCAAAGAAATGAAGAACATAATAGCTCCAATAATAGCTAGGTTGGTGAACTCTCACTTTCGAGAGGGAAGTTTTCCGGATGAGCTAAAAATTGCTAGAATAACTCTAGTGCACAAAAAGGGAAATGAAAAATGTCCGAATAACTATAGACCAATCGCGAACCTGACAGTTTTCAGCAAGATTTTTGAGACAATCCTGCATGACAGATTATCAGCACACATACTAAATATGAATAAACTCAGCAAGTCTCAGCATGGGTTTCAAAGGCACAGAAGTACAAAAACTGCGATGACACATATACTCAATTTTATACAAACAAAAATGGACCAGGGAAAATGTGTTACTGCTTTAATTTTGGACTTTCAAAAAGCTTTGACATGGTTGATCCGAGTGTTTTGTTGCGTAAGTTGGAACAAATGGGTTTGGCAGGAAGTTCACTTGATATTTTTGCTTCTTACTTGAAGAATAGGAAGCAATTCACCAAGGTTGGGGATGAAGTGAGTTAATGTAAAACATATATTACGGAGTGCCGCAGGGATCAATTTTGGGCCCTTATCTATATTTACTATACATAAATGATCTTGAGAGGCAACAACTATGTGGGAAGGTTATAATATATGCTGATGACACAGCTCTTTTCTATGTGAATGAAGATGATAAGGTGACTCAAAAACAGATGCAAAGAGATCTTGACAGGTTGATGGAATGGACAAAGATAAACAAGATAACCCTGAATAGTGAAAAGTGCCATATTATAAACTTCGAGAATAAATCGAAAAACATAATATAAACATATATCTAAATAACAACAAAATTCTTGAACAATACACTATTAAATATCTCGGCCTCACGTTAGACAAGAATATGAAATGGACTCTCACATCAGGCAGCTTGTCAAGAATCTTTCCTATTACAGGATTAACTCACAAAATTTCGGACGTCCTACCTATGAAAGAGAAGAAAATGGTGTATGAAGCTTACATTAAAAGTAAGTTAACTTATTTGATATCTTTTGGGCAACAGGAAACGTAATAGAAATGAAAAAACTGCAACGAAGCCAAAATAAAATTATTAAGGTCCTGTATAAAATTCCTCAATGACACCTACGAAGGAAGTACATAAACGAACAAACATTTTGACCATAGAAGAACTGAGGCAGCTTGAAACTATGAAATTGTTGAGAAAATTTCTCGACAATGAAATACAAGATGATTTTATTTTAACAACTAGATCTGAAGTACATGACCACGCAACCAGAAGAAATGAAGAACTGAATTATTTAGCTCACAGAACCAAGGTGGGGAAAGACGCATACTATCTGAGGGTGTCAGACTCTATAACAAGCTTTCCCGTGAAGTGAAGGAGATAACGCACACAAAATTTAAAAAAATTGCAAGAACACTTGCTACAAATTCGAATGTAAATCTGATCATAAAATAATCTTATATTTTGTAACTATATCTGTCAAAACCTGAAAGGGTTATTTAGATATTATTTTTATTTTATTTGTTCCGATATTCTAATATTAAAATTTCTATGTGTTCTACCAATGTAGAAATTATCACAGTCATTGCAATTCAATCTATAAACACCTGATTTATTGTTTTTACCTGGTTTGGTTTTATTATTTTTTATATATTTGCCAAAATTATTATTAGTTTGGAAAGCTATGTTGAAATTATTGCTACTTAAGAATGATTTCAGTTTCTTACTTGTAATGCCAACGTAACTAATAATAATTTAGGCAAATATATAAGAAATAATAAAACCAAACCAGGTAAAAACAGTAAATCAGGTGTTTATAGATTGAATTGCAATGACTGTGATAATTTCTACATTGGTAGAACACATAGAAATATTAGAATATCGGAACATAAACGCAGTTTTTCAAATAAAAATCAGATTCAAATTACGCGAATCATCTCTTAGAAAATAATCATTCTTTTGACCCACAGTTTGAAATTTCGCATACAGATAAGGAATATTGGAAGGTAGATCTTTGGGAAACTTTAGAAATCAATAAATACAAACACTCACGTAGACTCATCAATGAACAAGTCGATTTAAGCCCTTCACCTCTATTGAATCTCTTCAGGAAGTAATCTATACCTTAATTTTATTGGATATACCTGTCATAAATAACCACTTAAGAAGAAGCAACCCAATAAGCTTTTAATTAGTCAAGAACATTTATATTTATATTTTCTGTACATTCATTCGTCTGAAGAAGCTACGGTGTAGTACTGCAGCAGGATATGATAAAGTTAAACCGAAACTAGTCAAAGAACATAATAGCTCCAATAATAGCTAGGTTGGTGAACTCTCACTTTCGAGAGGGAAGTTTTCCGGATGAGCTAAAAATTGCTGAATAGTGAAAAGTGCCATATTATAAACTTCGAGAATAAATCGAAAAAACATAATATAAACATACATCTAAATAACAACAAAATTCTTGAACAATACACTATTAAATATCTCGGCCTCACGTTAGACAAGAATATGAAATGGACTCCTCACATCAGGCAGCTTGTCAAGAATCTTTCCTATTACAGGGGATTAACTCACAAAATTTCGGACGTCCTACCTATGAAAGAGAAGAAAATGGTGAATGAAGCTTACATTAAAAGTAAGTTAACTTATTTGATATCTTTTTGGGCAACAGGAAACGTAATAGAAATGAAAAAACTGCAACGAAGCCAAAATAAAATTATTAAGGTCCTGTATAAAATTCCTCAATGACACCTCACGAAGGAAGTACATAAACGAACAAACATTTTGACCATAGAAGAACTGAGGCAGCTTGAAACTATGAAATTGTTGAGAAAATTTCTCGACAATGAAATACAAGATGATTTTATTTTAATAACTAGATCTGAAGTACATGACCACGCAACCAGAAGAAATGAAGAACTGAATTATTTAGCTCACAGAACCAAGGTGGGGGAAAGACGCATACCTGAGGGTGTCAGACTCTATAACAAGCTTTCGCGTGAAGTGAAGGAGATAACGCACACAAAATTTAAAAAAAAATTGCAAGAACACTTGATACAAATTCGAATGTAAATCTGATCATAAAATAATCTTATATTTTGTAACTATATCTGTCAAAACCTGAAAGGGTTATTTAGATATTATTTTTATTTTATTTGTTCCGATATTCTAATATTAAAATTTCTATGTGTTCTACCAATGTAGAAATTATCAGTCATTGCAATTCAATCTATAAACACCTGATTTATTGTTTTTACCTGGTTTGGTTTTATTATTTTTATATATTTGCCAAAATTATTATTAGTTTGGAAAGCTATGTTGAAATTATTGCTACTTAAGAATGATTTCAGTTTCTTACTTGTAATGCCAACGTAACTAATAATAATTTAGGCAAATATATAAGAATAATAAACCAAACCAGGTAAAAACAATAAATCAGGTGTTTATAGATTGAATTGCAATGACTGTGATAATTTTACATTGGTAGAACACATAGAAATATTAGAATATCGGAATATAAACGCAGTTTTTCAAATAAAAATCAGATTCAAATTACGCGAATCATCTCTTAGAAAATAATCATTCTTTCGACCCACAGTTTGAAATTTCGCATACAGATAATGAATATTGGAAGGTAGATCTTTGGGAAACTTTAGAAATCAATAAATACAAACACTCACGTAGACTCATCAATGAACAAGTCGATTTAAGCCCTTCACCTCTATTGAATCTCTTCGGGGAGCAATCTATTCCTTAATTTTATTGGATATACCTGTCATAAATAACCACTTAAGAAGAAGCAACCCAATAAACTTTTAATTAGTCAAAAACATTTATAGTTATATTCTCATTTATATTTTTTCTGTATATTCATTCGTCTGAAGAAGCTACGGTGTAGTGGAACGCGTTACGAATCGCAATTATTAAGTAAAATTCCTTAAAACACAGTACTTGTTTTTTATTATAGACAAACTAGTATCAATTTTCTCCAACCGGACATATATACACGATTCCAAATTATTGATAACAAACTCACCGAATGTTTCTTTGAAAATAATTCCTTTAGAATTTCATTGCACGCCTTTAGCGATTCCGACAACTTCCCCCGCGCCTTGTGCGACGCCTGCTGAGGCGTCGTAGTGTTGCTTATGATGGGAGCCATGTTGGCCTGGTGATACGGCACCAAGCCGTCCAGTTCCGGCCGACTCGGCTTCTTGATCTGCCTTCCCGATTCCCTCCTGGTGGCCACTTTCGCAGGCGTCGAGTCCAGGGCGGGGTTATAGTCGTAAGCCGTGGCCGAGGGCGTCGTTGTATCAGCCTTTCTCTTCACCCCTTTTTTCACCTGGAAATCGTACGCCATGAATGTTTATTTTACGTTAATCGAATGGGAAAAACTCACCTTAGCAGGTTGAGAAGGAGGAACAACGTTAGGTAAGACAGAATTTCCATCCAGATTGTTAACAGGCAGAGCAGCGTGGTTGCCACTCGGGGTGGGAGCTTGCGTTTGTAGAGAGCTAGGGGTGACCGAAGCGATTGTGGTAGTTGCTGTACTTCCAGGAACAGTTGCTGGAGCTTGGGTGCCTAATGGTAATCCCGAAGACCCTAAATAAGGCGTCAATTACACCGTCAAAACCTGCGTTCAAATGTAGTACAATCGACTCACCTGTTGTAGTGCCTACAGGAGTCGAAACTGTAGACGAAACTGTCGCAGGCGGTCTGCCACGTCCAGCACTTACTCCTCCGACTGAGTTCTTTTTTCCCTTAGTGCCCTTGGATGGTGGACCGACTACAATTTCTTCCTTGGGCATATTGGCCACTTCAGTTAGAAATACTTTTTCTAGCGTCTGAGCCATCAACACCACATCCTCGCCAGGTTTGTTGTAAACGTAACAGTTCGTAAACATTGTATTGAAATCCTGTATACATTCTTTACCCGAGTAATAATAATTGTTTTCCAACCTTTTCTTTATCGTAGTCAGGTCCATAGGACTCTTGATAATCTTATGATAATCCTGAAAAGAAAAAAATTACTTTTACAATCTTTAATCATGATTTTCTAATTTTAAGTCTTACAGACTCGAAAATGTCGTTCACCCAGAAAAAGATTTTGCATGGTCTCTTGATTAACTGGATAACATGCATTTAAATTTTGCAAATAATATTTCTGAAGAGAAATTACTATAAAATATAAAATAATAAATACATTCTGTCAAAATTATTCGAAAAACCTGCTTGAAACGATTGTCAAAATTTTTGTTGTTGATAAGTTGGCTCAACTGTTTACTACACTATTACGGAATTTGAACGCGACCAATTCGGTACTTTTTTGACAGAATGTGCTAGTGCAAAAAGTTTGAAAAGAAATTCTAAATAAGTGATAAATTTCCACTAATATCAGAAAATGCAACATTCCATTTATTTACCATACTTTGTTTTAGATAAAGTTCATTGAATTTTAAATGAATGTTGGTTTGAATTACTAAAAGAAAAAAAACTGTATTACTCTGACAGTTTTTCGAATCATTCAAGTATTTTCGATGCAAAAATAAACAATAAACATGCAACACTATTCCAAAGATGAAAAATCTTTTATATCCTTCAAAAATTATGTCACGATACTCACAGGTAAGCCCAATTTTTTCGTATCGACGGGATGTTGAAAGGGCCACGAGAAACGATGTTTCCATACTGCCTTGAACACATTTTTCTGCAAGAATTGAAGTTGATTGGTCACCGGCCCCGGTTTGTCGGGGGGCGGATGGACTGGTGGCTGCACCATTCCGTTCACAGGTTCCATGGGCGCTTCGACCCTTGTGGAAGGTTGATTATTGTCCATCGACTGTAAAGAATTGGATAATTTTTCATCAAATAAATAATAATAATGTTTCTATTGTAAAAATATCAATTTACACTAGGCCTAGGTCCTTCAGCTTTAGATACTGTTTATTTTGATTAATCAGGATTCATTCTATACAAACAAAGGGACATATTATGTTCGCGACTTGCAAAAATGCATACCTTCATATCAATAATACAAGAACCTTTGAGAAGGAGCCACGTGGTTGGCAGCCTGACGGCCTACGATGGAAATCTTTTCTGCTGCAGGAACGGCCTGATCCCTAGGACGTGCGTTCTCTTCTCTAAAACTATCAGAACTCACATACTATCTAATTTCTGTTTCAGAGACCTGTTAGCAGTCAGAATCGATGAAAAAGGCTTCATAAATAGTACCTTTGTGGTATGCTCAGCATACTTCCTCTACGACTCACAAACACCACCTTCAACAGGAGAACTACATGAATTGGTGAACTACTGTAAAACACAAGACTGGCCGCGCGTCGTTGGGTGTGATGCCAACGCTCACCATTCTATGGGGAAGCCAAGGCAACATCAGGGGAGAGAAGCTAGTCGAAGATCTCTACAGCACAAACCTTACATTTTACACTTACACGCAAGGTAAATCAGTCAACTCAGCACTACACTCTGTAGTAGGGTATATTGAGAAAGGACTGGAAAACGGCGAAATCACTCTAGGAATATTCCAAGACATAGAGGGAGATACCTGGCGGAAGTTCACTTCCCAGGTTTCCTCATCGACAACACAGCAATCCAGAAACCCAATGGACATGCTGACAAAGCAACCTGGAACAGCCTCAATGGTAGTTACAGTGGAAAAGATTCGATGGGCAGTAATTACCTTTCAACCATATAAAGCACCAGGAGCAAATGGTATATACCCTGCATACTCAATAAAAGGAATGGACCGAATTGTTATTCATTTAATCCACATCTTCAGATCTTCCCTAGCTTTGGTATACGTTCCAGACCCCTGGAAAAAGATTGGGATTATCTTCATTTCCAAGCAAGGGAAAGACAAGATGGTACATAAAATCGCCAAAGATTTTAGACCAATTAGTCTCACCTCCTTCCTACTGAAGACTATGAAGAGACTAGTAGAAAGATATCTTAAAGAGAACACCCTAGTTGAGCGCCCCCTACTCTTGTTGCTAGGAACAGAGTTACTCTACTTTGGTGCCTGGCCCATCAGGGCTTCGAAGGAAACGAGATAGCAAACAGCCTTGCCAAAAAGGCAACAACCAATGGGACCAGAACCAATTCTGACCATTCCATGGACCCACATGCTCTCTTTTTTTCAAAACTGGAACACCACCGAGGCCCTAAACTATTGGGCAGGTATCTCGGGACTGAGATAGTAAAAAAGGCTCATAAAGGGGCCGCAATCGAAGAAGAAAGCTATTGTCCCTCGATAAAAAGTCTGTTGGGATGGTAGTTGCCCTATTGACGGGACACCTACTCAACAAACACCTACACGTCATCAGACTATTGGAAACCACAGTGCCGTGGTTGCCTAGAAAATGGCGAAACAACAGAGCACATGCTCTTCGAATGTCCCGCTTATAAGGTGACTAGACTGAACACTTTGGGCACACAAATACCCAGCGCCCGGATAATCCAGAAGGTCCCCTACAACAGTCTTGCAAGCTTCATCAAAAAGTTCATGCAAGACTGATAACAAAATAACACAACACGACAAGCACAACGGGCCAAAAGGCCTCAGTGCTGCCCATAAAGAAGAAGTGGTAGGCGTTTTGGTTGCCTCCTCTAAATTCACTTTGGACAGTTTTCTGAGTATGTGTATGGACTTAGAAAGCCTCTTGCAAGTCTCGTTGATGTATTTGGAAGAACATAGTCTAGAATCCAACTATATTTCCAGGTATTTGGCAGATTTCAGTGGTTCCCTGTTTCCGATGTTGAGTATTTCTGTCTATTCTTCGTTCACCTTTAGCCTGTTACTTGAAAACCAAGTCTTCACTTCCGTAGTTACTCCTACAGTCTTTTCAGAAATTACCCCTTTCATTTTCACCACTGATTATCACGAAAGTGTCATCACAATATGTCCCTGTGTGGGTTGCACCATTTATATGTATGTCGTTGATATAAAGCAGAAAAAGTATGGGCCCCGACACAGATCCATTAGGAACACCATACCTCAGCTGATTCATGATGTCCGCAGATGTATATGGAAGGATGTTAAATTTCTACAAAGTTAGACATACTATTTATGAAATAATGCCTGAAGAATTGAATGGAACACCCATTTTAAGTATGACCATGACAACTCTATAAAATATTTATAGGTAATGAAATTCTTCAATGAATGCTAAACGAATTCAACGATAGAAAAGTTGTTTATAAACTCTTATCAATACTATAGTGTTAACAATGTAATAAGAAAATCATGTCTTGTTTGATATTGATCATATATTTTGATTCAAGTTGAAATTTGATTGAAAAGAAACGTATAAACATATATTTATGAATTGAAGAATGCCAATTATTCAGGAATGTATTTATAGAATTGAATTATCAACTCCTTAACTTCTTTAAATTTTGAAGGATGCAAAAAATAATGAAATACCAATTTTTCAGATATTTAGCAAAATTAGAATGGAGAAGGTGTCTTATTTATTTATTCCATAAAAAAAATACACAAACGAATAAGGACAAAGAGTAATAACGTAAGTTCAGCATTAATGTTCCGAGCTATATGCCATGTGGACCTTCAGATTAAAAATTTAAAAATCAAGAGAGAAGAGTATCCTCATCATTAAATGAACACCAAAAAGGAATGATTGAGAATAAGAAGTCAATCAAAGTATGCCAAGAAAATAAGTGCTTTAAGGTTTCGAATGAAGGGAGAGCCGTTGCCATTTCCCTGATGTGCTCAGGAAACTTATTGTAAGTTCTTATACCATCAGTCAATAACCCTCGCTGTCCCAGAGTCGACCTCATCTCAACCGACTCCTACCTCTTAGATTGTGATCATGTATGTCCTTGTTTCTTATAAACCTAATGTTAGAAGTAATGTCTCCCAATTAACATCTGTGTAAATAAATGTAGACTTGGTAGTTATATATAGATTGCAGGTTCATTATTCGGTTTGGCAAATAAAAATCTCTGGTTGGGAAAGTTCTAGGGAGATTAAAAATCCTCTTTATTGCCTTATTATGTTGAACTTTGTGTGGTTTCAATTTATTTTGATATGTGCAATTCCAAATTAACGTCAAATATGATAAGTGCCTATGAATCAAGGAATAGTAAAGCAATTTCCTGTGTTCAATTGAAACAAATGGTGAAACTCCACCCAAAACCCCAATGGCTGGGGCACTTTTTTTGCAAATATGCGAAATGTGTTCCTGCCAGGTAAGTTAAGTTTATTGTCAATATGCAACACAAGGTATTCAAGGTAGTTTGTACATTGTAGAGGAGTTGAGTCTAGGGAAATATGAAATTCATCTGAATCATTGAACATAACCATATAGTTGGATTTTTCAATATTTAGTGTTAATTTATGATGGTTTAGCCAGTTCTTCATTGCTACTAGGTCCTGATTAATTTCTTGAACAATTTGAGATTAGTTTTGGTAAAATAAAGTAGGCAAGTATCATATGCATACAGTTGAATGTGTCCATTGAGAGCCAAGGTTGAGATTGTGTTAATGTAGATCAAGAATAAGGTTGGCCCCAGAAGTGACCCTTAGGGGACGCCGCATGTGACATCATTCATTCCACTTGTATCTTCACCAAGACTCACATACTGGGTTCTTCCTGTAAGATAATCTCTAAACCACTCCAAAGAGCCTCTGCTTATACCTGTAGAATTCATTATATGCAACAAAATTATTTGGCACGCTGTGTCAAAAGATTTTTTTTAAGTCAAGTGACAAAAACACACAGAAGAAACCCTCGTCTATGTGGTCTATTATCTGCCAAATAAAATCAGTTGTTGCTTCTTTGGTGCTGCTAACTGGTGTACATCCATACTGATTTCTGTACCAAAAATGAGTCCCGTTTAAATAATCGCACAACCTTTTATTTACACAGTATTCAAGGATTTTTGATATCACAGATAGTAATGATATAAGTCTATAGTTATTTGCTGAGGTTGTATCACCACCCTTAAAAACAGGAACCATCTTAGCAATTTTTAGTGCTCGGTCAAACAGAGAAGGAATTTGAGGAAATATCGCAGGTTATGTAATATTCTTCTGCTGGTTTTCTTTTTCCATTGATACAGATTCCTGCCCCAAACCCCCTTCCTTTCACCCTTTTTTTGGAAATCATGGAATGCAAGAGAGAATGAAGCGGCTAAGCAGAAAAATTTTTGGTACTCTTCATGTACACACGACACTAACACAACATAAACAGACAAGCTATTGCTAGTGCAATACGAGTTTTTCCTCAGGTTTTTTCACTGGTTTATTGAATCATATACAAGATAGTATGGTTCCCCTGTTACATTTTCCTGAGCTCACACTTGTGCTTTTTCTGACACACACCAAAATTATAGATATAAGCATTTATTGTAAATACAATTATTCAAAATTTTGTAACTCCTCTCTTTTCAAACGAATATATATTATATAACTAATTAGAAATTTTAATGGTACATGAAATTGTAAAACTAGATAGTGTTAAAATTATTTATAAGATAAAACACAAGTTGATTGACAACACAGTGGCTAGCCTTCTTTATAACTATGATATTCATCATCATTCAACTAGGTCAAGTCAGCATATTCATATATTACCAACAGCCACTAACATTGGGAAAAGATAACCTATCAAGCTGCATCACTTTATAATGAACTTCCCAAACCTATAACTGATTGTGATAATATAAAGATATTCTCTATTAATACGAAAAAGTATTTCTTAGAAAATAGAATAAGGATAATTCATAAGTTTATACATAGAATTCAGGTTTTTTTTCTTATTTTAGTTTCCAACAATGTCTATTTTGATATTATGTAAATTGTAATGCCGTTGTAACTCCTCTGAGGGCTTTTTGGCTAATGAATAAATTAAAAAAGAAAAAAAAAGATACATATGTGTTTATGATCACGTCATGTAGCGTTATTGGCGAATGAATTCTAGATTTCCTGTTTTCTGTAAAGCTCAATCGATGGGATTTCTTATTCAAAGTTTTCACCGGCATTTTAGGGATTCCTTCTATACGTTTTGTCGGACGTTTGGGACACTTGACGGACCATGCCTGATGATCCAGGGCTCCACAAGCACTGCATTTAGGTAGTAGTTGCGTGATTTTCCGGCCATTTATGACATTTCACTTCTTCGTTATTAATTATTATTATTATAAACACTTCAGCAAAGTCTAGGGAACACTTCTGAATATCGATATATCGTATCCAGAACGATCAATATGATTTTTTTTTTAAGAAATGAACACCTGCAGCAATTTCTCACCAAATTATGTAGAGTGCCGCAACAGATTTCAGTTTTTTTTTTATAAAAAACTAAAAATGCATCAGATGCGACGCTGCTTTATAATCATTTCATGTATTCAGTGTTTGAAATCAGTTAGTTGGCACTTTGTTTCTGTTGTAAGCACAAATAAATAATAATAATAATAATAATAATAGCATTTTATTGGCATCTTGTACAGAAATAATAATTATAACTATCAATTACATTAAAGGCCTTAAACTTATTATGAGTGAGTGTTACTGTACATTGAGAGATACCAAAAGGTAGGATACAGCATAGCTGATTAATCCAACCTAAATAAAAGATTCAAGTTTTGTGATTCGAACATGGAAAGACGACATTTGACTAGAGAAGAGATGTTACGAGCCGTTGGCATGCTCCAAGCTGGGAGCTCACAACGGGAAGATTCCGAGGTTCTGGCAAGTAGCCCAAGTGTCATAAACCGTTTATGGTCGCGTTTCAATGGAACAGGTAGCGTAGAAGAACGTCATACAGGTCGTTTCAGTCGCCCAAGACCGATTTTTGGTTTTACAAGCCAGAAGAGATCGTACTACCACAGCATCTCAATTAGCTCAAGAGCTATCACGAGTTCATAATGTACAAATTTCCGACAAAACGGTGAGAAATCGACTGCACGAAGGTCAACTCCACTCCAGACGTCCTTTAAGAGTTCCACATCTGACCCATGGAAATCGCACTGCTCGTTTAGCTTGGTGCCAAGAACACGTAAACTGGGATCAAGAGAGGTGGGCCACAGTTCTCTTCAGTGATGAATCTAGATTTAGTTATCATCCCGATTCGGGAAGAATTCGAATATGGAGGGAACCTGGAAAGCAAAACCGTCTCCAGCATGCTCGAGAAGTTGTTAGACAGGGAGGCGGATCAGTGATGTTTTGGGGAGGTATACGCCTTGGTGGAAGAACTGACCTCGTTTTCATAAAGAACAACCTCACGGGAAATTCTTACGCAAATGAGATAGTTTTATTTGTAGTGGTACCGTATCTCCAAACAATGGGTGAAAATCCACTCTTCCAACAAGATAATGCCCCTTCTCATCGTGCAAGAGTTATCTTGAACGTTCTTGAAGAGAATAATATCGATCTTCTACCGTGGCCATCCTGCTCCCCAGATCTGAATCCCATCGAGCATGTGTGGGACACCCTAAAAAGAAATCTCCTGCGTCGAAACGTCTTCCATCATGAACAGGAGCTTCGATTAGCAGTTCAGGGTGCTTGGAATGACTTAGGCCAAAATGTAATAGACAATTTAATATTGAGCATGCCGCGACGATGCCAAAGTGTCATTAATAACAGAGGTGGACCTTCTGGGTACTGAAAAATGTAAGTG
This sequence comes from Cryptolaemus montrouzieri, assembly GCA_013387265.2. NCBI lineage: Eukaryota > Metazoa > Arthropoda > Insecta > Coleoptera > Coccinellidae > Cryptolaemus > Cryptolaemus montrouzieri. Next base: position 5,093,157 of record JABFTP020000103.1, on the reverse strand, counting down.
CTTCCATATCGTTTCGAAAATATTAGTTCAGGATTTTTTTGTGTTTTACCAAATTTCGTCATTTTCAAATTTCAAATTTTTTATTATAATAGGTGCTTTGGAGAAGTCAAATATTATTTTGTTTTCTTGAGAATACATTATATACAGCACATCCTAACAAAAACCGAAAGATTTCTATACATTCGAATCATCAAATTCACATTTTAAAAATATTGGTAAGTGTTCCTAGACTTTTTGAGGTGTTTATTTGAGCATAGAATTACTAATTTATGGTACATGTATGTATATATTATCCATTGAAATAGTAACAAGGCATTCTAATGTAGCAATTTTAGAGTTTCAATGATATAGACAAGAGGACTTTCTAGGATTTTTTTTTCCTAAACGATAGCCTTCCGGGGCAAAATAATTTCAGATTTGGATTCTGGGACCCAAAATTTTTCAGTGAATTTTGACTATCAACACTATACTAAATAATTACCAAGAAAGTTTCAAACTAAGATACAAATACTTAAGCAGCCTTATCATTAGCAAATTTAATCAACTATCAACAAAGTGTGTATTTAAAATTCCCTGATATTGGATATTTACAAATTGATAAATTAGGATTTCAGTCACAACGAATTATATACAGATGAAGATTAAATGAACACCGACTTCTCAGAAAGCTCAAAATATCAGTTTTCTGAGTGAGTAAGAAAATATATTACCTTAGATGTTCAAAAACGTTTCCTCAAGATTAATTTCATTAATAATATATGACATACTGAACACATTTATACCTTTTCTCTAGAAACAAATTTTCTCGAATATAAAAACTGTATTTATTGCACATTCAAGAGTTAACAAAAACTATAACACACATTTATGTTTTCTCAACGGATTTGTAGAAAACTTTGTTTCGTTGCTTTACCAAAAACTAAAACCCACAAATCATTCGATGAACTAAAATTAAAATTGTTTTTTTTTCTCTTACCAGTAAAGAATAAATCTCATGTGATCTGGGCCTGATAATCAGCTGGATCGAAAACTGCAAGAATGAAACTCAAATCCCATTACCTGGGAATCCATTTTAGAGTATAAAACGCATTGTACTGAATCCACTATCTACAACAAAAAGAACTAAACTTAGAAACATCAAAATTTATTCATATATAGAATATAATTTGTCTATCAAATAAGTAAATAAATAATAATTGCCACACCCTCGATTTATTTTCAATTTAAGACACTTGATTGATTAGGAATATTATAATGAGAAGGTAGTTTTATAGTATAATGCAAGAGCAGACCTGGGTTGCCCTCAATATTCTCAAAACAGGTCAGCATGTATAAACTATTTAAGTGTAACTATTTTACCAGCATTAATTGACACTAAGTAGTTTCAAATTATTACACAATTTTACCTCGAAGATTTTTCCGAAATACTAAGCTGGTTTCATTCACAGCCGCAAAATTATCTTGATAGCCATAGACGCTCGAAATATCCTCAGGACATATATTTAACGGTAAAACGCGGGAAGAATATGAAATAACCTAAAATATACGAATTTTCGCATCTCCATTAAGAAAATTCGAGAATATAAGGTCTGAATGTGGATTTACAAGGTTGAGACCGATTTAATCTTATATTTTTACAACATGGCGGTATACAGAATCGGTTCAGTAATGAAGCCAAGATTTCATTCGAGTAATCTGAATTAAATTTTATATCTGCGTGCGAAATTTATATTCCAAGTGATTACCTAGATTTTAATTCAAAAATTTCAACTTTACCTGCTTATTTTGATGAATAATCCACACTAGAATTGCAAAAAATAGGGATCAACACAACACTCACTACACCTACCACAAACCCGCTTGCCAAGCTTGGCGCATAGTTCTCGCGTGATGGCCGCCTTCACAGACAGCTTTAAGGTGATTTCAAAATGTCATTTTCTTGCAACCAATCGAAAATTCTTTTAATGTGATGAAAAAAAGCCCACTTAGCACAAAATTCAAAACGAAGAACTATTTAAACAGGAGAATATTCACAAGTACAATAAAAACTAAATAATTGCGATAAACAATGCGTCATACCATCAAACATGGCCACTTTCAACTTTCGACTTACAAATCTGAACTGTGGAAATTTTAATAAATTATATTTTACTATATTAAAATGAAAATTTTGACAAAGTATTTTCGTGAAATATTTTTTCTGCTTACACGACATTTATTTAAGAAAGGCCAGTTGAAAGAATTTTTATTTTGTTTGAATACTATGTCATTGATTAACCATACTGACATATCCATTGCGCATGCGTAACAATCTCATTTTAGTATAATTGAAATTATACTTGTTCAATTTCAATATTTATGAAATTTCAATAATAATTATATTTGGTGTATATTCTTGTATGCCATGTTTTCTGATTCGAAAATTCAAAGAAATAAAGGAAGAAAAATATAAAAAAAAAATAAATGCGCAGGACCAGAAAACACAAGTCGAATCATAGGAGATGCGCAATTACATTGCATGCGCAATTGCGCAGCGCCTTTCAACCTTCGCCATGAGTTGCCGCGCCACAATTAGCTGAGTCGTTACGACCATTTATATATTCTGTGATACTACTTTTATAAGACACAGAAAGAAGAAAAAGAATAAAATGTTTAATTGAACAACTAATATAAATAAACTGCAAAAACGATTGTAATGCAAAATATAGTATCATTCATAAATAATTCACTAGTAAAACCATCTGTTTCACAATCCCATACACACCTTAATCCTGTTTTAACTCCTGCTCCCTTCAATTCTCCCAAGATGACTTGAGCAATATGCTTATAACGTCTCATTTTTAGTTCTCTACAACGAGCATTTACTTCGTTTGCTATTTTAGATGTCCATTTCTTAGCATTATCCACTGAATAATTTTTCCCTGTTAAAATCTCTGTTTGTACATTTCTTATAATCTCTTTCACTGGATCAGCTTTGAATCTTTCAAGAAGACTAGGCTTGATTTGGTAAGAATGCAATGCAGGTATTGATTCGTAGCTTTGTTCTTTGAAAATTTCAGTATCTTCTGTATCATTGCCTTTAGTGAGATCACTACCTTCAACTGAAATTGCATCTTCTATTCCTATTTCTTCTCGTTCACCCATTATTTTAAAAAATCGCAAATGAAATTTTCAATTAACAGAAGGAATTAAGTTGAAGATTAATCATAAAGTTTGTATGTTGACAGATCAAAAATTCTGACGCAAAAAATGTGAGTGTAAAAAATTACAAATTCTTCATATCTAATGGAAATCACTATGCAAATTATTTTGGACGCATAGAAAATATTACAACTTGATGAAAAGTAAAAGGTCTCAGTATATTTCAAATATCTATCATAATTCTCACATTGACTAAATTCTTATTTGTTACTTTCCTTCTTCAATAAAACCTTTAATAATGGTAGTCAAACTTTTTCAGTTCATTATTGTGTTGAAGCAATTATGCGATCGAAGTATGAATTATTTTGTGTTAATAATTCTGTGGTATTAAACATAGATTACATTGATGTATATGTCATTGCATATGATCATTGTTCCACCAGTTCAATTAATTTTTTTCGCTAGAAGTGTAAGAATGTGGATTAGGTTGGTGTTCATAACCGGCGTTTAACTCCGATTCTTCTTTTTTTCAATAATTCTTATCTATAATTTCCAATTGAATTATTAGTAGAATGCAGAAGCCCAAAGTTTTAATCCTCGGAGGTATTCATTTCATTATTACAATATAAAAACAATTCTGATTAAATTGAGATTTGCAGGATGTGGTTTTATAGGACGAAATTTAGTATCGTTTTTGGTATCAGAAGAGCTAGTGAGTGACATAAGAATAGTTGATAAGGTTCCTCCACAAGTCGCTTGGTTGAGTCAAGTTCATCAAAAGTTTATTAACAGTGCTAATGTTGAATTTAAAAGCGCTAATTTGATTAATCCTGGTAAGCCTTTATAGGGATTCAATTATTGTAGTATTTTTTCTCTATCACAGTTTTTCTAACTTTAAAAAAATAATGGATGGTAGTTAAGTTTTTTGATATGCTCTCTTTTTAATTAGAGTCCTGTAAAAATGCTTTTGCCACAAATAGTTCCTGGGATTTTGTCATAAATTGTGCTGGTGAAACCAAAGGATCTCAAACTGACCCAGTGTACAATGAAGGTATCTTAAAACTCAGTTTAAACTGTGCTAAAGAGATTGCTGCACATAATGTGAAACATTATGTTGAGTTATCTTGTGGAAATATGTATTCTTCTGAAAAGGTTCCACACAAAGAAAATGGGCCTATGGAACCATGGTCTCATGTTGCCAAATTCAAGGCTAAGGTAATTAGAATTTTAGTTATATAGGTTCATGTTTGAGTGTATATATGAATTCTTCCAAATATACTCTAATATGTAATGTCATATATGCAGGTTGAAAAAGAACTGTCAAATATACCTGATTTGAAATTCACTGTTCTTCGCCTTCCTATAGTATATGGCTCAAGCGATAAGGGTTGTATAATGCAGAGAATAATGGTGGCGGCCATTTACAAGGAGTTGGGGGAAACTATGAAGTTATTATGGAATGCAAACATAAAACTTAATACAGTTCATGTTGAAGATGTTTGCAGAGCTATATGGTTTGTTTTAAACAGAGATGATACTTGTGGTCAGGTGAGGTTAGATTTTAGCAAACCTATTATTTTTATTTTAAGGATTGGTAATCCTGCTGTTTACGCTGACCACTTTCGCGCATCCAGTACCGCGTCGACGGGAAATATTTCTATTTTAATTTCAACCAGTGTTGCCAGATCACTTTTCCTTCAGTGATTTTTGAGTTATTCAATACCTCGATTATTATTGAAGTTACGTAAAAAGTATTTTCACATTGAGTCACTTTTTTGAATAGATTGCAGTGGATGAGCCAATTTTTTTTTTCTATTTCGCTTGACATTGACGTTAAAGTGTAATTTCAATTTTTTTCATTGAATTTCTGGTTTCAGGCTTGTTCGTAGTGATTTTGAAAGATTTTCACTTGACAGTTAACCTCTACCTGCGGTATGCATCTTCCGAGCCTATGCAGATAATCTTATCGAGAATTCTACTACTCTTTTTATTTCAATACTGACAGAGGTGTTGATGCTCAATTTTTACACCACCTTGTTATGCAAAAAAAAACTTCCCCAAAAATTGATAACCTCCTCCTTTTCTGTTTGTTCTATGGACCTACAGTTTATAGTGGACTCCGAACCACTCACTGGTTTTGTCTAATTATTACTTAGGAATCAAGATATTACATTTACTATTTTTTGACTTGTCATCTCTGATGAATAAATAAATGATTGATTGATTGATATGTAAAATAACAAAGTTGATATGCACTTCGGTAGAACCGAAAGTGATATTGAGATGAAAATCTTTTAGAAATAGAGTTGAATCAACTACTAAAATTCCAGAGCGATAGCATTATTAGTTCTCTATAAACATATAAAAGTCCACTCTACTGGGGATACCTGTATATATATATATATATATATTTATATATATATATATATATATATATATATATATATATATATATATATATATATATATATATATATATATATATATATATATATATATATATATATATATATATATATATATATACCCCGACGAGTTGCCCATATATCTGTTCATGCAATTAAACTGATTTCATGAAAAATATAAATCCACCACCCGGTAATTAATACCATTGCCAGGCAATGATTATAATCAAAACATATCCTGGAGTAATTATATATTAGGATAACGTTAAATGTTATAAGAATATATCAATCTACCAGAATATATACATACTATAGCATCATCAGACAATGATATCAATGTACCAACGAGTAGTGTCAGAGGCTTTCTCCCCGGAAAAATCAAGTGTACGGACCTTAGTCAAGTAACACTGAATGGTACTCATTAATAGTTTCCTTTGTGTGAAGTGGTGAACGATCGAATAGAATACTGCTCTGAATATAAATATGACAAAATTGTCAGTTAATTATATTACATTTATATAAACAAATAAATAAAATATGAAATGAGATTCTGAGCAGTATAAACTAAAGAAAACCTATGACTCTACCTCATTATTATTTTCGGAAAGAAACCTACGAAGAATATTACAAGATTTTATGACTGTTATCTTTTGTAACTGTTCAAACAAATTTTCTTCAGACTCAAAATCTCAATACTTTTGTGAAGATTTCTAGGAATAACGCCTGTTGTAGAAATAATAATCGGTAGAATAAATATTTTCTTCATTTTCCACATTTTTTAATCTCGTCGCCAAGCATCATATATTTTGAAATTTTTTCATTGTATTTATTTTGTATATTATGTGTGTCGGGTATAGCAATATCAATTATATATATTATTTGATTCTGTTCATCATTAAGAACGATATCTGGTCTATTGTGTTTTACAGCTCTGTTACACAGAATTGTTTTATCAAAATAAAGTTTATATTTGTCATTTTCACAAATAATCTCAGGTTCATATTTTTGAAATTTTTTTCTTTTTGGGAATTAGGTCATGTTTAATTCCTAGATTGAAGTGAATAATATTAGCGACGGCATTATGTCTTTCTAAATAATCTGTTGAAGCAAGGACTGAGCAAGATGATAATATATGAAAAACTGTTTCTGAAGAACAGAAACATCTCGCAAGAATCATCTATATTTTGTTTGATGATATGTTTTCTATAATTCCTTGTGAAAACAACTTGATCCTGGATCGCAATTGCCAAGCCTTCTGTTTCAGCAAACAATTCTCCAGATACTAACCATTTATTCGATGCAATTTCATCAATATAATCATTTTTCAATTCTTTAGGGTGCTTTCCGTGTAATTCCTTCTGCATCCAACTTTCTCTTTTAGAATTATCATCAAATATATCAAAATCTACCTTTTGCATTGTCAAGTTCAGAGGTGTAAGATTATAATCTGAAGCAACAACAATATCATGTAATTTAGACGTTCTCTGTTTATCATGAAAATGGGAACGTAGATGAAAAATCTGTTTACTATGAAGATTATTCAAATCAATTAATCCACGACCTCCAAGATGTCTAGGTAGTGTAACTCTCTGAACAGCTGACTTTGGGTGGTGCTTATGATATTTACAGAGCATTTTCCTCGTTTCACATTGTAATTCATTTAGATCAGTTTTAGACCATTTAATAATTCCAAAAGAAGATGTAAGAATAGGAACTGCATAGGAGTTGATAGCTCTGAAAAGGTTTTTACTAGTTAAATAACTCTTGATGATAATTCTAAGTCTTTTGTAATATGAACTTCTAATATTTTCTTTAGTGCTGCTATGGTTAATTGTCTTCTCTTGACAAAATCCAAGATATTTATATGTATCTCCTTGATGCATTGGCTCGATTTCGATATTGGAAATCTTTATATAATCAGAGGTGATCTTTCCTTTTCAATAGAAAGATTTTTACATTTTGGAAGCCCAAATTTCATATGAATATCATTGGAATAGTTGAAAGTAATCTCAAGTAGACTTTTAAATGAGATCTGGTTCGGCATATATTTAATATCATCTAAATAAATTAAGTGACTTAATTTGAATTCAGCTGATGGTGTGGTCAGATTTGATGTAGCTGTAAGAGTAACAGAGATATTCTTGTTTTTATAGAGAAGCAAAAATTTCGTAAAATCAAGAAGTGTTAAATAACTCGATAATTATCAACTTTTCGAAAAATTTTATAGAGTAATTTAAGTTGCAAATGACTATATATATATATATATATATATATATATATATATATATATATATATATATATATATATATATATATATATATATATATATATATACAGGTGTCTACTATAAAAGGTGCCAAACGTCAGTAGGTGATAGTACAAGTCATTTGCAACTTAAATTACTCTATAAAATTTTTCGAAAAGTTGATAATTATCGAGTTATTTAACACTTCTTGATTTTACGAAATTTTTGCTTCTCTCTATAAAAACAAGAATATCTTCTGTTACTCTTACAGCTACATCAAATCTGACCACACCATCGGAAAGAGCATTGAATTTGCTGTAAGATAGATAAGTACTAATGGTAAAAGATTATGTATACCGGGTGTTGTAAAAGGCTAAATGAAAAAAATTGTGAAATGAACAAAATTAGTGGTATTTTCTTGGTAGCTGTACCACTGAAAACTGATCGATAAGTAGCTGTTTTTTTTTTATTTTGGAAAAACTACTACATTTAACTGGCTTTCAAATGGTATATCAACTTTTGAGCTAACTATTTTTTTTTTCCAGCAATATCATGGGTAAGAGTAATAAGAACATAAAATTCGAAAACGCCAACATCTTAATATTATTATCATTCTTGATAAAGCTGCTGTGTCAGCGAAACGTCGTCGAATTTTTTCAAATAAAGTGTAGATCAAAGTTAAACCTTGTGTTTTTATCTCATTTATATCATGGATCTACATCAAGTAACGGCCTCCACAATTCAAATGTTAATATTACTTAATGAAACATGAACAGGAACTGAAAAAAATTAATGAATTATATTTTCACGAACTATAACAGGTGTTCAAAATGTCTTCCTCTTTCCTGAATGCACTTAACACATCTTTTTCTTAAACTATCAACTACTCTTTGAAGTTCAATGTTTTTTTGACTCATTTCGTTGCAACAGATTCGAATCCTTTCAATTAATTCTTCTCGAGTATTAAAGGGAATTCTATAAAGATTACTCTTCAATTAGCCCCACACATAAAAATCAAGCGGCGTAAGGTCAGGGCTTCTGGGTGGCCATCTCACGGGCCCGAATCTACCTATCCATTTCTCTCCAAATATCTCAGTATTCCAGTTCTGGACCATTCTAGAATTATGAGTCGGCAGCCGTTCATTTGAAACCAAAGGTGATGCCGAGTAGCTATAGGCATCACCTTCCAGAACGTTCATTATTTCGTTATTTAATAGATTTGAGAATTCGTTTGAATTGAGACGATCGGGAAGTATAACTGGCCCGACAAGCTCCTTAACCCCAACCACATATTTACTCTAATCTCGTGCTGACACAGTGCCATGAGGATTTTCTGTATCCCATATATGGGAATTTCTCACATTTATCATACCAACTTTGGTAAAACTTGGCTGATCCGTTCGCGAAGCCATAAACAAATAACATATCTCGATATTCAATATTTGAGAAACTAGGCATGTTTTCTTTTTTTCGAAAAAGAAAATGGAACCGTAAAAGGGGAAAATATAAACTTCAATTCATTAATTCATTGAATGGCAGTTCCTGTCAAATTCTAAATATTTTTATTTGTTTTAAAACCAAGTAATACAAGCCTTCTCTGATTTATCTTTTGCGATTCTTTTTTCCAATTTTCTTCTTCTAATCCGAGAAAAATTAATTATTTCTAGTTTTTAAACATTCAATATCCAGATATGTTATTTATTTATCGCTTATTATTATTATTATTATTGAAAAGTCATTTGTGGAATTGTTTAGAAGCTCCGGTGAAACTAGCTTATTTGTGATCGAAGGATAAGAGAATTTAATGTTCTTACTCTTACTTTTACCCATGATATTGCTAGTAAAAAATAGTAAGCTCAAAAGTTGATATACCGTTTGAAAACCAGATGAATGTAGTAGTTTTTCCAAAAAAAGGCTACTAAGAAAATACCACTAATTTTGTTCATTTCACAATTTTTCATTTAGCCTCTTGCAACTTCCGGTATACAATTTTTTTACCATTAGTACTCACCTATCTTATAGCAAAATCAATGCTCTTTCCGATGGTATGATCAGATTTGATGTAGTCGTAAGAGTAATAATGATAAATTTGATAGTAGATTCAACTGTATTTCTAAAATATTTTCATCTCAATATCACTTTCGGTTCTACCGGAAGTGCATACCGACTTTGTTATTTTACATATCAATCAATCATTTATTTATTCATCAGAGATGACTAGTCAAGAAATAGTAAATATAATATCTTAATTCCTAAGTAATAATTCGACTAAACCAATGAAGTAGTCATAAACAAAGGATAAAATCACAATGAGCAAGAGGAGACAAGACATTTAAAACAAAATGGAATATCAGATAAAGCACTCATGTAATTCCATATCAAAAAATTCGTCCATACTGTAACATATATTCTTTAAAAGTGAAGACTTAATTTTCTTCTTGAAAACAAAACTGCTTTTGTATCTTTCAGAGAGTCGTTTATATGGTTTCAGTCCCAAAGAAGTGAAATATTTTTGTGAGCGCCATAGACGTTGTTGTGGTATTATAATGTTTTCCTTATTTCTGGTGTTGTAATTATGAACTTTTCTGGGAGTGGCAAACTGATCACGGAAACGGTGAATATAGCTGAGACATTCGAGGATGTCCCTTCCGCTCCCTAGAAGTTACGCCCTTGATTAAGAGTTTTTTTTTCTATCGGTTTCACGTCAATAGTATATCTTATCCTTCGCTATTTCATTTTCAACGATAGGTAATCAAATCTCCGACGTGAGATAAATTGTGGCAACACTGGCCACAATTTCAATATTTTCGGGAAACATCGGTTCGACTCGGTACTGGATGTGCGAAAGTGGTCAGCGTAAACAGCAGGATTACCGAAATGATTTCAGTGACATTAGAATGGAGATTTTCAGTTTCGAATATTGCATCTGATTGAACTCTTGCAGATTTATAATGTCGTGGATGACGCAGGTTCAACACAAGGTTCTATATCTGAACTACTGCAAGAATTATTTGACGTCAAAGTGGATTATTATGGCAATGTTGTAAGTGGAATGGTAGATCTAACTAATGCTGCAGACGAAGCTAATGACAAGCATTTGGATCCTTGGGCTAAATCATGTCGGTTAGATAATATCCAAAATACACCTCTTTCGCCCCACATGGACGCAGAGGTGCTTCTGAATAAACATTTGAATCTTGATGGAACTAAACTTAAGGCTCTTGGTTTTGAATTGAAGTATCCTAGACCAGATGCTGAACTTCTTAAGCGTATAATTGATGAATATGTGGATATGAAAGTATATCCTATCTCTTTGGCGCCATAATATTTTAGTTAATATCTATAAATAAGAATTGATGAATTGAGTGTTTGAAGAGTACTCGATAGGTAAGTGCTTTCAAAAACGTTTTGAAAAAGCAAATCATGCTATTTCAAGAATGGAAAATTGCTTTATTTTGATTCATTTTATGATATATGTAATATAAAGTAGTCTGGCTGGAATTTTTCAATTATTCATTTTTATTCGGTGAGATTTTGCAGACATAATACTTTGGAATTTTGATCTTGTTTTTCAAGTAATTGATGGTTACATTGATGAATTGCATACCTAATTTGAGAATTAGTAATCTCGAAAAAACGGTAGAATTATTTCAAATTACGATTATTTTTTTTTGGAAAAATCTATTGTGTAAATGTAGAAAATTCTTTGGATCTTTCATACTTCAAGTGAACGTTGATTGTGTCAGTTTGACACAAAACTTTATGATATTTTTTGAATTGAATTACAATGAAAAACGTCCAATTTTTTCGATATAAAACAGATGGCTTTATAAAATTACGAGATTTCAACGAGGTATGTCAATTTGGAGCGCAATAGGACATTTTCATTCTTTTCTTCGAAGCTTGCATTTTCAAATAATAACTCCCAAATAGTACAAGTGGTCGAGCTCCGAACGTCCAGATTCCTGAATTTATTTTGAGGAGATTCAGTGAGAGCATAATGTATCAAAAGACTTCATTATCTAGATACAGGTTGTCCAAGTTGAAATTTTTTAAAAGTAAAATCATTTAACTTGAATTTGTAGATGTTTGAAATTCGGTTCATTTTTACTGTATCTAGGGCAATATTAAGCACTAGTGGTCCTTTCGGTATTCAGCAACTCTGTCTTTAAAAAGACATCTAATATTTTTGTATTTCTCTGTATGACACATAGATTAGGAGTTATTTGAAGTCAATAAATAACGAGAAGTCATACACAATTTTATAAAAACGAATTGATCAAATCTATCGATCGATTTGGTTCTTCAGAAAGATAGCCTCTGAAAATAGTATTGACTATGATCCGTTGTTATAGCATTACATTCAACTTCAATACTTGATCTGCTTTTTCCTTAACTTCAAATATTTCTCATCTTTGCACCTCCTTTTTTTTTTGTTAAAATTAAGTAAGCCGCATATGGTGGGACGTCCCATCGAAGCCCTTCTAGTGTTTTCTTGACGATCTTTGTGACATGCGCACGAGCGTTATCATGCAACAGGATGGCCGTTTCTGGTGCAGTGCTTGGCTTAAACGAATCATTTGCTCTCAGTAGAGATCTCCAGTGACTGTCCGACCTTGTTTGAAAAGCTCATGGTGAACGACTTCCTTTTGATCCCACCAGATGCAGAGCATAGCCTCCTTTCCATGAATATTGGCCAGGTTCACAAATGGTCTTTCGTCGCTTTAGATTGTCGAAATATATTCACTTTTGATCTCCAGTAACAGTACTTTGGAGGAATCCCTTTCTTTTCTGTTTACCAGCAGCATTTCACAAATGGTTTTTCGTCTTTCGATGTCTCCCAGCTTCAGCTCATATGGCATCCATTTTCCTTCTTTGTATACTTTACCCATTGCTTTCAACTGCTCCCAGACTGAGTTTACTGTTGTTGCAAGCATTTTTTGAGTTTTCGAACCTGTAGTTCAGTATCTCCGAACTTTTTCTTTGCTCCTGAGTATTCATTGTCCATTACACTGAACTCACCAGATTTGAAACGTCGAAATCATTTCTTACAAGTAAAATCCGATGCAGCATGATCATCGTAGGCTTCATTTAACATTCTATGAGATTCGGCGGCAGTTTTTTTACATAAAAGCAAAACAATAACATTTTAATCGCTCTAAAACACAATGAAACTGATGCAAAAGTAAACCTTTATGTGTAACATTATTGACAGATGTCAATGCTATATTTTAAGCCTCATTTACATTGATCAATAAGGCTCAGTTTTTAGTTTCAAACTTTCACCAATAGAGGGAGGTTCTTAACAGATACACTTAATATAAAACTCTTTTTTCCAGAAAATATATGTATCATTAAAAAAATCAATTCAATTCCAGAAAATAATCAGTGGTGTGGGAGACTTGTTCGAAGAAATGTTTCTTGAATACCACTATGTTACGCCATTGGTTTCGTTCTCATAAAGCTAGTTCATATTTCTTCGGATACTATCTAAAAATGAGCTGAATTTCAATCAGGGTTTGAAAGATATTAGATTTTTCTCTTTAAAAATTTCAACCTGAACACAAATCTATTTGATACAGAAATAGATCAAAGAATCAAACCACTAAAATTTCCAGCTACACTTAAACCTTATATAAAACAACTCTTCAGTAATATGAAAACAGATTTTTATTGACATAAGTTTATCTTATAGCAGTTGAACACAAGCAGGTACAAAACAAAAAATTTCTTAGCTTCACACATTAAGTCATCATAAATTCAAAAAATCATTTTTATAAATAAGAAATAATTAAGTAAATAAATATAAATATGCAATAAAGAAATTCAAGCAAATATAACTTCTTAATGAATAATAAAATAATATTATTTATTAAGAATAATAAAATCATTTGCGCCATTTTTTTAGTAAAATACTTTGTAATCATTGAATGATTTTTTACTATTAATTTTGAATTACGTCAGAAAACAAGATCAGTTGAAAGTCGTCACTTGTGGGCCATAAATTAACCAGCAATTTCAAGTAGTTTTGTTCAAATCAAGAGGAGTAGAATTTCTTTTTATGTTACGTTAGTAATGTTGAGGACACATTTATCCTAGAGTTATCCAAGTAATATTTTGATTGTCCATGTTCTAATACAGAACAAACAGGGACTTGTCCCTTCTAGTCCAAAAAACTCACAATCCTACTGTGCCTTGGCCTCACTTTATTAATTGATGTTGAAGTTATTCCTTTCAACATTTTTCCTTTATTAACCATTAATTTCCAATGTGGAATTCCTCTAGTTTTGAAGTTGTACTTATACTTGAAATGTATTTGTTGTCATCACTTATATATGAAGTTACTATTTTGTATAAAGAGTATTTTATATCATAAAAATATGTAATTTAATAAATGTTGTAATTTGTTGAAGCTTCAAGCATTTTATGATCTCTCTTTGGAAATTCTTGTGTTCTGGGCTTCGTTGAATATTTTGTACTTATTAGCGGCTTTTGCAATATTCTACGCTTCCTTATGGTATAGTTTTAAGCTATGGTGATATTATATTATGAAACATTCCAATGATTTATTATTGTGATTACTAAGCACTGAAAAGTCAAATTTTGACTGTATTGCTCAATTATTTAGGATATTTTGTGAATTATTTACTCTTGATAGGGGATTTAATTGTTGAAAAATAAAGTCGATGAATGCTTATAATTATTGTTTTTCTTGCGTGATCCTGATGTCTGCGCCAGCAACAAATTTACTTTTGTAATTTCCTACCATCCTATGGTTTGAGGAATGGTTCAGCCATTCTAGTAATGAAATATCGTGAACATCAGCTACGTATGAATTTGGTAAGTGTAACCCCCAAAACATAACTGTCATTAGCACACGTTTCCCTACCTCCGCCGACATAACCACTTGACGTTTCTTTTTACGTTTTATTGAAAGTAAAAAACCATCTTGACCAATTGTCAACCTAGAAAATGACTTTTTTTTTCAAGTAACTGCCTCGATAGCTGCACAGATCGTGTGCAAGCATATTAGAATTGCTTAGCCGAGGTGCGTGGTTCGAATCCGGGTTCAAGTTGTCCTTGAACAAAAAGTGAATTTGATAATAACATACGTTGGGTTGACGCATGGCTACTAGCTGAGGCCATTTACCATCGAAGGCCAGATAACTTGTAATCCAGAGTACTATATACTGTACGTCCACGAAACAAATCCACGAAACAAACAATAAGTCGGGACAAGCAGCTGACGTATAGAACCGCTTGTTTTTCGCCTGAATCACGGGTGTTAAGGTGCCTTTTCATTGGATCATTTTGGACGAAATCGTTAAGACGATATGAAGGAGCAGGAAGGCCAAGGGAACTAAGAACGGTAGTGTTGAAAAATGAGGTTCTTGCAATAATTCAAAACGATCCTGGTACCTCCACTAGAAAAATTGCTGACGCTTTAGGTGGTTTTGCAAGACCCTCATTTTCCAGCTCTACCGTTCTCAGTTTCCTTAGCCTTCCTGCTCCTTCATATAGTCTTAATGTGCCTTTTCCATATAGGTGTCGATGAATGCTTTCAAAATTTTTGCTATCGGGAGCAATACGCCGAGCTTCTAATGCATTTTCGTCAGCACGTCCACACATGAAGTGCATGTCGGTCATCTCACCATTCGTATAACGATTCATGATAGTCGATTTGAAATTCAAATTCAATAGATTCAAAATTATTGAAAAACCATGTACCTTGATCTATCTAAAGCATTTGATAGCGTAGACCACGAAATTCTGCTGGCAAAATTGAAAAGAATCGGGATAAGAGGTATACCCTTGAACCTATCATCATATCAAGAACACAGGAAATAGTGGATGGTAATGAAAAATCTAAAAAATGATATTGGCAAAAGATGTACCTGAGGGGTCAATCTTGGGACCACTCCTCTATATAATTTATACAAATGAACTTCCCACGATTTTGGAACAGGGCATGGTGCAGTCTCCTGATGACACCTCTGTTGTTTCAGCACAGGGTGAGAGAGAGGTTTGTGACGGGGTTCATCAGGTCTTGGAGAGGTTCCAGTGCTGGTTCACTTCGAATAATTTGATGCTCAATATAGAAAAGATCAAACTGGTGTGTTTTTTATATTGTGGAGCCTGGGTGCCAACTGACAATAGAATATCAAATGTACAGAAAACCAACTTTCTTGGCCGTACTATCGATTCAAGACTATATAGACACAGTTTGTAGCTCAATCACTAGAAGCTGTTTTGCATTCGGCATGATTACACACAACGTTGGTATACAGGCTGCTTTATTTGCCTATCATGCCCATATCCACTCCCGACTAAAATATGGAACTATATTCTGTGGAAACAACGTGGAAGCTGAAATAATTTTTTTAATACAAAAAAGGTGCTTAAGAACAATTTTTAGCATGAAACAAACATGTAGCTGCAGACCGCTATTCAGTGAGACTGGTATTCTTACGTTGACTTCTACTTACATCTTAGAGGAAGCTTTGTAAAACAAAATCGAGATCTTTTCATACAACAGGAGAGCGATCATGCACATGACTAGGAAAGAGGGTAAATGTGAGATGCAGCTTTAGCTTTCCAGAATTCCAGAAGAAGACAGAAACCTGACAGTCAATAAATTGAAAAGTAAACTAAAGGAAAATTTGAAGGAAATGACATTTTACACTCTGTAAGAGTACTTTTCACAAAACTTTTATGACATAAATTAAATTTGTAGGCTCGTAATTATTTATTTATTTTGTTTTTGTGTAGTAAATTAATCATTTGTTGGGACATGTGTCAATTTGCTTGGTTTACTTACTCATCTATTCATAGTAATATTTATATGTTGACGAATAGTGTGCCTACGAGGCTATATTGTATTACAGTGGACAAATAAAAGAAACCAAACCAAATATATATATATATATATATATATATATATATATATATATATATATATATATATATATATATATATATATATATATATAACACCCTGTATATCCGTGTATAAACGGTCTGCTGCTAGGTAAAAAAAACAGACGTATACGATACAGCTGATATTTTTTCTCTCGGTTTTTGTGTCACATATTTTAGCGCATCAGCTGACGGGTTTTTCATCAATACTCACCGATCTGACGATTCTTTGTATTCATGCAATCATCTGATAAATTTTCAAGCGGCAGGTTATCACAGTTATTTTTCACATGTTTGTATTAGCAACTGTATAGATAACAGTATTGCAGCCACTTTACTTTTTCTTTTCAATTCAATATTATGTCAATTATCTACAACAAAATGACAAAAAGTTCGTATTAGTAGCTGATGTAGAATCGTTCCTTAATATTATGTTAACAAATGAATAACAATGTTTGGCAAAAATATGTTTGCATTGCCAAAACCTCGCATGGTGCCGCAGTTAACGTTCAGCATACTTCATGACACAATTATTTGAAGAATTCCATGAATTATTGACCAAGATGAACTATAATCTCTAGTCCTGCTTGAATGCAAAAGGCATCAGCATACAAGGTGCCTACCTTCCACAGATGTATAATAAATTATAGCGAACTACATATGATATATTTTATGGTATTATTCAGTCAATAAGTGATCGCATATTTGAGATGAAGTCAATAAAATCGCAAAAACAAATACCATGGATTACTGTTGGCATCAAAACTTCCTCCAGGCATAAAATGGAGATATATAAAAAGAAAATTGAAGGACAGGTATCTGATGACTTCTTCAGAGCATACAGTGGAATACTTAGAAAAGTTGTTAGACAGGCCAAGAAGATGTAGGATGAAGAGTGCATATTAAGATCAAAAAATAAAAATTTTGCAACATGGAACTCGATAAGGATGCACAGCAATGGGCTCAGAAGGAAGGTCTCTATTTTGGAGGAACTGAGTGGAGGAGAGCAGGGATATCAGGAAGTATTGAATGATATTAATACATTGTTTGTGAATCAGGGCTCCGAGTCGTCCAGCAATATTGGTGATTCGAGGGAGCAAGGCTCTGGTCTGGGACAAACTGGTTCTTACCAGTGTAGCAGCCTTGTTCTCTTGTCAACGGATTCTGGAGAGGTCATCAATCTAATGAGCTCTTTGAAGAACACAAAATCTGTGGGACTGGATGGAATTCCTGTCAAACTTATTAAGATGGTTACAGATGAGATCTCGACTGTTCTGGCATATCTGATAAGTCTCACTTTTGACAGTGGTGTATATCCTGATAAACTTAAAATGGCCAAGGTGAGAGCAGTGTATAAGAGGGGGAGCAAACAGCTTATGGGGAATTACAGACCTATATCTATGCTCAGTAACATTGGCAAGAATTTGAAAGAGCTATTTACAACAGAATTGTCGACTTTTTTGAGACTTACAGGGTACTCTCAGAATACCAAAATGGCTTTAGAAAGGGTAGGACTACGACAAGAGCTATACCAGGCTATAAAAAAGATTCTCTCCTGCTTAAACAGTGATAAAATAACAGCACTGATGTGTATCGATCTTAGAAAAGCCTTCGACCCCGTCAACCATGACAAGTTGGTTAGAAGATGTATGCGGTTATAATTAGAGGAAGGCCTTTGGTTCTGCTTCGGTCTTCTTTATCAGGAAGATCTCAATGTGTTGCTGAAAAAGAGCCTACAACTGGAAAGACACTGCAGTCAATGATGTTGGCTATTGGTAGGGGGTGCCGCAGGGGTCGGTTTTGGGTCCCCTCCTTTATCTGATTTATACCAATGACTTACCTTGTTGTACAACTGAATTCATGGTCTAATTTGCAGACGACACTTCTCTGGTGCTCGCCGATCCGGTTTCTCTGGATTCGGTAGTGGACGATGTGCTTGTCGATCTTGATGCCTGGTTTTCTCGAAATGAGTTGAAAATGAACAGTCAAAAGACCAAACTTGTCAGGTTTGCATATGGAAAAGAACATATACCCATATCTCATGGATATGGGACTGCCATGGTTTCATCTAATAGCCTTAAATTCCTGGGTGTTTTGGTTGACTATCGACTGGATTGGGGTGATCATGTAGACCAACTTGCAAATGATATGGCCAGATATGTGTATGCACTAAGAACACTGTCCGAACTTGTGAATATCTCCACAGCATTTACCGCATACAATGCATACATTGATAGTAGATTGAGATACGGGATAGTTATATGGGGGAATTCATCGGATATCTTGAGGCTCCTTTTGCTGAAGAAGAGATGTATTCGTGGGATTCTTAAGCTGAGCAAAACACAATCATGCAGGGCTCACTTTGTGGAAAGATCAGTGCTAACTGTTGTGAATCTATATGTTTATGAAGCAATTATGTTCATAGTTAATAATAGAGAGCTGTTTGTGGAGACTAAGCGTGAACATGAGCATAACACGAGAGCTAAGAACGATATGAGGCTACCCAGATTGAAGCATACTTACCTTCAGAACAACTCTGTTTATGCTTTGGTGAAAATTTATAATCACATTCCACAGGAGACACGAGGGTGGCCACAATATGAATTGAGAAAAAGATTAAATACTCACCTTAGGAGGACACCATACTACACTCTCCAGGAGTATTTTGAGGACAATATTTGTCTCAGCTGATTTCGTCTCTTATTGTTAGGTCTTTATTCTGTTTACACTGTTGTTTTTTATGTATTTTATGTTTATGATGATGTGTTCTACAACAATTTATGTTTATATGGAACAAATAAATGGATTGATTGATTGATATTTTACGAGAAATAAAAACATATTCCTAAGGCTATTAAGACATTCCAACCAAGTTAAAAAGATTAAATTCCTTATATCATGAAGACAAATTAACATTTTTTATCTTATTTCAAATTAGCCTACAAATTTTCGTCAATACAAATAAAGTGCAAATACTACAGTAACACAAAATATAGTATCATTCATAAAAATATCACTAGTATATCCATCAGTTTCACTGTCCCACACACACCTAACACCTGATTTCACACCAGCTCCCTTCAATTCTCCCAGAATTACTTGTGCTATGTGTTTGTACCTCCGCATTTGTAGGTCTCTACATCTAGCATTTACTTCGTTCGCAATTTGTATTGTCCATTTATTAGCATTCTCCGGCGAATAATTCTTTCCTGCTAAGATTTCTGCCTGAACGGTTCTTATAATTTCTTTAACTGGCGAAGCCTTAAATCTTTCTAATAGACAAGGCTTTATCTGATAAGAATGCAGGGCAGGTACAGATTCGTGGCTTTGTTCTTTACTAATTTCTATTTCTTCAGTTCCATTGTCTTTAGAAGGATCGATAGCTTCTACTGATATTGCGTCTGTTACTTTGATTTCATCACGATCTCCCATCGTGTTATTGTATATTTCAATGTAGAAATTAATTGTTTAGGTATATCGACTTAAAAAAGTTAATTCCGATAGCTAACAACATTACATTCCTTTCCATTTCCACTATTCACAAAACATACCCTTTAATTTATGTAATTTGTATTTGTAAACGGTTAAGATTAATTCTCTAACCTCCAAAAAAGAGTTACTTGAATCGTTGTATTATAAGTTGTCATGACAACATTTTAAGGATGCACAAATGTATCATGCCTTGTATCGATAAATCGATTAGGGATGGGTTGGTACAAGAATATCCAGTATAGAATACAAATGATTTTGTATCCAATACTTTTAAGGTTCCTTTTCATTAGAGCGTTTTGACGCTGATTCGAATGGTCACGCGATTTTCAGCGTTGACGCTAGAGAGTTGAGATTTCTGAATTTTATAGCGTCAGACGCTAGAAGAAACAAGTGACAAGTTTATATTTTCCGTCTTCAGGGGTTGCCAATAAAAACCCTGGTCCAACCAGTTTTCTTCAATACGAAATGGCTTAATCTCTTTTTATAGTCATCCAGTTATTGCGCCATATTAGCTTTCGATAATCGAACAACATAGAGGTCTTGAAAAAAGAATTTGCAATATCGAACACTAAAGATTCCAGAAAATGATACCAAATCAAAAAAAGACTTCATATTTATCAATTGTGTTTTAACCTAAAACAAGTGACAAATGACATAATTTGACGCTGAAAATCCCTTTTCATGGGAGCGTCATTTCATAGAAAAATAGGTCACATGACCATTTTGACGCTCGAAACTAGCTTCAAAACGCTCCAATGAAAAGGCACCTTTAGATAGTCATTTTTGTATCAGTTGCACAATTGTTAAGCTGATACTCTAGAAACCTATTGAATACCACTGTATCAATGGTTTTTTCCTTTTACTGTAAGCCATGAATTTAGGTTAGAACATAATTCTACTTATTTAATTGTCTTTATCTATCTGTTGATGAACGGTCCCATAACATAAGGATTTCGGTATATTATTAATTTATTGTGTTCTAGCTTCCAGTAATTAAAAAGGATCCAGTGTTGTTACTATTCCAATTTTATTTAGTTCTTTCAAATGCATCTGAATATTTTCTCTCTACTGAGATTCCCGACTTTTCAGAAATCTTTGTGTTTCAGAAAAGAGAACGGAATGATAATGAAGAAAATACAAGTAAAAAGTTTCTACGAATTTTAACAGTCTTATTCTCGAATTCAATATCATTTTGTTTAGCTTAGTTATTTTGTTCCCTTGTTTTATTTCAATTAATAATAAAACTATAAAATTGATTTATTGATAGTAGTTCTGAAATAAATATTAAGGTGGCCAGTGAAAAATGCCATAAATGAAAAGATCAGTCAAAAATAGAAGGTTTGATTCTGATTCTGTTTTCAATTGTAAACTTGAAAAGCTTACGATTCCCTGTTCTTTGTATCTGGTATGAAAAGGCAAAATATCGATACAGTACTAGTATCGATCGATATCCGACAAACCTACTACGCATACAACCATTAGTATCAATGAATGTAACAGTATCATATTTATTTTGAGTGGAACAACTCATTAATCTCTTGCCTATGGCATAAAATACTTGCATCAACTACTTTTCACTATCTGATTCATACAAATTTACCCATCCCCAAAACGATGTTTTATGGTTCTGAATTCAACAAGACAATTTTAGATATGTTTACAAGTTCACGGGGATAATTGAGCTATGCTTAATAATTCTCAGACTAAAGTAGACAATTTGTATAACGGAGTTACAAATGGGCAAGATTAGTTCGTGAGTTCTTGGTAAAAATTTGACATTCATCAACAGCATTGACTAAATATACTGAAAAAAAGTTAAGCTAAAATCATTTCAACTTATAATATTTTATCCATACATTAGTTGTGTGTCTGTGGCTTTATTGCACTAAGTTCTTTTTGATTTTAGCTTAACTTTTGTTTGAAAATAATTTCACAAATTTCGAAAGATCTGTATAATATGTATCTTGATATATATGTTTGTATATATATTTTTCCGTTCTTGTAGAGCCCTGAAGAGGATTTAAAATATATATCAAAACTGTTGGCCTCTTAATCAAACTGATTTTTTTAATAGGACCTTAAAACCATTAATAATTAAATAATATAATTTATGGTCGTCAACTTGGCCTATGAGATGGAAATCTGTCATAAAACGTGAGCTATTATTTATGAAGAACTAAATATAGATGTGTGCTTTGACGATTGCCATTGGCTACGAAAGCGTATTTGACTTAATCCAATCTTCCCATCTAAAGCCAATTCTTTCTGTATCTGCGGCCTTCAACACTATAGACATGTTGCATCTCTTCAAAGGTTTTTCTAATCCTCATCTTGAAACAAAAATCCTTGATATCTCACTGGGATACTTTTACGAGGGTGACGTACCAATCCGAGGGTGTTTGTAAGACTCATATGAAACATGAACAGACATCTGTGCACGATTAGGTATAGATGTGGGTTATGGAGGGATAGTTTTCATGAAGAGGCCTGAAGAATCGGTTGGTTGGCCCCGGTTGTTTCTTCCTTATTTGTACTGCATTATATACTATGCTTATTGCTACAATTAGATACAAAAATATTAGCCAGATGGCGAAATATCTGAAATTTGTCACTCTGGTTCTTCGTAATATCTCAGATTCCTCCCATTCTTTCTTTCCTAATCATCGGGAAGATCACATCAAGACAAAACACTTTAAGATTCATCTCTCAATCGGGATCTTTTTATAAGTTTTCAAGTCTAATGTCAGTGAAAGTATGTTGAGCTCAATCTTCTCATCTAACGCCACTTCTTATTTGTAATGCATAATTTAATATTATTATTGCTATAATTGGACAGAAAAATATAAGCCACATGTTGTAGCGGAATATCTAAAATTTTCCGCTCTGATTGTTCCCAATGCCTCAGTTATTATCTTGATTTCTTCTCAATCTTTTTTCTCGAGTCAGGAAGATATCGCCCCTCTACTTCTCTTTGTAGTGTGACAGCCTATTGAGTTCAATATTCCTAAGAAACTTCAATCAAATTGTTCCAACATGGGGACTTGGGATGGAAATTTGAAGACAGGTTGCACGTTTTCGAAGATTTTTCTGTTCTTGGTCATAAGGCGTGAGCAATTATTTAAGAAGAATTAGGTATGGGTATGTGTTTTGGGGGTTGCCCTTGGTTGCGAAAGCGTATTTGACTTAGGTCAATCTCCCCCATCTTCGGCCTTTTTTCTTTATATATGGAGATTTTCCTCCTCTTTGTCTAGAAAAAAGCCTTTTCATCATTTGAAATGTTACATGCATTAATACTGTTGCTAAAAGGACTGAATTTTTCCGCCCTGCTTCTCCGTGGTATCTGAAATAATAACCTCAAATTCGTCCTGATCTTTTCTTCGAGCCAAAAATATTAATACACACATCATTTTTCGATGCCTATACCTAGAAGATCATATTTCAACAATTTTTTGCGTCATTTTAATTCTACCTTTCCAAATCATTTAGTTAATTCATAAAATTTTGTAAATTTATCAATTTTTATTTATTATTCGGAACAATATAGCGGATTTCTTTCCAAGTTTTCATGCCTAATCTCAGTGAAAGCATGTTGATCTTAATATTCCCATAACGCCAACTCTTTCTGTATGGTGGCTCTAGCCTGCGGTCTGGAACTCTGTAGATAGATCACATCTCTTCGAATATTTTTCTACTCCTAATCATGAAACATGAGCTGTCATCTGTGAAGGATTAGGTATAGATGTGGGTTATGGAGGGATAGTTTTCATGAAAAGGCCTGAAGAATCGGTCGGTCGGCCCAAGTTGTTTTTTCCTTATTTGTAATGCATAATATACTATGCCTTTTGCTGGAATTGGACAGTAAAATATTAGCTACATGTTTCTCAATGCATTTTTTGAAGGAAAAGGCGGGGATTGCATTTTTGAAACTGAAAATTATTTTCTGAAATCGAATTTTCAATTTTACATTCCTATTTTGGAAAAAGCATGCTTTACTCTTTTAGAAATGTGAATTAAAATGCGTTTTACTTGTGTTGAGTCATTTTTATAGATGTTTAGTCCTTTTTCCTTCGATTTGAAAATGAAACATTCATATATTGTCTGCAGCTCCCTGAAAAGAAAAGCCAAAGTAGAATGAATATTTATTATAGTTAGTGTTAAAATATATATGAGTTTGTGAAAACATATATAGGAATGCTATTGATATATAATTGGGTCTATTTTCAATTTTTTCATTTCTCATCGACTCAATAATCAACCCTAGAGTAGGGAAGATAGAAAATGAGTAAAACCCTTTATTTCTGTTCATGTCTACGCTTATGTCAACGAATATTCATATATTATTTCGATTTTACACGCCATCTATGTGCGATATCAGAATAATTCATTTATGCTGTCGTATTAGTGCAGAGCACTGCACTTATAGATATAGTACCGCACATATAGTTCATTAACAAGGAGGTCGCCAGCAGACGGACTGTTTTTCACGCAAAATACATTCTTTTGTCAGCTAACACAACGATGAACTGGGTTCTTTATCGAATGTATTTAAATTATCTTTGTCAACAGTCAATTTATATCCATATGTCAAAATAAAAATAAGGAGTCAGGTTAGGTATCATTTTTTTGCTCTGTATTATTAGAAAATAAAAGTTTTATCACATCGATTAATAAAATATCCTGATTTTTTACAATTCACATTTGAGATTTACTTCCTATATTGCACGAAATCAGACTTAAGATGAGCAACGACGAGAAGGAAACAAAGCCCGCAATTGAGACCAAGTCCTCCATGGAAATTTTGTCAGAGTTGTTCAGTACATTTCATGCTGAACCACCTCTTATTATCAAACAAGAAAAATCTAATGCGAATAAGAAACATAAGAAGAAAAAAAAGCATAAAAGTAAGGACAAAAAAAGTAAAAAGAAGAGTAAGAAACGAAAGCGAAGTAGTAGCAGTAGTAGCGGCAATAATAGCTCAAGTGAATTAGAATTTGATTTAGCCAAGATTCTAATTAAACATGAAGAAAAGTCTGATGAGAAAAAATTAAGATAGAAGGAACAGAGATATCTCTTAGTTTAGACGAAATCAACAATGAAATATCTGAAGAAAATGATAAAGATGTGAAGCCGTTGATAAAGAAATTGAAGACTGAAGAAAATAAGCATGAGGAAGGTGAAATATCATCTAGTAATGAACATGAATATCTTTCCAAACATAAAAAACGTAAAAGTAAGCATAAACATAAAAGAAATAAATCCAAGAAAAATCTACAGAGGTATTGGAAAGTCCTAAAGAGAAAATAAAACTAAGTACCACCATAGAAGTAGATCTAAAGATTGCCATCGATCTAAAGGTAGAGAAGAAAATGATTTTTATAAAAGTAGAGAAAAAGATGAAATTAGCACAAGTACAAGATCTCATTCTCCTAGTAGACATTCAGAAATTAAATATAAGGACAAATCTAGGGATTACAAAGATAATGATAGATATAGCAGATATAATTCTTTCTATAACAGATCAGATGATTCATATAGATTTTAGAAAGGGACAGAAGTTATGATAGAAGTGCTAAAAATGACTTTTATAAACCAAGAGGAAGAAGTTTTGAAAGAAATAGGAAGACAGATGGCATAGTAGTAAAAGGTGATATATTTTATTATTAAAGTATATACAGAACAGTAAAATAAATTTAATATCTTCTACAACGGAGACGGTTATTTTTATTTGTTAAGGGGTTAGGTGTAGTCAGAATTTTCAAAAATTCGATTTTTTTCATTTTCTTAAAGTATATCTTAGAAATATTCTCTGAAAATTTGAAATGAATCCGACAAATACTTTTCGAGTTATTCTATAATTAGCCAAGGGTTCTCGAACGCTCCGAAACGTTGAATGTAAAACTTAAAATGCGTTTTTCTAATAATAATAATAATAGATTTCAATGAAATTTATACAGCTTTTTTAGAACATGAAACACTAGTGCCTGATCAAAGAATTTTTTTGTTCATTTAATTTCGATTTTTTGTAAACAACCGTTTGGTTTTTTCCCGAAAACCTGGAAAAATTTTCTTGAGACCGCCATTCTAAGAATTAAAAAAAAAGCTTCGATCAGGCACTAGATTATCTGTTAACATAACTAGTTTTTTTGTCTGATTAATTTTAAATAAACCTCCAAGGATAAGTGATGGCCACCGCAAGGGGCTTCGGTTGGAACTGGATCAACATAAACAGCCATTCTTCTTCTTCTTCCTGCACGGCGCCCATATGGGCAGCACTCAGTCCGTTTGGCCCTTAGTGCTTGCCGTGTTTTGTTGAGTTGTTGTTTGTCTTGCAGAAACTTCCTGATGAAGCTTGCCAGACTGTTGTACGGGGCCCCTTGAATCATCCGGGCGCTGGGTGTTTCAGCGTCCAAGGTGTTTTTTTTTTTATTTTATTTTTTATTCATATATAAAACTGTAAATCAGCATATAGTGCTGTTAACACAGAGTACATCTAAATTCATTTATTGGTGTAACAATAATAGTAGCAATAATAGTTTGTGTGAGCGGAGTCAATTTAGTATCATATAAACAACATCAACACAAAGCAGTTAGGTACTTTTTGATAGATTTGGAAAATGTTCTGATCGAAGTGATTTGTTTCAATTATTGGGCAAAAGATTGTAGTAATAAATGCTTTGGTATACCGGAGATTTAGCTACAAGATTTGTTTGAATTGTGGAGGCCGTTACTTGATGTAGATCCATGATATAAATGAGATAAAAAACACAAAGTTTAACTTTAATCTACACTTTATTTGAAAAAATTCGACGACGTTTCGCTGACACAGCAGCTTTATCAAGAATGACAAACAGAATGAAGAGTATGGTATTATAAACAAATCGTAGAACAAGTTGGATGAATAACAGGAAAATCCACACCGAGTCATTGTACAGTTAGTATGAAAGGTAATAAAACTAATTAAACAAGTTAAGTAGGGTGAGTAATTCACATCTACCTGTTCATTCAAAAGCTTGTCGAATGTTTGTATCTATTTATTTCTAATGCTTCTAGGAGGTCTAATTTTGAACTTTTGATTTTATATGTAATATGTAAATAAAACTTTGACTTTTTGATTTTATATGTAATATGTCAATAAAAACTTTGACATATTACATATAAAATCAAAAAGTTCAAAATTAGATCTCCTAGAAGCATTAGAAATAAATAGATACAAACATTCGGACAAGCTTTTGAATGAACAGGTAGATGTGAATTATTCACCCCTACTTAACTTGTTTAATTAGTTTTTATTACCTTTCATACTAACTGTACAATGGCTCGGTATGGATTTTCCTGTTATTCATCCAACTTGTTCTACGATTTGTTTATAATACCATACTCTTCATTCTGTTTTTCATTCTTGATAAAGCTGCTGTGTCAGCGAAACGTCGTCGAATTTTTTCAAATAAAGTGTAGATTAAAGTTAAACCTTGTGTTTTTTATCTCATTTACAAGATTTGTTCTTATTTTTTTCTGAATTAAATTGTTAGTAGTTCTTGTTTTCTATTTATGTATGGAGGAAACAGTCTGAATAGAGGAGCTGGACTTTATAAGATTGTTTCTGATTTTGAAAGCAAGTTTGCAGTGTTCTAGATTTTTTAATTTTTGTATCTCTAAAAAGTTAAATTTCCTATATAGGTCAATTGTGGGTGTTGAATAGGGTAGATGCTTTGATGACTTTGTTTTGTAATCTTTGTACTCTTCTTAGATTAAATTTGTGGGTATTTGAGCACACTGTTATAAGGTATGAGAATATCGATTGAACATGTGCAAAATATATCAATTTTTTGCATTTGGAGGGTAAGTAGAAGGTCATCTGTCTGAAGGCATATATGGGGGCTGTAATTTTTCTATAAATAGAATCAATATGTTCATTCCATGAGAGCCTAAGTATTTCTAACATTGCACTTTAATTGTATTTTGTTAATCTTAATGTCCAGAAAATATGATGTTTTTTTCCTGTTGAGGCACATGTATACAGTCTTGTATTCACTTATTATTATCAGTCCGTTTGCTTTTAGCCACTTGTTGAATGTCTCCATGTCTTGATTGATCGATGTTTCTAATTCTACTTTATTTGTTCCCTTATACAACAAAACGGTATCATCTGCGCACATGAAGTGCTCAGCCCCTAGACCCACCATGTTCAGTCTGGTTTCCTTATGAGCGGGACATTCGATGAGTATGTGTTCCGTTGTTTCGTCATTTTCTATCCATGTAGATGTTTGTTGAGTTGGTGTCCCATCAATAGGCCCACTACCATCCCAACATTTTTCGAGGGACAGTAGTTCATGTACCCTCTTCTTTGATTGCCGGAGATATTGGCTGGGGTTCCCCAGGGATCGATACTAGGCCCTTTGTTCTTTATTCTCTTATTATTTTTATTATTATTATTATTTAATATAAATTAGAGTTGAGGTATGATGCCTATATAACTCGAAAATCATAATATACATTATGTCTTAACAGGTTGCAAAGCAGTGAAAACAAAGTAATACAAAATGACTTAAAAAATAGGCTAGGCTATTCTAACCTGATGAAAACAAAATAAAATAATAAAAAATAATCTAACCTACCCACAGAAAACTTAAATGAAATACAATAATTGCTTATCAAAAACATGTTGTAGGTACTTAGAAATCTTCAGTTGCCTGTTTCAGATAATATCCATGAATCATAGGCATTCTTGAAAGCATTGACAGAAGTAGAAGAAATAACATGTGGTGGTAGATCATTCCATGCCGAAAAGACACGATTGGAAAGAAAATTCTGTCTTGGGGTGGATTTGAAGTTTTCTCGATATAATTTCAGTCTGTGGCCTCGTAGACGTCTTTTGGGAGTGATCGTTAAAAGTGGAGATAAATCTGCACCGAACCTGTTATTCAAGGCCCTGTAGACAATAATAAGATCACCTCGAAGCCGTCTATTATTGAAAGGTTGAAGATCGAATATTTTGAGGCGTTCGGAATAACTTGGCCGTCGACGCCCGTAAGGAATTCTTGTTATCCTCCGCTGAATAGATTCGAGAGAATTCGTCTCGTAATTGTAAATGGGATACCACACAGGACCTGCGAATTTCATATATACGTGACTACAAGTTTTGGGCTGACAACCTTTGAAAGATCTCTGAAGCAGAAACGAACGTCTAGAAGCTTTGTTACAAATACTTTGAATATGATCAGTCCACGTTAGGTCATTAGAGACGGTAACTCCAAGATCAACTTGCTTCGATGTGGTGATCATAGCAGTTCCAGAGATCTTGTACATCCGATGGGGGTTGTTTTTGCCAAGGTGCAGGACCTTGCACTTATCCAAATTCAAGGGTAAAAGCCAGTCGGTGCACCACCTGGACAGATGATCGAGATCTTGTTGAAGAGTGTGGAAGTCAGAAAATGGATTATTATATAGAACTATATCTGATATTTTGGTTTTGTTTAAAATATTGAACTGCGTACTTCAGGTACCTGCGATTTGGCACATGGTTACTTTTAAAGTTCCTATGAAATCTTTGAGAGACCACGACCTCTTCTCTATAACTTTTAGAAAAACTGATAGTGCACAGAACTCCCCTATAAATAGGATGCTACGTGTCTGCAACACGCATAGGAGTAGCAATTTGTTTGGGGTCACATTGGCCTCTTTGAAGAGAAGCCTACGCTTTCTCTTTCGTTGACTAGCATCAAATTCATTCAATCGTTCGTTTTGTAATATTCATTTTGTATGTCTTTTTTCATTCTTTCTGTGAATACAATTCACTATTAATGTCTTATATAATACTTTTTTTAGAGTACTAGATTCTATGCAACTAATATTCATCTAGTGAATAAATACACCTAACCCCTTAATTTCTTAATAAGTCTGAAATTTTCGAAGAAAAATCATACAATTGAATTCTTTCCAGATCATTCGACCATAGCAAGGATAGAAAATATAGGGACAGAGCTTTAACACCTGAATCTTCATCTCATATAGATAAGAAAAAATTGCTTGAAATAGCAAGAAAGAATGCTATACAAATGATGAAATCTGGAAGTTTACCTGGTGCTCTAACCTTGGGTCCTCAAGCTCAGGAGAAGGTTATTGCGGCAATAAAAGCGGGTGGGAAGACTATAGAAGAATTAACTGATTTTTGCAAAACATTGTCAAAGAAAGAAGACCTTGGAGAACTTTCCGATGTTGACGAAGAAAGAGGTAGTGAAAGTGACCCTGATAAACCATTTAATCATCCATTCCAAATCAAGGATAGACCGACAACCATCACGATGAATATTAAAGTAAGAGATTTTGTAGTTTATTTTGAGCCGACGTTATCACATTTGCAATTACAAAAACTATACAATCACAACAATCCGAATATCAAAGATTTCAAGTGTTGATGAACTAACTCTAACCGTCATCTGTTATTAACTCATGAAACTCGCAGATAATCATAACCCTATATAACGAACAAATAATTTGCAATGAAATGATATTGCTACTATAAATTCACGAGATTCGTAATTTTTATACATAAAAAAATTAATACGCAAATCATGAGTTTCTACATAAACACCTCAAAAAGTCTAGGGAACACTTACCAATATCTTTAAAATATGAATTTGATGATTCGAATTTATAGAAATCTTTCGGTTTTGTTAGGATGTATTGTATATAATGTATTCTCAAGAAAACAAAATAATATTTGACTTCTCCTAATCACCTATTATAAAAAAAAATTTGAAATTTGAAAATGACGATATGGAAGCACTTATATTTTTTTCAGTACCCAGAAGGTCCACCTCTGTTATTAGTGACACTTTGGCATCGTCGCGGCATGCTCAATATTAACTTGTCTATTACATTTTGGCCTAAGTCATTCCAAGCCCCCTGAACTGCTAATCATGATGGAAGACGTTTTGACGCAAGAGATTTCTTTTTAGGGTATCCCACACATGCTCGATGGGATTCAGATCTGGGGAGCAGGATGGCCACGGTAGAAGATCGATATCGTTCTCTTCAAGAACGTTCAAGACAACTCTTGCACGATGAGGAGGGGCATTATCTTGTTGGAAGAGTGGATTTTGACCCATTGTCTGGAGATACGGTACCACTACAGGTAAAACTATCTCATTTGCGTAAGAATTTCCCGTGAGGTTGTTTTGTATGAAAACGAGGTCAGTTCTTCCACCAAGGCGTATACCTCCCCAAAACATCACTGAGCCGCCTCCCTGTCTAACAACTTCTCGAGCATGCTGGAGACGGTTTTGCTTTCCAGGTTCCCTCCATATTCGAATTCTTCCCGAATCGGGATAATAACTAAATCTAGATTCATCACTGAAGAGAACTGTGGCCCATCTCTCTTGATCTCAGTTTACGTGTTCTTGGCACCAAGCTAAACGAGCAGTGCGATTTCCATGGGTCAGTTGTGGAACTCTTAAAGGACGTCTGGAGTGGAGTTGACCTTCGTGCAGTCGATTTCTCACAGTTTGGTCGGAAATTTGTACATTATGAACTCGTGATAGCTCTTGAGCTAATTGAGATGCTGTGGTAGTACGATCTCTTCTGGCTTGTAAAACCAAAAATCGGTCTTGGGCGACTGTAGTAATCCTGAAACGACCTGTATGGCGTTCTTCTACGCTACCTGTTTCATTGAAACGCGACCATAAACGGTTTATGACACTTGGGCTACTTCCCAGAACCCTGGACATTACTTACATAACCGTTGTGAGCTCCCAGCTTGGAGCATGCCAACGGCTCGTAATATCTTTTCTCTAGTCAAATGTCGTCTTTCCATGGTCGAATCACAAAACTTGAATCTTTTATTTGTGCTTACAACAGAAACAAAGTGCCAACTAACTGATTTCAAACACTGAATACATGAAATGATTATAAAGCAGCGTCGCATCTGCTGCATTTTTAGTTTTTTATAAAAAAAAACTGAAATCTGTTGCGGCACTCTACATAATTTGGTGAGAAATTGATGCAGGTGTTCATTTCTTAAAAAAAATCATCCATATTGATCGTTCTGGATACGATATATCGATATTCAGAAGTGTTCCCTAGACTTTTTTGAGGTGTTTATACTCCCAGACCGGTATTCTTTTTACTGAAGACTTTTATTTCTATTGTCCGCAGAATTCTGTGCCACTTCCCATTAAATCTAGTCAAGAACGGACTACTGAACTGCGAATGCAGTTTCCTGTAAGCAGTGGTCAGCATCACCGTAAGAATGAAAGCGGATGGGTTCCAGTTGAACCCAAAAAGGACGATGTATCATCAAACAAGTCTTCAGTTGCAATAACGAAAGCGGTTACGCCAATAACGACTTTGGTACCTCCTACCAATAGTGCACATTTCTTGTCCACGATTCCTGTTCCACCTTCTGTCCCACCAACACAGGTGAGTTTGGGGTACTTATATTTTGTTACTTTTATTTGTAGGAAGATGGTATCAACTTGAATTAAATA
This sequence comes from Cryptolaemus montrouzieri, assembly GCA_013387265.2. Lineage (NCBI taxonomy): Eukaryota > Metazoa > Arthropoda > Insecta > Coleoptera > Coccinellidae > Cryptolaemus > Cryptolaemus montrouzieri. The sequence continues at coordinate 5,060,472 of JABFTP020000103.1, read as the reverse complement.
AAGTAGGATGATTGTTTCAAAAGTAATAAAAAACAAGTACTGTGTTTTAAGGAATTTTACTTAATAATTGCGATTCGTAACGCGTTTCACTACACCGTAGCTTCTTCAGACGAATGATTATGCAGAAAAATGTAAATGAGAATATAACTATAAATGTTCTTGAGTAATTAAAAGCTTATTGGTCACCTCCTCCTAAGTGGTTATTTATGACAGGTATATCCAATAAAATTAAGGAATAGATTGCTCCCGAAAAGATTCAATAGAGGTGAAGGGCTTAAATCGACTTGTTCATTGATGAGTCTACCTGAGTGTTTGTATTTATTTATTTCTAAAGTTTCCCAAAGATCTACCTTCCAATATTTATTATCTGTATGCAAAATTTCAAACTGTGGGTCGAAAGAATGATTATTTTCTAAGAGATGATTCGCGTAATTTGAATCTGATTTTTATTTGAAAAACTGCGTTTATGTTCCGATATTCTAATATTAAAATTTCTATGTGTTCTACCAATGTAGAAATTATCACAGTCATTGCAATTCAATCTATAAACACCTGATTTATTGTTTTTACCTGGTTTGGTTTTATTATTTTTATATATTTGCCTAAATTATTATTAGTTTGGAAAGCTATGTTGAAATTATTGCTACTTAAGAATGATTTCAGTTTCTCACTTGTAATGCCAACGTAGGTTAAGGTGTTGAATTTTTGTTTCAATTTATCGACAGGGTAAACTTCATTCAATGCGATTCTACTTTGTTTTTATTTAAAATATTATTTATTAGTTTGGGATTGTAACCATTATTTTTGGCTATTTGTTTAATCAAATTTAGTTCTTTGTTGAAATTTTCTGGTGATAGCGGGATGTTAATCAATCTATGAATAAAACTATTGAATGCTGACATTTTATGTTGATATGGATGACACGACGAGTTATGTATTATAATATCTGTATGTGACGGCTTATGGTAAATTGCGAAAACATGTTTTCCAATTTCATTCGAATTATTACGTCTAAGAAATTTATCGAATTATTGCTTTCTATTTCGGTTGTGAATGCAATTTTTGGATGTAATGAATTTATATGATTTTCGAAAATTTTTAACTGTCTATCTGTTCCTGTGAAGCAAATAATGATATCGTCTACATAGCGATACCAGTATAAACAATATTTACTGAGTGGATGATTATGAATTACTTTCTATAAGTTATTCATGAAAATTTCTGCTAACAAAGGACTCAACGGATTGCCCATAATCAAGCCGTCTTCAATAGTATAATATTTGTAATTGAAATGGAAATAATTTTGATCTAAACAAATTTTTAATAATGAAAGAATATCTGATTTAATGATAGTATTGACATGATTCCTTTCTAATAATTCTTCAACTAAGTAATACGTATCTTTTGGAGGAATGTTGGGAAATAGATTCTTAACATCGAAAGAAATAAGTTTGGAATTAGGTGGTATAGTGGTATCTTTGATATTGGCAATAAGTTCGTATGAATTTTGACCGAAAATTCAGATTTAAAATTGCAATGTTTTATTAGCAATCGTTGGATTGTGGATCCACAATCCGAATTATATCCGTTGATAAAACATAAACCTAATTACCCTATTAGACCTGTTGTTTCTTATGTAACGGCACCTTCGTTCAAACTTTCAAAATTCCTCAACGACTTGCTAATAAAACATTGCAATTTTAAATCTGAATTTTCGGTCAAAAATTCATACGAACTTATTGCCAATATCAAAGATACCACTATACCACCTAATTCCAAACTTATTTCTTTCGATGTTAAGAATCTATTTCCAACATTCCTCCAAAAGATACGTATTACTTAGTTGAAGAATTATTAGAAAGGAATCATGTCAATACTATCATTAAATCAGATATTCTTTCATTATTAAAATTTGTTTAGATCAAAATTATTTCCATTTCAATTACAAATATTATACTATTGAAGACGGCTTGATTATGGGCAATCCGTTGAGTCCTTTGTTAGCAGAAATTTTCATGAATAACTTAGAGAAAGTAATTCATAATCATCCACTCAGTAAATATTGTTTATACTGGTATCGCTATGTAGACGATATCATTATTTGCTTCACAGGAACAGATAGACAGTTAAAATTTTCGAAAATCATATAAATTCATTACATCCAAAAATTGCATTCACAACCGAAATAGAAAGCAATAATTCGATAAATTTCTTAGACGTAACAATTTCGAATGAAAATGGAAAACATGTTTTCGCAATTTACCATAAGCCGTCACATACAGATATTATAATACATAACTCGTCGTGTCATCCATATCAACATAAAATGTCAGCATTCAATAGTTTTATTCATAGATTGATTAACATCCCGCTATCACCAGAAAATTTCAACAAAGAACTAAATTTGATTAAACAAATAGCCAAAAATAATGGTTACAATCCCAAACTAATAAATAATATTTTAAATAAAAAACAAAGTAGAATCGCATTGAATGAAGTTTACCCTGTCGATAAATTGAAACAAAAATTCAACACCTTAACCTACGCTGGCATTACAAGTGAGAAACTGAAATCATTCTTAAGTAGCAATAATTTCAGCATAGCTTTCAAACTAATAATAATTTAGGCAAATATATAAAAATAATAAAACCAAACCAGGTAAAAACAATAAATCAGGTGTTTATAGATTGAATTGCAATGACTGTGATAATTTCTACATTGGTAGAACACATAGAAATTTTAATATTAGAATATCGGAACATAAACGCAGTTTTTCAAATAAAAAATCAGATTCAAATTACGCGAATCATCTCTTAGAAAATAATCATTCTTTCGACCCACAGTTTGAAATTTTGCATACAGATAATAAATATTGGAAGGTAGATCTTTGGGAAACTTTAGAAATAAATAAATACAAACACTCAGGTAGACTCATCAATGAACAAGTCGATTTAAGCCCTTCACCTCTATTGAATCTTTTCGGGGAGCAATCTATTCCTTAATTTTATTGGATATACCTGTCATAAATAACCACTTAGGAGGAGGTGACCAATAAGCTTTTAATTACTCAAGAACATTTATAGTTATATTCTCATTTACATTTTTCTGCATAATTATTCGTCTGAAGAAGCTACGGTGTAGTGAAACGCGTTACGAATCGCAATTATTAAGTAAAATTCCTTAAAACACAGTACTTGTTTTTTATTATTGATAATGGAATTTTACCAAGTAAAAGCCTCCCAAATTCAAATGTTTCAAAAGTATCTGACTACTTTTATATTTTCGCGCCAGAATGTACGTGGGACCTCTTTGGGGGCATGGACGTGGCTAGTAAATCTTCAAGAACTACCTGTGGTGTGCCTTTTTGACGTTCGTCGCATTTTATTTTTATGAAGGGTGACGTAAATATCTGAATAACGAATTTGTGTTAAATTTTGCTTTAAACTCTAGAAGAGTTTTGTGGAAACTATCAATATGATAAAGACAGCATTTGTGTATAGAAATAAGAGTGGTATAAACGGTCCAAAGATGGCCAAACATCTGTTGATAGCGATCAATGCTCTGGACAATCTTTGACGGCAAAAACAGGCGATAACATCAAACGTATGACTTCCAATCAATGAATAACATCAATCGTCGTGCAAGAATTAGAATGTGATGTTGGAATATCGATCAGTAGTGCAGCAATGTGTGACGAAGCACGAGGTCTTATAGCTATGTTAGCCTTCTTACAGTCTATTGGCTGTTTTCAAGATTGACGACTGGTTTGAAGACGATATCGAAAAGCGAGTAGCAAGGCTGCTACCAACACTGCAAGAGGCATAGGGAGTATGCTGTCAAATCCAAAGGGAAGGATGCAACAAAGCAGAATACGTAAAAAAACACATGAAGAATCATGGAGGTTAGTCAGATACTTTTGAGACTATTCTCGTGATTTGAAGATTCGACTCTCATAGGAAAACTAATTTTCAGTCAATGCAAATATACATTCTGTCAAAAAAGATAATTGAAAAAATCTCCTGAAAACGATTGTCGAAATTTTTGTTGCTGCTAAGTTGGCACCTTTCTTATACTGACGCGGAGTTTGAACGCGATCTTTCATTTAATTTGTTCACATTGCTCGATTTTGCCAGTTGTCACAAGTGTATTTGTGATTTTTACAATAGATAAAAATATCGAACGAAGAATTTATTTGTCTCAAATTTTGTATTGCAAATGGAATTTCGTGTGCCGAATCGCCGAAGGCTTACGGTGAATCGATCAAAAACACGTGCATATGAGTGTAGTTGTAGTTTATCAGCATCGATAAATTGAAGGAAATGGCGATTGAAAATCATCATTTAAATTTGAGAGAGACAGGCAATGAACTTTCTGCGCCTCAAGAATCGATTCGTACCATTTTTAACGATTGTTTGGGCATGAAACGCGTTGCCGCTCGACTAGTACCAAAAGACCTGAATTTTTTTCGAAAATTTCATAAAACGCATTGTAATTGAATTTTACCACGTAAAAGTCGTTTAAAAGTCAAGGTAATGTTGACTGTTTATAGCGGTGTTGCAATGTTACCTGAGCTTTATGCGGTGTTTAAGAGAGCAAATTCGTCGAAAAAGGCCAGATTTGTGGAAATAATGGATTTTGCACTACGATAATGCAACCATCTCACAAGGCTATCATTGTGAATGAATTTCGGATCAAAAATAATAATAATAATATTCTTTATTAGTTCATTATTGACCCCAGTAGGGTATTGAACGTTGATATAATTCTAATTTCAATAGTCAGTGATACGTAGTAGTAAAAATAAAATTGACGAATTAATGAACAAAAGAGTAAATGACATCACTTGCATCAACAAACAACAAAAATATAAAGAGTAAATTGGGAATAAAACCGAAAACACATTAAAAATATATATACATCTGATATTATGTCTATGAGTCTTCAAAGAATTCCTCCAATGTATGAAGTGGTCTTTCTTTTAAATAACCAAATAGTCTTCTCTTCAGTTTCATCTTCGGAAGGTATTTCATTGAATATTTTAACCACCATAATCTGAGCATTCTTCTGAAGGTGGGTGAAGTGCAGTTTAGGGATTTCCAAGTTATGTTTCCCTCTTGTGCCATATTTATGCTTGGTTCTCGATTGCAGAAAGAGATCAGGATTACTAGCCACAAATAGAACACTCTAATAAATGTAGAGGCAAACAACAGTAAGTACTGTTGTTTTGTGACTTTCCACAAATATGCTTCTACAACTCACATGGTAAGGCAACCTGAAAACACTGCGAAAACATCGTTTCTGCAAAATTAGAATTCTGTCTATCTCTGAAGAATTCCCCCAGAATATAATCCCATACCTCAATTTAGCCTGCAGGTAAGAAGAGATTTCCAACTTAGTCTGTGGTCCAAGTGTATGCCTAAAAAGCATACACTTTCAGAAGTTTTAAGCGATGCTTGTTTGTCATTGGTGTATGTTATGCTTTTGTGCCATAATTGAAATTTATAATCTGCGTCTGTCCAGCATTCAACTGGAGTTCATTTTCAGTGAACCATTGCTCAAACCTTTCTAATGATTTGAATATTTTAGAGTTTATTTCTCCACAGTTATCTGACAGCACAAGGCATGTATCATCTGCAAATAGAACCAATTTCTCAGTTATACTCTTAGGTAGGTCATTCACGTATATAATATAGAGCAATGGTCAAAGAATTGACCCCTGAGGTACCCCTCTCTTCAACACCATCTCCAAAGACTTGATCAATTCATCAGTAATTGGGTCTTGTTCTACAACAACTTGCGTTCTACTTGTCAGATATGATTTGAAGAGTTGATCTGGTGTTCCTCTGATCTCAGTCTTTGTAATTTTTTCCAACAAAATTACATGATTCACGCTATCGAAGGCTTAGGTCGAGACACAGCTGAACAGTACTTTCTCTTTCTCATAGATGGCTCTAATTATCTTATCAAGAGCCTGATAATTAGCACGACTAGTGGACTATCCCTTTCTGAAACCGTTTTGAAACTCAGTGAGGTTTCTCTTTATCATCTCCTTTTGTCTTCCACTCAACAAATATTTTCGTATTCACCTGAAATGACTCTGGCCTACTTTTTTCTTTTTCGAAAACTCAAATTACCACATCGAGGTACCCGAACTGAAGTCGTTTCTGGAAAAAGCGTTTGAAAAATGTTTTGATGATTGGTTTTTCGTTGGCGTAAATGTATTATTTCGAAGGGGACTACTTTGAAGGCGATACAATAAATTTAGATGAAAAATGAATATTTTCTGCCTCATTGACTAATTCCCAGTACTTTTTCGATTGAGATAAGAACAACATATAAAATTCGAATTCCAAAGCTGCGATGAATTAATTACTGTTTTATTCTTGATTTGTCTTTTGAATTATGTTTATAAAATATTTAATGAAAACATTTAAACAACCCCAATATTCTGCATTTTTTTAGAGTCATCAGTCACTTATCGACATTGGTTCTATAGTATCCCAGAGATTGAGTGCCATGAGAAAATTGCAGGAAAACCCTCATGATGTACAAGCTCTATCACAAATGTACAAATCTACCAAAGAAGTAAGTGCTTGAATATTAAATGTTCCTGTAATGTATTTTTTTCTACAAAATTCTTCGCTTTCAATTTTTCTTCAAATTTAAACATTCAAACAAGTTGATATTATATTGAATGTACGAGGCGTGTTTTTAAGTAAGTACCGTGGTCGCAGCATTGCGGTGGGCGTTTTGCGCATGTCCCCTGGATTCCTACATGTCTTGCAGTTTGATTCTTCCTTAATTTGATTGAGGCTATCGTTACTTGATGAAAATCGATATACATGTTTTCAATTAAATAAAACTATGCTATTTAGATTTTCACTATATTAACAAAACTATGACCGGTTTCACCACACTGTGGCTTCATCAGATAGATACAAACTAATGAACAGATTTATTCCATATATAATATTCTTATTTCCTACTTATTATTACTTTAGGTACAAGTACAAAGGGTATGTTGGAAAACCCATTGGAGTTGCTTACTTTATGAATTGAAAAGATTGAGTAAAGGAGAAGGATTTAGATCTAATTGACTATTAAGGAACCTACCTGAATTCTTTTCTTTGTTGATCTCTAAAATTTCCAATAGATTGAGTTTTTGTCTATTATTTTCATTGTGTAAAATTTTGAAATTATCATTAAAGTTATGGTTTTTTCGAGTAAGTGATTAGAATAATGGGAATCTGATTTATGATAATTAAAACTACGTTTGTGCTCGGATAATCTAAATTTGAAATTTCTGAAAGTTCTACCAATATAAATTTTATTACAATCCCCACAAGACAGTTTATAAACACCGGATTTATTACCTTTATCAATTTTAGATTTGCAGTTTTTGATATGTCGGCCTAAAGAATTATCAGTTCGAATGCTATATTGAAATTATAATGCGAGAGGAATGATTTTAATTTTAGACTAGATTACCAATATAAGTTACGCTGTTGTATTTTGTGTTAGAACTTTTATACTTGGAAATACTTCCTGGATTGCTTTTTGAAATTTTTGCGTGAAATCATGTTATCAATCATAGTTGGACTGTAACCGTTACTGGCTGCTATTTGTTTAATTATATTTAGCTCTTTTATGAAATTATTGGTGACATTGGGATATTAATGAGTCTGTACCATACTATTGGAAGCTGCTAATTTATGTGGATAAGGATGTGTAGATGAATTGTGAATAGTAATATCTGTATGCGATGGCTTATGAAAAATAGAAAAATCATGTTTGCCGTTAATTTTAGTAATAGTTAAATCCAGAAAGTTAAAGGAGTTTTCTGTTTCTATCTCTAACGTGAATTTAATATTATCGTGAATTCTGTTAATGAATGTTTTGAATGACTCTAATTGTCTGTTTGTGCCAGTGAAGCAACAAACGACATCGTCGACATACTTAAACCAATAAATGAAGTGTTTGAATAACGGATGTTCTTGGATAGTTTTTTCAATAATATCCATGAAAATTTCAGCGAGCAGAGGGCTCAGAGGATTACCCATGATTAAGCCTTTTTTACTATTATATAGTACTCCATTGAAGTTAAAATAATTTTGTTCTAAACAAATTCCTAAAAGGTGTAAGATTTCTGATTGAATTATCGGATTGACTTCATTAATTTGAAAGAAAAAAAAACCCAAAATTTCATTGAATCAGGTTGTTATGAAGAAATTGATAAAGATCCAACTAATAAATTTCGATCCATAGTAAAAAACGCTTTAGAGTATGCCAAGTCTATAATACCTACCAACCAAAAATATAAACTTTTCATTGACAACCCGCTATCACCAAAACTTTACTCCCTCGTCAAACTCCATAAAACAGGGTATCCCATTAGACCAGTAGTTTCATATTTTCAAGCTCCAGCTGCAAAACTTTCACGCTTTCTCATAGAATCATTCAACAGTACGCTAATTTTGAACCTAAATTCTCAATAAAAAACTCTTCAGTCCTAATGAATAAAATTCAGCACACGATATTACCACCGAACGCTAAACTTATGACATGGGATGTAGTAAATCTCTTCCCTAGTGTTCCACCTAGTGATACCGTGAAACTCATCAAGAACGCCCTTCAAATTAATAAAGTCAATCCGATAATTCAATCAGAAATCTTACACCTTTTAGAAATTTGTTTAGAACAAAATTATTTTAACTTCAATGGAGTATTATATAATAGTAAAAAAGGTTTAATCATGGGTAATTCTCTGAGCCCTCTGCTCGCTGAAATTTTCATGGATAATATTGAAAAAACTATCCAAGAACATCCCTTATTCAAATATTCCATTTATTGGTTCAGATAGATCGACGATATCATTTGTTGTTTCACTGGCACAAACAGACAATTAGAGTCATTCAAAACATTCATTAGTAAAATTCACGATAATATTAAATTCACGTTAGAGATAGAAACAGAAAACTCCATTAACTTTCTGGATTTAACTACTACTAAAATTGATGGCAAACATGATTTTTCTATTTTTCATTAGCCATCGCATACAGATATTACTATTCACAGCTCATCTACACATCCTTATCCACATAAATTAGCTGCTTACAATAGTATGGTACATAGACTCATTAATATCCCAATGTCACAAAATAATTTCATAAAAGAGCTAAATATAATTAAACAAATAGCAGCCAATAACGGTTACAGTCCAACTATGATTGAGAACATGATTTCACGCAAAAAATTTCAAAAAGCAATCCAGGAAGTATTTTCAAGTATAAAAAGTTCTAACACAAAATACAACAGCTTAACTTATATTGGTAATCTTAGTCTAAAATTAAAATCATTCCTCTCGCATTATAATTTCAATATAGCATTCCGAACTGATAATTCTTTAGGCCGACATATCTAAAACTGCAAATCTAAAATTGATAAAGGTAATAAATCCGGTGTTTATAAACTGTCTTGCGGGGATTGTAATAAAATTTATATTGGTAGAACTTTCAGAAATTTCAATGTTAGATTATCCGAGCACAAACGTAGTTTTAATTATCATAAATCAGATTCCCATTATTCTAATCACTTACTCGAAAAAAACTATAACTTTAATGATAATTTCAAAATTTTACACAATGAAAATAATAGACAAAAACTCAATCTATTGGAAATTTTAGAGATCAACAAAGAAAAGAATTCAGGTAGGTTACTTAATAGTCAATTAGATCTAAATCCTTCTCCTTTTCTCAATCTTTTCAATTCATAAAGTAAGCAACTCCAATGGGTTTTCCAACATACTTGTACTTGTACTATTGTAATATTAAGTAGGAAATAAGACTTATATATAAGGAATAACTCTGTTTATTAGTTTGTATCTATTTGATCAAGCCACAGTGTGGTAAATCCGGTCATAGTTTTGTTAATATAGTGAAAATCTAAATAGCATAGTTTTATTTCATTGAAAATATGATTCTTCCTTGATTACGTTGCTTACTTAGTGTTTAAGATGCCTTCGATGATCGTGAGTCCTGCCGACTGTTAAGTACGGACTGTTTTAAGATTTCTTAGTGCTGAAGGCCTAAAACCGATCGATATTCATCATGTTATCTGTGCAGTTTATGGATGATTTATGTGTGATGGAATTGTTATAAAGAGCATTTAAAGAAGGCCGCACAAATGTGCATGATGAACAACGGAGTGGGAGTCCTTCGATCGTTAATGAATTCATATGAAAACAGTTGTGATTAATTAGTTAAGAAGTTAGGCGACGGACTTCAATGCGTAATTATGTAGAAAAGAAGATTACAGTACAGACTTTCATGTAAAATAAAAATATAGATATATCTTTGCACGCCTTTTCCTAACTTCAAAACGGTACTTACTCAAAAAACACACCTCGTATTGAACGACGATATATATGTTCTGGCATTACACATCGTTTGAGGATAAACAATTTTCTCTTTCTTGGAAAATTTACTTTGTTTTCCTTTAGGTTCAGTCCTGGGCGGAGAGCAAACAACAACCTGGTCAGTTTACAGGTTCAGTGGGCGGAAATTTTTTATCACAATCAGAATTAACTTCTGGTTACCAAGCTTGGGCTAAGAAGGTACATCGAAATAATTTTTTACTGTCTTGGCTAACAAATATCGTTTATTGGTACAAAATTCAATCATAAACCGACTCTTGTTCCATTAAATGATATTTTCCCCATATAATTGTAGGGATAAATCAGGTATCCCTATAGTACATGTTCGTAACCCATACACTGTTTATTTTGATACAGACAAATACAATTTAAAGTGTCGATGCAGTGTAGAGATTACGAATCGACTCGTTGTTTTGAAGCAAATTTTCAGGTTTAGATTAACAGAATCTAAATAGGCACAGACCATTTCTTATTTCAGAGGGATGGAATCTGTGTCTGTTGATAATTGTTACTCAACTGGTTTCTGAAAGAGAAGAAGTTTTTATATAGCAGATATTTTTCCAAAAGCAGCACTAAAATTATAATTTTAACTTTGTTAGTGCTTCTGTGAAGGGTTGAAATTTCATAAGCAAAAATATCGGCTTGGCTCTTGAGATCTTACGTGAATAAATTAAAAACCAAACTGTGATGTTTTTATACGCTAGGCTAGTTTTGCAAAAGAAAAACTTTGTATAACAAGAATGTTGGTGTACAGATAAATATGTTGATGAAAGAAAATCTCATGTTTGCTGTGACAGTTCAGTAACACTTATGGCGTCCTCAGTTAAAGAAAACTTACTGAATATTTTTCTTTAACTGATGACTCTATCACCTGAGAATTTGTTTCAGACAAAAAATGTCCGTTTGTTGAGGCAAGATTCCAAGAACAGGGCCTTTGCACCGGAGATATTTGGATATGGTAAGTGTTCTGATAGAATAAAGAGTACTAACTTTGAGATGGTGGGCGAGAGGATATTAGAAAAATTCGACATCTTGGAACCCTAATTACTAAGAATTTATCAAGGAACTCGAAGAAACTACAATGAAGGACACCCTAAGCCCACCACCTTATGTATTAAGTATCCTTTGAATGTCAATTGATTTCAGAAAGAAGTGTTCCTCAATCATTCAACTTTGAATCGGAATATTTCAGAGATTTCTGTGAAGATTTTTAAATGAATTAATTGTTCATCATTGTATATATGGAATTCATTCAACTTTAGTTAAAGAAATATATTTATCTCTTGGAAACTTCTCTTCCAATACTCAATTCGCGTTTTGAAAACTCTCACTATTTAAAGTAAAACAAAATGAGAAACTTTTGTCACTTTTCCACAATTTATTGAATAATCACGACCGGTTTCGACCCTTCGGTCATTTTCAAGTGAATAACAATATAATACATGAGTAGGCAAGTACAAGTACAGAATGAAATTTATCCTAAATATTGAGTAGTGGGGATCCATTATGCTCTAGTTGGCTGTTGAGGGTAGTAAATTGTGGGTTTTTACATAGTTTGTTAATCTCCAAACTTTCCAACAAATTCATCTCTCTCCCTTTGTTACATTTATGAAGGATTTTAAGATTGTTCAATGATATCGAGTGGTTAGTTGATTTTATGTGTTCAAATATTGGCGAATTTTTATCTGAGGAAATATATTCCTTGAATCTAGCTTCAAAACTTCTCCCTGTTTGTCCGACATAGGCTACCTGACATTCATTGCATTTGATTTGATAAATTCCTGATTGCTTGAATTTATCGTTTTTTTGTTTGGCATTGAATAATAATCTGCTTAAGTTGTTACTTAAGTAGTTACTGATTTTGTTAGAGAATTCGTCGGTGTATCTGAGACTAGTGTATCTTTTTTCTGGGGTTTCTACGATGCTATATAGTAATTGGTAGGTAATACGTTGTTCTTTGCGTTTAATGATTGTATTTAGAAAATGTTGTGGTATGTTGTTATTTGAGGCAATTTTTCTGATGATATTAAGTTCAGTTTGAAAATTTTCTTTCGAAAGGGGAACAGAGTAAGCTCTATGAATCATGGAGTTATATGCAGCTAGCTTGTGACTTAAATGACTGAACGAGTCCATTGGAATCGGTGCGTCTGTGAATGTTTCCTTTCTGTAAATTTTATAAGTGAGTTGGTTATTTGAGTTTGTAATGGATAAGTCGAGGAAATTAATTGAGTTATTATTTTCTAATTCAGAAGTGAAGCTGATGCGGCAATGTATTTTATTCAGGAAATTTAGAAACTGCTGAATTTGTCTGTTTGAACCACGAAAACCAACCAAAATGTCATCTACATATCTGTACCAGAAAGTAATGTGTTTTTTAGCGAAATCTGTGTTTAATATTGAGTTTTTCTCTAAATTATTCATGAAAATGTCAGCTAGTAGAGGGCTAAGAGGTGAATCCATTGGAAGACCTGAATTTTGTTTGAAGACTTGAAATTGAAAGTAACTTTGAGATAGGCATATTTGAAGAAGATTGCTAAATTCATTAGTGATATATGGCGGTGTGTTAGACTCGGATAAGATATCTGTAACAAGGGGAAGACACCCATTCGTTGGAATGTTCGGGTACATATTTTTGACATCGAAAGAGACTAACTTGATATCTTGGGAGATTGTGAAATTTGATAGTTTATGTATGAGATCTACAGAATTAGAAATAGTGTATTGTGCTTGAAAATTCGAGAGGTCTAGAAATTTTTGATTGCACAATGAAATTATTATTTACGAACGGAGACGGAAACGTTAAAGCTGGTACACAAATTCACTGGATTGATATTTCAATGGCAAGGTCTTTGAACACGATTGATGCCTCTATCGTTCTTGTACTCGTGCCGCTCTCGTTCTCGTAATAGTCTGTCGCAGACGTTCGTCACGCTGTTCTTGAGATTCTTGTGCAAGACCTCCTGCTGTCCTCATTCTTTGAGCTCTATTTCTTGTTGCGATTTGTTCTGCCAAGTGATGAGCTCTTTTAACACGTTTGCGTCGTGCCTCTCTGCTCCTCGCGTTTTTGAGATTAGATTTTTTCGTTGGCATTTGACTGCAAATGATAATCTAATCATTTATATATTAGGAAAAAAACTGAAAAACATTCTATTATAGCATATTGAAATGATAAGTGCAAAATAATTATTGATAGAGGTTAAATAAAAACAATAAAAAATATTTGTACAATTATTGAAAAAGTGTGGGGAACTTTGTACCATTTTCTCATTGATATATTAATTAACTTTTATAAAATTTGATAATACTTACATATATATATATATATATATATATATATATATATATATATATATATATATATATATATATATATATATATATATATATATTCAAATTATAGAGTTTTGAACAATGAAACACATATAAGTAAACAGCAGGAATAATTTCACTGTATTATCTTCACTATAATATTAGTTTAATTAGTTTAATTTACACTTCAGTCTAAGTAACACGTGGCCGGCTATACTAAGACAAATTTAAAATGTAGAAGAATTTTGCTAGTTTACCTGATGGTGTTTATATATGACACTATAGGTCTTGCAGATTTTTCTTCCTTATGTAGTTTAATCAATCCGTACATTTTTGGAGCTTGAACATTCATTGGAATCAGTAGAGCTAAGTTTGTCAGAAAACCTAGCACACACAGAATGGGAGAAGAGCAAACTGATTCCAATGAATGTTCAAGCTCCAAAAATGTACGGATTGATTAAACTACATAAGGAAGAAAAATCTGCAAGACCTGTAGTGTCATATATAAACACACCATCAGGTAAACTAGCAAAATTCTTGAATCAAAAATTTGTAGAATTCTCGAATTTTCAAGCACAATACACTATCTCTAATTCTGTAGATCTCATACATAAATTTTCAAATCTCACAATCTCCCAAGATATTAAGTTAGTCTCTTTCGATATCAAAAATATGTACCCGAACATTCCAACGAATGAGTGTCTTCCCCTTGTTACAGATATCTTATCCGAGTCTAACACACCGCCATATATCACTAATGAATTTAGCAATCTTCTTCTAATCGCCTACTTCAAAGTTACTTTCAATTTCAATCTAAATTCTTCAAACAAAATTCAGGTCTTCCAATGGGTTCACCTCTTAGCCCTCAACTAGCTGACATTTTCATGAATAATTTAGAGAAAAACTCAATATTAAACACAGATTTCGCTAAAAAACACATTACTTTCTGGTACAGATATGTAGATGACATTTTGGTTGGTTTTCGTGGTTCAAACAGACAAATTCAGCAATTTTTAAATTTTCTGAATTAAATACATTGCCGCATCAGCTTCACTTCTGAATTAGAAAATAACAACTCAATTAATTTCCTCGACTTATCCATTACAAACTCAAATAACCAACTCACTTATAAAATTTACAGAAAGGAAACATACACAGACGCATTGATTCCAATGGACTCGTTCATTCATTTAAGTCACAAGCTAGCTGCTTATAACTCCATGATTCATAGAGCTTACTCTGTTTCCCTTTCGAAAGAAAATTTTCAAACTGAACTTAATATCATCAGAAAAATTGCCTCAAATAACAACATACCACAACATTTTCTAAATACTATCATTAAACGCAAAGAACAACGTATTACCTACCAATTACTATATAGCATCGTAGAAACCCCAGAAAAAAGATACACTAGTCTCAGATACACCGACGAACTCTCTAACAAAATCAGTACCTACTTTTCTAAATTGAACATAACTACTTCATTCTCAAACGACCCCAACTTAAGCAGATTATTATTCAATGCCAAACAAAAAAACGATAAATTCAAGCAATCAGGAATTTATCAAATCAAATGCAATGAATGTCAGGTAGCCTATGTCGGACAAACAGGGAGAAGTTTTGAAGCTAGATTCAAGGAATATATTTCCTCAGATAAAAATTCGCCAATATTTGAACAAATAAAATCAACCACTCGATATCATTGAACAATCTTAAAATCCTTCATGAATGTAACAAAGGGAGAGAGATGAATTTGTTGGAAAGTTTGTAGATTAACAAACTATGTAAAAACCCACAATTTACTATCTCAACAGCCAACTAGAGCATAATAGATCCCCACTACTCAATATTTAGGATAAATTTCATTCTGTACTTGTACTTGCCTACTCATGTATTATATTTTTATTCACTTAAAATAACCGAAGGGTCGAAACCGGTCGTGATTATTGAATAAATTGTGAAAAAGTAACAAAAGTGTCTCATTTCGTTTTACTTTAAAAACGAATTTCCATAAAATAAATAAATCATCAATACTATCAATTACTCTCACTATTTCTTTAAAATATTGAATTATTCATTCAACTTATCCTAGAATACTTTTTCGACATGAAAGATGTTTAGGTGTTACAGCTAAAATCAAATATTTTATATGTGAAACTATTTTGGTTTGTATTCTTGTTGAAGTTAAAGTAAAACGATTAATTAATAAGTGAGATTTTGTCAATTATTTCAATTCAATATTGAATCTCAGAGCTTATTCAGGATGTTATATTATTTATTCCTCATAGGATCAACTCCAAGTTGCCGCTCCAGTATCGGGTGGAATGGGAATGCACTTGTTACAAAAAATGGGCTGGAAACCAGGCGAAGGTTTGGGTAAAGAAAAAACTGGTACTCTTGAACCTTTATTGTTGGAAGTGAAACTGAACAAGAGAGGTTTAGTTGCTAACGAAGAAACGCAGAGAAAGAGAAAAGCCAAGCAACCAATAAACCCTAAGAATGTGCAAGGAAAGCACCCTGTCTCATTGTTAGGAGAATATGCTTGTAAGAATAAATTGGGAGCTCCTACGTATGAATTATGTTTTGAATGCGGTCCTGATCATAAAAAGAACTTTTTGTTCAAAGTGAGTAATCCTTCTATAATTATTTCTTTCTTTTGAAGTTAATAATATGTATTTGGCTGAAGATTTCAGGCTCTCAGTTCAATAAGTTTTTTATTTCCTATGTTAAATATACCATCCTATACTCTAGGCAACCGAAAGAGAGACCACGTCAAAACAAATACAGCAGACGCCAGAAGATTTAGTAGCTCTGTAATTGGCTGAATCATGTTTAGGGGGTGGGATTTGAATGTTAGCAGTCTGTACAGGTACGATCTCGGCCCATCGATAGAAAATTAAATTTTCATTATTGTTTTGGAAGTGTTATTGATCGAGTGTTGAAAAGTGAAAATATTGTGTGTATAATGTCGTCTACGGATACTGCAGATGAAAGTACTGTTGAAAATTATTCTCCGAAAAAGCGGCCTAAGAAAGGTCATTTTACTTTGAATGAAAAACAGATCATTTTCAACGTCTATAATAGACAAATGCAAATAGATACACCTATAAACGAAATCGTCGAACAAGTGGCAAATATTGTGGGAGTTGGTAAAACTAGTGTTTTCAGACTCATAAAGGAGGATAAGGAGAATCATTCTTTTTCACAACCGAGGACGTGCCCGAAAAGGGTGAAAATTGCGGATAGTGTTACTGATTTCGACAAAAATCTGATTCGTAGGAAAGTGCATCAGTTTTTTCATAGAAATGAATTACCTACAATAGATAAAATATTGAATGAAGTGAACAGTGATGTTGATCTGCCAAATTTTAAAAGAACAACATTCCGTAAAATATTTAAAAAAATGGACTTCAGATTCCAGAAGAGGGGGAGGAATGGTTTACTATTGGAGAAAGAGGAAATAGTCTTGTGGAGGAGAGACTATCTTGAACAAATTAAAAACTACCGCGAAGAGAATAGAAAAATCTATTACCTGGATGAAACGTGGGTGAATGCTGGGCACACTAAATCAAGTGTTTGGGTAGATGCATCGGTTAAAACAGCCAGACAGGCTTTCCAAGAAGGTTTATCGACTGGATTGAAGAATCCCACAGGTGAGTGATAGTTATATGCATGAATAATTCATGTATAATATAATATAATATTCATGATTTTCAAATGATACACAAGTTATGTTGGTTCGTTTTTGATTGAAATCGCTAATTTCTTGATAAACTTATTTGATTTTTATTCTGATTCAAATCTTGATTTGAATCATGCTTACTCTATATCAACAAAATGCACGTCATCAGGTATTTCATCATATTTTTGAAACCATAATTCTTACCTAAAACTAATTGCAGAATGAAGGTTTTCGAATACCCTTTATGAAAATATTCCTGTTGCAAAACCCATACATACTGTTTATTATCCAGTACCTGGTACCACAACAATCCTGTTTCGAATTGTTAGCATGCCGCTTTCTTTCAAGGACGTTCTATATCATGTTTTCAATCTATATTTACAACAGCAATAGGATAATTCAATTTGGACGAATAGATGGGATCTTATTAAGGGTCTGTTCCTACTTCTGGGTTTTTCTTTATCTCTATTGCTACTGTAAATTAACTTAAGTAGGCTGTGTACCACCTACCTGTCGTCAAAAGGTTTATCGATGATTTAACTCAATTCTCTAATTATCAAAATTAAGTATTTTCTTGAATTATGAGATTCCACATGATTAAGTTAGATGAAAATAGACACATGCAATCATTAATAGAAATCATTTTTATGTCTTTGCAGGTAAAGGCAAGAGACTCATCGTTTGCAATATTGGAAGTGATACTGGATTCGTTCCCGACGCACTGTGGTCATTCGAATCGAAGAAATCTGGTGACTACCACGAAGAAATGGATGGACCCAACTTCGAAGAATGGTTTGAAAATATTTTACCGAAATTGGAAGACGGATGTGTCATCGTTTTGGACAATGCGTCTTATCATTCTAGACGCACAGAAAAACTCCCGACATCTGCCAGTAGAAAAGCCACTATTCAAGAATGGCTACGTTCAAAAAATATTGCTTTCGGGGATGATTTGATTAAAGCAGAGGTTCTTGGAATAGTCAAAAGCCACAAACCAGCGTATAATAAATATGTAGTAGATGAAATGGCTCGAAACCAAAATAAAATCGTGTTGCGACTCCCACCCTATCATTGCGAGCTCAATCCCATCGAACTGGTTTGGGCTGAGATGAAGAATTATGTGGCATCTAAGAACACATCATTCAAATTCCAAGACATGAAGAAGCTTTTCGCCGAATCCATTGAAAGGATTGATGCTGTCAAGTGGCAAAACTGCATTAAGCATGTCGTAGAGAAGGTCGAACCGAGAATACGGCAATTACACTCGGAGGCAAAATTAGCGGAACACTCGAAAATTTAACCAAATTCGAAGTCCGATATTTTTCCTAATTCTCAACCGATTTAGATGATTTTTTCGGCAAGTTATAGATCAACTCTTCTGTTTTGTAGAAATTATAAGAGAAAACAAAAAAAATTTATACGGGAGCAAAACTAAAAGTGTTTTTTTTTGTCAAAAATTCGTAACACCCTGTGGAATTTCGTGGTCCGAGTTGAAACGTACAATATCATGGTCTGTCAAGACACATCTTCCTACAGTAACGCCCTTCTTGTTTTATGCATTTATCTCTATTTTACAAGAGATATCCAATTTGAAGCGAAAAGTCACAAATTTCAAGAATTTATTTTTAATCTTGCGTAGGTGCATAACATCGGAGGTTAGCCAAAAAATAAAATCAAAATTAGAGAAGCGGAAATCTAACGAAATGAAAATTTTTGAAATTCACGCTCCGGGAGAACTCGAAGTACACTAGAAAAATCGTTGATTTTGCACATTTATTTTTGAATTTTTTTGTGTGACACTCTATAATAATTATCATTCCTGTCCAAAATTGAGAGCAGGTGTGTATCCTGGCGATACACTCGTGAAATGAAATGAACATGTTGAGAAAAATGTTCATGATGACCCACAAAAAAAAACATTTGATTTTAGTAGCGAGTATGACCCCCCCGAGCTCTTATTACAGCGCGCATACGATTTCGCATACTCCCAATGATGTTGTCTATCATCTGTTGAGGTATACGCTCTTCAACGTTGCCTGGATTCCGTTGTCGAACCCTTCTTCCAAGAATGTCCCAAACGTGTTCGATCGGGTTTAAATCCGGTGACCGCGACGGCCAGTCCATTCGTGTGATCCCAACTCCATTGAGATATTCTATCACTATGCGCGCAGTATGAGGGCGCGCGTTATCGTGCATAAAAAGGAAATTTTCCCCTATGTAAGGAGCAAAAGGCACAACATGGGCTCCAAGATTTCTGTTATATACCGATGGGCATTAAGTGATCCATTGCCAATAATCTCCAGTTCTGTTCGTACTCCCAAGCATATGCCACCCCATATCATAACTGACCCTCCACCGTATTGCTCAATTCCTGCGAAGTTCGCTTGATTGTACCGTTCCCCTCGATGCCTCCATATTCTATCTCTACCATCCACGAAATTCACACAATATCGGCTCTCATCACTAAATAAAACTCGTCTCCACTGATTGATTGTCCATGCTACATGCTCCCTAGCAAACGCCAATCTTGCTACCCGATGGGCTCTATCGAGTCTTGGTGCTCTTGCTTGCGCGTATGATCTCAGACCAACTTCATTTAATCGTCTTCTGACTGTCCTCACACTGACGTTAATGTTATCCACTGCTTGTAAAAGGTTACGTGCCTGAACAGCAGTAAGACGAGGATTTCTTATGGTTTGATTGACGATGAAACGGTCATGTATAGCGCGGGTTGCCAGATTTCTTCCTTGTCCTCGCCTCCTCACGTACAATCCAGTTTCCCTGTAACGTCGGTAGATTCGATGGATAACCGACGTCGAGACACCCAACATGGTACCGACTGAGCGGTAGATGCGCCCTTTCTCGATCAATGTAACTGCCCTTGCTACTGAGGTTGGTGGTAAATCTCTCATTCTGAATGAAAAATACCGTTTCGAATCGTAAACAGTAAAAGAATCACAAAACACCGCAACCGATCGAATTTGTATCAAATCAAAGAATGGAAAACTCTCATTCTTTAAACAAGTGCAAATGTGGTCATATACAAAAAAACGTGTGTTGTATTTTATATTTGATAAAAAAAGGTGTGCACATGTGTAAATGAAAAGTTTTATCAATGGTCCCAGAATTCGGTTGTGTATTTTAATACCTACCGACTGTTATCTCCTATGAATTCCTAATTTTCACCAAATTAACCAAATTGTCATCAATAACTAATGCAATTCGAACATAAAAATCGCAAACGACAATTTCGACACGCCTGAGTGATAGTAAGAAAATTCCAAATTGATAGACGAATTTTAATGACAATTTCTTGATTCAATGGAATTTCTCCAAAATGGTGATTTTCCACTTGAAATTAAATATATTTTGCAAAAATAGAGATAAACGCATGAAACAAGAAGGGCGTTACTGTAGGAAGATGTGTCTTGACAGACCATGATATTGTACGTTTCAACTCGGACCACGAAATTCCACAGGGTGTTACGAATTTTTGACAAAAAAAACACTTAGTTTTGCCCCCGTATAAAATTTTTTTCAAATTTTTTTGTTCTCTCTTATAATTTCTACAAAGCAGAAGAGTTGATCTATAACTTGCCGAACAAATCATCTAAATCGGTTGAGAATTAGGAAAAATA
The DNA here is from genome assembly GCA_013387265.2 of Cryptolaemus montrouzieri. Classification (NCBI taxonomy): domain Eukaryota; kingdom Metazoa; phylum Arthropoda; class Insecta; order Coleoptera; family Coccinellidae; genus Cryptolaemus; species Cryptolaemus montrouzieri. The sequence goes on along the minus strand of JABFTP020000103.1, from coordinate 5,039,411 downwards.
TCGAACTTCGAATTTGGTTAAATTTTCGAGTGTTCCGCTAATTTTGCCTCCGAGTGTAGATCACATAATAGACGAACAACTGGATCCTATTATTGCCAATCTCGAGAATGATTCAAGTTCATCGTCTGAATCTGATAATGACGATGATAATCCTTGATGTCCTTTTTTATGTAACTCTTGTAATATATATGTTTCAATAATGTTCTACTACCAGAAAATATACCTACAACATCATTTGCGTATTACATTGCCTGTTTTTTATGATAATTCAATCAGTCATATCCGAAACTATTGCGTGAATACTTCATTTTAGAATGAAATTCTACATCATTGATGTCCATCACTTAATTCAGAGTTCAATTTCGTGATCAAATGGATTCAACCCTGTGTGAAATCACGTTCAGGCCTCGTGCGTTTGTTTTGTTTACACTCTCTCTTTTCGTTGTATCAAGTATAGTTATTATACATCTCTTCGTTAGCAAGATCATTCATCCTACCTGACAAACTACATTCAGGAATAAATTTCATACTTTAAATAAATATTTACTACTGATTGAATTAAACTTGTTCTGTAAACGTCATTGTTTTCGTCATCTTAGTAATACTTGTTATTTCATTCGTTTTAGGTTTCTTTGAATGGAATGGAGTTCAAACCAAATGTGGCTAGTCCAAATAAAAAAGAAGCTAAGGCAAATGCAGCAACTCTTTGTTTGCAAAAGATGGGTGTTATCAGTTAATAATCATTTCCAAATGTAAGAAAACTTCAAGACGTTTTGAAGTTGAGAGGATTCATAATAATTGATAAGTTTTATTTGAACCACTGTTGTTTATTTTCATTTCACCAATTGATGAAGAAGAAAATAAAAATACAAAAACATCTATCGAGAAAATTAGTTGAAAGAAATTTTATCTTTTTTTTTTTGATGCCCAATATATTAATGAAATTTTGTCTGGACCATTTGCATTGTTACTTTTATTTTTTAAAGTCACTCAGTTCCAAGAAATATCTTGTATCACTGTCGTCTTGAGGCTCCTTTTCATTAAACGCTAGAAAGTTAGGAATTTTTGAACTTTATAGCGGTAGACGCTACAGTGGACAAGTGATAAGTTTATATTTCGGTCTTCAAGGGTTGCCAATGAAAACCTAACCTAACCAGTTTTCTTCTATACGAAATGGCTAAGTCTCTTTATATCGACGTCCAGTTATTACGCAATATCAGCTTTCGATACTCGAATAACATAGTTAGAGGTTTTCAAAAAACAATTTCGCCATATACACTAAAAATTCCATCAATAAAAAACGGATTTCATATTTACCAATTGTATCTTAACCTAAAATAAGTGACAAATGACATATTTTGACGCTAAAAACCCCTTTTCATGGAAACGTTGAGATTCCATAGAAAAATAGGTCACATGACAATTTTGACGCTCAAAACGCTTCAATGAAAACGCACCTTAACACAGCCCAACTTTACTAAACTTCAACTTGTCAGTTTTAGTGCTTCCCCTCCATCTTTATGTAACGTTTTCCATTACTGAGCTTTCTGATTTTTGAACATTGGAAGTAGGGTTCTGAGAAATTATTATCATCCTCATAATTAAACCCTTAATCGACGATATATTTGCGTTTAATCAAAATTGGACAGCAAGGTCTTATTACTTTGTGAGCTAACAAAGGTAGCATTCAAAAATTCGGTTTTTCTAGCTTTTGTCATTGATATGGTGATAAATGCACTACCAGGAAGTAGCATGTCATTCATGGTAATACCTTGTTTCGTGGGCGCAATTCTGAATCACACCAGAACCAGTATTGAACTGTTGTAAGTCGCATGTCAAGTTTTATTCGTTCCAGATTTCTGTGGGCACCGCGAACACAATGGTTCAATATTTGTGTTTAGATTCGGGAAACACTGATTTTTACAATTCAACGAATTCTGTTTCGTACATTGGTTTTTGTTCTGTCTCTGTGTAATTTTTTTCAGAGAATTATCAATCTAAATACTGGAATTCTTATTTATTTCAATGGCGAAACTTATTACGAATTATCAAATCTATTTGCTAATTCGGAATCAGCTTATTGATCTATTTGAAAATGCTGTATGTACTGTTCATCCTCAAATTTTGGAACTATTTCCTCCAAATACGCGTTAGTTTTGTGCACTCCGAAAATATTTAATATCTTCCATCTTCATAGCTTGATTTAAAAATCAAAGAAAAGATAATTTATAACTAAAATTAAAGTACTTATATATATTTTTTCAATTAAATAAAACTATGGTATTTAGATTTTCAATTTTCACTATATTAACACAACTATCACCGGTTTCACTACACTGTGGCTTCATCAGATAGATACAAACTAATGAACAGATTTATTCCATATATAATATTCTTATTTCCTACTTATTATTACTTTAGGTACAAGTACGAAGGGTATGTTGGAAAACCCATTGGAGTTGCTTACTTTATGAATTGAAAAGATTGAGTTATGGAGAAGGATTTAGATCGAATTGACTATTAAGCAACCTACCTGAATTATTTTCTTTGTTAATCTCCAAAATTTCCTTGAGTAAGTGTTCAGAATAATGGGAATCTAATTTATGTTAATTAAAACAACGTTTTCCACCTAGTGATTCAGTGAAACTCATCAACAACGCTCTTCAAATTAATAACTATAACTTTTTTTTTAACTATAACTATAACTTTTATTTTGATGAATCGTTCTACATGGTTTTACAATATGCCGTTGTGTCCGGCTCAAAAACAATTTTATAATCAAAATAAAGTGGCGAAACAAGCTTAGAAACTATACCTGAATTACCATAATCAATTTCAGTTTCACAACCCATTGAAGGTAATCCTTGTACATGGGGTTAGAAAACACAAAAATTGAACAATACTATAAAAGCTATTAACAACTACAAGGTGGCAACATAATCGCTAACGAACATTTCTCAATTCCACCGCATCAGAGAAGTAGGTTCTAGGTTGCATAAGCATCCAGTGTTTCAATTTATTTTTAAATAAGGGTCAATCCGGTAATTCAATCAGAAATCTTACACCATTTAGAAATTTGTTTAGAACAAAATTATTTTAACTTCAATGGAGTATATATATATATATATATATATATATATATATATATATATATATATATATATATATATATATATATATATATATATATATATATATATATATTTTTTTGAAAAGAGAGGATTTACAAAATTTGAATAATTGTATTCACAATAAATGCTTATATCTATAATTTTGATGTTCAGAAAAAACACAAGTGTGAGCTCAGGAAATGTAGCAGGGGAACCATACTATCTTGTATATGATTCAATAAACGAGATAAAAAACATAAGGAAAAACTCGTTTCCCTGTCGCTATTGCACTAGCAATAGCTTGTCTGTTTATGTTGTGTTAGTGTCGTGTGTATATAAAGAGTACCAAAGATTTTTCTGCTCAGCCGCTTCATTCTCTTTTGCATTCCATCATTTCAAACGAAGACAAGGGTGAAAGGAAGAGGGTTTGGAACAGGAATCTGTAAGAATGGAAAAAGAAAACCAGCAGAAAAATATTTCAACAATCATACTTCTTATATGTCTAAACAAATCTAAGAAAAGATTTTACATAGCAAGCAAGGTCATGAAAAGGACTAAGGAGATAATAGAAAAAATACATAACCTGCGATATTTCCTCAAATTCCCTCTGTTTGACCGAGAGAGCCCCGATGGCCAGGTTCAGTCTTCCAAGTGATGCCTATTATGATCTATAGATGTTTTAGAATCATTATGGACCCAATAATCTGGGTTGACATCGCCCATATATTATTTCTTCGTGGTAGTTGTTTAATTTAAAGAAAAATTTGCGAAACAATTTTGAGCCGTTCGAAAAATATGACAAATGTCCTCAATGAAGTAATATATAATAGTAAAGAAGGTTTAATCATGGGTTATCCTCTGAGCCCTCTTCTCGCTGAAATTTTCATGGATAATATTGAAAAACTATCCAAGAACATCCGTTATTCAAACACTTTATTTATTGGTTTAGATATGTCGACGATATCATTTGTTGTTTCACTGGCACAAACAGACAATTAGAATCATTCAAAATATTCATTAACAAAATTCACGTTAGAGATAGAAACAGAAAACTCCATAACTTTCTAGATTTAACTATTACTAAAATTAACGGCAAACATGATTTTTCTAGCTGCTTTCAATAGTATGGTATATATACGCATTAATATTCCAATGTCTCAAAATAATTTTATGAAAGAGCTAAATATAATTAAACAATAGCAGCAGTCAATAACGGTTACAGTCCAAGTATGATTGAGAACATGATTTCACGCAAAAAATTTCAAAAAGCAATCCAGGAAGTATTTCCAAGTATAAAAAGTTTTAACACAAAATACAACAGCTTAACTTATATTGGTAATCCTAGTCTAAAATTAAAATCATTCCTCTCGCATTATAATTTCAATATAGCATTCCGAACTGATAATTCTTTAGGCCGACATATCAAAAACTGCAAAACTAAAATTGATAAAGGTAATAAATCCGGTGTTTATAAACTGTCTTGCGCGGATTGTAATAAAATTTATATTGGTAGAACTCTCAGAAATTTCAAAGTTAGATTATCCGAGCACAAACGTAGTTTTAATTATCATAAATCAGATTACCATTATTCTAATCACTTACTCGAAGAGAACCATAGCTTTAATGATAATTTCAAAATTTTACACAATGAAAATAATAGACAAAAACTCAATCTATGGGAAATTTTAGAGATTAACAAAGAAAAGAATTCAGGTAGGTTACTTAATAGTCAATTAGATCTAAATCCTTCTCCTTTACTCAATCTTTTCAATTCATAAAGTAAGCGACTCCGATGGGTTTTCCAACACCCTTTGTACTTGTACCTTATGTAATATTAAGTAGGAAATAAGAATATTATATAAGGAATAACTCTGTTCATTAGTTTGTATCTATCTGATGAAACCACAGTGTAGTGAAACCGGTCATAGTTTTGTTAATATAGTGAAAATCTAAATACCAAAGTTTTATTTCACTGAAAATATGTATATCGATTTTCATCAAGTAACGACCTCCTCAATCAAATTACTTATATTTTCTCATGTAGCACAAAAACTACACTACAAACGCACACTATACAAAATATTCAAAATATCCAACTAAGCTAACTCTTTATGAGCACGTGAAATGTTATTTAGTCATAAGAAAATTCTCAGGACTGCTAGAACCGATTCCGAATCAGTTATGAATGGAATCGATTCATCCGGGTATTAAAAATCTTAGTACTGCATGACCGCCAACGTATTTTCTGATTATGCGCAAGCGCACATTTCAGTTTACATTTCCTAGCTATAATCAAAACAACAGATCAAACAATACAAATATATAATTAAACAATATATAACAATAATTACAACAAAATTAGTAATATTAACAACTTCTTACTAAATGCAGTATTTTCATTTCAGTATAATATCTGAGTTAAACATATTTGTTAACAAATGTCAAGAATACGGTGTAATAATGATATGCAATTTCAATTGATCTCTCTGAACCAATCAGGTATGGACTATCCTTTTCTTTCTGTGAAGTGTTCACTGCAGATGGATTCAATTTATCAAATGCTACTATATTGTCAATATTTATCACTCTATTATCCGAGCTGAAATGATGTACAGTGCTCTTAACATCCATTATATGCTCAACCCCTCCTTGCATACCATAAATTAAAACTGACACTTTCAGTCTCATGTTGCTTTCACACATTTCTCGACAAGTAAGACACAACCGAACAGTTTTTACAATTTCCTCTGGGACTTCTTTTGGGGCACCCTGCCAAACTATCAGGTAACACTGCCTGAACCAAACGCCTTTCGGGTACAAATCGACAACCCACTCATTAATTCTATCAGAATCACATTCTGCTGCAGATGAATTACAAGAGAACACAAAAGTACTTGTATGATAATAAGGTATAGTTTTGAAGTTTTCAATACTTAAAACAGAACTATAGTTGTCTAACATATAAAGACGAGGACTAAATAACAATTTTCCATCTTCATTCGAACTTATTGCATTAATTCGCTGGACATGTCCTGAATGAAATGACATTCCAATCGACATTCTATCAACAAAAAATTCTTTATGTTGCTTTATCAGAGGAGATAGAAGTAAGTCTGCAAGTTCTCTAGGTGTCATCATTGGGAATCTTATATAACTCATAACAGACTCTACTAGATCTTTCATATATTCTTCTACATCAACATTTAAATTTTCATTAATAAGTTTCACTCTCTGAAGATCCAACCATCTAACTACGCAATTGTAAAGTACCATTTCATTATAAACTACAAGGTCATTCTGTTTAAGTAAGAACAGCAGAGTGTCAGGGTCAATGTTACTAAAATCGGGAGTATTGGCAACTAATTCAAAATTCCATTTTATATAATCTTGGCATATGTTTGTTATATCATTATGTCCACAGGACTGAGCGTACTGTAACCAGGAAAACAGCTGATTATGGTATGCTGCATGAGGAACATGATTACACATGTATTGTAGACATAGTCTTGACAAGCCCTAAAACAAGTTGAAGTATGAGTATGAAACGATTATAATATTCCAGATATGCTATTATAAGTAATTTAATATTTTGATGATATGGAATTTTCTATAGTTCTTTCTGATTATTTATTTATTTATTTATTTATATATACAAGCTCAACAGGATTACTCCCAATTATAGAGCCGAATAAGTATAGACAAATTTGCTCAAACCTAAAAAACAGATTTAAAAAAACTTTCAAAAACAATAATGACATAAAACGCATTGATAATGCAAACTCAAATAATAGAAATACACACCAAACAATCAAAACAATTTAAGTGCGTGAACTAAGTTTTGCTAATAGGTTTCTTTTGAATGTAGCTTGAGAATGACTGATATCAATCGAAGAGGCCACCGTGTTGAAATAGTGACAGCTTCGATTGATAGGTGAGTTGAAGAAAACATCCGTAACAGATCCAACGACATAAAAAGTGGCATTGCCTCTGCCAGCGAGCCTGGGTACCAAAAACTTCAATCTGTCAAGCAGACACGAACAACAGATGGAGTTATTCAGAAGTCCATACAAAAACATGCAGCACAAATATTTCCTTCTAATTTGAAGCTCCAACACAGAAAAACGATCGGTTAACAGAAAACCTGGCATTCCTCGGATAGGATATACTCCATCTTGTTTGTATGCCAGGTACCTTAGGAAGGTTCTCTGGACGCTTTCCAATGCAATTTTATATTTCACATAGTATGGATCCCAGATAACACAGGCATACACCAATCTAGACCGAACAAAAGCGAAATACAGAACCCTGAGAACAGCAGTGTTCCGGAAGCTCTTGGAATTCCTCAGAATAAAACCCAACATTTTTCTTGCTCGCAGAACAACATCACCTATATGGTCCCGGAACGACCATTTCGAGTCGAGAAGCACCCCGAGATCACGAGAACAGAAAACACGTTCAAGCCGTGAGCCCACCACCGAATAAGTAAAGAAATGTGGCGACTGTTTGCGCGTAATTGACATGTACTTGCACTTAGAGACGTTCAAAGGCAGTTTGTTTTCTAAACACCACTGATGAATCATCAGCAACTCTCCTTGAAGACTCTGACAGTCCTCATTCGATCTTATTTCTGTGTAAATCTTGAAATCGTCCGCAAAGGCTACGCCCCCAACGTTTAGCCTCTCAAGTAAGTCATTTACGAAAATTGTGAACAGAAGCGGACCCAAAACCGACCCATGAGGGACTCCCGAATGGGCTCCAAAATCCTGGGATCTGAATCCATTGTACATAACATATTGCTTTCGATCACTCAAATATGAATAGAAAAACCTGAGAAGGCTCAGAGGGAACTCTATCTCCTTCATTCTTTTTATTTGAGCAACATGGTTCATGCGATCAAAGGCCTTAGAGAAATCCGTGCCAACCTGGCCAACCGCAATGCGACTGCAGCTGCAGCATTCATGGACATTGAAGGTGCGTTTAATGGGACCCCCACCGACTCATTGTGTGGGGCTGTGAGATCCAGAGGAGTACCAAATATTATTGCGAAATAGATTAGTAACATGCTAAATGCCAGAGTGATCAACACTTCACTGAAAGGAGAAGTAGTCACTTTTGTGGCTGGCAAAGGCTGACCACCGGGAGGAGTACTATCCCCTTTGTTGTGGTCTCTGCTAGTTGATGACCTTCTGGCAAAAATTGGCGCACTGGATGTTTATGTACAAGCATGCGCTGATGATATAGTCATTCTGGCTGTCGGAGATAATAGCGATGTTTCCGACAGACTAAAGGAAGCTATTTCTACAATTCAGGGGTGATGTGAAGGAGAGAAACTTAACATAAACCCCTACAAAACCCTTATGGTACCGTTTACCAGGAAGAGGAGGATATTTGTGTACCACCCCCCTCCCGACCCTGGGCGGGGTGTTTATTTCAGTTGTGGAAGAATATGAAATATATATATATATATATATATATATATATATATATATATATATATATATATATATATATTAGAGAGTCTGGATACATAGCCGATAGGTTGAGTCCATCCTCTGAAGGCCAGATAACTTGTAATCCTCGGTGGTTTGGAGTGCACTATAAACTGTAGGTCCATAGAACAAACAAACAAAAAGGAGGAAGTTATCAATTCGTGGGGAAGTTTTCTTTTGCATAACAAGATGGGGTAAAAATTGAGCGTCAACACCTCTGTCAGTATTGAAATAAAGAGTATTAGAATACCCGATAAAATTCTCTGCATCTGCTGGGAAGATGCCTACTGCAGAGCCGGCTCGGTGGCGTAGAGGATATGATGCTCGTCTCCTGCGCAGAGTCACCTGGGTTCAATCCCACAAGGTCGGTGCGATTTTTCGGATTCTGGGAATCGCTTGAGTAGCCAACTCTCGGAGGAGATGTAAAGCCGTCGGTCCTGTGTAACTGAGATGTGTTGTGTTAAAGATCCCTTCCTCGACACGAGAAGGGTTCGGAAAATTCCCGGGTTAGTGAGGTGACAGAATTCTCCGGCGTGCCATTGGCCGAAAGGCGGAAATAGAGCATGTTAAAGGAATAACAAACAAAAATGCCTACTGCAGCTAGAGCTTGAATGTAAAGTGAAAATCTTTTAAGATCACCATGAACAGAAATTCAATGATAAAAATTTATTTAATAATTATTGTTCGTAAACGGGATACCCCCTCTAAGCAATTTTAAGAACATTTGTTTATGTATAGTATATCAAACACACATGAAAGATATAACACAATGTATAAATGACGGTACAAAAAAATTCAAAAGACTAACCTGAATTTGAAGTCTAAAAATGTATAAGAATGCATGGTTTGTCAGAAGTTTTTTGAGCGACAAGTGAAATTTACTCCGAGTTATAATCGATCTAACTGGTACTCTCACGTTTACAAGCTCAAGCATTCTGGGCAACAAATATTGCCCGATAGTAATTTAAAATGAAAGGTGAGATCAGAAATTATGCTACGATGCTCCAGAGATGGAATCTTTAAATACTTCAAAAATATCTGGGTAAGTATAGGTTCCAGCCGTCAGGTGCAGTTTATAAGCTACGTTTCTGTGGAATTTGTTCTGAATTCTTTCGATGCTATCAATGTGCACCCAAAAATTGAAATTACACTTTTATGTCTATGTCAAGCCAAATAGAAAAAAAATCTCGACCATCCACTGCAATCTATCAAAAAAGTGGCTGAACAATGTGAAAATACTTTTTACGTAACTTCAATAATAATCGAGATATTGAATAACTCAGAAATCACGACCGAGATCAAACATTTATTCTCTTATTATACGTGAAATTGAAATGAACACCATGAAAAGGGATCTGGCAACACTGCTTGAAATTAAATCGTTCGGGAAACATTTCGCGTCGACTCGGTACTGGATGCGCGGAAATGGTCAGCGTAAACAGCAGAATTACCCAGATCACTATTAATTCTCGAATATTATGAAATAAATGATTCATTACCAACCTTCACAATATATTTGTCGGCTAAGGCTAATATTGGCATAACATTTGTGTGAGTTATTAGCAATTTTCCTGTATAGAAGTATTCTAAAAAAAGATGAAAGACTCCCTCACACTGGCTAAGTTCTTTAAGTTCAACTCTACTTTCATGCCATTCTGTCCATTCAGGTTTCATTAACATAACCTAAAAGAGACAAGTTTATGGGTCACTTTGGACGTAGAACATAGCAGAAATAAATTACTTTAGATTAACAACCATGTACCTCCTATTACTGTAAAAGTGTTGAAAATCATTACCTGGAATACATCACTAGAGGCGCAAAGGATAAGCCTATGAGCTCCATACTCCTTCCCAGCAACTCTCAAGTAAACATCGCACATCTGTTTTTCATCATATAGTTTCTTTAATACTTTCAATATACTATCTGAGTTATCGACCTACGTTCAAAATCAAATATTAGAGGAAATATGAGCATTTGATTTATTGAGTACCATTATTTGGCAAGAATTGTCCTCATATTCTTCAGCTTCACAACATGAACTACTGGAAGAAGAATGTTTGAAATTTGGAATTTCTGCTGATAAATTTTCCATTTTCAACAATAAAATTTTGCAAAATATTCAAATTTGACATTTTCATTTACATCGGTGCAAACAAGATAACCTCAATACATACCGATACATTGACTAAGTATATAAGACGACAACGCTTCCTGTAGAATTGGTTGAAGTTTCTAAGCCAACCAGAATCGCCAATTCTGGTTGGTTATGGTAGGACAGGAATAAAAGATTGGAATGAAGTTCATAGATGGCCCTTTATAATACAGAATACTATGAATTTTTATTTTCAATTACTACTATCAGATGGCTACAAAAGTTTTCAAAGTTATCTTATAATGATAATCCATGGGCGTACATTTTCTTATACAGTGGATAGAACAGATTCCGTTACTTAGATTCTCATTATGAAAATAGAGGTTTGATCTTTTAAGGAAATTATAACAATGTTTTTTATAAGTACAAACTTCAAAAAATTCAAAATAATTTCATTATGAGAATTTTACTACGAAAAAATATCCCTGTTTGAGATGGATAAGTTTATTTTATTTTATTCAACGTTATAGTCATCATCAGACAAGTATGAGTTTGACCCTAAAATACAAAGTTAGCAATTTTCTTATATATAGGTATGGAGAAATGGGTTAACAGAACAGGTAAAATTTAAGATTATCATTGGCTACTAATACATAATACTGTCAGAACTATTTTGAGGATAAATACTGTTTTTTAGAAATAAGTTTGTCTATCATTGAGGAGAATAGCCGCTGTTTCTTGCGATAGTTTTAATTAATGAATTTCTTTTTTGAGATTTATAATGGAGATAGGTAATGTAAAAGCTCTGTGGATCATAGAATTGAAGGCAGCTGATTTATGTTGAATTGGATAAGAGGAATCAGAAGAAATGCAAATAAATGTATTTGTGAATAGGTTTACGATATATATCGAAGGTAAGAATTTTCATTATTTGCAATGTTACATGTATTAATACTGTTGCTACAAGGACTGAATTTTTCCGCCCTGCTTCTCTGTAATATGTGAAGTAATAACCTCGAATTCGCCCTGATCTTTCCTTCGAGCCAAAAATATTAATACACACATTATTTTTAGATGCCTATACCTAGAAGATCATATTTTTTTCAACAATTTTTTTGCGTCATTTTAATTCTACCTTTCCAAATCATTCAGTTAATTCATAAAATTTTGTAAATTTATCAATTTTTATTTTTTATTCGGAACAATATAGCGGATTCCTTTCCAAGTTTTCACACCTAATCTCAGTGAAAGCATTTTGATCTCAATATTCCCATAACGCCAATCCTTTCTGTATGGAGGCTCTAGCCTGCGGTCTGGAACTCTGTAGATAGGTTGCATCTCTTCGAAGATTTTTCTACTCCTATTCATGAAACTAAAATCCTTGATATCTCACTGGAATACTGTTACGAGGGTGAAGTACCAATCCGAGGGTGTTTGTAAGACTTATCTGAAACATGAACAGTCATCTGTGAAGGATTAGGTATAGATGTGAGTTATGGAGGGGTGGTTTTCATGAAACGGCCTGAAGAATCGGTCGGTTGGCCCCAGTTGTTTTTTCCTTATTTGTAATGCATAATATACTATGCTTTTTGCTGCAATTGGACAGTGTAATATTAGCCACGTGTTTCTGAATGCATTTTTTGAAAAAAGGGCGGGGATTGCATTTTGAAACTGAAAATTATTTTCTGAAATCGAATTTTCAATTTTACATTCCTATTTTGAAAACACCATGCTTTAATCTTTTAGAAATGTAAATTAAAATGCGTTTTGGAGTCATTTTTATAGATGTTTAGTCCTTTTTCCTTCGATTTGAAAATGAAATATTCATATATTGTCTGCAGCTCCTGAAAAGAGAAGCCAAAGTAGAATAGATATTCATTATATTTTGTGTTTAAGTATATATGGGTTTGTGAAAACATATATAGGAATGCTATTGATATATAATTGGGTCTATTTTCAATTTTTTCATTTCTCATCGACTCAATAATCAACTCTAGACTACGGAATATAGAAAATGAGTAAAACCTTTTCTTTCTGTTCATGTCTACGCTTATGTCAACGAAAATTCATATGTTGTTTCTATTTTACACGTCATCTATGTGCGAAATCAGAATAATTCATTTATTATGTTGTATTGGTGCAGAACACTGCACTTATAGATATAGTACCGCACATATGGTCAAGGAGGGCGCCAGCAGATAGATTGTTTTTCAAGCGTAAAAACTCTTCTGTAAGTCAACACTACATTGAACTGGGTTCTTTATCTAGTGTGAATAAATTATCTTTGCACCTATCTTCTTCGTGTTCTTTAATATCTACTATCGATCATTACAATCGAGTTACTATCAGCCTACTGGAGGATTCAGCTATCGTTATTTTTGTACTAATAATTTAGAATGAAAAGAATTTTTCAAATAATTATAAGAATAATGATTATTCATTTTTTCGTAAGATATCTCGTGCCGATGCTTGCTCGATTACAGCATTGTATCATCAAATGCTGAACACCAGATGAAAAGCAACATCGGAAGTACGATCGTAATAAATTCCTAATTGGAATTTTTATTTTTAGAAATCAGAAAAAATAATTATTTTAGGCCTATACATTGACGGAGTATAGAAGCAGACATAGCACTCCATAGAGTAAATTGAAGTTTCTATACCAGCCAAAATCGCCAATTCTGGCTGGATACATAGACCAAGTATAGAAGAAGACAAAGCACCCCATAGAATAAAATGAAGCTTATTCGCCAGCCAGAATGGCGATCCTGGCTGGTTATGATAGATCAGGATTGAAAGATTGAGATGAGGTTCATAGATGGTCCATAGATGGCTCTTGATAAAACAGAATACTATAATTTTTTATTTTCAGTTACTACTATCAGATGGCTGCTAAAAATTTCAAAGTTATCTTACAATGATAATCCATGGGCGTACTTTTTCTTATACAGTGGATAGAAGAGATTACTATTAGTGAATAGTTAGATTCTTATTACAGAAATAGAGATATGACTTTTTAAGAAAATTATAACAATACATTTTTAGAAGTCAAAATAAATAAATAATGAGTATTTACACAATGTCGAAAATTCAAAATCTCAGAATTTGACGAAAATTGGCACATAGATAGTATACAATGTGCAGATTGAGAATCTGTTGATAGTTTCTCCTAAATCGCAATCGTTTAGCTGCTAATGAGTATTTACACAATGTCGAAAATTTCTCAGAATTTGACGAAAATTCACATAGATAATAATGCAGATTATTTACACAATCGTTTAGCTGCTATGAATTTTGAAGTTCACAATAAAAATTCGAAAATTAAAACTCTTAGAATTTGAGGAAAATTGGCACAAAGATAGAATACGTTGTGCAGATTAAGAATCTGAATTAAGAAAGTTCACAATAATGAGTATTTACACAATGTCGAAAATTCAAAAATCTCAGAATTTGACGAAAATTGGCACATTGATAGAATACGTTATGCAGATTAAGAATCTGGTTATATATAAATCATCTTTGCTGGATAAGATAGTCAGGATTGAAAAATTGAGATGATATTCATAGATGGTTCATAGATGACTCTTGATAAAACAGAATACTATAAATTTTCATTTTTAATTCTACTATCAGATGGCTGCTAAAAATTTGAAAGATATCCCACAATGATAATCCATGGGCGTACTTTTCTTATACAGTGGATAGAACAGATTCCGATAGAATTTTCATTACAAAAATAAAGATATGACTTTTTAAGGAAATTATAACAATACTTTTATTTAGAAGTCAACTTTAAAAATTCAAAATAGTTTCATTATGAGGATTGCGAATATTGCTCGTAAAAATCCCACTGTTTAAGATGGAAAAGTTTATTCAACGTTATAGCTGATTCGAGCATTCGCTTATCATCAGTATGAATATATAAATCATCTTTGGCCTATACTGTAAATTTCAAAAATCATCGAAAAATGTGATTCCTATTTCGATGGAATTTTTCATTTCTGATATTCCAATCTGGATGCTTCCGACTACAAAAACAGAAACATAACGCTTGAAACTTTGGTTTGGTCAAATTCCGTTCACATTGGTTATCTAAGATAAAAATTTTCATTAAATCAAAACACATATTAGGATGTAAGACTGTCTTCTAAGAAGACATTTGCCGTCTTCATTTTGTAAAAACGATGTGAAATAGGAGTAGACAAAACACATTCGGATGTAACACTGATATGTTCTTCTGAGAAGACATTTGCCGCTTTCATTGTATAAAATCGATGAGAAATAGGAGCAGACAAAACAATTAATATTATCTACTTTAAAAAGAAAATTTCCATGAATTGATAACAAATTTTAATGAAACATCTGAAAAGCAATCAAATTATAGAATTGCGCAGTAGCGCCGAGTACTATCTATAAGGCATTTGGCACCTCAGAATATACTATCGGGTACTCTTTCTCTGTTTAGCACCTTAGCATTTAAAAACTAAAAAGCGTTGACTAATAATTGAATATAATTTATGATATTTATTTGGAAATAAAATTTTTAATGTTTATGCGTTTGTATTTTTCGAATAAGTAATTACAATAATGGAATAAGTAATTACAAGAGCAGCAAATAAGGAAACATTTAGGAATCAGGAAAAACGAAAGCAATAATACTATAAATCGATCATTGTTTAATTGCTGTGTTAGCTAATAATGATAATTGATAGACGAGTCCCCACACTAGATTTAAGGTCAATGATAAGGCATTTGATATGAAATGTAAATGTACTTCATGTTTCTCACTCTCACTCGTACAAGTTTTCGTCGTATAGGTGAGCTTGTTTATTCATTTCTTATCGTTATCTGACCTTGATAATCGTCAGAACTGCTTTCGCGGTGACAACAAATTCCATACACAATTTTTCAGCTTCAAGTCTCATTGCTTGTCAGTCAGTTTCAATTCGTAATCAGTGGAATACAGTGACATTAATTCAAAATAATAAAATGTCAAGCACAAAAGGGAAGCAAGTCTGTATAGTAGGCAGCGGCAATTGGTAATTATTATAAGAAAGATGCTGTTTTTTATCCGTTTATTATCACTTGGTTTAAATAACCTCACTTTGTTCACTTTATTGTTATTACATAAATTGTTAGATAATCATACCTTGAAATCTATTTTCTGTTCTTGAATTCATAGGTCATGAAATAAAATGATATCGAACTGTTTTTTAGGGGCTCAGTCATCGCTAAAATCGTTGGACACAATGTACAAAAGCTTGATAAATTCGACAACAGAGTTACAATGTACGTTTATGAAGAGATTATTAATGGAAAAAAGTTGACTGAAATTATTAATGAACAACATGAAAATGTTAAATATTTGCCAGGACATAAACTACCTCCTAATGTAGTAAGTATATTGTACAAAATTCAATTTTATAGCAACAAAACAACTCTCTAAATTTCCATACTAGTTGATCGATCAATTAAAACATGTTTTGTAATTTCGTTCAAGGACGCAGCATATTTTAAACTTTCAATCTCAAATCTTTTTAGGAAGCTATTGCAGACGTTGTAGAAGCTGCTAAGGATGCAGATATCCTTGTTTTCGTTCTTCCACATCAATTTATCAAAGGAATATGTTCAACCCTATTGGGAAAAATCAAACCAACTGCAATTGCACTTTCATTGATAAAGGTAAATGAATTTCTCATAAAATATTTTAAATTCAGAATCTGTAGTAAGAATTGCAGAATCTTTAGCATTTTATATTCAGTTAATATTCTATAATTCCGATCTTAGCTAAACTCTGAGAGACTTTTGAAGAATCGATTTATTGCCTTTCTGGAAAAAAATAGAGTTCTTAGCCTAGTTCAATATGGATTCAGAGCTTCTTTCTCTACAATAGATGCTGTCTTGAGGGTTGCTGAGTTTGTGGTGGTTGCCCTCGAAAATCACAAAGTCACAGACTGAAAGCTCTGCGATTTAACAAAGTCTTTCAATACAATTATTCACTCTGGACTTCTGATGAAACTGAAATGTGTGGATTTAGGGGCCTTACTCTGAGGTCTAACCTCTACAACCGCAACGAATGGAGCTGTGTCTGGGTTTCTACCTGCGAAGGGGGGGTGCCTCAGGGGTCTGTTTTGGGACCCATGTTGTTTCTCATTTACATTAATGGCGTTTCCTTGTACTTGGAAGCCTTTAAGATGTGTGCTCTTTGCAGATAACATGACTATTTTCTGGGGTTGCTGAGTTTGTGGTGGTTGCCCTCGAAAATCACAATGTCACAGACTGAAAGCTCTGCGATTTAATAAAGTCTTTCAATACAATTATTCACTATGGACTTCTGATAAAACTGAAATGTGTGGATTTAGGGGCCTTACTCTGAGGTCTTACCTTTACAACCGCAACGAATGGAGCTGTGTCTGGGTTTCGACCTGTGAAGTGAGGGGTGCCTCAGGGGTCTGTTTTGGGACCCATGTTGTTTCTCATTTACATTAATGGCCTTCCTTTGTACTTGGAAGCCTTTAAGATGTGTGCTCTTTGCAGATAACATGACTATTTTCTGCTTGGCTGCTGACAGGCTTACTGTGTCTGATTTGGGAAATGTGGCTTTGGACAAGGCTCAGATATGGTTCGGAATAAACGCTTTGATAGATAGATGGATATGCCTTTATAGGATCGAAATGTACCCATTGGGTGTTGATCGTGTCATATATAAAAATTTATAAATATTAATACGTATATAAGTATAATACAATTTCAAAATATAAAGAACAAACAAACATATAGAACATACAGCTCAAATTTTAATACAAAGTTAGAATGTTCCAAGTTACTATACAAGACCACTGAAATCCCTTCCGAGAGAAATTCTTCGACACTATAATAAATTTTTTTTATCAGAAAACGCCTCAGATTCATCTTCTTTTTTCCCAGTGTCTGTCTCTTAAACTCAATTGGGATCTTATTTCATATAGTGACAATAGGGGATGTCCAAAGGGGGGAGTTCTATCTCCTCTTCTTTGCAACCTCGTGCTAGATGGGCTACTGGCGGCCCTTGCCGATGCTGGGCACTTTGTGGTGGGTTATGCCGACGACCTCGTCCTCCTTGTTCGTGGCAAAAACCTCAGCCCCATATGTGAAGTTGCGCAGAATGCTCTGCGAATGACTGAACAATGGTGCAGAGAGAATGACTTGTCTGTAAATCCTAACAAAACAGACATGATTATATTCGCTCGAAAAAGAAACTACCACCCTTCAAGCCACCCACAAGGAACTAAAACTAGTAAAACAAGTGAAATACCTAGGTGTGATGCTTGATGCCAAACTAAGTTGGGAAAATCACATCGAAAGACAGGCGCAAAGAGCCCAAAACACACTCTGGGCATGCCGGAGACTATTCGGCCCCAGATGGGGACTTATTAAAGATAATATACTGGCTATACACAACAGTGATAAGATCACTCCTGACCTATGCCGCCATCGTATGGTGGCCTGCACTGGAAAAAGGGATAAAACGGAACAAATCAACAAGATCCAAAGGTAAGCATGTCTGGCAGTCACAGGAGCTTTGAGATCCACACCCACAGCCTCCATGGAGTGTTCTGGGCATCCCTCCACTACATATAGTGGTGGAGGAGGTGGCCATGAAGGCCTCTTTGAGACTGTGGGAGGGAGGTATGTGGAGGGACAGAAATCCAATCTCTGGACACTCCGCATCCCTGAACAAAATCAGAGAACTCCGACCTGACCTTCTCACAAGAGGAGATCAAACAAGAGCCACCTACTACTTTGACGAACCCTACAAAGTAGTTATTCCACCAAAAGAAATTTGGACCACACCCCACGCCTTACTCACACCACAGGGCCCCACCTGGTTTACGGATGGGTTCAAAACTGGTGCGTACAGGAAAACCTACATAGGAACCATCGAGACGCATACATCTACATATGCTCTGATAGCCAAAACGCCCATAGATATCTTAAAGATACGAAGGTTACATCCAAACTGCTTCGACAACTCAGTGATACAAACAGTCACTTTGATTTGGTGCCCAGCCCATCAAGGCATCGAAGGAAACGAGATAGCAGACAGCCTCGCTAAAAAGGCAACAGCTGTCAGGCCGATGGGACCAGAACCAATTCTGACCATCCCATGGACCCATGTGCTCTCTTTCTTTCAAAACCACCACCGAGGCCCAAAACTACTGGGCATGTATCTCGGGACTGAGACAGTCAAAAAGGCTCATTAAAGGGCCGCAATCAAAGAACTACGGTCCCCGAAAAAGTCTGTTGGGATGATAGTGGGCCTATTGACGGGATACCAACTCAACAAACATTTACACGTCATGAAACTATCGGAAACCACACAATGTCGTGGTTGCCTAGAAAATGACGAAACAACGGAACACATACTCTTGGAATGTTCCGCCCAGAAGGAAACCAGACTGAACACCTTGGGCACTGAAACACCCAGCGCCGGGTGATCCAGGAGGCCCCTACAACAGTCTTGCAAGCTTCATCAGGAAGTTTTTGCAAGACAAATAACATCTCAACAACACACGGCAAGCACAATGGGCCTGAGTGCTGCCCATATGGGCGCCATGCAGGAAGAAGAAGATATAGTGACAATCATGTATGATACATTCTGTTGGATATATGTGAATTTCGTCATTTTTGTTTCTTGTATCATATTCATGGAAGCTCTAATATGTCCGTTGCACATGAAGGGGATACGACCATTTGCGAGAACTATATAGGGATTGCCTTAATGGACACTATCTACAAGATTATGGCGATATCTATCAAAAATAGACTAAACGAAATAATAGAACCAAAGCTAGGACAGTATCAGTGTGGGTTCGAAAAAATAGATCAGTCATGGATCAGATTTTTGTGTTGAAGCAAATTATAGATAATACTATTGATCAAAACATGATACTCCATATGCTTTTCATCGATTATAAACAGGCTTATGATAGAATAATAAGAAAATATATATATGAAGCAATGGATGAACTAAAAATAAAAGGCAAACTAATAAAGCATTGACGGATACCACCTATAAAGTTAAGATGAGCGGACATTTGTCGGAATCATTCTGTGTTGATGAAGGCCTGAGACAGGAAGATCCCCTTTCTACTACACTTTTCAATATTGTGATGGATAAAATTATAGAAGAGAGCAGTATAGCTAGCAAAGGTACAATATACAGTCAAAAGACACAAGTTTTAGCGCATGCAGACGACATAGTTATTGTGACCAGAACAAGAGAACATTTGGTGAATGAATTCAGGAAGTTAGAAACCGCTGCAAGAAGAAAGGGTTTAATGATAAATGAAAATAAAACCAGGTATATGATAGTAGGACAACAAGAAAATGAAAGGCACTCAAATCTGCAAATAATTAGTGAAGATAGGACATACTGCTTTAAAAAGATAGAACAGTTCAACTATTTAGGTGTAACATTGACGAAAACAGGGAGGAGAAATACAGGAAAGGATAGCTAAAAGGAACAAAATGCTTAGGAGGATTATACAGAGTGCTCAGGTCCAAAAATATGTCGAAAAACGCGAAGAAGAAAATTTATCAGAAGATCATCAGGCCTGTGGTAACATACGGTTGCGAACTGTGGAAGTTGAATCAGAGGGAAAAATATATGTTAGAAGTTTTCGAGAGAAGAATACTCAGAAGAATATATGGTGGAAAAAATGTAGAAAATCGTTGGGAAAGGAGAACGAACGCCGAGCTTCAAGAATTGTATGGACATCCCTCAATAACAAATGTGGCTAGAGCACAAAGAATGAAATGGCTTGGCCATGTTTTTCGACTGGGAGACGATAGAACAATAAGACAAGTTTTGACAAGGGAATAACGGGAAGAAGAGGCAGGGAAGACCACGCACAGAATGGATCAAGATGGTGGAGAAAGATATTGAAGAGCTAGGTGTGAAGGACTGGAAGGAGCAGTTATGAATAAAATGAAATGGAGAAGAACGTGTAATGAAGCCATGGGCCTACTTGGCCTGTAGAGCTGTTTATATATATATATATATATATATATATATATATATATATATATATATATATATATATATTCATATATTCATTTCTCTGAATAGTGAATAATTTTCCGCCACGAACATCACACACTCATAAATATACAATCAGTACAAGGTTAGCATATTCATGCGGTTGAAAAAGCTCTACAACTCTCAGTCTGTCTCACCTTGAAAATGGTTCTCAGACATCTCTTTTGGAGAACGAATATCCTGTTGGTATCTACTGAGTTTCCCAGAACACTATACCATATCTGACTCAGGACGCGTAACAATACCGTGAAATGCTGACAGCAAGGTGTTGTATATGCAGTTTCCAATTCAGGCTTCGGTTTATGTGCACCCCTAAGAACGGTAGATCGAAACTGAATCGAGATAAAACTCAAACCATGATCCTTCCCCCCAACACTGGGTCTTCCATTGGGACAGCTTGTCTTCTGGGCATCACATTGGATGCTTTTTTAAATTGGGATCCCCATACTGAGACTTTGGCTGGTCGACTGTCATTTGTTATCTTGTTATTGAGAAGATTCACTATATCTATGCTGACTAGATTTTGAGGTTAACATATTTCTCCCTCTTCCATTCCATTTTGTCTTATGGTGTGGTGCTTTGGGGCGATTCTCGCGAGAATTTTTCGGCTTCAGAAAAGACAGTTAGGGTGATAGCACGAGCTGGATATCTGGATTATTGCAGGCCAGTTTTCATACACTCTAAAATCATGTCACAATTTGGAAAGGTACTCTTCTCACGTAGATGGGCATTCTTGTCCTAGTAGGTATGCAACCGATCTTCTGTGTCCGCGCTTCAGATCAACGAAGGTAGCAAAGAACTCTATTAACTTGAAGCTTCATAATAGACTGCCATCAGAGTGGAGAAAATATTCTCTTATTAGGTTTAAATCTTGAGTGAAAAACTTTTTGTTGTATAGTTGTTTTTATTCGTGGAAGAATACTTGTGTAATGACAATTTTGATTGTACCTGACTTTTTAATGTATCACCTTTAAATTGTCTTTTATATTTTTCTGACATGTCATTCAAACTTATGTTTTTACATGACGAATAAAGTATATATATACAGGTGTCCGTGAATTGCGTGTACAAAGTTATACCACAAATTCTTCAGCACTAAATAAGTCGATTTAGGCCAACTTACCTATATGAAAAGTTTCTTCGTTTGGCCGCTAGAGTTCGCTATATCCAAAGATTTTTCTTATTTTTCAAATAATTCGAGAACGACTCAATCGATAGAAACCGTATTTGGTATGCGTTATTCACGTTTTTTAGTGATCCACTCAATGACCTTGACGTTTTACAAGTATCCCTAAAAACTCGAACGTGTTTTTAATCAACCATAATTTTTCAACTGTCTGCGTTTGAGCAAAATTGTTTTAGACATTGAGTAGCTAGACTAATTATCAAACTTTTTGTCTCTTGAGAAATTTTGATATGATGAACGGTTCAATCTCAAAAACTTTTTCAATTTCACGATTTCATTTCTTCAATCACCTAGCAAGTCAAAAATATCACATTTGACCATGTTGGATTTGGATTTATTTATGTGGTCTGGCAGGTTGTCATTGTATTCGGCTTGACAACCAATTGTTGATACAACAGTGTTCCTTAAGTTCTTAACTAGGTATTTTGGTATTTAGGCACGGAGATGTACAGTAACTCTGAAATGGTTGAAATGGTTATGGTGTATGGATTTTTTCAAAGCAATTGACGTTGAAGCGCGAGAGTATATGCGCAAAGATTTTCAGATCACATAGTGCCGAATCACCAAACGTTTGGAAATATGGAGATACACGCCTCCGCGAGAATGGTTGCTTCAAGCCCAGGAATTTGGATCGAGGACGACAACGAACAGTAAGGACGGTAGAACGCGAAGAACAAATTTTGGACATGGTTGAGGAACACCCACAATTAAGCACGCGGCGTTTAGGTTTGCAGTTGGTCGTTCCTAAAACATTCATGATGTCTTGAAGGAACAATTATTTCATCCTCATCACATTCAGAAAGTTCAGGAATTACTTCAGAACGATCCTGAGAATCGCCTAACTTTCTGCCGATTTATCCAAGAGAAGAGAACTCAGGATCTCCACTATAGTAGGAAATTCTATTTACTGACGAATGCACTTTTACGAGATCTGGCATCACTAACCTTCACAATGAACACGTGTACAGTGTCGAAAATCCACATGCTTTTACAAGTGCACATCATCAGAATAAATTCAAAATTAACATATGGATTTCAGTAATTGACAATTTCATTATTGGTCCGGTAGTGATACAAAATCTATTAAAAGGAGAGGCATATTTGAATTTTTTGCAAGAAACTTTGCCGGATTTGTTGGACGATATTCCAGTATTACTGCCTGCAGATATGTGGTTTATGCACGACGATGCTCACTTCACCTCAGCGGTTCGCGAGTTCTTACATGCACAGTATACGAATCGTTGGATCGGAAGGGGAGCTGATGCTCCTGCAAGTTGGCCAGCACGATCTCCTGACTTGACACCGTGCGACTTCTTTCTTTGGGGTGCTTTAAAATCTAGAGTTTACTCTTCTCCAATTGACACCCGAGAAGAGTTACTTATGATAATTTTAAATGCGGCCAATTCCTTCAAAAATGACCCTGAAGTAATGCCAAGGGTCCAATTTAATTTCTTAAAGAGGATTAACTCCTGTATTCAGCAAATATTTACTATAGTTGAATGAAATTTTGGGTGTAAACTAATTAATCGTTATTCTGAAGTGATTTGTTTTTTCTTATTTAGTTTCCAACTGGCCAACCTGTTTTCATATTTTTAAATAGTCATTGTGAAAAACTTATTAAATTTTTCGATTTTGTACTACTTAATTTCCTATTTGCTCGATCTGATTTAGCAACCTAGGAAACATCATTTTGTCAACGAGAGGTTGTCAAGCATAATAAATGACAATCGGCCAGACTACAGAAACAAATCCAAAGCCAACATGGTTAATATGTGATATTTTCGACTTGCTAGGTGATTGAAAACATGAAATCTTGAAATTGAAAAACTGTTTTTGTGATTGAACCGCTCATCATATCAAAATTTCTCAAGAGACAAAAGTGTTTGATAATTGGCCTAGCTACTCAATGTTTAAAACAATTTTGCACGAACACAGACAGTTGAAAAGTTATGGTTGATTAAAAGCACGTTCGAGTTTTTAGGGACACTTGTAAAACGTCAAGGTCGTTGAGTGGATCACTAAAAACGTGAATAACGCATACCAAATATGGTTTCTATCGATCGAGTCGTTCTCGAATTATTTGAAAAAGAAAGAAAGTCTTTGGATTTGGCGAACTCTAGCGGCCATACGAAGAAACTTTACATATAGGTAAGTTGGCATAAATCGACTTATTTCGAGCTGAAGAATCTGTGCTATAACTTTGGGTACAGGGACACCCTGTATATACACTACAATAAGTGTGTATCGTGGAATCCTGTGAATATAACTTTCTTATTAAAAATATCTCTTTAAGGGTTTTGACAGGTTAGAAGGTGGAGGTATTGAATTGATATCTCACATAATCAACCGCCATTTAAAAATCCCTTGCCACGTACTTATGGGAGCTAATTTGGCCAATGAAGTGGCTAATGAACAATTCTGCGAGACTACAATTGGATGTCGTGACAGAAAAATTGGATCGATGCTAAGGGATATCATCCAAACTGAATATTTTAGAGTCGTAGTTGTGGATGATGAAGATACTGTAGAAATTTGCGGTGCACTAAAAGTAAGTTAAACGAAAATATTCAAAATATTTCAGAATGAGTAATGGTAATCCTGTTTACGCTGACCACTTTCGCGCATCCAGTACCGAGTAGATCTGGTATTCAAATTGTAGCCAGTGTTGCCACCATACAATATATTCTTTTCATTCATTTGGAGGATGCCACTAACAACAATCTCAGTTATATTAATTCATTAGTATTCATAGATATAATAAGATATTTCTGATGTGCCTTCTAGTTATTCACTTCCTAATCTCACCCATACTCGATATTTCGGTAATGAAATTGACGCCAAAAATGTTTTCACAGTAGAGAGTTTTAGCACCTCTTATTTGGACACTCCGTGCTCTGCGCATGCGCTATTCTAAAATAGTACCTGAAAACTAAAGAGGATAAAGAATTGCCGTTACAGACATTTTTTTTGTAAACAACCATGCTGTAGTGCCTGCTTCTCGTGTGTCAGAAATTAAAGTATTACTTCGAGCTGAATAATTGAAAAAAAAAGTGATTAAATAAAGTGATTTCATAAAAGGGGAGGTTAACAATTCTTAGGGAAATTTTTTGTTTGTTTAACAAGATTGGGTAAAGATTGAGCATTAACACCTCTTTCAGTATTCAAATAAAAAGAGTAGTAGAATTTTTATAAAATTCTCTGCATCAGATCAAAAGATGCTTACCGCAGCTAGAAGTTGAAGGTTAAGTGAAAATCTTTTGATATCACCGTAAACAAGCCCGGAACCAGAAATTCAATAACAAAAATTGAAATTACACATTCATGTCTATGCCAAGCCAAATAGAAAAAAAATATTGACTCTGCCACTACAATCTATTCAAAAAGTGACTGAACAATGTGAAAATACTTTTTACGTAACTTCAATAATAGCCGAGATATTGAATCACTGAGGTTCAAAAAAAATCCCCAACTCTCCAGTGTCAATAACAACAGAGGTGTCGTAGTGGCTTCCAAAATTGGATATACTGTACAGTTTGGATCTCCATTGTCGAGATAAACTAATTGGTTCATCAATGCTAAAATAAAAAAATTGAATAATTCGCTCGTGTCGCAAATAAGGCTCAAATCGCACATGATGTTTATCAAACACAAGTATTGAACAAATTGCGTGAGACGACCGAGATCAAACATTCATTCTCTTATTTGAACGTGAAATTGAAATGAACACCAGAAAAACAGATCTGGCAACACTGGCTGAAGATTAAATCGTTCGGGAAATATTTCCCGTCGACTGGTGGCGTCAACAGTAAGATAAAATATTTTCAATGAAATAAAACTACGGTATTTAGATTTTCACTATATTAACAAAACTATGACCGGTTTCACCACACTGTGGCTTCATCAGATAGATACAAACTAATGAACAGAGTTATTCCTTATATATTAGTCTTATTTCATACTTAATATTACAATAGGTACAAGTACAAGGGTATGTTGGAAAACCCATCGGAGTTGTTTACTTTATGAATTAAAAAGATTGAATAAAGGAGAAGGATTTAGATCTAATTGACTATTAAGTAACCTACCTGAATTCTTTTCTTTGTTAATCTTTAAAATATTTCCCATAGATTGAGTTTTTGTCTATTATTTTCATTGTGTAAAATTTTGAAATTATTAAAGTTATGGTTCTCTTCGAGTAAGTGATTAGAATAATGGTAATCTGATTGATGATAATTAAAACTACGTTTGTGCTCGGATAATCTAACTTTGAAATTTCTGAAAGTTCTACCAATATAAATTTTATTACAATCCGCGCAAGACAGTTCATAAACACCGGATTTATTACCTTTATCAATTTTAGATTTGCACTTTTCGATATGTCGGCCTAAAGAATTATCAGTTCGGAATGCTATATTGAAATTATAATGCGAGAGGAATGATTTTAATTTTAGACTAGGATTACCAATATAATTTAAGCTGTTGTATTTTGTGTTAAAACTTTTTATACTTGGAAATACTTCCTGGATTGCTTTTGAAATTTTTGCGTGAAATCGTGTTCTCGATCATACTTGGACTGTAACCGTTATTAATAATAATAATAATAATAATAATATTTATTTATCCTACAAGATACATCGGTATATAGGACATGTCATGAGAGAGTATCATCCTCCATAAATTCTTTAATAGAATAATATGCCTTTCTCAGAAGAAAAGACTTAAGAACAGATTTGAACACTTTTGTAGGCTTAACTCTCAGATGGTGAGGTAAAGTATTGAAAAATTTGATACTCTGGTATGTTGGAGAGTTCTCAAATTTTGAAGTACGATGTTTCGGCAAGAGAAGAGTTGACTGACTTCTAGTTGCATAATCGTGATACATAGAGAGTTTCGAAAAGTTAGCCTCATTATCCTTTAAATACACTAAACATCTATAAATATACACACATGGAAATGTCAAAATGGCATTCTCAATGAAAACAGGTTTACATGACATTCTGGGGTTTATATTGAACATCATTCTCAGAATTCGTTTCTGAAGAATGAGAACCCTATTACATCCACTGAATTCCCCATAATACAACATTATAAGACAAATGACTATGAACAAGACTGTAATACACTGTCATCAGGGACGTAACTGGCAGCGAATCTTTTATTTTACATAAAGCAAAATAAGCTTTATTCAATTTCCTACACACATGCTCAACCTGTTCTGACCATGTCAGTCCACTGTCGACATGAATACCAAGAAATTTTGTGCATGATTTAGATGTTAAAGCACTGTCCACAATCAGATGTCTCTCACCAGCATTTCTCAAACCAAAGAACAAACATTCAGTTTTACCAACATTTAAAATTAGAGCATTATCATGACACCAACAGTTGAAAGAGTTAACAATTTTTTACAAGCACTTGCCAGCTCCTCAGGACTCCGCGCTGCGACACCAAATGAAGTGTCATCAACAAAAATAATGATTAGCATTAATATCTCTACTATAATATGATCTGGTAGATCATTAATGAAAAGAAGAAACAACAAAGGTCCCAGCACGGACCCCTGAGGAACCCCAAGTTTACATTGT
Source organism: Cryptolaemus montrouzieri (assembly GCA_013387265.2). Taxonomy (NCBI): domain Eukaryota; kingdom Metazoa; phylum Arthropoda; class Insecta; order Coleoptera; family Coccinellidae; genus Cryptolaemus; species Cryptolaemus montrouzieri. The sequence continues at coordinate 5,011,867 of JABFTP020000103.1, read as the reverse complement.
AATCACTGGACCAACTGTCCTGTACCTTAACCCGAAAAACTCTGTCTGACAGGTAACTTTTATCCAATCCAGAAAAACACCTCTAAATCCTAAGTTGTACAGTTTATTCAGAATGAAATTTAAGTTGAGGGTATCAAACGCTCTGGAAAGATCAAAAACAGGCCTGCTACATATAGCCCCTCATCCAGGCTTTTATAAACATGATCTACGAAAGAAATCGCAGCTGACTGCGTAGATCTGCCTTGCCTGTAACCATGTTGACAGTCTGTCACAAGCTTGAACTTATTTATGAAGTCCATCATCCGATCAAGAACAATCCTCTCAAACACTTTAGAAAACACACTCAAAATAGATATAGGTCTATAATTGGCAATATTACTGGTGTCGTTCCTTTTGAATACTGGAATAACAGTTGATACCTTAAGTGCAGTTGGAAACTTACTTGTAGAGATAGAGATTTAGAATGAAAGACAAATGGGGAGCAATCTGCTCAGCTATACACTTCAAAATTTTTGAAGAAATACAATCAATACCAGTACTTTTTTTGATTTAAGTAGTCTAATGGTTGATATAATCTCACCTTCCGTAACCGGAAAAAAAGAAATTGCAACTTTTCATTATTGACGATGTGCAGCATTGTGAAATGTTATTCCCGAAATGCTGATGAAGACATTTGTTATTTACTGATGAGAAGTATTCTCCAAACGCTGATACAATCATTTTAGGTTCTGAACAGATTACACCATCAATACATAATGAAAATTGGTTTTTATATGACGACGATTTACCTAATTCTTCATTAACAATGCTCCATACAGTTTTATTCTTGTTGTGAGCTGTATTCAAACGGTTTTCCATGTACTCATATTTGGTTTCCCTTAATAAACATCTATAATTTTTCTTTGCCTGCCTGTACTCTAGATCTAAGCTCGTGGAATTTAAGTTCACCTTTAACCAGTATAAATTTTTCAAGTCCATACTTGCTCGCTTAACTACATCAGATACCCAAGTTTTTTACAGTTACCAATCGTGAGACGTTTTAAGGGCAACATTGATCCAGTGAATCCTGTATAATGAGCAAAAATTCCTGAAGCACGCATCCACGTCAGAAAAACAATAAATTTCACTGAAACTCAAGTTGGAAATCAGAGTCGTGAAATCTGCAAGATTTCGTTCATGAATATTACGAACAATTTTTGTTGCGGTTTATTATCAACCAACTTTTGATCACTGACGTTACATTCTACATAAATGGCCTTATGATCACTAATATGTGGTTCGAAAACTCGAAATTCAGAGATGGTTACATTAGAATTAGTGATGACGTAGTCTAACTTAGAACGTGAAATCAGACCTGACGAGGACATAAATTCTCTAGTTGGTTCCAAAGATGAGACTTTGAGATATAAACTTCTTAAGAGATCATCAAGCAATTTCCGAGTCAAGCACCTGTCATCCAGATAATTAATGTTTAAATCTCCACATAAAAATATATATTTGCTTTTACCGCAACAGCGTTGTAAAATGTGCGATAATCTATCAAAAAATATCTCTAAACTACCTGAAGGAGGTCGATAGACACTAATGATGTATACTGATGACTTATACGTATATAGCTTTATGACACAAAACTCACAGTGCATTTCTTCACAATATTTGGACCAGTTAATTTTTCAAACTTGATACATTTCTTGACATAAATCATAGTTCCACCGTGCCCTCTAGTGGGCCTATAATTGATCAAAGATGTGGCTGCAATACTTTGATCGTCACACCAGTGCTCCGCCACACTAACTATGTCAGGATTCATGGTAGATAGTAGATAGATATTGACTGCTGCTATTGTTTAATTATATTTAGTTCTTTTATAAAATTATTTTGAGACATTGGGATATTAAAGCGTATATATACCATACTATTGAAAGCAGCTAGAAAAATCATGTTTGCCGTTAATTTTAGTAATAGTTAAATCTAGAAAGTTAATGGAGTTTTCTGTTTCTATCTCTAACGTGAATTTTGTTAATGAATATTTTGAATGACTCTAATTGTCTGTTTGTGCCAGTGAAACAACAAATGATATCGTCGACATATCCAAACCAATAAATAAAGTGTTTGAATAACGGATGTTCTTGGATAGTTTTTTCAATATTATCCATGAAAATTTCAGCGAGCAGAGGGCTCAGAGGATTACCCATGACTAAACCTTTTTTACTATTATATAATACTCCATTGAGGTTAAAATAATTTTGTTCTAAACAAATTTCTAAAAGGTGTAAGGTTAATATAGTGAAAATCTAAATACCATTTATTTAATTTAAAATATGTATATCGATTTTCATCAAGTAACGACCTCCTCAATCAAATTATAGTAAGATAAAACTGAAATGACCAATTATGAAAGCATTTATCAAGGATGATAACGCTTTATCATTTAGTATTTTCCAATAATAGTCAACAGTGATGATATAATTTCTGATAAAAGGCGAATTAAGACTTAAGTAATGTATGTTAAAATGACTCATATTATTGCATCTGAGACAAAATGTGGTTGACGCCATATATAAATACATTTGTAGAATCTTGCAAACGTTCAGATCTGGAACATAATAATAACTCCCTCAGTTTTTAATGAAAAAATGTTCAATTTCATATTAAGAGTTATAGTTTAAAATAATTTACACTGCCATCTATTGAAAACTTTCAAATTCAAACGATGTTTAACTGTTGTGTTAGTTGCTTAATCTAGATGTTTGTAATCTATACTACCAACACACAGCGCCGCCACCGGTTCCATTCGCTTTGGTAGCATATGCTGCGCATGGAAGCTCTGCACTCGTAACAAACGGCGATCAACTTAGCGCGTGCGTAAGATTCCTTATATTTACGCGGGAAATGTTGAATGATTTTCCTTGAGATATCTTTTGGATTATTATATTGCTCAATACAAAATACAAACTTTGTCATATTCAAAACTGGCAAATCTCATACAAATCTTCCAACTCTTTGTGATTCTAAATCAAGTTTTTCACTTAGCAATCAATTTTTCATACCTCAACTTTGAAACTGGTGAATTTCATGAAAATATATCAACTTATATTCGGCACCTTTGGGGATATTCTTTTACTTCGTTGAAAAGATCTTAAATACAAATTTTCATATCTTAATTTTTTAAACTGATTGAAGTTCATATAGCATTTCAACTGCTATTTCCAGTTTTAGAAGTGATTTTTCCAAAACTTTTCAGAGGCAGTTTTCTTTTCTAACATAAAGATCTTAACACATTCGCTGTTGGCAATCGATGAAGAGTCTGATTTTCCCAAAACTGCTAATCCCCATTCAAACAATCTCCATATCATATTTCATCAAAAATTGTTCACCAATTCAGCCATGAAAACGTGTCAGACAAGTAGAGTTATTTTTACGTTTATAAAATTTGTATGGATTATGTTGAGAATTTAGAACCTTTAGGACTAACCAAAATTTTTAACCATATACTAAAAACTCAAATTTTCAATTTGAGTCACGTGTTTTTCTAAAAAATCATGAGGTTAGATTTGATGATGACATTACCAAAATACTATTCTTTGTTTTGAATCTCAGGACTCTTTTTAAGATTAATTTCCTTGTTCTACCAGAATATTGTAGCCTGCGGTGCAGGTTTTGTTGACGGTCTTGGTCTTGGTGACAACACGAAAGCAGCTGTTATCCGTCTGGGCCTCATGGAAATGATTAAATTCGTCGACGTCTTCTACCCTGGTGGTAAACTATCAACGTTCTTCGAAAGCTGCGGTGTGGCCGATTTGATCACCACTTGTTTCGGAGGACGCAACAGGAAATGCTCAGAAGCATTCGTCAAAACTGGCAAGTCAATTAAACAACTAGAGGATGAGCTTCTAAATGGACAAAAGTTGCAAGGGCCAATCACTGCAGAAGAAGTTAATTTTATGCTGAAGAGTAAAGGAATGGAGGAAAAGTAAGTTAACATTTCACAAAAATTGGTATTTGAAGAACTCATTTTTTACTGTATTGCTTGTACCTCGAAAATTGACTCTTGCAGAAAAATGACATGGACACAAAGTTAAAACTGACGAAATTCTTTGAACAATGGTCCCCATACATTTCTACTTAGAAATTAACGGTTTTCGTGGTATAGAGCTTCGTTCCTCTTTGCTCATGATCCCTTAGTGTGTCAAATCTCCTCTAGGTTGAGAGGGGGTAGTTCCCTCTTTAGAGTAGAAAAATTTTTTACAGGTTTTCGCTTATATCTTGGAGCTATTACTTCAACAGAAACTTGCTTTAAGAATAGAAATTAATTACAGAAATCTGTCTGTATAAAGGACACTGCAGCATTTTACTACACATACAGCATAGAACTGATACTAGACTTTGCTCCCCTGATGGTTGCAAAACTATCCACAGAATAGGAGCAAGTGGATACGGTCTCAAGATTGCCAAAGAACATTCTATCTATGTAGGCAAGCTAGCAACATGTTTCAAGCGGAAACATTCGCTAGTGATCATGGTGCTGTCCTACTGTTTCCGAAAGGATGGACATGGAGTTCAATGAAAATCATAGACAGCCAAGCTGCACTGAATCCATTGGCATTTGACAATTGCACTAGCTTATGGTGCAAAAGTGTCGTTCAACTTTTGCCAGATTGAAAGAAGGCAACAAAGTTTGGCTGATGTTTGTGTCGGGCCACCTGAGCAAGTAAGACCAGAGCTGGGGCACGGCATACCTTTGGAGAAGCACGAATTGACAACAATTGATGGATGGATCTGAAGCTGCGAGAACAACGACTGAGCCTTGAACTCAGACAAGCTTGACTTGCCATTAGTATACCTTCCGCTCTGAGGGCCAAGATTTGGTTTGAGCTCTCAAAGCTAGACCTGAGAGTATTAACTACCATACTAACGAGACATTATCACCTAAGAAGTCACGTAAATAAGTCAGAATTCATCGAGATATGCAAGGAGTGTGAAACAAAAAACTGGTACCCTTCAGTCGAGGATATGCTGCGCATATCAGTTCTACGTTCGTAACGAACGGCGAGCAACTTAGCGCATGCGTAAGCTTCCTGATATTTACGCGGGAAATATTCAATGATTTCCTTTAAGATCTTTTGGATGATTATATTGCCCAATACAGAATACAAACCTTGTCATATTCAAAACTGTGGAAAATCTCATACTAACCTTCCAACTCTTTGTGATTCTAAAACACTCCTATTCTTTTATTTAGTTAAAAATATGTCGAGCTCTCTATTTCATGTAAATTCCCGTCACAATGTTTTAACATAAGAAATTTCTTTTGCATTTTAACTTCTTTAAATTAAGGCTAAACCAAAACAGACAACAAATTATCTCAATTTATATTAGTTTAAAGTTGACCCTGTTTGATTGAGGTCATAATTTCAGGTTCCCCATTTTCACAACTGTACATAAAATATGTACGGGAGAATTGAAACCACAAGAGTTTATCAATTGCATAAGGGAACATCCAGAACATATGTAAGTACTTAAAAACAGAACATAGATGAACGTGCCACACTTAACATATCCCTGCCTAAAAGCAACGTCAAAATTACTTAATCAGCATTGAGTTTGATTTGTCGCGTGAATTATGTGTAATTGCGACTTCAGAAATTGACTAATGAAAGAATAATTTCAGGAAAAACATAACACATGTGATTCAACCTTAAGTTCCAAAATGTTACCATAAATAACTTAGTTTTAACATATTATATTTTATTCTTATGACGTTATGTATTTTAACTGTTCTCTATTTCGCGATTGGATCCAATGACTATTTATTATGGGTTAGAAATTCAAATTTTTAACGTCGAGATACAATGCACAAAAACGGAAAGGATGTAGACATAAAATGTCACTCGATTATTCTGAATTTTGTTAGAATATTGGAAAATTTGACTCATGAATACAACTTTTACTACTAATTTTAAAAAAATCAAGGTCTTGTCTCTCTAACCATATGATTCGACGAGTTAGACAAAAGCATTTAGAACGTTTTATAGCATTAATTATTACTAATTTTTACAGATACATTCCCAGACATATTGCCTTTACATGATAAATTCCTTACATATCCTGAAACCTTGAAAAGATCCTGTTATCCTGTTATTCACTAATATTTTTTATGAACTTAGACTTTATGTTTTGTAAGTTTGTTGTTTTGTTGTTTCATGTATGTTCAATAAGGTCTAAGTTTATTATATACCATAAGTTTTATTATATTTGTTGTTGATTTTATTGTATTGATAATGTAGCAATCATTTTTGAATTAATATATGTTTGTTTGATTTGAGTATTTTGTGATTTTCAGTTTTATAACCCATTAATTCTATATATTGTTTTTAAAGCTCTTGTTAACTCTTTTAGCCAACGTTTATTACAAAGATTTGTAATTTAACGCTAATCTAGTTAACCAGAGCTTTAGTTGTTAAAATTAATATTTTTATTTTATAATATCATTCATATTTTGTTCTAGGAACTTTAACGGTACTAACAAAGAAAGTCGCCAGCAATGCAAACTTTAACTCCATTTATCATATATAAGCATAATATTAATATAATTTTTTATATTCTTTATTTGATCTATGGTAGGTAATAGGTTTTCAATAAATAATGCTCAAGAAAAGAGTATAATGCTCCCTGTTTTTGATTTTAACTAACGAAAGATGAGTTTGATTTTTTAGAAGAAAAATCATAGTGCTGAAATCTTTTCTTATTTTCAGGGTGAGATATGAAACTGAAGCTGAGTAACTTTTTCATGCCCAATGATTTAGTGCAATACTAGAGCTAATGCGTTATAATAGTATTATTTAAATTTAGACATGAAACGGGTCTTGTTAAATAACTTGAAATAGTATATTTGTTGACTTAAAAGAAACTAGTATTTTTAACCCCGATAGTAGAAAATCGTCCTACAATACTTCTACTAAAACGAAGAAGACATTTGAACTTGAAAAACAACAATTCTTCAATATCAAAAAAATGTTGGAAGCCATTTGTTTACCGAAAGTTATAGCATGCCTCAAAATTCAAAAATTTTGTCCTTTACCCTAAAGAAAATCTTTTTCGTTACATACTTACAAATGCTCCTTTGTTGACTTTTTCAAAATTGACGGTTGTAGAAATAGTTCAAGATCTCATGGCAGGTGCGTGACCCAGCGCGAAAAGACCAAGTTCGGTCCATACTACCCTTACCTGAAAAAGTTGTCCATCTCCAATTTAACTCGTTGGTGGCACAGTGCCGCAATGTGAATCTCCTGTGTATATTTATTTTTTCTTGTGTGTTGGAATAACCGAATAAATAGTCTTTATCAAGACTTTGGAGTTCAGCTAATAATCCCGTTGGATTTGGTGCTCTGGGCCTCTTTTTCCAGGATAAAACCTCCTTTCGGTAAATATTTGATGAGACTAATATTTTTCGCGATAAACTTCGCGAGGAGTCTACATATGTTAACTTGAGGCAAGAATTATTCAATAGTTGCACTATTGTAATCTTGGGGGCTGCGTGCATGGCGGGCAGATTCGAGAACTAGCTCTTGTCAGGAAGGATTATTCATTGATCTACGGATTTTTGAATAATTCTTCTTGTCTCAAGTTTACATATGTAGACTCCTCGCAAAGTTTATCGCGGAAAATATTTGTCTCACCAAATATTTACCGACAGGAGGTCAGTTACCTGGAAAAAGAGGCCCTGAGTACCAAATCCAACAGGATTATTTCGCTCGTTTTGAACCGTTGATGTGATTCACGGCATGATTTATATAATATACTGCAAAATGCTTTCATGCTGTTGGATGTGGAGGAACAAGCGAACCAAATCATAGGGTGTTATGCGTCTAGAAGTGAATGGTCATCACTTTGAACAATTATTATGAAATTTAGGAAAATAAAGTTTAATTCGTTTTGATATGACTGAAAATTCGACATTTCTCTGAATTTATCAATTTTCCAATGACAAAAGGACAGTTATTTGTTAATGCTCTGGGAACTGTCTATGCATGTGCAGAAATCTAAGCCTCCTTTGCCAACTTCAGGTAGGTATGTAAAATTCCTTTTTTCGCCATAACTTGAAACCTCAAGTACAGGGTATGTATGAGAAACTTTATTTAGTTTTTCACGGCGAATCTAATGAACTGAAAAAAAATATGGGTTACAATTTGAAAAAACGTAGTTTTTGATGTTTCTTCCTTTTGAAACGTGAGGCGGAAAAAAGAGCACTCTGTATACTGACAGATTCAGTCGGATAAGAGTTATGTCCCGCATGGTTTCTTGTTTGCAAAATACCTTTCATTATTTTGGTAGCTCACGCCTTTCTCGAGATATATCAATTTTTTCAAAAAGCAAAAAATCGATAATTTTCCAGTGAAACTGGGATAATTCATGAACGAAATAAGCTAGATTTTTATTGAGAGTTTTTGTGATTGGAATAACAAGTGTTATCAAACCAGTCATCAATATACAGGGTGTTCTATATTAAATAACAAAGTTTGCACTCCCGAAGTGCCATTGAGGTGAAAATATTTTAGAAATAGAGTTTCAGATCAGCTGAATCAACTACCAAAATTTCACAATGAAAGTATTATTAGTTCTTCATAAGCGTCTAATTGGCCACTCAACTTGGGGAAACCCTGTACATTATGTGTATGTATACAACTTTTGATTAATAAGAAAACAAAGCTATAGTTCCCTTCTGGTATTTCCTCTTTTTAATTTCATACAAAATCGAATGAAAAACATTGCACAATCAAAATGTTTATTAAAATGCAACAATTCTGGAGATTATGTAAAATATCTTTCATCTACAGGCGTTTTTTTCAGATAACCATTATAAAAATCTTTAGCATTTATAATTTTTTTGAGAAAACTTGAACTTTCCTTACAATAACATACTTTTGGTCTAAACATGAAACCTTTAACACATTCAAAATATTATCGTAAATTATAAAACCTGGAGAAACGTTTTCAGTATTTTCTTCTAATTTTTCAATAGTAAATAATTTGATAGGTTCCCCTTTCCATAATGTTACTACAGGTAGAAACCCTTTAACTGCTCTTTCTAGATTATAAATTTGTGTAGATGTCATGTTTTTCCAGTTAATGTGTGAAAACGTGGGATCAATTTTTGGAGCTGAAAAAATTTAATCAAATGCACTTAAGTCGTTCACACAGTATGTCGGAAAAGTTCCCGAACTTATTTTTTAGCACCCATACAAGTGGCGCGATCTGTTGAACGACACCGGTACCATGTTGCTACATCCTTCAAGAGTGACTGAGAATTTTTTCCCCAGTATCGGTTCATTAGTTCTCGAGATAGGCGTGTTTGGTACCTCAGTACAAACTTCGCGATGGATGAGAAATTTGAACACCGAGCGGCGATTAAATTTTGTTATGAACTTAAAAAAACGTTCACGGAAACGAAAAAATGATCGATTTGGCTTACGGTGAAGGTGTAGTGCCGCGTACAATAGTTTACACGTGGTTCAATCGCTTTAAGAAGGGTAGAGAGTCCTTAGAAGACGACGAGAGAAGCTGTTACCGAAGAAAACGAGGCTCGCGTGCGCGCGCTACTGAACCAGGATTGCCACATGTCTCTCAGAATGCAGACGAACTGAGCATGCGTAAGGATAGCGTAGCTTTGATTTTGAAAGAAAAAATGAACCGTAGGAAGGTCTGTTCTCGATTTGTTACTCACTTCCTCACACACGAGCAGAAGCAGACTCACGTCGAATGTTGTCAAGATTTTAACGAGACTTGCGAGACCACTCCAGACTTTCTAACCTCAGTTGTGACTGGTGACGAGACTTGGTGTTTTCAATACGATCCTTCCACGAAGCGGCAGTCGTCCGCTTGACTCAGTCCTTCCCTTGCGAGGCCTCACAAAGTGCGCCAACAAAAATCACGGGTGAAGACGATGCTCATCGTTTTCTTCGACTCCAAAGGTTTGATCCACCAAGATTTTGTGCCCCCAGGCGTCACCGTGAATGCTTCGTATTACGTAGAAGTGTTGGAACGTCTGAAGCGCCGGATTAATCGTGTTAGGCCCGAGTATAATGATCCGTGATCGTGGAGTTTGCTGGATGATTGCGCCTGCTCATTCGTCGAACATTGTGAAGCGTCTTCTCGCCGAAAATCAGATTCTACGTATCAACCACGCCCCATACTCGCCAGATCTGGCTCCAGCAGACTTTTTCCTATTTCCCAAGCTAAAAATGCACCTGATAGTACGATTTTTTTGAAGATGTACCGAGCATTCAAGCGGCTTGCACCTAGCGTCTCAGAGCGATAACTTCAGAGGAGTCGCTGAGAGCCTTCGAATCACTTGTGGAGTGCTTAAAGGAGTATATATCTAGGGAAGGGGACTACGTTGAAAGTTAATTGGAATAAATTTCGTTAGAAGTAATTTTGGTAATAGTTTAATAAAGTGTCAATAGTCAAATTTCACTGAAAAAATGCTTACTTACTAATTTAGGGTCCCAGAATCCAAATCTGAAATCATTTTGACCCGTTCGGCTATTGTTTAGGAAAAACAAAAACCAAAATTTCCCTGAAAGTCCTCTATCTAGTCTATATCATTCAAACTCTATAATTTCTTCATTATAATGCCTTGTTACTATTACAATGGATAAAATATACACACATGTAATGCTTTTCAATTCGAATGTTTATTTTCTAGACAGTTAATCCGCCATATTTACTGTCACGATATAATTGCCCCTGAATTATCAATATTAGGCAACAATTTCACACATTTTTAGTCCAAGACCTACGTGACATGAACCTGTCAATAGTGACGTACTCGCCATCTCCTGTCAAAATAGAGAGGGATATTCAAATGTTTATATGAAACAAAGAATATGTCACAAATCTGACAACACTGTATAAAAGTCATATGCGTTCGGAAAACAGCTGATTAACTCGTTTTGGGTGCGCAGAAGTCGTCAGCGTAAAAGACAAGATTACATAATTCTAAAATTTCCATTTTTCTTTTTTATCAATAGGTTATACATGTGTTGATAATAGTAAATAAATAAATAAATTTCCTTGAAAGTCCTCTTGTCTATATCATTTAATCTTTATAATTTCTTCATTAAAATGCCTTGTTACTATTACAATGGATAAAATATACACACATGTACCATTAATAAGAAATTCTAAGCTCAAATATACATTAATTTCTTATTAAAATGCTTTTCAATTCGAATGTTTATTTTCTAGACAGTTAACCCGCCATATTTACTGTCACGATATGATTGCCCCTGAATTCTCAATATTAGGCAACAATTTCACACATTTTTAGTCCAAGACCTACGTGACATGAACCTGTCAATAGTGACGTACTCGCCATCTCCTGTCAAAATAGAGAGGGATATTCAAATGTTTATATGAAACAAATAAATGGATTGATTGAAGAATATGTCACAAATCTGACAACACTGTATAAAAGTCATATGCGTTCGGAAAACAGCTGATTAACTCGTTTTGGGTGCGCAGAAGTCGTCAGCATAAAAGACAAGATTACCCAATTCTAAAATTTCCATTTTTCTTTTTTATCAATAGGTTATACATGTGTTGATAATAGTAAATAAATAAATAAATTTCCTTGAAAGTCCTCTTGTCTATATCATTTAAACTCTATTATTTCTTCATTAAAATGCCTTGTTACTATTACAATGGATAAAATATACACACATGTACCATTAATCAGAAATTCTAAGCTCAAATATACATTAATTTCTTATTAAAATGCTTTTCGATTCGAATGTTTATTTTCTAGACAGTTAACCCGCCATATTTACTGTCACGATATAATTGCCCCTGAATTCTCAATATTAGGC